>CM051235.1:213354821-218793217 GCA_027917425.1 Gastrophryne carolinensis
AAAGGAGCTGAAAGCTCTTCCAAGACATTGCCAGATCATCCACTGACAGGGCCAGGGGATCCTGTGACAGGGATACAAAGACTGGAAGCTTGTGATTGTGACGTGACGCAAAGAGATCCACATCCGGCTGGCCCCAACGGAGACACAGAGAGTGAAAGACCCTGTTGCTGAGGGACCATTCTCCCATGCGAGAGGCCCCCTGCTCAGAGAGTCTGCTTCCAGATTCTCCACTCCCGGAATGTACACCGCTGAGATGCAGGGAACATTGTCCTCTGCCCAGGACAGAATCAGGGATACTTCCTTGAGAGCCCTCTTGCTCCTGGTTCCTCCCTGACGATTGATGTAAGCAACCGCTGTCGGATCTGAACCGCCAGACCCCGAAGGTGCATGGTCAGCTGGTAAAGCACTAATCTTACTGCCCTCAGTTCCAGAATGTTGATTGGGGCATGGGCCTCCTGAGGACCCCACTGCCCCTGGAATTTCAGGGACCTCCAAAAGCCCCCCAACCTGTCAGGCTTGCATCCGTGGTGACCACCTCCCAGCAGGGAGTCAAAAAAGATCTGCCCACTAGCAGATTCCTTGGGTCCAGCCACCATGACAGAGACCGCCTGACCAGAGGGGACAGAACAAATACCTGATCCAGGGAGACCCTGGGTTCCGATCCCATACCGACAAGAGATGAACCTGGAGAGGCCTCATGTGAAACTGACCGCATGGGACAGCCTCGAAGCTGGATACCATCAGACCCACCAGCTGCATAGCCTGTCTGATGGACGGAGTCTTCATGAAAAAGTGCCTGAATCGGACAAATTTGTTGAGGAGCTTTAAATCCAGGATAGGCCTGACTGATCTGTCCTTTTTTGGAACAGTGAAAAGATTGGAATAGTAACCAAAGCCCCTTTCCGGCAGAGGGACCTGGCAAATGACCCCCAATTCCAGTAGATTTTGAACAACCAAGCACAGACACTGAGCTGACAGGGGGTCCTGAGCCATCCGTAATTTTGTGAATCTTGGGGGCGGCCAGGCTGCAAACTATCTTGTAACCGCAGAAGACTACCTCCTGAATCCACCGGTCTGAGACAAGATGTCTCCAGATGTGAGCCAAAAACCAAAGCCGTCCCCCCACCCAGATGGGTGAGGGCGCCCCTTCATGCCTGCGGTAGTTTGGAAGAGGATTTTGGCTTAGAACCCCAGGAAGGAACGGCCTGCCACGTCCTCTGCTTCTGCCCCACGAATCACCACGGCCTCCCGCAGGGGGCGCCCCCCTTCCTCTTCTGGAGGAATAAAAGGGGGACAGAGCTACTCTAGACCCCCGAAAGGGCCTGAGTGGTTTCTTGCGCTGAGGCAGTTTGCCTTCCTTGGCAAACAGATCCAGACGGTCTCCAAAAAGGCGCAGTCCTTTAAATGGGGCGCCAGTAAGAGCCTTCTTAGTAGCAATATCAGCCATCCATTGGCGCAGCCAAACAGAACGGCGTATAGCAACCAGCAGAGCAGAGGTTCTGCCACACATTCTAATGGCATCCTCTAGGGCAGCAAGAACATATGAAGTAAATTCCTCACAATACATAAGCCAGTTAAATACATCTCTGCCCAAAGCTGTAAAACCACCCTCTAAGGCACTTCTGATCAATCTTCTAATCGCCACAGTTGTAATAGCAGGTGCACACACAGGACGCAGCGCGGTCCTCACACAGGCAAAACCATGGGTGGCGAGCTGATCATTGCGCACCACAGAGGTATGAGATAGTCCCAGAATTGGTGCCTCAACCTCCGGTGGGGAACACCATAATTTAGCTGTATCCAGGGGAAAGGGATACCTCTTGTCCCAGCTTTTAGGTACACCTGGAAGTCTACTAGGCTTTTCCCATTCCTGTAAAACGAGATTGTTGAAATGAGCCTGTGCAGGGAACTCCCAGCGCAGTTTAGCAGCATAAAATAATTTTCCCTGTTGCTGCGGGGGGCAACAGGGGGAGATATTTCAAGCACTTCAAATAAATGGGCAAGTAGCCTGTCAGCATCAGCTGCACCCCAAGGCTTGGACCCGGTCCTTGGATCAAAAGACCTATTCTAATCCTCAGATTCAGAGCTCCCCTCCCCTCAGGGGAAAAACCAACAATGTCTTCCAGCGCTTCAGAAGCCATAGGGCAAACATACGTATTATCAATCAAATGCCGTGTCTTGCCAACAGCCTTGCGCGGCTCATAACCGCTCCATCCGCCTCTCCAGATCAGGCAATCTAGTAGCAAAATCAGATTGGGCATCCCCGGTAGCATGCGCCACAACCGGAGCCGAATGCAAGAGAGAGGGAGTAGGCAAGGCCTCAGGGGAAGCGGCCCTCAACAGGGGCATCCCAGACAACCGCGCAACCGTCTGCTGGGCGCAAGAGAGACAGACATTGAAGTCGCCAGGCACAGGGGAAATCCATCAGTACAGAACCGGCCTTGTCCCGAAGGAACCCAGGACTCATTGTCTTCAGAAGCCTCCATATGGTGATTATTGTGGCTCACAAAGGCCAAATGGGAATAATGCCGAAGCAAACCCAGGATGCCCCCAATGCACCACAAGGGAAGTGGGAGGTTTTTAAGATATTAGACAAATTCCCTTATCAATGTAAAGGCTGGGAGAAACCACTAATTCTATAGGCCTAAAAGACATTATATCACAGTAATAAATAAAATAAAAATAGCCCGCGAGGGCACTTACAGACTGCACACGAGCATCAGCCGCGCTGCACGGCGAGACAAGATGGTGCCCAGACATATACCTCGAGGGGCGGGCCGCGGGGGAGAGACACAAAATGCGTCACTCGCCCCGCCCGCCTCCCTGCGAAGAACGCGAAAAGGACGTGCCCACGTGACCTAAACAGCCAATGGCTGCGCCAAGGAGCCTGAGTTAAATGTCGCCGCCCGATACAAAGCGGTGTATAATAGCGCGATATTAGAGAAAAAGAAAACAGTGCAACCAATTCAAACCGGGATCACTGCATAATGTGCTCCGCAGGAGCCAGAGCATAAAAAAAAAAGGTGGAACACAATACATGATACACAACATCTAATACAAGGATCACCCCCCCCTTCCCCTAAGGGACTCAGAGGAACGAGGGGAGGCAGCGGTCACAAGGGAACCACTATTGAGGGATAGGGGGTGACAGGCACACAAAATGCGGGCAGGGAATCCCATAAGGCTCACCATGGCCTGAACCCTCTACCCTTTGGTGGGGGAGTTGGGGTGGAGCATAACTCCTTAGCACCTAAATATGGTGCTGCCAACCGTAACCCGAACGCTACAGCCAAGGCTGGGAGGCAGTATAGTAAAAACAGGAACGGGTGGGAATAGCTCAACAGGTCCATAGGGCCAAAGACCCCGCTCACCTGCCTGAAAAAGAGAAAGCCACATCTCGTCCTGGCAGTCCGAGAGTGCAGAGAAAATCTGGGGTTCTGTAGGAAGCGCCTCGGTGTATATATAGGCCGGGAGGGGCACTTTTTCTGCTCTGCAGTCACGTGACATCTGTAGATGATTAACCCATGAGTAAGGATATCTTTCGGAACGGGATGTACACTAAGAATATCTTTACAAGTAGGGGCATTGACTTATGCAAGCATCTTCAACACTTAGGCTGTAATAATTACCCTCTTATTGATAAAACCGCTAAAGTGGGTCAACAGTCGAAAATTACTTAAACAGGACCAACACAACAACAGTGCTTATATGCATCCCTGCCCAGAGCAATTCAGATTGATGCACATAAACAATTTACTTTTTTCTAACGCCTACCGTGGTAAATTATAAAAACAAAATGGCGGCTCATCTATCTGCAGGAAGTGCTGCTGGGTTTCCTGTGCATTGTCAGTCATGTCAATTTAATCCTGGCAGCAGCACGGCTGAGATGCTGGAAAAGGGAGCTTCAAAATGGCTGATACCACTAGAAATATGTGGGGTGACATTTCAGCTTTGAGTGGATGCAAGAGCAAACGCAAGTGTAGACAATGCTTCAGTATCAATCATGTGTGTAGGTAGGACAAGGGAGTTTTGGGGAGGTTTCTTTACCAATTGTGCCAGCTGTTGGTCCGGTTTAAAACGAGGCTTTAAGCAGGGTTTTTTCAGCGATTCTATCTCCTCTGTACCGTGCTCCCGGGTGTTTTTCATCCAAGAGCTCATATACCTCTACCTAATCATGAGTGGGGAGTGTGCCCGCTGGTTGTGATAGTGCTGGCATGCATTGCTTCAACTTAAGTTAAAAGCCAGAAAATTACTTAATCAAAACTTGCTCTGAAAAAACGTATAAAAAGGCATCAACCGTCATCGACACAACACAAAAGCGCGTGTGGTGCTCTGCAATGGAAGAGGTCGGTACTGTGCAAAAATAGCAAAAGGCTGACCGCGTAAGCAGAACTAGGAATAGCAAAACTGAACTGAGAGACTAGACCCCTGGAGAGGGGTTCACCACCATCTGCAACACCTTACTACCCAGAGTGGCATCAGGCGAGACTAGACCCCTGGAGAGGGGTTCACCACCATCTGCAACACCTTACTACCCAGAGTGGCATCAGGTCTGTAAAACGTGGTGAAGGTGTGGTGCTGGAAAGCCCAGGACGTGGCAATAGCCCTGGTGGAGTGGGCAGTGATCCAGAAGAGCATCACCTTATCCTTGCAGGCGTAGGCCAATATAACCACCTGCTGAGAGCAGACCTGGCAGCTACCAGGCCCCTCCTTGGTCTTCCTGGGATCAGGAACAAGACGTTGGTCCTATGGACCTCCCGAGTAGTGGCCAAGTAGCACCTTAATGCTCTGACAAAATCGTGGGAATTCAGGAGCTGTTCCTTATAATGAGTGGGTTGTGGGTACAAAGAGGGCAACACGACCTCCTGACTAATGGAAAGGAGAGACCACCTTTGGGCGAAGAATCCTGCTGCACCTGAAACAATGCTTTGTCTAGCACTAGTCGAGCACTAGCAGCTCAGAAACCAGTTGGATCGAGGGGATCACAACAAGGAAAGCCACCTTCAAAGTGAGCTTTGCCAGGGGAGCCTCCACTATGGGTTCAAAGGGGATCCCAACCGGACCAGATCGAAATCCCAGCACGGAACCAGTGATCGCCACAGAACATGCGCTGCGTCCTGCATGAATGTGTGGACCAAGCTGTTCTCCGCTATTGGAAAAAAATGGACAAGGACGAGACCTTGCCCATAAGGGTGCTGGGCTGTAGGCCAGGGTCCAGGCCCCACTAAAGAAACACCAGAATTCTGGGTAATGGGAACCTCCTACAGGAGCAATCCTTAAATTCACACCAAGCCACAAAGGCCCTCCATGTCCTGTAGTAGATTATGTGTTCCAATCAAGGTCCGTATCACTGCGGCGGATGGACCCCAAAATATTGGTCTCAACAGCAAAGACGCTAAAGCCAGCGCTAGAGATTTAGGGTGCCGCAGAAGGTCTGGACAGATGGGTAGTCATCACGATGCTCTGCTACCAGTGTGGGCGATTAAAATGACTTGCGGTGACCTTTGCAGTAAGACATTGCTTGTGACCCGGTAATATCAAAATATACAGATAAGCATCCTTTATGTCCACCGTGTTCAAATATTCCCCCTGTTCCAGGGGCCTCATGACAGACCTAAAATTCCGTGAGGAACTTCCGCACCCGAACAAAACTGTTCAGACAACGTAGATCCAGGATCGGCCAATAGACCCTTTTTAGGGGGTCACAAGTACCTAGAAGAAAACATTGCCCCGCTCTGAGGGGGGCATAGGCACTACAACCCCCTGGTCCAGCAAGATATCAACTGTGTGGTATTGAGCCGCTGCCCTTTCCACCACGTGGGAAGACTTGGGCGCCAGAAACCGGTGCAGAAGCCTGGTTTAAAACTTGATCTTGTATGAGAAAGAGATTAACTCCTGGACCCAGATATCGGATACCCGATCCCTCCACACGTGGGCTTCATGCAGGAACTACTCCCCCCACATGCCTCGGTGAGGGCATCCCATCCACTTTGATGACCTACAAACATGTCCTCCGTTTCTGCTTCTGGAGGAAGACTAGGCTGACCCCCCCCCATGGCTTTCCTGACCAGGTCATGCAGGAGGTTCACTGTAAAGTTGACACCCAGAAAAGGGGAGGGCAGAAAGCATTTCTGAAGGCAGCGTCCACCGACCACTGCTATTACTGTGCGCCATAAAGTGAAGAGCCAGGCAGGCCCCCTAGCCACCAGGCATACCATGTCATCCATAGCCGGCATAATATACATGAAAATTTCCATAGCAAGGAGTTCAAGTGAAGGAATGCAAACCCCCATGCCTTAAATGTCTCTTCATCCAGACCATGCCTGCTGTGGTAACCATGGACCTGGCGCAAGCTGGGCGCATGGCTGACCCCACCATGGAAAATACATGGCGAGCAAGTTGGTCCACCAGCTTTATCCACAGGGATCACTTAAGGTAGCACTATCCAAAGTAGGGATCAGACTATGCCTGGGACGTCTACCTCAGGTGGAGAGGACCAAACCTTGACCTCCTACTTCGGAAAAGGTTACCTTGTGTCCAGGACTTTAGGAAGAGATGGAAGCCGATTTGTTTTTTCCTACTCCTTTTCAACCAGCCTGTCAAAATGGGAAAGCCTGGGAAATACATACATGCCCGGTGCAAGACCTCCAATATCACCTCAATGAGCTCACCAATCTGATCCATACCGTGATTTGAGTCACAGGCACATGGGAGTCTGACTCTACTACTAGACAACAGCTCCCCTTCCAAGTGAAAAGTACTGGATCCTGATAGGATACAGAGGTCCTTGTTGTTGAAGCTAGAATTCTCAAAGGACTCTGCCTGAACATGTGCACGCTTAGCCGTAGCCTAACTGCCTGGCGGAGACAACTTGGGATGCCCCTGATGCCGAAGACTATTGACCATGCTCTCCAACTGCACCACCCTATCCATGCCGTCCGCAAGAGGAACCCTGTTGACCCAGCAGGCCCCCAGAGAAGGTATCCTGCTCAGGGGAGTCTGAGCCCAAAGCCACAAAGGACACTGGACGTTCCGGTGGAGGTGCCGAACCAGCCAAATGCATACAGCGTTGAAAGAACAGAGTGCACCCTGGGGGTCCCTAACTCAAGGTCAGACACACCTAGCACATGGAACACGTGGCACCACTCTCCGACATGGTAACGGCGGCCGTTAACTAGCCAATAAGCCGAAATACCAGTCCCCATTTTCCCCTGCCTGTCCGACTACTGGCGAACTGCCACGGCTAAGATAAACCCACATCAAATTTTTGGCCCCCCTACCTTAGGGAGTCCTACATGATCCAGGGGCAGAGAAGCACGTGAGACGGCAGCTGTCATCAATAGGTCATCAGCCGACAAGCAGGCACCAGAGCAGGTCACAGACTGTTCAAGACAAAAGTGGACTCCAAAAGGCTCAACATACATATGGTTGGAAAAGTATTTGTAAGTATGAATTTGTGAAAGCTTCTGTGTAAAAACAATTGATTTTAGATGTTTTTAAAATGAATGGTGTTGAATATCATTGTAAACGAAGGTGTTTATGAATTATATTTCCTTAGAAGTAGTCGGTGCCAGACACAAGGAAGGCAAGACAACCTCCTCATTAAGGTGAAAGGGAGAAACGACCTTAGGCAAAAAATCAGGTTTAAAGCGAAAAACCACCTTATCTTTATGCCGCTCAAAATAGGGAGGCTTCATACAAAGCACGGCCAGCTCTGATACACGACGCACCGAGGTGATCGCTACCAAAAAGACCACTTTGAGAGTCAAGATAGGCAATGCAGCATTGCACAATGGTTCGAAGGGAGGACCCTGAATAGCAGATAGTATTACCGGTGTGGGACTTGAATTTAGTACTGACTTACGCAGTGGCCGACATGGGTGACTCCCTGGAAAAAAAAGTCTTGATCAGCCTATGGTTCGCAATGGATCACTGGAAAAAAATGGCTAAAGCAGAGACCTGACCCTTGAGGGTACTCAGCTGGAGACCCAAGTCTAAGCCGTATTGAAAAAACGGCAGAATCCTAGAAATAGAAAATGTGCAGAAAGGGAGACTATTGGCCTCGCACCAAGCAATAAGCTTGCCAAACTCTGTAGTATATCATGGAAGAAGACTTCTTCCGCGCCTGAATCATTGTCTGCACAACCCTGGGCGATAGCCCCTTGTCCATCAGGATTGAGGTTTCAATAGCCAGGCCATCAAAGCCAGCGTCCGTAAATTGGGGTGCCGCAGCAACCCCTGTGTGAGAAGCCCTGGGTCGGGCATGATGTAGCGATCTACTGATATCTGAATTATGTCCGCAAACCAACTCCTTCTCGGCCAGCGAGGAGCCACCATGATGGTTGGTACCCCTTCCTGGGCTATCTTGCGCAGCACTCTGCCCAGACGTGGAAATGGAGGGAATGCATAAAGAAACTTGAACTTCGTCCAGAGAATCGCCAGAGCGTCTGTAGCCAGAGGATCTCTTGAGAGAGAGACGAACCTTGGAAGCTTGTAATTGTGTCTGGACGCAAACCGGTCCACGTCCGGCTGACCCCAGCGGAGACACAGAGCGTGAAAGGTCTTGCTGTGGAGAGACCATTCCCCCAAGCGCAAGGCGCTCTTGCTCAGAGTCTGCCCCCTGGTTTTCTACCCCGGGAATGTAGACCGCCGAGATGCAGGGAACATTCTCCTCTGCCCAAGTCAGAATCTGGGTCACCTCCCTGAGGGCTCTCTTCCTCCGCGTCCCGCCCTGGTGATTGATGTAGGCGACATCCGTCTGATTGTCCGAGCTAACCAGGATCGCACGACCCCTTAAATGGGGAGTCAAGCAAAACAGCCCCAACCGGATCGCTCTCAGCTCCAAGAGATTTATGGGTAAGCTGTTCTCCTGCGGACCCCACTGACCCTGGAACTTCCGCATCTGCCAAACGCCTCCCCAGCTGGTCAGACTGGCATCCATGGTAACTATCTCCCATTGTGGAGACAGAAAGGACTTGCCTGCCAACAGGTTCCTGGAGTCCAACCATCACACTGCCTGGGACTGTCTGGTCAGGGGGGACAGCGAAAATTCCCGTTCCAGAGACTCCTGCATCCGGTCCCAGTCAGTCAACAGGTTCAGTTGAAGAGGTCTCATGTGAAATTGGGCGAAGGGCACTGCCTCGAAGCACGACACCATTAGGCCCACCAATCTCATCCCCAGACGGATCGACGGCCGTTGACAAGACAGCAAGGCCTGCACCTGCATCTGGAGAAACAAAGCCTTCTGCTGTGGTAGAAAGACCTTGACCTAAGCAGTATCTATCGTCATTCCCAGGAAGGATCTCACTGTTGAGGGAGTGATAAAATGACTTTGGGTAATTGACTACCCAGCCGAAGCCCTCTAGGGTTGACAACACCGTCCGAGTATCGTTCTCGGCCTGCTGAAGAGACTGGGCCGCTATCAACAAGTCGTCCAGATAAGGTAGCACAAATGTCCTGGCTCCTCAGGATGGCCATAATGCCAGCCAACACCTTGGTGAAAACGCGGGGCGCTGAGGAAATCCCGAATGGAAGAGCCACAAACTGGTAATGCTGGACTTCCAGAGCAAACCTCAGGAACTTCTGATGCCCCAGGAAAATCGGGATGTGCAGATAAGCATCCCTGATGTCCACTGTGGTCAAGAAGTCGTCGGGCCGAAGCAAGCTCACCGCCGAAAATGCCTGACTATTACAAACCTGTTGAGACCCTTCAGGTCCAGGATAGGTCTTAACGTTCCGTCCTTCTTGGGAACCGTGAACAGGTTGGAGTAAAAAACTTGACCCTGTTCCTGATGAGGTACAGGACAAATCACACCTAGCCGCAGGAGGTGCTGCATGGCCATTCTCAAGCCCTGTGCCTTCCAACAGGTTTTGCGATATCGGAGAAATCTTGTGGGCGGCCTGACTGCCAGCTCTATCATGTAACCGGAAGACACTACCTCCTGAATCCACTGATCCGAGAAGTGCCGCCTCCAGACTTGAGCAAACAGCAGAAGCCGTTGCCCCACCCGGATGGGTGAGGGCGCCCCCTCATGCCTGAGGGGACTTGGCAGGGGGCTTGGATTTGGCTCCCCAGGAGGGATTGGGTCGGCCGCGGGACCTACCTCTACCCCCAGGTATCTCTGCAGCCACCTGAAAATGAAGAGCCTCTTCCTCCTCGAAAGGAACGATAGGCAGTGCGATTCCGAAAGGACCGAGCAGACTTCAGTCTCTGAGGGAGTCTACCATCCTTGACCAAAAGGTCCAGGCGCTCCCCAAACAGCCTGTGCCCCACATAGGGAATACTCGTAAGCGACTTCTTGGCCGCGGCATCAGCCGACCATTGCCGCAGCCAGAGCGAGCGGCGGAGGGCCACAAGCAGGGCCGAAATCCTGGCACCAAGCCGAACCCCATCTTCCATGACAGAAGCAACAAAACCAATGAATTCCAAGCAGGCCTTGAGTTATTTATACTCCTCCGCCCGCCTTAGCTCTATCCACAAGATGTCTTACCTTCTGTCTGATGGCTAGAGAGACCATAGCCGCGGCACACACAGGGTGAAAAAATACAATTCTGTGAAATGTAATACCAATTCTACAGGTGAGTAAGTATACAGTACGTGCTGCTCCAGATAGATTACTTACACTTGGGTTATCCTCTGCCAGATGGAGCTGCACTGCAGAGACATGTAAAACAGGCTCCTCCCGGTCCCTCAAATACCCGGGGACCTCCCACAAATCCCCAGCATTGAAAAGCAGTGAACAAGAATCCGGGACACTTTAAACCACCCAAAACAAAACTGGTAACTATAACAATGATGATAATCACCATACAGGGGATCCAGAATAATGCAACAACAGGGTGGGGTGGAGCAGGACGTACTGTATACTTATAATACCAATTCTACAGGTGAGTACTTCACAGAATTGTATTATTCTTAGTATACAGTACGTCCTGCTCCAGATAGATTACTTACACTTGGGACATCCAATAGCAGTGTCCATAAAGTAGGGTGGGATCCCCAAAAAGAAAGGTAACAGCAGGCAGTTTAAACCACTGCCGCCTGTAAAACCTTGCGGCCAAAAACAGCATCAGCTGAGGCCTTAACGTCAACCTTGTAAAACTTTGAAAAGGTATGAACAGAAGACCAAGTAGCGGTCTTGCAAACTTGTTCAACAGAAGCCTGGTGCTGGAAGGCACCAATAGCACGAGTAGAATGAGCAGTAAGGCGGAAGGGAGGACTCTTCCCCTTAGCAGAATAGACCTGAATCACAGCCTGACGGATCCATTTGCGGATAGTAGGCTTGGCAGGAGCCAACCCCTTCCTAGGACCAGAAGGGACCACAAAAAGAGCATCAGTTTTCCTGAAGGACGCAGTGACTACTAGGTTATACTTCAGACACCTGACCACATCCAAGGAATGCAAAACCCTTTCCTTAGCATTGCTAGGATTAGGGCACAAGGAAGGAAGAACAATATCCTGGTTCAAATGAAAAGCAGACACCACCTTAGGCAGGAAATCCGGCTTAAAGTGGAACACCACCTTATACTGGTGTCTCTCAAAGTATGGGGGCTGGATAGACAGAGCCGCCAGCTCAGACACACGCCTGACAGAAGTAATAGCCACCAGAAAGACAACCTTGAGGGTAAGTACAGCCAGAGCAGCATCCTGAATAGGCTCGAAGGGAGCACCCTGCAAGGCAGACAAGACCAAGTTCAAATCCCGAACAGGGACCATAGGTTTTCGTGGGGGACGCACATGAGTAACCCGCTGAAAGAAAGTCTTGACCAAGGAATGTTGAGCAAAGGACTTCTGAAAGAAAACAGACAGGGCAGAAACTTGACCCTTCAAAGTACTGAGTTGGAGACCAGACTCCAACCCTTGCTGTAAGAACTCCAGAACCCTGGGAACTGAGAACACCCAACAGGGAAGAGACCTAGACTCACACCAGTCAATGTAAGCACGCCAAACCCTGTAATAGATGGAAGAGGAAGATTTCTTCCTAGCCTTCACCATGGTCTCAACCACGGAGGCAGACAAGCCTTTCTCCATCAAGATGGAGGTTTCAGCAGCCAGGCCGTCAAAGCTTGGCGTAGGGATCTGATCTGGTACTGCCGGCAGGACGTACTGATCTACTGCCATCTGCACCACGTCTGCGAACCACACTGGCCACCTGGGGGCCACCAGAATCACTGGCACCCTTTCCAGAGCAATCTTGCGCAGGACCCTGCCCAGCAGGGGGAATGGAGGAAAGACATACGGGAGCCGATATTCCTGTCATGACATGGACAGAACATCTGTGGCCAAGGCCAGAGGATCCTGAGACAGGGAGACAAAAGCCTGGAGCTTGCGAGTGTGACAGGATGCAAACAGATCCACATCCGGTAGCCCCCAACGGTGACACAGGGAATGGAATACCCTGTTGCAGAGGGACCACTCTCCCTGACGAGAGGTCCCCCTGCTCAGAGAGTCTGCCAGTAGGTTCTCTGCCCCCGGAATGTACACAGCCGAAATGCATTGAACATTGGCCTCTGCCCATGTCAGAATCCGCAACACCTCCTGGAGGGCCCTCCTGCTCCGGGTCCCTCCCTGATGGTTGATGTAGGCAACCGCCGTCCTGTTGTCTGAGTGCACCTGCACAGACAGACCTCTCAGGTGATTGGTCAACTGCTCCAGTACCAACCTGATTGCCCGCAGTTCCAGAATGTTGATGGGTAAGTGGGCCTCCTGAGGGCCCCACCTCACCTGGAACCGCAGGGACTTCCAGAATCCCCCTCCATCCTGACAGACTGGCATCCGTGGTGACTGTCTCCCAGAAGGGGGCCAAGAAGGACCTGCCTCACAGCAAGTTCCTGTGGTCCAGCCACCACGAAAGGGACCGTCGGACCAAGGGGGGAAGCACACAGATCCCATCCAAGGACGTTGGATCCTTGTCCCATACTGACAGAAGGTGAAGTTGAAGAGGCCTCAAATGGAACGGAGCAAAGGGCACCGCCTCGAAGCATGCCACCATCAGGCCCACCAACTGCATTCCCTGCCTGAGGGAGGGCTGGGGGCACGATAGCAGGAACCTCACCTGCGCAGTTAGAGCTTCCACCTTCTGCTGAGGAAGGAATATCCTTGACTGAATCGTATCCAGAATCATGCCCAGAAATGGGGTCAACAAGGAAGGGGGCAGGGAGGACTTGGGGTGATTGATCACCCAGCCGAAGAACTCCAGGGTGGACACCATCAGACATCACTCCTGCCAGCACCTTGGTGAACACTCTGGGAGCTGAGGTGAGACCAAAGGGCAGGGCCACAAATTTGTAATGATGATCTTCCAACACTGATGATCTTCCAGAAGGCCTTGCACGGCCTGCATCAAGACCTGAGCTGAGGCAGGGTCCTGGGGGATCCTGACTTGACGAATCTTTGGGGGGGGCGCACAGCAAACTATCTTGTAACCAGAGGACACTACCTCCTGAATCCACCTGTCTGAGACGTGATGCCTCCAGACGTGCGCAAAGGGTTGTAGCCGTCCCCCCACCCTGATGGGCGAGGGCGCTCCATCATGCCTGGGGGGGCTTGGGAGAGGGTTTTGGCTTAGACCTCCAGGAAGCGCCGGGACGTCGTCCTCTGCTCCTGTGCCAGGAATCCGTACGAGCCCCCTCGAAGGACACCCCTTTGCCCTGCTTAGCACCGCCGTAGGGGAGTGAAGGGTGCCCCTGGCCCCGAAAGGGCCGAGACTGCCGCCTGCGCTGGGGAAACTTACCTCCTTTAGCAAAAAGGTCTAGGCGGTCCCCAAAGGGCCCTCTTAGCAGCACTGTCAGCAGCCCACTGGCGCAGCCAGACCGCACAGCGTATAGCTACCGCCAAGGCAGAGGTTCTGGCACACATCCTAATGGCATCATCCAAGGCAGATAGGATAAAGTTCACAAACATATTACAGTTAGACAGTGCATTAAACATATCAGGTTGCCCTTCATCAGACCCATCAAGTACACTTCTGATCAGGGCCCTGAGCGCCACAGACGTAATGGCCGAGGCGCAAACCGGGCGCAGCGCCGCCCCGACAAATGCAAAGGCATGACACGCTAATTGGTCAATGCGCCAGTCCTCAGCGTCCCGCAGCGTAGTAGTGTCAGGAGAATGCATAATAGAGGTGTTAGACAACCCTAGAATAGGGGCATCGACCTCAGGGGGCGATGACCAGCACTTGACCATGTCAGCAGGAAAGGGATACTTTTTGTCCCAACTCTTAGGTATACCGGGAAGTCTACTGGGACGTTCCCACTCCTTAAGCACAAGGTTATTGAAATGGGTTTGCTCAGCAAGCTTTAGCAGTATGAAAAAGCTCCCCCCTTTGCCTGGGAGCCGCAACAGGGGGAGAGATGGACAAAACCTCAAATATTTGGACCAGCAGTCTGTCAGTATCATGCGGGTCCAGGGGTCAGAGCCAGAATCGTCATGACCCCCGAGTCTCTCGTCAGATGACCCTGAGTCATAAAACAGCTCCCCTTCGTCTGATGGGGTGTAGCCATACAGATGCAACAACTCCTCAGATTCCATAGGAGACGGAGTGGCATCAGGAGTTAAGTGACGCTTTTTAGCAGAGGCCTTACGCGCTAAGGTATTAGCGATCAATTTTTCAACACTGGCCAGTCTAGCAGACACATCAGGTTGCGAATCCCCGCATGTATGTAATTCAATGGGGGTGATACTCAAGCTTGGGGGAGTAGGTGAATTGAGACGAGGTGCAGGCCCAGCCACCGGAGGGGCGGGTTGCAACGTTAGCGTCTGCTGTGCGCAAGGGACACAGACCTGCGCGCTGTCACCGCTGATAGGTGAGACCCCACAAGCTACACACAGCCGGGCTTGTCCCGAAGGAACCCCGGTCCCAATATCCTGGGATTCCTCCATATGGTGATTATTAGGCACAATATGCCAGTAGGGATTGACGCTATAAAGCAACCCTGGATGCCCCAATGACCCGCTAGGGAAGTGGGAGTACTTATACTAGGCCCAACTACAATTACACCGGGCCGGGAGAAGCCACTGGATTCACCCGTCTGAAAGACACAATGAGAAGAAGGTGTGTCAGAGTCATACACTGTAAATAATGAGTATTACAGTCTGGGAGTATTACAGCCCCGCGAGGGCACTTACAGACCGCGGGAGGGGGGACCGTTACACACACACGCGCGTGCGACTGTACAGGGAAAGGCGCCAAAAGAACCTCGAAAGGCAGGCCAGAACGAGCCGTGACGCAGTGCGCGCCAGGCCCGCCCCCCCCCCCAGAAGAGCGCGAAGTCCACCAGACAAGCAGCCAATGAGGACGCAGGAGCGTCTGAGGCAACGCCGCCGCAGCCCATCCAAATGAAGGAAGAGGCGTGCATGGCGGCTGCGATTGCAATAGTAAAAAGACAAGTCAGCGCGGCGGTTGACACACATATACTAGTCCCAACATACATGCCAACAGGCGGTATACACGAATCACGGTACATGCTCAACCCCACAACCCCCTTCTTTTCCTCCCGAAGGCTATGGGGAGAATAAGGGAGGATGGCGGCCCTTTGTACAGGGCCCACCGCTACCGGGGCATGGGAAAATAATGCGGGAGGGGCATCCCATAAAGGCTCACCATCAGCCTATACCGCCTACCCTTTGGCGGGGGACTGCGGTGGAGCAGCGCTCCTTAAGCACACATGGTGCTGCCTACCTTCACCCGACCAGCGCAGCCCAGGCTGGGAGGCACATCACATCAAGGACGGGTGGGAATAGTCCAACAGGGCTGCAGGCTTTAATAGCCCCGCTCACCTGCGACAGCGTGATAATTTCATGTCTTCGCAGTAAGCACTGCAGAGAAATCTGGGGATTTGTGGGAGGTCCCCGGGTGTTTGAGGGGCCGGGAGGAGCCTGTTTTACATGTCTCTGCAGTGCAGCGCCATCTGGCGGAGGATGACCCAAGTGTAAGTAATCTGGAGCAGGACGTACTGTATACTAAGAATAATACAATTCTGTGATTACTCACCTGTAGAATGGTTATGAGTATACAGTACGTCCTGCTCCAGATAAGATTCTTTACGTCTGGGTATTACTCCGCCAGATGGCGCTGGACTGCAGAGACCGCGAAATTGCCTCCTCCCGGACCCTCAAATACCCGGGACCTCCCACAAATCCCCAGTATTGAAAAGCAGTTAAAAAGAAGCCGGGCGAATGATAACTTAACCAACCACCAACTATCAAACAATGATAACAATTACCATACAGGGGATCCAAGAAAAATGAGACCAAGGGTGGGGTGAAACAGGGCGTACTGTATACTCATAATAACAATTCTACAGGTGAGTAACCACAGAATTGTATTATTCTTAGTATACAGTACGTCCTGCTCCAGATAAGATTCTTTACGTCTGGGACATCCAATAGCAGTGTCCATAAAGTAGGGTGGGATCCCCAAAGGTAACAGCACACAGGTCAGACCACTACCGCCTGCAGAACCTTGCAGCCAAAAGCAGCATCACCTGAGGCCTTAACATCAACCTTGTAAAACTTGGAAAAGGTATGAACAGAAAACCAAGTAGCGGTCTTGCAAACTTGTTCAACAGAAGCCTGGTGCTGAAAAGCCCAAGAGGCACCAATAGCATGAGTAGAATGAGCAGTAAGGCGGAAGGGAGGATTCTTTCCCTTAGCAGTGTAGGCCTGAATCACAGCCTGACGGATCCATTTGCTGATAGTAGATTTAGCAGGAGCCAAACCCTTCCTAGGACCAGAAGGGACCACAAAAAGAGCATCAGTCTTCCTGAAAGGTGCAGTAGCCACCAGATAGTACTTCAGACACCTAACCACATCCAAAGAGTGCAAAACCCTCTCCTTAGCATTGCTAGGATTAGGGCACAAAGAAGGAAGAACAATATCCTGATTCAAATGAAAAGCAGACACTACCTTAGGCAGAAAGTCAGGTTTGAAACGAAACACCACCTTGTCCTGGTGTCTCTCATAGTAGGGAGGTTGAATGGACAGCGCCGCCAACTCAGACACACGCCTAACAGAAGTGATAGCCACCAGAAATACAACCTTGAGCTTAAGAATGGCCAAGGCAGCATCCTGCACAGGTTCAAAGGGAGCACCCTGCAAGGCTGACAGAACCAAGTTCAGGTCCCAAACAGGCACTATAGGCTTACGTGGGGGGGCGCACATGAGAGACCCCTTGAAAAAAAGTCCTGATCAGAGGGTGCTGAGCAAAGGACTTCTGGAAAAAAATAGCCAGGGCAGAAACCTGACCCTTCAGAGTACCGAGTTGGAGCCCCATCTCCAACCCATGCTGCAGGAACTCCAGAATCCTGGGAATAGAGAACACACGACAGGGAAGAGACCTAGACTCACATCAGTCAATGTAGGCACGCCAAACCCTGTAATAAATGGAAGAGGAAGACCTCTTCCTAGCTTTAATCAAAGTATTCACAACCGAGGAAGACAGTCCCTTCTCCATCAAGATGGAGGTTTCAGCAGCCAGGCCGTCAAAGCCAGAGTTTGTAAATTGGGATGGCGTAGTGAGCCCTGAGTGAGCAGATCTGGCACCAAGGGCAGAGCGTACTGATCTACCGCCAACTGTACCACGTCTGCGAACCACACTCTTCTTGGCCACCTGGGGGCCACCAGAATTGCTGGCACCCTTTCCAGAGCAATCTTGCGCAGAACCCTGGCCAGCAGGGGGATTGGAGGGAAGACATACAGGAACTGAAAGTCCTGCCATGACATTGCTAGCGGAACCGAGGTCAAGGCCAGAGGATCCTGGGGCAGAGAGACAAAGGATGGGAGCTTGTGATTGTGGCGGGACGCAAACAGATCCACATCTGGTTGGCCCCAATGGAGACACAGGGATTGAAACACCCTGCTGCAGAGGGACCATTGTCCCTGGCGAGAGGTCCCCCTGCTCAAAGAGTCCGCCAGGTGATTTTCCACCCCCGGGATGTACACAGCTGATATGCAGGGGACATTGGCCTCCGCCCAAGTCAGAATCAGACACTTCCTGGAGGGCCCCCTTGCTCCGGGTCCCTCCCTGATGATTAATGTAGGCAACTGCCATCTGGTTGTCCGAGCGCACCTGAACAGGCAGGCCCCAAAGGGGAGGAGTCAAGTGAGCCAGAACTAGCCTGATCGCCCGCAGTTCCAAGACATTGATAGGTGTGTGGGCCTCCTGAGGGCCCCACCTCCCCTGGAACTGCAGGGACTTCCAGAACCACCCCCCCCCCCCCCCCCAAACTGACAGACTAGCATCCGTGGTGACCGTCTCCCAGGAAGGGGCAAGAAAGGATCTGCCCCCCAACAGGTTCCTTGAGTCCATCCACCATGAGAGAGACCTCCTGACCAGGGGGGAGAGCACATAGACCCTGTCCAGGGACGCTGGGTCCTTGTCCCATACTAACAATAGGTGAAGTTGCAGGGGCCTCAAGTGGAACTGAGCATAATGGACCGCTTCGAAGCATGCCACCATCAGGCCCACCAGCTGCATCCCCTGCCTGATGGAGGGATGGGGACAAGCTAGGAGGGACTGAGCCTGTGCAATCAGACTGTCCACCTTCTGTTGAGGAAGGAAGATCCTTGCCTGAACTGTATCCAGATTCATTCCTAGGAATGGAATTACCAAGGAAGGGGACAGTGAGGACTTGGGGTGGTTGATCACCCATCCAAATGACTCCAGAGAAGACACCACCAGCGGAGTATCCAACTCTGCCTGATGTAGAGACTGGGAAGTGATGAGAATGTCGTCCAGATAGGGAAGCATGCGGACGCCCTGACATCTGAGCAGAGACATCACGCCAGCCAGCACCTTGGTGAACACCCTGAGAGCTGAAGTGAGGCCGAAGGGCAAGGCCACAAATTGGTAGTGTTGATCCATCAGAGCGAACCTGAGGAACCTTTGATGACCTGGGAACACAGGAATATGAAGATAAGCATCTTTGATGTCCACAGAAGTCATGAAATCCCCTTGGCGCAGGGAACTTATGGCACAGCGCAGAGTTTCCATGCGAAAGCGCCTGCCCCTGACAAACTTGTTGAGGATCTTCAAGTCCAGGATGGGCCTGACTGAACCATCTTTTTTGGGTACTGTGAATAGGTTGGAATAAAAGCCCTTGCCTGTTTCTCTTAAGGGGACCTGGCAGATGACCCCCAGCTCCAGGAGGCCTTGCACTGCTTGCACTAGCTCCTGAGCTGACACAGGGTCCTGAGGAATCCGGGATCTGATGAATCTTGGAGGGCTGCAGCAGTCCCCCCCACCCGGATGGGTGAGGGCGCCCCATCATGCCTGAGGGGGCTTGGGAGAGGATTTTGCTTTGGGACCCCAGGAGGAGCCAGGACGTCCAGTAGAGTCAGGGGAATGCATGACAGAGGTGTTAGATAGCCCTAGGATCGGGGCATCCACCTCGGGGGGGGGGGGGGGGGGGATGACCAACATTTAACCACCTCAGCAGGAAAGGGATACTTCCTATCCCAACTCTTTGGAACCCTGGGAAGTTTACTGGGGCGCTCCCATTCCTTGAGCACAAGGTTATGGAAATGTGCCTGCTCGGGAAATTCCAAACGTGATTTTGCTGTATGGAAAAGCTCCCCTCTTTGCCTGGGAACCGCAACAGGGAGAGAGATGGTCAGAACGTCAAAAATCTGGGTCAATAATCTGTCAGTGTCATCTGGGGCCCAGCGGTCAGAGCCAGAATCGTTATGACCCCTTGGTCTCTCATCAGATGAGCCTGAATCAGAAAAGAGCACCCCTTCATCAGACGGGGTATAGCCACAAAGATTCCAAAACTCCTCCGTTTCCATAGGGAAAATAGTGACATTAGGCGTCAAGTGCCGCTTCTTAACAGGGGCCTTACGCGCTATGGACTTAGCAATCAACTGCTCAACAGTAGCCAGTCTAGAAGACACATCAGGCTGAGAATCCCCACTAGTATGCAACTCAGCAGGAGTGAGGTTTAAGCTTGGGGGAGTAGGTGAAGTGAAACGAGGTGCAGCCACTGGCAGGCCAGATTGCAATGCAAGCACCTGCTCAGCACAGGGTACACAGACCCGCACCTTGTCAGCGTCAGCATGAGGCTGCCCACACGCTACACACAGCCGGTCTTGTCCCGAAGGGAGCCCCGTCACATTATCTTGGGATGCCTCCATATGGTGATTATAGCGGCGCTGTACGCCGATAGGGAATAACGCTATATAGCAACCCCGGGTGCCCCAATAACCCACTAGGGAAGTGGGAGTATATTTTTACAAGGCCTACAAGTATATACTAATACAGGGCCAGTAGAAGCCAAAAGGGTTCGTCCCGCCTGAAAGACATAAGCAGACAAGACCTGTAAGCACACAGTAACAAAAGTGACAGATATAAAGCCGCCCGCGAGGGCACTTGGACCGCGGTAGGTAGGGGTCCGTCGCACATGGGTCAGCCTACCTTCACCCGACCAGCGCAGCCAAGGCTGGGAGGCATATTACTAGTGGAACGGGTGGTAATAGTCCTACAGGGCCGCGGGCTAATAACCCAGCTCATCTGCGAGTAGAGAGCCATTTCTCGTCCTTCGCAGCCAGACTGCAGAGAAATTCTGGGGATTTGTGGGAGGCCCCCGGGTATTTGAGGGGCCGGGAGGAGCCTATTTTCGACGTAAAGAATCTTATCTGGAGCAGGACGTACTGTATACTAAGAATAGGGCACCAGCAAAGGTGAATGCATGGCAGACCAGCTGATCCATCCGCTTGTCAGCCGGGTCACGTAAGGAAGCGGTATCAGGTGATGGCATAAAAGGGGAATCCACCTCGGGAGGGCGAGACCATAGCAGAACTAGATACCGATATAGCATATAGATACTAGATATAGCAGAAGGTATACCGCCTATCCAGGCCCTTAGGCACCGACGGTAGATTGTTAGGCCTTTCCCATTCCTTGAAAATCATATTAGAAAAATGGGCCTGCTCCGGAAAGACCCGCCGTTGTCTTTCGGGCCTAAACAAATCACCCGGCTTCCTCTTAGCCGCTCTGGGAGGAACAATGTGTAGTGTCTCAAACACAAGGAGGAACCAGACAGACTGTCATCGCCAGCAGAATAATCCACAGTGGAACGGGACTGGCAACTCACCTTCCTCCACAGAGCCCAGATCAAAGAGATTGTCAATATCCGAGTTAACGGGCTTGATGTGCTGCTTTTTACTCGTGGCCTTCCTTGGAGCCGTCCACGATATTTTGTCTCGAGATTGGCCAGCCTATGCGCCAAACCAGCATGGGACCCCTGCAGCAGCGGAGGGTCCGGAAAGGCCGCATGTAGTGAAGGGCTAGGGGCAGGGACGCCCGCCCGATCATGGTCCAAAATAATGCCTCTGGCGCAAGTGGTACAAACAGTGCTGAATCCGCCCAGAGGATTCCTACTGCACAAGGGACAGAGCTTTTCCTGCCCAGATGAGGCCCCCAACTCACTGTCCCCTGATACCTCCATTATGGTGATTAAAAATGGTCAATCTGTAAGGTTACAAGACACTAGCATCCCAAAGCTATAGTGATCCCTCTAAATAAAAATGAAAAGGGGGGGGGGGGGGGGGGCGGGAGGAACCACAACCCTCAACCACAAGCCCACGACCTAAATACAAGAGCAGTGAGGCCCATCAAAATAAGTAAAGGCGATTAGCATAATAAGCAGTATACACAAAGAGGGACTCACGACACCGACAGAGGGACAGTCCCTGGAACAGCTCGCAGCCTCCAATGACGGGTCCCCAGCAGCGACAGCAGCAGCCAGAAGGGACACTACCTCCGCAGCACATGACAGCCCCGCAGGCCCCACAGCATTAGCAGCACAGCTCACAGACAGCCAGAGCTTCCAGAGCGTTCCTCGAGGGGCGGGGGGCGCCATAATGATGCGTAACGCGTCAGTGCCTGGCTCCGCCCCCTCAGACGACGCGAAAATACGTGCCCGCCCATCTCCTCTCTGAGGGAGTCTAACAGTATGGCCAACGGCCAGAAAAACACATGGCAACGGAGGCCCGCGGCTCCCAGCGCAGCGGAGCCGCGCCACAGCGTCTCACCCCCCTCCCCGTCACGGACAGCGCCGCAAGGATGGAGAAAATACCATTTTGTGATTACTCACCTGCAAAATGGGTATTATAAGTATGACTCACACCCTGCTGATGACTAGAAAAAGAAGCCCCTCCCAATAAAATCCATGAGAAAAATGTTTTACCATATAGAGGATCCAAGCAGGGTGCGAGACATACCTATAATACCCATTTTACAGGTGAGTAATCACAAAATGGTATTATTCGAAGTATGTCTCACACCCTGCTTCAGATAGATTAATTACACGTGGGACATCCAATAGCAGTTTCCAAAAAAGGGTGGGGATCCCAACAGGCAATAGCACACAAATTAAACCACTGCAGCTTGCAGAACTTTGCGGCCAAAAACAGCATCCGCTGAGGCCCACACATCAACCTTATAAAACTTGGAAAAAGTATGAACAGAAGACCAAGTAGCAGCCTTACAAACTTGTTCAACAGAAGCCTGGTGCTCAGGAAGCCCCAACAGCACGAGTAGAATGAGCAGTGATCTGGAAAGGGGGATCCCTCCCCTTGACAGTATAGGCCCCAACAATGGCCTGATGTATCCATTTACTAATGATAGACTTGGCAGGCGCCAAACCTTTTCCTGGGCCCGGAGGGCACCACGAACAAGGCATCCGTCTTACGAAAGGAAGAAGTAGCCACCAAATAGTACTTCACACAACGAACCACATCCAAAGAGTGCAGGACCCTCTCCTTGTCATTGCTAGGCTTAGGACACAAGGAAGGGAGAACCACATCCTGATTGAGATGGAAGGCAGAAACCACCTTAGGAAGGAAATCTGGCTTAAAGCGAAAAACCACCTTGTCCTGGTGTCTCTCAAAGTAAGGCGCCTGAATGGACAGAGCCGCTAACTCAGAGACATGACGAACAGATGTAATAGCCACCAAAAAGGCAATCTTTTGTGTAAGCATAGAAAGTGCAACATCCTGCACCGGCTCAAAAGGAGGCCCCTGGAGGGCCGACAGAACCAAATTCAAATCGGGCAACAAAGGCTTTCTAGGGGGCCGCACATGAGTGACCCCCTGGAAAAAAGTCTTAACCAAGGGATGCAGAGCAAAGGACCTTTGAAAGAAGACTGCCAGGACAGAGACCTGCCCTTTCAAGGTACTAAGCTGGAACCCCAGGTCCAGACCGTGTTGAAGAAACTCCAAAAACCTAGGAATCGAAAACACCCTGCAAGGCAATGCCAGTCAATATAGGACCTCCATGTCCTGTAGTAGATGTTAGAGGAAGATCTCTTCCTAGCTCTAACAAGTGTCGGAATCACAGCATCAGACAAACCTTCCTCCTTTAAGATGGAGGTTTCAGCAGCCACGCCGTGAAAGCCAGCCATCCGAAGACAGGGGCAACCTGTACTGATCTACCGCCAGCCGTACGATGTCTGCGAACCAAACCTGTCTTGGCCACCTTGGGGCCACCAGAATTGCTGGCGCACCCGAGGACCCCACAGCCCCTGGAACTGATGTTCCTTCCAGAAACCCCCCCAGCCCGACAGGCTGGCATCCGTGGCGACCGTCTCCCCACAAGGGGTCAGAAAAGACCTGCCCCTCAGAAGATTCCTTGATTCAAGCCACAACTGAAGAGACTGCCGAACCAGGGGAGACATCAGAAATGACTGATCCAATGACAGCGGACATCTGTCCCAAGCCAACAGTAGATGGAGCTGGAGCGACCTCATGTGGAACTGAGCAAAGGGGACTGCCTCGAAGGAAGCCACCATCAACCCCACCAGTCTCATCCCTAGCCGGATAGACGGGCGAGAGTTGGACAGAAGACGACGTATCAGATCTTGAACCATCCGCACCTTCGACTGAGGTAGGAACACCCTGGTCTGAATGGTATCCAGATTCATGCCCAGAAATACAATCTCCCTTGACGGGGAGAGAGAAGACTTGGGGTGGTTGATCACCTAGCCGAACCTCTCCAGCATTGACACCACCGTCCTAGTGTCTAGCTCCGCCTGTCTGAGAGAGGATGCCGTAATAAGGAGGTCGTCCAGATACGGCACAATGCGAAAGCCCTGGGCTCTGAGAAGGGCCATTATCCCTTTCAGTGCCAAGCACGTAGTTTCTACGTGCTTGCTTCCACTCCACTTAAAGTGGACCAACACCCACTGGTGATCGGCCCGGGAATCTATAAGAGGGACGTGCGGGAGGCGGCTTGTCCGTCGGCTCGGGGAGAGGTGAGTTCGGGGGGTTCCACACAGCGGGGCACCCCGATCGGGGGTGCCCCACCGAAGTGGACCAAGACCCAGGATAGTCAAAATCCTGGGTGTTGGTCCACTTTAAATGCCAAGCACGTAGAATCTACGTGCTTGAATTTCCCCCCTGCTAGTAAAAAAAATAAAGGCTGCAGGGTGGGGGGCCACAAAAGCTGGCCCCCCCACTCTGTGCCTACAAGCCCCCACAGCTGGTCCCGGGCTGGTTATGATGGGTAAGGGGGACCCTACATCATTTTTTTTTTATTTTAAGGGTTAGGGTAAAAATTACAAACAAGACATTTCATGTTAAAGCCTAAACTCTGCTGCAAAAAATGTATATGTAATGTATATATTTTTTCTGGAAATTCCAGCAAAAATCACGGTTAATCATGCCGCAAAATGGGGAAAAATGACCTGTCAACAGAGGGTGACAAAACTTCAAGTAGGCTGACAATTAAAAGGGTTAATAGTACCTATGCATGTTGGGTATTGTTCTGCTCGGGGGACCTTGCGCGTTCAGATTTAGCTTGTTTTTTCTTGTTTGCATATTGATATTTTAGGAAAACATGGTTTTTATTCTGCTTTTTTATCATTGTTTTTAGGGAAACCCTGTGCAACCTAAGAATTCTTCAATGGATTACTTCCAGAAAGATGAGCCCACTACAGCAAGCTCAGTACTCTTAGAAATCTTAACATGTGTACTTTCAGGGAATATATGGTTTGTGGGGATATTCTAAATGTAAAGGGTTGTTTTGGTTGAAAAATCGCAAGGTGCGCACTTTGTCTGCAGAGCTGAAATTTTTAAGCAAAATTACCGTTATGCGCATGCTTTACTTTGGGGTGTTTGGCAACTCTTCCCTTGACAGTACCTATGCATGTTGGGTATTGTTCTGTTCGGGGGTTGTTGCTTTTTCAGATTTTACTTTTTTTTCTGTTTGCATATAGTTTTTTTTAGGAAAATGTGGCTTTGATTCTTTTTTATTCTTTTTTAGGGAAACTCTGTGCAACCAAAGAATTGATTGGGGGATTACTTCCAGAAAATTGTGCCCATGTCAACAAACCTGGTACGCCTAGAAAGCCTGAGGTGTATACTTCCAGAGAATATATAGTTTTTGGGGGGTATTTCAAATTGAAAGGGTTCTTTTTCTGGAAAGACCGCAAGGTGCGCTTAGCGCGGTGCATAGTTGTATTTTATCTGAAAATCTCCTAAAGCGCTGTTTCAGTTTGGGGGAGTCTCCTGGGCAGGAAAGGGTGTCTACCTATACATATGTGGCAACGCTGTGACCGGGATTAATTGGGGTTTCACATGCAATAAGATTTTATTGACAAACTTACATTTTTTATTACAAAAAAAACACTACAAATTGCAAAAAATAGATTTTTTTTTTATTTTTTTGCACATATTTCACCCAAAAGTATTGAGAATACACCTAAAAAATTACAAACAAGACATTTCATGTTAAAGCTCAGACTCTGCTGAAAAAAACAATATATCATTTTCCTGGGAAAACCCTGGAAATCCCTTCAAAAATCACATTTGAACATGGGGAGCGCAAAATAGTGCAAAATGGTCTGGCACCAAGCGTGACAAAAACTCTAGGTAGGCTGGCAGCGAAAGGGTTATACCCGCTAGCACCTTGGTGAACACCCTTGGTGAACACCCTTGGTGCCGAGGTCCGCACGAACAGGAGGTCCACAAACTGAAAATGCTGATCTCCCACCACAAACCTGAGAAATCCCTGGTGTGCTGGGAAGATCGGTACATGAAGGTAAGCATCCTTGATGTCTATGGACGTCATGAAGTCCCCCTGACAAATAGAAAGGATGGCTGAGCGCAAAGTCTCCATGCGGAACTTCTTGGTTCTGATGAGCCTGTAGAGAAGCTTCAAATCCAGAATGGGTCTTATGGATCCATCCTTCTTGGGCACCGTGAAGAGGTTGGAATAATAGCCCCGGCCTTTCTCCGAGAAAGGCACCGTGCATATGACTTCCATGTCAATCCAGAAGATTTTGCACTGCCAACAGGAGCCCCTGCGCAGCCCAGGGGTCCGAGGGGACCCAAGATCTGAGGAATCTGGGAGGGGGCCAGTACTCGAACTCCAGTTTGTACCCGGAAGAGACCACTTCCAAGATACACTTGTCTGTGACCTCCGGGGCCCAGACCTGGAAGAAGTGCCGCAGCTGTCCCCCCACCCGCAAGGGTGAAAGCTCCCCCTCATTGCTGAGCTGGCTTGGAACCCCAGGAGGTCCTGGACGGGCCCGTCCTCTGTTCCAGGAATCACCTCTGAAGGTAGAGTAGGCAGCTCCTCTGCCTGCCCTGGCCCCGCGAAAATACCTTTTTGTGATTACTCACCTGTAAAATGGGTATTATAAGTATGCCACACACCCCACTTCCACTATTCATGACATATGGGTTATGGTCCAGTAGAGGGCGTACTTCTGCAGAGATAAAAGCAAAAAAGAAGCCCCTCCCAGTCCATAAATACCTGGGACCTCCCACACATTCCCCAGTATATGACAGCAGTAAGGGGACCAGGAAGAGACAATAAAACATTCTTAACAATAAAAGGTTCACAATATAAAAGGATCCAAAATACCAAAGGGCGGGATGAAGCGGGGTGTGTGACATACTTATAATACCCATTTTACAGGTGAGAAATCACAAAATGGTATTATTTCAAGTATGTCACAGACCCTGCTTTCACTATTCATGACATATGGGACATCAAATAGCAGTGTCCATCATGGGTGGGGATCCAAATACAGCAAAAAATGAACCAATTTAAACCACTGAAGCTTGCAGAACCTTGCGGCCAAAAACAGCATCCGCTGAGGCCTGCACATCAACCTTATAAAACTTGGAAAAAGTATGAACGGAAGACCAAGTAGCAGCCTTACAAACATGTTCAACAGAAGCCTGGTGCTGAAAAGCCCAGGAAGCCCCAACAGTACGAGTAGAATGAGCAGTGATCTTAAAGGGAGGAACCCTCCCCTTAGCGGAAAAGAGATCTCCCTTGATGGGGAGGTTGATCACCCATCCGAACCTTTCCAGCGTCGCCACCACCGTCCTGGTGTCCAGCTCCACCTGGCAGAGGGAAGAAGCTGTAATGAGCAGGTCGTCCAGATACGTCACAATGCAAATGCCCTGGGCTCTGAGCAGGGCCATTATGCCCACCAGAACCTTTGTAAACACCCTTGGTGCCAAGGTCAGCCCGAACGGAAGAGCCACAAACTAAAATTGCTGATCTCCTACCACGAACCTGAGAAATCTCTGGTGTGCTGGGAAAAATTGGAACATGAAGGTAAGCATCCTTGATGTCTATGGACGTCATGAAATCCCCCTGAGGAAGGGAACCGATGGCTAAGCGCAGAGTCTCCATGCGGAACTTCTTGGTTCTGATGAACCTGTTGAGAAGCTTCAAATCCAGAATGGGTCTTATGGATCCATCCTTCTTGGGCACCGTGAAGAGGTTGGAATAATAGCCCCGGCCTCTCTCTGAAAGAGGCACCGTGCATATGACCGCCATGTCCAGGAGATTCTTTACAGCCAACAGGAGCCCCCTGCACCGCCCGAGGATCCGATGGCACCCGAGACCTTAGGAATCTGGGAGGAGGCCGGTACTCGAACTCCAGTTTGTACCCAGACGAGACCACTTGTCTGTGACCTCCTGGGCCCAGACCTGGAAGAGCCGCAGCCGCCCCCCCCCCCACCCGTAAGGGTGAGGGCGCCTCTTCATGGCTGAGCTGGCTTGGCAGCGGGCTTGGAACCCTAGGTAGAGGCTGGACGGGCGCGTCCCCTGCCTCTGTTCCAGGAATCACCTCTGAAGCTAGAGTAGGCAAGACCTCTGCCCACTCTGGAACCGCGAAAGGAAGGATTGAAGGAGCTTGCCCCCCGAATAAGCGGCGCGGCTTCTTACGCTGAGGTAGCTTCCCACCTTTTGCCACAGAATCCAATTTGTCACCAAACAGCCGCATACCCAGGAAGGGCAGTGCTGTAAGTGATTTCTTGGCCGCTATGTCAGCCGACCACTGGCATAGCCATACCGATCGACGCATGGCCACCAGCAGAGCTGAGCTTCTACTACACATGATAATAGTGTCATCCATAGCCGCCAACAAAAAGTTCATGAACAATTCACACCTCTTAAGGGGTGTGAATTCAACACTGGCCGGGTTGAGTTGGGACCCTTTTAACATGTCCCCTAACCTCAGACCTGGTAGCCACAGCCACGACTGCAGATGCACAAACAGGCCGCAAAGCCGAACCCACACTGGCAAAGGCATGGCATGCCATCAGATCAATGCGCTTATCCTCGCCATCCTTAAGGGTAGTGGCGTCAGGAGTATGTACAACGGAGGTGTTGGACAATCCTAAGATGGGCGCATCGACCTCGGGAGGGGAAGACCATCGCTTCACCGCGTCCGCCGGGAAGGGATACTTCCTATCCCCATCCCTGCGGAACACCGGGAAGCCGACTCGGCTTCTCCCATTCTCTAAGCATCATGCTATCAAAATGATCCTGATTTGGGAACTCCAAGCGGGGCCTAGATGAGCCAAAGAATTCCCCCTTCTTTGGAGGGGCCTCCGCTGGTGGGGAAATATCCAGAACCTCTAAGAGATCGGGCGAGGACTTTGGGGGTATCCACAGCATCCCCCTGCGCCTGCCCGGCATCAGAATCAAAGAACTGCAGTTCTTCAGTCTCAGATTCCCCAAACAATTCCCCCTCCTCGAGAGGGGAATAATCAGACCAGCCAGGGGGGTCATAATCATCATAATTAAGTACCAGCGTAGTCGGTGACAGATGCCTTTTCTTAGCAGGGGCTTTTCTGCCCACTGAGCTAGAAATAATTTTTTCTAGGGTGGCCAGTGACTCCCCGCTAATGACAGTGTCACCTGGGGTACAGATAATGCGGGGTGGGAGATGAGATGGGCGGCACTGACGCCTGGGATCCCGACTGCCGCGTTATGGCCTGTTGCGCACATGGTATGCAAATTAGTACATTTTCCCCCGCAAGGGGTACCCCACAACCCACACACAGCCGGGATTGTCCCGAAGGGAGGCCGAGCCCGGTATCCTGTGGAGCCTCCATATGGTGATTTTAAAGGTAGTCGCAATGATCAGAGGGAATTACGCTAATAAGCTACCCGGGATGCCCCTTTAGGTGCCCCATTTACTCTAGGGACCCCTAGGACCGGGAGGACCCCCCTTTTTAAGCAGGGTAGCAGGGAGTCCTCCTGAAAGACACAAGCAGTGAGTCAAACACATGCGCACACACGCAGATAAATAGCAAAATATCCAACAAATAGTTAACCACACAGTGTGACCTGCGCTGCCCCCAGCTGAAGGGAACACAATTATGCTGAATAAGGATGAAAAGAGGGGCCCCAGGAGGGCACTCACGTGTCTCACAAGATGGCAGCCATGGGGGTGGGGGGGGGGGGGGGGGGGGGGGGAGGAGAAAGAGAGAGAGAGCGCGGATCGCGCCCTGGCCCCGCCCCCCCCTCCCAACCAGCAGCACGATACCCAGCTATAGGCTGGGTTCCGCAAAAAGCTCCAAACAGGAGGGGGCGGGGCTGTGGCAGCGTGCGAAGCCGCCCGGCCGCCGCACCCTCGACACAGCAGCCTGAGGGGGAAGAAGCTCCCCTCCGCATATAACAAAATTGCGATCTAGAGTGCAGCACCAAGCACACTATTTCACACACACACTCCCCAACAAGAGTGAAAAGCTGAACATGAAAAGACCCCCCCCGGAGGGCTACGAGAGGGGACCCCGGAAGGGGAATCCCGCACCATAGGTGTAAGGGATATATATATATATATATATATATATATATATATATATATATTATATATATATATATATATACACATACATACACACACACACACGGACAGGGCGTCCCAAACCGGGATCACCAACCCGGATTCTGCCTACCCCTTAATATGGGGTCTCACAGGGGAGCATGGCTCCCTGACACCTATTAAGGTGATTCCTATCCTCACCCGGACCTGCAGCCAAGGCTGGGAGGCTAGTATAGGGACTTACAGTATAAAGGTCCGGGCAGAAATAGGGGAAAAAAAATGCCCCGGGTGCAAGCCGTGTATGTGTGGGAGGTCCCAGGTATTTATGGACCCGGGAGGGGGCTTCTTTTTTGCTTTCAACTCTGCAGAAATTCACCCTCTACTGGACCATAACCCATATGTCATGAATAGTGGAAGCGGGGTGTGTGACATACTTTGAATAGGAAGGCTTAAAGGAGCCTGCCCCCCGAAAGGAGCGACGCTGCTTCTTGCATTGCGGGTAGCTTTCCTCCTATCGTTACTGAATCCAATTTATCTCCAAACAGCCGCATACCCAGGAAGGGGTAGCCCTGTAAGTGACTTCTTAGCCGCAATGTCAACCGCACACTGGCGCAACAAGACCGATCGGCGAATAGCCACCAGCAACGCCGACGTTTTGCTACACATACATATTGTGTCATCCGGGAAGCCGCGCTAGGTCTTTCCCATTCCTAAAGAATCAGATTTTCGAAATGCTTCGGATATGGGAACTCCAAACTAGGCTTAGAGGTCCCAAAAAAATTCCCCCTTCTGCGGAGGGGACTCCGCCAAAGGAGAAAATACCATTTTGTGATTACTCACCTGTAAAATGGGTATTATAAGTATGTCACACACCCCGCTTCAATAATGACATGTGGGTTATGGCCAGTAGAGGGCGAACTTTGCAGAGATGACAGGAAAAAAAGGAGCCCCTCCCAGTCCATAAATACCTGGGGACCTCCCACACATTCCCCCAGCATAGGACAGCAGTAAGGGGACCAGGAAAAACCAAATATAAACAATCATAACACTAAAAGGTTCACCATATAAAAGATCCAAAATACCAATAAGGGCGGGATTGAAGCGGGGTGCGTGACATACTTATAATACCCATTTTACAGGTGAGAAATCACAAAATGGTATTATTCCAAGTATGTCACACACCACACTTCCAATAATTATGACATGTGGGACATCCAATAGCAGTGTCCATCATGGGTGGGGATCCCAATATGGCAAAAAATGCACAAATTTTAAACCACTGCAGCTTGCAGACACTTTGCGGCCAAAAACAGCATCCGCTGAGGCCCGCACATCAACCTTATAAAACTTGGAAAAAGTATGAACGGAAGACCAAGTAGCAGCCTTACAAACTTGTTCAACAGAAGCCTGGTGCTGAAGAGCACAAGAAGCCCCAACAGCACGAGTCGAATGAGCAATGAACTAAAAAGGGGGAACCTTCGCCTTGGCAGTATAGGCCCCAAATAGTACTTCACACAACGAACCACATCCAAAGAGTGCAAAACCCACTCCTTGTCATTGCTAGGCTTAGGACACAAGGAAGGGAGAACTACATCCTGATTGAGGTGGGAGGCAGAAGAAACCACCTTAGGAAGGAAATCTGGCTTAAAGCGAAATAACCACCTTGTCCCCGGTGTGTCTCTCAAAGTAAAGGGCCTGAATGGACAGAGCCGCCAACTCAGAGACACGCCGAACAGAGGTAATAGCCACCAAAAAGGCAACTTTTTGAGTGAGCATAGAAAGTGCAACATCCTGCACCGGCTCAAAAGGAGGTCCCTGGAGGGCCCGCCAGAACCAATTCAAATCCCAAACGGGCAACAAAGGCTTTCTAGGACACCGCACATGAGTAACCCCATGGAAAAAAAAAAAGTCTTAACCAGAGGATGCAGAGCAAAAAACCGTTGAAAGAAGACAGTCAGAACAGAGACCTGCCCCTTTCAAGGTACTAAGCTGGAACCCAGGTCCAGACCGTGTTGAAAGAAACTCCAAAATCCTAGAATTAGAAAACACCCCGCAAGGCAAGGGCCCTGGCCTCACACCAGCCAAAATAGGACCTCCAAGTCCCTGTAGTATATGTTAGAGGAAGATCTCTTCCTAGCTCTAAGAGTCTGAATCACAGCCTCAGAAAAACCTTCCTCCCTTAAGATGGAGGTTTCAGCAGCCACGCCGTCAAAGCCAGCGTTTGTAAATTGGAGTAACGTAGTGGACCTTGAGAGATCAGATCCGGAAACAGGGGCAGCCAGTACTGATCTACCGCCAGCCTTGCGACGTCCTGCGAACCAAACCTGTCTTGGCCACCTTGGGGCCACCAGAATTGCTGGCGCACCCTCTAGAGCCAACTTGCGCACCACCGTGCCTACCATGGAGAAGGGGGGAACAGGTACAGGAACCCCCAGATCCCTCCAGGCAAGAGACATGGCATCCACTGCCAGGGCCAGAGGATCCAGACACAAACATTGGGAGCTTGTGATTGTGACGTGAGGCAGAGATCCACCTCCGGAAAACCCCCACTTGTGACAGAGGGACCAGAATACCTTTTGGTTGAGAGACCATTCCCCCCCGGCGAGAGGATCCCCCTCTCAGGGAGTCCGCCTCCGTGTTCTCCACTCCCGGAATGTGCACTGCTGAGATGCATGGAACATTGCTCTCAGCCCATGCAAGAATCAGAGAAACTTCCCTGAGGGCACTCCTGCTGCGAGTCCCTCCTTGGTGATTGATGTAAGCTACTACAGTTCAATTGTCTGATCGAACCTGAACCGGTAAGCTGCGTAGGTGATGCGTCAAGCATGACAGAACCAACCGAATAGCTCTCAGCTCCAAGACATTGATGGGGGTGTGAGCCTCCTGAGGACCCCACAGCCCCTTGAACTGATGCGTCTTCCAAAAACCTCCCCAACCCGACAGGCTGGCATCCGTAGTAACCGTCTCCAAACAAGGGGCCAGAAAAGATCTGCCCCTCATCAGATTGCTTGGTTCCAGCCACCACTGAAGGGACTGCCGAACCCGGGGAGACATCACGAATGACTGATCCAATGACTGCGGACATCTGTCCCAGGCCAACAATAGATGGAGCTGGAGCGACCTCATGTGGAACTGAGCAAAGGGAACTGCCTCGAAGGAAGCCACCATCAATCCCACCAGTCTCATCTCTAGCCGGATAGAATGACGAGGTTTGGACAGGAGAAGACGTATCAGATCCTGAACCATCTGCACCTTGGACTGAGGAAGGAAAACCCTGGTCCGAATGGTATCCAGATTCATGCCCAGAAAGGAGATCTCCCTTGAGGTGGAGAGAGAAGACTTGGGATGGTTGATCACCCAGCCGAACCTCTCCAGCGTCACCACCACCATACCTGGTGTCCAGCTCCGCCTGATTGAGAGAGGATGCTGTAATGAGGAGGTCGTCCAAATACGGAACAATGTGAATGCCCTGGGCTCTGAGAAGGGCCATTATGCCCGCCAGCACCTTGGTGAACACCCTTGGTGCCGAAGTCAACCCGAAAGGGAGGACCACAAACACCACAAACTGAAAGTGCTGATCTCCCACCACAAACCTGAGAAATCTCTGGTGTGCTGGGAAGATTGGTACATGAAGGTAAGCATCCTTGATGTCTATGGATGTCATGATATCCCCGAAGGGAATTGATGGCCGAGTGTAGAGTCTCCATGCGGAACTTCTTGGTTCTGATGAACCCGTTGAGAAGTTTCAAATCCAGAATGGGTCTTATGGATCCATCCTTTTTGGGAACCGTGAAGAGGTTGGAATTATAGCCCCGGCCTCTCTCTGAGAAAGGCACCGGGCATATGACATCCATGACCAGAATATTCTTTACAGCCAACAGGAGCCCCTGCGCAGCCCGGGGATCCGAGGGGACCCGAGACCTTAGGAATCTGGGAGGAGGCCGGCACTCTAACTCCAGTTTGTACCCGGAAGAGACCACTTCCGAGATTCTTTTGTCTGTGACCTCCTGGGCCCAGACCAGGAAGATGTGCCGCAGCCGTTCCCCCACCCGCAAGGGTGAGGGCGTCCCCTGAGCTTGGGCTTGGAACCCCAGTTAAGGCCTGAACGTGCGCGTCCTCTGCCTCTGTTCCAGGAATGACCTCTGAAATTGGAGTAGGCAAAGCCTCTGCCTGCTCTGGCACCGCGAAAGGAAGGATTGAAGGAGCCTGCCCCCCGAAAGGGGCGACGCTGCTACTTACGCTGAGGTAACTTTCCACCCTTCGCCACTGAAACCAATTTATCTCCGAACAGCCTCATACCCAGGAAGGGTAGCGCTGCAAGTGATTTCTTAGCCGCAATGTCAGCTGCCCACTGGTGTAGCCAGACCGATCGGCGAATAGCCACCAGCAATGCAGAGGTTCTACTACACATAATAATCGCGTCATCCATAGCAGATAAAACAAAGGTCACAAATTATTTACACCGCTTAAAGTGGACCAACACCCAGGGGGGATAGGCGATCAGATCCCTCCCCGCGGGGCATCCGAAATCGGGATGTCCCGCGGGGTGAAACACCCCAGGAAGCCCACAATCCTACTTTTTTCACGTTCCAGCGGCACATGCGCGTCCGCCGCCGCCGCCTCCCGCGCGTCCCTCTAGCAGGGCACGCTCCCGCGCCGGCCATTTGTGAATGGCTGGCGCGGGTGCGCTCCCTGTAAGAGGGACGTGCGGGAGGAGGCGGCGGCGGACGTGCTCTGCTTGTCCAGCGGCGGGGATTGGCTGCAGCGGTCACGTGGGAGCGGGGTGAGGTGAGTTTTCAGAGCTTTCTGGGGGGGATTTCACACAGCGGGGCACCCCCGATCGGGGTGCCCCACTGAAGTGGACCAAAACCCAGGATAGTCAAAAATCCTGGGTGTTGGTCCACTTTAAGGGCTGTGAATTCATCACTGGCCGGGTTAAGCTGGGAACCACTAAATAGGTCCCTAACCACAGACCTGGTAGCCACAGTCGCGAGCGCCGAGGCACAAACAGGCCGCAAGGCTGAACCCACACTGGCAAAGGCATTGCATGCCATCTGATCAAAGCGTTTGTCCTCACCATCTTTAAGAGTGGCGGCGTCTGGAGAATGTACAACGGAGGTGTTGGACAATCCCAGAACGGGCGCATCAACCTCGGGAGGGGGCGACCAGCACTTCACCGCGTCCACCGGGAAGGGATACTTCCTATCCCATCCCTGAGGAACACCGGGGAGCCGGCTAGGCACTCCCATTCCTAAAGAATCATGCAATCAAAATGATTCTGATTTGGGAACTCCAAGCGGGGCTTAGAAGTCCCAAAAAATTCCCCCTTCTGGCGGAGAAATATCCAGTACCTCAAATAGATGGGCCAGGATCTTGGGGGTATCCACGGCATCCCCCAGCACCTGCCCAGTATCAGTATCAAAAAACTGCTGATCCTCAGCATCAGATTCCTCAAACAATTCCCCCTCCTCGAGTGGGGAATTAAAAGACCAGTCAAGGGAATCCTAGTCATCAAAATCCAGTACCGGTGCGGCCGGCGACGGATGCCTTCTCTTAGCTGGGGCCTTACTGGCCGCAGAGCTAGAAATCAACTTTTCGATGTTGGCCAGCCTAGCACAAACATCAGCGTGCGACTCCCTGCTATTGACAGTGTCACTTGGCGTACAGATAAGGCGGGGTGGGGTAGGTGATGAGGCCGGCGGCAAGGTCCCAGACGCCTGGGACCACGACTGCCGCGTAATGGCCTGCTGTGCACATGGAATACAAATAAACACATTATCCCCCACAAGGGATGCCCCACAAACCACACACTGCCGGGGTTGCCCCGAAGGGAGGCCGAGCCCGGTATCCTGGGAAGCCTCCATATGGTGATTTTTTTTTTATGGTAGTCGCAATGACGAGTGGGAATTACGCCAGTAAGCTACCCGGGATGCCCCTTAAAGTCAGTTAGTGGGAGGATTTGTAAAGCCCCTATTTGAGTGAGGGACCAAAGGACCGGGAGAACCCCCTTTTAACTATCAAGGAAGGTAATCCCCCTGGAAGACATAATAAAGGGTACCATAAGCATGAAGTCATTACAGCAATCATACATCCAGATATAATCACAGTCATACAATATATCTGTATAACCTTAAAGAATATGTCAAGGATAATGCAGCATACAAGGCACCCCAATAGACATACAATTATGCATAACAAAAAAGGCAGATAATAGAACGATCCCCGCATGGCACTCACAGTTAGGATGCAAGATTGCGACCGGACACCCAGCAGCATCAGCCAGGCCAGGGGAAGAGAAGGAGGGCGGGCCAGCGCGGATTGCGCACCGAGCGTGGCCCCGCCCCCTCCTACTGGGAAGAGTAACTACGGTTCCCAGCCATTGCTGTGAATCTCCGTGGGCGCCAAAAGAGAGGGGGGCGGGTCGCATCAGCGCGCTGAGCGCTCGGCCCCGTCCCCTCTCCTGACTAACAGAGAAGCAAAAAACATGGCCGCGCTCCCACAAGGTTGTGGAGCCGGCTTGTGATCCGGGCCACCGTCTAAAAAATTGGAGGGACATGCCCCCCCCTCCCCCATGATCCAGGGACAGGGAGCAACGGGTGGGGGAAGTCCCAAGCCACCTAATGCAGCGCAGGGAAAATGACGGACAGGGCATCCCAAACCAGGATCCCGAACCTGGTATCCGCCTACCCCTTGGAGGGGGTCTCACGGAGGAGCATGGCTCCAAGTTATCACACCTCTAAAGTGTATCCTACCTTCACACGGACCAACAGCCAGGGCTGGGAGGCATAGGGGCTTAATAAAAACAAGGTCTGGACAGAAATAGGGAAATAAAATGGCCGGGTGTAAACCCGGCTTACCTGCAAGGAGGAGACAGCCATCTTCTGACTTGCTCGCCGTCTGCAGAGACGATTACTGGGGAATGTGTGGGAGGTCCCAGGTATTTATGGACTGGGAGGGGCTCCTTTTTTTCCCGTCATCTCTGCAAAGTTCGCCCTCTACTGGCCATAACCCACATGTCATGATTATTGGAAGCGGGGTGTGTGACATACTTGGAATATAGCCAGCACCTCAAATAAAAGGGCCAGGATCTTGGAGGTATCCAGGGCATCCCCATGCACCTGCCCAGCATCCGCATCCAAAAACTGCTGATCCTCAGAGCCATCAGATTCTGCAAACAGTTCCCCTTCCACAAGTGGGGAATAATCAGACCAGTCAAGGGAATCAATCATCAAAATCCAGAACCGGCGCGGCCGGCGACAAATGTCTTAGCCGGGGCCTTTCTGGCCGCAGAGCTAGAAATCAATTTTTCGATGTTGGTCAATCTAGCACATACATCAGATTGTGACTCCCTGCTAATGACAGTGTCACTAGGGGTACGGATCAGGAGTGGTGGAGTAGGTGAAGAGACCGATGGCGCTGATCCAGACGCCTGGGACCCCGACTGCCGCGTTATGGCCTGCTGTGCACATGGTATGCAATCAGCACATTATCCCCCGTAAGGGATGCCCCACAACCCACGCACTGCCGGGATTGCCACGAAGGGAGCCCGAGCCCGGTATCCTGGGAAGTCTCCATATGGTGAATATTATGGTAGTCGCAATGACCAGAGGGAATTACGCTAGAAGCTACCCGGGATGCCCCTTAAGTCCGTTAGTGGGAGGATTTTAATAATAATAAAAATAATTATGCCCCAAATTCAGCCAAGGGACCCTAGGACCGGGAGAACCCCCCTTTTAACTAAGCAGGGTCCTTCTGAAAGACATAAAAAGAGAGGGGAACCCTGTAAGCAAAGCACACTCTCCACAGCAATCATACATGCAGAAAATGTCAATATATGATTTAAACACAAATGTGCAACAGATACAGGCGTTATTAATGGCAGCCACCGGGCTAGACAAAAAAGGCGCGTATAACATAAACAAGTATATGAAAACAACAAGAAGCCCCGCAAGGCACTCAACGCTGTAATGGCGCCTCTCCGACCAAAATGTGCAGACAGCAGAGGAAGAAGAAGAAGGGCGGGCCAGCGCAGATCACGCGCTGCGGCTGGCCCCGCCCCTTCCCCATCATCGCGGTTCCCGGCCAATGCAGAGCACCGCAAAGGGAGAGAGGGAGAGAGAGGGGGGGGGGCCGCCACCTGCGCGCCAAGCGCCCGGCCCCGCCCCCTCCCCGGACAGACATGAGGGGAAGAAGCTCTCCCCATCGAGCACGGAGCCGCCGGCTCCAGACGCACTGCGGCTCCCAAACAGGCGCATCAGTACAGCGCAAGCATCACACACCCACACAATCACACAGAAACAAAAAGGTGAAGGATCATGAGTGAAAGCACACAGCCCCCCCCCCCCCCCCCACATTGCGGGAAAGGGAGAAATGGAAGGGGAAGGTCCCCAACTACAGTGGTAGAGACTGGGGAAACGGACAGGGCATCCCAAACCAGGGTCACCAACCTGGTAGCCGCCTACCCCGTTATGGGGTCTCACGGAGGAGCAAGTCTCCTATAAGTACACCTGTTAAGGTGTACCCTACCCTCACCCGGACCTGCAGCCTAGGCTGGGAGGCATAGGGGTTTAAAATTAACTAGGTCCGGGCAGAAATAGGGACAAAGATGGCTGGGTGTGAACCCGGCGTACCTGCAAGGAAGAGACGGCCATCTTCTGACTTGCTCGCCGACTCCTGAAGAGAATACTGGGGAATGTGTGGGAGGTCCAAGGTATTTATGGACTGGGAGGGGCTTCTTTTTCTAGTCATCTCTGCAGCAGTTCGCCCTCCACTGGACCATAACCCACGTGTAATTAATCTATCCGAAGCAGGGTGTGAGACATACTTGGAATAGGAGGCCTGCGGGAACGGCAACCCTTAGCAGGCAGCAAGGGAGGTAAGATATACATGCTCCAAGACTCATGCTGAGCCAGCGCGGAGCCACACAGTGAAAACAGTCAAAAGTCAATGCCAAAACACCAATAAAGCTTGTGGGCAGGGAGGGTACATTAAGATAGCTAGTGGATCTCCCCCCAGGCTCACCATAAGCCTGTTGCCGACTACCCTTCAGTATAGAGTCTGCGGCCCAGAGCCAAGCTCTGCCAAACGCCATATAGACCCCGGCATTTACCCTACCGTCACGATCCCGTAGCAGCCAGCGGCTGGGAGGCAAGGATGGGATCAGTGGAAATAGGGTCCCCAGGGGCCGACGGGCTAGGTGGCCCCGCTCTGCTGCTATTGTTCGAGAGAGTATCCAATGATCTTCTGCAGCCAAGACTGCAAGATGAACACTGAAGAATCAGAGGGACACCTGCCTTTATAGGGGGCCGGGAGGAGCTACATCTTTTGATCTTGCAGTCGAGCGCCCCCTGGGGGTGGAATACCCACATGTCATCACTGGGACAACCTGGACTGGATATAGGGAAAATATATAGTTCTTGGTTTGTTAAAGTAGGCATTGGGAGAAGGTTTAGGTGGCTTATGACACTTTAGGCAGCTTCATAAAAATACAATTCTGTGAAATACTCACCTGTAGAATTGGTATTATAAGTATACAGTACGTCCTGCTCCAGATAGATTACTTACACTTGGGTTATCCTCCACCAGATGGCGCTGCACTGCAGAGACATGCAAAACAGGCTCCTCCCGGCCCTTCAAATACCCGGGGACCTCCCACAAATCCCCAGCATTGAAAAGCAGTGAACAAGAAACCAGAAGAAGAATATAACCACCCAAAAAAACTGGTAACTCATGACAACAATCACCATACAGGGGATCCGGAATAATGCAAAAACCAGGGTGGGTGGAGCAGGACGTACTGTATACAAATAATACCAATTCTACAGGTGAGTATTTCACAGAATTGTATTATTCTTAGTATACAGTACGTCCTGCTCCAGATATAATACTTACACTTGGGACATCCAATAGCAGTGTCCATAAAGTAGGGTGGGATCCCCAGCAAAAAAGGTAACAGCAGACAGTTTAAACCACTGCCGCCTGCAAAACCTTGCGCCAAAAACATCAGCTGAGGCCCTAACATCAACCTTGTAAAACTTTGAAAAGGTATGAACAGAAGACCAATTAGCGGCCATGCAAACTTGTTCAACAGAAGCCTGGTGCTGGAAGGTCCAAGAGGCACCAATAGCACGAGTAAAATGAGCAGTAAGGCGGAAGGGAGGACTCTTCCCCTTAGCAGAATAGGCCTGACTCACAGCCTGGCGAATCCATTCGCTAATAGTAGACTTGGCAGGAGCCAAACCCTTCCTGGGCCCAAATGGACCACAAAAAGAGCATCAGTGTTCCTGAAAGGTGCAGTAGCCACCAGACAGTACTTCAGACACCTAACCACATCCAAAGAGTGCAAAACCCTCTCCTTAGCATTGCTAGGGTTAGGGCACAAAGAAGGAAGAACCATATCCTGATTCAAAAGAAAAGCAGACACTACCTATTGGCAGAAAATCAGTTTTGAACGAAACACCACCTTGCCCTAGTGCCTCTCAAAGTAGGGGGGCTGAATGGACAGCACCACCAACTCAGAAACACGCCTGACAGAAGTGATAGCCACCAGAACACAACCTTGAGCGTAAGAAAGGCCAAGGCAGCATCCTGCACAAGTACAAAGGGAGCACCCTGCAAGGCAGGCAAGACCAATTCCAAATCCCAAAACAGGGACCATAGGTTGTCGTGGGAGTAACCCCCTAAAGGCAGCCTTAATCAAGGAATGCTGAACCAAAGACTCCTAAAAGAAGACAGACAGGATAGAACCTGACCCTTCAAGGGACTGAGTTAGAGACCCGACTCCAACCCATGCAGTAAAATTCCAGAACCCTGGGAACTGAGAACACCCAACAGGGTAGAGATCAAGACTCACACCGGTCAATGTAGGTACACCACACCTTATAACAAATGGAAGAAGAAGAAGTCATCTTCCTAGCCTTCACCATGGACTCAACCATCGAGGTAGACAAACCTTTCTCCATCAGGATGGAGGTTTCAGCAGCCAGACCGTCAAAACCAGAGTTTGGAATTGGGATGGCGTAAGGGGCCCTAAGTGAGCAGAACTGGCACTCCAGGCAGAAGCACTGAGCTGCTGCCATCTGCACCACAACTGCGAACCACACTCTTCTTGGCCACCTGGGGCCACCAGAATCACTGGCACCCCTTCCAGAGTAATCTTGCGCAGAACCCTGCCTAGCAGGGGGAATGGAGAAAAGACATACAGACACTGAATGTCCAGCCATGACATTACTGAGGCAACCGTGGTCACGGCCAGAGGATCCTGGGACAGGGAGACAAAGGCCTGGAACTTGTGATTGTGACAGGACGCAAACAGATCAACATCCGGTTGTCCCCAAGTGATACAGAGATTGGAACACCCTGTTGCAGAGGGACCCCCCCCCCCCCCCCTGGAATGTATACCGCTGAAATGCAGGGAACATTGGCCTCCACCTAGATCAGGATCAAAGACACTTCCTGGAGGGCCCTCTTGCTCCGGGTCCCTCCCTGATGATTGATGTAGGCAACTGCCATCAGACAGTGCGCCCCTGAATAGGCAGGCCCTGAATATGCGCAGTCAAGCAAGTCAGAACTAACCTGATCACTCACAGCTTCAAGACATTGATAGGTGAATGGGCCTCCTAAGGGCCCCACCTACCCTGGAACCGCAGGGACTTCCAGAAGAACCCCTCCAACCTAATAGACTGGCATCAGTGGTGACCGCCTCCCAGGAAGGGGCAAGAAGGTTTCGCCCCACAATAGATTTCCTGAGTTCATCCACTACAAGAGGGACCTCCTCACCAGGGGGGGGGAAGACATACAGATCCTGCCCAGGGATGCTGGGTCCTTGTCCCATACAGACAATAGGAGAAGTTGCAGAAGCCCCAAGAGGGACTGAGCACAAAGGAGCCGCTCCGAAGCATGCCACCATCAGGCCCACCAGCTGCATCCCCTGCCTGGTGAAGGGACGGGGACAGCTAGGAGGAACTGAACTTGTGCAAGCAGATTGTCCACCTTCTTCTGAAGAAGGAATATCCTTGCCTGAACTGTGTCCAGATTCATTCCTAGGAATGAAGTTACCAAGGAAGGGGACAGTGAGGACTTGGGGTGGCTGATCACCCAACCAGATGACTCCAGAATAGACACCACCAGCTGAGTATCCAACTTTGCCAGATGTAAAGACTGGGAAGTGATGAGAACGTCCAGGTAGTGGCAGCACGCGGACGCCCCTTGGCCTCATCAGAGACATCACCCCCACCAGCACCTTGGTGAGCACTCTGGGAGCTGAAGAGAGGCCAGATGGCAAAGACCACAAATTGGCAGTATTGATCTTCCAACGTGAATATGAGGAATCTTGGTGTCCTGAAAACACAAGGATGTGAAGTAAGCCACATTGATATCCACGGACGGCACGAAGCCCCTGGGGCGCAAGAAGCAGATGGCCGAGCGCAGAGTTTTCATGAGGAAAGAGCCTGTACTTGACAATTTGCTGAAGATCTGTAAATCCAGAATGGCCAGACTGATCCATCTTTTTTGGGAACTATGAAAGGGTTGGTGTAGGGTCCCTTGCCTCTGTCTGTTAAGGGAAATCTGCAAATGACCCCCATACCCAGCAGACCTTGCACGGCCTGCGCCAGCACCTGAGCAGAAGCAGGGACCAGGAGTACCCGTAACCAGATAATCTTAGGGAAGGCCGCGCAGCAAACACCATCTTGAAGCCGGAGGACACTACCTCCTAAATCCACCGTTCTGAGGCGTGATGCCTCCAGACTTAAGCAAGGTGCCGTAGCCGTCCCCTGAGGGCGGGTGAGGGCGCCCCATCATGCTTGAGGGGACTTGGGAGAGGATTTGGGTATAGCCCCCCCAGAAGAGCCAGGGTGTAGTCTTCTGCTCCTGGGACAGGGAGCTGAGCGAGTCCCCGCAAAGGACACCCATGGTTCCTGTTTAACACCATGGTGGGAGGTAGAAGGAGGGCCCTGGCCCCGAAGGGCCCGAGACAGCCGTCTGCGCTGGGGTAACTTACCTCTCTTACCAAACAGGTCTAGACGGGCCCCAAACAGACGTAGCCCTTTAAAAGGGAGCCCAGTGGGGGCCTTCTTCGCAGCATTGTCAGCACCCCACTGTGGCGGCCAGACCAAACGACGTATAGCCACCACGAGGACAGAGGTTCTTGCACACATTCTGATGGTGTCATCCAATGCTACTAGAACAAATTTTATAAACACATCACAACTGGAGAGTGCATTAAACACCTCACAAGGGAGATCATCAGAGGCACTATCAAGCATATTTTTGATGAGGGTTCTAGTGGCCACAGCAGTAATGGCAGAGGCACAGACCGGGCGCAGCACCGTCCCCGCACATGCAAAGGCGTGGGAGGCCAGCAGGTCAATGAGCCGGTCCTCAGCATTCCGCAGGGTAGTAGAATCAGGGGGCTGTATGACAGGGGTGTTAGATAGCCCTATTATCGGGACATCCACCTCGGGGGGGAATGACCAACATTTAACCACCTCAGGTGGAAAAGGATACTTCCTATCCCAATCCCTTGGAACCCCGGGAAGTTTACTGGGGCACTCCCATTCCTTGAGCACAAGGGAATGGAAATGTGCCTGCTCTAGGAATTCCAAACGTGATGTTGTGTATGGAAGCGCTCCCCTCTTTGTCTGGGAGCCTCCCCAGGGAGAGAGAGACAGAACCTCAAAGATCTGGGTCAATAATCTGTCTGTGTCATCCGGGGCCCAGGGGTCAGAGCCAGAATCGTCATGACCCCTTGGTCTCTCATCAGATGAGCCTGAGTCATAAAAGAGCTCTCCATCAGAAGGGTTATAGCCACACAGATTCATAAACTCCTGAGATCCCATAAGGAAAAAAATCATAAGGCGTCAGGTACCGCTTCTTACCAGGGCCCTTACGCGCTAAGGACCTCGCAATAATCTGCTCAGCAGTAGGTAGTCCAGAAGACACATCAGGCTGAGAATCCTCACTTGTATGCAACTCAGCAGGATTGAGATTTAAGCTTGGGGGAGAAGGTGAAGTGAAACCCCGGTCACATTATCCTTAGATGCCTCCATATGGTGATTATTAGGCACAATATGCCAGTAAGGATTGACGCTATAAAGCAACCCTGGATGCCCCAATGACCCACTAGGTAAGTGGGAGTAATTATACAAGGCCCAACTATCAATTACACTGGGCCGGGAGAAGCCAATGGATTCACCCGTCTGAAAGACACAATGAGAAGAAGGGGTGTCAGAACCAAACACACTACAATGAGCATAAAGCCGCCCGCGAGGGAACTTACGGACTGCGGTAAGTAAAACCGTCACGCGCGCACGCGACCTGACAAAATGGCACAGAGAGTACCTCGAAGGGCGGGCCAGAGCGAGCCGTGACGCAGGGCACGCCAAGCCAGGTCCCGCCCCCCCCCCGAAGAGCGCGAAGCCCACAGACAAGCAGCCAATGAGAAGGCAGAAGCGTCTGAGGTAACGCCGCCGCCCGGTGCGGAACATCCAAATGAAGGCGGCGGCGGCATTTGCAATAGTAAAAAACACAAGTCAGCGCGGCGGCTGACACCACATATACTAGTCAAAACACATGAGAAAACGCTGTATGCGCGAATCACGATACACGCTCACCCACACCCCCCCCCTTCTTACCCTCCCGAAGGCTACAGGGAGAATGAGGGAGGATGGCGGCCCTTTGTACAGGACCCACCGCTACACGGGGCATGGGACAATAATGCGGGAGGGGCATCCCATAAAGGCTCATCATCAGCCTATACCGCCTACCCTTTGGTGGGGGATTGCGGTGGAGCAGGGCTCCTTAAGCACACATGGTGCTGCCTACCTTCACCCGACCAGCGCAGCCTAGGCTGGGAGGCACATCACACGAGGAACGGGTCAGAATAGTACAACAGGGCCGCAGGCTAATAGCCCCGCTCACCTGCAAGTGATAATTTAATGTCTTCGCAGTAAGCACTGCAGAGAAATCTGAGGATTTGTGGGAGGTCCTCGGGTATTTGAGGGGCCGGGAGGAGCCTGTTTTGCATGTCTCTGCAGTGCCATCTGGCGGAGGATAACCCAAGTGTAAGTAATCTATCTGGAGCAGGACGTACTGTACACTAAGAATAATGAAACAGGTAGAGTTGTAATTGGAACTTGGAGACAGCAGATGATTAGAAATATATTTATTTTTTTCGAGAAGTTGATACATTTTACAGAATAGACTATCACCTTCAAAGATGCCAAGGGATGATCTGGTCCCAACAAGCTCCAGTGAAACGCAGCCAAGTCTTCATCCGAAAGAATATGGTTACCTAAAGCAAAAGGACAGTGAGTGAAAGTAGAAAAGTTCACCACATAATTAAAAATGATTCCTAAAGAGCAGTTCTTCATGAGACATTAATGGTTTCCTTTGAGGCTAGTTTGAAATTGTCTCTTCAGTTCAGTCCCACATAATCAGGCCATATTTATAGAGCCCCAACACTGCTTTCTTCTGGCTTTTCTTGTTCGAACATTTGTCCCCAAACAATTTATTCCATTGAATATTAAAATGCCCCCCTCCCCACTTCTTTTATTCTACCTTTTTTGCTCCTAAAACTCGCTTTCTCTGACACTTGCCTAAATGCCGAGATTTAAAGTAAGCTAAAAAATATTGCAGCAGCCTTTTTGCACCCATAATCCAAACATCCTGGTCTTTGGGCATCAATGTCTGGGTCCACACAGACCACCTAACTCTCAAACGTATTTGAGCTCTGAAATGATGATATTTGTGTTTAAGCAGGTCATTAACAGCCTCTTCACAGTAGCAACAAATTTCAAAAGATGGGGAGTCTGTGCTAGTTGACAATGTGTAAAGGACACCATTAAAGAACTATCCCAGGTAGAGAAAGAGTGAAACAAAAAAGGGGAGGGGGGAAAGTCCTATGACTTTCATATACATGCCACAAATAAATTTACATCCTGGATTAATGTATACATTACTACATAGAAGCAAATAAGCAATGTTGCTAAGGTTGACATGCAAGCATCATTAAGCAATGTTAAAGTGGACCAAATGGATTTGGGCTATCCTGGGTTTTGGTCCTTGCCCCCGGGGCACCCCAATCGGGGTGTGAAACCCCCAGGTCGCTTCAACAAGCTCACCTTTTCCTGGTCCTATGACGCATGCGTGGCGCTCGTCCAATCAGCACACTCGGATCCGCTCAAGCTCCTTCAGCAAGGAGCCCGTCTAATACAAGCAGATCCGAGCGTGCTAAAGGCCGGATAGAGGGGTGTGGCCGCTGCTCGCGGCGTTGGACCGGGAAAGAAGGTGTGTTTAAGGGCAATCTGGTGGGTTTCACACAGCGGGGCATCACGATTCTGGATGCCCTGGGGCGGGGGGATAAATCGGCCCAGGAATCTCTCTGTGGGTTTTGGTCCATTTTAATGCCAGTCTGCTGCCTTACCCAAAAGAGCTGCAAAAATGGGGAAGTTGCTCATCTTCAATCCAAGCTGCTTGGCTACCTCCTGCATAAGGAATTGGTTGGTGGTAAGATTCTTCCCATTCCAGCTAAGCTTGAGTGCGTGGGAGCTGTAATACGATGGGATGTTGCACAGCGCATATTCAGAGTCATGGGCAATGAGGCCATGAAATCCATTTTCCCGAAAGAAGGAAACCACTTCCAGGTGATGATCTTCCAAGCTCTGGAAGACCTATTAAAAGAAAAAAAAAAAGTTATTAATATTTATATTTATAAACTATTATTGATAATATATACACACACCTCAAAAATACAATTCTGTGAAATACTCACCTGTAGAATTGGTATTATAAGTATACAGTACGTCCTGCTCCGGATAGATTACTTACACTTGGGTTACCCTCCCGCAAGATGATGCTGCACTGCAGACACATGTAAAACAGGCTCCTCCCGGCCCCTCAAATACCCGGGAACCTCCCACAAATCCCCAGCATTGAAAAGCAGTGAACAAGAAGCCGGGAGAATTTAACCACCCAAAAACTATAACAATGATAACAATCACCATACAGGGGATCCAGAATAATGCAAAAACCAGGGTGGGGTGGAGCAGGACGTACTGTATACTTATAATACCAATTCTACAGGTGAGTATTTCACAGAATTGTATTATTCTTCGTATACTGTACGTCCTGCTCCAGATAGATTACTTACACTTGGGACATCCAATAGCAGTGTCCATAAAGTAGGGTGGGATCCCCAATAAGAAAGGTAACAGCAGGCAGTTTAAACCACTGCCGCCTGTAAAACCTTGTGGCCAAAAACAGCATCAGCTGAGGCCTTAACGTCAACCTTGTAAAACTTGGAAAAGGTATGAACAGAACACCAAGTAGCGGCCTTGCAAACTTGTTCAACAGAAGCCTGGTGCTGGAAGGCCCAAGAGGCACCAATAGCATGAGTAGAATGAGCAGAAGGGAGGATTCTTCCACTTAGCAGAATAGGCCTGAATCACAGCCTGACGGATCCATTTGCTGATAGTAGACTTGGCAGGAGCCAACCCCTTCCTAGGACCAGAAGGGACCACAAAAAGAGCATCAGTTTTCCTGAAGGACGCAGTGACTACTAGGTAATACTTCAGACACCTGACCACATCCAAGGAATGCAAAACCCTTTCCTTAGCATTGCTAGGATTAGGGCACAAGGAAGGAAAACAATATCCTGGTTCAAATGAAAAGCAGACACCACCTTAGGCAGGAAATCCGGCTTAAAGCGGAACACCACCTTATCCTGGTGTCTCTCAAAGTATGGAGGCTGGATAGACAGGGCCGCCAGCTCAGACACACGCCTGACCGAAGTAATAGCCACCAGAAAGACAACCTTGAGGGTAAGTACAGCCAGAGCAGCATCCTGAATAGGTTCAAAGGGAGCACCCTGCAAGGCAGACAGGATCAAGTTCAAATCCCAAACAGGGACCATAGGTTTACGTGGGGGACGCACATGAATAAACCCCTGAAAGAAAAGTCTTGACCAAGGAATGCTGAGTAAAAGACTTCTGAAAGAAGACAGACAGGGCAGAAACCTGACCCTTCAAAGTACTGAGTTGGAGACCCGACTCCAACCCTTGCTGTAAAAACTCCAGAACCTGGGAACTGAGAACACCCCACAGGGAAGAGACCTAGACTCACACCAGTCAATGTAAGCACGCCAAACCCTATAATAGATGGAAGAGGAAGACTTCTTCCTAGCCTTCACCATGGTCCCAACCACCGAGGCAGACAAGCCTTTCTCCATAAAGATGGAGGTTTCAGCAGCCAGGCCGTCAAAGCCAGAGTTTGTAAATTGGGATGCCCATGTCAGAATCCACGACACCTCCTGGAGGGCCCTCCTGCTCCGGGTCCCTCCCTGATGATTGATGTAGGCAACCGCCGTCCTGTTGTCTGAGCGGACCTGCACAGACAGACCCCTCAGGTGATTGGTAAACTGCTCCAGTACCAACCTGATTGCCCGCAGTTCCAGAATACTGATGGGTAAGTGGGCCTCCTGAGGGCCCCACCTTCCCTGGAACCGCAGGGACTTCCAGAATCCCCCCCCCCCCCATCCTGACAGACTGGCATCCGTGGTGACCGTCTCCCAGGAGGGGGCCAGAAAGGACCAGCCCCTCAGCAAGTTCCTGTGGTCCAGCCACCACGAAAGGGACCGTCTGACCAAGGGGGGGGGGGAAGCACACAGCCCGTCCAAGGACGTTGGATCCTTGTCCCATACTGACAGAAGGTGGAGTTGTAGAGGCCTCAAATGAAACTGAGCAAAGGGCACCGCCTCGAATCACGCCACCATCATGCCCACCAACTGCATTCCCTGCCTGAGGGAGGGCTGGGGACACGATAGCAGGAACCACACCTGCGCAGTTAGAGCTTCCACCTTCTGTTGAGGAAGGAATATCCTTGAGTGAATCGTATCCAGAATCATTCCCAGGAATGGGGTCACCGAGGAAGGAGACAGAGAGGACTTGGGGTGATTGATCACCCAGCCGAAGGACTCCAGGGTGGCCACCACCAGCTGAGTGTCCAACTCTGCCTGCTGTAGAGTCCGAGAGGTGATGAGTATGTCGTCCAGGTAGGGCAGCACGCCCGCCAGCACCTTGGTGAACACTCTGGGAGCTGAGGTGAGGCCAAAGGGCAGGGCCACAAATTGGTAATGTTGATCTTCCAACGCGAATCTGAGGATCCTTGGTGTCCTGGGAACACAGGGATGTGAAGGTAAGCATCTTTGATGTCCACCGACGTCATGAGATCCCCTGGGCGTGGGGAGCCAATGGCCGAGCGCAGAGTTTCCATGCGAAAGCGCCTGTTTGACAAATTTGTTGAGGATCTTTAAATCCAGAATGGGCTAACTGACCCATCTTTTTTGGGAACTGTGAAAAGGTTGGAATAGAACCCCTTGCCTCTTTCTCTTAAGGGGACACTGCAAAAGACCCCCAGATCCAGAAGGCCTTGCACGGCCTGCATCAAGACCTGAGCTGAGACAGGGTCCTGGGGGATCCGGGACCTGATGAATCTTGGGGGGGGCGCACAGCAAACTATCTTGTAACCAGAGGACACTACCACACTACCTCCTCAATCCACCTCTCTGCCTGTCTGAGACGTGATGCCTCCAGACGTGCGCAAAGTGCTGTAGCCGTCCCCCCCACCCCGACGGGCGAGGGCGCCCCATCATGCCTGAGGGGGCTTAGGAGAGGGTTTTGGCTTAGACCTCCAGGAGGAGCCAGGACGTCGTCCTCTGCTCCTGTGCCAGGAATCTGCACGAGCCCCCGCGAAGGACACCCCTTTTCCCCGCTTAGCACCGCGGTAGGGGAGTGAAGGGGGGCCCTGGCCCCGAAAGGGCCGAGACTGCCGCCTGCGCTGGGGTAACCTTACCTCCTTTAGCAAAAAGGTCTAGGCAGTCCCCAAACAGGCGTAGCCCCTTAAATGGAAGCCCAGTAAGGGCCCTCTTAGCAGCATTGTCAGCAGCCCACTGACGCAGCCAAACCGTGCGGCGTATAGCTACCGCCAAGGCAGAGGTTCTGGCCCTCGCGGGGCGATGAACAGCACTTGACCATATCAGCAGGAAAGGGATACTTTCTGTCCCAACTCTTAGGTATACTGGGAAGTCTACTGGGACGTTCCCACTCCTTAAGCACGAGGTTATTGAAATGGGTTTGCTCTGGAAATTTCAAACGAACCTTAGCAGTATGAAAAAGCTCACCCCTTTGCCTGGGAGCCGCAACAGGGGGAGAGATGGACAAAACCTCAAATATCTGGACCAGCAGTCAGTATCATCCGGGGTCCAGGGGTCAGAGCCAGAATCGTCATGACCCCCGAGTCTCTCATCAGATGACCCTGAGTCATGGAACAGCTCCCCTTCGTCCGATGGGGTGTAGCCATACAGATGCAACAACTCCTCAGATTCCATAGCAGACATGAGACGGAGTGGCATCAGGAGTTAAGTGACGCTTTTTAGCAGAGGCCTTACGCGCTAAGGTATTAGCGATCAATTTTTCAACACTGGCCAGTCTAGCAGACACATCAGGTTGAGAATCCCCGCTTGTATGTAATTCAATGGGGGTGAGACTCAAGCTTGGGGGAGTAGGTGAAGAGAGACGAGATGCAGGCCCAGCCACCGGAGGGGCGGGTTGCAACATTAGCGCCTGCTGTGCGCAAGGGACACAGACCCGTGCGCTGTCACCGCTGATAGGCGAGACCCCACAAGCTACACACAGCCGGGCTTGTCCCGAAGGAACCCCGGTCCCATTATCTTGGGATGCCTCCATATGGTGATTATTAGGCACAATATGCCAGTAGGGATTGACGCTATAAAAGCAACCCTGGATGCCCCAATGACCCGCTAGGGAAGTGGGAGTACTTATACTAGGCCCAACTACAATTACACCGGGCCGGGAGAAGCCACTGGATTCACCCGTCTGAAAGACACAATGAGAAGAAGGGGCGTCAGAGCCATACACAGTAAATAATGAGCATTAAAGTCACCCGCGAGGGCACTTACAGACCGCGGGAGGGGGGACCGTTACACACACGCGCGACTGTACAGTAAAATGGCGCCGAACGAACCTCGAAGGGCGGGCCAGAGCGAGCCGTGACGCAGGGCGCTCCAGGCCCCGCCCCCCTTGAAGAGCGCGAAGTCCATCCGACAAGCAGCCAATGAGGACGCAGGAGCGTCTGAGGCGACGCCGCCGCGGACCATCCAAATGAAGGAAAAGGTGCGTCCGGCTGCGGCGTTTGCAACAGTAAAAATTTTCACACCCGCATACGGGATGCCCAATAAAACTTAAGAGGCTACTACAACTGCAACACGGATTTCTGTGTATATATCTTAAAATGTCCCTGTGGTCTCCTATATGTGGGAAAGACGATCGGCCCTTTCATAAAACGCTTCCAAAAACACAAAAGCGATGTACGAGTTCATCAGGAGAAAGCAAGAAATGGAGAACCAGTGGACATGGAAAAACCTGTAGCTGTACATTTTTTTTATACATGGCCATCAGACACATGAACTAAAGGGCATGGTGATTGAACACATCCCCAGACCACCGAGGGGGGGGTGATAGGAATAGTCACCTGCTCCAACGTGAAACTTACTGGATCCATAGACTGGACACTGTTGCTCCACGAGGACTCAATACATCATTTGGATTCAGCAGCTTCTTGGATACTAGATGAACTAACCTTTTTTTCTCCCCAATTCCAGATGAACTGACCTTTTTTCCCCCCATTTCCAGATGAACTAACCTTTTCCCTCCCCCCCTTTTCAGATTAATTAACCTTTCCCCCTATCTTTAGGACTGACTGTATGTACCCCAATTCTCCAGTCCAAGCAAATTATTGGTGTTCCATTTCCATCCCTAAGGGCCTTTCTCCTTATGTAAGATTAGTTTTTCACATTATTATTTTTCATATTTTTTATATCCAAATGTTGTATGGTTATTTTTGTATTATAGGTTTTTCATGTATAATCTTCTTCAATATCCTGCAGTTGCGTTCTTCTTTAAGACACCGCCGCACTGGGGTCGAGTGCAGAAGCTGATGCTCTGCCTCCAGCAAAGCTTTTGCTGGAGATAGAGTGCTAGCTCTGCTACACCCGAGAGCCAATCATTTGGCTCCTGGGCAGCGTCATAGGTTACCGGGCAGATTTCCTGGGACCTGTGACATCACGCCTGACCTTCCCTGATTGGGGGACAGCATGGGGTTGCTTGGCAACCCCCTGCTGACAATAGCGGCGGTGCCCTGCAGATTCTATTGGGATTCTATTGGGACCTGCAGATTCTATTGGGACCTCAAGGGGCCCCTCTATTGTCATTTACAGCATTAATTTACATTCTTATTGATATGCTAATTTCCGAGCGCCGGTGACGTCATTGATGACGTCAGGCGCGAATTTTTGAATGGTTATGGGCCAGTAGGTTCTGGTTGTATGTGATTGGTCCTGAGGAAGGGGGCCACAGTGCACCCCGAAACGTCGACCAGAAACCAATCCTTGTTTTGCACGATTTATGGTGTTTGGATTACAAATATAAGCTCATTTACTTTTACCTTTACATTGGAGTGCTGGTTCTTTTACAAAATTCTTGGACTTTGGCGGTGTCTCCGCGGACCGCGCACCCACCCGACATGGGATACATATGAGTAAGAGTGCGACAGCCACTAGAAAATTTGCAATAGTAAAAAGACAAGTCAGCGCGGCGGTTGTCACATATACTAGGTCCCAACACACATGCCAACAGGCGGCATGCACGAATCACGATACACGCTCACCCACACCCCCCCCTTCTTTCCCCCCGAAGGCTACGGGGAGAATGAGGGAGGATGGCAGCCCTTTATACAGGGCCCACCGCTACCGGGGCATGGGGACAATAATGCAGGAGGGGCATCCCATAAAGGCTCACCATCAGCCTATACCGCCTACCCTTTGGTGGGGGACTGCGGTGGAGCGTCGCTCCATAAGCACGCATAGTGCCACCTACCTTCACCTCACAGCGCAGCCCAGGCTGGGAGGCACATCACACGAAGGACGGGTGGGAATAGTCCAAAAGGGCCGCAGGCTAATAGCCCCGCTCACCTGCGACAGAGTGATATTTCATGTCTTCGCAGTAAGCACTGCAGAGAAATCTGGGGATTTGTGGGAGGTCCCCGGGTATTTCAGGGGCCGGGAGGAGCCTGTTTTACATGTCTCTGCAGTGCAGTGCCATCTGGCGGAGGATAACCCAAGTGTAAGTAATCTATCTGGAGCAGGACGTACTGTATACTAAGAATATTTATACACATATACATTATACAGACGTTACCCTTAGGCCAGCTAATTCAGGAATAAAAAGGTCTCATCAGCTAATTTTAGCAACTACATACTGCTGAGATGATCCAGCATATTACAGACCCCACAATAAGAGAAGCTTCTAGATTTGGTTATCCTGCATACGCTCCCCTGTCTCAACCAGTGAGAACATGCACTTCCTTGCCTGCAGGTAAAAGATCCTTCGCGTGAAAGACATTTAAGCCATGGTTTAGGATAAGTTTATTAAGTACCTGTCATGCAGAAGAATCATCTAGGTAAGCTGCTGAAAAAGCTTGCTGCTGATGAGATCCAGACCATTTTCTGTAGCCCAGCCCCCTAATTTATTTATTCACCTTTTTTTTTTTTTATTAACGCTGAAAGGTGAACCTATAGAAAAAAAGCAGGGAAAAATACAATTCTGTGAAATACTCACCTGCAGAATTGGTATTATACGTATACAGTACGTCCTGCTCCAGATATAATACTTACAATTGGGTTATCCTCCGCCAGAGGGCGCTGTGCACTGCAGACATACAAAAAACAGGCTCCTCCCGGCCCTTCATATACCCAGGGACCTCCCACAAATCCCCAGCATTGAAAAGCAGTGAACCAGAAGCCGGGAGAAACCAACCACCAAAACAACTGGTAATGATAATCACCAAACAGGGGATCCAGAATAATGCAAACCAGGGTGGGGTGGAGCAGGACGTACTGTATACATATAATACCAATTCTACAGGTGAGTATTTCACAGAATAGTATTATTCTAAGTATACAGTACGTCCTGCTCCAGATATAATACTTACAATTGGGACATCCAATAGCAGTGTCCATAGAACAGGGTGGGATCCCCAACAAAGAAGGCCACAGCAGACAGTTGAAAGCACTGTCACCTGCAACACCTCACTACCAAGATCAACACGAGCAAAAAGCTCTAACGTTGACAAAAACAACCCTTGAAAAGGTACGAACAAGAAAACAAGTAGTGTTCAAGCAACCTGTTCAACAAGACTTGGTGCTGAAAGCCCGAAGAGACCAAGGCACCAGAGTAATCAGAATAGAATGAAAAGAACTCTTCCCCAGAAGTAATAGGCTTGAGTAGAAGCCTAACAAGAGCCAAAACTAAAAGTAGCCCAGGAAGAAGCCAAGCCTTCCCCAGGACCAGAAGGGACATCTCATACAGGTAAAGGCCAGGCCCAAGGCCGCCCAACCCCTAGAGGCAGACGAGATCAGGCACATCCAGATGTAAGTGCCCACAACCCCGAAGAACATCAGTCCCCTAAGGCAGTGGTCCTCAATCCTGTCCTCAAGGCACACCAACATGTCATGTTTTTTGGATCTCCAAATAGCCGGCTCTATTGCTCTGCAGCTGCACTAATTACTCCACCAGTGCATCTTTGTGGAGATCTGCAAAACCTGGCCAGTTGGTGGGCCTTGAGGACAGGGTTGGGGACCACTGCCCTAAGGGACAGGAGACAAGCCAGGAAAAAAATTCCAGCACCTATTGAGAGAAAATAGATTCCCGTGCCTCAGCATTACAAGGAATAAATCCCAGAGGAAGGATAATGTCTTAATACCTGAGCCTAAGACACCACCTTAGGCAGAATAACCGGCATAAGGCGGAACGCCACCTCATCTCGGTGAAGATACAGTAAAGAAAAACGAGGGCTAGCTAAACAGATCCGCCCGCTCAGGCGCACGGCCTACTGACGTAACAGCCCCAGAAGGGCAACCTTATGGATAAGAACAGTCAGACAGCATCCGGAATACAGCCAAATGGGAACACCCCGCAAGGCAAACCGAATAGAAATCAATCCCAACAGGGACCCTAGAACTACGTGGGGGATGTCACTGAGCAATCCCTGAAAAAGTCAACCCAGGCAAGGACTGAGTAAGACTTTGCAGAAAACAGCCAGGAACAGAGCCTGAACCACCAGGGCCCAAGGAGTAGAGCCAACTCCAACCCATGCTGTAATAACTATATAACCCTGGGAATAGAGCTCGCCCACAGGGGAGAGACCAAAAACTCAACCCAAATCAATATGGATAAGAATAAGACGGAAAAAGAGGCAGAAGAAGCCAAATCCTAGGCTCCCAGAAGTCACACACACCCATGAAGGTGCACCCACTTCCATCAAGGTGGATAAACCAACCGTCAGACCATCCAGACAAGAGTCTGTAGATAGGGGTGAAATAGAAAAAGGGGGGGCCTGAGTGAGCAGGCCAGCACGCTTGACAGGACGTACAGGTCCGCTGTCCACATAACCACATCTGCAACCAAACTCCACTAGGCCACCCAAGGGCCGTCAGTATCACTGGATCCCCCTTCCAGCAGAAAACTTGCACAGAAACCTGTTTCCAGCAGAGTGAATGAGGATAAAATCATATAGAAACAGAATGTCCAACATAAAGTCACGAAGCCTCATGACCAAGGACAGAACAATCCGAGACAGGGAAACAAGGGCCCAGGACCCATGAAGGTGGAGGGCCCAGAAAGATCCACACTAAACGGATCACATGGAGACACAAGAAATAGCACATCCTGTCGCAGAAGGACATCCACCGGAGCGAACATCGCAGATATGCAGGGAACTCTGCCCTTCACCCAGATCAGGATCAGATACCTTCCCGGGGAATCATCCGGCTTCCAAGTCCACGCAGGTAATCAATACAGGCCACTGTCGTCAGACAGATCAAGAGGCCCCCAAATAGACCAATCCCGCAAGGGAGAAGTCCAGCGATACAGAGCCAACCTGAAGGTCCACCTCTTCCAAAAAAAAGACAGGTGGAAGGACCCCTAAAGGCTCCACGTCCCCCGGAACCACAGGGGAATTTAGGAGAAAAAAAAGTCCCCCCTCCATTGACTTGATGGCAAGAGGTCTCTGGACACAGGGCACTGGCGGCCCAAATTAGAGAAACCATGCAGTAAGGCCGCCTGTGAATGTAAATTGCCTCACCTATGGAAGGCCATAATGGACAGAGTGTCTCATCCGTTTGGAGGAATGTGGAAAGGTTAGTATAGAGGCCCCTGCCTCTGTCTGTTAAGGGCAACCAGCAGATGACCCCAAACCTCGCAGGTCGCGCGTGGCCTGCTACCAACACAAGAAGAGAGGCAGGGACCAGAAGCATCCTGAATATCTCGGGAAGGGGCCACCCAGCAGACACTACCCTGCAACCAGGGGAAACTTCCTCCTGACTCCATCAGAACGAGGCCTGTAGCCTCCTGATAGGGGCAAGGTGCTGCGGCCATCATGCTTGGGGGGTTTTGGTAACAGGCTTGGACTTAGTCCTGCCGCAGGGACCAGGGCGTTGTCTGCCACTCCTGGGGCAGGGATCTATAGCAAAAAGCTGGAAGGACACCACTGGTTCTGGTTTGACACTAACATAGGGGGGTGGAGGGGTGCCCCTGCCTCGAGAAGGCCGAGGCTGCCTTCTGTAAAGGGGTGTTTTGCCCTTTTTTTCCAAACAGATCCAGACGGGCCCCGAATAGGCGTCGCCCTCTAAAGGGAAGCCCAGTAAGAATCTTTTTCGTAGCAACATCAACACCCCACTGTTGCAGCCAGACCAGTCGGCGTATAGCTACAGCAAGGACGGAAGATCTAGCGCACATGCTGATGGTGTCATCCAGCGCCAAAAGGATAAATCTTACAAATACATCGCAACTGGAGAGTGCATTAAACACTTCCCAGGGGAGATCCTCAGGTTGATGATCAATCGGCCTTTTGATGAGGGTCCTAGTGGCCACTGCAGCGATAGCCACGGCACAGACCGGGCGCAGAGTCGTCCCTGCACAAGAAAAGGCGTGGGAAGCCAGTTCATCAATGCGCCGGTCCTCAGCATCCCGGAGGGTACGATAACTAGGGGCCGCAATAAAGGGGGGGTTAAGAACCCCAATGATCGGTGCATCCACCAGGGGAGGTGATGATCAGCAGTTAACCACATCAGGGGGGAAAGGGTATTTCCAATCCCAGTCCCCTGGGACCCCTGGAAATTTACTAGGGCATTGCCATTCTTTGAGTACAAGAGCCTGGAAGTGATCCTGCTCCAGAAATTCCAAACGCGGCGGTGCTGTATGGAAACTCTCCCTTCTAGGCCTAGAGGCCTCACCAGGGATAAAGATAGACAAGACCTCGAAGATCTTTATCAGTAATTCGTCGGTGTCACACAGGCCCCTGGGACCCCTGGAAATTTACTAGGGCATTGCCATTCTTTGAGTACAAGAGCCTGGAAGTGATCCTGCTCCAGAAATTCCAAACGCGGCGGTGCTGTATGGAAACTCTCCCTTCTAGGCCTAGAGGCCTCACCAGGGATAAAGATAGACAAGACCTCGAAGATCTTTATCAGTAATTCGTCGGTGTCACACAGGCCCCAAGAACCGGGGTCCGGATCATCATGACTCCTCAGCCCCTCGTCCGATGAGCCAGAGTCAGAGAATAGCCGACCTTCATCATAAAGAGCAAAACCCTGCTCAGTAGTGAACTCTTCAGATTCAGAAGGAATGGGCGAAACAGGAGGCGTCAGGAACCGCTTCTTACCAGGGCCCAAGCACTCTGCCAACCTCGAAATCACCTGCTCGGCCGTAGGCAGTCTGTGCGGCACGACTTGCTGTTCATTCCCGCTCCAGTGCGACTCATCAGGAGTGAGATTTAAGCACGGGGAGAGAGAGGTATTGAAACGAGGTGCAGCCACTGGCAACCCCGATTGCAGGGCCAGTGCTTGTTCAGCACATGGTCCGCAGACCCGTGCTCTGTCCGCATCAGAGTGGGGCTGTCCACACGCTGTACACAGCCGGTCTTGTCCCGGAGGGACCCCGGTAACATAATTCTGAGATGGCTCCATATGGTGATTGTTAATGTAATATACCAGTAGGGATTTACGCAATAGGCCACCCTGGATGTCCCAAAGACCTGCTAGGTTAATGTGGGAGAATTTGTAGGCCCGCTACAATATATGTTAGGCCGGAATCTTCAAGGTCTGAAAGACAGAAGGGGAAGGGGTGTCAGGGCCATGCGCCTAAGAAAGAGTACTAATAATGAAAACCGACCTGGGGAGGAGAGGGACCCCCAACACGCGCGCGGGGATAAACAAAATGGCGCCAACCGAACCTCGGAGGGCGGGTCTAAACTGGGCGTGACGCGGAGTGCGCCACGCCGGGTCCCCGCCTCCCCCAAAGAGCGCGAACTCTGAAGCAGCAGTGTAAAGGCTCGGCAAGCTAAGCATAGAGTGTGCCAGTAAGGGCATCTGCTAGTGGATACTCATGAAGTCTCAATACACCGCCACCATTCTAACGCCCGTAGGCGTGCAAAAAATCAGTTTCCTGCCCAAGATGTAGCATAATGCAGGACGCGCGGTAGACTATTGCAAGTTAAACAGAGGGTAAAACTAGAAAGGCAGCGCAGCTCTGACACCCAGTTGCCGATCAGGGGCAAAAGCACGGCCATAAGCGTGACAATACTGTACACTGAGACCGCCAACGGACTACACACACACACCCCCCCTTCTTTTCCCCCCCGAATACGGGGGGAAACGAGGGAGGACGGCGACCCTTTACACAGGGTCCGCCTCTACACGGGGCATGGGACAAGAATGCGGGAGGGACATCCACTATGAGGCTCACTATCAGCCTAAACCGCGGTGGAGCATGGCTCCGTTTAGCCCACATGGTGCTGCCTACCTTCACCCGACCAGCGCAGCCCAGGCTGGGAGGCACATCACAAGGAGGACGGGTGGGATTAGTCCAACAGGGCCGCAGGCTGTAATAGCCCCGCTCACCTGCGAGAGAGTGATACTTCATGTCTTTGCAGTCAGCACTGCAGAGAAATCTGGGGATTTGTGGGAGGTCCCTGGGTATATGAAAGGCCGGGAGGAGCCTGTTTTTGCATGTCCGCAGTGCACAGCGCCCTCTGGTGGAGGATAACCCAAGTGTAAGTATTATATCTGGAGCAGGACATACTGTATACTTAGAATAGACAGACCAGCAGAGCAAGGAGTAGCTTATCCACCCCTGCACACACAAGCATTAGTGTGTGCCACAGCCTGATGCAAGCGCAGTGGATTGTTCCACTTTTTAAAGCGGAACCAAAACCACTTGGGCCACAACCAAGTTCTATTCTGACTATTTTAGCCGCTAGCACATTAAACTCTCCCCTGATACGAGTAGCTTTCATTACCTTTTCCATCCTGGCACAAATAGTCCTGGAGAAATAGTTCATCAACTCCACTGACCTTGTGCCTCCCGGATGGTTGAGGTATGCTACCAACGTGGCATTGTCTGATCAATCAGTACATCCTGATCTTGCAAATTCTTCTCGAAGTGTTCAAAGGCAAATTGAACAGCTTTCAATTCTCGAAAATTTGACAATCTCTGGGTCAATTTGTCTGACCAAACCCCCTAAATCTGGCAATGAGATGAGACATGTGGGTCCCCCAACCCCAAGCACTTGCATCTGTTGTGATCCAGATAGGATGTACCTTATGCCAAGGTCTTCCATTGGCCAGATTTTCCTGGTCCGACCACCACTGAAAGACATATACCCGATCTGGGAGAGTAGTCACAGAGTATAACGAATCTGGATCTCTCCTCCATGTGCTTGAAAAGAAGCTTGGGGGGGGGGGGGGATGAAATTGGGCCCCATCTGACTCCTGGGAAAGTGGAAGACATGAGGGACAGCAGAGTCAAAATCTGTCTCAGTGAAATTCTGGAATTGTTCCGGACATAAGGGCACATTAAGATAATCTTTTGAATCTTTGGAGTAAGCAATGTTCTCTCCTCTAAACTGTCAATCAGATAACAGATATATGCAAGATGTCTGTGGAAACAGACTCGATTTCTCCTTGTTTGTAAAACATCCCAGCTCCGACAAGAGAGACAATGTTCTCTTCACATTGTTCTCCAGAAGTTCCTTGGATGGAGCAAAAAGTAAGAGGTCGTCCAGGTTCTTTATGTGATAAAGAAATTGGGTCCTTCTGGTCTCCAAAATTATTCCCCTCACCTTCCACGTGGAAGGCGAGGGGAATAATTTTGGAGACCAGAAGGACCCGATTTCTTTAACAGCGGCCGCAGTGTGAAGGATTGGGGACACCTTCGTTTTTATTGGATGTGTGTTTTAACAAGGAGTGTTTTGTAAGTGCATTTTATGAAGCATTAAAGAGTGATTCCGCTGTACTTACAGAGTTGCACTAGATATGTTTCTTTGTTTTTGCTTCCTAAATGGCTTGTGCATGGACATTGGCAAGTAACTAAGAAGCAGCTCAAGCTCATAAAAATTTCGGGTGCTCGTAAGTAATCTGTCGGCAGTTTAAACAACCTGGAGTTGTTAAGAGCACCTTCAAGTGGTGGTGGGCACAGAAAAAATTTGGTGCATGCACAGTGGGACTTCATCTAGAAGCTCATTTTACCAATTGAATGGACTAGAAAAATACTGTTTTGTGAGTACTCGCCTTTAAAACGGGTATTATGAGTGTGCCATACACTCCACTTCCTTCTTCATGACATCTGGGTTATTCTCCAGTACAGGGCGAACTTCTGCAGAGATGAATATGCAAAAAAGAAAGCCCCTCCCAGTCCATATATACCTGGGACCTCCCACCAATTCCCCAGTGTAAGATAGCAGTAAAGGAACCAGGAAGAACCAAATATAACCGTAATAAACAGAACCAATGGTTCACCATATAAAAGCCCCAGAATACCTGAAAAAAAGGGGTGGGGTGAAGTGGAGTGTATGGCACACTCATAATACCCATTTTAAAGGCGAGTACACACAAAAAACGGTATTATTCTAAGTGTGCCATACACTCCACTTCCTTCTTCATGACATCTGGGACATCCAATAGCAGTGTCCGTCATGGGTGGGAACCAGAAACAGTAAAGAATGTTCCAACTCAAACCACTGCAGCTTGCAGAACCTTGCGGCCAAAAACAGCATCCGCTGAAGCCCGCACATCAACCTTGTAAAACTTGGAAAAGGTATGAACGGAAGACCAAATAGCAGCCTTACAAACTTGCTCAACAGAAGCCTGGTGCTGAAAAGCCCAGGATGCACCAACAGCACGAGTAGAGTGCGCAGTGACCCTAAAAGGGGGAGTCCTCCCCTTAGCAGAATAGGCCCCAACAATGGCCTGACGAATCCATTTGCTAATCGTAGATTTAGCAGGAGCCAAACCTTTCCTGGGCCCGCAGGGCACCACGAAAAAAGCGTCCGTCTTGCGGAAGGAAGAAGCAATCACCAAATAGTACTTTACACAGCGAACAACATCCAAATTGTGCAAAACCCTCTCCTTGTCATTGCTAGGCTTAGGACACAAGGAAGGGAGAACAATGTCCTGATTGAGGTGGAAAGCAGACACCACCTTAGGAAGGAAATCCGGCTTAAAACGAAAAACCACCTTATCCTGGTGTCTCTCAAAATAAGGGGCCTGAATCGACAGGGCCGCCAACTCAGAGACACGCCAGACAGAGGTAATAGCCACCAAGAAAGCAACCTTCTGAGTGAGAACCGAAAGAGCAATATCCTATAACTGCTCAAAAGTAGGACCCTGCAGAGCCGAAAGAACCAAATTCAAATCCCAAACAGGGACTACAGCCTTCCGAGGGGGCCGCACATGCGCAACCCCTTGGAAAAAGGTCTTAACCAGCGGGTGTAAAGGAAAAGACCTCTGGAAGAAACCTGTCCTTTCAAAGTACTAAGCTGGAACCCAAGATCCAGAATATGCTGAAGAAACTCCAAAATCCGGGGTATAGAAAAAACCCTGCAAGGCAAAGTTCTAGCCTCACACCAATCAATGTAGGACCTCCAAGTCCTATAGTAAATGCCAGAAGAGGACCGCTTCCTAGCCCTAATCAGGGTCTGAACAACAGCCTCAGACAAACCTTCCTCTTTCAAGATGAAGGTTTCAGCAGCCAAGCCGTCAAAGCCAGCATTTGTAAATTGGGGTAAAACAGATGAGATAGCAGGTCCGGCAGCAAGGGTAGCCGTTACTGGTCCACGGCCATCCTTACAACGTCTGCGTACCAAAACTCTTCTTGGCCACCTTGGAGCCACCAGAATCGCTGGTGCCCCTTCTAGAACCAGTTTGCGAACTACCTTGCCCAGCATGGAGACAGGTAGAAACAGGTACAGAAAGCCCAGGTCCTTCCAAGTCAGTGACAAGGCATCCACTGCCAAAGCCAGGGGATCCTGAGTAAGAGACACAAAGGCCGGAAGTTTGTGATTGTACCTCAGGGCAAAGAGAACCACCTCCGGAGTCCCCCACCTGCGGCAAAGATCCAGAAAAACCTCGGGGTTGAGAGACCACTCTCCGTGGCGAGAGGATCCCCTGCTCAGGGAATCCGCCTCCGTATTCTCCACTCCCGGAATGTAGACTGCCGAAAGGCAAGAAACATTGCTCTCCGCCCAGTGCAGTATCAGAGAGACTTCCCTGAGGGCACTCCGGCTGCGAGTCCCTCCTTGGTGATTTATGTAAGCCACCGCCGTTCGGTTGTCCGAACGCACCTGAACTGGAAGACCCTGCAACTGTGTGGTCAGCCGAGCCAGAACCAGTCGAATGGCTCTGAGCTCCAATACATTGATGGGGGTGTGAGCCTCCTGGGGACCCCATACCCCGCTGAACTGATGACTCTTCCAATAACCTCCCCAGCCCGACAGGCTGGCATCCGTGGTAACCTTCTCCCAACAAGGGACCAGAAAGGATCTGCCCATCACCAGATTGCTCAAGTCCAGCCACCACCGAAGGGACTGTCGAACCCTGGGAGACTTCTTGAAAGGTTGATCCAATGACTGTGGGCTCCTGTCCCAATACGTCAATAGGAGAAGTTGAAGAGATCTCATGTGAAACTGTGCAAACGGCACCGCCTCGAAGGAGGACACCACCAGACCCACCAGTTTCATCCCCTGTCGGATAGAGGGACAAGGACTGGCCAGAAGAAGACGGATCAGGCCCCGAATCCCCTGCACTTTGGCCTGGGGCAGAAACACTCTGGCCCGACTGGTATCCAGATTCATGCCCAGAAATGAAATCACACGAGACAAGAGAGAAGACTTGGTACGGTTGATCACCCACCCGAACCTCTCCAGGGTCGACACCACCTGGTGGGTGTCCAGTTCCGCCTGCTGAAGGGAAGAAGCTGAAATCAACAGATCGTCCAGATAAGGCACAATGCGAATGCCCTGAGATCTGAGCAGAGCCATTACGCCCGCCAAAACCTTAGTGAAGACCCTCGGTGCCGAGGTCAGACCGAAGGGAAGAGCTACAAATTGATAATGTTGATCCTCCACCGCAAACCGGAGAAATCTCTGATGTGCCTGAAAAATTGGAACATGCAGATACGCATCCTTGATGTCTATGGATGTCATAAAATCCCCTTGGCGAAGGGAATTGATAGCCGAGCGCAGAGTCTCCATGCGGAACTTCTTGGCTCTGAGAAACCTGTTGAGAACCTTGAGATCTAAAATGGGTCTCACCGAACCCTCCTTTTTGGGAACCGAAAAAGGTTGGAGTAGTAACCCCTGCCTCTTTCCAACGGAGGAACCGGGCATATAACCCCCATGTCCAGAAGGTTTTTTACTGCTAACAGGAGCCCCTGTGCAGCCTGAGGGTCCGAGGGCAATCTTGGGGGCGGCCAGTCTCCAGTTTGTACCCGGAGGAGACCACTTCCAAGATCCAATTGTCTGTGACCTCCCGGGCCCAGACCTGGAAGAAGAGCCGCAGCCGTCCCCCCAACCTTGCGGGTGAGGGCGCCCCTTCATTGCTGAGCCGGTTTAACGGCTGGCTTGGGACCCCAGGCAGCCGCGGGACGTGCCCGACCTCTGCCTCTGTTCCAATTTATCTCCAAACAGCCGCGCACCCAAGAAGGGGAGAGCTGTGAGCGACTTCTTGGCTCCCACGTCCGCTGTCCACTGACAGAGCCAGACCAGTCTGCGCATGTCCACCAGTAAGGCTGACGTCCTACTACACACGACAATGGAGTCTTCCATCGCAGCCATGACAAAATCCATAAACAATTCGCACTTCTTAAGTATAGCGAACTCAGCGCCATCTGGATCAAGCTGAGCGTTATTCAGCCAGTCCCTGATAAAGGGACCTGGTAGCAAGCGACACCAGGGCAGATGCACTAACCGGCCGCAGGGCCGAGCCCACCTTGGCAAGTGCGTGGCACGCCATCTTATCAAGGCGCTTATCCTTGCCATCCTTAAGGGAGGTGGCGTCAGGGGTGTTCAGCACAGAAGAGTTGGTCAAACCTAAAACAGGCGCGTCGACCTCGGGAGGCGAAGACCAGCGCTTGACCGCCTCCACCGGAAAAGGATACTTCTTATCCCATCCCTGAGGCACACCAGGAAGCCAGCAGGGCCTCTCCCATTCTCTAAGTATCAGCGCATCAAAATGATCCTGGGTAGGGAATTCCAGACGGGGCTTGTGAGCTCCAAAAAATCCCCCCTTCTTAAGAGGGGGCGCCTCAGGTGGATCAATATCCAACACCTCCAATAAATATGACAAAACAGTGGCCGTATTAACGGCATCTCCCGGCGCCGGCCCGACATTGGAATTCCCAGGCTGACCATAGTCAGCCTCTGAATCCCGATACAATTCCCCCTCCTCTAACGGGGAATAATCGGACAATTCAATGGACTCGTCGTCAATATCCCACAAAGGCTGGGCCGACGACAACTGTCTTTTTAGCCTGGGCCTTCTTGCCCACCGCGCTAGCAATCATTTTCTCTATGCTGGCCAACCGAGCCCAAACATGAGAAAGCGACTCCCCACTAGTACCAATGTCACTTGGGGTACGGATCAGGTGGGGAGGGGAAGGCGATGAAGGGGGAGGAACCGACCCAGAAGGCTGGGTACCAGAATGCCGCGTTATGGCCTTTTGTGCGCATGGTATACAGATCAGCACATTCTCCCCCGTAAGGGATACCCCACACATGGCCCGGATTGTCCCAGAGGGATCCCGAGCCCGGTATCCTGCAGAGCCTCCATATGGTGAATTTTTGTGGTCAGTCGCAAGACCGCAGGGAATTACGCATGAGCAACCCGGGATGCCCCTTAAAAGTCCAGGTGGGAGGATTTTTGGGTGGACAATTTTTATATATAGGGACCCCAGGACCAGGAGGGACCCCCTAATATGCATATACAAGGCAACCTGTAACACACAAAATAAGCCACATAAGAGCAGAGCAGTGTAAATGCAATATATGATCTAACAGCCACACATGGAAAAATATAATTTATATATATATATATATATATATATATATATATATATATATATATATATATATATATATACACATATACACATAGCACAGCAACGCGGACCCCTGGCAACGAGCCTGTCATCGCGCCAAATAAGGGGGCGGGGCTACCGTGGCCGCGCCGAGAGCCCCCTTCCCGAACACAGCCTGAGGGGGAGAAGCTCCCCCAGGCTGAAGTCAAGCATTGAGGCCAGAACAGTAAGCACGCACACACACACACACACACACGTAAAAACACTCACGCTGACAAGGTATGGGTAAAACGAAATATAGGCCAAAACGAAATATAGGCCAGCCACCCCCCCCCCCCACCCACCCCAGAGGGGAATCAGGGACCCGGAAGGGGGGAATCAAGCCAGGAGCCGGCCATAAGTCTAACGGGACAGGGCATCCCACACCAGGATCACCAAAGAAACCTGGATAACCGCCTACCCCATAGTGAGGTCTCACGGTGGAGCAGTGCTCCTGCTGCACCCATAGGGTGCTCCTACCTTCACCAGGACCCGCAGCTTAAGCTGGGAGGCTCAATATAGGGCAATTTAGAAGGGTCCTGGCAGTAATAGGGATAATTAGAAGACCGGGCGCGAGCCGGGCTTACCTGTAAGCAAAGAAGTCCTCATCTTCTGTCTTGTCGCCTTCTCTGCAGAGAAGAAAACTGGGGAATTGGTGGGAGGTCCCAGGTATGGACCGGGAGGGGCTTTCTTTTTTGCATATTCATCTCTGCAGAAGTTCACCTTCTACTGGAGAATAACCCAGATGTCATGAAGGAAGTGGAGTGTATGGCACAGTTAGAATAACTATTACTCTGCTCTGTGCCTGTTTATTGTTTTTTGCAGAATAGAAAAAAGTCTGGCACGTTGTAGCATTCGTTCTGAGAGTCGTCCTTACCTAAGACCTAAGCGCAGTGTTTTTCCATTATTGTAAAAAACTTCATTTAGTTATCTGGTAAATTCTTTTCTAAACATCCGTAAGGACAGCATACCACTGAGATATTATGACTCCGCCCCAAAGAACACATGACCACCATAATACACAAAAGCTTAAGCTCCTCCAGACACCAGTAATGTAAGAGATCTGAAAGACAAAGACAGGCAAAAGCACCAACTGGTAAATCAGTAAGAATCATATAGAATAATATTACCTAAAGAAGGGAAGCCTGTATTCTGCCCTTTCGGATGTTTAGAAAATAAGTTACCAGGTAACTAACTTAAGTTTTCTCAAAACATTCTTATGGGAAGCATACCAATGAGAGGATAAGCAAGATACTACCTCTAATGGGTGGAAAAGGCTGCCTGTAACACACTCCTGCCAAAAGATTGATCTTGCAAGGTGAGCAGATCCAGGTGGTAGTTATTAATGTCTTCGCTAAAGACCAGGTTGCAGCTTTACAGATCTGTTCGATAGCGGCACCAGCATGCTCCGCCCAAGATGTAGAAATATTTCTTGTTGAAGGAGCTGTAATTCACCCTGGAGAAGGAACTCCGTTGTAAACAAAAAGCTCTTCAACAATCAGGCCAATGTTGCCTTAGAAACATGCTGACCCTTCCTGTCACCCAAGAAGGAAATGAATAAGATAATCGCATTCCTCCACTCATTTGTTTGTCGAATGTATTACAGCAAACAGGCCCTGACATTCTAAGACTTATCTACAGAACCCAAGGAAGGATCACTATCCCCGGAGGATGGAAGGATAATCTCTTGGGTCCGATGAAAGTCGGAGGAGATCTTAGGAAGGTAGCAAGGATCCATCCATAATATTATATGATCCTGGAAATCTTGAATAATACCGTTTTGTGATTGCTCACCTTTAAAACGGATATTATAAGTGTGACATACACTCCACTTCAATACTTCTTGACAGTTGGGTTATTCTCCAGTAGAGGGCGAAAGTCTGCAGAGATGGTCGCAAAAAAGAAGCCCCTCCCGGTACATAACTACCTGGGACCTCCCACCAATTCCCAGTGTAAGATAGCAGTAAAGGGACCAGGAAGAACCAAATATAACAATACTAACAAAAAACAATGGTTCATCATATAAAGGATCCAGAATACCAAACAGGGTGGGTGAAGCGGAGTGTTTGTCACACTTATAATATCCGTTTTAAAGGTGAGTAATCACAAAACTGTATTATTCCAAGTGTGACATAAACTCCGCTTCAATACTTCTTGACAGTTCGGACATCCAATAGCAGTGTCCGTCAAGGGTGGGAACCATAAACAGTAAAGAATGCACCAACTCAAACCACTGCAGCTTGCAGAACCTTGCGGCCAAAAACAGCATCCGCTGAAGCCCACACATCAACCTTGTAAAACTTGAAAAAGTATGAACAGAAGACCAAGTAGCAGCCTTACAAACTTGTTCAACAGAAGCCTGGTGCTGAAAAGCCCAGGATGCACCAACAGCACGAGTAGAGTGCGCAGTGACCCTAAAAGGGGGAGTCCTCCCCTTAGCAGAATAGGCCCCAACAATGGCCTGACGAATCCATTTGCTAATCGTAGACTTAGCAGGCGCCAAACCTTTCCTGGGCCAGCAGGGAACCACGAAAAAAGCGTCCGTCTTGCGGAAGGAAGAAGTAGTCACCAAATAGTACTTCACACAGCGAACAACGTCCAAATTGTGCAGAATCCTCTCCTTGTCATTGTTAGGCTCAGGCCACAAGGAAGGGAGACCAATATCCTGATTGAGGTGGAAAGCAGACACCACCTTAGGAAGGAAATCTGGTTTAAAACGAAAAAACCACCTTATCCTGGTGTGTCTCAAAGTAAGGGGCCTGAATCGACAGAGCTGCCAACTCAGAGACACGCCGAACCGAGGTAATCGCCACCAAGAAGGCAACCTTCTGAGTGAGAACCGAAAGAGCAATATCATGTAGCGGCTCAAAAGGAGGACCCTGCAGAGCTAAAAGAACCAAATTCAAATCATAAACAGGAACTACAGCCACCCCTTGGAAAAAAAGTCTTAACCAGCGGGTGTAAAGCAAAAGACCTCTGGAAGAAAACCGACAGAGCAGAAACCTGTCCTTTCAAAGTACTAAGCTGGAACCCAAGGTCCAGATTATGCTTAAGAAAACTCCAAAATCCTGGGTACAGAAAAAACCCTGCAAGGCAAGGCCCTAGCCTCACACCAATCAATATAGGACCTCCAAGTCCTATAGTAAATGCCAGAAGAGGACCGCTTCCTAGTCCTAATCAGGGTCTGAACGACAGCCTCAGACAAACCTTCCTCTTTCAAGATGAAGGTTTCAGCAGCCAGGCCGTCAAAGCCAGCGTTTGTAAATTGGGGTAAAGTAGATGACCCTGGGATAGCAGGTCCGGCATCAAGGGAAGCCGGCATTGGTCTACGGCCATCCTTATAACCTCTGCGTACCAAACCCTTCTTGGCCACCTTGGAGCCACCAGAATCGCTAGTGCCCCTTCTAGAACCAGTTTGCGAACTACCCTGCCCAGCATGGAGACAGGTGGAAACAGGTACAGAAAACCCAGGTCCTTCCACGCCAGAGACAAGGCATCCACTGCCAAGGCCAGAGGATCCTGAGAAAGAGACACAAATGCCGGAAGTTTGTGATTGTGCCTCGAGGCAAAGAGATCCACCTCCGGAGTCCCCCACTTGCGGCAAAGATCCAGAAAGCCCTCGGGGTTGAGAGACCACTCTCCGTGGTGAGAGGACCCCCTGCTCAGGGAATCCGCCTCCGTATTCTCCACCCCCGGAATGTAGACTGCCGAAAGGCAAGGAACATTGCTCTCCGCCCAGCGCAGGATGAGAGAGACTTCCCTGAGGGCACTCCTGCTGCGAGTCCCTCCTTGGTGATTGATGTAGGCCACTGCCGTTCGGTTGTCCGAACGCACCTGAACCGGAAGACCCTGTAACTGTGGGGTCAACTGAGCCAGAACCAGACGAATGGCTCGGAGCTCCAATACATTGATGGGGGTGTGAGCCTCCTGGGGACCCCGCCTCGAAGGAGGACACCATATGACCCACCAGTTTCATCCCCTGTCGGATAGAGGGACAAGGACTGGCCAGAAGAAGACGGATCAGGTCCTGAATCCCCTGCACCTTGGTCTGGGGCAGAAACACTCTGGCCCGACTGGTATCTAGATTCATGCCCAGAAATGAAATCACTCGAGACGGGGAGAGAGAAGACTTGGTGCGGTTGATCACCCACCCAAACCTCTCCAGGGTCGACACCACCTGGTGGGTGTCCAGTTCCGCTTGCTGAAGGGAAGAAGCTGAAATCAACATATCGTCCAGATAAGGCACAATGCGAATGCCCCGAGATCTGAGCAGAGCCATTATGCCCGCCAAAACCTTGGTGAAGACCCTCGGTCAGACCGAAGGGAAGAGCTACAAACTGATAATGTTGATCCCCCACCGCAAACCGGAGGAATCTCTGATGTGCCTGAAAAATCGGAACATGCAGATAAGCATCCTTGATGTCTATGGATGTCATAAAATCCCCTTGGCGAAGGGAATTGATAGCCGAGCGCAGAGTCTCCATGCAGAACTTTTTGGCTCTGATAAACCTGTTGAGAACCTTGAGATCTAGAATGGGTCTCACCGAACCCTCCTTTTTGGGAACCGTGAAAAGGCTGGAGTAGTAACCCCTGCCTCTTTCCAACGGAGGCACCGGGCATATAACCCCCATGTCCAGAAGGCTTTTCACTGCCAACAGGAGCCCCTGTGCAGCCTGAGGGTCCGAGGGCACCCGAGACCTTAAGAATCTTGGGGGCGGCCAGTACTCGAACTCCAGTTTGTACCCGGAGGAGACCACTTCCAAGATCCAATTGTCTGTGACCTCCCGGGCCCAGACCCGGAAGAAGAGCCGCAGCCGTCCCACCACCCTTGCGGGTGAGGGCGCCCCTTCATTGCCGAGCTGGTTTAGCGGCAGGCTTGGGACCCCAGGCAGCCGCGGGACGTGCCCGACCTCTGCCTCTGTTCCAGGACGAGCCCCTGACCCCCGAGAAGGCCAGACCCCTAGACGCTCTGGCCCCTCGAAAGGAAGGAGTGAACAAGCCTGCCCCGCCGAAAGGGACGGCACTGCTTCCTCCGCTGAGGTAACTTACCGCCTTTAGCAACAGCATACAATTTATCTACAAACAGCCGCGCACCCAAGAAGGGGAGAGCTGTGAGCAACTTCTTGGCTCCCAAGTCCGCTGTCCACTGACGGAGCCAGACCAGTCTGCGCATGGCCACCAGTAAGGCTGACGTCCTACTACACACGACAATGGAGTCTTCCATCGCAGCCATGACAAAATCCATGAACAATTCGCACTTAACTATAGCGAACTCAGCGCCAGCTGGATCCAGCTGAGCGTTATTCAGCCAGTCCCTGATAAGAGACCAGGTAGCAAGCGACACCAGGGCAGATGCACTAACTGGCCGCAGGGCCGAGCCCACGTTGGCAAATGCGTGGCACACCATCTGATCAAGGAGTTTGTCCTTGCCATCCTTAAGGGAGGAGGCGTCAGGGGTGTTCAGTACAGAAGAGTTGGTCAAACCTAAAACTGGCGCGTCGACCTCGGGAGGAGACGACCAGCGCTTAACCGCCTCCACCGGAAAAGGATACTTCTTATCCCATCCCAGAGGAACAACAGGAAGCCGACTGGGCCTCTCCCATTCTCTAAGGATCAGCGCATCAATGTGACCCTGGGTAGGGAATTCCAGACAGGGCTTGCAGGCCCCAAAAAATTCCCCCTTCTTGAGAGGGGGCGCCTCAGGTGGTTCAATATCCAACACCTCCAATAAATGTGACAAAACAGTGGCCGTATCAACGGCATCCCCCAGCACCTGCCCGACATTGGAATTCCCAGATTGACCATAGTCCGCCTCTGAATCCTGATACAATTCCCCCTCCTCTTACGGGGAATAAATCGGACCAATCAGTGGACTCATCGTCAGTGTCCCACAAGGGCTGGGCCGACGACAACTGTCTCTTTTTAGCCTGGGCCTTCTTGCCCACAGTGCTAGCAATCATTTTCTCTATGCTGGCCAACCTAGCCCAAACATGAGAAAGCGACTCCCCACTAGTACCAATGTCACTTGGGGTACGGATCAGGTGGGGAGCGGAAGGCGATGAAGTGGGAGGAGCCGACCCAGAAGGCTGGGTACTCGACTGCCGCGGTATGGCCTTTTGTGCACATGGTATACAGATCAGCACATTCTCCCCCTTAAAGGAAACCCCGCACCCCACACATGGCCCGGATTGTCCCGAAGGGATCCCGGGCCTGGTATCCTGCAGAGCCTCCATATGGTGAATTTTTGTGGTCAGACCGTAGGGGATTACGCATAAGCAACCCGGGATGCCCCTTAAAAGTCCCGGTGGGAGGATTTTTGGGTGGACAATTTTTATATCTAGGGACCCCAGGAACAGGAGGGAACCCTTAAAATGCACGTATACAGGGACACCTGTAACACACAAAATAAGCCACGTAAGAGTAAAATAAGCCATAGTCAAAAATGCCATAGCATTTGATCTTACAGTCACACAACAGAAATATACATATACAGAGAATATATATATATATATATATATATATATATATATATATATATATATTAATATATTCGCCCTCTACTGGAGAATAACCCAACTGTCGAGAAGTATTGAAGCGGAGTGTATGTCACACTTGGAATAAAGGGGTGACGGCAGGATAAAGCCCATCACCGATATCACCGATTCTGCAAGATGACAGTACCGCCACCAAAAAGCCTTCCATGTAAGAAATTTAATATGAGAGCTCAACAGAGGTTCAAAGAAAAGCCTGCTAATTGGACCCAGGTTGACTCCTTCCTGAAGGAAATCCAATACGACCGAAATACTAGAAGGGGATCTTTGATTACACACATTCTAGGTGTGAAAAGTTTTCCAAATTTTCAAATAAATCTTACACGTCACCTCCTTTCTTCTGGAAAGCAGACTCCTGATCACCTCCCCTGAAAAACCCTTTCTTAGGAGCATCACAATCTCAGGATCCAGGCGGAAAACTTTTCTGAAGGATCGCATTGATCTCATTCATGACCTGTGATGGGACTAGACTGGAATTCTGGTAGTTCTGAATCCAACCCAATCATAGCAAAAAATCCTTTTGTCAATTCCAGATCCTGGAGCAACTTCTAAGCAAAAAAGAGAAAGTTGACCAGGTATGCTACGATCCCGACGCCATTCTGCCAAAGGTTCCGCTAGAACAGGGGTACTCAACCACTTTTTGTAAAGGTCCGTTTAAAAGCATCCAGTGAGAGGTAGAGGTCCGGGCGGGGGGGGTAGACAGTTAAAAATCGGACCACACCAATCTAAAAATCCTATTGGCCACTGGGTCAAAAATCCTATTGGCCCCACAGAACCTACAGCAGATTGGACTTCATACTGCACTGCTAGGTGCCAAGGAGCCATGACACTGGCAGGGAGACTAAGCACTACATTGCTGATCAATAGGGCAGTTCTGAGAATGGCAAAACAAAAAAAGCAATTGAGTGCAGGCCTGTCAGGGCAAGGGTCCGGAAATCTGGTGCCGAGGTCCGCATTCGGACCCCGGTCCGCCATTTGAGTATCGCTGCGCTAGAACCTTAGTAAAAGTTCTCAAAGTCAACGCCAGGCCAATGGGTAGGCATACAAATTGTAAGTGGAGTATTTGTTCCCTCATCTTAACTGCAAATCTCAAAAAAGGCTTGAGCCGACAAGCCCATTGGTATCTGCCAATGTGCCATCCTTCAGGTCTATTGAGACCACAATTCGTTACAGAGAAGATGGAATCCATGTGGAAGGGTCTGTAGCGTACAGACAGGTTCAGTTTCTTAAAATGGAGAATGAAGTGGACCCACCCCGGAAGCCGTCTTTACCAGAAAAATGCTCAAGTAGAACCTTTCCCCCCATTGTTGGCAGGGAACCAGGACAATCAATCCCCTACCCAACATAGAATCTAGACTGCTGTGAAAAATCAGACTTTCCTCCGCAGGCACAAAGTCCTACTTACCGAATTGATGAGGGCCATGGTCAGAGGCTAAAATCTCACCGATTCTGCTGTGGCATCAGACAGAAAAGGGACTGCTGAGAAGAGAATCGGTAAAGCCTTCATAATCTTATTACTATCCATCTGCTTCAAGAGACATGATTTAAGCTGCTGAAGCCAATAATTAAGATTCCTGGCAACGCAAGTAAAGGCTAGAATTGGTTTGAGAGTACAAATTCAGCCTGCCATGCATCTTCGAGAGGGTATCCATATTTTGTCTAAAGGATTTTCAGGATACTAAAGTTCTCAAAGGCTAAATCCACTTCCTTGGAGACCTTAGAAAAGGAGGTATCCAGTTTGGGGCATTTAACCCAAAAATGTAAGTCTTAGTCAATGAACAGATAATGCCTCCTAAGATGCCCTGGTCTAAAACCTTAACTGGATCGTTCGACTCATTAAGGATAGCCTCCTTAACCGAGTTATGAATGGGGACAGGTCATAGGGGAATCCGAAACAAAATCGGGATAGAACCCATCATATTTAGACTTAGGGATGCAACTCCTATTCTCAATGCCCATAAAAAGATGAACCATATGCAGAAGACATGGTAAGTCTTCTGGAGGGAAAATAAATTTCACTGGTGAAACTAACTCACGACCTTATCAGTACAGGGCTTGCAAAGAGGCTTCCTATAGGAATCTAGTAGCTTAATTTCACATATCAGGCATCTCCCACTTTTATCCTTAGACTTGGAGCCAGTTTTAGTCTTTGATACTTTCTTAGAGGGCTTGGTCTAAAGTACAATAGAAAGAGTAGAAGGCTGTGAGGAACCTATATATCCTTCCAATCACATGAAAATAAAACACAGTAGCCCTTAAAACTGCAAGAGCGTGCCCATAAATAAAAAAGACTTACTGGAGCAGAGCTGGACCCCTTCTGTCCAGACCGAGCAAATGACAGTCTGAGATTAAATCAATCGTTTTGTTTGAAGAATATTGATCCACAGCAGATGATAGAGGGGCAGGGACCTGCGAGGATTCCCATACCTGATCCGTCCCTCCTTAAGGCTTAATAAGTGAACAGGGGTGCCCCCCAATTGCAAATTTTTTTAACCCTCTGATGTAAATGAGAGGGAAGCCAGAATATAAGTCCGCTTAATGCTTCCCCTTTAAGCCGGAAGCACGTGCATCAGACGGGGGCTCTGGCTGGGCCTAGCACAGACGTCAACAAGTGCCACTGGGTAGAACACAGGCTTACTGCAGCCTGGCTCCAACTGCAGAAGGAGACCCAGCGAGCTCCCCCCTCAACTCTACAGATCTGTTCAATAGCAGGGGGGGAGCCTCAGAAGAGGACCATGTTCACGCCCCCACCCATGGGCGTCCTGAACCTGAGCTCCAGCTGGCACTGCCTAGGTACTGGAGGAGGGAGACCAGACTATCTGGTCTGAGGCCAGTGCCGAGTCCCCCCTCAATCTTGGAATGGATCCGTCTAATCAGACCCACAGCAACCCGGTCATACTTACCTAAACCACTGGGTTAAGAGCTGGTTGTCTGGAGGAGTTAAAGCTTTTGTATATTCGGGTAGTCATGTGTTCCAACCTTGGGGCAGAGCCATAATATCTCAGTGGTATGCTGCACTAAATACAATTCTGTGATAACTCACCTGTAGAATTGGTATTATGAGTATACAGTACGTCCTGCTCCAAATATAATACTTACAAGTGGGACATCCAATAGCAGTGTCCATAAAGTAGGGTGGGATCCCCAATAAAAGGCAGCAGCAGACAGTTTAAACTACTGCCACCTGCAGAACCTTTCGGCCAAAAACAGCATTAGCTGAGGCCCTAACATCAACCTTGTAAAACTTTGAAAATGCCAAGTAGCAGCCTTGCACACTTGTTCAACAGAAGCCTGGTGCTGAAAAGCCCAAGAGGCACCAATAGCACGAGTGGAATGAGCAGTAAGGCGGAAGGGAGGATTCTTCCCCTTAGCAGAGTAGGCCTGAATCACAGCCTGACGAATCCACTTGCTGATAGTAGACTTGGCAGGAGCCAAACCCTTCCTAGGACCAGAAGGGACCACAAAAAGAGCATCAGTTTTCCTGAAAGGTGCAGTAGCCACCAGATAGTGCTTCAGACACCTAACCACATCCAAAGAGTGCAAAACCCTCTCCTTAGCATTGCTAGGATTAGGGCACAAAGAAGGAAGAACAATATCCTGATTCAAATGAAAGGCAGACACTACCTTAGGCAGAAAGTCAGGTTTGAAACGAACCACCACCTTGTCCTGGTGTCTCTCATAGTAGGGGGGCTGAATGGAAAGCGCCGCCAACTCAGACACACGCCTAACAGAGGTGATAACCACCAGAAATACAACCTTGAGCGTAAGAATGGCCAGGGCAGCATCCTGCACAGGTTCAAAGGGAGCACCCTGCAAGGCTGACAGAACCAAGTTCAAAACCCAAACAGGCACCATAGGCCTACGTGGAGGGCGCACATGAGTGACCCCCTGGAAAAAAGTCCTGATCAGAGGGTGCTGAGAAAAGGACTTCTGGAAGAAAATAGCCAGGGCAGAAACCGGACCCTTCAGAGTACTGAGCTGGAGTCCCATCTCCAACCCATGCTGCAGGAACTCCAAAATCCTGGGAATAGAGAACACACGACAGGGAAGAGACCTAGACTCACACCAGTCAATGTAGGCACGCCAAACCCTGTAATAAATGGAAGAGGAAGACTTCTTCCTAGCCTTTATCAAAGTATCCACAACCGAGGAAGACAGCCCCTTCTCCATCAAGATGGAGGTTTCAGCAGCCAAGCCGTTAAAGCCAGAGTTTGTAAATTGGGATGGTGTAGTGAGCCCTGAGTGAGCAGATCTGGCACCAAGGGCAGAGCGTACTGATCTACTGCCAGCTGCACCACGTCTGCGAACCACACTCTTCTTGGCCACCTGGGGGCCACCAGAATTGCTGGCACCCCTTCCAGAGCAATCTTGCGCAGAACCCTGCCCAGCAGGGGAATTGGAGGGAAGACATGAAAGTCCTGCCATGACATTGCTAGAGCAGCTGAAGTCGAGGCCAGAGAATCCTGGGACAGAGAGACAAAAGCTGGGAGCTTGTGATTGTGGCGGGACGCAAACAGATCCACACTGGTTGGCCCCAACGGTGACACAGGCATTGGAACACCCTGTATAGGGACCATTCTCCCTGGCGAGGTCCCCCTGCTCAGAGAGTCCGCCAGGCGATTTTCCACCCCCGGGATGTACACAGCTGATATGCAGGGGACATTGGCCTCCGCCCAAGTCAGGATCAGAGACGCTTCCTGGAAGGCCCCCTTGCTCCGGGTCCCTCCCTGATGATTGATGTTGGCAACTGCCGTCTGGTTGTCCGAGCGCACCTGAACAGGCAGGCCCTGAAGGTGAGTAGTCAAGTGAGCCAGAACTAACCTGATCGCCCGTAGTTCCAAGACATTGATAGGTGTGTGGGCCTCCTGAGGACCCCACCTCCCCTGGAACCGCAGGGATTTCCAGAAACCCCCCCAACCTGACAGACTGGCATCCGTAGTGACCGTCTCCCAGGGAGGGGTAAGAAAGGATCTGCCCCCCAACAGGTTCCTTGAGTCCATCCACCACAAGAGGGACCTCCTGACCCGAGGGGAGAGCACACAGACCCCGTTCAGAGAAGGTGGGTCCTTGTCCCATACTGACAATAGGCGAAGTTGCAGAGGCCTCAAGTGGAGCTGAGCATAAGGTACTGCTTCGAAGCATGCCACCATCAGGCCCACCAGCTGCATCCCCTGCCTGATGGAGGGATGAGGACAAGCTAGGAGGGACTGAGCATTTGCAATCAGACTGTCCACCTTCTGCTGAGGAAGGAAAATCCTTGCCTGAACTATAACCAGATTCATTCCTAGGAATGGAGTTACCAAGGAAGCGGACAGTGAGGACTTGGGGTGGTTGATCACCCATCCAAATGACTCCAGAGTGGACACCACCAGCTGAGTATCCAACTCTGCCTGATGTAGAGACTGGGAAGTGATGAGAATGTCGTCCAGATAGTGCGTACGTGTGCTTCCCTGACATCTGAGCAGAGACATCACGCCAGCCAGCACCTTGGTGAACACCCTGGGAGCTGAAGTGAGGCCGAAGGGCAAGGCCACAAACTGGTAGTGTTGATCCATCAGAGCGAACCTGAGGAACCTTTGATGACCTGGGAACACAGGAATATGAAGGTAAGCATCTTTGATGTCCACAGAAGTCATGAAATCCCCTTGGCGCAGGGAACTGATGGCAGAGCACAGAGCACAAGACAAACTTGTTGAGGATCTTCAAGTCCAGGATGGGCCTGACTGACCCATCTTTTTTGGGTACTGTGAATAGATTGGAATAAAAGCCCTCGCCTGTTTCTCTTAAAGCGGACCTTCACTCTAAATAAGAGTCTATCTTATATGTTTCCCACACCCTGTACATACAGATTGCTCACATTAAAAATCATCCTACCTGCATCTACTGCATTTTATAAGCCTTTAAACATCCAAGATGGCGGCTTATGGAAGCTGCCATTTTTGCAGGCAGCCTGCAAACAGGAAGTGCCTGCAAACAGGAAGTGACTGTGCTGCTCTGCATTCTGGGACTGCTGACCTTTCCCTGACCCCAGCTCTGCTCTGTCTGAGCAAAGCACAGCTATAACCCGCCCCCCTGTACCTTATCCCACTCTCCTCTCCTCAGTAAGTGTGATGCTTCTGAGTCAAGATGGCAGCGCCCGTATCCTAAATTCCCGAACAGAGTTGCAGCCCAGTGGGGGAAAGTATAATAAATTAGTGACTAAACATGTAAAATATATTAATTTTAGATGCTGAGGAATTGTTTTTTAACAGTTTGGCCTTTTCATTAAATCATGGTGAAGGTCCGGTTTAAGGGGACCTGGCAGATGACCCCCAGCTCCAGGAGGCCTTGCACTGCTTGCACTAGCTCCTGAGCTGACACAGGGTCCTGAGGAATCCGGGATCTGATGAATCTTGGAGGGGGACAGGCAGCAAACTCCAACTTGTAACCGGAGGACACTACCTCCTGAATCTATTGGTCTGAGACATGAAGCCTCCAGACGTGAGCGAAGTGCTGCAGCCGTCCCCCCACCCGGATGGGTGAGGGCGCCCCATCATGCCTGAGGGGGCTTGGGAGAGGATTTAGCCTTGGGACCCCAGGAGGAGCCAGGACGTCCACGTCCTCTGCCCCAGAAATCTCCCCGGGGCCCAGGAAAGGAAACCCCCCTCCCCTGTCTGGCACCACGGTAAAGGGAGGAGAAGGAACCCTGACCCCGAAAGGGCCGAGATTGACGCCTGCGCTGGGGTAACCTGCCTCCCTTAGCAAAAAGGTCCAGGCAGTCCCCAAACAGGCGCAGTCCTTTGAAGGGAAAACCAGTGAGGGCCTTCTTGGAAGCACTGTCAGCAGCCCACTGGCACAGCCAAACCAAGCGGCATATAGCCACCACAAGGGCAGAAGTTCTGGCACACATTCTGATGGTGTCATCCAATGCTGAGGACAAAATTTACAAAAACATTACAACTGGAGAGTGCATTGAACACCTCACAAGGCAAATCACCAGGGGCACTATCAAGTATATTTCTGATAAGGGTTCTAGTGGCCACAGCAGTAATGGCAGAGGCACAGACCGGGCGCAGCGCCGTCCCCGCACATGCAAAGGCGTGGGATGCCAGCTGGTCAATGCGCGGTTCCTCAGCATCCCGCAGGGTAGTAGAGTCAGGGGAATGCATGACAGAGGTATTAGACAGCCCTAGGATCGGGGCATCCACATGGGAGGGGGATGACCAACACTTGCCACCTCAGCAGGAAAGGGATACTTCCTATCCCAATTTTTGGAACCCTGGGAAGTTTACTGGGGCGCTCCCATTCCTTGAGCACAAGGTTATGGAAATGTGCCTGCTCGGGAATTTCCAAACGTGATTTTGCTATATGGAAAAGCTCCCCTCTCTGTCTGGGAGCCGCAACAGGGAGAGAGATGGACAGAACCTCAAAAATATGGGTCAGTAATCTGTCAGTGTCATCCGGGGCACAGGGGTCAGAGCCAGAATAGTCATGACCCCTTGGTCTCTCATCAGATGAGCCTGAGTCAGAAAAAAAGCTCACCTTCATCAGACGGGGTATAGCCACAAAGATTCCAAAAGTGCTCCGTTTCCATAGGGAAAATAGTGACATAAGGCGTTAAGTGCTGCTTTTTAGCAGGGGCCTTACGCACTAAGGACTTAGCAATCAACTGCTCAACAGTAGCTAGTCTAGAAGACACATCAGGCTGAGAATCCCCACTTGTATGCAACTCAGCAGGAGTGAGATTTAAGCTTGGGGGAGTAGGTGAAGTGAAACGAGGTGCAGCCACTGGCAGGCCAGAATGCAATGCAAGCACCTGCTAAGCACAGGTTACACAGACCCGCGCCTTGTCAGCGTCAGCATGAGGCTGCCCACACGCTACACACAGCTGGTCTTGTCCCGAAGGAACCCTGGTCGCATTGTCCTGGGATGCCTCCATATGGTGATTATAGCGGCGCTATATGCCGATAGGGAATAATGCTATATAGCAACCCCAGATGCCCCAATAACCCGCTAGGGAAGTGGGAGTATTAAGGCCTACTAGCTATAAAACTTATAAAGGGCCAGGAGAAGCCAAAAGGGTTCGCCCCGCCTGAAAGACATAAGAAGCCAGACCGCAAGCACACAGTAATAAAAGAAAGAATATAAAGCTGCCCGCGAGGGCAGTTACGGACCGTGGTAGGTAGAGGTCCGTTGCGCATGGGCCAACCAAGGAGGTTAAAGATGGCGTCGGTATACCTCGAGGGGCGGGCCGTAGACAGGCCCCACCGAAGAGCGCGAAGCAGGACGTGACAAGCAGCCAATGACGGCGCACCAGCGTCTGAGGTAATGCCGCCGCCAAGCGCGAAACAAAGTGTTGACAAAAAAAAGTGAGCGGCGGCACTTGACAGTAATGACAGTAAAAGGAAGCCAGCGTGGCGGCTGACACTAGACAGACAGAATAGATATAAAGTGTAAAACACAGAATGCATAGCATACACATTTACACCCCCCCTTTTCCCCCCGAAGGCTACAAAGAGATTGAGGGAGGACAGTGGCCACTTAAACAGGGCCCGCTGATAGGCAGTGGCAAGGGGCAATAGTGCAGGAGGGGCATCCCATAGAGGCTCACCATAAACCTGAACCGCCTACCCTTTGGTGGGGGATTGCGGTGGAGCAGCGCTCCTAAGCACCTAACAGCGGTGCTGCCTACCATCGCCCGATCAGCGCAGCCAAGGCTGGGAGTCATTACTAGTGGAACGGGTGGGAATAGTCCTACAGGGCCGCGGGCTGATAGCCCTGCTCACCTGCGAGTAGAGAGCCATTTCTCGTCCTTCGCAGCCAGACTGCAGAGAAATTCTGGGGATTTGTGGGAGGTCCCCGGGTATTTTAGGGGCCGGGAGGAGCCTATTTTCGATGTCTCTGCAGTCCAGCGCCATCTGGCTGAGTATAACCCACTTGTAAGTATTATATTTGGAGCAGGACGTACTGTATACTAAGAATAGGATGTTTTGAGAAAATAAGTTGCATTTTGGTGCTTTTAAGCAGATGGTGCTGCAAACTGGTTGAGAGCAAGAGAGAAATAAAGCATGTGTGGGCGGGAAGGGGGGGAGTTAGGTTCCCTTTTTTTTCAATTTGCATTTTATCTTGAGCAGCTCTCCAAACTCCATGTCAAGTTATCAGTTGTATGGTTAGAGTAATGCAAGTTTTCCTATGCACCTAACGGTGCAGGCCGGCCATCATGAGCCAGTTAATAATAGCAATACAGCTAAATAAATGGACTACTGAAACAGGAATAGGAATAAGGGTGTCTTCAACTTCATTTATGCTGTAGAATAAGGTGGACAATGAGCCAGAGCACAGGGAAAGCATTTTAGTTATAAGCATATATAGAATCCCTTTAAGATGCTTTGTTAGGATATCTGCTAATAGCGATGTTGGAAGTAGGTTTACATCCAAAGCTCTGTTCACATATAGGAGTCGTCCCCAGCAGGCCGGGTATCCTGTATCCTGGGCAGAACATTGCCCTCAGGGAGTGAGCTGGAATAGATCTGACTCACAGACCAAAGCCGTGCCCAAATAAAACAAGCCGCTACACACAGCTCTCGAGTGACACAGCCCTGCTACCAGCACGACACACTACAAATGGATTGTAAAATCCCAGCACAAGTCTGTATATTATGTTCAGTTAATTATAAATGTAAAACTGCACCAAGAGCTTAACATGTGCAGTCAGCATAAGGCTCTGTTCTCAGCCAAAAGACCATTTACACCATTTTCTAATGATCTATTAAGACTACTACTCAATTTTCATTCTTCTATCCCCTAAACCATCAGACTGGCATCTGTCTTAATCACAGTCCACTGAACCAGTAGGAAAGAGCTACCCCAACTCAGAGTGCAACTGGAGCCACCACCCAGGGACAACCAAACCACCTTCGGGAGATCCATCCAAACCCAGCGGTACACCATTCCTATGCACCAAAATGGCAAAAGCTCATATTGATCTGGACACCACATCAAGCCTAAAAGTTATCAGGAATTTGGAGTGTAACTGATCACCCACCAAAATCTTTCCAGTCTGAACATCTATGTTGACAGAGCCCTGGTCAGAAGGTCATCCAAGCTCAGGGCTATGAAAATCCAGACAACCACCAATACCATGGTAAAGATTCTAAGTGCTTAGCCTCCTCCTCCTGCTTAGATTGTTTTGTTTTCCGCATGTCTTTCCACATGTAAAGTGTGAAGGAGTTGGTCCTCTTCTAAAAAGGCATACACTGCGTCATTCTAACTTGGGATGCCCCGATGCATAACATTCCCACTGGCAGCTGGATGTTTTATTTCCTGCTGTGCATTCCATCTGTGGGATTATGAAAAGGTAAGATTAGAGGTAGAGATGAGCGAACTTTTGAAAAATTCGATTCGACTGATTCGCCGAATTTTCCGACAAAAATCGTTTCGACCCGAATAAATTCGCGACGAATCGCTATTAAAAACGGCTATTTCTGAGCCTCCTACAGCCTCAATAGGGTTGTAAACCATTCAGCCTTGCTGTAACACGCACAGGATGCGTGCTGGGTTAGTTAAATAATACTTTGAAGAAATATCACATGCAGATCAGAGGCATCGCTAATAGAATCGCAGAGCGGCACAATTGCAGAGAGTTGAAGTGGCATCACTATGAGGGGCAGAAGGAGCCCAAATATACACTGGAGTTGGCCTCAGGAGCCCAAAAATTGGATGAATCACACCCTGGAGTTGGCAGAAGTTGGCAGCAGCAGCAGCAGGAGCCCAAATATACACTGGAGTTGGCTTCAGGAGCCCAAAAATTGGATGAATCACACCCTGGAGTTGGCAGGAGTTGACACCAGCAGCAGCAGGAGCCCAAATATACACTGGAGTTGGCTTCAAAAGCCCAAAAATTGGATGAATCACACCCTGGAGTTGGCAGAAGTTGGCAGCAGCAGCAGCAGGAGCCCAAATATACACTGGAGTTGGCCTCAGGAGCCCAAAAATTGGATGAATCACACCCTGGAGTTGGCAGAAGTTGGCAGCAGCAGCAGCAGGAGCCCAAATATACACTGGAGTTGGCCTCAGGAGCCCAAAAATTGGATGAATCACACCCTGGAGTTGGCAGGAGTTGACAGTAGCAGCAGCAGGAGCCCAAATATACACTGGAGTTGGCCTCAGGAGCCCAAAAATTGGATGAATCACACCCTGGAGTTGGCAGGAGTTGACAGTAGCAGCAGCAGGAGCCCAAATATACACTGGAGTTGGCCTCAGGAGCCCAAAAATTGGATGAATCACACCCTGGAGTTGGCAGAAGTTGGCAGCAGCAGCAGCAGGAGCCCAAATATACACTGGAGTTGGCCTCAGGAGCCCAAAAATTGGATGAATCACACCCTGGAGTTGGCAGAAGTTGGCAGCAGCAGCAGCCCAAATATACACTGGAGTTGGCCTCAGGAGCCCAAAAATTGGATGAATCACACCCTGGAGTTGGCAGAAGTTGGCAGCAGCAGCAGCAGGAGCCCAAATATACACTGGAGTTGGCCTCAGGAGCCCAAAAATTGGATGAATCACACCCTGGAGTTGGCAGGAGTTGACAGTAGCAGCAGCAGGAGCCCAAATATACACTGGAGTTGGCCTCAGGAGCCCAAAAATTGGATGAATCACACCCTGGAGTTGGCAGAAGTTGGCAGCAGCAGGAGCCCAAATATACACTGGAGTTGGCCTCAGGAGCCCAAAAATTGGATGAATCACACCCTGGAGTTGGCAGGAGTTGACAGTAGCAGCAGCAGGAGCCCAAATATACACTGGAGTTGGCCTCAGGAGCCCAAAAATTGGATGAATCACACCCTGGAGTTGGCAGAAGTTGGCAGCAGCAGGAGCCCAAATATACACTGGAGTTGGCCTCAGGAGCCCAAAAATTGGATGAATCACACCCTGGAGTTGGCAGAAGTTGGCAGCAGCAGCAGCAGCAGGAGCCCAAATATACACTGGAGTTGGCTTCAGGAGCCCAAAAATTGGATGAATCACACCCTGGAGTTGGCAGGAGTTGACACCAGCAGCAGCAGGAGCCCAAATATACACTGGAGTTGGCTTCAGGAGCCCAAAAATTGGATGAATCACACCCTGGAGTTGGCAGGAGTTGGCAGCAGCAGCAGCAGGAGCCCAAAAAATGGCCTAAAGACATAAATATGTTTTGCACCATTTGGAAAGTGTAAAACGTGGCACCATGCTGAATCTAGTCGCATGCATCAGGCATTGGTGGGTGGAAATCCTGGCTGATCCATCCCTGATTCATTTTGACAAAGGTGAGTCTCTCCACATTTTTAGTTGACAGACGAGTTCTCCTCGCCGTAACTATGGCCCCCGCCGCACTAAACACCCGCTCAGATGGCACGCTACTTGCCGGGCAGGACAGCTTTTCCAGGGCAAACTCTGCTAGTTGCGGCCACAAATCAAGTTTGGCTGCCCAGAAGTCCAGCGGATCCTCAAGGTGTGTTGGCATGGTCATGTCAAAGTATGACATGACCTGCTGGTTGAGGTCCTGCTCCAGGTCTTCCTGCTGCTCATGAGTAGCCTCACTATGCGGGTGTAGAAAGCTACTCATTAGCGACTGAAGACTGAGGCTGCTGCTGCTGATGGAGCTGCTGCTGCTGCTCCTGCCAACCCCCCCAGCGGCCATGGCAGTGGAAGGTGAGCGCAGAGGTCCCCTCGAGTCAGACCTGCGAGAGTATGGACCATGGCGCAGATAGGCATCGGCCAACTGCCTACGTAGAATGTCTTTGTAGTAGTTGAGTTTGTCCTCCCTCTCGGTGGGTTTAAAAAATGCCCCCATTTTGTGCCGGAAGCGAGGGTCCAATAAGGTGGACAGCCAGAAGTCATCCCGCCGACAGATGGAAACAATTCTGGGGTCACTACGCAAGCATGTGAGCATGCTTCGTGCCATTTGCGCAAGTGACTCGGATGGACTACCTGTCTCCATCTCCACTGCATACTGCCACGGTGTGCCCGGGTCCTCTGTCTCTCCTTCCTCAAAAACCTCTAGCTCCTCTGGCTGCTCCTGCTCCTCCTCTCCTGTCCGCTGACTAGATAAACCAGCCATTTCGCCAAGCCTAAACTGTGTTTCGCTGGGCAACTCCTCCTCCTCCTCTTCCTCCTCCTCCTCCTCCAGTCCAGCTCCAACGGGGTTCATGTGGCCGTAAGATGTAAACGCCATGTCTCCAGTGCCCTGACCAGCCATGGTTTCCAACATGTGCTGTAGTACATGAAGCAGTGGAATCACGTCGTTCATCCCGTAATCCTGCCGACTGACAAATAAAGTGGCTTCCTCAAAGGGCCTGAGCAAACGGCAGGTGTCACGTATGAGCTGCCACTGGTTGACATTGAAGTTACACAGGGGAGTCCCCCTATCTGCTTGGATCATCAGGAAATCCGTGATGGCTTTTCTCTGTTCATATAATCGGTCCAACATGTGAAGGGTGGAATTCCAACGGGTGGAAACATCGCAAATCAGACTATGTTGGGGGATACCATTCTGACGCTGTAGCTCAAGAAGGGTGTGTTTGGCGGTGTAGGAGTGGCTGAAGTGCATGCAAAGTTTCCGTGAAGTTGTTAGGATGTCCTGCAGATGGGGGGAACACTTCAGAAACCGCTTGACAACCAGATTGAAGACGTGAGCCATGCAGGGGGCATGGGTCAGGCTTCCTTGGCGCAGCGCAGACAAAATGTTCTTCCCATTGTCGGTAACCATGATTCCCATTTTAAGTTTTCTCGGAGTAAGCCATGTTTGGATTTCCTGATGAATACATTTAAGCAGTTCCTCCCCTGTGTGACTCCGTTCGCCAAGACAAACCATGTGAAGCACTGCGTGACACCTCTGTGCCCTGCACACATGGTAGACTGGAGGGGCACTGAGACTTGAGCCTACAGTGGAGGGTGAGGAGATGGCGGAGGATGAGGAGGCCGAGTCGCACGGTGTCACAGGCCCAATGGGCAGAGAGCGCGGAGGCCGAAGCGGCGTGACCTGTCCAAGTTGCTGCTGCAAAGGGACCACATTCACCCAGTGGGCCGTAAACGACATGTACTGCCCCTGACCGTAGTTACAGCTCCAGATGTCGGCGCTGCCATGTATTTTGCTACACACCGACAGGCTCAAGGACTGGCCCACCTTCTGTTCAACAAAAGTGTGCAGCGCTGGTACTGCCTTCTTGGCAAAGAAATGACGGCTTGGGACTCTCCACCTCGGCTCGGCACAAGCCATCAGTTCTCTGAAAGGTGCAGATTCCACCACCTGAAAAGGGAGCGACTGCAGCACCAGCAACTTGGACAGGAGCACATTCAGCTTCTGCGCCGTAGGATGAGTGGGCGCATACTGCTGTCTCTTGGACATGGCTTCGCTGATGGATTGCTGGCGGGATGCATGACTTGGAGGAGGAGGAGCAGGAGCGACAGAGGATGGGTATGACGCACAGCTGCCTTCGGCTGAGGTGCTGGAGCCTTGGCTGGCAGAAATTGGGAGCTCACTTGGTGAGGAAGCAGACTGGACCACCCCTTGGGAGCCTCGGTTCTCCCAGGTCGTTTTATGGTGACGCATCATATGTTGACGCAGGGCCGTGGTGCCAACATTTGGACCCTGGCCACGCTTCACCTTTTGCCTACATATCTTGCATGTGGCCATGTTACCCTCCTGCGGATGCCTCAGGAAAAACTGCCACACTGCCGAGTAGCTACTTTTCCCACCCCCTGGCCTCACTCATTCACTGCTGCTGTTGCCAACTCCAGGAACCCCTGCTCCACTACCTCCCGATAAGGTAGACTGCCGCACAGCAGGTGCTCTACCCCGGCCCCGGCCGGCTCCAGCCTTTGGAATTGTGCCCCCATGCCGACTGCTACCACCTTGCTGCCTCAGCTGCTGACTCCGGGGCAACCTGCACCCCTCTTCTCCTGATGATGACGATGAAGCCCCTTCATCACCCGGCTCCCAAGTGCGATCGGCTTCATCGTCATCATCATCATCACCGAGTTGTGGCTGTACGTCACTGATGTTCGTGGATTCGTCAACAGTGTCTGGCGCAGGAGCTGGAACGCTCGCAGCACCCACGACACTGTCCACATCACTATTTGTCTGCCTAGCTAAAGAAGCCACCTCCATTTCTTGGCTGGGCAGTAGCTGCTGACTGTCCTCTATCTGATGGTCCTCCTCACTAAAGAGTGGAGCTGAACCCAAAGCATAGGATACGTCGCTGGGGGAGGGAACGGCGTAGGCCAGAGGCAATGGGAGGACAGGGACTGCTCTCGGGGCATGCCAACTCAGGGTTGTGTCAGAGGAACCTACCGACCCTAGACTGGGGGTCTCAGACGTAAGTTGTGATGATGTTGTTGATGAGCGCGTCAACCAATCTACCACGGCAGATGCGTTACTGGTGGAGACCCGACCGCTAGCAGATACTGGCAGATTAGGTCTCTCAGCGTGACTCCTGCTGCTACTGGCCCCCAGTCTGATGCGAGCTCTGCCTGCGGAATCTTGGCCTCTGCCACTCCTCTTTTCACTTCCAGGCACTTGTCTGCCCGACATAGTCTAACTGGCGTGGTAGTAGGTGATATTTAAAAAAACCCCGGGCAGCGGTGGGTCTATATGAAACAGAATATAATGCACACCAAAAGTGAGCAGTAACACTCAGCCTCCAACAGGCCTGCTTAGTGTAAATAAGAGAGCTGCTTAGTGTAAATAAAGAGGGGTATGCTATGTTACAGAATGGGATGCCTCAACAGAAGTGCACCTGGCAGGCAGCAGTAAGCCTATGCCCAGCAAAAGTGTCTTATAATATAAATATAATAAGAGCAAATGCTTATATGGTCTTAAACAGAGGCTGCTTTAGTCACAGAATGGGATGCCCTGGGCAGGAATGGACCTGGCAGGGTCCAGTAGTGCTTTGGCCAGCAAAAGTGTCTTTATCAGGCTAATTTCAAATATGATAAGAGCAAATGCTTATATGGTCTTAAACAGAGGCTGCTGTAGTCACAGAATGGGATGCCCCGGGCAGGAATCGACCTGGCAGGGTCCAGTAGTGCTTTGGCCAGCAAAAGTGTCTTTATCAGGCCTAATTTCAAATATGATAAGAGCAAATGCTTATATGGTCTTAAACAGAGGCTGCTTTAGTCACAGAATGGGATGCCCTGGGCAGGAATGGACCTGGCAGGGTCCAGTAGTGCTTTGGCCAGCAAAAGTGTCTTTATCAGGCTAATTTCAAATATGATAAGAGCAAATGCTTATATGGTCTTAAACAGAGGCTGCTGTAGTCACAGAATGGGATGCCCCGGGCAGGAATGGACCTGGCAGGGTCCAGTAGTGCTTTGGCCAGCAAAAGTGTCTTTATCAGGCCTAATTTCAAATATGATAAGAGCAAATGCTTATATGGTCTTAAACAGAGGCTGCTTTAGTCACAGAATGGGATGCCCTGGGCAGGAATGGACCTGGCAGGGTCCAGTAGTGCTTTGGCCAGCAAAAGTGTCTTTATCAGGCTAATTTCAAATATGATAAGAGCAAATGCTTATATGGTCTTAAACAGAGGCTGCTGTAGTCACAGAATGGGATGCCCTGGGCAGGAATGGACCTGGCAGGGTCCAGTAGTGCTTTGGCCAGCAAAAGTGTCTTTATCAGGCCTAATTTCAAATATGATAAGAGCAAATGCTTATATGGTCTTAAACAGAGGCTGCTTTAGTCACAGAATGGGATGCCCTGGGCAGGAATGGACCTGGCAGGGTCCAGTAGTGCTTTGGCCAGCAAAAGTGTCTTTATCAGGCTAATTTCAAATATGATAAGAGCAAATGCTTATATGGTCTTAAACAGAGGCTGCTTTAGTCACAGAATGGGATGCCCTGGGCAGGAATGGACCTGGCAGGGTCCAGTAGTGCTTTGGCCAGCAAAAGTGTCTTTATCAGGCTAATTTCAAATATGATAAGAGCAAATGCTTATATGGTCTTAAACAGAGGCTGCTGTAGTCACAGAATGGGATGCCCTGGGCAGGAATGGACCTGGCAGGGTCCAGTAGTGCTTTGGCCAGCAAAAGTGTCTTTATCAGGCTAATTTCAAATATGATAAGAGCAAATGCTTATATGGTCTTAAACAGAGGCTGCTGTAGTCACAGAATGGGATGCCCTGGGCAGGAATGGACCTGGCAGGGTCCAGTAGTGCTTTGGCCAGCAAAAGTGTCTTTATCAGGCCTAATTTCAAATATGATAAGAGCAAATGCTTATATGGTCTTAAACAGAGGCTGCTTTAGTCACAGAATGGGATGCCCTGGGCAGGAATGGACCTGGCAGGGTCCAGTAGTGCTTTGGCCAGCAAAAGTGTCTTTATCAGGCTAATTTCAAATATGATAAGAGCAAATGCTTATATGGTCTTAAACAGAGGCTGCTTTAGTCACAGAATGGGATGCCCTGGGCAGGAATGGACCTGGCAGGGTCCAGTAGTGCTTTGGCCAGCAAAAGTGTCTTTATCAGGCTAATTTCAAATATGATAAGAGCAAATGCTTATATGGTCTTAAACAGAGGCTGCTGTAGTCACAGAATGGGATGCCCCGGGCAGGAATGGACCTGGCAGGGTCCAGTAGTGCTTTGGCCAGCAAAAGTGTCTTTATCAGGCCTAATTTCAAATATGATAAGAGCAAATGCTTATATGGTCTTAAACAGAGGCTGCTTTAGTCACAGAATGGGATGCCCTGGGCAGGAATGGACCTGGCAGGGTCCAGTAGTGCTTTGGCCAGCAAAAGTGTCTTTATCAGGCTAATTTCAAATATGATAAGAGCAAATGCTTATATGGTCTTAAACAGAGGCTGCTGTAGTCACAGAATGGGATGCCCTGGGCAGGAATGGACCTGGCAGGGTCCAGTAGTGCTTTGGCCAGCAAAAGTGTCTTTATCAGGCCTAATTTCAAATATGATAAGAGCAAATGCTTATATGGTCTTAAACAGAGGCTGCTTTAGTCACAGAATGGGATGCCCTGGGCAGGAATGGACCTGGCAGGGTCCAGTAGTGCTTTGGCCAGCAAAAGTGTCTTTATCAGGCTAATTTCAAATATGATAAGAGCAAATGCTTATATGGTCTTAAACAGAGGCTGCTTTAGTCACAGAATGGGATGCCCTGGGCAGGAATGGACCTGGCAGGGTCCAGTAGTGCTTTGGCCAGCAAAAGTGTCTTTATCAGGCTAATTTCAAATATGATAAGAGCAAATGCTTATATGGTCTTAAACAGAGGCTGCTGTAGTCACAGAATGGGATGCCCTGGGCAGGAATGGACCTGGCAGGGTCCAGTAGTGCTTTGGCCAGCAAAAGTGTCTTTATCAGGCCTAATTTCAAATATGATAAGAGCAAATGCTTATATGGTCTTAAACAGAGGCTGCTTTAGTCACAGAATGGGATGCCCTGGGCAGGAATGGACCTGGCAGGGTCCAGTAGTGCTTTGGCCAGCAAAAGTGTCTTTATCAGGCCTAATTTCAAATATGATAAGAGCAAATGCTTATATGGTCTTAAACAGAGGCTGCTTTAGTCACAGAATGGGATGCCTCACAGCAGACTTAAGATCAGTTCAGTATATATGCACAGTTAGTTACTATAAGCAGCCTGAAAACGCTAACAAAGGCTGGATGAAAAAAAAAAAATCTCCCTGTCAGCCAGCTCCGTTTTTCCTACCTTTCCCTGGCTTCCTGCCTGTCTCCTGCCTGTCTCCTGCCTGTCTCCTGCCTGTCTCCTGCCTGTCTCCTGCCTGTCTCCTGCCTGTCTCCTGCCTGTCTCCTGCCTGTCTCCTGCCTGTCTCCTGCCTGTCTCCTGCCTGTCCCTGTCTCCAGCCTGTCTAACTGCCTCAGCTACACAGCGTTCTGTCTGTCTGTCACGAATGCAATAGAGAAATGAGGAAAAGCAAGATGGCCGCCGTTAAATACCGCTGTGTGACGTCACCGGGCTTGCTGGCTGCTGATAGGCTGCATGTGACTGCCCCAGCTTGCACTGGCACGGGATACATGTCCAGACATGTCCCGTCCGCCATCTTAGAATGCCTGTAAATGTAAATGAATGGATGTTAAAGGAAAACTTCGAGTGATCGAATCGCGGGGAAATTCGGATTCGATCCGAATCGAATTTTTCCTGAAATTCGGATCGAATCCGGGTTCGTCCGGATCGATTCGCTCATCCCTAATTAGAGGCTCAATGCTGGCCAGGGAGCCTTTGAAGCTTTAGTGCAGGCCAAAGCGGGTTTTGTCTCGCTTTAAACAGCAGGTACAAAGAACAGATTTCCTAGCAAAAAAAAACAAAAAACTCTTGGGTGTTGCTCCTCCCAGATGTAGATCATCACAGATCGCTCCGAAAATTCATCTCTCCCTGGATCCCATGCTCAGCCATTTAGGAGAGCTCATTCCATTCAGATTCCCTTTGCTGCTTTGCTGTATCTGAATACAGCAAGCAACGCAGGCAGCATCCAAGCCCGTCCAAGCTGTGTGTACGGCACCTATTGAGGGAGGCCTGGCGCAGGCATGCCAACAGCTAGAGGCATGCCGGGAATGTACCTATGGCAAGGAGATATGGCACAGATGCATTGGATCAGTGAGGCAATCAGCAATCTGGGAGAGGGGTGGGGGTAGGTCCACAGTGGGGCATCCAAATTCAGAATGTTACATAAAAGAGGTAGAGCCCCCCCCTATTTATATATCCCTTGGGCTATAACCCAATCCTAGGATTCAGGGGTGAGGTAACCCCGAAACACGTTACCTTGTGGTTGGGGAGCCATGGCTATACACTCCACACAGGATATGTATGATTTTAAAATTCATCATTAAACGTAAAGTTTTATTGCACTTGGTGAGCTGGACCTGCAGCATATAACAGATATACTAAATAACAACATGATGTGGCAGTGGACCTCATGACCAATTGCAGCTGTTAGAACCAAAATTGTTGTATGTGTCTGGCTGCAACACGGTGCTTCAGTAAGGCTCGAGCAGCATCTTTTCACACTTGGCTCATCAAGTTTTCGACCAGGCAAGGCAACATAGCAGCTGCTGCCCTTATTCAGTAGATCAACAAAAGCAGTAACACCATTTCCTATCGCCATTTCGTCCCTTTATTTTCGCATTTAAAATACATTTTGCTTTGTCAAATTCACAAAAAGTTAAGGAGCTGCTTAAGCAGCGCCTAATTAAAAATCCCAGCATGCCTCTCACATAGAGCATTAGTGAAGCCCCGTGTGGCCACAGAAGAAGCGGTCAGCTTATTCTTAGAGGTACCGGATTTATCACTAGAAGGGATCATTTAGGATGTGTTAACCTCAAGATAAACACCAAATACTCAATTCAATACAAAACAGAAAATAAGCAGGATGCCTAGAAGTCTATTTATTGATATATAATCCACATGATAAAGTAAGCTGAAAAGTACCACCTGTCTAACATGGGAAGCCCCGAAAGTCTATGTAAAAACCCAAATCCAGACACCTCTTTGGAAAGCTTACAAGACACATACTATTATTTTTTGAATAGCTAAATACATCTGTAGCCTAAAACAAAACAACCACTGTATTTTTCACTCTATAAGACAATTTTCCCCCTGAAGTGGTGGGATGTTGGGGTGCCTTATGGTGCGAATGCTAACCGTATTTATTTTTCTATTACCTATAGCCAAAGTATAGCCAAAAACAGATTGCCCCCAATTAATAAAAAAAAAAAAAAAAAAAAATGTAATAATGAAGACACCATAATCAGCTTGAACATACACAACCTACACATTTAAAGTGGACCAACACCCAGGATCACTATCCTGGGTTTTGGTCCACTTCCGCGGATCACCCCTCCTACGGCGCATACACGGCCGCTCATCCGATCAGCTCCGCTGTGGTATATGCGTCCAACCGAGCACGCTGACGGCCGCATCTCGCGCTTCCCTCTAACATTTGTGAATGGCCGGCATGGGCACGTGCCCTGCTAGATAGAAGTGCAAAATGCGGCCGCGGCTCACGCGTGCGCCACTGGATCGGGATGCAGGTAAGGTGAATGGGGCGTCCTGGGGGGGTTTCACACAGCGGGGCATCCCGATGTTGGATACCCCAAAGGGAGGGATCGGATCGCCCCGGGAATCTTATAGATTCCCGGGGCGATCAAGGAGGGTGTTGGTCCACTTTAAGATCAATCTGGAAATTGCCCTCAAGCACATTTATCTTCAGCAAAATGTATGTTGCAGAATGTATCCACAGTATATTTATATATGTATACATGTAACAAATAGTCTGTGCCGATCAACAAGGAGACTGAAAATACAATTCTGTGATTACTCACCTGTAGAATTGGTATTATGAGTATACAGTACGTCCTGCTCCAGATTAGATTACTTACACTTGGGTATTACTCCACCAGATGGCGCTGGACTGCAGAGATATCGAAAACAGGCTCCTCCCGGCCCCTCAAATACCCAGGGACCTCCCACAAATCCCCAGCATTGAAAAGCAGTTAACGAGAAGCCGGGAGAATTAAACAACCCAAACTATCAACTATAACAACGATAATCACCATACAGGGGATCCAAGATAATGCAAAACCAAGGGTGGGGTGGAGCAGGACGTACTGTATACTCATAATACCAATTCTACAGGTGAGTAATCACAGAATTGTAATATTCTTAGTATACAGTACGTCCTGCTCCAGAAAGATTACTTACACGTGGGACACCCAATAGCAGTGTCCATAAAGTAGGGTGGGATCCCCAAAGGTAACAGCAGACAGGTCATACCACTGCCGCCTGCAGAACCTTTCGACCAAAAGCAGCGTCAGCTGAGGCCCCAACATCAACCTTGTAAAACTTTGAAAAGGTATTAACAGAAGACCAAGTAGCGGCCTTGCAAACTTGTTCAACAGAAGCCTAGTGCTGAAAAGCCCAAGAAGCACCAATAGCACGAGTGGAATGAGCAGTAAGGCAGAAGGGAGGATTCTCCCCTTAGCAGAGTAGGCCTGAATCACAGCCTGACGGATCCATTTGCTGATAGTGGACTTGGCAGGAGCCAAACACTTCCTAAACCCAGAAGGAACCACAAAAAGAGCATCAGTTTTCCTGAAGGGTGCAGTAGCCACCAGATAGTACTTCAGACACCTAACCACATCCAAAGAATGCAAGACCCTTTCCTTAACATTACTAGGATTAGGGCACAAAATACCTTTTTGTGAGTACTCACAACCTTTAAAACGGGCATTATGAGTGTGCCATACACTCCACTTCGATCTTCATAACATGTGGGTAATCTCCAGTAGAGGGCGAACTTCTGCAGAGATGAATATGCAAAAAAGAAAGCCCCTCCCGGTCCATATATACCTGGGACCTCCCACCAACCAAGCGTCCGTCTTGCGGAAGGAAGAAGTAGTCACCAAATAGTACTTCACACAGCGAACAACATCCAAATTGTGCAGATCCCTCTCCTTGTCATTGTTAGGCTTAGGACACAAGGAAGGGAGAACAATATCCTGATTGAGGTGGAAAGCAGACACCACCTTAGGAAATCCGGCTTAAAACGAAAAACAACCTTATCCTGGTGTCTCTCAAAGTAAGGGGCCTGAATCGACAAGGCCGCCAACTCAGAGTCACGCCGAACAGAGGTAATAGCCACCAAGAAAGCAACCTTGTGAGTGAGAACCGAAAGAGCAATATCCTGTCACGGCTCAAAAGGAGGACCCTGGAGAGCCGAAAGAATCAAATTCAAATCCCAAACAGGAACCACAACCTTCCGAGGGGGCCGCACATGCGCGACCCCTTCGAAAAAAGTCTTAAACCAGCGGGTGTAAGGCAAAAAGAAAACTGACAGAGCAGAAACCTGTCCTTTCAAAGTACTAAGCTGGAACCCAAGATCCAGATTATGCTGAAGAAACTCCAAAATCCCTGCAAGGCAAGGCCCTAGCTTCACAGCAATCAATATAGGACCTCCAAGTCCTATAGTAAATGCCAGAAGAGGACCGCTTCCTAGCCCTAATCAAGGTCTGAACATCAGCCTCAGACAAACCTTCCTCTTTCAAGATGAAGGTTTCAGCAGCCAAAGCCAGCGTTTGTAAATTGGGGTAAAGTAGATGACCCTGAGATAGCAGGTCCAGCAACAAGGGAAGCCGGTACTGATCTACGGCCATCCTTACGACGTCTGCGTACCAAACCCTTCTTGGCCACCTTGGAGCCACCAGAATCGCTAGTGCCCCTTCTAGAACCAGCTTGCGAACTACCTTGCCCAGCATGGAGACGGGCGGAAACAGGTACAGAAAACCCAGCTCCTTCCAAGCCAGGGACAAGGCATCCACTGCCAGAGACAGAGGATCCTGAGAAAGACACAAAGGCCGGAAGTTTGTGATCATGCCTTGAGGCAAAGAGATCCACCTCCGGAGTCCCCCACTTGCGGCAAAGATCCATAAAAACCTTGGGGTTGAGAGACCACTCTCCGTGGTGAGAGGATCCCCTGCTCAGAGAATCCGCCTCCGTGTTCTCCACTCCCGGAATGTAGACTACCGAAATGCAAGGAACATTGCTCTCCGCCCAGTGCAGCATCAGAGAGACTTCCCTGAGGGCACTCCTGCTGCGAGTCCCTCCTTGGTGATTGATGTAAGCTACCGCCGTTGGGCTGTCCGAACGAACCTGAACCGGCAGACCCCGTAAATGTGAGGTCAGCCGAGCCAGAACCAGTCGGATGCCTCTGAGCTCCAAGACATTGATGGGGGTGTGAGCCTCCTGAGGACCCCACACACCGCTGAACTGATGACTTTTCCAATAACCTCCCCAGCCCGACAGGCTGGCATCCGTGGTAACCGTCTCCCAACAAGGGACCAGAAAGGATATGCCCTTCAACAGGTTGCTCGATTCCAGCCACCACCGAAGGGACTGCCGAACCCTGGGAGACATCCTGAAAGGTTGATCCAATGACTGCGGACTCCTGTCCCAATGCGTCAATAGGTGAAGTTGAAGAGATCTCATGTGAAAAACTGTGCAAACGGTACTGCCTCGAAGGAGGATACCATCAAACCCACCAGTCTCATCCCCTGTCTGATAGAGGGACAAGGATTGGCCAGAAGAAGGCGGATCAGGCCCTGAATCTCCTGCACCTTGGTCTGGGGCAGAAACACTGGCTCGAATGGTATCCAGATTCATGCCCAGAAATGAAATCACACGAGACGGGGAGAGAGAAGACTTGGTGCGGTTGATCACCCACCCGAACCTCTCCAGGGTCGACACCACCTGGTGGGTGTCCAGCTCCGCCTGACGGAGGGAAGAAGCCGAGATCAACAGGTCGTCCAGATAAAGGCACAATGCGAATGCCCTGAGCTCTGAGCAGAGCCATTATTCCCGCCAAGACCTTGGTGAAGACCCTCGGCACCGAGGTTCCGGCCGAAGGGAAGAGCTACAAATTGATAATGTTGATCCTCCACCGCAAACCGGAGGAATCTCTGATGTGCCTGAAAAATCGGAACATGCAGATACAAATCCTTGATGTCTATGGATGTCATAAAATCCCCTTGGCGACGGGAATTGATAGCCGAGCGCAGAGTCTCCATGCAGAACTTTTTGGCTCTGATAAACCTGTTGAGAACCTTGAGATCTAGAATGGGTCTCACCGAACCCTCCTTTTTGGGAACCGTGAAAAGGTTGGAGTAATAACCCCTGCCTCTCTCCGACGCAGGCACCGGGCATATAACCCCCATGTCCAGAAGGTTTTTTACTGCTAACAGGAGCCCCTGTGCAGCCTGAGGGTCCGAGGGCACCAAAGACCTTAAGAATCTTGGGGGCGGCCAGTACTCGAACTCCAGTTTGTACCCGGAGGAGACCACTTCCAGGATCCAATTGTCTGTGATCTCCCGGGCCCAGACCTGGAAGAAGAGCCACAGCCGTCCCCCCACCCTTGCGGGTGAGGGCGCCCCTTCATTGCTGAGTTGGTTTAACGGCAGGCTTGGGCTTGGAACCCCAGGCAGCCGCGGGACGTGCCCAACCTCTGCCTCTGTTCCAGGACGAGCCCCTGACACCCGAGAAGGCCAAACCCCTAGCCGCTCTAGCCCCTCGAATTAAGGAGTGAATGAGCCAGCCCCCCGAAAGGGGCGGCGCTGTTTCGTCCGCTGAGGCAACTTACCTCCTTTAGCAACAGCATACAATTTATCTCCAAGCAGCAAACCCAAGAAGGGAAGAGTTGTGAGCGACTTCTTGGCCCCAACGTCCGCTGTCCACTGGCGGAACCAGACCTATCTGCGCATAGCCACCAGTAAGGCTGACGTCCTATACTACACATGACAATAGAATCTTCCATCGCAGCCATGACAAAATCCATGAACAATTCGCATCTCTTAAGTATAGCGAACTCAGCGCAAGCTGGATCAAGCTGAGCGTTATTCAGCCAGTCCCTGATAAGAGACCTGGTAGCAAGTGACACCAGGGCAGATGCACTAACAGGCCGCAGGGCCGAGCCCACGTTGGCAAAAGCGTGGCACGCCATCTGATCAAGGCGCTTATCCTCGCCATCCTTAAGGGAAGTGGCGTCAGGGGTGTTCAGCACAGAAGAGTTGGTCAAACCTAAAACTGGCGCATCGACCTCGGGAGGAGAAGACCAGCGCTTAACCGCCTCCACCGGAAAAGGATACTTCTTATCCCATCCCTGAGGAGCACCAGGAAGCCGACATAGGCCTCTCCCATTCTCTAAGGATCAGCGCATCAAAGTGACCCTGGGTAGGGGATTCCAGATGGGGCTTGCGGGCCCCAAAAAATTCCCCCTTCTTGAGAGGGGGCGCCTCAGGCGGTTCAATATCCAACACCTCCAATAAAGTGACAAAACAGTGGCCGTATCTACGGCATCCCCCAGCGCCTGCCAGATATCGGCATCCCCAGACTGAACATAGCCAGCCTCTGTTTCCTGATACAATTCCCCCTCCTCTAACGGGGAATAATCTGACAAATCAACGGAATCGTCGTCAACATCCCACTAGGGCTGGTCGACGACAATTGTCTCTTTTTAGCCTGGGCCTTCTTGCCTACCGTGCTAGCAATAATTTTCTCGATGCTGGCCAACCTAGCCCAAACATCAGAGAGCGACTCCCCACTGGCACCAATGTCACTTGGGGTACGGATAAGGCGGGGAGGGGAAGGCGATGAAGCGGGAGGAGGAGCCGACCCAGAAGGCTGGGTACCAGACTGCCGCGTTATGGCCTTTTAAGCGCATGGTATACAGATCAGCACATTCTCCCCCGTAAGAAATACCCCACACATGGCCCGGATTGTCCCAGAGGGAGCCCGAGCCCAGTATCCTGCGGAACCTCCATACGGTGAATTTTTGTGTCAGTCGCAAGACCGCAGGGAATTTATGCCTAAGCAACCCGGGATGCCCCTTAAAAGTCCCGGTGGGAGGATTTAAGGTGAACAATTTACACTAGGGACCCCAGGACCAGGAGGAACCCATTAATATGCACATATACAATGCAATCTGTAACACACAAAACAGGCAACCTAAGTGCAATCCTACATATATAAGGCAATAACACATGCCTATATATCTATATATATATCCCAGCCAGACATGCGTAACCAACACAAAAAAACACACACGCCCGCAATCAGTGGGGGCCCCCCACTAGAGAGGGGCCCCCACATAAGCTAAGGAAGTGGCCATCCGGCCCTTACCACTCGGAGCGCAGCTCCCAGCATCAAAATGGCCCCCGAGAAGTGCCTCATGCAGGAAGAGAGAGAAGGGGGAGGGCGGGCCAGCGCAGAACGCACGCTCACCAGGCCACGCCCCCTCCCAGCAACGCGGATCCCCTAGAAACGAGCCACAGAATCGCGCCAAAGAAGGGGGCAGAGATACCGCGCCGAGAGCCCAGCCCCGCCCCATCCCTGAACACAGCCTTAGGAGGAGAAGCTCCCCCAGGCAAATCACAGCACCTGATATGGCCCAAACGTAAAACACACACTGTCAGTCACACTGTCAGTCACAAACACACACAGGGGCATGGGTGAACGAAAAACGAAATAACGGCCAGGCCAGGCAACCCCCCCCCCCCCCCGGAGGGGAGTAAGGGACCCAGAAGGGGGGGGGGGAACCCTGCCAGAATCCGGCCATAAGCATAGAGGGACGGGGCATCCCACACCAGGATCACCAAAAACCTGGACAACCGCCTACCTCATAGCAAGGTCTCACGGTGGAGCAGTGCTCCTTCCGCACCCATAGGGTGCTGCCTATCTTCACCAGGACCCGCAGCCTAAGCTGGGAGGCTCAATATAGGGGCAATTTAGAAAGGGTCCTGGCAGTAATAGGGACAATAGACGGCCGGGTGCGGGCCCGCCTTACCTGTAAGTAAAGAAGTCTTCATCTTCCGTCTTGTAGCCTTCCCTGCAGAGAAGGAACTGGGGAATTGGTGGGAGGTCCCAGATATATATGGACCGGGAGGGGCTCTCTTTTTTGCATATTCATCTCTGCAGAAGTTCGCCCTCTACTGGAGATTACCCAGATGTCATGAACGAAGTGGAGTGTATGGCACACTTAGAATAGAAGGGAGAACAATGATTCAAATGAAAGGCAGATACTACCTTAGGCAGAAAGTCTGGCTTGAAACGAAACCCCACCTTGTCCTGGTGTCTCTCATAGTATGGGGCTTGAATAGAAAGCGCCGCCAACTCAGACACACGCCTAACAGAAGTGAGCCACCAGAAAGACAATCTTGAGAGTAAGAATGGCCAGGGCAGCATCCTGCACAGGTTCAAAGGGAGCACCCTGCAAGGCTGACAGAACCAAGTTTAGATCCCAAACAGGCACCATAGGCTTACGTGGGGGGCGCACATGAGTGACCCCCTGGAAAAAAGTCCTGATCAGAGGGTGCTGAGCAAAGGACTTCTGGAAGAAAATAACCAGGGCAGAAACCTGCCCTTTCAGAGTACTGAGTTGGAGCCCCATCTCCAACCCATGCTGCAGGAACTCCAGGATCCTGGGAATAGAGAACACACGACAGGGAAGAGACCTAGACTCACACCAGTCAATGTAGGCACGCCAAACCCTGTAATAAATGGAAGAGGAAGACTTCTTCCTAGCCTTTATCAAAGTATCCACAACCGAGGAAGACAGCCCCTTCTCCATCAAGATGGAGGTTTCAGCAGCCAGGCCGTCAAAGCCAGAGTTTGTAAATTGGGATGGCGTAGTGAGCCCTGAGTGAGCAGATCTGGCACCAAGGGCAGAGTGTACTGATCTACTACCAGCTGCACCACGTCTGTGAACCACACTCTTCTTGGCCACCAGAATCGCTGGCACCCCTTCCAGAACAATCTTGCACAGAACCCTGCCCAGCAGGGGGAACGGAGGGAAGACATACAGAAACTGAAAGTCCTGCCATGACATTGCTAGAGCATCCGTGGTCAAGGCCAGAGGATCCTGGGACAGGGAGACAAAGGCTGGAAGCTTGTGACAGAACGCAATTAGATCCACATCTGGTTGGCCCCAATGGTGACACAGGGATTGGAACACCCTGCTGCATAGGGACCATTCTCCCCGGCGAGAGGCCCCTTCTGCTCAGAGAGTCCGCCAGGCGATTTTCCACTCCCGGGATGTACACAGCTGATATGCAGGGAACATTGGCCTCCGTCCAAGTCAGGATCAGAGATGCTTCCTGGAGGGCCCCCTTGCTTCGGGTCCCTCCCTGATGATTGATGTAGGCGACCTTCTGCCATCTGGTTGTCCGAGTTCACCTGAACAGGCATGACCCGAAGGCGATTAGTCAAGTGAGCCAGCACTAACCTGATGGCCCGCAGTTCCAAGACATTGATAGGTGTGTGGGCCTCCTGAGGACCCCACCTCCCCTGGAACCGCAGGGACTTCCAGAAACCCCCCCCCCCCCGCCTCAACCTGACAGACTGGCATCCGTGGTGACAGTCTCCCAGGGAGGGGTAAGAAAGGACCTGCCCCCCCCCCCCCCAACAGGTTCCTTGAGTCCATCCACCACAAGAGGGACCTCCTGACGCAAGGGGAGAGCACACAGGGACGCTGGGTCCTTGTCCCATACTAACAATAGGTGAAGTTGCAGAGGCCTCAAGTGGAACTGAGCATAAGGGACCGCTTTGAAGCATGCCACCATCAGGCCCACCAGCTGCATCCCCTGCCTGAAGGAGGGATGAGGACAAGATAGCAGGAACTGAGCCTGTGCAATCAGACTGTCCACCTTCTGTTGAGGAAGGAAAATCCTTGCCTGAACTGTATCCAGATTCATTCCTAGGAACGGAGTTACCAAGGAAGTGGACAGTGAGGACTTGGGGTGGTTGATCACCCATCCAAATGACTCCAGGGTGGACACCACCAGCTGAGTATCCAACTCTGCCTGATGTAGAGATTGGGAAGTGATGAGAATGTCATCCAGATAGGGAAGCATGCGGACGCCCTGATACCTGAGCAGAGACATCACGCCCGCCAGCACCTTGGTGAACACCCTGGGAGCTGAAGTGAGACCAAATGGCAATGCCACAAACTGGTAGTGTTGATGACTATGAATAGGTTGGAATAAAAGCCCTTGCCTTTTTCTCTTAAGGGGACCTGGCAGATGACCCCCAGCTCCAGGAGGCCTTGCACTGCTTGCACTAGCTCCTGAGCTGACACAGGGTCCTGAGGAATCCAGGATCTGATGAATCTTGGAGGGGGACAGGCAGCAAACTATCTTGTAACCGGAGGACACGACCTCCTGAATCCACCGGTCTGAGACATGAAGCCTCCAGACGTGAGCAAAGTGCTGCAGCCGTCCCCCCACACGGATGGGTGAGGGCGCCCCATCATGCCTGAGGGGGCTTGGGGGATGATTTTGCTTTGGGACCCCAGGAGGGGCCAGGACGTCCACGGCCTCTGCCCCTACCCCAGAAATCTCCCCGGGACCAAGGAAAGGAACCCCCCCTCCCCTGTCAGGCACCACGGTAAGGGGAGGAGAAGGAACCCTGACCCTGAAAGGGCCGAGACTGCCGCCTGCGCTGGGGTAACCTGCCTCCCTTAGCAAAAAAGGTCCAGGTGCTCCCCAAACAGGCGTAGTCCTTTGAAGGGAAAACCAGTGAGGACCTTCTTGGCAGCGTTGTCAGCAGCCCACTGGCGCAGCCAAACCGAGAGGCGTATAGCCAACACAAGGGCAGATGTTCTGGCACACATTCTGATGGCGTCATCCATGGCAGAAAGGACAAAATTTACAAAAACATCACAACTGGAGAGTGCATTGAACACCTCACAAGGCAAATCATCAGGGGCACTATCAAGTATATTTCTGATAAGGTTCTAAAGTTCTAGTGGCCACAGCAGTAATAGAGGCACAGACCGGGCCCAGCGCCGTCCCCGCACATGCAAAGGCATGGGATGCCAGCTGGTCAATGTGCCGGTCCTCAGCATCCCGCAGGGTAGTAGAATCAGGGGAATGCATGACAGAGGTGTTAGATAGCCCTAGGATCGGGGCATCCACCTCGGGAGGGGATGACCAACACTTTACCACATCAACAGGAAAGGGATACTTCCTATCCTAACTTTTAGGGACCCCGGGAAGTTTACTGGGGCGCTCCCATTCCTTGAGCACAAGGTTATGGAAATGAGACTGCTGGGGAAATTCCAAATGTGATTTTGCTGTATGAAAAACCTCCCCCTTTGCCTGGGAGTCGCAACAGGGGGAGATATGGACAGGACTTCAAAAATCTGGGTCAGTAATCTGTCAGTGTCATCCGGGGCACAGGGGTCAGAGCCAGAATCGTCATGACCCCTTGGTCTCTCATCAGATGAGCCTGAGTCAGAAAAAAGCTCACCTTCATCAGACGGGGTATAGCCAAGGACTTAGCAATCAACTGCTCAACAGTAGCCAGTCTAGAAGACACATCAGGCTGAGAATCCCCACTTGTATGCAACTCAGTAGGAGGTTTAAGCTTGGGGGAGTTGGCAAAGTGAAACAAGGTGCAGCCACTGGCACGCCAGATTGCAATGCAAGCACTTGCTCAGCACAGGGTACACAGACCCGCGCCTTGTCAGCATAAGGCTGCCCACACGCTACACACAGCCAGGCTTGTCCCGAAAGAACCCTGGTAGCATTATCCTGGGATGCCTCCATATGGTGATTATAGCGGCACTATAGGCCTATAGGGATTAACGCTATACAGCAACCCCGGATGCCCCAATAACCCGCTAGGGAAGTGGGAGTATTACACAAGGCCTAACAAGTTAATAACTAATAGAGGGCCAGGAGAAGCCAAAGGGTTCGCCCAGCCTGAAAGACATGAGAGGAGGAGACCGTAAGCACACAGTAATAAAATGTAGCAAAATACAGCCGCCCGCGAGGTCACTTACAGACCGCGGTAGGTAGAGGTCCGTCACGCATGGGCCAACCAAGCAGGTTAAAGATGGCGTCGCTACACCTCGAGGGGCGGGCCGGTATCAGCGATTATGCAGAGCGTGCCATTGACGGGTACCGCCCCCCCCCCCCAAAGAGCACGAAGCCAGGACTTGACAAGCAGCCAATGGCGGTGCACCAGCGCCTGAGGTAACGCCGCCGCCAAGCGCGGAACATAGTGACCTAAAAGGTGCGCGGCGGCAATTTTGAAAAACAGTAAGGGAAAGCAAGCCAGCACGGCGGCTGACACAAGGCAGAAAGAATAAAATATAAGGTGTAAAAAACAGAATGCATAGCATACACATTTACACACACACACCCCCCTTTCCCCCGAAGGCTACAAGGACAATGAGGGAGGACGGCGGCCACTTAATAGGGCCCACCGATAGGCAGGAGCAAGGGGCAATAGTGCGGGATGGGAATCCCATAGAGGCTCACCATAAGCCTAAACCGCCTACCCTTTGGTGGGGGATTGCGGTGGAGCAGTGCTCCGAAGCACCTAACAGCGGTGCTGCCTACCTTCACCCGACCAGTGCAGCCAAGGGTGGGAGGCATATTACTAGTGGAACGGGTGGGAATAGTCCCACAGGGCCGCAGGCTCACCTGCGAGTAGAAAGTCATTTCTCGTCCTTCGCAGTCCAGACTGCAGAGAAATTCTGAGATTTGTGGGAGGTCCCTGGGTATTTGAGGGGCCGGGAGGAGCCTTTTTTCGATGTCTCTGCAGTCCAGCGCCATCTGGCGGAGTAATACCCACGTGTAAGTAATCTTTCTGGAGCAGGACGTACTGTATACTAAGAATATGTGTCTCTAAAGTGCTAACATTATGCAAAACATGATCCTCAAAGTATGTTTGATGTGTATAATTTAGAGACACCTTTCAGACAGTCTACTTGTTTATTATCTGCACAGACTATGTGTTACATGTGTATATTTATATACTTATATACTCATTTAAAGTGGACCAACACCAAGGGGTGATCGGCCCGGAAATCTATAAGATTCCCGGGCCGATCACCTCCCACCCCGCGGGACATCCGAGATCGGGATGTCCCGCTGGGTGAAACTCCCCAGAAACCCCAAAAACATCTTACCTGATCCGCCGCCGCTTCCGCCACCGCCTCCCGCGCGCCCCCCCAGACGTGCGTGCGCGCGCCGGCCCTCTGTGAATGGCCGGCGGGGGGCGCGCGCGCCGAGAGTGACGCGCGGGAGGCGGCGGCGGCAGCGGCTTGGACGTTCCTGATCCACGCCTGGACGTTGGCGGGGATTGGCTGCGGCGTTCACGTGGGAGCGTTGAGAGGTGAGTTTTTTGGGGTTTCTGGGGGGTTTCACACAGCGGGGCACCCCCGATCGGGGTGCCCCGCCGAAGTGGACCAACACTATCCTGGGTGTTGGTCCACTTTAATAGTTTTAGTGTTTACACCGACAGTGAATACGTTCTGCAACATTGATACATTTTGCTGACCATAAATGTGCTTGAGTGCAATTCACTGACTTTAACTTTGTATTTTGTGTATGTTCAAGCCGATGACTGTGTATTCATAACTACAACAAATGTATTAATTTTTTGTTTTAAGCGGGAACAATCTGTTTTTGGCTACACTTGGGGGGGGGGGGGGGGAATATATGCCCACTTAATTCTTTTCATATTATGAAGCCCGAATGAACAAATGAAGAGACTGAAGATGTTTCCCCCTCCACACTGATGGGGTAATCGGTAGGGACTATGCACCCTCAATGGGGTGATTAGGATACGATATTTTAAAACACTATTTTTTTTTCTTATTTTCCTCCTCTAAAGCTTGGATACGTCTTAGAACGAATAATACTGTATATTCATCTAACCCTGGGTCCATTGTAATAGGGACAAACCTTTTAGAATCAGTAGCACCAATCCATACTTCATATGAATTAAAGGAAAATACATCAGGCGATTCATTCAACTGTTGGGTTTAGCAGAATGCAAGGGAGTGGCGGATGGACAGAGTACACTGGTTGGCGGTGCTCTTTAAAGCACACATTCACTGGACTCACAATCAGACTGCCAGATCAGAATTGCCACTACCAGCTGAAGATTCCATGGGGCACCTGCCCACATTGGAAAGGTACAGAAATCAAGCAAAGGCATCCATAGATTATAAAATGGGTGTCTCAGTATAGTCTGATACACAGGGTACTTCAAAGTAAGGAGGCACTCCATGTGCAGAGGCCACTCCCACCTACTGGACTAGCTTCTCATACTGGCACTGGGAGAAGGAGCTGCACAGCAATGGGCGGCAGGTAAGAAGGGAGTCTTGTGCCCTCGGACATGCTCCGATTTTAGGTCTATGGGGAAAATCCATCAAAGCAGGCTTTTTCTAGAATAAAAACAGTGCTAAGTTTTTCTTAAAACGAAAAGCCTATGCTGACAAATTATTGCATAATTAGCTTACAGACCTAACATTCAACGTTTTAACCTCTCTCAGCTTAGCCCATGCAATAAAAGAAAAACAATTATTTTTTGTTCCCTACAGCATGTCTGTCCCACAGAGGTCTCTGATGTGCTGGGGCATGGTACTAGTCCCCAGATACAGTTCTGTAGCCTGCCATATAATAGTATTTCATTTTCACAGGTATAATGACAGTGGGTTAACTCCTAATCTGTATGAGCACCTACACAAAAAACATGCCAGCTGATGCAGGAGCAAACAGTTGGCTCTGCTGTGCATATCCTACACACGTCTTTGGCCAGCTCTACCAGCATGGCCTAGGAATGAATAAACGGCTCAACACTAAGCATCCAAACTAAGGCAATAATGGTCACACACTCTCCAGCAGGGAAAACAAGTAGGCACCTCACCGAAGGACCAATGAGCAAATTTCATAAAGGAAAATAGCACACAAAGACAGCCAACAGACACACGTGCAGAAAAATCTCATTCACAGGAGCATAGTCCAATAAGCAAGCACAACAGTGACTGCAAACCCCTCTGGCAGTGTGGTAAACACTGTGACAGTTTGCTATGGTTAAGTTTAGTTTGAAAAAAAAAAAAGAAAACTTTAGGCCCATGACATGGGGTTACACAAGATGGAACACACTAGTGGGGCTTCCTATTTCTATCAGATAAGGAAACACTCCATCCTTTTGAAGAGAAAACATTGGGGGCTTCCTATAAACATCTGGTATGCGTACAAATTCAGAAGCGGTGCTCACAATCTTCATTAAGGCAGGGACATGCACGTTCTTTGCAACCAATCGTTCCCAGGAAAAAATACACAGCCTGAGGGCTCCTTGTCATCTCCAGACAGAGGCACACCTTGCTAGCTCATTATCCTCTTCCCTAAGTTAGAACATACATATGGGGCTGTCCATCCTCTCCCAGAAGGGGAGAGAGCAATTAGGAGCTCCCCATCCATTCTAGCAAATCTAATCCCCTTTAGACTCATTGGTAATAGAATTTCCACCGAGTCCTCCAGGGCGACAGTCTATACAATAGCTGTCCTGAAGGCCAAAACACAACTTGAGGGCTCCCCATGATCCCTAGTCAGAGGTACATTCTTTGGGGGGGGGGGTGTCAAAATCTTCAAGACAGTGGAGGAGCACATTGGGGGCCCCCTATTTTTTCCCTGAGAAGACATATGACTGAGGGTCTTCTAGACTTTTAACGGCTGGATCACACAACCTGAGGGCTGCTTTTCATCTCTAGGAATGTGAGGGACGCACCAGGGGCTCCTCATATCCCAACAGTGATAGCTGCCTATATTTCCCAGGTAGAAAGAGGGGTACATTTTTCTGTCACACACACATTGGCATCTCCTTATCAACTTGCTGGGAAAGGAACACAGTTGAGAAGACTGATCACACACAGGTCGGGGGAACATACTGGGGAAACTCCTATTCTCAGGGAAATGGCACATTTTGGTCCTGCTATCCTTCCAGGGAAGAAACATGCAAGAGCTCTGTATTCATTCTTCTGGTGGGCCTGAAGGCACAGATATATGGGGCTATCTAGCCTTTGAGGTCAGATAGCTAAGCATATCAAGCTCTCCCACTTGCAGGTACATATTATGATCTTCCTATACTTCCATGAGTGGCCCTTATCCTCTCTCTTGGTAGTAAAGGGGAAGGGGCATACATTGGCTCTTCTGGCAGGAGGGCATACATTATACAGTGGTCGGGAGGAACACATTGCAGGTCTCCCTATCCTGGCAGGTGCATACATTAGGAATGGGGGGAGGACACATGAGTAACTCTTGAAAGACACATTAGGTAGGGGGAGAAATTAGCACACTGAGGAGGAAGTCCACTCAGTCCATACACTCACTATAACATATAAAAAAAAAAAAAAACGTAGGCAATATGCAAAGCAGTTGAAGTTGGGACATTGAGTGACATGTCAACTACCCAATCCTGTTCAGAAGCCCCCCTCCCCCATAATTGGTGGGGATCACATCAATGTTTTTTTGGTTAAATGGACAATTTGGGCTTAGCACAGGAGCAGTGGCCAGGGGGTTACAAAATGCCTGGAGTTACTCTTTAAAGTGGACCAACACCCAGGATTTTGACTATCCTGGGTTTTGGTCCACTTCGGCGGGGCACCCCGATCGGGGGTGCCCCGCTGTGTGAAACCCCCCAGAAACCCCAATAAACTCACCTCTCCCCGCTCCCACGTGACTGCCCGGTCCAATCCCCGCCAACGTCCAGGCGGGGAACAGGAACTTCCAAGCGGCTTCCGCCACCTCCCTCGCGTCACTTTCGGCGCACGCGTACCCGTGCCGGCCATTCACAGACGGCCGGCGCGGGGGCGCGCACGCCTAGAGGGGCGCGAGGGAGGCGGCGGCGGAAGATAAGGTAGGTGATTTGGGGTGTTTGGGGGGGTTTCACCCCGCGGGACATCCCGATCTCGGATGTCCCGCGGGGTGGGAGGTGATCGGCCCGGGAATCTTATAGATTTCCGGGCCGATCACCTCTCGGTGTTGGTCCACTTTAAAGTGGACCAATCACCGGCTGGGCCAGCCCTAGAGTCTAAGGCTGGCTAAGTAAGTGCCCCAGTGTGTGAACCCCAAACTCCTCACCTTTCCACCAGTCCCTCACTGTGATTGTGCAGCTTTGCAGAGTCCCAACACCCATGCCCAGCAGGGTGGGGAAGCAGGGATGCAGCAGCCACTCCCTATGCCAATACTCTGGAAGAGTTCCATGCATGCACTGTGATAATGATGGAAAGGTGAGTTGAGTGGGTGATCTAGGGGGTTTCACACAGGAACAACGACCATTAACCAAGATAGTGATTGGTCCACACTCTCCCCATCCCTGCCTAGCAGGGGCACACCTTAGGAATTGCTCACAGCACCCCAGTTACCTTGACTCGGAAGCGGATGAGGGCCAGGCGAATACAGTGGGCCAGGCAGGCAGGCGGCAGGAACCAGGCCCGCGGGGGCGGGGTTCCCTTGTTTCCGACGTGGCTGACGATGAGCTGGGTGGTCTGGCGCTCGCCCTGGGCCTTCCTCGCCCACTCGGGTAGGCGTTCCTTGGCCAGTGTGCCGTTGAACATGGCCACTAGCTCCAAGCCGCCCTGGTAAAGACAAGCTTGGGACAAGGCGGCCAGATAGCCCAGCATGGCGTTCCACTGGCCGCCACACACCCAGTCCGTCTGGTAGCCGCCATAGAGTCGCTGCAGGGCCGAGTCAGCGTCCACCAACACCCGGCAGGGAGGGGGCGCCGCTGGGGAGGGGGGCTGTGTAGGGGGAGGAGGGGGTGGCGGGTAACCTGCCCGGTGCTGCTGGCGGGCCACCGTCCGGGCGAGCTTCAGGAGGTCCACGGGCACCACGGCCCCCGGGCAGCGCTTCTCTAGGAACTCCTGGAAGCCCTGTACGCCCATTGTGTCAGGCCGGGCAAACGAGTGGCCAAAGGAGTGAGGGGCAGGCAAGGAGGGACCCGAGCGGGCCGCTGCTGGAGGTGAGCAGGAAGCGCGACTGTTGGCAGGAGGCTGTGAAGGGCGGCTTTCAGGTCCCTCACACAAGCAGGCTGCGGGGGGACGGTCCTTGCGCGCCACCAACCGCCATCTTAATCGCCTTCTTCTTCAGCAGCAGCGCTCGCCGCTACGCCCCGCCGCGCGGTGCAGCCCGGGAAATAGAGTCCTGCCCCCGACAGCAGCCGGTAGCCGCTTCACCGCCGCGCACTACGTCTCCCGGCATCCCCTGCGAGCCGTCTCTTTTCTGGAGCTTCTCATACTGGTACTGGGATAAGGAGCTGCACGGCAATGGGCGGCAGGTAAGAAGGGAGTCTTGTGCCCTCGGACATGCTCCGATTTTAGGTCTATGGGGAAAATCCATCAAAGCAGGCTTTTTCTAGAATAAAAACAGTGCTAAGTGTTTCTTAAAACGAAAAGCTTATGCTGACAAATTATTGCATAATTAGCTTACAGACCTAACATTCAACGTGTTAACCTCTCTCAGCTTAGCCCATGCAATAAAAGAAAAACAATTATTTTTTGTTCCCTACAGCATGTCTGTCCCACAGAGGCCTCTGATGTGCTGGGGCATGGTACTAGTCTCCAGATACAGTTCTGTAGCCTGCCATATAATAGTATTTCATTTTCACAGGTATAATGACAGTGGGTTAACTCCTAATCTGTATGAGCACCTACACAAAAAACATGCCAGCTGATGCAGGAGCAAACAGTTGGCTCTGCTGTGCATATCCTACACACGTCTTTGGCCAGCTCTACCAGCATGGCCTAGGAATGAATAAACGGCTCAACACTAAGCATCCAAACTAAGGCAATAATGGTCACACACTCTCCAGCAGGGAAAACAAGTAGGCACCTCACCGAAGGACCAATGAGCAAATTTCATAAAGGAAAATAGCACACAAAGACAGCCAACAGACACACGTGCAGAAAAATCTCATTCACAGGAGCATAGTCCAATAAGCAAGCACAACAGTGACTGCAAACCCCTCTGGCAGTGTGGTAAACACTGTGACAGTTTGCTATGGTTAAGTTTAGTTTGAAAAAAAAAAAAAAAAAAACTTTAGGCCCATGACATGGGGTTACACAAGATGGAACACACTAGTGGTGCTTCCTATTTCTATCAGATAAGGAAACACTCCATCCTTTTGAAGAGAAAACATTGGGGGCTTCCTATAAACATCTGGTATGCGTACAAATTCAGAAGCGGTGCTCACAATCTTCATTAAGGCAGGGACATGCACGTTCTTTGCAACCAATCGTTCCCAGGAAAAAATACACAGCCTGAGGGCTCCTTGTCATCTCCAGACAGAGGCACACCTTGCTAGCTCATTATCCTCTTCCCTAAGTTAGAACATACATATGGGGCTGTCCATCCTCTCCCAGAAGGGGAGAGAGCAATTAGGAGCTCCCCATCCATTCTAGCAAATCTAATCCCCTTTAGACTCATTGGTAATAGAATTTCCACCGAGTCCTCCAGGGCGACAGTCTATACAATAGCTGTCCTGAAGGCCAAAACACAACTTGAGGGCTCCCCATGATCCCTAGTCAGAGGTACATTCTTTGGGGGGGGGGGGTGTCAAAATCTTCAAGACAGTGGAGGAGCACATTGGGGGCCCCCTATTTTTTCCCTGAGAAGACATATGACTGAGGGTCTTCTAGACTTTTAACGGCTGGATCACACAACCTGAGGGCTGCTTTTCATCTCTAGAAATGTGAGGGACGCACCAGGGGCTCCTCATATCCCAACAGTGATAGCTGCCTATATTTCCCAGGTAGAAAGAGGGGTACATTTTTCTGTCACACACACATTGGCATCTCCTTATCAACTTGCTGGGAAAGGAACACAGTTGAGAAGACTGATCACACACAGGTCGGGGGAACATACTGGGGAAACTCCTATTCTCAGGGAAATGGCACATTTTGGTCCTGCTATCCTTCCAGGGAAGAAACATGCAAGAGCTCTGTATTCATTCTTCTGGTGGGCCTGAAGGCACACATATGGGGCTATCTAGCCTTTGAGGTCAGATAGCTATGCATATCAAGCTCTCCCACTTGCAGGTACATATTATGATCTTCCTATACTTCCATGAGTGACCCTTATCCTCTCTCTTGGTAGTAAAGGGGAAGGGGCATACATTGGCTCTTCTGGCAGGGGGGCATACATTATACAGTGGTCGGGAGGAACACATTGCAGGTCTCCCTATCCTGGCAGGTGCATACATTAGGAATGGGGGGAGGACACATGAGTAACTCTTGAAAGACACATTAGGTAGGGGGAGAAATTAGCACACTGAGGAGGAAGTCCACTCAGTCCATACACTCACTATAACATATAAAAAAAAAAACGTAGGCAATATGCAAAGCAGTTGAAGTTGGGACATTGAGTGACATGTCAACTACCCAATCCTGTTCAGAAGCCCCCCTCCCCCATAATTGGTGGGGATCACATCAATGTTTTTTTGGTTAAATGGACAATTTGGGCTTAGCACAGGAGCAGTGGCCAGGGGGTTACAAAATGCCTGGAGTTACTCTTTAAAGTGGACCAACACCCAGGATTTTGACTATCCTGGGTTTTGGTCCACTTCGGCGGGGCACCCCGATCGGGGGTGCCCCGCTGTGTGAAACCCCCCAGAAACCCCAATAAACTCACCTCTCCCCGCTCCCACGTGACTGCCCGGTCCAATCCCCGCCAACGTCCAGGCGGGGAACAGGAACTTCCAAGCGGCTTCCGCCGCCGCCGCCGCCTCCCTCGCGTCACTTTCGGCGCGCGCGCGCCCGTGCCGGCCATTCACAGACGGCCGGCGCGGGGGCGTGCACGCCTAGAGGGGCGCGAGGGAGGTGGCGGAAGATAAGGTAGGTGATTTGGGGTGTTTGGGGGGGTTTCACCCCGCAGGACATCCTGATCTCGGATGTCCCGCGGGGTGGGAGGTGATCGGCCCGGGAATCTTATAGATTTCCGGGCCGATCACCTCTCGGTGTTGGTCCACTTTAAAGTGGACCAATCACCGGCTGGGCCAGCCCTAGAGTCTAAGGCTGGCTAAGTAAGTGCCCCAGTGTGTGAACCCCAAACTCCTCACCTTTCCACCAGTCCCTCACTGTGATTGTGGCCCGCATCCCTGCAGCTTTGCAGGGTCCCAACACCCATGCCCAGCAGGGTGGGGAAGCAGGGATGCAGCAGCCACTCCCTATGCCAATACTCTGGAAGAGTTCCATGCATGCACTGTGATAATGATGGAAAGGTGAGTTGAGTGGGTGATCTAGGGGGTTTCACACAGGAACAACGACCATTAACCAAGATAGTGATTGGTCCACACTCTCCCCATCCCTGCCTAGCAGGGGCACACCTTAGGAATTGCTCACAGCACCCCAGTTACCTTGACTCGGAAGCGGATGAGGGCCAGGCGAATACAGTGGGCCAGGCAGGCAGGCGGCAGGAACCAGGCCCGCGGGGGCGGGGTTCCCTTGTTTCCGACGTGGCTGACGATGAGCTGGGTGGTCTGGCGCTCGCCCTGGGCCTTCCTCGCCCACTCGGGTAGGCGTTCCTTGGCCAGTGTGCCGTTGAACATGGCCACTAGCTCCAAGCCGCCCTGGTAAAGACAAGCTTGGGACAGGGCGGCCAGATAGCCCAGCATGGCGTTCCACTGGCCGCCACACACCCAGTCCGTCTGGTAGCCGCCATAGAGTCGCTGCAGGGCCGAGTCAGCGTCCACCAACACCCGGCAGGGAGGGGGCGCCGCTGGGGAGGGGGGCTGTGTAGGGGGAGGAGGGGGTGGCGGGTAACCTGCCCGGTGCTGCTGGCGGGCCACCGTCCGGGCGAGCTTCAGGAGGTCCACGGGCACCACGGCCCCCGGGCAGCGCTTCTCCAGGAACTCCTGGAAGCCCTGTACGCCCATTGTGTGGCGGGCAAACGAGTGGCCAAAGGAGTGAGGGGCAGGCAAGGAGGGACCCGAGCGGGCCGCTGCTGGAGGTGAGCAGGAAGCGCGACTGTTGGCAGGAGGCTGTGAAGGGCGGCTTTCAGGTCCCTCACACAAGCAGGCTGCGGGGGGATGGTCCTTGCGCGCCACCAACCGCCATCTTAATCGCCTTCTTCAGCAGCAGCGCTACGCCCCGCCGCGCGGTGCAGCCCGGGAAATAGAGTCCTGCCCCCGACAGCAGCCGGTAGCCGCTTCACCGCCGCGCACTACGTCTCCCGGCATCCCCTGCGAGCAGTCTCCTTTCTGCAGCTTGCCGAGGAGTTTTACGGGGAAAGGAAACGCGATAGAAGCCGAAATTAACACAACCATAAGTCATTTCATTGGGAAACCGTGTTGTCTGGCAACTGTCACATCACAGCGGCCAAGGCTTCTGCAAAAGCGGGCACTTCTCTATGGAGAAGCAGCGCGCGAGGCATTCTGGGAAATTGGTAGAAGACCACTAGATGCCAAAGCGTGTGATAGCGTGCCCGACTACGCCTCCCATGATGCTCAGCGGTCTGCTCGGGTTCTTGTAGTGTTGATGTGCTTTTCTCCGACTTGCAACCTCTTGTTAACAGGTTTAAAGCAGCCTTAAACCCTCCTGTAAACTTGGTGCCAAGTGGGTATATACCCTAGAACTGTTATTAGTATTTTATCTTCCCATTACCTCGATGACGGCCTCGCCCCTAGTTTGATGTAGGCCCCAAAGTAGTACGGTAGGTCATATCTTCTAACTTTTCAGGGTGGGAAAATTGTTAAATTAGGCCACGCCCCCTCATTGATGGCTAGGAGATAGATTGTAACAGTTACAATAATAGAAACACTTTGAATAGGCAAATTAATCCCGTTTTGATGCAGATCTGCATGTTACACCTCAAAAAGGGACAAATGAGAACAACGAGGGACAAGGAGACATGACTCAAAAGAGCGACAGTCCCTCCAAATCAGGGACACTTGAGAGGTATGGTAGGGCCACAATCTTTCATCATATTCATCATCAGAGCCAGGGTCTCCGGATTAAATTTTGTAAACCAACATCCAGATGGCCTTTTAAAATTAAAATTTAAAACGCAGGATTTCACTACCCTGGGTTTGCCATTTTTCCCTAGGGCTTCCTAATTTGGGATGCCCTGCTTTGTAAAACCCTGCTACTTGCCCCTTATACATACCATAGGCACAGATCGCCTCTAATCAGCTTTTTTGGCTGCACATATAAACGAAAAAATAAAATTCTGTGATAACTCACCTGTAGAATTGGTATTATGAGTATACAGTACGTCCTGCTCCAGATTAGATTACTTACACTTGGGTATTACTCCGCCAGATGGCGCTGGACTGCAGAGACATCGAAATTGGCTCCTCCCGACCCCTCAAATACCAGGGACCTCCCACAAATCCCCAGCATTGAAAAGCAGTTAACGAGAAGCCAGGAGAATTAAAGTGGACCAACACCCAGGATTTTGACTATCCTGGGTCTTGGTCCACTTCAGTGGGGCATCCCCGATCGGGGTGCCCCGCTGTGTGAAACCCCCCCGAACTCACCTCTCCCCGCGCCGACGGACAAGCCGCGGAAAAGCGGCTCCTCCGCCGCCGCCCCCCGCGCGTCACTCTTGACGCGCGCGTGCCCGCGCCGGCCATTCACAGACGGCCGGCGCGGGCGCGCGCACGTCTAGAGGGGCGCGAGGGAGGCGGCGGCCGGCCGCCGAAACTAAGGTAAGGAGTTTGGGGGGGTTTCGGGAGGGAGGTGATCGGCCCGGGAATCTTATAGATTCCCAGGCCGATAACCGGTGGGTGTTGGTCCACTTTAAACAGAACCAAACTGGTAACTGTAACAATGATAACAATCACCATACAGGGGATCCAGGAAAATGCAAAACCAAAGGTGGGGTGGAGCAGGACGTACTGTGCGGGCGGCGCACGTCTAGAGGGGCGCGAGGGAGGCGGCGGTGGCCGGCCGCCGCCGAAACTAAGGTAAGGAGTTTGGGGGGGTTTCACCCCGCGGGACATCCCGATCTCGGATGTCCCGCGGGGAGGGAGGTGATCGGCCCGGGAATCTTATAGATTCCCGGGCCGATCACCGGTGGGTGTTGGTCCGGAATCAAACTGGTAACTATAACAATGATAACAATCACCATACAGGGGATCCAGGAAAATGCAAAACCAAAGGTGGGGTGGAGCAGGACGTACTGTATACTCATAATAACAATTCTACAGGTGAGTAATCACCGAATTGTATTATTCTTAGTATACAGTATGTCCTGCTCCAGATTAGATTACTTACACTTGGGACATCCAATAGCAGTGTCCATAAAGTAGGGTGGGATCCCCAAAGGGACAGGTCATACCACTGCCGCCTGCAGAACCTTACGGCCAAAAGCAGCATCAGCTGAGACCCTAACATCAACCTTGTACAACTTTGAAAAGGTATGAACAGAAGACCAAGGGGCGGTCTTGAAAACTTGTTCAACAGAAGCCTGGTGCTGAAAAGCCCAAGAGGCACCAATAGCACGAGTGGAATGAGCAGTAAGGCGGAAGGGAGGATTCTTCCCCTTAGCAGCCTGACGGATCCACTTGCTGATAGTAGATTTGGCAGGTGCCAAACCCTTTCTAGGACCAGAAGGGACCACAAAAAGAGCATCAGTTTTTCTGAAAGGTGCAGTAACCACCAGATAGTACTTCAGACACCTAACACCTAACCACATACAAAGAATGCAAGACCCTCTCCTTAGCATTACTAGGATTAGGGCACAAAGAAGGAAGAACAATGTCCTGATTCAAATGAAAGGCAGACTCCAGCTTAGGCAGAAAATCTGGCTTGAAGCGAAACACCACCTTGTCCTGGTGTCTCTCAAAGTAGGGGGGCTGGATGGAAAGCGCAGCCAACTCAGAAACACGCCTAACAGAAGTGATAGCCACCAAGAAGACCACCTTGAGAGTAAGAATGGCCAGGGCAGCCTCCTGCAGAGGTTCAAAGGGAGCACCCTGCAAGGCAGACAAGACCAAATTTAAATCCCAAACAGGCAACATAGGCTTACGTGGGGGAAGCACATGAGTAACCCACTGGAAAAAAGTCCTAACCAGAGAATGCTGGGCAAAGGAACTCTGGAAGAAAACAGCCAGGGCAGAGACATGACCCTTCAGAGTACTGACTTGGAGTCCCAGCTCCAACCCATGCTGCAGGAACTCCAGAGTCCTGGGAATAGAGAACACACGACAGGGAAGAGACTTAGACTCACACCAGTCAATGTAGGCACGCCAAACCCTATAGTAAATGGAAGAAGAAGACTTCTTCCTAGCCTTTATCATGGTATCAACCACAGAGGCAGACAGCCCCTTCTCCATCAAGATGGAGGTTTCAGCAGCCAGGCCGTCAAAGCCAGTGTTTGTAAATTGGGATGGCGTAAGTAAGTGAGCAGGTCTGGCACCCTGGGCAGAGCGTATTGATCTACTGCCAGCTGCACCACGTTTGCGAACCACACTCTTCTTGGCCACCTGGGGGCCACCAGTATTGCTGGCACCCCCTCCTGAGCTATCTTGCACAGAACCCTGCCCAACAGGGGAAATGGAGGAAAGACATACAGATGCCATGACATTGCTAGAGCATCCGAGGTCAGGGCCAGAGGATCCCTGGACAGGGAGACAAAGGCCGGGAGTTTGTGATTGTGACGGGATGCAAACAGATCCACATCTGGTTGGCCCCAACGATGACACAGAGATTGAATCACCCTGTTGCAGAGGGACCACTCACCCAGGCAAGAGGTCCCCCTGCTCAGAGAGTCTGCCTGCAGATTCTCCACCCACGGGATGTACACCGCTGATATACAGGGAACATTCTCCTCCGCTCAGGCCAGGATCAGAGACACTTACCAGAGGGCCCTCTTGCTCTGGGTCCCTCCCTGATGATTGATGTAGGCAACCGCCTTCTGGTTGTCCAAGCGCACCTGAACAGGCAGGCCACGAAGGTGATGAGTCAAATGAGTCAGAACCAACCTGATCGCACGCAGTTCCAGAATGTTGATAGGTGTGTGGGCCTCCTGAGGGCCCCACCTCCCCTGGAACTGCAGGGACTTCCAGAAACCTCCCTAACCTGTCAGACTGGCATCCGTGGTGACCGTCTCCCAGGAGGGGGCCAGAAAGAATCTGCCCACCAACAGGTTCCTGGAGTCCAGCCACCACGAGAGGGACCGCCTGACCAGGGGGGAAAGCACAAGGACCTGGTCCAGGGACGCAGGATCCTTGTCCCGTACTGACAAGCGGTGGAGTTGTAGAGGCCTCATGTGGAACTGAGCATAAGGGACCGCCTCAAAGCACGCCACCATCAGGCCCACCAGCTGCATTCCCTGCCTGATGGAGAGATGAGGGCAAGATAGCAGGAACTGAACCTGCGCAATCAGACTGTCCACCTTCTGCTGAGGAAGAAAAATCCTTGCCTGAACTGTATCCAGATTCATTCCCAGGAAGGGAGTCACCAAGGAGAGAGCCAGGGAAGACTTGGGCTGGTTGATCACTCAGCCAAATTACTCCAGAGTGGGCACTACCAGCTGAGTATCCAACTCTGCCTGTTGTAGGGACTGGGAAGTGATGAGAATGTTGTCCAGGTAGGGCAGCACGCAGATGCCCTGAGACCTGAGCAGAGACATCACTCCTGCCAGCACCTTGGTGAACACTCTGGGAGCTGAAGTGAGATCGAAGGGCAATGCCACAAATTGGTAGTGCTGATCCTCCAGAGCGAACCTGAGGAATCTTTGATGACCTGGAAACACAGGAATATGAAGGTAAGCATCCTTGATGTCCACAGACGTCATGAAGTCTCCTGGACGCAGGGAACTGATGGCAGAGCGCAGAGTTTCCATGCGAAAGCGCCTGCACCTGACAAATTTGTAGAGGATCTTCAAGTCCAGGATGGGCCTGACTGACCCATCTCTTTTGGGTACGGTGAAAAGGTTGGAATAGAAGCCCTTGCCCCTTTCTCGTAAGGGGACCTGACAGATGACCCCCAGCTCCAGAAGGCTTTGCACCACCAGAACTAGAGCCTGAGCTGACACAGGGTCCTGAAAAATCTGGGATCTGATGAATCTTAGGGGGGCAGGCAGCAAACTATCTTGTAACCGGAGGACACTACCTCCTGAATCCACCGGTCTGAGACATGAAGCCTCCAGACGTGAGCAAAGTGCTGAACCCGTCCCCCCCACCCGGATGGGTGAGGGCGCCCCTTCATGCCTGAGGGTGCTTGGGAGAAGACTTAACCATAGAACCCCAGGAGGAGCCACTCCTCGGGCCCCTGTAAGGGAGATCCCCCTCCCCTGTCTGGCACCACGGTAGGGGGAAGAAAAGGAGCCCTGTCCCCGAAAGGGCCGAGACTGCCGCCTGTGCTGGGGTAACCTGCCTCCCTTAGCAAAAAGGTCCAGGCGTTCCCCAAAAATGCGTAGTCCTTTGAAGGGAAAACCAGTGAGAGCCTTCTTGGTAGCGTTGTCAGCAGCCCACTGGCGCAGCCAAACCGAGCGGCGTATAGCCACCACAAGGGCAGAGGTTCTGCCACACATTCTAATGGTATCATCCAAGGCAGAGAGGACATAAGTCACAAAAACCTAACAACGAGAGAGTGCGTTAAACTCCTCACCAGACACATAATCAGGGGCACCATCAAAGATACTTCTAAGCAGGGTCCTAATAGCCACAGCCGTAATGGGCGAGGCACAGACCGGGCGCACCCCCGTCCCCACACACGTAAAGGCATGGGACGCCAGCTGCATAGTAGAGTCAGGGGAGTGCATGACAAAGGTGTTAGATAACCCTAGGACCGGGGCATCCACTTCAAGAGGGGATGACCAACACTTCACCACATCAGCAGGAAAGGGATACCTCTTATCCCAACTCTTAGGTACACCGGGAAGCCTGCTGGGACGCTCCCATTCCCTGAGTACAAGATTATTAAAATGGGCTTGCTCAGGAAATTCTAAGCGTTCCTTAGCAGTATGAAACAATTCCCCCTGTTGCCTGGGGGCCGCAACCGGGGGAGAGATAGACAGTACCTCAAAAATCTGAGCCAACAGCTTATCAGTGTCATCTGGGGCCCAGGGGTCAGAGCCGGAATCATCATGACCCCTGGGCCTCTCATCAGATGACTCTGAGTCAGAGAATAACTCCCCTTCTTCCAAAGGGGTATAGCCAGACAGATCCAAAAACTCATGAGCTTCCATAGGGAAAAGAGTGACATCAGGCGTTTAGTGCCGCTTTTTTGCAGAGGCCTTACGCGCCAAGTTATTAGCAAGCAACTTCTCAACACTAGCCAGTCTAGTAGACACATCAGGCTGAGAATCCCCACTTGTATGCAACTCAATGGGAGTCAGATTTAAGCTTGGGGGAGTAGGTGAAGCCATACGAGGCGCAGGCCCAGCTACTGGTAAACCAGGCTGCAGCGCAAGCACCTGCTGGGCGCAAGGTAGACAGACCCGCACATTGTCAGCACTAGTAGGGGACACCCCACAAGCTACACACAGCCGGGCTTGTCCCGAAGAAACCCCAAGCACATTATCCTGAGACGCCTCCATATGGTGATTATAGCGGCACAATAGGCCAATAGGGATTCACGCTATAAAAGCAACCCGGGATGCCCCAATAGCCCGCTAGGGAAGTGGGAGTAAATTACACACTAGGCCTCACAAGTTAAATAACTAAATAGAGGGAGTAGGGCCGGGAGAAACCAATAGAGGTCGACCCGTCTGAAAGACATAAGCAAAGGGGAACCGTAAGTGACATGTGAAATGACAAATGGTAAATAAGTAGGTAGATGCCAGTCACGCAGCAGCCGTATTCAGAGAAAATGGCGCTGGGTATACCTCGAGGGGCGGGCCGCGGAGACAGTGACGCGGAAAGCGCCAACCGCGGGCCCCGCCCCCCCAAAGAGCGCGAAGCCGCACACGTGACAAGCAGCCAATAAAGGCGCACCAGCGCCTGAGGTAACACGGTGGCAGCAAATTTAAAAAAGCAACCAGTGCAACCAAGTCAGCGCGGCGACTGACACCAACCAGAAGCACATAATACAGTGAAGCACCAAGGCAAATTCACACACACAAACACACCCCCTCCGAGAGCTACAAAGGAGAGCGAGGGAGGACAGCGGCTAATTAACATAGGACCCACCGATAGACAGGGGCAATAGGGCGGGAGGGGCATCCCATAGAGGCTCACCATATGCCTATACCGCCTACCCTTTGGTGGGGGATTGCGGTGGAGCAGCGCTCCTAAGCACCTGACAGCGGTGCTGCCTACCATCACCCGACCAGCGCAGCCAAGGCTGGGAGGCACATTAATAATGGAACAGGTGGGAATAGTCCTACAGGGCCGCAGGCTAATAGCCCCGCTCACCTGCGAGAAGAGAGAGCCATCTTGTCCTTCGCAGTCCAGACTGCAGAAAAGATCTGGGGATTTGTGGGAGGTCCCTGGTATTTGAGGGGCCGGGAGGAGCCAATTTGGATGTCTCTGCAGTCCAGCGCCATCTGGCGGAGTAATACCCAAGTGTAAGTAATCTAATCTGGAGCAGGACCTACTGTATACTAAGAATAAAAGCTGAATGGGTGCCTAGATGAATTCACAACTGATGGTGTGTCCCCTGCATCACTCTGTGGCTCTGCCCTGGATGGTGGCTTTGCAGTCCTGTTAGTGGGCAGCTTTGGGGCCCTGTTGGACAGCTGTGGGGCTGGTAAGTGGACTTGAGGCCCAGTTGCAGAGCTTGGTCAGTGGCACTTAAATGTACTTTAATAAAATGTACTTGGTCCCCAGATCAAGCCCAATGGTGTGCACTGTCCAGCATGTTCTATGGCCTCACCTTTCCACAGGCACAATGATAGGTCACGCACACTAGATTCAATGAAATAGAAATCCATGTGACCAGAAGAACCCTTACTACGGCTTGACTCATTAAAGAGGACTGAAACCCACCCTGGAGTCTATGACTCGCTCCCCCCGGGCATCCAGTTTCAGGATGCCCCGCTGTGTAAAACCCCGAAGGTTGCCCGGAAACTCACCTTCTTTCCTGGTTCAATGGCACATCCCGTTATCCGTTATTATTAGCAGGGCACGTGCCCGCGTCGGGCATTTAGGAATGGTTGGCGCAGGCACACTCCCTGTTAAAGGGTAGCGGGGGATGCGGCTGCGAGCGTGCTGATTGGACGAGAGGCTGCGCATGCGCTGTAGGACCGGGCAAGGGGGGCAAGGGTGAGTGAGATTGGGTGATCTGGGGGGAGGTTCACACTTATCGGGGCTTGGTCTACTTTAAAAAAAAAAAAAAAAGATTTTTAGTGTGAAAATACCACGCGCGATTCAACAACCTTGAAAGCGGTTTTTATTTTCTTAATAAAAAATAATTACATTTTTGAAAATAATTAGTGTGAAATTTTGGAGTACAAATTTATTCTAGTGATTTATGTGCCACTGCTTGTCTCTACACATGCGTTAAACTGATTTACACAAATTTCTAACAGCGGCTTTCAGCAAAAGTTTTCTGGCATCCACCATGGAGCCCTTCTACACACTGTGCCTGGATAAAAAGCCCATAGTGCACAATAGGGAGACCTATGGAAGTGTGTAAAATGATATTTATTATAGGCCCCTCTCAAATAGCCTAAACATTTATATGTAATAAATCATAGAGGCACACACACAGACTATTGGACATGTCATGGTGAGAAACAAAATAGATGAGGCTCAGTGTGCATCTGAGTATAGCGTGGTTAGAACTATACTGGGACACCATGTGCAACACACGTGGGCCAACCACAACATGAGGACAGCAACATGTGCAATGTGTTAGTTATTGTGTTACTTGACGCTGCATCAGCAGAGACAAATGTAAGTGATGTAAATAATGTCAGCAAAATGACCATCCTAAAATATTTAAAGCGGACCTTCACCCTGAATAAGAGCATGTCTTATGTTTCCCACACCCTGTACGTACAGATGCTCACATTAAAAATCATCCTACCTGCATCTACTGCATGTTTATGAGCCTTTAAACATCCAAGATGGCAGCTCATGGAGCATCAGGCAGCCTGCAAACCAGAAGTGTCTTCTGACTGTGTTACTCTGCATTCTGTGATTGCTGTCCTTTCCCTGACTCCAGCTCTGCTGTCTGTGCTGAGCACAGCTATAACCCCGGCCCCTGTACTTTATCCCACTCTTCCCTCCTCAGTATGTGATTCTTCTGAGGCAAGATGGTGGTGCCCGTATCCTAGCGTCCTGAACAGAGTTGCAGCCTGGTGGGGAAAAGATTAATAAGTGACTAAACACTTAAATATATTTTAGATGCTGGGGAATAGTTTAAGGGTTTGGGCTTTTCATTAAATCATGCTGAAGGGCCGGTTTAAGAAAAAAAAACATTTAATTGGACCAAAACATCCTTGGCATCCTGATTGGCATGCCCTGCTGTGTGACACCCCCAACTCACCTTTCCCCGGTCCTACTCCGCATGTACGGGCGTGCAGCCAATCAGACTCCAGGGCTGTTTGAGAAGGGGGAAAGCATAATTTAAAGCACTTTAATAAATTATTGTCATACTACAGAGTCACACATGACCAATATAAAACAGGGCCCACGGCATCTTGAGGCTGAAGTGCACCACCACGCACAGCCAATCACATAGGCTGGAGGCTGCACAGGAGCAACAGTAAAAAAGGTAGAAGGTGGATGTGGCTGATTCTGGTACCTATTGGTGTTATCTACATAAACTGGTGGATATTCTAATACTTGGCATATGGCAACAATTGCACACGAGGAGTGCGCATTTTATACGTGGGAAAGGTAAGACCAAATTGTGGGATCCACATAGCAAAACTACAACTTTGTGGATGCTCCTGGACAAAGCTACATAACTATGCTAACTGTAAATCATGCTCTAGGGGCCCCTCACCCCCGACAAATGTACATACAGAGCTAAATAAAGAGCTAAGAGAAATAACTAAAACAAAAATCCGTCTGCCTTGCTCTATTACCAAGCAAATGCATGCATTACATAGACAATGCTATGTGGTGAAAGTCAACATTTAAGGATGATTTTACACTCAAATCTAAAACGTTTGCCTCATATCTAACTCACATGAATGTTTATTGGAATATTTTAACCATTTTTCACAGCATTTACCACTTGTAAAGTTGTTTTCGCTTGCACTTCTCAGTTATTTTGAATCACTACTAAGTTTTTAAAATTCTTGCATGTGATCCAATTTTCCAAGCCTTTTTTCCCTTTATTGAATCAAGGCCATTGAGCAGAGCTATATTTACCATTAGGCAAACCTAGGCCTGTGCATAGGGTGCCCACCTATGGGGGGGGGGGGCACAGATGTTACTGCTATAGACAAAACAAATGTAGTTAATATCTCCTTACAAATGCTCCTGAGCCGCATTGTGTCTGTAGAGGGGGTGCAATGGCTTAAAGGCAGTCTGCAGTTTCATCCTCTCCCCTTCACTGCTGTGGCCATGAGACTCCTGTGTGTTGGGAGCTGGGAAACCGGTAATATATATAATAGAATGCATGCGCCTCTGCATTTCTCTCCTTGAAACCTCTCCTCCCTAAACACATTTATTTTTTATATCGATGACATAAGGGCAGGCATTAGCACTGGAGTACCCAGGCAGGTGCTTTGGCCGCTGCACATTCGCAGGACCCACCTTAGTTTCTTTCCTTTTATTCTTTTCTTTACATGTATTGTTTCTTTCATCTGTTCTTTCTGCCATTCATTTCACCTTTACTTCTATTGTTTCAGTACTTTCATTCTATTTTTTTTCCTTATATTTTTCCATCTATTCTTTTTTAATCTGTTATGCCATTCCTTTTTTTTTCTTCATTCCTTCTATTCTTTCTTTCCTTCTCTTTTTCTTTTATGTCATTTCTATCCTTTTCTCTCTCTAGGTGCTTGCGCCCCCTTTTTTTTTCTCTAGGTGCTGGCGCCCCATTTTGTTGGGTTAGGTTGAGCAGGGCGCTCAACGTTACCCAACAATAGGGGGCACCAGCACCTATAGTGCCTAGGGCAGCATGAATACTAAATATGGCCCTGCCATTGAGTACTAAAACTTTCAGTACTTTTAGGTACTCGCATGATATACATGGAGGAAGAGAAATCAGGATGTCTCTATTCTGAAACAGTGGGATGTAACCAAGAAGTGGTAAGATTGGAGGGAGAAAAAAGAACTATGCCAGACCAAGGCTGCAAACTTGAAAATATAAGGGCAAAAGGTTGAAAAAGAAAGCATAAGTTAATCACAATGTGAATAACTTTACAACCTAGAAGAGCATCAGTCAAGCCTAAAATTTACAAATTGATAAATGGGTAAGTATGCACAAAAGACCAGTTAGCAGCTTTGTGACTTGTTCCACCGAGGCCTGTTGACGAAAAAGCCCACAAGGACCCCCATTCTAGTGAAGTGAGCAGTAATTTAAGGAAGGCTGTTTTCCCCATTTTGCTGAGAGTTCTGCCCTGATAATATGTAACCACAGTCGTGATAATGTCTGAAGGAGTTAACCGTCAGAATCTTTGACCAATGGCGAAGAGATATAAGAACCACCTTACATTCTAGAACATTGATTGACTTTGTGGAGTCTGGAATGGTTTAAGTTCTCCGAACAGAGAGGTTCTCCAATACACCTCAGCCCAATAGACTGGTGTTGTGTGTTTTAATACTCTCTTGAACGGGAATAAAATAATGACAGATTGTGAATTTTGATGTTTGAAGCCACCACGCCAGCTCCATCTTCACATCTGGGGCAGGACACAGGTTTGATCCAGGAACCAAGGAGTCTTGTCCCAACTTGCCAGAATGAAAAGTTACAATGGTCTGGTTTGAAGTTAGCCATAAAAATACAATTCTGTGAAGTACTCACCTGTAGAATTGGTATTATTTGTATACAGTACGTCCTGCTCCAGATATAGTACTTACACTTGGGTTATCCTCCGCCAGATGGCGCTGCACTGCAGAGACATGTAAAACAGGCTCCTCCCGGCCCCTCAAATACCTGGGGACCTCCCACAAATCCCCAGCATTTAAAAGCAGTGAACAAGAGACCGGGAGAATTTAACCACCCAAAACAAAACTGGTAACTATAAAAATGATAATCACCATACAGGGGATCCAGAATAAAGCAACAACAGGGTGGGGTGGAGCAGGACGTACTGTATACTTATAATACCAATTCTACAGGTGAGTACTTCACAGAATTGTATTATTCTTAGTATACAGTACGTCCTGCTCCAGATAGATTACGTACACTTGGGACATCCAATAGCAGTGTCCATAAAGTAGGGTGGGATCTCCAATAAGAAAGGTAACAGCAGGCAGTTTAAACCACTGCCGCCTGTAAAACCTTGTGGCCAAAAACAGCATCAGCTGAGGCCTTAACGTCAACCTTGTAAAACTTTGAAAAGGTATGAACAGAAGACCAAGTAGCGGCCTTGCAAACTTGTTCAACAGAAGCCTGGTGCTGAAAGGCCCAAGAGGCACCAATAGCACGAGTAGAATGAGCAGTAAGGTGGAAGGGAGGACTCTTCCTCTTAGCCGAATAGGCCTGAATCACAGCCTGACGGATCCATTTGCTGATAGTAGACTTGGCAGGAGCCAAACCCTTCCTAGGACCAGAAGGCACCACAAAAAGAGCATCAGTCTTCCTGAAGGACGCAGTGACTACTAGGTAATACTTCAGACACCTGACCACATCCAAGGAGTGCAAAACCCTTTCCTTAGCATTGCTAGGATTAGGGCACAAGGAAGGAAGAACAATATCTTGATTCAAATGAAAAGCAGACACCATCTTAGGCAGAATGGGGGCTGGATAGACAGAGCCGCCAGCTCAGACACATGCCTGACCGAAGTAATAGCCACCAGAAAGACAACCTTGAGGGTAAGTACAGCCAGAGCAGCATCCTGAATAGGCTCGAAGGGAGCACCCTGCAAGGCAGACAAGACCAAATTCAAATCCCAAACAGGGACCATAGTTTTCCGTGAGGGACGCACGAGTAACCCCCTGAAAGAAAGTCTTGACCAAGGAAGGTTGAGAAAAAGACTTCTGAAAGAAAGACAGGGCAGAAACATGACCCTTCAAAGTACTGAGTTGGAGACCAGACTCCAAGACCTGCTGTAAGAACTCTAGAACCCTGGGAACTGAGAACACCCAACAGGGAAGAGACCTAGACTCACACCAGTCAATGTAAGCATGCCAAACCCTATAATAGATGGAAGATGAAGACTTCTTCCTAGCCTTCACCATGGTCTCAACCAAGGAGGCAGACAAGCCCTTCTCCATCAAGATGGAGGTTTCAGCAGCCAGGCCGTCAAAGCCAAAGTTTGTAAATTGGGATGGCGTAGGGAGCCCTGAGTGAGCAGATCTGGTACTGCTGGCAGGACATACTGATCTACTGCCATCTGCACCACGTCTGCGAACCACACTCTTCTTGGCCACCTGGGGGCCACCAGAATCACTGGCACCCTTTCCAGAGCAATCTTGCGCAGTACCCTGCCCAGCAGGGAAAATGGAGGAAAGACATACGGGAGCCGAAATTCCTGCCATGACATGGACAGAGCATCTATGGCCAAGGCCAGAGGATCCTGAGACAGGGAGACAAAAGCCTGGAGCTTGTGATTGTGACAGGATGCAAACAGATCCACATCCGGTAGACCCCAACGGTGACACAGGGACTGGAATACCCTGCAGAGGGACCACTCTCCCTGACGAGAGGTCCCCCTGCGCAGAGAGTAGATTCTCTGTCCCCGGGATGTAAACAGCCATTTCGGACTGAACATTGGCCTCTGCCCATGTCAGAATCCGCGATACCTCCTGGAGGGCCCTCCTGCTCCGGGTCCCTCCCTGATGGTTGCTGTAGGCAACCGCCGTCCTGTTGTCTGAGTGCACCTGCACAGACAGACCTCTCAGGTGATTGGTCAACTGCTCCAGTACCAACCTGATTGCCCGCAGTTCCAGAATGTTGATGGGTAAGTGGGCCCCATGAGGGCCCCACCTCCCCTGGAACTGCAAGGACTTCCAGAATTCCCCCCCCATCCTGACAGACTGGCATCCGTGGTGACCGTCTCCCAGGAGGGGGCCAGAAAGGACCTGCCCCCCAGCAAGTTCCCGTAGTCCAGCCACCACGAAAGGGACCATCTGACCAAGGGGGGAAGCACACAGATCCCATCCAAGGACGTAGGATCTTGTCCCATACTGACAGAAGGTGAAGTTGCAGAGGCCTCAAATGGAACTGAGCAAAGGGCACCACCTCGAAGCACGCCACCATCAGGCCCACCAACTGCATTCCCTGCCTGAGTGAGGGCTGGGGGCACGATAGCAGGAACCTTACCTGCGCAGTTAGAGCTTCCACCTTCTGCTGAGGAAGGAATATCCTTGACTGAATCGTATCCAGAATCATTCCCAGGAATGGGGTCACCAAGGAAGGGGACAGGGAGGACTTGGGGTGATTGATCACCCAGCCGAAGGACTCCAGGGTGGATACCACCAGCTGCGTGTCCAACTCTGCCTGATGCAGAGACCGAGAGGTGATGAGTATGTCATCCAGATAGGGTAGCAAGCGTATGCCCCTTGACCTCACCAGAGACATCACCCCTGCCAGCACCTTGGTGAACACTCTGGGAGCTGAGGTAAGACCAAAGGGCAGGGCCACAAATTGGTAATGTTGATCTTCCAACGCAAATCCGAGAAACCTCTGGTGTCCAGGGAACACAGGGATGTGAAGGTAAGCATCCTTGATGTCCACTGACGTCTTGAAATCCCCCGGGCGCAGGGAGCCAATGGCCGAACGCAGAGTTTCCATGCGAAAACGCCTGTTTCTGACAAATTTGTTGAGGATCTTTAAATCCAGAATAGGCCTGACTGTCCCATCTTTTTTGGAAACTGTGAAAAGGTTGGAATAGAACCCCTAGCCTCTTTCTCTTAAGGGGACACTGCAAATGACCCCCATATCCAGAAGGCCTTGCACAGCCTGCATAAAGACCTGAGCTGAGGCAAGGTTCCTGGGGGATCCTGGACTTGACGAATCTTGGGGGGGGGGGCGCACAGCAAACTATCTGGTAACCGGGGACACCACCTCCTGAATCCACCTGTCTGAGACGTGATGCCTCCAGAAGTGTGCGAAGTGCTGTAGCCGTCCCCCCACCCTGATGGGCGAGGGCGCCCCATCATGCCTGGGGGGGCTTAGGAGAGGGTTTTAGTTTAGACCCCCAGGAGGCGCCGGGACATCGACCTCTGTTCCTGTGCCAGGAATCTGTACGAGCCCCCGCGAAGGATACCCCTTTTGCCCTGCTTAGCACCGCGGTAGAGGACTGAAGGGGGCCCCTGGCCCCCAAAAGGGCCGCGACTGCTGCCTGCGCTGGGGTAACTTGCCTCCTTTAGCAAAAAGGTCTAGGCGGTCCCCAAGCAGGCGTAGCCCCTTAAATGAAATCCCAGTAAGGGCTCTCTTAGCAGCATTGTCAGCAGCCCACTGGCGCAGCCAGACCACGCGGCGTATAGCTACCGCCAAGGCAGAGAATCTGGCACACATCCTAATGGCATCATCCAAGGCAGATAGGACAAAGTTCACAAACATATCAATTAGACAGGGCATTACACGTATCCGGTTGCCCTTCATCAGACCCGTCAAGTACACTTCTGATCAGAGTCCTGAGCACCACAGACGTGATGGCCGAGGCGCAAACCGGGCGCAGCGCCGCCCCAACAAACGCCGGTCCTCAGCATCCCGCAGCGTAGTAGTGTCAGGGGAGTGCATAATAGAGGTGTTAGACAACCCTAGAATAGGGGCATCGACCTCAGGGGGCGATGAACAGCACTTGACCATATCAGCAGGAAAGGGATACTTTCTGTCCCAACTCTTAGGTATGCCGGGAAGTCTACTGGGACGTTCCCACTCCTTAAGCACGAGGTTATTGAAACGGGTTTGCTCAGGAAATTCCAAACAAGCTTTAGCAGTATGAAAAAGCTCCCCCCTTTGCCTGGGAGCCGCAACCGGGGGAGAGATAGACAAAACCTCAAATATTTGGACCAGTAGTCTGTCAGTATCATCCGGGGTCCATGGGTCAGAGCCAGAATCGTCATGACCCCTGAGTCTCTCATCAGATTCATAAAACAGCTCCCCTTCGTCTGATGGGGCATAGCCATACAGATGCAACAACTCCTCAGATTCCATAGGAGACGGAGTGGCATCAGGAGTTAAGTGACCCTTTTTAGCGGAGGCCTTACGAGCTAAACTATTAGCGATCAATCTTTCAACACTGGCCAGTCTAGCAGACACATCAGGTTGAGAATCCCCGCTTGTATGTAATTCAATGGGGGTAAGACTCAAGCTTGGGGGAGTAGGTGAAGTGAGACGAGGTGCAGGCCCAGCCACCGGAGGGGCGGGTTGCAACGTTAGCGCCTGCTGTGCGCAAGGGACACAGACTTGCACGCTGTCACCGCTGATAGGTGAGACCCCACAAGCTACACACAGCCAGGCTTGTCCCGAAGGAACCCCGGTCCCAATATCCTGGGATGCCTCCATATGGTGATTATTAGGCACAATATGCTGGTAGGGATTGACACTATAAAGCAACCCTGGATGCCCCAATGACCCGCTAGGGAAGTGGGAGAAATTATACTAGGCCCAACTACAATTACACCGGGCTGGGAGAAGCCACTGGATTCACCGGTCTGAAAGACACAATGAGAAGAAGGGGTGTCAGAGTCATACACAGTAAAATAATGAGTATCAAAGTCGCCCGCGAGGGCACTTACAGACCGCGTAAGGGGGGACTGTTACACACTGTACAGTGACTGTACAGGGAAAGGCGCCAAAAAGAACCTCGAAGGGCGGGCCAGAATGAGCCGTGACACACGGCGCGCCAGGCCCGGCCCCCCGAAGAGCGCGTCCACAGACAAGCAGCCAATGAGGACGCAGGAGCGTCTGAGGTAACGCCCGGCGCGGCATCCAAATTTGAAGGAAAGGGCGCGCACTGCGGCGGCATTTGCAATAGTAAAGACAAGTCAGCGCGGCGGTTGATACACATATACCAGTCCCAACACACATGCCAACAGGCAATATACACGAATCACGGTACATGTTCATCCACATACACCCCCCCTTCTTTTCCTCCCAAAGGCTACGGGGAGAATGAGGGAGGATGGCGGCCCTTTGTACAGGACCCACTGCTACCAGGGCATGGGACAATAGTGCGGGAGGGGCATCCCATAAAGGCTCACCATCCACCTATACCGCCTACCCTTTGGTGGGGGACTGCGGTGGAGCAGCGCTTCTTAAGCACACATGGTGCTGCCTACCTTCACCCGACCAGCGCAGCCCACATCACATCAAGGACGGGTGGGAATAGTCCAACAGGGCCGCAGGCTTTAATAGCCCCGCTCACCTGCGACAGAGTGATATTTCATGTCTTCGCAGTAAGCACTGCAGAGAAATCTGGGGATTTGTGGGAGGTCCCTGGGTATTTGAGGGTCCGGGAGGAGCCTGTTTTACATGTCTCTGCAGTGCAGCGCCATCTGGCGGAGGATAACCCAAGTGTAAGTAATCTATCTGGAGAAGGACGTACTGTATACTAAGAATATTTCAGCTCCATAGCCGATACCAACAGCCCCAGTACCCTCATCAACTTGCAAAAGCCTGATCACTCTTGAACAGATTATGGATCAGTTGTGTGAGATGCCTTCTTCCGGGAAAAAAATTCCTGCTTCCTTTGAAAGCAAAAGAGGTTAGTTGAAGTAGAGCAGTAGTAGCAGAGGCTAAACAAGACTTCTTGTGGTTAATTAGCCAACCAACATTTTCTAGTGTCATTAAGACTGTAAGAGAAGTATGGTTAGCAAACTCTCTGAGACCTTAGAACCATCACAACCACGAACACCTTGGGTGCCGTGGTCAGGCCAAAGAGTGGGGCCACAAAATGAATGTGATCTGTTAAATTTTTGCAACTGTAATAAATTATCCTTCCACATCTGTGTTTCCTGAGGTTATCTGTAGCCTGTGTTGATCTGCTGAGTCTGTCCTTTATCCGGAGTGACATCATGTCACCTATCTAGTGTCTGTTTTTATTTTGGATTGGTCACGAGAATGCCCAGGTTAGTGGTAAGGGGTGGGGGTGGTTTATCCTTCCAAGCCCTGCAGAGTACAACAGGAGTCACAGACCAGACTCTTATACTTACCAGAGTCTTTACATCACTTAATCAACTGCACCCACTCCATGGTCATTTCCACCACAGTCCCAGCTCCTGGTCTCACAAACTCAAAGCAGAGGGGGACTAAGCGACAGCAAGATCAGCGGCTCTTCAAGTTACACCGGTGCTGGAGAAGTGGATACTTTCTTTAAGGTCGGAGACCTTGGTCAAAGTTATCATAGCTCACACATCTCCTTGAGTTTCCATACTTTTGCAAGGCCCTCTTTTTCCTTTTTTTGCCCTTTAAAATTGTAAACAATACTGATATTTCTATTGATATGCAGGAATGTGTGTGTTCTCTATAACGTCGCCTTTTAGAGCTCTTTTTCAACTTGCTTTACCGTTTATAGTAATTTTAACCATTGATGCCAGAACTTTTGCATGTAAATGTACCTACACAGCCCATAGACATGACCTACATTGCAAAATTTCCCAAAGTGTGTTGTAGTGCATAGAGATGAGGGAACACACTGCTTTTTCTACTGCATTGAAACGCAAGCAGGATGTGCTTAAACCAGACTTTCTGCATCCCCGGCATGTATAATATACCTTAAGTTGTAGTCACTTATTATTCTTACACTTGCCGAGGTGCAACTCTTTTTAGAACTCCAGGATACAGCCACCACCATCTTGCCTCAGAAGCATCACATAGGATAGGAGGAAAAGTGTAGGGGGGGGGGGGGGTTAGTAGTCCAGAATGCAGGGTGGCATAGTCAAAAGACCCTTACTTTCTTAATCCATCTTGGATGTATAGAAGCTCAGAAAACGCACTAGGTGCAGGTAGGATGATTTTTAATGTGCCCAATTTATATGTACCGGGGGGGGGAGTAAGATCGGCTATTATTTAGGTTGAAGGTCAGATGTAATCAGATTAGACCTTGTACAACAATTAAGTATTTCACATAAAAACACAAAACAGTGCTGCTAAAAAATATTGAGTGCGTTACCCCTCTTGTGATTTTCCTTTCTCAAAGTGCAGCAATCGTGATGACCCAACATCTGCTAATGTAGATTACCAGTCCCTCACAGAAGGAACCCTTACTTCTGCCTTCTCCTTACCCTCTTAGCCTTGATTGGTGGGTAGTGTGTCATTTTCCTGAACATTGATCTGTTGCTTTTATGTTGCTTTCAGTCATGAAATATAAATTTTTCTGGGGATTTAGGTACTCATTCCTTCTTAGTTATGGCATGTTCAATGCTCATACAGACTCAGAAAGGTGTGGAAATAGATTTTGAATATAGAAATACAAAAATACAATTCTGTGAATTACTCACCTGTAGAATTTATATTATTTGTATACAGTACATCCTGCTCCAGATATAGTACTTACACTTGGGTTATCCTCCGCCAGATGGCGCTGCACTGCAGAGACATGCAAAACAGGCTCCTCCCGGCCCCTCAAATACCCGGGGACCTCCCACAAATCCCCAGCATTGAAAAGCAGTGAACAAGAAGCCGGGAGAATTAACCACCAAAAAAACTGGTGACTATAACAATGGTAATAATAACCATACAGGGGATCCAGAATAATGCAAAAACCAGGATGGGGTGGAGCAGGGCGTACTGTATACAAATAATATCAATTCTACAGGTGAGTATTTCACAGAATTGTATTATTCTTAGTATACAGTACTTACACTTGGGACATCCAATAGCAGTGTTCATAAAGTAGGGTGGGATCCCCAACAAAAACGACAACAGCAGACAGTTTAAAACCACTGTCACCTGCATAACCATACGGCCAAGACAGCATGAGCTGAGACCCTAACATCAACCTTGTAAAACTTTGCAAAGGTATGAACAGAAGGCCAAGGTAGTGGCCTAGCAAACCAGTTCAACAGAAGCCTGGTGCTGAAAAGCCTAAGAGGCATCAAAGCACGAGTACAATAAGAATCAAAGCGAAAAGGAAGATTCTTCCCCTTGTTGGAATAGGCCTGAGTAACAGCCTGACGAATCCAATCGCTAACAGTAGACTTGGCAGAAGCCAAAAGACCCTTCCAAGTACCAGAAGGAACATCTATTCAAGTAATAACCAGGGCCAAAGCCGCCCAACTCCCCGAGAGCAGACGAGATTGTGTACATTCAGGATGTAATGACCATAGGCCCCAAGGAACATCAGTTCTCCTAAAGGACACAGTGACTACCAAGGAAAAAACTTCCAACACCTGTTCAAGGAATGCAGAACCCTTTCCTCAGTGTTGCTAGGAAAAAGGCACAGCAGGAAGAACAATATCTCGAATCAATGAACATAAGACACCACCTGATGCGGAGAGTCCGGCTTCAGGCGGAACACCACCTTATCCTGGTGTATCTCAAGAAATGGGAGCTAGGTAGACAGAGCTGCCCGCTAACACACGCCTGACCAAGGTAACAGTCACCAGAAGGACAACCTTGAGGGTAAGAACAGCCAGACAGCATCCTGAATAGGACCAAAGGGACAAAACCCTGCAAGCAGACAGAATGAAATTCAAATCCCAGCAGGGACCATAGGATTACATGGGGGACACACATGAGTACCCCCTGAAAGAAGTCTTAACCAAGGAAGACTGAACCAGAGACCACTAAGGCAAGGTGGACAGGGCAGAACCTGACCCATCAGAGTACTGAGTTGGAGAACCAACTCCCAATCATGCTGAACCAACTCTAGAACCCTGGGAACCGAAAACGCCCAACAGGGAAGAGACCTAGACTCACACCAATCAATATGGGTATGCCATACCCTATAACAGATAGAAGAAGAGGAAGAAGCTTGCTCCTAGCCTCCCCATAGTCTCAATCACCGAGACAGATAAGCCGGTCTCCATCAAGATGGATGTTTCAGCAGTCAGGCCGACTAGGCCAGAGACTGTAGATTGGAGTGACGTAAAGGGGGCCCTGAGTGAGCAGAGCTGGCACTCCTGGCAAAAGGTACAGAAAAACTACTGTCCTCGGTACCATATCTGCAAACCACACTCTACTAGGGCACCTGGGGGCCACCAGAATCACTGGTCCCCTTACCAGAGCAATCTTGCGCAGAACCCTGCCTAGCAGGGGGAATGGAGAAAAGACATACAGAACCGAACGTCCAGTCATGACGCTACTAAGGCATCCGGACCACTGCCAGAGGATCCTGGGACAGGGAAACAAAGGGCGAGAGCCTGTGATAGTGACGGAACACAAACAGATCCACAACTGGTTGGACCCCATAGTGACACAGGGATTTGCACATCCTGTCGCAGAGGGGCTCCACCGGAGCGAATATCACCGATATGCAGGGAACATTGTCTCCACCCAGATTAGGAACAAGACACTTCCTGGAGGGTCCACCAGCTCCAGGCCCCTTCCAATGATTAATGTAGGACACTGTCAGACAGACCGAGCGCCCCCAAACTGGCAGGCCCAGAAGGGAAGTAGTCAAGCAAGATAGAACCAACTGAAAACGCTCACTGTTTCGAACATCAATAGGCGTAAGGACCTTCTAAGGGCCCCACCACCCCCAGAATCGCAGGGAGTTTCAGAAGAAACCCTCCCCCTTCAACCTGATAGGTTGGCAGCCATGGTGACCGTTTCCAGGAAGGGGCAAGAAGGAACTGCCCCCAGACAGGTTCCTTGAGTTCATCCACTCCAAGAGAAACCTTCTTACCAGCTCCAGGGATGCTGGATCCCTGTCCTGTATTAACAATAGAAGTCGCAGAAGGGCCCAAGGGGAACTAAGCATAAGGGACCTCTTCCGAGCAAGCCACCAACGGGCCCACCAGCTGCATCCCTGCCTGGTGAGGGGACCGGGACAGCAATGAGGGACTGAGCCCATGTGACCAGATTGCCCACTTTATTGCTGAGAAGGGGAGATTCTGGTTTGAACCTAATCCAGATTCATTCCTAGTAATAGAGTTACCAATTAAGGGGACAATGAGGACTTGGGGTGATTGATCACCCATCCAAATGACTCCCAATGGACACCACCAGCCGGGTATCCAACTTAGCCTGACGTAGAGACTGGGAAGTGAGAAAGGACGTCCAGGTTGGTCATCGCGCGGATGCCCCTTGGTCTCATCAGAGACATCACCTCCGTCAGCACCTGAGTGAGCACTCTGGGAGCTGAAGATAGGCCAGATAACAAAGCCACAATTAGCAGTGTTGGACTTCCAACACGAACCTGAAGAGCCTCGCATCCTGAAGGCACTGGGATGTAAAGATAAGCATTTTAGAGTCCCCCAGACGGCAGGAAGCCCCCTGGGCGCAAGGCGCTGATGGCCCATCTCAGAGTTTCCATGCAGAAACTGCCTGTAATTAGAGAATTGCTGTGAATCCAGAATGGGCCAGCCCGACCCATCCTTTTGGGGGACTGGTGTGTTGGTGTAGCGGCCCCTGGCTCTGCCTGTTACGGGCAATCTGCAAGAGACCCTCAGACCTCGCAGGCCTAGCATGGCCTGTGCCAGCAGCTGAACAGCGGCAGGGACCAGGAGTACCTGGGACCTGATAAAACTGGGGAAGGCCACGCAGCAAACTATATCTTGTATCTGGTGGACACAACCTCCTGAATCCACCAGTATGAGGCATAAAGCCTCCTGACAAGAGCAAAGTGCCGCAGCTATCCCCTCACCCAGACGGCCGAGGGCGCCCCATCATGCTTGAGGGGGATTGGTGGAAGATTTAGGCTTAGCCCCGCCGGAGGGGCCAGAGCATTGTCTGCTGCTCCCGGGGCCGGAGTCTGCGCGAGCCTCCACGAAGGACACCCCTGGTTCTTGTTTAACACTAAGGAAGGGGGAAATAGGGGTGGCCCTGCCCCGAGGGGGCCTAGACGGACGCCTGCGTTGGGGTGACTTACCCTTTTTGCCAAACAGGTCTAGACAGGCCCCAAACAAGCGTTGCCCTCTAAAGGGAAGCCCAGTAAGAGTCTTTTTAGTAGCATCGTCAGCACCCCACTGTCGCAGCCAAATCAAGCGACATAGTTCTTGCACACATTCTAATGGTGTCGTCCAACGCTAATAGGATGAATCTTACAAACATATCACAGTTGGAGAGTGCATTAAACACCTCCCAGGGGAGATTATCAGAGTGATGATCAAGCATCTTTCTGACGAGGGTTCTAGTGGCCACTGCAGTAATAGCCGCGACACAGACCGGGCGCAACGCCGTCCCTGCACAAGAAAAGGCGTGGGAGGCCAGCAGCTCAATGCGCCGGTCCTCAGCATCCCGAAGGGTATTATGAGCAGGGGCTGTAATAAAGGGGGGTTAGGAACCCCTATGATCGGGGCATCCACCACGGGAGGGATGACCAGCAATTAACCACCTCAGGGGGAAAGGGGTATTTCCTATCCCAGTCCCCTGGAACCCCTGAAAGTCTACTGGGGCATTCCCATTCCTTGAGAACAAGAGCATGGAAGTGAGCCTGTTCTAGGAATTCCAAACGTGCTGTTGCTGTATGGAAATGCTCCCCTCTCAGCTTGGAAGCTTCACCAGGGAGAGAGATAGACAGAGCCTTAAAGACCTTGATCAACAAATCGTCAGTGTCACACTGGCCCCAGAATTCAGGTCCAGAATCGTCATGACTCCTCGGCCTCTCATCAGATGAGCCTGAGTCAGAGAATAGCTCTCCTTCATCAAAAGGGGAATAGTCACACGGAGTAGAAAACTCCTCAGTTCCCAAACAAACAGGAGACGTCAAGTGCCGCTTCTTACCAGGGCCCTCTGACAACCTTGCAATGAACTGTTCAGCCGTGGCCGGTCTGGAAGACGCAACAGGCTGCAACTCCCCCTTTATATGCGACTCAGCAGGAGTGAGAATTAAGCAAGGGGAAATAGGTGAAATGAAGCGAGGTGCAGCCACTGGCAGGCCTGATTGCAGAGCCAGTGCTTGCTCGGCACAGGGTCCGCAGACCCGTGCCCTGTCAGCATCAGCATGGGGTTGTCCACACGCTATACACAGCCGGTCTGGTCCCAGAGGGACCCCGGTCACATAATTCTGAGATGCCTCCATATGGTGATTATTCAAGGGGCATATTGTACCTAGGGGATTAGTAGGGATTTACACTATGAGCAACCCTGGATGCCCCAAAGACCCGCTAGGGAACTGGGAGAATATTACAAGGCCCGCTATAATTTTACACCGGGCCGGGAGAAGCCAATGGTGTTCACCGGTCTGAAAGACACAAAGAGAAGAAAATGATGTCAGAACCAGGAAAACTATAATGAGAATAAGCCACCCGCGAGGGCACTTACAGTACCACGGTAATCAGGAGCGTCCCACGCGAACAGGCAAAATGGCGCCGTGTACCTCAAAGGGCGGGCCAGTGGTCCATGACGCGGAGCGCGCCAAACCAGACCCCGCCCTCCCGAAGAGCGCGAAGTCCGACAACAGCCAATGAGGACACGTAGCTGTCTGAGGTAACGGCAGTCCGCAAGTAAAATACATAGAAAGGGCCCATCGGCTGACGCCTTATCTATAAAAGTCCAAAGACAGACAAGGCCATAAGTGCAAGGGTCCAATACAGACCATACATAGAAAGGGCGCGGCGGCTGACACCATATCTATAAAGGTCCAAAGACAGACAAAGGCCATATATGTGCAAGGATCCAATACAGACCACACAGGCACACCCCCCCCCTTTCTTCCCCCCCCCCCCCGACTACGGGGGGGACCGAGGGAGGATGGCGGTCCTTGGTACAGGACCCACCGCTACACGGGGCAAGGGGCAGTAATGCAAGAGGGGCATCCCATAGAGGCTCACCATCAGCCTACACCGCCTACCCTTTGGTGGGGGACTGCGGAGGAGCAGCGCTCCATAAGCACACGTGGTGCTGCCTACCTTCACCCTACCAGCGCAGCCCAGGCTGGGAGGCACAACACAACGAGGACGGGTGGGAATAGTCCAACAGGGCCGCAGGCACCTGCGAGAGAGTGATACTTCATGTCTTCGCAGTCAACACTGCAGAGAAATCTGGGGATTTGTGGGAGGTCCCCGGGTGTTTGAGGGCCGGGAGGAGCCTGTTTTGCATGTCTCTGCAGTGCAGCACTATCTGGCGGAGGATAACCCAAGTGTAAGTACTATATCTGGAGCAGGACGTACTGTATACTAAGAATATAAGGCATTACAGCATTAGTTGACATTGACTAGACTCATATTTTTGCTGTCTCTAAAAGATTTCAAATAGTTTTATCTACAGATCTCAGGGGTGTGCGCACCACCAGTGACAATCTGTTACTTGTTTCTTTGTTAGTCAATAGTGCACACGTATTTTGGGGTGCTATTGTTACATCACTGATCAAATCAGATTTTGTTTTAACCAAAACTCAACATGACACTTGAGAAATTACTATGGACCCAGAAAGATAATTTTCGGCCTATCACCCCAGAGGCAGCTATTCTGATATGTGGCTTAAAACAGCACAAACCTGTGATTTTGACAACCCTGGGTTTTGTTTCATTTGAGCAGCCGCATCCCCTGCAGTGTGTGCACTTCCGCCCCCAATCTGAATGGCTGGGAGCTTGTGCACAGCCAAATGATGCAGAAGGTGAGTTTACCGATGCTCCGGGGAGGTTTCACACAGCAGGGCATGCCAATTTGTGATTCCCTGGGGGCTGGCCCTGGAACCTTTCAGTTTCAGGACCGGCCCCAGTTGGGTTTTGTTCTGCTTTAACTTGCAAAAGAACCAAATAACAAATATAGCTTCCGTTGTATCTTTTATCAACAGAGAACATATATTGTAGAAAGGCACAAGCTGTCCACACTCTAGATCAGGGGTACTCAACCACTTTTTGTAGAGGTCCATATACAAGCATCCAGTGAGAGTTGAAGGTCCGTGCGGGGGGGGGGGATAGTTAGAAATCCATGCACTGGAGGGGGGGCTATAGATTCCACAGGCAAAACTAAAGTCCGGGATGAATGGGACAGAGCGGGGGGGGGGGGCAGGGATGCATGCTATGTGCCAGGGAGCCATGACACTGGCAGGGAGTCTAAGCACTACATCGCTGATCAAGTAAAGGGGGCAGTGCTAATCACAGCAGCACAGAAGCAACTGAGTGCAAAGCTGTCAGGACAGGTGTGTAGAAATCTGGCGCAGAGGTCCGCATTCGGACCCCAGTCCGCCAGTTGAGTACCGCTGCTCTAGAGCAATATTCCCCAATCCTATCCTCCAGAGCCACCAACAGGTCATGTTTTGAGGATCTCACAGCTGTCTCTATAGCTCTGTCCCACCTGTGAAACTGTGTGGATATCCACAAAACAAGACCTGTTGGTAGGTCCTGAGGATAGGGTTGAGGACCCCACTCTAGAGGGCAAAAGGTGGGTGGGGATTGCACCAGTAAGCAACATATGCAGGTTGCCTAGCCCCCCCCCCCCCCCAAGTTCATGAAAGCAAAATAGTATTGCCTCAGAGACCCTTCTTCAATCTTTCTCACTCTGAACTGAATCCTGCTGCCAAAAATGGACATCCAGGCAATACAATCTGTAAAAAAGCACAACACTGCACACAGAAAGTTGGTCAATGCTCAGAGACATGACCAAGGTAAGTAAGCCTGATGTCATTTTCAGTGTTTCTCCAGGATTGGTGAGGGGAGAGTGAATCTTGACATATAAGATGGATGGGTTCTTGGCTTGATCAGTAATGAGCACATAGCTCCACTGCAGCTATGATGCTGGAAAGGTGGAGGTAAGGTACTGTTATGGGCTGTTAATAAAGAAGGACTAGTTTGAAGACTGCTATCAGAAACTGACTCCATAGATGGAATGCCACTGTTACTTAAAAATACTGTTTTGTGAGTACTCACCTTTAAAACGGGTATTATGAGTGTGCCATACATTGCACTTCGATCTTCATGACATGTGGGTAATCTCCAGTAGAGGGCGAACTTCTGCAGAGATGAATATGCAAAAAAGAAAGCCCCTCCCGGTCCATATATACCTGGGACCTCCCACCAAATTCCCAGTGTAAAAAAGCAGTAAGGGGACCAGGAAGAACCAATTATAACCTAACAATCAAAACCAATGTTTCACCATATAAAAGCCCCAGAATACCAGAAAAAAAGGGGTGGGGCGAAGTGGAGTGTATGGCACACTCATAATACCCGTTTTAAAGGTGAGTACTCACAAAACGGTATTATTCTAAGTGTGCCATACACTCCACTTAGATCTTCATGACATGTGGGACATCCAATAGCAGTGTCCGTCATGGGTGGGAGAAACAGTAAAGAATGTACCAACTCAAACCACTCCAGCTTGCAGAACCTTGTGGCCAAAAACAGCATCTGCTGAAGCCCGCACATCAACCTTGTAAAAAGTATGAACGGAAGACCAAGTAGCAGCCTTACAAACTTGTTCAACAGAAGCCTGGTGCTGAAAAACCCAGGATGCACCAACTGCACGAGTAGAGTGCGCAGTGACCCTAAAAAGAGGAGTCCTCCCATTAGCTGAATAGGCCCCAACAATGGCCTGACTAATCCATTTGCTAATCGTAGACTTATCAGGTGCCAAACCTTTCCTGGGCCCGCAGGGCACCACGAAAAAAGCGTCCGTCTTGCGGAAAGAAGAAGTAGTCACCAAAACACAGCGAACCACATCCAAATTGTGCAAAACCCTCTCCTTGTCATTGCCAGGCTTAGGACACAAGGAAGGGAGAACAATATCCTGATTGAGGTGGAAAGCAGACACCACCTTAGGAAGCAAAGCCGGCTTAAAAGGAAAAAACACCTTATCCCGGTGTCTCTCAAAGTAAGGGGCCTGAATCAACAGAGCCGCCAACTCAGAGGCATGCCGAACAGAGGTAATAGCCACCAAGAAAGCAACCTTCTGAGTGAGAACCGAAAGAGCAATATCCTGTAACGGCTCAAAAGGAGGACCCTGCAGAGCCGAAAGAACCAAATTCAAATCCCAAACAGGAACTACAGCCTTCTGAGGGGGCCACACATGCGCGACCCCTTGGAAAAAGGTCTTAACCAGCGGGTGTATGGCAAAAGACCTCTGGAAGAAAACCGACAGAGCAGAAACCTGTCCTTTCAAGGTACTAAGCTGGAACCCAAGATACAGATTATGCTGAAGAAACTCCAAAATCCTGGGTATAGAAAAAACCCTGCAAGGCAAGGCTCAAGCCTCACACCAATCAATATAGGACCTCCAAGTCCTATAGTAAATGCCAGAAGAGGACCGCTTCCTAGCCCTAATCAGGGTCTGAACAGCCGCCTCAGACAAACCTTCCTCTTTCAAGATGAAGGTTTCAGCAGCCAAGCCGTCAAAGCCAGTGTTTGTAAATTGGGGTAAAGTAGATGACCCTTAGATAGCAGGTCTGGCAGCAAGGGAAGCCGGTACTAGTCTACGGCCATCCTTACAACGTCTGCGTACCAAACCCTTCTTGGCCACCTTGGAGCCACCAGAATCGCTGGTGCCCCTTCTAGAACCAGTTTGCGAACTACCTTGCCTAGCATGGAGACGGGTGGAAACAGGTACAGAAAACCCAACTCCTTCCAAGCCAGTGACAAGGCATCCACTGCCGGAGACAGAGGATCCTGAGAAAGAGACACAAAGGCCGGAAGTTTGTGATTGTGCCTCGAGGAAAAGAGATCCACCTCCGGAGTCCCCCACTTGCGGCAAAGATCCAGAAAAACCTTGGGGCTGAGAGACCACTCTTCTTGGCGAGATGATCCCCTGCTCAGGGAATCCGCCTCTGTGTTCTCCACCCAGTGCAGGATCAGAGAGACTTCCCTGAGGGCACTCCTGCTGCGAGTCCCTCCTTGGGGATTGATGTAAGGTACTGCCGTTCGGTTATCCGAATGAACCTGAACCGGCAGACCCCGTAAATGTGAGGACAGCCGAGCCAGAACCAGTCGGATGGCTTTGAGCTCCAAGACATTGATGGGGGTGTGAGCCTCCTGAGGAACCCACACCCCGCTGAACTGATGACTTTTCCAATAACCTCCCCAGCCCAAGAGGCTGGCATCCATGGTAACCGTCTCCCAACAGGGGACCAGAAAGGATCTGCCGTTCAACAGATTGCTCGATTCCAGCCACCACCGAAGGGACTGCCAAACCCTGCAAGACATCCTGAAAGGTTGATCCAATGACTGCGGACACCTGTCCCAACGCGTCAATAGGTGAAGTTAAAGAGATCTCATGTGAAACTGTGCAAACGGTACTGCCTCGAAGGAGGATACCATCAAGCTCACCAGTTTCATCCCCTGTCAGATAGAGGAACAAGGATTGGCCAGAAGAAGGCGGATCAGACCCTGAATCCCCTGAACCTTGGTCTGGGGCAGAAACACTCTGGCCATGGTATCCAGATTCAGGCCCAGAAATGAAATCACACGAGACGGGGAGAGAGAAGACTTGGTGCGGTTGATCACCCACCCGAACCTCTCCAGGGTCGACACCATCTGGTGGGTGTCCAGCTCCGCCTGACGCTGAGATCAACAGGTCGTCCAGATAAGGCACAATGCGAATGCCCTGGGCTCTGAGCAGAGCCATTATTCCCGCCAAGACCTTGGTGAAGACCCTCGGCACCGAGGTCAGACCGAAGGGAAGAGCTACAAACTGATAATGTTGATCCTCCACCGCAAACCGGAGGAATCTCTGATGTGCCTGAAAAATCGGAACATGCAGATACGCATCCTTGATGTCTATGGATGTCATAAAATCCCCTTGGCGAAGGGAATTGATAGCCGAGCACAGAGTCTCCATGCGGAACTTTTTGGCTCTGATAAACCTGTTGAGAACCTTTAATGCTGAGCCAGTTTAACGGCAGGCTTGGGCTTGGAACCCCAGGCAGCCGCGGGACGTGCCCGACCTCTGCCTCTGTTCCAGGACGAGCTCCTGACACCCGAGAAGGCCAAACCTCTAGCCGCTCTGGCCCCTCGAAAGGAAGGAGTGAACGAGCCAGCCCCCCGAAAGGGGCAGCGCTGTTTCCTCCGCTGAGGCAACTTACCTCCTTTTGCAACAGCATCCAATTTATCTCCAAACAGCCGCGATCCCAATTTGCATCTCTTAAGGATAGCGAACTCAGCGCCAGTTGGATCAAACTGAGCGTTATTCAGCCAGTCCCTGATAAGAGACCTGGTAGCAAACGATACCAGGGCAGATGCACTAACAGGCCGCAGGGCCGAGCCCACGTTGGCGAATGCGTGGCACGCCATCTGATCAAGGCGCTTATCCTCACCATCCTTAAGGGAAGTGGCGTCAGGGGTGTTCAGCACAGAAGAGTTAGTCAAATCTAAAACTGGCGCGTCGACCTCGGGAGGAGACGACCAGCGCTTAACCGCCTCCACCAGAAAAGGATACTTCTTATCCCATCCCAGAGGAACAACAGGAAGCCAACTGGGCCTCTCCCATTCTCTAAGGATCAGCGCATCAATGTGACCCTGGGTAGGGAATTCCAGACGGGGCTTGCAGGCCCCAAAAAATTCCCCCTTCTTGAGAGGGGGCGCCTCAGGTGGTTCAATATCCAACACCTCCAATAAATGTGACAAAACAGTGGCCGTATCTACGGCATCCCCCAGCGCCTGCCCGACATCGGCATACCCAGACTGAACATAGTCAGCCTCTGTTTCCTGATACAATTCCCCCTCCTCTAATGGGGAATAATCTGACAAATCAGCGGAATCGTCGTCAACATCCCACAAGGGCTGGGCCGACGACAAATGTCTTTTTAGCCTGGCCTTCTTGCCCACCGTGCTAGCAATAATTTTCTCGATGCTGGCCAACCTAGCCCAAACATCAGAGCGACTACCCGCTGGCACCAATGTCACTTGGGGTACGGATAAGGTGGGGAGGGGATGGCGATGAAGGGGGAGGCGCCGACCCAGAAGGCTGGGTACCAGACTGCCGCATTATGGCCTTTTGTGCGCATGGTATACAGATCAGCACATTCTCCCCCGTAAGGGATACCCCACACATGGCCCGGATTGTCCCAGAGGGAGCCCGAGCCCAGTATCCTGAACCCGAGCCTCCATATGGTGAATTTTTGTGGTCAGTCGCAAGACCCCAGGGAATTTACACCTAAGCAACCCGGGATGCCCCTTAAAAGTCCCGGTGGGAGGAATTGAGGTGAACAATTTTACACTAGGGACCCCAGGACCAGGAGGAACCCCATAATATGCACATATACAATGCAATCTGTAACACACAAAACAGGCAACATAAGTGCAATCCTACATATATAAGGCAATAACATATACTTAATTGTATATGTATATAAATATGTATATATATATCTGTATTCCAACCAGACATGCGTAACCACCACCCAAAACACACACATGACCGCAATCGGTGGGGTCACCCATACAAGCTAAGGAAGTGGCCATCCGGCCCTTACTACTCGAAGCGCAGGTCAAAATGGCCCCCGAGAAGTGCCTGATGCAGGAAGAGGGAGAGAAAGGGGAGGGCGGGCCAGCGCAGAACACGCGCTCGCCAGGCCATGCCCCCCTCCCAGCAACGCGGATCCCCTAGAAACGAGCCACAGAACCGTGCCGAAGAAGCTCCCCCAGGCTAATAACAGCACCTGCCATGGCCCAAAAGTGAAACACTCACTGTCCCACACACACACAGTGAATCACACACCACACACACAGGGGCATATGTGGGAGAACGAATAACGTCCAGGCCAGGCAACCCCCCCCCGGAGGGGAATAAGGGACCCAGAAGGGGGGGGGGAACCCTGCCAGAATCAGAGGGATGGGGCATCCCACACCAGGATCACCAAAAAACCTGGAAAACCGCCTACCCCATAGTGAGGTCTCACGGTAGAGCAGTGCTCCTTCCGCACCCATATGGTGCTGCCTACCTTTATCAGGACCCCCAGCCTAAGCTGGGAGGCTCAAACAGGGGCAATTTAGAAAGGGTCCTGGCAGTAATAGGGACAATAGACGGCCAGGCGCGAGCCCAGCTTACCTGTAAGTAAAGAAGTCTTCATCTTCTGTCTTGTCGCCTTCCCTGCAGAGAAGGAACTGGGAATTTGGTGGGAGGTCCCAGGTATATATAGACCGGGAGGGGCTTTCTTTTTTACATATTCATCTCTGCAGAAGTTCGCCCTCTACTGGAGATTACCCACATGTCATGAAGATCGAAGTGGAGTGTATGGCACACTTAGAATAGAAGGGTGCCTATATTGGTCATTATGAACAAACTAATTAGATGGAAACATTTTTCTTTTACATTTCAGTTACAATATGATCACACTAATAGTTGCCCAACAACTTGGGAAACTATCTAGTAGGGAGAGATCCATATGGAAGTCATTGTTTTTTTAGGGTGTAGGCCCAGTTTAAATCTTTATGTGTATATAAATGAAGTGCAATTGTAATGATGTGAATTGGGATTTCAGAAACCCCATTTTATCACAAAGTGGTTGGATCCTAGTTCTGCCCTACCTCCTTCTAGGATTCGGGTTAAACTCCGCGGGCCTGCCTAGTAAAACCTTATATTTGCCAATAAGCAATTTCTGACCCCTGCCAGATGAGAAAACTTGCTACTTTTTTTTACGAGAGAAAATTACCATTCACTTTCATTGTCTACGTTTGAGTTGATTCAGAGCCAAGTGAAAATTCATACCCGGTAGACAATGAAAATGAGTGGCAGTTTTCACTCCTAAAGAAAGAAGTGAGTTTTCTCACCAGTCTCTGAATCGACCCAATCATGTGCGCTTCCAATCAAGCACATTCGCCAAGCTTTTCTGCCAGCTCCAAATGATTCTCTTTTAGGGATGTGTTTTGCTATTAACCACTGAAATGACACAACAAAAATGAAGAAGCATCTGGAATCTCTATCTTATGAGAATAAAGGTGCTGAATATCTCCAGTTTCTGAAATGCTAAACCTTTAAGGTGGACCAAAACCCAGGATTTTGTCTAATCTGGGTTTTTGTCCTTTCCCCAGGGGACCCCGCTGTGTAAACCCCCCAAATCACCACAGCCAACTCACCTTATCCCGGTCCCACTCCGCTTCCCTGTAGCAGTGCGCATGCCCACGCCAGGCATTTGTGAATGACCGGCGCGGGCACACTCGCTGTTAGAGGGAGGCGGAGGATGCGGCCGTCAGAGCCACTGCTCTTAGACGCACCGTGGGACAGGGATACGGTGAGTTGCTGCGGCAATCTGGGGGGGTTTGACACAGCGGGGCACCCCAGATCGGAGTGCCCCCAGGGAAAGGAACAAAACCCAGGATAGTCAAAACCTTTGACTATCCTGGGTTTGGGTCCACTTTAATGACCAACCTAATTTTAGCCTGGATGTACATTCTTGTCCATCCCTGTGTTCTAATGGCAGGTGGGTAAAAAGTTGAGCATTCATGTAGACGGGTGGGTGGGTGAGCAGGCAGGTGGGTAGGTAACTGGGCATGGTGGCAGGAAGGTGGGCATGATGGCACTCACCCCTAGCCCTTTGCACACTCCCCCGCCACATTTGTCCTTCCAGGGACTTCGGGGCCTGTAAAAGCTTGCTTCAGATACCCTAGCGGTGCTCCTCCACACTCTCATTGTTCCTAGACCAGCACCCCTGGATGCAAATGTGCGCACTCGCAGATGCACATACCTGCAGACATACATGTGGGCCTCGCAGACACTCCCGAACCCACATACATGCCCCTGCACATGCACTCCCAAAGCTACATGCACGTGCCCCATAGAAACACACTCTCAAACCCACATGCACACACCTCCACAGATGTGCACTCCCAAACGCACATGTGCGTATGATCCCCCCCTCTCCCTCAATAACCTAGAAGTGTGGCATATTTGCCCCTTCTCCAAAATAATTCAAGTTCCCTGGTGAATTTTACAATGGGAGGGTGGGAGATGGGGAGGGACAGAGGACCCAACCTATTGTCTCAGTGGTCAAATTGTGGTCCAGGGTTCACAGTGATGGACAGCATGCATTGACTTTGGCAAGGGGGAGAAAAAATACAATTCTGTGAGTACTCACCTGTAGAATTGATTTTGTAGTATACAGCACATCCTGTTTCACCAAATTCTTTACGATTGGGATATCCGCCACAAGGTGGCGCAGTGGACTGCAGAAGAGACTTGTGGCGTCTCCCGGCCCTATGAAAGGAAAGGAATCTCCCACAAATTTCCAGTGTTACAAAGCAGTTAGACAAGAAGCCGGGAGAATAATAATGAAGGAAAACCCCAACCAAACATCTGAACAAATCACCATACAGAGGTTTCCAAGAATAATGATAACAAAGGAGGGGTGAAACAGGACGTGCTGTATACTACAAAATCAATTCTACAGGTGAGTACTCACAGAATTGTATTTTTCCAAGTATACAGCACGTCCTGTTTCACCAAATTCTTTACGCTTGGGACATCCAAAAGCAGTGTCCGTAAAGTAGGGTGGTATCCCCAAAGAACAATGGCAGGCAGTTTAAACCACTGCCGCCTGAAGAACTTTGCGGCCAAAAGTCAATCAGCTGAGGCCCTAACATCAACCTTGTAAAACTTGGAAAAAGTATCAACAGAAGACCAAGTTGCGGCTTTACAAACTTGTTCAACAGAAGCCTGGAGCTGAAAGGCCCAAGAGGCACCAATAGCACAAGTGGAATGAGCAGTAAGGCGAAAGGGAGGTTCCTTCCCCTTAGCAGAACAGGCTTGCACCACCGCCTGACGAATCCACTTGCTGATAGTGGACCCTTCCTTGGACCAGAAGGAAGAACAAAAAGAGCATCAGTCTTCCTAAAAGATTCAGTAGCTACCAAGTAAAACTTCAGAACCCTGACCACATCTAAAGAATGCAGAGTCCTCTCCTTGGAATTAGCAGGATTAGGACACAAGGAAGGCAAGACAATGTCCTGATTGAGATGAAAAGCAGACACCACCTTAGGCAAGAAATCTGGTTTAAACCGAAAACACCACCTTGTCCTGGTGTCGCTCAAAATAAGGAGGTTTGATGGAAAGCGCCGCCAACTCAGAAACACGCCTAACAGAAGTGATAGCCACCAAAAAGGCTACCTTAAGAGTCAAGATGGGCAAAGCAGCCTCACGGAGAGGCTCAAAAGGACGACCCTGCAGAGCAGATAACACCAGATTCAAATCCCAAACTGGTAACATAGGTTTACGTGGCGGACGCACATGAGAAACCCCCTGGAAAAAAGTCTTAACCAAACAGTGACTGGCAAAAGATCTTTGGAAAAAAATTGCCAGAGCTGAAACATGACCTTTGAGGGTACTAAGCTGAAGGTCCAAATCCAAACCATGTTGCAAGAACTCCAGAATCCTGGGAACAGAAAACACCCGACAGGGAAGAGATTTGGACTCACATCAGGCAATGTAAGCATGCCAGACCCTGTAGTAGATAAAGGACGGGGACTTCTTCCTAGCCCTAATCATGGTATCAACAACAGAGGCAGGCAAACCCTTTTCCACCAAGATGGAGGTTTCAGCAGCCAAGCCGTCAAAGCCAGCGTTTGTAAATTGGGATGGCACAGATGCCCCTGATTGAGCAGATCTGGATCCTCGGGCAGGACGTACTGATCTACTGCCAACTGCACGATGTCTGCAAACCACACCCTTCTTGGCCAACAGGGGGCCACCAGAATGGTTGCCACCCCTTCCTGGGCTACCTTGCGCAGCACCCTGCCCAGCAGAGGAAACAGAGGGAACACAGAGGAGCCGAAACCCCTTCCAAGGCATTGCCAGCGCATCCGTGGCAAAGGCCAGAGGATCCTGTGACAGAGAGACAAAGAATGGAAATTTGTGATTGTGACGTGAAGCAAACAGGTCCACATCCGGCAGACCCCAGCGGTGGCACAGGGAGTGAAACACCCTGCTGCTGAGGGACCACTCCCCCAGCCAAGACATCCCCCTGCTCAAAGACTCTGCCTCCAGGTTCTCCAACCCCGGGATGTGAACTGCCGAGATGCAGGGGACATTCTCCTCCGCCCAGGACAGTATCAGGGACACTTCCTTGAGGGCTCGCTTGCTCCGAGTCCCTCCCTGATGATTGATGTAGGCGACAGCCGTCTGGTTGTCTGATCGGATCTGAACAGCCCGACCCCGAAGGTGTGGGGTCAACTGGGAAACTGCCAACCTCTCTTGGGGTGTGGGGGCCTCATGAGGACCCCACTGACCCCAGAACTTCAGAGACTTCCAAAAGCCCCCCCAACCTGTCAGACTGGCATCTGTGGTGACAATCTCCCAGCACGGGCAGAAAGGTCCTGCCCACTAGGAGATTCCTTAAAGCGGACCTTCACTCTAAATAAGAGTCTATCTTATATGTTTCCCACACCCTGTACATACAGATTGCTCACATTAAAAATCATCCTACCTGCATCTACTGCATTTTATAAGCCTTTAAACATCCAAGATGGCGGCTTATGGAAGCTGCCATTTTTGCAGGCAGCCTGCAAACAGGAAGTGCCTGCAAACAGGAAGTGACTGTGCTGCTCTGCATTCTGGGACTGCTGACCTTTCCCTGACCCCAGCTCTGCTCTGTCTGAGCAAAGCACAGCTATAACCTGCCCCCCTGTACCTTATCCCACTCTCCTCTCCTCAGTAAGTGTGATGCTTCTGAGTCAAGATGGCGGCGCCCGTATCCTAAATTCCCGAACAGAGTTGCAGCCCAGTGGGGAAAAGTATAATAAATTAGTGACTAAACATGTAAAATATATTAATTTTAGATGCTGAGGAATTGTTTTTTAAGAGTTTGGGCTTTTCATTAAATCATGGTGAAGGTCCGGTTTAAGTCCAGCCACCAGGAGAGGGACTGACTGACCCGAGGGGACAGAGCAAATTCCTGATCCAGGGACACAGGGTCCCGATCCCAAACCGACAAGAGGTGCAACTGAAGAGGTCTCATGTGAAACTGAGCATAGGGGACCGCCTCGAAGCATGACACCATCAGGCCCACCAACTGCATCCCCTGCCGAATGGAGGGATGAGGGCAAGAAAGTAGAGACTTCCACCTTCTACTGAGGCAGAAAAACCTTGACCTGAGATGTATCCAGAGTCATGCCCAGAAAGGACCTCACCAAGGACGGAGACAGAGAAGACTTGGGGTAGTTGATCACCCAACCGAAGGACTCGAGTGTGGAGACCACCATCTGGGTATCCAGCTCGACTTGATGGAAGGACTGAGACGCGATCAGAATGTTGTCCAGATAAGGAAGGATGCGAATGCCCTGAGATCTCAACAGGCCAGTATAGGGTTAAGGCTAGCAAGAGCCACCCGGGATGCCCCAAAACCCCGCTAGGGAAGGTGGGAGATGAAGGGAAGAGGGCCAGGAAAAACCACAGTCACGTTTATCCCGCCTAAAAGACATAAGAAAACCACACATAACAATCCCATGTGGCGAGAGTAGCGAAATACAACCCCGAAGGGAACTCACGGTTCGATAAATCGATCACACAATCCAGGCAGGTCAGCAGTGCACCGCAGTACCGCAGGACAAGAGGAGAAGTCTCAAACCAAAATGGCGCCCGCACGGACCTTGAGGGGCGGGCCGCGGAGGAATGACGCAAAAGGCGTCATCCGCGGGACCCCCCCCCGAAGAGCGCCAATGACAGCGTAGAAAGACACAAGGAAACTGTTGTCACCAGCCGGGGAGTGGCGGCGAGTGCGCACAAAACAAGTAATAAACAGACAAACACTAATGCGGACACCATCGCCTCACTGTGTGAAACCCCCCCAGGGCATCGGTAATCACAATTTCCCAGTCCAACAACGCATGCATGTGCACTTGTCCAATGAGAGCATGTCATTCTGCACACGGCTCTCATTATTTTCAATGGGGTTGCTGTATGACATGTCTCGGCAGACAGCTCTCATTGGACAACAGCCTGTGCATGCTCCAGTAAACGGAGATAGGCGATTACAGGCTTTTCTCTTAGGTCGTACACAGCAGGGCAAACCAATATGGTGTAAAGGAAATAGTCAGTTTAATCGTATAAAACGCCCCGATACTGGCCTAGAGGGTCCCAGAGCATAAAAGGGTGACCCTGGGCCAGCCCTTGTCACCATCTGGGAGAAGTCATGTTTGTGTGCTAGAGATACCACATCATCGGCAGGCTGAGCCATGCTTCTTTGGGGGCCTGCTCCACTACACATCAACTCATTAGAATGCATTCTAGGTACCTGTATCTCGCTTTCTCAGACTGTTATTGTAAATTCCATAACTTGTATACTTCAGGAGCGCTTAATGCATTAAAATATATTTCATTTGAGCTTGCTCTTTTTGCCTTGATTGTGAACTCACGGGTCTGGCCTTTTGGTGTAGTAGAAGCCATTGGCAAGTTACAGAATGGGACAAAGAAAATACATATTGCTTGTGTCCAGGGTGCTCTAGCATCAGCTGGACCCACTAAATACGTGTTTTGTTCCACTTTAAGATCGTTCTATAGTAGATTGATTGAATCTCCCGGACTTCATCTATTAATTTCATGGATTCACAATCTCAAGTTATCACAGGAACATGCCTGGTAGTTCTTTAGCAACTGGGTGGGTAAAACCAAGTATATTCAGGGAGTTTGTGAGACAATGAAGATGAGTGGGCAAAGCTTGCTGGCTAAGATGCAGCATCTAAGATGGCATACCATGAACACTCCAGCCTCCATGTGTCCACCAAACTGCGCAGCACCACACCCCACCCGGCCAGCACTTATAATTGCTGGCAAAGCGGTGAATACATGAAATGTGTCTGCCAAGGCTACAGGAGTGTGGAAAAATAAAGCATCTTTCCATATTTTAGACTGCCTATATAGCAGAAGGGCACCCAAAATCATGGGTGTGTGGGGGTATTTTACTTTTAGGTAGAAGACAAAACAGCAAGTTTGATGCTTGGGCATTGCCTTTGTGTAGAAGTGCTTTCCTTGTTGGTTTATGTTAAAGGTGGCTTTAGGCTTGCCTTTTTCTTTTTAAAAACAAATTTGTGTAACATGTATGTGCATGCGCTGACCACTAGATGGCAGGGCTGCTGCGTCTGTAAAGAAAAAAGCAAGCGTGGTTGCGCAACACAGTGTAGAAGACTCCATGCATCACCTGCCCAAGTGCCATTTGATATGAATACTGATGCTGCTGGACAGAAGCAAACTGCATATCCTACGATCAGCAGCACACAACTGTGTGAGCTTAGGTATCTGTGAATCACAAGCCACTATGGAGAGAGACCCATGTTAGGCTTACAAAAACAAAAAAGGCAAAATGCAGAATGGAACGGCTTTAGGTTTACCACTTTCATTTCTTAGTACTACACCAGAGATCCCCCCAACATGTATTACCATGAGCGAGATTACAAGCAACAAAATTCACCATGTGTATAAATTACCTAATTCTCCATTTAGTGAGCACAACCCTCAAAACTTAAGAGGACTGAATGCGCAAGGGGAAACAAGCATTTAAAAATATCTTTAAAAAAAAAAAGAAAAAAAATCTGGAGATTACTTACCAGTAACTTTGTTTCCAGGAATAATCTGGGACGATCCCCCCCAAGGAGAGAGCGTGTGTCTCTTCCCCCTTCCGGAAATGCAAAAAAGATGATTAAACACCCATCCCACCCCTCTAACTTGTGCAAAAGAACCAGGGCCAAAGTGAGTATAAGTAGCCCCCAGTCGTCAATTAGCAGCCACTTGCAAGGACCTGACACAGAGTTCAGAAAAAGAGAGGGTGAGTGGTCCCAGATTATTCCTGGAAAGGAAGTTACCCCAGATTTCCAGTCATATACAGGACGGTCCACTAAGAGAGGTAGTGAGACAACAAAAATACAATTCTGCGATTCTCACCTGTAGAATTGTTTTCTTTCTTTTTCCACTCAGTCAGGAAGTCAGAAAGGAATGGGTTAACTCTCATCCGAAGGGCAGGGACTGCAAGACAAAAGGTGTGATTTCTCTCGGCCTATATATACTTCCAGCAGCTCTCCTCTATCCAGTAATTGAAAAGCAGTAGACAGCAGTAGAAAAATACCGTTTTGTGAGTACTCACCTTTAAAACGGGTATTATGAGTGTGCCATACACTCCACTTCGGTCTTCATGACATCTGGGTAATCTCCAGAAGAGAGCGAACTTCTGCAGAGATGAATATGCAAAAAAGAAAGCCCCTCCCGGTCCATATATACCTGGGACCTCCCACCAATTCCCCAGTGTATAAAAGCAGTAAAGGGACCAGGAAGAACCAAATATAACCTTAACAATCAAAACCAATGGTTCACCATATAAAAGCCCCAGAATACCTGAAAAAAACAAGGGTGGGGCGAAGTGGAGTGTATGGCACACTCATAATACCCGTTTTAAAGGTGAGTACTCACAAAATGGTATTATTCTAAGTGTGCCATACACTCCACTTCGGTCTTCATGACATCTGGGACATCCAATAGCAGCGTCCGTCATGGGTGGGAACCAGAAACAGTAAAGAATGTACCAACTCAAACCACTCCAGCTTGCAGAACCTTGCGGCCAAAAACAGCATCCGCTGAAGCCCGCACATCAACCTTGTAAAACTTGGAAAAGATATGAACGGAAGACCAAGTAGCAGCCTTACAAACTTGTTCAACAGAAGCCTGGTGCTGAAAAGCCCAGGATGCCCCAACAGCACGAGTAGAGTGCGCAGTGACCCTAAAAGGGGGAGTCCTCCCCTTAGCAGAATAGGCACCAACAATGGCCTGACGAATCCATTTGCTAATCGTAGATTTAGCAGGAGCCAAACCTTTCCTGGGCCCGCAGGGCACCACGAACAAGGCGTCCGTCTTGCGGAAGGAAGAAGTAGTCACCAAATAGTACTTCACACAGCGAACAGCATCCAAATTGTGCAGAACCCTCTCCTTGCTTAGGACACAAGGAAGGGAGAACAATGTCCTGATTGAGGTGGAAAGCAGACACCACCTTAGAAAGAAAATCCAGCTTAAAACGAAAAACCACCTTATCCTGGTGTCTCTCAAAGTAAGGGGCCTGAATCGACAGGGCCGCCAACTCAGAGACACGCCGAACAGAGGTAATAGCCACCAAGAAAGCAACCTTCAGAGTGAGAACCGAAAGAGCAATATCCTGTAACGGCTCAAAAGGAGGACCCTGCAGAGCCGAAAGAACCAAATTCAAATCCCAAACAGGGACTACAGCCTTCCGAGGGGGCCGCACATGCGCCACCCCTTGGAAAAAGGTCTTAACCAGCGGGTGTAAAGCAAAAGACCTCTGGAAGAAAACCGACAGAGCAGAAACATGTCCTTTCAAAGTACTAAGCTGGAACCCAAGATCCAGATTATGCTGAAGAAACTCCAAAATCCTGGGTATAGAAAAAACCCTGCAAGGCAAGGCCCTAGCCTCACACCAATCAATATAGGACCTCCAAGTCCTATAGTAAATGCCAGAAGAGGACTGCTTCCTAGCCCTAATCAGGGTCTGAACAGCCGCCTCAGACAAACCTTCCTCTTTCAAGATGAAGGTTTCAGCAGCCAAGCCGTCAAAGCCAGCGTTTGTAAATTGGGGTAAAGTAGATGACCCTTAGATAGCAGGTCTGGCAGCAAGGGAAGCCGGTACTAGTCTACGGCCATCCTTACAACGTCTGCGTACCAAACCCTTCTTGGCCACCTTGGAGCCACCAGAATCGCTGGTGCCCCTTCTAGAACCAGCTTGCGAACTACCTTGCCCAGCATGGAGACGGGTGGAAACAGGTACAGAAAACCCAGGTCCTTCCAAGCCAGTGACAAGGCATCCACTACCAGAGACAGGGGATCCTGAGAAAGAGACACAAAGGCCGGAAGTTTGTGATTGTGCCTCGAGGCAAAGAGATCCACCTCTGGAGTCCCCCACTTGCGGCAAAGATCCAGAAAAACCTGGGGGTTGAGAGACTCTCTCCGTGGTGAGAGAATCCCCTGCTCAGGGAATCCGCCTCCGTATTCTCCACTCCCGGAATGTAGACTGCCGAAAGGCAAGGAACATTGCTCTCCGCCCAGTGCAGGATCAGAGAGACTTCCCTGAGGGCACTCCTGCTGCGAGTCCCTCCTTGGTGATTTATGTGAGCTACTGCCGTTCGGTTGTCCGAACGCACCTGAACCGGAATACCCAGTAAATGTGGGGTCAGCCGAGCCAGAACCAGTCGAATGGCTCTGAGCTCCAATACATTGATGGGAATTGTGAGCCTCCTGGGGACCCCACACCCCGCTGAACTGATGACTCTTCCAATAACCTCCCCAGCCCGACAGGCTAGCATCCGTGGTAACCGTCTCCCAACAAGGGACCAGAAAGGATCTGCCCTTCACCAGATTGCTCGAGTCCAGCCACCACCGAAAGGACTGCCGAACCCTGGGAGACATCCTGAAAGGTTGATCCAATAACTGTGGACACCTGTCCCAATACGTCAATAGGAGAAGTTGAGATCTCATGTGAAATTGTGCAAACGGCACCGCGGAGGAGGAGGACACCATCAGACCCACCAGTTTCATCCCGTCAGGTAGAGGGACAAGGACTGGCCAGAAGAAGATGGATCAGGCCCTGAATCCCCTGCACCTTGGTCTGGGGCAGAAACACTCTGGCCCGAATGGTATCCAGATTCATGCCCAGAAATGAAATCACACGAGACGGGGAGAGAGAAGACTTGGTGCGGTTGATCACCCACCCGAACCTCTCCAGGGTCAACACCACCTGGTGGGTGTCCAGTTCCGCCTGTTGAAGGGAAGAAGCTGAAATCAACAGATCATCCAGATAAGGCACAATGCGAATGCCCCAAGATCTGAGCAGAGCCAATATGCCCGCCAAAACCTTAGTGAAGACCCTCGGTGCCGAGGTCAGACCGAAGGGAAGAGCTACAAATTGATAATGTTGATCCTCCACCGCAAACCGGAGGAATCTCTGATGTGCCTGAAAAATCGGAACATGCAGATACGCATCCTTGATGTCTATGGATGTCATAAAATCCCCTTGGCGAAGGGAATTGATAGCCGAGCGCAGAGTCTCCATGCGGAACTTTTTGGCTCTGATAAACCTGTTGAGAACCTTGAGATCTAGAATGGGTCTCACCGAACCCTCCTTTTTGGGAACCGTGAAAAGGTTGGAGTAATAACCCCTGCCTCTTTCCGACAGAGGCACTGGGCATATAACCCCCATGTCCAGAAGGTTTTTTACTGCTAACAGGAGCCCCTGTGCAGCCTGAGGGTCAGAGGGCACTCGAGACCTTAAGAATCTTGGGGGCGGCCAGAATTCGAACTCCAGTTTGTACCCGGAGGAGACCACTTCCAAGATCCAATTGTCTGTGACTTCCTGGGCCCAGACCTGGAAGAAGAGCCGCAGCCGCCCCCCCACCCTTGCGGGTGAGGGCGCCCCTTCATTGCTGAGCCGGTTTAACGGCAGGCTTGGGCTTGGCACCCCCTGGAGGGGAATAAGGGGGGGAATCCTGCCAGGAGCCAGCCATAAGCCTAACGGGACATGCCACACCAGGATCACCAAGAAACCTGGAAACCGCCTACCCCATAGTGAGGTCTCACAGTGGAGCAGTGCTCCCGCTGCACCCATAGGGTGCTCCTACCTTCACCAGGACCCGCAGCCTAAGCTGGGAGGCTCAATATAGGGCAATTTAGAAGGGTCCTGGCAGTAATAGGGATAATAGAAGGCCGGGCGCAAGCCTGGCTTACCTGTAAGCAAAGAAGTCCTGATCTTCTGTCTTGTCGCCTTCTCTGCAAGGAAGAAACTGGGGAATTGGTGGGAGGTCCCAGGTATATATGGACCGGGAGGGGCTTTCTTTTTTGCATATTCATCTCTGCAGAAGTTCGCCCTCTACTGGAGATTACCCAGATGTCAAGAAGACCGAAGTGGAGTGTATGGCACACTTAGAATAGCCTTTTTTATGCTGATCAACTATTTACATATATACAAACTCCACTATGTCTAAAGCATCCGTGGAACGGACATATTAGTCTAGCAGATAGGGAGGGCCTGCCGCCCAGGTGTGGAAAATGAGAGAAAACAATTCTACAGGATCAAAGAATTGAATTTTCTCTCATATTCCACTCCAGGGAGTCAGGAAGTCAGAAAAGAATGGGATCTCCAAAAGCAGTAGCCTTACTTCAGGGTGGGATCCCAGGGGTTAACATTCCTTTAAATGACAAGAATAAAACCTTAGCTGAAAAGCCTACTACTGTCTGCAATACCTTCCTACCGAAGGCGGCATCCACCTTAGCTCTAACATCTATCTTATAATATTTGGTAAATGTGTAAGAAAATACAATTCTGTGATTCTCATCTGTAGAACTGTTTTCTTTTCTATATCACTCCTGGCCTTCAGCATTCAGCATGCAAGGGTTAACTCTCGACTTTAGAGCATGGACTGCAAGACAGAAAGGTGTGGCTCCTCCCAGCCTCTATATACTTCTGACTGCTTCTCCACAATCCAGTAATTGAAAAGCAGTAGAAAACAACCGCCCGGTAGGCTAGAGCATCCTATGTCTTTATTGGAGAAAAGTAAGATGAGAATTATTCTTCACCTTTCTATGCTTATTTTCTCTCTCAATTTTTCCCTGCTGAACAACTATTTACATATGTACAAGATCCACTAGGACTAGGCATCTGAATAGCTATAGTACCCTAGCAGAAAAGGAGAGTGACGCCCTGGAATGGATATAGAAGAGAAAACAATTCTACAGGTGAGAATCACAAAATTATATTTGTTCCCAGTCCACTCCAGCCTCAGTCTCAGACTCAGCATTCAGTAACTGAAGGGAACACCAAAAGCAATGCCCTACTTCAGGATGGGACCCCAAGAATTAATGAGAGGTAAGCTATTGCAAAACCAAACATTTTAGCTTACTACTGTCTGTAAGACCTTACTACCAAATACGGCATCCACTGAGGCTCTAACACCTACCTTATAAAATTTGGTAAATGTATGAACTGAAGACCAAGTAGCAGCTTTGCATACCCGTTTTAAGAAGCCTGGTGCTAAAAGGACCAGGAAGCTCCAACAGCTTGTGTAGAATGCCCTCATTACCGCCTGTCTAATCCAACAGCTGATGACTCAGCTATAACAAATAAGGAGTCCGACTTACGGAAGGCTTGCATAGCAGACATATAGTATTTTAATGCTCTTACTACATTCAAAGAAAGAAGGGTCCTCTCCTTATGGCTAACTAGAGCAGGACATAAAGAGGGCAAAACCACACCTTCATTAGGATGAAAAGTGGGAATCACCTTAGGAAGAAAATCCTGCTTAAAACAGAAGACAGCTTTGTCTTAAGTAGGGGAGGTTTAACCCTTTAACCGCCAGCCTACCTTGAGATTTTGTCACCCTTTGTTGCCAGACCATTTTGCACTATTTGCTCCCCATGTTCAACTGTGATTTTTGAAGGGATTTCCCAGGAAAGTGATATATTGTTTTTTTCAGCAGAGCCTGGGCTTTAACATGAAATGTCTTGTTTGTCATTTTCTAAGTGTATTCTCAATATTTTGGGGTGAAAATTGTACAAAAAAAAAAAAAAAAAAAAAACTATTTTTTACAATTTGTAGTTTTTTTTTTAAATAAAAAATGTATGCTTGTCAATAAAATCTTATTGTGTGTGAAACCCCAATTTCTCCCGGTTACAGCGGTACCACATATGTATAGGTAGACACCCTTTCCTGCCCAGGAGACTCCCCCAAACAAACAAGGCTTTAGGAGATTTTCAGATAAAATACAACTATGCAATGCAATATGCGCACCTTGCAGTTTTTCAAGAAAAAGAACCCTTTACATTTGAAATATCCCCTACAAACTATATAAATTCCCTAGAAGTACACACCTCAGGCTTTCTAGGCGTACCAGGCTTGTTGACATGGGTGCAGTTTTCTGGAAGTAATCCATCAATGTATTCTTTGGTTGCACAGGGTTTCCTTAAAAATGAATAAAAAAGCAGAAATCAAAACCACATTTTTCTAAAAAAAACTATATGCAAACCAAAAAATCTGAAAAAGCAACATGTCCCGAACAGAACAATACCCAACATGCATAGCTTCTGTCAAGGAAAGAGTTGCCAAACACACCAAAGTAAAGCATGCGCATAGCGGTAATTTTACTTAAAAATTTCAGCTCTGCAGACAAAGTGCGCACCTTGTGCTTTTTCTACCAAAACAACCCTTTACATTTGGAATATCCTCAATAAACCATATATTCCCTGAAAGTACACATGTTAAGCTTTCTAAGCATACCCAGCTTGTTGTACTGGGCTCATCTTTCTGGAAGTAATATCTCGAAGAATTCTTAGGTTGCACAGGGTTTCACAAAAAATGTATAAAAAAGCAGAATAAAAAACACCTTTTCCTAAAATATCAATATGCAAATAAGAAAAAACAAGCTAAATCTAAAAGTGCAAGGTCCCCCGAGCATAACAAAACCCAACATGCATAGGTACCTGTAACCTTTTAACTGCCAGCCTACTTGAGATTTTGTCACCCTCTGCTGACAGGATATTTTTCACCATTTTGCGTGATGTTTAACTGTGATTTTTGCAGAAATTTCCAAGAAAATGGCATATTTTCTTTTTGTGGCAGAGTTCAGGCTTTAACATGAAATGTCTTGTTTGTATTTTTTCTACTTTTTTTTATATATTAAGTAAAAAAAAAATAAAAATATATATATTTTTTAAATTGTCTCCTTTATTGTAACAAAAACATTTATTTTATTAAAGAAAACCATATTGCATGTGAAAGCCCCATTTCTCCCGATTACAATGATACCACATATGTATCGGTAGCCCCCCGTTCCTGTCCAGGTGATCCCCTAAACTGAAAAGAGCACTACTATCCACATAATAAAGTGTTAAATAATAAAAAATTGGTGTGGGGTCCCCCTTCACAGGGGGGGGGGGGGAGACACCATTTCTTGGGGGAATTTTAAGGGTTTTTTTAGGAGCCAGGTAATGGGGGGTCTCGGGGTTAATGGCAAGTCACCCACTAGCCGCAGGTGACTTGCCAGACCCAGAGCCTTGTGAACTGGTATAGGGGTCTCGTAGATCCCTTACCAGTTCACAAAGGGTTAAAAGTAAAAAAAAAACACACAGACACTTTAAAAATAACTTTATTAAAAAATAATACATTTTTTAAATTTTTTTTTTTTAAATACTTACCTCCCATCCATCCCTGTGTCCCACGCTAATCACTTAGGCTTCTGCTCTCCTGCTGCTGCTGGAAGCCTTTTATACCTACTGGGTTACAGATAACATAGGGTTAATTTAAAAAAAAAAATGACATAGGGTCCCCCCTCCCAGGGAGGGGGACCCCATTTTTGGGGGGGGATTCTTTTTTTTTTTTTAAACTCTTTATTTAGATATTTTTCAATACAGATAGTACAGAAGAAAGTAGTCAATTAACATTTCAGGTTAGAACAAGAAGCACAGTACAGCAAAGCAGGCTCCCACACCCCTCCCCTCCATCTCCCCAACTGAAATAAGCTCGCTGGGTATCGCCCGGCTATAATGCCCCTGGTTATCCGGGCAGGGTCCGAATAGCACCCCCCTCCCCACCATCCGGAGGTTGGCTCCCATTCGCTGTGTCCAAGGCGGGGGGGGGGGTATAAGAGAAAGGGGCACCACGGAGGCCCCCGTCACTCCTTCAGGGATGTGAGACACGTGTGACCCGCTTGAGCTCCGGGTGGGCATTTTAAGTCTGTGTTACTGTATGGGTCCACCAGGAGCTCCATCTCCTGTCTGTCGCTTGGGCTGGGATTACCGCTTCGCTGCACCGAAACGAAATAAGCAGAAGGAGAAATAAAAGGAGCGAAAGAGAGGGGGAAAGGACTGCAGAATGATTGGGTAGGGGTAAAAAGAGAAAAGGGGGGGAGGGAGGGAAGGAAGCCCACCTCACTCGCGTCCGGGGCCAGGGGAACGGGTGGTCCAGTGGCAGACTCCGAACAAAGACCGCCGAGTCTCGAAAGAGATACCAGGGGGTCCAAACCGCATTGGACTGTTCTCCCCTGTCATGAGAAGCCGCCGTCAGTTCCTCCATTTCCCTGATTCTGTTAACTTCTCGGATCCACTCTCCCTTCGTAGGGGTGTGTTCCGACTTCCAAAAACTGGGGATCAGTGCCCTAGCTGCATTAATCAGGTGTATCAATATTGATTTCCTGTAACTGGTGATGCTACATGTGCTGTAATGTAGAAGCATGAGATCTGGGCAACACGAGACCTGAGAGCCAGTGACCTCTGACATAAGAGGAACCACTTCAGTCCAAAAGGGTTTTATCCTCGGGCATGTCCAAAAAATATGGAAGAAAGACCCGTCCTCTTCCCCACACCTCCAACACCTAGACGAGGTTCCGGGGAAGCATGCTGCCAGGTGCTTTGGGGTGTAATACCACCTGGAGAGGTATTTGTAATTTGTTTCCTGTGTTTGCACTGCAATTGAAGATTTGTGGGCAAGAGTAAATATCTTTTCCCACTCCTCCTCAGTGAATTCTTGCACCAGGTCTCTCTCCCACTGCTGACAGTATGATGGCCTTAATCCTTGGTCCTTGCCCAGCAGTTGGTAAATTTGGGAAATCAGACCAGTCGGGGGGTCCTTTCTTGTGATTAGGGTTTCAAAGCCTGTAAGGTGTCGCTCGAGGGAGTCTCTGGGGCCTGTCTGTTGCAAGTAATGCTGGAAAAGCAATAATCGCCAAGGATCTAGTCGTGGGTTGTTCCACCGGTCTTTAAGTTCTTCTATAGAGCACCATGTCCTCCCTCGTATTAAGTCTTGCCCTCTCACCATCTCCAACTCTCCCCAACCTGTCGTCGTCCGGAGTCTTTGGCCGCTCGGAAGGTCTGGATTGTCCAGTAGTGGGATTAGCGGAGATGGCCAAGGGGATATCTCTTCTCTCGGCCTCAACCCATCCCAGACCTCAAGGGTCTGCTTAACCATGGGGTTGGTTCTCACCCACTTAGCTGAATTTCTGGACACCCACGGCAAATCCTTTAGTGAAGTCTCCACGCTTTCGGCCTCTATGGCAACCCATTTTTTCTTGCCCAATCCCCTATTCCAGTCTACAATTCTCTGTAAGTGAGTCGCCTGCCAATATCTCATCAGGTCCGGTACTGCCAGGCCTCCCCTGCTCCTAGGGCGCTGCAACAGAGTAAGTCTTAACCTAGGCTTTTTGTTACTCCAAATGAACTGTCTAAATATCGAGTTCAAGTTCTTGAAGTAGCTTTTTGGGATGTGACATGGGAGAGTCTGAAACAGGTATAAAATTCTCGGAAGGACTACCATCTTAATTATATTTATACGTCCCATCCACGTGAATGTTGGGACGTGCCAGTTTCCCAGGTCCAGCTTAATCTTATTTAGCAGTGGCACAAAGTTGAATCGGAAGACGTCATCAATATTATTCGGTATTTTCACCCCTAGATAGGTTAGGGTAGGGGAGACCCATCTGAACGGGAGCGAGGCCTTAAGGTGTGTGGAGGTGTCGTCTGGGAGACCCACTCCGAGCGCCTCAGATTTATCAAGATTAATCTTGAAGTTGGAAAGCTTACCAAACCTCTCCAACTCTTTCATGAGAACCGGGAGTCCTATCACTGGGTTTGATACAAAGAACAGGAGGTCGTCCGCATATGCGGCAACCTTCTGTTCCATTCCACCAGCCTGGACCCCCTTTATGTCTCCATTCTCCCTTATATGTCGCAAAAAGGGTTCCACAACCAATGCAAAGATAAGTGGTGACAGGGGGCATCCCTGTCTGGTGCCATTCGAGATCGGGAAAGGCAAGGAGAGATCACTGTTAACCTTTACTCTAGCCTGGGGTCTAGAATACAGCTCCGTGATGTATCTAAGTGCTCTGGTCCCCAGTCCTATATGCCTCAACACCTCAAACGCGAAGTCCCAGTCTATGCGATCAAACGCTTTCTCAGCGTCCGTCGATAGCAGCATGATCGGGGTTCCATCCAGCCTTGAGCGATGTATGAGGTTTAAGACCCGGACCGTATCATCTCTTGCCTCCCTACCAGGGATAAAGCCACATTGGTCTTCCTCTATTAGGTATGGTAGATACGTTGCCAGGCGATTAGCCAGAATCTTAGTGAATAATTTGAGATCGACATTCAGGAGAGATATAGGGCGGTAGCTTTTGCAGCTTAGTGGATCCTTTCCTGCTTTGTGGATCACAGTGACATGGGCCTCCAGTGCCTCTCCAGGAAGCCTCCCCGGGTCATCCTCCCTCCCTATCGTATTGTAAGCGTGGAGAAAGTGTCCACTCAGGATAGGGAGAAATTCTTTGTAGTATGCGGCAGTCAGGCCATCCGGGCCTGGTGATTTCCCTGAGGGAGTTTGCCTGAGCGCCTGTTGTATCTCGGCTTCTGAGAGCGGCTCCTCTAGCCTACCGATCGCCTCCTTACTGAGCTGGGGCATACCTGATAATGTGATGTACCTCCTTTTCCTCTCTAGTCCTCCCTGAGGGTCTCCCGTTCCTCGTGGGTGTAAATTGTAGAGTGAGTGATAGTATTCCCGGAACACCTTAGCGATGTCCTGCGTCTTATGCCATTTCTGTTGCTGTCCATCTTTAATTGCCTCAATAAAGTTCAGGGAACGCTGTTTCCTCAAGGCCCTCGCAAGGAGCCTGCCACTTTTGTTACCCCACTCATAGTAGAAGCGTTTGCACTTCTTTATTGCAAACGCCGCTTTTTGCAACAAGATGGAGCTCAGTTCCTCTCTGCACCTTGTCAACTCTTTCAGGGTTTCCCTTAGTTGGGTTTCTTTATGCTGTTTTTCCAGGTTTTGAATCTGGGACAGTAGACAATCCCATTTGGTAATGCTCTCTCTTTTTAGTCTAGCAGCCTGTTGGATCAGGACTCCCCTAACCACGGCTTTATGAGCTTGCCATAGGGTCATAGGTGTTACCTCCTCAGTGTCATTCAGCCGAAAGTATTCGGTGAGGGCCTCCCGCACCGCACTCCTCGTCACTGGGTCCTTCAGTAGGGTCTCGTTCAGACGCCAGGTCCATGCCCTACCCCTCCCCTCTTGTGTGGACAAAGATAAGCTCACCGGGGCATGGTCTGATAGTGACGCAACGCCAATAGAGGCATCATGGGCTCTGGGCAGCAAATTGTGGGACAGAAGCACGTAGTCAAGTCTTGCATACATTGCGTGGGCTGTGGAATAGTGAGAAAAGTCCCTACCGGTAGGATTGGCAATTTGGGGGGGATTTTTAAGGGTTAAAACCCTTAAAAATCAAAAAAAAAATGTTGTGAGGTCGCCCCTACCCAGCGTGACCAGCTATGGGGGCTTGTAGAACAGGGCGCAGGGGCCAGCTTTAGTGGCCCCTGGCCCTGCAGGCTACAAGCCGGCATAGCCTAGGGCCACGGCTCTTCTGCCCCCCCCCCCCCGGGTTTTGGAGAGGCAAGTAATTTGGGGGGGCTCAGGGGTTAATGGCAAGTCACCCACTAGCCGCAGGTGACTTGCCAGACCCACCGAGCCTTGTGAACTGGTATAGGGGTCACATGGACCCCTTACCAGTTCACAAAGGGTTAAAAGTAAAAAAAACACACAGACACACTTTTTTAAAAAAAAAGTATTTTTTTTAATATTTTTTTTTAATACTTACCTACCATCCATCCCTGTGTCCCACGCTGATCACTTAGGCTTCTGCTCTCCTGCTGCTGCTGCTGGAAGCCTTTTATACCTACTGGGTTACAGATAACATAGGGTTAATTAAAAAAAAATGACATAGGGTCCCCCCTCCCAGGGAGGGGGACCCCATTTTTTGGGGGGAGTAAGGGTTAAAACTCGTGAGGTCCCCCCTACCCAGTGTGACCAGCCTGTGACCAGCTATGGGGGCTTGTAGAACAGGGCGCAGGGGCCAGCTTTAGTGGCTTAGTGGCCCTGCCGGCTACAAGCCGTCATAGCCTAGGGCCACGGCTCTTCTGCCCCCCCTGGGCTTTGGGGAGGCGGGTAATTTGGGGGGCCAGGGGTTAATGGCAAGTCACCCGCTAGCCGCAGATGACTTGCCAGACCCCCGAGCCTTGTGAACTGGTATAAGGGGTCTCATGGACCCCTTACCAGTTCACAAAGGGTTAAAAGTAAAAAAGAGACACTTTGAAAATAACTTTTATTAAAAAAATTTTTTTTACTTTACTCACCTCCGATCTTCATCTCCTGTGTCCCGCGGCGATCTGATGTCAGTGTTGGCTGGGCAGAGGAGGGGGGAGGTAGGCGATCCCTCCTCCTCTGTCCAGCCGTCACCGGCATCTGACAGTTGAACTGACGGGTGCCCCGACGACACCCGGCGGTGCCAGAATCCAAGATGGCGGCCGCCATCGGAAGCTGAGGGAGGAGGGCTGTTATGCTCCAGAAGACGGATGAGCGGGGGGGTGATCGGAGCCCCCCCCATGAAGAGGAGAGGCGGCGGGAGCCGGCGGGCGCAGAGGTGAGTAACTCATTTTCTAATTTTTTTTTTGCAGGCAAATCCCGGCGGCTGCTGAAATGGGGGGGGCACCCTATTTTGGGCACTCCCCTGCAGCCGGAGGAGCCCCAATGGGCGATCGGAGCCCCTCTGGCTGAAGAGGAGACCCGGTCGGATCAAACAAGGTGTAAGGTAAATGATTTTTTTTTTACTTTTAATTCTATTAATGGGGAAATTCAGGCACGTATAATTTACGTGGCTGGCGGTTAACTGCAGGGGAGGCAGCCACTTAAATTTTATGTGGCTGGCGGTTAAAGGGTTAACAGATGAAGCTGCTAATTCAGAAACCCCCTGTGTAAAATATCACCATTTGTGATATTATTGTTTTTCCTTGTTTGACTTTCTAACAAGGACTGGGCCATATCCAAAAATGATCTCAGCTATCGTGCTTCAAGTATTGGCCGAAACCAAAAAATACCGTTTTGTGAGTACTCACCTTTAAAACGGGTATTATGAGTGTGCCATACACTCCACTTCGATCTTCATGATATATGGGTAATCTTCAGTAGAGGGCGAACTTCTGCAGAGATGAATATGCAAAAAAAGAAAGCCCCTCCCAGTCCATATATACCTGGGACCTCCCACCAATTCCCCAGTGTATAAAAGCAGTAAAGGGACCAGGAAGAACCAATTATAACCTTAACAATCAAAACCAATGGTTCACCATATAAAAGCCCCAGAATACTTGGTGGAGTGTATGGCACACTCATAATACCAGTTTTAAAGGCGAGTACTCACAAAACGGTATTATTCTAAGTGTGCCATACACTCCACTTCAGTCTTCATGACATATGGGACATCCAATAGCAGTGTCCGTCTTGGGTGGGAACCAGAAACAGTAAAGAATGTACCAACTCAAACCACTCCAGCTTGCAGAACCTTGCGGCCAAAAACAGCATCCGCTGAAGCCCGCACATCAACCTTGTAAAACTTGGAAAAAGTATGAACGGAAGACCAAGTAGCAGCCTTACAAACTTGTTCAACAGAAGCCTGGTGCTGAAAAGCTCAGGATGCACCAAAAGCACGAGTAGAGTGCGCAGTGATCCTAAAAGGGGGAGTCCTCCCCTTAGCAGAATAGGCCCCAACAATGGCCTGACGAATCCATTTGCTAATCGTAGACTTAGCAGTTGCCAAGCCTTTCCTGGGCCCGCAGGGCACCACGAAAAAAGCGTCCGTCTTGCGGAAGGAAGAAGTAGTCACCAAATAGTACTTCACACAGCGAACATCATCCAAATTGTGCAGAACCCTCTCCTTGTTATTGTTAGGCTTAGGACACAAGGAAGGGAGAATATCCTGAATGAGGTGGAAAGCAGACACCACCTTAGGAAGGAAATCTGGCTTAAAACGAAAAACCACCATATCCTGGTGTCTCTCAAAGTAAGAGGCCTGAATCGACAGAGCCGCCAACTCAGAGAAACGCCGAACAGAGGTAATAGCCACCAAGAAAGCAACCTTCTGAGTGAGAACCTAAAGAGCAATATCCTGTAACGGCTCAAAAGGAGGACCCTGCAGAGCTGAAAGAACCAAATTTAAATCCCAAACAGGAACCACAGCCTTCCGGGGGGGGGGGGCGCACATGCGCAACCCCTTGGAAAAAAAGGTCTTAACTAGCGGGTGAACAGCAAAAGAGCTCTGGAAGAAAACCGACAGAGCAGAAACCTGTCCTTTCAAGGTACTAAGCTGGAACCCAAGATCCAGATTATGCTGAAGAAACTCCAAAATCCTGGGTATCGAAAAAACCCTGCAAGGCAAGGCCCTAGCCTCACACTAAGCAATATAGGACCTCCAAGTCCTATAGTAAATGCCAGAAGAGGACCGCTTCCTAACCCTAATCAAGGTCTGAACAACAGCCTCAGACAAACCTTCCTCTTTCAAGATGAAGGTTTCAGCAGCCAAGCCGTCAAAGCCAGCATTTGTAAATTGGGGTAAAGTAGATGACCCTGAGATAGCAGGTCCGGCAACAAGGGAAGCCGGTACTGGTCTACGGCCATCCTTACGACGTCTGCGTACCAAACCCTTCTTGGCCACCTTGGAGCCACCAGAATCACTGGTGCCCCTTCTAGAACCAGTTTGCGAACTACCTTGCCCAGCATGAAGACGGGTGGAAACAGGTACAGAAAACCCAACTCCTTCCAAGCCAGCGACAAGGCATCCACTGCCAGAGACAGAGGATCCTGAGAAAGAGACACAAAGGCCGGAAGTTTGTGATTGTGCCTCAAGGCAAAGAGATCCACCTCCGGAGTCCCCCACTTGCGGCAAAGATCCAGAAAAACCTCGAGGTTGAGAGGCCACTCTCCGTGGCGAGAGGATCCCCTGCTCAGGGAATCCGCCTCCGTGTTCTCCACTCCCAGAATGTAGACTGCCGAAAGGCAAGGAACATTGCTCTCCGCCCAGTGCAGGATCAGAGAGACTTCCCTGAGGGCACTCCTGCTGCGAGTGCCTCCTTGGCAATTGATGTAAGCTACCGCCATTCGGTTGTCCGAACGAACCTGAACCGGTAGACCCCGTAAATGTGAGGTCAGCCGAGCCAGAACCAGTCGGATGGCTCTGAGCTCCAAGACATTCATGGGGGTGTGAGCCTCCTGGGGACCCCACACCCCGCTGAACTGATGACTTTTCCAAAAACCTCCCCAGCCCGACAGGCTGGCATCCGTGGTAACCGTCTCCCAACAAGGGACCAGAAAGGATCTGCCCTTCAACAGATTGCTCGAGTCCAGCCACCACCGAAAGGACTGCTGAACCCTGGGAGACATCCTGAAAGGTTGATCCAATGACCGCGGGCACCTGTCCCAATGCGTCAATAGGTGAAGTTGCAGAGATCTCATGTGAAACGGTACCGCCTCGAAGAAGGATACCATCAACCCCACCAGTTTCATCCCCTGACGGATAGAGGGACAAGGACTGGCCAGGAGAAAGCGGATCAGGCCCTGAATCCCCTGCACCTTGGTCTGGGACCGAAACACTCTGGCCCGAATGGTATCCAGATTCATGCCCAGAAATGAAATCACACGAGACGGGGAGAGAGAAGACTTGGTGCGGTTGATCACCCACCCGAACCTCTCCAGGGTCGACAGCACCTGGTGGGTGTCCAGCTCCACCTGACGGAGGGAAGAACTGAGATCAACAGGTCGTCCAGATAAGGCACAATACGAATGCCCTGAGCAGAACCATTATGCCTGCCAAGACCTTGGTGAAGACCCTCGGCGCCGAGGTCAGACCGAAGGAAAGAGCTACAAACTGATGATGATCCTCCACCGCAAACCGGAGGAATCTCTGATGTGCCTGAAAAATTGGAACATGCAGATACGCATCCTTGATGTCTATGGATGTCATAAAATCCCCTTGGCGAAGGGAATTGATAGCCGAGTGCAGAGTCTCCATGCAGAACTTTTTGGCTCTGATAAACCTGTTGAGAACCTTGAGATCTAGAATGGGTCTCACCGAACCCCCCTTTTTGGGAACTGTGAAAAGGTTACAGTAGTAACCCCTTCCTCTCTCTGACCGGGCATATAACCCCCATGTCCAGAAGGTTTTTCACTGCTAACAGGAGCCCCTGTGCAGCCTGAGTGTCTGAGGGCACCCGAGACCTTAAGAATCTTGGGGGCGGCCAGTACTCGAACTGCAGTTTGTACCCGGAGGAGACCACTTCCAAGATCCAATTGTCTGTGACCTCCCGGGCCCAGACCTGGAAGAAGAGCCGCACCCGTCGCCCCTTCATTGCTGAGCCAGTTTAACGGCAGGCTTGGAACCCCAGGCAGCCGTGGGACGTGCCCGACCTCTGCCCCTGTTCCAGGACGAGCCCCTAACACCCAAGAAGGCCAAACCCCTCGGAAGAGACTGCGCTATTTCTTCCGCTGAGGTAACTTACCTCCCTTAGCAACAACATCCAATTTATCTCCAAACAGCCGCGTACCCAAGAAGGGAAGAGCTGTGAGCGACTTCTTGGCCCCAAAGTCCGCCGTCCACTGGCGGAGCCAGACCGATCTGCGCATAGCCACCAATAAGGCTGAAGTCCTACCACATCTCTTAAGGGTAGCGAACTCAGCACTAGCTGGATCAAACTGAGCGTCATTCAGCCAGTCCCTGATAAGAGACCTGGTAGCAAGCGACACCAGGGCAGATGCACAAACAGGCCGCAGGGCCGAGCTCACGCTGGCAAATGCGTGGCACGCCATCTGATCAAGGCGCTTATCCTCGCCATCCTTAAGGGAAGTGGCGTCAGGGGTGTCCAGCACAGAAGAGTTGGTCACACCAAAAACAGGCGCGTCGACCTCGGGAGGAGAAGACCAGCGTTTAACCGCCTCCACCTGGAAAGGATACTTCTTATCCCATCCCTGAGGAGCACCAGGAAGCCGACTGGGCCTCTCCCATTCTCTAAGGATCAGCGCATCAAAGTGACCCTGGGTAGGGGCTTGCGGACCCCAAAAAATTCCCCCTTCTTGAGAGGAGGCGCCTCAGGCGGTTCAATATCCAACACCTCCAATAGATGAGACAAGACAGTGGCCGTATCCACGGCTTCCCCCAGCACCTGCCCGGCATCACCAGACTGAACATAGTCAGCCTCTGTTTCCTAATACAATTCCGCCTCTGTTTCCTAATACAATTCCCCCTCCTCTAACGGGGAATAATCTGACAAAACAAAGGAATCGTCGTCAACATCCCACCAGGGCTCGTCCGACGACAAATGTCTCTTTTTAGCCTGGGCCTTCTTGCCCACCGTGCTAGCAATAAATTTCTCGATGCTGGCCAACTTAGCAGAAACAGAGTGCGACTCCCCGCTGGCACCAATGCCACTTGGGGTACGGATAAGGCGGGGAGGGGAAGGCGATGAAGTGGGAGGAGCCGACCCAGAAGGCTGGGTACCAGACTGCCGCGTTATGGCCTTATGTGCGCATGGTATACAGATCAGCACATTCTCCCCCGTAAGGGATACCCCACACATGGCCCGGATTGTCCCAGAGGGAGCCCGAGCCCAGTATCCTGGGAAGCCTCCATAAGGTGATTTTAATGGTAGTCGCAATGACCAGAGGGAATTACGCTGGTAAGCAACCCGGGATGCCCCTTGAAGTCCCGCGTGGGAGGATTTGAATGATACCCAATTTGGACCCAAGGGACCCTAGGAAAGGGAGAATCCCCCTTAATACAAGTGAAAGGGATCCTTCTGAAGGACACAACCAAGGGAGGCCATGAACTCCATATAGTACATAAAACATACATTCCAAGGGTCGTGTGATGACAAACAAAATTCAATCAATAAGTTAATCAAGCGCCCAGCCAATTTAACAGACAGGGTGCACACAGTAGAATAATAATGAAGCACTCACGGCACAGCAATAGCGTCCCCTTGACAAGCTGGAGAACAAGCCTGGGAAGAAGAGGGGCGGGCCAGTACAGAACGCAGGACGTGCCCGGCCCGCCCCCCGTTACCATGGAAACGCGCTCCCAGCCCGTGGCTGGGCTCCATTCAGGCGCCAGAAGGAGAGGGGGTGGGCCGCGTGAGAATGCAGAGTACCCGGCCCCACCCCCCCCGCTATCATGGAAACGCGCTCCCAGCCCGTGGCTGGGCTCCATTCAGGCACCAAAAAGAGAGGGGGCGGACCGTGCTAGCATGCCAAGCACCCGGCCCCACCCCCCCGCTACCATGGAAACGCGCTCCCAGCCCGTGGCTGGGCTCCATTCAGGCACCAAAAAGAGAGGGGGCGGACCGTGCTAGCATGCCAAGCGCCTGGCCCCGCCCCCCCTCAGAAGAGAATCCATGCCTGAAAGGGAGAAGCTCCCCCACAGAACAGAGCGTGCAACCAAAATCATGAGGGATAACAGCCAGCATGCCCTCAACAGTGCGCACCAACCACCACACACTGACACAACAAAGAAAATAAAACAATAAAGGCACAAGAGGTAGGGACTCCGCCGCCCCCCCCCCCCCCCCAAGGGACCAGGGAGGGAATCCACACCACCAAGTGGAGGTAATAATGGCCAGGGCATCCCAAACCGGGATCACCAACCTGGAACCGCCTACCCCAAATGAGGTCTCACGGGGGAGCATGGCTCCCTAACACACCACGGAGGTGTATCCTACCTTTGCCCAGACCAGAGCAGCCAAGGCTCGGAGGCATGATATAGGTTAAGGTAAAGAGGTCCAGACAGTAATAGGAAAATATGCCGGGGTAACCCGGCTACCTTCCTCCAAGCAGACTGCAAGGAGGAGATAATACAATTCTGTGAAATACTCACCTGTAGAATTGGTATTATAAGTATACAGTACGTCCTGCTCCAGATAGATTACTTACACTTGGGTTATCCTCCGCCAGATGGCGCTGCACTGCAGAGACATGTAAAACAGGCTCCTCCCGGCCCCTCAAATACCCGGGGACCTCCTACAAATCCCCAGCATTGAAAAGCAGTGAACAAGAAGCCGGGAGAATTTAACCACCCAAAAACTGGTAACTATAACAATGACAACAATCACCATACAGGGGATCCAGAATAATGCAAAAACCAGGGTGGGGTGGAGCAGGACGTACTGTATACTTATAATACCAATTCTACAGGTGAGTATTTCACAGAATTGTATTATTTTTAGTATACAGTACGTCCTGCTCCAGATAGATTACTTACACTTGGGACATCCAATAGCAGTGTCCATAAAGTAGGGTGGGATCCCCAATAAAAACAGCAGACAGTTTAAACCACTGCTGCCTGCAGAGCCTTGCGGCCAAAAAACAGCATCAGCTGAGGCCTTAACATCAACCTTGTAAAACTTTGAAAAGGTATGAACAGAAGACCAAGTAGCGGCCTTGCAAACTTGTTCAACAGAAGCCTGGTGCTGGAAGGCCCAAAAGGCACCAATAGCACGAGTAGAATGAGCAATAAGGCGAAGGGGGGATTCTTCCCCTTAAACGAGTAGACCTGAATCAGCGCCTGACGAATCCACTTGCTGATAGACTTGGCAGGACCCAAACCCTTCCTAGGACCAGAAGGGACCACAAAAAGAGCATCAGTTTTCCAGAAGGTGCAGTAGCCACCAGATAGTACTTCAGACACCTAACCACATCCAAAGAGTGCAAAACTCTCTCCTTAGCATTGCTAGGGTTAGGGCACAAAGAAGGAAGAACAATATCCTGATTCAAATGAAAGGCAGAAAAGGCAGAAAATCAGGTTTGAAACGAAACATCACCTTGTCCTGGTGCCTCTCATAGTAGGGGGCTGAATGGACAGACGCCTGACAGAAGTGATAGCTACCAGAAAACACAACCCTGAGCACAAGAATGGCCAAGACAGCATCCTGCACAGGTTCAAAGGAAGCACCCTGCAAGAACCCTGCAAAAAATCCCAAAAACAGGTACCATAGGTTGTCGTGGGGAACGCACATGAGCAACCCCCTAAAAGCAGTCTTAATCAAAGAATGCTGAACAAAAGACTTCTGAAAGAAGACAGACAGGGTAGAAACCTGACCCTTCAAAGTACTGAGTTAGAGACCGACTCCAACCCATGCAGTAAAACTCCAGAACCCTGGGAACTGAGAACACCCAACATGGAATAGACCAAGACTCAACCAGTCAATGTAGGTACGCCATACCTTATAACAGATGGACGAAGAAGTCATCTTCCTAGCCTTCACCATGGACTCAACCATCGAGGTAGACAAACCTTTCTCCATCAAGATGGAGGTTTCAGCAGTCAGGCCGCCAAAGCCAGAGTTTGTAATTGGGATGGCGTAAGGGGTCCTAAGTGAGAAGATCTGGCACTACAGGCAGAAAGCACTGATCTACTGCCATCTGCACCACGTCTGCGAACCACACTCTTCTTGGCCACCTGAGGCCACCAGAACCAATGGCACCCCTTCCAGAGCAATCTTGCGCAGAACCCTGCCTAGCAGGGGGAATGTAGGAAAGACATACAGAAACTGAATGTACTGCCATGACATTACTAAGGCATCCATGGGCACGGCCAGAGGATCCTGGGACAGGGAGACAAAGGCCGGGAGCTTCTGACAGAACGCAAACAGATCCACATCAGGTTGGCCCCAATGGTGATAGAGATTGGAACACCCTGTTGCAGAGGGACCCCCCCCCCCCTGGAATGTATACCGCTGAAATGCAGGGAACATTGGCCTCCACCCAGATCAGAATCAGAGACACTTCCTGGAGGACCCTCTTGCTCCGGGTCCCTCCCTGATGATTGATGTAGGCAACTGCAATCAGAGTGACCGTGCGCCCCTGAACAGGCAGGCCCTGAAGATGAGTAGTCAAACGAACCAGAACTAACCTGATCGCTCACAGCTTCAAGACATTGATAGGTGAATGGGCCTCCTAAGGGCCCCCACCTCCCCTGGAACCGCAGGGACCTCCAGAAGAACCCCCCCAACCTGATAGACTGGCATCCGTGGTGACCGTCTCCCAGGAAGTAGCAAGAAGGTTCCGCCCCCCAATAGGTTCCTTGAGTCTATCCACTACAAGAGGGACCTCCTCACCAGGGGGGAAGACACACAGACCCTGTCCAGGGATGCTGGGTCCTTGTCCCATACAGACAATAGGAGAAGTTGCAGAAGCCCCAAGAGGGACTGAGCACAAAGGGGCCGCTTCGAAGCACGCCACCATCAGGCCCACCAGCTGCATCCCCTGCCTGGTGAAGGGACGGGGACAGCTAGGAGGAACTGAACTTGTGCAAGCAGATTGTCCACCTTCTGCTGAGGAAGGAATATCCTTGCCTGAACTGTGTCCAGATTCATTCCTAGGAATGAAGTTACCAAGAAAAGGGACCGTGAGGACTTGGGGTGGCTGATCACCCATCCAGATGACTCCAGAGTGGACACCACCAGCTGAGTATACAACTTTGCCAGATGTAGAGACTGGGAAGTGATGAGGACGTCCAGGTAGTGGCAGCACGCGGACGCCCCTTGGCCTAATCAGAGACATCACCCCCGCCAGCACCTTGGTGAGCACTCTGGGAGCTGAAGAGAGGCCAGATGGCAAGGCCACAAATTGGCAGTGTTGATCTTCCAACGTGAATCTGAGGAATCTTGGTGTCCTGAAAACACAAGGATGTGAAAGTAAGCATCTTTGATATCCACAGACGGCATGAAGCCCCCGGGGCGCAAGGAGCAGATGGCCGAGCGCAGAGTTTCCATGAGGAAAGCGCCTGTACTTGACAATTTACTGAAGATCTGTAAATCCAGAATGGGCCAGACTGACCCATCTTTTTTGGGGACTGTGAAAGGGTTGGTGTAGGGTCCCTTGCCTCTGTCTCTTAAGGGAAATCTGCAAATGACCCCCATACCCAGCAGACCTTGCACGGCCTGCGCCAGCACCTGAGCAGAAGCAGGGACCAGGAGTACCCGGGACCAGATAATCTTAGGGGAGGCCGCACAGCAAACACCATCTTGTAGCCGGAGGACACTACCTCCTAAATCCACCGGTCTGAGGCGTGATGCCTCCAGACTTAAGCAAGGTGCCGCAGCCGTCCCCTCACCCAGACGGGTGAGGGCGCCCCATCATGCTTGAGGGGACTTGCGAGAGGATTTGGCCCCCCCCCCAGAGGAGCCAGGGTGTTGTCTTCTGCTCCTGGGACAGGGAGCTGCGCAAGCCCCCGCGAAGGACACCCCTGGTTCCTGTTTAACACCATGGTGAGGGGTGGAAGGGAGACCCTGGCCCCGAAGGGGCCGAGACAGCCGTCTACGCTGGGGTAACTTACCTCTCTTACAAACAGGTCTAGATGGGCCCCCAACAGACATAGCCCCTTAAAGGGGAGCCCAGTAAGGGCCTTCTTCGCAGCATTGTCAGCACCCCACTGTCAGACCAAGTTCTTGCACACATTCTGATGGTGTCATCCAATGCTACTAGAACAAAATTTAGAAACACATCACAACTGGAGAGTGCATTAACACCTCACAAGGGAGATCATCAGAGGCACTATCAAGCATATTTCTGATGAGGGTTCTAGTGGCCACAGCAGTAATGGCAGAGGCACAGACTGGGTGCAGCTCCGTCCCCGCACATGCAAAGGCGTGGGAGGCCAGTAGGTCAATGCGTCGGTCCTCGGCATCCCGCATGGTAGTAGAATCAGGGGGATGTATGACAGGGGTGTTAGATAGCCCTATTATCGGGACATCCACCTCGGGGGGGAATGACCAACATTTAACCACCTCAGGTGGAAAAGGATACTTCCTATCCCAATCCCTTGGAACCCCGGGAAGTTTACTGGGGCACTCCCATTCCTTGAGCACAAGGGAATGGAAATGTGCCTGCTCTAGGAATTCCAAACGTGATGTTGCTGTATGGAAGCGCTCTCCTCTTTGCCTGGGAGCCTCACCAGGGAGAGAGATAGACAGAACCTCAAAGATCTGGGTCAAATAATCTGTCAGTGTCATCCGGGACCCAGGGGTCAGAGCCAGAATCGTCATGACCCCTTGGTCTCTCATCAGATGAGTCTGAGTCAGAAAAGAGCTCTCCTTCATCAGAAGGGGTATAGCCACACAGATTCATAAACTCCTGAGATCCCATAGGGAAAACAGTATCATAAGGCATCAGGTACCGCTTCTTACCAGGGCCCTTACGCGCGAAGGACCTCGCAATAATCTGCTCAGCAGTAGGTAGTCTAGAAGACACATCAGGCTAAGAATCCCCACTTGTATGCAACTCAGCAGGAGTGAGATTTAAGCTTGGGGGAGAAGGTGAAGTGAAACGAGGTGCAGCCACTGGCAGGCCAGATTGCAAAGCCAGCGCTTGCTCAGCACAGGGTACGCAGACCCATGCCTTGTCAGCATCAGCATGAGGTTGTCCACACGCCATACACAGCCGGTCTTATCCCAAAGGGACCCCAGTCACATTATCCTTAGATGCCTCCATATGGGGATTTTTAGGCACAATATGCCAGTAGGGATTGACGCTATAAAGCAACCCTGGATGCCCCAATGACCCGCTAGGGAAGTGGGAGCAATTTTACAAGGCCCGACTATCAATTGCACCGGGCCGGGAGAAGCCAATGGATTCACCCACTGAAAGACACAATGAGAAGAAGGGTGTCAGAACCAAAACACACTACAGTGAGTATAAAGCCGCCCGCGAGGGCACTTACGGACGAAGGTAAGTAAGTATGTCACACGCACGCGCGACCAGACAACATGGTGCCGAGTACCTCGAAGGGCGGGCCAGAGCGAGCCGTGACGCGGGGCGCGCCATGCCAGGCCCCGCCCCCCTGAAGAGCGCGAAGTCCAACCGACTGGCGGCCAATGAGGATGCAGAAGCGTCTGAGGTAACGCCGCCGCCCGGCGCGGAACATCCAAATGAAGGAAAAGGCGCGCGCGCGGCGGCGGCATTTGCAGTGTAAAAAGACAAGTCAGCGCGGCGGTTGACACCACATATACTAGTCCAAGCAGACATTACAAAAAGCCATATGCACGTAATCACAATACACTGACATCCACACCCCCCCCTTTTTTTTCCCCCCGAAGGCTACAGGGAGAATTAGGGAGGATGGCGGCCCTTTGTACAGGGCCCACCGCTACCGGGGCATGGGACAATAATGCGGGAGGGGCATCCCATAAAGACTTACCATCAGCCTATACCGCCTACCCTTTGGTGGGGGACTGCGGTGGAGCAGGGCTCCTTAAGCACACGTGGTACCGCCTACTTTCACCCGACCAGCGCAGCCCAGGCTGGGAGGCACATCACACGAAGGACGGGTGGGAATAGTCCAACAGGGCCGCAGGCTTTAATAGCCCCGCTCACCTGCGACAGAGTGATAATTTCATGTCTTCGCAGTAAGCACTGCAGAGAAATCTGGGGATTTGTGGGAGGTCCCTGGAGAAGCCTGTTTTACATGTCTCTGCAGTGCAGCGCCATCTGGCGGAGGATAACCCAAGTGTAAGTAATCTATCTGAAGCAGGACGTACTGTATACTAAGAATATCCATCTTCTGACTTGCTCGCCGTCCTGCAGAGAAGGAACTGGGGAATTGGTGGGAGGTCCCAGGTATATATGGACAGGGAGGGGCTTTCTTTTTTTGCATATTCATATCTGCCGAAGTTCGCCCTCTACTGGAGATTATCCATATGTCATGAAGATTGAAGTGGAGTGTATGGCACACTTAGAATATCAATAAATGGATTTAACCCTTTAACCGCCAGCCTACCTTGAGATTTTGTCACCCTTTGTTGCCAGACCATTTTGCACTATTTTGCACTCCCCTTGTTCAACTGTGATTTTTGAGGGGATTTCCAGGGATTTCCCAGGAAAATGATATATTGTTTTTTTCAGCAGAGTCTGGGCTTTAACATGAAATGTCTTGTTTGTCATTTGTTAGGTGTATTCTTAATATTTTTGGGTGAAATATGTGCAAAAAAAAAAAAAAAAAAAAAAAAATTTTTACATATTGTAGTTTTTTTGGAATAAAAAATGTAAGTTTGTCAATAAAATCTTATTGCGTGTGAAATCCCAATTTCTCCCGGTTACAGCGGTACCACATATGTATAGGTAGACACCCTTTCCTGCCCAGGAGACTCCCCCAAACTGAAACAGCGCTTTAGGAGATTTTCAGATAAAATACAACTATGCTATGCAATATGCGCACCTTGCGGTTTTTCCAGAAAAACAACCCTTTACATTTAAAATACCCCCAACAAACTATATATTCTCTGGAAGTACACACCTCAGGCTTTCTAGGCGTACCAGGCTTGTGGATGTGGCCATAGTTTTCTGGAAGTAATCCCTCAAGGTAATCTTTGGTTGCAAAGAGTTTCCCTAAAAAAAGGATAAAAAAGCAGAATCAAAGCCACATTTTCCTAAAAAAACTATATACAAACAAGAAAAATCAAGTTTAATCTGAAAAAGCAACATCTCCCGAACAGAACGATACCCAACATGCATAGGTTCTGTCAAGGGAAGAGTTGCCAAACACCCCAAAGTAAAGCATGTGCGTAACGGTAATTTTACTTGAAAATTTCAGCTCTGCAGACAAAGTGCGCACCTTGCGATTTTTCAACCAAAACAACCCTTTACATTTGGAATATCCCCCATAAACCATATATTCCCTGAAAGTACACACGTTAAGCTTTCTAAGGGTACCCAGCTTGCTGTAGTGGGCTCATCTTTCTGGAATTAATTCCTCAAAGAATTCTTTGGTTGCGCAGGGTTTCCCTAAAAAATTTATAAAAAAGCTGAATAAAAAACACCTTTTCCTAAAATATAAATATGCAAACCAGAAAAAACAAGCTAAGTCTGAAAGCGCAAGGTCCCCCGAACAGAACAATACCCAACATGCATAGGTACTATTAACCCTTTTAATTGCCAGCCTACTTGAGATTTTGTCACCCTCTGTTGACAGGCCATTTTTCCCCATTTTGCGTCATGTTTTGCGACATGTTTTGCGCCATTTTTGCTGGAACTTTCAGAAAAATTATATATATATTTTTTTGCAGCAGAGTTTAGACTTTAACATGAAATGTCTTGTTTGTAATTTTTTTTTTTTTTTACAATATTATTAAGTGAAAAAAAAAATAAATAAATAAAATTTTTTTTTTAGAAAATTGACTCCTTTATTTTAAATAAAAAATGTATTTTATTAAGGAAAATCATATTGCATGTGAAAGCCCCATTTCTACCGATTAGAACGGTACCACATATTTATCGGTAGCCCCCCGTTCCTGCCCAGGAGACCCCCCCTAACTGAAACAAGTATTTTATAACATTCACAAAAAAAAACACAAAAACCATCCACACTACAAAGGGTTAAATCGGGAAAAAAAATGACATAGGGTCCCCCCTCCCAGGGGAGGGAGACCCCATTTTTTTTTTGATTTTTAAGGGTTAAAAACCCTTAAAAATCAAAAAAAAAAATGACGTGGGGTCCCCCTTACCCACAGTAACCAGCCCGGGACCAGCTATGGGGGCTTGTAGGCACAGAGTGGGGGGGCCAGCTTTTGTGGCCCCCCCACCCTGCAGCCTACGAGCCCACATAGCCCATGTGGGCCCGGGCTCTTCTGCCCCCCCCTGGCCTTTGGGGAGGCAGGTAATGGGGGTGCCGGGGTGGCTTGCCAGGTGGCTTGCCATCCCCCCAGCCTTGTGAACTGGTATAGTGGTCATGAACCCCTTACCAGTTCACAAGGGGTTAAAAGTAAATCACACAGACACACAAAAGAGAAAAAATATTTTATTAATTTTTATTTTTTTTTTACACTGTACTCACCTCCCATCCATCCTGGAGCACTCTGTCCCTCGGCGATCACTGGCTTCTGCTCACTTGCTAGAAGCCTTTTATAGCTGCTGGATGACAGAACACAAAGAGTTAATAAAAAAAAAAAAATGACATAGGGTCCCCCCCTCCCAGGGGGGGCGGACCCCATTTTTTTTTTATTTTTAAGGGTTAAAAACCCTTAAAAATAAAAAAAAAAATTGACGTGGGGTCCCCCTTACCCACAGTAACCAGCCCGGGACCAGCTATGGGGGCTTGTAGGCACAGAGTGGGGGGGCCAGCTTTTGTGGCCCCCCCACCCTGCAGCCTACGAGCCCACATAGCCCATGTGGGCCCGGGCTCTTCTGCCCCCCCCCCTGGCCTTTGGGGAGGCAGGTAATGGGGGTGCCGGGGGTTAATGGCAAGCCACCCGCTAGCGCAGGTGGCTTGCCATCCCCCCAGCCTTGTGAACTGGTATAGGGGTCATGGACCCCTTACCAGTTCACAAGAGGTTAAAAGTAAAAAATGACACAGACACACAAAAGAGAAAAAATATTTTATTAATTTTTTTTTTTTACACTGTACTCACCTCCCATCCATCCTGGAGCACTCTGTCCCTCGGCGATCACTGGCTTCTGCTCACTTGCTAGAAGCCTTTTATAGCTGCTGGATGACAGAACACAAAGGGTTAATCAAAAAAAAAAAAATGACATAGGGTCCCCCCTCCCAGGGGGGGTGGACCCCATTTTTTTTTTTGATTTTTAAGGGTTAAAAACCCTTAAAAATCAAAAAAAAAATTGACGTGGGGTCCCCCTTACCCACAGTAACCAGCCCGGGACCAGCTATGGGGGCTTGTAGGCACAGAGTGGGGGGGCCAGCTTTTGTGGCCCCCCCACCCTGCAGCCTACGAGCCCACATAGCCCATGTGGGCCCGGGCTCTTCTGCCCCCCCCTGGCCTTTGGGGAGGCAGGTAATGGGGGTGCCGGGGGTTAATGGCAAGCCACCCGCTAGCGCAGGTGACTTGCCAGACCCCCGAGCCCTGTGAACTGGTATAAGGGGTCACATGGACCCCTTACCAGTTCACAAAGGGTTAAAAGGTAAAAAAAAGACAAGACACGTTTTTTTAATAAAGTTTATTAAAAAAAAAACAAAAACTTTTACTTTACTCACCTCCGATCTTCATCTTCTGTGTCCCGCGGCGATCTGCTGTCAGTGACGGCTGGGCAGAGAAGGGGGGAGGCAGGCGATCGGAGGATCGCCTACCTCCCTCCTTCCCCGCCCAGCCGTCACCGGCATCTGAGAGACGAACTGCCGGGTGCCCCGATGACACCCGGCGGTGACGTCATCTGGCCCCGCCCCGTGACGTCACCAAAGATGGCGGCCGCCATCGGAAGACGGCAAGGGAGGAGGGCTGTTATGCCCCCTCCAGAAGACAGAAGAGCGGGGGGGGATCGGAGCCCCCCCCGTGAAGAGGAGAGCCTGCGGGAGCCGGCGGGGACAAAGGTAGGTGACTTTTTTTTTTTTGTTTTTTTTTTACAGTAAACCGGGCGGCTGCTGAAACGGGGGGGGGGCACCCTGTTCCGGGCCCTCCCCTGCAGCCGGAGGAGCCCCGATGGGCGATCGGAGCCCCTCTGGCTGAAGAGGAGACCCGACCGGATCGAACGAGGGGTCAGGTAAGTGTCTTTTATTTTTACTTTTTTTTTTTTTTACTGGGGAAAGTCAGGCACGTAAATTTTACGTGGCTGGCGTTTAACTGTTGGAGAGGCAGCCACGTAAAATTTACGTGGCTGGCGTTTAAAGGGTTAATATAAAATAGAGCCGATTACATTACAGAAAAATAATAATATGAATGGTGTAAATGCGATATGAAGTTACAAAGCAGGAATGTAAATTGTGTCCATAGAAAAATGCAGCAATCTTTCCCTCTCAGGCTAATCAAACTAGGGTCTTTGTCTCTCTCGCCCAACCCCCACCATACTGCCTATATGGCAATCTCTTTCATGTCGCACATGTTGTCTGTTCAGAGACCCAAAGCAAAGAGAGCGCAAGACTCCGTCCTTTGTCCTTAAAATGTTATCCTCTCTGGCCATACCTTTTCTCCTGCCCCCAAGGGAGAGGCATGTAACACTATGCCTTACATATGGGTTCACTTAAATAGTTGAAGTTAAGACATAACATAACTGTGTGTGTGTGTGTGTGTGTGTGTGTGTGTGTGTGTGTGTGTATGTATATATATATATATATATATATATATATATATATATATATATATATATATAATGAATATTGATGCAATTCACCAAAATAAACTTTGTTTATTTATATCTGTATGATTTTTCCTGTATCAGCCAGCCCTGGATCAGAACCATAATAAATGGCAGATAAACATCCACAGATACCATTCATCCAAGTTACCTAATTTTCATTAATATTAGTGATTTAATAATAATTCATTAATAATTGAGATCAAACATTTTATTCCTCTGGAACCTTCTTACAATTCCCCCTGTTAAGATCTCAAATTATTAATGCAGGGTTATTATTAGTTAAAATAAAAACATGCCATCTATCCACCTTTTCACCATTCGTTTCACATTCATTCAACTGTGGGTTAACTCACCAAGAAACATGATTCCAATCTCAGAACTTGCTGAACCAAAGGAAATATTTTTTACCTCTGTTCCCTTTATCATTTTGATGTAATGAACAAGTTACTGCTGTAACTATTCTAATTCTAACTAAGTTAACTATTAAAACATGCAAAATTTGATTATCCTAATAAAAACAAAATTACTCAAGTTATATTAACATTTCCTGCAGACCTTACTATGAATGATTCTCTATCCACTGATGGTTATAACCCTTCCTCTCCAAAGTATCCCAAAAAGATATCAATCATGTTCAGCCCATTCCAGGTTTTAACAATCATCGGCTATTGAATATCCGCTTGATTGTAACTAAACCTAATAGAACAATTCCTGTTAAATGTAGACGCCTCTAGTCTTGATACTCTTTAATGAGGTCTTATACTTCAATTGTACCCAGGAAATTCAAAATAATTTGGTTATCCCCCTGTTTATCATTTGTTCAACTAATTAAACAAATAACCTGGATTGAAAATGCAAACCTGACGATACACCCCTCAATTCAGGCTTTGGCCTAACAATGTCAAAAGCAAAAGCACAATATTCTCAATGATAACAAGTTAAACCCTTGTTTCATATTATTCATTTGCTCATGACCTTGTTCCTCCAAAGAAGAATGAATCCCCTTTTTACATCTATACTCCCAGTGACAAGTGTATAAGTATTAAAGGAAACCTGATTGTGATAAATCAAAGAAGAGTCAAGACTAAGAGCCAAATTCTTTAACCCTTCCTAACTCCTCCTCCCGACCTACTATGAACATATTTACCCTTTTTATTAGTGACCCAGAACCAAAAAAATCCTCTTAACCCATATGGTAACATTTCATAAGCACCCCATATACACCTCCACTTATTATGCTAATAGGTAGATTTTTAGGTGTAATGTTCTATTTTGGTTCCCTAACGTAAATATGTAAATAGGTATTACTGCCTTGAAAAAAACTAATTCACAAAATTTTTATATAACAGATTTCTTTTTCTTCATGTTGTCACTGGTTAATCTTCCTTTCATTCTGTTCTTCTTTTCTGCCTTGGGACAATCACTTCTTTGGCAAGACTTCGCCAGATCATTCACTGCAATGGAAGTGTTAATTGCACTCTTGAGGTTATATATCCTTATTTCTTCTATGATGAAATAGGAGTCTTCATGATATTCATCATATTCTTCTCCTTATGGTGAACTTTTCATCATGGCTTCTTGTCTTGTCATTTTACTCCTTTCTTCTTCTCATTCCTTCCGACTTCAGGGCTTCGCGTCATCATTTCCGTCATCATTCCTTATATAGCCTCGGTTTACTTTCCTTTAACATAAAATTTAGCAGCATCAATTTCTTTAAGCAAATAATTTCATAGCATTCTTATCTAAATTCACATGAATTATACTCCAGATCCACTTTCCTTAAAACTTGTTTTTGATATATTCACACTAACAATCAGTATATATTATAAAGTTTTCATCTGCATCATAAATACTTCATAAGTGCATTGTCAATAAATTAAGTCAATTAATTTGGGATATAGATTTGGGCACATTGTATGACTTATGACTTGATCCCATTCTTGTTACTAAATTTTTTAAGAAAATGCCTTGGAATAACAGAAGCATATCTCCCACTCAAGTCATGTCACCAGAATCTCTTTTCTCTTGAAAACAAGCATCTGAGACACCCTCTGATCAGCTTATCTGAGCATGCATCAGTGAAAACATGAAATATATACTTCTGTTTTCCTTCACATTTCTATACAATCATTTCCAATTCAAATCTTCTAAATGTAAAATGCCACTTACAAGCAGATGCATATCTCTCATGTATAGGATCTGTTAATTTACTCCATCCAGCTGTTTGTTCCTCCCACTAGCCCTATATTCCTTTAATCCTTTAAAAGTATGTGGGAACCTAAACTTCTGGTAAATACTGTTAAGACCCTTGCTTTAAACTTTAATAATAATACCTACCTTTTACTTTAGAAATATTTATAACTTCATATGAATTTTACCTGCTTATATTAGTTAAATATATTAGGAAAGTGTTGTTAGTGTTGATTATGCCTTTAAAGGTACATTCATCTCTCTCTAAGTCTAATGGCCATCTGTTGGTAATTATCCAACAAAGGAATTTCTCTAGTCAGACTAGCTCTTAAAGCAAATATCTGTGTCACAACTGAGACTGGTCCGATCAGATACAATCTGATCGCTCTACTGGACAATCTATTGAATCTTGAAGTGATCCAAAAATAATCCTTACCATCAATATTCTATTCTTTTCCTACAGTAATCAATGTACAACTCACTTCTAAACTTAATTTATAATTTTACAGCTATTTGCTCCACAGGAAATGAGTCAATCGAATCTGTCCATCTATAGTCTTCTAAAATCACATCTGTTACACAAATATATTTTCCACTCTAACCCTTTATGGAATAATTATATCAGGTTGATGACATCTACAATCAATTATTTCATTTCATTAATCACAACCTTTTATAGCTATGAATGACTTTTAAGGAATTTAATCTGACTAAAAAATTAGTTCATAACCACATATTCTAGATGTTATATCCCAACTAACCATATTTGAAATAATGCCTTTAAAATTTGCAACTCTTTTTGCCATATATGGTGTCTTTGTTCTATCAGTATCCCTTCCCCCCTACACTCTTAACATTAAAAGTTATTTCAGAGGAATGGCACCTCCCATCCTCTGCCATTAATCAATAACTTTCCTGCTAACCATCTAAATGTTTGGATTTCTTTCGGCAGAAGGAACTGAAGTGACATCACTAGTCGCCACCCACTTGGGTTGGGCGAATTTCAAATTTCCTTGATTCTTTCTTTGTTTCCAGACCTTCCACAGATAAGACCTAGGCATATTATCAATATCTGCTATGGGCACACCACTCTGTATCAAATCTAGGAAGATTTGTGTTCTTGTGCCCCACCTTCTTTCCTTTACATTCCTATGTGCAGCTCTTTCTCTAGTGCTTCCAAAGAAAGGAATTCTCTTTGTTTGAGAATTATGCCCCCAGCGTGGTGTATATACCTCTGTATTTCTTTTATACGTCCTGAAAGTCGTTATGAAAACTGTTACAACACCTAGAAACATGTCCAATTCCTCCACAAGAATAACAATGAACATCCCTAGTTCTTACTTCAAATTTACCGCCTTGTTCAACAGGAACTGTTTCCAGCTCAGAATTAATCTGCCGTTTCTGGGGCAACAATTTGCACATTTATTTGCCTCATCTAGTATGGAAACATATGAAACATATTTTGTAGTACAATCTACATCCATTGTATTATCAGTCAGCATCCCATACTTTGCTGTACTTAATATTTTCTGCATTTTCTTTAATTTCTTCCATACAGATAACATCCTGCGGATTTATCTGCCTTTCCCTATTATACCTACAGGTAGCAGGGAGAGTTTTAGATCTCACATGCTGATTAGGTTCACAAGTCCTTTGAACTGTTGAGATGGTTGCCTTATTATATTTTAACTGTCTCCTTATTTTGTCTATAAATGCTGAAGCTTCCTGCATAGTATCTTTTTCACTTGCTAACATTTTTGAAACTGGATCAAGGAAGTCAAAATTCCTAACAAAAAGGCTTTTATCATGCTGTTGGGCTCCTCATCCTCAGGAATTCATATTAGTCTACATGCCTGTTCAAATTTTTCCATGAAGGCATAAACATCTTCATCGGGTGAGGGTTTTAAGTTATTCAACACCTCAAAATCTGGAGATTCACCATTAACAAAAATATTAACTGTTTTAATCTGTCTGCCTTAGAACTATGAATTTCTTCACCCCTATTCTCAATCATCGGAGTTTGTTCTAATCGTCTGACCATATTTAACGGTATCCAGATTCTAAACAACTTATTTTCTGTTCATCATTTAGACAATATCTGTCAGTAAATAATTCAAACACATCTGCATTTCCAAATGCATCAACATTCTGGTCATATGCTGGAATATACCTTAAGATCTTCATTAATTGCTTGTGTATCTTAATATTAACTTTAACTGAACTATCCAAAAATACAACTCTGTGAAGTACTCACCTGTAGAGTTGGTATTATACGCATACAGCAGGTCCTGCTCCAGTAGTAGTAATAACATGTGGGTAATCCTCCGCCTCCGGCGCAGTGCACTGCAGACATGTAGAAAACAAGCTCCTCCCGGCCCTTCATATACCGAGGGACCTCCCACAAATCCCCAGCATTGAAAAGCAGTGAGAAATAGAGGCCAGGAGAAACAACCACCCAAAACTGGCAAGAATATCAAAGATAACAATCACCAACAGGGGATCCAGGACAAGGTGAAACAGGGTGGGGTGGAGCAGGACGTGCTGTATGCGTATAATACCAACTCTACAGGTGAGTACTTCACAGAGTTGTATTATTCTAAGCATACAGCACGTCCTGCTCCAGTAGTAGTAATAACATGTGGGACATCCAATAGCAGTGTCCATAAAGAAGGGTGGGATCCCCAACAGAAGGCAACAGCAAGCAGCCTAAACTACTGCCGCCTGCAGAACCTTGCGGCCAAACACAGCGTCAGCTGAGGCCCGAACATCAACCTTGTAAAACTTTGTAAAGGTATGTACAGAAGACCAAGTAGCGGCCTTGCAAACTTGTTCAACAGAGGCCTGGTGCTGAAAGGCCCAAGAAGCCCCAACAGCTCTAGTAGAATGAGCAGTAAGACGAAAGGGGGGAGTCTTCCCCTTAGCAGTATAGGCTTGAACAACAGCCTGACGAATCCATTTACTGATGGTAGACTTGGCGGGAGCCAAACTCTTCCTAGGCCCATGAGGCACAACGAAGCGAGCATCCGTCTACCTAAAAGCCTGCGTGGTAACCAAGTAAGACTTGACACACCTGACCACATCCAAGGAATGCAAAACCCTTTCCTTAGGGTTACTAGGATTAGGGCACAAGGAAGGAAGTACAGTATCTTGATTCAAATGAAATGCAGACACAACCTTAGGCAGGAAGTCTGGCTTGAAGCGAAACACCACCTTATCCCGGTGTCTCTCAAAGTAGGGAGGCTGAATAGACAAAGCAGCCAACTCAGACACACGTCTGACCGAAGTGATGGCTACCAGGAAGACAACCTTGAGCGTGAGCACAGCTAGAGCGGCCTCATGGATAGGCTCAAAGGGAGCCCCCTGCAGGGCCGACAACACCAAGTTCAGATCCCAAACAGGAACCATAGGTTTCCGAGGGGGCGCACATGAGTGACCCCCTGAAAGAAGGTCTTGATAAGCGAGTGATGGGCAAAGGTTTCTGAAAGAAGATATAGACAGGGCCGAAACCTGGCCCTTCAAGGTACTAAGCTTAAGACCTAAGTCTAGACCATGTTGTAAGAACTCCAGCACCCTGGATACTAAGAATTCCCGGCAGGGAAGAGACCTGGATTCACACCAGTCAATGTAAGCACGCCATACTATAATAGATGGCAGCAGAAGTCTTCTTCCTGGCTTGCACCATAGTAGCCACAACAGACGCAGACAAACCCTTTTCCATCAAGATGGAGGTTTCAATAGCCAAGCTGTCAAAGCCAGCGTTAGTAAATTGGGATGGCGTAGAGACCCTTGAGTCAGAAGGTCTGGCAACCTTGGCAGATCGTACTAATCTACTGCTATTTGAACCACGTCCGCGAACCACACTCTTCTTGGCCACCTTGGGGCCACCAGAATCGTGGGTACCCCTTCCAGAGCGATCTTGCGCAGCACTCTGCCCAGAAGGGGAATTGGTGGAAACTCCTTCCAAGACATTGACAGGGCATCCGTGGCCAGAGCATCCTGAGACAGGGATACAAAGCTCGGCAGTTTGTGATTGTGACGTGACGCAAAGAGATCCACGTCCGGCACACCCCAACGGTGACACAGTGACTGAAATACCCTGTCGCAGAGGGACCATTCCCCCTGACGGGACGACCCCCCTGCTCAGAGCATCTGCTAGCAGATTCTCCGTCCCCGGAATGTAGACAGCCGATATGCATTGTACATTGGTCTCTGCCCAAGTTAGAATCAGAGACACCTCCTGGAGAGCACCCTTACTCCGGGTTCCTCCCGGATGATTGATGTAGGCTACGGTCGTCCTGTTGTCTGAGCGTACCTGAACCGCCAGACCCTTCAGGTACTGGGTCAATCGTTCCAGCACCAATCGGATCGCCCTGAGTTCCAGGACATTGATAGGAAGATGGGCCTCCTGAGGGCCCCACCTCCCCTGGAAGCGCAGGGACTTCCAGAATCCCCCCCAGCCCGAAAGACTGGCATCCGTTGTGACCGTCTCCCAGGAGGGAGCCAGGAAGGATCTGCCCCTTGTCAAATTCCTGTGGTCCAACCACCACGCAAGGGATTGTCTGACCGAGCGGGGAATCACCCAGCTGACGTCCAGAGATGCTGGGTCTTTGTTCCATACTGACAGAAGGTGAAGCTGTAGGGTTCTCAAATGGAACTGGGCAAAGGGCACCGCCTCGAAGCTTGCCACCATCAAGCCCACCACCTGCATTCCCTGCCGGATGGAGGGATGAGGGTTCGCGAGCAGGGATCTCGCCTGGGTTATCAGAGCTTCCACCTTCTGCGGAGGAAGGAATATCCTTGATTGAACCGAGTCCAGAATCATCCCCAGAAACGGGGTCACTGAGGAGGGGGACAGAGAGGACTTTGGGTAATTGATCACCCAGCCGAAGGACTCCAGGGTGGACACCACCAACCGAGTGTCCAGCTCTGCCTGCTGCAGAGACCGAGAGGTGATGAGAATATCGTCCAGGTAGGGCAACACGCGTATGCCCTTTAGTCTTCAGAGAGACATCACCCCTGCCAGCACCTTGGTGAAGACCCTGGGGGCCGACGTAAGGCCGAATGGGAGGGCCACGAACTGATAATGCTGATCCAACAGCGCAAATCTGAGGAACCTTTGGTGCCCTGAGAACACCGGCACGTGCAGGTAAGCGTCCTTGATGTCCACAGATGTCATGAAGTCCCCTGGACGCAGCAATGGCCGAGCGCAGTGTTTCCATACGAAAATGCCTGCTTCTGACAAACTTGTTTAGGATTTTCAAATCCAGAATGGGTCTGACTGACTCGTCCTTTTTGGGCACCGTGAACAGGTTGGAATAAAACCCCATGCCCCTGTCTCTTAAGGGGACCTCGCAGATGACCCCGAGCTCCAGAAGGTCCTGCACAGCCAGCATCAAGACCCGAGCTGAGGCAGGATCCTGTGGGATCCGAGACCCAACGAACCTGGCAGGGGGCAGCACAGCAAATTCTATCTTGTAACCGGAGGAGACTACCTCCTGAATCCACCGGTCTGGGACGAGGCGTCTCCAGACATGCTCGAAGTGCTGTAGACGTCCCCCCACCCTGACGGGCGAGGGCGCCCCTTCATGCTTGGGGGGTCTTGGGGGGGGGGGGCTTTGGGCTTGGGCCCCCAGGAGGAGCCAGGACGGCGTCCTCTGTTCTTGTTCCAGGGTTCTGAGCGCGACCCAGAGGAGGACACTCCTCTACCTTGCTTGGTCCCACGGTAGGGGGTAGAATGGGAGCTTGGACCACGAAAGGGCCGAATCTGACGCTTGCGCTGGGGCAGCTTGCCACCCTTGGCAAAGATATCTAATCTTTCTCCAAACAGGCACAGTCCTTTAAACGGAAGCCCCGTAAGGGCCTTCTTGGCAACGTTGTCAGCAGTCCACTGGCGTAACCAGATCGCACGGCGTATGGCCACCACCAGAGCTGAAGATCTAGCGCTCAGCTTAATAGCATCGTCCGATGCAGATAGGATATAGTTCACAAAGGTCTCACAGGTGGCCAGAGCGTTGGCGGCCTCCGAGGGCAGGTCATCCACCCCTTCCAGGGCAGTTTTAACCACCGTCCTGAGCGCCACCGCCGTGATGGCTAAGGCGCACACCGGGCGGAGCGACGCTCCCCCAAATGCAAAGGCATGACATGCCAATTGATCAACTCGCCGATCCTCTAAATCCCGCAGCGTAGTAGTGTCAGGGGAGTGCATAATAGAGGTGTTGGACAGACTAAGAATCGGGGCATCGACCTCGGTCGGCGATGTCCAACACTTAACCAGATCGGCAGGAAATGGATACTTCTTATCCACAGCCTTAGGAATCCCCTGGAGTTTACTGGGATGTTCCCATTCTTTCAGCTTTAGGTTATTAAAGTGAGTTTGTTCGGGAAACTCCAACCGCACCCTAGCGGTATGAAACAGATCGCCCCTTTGCCGAGGTGCCGCGGGAGGGGGAGAGAGGGATAAAACATCAAAGATCTGAGACAGCAGTCTGTCAATGTCGTCCTGGGACCAAAGATCAGAACCAGACTCCTCCTGACTCCTGGACTCGTCCTCGTAGGATCCTGAGTCAGATAGCAGTTCCCCTTCCTCTGATGGGGACTGAGCATAGGAAAGCAGTAAATCATCAGATTCTACAGGGAGAATAGTAGCTTCAGGGTTCAAATGACGCTTCTTGGCAGTAGCCTTGCGCGCCAAGGAGCCAGCAATAAAGCTTTCCACACTGGCCAATCTAGAGGCCAAATCAGCGTGAGAATCCCCACTAGTATTGGGGGTTATGCTCAAGCTTGGGGGAGTAGGGGAAATAAGGCGAGGTGCGGGCCCAGCCTCGGAAGAGGTGGGGAGACCGGCTAGCGCCTGTTGAGCACAAGGTACGCAGACCCGTGAATTGTCACCGCTGCTAGGTGAAACCCCACAAGCTGCACACAGACAGGCTTGTCCCAGGGGGACCCCGTTTGCGATGTCCTGGGATGCCTCCATATGGTGATTATTAAATTCAATATGCCAGTAGGGATTGGCGCTTTAAGCAACCCTGGATGCACCTATAACCCGCTGGGAAGTGGGAGTAATATCTGAAAAATGGTCTGGACCGGGCGCTAGTTCGGGCCGGGGAAAGCCACCGATGACCGCTGTCTGACAGACACAAGGGGAACAGGGGTGTCAGAGCCGAGCGCGAGGAAACAAGCTAGGAAAAGGATCGCCCATGAGGGCACTTACAGTCTGCGAAGGGAGGACCGTCTTCACCACGCGCATGCGAGAAGGAAATGGCGCCCAGCGAACCTCGAAGGGCGGGCCAGAGCGGGCGATGACGCGGAACGCGCCAGACTGAACCACGCCTCCCCCCCGGAGAGCGTGAAGCTAGAAGGCGCGCAGCCAATCAGGAGAGAATGTAGATACGTCAGCATCACTTCAGAGAAGAAGTCTGACGAAGTGAGTAAGGAGATTTGAAAAACGCTGTAGCTTCCCCAAACAGTGCTGCTGTATGCGCCTAGAGCACAGTAAAATGCTGCGGTCAGTTTAAAAATAAGCAAGTGAAACGCGCTCTGACACCCGGTAGCGGTAAAGCGTCTATAGTGTACTTAGGGCAAGGAGTAGGCCATCAAACACACAGCCCCCCCCTCTTTCCCCCCCCCATTAACGGGGGAATCTGGGAAGGAAGGTGACCCGAATAGAGGGTTCACAGTTAGATGGGGCATGGGGGCACTAGTGCGGGAGGGGCATCCACTGAAGGCTCACCATTCGCCTTAACCGCCTACCCTATGGAGGCGGATTGCGGTGGAGACTAGCTCCGTAAGCACACTAGGTGCTGCCTACCTTCACCCGACCAACACAGCCCAGGCTGGGAGGCATTAATTCACAATGAGGACGGGTGGAAATAGTCCCGCAGGGCCTCGGGCTGTCAAGCCCCGCTCGCCTGCGAGAGCGTGATACTTGTCTTCGTAGTTCCAGCACTGCAGAGAAATCTGGGGATTGTGGGAGGTCCCTCGGTATATGAAGGACCGGGAGGAGCTTGTTTTCTACATGTCTGCAGTGCACGGCACTGGAGGCGGAGGATTACCCACATGTTATTACTACTACTGGAGCAGGACGTGCTGTATGCTTAGAATAGTGTTTTATTCCTAATCTCCATTTCATCCTCTTTAATATTCTCCCAATATAAAGAGACCAGATCAGGAATATAAGATTCCTTCTGTATGCCTGCTTTTGTTCTTGATGGACCAGGCTTACCTTCTTCCTTATCCGCTTTCTTAGTATTTGCTGATATGATTTTCATTTTATTACTTAATTTTTCTAATAGTTGTTCCCTGGTAATTAACTGATTTTCTAAGTTCCTTATATATTCTGCCAATAAAGGACAATTTTCACAATCAAAATTCACTTCTGATGCTCCCTGCTCTTCTATTGTCTGCACAGAAACATGCTGGAGAATCTTCTCACTACTAACATTAGCACATTTGGAACCAGCAGGGGGTGCTGTTTGCACTGTGGCTAAATCAGCTAAACACATTTCATCCGGATTAATCATTTCATTATAAAGTTTAAACATCTTAAATACATTTTGGATCTTTGTCTTAGATTTCTTTAATAAAAATCTAGAATTATCAACTTCTAAGTTAGCCTTAATGAGCTGAGTATACATTACTTTCCAAAGCTCTTCATCACTCTTCTGATAAATCAGAGAACTAAATTCTAGATTACTCTTATCAGCAATATTATTAATAAAATCCATTACTCACCGTAAAAATGTCTTCCTCTTTCACAGCATGGATTTCTTATGTCTTCCACTGACGATCATACTGGATTCTTCTAGGTTCTTTTGGACGTACTGAAGTTTAAAAATCATTTGGTATGATGATACCATTTCCCCCTCTTTAAACTGAAGTAAGCTCCAAAATCTCCTTCCTGGCTCGCCATTGTAAAATATCACCATTTGTGATATTATTCTTTTTCCTTGTTTGACTTTCTAACAAGGACTGGGCCATCCAAAAATGATCTCAGCTATTGTGCTTCAAGTATTGGCCGAAACCAAAAATCAATAAATGGATTTAATATAAGATAGAGCCGATTACATTAAGAAAAATAATAATATGAATGGTGTAAATGCGATATGAAGTTACCAAAGCAGGAATGTAAATAGTGTCCATAGAAAAATGCAGCAATATTTCCCTCTCAGGCTAATCAAACTAGGTTCTTTGTCTCTCTCGCCCAACCCCCACCATACTGTCTATATGGCAATCTCTTGCATGTCTCACATGTTGTCTGTTCAGAGACCCAAAGCAAAGAGAGCGAAAGACTCCATCCTTTATCCTTAAAATGTTATCCTCTCTGGCCATACCTTTTCTCCTCCCCCCAAGGGAGAGGCATGTAACACTATGCCTTACATATGGGTTCACTTAAATAGTTGAAGTTAAGACATATATCTATAGAATATTGATGCAATTAACCAAAATAAACCTTATGTTATATTATATCTGTATGATTTTTCCTGTATCAGCCAGCCCTGCATCAGAACCATAATAGATGGCAGATAAACATCCACAGATACCATTCATCCAAGTTACCTATTTTTCATTAATATTAGTGATTTAATAATAATTCATTAATAATTGAGATCATAAACATTTTATTCCTCTGGAACCTTCTTACACCCTGAACCGAAGTAATTACCACTAGAGAAATTACCTTAAGTGTCATGAAGCTTAGCGACACTTCTGCCAGAGGTTCAAAGAGGAGGGCCCTGCAGAGCTCACAAAACCAAGTTCAAGTCCCAAACAGGCAGAATAGGTTTACGTGGAGGGCACACATGGGTGACCCCCTGCAAAAAGGTCCTAAAGGTTATTCTCAGAAATGGCCTTCTGAAAAAAATATGGATAAAGCAGATACCTACCCTTTTAGAGGGCTCAATTGAAGCCTCTCATCCAGACCCTTCTGCAGAAAATTCAAGAATTCTGGAGACAGGCAAAACCTTTTGATTCACACCATGTAAGACCCTGTAGTGAATCTATGATTTCTTCTCTTTGATGAAGTCTGGCAGATAAACTCTTCTCTGTTAAGATGAAGTTTTTAATAGCCAGCCCGTCAAAGCCAGAACTCATAAATTGGGGTGCCGTAAGAGCCCCTGTGTGAGAGGATATTGATCGACGGGAAGCCACCAATGCTCGCCTTCCGACATCCTTACTATGTCTGAGAACCAGCTTTTCCTTGGCCGGCGAGGAGCCACCAGAATGGTTGGAACCCCTTTGTGAGCTTCCTTCTTTAGTACTCTTGCTAGGAGTGGAAATGGCGGGAACACAAAAGGAAGCCTGAATGATGACCAAGGAAGGGTCAGTTCATCTGTTGCTATTGCTAGAGGGCCCCTGGACCAAGACACAAAGTTTGGAACCTTTCCATTGTGGCAAGACATGAAGAGATCTACATCTGGGCAGCCCCAGGCCTGCAAAGGCAGTGAAAAACCCTCTGACTGAGGAACCAGTCTCCCTGATGCAGGACTATTCTACTCAAACAGCCTGCAAGTTGTCCACTCCTGGTATGTGAATCGCCAGGATGCATGGGACAGGCTTCTCGGCCCAAAGAAATACGCGGCTCACTTCCTTGAGAGCTCTTTCGCTCCTGGTGCCCCCCTGCTGAATCCTGACAGGATGCCCTCTCAGGTCGTATATTATCCCCATGGTCCCTCCCAGGACCACCAGGCGAAAAAACAGTGGCTGGTTGTTACTTCAAGGGGAAACTCCAGCCTATGAGGGTCAGGTTTAAATCCAGGCACACCTTCGCAGTCCAAAAGTGGCATGACCAGTACCTGAAGGAAAGGACCCATGGTGGAACTCTCAAGTTCTGGAGCGGCATAGAGCAAACTAACTACTTTGAATGTGTCAACTGAAAGTCCTCTGTCCAATCCATCCTGAAATAAATTTAGTATTAAGGAAGTAGAGGAAGAATCAATAGCTAGATCCCTCAGACTCCTATACAGAGAAAAAAAACACTTTGTGATATATCCTGCTGGTGACTGGTTTGCGACTTTGCAACAAAGTCTTTAAAACTGCTGGAGAACAACCCTTGGCCTCCAACAAGGTAAGCTTCAGAACCCAGACTGACAAAATTATCTTCTCCTGGGCTGCATAAAGTACCGTTCCTTAACACAATAGATTCACCTTTGAATCTATTATAGGAACAAGGGTTCCCTCAATGCAATGCAAACCAAGCCTATACGGACAATCCAGGATGACCCTGACTTCTTCATCTCTGATCTTCTATAGAACTAAAGATTTTAACTGGATAGGAGGGAAGTCATACAGAAGGGACTTTCGTCCAAATCTAGCCCAGCTTCTCCTGATTCCGGTACAGAGAAAAAGAAAGTAATGTCCTTTTGGGTTGCTTCTGTTGGCAAAGAGATCTACCAATAGCTGAACTGATAAACCAGGTCATTCAATATCCACTCGACTCGGAAATCCGTTATCTGCTTAAGAGGTCCACTGATAAATTTTCCTGACCGCTGTCTGAATTGACCAGACATGCTTCTCCACCCAATCTCGTATGTCCTGAAAAATATCCCGAAGGGGCACCGATCTTGTTCCCCCTAGTTTGTTAATATAAAAAAACTGTTGCCAGTTAAGTCTTTAAGTTTTTTTCCCAACAGTGAATCTTGAAATGAAAGGAGAGCCATCGTCACTGCTTCCCTGGCTAAATTGAAGAAAGTCACTTGCAAAAACCTTGCTCAGCGTGCTCCCTAGCCCCACGCGCATGCATCCTTTGTCAACAAGACTGGATCTTCTTGCTTCCAGCTTCCCTGCAATAAGTTGTCTGGGTCCCCTATACCAGTTCACAAGGCTTAGGACCTGGCAAGTTACCAGGTGGAGCGGGGTATAAAACCCTTGACGCAATTAGAGCATGTCCTCATGCACACGCAGTCACTGTTCTGTATCAAACCCTATTGGGTGCATTGCACGATTCCCCACAAGGATTCGTAAGGAAATGGGAAGAGGAGCTGAGGATATCCGTTTCTGGGGAGGAACTTATACCTGTTTACTCACAAACTGACAGTCCCAAGTGTAGCCCAAGAGAGGAATTTCAAGGTATTATCACTGTGGTACAGATGCCCAGCAGACCTGAGTAAATTTGATGCATCTTGCTTCGATAGATGCTGGAGATGCCTAGTGGGGCAAGGGAATATGGTCCATATTTGGTGGAGCTGCCCGTCAATTAAGGCTCTTTGGGGGAAGTCCTATCCAGGGGCGGACTGGGGCTAAAAAACGGCCCGGGACTTTTTGGGGCACACCGGCCCTGCTGTACTGCTTCTTGCCCAGTATAGTATCTTAGCGTCACATTATATATACACCTTATTTTTCGTTCCACAGCAAGCACCCAGGGTTTAATAAAAAACTATTCGGAGCCAAATGGTGTGATAAAATCCCCCCCCTTTACAGACAGCGTGCAGGATCGCTCCATTACAGGCTGTGAGCAGCATCTCTCTCATTACAGCGAGTGAGGGGAGCCCACAGAGGTATGTTGCGGCAGCTCCCATTACAGCCACTGGGGGCATCCATCAGTACAGCCACTGGGTGGGTACATCCCTCAGTACAGCCAGTGGGTGGGTACATCCCTCAGTGCAGCCAGTGGGTGGGGGCATCCCTCAGTGCAGCCAGTGGGTGGGGGCATCCCTCAGTGCAGCCAGTGGGTGGGGGCATCCCTCAGTGCAGCCAGTGGGTGGGGGCATCCCTCAGTGCAGCCAGTGGGTGGGGGCATCCCTCAGTGCAGCCAGGGGGTGGGGGCATCCCTCAGTGCAGCCAGGGGGTGGGGGCATCCCTCAGTGCAGCCAGGGGGTGGGGGCACCCCTCAGTGCAGCCACTGAGTGGGGGCACCCCTCAGTGCAGCCAGTGGGTGGGGACATCCCTCAGTGCGGCCAGTGGGTGGGGGCATCCCTCAGTACGGCCAGTGGGTGGGGACACCCCTCAGTGCAGCCACTGGGGGCATCTCTCAGGACAGCCAGTGGGTGGGGGCATCCCTCAGTGCAGCCAGTGGGTGGGGGGCATCCCTCAGTGCAGCCAGTGGGTGGGGGGCATCCCTCAGTGCAGCTAGTGGGTGGGGGCAATCCCTCAGTGCAGCCAGTGGGTGGGGGCATCCCTCAGTGCAGCCACTGAGTGGGGGCACCCCTCAGTACAGCCAGTGGGTGGGGGCATCCCTCAGTGCAGCCAGTGGGTGGGGGCATCCCTCAGTGCAGCCAGTGGGTGGGGGCATCCCTCAGTGTAGCCAGTGGGTGGGAGCATCCCTCAGTAAGCCAGTGGGTGGGGGCATCCCTCAGTGCAGCCAGTGGGTGGGGGCATCCCTCAGTGGGTGTGGGCATCCTTCATTTCACTCCTTCCCGCAAACACTGCACAATAATAAGGCAGCAGGCAGGGTACCCAGTTCATGCCTGCCTGCTGCTGACCCCCCCCCCCCCAGCCGCCCACACACTTACACTGGTTCCCGGCGGGCAGCCAGTCTGCCCTCACTGCTGTTCCCCCCGTGGCCTCCCACATACAATCACCGACACATACACTCATGCTTACCAGCGTCGCTGGGCGGGACCCATATGGCCGGCGTCCATTGTTTTCATTGGATGCCGGCCATATGGGTCCCGCCCAGCGACGCTGGTAAGCATAAGTGTATGTGTCAGTGAGTGTATGTGAGAGACGCCCACCGCGCAACAACCAGGAAGTGCCGGTAAGTAAGTTTAATGTGTTTGTGTGCTCCTGTGTGTGAGCCGCCGCAGAGGGGGGAATAGCCGCCTTTCCTGGTGCCGGCCTACCGGGATTTTGCCCGGTATGCCCTACGCCCAGCCCGCCCCTGGTCCTATCTATCTACAACATTACAGGAGAGTTGGTACAGAACTCTCCGCAGGTGGCATTGCGGTCTCTGCTTCCCGGTCCCATTTGCAACGGCAAAAAGGGGTCCTGCGGCATTTCTTGACAGCGGTGAGAACAATCATACCAAGGCTATGGAAACCAACCATCACTTGTTGAATGGGCGCAAGAAGTAGAAGCCATTCACCGCATAGAAGAGTTGACCTCAGAATCTGAGGGCATGCAGGAGAGGTATATGATGACATGGGCCGGCTGTGTAGATTATAGGGACACTCACCTGTGGAGGCACAGTAGAGGGCTATGTGCTTGCACACTCCTGCCCCTGTTCTTATTCCTATCCTTGTCCCTAATTCTAGCCGTTTCCTTTTTGATATTCTTGTATCCCTATTCCCTTATTCTTCTACCCTTTTTTCACGTCTCTGGTGTCCTGTCTTCCGGGCTTTCCAGGTCCCCCCTCCTGCTTCCTGTGGCTGCCCCTCTTCTTCAAGTGGAGGTCCTTTGTAGGGCTGTCTCCTCCCAACCGCTCCACCCTCCCCTGGTCCCAGACCCTATGAGTCTCAGCTAATAAGCTGTTCCTGGCTGGTGGGCCTGGTCTGGAAGGGACCGAATAACATGCTAATCTCTCGTATAACCTGGCACCCCATCGATGGGAGTCGAGCGGGAGGTGGGGTTGGGTGGCGGGCAGGGTATGTTCACTGATCTTGGTATGTTGTTAATATGTATATGCCTGTGGACATAGAGAATTACATGTCTTTGCTCTTTTCTGTACTAATGCTCTGTACTGTTCTATTATATGCAAAACCTTCATAAAAAGATATTGAACTAAAACATTACAAACAAGACATTTCATGTCAAAGCCCAGACTGAAAAAAAAGATATATAATTTTCTTGGGAAGTCCCTGAAAATTACAACTGAACATGTGTAGTGCAAAATAGTGAAATATAGGTCTGGCAACAGAGGGTGACAAAAACTCTAGGTAGGCTGGCACTTAAAGGGTTAAACAAAACAGAAAAAAATAATACCACAGTTTTTTCTTTTCAGGTGCAGAAGAAGGAAGCTGTGTAGGAGGCATTGCCAGGACCACTCACAGAATGTATGGAAGGGACCACAGGCGTCACAACAGGTCTGTCCTCGTCCATGGCGGGGGGTGTAGGAGGACAGGGCCTACAGTTGCGCTTGCCGCCATTAGCGGTTTTATAGGCCTTTCCTTCCCCTCTACCAGGGATTCAGGGCTTTATGTATCCAGAAGTTCTACTCCAAGCATATTACGGGTAGCGATGATCTCGGCACCATCTTAGACTCCTTTGCTTCACCACAACCGCCCTCTTCCTGCAGGCAAGCCGCGTGACGCCTGCCTTCCGGGTCGTGATGCACTGGAGCAGACAAAGTCTGGCAACCAGGCTCGAAGCCAAGTGCAGCCTGCATTGACCCTCACCCAGGCTTGAACCAGATGTGAACTCTAGTAATCGAAGTCTAAAGAGACTGCCCCCATCCTGTAGAATGTGTTGTTCCAAGCGTGGCAGGGGGTTGGAAAACTGACTGCACATTAACAGCATTGAATGGAATCCAAATTGAGGGCTCCAATTGCTGCCGCAGTCATGTGGTTGTCAGAACACGAGGTCCGTTTTAATTACCCACACCTTGGGGTATCCTGATTTGGGATGCCCAACTGTGTAAAACCCACCAGCCACCAGATATTCCTACCTCGCTGGTAACCCCTTGCATCTTTTAGCTCTTTGCGAGTCCATGGCTGCTGCAACTGAACGGCTGGCATGGCCATGCCCAGCCATAGAGGGATGCCACACATGACTATATACTAGTGCAGCTAAGCTCCTATTCAGTTTCATTAGCCGCACCCTAATATGTGTGCCAAAAGAAGCCGATGTGGTGCCCCAAAAGTACAATTCAAACCCGGGAAAGTGAAAATTACAGGTTTTGGTCACTTTAACAGATGATGAGCAATCTATGCCGACTACACAATGGGCATGTGAATCTGCAGTTGATAAAACTAGATGTACTATGATCAGATAGCATGACGAAAATACCACACATCTGAACCAACTCGTGGTTTTGTGGATGTGATTGTTTTGGAAATGTTCTCTTAGGGTAGCAGTTGCAGGATTTTAATGTAATGTCTTAGGGATGGGAGAGCCAGAAACACAACATTTAATAATGACAGTTTTATGGTTTTATTTTTTTTCTTTAATGCAAACTTTACAAGTCCCTCCTGTAATTAAACAATTACAATTCCAGTGATGGAATGTTTGTATTCTAAAATACCCCAAAAAAGTGCATGCTGCGTCTCTAAACTTAAGAATATTGCAGTAAAAGACAAACTTTCAAAAATAAACACAGTACTTGTAATAAGAATATATATATTATGTATAAAACACAAACTACTGGTAGATTCAAAGCAGGGATCTGTTCAGTTTTTTTATGAAATAATACAAAAAAAGGGCAGGCGATGGGGAAGATAGAGCCAGAGCAGCCATTTCAACAGAACTGAAATGCAGTTTTCGCTCCAACCCTTAAAATGGTGCAACGTTCACTGCCATTTGGTTTGCAGCAGTAAAAGGATGAAATTAGGGAAGGGGGTTCAGGTGGTGGTGGCTGGGAGCATTCTGAACATATCCCTGGAGAGAAAAAATAAAACAGAAAAAATATTCACAGTTTGGAAATGACAAGAAAAACTTTGTGTACATTAACAATGTCCTAAATCAGCAAGTGTATCTGTAGAATGTATAACCGGCCTTTTTTCACTACACCAAACAGATGCAACTTTATTGGTAACAACAAAAAAAGGTTTAGAATAAAGCAAAGAATAAGCGTGGGAGAGGGTTTAAGCATCATGGTCAGTTGCTGCCCTTCCAATCCGATCAAGCCGATTACAGTGCTGCTGCTAGCCAAAAACAAAGCAGATATTTGACCCTATGCAACAAAACTTTCAAAATCCAATACTTGCGTAATACATGACAGACCTATGAGCACATGCCCCACTATCTTCTTCTATAGATTGAATAAAAAGCAATGTATGTGTGTACAAACCTTTACACCACATCACATGTATGCACCCAGGTCATACTCCTTCTACTTGCTGTGTTTCTGCTCAACTTTCATGGACTTTGCCTAAAATCTTATCTTAGGGGTGTCTAAGGGACATGAGGTTCCCTGCTTCCCTTAACCTGCACTCCTGGGTTAGGGTAAGGTGCCCATAGAGACTGAGTGACCTTGTACACAGTACACACCCACCTCCAGGCTAGAACATGGATGTGCAGCTTTCAGCTTTGCATACCGAGGTTGTGGGAGAGTGATTTAGTGAAGGCAAGCAGAAAACTTGTGCTACTTATGGCCCCCTGATCTGAGGTCCTTCAGGAAAGTCTGAGAAAGCAGATTTTTCCTTTAAATGCTACATAAATATAGCACATATACACTTTGCTAGTTACTTTTGTTACGGTTTGTTTTTACTTTAAAGTAACAAAAGTAGAAGTAATTTGTTACTACAGGCAACTGCTACTGCAGGAAAATGTAATTGTTACACCATTGTGTAGGGCTAAGTGTGGTGCTGTTCTAAACAGTTTTCAGTTTTTAATTACAGGAGAAATTGATTTACAGGTTAAGCTTATAATTTCTAGTCTGGAAAAATGGGCGTCGCCCATGAATCTGGAGAAGGAGGCGGGAGGGACCAGCAACCCTGTCCCACTCTGCAGAGCTGATTGAGGGATAGGATGAAAAACAGAAGGTCATTGGAACCTGCAAACCCTAATATCTTGGCCACTTTTGCTTCAATTTAAAAACAGAAGAAAAGCACCTAATTTAGCCTGACACAATGGCGTAACAATTACCTTTGCCTGAAGTATCATTTTAACTCCTTCAGAGGTCATTCTGCAATATGTGCTGGGTAAGCCAGAAGCAGCACCAAGAATTTAAACCCAGGTCATGTCCATATTCTTGCTGAATTTCTGAAGGGAGTTCCATTGCATTAAAGTCTATAATTAAAATACATACGATAGTGCTCCTTTGACTGCTTTACCTAAGGTTTCTTTAAACTCACACCAAAATGTTTCAAGTACAAAGAGATTTGAACTGAACTTTGAACTTCTAAAGCTGGCCACTCACAGCAATTCTGAATAGCTGTTCCCAACATGTAGATAAGTCCACTGACTGCACCCTAAACATCTATATAGGCAGATTCTTCCTTCAGTTCTGTATCCTCGCTGTGCTCTTAATACAAAGACATCAGCAGATTTTCACACTGTACAAACCAAGTAGAATTCCAAGGCTGCCTTTGGCCTGCCAGTCCTTCCTTTTTTAAGGTTTAAACTAAATTGAACCAAACGGGTTACTCAATACAGAGACACCCTGCTCCATTTAACTTCCTAACCTATTATAGTTTTAGGTTTGTGTAGCGTTTCACATGCCTGGGTTGGACTTGCAGTACAGCAACATTTCTTTTTATCTTGCAGTTGGTAACCGAACTGTGGGTAATTTGCTCTGTCTTCCTGTTCTCAGTGTCCAAGACATTTACAACATGAAGGCCATGCCTGCAGAGTAGAATAGTGTATAGCAAGGATTGCTCCCAACTTTGTGTTTTCACCACTGGACCCTTGTTTAAGACACACAAAATGGTATTTAAAACATTAAAGTGGACCAACACCCTCCCATGATCGTCCCGGGAATCTATAAGATTCCTGGACCGATCAGCTCCCTGACTGCGGGGCACCCCGCTGTGTGAAACCCCCCAGAAACCCCTAAATCCCTACCTGCTCCTCGATTCAGTGGCGCCCGCCTCCCGCGTGTCCCTCTAGCAGGATGCACACCCGCCCTGTAAGAGTGACGCGCGGGAGGCAGCGGCGGGCACGCTCTCTTGTCCGTCGCTGCCTCCCACTTTTCCGCTGGTGGAGATTGGCTGCAGCGGTCACGTGGGAGCGGGGAGAGGTGAGTTTTTGGGGCTTTCTGGGGGGTTTCACACAGCGGGGCACCCCCGATCGGGGTGCCCCACCGAAGTGGACCAAAACCCAGGACAGTCAAAATCCTGGGTGTTGGTCCACTTTAAGCGTACCCCAGGTTAAAATAATTGCTGTTCCGTCTCATAAAGAGTCATAACTTGCATACAAACTCTGCCACGCTATCATCAAAAATCAATCTTTATACAAGAGCACCAAGACATAACTTACATGGGCAACATATTTCTTATGCGGACACCCAAAGTAGAACTCCCAAGAGGCAATTTGAAGACCATGTCCTACGTTTGCTCCCTGTAATAATTTGGGAAATAGCTTATTTTACCCTGCTAAAACTGCAATGACCCCCAAACAAGTTTAGAGGTCACAGCTCCTACCTAAATCAGACAATATTAAGAAGAGACTTCTCTGGGTTCTGAGATGACCTGGAGTGTGTACATATCCAGAAAAACCTGAGACTGGACTTTGTACCTTCTTCCGGTCACGTGCAGCATTCACAGAAGCAGCACCTATGCTCTCTCTGTTGTGTGTGCCAATGAAGGCAGGTGATTGGGGTGCCATGTGCTTCTCTGCAGCTCATTTTGCCGATTGTTGCATTTGACTTCTGCAGCATCACAGAAAATGTGGAGTTCATAGCCCCAGGGTTTTCGGTACATGTCAAACCTGTCAATTCAGGATGCCACATTTTTGAGTGGACCAAACTTATTTAATTTTTTTTTTAAGAGTCTGTGTCCACTTAGCAACCCCTCTCAGGCCCGCAGTAAGAGAGTATAAAGAACATCTGAGATGTAGGTTGGTGCTGAAGTCTAAAGATTCAGATTTGGGATACCCTGCATTATGAAACCCAGGCAATCACTCACCCACCTAGCTACCGAATCTACGGCACATGCATGGACCATGGCCTCGCTATACCTTCAGCTAAGCATTTGTGAACACAGACGCCTTTAAGTTGCTTTGCCGTTCTGCAGCTATCCATGCTTGCGCCGTAAGAACGCTGGAAGGGTAGTTTTACAGGTGATCAGTGAGCATACACAGCGGGGCATCCCAAACTGGGTCAACTCGCAAGGGCGGCACGCCACCTGTGAAATTAAAACTGCCAGGTAGATGTTCTTTAAAGTAAGCCTGAAAAAACACTGTAACCCAGCAATGTGGCTCACCTTCAGATAAGAGAAGCTTGGCTCCATGAACTGGAGACAAACACATCCCCCTTCCTGCTTTTAATAACAGATAGTTCTAAAGTGGGCACCTGCCTCCATGGTGGCAGGTGCAGACTCTGCAGAGGTGGACCTGGTAAGGGGCAAGTATGTTAGCAAGTTCTAAGGCTTACATTCAAAGGGAAAATCCACTTTATCCACAGATCATAGGGCTGCCAGGAGGCGTGAGGCGCCATGATTACCTGTCACTCATTCCCGCTGTGCAGGCCACCCTCCTACATCCATAGTATTAGACACCAGGGGCCACTCTCCCAAAATTCAGGCTGCAGGCGGGCATTGCCTGTGTAGCAGATGCCCAGTATTCTCTATGGTCACATTTGTACATGGCCGTAAACCTCAGCTGAGGCTGGGCTGACCGTTTAAAATAGTAGGGCTGCAGACAGTCTAAATTGGGCACCTGCCTCCATGGAGGGGGTGGAGACTCCTCAGCTGAAGCTGGGCCAACTGTTTAAAATAAAAAAGGGAAAAAACACAGATCTTCCATCTGCAGCCCTAGTATTTTAGACGGTCAGCCCAGCCTCAGCTGAGGTGTACAGCCATGTACAAATGTGATGTACATGTAAATGAGGTGTACCCTAAATCACAATGCCCCCAAAGGAGAGATTATTTTTTCAAAAAGATAGATGGGAGCTAGGTGTGCCCAGTCCCACTGGATTGATGCGGGCCAACTGTTGACAACAGAAAAAAATATTGACATACAGTAAAGTACACAAATGCTGCAACGTCCACAAAACAAACCGGTATCACCTTTTGGTACTTTCAAATGTTCCTAGCTAGTTTCTTTACTAGTCTCCCAACTGCACAACGTCACAGCACAGCTACACACACCAGCCCATCCAAAGACGAAAGCAGTGCATTTCACTTGAATGGCTTCACTAATAAAAAGATTTAGATTACATTCTAAAATGCTACATTCACCAGAGATGGTATTTGGTAAAAGGTGGGGAAAAAAAACAAACTGCCAAACAGAAGCAATTGGGTGAACTTGGATTCTGTTGAGGTCTGTAACAAGCCCTCCATCTCCACATGTGTATTGAGATTAAATGGACTATAGCATAAACTGCTACAGTGGAAACCACACTCGCCACTTAGAGATGCAGCCAGGCAGCAGTATAGTCTGATACAGAAAGAATGGAGAAGAGGAAAAAGAAGCAAGTCCCATTCAGACTGTAGTACTTATCAGCCCCAAGTTTGACATGCTATGTAGAGGTTCAAAGCGACCCAAGCATGGAAAAGCATATTTGGAGAACAAAAATCCTATTTCCGTCATATCCTCAAGTGATAAACTAGATGCCAAATTCCAAAGCATATCACAAGGTGGACTGTTGACTTTTTTCTAGGCAACAGGGCTGGGAGAAGTGCAACAAAGGACAAGTTAAAGGCTTGAGGCAGTAAGGAAAGAAAATTAGGAAGGTTAAAGTCTGTATGTTGGTCTAAAAGAAATAAACTATGTTAGCTTTACCCACCAAACGCATGGTCCTGAAGATACACAATGTATGCGGGGAAAAGGAAATCTTGTTCTCTTTTCCTCAACCACTAGAGTCAAGCACTTCTACTTTTTCTGAAAAGGCAACCCCACCATTACAATCCACACCCTGGGAAATTAGAATACTGGGTTTATACCAGCTCTCGTCCTTGCTATCATGAATACCATGCTAATGAAGTTTATTTAGCCAGAGGTTCCTTTCAAAGCTTTCCATCAACAAACTGCTTGATGAGTCCATGCACCCACCTATGATGCCCCATGGCAAGAATCAACTCCAATAACTACAGAATGAAGGAGCTTGTTAAAGTTTCCAGAGTAAACCACTGACCGCATAGACTTGGCGTTCCGATTCCCTGGCACTGCAGTAAAATGGGTGTTGTTGCCCTTTGCTATTTTTATGACTGAAGCACCTGATTACACCAGTTCACAGAAAAATTAAATGTGGGCAGGACCAATATTTTAATGGAAAGCCAACTTTTGTGAAATCTATGTACAGACCATAGATCAGGGCTTCCAGAGTATCATGAGGCTCCTCTGCTTACCTTCAGCAACAGGCACTGGATCTGAAATTGGGTGCTGTCCATTCCGAGTCCTGGCTAATCGGAGGTGTACAAGGGTCTTGTCTTGGCTTTGTACACTGTACATGCCCACCTAAAGGCTGAAAAGCATGGGCCTGTGGGAAAGTTATTGCTGCTGTGGGACCAAGAGAAGGGCCTTATGCCCCTCTGGTAGCCATAATCTGAGGACTGTAGGGTGCTATTTTTTCATGCATGAGCCGATGTTAACTCTTATTTAGAGATCAGCATTGCTTTATTTTCTTTATAAATGTGCTTTTAGGAGACCTGATATTGCATTACCGAGAAACCTTCAACAGACTGTCAAGAAAGAAAATGCAGTACAAAATTAATTATAACAATCCTATGTGCCCATCATGCTAAAGTCTAATGTACACCAACCAGTTTACAAAATAATAAATGTTCGTACACTGAAAACTGTTCATCCAGTGTGGATGTTTCCTCCTGCAAATCTATTTCATTTTCTAGCACTTGAAGCCTAACAATATCACAGGGGTTCCTATACTCAACTTGCATGACCAGGCTTTAAAAGTTGAAACTTAAGATACATTTACAGAATAGGCTGCAGCTCCAATCACAACAAAGAGTGGGCCGGGGTTGAAAGACCAGTCATAAGTCCTATATTCAAGGCAACCTATGATTCTAGGCACTGCACGTTATGCGGCCTGTTAAATGTGAACCTATGACATCCAGATAGAATGTTATTAAGGGTTCGGCGTTGTACTATCCAAAAAAGAACTATAAAAATCAGCACAACAGAAAATATGGATGACGGCCAACTGTTAAAAGTCGCTTTGCTTTGTAGTTTCTTCCTGTGAGAACAGAAGTAAGGAGCGACCCTGCTTTGAAAGTGCACCTGAAAATGCTTTCAATCCCAGGGTAGTCGCTACAAAACGAGGTAGCTAAAAAATAAAATTAGTAAAAGCAATCCATATTAAAAAATAAAGCTGGCTCAGAACAAGGAGAAAATGTACATTCAACTACACATTTAATGTAGACAAAAAAACGCAGGGGGGTTCCATTTAAAGCAAATCTATTTTTATCCAGGATCAGACCAGCCAGAGGCACAAAAGTCTCACCTTCTAATATTTCCTGGCTCCAGCCCTGGGGGAGGGGGCATGTTGAGTATGAAGGGTAGATTCAAGTGGCAGTGAACTCGCTGCATACCACCTGCCAGCCAGAATCCGGAAGTGCGATAACCAGCGCCAGACCCCAGGAGAGCGATTCAAGTAGCAGGAGCTTTTGGCAGGTAAGGACCCTTGCCTCTTGGCATGGCTGATCTGGAGTCAGAAAAAAATAGCACAAAAACCTTTGTTTCCTTTTAAACTTCAAAAAAGCCTTAAGTGGACAATCCACAGTACAGTTACTCAAGTACGTTTTGAAAGGTGTCTGCTCTGTTATATTTTATAGAAGTGTCTACATGAAATTTGCCACAAAGGCCTTTATATTTTATAGCAGTGTCTACATAGAATTTACCACCTTTATGGATCACAGACAAAGCTGCCATAGCTAGATCCCCAGAATAAACTGCAATTGTAGGGCCCAGAACATCCCAATTAAATACAAATAAGTTACAGGATTTTAAAGAAAAATGTGTGGTGAAAAATATGCTCCTATTAAGTTGTCATTTTGCTTTACTCTGTTTATTACTTGGGGATCTTTTCCACCCTTCCACATGACGTGTTTAAAGCAGACCAACTCTCATTTCTATGCTGGTGTGGGTGTTGGTCGGCCGATGGCATCCAGAATGCTGGAGCCCCCCGCTCTCAGCACCCCCTGCAATATTTACATTTAACCACAAGCCTGGCTGGAAATGCAGAAGCGCGATTGTGTGCACAAGCAGCCAATTGCATGTCTGTGTTCCCAGAGAGGCTTGTATTGTGGGTGTTCTAGGGGGTGCTGCGAGCGGGGGATCTCCAGCATTCTGAATGCCCCCCCGACTGTTCTTATGCTGGCAGACCAACACCTGCACCTGTTAGCACAGAAATAGGTTTTGGTCCACTTTAATGGGTTTTCAGACCAACTGACCTAAAGCAAAGCTAAAGAATATACAGCACACCTAGCATTGACATTCTGAATGCCCCCCGACTGTTCTTATGCTGGCGGACCAACACCTGCACCTGTTAGCACAGAAATAGGTGTTGGTCCACTTTAATGGGTTTTCAGAACAACTGACCTAAAGCAAAGCTAAAGAATATACAGCACACCTAGCATTGACATTCTGAATGCCCCCCGACTGTTCTTATGCTGGCGGACCAACACCTGCACCTGTTAGCTCAGAAATAGGTGTTGGTCCACTTTAATGGGTTTTCAGAACAACTGACCTAAAGCATAGCTAAAGAATATACAGCACACCTAGCATGGAGTATAAAAAAGGAGACAATGCATATAGGTACAATACGTGTAAAAACACAAGCATATTATGACTGAAATGTGTATCCTAAAAGCCACATTGGGTTTTTGAAATGCATCATACCAACTTCTGCATATCCTGGAGATTCTGTTGAGCCACACAGTGGGTGGGCATTCCTATATAGCACGCTGCTAGTAACAGGCTGCCCCAGACTTCTGTTTCTATGCTGTCTGACATGTCATGTGACCAATGGGGTTTGCAGGGCAGACTTGCACAAAGTGCTGTACTAGCTGGATTGATTGTTGGCAGTCATGTACGCAACACTACACATAAGAGGGTAAGTGCTGCTGCTTAGAGTTGCTAGTGGCAGAGCATCCACAACCTTAATTCCCCCCGGCTCTCCAGGCATTTTTACATTTCATTCCCCTTTAACAGGCACATATGCATTGCCCCTCTTCAGGCCAGTTGTGCTGCATAAAAAATAGGCCCAAAAATCCAAAAGATTAACGGGAGTAGGAAATTATGAGGTAAACAACTGTAATTATTTTTACAATCCAGCAGGGATCGAAGTCCCAATATTTGTCACTTGCAGGTTCACTTTATGGGACTTCAGCACAGCTTTTAAGAGTGGATACAACAAATTTGTTTGCTTTTTGCTTTTTATAAGCCCTCTTAAGAAAAAGGTGGCAGGGGTCAACATACAAAGAAAATCTTCAAGTATAAAATGTATCTACAGTAAGGTGAACTTGAATTGCCTTAGCCCAAACGCTGCACTCACAGCACAGCAAGAGACAATCTGGTAGGTTGTGTAATTAGCGATAGTAGAAGGTAAAATTCCCCCAAGGCACAGCAAAAGTCTGTAGGCAAAGCAGAAGCAGCAGGTGTGCGAAAGATGGAAGCTGAAAGGCCTCTCCGTATTATGGGTACTGGGGGTGGGGGTAATGCATGCAGGTAAAGTTTGCAAAGATCTCCAGCGCAAGGCATATCAAGAGCAGATCACAGAAGACACCCCCCTCTGTTTTGGAGGCAGCAAACCCAAGTCACTGAGGAAAAGGCAATATAAGAAATAAAGCATGTAACACGAGTTTAACCTAAAAAATAGAAAGGGTTACTACAGTTTCACATCAAAATAAGCCATTCACATTTTTCTTCTGTCGGAAAAACACAGCACAGTTTCAGAACTGTCCACACAATGGAGTTATTTGTAACTTTCATAGGAAAACAGATACAAGGCATAATCGTGTATTAACATCACATGACGCTTGCTCCATTAAACGAAACAAAAAAACAACATGTAAAGCCACCAGAGTATTTTCAATTCCATTAGAAAGACAGAACATGGTTGTGCTGTGTGCAACCCTGTATTTAAAAAAAAGGAAACAAAAACAAAAAAAAAAAGGGGAGAAAAGTGCTGTTGGGGGAATACAGTCACAAGAATGATCCCCAACAAATTTTGCCTCGAAATACGAGTGGCTGCAGCTTCTTTTTGTAGGCTAGGACACATTCATGAACACCAGTATGGCACCAGGAATTCCCTCATAAATAGAAGTATTCAGGTTTCTTCATGACAAAACATAAAAAATCCAACTAAATTGTAGAGTGACCTAGGTGTGGTAGGTATAAATCCAATTCACACAGCACAGCACTTACTGGAAAAAAAAAATCCCGAAGAAAGAGGAGAAAATCACAGAACGCCCTCAGTATCACAAGCACTCCTCACTCGGGGGAAGTAAAAACGACTAAACAAAGTGTGCGGGTTGTATCGTGGAACCTATAGAGGAAGGTTGGAGATCCCACAGAACAGTTCAGTGTTTTTTTCACTATAGGATTCACTTGGGGGATGACGGAATTGTAGCAGCTTTTGGGGCGGTAGCAGAAGGAAATGCTGGCATCCCCATTCCAGGCTGGTATGCTGCAAGATGCTGTGTGGGGTGGCCTGGCATCTGAGAAGGCCATTGTACCGGGTAGCCGGTGCTGCTCATTGCATTAAACTGGCAAGTGTGTGGTACAGGGTAAGATGGAATTGCTCCTGAAGGAAAGTTGGGGAGCACAACCGACTGGGAAACTGGAACCCCGTGAACCTGAGATATTGTTGGTAACCACGTAGATGGAAAACCCGCAGCTGGCAAATTCTGTGCGGATAAAAGAAAAAAAAATTAAAACCGGCTATGACAAAGTGAAAAATGTCAGTACAAAAAGAAAAAAAAAAAAAAAACTACAGGCAACTATATACACTTTGATCACATAGCTCTGAAGCTTTTTTTGCCCAAAACATCTACAGGGCAAGGCATGGCAGCCCACCTCTGTCCTGTTCCCTTACCCAGCCTATGGGGAACAGCAGCAGCATTAGCCCAGTCTAACATCTGCCCAAAGCATTGCATGATGAGTAAAAGCATCTACACACATCAGAAGAATTACATCAACAATAGGCTGTTATTCTAGACAGGCTGGCTCAGAAGACTGGATGTTGATTTAAGTGGCACAGCTTAGCAGACTAGGAGGGGCAGCATTGATCTACTCCCAGAGATTTAAAAAGCACAAGCCCCTGACCCATTGAAAGTTTCAATTTGGTGCCAACCAATTTCTAAATGCCAGTCACAAAAAGGTTTTGTGTGTCTGTAAATGATAGGGACTGCATCAAAGCCCATAAGGTCACGGAGCCCATAAATGTTGCACCTCTACCTAATTTATCAGATTTGTGCTCACAGTAGAAAACACTTCTCGTCTATATTTTAGTTTCCTAATTATGTGTAATCTATAACAGGAAAAACGTTACAGTATGATAAATGACAGGACCCCGTGTAATGTCTGCATCAGGGCCAAGTCACATTTGGTTATGCTTTTGTCACAACCTGAATACTTTTTACAAACCACAATGACACTTAAAGCGGACCTTCACTCTGAATAAGAGTCTATCTTATATGTTTCCCACACCCTGCACATACAGATTGCTCACATTAAAAATCATCTTATCTGCACCTACTGCATGTTGTGATCCTTTAAACATCCAAGATGGCAGCTCATGAAACATCAGGCAGCCTGCAAACAGGAAGTGCTTTCTGACTGTGCTGCTCTGCATTCTGGGACTGCTGACCTTTTCCTGACCCCAGCTCTGCTCTGTCTGAGCAAAGCACAGCTATAACCTGCCCCCTGTACTTTATCCGACTCTCCTCTCCTCAGTAAGTGTGATGCTTCTGAGTGAGGTTGGCGGGCTCGTATCCTAAAGTCCTGAACAGAGTTGCAGCCCAGTGGGGGAAAGAATAATAAGAGGGTGACTAAAAACTTAAAATATAATTTTAGATGCTGGGGAATCGTTTAAGGGTTTGGGTTTTTCATGAAATCATGGTAAAGGTCCGGTTTAAGAGCCACTGAAATTTTACTTTTTGGGACTTTGGATGTCTGCTTTCCAGGTCTTTAACATCAATGGCGGCACACATCTCTCATAATCAAAATCAACTTGATATTCAAACCTACCATTGTGTTTTGTGGGTTTAAACATTTTGGGGCTTGGAGATCCATTCTCGTGGGGCAAGTATTTCATGCTTTTAAGTACTTCACTTTATTGTTATTTGCAAATAGGCCCCTGAGCTAAACCATAGCTATAAATTGGTTGTTTTTAGTAAATGCAACAAAGACAGCCTAGGAAAATAGCAATGCTGCTGTGGAAAGAGGGTTGACTGAGTAGAACAAAGCAGTGATTATCATCACACAATTCAAATAGTGCACTGTACCCCAAAGAGGACAAAAGACAGGGTTTTGGGTCAGTGGTGCTTCTCATAAAAGACAGGTACCACAGGATTGTCACTGTAGCAGGGCACTGTAAAACTAAACTGGTGACAGGTAAGTTGGTTACCTGATCTTATTCTGTTTTTTTTTTAACAATAATTGTGGGATGCAGGGCAGTACCCTTTGGGGGGGTGGGTTTTATATACCAAGAGAATCAGGCTGGGCAGAATGCATAAACTGTAAATGCTAGATGTAGGTCAGCTCTAGTTGCAGCCATAGCAACGAGAAGTGCACAAGCTAAAAATCCAGGTAAATACGATACTGTTCTACTCTTACCTCATTAACCCGATTCCAGCTGTCTGAATCAGGGCGGTTCTGGTTCTGCTTGATTTGGTTTAAAGTGGGTTTTAGTTGTGGGTTGTTTGCATTCTCCTTGGCCCAGTCATCAACCAGTTTATGTAGGTCATCTGTGAACAAGCTAATCTTCCCAGTAACAGACTGCTGCCCCACATCAGAGTTGCTCTCTGTGCATTGCTGGTCTAAAGTAAAAAAAAAAAAAAAAAAGTAATTTATTTCTACAGTCTATATAATTATACACTTTACATGTCAGTGACAAGACCACAGAATATAAATAATATGATCATAGTTACTCTAGCACAGAGACGCGCTATTGGGCAGTTAAAGGGGAACAAACCCTGTTCATGCTGGTCCTGAAGTCTAAAAGACTCTAAGACTGGGACATTCCCTGTCCTAGGGGAATTCTGATTTGGGATGCTCTACAGTGTGAAACCCCCTATACTGGCCTCACTCCTACGGTGCAGTGCTCTGGCAGCACTCCCACTCCTCACGATCGTAATGCTGTGAGATAATGTTGCTAAGCAAAGGGCGTCTAAGCTAGAAAGTGCTACACTGTGTGGCGTCCCAAATCAGGAGTTGGGTGGTCATAGCAATGGGTTATGGTCTCCTTTACCTGTAATAAAAGCCCATATCTGTACTGAAATATATCCTGCCCTCCTTTTGTGTTTCCCAACCCTGGACTGCCTCTCAAGGTTTTTCCTTTATAAAATTAAAATTCTGTGATTCTCACTTGTAGAATGGTTTTCTCTTTTTCCACTGCAGGGCATCAGGAAGTCAGAAACAAATGGGTTTACGCTCGCCCGCAGGACAGGGACTGCAAGACAAAAGATGTGGTTCTTCCCAGCCTATTTATACTACGTCTTGATGGGGACCAGGAGAGAAGAGATAAGCTCCTCTCTCCATCTATTTTTCTCTGTTTTTTATGGCGATCAGCTATTTACAAACTCCACTAAGACTATGGCATCCAAGGAATAGATATAGTAGTCTAGCAGATAGGGAGGGCCTGCCAACCTGGAGTGGCAAAAGAGAGCAAACAATTATACAGGTGAGAATCAATCACAGAATTGTATTTTCTCTCATATTCCACTCCAAGGTGTCAGGAAGTCAGAAACAAATGGGACTTCCAAATGCAGTGCCCTTAAAGCGGTCCTTCACTCTAAATAAGAGTCCATCTTATATGTTTCCCACACCCTGTACATACAGATTGCTCAAATTAAAAATCATCCTACCTGCATCTACTGCATGTTATGAGCCTTTAAACATCCAAGTCGGCGGCTCATGGAAGTGCATTCTGACTGTGCTGCTCTGCATTCTAGGATTGTTGACCTTTTCCTGACCCCAGCTCTGCTCTGTCTGAGCAAAGCACAGCTATAACCCGCCCCCCTGTACTTTATCCGACTCTCCTCAGTAAGTGTGATGCTTCTGAGTCAAGATGGCGGCGCCCGTATCCTAAAGTCCTGAACAGAGTTGCAGCCCAGTGGGGGAAAGAATAAGTAAGTAAGAGATTAAAAACTTAAAATATATTAACTTTAGATGCTGAGGAATTGTTTATTAAAGTTTTGGGCTTTTCAATAAATCATGGTGAAGGTCCGGTTTAATTCAGGGTGGGATCCCAGGTGTTAACCTTATTCCTTTACATGAGAAGTAAGCCATTCCAAGAACCAAACCTTAGCCGAAGAGATTACTACTGTCTGTAATACCTTCCTACCAAAGACAGCATCCTCTGAGGCTTTAACATCTACCTTATAAAATCTGGTAAACGTATGAACGGATAACCAGGTAGCAGCTTTGCATACCTGGTCTACCGAGGCTTATGGTGAGGACTTACATAGGTGACCCCCCTGCAAAAACATCCCAAAAATACCATTTTGTGAATACTCACCTGTAAAATGGGTATTATAAGTATGTCACACACCCCACTTCAAACATTAATAATTACAATAGGGGTTAACGCACCGCTAGGTGGCAGCATTGCAGAGAATCTCCAAAAACTTCAACAGGCCCCTCCCGGTCTATACATACCTGGTACCTCCCAAGAACCTCCCAGTATTAGAACAGCAGTAAGACAAGGTACCAGAACCAAACAATGTAACCCTCAACGTAAAGAACTAAACTTCACCAAATAAAGAGCCAGGATACCGAAAAGGGCGGGTGAAGTGGGGTGTGTGACATACTTATAATACCCATTTTACAGGTGAGTATTCACAAAATGGTATTATTCTAAGTATGTCACACACCCCACTTCAAACATTAATAATTACAATAGGGACATCCAACAGCAGTGTCCAGAAAAGGGTGGGTATCCGAATCAGGCAATAATGCAGAAAAAACTCAAACCACTGCAGCCTGCAAAACCTTGCGGCCAAAAACAGCATCCGCTGAAGCCCGCACATCAACCTTATAGAACTTAGAAAAAGTATGAACAGAAGACCAAGTTGCAGCCTTACACACTTGTTCAACCGAAGCCTGGTGCTGAAAAGCCCAGGACGCACCAACCGCACGAGTAGAATGAGCAGTAACGTGGAAAGGAGGATCCTTCCCTTTAGCCGAATAAGCACCAACAATGGCCTGACGAATCCATTTACTAATGGAAGATTTGGCCGGAGCCAAACCCTTCCTAGGTCCACATGGCACAACGAAAAAGGCATCCGTCTTACGAAAAGAAGACGTAGAACGTAGATAGTACCTGACACAACGTACCACATCCAAGCAATGCAAAGCACTCTCCTCGACATTCTTAGGCTTAGGACACAAGGAAGGAAGAACAATATCCTGGTTAAGATGAAAAGCAGAGACCACTTTAGGTAGAAAGTCTGACTTGTATCGAAAAACCACTTTGTCCTGATGATCCTCAAAATAAGGAGCCTGAATAGACAAAGCTGCCAACTCTGAAACACGCTGAACCAAAGTGATGGCCACCAGAACGGCAACCTTCTGAGTAAGAATGGACAAAGCAACATCCCACAAAGGCTCAAAAGGAGGAGCCTTAAGAGCAGAAAGAACCAAATTCAAATCCCACACTGGCAGCAAAGGCTTCCTAGGAGGCCGCACATGCGAAACCCCCTGGAAAAAGGTCTTGACCAAGGAATGACTAGCAAAAGACTTCTGGAAAAAAATAGACAAAGCAGAAACCTGCCCCTTCAAGGTACTCAGCTGAAGACCGGAGTCCAGCCCCGACTGAAGAAACTCCAAAATCCTAGACACAGAAAAGACCCGGCAAGGCAAAGACCTAGCCTCACACCAATCAATATAAGATCTCCAATACCTGTAATAGATGGAAGAAGAAGATCTCTTCCTGGCACTAATAAGAGTCCGAATGACCGAATCCGAAAGACCCTCCTCCTTTAAGATGGAGGTTTCAGCAGCCAAGCCGTCAAAGCCAGCGTTTGTAAACTGGGGTAACATAGTTGACCCTGTGTGAGAAGATCCGGCCGAAGAGGCAGATCGAACTGATCTACGGCCAGACGAACGATGTCCGCGAACCACACCCGCCTTGGCCACCTTGGAGCCACGAGAATGGCGGGCACTCCCTCCAGAACCAACTTTCGCAGAACCCTGCCGAGCATGGGAATCGGAGGAAACAGATAAAGAAACCCCAGGTCCCTCCAGCTCAGGGTCATGGCATCCACCGCCAGAGCCAGAGGGTCCCGGGACAGGGACACAAAGGACGGAAGCTTGTGATTGTGACGAGAGGCAAACAGATCCACCTCCGGCGACCCCCACCGGAGACAAAGTGACCGAAACACCTGGGGATGGAGAGACCACTCCCCCCGACGGGACGCACACTGGCTCAGAAAATCCGCCTCTGTGTTTTCCACTCCCGGAATGTAAACTGCCGAGATGCAAGGAACATGAGTCTCCGCCCAGACTAAAATCAGAGACACCTTCCTGTGGGCACCCAGACTGCGAGTCCCTCCTTGGTGATTGATGTAAGCAACCGCCGTCTGATTGTCTGATCGAACCTGAACCGGCAGACCTTGTAAATGATGCGTCAAGCGAGACAGAACCAACCTGATGGCTTGCAATTCCAGAACATTGATGGGCAAGTGGGCCTCCTGAGGGTCCCACTGCCCCTGAAACCGAAGATCCTTCCAAAAACCTCCCCAGCCTGACAAACTGGCATCCGTGGTGACAGTTTCCCAAAGCGGGGTCAGAAACGACCTGCCCTTCAGAAGGTTGTCCGAGACCAACCACCACAGAAGGGACTGCCGAACCCGAGGGGACAACCGGAAGGACCGATCCAACGACCCCGGACGCCGGTCCCAAGATGCCAAAAGATGAAGTTGAAGAGTCCTCGTATGAAACTGAGCAAAGGGAACTGCCTCGAACGAGGCCACCATCAACCCCACCAGTCTCATCCCCAGACGAATGGACGGATGAGGATGGGAGAGAAGCAACTGGACCAATTCCTGAATCAGCAGAACCTTGGCCTGAGGGAGAAACACTCTGTGCTGGCAGGAGTCCAACGACATCCCCAGAAAGGTCACCACCCTGTCCGGAACCAGCGAGGACTTGGGGTAATTGATCACCCAGCCGAACCTCTCCAACATAGACACCACCGTGCTGGTGTCCCCCTCTGCTTGACTGAAGGAAGGCGCCATGATGAGAAGATCGTCCAGGTAAGGCACAATGCGAATCCCCTGAGCTCTGAGCAGGGCCATCACCCCCGCCAACACCTTGGTGAACACTCTCGGAGCAGAGGTGAGGCCGAATGGAAGAGCCACAAACTGAAAGTGACGATCCTCCACCACGAAACGAAGGAACCGCTGATGAGCTGGAAAAATCGGAATGTGCAGGTACGCATCCTTGATGTCTATGGGCGTCATAAAGTCCCCCTGCCGAAGCGAACCGATCGCAGACCGCAGGGTTTCCATGCGGAACTTCCGGGGACGAATAAACCTGTTGAGAAACTTCAAATCCAGAATAGGACGGAAAGACCCGTCCTTTTTGGGGACAGTGAAGAGATTGGAGTAGAACCCGCGCCCTACCTCTGAAGAAGGAACCGGGCAAACGACAGCTAAGTCTAGAAGATTCCTTACCGCCGCCAGGAGCCCCTGCGCGGCCAAAGGATCCAAAGACACCCGAGACCTGAAGAACCTTGGAGGAGGACGGGACTCGAACTCCAACTTGTAACCGGCCGAAACCACCTCCCGGATCCATCTGTCCGAGACCTCCTGGTCCCACACCCGGGAGAAAAGTTGCAACCGTCCCCCCACCCGAACGGGTGAGGGCGCCCCCTCATTGCTGGGTGGGCTTGGCAACCGGCTTGGGCTTGGCACCCCAGACGCGAACGGGGCGGCCACGGCCTCTACCCCTATTCCAACTGGCGCCCCTGGGGGCCGAGGAGCCCGCACCCCTACCGGCTCCAGCTCCCCGAAAAGACGGATTGAAGGAGACCGTCCCCCGAAAGGAACGGCGAAATTTCTTGCGCTGAGGTAACTTACCTCCCTTGGCAACAGAATCCAGCCTCTCACCAAAAAGCCTCAAACCCAAAAAGGGCAGAGCCGTGAGCGATCTTTTAGAATTAAAATCAGCCGTCCACTGTCTCAACCACACACAGCGCCGGATAGCCACCAGCAAGGCAGTAGCCCTGCCACACATCAACATGGCATCCTCTTGAGCGGCCAGGATAAAAGACAAAAAAGAATCGCAGCGCTTAAGCGCAAGGGACTCATCACTGGTGGGCTCAAGATCCACCCCCAAGTCCCTGACAATAGACCTGACAGCAAAAGTCAAAAGAGCCGAAGCACAGACAGGCCTTAACACCGAACCCGCACATACAAAACCATGGCGGGCAAGCTGATCAACCCGGCGATCCTCGCCGTCCCTGAGCGAAGTCGTGTCAGGGGAATGCACGACCGCCGTATTGGACAGTCCCAAGACCGGAGTATCTACCTCAGGGGGAACAGACCAACGCTTCATCAAGTCCGCCGGGAAGGGATACTTCCTATCCCAGCTAGACGGCACACCAACAAGACGTGTAGGTTGCTCCCATTGCTTGAAAACAATTTCTTCAAAATGCTGTTGGCTGGGAAACTCCAAACGCTGCTTGGACACCCCAAAAAGCTGACCCTTAGGCCTAGGAGCAACCACCGGAGGCTCCAAATCCAGAACCTCAAACATCTGGCTCAGAATGGTAGAGGAATCGAGAGGGAGGCCGTCAGCCTGATCCCCCTCAGAACCCAGCAACTGCTGAACATCAGAATCTTCTTCCTCAATGAGCTCACCATCCTCAAGGGGACGATCCGACCAATCCAGATCTCCCACAACTTCCTCATCTGAATCCGGCGGAGGCGGAGACAGATGCTTCCGCTTAGCTGGAGCCTTCTGAGCGGCCATAGCAGAAAACCGCTTCTCAAGGCTAGACAAACGGGCACATACCTCAGACTGCGAATCCCCGCCCAGGACAACGTCACACGGGGTCCGGAATAAGCGAGGGGGAGAGGGAGATGGCGCGGCGGACGAGGTGCTAGGCACCGGAGTACTGGACTGCCGTGCAATGTTCTGCTGTGCACAAGGGATACACAAAATGACATCATCTCCCTGGAGCGGAGTCCCACAACCCCCGCACACCTTGGATTGTCCCGAAGAACCATTCCCGGTATCTGTGGCAGCCTCCATGTGGTGAAATTTATGGTATTCGCAGAACCCAGGGATTTATGCGGTACGCGACCCGGGATGCCCCTTAATAACCTAACAATTGTCTAAAGATTGTAAAAAGATCCTGACCCAGGGGAATAGCATAAAAAACCCATATATATATATATATATATATATATATATATATATATATATATATATATATAAATATATAGTGTAATGAAAACACCCCCCACAAGCCAGGTATATAAGACCGGGAGAGCCCTGCCAGACGGGATCCCAGGATCTGAAAGACACAAAAGGAGAGGAACAAGCATACAGCATAACATACAACCCCCCCCCCCCTCCTTAACCATAGACACAGGAAATGGTTAAAATACACAACCAGCACTTTAAAAGATGTGCAGGAGCGAGGAGGCGGGAGAAGGAGGGGACGTGATACGGGGGGCCAGGCCACCAACTTTATATGAACATCCCCCGCAAGATATAAGAAAAAACGCCTACCTGAGGGAGAGCACAGCGCAGGAAGGCCCCGCAGAAGATGGCGGCCCGCACGCTGCTCCGAGGAGTGAGGGAGGGGAAGGACGAGCCCCGAGCGCGGGAGCCGAGAAGGCCCCGCCCCACCGGAACAACCAATCAGCGCGCGGCCCCGCCCCCTTGCAGCGTCAGCGCCAGCAGGCAGAGACCGCGCACAGCCTCCAAGACGGGACCGGCGGAGCAACCTGCCGGTCCCAAGTGCGCACACAAAACAGACCCACACACTCATCTCCTCAGCTCCCCCCTGTGCAGACCGGAACGCCAGGCTGCAAGCGCCAAAAAACGGCGCTCAGCCACAGGCGGGACCGCGGCGCAGCGCGCCGCGAGGCCCCGCCCCCCCGGCTCCTGAGGGGAGAGACGCCATTCACACAAAAAGCAGTGACAGAAAAGACACACAAGGGGGATCTTCAGTAAAAAACCGCCACAGTACACAGCGCATGAGCCCTCACAATACAGCAGCGCAGCAGCCACACTCACACAAAACAAGTCACCGGTCCCAAAGCGCGCCCCACACCCCGGAATGTGGAATAACTAAAGTCCCAGGGCTAGGCACATCCTGACCGCTAACCTACTATTAAATGGGGGCATCCCACATCCGGATCACCACTCCGGGAATCCCGCTATGCCCCGCAATGAAGGGTCGAGCGGAGGAGCTAATCTCCTAGGCACCAATGGTGCCGGCTACCTATTTGCCCGGCCTACAGCCGAAGCTGGGAGGCTGCCAGTAAACAGATATACTACCAAACAAGAGCCGGGCAGAAATAGACCACGGGGGGGTTTGCGGGGGGATACCCCGGCTACCTGCAAGCAGGAGACTTCTTTCTTCTGTCTTGTCGCCACCTTGCAGAGAACAACACTGGGGGGTTCTTGGGAGGTACCAGGTATGTATAGACCGGGAGGGGCCTGTTGAAGTTTTTGGAGATTCTCTGCAATGCTGCCACCTAGCGGTGCGTTAACCCCTATTGTAATTATTAATGTTTGAAGTGGGGTGTGTGACATACTTAGAATAAGTTTATTTTCAGCAATGGGTTTCTGAAAAAAAATGAATAAAGCAGATATCTGCCCATTTAGAGTGTCAGTGACATTCTAAATAGATGGATTTTTGTCTGCAAAAATGTCAAAATTCTGTGAAGTGAAACCTCTAGATTTGCACCAAGCGGTAAATACTAGCCAGACTATGTGGTAGGTCTGCAATCTGGCCTGAATCATGGGCCGGATGACTGGCAGAAAGGCCCTTTTCTGCCAGAATGGAGAATTCAATAGCCAGGCCATTAAAGCCAGAACTTGGATCGTCAGGCAATCACCAATGGTCGCCTTAACCTTACTTTGTCTGAAACCTAGCTTCTCATTGGCCAACGCGAAGCCACGAGAATGGTTGGAAATCTCTTGCGGGCTATCTTTTTTAGTACTTGACACAGGAGTGGAAATGAAGGTAATGCATAGAGAAACCTGAATGCTGACCAAGGATGGGTCAGTGCATCTGCTGCTATAGCTAGAGGGTTCCTGGACTGGGAGACAAATTTCGGAACTTTCAGATTGTGGCGGGACGCAAAGAGATCTATGTCTGGGAGCCCTCAGCGCATGCAAAAGGAATGAAACACCCTCTGACTGAGGGTCCAATTTCCCTGATCCAGGACTGCTCTGCTTAGATGAATGGCTTGCATGTTGTCCACTCCTGGTATGTGAATCGCCAAGATGAAAGGAACCTGATTCTCGTCCCAAAGTAATATCCAGCATACCTCCTTGAAAGCTCTTTTGCTCCTGGTGCCCCCCTGGTGGTTGATATATGCTACCACCATCAGGTTGTTGATTTGAACCCTGACAGGATGACCTTTTAGATTGGAGGTCCAATGTGTGAGAGACAATAGAATCGATTCAGCTCTAGGATATTTATGGGGAGCCTGCTCTCCCTGAGTCCTCACTATCCCTGGATCGTTTGTAACCCCATGACACCCCCAACCCATTAGGCTGGAATCCGTGGTGACCGTCTTCCATTGTACTGGAAGAAAAAATCTTCCCACCTGAAGAGGCTGAGGATTCAGACACCAGGCTAGGGACTGCCTTGCTGAGTGTATAGTGTAAAGTCATGTAAAAGGGATGAACCAGAGATTCCGTGGTTCGATCCCAGATCGAGAGCAATTCCATCTGCAGGAGTCTTGTGTGAAACTGGGTAAAAGGCACCACCTCGATGCAAGACACCATCAAGCCTAACGGACGCATTGCCTGATGGATCGTTGGGTGAGGGCAGGACAAGAGAGCCTGTACCCTGGCCTGAAATTAGAGTCTCTCTTGTTCAGGAAAGAAATACTTTGGCCTGCATTGTACCTAATATCATTCCCAGAAAGAGATAATTCTTGAAGGCATGATATGTGGACTTCGGATAGTCGACTATCCAGCCAGATCCTTCAAGACTCGAAAAGACAGTCTCTGCATCCTTCGGGGCCTCCAGATAGGATGGGGCCTTGATCAACAGATCATCTAAGTAAGGGATTATTTGCATCCCCTGGTTCCTTAGAAGGGCCATGAAACCGGCCATGAAACTGACCAGAACTCTGGTAAACAACCTTGGGGCTGAAGACACAAACTGAAGGTGTAGGCCATCTACTGCAAAGCACAAATATTTTTGATGACCTGTGAAGATAGAGATATGTAGGTAGGCATCCTTTATATCCACTGTGGTCATAAAATCCCCCTGCTGATAGTGGATCTTAAACCAGACATTCACCCTGAATAAGCGCCTATCATATGCTTCCCCCACCCTGTACATACAGATTGCCCACATTAAAAATCATCCTACCTGCATCTGCTGCATTTTATAAGCCTTTAAACATCCAAGATGGCAGCTCAGGATTCTTGCAGACAGGAAGTATCTTCTGACTGTACCGCTCTGCATTTTGGGATTGCTATCCTTTTCCTGACCCCAGCTCTGTTCTGTTCATTTTTCCGCCTCTCCTCTCCTAGGTATGTGATGCTTCTGAGGCAAGATGGCGGTGTCTGTATACTAGAGTCCTGAACAGAGTTGCAGCCCAGTGGGGAAAAGAATTATAAGTGACTAAAAACGTAAAATATATTATTATTAGATCCTGGGAAATACTCAAATGGACAAAATGGTTGAGGCCCTTGAGGTCTAATATTGGGTGCATGGAACAATCCTCCTTGGGAATTACAAACAAATTGGAGTAAAATCCGAGACTTCTCTCGGAAAGGAGAATGTGACATACCACTCCAAGCTGCAACAGGTGGGCTACAGCGGATCTAAATGCTTCTGCTTTTCCTGGATTCAGGGATACCCCTGACCAAAGAGGTCTGGCCCCAAATTCGATCTTGTAACCTGAAGAAATAATCACCTGTATACAAGCTTCTGTTACGTGGAGCTTCCAAATGGGAGCAAAATGCAGAAGCCATCCCCCCACTCGAAGGGGTGGGGGCATCCCCCTTGTTTAGCCTGAAAGATCTTGCCCTGTTCTGGGTCTTCGGTTTATTCCAAAAAAATGTTTGGCGTCCCGAGGAGACGGAACCTCTACCCCAGCAAAAGGGCCGAGGATTGGAAGATCTGTGAAAAACCCCAAACAAATTTCCAGCAGAGGTAGTTGAAAAATCAACAGTCACTGAATTTAACATGCCTGGGATAAGCACACATCTATCCTAAGATAAAGAGTACATACAGTATACACATAAGGGCAGACTAGATGGACCGTATGGTCTCCTTCTGCCGTCAATCTTCTATGTTTCTATGAGTCTTCCTGCCAAAAACCTGTCTTGTGTCAGAAGAAAGATCCACTCTCTAGAACTACAAGAATGTGTGTGGGGAAGCACAAGTTGCTGCTCTGCAAATTTCCTCCAAAGAAACTCCTGACCAATTGGCCTAAGAAGCAGAAACTACCCTAGTATGTAGTGTGCTCGTACTGACTCCTGTGAAATCTCATAAGCTGACTGGATGGCTTCCCTAATCCACATGGCAATAGAAGCCTTAGAGGCTTGCAGACCCCTATTTTTTCCATGCAAAAGAAAGTAACAAAATTATCTAGTCTCCTCCAAACTGAGGTGTGATCCAAATAAGTCAACAGCATGCTTCTAGCATCCAACAGATGCATCTCCTGCTGAGATCCTTGAGGTCCTCTGGTCTGAGACCGTGAAATTTCGAAGCAATCTTCGACAGGAAAGTGGATCAGGTCTGATAGCGAGATGCTCTGAAAAAGTATGGTTTCTTGATGGACAAGGCTTGCAAATCTACTTCCTCAATGGGCTCAACAGGGAGGACCGTGTCAGACCATTCAGAACAATGGAGAGGGAAGGCCTTGGAATTCACTGGTCTTCGTTTAGACAGGCAGACAAAGAAGCTTTCAATAAGATCCTCCTGTCTAAGCCTACAGTCAAAGAATACCGATAGAGCTGCACCTGCCCCTTTAAATTACTGATGGCTAGTCCCATTTCTGCCCCTTCCTGTAAAAATACCATTTTGTGAGTACTCGCCTGTAAAATGGTTATTACGAGTATGTCACACACCCCACTTCCAAATATTCATGACACTTGGGAACCCGGCCTGTAGGGGGCGATCTTGCAGAGATGACATGGAAAAAGGAGCCCCTCCTGGTCTATAAGTACTAGGTTCCTCCCACTATTCCTCAGTCTTTTTAAAAAGCAGTGAAGAGCAAATTATATTCGATAATTGAAAAATAGTTTGAAATAATAATCACCATATAAAGGATCCCCTAGAACAAAAAAGGCCGGGGGAAGTGGGGTGTGTGACATACTCGTAATAACCATTTTACAGGTGAGTACTCACAAAATGGTGGTATTCCTAGTATGTCACACACCCCACTTCCAAATATTCATGACACTTGGGACATCCAATAGCAGTGTCTATAATGGGTGGGGATCCCCAAGGAATAATGCATAACTTAAATTACTGCAGCTTGCAGAATTTTGGGGCCAAAAGCAGCATCTGCTGAGGCCCGCACATCAACCTTGTAAAACTTAGGAAAAAGTATGCACAGAAGACCAAGTCGCAGCCTTGCAAACATGTTCAGCAGAAGCCTGGTGCTGAAAAGCCCAGGAAGCTCCAATAGCACGAGTAGAATGAGCGGTGACACGAAGAGGGAACCTTCCCCTTAGCCATATATGCCCCAATGATAGCCTGACGTATCCACTTACTAAGGGAAGATTTGGCAGGAGCAAAACCCTTCTTGGGCCCAGAAGGCACAACAAAAAAGGCATCCGTCTTGCGGAAGGCCGAAGTAGTAACTAAATAATACTTAACACAACGAACTACATCCAAAGAATGTAAGACCCTTTCCTTGTCGTTACTAGGTTTAGGACACAAGGAAGGAAGAACTATATCCTGATTTAGGTGGAAAGCAGACACCACCTTAGGAAGGAAATCCGGTTTAAAATGGAAAACAACCTTATCTTGATGCCTCTCAAAATAAGTGGCTAGAATAGACAAAGCCGCCAGTTCAGAAACTCAGCGGACAGAAGTAATAGCAACCAAAAAGGCAACCTTCTGAGTAAGAATAGGAAGAGGAATATCCTGCAAAGGCTCAAAGGGAGTGGCCTGCATAGCTGAAAGCACTAGGTTAAGGTCCCAAACAGAAAGTATAGGCTTTCTGGGAGGCCGCACATGCGCGACTCCTTGGAAAAAGGTCTTAACCAAAAGGATGAAGAGCAAACGACCTTTGAAAGAAAATAGCCAAGGCAGAGACTTGCCCTTTCAAAGTACTAATCTGGAATCCCATATCCAGACCTCGTTGCAGATATTCCAGAATTCTAGGAATAGAAAATACTCTACAGGGCAAAGCCCTGGATTCACACCAATCAATATAGGACCTCCAAGTCCTGAAATAAATGACAGAGGAAGACTTCTTCCTAGCTCTAATAAGAGTCTGAATAACCACATCAGAAAGACCTTCCTCTTTCAAGATGGAGACTTCAGCAGCCATGCCGTCAAAGCCAGCGTTTGTAAATTGGGGTAACGAAGTTGACCCTGAGTGATGAGATCTGGAAAAAGAGGCAGATGGAAACGATCCACTGCCAGCCTTACGACGTCTGCGTACCACAGACGTCTTGGCCACCTTGGCGCCAACAGAATTTCTGGCGCCTCCTCCATTGCTAGCTTGCGCACCACCTTGCTGATCATGGAGAATGGGGGAAACAGATATAGGAACCCCAGATCCTTCCAGGCCAGAGCCATGGCATCCACTGCCAGAGGATCCTGGGATAGAGACACAAAAGCTGGCAGCTTGTGATTGTGGCGAGAAGCAAACAGGTCCAACTGTGGAGTCCCCCACTTGTGACAGAGGAACTGAAAGACCCTTGGATTGAGAGACCATTCTCCCTGTTGAGAACATACCCTGCTCAGGGAGTCTGCCTCCACATTCTCTATCCCCGGAATGTAAACTGCTGATATGCAGGGAACATTGATCTCTGCCCACTGAAGGATCAGAGACACTTCCCGGAGGGCACCCCACTGCGAGTCCCTCCCTGCTGATTGATGTATGCAATAGCTGTTCGGTTGTCTGACCAAATCTGAACTGGCAGACCCTGTAAGAAATGGGTCAGTCGAAGTAGAACAAGACGTATGGCCTGAAGCTCTAATACATTGATTGGAGAATGAGCCTCCTGAGGCCCCCACAATCCTTGGAACTGATGCTTCTTCCAGAAGACCCCCCAGCCCACCAGGCTGGCATCCGTGGTAACCCGTTCCCAACACGGAGTCAGAAATGACTTGTCCTTCTGGAGGTTGAGCGATATTAACCACCACTGAAGGGACTGCAAAACATGGGGAGACAATAGACAAGTCTGATTCAATGATAGTGGGCACCTGTCCCACTTTGCCAAGAGGAAGAGCTGAAGCGTCCTTATGTGAAACTGGACAAACGGGACTGCCTCGAATGCAGCTACCATCAATCCCACTAGTCTCATCCCTAGACGGATAGACTGACGAGGGTTGGACAAGAATAGACGAATCAACTCCTGAATCAGAACCATTTTGGACTGAGGAAGAAAAACCTTGGCCTGAAATGTATCCAGAATCAGGCCCAGGAAGGGAATTTCCCTGGACGGACAGAGAGAGGATTTGGGGTAACTTATTACCCATCCGAACCTCTCTAGCGTAGAGACCACCGTCCTGGTGTCCAACTCTGATTGTTCGAGGGAGGAGGCCGCGATAAGAAGATCGTCCAGAAAAGGCACAATGCGGATGCCCTGGACCCTGAATATAGCCATCACTGCCAGCATCTTGGTAAAGACTCTTGGGGCCGAGGTAAGGCCGAATGGCAGGGCCACAAATTGATAATGCTGGTCTTCTATCGAGAACCTGAGAAATCTCTGGTGACCCGGAAAAATAGGAATGTGCAAATAAGCATCCTTGTTGTCTACGGATGTCATGAAGTCCCCCCTGATGCAGAGCATCGATCGTTGATCGCAGAGACGCCATGCTGAAATGGATAAATTGATTGAATCTCCTTAGATCTAGGATAGGCCGAACAGAGCCGTCCTTTTTGGGTACCGTGAATAGGTTGGAGTACAACCCCAAACCCCTTTCCGCTGGAGGCACTAGGCCGATAACAGCCATGTTTAACAGATTCGCTACTGCTGCCCGCAGTCCCTGCGCAATTGCCAGATCTAACGGCATCCGGGACATGAAAAATCTGGGAGGAGGCCGGAACTCGAATTCCAGTTTGTAACCGGAAGAGACTACTTCCAGAACCCAATTGTCTGATACCTCCTGACCCCAGACCTGGAAGAAGAACTGCAGCCGTCCCCCCACCCGTAAGGGTGAGGGCGTCCCCTCATTGTTGAGCAGGCTTAGTGGCAGATTTGGTTTTGGACCCCCAATTCTGACTTGGACAGCCACGTCCCTTTCCTCTATTTCATGCATTCCCTCTAGGGGCTGAAAAGGCCGATCCTCTACCGGATCTAGACCCCTGAAAGGAAGGGTTAAAAGAGGCCACTCCACGAAAGGAACGACGTTTACCTCCTTTAGTGACAGAATCCAATTTTTCTCCAAAGAGGCGCAATCCCACAAAAGGGAGCACTGTAAGCGATTTCTTGGCTACAATATCAGCTACCCACTGCCGCAACCATACTGACCGCCGAATGGCGATTAACAAGGCAGAGGTTCTGCTGCACATGACCAGAGTGTCATCTAAGGCAGAAAGTACAAAAGATGCAAACATCGCTTAAGAGCAGCGTACTCATCAGAGGCCGGATCAAGCCCTGAGTAATTCATTAGGTCTCTCACAACAGACCTAATAGCCACTGTCATGAGTGCTGAAGCACCAACAGGCAGCAAGGCCGAGCCCACACTGGAAAAAGCGTGGCACGCCATTAGATCAATACGCTTATCCTCTCCATCTTTAAGTGTAGTGGAGTCAGGAGAATGCAACACAGAAGAATTGGATAAATTAAAAACAGGGGCATCCACCACAGGTGGTGATGACCAACGCTTAACAGTATCAGCTGGGAAGGGATATTTCTTGTCCCAGCCCAAGGGAATACCAGGAAGCCGCGCAGGCTTCTCCCATTCTTTAAGAATAATTTCATCAAAATGCTTTTGATTTGGAAATTCTAAACGAGGTTTAGAGACGCCAAAGAATTCCCCTTTTTGAGGAGGGACTACTTCAGGAGGAGTGATAACCAAAACCTCAAATAACTGAGCAAGAGCCTTTGGGGTATCCACAACACTAGCTTCACCCTGCTCAATCACAGTACCAACAAATTGCTGTTCATCAGAAACATCTGAATCCTCATAGAATTCTCCTTCTTCTAACTGAGAAGGATCAGACCAATAAAGCATTTCACAATTATCCAACTCACTTACCGGAACGGCCTGAGTCAAATGTTTCCTTTTAGCTGAGGCCTTCTTGGCCACAGAGCTAGACATTAATTTTTCAAGATGAGCCAATCTGGCACATAAATCAGAATGTGACTCACCACCCATGACAATATCACTAGGGGTACGGACAAGACATGGCGGAGTAGGAGATAAGGCAGAAGCCGAAGCCTGGGCCCCAGTTTGCTGCATAATAGTTAATTGAGCACAAGGGACGCAACAAGGGATGCCCCACATCCAAAACATTGCTGAGTCTGTGCAGGGGGACCTGCATGCCCGTTGTCCTGAGATGCCTCCATATGGTGTTTAGTATAATACTATAATTGATTATAGTCGCCAAGTATATATGGGATTTACGCAATTGCTACACGGGATGCCCCTTTAAATAGTCCCAAGTGGGAGGATATTAACACAAATGGACCCCCAAATAAGGCTTTAAGGGCTAAAGACCAGGAGAAACCCCTTTAAAATAAAGAGTTTCCACCTACAAAGAAAACAGTCACCAATGAACACAATACAATAAATGACAAAGCATGAAAAAAATGGCAAAAACTCCCTTCAGCAAGCTGAGGGGTACTCACAGCACCTTTAAATATGGAACGCTTCACCAATTTGCGTGCTTTGAGAATGAAATGATGCTGTGTGCCTAAGCCCCGCCCACTCCCAGAATCATATGACCAAGAATGGAGGGAAATTCAAATCTGAACATAGAATTAACAAAGAGCTTTAAAAGGTAAGCAAAAGAATGCTGCCTAAACAGAAAATAGGAAAATCTAAATAAAACATAGCCTATTAAATAGTACAGTAAACATACATAATGATATATATTTAGATTAAATAGATTTATTTTATATATCTTTTTTTTTTTCTTCATTATTTGTGTGCATGGTGACAAATAAGCCCAGATAATGCCCCCCCTCCCCTTTTTACCCCAGCAGGGTAAAGGTGAACTAAAGGGGAGAGGATAGAAATGTACCCATAAGGGATTATAAAGGGACAGGGGCATCCCATGCCGAGAACACCAACCCGGAAACCGCCTACCCACATTTGGGTCTCACGGAGGAGTAAAACTCCTGTATACACCAGAAGGTGTATGTATCTACCTTTGCCTGAAGGTTTAAAGAGTATCAGACAGAAATAGAGAAAAAAAGGGGGCCGGGAGCAAACCCGGCTACCTGCAGCTTGAAGGAGAGTCATCTTCTGAATGCTTCGCCGACTGCAGAGACGAAAAGACTGAGGAATAGTGGAAGGAACCCAGTACTTATGGACCAGGAGGGGCTCCTTTTTCCATGTCATCTCTGCAAGATCGCCCTCTACAGGCCGGGTTCCAAAGTGTCATGAATATTTGGAAGTGGGGTGTGTGACAAACTAGGAATAATTCCAAAACTGTAGCCAGATCTGAAATATTCAGATTATGGACTGTACACAATGAAGAAAACATCTTGCATGCCTTCCCATACATCTTACAGATAACCATTTTCCTGCTCTGGAGAATGGTCTTAAGGACCCCCTTGCTCCTTAGCAGGCCCCATTCAGGATCCATGCCATCAAGCGGAGGTTCTGAACCTGAGGGTGGAACATTATTTCTTGATGTAGCAGGACTGCTGTCAGAGGGAGAGATACTGGAGGACCTACTGATATTTCTTTTAGTAGGGAGAACCACAGTCTCTTGGGCCACCAGGGGGCAATCAGGATCAGTCTTACCTGGTTCAATTTTATCTTCCTTATGACGAGAGAGAATCTGGAATGGGGGAAGGGCATAACAGTCCCCTAATTCTGACCCAGGACAACCCCCCCTCCCCCAGAGCTCCCCGACTCCCCTGCTGACAGAATAGGTGTTGACATTTAGAATTTTGTCTTGTGGTGAAGAGATCCACCCCCAGGGAGCCCCATAGGTCTACCAGCTGCCTGAAGACATTCTTGTTTAAATCTCACTCATCTGTCTGAGCTGAACTCGACTGAGTAGGTCCATTACAACACTTAGTTCTCCCTTGATGTGGACTGCTCTCAAAGAGCCCACCATACTTTTCATCCTGGCACATATTGTCTCGGAGACATTAGGCCCATTATTAACAACTGACTTTGTGCCCCCTTGATGGTTGAGATAAGCCACAACTGTGGCATTGTCCAAGACAATAGGCTCTACTCGATTGCATATAATGTTCTCGAAATGCTTTAGGGCCAATTGAAAAGCTTTTAACTCCCAAAAGTTTGGGTAATGTTGCAGGTCCAGGTTCCTTAGACCTGGCAATGAATAGTACAGGCCCCCCAGCCCTGTGCACTTGTATCCATTGTGATAAGGATTGTGTCCACCTGATGCCAAGGTATCCCCTTGGATAGATTCCAGTGATCCAACCACCACCAAAGGGACTGACAAACCTGATCTGGGAGCGTAATCAGAGAATCCAAGGTTACTTCTCTGTTCCAGGTGCACAAAAAAGTTCTGGAGGGCTGAGTGTAGCTGGGATGGCTGAGGACATAAGACCCAGTAGCACCAGAATCTTAGGGCCATTCTGGGATGTTCTAGAACATAAGAGTATAGGGAGACAATCTTCTCGATCTTGTTAAATGGAATAAAGTTTCTCTCCCATAAACGGTCGATCTGAGATTCTAGGTAAAGGCAGGAAGTTTCAGGGGACAGACTTGACTTTTCCCTGTTTATGATGTAACCCATATCTGAAAGGAGGTACCATGCAACTTCACATTGTACTTCAAAATTTCCCTGGACGGAGCAAAGAGAAGACGACTGTCCAGGTATGCCACAATGCCTATCTGCTTTAATCTCAAATGCCATAGCCTCTGCCAATATCTTGGTAAATACCTGAGGTGCGGATGAAAGACCAAAGGGCATCGCTCTGAATTGCCAATGATAGGTTACTCCACCTATTACTGCAGATCTCAGAAATCTTCTGTGAGCCGGAAAAATAGTAACATGTAGATATGCATCCTGGAGATCTATAGAGGCCATCAAGATGTCCTGTGTCCTGGTTGAGGATATCTTCGATTGTAAAGATTGACTCCATGGGGGCGTGGCTATGTAGTTGGGCTGAGAAGACGTGCAGCACGAGGGCTCCTGAAAATATCCTGGAAAACCCCTGAAATCCAGTACACTTCCCAGCAAAAATCGACTGGGACCCCTCACTGCCTGCCCCGGACCCCTGCCAGCTACTACGGGGACAAGGTTTCTCTTCTGTGCCTCCCTGAGTGACCTGAGACTGAGACACATGGACAGGCTACGCCATTTTGGTGAGTGGAAACGGCGGGGAGAGACATCCGCGGCTTACCTCACTGCACTGGATGGCTTTTCTGCCTCTGAGTAGCTTGCTGGCACTGAGCCTTGCTGAACGATGCCTGAGGCAACGGAGTGCGGAGATCCATCTTCTGGCTGCTAGCCCTTCCGGGGCCTAGGTGCTGTCCGCCTCCAGCTGTGTGCGGGAGTGGAACGGCCCGACTCGCAGCTGATCCCCTGCAGTTAAATTACCCGTCAGCTGAGCACTCGTCTCCAACCGCGCGACGCATCAGCTGTCTGCCCTCCGGCGGTCGGCTCTTCTCGCATCTGAGTGTCGGAGAGGCGCACTTTCAGCCCGCCCCTTTGGCGGTCGGAGTTCCCTGCTGCCGCCTTTCCTGTTCCTGCCGTGTGTTGCGGCGATGCTGCTGGCCTCTGCTCATTGATGCCGGCTCCTCTCCTGCCTCTCCCTGGGCTCCGGCGGTCGGCTTCTTCGCAGGCAGGGCCGCCGTACCCCCGCTACTGCCGCACCTGCCTCCTCTCTTGAGCAGCTCTCCGACACAGTATTCTGGGGCTGCGAGCCCCTCCCCCTCATAACATCTTTTTTTTTCTCGGAGGCCTGAGAGGGAGCATAGAACCCCCTACCAATCATAAGTCTGGTGGACCTGAAGCTCGGCTGTGAACCCTTCTAACACAACAGCCCAGTTGTCCTGTCTGAACCCCGGCTGCACATCCAGCATCCTGCAATATTCCTCAGTGAGGCTTATATTTGGGGCAATGTGTGGCTCTGAACCTCTGTCTACTGTCTAGCCGCCAGGCCATCCCAAGAAATAAGGGGGGGGGGGGGGGGGGCAACGCAGTGCGCCAAACTGAAAGCATTCCTATATGAGAGGCAACAAGAAGAGTCGAACTGTACTCCTAAACTGCGGCACGCGAACTATGGCTGAATCCTCTGATGTGCGCTCTGGCTTTCTTACTTCGGTTCCTGATAATGCTGCGATAATGGCGGCTATCACCAACTGTCAAAGCGTCCTTACGGCTAAGTTTGATAATTTACAGGAACAACTCAATTATTTCAAACATGACCTAGACAAGATGAAGGACAGGGCGAATGAATCAGAAAGAAGAATTGGAGAGGCGGAGGATAGCCTATCAACTGTCGTCTCTGCGGTGGAGTCTCTGAAATGTCAAGTGAAGATCCTCACAGAGCGAACGGAGGACTCGGAGAACCGCAGTTGCCGCAATAAAGTCAGAATGATTGGGATACCAGAGAGGGCGGAGGGAGACGCCCCTGAAAGCTTCGCTGAAAATCTTATCCAAAAGGTACTGGCGCCAGAGGGCCTCTCGCCCTTTTTTGCGGTTTAAAGGGCACATCGAATGCCATTTAGAATCTCGCCCCTTTATCTTGAAATTGATGAACTTTAGAGATCGAGACACTGTATTGATGGCAGCTCGGAGGAAGATATTCAGTTTAGTGGTGCAAGATTGTCCTTTTTTCCAACAAATCTCGATTGCCGTCGCACTCCTACCCGTGTGTTCGAAGGGGGTGCACATTTAGCGGTGACACCGCAGGTCCAGAGGAAGCAAAGAAACCAGCACTCCAAAATAGTGATAAAAATACAATAGAAGTGTATTCATGCAAAATGCACATCGTCCCAATCAAGATCAATCAATCAACGTTTCGGGGGTTACAGCAGGCCCCCTTCATCAGGGATAACAAACAACCAAAACTTTTTTCCAGACTTTACGTCTGAGGTCCAGAGGCAGCGTCGTTCCTTCAATGAGGTGCGGGCCCGTCTACAAGGGGAAAATTTCAGATATGCCATACTATTTCCAGCTAGGCTGCGGGTTCAAGACTGAGCTACCACAACATTTTTCCACACGGCAGAAGAGGCCAGCGATTGGATAGATTCACTTCCCATAGCCTAAGGGCTGACTCTCTGTCACTGGCCCAGCTAAAGCAACGCTACTCCGCTTAGTGCTTAGCCCTACTGAAACTTTACTGGATGCTCTGCCCGAGTGGCGTACTCTCCTAGTTTTGTTGCATCATAGGAGATATGTCTGGATGGCTTGGCGTGACGGCCCTGGCAGCTCGCATGGGGATGATACTGCGTGAAGGTCCCTACCCTTACCCCATACCCAATCATCCCTGTGTCCAATACCTATCCCATATCTCCAATCCTCTCTCCCCCCCCCCCCCGAATTCAAAATGGCTGGATTTCTTGGGGACTGATCATCCTATATCAGCCCGCCATGTGACTGCCTTCAGTGACTACTCTCCGTTGACACTAGTGTTCAACCAGTGTTAATTGTCTTTATCAAGGTTAAGGGTAAAAGCTCGCCATAGGTTGGGGTTTTGTTAGAGCAGGGTGGGTAGGGTTTTGTTACTAATTGTTGTGGTTCAGGAACAAGCTCACCACAGTTGGGTTAGGTGGAGCAGGGAGGGTTTGGTACTGTTCTAAGGTTCTAGGTGGGTCGAGTGTTAATCTGGTACGAGCCGCTGCTCGGATCTGGAGGTTAAGTTCGATGGTTTATCTATGTCTATGTTACCGGTGTGAGTGATGGTGTGAATGGTATGGCCTGCTGCTGCAAAGCCCCAAGAGAGGATGTGAGCCACTGGGACCTTGGTTGCAAACCTGGCATATATTATTTTCATATCAAATTAAGATGGAGTGTAAAGTGATCTCGTGGAATGTGCATGGCCTCAACGATAAGATAAAGAGATCCTCCGTGCTCCAATCTTTGAAAAACCATAAGCCCGACATTATGATCTTGCAGGAGACCCACTTGTTGGGACAGAAATTGATGTCCATAAAAAGACCGTGGGTTGCACACTTATTTCACTCCCATTACTCTGTGCCAGGGGTGTATCAATACTAGTGGCTAAACATTTGCCTTTCTCTCTTCTTTCAGTTCAATCTGACCCTAAGGGTCAGTTTGTCTTTACACATGCAAAGATATGTTAAGCTTCTGATAGTGGGGTTATATATTCCACCCCCATTTGATACTGGGGTCCTCCAGGAGATTATGGATAGAGTAGCTACCCTTCCGCCGGACCCCCTGTTGCTGACCGGTGACTTTAATATGGTCCTTGATAGAGCCCTGGACCGGTTGACGCCTGGGATGGGTCCGTCCACCCCGCTAGCAAGATGGGCGGAGGCACTGGGCCTAACAGAAATATGGAAATGGAAATGCCCTGCGGAAAGGGCTTTTTCCTGCCACTCGATTCCTCACAAGTCACTCTCACGCATTGACATGGCCTTCGGATCTAAGCATCTTCTGGCCAGGATAACTGCTTGTGAATATCTGTCAAGGGGTATCTCCGACCACTCGCCATTAATGGTAATAATTCGCATGTCGGGTTTCAGGAGGGTCTTAGACTCTGGTCATTAAACCCCTTATGGTTGGAGGACGATGAGGTCTATAACACAATGGTTAGTGAACAGGAGAGATACTGGCAGTACAATGGGGAAGAGACCTCAGTCGCCACACGCTAGAATGCATTCAAGGCAGTAGTTAGAGGCAGTGCCATTAGTGCCATTAAAGGGGCTAGGTTAAAGAGGGGAAGGTCCGTTAGAGAATTAAAAGAGAAAATAGCTACGGCGGAAGAGAAATTTGTGGAGACTGCAAACCCCACAGACCATGATTTGCTTAGTGCCCTGCAGAGGGAGTATAATCTGGCACTGAAAGATTCCACAAGAAAAAGCTTACTATTTAAACAGCAGACGTTTTTTGAGAAAGGGGATAAAAACGGGAGAACCTTGGCATACCTCTCCAGAGCAGAAAGTCCACAAACACCAATTGCAGGTATCACCACTCAAACCCGATTTATCATGGACTCAAGAGGGAATTTCTAGGCAATTCTTTGATTACTACAGTCACCTACACTCCTTTAAGGTACGTTATGATCCGGAAGAGCTGGATTCTTATCTTGCTCCCATAATCCTCTCATCTTTGTCAGAACCAGACAGGACAATGCTAGACTGCCCAATAACGTGTGATGAAATTGTAAAGGCGATAGCCCTAATGTTCAACCGGACGGCCCCTGGACCAGATGGGCTGCCCTCCGAATGGTACAAGAAAAATTGTGAAACCATTGCGCCAAGATTGTTGGAGGTCTTTTCGGAGGCCCTGCAATCGGAATCCCTCCCTGAAACCTTTGCGCAGGCGACTATTACCCCGATTTAAAAGATGGAAAACCCCCAGACTCCTGCAGTTCTTATAGACCGATTTCTCTCCTCAACCAGGATGCCAAGGTTCTCGCTAAGGTACTAGCGCTCCGCCTGAATAAAGTGATACTTTCTCTTATCGGCAATAATCAGTCGGGTTTCATGCCAGGCCGAACGACAAGCATCAATTTGAGAAGGCTGTTTAGCAACTTGCAAATTAGACATGACAATGTGGGAAGCAGAGTAGTTGTCTCACTAGACAACGAAAAGGCCTTCGACTCTGTAGCGTGACATTATTTATGGGCAGTCTTAACTAAATTTGGCCTCCCCCCAACCTATGCCAAATACATTTAATTGCACTATAAGAACCCTAAGGCGAGGGTCAGAGTAAATGGAGTCGCAACAGCTGAATTGGGGCTGAGCCGAGGTACGCGACAGGGATGCCCGCTTTCTCCTTGTTGTTCGCACTGGCCATTGAACCCTTGGTATCATTAATTCAGGATTCCCCAGAGATTCAGGGGTGGAGATTAGGACAGTCGGGAAAGTCTCCATGTATGCAGATGATACCCTGTTTTACCTGGAAGACGCTGGGGGCTTTCTAGAGGCTTTGTTAGAGTTAATAAAATTTGGCTCATTCTCAGGCTTAACCCTTTCGCTGCCAGCCTACCTGGAGTTTTAGTCACCCTTGGTGTCAGACCATTTTGCACTATTTTACGCTCCCCATGTTCAAATGTGATTTTTGAAGGGATTTCCAGGGATTTCCCAGGAAAATGATATATTGTTTTTTTTCAGCAGAGTCTGGGCTTTAACATGAAATGTCTTGTTTGTAATTTTTTAGGTGTATTCTCAATACTTTTGGGTGAAATATGTGCAAAAAAATTAAAAAAAATCTATTTTTTGCAATTTGTAGTGTTTGTAATAAAAAATGTAAGTTTGTCAATAAAATCTTATTGCATGTGAAACCCCAATTAATCCCGGTCACAGCGTTACCACATATGTATAGGTAGACACCCTTTCCTGCCCAGGAGACTCCCCCAAACTGAAACAGCGCTTTAGGAGATTTTCAGATAAAATACAACTATGCACCGCGCTAAGCGCACCTTGCGGTCTTTCCAGAAAAAGAACCCTTTAAATTTGAAATACCCCCCAAAAACTATATATTCTCTGGAAGTATACACCTCAGGCTTTCTAGGCGTACCAGGTTTGTTGACATGGGCGCAATTTTCTGGAAGTAATCCCTCAATCAATTCTTTGGTCGCACAGAGTTTCCCTAAAAAAGAATAAAAAAGAAGAATCAAAGCCACATTTTCCTAAAAAAAACTATATGCAAACAGAAAAAAACATCTAAAATCTGAAAAAGCAACATCCCCCGAGCAGAACAATACCCAACATGCATAGGTACTGTCAAGGGAAGAGTTGCCAAACACCCCAAAGTAAAGCGTGCGCATAACGGTAATTTTACTTAAAAATTTCAGCTCTGCAGACAAAGTGCGCACCTTGCAATTTTTCAACCAAAACACCCCTTTAAATTAAGAATATCCCCACAAACCATATATTCCATGAAAGTACACATGTTAAGCTTTCTAAGAGTACTGAGCTTGTTGTAGTGGGCTCATCTTTCTGGAAGTAATCCATTGAAGAATTCTTAGGTTGCACAGGGTTTCCCTAAAAACAATTATAAAAAAGCAGAATAAAAACCATGTTTTCCTAAAATATCACTATGCAAACAAGAAAAAACAAGCTAAATCTGAAAGCACAAGGTCCCCCGAGCAGAACAATACCCAACATGCATAGGTACTATTAACCCTTTTAATTGTCAGCCTACTTGAAGTTTTGTCACCCTCTGTTGACAGGTCATTTTTCCCCATGTTGCGGCATGATTAACCGTGATTTTTGCTGGAATTTCCAGAAAAATTTTATACATTACATATACATTTTTGCAGCAGAGTTTAGGCTTTAACATGAAATGTCTTGTTTGTAATTTTTCTACTGTTTTTTTGAATATTTCAGCTTAAAAAAACAAAAAAAAATATATATATATTTTTAAACAATTGTCTCCTTTATTTTAAATAAAACCTTTTTTTTTTTTTTTTAATGAAAACCATATTGCATGTGACAGCCCCATTTCTCCCGATTACAACGGTACCACATATGTATCGGTAGCCCCCCCATTCTTGTCCTGGAGACCCCCCAAACTGAAAAGAGCACTTACATTTATTTATTACATTATTACATTACAAATAAAATACAACTACTATCCACACTATAAACATAAGGGGTTAATTAAAAAAAAAATGACATAGGGTCCCCCCGGGGGCATTTTTGGGGGTAAGTTTAAGGGTTTAGGGTTAGGCTAACCCTAACCCTCAAAAATCCCCCCAAAAATTACATAGGGTCCCCCCTTTTTTGGGGGAATTTGAAGGGTTAGGCTAACCCTAACCCTTAAAAATAAAAAAAATATACAAAAATAAAAATTCCCCCCCAAAAAACGGGGACCCCCCGCCCTATGTCATTTTTTTTTTTTTTTTAAGGGTTAGGGTTAGCCTAACCCTAAAAAAAAAAAATTATTTTTTTTTTTTAATTTTAAGGGTTAGGCCAACCCTAACCCGTAAAAAAAAAAAAAAAAAAAAAAAAAAAAAGCCCTTTTTTTTATTTTAAGGGTTAGGGTTAGGCTAACCCTAACCCTTAAAAATAAAAACAATTACGTAGAGGGCAACCCATTTTTTTTTTTTTTTTTTTTTTTATTTTAAGGGTTAGGGTTAAGCTAACCCTAACCCTTAAAAATTAAATAAAAATGATGTAAGGTCCCCCCTCCGGGGGGGGGAACCCATTTTTTTTTTATTTTAAGGGTTAGGGTTAGGCTAACCCTAACCCTTAAAATTAAAAAAAAAAAATGACGTAGGGTCCCCCTTACCCGTCATAACCAGCCCGGGACCAGCTATGGGGGCTTGCAGGCACAGAGTGGGGGGGCCAGCTTTTGTGGCCCCCCACCCTGCAGCCTACGAGCCCACATACCCTGTGTGGGCCCGGGCTCTTCTGCCCCCCCCTGGGCTTTGGGGAGGCAGGTAATTGGGGGTGCGGGGGTTAATGGCAAGCCACCCGCTAGTTGCAGGTGGCTTGCCAGACCCCAGCCTTGTGAACTGGTATAAGGGGTCTCATGGACCCCTTACCAGTTCACAAAGGGTTAACATAAAAAAAAAACACACACACAAAAATATCATTTATTAAAAAAAAAAAAAAAAAGTTTTTTTTTTTTACTTTACTTACCTCACCCGATTGTCAGCTCCTGTGTCGATCAGCTGTCAAATGCCTTGGTGATCGCTGGCCAGAGGAGGGGGGGGCAGGGGATCAGAGCATCAGGGTATCTGACAGCTGAGCCGAGGCAGCAAGAGGCCCGGGAGTGACGTCATGGCGGCGCCCGTCGGGAGAGGAGGGGGAGAGCCCTTTTAGGCTCTCCCCTGAAGCTGAAGAGGCTGGGGGGGGGGGCGATCGGAGCCCCCCCCCAGTGAAGAGGAGACCCGGAGGGAGGCAGCGCGACTGCAGGTAAGTAAAAGTCATTTTTATTTTTTTATTTTTTTACAGTTAGCAGCTGCTGCTGCCAAAACGGGGGGGGGGGGGGGGGGGGCTATTCCAGGGGCTCTCCTGGAGCCATCCGACCCCCCACAGGGGATCGGATGGCACCAAATTAAAGAGGAGACCCAGCCGGATCCAACGAGGGGTCAGGTGAGTATTTGTGATTTGTATTTTTTTTACTAGCAGGGGGGGGCAGGGGTGGAGTAGAAGCAAGCACGTAGAAACTACGTGCTTGGCACTGAAAGGGTTAAAGGTTAACTGGGAGAAATCCAGCTTATGTGTAGTAGATGAGCCTAGGGGGCGCCCAGATCTCCCCAGTCTCTTCACTCCGGAGAGTGGAGAGCTTTAAATACCTTGGAATCATCATGCATGCAGACCCCTCTACATTTATTGAATTCCACATCTCTCCGGTGGTGGACTCCCTTAAGAGGAAGGTGGCCCAGTGGGCAGCCCTCCCTCTTTCAGTCATTGGCCGTATTAACATATTCAAAATGATTTTCCTCCCCAAGTTCCTATACCTATACCAAGTATCGCCTGTTGTGTTGCCGGCATCGCACTTTTGGCTTCTGGACACCATCTTATTTGGTTTCATATGGTGGGTTTCTCCCCCTAAAATAAATAGGGCCATCCTTGAGGCCCCGCCGGGATTGGGTGGCCTGGCCGCACCGCACATGCTGCTATATTTCTACGCCACTCAGCTGGTGTATACTGCTTGGTTTCCATTAATAACCCGGTAGCAGCCCTCGAGTCCTCTTTATTGGGTCCAATGGTTCCCTTGCAGAGTTTGGTGTACAGGGGAACAAAATGTCTCTCACGTGCCACTACGTGCATAAGAACAACTCTACACGTGTGGCAGAAGGTACAGGCTATGCGGAATCCCCCCAGATCTCCTCCTGAATGGTCCCCCAATACCCCTATCTGGGATAACCCCAATTTACCAGAATTGATGGCCCTCCCTGATACAATCTTCTGGAAAAAGCGGAGAATAACCTTATTAACACAGCTGTACACTGGGGGGACTCTGATAACTTACGAGCAGCTGTGTCACACGTTTGCGTTGTCACCTAGAGTTTCTTTCGATATTTACAGCTCCGGCATGCTCTGAAGTCCCAGATCCCTATAGTGGGACTGCAGCTGGGGGAATCTCCAGTCGAATCCCTGATTAGGTCTGTGGACCTAAGTAAGCCCACCTCCACAATATATAGTGCCCTCCTTCTAAGCCAACCATCCCCTTTAGAGAAAACATGGAGGAAGTGGGAAGAATTGATTCCAGACATGAATCAGGATGATTGGGAAGAGGCGGTAGACAATTTGTATTCCTCGGTCATAGACGCTAGGGATAGGCTAATCCAAGCTAAATGGCTTCACCAGGTGTACCTGATCCCGGTTAAAATGACGAGTATCGGCCTAGTAGAGAAGGATCTTTGCCCTAGGTGTAACAGCAGCATTGGCTCTCTGCGACATATGATTTGGGAATGTCCAGTAATTTCTATATTCTGGGACGGGGTATCCAACTTTATATCCTTATCCTTGGGCCTCCTGGTGAGGAATTCAGCATCCCTCTGCTTACTAAGTGTGGCTGAACCCATGTTGGATGATGGCACCCAAAAAATCCTGCTGCGTTTGTTGTTTTATGCAAGAAAGTGCATTCTTTTAAAGTGGAAGCACCCGAACAAACTGAGTCTTTCAGGTTGGAAGAGTCTAGTCAATGGTAAATTGATTCTATATAAGTTGACCTACCAGGACAAAGGATGTCCGGACAAGTTTGAGCGAGTATGGGAGGCGTGGCTCAACACCCCTAGATCCACTAATGATTAGGAACTATCTGCGGCTCACCCTCCAGGGCAGTAGTCCACCTCTCATTAAGGTGAACGAAACAAAACAAAAGCAGGCGTGGTGGTTGTGAATGTGTTTTGATTGTATGTGTATGTGTGTGTGCATGTTATTTTGGATGGTTCTATACAATTGTAGTTGTAATTGTATTGTAAGTGTAAAGTAATGACACTTTTTTTTTTGCATAACTTGGAAAAAAAGATTTGACTCCATACGGAACCAAATTTAACTGCTTTAGGTTCAGAATCATTTGAAATTTCCTGATGGCTTCTGAACCAAAAGCATGTGGGAGTAAAAACCTGTTCTCCTTAGGTGCAATGGAACCTCCTCTATGACATTTTCTTTAGTTGTGTAACCACTAAAGACATGGTCTTTGCTTTTACAAAATCTCTGGAGCTGTGAGTGACTAAAAAATTCTGGCCTTGAGACAAACTCAAGATGGAGTTCGTCCTGAATCATCTGTAGAATAAAGGGGTGCTGAGAGATCTTCGGCCAGGCCGGAAGTAAAAAGGCGAAGTCTCGACCCCACGGGACATTCGTCAGGACTGCTGTTTGGGCTGCTGAGGAGGTTTAAACAATAAACTGCCTTTGCCCTTTAGCTTTTGTGTAGCCCAAGCCCTTCGGGAATCCGAGCCTCGAAAATCACGTTGGGAACTTCTCAGTTTTTTGGCTTTTGAACGAGGCGGGTGTAGAGGTTCTCTCTTAGCTGGAAACAACTTCTCCACGTCAGCCTAACGTATTAGCACTTTTTTCAGTTTCAACACAAACAAAAGCTTACCCTCAAAGGGTATACTACACAGTTGCAATAAAGTCTTGAACCAGAGGGCTCCACAAGCACATTTAATCAAGGCCATAATTTTAGCGATGGCCCTAATGGCCTCTATTTCTAAAGCAGTGAATTTTATTTCCGCGCTGCTTCAAAAAAAAGGGCGTCCAAAACCTCCTCTGCTCGGAGAATCACAAGATATCCCACTTCTGACATTGTCAATCCAGAGCTCCTATATTCTGCTAACACTATCTGTAGCCAGCAGGGGTCTGAACCGGAATCAGTATCCCATGGCCTTTTAAGCAGACTATCCAGTCTTTTGTCGAAAGGATCTCTGAGGGAACCCATGTCTTCAAAGTAGAGATCCTACATCTGACAAACCTTGGGACACTTGGCCCAAACCTTTATCTAACATTCCTCATAGGGGAATCTGCACTTGAGATTTCAGAAGGAAGAACCGAGACACCAAACTCTTCCATTCCTGGGCTATAATGTCCTTTAGTGACTAGTGTATTGGAAAACAGGGATCCCTTCTTTCCAATAAGCCCTGGGAAAGGGAATCCTGAATAGAAAGGGGCTTATCTTCTGACTCGTAATAAGGTCTGGAGTATCCTCAAGGGAAAAATTAAATCTACCCGGGTAGATGGGTAGATGAGGTTGAAGCCTCTGGTCCCTTTCCTGTGCTCGATGAATGGACTGATTCATCCAAAGAGGCATGATCCTCCTCCTCATCTGAAGAAACTGGTCTATCCTGGCTAACCCCTGCCCCCCCGCCCCCCCTTTGGGTGCAGGGTGAGAAGGCTGCCCGGCATCTGACCCCTATCATTGATGCCTGGAGCATACAGTTCTTATAACATTCAAAAGAATCTGACATTCTAGAGTCAAAGGAATCAAATTAACTTTTTCTCATACAAGGTGGCCTGACAATTAACACATAATCTCGGTTGGGACAATTTACTTTCCATGGGCTCTTTCTGCTCCCTGGGCTCCATTAGCCCCTTAGCCTCTCTGGGATCCCATCTGGACTCCTTTGTGGGCTTAGAATCTCTGGACTTAGGGAGTCCTTAGCCTATATCAGAAGAGAGAAAAGAGACCCCATTATGAAAACTAAGCCCTGCAATCCCCAAAGAACCTATGTGGAGGAGAGGGAGAAAACGGGGGGTGAGTGTCAAAGTGAAAGTTTTAGGAATGGTGACTTGCCCCATTTCACCAGATTGTCACCAGACCCTACTATTCCCGGTTCTGCCAGGAGCTCACCGGTTCCTCTGGATCGGTCCAAGCCGTGCGAGAGGGGCAGCTGAAACTCAAACTGGGGCTGCCACCTCTCAAAAATAGACCCAGTCGCTGCCCCAAAAACCGGGAACTGCTTCCTGTGAGAGGCAGGGCCCACCCTTCCAGATCCGGCATGCATATGCATGCTGCAGGAGAGACAGTAGTAATCAAACAAGCAATATACAAATCTATAAAAACTTAGCTTAAACTATGGTCAAGGCACCAGTGGACACATACATAGTGACCTTAACAGACAGGGTGAATGTGACTCACAGAACTGAATTCTCTCATATACAGCTCCAGGGTTTCAGCCAAATCAAACCCTCCATCAGTCACAGGGGTGTGGCCACACCTCTTTCCATTCACTACAATGGAGGGGGGGTTGAATGTCAGGCATCGGCCTACTATCTTCACTGCAATGAATGAAGAGGACAGGGCAGCGCTACGTAATTGATGGCGAGTTGTGATCCAAACTAACCAGAAAGCCCCTCTATATGTTCGGGCCTGACAGTGCGGGATGTGGCACCTTAGGTTGGAATCCAGTGATAAAGCGAGTTAGTAATCCCCGGACTGGCCCCGATCCGCTGCGCTGGACAAAAGGTTTTTTTTATTGGCCGCTGTATCACTTTAAATCTCCAGATAAGAAACTGTAAACACCTCCCAAAAAAAAGTAAAAACAAAGGGTAAAAATAAATACAATTCAAGTCACATCTTCACAGTCCCAGTCTGACTGCAAGAATTAACATAATTAAAGTTGAAGCATGTTTTCAATGTGGTCTGCATAATGAAGAAATATGCTGTGCAAATTTGAGAAAAAAAAAAAGCAGAGTGCAATGCAAGAATAAAAATGTTATTTAATGAACTTAATGAGTCATTGATACTATTGAATATATAGCAAGTAGCATGTATGTTAATATCAAGTAACAACTTAAAGGAGCAGTATCGCGAAATTTGCATTAAAAAGATAAATAATTAAATAGCCACACAATAGCTTCTAACGTGTATAAATAATCTGGCGATAGAAAAAGGAAATAATATATGCCTTTCTTTTAAATTGTATAATTACAATGGCTCAGTCCATTTGCTGAATAGGGATGATCTGCTGGGTATTTTTTAGTGAGCTGCTTCATTTAGCCCACTGGTCTCCTAGCAACACTTTACCTCAAAGGATGACACTGTAATCAGTGGTAACGGCTGTGTGCGTGTGTGAGGTGCTGCTTTTGTTATGAGACCAGGTGACTCAAATGTGTAAAATCTATACAAAATAAACTAAACTGACTGAAAACGACTGAAATTCTTCTTTGAATAACTGTGCAGGAAAATCTAAAGGTATTAAAGTAGAACAAAACCCTGAGTTGCCGACCCTGAAGTCTATAAGACCCGGCCATTGACCTTGCCCCTTGGGCATTATAAATCAAGATGCCTACTGTGTGAAACAACCCCTGGATAACCACAGATCCCCCCATTTTTCTGGCGTGCTCACGCAGATACTCATTTAGACAGGCCGGGCGGCCAAGAGGGTTACTGCTCAGGCTCCCCATCTGTGTGCAGACAGAGCTGATTGGATGAGAGCCCGCGCATGCGCTGTGGGACAGGGAAAGGTACATTTTACAGGTGAACTTGGGGATTTCACATATCAGGGCATCCCAAGTCGGGATGCCCCTAGGGGCACAAAACAAAACTCCAGATAGTGAAAATCCTGGGTTGGGCTTTGCTCAAAACACACAAAGCTGAAAGAAAGATCATATGGAAAAATGTGTAGAGAAAAGAGAGAGAAAATGGTAAACAAAGATTCTGCAGCAGAGCCAACATGAAGGGAAAATCAGCTAAATGACTTCTAGAGCTTTTCTCTCTGTTTTAGATGTATAAGTTCTGGCCAGGCAATGTTGCAATGTTGTTATTTTATGCTGGACGGCTGCCAGCACTGAACAGCTGATACTTTGATACATTGTTTCACCCCTCTCCTCAGCATGGAACAGGCCAGAGTGTCGGGCTCCGACACTCAGAAGACATAAACATGAGCTATTAGTCTCCAGCTGCTCAACACAGACATTTTTTTCTAAATTTGTAATTCTTACTCCAACACTTACCTACATTCAAAGTACCATTTAACCCTTCTAGTGCCAGCTACGTGACTCTCACGTAGCTGCCTCTCCAACCGTTAAGTGCCAGCTACGTGAGAGTCACGTAGAGCCTGAAAGGGCTCTCCCCCTCCTCTCCCGACGGGCGCCGCCATCTTGCTGTTAAGCCCTGCCCCTTTGGGGAGGTGCAGGGGATGCTCTGATCCCCTGCCCCCCCCCTCCTCTGGCCAGCGATCACCAGGGCATCTGACAGCTGATGAACACAGGAGCTGACAATCGGGTGAGGTGAGTAAAGTGTTTTTTTTTTTTTTATAAAGATTTAAAAAATGCTTGTGTCTGTCTTTTTTTTTTTACTGTTAACCCTTTGTGAACTGGTAAGGGGTCCATGAGACCCCTTATACCAGTTCACAAGGCTAGGGGCTGGCAAGTCACCTGCAACTAGCGGGTGGCTTGCCATTAACCCCCGCACCCCCAATTACCTGCCTCCCCAAAGCCCAGGGGGGGGGGGCAGAAGAGCCCGGGCCCACACGGGGTATGTGGGCTCGTAGGCTGCAGGGTGGGGGGCCACAAAAGCTGGCCCCTCCACTCTGATCCTACAAGCCCCCATAGCTGGTCCTGGGCTGGTTATGGGATAAGGGGGACCCTACGTCATTTTTTTTTTAATTTTAAGGGTTAGGGTTAGCCTAACCCTAACCCTTAAAATTAAAAAAAAAATGGCTTCCCCCCCCGGGAGGGGGGCCTTACGTCATTTTTATTTTATTTTTAAGGGTTAGCTTAACCCTAACCCTTAAAATAAAAAAAAAATGGGTTCCCCTCTACGTCATTTTTTTTTATTTTTAAAGGGTTAGCCTAACCCGAACCCTTAAAATTCAAAAAAAAAAATCAAAAATTTTTTTTTTAAGGGTGAGGGTTAGGGTTAGGCTAACCCTAACCAAAAAAAAAAAAAAAAAGGGGGGACCCTATGTCATTTTTTGGGGGATTTTTGAGGGTTAGGGTTAGCCTAACCCTAAACCCTTAAAATTACCCAAAAAATGCCCCCCCCCCCTGGAAGGGGGGACCCTATGTCATTTTTTTTTTAATTAACCCCTTATGTTTATAGTGTGGATAGTATTTTATTTGTAAATGTAATAAATTGCTCTTTTCAGTTTGGGGGGTCTCCAGGGCAAGAATGGGGGGGGGGCTACTGATACATATGTGGTACCGTTGTAATCGGATATGGTTTTCATGAAAAAAAAAAAGGTTTTATTTAAAATAAAGGAGACAATTTTCTACAAAAATATATATTTTTTGTTTTTTTTTTGTTTTTTTAAGCAGAAATATTCAAAAAACAGTAGAAAAATTACAAACAAGACATTTCATGTTAAAGCCTAAACTCTGCTGCAAAAAATGTATATGTAATGTATATAATTTTTCTGGAAAATCCAGCAAAAATCACGGTTAATCATGCCGCAAAATGGGGAAAAATGACCTGTCAACAGAGGGTGACAAAACTTCAAGTAGGCTGACAATTAAAAGGGTTCATAGTAACTATGCATGTTGGTTATTGTTCTGCTCTGGGGAGCTTGCGCTTTCAGATTTAACTTGTTTTTTCTTGTTTGCATATTGATATTTTAGGAAAACATGGTCTTTATTCTGCTTTTTTTATAATTGTTTTTAGGGAAACCCTGTGCAACCTAAGAATTCTTCAATGGATTACTTCCAGAAAGATGAGCCCACTACAACAAGCTCAGTACTCTTAGAAAGCTTAACATGTGTACTTTCAGGGAATATATGGTTTATGGGGATATTCTAAAAATCGCAAAGTGCGCACTTTGTCTGCAGAGCTGAAATTTTTAAGTAAAATTACCGTTGTGCGCATGCTTTACTTTGGGGTGTTTGGCAACTCTTCCCTTGACAGTACCTATGCATGTTGGGTATTGTTCTGTTCGGAGGCTGTTGCTTTTTCAGATTTTACTTGTTTTTTTCTGTTTGCATATAGTTTTTTTTTAGGAAAATGTGGCATTGTTTCTTCTTTTTTCTTCTTTTTTTAGGGAAACCCTGTGCAACCAAAGAATTGATTGAGGGATTACTTCCAGAAAATTGCGCCCATGTTAACAAACCTGGTACGCCTAGAAAGCCTGAGGTGTATACTTCCAGAGAATATATAGTTTGTGGGGGTATTTCAAATTTAAAGGGTTCTTTTTCTGGAAAGACAGCAAGGTGCGCTTAGCGCGGTGCATAGTTGTATTTTATCTGAAAATCTCCTAAAGTGCTGTTTCAGTTTGGGGGAGTGTGGTAACGCTGTGACCGGGATTAATTGGGGTTTCACATGCAATACGATTTTATTGACAAACTTACATTTTTTATTACTAAAAACACTACAAATTGCACATATTTTTTTGCACATATTTCACCCAAAAGTATTGAGAATACACCTAAAATTCTCATTTTCCTAGGAAATCCCTTCAAAAATCACATTTGAACATGGGGAGCGCAAAATAGTGCAAAATGGTCTGGAACCAAGGGTGACAAAAACTCCAGGTAGGCTGGCAGCGAAAGGGATAATTTTCCTGGAAAATCCCTGGAAATCCCTTCAAAAATCCAGGTTGAACACGTGTAGCGCAAAAACGTGAAAAGTAGTCCAGCAACAGAGTGTGACAAAAAATCTCGGTAGGCTGGCACTCAAACGGTTAAATATAAGTCACCAAGAAAAATTTGCGATACTGCTCCATTAAGTAGGATAGACGGAACTCTGTAAACTTTTGCTTCCCTTTGGTGGCTAATAAGTAGACTGTTTTTATATTGTATTGAATCCTTAACCCCGTGAAATAAATTTATTCAGGCATAGTCCCATGAACCACCAGATTGATCCCCCCGCCTGCCATTTACCTTTGAGTGGGGCTAATTATGGGGGGGGGGGGGGTGCAACACTTGCTGCTTTGGAGCAAGTCAGTGCCAGTCTCTTTTTTCTTTAGTGGCTGATATCACTGTAAATCAATCCCACTGAACTGACAGTAAATCATTTTACAGGCTCTTTGCAAAGAAAAGAATACACTACTATGTTTTTTTATTCCAAAGTAAAATGCTGGCTGCTCAACAAGTGCACCACTTTCCTCCAAATCACCAAAACACGCGTAATACCAGCTTCCTTGGGCACCTCTCCCACCCCTAGTGCCAGAGAGAGCCATATGCTATACAGAACTGGAATACTGTAGCAGTCTCCAGCTCTCAATAGGGACAGTATTACATTTTATTTTACACTCACACAAACAGCTTACCTGAATGTCCAATCCCATTATCCATGTGCATTATAGAATGCGTTCTATTACGCTGCTTACTCTTTAGTGACCTTGGCCGACGTGGGGACATTGGCTGGGAAGAGGTATCAGAAGACTGTGCTTTGCATTCCCGTAAGGCTCGTAGTCGTACATATACTTCCTCAAGTTCTCTTTTTTGTTGAGCCTGTAGCGTCACAACCTCCTGAATGTGCCTAAGGAATAAAAACAAATTATTTTAAAATAATCTGTCCCTGTGAAAAACAATGTAATACCCTTTCACAGTAAAGCCAAATCATTTTCCAAGTTACAGACACCTCCAGGAATACCTACCCTACAAGTGACGTAAAAAAACATTTGTGTATATTAAATTAAAAGGTTTAAGTGCACTAACTTCTCCCGCAGTTTCTGTAGTTCCACTTTCAAGTCTTCATCTTCTAATTCGGACTCCTCATCACTGCTCATGGGTGAGGATGGAGAATAAAGCAGGGAGCTTTGCTTCTGGGAAAAGCCTTTCTCTAACTGGGAGCTCTGTCCCATCTCTTCAGCTTTTGGTTCCTGGATTTTACAAGGAACCGCAGACATTTCAGAATCACTGCTCGGCTGCTTCACAAAGGCATTTGGTTTCTTGCCATCTTTTATCCATAATGCAGGGTGAAACTGTGCACTGCTACCGATGGCAGAATTTTCTTCCAGTACCAGATCAGGGGTTAAGGAGGTGGTATCCGTTTCGCTCACTGTGCTAGCAGACGGTGGAGTATCACCTGCATTGATACCAGCAGATTCTTTCAGAGATGCAAGTTTCTGTGACTGCAGAGATTTAGAGGGGACACTGGCTGGCTCATTAGAAGCAAGCTGCTCTTGCTGTGGGACAGATACAACCTGCAGAGAATAAAAGAGAAATAAGAAGGAAATAGAAAAAATTACTTTGGTGTATAAAAGCTAAACATTTTATGCAAAAGGTCATAATCCTCTCTGACCGGCTAGAAATACATGTAGTTGGTAGCCCTTACTGACCCACCCTTTGAACATGAAATTTGCTTGGCTGCAGCACTAAACATCCATCTTCACTGCATACATCACACACATAGAAGAAATATGACGCTTAAATAGTAAATACAATAAACAATTTTATCCACAGAAATTCTGAACATCAATTACAGTTGTAGTAATCACTCAGCAAAGCCAATATGGGAAAAAATAAATTCAAAGTTCCCCCAAATTTCCAATTGTGTAATCTAGTCCCTGGCTTTTCCCAGGTTTTTCACTAGCCCAGGTTTAGGTACACTTAACAGGGGCATCCCAATTTGGTGCATCCCTATGAATCAATTGGCAGTAAAATGCAGGCTTATGGAATTGCTACAAAGCGCATTGGCATGGCTCCATTCAGCCACACACACTGTGTCAAAGTGTGTATAGACAATAGGCACAGCTTATTTATAGATATTAATAATTTATTAAGGTTCCAAAAAGAAAAAAACTCATTAAAAAACAACATGTACAGACAATATTAAAACAGGCTCCTAAGACCATCCCATATCTCTAAGCCACGGGTACAGTACTAAACCAAACAGAACATCATAATAGTTGTAAATCTAATAAATAATCCTATCCATAATAATCCTTCATAACCTATAAATATACAAATAATTTACCAAGATGAAAAAGTCTATATACAGACCAAAAGTGCTTGTGCTAAATTAAATTGCAATCAATATATAAATAAATCTTGTACATATGTGATGAAAAATCCTAATAAATGCTGTGAACTATAAATAGACTATCAAAATTCACCCATAATCTATAAACTAACTCTATATAAAGTGCATGCTGTGATATTACCACCTTCAATCAATCTTGGTGGTATAAGATGGTTTGCACATAAGAATAAGGAGTATATCAAGCACACAAAGGAAAAATCAAAAAGTATAATTACTGTCCCTTTATGGCCATCTCTACAATAACCGGGGGTCTGTGCCAATCCAACAATCTCACGCGTTCCGCTTTTGCAAGCTTCCTCAGAGATACCCACCTTATACCATGAATGTCTCCTTTATACTGGTGTTTTGTGAGCCCACGCCCTCACCCCAGGAAGCTCTCCCTCTGACCCCGGAAGCACTGCACAGTGTAAAGCACATGCTGTGCTGGTGAGTGCTGGCCCTGCCCCTCCCATGATGACCCGGCCGGTGTCATCGGATAAGGGGGAGGGTCGGTTGTCAGCACCTCACCCATCCAGGCAAGGGGAGAGAGACATGGAGGGGGGAGTGCGCCGAATCACAGCCATCAGATCTGGGAATCTCTCTTTCAATATTCTCTGGGTGGTGCACCCAGTTGTGAGAATTCTCCCTGGAACAGTTACAAAATACTACCTCTATCGATTATATACAGATATTTATCTCAATAAGTGAATCCTTATAAATTATGTATTGACACTTGACTTATCTTGCATTATCCCTTCTTTGGCCCTTTTGACATGCTCTGTGATCCAGTATTAAAGCTATATTGTCCCTACTTTCTGGGCCACAGAAAGAGGGACACTTCGCATCAGATTCATCGATCAGATATATAACAAGGCCCAGGAGGTATGTCCTGGACCTTGATATCTTCCATGCGGGTATATAAGCATCAGCATGGGTCCCAAAGTGAATATAACATTCGATAATGGGACTACATCATCCTATATATAAGCATATAGTGTAAACCAATAACTTGTGGGAGAAAGAGAATGGAGTGTGCATGCTTGCAGCAGCATTTCTGTTTACCACTAGCTGGAGGCATTCCCGCAGCAGCCATTCACAAATGCCTGACGTGAGTGCCTAGCTAAAGGTACAGCGGCTGGGCAAGAGTTGTGGGATCGGTGGAAGGTGAGTTTATACAGGGAATGCCAAGGTTTCACACAGCATGGCATGCCAAATAAGCATGCCCCAGGGCGAGGTGATCAGCTGGCCCAGTCAAGTGCTTAAAGTCCCTGTCCAGGCCCACACACTAACTTCCTCCCACCTAATCCCCCATTGGGAACAGTGTAAAACAATCATCTCAAAATCTAAAATTCTATGCTAATACCCTGTGTATTCTAAGCAAAGCCACTTTCTTTGTTTCTATGTCTAGGTCATGGCTGGACAAGGATGGATATTTCACAGTGCAGCTTTAAGAATCTTGAGCATGGTCTCAGACAGCGGTGGGACCACCATGCTCACTTGCACTGAGCGAGGACAGAGAACGCCTGTTAGACCATGTTTTAACATAGTTTTGGAGAAATGAAATTAAAAGGAGGGAAAACAGCCTGCAATAGGTTCTACCATGTGCTACAGGAAATTAGGGAGAGGGACATAAAATTCCCTAAAGTGAGTGTTGTCCTATGGACATATCAATAATAATATGGAAGTAAACATGAAATAGGCTACCTAACTGTACACACACTGTAGACACAAACACCCCAAACCTATGTATACCACGTAAAAAAATAACTAGCTAGATGCAAAAATACAATTCTGTGATACTCACCTGTAGAATTGGATTGGATTTCTCTTTGATTATAATTTCAGGGCGTTAGGAGAATTCAGAAACGACTGAGTTAAGATCTCGACCGAAGGGCATGGACTGCAAGACAAAGGTGTGGTTCCTCTCAGCCTATATACTTTAGGGTACATTCCCACAATTCAGTACTTGAAAAGCAGTAGAAACAGCTGCCCGTGGGGCATCCCTATATCTATATCTTTAATCCTCTCTACCAGTTTTTTTTTTTTTTATGCTGTTTACATATTTACAACTCCACTAAGACTAGGCATCCAAGGAATGGATATACCTAGCAGACACGGAGGCTCTGACGGCCTGAAGAAATTATGAAAAATAAATCAATTCTAAAGGTATCTCAGAACTGTATTTTCTTTTCCATTTTACCTCAGGCCATCAGGAGAATTCAGACACAATTGAGAACTCCAAAAGCAGTAGCCTTCAGGGTGGGATCCGAAATCATATTCCTTTATATGAGGAGTAAGTCATTCCAAAAATACAATTTTGTGAAATACTCACCTGTAGAATTGATATTATTTGTATACAGTACGTCCTGCTCCAGATGTAATACTTACACTTGGGTTATCCTCCGCCAGATGGCGCTGCACTGCAGAGACATGGAAAAACAGGCTCCTCCCGGCCCTTCAAATACCCAGGGACCTCCCACAAATCCCCAGCATTGAAAAGCAGTGAAGAAGAAGGAGAATTAAACCACCTAGAACAACTGGTGATAATCACCATACAGGGGATCCAGAATAATGCCAACAGGGTGGGGTGGAGCAGGACGTACTGTATACAAATAATATCAATTCTACAGGTGAGTATTTCACAGAATTGTATTATTCTTAGTATACAGTACGTCCTGCTCCAGATGTAATACTTACACTTGGGACATCCAATAGCAGTGTCCATAAAGTAGGGTGGGATCCCCCAACAAAAGGTGACAACAGGCAGTTCAAACTACTGCCGCCTGCAAAACCTTGCGGCCAAAAACAGCATCAGCTGAGGCCCTAACATCAACCTTGTAAAACTTTGAAAAGGTATGAACAGAAGACCAAGTAGCAGCTTTGCAAACTTGTTCAACAGAAGCCTGGTGCTGGAAGGCCCAAGAGGCACCAATAGCACGAGTAGAATGAGCAGTAAGGCGGAAGGGAGGATTCTTCCCCTTAGCAGAATAGGCCTGAATCACAGCCTGACAAATCCATTTGCTAATAGTAGACTTGGCAGGAGCCAAACCCTTCCTAGGACCAGAAGGGACCACAAAAAGAGCATCAGTCTTCCTGAAAGCCGCAGTGACTACCAGGTAATACTTCAGACACCTGACCACATCCAATGAATGCAAAACCCTTTCCTTAGCGTTGCTAGGATTAGGACACAATGAAGGAAGAACAATATCCTGATTCAAATGAAAGGCAGACACCACCTTTGGCAGAAAATCTGGCTTAAAGCGGAACACCACCTTGTCCTGGTGTCTCTCGTAGTATGGGGGCTGAATAGACAGAGCCGCCAGCTCAGACACGCGCCTGACCGAAGTAATAGCCACCAGAAAAACAACTTTGAGGGTAAGTACAGCCAGAGCAGCATCCTGAATAGGCTCAAAGGGAGCACCCTGTAAGGCAGACAGAACCAGGTTCAAGTCCCAAACAGGGACCGTAGGCTTACGTGGGGGACGCGCGTGAGTGACCCCCTGAAAGGAGGTCTTAACCAAGAGATGCTGTGCAAAAGACTTCTGAAAGAAGACAGACAGGGAAGAAACCTGACCCTTCAGAGTACTGAGTTTTAAACCCAACTCCAATCCATGTTGTAAAAAACTCCAGAATTCTAGGGATTAAGAATTCCCTGCAGGGGAGAGACCTAGACTCACACCAGTCAATGTAGGAACGCCATACCCTATAATAGATGGCAGAAGAAGTTTTCTTCCTAGCCTGTACCATGGTATCCACCACTGAGGCAGACAAGCCTTTCTCCATCAAGATGGAGGTTTCAGCTGCCAGGCCGTCAAAGCCAGAGTTTGTAAACTGGGATGGCGTAAGGAGCCCTGAGTGAGTAGATCTGGCTCCTCTGGCAAGACATACTGGTCTACTGCCATTTGTACCACGTCTGCGAACCACACTCTTCTTGGCCACCTCGGGGCCACCAGAATCACTGGCACCCTTTCCAGGGAAATCTTGCGCAGAACCCTGCCCAGGGGGAACGGGGGAAAGGCATACAGAAGACAGAATTTCTTCCATGATAGTGACAGAGCGTCCGTGGCCAAGGCCAGAGAATCCTGAGACAGGGAGACAAAGGCCGGGAGCTTGTGACGGGATGCAAACAGATCCACATCCGGTAGGCCCCACCGGTAACACAGGGACTGGAATACCCTGTTGCAGAGGGACCACTCCCCCTGACGGGAAGTCCCCCTGCTCAGAGAGTCTGCTAGAAGATTCTCTACCCCCGGGATATAAACAGCCGTGATGCATTGGACATTGGCCTCCGCCTATGTCAGAATCCGCAACACTTCCTGGAGGGCACCCTTGCTCCGGGTCCCTCCCTGATGGTTGATGTAGGCAACCGCTGTCCTGTTGTCTGAGCGCACCTGCACAGACAGACCCTGCAGGTGATCGGTCAACTGCTCCAAAACCAACCTGACCGCCCGTAGTTCCAGAATGTTGATGGGTAAATGGGCCTCCTGAGGGCCCCACCTCCCCTGGAATCTCAGGGATTTCCAGAATCCCCCCCAACCTGACAGACTGGCATCCGTGGTGACCGTCTCCCAGGAGGGGGCTAGAAAGGACCTGCCCTTTAGCAAGTTCTTGTGGTCCAGCCACCACGAGAGGGACCTTCTGACCAATGGGGGAAGCACACAAACCCCCGTCCAAGGACGCGGGGTCCTTGTCCCATACTGATAGGAGGTGAAGCTGCAGAGGCCTCGAATGGAACTGAGCAAAGGGCACCGCCTCGAAGCTCGCCAACATCAGGCCCACCAGCCGCATTCCCTGTCTGAGGGAGAGCTGGGGGCACGAGAGCAGGGACCGCACCTGCGCAGTCAGATCTTCCACCTTCTGTTGGGGAAGGAATATTCGTGACTGAACCGTATCCAGAATCATCCCCAGGAATGGGGTCTCCGGTGAAGGGGACAGGGAGGACTTGGGATGATTGATCACCCAGCCGAAGGACTCCAAGGTGGACACCACCAGCTGAGTGTCCAGCTCCACCTGCTGTAGAGGCCATGAGGCGATGAGGATGTCGTCCAGGTAGGGCAGAACTCGAATGCCCCCTGACCTTAGCAAGGACATCACCGCCGCCAATACCTTGGTGAACACTCTGGGAGCTGAAGTGAGGCCAAACGGTAGAGCCACAAATTGGTAGTGTTGATCTTTCATCTCGAATCTGAGAGACCTTTGATGCCCTGGGAACACAGGGATGTGAAGGTAAGCATCTTTGATGTCCACAGACGTCATAAAATCCCCTGGTCGCAGAGAGCCAACGGCCGAGCGCAGGGTTTCCATGCGAAAGCGCTTGTTCTTGACAAATTTGTTGAGGATCTTTAAATCCAGAATGGGCCTGACTGACCCATCTCTTTTGGGTACTGTGAAAAGGTTGGAGCAGAACCCTTCTCCCAATTCTCTCAAGGGAACTTGGCGAATAACTCCCAGCTCCAGAAGTCCATGTACTGCCTGCATCAGGACCTGAGCTGATACTGGGTCCTGGGGGATCCGGGACCTGACGAATCTTGGGGGCGGGGGGCGCACAGCAAACTATCTTGTAGCCGGAGGTAATTACCTCCTGAATCCACCGGTCTGAGACTTGGCGCCTCCAGACGTGCGCGAAGTGCTGTAGCCGTCCCCCCACCCTGGCGGGCGAGGGCGCCCCATCATGCCTGAGGGGTCTTGGGAGGGACTTTGGGTTTAGTCCCCCAGGAAGAGCCAGGGCGTCGCCCCCTGCTCCTAAGCCAGGAGTCTGTGCGAGCCCCCGCAAAGGACACCCCTTTTTCCCTGCTTAGCGCCTCTGTAGGGGGCTGAAAGGGGGCCCTGGCTGCGAAAGGGCCGAGGCTGCCGCCTGCGCTGTGGTAACTTACCTCCTTTAGCAAAGAGGTCTAGGCGGTCCCCAAACAGGCGTAGCCCCTTGAATGGGAGCCCAGTAAGGGCTTTCTTAGCAGCATTGTCGGCCGCCCACTGTCGCAGCCATACCGCGCGGCGTATAGCCACAGCCAAGGCGGAAGATCTGGCACACAGCCTAATAGCATCATCCGATGCGGACAGGATAAAGTTCACAAATACATCACAGTTAGTGCATTAATAGTATCAGCAGGCAACTCGTCTGGGCCGTCAAGTGCATTCCTGACCATGGCCCTGAGTGCCACGGCAGTAATGGCCAGAGCGCAGACCGGGCGCAGCTGCGCCCCTCCAAACGCAAAGGCATGGCACGCCAATTGGTCAATGCGCCGGTCCTCAGAATCCCGCAGCGTAGTAGTCTCGTGAGAGTGCATAATAGAGGTGTTAGACAGCCCTAGAATAGGAGCATCGACCTCGGGGGGCGATGACCAGCACTTGACCATGTCAGCAGGAAATGGATACTTCCTGTCCAGACTAGGGATCCCGGGAAGTCTACTGGGATGTTCCCACTCCTTAAGCACGAGGTTATTGAAATGGGTCTGCTCAGGAAATTCCAATCGAGCCTTAGCTGTATGGAATAGCTCACCCCTTTGCCTGGGAGCCGCAACAGGGCGAGAGATGGACAAAACCTCAAAAATCTGAACCAGCAGTTTGTCAGTATCATCCGGGGTCCAGTGATCAGAACCAGAATCGTCATGACCCCTAGACTTCTCATCAGAGTCAGAGAGCAGCTCCCCTTCGTCCGAAAGGGTATGGTCATATAGATGCTTAAACTCATCAGACTCCGTAGGGAAAGGAGCAGAGTCAGGGATTATGTGCCGCTTTTTTGCGGTAGCCTTGCGCAATAAAGTACTAGCAAGCAATTTTTCAACACTGGCCAGTCTAGGAGCCACATCAGGGTGAGAATCCCCGCTTGTATTGGGGGTTAGACTCAGGCTTGGGGGGGTAGGTGAATTGAGGCGAGGTGCAGACCCAGCCCCAGAAGGGGCGGGAAGTACCATTAGCGCCTGCTGTGCACAAGGGACATAGACCCGAGCATTGTCACCGTTGATAGATGAGACCCCACGAGCTACACACAGCCGGGCTTGTCCCGAGGGGACCCCATTTACAATATCCTGGGATGCCTCCATATGGTGATTAATGGCACAATAGGCCAGTAGGGATTGACGCTGAAGCTACCCTGGATGCCCCAAAGACCAGCAGGGAAGTGGGAGTAATTATACTAGGTCCAACTGGCAATTACACCGGGCCGGGAGAAGCCACTGGATACGACCGTCTGAAAGACATAATGGGAATAGGGATGTCAGAGCCATGCGCAGTAAGCAAGACAAATGAAAATCGCACGCGAGGGCACTTACAGATCGAGGGAGGAGGAGGACCGTTATCACGTGCGCGCAATGAGCATCGAAATGGCGCCAAGCGGACCTCGAAGGGCGGGCCAGAGCGGGCTGTGACGCGGAGCGCGCCAAGCTAGGTCTCCGCCCCCCCGAAGAGAGCGAAGCTCTGAAGACAGTAGTCAGCGCAGACAGTAAAGTGAATGACACACTATAGAAGTAAAAAGGGGATTACTTCCAGATGCGCCTGACAACGTATAACAATGAAGACGCCGCAGCGCCTGTTCGTGCGCCCGTCCAATAAGGGCAAGTTAAATGCGCGGCGGCGGCCGATAGACAATAAAGACAGCGCGGCTCTGACACCAGGTGTATGAGTCAAGGACAATACTAAGGCCATAACGTGTACTGAATACATTAAGACCACCCCCCCCCCCCTTTCTTTCCCCCCGAGCTACGGGGGGAACGAGGGAGAATGGCGAGAATAGTCGGGGAGGGGCAATATTGTGGGAGGGGCATCCACAAGAGGCTCACCATCAGCCTAAACCGCCTACCCTTTGGTGGGGGACTGCGGAGGAGCATGGCTCCATAAGCACACGTAGTGCTGCCTACCTTCACCTGACCAGCGCAGCCCAGGCTGGGAGGCACATCACGAAGAGGACGGGTGGGAGTAGTCAACAGGGCCCCAGGCTTTAATAGCCCCGCTCACCTGCGAGAGAGTGACACATCATGTCTTCGCAGTCAGCACTGCAAAGAAATCTGGGGATTCGTGGGAGGTCCCTGGGTATTTGAAGGGCCGGGAGGAGCCTGTTTTTCCATGTCTCTGCAGTGCAGCGCCATCTGGCGGAGGATAACCCAAGTGTAAGTATTATATCTGGAGCAGGACATACTGTATACTAAGAATAAATCCCAAATGGGATAACCAGGTTCTGGTGGTGACTTTATGTTCACGATTATGGAGACTAGGTGACAAAGTTTGTCTTAAAGTAGGGTATTTTCTGGACACAATTCTAACTCCCCGATTAATAACTGTACGTAAAATTGGATCATGTTTCAAAATTGATAGATGTTTATTAATGATCCGTTTCAATTGAGGAAACTCCACGCTATAGCCCGTGATCATAGTAGTGACTTTCTCCCCTACGACATTCCTATGTTTGGTGTTAGATAAAATATCATCTTTATTTTTTTCCCTGTCAGCTACTTTGGCCCCCTCTATGACATTTATTGGATAACCTCTGAAATATCGGTCATTTCCTTTCCAAACAAAAGATCCTATGTTTAGGCTGACAGCTATCTGCTTTCAAAATTGTATTACCTGCAGTGGGTTTTCTAAAAGTCGATGTCATTACACTTCTACCATCCGCAGAAATGGATAAATTCAGGTCCAAAAACGAGATAGAGTTCTGATGCCCAGGGAGACAGACCAAAAACTGGGATGCATTTTGATACTGCATTTATTGCAAAATATTTTTTTCTTGGGGAAATCACTTTTATTAGACGAGTTTTATAATTGCCAGCTCTTTCCATCAAGCCCCATTTTCAGATTTTACACAAGGATAAGGTAATATTCCATTTACCTTGCCTGCAGTAAGTGCAAACATTAACCTAATAATGACCCACACCACCTGACCTGACTGAAAAGAGAGCGGTCTCCCATAAGGACAAATAGCAAATGGATTAGAATGGCTAAAACTCGCAACTCATTCCTGTGGGGGTCCCCGTGGGCTTTTTTTTGCACGACCACAACACCTTAACTTCAGCCTTGGACTCTGTTGCTCCTCTCATCCACGGCCACCCTCAAAATGCTAACAACAACGGCTAGACATTAACATCACTAAACTGAAACCGCATTCCACAGTCACTGAACGATGCTGGCTGAAATTGAACTCCAATTAGGCTTTCCTTCTATTTAAACAAGTCCTTCAGGAACTCCGGACTGCTCCTCCATCTGCTAAGTAAGTGTACTTTATCTCTCTCATATCTACACAGGCCCGGAATCCCAAACAACTGTTTAAAACTTTAACTCTCTGCTTCGCCCACTACCACCTCCTGCGACCTACCAAATAACAGTTGAGCAGCTTGCCACATTTTTCACTAACAAAATTGACAGCCTTCATGCTAGCTTAAGTCTTCTATCTACTTCACCCCACATGACTTCCCTAACCCATTTCACTTTGCTATCAGAACAAAGACTATCCCCCTGCCCTCTAAACCCCATACCACCCCATCTTATTCCACAACTGGGCTCATCCTCAATACTCACAAAATCCTCTCTGGACCCATCTGCCCTCACCAGTTACCGACCTATCTGGCTGCTTTCTGTTTCAGCCAAACCTTTGGAAAAGTATGTTAACTTTGATTTGGCGCTCTATATCTCTGCTAACTCCTTTCTAGATCCCCTTCAATCTGGATTCCGCGTCAACCACTCGACTGAAACCGCCCTTAGCAAAGTAACTAATGATCGATTAAGTGCAAAAGACCACAACTTTAACCTTAGTCTTAATCTATTCTATAATTTTGACACTGTTGACAATCCACTTCTACTCCAAATCTCTGGGAATTCAAGACCATGCACTTTCATAGCTTTCCCCTTGCTTTTCTGATCGCACATTTAGTGTGTCCTACTCAAAAGTGGTTTAGTCTCCCTGCCCTCTGTCAGTTGGTGTACCACAAGGTTCTGTTCTTGGACTGCTTTTCTTCTCAGTCTACACCTATGGTCTTGGACATCTCAAACTCATTTGGCTGCCAATACCACTTCTATGCCAATGAATCTACATCTCTGGCACAGGTCTCATGTTATCACAAGTCATATGTCATGTCTCACATATCCCATGTTCCTGACTGTATAACAGCCATCTCATGCATGTCATCTTGCTCCCTCAAACTAAACATGGACAAGACTGAGTTTCTTGTTTTCCCATCATTAAACTCTCCTACTGCCTGCACACCACCTATATCTGTCACTGACCTAACAATTACTGCAACTCAAGCACTATACCTTGGAGTTATACTGGACTCCTCTCTCTCATTCACACCTCACATCAATCACTTGCCACCTCCTGCCGTCTCCAACCTTAAAAACATCTTACCCTTCCTCTCGCCATACACCACCAAAATCCTAGTGCATGCCCTGACCATCTCCCAACTAGATTACTGCAACACTCTCCTTTGTGGTCTACCAACAGACAGACCGGAACCACTCCAATCTATTCTCTCTGCTGCTCAACTCATTCATCTCTCCTCTCGCTTCTCTAGTGCTGCTCCTATGTCAATCCCTCCACTAGCTGCCAATATCTGAGAGAATTATATTTAAAATGTCAACCTTAGCATACCAAGCTCTCTACAATCAGTCCCCTGCCTACATTTCATTGCATATCAACAAGTACCAACCCAGATGCAATCTCCGCTAATGCCCAGGACCCCCTCCTGTCCTCAACCCTAATCACCTCCTCCCACTCCTGCATCCAGGACTTCACACGTGCTGCCCTATTACTATGGAATGCCCTCCCCCATACAATCTGCCACTGCACAAGCCTTCAAGGGTGCCCTCAAACCCCACCTATTCAGACGAGTATATCACTTGGCCTAAATAAAAGACTGCCCAAGCCCCTTCAAATCACTTGCTATCATACTAAGTATATACTACTTATGACCTACCTTTGTCTCCACCCTTATCCTTTAGATTGTAAGCTCACAAGGGCAGGGCCAACTCTCCTAGTGTATTTCAGTATGACGGTGTATTTGTGCTTTTCTGTCACGCATTGTATGTTAGTTGTTTTACCCTGTTTGTAATTTCACATTGTACAGCACCATGGAAGATGATGGCACTTTATAAATAAACTTTAATAATAATATCAACCCCCCAAAAGTTTTATACACTCGACAGGGTGTTGCTCCTCTTTAATGTTTCTACATTACAGTCGCCCAGCTCGTAAAAAAGGATGTCACCAAATTATATTGAAAAATATTAATATTTAAAAAAAACAAATAAGTCCACTGTATTGCTTTCACACACCTGAAAGCGTCCACGCTTGAAGGCACTGGTTCCAGAGGTAGTCCCCTCATACAAGGCACATTCAGCCAAAGCTTCTACCACTCTTTGTGTGGCATCAGGTACTTCTCTTCTTGTGCCGTCCTCATCGGCTATAAGAAAAAAGCAGGAAACAAGTCACACAGCTCAGTGGATTCCTCAAGACTGGCCCTGCTACAAGAGCTAAGGGGAATGCGGCAGGACACAATAACGAGTGCAGCTTCCAGCTCATTACACATCGCCATGCTTAGGCCGAAACTAGTGATAACACATGGAAGACAAAAAAGCAAATGCAAGCTCAGGGCTGTTTCACAACAGTGTCTTTAAAGACACAAGCCGCAAATACACACAAAAGTGAGGGAGCGTAATACGTGAGGGAACATTTCTGAGGATGAATAAAAAGAAAAAAAAAGAAACTCCACTAAAAAGAAATATATACGTACGGAAAGAACCAAAAGGGATGTTTCCTAAGGAACGGGCCTAACTGTAAACAATACTACCTTGGCGGACTCTTGATCTCTTGAATAAGCTGTTGGAATGCCGCAACCTGCATGCCCAGCTTTTTAATTTGCGAGCCCACGGTTTCTTGCTAATGGGGTTTTTGAGACTAGGACAAGTAAAGCTTAGGCCAAAATATCCACCTCCTGTCTGTAGATGTGCGGCTCCAGTGCCCATAGTGCGCTTGGTGCAGGTGTGAGAAGAGCTTCCAGGGTGCCAGGCCTCTTCAGAGCTTTCCTGAGAAAGTAACAAAAAAAAGTGCAAACAGGTATAATACAAGCAGAAGGCTGTTAGCGCTGTCAAAGAACTCCGCGTCAGGGACAATGCTGCCCTAGGGGTCAGGCAGTAAAGAAATCAGCAGTCATCCCCTGCGAGAGAGGACCTGAACCCTTCTAGGCAACTCTATAACAGGGAATCCTCATCCACAGGGAACATAACACCTTGCCTCCCACTACCTGTTCCCACACATTGAGAAACCTTTTTCCCATGGTGCTCCATCCAACAGGGGACTTGGCAATAATTGAACATATATGTGCCGGCACTATCTCCTTCAACATGATGTGTGCATCGGTTTCTGAGACCACTGTCAAAACAGAGCTTTGAGAAGAAAAATACAATTCTGTGATTACTCACATGTAGAATTGGTATTATACGTATACAGCACGTCCTGTTCCAGAATATATTCCTTACTCTTGGGGAATACATTCAGTAGATGGCGCTGGACTGCAGAGACAGAAAAGTGGCTCCTCCCGGCCCCATATATACCAGGGACCTCCCACAAATTCCCCAGTATTGAAAAGCAGTTAAAATGAAACCGGGAGAACTATAACCATTATAAAAAAAACATAAGAACAAAAACCATAAAAAGGTAACTAAAAATATTGATAACAAGGGTGGGGTGGAACAGAACATGCTGTATACGTATAACAATTCTACAGGTGAGTAATCACAGAATTGTATTATTCTAAGTATACAGCACATCCTGCTCCAGAAGATATTCCTTACTCTTGGGACATCCAATAGCAGTGTCCGTAAGGTAGGGTGGGATCCCCAAAAGTAACAGCAGACAGTTTAAACCACTGCCGCCTGCATAACTTTGCGACCAAAAACAGCATCAGCTGAAGCCTTAACATCAACCTTGTAAAACTTAGAAAAAGTATGAACAGAAGACCAAGTGGCAGCCTTGCAAACTTGTTCAACAGAAGCTTGGTGCTGAAAAGCCCAAGAGTCACCAATAGCACGAGTAGAATGAGCAGTAAGGTGGAAGGGAGGCTCCTTGCCCTTAGCAGAGTAGGCCTGTATCACAGCCTGACGGATCCACTTGCTGATAGTGGACTTAGCTGGAGCCAGACCCTTCTTAGGTCCAGACGGGAGCACAAAAAGAGCATCAGTCTTCCTGAAGGGTTTGGTAGCCACCAAATAGAACTTCAGAGTCCTAACCACAAAGAGTGTAAGATCCTCTCCTTAGGGTTACTAGGATTAGGACACAGAGAAGGCAAAACAATGTCCTGATTGAGATGAAAGGCAGAAACAACCTTAGGCAGAAAATCTGGCTTAAGACGAAACACCACCTTGTCCTGGTGTCTCTCAAAATAAGGAGGCTTGATGGAAAGCACCACCAACTCAGAAACACGCCTAACAGAAGTGTTAGCCACCAAAAAGAAAGAATGGACAAAGGGGCCCCCTGCAAGGGCTCGAAGGGAGACCCCTGCAGGGCAGATAAGACCAAGTTCAAGTCCCAGACTGGTAACATAGGCTTACGTGGGGGACGCACATGAGTAACCTCCTCTGGACCAGGGGATGCTGAGCAAAGGATCTTTGGAAAAAAATGGCCAAGGCAGAAACATGACCTTTTAGAGTACTGAGCTGAAGACCCACATCCAAACCATGTTGCAGAAACTCCAGAATCCTAGGAATAGAAAACACACGACAGGGAAGCGAGTTAGACTCACACCAGTCAATGTAAGTACGCCAAACCCTATAGTAGATGGAAGAGGAGGAGCTTTTCCTAGCCCTGATCATGGTATTAACAACGGAGGCAGGCAGCCCCTTTTCCATCAAGATGGAGGTTTCAGCAGCCAGGCCGTCAAAGCCAGCGTTTGTAAATTGCGGTAGCGCAGGTGCCCCTGAGTGAGCAGATCTGGAAACCGGGGCAGGGCGTACTGATCTACTGCCAGCTGCACGATGTCTGCGAACCACACTCTTCTTGGCCAACAGGGGGCCACCAGTATGGCTGGCACCCTTTCCTGAGCTATCTTGCGCAGCACCCTGCCCAGCAGGGGAAACGCATACAGGAGCTGAAAACCCGTCCAAGACATTGCCAAGGCATCCATGGCCAAGGCCAGAGGATCCTGGGACAGAGAGACAAAGGCTGGAAGCTTGTGATTGTGACCGGACGCAAACAGATCCACATCCGGCTGACCCCAGCGGTGGCACAGGGAGCAAAACACCCTGCTGCTAAGGGACCATTCTCCCAGACGAGAGGTCCCCTACTCAGAGAGTCTGCCTCCAGATTCTCCACCCCCGGAATGTACACAGCTGAGATTCAGGGAACATTCTCCTCCGCCCAGGACAGTATCAGGGACACGTCCTTGAGGGCCCTCTTGCTCTGGGTTCCTCCATGATGATTGATGTAGGCAACCGCCGCCTGGTTGTCCGAGCGGACATTAACAGCCCGACCCCTCAGGTGTGGGGTTAAGTGGGCGAGAACCAACCTGATCGCTCTCAACTCCAGAATGTTGATAGGGGGTATGAGCCTCCTGAGGGACCCACTGACCCTGGAATTTCAGGGATTTCCAAAAGCCCCCCAATCTGTCAGACTGGCATCCGTGGTCCAGCCACCACGATAGAGACCGCCTGGCCAGAGGGGACAGGACAAACACCTGATCCAAGGACACCGCCTCAAAGCAGGACACCATCAGGCCCACCAGCTGCATTCCCTGCCTGATGGTCGGATGAGGACAAGACAGAAGGGTCTGTGCTTGCTCTTGAAGACTCTCCACCTTCTGCTGAGGAAGAAAGATCTTGACCTAAGATGAATCCAGAATCATGCCCAGAAAGGACTTCACCATGGAAGGAGACAGGGAAGATTTGGTGTGGTTAATCACCCAGCCAAATGACTCCAGTGTGGACACCACCCGCTGAATATCCAGCTCTGCCTGTTGGAAGGACTGAGAAGCAATAAGCATGTCGTCCAAGTAGGGAAGAACGCGAATGCCCCGAGATCTCAGCAGAGCCATCACTCCTGCCAGCACCTTGGTGAATACCCTGGGCCCCGAGGTGAGACCGAAGGGCAAGGCCATAAATTGGCAGTGCTGATCCTCCAGAGCAAACCTGAGGAATCTCTGATGACCTGGAAAAATAGGTATGTGAAGGTAAGCATCCTTGATGTCTACAGAGGTCATGAAGTCCCCTGGGCGTAGGGAATTCACAGCGGAGCGCGGAGTCTCCATTCGAAAGTGTCTGAAACTGACAAATTTGTTGAGGCGCTTTAAATCCAGGATGGGTCTGATGGACCCATCCTTTTTGGGGACAATGAAAAGATTGGAATAATAGCCTTTGCCCCTTTCCCTCAAGGGCACCCGGCAATTCCAGAAGGCCTTGGACAGCAAGGGACAGACCCTGAGCTGACAGTGGGTTTTGAGCTAACCGCGGAGCCACGGCAGGAGGAGAGATACAGAGTACAGAATCGGCACCATAAACCTTAGGCTGATCCTCAAATGATTCTGAATCAGAAAATAATTCCCCCTCTTCCAGGGGGGTATAACCGGTAATGTCAAAAATTCCTCAGCCTCCATAGGAAAGAGGGAAACACCAGGTGATAAATGCCGCTCCTTAGCAGAAGCCTTACGTGGGCCAGAGCCAGAAATATGTCTCTCAATGCTGGCCACCCGTGCAGGCAAATCGGGTTGAGACTCCCCACTGGTATGCACCTCACTAGGAGTCAGATGTAAGCGTGGGGGGGGGGCAGGCGAAGCCAGAGGGAGCGCAGGCCCAGCCACGGGTAACCCAGACTGCAGCGCAAGCGTCTTCTGAGCATTATGTGTGTACCATTATTCCATGGTACACACACCTTGACATCATCACTTATAGGGGATACCCCACACGCCACACACAGCCGGGCTTGTCCCAAAGGAACCCCAAGCACATTATCCTGAGAAGCCTCCATATGGTGATTATTGTGGCACAATAGGCCAATTGGGATTGACGCCAATAAGGCTACCCAGGATGCCCCAATAGCCCGCTAGGGAAGTGGGAGATATACAAATACAATGGACCTTCAATAAGGAGTTAACGCTAAAAAGGGATAGGACCGGGAGAAACCACAAAAAAACACCATTTTGTGAGTACTCACCTGTAAAATGGATATTGTCAGTGTGTCACACACCCCGCTTCCCCTTTAATTCTTACGATCGGGTTACTCCACCGGCAGGTGGCGACGTTGCAGAGAGAAGTCTTGAAAACGAGCCCCTCCTGGCCTACATATACCTGGGACCTCCCACTTAACGCCCAGTGAATTCAAACAGCAGTAAGACAAGGTACCAGGAAATCCAACGGTAACCTCAAAATAAAATAAAGGAAAAGCTTCACCATATAGAGGATCCAGGATACCAAAAAGGGCGGGTGAAGCGGGGTGTGTGACACACTGACAATATCCATTTTACAGGTGAGTACTCACAAAATGGTATTATTCTCAGTGTGTCACACACCCCGCTTCCCCTTTAATTCTTACGATCGGGACATCCAAAAGCAGTGTCCACAAGGGATGGGTATCCGAAGGCAAAATGAAGCATAACTTAAATGACTGCAGTCTGCAGAACCTTGCGGCCAAACACAGCATCCGCTGAGGCCCGCACATCAACCTTGTAAAACTTAGAAAAAGTATGAACAGAAGACCAGGTTGCAGCCTTACAAATTTGTTCAACAGAAGCTTGGTGCTGAAAAGCCCAAGACGCTCCAACGGCGCGAGTAGAAGCAGCAGTGATACGAAAAGGGGGAACTTTCCCCTTAGCAGAATAGGCCCCAATAATGGCCTGACGTATCCATTTGCTAATGGAAGACTTGGCCGGAGCCAAACCCTTCCTAGGCCCACAGGGCACAACAAAAAAGGCATCAGTCTTACGAAAAGGAGAAGTAGTAATCAAATAGTACTTAACACAGCGTACTACATCCAAACAATGCAAAACCCTCTCCTTGTCATTCTTAGGACACAAGGAGGGAAGAACAATATCCTGATTCAAATGAAAAGCAGAAACAACCTTAGGAAGAAAGTCCGGTTTGAAACGAAAGACCACCTTGTCCTGATGCCTCTCAAAGTAGGGCACCTGAATCGACAAGGCCGCCAACTCCGAGACACGCCGAACCGAAGTGATAGCCACCAAGAAGGCAGTCTTCTGAGTCAAGGTAGACAGAGCAATATCCTGCTAGGGCTCAAAGGGAGGATCCTGAAGAGCAGAAAGAACCAAGTTCAAGTCCCAAACAGGGAGTAATGGTTTCCTGGGAGGCCGCACATGCGTAACCCCCTGGAAAAAAGTTTTAACTAAAGGATGAAGCGCAAAATGCTTCTGAAAAAAGACAGACAAGGCAGAAACCTGCCCTTTCAAAGTACTCAGCTGGAGACCAGAGTCCAGCCCCGATTGCAAAAACTCCAGAATCCTGGAAACCAAAAAGACCCTACAGGGCAAAGATCTGACCTCACACCAAGCGATATAAGCTCTCCAAGTCCTATAGTAGATGGTAGAAGAAGACCTCTTCCGAGCACAGATCAGAGTCTTAACAACCGAGTCAGAAAGACCCTCCTCCTTCAAGATGAAAGTTTCAGCAGCCAAGCCGTCAAACCCAGCGTTGGTAAATTGAGGTAACACAGTCGACCCTAAGTGAGCAGATCGGGCAGAAGAGGCAGCACGATCTGATCCACCGCCAGTCGAACGATGTCTGTGAACCATACTCGCCTTGGCCACCTTGGAGCCACGAGAATGGCGGACACCCTTTCCAGAGCCAGCTTCCGTACCACCCTGCCTAGCATGGGTATCGGAGGAAAAAGGTACAGAAACCCCAGATCCCCCCAGCTCAGGGACATGGCGTCCACCGCTAGAGCCAGAGGATCCTGGGAGAGCAACACGAAGGTCGGAAGCCTGCAATTGTGATAAGAGACAAACAGGTCCACCTCCGGTGTCCCCCACCGGAGATACAGAGACCGAAAAACTTGAGGATGGAGAGCCCATTCTCCCAGACGGGAAGAGCACCTGCTCAACTGATCTGCTTCCTTGTTTTCCATACTCGGAATGTAAACTGCCGAGAGACAAGGAACATGGGCCTCTGCCCAGGTCAGTATCAGGGACACCTCTCTGAGGGCACTCAGACTGCGAGTCCCTCCCTGATGATTGGTGTAAGCAACCGCTGTCCGGTTGTCCGAGCGAACCTGAATCGGAAGGCCCTGAACATGCTGAGACAAAAGAACAAGAACCAGACGGATGGCTCTCAGTTCCAGAACATTGATTGGCAAGTGGGCCTCTCGAGGACCCCACTGCCCCCGAAACTTAAGATCCCTCCAGAATCCCCGCCATCCCGAAAGACTGGCGTCCTTGGTGACAATTTTCCAGAGGGGAGTCAGGAAAGACCTGCCCCTCAAGAGATTGGTCGAGACCAACCACCATTGCAGGGACTGCCGGACCCGGGAGGACAACTGGAAGGGCCGATCCAACGACCGTGGTCGCCGGTCCCAAGACGCCAACAGATGAAGCTGAAGCGTCATTGTGTGAAATTGAGCAAAAGGAACTGCCTCGAAAGAGGCAACCATTAAGCCTACCAGCCTCATCCCCAGACGGATGGACGGTCGAGGATTGGAAAGAAGGAACCGAACCAATTCCTGAATCAGACAAATCTTGGATTGAGGCAGAAACACCCTGTGTTTGTGACAAGAATCCAACTGCATTCCCAGAAAGGACACCACCCTGGCCGGGGCGAGGGAGGACTTGGGAAAGTTGGTCACCCAACCAAAGCTTTCCAGCGTGGAGACCACCGTCCTGGTGTCCGTCTCCGATTGATTGAGGGAAAGAGCCATGATCAAAAGGTCGTCCAGATAAGGTACGACGCGAATGCCTTGAGATCTGAGAATGGCCATCACCCCTGCCAACACCTTGGTGAACACTCTTGGAGCCGAGGTAAGGCCAAATGGAAGTGCCACGAATTGAAAATGCCGATCCTTCATCACGAACCGAAGAAAACGTTGATGAGCCTGGCAGATGGGAACATGAAGGTAAGCATCCTTGATGTCTATGGACGTCATGAAGTCCCCCTGCCGAAGAGAACCGATGGCCGATCGCAGAGTTTCCATGCGAAACTTCCGAGTACGGATGAACCTGTTGAGGAACTTCAGATCCAGAACGGGGCGAACCGATCCGTCTTTCTTGGGGACTGTGAAAAGGTTGGAGTAAAACCCGAGGCCCACCTCCAAGTGCGGCACCGGCCGGATAACCGCCATATCCAGAAGATCCTTTACCGACGCCAGGAGCCCCTGCGCGGTCAAAGGATCGGAGGGCACCGAAGACCGGAAAAACCATGAAGGAGGGCGAGACACGAACTCCAGCTTGTAACCGGACGACACCACCTCCCGGATCCATCTGTCCGGAACCTCCTGGTCCCAAACCAGGGAGAAGTGTCGCAATCGTCCCCCCACCCGCACGTGTGAGAGCACCCCCTCATTGCTGAGCGGGCTTACCAGCAGGCTTGTCTGGGCAGGACTGACTGGGACGCCCACGACCCCTACCCCGGGACCAACCTCCACCCCTGGTAGCGGGAAGGGAGGCCCCTCTGCCCGCTCTGACTCCCCGAAAGGAGGGACTAAAGGAAGTCGCTCCCTGAAAGGAACGACGAGGCCTCTTGTGTTGAGGCAACTTACCACCCTTGGTAACTGAATCTTATAGCCAAACAGGTGCAAACCTACAAACGGAAGAGCTGTAAGCGACTTCTTAGAGTTAAAGTCTGCCGTCCACTGGCGCAGCCACACCGACCGACGAATAGCAACCAACAGGGCCGCGGTTCTGCTACACATTGCAAGCGCATCGTCCTGGGTGGACTTGACAAAGGAAATAAACGATTCACACTGCTTGAGAGAAGTGAACTCATCACAAGTGGGATCAAGATCTGCGTACAAATCTCTAACAATGGACCTAACCGCCATCAGAAGAAGCGCCGGAGCACACCGATCCAGCACTGATAAAACCATGGCGAGCCAATTGATCAATCCGACGGACGATCCTCACCATCCTTAATGGTAGTAGTGTCAGGGGAGTGCAACACAGCAGTGTTAGACAGCCCCAACACAGGGGCATCGACGTCAGGGGGAACAGACCAAAGCTTCACCAAATCCTCCGGAAAGGGATAACGCTTATCCCAACTAGGAGGAACTCCAACAAGACGCGTGGGTTGTTCCCATTCCTTAAGGACAAAATTTTAAACATTTGAGCCAAAATGGAAGGAGTGTCAAGGAACACCCTCGCAGCCTGATCGCCAGTGGTGCCAACCAATTGCTGGTCTGCAGGCTCGTCCGACTCCTCAAGGGGTTCCCTTCAATCGGACCAATCCAATACTTCAAACACCTCATCTTCCAGAACAGGCGATGCTGGGGAAAGGTGCTTCCGCTTAGCCGTAGCCTTCTGAGCCACCACGGCGGAAACTATCTTCTCGAGGTTGGCCAATCGTGCACACACCTCGGATTGCGAATCCCCACCCTTGACAACGCCATGCGGGGTGCGGAATAGGTGAGGGGGGGTAGGAGATGACGGAAGTTGCGAGGAGCCAGGTACCGGAATGCCGGACTGGCGCGCAATATTCTAAGAAATACATATTATGACATCATCCCCTGGGAGCGGAGCCCCACAACCCCCACACAGCCTGGATAGCCCCGAAGAGCCATTTCCGGTAATGTCGGAAGCTTCCATATGGTGAAATTATGGTATTCGCAATAACCCAGGGGTTTACGCATTAAGCAACCCGGGATGCCCCCTTTATAATTAATCTCCCGGGAGTGGTAGGATTTATAAGCCTAGGAGAATCCCAATTTGGAAAATAAGACTAGCCAGGTATATCAGACCGGGAGGCTCAAAGCATTGAGGGGATCCCAGGATCTGTAAGGGAAAGAGACCATAATCAGACCCCCAAAGAAAGTTTGCCAGCATGCGCCACACACATAACCAAACAGAATGTACAGTAAAAAATATATACAATATATACAAAAGCCTGAAGTATATACAGCCCATGAAATATAAACATATACATGAATAACCAATATGTGCCTCCAGAAGGGGAACTATAAAAAAGTGACAAGGATAACTGCACCATCTCCCCTCATGCGCATGCACCGCACAATCAAGCCAGACAAAACACAAGAACCTGTTTAAACGGCGGCGCCCTCCTCAGCCGAGTTAGGGACCGCTAGGCTGTTGCTGAATGCCTCCGTGTAGCGAGGCTCCGGGTGAGGAAGAGAGAGGAAGGCGGGCCGGGGTCAGCGCACGCAGCGCTCCAGCCCCGCCCCCCCCCGCCGGAGCCAAACAGCGTGGGCCGAGAACGTGCGCGGCCCCGCCCCCTAGACACGAGCAACGGGCGCCACAGACGCCCCATAAAAAACAGCCATGTGGGAAAGGATCACAGCAGGGGGATCATAATAAAACACGCTATAAGGAGCCCCAGCAGGCCGGGACACGCGCCTGCCCGCGGCGCTGACCCCGCCAGCTGCCAGCGCTCCCCACAGCCACAAACACACAAAATGTAAAAGCACCCCATACAAGCCCCCCCCCCCCCCCACGTGAAGGGAGAAGGGGACCAAGCGGGAGAAGGTAGCCCAAGGGGAACATCGGGACAGGGGCATCCCAAATCCGGATCACCGTGCCGGATATCCGCATTGCCCCACGCGTGGGGACGAGCGGAGGAGATAAGCTCCTAGGCACCATATAGTGCCATCTACCTTTGCCCAGCCAGCAGCCTAGGCTGGGAGGCTTCCGTTAACTATCTAGGCAAAAAACACAATTTTGACTGGGCAGAAATAGACCAAAGAGGGGATGCCGGGGTCTGACCCCGGCTACCTGCAAGCAGGAGACTTCTTTCTTCTGTCTTGTCGCATCTTGCAGAGAGGAAACACTGGGCATTAAGTGGGAAGTCCCAGGTATATGTAGGCCAGGAGGGGCTCGTTTTCAAGACTTGTCTCTGCAACGCCGCCACCTGCCGGTGGAGTAACACGATCGTAAGAATTAAAGGGGAAGTGGGGTGTGTGACACACTGAGAATAGTTTGACCCGCCTGTAAGACATAAAGCAAAGAACCCGTAAGCATAATACAATGAATGCAAGAAAAGCCAGCCCGCAGGGGCACTTACGGACCGCGATAGGGAGACGCCAGACACGCAGCACAGGAGCAAAATGGCGCCCGCATATACCTCGAGGGGTGGGCTGCGGAGAAGTGATGCGGAAACGCCAGCTGCAAGGCCCGGCCCCCCCGAAGAGCGCGAAAACGCGCCCCCGTGACAAGGCCAGCCAATGACGGCGCAGCATGCGCGGAGCGGAGTACAAGCGCGCGGCGGTGGCAATAATCAAAACCAGTGCAACCAAGGCAAAACATGATACACATAGTAAATACATACACCCCCCCCCCCCAGATCTACCCAGGGGGAGCGAAGGGGAAGCAGCAAACGACCGAAGAGGAGCCTAACTGAGGGGACAGGGGCGAAGGGCAAACGGCCGCGGGAGGGGCATCCCATAAGCCTCACCACGGACCTGTAACGCCTACCCTTTGGTGGGGTACTGCGGAAAAAGCAGCGCTCCTTAGCACCATCACCCGACCAGCGCAGCCTAAGCTAGGAGGCAGTGAAAAGGAACGGGTGGGAATAGTCCTACAGGGCCGCAGGTTAATAAGCCCCGCTCACCTGCGAGTAGAAAGAGCCATCTTCTAGTCATCGCAGCCCAGACTGCAGAGAAGAACTGGGGAATTTGTGGGAGGTCCCCGGTATATATGGGGTCGGGAGGAGCCACTTTTCTGTCTCTGCAGTCCAGCGCCATCTACTGGATGTATTACCCAAGAGTAAGGAATATTTTCTGGAACAGGACGTGCTGTATACTTAGAATAGATTGTTGGTGAATAGAGGCCGTGCCCACATGCTGCAACAATCATGCCAATCATACATTTAACCACACCAGAGTAGGGCAGCTGTGCAGGACAAGTAGACAGCATAGCTTTAAATAGGTCAGTAAAAGCAGACTGATAATAAAACATTGTTTATGTCCTATTAAACAATTGTCTCTATTGCTTAACAATTTGGGATGTCTCTAACGTTAAAGATCCATAGTAAGCCAAATAGGGGAAAAAGATCTATGATTGCTGTCAGGAATTCTGCACTCTCCAGTCAAGCAAGTCTCATACTGTAGGAGGTGCAGCTGTCTCAAAGGTGTGCAGTCCCCCTTTGCAAGAAGGGTTCACTGATGGCCATAAGTGGTAGGTGAGATTAGCTTAGCCCAGGAACCCTCTGGGACAGGATCCTCTCTGACACAAAGTTGCAAGTGGTGAGTAAAGGTTCATTTTATATGCAAAGTCACTTTTTTGTCCCTTCTAGTAAAAGCTATGATGAACTGATTTTAAACACAGAACCTGTCTCCTACCTTCTAACTTACTTATGTGGCTTTTTAAAATTCGATTGCAACAATTTTAACAACTAAAATTCTTGCTGCAACAATTTTGTATGTGCAGATGATTTTTTGAAAATAATATATTGCTCTGCTAGAGGCTACCACTATGTGCATACCAAATCGTCACATATGATCACCTAAACCCACACAGATAAGAATGACTGTAGGAATATTGCCCTCCTTTCGGAAATCGCTCTCAAGCCCGGGTTCACAAAGACAAATAAAGATTGATAGTACATCCTATTTCCATCTATTCTCATAAATAGAACTTAAAATTAAAAAAGTAAGCATGAGCAAAGCTGCCTCTATCCCCATCTACCTACAAAGTTTATGATTGTTCTTAAAATGTGACTGAATGGAAGAATATAGGGTGAAAGTTTTTTTCAAAATCAGCAAAGCTTAACCAATATGCCAAGTATGCCAGAGATAAAGTACATTTAAAAAAGGTAAAGGTAATTTTCAATGGCAATTTTAAAAGTGTATGTTATTTCGCTTCAAAAAGGATGTCCTCAAGGTGCTGAGCTTTTGCAATTTTTTAATTTTTATTATGTACGCAAATGGAAGCAGAAGTTTTTTTCTAACCTGCAATGTGTTGCTATTAGAAACCGTCTTCCATAAGAGGAGAGATGTGAGTCCTGTACACATGGAACACTGCAGCTGGGCATGTGTAACAGAGAATGATCTCTCAGCTCAGCAACGGCCATAGCAGCAGTGTTCAGTGTGTACAGGGCTCACTTCTTCTCTGTTTCTAGTAGATCTTGGTAAAATTTTTATTTTTTTTTCCATAAAACACACATTTGCCAACATAAGCACAAAGAAAAATTAAATGTAAGTCCAGCGACTTAAGTATATCATAGTACAAAACAACATACACTTTCAAAAATTCCATTGACAGTGGACTTCCGCTTTAAGGACACTACCTGGAAGATCAGAAAGGTGATAGGTGGGAATACACAGATATCTATTTAGGTCTGGAATAAATTTGGGGGGGGGGGGGCAAGCCACCACAGAGCACAAATTAAAGAGAATCTAACAAGGAGTTAACCCTGGAATATTCAGATGACATCTATCTGTGTGTGTACAGTTTGGCTGTTATGTGTGCCAGCATGGCTCAGTTTAATCTAGAAATGACAATTACTGCCCAAAAATATTCATTATGTATGCGTTTGTTTATCTTTTTATTAATCTTGGATGTCATCTTGATATATGTACCTGTATCATACTTCATGGTATGCACAGCTCTTTGGGGCTTCTGAGGGTCATCCTGGACCTAACAAGCTTTCCACTGCTGGTCTAGGGGATTTCCATGTTTGATTAGCATAGAACAGAGTGCTTCCTTGATACAACTTACTATGTGTTTTTCATAATTGTGATCTATATATGGTGTTTCAGTAATAAATACATATAATATAAAATTAGAAGCAGAATGAAGACAAACTTACAGATGGCGTCAATTGACCAGGTACATTCATGACCGCTTCAGGCTCTTTCACAGCCATAGGACCCATAGGTTCTGCCTCCTCCTCTGGGGTCACTTGAATGCTGTCGGAATTCACATTAGCAGCTTCAGTAGCGGGACCAGACAGAGTATCCTCAGCAGTTGATGAAAGTGGAGACTCAGTACTTTGGGTTTCCTTTTGACTGTCGGCATAAGAGCTGGGAGAGCTATCCTGATACAGCAGGGTCCTCAGTTTCTCATCCAAAGTTTTGATTCGGTTATCCACAAAGTCCCTTTTGGGAGGCCCTTCATTGTCCGACTCTTGAACTGAAGTGGCTTGCCCTAGCGAGGATTCTGAGACAGGTGTTTGTGCAAATATAGCTCCATCAGAAGGTGTGGTGCTGTCTGGAAAAGCTAGCTCAAAGGACAAGCCAGCAGCACTCTGGCCAGGTAGACCAGAACTGGGATAAGCATGCTCTGTTGTATAGGTTACACCACTGGTTACTTGAGCATCTTGATCGTTGTGGAGCTGCAGGCTTGGCTGCTGACTTTCAGGTAGCAAAGCAATATTGCTGCAAGAAACCTCATTCTCTGCCCTGGTTTGCAACGTAGCTGAGGAAGTGCTGTTAATAGAGGGCGGTATGTTTCCATTCTCTTTAGTCATATGAGCTGTGGGTGCCATGGGCCCAGTTTCAGTGACAGAAACGGGACCATCTGTTGGAGTTTGCTCTGTCTGAAGAGAGCCGCTGACCATAGACTGGGAAGGTTCCTCTGGGAGACTCTGGCTCAAATCATCACGTGGTCCTGTTAAAGAAAAGAGCAAACCATATTACAAAGCTACTCTAAAGCAGTGGCAGCACACTCTTGCCTTAATGCTTAGTTTAATATGATCCTGATCTCTAGGCACTGTGGCGATGGCAGTCCACCGCTCCAGGTGCATGTGTGCACTCCCTGCCCCCTAGTGTGTTTCCGCGGTGCGGTTCACTGGTGTGTGTGTTCTGACTGCATGGATGGGATAAATGCAGTGCACAACTTTCTATGTATGTGTATCATACAATGGTCATATAAGCACAACACTTCTGTTTCATTCATACATTTAATGCTCAGTCCAACATTTACCTACATTGCAAGTTGCATTTTAATCTATGTTCCCATCAAAAATTCACGATAGTGCTCCATTAATGTTTGTTACGTTAATGTGTGGTGTTCAGTGCTCCAGTTCAATGAAAGGAGGACACAAATACACAGTAAATAATGTTCCTATAGTTTTCTAAGCAACTGCACAGCAACAGGCATAGCAGAAAATTATTAGTCTGATCTCCCTGAATTATGGTGCTTTGAAAAGAGCACCATAATGGTGGTACTGGAGGGGGTGTCCTTACTCAGAGTTCAGCATTGTTGGGGTAGACATTCCCTACAACCCAGGCTAAAAAAAGCCCCTAATTTTAAAAGGAGAAGCTCTAGGCACATGGCTGTGAGCTGCTAGTCACTTAGATCATGTGTGTCAGACTCAAGACTCGGGGCCAGCACAACCGTTCTATGTGTCTGTGCAACCAGCTCTCACCACAAAAAGGGGGAGGGTTCCCTAACCCACACAACTACCAGCCACAGCAGAGGGTGCTGCATCTGCTGCAGGAGAATTTGCTAGCTAAAGCCAGGTAAAGTGGGAAAAATCCCTAGGAGACCTGTCGGTAATGGTTTTTCAACGAATCCTTCAGCCAGACCCATGGAGAGAGAGAGGCTCCACCCCCTGGGAGGGAACACACACTGAACAGAGGTTAAAACCCCCACCCCTTCCTCCCCACTGCAGTCTTAGGCAAGTAACATTAGGTAAACCATAGGACATGGGAGGGAACTAAGGTGTCATGCCAAAGGATTCATAGACAATTTTTTACCAGTAAGTCTAACTGGGATCTTCTCCTTTCATCCTTCAGCATGACCCACAGAGAGAATTAAACAAGTAATTATACTTCACGGGTGGGAAGCTGCAAGAAAGACCCTTCTACCAAAGCCTGATGCTTTGCAGACAGGAGATCTAGTCTATAGTGCTTGAGGAAGGTGTGGGGAAGCTGCTTTACAGATCTCTTTATAGAGCCACCTGTCATTTTTGCCCCTGAAGCAGGTATGGCTCTGGTTGAGTGTGTAGAAATCTGTGAAGGAGGAGAACTTCTCTGGATTTATATGCTTGTACTAATAGTCTGTTTTGTGCAGAAGGGGGATCTAGTTTATAGAACCCGTGGCAAAAATTATGGAATCCCCAGTCTTGAGGATGTTCCTTCAGTTGTTCAATTTTGTTGAAAAAAAGCAGATCACAGAAATGACAAAAAACTAAAGGCATTTCAAATGGCAACCTTCTGTCTTTAAAGTGGACCAACACCCAGGATTTTGACTATCCTGGGTTTTGGTCCACTTCGGCGGGGCACCCCGATCGGGGGTGCCCCGCTGTGTGAAACCCCCCAGAAACCCCGAAAAACGCACCTCTCCTCGCTCCCACGTGGCCGCCGCTGCCAATCCCCGCCGACGGACAAGCGGGAGGCAGTGACGGACAAGAGAGCGCGCCCGCTGCCGCCTCCCGAGCGTCACTCTTACAGGGCGCCCGCTGCCGCCTCCCGCGCGTCACTCTTACATTCACAAACGGCTGGCGCGGGTGCGCGTCCTGCTAGAGGGACGCGCGGGAGGTGGCGGCGGGCGCCGCTGGATCGTAGGTAAGGCAGAGATTTAGGGGTTTCTGGGGGGTTTCACACAGCGGGGCACCCCCGATCGGGGGGGGGGGGGCAGTCAGGGGTCTGATCGGTCCAGGAATCTTATAGATTCCCGGGCCGATCATGGGAGGGTGTTGGTCCACTTTAAGAAATACTAAAAGAAATCAAGAACAACCAACATCTTGTGCAACACTGCGTGATGATTTACCCTCTTTAAGGAGTTTGATAATCCTCTCCTTTTTATCAAGTGTATCTGGTGTTGGAGCCATGATTCATGTCGGCCCTCTTGTTGCAGCAGCTCTCCAAGGTCACTCCTTTTTACCTGGACACTAACGAGCAGATTTCTGATGCAGGTTATTGTTTGTAATGAAAATTTGCAGGGTGATTCCATATTTTTTTCCTCAAAATTGAGTGATTCCATAATGTATTCCCTGTCTTTGTTCTAAAAAAATGTAACTGTTACTGGCTACCACAATTATTTTTCTTGATTTCTTTTAGTATTTCTTAAAGCCAGAAAGTTGCCATTTGAAATGCCTTTAGTTTTTTGTCATGTCCGTGATCTGCTTTTTTTCAACAAAATTCAACAACTGAAGAAACATCCTCAGAGACTGGTGATTCCATAATTTTTGCCAGGGGTTGTAGTGAGTCAGGAAGGTGTAGGGTGAAGGTCCTTTCTACCCAGGAACTGACCTGGTTTTAGTTGAATGTGCAGAAACCTGAGGAGTAGGATAAGCCTGTACATAGTCTGTTTTTTTCACTTGGCATAGTGGATTTTGAGGCATCTAGGCCTCATTTGTTATGTCCTTATAAAAAGTTATTCCGTTAACCGCCATTCCCTGGATGTCTTTTTAAAAAATAAATGAATGCTCTGCCCATCTTAAAATTAGAGCTCCTCTCCTGATCCTGTCTTAGTCGGCATGTCAGCAGTACTATATATTGGGGCCTGATATCAGATGTAGCATCTCTGGCAAAAAGATTAAAGGATCAGGCCTCAGTATGGCCCTGTCTGGGAGAATAGAACAGTAGGGTTCCTTTATTGTTAAGACCTGCAGGTCACATATCCACCTGGCTGATCTGATATCTGGCGAGAAACAAAATTCCAAACCTGACCACTTTTCTGGTACTTCCTTCAATGCTCAAATGGAGGTTCCAGTACACATTTTAGCACAACTCTTGGAAAACGTAAGGAGTGCTTGCATTTTACAGGTAGTTGATTTCTTGATGCTGTCCTCACTGGCAGTCTAGGAGGACTGCTAAGGCTGAAGTCTGAATCCTACTACTAATCCTTTTTAGAATTCTTCCTGCAGGAATTTGAGGACTGCTGGTATATGGTCTTTCTTCAGTTCATTGGCTTCACAAAATGAGGAAAAACATTTCCAAACCCTTGCATAGATGTGTCTGGTGGTCAATTAGTGACTTTCCAGGAGAATTTTATCACTCTGGCCAAGCAGACCTTACTTTCTAAGATGGCCCTCTCAGATCAGTTGAAGCTTTGCTGACTCTGGATGCAGAGTGGAACACTGTTGAGCAAGTGCACAATAGCTGGTAGATGCCAACCTTTTCAGCTTGGAGAACCAGGATATTTCTTGAAAAAATTGAGCTAGGTAGATAATGCTGACTCTTTTTCTGCACTATCTTTCGATCTTTTGTGGCATCTGGGGGGGGGAGGGGGGAGGCATAATCTAGTCCAGGGATGCGCCAGGGCATACACTGCTAAAGGATGAAGAGAGTAGAAATACAATTCTGTGAGTACTCACCTGTAGAATTGATTTTGTAGTATACAGCACGTCCTGTTCCAATAATTCCTTACACTTGGTTTATTCCGCCACAAGGTGGCACAGTGGACTGCAGAAAAACTTGTGGCCACTCCCAGCCACATAAATAGCCAGGAACCTCCCACCTGTTTCCATTGTTGACAAGCAGTTATACAAGAAGCTGCCAGAATCAAAAAAATGGATAAGTAACCAAAAAGAACTTTAGAACTATCCCCATACAGAGGTAACCAAGAAAAATAATAAGGGAGGGATGGAACAGGACGTGCTGTATACTACAAAATCAATTCTACAGGTGAGTACTCACAGAATTGTATTTTTCCAAGTATACAGCACGTCCTGTTCCAATAATTCCTTACACTTGGGACATCCAAAAGCAGTGTCCGTAAGGTAGGGTGGGATCCCCAAAGAGCAAAAGCGTGCAGTTTAAACCACTGCCACCTGTAGAACTCTGCGGCCAAAAGCAGCGTCAGCTGAGGCCCTAACATCAACCTTGGAAAAAGTATGAACAGAAGACCAAGTTGCGGCCTTACAAACTTGTTCAACAGAAGCCTGGTGCTGAAAGGCCCAAGAGGCACCAATAGCACGAGTAGAATGAGCAGTAAGGCGGAAAGGAGGTTCCTTCCCCTTAGCAGAATAGGCTTGCACCACCGCATGACGAATCCACTTGCTGATAGTAGACTTGGCAGGAGCCAAACCCTTCCTAGGACCAGAAGGAAGAACAAAAAGAGCATCAGTGTTCCTGAAAGATTCAGTAGCTACCAAGTAAAACTTCAGAACCCTGACCACCTCCAAAGAATGCAGGACACAAGGAAGGCAAGACAATGTCCTGAATGAGATGAAAAGCAGACACAAACTTAGGCAAGGAATCTGGCTTGAACCGAAACACCACCTTGTCCTGGTGTCGCTCAAAATAACACAATTTTGTGAAACTCACCTGTAGAATTGGTTTTTCTGTTAATCCATTCCAGGCCGTCCTTATTCAATACGATTGGGTAACTCCTGCCCGAAGGGGCGTGAGTGTAAGACAAAAGCGTGGCTCCGCCTCCCGGCCTATATCCTTCCGCCTTACTTCCTAGATTCCAGTTAATTAAAAAAGCAGTATAACCAGCCGCCCGGGAGGCATACCTATATCTCTTTAGAGACAAAAAGGCTGGAGACAACATAAAAGAGTCATCTCTCTGATTATAAATATGTACCATTTCATTTTTTTTTTTTTATATATCCACAAGACTAGGCATCCAAGATATATCAACCTACCATTGTTTTTAATGCAAAATATTATTATAAAAAAAAGAACACCATAAAAAGGGTATCAAGGATAGATCGTAACTTCCTATATTCCACCAAAAGAGGCGGGTCGGACGGCCTTGAATGGATTAACAGAAAAAACAATTCTACAGGTGAGTGTCACAGAATTGTGTTTTTTCTTCCAATCCATTCCAAGCCGTCCTTATTCAATACGATTGGGACATCCAAAAGCAGTGCCAAATATGGGCGGAATCCCCAACGTGGAACAGCAGGTAGTTCCTTTCACTACCGCCTAAAGAACTTTTCGACCAAATACAGCGTCAGCTGAGGCCCTAACACTTACCTTGTAAAATTTGGTAAATGTATGAACCAAAGACCAGGTGGCAGCTTTACAAACCTGTTCCACTGAGGCCTGATGCTGAAAAGCCCAGGAAGCACCACTGGCCCTAGTGGAAAGAGCTGTGACCCAAAACAAGGGGCTCCTTCCCCTTGGCAGAATAGACTCTTACCACTGTGTCTAATCCATCGACTGATGGCAGACTTAGCTGGTGGAAGACCTTTCCGTGGACCCTCAGGTATGATATAAGAAGTCCAAACTATGGAAAGATTATGTAGTAGTGAGATAATACCTTAGTGCCCTCACTACATCCAACAGTGAAGCACACCCCTTCCTTATTAGACACTGGAGCAGGACATAAGGAAGGCAAAAACTTCTCTTCATTAAATGAAAAGATACCTTTAGGAAGAAAATCCTAAAACACTCAAATAACGAGGCTTACTGATAAGCTGCTAAATCAGAAAACCACCTACTGAGGTTATTGCCACTAAGGGATAACCATAAGCGCCCTTAGACTTAATGACGCATCTACCATGGTTCAAAAAGTAGGACCCTGAAAAACAAGTTAAGGTCCAAAAGCCGGCAGAAGTGGATCATGAGGAGGCTGCACCTGAGCGACTCCTTGTAAAACAAGTTCTGATAAAAACATTCTCAGCTATGGGTTTCTGAAAGAAGATAGATAGCAGATATTTGTCCTCAATTGAAGACCTTCATCAAGACCTCTGCAAAAAAACGATATATTCTGTAAAACAGAACAGTACTACAAGCGAACCCCTGGATTCACCGATAATTGCTTGCAACACTTAATAATAGATCATTTGGTAAAGATTTCTTCCTAGCCTGAATCATAGTCTGGATAACTCTGCCAGAAAAAACCCTTTCTGCCAAGATAAAGGATTCAATAGCCAGGCAGTCCAAGCCAGAACTGTGATTTGTGATGCCTTAGAGGCCCTTGTGTGAGAAGATCTGGATCGTCGCCTCCAAAAGTTGCCCTCTGACATCCTTACTATGTCTGAGAATCAGCTTCTTCTTGGCCACAGAGGAGTCACCAGAATGGTTGGGACTTCCTTGTGAGCTAAACTTTTTTAGTACACGACCCAGGAGTGAAATCGGAGGGAAATGCATAAGCTTGAATGCTGACCACTAAAGAGTCAGGGCATCTGTTGCTATTGTTAGAGGATCCCTGGACCGGGACAAACTTCGGATCTTCCGACTGTGCCCTGATGCAAGAACTAAGTCTGGGATCCCCCAGCACATGCATAGGGATTAAAAAAATCCTCTGGCTAAGAGACCATTCCCTCTGCAAGTTGTCCACTCCTGGTATGTGTACCACCAAAATACATGGAACCAGCTTCTCGGCCCGAAGTAAAAACCCAGCTCACTCCATCAGGACTTAACTGCTTCTGGTGCCCTCATGGAGGTTGATATATACCACCGCCGTCCGATTGTCTGTTTGAATCCGGACGGTATGCCCCTTCAGATGGTATGTTCAATGTCAGAAATACAATAGAATCACTCTCAGTTCCAGGATATTTATGGAGAGTCTGCTCTCCTTCAGACTCCATTGTCACTGAATCGTTTGTGACTCCATGACACTCCCCCAACCATATAGACTGGCATCCGTGGTGATGATCTTCCACTGTACTGGAAGAAAATTTGCCAATCTGAAGAGGCTGAGGACCAGGCTAGAGACCGCCTTGCTGACTGTGTCATGTAAAAAGAGTGATCCAGAGTGTGTGGGTCCCGATCCCAGATTGTGAGCAATTCCATCTGCAGGGGTCTTGTGTGAAACAGTGCAAAAGATACTGACTCAAAGCAAGATACCATCAGGCCCAACAGACATATTCCTTGATGAATCGTCAAATGAGGACAACACGAGACCCTGTACCCTGGCCTGAAGTAAGAGTCACATCTGTGTTGGAAAAACACTTTTGCCTGAGACGTGTCTAATGACAGCCCCAGAAAAGAATAACTCTTCAAGCTATGAAATGACGTCTGACTTAAGAATTCGACTGGATAGTCACTATATCCTTCTGGGTCCCCTGACATGATGGGGCCCATATCAACCGATAGTCTCAGTAAGGGATTATATGTATCCCTGACTTCTTAGAGAATTACATGAGACCTGCCAACACCTTGGTAAACACCCTGGTGCTGATGATAGACCGAAGGGTAACGCCACAAACTGAAGATGTAAGCCACCTACAGCAATGTAGATATGCATCCTTATATATACACTGTGGTTATCAAAACTCCAATCTCTAAAAAGGTGAGATACAGCAGATCTCAAAGCTTCCTGCAAATATGAGCCAAATGCAGAAGTTCCCCCCCCCACACCTCAAGGGTGGGGGCAACCCTTCATGCCTGAGCCAGCTTCGAAGGGGATCTGGCTTTGTTCTGCCAGACACTTGTTGCCTTAATTTGGAACTTTGGGATAGAAGAGAATTTTTTCTTTTTTTTTTTCTTTTGGAATAAGACAAAGAGGCCGAACCTCTAGCCGGAACCCCGGAGTATTAGAGGCCCTGCTGAAGCAGTATTAGACTTCGGCTTTTGTAGCAGATTAGATCATTTACCACTAGTAGCATGCTTTACCATGTCAACCAAGCCTTCCCAACAGACACCCCCCTTAAAAAGGAGTCCTGTTATATTCCTTTTAGAGGCTATGTCCGCTGGCCATTGCTTAAGCCATAAAGCACGCCTTAAGGCGACCACCAGAGCTAGGCCTCTGGCACTTAACCACATCAAATCCTCCATAGCCAGGAACACTACCTGTTGGAGTCAAACTGATCTTGAACAACTGGGAGCATGGCTTCCATGCATGACCCAAGAGTCAGAGACCAGATGCTCCCAAAATTCTATGAATGTAACACCGGCCGGCCCAAGGCCGACCCCATAAAAGATAAGCATAGCATGCCACCAGATTTACGCATTTATCCTCTGGATACTTTGGAGAAGCCCTATCAGAGGATGGCAAAATGAAAATCTTAAAGAGACCTGGCACCAGAGCGTCCACCACAGGAGGGTAAGACCATAATTTAATCTGATCTGGAGGAAAGAGATACATAGTATCTAGTACTTTAGGCATGGCCGGAAGACAACCTGACTTCTGCCATTCCCTATTGATCAGATTATAATAATGCATATGGATTAGTAGCCAATACTTCATGATGACTCTATAGGTTTAGGAACACTTGAGGGCTGCCGACAGAGTTTAAAGATTCAGAAAGAGACCATAGCACCCACAATATCCTCTTCAACTCAGAGGAAATTGTTTTTTTCTTTAAAACCTTTTTAGTAGTCAATACTCCATGATGACTCTATAGGTTTAGGACCACTTGAGGGCTGCCGACAGTTTACAGACTCCAAAGGAGCCTATGGCAGCCACAATATCCTCTTCAATATACTCAGAGGATTTCTTTTTTTCAAAAAACCTTCTTAGTAACCGGTAGGATTCACATCACGATCCGCATGAAAACTGCCAAGAGGTTTCTCAGAAAGCACCGGCGATAAAGGTCAGAGCCCCTTCAGGGAAGAGACAACTGTCTCCCTATCCACTACAACCGTGGCATAATCCCTGCACATCATGCTATTCTCATCCAGTGCCACTGCATGCAACTGGATATGGGGTAAATCTGATAAAGACCAGATGACTACCCCCGATGCCTCCGCTATGGTGAATTTAATAATACTAGTCTATGACCCTGGGGTTTGAGACCAAGTATATATAGGTTCTCGACACAAAACTACTGCAAGTCCTTGAGGGTAGACCACCATATAATTATATATTTCAATATAAATTAAATATTACCTTGCCCTTTCCCAATCAATAATAAATAAAAAATTAAATAAAAAAAATAACCTACCAAAAGGTTTAGGACCACTTGAGGGTGGCCGTGCAGCGGCTCAGAGCAGCCCTTTTGCTGGCCAACTATCCCAGAAATTATGTGCAGCCAAAGGGGAATTGCGATCTCTGGCGATACTAGGCACCTTGCCTAGACGAAAACGTTTAAGCTTGGTCGGCGAGAAAAACGTGCCCCGTCGTAGAGGAGAACCGGCCACTTCAGCGGAGCTGGTGACTTCGCTAAGCCGAATATCTTCCAGATTCCCCGGCTAGAGAAAACGCGCAGTTCCGCTGAAAAGAACCAGAGATCTCAGCGGAGCTAGCTGCTACGCTAAGCCGAAAATCTTTCCACAGAGGCAGATGGAGAAAGCGATCTGCACCCGGTAGTCGGAACTTCGCCAAGCCGAAAATCTTTCCATGGCGACAAACTATTTCCTCGTTGCAGCTTTAGCGCCGCCCCCTAAAAAGGCACGCAAATTTTGAATTTTTCAACCAGAGAACAAAGAAACACATGGGGAAGAGCAATAAACAATAAGAGGGAAAATCATTCCCTTGGTCACCCCCAATCAGGCTCACTAGACAAAAACCTGTGGCTGCTTATACTTTTCAATGAAAGCCTTCAGCCAGAGTGCCAAAGCACTAAAAAAGCACACTGGACCCTGTGCCTACCTTAACATCCTGATCCGGATACAGTTTTACGGAACTTCGCGAAGCCGAAAACTGAGGAGGCATAATGGGTCAATCCAGATCAGAGCAGCACAAGGGACCTAAGACAGGGTCTTGCCCAAAGGTATAATCTGAGAAACAAAAAAAAAAGTAAATGGGAGGAGGAGTCTAGAGATCCATGCAGTCATCCCAACTGCAAGAATGAAACTGGAATCTAGGAAGTCAGCCGGAAGGATACAGGCCGGGAGGCGGAGCCACGCTTTTGTCTTGCAGTCACTCCTCTTCGGCCAGGAGTTACCCAATCGTATTGAATAAGGACGGCCTGGAATGGATTGGAAGAAAAAAAGGAGGTTTGATGGAAAGCGCCGCCAACTCAGAAACACGCCTGACAAAAGTGATAGCCACCAAAAAGGCTACCTTAAGAGTCAAAATGGGCAAATCAGCCTCACGGAGAGGCTCAAAGGGACGACCCTGCAGAGCAGATAATACCAGATTCAGATCCCAAACTGGTAACATAGGCTTATGTGGTGGACGCATGTGAGAAACCCCCTGGAAAAAAGTCTTAACCAAACGGTGATTGGCAAAAGAACTTTGGAAAAAAATTGCCAGAGCTGAAACATGACCTTTGAGGGTACCAAGTTGAAGGCCCAAATGCAAACCATGTTGCAAAAAATTCCAGAATCCTGGGAATAGAAAACACCCGACAGGGAAGAGATTTGGACTCACACCAGGCAATGTAAGCATGCCAGACCCTGTAGTAGATAAAGGACGAGGATTTCTTCCTAATCATGGTATCAACAGAGGCAGGCAACCCCTTTTCCCTCAAGACGGAGGTTTCAACAGCCAAGCCGTTAAAGCCAGCGTTTGTAAATTGGGATGGAGCAGCTGCCCCTGAGTGAGCAGGTCTGGATCCTTGGGCAGGGCATACTGATCTACTGCCAACTGCACGATGTCTGCGAACCACACCCTTCTTGGCCAACAGGGGGTCACCAGAATGGTTGGCACCCCTTCCTGGGCTATCTTGCGCAGCACCCTGCCCAACAGAGGAAACAGAAGGAACACAGAGGAGCCGAAACCCCTTCCAAGGCATTGCTAGCGCATCCGTGGCGAAGGCCAGAGGGTCCTGTGACAGAGAGACAAAGAATGGAAGCTTGTGATTGTGACGGGACGCAAACAGGTCCACATCCGGCAGACCCCAGCGACATCACAGGGAGCGGAACACCCTGTTGCTGAGGGACCACTCCCCCAGTCGAGACATCCCCCTGCTCAAGGAGTCTGCCTCCAGGTTTTCCACTCCCGGGATGTAAACTGCCGATATACAGGGGACATTCTCTTCTACCCAGGACAGTATCAGGGACCCTTCCTTGAGGGCTCGCTTGCTCCGAGTCCCTCCCTGATAATTGATGTAGGCAACCGCCATCTGGTTGTCCGAGCCGATCTGAACAGCCCGACCCCGAAGGTGCGGGGTCAATTGGGCAAGAACCAACCTTACCGCCCTCAGTTCCAGAATGTTGATAGAGTATGGGCCTCCTGGGGGCCCCACTGACCCTGGAATTTCAAGGACTTCCAGAAACCACCCCCCCCAACCTGTCAGACTGGCATCTGTGGTGACAGTCTCCCAGTAAGGGGACAGAAAGGCCCTGCCCACCAAGAGGTTCCTTGAGTCCAGCCACCACGAGAGGAACAATCTGGCCAGGGGGGACAGAACAAATACCTGATCCAGGGACACAGGGTTCCAATCCCACACTGATAAGAGGTGTAGCTGAAGAGGTCTCATGTGAAACTGAGCATAGGGTAACGCTTCGAAGCAAGACACCATTAGGCTTACCAGTTGCATCCCCTGCCGGATGGAGGGATGAGGACAAGAAAGAAGAAACTGGGCCTGAGCTTGAAGACTCTCCACCTTCTGTTGAGGGAGAAAAACCTTGACCTGAGATGTATCCAGAGTCATGCCCAGAAAGGACATCACCAGTGACGGGGACAGAAAAGACTTGGGATGGTTGATCACCCAGCCGAAGGACTCTAGTGTGGACACCAGCATCTGGGTATCCAGTTCTGCCTGATGGAAGGACTGAGACGCAATCAGAATGTTGTCCAAATAAGGACGGATGCGAATGCCCTGAGATCTCAACAGAGCCATCACGCCCGCCAGCACCTTGGTGAATACCCTGGGAGCCAAGGTGATACCAAAAGGCAAGGCCACAAAATGGTAGTGCTGATCCTCCAGAGTGAACCTGAGAAATTTCTGATGACCTAGGAAGATTGGTACATAAAGGTAAGCGTCCTTGATGTCTTGGGCACCCCAGGTAGCTTACTAGGCCGTTCCCACTCTCTGAGCACCAGATTATTAAAGTGATTCTGCTCAGGGAACTCCAAGCATGGTTTAACAGTATGGAAAAGCTCGCCCTGCTGCTGTGGAGCCACGGCAGGAGGGGAAATACAAAGCACTTCAAAAATGTGAGTCAGTAACCTGTCAGCATCATCTAAAGACCATGGGTCTTCTCCAAAAGGAGACCCGGTACCACCATATCATTTAGACTGATCCTCAGAGGATTCTGAATCAGAGAATAATTCCCCCTCCTCGAGGGGGTAAAGGCCAGAAAAGGAGTAAAGTCCCTCATCCTCCACAGGAAATAGGGAAGCAGCGGGAGATAAATGCCGCTTCTTGGCAGAAGCCTTACGCGGGGCTGACCCAGCAATATGCTTTTCAATGCTGGCCACCCGAGAAGCCAAGTCATACTGAGACTCCCCGCTAGTGTGCTCCTCACTGGGAGTCAGATGCAAGCGTGGGGGGGTAGGCGAAGCAGAAAGGGGCGTAGCACCGGGACCCGTAGCAGACACCCCGGCTGCAGCGCAAGTACATGCTGGGTGCAGGGCAAACATACCCTGACACCGTCACTAACAGGGGATAGCCCACACGCAACACACAGCTGGGCTTGTCCCGAAGGAACCCCAAGCACATTGTCCCCGGAAGCCTCCATATGGTGATTTTAGATACAGGCGCAACGGCTAGTACAGGGACACAGGCGCAACGGCCAGTACAGGGACACAGTTAGCAATAGCCACCCTTTTTGGGATTCCCCCAAAGCCCACTAGGGAAGGTGGGAGATTGGTAAGGGGCAGGGTCGGGGGAACCACAGTCAAAGGTGACCCACCTGCAAGACACAATAAGTACTAAATAAACATCCCCAGCGCATACAGAGAAAAGCAATATAAAAACCCTGTAAGGGACTCACGGACCAGGCGGACAGATCGTCAAGAGAGGTAAAGCACAGTCAGACCGCATCGCAGCACCGCAAGGACGGGGCCACAAAACAGCGCCGGCAGCAGTACCTAGAGGGGCGGACCGCAAGCGCATGACGCAGAACGCGTCAAATCGCAGTTCCCGCTCCCCCCCGAAGAGCGCAAAACTGTGATCACGTGAGGCGCCATGACAGAAGCTAAGAAATACATAGCGCCAACCACCGCGGAGTGCTGTACAACGGCACGCACACACACCAATAATAAAAAAATAACACACAAGTCACGGACCCCCCAGGCGCCCCCTGCCAGCTGAGCGGCCACAACAAAGGGGTCGCGCACAACCTTCTAGAGGGGAGGGGAGACAGGGAGAGGGAACAAGGACCCAAGATTCAAGTCTGGGGCATCCCAATGAGGCTCACCATAGAAGGCCTGTCGCCGGCTACCCTTTGGTACAGGGTCTTGCGGGCCGGAGCAGTGCTCCTTCAGCCCCTGACCCTAGTGCTGTTCTACCTTCACCCGAACCGTCAGCCGAGGCTGGGAGGCAGTGGGTCCAGAACGGGTGGAAATAAGCCGTCAGGGCCCTAGGCTTGAAAAGCCCCACTCCCTGCGCAATAGAGAGCCATCTTCTATCTTCGCAGTCCAGACTGCAGAGAAACACTGGAAATTGGTGGGAGGTTCCTGGCTATTTATGGGGCCGCACCTTGTGGCGGAATAACCCAAGTGTAAGGAATTATTGGAACAGGACGTGCTGTATACTTGGAAAATTATTTTAGTGCTGTCCTGAGCAAAATAATTCTGCATCTTTCCTGGGAAAAATAATACTGTGGCTGTCCCGGGTAAAATAACATTGTGCCTATCCTGGAGAAAATAATTCTGCATCTGTCTTGGGAAGAATCATTATGTGTCTGTAACATACAATCAAATTGTATTGCTTGCATTTTGTTTTGTTTTTTGGCTGTTAACAGGCCCTTTGAAGGTGACAAAAATGCTCATGTGGGCCTCGGTGAAAAGGAGATTGACATCCCTGTCCTAGATGATAACAACAAAGTACAGTAAGTACAGTCAGGCTATGGCACGAGACTGCCAGACTAGCACCAATCAGCTGCAGTGGACAAAGTTTCAGTTTGTCTCTTTAGTCTGGTACTCCCCTAACACCCCCCCCCCCGATGATCAGTGGTATTTGTCATTTGAGAGGGATTAACACTAAGCAGATGTGAAATATGCAGATGCTGTGCTCATGGACGGTATATGGGTGGCCATCTTGCTACACAGAGCCCTGCTTACACATAAGCATCAGAGAGCGAGGCAAGGGGGTTTAGAGAAGAACCTCTGCTGACACAGGGCAGATGGCTAAACTAATCAGCGCAAGAGAGTTTGTATCAGTTTCGACACAGAACGTGAAGACAAGCTGGCTGCATTGATTGAAAAAAAAAATCCAGTTGGGCTGCAGTGTTCCCATGTTATTAAGCCTCTCTACACAAGGCAGGGAAATATATCCCAGAAATATGGGGCAGCCTGTCTGTATACTTGCATATCAGCTGCTATCAGCCTCAGGGGAGCAGAGGTGGAGAAAAGAAATGTCGTGTGCGGAGGAAGCTGTGTAACCCGATGCAGCAGCAGCACTTGGAACAGTTTCTACAATGTTTATAGGAGCTTTCTGAGCAACGAGGAGTCAGTACAATGCTAGATATTTTTGGCTAGTGATAAGTGATGATTGCAGAGAATTAAGGTAATTTTGACTGTATGACTGGGCATTTCAGAAGCAGAGCTCTCAGGTGCGTAGCAAGATGGCATCCCCATACAATTTAGGAGCACCACATATGTAGCTCACATCACTGATTGCCAAGGGGGGCAATGTATTAAGCTGTGTTTTAGGTTTTTTTTTTTGACTCTCGATCCACTTTGAGAGAAAAATTAGTGGCCAATAACTTTTTTCTTAGCTAAAAAGAACTTTAATGCTTATTCAGTAATACCAAAGTAATGTATTAAGCAAACATATTTAATCTGTTTAAATAGTCCATTAAGCAGTAGCACATATAAGCCTTTTACATCATTTACATACATTTATTGAAAATTATTTGAGATCAATTCATAGCCCAAATCCCAACCCAAAGAATTAGCTTGGGGCAGTCAGTCAGATGCATGCTTCTGACTTGCATCTGCTTTTGTCTTAGGTAGAAAATGTCTGGAATTTGTGTGAAGAACAGTCTCAGACTCGTGTCTGCTGGTCAGACAAGAGAACAAGGGGCAAATCAAAACGAGCCCATGGTGATATATATAAATGTATATATCTGAATATATCTGTAATCCCTAATGAACATCGACATACAAGATAAGACACTTTCTTTACATGCAATACATATTAAGCCAAAAACCAGCATCAAGTGAGCCAGTCAATAGTATTTATGGATTTAATGAAAATCCACAGCTACAAAATTTGTCCCACTAAAATCTTTTTGCAGAAAAGCATAAATCTGGAGAAGGTATATTTTGTTGGAGGACAGACGTATGCCCTCAGTCTCGGGATCCCAGCATGCAAAGCAAGAAGACTACAAGAAAGCTTCTTTCCAAGGGCTGTGAAAGATCTGCTTTAACAGTGACTATTGATATTGACATTACTCTGAATTACTGAATTGACTTTGACTATGTGTTTCTGTCCCCCTTTTATTATGTCCTTCACTTCACAATTGCTTACAGTTATTACCCAAAGCCTCAGCTGTCCCTTTTCAAAGCGATTTTCTTGTATTATTGTTATGATGTACTTAGTGAATAAAAGGGATTCTGATTCTGTTAGACCTGCTACCTGGGAGTACATTACAGTGTACTTTCCCTTTAAACTTTGCCTCCAAAGTCTCCAAAATGCTGAGCTTATTTAGCAGGTTTCACATCCTGCTATTTGCAACCATACACCGAGATCTACAAGAGATAGAAGTGTCTTGAACACAGAACTGTTGCAGAATATGTACAAGAGTAAGTTTTGTTCAGCTGCAGCGCACTGTGTGTCTAGGGCTTGCTTGTCTCTAATTGGCATATGGTTGCGAATAGCAGCAGACTACTACACAGACTACAAGTAAAATCTGCTTCCATAAAACACACATTTGCGATCGAAAGAAAATAAACTCCAGGGCCCTCTCCCAGGGACATGCCCATTTGGGAGGTGCCATTGTGTTAAAACTCGGCAATCGCTGGACAAACACACCTGGCTGACAATCCAACAGCACATGCACTGGCCATATGTCTGCTTATACATTTAGCTGGCAGTGTACCCCCCTCAAAAAGCTGAATTTGAACAGGAAGGCAGCTGATGGTGCGCTTGGTTCCATATAGCTCGCTCGCCGCTCTGATGTCAGCAGAACTAAATAGAGCCGAGCACAGATTGGCTGCCCATCCACATCTGCACTGTAGGGTTGTTGAAAAGAGGAGTTTTTTGCCATCTACAAGAATACACAGCAGGACATTTCAAATCGGGATGCCCCGCAAGAGAGGGACAACACTCAGGAGAGTGAACATCCTGAGTTTTGTTCCTTTTTAAAGTGATCTTTTAACTAGAAAGGAAGTTTATGTAGTCACCTCCTATCCCCAGCCCAGTGCCCCAAAACAGGCTGTGTAGAATATCTTACTGAAGCCTTTGCACAATACTGAAAAAACCCTAACAGGATACAGTATGGTATTACAAATGGTGACCATAAGGCTCCCTGGCCATAGAATAGCACCCCCCTGATGCTCTCTAGTGATGGTTCATTCAGTTACACACAGCAGAGAAGTAGCAAGAGCTGCTCACGTTGTGAGCAGAGATCAGCATCCCCCTTAATGCTGCTATTTGCTTTACCGCTGACACAATCTGAGCAGTTCCTGTCATGCCCCCTCAGTTAATGTTGAGCTGTGTGTAACTGAATATATCATCGCTTGAGAGCACCAGGGGGTGCTGCTGCGTGGCCCAAACTTCATACTACAGCCTGTGTTTTTATGCGTATTGTGCAAAGGCTTTAATTAAAAAAAAAAAAAAAAAAAAAAAAGCAATTCTGTGAGTACTCGCCTGTAGAATTGTTTTTGTTCTTGCATGGCACGGCCTGCTTCGGTATTCATAACAGTTGGGACATCCAAAAGCAGTGTCCAAAAAGTAGTGTGGGATCCCCAATAAGTAACAGCCGGCAGTTCAAGTCACTACCACCTGAAGCACCTTGCGGCCAAAAGCAGCATCCGCTGAGGCCTTAACATCAACCTTGTAAAACTTGGAAAAAGTATGAAGAGAAGACCAAGTAGCGGCCTTGCAAACTTGTTCAACAGAAGCCTGGTGCAGAGGCACCAATAGCACGAGTGGAATGAGCAGTAATTCTAAAGGGAGGTTCCCTTCCTTTAACAGAATAGGCTTGAACCACCACCTGACGGATCCACTTGCTGATAGTGGATTTAGCTGGAAGAAAAACCTTCCTAGATCCAGAAGTGAGAACAAAAAGAGCATCAGATTTCCTGAAAGGCTCAGTAGCGACCAAACAAAAAACTTCAGAGCCCTGACCATATCCAGATAATGCAGTGTCTGCTCCTTGGAATTAGCAGGATTAGTACACAATGAAGACAAGACAATGTCCTGATTGAGATGAAACCACCACCTTGGGCAAGAAATTCGGCTTAAGCCCAAACACCACCTAATCCTGATGCCTCTCACAATAAGGAGGTTTGATGGAAAGCGCCGCCAGCTCAGAAACTCGCCTTACAGAAGTGATAGCCACCAAAAAGGCTACCTTAAGAGTAAGAATGGGCAAAGCAGCCCCACGTATAGGCTCAAAGGGAGGACCCTGCAGAACAGACAACACCAGATTCAAGTCCCAGACTGGTAGCATAGGCTTACGAGGTGGACGCACATGAGTAACACCCTGGAAAAAAGTTTTAACCAGCCGGTGGTTGGCAAAGGATCTTTGCCAGAGCTGAAACATGGCCCTTGAGGGTACTCAGTTGAAGGCCAGAATCCAAACCATGTTGCAAAAATTCCAGAATCCAGGGAATGGAAAAAAATCAGACAGGGAAGAGACTTGGACTCACACCAGGCAATGTAAGTATGCGAAAATGTTTGAATCTGACAAACTTGTTGAGGCCCTTTAAGTCCAGAATGGGCCTCGTGAGCAAAGAGCCAAAGAAATCCCCCCGTCCGGATGGGTGAGGGCGCCCCCTCATACCTGGGGGGCCTCGGGAGGTGGTTTGGGTTTGGAACCCCAGGAGAGACCGGGACGTCCACGGGATCTGCCACGTCCAAGACTCTCTGCGGCTACCTAAGAGGAGGGAGCCACGACCTCCTCTGGAAGAACGAAGGGAGGGAAGGGAGATGGAGGTCTCCCGAAAAGGTCGGGGCTGCCTCCTATGCTGAGGCAGCCTGCCATCCTTGGCCAAAACATCAAGACGCTCACCAAAGAGCTGCAGCCCCGCAAAGGGGAGCCCAGTGAGAGCCTTCTTAGCAGCAGCATCAGCAGCTCACTGACGTAATCAAACAGAGCAGCGCATAGCCACCAAAAGTGCAGAGGTCCTACTGCCCAGCCTCACAGCATCATCCATGGCAGTAAGGATAAATGCAACAAAATCAGAGCAAAGCAAGAGGGCCCCATAATCCTCCCTCCTCCTACCAGCCATAGCGCCATCACAGACGCTTGAGCAGTAATGGCAGCAGCACAGGCCGGGCGCAGTCTAGCCCACACACAAGTAAAAGCATGGCAGGCCAGCTGATCCATGCGCCGGTCCTCGCTGTCCTTCAGAGTGGTAGTGTCAGGAGAAGGCATGACCGTAGAATTAGACAGGCCTAGCACGGGAGCCCCTCAGGGGAACAGGACCAACGCTTTACTATATCAGCAGGAAAGGGATACCTCCTATCCAATCCCTTGGGCACAGCGGCCAGCCTGTTTTTTATCGATGCACCTAAGAGGTGTTTAATCTATATCCCCAATATTTTTTGGAGTCAGAGAGGAGGAGGAGTGTGTGTGAAGTGAGTGTGGCTGATGAGGCTGCATGTATGGGGGGGCCCCCGTTTTTTACTATCACTTTGTATGTGTTTTTATTGTTGAGTGTACCTTTAGTAGTGCCATAATTTTCTACAACCAATAAATCAAGTTTTGTAATGGCTATGTAGCTTTATGAGTTTATTGTGCCAGTTCCAGCATTAACCAAGTCTAAGTGTTTTTGTAGTGGTATTTGTGGGTTAGCTGGACGCCAGTAAATCTGGCAGTGCTCATTTCAGTATCAGGTGGGACTACCCTTCCTTTTAATTAATTTGCCTATATACCATGATTGCTCCCCGGACGCAGACCCAGGGTCACTAAGGCAACCCTCTTGCTGGTCCCCAGAGGAGTTAAGAGTCCTGGAACAGCTCCCCTTCCTCTAGGGAATAAATTCCACCAGTGGCATCAAACTCTTCATACTCCTCAGTGGAGCGTGAGGGAGTGGAAGTCAGGTGCCGCTTCTTGCCCGAGGCCTTCCTAGGAATAGGCCCGGCAAGCTGCTTCTCAATGTTGGCCACATGAAGTGCCAGATCAGACTGACCCCCTGCTAGCATCCCCCTCACTGGCAGCTAATTGCAGCAGTGGGTAGGTAGGTGATGCAGAAGGGGGCGCAGAGCTGGGAAGCGATGAAGGCAAACCAAGCTGGAGCGCAAGGATACTTTGAGCGCACGACACGCACACCGTGACATCATTGCTGATAGGGGATACCCTGCACATGGAACACAGCCGGGATTGCCCCGAAGGATCTCCGAGCACACTATCCCCAGAAGCCTCCATATGGTGATTAACACAGGCGCAATAGGCCAGCACTGGGTAAAGGCCAATACAAAAGCCAGGGATGCCCTCCCACGGGATGCCCCCAGATAAGCAAAAATGGGTGGGGGGATGAAGGGGAGGAAGGAGTAGAGCCGGGAGAAACCACAGCCCACTGGTATCCAGCCTGAAAGACAAATAAAAACGACACATGAGCATCTCGCAGCACATGCCCCTCGAGACCAATAAGAAAACCCCCCAAGGGGGACTCACGGACCTAGGACACCGCAGGGTCACCAAGGCACAGACTGCAGGATGAAGCAGCACACCGGAGGAAACAGCGCCACAGCCCAGAAGGGAGAAATCCAGACGCGCAGCTAATCCAAAATGGGGCCGGCAGAGGTACCTCAAGGGGCGAGCCGCAGGGGGACTACGCGATACGCGTCATCCCTCGGCCCCGCCCCCCCGAAGAGCGTGAAAACGGCGCCCACGTGACCCCCTGTTATGAATATCGAAGCAGGCCGTGCCATGCAATAAAGAAAAACATAGGCTGTTTTGGGGCACTGGGCTGAAGTTAGAAGGAGACTACATAAGAAACCTTTCTGCTGTCTGGTCCAGGTAAAAAGACAATTCTGTGAGTACTCACCTGTAGAATTGCTTTACTATGCATGGCACAGCCTGCTTCAAGAAGTCCTTACGTATGGGATATTCCACCACAAGGTGGCGTAGTGCACTGCAGAAGAATTGTGGCTCCTCCCGGTACCATATAAAAACAGGATCACTAATAGACCAATCCAGCGTTGACAAGCAGTTATTAAAGAAACCAGGAGATAATAAAAGGTAAAAAAGGTAACAAACCCCAACTAACTTGGAACAATCACCATAAAGATAGACAGAAAAACACAGAGCATAAAATTAGTTGAAGCAATTTTCTTAAAAAATGGCCCTTTAACAGCCAATATTGTTCGAATAGCAAAATTCCTTGGATATACAGAAATATATAGTGTAGTCCAAGTGGCTTTCAAGTAATGTTTGATTTTGATTTATAATTAGTAGTGGTGCTTTCAATTATACAGAGTTTTTCACATCAAAAGTCCATTAGTATTAAAAAATATAATCGACATCCACCGCGTGCCCACCACCGGTTTTAGGTACTCTTACCAGATGGCGTAAAATATCGTGCCTTAGAAAAAGCCCCTCGGGGTTCCTCAATTGTATTTGTTCCACACAAATTCTCCTTGTTATTCACAGTAGACTTCAAATATATGGATGTCCCAGCTCAGATTATATTATATTAAAGACAGAATTGTCTTTTTCCTATTGCATGGCACAGCCTGCTTCAAGAAGTCCTTACGTATGGGACGTCCAACAGCAGTGTCCGTAAGTACCTTGCGGCCAGAAGCAGCATCAGCTGAGGCCTTAACATCAACCTTGTAAAAGGTTTGAACAGAAGACCAAGTTGCGGCCTTACAAACTTGTTCAACAGAAGCTTAGTGCTGAAAGGCCCAAGATGCACCAACAGCACGAGTGGAATGAGCAGTAACCCTAAAAGGGGGAACCTTCCCCCTGGCAGAGTAGGCCTGCTCCACCGCCTGACGGATCCACTTGCTGATAGTGGATTCAGCCGGAGGCAAACCCTTCCTAGGTCCAGCAGGAAGAACAAAAAGAGCGTCACATTTCCTGAAAGACTCAGTAGCAACCAAATAAAACTTCAGAGCCCTGACAACATCCAAAGAATGAAGGGTCCGCTCCTTGGAATTAGCAGGGTTAGGACACAAGGAAGGTAAGACAATGTCCTGATTGAGATGAAAAGCAGACACAACCTTAGACAAGAAATCCGGCTTAAGCCGAAACACCACCTTATCCTGATGCAGCTCAAAATAAGGAGGTTTGATGGAGAGCGCCGCCAGCTCAGAAACTCGCCTGACCGAAGTAATGGCCACCAAAAAGGCCACCTTAAGAGTCAGAATGGGCAAAGCAGTCCTACGGATAGGCTCAAAGGGAGGACCCTGCAGAGCAGACAACACCAGATTCAGGTCCCAAACCGGTAGCATAGGCTTATGCAGCGGACGCAAATGAGTAACTCCCTGGAAAAAAGACTTAACCAACTGGTGATTGGCAAAGGATCTTTGAAAAAAATACAATTCTGTGATTACTCACCTGGTATTATGAGTATACAATACGTCCTGCTCCAAATCTAATACAGTTGGGATATACTCCGCCAGATGGCGCTGGACTGCAGAGACATCGAAAATAGGCTCCTCCCGGCCCCTCAAATACCCAGGGACCTCCCACAAATCCCCAGCATTGAAAAGCAGCTAAAGAGAAGCCAGGAGAATTAAACAATCCAAACTATCAACTATAACAATGATAATCACCATACAGGGGATCCAAGATAATGCAAAAACCAAGGGTGGGTTGGAGGACGTAATGTATACTCATAATACCAATTCTACAGGTGAGTAATCACAGAATTGTATTATTCTTAGTATACAGTACGTCCTGCTCCAAATATAATACTTACAAGTGGGACATCCAATAGCAGTGTCCATAAAGTAGGGTGGGATCCCCAATAAAAGGCAGCAGCAGACAGTTTAAACCACTGCCGCCTGCAGAACCTTTCGGCCAAAAACAGCATCAGCTGAGGCCCTAATATCAACCTTGTAAAACTTTGAAAAGGTATGGTAGCGGCCTTGCAAACGTGTTCAACAGAAGCCTGGTGCTGAAAAGCCCAAGAGGCATCAATAGCACGAGTGGAATGAGCAGTAAGGCGGAAGGGAGGATTCTTCCCCTTAGCAGAGTAGGCCTGAATCACAGCCTGACGAATCCACTTGCTGATAGTAGACTTGGCAGGAGCCAAACCCTTCCTAGGACCTGAAGGGACCACAAAAAGCATCAGTTTTTCTCAAAGGTGCAGTAGCCACCAGATAGTACTTCAGACACCTAACCACATCAAAGGAATGCAAGACCCTCTCCTTAGCGTTACTAGGATTAGGGCACAAGGAAGGAAGAACAATGTCCTGATTCAGATGAAAGGCAGAGACTACCTTAGGCAGAAAATCTGGTTTGAAGCGAAACATCACCTTGTCCTGGTGTCTCTCAAAGTAGGGGGGCTGGATGGAAAGCGCCGCCACCTCAGACACACGCCTAACAGAGGTGATAGACAACAAAAAGACAACCTTGAGAGTGAGAATGGCCAGAGCAGCCTCCTGCACAGGTTCAAAGGGAGCACCCTGCAAGGCAGACAAGACCAAGTTCAAATCCCAAACAGGCAACATAGGCTTACGTGGGGGACGCACATGAGTAACCCCCTGGAAAAAAGGTCCTGATCAGAGAATGCTGGGCAAAGGACCTCTGGAAGAAAACAGCCAGGGCAGAGACATGACCTTTCAGAGTAATGAGTTGGAGCCCCATCTCCAACCCTTGTTGCAGGAACTCCAGGATCCTGGGAATAGAGAAGACACGACAGGGAAGAGACCTAGACTCACACCAGTCAATGTAGGCATGCCAAACCCTATAGTAAATGGAAAAAGAAGACTTCTTTCTAGCCTTTATCATGGTATCAACAACAGAGGTAGACAGCCCCTTCTCCATCAAGATGGAGGTTTCAGCAGCCAGGCCGTCAAAGCCAGGGTTTGTAAATTGGGATGGCGTAAGTGGCCCTGAGTGAGCAGGTCTGGCACCCTGGGCAGAGCGTACTGATCTACTGCCAGCTGCACCACATCTGCGAACCACACTCTTCTTGGCCACCTGGGGGCCACCAGGATTGCTGGCACCCCCTCCTGAGCTATCTTGTACAGAACCCTGGCCAACAGGGGGAACGGAGGAAAGACATACAGGAGCTGAAAGTCCTGCCATGACATTGCTAGGGCATCCGTGGCCAAGGCCAGAGGATCCTGGGACAGGGAGACAAAGGCCGGGAGCTTGTGATTGAGACGGGACGCAAACAGATCCACATCTGGTAGGCCAGGCGGTGACACAGAGACTGAAACACCCTGTCGCAGAGGGACCATTCTCCCAGGCGAGAGGTCCCCCTGCTCAGAGAGTCTGCCTGCAGATTCTCCACCCCCGGAATGTACACAGCTGATATGCAGGGAACATTGTCCTCCGCCCAGGCCAGGATCAGAGACACTTCCTTGAGGGCCCCCTTGCTCCAGGTCCCTCCCTGATTGATGTAGGCAACCGTCGTCTGTTTGTCCGAGCGTACCTGAACAGGCTGGCCCGAAGGTGATGGGTCAAGTGAGCCAGAACCAACCTGATCGCTTTCAGTTCCAGAATGTTGATAGGTGTGCGGGCCTCCTGAGGGCCCCACCGCCATTGGAACTGCAGGGACTTCCAGAACCCCTCCCCCCCAACCTGTCAGACTGGCATCCGTGGTGACCGTCTCCCAGCAGGGGGGGCAGAAAGGATCTGCCCACCAACAGGTTCCTGGAGTCCAGCCACCACGAGAGGGACCGCCTGACTAGGGGGGGACAGCACAAGGACCTGGTCCAGGGACGCAGGATCCTTGTCCCATACTGACAAGAGGTGGAGTTGCAGAGGCCTCATGTGAAACTGAGCATAAAGGACAGCCTCGAAGCACAACACCATCAGGCCCACCAGCTGCATTCCCTGCCTGATGGAGGGATGAGGGCAAGATAGCAGGAACTGAACCTGCGCTAGCAGACTGTCCACCTTCTGCTGAGGAAGAAAAAATAAAATTCTGTGAATACTCACCTTGTAGAATTGGTATTATAAGTATGCAGCACGCCCTGCTCCAGAAATGATTACGTCTGGGATATAGTCCACAAGAGGGCGCTTTACTGCAGAGATGGCAAAAAAGAGGCCCCTCCCGATCCTTATATACCCGGGACCTCCCAATAAATTCCCCAGGATAAAAAAAGCAGTAAGGGAACCAGGAGAAGCCAATAACAAGATTAACAACATTAACCAGGAACGTTCACCATATAGAGGATCCAAGAATAAGTTCTCAGGGTGGGATGGAGCATGGCTTGCTGCATACTTATAATACAAATGGGCCTGAATGGAAAGAGCCGCCAACTCAGAAACACGCCGGACAGAAGCGATAGCCACCAAGAAGGCAAATTTCAAAGTGAGAATAGACAGCGCAGCCTCATGCACAGGCTCAAAAGGAAGACCCTGAAGGGCAGACAATACCAAATTCAAATCCCAAACCGGTAACATGGGTTTGCGCGGGGGGCGCACATGAGTGACCCTCTGGAAGAAAGTCTTGACCAAAGGATGAAGAGCGAAAGACCTCAGGAAGAAAACAGCCAAAGTGGAAGCATGCCCCTTCAGCGTGCTGAGCTGAAAACCCAAATCCAGGGCGGGCGTGGCTATGTAGCTGAGCGAGGAAGGCGTGTGACACGAGGGCTCCTGAGGAATATCTTGATAAAACCCTGGAATCCAGTGGGAATTCAATTCTAACCACCCTGTAAGGCTGCTGTCTACCCTCTGGACCCTCTGCCTGTCTTTGTGGAGGTAGGGCTCTTTTCCTGGGCTTCCCCGGGACTCTGAGAGACTCCCGCATGAGGGCAGGCGATGCCATCTTGGAAGGTGAGACGAGGAGGAAGAGCGGGGCTGACTTACCCTGGTGCAGTGTCCAGCTTGGCTGTGTGGGGCCGCGGGGCATTGCTTGTGCTGGCTTCACTGGTTCGGGCCCGAGGAGGAGAGGGCTGAAGATCCGGAGGCTGTGAGGGGACCTGCCTTAAGAGCTGCGCCTGTCCCGCGGCGCGCTGCGAGGGGGCGGCCTGTATACTTTCCACCTCCGACGGTCGCGTCTCTGCTGCTGCCCTTCTGCCTCCTGCCGTCGTGTGATTGGCTCTAAGTTGAGGACGCACACGCCGCTCCCCTGTGCCTGTGGGTAACAGGCACTTCGTCTCCCTCTGCCTCCGACGGCAGACACACCGCATATCTCCATCACTGGCAGCAGACGCTCCGCTCCCCCTGCCATTGTCGGTGAGCGCTCCGCTCTCTCTCCACCAGGATCAGAGGGCGCGCCGCCTCCCTTCTGTCTCAGACAACGAGCTCTGCTGGCTGCGTGCTGACAGCTGTCTCCTGCGGGGTGAATTATATGCCGATTACCCGGCTCCATCCATTGCATGTCGGGCGTCCCCCCTGCGGCCTCCCCCCTCCTGCTCCCTGTGCTGCGGGGCCACTTATCTGCATAGCTTCCTGTCTGCTGGAGGTTCACCTGTTGAACTCCTGTATATTCCTGAGGTGGCTATAGGAGCTCAACTATTTGCCTCTGTGCTTGCCCTGTGACCTGTGGAGTGTTTGCCTTTCCCCTGGGGAGACGCTGTGTGGATGCTTGGTCGGTTGGATCTTTGGGAGTGCATCGCAGGAAAAAGTCTGCTGGGAAGCTTGGGGGGTTATACAGCCTTAATATAGGGGCTGGAAGCAGTTCTGGGGCTCGGCTGGAACCACTTGTAACGGGACAGTCCTGTATTCTGCCTGGTTCTGCACCCGGGCAGCATCTATCCTGGGGATCTGCCACCCCCCCCCCCCCCTCCTGCTGATAAGGCTGAAGCTTAGCCACCGTGCTGCTTTACACACCACAGTTACTGGTTCTCTTCCTTGCCCCCGGGAAAAGGAGGAGAGTGAGTGACAGATTTGACAAAAGCCATCCAGCCATATATGAAGGAAATAAAAGGAGGCGTACTGTGCTTTTGAGCTGCGGCACGCAAACTATGGCCGACTCACCTGCTGAACGTCCTGGGTCTCCCGCCTCAGATCCTGATAATGCTGCAATAATGGCGGCCATCACGAACTGCCAACGTGTGCTTACCACTAAGTTTGATCATTTGCAGGAGCAACTAAACTACTTTAAGCATGATCTAGACAAAGTGAAGGATAGAGCAAAAGAGTCGGAGAGAAGAATTGGAGAGGCGGATAGCTTATCAACTGTCACCTCGACGGTGGATTCTCTGAGACGCCAAGTGAAGATCCTTACGGAACGGGCAGAGGATGCGGAGAAACAATAACATCAGAATAATTGGACTGGCGGAGAAAGCGGAGGGGGATGCTCTTGAAAGATTTATTGAAAATCTCATCCAAAACACGGTGGCGCCAGAGGGCCTTTCTCCTTTCTTTGCGGTTGAGAGAGCACATTGTATTCCATTTCGGCCTCCACCGCCCGGGGCTCCACCCCGTCCCTTTATCTTGAAGTTGCTGAACTTTAGAGACAGGGAAACCGTATTGATGGCGGCTCGGAAGCAAAAGGATATCCTATTCAATGGGGCGAGATTGTCCTTCTTTTCGGATTTCACGTCAAGTGCAGAGACAGCGCCGTTCTTTCAATGAGGTGAGGGCACGACTCCGGGGGAAAAACATCAGGTATGCCATGCTCTTTCCAGCGAAACTGCAAGATCCAGGATGGAACTACCACAAGGTTTTTCCTCACACCTGAAGAGGCCAACGATTGGATAGACTCACTTCCCGCAGCCTGAAGGCCGAATATACATAGCTGATTCAAATGTAACACTATTACTTTGGTGTCGTCCAACTTCTATGCTATATGGAAGTTATTATACCAGGGGAGCCTGAGGATTGTTTCTTCATGGGACCGCCGGTCTCTCTTCCCTTGCCCAGGTTTTGGAGCCCCTGTTCCCCCTCCCCCGTTCTCAACTGTTATTATCCGTTACCTGTTCTTCACCTTCCTTTTCCCCCCTCACAGAATATGTTAGCTGGGTTTCATGGGGATGATTATCCTCTATTATCCCTCTATGTGACTGCCTACAATGACCACGGATCGCCGACACTACAGTTAACCAGTGTTTGTTTTCTAGGTTAAAGGATTAAGCTCGCCTTCGTTTGGGTTTTGGTAGAGCCGGGTGGGTTTGGGTTGTTACCTCAGGGCACAACACTGTTGTTGAGCCCGGAGATCCAGGGAGTGTTATTGTTATTCATGCTAATGTTCTCTTTTTATTGTATAGTGAGTTTGGTATGGCGTGTGAGTGTGTGTGCTAGTGTGAATGGGTTGGCCTGCTGCTATGAGGTCTTGGAGGGGGCTGTGAGATATTGGGATATGGTGTACTCCCCTGGCAAAAATACAATTTTGTGAGTACTCACCTGAAAAATGGATATTGTCAGTGTGCCACACACCCCGCTTCACCTTTAATATTCTTCACGATTGGGTTACTCACCGCCAGGTGACGCTGTTGCAGAGAGGAAGTCTTGTAACGAGCCCCCTTCCGGCCTATATATACCTGGTACCTCCCATTTATCACCAGTGATTTAAAAAGCAGAAAGACAAGGTACCAGTAATTTAACGGTAACCTCAAAATAAATAAAAGCTTCACCATATAAAGGATTCGGGATACCGAAAAGGGTGGGAGTGAAGCAGGGTGTGTGGCACACTGACAATATCCATTTTTCAGGTGAGTACTCACAAAATGGTATTATTCTCAGTGTGCCACACACCCCCGCTTCACCTTTAATATTCTTCACGATTGGGACATCCAAAAGCAGTGTCCACAAGGGATGGGCATCCCAAGGCAAGGTGAAGCATAACTTAAATGACTGCAGTCTGCAGAACTTTGCGGCCAAAAACAGCATCCGCTGAGGCCCGCACATCAACTTTGTAAAACTTAGAAAAAGTATGAACAGAAGACCAAGTGGCGGCCTTACAAACTTGTTCAACAGAAGCTTGGTGCTGAAAAGCCCAAGACGCTCCAACGGCGTGAGTAGAATGAGCAGTGATACGAAAAGGGGGAACTTTCCCCTTAGCATAATAGGCCCCAATAACGGCCTGACGTATCCATTTGCTAATGGAAGATTTGGCTGGTGCCAAACCCTTGTTAGGCCCACAGGGCACAACAAAAAAGGCATCCGTCTTACGAAAAGGAGACGTGATAATCAAGTAGTACTTAACACAGCGTACTACATCCAAACAATGCAAAACCCTCTCTTTGTCATTCTTAGGCTTAGGACACAAGGAGGGAAGAACAATATCCTGATTCAAATGAAAAGCAGAAACAACCTTAGGAATAAAGTCTGGTTTAAACCGAAAGACCACTTTATCCTGATGCCTCTCAAAGTAAGGCGCCTGGATAGACAAGGCCGCCAACTCCGAGACACGCCGAACCGAAGTGATAGCTACCAAGAAGACAATCTTCTGAGTCAGGGTAGACAAAGCAATATCTTGCAAAGGCTCAAAAGGAGGAGCCTGAAGAGCAGAAAGAACCAAATTCAAATCCCAAACCGGGAGTAATGGTTTCCTGGGAGACCGCACATGCGTAACCCCCTGGAAAAAAGTTTTAACTAAAGGATGAAGCGCAAAACGCTTCTGAAAAAAGATAGATAAGGCAGAAACTTGCCCTTTCAACGTACTTAGCTGAAGACCAGAGTCCAGCCCAGATTGTAAAAACAAGGAAAAGATCCCATCTCACACCAAGCGATATAGGCTTTCCAAGTCCTATAGTAGATGATAGAAGAAGACCTCTTCCGGGCACTGATCAGAGTCTTAACGACTGAGTCAGAAAGACCCTCCTCCTTCAAGATGGGAGGTTTCAGCAGCCAGGCCGTCAAACCCAGCGCTGGTAAATTGGGGTAACACAACCGACCCTGAGTGAGCAGATCGGGCCCAAGAGGCAGAACGAACTGGTCCACTGCCAGCCGAACGATGTCTGCGAACCACACTCGCCTTGGCCACCTTGGGGCCACGAGAACGGCGGACATCCTTTCCAGAGCCAACTTCCGAACCACCCTGCCCAGCATGGGTATCAGAGGAAACAGGTATAGAAACCCCAGATCCCCCCAGCTCAGGGACATGGCGTCCACTGCCAGAGCCAGAGGTTCCTGGGAGAGCGACACGAAGTTCGGGAGCCTGTGATTGTGACGAGAGGCAAACAGGTCCACCTCTGGTGTCCCCCATCGGAGACACAGTGAGCGAAAAACCTGAGGATGGAGAGCCCATTCTCAACCGGTCCGCTTCCTGGTTCTCCACTCCTGGAATGTATACCGCCGAGAGACAAGGAACATGGGCCTCTGCCCAGGTCAGGATCAGGGACACCTCTCTGAGAGCACTCAGACTGCGAGTCCCTCCTTGATGATTGATGTAAGCAACCGCTGTTCGATTGTCTGAACGCACCTGGACCGGAAGGCCCAGAACGTGTTGAGTCAGGAGAGCAAGAACCCGACGGATGGCTCTCAGTTCTAGAACATTGATGGGTAAGTGGGCCTCTTGAGGTCCCCACTGCCCCTGGAACCACGAAAGACTGGCGTCCGTGGTGACAATTTCCCAAAGGGGGGTCCGGAAAGACCTGCCCTTCACAAGATTGGTCGAGACCAACCACCACTGGAGGGACTGCCGGACCCGGGAGGACAACTGGAAGGGCTGATCCAGCGACCGAGGCTGCCGGTCCCAAGACGCCAACAGATAAAGCTGAAGCGTCCTCGTGTGAAATTGAGCAAAAGGAACTGCCTCGAAGGAGGCAACCATCAACCCTACCAGCCTCATCCCCAGACGGATGGACGGCCGAGGATTGGAAAGTAGGACCCGAGCCAACTCCTGAATCAGATGAATTTTGGACTGGGGGAGAAACACTCTGTGTTGAAGAGAGTCCAACTGCATCCCCAGAAAAGACACTACCCTGGCCGGAGCGAGGGAGGACTTGGAGAAGTTGATCACCCAACCAAAGCTTTCCAGCGATCGATTGAGTGACGGAGCCATGATAAGAAGGTCGTCCAAATAAGGTACGACACGAATGCCCCGAGATCTGAAAATGGCCATCACCCCTGCCAGCACCTTGGTGAATACTCTTGGAGCCGAGGTAAGGCCAAACCGAAGTGCCACGAATTGAAAATGCTGATTTTTCAGCACGAATCGAAGAAAACGTTGATGAGCGTGGCAGATGGGAACATGAAGATAAGCATCCTTGATGTCTATGGACGTCATGAAGTCCCCCTGCCGAAGGGAACCGACGGCCGTACGCAAAGTTTCCATGCGAAACTTCCGAAAACGGATGAACTTGTTGAGTAATTTCAGGTCCAGGACGGGACCGAACCGACCCGTCCTTTTTGGGGACTGCAAAAATATTGGAGTAGAAACCGAGGCCCATCTCTAAGCGCGGTATGGGCCGGATGGCCGCCATTTCTAACAGATTCTTTACCGACGCCAGGAGCCCCTGTGCGGCCAAAGGATCGATGGGCACCCTAGACCGAAAGAACCGTGAAGGAGGGCGAGACTCGAATTCCAGCTTGTAACCGGACGACACTACCTCCCGGATCCATCTGTCCGGAACCTGCAGGTCCCAAACCTGGGAGAAGTGTCGCAATCGTCCCCCCACCCGCACGGGTGAGGGCAGCCCCTCATTGCTGAGCGGGCTTACCAGCAGGCTTGGTGCCCCAGGACTGAGTGGGATGGCCACGGCCCCTCCCCCGAGTCCAACCTGCACCTCTGGTAGCGGGAAAGGAAGCCCCCCTACCCGCTCTGAATCCCCGAAAGGAGGGCCTAACAGTACTTGCCCCTCGAAAGGGACGACGAGGCCTCTTGCGTTGCGGCATTTTACCACCTTTTGCAACTGAATCAATTTTATCACCAAACAGCCGCAAGCCCAAAAAGGGGAGAGCTGTGAGCACCTTTTTAGAAGCTAAGTCCACCGACCACTGGCGCAGCCACACTGACCGACGAATAGCCACCAGCATTGCCGCTGTTCTGCTACTCATAGCCAGCGCATCGTCCTAAGCGGACAGAACATAGGAAACAAAAGACTCACACTGCTTGAGAGCAGTAAACTCCTTACAAGTGGGATCAAGATCCACACACAGATCCTGAATAACAGATCTAACCGCCAACAGAAAAAGCGCCGAAGCACACACCGGGGGCATCGTTGATCCAGCACTAATAAAACAATGGCGAGCATACTGTTCAATCCAACGATCCTCACCATCCTTAAGGGCAGTGGTCTCAGAAGACTGCACCATAGCCGTGCTGGAGAGCCCTAGCACCGGGGTATTGACGTCAGGAGGTACTGACCAAAGCTTCACCAATTCTGGCGGAAAAGGATAACGTTTCTCCCAACTGGAAGGAATTCCAGATAACCGCGTGGGATCTTCCCATTCCTTAAGGACCACCCTCTCAAAGTGTTGTTGTCTGGGAAAAACCAAACGCGGCTGAGGCACATTAAACAACTAACCCTTTGGCCGGGTGACAGCCTCAGGCGGATCTAAATTCAAAATTTCAAACATTTGAGCCAGAATGGAGGGGATGTCAAGGGAAACCCCCGCAGACAAATCGCCAATAGCATCAACCTCAAGCTGATCTGCAGGCTCATCTGATTCCCCCAGGAATTCTCCCTCCTCATCCAGGGAGCAATCGGACCAATCTACAGGCTCACATACTTCATCCTGTGAAGCCGGAGGTACAGGAGAAAGGTGCTTCCGTTTCGCAGTGGCCTTCAACCCTGCTTTAACGGAAATTATCTTCTCGAGGTTGGACAAACGTGCAGACACCTCGGATTGCGAATCCCCACCTTTGACAATGTCACACGGGGTCCGGAACAGTGAGTGAGGGGTAGGGGATGATGGAAGTTGCGAAGAGCCAGCAGCTGGAGCGACGGACTGACGCGCAATATTCTGCCTTGCGCAAGGAATGCATAAAATAACATCATCGCCTGGGAGCGGAGTCCCACAGCCTCCACACACCCTAGATGGCCCAGAAGAACCATTTCCGGTATTATCGGAAGCCTCCATATGGTGATTTATGGTATTCGCAAAACCCTGGGTTTAAAGGCATAAGCCACCCGGGATGCCCCTTGATGTTAATGTCCCGGGAGGGAGGATTTAATTTATAATAAAGATCCCCTTAAAATAATTGTATAAATAAATATATATATTTTTTTAATATATATATATATATATATATATATATATATATATATATATATGTCCCAATTTAGAGAAAAAGGACTAGCCAGGTAAAATAGAACCGGGAGGCCACTTTATTGAGGGAATCCCAGGATCTGTGGGGGAAGAAAAACCAACAGTAAGAGCCCCAGAAAACAAATGGCAGAATGCAATACAACATTCATGCAACAAGTAACACATGATAATGCACAGCACCAGAGTGCTTTAAAGAGGCAAAAGAAATTTGCCCTCTGATTTTCCTCCTTTTCTATTAAATATATATATATATCCCCCCCCCTTTTTTTTTTTTAACATAAAAGTCAGTCATAATAAAAAAATAGACGGCCCCACGCGAGGTGAGGCCGCTTACCTGCCAAAGTAAGGCTGAAACGCCTAGGCACCCGACCAGTAGTAATGGTAGGAAAAAATGGCAGCAATGTTCAGGAATGGCAACAGTAGCAGCATGAAGCGGCAGCAGCAGCAGCAGTAGTAGTAGTAGTAGTAGAGCGGCAGCAACGGTAGCAGTGACAGAGCGGCCGGTAGCAGCCAGACACATATGCGGCTGAGAGCCCCGCACGTGTCCTCCTAATAACAGGAAGGAAGTACGGCTGGGGCCGAGTCGCATGACGCCGCCGCCGCCACCACGCCCCCACCTCTGACGTCATCCGGGCCCCGCCCCCTTCCAGATCTAAACAGTGCGGCCCGCCAGACAACGGGCGCCCAACACCCTCAGTAAAGGAAGGGGGGGGGGGACTAGAGCTTCTGGGCAGCTGCGCTGCCCACCAAAACGCGGCCGTTTAAGAAGAGGAGACAAGGGGAGAGGGGGGAGGGGGAGGGGAGCTGTAATCACCAGGAAAAGGCGCAGGCAGCCAAAAGAAAGCCTGCCACAGCGCGGCCCGCCCCGGCCGCCCTTAAAACTCTGGCCATGCAGGCCAGCAGCCGCTTAAAGAGACAAAACTGCCAGAGGATAACAATGTGCCCTATAAGGAGGATTAGTCAGGCCAAGTGCACTCTTGTTTGCGGCACAGCCTGACAAGTGTTAATAAGTAAAAACACACATGAAATATAAACATACAGTGAAAACACACATGCAATACACATCCCTCTACCCCCCCCCCCCCCAGTGAAGGGAGAAGGGACCGTAACGGGAGAGCAAGGGGCACCTCGGGACAGGGGCATCCCAAATCCGGATCACCATGCCGGACAGCTGCATTGTCCCCAAAACAGGGGGTCGAGCGGAGGAGATAAGCTCCTAGGCACCTATAGTGCCATCTACCAATTGCCCAGTGAGCAGCCTAGGCTGGGAGGCTTCCATTAAACCACAAAAGTAAAAACAATCAAAACCGGGCAGAAATAGACCAAAAGGGGGTGCCGGGGTAAGACCCCAGCTACCTGCAAGCAGGAGACTTCATTCTTCTGTCTTGTCGCCATGCAGAGAGAAAAACACTGGTGATAAATGGGAGGTACCAGGTATATATAGGCCGGAAGGGGGCTCCTTACAAGACTTCCTCTCTGCAACAGCGTCACCTGGTGGTGAGTAACCCAATCGTGAAGAATATTAAAGGTGAAGCGGGGTGTGTGGCACACTGAGAATATTGACTATTACCTCAAGGCTAGATGGAATGTAAGGTGATTTCATGGAATGTGCGAGGTCTTAATGATCGCATAAAGAGGTCTACCGTGTTTCAATTCCTGAAGCGCTATAGCCCTGACATTATAATTTTACAGGAGACCCATTTGCTGGGCCGGAAAGCGATGTCCATTAAAAAACCCTGGATAGCGCAGCTATTTCACTCCCACTACTCTAACTATGCCAGGGGAGTATCAATCCTAGTGGCTAAGCATTTCCCCTTTACCCTCCTATCGATTTGCTCTGACCCTAAGGGACGATTTGTCATAATGCATGCTAAAATACATGATATTAATATCTTGGTGGTAGGCTTATATATTCCGCCCCCTTTTGATGTGCGACTTCTCCAGGAGATCATGGATAGAGTTGCCACCTTCCCGTCTGACACTCTATTACTTATAGGGGACTTTAACATGATCCTGGATAGATCCCTGGACCGATTGACCCCTGGGGTGGGCCCAACTACGGCATTGGCTGCCTGGGCTGAGGCCCTGGGTTTAACTGAACTGTGGAGATGGAAACATCCAAGCGACAGAGCATTCTCTTGTCATTGCGCCCCCCACAAATCGCTTTCGCGAATTGATTTGGCTTTTGCATCCGGGAGTCTCCTGGCTAGAGTTGTGGCTAGTGAATACTTGCCAAGGGGTATATCGGACCATTCGCCACTAATGGTGTCTTTACGCATGTCTGGGACCCAAATTGGTGTAAAGAGATGGGCTCTTAACCCCTTATGGCTAGAAGTTGAAGAAGTCTGCAGCACACTATTAAGAGATCAAGAGGTGTATTGGCAATGCAACGGGGAGGAAACCTCAATTAACACTCGGTGGGATGCGTTTAAAGCGGTGGTCAGAGGGAGTGCTATTAGTGCCCTAAAGGGGGTTAGGGTGAAGCGAGGGAGGTCAATTCGGGAATTGGAGGAGAAAATCAGCAACGCCTGTGAATCATAATTTACTAAAATCATTCCAAAAAGAATATAACCTTGCATTAACTGAGTCCACGAGGAAGATATTATTACTAAAACAGCAAACAATTTTTGAAAAGGGGGATAAAAATGGGAGAACCTTGGCATACCTATCGAGAGCAGTGTCCGCAAATGCAAATAGCCGGTATTACACACCAGACCCAATTTATAACTGATTCGGAAGGGATCTCCAAACAGTTCCGTGACTACTACAGTCGGTTGTACTCTTCTAGACACCTATCTAGCTCTGGACACCTATCTCGGAAACATAAATCTCCCATCATTGTCAGCTGCGGATAGCGCAATGCTGGACGGTCCAATAACGTCAGAGGAAATTGGAAAAGCAATCGCTCTGATGTCTGGCCGGAAGGCCCCTGGCCCGACGGTTTGCCCTCAGAATGGTATAAAAAGTACGGTGATGCTTTGGTGCCTAGACTATTGGAGGTTTTCTCTGAAGCTCTGCAATCTGAAACCCTGCCTGAATCTTTTGCACAGGCAATTATTACTTTGATATACAAAGATGGTAAACCTCAAGATTCTTGCAGTTCGTATAGACCAATCTCTCTCCTGAATCAGGATGCCAAGGTTCTCGCTAAGATTTTGGCGCTCCGATTGAACACTAATTCTCTCGCTTATAGGGCCTGATCAATCCGGCTTTATGCCAGGCCGGACGACAAGCATTAATCTAAGGAGGTTGCTCAGTAACCTGCAAATTTGTCATGATAATTGCTGGGAGTAGGGTGGTTATATCCCTTGACAATGAAAAGGCCTTATTTATGGGCTGTTCTGACCAAATTTGGCCTTCCTCCGACCTATATTAAATATGTACAGTTACTTTATAAGAACCCCAGGGCGAGGGTAAGGGTGAATGGAGTTACAACGGCTGAATTTTCCCTGCATCGAGGCACAAGGTGTCCTCTCTCCCCCTTGCTATTCGCGCTTGCCATTGAACCCCTGGCATCGTTAGAGATTCCTCAGAAATTCAGGGTTGGAAATTGGGTCCCACTGTCGAAAAGGTCTCCATGTACGCTGACGACACCCTGGTTTATCTGGCAGATGCTGGCAGCTCACTGGAGGCACTACTAAACGTGATAGCTAAATTTGGGGTGTTCTCTGGATTAAAAGTTAATTGGGAGAAATCTAGTTTGTATATGGTGGACAGGCCAGAAGACACTCAGATCTCTCTAGCCTCATCTCTTCAAGTAGTGGACCGGTTTAAATATCTGGGAGTCATTATACATGGGGTCCCCTCAAAATTCATGGAGCTGAATGTATGCCCGGTGATTGATGCTCTCAGGAGGAAGACTGCTCAATGGGCATCTCTCCCCCTCTCGGTGATTGGTCGGATAAATATTTTCAAAATGGTTTTCCTCCCCAAATTTTTATACATCTATCAGGCCTCACCTACTGTGCTTCCAGCTGCTCATTTCCGAGTGCTAGATTCCATACCGTTTCAGTTCATCTGGGGCGCCTCTCCCCCCAAAATGAATAGGTCTATCCTCAGAACGCCTCTGAATGCTGGGGGCCTAGCAGTGCCACATATGTTGCTTTATTTTTATGCTGCCCAACTAGTCTACACTACGTGGTGGATGGACCCCTCAGCGACCAATCCAGTGACTGCCCTGGAGACTTCCTTGTTGGGACCAGTGACCCCTCTGCAGGCTCTGGTATATAGGGGAGCTGAGGGCCTCCCACAAGCTACTACGTGTATATGAACCACCCTGCATGTATGGCATAAAGTGCATAATTTGGGGGGATCTCCCCACTCTGCTTTAGAATGGTCCCCCAATACACCTCTCTGGGACAACCCTAAGTTGCCTGAACTGATGTCCCTTCCAGACACCGTCTTTTGGAAGCACAAGGAATTACGTCGCTGAAACAGATACTGTCTGGAGGGGCGTTTATGTCATATGAGCAACTATGTCATGAGTTTACATTATATCCAAGGGATTTCTTTAGATACCTGCAGCTTCGGCATGCTCTTAGATCCCTTTGGAGGGACTGCAATTACGGGAGTCAGCAGTTGAGACTATAGTGGGATCCAAGGACCTCAGTAAGCCCACCTCAACATTATACTCCGCCCTACTCTTAAGTCTCCCCTCTGGATACAGCACTGGAAGACTGGGAGGAGGCAATAGACAATATGTACTCATCAGTTATAGATTCAAGGGAGAGATTAATCCAGGCTAAATGGCTTCATCAGGCTTATCTGACCCCGGTTAGGCTTAAGAGAACGGGCTTGTTGGAGTCAGACCTGTGTCCCAGATGCAATACCAGTGCGGGCACCTTAAAACATATGATTTGGGAATGCTGGGTGATCTCTACCTTCTGGGATGGGGTATCTAGCTTCATACATACTTCTGTAGGCCTACCAGTTACGAAGTCAGCTGCCTTCTGTTTACTAAGTATTGTGGAGCCTATGTTGGATGGGGGGCCGCAGAGAGTTATATTACGTTTGTTAGCTTTTTACACACGCAAATGTATTTTATTGAACTGGAAACATCCAAATGCGCCAACTCTGTCGGGCTGGAAAAGCCTGATAAACGGGAAACTAGTCTTATATAAGATGACTTACCAGGCAAGGGGTTGTCCTAACAAATTCAAGCGGGTGTGGGAAGCTTGGCTTAATGCCTCTGACTCTGTCACGGATTAGATGTAATCTTTTTCCCTCTCGCGCTTCCTTCTTGGACCTCAAAACCCCCAACCTTTATACTGACAATTGTAGGCAATAGCAGGCGAGGATGAATGTGTGTGACTGTTGTGTGTGTGTGCTGTTTTGATTTTGATTGTATTTCTGCTGGTGTTTTTTGCCTTTGTGTATGTTAACTTTTTCTATGTATGTATAAAGCATAAATAAAAATGTATAAAAAAAACAAAAAAAAACAAATCCAGACCATGCTGAAGGAACTCCAGTATCCGAGGGACGGAGAACATCCGACAGGGAAAGGCCCTAGGCTCACACCAGTCAATGTAAGTCCGTCAGGTCCTATAATAGATGGTAGAATAAGATTTCTTCCTAGCCCTGACCAGAGTCTGAACAACCGAATCAGACAGACCTTTCTCCTTTAGGATGGAGGTTTCAGCAGCCAGGCCGTCAAAGCCAGCGTTTGTAAATTGGGGTAACAGAGCCGTCCTTGAGTAAGAAGATCCGGAACCAGGGGCAGAGGATACTGATCCACCGCCAGCTGCACGACATCTGCGAACCATACCTGTCTTGGCCACCAGAACAGCTGGCACTCTTTCCTGAATCAGCTTGCGCAGAACCTTGCCCAGAAGGGGAAACGGAGGGAAGAGGTACAGGAGACCTGCCAGGACAGAGACATGGCATCCACCGCCAGAGGATCCTGGGACAGTGAAACAAACGCTGGCAGCTTGTGATTGTGGCGAGAAGCAAACAGATCCACGTCCAGTAACCCCCACCTGTGACAAAGGGATAGGAAGACCTCGCTGTTGAGGGACCATTCCCCCCAGTGACAGGCCCCCCTGCTCAGAGAATCCGCTTCCATATTCTCCACTCCTGGAATGTAAACCGCAGAGATGCACGGGACATTGTCCTCGGCCCAAGACAGGATCAACGACAACTCCCGGAGGGAACTTTTGCTCCGAGTCCCTCCCCGATGATTGATGTAAGCGACCGCAGACGGTTGTCGGAGCGAACCTGAACCGGCAGGCCCTGGAGGTGAGACGTCAGCTGCGCCAGCACCAACCTATCCACCCTCAGCTCCAGAACATTGATGGGGGCATGGGCCTCCTGAGGGCCCCACAGCCCCTGGAATTGGAGGGCTCTCCAGTAGCCCCCCAACCTGACAGACTGGCATCCGTAGTGACCGTCTCCCAACACAGGGTCAGAAATGATCTGCACCCCAGAAGATTCCTCGAGTCCAGCCACCACCGGAGGGACCACCAGACCAGAGGAGATAGAACAAAGGCCTGATCCAGAGACCGGGGACTCTTGTCCCAGACTGACAGAAGATGGAGCTGAAGGGGTCTCATGTGAAATTGAGCATAAGGAACCGCCTCGAAGCAGGCCACCATCTGTCCCACCAATTGCATCCCTTGCCGGATGGATGGATGAGGGCTGGACAGCAAGAAATGAATCAGAGCTTGGAGAGAGTCCACCTTCTGCGGAGGGAGAAAAATACCATTTTGTGAATACTCACCTGTAAAATGGGTATTATAAGTATGTCACACACCCCATTTCAAACTTAATAATTACACTAGGGTTAACGCACCTCTAGGTGGCAGCATTGCAGAGAACTTCTCCAAAAAACTTCAACAGGCCCCTCCCGGTCTATACATACCTGGTACCTCCCAAGAACCTCCCAGTATTAGAACAGCAGTAAGACAAGGTACCAGAACCAAACAATTTAACCCTCAACGTAAAGAACCAAACTTCACCAAATAGAGAGCCAGGATACCAAAAAGGGCCGGTGAAGTGGGGTGTGTGACATACTTATAATACCCATTTTACAGGTGAGTATTCACAAAATGGTATTATTCTAAGTATGTCACACACCCCACTTCAGACTTAATAATTACACTAGGGACATCCAACAGCAGTGTCCAGAAAAGGGTGGGTATCCTAACAGGCAATAACGCAGAAAAAATTCAAACCACTGCAGCCTACAAAACCTTGCGGCCAAAAACAGCATCCGCTGAAGCCCGCACATCAACCTTATAGAACTTAGAAAAGGTATGAACAGAAGACCAATTTGCAGCCTTACACACTTGTTCAACCGAAGCCTGGTGCTGAAAAGCCCAGGACGCACCAACCGCACGAGTAGAATGAGCAGTAACTCGGAAAGGAGGATCCTTCCCCTTGGCCGAATAAGCACCAACAATGGCCTGACGAATCCATTTACTAATGGAGGACTTGGCCGGAGCCAAACCCTTCCTAGGCCCACATGGCACAACGAAAAAGGCATCAGTCTTACGAAAAGAAGACGTCGCACGTAGATAGTACCTGACACAACGTACCACATCCAAGCAGTGCAAAGCACTCTCCTTGACATTCTTAGGCTTAGGACACAAAGAAGGAAGAACAATGTCCTGGTTAAGATGAAAAGCAGAAACCACTTTAGGGAGAAAATCTGACTTGTAACGAAAAACCACTTTGTCCTGATGATCCTCAAAATAAGGAGCCTGAATAGACAAAGCAGCCAGCTCTGAAACACGCCTAACCGAAGTAATGGCCACCAGAAAGGCAACCTTCTGAGTAAGAATGGACAAAGCAACATCCTGCAAAGGCTCAAAAGGAGGAGCCTTAAGAGCAGAAAGAACCAAATTCAAATCCCACACTGGGAGCAAAGGCTTCCTAGGAGGCCGCACATGCGAGACCCCCTGGAAAAAAGTCTTGGCCAAGGAATGACTAGCAAAAGATTTCTGGAAAAAAATTGACAAAGCAGAAACCTGCCCCTTCAAGGTACTCAACTGAAGACCAGAGTCCAGACCCACCTGAAGGAACTCCAAAATCCTAGACACAGAAAAGACCCGGCAGGGCAAAGACCTAGCCTCACACCAATCAATATAAGATCTCCAATACCTGTAATAGATGGAAGAAGAAGATCTCTTCCTAGCACTAATAAGAGTCTGAATGACCGCATCCGAAAGACCCTCCTCCTTTAAGATGGAGGTTTCAGCAGCCAAGCCGTCAAAGCCAGCGTTTGTAAACTGGGGTAACAGAGATGACCCTGAGTGAGAAGATCTGGCCGAAGAGGCAGATCGAACTGATCTACGGCCAGATGGACGATGTCCGCGAACCACACCCGCCTTGGCCACCTTGGAGCCACGAGAATGGCGGGAACTCCTTCCAGAACCAACTTTCGCAGAACCCTGCCTAGCATGGGAATCGGAGGAAACAGATAAAGAAACCCCAGGTCCCTCCAGCTCAGGGTCATGGCATCCACCGCCAGAGCCAGAGGGTCCCGGGACAGGGACACAAAGGACGGAAGCTTGTGATTGTGACGAGAGGCAAACAGATCCACCTCCGGCGTCCCCCACCGGAGACAAAGTGACCGAAACACCTGGGGATGGAGAGACCACTCCCCCCGACGGGACGCACACCGGCTCAGAAAATCCGCCTCTGTGTTTTCCACACCCGGAATGTAAACTGCCGAGATGCAAGGGACATGAGTCTCCGCCCAGACCAAAATCAGAGACACTTCCCTGTGGGCACCCAGACTGCGAGTCCCTCCTTGGTGATTGATGTAAGCAACCGCCGTCTGATTGTCTGAGCGAACCTGAACCGGCAGACCTTGTAAATGATGCGTCAAGTGAGACAGAACCAACCTGATGGCTCGCAATTTCAGAACATTGATGGGCAAGTGGGCCTCCTGAGGGTCCCACTGCCCCTGAAACCGAAGATCCTTCCAATAACCTCCCCAGCCTGACAGACTGGCATCCGTGGTGACAGTTTCCCAAAGTGGAGTCAGAAACGACCTGCCCTTCAGAAGGTTGTCCGAGGCCAACCACCACAGAAGGGACTGCCGAACCCGAGGGGACAACCGGAAGGACCGATCCAACGACCCCGGACACCGGTTCCAAGACGCCAAAAGATGAAGTTGAAGAGTCCTCGTATGAAACTGAGCAAAGGGAACTGCCTCGAACGAGGCCACCATCAACCCCACCAGTCTCATCCCCAGACGAATGGACGGATGAGGATGGGAGAGGAGCAGCCGGGCCAATTCCTGAATCATCAGAACCTTGGCCTGAGGAAGAAACACTCTGTGCTGGCAGGAGTCCAGCGACATCCCCAGAAAGGTCACCACCCTGGCCGGAACCAGCGAGGACTTGGGGTAATTGATCACCCAGCCGGACCTCTCCAACATAGACACCACCATGCTGGTGTCCCCCTCTGCTTGACTGAAGGAAGGAGCCATGATGAGAAGATCGTCCAGGTAAGGCACAATGCGAATCCCCTGAGCTCTGAGCAGGGCCATCACCCCCGCCAACACCTTGGTGAACACTCTCGGAGCAGAGGTGAGATCGAATGGAAGAGCCACAAACTGAAAATGCCGATCCCCCACCACGAAACGGAGGAACCGCTGATGAGCAGGAAAGATCGGCACGTGCAGGTACGCATCCTTGATGTCTATGGACGTCATAAAGTCCCCCTGCCGAAGCGAACCGATCGCCGACCGCAGGGTTTCCATGCGAAACTTCCGAGGACGAATAAACCTGTTGAGAAACTTCAAATCCAGAATAGGACGGAAGGACCCGTCCTTTTTGGGGACCGTGAAGAGATTGGAATAAAACCCGCGCCCCACCTCTGAAGGAGGAACCGGGCAAATGACGGCCAAATCCAGAAGATTCCTTACTGCCACCAGGAGCCCCTGCGCGGCCAAAGGATCCAAAGACTGCTGGATGGGCTTGGCAGCCGGCTTGGGCTTGGCACCCCAGACGCGAGTGGGGCGGCCACGGCCTCTGCCCCTATTCCAACTGCCGCCCCTGGGGGCCGAGGAGCCCGCACCTCTACCGGCGCCAAAATGGTAGAGGAATCGAGAGGGAGGCCATCATCCTGATCTCCCTCAGAACCCAGCAACTGCTGAACATCAGAATCTTCATCCTCAATGAGCTCACCTTCTTCACGGGGACGATCCGACCAATCCAGATCTCCCACAACTTCCTCATCTGAATCCGGCGGAGGCGGAGACAGATGCTTCCGCTTAGCTGAAGCCTTCTGAGCGGCTATAGCAGAAAACCGCTTCTCAAGGCTGGTCAAACGGGCACATACCTCAGCCTGCGAATCCCCGCCCAGGACAACGTCACACGGGGTCCGGAATAAGCGAGGGGGAGAGGGAGATGGCGCGGCTGACGAAGTGCTAGGCACCGGAGTACTGGACTGCCGTGCAATGTTCTGCTGTGCACAAGGGATACACAAAATGACATCATCTCCCTGGAGCGGAGCCCCACAACCCCCGCACACCTTGGATTGTCCCGAAGAACCATTCCCGGTATCTGTGGCAACCTCCATGTGGTGAAATTATGGTATTTGCAGAACCCAGGGATTTATCCGGTACGCGACCCGGGATGCCCCTTAATAACCTAACACTTGTCTAAGGACAGTCACAAGATCCTGACCCAGGGGAATAGCATAAGACCCTTATAAAAATACAAATAAGTGTATATATATATATATATATATATATATATAAATATATTGCAAAGACAAAAACACCCCCACGAGCCAGGTATATATGACCGGGAGAGCCCTGCCAGACGGGATCCCAGGATCTGAAAAACACAAAGGGAGAGAGACAGGCGTCAATCAGCACCATGCCAAAACACCGCATAATATACAAAACCCCCCTACACCACCCCCCCCCCTCATTAACCAGAGCAACGGAAATGGTTAATGCCAACCAGCACCAACAAGCTGCGCCGGGGCGAGGAGGGAGGCAAGGGAGAAGGAAGGATCCGAGGGGTCACTGACATAGCCTAAGAACGCCTACCTGGAGAGAAGAGGAACCGCGCAGCCAGCAGAAGATGGCGGCCAGCACACCGAGGACGGAGGAAGAGAAGCTCCGGGAGCGCGGGAGCCGAGAAGGCCCCGCCCCTCCGGCCGTCCAATCCGTGCGCGGCCCGCGCGCGACCCCGCCCCCAGGCAGCGTCAGCGTCTGCCTGCGGGAACCGCAATCAGACCTCGATCACGGGGCCGGCGGCGCCACCCGCCGGCTCCCGGAGAACAGCGCCGGAGTAACACAGACCCACACACTGATAAAATGTCCCCCCTGAGCAGCCGGGCAAGCAGGCTGCAGGCGCCGAATACGGCGCCCAGCCACCAGCGGGACCGCGGCGCAGCACGCCGCGAGGCCCCGCCCCCCCGGCTCCTGAGGGGAGAAACACACACACAGCCATGGGAGAAAGAACAGACAGTGAAATCACCAAGTAAAATCACAAAGGGAATCACAAGAAAGAGCGCAGCAGCACACTCACACAGCATGTGCATAGTAAAAGCATGACACTGTCCCCAGCGCGTCCCACACCCCGGAAGAGACACAATACCCCAGGGCAAGGACAAAACCTGACCACTAACTCCTATAAAATGGGGCATCCCACATCCGGATCACCACTCCGGGAATCCCGCTATGCCCCGCAATGAAGGGTCGAGCGGTGGAGCTAATCTCCTAGGCACCAATGGTGCCGGCTACCTTATTGCCCGGCCTACAGCCAAAGCTGGGAGGCTGCCATTACATAGAACACATTCAAACAAAGCCGGGCAGAAATAGACCACGGGGGGGGGGGGGATACCCAGGCTACCTGCAAGCAGGAGACTTCTTTCTTCTGTCTTGTCGCCACCTTGCAGAGAACAACACTGGGAGGTTCTTGGGAGGTACCAGGTATGTATAGACCGGGAGGGGCCTGTTGAAGTTTTTTGGAGAAGTTCTCTGCAATGCTGCCACCTAGAGGTGCGTTAACCCTAGTGTAATTATTAAGTCTGAAGTGGGGTGTGTGACATACTTAGAATATCCTGGCCTGAATGGTATCCAGGGTCATACCCAGGAAGGGGGTCACCAGAGACGGGGCGAGAGAGGATTTGGGATAATTGATCACCCATCCGAACATTTTCAAGGTCGTCCAGATAAGGAAGAATGCGAATGCCCCGGGCTCTGAGAAGGGCCATCACGCCTGCCAACACGTTGGTGAACACTCTGGGGGCCGAGGTGAGACCGAAGGGAAGTGCCACAAATTGGTAGTGTTGTTCCTCTACTGCAAACCTGAGGAACCGCTGATGCCCTGGGAAGACCGGCACATGAAGGTAAGCATCTTTGATGTCTATTGAAATCATAAAGTCCCCCGGGCGCAGGGAGCTGATAGAGCGCAGAGTTTCCATGCAAAAACATCTGGTCCTGATGAACTTGTTGAGAAGTTTTAGGTCCAGGATGGGTCTGATGGAACCATCCTTTTTGGGTACTGTAAAGAGATTGGAATAGTAACACTGACCTCTCTCTCCCGGCGGGACCCGACAAATGACCCCCATGGCCAAAAGGTTTTTTACCGCCAGAAACAGACCCCGAGCTACCCGCGGGTCTGTAGGAACCCGTGATCTGAGAAATCTGGGAGAAGGCCAGTCTGCGAACTCCAGACTGTATCCCGAGGAGACAACCTCCAGAATCCAATTGTCCGAGACTTGTTGAGCCCAGACCTAAGCAAAGAGCCGCAGCCGTCCCCCTACCCGCAAGGGTGAGGGCGCCCCCTCATTGCTGAGCGGGCTTAGCAGTAGATTTGGGTTTGCCACCCCAGGAGGATCCGGGCCGGGCACACCCACTGCCCTTGCCCCAGAAATCTCCCCTTTGCCCCGCAAAGGATACCCCTCTGCCTGACCTAGGCCCACGAAAGGAGGGACCGAAGGACCCGGAGCCCCGAAAAAGGTTGTGGCTGCTTTTTGCATTGGGGTAACTTATCTCCCTTAGCAAAAAGGTCCAAACACCAACAGGCGCAACCCCTTAAAGGGGAGCCCCGTGAGCGCCTTCTTAGAGCCATTGTCAGCTGCCCACTGGCGCAACCATACGGAACGGTTGAGAGAGACAACCAAGGCCGCGTTCCTACTACACATCCGAATGGTGTCATCTAAGGCAGAGAGAACATAGGTGATGAACATCTCACATTGTGACAAGTCTCTAAATTCAGCACTAGAAGGATCCACATGGGAGCCATCCAGAAGGCCCCTGATCAGGGTCCTAATAGCCACAGCCGTAATAGCGGAAGCACAAACCGGGCACAAGGCTGAACCCACACAGGCAAAGGCGTGGGAAGCCAGTTGGTCAATACGCCGGTACTCACTATCCTTCAAGGTAGTGGAATCCGGGGAATGCACAACAGAAGTATTAGCCCCAAGACAGGGGCATCCACCTCGAGGGGAGTTAACCAACATTTAACCACATCCGAGGGGAAGGGATACCTCCTATCCCACCCCCTAGGGATACCGGGGAGCCGGCTAGGCCGCTCCCATTTCTTGAGAACCAGATTAAAATGCGTCTGTTCTGGGAATTCCAAACGTGGTTTTGCGGTACCAAACAATTCCCCTTGCTGCTTAGGAGCCACTGCAGGAGGAGAAATGGAAAGTACTTCAAAAATTTGAGTCAAAAGTCTATGGGTGTTATCAGCATCCCAATGCTCTGAGCCGGCATTAGCGCCAAGGCAATGCTGATCATCAGAAAAATCAGAATCTGAGAATAATTCCCCTTCCTCGAGAGGGGTATAGTCAGACAAATCAAAGAAATCGTCTTGTTCCATAGTAAAGGCCGGCGCAGCAGGCGCCACATGCCGTCTTTTAGCTGGAGCCCTACGGGCTGCAGAGCTAGCAATTAGTTTCTCGATGTTGGCCAGTCTGGTGGAAACATCAGGTTGAGAATCCCCACTAGTGTTAATATCACTAGGGGACATAATCAAGCGAGGTGGCGTGGGAGATGAGACAGTGGGTGCCGACCCAAACACCTGTGGCCCAGATTGCCGTGCAAGCGCCTGCTGGGCGCAGGGTACACAAACCCGCACATCATCACCCACATGGGATGCCCCGCACACCACACACAGCCGGGCTTGCCCCGAGGGGACCCTGAGCACCAGATCCTGAGTAGCCTCCATATGGTGAATTTTTTTTAAATCACAATGAATAGTGGGAATTATGCTGTGCAGCTACACGGGTTGCCCCTCAAGAGTCCGCTAGTGGGAGGATTTACAATTAAGCCACCAATTTCAGTATGATTAACCTAGGGCACAGGACCGGGAGAAACGTCTAATTAGGTTGTCCCGCCTGAAAGACATAACATAGAAACACACAGTCAGAATGTATAACCATAAAAATACATAAGGAGATTAAATACAAGCCCGCAGAGGGCACTCACGCACGTCCTGCAGAGCTAGCGATGCTCCAACATGGGAAAGCGATGCAGGCAAAATGGCGCTGACCATTTTGGGAGGGGGCAGGCTGCCCGCGGAACACGCGCGACGCTAGGCCCCGCCTCCTCCAGGAACGCGGGGACAGGACAGGCGGCCAGGCAGCCAATCACCGCCCCGTGAGGTAACATAGCAACATAGTATGTAAGGCTGAATAAAGACTTTAGTCCATCCAGTTCAGCCTGTTTAACTCCTTCCAGTGGTCTAGTAGCCATAGCCGGAAATGTTATTACATGCCAGGAAGGCATCAAGGCCACTTTTGAACATTTTTAATGTATCCCTTATTACTACCTCCTCTGGCAGCGAGTTCCATAGTCTCACTGCTCTTACAGAGAAGAATCCCTTCCTATGTCGGTGGAGAAAGCACCTTTCCTCTAACCTTAGTGGATGCCCCCGGGTTATGGTTACACTCCGGGGTATAAATAGATTGTAGGACAGATCCTTGTATTGACCCCAAATATATTTATACATAGTTATTAGATCACCCCTCAATCGTCTTTTTTCTAGACTAAATACGCCTAACTTGGACAATCTTTCCGGGTACTCTAGCCCCCGCACTCCTTTTATTAACTTTGTTGCCCTTCTTTGAACGCGCTCCAGTTCTGATATGTCCTTTTTAAGCACAGGTGCCCAGAACTGTACACAGTATTCCATATGGGGTCTGACCAGTGACTTGTACAGGGGTAAAATGATGCTCTGATCATGAGCACCTACGCCCCTCCTGATGCACCCCATGATCCTATTTGCCTTGGCAGCAGCTGCCTGGCATTGATTACTACAGTTGAGCTTATTGTCAACTAAAACCCCTAGGTCCTTTTCCATTGTTGTTTTACCAAGTGTTTCTTTATTTAGTGTGTAATCATGATACAGATTTCTCCTTCCCATGTGCATAACCTTACATTTATCTGTGTTAAACTTCATTTGCCATTTAACTGCCCATGCTTCCAATTTATCTAAATCTGTTTGTAGTTGCCTGTTGTCCTCCTTTGTTTTAATTACTTTACTCAGTTTAGTATCATCTGCAAAGATTGAGACTTTACTGTTTAATCCATACCCAATGTAATTTATATATATATTGAAGAGAATTGGTCCCAGAACTGACCCTTGTGGTACTCCACTAGTAACAGTGACCCAATCTGAGTGTGTACCATTGATAACCACCCTCTGCTTCCGATCATTAAGCCAATTTCCCACCCATCTGCACACGTTTTCCCCCAGTCCAAGCATTCTCATCTTTTGTACCAGCCTTTTATGTGGCACAGTATCAAATGCTTTAGAAAAGTCAAGATATATGATATCCAATGACTCCCCCTGATCCAATTTTGAACTTACCTCCTCATAAAAGCTGATCAGGTTTGTCTGGCAGGAGCGATTCCTCATAAATCCATGCTGATATGGAGTAATAAGGTCATTTTTCCCAAGGTGCTCCAGGATAAAATCCCTTAAGAAACCTTCAAACAGCTTGCCCACCACAGATGTTAAGCTTACCGGTCTGTAGTTCCCAGGTTCCCCCCTAGATCCCTTTTTGAATATTGGCACCACATTTGCCATCGCCAATCCATCGGAACAAACCCTGTAGTTATGGAATCCACAAATATTAGAAATAACGGCTTGTCTATTACTGTACATAACTCCCTTAAAACACGAGGATGTATGTCATCTGGTCCCGGTGATTTATCGATTTTTATCCGCTTGAGACGGTGCCGGACTTCTTCCTTGGTTAGACCAGTGACATTTAATGGAGGGTTTCGGTTATTCCCCTGCATTTCACTCGGCATGTCAAATTCTTTTGTAAATATAGAAGCAAAGAAGTTGTTAAGCAAATTAGCTTTCTCCTCATTTCCCTCTATAGGGGTCCCCTCCTTGCTTTTCAGGGGGCCCACACCCTCAGGTTTGTACCTTTTACGGTTTATGTAGCTAAAGAATAATTTGGGGTTAGTTTTACTCTTTCGCGACCAGTCTTTCTGTCTCCAGCTTAGTTGCCCTTATCTGTTGTTTACATTGTTTATTTTCTTCTTTGTAGTTTTTTTAACGCTTCCGCTGTCCCTTCCTGCTTTAAACGTTTAAATGCCTTTTTTTTGTTGTTTATTGCCCCCTTAACCTTTTTATTTAGCCACATCAGTTTACATATGTGTCTAATAGTTTTATTCCTGTAAGGTATATATCTGTCACACTGAAAATTAAGTATTCCTTTGAAAGTATCCCATTTAGCGTCCATGCTTTTGTTTTTAAGGACATTTTCCCAGTCAATGCAGTGTAGGGCATCTCTAAGTTGGTCAAACTTTGCCTTTTTGAAGTCCCGCGTTTTTGTGACTCCTTGATAAGGCACCCTAGTGACTGCTAATTGGAAATTAATGATATTATGATCACTGCTTCCAAGGTGTCCCCCAACCTGTACCTTTATTACTTTGTCTGGTACATTGGTTAGTATTAGGTCCAATATGGCTTTCCCCCTTGTTGGAGCTTGTACTTGTTGGGAAAGGTAGCCATCTTTTGTTTTAGATAAAAAAACTGTTACTTTTCTGCGAAACACATGTTTCAGCATCCCAGTCTATATCTGGGTAGTTAAAGTCCCCCATAATCACTACCTCATTTATTTTAGCGGCTATATCTATTTGCCTTAGCATCATATTTTCTATGGATTCGGATATATCTGGAGGTTTATAGCAAACCCCCATCAGTATTTTATTTTTGTTTCTCCCTCCATGTATTTCTACCCATACAGACTCCACATGGTCATTCCCCTCACATATATCCTCCCGCAGAGCAGGCTGTAGAGAGGATTTTACAATTAAGCAGACTCCACCCCCTTTGCGTTTGTTACGGTCCCTCCTAAACACACAGTATCCCTGTAAATTTACTGCCCAGTCATAGCATTCATCCAGCCAGGTCTCGTTACCCCCACTATATCATATTGTTCTTCTGTTATTATCAGTTCTAGTTCATCCATTTTATTAGTCAAGCTTCTAGCATTTGTAAGCATGCATTTCAAATGCTTATGACAATTTTGATAATTTTGTATATTGCACTTATTCCTGCTAGATGTGCTAACCCCTCCCCCCTCTCCCCTCTCTCAGTTTCATGTCTACACCCACTGTCACTTTCTTTTCTAACTTCCCCTTTGTAATAGCTTTTACCCTCCCCCCCAATGCTCAGTTTAAACACTCCTCTAACCTTTTAGCCATCCTCTCCCCCAGAACAGATGCACCCTCCCCATTGAGGTGCAACCCGTCCCAGCCAAAGAACCTGTAGCCCACTGTGAAATCGGCCTAGTTCTCTAAGAACCCAAACCCCTCCTTTTTACTCCAATTTTTGAGCCACCTGTTTACATCTCTAATCTCCCGCTGCCTCTCTGGTGTGGCTCTTGGTACTGGTAGTATTTCTGAGAATACTACAGTTGAGGTCCTTGCCTTAAAGCGGACCTTCACTCTAAATAAGAGTCTATCTTATATGTTTCCCACACCCTGTACATACAGATTGCTCACATTAAAAATCATCCTACCTGCATCTACTGCATTTTATAAGCCTTTAAAGATCCAAGATGGCGGCTTATGGAAGCTGCCATTTTTGCAGGCAGCCTGCAAACAGGAAGTGCCTTCAAACAGGAAGTGACTGTGCTGCTCTGCATTCTGGGACTGCTGACCTTTCCCTGACCCCAGCTCTGCTCTGTCTGAGCAAAGCACAGCTATAACCCGCCCCCCCTGTACCTTATCCCACTCTCCTCTCCTCAGTAAGTGTGATGCTTCTGAGTCAAGATGGCGGCGCCCGTATCCTAAATTCCCGAACAGAGTTGCAGCCCAGTGGGGGAAAGTATAATAAATTAGTGACTAAACATGTAAAATATATTAATTTTAGATGCTGAGGAATTGTTTTTTAAGAGTTTGGGCTTTTCATTAAATCAGGGTGAAGGTCCGGTTTAAGCTTACGGCCTGAAATCATTTTTTAGGACCTTCCACCTACTTCTTCCTATGTCATTAGTGCCAATATGCACCATGACCGCTGGGTTCACGCCAGCCCCTCCCAACAATCTGTCAGCCCGCTCCGCTACATGCCGTACTCTTGCCCCAGGAAGGCAACACACTGTTCGGCAATCCCGGTCTTTGTGACAGATTGCCCTGTCTGTTCCCCTAATAATAGAGTCACCCACTACCAGCACCTGTCTTGCCTGCCCTGTTCTCCCATTTCCCCTCCCTTCCTTACTGGAGCCGGCCCGCCGCCGCTGTCAAGCGCACGCAGGCCATTCAGGCGGCACACATGTGAAAGAGCACAGGAGGAGAGGAGGAAGGAGTACTGAGCCTAAGTGCCAGCGCTCCGTAGTACAGTGTCACAAGTAAAACACAAAAGCTTCAGTCATACCAACAGACAGACACGGACACCCCCCCAACTAACCGGGCAATGGGAGAAGGGGGAAAATAAGCCATAGTGGGGCATGTGATGGGGGCTAAGCGGATGGGGCATCCCATATCAGGCTCACCAACCTGTGCCGCCTACCCTTTGGTGGGGGATTTGCGGTGGAGCAATTCTCCATTAAAAAGCACCTCTGATAGGTGCTGCCTACGTTCACCCGACCACGCAGCCAAGGCTGGGAGGCAAGTAAAGAATGGAACGGGTGGGAATAGGACACAGGGCCAGGGGCTGTGCAGCCCGGCTTACCTGCGAGGAGAGAAGACATCATCTTGACCTTCGCAGCCCGACTGCAGAGAATGAACTGGGGAATTTAGTGGGAGGTCCCAGGTATATAAGGACCGGGAGGGGCCTCTTTTTTGCCATCTCTGCAGTAAAGCGCCCTCTTGTGGACTATATCCCAGACGTAATGAATCATTACTGGAGCAGGGCGTGCTGCATACTTGGAATATCCTTGCCTGAACTATATCCAGATTCATTCCCAGGAAGGGCGTCACCAAGGAGGGAGACAGGGACAGCAAAAATACTCCAGAGTGGACACTACTAGCTGAGTATCCAGCTCTGCCTGTTAGAGGGACTGAGAAGTGATGAGAATGTCGTTCAAATAGGGCAGCACGTGAATGCCCTGAGCAGAGCCATCACTCCCGCCAGCGCCTTGGTGAACACTCTGGGAGCTGAAGTGAGACCGAAGGGCAATGCCACAAATTGGTAGTGCTGATCCTCCAGAGCGAACCTGAGGAACCTTTGATGACCTGGAAAAACAGGAATATGAAGGTAAGCATCCTTGATGTCCACAGAGGTCATGAAGTCCCCTGGACGCAGGGAACTGATGGCAGAGCGCAAAGTTTCCATGCGAAAGCGCCTGCACCTGACAAATTTGTTGAGGATCTTCAAGTCCAGGATGGGCCTGACTGACCCATCCCTTTTGAGCACGGTGAAAAGGTTGGAATAGAACCCCTTGCCCCTTTCTCGTAAGGGGACCTGACAGATGACCCCCAGCTCCAGAAGGCTTTGCACTGCCAGAACTAGAGCCTGAGCTGACCTAGGGTCCTGAGAGATCCGGGATCTGATGAACCTTGGGAGCGGCCAGGCAGCAAACTCTATCTTGTAACCGGAGGACACTACCTCCTGAATCCACCGGTCTGAGACATGTAGCCTCCAGTCGTGAGCAAAGTGCTGAAGCCGTCCCCCCCCACTCGGACGGGTGAGGGCGCCCCTTCATACCTGAGAGGGCTTGGGAGAAGACTTTGGCTTGGAGCCCAAGGATGAACCAGGGCGTCCACATCCTCTGCCCCTACCCCAGAAATCTCCTTGGGCCCCGGTAAGGGAGACCCCCCTCCCGTCTGGCTCCACGGTAGGGGGAAGAAAAGGAGCCCTGTCCCCGAAAGGCCTGAGACTGCTGCCTGCGCTGGGGTAACCTGCCCCCCTCAGCAAACAGGTCCAGGCGGTCCCCAAACAGGCGTAGTCCTTTGAAGGGAAACCCAGTGAGAGCTTTCTTGGCAGCGTTGTCAGCAGCCCACTGGCGCAGCCAAATCGAGCGGCGTATAGCCACCACAAGGGCAGAGGTTCTGCCACACATCCTAATGGTATCATCCAAGGCAGAGAGGACATAAGTCACAAAAACCTCACAACGAGAGAGTGCATTAAACTCCTCACTAGACACATCATCAGGAGCACCATCTAGGACACTTCTAAGCAGGGTGCAGCGCCGTCCCTACACAGGCAAAGGCATGGGACGCCAGCTGATCAATACGCCGGCGAGTCAGGGGAACGCATGGCAGAGGTGTTAGATAACCCTAGGACTGGGGCATCCACCTCTGGAGGGGATGACCAACGCATCACCACATCAGCAGAAAAGGGATACCTCTTATCCCAACTCTTAGGGACTCCGGGAAGCCTGCTGGGACGCTCCCATTCCTTGAGCACAAGATTACTGAAATGGTTTGCTCAGGAAACACTAAACATGGCTTGGCACTATGAAACAATTCCCCCTGCTGCCTGGGGGCTGCAACCCGGGGAGAGATAGACAGCACCTCAAAAATCTGAGCCAACAGCCTATCAGTATCATCTGGGGCCCTGGGGTCAGAGCCAGAATCATCATGACCCCTGGGCCTCTCATCGGATGACTCCGAGTCAGAGAATAACTCCCCTTCTTCCAAAGGGGCATAACCAGACAGTTCCAAGAACTCATCAGCTTCCATAGGGAAAAGAGTGACATCAGGCATCAAGTGCCGCTTTTTAGCAGAGGCCTTACGCGCCAAGGTATTAGAAAGCAACTTCTCAACACTAGCCAGTCTGGAAGACTCATCAGGCTGAGAATCTCCACTGGTATGCAACTCAATGGGAGTCAAATTTAAGCTTGGGGGAGTAGGCAACGCCATACGAGGCGCAGGCCCAGCTACTGGTAAACCAGGCTGCAGCGCAAGCACCTGCTGGGCACAAGGTATACAGACCCGCACATTGTCGGCACTAATAGGGGACACCCCATAAGCTACACACAGCCGGGCTTGTCCCGAAGGAACCCCGAGCACATTATCCTGATGAGACGCCTCCATATGGTGATTATAGCGGCACAATAGGCCGGTAGGGATTCACGCTATAAAAGCAACCCGGGATGCCCAAATAGCTATTCGCTAGGGAAGTGGGAGTAATTTACACACTAGGCCTCACAAGTTTACTAACTAAATAGAGGGAGTAGGGCCGGAGAAACCAATAAAGCTCGACCCGTCTGAAAGACATAAGCGAAGAGAACCCCATAAGTGACATGTATAATGACATAGGGTAAATAAAGCCGCCCGCGAGGGCACTCACGGACTGCGGTAGGTAGATGCCAGCCACGCAGAAGCCGAATCCAAAGAAAAATGGTGCCGGGTATACCTCGAGGGGCGGGCCGCGGAGACAGTGACGCGGAATGCGGCATCGGCGTGCCTCCCCCCTCCGAAGAGCGCGAAGCAGCACACGTGACAAGCAGGCAATAACAGCGCACCAGCGCCTGAGGAAATGCCGCCGCCAACCGGAGCACAGTGGAAGCGCGTGCGTGGCGGCAGCATATTCAAAAACGCAACCAGTGCAACCAAGTCAGCGCAGAGACTGACACCAACCAGAAGCACATCATACAGTGAAGCACCAAGGCATATCCCCCCCCCCCCCCCCCGAGAGCTGCAAGGGAGAGCGAGGGAGGGCAGCAGCCACTTAACATAGGGCCCACCAATAGACAGGGGCAAGAGGCAATAGGGCGGGAGGGGCATCCCACAGAGGCTTACCATATGCCTATACCGCCTATCCTTTGGTGGGGGATTGCGGTAGCACCTGACAGCGGTGCTGCCTACCATCACCCGAACCAGCGCAGCCAGTGCTGGGAGGCACATTAATAATGGAACGGGTGGGAATAGTCCTACAGGGCCGCAGGCTAATAGACCCGCTCACCTGCAAGAAGAGAAAGCCATCTTCTTGTCCTTCGCAGTCCAGACTGCAGAGAAATTCTGGGGATTTGTGGGAGGTCCCGGGTATTTGAGGGGCCGGGAGGAGCCAATTTTCGCGGTCTCTGGAGTCCAGCGCCCTCTGGCGGAGTAATACCCAAGTCTAATGATTACAACTATGAAGTGTTCCCGCACTGCCTATGAGGTTACTCTATTGTTCTGGATGCCGGCTGGGAATGGGCCAAACCTTGGAGACCAGGTATGTATACAATTAACAAAAGGTGGGCTGCCAGTCCAGCTCACCAAGGCCCCCCAATTATCTACACAGATAAGCCGCTCCACAGAATGTATTCAAAATTCAAGAGTCAAATTTTATTGTAAGCCAAGACACAAAAACATACATTTAAAAACACAATTAAAACCACATGCCGTGGGGTGGAATGAGGTATATATTGGACTATAGCGATAAATATACTAATAAGGTTAAACACATAAAACGTAGAGGTTAAGCATTAATAGTTATACTAGCATAATACAATCAACTGGTAAATGCCACGGGACCTCCCCTTCTGAAAAGTGCTGTAGTGCTGTGCCAAAGAATAGTGCAAAAACGTGCAGGTGTGCAAAAAAAGCAAGTGAAAAGGTGAAAAAATTGATAAGAAAAAGAACAAAGAAAAAGAGGGACAAATGTCCCAAATATTGATAGAAGTGCACCAGTTGGTGCTAAAGTGCATAAGTGCTTATTAATGTGCAAAGAATAAGAGGAAGGAGGTAAATACCCGGGCATAAATCTCAGTACTCCTAAGACAATAATAACATATTCACATTCTATAAGACTAATTACTAGTAGGTAAATTCAGAGCAATGTACATTACCGTGTGATGAGGTCCAAATTCACCCACCCTCACGATGCCAGCACTGACGCGTTGCGTGGCGACCACTTAAGCCACTTCATCAAGTGTAATGATTCTTATCTGGAGCAGGACGTACTGTATACTAATAATAAACAGACTAAAAACACTCGCTACCACCCGCCACCCCCCCCCCACGAACAAACGTCGGGGGGGGGGGGGAGGAGGAGAGCGAGCAGGCAGTTGCGAGAGCCCAGACCAGGGATGGGGGAACCCAAACACCAGAAACAAGTCACATAGACCCCCAAAAAATTACCCCCTCAGAAGCTAGGACAGGAACTACGCATCCCTAGTAGGCTCACCATCAAGCCTATGGCCGGCTACCCTTTGGGGTACAGGGTCCGCGGCCAGGGGCAGCGCTCCTTGAGCCCTTAACCCTAGTGCTCCTCTACCCTCACCCGATCCGACAGCCGAGGCTGGGAGGCACAGAGGGTCCGGAAACGGGTGGAAATAGACATGCAGGGCAATATAAGAGCTATCTTCTATCTTAGCAGAATCACTGCAGAGAAACACTGGATTGGTCTATTGGTGATCCTGTTTTATATGGTACCGCGAGGAGCCACAACTCTTCTGCAGTGCACTGCGCGACCTTGTGGCGGAATATCACATGCGTAAGGACTTCTTGAAGCAGGCCGTGCCATGCAATAGGAAAAGATGTTGCCAGTGCTCCCTGGACTGTGCTCTGAAGTCTATCACAGAGGTAAACTTTCCTATTTTCCTATAAACTGAGTGTGCAAGTCCTTAATTTTCAGTATCTTCCATATAAAACATCCTGTTGTAAATCAAATATTACCAGAACTTCTAATAGTGAGAGCCCTTTGTCAGGGCTTTAATCGGATAAGTAAATTGAGATATCTAGGAATTCGTAAGACACCAGTGGCCATGTCACTTTGGGGAAAATCATAGTTAAAACATGCTCTTGCCTTTCTGCGTTTCTTTATTCTCTCCTGAGATATTTTTGTGAGGTCACCAGAACAGGAAACTGTATTCCAGTGGTGTCCAATTACACTCAGTAAGGTGGGACCAGGAGCTCCAGTTGTCTGATGCCAAGTCCTCTAGAGATGCCTTTAAAAATTATGTTACTTGGTTAACTAACTTTGCAGTCTGCCACAATGAACACGACCAGTGTGATGCCAATACTGCACTGTAAAGAATTTGTGCATTTTCTGACCATTCCAAACCATTGACTGCAGCTTCTAATGCAGGAGCCACAGCCTCAATGTCCAGAGGAAAATACAATTCTGTGATTACTCACCTGTAGAATATAATACTTACAAGTGGGTTATACTCTGCCAGATGGCGCTGGACTGCAGAGACATCGAAAATAGGCTCCTCCCGGCCCCTCAAATACCCGGGGACCTCCCACAAATCCCCAGCATTGAAAAGCATTTAACGAGAAGCCAGGAGAATTAAACAACCCAAACTATCAACTATAACAATGATAACAATCACCATACAGGGGATCCAAGATAATGCAAAAACCAAGGGTGGGTTGGAGCAGGACGTACTGTATACTCAGGTGAGTAATCACAGAATTGTATTATTCTTAGTATACAGTACGTCCTACTCCAAATATAATACTTACAAGTGGGACATCCAATAGCAGTGTCCATAAAGTAGAGTGGGATCCCCAATAAAAGGCAGCAGCAGGCAGTTTAAACCACTGCCGCCTACAGAACCTTTCGGCAAAAAACAGCATCAGCTGAGGCCCTAACATCAACCTTGTAAAACTTTGAAAAGGTACGAACAGAAGACCAAGTAGCAGCCTTGCACACTTGTTCAACAGAAGCCTGGTGCTGAAAAGCCCAAGAAGCACCAATAGCACGAGTGGAATGAGCAGTAATGCGGAAGGGAGGATTCTTCCCCTTAGCAGAGTAGGCCTGAATCACAGCCTGACTAATCCACTTGCTGATAGTAGACTTGGCAGGAGCAAAACCCTTCCTAGGACCAAAAGGGACCACAAAAAGAGTATCAGTTTTCCTGAAAGGTGCAGTAGCCACCAGATAGTACTTCAGACACCTAACCACATCCAAAGAGTGCAAAACCTTCTTCTTAGCATTGCTAGGATTAGGGCACAAAGAAGGGAGAACAATATCCCGATTCAGATGAAAGGCAGACACTACCTTATGCAGAAAGTCAGGTTTGAAACGAACCACCACCTTATCCTGGTGTCTCTCATAGTAGGGGAGCTGAATGGAAAGCGGCGCCAACTCAGACACACACCTGACAGAAGTGATAGCCACCAGAAATACAACCTTGAGCGTAAGAATGGCCAGGGCAGCCTCCTGCACAGGTTCAAAGGGAGCACCCTGCAAGGCTGACAGAACAAAGTTCAAATCCCAAACAGGCACCATAGGCTTACGTGGAGGGCGCACATGAGTGACCCCCTGGAAAAAAGTCCTGATCAGAGGGTGCTGAGCAAAGGACTTCTGGAAGAAAATAGCCAGGGCAGAAACCTGACCCTTCAGAGTACTGAGCTGGAGTCCCATCTCCAACCCATGCTGCAGGAACTCCAAAATTCTGGGAATAGAGAACACCCGACAGGGAAGAGACCTAGACTCTCACCAGTCAATGTAGGCACGCCAAACCCTGTAATAAATGGAAGAGGAAGACTTCTTCCTAGCTTTTATCAAAGTATCCACAACCGAGGAAGACAGCCCCTTCTCCATCAAGATGGAGGTTTCAGCAGCCAGGCCGTCAAAGCCAGAGTTTGTAAATTGGGATGGCTTAGTGAGTCCTGAGTGAGCAGATCTGGCACCAAGGGCAGAGCGTACTGATCTACTGCCAGCTGCACCACGTCTGCGAACCACACTCTTCTTGGCCTCCTGGGGGCCACCAGAATTGCTGGCACTTCCAGAGCAATCTTGCGCAGAACCCTGCCCAGCAGGGGAATTGGAGGGAAGACATACAGGAACTGAAAGTTCTGCCATGACATTGCTAGAGCATCCGAGATCAAGGCCAGAGGATCCTGGGACAGAGAGACAAAAGCTGGGAGCTTGTGACTGTGGCGAGACGCAAACAGATCCACATCTGGTTGGCCCCAACGGTGACACAGGGATTGAAACACCCTGCTGCATAGGGACCATTCTCCCTGGCGAGAGGTCCCCCTGCTCAGAGAGTCCGCCAGGCGATTTTCCACCCCCGGGATGTACACAGCTGATATGCAGGGGACATTGGCCTCCGCCCAACTCAGGATCAGAGACGCTTCCTGGAGGGCCCCCTTGCTCCGGGTCCCTCCCTGATTGATGTAGGCAACTGCCGTCTGGATGTCCGAGCGCACCTGAACAGGCAGGTCCTGAAGGTGAGTAGTCAAATGAGCCAGAACTAACCTGATGGCCCGTAGCTCCAAGACATTGATAGGTGTGTGGGCCTCCTGAGGACCCCACTTCCCCTGGAACCGCAGGGATTTCCAGAAACCCCCCCCAATCTGACAGACTGGCATCTGTAGTGACCGTCTCCCAGGGAGGGGAGTCCATCCCCACAAGAGGGACCTCCTGACCCGAGGGTAGAGCACACAGACCCCGTCCAGGAACGCTGGGTCCTTGTCCCATATTGACAATAGGTGAAGTTGCAGAGGCTTTAAGTGGAACTGAGCATAAGGTACCGCTTCGAATCATGCCACCATCAGGCCCACCAGCTGCATCCCCTGCCTGATGGAGGGATGAGGACAAGCTAGGAGGGACTGAGCCTGTGCAATCAGACTGTCCACCTTCTGCTGAGGAAGGAAAATCCTTGCCTGAACTGTATCCAGATTCATTCCTAGGAATGGAGTTACCAAGGAAGGGGACAGTGAGGACTTGGGGTGGTTGATCACCCATCCAAAAGACTCCAGAGTGGACACCACCAGCTGAGTATCCAACTCTGCCTGATGTAGAGACTGGGAAGTGATGGGCCTGACTGACCCATCTTTTTTGGGTACTGTGAATAGATTGGAATAAAAGCCCTTGCCTTTTTCTTATAAGGAGACCTGGCAGATGGCCACCAGCCCCAGGAGGCCTTACACTGCTTGCACTAGCTCCTGAGCTGACACAGGGTCCTGAGGGATCCGGGATCTGATGAATCTTGGAGGGGGACAGGCAGCAAACTCCAACTTGTAACCGGAGGACACTACCTCCTGAATCTATCGGTTTCAGACATGAAGCCTCCAGAAGTGAGCGAAGTGCTGCAACCGTCCCTCCACCCGGATGGGTGAGGGCGCCCCGTCATGCCTGAGGGGGCTTGGGAGAGGATTTAGCCTTGGGACCCCAGGAGGAGCCAGGACATCCACGTCCTCTGCCCCTGCCCCAGAAATCTCCCCGGGTCCCAGGAAAGGAAACCCCCCTCCCCTGTCTTGCACCACAGTAAGGGGAGGAGAAGGAACCCTGACCCCGAAAGGGCCGAGATTGCCGCCTGCGCTGGGGTAACCTGCCTCCCTTAGCAAAAAGGTCCAGGCAGTCCCCAAACAGGCGCAGTCCTTTAAAGGGAAAACCAGTGAGGGCTTTTTTGGCAGCGTTGTCAGCAGCCCACTGGCGCAGCCAAACCGAGCGGCGTATAGCCACCACAAGGGCAGAAGTTCAGGCACACATTCTGATGGTGTCATCCATGGCTGATAGGACAAAATTTACAAAAACATCACAACTGGAGAGTGCATTGAACACCTCACAAGGCAAATCATCAGGGGCACTATCAAGTATATTTCTGATAAGGGTTCTAGTGGCCACAGCAGTAATGGCAGAGGCACAGACCGGGCGCAGCGCCGTCCCCGCACATGCAAAGGCGTGGGATGCCAGTTGGTCAATGTGCCGGTCCTCAGCATCCCGGAGGGTAGTAGAGTCAGGGGAATGCATGACAGAGGTATTAGACAGCCCTAGGATCGGGGCATCCACCTCGGGGGGGGGGGGGATGACCAACACTTTACCACCTCAGCACCTCAAAGGGATACTTCCTATCCCAACTTTTTGGAACCCCGGGAAGTTTACTGGGGCACTCCCATTCCTTGAGCACAAGGTTATGGAAATCTGCCTGCTCGGGAAATTCCAAACGTGATTTTGCTGTATGGAAAAGCTCCCCTCTCTGTCTGGGAGCCGCAACAGGGAGAGAGATGGACAGAACCTCAAAAATCTGGGTCAATAATCTGTCAGTGTCATCCGGGGCCCAGGGGTCAGAGCCAGAATCGTCATGACCCCTTAGTCTGTCATCAGATGAGCCTGAATCAGAAAACAGCTCCCCTTCATCAGACGGGGTATAGCCACAAAGATTCCAAAACTCCTCAGTTTCCATAGGGAAAATAGTGACATAAGGCGTCAAGTGCCGCTTCTTAGCAGGGGCCTTACGCGCTAAGGACTTAGCAATCAACTGCTCAACAAGAGCCAGTCTAGAAGACACATCAGGCCGAGAATCCCCACTTGTATGCAACTCAGCAGGAGTGAGATTTAAGCTTGGGGGAGTAGGTGAAGTGAAACGAGGTGCAGCCACTGGCAGGCCAGATTGCAATGGAAGCACCTGCTCAGCACAGGTTTCACAGACCCGCGCCTTGTCAGCGTTTGCATGAGGCTGCTCACACGCTACACACAGCCGGTCTTGTCCGGAAGGAACCCCGGTCACATTATCCTGGGATGCCTCCATATGGTGATTTTCGCGGCGCTATATGCCGATAGGGAATAACGCTATATAGCAACCCCGGATGTCCCAATAACCCGTTAGGGAAGTGGAAGTATTAACAAGGCCTACTAGCTATAAAACTAATAAAGGGCCGGGAGAAGCCAAAAAGGGTTCGCCCTGCCTGAAAGACATAAGAAGCCAAGACCGTAAGCACACAGTAATAAAAGGAAGAACATAAAGCCGCCCGCGAGGGCACTTACGGACCGCGGTAGGTAGAGGTCCGTCGTGCATGGGCCAACCAAGGTGGTTAAAGATGGCGTCGGTATACCTCGAGGGGCGTGCCGGTATCAGCGATGACGCGGAGCGCGCCATAGATGGGCCCCGCCCACCCCGAAGAGCGCGAAGCCAGGACGTGACAATCAGCCAATGACGGCGCACCAGCGCCTGAGGTAATGCCGCCGCCAAGCGCGGAACAAAGTGTTGACAAAAAAAGCGTGCGGCGGCAAATTTAAAATGACAGTAAAAGGAAGCCAGCGCGGCGGCTGACACAAGACAGACAGAATAGATATAAAGTGTAAAACACAGAATGCATAGCATACATACACCCCCCCCCCCCCCGCCTCTTTTTCCCCGAAGGCTACAAGGAGAATGAGGGAGGACAGCGGCCACTTAAACAGGGCCCGCCGATAGGCAGGGGCAAGCGGTACTAGTGCGGGAGGGGCATCCCATAGAGGCTCACCATAAGCCTGAACCACCTACCCTTTGGTGGGGGATTGCGGTGGAGCAGCGCTCCTAAGCACCTAACAGCTGTGCTGCCTACCTTCACCCGACCAGCGCAGCCAAGGCTGGGAGGCATATTACTAGTGGAATGGGTGGGAATAGTCCTACAGAGCCGCAGGCTAATAGCACCGCTCACCTGCGAGTAGAGAGACATTTCTCGCCCTTCGCAGCCAGACGGCAGAGAAATTCTGGGGATTTGTGGGAGGTCCCCGTGTATTTGAGGGGCCGGGAGGAGCCTATTTTTGATGTCTCTGCAGTCCAGCGCCATCTGGCGGAGTATAACCCACTTGTAAGTATTATATTTGGAGCAGGACGTACTGTATACTAAGAATAAGCATCAGGACGAACCTAAATATTTTGTTTGCATAAATAATCATGTTCTGTCCTAACACACACCGAAATAAGTCTGTGGGTCACCTGCATATGTTTAACGGACCTGTAGCTTGATGAGGAACTTTAGTTACTGCACACGGTGTGATAAAGGAAGAATGAGCCTCACGATTTCGGATGGTTTGGTTGATGAAAAATCTCCATCGGCCAACCGGTGAAGACTGGAGTACGGATTCTCCTGTGAAGGAAAAAATAAACATATAAAAACAAAGCAGCACAGAATACATTTAACCAGCCGTACTGCGTATCCCCAACATCACTCACCTCCTGCCTGGGCAGAGGCTGGAGCTGGTATCTGTGCATGATCACAGGCCCCCCCCTGAATTAAAAACAAAAAGAGAAGTTACTTAAAACAGGCTCCAAATATATCTGAAAATAGAAAATATGCAATAATGAGGAGGTGGAGGAGGACATCTTTATGTGAACATCTCCAAAACTTTTTTTTTTATGTGACAATTTCAGGTTGTCAGGTCCTCCATCATAGAGGGTTTCATGCTGGATTTGGACTTCACAGGATCTTCAGGTTTCACTGGGAGAAGGGGGGTGATCCACATTAAGGTGTTTTTTTTTTTTTTTAATGTTGGTAATATGAGGCTATATCATTCCCTTCTACAAGAAAGCTGGTGAGGAGTTAATACTATGTAGAAGATATATATAAAACTCGGATTTCTTGCAGAACTTATATCCGGCCAAAACAGAAGCAAGAGAAATACTAAACAATGAAAAAAAATGTTGGTGTATTAATAAGGCTTTAGGGAATTCGGGGATACAATAAATCAGAGCACACACAGAAAAGGTAGACAACACATTTAAACCGGGCCACCAACCTTACACATTTGGGGGGAAAACTGCCCAAAACTCACTTGCCCCATCTGCATGCATGATCATTATTAGCACTTACAATTTCTCCTGCACCCACTCAAGGGAAAAGGCTGCCTTTAAAATGGCTGCAACCAAGAGAGAGATCCCTTTCCCAGCATCTCAGCTGTGCTGCTGCCTGAATTTAACAGACATAACCCCACAATGCACAGCAGCAGGAAACCTCCCCAGGTTTTGGTCCACTTTATAGCACAAGGCATCTGCCTCTCTCTGAAGGTAGGAGTGGGAGGACACGTGTTAAACTAGCATGTAGATACAGCCTGAGATGTGGCTAACCTAGACAGCTTGATACGCCACTCCGTGTGAGAGATTGTACCCGGTAAAGTACTTGTGTTATTTTTTAAGCACTTTGGGGTTTGAAAGGCACAATAACCGATATGAAAGCCTATTTTTCTTCCTCAGTTTAAAGATAAACTGGGGCTTTGTTAAAAAAAAAAAAAAATATATATATATATATACAACTCTGTGATTACTCACCTGTAGAATTGGTATTATATGTATACAGCACGTCCTGTTCCAGAAGATATTCCTTACTCTTGGGTAATACATCCACTAGATGGCGCTGGACTGCAGAGACAGAAAAGTGGCTCCTCCCTGCCCCATAAATACCAGGGACCTCCCACAAATTCCCCAGTATAGAAAAGCAGTTAAAATGAAGCCGGGAGAACTATAACCATTAGCAAAATTGAACATAAGAACAATCACCATAATGAGGTAACTAAAAATAATGATAAGGGCGGGGTGGAACAGGACGTGCTGTATACGTATAATACTAATTCTACAGGTGAGTAATCACAGAATTGTAATATTCTAAATATACAGCACGTCCTGTTCCAGAATATATTCCTTACTCTTGGGACATTCAATAGCAGTGTCCTTAAGGTAGGGTGGGATCCCCAAAAGTAACAGCAGACAGTTTAAAGTGGACCAACACCCTCCCATGATCGGCCTGGGAATCTATAAGATTCCCGAACCGATCAGCTCCCTGACTGCGGGGCACCCCGATCGGGGGTGCCCCGCTGTGTGAAACCCCCCAGAAACCCCTAAATCCCTACCTGCTCCTCGAACCAGCGGTGCCCCCCGCCGCCGCCTCCCACGCGGCCCTCTAGCAGGACCCGCGCCGGCCGTTTGTCAATGGCCAGCGCGCGCTCTGTAAGAGCGCGCGCTCTCTTGTCCGTCGCTGCCTCCCGCTTGTCTGCCAGCGGGGATTGGCTGCAGCGGTCACGTGGGAGAGGTGAGTTTTTGGGGCTTTCTGGGGGGTTTCACACAGCGGGGCACCCCACCGAAGTGGACCAAAACCCATGATAGTCAAAATCCTGGGTGTTGGTCCACTTTAAACCACTGCCGCCTGCAGACCAAAAGCAGTATCAGCTGAGGCCTTAACATCAACCTTGTAAAACTTAGAAAAAGTATGAACAGAAGACCAAGTGGCGGCCTTGCAAACTTGTTCAACAGAAGCTTGGTGCTGAAAAGCCCAAGAGGCACCAATAGCACGAGTAGAATGAGCAGTAAGGCGGAAGGGAGGCTCCTTCCCCTTAGCAGAGTAGGCCTGTATCACAGCCTGACGGATCCACTTGCTGATAGTGGACTTAGCTGGAGCCAGACCCTTCTTAGGTCCAGACGGGAGCACAAAAAGAGCATCAGTCTTCCTGAAGGATTCAGTATCTACCAAATAAAACTTCAAAGTCCTAACCACATCCAGAGAATATAAGACCCTCTCCTTAGGGTTACTAGGATTAGGACACTGAGAAGGCAAAACAATGTCCTGATTGAGATGAAAAGCAGAAACAACCTTAGGCACAAAATCTGGCTTAAAACAGAACACCACCTTGTCCTGGTGTCTCTCAAAATAAGGAGGTTTGATGGAAAGCGCCGCCAACCTCAGAAATACGCCTAACAGAAGTGATAGCCACCAAAAAGACTACTTTAAGCGTAAGAATGGACAAAGGGGCCCCCTGCAAGGGCTCGAAAGGGAGACCCCTGCAAGGCAGATAAGACCAAGTTCAAGTCCCAGACTGGTACAATAGGCTTACGTGGGGGACGCACATGAGTAACCCCCTGGAAGAAGGTCTTGAACAGGGGATGCTGAGCAAAAGATCTTTGGAAAAAAATGGCCAAGGCAGAAACATGACCTTTCAGAGTACTGAGCTGAAGACCCAGATCCAAACCATGTTGCAAAAACTCCAGAATCCTAGGAATAGAAAACACACGACAGGGAAGCGAGTTAGACTCATACCAGTGTAAGTACGCCAAACCCTATAGTAGATGGAAGAAGATGACCTTTTCCTAGCCCTGATCATGGTATTAACAACCGAGGCAGGCAGCCCCTTTTCCATCAAGATGGAGGTTTCAGCAGCCAGGCAGTCAAACCCAGCGTTTGTAAATTAGGGTGGCGTAGGTGCTCCTGAGTGAGCAGATCTGGAACCCGGGGCATGGCGTACTGATCTACCGCCAGCTGCACGATGTCTGCGAACCACACTCTTCTTGGCCAACAGGGAGCCACCAGTATGGCTGGCACCCCTTCCTAGCAAGGGAAACGGGGGAAACACATACAGGAGCTGAAAACCCGTCCAAGACATTGCCAAGGCATCCATGTCCAAGACCAGAGGATCCTGGGACAGAGAGACAAAGACTGGAAGCTTGTGATTGTGACGGGACGCAAACAGATCCACATCCGGATGACCCCAGCGGTGGCACAGGGAGCAAAACACCCTGCTGCTGAGGGACCATTCTCCCAGACGAGAGGTCCCCCTGCTTAGAGAGTCTGCCTCCAGATTCTCCACCCCCGGAATGTACACAGTGGAGATGCAGGGAACATAGTCCTCCGACCAGGACAGAATCATAGACACCTCCTGCTCCGGGTCCCTCCCTGATGATTGATGTAGGCAACCGCCATCTGGTTGTCCGAGCGGACCTGAACAGCCCGAAGGTGTGGGGTTAAGTGGGTGAGAACCAACCTGATCACCCTCAACTCCAGAATGTTGATAGGGGTGCGGGCCTCCTGAGGGCCCCACTGACCCTGGAATGTCAGGGATTTCCAAAAATACAATTCTGTGAAGTACTCACCTGTAGAATTGGTATTATACGTATACAGTACGTCCTGCTCCAGATATACTTACACTTGGGTTATCCTCCGCCAGAGGGCGCTGTGCACTGCAGACATGCAAAAAACAGGCTCCTCCCGGCCCTTCATATACCCAGGGACCTCCCACAAATCCCCAGCATTGAAAAACAGTGAACCAGAAGCCGGGAGAATCCAACCACCAAAAACAACTGGTAATGATAACAATAACAATCACCATACAGGGGATCCAGAATAATGCAAAAACCAGGGTGGGGTGGAGCAGGACGTACTGTATACGTATAATACCAATTCTACAGGTGAGTACTTCACAGAATTGTATTATTCTAAGTATACAGTATGTCCTGCTCCAGATATAATACTTACACTTGGGACATCCAATAGCAGTGTCCATAAAAGTAGGGTGGGATCCCCAACAAAAAAGGCAACAGCACGCAGCTTAAACTACTGCCGCCTGCAAAACCTTGCGGCCAAACACAGCATCAGCTGAGGCCCGAACATCAACCTTGTAAAACTTTGAAAAGGTATGAACAGAAGACCAAGTAGCGGCCTTGCAAACTTGTTCAACAGAAGCCTGGTGCTGGAAGGCCCAGGAGGCCCCAATAGCACGAGTAGAATCAGCAGTAAGACGGAAGGGAGGACTCTTCCCCTTAGCAGAATAGGCCTGAATCACAGCCTGACGGATCCATTTGCTGATAGTAGACTTGGCAGGAGCCAAACCCTTCCTAGGCCCAAAAGGCACAACGAAGAGAGCATCAGTCTTCCTGAAAGCCGCAGTGACAACCAGGTAATACTTCAAGCACCTGACCACATCCAAGGAATGCAGAACCCTTTCCTTATCGTTGCTAGGATTGGGACACAATGAAGGAAGAACAATGTCCTGATTCAAATGAAAGGCAGACACAACCTTAGGCAGAAAAGCCGGCTTGAAGCGGAACACCACCTTGTCCTGGTGCCTCTCATAGTACGGAGGCTGAATGGATAGAGCAGCCAGCTCAGACACACGCCTAACTGAAGTTATGGCCACCAAAAAGACAACCTTGAGGGTGAGAACAGCCAGGGCAACATCGTGAATAGGCTCAAAGGGAGCACCCTGCAAGGCAGATAAAACCAAGTTTAAATCCCAAACGGGGACCACCGGTTTACAAGGGGGACGCGCATGAGTGACCCCCTGAAAGAAGGTCTTAACCAAATGATGTTGAGCAAAGGACTTCTGAAAGAAGACGGACAGGGCAGAAACCTGACCCTTCAGAGTACTGAGTTGCAGACCTAACTCCAAACCATGCTGTAAGAACTCCAGAACCCTAGGGACAGAGAACTCCCTACAGGGAAGAGACCTAGACTCACACCAGTCAATGTAGGTATGCCATACTCTATAATAGATAGCAGCAGAAGTCTTCTTCCTAGCCTGCACCATAGTACCTACTACAGAGGCAGACAAACCCTTCTCCATCAAGATGGAGGCTTCAGCAGCCAAGCCGCCAAAGCCAGCGTTTGTAAATTGGGATGGCGTAGGGAGCCCTGAGTTAGCAGATCTGGCACCCCTGGCAGATGGTACTGGTCTACTGCCATTTGAACCACGTCTGCGAACCACACTCTTATTGGCCACCTGGGGGCCACTAGAATCACAGGCACCCCCTCCAGAGCAATCTTGTGCAGAACCCTGCTCAGAAGGGGGAATGGTGGAAATACATACAGGAGCCGAAACTCCTTCCATGACATGGACAGGGCATCCGTGGCCAAGGCCAGAGGATCCTGAGACAGGGACACAAAGGCCGGGAGCTTGTGGTTGTGACGGGACGCAAACAGGTCCACATCCGGTAGACCCCAACGGTGACACAGGGACTGGAATACCCTGTTGCAGAGGGACCACTCTCCCTGACGGGACGTCCCCCTGCTCAGAGCATCTGCAAGCAGATTCTCCGCCCCCGGAATGTAAACAGCCGAAATGCATTGTACATTGGCCTCCGCCCATGTCAGAATCTGAGACACCTCCCGGAGGGCACCCTTGCTCCGGGTCCCTCCCTGATGGTTGATGTAGGCAACCGCCATCCTGTTGTCTGAGCGGACCTGGACCGACAGACCCCTCAGGTGTTGGGTCAACCGCTCCAGTACCAACCGGACTGCCCGCAATTCCAGAATGTTGATGGGTAAATGGGCCTCCTGAGGACCCCCACGTCCCCTGGAAGCATAGGGACTTCCAGAATCCCCCCCCAACCTGACAGATTGGCATCCGTTGTGACCGTCTCCCAGGAAGGGGCCAGAAAGGAACTGCCCCCTATCAAGTTCCCACCATGCAAGGGACCGTCTGACCGAGGGGGGGAAGCACACAGACCCCGTCCAAGGACGCTGGGTTCTTGTCCCATACTGACAGAAGGTGAAGCTGCAGAGGTTGCAAATGGAACTGAGCAAAGGGCACCGCCTCGAAGCTCGCCACCATCAGACCCACCAGCTGCATTCCCTGCCTGATGGAGGGCTATGGGCACGAGGGCAGGAACCTGGCCTGCGCAACCAGAGCTTCCACCTTCTGTTGAGGAAGGAATATCCATGACTGAACCGTATCCAGAATCATTCCCAGGGACGGAGTCACCGAGGATTGGGACAGAGAGGACTTGGGGTAATTGATCACCCAGCCGAAAGACTCCAGGGTGGACACTACCAGCTAGGTGTCCAACTCTGCCTGCCGCAGAGACCGAGAGGAGATGAGTATGTCGTCCAGGTAGGGCAGCACGCGTATGCCCCTTAGCCTTATCAGGGACATCACCCCTGCCAGCACCTTGGTGAACACCCTGGGAGCCGACGTGAGGCCGAATGGCAAGGCCACAAATTGGTAATGCTGATCTTTCAGTGCAAATCTGAGAAACCTTTGGTGTCCTGGAAACACCGGGACGTGAAGGTAAGCATCCTTGATGTCTACGGACGTCATGAAGTCCCCTGGGCGCAGGGAGCCAATGGCCGAGCGCAGAGTTTCCATGCAAAAGTGCTTGTTCTTGACAAATTTGTTGAGGAAAGGTGAAAAGGTTGGAGTAGAACCCCATGCCCCTGTCTTCTAAGGGGACCTTGCAAATGACCCCTAGATCCAGGAGACCCTGCACGGCCATCAACAAGACCTGAGCTGAGGCATGGTCTTGAGGAATCCGGGACCCAATGAATCTGGTGGGGGGCGGTACAGCAAATTCTATCTTGTAGCCGGAGGACGCTACCTCCTGAATCCACCGGTCCGAGACGTAGCGCCTCCAGACCTGACGGGCGAGGGCGTCCCTCATGCCTGAGGGGTCTTGGGAGGGGCTTTGGACTTGGGCCCCCAGGAGGAACCGGGACGGCGTCCTCTATTCCTGTGCCAGGAATCTGCATGGGACCCAGCGAAGGACACTCCTTTTCCCTGTTTAGCCCCATGGTAGGGGATTGAAAGGGTGCCCTGGCCTCGAAAGGGCCGAATCTGCCGCCTGCGCTGGGGTAACTTGCCTCCTTTGGCGAAGAGGTCTAGACTGTCCCCAAACAGGCACAGCCACTTAAATGGAAGCCCAGTAAGGGCTTTCTTAGCAGCATTGTCAGCAGCCCACTGTCGCAACCAAACTGCGCGGCGTATAGCTACCGCCAGGGCAGAAGATCTGGCACACATCCTTATAGCATCGTCCGATGCAGACAGGATAAAGTTTACAAACACATCACAGTTAGACAGTGTATTGACACTATCAGGTGGCAACTCATCCGTGCCATCGAATGCATTCCTGACCATGGTCCTGAGCACTACCGCCGTGATGGCTAAGGGGCAAACCGGGCGTAGGGTCGCTCCCCCAAATGCAAAGGCATGGCATGCCAATTGATCAATACGCCGGTCCTCAGAGTCCCGCAGCGTAGTAGTGTCAGGGGAGTGCATAATGGAGGTGTTGGACAACCCTAGAATAGGAGCATCGACCTCGGGGGCGATGACCAGCACTTAACCAAGTCAGCCGGGAAGGGATACTTCCTATCCACACTCTTAGGGATCCCAGGCAGGGATGTTCCCATTCTTTAAGCACGAGGCTATTGAAATGGGTTTGCTTGGGAAATTCCAGACGAGCCTTAGCAGTATGAAAAAGCTCACCCCTTTGCCTGGGAGCCACAACAGGGGGAGAGATGGACAAAACTTCAAATATCTGAACCAGCAGTCTGTCAATATCATCCGAGGTCCAGTGCTCGGAACCAGACTCGTCATGACCCCTTGACTCCTCGTCAAATGACCCCGAGTCAGAGAACAGCTCCCCTTCGTCCAAGGGGGTATGGCCGTAAGGATGCAACAAGTCATCGGATTCCAAAGGGAAAAGAGCAGAATCAGGGGTTAAATGCCGCCTCTTAGCAGTGGCCTTACGCGCTAATGAGCTAGCAAACAATCTATCAACACTGGCCAGTCTAGTAGCCACATCAGGCTGCGAATCCCCGCTTGTATTGGGGGTTAGACTCAGGATTGGGGGAGCAGGTGAAGTGAAACGAGGTGCAGGCCCAGCCACCGGAGGGGTGGGAAGAACCGATAGCGCCTGCTGTGCACAAGGAACACAGACCCGTGCATTGTCACCGCTGCTAGGTAAGACCCCACAAGCTACACACAGCCGGGCTTGTCCCGAAGAAACCCCGTTCACAATATCCTGGGAAGCCTCCATATGGTGATTGTATCGGCACAATAGGCCAGTAGGGATTGATGCTGTAAGCTACCCTGGATGCGCCAATAACCCGCGGGGAAGTGGGAGTAATTTAATAGTCTCAACCGGGGGATACGCCGGACCGGGAGAAGCCACCGGAATTCACGGTCTGAAAGACATAAGGGGAACAGGAATGTCAGAGCCATGCGCCAGGGTGTGATAATGGTAATATAAAATCGCCCGCGAGGGCACTTACAGACAGAGGGGGGAGCAAGAATGACGCCAAAACGAACCTCGAAGGGCGGGCCAGAGCTGCCGGTGACACGGAGCGCGCCAAACCGTGATGCGGAGTTCGCCAAGCCAGGGCTTGCCTCCCTTAGCAAACAAGTCCAGACGTTCACCAAAGAGGCGAAGCCCCTTGAAGGGAAAACCAGTGAGAGCCTTCTTAGAAGCGTTGTCAGCTGCCCACTGGCGCAGCCAGACCGAGTGGCATATCGCCACCAACAAGGCAGATGCCCTGCCACACATTCTAATGGTATCATCCAAGGCAGAGAGAACATATGCAACAAATTCTTCACAACGCAGAAGAGCTCTATACTCTTCACTACCTGCATCATCAGGGGCCCCATCTAAGAAACTCCTGAGCAGGCTTTTAATAGCAACAGCCGTAATGGCACAGACCGGACACAGCGCAGTCCCCACACAGGCAAAGGCATGGCAGGCCAGCTGATCTATGCGCCTGTCCTCCCCATCCCTTAGGGTAGTAGAGTCAGGGGAATGCATGACGGATGTGTTGGACAACCCCAGAACTGGTGCATCCACTTTGGGAGGACATGACCATCGTTTAACCATCTCAGCAGGAAAGGGATACCGCTTATCCCAACTCTTTGGCACCCGGGGGAGCCGGCTAGGCCGCTCCCACTCCTTGAGCGCCAGATTATTTAAATGAGTTTGTTCAGGAAACTCCAAGCGTGGTTTAACAGTATGAAACAGCTCCCCCTGCTGCTGCGGAGCCACGGCAGGAGGAGAGATACAGAGTACTTCAATGTGAGCTAAAAGCCTGTCAGTATCATCTGAAGCCCATGGGTCAGACCCAGAATCGGCACCATACACCCTAGATTGTTCCTCAGATGATTCTGAATCAGAAAATAATTCCCCCTCTTCCTGGGGGGTATAACCGGTAACGTCAAAAAAAATACCATTTTGTGAATACTCACCTGTAAAATGGGTATTATAAGTATGTCACACACCTCGCTTCAAGACATTCATTACACTTGGGACATCCAATAGCAGTGTCCATAAAGGGCGGGGATCCAAAAAACAAGGCAACAAGGCACAAACTTAAACCACTGCAGCCTGCAGAACTTTGCGGCCAAAGACAACATCCGCTGAGGCCCGAACATCAACCTTGTAAAACTTGGAAAAAGTGTGAACCGACGACCAAGTAGCAGCCTTACAAACCTGCTCAACAGAAGCCTGGTGCTGAAAGGCCCAGGACGCCCCAACAGCACGAGTAGAATGAGCAGTAACACGAAAAGGGGGAACCTTCCCCTTGGCAGAATAGGCCCCAACAATGGCCTGGCGAATCCATTTACTAATGGAAGACTTGGCAGGCGCCAAACCCTTCCTATTCCCAGAGGGCACCACAAAAAGGGCGTCAGTCCTACGAAAAGAGGAAGTAGCCACCAAATAGTACTTCACACAGCGAACCACATCCAAACAATGCAAAACCCTCTCCTTGTCATTGCTGGGCTTAGGACACAAGGAGGGAAGAACAATATCCTGATTCAGATGAAAAGCAGAGACCACCTTAGGAAGGAAATCTGGCTTGAAGCGGAAAACAACCTTGTCCTGATGCCTCTCAAAGTAAGGAGCCTCAATAGACAAGGCTGCCAACTCCGAAACATGTCGAACAGAAGTGATGGCAACCAGAAAAACAACCTTCTGAGTAAGCGTAGAAAGTGCAATATCCTGCAAAGGTTCAAACGGAGGACCCTGCAAGGCAGACAAAACCAAATTCAAATCCCACACTGGGAGCAAAGGCTTCCTAGGAGGCCGAACATGCGTAACCACCTGGAAAAAGGTCATAACCAGAGGATGAAGAGCAAAAGACTTTTGAAAGAACACGGCCAAGGCAGAAACCTGCCCTTTCAGCGTACTAAGCTGCAAACCTTGGTCCAGACCATGTTGCAGAAATTCCAAGACCCTAGGGACAGAAAACGCCCTGCAAGGCAAGGCCCTTACCTTACACCAATCAATATAAGACCTTCAAGTCCTATAATAGATGGCAGAGGAAGACTGCTTTCTAGCCCCAACCAGAGTCTGAATGACAGCATAAGACCTTCCTCCCTCAAGATTGAGGTTTCAGCAACCACGCCGTCAGAGCCAGCGTTGGTAAATTGGGGTAGAGTAGTGGACCCTGAGTGAGCAGATCTGGTAGAAGGGGCAGGTCTAACTGATCCTCTGCCAACCTTACCACATCTGCGAACCAAACCTGTCTTGGCCACCTTGGAGCCACCAGGATTGCTTACGCGCCCTCTAGGGCCAGCTTGCGCACCACTCTGCCCACCATGGGAAATGGAGCGAACAGATACAGAAACCCCAGATCCCTCCAGTTCAGAGACATGGCATCCCCTGCCAGAGCCAGCGGATCCCGCGAGAGAGACACAAATGCCGGAAGCTTGTGACGAGAGGCAAAGAGGTCCACCTCCGGAGACCCCCACCGGTGGCAAAGCGACCGAAACACCTTGGGGCTGAGCGACCATTCCCCCCGGCGAGATGACCCCCTGCTCAGGGAGTCCGCCTCCGTGTTCTCCACTCCCGGAATGTACACCGCCGAGATGCATGGGACATTGCTCTCTGCCCAAGCCAGGATCAAAGACACTTCCCTGAGGGCACGCCTGCTGCGAGTCCCTCCCTGGTGATTGATGTAGGCGACCGCCGTCCGATTGTCCGACCGAACTTGAACCGTTAGGCCCCGCAACTGATGAGTCAAGTGAACCAGAACCAACCTGATGGCCCTCAACTCCAGAACATTGATGGGATCGTGAGCCTCCAGAGGCCCCCACAGTCCCTGAAACTGAAGATCCTTCCAAAATCCCCCCCAACCTGACAGGCTGGCATCCGTGGTGACCGTCTCCCAACGAGGGGTCAGAAAGGATCTGCCCCTCGTCAGATTGCTTGGTTTCAGCCACCACCGAAGGGAATGCCGCACCCGGGGGGACATCAGAAAAGACTGATCCAATGACAGCGGGGACCCGTCCCAGGCCGCCAAGAGATGGAGCTGGAGCGTCCTTGTGTGAAACTGGGCAAAGGGAACCGCCTCGAACGATGCCACCAAAAAAAACACCAGTCGCATACCTAGCCGGATGGATGGGCGGGGGAAGGATAGGAGACGCTGAGTCAATTCCTGAATCAGAAGAACCTTGGCTTGGGGGAGAAACACCCTGGCCTGAGAAGTATCCAGCGACATTCCCAGAAACTCCACCACCCTGGAGGGAGTGAGGCAGGACTTGGGATAGTTGATCACACAACCGAAACTCTCCAGAGTGGACATCACTCCAGCTGCGCCTGACTGAGGGAAGACGCCATGATGAGAAGATCGTCCAGATAGGGCAAGAAGCGGATACCCCGGGCTCTGAGGATGGCCATCACTCCTGCCAACATCTTGGTAAAAACCCTTGGAGCCGAGGTAAGGCCAAACGGAAGAGCCACAAACTGAAAATACCATTTTGTGAGTACTCACCTGAAAAATGGATATTGTCAGTGTGCCACAAGCCCCGCTTCCCCTTTAATTCTTACGATCGGGGTTACTCCACCTCCAGGTGGCGACGCTGCAGAGAGAAGTCTTGAAAACGAGCCCCCTTCCGGCCTATATATACCTGGGACCTCCCACTTAACACCAGTAATTTAAAAAGCAGAAAGACAAGGTACCAGGAAATCCAATGGTAACCTCAAAATAAAGAAAAAGCTTCACCATATAAAGGAACCGGGATACCGAAAAGGGCAGGTGAAGCGGGGTGTGTGGCACACTGACAATATCCATTTTTCAGGTGAGTACTCACAAAATGGTATTATTCTCAGTGTGCCACACACCCCGCTTCATCTTTAATTCTTACGATCGGGACATCCAAAAGCAGTGTCCACAAGGGATGGGTTTCCGAAGGCAAAGTGAAGCATAACTCAAATGACTGCAGTCTGCAGAACTTTGCGGCCAAACACAGCATCCGCTGAGGCCCGCACATCAACCTTGTAAAACTTAGAAAAAGTATGAACAGAAGACCAAGTAGCAGCCTTACAAACTTGTTCAACAGAAGCTTGGTGCTAAGAAGCCCAAGACGCTCCAACGGCGCAAGTAGAATGAGCAGTGATACGAAAAGGGGGAACTTTCCCCTTAGCAGAATAGGCCGCAATAATGGCCTGACGAATCCATTTGCTAATGGAAGATTTGGCCGGCGCCAAACCCTTCCTAGGCCCACAGGGCACAACAAAAAAGGCATCAGTTTTATGAAAAGGAGAAGTAATAATCAAATAGTACTTAACACAGCGTACTACATCCAAACAATGCAAAACCCTCTCCTTGTCATTCTTAGGCTTAGGACACAAGGAGGGAAGAACAATATCCTGATTCAAATGAAAAGCAGAAACAACCTTAGGAAGAAAGTCCGGTTTGAACCGAAAAACCACTTTATCCTGGTGCCTCTCAAAGTAGGGCGCCTGAATAGACAAGGCCGCCAACTCCGAGACACGCCGAACCGAAGTGATAGCTACCAAGAAGACAATCTTCTGAGTCAGGGTAGACAAAGCAATATCTTGCAAAGGCTCAAAGGGAGGAGCCTGAAGAGTGGAAAGAACCAAATTCAAGTCCCAAACAGGGAGTAAAGGTTTCGTGGGAGGCCGCACATGCGTAACCCCCTGAAAAAAAGTTTTAACTAAAGGATGAAGCGCAAAACGCTTCTGAAAAAAGATAGATAAGGCAGAAACTTGCCCCTTCAAAGTACTCAGCTGAAGACCAGAGTCCAGCCCTGATTGCAAAAACTCCAGAATCCTGGGAACCGAAAAGACCCTACAAGGCAAAGATCTAACCTCAAACCAAGCGATATAGGCTTTCCAAGTCCTATAGTAGATGATAGAAGAAGACCTCTTCCGGGCACTGATCAGAGTCTTAACGACCGAGTCAGAAAGACCCTCCTCCTTCAAGATGGAGGTTTCAGCAGCCAAGCCGTCAAACCCAGCGTTGGTAAATTGGGGTAAGACAGCCGATCCTGAGTGAGCAGATCGGGCCGAAGAGGCATAACGAGCTGGTCCACTGCCAGCCGAACAATGTCTGCGAACCATACTCGCCTTGGCCACCTTGGGGCCACGAGAATGGCGGACACCTGCTCCAGAGCCAGCTTCCGTACCACCCTGCCCAGCATGGGTATCAGAGGAAACAGGTACAGAAACCCCAGATCCCCCCAGCTCAGGGAAATGGCGTCCACTGCCAGAGCCAGAGGATCCTGGGAGAGCGACACGAAGTTCGGGAGCCTGCAATTGTGACGAGAGGCAAACAGGTCCACCTCCGGCGTCCCCACCGGAGACACAGTGACCGAAAAACCTGAGGATGGAGAGCCCATTCTCCCAGATGGGAAGAGCCCCTGCTCAACAGGTCCGCTTCCTGGTTTTCCACCCCTGGGATGTAAACCGCCGAGAGACAAGGAACATGGGACTCCGCCCAGGTCAGGATCAGGGACACCTCTCTGAGAGCACCCAGACTGCGAGTCCCTCCCTGATTGATGTAAGCAACCGCTGTTCGATTGTCTGAACGGACCTGGACCGGAAGGCCCAGAACATGTTGAGTCAGAAGAGCAAGAACCAGACGGATGGCTCTCAGTTCCAGAATATTGATGGGTAAGTGGGCCTCTTGAGGTCCCCACTGCCCCTGGAACTGAAGACTCTTCCAGAATCCCCCCCATCCCGAAAGACTGGCGTCCATGGTGACCGGAACGGCCACGGCCCCTCCCCCGGGTCCAACCTGTACCTCTGGTAGCGGGAAAGGAAGCCCCCCTACCCGCTCTGACTCCCCAAAAGGAAGGATTAAAGGCACTCGCACCCCGAAAGGGGCGACGAGGCCTCTTGCGTTGAGGTAATTTACCACCTTTTGCCACTGAATCTATTTTATCACCAAACAGGCGCAAACCCAAAAAAGGGATCGCTGTAAGCACCTTTTTAGAGACAAAGTCCGCTGTCCACTGGCACAGCCACACTGACCGACGAATTGCCACCAGCAGCGCCGCTGTCCTGCTACTCATCGCCAGAGCATCGTCCTGAGCGGTCAAGACAAAAGAAATAAACGACTCACACCGTTTAAGAGAACAAAACTCATCACAAGCGGGATCAAGACCTGCGTACAGATCCTGCCAACAGAAGAAGCGCCGAAGCACACACTGGCCGCAGTGTCGATCCGGCACTGATAAAACCATGGCGAGCAAATTGATCAATCCGACGATCCTCACTATCCTTAATGGCAGTGGTCTCAGAAGATTGTAACACAGCCGTGCTAGACAGCCCTAACACAGGGGTATCGACATCAGGGGGAACAGACCAAAGCTTCACCAAATTCTCCGGAAAGGGATAGCGTTTATCCCAACTGGGAGGAATTCCAGCCAGTCGCGTGGGTTGTTCCCATTCCTTAAGGACAACCCTCACAAAGTGTTGTTGCCTGGGAAAAACCAAACGCGGCTGGGGAACATCAAATAACTCACCCTTTGGCAGGGCGACTGCCTCAGGCGGATCCAAATTCAAAATTTCAAACATTTGAGCCAGAATGGAAGGGGTGTCAAAGGACACCCCCGTAGCCTGATCGCCAGCAGCGTCAATCCCTAGCTGATCTGCAGGCTCATCCGACTCAAGGAGTTCCCCCTCCTCATCAGGGGGACAATCGGACCAATCCACTATTTCACACGTCTCATCCTCCGAAGCAGGTGCTGCTGGAGAAAGGTGTTTCCGCTTCGCTGTAGCCTTCTGAGCTACCTTGGCGGAAATTATTTTCTCGAGGTTGGCCAATCGTGCACACACCTCGGCTTGCGAATCCCCACCCTTGACAATGTCACATGGGGACCGGAATAAGGGAGGGGGGGTAGGAGATGACGGAAGTTGCGAGGAGCCAGAAGCCGGAGCGACAGACTGGCGCGCAATGTTCTGCTTTGCACATGGAATGCATAATATAACATCATCGCCTGGGAGCGGAACCCCACAGCCCCCACACAGCCTGGATGGCCCCGAAGAGCCGTTACCGGTATTGTCGGAAGCCTCCATATGGTGAATTTATGGTATTCGCAACAACCCAGGGTTTTACGCACTAAGCCACCCGGGATGCCCCTTTATAATTAATGTCCTGGGAAAGGGAGGATTTAATTTTTTTTTTTTTTAAAACCTTAGGACAAAACCCAATTTAGAGTACTAAGGATAGCCAGGTATAACAGAACCGGGAGAGCCACTGCAGTGAGGGGATCCCAGGATCTGTGGGGGAAAAGAGACAAAAGTCAGACCCCCAGAAGAAAAGGCAGCATGCAGCATAGTCATTCAATACAGAAAAAAGCATCAAAAATAACAATAGCAAAGCCCCAAAGTGGCTTAAGATTTAAACTGAAGCCAGCAAACATACACTTTTTTTTTTTTTAATACATAAACATGCTGAAACAAACTGATAGAAAAAAGGACGGCCCCACACACGAGGTGGGGACCGTTTACCTGCACGAAGAGCAGAAGCAGCCAGCCAGACAGCAACCTGCAGCCCCCCCCACCTGACTCCTTGACTCCTTGATTAGAAGGAGGAAGTGCGGCGGGGCCGAGCTGCGAGACAACCAGAGAGGCCCCGCCCCCTCCAATTCAAACAGCGCAGCCCGCCAAATGGCGGTGCCGCATGCAGAGAAGGCGCCCCAACGCCCTCGGAGTCAGTGGGGGGGGGGGGGGGGGGGGAAACATGCTACTCAAATACACAGCCCTAGCAGTTCAGGCCGCGTGAGCGCCACCCGCGGCGCTGAGCCTGAGACTGCCATCACTCTTTAATAAGCACAGTAACGTTAAAACACAACATGCACACAGTATAAGAACCCCAACCCCCCCCCCCACCCATAGTGAAGGGAGAAGGGACCGTAACGGGAGAGAAATGGCCAAAGGGAAACAATGGGACAGGGGCATCCCAAATCCGGATCACCATGCCGGATAGCCGCATTGCCCCACGTGTGAGGTCGAGCGGAGGAGATAAGCTCCTAGGCACCTATAGTGCCATCTACCGTTGCCCAGTGAGCAGCCTAGGTTGGGAGGCTTCCATTAACCATCTAGGTACACAAAATCAAAACTGGGCAGAAATAGACCCAAAGGGGGTGCCGGGGTAAGACCCCGGCTACCTGCAAGCAGGAGACTTCTTTCTTCTGTCTTGTCGCCTCATGCAGAGAGAAAACACTGGTGTTAAGTGGGAGGTCCCAGGTATATATAGGCCGGAAGGGGGCTCGTTTTCAAGACTTCTCTCTGCAATGTCGCCACCTGGCGGTGGAGTAACCCCGATCGTAAGAATTAAAAGGGAAGCGGGGTGTGTGGCACACTGAGAATAATGCCGATTGTCCACGACAAACCTGAGGAACCTCTGGTGTGCCAGAAATATTGGAATATGCAGGTAAGCATCCTTGATGTCTATGGACGTCATGAAGCCCCCCTGACGAAGTGAATGGATGGCTGAGCGCAGAGTTTCCATACGGAACTTTCGGGGACGGAAAAACCTGTTGAGCAATTTCAGATCCAGTATAGGACGAACGGAACCGTCCTTCTTGGGCACCGTTAACAAATTGGAATAGAAGCCCAGGCCCCGGTCTGAGAGGGGCATCAGACAGACGACAGCCATGTCCGAGAGACTTGCTACTGCCGCCCGAAGCCCCTGGGCGGCCAGAGGATCTGACAGCTCCCGAGACCTGAAGAATCTGGGAGGGGGCCGGAACTCGAACTCCAGTATGTAACCGGAAGACACCACTTCCTGAATCCACCTGTCCGAGACCTCTTGGACCCAGACCTGGGAGAAGAGTTGCAACCGTCCCCCCACCCGCAAGGGTGAGGGCGCCCCCTCACTGCTGAGCCGACTTGGCAGCAGCTCTAGGCTTGGAGCCCCAACTGTGTCCTGGACGGGCCCGACCCCTGCCCCTAGGCCAGGAATCATCTCTGGACGAAGGGAAGGCCAAACCCCTGCCAACGCTAGCCCCACGAAAGGACTGAGAGAAGGAAGCCGTCCCTCGAAAAGGGCGACGCTGCTTCTTACACTGTGGTAACCTACCTCCCTTTGCCACCAAATCCAATTTTTCTCCAAAGAGCCGTAATCCCACAAAGGGAAGGGCCGTGAGCGACTTTTTGGACACAAAATCAGCCGCCCACTGACGTAACCAAACCGACCGGCGGATAGCCACAAGCAGGGCCGTAGCTCTGCTACACATCACCAATGTGTCATCCAGGGCGAACAGCACAAATGACAAAAATAACTCACAGCTCTTAAGGTCGGCAAATTCCTCACTAGCCAGGTCAAGCCCGGAAGAGGTCAATAATCCTCTAACAACCGACCTGGCAGCTACCAATACAACCGCAGAAGCACAAACCGGCCGCAAGGCCGATCCAACACTGGCAAAACCATGACAAGCCATCTGGTCAATGCGTTTATCCTCACCATCCTTGAGAGTAGTGCACTCCGGAGAATGGAGGACTGAGGAGCTGGACAACCCCAAAACAGGAGCATCCACCTCGGGGGGAGACGACCAGTGCTTCACTGCGTCTGCCAGAAAGGGATATTTCTTGTGCCAACCCGATGGGACACCCGGAAGCCGCGTCGGCCTCTCCCATTCCTTGCAAATAATACCATCAAAATGCTTTTGATAAGGAAATTCCAAGCGGGGCTTCGTCACTTCAAAGAACTCCCCCTTCAGCGGAGGAGCCGCCTCGGGTGGAGAAATAGCCAGGACCTCAAACATATGAGCCAGGACCCTAGAGGTATCCGAGGAATCCCCCTGGCCCTGCTCGGTATCAGTGCCCACAAACTGCTGATCGTCAGAGTCATCAGACTCCTCATACAGCTCCCCTTCCTCACGCGGGGAACAATCAGACCAAATCCTCCCTATCAAAGGCCTGCGCAGCGTTATACAAATGTTTTCTCTTTGCCGTGGCCTTTTTTGCGACGGCACTGGAAAACAATTTTTCAAGATTGGCCAATCTGGCACACACCTCAGATTGCGACTCCCCGCTAATGCCCACAAAACAAGCCCGTGTCAGGCGAGGGGGAGACGTGGAAGAGACTGGCGAAGCAGACGCCTGAGATCCGGTCTGCCGCGTAATAGACCGCTGCGCACAGGGTACACATAGAAAATACAATTCTGTGAAATACTCACCTGTAGAATTGGTATAAGTATACAGTACGTCCTGCTCCAGATAGATTACTTACACTTGGGTTATCCTTCTCCAGATGGCGCTGCACTGCAGAGACATGTAAAAACAGGCTCCTCCCGGCCCCTCAAATACCCGGGGACCTCCCACAAATCCCCAGCATTGAAAAGCAGTGATCAAGAAGCCGGGAGAATTTAACCACCCAAAAACTGGTAACTTATAACAATGATAACAATCACCATACAGGGGATCCAGAATAATGCAAAAACCAGGGTGGGGTGGAGCAGGACGTACTGTATACTTATAATACCAATTCTACAGGTGAGTATTTCACAGAATTGTATTATTCTTAGTATACAGTACGTCCTGCTCCAGATTACTTACACTTGGGACATCCAATAGCAGTGTCCATAAAGTAGGGTGGGATCCCCAACAAAAAAGGCAACAGCAGACAGTTTAAACCACTGCCGCCTGCAAAACCTTGCGGCCAAAAACAGCATCAGCTGAGGCCCTAACATCAACCTTGTAAAACTTTGAAAAGGTATGAAGAGAAGACCAAGTAGCGGCCTTGCAAACTTGTTCAACAGAAGCCTGGTGCTGGAAGGCCCAAGAGGCACCAATAGCACGAGTAGAATGAGCAGTAAGGCGGAAGGGAGGATTCTTCCCCTTAGCAGAATAGGCTTAAATCACAGCCTGACGGATCCATTTGCTGATAGTAGACTTGTTAGGAGCCAAACCCTTCCTAGGACCAGAAGGGACCACAAAAAGAGCATCAGTCTTCCTGAAGGACGCAGTGACTACTAGGTAATACTTCAGACACCTGACCACATCCAAGGAATGCAAAACCCTTTCCTTAGCATTGCTAGGATTAGGGCACAATAAAGGAAGCACAATATCTTGATTCAAATGAAAAGCAGACACCACCTTAGGCAGAAAATCCGGCTTAAAGCGGAACACCACCTTGTCCTGGTGTCTCTCAAAGTATGGGAGCTGGATAGACAGAGCCGCCAGCTCAGACACATGCCTGAACGAAGTAATAGCCACCAGAAAGACAACCTTGAGGGTAAATACAGCCAGAGCAGCATCCTGAATAGGTTTAGAGGGAGCACCCTGCAAGGCAGACAAGACCAAGTTCAAATCCCGAATAGGGACCATAGGTTTTCGTGGGGGCCGCACATGAGTAACCCCCTGGAAGAAAGTCTTAACCAAAGAATGCTGAACAAAAGATTTCTGAAAGAAAAAAAAGACAGGGCAGACACCTGACCCTACAGAGCACCGAGTTGTAGTCCCGACGCCAACCCATGCTGTAAGAACTCCAGAACCCTGGGAACTGACAACACCCGACAGGGAGGAGACCTAGACTCACACCAGTCAAAGTAGGTACGTCATACCCTGTGATAGATGTAAGAAGATACTTTCTTCCTAGCCTTCACCATGGTAACACCCACCGAGGCGGACAAGCCCTTCTCCATCAAGATGGAGGTTTCAGCAGCTAGGCCGCAAAGCCAGAGTTTGTAAATTGGGATGACGTAAGGGGCCCTGAGTGAGCAGATCTGGCACCCCTGGCAGAAACGTACTGGTCTACTATCATCAGCACCACGTCTGTGAACCACACTCTTCTTGGCCACCTGGGGGCCACCAGAATCGCTGGTACCCCTTTCAGAGCAATCTTGCGCAGAACCCTGCCCAGCAGGGGGAATAGAGGAAAGACATACAGTAGCCGAAATTCCTGCCATGACATGGACACAGCATCCGTGGTCCAGGCCAGAGGATCCTAAGACAGGGAGACAAGGGCCGGGAGCTTGTAATTGTGAGGGGACGCAAACAGATCCACATCTGGTAGACCCCAACGGTGACACAGGGACTGGAATACCCTGTTGCAGAAGGACCACTCTCTCTGACAAGAGGTCCCCCTGCCCAGAGAGTCTGGCAGTAGACTCTCTGCCCCCGGGGATGTACACAGGCGAAATGCATTGAACATTGGCCTCCGCCCATGTCAGAATCCGCTACACCTCCTGGAGGGCCCCCCTGCTCCGGGTCCCTCCCTGATGGCTGATGTATGCAACTGCCGTCCTGTTGTCTGAGCGCACCTGCACAGACAAACCCGCAGGTGGTCGGTCAACTGACCCAGAACCAATCTGATCGCCCGTAGTTCCAAAATGTTGATAGGTAAGTGGGCCTTGAGAGGCCCCCACCTCCCCTGGCACCGCAGGGACTACCAGAATCCCCCCCCCCCCCTGACAGACTGGCATCCGTGGTGACCATCTCCCAGGAGGGGGCCAGAAGGACCTGCCCCCCAGCAAGTTCCTGGAGTCCAGCCACCACGAAAGAGACCGCCTGACCAAGGGAGAGGGAGCACACAGACCTCGTCCAAGGACGTTGGGTCCTTGTCCCAAACTGACAGAAGGTGAAGATGTAGAGGCCTCAAATTGAACTGAGCAAAAGGCACCGCCTCGAAGCACGCCACCATCAGGCCCACCAACTGCATTCCCTGCCTGAGGGAGAGATGGAGACACGACAGCAGGAACCTCACCTGCGCAGTTAGAGCTTCTGTTGGGGAAGTAATATCCTTGACTGAACCGTATCCAGAATCATTCCCAGGAACGGGGTCACCGGGGAAGGGGACAGAGAAGACTTGGGGTGATTGATCACCCAGCCGAAGGACTCCAGGGTGGCCACCACCAGCTGAGTGTCCAACTCTGCCTGCTGTAGTGACTGAAAGGTGATGAGTATCTTGTCCAGGTAGGGCAGCGCGCGGATGCCCCTTGGCCTCATCAGAGACATCACCCCCGCCAGCACCTTGGTGAGCACTCTGGGAGCTGAAGAGAAGCCAGATAGCAAGGCCACAAATTGGCAGTGTTGATCTTCCAACGCAAATCTGAGGAACCTTGGTGTCCTGAAAACACAGGGATGTGAAGGTAAGCATCTTTGATGTCCGCAGACGTCATTAAACCCCCGGGGCGCAAGGAGCTGATGGCCGAGCGCAGAGTTTCCATGCGAAAACGCCTGTTCTTGACAATTTTGTTGAAGATCTTTAAATCCAGAATGGGCCTGACTGACCCATCTTTTTTGGGAACTGTGAAAAGGTTGGAGTAGAGCCCCTTGCCTCTGTCTCTTAAGGGTAATCTGCAAATGACCCCCAGACCCAGCAGGCCTTACACGGCCTGCGCCAACACCTGAGCAGAGGCAGGGTCCTGGAGTATCGGGGACCTGATAATTCTTGGGGGAGGCCGCACAGCAAACTATCTTGTAACCGGAGGACACTACCGCCTGAATCCACCGGTTTGAGGCGTGATGCCTCCAGACTTGAGCAAAGTGCCGCAGCTGTCCCCCCACCCTGACGGGCGAGGGCGCCCCATCATGCTTGAGGGGGCTTAGCCCCCCCCCCCCCCGGAGGAGCCATGACGTTGTCTTCTGCTCCTGTGACAGGAATCTGCACGAGCCCCCGCGAAGGACACCCCTGTTTCTTGTTTAGCACCATGGTAGGGGGGGGTGAAGGGGAGCCCTGGCCCCAAAGGGGCCGAGACAGCCGTGTGCGCTGGGGTAACTTACCTCTCTTAGCAAAAAGGTCTAGACGGGCCCCAAACAGGCATAGCCCCTTAAAAGGAAGCCCAGTGAGGGCCTTCTTTGCAGCATTGTCAGCATCTCACTGTCGCAGCCAAACCAAGCGGTGTATAGCCACCACAAGGGCAGAAGTTCTTGCACACATTCTGATGGTGTCATCCAATGCTAATAGGACAACTTTTACAAAAACATCACTGGAGAGTGCATTAAACACCTCACAAGGGAGATCATCAGGGGCACTATCAAGCATATTTTTGATAAGGGTTCTAGTGGCCACAGCAGTAATAGCAGAGGCACAAACAGGGCGCAGCGCCGTCCCCGCACATGCAAAGGCGTGGGAGGCCAGCAGGTCAATGCGCCGGTCCTCAGCATCCCGCAGGGTAGTAGAATCAGGGGAATGCATGACAGGGGTGTTAGATAGCCCTAGGATCGGGACATGCACCTCAGGGGGGGATGACCAATATTTAACCACCTCAGGGGGAAAGGGATACTTCCTATCCCAATTCCTTGGAACCCCGGGAAGTTTACTGGGGCACTCCCATTCCTTGAGCACAAGGGTATGGAAATGTGCCTGCTCTAGAAATTCCAAAGTGATTTTGCTGTATGAAAACACTCCCCTTTTTGCCTGGGAGCCTCACCAGGGAGAGAGATAGACAGAAGCTCAAAGATCTGGGTCAATAATCTGTCAGTGTCATCCGGGGCCGAGGGGTCAGAGCCAGAATCGTAATGACCCCTTGGTCTCTCATCAGATGAGCCTGAATCAGAAAAGAGTTCTCCTTCATCAGATGGGGTATAGCCACACAGATTCATAAACTCCTGAGATCCCATAGGGAAAACAGTAACATTAGGTGTCAAGTGCCGCTTCTTACCAGGGCCCTTAGGCGCTAAAGACCTCGCAATAATCTGTTCAGCAGTAGGCAGTCTAGAAGACACATTAGGCTGAAAATCCCCACAAGTATGCAACTCAACAGGAGTGAGATTTAAGCTGGGGGGAGTAGGTGAAGTGTAAAGCCGCCCACGAGGGCACTTACGGACCGCGGTAAGAACGTCACACGCGCGCGCAACCTGACAACATGGCGCCGAGAGTACCTCGAAGGGCGGGCCAGAGCGAGCCGTGACGCAGGGCGCGCCAGGCCAGGCCCCGCCCCACCGAAGAGCGCGAAGTCCACCGACAAGCAGCCAATGAGAACGCAGAAGCGTCTGAGGTAACGCCGCATTTGCAATAGTAAAAAGACAAGTCAGCGCGGCGGCTGACACCACACACACTAGTCAAGAAAAACATGACAAAAGGCCGTATGCACGAATCACGATACACGCTCACCCACACCCCCCCCCTTCTTTCCCCCCGAAGGCTACAGGGAGAATGAGGGAGGATGGCGGCCTTCTGTACAGGACCCACGGCTACCGGGGCATGGGACAATAATGCGGGAGGGGCATCCCATAAAGGCTCACCATCAGCCTATACCGCCTACACTTTGGTGGGGGACTGCAGTGGAGCAGCGCTCCATAAGCACGCAAGGTGCCGCCTACCTTCACCCGACCAGCGCAGCCCAGGCTGGGAGGCACATCACACGAAGGACGGGTGGGAATAGTCCAACAGGGCCGCAGGCTAATAGCCCCGCTCACCTGCGAGAAAGTGACAATTTCATGTCTTCGCAGTAAGCACTGCAGAGAAATCTAGGGGGATTTGTGGGAGGTCCCGGGTATTTGAGGGGCCGGGAGGTGCCTGTTTTTACATGTCTCTGCAGTGCAGCGCCATCTGGTGGAGGATAACCCAAGTGTAAGTAATCTATCTGGAGCAGGACGTACTGTATACTAAGAATATACATCATCCCCCAAAAGGGATACCCCACACCCCAAACACAGCCTGGATTGCCCCGAGGGGGGCACAAGCCCAGTATCCGGGGAAGCCTCCATATGGTGATTTTTTAGTAATATATATATATATATATATATATATATATATATATATACACAATGCTCTTTATTTTTTTGGGGAATTACGCAATAATGCAACCCGGGATGCCCCTTTAAGTCCCGAGTGGGAGGATTTTAAGCCAGCTAACAATTAACCAGGGACCCTGGACCGGGAGAACCCCCCTTTAATATGATCAATGGTCCACCTGGAACACAAGCACACACTCAGACCATGCAAAATGTACAAGGAGTTAAACAACAGATGACAGTGATGGCCATCAGGCCCCGCCCCTCCCCCATCTCTCCCGGCCAGAAGCCGGGACATGAAAGACGCGCTCGCAGCACGGGGGTGGGCCGTAGGCGCGCGCGAGCGCCCGCCCCCCCCACCCAGAGGAGATGGGCTAACCGCCGCCATTGCAGACAGCTCCTTTAGCGCGCCGGAGGCCGGCGCCGCGGGACCTCCGGCACCATCTAAAAGTGAAAGTAAAATCATCCACACAGTAAAACATACACACGCACACACACACACACATAATTGATAGGAATCCATAAGGGACCCGGCCCCCCTCCCCCCTCTAAGGGTACCCGGGAGAGGGGGAATCAATGCCAGGGTAGGGCCAAGGGATGGGGCATCCCAAACCGGGATCACCAACCCAGATAGCCGCCTACCTCTCATTATGGGGTCTCACGGCTCCTAAGCACCAGGGGTGCCAGCTACCTTTGCCCGGACCAGCAGCCTAGGCTGGGAGGCAGGGAATATTAAACAAAGGGGATCCGGGTAGGAATAGAAGAAAGAAGGCTGGGAGGCATCCCGGCTACCTGCAAGGAGGAGACATCTTCTGACTTGCTCGCCACTGCAGAGATGAAAGACTGGGGGGTAATGAGTGGGAGGTCCCAGGTATTTATGGGCCGGGAGGGTCTTACATTTTTTTTATATCATCTCTGCAAGATCGCCATCTACAGGTCAGTATACCGAAGTGTAATGAATGCCTTGAAGCGGGGTGTGTGACATACTTAGAATATTCCTCAGCCTCCATAGGAAAGAGGGAAACACCAGCGTGGGGGAGGGGGGTAGGCAAAGCCAGAGGGAGCGCAGGCCCAGCCACCGGTAACCCAGACTGCAGCGCGTCTGCTGGGCGCAGGGTACACACACCCTGACATCACTAGGGGAAATCCCATACGCCACACAAAGCCAGGCTTGTCCCGAAGGAACCCCAAGCACATTATCCTGAGAAGCCTCGATATGGTGATTATTGTGGCACAATAGGCCAATTGGGATTGACACCAATAAGGCTACCTGGGATGCCCCAATAGCCTGCTAGGGAAGTGGGAGATATACAATACAATAGCCCTCCAATAAGGCGTTAAATAGAGGGGATAGGACCGGGAGAAACCACAAAAAAGTTTGACCCGCCTGTAAGACATAAAGCAAAGAACCCGTAAGCATAAGAAATGTAAAGAAAAGCCAGCCCGCAGGGGCACTTACGGACCGCGATAGGGGGACGCCAGACACGCAGCAAAGGAGCTTCAAAATTGCGCCTGCATATACCTCGAGAGGCGGGCCGCGGGGAAGTGATGCGGAAGACGTCATTCGCAAGGCCCGCCCCCCCCCAAAGAGCGTGACGAGGCCAGCCAATGACAGCGCAGCAGTGCCTGAGGCGGCGGCAATAGTAAAACCAATGCAAAACACATAGCAGATATACCCCCCCCCCCCCCCCGGAGATCTACCCAGGGGGAGCGAAGGGGAAGCAGTGGACCTAAGAGGAGCCTAACTGAGGGGACAGGGGGCGAGGGAGGGGCTCACCACGGGCCTGTACCGCCTACCCTTTGGTGGGGGACTGCGGTAGGAGCAGCGCTCCTTAGCACCTAGCAGCGGTGCTGCCTACCATCACCTGACCAGCGCAGCCTAAGCTGGGAGGCAGTGAAAAGGAACGGGTGGGAATAGTCCTACAGGGCCGCAGGCTAATAAGCCCCGCTCACCTGCGAGTAGAAAGAGCCATCTTCTAGTCATCGCAGCCCAGATTGCAGAGAAGAACTGGGGATTTGTGGGAGGTCCCTGGTATATATGGGGCCGGGAGGAGCCACTTTTCTGTCTCTGCAGTCCAGCGCCATCTACTGGATGTATAACTCAAAAGTAAGGAATATCTTCTGGAACAGGAAGTGCTGTATACTTATATAAATCACCACCTACCTGGCCACTAGATTCAGTGGTACCAGATTCATTTCTCTCCACAACTGGATTAGTACGTAGGATCTCCTGGGCCTGGGTGACAATAAGTTTTAGCTCGTTGACAAACTTATCCTTTTCTGCTTCCAACACAAAATCATCTTCAACCTGTTCAACAAAAGAACAAGTTTTAAAAAGAACCCATCAACAGAAAAACTCAGAACACCGTTTGTATATGTAGGCACAGGTATTGTAATAATGGGCTTAAACCATTGATCGATAAAAATTAAAACATAAATAGGCCCATCTAAAGACTGACCATGTAAAGAGCAATGTCCTCTGGAGCATCCCCATCTGCATCAAATTTAAAAGTGACCATCTTGTTGTTATGAGTTTCCAGCTGACATTCAACCATGTTATCTCCAAATGTAGAAACCTTAAAAAAAATATATATACATTACGTATTTAATAGAACGATTTTTGCAGTGAATTGTTTTCTCTTGATAAATGGCAACAGTATTGAGGCAGCTGCACCCAATGAAGTGGAAAATGAAAAAAGACATACACCTATGAAGATTTATTGGAAATTGGTCACAATTCAATTCTTATTGTGAAGGCAAGGAGTGAATGGAATAATCATTGTCTTATTTTTTGGCCAATTATCAAAGACTAAATTATACTGAAATAAGATGTGAATGAAAGATAGATATTTTCAATGCCAGAGCGCATGGCTGCCTTAAAGAATCCTTAGAAGAGAGACTTACCCCTAAAAAGGACAGGTTAAACCGAGTCATCTTATCTGGGCGGGGACAAGAGGCTCTGCGTTGCTTGATCTTTTCAAGTTTGCCATTGCCTACAGCAGCATCAACACTGCCAGTATCGGCAGAGGCACTGGGGAAGAAAATGGACATTAGTAAGCAAAAATACCATTTTGTGATTACTCACCTGTAAAATGGGTATTCTAAGTATGTCTCACACCCTGCTTCGGACACATGGGTTATAGTACAGTAGAGGGCGAACTTCTGCAGAGATGACTAGAAAAAAAAGAAGCCCCTCCCAGTCCATAAATACCTGGGTCCTCCCACACATTTCCCAGTATAAGAAAGTAGTAAGGGGACCAGGAATAGCCAATAAAATCTATGATAAAAAAAGTTTCACCATATAGAGGATCCAAGATACAACTCAGGGTGGGACGAAGCAGGGTGTGTGACATACTTATAATACCCATTTTACAGGTGAATAATCACAAAATGGTATTATTCCAAGTATGTCTCACACCCTGCTTCGGAATGATTAATAACACGTGGGACATCCAATAGCAGTGTCCAAAAAGGGTGGGGATCCCAACAGGCAATAATGCACAAATTAAACCACTGCAGCTTGCAGAACTTTGCGGCCGAAAACAGCATCCGCTGAGGCCCGCACATCAACCTTATAAAACGTGGAAAAAGTATGAACAGAAGACCAAGTAGCAGCCTTACAACTTGTTCAACAGAGGCTTGGTGCTGAAACACCCAGGAAGCCCCAACAGCACGAGTAGAATGAGCAGTGATGTGGAAAGGGGGATCCCTCCCCTTAGCAGAATAGACCCTAATAACGGCCTGACAAATCCATTTACTAATGGTAGACGTGACGGTCGCCAAACCCTTCTGAAGTAACCGCCAGATAGTACTTTACACATCTAACAACGTCCAGAGAGTGCAAAGCCCTCTTCTTGTCATTGCTAGGTTTAGGACACAGTGAAGGAAGCCCAATGTCCTGATCGAGGTGAAATGCAGAGACAACCTTTGGCAAGAAGTCTGGTTTAAAACGGAAAACCACCTTGTCCTGATGTCTCTCAAAGTAGGGGGCCTGAATGGACAGAGCCACCAACTCCGAAACACGTCGAACAGAGGCGATAGCCACCAAAAAGGCAACTTTTAAGGTGAAAATGGATAGATATGAAAAAAGAAAGGTAAAACTACTTGGAGAACTCCTATGTTACTAGTATCTCGCACTGCCTCCTAACGAGGCGCCCTGCTAACCAAACTAAACGAGTTTGTTAAAGCAGAAGTATATAGGGTTAAAAAAATGATTAAGGAAGTAAAGCAAAATAAATTTAGACGTGATCTGAGTTTGAGTCTGGAAAAATTTTCCTAGAGTTCAAACCCGACACAGACCCTTTTCCCGACAGAGACAATGGAGAGAGGTCTCCAGTGACCTCTCAGGAGCAGAAACAGAGATGTCTGATGAAAGTCCCCCATGGAGCTCGCGTAGAGCACGTCGGCGGGTGTCTTTTTTAGACCCGAACACAAAAAGAGGCGACAAAGGAGAAAGCGTAGCCAACAGGGTACAGAAAATGTACCCCTTGAGGACTTGGGGTAGGGAGGGTTAAATGTAATAAATTTATCACGCTTTAACCTTCTAGAGCACCATAAATCGGTACTGTCAAAAGGATTATCTTTTTCTCCTAATGTGGGCAGTGATGAATTTTTGCTGTACAAGGATACCGCCTTGTACTTACGGAAGGTTCTTTTTAGGACTATGTATAACAAGCGTGATGACGACACGGTAGCCCACAACTCTCAGATCTTTGAGGTTGCGCCTCTGCCAGTTACCGAGCTTGTGGAATCCCAGAGCTTAGATCCAGTTGAGTTCCATTCTGACAATGATGAGATACCTGATCTCCTACCAGATCTCAGTCGATTGAGATGCTCCTCAAAGAACTTCCCTCCTTTAGGACAGAATAAATATTTATCACTGTTCCTTCAATTGGTGGAATGCGACCTGAGAAACGAACAGTGGAGCCATACAGGAAAACAGGACAATCTGTCTCCTTTGGAGAGAACAGCCTTGATAGATCTTAAAAAGCTCCAGATATCATAATAAGACCTAGTGACAAGGGTGGAAATGTGGTTCTCTTGGATGAAGACTATTTTGTAAATCAAGCTGTACCAGGACACATCCCATATATTATGGTATGCCCTGGTGGGCTGGCGACCCTCCACCCGAATATGGTATTGGAGTGTTTCTTTGATTCTATTATAGGACACTTTTTTAGAGGGGGTTTGGAATTGCAGGTCCTAACAATATTTACTACTGCAAAATGAATTGCTAGGGTTAGGTCCAAGCCTCAAGTCTTAAAGGACCTAGCGTTCCCACCACACCTCAGAGTTAAAAAAATTCAAGATCATATTTATTTCATATTTCATTAAAAAAAAAAAAAAACAATTCATCTATATACACAAGCAGTTCATCTATATACAGATGATGCACATAAATCATATAGCTTACAATGACATTTGATTAATTTATACCGTTAATACAGCAAAAGAATCTTTTGTATACACACAATTAATAACCTTAATAGACAATTGATGAAGTTCAAACTTGATAACATCTACATTTTGTATTTGTTGAGCTTACGAATCTGATGATCAAAAGACACTCAGGGCAGACATGTTTCGCCATTATGGCTTCCTCAGTGCCCTATTGTGATCAAACGGCAAAATTAATTTAGGTACCATATAAAGTGCAGATAAATGAACATATGACATATATATGTACTTTCTTTCTAAAGCAGCATCCTCCATTGTATTATGCTGGCTCTTTTTAGCCCTGCATTATATCATATGTAGGCATGCTTGACGTTGGTGCTGTCTCAGTATTTGTATTAATATTTGATGTAGTCAATTTAGTTATTTTACTCCATTATTTTATTCCACCATAATGGTGGAATAAATAGCCTGTCTTTTTTCCCCTTAAAGGTTCATTCAGCCATTTGTCCTTTCAAATTATCCCAGATTCAATTAGAACCTTATTCTGCTAAAAAACAGGTGGGTCATACCATTAAATCCATGTATATAGTCCAAATGATAATTTTTTATGTGTATTTATAACTACTACTATTACAATCAAAGTAAAATAATTAAATTGACTACATCAATTATTAATACAAATACTGAGTGTCTTTTGATCATCAGATTGGTAAGCCCAACAAATACAAAATGTAGAACTTCATCAATTGTCTATTAAGGTTATTAATTGTGTGTATACAAAAGATTCTTTTGCTGTATTAACGGTATAAATTAATCAAATGTCATTGTAAGCTATATGACTGTTTTGTAAATGAAATCTTTAGCCAACTCAAGGATAATAGTACGTATAGTCTCATAAAAGAAAACCCCGTCCAAGGTGTGGTGGATTGCTTAAATGAAAAACTTTATTGGGCTAAGGAGGAGAATTTGTTGACCAATAAGGTCTATGATTATTTACGTATAGAGGACTATACGATTCCAGTCCTCTATACTATTCCAAAAATTCATAAAGACTCGGCTGCCCTGCCTGGTAGGCCCATCGTGTCAGGAAATGGAGGTCCTTTGGAAGGTATATCTCGATTCATTGACGAGAATTTGAAACCGTTGGTACGTCTCTTCTTTTGTACTCGATAGTAGTGACCTGCTGGGCAAACCTCCAAATGTGCACATTGATGACGATTGGATTTTAGCCAGCGTGGACGTGGAAAGCTTATACACCTCCATTCCCCACACGGTGGGGGCCTCCAGGCGGTGGAGGAGACCTTACAAGCAATAGGCCCTGGGGATGCCGCTTACAATGAGTTCATTGTACTTTGAACAATTTTTTTCGATTTCATGGTACCTTCTATCATCAGATTCGTGGCACAGCCATGGGGGCGGCCTGTGCCCCATCCTACGCCTGCTTGCACCTGGGGCGGTGGGAGTGCCTCGAGGTGTTTGGGCGGGCGTAGTTTGGGGCACATGTCGACCCTCTGGCTGCGATATATAGATGATGTCCTCCTAATATGGAGGGGCACCACCTTACAACTTGAAGAATTTATTTCTGATCTAAACCAAAATCAACGTAATATTAGACTTACATATAAATATAGTCTTGACTCAATTGAATTTTTGGATTTGAGAATCTCCAAGCATGGAAGCAGGCTAGTTACAACCACCTATCGCAAGCCTACGGCAGGGAATACCCTCCTCCATTTCTCCAGTCACCACCCGGGCCCCCTGCGGTGGGGTATCCCCCTCGGTCAGTTCCTTCGTGTTCGGAGGAATTGCAGTACCGAGGGGGACTACGTCCGGGAGGCCAGGGAGCTGACTAGGAGATTTAGGGAGAGGGGATATCCCCATCGTCTTCTGCGTACGTGTTTTCGCAAGGCCTTGGATCTCCCCAACCTACGCTATTATCTAGGACCGTGATTAAAAAGGTAACGGACGTACAACCTGTCCTTTTTATCACGAAATATAATGCACATTAGGAAAAATTTCCTATCTTGCAAACCCACTGGCACGTGCTATTACTGGATCCAATTATAGCGAAACATGTGGGGCCAAGACCTTTACTCACTGCAAAACGGGCGCCTAACATCCGATTTGTTAGTCCGTAGTGAATACAGGCCTAAAAAGGTGGAAAGGTCTGAAAAAATGAAGGGAACTTTTAAATGCGGTAATTGCAAAGCATGCCCGTTTATGAGGGTGTCCACTTGCTTCATAGGTCCAAGAAACACCAATCCTAGGCCAATAACTGAATTAATCAATTGCGCTTCTAGATATGTTGTTTAACTATTGTCATGTCCCTGCAATAAGCAATATGTGGGAAAAACCAAAAGGGAATTATGGGTGCGCCTATGGGTGAGAAAAGTCCCGTGGCGGAGCATTTTAGAATTCACCATAATAGCGATCCCACGGGTCTCTCTTCAAATTGAGAGTTAACAGTAGAGGTGGATGTGCAGATAGTAGACTTTTGCAACAAGAGGCCCGATTAATTTATGAATTGGGAACCATGGTCCCGGTGGGACCTAATACCGATATGGGACTGAAAACATTCCTATGAGGCTTGCCCGGAGGGGGTTGACCTTCTGTAAATATGTAAATGACCAAACATGCAAATGTGAAGCATGCATGGTCTATTATACATGACCGGTGGCCATTCTGGCTGCGGCCCTTCATGGTAGTAAAAAACGGGCTAAATATTTTGTATTATATGAGGTTCTACAGTCACCTCTACAGATATACCTCTAACAATATTAGGTTTTTAGCCTTGGTGGTGGTTCCTGTTCTTTCTTCGCTTTTTCTTCTCTTTCTCTCTCTTTCCTTTTTGGTTCCCCTCCTTTCTTCTCTTCTTTTCCCCCCTCTTCCCTTCCTTCCCCCTCCCTCTCTACTGAGTCATCCTAGAGAAGGTACAGCTAACAACATGTACATATGTGAATGTAATGGAAGAGTGTGGGAGGAATGTCTGTGTATATTTGAATGTCTATGCATTATTTATGGGAAGTGTTGTAGTTTATTGGCATGCGTATGCGGTGGTGGCTGTATAGTGAAGTACACCTAGATAAAGTATAAATGCCATGTCAACAAGCAGTATTCGCTAAAAGAAAGGAGGAAGCCAGATGGGAAGCCAAAAGAGGTGTGCGAGAGGTGAAAGAGGAAGAAACACAAACAACAAAAATATAGACAAAATGTAAAAAGGAGAATATTGGAAACCCATAATGAATGATTTTAAGGATGCCAATGCCAACGTTTAAGTTAACCTCCAGTTGCACTTTATTCAGTGGAACTTCTTTAATAACAAGCGCTATAAGACACATGTAGTACTCCTTCAGGGGGCGGTGCTGAGTGACATCTGGAATACTATTGCTTCTCGCATGCTGCTATATGGATGTATTGTGCCAGTAGGTCGGTTTGTTGTGTTCAGAGAGGCACATGATGGGTCAATTTCTCGCACCGGAATGTTGTTATCCAACAATGAGGGGGCATGTTCTATGGACATAAATCCAGCTTTCGGCACCGGCCCCTCCCACCATGATGAAGCTCCAATAGCGGAGCGAAACGTTCGTTGGTGATGGGCCCTTGACCACGCCCCCCGCCTGACGCAGCTTCCGTATCCTGGCCAGGTGACTTTTGTTTACTGCCAGACGCGCGTACAGCGCCCCCTCACGCTCCTTGGGACATTGCAAATAAGACCAGTACACGCTGGATCATTATGCTTTATGCGCGTGGAGCGCGCCTTTACACTTTGGTTACATCGCCGACGGGACATGCGGAAGCGAGAGGACACAAAGGGTGGTGAAATTTCTGTGCCACTGTCTGTGAGCTGCTCATGCTGGCAGGGTGATTCGTCCCATCTGCTTTGAGCGTGTCTGCGGGACTGTTGCATCTGTTTCCAGCGTTGTGGATGGTTTCCCAGCAAGGACATTTGTTGCTATACTAGCTGTGTATATTCATCTGGGACCTCACACACTATCAATCGGTTGGTTATGCTGATCAGCCCCGACGTGGAGCAATTCATTGATGTGCAGTAAACGTTTACAAAGTATATTGGAGGGCAAAATTGCCCCCTCTGCCCCTAATATTAAGGCTGGCCAGCCGGTATGAGTGTTGGCTGCGTGGCAGGCTGTGTGTTGTCCAGGCTTCCCTGGTGAGGGCCCTATATGTTGTCTTTTTATTCAGCAATTGCGGTTTTAATTAATTAGTGTGTTTCATGACCGCTCAACATGTGCTATATGTTTTGTGCCTGTACTGTTATGATTAATAAATGTATGTTGTTTTTTGCAAACTTTAGTCCCATTGAGTATTCTTGCCAGCCCAGCACTTAACCATTTTTTCTTTTATGTTTTTGTTTGAAAATGGATAGAGCAAAATCCTGCACTGGTTCAAAAGGAGGACCCTGAAGGGCAGACACCACCAAATTCAAATCCCAAACAGGTAACATGGGTTTGCGAGGAGGGCGCACATGAGTGACCCCCTGAAAAAAAGGTCTTAACCAAAGGATGAAGAGCTAAAGATCTTTAAAAGAAAACCTCCAGAGCGGACACATGCCCCTTAAGAGTGCTAAGCTGAAAACCCATGTCCAGACCATGCTGAAGAAACTCCAAAATCCGAGGAATGGAAAACACCCGCCAAGGAAAGGACCTAGCCACACACCAATCAATGTAGGTCCGCCAGGTCCTGTAGCAGATATTACAGGAACGGCTTTAGACAAACCCTTTTCCTTTAAGATGAAGGTTTCAGCAGCCACGCCGTCAAAGCCAGCGTTTGTAAATTGGGGTAACAAAGCTGACCTTGTGTGATCAGATGCGGAACCAGAGGCAGCCTGAATTGATCGACCGCTAGACGACGTCTGCGAACCACACCTGTCTTGGCCACCTTGGGGCCACCAGGATTGCTGGCACACCCACTTGAGCCAGCTTGCGTACCACCTTGCCCACCATGGGAAAGGGAGGAAACAGATACAGGAGACCGAGCTCCTGCCAGGACAGAGACATGGCATCCACTGCCAGAACCAGAGGGTCCTGGGACAGAGACACAAATGCCGGAAGCTTGTGACGAGAGGCAAACAGATCCACCTACGGACTCCCCGACCTGCGACAGAGGGATAGAAATACCTTGTTGCTGAGGGACCATTCCCCCCGGCGAGAGGTCCCTCTGCTCAGAAAGTCCGCTTCCAAGTTCTCCACCCCTGGAATGTAGACTGCCGAAATGCACAGAACATTGCTCTTGGCCCAAGCAAGAATCATAGACACCTCTCGGAGGGCACTCCGGCTGCGAGTCCTCCTTGGTGATTAACGTAAGCGACCACTGTCCGAATGTCGGAGCGAACCTGAACTGGTAAGCCCTGAAGGTGATGTGTCAGGTGCGACAGCACCAACCGAACCGCCCTCAGCTCCAGAATGTTGATGGGGATACAGGCCTCCTGAGGACCCCACAGCCCCTGGAACTGACGTTCCCTCCAGAAGCCTGCCCAGCATGACAGACTGGCATCCGTGGTGACCGTCTCCCAACAGGGAGCAAGAAAGGACCTGCCCCCCATGAGATTCCTCTGGTCCATCCACCACTGGAAGGACCGCCGGACAGAACACAAGTCTGATCCAGAGACAGAGGACATTTGTCCCAAACCGATAGAAGATGGAGCTGAAGGGGTCTCATGTGAAACTGAGCAAATGGCACTGCCTCGAAGCAAGCCACCATCAAACCAACCAGCCTCATGCAGTGCCTGATGGACGGACGAGGGCTGGACAGAAGAAAACAAATAAGAGCCTGAAGAACATCCACCTTCGGCTGGGGTAGGAACACCCTGGTCTGAATGGTATCCAGAGTCATGCCCAGGAACGAAGCCACCCTTGACGGGGACAGAGAGGACTTGGGGTAATTGATTACCCACCTGGACCTTTCCAGCGTCACCACCGCTCTGGTGTCCAGCTCCGCCTGGTGGAGAGAGGATGACGTAATGAGAAGGACGTCCAGTTAAGGCAAGATACGAATGCGCCAGCTCTGAGAAGGGCCATCACGTCCGCCAAAACCTTGGTGAACACCCTGGGCGCCGAAGTCAGCCCGAAGGGAAGAGCAACAAACTGGAAGTGCTGGTTGTCTACCACGAACCTGAGGAACCTTTGGTGTCCCGGGAAGACCGGCACATGAAGGTAAGCGTCCTTGATATCTATTGAGGTCATAAAGTCCCCTGGACGAAGGAAGTAGACCGCAGAGTCAACATGCTAAATTTCTTGGTTCTGAGGAACCGGTTGAGAAACTTTAAGTCCAAAATGTGTCTTATGGATCCATCCTTTTTGGGCACCGTAAAGCGGTTGGAGTAGTAACCCTGACCTCTCCCTATGGGGGGAACCGTAGAAACGACCCCCATATCCCGAAGGTTTTGCACCACCAGGAAAAGTCCCTGTGCTGAGGAATCTGGGAGGAGGCTGGTATGCAAACTCCAGCTTGTACCCAGAGGAGACCACCTCCGGGATCCAGTTGTCTGTGACCTCCAGAGTCCAGACCTGGGCAAAGAGCCGCAGCCGTCCCCCCACTCATGAGGGCGCCCCCTAAAAGCTGACTGGGCTTGGCAGCGGCTTTAGGTTTGGCACCCCAGGAAGTCCCAGGTCGGGCGCGTCCTCTGCCCCTACCCCAGGCATCTCCTCTGAACGCAGGGAAGGAAATTCCCCTGCTCGTCCGAGAACCACGAAAGGAGGGATTGAATGAGCCTGAACCCCGAAAGGGCCGGCACTGCTTTTTGCGCTGAGGTAACTCACCTCCTTTCGCCACCGAGTCTAATTTATCACCAAACAGGCGCAGACCCACGAAGGGTAGCCCTGTGAGCGCCTCCTTTGTAGCGATAACGGCCGCCCATTGGCGCAACCAGACTGATCGGCGTATAGCAACAAGCAATGCCGAGGTTCTGCTACACATACGGATAGTATCATCCAAGGCTGATAAGACAATGCAATGAACATCTCACAATGCGTCAATGCTGTAAATTCCTCACTGGAAGGATTCAGTTGGGAACCATCCAACAGGCCCCTGATTAACACTCTAGTAGCCACGGCCGTGAGAGCAGAGGCACAAACCGGGCGCAAGGCCGAACCCACACCGGCAAAGGCATGCAAAGCCATTTGGTCAAGCGTCGGTCCTCACTATCCTTCAAGGTAGTGGAATCCGGGAGATGCACAACCGACGTACTGGACAATCCCAGTACTGAAACGTCGACCTCTGGGGGAGTCGACCAACGCTTAACAACATCAACAGGGAAGGGATACTTCCTATCCCACCCGTTGAGGGATACCAGGGAGCCGGCTAGGCTTATCCCATTCTTCAAGGATCAGATTGTAAACGTGTTTCTGATCCGGGAACTCCAAACTAAGTTTGGAAATACCAAAAAATTCCCCCCAAGGGGAAAAAGCAAGCACCTCAAAAATATGGGTCAGGAGTCTGGGGGTATCCACGGTATCCCTGCGCTCCATATCGGCATCAGCATCCAGGTACTGCTGATCGTCCGAGCCTTCAGATACTGAAAACAATTCCCCTTCCTCAAGCGGGGAATAATAAGACCAAACAAAACAGTCATAATCGTCATAATCAAAGGTCTGCGCAGCAGGCGCCAATTGCCGTCTCTTAGCTGGGGCAATCCTGGCCGCAGAGCTAGCAATCATCTTCTCAATGTTGGCCAGTCTAGCACAGACGTTGACGGATTGCGACTCCCCGCAAATGACAACGTCACTTGGGGTCGAAGCCAGGCGTGAGGGTGTAGGTGATGAGGCCATCGGAACCGACCCGGCCGCACGGGGGCCGGTTGATGCGCAATGGCCTGCTGTGCACATGATGCACAAATTTGCACATGGTCTCCCACAAGGGATACCCCACAGACCACACACTGCCGGGGTTGCCCCGAAGGGATCCCGAGCCCGGTATCCTGGGAAGCCTCCATATGGTGAATTTTTTATGGTAGTCGCAATGACCAATGGGAATTACGCTAAAAGCTACCCGGGATGCCCCTTAGCGTCCGTTAGTGGGAGGATTTGGCAATGACAAAGGGAACCCCAATTTGAAACAAGGGACCTAAAGGACCGGGAGAACCCCCTTTTTTTTATTAAGGTACGGTAGTCCCACCTGGAAGACACAATTAAGGAACCCTTAAGTAAAGGCATTCATTCTTAATAAAAAGCCATTAACACAATATATTACAAAATACAAACCCGGAGCTAAGAAAACCCTAGGGTTAAAAAATACCATTTTGTGAATACTCACCTGTAAAATGGGTATTATAAGTATGTCACACACCCCGCTTCAGATAGTCATTACACTTGGGTTATACCGACCTGTAGAGGGCGATCTTGCAGAGATGTCATGAAAAAAAGGGAGCCCCTCCCGGTCCATAAATACCTGCTACCTCCCACTCAATCGCCAGTATTAAGACAGCAGTAAAGGGACCAGGAAGAGCCAAAATAACCAGTAACAGTAAAAAAGGTTCACCATAGAAAGGATCCAGAAAACCAAAGGGCGGGGTGAAGCGGGGTGTGTGACATACTTATAATACCCATTTTACAGGCGAGTATTCACAAAATGGTTATTATTCTAAGTATGTCACACACCCCGCTTCAGATAGTCATTACACTTGGGACATCCAATAGCAGTGTCCATAAAGGGCGGGGATCCAAAACAAGGCAACAATGCACAAACTTAAACCACTGCAGCTTACAGAACTTTGCGGCCAAAAACAGCATCCGCTGAGGCCCGCACATCAACCTTGTAAAACTTTGAAAAAGTGTGAACTGAAGACCAAGTAGCAGCCTTACAAACTTGCTCAACAGAGGCCTGATGCTGGAAAGCCCAGGATGCCCCAACGGCACAAGTGGAATGAGCAGTAACACGAAAAGGGGGAACCTTCCCCTTGGCAGAATAGGCCCCAACAATGGCCTGGCGAATCCATTTACTAATGGAAGACTCCGACGGGATATTCTATTCACAGGCCGTGAGCAAGAGCCTAAATAGGCTCGAAACACGTTGGTCGCAGCCCCGGGGGGGGGGGGGGGGGGGGGGGGCAGCCTATGATACATATATGTAGGCACTTTTTCATTCATGAGATGTTTTGCACTGTTGCACTTTAATCTTGTACTGAGGTCTTTTGATACTTTGCACCACTATTTTGTATGGTATGATGTTATTTATTTGAGATGTATGCACTTAGAGAAGCACTGTTACTTTAGGGATATATATATATTATATATACACACACACAGGTTGCACAGATGCAATATAGTCATATGGGCTAATGGTAGTATATATGTGTGAGGAATTTAATAGGAGTGCAGGCTCCACATGGTGGCGCTAATTCTTATGGCACAGTATCTTTTTTTTAACTTGTGTGTTTTTTAAGCATGTACAATAAAATTCATTAGTTTGATTACGTTTTGAGTGCAAGAGTCAGTCTCTGGGGGGTATAAAGTTGGGAGTGGGTGGAGGTCATTCCATAGTATAGTGTATGCCTAATGGAAGACTTGGCGGGAGCCACAAAAAGGGCGTCAGTCCTACGAAAGGAAGAAGTAGCCACCAAATAGTACTTCACACAGCGAACCACATCCAGAGAATGCAAGACCCTCTCCTTGTCATTGCTGGGCATAGGACACAAGGAGGGTAGAACAATGTCCTGATTAAAATGGAAGGCAGAAACCACCTTAGGAAGGAAATCTGGCTAGAAGTGGAAAACACCCTTGTCCTGATGCCTCTCAAAGTAAGGAGCCTTAATGGACAAATCCGCCAACTCCGATACACGCCGAACGGAAGTGATGGCAACCAGAAACGCAACCTTCTGAGTAAGCGTAGAAAGAGCAATATCCTGCAAAGGTTCAAGAGGAGGACCCTGAAAAGCAGAAAGAACCAAATTCTAATCCCAAACTAGGAGAAAAGGCTTCCTAGGAGGCCGCACATGCGTAACCCCCTGGAAAAAGGTCTTAACCAGAGGGTGAAGAGCAAAAGACTTTTGAAAGAAAACCGCCAGGGCAGAAACATGGCCTTTCAGCGTACTAAGCTGCAAACTCAGGTCCAGACCATGTGCAGAAATTCCAAAACCCTAGGGATAGAAAACACCCTGCAAGGCAAGGCCCGGACCTCGCACCAATCAATATAAGACGTCAAAATCCTATAGTAGATGGCAGAGGAAGACTTCTTTCTAGCCCTAACCAGAGTCTGAATGACAGCATCAGAAAGACCTTCCTCCCTCAAGATGGAGGTTTCAGCAGCCACGCCGTCAAAGCCAGCGTTGGTAAATTGGGGTAGAGCAGTGGACCCTGAGTGAGCAGATCCGGCAGAAGGGGCAGATCTAACTGATTCGCTGCCAACCCTACCACGTCTGCGAACCACACCTGTCTTGGCCATCTTGGAGCCACCAGGATTGCTGGCGCGCCCTCTAGGGCCAGCTTGCGCACCACTTTGCCCACCATGGGAAACGGAGGGAACAGGTACAGAAACCCCAGATCCTTCCAGTTCAGAGACATGGCATCCGCTGTCAGAGCCAGCGGATCCCGCGAGAGAGACACAAATGCCGGAAGCTTGTGATTGTGACGAGAGGCAAAGAGGTCCACCTCCGGGGTCCCCCACCGGTGACAAAGCGACCGAAACACCTTGGGGCTGAGCGACCATTCCCTCCGGCGAGATGAGCACCTGCTCAGGGAGCCCACCTCCGTGTTCTCCACTCCCGGAATGTACACCGCCGAGATGCATGGGACATTGCTCTCTGCCCAATCCAGGATCAAAGACACTTCCCTGAGGGCACGCCTGCTGCGAGTCCCTCAACTGGTGATTGATGTAGGCGACCGCCGTCCGATTGTCCGACCGAACTTGAACCAGTAAGCCCTGTAACTGATGAGTCAAGCAAGCCAGAACCAACCTGATGGCTCTCAACTCCAGAACATTGATGGGATCGTGAGCCTCCTGATCCAATGACAGCAGGGACCCGTCCCAGGCCGCCAAGAGATGGAGCTGGAGCGTCCTTGTGTGAAACTGGGCAAAGCGAACCGCCTCGAACGAAGCCACCATCAATCCCACCAGTCGCATTCCCAGCCGGATGGACGGACGAGGGATGAATAGGAGAAGCTGAGTCAATTCCTGAATCAAAAGAACCTTGGGCTGGGGGAGGAACACCCTGGACTGAGAAGTATCCAGAGACATTACCAGGAACACCACCACCCTGGACGGAGAGAGGAAGGACTTTGGAGAGCTGAGAGGGGATGCCATAATAAGCAGATCGTTCACTAAGGCACGATGCGGATACCCTGGGCTCTGAGGAGAGTGATCATCCCCGCCAGTACCTTGGTGAAACCCCTTGGAGCCGAGGTAAGGCCAAATGGAAGAGCCACAAACTGAAAATGCCGATCTTCCACCACGAACCTGAGAAATCTCTGATGTGCCGGGAAGATTGGAACGTGCAGACAAGCATCCTTGATGTCTATGGACGTCATGAAGTCCTCCTGCTGAAGTGAATTTATGGCAGAGCGCAGAGTTTCCATGCGGAACTTCCTGGAACGGATAAACCTGTTGAGAAACTTCAGATCCAGGATGGGACGAACTGAGCCATCCTTCTTGGGCACCGTGAACAGATTGGAATAGCATCCCAGGCCACAGTCCGAGGGAGGCACCGGGCAGATGACAGCCATGTCCAGGAGATCTTTTACTGCCGCCCGGAGCCCCTGCGCGGCCAGGGGATCCAAGGGCACCCGAAACCTGAGGAATCTGGGAGGAGGCCGGATCTCGAACTCCAGTTTGTAACCGGAAGACACCACTTCCCGAATCCATCTGTCAGAGACCTCCTGGTCCCAGACCTGGGAGAAGTGTCGCAGCCGTCCCCCCACCCACGAGAGTGAGGGCGCCCCCTCATTGCTGAGCAGCGGCTTTGGGCTTGGAGCCCCAGCTGTGACCTGGACGGGCACATCCTCTTCCCCTGTTCCAGGAATCACTTCTGGAGGGGAAGACAGCCGGTCCCCGTCCAGCTCTGGCCCCACGAAAGGAAGGGGTAAATGAAGCCGCCCCCCGAAAGGGACGACGTTGCTTCCTTCGCTGAGGTAACCTACATCCTTTTGCGACCGAATCCAATTTTTCTCCAAAGAGCCGCAAGCCCAAAAAGGGAAGAGCCGTAAGACTTTTTGGACACAAAATCAGCCGCCCACTGGCGCAACCAAACCGACAGCCGAATAGCCACCAGCAAGGCCGAAGTTCTACTACACATCACCATGGTATCATCCAGGGCGGCTAGCACAAATGACAAAAAGAATTCGCACCGCTTAAGGGCGGTGAACTCATCACTAGCCGGGTCAAGCCTGGCGGTAGACAACAGGTCTCTGACAACCGACCTAGAAGCCACTGTTAAAAGCGCTGAAGCACAAACAGGCCGCAAGGCCGACCCGACACTGGCAAAACCGTGACAAGCCATCTGGTCAATGCGTTTGTCCTCACCGTCCTTGAGAGTAGAACAGTCAGGAGAATGTAAGACAGAGGAGCTAGACAACCCCAGAACAGGGGCGTCCACCTCGGGAGGGGACGACCAGCGCTTCACCACATCCACCGGAAAGGGATATTTCTTATCCCAACCCGGAGGGACACGTGGAAGCCGAGTAGGCCTCTCCCATTCCTTAAGAATAATGCCGTCGAAATGCCTTTGATTAGGGAATTCTAAGCGCGGCTTAGAACTCCTCAAAGAACTTCCCCTTCTGCGGAAGAGTCACTTCAGGAGGAGAGATTGCCAGAACCTCAAACATATGAGCCAGGACCTTAGGGGTATCCAAAGAATCCCCCTGACCCCACTCGGCATCAGCGCCAACAAACTGCTGATCGTCAGAACCATCCGACTCCTCAAAAAGCTCCCCTTCCTCTAGCGGGGGGTAATCAGACAAGTCCAGTGAATCAAACTCCTCACAATCAGAAGCCAGCGTGGCTGGGGACAAGTGCTTTCTCTTAGCCGGGACCTTTCTAGCCACAGCGCTAGAAAATAATTTTTCAAGGTTGGACAATCTGGCGCACACCTCAGATTGCGACTCCCCACTCGTGACGACATCACACGGGGTACAGGTCAGGTGGCGGGGGGGGGGGTTAGGAGAAGGGACCGGCGGCGCAGAACCAGATGCCTGGGATCCGGACTGCCGCGTAATAGTCTGCTGCACACATGGTATGCACATCCCTGTAAGGGATGCCCCACACCCCAAATACTGCCGGGGTTGCCCCGAGGGGAGCCCGAGCCCGGTATGCTGGGAAGCCTCCATATGGTGATTTTATTGGTAGTCGCAATCCCCAAGGGAATTACTCAATATAAGCGACCCGGGATGCCCCTTCTGTGTCCCGAGTGGGAGGATTTATGGGGAGATCTTAATTAACCAGGGACCCTAGGACCGGGAGGACCCTTTAGGATCCGACAAGGGTTCCCCTCGGAAGACAGAATACAGGGCTGTTCAGCACCTCAATCATGCCCATGCACACACAATGCAGATATACTTATATTGCAATATTAATTGGGGGGACTGGGTTATGAACTCCCAACACTATGCTTCATAAGACCAGCACACAAACCAATGACAATAATAAAAATACACAAATATATGCAGGTCAAGAAGTAATGGGGACCCAAGGGACACTCACGTAGGAAGATGAGTCCGTCCTGCCAGAAGCGAGAACCGAGAGCAGAGGGAGAAGAAGAGCGGGCCGGCGCGGTTCGCGCGACGCGCCCGGCCCCTCCCCTGACAACAACGCCGCTCCCGGCCAGTGGCCGGGCTTCCCAGCAGCGCCAAGAGCATGGGGGGCAGGCCGTCGGCGATCGCGCCGAGTGCCCGACCCCATCCCCCTGCCGACCGCACTTGAGGGGAAGAAGTTCCCCCGCTGAATCCACTACAACAGCCAGCGCTGCGGCACAGCCAGCGCCGGCTGAGTACTAAAAACATGCACACCGTGAATCACACGCACACACAATAAAGATTACGCTAAGGGAGAAAGGGAACCCGTACACTGCCCCCCCCCCCCTCTAAGGAGCAAGGGCAATCCGGGAGAGGGGGAATCCACGTTGGAAGGTGGACAGGCAAGGGACGGGGCATCCCGAACCGGGATCACCAACTCGGCAAAACCACCTACCCCTTAGTATGGGGTCTCATGGTGGAGCGTAGCTCCTAAGCACCATTAGGTGCTGTCTACCCTTGCCCGGACCAGCAGCCTAGGCTGGGAGGCAAGGTGAATACTAAGAAAGCGGGGTCCAGGCAGAAATAGACTAACAAGCGGGCCGGGAGTTACTCCGGCTACCTGCAAGGAGGAGACGTCCATCTTCTGAGTTGCTCGCCATCTGCAGAGATAAAAGACTGGGGAATGAGTGGGAGGTACCAGATATTTATGGACCGGGAGGGGCTCCCATTTTTTCATGACATCTCTGCAAGATCGCCCTCTACAGGTCGGTATAACCCAAGTGTAATGACTATCTGAAGCGGGGTGTGTGACATACTTAGAATAGTATCCCCCAGCGCTAGTGGTCATTAATCAAGGCATGAATAACAGTATAAAATAAAACCAAAGCACCGCAGGGCACTCACAGTGACCGAAGGGATAATGGCGTCTCACAGGGCCAGTCTTAGGAGGAAGGGCGCGCGCGTGGCCCCGCCCCCTCCCGACCCGAGAAGAGAAGGAGCCGGCAGAGGCGCAGCAGAGCGCCAGAGGAGGGGGGCGGGCCGCAACAAGCGCGCCGAGCGCCTGGCCCCGCCCCCTCCCCTTACTGGAAAATGAGGAGGAGGCCGCGCTCCCAGCCATGCTGAGGAGCTGGCAAAGGAGACCGACCTGCCGCCGCTGTAAACAGCGGGCGTGCGGGCCGGCATACCAGAGCACCAGTGCCCCAAAACACACACCCACGCTGGCAGAGCCAGCAAGTGAAGCACACACAGTACACAAGAAAAAAACAACAATAAAGGTCAAAATGGAGGGTAAAGCCCCCCCCCCCCCCCCCCAACCGGGAACGGGGAGTAATGGAGGGGATCCCCAAGCTACCCAAGTTATATAGCGATGGTAATAAACGGACAGGGCATCCCACACCAGGATCACCAACCTGGCAGCTGCCTACCCCTTGGAGGGGATCTCACGGAGGAGCATGGCTCCTATGCAGTACACCTCTAAGGTGTACCCTACCCTCGCTCGGACCCACAGCCAAGGCTGGGAGGCATAGGGACTTAAAAACAACAAGATCCGGGTGGAAATAGGAAAAAATTGTCCAGGTGTGCACCCGGCTTACCTGCAAAGGAAAGAGACAGCCATCTTCTTGACTTGCTTCGCCGTCTGCAGAGACTTATCTGGGGAATGTGCGGGAAGTCCCAGGTATTTATGGACTGGGAGGGGCTTCTTTTTTTCTAGTCATCTCTGCAGAAGTTTGCCCTCTACTGGACTAAAACCCACGTGTTATTAATCATTCCGAAGCAGGGTGTGAGACATACTTGGAATATGCTGTCAATAGCCATAGCAAATTAATAAGCTTATACTTATTTTTAATGGTTTACAAATCATATGCCACAGTGTTACCTCTATGGACAAATTGTGGAATTTATTTAGTTACATATTAAATTTAAACTACTCCCCCTTCAAATAAAGCAGAAAACCTTTTTTCTGCAAAATCCTGCCCAGAGGTCTCCTAATGAGCTGGTCCTAGTAACTGAGGCCATGCATCTGTCCTACGGTCTAGCTCATTCAGGATTTTAAAGGCTGGGTCATTAACATGTGGCACTGCCACTAACATTGGGGGCATTACTTAGTCGAGAAGGCTCCAAAAACACCTTACCCAGGAAGCTGAGAAGGCTCCACGTCTTGAACACCAGACTGCTCAAATCCTTGCAACTAGAGGGGGTTGAAGAAAACCGACATTAATAACAGGATATTCTAGATTAATCGACTTTAATCTTTTTATGGTGCATCACCTCACAAATCTTATGTGATTTAAACAACACACTGTTTAGTACAGCTAATTGAGAAAAAACTGCTCAGGTGTACAGGTGAAATAATACAATTCTGTGATTACTCACCTGTAGAATTAGTATTATGAGTATACAGTACGTCCTGCTCCAAATCTAATACTTACAGTTGGGATATACCCGCCAGATGGCGCTGGACTGCAGACATCGAAAATAGGCTCCTCCCGGCCCCTCAAATACTCAGAATTGAAAAGCAGTTAATGAGAAGCCGGGAGAATTAAACAATTCAAACTATCAACTATAACAATGGTTAACAATCACCATACCGGGGATCCAAGATAATGCAAAAACCAAGGGTGGGTTGGAGCAGGACGCACTGTATACTCATAATACCAATTGTACAGGTGAGTAATCACAGAATTGTATTATTCTTAGTATACAGTACGTCCTGCTCCAAATCTAATACTTACAGTTGGAACATCCAATAGCAGTGTCCATCCAAGGGTGGGATCCCCAAGAAAAATCAGCAGCAGACAGTTTAAACCAATGCCGCCTGCAGAACCTTGCGGCCAAAAGCAGCATCAGCTGAGGCACTAACATCAACCTTGTAAAACTTAGAAAAGGTATGAACAGAAGACCAAGTAGCGGCCTTGCAAACTTGTTCAACAGAAGCCTGGTGCTGAAAAGCCCAAGAGGCACCAATAGGGCGAGTGGAATGAGCAGTAAGGCGGAAGGGAGGATTCTTCCTCTTAGCAGAGTAGGCCTGAATCAAAGCCTGACGAATCCACTTGCTGATAGTAGACTTGGCAGGAGCCAAACCCTTCCTAGGACCAGAAGGGACCACAAAAAGAGCATCAGTTTTCCTGAAAGGTGCAGTAGTCACCAGATAGTACATCAGACACCTAACCACATTCAAAGAGTGCAAATCCCTCTCCTTAGCATTGCTAGGATCAGGGCACAAAGGAGGAAGAACAATATCCTGATTCAAATGAAGGGCCGACCGTCAGGTCTGAAAAGAAACACCACCTTGTCCTGGTGTCTCTCATAGTAGGGGGCTGAATGGAAAACGCCGCCATCTCAGAACACACGCCTGACAGAAGTGATAGCCACCAAAAATACAACCTTGAGCGGCCAAGGCAGCATCCTGCACAGGTTCAAAGGGAGCACCCTGCAAGGCTGACAGAACCAAGTTCAGATCCCAACGGGGGGAGCACACAGACCCTGTCCAGGGACGCTGGGTCCTTGTCCCATACTGACAATAGGTGAAGTTGCAGAGGCTTTAAGTGGAACTGAGCATAAGGTACCGCTTCGAAGCATGCCACCATCAGGCCCACCAGCTGCATCCCCTGCCTGATGGAGGAATGGGGACAAGCTAGGAGGTACTGAGCCTGTGCAATCAGACTGTCCACCTTCTGCTGAGGAAGGAAGATCCTTGCCTGAACTGTATCCAGATTCATTCCTAGGAATGGAGTTACCAAGGAAGGGGACAGTGAGGACTTGGGGTGGTTGACCCATCCAAATGACTCCAGAGTGGACACCACCAGCTGAGTATCCAACTCTGCCTGATGTAGAGACTGGGAAGTGATGAGGATGTTGTCCAGATAGGGAAGCACGCAGATGCCCCGACATCTGAGCAGAGACATCACGCCAGCCAGCACCTTGGTGAACACCCCGGGAGCTGAAGTGAGGCCGAAGGGCAAGGCCACAAACTGGTAGTGTTAATCCATCAGAGCGAACCTGGGGAACCTTTGATGACCTGGGAACACAGGAATATGAAGATAAGCATCTTTGATGTCCACAGAAGTCATGAAATCCCCTTGGCGCAGGGAACTGATGGCAGAGCGCAGAGTTTCAATGCGAAAGCGCCTGCCCCTGACAAACTTATTGAGGGTCTTCGGGGTGTCATTACATGACGTGAGATTCAACTATTTACATTGTCTGCCAGCACTTGCATTTAATCATATATTGCTTTGGTCTTGTTTTCAAGGCTGATTGGGATGGTTTCTTTGTGCACGATTAGGTATTTTTGTGGTAATTTTTATATGCATTTGCACTTTAACATGGTTTATGGGTTTGGGCTATACATGTTCACACTGTGACAGTGAATACTGTTTGGTGTATATGACTAGGGATTTTTTTGTTAATATATTAGAGCACTTTGTGTGTGTATATATATATAGATTTTTTTTTTGCATGTATATTTGTATATATTTTTTGGTAGTGTTATATTTAGGAATTTATGAATTTGTACACATATATATTTCTATAGTAATTTTGTGCCGGCACAAAACGATTAGTTACAGCCTTTTAGGAATTTATCTATATTTATCACCCATAGGGCATTAATTTATTAGACCCTTAGGGGCCATATATATTGATTCAGGTCCTTTGGCCATACTGGTTGTTTTTAAATTGTGTTGTGGTGTATGTATTTTTAAATTTTAGCTTTTTTGTACCAATAAAATAATTAAAATTCATTGTTGATTGCAGTGGTGCTTCCATGGGGAGAGAGGTGTGTATATGACACGCCCACTCCAGGTTGTGTAGAATGATAACAATCACCATACAGGGGATCCAGAACAAAGTGAACCAGGGTGGGGTGGAGCAGGACGTGCTGTATGCGTATAATACCAATTCTACAGGTGAGTATTTCACAGAATTGTATTATTCTAAGCATACAGCACGTCCTGCTTCATCTATAATAATTACACATGGGACATCCAATAGCAGTGTCCATAAATAGGGTGGGATCCCCATGAAAAAAGGCACAGCAAACAGTAAAAGTGCTGTCACCCGCAACCTTGCTACCAAGAGCAACATGAGCAAATGCTCTATCATCAACCTTATGAAAACCTTTGCAAAGGATGAACTGAACACAAGCAGCGAACTAACCAGCTTGCTCAACAGAACCTAGTGCTGAAAGGCCCAAGCCAAGCACAAGTAAAAAAAAGTACAAAAAAAAAAAAAAGTACAAAAAAAAAAGAGAGAAGAAGATTCTTCCCCTAAAAGAATAGGCAAGAGTAACAGCCTGACCATGCTACTTCAAAAAAGTAGCCATGGCAACCTTAGAACTCTCCCAATCGGGGAATATGAACCCTGGTCTCCGGCGAGACAGGCAAGAATACTGAAAACAACACTAACCAGAATCAGCAAGAGCCGAAACGTTTACATTAGGATTAGAAGGACAAAACCAACCGAGTAAGACCAATCCAAAGGGCACCTACACCCATGGAAGCAGTCAAGATCCGGCACTTAAGGATAGAGACACCTGCAAACCCCAAAGGGCATAAATCCAGCTCAGGGACAAGAGACAGACCAGGAAAATCTCCAACACCTGCTGAGGGATGCAGAACCCCTTAGCTCAAAGTAATCAAGGCAATAGCCCAGAGGCAGAAAAGGTCTAGAACAAAGGAGCAGAAAACACCGCCTGGACCGAAACTCGCCCACCTCAAGGTGTACAGAATATATATATATATATATATATATATATATATATATATATATATATATATATATATATATATATTTTGCCTAGGACCAACTAAACAGAGCCATCATCTACGGCACACTTCCGACTGGAGCAACAGCCCCAGAAGAGCGGCACGAAGGAAGGAACAGTTCAAACAAGAACCGGAATAAGACCAAAGGGAACCCCTCGCAGGGCATCAGAATAAGGTAACCCCCAAACGGGAGCATAGAATTCCCTGGGGAATGCACCTGAGCAACCCCTGAAGAATGCTCAACACGGAAAACTGAACCAGACTTCTACAGTAGGGCGAACCCTGAAAACCTTCAGAGAACTGAGTTGGGGAGCCAACTCCAACCATGCTGTAATAACTCTAGGACCCTGGGAACAGAGAACTTCCAACAGGGGAGAGAGCTAGACCCAACCAAGCAATACGGGTACAACATACCCTAACATAGATGGCAGAAAAGGGAGAAGAAGAGGAGGAAGCTAGGTCCTAGCCCTCCAATAGAAACAAGACACCCAGAGATACGCCATCTCCAACAGGGTGAAAAACAAAACCGTCCTAATAGAGCCTGAAGATAGGGGCGACATAGTAAAGAGCCTGAATAGGCAGAACAGCTCTTGTGAGAGAGCGTACAGGACCACAGTCCTCAGCAGAAACATCTGCAGACCACACCCCACTGGGCCACCAGCATAACGGTTCTCCCTTTCTTCAGCAACCTTGCGCAGAACCCCGCCTAGCAGGGTGAATGAAGATAAAAACATATGGAATATAATGTCCAGACAGAAAAATTACTAAGCCCCCATGACCAAGGTCAGAAAATTCTGGGACAATAACCCAGGGCAGAGCCCATGTGATAGTGACGGAGCCCCACAGAGCCACACCAGTAGGAACTCAGTGGGACACTAGGATAGAACCTCCTGCCACAGGAGGACAGCCATCGAAGCTAATACCATGAAGTACAAGGAATGTAATCACTTAGATCAGAACCTTCCTGAAGAATCAACCTGTTCCGAGACTTTCACAGATAAAAAAGGACAGGCCACTGTCCTCAGACAGACCGAAAGTCCCCAAATGGACAGGCCCTGAAGAGTAGTCGTCCAGCAAGATAGAGCCCACCGAAGGCTCACTGTATCAACAAAAACAGTAGGTAAATGGACCCCTTAAGGGCCCCACCTAGGAACCACGGGGGATTTCAGAAGAAACAAGCCCCCCGTCAACCTGCAGGACTTGGTACCCATGGTGACCATCGACAGGAAGAAGCAAGAAGAGAGGGGATGCCTCCTGACATATTCCTTGAATGTACAATCTCAAGAAGAACCCCCGTAACAAGGGGGAAGCGCACAGACCTAGTTCCTGGGGTGCTGGAACCCTGTTCAGGATAAGTAACATAAGGTGCCACATAGCCCAAGGGCCTCCGAGTATAAGGGACAGCAACTGGGCCGCCACCAACGGGCCCACCAGCTGCAATGGTGAAGGCAAGGTGACATCAAGGAGGGCGGAACCCCCGTAAGCAGACGTCCACTTATTACCAAGGAAGAAGGCTCTAGACTGAGCCAAATCTAAATGCCACCCAGGAGCGAGATACCGAACCAGGGGACACTAAGTAAGAGAGGTGCCTGAGCACCGATCCAAAAGACTCCCAAAAGAACCACCAGTCAAATAGCCAACTCGGCCTGACGCAGAAATTGGAAGTAAAGAAAGACAATCAAGAAGATCCTAGCGCGGACGCCACATGGACACGTCCAAGATATCACTCCCGTACTCGCCTTGGCGAGCCGTCTGGGAGCAGAAGAAGGACCAAAAACAAGGCCCCAATCCGTAGAGTTGGTCCTTCTAACACTGGCTAGTAATGACCTAGGTGTCCGGAAGGCACAGGTATACTAAAAAGGGATCTTAGATCCTCACAGGCATCAAGAGGCCCACTGGACAAAGAGCGCCTGCGGCCCAACACATAGATACCATGTAGGAACTGCCTGTGAAAGTATAAATGCCAGGCCCAAAATTCCAGCCTGGGTCAGACCGCCTCATCCCAGAGGGAAAGGGTAATGTAGATGCAATCACCCGTTAAGGGCCAACCTGCAAGAGAGCCCAGACCCTGCATGCCGAACTCGGCCTGCATCAACTCCCAAAGAGAAACAGGGACTAGAAGAACCCTGACAACCTCCGAAAGGGACCGCCCAGCAAACTATCCTGCATCCAGGGGGACTTCCTCCTGGAACCACCAGAAGGAAGCATGGCACCCTGCGATAGGGGCCAAGTGCTGCGGCAGCCCCCTCGCCCAAAAGGGCGAGGGCGTCCCTTCATGCTTGGGCGGTTTTGGCAGATTTGGACTTGGGGCGGGCGTCTACTCCGAAAAGTTGGAAGCACACCTCTGGTTCGCGCTTGACATTAACGTAGGGAGAAGGAGGGGTGTCCTTGCCCCTAGGAGGCCTAGACGGCCTGCTGCGCGAGGGTGCCTTACTCTTTTTTCCAAAAAGGTCCAGACCAGCCCCAAATAAGCGTCATCCTCTGAAAGGAAGGCCAGTGAGAGCCATTTTAGTATCATTGTCTTTTCAGGCAGCGATGACAGCGGAGGGGCCAGAGACAGAGCCCCTGCCACTCCTCCATCTGCTCCTCCACACGCGAGCACGAAGGTCCCGGCAGTGGGTGGGCGTGGCCTGCACCGGCGCAGGCCACGCCCACCCGCTGCCCGGACCTTCGTGCTCGCATGTGGGTAAGCAGATGGAGGAGCGGCAGGGGGCTCTGTGTCTGGCCCCGCCGCTGTCATTGCTGCCTGAAAAGACAGCGATCGCAGCGGCGGGGCCGGGACAGAGCCAGCTCGTGAATGGGGTAGGCGTGGCCTGCGTCGACGCTGCGGCGCAGGCCACGCCCACCCCATTCACGGAGCCGGCCGCTCAGCGCAGCGATGTCAGCGGACAGGTGAGTTTAACTTTTTTTTTTTTTTTTATATGGCGCCAGCCTATACTAATCGGGGGAGGGGGGTGGGAATGGGGGGATGGGGATGCCACACAGCCTTTAGGAATGGGGGGAGGGGTGTGCCACACAGCCTATGGGAATGGGGGGATGGGGATGCCACACAGCCAATGGGAATGGGGGGAGGGGGATGCCACACAGCCTTTGGGAATGGGGGGAGGGGTGTGCCACACAACCTATGGGAATGGGGGGAGGGGTGTGCCACACAACCTATGGGAATGGGGGGAGGGGTGTGCCACACAACCTATGGGAATGGGGGGAGGGGTGTGCCACACAGCCTATGGAATGGGGGGAGGGGTGTGCCACACAGCCTATGGAATGGGGGGAGGGGTGTGCCACACAGCCTATGGGAATGGGGGGAGGGGGATGCCACACAGCCTATGGGGGGATGGGGATGCCACACAGCCTATGGGAATGGGGGGAGGGGGATGCCACACAGCCTATGGGAATGGGGGGAGGGGGATGCCACACAGCCTATGGGAATGGGGGGAGGGGGATGCCACACAGCCTATGGGAATGGGGGGAGGGGGATGCCACACAGCCTATGGGAATGGGGGGAGGGGGATGCCACACAGCCTATGGGAATGGGGGGAGGGGGATGCCACACAGCCTATGGGAATGGGGGGAGGGGGATGCCACACAGCCTATGGGAATGGGGGGATGGGGATGCCACACAGCCTATGGGAATGGGGGGAGGGGTATGCCACACAGCCTATGGGAATGGGGGGAGGGGGATGCCACACAGCCTATGAAGGGATGGGGATGCCACACAGCCTATGGGAATGGGGGGAGGGGTATGCCACACAGCCTATGGGAATGGGGGGAGGGGGATGCCACACAGCCTTTGGGAATGGGGGGAGGGGGATGCCACACAGCCTATGGGGGGATGGGGATGCCACACAGCCTATGGGAATGGGGGGAGGGGTATGCCACACAGCCTATGGGAATGGGGGGAGGGGGATTCCACACAGCCTTTGGGAATGGGGGGAGGGGGATGCCACACAGCCTATGGGAATGGGGGGAGGGGGATGCCACACAGCCTATGGGAATGGGGAGAGGGGGATGCCACACAGCCTATGGGAATGGGGAGAGGGGGATGCCACACAGCCTATGGGAATGGGGAGAGGGGGATGCCACACAGCCTATGGGAATGGGGGGAGGGGGATGCCACACAGCCTATGGGAATGGGGGGAGGGGGATGCCACACAGCCTATGGGAATGGGGGGAGGGGGATGCCACACAGCCTATGGGAATGGGGGGAGGGGGATGCCACACAGCCTATGGGAATGGGGGGAGGGGGATGCCACACAGCCTATGGGAATGGGGGGAGGGGGATGCCACACAGCCTATGGGAATGGGGGGAGGGGGATGCCACACAGCCTATGGGAATGGGGATGCCACACAGCCTATGGGAATGGGGATGCCACACAGCCTATGGGAATGGGGATGCCACACAGCCTATGGGAATGGGGATGCCACACAGCCTATGGGAATGGGGATGCCACACAGCCTATGGGAATGGGGATGCCACACAGCCTATGGGAATGGGGATGCCACACAGCCTATGGGAATGGGGATGCCACACAGCCTATGGGAATGGGGATGCCACACAGCCTATGGGAATGGGGATGCCACACAGCCTATGGGAATGGGGATGCCACACAGCCTATGGGAATGGGGGGAGGGGGATGCCACACAGCCTATACTAATGGGGGGAGGGGGAAAGCCACACAGCCAATGGGAATGGGGGGAGAGGTGGATGCCACACAGCCTATGGGAATGGGGGAGGGGGTGGCCACACAGCCCATGCTAATGGGGAGAGGGGGATGCCACACTGCCTATGGGAATGGGGAGAGAGGGATGCCACACAGCCTATACTAATGGGGGAAGGGGGAAAGCCACACAGCCAATGGGAATGGGGGGAGAGGTGGATGCCACACAGCCTACTCTAATGGGGGGAGAGGGGGATGCCACACAGCCAATGGGTATATGGGGAATGGGAGGGGGGGATGCCACACTGGATATACGGGGAATGGGATGGGGGCATGCTACACTGTTTATGGAATGGGGGCATCCCACACTGCCTATGGGAATTGGATAGGGGAATGCCACACTGTCTGTAATGGTGCATTTTTGGTTTTAAATTTTTTTTTCTTATTTTCTTCCCCCAAATCCTAGGTGCGTCTTATGGGCAGGTGCGTCTTATAGGGCGAAAAATACGGTAATCGTTGCAGGCACCGTTCTTCACATTAGTAGCATGTGTTTCAAATTTATAGCACAGCACTATCTCTCATGGAAAACAAATAATATACTGAGATCATATATATCAGAAAATTTACTCATGAAATCAATTACATGGAAGATATATGAGCTCATCTATATTCATAGCAGGGTTATGTTCCAGCCTCCAGGAGAATGCACAACTGACAGCTGTTCTTCCATTGGGTACATAACCCAGGAAGTGATGTTTAACTTTGCAGCAAGCAGTACCAGCTTAATAATACCATCTAGAAAAACACACATCTGGAGTGACAAGACAAAAATGAGGCTGCCAACAGGATGGGATCTGTGTCCGTCAAACCTTGAGCAGTGATCTTTAAATGGAAGACACAGAAGCTCTTCTGTATTCATGAATAGCTGGGACAACCCACAGAAATGACTCAATAAAAAGGTTAACAAATCAGTCAATTCATAGCCTGCAGACCTTGTGGCTGCCTTGCAAACCTTATATACTTTGGGATGGAAATGAAATATCCACCAAGATCTTTTCATCCCCTTGGAATGTGTTATTACTGGAAAAGGTAGCAGGGCCCCTGTATCCATCAACCTAATCCTTTCACTGCAACTCTGCAAGCTGTGATCATAAAAAAAAAAAACTTGTGTATCCCTCTTGTAGTCCTTCCTTAGACTTCCTTTCCGAAAGTCCTCCAGGATGGCTAGCCACCACTTCCTCTCCCTAAACAAGAAACACAAAACTGATAAAAAGCCCAGCCCTTCCCCTCAACCCTCAGTGTTTTGGGCAAGCATACAGGAATCACTCACCCGAAGGGGAAAAAGACAGAAGAATAAACAACACCCGTAAACCAACATAACAAATATGAACACTGTCCTGAACTATTGGAAATACAGTTACCGGTAAGACTAACTGGGGTTTCCCCAGGTGTCCTCCAGGACGGCTAACCACAGAAGACGAGCAAAGGAAGGTGTGTGGAGAAGACCAGGTGGCGGCTTTACACATTTCTTCTAGTGTTATGCCACTGTTGTAAGCCCAAGAAGTCGAGACTGCTCTGGTAGAATGGGCTCTAAATCCTAAAGAGGGAGCAATACCCACTGCTTGATAGGCCGGAACTATAGCATCACTGATCCATCTTGCTATGGAAGCCCTAGATACCTGAAGACCCCCTGCTCTTCCCCCCAAAGGAGACTAGCAAGTTGTCCAACTTCCTCCACTCTGATGTAGATTCTAGGTACCAAAGAATGAACTTTTGGCATCCAAAAGGTTCTAAGGCCCTAAAGTCCTGACCTGAAAAGGTTGAATCCAACACTGGCAGAACAATCGCCTGAGATATTTGAAGACCTCACATGTGAAATTTTAAAGCTATGTTGGGTAGGTACAAAGGATTTGGTCTTAGAAGAAGTTTACAGGGAAACTTCCTCAGATATGGCTCTGTAGTTACTTTTAGGGGATCCAACTTGTGCCAGGGTTTCCTGTCTGACAGATTCACCCTTAAAGACAAGATAAGGTTCTTTCCAAGGCTGCTAGAAAGGAAGGCCCCTCAAAAAGCAGTTCGTCCAAATAAGCAGTTCACCCAAACATGGATTCCAGAGGTAAGCGTGCCTTAACATTGCTGCCCCCCCCCCCCCCCCCCCGACACCACAGCAGGCGCAATCCTACCCCAAACTTTCTGCCACGGCTGGGTCAGCTAGCTGCGGAATGGTGTGTGTGGGGGGGGGGGTCCCGTCAGAGGAGGATGTCTGATCCAAACTCTCCATGTCCTCAAAGGACAGGTGGGATTTCTTACAAACCTGGGCCAGGGAAGCGTCTACTTTGGGCGCCTTAGCCCAAGGCAACAGATCTGCTCCCTCAAAAGGAAATCTAAAGAGTCCTTAAGGGATATTGGCTGGACCGGGTTATCTATCTTTAGGGGTGTAAACTGCCTGTATCAGATCCAGTGTCTTCTACCGAAAATATGAATCTGGAACTGGCATCTGTTTCTAATTTAGCTGAATGTTCCGTCTAATTAGAGTGTACCGATTTATCTGATGAGGCTAACACTTCCTCCTCCTCATATCTACTCCTGGATATGAACCATAGAACATCCTTGGAGGAACCCCTTGGTTCTGGGTCCCTGGCCTTGATGCCCCCCCTATCCTCTTCTGCAGACAGAGTGGCTGGTCTGTGCACTAGTCCCCCACACCCCCACAGGGTTAGGAAAAGAGAGGCTAGACGGCTGTACTTACGTAGAAGCCTCCATAAAAAACAGGTACCTGGATCTGCATTCTTGATGGCCTCAGATTACACATACTCTCCATTCTGCGGATTAGCAGGAACATACCCCAGGCGGCGTTTCTTTAGATAGGGAGCTCAGCACCCACCCGGGACGTATAGCAGTATGGGGGAGTATAGGGGGGAAAAGGAAAAAATACAATTCTGTGATTACTCACCTGTAGAATTGGTATTATGAGTATACAGTACGTCCTGCTCCAGATAGAATACTTACACTCGGGTATTACTCCACCAGATGGTGCTGGACTGCAGAGACATCGAAAACAGGCTCCTCCCGGCCCCTCAAACACCCAGGGACCTCCCACAAATCCCCAGCATTGAAAAGCAGTTAACGAGAAGTCGGGAGAATTAAACAACTCAAACTAGTAACTATAACAATGATAACAATCACCATACAGGGGATCCAAGATAATGCCAAACCAAGGGTGGGGTGCAGCAGGACGTACTGTATACTCATAATACCAATTCTACAGGTGAGTAATCACAGAATTGCATTATTCTTAGTATACAGTACATCCTACTCCAGATAGAATACTTACACACAGGAAATCCAATAGCAGTGTCCATAAAGTAGGGTGGGATCCCCAAAGCTAACAGCAGACAGTTTAGGCCACTGCCGCCTGCAAAACCTTTCGGCCAAAAGCAGCATCAGCTGAGGCCCTAACATCAACCTTGTAAAACTTTTAAAAGGTATGAACAGAAGACCAAGTAACGGCCTTGCAAACTTGTTCAACAGAAGCCTGGTGCTCGAAGGCCCAAGAGGCACCAATAGCACGAGTAGAATAAGCAGTAAGGCGGAAGGGAGGATTCTTCCCCTTAGCAGAATAGGCCTGAATCACAGCCTGACGGATCCATTTGCTGATAGTAGACTTGGCAGGAGCCAAACCCTTCCTAGGACCAGAAGGGACTACAAAAGAGCATCAGTCTTTCTGAAAGGTGCAGTAGCCACCAGATAGTACTTCAGACACCTAACTACATCCAAAGAATGCAAGACCCTCTCCTTAGCATTACTAGGATTAGGGCACGATGAAGGGAGAACAATGTCCTGATTCAAATGAAAGGCAGACACTACCTTAGGCAGAAAATCTGTCCTGGTGTCTCTCATAGTAGGGGGGCTGAATGGAAAGCACCGCCAACTCAGACGCGCCTAACAGAGGTGATAGCAACCAAAAAAACAACTTTGAGAGTAAGAATGGCCAGGGCAGCATCCTGCACAGGTTCAAAGGGAGCACCCTGCAAGGCTGACAAGACCAAGTTCAAATCCCAAACAGGCACCATAGTCTTACATGAGGGATGCACATGAGTCACCCCCTGGAAAAAGTCCTAATCAGAGAATGCCGAGCAAAGGACTTCTGGAAGAAAACAGCCAGGGCAGAAACCTGACCTTCTAGAGTACTAAGTTGGAGCCTCATCTCCAACCCATGATGTAGAAACTCCAGAATCCTGGGAATAGAGAAGACACGACAGGGAAGAGACTTAGACACACACCAGTCAATGTAAGCACGCCAAACCCTGTAATAAACGGAAGAGGAAGACTTCTTCCTAGCTTTTATTATTAAAGTATCCACAACCGAGGAAGACAGCCCCTTCTCCATCAAGATGGAGGTTTCAGCAGCCAGGCCGTCAAAGCCAGAGTTTATAAATTGGGATGGCGTAGTGAGCCCTGAGTGATCAGATCTGGCACCAAGAGCAGAGCGTACTGATCTACTGCCAGCTGTACCACGTCATCTGGGTGCCACCAGAATTGCTGACACCCCTTCCAGAGCAACCATGCCCAGAACCCTGCCCAGCAGGGGGAATGGAGGGAAGACATACAGAAACTGAAATTCCTGCCATGACATTGCTAGAGCATCCGTGGTCAAGGCCAGAGGATCCTGGGATAGGGAGACAAAGGCAGGTAGCTTGCGATTGTGACGGGGCACAAACAGATCCACATCTGGTTGGCCCCAACGGTGAAACAGAAATTGGAACACTCTGCTGCATAGGGACCATTCTCCCTGGCGAGAGGTCCCCCTGCTCAGAGTCTGCCAGGAGATTTTCCACCCCTGGGATGTACACAGCTGATATGCAGGGAACATTGGTCTCCACCCAGGTCAGGATCAGAGACACTTCCTGGAGGGCCCCCTTGCTCCGGGTCCCTCCCTGATGATTGATGTAGGCAACTGCCGTCTGGTTGTCCGAGCGCACCTGAACAGGCAGGCCCCGAAGGAGAGTAGTCAATTGAGCCAGAACTAGCCTGATCGCCCGCAGTTCCAAGACATTGATAGGTGTGTGAGCCTCCCCCCTGAAACCGCAGGGACTTCCAGAAACCCCCCCCCCAACCTGACAGACTGGCATGCGTGGTGACCGTCTCCCAGGAGGGGGTCAGAAAGGATCTGCCCCCCAACAGGTTCCTTGAGTCCATCCACCACGAGAGGGACCTCCTGACCAGGGGGGAGAGCACACAGGCCCTGTCCAGGGACGCTGGGTCCTTGTCCCATACTGACAAGAGGTGGAGTTGCAGAGGCCTCAAGTGGAACTGAGCATAAGGGACCGCCTCGAAGCACGCCACCATCAGGCCTACCAGCTACATCCCCTGCGTGATGGAGGGATGATGACAAGATAGCAGGAACTGGACCTGTGCAATCAGACCGTCCACCTTCTGTTGAGGAAGGAAAATCCTTACCTGAACTGTATCCAGATTCATCCCTAGGAATGGGATCACCAAGGAGGGGGGACAGTGAGGACTTGGGGTGGTTGATCACCCAACCAAAAATGACTCCAGGGTGGAAACCACCAGCTGAGTATCCAATTCTGCCTGATGTAGAGATTGGGAGGTGATGAGAATGTCGCCCCGATAAGGTAGCACGTGAACGCCCTGATACCTGAGCAGAGACATCACGCCCGCCAGCACCTTGGTCAACACCCTGGGAGCTGAGGTGAGACCAAAGGGCAATGCCACAAACTGGTAGTGTTGATCCTCCAGAGCGAACCTGAGGAACCTTTGATGACCTGGAAAGACAGGAATATGAAGGTAAGCATCCTTGATGTCCACAGAAGTCATGAAATCCCCTTGGCACAGGGAGCTGATGGCAGAGCGCAGAGTTTCCATGGGAAAGCGCCTGCTCCTGACAAATTTGTTGAGGATCTTTAAGTCCAGGATGGGCTGACTGAACCATCTTTTTTGGGAACTGTGAATAGGTTGGAATAGAAACCCTTGCCCATTTCTCTTAAAGGGACCTTGCAGATGACCCCCAGCTCCAGGAGGTCTTGCATGGCCTGCACCAGCTCCTGGGCTAACACAGGGTCCTGAGGAATCCGGGATCTGGTGAATCTTGGGGGCGGCCAGGCAGCAAACTATCATGTAGCCGGAGGACACTACCTCCTGTATCCACCGGTCTGAGACCTAAAGCCTCCAGACGTGAGCGAAGTGCTGAAGCTGTCCCCCCACCCAGATGGGTGAGGGTGCCCCATCATGCCTGAGGGGGCTTGGGAGAGGATTTTGCCTTGGGGCCCCAGGAGGAGTCAGGATGCCCACGTCCTCTGCTCCATACCCCAGAAATCTCCCCGGGCCCCAGTAAAGGAAACCCCCCTCCCTTGTCTAGCACCACGGTAGAGGGGAGGAGAAGGAGCCCTGACCCCGAAATGGCCGAGATTGCCGCCTGCGCTGGGGTAACCTGCCTCCCTTAGCAAAAAGGTCCAGGCAGTCCCCAAACAGGCGTAGTCCTTTGAAGGGAAAACCAGTGACGGCATTCTTGGCAGCGTTGTCAGCAGCCCACTGGCGTAGCCAAACCGAGCGGCGTATAGCCACCACAATGGCAGATGTCCTGGCACACATTCTAATGGTGTCATCCAAGGCAGAGAGGACAAAAATACCATTTTGTGAATACTCACCTGTAAAATGGGTATTATAAGTATGTCACACCGCGCTTCAAGACATTCATTACACTTGGGTATACTGACCTGTAGATGGCGATCTTGCAGAGATAAAAAAAAGGTCAGACCCTCCCGGCCCATAAATACATGGGACCTCCCACTCATTACCCAGTATAAAGATAGCAGTAAGATCAAGGGACCAGGAAAGCCAATTAAAACTAACAAAGGTTCACCATATAAAGGATCCAGAATACAAAAGGGCAGGGTGAAGCGGGGTGTGTAACATACTTATAATACCCATTTTACAGGTGAGTATTCACAAAATGGTATTATTCTAAGTATGTCACACACCCCGCTTCAAGACATTCATTACACCTGGGACATCCAATAGCAGTGTCCATAAAGGGCAGGGATCCAAAAAACAAGGCACAAACTTAAACCACTGCAGCTTGCAGAACTTTGCGGCCAAAAACAGCATCCGCTCAGGCCCTAATATCAACCTTGTAAAACTTGGAAAAATTGTGAACCGAAGACCCTGCTCAAAAGAAGCCTGGTGCTGGAAGGCCCAGGACGCCCCAACAGCACGAGTAGAATGAGCAGTAACATGAAAAGGGGGAACCTTCCCCTTGGCAGAATAGGCCCCAACAATGGCCTGGCGAATCCATTTACTAATGGAAGACTTGGCAGGAGCCAAACCTTTCCTAGGCCCAGAAAAAGGGCGTCAGTCCTACGAAAAGGAGAAGTAGCCACCAAATAGTACTTCACACAGCGAACCACATCCAAAGAATGCAAAACCCTCTCCTCGTCATTGCTGGGCTTAGGACACAAGGAGGGAAGAACAATATCCTGATTCAAATGAAAAGCAGAGACCACCTTAGGAAGGAAATCTGGTTTGAAGCGTAAAACAACCTTTTCCTGATGCCTCTCAAAGTAAGGAGCATTAACAGACAAGGCTGCCAACTCCGAAACACGTCGAACGGAGGTGATGGCAACCAGAAAAACAACCTTCTGAGTAAGCATATAAAGTGCAAAAAGAAAGACCCTGCAAAGCAGACAAAACCAAATTCAAATCCCAAATTGGGAGCAAGGGCTTCCTAGGAGGCCGCACATGCATAACCCCCTGGAAAAAGGTCTTAATCAGAGGATGAAGGGCAAAGGACTTTTGAAAGAAAACCGCCAGGGCAGAAATATGGCCTTTCAGCGTACTAAGCTGCAAACCTTGGTCAAGACCATGTTGCAGAAATTACAAAACCCTAGGGATAGAGAACGCCCTGCAAGGCAAGGCCCTGACCTCACACCAATCAATATAAGACCTCCAAGTCCTATAATAGATGGCAGAGGAAGACTGCTTCCTAGCCCTAACCAGAGTCTGAATGACAGCATCAGAAAGACCTTCCTCCCTCAAGATGGAGGTTTCAGCAACCACGCCGTCAAAGCCAGCGTAGGTAGGTAGCATGGGGTTGTCCACATGCTATACACCGCCGGTCTTGTTCCAGAAGGACCCCGGTCACATAATTCTGAGATGCCTCCATATGGTGATTATTCAAGGCACAATATGCCAGTAGGGATTTACACTATAAGTAACCCTGGATGCCCCAAAGACCCGCTAGGGAAGTGGGAGATTATTACAAGGCCCGCTATGATTTTACACCGGGCCGTGCGCAATAATCAAGGAACATGAAAATCGCACGCGAGGGCACTTATGAACCAGGGGAGGAGGAGGACCGCTACCACGCGTGCGTGCGACCAGCATCAAAATGGCGCCAAGCGAACCTCGAAGGGCGGACCAGAGGGGCTGTGACGCAGAGCGCGCCAAACCGGGTCCCCGTCCCCCCCCTCCGAAGAGCACGAAGCTCTGAGATAGTTACAACGTTGTCATGAGTGAAGTGTATGGCACACTTAGAAAAATTATTTGCCAATGAAGACGCCGCAGCGTCTGAGGCAACGCCGCCGCCCGGTGCAGCACATCCAGTAAAGGAAAGAGGTGCGCGCGGAGGCGACAGGTACACAATAAAAAGGCAAACAGCGCGGCTCTGACACCAGGAATACCAGTCAAAGACAATACTAAGGCCATAAGCGTGTAAACATACACTGAGACCACCACACACCCCCCCTTTCCTTCCCCCCGGGCTACGGGAGGATGGCGACCCTTTGTACAGGGCCCACCACTACACAGGGCAATAGTGCGGGAGGGGCATCCCCTAGAGGCTCACCATCAGCCTAAACCGCCTACCCTTTGGTGGGGGACTGCGGTGGAGCATGGCTCCGTTAAGCACGCATGGTGCTGCCTACCTTCACCCGACCAGCGCAGCCCAGGCTGGGAGGCACATCACAGGGAGGACGGGTGGGAATAGTCCAACAGGGCCGCAGGCTTCGATAGCCCCGCTCACCTGCGAGACAGTGATACTTCATGTCTTCGCAGTCAGCACTGCAGAGAAATCTGGGGATTTGTGGGAGGTCCCCGGGTATTTGAGGGCCGGGAGGAGCCTGTTTTTGCATGTCTCTGCAGTGCAGCGCCATCTGGCGGAGGAAAACCCAAGTGTAAGTATTATATCTGGAGCAGGACGTACTGTATACTAAGAATATAAGAGCAGCTTTCATGCCATTCAGTAAAGCTATTAGTATACTTTCTGACTACAAGTGCCAGAATCCTTCCACAGTAACAGGTGAGCTCATTAGCAGCTTTGGCTAAATCAAGTAGCAGTAACGACCTTATAAAGGTGAGAACGCTGCCAGTAACCCTTTAGCTAATGGAGCAAAAACTGTGTTCCCCCTATCTGAAGAGGTTGAATTAATGTACATGGTGTTTAGATGTTTGGATGTCTGCCTCATCCAAATCATATGATTAGCAGGCCAGGAAGTCTCTGAAATGTACATTAGACCACCACTTTGGTGTAAGTTGCTAACAAATTCATTATTGCTAGGGAAAATGGTTTTCTTTTAGAACATGGAAAAAATAACAAGCTCAGCACCTTGAGCACGTCATACTGGCACACAAATATGGAATCTCAAAAATGTCATAGAAAGCGGAATTACTCTTTAATTGTCCATACTCTTGGAGGGCAGACCAAAACCCAACCATTTATGAATATAGACAAGCTCATGATGACCCCTAGGGATTATGTATAGCATATTTTTAGCCACATTTATTAATAAAAAAAATAGTACTCACTGGCTGTGACTCCGGAACTGGCTGGAGGATTTGGCTTTGGCTCAGTGCAGCACATGAAGACATTTGGTGAGCATCGTGAAACAAAACAGCTGACTCCGCTGAAAGCCCAACTGGATTTACATTCGCCTGAGGCAGCACAGCATTGATGTCGGTATGAAGAGGAGGTTCTGGTTGCAGTAAAGATGAAGGGGTTGCTTGACTCTGAAAGGAAACTGGTTCATTTTCCTCGCATGCTTGCACAGGGGGTGGTTGACTATAAGTAGAGGAAAGCAGTGATTCTTGAGCAGCAACATGTATATTGTTCTGATCTCCATTTTGTGGCTGTTGAACAGTTATGAGCTGACTTGATTGGCTACAATCTGAAGACGGAATACAAGGAAACTGTTGTGCATGAACAGTTTGAATAGAAAAGTGCTGACTTGGTCCTCCAGACGGTACAAAAACCTGATTTGTGTGCTGTAATCCTACTGAAGACAATGAGAGTTGGCCAAGATCTTCCTTTTGTTCTGCCTCTGACTGCATCATCAGTGTTTGTCTATCTAGTGACTGAACAGGCTGCTGAACTGGATGTACAGGAGATTCGACTTGGTGCTCTTGTGGTGGGGTCATAGTTTTTTGTAAGTAAAGATTGGCTGGTTGATCTGGGGGCAACAAATGAGCAGATTTCTCTACAAGTCCATAAGCCAATTGCTCGGAGGAAGATATTGTGTTTTGAACATATGTAAGCCTATCTGAACTGGGTACATGTCCTTGCCCAGTGGAAGGAATGGCATGGCTGTACATTACTGGGTGTTCTGTAGCAGGAAGAAGGTGCTGTGTATGTGCATACACGGGCTGATTTTGGGGAGGTATAGTCTGGGGCATGTAAAGAGGTGGATTTGACTGAGACGTTGCCTGGTGGGTATACTGTTGATCAGCAGAAGCAGTTTGTTGCACGTATGCCTGTTCCGGCACAGAGCCTGTCTGAGGGACAAGCCTAGGCTGGGGAGATGATGTTCTCTGCACATGTATTTGTTGATCAATTGAAGGTACAGCATGCTGTGCATGTGCAGGCTGGTCAGCAGTGGTCATTAAACATGTGTTGGTTTGGACATGCTGAGTAGTTGACTGGGCATAAGCTTGTTGGTCAACTGTAAGAGTAGACTGTTGGCTGCATGTAGGTTGGGTTGGAAGGCCAAAGGGTGGTTGGGAGGATGGTGCAGCTTGTTGGCTGTATTTCTGCTCATTTGCATTAGATAATCGATCAGTAGGGGCATGCTGTAAATTTACAGATTGGCCTGCAGGTAAATCCATTTTCTGTAGGGATGTCTGGTATTCTAACTGTTCAGTCGCCTGTACAGAATGCTGTACATAGACACTGTGTTCAGCTGATGGAGCAGCATACATAGGCTGCTCCATCAGAGGTGGCACAGCCTGTGTAGAATACACAGTTTGCTCCATTACATGTTGCGTATAAACTGGCTGCTCTAATTGTGGGGCGGCATGCGGAGTAAAAACCGGATGCCCAGATTCAGTTCCTACATGCTGCAAATACACTTGCTGGGCATACAGAACTGGGTCTGTTTGCTGCATTACAGTCTGGCCATACAGGTTCTTTTCAGGATGTGACTGTACAGGCTGCTCTGGCTGAGGTACTCCATTTAAGCTGTACTTGGGCTCCTCACGCAAGAGAGTAGGAGGGTTGACATAAACAGGTTGCTGTTCAGGCAGTGTCTGCTGAGGGTAAACAGGTGTTTGCTCAGGTTGCTGGGCATAAACAGCCTGCAGATCTTGTGACTGTACGACTTGTTGACTATGTATCAGTTGCCCATGTGTTGGCACATTTTGCAAAGCATATGCGGATGAAAGCTCAGGGATTTTCCCGCCAAGCTGCTGATCAGAAGCTGATAGAACTTGCTGTGCACACACAGCTTGTGGGTCAGCTGATGGTACAGGGTGCTGAGCTTGGATTGGCCTATCAGTTTGTTGAAGAACTTGCTGAGAGTACACAAACTGTTCTGATGGTGGTGTCATTTGCTGAATATATCCTATAGGGTTAGCAGGAGGACCAATCTGCTGCACATAATTTGCCTGTTCAGATGCTGTTGGCATGACATGCTGCATTACTTCAGCAGAAGAGAGAGAATACCCCGGTATTTCAGATGGTTGTGCAGGTTGTTGGACATACACATGCTCAGATAACGGCTTAGTTTGTTGATTGCATGCTGCTACCTGCTCAGGTGGCTGTACAAAGTGTGGCCTCTCAACTGATGAAGTTTGCTGTACATATGTAAGCTGCTCAGCAGATCCAGCTTGAGGTGGAAATACAGGCTTTTCGTCCAACACTGAGTGCTGGGGGTAAACTGGTTGCGCAGTAGGAACAATAGGCTGCCCTGTATAAATATGATCAGCAGTTAGGCTATCGTGATGGTTAAACATCAGCTGGTCGCTTAAAGATATAGTTTGTTGTACATATTGTGGCTGATCAGAGGGCTGCACTACATGCTGGCTATATATTAGTTGATCAGGTAGCACAGCAGACGACACAGAAGCCATCTGTAGACCTAAGGACTGGTCGGGAGCTGCAAAAGATTGCTGTCTATAAGCATCCACAGGAGGAATTTGAATGTACAAAGGCTGTTCTGCAGGATTCTGTAGAACTTTAGGCTGGGAAAAAATTTGCTCTGATGCTGCCCCTACAGATTGACATAAGCCTGGCTGCTCCATCAAAGAGGGTGGAATCATTTGAATGGAATATGCTACTTTCTCCTGTTCACATGAAGATTGCTGGACTGTAGTTTGTTGTACAGCATGCTGACTGTATGGAGGCTGATCTTGCTGCACAGGCAGTGGTTGCTGTACCTGCCCTAAAGCTTCACTGACCAATGACCTTTGAACACTAAACAGCAAATGTTCTCGGTCATATTGGGGCTCCAAATGCCCTAGCTGTGAAATGGTTTCCAGTGCCACAGCTGCTGGGTACTTTGCTTGAGGTGTTTGTTCAGCCATAGCCGGTTGTAAAGCCATCTGTTGTGCGGGTGGGGACTGGTACAAGGGCTGCGCCTGCACGTGAAATTGTTGCCCTTGTGGCATAGTGGAGGAGTACTGTAAAGGTTCCTGCAGAGACATTTGTGTCTGCTGTACATTAGTCATCTGTTGCTGCGGAGCATTGGCTTGGACTCCCATTACATTCTGCATGCCATATTGGTTCAGACTGGCAGGGTGACAAGCAGGTAGAATTGTTGGAACGGTATTATCTCCAGTGGGAGCAGTAAGGACTTGCATTCCAGGCAGGCTAGAGTTGTCATCTTTCATCTGCTGGGGTACCATTTGTCCAGGCATAATTTGAGGAGACCGTGCAGAATAAGGAGGCTGCAACACTGGCATCACTAAATTATCAGCCTGTGTTGCTGGAGGTTGAAGAGGCTTTCCATCAGCTGAATATGTCAAATGTGTATCCAGAGGCTGTAAACAGGTAAGAAGTGATAATTAGAATATGCCATGAATTTGGCACATACCCATAACCCAATCTCGATCAGTAAAATACAATTAGAACTTAAAGGGCTGGGCCTACCAAGAAGCATAACTCCCAACAGCAGTGGTAAGGTAAATGGATCTGCTAGTTACTGCTGCTGGGGCCCTTTCCCTTGTTGACTGTTTAAAGTGTACTTAAAAAGCTGCTAAAAACCCTAAGTGGCCGCTAGCCTGCCTCTGGGGCATCCTAAATTGAGAAGCTGTATACATGGCCCCACCCATTCACTTCAATGGGTGGAGGGAAGAGCTCCCTACGACATGAGCAAGCTTTGCGGTGTCTGGTGCTGTGATCAATCACTGGATTGTGGGACACTTAAGTGTATTTTTTTTGGGGGGGGAACCCCCCCTTCATAGCTAGGATTTGAAAAACAGGCAGTCTGGCTGGACAGGCTATTTAAGAGTAAATCACAGAGCAGGTATTTGGGAGGGGGTATCTACCCTCACAACCCATCTGCAGTAGAAAAATACAATTCTGTGAAACTCACCTGTAGAATTGTTTTTGAATATATCCAGTCCAGGTCGTCCCAGAAGCTACGACAAGTGGGTATTCCGCCACTAGGTGGCGCTCGACTGCAAGATCAAGGGCTGTCGCTCCTCCTGGCCCCCTATAAAAGCAGGTGTCTCACTATGATTCCCCAGTGATTAAAAAGCAGTAAGAAAAAGACAGGCCGGGAGGCCAAGAAACCATGTTACTTCACAAAGCTTCAGCATGTACTCTCTCCAACAAAAAAACCTTAGGACAACGGTCCAATACAAAAATGGTAATCACCATAAAAGGCAAACAAGAGATAATGAACAAAGGGCAGGTTGGGATGACCTGGACTGGATATATTCAAAAACAATTCTACAGGTGAGTTTCACAGAATTGTATTTTTCACTATATCCAGTTCAGGTCGTCCCAAATGTGATGACAAGTGGGACATCCAAAAGCAGTGTCCATTAGGGCGGGATCCCCAGTGCGGAACAGCATGTAGTTCATTTCACTACCGCCTGAAGCACCTTTCGGCCAAAGACAGCATCAGCTGAGGCCCTAACATCAACCTTGTAAAACTTGGTGAAGGTATAAACTGAAGACCAAGTGGCGGCCTTATAAACTTGTTCAACAGATGCCTGGTGCTGAAAAGCCCAGGAAGCACCAATAGCACTAGTAGAATGAGCTGTAACACGAAAAGGGGGTTCCTTCCCCTTGGCAGAATATGCTTGCACCACCGCCTGTCTGATCCACTTACTGAGAGTGGACTTGGCTGGTGGCAAACCCTTCCTAGAGCCCTCTGTTAGGACAAAGAGCAAATCCGATTTCCTGAAGGATTCAGTCGCAGCCAGGTAATACTTAATGGCTCTGACCACATCCAAGGCATGAAGGGTCCTTTCCTTAGAATTAGTCGGTGCTGCACACAAGGAAGGCAAGACCACTTCCATTAAGATGAAAGGTAGAAACGACCTTAGGCAAAAAATCAGGTTTAAAACGAAAAACCACCTTATCCTTATGCAGCTCAAAATAAGGAGGCTTCATACAAAGCGCGGCCAGCTCTGACACGCGACGCACCGAGGTGATCGCTACCAAAAAGACCACCTTGAGGGTCAAAATAGGCAATGCAGCATCGCACAAAGGCTCAAAGGGAGGCCCCTGGAGAGCAGAAAGTAACAAATTCAAGTCCCACACCAGTAATACAGGCCTACGCGATGGACGTACGTGGGCGACTCCCTGGAAAAAAGTCTTGATCAATCTATGATTGGGAAAGGATCTCTGGAAAAAGATGGCCAAGGCCGAGACCTGGCCCTTAAGGGTGCTCAGCTGGAGACCCAAGTCTCAACTCCTGCTCAGGGAGTCTGCCTCTTGGTTCTCTACCCCGGGGATTTAAAGTTAGAATCTGGGTCACCTCCTTGAGGGCTCGCCTGCTCCGAGTCCCGCCCTGGTGATTGATGTAGGCGACAGCCGTCTGATTGTCCGAGCGAACCTGGACCGCATAACCCCTTAACCCCTTCTTCACTTGGGGAGTCAAGTGAAGAAGCACCAACCGGATCTCTCTCAGCTCCAGGAGATTTATGGCTAAGTGGTTCTCCTGCGAATCCCACTGACCCTGGATCTTCTGCGTCTGCCAGAATCCTCCCCAGCTGGTCAGACTGGCATCCGTGGTAACTATCTCCCACCGGGGAGTCAGAAAGGACTTGCCCACCAACAGGTTTCTGGGGTCCAGCCACCACAAGAGGGACTGTCTGGCCAGGGGGGACAGATAAAATTCTTGTTCCAGAGACTCCTGCATCCGGTCCCAGACGGTGATCAGGTTCAACTGAAGAGGTCTAATGTGGAATTGGGCGAAGGGCACTGCCTCGAAACCTGACACCATCAGCCCCACCAGCTTCATCCCGACAAGGATCGCTGGTCGCTGACAAGACAGCAGGGCTTGCACCTGCGTCTGAAGACCCACCACCTTCTGATGTGGTAGGAATACCTTGACCTGAGAGGTGTCTAATGTCATGCACAGGAAGGACCTCACCCTTGAGGGAGTGATCGAAGACTTGGGGTAATTGACAACCTATCCAAATTCCTCTAGAGTGGACAACACTGTCCGGGTGTCACTCTCGGCCTGCTGAAGGGACCGAGCCGCAATCGGTAAATAGTCCAGATAAGGCAGTATACGAATGCCCTAGTTCCTCAGAATAGCCATGATGCCCGCCAACACCTTGGTGAACACCCAGGGGGCTGAGGCTATCCCGAATGGCAGAGCCACAAACTGGTAATGCTGGCCCTCCAGAGCAAATCTCAGGAACCTCCGATGTCCCTGAAATATCGGGATGTGCAAATAGGCATCCTTGATGTCCACCGTGGTCATGAAGTTGCCTGGCCGAAGCGAGCTCACTGCAGAACGCAAGGTTTCCATGCGGAAGTGTCGGACTCTGACAAACCTGTTGAGACCCTTTAGGTACAGGATAGGTCTAAGCGTTCCATCCTTCTTGGGAACTGTGAACAGATTGGAATAGAACTCCCGGCCATGCTCCTGGCGAGGCACCGGGAAAATCACTCTGCAGAAGATGCTGCATGGCCATTCTCAGGCCCTGTGCCTTCACTGGGTTCTGGGATATGCGAGACTGAAGAAATCTTGAGGGAGGCCAGAATGCCAGCTCTATTTTGTAACCGGAGGACACCACCTCCTGAATCCACTTTTTGAGCAAAAAGCAGAAGCCGTCCCCCCACTCGGATGGGTGAGGGCGCCTCCTAATGCCCGAGGGGCCTTAGCAGAGGGCTTGGATCCCCAGGAGGGATTGGGACGGTCGCGGGACCTACCTCGTCCCCAGGAATCTCTGCGGCCACCTGAAAAAGAAGAGCCTCTTCCTCCTTGAAAGGGCCGCACAGGCTTCCATCGCTGAGGGAGTCTACCGTCCTAAATTAGGAGGTCCAGACACTCCCCGAACAATCTGTGCCCCGCGAAGGGGATACTAGTAAGCGACTTCTTGGCCACGGCATCAGTCGACCATTGCCGCAACCAGAGCGAGCGGCGAAGCGCAACAAGCAGGGCCGAAACCCTGCTGCCGAGCCCGACACTATCATCCATGGCAGAGACAACAAAGGCAATAAACTCTACACAGGCCTTGAGGTCCTTATACTCCTCCGCCCGCTTGCGAGACTTAGCCATATCCACAAGACGTCTCACCTTCTTTCTGATGGCTAAGGAGACAATAGCCGTGGCGCACACAGGGCGAAACCAAGCACCTTCAAAGGTGAAGGCATGACAAGACCAGCTGATCCATGCGCCTGTCAGCTGGGTCATGTAAGGAAGCGGTATCGGGTGACTGCATAACTGTAGTGTTGGACAACCCCGACAGGGGAGTCCACCTCGGGGGGACAAGACCATAAGCGAACAAGCTCATCAGGAAAGGGATACCGCCTGTCCAGGCCTTAAGGCACCGATGGGAGCTCGTTAGGCCTCTCCCACTCCTTGAATATCATATTAGAAAAATGGGCCTGATCAGGAAAGACTAGCCTCTGTCTTTCATCATCATTATCCGAATAAACGGGCTCGGTGTGCCGCTTCTTACTCGTTGCCTTCTTAGGAGCCGCACGCGAGATCTGTCTCTCAAGGCTGGCCACCCGGTATGCCAAATCAACTTGGGACCCCCTGCTGGCTTTCCCCTCGCTGGGGGCTGAGTGCAACAGCAGGGGCTCTGGAGAGGCCGCAGGCAATAAAGGGCCAGGGGCAGATACGCCCGCCCTATCATGCTCCAAAATGACGCTCCTGGCGCAAGTGACACAAACCATGCAGAGCCCGCCCAGAGGACTGGCACCGCACATGGGGCAGAGCTTCACCCGCCCTAGCTCACTATCCCCAGAAGTCTCCATTATGGTGATTAGCAGACAAAATCTTTATGCAGGTTACAAGGCACTAACAGCCCAAACCACTATATCCCTCCGATATATCCCCTCTTTCAGTGTGATCCCCCTAAATAAAAAGGGGGGGGGGGGAGGAGGGAGGGGGGCGGGAGACCGGGAGGAACCACAACCCACAATCTATAAGGGCCCGACCTGAAAGACAAGCAGAGAAGGGGCCCTAAGCATCCCAAGCACATGCTGCGCATGGCAGTATACGTAAAGGAAAAAAATACAATTCTGTGATTACTCACCTGTAGCATTGGTATTATATGTATACAGCACGTCCTGTTCCAGAAGATATTCCTTACACTTAGGATATACTACAGTAGATGGCGCTGGACTGAAAAGTGGCTCCTCCCAGCCTCATATATACCCGGGACCTCCTACAAAATCCCCAGTATTGAAAAGCAGTTAGCAAGAGACCGGGAGAACTATAACCATTATATGAAAATTTGAACATAAGAACAATCACCATAAAGAGGTAACTAAAGATAACGATAACAAGGGTGGGGTGGAACAGGACGTGCTGTATACATATAATACCAATTCTACAGGTGAGTAATCACAGAATTGTATTATTCTAAGTATACAGCATATTCCTTAAACTTGGGACATCCAATAGCAGTGTCCGTAAGGTAGGGTGGGATCCCCAAAAGTAACAGCAGACAGTTTAAACCACTGACGCCTGCAGAACATTGCGGCCAAAAGCAGCATCAGCTGAGGCCCTAACATCAACCTTGTAAAACTGAACAGAAGACCAAGTGGCGGCCTTGCAAACTTGTTCAACAGAAGCTTGGTACTGAAGAGCCCAAGAGGCACCAATAGCACGAGAAGAATGAGCAGTAAGGCAGAAGGGAGGCTCCTTCCCCTTAGCAGAGTAGGCCTGTATCACAGCCTGACGGATCCACTTGCTGATAGTGGACTTAGCTGGAGCCAGACCCTTCTTAGGTCCAGACGGGAACACAAAAAGAGCATCAGTCTACCTGAAGGATTCAGTAGCCACCAAATAGAACTTCAGAGTTCTGACTAAGTCCAAAGAATGCAAAACCCTTTCCTTAGGGTTACTGGGATTAGGACACAGAGAAGGCAAAACAATGTCCTGATTGAGATGAAAGGCAGAAACAACCTTAGGCAGAAAATCTGGCTTAAGACGAAACACCACCTTGTCCTGGTGTCTCTCAAAATAAGGAGGCTTGATGGAAAGCGCCGCCAACCCAGAAACACGCCTAACAAGTGATAGCCACCAAAAAGACCACCTTAAGCGTGAGAATGGACAAAGGAGCCAATTGCAAGGGCTCAAAGGGAGACCCCTGCAGGGCAGATAAGACCAAGTTCAAGTCCCAGACTGGTAACATAGGCTTATGTGGGGGAAGCACGTGAGTAACTCCCTGGAAAACGGTCTTGACAAGGGGATGCTGAGCAAAAGGATCTTTGGAAAAAAATTGTCAAAGCAGACACATGGCCTTTCAGAGTACTGAGCTGAAGGCCCATATCCAAACCATGTTGGAGAAACTCCAGAATCCTAGGAATAGAAAACACACGACAGGGAAGCGAGTGGGACTCGCACCAGTCAATGTAAGTACGCCAAACCCTGTAATAGATGGAAGAGGAGGACCTCTTTCTAGCCCTGATCATGGTATTCACCACCGAGGCAGGCAGCCCTTTTTCCATCAAGATGGAGGTTTTAACAGCCAGGCCGTCAAAGCCAGCATTTGTAAATTGGGGTGGCGTAGGTGTCCCTGAGTGAGCAGATCTGGAACACGTGGCAGGGCGTACTGATCTACTGCCAACTGCATGATGTCTGCGAACCACACTCTTCTTGGCCAACGGGGGGCCCACCAGGATGGTTGGCACCCCTTCCTGAACTATCTTGCACAACACCCTGCCCACCAGGGGAAACGGGGGAAACACATACAGGAGCTGGAACCTCGTCCAAGACATTGCCAGGGCAGAGGATCCTGGGACAGAGAGGCAAAGACTGGAAGCTTGTGATTGTGATGGGATGCAAACAGATCCACATCTGGCTGACCCCAGCGGTGGCACAGGGAGAGAAACACCCTGTTGCTGAGGGACCACTCTCCTAGACGAGAGGTCCCCCTGCTGAGGGAGTCTGCCTCCAGATTCTCCACCCCCGGGATGTACACAGCTGAGATGCAGGGAACATTCTCCTCCGCCCAGGACAGTATCAGGGACACTTCCTTGAGGGCCCTCTTGCTCCGGGTCCCTCCCTGGTGATTGATGTAGGCAACCGCCGTCTGGTTGTCCGAGCGGACCTGAAAAGCCCGACCCCCTCAGGTATGGGGTTAAGTGGGCGAGAACCAACCTGATTGCCCTCAATTCCAGGATGTTGATAGGGGCATGGGCCTCCTGAGGGCCCCATTGACCTTGGAATTTCAGGGACTTCCAGAACCCACCCCAACCTGTCAGACTGGCATCTGTGGTGACAGTCTCCCAGCAGGGGGCCAGAAAGTACCTGCCCCCCAAGCAGGTTCCCTGAGACCAGCCACCACACTAGAGACCGCCTGACCTGAGGGGACAAGACAAACGCCTGATCCAAGGACACAGGGTCCCGATCCCATACTGACAAGAGGTGAAGCTGAAGAGGCCTCATGTGGAACTGAGCATACGGGACCGCCTCGAAGCAGGACACCATCAGGCCCACCAGCTGCATTCCCTGCCTGATGGATGGATGGGCACAAGACAGCAGGAGCTGAACTTTCTCTTGAAGGACCTCCACCTTCTGCTGAGGAAGAAAGATCTTGACCCGAGCTGAATCCAGAATCATGCCCAGAAAAGACTTCACCATGGAAGGAGACAGGGAAGATTTGGGGTGATTGATCACTCAGCCGAATGACTCCAGTGTGGACACCACCCTCTGAGTATCCAGCTCTGCCTGATGGAAGGATTGAGAAGCGATAAGCATGTCGTCCAGGTAGGGAAGAATGCGAATGCCCTGAGATCTCAGCAGGGCCATCACTCCTGCCAGCACCTTGGTGAATACCCTGGGGGCCGAGGTGAGGCCGAAGGGCAAGGCCACAAATTGGTAGTGTTGATCCTCCAGAGCCAACCTGAGGAACCTCTGATGACCTGGAAAGATAGGAACGTGAAGGTAAGCATCCTTGATGTCTACAGAAGTCATGAAGTCCCCTAGGTGTAAGAAGGTCACAGTGGAGCGCCGAGTCTCCATGCAAAAGTGTCAAGTGACAAACTTGTTGAGAAGCTTTAAATCCAGGATAGGTCTGATGGACCCATCCTTTTTGAGCACAATGAAAAGATTGGAATAATAGCCTTTTCCCCTTTCCTTCAAGGGCACCTGACAGATGACACCTAGATCTAGAAGGCCTTGGACAGCCAGGGAGAGACACTGGGCTGACAAGGGGTTTTGAGCTAAACGAGATTTGATGAATCTTGGGGGCGGCCAGGCTGCAAACCATCTTGTAACCGGAGGATACTACCTCCTGAATCCACCGGTCTGAGACATGATGCCTCCAGACGTGAGCCAAAAGCCGAAACCGTCCCCCCACCCGGATGGGTGATGGCGCCGCTTCATGCCTGAGGGGGCATGGGGGAGGACTTAGTCTTGGGACCCCAGATGGGGGCCAGTGCAGCCACGTCCTCTACCCCTGCCCCAAAAATCTCCACGGGCTCCAGCAAAGGAAGCTCTTGTCCAATTCTGGAGCCCCTGAAGGAAGGAGAAAAGGCACCTGAACCACGAAAGGACCGGTGCTGCCTTCTACGCTGAGGTAATTTGCCACCTTTAGCAAACAAGTCCAAACGTTCCCAAAGAGGCGCAGCCCCTTGAAGGGGAATCCAGTGAGGGCCTTTTTGGCAGCATTGTCAGCTGCCCACTGGCGCAACCAGACCGAGCGGCATATCACCACCAACAAGGCAGATGCCCTGCCACACATTCTGATGGTATCATTCAGGGCAGTGAGAACATATGCAACAAATTCCTCACAATGCAGAACAGCTCTATACTCTTCACTACCAGCATCATCAGGGACCCCATCTAAGAGACCCCTCAACAGGCTTTTAATAGCAACAGCCGTGATAGCAGAGGCACAGACCGGACGGAGCGCGGTCCCCACACAGGCATAGCATGGCAAGCCAGCTGATCCATGCGCCTGTCTTCCCCATCCCTCAGTGTAGTAGAGTCAGGGGAATGCATGACAGATGTGTTAGACAACCCCAGAACTGGTGCATCCACCTCTGGAGGACATGACCAAAGTGTAACCATTTCAGCAGGATATCCCACCTCGTTGGTACCCTGGGAAGCCGGCTAGGCTGTTCCCACTCCTTGAGAATCGGATTATTAAAGTGAGTTTGCTCAGGAAACTCCAAACGTGGCTTAACGTTATGAAACAGCTCCCCCTGCTGCCGCGGGGCACGGCAGGAGGAGAGATACAGAGTACTTAAAAAATGTGAGCCAAAAGTCTGTCAGTATCATCTGAAGCCCATGGGTCAGATCCAGACTCACCATGACCCCTAGGCTGATTCTCAGGTGATTCTGAATCAGAGAATAATTCCCTTTCTTCCAGGGTAAGTAACATAAAGAAACTCCTCAGCTTCCATATGAAAGAGAGTACCACCGGGTGCCAGATGTCACCGCTTAGCAGGAGCCTTACGCAGACCAGAACCAGCAATATGCTTTTCAATGCTGGCTACCCTGATAGCCAAATCAGGTTGAGACTCCCCACTAGTATGCACCTCACTGGGAGTCAGGTGTAAGCATGGGGGAGTAGACGAAGCCAGAGGGGGCGCAGCACTAGGCCCAGCCGCAGGTAAACCAGACTGCAGGGCACGTACCTGCTGGGTGCAGGGTACACACACCCCTACATCATCACTTATAGGGGTTAACCCACACACCACACACAGCCGGGCTTGTCCCGAAGGAACCCCGAGCACATTATCCAGAGAAGCCTCCATATGGTGATTATCACGGCACAACAGGCCAATATGGATTGATGCTAATAAAAGCAACCCGGTATGCCCCAATAACCCGTTAGGGAAGTGGGAGTAATGGTAATAGCCCTCCAATAAGAGTTAACACTAAATAGAGGGGATAGGACCGGGAGAAACCACAAAGTTTGACCCGCCTGCAAGACATAAGCAAAAGATCCCATAAGTGATATGCAATACAGATATGTTCATAAATAAATCAGCCCGCAGGGGCACTTACGGACCGCGATAGTGAGACGCCAGGCACACGCAGCAGAGAATTAAAATGGCGCCCGCATACACCTCGAGGGGTGGGCCGCGGAGACAGTGATGCAAAACGCGTCATCCGCACAGCCCGCCCCTGAAGAGCGTGAAAACGCACCCACCTGACAAGACCAGCCAATGATGGCGCAGCAGCGCCTGAGGTGATGTCGCCGCCGACCGTGGAGTGCAGTACAAACGTGCAGCGGCGGCAAAAGAAACCAGTGCAATCAATTCAACAGGGATCAAACACAACACACAATGTATAGCAAAGACATGCACCCCCCCCGAGAACTACAAGGGAGAGCGAGGGGGAAGCAACGGCCAGCCTAAAGGGAGCCAACTGTGGGAACATGGGGGCGAGGGGCATAAAATGCGGGAGGGGCATCCCATAAGGTTCACCATGGGCCTATACCGCCTACCCCTTGGTGGGAGACTGCGCTTGGAGCAGCGCTCCTTAGCACCTGACAGCGGTGCTGCCTACCTTGACCCGAACCAGAGCAGCCTGAGCTGGGAGGCAGTAGAAGGAAATGGATGGGAATAGTCCTACAGGACCGCAGGCTAATAGCCCCGCTCACCTGCGAGTAGAGAGAGCCATCTTCTAGTCATCGCAGCCAGGACTGCAGAGAAGAACTGGGGATTTTGTGGGAGGTCCCGGGTATATATGGGGCCAGGAGGAGCCACTTTTCTGTCTCTGCAGTCCAGCGCCATCTACTGGAGTATATCCCAAGTGAATATCTTCTGGAACAGGACGTGCTGTATACTTACAATACAAAGGGACTCACAACACCGACAGTAATCACCGGAGGGGTCCCAGCAGCAAAGCAGATGGCACAGCAGTGCAGGAGAAGCAGCAAGATGGTGCCCAGCAGCAGCAGCTCTGCGCGTTCCTCGAGGGGCGGGCCGCAATGCAGTGACGCGAAAAGCGTCATTATGCGCCCCCCCCCGGCAGCGCAAACCCAGTGCCCGCCTCCTGCCTCCTCACAGTGCCAGCAAGATGAAGGCCGACCTCCAAGACGCAACAATCAGCAGGGCAGCCCACGGCGGGGCACCCACACAGCGCGCGCACTCACACTGCGCCGGAGACGAGGGGACGCTGCCTCAGGAGGCCGCCGAGCAGCGTCCGCCCCCCCCCAGCGAAATGGCCAACGATGGAGGGGAGAGGGAGCAGGAAGAGTCAACACGAGGGAGCAAGGGAGGCAAGTATGGCCAGCGCAAGTAAAAAGTAAATCACAATCACACACACAATTACAATAAAGCTTGTGGGATAAATGGGAATGAAGCTAGAGGGCATTAGTTGTTCCTCCTCCCCCCCCCCCCCCCACCCCCATAGGCTCACCATCAGCCTATGGCCGGCCACCCTTTAGACAGAGCCGAGCCTTTATAGGGGGCCGGGAGGAGCGACAGCCTTTGATCTTGCAGTCGAGCGCCACCTACTGGTGGAATACCCACTTGTCATCACTTTTGGGACGACCTGTACTGGATATAGTGAAAAAGGAGCGTTAATATGGGGGGGGGGGGGGGGGGGGGGGACATTGGATCCACAAAACAGATGTTGTAACACAAGACAAAAGACTTCTGTGAAAAATAAAAAAACTTTGTTCCTGTGAAATGAGGTTCTTTTTAACAACATGAACTATCTACCGTGTAATTACTGTCAAAAACCCAATTTTTTTTTTTTTTTTTTTTTAAAGGATCCTGTTCCCCATCCAAAAAAAAAAAAATACCATTTTGTGATTACTCACCTGTAGATTTGTTATTATGAGTATACAGTACGTCCTGCTCCAGATATTTACAGAAATGATCTGTCCTGCTCCAGATAAGATAAGATAAAAATCATTACACTTGGGTATTACTCCGCCAGATGGCGCTGGACTGCAGAGACCGCGAAATTGGCTCCTCCTGGCAACTCAAATACCCGGGACCTCCCACAAATCCCCAGCATTGAAAAGCAGTTAACGAGAAGCCGGGAGAATGATAACAGAACCAACCAGTAACTAACAATGATAATCACCATACAGGGGATCCTAGGATAATGCAAAACCAAGGGTGGGGTGGAGCAGGACGTACTGTATACTCATAATACCAATTCTACAGGTGAGTAATCACAGAATTGTATTATTCTAACGTATACAGTACGTCCTGCTCCAGATAAGAATCATTACACTTGGGACATCCAATAGCAGTGTCCATAAAGTAGGGTGGGATCCCCAAAGGTAACGACAGGTCAGACCACTGCAGCCTGCAAAACCTTGCGGCCAAAAGCAGCATCAGCTGAGGCCCTAACATCAACCTTGTAAAACTTTGAAAAGGTATGAACAGAAGACCAAGTAGCAGCCTTGCAAACTTGTTCAACAGAAGTCTGGTGCTGAAAAGTCCAAGAGGCACCAATAGCACGAGTGGAATGAGCAGTAAGGTGGAAGGGAGGATTCTTCCCCTTAGAGTAGGCCTGAATCACAGCCTGACGGATCCATTTGCTGATAGTAGGTTTAGCAGGAGCCAAACCCTTCCTAGGACCAGAAGGGACCACAAAAAGAGCATCAGTTTTTCTGAATGGTGCAGTAGCCACCAGATAATACTTCAGACACCTAACCACATCCAAGGAATTGAAAACCCTCTCCTTAGCGTTACTAGGATTAGGGCACAAGGAAGGAAGAACAATGTCCTGATTCAGATGAAAGGCAGACACGACCTTAGGCAGAAAATTCTGGCTTGAAGCGAAACACCACCTTGTCCTGGTGTCTCTCAAAGTAGGGGGCCTGGATGGAAAGCGCCGCCAACTCAGAAACACGCCTAACAGAAGTGATAGCCACCAAAAAGACAACCTTGAGAGTAAGAATGGCCAGGACAGCCTCTGGCACAGGTTCAAAGGGAGCACCCTGCAAGGCAGACAAGACCAAGTTCGAATCCCAAACAGGCACCATAGGCTTACGTGGGGGACACACATGAATAGCCCCCTGGAAAAAAGTCCTGATCAGAGAATGCTGGGCAAAGGACCTCTGGAAGAAAACAGCCAGGCAGAGACATGACCCTTCAGTGTACTGAGTTGGAGCCCCAGCTCCAACCCATGCTGCAGGAACTCCAGGATCCTGGGAATAGAGAACACACGACAGGGAAGAGACCTAGACTCACACCAGTCAATGTAGGCACGCCAAACCCTATAGTAAATGGAAGAAGACGACTTCTTTCTAGCCTTTATCATGGTATCAACAACAGAGGCAGACAGCCCCTTCTTCATCAAGATGGAGGTTTCAGCAGCCAGGCCGTCAAAGCCAGTGTTTGTAAATTGGGATGGCGTAAGTGACCCTGTGTGGGCAGGTCTGGCACCCTGGGCAGAGCGTACTGATCTACTGCCAGCTGCACCACGTCTGCAAACCACACTCTTCTTGGCCACCTGGGAGCTACCAGGATAGCTGGCACCCCCTCCTGAGCTATCTTGCGCAGAACCCTGCCCAACAGGGGGAATGGAGGAAAGACATACAGGAGCTGAAAGTTCTGCCATGACATTGCTAGAGCATCTGTGGCCAAGGCCAGAGGGTCCTGGGACAGGGAGACAAAGGCCGGTAGCTTGTGATTGTGACGGGACACAAACAGATCCACATCTGGTTGGCCCCAACGGTGACAGAGAGTGAAACACCCTCTCGCAGAGGGACCATTCTCCCAGGCGAGAGGTCCCCCTGCCCTCAGTTCCAGAATGTTGATGGGTGTGTGGGCCCCACCGCCCTTGGAACTGCAGGGACTTCCAGAAGCCCCCCCCCCCCCCAACCTGTCAGACTGGCATCCGTGGTGACCATCTCCCAGCAGGGGGCCAGAAAGGATCTGCCCGCCAACAGGTTCCTGGAGTCCAGCCACCACGAGAGGGATCGCCTGGCTAGGGGGATAGAACAAGGACCCGGTCCAGGGACGCGAGATCCTTGTCCCATACTGACAAAAGGTGAAGTCGCAGAGGCCTCATGTAAAACTGTGCAGAAGGAACCGCCTCGAAGCATGACACCATCAGGCCCACCAGCTGCATTCCCTGCCTGATGGATGGAGGAGGGCAAGAGAGCAGGGACTGAACCGGCACCAGCAGACTGTCCACCTTCTGCTGAGGAAGAAAAATCCTTGCCTGAACCGTATCCAGATTCATTCATAGGAAGGGCGTCACCAAGGAGGAAGACAGGGAAGACTTGGGATGGTTTATCACCCTGCCAAATGACTCCAGAGTGGACACTACTCGCTGAGTATCCAGCTCTGCTTGATGGAGGGACTGAGAAGTGATGAGAATGTCGTCCAAATATGGCAGCACGCGAATGCCCTGAGCCGAGTCATCACCCCTGCCAGCACCTTGGTGAACACTCTGGGAGCTTAAGTGAGACCGAAGGGCAATGCCACAAATTGGTAGTGCTGATCCTCCAGAGCGAACCTGAGGAATCTTTGAAGACCTGGAAAAACAGGAATATGAAGGTAAGCATCCTTGATGTCCACAGAGGTCATGAAGTACCCTGGACGCAGGGAACAGATAGCAGAGCGCAAAGTTTCCATGCGAAAGTGCCTGCACCTGACAAATTTGTTGAGGATCTTCAAGTCCAGGATGGGCCTGACTGACCCATCTCTTTTGGGCATGATGAAAATAGAACCCCTTGCCCCTTTCTAGTAAGGGGACCTGACAAATGACCCCCAGCTCCAGAAGGCTTTGCACAGCCAGAATTAAAGCCCGAGCTGACATGGGGTCCTGAGACATCCAAGATCTGATGAATCTTGGGGGCGGCCAGGCAGCAAAGTCTATCTTGTAACCGGAGGACACTACCATCTGAATTCACCGGTCTGAGACCTGAAGCCTCCAGACGTGCGAAAAATGCTGAAGCCGCTCCCCCCACCCGGATGGGTGAGGGCGCCCCTTCATGCCTGAGGGGGCTTGGGAGAAGACGTAGGCTTGGAGCCCCAGGCTGATCCAGGACGTCCCCGTCCTCTGCCCCTACCCCAGAAATCTCCTTGGGCCCCAGCAAGGGAGACCCCCCTCCCCTGTCTGGATCCACGGTAGGGGGAAGCAAAGGAGCCTTGGCCCCGAAAGGGCCGAGACTGCCTCCTGCGCTGGGGTAACCTGCCTCCCTAAGCAAACAGGTCCAGGCGGTCCCCAAACAGGCGTAGTCCTTTGAAGGGAAAACCAGTGAGAGCCTTCTTGGCAGCGGTGTCAGCTGCCCACTGGCGCAGCCAAACCGAGCAGCGTATAGCCACCACTAGGGCAGAGGCTCTGCCACACATCCTAATAGTATCATCCAGGGCAGAGAGGACATAAGTCACAAAAACCTCAACGAGAGAGTGCATTAAACTCCCCGCTAGACACATCATCAGGAGCACCATCCAGGACACTTCTAAGCAGAGTCCTAATGGCCACCGCTGTAATGGCAGAGGCACAGACCGGGCGCAGCGCCGTCCCCACACAGGCAAAGGCATGGGACGCCAGCTGATCAATACGCCGGTCCTCACTATCCCGCTGCGTAGTAGAGTCAGGGGAATGCACGACAAGAGGTGTTAGATAAATCTAGGAACGGGGCATCCACCTCTGGAGGGGGGATGACCAAAGCTTCATCACCTCAGCAGGAAAGGGATACCTCTTATCCCAACTCTTAGGGACTCCGGGGAGCCTGCTGGGACGCTTCCATTCCTTGAGCACGAGATTATTAAAATAGGCTTGCTCAGGAAATTCTAAGCGTTCCTTAGCAGTATGAAACAATTCCCCCTGCTGCCTAGGGGCCGTAACCGGGGGAGAGATAGACAGTACCTCAAAAATCTGAGCCAACAGCCTATCAGTATCATCTGGGGCCCAGGGATCAGAGCCAGAATCATCATGACCCCTGGGCCTCTCATCAGATGACTCAGTGTCAGAGAATAACTCCCCTTCTTCCAAGGGGGTATAACCAAAAACTCCTCAGCCTCCATAGGGAAAAGAGTGACATCAGGCATCAAGTGTCGCTTCTTAGCAGAGGCCTTACGCGCCAAAGTATTAGCAAGCAACTTCTCAACACTAGCCAGTCTGGAAGACACCTCAGGCTGAGAATCCCCACTGGTATGCAGCTCAATGGGAGTCAAATTCAAGCTTGGGGGAGTAGGTGAGACCATACGTAGTGCAAGCCCAGCCGCTGGTAAACTAGGCTGCAGCGCAAGCACCTGCTGGGCACAAGTTATACAGACCCGCACATTGTCAGCACTAGTAGGGGACACCCCACAAGCTACACACAGCCGGGCTTGTCCCGAAGGAACCCCGAGCACATTATCCTGAGACGCCTCCATATGGAGATTATAGCGGCACAATAGGCCGATAGGGATTCACGCTATAAAAGCAACCCGGGATGGCCCAATAGCCCACTAGGGAAGTGGGAGTAATTACCACACTGGGCCTCAAAAGTTTACTAACTAAATAGAGGGAGTAGGGCCGGGAGAAATAAACAGAGTTCGACCCGCCTGAAAGACATAAGCGAAGAGAACCCCATAAGCGACATGTATAATGACATAGGGTAAATAAAGCCGCCAGCGAGGGCACTCACGGACCGTGGTAGGTAGATTCCAGCCACGCACCAGACGAATCCAGGGAAAAATGGCGCCGAGTACACCTCGAGGGGCGGGCCGCGGAGACAGTGACGCCAACCGCGGGCCCCGCCCCCCGAAGAGCGCGAAGCAGCACACGTGACAAGCAGCCACCAATGAAAGCGCATCAGCGCCTGAGGTTAATGCCGCCGCGCGCGCTTCACTGCATTCCGCGGTTGGCAGCGGCGGCATTACCTTAGGCGGCATTTTCAAATCACAACCAAGTCAGCGCAGAGACTGACAAAAAACAAAAATCACCAACGCTCCCCCCCCCCCCCCAAGAGCTACAAGGGAGAGCGAGGGAGGGCAGCGGGCCCACCGATAGACAGGGGCAAGGGGCAATAGTGCGGGAGGAGCATCCCATAGAGGCTCATCATATGCCTATACCGCCTACCCTTTGGTGGGGGATTGCGGTGGAGCAGCACTCCTAAGCACCTGACAGCGGTGCTGCCTACCATCACCCAGACGAGCGCAGCCAAGGCTGGGAGGCACATTAATAATGGAACGGGTGGGAATAGTCCTACAGGGCCGCAGGCTAATAGCCCCGCTCACCTGCGAGAAGAGAGAACCATCTTCTTATCCTTCGCAGTCCAGACTGCAGAGAAATTCTGGGGATTTGTGGGAGGTCCCGGGTATTTGAGGGGCCGGGAGGAGCCAATTTCGCGGTCTCTGCAGTCCAGCGCCATCTGGCGGAGTAATACCCAAGTATAATGATTCTTATCTGGAGCAGGGCGTACTGTATACTAAGAATAAAATGGTAACCAATTTCAAAAGTGTACTAGACACTTGTTACATTTGTTATATTACCTGTGTGACAAGCGGTCCTTCGACTACTGTAGCTTGTTGGTAGTGTGTGCCCGGCTGTGCCAAGCCCTGCATAGGTAACATCTGTACCAAGGGTATCTGTGCAAAAACAAAAATAGGTGCAAATAGATTGAAAATGAAGTTGGATATTGTATGTATAATATTCGCACAGACATATTGGAAAACCAATTCTCATTGCAACTGGAAGCGGAAAACAATTTGCTTGTTTCTCACCCTAAAAATACCATTTTGTGAGTACTCACCTGAAAAATGGATATTGTTGGTGTGCCACACACCCCGCTTCACTTCTAAATATTCTTCACTTAATGGGTTAACTCACCGCCAGGTGACGTAGTGCAGAGAGGAAGTCTTGTAACGAGCCCCCTTCCGGCCTATATATACCTGGTACCTCCCTTCAATCACCAGTATATTAAAAAAGCAGAAAGACAAGGTATCAGTATTCTACCATTCTACCGGTAACCTCAAAATCAATTTTGATATAAATAAAAAGGCTTCACCATATAAAAGCTTCGGAAATACCGAAAAGGGTGGGAGTGAAGCGGGGTGTGTGGCACACCAACAATATCCATTTTTCAGGTGAGTACTCACAAAATGGTATTATTCTTGGTGTGCCACACACCCTGCTTCACTTCTAAATATTCTTCACTTAATGGGACATCCAAAAGCAGTGTCCACAAGGGATGGGCATCTCAAGGCCAGGTGAAGCATAACTTAAATGACTGCAGTCTGCAGAACTTTGCGGCCAAAAACAGCATCCGCTGAGGCTCGCACATCAACTTTGGAAAACTTAGAAAAAGTGTAAACAGAAGACCAAGTGGCGGCCTTACAAACTTGTTCAACAGAAGCTTGGTGCTGAAAAGCCCAAGACGCCCCAACGGCGCGAGTGGAATGAGCAGTGATACGAAAAGGGGGAACTCTTCCCTTAGCAGAATAGGCCGCAGTAACGGCCTGAGGTATCCACTTGCTAATGGCAGATTTGGCTGGTGCCAAACCCTTCTTAGGCCCATGGGGCACAACAAAAAAGGAATCCGTCCTACGAAAAGGAGACGTGATAATCAAGTAGTACTTAACACAGCGTACTACATCCAAACAATGCGAAACCCTCTCTTTGTCCTTCTTAGGATTAGGACACAAGGAGGGGAGAACAATATCTTGGTTCAAATGAAAAGCAGAAACAACCTTAGGAAGAATGTCTGGCTTGAACCTAAAGACCACTTTATCCTGATGCCTCTCAAAGTAAGGCGCCTGGATAGACAAGGCCGCCAACTCTGAGACACGCCGGACCGAAGTGATCGCTACCAAGAAGACAATCTTCTGAGTCAGGGTAGACAAAGCAATATCTTGCAAAGGCTCAAAAGGAGGAGCCTGAAGAGCAGAAAGAACCAAATTCAAATCCCAAACAGGGAGTAATGGTTTCCTGGGAGGCCGCACATGCGTAACCCCCTGGAAAAAAGTTTTAACTAAAGACTTGAGCGCAACACGCTTCTGAAAAAAGATAGATAAGGCAGAGACCTGCCCTTATTCAATGTACTTAGCTGGAGACCAGAGTCCAGCCCTGATTGTAAAAACTCCAGAATCCTGGAGACCGAAAAGACCCTACAAGGAAAAGATCTTATCTCACACCAAGCGATATAGGCTTTCCAAGTCCTATAGTAGGTGATGGAAGAAGACCTCTTCCGGGCACTGATCAGAGTCTTAATGACTGAATCAGAAAGACCCTCCTCCTTCAGGATGGAGGTTTCAGCAGCCAGGCCATCAAACCCAGCGCTGGTAAATTAGGGTAACACAATTGACCCTGACTGAGTAGATCGGGCCGAAGAGGCAGAACGAACTGGTCCACTGCCAGCCGAACGATGTCTGCGAATCTCACTCGCCTTGGCCACCTTGGGGCCACGAGAACGGCGGACACCTTTTCCAGAGCCAACTTCTGAAGCACCCTGCCCAGCATGGGCATCGGAGGAAACAGGTATAGAAATCCCAGAACTCCCCAGCTCAGGGACATGGCGTCCACTGCCAGAGCCAGAGGAACCTGGGAGAGCGACACGAAGTTCGGGAGCCTGTGATTGTGACGAGAGGCAAACAGGCCCACCTCCGGGGTCCCCCACCTGAGACACAGTGAGCGAAACACCTGAGGATGGAGAGCCTATTCTCCCAGACGGGGAGAGCCCCTGCTCAACCGGTCTGCTACCTGGTTCTTCACCTCTGGAATGTAAACCGCCGAGAGACAAGGAACATGGGACACCACCCAGGTCAGGATCAGGGACACTGCTCTGAGAGCACTCAGACTGCGAGTCCTTCCCTGAAGACCGATGTAAGCAACCGCTGTTTGATTGTCTGAACGCATCTGGACCGGAAGGAGAGCAAGCACCTGACGGATGGTTCTCAGTTTCAGAATATTGATGGGTAAGTGGGGCCTTTGAGGTCCCCAGTGCCCCTGAAACTGCAGCTCCTTCCAGAATCTGCCCCATCCCGACAGACTGGCGTCCGTGGTGACAATTTCCCAAAGGAGGGTCAGGAAAGACCTGCCCTACACAAGATTGGTTGAGACCAACCACCACAGGAGGGACTGCCGGGCCCGGGAGGACAACTGGAAGGACTGATCCAGCGACCGAGGCTGCTGGTCCCAAGACGCTAACAGAAAAAGCTGAAGCGTTCTCGTGTGAACTTGGGCAAAAGGAAGAAACACTCTGTGTTGATGAGAGTCCAGGCCGGGACGAACCAACCCATCTCTCTCGGGGACTGCGAAAAGATTGGAGTAGAAAACGTGATTTATGGTATTCGCAATACTTGGGTCTTTTAAGGCATAAGCCAACCCGGGATGCCCCCTTATTTGTAAAATATATATATATATATATATAGATTATATATACAAGCATTTATAATATATCCCAATTAATAGCCAGGCAACATAGAGCCGGAGGGCCACCATAAACAGGGATCCCGGGATCTGTAAGGCAAGAGAAATCACAATCAGATCCTCACATGTGTGCAACAATCATATATGCATGGCACCAAAGTGCCTTAAAAAATGAGCAAAACCATGCCCCCTGATAAAAAATAACTCCCCACCATATCTAATACAAGAAGATATGAAAATTCCCACTTAACGGCCCCACCCAGGTGGGGCCGCTTACCTGGCCAAGCGAGAGCAGCAGCCGGAGAGCGAGACAGCAGCCGCAGCACCGGAGACCAAGTGCGGCCGCGCGCCCACGTGACTTCCCCCTTTGAAGGGAAGTGAAACTGGGGGCCGCATGACGCCGCCGCCACGCCCCCGTTGCCGCGTCACCGGGACCCGCCCCCTACGCTGATCAGTGCAGCCAATTCAGCTGGGGATTACACCAGATGGGCCACTACACGTGCGCCCAGGCAGCGGAGGGGGGAGGAAGAACAAAGACCGCATAGCGCAGCCTATGCAAAAATACCATTTTGTGAGTACTCACCTCAAAAATGGATATTGTTGGTGTGCCACACACCCCGCTTCACTTCTTAAATATTCATCCATTATTGGGTTAATCCACCGCAGGTGACGTAGTGCAGAGAGGAAGTCTTGTAACGAGCCCCCTTCCGGCCTATATATACCTGGTACCTCCCTTCAATCACCAGTATATTTAAAAAGCAGAAAGACAAGGTACCAGTATTCCACCGGTAACCTCCAAAATCAATTTTGATATATAAATAAAAAAGGGCTTCACCATAAAAATGCTTCGGTAATACCGAAGAGGGTGGGGGTGAAGCGGGGTGTGTGGCACACCAACAATATCCATTTTTCAGGTGAGTACTCACAAAATGGTATTATTCTTGGTGTGCCACACACCCCGCTTCACTTCTTAAATATTCATCCATTATTGGGACATCCAAAAGCAGTGTCCACAAGGGAAGGGCATCTCAAGGCCAGGTGAAGCATAACTTAAATGACTAACTAAAGGCTTAAGCGCAACACGCTTCTGAAAAAAGATAGATAAGGAAGAGACCTGCCCTTTCAACGTACTTAGTTGGAGACCAGAGTCCAGCCCTGATTGTAAAAACTCCAGAATCCTGGGGACCGAAAGGACCCTACAAGGAAAAGATCTTATCTCACACCAAGCGATATAGGCTTTCCAAGTCCTATAGTAGGTGATGGAAGAAGACCTCTTCCGGGCACTGATCAAAGTCTTAATGACTGAATCAGAAAGACCCTCCATCAGGATGGAGGTTTCAGCAGCCAGGCCATCAAACCCAGCGCTGGTAAATTGGGGTAACACAATCGACCCTGAGTGCGCAGACCGGACCGAAGAGGCAGAACGAACTGGTCCACTGCCAGCCGAGCGATGTCTACGAACCTCACTCGCCTTGGCCACCTTAGGGCCACGAGAACGGCGTACACCTTTTCCAGAGCCAAATTCTGAAGAACCCTGCCCAGCATGGGCATCGGAGGAAACAGGTATAGAAATCCCAGAACTCCCCAGTTCAGGGACATGGCGTCCACTGCCAGAGCCAGAGGATCCCGGGAGAGTGACACGAAGTTCGGGAGCCTGTGATAGTGATGAGTGGCCAACAGGTCCACCTCCGGGGTCTCCCATTGGAGACACAATAAGCGAACCACCCGAGGATGGAGAGTTTATTCTTCCAGACGGGGAGAGCCCTTGCTCAACCGGTCCGCTACCCGTTCCATCACCTCTGGAATGTAAACTGCCGAGAGACAGGGAACATGGAACACTGCCCATGTCCGGATCAGGGACAATTCTCTGAGAGTACTCAGACTGCGCGTCCATCCCTGAAGACCGACGTAAGCAACTGCTGATCGATTGTCTGAACACATCTGGACCAGAAGGCCCAGAACGTACTGAGTCAGGAGAGAAAACACCTGACGAATGGTTCTCGGATTCAGAATATTGATGGGTAAGTGGGGCCTCCACTGCCCCTGAAACCGCAGCTCCTTCCAGAATCTGTCCCATCCCGACAGACTGGCGTCCATGGTGACAATTTTCCAAAGGGGGGTCAGGAAAGACCTGCCCTATACAAGATTGGTCGAGACCAACCACCACAGGAGGGACTGCCGTACACGGGAGGACAACTGGAAGGACTGATCCAACGACTGAGGTTGCTGGTCCCAACACGCTAACAGAAATAGCTGAAGCGTTCTTGTGTGAATTTGGGCAAAAGAAAGACACACTACGTCTTGATGAGAGTTCAGGCCGGGATGAACCGACCCATGGATGGACCGTGAAGGAGGGTGAGACTCGAATTCCAGGTCGTAACCGGGCGACACTACCTCCTGGATCCATCTGCCTGGAACCACTTGGTTCCAATGGTAGAAAGGTCGCAATAGTCCCCCCACCCGCACGGGTGAGGGCAGCCCCTCATTGCTGAGTGAGTTTATCAGCAGGTTTGGGCTTGGTGCCCCAGGACTGAGTGGGCCGGCCACGGCCCCTCCCCCGAGTCCAACCTGCGCCACTGGTAGCGGGAAAGGACGCACCCTTGCCCGCTCTGAATCCTCGAAAGGAAGGCCTACCGGAACTTGCCCCCCTGAAGGGACCACGAGGCCTTTTGCGTTGTGGCATCTTACCACCCTTTGCGACTGAATCAATTTTCTCCCCGAACAGACGCAACCCCAAAAAGGGGAGAGCTGTGAGCACCTTTTTGGAAGCCGTGTCCGCTGACCACTGATGCAGCCATACTGACCTGCGAATAGCCACCAGCATAGCTGCTGCCTTGCTACTCATAGTCAGCGCATCGTCCTGAGCAGCCAGGACATAAGCCACAAAAGATTCACACTGCTTAAGCGCAGTGAACTGTTTGCAAGCGGGATTAAGATCCTCATATAGCCCCTGAATTAAGGACTTAATTGCCAATAGAAGAAGGGCTGAAGCACATACCGGGCGCAACGCTGACCCGGAATAGATAAAACCATGTCGAGCGTATTGGTCAATCCGACGATCTTCCCCATCTTTGGGGACAGTGGTCTCAGCAGATTGTACCATAGCCGAGCTGGAGAGCCCTAGTACAGGGGTATCGACATCCGGAGGGACAGACCAAAGCTTCACCAATTCTGGCGGGAAAGGATAACGCTTTTCCCAACTGGAAGGAATTCCAGATAACCGCGTGGGATGTTCCCATTCCTTAAGAACTACCCTCTCAAAGTGTTGTCTGGGAAAAACCAAAACGCGGCTGAGGCTCTTTAAACAACTGACCCTTTGGCGGGGCGGCCGCCTCAGGCGTATCTAAACGCAAAATTTTAAACATTTGAGCCAGAATAGAGGGGGTGTCAAAAACAACCCCCTCTGACCAATCGCCAATCTCATCAGCCACAAGCTGACCTGTCGGCTCATCTGACTCCGACGGGAATTCATCCTCGTCCGGGGATCCATCGGACCATTCCACAGGTTCACAAAACTGGTCCTGTGGAGCCGAAGGTACCGGAGTCAGGTGCCTTCGTTTTGCAGCGGCCTTCAACGCTGCTTTAACGGGCATTACTTTCCGGGGGCTGGGCTGTGCTGCCGCCTCGGAATGCGAATCCCCACTTTTGACAGTGTCATGCGGGGTCCGGAATAGGGAGGGAGAGGTAGGAGATGATGAAGGATGCGATGGCCCCGCAGCCGAAGCAACGGACTGGCGCGCAATAGTCTGTTTTGCACAAGGGATGCAAATAAAGACATCATCAGCTGGGAGTGGAACCCCACAACCTACGCACCCCCCAAACGGCTCAGCAGATCCGTTTCCAGAATTTACGGAAGCCTCCATATGGCGATTTATGGTATTCGCAATACTGGGACTTTTAAGGCATAAGCCGACCTGGGATGCCCCCTTTATTAGTAATGTCCCGGAAGGGAGGATTTTTTTTTTTTTTTTTTTAAATATATATATATATATATTTTTTAAGTTAAGGTCCCCTTTAATAAACTATATATATATATATATATATATATATATATATATATATATATATATATTTAGTCTATGTATATATACATTCAAAGCTATCCCAATAATTAGCCAGGCACATAGAGCCGGAGGGCCACCATAAGCAGGGATCCCAGGATCTGCAAGGCAAAGAAAAAACCATCACATGTGTATAAACAAACATATAAGCATGGCACCAAAGTGCCCTTAAATCACGCCCCCTTAATACAAAGTGACTTCTCACTATATTGTTGCAAGGAAAGCATTCCCCATTTAACGCCCCCAACGGGAGGGGCCGCTTACCTGGTCAGCAAAGGCAGCAGCTGGAACAAGCCTGCAGCCAGCACGGAAGACAAAGTGCGGCCGTGCGCCCACGCGACTTCCTGTATTTGAAGGAAGCAAGAACGCTGGGCCCGCCGCAGACGCCGCATGACGTCGGCGCCGCGCCCCCGACACCGCGTCAGCGGGACCCGCCCCCCCCCTACGCCGATCAGCTGGAAATCACTCACAGCTGGGCCACTGCACGTGCGCCCAGGCGGCGGAGGGGGGAGGGTAAAGACCGCATGGTGCTGTTCAAACGAAAACATAAAATGCCAGGCGGGGAGAGGGGAGAGGAGAGGGGGGAGGGGGTAGGGGTCACAAAGCAACAGTCTGCAAGAGAAGTGGCCAGCCCTTACCCAGCGCAGCCTGCCCTTAAAGCAGACCCAAAAATATACACATGCTGAATACAGTGAATGCATAATCATGAACACACACACGTTAAAATGCAGTGATACAAGTGAAACACACATACTAAAAGCACACCCTCACACCCCCCCCCCCCCCCCAAATAGTGAAGGGAGAAGGGACCGTAACGGGAGAGTAAGGGGCTACGGGGACCCCCTGGACAGGGGCATCCCATTTCCGGATCACCATGCCGGATAGCCGCATTGCCCCACGCATGAGGTCGAGCGGTAGGAGATAAGCTCCTAGGCACTTAAAGTGCCATCTACCATTTGCCCGGTGAGCAGCCTAGGCTGGGAGGCTTCCATTCCACCATAAAGGTATACAAACTCAAACCGGACAGAAATAGACCAAAAGGGGGGTGGCGGGGTAAGAATACCCCGGCCTACCTGTAAGCAGGAGACTTCCATCTTCTGACTTGTCAGCAAGCAGAGAGAAAAAATACTGGTGATTGAAGGGAGGTACCAGGTATATATAGGCCGGAAGGGGGCTCGTTACAAGACTTCCTCTCTGCACTACGTCACGCACACCAAGAATAATAAACTACATACAGTGCCAGCGGGGAAGGGGGGAGGCGGGAGGGGGCCACTTAAGCAACAGTCTGCTTTGTTAAAGCGGCCAGCCACCTACCCAGCGCGGTCTGTCATTCAAGCAGACCTAAATCAAGTGAACAAAAAGTGCACACATGCTGAAATAAACTTAATGCATAACATGAACACACACATGTTGAAAATAAAGTTATACTAGTGAAACACACATACTAAATGCACACCCTCAACCCCCCACCCCCATAGTGAAGGGAGAAGGGACCGTAACAGGAGAGAAAGGGGCTACGAGAACCCTCGGGACAGGGGCATCCCATTTCCGGATCACCATGCCGGATAGCCGCATTGCCCCACGCATGAGGTCGAGCGGTAGGAGATAAGCTCCTAGGCACTTAAAGTGCCATCTACCATTTGCCCAGTGAGCAGCCTAGGCTGGGAGGCTTCCATTCCACCATTAAGGTATAAACACTCAAACCGGGCAGAAATAGACCAAAAGGGGGGTGCCGGGGTAAAAATACCATTTTGTGAGTACTCACCTGAAAAATGGGTATTGTTGGTGTGCCACACACCCCGCCTCACTTTTAAATATTCATCCATTATTGGTTAATCCACCGCCAGGTGACGTAGTGCAGAGAGGAAGTCTTGTAACGAGCCCCCTTCCGGCCTATATATACCTGGCACCCCCCTCCAATCACCAGTATATTAAAAAGCAGAAAGACAAGGTACCAGTATTCCATCAGTAACCTCAAAATCAAATTTGATATAAATAAAAAGCTTCACCATATAAAGGCTTCGGAACTACCGAAAAAAGGGTGGGAGTGAAGCGGGGTGTGTGGCACACCAACAATACCCATTTTTCAGGTGAGTACTCACAAAAAGTACTCACTTTTAAATATTCATCCATTATTGGGACATCCAAAAGCAGTGTCCACAAGGACTGGGCAACTAAAGGCCAAGTGAAGCATAACTTAAATGACTGCAGTCTGCAGAACCTTGCGGCCAAAAACAGCATCCGCTGAGGCTCGCACATCAACCTTGTAAAACTTAGAAAAAGTATGAACAGAAGACCAAGTGGCGGCCTTACAAACTTGTTCAACAGAAGCTTGGTGCTGAAAAGCCCAAGACGCCCCAATGGCGCGAGTAGAATGAGCAGTGATACGAAAAGGGGGAACTTTCCCCTTCGCAGAATAGGCCGCAGTAACGGCCTGACGTATCCACTTGCTAATGGCAGATTTGGCTGGTGCCAAACCCTTCTTAGGCCCATGGGGCACAACAAAAAAGGAATCCGTCCTACGAAAAGGAGACGTGATAATCAAGTAGTACTTAACACAGCGTACTACATCCAAGCAATGCAACACCCTCTCTTTGTCATTCCTAGGATTAGGACATAAGGAGGGAAGAACAATGTCTTGGTTCAAATGAAAAGCAGAAACAACCTTGGGAAGAAAGTCTGGCTTGAACCGAAAGACCACTTTATCCTGATGCCTCTCAAAGTAGGGCCCCTGGATAGACAAGGCTGCCAACTCTGAGACACGCCGGACCGAAGTGATAGCTACCAAGAAGACAATCTTCTGAGTCAGGGTAGATAAAGCAATATCTTGCAAAGGCTCAAAAGGAGGAGCCTGAAGAGCAGAAAGAACCAAATTCAAATCCCAAACCGGGAGTAATAGTTGCCTGGGAGGCCGCACATGCGTAACCCCCTGGAAAAAGGTTTTAACTAAATGCTTAAGCGCAACACGCTTCTGAAAAAAGATAGATAAGGCAGAAACTTGCCCTTTCAACGTACTAAGCTGAAGACCAGAGTCCAGCCCTGATTGTAAAAACTCCAGAATCCTGGAGACTGAAAAGACCCTACAAGGAAAAGATCTTATCTCGCACCAAGCGATATAGGCTTTCCAAGTCCTATAGTAGGTGATAGAAGACGACCTCTTCCGAGCACTGATCAGAGTCTTAACGACTGAATAAGAAAGACCCTCCTCCTTCAGGATGGAGGTCTCAGCAGCCAGGCCGTCAAACCTAGCGCTGGTAAATTGGGGTAACACAATCGACCCTGAGTGAGTAGATCGGGCCGAAGAGGCAGAACGACTTGGTCCACTGCCAGCCGAACGATGTCTGCGAACCACACTCGCCTTGGCCACCTTGGGGCCACGAGAACGACGGACACCCTTTCCAGAGCCAACTTCCGAAGCACCCTGCCTAGCATGGGTATCGGAGGAAACAGGTAAAGAAATCCCAGATCCCCCTAGCTCAGGGACATGGCGTCCACTGCCAGAGCCAGAGGATCCTGGGAGAGCGACACGAAGTTCGGGAGCCTGCGATTGTGACGAGAGGCAAACAGGTCCACCTCCGGTGTCCCCCATCGGAGACACAGTGAGCGAAACACCCGAGGATGGAGAGCCCATTCTCCCAGACGGGGAGAGCCCCTGCTCAACCGGTCCGCTTCCTGGTTCTCCACTCCTGGAATGTATACCGCCGAAAGACAAGGAAGATGGGCCTCTGCCCAGGTCAGGATCAGGGACACCTCCCTGAGAGCACTCAGGCTGCGAGTCCCCCCCTGATGATTGATGTAAGCAACCGCTGTTCGATTGTCTGAACGCACCTGGACCAGAAGGCCCAGGACGTGCTGAGTCAGGAGAGCAAGCACCTGACGGATGGCTCTCAGTTCCAGAATATTGATGGGTAAGTGGGCCTCCTGGGGTCCCCATTGCCCCTGGAACTGCAGTTCCTTCCAGAAACCGCCCCATCCCGTCAGACTGGCGTCCGTGGTGACAATTTCCCACAGGGGGGTCAGGAAAGACCTGCCCTTCACGAGATTGGTCGAGACCAACCACCACTGGAGGGACTGCCGGACCCGGGAGGACAACTGGAAGGGCTGATCCAGCGACCGAGGCCGTCGGTCCCAAGACGCCAACAGATAAAGCTGAAGTGTCCTCGTGTGGAATTGAGCAAAAGGAACTGCCTCGAAGGAGGCAACCATCAACCCTACCAGCCTCATCCCCAGATGGATGGACGGCCGAGGATTGGAGAGTAGGACCCGAGCCAACTCCTGAATCAGATGAATTTTGGACTGGGGAAGAAACACTCTGTGCTGATGAGAGTCCAACTGCATCCCCAGGAAGGACACTACCCTGGCCGGAGCGAGGGAGGACTTGGGGAAGTTGATCACCCAACCAAAGCTTTCCAGCGTGGAGACCACCATGCTGGTGTCTGTCTCCGATTGATTGAGTGACGGAGCCATGATGAGAAGGTCGTCCAAATAAGGTACGACACGAATGCCCCGAGATCTGAAAATGGCCATGACCCCTGCCAGCACCTTGGTGAACACTCTTGGAGCTGAGGTAAGGCCAAATGGAAGTGTCACGAATTGATAATGCTGATCCTTCATCACGAATCGAAGAAAACGTTGATGAGCGTGGCAGATGGGAACATGAAGATAAGCATCCTTGATGTCTATGGACGTCATGAAGTCCCCTTGCCGAAGAGAGCCGACGGCAGTACGCAAGGTTTCCATGCGAAACTTCCAAAACCGGATGAACCTGTTGAGTAACTTCAGGTCCAGGAAAGGACGAACTGACCCATCTTTCTTGGGGACTGCGAACAGATTGAAGTAGAAACCGAGGCCCATCTCTAAGCGCGGTACCGGCCGGATGAGCGCCATCTCTAGCAGATTCTTGACCGATGCCAGGAGCCCCTGTGCGGCCAAAGGATCGATGGGCACCCGAGACCGAAAGAACCGTGAAGGAGGACGAGACTCGAATTCCAGCTTGTAACCGGACGACACTATCTCCTGAATCCATCTGTCCGGAACTTCCCGGTTCCAAACTTGGGAGAAGTGTCGTAATCGTCCCCCCACCCGCACAGGTGAGGGCAGCCCCTCATTGCTGAGCGGGCTTACCGGCAGGTTTGGGCTTGGAGCCCCAGGACTGGGCGGGACGGCCACGGCCCCTCCCCCGAGTCCAACCTGTACGACTGGTAGAGGGAAAGGAAGCCCCCCTACCCGCTCTGTATCCTCGAAAGGAAGGCCTACCAGAACCTGCCCCCCTAAAGGGGCGTCGAGGCCTCCTGCGTTGTGGCATCTTACCACCTTTCACGACAGAATCAATTCTCTCCCCAAACAGACGCAGCCCCAAAAAGGGGAGAGCTGTGAGCACCTTTTTAGAAGCTGAATCCGCCGACCACTGTCGCAGCCATACAGACCGACGAATGGCCACCAGCATTGCCGCCGTCTTGCTACTCATAGCCAGCGCATCGTCCTGAGCGGATAGAACGTAGGACACAAAAGATTCACACTGCTTAAGCGCAGCGAACTCTTTACAAGCGGGATTGAGATCCTCGTATAGCCCCTGGATTACAGATCTGACCGCCAATAGAAGAAGGGCCGAAGCGCACACCGGGCGCATTGTTGACCCAGCATAAATAAAACCATGGCGAGCATACTGGTCAATCCGACGATCCTCCCCATCTTTAGGGACAGTGGTCTCAGCAGACTGTACCATAGCGGTGCTAGAGAGCCCTAGCACAGGGGTATCGACTTCAGGAGGGATGGACCAAAGCTTCACCAATTCTGGCGGAAAGGGATAACGCTTTTCCCAACTGGAAGGGATTCTAGATAACCGCGTGGGATGTTCCCATTCCTTAAGGACCACCCTCTCAAGGTGGTGCTGTCTGGGAAAAACCCAACGCGGCTGAGGCTCTCTAAACAACTGGCCCATTGGCAGGGTGACAGCCTCAGGCGGATCTAAATTCAAAATTTCAAACATTTGAGCCAGAATGGAGGGGGTGTCAAGGGCAACCCCTGCCGACCAATCGCATCAGCCTCAAGCTGATCTGCAGGCTCATCTGACTCCAAGAGGAATTCTTCCTCATCCGGGGAGCCATCGGACCATTCCACAGGCTCACATTACTCGTCCTGTGGAGCCGAGGGTACCGGAGTCAGGCGCTTCCGTTTTGCAGGGGCCTTCAACCCTGCTGTAACGGGCAATACTTTCCGAAGGCTGGCCAACCTTGCCGCCACCTCGGATTGCGAATCCCTACTTTTGACAGTGTCATGCGGGGTCCGGAACAGGGAGGGAGAGGCAGGAGATGATGGAAGTTGTGACGGGCCAGCAGCCGGATCAACAGACTGACGCGCAATGCTCTGCTTTGCACTAGGAATGCAAATAAAGACATCATCAGCCGGGAGCGCAGCCCCACATCTTACACACCCCCTGGACGGCTCTGACGAGTCGTTTCCGGCAATAACGGAAGCCTCCATATTGGTGATTTATGGTATCGCAATTACTGGGATTTTTAAGGCATAAGCCAACCCGGGATGCCCCCTTATAGAAAATGTCCCGGAAGGGAGGGTTTTTGTTATATAATTACTTTTTTTTTTTCCAAGAAAGGTCCCCCTTAATAATCTCAATATATATTTATATATATATATATTTATATATATATATATATATATATATATATATATATATATATATATATATATATATATATATATATGTATATGTATATATATATTATATGTGTACATTTTATATATAAAAAATATCCCCTTTTTCTTTTCTCTAAAAAAGAAAGACTAGCCAGGCAACATAGAGCCGGAGGGCCGCTATAATCAGGGATCCCAGGATCTGAAAGGAAAGAAACAAACCATCAGATCCCCATATGAGTGTAACACATGCAGCATGTCTTATGCACAATCATAATATATAACAATAATAAATAAGAGTGCCTCCTTAAAAGCTTGCCCCCATAATAAGAGAATAAGGACAAAAAGAAATCGCACTCTTACCTGACAGGCCAAACGCAGGACCGGAGGGACAATGTAGCAGCAGCAGCAGCAAGATAAACAAAACACATGTGCTGCAGCACGCGCCCCCCCCCACGTGACCTCTTTTAAACAGAGACAGGAAGGAAGTGAGGCCGGGGCCGCCGAGCGACGCTACCGCCGGCGCCACGCCCCCCCGCGTCACAGGGAGCCGCCCCCTACAACCCGGTCAGAAGCGTCCTCGTGTGCGCCCATTCACTAAGGGATTGCCACCAGCTGCGCTGGTTCACGCACCGCCAGGCGGCGGAGGAGGGGGAAGGAGAAGCATAAGCGCAGCCACACAGGCTGCCGCACGGAGACAGCGGGGAAGGGGGGAGGCGGGAGGGGCCGCAGACTGAGGCGGCAAGCCAAACTGCTGAGCGCGGTCCGCTGCACCCGCCCCCATAAAGCTGACCAACACACTGGCCACTGTTAAGAGGATCTGCCCGAAGCTCCAGCATAACAGACTAAGCGCACCATGCTGCGCAGTCTGTCTTTATGCACAAAGTGAACACACGTATGTAAAAGACAGCAATACAGTGAAAACACTATACATAATACACAACCCTCTATACCCCCCCCCCCCCCCCATAGTGAAGGGACCGCAACGGGAGAGTAAGGGGCTAAGGGGACCCTCGGGACAGGGGCATCCCATTTCCGGATCCCCATGCCGGATAGCCGCATTGCCCCCAAAAGAGGGGGTCAAGCGGAGGAGATAAGCTCCTAGGCACCTATAGTGCCGTCTACCAATTGCCCAGTGAGCAGCCTAGGCTGGGAGGCTTCCAATCCACCATAAAGGTATACAAACTCAAACCGGGGAGAAATAGACCAAAAGGGGGGTGGCGGGGTAAGAATACCCCGGCCTACCTGTAAGCAGGAGACTTCCATCTTCTGACTTGTCAGCAAGCAGAGAGAAAAATACTGGTGATTGGAGGGGGGTGCCAGGTATATATAGGCCGCAAGGGGGCTCGTTACAAGACTTCCTCTCTGCACTGTCACCTGGCGGTGGATTAACCAATAATGGATGAATATTTAAAAGTGAGGCGGGGTGTGTGGCACACCAAGAATAACCCCGGCCTACCTGTAAGCAGGAGACTTCAATCTTCTGACTTGTCGTCAAGCAGAGAGAAAAATACTGGTGATTGAAGGGAGGTACCAGGTATATATAGGCCAGAAGGGGGCTCGTTACAAGACTTCCTCTCTGCACTACGTCACCTGGCGGTGAGTTAACCCATTAAGTGAATATTTAGAAGTGAAGCGGGGTGTGTGGCACACCAAGAATAGTCCTGGGAGGGAGTAAGATTCTGTTAATACTGGGTATATAACTTGTGTAAACCAGGATATGATCTGAAATGATTTACAATTTAATTATTTTACATTGAAGAAGAACATAATACAGCAACTTAAAAAATCCTCAAAAAGGATAATTACCTTTTGCCCCCCCGCCATGGATCGCTGCTAGTCTGGCGATCAGTAACTCGCCTCACACCAACCGAGGTCAATACATGGTGTCAGGATTGATGGCATGCAGAGCTTGTGACTCGCCATCAGTCATGCCATCTTCACTCATTGCAATGAAGGCAGTGTGCTGAGGCCTAACATGCACTCCCTTCAGTCTATTGTATGGAGAGCACGTGGCCACATCCCTGTGACTGATGGCGGGGGCTGTGATCTGTCACAGAAGCACCGGTTAATGGAGTTCAGGCCTGTGGTAACTTAGAAAGTGAGGGATGTGGCACAGACTCAGATACAGCAATCAGGTTGAGTAGCTGATCGCCGGACTAGTGCCAATCAACAGCAGGGTACGAAAGTCAACTTTTAGTTTCGTTTTTGTCTACACAAACCTACTCACACAGGTTAGAACCTGCTGTGCTCGACTCCCACCATTCTATAAATCACAAACTGGGGGCCAAAATCTTTGTCCAACTCCTGGGCCGGACAATTCCCTGTCTTTGGGGAATCAGCTTTGGGATGTCCCACTGGGTGAAATCCCAGATTGTTTTGTATACTCACCTTACCAGCAATGTGCAGGCTGCTGCAGCATCTTTGGGTTATCCCCATGCGTGTCTGCTCTGCTCACACAGTGTGCACCCCGCAAATGGTCTGGCAGTGGGGGTGCACAGAGCTGAGTGCAATGTTGAATGCCGTATTTGAACATTATGATATCCCAGAATCAGGCAAGTAAGCTGCCAGGGTGGGGTGGTATTGTCGTCCCTAATGGGATGCACCCTAGGAAACGCCATAAGCAAAGGAGCCAACATTACTGGCCAGGAGTTAGAAGAAAGAGGAAGATTTGGTTCAGAAGTAGCGTGAAAAATAACTTATACTGAGAACACATTTACTGAATGGCAGGAAGAAAAGTTAAAACAGAAAAATACAACTCTGTGAAGTACTCACCTGTAGAGTTGATATTATATGCATACAGCACGTCCTGCTCCAGAATAGTAATAACATGTGGGTAATCCTCCGCCTCAGGTGCCGTGCACTGCAGACATGTAGAAAACAAGCTCCTCCCGGCCCTACATATACCAAAGGACCTCCCACAAATCCCCAGCATTGAAAAGCAGTGAGAAGAGAAGCCGGGAGGAACAAACCACCCAGAAAAACTGGTAATAATATCAATTGATAACAATCACCATACAGGGGATCCAGAACAAGTGAAACCAGGGTGGGGTGGAGCAGGATGTGCTGTATGCATATAATATCAACTCTACAGCTGAGTACTTCACAGAGTTGTATTATTCTAAGCATACAGCACGTCCTGCTCCAGAATAGAAAACATGTGGGACATCCAATAGTAGTGTCCGTAAAGCAGGGTGGGATCCCCAGGAAAAAACAAGGCACAGCGGACAGTAAAGGCGCTGTCACCTGCAAAAAACCTGCAACAGGCATGACATGAGCAGAGGCTCTAACGTCAATCTCATAACAAGACCTTGAAGGTATGAACAGAGACAAGCCATAAGTCTAGCAACTTATTCAACAGAAAAAACCCTGGTGCTGAAGGGCCAGTGGTACCCAAGCACCAATAACACGGAATAAACTGAAAAAGGGGAGATTCTTTCCCCTAAAGAGGAAAATAGGCCAGTGTAACGACCCAACCAGCCCACAGGCAACAGAAGCCTCGTGGGAAACTTGTAACACCCCCTAAGGGAAATAGAACAGGTCACCCGATCAAGGCGGGAATACTGACCCCTAACTAACACGAAGCCAAGGGCTTTACTCAGGACCAGGAGACAGCCAAGAAGGATTATTCCAAAGGGCGCAGTGACGCTGGAACAGGAGATATCTGGCGCATACCTAAGGAGGTGCACGCAGACTCCAAGAGCATCAGTCCCCCTAAGGGACATGGAAACCCTCATGGGGAAAAATTGCAACACCTGTAGAGGGAATGTAGCCCCTCATATTAGTATTATTAAGAATAATGTCCATAGTTAGACTAAAAGGACTAAAACAATGATCACACAGACCACTTGGACCGGAGGCCCGGCGTAAGAAGGAACACCCCCACGGCATGGGGTGTCTATAGACATAATATATATATATATATATATATATATATATATATATATATATATATATATACACACACACATCGAACCAAGGTTAAGTAACCAGATCCACCGTCTCAGGCACACGTCTGACGGAGTCAGGAGTCCCCAGAGAAGTGACCTGGACTACAAAGCAGTTCAGACAGCATCCAGCAAAAATCCCCAGGAAACATCCGCAGGGTAAACAATAAAAATTGATCCCCACAGGGACCATGGAACTACTAGGGAAATGCAGTTAAGCAATCCCCAAAGGAATTCCCCACAAGGGAGACAGAACCAGACTCCTGCAGGAAAACAGCCAGGACAGAACCTGCACCTTCAGAGTCCCCAGATAGGAAGCCAACCCCAAACTTACTGACTCTAAAACCCTGGGAACCGAGAACGTCTAACAGGGAAGAGACCAAGACTCATGCCAATCAATATGGGTATACCACAAAACCCCAATAGACGGAGGAAGGGGAAGCTGGCTCCCAGCCCCCCCATATACTGAGTCACCCAGAAGATAAGGCCCGTCTCCAAGGGGTGAATGAATCAGCTGTCAATCCCCCAGACAAGAGACCTTATATTGGGACGACAAAGGAAAGGGCCTGACCAGGGCAGAACCGCACTCCTGAGAGAGCGAACAGGTCAGCAGACTTCAGCAGAGGCATCTGCGAACCACAGCTCACAAGGCCACCCAGGCCATCCATCTCACGGGTCTCTCTATCAGACCGACCGTGCGCAGAACACCACAAGTAGGGTGATGAAGAGAAGGCATATAAAATAGCAAGTCTATGCCTAAGATTGCTCAGCCCCCATGACCATAGTCAGAATATTCTGGGACAGTAAAAACAAGGGCAGAGCCCCTGAGTTATAAGGGAGACCCAACAGAGCCACACTAGAAGGCTCCCAGAGCGACACCAGGATAGCATAACCTCCCGCTAAAGAGCATCCATTAAAGCGAATACCGCTGAGAAGCAGGGGACGTAGACCCCCGCCCAAGGCAGGATCAGGGACCCTCCAGAGGGAGCATGCTGCCTCAATCTCCAGACCAATAATAAAACAGGCCATTGTCATCCAACAGACCAGGAGTCCCCAATAGACAGATCCTAAAAGAGGAGAAGTCCAGCCATATAGTCAACGGAAGGCACACCGTTTCAACAAAAAACCAGCAGGTAAGATGGACCCTCTAGGGCAGTGGTCCCCAACCCTGTCCTCAAGGCCCACCAACAGGCCAGGTTTTGCAGATCTCCACAAAGATGCACAGGTGGAGTAATTAGTGCAGCTGCAGAGCAATAGAGCTGGCTATTTGGAGATCCAAAAAACATAAAATGTTGGTGGGCCTTGAGGACAGGGTTGAGGACCACTGCTCTAGGGGACCCTACCTAGGAACCACGGGGGATTGTGGAAGAATTCCCCTCCCCCGCCAACCTGCGAGACTTGGTACTTAAGGTGACCATTCACTGGGAGATTCCAGTAAGGAAAGGGGTGCCCCCTGACGGGGCCCTTGAAAATGATCAACTCAAGAGGAACCGCCTGACCAAGGGGAAATGAGCACAGACCAAGCCCCAGGGGAGCTGGAACCCCATGTAAGTACACAAACCTACTGCGCCGGAGGGACCAAGTGCTCGGTATACAAGGGACATTATCAGATATGCCACCAACGGGCCCACCAGCTGTCATCTGCCTGGTGGTCAGTAAAAAAAGGGGGGACAGTACCCCCGTAACCAGGAGTCCCCTTGTTGCCAGAGAAGAAGGCTCAAGCCTGAACCGAATCCCAGGAATAGGGATAGCGGCCAAGGAACCATGAGGGATTGAGGTGACTGGGCACCCATCCAGTAATTTCCAGGGAGCACCGCTGGCCGACCAATCCACTCGGCCTGACGTAGGGACTGGGGATTAAGGAAAGACGACCCGGTAGGTCCTAATGTAGACACCCCCCCCCCCCCAGGTATGTCAGAGACATCACCCCCATTCGTGCCATGGCGAGTAGCCTGGGAGCGAAAGAGAGGCCCCAATTAATGCCTCAACCCGCAGGGTTGGTCCTGCAACACCGTCTAGTAATGGACTTGGAGTCCAGCAGACACAAGGGGAACTAAGAAGATCTAGTACTCCACAGGGGGCAGGAAGCCCCCCTTGCACAGGCGCCTGTGTCCTAAGACAGAGGTGTCACATACTACCTGTGAGAGTAGAATTGCCAGGCCCACCATAGGCCAGCGTGGTCCAGACTGCCCCATACTGAAGAGGGGAGGAGGAAGGTTAATATAGAGGCCATAGCCCCATACTGTTAAGGGCAACCTATAAGTAAGCCCAAACTCTGTAGGCCCAGTACGGCCTGCGCCAATTCCTGAAGGAAAAACAGGGGCAAGAAGCACCCTGACAACCACTGAGGGGGACCGCCCAGCAGAAGCTATCCTGTGTCCAGGGGAACTACCCCCTGGAACCACCAGAAGGAGGAGACAGCTGCTGCAGCAGTACCCTCGCCCAGAAGGGCGAGGGCGTCCCTTCATGCTTGGGAGGTCTTGGCAGACTTGGACTTAGTCCTGCCAGAGGGCCCAGGGCGTTGCCTGCCCACCCCATGGTGGAAATCCACACCGAACAGTTGGAAGCACACCTTAGGTTCGCGTTTGACACTAACGTAGGGAGGTGGAGGGGTGGCCCTGCGCGGCCTTCTGCGCAAGGGTGCTTTACCCTTTTTCGCAAAAAGGTCCAGACGGGCCCCAAATAACCGCCGTCCTCTGAAGGGAAGGCAAGTGAGGGCCTTTTTCGTAGCATCGTCAGCACCCCAATGTCGCAGCCAGACCAGGCGGCGAATAGTTACCACAAGGGCAGAGGTTCTAGCACACATCTTAATGGTGTCGTCCAGTGCTGATAGAATAAACTTCACAAACGCATCACAGTCTGATAGCGCATTAAACACCCCCCAAGGGAGGTCCTCAGGACGGCGATCTAGCATTTTTCTAACAAGAGTCCTGGCGGCCACTTCAGTGATGGCCGCGCCACAGACCGGGCGCAGAGCCGTCCCAGCACACGAGAAGGCGTGGGAAGCCAGTCTGTCAATGCGCTGGTCCTCAGCATCCCGAAGGGTCCGGTAAAAAGGAGCCGTCATGAAAGGGGGGTTTGTGACCCCCTATAACCGGTGCGTCCACCACAAGAGGTGCTGACCAAAAATTAACCACATCCGGAGGGAAAGGGTACTTCCAATTCCAGACCCCTTTAAGCTTACAAGGCGATTCCCATTCTTGGGATATAAGATTCTGGAAATGCTCCTGTTCTAGAAACTCCAAGCGTGGCGGCGCTGTATGGAAACTCTCCTTCTTAGGCTTGGGGGTCTCCCCGGGGGGGGGGGGGAGATTGACAAAACCTCAAAAATCTTAATAAGAATTTCATCTGTGTCACACAGGCCCCAAGAACCGGGCTCAGAATCATCACAGCCCCCGGGCATCTCGTTCGAGGAGCCCGAATCTGAGAATAGCTCACCTTCCTCAGAAGGATCAAGGTCCTGCATATCAGCAGAGTCATCGGTATCGTTAGGAACCGGAGAGCCAGGAGGCGTCAGGGACCGCTTCTTACCAGGGCCCATACGCTCCACCAATCCAGAAAGCACCTGCTCCGCCGTAGGCAGCACGCGCGGCACAGATTGCAGGTTATCCCCGCTCGAGTGGGACTCGTCAAGAGTGATATTTAGGTCCGGGGAGACGGGAGTATTGAAGTGAGGTTCCGCCATTGGCAAACCTGCCTGTTCTGCACACTGTCCGCAGACCCGTGCTCTGCCAGCCTCAGCCTGGGGCTGACCACACACTGCACACAGCCGGTCATGTCCCGGAGGGACCCCGGTTACATCATTCTGAAATGCCTCCATATGGTGATTATCAAGCAGTATGCCCGCAGGGATTTACGCAATAGGCAACCCTGGATGCCAAAAGACCCGCTAGGAATGTGGGAGAATTTGTTATGTGGACCCGCTGTAATATATGTTAGGCCGGGAGAAGCCACCGAAGTCCTGGCGTCTGAAAGACATAATGGGACAAGAGGGGTGGAGTCAGTGCCATGCGCAGCCTGATAGACATAGAACCATGCCGGAGGGCACTTACATGACCAAGGGAGGAGGCGAACCGCACCACGCGCGCGTGGAGATAGTCAAAATGGCGCCAAGCGAACCTCGAGCGGTGGGCCGGGCCATGCCAGGCTGTGACGCGGAGCGCTTCATGCCGAGTCTCCACCTTCCCCAAAGAGCGCGAAGCTCTAACCAACGGAAATAAGTAGAACAGTTGGATATAAGGCGTATGCATAAGATGCTGACACGCTGGAAATGATGCTGCTGTCTAGGCAGTTGTTAATGAAAGACAAACGGCTCGCACTGCATAGCAAAAGCGCGACACTGACACCAAATAAAATAAAAAGCCAAAGGTCTTAACGTGATACTTAACACTAGGGCTGCCACGCATACCCCCCCCTTCTTTTCCCCCGAGTTACGTGAGGAAGCGAGGGAGAAGGGCACGGGCAAGATTGCGGGAGGGGCATCCACTAGAGGCTCACCATCGGCCTGACCGCCTACCCTATGGAGGGGGATTGCGGAGGAGCGTGGCTCGGTTCAGCACACCAGGTGCTGCCTACCTTCACCCGACCCGCGCAGCCCAGGCTGGGAGGCATATTCTTCTGAAGAGGACGGGTGGAAATAGTCCCGCAGGGCCTCGGGCTGTAAAGCCTGCGAGAGCGTGATACTTCATGTCTTCGCAGTTCAGCACTGCAGAGAAATCTGGGGATTTGTGGGAGGTCCTTCGGTATATGTAGGGCCGGGAGGAGCTTGTTTTCTACATGTCTGCAGTGCACGGCGCCTGAGGCGGAGGATTACCCACATGCTTAGAATATAGAGTGAAAGGATATAGGAATATTTACAGGATGGTCACCAGAATGCATTTTGATCAATATCCACATCTACACCTAAGCAGACTGTTAGCAATCAAGTATAGCCATCTACATATCACCAGGGCTTGTCATTCATTTTAGAATAGATCATCTGTGTATACAAAGCCTGGTAACCTGAAGGGCTCAGCTCAAAGAGCTCAAACCCAACGACGAGTAAGTGAATGTCCTCATACAGTATGTTCATTTCCAGTTCATCCAAACATGCAGTGATGGATGGCAAAGGACAAATAATCAATGTTGCAGATAATCAGGATAAGTCCTTAGTACAATAATGACAGTTGTGTAATGATTTGTCACGCACCAAACAATACAGTTAAAAAAAAAAGGAAAAAACAGGATTTGTCCTATTTAATTTACTTTAAAGCAAGGTGCTTGAACTGTTGCATTAATGAAAGGAACCATTTTCATTTCAGTATTATGTGGTCTTACATAATAAAAAGCTTTCATCTAGTGATCATCTGGCCCTTTAGCCATTTGTTTCCACTGATGAACAGCAATACACGAACCACACTTAACAAAGAAAACATCACAAAAACAAAGCTGCCCACAGATGGGGAAATTGCAATCAATAGCGAAAGAGCTCAGCATCATGCTGCAGCACAAATCTGCCATGCAAAGCTCTTACGGCCAACACAGAAATGATTCATTTTATTATGGGGTAGAAAAAAAAGCAATTCTGTGAGTACTCACCTGTAGAATTGTTTTTGTTCTTGCATGGCACGGCCTGCTTCGGTATTCATAACAATTGGGTTATTCCGCCACAAGGTGGCACAGTGGTACTGCAGAAAAGCTGTGGCTTATCCCGGCTCCCTATCATTACAATAAAGTTTGTTGAAAAAGCAGCACCGACGCCTGCGCCGGCCGAGGGTGGATGGCAGAATCACGTATTGTCATCCGGCCCCAGATCTAACGCAGGTCGGGAACTCGCCGCCGGAAGTGACGTTCCGGAAAGCGCTCTCCAAGCGCTCCCGGAAACGACACACTAGCCGGCCAGGGGGGAGAAGGTACAGGTACATAAGCAGGTTATCCGCTGTTTTGTACCTATCGCAGCCTTGAGAAAGGAACCAGGAGGTTCCGAAACATAGGCTATAGGTTCTTGCGATCACTTTCTCCATACTTGTGGTAACTGTTATGTCATTTCACTGCAATGCTTAATTATGTTGATGATCTATTGTATGCACTGTTGTGATCATATGTTCTATATTCTCTGGAAGGATGATGGTTGGACTGACCAGGAAATTTTCATTATTGCAATTTACTTGTACTAGTATACATTATTGTTGTCCCCAACGCATCCTGGCCAGCCACCTCTCCACTCCTCCTCTCTCACTCCTCAGGACCAGTGCTGAAACTCCTCATAGACCCTACTGGTGAATATTTTTATTTCACTATAGTCATAATATATCACTATAATTACATGTTAGAGTTACGTGCTTTCTTTTCCTTTTTTTCTGAGGAGATCCACGATCCTGGAGATTGTATCTTATTCCACACAACAGTATCCTTTTGTAAATAGCTATAATTGTGCAGCTTTATATATCTAGGCATTACCGATTATCATGTATTTACCTGTATTAACTATATAAATATTTTTTAATTGCAAATAATGCAAACTATCCTTTAGTGTGGTGTGCATATATCCGCTATAGTCCTATAAATTGTATAATTGGGGTGTAAGGTGGAGGAAACACCCCGGGTATATATTTTGCACCCCGTTAAATTTACTTTATCTAATTTGATATCTCAGTACTATAAGGTGAGCTCAAACCAAGACTATACTTCTCCCGGCTCCCTATAAAAACGGGCTTAACCATAGAGTTCCCCAGCATACACAAGCAGTGAGACAAGAAGAGAATAAGTAAAAAATGTGAAAAAGGTAAAAGACCCCAAATGACTTGAACACACACCATAAAGAGAAAACCAAGAATAACGATAACAAGGGTGGGGCGAAGCGGGCGTGTCATGCAAGAACAAGAACAATTCTACAGGTGAGTACTCACAGAATTGCTTTTTTCTTTATTGCATGGCATGGCCAGCTTCGGTATTCATAACAGTTGGGACATCCAAAAGCAGTGTCCAGAGTAGGGTGGGATCCCCCAAAGAGTAATGGCCAGTAGTTCAAGTCACTACTGCCTGAAGCACCTTGCAGTTGCAAAAGCAGCATCCGCTGAGGCCTTAACATCAACCTTGTAAAACTTGGAAAAAGTCTGAACAGAAGACCAAGTAGCGGCCTTGCAAACTTGTTCAACAGAAGCTTGGTGCTGAAAAGCCCAAGAGGCACCAATAGCACGAATGGAATGAGCAGTAATCCTAAAGGGAGGTTCCTTTCCCTTAGCAGAATAGGCTTGAACCACCGCCTGACGGATTCACTTGCTGATAGTGGATTTAGCCGGAGGCAAACCCTTTCTAGGTCCAGAAGTGAGAACAAAAAGAGCATCAGACTTCCTGAAAGGCTCAGTGGCTACCAAATAAAACTTCAGAGCCCTGACCACATCTAGGGAATACAGAGTCCGCTCCTTGGAATTAGCAGGATTAGGACACAATGAAGGCAAGACAATGTCCTGATTAAGATGAAAGGCAGACACAACCTTTGGCAGGAAGTCTGGCTTGAGCCGGAACACAACCCTTTTCTGATGTCTCTCAAAATAATGAGGTTTGATGGAAAGTACCGCTAGCTCAGAAACTCGCCCTACAGAAGTGATAGCCACCAGAAAGGCTACCTTAAGGGTCAGAATAGACAAGGTAGCATCATGGATAGGTTCAAAGGGAGGTCCTTGCAGAGCAGACATCAGATTCAAATCCCAGACTGGTAGCAAAGGCTTACGGGGTGGACGCACATGAGAAACACCCTGAAAAAAGGTTTTAACCGACCGGTGATTGGCAAAAGATCTTTGGGAAAAAATTGCCAGAGCTGAAACATGGCCTTTTAGGGTACTAAGTTGAAGGCCCTGATCCAAACCATGTTGCAAGAATTCCAGAATCCTGGGAAAAGAAAACACCCTACAGGGAAGAGACTTGGACTCACACCAGGCAATGTAAGCATGCCAGACCCTGTAATAGAGGACGAGGACTTCTTCCTAGCCCGAATCATGGTATCAACAACAGAAGCAGGCAACCCCATTTCCATCAAGATGGAGGTTTCAGCAGCCAAGCCATTAAACCCAGAGTTTGTAAATTGGGATGGCGTAGCTGCCCCTGGGTGAGAAGATCTGGATCCTTGGGCAAGACGTGCCGGTCTACTGCCAACCGCACGACGTCTGCGAACCAAACTCTTCTTGGCCAACATGGGGCCTCCAGTATGGCTGGTACCCACTCCTGGGCTATCTTGAGCATGACCCTGCCCAGGAGAGGAAACCGAGGGAACACCAAGGCATCCGTGGCGAAGGGTCTGGTTGTCTGAGCGACAGCCAACCCCGGAGGTGAGTGGATAGGCGAAAAAGAACCAACCTGATCGCCCTCAGTTCCAGGACGTTGATGGAAGCATGGGCATCTTGTGGGCCCCACCGACCCTTGAACCTCAGGGACTTCCAGAAGCCTCCCTAGCCAGTCAGACTGGCATCCGTGGTGACCGTTTCCCAGCACGGGGGCAGGAAGGACCTGCCCCCTAGAAGGTTCCTCGAGTCCAGCTACCACGAGAGAGACTGTCTGGCCAGGGACACAGCGTCCCGATCCCAAACTGACAAGAGGTGCAACTGAAGAGGACTCATGTAAAACTGAGCAAAGGGGACTGTCTCGAAGCAGGACACCATCAGGTCCACCAACTGCATCCCTTGACGGATGAAGGGTTGAGGACACAACAGCAGAGCCTGAGCCTGCAGCTGAAGGCCCTCCACCTTCTGCTGAGGAAGGAACACCTTGACCTGAGAGGTATCCAGCATCATGCCGCTGAGGCAACCTTTCATCCTTTGCTAGAACATCAAGATATTCCCCAAACAGCCGCAGCCCCACGAAGGGGCAAAGTAAGAGTCCTATATTCCTCCCCCACACCACCAGCTGTTGTGCCATCAATGAGACGCTTAAGCAGTTTCATAAGGGCAATAGCAGTAATGGCAGCAGCACATACAGGGCGCAAGCCAGCCCCCACACAGGTAAAAGCTTGGCAGGCCACTTGATCCATGCGCTGGTCCTCTATCTCTCAGAGTGGTAGTGTCAGGGGAAGGCATGACCGAAGTATTGGACAAGCCTAGCACAGGAGCATCCACCTCAGGGGGAAATGACCACCTCTTAACAAGATCAACGGGAAAGGGATACCTTTTATCCAAACCCTTGGGCACCGCAGGCAACTTGTTAGGACGTTCCCATTCTTTAAGCACCAAGGTGGTAAAATGTTTCTGCTCAAAGTACTCTAGACACCGTTTACCAGGGCGAAAAAGCTCCTCCTGCTTTCTTTTAGCTACCTCAGGGGGAGCAATGTGCAAAAAATACAGTTTTGTGAGTACTCACCTGTAAAACGGATATTATGAGTGTGACATACACTCCGCTTCCACAGTCATGACATCTGGGTAATCTCCAGTAGAGGGCGAACATCTGCAGAGATGAATGCAAAAAAAGGAGCTCCTCCCGGTCCATAAATACCTGGGACCTCCCACTAATTCCCCAGTGTAAGATAGCAGTAAGGGGACCAGGAAGAACCAATTATAACAATACTAACAACATAAACAATGGTTCGCCATATAAAGGATCCGGAACACCAGAAGGATGGGGTGAAGCGGAGTGTATGTCACACTCATAATATCCGTTTTACAGGTGAGTACTCACAAAAAACGGTATTATTCCAAGTGTGACATACACTCCGCATCCACAGTCATGACATCTGGGACATCCAATAGCAGTGTCAGTCATGGGTGGGAACCAAAAACAGTAAAAGAATGCACCAACTTAAACCACTGCAGCTTGCAGAACCTTGCGGCCAAAAACAGCATCCGCTGAAGCCCGCACATGAACCTTGTAAAACTTGGAAAAAATACCATTTTGTGAGTACTCACCTGAAAAATGGATATTGTTGGTGTGCCACACACCCCGCTTCACCTTTAATATTCTTCACGATTGGGTTACTCACCGCCAGGTGACGCTGTTGCAGCGAGGAAGTCTTGTAACGAGCCCCTTCCGGCCTATATATACCTGGTACCTCCCATTTATCACCAGTGCATTAAAAAGCAGAAAGACAAGGTACCAGTAAATTAACGGTAACCTCAAAATAAATCAAAATAAATAAAAGCTTCACCATATAAAGGATTCGGAATACCGAAAAGGGTGGGAGTGAAGCGGGGTGTGTGGCACACCAACAATATCCATTTTTCAGGTGAGTACTCACAAAATGGTATTATTCTTGGTGTGCCACACACCCCGCTTCACCTTTAATATTCTTCACGATTGGGACATCCAAAAGCAGTGTCCACAAGGGATGGGCATCCAAAGGCAAGGTGAAGCATAACTTAAATGACTGCAGTCTGCAGAACTTTGCGGCCAAAAACAGCATCAGCTGAGGCTCGCACATCAACTTTGTAAAACTTAGAAAAAGTATGAACAGAAGACCAAGTGGCGGCCTTACCAACTTGTTCAACAGAAGCTTGGTGCTGAAAAGCCCAAGACGCCCCAACGGCGCGAGTAGAATGAGCAGTGATACGAAAAGGGGGAACTTTCCCCTTAGCAGAATAGGCCGCAGTAACGGCCTGACGTATCCATTTGCTAATGGCAGATTTGGCTGGTGCCAAACCCTTCTTAGGCCCATAGGGCACAACAAAAAAAGGCATCCGTCTTACGAAAAGGAGACGTGCTAATCAAGTAGTACTTAACACAGCGTACTACATCCAAACAATGCAAAACCCTCTCTTTGTCATTCTTAGGATTAGGACACAAGGAGGGAAGCACAATATCCTGATTCAAATGAAAAGCAGAAACAACCTTAGGAAGAAAGTCTGGCTTGAACCGAAAGACCACTTTATCCTGATGCCTCTCAAAGTAGGGCGCCTGGATAGACAAGGCCGCCAACTCTGAGACACGCCGGACCGAAGTGATAGCTACCAAGAAGACAATCTTCTGAGTCAGGGTAGACAAAGCAATATCTTGCAGAGGCTCGAAAGGAGGAGCCTACAGAGCAGAAAGAACTAAATTCAAATCCCAAACCGGGAGTAATGGTTTCCTGGGAGGCCGCACATGCGTAACTCCCTGGAAAAAAGTTTTAACTAAAGAATGAAGCGCAAAACGCTCCCATTCCCTAAGGATCAATGCATCAAAGTGACCTTGGCTAGGGAACTCCAAACGAGGCATGTGGGAACCAAAAAATACAATTCTGTGAAATACTCACCTGTAGAATTGGTATTATACGTATACAGTACGTCCTGCTCCAGATAGAATACTTACAATTGGTTAATCCTCCGCCAGAGGGCACTGTGCACTGCAGACATGCAAAAAACAGGCTCCTCCCGGCCTTTCATATACCCAGGGACCTCCCACAAATCCCCAGCATTGAAAAGCAGTGAACCAGAAGTCGGGAGAAACCAACCACCAAAACAACTGGTAATGATAACAAAATCACCAGACAGGGGATCCAGAATAATGCAAACCAGGGTGGGGTGGAGCAGGACGTACTGTATACGTATAATACCAATTCTACAGGTGAGTATTTCACAGAATTGTATTATTCTAAGTATACAGTACGTCCTGCTCCAGATATAATACTTACAATTGGGACATCCAATAGCAGTGTCCATAGAACAGGGTGGGATCCCCAACAAAGAAGGCAACAGCAGACAGTTGAAAGCACTGTCACCTGCAATACCTCACTACCAAGAGCGACACGAGCAAAAGCTCTAATGTCAACATTAAAACAACCCTTGAAAGGGTGCGAACAAGAACAACAAGTAGCGTTCAAGCAACCTGTTCACAAGACTTGGTGCCGAAAGGCCCAAAGATACCAAGGCACCAGTGTAATCAGAATATAATGAGAAGAACTCTTCCCCTTAAGGAAAAGGCTTGAGTGGAAGCCTAACAGGAGCCAAAACTAAAAGTAGCCCAGGAAGAAGCCAAGCTTTCCCCAGGACCAGAAGGGATATCTTATCCAAGTAAAGGCTAGGCCCAAGGCCGCCTAACCCCTAGAGGCAGACGAGATCAGGCACATCCAGATGTAGGTGCCCACGTCCCCAAGGAGCAACAGTCCCCTAAGGGACAAGAGACAAACCGGGAAGAAAATTCCCGCACCTATTGAGGGAATAGGTCCCCTCGCCTGAGCATTACAAGGAACGAATCCCAAAGAAGGATAATGTCTTAATACCTGAGCCTAAGACACCAGCTTTGGCTGAAGAACCGACGTAAGGCAGAACACCGCCTCATCTCGGGGGATATACAGGAAGGAAACGAGGGCTAGCTAGACAGAGCCACTCGCTCAGGCACAGCCGACTGAGGTAACAGCCCCATAAGGCAACCTTAAGGAAAGAACAGCCAGACAGTAACCAGAGTAGAGCCAAAGGGGAACACCCCAACAAGGCAAAACTAATAGAAATCAATCCCAACAAGGACCCTAGACTTACGAGGGGGATGTCACTGAGCAATCTCCGAAGGAAAAGTCAACCCAGGCAAGGGACTGAGTAAAGACTTCTGCAGAAGATGGACAGGGCAGAGCCTGAACGACCAGGGCACCGAGTAGGAGAGCCAACTCCAACCCATGCTGTAATAACTTAAAAACCCTGGAAACAGAGCTCGCCCACAGGGGAGAGCCAAAAACTCAACCCAATCAATATGTGTAAACAATACCCCACAATAGACGGAAGAAGAGGCAAAAGAAGCCAGAAAAAAAACCCCGTCTTCCAAAAGTCACCGACACTCAAAAGGTACACCCACTTCCATCAAGGTGGATGAATCAACCGTCAGACCATCCAGACCAGAGTCTGAAGATAGGGGTGAAATAGAGAGTGAACAGGCCAACACTCCTGACAAGACGTACAGGTCCGCTGTCCACAGAACCACATCTGCAAACCACACTACACTAGGCCACCCAAGGGCCGTCAGTATCACAGGTTCCCCCTTTCAGAGCAACCTGCACCGAAAACTGTCAAGCAGGGTGAAGGAAGGTAAGACATATGGAACAGAATGTTCAGCATGAAGTTATGAAGCCTCGAGACCAAGGTCAGAACAATCAGACAGGGAAACAAGGGCCTAGGACCCAAAATAGGGACGGGCCCAGAAAACACGGATCACATGGAGACCTAAAAACAAGCACATCCTATCGCGGAAGGACCTCCAAGGAGTGAATATCTTAGATATGCTGGGAATGCTGTCCTACACCGGATCAGGATCAGATACCCTCCAGGGGGATCATCCTGCTTCCTAGCCCACACAGATAAGTAATACAGGCCACCGTCGTCAGCCAGACCAAGGGGCCCCCAAATAGCCTGATCCCGAAAGGGAGGAGTCCAGCAATATAGAGCCAACCTGAAGGCCTGTAGACAGGCGGATGAGCCCCTAAAGGTCCCACCTCCCCCTGAACCACAGGGGGATTTAGAAGACAAAAGTCCCCCCTTCCTTCGACCTGATAGATTTGATATCCAAATGCAGGAAGACGCAACGGAAGGGGGGACCCCCTGACTGCTACCCCTAGTACAACAGTCTCAGGGGAAACCACCGTGCCAAGGTGGAAGGGTACACAGACCCATCTCCAAAGAAGCTGGAACCCAGTCCAGCATTTAAAATAAGAGTAGCAGAAGAGCCCAAGGGCTCTAAGCACAAGGGACAACCTTAGAACAGCCACCAACGGGCCCACCAGCTACAATCCAGCCTGGTGAATAGACGGAAACAGCAAGAGGGACCGAGCCCATGCAACTAGATTGTCAAAGTATAGGCAAGGAGGCAGGTTCCTGTCTGAACCGAATCCAGGTCCAACCCTAGGAACGGAGATACCCGTAGGGAAGAGGAGGAATTGAGGTGATTGAGCACCCATCCAAAGACTCCCAAAGGACACCACCAACCGAGTAACAACTCGGGCTGACGCAGAAATTGGGAAGCAAAGAGGGACGGCCCGGCAGTTCCTCGCGCGGACGCCCCCTAGGTCTCAGTAGAGATATCACCCCCCGTCATCGCCTAGGCGATCACTCCGGGAGCAGAACCAAGGCCAGATAATAAGGCCGCCGCAGCAGTGTTGGAGCGCCAACAACCCACCTGTAAGGTCCTTGGAGCCCGACACAATGGCCATGAGATAAGCGTTTTAGGTCCCTACCGACGTCAAGAGGTCCCTGGACACAGGGCACTGGCGGCCCAACGCAGAGGAATCATGCAGTAAACCGCCTGTGAATGTAAGTTGCCTCACCTATGGAAGGCCATAATGGACAGAGTGTCTCATCCGTTTGGAGGAATGTGGAAAGGTTAGTGGAAAGGTTAGTGTAGAGGCCCCTGCCCCTGCCTCTGTCTGTTAAGGGCAACCAGCAGGTGACCCCAGACCTCGCAGATCGCGCGTGACCTGCTCCAACACAAGAAGAGAGGCAGGGACCAGAAGCATCCTGAATATCTCGGGAAGGGGCCGCCCAGCAGACATTATCCTGCATCAAGAGGAAACTTCCTCCTGACTCCATCTGAACGAGGCATGACGCCTCCTCATAGGGGCAAGGTGCTGCGGCCATCCCCTCGCACAAGGCGGGCGAGGGCGCCCCATCATGCTTTGGGGGTTTTTGTAACAGGCTTGGACTTAGTCCTGTTGCAGGGACCAGGGCGTTGTCTGCCACTCCTGGGGCAGGGATCTATACCAAAAAGGCTGGAAGGACACCACTGGTTCTGTTTTGACGCTAACATAGGGGGGGGGGGGGGTGGAGGGGTGCCCCTGCCTCGAGAAGGCCGAGGCCGCCTTCTGTAAAGGCGGGCACCGAATAAGCGTCGCCCTTTAAAGGGAAGCCCAGTAAGAATCTTTTTCGTAGCATCATCAACACCCCACTGCCGCAGCTAGACCGGTCGGCGTATAGCCACGGCAAGGGCGGAAGTTCTAGCGCACATGCTGATGGTGTCATCCAGCGCCAAAAGGATAAATCCTACAAATACATCACAACTGGAGAGTGCATTAAACACCTTCCAGGGGAGATCCTCCGGTTGATGATCAATCAGCTTTCTGATGAGGGTCCTAGTGGCCACTGCAGCAGTGGCCGCAGCACAGACCGGGCGCAGAGTCGTCCCTGCACAAGAGAAGGCGTGGGTAGCCAGTTCATCAATGCGCCGGTCCTCAGCATCCCGAAGGGTACGATAACTAGGAGACGCAATAAAGGGGGGGTTAAGAACCCCAATGATCGGTGCATCCACCACGGGAGGTGATGACCAGCAGTTAACCAACTCAGGGGGAAAAGGGTATTTCCAATCCCAGTCCCCTGGAAGTTTGCTAGGGCATTGCCATTCTTTGAGCACAAGAGCTTAAGCACGGGGAGAGAGGTGTATTGAAACGAGGCGCAGCCACTGGCAACCCTGATTGCAGGGCCAGTGCTTGTTCAGCACATGGTCCGCAGACCTGTGCTCTGTCCGCATCAGTATGGGGCAGTCCACATGCTGCACACAGCCAGTTTTGCCCGGTCACATAATTCTGAGATGCCTCCATATGGTGATTGTTAATGTAATATACCAGTAGGGATTTACGCAATAGGCCACCCTGGATGTCCCAAGACCCTATAGGTTAATGTGGGAGAATTTGAAGGCCCGCTACAATATATGTTAGGGAGAAGCCACCGGAATCTTCAAAGTCTGAAAGACATAAGGGGAACAAGGGGTGTCAGGGCCATGCGCCACAAAAGGAGTACTAATAATGAAAACGCCAAGCGAGGGCACTCACTGACCTGGGGAGGGAGACCGCCAAGACACGCGCATATAAACAAAATGACGCCAACCGAACCTCGGAGGGCGGTCCTAACTGGGCGTGACGCGGAGCGCACCACGCCGGGTCCCCGCCTCCCCCAAAGAGCGCGAAACTCTGAAGCAGCCGCGTAAGGCTTGGCAAGCTAAGCATCGAGTGTGCCATGTTAGTGATACTCATGTCTCAAAACACCGCCACCATTCTAACGCCCGTAGGCGCACGAAAAATCAGTTTCCTGCCCAATGTAGCATAATAACGCAGGACGTGCGGTAGACTATTGCAAGTAAATTTGAGAGGGTCAAACTAGAAGGGCAGCGCGGCTCTGACACCCAGTTGTAGATCAGGGGCAAAGGCACAGCCATAAGCGTGACAATACTGTACACTGAGACCGCCAACGGACTACACACACACACACCCCCGCCCCTTCTTTTCCCCCGAAGTACGGGGGGAAACGAGGGAGGACTGCGACCCTATACACAGGGTCCACCGCTACACGGGACATGGGAGAAGAATGCGGGAGGGACATCCACTATAAGGCTCACCATCAGCCTAAACTGCCTACCTTATGGTGGGGGACTGCGGTGGAGCATGGCTCCGTTAAGCACACATGGTGCTGCCTACCTTCACCCGACCAGCGCAGCCCAGGCTGGGAGGCACATCATCAAGGAGGACGGGTGGGAATAGTCCGACAGGGCCGCAGGCTGTAATAGCCCCGCTCACCTGCGAGAGAGTGATACATCATGTCTTCGCAGTCAGCACTGCAGAGAAATCTGGGGGGGATTTGTGGGAGGTCCCTGGGTATATGAAGGGCCGGGAGGAGCCTGTTTTTTGCATGTCTGCAGTGCACAGCGCCCTCTGGCGGAGGATTACCCAATTGTAAGTATTATATCTGGAGCAGGAAGTACTGTATACTTAGAATAATTCTCCTTTTTTGAGAGGGGGCGCCTCAGGCGGGGCAATATCCAAAACCTCCAAGAGATGTGTCAAAACCTTGGTAGTGTCAACGGCATCCCCCCCCCCCCCCCCCCCGCCTGCCCAACATCAGCATCACAAAACTGTACATTGTCAGCCTCAGACTCCTCATACAATTCCCCCTCCTCTAACGAGTAATAATCCGACCAATCAAGGGAATCATCATCAACATCCCAAGCCTCCTTGGCCGGCGACAAATGTCTATTTAGCCTGGGCCTTCTTGCCCACCGCGATAGCAATAAATTTCTCGATGCTGACCAACCTAGCGCAAACAGAGTGCGACTCCCCGCTAGCAACCATGTTACTTGGGGTACGGATAAGGCGGGGAGGGGAAGGCGATGAAGCGGGGGGAGCCGACCCAGAAGGCTGGGTACCCGACTGCCGCGTTATGGCCTTTTGTGCACATGGAATACAAATAAGCACATCCTCACCCGTAAGGGATACCCCACAACCCACACATGGCCGGAAATGTCCAAAAGCGAGCCCAAACCCGGTATCCTGCGGAGCCTCCATATGGTGATTTTTTAGGGTCAGTCGCAAGACCATAGGGGATTTATGCTGTAAGTAACCCGGGATGCCCCTTTGAAGTCCCAGTGGGAGGATTTTTAGTGAGCAATTTAAGTCTAGGGACTCAAGGACCAGGAGAAATCCCTTAAAATGCACACACACCAAAACAATCTGAAAAACATAATGAAGGGATAACAGTCACAAAGAAATGACTAATTATATATATAAATATATATCTACACCTATACCGGAAGAATTGCATATATACAAGCAAAATAAGTATAACAAGAGGGCCCCCGTGGAAGGGGGGCCCCCACGTAAGCTAAGGAAGGAGCCATCAGGCACTTACAGACCGGGGAAAACCGCAGCAACAGCAGAGCGCCAAAATGGCCGCCGGCGCCGAGCCTCATGTGAATAAGGGAAGGAGAAGGGGGGCGGGCCAGTGCAGAACGCGCGCTCGTCCGGCCACGCCCCCCTCACAGAACGACAGGCAACGCGGATCCCAGGCGTGGGCTGGCCGCATCAGAGCGCCAAAAAGAGGGGGAGGGGTGACCGCGGCCGGGGCCGAGGGCCCGGCCCCCCGACGCGGCCTGAGGGGAAGAAGCTCCCCAGGCTGAACCATGAATAAGAAAAAACGACTGTCAGCACAAGGCACACAAAAAACAGTCAGCACCAAACACTCCTGTGCACACATAACACTCACACTGCCTGTACAATAAATGAGGAAAAACAGCCAACTGTGGGAAAAGCCAACCCCCCCCCCCCCCCCCCCCCCCAGGAGGGTAAGGAAGGGACCCGGAAGGGGGATAGCCCAAGCCAGAATCTTGGCATAGGAAATGTAAGGGACAGGGCATCCCAAACCGGGATCACCAACCCGGACTACTGCCTACCCCTTGTAATGGGGTCTTACGGGGGAGCAAAGCTCCTTCAACACCACAAGGTGCTGCCTACCCTCACCAGGACCTGCAGCCAAGGCTGGGAGGCTCAAATAGGGTTAATTTAGAAAAGGTCCTGGCAGCAATAGGGACAAAAAAAGGGCCGGGCGCGAGCCCGGCTTACCTGCAAGTAAGAGAAGTCTTCATCTTCTGTCTTGCTCGCCTTCCTGCAGAGAAGGAACTGGGGAATTAGTGGGAGGTCCCAGGTATTTATGGACCGGGAGGAGCTCCTTTTTTTGCATTCATCTCTGCAGAAGTTCGCCCTCTACTGGAGATGACCCAGATGTCATGACTGTGGAAGCGGAGTGTATGTCACACTAGGAATATACAATTCTGTGATTACTCACCTGTAGAATTGGTATTATACGTATACAGCACGTCCTGTTCCAGAACATTCCTTACACATGGGTTATACATCCACAAGATGGCGCTGGACTGCAGAAAACAGCTTGTGGCCCCTCCCGGCTCTATATAAGTCAGGGACCTCCCACAAATTCCCCAGTATTGACAAAGCAGTTAATAAGAAGCCGGGAGAATAATAACAACAAGAATCAAAAATGAACAATCACCATACAGAGGTAAAAAAAAAAATAATGATAACAAGGGAGGGATGGAACAGGACGTGCTGTATACGTATAATACCAATTCTACAGGTGAGTAATAACAGATTTGTATTATTCTAAGTATACAGCACGTCCTGTTCCAGAATATTCCTTACACATGGGACATCCAATAGCAGTGTCCGTAAGGTAGGGTGGGATCCCCAAAAGTAACAGCAGGCAGTTTAAACCACTGCCGCCTGCAGAACTTTGGAACCAATAGAAGCATCAGCTGAGGCCCTAACATCAACCTTGTAAAACTTATAAAAGGTATGAAGAGAAGACCAAGTGGCGGCCTTGCAAACTTGTTCAACAGAAGCTTGGTGCTTAAAAGCCCAAGAGGCACCAATAGCACGAGTAGAATGAGCAGTAAGGCGGAAGGGAGGCTCCCTCCCCTTAGCAGAATAGGCCTGTACCACAGCCTGGCGGATCCACTTGCTGATAGTGGACGTAGCTGGAGCCAGACCCTTCTTAGGTCCAGACGGGAGCACAAAAAGAGCATCAGTCTTCCTGAAGGATTCAGTAGCCACCAAATAGAACTTCAGAGACCTGACCACATCCAGAGAGTGTAAAACCCGCTCCTTAGGGTTACTAGGATTTGGGCACAGAGAAGGCAAAACAATGTCCTGATTGATATGAAAAGCAGACACAACCTTGTTCTGGTGTCTCTCAAAACGAAACACCACCTTGTCCTGTGTCTCTCAAAGTAAGGGGGTTTGATAGAAAGCGCCGCCAACTCAGAAACACACCTAACAGAAGAGATAGCCACCAAAAAGAAGACTACCTTAAGCGTCAAAATGGACAAAAGGGCCTCACGCAAAGGCTCAAAGGGAGACCCCTGCAATACAGATAAGACCAAGTTCAAATCCCAGACTGGTAACATAGGCTTACGTGGAGGACGCACGTGAGTAACTCCCTGGAAGAAAGTCTTGACCAGACGATGGTGAGCAAAGAATCTTTGGAAGAAAATGGAAGAAAATGGCCAAAGCAGAAACATGACCTTTGAGGGTACTAAGTTAAAGACCCAAATCCAAACCATGTTGCAGGAATTCCAGAATCCTGGGGATAGAGAACACTTGACAGGGAAGCGACTTAGACTCACACCAGTCAATGTAAGCAGGCCATACCCTATAGTAGATGGATGACGAGGACTTCTTCCTAGCCCAAATCATGGTATTAACAGAGGCAGGCAGCCCCTTTTCAATCAAGATGGAGGTTTCAGCAGCCAGGCCGTTAAAGCCAGCATTTGTAAATCAGGATGGCGTAGCTGCCCCTGAGTAAACAGGTCTGGATCCTTGGGCAGAGCATACTGATCTACTGCCAACTGCACAACGTCTGCGAACCACACCCTTCTTGGCCAACAGGGGGCCACCAGAATGGTTGTTACCCCTTCCTGAGCAATCTTGCGCAACACCCTGCCCAGCAGAGGAAAAGGAGGGAACACAAAGAAGCTGAAAGCTCTTCCAAGACATTGCTAGTGTATCCATGGCCAAGGCCAGAGGGTTCAGAGACAGAGAGACAAAGACTGGAAGCTTGTGATAGTGACGGGACGCAAACAGATCCACATCTGGCTGACCCCAGCGGTGGCACAGGGATCGAAACACCCTGCTACTGAGGGACCATTCTCCCAGATGAGAAGTCACCCTGCTGAGGGAGTCTGCCTCCAGATTCTCCACTCCCGGGATGTACACAACTGAGATGCAGGGAACATTCTCCTCCGCCCAAGACAGTATCAGGGATACTTCCTTGAGGGCCCTCTTGCTCCGGGTCACTTCCTTGATGGCCCTCTTGCTCCGGGTCCCTCCCTGATGATTGATGGAGGAAATCGCCGCCTGGTTGTCCGAGCGGACCTGAACTGTGGAGGTGTGGAGTCAATTGGGCGAGAACCAACCTTATCGCCCTCAATTCCAGAATGTTGATAGGGGTGTAGGCCTCCTGAAGGCCCCGCTGACCCTGGAATTTCAGGGATTTCCAGAAGCCCCCCCAACCTGTCAGACTGGCATCTGTGGTGACTGTCTCCCAGCACGGGGCCAGAAAGGATCTGCCCATCAACAGGTTTCTTGAGTCCAGCCACCACGAGAGAAACAGTCTGGCCAGAGGGGACAGAACCAACAGCTGATCCAGGGACCGAGGGTCCCGATCCCAAACTGACAAAAGGTGAAGTTGAAGGGGTCTCATGTGAAACTGAGCGTATGGAACCGCCTTGAAGCAAGACGCCATCAGGCCCACCAGCTGAATACCCTGCCGGATGGAGGGATGAGGGGGAAGACATAAGGAGCCTGGTTTGGGCCTGAAGAGTCTCCACCTTCTGCTGAGGGAGAAAAATTTTGACCTAAGATGTATCCGGAGTCATGCCCAGAAAGGACATCACCATTGACGGTGACAGGAAAGACTTGGGGTGGTTGATCACCCAGCTGAAGGACTCCAGTGTCGACACCACCAGCCGGGTATCCAGCTCGGCCCGCTGGAAGGACAGAGATGTGATGAGAATGTCGTCCAAGTAAGGAAGGATGCGAATGCCCTGAGATCTCAGCAGAGCCAGTATGCCCGCCAGCAGCTTGTTGAATACCCTGGGAGCCGAGGTGATACCGAAAGGCAAGGCCACACATTGATAGTGCTGATCCTCCAGAGCAAACCTGATGAATCTCTGATGACCTGGAAAGATTGGCACATGAAGGTAAACGTCTTTGATGTCTACCGAGTCGCCTGGGAGTAGTGAATTGAGTCTCCATGCGAAAGTGACAAATTTGTTGAGGCACTTTAAATCCAGGATAGGTCTGATGGACTCGTCCTTTTTGGGAACAATGAAAAGATTCGAATAGTAGCCTCTGCCCCTTTCCCTCAAAGGCACCTGGCAGATGACCCCCGACTCCAGAAGGCTTTGGACAGCAAGGCACAGACCGTGAGCCGACAGGGGGTTTTGAGCCATCCGGGATTTAATGATTCTTGGGGGGGGCAGGCTGCAAACTCCAACTTGTAACCAGAGGACACTACCTCCTGAATCCACCGGTCTGAGACGTGAAGCCTTCAGACGTGAGCAAAGAGCCAGAGCCGCCCCCCCCCCACCCGGATGGGTGAGGGCGCCCCTTCATGCCTGAGGGGGCTTGGGTGAGGATTTTGGCTTTGGGACCCCACGTCCTCTGCCCCTTCCCCAGTGATCTCCACGGGCCCCAGAAAAGGAGACTCCTCGGCCAGTTCTGGAACCACGGAAGGATGGGAGAAAGGAACCCATCCCCCGAAAGGACCGGGACGGCCTCCTACATTGAGGTAACCTACCATCCCTGGCAAACAAATCCAAGCGTTCACCCAAAAAGTTGCAGGCCCTTGAAAAGGAAACCAGCAAGAGCTTTCTAAGCAGCATTATCAGCTACCCACTGATGTAGCCAGACAGAGCGGTGTATAGCCACCAACAGGGCAGAAGTCCTACCACACATTCTAATGGCATCATCCATGGCAGAAAGAATATATGCAATAAATTCCTCACAAAAGCAGGAGAGATCTATACTCTTCTCAACCCGCATCCTCAGATGCCCCGTCCAAGAGACACTTAAGCACCCCTTTAATGGCAATAGCCGTAATAACAGAGGCACAAACCGGGTGCAGCGCTGTCCCCACACAGGCAAAGGCGTGACAGGCCAGTTGGTCCAAGCGCCGGTCCTCCCTATTCCACAAGGTAGTAGTATCAGGAGAATGCATGACAGATGTATTGGACAACCCGAGAACGGGCGCATCCACCTCGGGAGGACATGACCAATGCTTAACAACATCAGCAGGAAAGGGATACCTCTTGTCCTAACTCTTAGGCACCCCTGGCAGCTTGCTAGGCCGTTCCCATTCCTTGAGCACTAGATTATTAAAGTGAGACTTCTCAGGGAACTCCCAGCGTGGCTTAACCATATGAAAAAGCTCGCCCTGCTGCTGCGGAGCCACTGCAGGAGGGGAAATACAAAGCACTTCAAAAATGTGACTCAGCAATCTGTCAGTGTCATCAGGGGACCACGGGTCTTCCCCAAAGGGAGTCCCAGTACCACCGTAAATCTTAGGTTGTTCCTCAGAGGATTCAGAATCAGAAAATAATTCCCCCTCCTCAAGGGGGTAGGGACCTGAAAGTGAGTAAGGGCCCTCGTCTTCTTCAGGGAAGAGGGAAACCGGGGGTGATAAATGCTGCTTCTTAGCAGAAGCCTTACGCGGGGTAGACCCAGCAAGATGTTTTTCAATGCTGGCCACCCATGCAGCTAAATCAGGTTGAGACTCCCCGCTAGCATGCCCCTCGGTGGGGGTCAGATGTAAGCCTGGAGGGGTAGGCGAAGCCAGAGGGGGCGCAGCACCAGGCCCAGCAACAGGCAACCCAGGCTGCAGCGCAAGCACCTGCTGGGCGCAGGTACACACACCCTGACATCACTTATAGGGGATACCTCACACACAACACATAGCCGGGCTTGTCCCTAAGGAACTCCAAGGACATTATCCCCAGAAACCTCCATATGGTGATTATAATGACACAATAGACCAATATAGGGTTAACGCTAATGATAGCAACCCGTGATGCCCCAAAAGCCCGCTAGGGAGGTGGGAGATTATAATAGTAATAGCCTTAACTAAAAGCGAGAGGACCGGGAGAAATCACAATGAGGTCTACCCGTCTGAAAGACATAAGACGACAACCTCGTAAGAATATAATAAAAAAAAAAAAAAAAAAATTATATATATATATAAATAAATAACAAGCCACCCCGCAAGGGCACTCACGGACCGCGTAGGAAACCGCAGACACAGCAAAAGGAAGGTAAAAATGGCGTCCGCATATATCTCGAGGGGCGGGCCGCTAGAGAAGTGATGCGGAAAATGTCATCTGCAGAACCCCCCCCCCCCCCCCCCCCGAAGAGCGCACCCACATGATCCCGCCGTCCAATGCCGGTGCGGCAGAGCCTCAGGTAATGTCGCCGCCGTCCGTGGAGCGCTGTAAAAGCGGCTAACAGTAAAACACATTAAGCAAGACTTGCCAGATACAACAAAATCAATTCTGGCCCAAGCAAGTGAGCATTCAGGCTGCTTGACATACCGCACCCCCCCCCCCCCTCCCCACGGAGAGCGAAGCAAGGGTAGCAGTGACCACATAACACTCAAGTTGAATAAAAAGGAGAGGAGGGGGCAAACACCTAAGGGGGGTAAAACCCCGGGAGCGGGCATCCCACAAGCCTATACCGCCTACCCATGTCAAAGCATGGACAGCGGTCGGAGCAGCGCTCCTCAAGCACCAAACCCCGGTGCTGTCCTACCTTCACCCGAACCAGTCGGCCGAGGCTGGGATGCAGTGGGTGCAGAACGGGTGGTAATAGTCCTGCAGGGCCGCAGGCTGGTAAGCCCCGCTCGCCTGCATATATCGTATATAAAGAGCCATCTTATATCTTCGCAGTCCAGACTGCAGATGAAAACTGGGGAATCTGTGGGAGGTCCCTGACTTATATAGAGCCAGGAGCGGCCACAAGCTGTTTTCTGCAGTCCAGCACCATCTTCTGGATGTATTACCCATGTGTAAGGAATATTCTGGAACAGGACGTGCTGTATACTTAGAATATTTCAAAAATATGTGACAGCAGATTATCAGTGTCCTCAGGGTACCATGATTCCTCTCCGGACGCAGACCCAGGGTCACTATCGCAACCCTCCTGCTGGTTCCCAGAGGAGTCAGAGTCCTGGGAGACCTCCCCCATCTCAAGGGGGTGACAGTCACCAAGCTCATCAACCCCCACATACATCTCAGTAAGGGGAGCAGGCCTGGGGTCCAGGTGTCTCTTCTTGCCAGAGGCCTTCCTAGGCGCATTCCTGGCAAGCTGCTTTTCAATGTTAGCCACTCGCAGAGCCAAATCAGAATGTGACTCCCTGCCAACATTCCCCTCACTGGGGCCCAATTGCAGGAGCGGGGGAGCAGGTGAAGCCGAGTGAGGCGCAGAGCTGGGAAGTGAAGCAGGCAATACAGCTTGAAGCGCAAAGACACTTTCAGCGCATGGCACGCACACCGTGATACTGTTACTCACAGGGGATATCCCAAACATGGAACACAGCCGGGCTTGCCCCGAATGGCCCCGAAGCGCGCTATCCCCAGAAGTCTCCAGATGGTGATTAACACAGGCGCAATAGGCCAGCAGTGGGTACAGGCTCAATACGGAAGCCACCCGGGATGCCCCCAGAAGTTAATAAAGGGGGGATGAGGGGAGAAAAGGAGTGGAGCCGGGAGAAACCACAACCCAATGGTATCCCGCCTGAAAGACATAAGTAAAAATCACACATAAGCATCCCGCAGCAAAATACCCAAATCAATTAAAAACCCCCCAAGGGGGACTCACGGACCAAAGGCACAGGCACAGGCCGCTGAATAAGGCGACCCGCCGGAGGAAGCAGCGCTGCAGCCAGTAAGGGAGAAATCCAGACGCGCAGCTCATCCAAAATGGCGCTGGCAGAGGTACCTCGAGGGGGGGAGGGGGGGGCGTTAGGTGAACGCGTCATCACCCAGCTCTAGATATAAAGAGCAGCACTGATTCAAGTGAAACCAAACCCAACCAGGCCAGCCTTGAAATCTAAAAGATGGTTGCTGGTCTTACCCCTGGGGCGTCCCTAATCGTGATGCCCAGAAGTGTAATCCCCCACCCTTGCTTCCCAGTCTGGGGATGTGATCGCTTTCGCTCTCAATAGCTGAGCATTAATATGCATGGCAAACTGGTCTGATTGGACAAGAGCCTGTGCATGCACCGTAGGACCAGGAAAAATACAACTCTGTGAAGTACTCACCTGTAGAGTTGGTATTATATGCAGACAGCACGTCCTGCTCCAGACATAGTCCTTACATGTGGGTATACCTCCGCCTTCAGCGCCGTGCACTGCAGAACATGAAGAAAACAAGCTCCTCCCGGCCCTACATATACCGGAGGACCTCCCACAAATCCCCAGCATTGAAAAGCAGTGAGAATGAGAGGCCAGGAGAAACAATCCACCCAAAACTGGCAAAAAAATATCAAGGATAACAATCACCAAACAGGGGATCCAGAACAAAAGTGAAACCAGGGTGGGGTGGAGCAGGACGTGCGGTCTGCATATAATACCAACTCTACAGGTGAGTATGTATTATTCTAAGCAGACAGCACGTCCTGCTCCAGACATAGTCCTTACATGTGGGACATCCAATAGCAGTGTCCGTAAGGAAGGGTGGGGTCCCCAACAGAAGGCAGCAGCGAGCAGTCTAAACTACTGCCGCCTGCAGAACCTTGCGGCCAAACACAGCGTCAGCTGAGGCCCGAACATCAACCTTGTAAAACTTTGTAAAGGTATGTACAGAAGACCAAGTAGCGGCCTTGCAAACTTGTTCAACAGAGGCCTGGTGCTGAAAAGCCCAAGAAGCCCTAACAGCTCGAGTAGAGTGAGCAGTAAGATGAAAGGGGGGAGTCTTCCCCTTGGCAGTGTAGGCTTGAACAACAGCCTGACGAATCCATTTACTGATGGTAGACTTGGCGGGAGCCAAACCCTTCCTAGCTCCATGAGGCACAACAAAGAGAGCATCCGTCTTCCTAAAGGCCTGCGTGGTAACCAAGTCAAACTTGACACACCTGACCACATCCAAGGAATGCAAACCCTTTCCTTAGGGTTACTAGGATTGGGGCACAAGGAAGGAAGTACGATATCTTGATTCAAATGAAATGCAGACACAACCTTAGGCAGGAAGTCTGGCTTGAAGCGAAACACCACCTTGTCCCGGTGTCTCTCAAAGTAGGGAGGCTGAATAGACAAAGCAGCCAACTCAGACACACGTCTGACCGAAGTGATGGCTACCAGGAAGACAACCTTGAGCGTGAGCACAGCTAGGGCGACCTCATGGATAGGCTGAAATGGAGCCCCCTGCAGGGCCGACAACACCAAGTTCAGGTCCCAAACAGGAACCATAGGTTTCCGAGGGGGGCGCACATGAGTGACCCCCTGAAAGAAGGTCTTGATAAGAGAGTGATGGGCAAAGGTCTTCTGAAAGAAGATGGACAGGGCCGAAACCTGGCCCTTCAAGGTACTGAGCTTGAGACCTAAGTCTAGGCCATGTTGTAAGAACTCCAGCACCCTGGATACTAAGAATTCCCGGCAGGAAGAGACCTGGATTCACACCAGTCAATGTAAGCCCTCCACACTCTATAGTAGATGGCAGCAGAAGTCTTCTTCCTGGCTTGGACCATGGTAGCCACAACAGACGCAGACAGACCTTTTTCCCTCAAGATGGCGGTTTCAATAGCCAGGCCGTCAAAGCCAGCGTTAGTAAATTGGGATGGCGTAGAGACCCTTGGGTCAGAAGGTCTGGTAACCTTGGCAGATCGCACTGATCTACTGCCATTTGAACCACGTCCGCGAACCACACTCTTCTTGGCCACCTTGGGGCCACCAGAATTGCGGGTACCCCTTCCAGAGCGATCTTGCGCAGCACTCTGCCCAGAAGGGGAATTGGTGGAAACACATACAGGAGCCGTAACTCCTTCCAAGACATTGACAGGGCATCCGTGGCCAGAGCCAGAGGATCCTGAGACAGGGATACAAAGCTCGGGAGCTTGTGATTGTGACGTGACGCAAAGAGATCCACGTCCGGCACACCCCAACGGTGACAAAGTGACTGAAAAACCCTGTCGCAGAGGGACCATTCCCCCTGACGGGACGACCCCCTGCTCAGAGCATCTGCTAGCAGATTCTCCATCCCCGGAATGTAGACAGCCGATATGCATTGTACATTGGTCTCTGCCCAAGTTAGAATCAGAGACACCTCCTGGAGAGCACCCTTGCTCCGGGTTCCTCCCGGATGATTGATGTAGGCTACGGCCGTCCTGTTGTCTGAGCGTACCTGAACCGCCAGACCCTCCAGGTGCTGGGTCAATCGTTCCAGCACCAACCTGACCGCCCTGAGTTCCAGGACATTGATAGGAAGATGGGCCTCCTGAGGGCCCCACCTCCGCTGGAAGCGCAGGGACTTCCAGAAACCCCCCCAGCCCGAAAGACTGGCATCCGTCGTGACCGTCTCCCAGGAGGGAGCCAGGAAGGACCTGCCCTTTGTCAAATTCCTGTGGTCCAACCACCACGCAAGGGATTGTCTGACCGAGGGGGGAATCACCCAGCTGTCGTCCAGAGAAGCTGGGTCCTTGTTCCATACTGACAGAAGGTGAAGCTGCAGAGTTCTCAGATGAAACTGGGCAAAGGGCACCGCCTCGAAGCTTGCCACCATCGAGCCCACCAACTGCATTCCCTGCCGGATGGAGGGATGAGGGTTCGCGAGCAGGGATCTCGCCTGGGTTGTCAGAGCTTCCACCTTCTGCGGAGGAAGGAATATCCTTGACTGAACCGAGTCCAGAATCATCCCCAGAAACGGGGTCACTGAGGAGGGGGACAGAGAGGACTTTGGGTAATTGATCACCCAGCCGAAGGACTCCAGGGTGGACACCACCAATCGGGTGTCCAGCTCTGCCTGCCGCAGAGACCGAGAGGTGATGAAAATATCGTCCAGGTAGGGCAACACGCGTATGCCCTTTAGTCTTCAGAGAGACATCACCCCTGCCAGCACCTTGGTGAAGACCCTGGGGGCCGACGTGAGGCCGAATGGGAGGGCCACGAACTGATAGTGCTGATCCATCAGCGCAAATCTGAGGAACCTTTGGTGCCCTGAGAACACCGGCACGTGCAGGTAAGCGTCCCTGATGTCATGAAGTCCCCTGGACGCAGCAAGGCAATGGCCGAGCGCAGTTTCCATATGAAAATGCCTGCTTCTGACAAACTTGTTTAGGATTTTCAAATCCAGAATGGGTCTGACTGACCCGTCCTTTTTGGGCACCGTGAACAGGTTGGAATAAAACCCCAAGCCCCTGTCTTTTAAGGGGACCTTGCAGATGACCCCGAGCTCCAGAAGGTCCTGCACAGCCAGCATCAAGACCCGAGCTGAGGCAGGATCCTGCGGGATCCGAGACCAGACGAACCTGGTAGGGGGCGGAACCACAAATTCTATCTTGTAACCGGAGGATACTACCTCCTGAATCCACGGGTCTGGGACGAGGCGTCTCCAGACATGCTCGAAGTGCTGTAGACGTCCCCCCACCCTGACGGGCGAGGGCGTCCCTTCATGCTTGGGGGGTCTTGGGGGGAGCTTTGGGCTTGGGCCCCCAGGAGGAGCCGGGACGGCGTCCTCTGTTCTTGTTCCAGGGTTCTGAGCGCGACCCAGAGAAGGACACCCCTCTACCTTGCTTGGTCCCACGGTAGGGGGTAGAATGGGAGCTTGGACCACGAAAGGGCCGAATCTGACGCTTGGGCAGCTTGCCCCCCTTGGCAAAGATATCTAATCTTTCTCCAAACAGGCGCAGTCCTTTAAACGGAAGCCCCGTAAGGGACTTCTTGGCGACGTAGTCAGCAGCCCACTGGCGTAACCAGACCGCACGGCGTATGGCTACCACCAGAGCAGAGGATCTAGCACTCAGCTTAATAGCATCGTCCGATGCAGATAGGATATAATTCACAAAGGTCTCACAGGTGGCCAGAGCATTGGCGGTATCAGAGGGCAAGTCGTCCGCCCCTTCCAGAGCAGTCTTAACCACAGTCCTGAGCGCCACCGCCGTGATGGCTAAGGCGCAAACCGGGCGGAGCGACGCTCCCCCAAATGCAAAGGCATGACATGCCAATTGATCAACTCGCCGATCCTCTAGATCCCGCAGCGTAGTAGTGTCAGGGGAGTGCATAATAGAGGTATTGGACAGACTCAAAATCGGGGCATCGACCTCGGGCGGCGATGTCCAGCACTTAACCAGATCGGCAGGAAATGGATACTTCTTATCCACAGCCTTGGGAATCCCCTGGAGTTTACTGGGATGTTCCCATTCTTTCAGCACTAGGTTATTAAAGTGAGTTTGTTCGGGAAACTCCAACCGCACCCTAGCGGTATGAAACAGATCGCCCCGCTGCCGAGGTGCCGCGGGAGGGGGAGAGAGGGATAAAACATCAAAGATCTGAGACAGCAGTCTGTCAATGTCGTCCTGAGACCAAAGGTCAGAGCCAGACTCGTCCTGACTCCTGGACTCGTCCTCGTAGGATCCTGAGTCAGAGAGCAGTTCCCCCTCCTCTGATGGGGACTGAGCATAGGAAAGCAGCAAATCATCAGATTCTACAGGTAGAATAGTAGCTTCAGGGTTCAAATGACGCTTCTTGGCAGTAGCCTTGCGCGCCAAGGAGCCAGCAATAAAGCTTTCCACACTGGCCAATCTAGAGGCCAAATAAGCGTGAGAATCCCCGCTAGTGTTGGGGGTTATGCTCAAGCTCGGGGGAGTAGGGGAAATAAGGCGAGGTGCGGGCCCAGCCTCAGACGAGGTGGGGAGACCGGCTAGCGCCTGTTGAGCACAAGGTACGCAGACCCGTGAGTTGTCACTGCTGCTAGGTAAGACCCTACAAGCTGCACACAGACGGGCTTGTCCCAGGGGTACCCCGTTCGCGATGTCCTGGGATGCCGCCATATGGTGATTATTAAAGTGGACCAACACCCAGGGGGGATCGGCCCGGAAAGCTATAAGATTCCCGGACCGATCAGATCCCTCCCCGCGGGGCATCCAAAATCGGGATGTCCCGCGGGGAGGAACCCCCCAGGAGGCCCACAAACCTTACCTCAGCCCCGTTCCATCGGCGCATGTGCGAGCCGCGGCCGCGTCTCGCGCTTCCCTCTAGCAGGGCGCGCACCCGCGCCGGCCGTTTGTAAATGGCCGGTGCAGGCGAGCTCCCTGTTAGAGGGAAGCGCGAGACGCGGCCTCGAGCGCTCAGAGCCAGCTGAGCTGGTATGCGCGTCCAGGCGGCCTTGGAAGCGCATACCACAGCGGCTCTGAGCGCTGTGATTGGCTGCCGCGGTCACGTGGGAGAGGTGAGTTTTCTGGGGCTTTCTGGGGGGTTTCAGACAGCGGGGCACCCCCCGATCGGGGTGCCCCACCGAAGTGGACCAAAACCCAGGATAGTCAAAATCCTGGGTGTTGGTCCACTTTAAATTCAATGTGCCAGTAGGGATTGACGCTTTAAGCAACCCTGGATGCCCCTATAACCCGCTGGGAAGTGGGAGTAATTTCTGAAAAATGGACTGGGCCGGGCGCTACGTCGGGCCAGGGGGAGCCACCGATGACCGCTGTCTGAAAGACACAAGGGGAACAGGGATGTCAGAGCCGAGCGCGAGGAAACAAGCTAGAAAAAAAGATCGCCCATGAGGGCACTTACAGTCTGCGAGGGGAGGACCGTCTTCACCACGCGCATGCGAGAAGGAAATGGCGCCCAGCGAACCTCGAAGAGCGGGCCAGAGCGGGCTATGACGCGGAACGCGCCAAACCGAACCACGCCTCCCCCCCCGGAGCGCGCGAAGCTAGAAGGCGCACAGCCAATCAGGAGAGAATGTAGCTAAGTCAGTATCACTTCAGAAAAGAGGTCTGATGAAGTGAGCAAGGGAAATTGAAAAACGTCGTAGCTTCCCCAAACAGTGCTGCTGTGTGCGCATAAGGCACAGTAAAAGGCTGCGGTCAGTTTAAAATTAAGCAAGTGAAGCGCGCTCTAACACCCAGTAGCGGTAAGAGTCTAAAGTGTACTTAGGGCAAGGAGTAGGCCATCAACACACAGCCCCCCCCCCCCTCTTTTTTTCTGGGAAGGAAGGTGACCCGAATAGGGGGTTCACCGTTAGATGGGGCATGGGGGCACTAGTGTGGGAGGGGCATCCACTGAAGGCTCACAATTCGCCTTAACCGCCTACCCTATGGAGGGGGATTGCGGTGGAGACTAGCTCCGTAAGCACACTAGGTGCTGCCTACCTTCACCCGACCAACGCAGCCCAGGCTGGGAGGCATATTCTTAACAAGAAGGACGGGTGGAAATAGTCCTGCAGGGCCTCGGGCTGTCAAGCCCCGCTCGCCTGCGAGAGCGTGATACTTCATGTCTTCGCAGTTCCAGCACTGCAGAGAAATCTGGGGATTTGTGGGAGGTCCTCCGGTATATGTAGGGCCGGGAGGAGCTTGTTTTCTTCGCTGAAGGCGGAGGTATACCCACATGTAAGGACTATGTCTGGAGCAGGACGTGCTGTCTGCTTAGAATAGGTGAATTTCTACTGTGCCATCTGGAGATGGTTTCACATAGTGGCGCATCCCAAATTGTCAAAATACCAGGTTTCAATTTGTCTTTAAACCTTTACAGCCAGGGGGGGTCATAACTCCCCAAACTCACTTGCCACACATGCATGCTGAATTACTGTCAGCATTTGTCACATTGTCATATGCTCCTGCATCTAGTCATAGCTGAAATGCCTCCTCACACAGATTTTCTCCTGGGTGGCTTCTGTTCCCAGCATCTCAGCAGTATTGCTGCCTGGATTTGACTGGCATAACCCACAATGCATAGCAGCAGGAAACCCAGCAGCACTTCCCTTTTGCAGACTACCTGCAACTTCCTTTTGCCGACTACTCCTTTAGAGGCAGCAATCTGAATTGTGCTAGGGAGGGATCCATATGTGCACCGTTTTATCTTAGGATGTTGGTCGAGTTTAAGACATCTCTTTAAATATTCTGTACCTACAAATAACACACTCACCTTACTGTAGTTTGAATCTTATCAGCATCAACAATCTCGTCCCCGCAATCCTCCTGGTCCGGAGCACAGTGTTCCTCCCCACATGTCAGTCACTCCATTTACTACAGTGGGAAAGGCTTGCCAGTCAGTGTGACAGATGCCAGGAATGAGTAAGGAGGCAGCAGCATGATCACAGGCCGTGGTCCAGCACAGTCTAGATATCCCATGGAGGTAGTTTTCCAACACCCGGAATATCGCCAGTAAGATGTGCTATACTATAGGGGAGCATGGGAGGTTTATTGTGATTGCCTGTGGAGTTCTTTTAACCTAGCAAAAAAATGGGTACAACCAGGATAAGAAATATATATTTGTCCTTCCCACATGGTCCCAACACCACAGAAGATTTTTTTAATTACTTGATTGAACTTGGGCATTTGCCGACCAAACCAGAAATGATGCCAAGTTTACAAAAAGGTTGTGCATATATCAAAATAACAACATTACTCACACTTTCCACATTCCATTTTATCGGTCACTAAAAATAGACCATTCCCAATTTACAAAGACTCACCGGCTGCATTTGCTGATAGTGTCCCATGACATGTTGTGGTGGAAAAAACTGCCCCACATTGCTGCCTTCAGTCTGAGGCGCGCCAGAGACTTGCTGTGCACTTGTCACTTCGTGGGAAGTAGCATATATGGCACTGTGCTGACTGGAAGCATCTGACAGGGTGACAGAGTTGGCTCCAGCATCAGACAGACTATCCGCTAGATGAGGCAAAACAGAAACCATGTAAATATAACAGTACCTATAATTAAATAAATACAAAAAAAAAAGACAGATAAAAAAAGAAAGTATCCAATCATAACTAATTTAAAATACCTTCTAGAACAAAAATCGAATCCTCTATCTAATGTGACTGCCCAGTACATAGGTGCCCCAACTGCAAAAAAAGCAATTCTGTGAGTACTCACCTGTATACCGTATATACTCGAGTATAAGCCGAGTTTTTCAGCCCACTTTTTGGGCTGAAAAAAGCCACCTCGGCTTATACTCGAGTCAATACGGTAATTGAGCTGCACTTCCAGGCTGCTGCGTGCAGGTCGTCGGTGGGCGTGCCCCATATGGCCGGCGTCCAATGTAAACATTGGACGCCGGCCATATGGGGCACACCCACCGACGACCAGCGCGCAACAGCCAGGAAGTGCTGGCGGCGGCGGCGGGAGCGGCTGACGGCGGCGCTGAATGGAGAGAGCGACCGGCTGGAGGAGGAGGTTGGTGGCGGCAGCAGCAGCAGGTACCGTTTGTGTGAGTGTGTGTGTGTGCGCGCGCGCTGGTTCATGCTGACCTCCCTCTCATCTCTATGCCCAGTCCTTTAGAGCAGGGGCAGGGCCAAAAAATGTAGCATGGTGCAAGATGCCTTTCCTGTCCACAGTAGCATTAACCCTGCCTGTCCCTGCTTTCCCCCCCAAGAATGTTTAATGCCTCGGCTTATACTCGAGTCAATAGCTTGTTCCACTTTTTTGGGGTAAAATTAGGTGCCTCGGCTTATACACGGATCGGCCTATACTCGAGTATATACGGTAATTGTTTTTGTTCTTGCATGGCACAGCCTGCTTCGGTATTCATAACAGTTGGGTTATTCCGCCACAAGGTGGCGCAGTGTACTGCAGAAGAGCTGTGGCATCTCCCGGCCCCCTATAAAAACAGGATTAACCATACAGTTCCCAGCATAGACAAGCAGTAAGACATAAAGCCGGGAGAGAATAAAGGTAAAAAATTTAAAAGAGGTAAAGAACCCCCAACTAACTTGGAACAATCACCATAAAGAGGCAACCAAGAATAACGATAACAAGGGTGGGTCGAAGCAGGCCGTGCCATGCAAGAACAAAGACAATTCTACAGGTGAGTACTCACAGAATTGCTTTATTCTTTATTGCATGGCACGGCCTGCTTCGGTATTCATAACAGTTGGAACATCCAAGAGCACTGTCCAAAAGTAGGGTAGGATACCCAATGAGTAACGGCCGGCAGTTCAAGTCACTACCGCCTGAAGCACCTTGCGGTTGCAAAAGCAGCTTCCGCTGAGGCCTTAACATCAACCTTGTAAAACTTGGAAAAAGTATGAACAGAAGACCAAGTAGCGGCCTTGCAAACTTGTTCAACAGAATCTTGGTGCTGAAAAGCCCAAGAGGCACCAATAGCATGAGTGGAATGAGCAGAAATTCTAAAGGGAGGTTCCTTCCCCTTAGCAGAATAGGCTTGTACCAACGCCTGACGGATCCACTTGCTGATAGTGGATTTAGCCGGAGGCAAACCCTTCCTAGGTCCAGAAGTGAGAACAAAAAGAGCATCAGACTTCCTGAAAGGCTCAGTGGCTACCAAATAAAACTTCAGAGCCCTGACCACATCCAAAGAATGCAGCGTCCGCTCCTTGGAATTAACAGGATTAGGACACAATGAAGGCAAAACAATGTCCTGATTGAGATGAAAGGCAGACACAACCTTAGGCAAGAAATCCGGCTTAAGCCGAAACACCACCTTATCCTGATGCCGCTCAAAATAAGGTATGTGGTATCCACAACAGGGACAGGCAACCCCTTTTCCATCAAGATGGAGGTTTCAGCAGCCAAGCCGTTAAAGCCAGAGTTTGTAAATTGGGATGGCGTAGCTGCCCCTGAGTGAGAAGATCTGGATCCTTGGGCAAGACGTACAGACCTAACATCAGGCCCACCAACTGCATCCCCAGACAGATGGAGGGATGAGGACACAAGAGCAGAGCCTGTGCCTGCTTCTGAAGGCCCTCCACCTTCTGCTGAGGAAGGAACACTTTGACCTGAGAGGTATCTAGTGTCATGCCCAGAAAAGACCTCACCAAGGACAGGGACAATGAAGACTTGGGAAAGTTGATCACCCAGCCGAAGGAATGCAGAGTGGAGGTCACCACCTGGGTGTCCTGCTCGGCCTGATGAAAGAACTGGGCCACAATCAGGATGTCGTCCAGGTGAGGAAGGACGCAAATGCCCTGGTTTTGTAGCAGAGCCATCACCCCCGCCAGCACCTTGGTGAACACCCGAGGCGCTGAGGTGATACCGAAGGGTAGAGCCACAAACTGGTAATGCTGACCCTGCAGCTCGAACCTTAGAAATCTCTGATGACCTGGGAAGATAGGCACATGAAGATAAGCATCCTTGATGTCCACGGTGGTCATGAAGTCGCCCGGGCAAAGGGTACTGACAGCCAAGCGTAGCGTCTCCATGCGAAAATGCTTGAATCTGACAAACTTGTTGAGGCCCTTCAAGTCCAGGATGGGCCTCAGAGAGCCGTCCTTTTTGGAGACCGTGAAAAGATTGGAACATTACCCCTGTTCTTGAGGGGGCACCGGACAAATGACCCCTGACTCCAGCAGGCATTGAACCGCCGAAGGCAACCCTTGAGCAGACAGGGGCTTTAAAGACATCCGGGATCTGATGAATCTTGGGGGCGGTCAGGCTGCAAACTCTATCTTGTAACTGGAGGACACCACCTCTTGAATCCACCGGTCTGAGACATGAAGCCTCCAGATGTGAGCAAAGAGCTGAAGCCGCCCACTTATGCCTGAGGGGCCCTGGGAGGGGGTTTGGACTTGAAACCCCAGGAGAGACCGGGACCACCACGGGATCTGCCCCGGCCCCAAGAATCTCTGCGGCTACCTGAGAAGAGGGAGCCACGACGTCCCCTGGTAGTACGAAGGGAGGGGAGGGAGACGGAGGTCACCCGAAAGGGCCGGGACTGCCTCCTACGCTGAGGTAGCCTGCCATCCTTGGCTAAAACATCAAGACGCTCACCGAAGAGCCGCAGCCCGCAAATGGGAGTCCAGTGAGAGCCTTCTTAGCAGCAGCTTCAGCTGCCCACTGGCGCATCCAAATAGAGCAGCGCATAGCCACCAAAAACTGCAGAGGCCCTACTGCCCAGCCTCACAGCATCATCCATGACACGAAGGATAAATGCAACAAAATCAGAACAAAGCAAGAGGGCCCTATAATCCTCCCTCCTCCTACCAGCCATAGCGCCATCACATAGACGCTTGAGCAGTTTCTTAAGGGCAACAGCTGTAATGGCAGCAGCACAGGCCGGGAGCAGTCCAGCCCCCACACAAGTAAAAGCATGGCGGGCCAGCTGATCCATGCACCGGTCCTCGCTGTCCCTCAGAGTGGTAGTATCAGGGGAAGGCATGACCGCAGTGTATTGGACAGACCTAGCACGGGAGCGCCCACCTCAGGGGGAAATGACCACTGCTTCAATAAACCAGCAGGAAAGGGATACCTCTTATTCAATCTCTTGGGCACAGCAGGCAGCCTGTTAGGACGTTCCCACTCCTTAAGCACCATAGTAGTGAGAGTCCTGGAACAGTTCCCCTTCCTCTAGGGAATAACGTCCACCAGTAGCATCAAACTCCTCATACTCCTCTATGGAGCTTGAGGGAGTGGAAGTCAGGTGCTGCTTCTTGCCAGAGGCCTTCCTAGGAATAGGCCCGGCAAGCTGCTTCTCAATGTTGGCCACACGAAGTGCCATATCAGACACTGGAGATACCCTACACATGGCACACAGCCGGGATTGCCCCGAATGGCCCCCAAGCACGCTATCCCCAGAAGCCTCCATATGGTGATTATTACAGGCGCAATAGGCCAGCACTGGGCAAAGGCTAATACAAAAGCCACCCGGGATGCCCTCCCACGGGATGCCCCCATAAGTCAGTAAGGGGGGCATAAGGGGGAGGAAGGAGTAGAGCCGGGAGCAACCACAACCCACTGGTATCCCGCCTGAAAGACATAAGTAAAAACACCACATGAGCATCCCGCAACACCAGCCCCACGAGACCAATAAAAAAAACCCCCAAGGGGGACTCACGGACCAAGGACACCGCAGGGTCACCAATCCACAGACTGCTAGATGAAGCGACACTCTGGGGGATACAACGCTGCAGCCAGAAAGGGAGAAATCCAGACGCGCAGCTAATCCAAAATGGCGCTAGCAGAGGTACCTCGAGGAGCAGGCCGCGGGCCCGACCCCCCCGAAGAGCGCGAAAACGGCGCCCGTGTGACCACGCCGGCGCCATGACTAAGCAAAAATACAATTCTGTGATTACCCACCTGTAGAATTTGTATTATGAGTATACAGTATGTCCTGCTCCAAATCAATACTTACAGTTGGGATATACTCCGCCAGATGGCGCTGGACTGCAGAGACATCGAAAATAGGCTCCTCCTGGCCCCTCAAATACCCAGGGACCTCCCACAAATCCCCAGCATTGAAAAGCAGTTAAGGAGAAGCCGGGAGCATTAAACAATCCAAACTATCAATTATAACAATGATAATCACCATACAGGGGATCCAAGAAAATGCAAACCAAGGGTGGGTTGGAGCAGGACGTACTGTATACTTATAATGCCAATTCTACAGGTGAGTAATCACAGAATTGTATTATTCTTAGTATACAGTACGTCCTGCTCCAAATCTAATACTTACAAGTGGGACATCCAATAGCAGTGTCCAAAAAGTAGGGTGGGATCCCCAAGAAAAATTAGCAGCAGGCAGTTTAAACCACTGCCGCCTGCAGAACCTTGCGGCCAAAAACAGCATCAGCTGAGGCCCTAACATCAACCTTGTAAAACTTAGAAAAGGTATGAACAGAAGACCAAGTAGCGGTCTTGCAAACTTGTTCAACAGAAGCCTGGTGCTGAAAAGCCCAAGAGGCACCAATAGCACGAGTGGAATGAGCAGTAAGGCGGAAGGGAGGATTCTTCTCCTTAGCAGAGTAGGCCTGAATCACAGCCTGACGAATCCACTTGCTGATAGTAGACTTGGAAGGAGCCAAACCCTTCCTAGGACCAGAAGGGACCACAAAAAGAGCATCAGTTTTCCTGAAAGGTGCAGTAGCCACCAGATAGTACTTCAGACACCTAACCACATCCAAAGAGTGCAAAACCCTCTCCTTAGCGTTGCTAGGATTAGGTCACAAAGAAGGAAGAACAATATCCTGATTCAAATCAAAGGCAGACACTACCTTAGGCAGAAAATCAGGTTTGAAACAAAACACCACCTTGTCCTGGTGCCTCTCATAGTAGGGGGGCTAAATGGACAGCGCCGCCAACTCAGACACACACCTGACAGAAGTGATAGCCACCAGAAACATAACCTTGAGGTTAAGAATGGCCAAGGAAGCATCCTGCACAGGTTCAAAGGGAGCACCCTGCACAGGTTCAAAGGGAGCACCTTGCAAGGCTGACAGAACCAAGTTCAAATCCCAAACAGGCACCATAGGTTTACGTGGGGGACGCACATGAGTGACCCCCTGGAAGAAAGTCCTGATCAGAGGGTGCTGAGCAAAGGACTTCTGGAAAAAAATAGCCAGGGCAGACACCTGACCCTTCAGAGTACTGAGTTGGAGCCCCATCTCCAACCCATGCAGCAGGAACTCCAGAATCCTGGGAATAGAGAACACACGGCAAGGAAGAGACCTAGACTCACACCAGTCAATGTAGGCATGCCAAACCCTGTAATAAATGGAAGAGGAAGACTTCTTCCTAGCTTTAATCAAAGTATCCACAACTGGGGAAGACAGCCCCTTCTCCATCAAGATGGAGGTTTCAGCAGCCAAGCCGTCAAAGCCAGAGTTTGTAAATTGGGATGGTGTAGCGAGCCCTGAGTGATCAGATCTGGCACCAAGGGCAGAGCGTACTGATCTACTGCCAGCGGTACCACGTCTGCGAACCACACTCTTCTTGGCCACCTGGGGGCCACCAGAATTGCTGGCACCCCCTCCAGAGCAATTCTGCGCAGAACCCTGCCCAGCAGGGGAATTGGGGGGGAAGACATACAGGAACTGAAAATCCTTCCATGACGTTGCTAGCGCATCCGAGGTCAGAGCCAGAGGATCCCTGGACAGAGAGACAAAAGCTGGAAGCTTGTTATTGTGGCGGGACGCAAACAGATCCACATCTGGTTGGCCCCAACGGTGACACAGAGATTGAAACAACCCCCTGCTCAGAGAGTCCGCCAGATGATTTTCCACCCCCGGGATGTACACAGCTGAAATGCAGGGGACATTGTCCTCCGCCCAAGTCAGGATCCGAGACGCTTCCTGGAGGGCCCCCTTGCTCTGGGTCCCCTCCCTGATGATTGATGTAGGCAACTGCTGTCTGGTTGTCCGAGCGCACCTGAACAGGCAGGCCCTGAAGATGTGTAGTCAAGCGAGCCAGAACCCACCTGATCGCTCGCAGCTCCAAGACATTGATAGGTGCGTGGGCCTCCTGAGGGCCCCACCTCCCCTGGAACCGCAGGGACTTCCAGAAACCCCCCCAACCTGACAGACTGGCATCCGTGGTGACCGTCTCCCAGGAAGGGGCAAGAAGGATCTGCCCCCCAACAGGTTCCTTGAGTCCATCCACCACAAGAAGGAACTCCTGACCAGGGGGGAGAGCACACAGACCCTGTCCAGGGACGCTGGGTCCTTGTCCCATACAGGCAATAGGTGAAGTTGCAGAGGCCTCAAGTGGAACTGAGCATAAGGGACTGCTTCAAAGCACGCCACCATCAGACCCACCAGCTGCATCCCCTGCCTGATGGAGGGATGGGGACAAGCTAGGAGGGACTGAGCTTGTGCAATCAGACCGTCCACCTTCTGCTGAGGAAGGAAGATCCTTGCCTGAACTGTATCCAGATTCATTCCTAGGAATGGAGTTACCAAGGAAGGGGACAGTGAGGACTTGGGGTGGTTGATCCCCCATCCAAATGACTCCAGAGTGGACACCACCAACTGAGTATCCAACTCTGCCTGATGTAGAGAGTGGGAAGTGATGAGGATGTCGTCCAGATAGGGAAGCACACGGATGCCCTGACATCTGAGCAGAGACATCACGCCAGCCAGCACCTTGGTGAACACCCTGGGAGCTGAAGTGAGGCCGAAGGGCAGGGCCACAAACTGGTAGTGTTGATCCATCAGAGCGAACCTGAGGAACCTTTGATGACCTGGGAACACAGGAATATGAAGGTAAACATCTTTGATGTCCACAGAAGTCATGAAATCCCCTTGGCGCAGGGAACTGATGGCAGAGCGCAGAGTCTCCATGCAAGAGCGCCTGCCCCTGACAAACTTGTTGAGAATCTTTAAGTCCAGGATGGGCCTGACAGAACCATCCTTTTTGGGTACTGTGAATAAGTTGGGATAAAAGCACTTGCCTTTTTCTCTAAAAGGGACCTGGCAGATGACCCCCAGCTCCAGGAGGCCTTGCATTGCTTGCACTAGCTCCTGAGCTGACACAGGATCCTGAGGAATCCGGGAACTGATGAATCTTGGAGGGGGATCAGCAGCAAACTCCAACTTGTAACCGGAGGACACTACCTCCTGAATCCACCGGTCTGAGACATGAAGCCTCCAGACGTAAGCGAAGTGCTGCAGTCGTCCCCCCACCCAGATGGGTGAGGGCGCCCCATCATGCCTGAGGGGGCTTGAGAGAGGATTTAGCTTTGGGACCCCAGGAGGAGCCAGGACGTCCACGTCCTCTGCCTCTACCCCAGAAATCTCCCGAGCCCCAAGGAAGGACACCCCCTTCCTTGTCTTGCACCGCGGTAAGGGAAGGAGAAGGAACCCTGACCCCGAAAGTGTCGAGGTTGCCGCCTGCGGTGGGGTAACCTGCCTCCCTTAGCAAAAAGGTCCAGGCGGTCTCCAAACAAACACAGTCCTTTAAAGGGAAAACCAGTGAGGGCCTTCTTGGCAGCGTTGTCAGCAGCCCACTGGCGCAGCCAAACCGAGCGGCGTATAGCCATCACGAGGGCAGAAGTTCTGGCACACATTCTGATGGTGTCATCCAATGCTGATAGGACAAAATTTACAAAAACATCACAACTGGAGAGTTTATTAAATACCTCACAAGGCAAATCATCAGGGGGCACTATCAAGCATATTTCTGATAAGGATTCTAGTAGCCACAGCAGTAATGGCAGAGGCACAGACCGGGCGCAGCGCCGTCCCCGCACATGCAAAGGCGTGGGATGCCAGCTGATCAATATGCTGGTCTTCGGCATCCCGCAGGGTAGTAGAATCAGGGGAATGCATGACAGAGGTGTAAGATATCCCTAGGATCGGGGCATCCACCTTGGGGGGGGGGGGGGGATGACCAACATTTAACCACCTCAGCAGGAAAGGGATACTTCCTATCCCAACTCTTTGGAACCCCGGGAAGTTTACTGGGGCGCTCCCATTCCTTGAGCACAAGGTTATGGAAATGTGCATGCTCTGGAAATTCCAAACGTGATCTTGCTGTATGGAAAAGCTCCCCTCTTTGCCTGGGAGCCTCAACAGGGAGAGAAATAGACAGAACCTCAAAAATCTGGGTCAATAATCTGTCAGTGTCATCCGGGGCCCAGGGGTCAGAGCCAGAATCGTCATGACCCCTTGGTCTCTCATCAGATGAGCCTGAATCAGAAAAGAGCTCCCCTTCATCAGACGGGGTATAGCCACACAGATTCATAAACTCCTCAGTTCCCATAGGGAAAACAGTAACATTAGGTGTCAAGTGCCGCTTCTTAGCAGGGGCCTTACGCACTAAAGACTTCACAATAATCTGTTCAACAGTAGCCAGTCTAGAAGACACATCAGGCTGAGAAAACCCACTAGTATGCAACTCAGCAGGAGTGAGATTTAAGCTTGGGGGAGTAGGTGAAGTGAAACGAGGTGCAGCCATTGGCAGGCCAGATTGCAATGCAAGCACCTGCTCAGCGCAGGGTACACAGACCCGCGCCTTGTCAGCGTCAGCATGAGGCTGCCCACACGCTACACACAGCCGGTCTTGTCCCAAAGGGACCCCGGTAACATTATCCTGGGATGCCTCCATATGGGGATTATAGCGGCGCTATACGCCGATAGGGAACAACGCTATATAGCAACCCTGGATGCCCCAATAACCCGCTAGGGACGTGGGAGTATAATTTTTACAAGGCCTACAAGTAATATACTAAAAACAGGGCCGGGAGAAGCCAAGAAGGGTTCGTCCCACCTGAAAGACATAAGCAGACAAGACCTTAAGTACATTGTAACAAAAGTGAAGCAGATAAAGTCGCCCGCAAGGGCACTTACGGACCGCGGTAGGTAGGAGTCCATCGCGCCAACCAAGTCAGCAAAGATGGCGTCGGTATACCTCGCCAGGGGCGGGCCAGTAATAGCGATGATGCGGAACGCGCCAAAGACGCCCCCCCCCCCCCCCCCCGAAGAGCGCGAAGCCAGAAGGCCAACAGCAAATGATGGCGCACGAGCGCCTGAGGTAATGCCGCCGCCAAGCACGGAACCAAGTCAGCGCGCGGCGGCGGTAAATTTAAAAGCAATAAAGAAAAGTCAGCGCGGCAGCTGACACAAGAATAAAGACAAGTGAAAGTGAAAAATACCATTTTGTGATTACTCACCTGTAAAATGGGTATTATAAGTATGTCACACACCCCACTTCAGATACTTATTCTTATTACACTTGGGTAACTCACCGCTAGGTGGCGCACTTGCAGAGATCTCCAAAAGCTTCAGCAAGCCCCTCCCGGTCATATATACCTGGTACCTCTCACAAACTCCCCAGTGTTCAAAAAGCAGTAAGACAAGGTACCAGAACTAAACAAATTTAACCCTCAACCGTAAATAACAAAACTTCACCATATAAAGAACCAGGATACCAAAAAAGGGCGGGTGAAGTGGGGTGTGTGACATACTTATAATACCCATTTTACAGGTGAGTAATCACAAAATGGTATTATTCTAAGTATGTCACACACCCCACTTCAGATACTTATTCTTATTACACTTGGGACATCCAACAGCAGTGTCCAAAAGAGGGCGGGTATCCAAACCAGGCAATAACGCAGATAAAACTCAAACCACTGCAGCCTGCAGAACCTTACGGCCAAAACCGGCATCCGCCGAGGCCCGAACATCAACCTTGTAAAACTTGGAAAAGGTGTGAACTGAAGACCAGGTAGCAGCCTTACAAACTTGTTCAACTGAAGCCTGGTGCTGAAAAGCCCAGGACGCACCGATCGCACGAGTAGAATGTGCAGTAACACGAAAAGGGGGGTCCTTCCCCTTGGCAAAATAGGCAGCAATAATCGCCTGACGAATCCACTTACTAATGGAAGACTTGGCCGGAGCCAAACCCTTCCTAGGACCACAAGGCACTACAAACAAGGCATCAGTCCTACGAAAAGAAGACGTGACACGCAAATAGTACCTAACACATCGTACCACATCCAAGCAGTGCAACGCACTCTCCTTATCATTCCTAGGCCTAGGGCACAAGGAAGGAAGAACAATGTCCTGATTAAGATGAAAAGCAGACACCACCTTAGGAAGAAAATCTGACTTGAAACGAAAGACCACCTTGTCCTGATGTTTCTCAAAATAAGGAGCCTGAATCGACAAGGCTGCCAACTCCGAAACACGCCGAACCGAAGTGATGGCCACCAAAAAGACAACTTTCTGAGTCAAAGTGGATAAAGCAATACCCTGCAAAGGCTCAAAAGGAGGAGCCTGTAACGCAGAAAGCACCAAATTCAAATCCCACACTGGGAGCAATGGCTTCCTAGGAGGCCTCAGATGCGAAACCCCCTGGAAAAAGGTCTTGACCAAGGAATGGCTAGCAAAAGACTTCTGGAAAAAAATTGACAAGGCAGACACCTGCCCCTTCAAGGTACTCAGCTGAAGACCAGAGTCCAACCCAGATTGAAGAAAATCCAAAATCCGAGAAATAGAAAAAACCCGGCATGGCAAAGATCTAGTCTCACACCAATCAATATAAGATCTCCAGACCCTGTAATAAATGGAAGAGGAAGACCTCTTCCTAGCACTAACAAGAGTCCGAATGACCGAGTCGGAAAGACCCTCCTCCTTCAAGATGGAGGTTTCAGCAGCCAAGCCGTTAAAGCCAGCGTTGGTAAACTGGGGTAACACAGTTGCCCCTGAGTGAGCAGATCTGGCCGAAGAGGCAGATCGAACTGATCCACTGCCAGACGAACGATGTCTGCGAACCACACCCGCCTTGGCCACCTTGGAGCCACGAGAATGGCGGGAACTCCTTCCTGAACTAGCTTTCGCAGTACCCTGCCTAGCATGGGAATCGGAGGGAACAGATACAGGAACCCCAGATCCTTCCAGCTCAATGACATGGCATCCGTCGCCAGTGCCAGAGGGTCCCGAGACAGCGACACGAATGTCGGAAGCTTGTGATTGTGACGAGAGGCAAACAGATCCACCTCCGGCGTTCCCCACCGAAGACACAAGGACCGAAACACATGGGGATGGAGAGACCATTCCCCCCGGCGGGACGAGCACCGGCTCAAGAAGTCCGCCTCCGTGTTCTCCACTCCTGGAATGTACACCGCCGAAATGCAAGGAACATACGTCTCTGCCCAGACCAGAATCAGAGACACTTCCCTGAGGGCACCCAGACTGCGAGTCCCTCCTTGGTGATTGATGTAAGCAACAGCCGTCTGATTGTCCGATCGAACCTGAACAGGCAGGCCCTGTAACCGATGCGTCAAGCGAGACAGAACCAACCTGATGGCTCGCAATTCCAGAACATTGATGGGCAAGTGAGCCTCCTGAGGGTCCCACAGCCCCTGAAACTGAAGATCCTTCCAGAAACCTCCCCATCCTGACAAGCTGGCATCCGTGGTGACAGTCTCCCACCGCGGAGTCAGAAACGACCTGCCCTTCAGAAGATTGTCCGGAAACAACCACCACCGAAGAGACCGCCGAACCCGAGGGGAAATCTGGAAGGACCGATCCAACGACCGCGGGCGCCTGTCCCAAGACGCCAAAAGATGAAGCTGCAGCGTCCTCGTGTGAAACTGTGCGAATGGAACCGCCTCGAACGAGGCCACCATCAACCCCACCAGTCTCATCCCTAGCCGAATGGACGGGCGAGGAATGGAAAGAAGACGCTGAGCCAATTCCTGAATCAAAAGAACCTTGTCCTGAGGAAGAAACACTTTGTGCTGACAAGAGTCCAAGGACATCCCCAGAAAAGTCACCACCCTGGCCGGAACCAGAGAAGACTTGGGGTAATTGATCACCCAGCCGAACCTCTCCAGCATGGACACCACCGTGCTGGTATCCCCTTCTGCTTGGCTGAAGGAAGGAGCCATGATGAGAAGGTCGTCCAGGTAAGGAACAATACGAATCCCCTGAGCTCTGAGCAGGGCCATCACCCCTGCCAACACCTTCGTGAACACTCTCGGGGCCGAGGTGAGGCCGAATGGGAGAGCCACAAACTGAAAATGACGATCCTCCACCACAAAGCGAAGAAACCGCTGATGTGGCGGAAAGATAGGAATGTGAAGATACGCGTCCTTGATGTCTATGGACGTCATGAAGTCCCCCTGCCGAAGCGAGCCGATCGCCGACCGCAAGGTCTCCATGCGAAACTTCCGGGGACGAATAAACCTGTTGAGACACTTCAAATCCAAGATCGGACGGAAGGACCCGTCCTTCTTGGGGACAGTGAAGAGATTGGAGTAATAACCTCTTCCCACCTCCGAAGGAGGAACCGGGCAGATGACTGCCAACATCAGAAGATTCCTTACTGCCGCCAGGAGCCCCTGCGCGGCCACAGGATCTAGAGGCACCCGAGACCTGAGAAACCTTGGAGGAGGACGGGACTCGAACTCCAGCTTGTAACCGGTCGACACTACCTCCCGGATCCACCTGTCCGATACCTCCAGGTCCCACACCCGGGAGAAGCATCGTAACCGTCCCCCCACCCGTGCGGGTGAGGGCGCCCCCTCATTGCTGAGCGGGCTTGGCAACTGACTTAGGCTTGGCGCCCCAAGCGTGCACGGGGCGGCCACGGCCTCTACCCCTATTCCAACCCGTGCCCCTGGAAACCGAGACGCCCGCACCTCTGCCGGCTTTGGCTCCCCTAAAGGACGGATTAAAGGAGACCGCCCCCCGAAAGGAACGGCGAAACCTCTTGCGCTGAGGCAACCTGCCTCCCTTGGCAACAGAATCCAGCTTTTCACCAAAAAGCCTCGACCCCAAGAAAGGAAGGGCCGTGAGAGATCTTTTAGAATTAAGGTCAGCTGTCCACTGTCGCAACCACACAGAGCGACGAATAGCCACCAACAGAGCAGAAGCTCTGCCACACATCAACATGGCATCATCCTGGGCGGCCAGAACAAATGACAAAAAAGAGTCACAACGCTTGAGCGCAAGAAACTCATCACCAGAGGGATCAAGGTCCACACACAAATCCCTGACCAAAGACCGTACTGCCAAGGTCAAAAGAGCCGAAGCACAAACAGGCCTCAAAACCGAGCCCGCACAAACAAACCCATGGCGGGCCAACTGATCAATCCGGCGATCTTCGCCATCCTTGAGATAAGTAGTGTCAGGAAGATGAACAGTCGCCGTATTAGACAGTCCCAAAACCGGGGCATCCACCTCGGGAGGGACCGACCACCGCTTTAGCAAGTCCGCCGGAAAGGGATATTTCCTATCCCAGCTGGGCGGAACACCAACAAGCCGTGTAGGCTGCTCCCATTGCTTAAGGACAACATCCTCAAAATGCTGTTGACTGGGAAACTCCAAACGCTGCTTGACCCCCCCAAAGAGCTGACCCCTAGGCCGAGGAGCCGCCTCGGGAGGGTCCAAATCCAGCACCTCAAACATCTGGACTAAAATAGAAGGCGTGTCAGGAACGGGACCATCAATAAGGTCCCCCTCAGTACCCAACACCTGCTGACCCACGGAGACATCCGATTCTTCCTCAAGCTCCCCCTCCTCAAGGGGGCGATCCACCCAATCCAAATCCTCAACAACCTCCTCATCAGAGTCCGGCTGAAGCGGAGATAGGTGTTTACGCTTCGCGGTAACCTTCAGAGCGGACATATCTGAAAACCGCTTCTCGAGGCTGGCCAGACGGGCGCACACCTCAGATTGCGAATCCCCACCCGTGACAACGTCACCCGGGGTCCGGAACAGGCGAGGCGAAGAGGGAGATGGCGCGGACGAAGAAGTCCCCGGCACCGGAGTGCTGGATTGACGCTCAATGTTCCGCTTTGCACATGGTATACATAGAATGACATCATCCCCCGGGAGCGGAGTCCCACAACCCCCGCACAGCCTGGATTGTCCCGAAGGATCAGATCCGGTATCCTTGGCAGCCTCCATATGGTGAATTTATGGTATTCGCGGAACCCAGGGATTTATGCAGTAAGCAACCCGGGATGCCCCCAATGATACAATCTAAGTATATATAAATATATACAATCTATACTGCCCAGACCAGGGAAAAAATGTCTTTCTTTCTTCTTTTTTTTTTTTTTTTTTTTTTTTTTTTTTTTTTTTTTTTTTTTTTTTTTTATTTTTTTTTTTTTTTTTTTTTTTTTTTTTTTTTTTTTTAGCCAGCCACCCAAAGGGACTATATGGCCAAACCCAAACTAGCCAGGTATATGAGACCGGGAGAGCCCCACAGGATGGAATCCCGGAATCTGAAAGACAAAGACAAGACAACAGTCAAAAAACCAGCACAACATGGCAGCAAAAAACACAACATAGCCAAATACTGGGAAGCCAGGGAAGGCCAGACTTAGCAGAAAAACAGGGAGTCCAGGTGCCAAGAGCATATAAGCATAAAATAATGGCTGCAAAATACCCCTGCCTGCTTCTAGTACTAACACAGGCATACACAAAACCTGGCCACATATACCACCCAACACCCCCGGTCGGAGGGGGGGGGGGGGGGGGGGAGGGGGAAGGGGAGGGGGGGGGGGAGAGAACAGAGCCCGCAATAAGGCCCAATAGCCAGCGATCCCTACCCCACTATCCCCTATAGGCAAAACACGGAGGGGAAAACCACAAAAAACCTACCTGGATCCTGCAGTACTAACAGACGCCACAAAATGGCGGCCAGCCAGGGAGAGAAGGAGCGAGACTCGGGGCGGGCCCCACAGAAAGCGGGAGCCGCTAAAGCCCCGCCCCCTCTCGCTCCGCTTGTCACGGCGCGGGCCGCGCGAGCCGCGGTCCCGCCCACCTCTGAGGCAGAGCGAGCAGCGGGTGCCATGAATGGCGCCCACGGAAACCGCCAAGGCGGACCAGCAGCGCGCATGCCGCCCCGATCCGCCCGCCATACCGGCGAGCGCGACCGCGGCCTACGGGCCGGCGGCGCAGCGCGCCCGCCGGCCACGCCCACATAACGAGCAGGGGACCCTGGACCAAGACAGGCGCCCTGACATGGCGCACGCCCCTACTACCAAACGGGCCAGCGGGCCCGCCGCCCGCACAGCACCCAAAGTGAAAAACACGGGGCTCAGAGAGCCCCCCAAGCACCAAGCACCAAAAACGGAAAAACGCCAGACCACTCATCCCTGCCACTCACACACACAGACATGAATAAAAGACAAGGGCACTAAGGGCAAACTAATGGGGATATAAGGGCTGGGGCATCCCATGTCCGGATCACCAACCGGAGCACCGCTATGCCCCATAATATAGGGTCGAGCGGAGGAGCTAATCTCCTAGGCACCTAGAGTGCCATCTACCTGTGCCCGGCCTCCAGCCTGAGCTGGGAGGCTGCCATAGAATAAGGGGATAAACACAAAACAGAGCCGGGCAGAAATAGACCATTGGGGGGGGGGCCGGGGTGAGACCCCGGCTACCTGCAAGCAGGAGACTTCTCTCTTCTGTCTTGTCGCCATCTTGCAGAGACCAACACTGGGGAGTTTGTGAGAGGTACCAGGTATATATGACCGGGAGGGGCTTGCTGAAGCTTTTGGAGATCTCTGCAAGTGCGCCACCTAGCGGTGAGTTACCCAAGTGTAATAAGAATAAGTATCTGAAGTGGGGTGTGTGACATACTTAGAATACAAAGACTGCATTACATACATATCTATACACATACACCCCCCCCCCCCCCTTTTCCCCCGAAGACTACAAGGAGGATGAGGGATGACGGCGGCCACTTAAATAGGGTTAAATAGGCAGGGGCAAGGGGCAATAGTGCGGGAGGGGCATCCCATAGAGGCTCACCATAAGCCTGAGCCGCCTACCCTTTGGTGGGGGATTGCGGTGGAGCAGCGCTCCTAAGCACCAACGGCGGTGCTGCCTACCTTTACCCGACCAGCGCAGCCAAGGCTGGGCATATGCATATTACTAGTGGAACGGGTGGGAATAGTGCTACAGGGTCGCAGGCTAATAGCCCCGCTCACCTGCGAGTAGAGAGCCAATTTCTCGTCCTTCACAGCCAGACTGCAGAGAACTTCTGGGGATTTGTGGGAGGTCCCTGGGTATTTGAGGGGCTGGGAGGAGCCTATTTTCGATGTCTCTGCAGTCCAGCGCCATCTGGCGGAGTATATCCCAACTGTAAATATTAGATTTGGAGCAGGACGTACTGTATACTAAGAATAACGCCACAGATTATAGCACCACCCGCCGCGGAGCGCAGTACAAAGCGGCGGGGCGGCTAAAAAACACCAAAAACACACTGTAAACAGAAAATACACCACAACTAACACCACTCGCTGCTAACACCCCCCCCCCCCAAACCAAAGTCAGGGAGGGGGGGGGGGGGGAAGAGGCTACCCTTTGTGGAACAGGGTCTCCCGGAGCACTTGACCCTAGGGCTCTTCTACCCTCACTCAATCTGTCAGCCAAGGCTGGGAGGCAGTGAGGGTCCAGAAACGGGTGGAAATAGACTTGCAGGGCTGCAGGCTTGGTTACCCCCCTCACCTGCACAAGAGAGAGAGCCATCTTCTAACTTCGCAGTTTCACTGCAGAGGAAACACTGGGAACTCTATGGTTAATCCCGTTTTTATAGGGGGCTGGGAGATGCCACAGCTCTTCTGCAGTACACTGCGCCACCTTGTGGCAGAATAACCCAACTGTTATGAATACCGAAGCAGGCCGTGCCATGCAATAAAGAAAAGTCAAAACAGCCTACTAGTTCTAATAGCGGCCTACCGGCTGTTGCACACACAAAAGCGTTCAACTGACATCCAGTGCCTTCCAAGTGACAGATTCACTTTAAAAGTTGACCAACCTCATTCACGTTGGCCCTGAAGACTTAAAGATTCCAGGGCTGCTTGCTTCAGTCCCCCAGCTGTGTGAGCCTACCCAGATCGCCCCTATTCTCTCACCTTATCTGGTGCTACCACACCAGACACGCCCATTCAGATGGCTGGGGAGCAAAAGCGCGCCTCAGCTACAGGGGTGCTGCGGATGCGGTCGTTCCCCTATGCCGGGCTTGGTGTGTAATCAGAGCCATATTCTGATCATTAATGTGCATGTCATTCAGGGCACATTTTTCCTGGGGCTTTAACTAGCTCTTGTTGTATCGTATCCACAGAGTGTGTATACCAACAACCTATCTGCATTTTGAGCAAACTTGTGAACAGCGCAATGACTAACTGGCTAGTCAGCAGTACAGTTGCAGCACCAAGGTATTTTGTCAGATAACATACAATATTGTGTTTGCCACATAAACCCCCCAGGATTAGATTGGTAAATATTCAATTGATTAAATGTAAATAATGCAAAATATATGGTGTCACATCTATAAAAAGTATACATACTCCTATTCACAAGCACCATCTGCTATTATTTTTAAAAAGACAGGTGTTTGGCCCATACCACACTGTCCTCCCACAGAGATGAGGGATACACATCAAAAATCTACATACAAATTATTTTGCAAGCCTAATTAGAGTAGGTCTAGGCCCGACTATTTAAAGTGGTCCCACACCCTGCAGGTTGGTACAGGGCCACGGCTGGTGTCTGGGGGGCATTCCCCAGGTTGAATGCTTGCCTTCATGCTTTCCAGGACTGCTTCAATCAGCGGTAGGTACCAGACCCACATAAATACAGACCGCCAATTGATATGGCCCCCGCCAGGGACAGCCACACACATACAATTGTTTCCTGTCTATTGCCAGAGGGAGTACTAGTACATTGAGATTATAGTCTCTATTTCAGAGCTTACTGATGTAGTGTTAGTATAAAATCCCTGTGACCCAGGATCCTCTTTAAAGGAGCACTATCGCGAAAAAATGGCCCAATAATAAAGATCCATATAAATATGCTGGGAAGGTGAGTGGAGGGGTCACATACACCTGACATCAAGAAATATCCAGCCAAGCTTGTTTTTTTAATTTTAATGTTAGAAAGAGGAAATCACGGGTGACAGGCTCTGTCACCCCTCATTGACTAAACCTGTAACCCCTGGATTTCATTCCTACCAGGAGAAGAAAACCACAAGCTAAGTGGGAGTTTTATTCAGTTCAGGTGTATAAGTGACCCTTCCTCTTATTAGCCAAGGTGTTTATATGGATTTTGATATTATACAATTTCGCGATAGTGCTCCTTTAACACAGAGTTGAAAGGAGAGTATAGATCATTTGTAATTGTTCTGAACCTGAAATATGCTATTTTTGCTTCTAGTTACCCCTTTCACAAAGCACAAGACCGTGTAAAAGGCAGCACCATCAGTCTCTAATGTATCACACCGAGCTCTGCTTACAGTGACTGGCAAATGAATGAGAGGAGAGAATAGAATAGATTAGTCTTCTTTGTGTGCAGTGAGGCTGCCTAAATGTAATAGGACACAGAGGTGTTGCCTGCCATAGTGTAGCAGGGGTATGAGAATTTTTGCGCTAGGCATGTATTAGGGATGCAGACCTGTGACAGATGAGCACTGCTGATACTGTTGTTGCTGGAGCTGCTGGCGTACATGTTGATCAACCTCAGTTTCTTCGCTCTCAGTGCCTGGCTGTGAGAAGCTTGCAGTAACAGAGGTGCCACTCTGAAGAGGGGGAACCCCAGAAGCCCTGCTCTGTGAATCACGTCGATCTTCTACCTGTCCCGATAGCTGCTTTCTTTCCCTGGTCTTCTTTATTAAACATACTCTGTCACGTATGGATTTAGCTACAGCTTTACTGTCACTTTCGTTAAAGAATCCAGATTTAACCTAAGGGGGGAAAAAAACATTAGGGTCAGTTTGCTTTGAAGAAGGGAAGAGCATTACATCCACTGAATAAATGGTCCAATATAAAGGAGTCACAAACTTGCTGAGTAGCAAGCAGTAGGTTGATTTATACAGCTCAAAAGATTATTTTTTGCCAGCAGCCACTGGAGTAACCAAAGAGTCTTTAAGGAAGTGAAGATTTTTTTTGCTTGTAGTGTAGAACTCTTTGAGGGCCAGCTTTGTGCACCATGTTCCATGTGTCCCACTGCTCTCCAATGGCCGCTCCACCTATTGAGTGGAGGATTATGGCATGGCCAACAGGGATCCCCAAGCCAGCTTGGTTCTCCACTTACCAACTGCCACACCCAACTGGCCCACAGCTTATCACAGACATCCACTCCACTTGGTCACACCCTCATCATCTCCTCCCAGCCCACAGTTTCCCACTTGGTTCAAACCGTTATCAGGCATGTCAGTTTGTGGCTCACTAATCTGGACCAAAAAACACTTCTTTAAAGTAACCACAGCTACATCACACTTCTAACCCTTAAAAGGTTGCCTAATATTGCCTTTAAAAGAGAAAGTAAAGCCAACGAGGATTGCATTTCTCATCACAGTGCCCAACAAAGGCAGCATGGGGGAAATCTAATCAGAATGGTATCAGCCTGACACCATTTTGGTCATCCAACCAATGGAATGTTTAAGTGAGAAGCGACATGTCATCATTATGAGCTGGCCTGTCTGGTGAACCTGATGGTCATGGTAATGGTAATGTGGAATAAGAGAGTATCGGTATGCCCTGAGGCCGGATGACAGTGCACAGCAGGGCATCAAGATTTGGCATGTCCTATGCGGCCAGCGTTAGGTACAGTAAAAAGAAGGTAAAGTAACTCATGATTTTACTTCCCCTTAAAGCCACATTTTAGTCTTCCACATTAATAGCATTTACAAGAAGATGAACAGCGTCAGGAATCTTCATCAGGCTACATCGGTTTATCACCCTTACATATTTGTGTCCGATTTTTAGGCCACAAAATGTTCCTAAACTACTCATTTTCAGTGACTTTGAACTAACCAGATCCTCCTCTATTTTATTTTAACGCTCCATTCCATCCAGATGGTCTATATAACATGGCCCCACACCTTGTCATCTATAAGGAACCATATTCATTTCTGCAATACCCCCCTGAAGACAACAATTTTATGCGAAACTTGTCAGCCTAATTAAATTACCTTGGCCCTCTAGAGAAAGTAAAAATCCCATAGACACCTTAGTTATTTAAAATATTTTGAGATGCTCAGTTGTCTATGTGCTGTGTTAGCAAGGACTTCGGAGAAGAGAGATCTGGGGATACTGGTTACTGAAAGCTGCAAGATGAGTGGACAATGTAGCAAAGCAGTAGGAAAAGCAAGCAGGCTGCTCGGCTGCATAGTATGATGTCTTAAAAGGTATTGAGCTGATCTGGTATTTGTTTTATTTCTAATGTTAGCAAATGTGTGTTTTATGGAAGTGTTTTTCATCTATGGCAACGTACACCAGAAGCAGACTTGGTGTACATGGCTAATAGCAACAGATTGAGTGGAATCCCTCACCTCAGCAGCAGCCAACGCAGCAGTGTTGTGTGTGCACAGGACTTCTCTTCTTGGTGTAGGTTGTCAATAGCAACCATTGTAGATAATGAAAGCTACTTACATAAAAACACATATTAGCCAACATAGAAATAAATAAAATGCTATCAGCTCAGCACCTTGAGCACATCCTTTTGGCATAAACGCACTTTCAAAAAGTGCACTTACTCTTTAATGAAAGAACACGGGGACACAACCTGCAGCTAGTCGGAGGGAAGATCAGGAGCAATGTTAGAAAACCTTATTTTACAGAAAGAGTAGTAGATGCTTGGAAAAACTTCCAACAGAGGTACATAATACAAGAGTACATAGAGTAGACACATAAGAGCAGACTAGATGGACCATATGGTCTCCTGCCGTCAACCTTCTATTTTTCTATATCAAAAATACACCAGCCACCCGGTTGTAAAAGCGAGGCAGTGCATGATAGGATATATAAAACAGTACACTGGGATATGTGCAATCAGGAGAATAAAAATACAATTCTGTGATCACTCACCTTGTAGAATTGGTATTATAAGTATGCAGCACGTCCTGCTCCAGATAATGATTCATAACAGATGGGATTACCTCCGCCAGAAGGCGCTTGACTGCAGAGATGGCAAAAAGAGGCCCCTCCCGGTCCATATATACCCAGGACCTCCCACAAATTCCCCAGTATAGAAAAGCAGTAAGGGAACCAGGAGAAGCCAATGATAATAAACAACGTTAACAAGTATGACAATCACCATACAGAGGATCCAAGATAATGCAACAGGGTGGGGTGGAGCAGGACGTGCTGCATACTTATAATACCAATTCTACAAGGTAATCACAGAATTGTATTAATCTAAGTATGCAGCACGTCCTGCTCCAGATGATTCATAATAGATGGGACATCCAATAGCAGTGTCCTAAAACAGGGTGGGATCACAAAAGCAACAATGCGCAGTTCACAGCACTGCCGCCTGCAGAACCTTGCGGCTAAAAACAGCATCCGCTGAGGCCCGAACATCAACCTTGTAAAACTTGGAAAAGGTATGAACAGAAGACCAAGTAGCAGCCTTACAAACTTGTTCAACAGAAGCCTGGTTCTGTATACAGTACGTCCTGCTCCAGATATAGTACTTACACTTGAGGTTATCCTCCGCCAGATGGCGCTGCACTGCAGAGACATGCAAAACAGGCTTCTCCCGACCCTCAAATACCCGGGGACCTCCCACAAATCCCTAGCATTGAAAAGCAGTGAACAAGAATCCGGGAGAATTAACCACCAAAACTGGTAACTATAACAATGGTAACCATTCACCAATCACCATACGGGGATCCAGAATAATGCCAAAAAACAGAGTGGGGTGGAGCAGGATGTACTGTATACAAATATCAATTCTACAGGTGAGTATTTCACAGAATTGTATTATTCTTAGTATACAGTACGTCCTGCTCCAGATATAGTACTTACACTTGGGACATCCAATAGCAGTGTCCATAAAGTAGGGTGGGATCCACAACAAAAACGACAACAGCAGACAGTTTAAAACCACTGTCACCTGCATAACCATACGGCCAAGACAGCATGAGCTGAGGCCCTAACATCAACCTTGTAAAACTTTGCAAAGGTATGAACAGAAGGCCAAGGTAGTGGCCTAGCAAACCAGTTCAACAGAAGCCTGGTGCTGAAAAGCCCAAGAGGCATCAAAGCACGAGTAGAATAAGAATCAAAGCAAAAAGGAAGATTCTTCCCCTTGTTGGAATAGGCCTGAGTAACAGCCTGACGAATCCAATCGCTAACCGTAGACTTGGTAGAAGCGAAAAACCTTTCCAAGTACCAGAAGGAACATCCATTCAAGTAATAACCAGGGCCAAAGCCGCCCAACTCCCCGAGAGCAGACGAGATCGGGCACATTCAGGATGTAGTGACCATAAGCCCCAAGGAACATCAGTTCTCCTAAAGGAAACAGTGACTACCAAGGAAAAACTTCCAACACCTGTTCAAGGAATGCAGAACCCTTTCCTCAGCGTTGCTAGGAAAAAGGCACAGCAGGAAGAACAATATCTAGAAACATGAACATAAGACACCACCTGATGCGGAAAGTCCGGCTTCAGACGGAACACCACCTTATCCTGGTGTTATCTCAAAGAATGGGGGCTAGGTAGACAGAGCCGCCCGCTAACACACGCCTGACCGAGGTAACAGTCACCAGAAGGACAACCTTGAGGGTAAGAACAGCCAGGCAGCATCCTGAATAGGGCCAAAGGGACAAAACCCTGCAAGCAGACAGAATGAAATTCAAATACAAATCCCGGCAGGTACCCTAGGATTACATGGGGGACTCACATGAGTACCCCCTGAAAGAAGTCTTAACCAAGGAAGACTGAGCCAGAGACTACTAAGGCAAGGTGGACAGGGCAGAACCTGACCCATCAGAGTACTGAGTTGGAGAAGCAACTCCAATCATGCTGAAACTCTAGAACCCTGGGAACCGAGAACGCCCAACAGGGAAGAGACCTAGACTCACACCAATCAATATGGGTATGCCATACCCTATAACAGATAGAAGAAGAAGAGGAAGAAGCTTGCTCCTAGCCTTCCCATTGTCTCAATCACAGAGACAGATAAGCCTGATAATCAAGATGGATGTTTCAGCAGTCAGGCCGACTAGGCCAGAGTCTGTAGATTGGAGTGACGTAAAGGGTGCCCTGAGTGAGCAGAGCTGGCACTCCTGGCAAAAGGTACAGAAAACTACTGTCTGCAAATCACACACTACTAGAGCACCTGGGGGCCACCAGAATCACTGGTCCCCTTACCAGAGCAATCTTGCGCAGAACCCTGCCCAGCAGGGGAATGGAGAAAAGACACACAGAACCGAACGTCCAGTCATGACGTTACTAAGGCATCCAGACCACTGCCAGAGGATCCTGGGACAGGGAAACAAAGGCCGAGAGCCTGTGCTAGTGACGGAACACAAAGAGATCCACAACTGGTTGGACCCCATAGTGACACAGGGATTAGCACACCTGTCGCAGAGGGGCTCCACCGGAGCGAATATCACTGATATGCAGGGAACATTGTCTCCACCCAGATTAGGAACATAGACACTTCCTGGAGGGTCCACCAGCTCCAGGCCCCTTCCAATGATTAATGTAGGACACTGTCAGACAGACCAAGCGTCCCCAAACTGGCAGGCCCAGAAGGGAAGTATTCGAGCGAGACAGACCCAACTGAAAACATCAATAGGCGTAAGGACCTTCTAAGGGCCCCACCACCCCCAGAATCGCAGGGAGTTTCAGAAGAAAACCATCCCCCTTCAAACGGATAGGTTGGCATCCATGGTGACCGTTTCCAGAAAGGGGCAAGAAGGAACTGCCCCCAGACAGGTTCCTTGAGTTCATCCACTCCAAGAGAAACCCTTCTTACCAGGTGGGAAGGCCCACAGACCCTCCAGGGATGCTGGATCCCTGTCCCGTATTAATAGAAGTCGCAGAAGGGCCCAAGGGGAACTGAGCATAAGGGACCTCTTCCGAGCAAGGCACCAACGGGCCCACCAGCTGCATCCCTGCCTGGTGAAGGGATCGGGACAGCAATGAGGGACTGAGCCCATGTGACCAGATTGTCCACTTTATTGCTGAGAAGGGAAGATTCTCGTTTAAATCTAATCCAGATTCATTCCTAGTAATGGAGTTACCAATTAAGGGGACAATGAGGACTTGGGGTGAATGATCACCCATCCAAATGACTCCCAATGGACGCCATCCGCCGGGTATCCAACTTAGCCTGACGAAGAGACTGGTAAGTGAAAAAGTCCAGGTAGGTTATCGCGCGGACGCCCCTTGGTCTCCTCAGAGACATCACCGCCGTCAGCACCTGGGTGAGCGCTCTGGGAGCTGAAGAGAGGCCAGATAACAAGGCCACAATTATCAGTGTTGGACTTCCAACACGAACCTGAAGAGCCTCGGTGTCCTGAAGGCACAGGGATGTGAACATAAGCATTTTAGAGCTCCACAGACGGCAAGAAGCCCCCTGGGCGCAAGGCGCTGATGGCCCATCTCAGAGTTTCCAGGCAGAAACTGCCTGTAATTGGAAAATTGCTGTGAATCCAGAATGGGCCAGCCTGACCCATCCTCTTGAGGGACTGTGGAAAGGTTGGTGTAGCGGCCCCTGCCTCTGCCTGTTACGGGCAATCTGCAAATGACCCTCAGACCTCGCATGGCCTGTGCCAGCAACTGAACAGCGGCAGGGACCAGAAGTACCTGGGCCCTGATAAAACTGGGGAAGGCCGCGCAGCAAACTCTATCTTGTATCCAGAGGACACAACCTCCTGAATCCACCAGCATGAGGCGTAAAGCCTCCTGACAAGAGCAAAGTGCCGCAGCCATCCCCTCACCCAGACGGGCGAGGGCGCCCCATCACGCTTGAGGGGAATTGATGGAAGATTTAGGCTTAGCCCGGCCGGAGGGGCCAGAGCGTTGTCTGCTGCTCCCGGGACCGGAGTCTGCGCGAGCCCCCACGAAGGACACCCCTGGTTCTTGTTTAACACTAAGGAAGGGGGAAATAGGGGTGCCCCTGCCCCGAGGGGGCCTAGACGGCCGCCTGCGTTGGGGTGACTTACCCTTTTTTCCAAACAGGTCTGGACGGGCCCCAAACAAGCATAGCCCTCTAAAGGGAACCCCAGTAAGTCTTTTTTGTAGCATCGTCAGTGACGCAGCCAAACCAAGCGACGTATAGCCACAGCAAGGGCAGAAGTTCTTGCACACATTCTAATGGTGTCGTCCAACGCTAATAGGATACATTTTAAAAACAGATCACAGCTGGAGAGTGCATTAAACACATCCCAGGGGAGATTATCAGGTTGATGATCAAGCATCTTTCTGATGAGGGTTCTAGCGGCCACCGCAGTAATAGCCGCGGCACAGACCGGGCGCAATGCCATCCCTGCACAGGAAAAGGCGTGGGAGGTCAGCAGCTCAATGCGCTGGTCCTCAGCATCCCGAAGGGTATTATGAGCAGGGGCTGTAATAAAGGGGGGTTAGGAACCCCTATGATAGGGGCATCCACCACGGGGGGTGATGACCAGCAATTAACCTCAGGAGGAAAGGGGTATTTCCTATCCCAGTCCCCTGGTCCTACGGGGGGGAACGAGGGAGGATGGCAAACCCTTTGTACAGGGCCCACCGCTACACGGGGCATGGGGCAATAGTGCGGGAGGGGCATCCCCTAGAGGCTCACCATCAGCCTAAACCGCCTACCCTTTGGTGGGGGACTGCGGTGGAGCATGGCTCCGTAAGCACGCATGGTGCTGCCTACCTTCACCCGACCAGCGCAGCCCAGGCAGGGAGGCACATCACAGGGAGGACGGGTGGGAATAGTCCAACAGGGCCGCAGGCTTTGATAGCCCCGCTCACCTGCGAGAGAGTGATACTTCATGTCTTCACAGTCAGCACTGCAGAGAAATCTGGGGATTTGTGGGAGGTCCCCCGGTATTTGAGGGCCAGGAGGAGCCCGTTTTGCATGTCTCTGCAGTGCAGCGCCATCTGGCGGAGGATAACCCCAAGTGTAAGTACTATATCTGGAGCAGGACGTACTGTATACTAAGAATAATAGCCTGACTAATCCATTTGCTAATAGTGGGCTTAGCAGGGGCCAGACCCTTCTTGGGACCCGAAGGGACCACAAACGAGGCATCAGTCTTTCTAAAAGGTGCAGTAGCCACCAAGTAGAAATTCCTGACCACATCCAGGGAATGCAAGGTCCTCTCCTTGGAATTACCAGGATTAGGGGACAAGGAAGCAAGCACAATGTCCTGATTGAGATGGAAGGCAGAGACAACCTCAGGCAAGAAATCAGGTTTAAATCTGAAATCCACCTTGTCCTGGTGTCTCTCAAAGTAGGGGGCCTGAATATAAAGGGCCGCCAACTCCGAAACACGCCTGACCGAGGTGATAGCCACCAAAAAGGCAACTTTAAGACTAAGAATAGACAGAGAAGCCTCATGCACAGGCTCAAAAGGAGGGCCCTGAAGGGCAGACAAAACCAAATTCAAGTCCCAAACTGGCAACAGAAGTTTGCGAGGGAGACGCACATGAGCAACCCCCTGGAAGAAAATCTTGACCAGAGGATGTTGAGCGAAAGATCTCTGGAAGAAAACAGCCAAGGCAGAAACGTGACCCTTGAGCGTATTGAGCTGAAGTCCCAGATCCAAACCATGCTGGAGGAACTCCAGAATCCTAGGAATGGAAAACACCCGACAAGGAAGGACCCTAGACTCACACCAGTCAATGTAGGCCCGTCAGATCCTATAGTAGATGGTAGAAGAGGATTTCTTCCTAGCCCTGATTAGAGTGTTAACCACAAACTCAGAAAGCCCCTCATCCCTTAAGATGGAGGTTTCAGCAGCTAGGCTGTCAAAGCCAGCGCTTGTAAATTGGGATGGCAAAGCTGCCCTTAAGTGCGAAGGTCCGGCACGAGGGGCAGAGCATACTGATCTACTGCCAGTTGAACGTATCTGCGAACCACACCTGTCTTGGCCACCGGGGGGCCACCAGGATTGCTGGCACCTTTTCCTGAGCCAGCTTGCGCAGAACCCGGCCCAGCAAGGGGAATGGAGGAAAAAGATACAGGAGACGGAACACCTGCCAGGATAGAGTCAGAGCATCCACCGCAAGGGCCAGGGGATCCTAGGATAGAGAGACAAAGACTGGAAGCTTGTGATTGTGGCGGGACGCAAACAAATCCACATTCAGTATCCCCCAACAGTGACATAAGGACAGGAAGACCTCGCTGCTGAGAGACCATTCCCCCAGGCGAGAGGTCCCCCTGCTCAGGGAGTCCGCCTCTAAATTCTCCACCCCCGGAATGTACATTGCTGAGATGCAAGGAACATTGTCCTCCGCTCAGGACAGAATCATGGACACCTCCTTGAGGGCACTCTTGCTCCGAATTCCCTCCCTGATGATTGATGTAGGCAACTGCCATCTGGTTGTCTGAGCGAATGATGACCGGCCGGACCTGAAGGTGAGGAGTCAACTGGGCCAGTACCAACCGAACCGCCCTCAGTTCCAGGACGTTGATGGGGGCATGGGCTCCTGAGGGCCCCAAAGCCACTGGAATTGTAGGGTTCCCCAGAAGCCCCCCCCAGCCTGACATCTGTGGTGACTGTCTCCCAACAGGGTGCCAGAAAGTATCTGTCCCCCAACAGGTTCCTTGAGTCCAGCCACCACAAGAGGGACCGCCGGACCAGAGGGGACAGAAGGAAGGCCTGATCCAGAGACAGGGGACTCTTGTCCCAGACTGATAGGAGATGGAGTTAAAGAGGTCTCATGTGAAACTGTGCATATGGAACTGCCTCGAAGCAGGACACCATCTGCCCCACTAGCTGCATCCCCTGACGGATGGAGGGATGGGGGCATGACAGCAGGGAGTGAACCAAAGCTAGCAGAGAGTCCACCTTCTGTTGAGGAACAAAGATCCTGGCCTGAACAGTATCCAGATTCATGCCCAGGAAGAAGTCAAACGAGATGGGGATAGGAAAGATATGGGGTGATTGATCACCCAGCCGAATGACTCCAGAACCGTTACCACCCGCTGGGTATCCAATACCGCCTGTTGGAAGGACTGAGCAGTGATGAGAAGGTCGTCCAGATAGCGAAGAATGCGAATGCCCTGAGGAGAGCCATGACACCCGCCAGCACCTTGGTGAAGACCCTGGGGGCTGAAGTGAGACCGAAGGGCAGTGCCACAAATTGGTAGTGCTGGTCCGCCAAGGCGAACCTGAGGAATCTCTGATGCCCTGGGAAGACTGGAACATGAAGGTAAGCATCCTTGATATCTATGGAGGTCATGAAGTCTCCCGGGCGCAACGAACTGATTGCGGAGCGCAGGGTCTCCATGCGCAAGTGCCTGGTCCTGATGAACTTGTTGAGCAGCTTTAAGTCCAGAATGGGTCTGACTGACCCATCCCTGTGAACAGATTGGAATAAAAACCCCGACCTCTTTCCACAGGAGGGACCTGACAGATGACCCCCAAGCCCAGTAGATTTTGCACCGTCAGAAAAAGTCCATGAGCTGCCAAGGGGTCTAGAGGAATCCGAGAATAGAGAAATCTTGGAGGCGGCCATGCAGTGAACTCTAGCTTGTAGCCGGAGGACACAACCTCCAGAATCCACCTGTCTGAGACCTGTTGTCTCCAGACACGAGCGAAGAGCCGCATGCAGTCCCCCCACCCGGATGGGTGAGGGTGCCCCTTCATGGCTGAGGAGGCCTGGCAACAGATTTGGGCATGGACCCCCAAGAAGATCCGGAGCGGGCACGACCTCTGCCCCTGCCCCAGAAGTCTCCCCTAGAGCCAGCAACGGAGACCGCTCTCCCGGGCCTGGACCCTCGGTAGGGGGGAACAAAGGCCCCGAACGGGCCGCAACTGCTTCTTTCGTTGAGGCAACTTACCCCCCTTGGCAAACAGGTCCAAGCGATCACCAAATAAGCGCAGCCCCTTAAAGGGGAGTCCCATGAGGGCCTTCTTATCAGCGTTATCAGCTGCCCACTGGCAGAGCCAAACAGAGTGGCGTATAGCAACCACCAATGCAGAGGTTCTACTACACATCCTAAGGGTGTCATCTAAAGCAGAGAGGACATATGCAATGAACATTTCACACTGTGACAAGGTCCTGAACTCGGCACTAGCAGTATCATCAGGAGCGCCTTCCAACAGACCCTTGAGGAGAGACCTGATAGCAACAGCAGTAATAGCAGAAGCACAGACAGGGCGCAAGGCAGACCCCACACAGGCAAAGGCATGGGAAGCCAGCTGATCAATGCGCCGGTCCTCACTATCCTTAAGAGTAGTGGAATCAGGGGAATGGACCACAGAAGTGTTGGACAAACCCACTTCTGGAGGGGTTGACCAACATTTAACCACATCAGCGGGAAAAGGGTACCATTTATCAGAGCCCTTGGGGATTCCCGGGAGCCGGCAGGGGTGCTCCCATTCTAGAACAAGATTATTGAAATGGGCCTGTTCTGGAAATTCCAGACGTGGTTTAGCAGTACTGAAAAGTTCCCCCTGTAACTTGGGAGCTGCAGCAGGAAGGGAAATAGAAAGCACATCAAAAATCTGAGTTAACATTCCATTGGTGTCATCAGCATCCCAATGATCAGTGCCATAGTCAGCACCACTGAAATGCTGATCATCAGATAACTCTGAGTCAGAGAACAATTCCCCCTCCTCAAGTGGGGTATAGTCAGACAAATCAAGAAAGTTCTCTGTCTCCACAGGAAAGGCAGACGCGCCTGGCGCCACATGCCGTCTTTTAGCTGGGGCCTTACGGGCCGCAGAGCTAGCAATCAGCCTCTCAATGTTAGCCAACCTGGAGGACACGTCAGGTTGAGACTCCCCACTAGTATTTAGCTCACTGGGAGTCATAATCAGGCGAGGGGGAGTAGGTGAGGGCATAGTGGGAGTAGGTGAGGGCATAGTGGGTGCAGGTCCAGTCACGGATAGCCCAGAATGCAGCGCAAGCGCCTGCTGGGCGCAGGGTACGCAGACCGGCACATCACTCACAGGGGATGCCCCACACACTACACACAGCCGGGCTTGTCCCGAGGGGACCCCGAGCACAATATCCTGTGAAGCCTCCATATGGTGATTAAGGTGGCACAATTGGCCAATGATAATTACGCCGTAAGAGCAACCCGGGATGCCCCAAATGTCCGCAAGGAAGTGGGAGGATTTAACAATTTACGCATCTAATAAAGTAAAAGAAAGCTAATATAGGGGCCAGGACCAGGAGAAACCTCTTTAATACAGTTTTCTCCCGTCTGAAAAACATAATAAAGAACACCCATAAGCACACAACAGTGATAAAGGGATAGCAAAAAAATACAATTCTGTGATTACTCGCCTGTAGAATTGGTATTATGAGTATACAGTACGTCCTGCTCCAAATCAATACTTACAGTTGGGATATACTCCGCCAGATGGCGCTGGACTGCAGAGACATCCAAAATAGGCTCCTCCTGGCCCCTCAAATACCCAGGGACCTCCCACAAATCCCCAGCATTGAAAAGCAGTTAAGGAGAAGCCAGGAGCATTAAACAATCCAAGCTATCAATTATAACAATGATAACAATCACCATACAGGGGATCCAAGAAAATGCAAACCAAGGGTGGGTTGGAGCAGGACGTACTGTATACTCATAATACCAATTCTACAGGTGAGTAATCACAGAATTGTATTATTCTTAGTATACAGTACGTCCTGCTCCAAATCTAATACTTACAGTTGGGACATCCAATAGCAGTGTCCATAAAGTAGGGTGGGATCCCCAAGAAAAATCAGCAGCAGGCAGTTTAAACCACTGCCGCCTGCAGAACCTTTCGGCCAAAAACAGTGTCAGCTGAGGCCCTAACATCAACCTTGTAAAACTTTGAAAAGGTATGAACAGAAGACCAAGTAGCAGCCTTGCAAACTTGTTCAACAGAAGCCTGGTGCTGAAAAGCCCAAGAGGCACCAATAGCACGAGTGGAATGAGCAGTAAGGCGGAAGGGAGGATTCTTCTCCTTAGCAGAGTAGGCCTGAATCACAGCCTGACGAATCCACTTGCTGATAGTAGACTTGGAAGGAGCCAAACCCTTCCTAGGACCAGAAGGGACCACAAAAAGAGCATCAGTTTTCCTGAAAGGTGCAGTAGCCACCAGATAGTACTTCAGACACCTAACCACATCCAAAGAGTACAAAACCCTCTCCTTAGCATTGCTAGGATTAGGGCACAAAGAAGGAAGAACAATATCCTGATTCAAATGAAAGGCAGACACTACGGTTGGAAGGAGGTGTGGCCGAGCAGTATGGCTGCTTAAGAGCTCAGCTCTGCAGTGAAGGGAGGCCTGGAGCAATCAGCAGCACGGGGGCACACTCAGAAACCGGACCCAGAGACCCAGGAAACTGAGACCCCGCAGGGACAGGTCATAGGCGCAATGCACCCTGCCAGCAGTAAGAAAAGAGGAAAGGAGGCTCGTAGGACAGCAGAAGCAGGGCCTAAAATGGAGGCAGCTGAATGTACAGAGGTAAAAGCAACCCCTGGGAGATCTGGGGAGGGCTTCCCCCAGGACGACCCTGGCAGAATTGGGGGAGAGAGACCATGCCTGACATCCCTGGATTCAGCAGATAGCTGGCCGCAGACCTCCCCCCCTCTCACCTCACAGTGCATACGGTATAGATGGGGATTTCCTTTTAAGCTGTCCTTCTCCCACCAGGGAAAGCAGTTTCAAGCCACCTCTCTCCCAGAATTAATGGACAGATTCAAAGTCCTGGATTTTCGCCTCCCTGAGACGGACATGGCGGCTCCTTCGCTCCCCTCTACGCCAAGAACACCGAGACCCGTCCAGAGAAACATACCACAAGCAACCCCCTCTCCAAAAGTGAACAGACAACCACAGAAACCACAGACATTACATCCCCACTTAGATCGGTCCCTACCTCCTGGTAACCAGGTAATTAAGGATAGTGGCCTCTTTTCTGACTTGATAAATAACGCTCTATTAGCTGACCCATGGAGGGACAGACACCCCCATGCAAGGGATTATACCCATTATTCAGCGCCACATTATCAACGAGGATTGACCACATATTTGTATTGACAACATTTCTCCCCCAGGTAGCTCAGACCAAAATCCACCCTATCCCCTGGTCGGACCACGATTTGGTGTCAAATCTCCTGCAAATCGCGGCTTATTAAACCCTATAGGAGTAGATGAAGTACTTAAAGCAATAAAGTCCCCAAAATCTAGTAAGAAACCCGGCCCAGACGGCTTCACCGCCCTATTTTATAAAAAGTTGGCCCCCATTCTAGCTCCATGGCTAGCCAGAGTGTATAATCATATTAGAGGTGGAAACACCATGGACCTTGAAATGCTTAAAGCCTCCATAGTAATGATACCAAAACCGGGGAAGGACACACAGAACTGGGCGAATTTCAGGCTAATTTCTCTGTTGAATCTTGACTTGAAAATCCTCACAAAAATATTAGCGAGTAGCATAAATGAATTTTTAGGAGATGTGATCCATAAGGATCAGGTGGGTTTTGTCCCCAGGAGACAGGCCGAAGACGGAATCCGTAGGATCATACAGTTGGTGGAGGGAGCTCAAACCCAAGGCCTTGAGGCGATGCTTCTTTCACTTGACGTGGAAAAGGCATTTGACTCCCTGTCCTGGCAGTACCTCCGTGCAGCCTTGGAGAAGTGGGGCTTTGGACCTGGCTTCCTATCCTGGATCTCCGCACTGTATGCTAAATCAACAGCTCATGTCAAATATGCGGGGTTTAGCTCCACGGAATTTCAGATCCGTAGGGGCACCAGACAGGGTTGCCCGCTGTCTTCTGTTCGTCTTAGCCCTGGAACCATTGGCTGAAAAGATTAGACAAAACCCTTCAATTAAGGGAATTCCTTGGGGGGGTAGAGACCATAAAATCTCCCTATTTGCAGACGATATGCTACTCATGCTCACTTCCCCACATATCTCAGTCCCTAATGCAATGAAGCAACTCACGTTATTCAGCCAGATCTCGGGCCTTAAATTGAATGCCTCCAAATCCACGGCTCCTGACATCTCCCTTTCCACTAAGGCAAAACAGACTCTAGCTCATAATTTTGCCTGGTCCTGGACCCAGAAGCTGCCATACTTGGGAATCAAGCTGACGCCCAGCCATGATAAGTTGTATGAAGCCAATTATCCTGAAATGTTTAAATCATTAGATAAACTGCTGCAATCCTGGCAGTACGTGCGACTGTCATGGCTGGGACGTATTGCTGCCCTTAAAATGACTTACTTACCCAAGATATTATATATTTTTAGAGTCCTCCCAATCCCTATCCCGAGACGTACCCTAAATATCTTACAGCGTAAAATTCTATCCTTCACGTGGAACAAAACTAAACCTAGGATCAAGAAGACCACGCTATACTGTAAAAAAGAACAGGGAGGAATAGCCTTCCCGTCCCTCCAGGAATATTACATTGCAGCTCAGATTGCGCCCTTGGGCTTGCTACATGTTCCGCCATACAAGCCTATATGGGTGCTCAACGACATAGCCAGCTGCTCCCCAGTAGCCCCGGCTTCATTGTTGTGGACCCCTAAACCCCGCAGACTGAAGCAGATACCTCCCATTCTAAACTTTTCTCTATCAGTGTGGGACTCCGTTGTGGATAAATTCACTTCTCCTCATCTACCCGCCTCCCCCTTAATTGGGGACCCCAGGAATCTCACATCCCTCCGGATATAAATGGTGGTTACAGAAAGGCCTTACGGCAATAGATAAATTCTGTACTCCGACTGGGATGAGGACTCCCCAGGATATGTCTCCAGGTGGGGAATTACCCCCTGCTGAAACTTTTAGGTGGCTCCAGGTGCAGCATTTTATAACAGGCTTACTCAGAAAATCCTCCCCACCCTTCAAGAAAACCGACTTTGAAGACAGGTGCATACGTGACCAATTCGCTGCTGGCTTGATATCCAGCCTATATGCTTCTCTAGTGACCCCCCCCCCCCCCCCTTCAGTCAAGCATAATTATATGTTGAGATGGGAGCTAGAAATGGGAGCAGAAAAAGAACTGGATACCTGGCAGAGTATCTAGAGAAACATAAGCAAAACCTCACAAAATGCATTAGTCTTGGAAAACGCATATAAGGTCCTGTTCTGGTGGTACTTTACTCCAGACCGAATTCATAGATTTTCCTCTTCGGATTCCCCCCTGTGTTTCAGAGGTTGCGGGGAGAGAGGAACTATGTATCACATATGGTGGGGTTGTCCGGTCACTTGTGCCACTTGGAACAGAACCTATAAGTTGATCTCTGACATCTATCCCGCAGGTGCCACACCCCTGGGAAGCAATTCTTTCACAGAAGATAGGTCAATACACTAAACTAGGATGGCGGCTAACTCAGCACATCCTCTCAGCTGTAAAGACGACCATAGCCAGAAACTGGAAGTCCCCCAACATACCTTGGTCTGAAATCCAGAACAGGATATCAGATATTATGTGTAACGAAAAAATAACAGCAATAGTGAATGATTAATATGACATGTTCTGAGACCTGGAGCCCATGGCTGGAGCATATCAGGCTGATCAATAACCAGACTGACCCCGTGTTTTCAATTTGATAGATCAACGTGTCCCTTCTTTGGTAATTGACCCCTAAACTTTAAGCTCATTATCTCTATATATACTTTGGCTTAGGTCCACCCCGCTCCACTCCCTGTTTGACTCTCCTGCCTTACCCACTCCCCCCACCCGGTTACATATGCCCCAAAATAGAAGTTCTTGCTCTAAATAATCCCTGAGCGCTGGAACTTTCAGGAAGTAATCTCTGTAGGTATACCTCATGTTCCCATGACAATATTTAATAAGCACACGGCTTATCATCCCACGAGACCTTATTAGGTTCTGTTAAGTGTACAATCTGTTACATTAGACATGTTTTATTGATTTGCTCTGGATATATTATACAATTAAGCAGAATACAATACTGTGTATTTGGAAGAAGCTGTATACCTCAAAACTAATAGTATGCATCTCATCTATGTTTTCCAGTATGCTTTTTTTTTCTATATGTATACTGTGTATCTTATGCAAACTTCAATAAAAATTTTGTAAAAGAAAGGCAGACACTACCTTAGGCAGAAAATCAGGTTTGAAACGAAACACCACCTTGTCCTGGTGTCTCTCATAGTAGGGGGGCTGAATGGACAGCGCCGCCAACTCAGACACACGCCTGACAGAATAGCCACCAGAAACACAACCTTGAGCGTAAGAAGGGCCAAGGCAGCATCCTGCACAGGTTCAAAGGGAGCACCCTGCAAGGCTGACAGAACCAAGTTCAAATCCCAAACAGGCACCATAGGTTTACGTGGGGGACGCACATGAGTGACCCCCTGGAAAAAAGTCCTGATCAGAGGGTGCTGAGCAAAGGACTTCTGGAAAAAAAAATAGCCAGGGCAGAAACCTGACCCTTCAGAGTACTGAGTCGGAGCCCCATCTCCAACCCATGCTGCAGGAACTCCAGAATCTTGGGAATAGAGAACACATGACAGGGAAGAGACCTAGACTCACACCAGTCAATGTAGGCACGCCAAACCCTGTAATAAATAGAAGAGGAAGACTTCTTCCTAGCTTTAATCAAAGTATCCACAACTGAGGAAGACAGCACCTTTTCCATCAAAATGGAGGTTTCAGCAGCCAAGCCTTCAAAGCCAGTTTGTAAATTGGGATGGCGTATTGAGCCCTGAGTGATCAGATCTGGCACCAAGGGCAGAGCGTACTGATCTACTGCCAGCGGTACCACGTCTGCGAACCACACTCTTCTTGGCCACCTGGGGGCCACCAGAATTGCTGGCACCCCTTCCAGAGCAATCTTGCGCAGAACCCTGCCCAGCAGGGGAATTGGGGGGAAGACATACAGGAACTGAAAGTCCTTCCATGACATTGCTAGCGCATCCGAGGTCAGGGCCAGAGGATCCCTGGACAGAGACAAAAGCTGGAAGCTTGTGATTGTGGCGGGACACAAACAGATCCACATCTGGTTGCCCAAACGGTGACACAGAGATTGAAACACCCTGCTGCATAGGGACCATTCTCCATGGCGAGAGGTCCCCCTGCTCAGAGAGTCCGCCAGGTGATTTTCCACCCCCGGGATGTACACAGCTGAAATGCAGGGGACATTGGCCTCCGCCCAAGTCAGGATCAGAGACGCTTCCTGGAGGGCCCCCTTGCTCTGGGTCCCTCCCTGATGATTGATGTAGGCAACTGCCGTCTGGTTGTCCAAGCGCACCTGAACAGGCAGGCTCTGAAGATGAGTAGTCAAGCGAGCCAGAACCAACCTGATCGCACGCAGCTCCAAGACATTGATAGGTGTGTGGGCCTCCTGAGGGCCCCACCTGCCCTGGAACCGCAGGGACTTCCAGAAACCCCCCCAACCTGACAGACTGGCATCCGTAGTGACCGTCTCCCAGGAAGGGGCAAGAAAGGATCTGCCCCCCAACAGGTTCCTGGAGTCCATCCACCACAAGAGGGACCTCCTGACCAGGGGGGAGAGCACACAGACCCTGTCCAGGGATGCTGGGTCCTTGTCCCATACTGACAATAGGTGAAGTTGCAGAAGCCTCAAGTGGAACTGAGCATAAGGGACTGCTTCAAAGCACGCCACCATCAGGCCCACCAGCTGCATACCCTGCCTGATGGAGGGATGGGGACAAGCTAGGAGGGACTGAGCCTGTGCAATCAGACTGTCCACATTCTACTGAGGAAGGAAGATCCTTGCCTGAACTGTATCCAGATTCATTCCTAGAAATGGAGTTACCAAGGAAGGGGACAGTGAGGACTTGGGGTGGTTGATCACCCATCCAAATGACTCCAGAGTGGACACCACCAGCTCAGTATCCAACTCTGCCTGATGTAGAGACTGGGAAGTGATGAGGGAAGCACGCGGACGCCCTGACATCTGAGCAGAGACATCACGCCAGCCAGCACCTTGGTGGACACCCTGGGAGCTGAAGTGAGGCCGAAGGGCAAGGCCACAAATTGGTAGTGTTGATCCATCAGAGCGAACCTGAGGAACCTTTGATGACATGGGAACACAAGAATATGAAGGTAAGCATCTTTGACGTCCGCAGATCACAGCTCTCCATGCGAAAGTGCCTGCCCCTGACAAACTTGTTAAGAATCTTTAAGTCCGGGATGGGCCTGACAGAACCATCCTTTTTGGGTACTGTGAATAGGTTGGAATAAAAGCCCTTGCCTTTTTCTCTTAAAGGGACCTGGCAGATGACCCCCAGCTCCAGGAGGCCCTGCACTGCTTGCACTAGCTCCTGAGCGGACACAGGGTCCTGAGGAATCCGGGATGTGATGAATCTTGGAGGGGGATCGGCAGCAAACTCCAACTTGTAACCGGAGGACACTACCTCCTGAATCCACCGGTCTGAGACATGAAGCCTCCAGACGTGAGCGAAGTGCTGCAGCCGCCCCCCCACCCGGATTGGTGAGGGCGCCCCATCATGCCTGAGGGGGCTTGGGAGAGGATTTAGCTTTGGGACCCCAGGAGGAGCCAGGACGTCCACGTCCTCTGCCTCTACCCCAGAAATCTCCCCGGGCCCCAGGGAAAGAGACCCCCTTCCCTGTCTTGCACCAGGGTAAGGGGAGGAGAAGGAACCCTGACCCCGAAAGAGCCGAAGTTGCCGCCTGCGCTGGGGTAACCTGCCTCCCTTAGCAAAAAGGTCCAGGCGGTCTCCAAACAGACGCAGTCCTATAAAGGGAAAACCAGTGAGGGCCTTCTTGGCAGCGTTGTCAGCAGCCCACTGGCGCAGCCAAACCGAGCGGCGTATAGCCACCACGAGGGCAGACTTTCTGGCACACATTCTGATGGTGTCATCCAATGCTGATAGTACAAAGTTTACAAAAACATCACAACTGGAGAGTGCATTAAACACCTCACAAGGCAATTCATCAGGGGCACTATCAAGCATATTTCTGATAAGGGTTCTAGTGGCCACAGCAGTAATGGCAGAGGCACAGACCGGGCGCAGCGCGCTCCCCGCACATGCAAATGCATGGGATGCCAGCTGATCAATATGCTGGTCTTCGGCATCCCGCAGGGTAGTAAAATCAGGGGAATGCATGACAGAGGTGTAAGATATCCCTAGGATCGGGGCATCCACCTTGGGGGGGGGGGGGGGATGACCAACATTTAACCACCTCAGCAGGAAAGGGATACTTCCTATCCCAACTCTTTGGAACCCCGGGAAGTTTACTGGGGCGTTCCCATTCCTTGAGCACAAGGTTATGGAAATGTGCCTGCTCTGGAAATTCCAAACGTGATCTTGCTGTATGGAAAAGCTCCCCTCTTTGCCTGGGAGCCACAACAGGGAGAGAGATGGACATAACCTCAAAAATCTGGGGCAATAATCTGTCAGTGCCATCCGGGGCCCAGGGGGCAGAGCCAGAATCGTCATGACCCCTTGGTCTCTCATCAGATGAGCCTGAATCAGAAAAGAGCTCCCCTTCATCAGGGGTATAGCCACACAGATTCATAAACTCCTCAGTTCCCATAGGGAAAACAGTAACATTAGGTGTCAAGTGCCGCTTCTTAGCAGAGGCCTTACGCGCTAAAGACTTCGCAATAATCTGTTCAACAGTAGCCAGTCTAGAAGACACATCAGGCTGAGAATCCCCACTAGTATGCAACTCAACATGAGTGAAATTTAAGCTTGGGGGAGTAGGTGAAGTGAAACGAGGTGCAGCCACTGGCAGGCCAGATTGCAATGAAGCACCTGCTGAGCACAGGGTACACAGACCCGCGCCTTGTCAGCGTCAGCATGAGGCTGTCCACATGCTACACACAGCCGGTCTTGTCCCGAAGGGACCCCGGTAACATTATCCTGGGATGCCTCCATATGGTGATTATAGCGGCGCTATATGCCGATAGGGAATAACGCTATATAGCAACCCTGGATGCCCCAATAACCCGCTAGGGACGTGGGAGTATAATTTTTACAAGGCCCACAAGCAATATACTAAAACGGGGCCGGGAGAAGCCAAGAAGGGTTTGTCCTGCCTGAAAGACATAAGCAGACAAGACCTTAAGCACATCTTAACAAAAGTGAAGCAGATAAAGCCGCCCGCGAGGGCACTTATGGACCGCGGTAGGTAGGAGTCCGTCGCGCATAGGCCAACCAAGTCAGAAAAGATGGCGTCGGTATATCTCGAGGGGCGGGCCAATGATAGCGATGACGCAGAACGCGCCAAAGAACGCCCCCCCCCCCCCCCCCGAAGAGCGCGAAGCCAGAAAGGCCAACAGCCAATGATGGCGCACTAGCGCCTGAGGTAATGCCGCCGCCAAGCGCAGAACAAAGTCAGCGCGCGGCGGCGGTAATTTTAAAATACAAGTCAGGGCGGTGGCTGACACAACAATAAAGACATGTGAAAAGTGAAAGCACAGACTGCATAACATACATATCTATACACATACACACCCTACCCCCCCTTTTCCCCCGAAGACTACAAGGAGGATGAGGGAGGACGGCGGCCACTTAAAGAGGGCCCACCGATAGGTAGGGGCAATAGTGCAGGAGGGGAATCCCACAGAGGCTCACCATAAGCCTGAACCGCCTACCCTTTGGTGGGGGATTGCGGTGGAGCAGCGCTCCTAAGCACCGACGGCGGTGCTGCCTACCTTCACCCGACCAGCGCAGCCAAGGCTGGGAGGCATATTACTCTTGGAACGGGTGGGAATAGTCCTACAGGGCCGCAGGTTAATAACCCCGCTCACCTGCGAGTAGAGAGCCAATTTCTCGTCCTTCGCAGCCAGACTGCAGAGAAATTCTGGGGATTTGTGGGAGGTCCCTGGGTATTTGAGGGGCCGGGAGGAGCCTATTTTCTATGTCTCTGCAGTCCAGCGCCATCTGGCGGAGTATATCCCAACTGTAAGTATTAGATTTGGAGCAGGACGTACTGTATACTAAGAATATAAAGCCAGCAAGGGCACTCACAGACCACGTTAGGGGGCCAGCAGACACTCCAGGAGGAAGGCAAGATGGTGCTAGAGGGACCTCGAGGGGCGGGCCGCAGGAGAAGACAACGCGGAACGTGCCCCCGATAGGCCACGCCCCCTCCATAAAGCATGCAATTGGCCTGCAACAGCAGCCAATAGGAAGGCAGGGATTCTTGATAATGATGCCGCCGCTGACCGCGGACGCCACAGAGCTCGCGTGTCAGCGGGGCGGGAAATTCAAAATGAAGACAGGGCGCGGAGCCCTGAAAAGAAGAAGTGCAATACAGTAAAAAAAAGGCATAAACCCCCCCCCCCCCCCCCCCCCCCCCGACGGAACAAAGTGAGAGAGGGGAGAGAGTGGATGACCCTTAAGGGGTCCCACCAAAACCAGGGCATGGGAGGGCATCAGGCGGACGGGGCATCCCAACTCAGGTTCACCATAACCTGCACCGCCTACCCTTTGGTGGGGGATTGCGGCCGGAGCCAAGCTCCGCAACAGAGCACCAGTGGTAGGTGCTGCCTACCATCATCCGACCAGCGCAGCCAAAGCTGGGAGGCATAAGCAAAAGGTGGAACGGGTGGAAATAGTCCTACAGGGCCAATGGCTGCTAAGCCCGGCTCACCTGCGAGAAGAGAAGCCATCTTCTGACCTTCGCAGCAGACTGCAGAGAAGGAACTGGGGAATTTGTGGGAGGTCCCGGGTATATATGGACCGGGAGGGGTCTCTTTTTGCCATCTCTGCAGTCAAGCACCCTCTGGCGGAGATAATCCCATCTGTTATAAGTCATTATCTGGAGCAGGACGTGCTGCATATAAATTACCCTAGGCTTCACTTTAAATGCATATTGTACATGAAGTTTCCCCTGACCACTATTGCAGGAAATATATGCTGTACATTTCAAAGTGGACCAACTCTATAATACAGACAAGGTAGGGAAAATCCTCAAACCCTGTGAAATTCCTTGCTGTGAGCTCTCTGTACGTCTTGTAGATATGAACACCTGAGGCAAGGGGAGGATAGCCTCGGCAGGGCTGTATTTAACAAAAGGCATGGGGTAGGCATGTGCCTAGGGGTGCATGGCTGCTAGGGGGTGCATTTTTAAATTGTAAAATTAATGTGAACAGGACTGGTATGGTGCTGGGCTGGTCGCGTTTCACAGAGGCTGCTTACAGCCTGCAGTTTCGTCTTTTCACCACTGGGGGCAGTGATGTGACCGAAGTCTTACAAGGAAGAGAGCCTAGCCAGGAAGGATATTATCAACTCGTCTCTCTGTCCTTCCGTGTGTCTTCACTAAGCTTAAGTAGTTCAGTTGCAGTTCTCCAAGCCTATGGATGGTGGGTAGCTGGGCCTCAGTGTTCTCCAGGGTACTGGAAGGGAAGCAGTTGAGCCTGGTTGTTCCACTGGGGCAAACGGCGCTGGTACTTACCCAGACCTGCAGAAGCAAAGCAGCAGTTGGGGTTTTGTTCTCTATGATGTAGACAATCTTCCTCTCTATGACCTGGGTAACTACAGGCCCCAGCTGGCCTGAAGTGAACATCAAGAACTCAAAAGGTGTCTAGTGGCCCTGAGCGGGGAGGCATACCGATGTGGGATGCCACGTATACTCCAGGTATAACCAGACCTATTTCTGCATGCCTTGGCCTAACATGACTGTCAGAAGCCAATCAGGTTTACCAGAGACGTGCAAGGGGGTACCAGGAGATAATATTCACACACAGTTTTTCGGTGGATTAGCAGGTGTGTGTCTCGCTCTCCTTTTTGCATATTTTTTATTAAGCACATTCTCTATGCCTTCCGCTTTTTTTTACCTTCCCTTCAACACTTTCTTTTCTACATCCCTTCATTTCATTTTACCTTTTCTACGTAGTGCTCATTTAAACTTCCCCCTTCTTTCTCTTTTCCAAATTTTCATGTTCCTTTTTTTCCTTTCAAGACTCTTTCTTTCTACATTGAAACTTTATTACAGCTTAATAAGTATCTTGACAACACCACCCAAGTTAGAGCCAGCCAGGAACCAATTAAAAAGAACATTCGCATACTTTTAAAAATATTCCTCTGCCTGGTTCATTCCTGAAACTGAGGCCTGTTTCTTTCAATGCACTGGTGGGATCTTGAGTGACAATTTTCTCTCTCAATTGTCTCAGCCACAGCAGCCAAATCTACATGAATAGGTTTCTATCTCTATCCAGGTAAAGTATTGCGGGTGCAGAAAATACAATTCTGTGAAGTACTCACCTGTAGAATTGGTATTATAAGTATACAGTACGTCCTGCTCCAGATAGATTACTTACACTTGGGTTATCCTCTGCCAGATGGCGCTGCACTGCAGAGACATGTAAAACAGGCTCCTCCCGGCCCCTCAAATACCCGGGGACCCCCCACAAATCCCCAGCATTGAAAAGCAGTGAACAAGAAACCGGGAGAATTTAACCACCCAAAACAAAACTGGTAACTATAACCATAATGATAATCACCATACAGGGGATCCAGAATAATGCAACAACAGGGTGGGGTGGAGCAGGACGTAATGTATACTTATAATACCAATTCTACAGGTGAGTACTTCACAGAATTGTATTATTCTTAGTATACAGTACGTCCTGCTCCAGATAGATTACTTACACTTGGGACATCCAATAGCAGTGTCCATAAAGTAGGGTGGGATCCCCAATAAGAAAAGGCAACAGCAGACAGTTTAAACCACTGCCGCCTGTAAAATCTTGCGGCCAAAAACAGCATCAGTGGAGGCCCTAATGTCAACCTTGAAAAACTTAGAAAAGGTATGAACAGAAGACCAAGTAGCGGCCTTGAAAACTTGTTAACAGAAGCCTGGTGCTGGAAGGCCCAAGAGGCACCAATAGCGCGAGTAGAATGAGCAGTAAGGCGGAAGGCACGATTCTTCCCCTTAGCTGAATAGGCCTGAATCACAGCCTGACAGATCCATTTGCTGACAGTAGACTTGGCAGGAGCCAAACCTTTCCTAGGACCAGAAGGGATCACAAAAAGAGCATCAGTATCCCTGAAAGACGCAGTGACTACTAGGTAATACTTCAGAGACCTGACCACATCCAAGAAGTGCAAAATCCTTAGCATTACTAGGATTAGGGCACAAGGAAGAAAGAACAATATCCTGGTTCAAATGAAAAGCGGACACCACCTTAGGCAGGAAATCCGGCTTAAAGCGGAACACCACCTTATCCTGGTGTCTCTCAAAGTATGGAGGCTGGATAGACAGGGCCGCCAGCTCAGACACACGCCTAACCGAAGTAATAGCCACCAGAAAGACAACCTTGAGGGTAAGTACAGCCAGAGCAGCATCCTGAATAGGCTCAAAGGGAGCACCCTGCAAGGCAGACAACACCAAATTCAAATCCCAAACAGGGACAATAGGTTTTCGTGGGGGACGCACATGAGTAACCCCCTGAAAGAAAGTCTTGACCAAGGAATGTTGAGCAAAGGACTTCTGAAAGAAGACAGACAGGGCAGAAACTTGACCCTTCAAAGTACTGAGTTGGAGACCAGACTCCAAGCCTTGCTGTAAGAACTCTAGAACCCTGGGAACTGAGAACACCCAACAGGGAAGAGACCTAGACTCACACCAGTCAATGTAAGCAAGCCAAACCCTATAATAGATGGAAGATGAAGACTTCTTCCTAGCCTTCACCATGGTCTCCACCACGGAGGCAGACAAGCCCTTCTCCATCAAGATGGAGGTTTCAGCAGCCAGGCCGTCAAAGCCAGAGTTTGTAAATTGAGATGACGTAGGGAGCCCTGAGTAAGCAGATCTGGCACTGCTGGCGGGACGTACTGATCTACTGCCATCTGCACCACGTCTGCGAACCACACTCTTCTTGGCCACCTGGGGGCCACCAGAATCACTGGAACCCTTTCCAGAGCAATCTTGCGCAGTACCCTGCCCAGCATGGAGAATGGAGGACATACGGGAGCCGAAATTCCTGCCATGACATGGACAGAGCATCTGTGGCCAAGGCCAGAGGATCCTGAGACAGGGAGACAAAAGCCTGGAGCTTATGATTGTGACGGATGCAAACAGATCCACATCCGGTAGACCCCAACGGTGACACAGGGACTGGAATACCCTGTTGCAGAGGGACCACTCTCCCTGACGAGAGGTCCCCCTGCTCAGAGAGTCTGCCAGTAGATTCTCCGTCCCCGGGATGTACACAGCCGAAATGCATTGAACATTGGCCTCTGCCCATGTCAGAATCCGCGATACCTCCTGGAGGGCCCTCCTGCTCCGGGTCCCTCCCCGATGGTTGATGTAGGCAACCGCCGTCCTGTTGTCTGAGCGCACCTGCACAGACAGACCTCTCAGGTGATTGGTCAACTGCTCCAGTACCAACCTGATTGCCCGCAGTTCCAGAATGTTGATGGGTAAGTGGGTCTCCTGAGGGCCCCACCTCCCCTGGAACCGCAAGGACTTCCAGAATCCATCCTGACAGACTGGCATCCGTGGTGACTGTCTCCCAGGAGGGGGCCAGGAAGGATCTGCCTCCCATCAAGTTCCTGTGGTCCAGCGCCCAGGAAAGGGACCGTCGGACCGAGGGGGGAAGCACATCCAAGGACGTTGGATCCTTGTCCCATACTGACAGAAGGTGAAGTTGAAGAGGCCTCAAATGGAACTGAGCAAAGGGCACCACCTCGAAGCACGCCACCATCAGGCCCACCAACTGCATTCCCAGCCTGAGGGAGGGCCGGGGGCACGATAGCAGGAACCTCACCTGCGCAGTTAGAGCTTCCACCTTCTGCTGAGGAAGGAATATTCTTGACTGAATCGTATCCAGAATCATTCCCAGGAATGGGGTTACCGGGGAAGGGGACAGGGAGGACTTGGGGTGATTGATCACCCAGCCAAAGGACTCCAGGGTGGACACCACCAGCTGAGTGTCCAACTCTGCCTGTTGCAGAGACCGAGAGGTGATGAGTATGTCGCCCAGGTAGGGTATGCCCCTTGACCGCACCAGAGACATCACCCCTGCCAGCACTTTGGTGAACGCTCTGGGAGCTGAGGCGAGACCAAAGGGCAGGGCCACAAATTGGTAATGTTGGTCCTCCAACGCAAATCTGAGAAACCTTTGGTGTCCAGGGAACACAGGAATGTGAAGGTAAGCATCTTTGATGTCCACCGACGTCATGAGATCCCCTGGGCGCAGGGAGCCAATGGCCGAGCGCAGAGTTTCCATGCAAAAACGCTTGTTTTTGACAAATTTGTTGAGGATCTTTAAATCCAGAATAGGCCTGACTGTGCCATCTTTTTGGGGGACTGTGAAAAGGTTGGAATAGAACCCCTTGCCTCTTTCTCTTAAGGGGACACTGCAAATGACCCCCATATCCAGAAGGCCTTGCACGGCCTGCATCAAGTCCTGGGGGATCCTGGACGAATCTTAGGGGTGGGGCGCACAGCAAACTATCTTGTAGCCAGAGGACACTACCTCCTGAATCCACCTGTCTGAGACGTGATGCCTCCAGACGTGCGCAAAGTGCTGTAGCCGCCCCACCACCCCGATGGGCGAGGGCACCCCATTATGCCTGGGGAGGCTTGGGAGAGGGTTTTGGTTTAGAGCCCCAGGAGGCGCCGTGGCGTCGTCCACTGTTCCTGCGCCAGGGGTCTGTACAAGCCCCCGCGAAGGACACCCCTTTGCCCTGCTTAGCACCGCAGTAGGGGAGTGAAGGGGGCCCCTGGCCCCGAAAGGGTCGAGACTGCTGCCTGCGCTGGGGTAACTTACCTCTTACCTTCAGCAAAAAGATCTAGGCGATCTCCAAACAGGCGTAGCCCAGTAAGGGCCCTCTTAGCAGCATTGTCAGCAGCCCACTGGCGCAGCCAGACCGCGCGGCGTATAGCTACTGCCAAGGCAGAGGTTCTGGCACACATCCTAATGGCATCATCCAAGGCAGATAGGATAAAGTTCACAAACATATCACAGTTAGACAGTGCATTAAAAGTATCAGGTTGCCCTTCATCAGACCCATCAAGTACACTTCTGATCAGGGTCCTGAGCACCAGGGACATAATGGCCGAGGCGCAAACCGGGCGCAGCGCCGCCCCCACAAACGCAAAGGGACACAGACCCGCGCATTGTCACCGCTGATAGGCGAGACCCCACAAGCTACACACAGCCGGGCTTGTCCCGAAGGATCCCCGGTCCCAATATCCTGGGATGCCTCCATATGGTGATTATTAGGCACAATATGCCAGTAGGGATTGACGCTATAAAGCAACCCTGGATGCCCCAATGACCCACTAGGGAAGTGGGAGTACTTATACTAGGCCCAACTACAATACACATGGGCCGGGAGAAGCCACTGGATTCACCAGTCTGAAAGACACAATGAGAAGAAGAGGTGTCAGAGTCATACACAGAAAATTATTAGTATTAAAGTTGCCCGCGAGGGCACTTACAGACCGAGGGAGGGGGGACCGTTACACACACGCGCGCGACTATACAAGGAAAGGCGCCAAAAGAACCTCAAAGGGCGGGCCAGAGCGGGCCGTGACGCAGGGCCCCCCGAAGAGCGCGAAGTCCACAGACAAGCTGCCAATGAGAATGCAGGAGCGTCTGAGGCAACGCCGCCGCCCGGCGCAGGGCATGAAATGAAGGAAAGGGCGCGCACGGCGGCGGCGTTCGCAATAGTAAAAATACAACTTTGTGAAGTACTCACCTGTAGAGTTGGTATTATACGCATACAGCACGTCCTGCTCCAGTAGTAGTAATAACATGTGGGTAATCCTCCGCCGCCGTGCACTGCAGACATGTAGAAAACAAGCTCCTCCCGCCCCTTCATATACCGAGGGACCTCCCACAAATCCCCAGCATTGAAAAGCAGTGAGAAATAGAGGCCAGGAGAAACCACCACCCAAAACTGGCAAAAATATCAAAGATAACAATCACCAACAGGGGATCCAGAACAAGGTGAAACAGGGTGGGGTGGAGCAGGACGTGCTGTATGCGTATAATACCAACTCTACAGGTGAGTACTTCACAGAGTTGTATTATTCTAAGCATACAGCACATCCTGCTCCAGTAGTAGAAATAACATGTGGGACATCCAATAGCAGTGTCCATAAAGAAGGGTGGGATCCCCAACAGAAGGCAACAGCAAGCAGTCTAAACTACTGCCGCCTGCAGAACCTTGCGGCCAAACACAGCGTCAGCTGAGGCCCGAACATCAACCTTGTAAAACTTTGTAAAGGTATGTACAGAAGACCAAGTAGCAGCCTTGCAAAATTGTTCAACAGAGGCCTGGTGCTGAAAGGTCCAAGAAGCCCCAACAGCTCTAGCAGAATGAGCAGTAAGACGAAAAGGGGGGGGGGGGGGGGGGGGGGAGTCTTCCCCTTAGCAGTATAGGCTTGAACAACAGCCTGACGAATCCATTTACTGATGGTAGACTTGGCGGGAGCCAAACCCTTCCTAGGCCCATGAGGCACAACAAAGAGCATCCGTCTTCCTAAAGGCCTGCGTGGTAACCAGGTAAGATTTGACACACCTGACCACATCCAAGGAATGCAAAACCCTTTCCTTAGGGTTACTAGCATTAGGGCAAAAGGAAGGAAGTACAATATCTTGATTCAAATGAAATGCAGACACAACCTTAGGCAGGAAGTCTGGCTTGAAGCGAAACACCACCTTATCCCGGTGTCTCTCAAAGTAGGGAGGCTGAATAGACAAAGCAGCCAACTCAGACACACGTCTGACCGAAGTGATGGCTACCAGGAAGACAACCTTGAGCGTGAGCACAGCTAGAGCGGCCTCATGGATAGGCTCAAAGGGAGCCCCCTGCAGGGCCGACATCACCAAGTTCAGATCCCAAACAGGAACCATAGGTTTCCGAGGGGGGCGCACATGAGTGACCCCCTGAAAGAAGGTCTTAATAAGAGAGTGATGGGCAAAGGTCTTCTGAAAGAAGACAGACAGGGCCGAAACCTGGCCCTTCAAGGTACTAAGCTTAAGAACTAAGTCTAGACCATGTTGTAAGAACTCCAGCACCCTGGATACTAAGAATTCCCGGCAGGGAAGAGACCTGGATTCACACCAGTCAATGTAAGCACGCCATACTCTATAGTAGATGGCAGCAGAAGTCTTCTTCCTGGCTTGCACCATAGTAGCCACAACAGAGGCAGAAAAACCCTTTTCCATCAAGATGGAGGTTTCAATAGCCAAGCCGTCAAAGCCAGTGTTAGTAAATTGGGATGGCGTAGAGACCCTTGAGTCAGAAGGTCTGGCAACCTTGGCAGATCGTACTGATCTACTGCCATTTGAATCACGTCCGCGAACCACACTCTTCTTGGCCACCTTGGGGCCACCAGAATCGCGGGTACCCCTTCCAGAGCGATCTTGCGCAGCACTCTGCCCAGAAGGGGAATTGGTGGAAACACATACAGGAGCCGAAACTTCTTCCAAGACATTGACAGGGCATCCGTGGCCAGAGCAAGAGGATCCTGAGACAGGGAAGCTTGTGATTGTGACGTGACGCAAAGAGATCCACGTCCGGCACACCCCAACGGTGACACAGACTGAAATACCCTGTCGCAGAGGGACCATTCCCCCTGACGAGACGACCCCCTGCTCAGAGCATCTGCTAGCAGATTCTCCGTCCCCGGAATGTAGACAGCCGATATGCATTGTACATTGGTCTCTGCCCAAGTTAGAATCAGAGACACCTCCTGGAGAGCACCCTTGCTCCGGGTTCCTCCCTGATGATTGATGTAGGCTACGGCCGTCCTGTTGTCTGAGCGTACCTGAACCGCCAGACCCTTCAGGTGCTGGGTCAATCGTTCCAGCCCCAATCGGACCGCCCTGAGTTCCAGGACATTGATAGGAAGATGGGCCTCCTGAGGGCCCCACCTCCCCTGGAAGCGCAGGGACTTCCAGAATCCCCCCCAGCCCGAAAGACTGGCATCCGTTGTGACCGTCTCCCAGGAGGGAGCCAGGAAGGATCTGCCCCTTGTCAAATTCCTGTGGTCCAACCACCACGCAAGGGATTGTCTGACCAAGGGGGGAATCATCCAGCTGACGTCCAGAGATGCTGGGTCTTTGTTCCATACTGACAGAAGGTGAAGCTGTAGGGTTCTCAAATGGAACTGGGCAAAGGGCACCGCCTCGAAGCTTGCCACCATCAAGCCCACCAACTGAATTCCCTGCCGGATGGAGGGATGAGGGTTGGAGAGCAGGGATCTCGCCTGGGTTATCAGAGCTTCCACCTTCTGCGGAGGAAGGAATATCCTTGATTGAACCGAGTCCAGAATCATCCCCAGAAACGGGGTCACTGAGGAGGGGGACAGAGAGGACTTTGGGTAATTGATCACCCAGCCGAAGGACTCCAGGGTGGACACTACCAACCGAGTGTCCAGCTCTGCCTGCCGCAGAGACTGAGAGGTGATGAGAATATCGTCCAGGTAGGGCAACATGCGTATGCCCTTCAGTCTTAAGAGAGACATCACCCCTGCCAGCACCTTGGTGAAGACCCTGGGGGCCGACGTAAGGCCGAATGGGAGGGCCACGAATTGATAGTGCTGATCCAACAGGGCAAATCTGAGGAACCTTTGGTGCCCTGAGAACACCGGCACGTGCAGGTAAGCGTCCTTGATGTCCACAGATGTCATGAAGTCCCCTGGACGCAGCGAGGCAATGGCCGAGCGCAGAGTTTCCATACGAAATTGCCTGCTTCTGACAAACTTGTTTAGGATTTTCAAATCCAGAATGGGTCTGACTGACCCGTCCTTTTTGGGCACCGTGAACAGGTTGGAATAAAACCCCATGCCCCTGTCTCTTAAGGGGACCTCGCAGATGACCCCGAGCTCCAGAAGGTCCTGCACAGCCAGCATCAAGACCTGAGCTGAGGCAGGATCCTGTGGGATCCGAGACCCAACGAACATGGTAGGGGGCAGCACAGCAAATTCTATCTTGTAACCAGAGGAGACTACCTCCTGAATCCACCGGTCTGGGACGAGGCGTCTCCAGACATGCTCAAAGTGCTGTAGACGTCCCCCCACCCTGACGGGCGAGAGCGCCCCTTCATGCTTGGGGGGTCTTGGGGGGGGGCTTTGGGCTTGGGCCCCCAGGAGGAGCCAGGACGGCATCCTCTGTTCTTGTTCCAGGATTCTGAGCGCGACCCAGAGAAGGACACCCCTCTACCTTGCTTGGTCCCACGGTAGGGGGTAGAATGGGAGCTTGGACCACGAAAGGGCCAAATCTGAAGCTTGCGCTGGGGCAGCTTGCCCCCCTTGGCAAAGATATCTAATCTTTCTCCAAACAGGCGCAGTCCTTTAAACGGAAGCCCCGTAAGGGACTTCTTGGCGACGTTGTCAGCAGCCCACTGGCGTAACCAGATCGCGCGGCGTATGGCCAGCCCCAGAGCTGAAGATCTAGCGCTCAGCTTAATAGCATCGTCCGATGCAGATAGGATATAATTCACAAAGGTCTCACAGGTGGCCAGAGCGTTGGCGGCATCCGAGGGCAGGTCATCCTCCCCTTCCAGGGCAGTTTTAACCACCGTCCTGAGCGCCACCGCCGTGATGGCTAAGGCGCACACCGGGCGGAGCGACGCTCCCCCAAATCCAAAGGCATGACATGCCAACTGATCAACTCGCCGATCCTCTAAATCCCGCAGCGTAGTAGTGTCAGGGGAGTGCATAATAGAGGTGTTGGACAGACTCCGAATCGGGGCATCGACCTCGGGCGGCGATGTCCAACACTTAACCAGATCGGCAGGAAATGGATACTTCTTATCCACAGCCTTAGGAATCCCCTGGAGTTTACTGGGATGTTCCCATTCTTTCAGCACTAGGTTATTAAAGTGAGTTTGTTCGGAAAACTCCAACCGCACCCTAGCGGTATGAAACAGATCGCCCCTTTGCCGAGGTGCCGCGGGAGGGGGAGAGAGGGATAAAACATCAAAGATCTGAGACAACAGTCTGTCAATGTCGTCCTGGGACCAAAGATCAGAACCAGACTCCTCCTGACTCCTGGACTCGTCCTCGTAGGATCCTGAGTCAGATAGCAGTTCCCCTTCCTCTGATGGGGACTGAGCATAGGAAAGCAGTAAATCATCAGATTCTACAGGTAGAATAGTAGCTTCAGGGTTCAAATGACGCTTCTTGGCAGTAGCCTTGCGCGCCAAGGAGCCAGCAATAAAGCTTTCCACACTGGCCAATCTAGAGGCCAAATCAGCGTGAGAATCCCCACTAGTATTGGGGGTAATGCTCAAGCTTGGGGGAGTAGGGGAAATAAGGCGAGGTGTGGGCCCAGCCTCGGAAGAGGTGGGGAGACCGGCTAGCGCCTGTTGAGCACAAGGTACGCAGACCCGTGAATGGTCACCGCTGCTAGGTGAAACCCCACAAGCTGCACACAGACGGGCTTCGATCGCGATGTCCTGGGATACCTCCATATGGTGATTATTAAATTCAATATGACAGTAGGGATTGACGCTTTAAGCAACCCTGGATGCCCCTATAACCCGCTGGGAAGTGGGAGTAATATCTGAAAAATGGTCTGGACCGGGCGCTACGTCGGGCCAGGGGAAGCCACCGATGACCGTTGTCTGAAAGACACAAGGGGAACAGGGATGTCAGAGCCGAGCGCGAGAAAACAAGCTAGGAAAAGGATCGCCCATGAGGGCACTTACAGTCTGCGAGGGGAGGACCGTCTTCACCACACGCAAGCGAGAAGGAAATGGCGCCCAGCGAACCTCGAAGGGCGGCCAGAGCGGGCGATGACGCGAAGCTAGAAGGCGCGCAGCCAATCAGGAGAGAATGTAGATACGTCAGCATCACTTCAGAGAAGAAGTCTGACGAAGTGAGTAAGGAGATTTGAAAAACGCCGTAGCTTCCCCAAACAGTGCTGCTGTATGCGCCTAGAGCACAGTAAAACGCTGCAGTCAGTTTAAAAAATACCATTTTGTGAGTACTCACCTGAAAAATGGATATTATCGGTGTGCCACACACCCCGCTTCCCTTTTAATACTTACGATCGGGTTACTCCACTAGCAGGTGGCGACGTGCAGGGAGAAGTCTTGAAAACGAGCCCCTTCCGGCCTATATATACCTGGGACCTTCCACTGAATCACCAGTTATTTAAAAAGCAGAAAGACAAGGTTCCAGGAAATCCAACGGTAACCTCAAAATAAAGAAAAACTTCACCATATAAAGGATTCGGGATACCGAAAAGGGCGGGTGAAGCGGGGTGTGTGGCACACCGATAATATCCATTTTTCATTTTTTTTTTGAGTACTCACAAAATGGTATTATTCTCGGTGTGCCACACACCCCGCTTCCCTTTTAATACTTACGATCGGTACATCCAAAAGCAGTGTCCACAAGGGATGGGTATCCAAAGGCAAGGTGAAGCATAACTTAAATGACTGCAGTCTGCAGAACTTTGCGGCCAAACACAGCATCCGCTGAGGCCCGCACATCAACCTTGTAAAACTTAGAAAAAGTATGAACAGAAGACCAAGTAGCGGCCTTACAAACTTGTTCAACAGAAGCTTGGTGCTGAAAAGCCCAAGACGCTCCAACGGCGCGAGTAGAATGAGCAGTGATACGAAAAGGGGGAATTTTCCCCTTAGCAGAATAGGCCGCAATAATGGCCTGACGTATCCATTTGCTAATGGAAGATTTGGCCGGCGCCAAACCCTTCCTAGGCCCACAGGGCATAACAAAAAAGGCATCAGTCTTACGAAAAGGAGAATAATCAAATAGTACTTAACACAGCGTACTACATCCAAACAATGCAAAACCCTCTCCTTGTCATTCTTAGGCTTAGGACACAGGGAGGGAAGAACAATATCCTGATTCAAATGAAAAGCAGAAACAACCTTAGGAAGAAAGTCTGGTTTGAACCGAACCGAAAGACCACCTTGTCCTGATGCCTCTCAAAGTAGGGCGCCTGAATAGACAAGGCCGCCAACTCCGAGACACGCCGAACCGAAGTGATAGCTACCAAGAAGACAATCTTCTGAGTCAAGGTAGACAAAGCAATATCTTGCAAAGGCTCAAAGAGAGGAGCCTGAAGAGCAGAAAGAACCAAATTCAAGTCCCAGACAGGGAGTAATGGTTTCCTGGGAGGCCGCACATGCGTAAGCCCCTGGAAAAAAGTTTTAACTAAAGGAAGAAGCGCGAAACGCTTCTGAAAAAAGATAGATAAGGCAGAAACCTGCCCTTTCAAAGTACTCAGCTGAAGACCAGAGCCCAGCCCTGATTGTAAAAACTCCAGAATCCTGGAGACCGAAAAGACCCTACAAGGCAAAGACCTAACCTCACACCAAGCGATATAGGCTTTCCAAGTCCTATAGTAGGTGATAGAAGAAGACCTCTTTCGGGCAGCGATCAGAGTCTTAATAACCGAGTCAGAAAGACCCTCCTCCTCCAAGATGGAGGTCTCAGCAGCCAAGCCATCAAAACCAGCGTTGGTAAACTGGGGTAAGACAGCCGACCCTGAGTGAGCAGATCAGGCCGAAGAGGCAGAACGAGCTGATTCACTGTCAGCCAAATGATGTCTGCGCACCACACTCGTCTTGGTTCTCTTGAGGCCACGAGAATGGCGGACACCCTTTCCAGAACCAGCTTCTGTACCACTCAGCCTAGCATGAGTATCGGAGGAAACAGGTACATAAAACCCGGGTTACCCCGGCTCAGGGATATGGCTTCCGCCGCCCGAGCCAGAGGATCCTGGGAGGGTGACACAAAGATCGGGAGCCTGCAATTGTGGCGAAAGGAAAACAGGACCACCTCCGGTGCCCCCCACCGGAGCGAACTGCAGACTGCCGAGAGACAAGGAACATGTGTCTTCGCCCAGGTCAGGATCAGGGACTCCACTCTGAGAGCACCCAGACTGGAGGTCCCCCCCTGATGATTGAAGTAAGCAACCGCTGCTTGACTGTCCGAGCGTAGCTGAACCAGAGGGCCCGGACCATGATGGGACAAAAGAGCAAGAACCAGACGGAAGACTCTCAGCTCCAGAACAGACGGCCGAGGATTGGAAAGAAAGATCCAAACCAACTCCTGAATCAGACAGACCTTGGACTGAGTGAGCAACACCCTGTGTTGACCGAAATCCGACCGTATTCCCCGAAAGGACACCACCCTGGCTAGAGCAAGGGGGGGACCTGGGAAGTTTGAAAAACTTCAGATGCAGGACGGGGCAAGCTGACCCGTCCTTCTAGGGGACTGCGAAGAGAATGGTGTAAAAATTGAGGCCCACCTCTAAGTGCAGCACCGGCCGGATGACAGCCATTTCCAGGAAAACCGGTGAGGGAGGGCGAGACTCTAACTCCGGTCTGTAACCGGGCGACACTACCTCCCAGATCTATGTGTCTAGAGACTCCCGGCCTTAAACTAGGGAGGAGTGTCGCAATTGTCCCCCCACCCGCACGGGTGGTCATTGCTGAGCGGGCTTAGCAGTAGGTTTGGGCTTGGCGCCCCAGGACTGACTGGGACGGCCACGACCTCTTCCCCGGGACCAACCTACAGCCACCGGTAACGGGAAGGGAAGCCCCTCTGCCCGCTCTGGCTCCTCGAAAGGAGGGACTAAAGGAACTTGCACCCCTGAAGGAGCGACGAGGTTTCTTGAATTGAGGCAACTTACCATCCTTGGTAACCGCATCCAATTTCTCGCCAAAAAGGCGGAAACCTACGAAGGGTAGCGCTGTAAGCGCCTTTTTAGAATTAAGGTCCGCCGTCCACTGGCGCAGCCATATAGACAGACGAAGAGCCACCAGCAATGCCGCTGTCCTGCTACTCGTCACAAGAGCATCGTCCTGAGCAGTCAGGGCAAAAGAAACAAACGACTCACACTGCTTGAGAGAGCTAATCATATCACAAGCGGGATCAAGATCTGCAAGCAGATCCCTAATAATGGATCTAACAGCCAGCAAAAGAAGCGCCGAAGCACAAATTGGCTAAAGTGTCGAGCCGGCACTGATAAAACCATGGCGAGCCAATTGATCAATCCGACGATCCTCACCATCCTTAATGGTAGTGGTGCCAGAAAGGTGAAACGCAGCCGGGCCAGTCAACCCCAACACCGGGGTGTCGACTTCGGGGGGCACTGACCAAAGCTTCACCAAGTCCTCTGGAAAGGGATAACGCTTATCCCAATTAGGAGGAGTTCCAGCCAGGCGCGTGGGTTGTTCCCATTCCTTAAGGACAAGCTTCTCAAAGTGCTGTTGCCTGGGAAACACCAAACGCGGCTGGGGTACATCAAACAACTCACCTTTTGGCAGAGGGACCACCGCAGGCGGATCCAAGGCCAAAACTTTAAACATTTGAGCCAAAATGGAAGGAGTGTCAAGGGACACCCCCACAGCCTGATCACCAGCAGTATCAAACAATAGCTGGTCTGCAGGCTCATCCGATTCCTCAAGAAGTTCCCCCTCCTCATCAGGGGGACAATCGGAATAATCCAAAAATTCAGATACCTCATCCTCCGGGGCAGGTACTGCCGGAGCAAGGTGCTTCCGCTTTGCCATAGCCTTCTGAGTCACTGAAGCGGAGATAATTTTCTCGAGGTTGGCCAACCGCGCATGCACCTCGGAATGCGAATCCCCATTTTTGACAGTGTCACACGGGGTCCGGACTAGGTTGGGGGGGGATAGGAGATGACGGAAATTGCGAGGAGCCAGAAGCCGGAGCAACGGACTGGCGCACAATGTTCTGCTGAGCACATGGAACACATAATATGACATCATCGCCTGGGAGCGGAACCCCACAGCCCCCACACAACCTGGATGGTCCCGAGGAGCCATTTCCGGTAACATTGGAAGCCTCCATATGGTCAATTTATGGTATTCGCAACAACCCAGGGTTTTACGCAATAAGCAACCCGGAAATGCCCCTTTATAATTAAAGTCCCGGAAGTGGGAGGATTTTTTTTTTTTTTTAAACCTAGGAAAAATCCCAATTTAGAGACTAAGACTAGCCAGGTATAACAGACCGGGAGAGCCACTGCAGTGAGGGGATCCCAGAATCTGTGGGGGAAAAGAGACCACAGTCAGTCCCCCAGCTACAATCATACATAACCAATAAGGCAAACATATAAGGCTAGCTTAAACATCTTGAATAAATATACATGACACATGTAATTTCAAGGCAAAGCAGAGTGCAAAAAATCAGAGCACATACTGTGTATAAATACATGCCCCTACATATATATACATACATATATACACATACCTACACACTACACTATATATATATATATATATATATATATATATATATATGAATACACACCACAAAGGTAAAGTGAACAATCGCAGCCACTGGAGCACATATCCCACCTATGTGAAAAAACAACATTCCCCACAAGTAGAAATGCCCCAGGGAGAAAAATGCTGCACAAGCAGCCATAGCATAAGAACGGCCCCACGTGCGCAATGGTGGGGCTGTTTTACCTGTGTAGTTTTCAGCTGCAAGGAAGCTCTTCCACCACCGGCTGCAACGTCCAGGTGCGAGGGGCGGGCCCGGAGACAGCCCGCAAAAGGAGGGAAAAACAAACAGTCAAAAACAGGCCCCAGCAGCCCTGGCCATGCGCTGACACTAAGACCTTTTCACAGTAAAGTAAAAGCACTCATGCACATTACACACACACACACACACACACACACCCCCCTTTAGCGAAGGGAAAAGGCCAAGCGGGAGAAGGTGACCTAAAGGGACATCGGGACAGGGGCATCCCAAATCCGGATCACCAGCCGGATAGCCGCATTGCCCCACAAGTGGGGTCGAGCGGAGGAGATAAGCTCCTAGGCACCTAAAGTGTCATCTACCTTTGCCCAGCCCGCAGTCTAGGCTGGGAGGCTTCCATTTAACTAAGCATAATAAACACACAAGAACTGGGCAGAAATAGACCAAAAGGGGATGCCGGATTTTACCCCGGCTACCTGCAAGCAGGAGACTTCATTCTTCTGTCTTGTCGCTTCATGCAGAGAGAAAAAACTGGTGATTCAGTGGGAGGTCCCAGGTATATATAGGCCGAAAGGGGCTCGTTTTCAAGACTTCTCCCTGCACGTCACCACCTGCTGGTGGAGTAACCCGATCCTAAGTATTAAAAGGGAAGCGGGGTGTGTGGCACACCGAGAATATAAGCAAGTGAAACGCGCTCTGACACCCGGTAGCGGTAAAGCGTCTATAGTGTACTTAGGGCAAGGAGTAGGCCATCAAACACACAGCCCCCCCTCTTTTTCCCCCCTTTAACATGGGAAGGAAGGTGACCCGAATAGAGGGTTCACCGTTAGATGGGGCATGGGGGCACTAGTGCAGGAGGGGCATCCACTGAAGGCTCACCATTCGCCTTAACCGCATACCCTATGGAGGCGGATTGCGGTGGAGACTAGCTCCGTAAGCACACTAGGTGCTGCCTACCTTCACCCGACCAACGCAGCCCAGGCTGGGAGGCATTAATTCACAATGAGGACGGGTGGAAATAGTCCCGCAGGGCCTAGGGCTGTCAAGCCCCGCTCGCCTGCGAGAGCGTGATACCTCATGTCTTCGCAGTTCCAGCACTGCAGAGAAATCTGGGGATTTGTGGGAGGTCCCTCGGTATATGAAGGGCCGGGAGGAGCTTGTTTTCTACATGTCTGCAGTGCACGGCGCCGGAGGATTACCCACATGTTATTACTACTACTGGAGCAGGACGTGCTGTATGCTTAGAATAAGCAAGTCAGCGCGGCGGTTGACACACATACTAGTCCCAACACACATACCAACAGGCGATATACACGAATCACGGTACACACTCTACCACCCCCCCTTCTTCTCCCGAGGGCTACGGGGAGAATGAGGGAGGCTGGCGGCCCTTTGTACAGGGCCCACCGCTACTGGGGCATGGGACAAGAATGCGGGGAGGGGCATCCCATAAAGGCTCACCATCAGCCTATACCGCCTACCCTTTGGTGGGGGACTGCAGTGGAGCAGCGCTCCTTGAGCACACATGGTGCTGCCTACCTTCACCCGACCAGCGCAGCCCAGGCTGGGAGGCACATCACATCCAGGACGGGTGAGAATAGCCCAACAGGGCCGCAGGCTTTAATAGCCCCGCTCACCTGCGACAGAGTGATAATTTCATGTCTTCGCAGTAAGCACTGCAGAGAAATCTGGGGGATTTGTGGGAGGTCCCCGGGTATTTGAGGGGCCGGGAGGAGCCTGGCGGAGGATAACCCAAGTGTAAGTAATCTATCTGGAGCAGGACGTACTGTATACTAAGAATAAGGTGGGTATATTTAGGTAAATATGCATATCAGGATAAATGGGGTGGGGGGGCATGAGCACTAAAAGTGGCTAGGGCAGTATGAACCCTTAATAGGCCCTTAGCATGGGATTGTGGGGGATGCCGTGAGCTGCTGTGGCACAGTGCAAGCACCACCGTTTATCCCCTGGAATCCCCTGCAACCCCTCGTCATTTAAGTCTGCCAGGCGCACAGAGTACCCAAAAAGAGGAAGGTGAGGCTAAGCCACAGGGACAGGAAGCTGAGGGTTCCAAACATTGAATGGGGATGCAAATATAAAAGTTCTGGTGCACTTTAATTGTTCCTGGTGGTCAGTACACTGCCGTTGCAAAATCCTAATTGGGGACCACTTACCTATGAAATCTAATTAGAAATCTGGAGCTAGAACAGGTGTAATTTATTTTTCATTTTGCCTTCAATAGAACTCACCATTTCACAGGCCACTTCATCAGGATTGTCTATTTCCAAGTTAAAGCTGAATTCTATTGCTTCATTGTCTTTGTGTTTTCCTTTGAGTTTTTTGGGATCTTCCACCCAAAGTCTTAAAGCTAAAGAAGCGTTGATACCATCATCTTCCTCTGCTAGTTCCACCCGCAGCCCTGTGTCTTCAGCAAAGAAGGCATGGATCAAGAGGTCCTTAATAGACAACCTAGAAAGATATGGCAGTAAATGGTTTGTGCATTAGACAAAAAAAAGCAATTCTGTGAGTACTCACCTGTAGAATTGTTTTCGTTCTTGCATGGCATGGCCTGCTTCGGTATTCATAACAGTTGCGTTATTTCGCCACGAGGTGGCGCAGTGGTACTGCAGAAAGCTGTGGCATCTCCTGGCCCCCTATAAAAACAGTTCCCAGAGTAGACAAGTAGTGAGACAAGAAGCCGGGAGAGAATAAAGGTAAAAAAAAAACCCAACTAACCTGGAACAATCACCATAAAGAGGCAATCAAGAATAACGATAACAAGGGTGGGTCGAAGCAGGCCGTGCCATGCAAGAACAAAAACAATTCTAAAGGTGAGTACTCACAGAATTGCTTTTTTCTTTATTGCATGGCACGGCCTGCTTCGGTATTCATAACAGTTGGGACATCCAAAAGCAGTGTCCAAAAGTAGGGTAGGATCCCCAATGAGTAACGGCCGGCAGTTCAAGTCACTACCGCCTGAAGCACCTTGCGGTTTCAAAAGCAGCATCCGCTGAGGCCTTAACATCAACCTTGTAAAACTTGGGAAAAGTATGAACAGAAGACCAAGTAGCGGCCTTGCAAACTTGTTCAACAGAAGCTTGGTGCTGAAAAGTCCAAAAGGCACCAATAGACCGAGTGGAATGAGCAGTAATTCTAAAGGGAGGTTCCTTCTCCTTAGCAGAATATTCTTGAACCACCGCCTGACGGATCCACTTGCTGATAGTGGATTTAGCCGGAGGAAAACCCTTCCTAGGTCCAGAAGTGAGAACAAAAAGAGCATCAGATTTCCTGAAAGGCTCAGTAATGACCAAATAAAACTTCAGAGCCCTGACCACATCCAGGGAATGCAGTGTCCGCTCCTTGGAATTAGCAGGATTAGGACACAATGAAGGCAAGACAATGTCCTGATTGAGATGAAAAGCAGACACCACCTTAGGCAAGAAATCCGGCTTAAGCCGAAACACCACCTTATCCGGATGCCTCTCAAAATAATGAGGTTTGATGGAAAGCGCCGCAAGTTAAGAAACTCGCCTTACAGAAGTGATAGCCACCAAAAAGGCTACCTTAAGAGTCAGAATGGGCAAAGTAGCCCCACGGATAGGCTCAAAGGGAGGACCCTGCAGAGCAGACACCACCAGATTCAAGTCCCAGACAGGTAGCATAGGCTTACAAGGACAACGCACATGAGTAACACTCTGGAAAAAAGTTTTAACCAACCGGTGGTTGGCAAAGGATCTTTGGAAAAAAATTGCCAGAGCTGAAACATGGCCTTTGAGGGTGCTTAGTTGAAGGCCAGAATCCTGGGAATGGAAAAAACCCGACAGGGAAGATTGGACTCACACCAGGCAATGTAAGCATGCCAGACCCTGTAATAGATAAAGGACGAGGACTTCTTCCTAGCCCGAATCATGGTATCAACAACAGAGGCAGGCAATCCCTTCTCTGTCAAGATGTAGGTTTCAGCAGCCAAGCCGTTAAAGCCAGCGTTTGTAAATTGGGATGGCGTAGCCGTCCCTGAGTAAGAAGATCTGGATCCCTGGGCAAGACGTACTGGTCTACTGCCAACTGCACGACATCTGCACGACAACCACACCCTTCTTGGCCAACAGGGGGCCACCAGGGTGGTTGACACCCCCTCCAAAGCAATCTTGCGCATGACCCTGCCCAGTAGAGGGAACGGAGGGAACACATAGGGAAGCCGAAACTCCGTCCAAGGCATTGCCAGTGCATCCGTGCCGAAGGCCAGAGGATCCTGAGACAGAGAGACAAATCTGGGAAGTTTGTGATTGTGACGGGATGCAAACAGGTCCACATCCGGCTGACCCCAACGGTGACACAGGGAGAGAAACACCTGGTTGTTGAGGGACCATTCCCCCAGATGAGACGTCCCCCTGCTCAGGGAGTCCACCACCTGGTTCTCCACAACCGGAATGTATACCATTCTGTTCCTCCAAGACAGTATCAGAGACACTTCTTTGAAGGCTCGTTTGCTCCGAGTCCCTCCCTGGTCCTCACCAAGGACGGGGACAGTGAAGACTTGGGAAAATTGATCACCCAGCCGAAGAACTCCAGAGTGGAGCTCACCACCTGGGTGTCCTGTTCGGCCTGATGAAAGGACTGAGCCACAATGAGGATGTGGTCCAGCAGAGCCATCACTACCGCCAGCACCTTGGTGAACACCCGATGGCGCCGAGGTGATACCGAATGGTAAGGCCACAAACTGGTAATGCTTATCGTCCAGCACGGACCGCAGAAATCTCCGACGGACAGCAGAGCATAGCGTCTCCATGCGAAAATGTTAGAATCTGACAAACTTGTTGAGGCCCTTCAAGTCCAGAATGGGCCTCAGAGAGCTGTCCTTTTTGGGGACTGTGAAGAGATTGGAATAGCACCACTGACCCTGTTCTTGAGGGGCAAATGATCCCCAACTCCAGCAGGCATTGCACCGCCGAAAGTAACCCTTGAGCTCATAGGGCGTTTAAAGACATCCGGGATCCGATGAATCTTAAGGGCGGCAAGGCTGCAAACTATCTTGTAACCGGAGGACACCACCTCCTGAATCCACCGGTTTGAAACGTGGAGCCTCCAGACGTGAGCAAAGAGCCGAAGCAGTCCCCCCACCTGGATGGGTGAGGGCGCCCCCTCATGCCTGGGGGGCCTTGGGAGTAGGTTTGGACCTGGAACCCCAGGAGAGACCGGGACGTACACGAGATTTGCCACGGCCCCAAGACTCTCTGCGGCTACCTGAGAAGAGGGAGCCACGACCTCCTCTGGAAGAACGAAGGGAGGGAAGGGAGACGGAGGTCCCCCGAAAAGGCCGGGGCTGCCTCCTACGCTGAGGCAGCCTGCCATCCTTGGCCAAAACATCAAGACGCTCACCAAAGAGCCGCAGCCCCGCAAAGGGGAGCCCAGTGAGAGCCTTCTTAGCAGCAGCAGCAGCTGCCCACTGACGTCACCAAACAGAGCGGCACATAGCCACCAAAAGTGCAGAGGCCCAACCGCCCAGCCTCACAGCATCATCCATGGCAGTAAGGGTAAATACAACAAAATCAGAGCAAAGCAAGAGGGCCCTATAATCCTCCCTCCTCCTACCATTCATAGTGCCATCACAGAGACGCTTGACCAGTTTAAGGGCAACAGCTGTAATGGCAGCAGCACAGGCCAGGCGTAGTCCAGCCCCCACACAAGTAAAAGCATGGCACGACAGTTGATCCATGCGCCGGTCCTCGCTGTCATTCAGAGTGGTAGTGTCAAAAGAAGGCATGACTGAAGTATTAGACAGGCCTAACACGGGAGTGTCCACCTAAGGCAGACAGGACCAACGCTTTACTATATCAGCAGGAAAGGGATACCTCTTATCCAATCCCTTGGGCACAGCGGCCATCCTGTTAGGACGTTCCCACTCCCTAAGCACCATAGAAGTGAAATGGCCCTGCTCAGGGAACTCCAGACGCTGTTTACCAGGACGAAAAAGCTCACCCCGCTTTCTGTTAGCCACCTCAGGGGGAGCAATGAGCAAGATTTTAAAAATTTGTGACAGCAGATTGTCAGTGTCCTCAAGGTACCATGATTCATCCCCGGACGCAGACCCAGGGTCACTAATGCAATCCCCCTGCTGGTCCCCAGAGGAGTCAGAGTCCTGGAACAGTTCCCGTTCCTCTAGGGAATAAAGTCTACCAGTGGCATCACACTCCTCATACTCCTCAGTGGAGCGTGAGGGAGAGGAAGTCAGGGGCAGCTTCTTGCCAGAGGCATTCCTAGGAATAGGCCCGGCAAGCTGCTTCTCAATGTTGGCCACATGAAGTGCCAGATCAGACTGACCCCCTGCTAGCATCCCCCTCACTGGGAGAAAATTGAAGCAGTGGGGGGATAGGTGATGCCAAAGGGGATGCACAGCTGGGAAGCGATGCAGGGAAACCAAGCTGGAGCGCAAGGACACTTTGAGGCACGGCACGCACACCGTGACATCATTGCTGATAGGGGATACCCTGCACATGGAAAACAGCCGGGATTGCCCCGAAGGAACCTCGAGCACGCTATCCCCAGAAGCCTCCATATGGTGATAAACACAGGCGCAATAGACCAGCGCTGGGTAAAGGCTAATACAAAAGCCACCCGGGATGCCCCCAGATAAGCAAAAATGGGGGGGGGGGTGGAGGAAGGAGTATAGCCGGGAGAAACCACAACCCACTGGTATCCCGCCTGAAAGACATAAGAAAAAAAACGACGAATGAGCATCCCACAGCACATGCCCCACGAGACCAATAAACACCCCCCCCCCCCCCCCAAGGGGGACTCATGGACCACCGCAGGGTCACCAAGGCACAGACCGCAGGATGAAGCGACACACTGCAGGAAATAGCGCTGCAGCCCGGAAGGGAGAAATCCAGATGCGGGGTGGTGGGGGGGGGGAATGGTTGGGCGACGCGATACGCGTCATCCCCCGGCCCCCTCCCCGCCGAAGAGCGCGAAAACGGCTCCAGGAGCACTTGACCCTAGCGCTCTTCTACCCTCACCCGATCTGTCAACCAAGGCTGGGAAGCAGTGAGTGTCCAGAAACGGGTGGAAATAGACTTGCAGGGCCGCAGGCTTGGTTGCCCCGCTCACCTGCGCAAGAGAGAGAGCCATCTTCTAACTTCGCAGTTTCACTGCAGAGGAAACATTGGGAACTTTATGGTTAATCCCATTTTTATAGGGGGCCGGGAAATGCCACAGCTTTCTGCAGTAACATTGCGCCACCTTGTGGCGGAATAACCCAACTGTTATGAATACCGAAGCAGGCCGTACCATGCAATAAAGAAAATATATCAGTCAGCGGTCGCACCAGAACGTACCATTCACGGAACCGTTTTTTTTTTTCTTTTTATTGAGGCCATGACGCTTTAAATTGATTTATAATCTGGAGTGTTCAGTTGGCATAACCCCAGCCTTTTTGGTTGCAAAATGGAAGCCCAACAGGTGTAGATACACATTAAGGCTTTTTAAATTGGCATCTCACAAGAAAATAAAGGTTAACTCTTTCATTAGCAGATATCATGTTCCACTCACTTCACATTATATTAGACTGTCAGAAGAAAACAACAAGAGACACAGTACTATTTTGTTCAGTACTTTCTTACCTTTCAGTCTTATTCTGCCGAATACAGCTCTCAATAATTTCTTTAATTTCAGGATCTGTCACTTTGTTAAAACTGGCAGGTTTAATACCCTGTAGAGGTCAGTAAAGAGAAGAAAACCATTGGTAAAAACAAAGTCGTAGGTAGCATTTCAGAAACAACGCTAGACTAGTAAGAAAAGAAACTTCAAAATTTAAAGCGGTTCAATACTCATTTTATTTAATGGCTGCAGGGGGATGTTGCTCTCGCAGTTATCAATGAGAAAAAACTCATCAGCAGCAATCCCCTGATATTTAGGCATACACAAAAATAAAAACAAACCAGGGTTACACTGTAGTTAACTATGTGAGGCAACAGGACTCAACTGTTAGGCCATCATAGGTGCTACAATTGTATTCAAGTGAGTACTTTTAAATTACATTTAGAATCAAAGTGGTCCAAAACTGAAAAAATACAATTCTGTGATTAATTACCTGTAGAATTGGTATACAGTACGTCCTGCTCCAGATAGAATACTTACATTCGGGTACTACTCCGCCAGATGGCGCTGGACTGCAGAGACATCGAAAATAGGCTCCTCCCAGCCCCTCAAATACCCGGGGACCTCCCACAATCCCCAGCATTGAAAAGCAGTTAACGAGAAGCTGGGAGAATTAAAACAACTCAAACTAGTAACTATAACAATGATAACAATCACCATACAGGGGATCCAAGATAATGCAAAACCAAGGGTGGGGTGGAGCAGGACGTACTGTATACTCATAATACCAATTCTACAGGTGAGTAATCACAGAATTGTATTATTCTTAGTATACAGTACATCCTGCTCCAAATATAATGCTTACATTCGGGACATCCAATAGCAGTGTCTATAAAGTAGGGTGGGATCCCCAAAGGTAACAGCAGACAGTTTAAACCACTGCCGCCTGCAGAACCTTGTGACCAAAAGCAGCATCAGCTGAGGCCCTAACATCAACCTTATAAAACTTAGAAAAGGTATGAACAGAAGACCAAGTAGCGGCCTTGCAAACTTGTTCAACAGAAGCCTGGTGCTGAAAAGCCCAAGAGGCACCAATAGCACGAGTGGAATGAGCAGTAAGGCGGAAGGGAGGATTCTTCCCCTTAGCAGAGTAGGCCTGAATCACAGCCTGACGAATCCACTTGCTGATAGTAGACTTGGCAGGAGCCAAACCCTTCCTAGGACCAGAAGGGACCACAAAAAGAGCACCAGTTTTCCTGAAAGGTGCAGTAGCCACCAGATAGTACTTCAGGCACCTAACCACATCTAAAGAATGCAAAACCCTCTCCTTAGTAGTACTAGGATTAGGGCACAATGACGGAAGAACAATGTCCTGATTCAAATGAAAGGCAGACACGACCTTAGGCAGAAAATCTGGCTTGAAGCGGAACACCACCTTGTCCTGGTGTCTCTCATAATAGGGAGGCTGGATAGAAAGCGCCGCCAACTCAGACACAAGCCTAACAGAGGTGATAGCCACCAAAAAGACAACTTTGAGAGTAAGAATGGCCAGGGCAGCATCCTGCACAGGCTCAAAGGGAGCACCCTGCAAGGCTGACAAAACCAAATTCAAATCCCAAACAGGCACCATAGGCTTACGCGGGGGAGGCACATGAGTAACCCCCTGGAAAAAAGTCCTGATCAGAGAATGCTGAGCAAAGGACTTCTGGAAGATAACAGCCAGGGCAGAAACCTGACCCTTCAGAGTACTGAGTTGGAGCCCCATTTCAAACCCATGCTGCAGGAACTCCAGAGTCCTGGGAATAGAGAACACACGACAGGGAAGAGACTTAGACTACACACCAGTCAATGTAGGCACGCCAAACCCTGTAATAAATGGAAGAAGACGACTTCTTCCTAGCCTTTATCATGGTATCAACAACCGAGGTAGACAGCCCCTTCTCCATCAAAATGGAGGTTTCAGCAGCCAAGCCGTCAAAGCCAGAGTTTGCAAATTGGGATGGCGTAAGGGACCTAAGTGAGCAGGTCTGGCACCTTGGGCAGAATGTACTGAACTACTGCCAGCTGCACCTTGTCTGCGAACCACACTCTTCTTGGCCACCTGGGGGCCACCAGAATTGCTGGCACCCCCTCCAGAGCAATCTTGCGCAGAACCCTGCCCAGTAGGGGGAATGGAGGAAAGACATACAGGAACTGAAAGTCCTGCCATGACATTGCAAGAGCATCCGTGGTCAAGGCCAGAGGATCCTGGGACAGGGAGACAAAGGCCGGGAGCTTGTGATTGTGACGGGACGCAAACAGATCCACATCTGGTTGGCCCCAACGGTGACAGAGAGATTGGAACACCCTGTTGCAGAGAGACCATTCTCCCTGGCAAGAGGTCCCCCTGCTCAGAGTCTGCCAGCAGATTATCCACCCCCGGATTGTACACCGCTGATATGCAGAGAACATTGGCCTCCGCCCAGGTCAGGATCAGAGACACTTCCTGGAGGACCCTCTTCCTCCGGGTCCCTCCCTGATGATTCATGTAGGCAACTGCCGTCTGGTTGTCCGAGCACACCTGAACAGGCAGGCCCCGAAGGTGAGGAGTCAACTGAGCCAGAACTAACCTGATTGCCCGCAGCTCCAAGACGTTGATAGGTGTGTGGGCCTCCTGAGGGCCCCACCTCCCCTGGAACTGCAGGGACTTCCAGAAACCCCCCCAACCTGACAGATTGGCATCCGTGGTGACCGTCTCCCAGGAAGGGGCAAGAAAGGATCTGACCCCCAACAGGTTCCTGGAGTTCAGTCACCACGAGAGGGACCGCCTGACCAGGGGGGAAAGCGCAAAGACCCGGTCCAGGGACGCAGGGTCCTTGTCCCATACTGACAAGAGGTGGAGTTGCAGAGGGCTCAAGTGGAACTGAGCATAAGGGACCGCCTCGAAGCACGCCACCATCAGGCCCACCAGCTGCATTCCCTGCCTGATGGAGGGATGACGACAAGATAGCAGGAACTGGACTTGCGCAATCAGACTGTCCACCTTCTGCTGAGGAAGAAAAATACAATTTTGTTGATTACCCACCTTTAAAATGGGTATTATAAGTATGTCACAAACCCCGCTTCCACTATTCATGACATATGGGTTATGGTCCAGTAGAGGGCGAACTTCTGCAGAAATGAAAGCAAAAAAGAAGCCCCTCCTGGTCCATAAATACCTGGGACCTCCCACACATTCCCCAGTATATGACAGCAGTAAGGGGACCAGGAAGAACTAATAAAACATTCTTAACAATAAAAGGTTCACCATATAAAGGATCCAGAATACTAAAGGGTGGTATGAAGCGGGGTGTGTGACATACTTATAATACCCATTTTAAAGGTGAGTAATCACAAAATGGTATTAGTATGTCACACACCCCGCTTGCACTATTCATGACATATGGGATATCCAATAGCAGTGTCCGTCATGGGTGGGGATCCGAATACAGCAAAAAAATGCACCAATTTAAACCACTGCAGCTTGCAGAACCTTGCGGCCAAAAACAGCATCCGCTGAGGCCCGCACATCAACCTTATAAAACTTGGAAAAAGTATGAACGGAAGACCAAGTAGCAGCCTTACAAACTTGTTCAACAGAAGCCTGGTGCTGAAAAGCCCAGGAAACCCCAACAGCACGAGTAGAATGAGCAGTGATCTTAAAAGGAGGAACCCTCCCCTTTGCAGAATAGGCCCCAACAATGGCCTGGCGTATCCATTTACTAATGGTAGACTTGGCGGGCGGCAAACGTTTTCTGGGCCCGGAAGGCACCACGAACAAGGCGTCCGCCTTACGAAAAGGAGAAGTAGCAACCAAATAGTACTTCACACAATGAACCACATCCAAAGAGTGCAAAATGTTAGAGGAAGACCTCTTCCTAGCTCTAATCAAGGTTTGAATAACCGCCTCCCTCAGGATGAAGGTTTCAGCAGCCACGGCGTCAAAGCAAGCGTTTATAAATTGGGGTAACGTAGTGGACCCTGAGAGATCAGATCCGGAAACAGGGGCAGCCTGTACTGATCTAACGCCAATCTTAAGACGTCTGCGAACCAAACCTGTCTTGGCCACCTTGGGGCCACCAGAATTGCTGGTGCCCCCTCTAGAGCCAGCTTGCGCACTACCTTGCCTACCATGGAGAAGGGGGGAAACAGGTACAGAACCCCAGATCCCTCCAGGCAAGGGACCAGGCATCCACTGCCAGGGCCAGAGGATCCTGAGACAGAGATACAAAGGTTGGGAGCTCGTGATTGTGCCGAGAGGCAAAGAGATCCACCTCCGGAGTCCCCCACTTGTGACACAGGGCCCGAAATACCCTGTGGTTGAGAGAATATTCCCCTCGGCGAGAAAATCCCCTGCTCAGGGAGTCCGCATCCGTGTTCTCCACTCCCGGAATGAATACTGCCGAGATGCAAGGAACATTGCTCTCCGCCCATGTCAGAATCAGAGAGACTTCCCTGAGGGCACTCCTGCTGCAAATCCCTCCTTGGTGATTGATGTAAGCGACCGCAGTACGATTGTCTGATCGAACCTGAACCGGTAAACCCTGTAGGTGAAGCGTCAGAACCAAGTGGATAGCTCTGAGCTCCAAGACATTGATGGGGGAGTGAGCCTCCTGAGGACCCCACAACCCCTGGAACTGATGATCCTTCCAGAAACCTCCCCAGCCCGACAGGCTGGCATCCGTGGTAACCGTCTCCCAACCAGGGGCCAGGAAAGATCTGCCCCTTGTCAGATTGCTTGATTCCAGCCACCACTGAAGGGACTGACGAACCCTGGGAGACATCAGAAATGACTGTTCCAAGGACTGTGGACATCTATCCCATTTCAGCAATAGATGGAGTTGTAGCGACCTCATGTGGAATTGAGCAAAGGGGACTGCCTCGAAGGAGTCAAATCTACAAGAGTCATCCCTAGCCGAATAGAAGGGCGAGGGATGGTCAGGAGAACACGTATCAGATCCTGAACCCTCTGCACCTTTGGCTGAGGTAGGAAAACTCTGGCCTGACTGGTATCCAGATTCATGCCCAGAAATGAGATCTCCCTTGATGGGGAGAGAGAAGACTTGGGGTGGTTGATCACCCATCCGAACCTGTCCAGCGTCGTCACCACCGTCCTGGTGTCCAGCTCCGCCCGGCAGAGGGAGGAAGCTGTAATGAGCAAGTCGTCCAGATATGGCACAATGCGAATGCCCTGGGCTCTGAGCAGGGCCATAATGCCCGCCAGAACCTTGGTAAACACCCTCGGTGCCGAGGTCAGCCCGAACAGGAGGGCCCCAAACTGAAAAAGCTGATCTCTGACCACAAACCTGAGATATCTCTGGTGTGCTGGGAAAATTGGTACATGAAGGTAAGCAACCTTGATGTCTATGGACGCCATGAAATCCCCCTTACTAAGGGAACCGATGGCTGAGCTAAGTCTCCATGCGGAACCTTTTGGTTCTGATGAACCTGTTGAGAAGCTTTGAATCCGGAATGGGTCTTGTGGAGCCATCCCTTTTGGGAACCATGAAAAGATTGGAATAATAGCCCCGGCCTCTCTCTGAAAGAGGCACCGGGCATATGACCGCCATGTCCAGGAGGTTCTTTACAGCCGACAGGAGCCCTTGCGCCGCCCGAGGATCTGAAGGCACCCGAGACCTTAGGAATCCGGGAGGAGGCCGGTACTCGAACTCCAGTTTGTACCCAGAGGAGACCACTTCCAATATCCACTTGTCCGTAACCTCCTGGGCCCAGACCCGGAAGAAGAGCCGCAGCCGTCCCCCCACCCGTAAGGGTGAGGGCGCCTCCTCATTGCTGAGCTGGCTTGGCAGCAGGCTTGGGACCCCAGGTAGAGGCTGGACGGGCACGTCCTCTACCTCTGTTCCAGGAACCCCCTCTGAAGCCAGAGTAGGCAAGACCTCTGCCCCCCTCTGGCGCCGTGAAAGGGAGGACTGAAGGAGCTTGCCCCCCGAAAGGAGCGACACTGCTTCTTACGCTAAGCTTCCCACCTTTCGCCACAGAATCCAATTTGTCTCCAAACAGCCGAGTTCCCAGGAAAGGCAGAGCTGCAAGTGATTTCTTTGCCGCAATGTCAGCCGCCCACTGGTGCAGCCAGACCAATCGGCGCATGGCCACCAACAGAATCGAAGTTCTACTACACATGGTAATAGTGTAGTTCATAGCCGACAAAACAAAATTCACGAACAATTCACACCTCTTAAGGGCTGTTAATTCAATGCTGTCCGGGTTGAGCTGGGACCCATTTAACATGTCCCTGATCTCCGACCTGGTAGCCACAGCCACGAGTGCCGATGCACAGACAGGCCGCATAGCTGAACCCACACTGGCAAAGGCATGACAAGCCATCTGATGCGCTTGTCCTCGCCATCCTTAAGGTTAGTGGCGTCAGGTGTATGTACAACAGAGGTGTTGGACAGTCCTAAGATGGGCGCATCAACCTCGGGAGGGGAAGACCAGCGCTTCACCGTGTCCACCGGAAAGGAATACTTTCTATCCCATCCCTGAGGTACACTATGAAGGCGACTCGGCTTCTCCCATTCTTTAAGAATCATGCTGTCAAAATGATCCTGATTTGGAAACTCCAAGCGGGGCTTAGAGAACCCAAAGAATTCTCCCTTCTTCGGAGGGGCCTCCGCTGGTGGGGAAATACCCAGAACCTCAGAGGGATGGGTCAGGCCCCTGGGAGTATCCACAGCATCACCCAGCGCCTGCCCGGCATCAGAGTCTTGGATTCCTCAAATAATTCCCCCTCCTCGAGCGGGGAATAGTCAGCCCACTGAGAGGAGTCATAATCATCACAATCAATTACGGGCGTAGCCGGTGACAGATGCCTTTTCTTAGCAGGGGCCTTTCTGCCCACGTAGCTAGAAATAATTTTCTCGAGGTTGGCCAGCCTAGCACATACATCCGAGTGCGACTCCCCACTAATGACAGTGTCACTTGGCGTACAGATGATGCGGGGAGGGGTAGGAGATGAGGCGGGAGGCACGGACCCAGACGCCTGGGATCCCGACTGCCGCGTAATGGCCTGTTGCGCACATGGTATGCAAATTAGCAAATACTCCTCCGTAAGGGGTACCCCACAACCCACACATAGCCGGGATTGTCCCGAAGGTAGCCCAAGCCCGTTATCCTGTGGAGCCTCCATATGGTGATTTTAAGGTAGTCGCAAAGACCAGAGGGAATTATGCTGGTAAGCAACCCGGGATGCCCCTTAAGTCCCAAGTGGGAGGATTTATAAGTGCCCCAATTACAGCTAGGGACCCTAGGACCGGGAGAACCCCCTTTTAAGCAAGGCACAGGGAGTCCTCTTGAAAGACACAGATATGTGGCCATAAGCACATGCACTCACACACAGCATTGCATAATAATACATGTCATGATTAAAACAAAAATACCATTTTGTGAGTACTCACCTGAAAAATGGATATTGTTGGTGTGCCACAAACCCCGCTTCACTTTTAAATATTCTTCACTTAATGGGTTAACTCACCGCCAGGTGACGCAGTGCAGAGAGAAAGTCTTGTAACGAGCCCCCTTCCGGCCTATATATACCTGGTACCTCCCTTCAATCACCAGTATATTAAAAAAGCAGAAAGACAAGGTACCAGTATTCTACCGGTAACCTCAAAATCAATTTGATATAAATAAAAAGCTTCACCATAGAAAGGCTTCGGAAATACCGAAAAGGGTGGGAGTGAAGCGGGGTGTGTGGCACACCAACAATATTCATTTTTCAGGTGAGTACTCACAAAATGGTATTATTCTTGGTGTGCCACACACCCCGCTTCACTTTTAAATATTCTTCACTTAATGGGACATCCAAAAGCAGTGTCCACAAGGGATGGGCATCTCAAGGCCAGGTGAAGCATAAATTAAATTACTGCAGTCTGCAGAACTTTGCGGCCAAAAACAGCATCCGCTGAGGCTCGCACATCAACTTTGTAAAACTTAGAAAAAGTATGAACAGAAGACCAAGTGGCGGCCTTACAAACTTGTTCAACAGAAGCTTGGTGCTGAAAAGCCCAAGACGCCCCAACGGCGCGAGTAGAATGAGCAGTGATACGAAAAGGGGGAACTCTTCCCTTAGCAGAATAGGCCGCAGTAACGGCCTGACGTATCCATTTGCTAATGGCAGATTTGGCTGGTGCCAAACCCTTCTTAGGCCCAAGGGGCACAACAAAAAAGGAATCCGTCCTACGAAAAGGAGACGTGATAATCAAGTAGTACTTAACACAGCGTACTACATCCAAACAATGCAAAACCCTCTCTTTGTCATTCTTAAGATTAGGACACAAGGAGGGAAGAACAATATCTTGGTTCAAATGAAAAGCAGAAACAACCTTAGGAAGAAAGTCTGGCTTGAACCGAAAGACCACTTTATCCTGATGCCTCTCAAAGTAAGGCGCCTGGATAGACAAAGCCGCCAACTCTGAGACACGCCGGACCGAAGTGATCGCTACCAAGAAGACAATCGTCTGAGTCAGAGTAGACAAAGCAATATCTTGCAAAGGCTCAAAAGGAGGAGCTTGAAGAGCAGAAAACCAAATTCAAATCCCAAACCGGGAGTAATGGTTTCCTGGGAGGCCGCACATGTGTAACCCCCTGGAAAAAAGTTTTAACTAAAGGCTTAAGCGCAACACGCTTCTGAAAAAAGATAGATAAGGCAGAGACCTGCCCTTTCAACGTACTTAGCTGGAGACCAGAGTCCAGCCCTGATTGTAAAAACTCCAGAATCCTGGAGACCGAAAAGACCCTACAAGGAAAAGATCTTATCTCACACCAAGCGATATAGGCTTTCCAAGTCCTATAGTAGGTGATGGAAGAAGACCTCTTCCGGGCACTGATCAGAGTCTTAATGACTGAATCAGAAAGACCCTCCTCCTTCAGGATGGAGGTTTCAGCAGCCAGGCCATCAAACCCAGCGCTGGTAAATTGGGGTAACACAACCGACCCTGAGTGAGCAGATCGGGCCGAAGAGGCAGAACGAACTGGTCCACTGCCAGCCGAACGATGTCTGCGAACCTCACTCGTCTTGGCCACCTTGGGGCCACGAGAACGGCGGACACCTTTTCCAGAGCCAACTTCTGAAGCACCCTGCCCAGCATGGGCATCGGAGGAAACAGGTATAGAAATCCCAGAACTCCCCAGCTCAGGGACATGGCGTCCACTGCCAGAGCCAGAGGATCCTGGGAGAGCGATACGAAGTTCGGGAGCCTGCGAGAGGCAAACGGGTCCACCTCCGGGGTCCCCCATCGGAGACACAGTGAGCGAAACACCCGAGGATGGAGAGCCCATTCTCCCAGACGGGGAGAGCCCCTGCTCAACCGGTCCGCTACCTGGTTCTTCACCTCTGGAATGTAAACCGCCGAGAGACAAGGAACATGGGACACCGCCCAGGTCAGGATCAGGGACACTTCTCTGAGAGCACTCAGACTGCGAGTCCCTCCCTGATGACCGATGTAAGCAACCGCTGTTTGATTGTCTGAACGCACCTGGACCGGAAGGCCCAGAACGTGCTGAGTCAGGAGAGCAAGCACCCGACGATGGTTCTCAGTTTCAGAATATTGGTGGGTAAGTGGGCCTCTTGAGGTCCCCACTGCCCCTGAAACTGCAGCTCCTTCCAGAATCCGCCCCATCCCGACAGACTGGCGTCCGCGGTGACAATTTTCCAAAGGAGGGTCAGGAAAAACCTGCCCTACACCAGATTGGTCGAGACCAACCACCACAGGAGGGACTGCCGGACCCGGGAGGACAACTGGAAGGACTGATCCAGCGACCGAGGCTGCTGGTCCCAAGACGCTAACAGAAAAAGCTGAAGTGTTCTCGTGTGAATTTGGGCAAAAGGAAGAAACACTCTGTGTTGATGAGAGTCCAGGCCGGGACGAACCGACCCATCTTTCTCGGGGACTCGAATTCCAGGTCGTAACCGGCCGACACTACCTCCTGGATCCATCTGCCTGGAACCACTTGGTTCCAAACCTGGGAGAAGTGTCGCCATAGTCCCCCCACCCGCACGGGTGAGGGCAGCCCCTCATTGCTGAGAGGGCTTATCAGCAGGTTTGGGCTTGGTGCCCCAGGACTGAGTGGGCCGGCCACGGCCCCTTCCCCCGAGTCCAACCTGCACCTCTGGTAGCGGGAAAGGAAGCCCCCCTGCCCGCTCTGAATCCTCGAAAGGAAGGCCTACCGGAACCTGCCCCCGTAAAGGGGCCACGAGGCCTCTTGCGTTGTGGCATCTTACCACCCTTTGCGACTGAATCAATTTTCTCCCTAAACAGACGCAACCCCAAAAAGGGGAGAGCTGTGAGCACCTTCTTAGAAACTGCGTCCGCCGACCACTGACGTAGCCATACTGACCGGCGAATAGCCACCAGCATAGCCGCTGCCTTGCTACTCATAGCCAGCGCATCGTCCTGAGCGGATAGGACATAGGACACAAAAGATTCACACTGCTTAAGCGCAGTAAACTGTTTACAAGCGGGATTGAGATCCTCATATAGCCCCTGAATTAAAGACCTAATCGGCAATAGAAGAAGGGCTAAAGCACACACCGGGCGCAACGCTGACCCGGAATAAATAAAACCATGGCGCGCGTATTGGTCAATCCGATGATCTTCCCCATCTTTAGGGACAGTGGTCTCAGCAGACTGTACCATAGCCGTGCTGGAGAGCCTTAGCACAGGGGTATCGACGTCAGGAGGGACAGACCAAAGCTTTACCAACTCTGGCGGAAAAGGATAACGCTTTTCCCAACTGGAAGGGATTCCAGATAACCGCGTGGGATGTTCCCATTCCTTAAGGACCACCCTCTCAAAGTGGTGTTGTCTGGGAAAAACCCAACGCGGCTGAGGCTCCTTAAACAACTGACCCTTTGGCAGGGGGACAGCCTCAGGTGGACCTAAATTCAAAATTTTAAACATTTGAGCCAGAATGGAGGGGGTGTCAAAAACAACCCCCTCCGACCAATCGCCAATCGCATCAGCCTCAAGCTGATCTGCAGGCTCATCTGACTCCAACAGGATTTCTTCCTCGTTCGGGGATCCATCGGACCATTCCACAGGCTCACATAACTCGTCCTGTGGAGCCGAAGGTACCGGAGTCAGGTGCCTCCGTTTTGCAGCGGCCTTTAACCCTGCTTTAACGGGCACTACTTTCCGGGGGCTGGCCGACCGTGCCGCCACCTGGGACTGCGAATCCCCACTTTTGACAGTGTCATGCGGGGTCCGGAATAGGGAGGGCGAGGTAGGCGATGATGAAGGTTGCGATGGGCCAGCAGCCGAAGCAACAGACTGGCGCGCAATGCTCTGCTTTGCACAAGGGATGCAAATAAAGACATCAGCTGGGAGTAGAGCCCCACAACTTACGCACCCCCCGAATGGCTCAGAAGAACCGTTTCCGGCAATAACGGAAGCTTCCATATGGTGATTTATGGTATTCGCAATTTTTGGGCTTTGAGGCATAAGCCAACCCGGGATGCCCCCTTATTTGTAAATGTCCCGGCAGGGAGGATTTTTTTTTATATATATATATATATTTTTTTTTAAATATATATACGCAAGTATATATAAATAAATATGTCCCAATTTAGGAGAAAGAGACTAGCCAGGCAATAAAGAACTGGGAAACTACTAATTGAAGGAATCCCCGGATCTGTGGGGAAAAAACAACCAACAGTAAAAACCCCCAGAAACCAATGTTTTTTAAAACAAAAGTATATTTCCATTAAATATATTACTTTTTAATAAACAGTCAAACCCATAAAAATATAGACGGCCCCACCAGGTGAGGCCGCTTACCTGCCCCAGTAAGGCTTACAAAAGCCCAGCACCCAGCCAAAGAGGTGGTGGAGACAGGCAGAAAATGTCAGCGAAGGCGGGAGTGGCCGATTAAAACAAAGGAGAAAAGCGGAGGGGGGAGGGGAGCTGGACAAGGTGAGAAATGTAAAGTAAAGGAAACCCCCCTCCCTTGTCTAGCACCACGGTAGGGGGAGGAAAAGGAGCCCTGACCCTGAAAGGGCCGAGACTGCCGCCTGTGCTGGGGTAACCTGCCTCTCTTAGCAAAAAGGTCCAGGCTGTCTCCAAACAGGCGCAGTCCTTTAAAGGGAAAACCAGTGAGGGCCTTCCAGGCAGCGTTGTCAGCAGCCCACTGGCGCAGCCAAACTGAGCGGCGTATAGTCACCACGAGGGCAGAAGTTCTGGCACACATTCTGATGGTGTCATCCAATGCAGATAATACAAAGTTTACAAAAACATCACAACTGGAGAGTGCATTAAACACCTCACAAGGCAATTCATCAGGGGCACTATCAAGCAAATTCCTGATAAGGGTTCCAGTGGCCACAGCAGTAATGGCAGAGGCACAGACCGGGCGCAGCGCCGTCCCCGCACATGCAAAGGCGTGGGATGCCAGCTGATCAATACGCCGGTCTTCGGCATCCCGCAGGGTAGTAGAATCAGGGGAATGCATGATAGAGGTGTTAGATAGCCCTAGGATCGGGGCATCCACCTCGGGGGGGGGGGGGGGGATGACCAACATTTAACCACCTCAGCAGGAAAGGGATACTTCCTATCCCAACTCTTTGGAACCCCAGGAAGTTTACTGGCGTTCCCATTCCTTGAGCACAAGGTTATGGAAATGTGCCTGCTCTGGAAATTCCAAACGTGATCTTGCTGTATGGAAAAGCTCCCCTCTTTGCCTGGGAGCCTCAACAGGGAGAGAGATAGACACAACCTCAAAAATCTGGGTCAATAATCTGTCAGTGTCATCCAGGGCCCAGGGGTCAGAGCCAGAATCGTCATGACCCCTTGGTCTCTCATCAGATGAGCCTGAATCAGAGAAGAGCTCCCCTTCATCAGACGGGGTATAGCCACACAGATTCATAAACTCCTCAGTTCCCATAGGGAAAACAGTAACATTAGGCGTCAAGTGCCGCTTCTTAGCAGGGGCATTGCGCGCTAAAGACTTCGCAATAATCTGTTCAACAGTAGCCAGTCTAGAAGACACATCAGGCTGAGAATCCCCACTAGTATGCAACTCAACAGGAGTGAGATTTAAGCTTGGGGAAGTAGGTGAAGTGAAACGAGGTGCAGCCACTGGCAGGCCAGATTGCAATGCAAGCACCTGCTGAGCACAGGGTACACAGACCCGTGCCTTGTCAGTGTCAGCACGAGGCTGCCCACAAGCTACACACAGCCGGTCTTGTCCCGAAGGGACCCCGGTCACATTATCCTGGGATGCCTCCATATGGTGATTATAGCGGCGCTATACGCCGATAGGGAATAACGCTATATAGCAACCCTGGATGCCCCAATAACCCGCTAGGGACGTGGGAGTATAATTTTTACAAGGCCTAAAAGCAATATATTAAAAAACAGGGCCGGGAGAAGCCAAGGACGGTTCGTCCCGCCTGAAAGACATAAGCAGACAAGACCTTAAGTACATCGTAACAAAAGTGAAGCAGATAAAGCCGCCTGCATGGGCACTTACGGACCGCAGTAGGTAGGAGTCCGTCGCGCATAGGCCAAGCAAGTCAGAAAAGATGGCGTCGGTATATCTCGAGGGGCGGGCCAATAATAGCGATGACGCAGAATGCGCCAAAGACGGGCCCCCCCCCCCCCGAAGAGCGCGAAGCCAGAAAGGCCAACAGCCAATGATGGCGCACCAGCGCCTGAGGTAATGCCGCCGCCAAGCGCGTAACACAGTAAGCGCGCGGCGATAATTTTAAAAGAAAAGTCAGCGCGGCGGCTGACACAAGAATAAAGACATGTGAAAAGTGAAAGCACAGACTTTGCATAACATACATATCTATACACATACACCCCCCCCCCCCTCTTTTCCCCCGAAGACTACAAGGAGGATGAGGGAGGTCGATGGCCACTTAGAGGGCCCACCGATAGGTAGGGGAAAGGGGCAATAGTGTGGGAGGGGCATCCCATAGAGGCTCACCATAAGCCTGAACCGCCTACCCTTTGGCGGGGGATTGCGGTGGAGCAGCGCTCCTAAGCACCAACGGCGGTGCTGCCTACCTTCACCCGACCAGCGCAGCCAAGGCTGGGAGGCATATTACTAATAGCCCCACTCACCTGCGAGTAGAGAGCCATTTCTCGTCCTTCGCAGCCAGACTGCAGAGAAATTCTGGGGATTTGTGGGAGGTCCCTAGGTATTTGAGGGGCCGGGAGGAGCCTATTTTCAATGTCTCTGCAGTCCAGCGGCATCTGGCGGAGTAGTACCCGAATGTAAGTATTCTATCTGGATCAGGACGTACTGTATACTTAGAATAAAAAGAAAAAAATTTTCAGGAACTGAGCAGGGAAGCAGCAGCAATGCAGGGCGCTCTGCTTATTGCCAAACACGGGATACCAAAACTAGGTGAGCGTATCTCAATTTGTGTGATCCCTGACAGGTTTTCTGCTAGATGTAATTGCTGGTCCACCTAAATTTCATGCAGATTATGTGATAGTAGGCAAGGGAAGTCAAACAGCTCGGGGTTTTACAAGAACAGGGATAGGATTGCTTAAAAGTGATACTGCAGGCAAAGGTAAATGTTACACCATTGCGTTGGGCATTTGCATTTGGCACTGTCCTAAACATTTTTTCAGTTTTTAAATTGAAGCAGAATTGCCCGAGATATTAGAGTTTACAGGTTCAGTCCATGACATTCTCTTTTTCATCTTGTCCCCCAATCAGCTCAGCAGAGCGAGACAGGATTGCTTGTCCCTCCCGCCCCACCTCAGCCTTATCCAGATTCATCACACTTCTGTCATCGCAGAGAGCAGATTATTATAGGCATCACAGATCCAAGGGCCACCCATACTTTTTTCATAAGAAAAATAATAAGCTGAACCTTTAAATCCCAATCTCTCTGCCATTTCTTCTTCAGTTTAACCCTTTAAGTGCCAGCTTACCTGGAGTCTTTGTCATGCTCTGTTGCCGGACCATTTTTTACAATTTGTCAAAACACAATTCTGTGGGAACTCACCTGTAGAATTGTTTTTTCTGGGGATCCATTCCAGACCCTCCTTACACTTGGGAATTACTTCCTTGCCCGAACGGTGTGACTGCAAGACAAAAAAGGTGTGGCCCCTCCCGGCCCATAAGTAGCAGCTGCCTCCTAATCAAGACCAGTACTTAAAAAGCAGTAAAACATAAACCAGAGGCAGGCCGGGAGGCCCCCTTATAGGAGACAATGTTACCTCGCACTGAACTCCACTAGAATTCTCTCAAATATACACTTTTTTTTTTAATGTCAATGAAATAACAATTGGACTAACCACCATAAAAAAAGCATCAAAAGATAGATCGTGACCCAAAAAAGCGTGGGCCGGAGGGTCTGGAATGGATCCCCAGAAAAAACAATTCTACAGGTGAGTTCTCACAAAATTGTGTTTTTTCTTAGGATCCCTTCCAGACCCTCCTTACACTTGGGATCTCCAAAGGCAGTGCCATCTATGGGTGGGATCCCCAGCGCGAAACAGCAGGTAGCTTATTTCACTACCGCCTGAAGAATCTTTCGACCAACCACAGCGTCAGCTGAGGCCCTAACATCTACCTTGTAAAAATACCATTTTGTGAGATACACACCTGTAAAATGGTTGTTACGAGTATGTCACACCCCCCACTTCCCGATATTCATGACACTTGGGAACCCGGCCTGTAGAGGGCGATCTTGCAGAGATGACATGGAAAAAAGGAACCCCTCCTGGTCCATAAGTACTGGGTTCCTCCCACTATTGCTCAGTCTTTTTAAACAGCAGTGAAGAACCAGGAAGAGCCAATTATATTCAATATTAATCAATAATCAATAATTATATTCAATATTAATCAATAATTATATGAGAATAATAATACCAAATAAAGGATCCCTTAGAACAAAAAGAGCCAATTATATTCAATAACTGTAAAATTATTTGAAATAATAATACCAAATAATGGATCTCTTAGAGCAAAAAGAGCCAATTATACTCAATAAATGTAAAATTATAGGATCCCTCGAACAAAAAAGGGCGGGGGAAGTGGGGGGTGTGACATACTCGTAATAACCATTTTACAGGTGAGTATGTCACACCCCCCACTTCCCGATATTCATGACACTTGGGACATCCAATAGCAGTGTCTATAATGGGTGGGGATCCCAAAGGAATAATGCATAACTTAAATTACTGCAGCTTGCAGAACTTTGCGGCCAAAAACAGCATCCGCTGAGGCCCGCACATCAACCTTGTAAAACTTAGAAAAAGTATGCACAGAAGACCAAGTCGCAGCCTTGCAGACTTGTTCAACAGAAGCTTGGTGCTGAAAAGCCCAAGAGGCTCCAATAGCACAAGTAGAATGAGCGGTGACACGAAAAGGGGGAACCTTCCCCTTCGCCATATAGGCCCCAATGATAGCCTGACGTATCCACTTACTAAGGGAAGATTTGGCAGGAGCAAAACCTTTCTTGGGCCCAGAAGGCACAACAAAAAAGGCATCAGTCTTGCGGAAGGCCGAGGTAGTAACTAAATAATACTTAACACAACGAACTACATCCAAAGAATGTAAGACCCTTTCCTTGTCGTTTCTAGGTTTAGGACACAAGGAAGGAAGAACTATATCCTGATTTAGGTGGAAAGCAGACACCACCTTAGGAAGGAAATCCGGTTTAAAATGGAAAACAACCTTATCTTGATGCCTCTCAAAATAAGGGGCTTGAATAGACAAAGCCGCCTGTTCAGAAACTCGGCGGACAGAAGTAATAGCAACCAAAAAGGCAACCTTCTGAGTAAGAATAGGAAGAGGAATATCCTGCAATGGCTCAAAGGGAGCAGCTTGCATAGCCGAAAGCACCAAATTAAGATCCCAAACAGGAAGTAAAGGCTTTCTGGGAGGCCGCACATGCGCTACTCCTTGGAAAAAGGTCTTAACCAAAAGGATGAAGAGCAAATGACCTTTGAAAGAAAATAGCCAAGGCAGAGACTTGCCCTTTCAAAGTACTAATCTGTAATCCCATATCCAGACCTCGTTGCAGATATTCCAGAATTCTAGGAATAGAAAATACTCTACAGGGCAAAGCCCTGGATTCACACCAATCAATATAGGACCTCCAAGTCCTGTAGTAAATGACAGAGGAAGACTTCTTCCTAGCTCTAATAAGAGTCTGAATAACCACATCAGAAAGACCTTCTTCTTTCAAGATGGAGACTTCAGCAGTCATGCCGTCAAAGCCAGCGTTTGTAAATTGGGGTAACAAAGTTGACCCTGAGTGATGAGATCTGGAAGAAGAGGCAGATGGACACGATCCACTGCCAGCTTTACGACGTCTGCATACCACAGACGTCTTGGCGCCACCAGAATTGCTGGCACCTCCTCCAGTGCTAGCTTGCGCACCACCTTGCTGATCATGGAGAATGGGGGAAACAGATATAGGAACCCCAGATCCTTCCAGGCTAGAGACATGGCATCCGCTGCCACTGCCAGAGGATCCTGGGATAGAGACACAAAAGCTGGCAGCTTGTGATTGTGACAAGAAGGAAACAGGTCCAACCGTGGAGTCCCCCACTTGTGACAGAGGAACTGAAAGACCCTTGGATTGAGAGACCATTCTCCCTGGCGAGAACATCCCCTGCTCAGGGAGTCTGCCTACACATTCTCTATCCCCAGAATGTAAACTGCTGATATGCAGGGAACATTGATCTCTGCCCACTGAAGGATCAGAGACACTTCCCGGAGGGCACCCCAACTGCGAGTCCCTCCCTGGTGATTGATGTATGCAACAGCTGTTCGGTTGTCTGACCGAATCTGAACTGGCAGACCCTGTAAGAAATGGGTCAGTCGAAGTAGAACAAGACATATGGCCCGAAGCTCTAATACATTGATTGGAGAATGAGCCTCCTGAGGCCCCCACAATCCTTGGAACTGATGCTTCTTCCAGAAGCCCCCCCAAGCCCACCAGGCTGGCATCCGTGGTAACCAGTTCCCAACGCGGAGTCAGAAATGACTAAAATGGGAAAAAGACATCCAGGAAACATTATCCGATCTAGACTGGCAAAATAAATTTAAGGAAAACGCCTGCCTAACATGGACCCCATTAAGAATTTTCGCCTTTAAATACCTCACCAGGTTCTATCTAACTGCAGACTACAATAGCAATATGCCCCAGAATCTCTGTTGGTGGTGCAACCTACACTTAAACACTGTACAACATATATGGTGGGAGTGCATACACATAGCAACACTATGGCAGGAAATAACTCAGTTCATACACCAGGCAAGAAGAATAAATATCCCCTTAGACAAAGTGAGAATACTCCTAAATACCCCAATACTAGACCTCCCCATGCCCAAACGGTCTCTGGTCAATACCATTATTACGGGTTCTAGATACTTCATAGTCACCTATTGGCGCAACCCCAATCCTCCTACCTTTGGAAAGTGGCTAATAAAGATCCGAGAGATCATAGAAATAGAAGCGGCAGTAACCCCACATACTGAGCTCAAGAAACAACTCCAGGAGTTTGCTCAAGATATTTAAAATTTAGCAAAATCAAAGAACTGATACGCCAAGGAAACCAAATATGAGTGCACTTACCTTTGGATTACGGTATTAAGATAGAAGTAGGAAGTCCCGTGTTCTTGCTAGGGGGGAGGGAAGGGGGAGGGAAGGGGGAGGGGGGGAGGGAAGGGGGAGGGGGAAGGGGAGGGAAGGGGGAGGGGGAAGGGGAGGGAAGGGGGGAGGGGGAAGGGGAGGGAAGGGGGAGGGGGAAGGGGAGGGAAGGGGGAGGGGGAAGGGGAGGAAGGGGGAAAAAAAAAAAAAAAAAAATTTCAGCTTATTAATATCCGCATCTGATGAAATAGGACTCTAAACGCTGATGAAAGATGATACGAATCTGAAAAAACAGTAAAAAAAGACCTAATCTGAGCGGAAAAAAAATAAAATAAAGATCAAAAAAAAAAAAAAGAAATGACTTGCCCTTCTGGAGGTTGTGCGATATTAACCACCACTGAAGGGACTGCAAAGCGTGGGAAGACAACAGACAAGTCTGATTCAATGATAGTGGGCACCTGTCCCACTTTGCCAAGAGGAAGAGCTGGAACGTTTGGGCAAACTGGGCAAACAGGACTGCCTCGAATGCAGCTACCATCAATCCCACTAGTCTCATCCCTAGAGAGATAGACTGACGAGGGTTGGACAAGAATAGACGAATCAAGTCCTGAATCAGAACCATTCCAGAATCAGGCCCAGGAAGGGAATTTCCCTGGACGGACAGAGTGGATTTGGGGTAACTTATTACCCATCCGAACCTCTCTAGCATAGAGACCACCATCCTGGTGTCCAACTGTTCGAGGGAGGAGGCCGCGATAAGAAAATCGTCCAGAAAAGGCACAATGCGGATGCCCTGGACCCTGAATATAGCCATCACTCCTGCCAGCATCTTGGTAAAGACTCTTGGGGCCGAGGTAAGGTCGAATGGCAGGGCCACAAATTGATAATGCTGGTCTTCTATCGAGAACCTGAGAAATCTCTGGTGACCCGGAAAATAGGAATGTGCAAATAAGCATCCTTGATGTCTATGGATGTCATGAAGTCCCCCTGACTGAGAGCATCGATCGTTGATCGCAGAGACTCCATGCGGAATTTTCCGAAACGGATAAATCGATTGAGTCTCCTTAGGTCTAGGATAGGCCGAACAGAACCGTCCTTTTTGGGTACCGTGAATAGGTTGGAGTAAAACCCCAAACCCCTTTCCGCTGGAGGCACTAAGCCGATAAAAGCCATGTTTAACAGATCCGCTACTGCTGCCCGCAGTCCCTGCGCAATTGCCGGATCTGACGGCATCCGGGAAATGAAAAATCTGGGAGGAGGCCGGGACTCGAATTCCAGTTAGTAACCGGAAGAGACTACTTCCAGAACCCAATTGTCTGATACCTCCTGAACCCAGACCTGGAAGAAGAACCGCAGCCGTCCCCCCACCCGTAAGGGTGAGGGCGTCCCCCTCATTGTTGAGCAGGCTTAGTGGCAGATTTGGTTTTGGACCCCCAATTCTGACTTGGACGGCCACGTCCCTTTCCTCTATTCCACGAAAGGAACGACTACGTTTCTTACGCTGAGGTAATTTACCTCCTTTAGTGACAGAATCCAATTCTTTCTCCAAAGAGGCGCAATCCCACAAAAGGGAGCGCTGTAAGCGATTTCTTAGCTACAATATCAGCTGCCCACTGCCGCAACCATACTGACCGCCGGATGGCGACTAACAAGGCAGAGGTTCTGCTGCACATGAGCAGAGTATCATCTAAGTCAGAAAGTACAAAAGATGCAAACATCTCACATCGCTTAAGAGCGGCTTACTCATCAGAGGCCGGATCAAACCCTGAGTAATTAATTAGGTCTCTCACAACAGACCTAATAGCCACTGTCATGAGTGCTGAAGCACCAACAGGCAGCAAGGCCGAGCCCACAATGGAAAAAGCGTGGCACGCCATTTGATCAATACGCTTATCCTCTCCATCTTTAAGTGTAGTGGAGTCAGGAGAATGCAACACAGAAGAATTGGATAAATTAAGCACAGGGGCATCCACCCATGAGCAGAGTATCTTTTAAAAATCCAGTCTCTCTATAAATTAATTAAATAATGCATAGATGGCCATTGTATGCTTGCGCACACATAGGAATTTGTCCTCCGCATTTTAACTCATCCGTGCAGTGAGTGTAAACATGCCCAGAGCGGTGGGCACAGGTGGTGGTGATGACCAACGCTTAACAGTATCAGCTGGGAAGGGATATTTCTTGTCCCAGCCCAAGGGAATGCCAGGAAGCCGCGCAGGCTTCTCCCATTCTTTAAGAATAATTTCATCAAAATGCTTTTGATTTGGAAATTCTAAACGAGGTTTAGAGACTCCAAAGAATTCCCCTTTTTGAGGAGGGACTACTTCAGGAGGAGTAATAACCAAAACCTCAAATAACTGAGCAAGAGCTTTTGGGGTATCCACAACACTTGCTTCAGCCTGCTCAACCTCAGTACCAACAAATTGCTGTTCATCAGAAACATCTGATTCCTCATAATAATTCTCCTTCTTCTAACTGAGAAGGATCAGACCAATCAAGCAATTCACAATTGTCTGACTCCCTTGCCGGAGCGGCATGAGTCAAGTGCTTTCTTTTAGCCGAGGCCTTCTTAGGCACAGAGGTAGCCATTAAATTTCAAGATGAGCCAATCTGGCACATAAATCAGCATGCGACTCACCACCCATGACAATATCATTGGGGGTACGGATAAGACATGGCGGAGTAGGAGATGAGGCATTAGCCGCAGGCCCTGAAGCCTGGGCCTCAGTTTGTTGCATAAGTTGATTGTGCACAAGGGACGCAAAGAATTGCGCTATCCCCAACAAGGGATGCCCCACATCCAAAACACTGCCGAGTCTGTGCAGAGGGAATTGCATGCCCGTTATCCTGGGATGCCTCCATATGGTGTTTAGTATTATACTATGATTGATTATAGTCGCCAAGTATATATGGGGTTTACGCAATTGCTACCCGGGATGCCCCTTTAAATAGTCCCAAGTGGGAGGATTGGAACACAAATGGACCCCCAAATACGGCTTAAGGGCTTTTTTTTTTTTTTAATAAGGACCAGGAGAAACCCCTTTTTAAATAAGGAGTTTCTACCTACAGAGAAAACAAAAAAAGCAGTCACCAAATGCACACAATATAAATAAATGACAGAAAAAAACTCCCTTCAGCCAAGCTCATGCAACAAGCTCACATCATGAGGCAAGGCCACAGGAAAGCAGGAAGTCAAACAGAGCAAACACGTGCTCTCTGAATAAAAACATGCCTAAGCCCCGCCCACTTCCAGGATCACATGGCCAAAAATGGAGGGAAAATTCAAATCTGAACACAGCCAGAAAACAAAGAGCTTTAATAGGTAAGCAAAAAATGCTGCCTAGACAGAGATAGGAAAATCTAAATAAAACATTTCCTAATAAATAGTATAGTAAAACATACATAATAAAGAAATAAAGACTTATTTTATATATCTTTTTTTTTTGTGCATGGTGACAAATAAGCCCAGATAACGCCCCCCCCCCCCTTTCCCCCCTCCTTTTTACCCAGCAGGGTTAAAGGAGAACTAAGGAGAGAGGATAGAACAGCACCCATAAGGCACAAGGGGATTATAAAGGGACAGGGGCATCCCATGCCGGGAACACCAACCCGGAAGCCGCCTACCCACATTTAGGTCTCACGGAGGAGTAATACTTCTGTATACACCAGAAGGTGTATGTATCTACCTTTGCCTGTACCACACAGCCAGTCCTGGGAGGCATACAATATAACCAAACAGGTTTAAAGAATTTCAGACAAAAATAGAGAAAAAAAGGGCCGGGCTACCTGCAGCTTGAAGGAGAGTCATCTTCTGAATGCTTCGCCAACTGCAGAGACGAAAAGTCTGAGGAATAGTGGGAGGAACCCAGTACTTATGGACCAGGAGGGGCTCCTTTTTTCCATGTCATCTCTGCAAGATCGCCCTCTACAGGCGGGGTTCCCAAGTGTCATGAATATCGGGAAGTGGGGGGTATGACATACTAGGAATATTTGGTAAATGTATGAACCGAAGACCAGGTAGCAGCTTTACAAACCTGCTCCACCGAAGCATGATGCTGAAAAGCCCAAGAAGCACCAATGGCCCGTGACCCGAAAAGGGGGTACCTTGTCTCTGTGTAACTCAAAATAAGGAGACCTCATACATAAGGCGGCTAATTCGGAAACTTGCCGGAGGTGATTGCTACCAAGAATATCACCTTGAGCGTCAAAATGATCAATGGAGCGTCAATCATAGGTTTAAAGGGAGCACCCTGGAGAGCAGATAGTACCAGATTCAAGTCCCACACCGGTAAAATAGGCTTGCGCAGTGGTCAGACATGAGTGACTCCCTGAAAAAAAGTTCTGAGTCTATTACCAGCGATAGACTTCTGGAAAAAAATAGATAAGGCCGAAACATGCCCCTTTAGGGTGCTTAACTGGAGACCCATTTCTAAACCATCCTGCAGAAATTCTAAAATTCTAGCAACCGAATATTTTCTGCATGAAATTTTCCTGGACTCACACCAGGAAATGAACGCCCGCCAGACCCTGTAGTAAATCTTGGCAGATGTCTTCTTCCGGGCCTGAATCATGGTATGAATAACCTTCGCCGATAAACCCCTCTCTGTCAAGATCGAGGTTTCAATAGCCAGGCCGTCAAAGCCAGCATCTGTAAATTCGGATGCCGAAGGTATGAGAAGCTCTGGATTGTCTGGCAGGCCAATGATCTACTGACATCCTTACTATGTCTGAAAACCAGCTTCCCCTTGGCCAGCGAGGAGCCACCAGGATGGTTGGTACCCCCTCCTGAGCTACCTTCCTTAGCAAACGGCTCAGAAGTGGGAGCGGGGGAAATTCATACAGGAGATTGAACCTTGTCCATGGGGTTGTCAGAGCGTCCATTGCTTTGGCCAGAGGGTCTCTCGAAAGAGACATAAACCTCGGCCGTTTGTGATTGTGTCTGGACGCAAAGAGATTCACCTCTGGACAACCCCAGCGAAGGCAAAGAGCTTGAAAGATCTTCTGAGAGCCCATTCTCCCCGACGCAGTGACCCCCTGCTCAGGGAGTCTGCCTCCTGGTTCTCTACCCCCAGGATGTAAACTGCCGAAATGCAGGGAACATTCTACTCTGCCCAAACCGGAATCCGGCTTACTTCCCTTAGGGAACTCCTGCTCAGAGTACCCCCTTGATGGTTGATATAGGCTACCGCCGTCCGATTGTCTGACTGGACCTGGACAGCCTGCCCCTTTAAACTGGGGGTCAGATGCTGAAGCACTAGCCAGACTGCTCTTAACTCCAAGATATTTATGGGAAGCCGATTCTCCTTCGGACCCCACTGCCCCTGGATCTTCTGGGTCTGCCAGATGCCCCCCCCCCAGCCTGTAAGGATCCCTGGAAACTATTTGCCACTGAGCAGTCAGAAAGCACCTGCCTATTGATAGGTGTAGAGGGTCCAACCACCACAGGAGAGATTGCCTGGCTGAGGGAGTCCGAACAAACGACTGATCCAGAGATTGCGGGGCCCGATCCCAGCTTGACAACAGATTTAACTGAAGAGGCCTCATGTGAAACTGGGCTAAGGGCACTGCTTCGAAGGCCTACTAGTCTCATCCCTAGCCGAATAGTCAGCTGCTGACAAGCCAGTAGGGACTCAGAATCAGCGGGGCCTTCTGCTCTGGCAGAAACACCTTGACCTGAACTGTGTCCAGAGATATTCCCCCCCCCAAAAAAAAACTGGCGCAGGAGTGATACGAGACTTCGGATAATTGATCACCCAGCCGAACTCTTCCAGAGTTGATAAAACCGTTCGCGTGTCCCTCTTGATATCCTGAAGGGACCCGGCAGAAATCAGAAGATCGTCCATGTATGGGATTATGCATATCCCTTGGCTCATCAGAATGGCCATGAGACCTGCCAAGACCTTGGTGAACACCCTTATAGCCGAGGATAAGCCGAATGGAAGTGCCACAAACTGGAAATGTTGGCCTTCCAGGGCAAACCTTAATTTCTGATGCCCTGGAAAAATCGGGATATGAAGATATGCGTCCCTTATGTCTATTGTGGTCATAAGACCTTCGGGCTGAACTGATCTTACCGCTGACTTCAGAGTTTCCATGCAGAAATGTTTTACCCGGAAAAACTTGTTGAGACCATTTAGGTCAAAAATAGGACGCACCGACCCACCCGTCTTGGGAATCGTGAACAGGTTGGAGTAAAACCCCTGACCTTGTTCCTGAAAGGGTACCTGACAAATTACCCCCTTTTGAATGAGATGCTGAACAGAGGCTCTCAGGGCATCTGCCTTTAACTGGTTCCGGGATGCCCCTGACCAAAGGAACTTTGTGGGCGGTCTAGCTGCAAACTCGATCTTGTAGCCTGATGACACCACCTCTTGGATCCAAAGATCCGCCACGTGGCGTCTCCAGATAGGAGCAAATTGCAAGAGCTGCTTCTCCAAGTACCCCCCCCGCCCTGTTGCGGGCCCTGCCTCTGCCCCAAAAATCCCTACGGAACATGAAAAAAGGAGCCTCTACCGCTCCGAAAGGGCCGATATGATGCAGACCTCTGAAATGGGCGAGCCGACCTCTTCCTCTGAGGAAGTTTGCCATCCTTAACCATAAGGCCAAGCCGCTCCCCAAAAAGTCTGCTTCCTAAAAAAAGGGCAAATCTATGAGAGATTTTTTGGCGGCAGCATCCGCTGACCATTGTCTTAGCCATAAGAAGCGGCGCAAAGCAACCAGAAGGGCAGAGGTCCTGGCACCTAACCTGACTGCATCATCCATAGCAGTGACAGCAAAAGCGTTAAGTCCAAGCAAGCTCTAAAATCCTTGGACTCCTGAGTATGTCTGCGAGACTTAGCCCTGGCCAAAAGCTTCTTCACCTTTTTCCTTGAAGCTAAAGACACAATGGCCGTGGCACAAACAGGGCGTAGAATGGAACCTACCATAGCAAAGGCACGACGGGCCAACTGATCCATTTGTCTCTTTGTGGGATCTCTTAAGGAAGCATTAGTAGCAGACGGCATGGTAGAAGTATTGGACAGGCCTGATACCGGTGAATCCACCTCTGGTGGAAATGACCATAGCTTAATCATATCCGCCGGAAAAACCTTGAATCTAGGATCCTAGGCACAGCCGGTAATTTGTTAGGACTTTTCCATTCCTTTAACACCATCCTGGAGAAATGCGGCTGCTCCGGAAACACCTGCCTTTTTCTCATCGGCCTAAACAGCTCATCCTTTCCTCTTTTTGCCACCTTAGGGGGGATAATATTCAAAGTTTCGAACACCGAAGAATATAAACCCTCTGTTTCGTCTGAGAGAAGGAGATCCTCATCAGAAGAAAATAAAATAGAATTACTGTCCTCCTCACCGGAGCGTAATTCACCCTATATATATTCATCAATATATTCTTCCTTCTCCTCAGACCCAAAAGAGGCAAATAAATCCTCTTCCTCATAAACAGGCTCCACATGCCTCCTCCTATTGGTGGCTTTTTTAGGGACGACCAAGGATAACTGTCTCTCCAAGTTATCCAACCTGTGTGCCACATCCGCCTGCGACTCCATGCCTTCCCCTTCACCAGGGGGAATTAGAGCAGGCTGAGCTATGGCGCTCCCCAAAGCTACTGCTGGGCTAGATACAGGAGCAATCGTTCCATTATGGTCTGAACCAATTCTTCTGGCGCAAGCGGAAACACCAAGCTGAAAATGCCTAGGGGATCCTGTTTACATAAGGGGCAGAGCCTGCCCTGCTCAAGTGGGATGCCCGATTCACTATCCCCCGATGCCTCCGTCATGGCGTTTCCTTTTTTTTTTTGCAAAAGACCTAAGGTCCTAAGCCTATACCACTCCCCAAGGGACTGGGAGGAACCACAACCCCTTTATCCTTCCCAATCTAAAAAATAAACAAAAACACTATTAACCCTTTAAGTGCCAGCCTACCTGGAGTTTTTGTCACACTCTGTTGCCAGACCATTTTGCACTATTTTGCGCTCCCCATGTTCAAATGTGATTTTTGAAGGGATTTCCAGGGATTTCCCAGGAAAATGATATATTGTTTTTTTCAGCAGAGTCTGGGCTTTAACATGAAATGTCTTGTCTGTCATTTGTTAGGTGTATTCTTAATATTTTTGGGTGAAATATGTGCAAAAAAAAAAAAAAAACATTTTTACATATTGTAGTTTTTTTGTAATAAAAAATGTAAGTTTGTCAATGAAATCTTATTGCGTGTGAAATCCCAATTTCTCCCGGTTACAGCGGTACCACATATGTATAGGTAGACATCCTTTCCTGCCCAGGAGACTCCCCCAAACTGAAACAGCGCTTTAGGGGATTTTCAGATAAAATACAACTATGCTACGCAATATGCGCACCTTGCAGTTTTTCCAGAAAAACAACCCTTTACATTTGAAATACCCCCAACAAACTATATATACACACCTCAGGCTTTCTAGGCGTACCAGGCTTGTTGATGTGGCCATAGTTTTCTGGAAGTAATCCCTCAATGGATTCTTTGGTTGCAAAGAGTTTCCCTAAAAAAAAAGGATAAAAAAGCAGAATCAAAGCCACATTTTCCTAAAAAAACTATATACAAACAAGAAAAAACAAGTTTAATCTGAAAACGCAACATCCCCCGAACAGAACAATACCCAACATGCATAGCTACTGTCAAGGGAAGAGTTGCCAAACACCCCAAAGTAAAGCATGTGCGTAACGGTAATTTTACTTGAAAATTTCAGCTCTGCAGACAAAGTGCGCACCTTGCGATTTTTCAACCAAAACAACCCTTGACATTTGGAATATCCCCCATAAACCATATATTCCCTGAAAGTACACACGTTAAGCTTTCTAAGGGTACCCAGCTTGTTGTAGTGGGCTCATCTTTCTGGAATTATTACCTCAAAGAATTCTTTGGTTGCGCAGGGTTTCCCTAAAAAATGTATAAAAAAGCTGAATAAAAAACATCTTTTCCTAAAATATAAATATGCAAACCAGAAAAAACAAGCTAAGTCTGAAAGCGCAAGGTCCCCCGAACAGAACAATACCCAACATGCATAGGTACTATTAACCCTTTTAATTGCCAGCCTACTTGAGATTTTGTCACCCTCTGTTGACAGGCCATTTTTCCCCATTTTGCGTCATGTTTTGCGCCATGTTTTGTGCCATGTTTTGCGCCATTTTTGCTGGAACTTTCAGGAAAATTATATATATATTTTTTTGCAGCAGAGTTTAGGCTTTAACATGAAATGTCTTGTTTGTAAATTTTTTTTTTTTTTTTTTTACAATATTAAGTAAAAAAAATAAATAAATAAAAAATTTTTTTAGAAAATTGACTCCTTTATTTTAAATAAAAAATGTATTTTATTAAGGAAAATCATATTGCATGTGAAAGCCCCATTTCTACCGATTAGAACGGTACCACATATTTATCGGTAGCCCCCTGTTCCTGCCCAGGAGACCCCTCTAACTGAAACAAGTATTTTATAACATTCATAAAAAAAATACAAATACCATCCACACTACAAAGGGTTAAATCAAGAAAAGAAATTACATAGGGTCCCCCCTCCCAGGGGAGGGAGACCCCATTTTTTTTATTTTTAAGGGCTTTTGTGGCCCCCCCCACCCTGCAGCCTACGAGCCCACATAGCCTATGTGGGCCTGGGCTCTTCTGCCCCCCCCTGGCCTTTGGGGAGGCAGGTAATGGGGGTGCCAGGGGTTAATGGCAAGCCACCCGCTAGCGCAGGTGGCTTGCCATCCCCCCAGCCTTGTGAACTGGTATAGGGGTCATGGACCCCTTACCAGTTCACAAGGGGTTAAAAGTAAATAATCACACAGACACAAGCAGAGAAAAAAATATTTTATTTATTTTTCTTTTTTTTTTTTTACACTGTACTCACCTCCCATCCATCCTGGAGCACTCTGTCCCTCGGCGATCACTGGCTTCTGCTCACTTGCTAGAAGCCTTTTATAGCTGCTGGATGACAGAACACAAAGGGTTAATCAAAAAAAAAATGACATAGGGTCCCCCCTCCCAGGGGGGGCGGACCCCATTTTTTTTATTTTTAAGGGTTAAAAACCCTTAAAAATAAAAAAAAAAAATTGACGTGGGGTCTCCCTTACCCAAAGTAACCAGCCCGGGACCAGCTATGGGGGCTTGTAGGCACAGAGTGGGGGGGGCCAGCTTTTGTGGCCCCCCCACCCTGCAGCCTACGAGCCCACATAGCCTATGTGGGCCCGGGCTCTTCTGCCCCCCCCCCCGGCCTTTGGGGAGGCAGGTAATGGGGGTGCCAGGGGTTAATGGCAAGCCACCCGCTTGCGCAGGTGACTTGCCAGACCCCCGAGCCCTGTGAACTGGTATAAGGGGTCACATGGACCCCTTACCAGTTCACAAAGGGTTAACAGTATACAAAATAAACACAGACACAGGTTTTTGTAATAGTTTATTAGAAAAAAAAAAAATTTAACTTTACTCACCTCCGATGTTCAGATGCAGTGTCCCGCGGTGATCTGATGCAGGTGACAGCTGGGCAGAGAAGGGGGGAGGCAGGCGATCGGAGGATCGCCTACCTCCCTCCTTCTCTGCCCAGCCGTCACCGGCATCTGACAGTAGAACTGCCGGGTGCCCCGATGACACCCGGCGGTGACGTCATTAGCTAAAATCCAAGATGGCGGCCGCCATCGGAAGATGCGACGGAGGGAGGGCTGTTATGCCCCCCTCCAGAAGACAGAAGACCCGGGGGGGGGGGGGTAAACGGAGCCCCCCCCCCCCCCCCCCATGAAGAGGAGAGGCGGCGGGAGCGGAGGTGAGTAACTGTCATTTTTTATTTATTTTTTTTTTAACAGGCAATCCCGGCGGCTGCTGAAACGGGGGGGGGGCACCCTATTCCGGGCCCTCCCCTGCAGCCGGAGAAGCCCCGATCGGCGATCGGAGCCCCGCTGGCTGAAGAGGAGACCCGGCCGGACCAAACAAGGGGTCAGGTAAGTGACTTTTTTTTAAACTTTTTTTTGTGTGATTGGGGAATGCCAGGCACATAAAATTTACGTGGCTGGCACTTAAGTGGCGGAGAGGCAACCACGTAAATTTTACGTGGCTGGCATTTAAAGGGTTAAAAATGTCACTTACATTCAACTTTTTTTATTTTATTTTTTTAATGTATAAAAAATATATCTTAAAACGGCAAACCTTGCTCTTAAATCGGTAAGACAATATAATAAAAATTAATACAATCGACGTCGCTGCCTTCTCATAAAATAGTCTACGTAAAAACAAAACACACATGTTGTACAGGGAACTCTATTGGGGCCTGGTGCACGCGCCCTGTAGCCGACATGTAAAACGCAGCGCCACTAAAGGCGGTTACTTGGCGCCCCAGAGACCCCCCTCAGGTCAAAACCAACAGTGGGGCTACTGGCCACCATTAAGCCTGGGGCCGCTCCTCGCGGCCACTGCGGTCAAACCGCACACCGGTTTCCGGGGGCTGCTGGCACCTACCTCCTCCAAGACTAGGTATGCCTGAAGGCTCAAACGGAGAGTGTGGTCCATCACCTCCCTCCAAGCCGGAGAGAGCATGACTGAAAACGCGGAAGCCGCCTCGCGCTTCCGTATCTGGCGCCGCCCCCCGGTGTGACGTCATAGACCAGACCACCCCAAGTGAAAGGCACGATTTTTCAAAAAAAAAAAAAAAAAAAAAGGTTTTTTTTTTCCCCAAAATTAACCTAAGTCATGTGGGAAGAATGGGTTAAATAGAAATAAACATGTTCCTCAGCAGGTACACCAGAGAAAAACCTGCGGCTGACGTGCTTTTCAGAAAGCCTGCAGCCCAGAGCGTATACACTCTGCAAGCGCCCCAAGACCCCGGCGCTTCCACCTTACCTTCACGGACTCGTGAACAGCAAGGCTGTGGGAGGCACAATTGGGTCTAGGGGATCCGTGGAATAAGGCTGTGCAGGAAGCCGACAGGGTGCATTCCCCTGCTTGCTGCCAATCCTTAAGAGAGAATCTTCAACAACCTTCACAGTCAATTCAACTGCAAGAATGAAACTGGTTAGGAGCCAGCTGCTACTTATGGGCCGGGAGGGGCCACACCTTTTTTGTCTTGCAGTCACACCCTTCGGGCAAGGAAGTAATCCCCAAGTGTAAGGAGGTTCTGGAATGGATCGGAAGAAAAAATCTTAGTGTGTGTGAACTCCCAATTTCCCCCGGTTACAGCGGTACCACATATGTATTGGTAGACACTCTTTCCTGCCCAGGAGACTCCAACAAACTGAAGCAGCGCTTTAGGAGATTTTCAGATAAAATACAACTATGCTATGTGCACCTTGTACAACCCTTTACATTTGAAATACCCCCAACAAACTATATATTCTCAGGGAGTACACACCTCAAGCTTTCTAGGCATACCAGGCTTCTTGATGTGGTCAGCGTTTTATGGAAGTAATCCCTCAATCAATTCTTTCCCACTTTCCTTAAAAAAAAAAAAAAAAAATCTGCCTGCAAGAAAAAAAAAAGTTCAATCTTAAAAAGCAAGATCCACCGAACAGAACAATACCCAACATGCATAAGTACTCTCAAGGTAATTGTTGCCAAACACCCCAAAGTAAAGCAGACAACACCAGATTCAAGTCCCAAACCGGTAGCATAGGTTTACGTGGTGGATGCACATGGGTAACTCCCTGGAAAAAAGTCTTAACCACCCAGTGATTGGCAAAGGATCTTTGGAGAAAAATTGCCAGAGCAGACACCTGTCCCTTGAGGGTACTAAGTTGAAGGCCCGAATCCAAACCATGTTGTAAAAATTCCAGAATCCTGGGGATGGAAAATACCCGACAAGGAAGAGACTTGGACTCACACCAGGAAATGTAAGCATGCCAGACCCTGTAGTAGATAAAGGACGAGGACTTCTTCCTAGCCCGAATCATAGTATCAACAACAGAGGCCGGCAACCCCTTATCCGTCAAGATGGAGGTTTCAGCAGCCAAGCCGTCAAAGCCAGCGTTTGTAAATTAGGATGGCCAGCTGTCCCTGAGTGAGAAGATCTGGATCCTTGGGCAAAATGTACCGATCTACTGCCAACTGCACGTCGTCTGCGAATCACACCCTCCTTGGCCAACAGGGGGCCACCAGAATGGCTGGTACCCCTTCCTGGGCTATCTTGCGCAGCACCCTGCCCAGCAGAGGAAAGGGAGGGTACACAGAGGAGCCGAAACTCCGTCCAAGGAATCGCTAGTGCATCCGAGGCGAAGGCCAGAGGATCCTGCGACAGGGAGACAAATCTTGGAAGCTTGTGATTGTGGCGGGACGCAAACAGGTCCACATCTGGCTGACCCCAGCGGTGACACAGGGAGTGAAATACCTGGTTGCTGAGGGACCATTCCCCCAGCCAAGACGTCCCCCTGCTCAGGGAGTCTGCCTCCTGGTTCTCCACCCCGGGAATGTAGACCGCCGAAATGCAAGGGACATGCTCTTCCACCCTCCCTGATGATTGATGTAGGCAACCGCCGTCTGGTTGTCCGAGCGGATCAGAACAGCCCGACCCCGAAGGTGTGTGGTCAGCTGAAAAAGAACCAACCTGATCGCCCTCAGTTCCAGGACATTGATGGGAGCATGGGCCTCCTGGGGGCCCCACCGACCCTGGAACTGCAGAGACTTCCAAAATCCCCCCCAACCGGTCAGACTGGCATCTGTGGTCACAGTTTCTCAGCACAGAGGCAAAAAGGTCCTGCCCACTAGAAGGTTCCTTGAGTCCAGGCACCACGAGAGAGACTGCCTGGCCAGGGGGGACAAAGCAAAATCCTGATCCAGGGACACAGGGTCCCGATCCCAAACTGACAAGAGGTGCAACTGAAGAGGTCTCATGTGAAACTGAGCAAAGGGGACCGCCTCGAAGCAGGACACCATCAGGCCCACTAACTGCATCCCTTGCCGGATGGAGGGACGAGGACACAAAAGCAGAGCCCGTGCATGATTCTGAAGGCCCTCCACTTTCTGCTGAGGCAGGAACACCTTGACCTGATAGGTATCCAGTGTCATACCCAGAAAGGACCTCATCAAAGACAGATAGTGAAGACTTGGGAAAGTTGATCACCCAGACTCGAGAGTGGAAGTCACCACCTGAGTATCCTTCTCGGCCCGATGAAGAGACTGAGCAGCCATCAGAATGTCGTCCAGGTGAGGGAGGATGCGAATGCCCTGATTCCGCAGCAGAGCCATCGCGCCCGCCAGCACCTTGGTGAACACCCGAGGCGATAACGAACGGTAAAGCCATAAACTGGTAATACTGATCCTCTAGAGTGAACCTCAGAAATTTCTGATGACCTGGAAAGATTGGCACGTGAAAATAGGCATCCTTTATGTCCACGGAGGTCATGAAGTCGCCCGGGGGCGAAGGGTACCGACAGCCGAGCGTAGCGTCTCCATGCAAAAGTGCTTGAACCTGTCAAACTTATTGAGATCCTTCAAGTCCAGGATGGGCCTCAAGGACCCGTCTTTTTTGGGGACCGTGAAAAGATTGGAGTAGAACCCCTGACCCCGTTCCTGGGAAGGCACCAGGCAAATGACTCCTGACTCCAACAGACGTTGAACCGCAAGGCACAAACCCTGAGCTGACAGAGGGCTTTGAGACATCCGGGATCTGAGAAAGCTTGGGGGCGGCCAGCCTGCAAACTCTATCTTGTAACCGGAGGACACCACCTCCTGAATACATCGGTCTGAGAGACGCGGACCCTCCAGACGTGAGCAAAGAGCCGAAGCCGTCCCCCCACCCGGATGGGTGAGGGCGCCTCCTCACGCCTGAGGGGGCTTGGGAGAAGGTTTGGGCTTGGAACCCCATGAAAGACCGGGACGACCACGGGATCTGCCACGGCCCCAAGAATCTCTGCGGCTACCCGAGAGGAGGGAGCCACGACCTCCTCTGGGAGCACGAAAGGAGGGGAGGGAAGCGGAGGGCCCCCGAAAAGGCCGAGTCTGCCTCCTACGCTGAGGCAGCCCACCACCCTTGGCTAGAACATCCAGACGCTCACCAAAGAGCTGCAGCCCCGCAAAAGCGAGCCCAGTGAGAGCCTTCTTAGCTGCAGTGTCAGCTGCCCACTGACGCAACCAAACAGAGCGGCGCATAGCCACCAAGAGGGCAGAGGCCCTACCACCCAGACGGACCGCATCATCCATGGCAGTAAGAACAAAGGCAACAAAATCAAAGCAAGAGGGCCCTATAATCCTCCCTCCTCCTACCAGCCATAGCGCCATCAGTGAGACGCTTGAGCTTTTTCTTAAGGGCAATAGCTGTAATGGCAGCGGCACAGACCGGACGCAGCCCAGCCCCCACAAATGTAAAAGCATGGCAGGCCAGATGATCCACACGCCGGTCCGCGCTGTCCCGCAGTGTAGTAGTGTCAGGGGAAGGCATGACCGAGCTGTTGGACAGCCCTAGAACGGGAGCGTCCACCTCAGGGGGACATGACCATCGCTTGACCAGGTCAGCAGGAAAGGGATACCTCTTATCCAACCCTTTGGGCACCGCAGGCAATCTATTAGGACGTTCCCACTCCTTGAGCACCATATTAGAGAAATGGCCCTGCTCAGGGAACTCCAGACGCTGTTTATCAGGATGAAAGAGCTCACCCTGCTTCCTCTTAGCCACAAGGTTTCAAAAAATGTCAGACAACAGTCTATCAGTGTCATCCGGGAGCCATGAATCCTCCCCAGAATCAGACGCAGGGTCACTGTCGTACCCCTCCTGCTGGTCCCCAGAGGAGTCACAGTCCTGGAAAAGCTCCCCCTCCTCTAGGGAGTAACGGCCACCAAGGGCATCAATTCCCTCATCCTCCTCAGCAAAGAGGGAGGGCATGGGAGCCAGGTGCCGCTTCTTGCCAGAGGCCTTACCTGGAACAGGCCTGGCAAGCTGCCTTTCAATGCTGGCCACCCGAAGTGCCAGATTAGATTGTGACCCCCCTGCTAGTATCCCCCTCACTGGGGGCTAAATGCCGAAGGGAGCGCTGAACTGTGAAGAGAAGCGCTCAACCCAGCCTGCCGCAATGATACCTTGGGCACGCACACCGCACCACTACGACTTTAAGGGGATGCCCCGCACATGGCACACAGCCGGGATTGCCCCGAAGGACCCCCAAGCACGCTATCCACAGAAGCCTCCATATGGTGATTAAAAGGCCAGCACAGGGTAAGGGCTAATAAAAAGCCACCCGGGATTCCCCCCCAAGGGATGCCCCCATAAGAGCCAGTAGAGGGGAGATGAGGGGGGGTAAGGAGCAGAACCGGGAGAAACCACAACCCACAGCTGTCCCGCCTGAAAGACATAAGCAACATGCACATAAGCATCCTGCAGCCCATGCCCCAAGGAAACAAAACCCCCAAAGGGGACTCACAGACCAAGGAAACCAAAGGATCACCAAGTCCCCAGACAACGGAAGGAAGCGACACAGGAAGCGATCACCGCCCAGCCCAGGAAGGAAGAGGGGCCCCAGACGCTCTGCAGGCTCAAAATGGCACCGGCAGAAGAACCTCGAGGGGCGGGCCACGTGGGGGGACGACGCGATACGCGTCATCCCCCCCCCCCCGAAGATCGCAAAAGCGGCACTCATGTGACCGCGTCGGCGCCATCACAATCCAAAAACACCTCACAGCCACAGCGCGGCCCGCCGCAGAGCACAAAGCGGTGATGGCGGCGAAAAAACAGCGTTAAAAAATACCATTTTGTGAAATATTCACCTGTAAAATGGGTATTATAAGTATGTCACACACCCCGCTTCAAGATATATAATAACATGTGGGTAATACCGACCTGAAGAGGGCGTTCTGCAGAGATGATAGCAAAAAGAAAGCCCCTCCCTGATCCATAAATACCTGGGACCTCCCACTCATTACCCAGTATATAAAAAAGCAGTAAGGTAAGGGACCAGGAAGAGGCAAATATAAGTTAAAACAACGCAAAGTTCACAATATAAAGGATCCAGAATACAAGAAGGGCGGGTGAAGCGGGGTGTGTGACATACTTATAATACCCATTTTACAGGTGAGTATTTCACAAAATGGTATTATTCTAAGTATGTCACACACCCCGCTTCAAGATATCCATAACATGTGGGACATCCAATAGCAGTGTCCATAAAAGGGCAGGGATCCAAAACAAGGCAACAAGGTACAACTTAAACCACAACAGCTTGCAGAACTTTGCGGCCAAAAACAGCATCCGCTGAGGCCCGAACATCAACCTTGTAAAACTTGGAAAAAGTGTGAACAGAAGACCAAGTAGCGGCCTTACAAACTTGCTCAACAGAGGTCTGGTGCTGAAAAGCCCAGGACGCTCCAACCGCACGAGTAGAATGAGCAGTAACACGAAAAGGGGGACTCCTCCCCTTGGCAGAATAGGCCCCAATGATGGCCTGACGAATCCATTTACTAATGGAAGATTTGGCAGGAGCCAAACCTTTCCTAGGCCCAAAGGGCACCACAAAAAAGGCATCAGTCTTACGAAAGGAAGACGTAACCACCAGATAATATTTCACAACACGAACTACATCCAAGGAATGCAACGCCCTTTCCTTGTCGTTGCTGGGATTAGGACATAGAGAAGGCAGAACAATGTCCTGATTCAGATGAAAGGCAGAGACTACCTTAGGAAGAAAATCCGGCTTAAAACGAAAGACCACCTTGTCCTGATGCCTTTCGAAGTACGGAGCTTTAATGGACAAGGCTGCCAATTCAGAAACACGCCTAACCGAAGTGAAAAAGGCCACCTTTTGAGTAAGTGAAGACAAAGCGACCTCATTCAAGGGCTCAAACGGAGGACCCTGAAGAGCAGAAAGAACCAGGTTCAAATCCCAAACTGGAACAAAAGGCTTCCTAGGAGGCCGTACATGCGTAACTCCTTGGAAAAAAGTCTTGACCAAGGGATGAAGTGCAAAGGACCTCTGGAAGAACACCGCCAGGGCAGAAACCTGCCCCTTCAAGGTACTAAGTTGGAGCCCCAGATCCAGACCATGTTGAAGAAACTCCAGGATTCTGGGAATGGAGAACTCCCGACAAGAGAAAGACCTACCTTCACACCAGTCAATATAGGACCTCCAGGTCCTATAGTAAATAGTAGAGGAAGAGCGCTTCCTGGCGCTAATAAGAGTCTGAGCCCTAATCAGGGTCTGAACAACAGCCTCAGACAAACCTTCCTCCTTCAAGATGGCGGTTTCAGCAGCCACGCCGTCAAAGCCAGCGAAGGTAAATTGGGATAGCGTAGCCGACCCTGGGTGAGCAGGTCCGGCAGTAGAGGCAGAACGAACTGATCCTCTGCCAGCCTTACCAGACCTGCGAACCAAACCTGCCTTGGCCACCTTGGCGCCACCAGAATCGCCGACGCGCCCTCCATGGCCAGCTTGCGCACCACTCTGGCTAACATTGGAAATGGAGGGTACAGGTAAAGAAACCCCAGATCCCTCCAGTTCAGGGACATGGCATCCACCGCCAGGGCCAGTGGATCCTGCGAGAGAGACAGAAATACCGGAAGCTTGTGATTGTGACGAGAGGCAAAGAGGTCCACCGCCAGGAACCCCCACCTGAGGCAAATCGAGCGAAACACCTGAGGGACCACTCCCCCTGACGACAGGAGGCCCTGCTCAGAGAGTCCGCCTCCGTGTTCTCCACTCCCGGAATGTAGACTGCTGAGATACACGGGACGTGGCTCTCCGCCCAGTCCAGAATCAAAGACACTTCCCTGAGGGCACTCCTGCTGCGAGTCCCCCCCTGGTGATTGATGTAAGCAACCGCCGTCCGGTTGTCCGACCGGACCTTAACTGGCAGGCCCTGCAACTGATGAGTCAAGCGAAACAGAACCAACCTGATGGCTCTCAACTCCAGAACATTGATGGGCTCGTGAGCCTCCTGCGGGCCCCACAGACCCTGAAACTGGAGGTCCTTCCAAACACCCCCCCAACCTGACAGACTGGCATCCGTGGTGACTGTTTCCCAACACGGCGCCAGAAAGGATCTGCCCTTCAGCAGATTGACAGACCCCAGCCACCATTGCAGGGATCGACGAACTCGGGGAGTCATCAGGAAGGACTGATCCAACGATAGTGGAGACTTGTCCCAAACCTTCAACAGATGAAGCTGAAGCGTCCTTGTATGAAACTGCGCAAAGGGAACTGCCTCGAAGGAGGCCACCATTAACCCCACCAGCCTCATCCCTAGACGGATGGCCGGACGAGGGACCGACAAGAGAAGCCGAACTAACTCCTGAATCAAAAGAATCTTGGACTGGGGCAGAAACACCCTGGCCTGCGAAGTGTCCAGAGACATTCCCAGAAAGGTCACTACTCTGGACCGAGAAAGAGAAGACTTGGGGTGGTTGATCACCCAACCGAACCTCTCCAGAGTGGACACCACCACCCTGGTGTCCAACTCCGCTTGGTTGAAGGAAGAGGCCATGATCAGAAGATCGTGCAAATAGGGCACAATACGGATACCCTGCACCCTGAGCAGAGCCATCACCCCCGCCAGCACCTTGGTGAACACCCGAGGAGCCGAGGTGAGCCCGAAAGGGAGTGCCACAAACTGAAAGTGCCGATCCTCCACCACGAACCTGAGAAACCTCTGGTGTGCTGGAAAAATCGGAACGTGTAGATAAGCATCCTTGATGTCTATGGACGTCAGAAAGTCTCCCTGACGAAGAGAGTGAATAGCCGAGCGCAGCGTTTCCATGCGGAATTTCCGCGGCCGGATGAACCTGTTGAGAAACTTCAGATCCAATATGAGACGGACCGATCCGTCCTTTTTGGGTACCGTGAACAGATTGGAATAAAACCCCCTGCCCTGATCCGAGGGGGGCACTGGGCAAATGACAGCCATGTCCAGAAGATTCTCTACTGCCACCAGAGGCTCCGAAGGCATCCGAGACCTGAAAAATCTGGAAGGGGGGCGGAGCTCGAACTCCAGCTTGTAACCGGAAGACACCACTTCCCGGATCCATCTGTCCGAGACCTCTTGATCCCAGATCTGAGAGAAGTGTCGCAGCCGTCCCCCCACCCGCATGGGTGAGGGCGCCCCCTCATTGCTGAGCTGGCTTAGTAGCCGGCTTGGGCTTAGAGCCCCAACTGTATCCTGGAAGGGCACGTCCTCTGCCCCTGCTCCCAGAATCTCCTCTGGAAGAGGGGAAGGCCAATCCCCTGCCAGATCTGGCCCCACGAAAGGAGGGGGTAAAGGAAGGCGCCCCCCGAAAGGGACGGCGTTGTTTCTTGCGTTGAGGTAACCTACCACCCCTGGTGACAGAGTCCAATGTCTCTCCAAAGAGCCGTAATCCAACAAAAGGTCGAGCCGTCCGTGACTTCCTGGACATAAAATCGGCCGCCCACTGGCGCAACCACACCAGCAGAGCCGACGTCCTACCACACATCATCAAGGCGTCATCCAAGGCTGTTAACACAAAAGATAAAAACAACTCACACCGTTTAAGGCTAAGGAACTCTTCACTACCAGGACAAAGCCCGGAGGAAGTCAAGAGATCCTTGACCACAGATCTGGCAGCCAACACCATTAGCGCCGAAGCGCAAACGGGCCGCATGGCTGACCCAACGCTAGCAAAACCATGACAAGCCATCTGGTCAATGCGTTTATCCTCTCCATCCTTGAGAGTGGAACAATCAGGTCTATTTAAAACAGAGGAGTTGGACAACCCCAAAACCGGTGCATCCACCTCGGGGGGGGATGCCCAGCGCTTAACCGCCTCCAAAGGGAAGGGATATTTCTTATCCCACCCCTGAGGAATGCCAGGGAGCCGAGCCGGCCTGTCCCATTCCTTAGCAATAATTTTGTCAAAATGCCTTTGCGTAGGAAACTCCAAGCGCGGCCTGGATTCCTCAAACAACTCACCCTTCTGCTGTGGCGCCTCCTCGGGAGGGGAAATATTCAGAACCTCCAACATCAGAGCCAGAGCGTGAGGAGTATCCGAGAATCTCCCCAAGTCACCAAGCTCGGCATCAGCGCCAAAAGACTGCTCATCGTCCGAAATATCTGAATCCTCATACACCTCCCCTTCCTCTAGCGGGGAATAATCAGACCAATCCAGATTATTAACGTCATCAAGGTCATCCACCGGCGGAGCCGGCGACAAATGCTTTCTCTTAGCTGGAGCCTTACGGGCGACCGAGCTGGAAATAATTTTCTCAAGATTGGCCAATCTGGCGCACATCTCAGATTGCAGCTCCCTGCCCATGACGACGTCACATGGGGTGCGTGTCAAGGTGGGAGGAGGAGATGAAGCGACCGGTGCTGACCCAGACGCCTGGGGTTCGGACTGCCGCGTAATAGTTTGCTGTGCACAAGGTATACACAAAAGCACATCGTCCCCAGTAATGGATACCCCACACAACATACACTTCCGGGGTTGCCCCGAAGGGGTCCCGAGCCCAGTATCCGGGGATGCCTCCATAAGGTGAACTTTTAGTAGTCGCTATGACCCAGGGAATTACGCCAATAAGCAACCCGGGATGCCCCTTTAATGTCCCGAGTGGGAGGATTTATGAACAAAAAATGAACCCAGGGATCTAGGACCGGGAGAAACCCCCTAAATACTAATGATGATCCTCCTGATAAAACCTCCGCCTGAAAGACAGAAAGGAACCCAATAAATGCCAAATAGGACCAATATAAGGAAGTAAAGCTAGAATAAATAGGGCCCACAGGGCCACTCACAGATCCGTATGGAGCAGGAGCAATGGAGACCTCGCAGCATCCGTAAAGAGAGACGCAGGCCGAGATTGGGGCGTGGTCAGCGCGGACCGCGCCCTTCCTCCAACAGTACGGAGCCGCAAGCTCCGCATCGGCGCCAGAAGCAGAGGGGGGCGGAGCCGCGGCGACGCGCCGAAAGCCCGACGAAGACGCGAGGGGAGAAGCTCCCTCCCTCACAGCCTACTCAGAGACCGGCGCCGCCGCATGGTCTAAGTGACACAGCAGGCGGGTGCGACCGCAGCGTCCAGCGGAGCACCCGCCCTGCTCGCTGCAGGGAGACACAGCCAACGGGGGGCCGGCCGCGGCAGCGCGCCGTGGGCCGGCCCCGCCCCCCCAGAAGTGTGTGAGGGGAAAGCTCCCCTCACAAGGTGAAAGGACCGGCGCCCCGGCTGTAATGGCGGCCGCGGCGCCGAGACAGTAACAAGCACGCACACACATACACCACACAATAAAGTGCATAGCAGAATAAAATGAATAAATGACTAAAATGAATAAGGACTAGCCCTAGGATAGAGACCCCCAACCCCCACTGTGACAAAAAGGGGGACTGTAGAAAGACCCCCCAGGGGCAAATACCAAGGGAAGGGGCATCCCAAACCGGGATCACCAACCCGGTGTAACCGCCTACCCTCTGATTTAGGGTCTCACGGGGGAGCTCTGATCCTAAGCACCAGAGGTGCCAGTATACCCTCGCTCGGGCCAGCAGCCAAGACTGTGGAGGCATGTATTTTAAGGTCAATTCAGGGAAAAAGGGGTCCGAGCGGAAATAATCAAACAACAGGCCGGGAGTTACCCCGGCTACCTGAAATCCCCCTGTGCAAGGAGGAGCCATCATCTTCTGACTTGCTCGCCGTCTGCAGACATGGAAAACTGGGTAATGAGTGGGAGGTCCCAGGTATTTATGGATCAGGGAGGGGCTTTCTTTTTGCTATCATCTCTGCAGAACGCCCTCTTCAGGTCAGTATTACCCACATGTTATGGATATCTTGAAGCGGGGTGTGTGACATACTTAGAATAAACCCCCACCGAACACACACAGACGCATGACCTTTCAGAGTGCCGAGTTGAAGCCCCAGATCCAAACCATGCTGGAGAAATTCCAGAATCCTAGGAATAGAAAACACATGACAGGGAAGAGATTTAGCCTCTCACCAGTCAATGTAGTTACGCCAAACCCTATAGTAGATGGAAGAAGAGGACTTTTTCCTAGCCCTGATCATGGTATTAACAAAAGAGGCAGGCAGCCCCTTTTCCATTAAGATGGAGGTTTCAGCAGCCAGGCAGTTAAAGCCAGCGTTTGTAAATTGGGGTAGCGTAGCCGCCCCTGAGTGAACAGGTCTGGATCCTTGGGCAGGGCGTACTGATCTAACGCCAGCTGCACGATGTCTGCGAACCACACTCTTCTTGGCCAACAGGCGGGGCACCAGGATTGCTGGCACCCCTTCCTGAGCTATCTTTCACAGAACCCTGCCCAACAGAGGAAAAGGGGGAAAGACAAAGTAGCTGAAAGCCCTGCCAGAGCATTGTCAGAGCATCCATGGCTAAGGCCAGAGGGTCCTGGGACAGACAAAGACGGGAAGCTTATGATTGTGGCAGGACGCAAACAGATCCACATCTGGCTGATCCCAACGATGACACAGAGTGAAACACCCAGTCGCTGAGGGACCATTCCCCCAGGCGAGAAGTCCCCCTGCTCAGAGTGTCTGCCTCCAAATTCTCCACCCCCGGAATGTACACAGCCGAGATGCAGGGAACATTGTCCTCTGCCCAGGACAGGATCAGAGACACTTCCTTGAGGGCCCCCTTGCTCCGGGTCCCTCCCTGATGATTGATGTAGGCAACCGCCGTCTGGTTGTCCGAGCGTACCTGAACAGCCCGACCCCAAAGGTGAGGGGTCAAGCGAGCTAGAACCAACCTGACCGCCCTCAGTTCCAGAACGTTGATAGGAGTGTGTGCCTCCTGAGGGCCCCACTGCCCCTGGAAAGTTAGGGATCTCCAGAAGCCCCCCCCCCCCCAACCTGTCAGACTGGCATCCGTGGTGACTGTCTCCCAGCAAGGGGCCAGAAAGGATCTGCCCACCAACAGGTTCCTTGAGTCCAGCCACCACAAGAGGAACCGCCTGGCTAGGGGGGACAGAACCAAAACCTGATCAAGGGACACAGGGTCCCTGTCCCATACAGACAAGAGGTGGAGTTGAAGAGGCCTCATGTGAAACTGAGCATAAGTAACTGCCTGAAATCCCCTGGGCGCAGTGAACTTACAGCTGAGCGCAGAGTCTCCATGCAAAAACGCCTGGATCTGAGAAACTTAAGAAGCTTCAAGTCCATGATGGGTCTGACAGACCCATCTCTTTTGGGAACGGTGAAAAGGTTGGAATAATAGCCCTTCACCCTTTCCCTTAAGGGCACTTGGCAGATGACCCCCAGCTCCAGTAAATTCTGCACAGCAAGCAACAGGCCCTGAGCTGACAGGGGGTCTTGAGGCATTCGGGATCTGATGAATCTTGGAGCGGCCAGGCTGCCAACTATCTTGTAACCGGAGGACACTACCTCCTGAATCCACCGGTCTGAGACATGACGCCTCCAGACGTGAGCAAAGAGCCGAAACCGTCCCCCCACCTGGATGGGTGAGGGCGCCCCTTCATGCCTGAGGGGGGATTGGGGGGAAGACTTAGACTTGGAACCCCAGGAGGGGCCAGGGCGGCCACGCCCTCGGCCCTGCCCCAGAAATCTCCCCGGGCCCTGAAAATTAAGCTCTCCTTCCCATTCTGGACCCACGGTAGGAGGTTCCTTTCTGCAGCCAAAGCTGGGAGGCAGAAAAAAAGAGGAACGGGTGGGAATAGTCCTACAGGGCCGTAGGCTAATAGCCCCGCTCACCTGCGAGTAGAGAGAGCCATCTTCTTGCCTTCGCAGCGCCGACTGCAGAGAAGAACTGGGGAATTTGTGGGAGGTCCCTGGAATATAAGGGGCCGGGAGGAGCCACTTTTTTGCTGTCTCTGCAGTCCAGCGCCATCTTGTGAATGTATAATCCAAACGTAAGGAATTATCTCTAGAGCAGGACGTGCTGTATACTTAGAATATACCCAACATGCATAGGTACTTTTAACCTTTAAATGCAAACCTACTTGAAATTTTGTCACCCTCTATTGACAGTTCATTTTTCACCATTTTGCACTATGATTAACTGTGATTTTTGCAGGAAATCTCTCATTAAAAAAAACAAAAAAAAAAATGTATTTAATTAAAGAAAACCATATTGCATGTGAAAGCCTCGTTTCTCCCGATTACAGCAGAGCCACATATGTTTTGGTATCCCCATTCTTGCCCAGGAGACCCCCCAAACTGAAAACAATACAACTACTATCCACACTATAAAAGGTTAAAATAAAAAAAAAAATAGCCTAGGGTCCCCTTTTCAGCATAACTAGCCCCGGGGACCAGCTATGGTGCCTTGTAGAACAGGGCGCAGAGGGCAGCAGTCTACAAGCCCCAAAGCTTAATATCACCGGGCTCTTCTGCCCCCCCCCAGGCAGATATATGGAGGATCGGAGTTAATGGCAATTCACCCGCTAGGCGGTAGGAAAACAAACCCGTAAGGACTACGGGCTTGGCACTAAAAGGAGCAGTATCGCAAATTTTTCTTGGTGACTTATATTTAAATGGTACTTTGAATGTAGGTAAGTGTTGGAGTAAGAATTACAAATGTAGAAAAAAATGATGTCTGTGTTGAGCAGCTGGAGACTAATAGCTCATGTTTATATATCTGCTGAGTGGGGCCACTCTGGCCTGTTCCACTGAGGAGAGGAGGAAACAATGTAACAAAGTAATCAGCTGTTCAGTGCTGGCAGCCGTCCAGCATAAGATAAAAACATTACCTGGCCAGAACTCATATCTAAAAGAGATAGAAAAGCTCTAGAAGTCATTTAGGTGATTGGTAAATTCAATGTCTTTGAACCAGAGAGTCATTGGTTCAAATCTCAGACTCGCCAGTTTTTCATTTTTTTTTTTGGGGGGGGGGGGTTATTTTATTTCAGAATTGGATTTTTGGGTTTACATCCTGTTTTTTTTTTGCTCTAAACATTTTTTATTTTGACAGTTTTCCCTTCATGTTGGCTCTGCTGCAGAATCTTTCAGTTCATTTTCTCTCTCTTTTCTCAACACATTTTTCCATATGATCTTTCTTCCAGCTTTGTGTGTTTTGAGCAAAGCCCAACCCAGGATTTTCACTATCTGGAGTTTTGTTTTGTGCCCCTAGGGGCATCCTGACTTGGGATGCCCTGATATGTGAAATCCCCAAGTTCACCTGTGAAAACGTACCTTTCCCTGTCCCACAGTGCATGCGCGGGTTCTCATCCAATCAGCTCTGTCTGCACGCAGATGGGGAGCCTGAGCAGTAACCTTCCTGGCCGCCCGGCCTGTCTAAATGACTATCTGCGTGTGCGCGCCAGAAAAATAGGGGGGGGATCTGTGGTTATCCAGGGGTCGTTTCACACAGTGGGGCATCCCGATTTAGAATTCCCAAGGGGGAAGGTCAATGGCCGGGTCTTATAGACTTCAGGGTCAGCCACTCAGGGTTTTGTTCCACTTTAATACCTTTAGATTTTCCTGCACAGTTATTCAAAGAAGAATTTCAGTCATTTTCAGTCAGTTTAGTTTATTTTGTATAGATTTTACACATTTGAGTCACCTGGTCTCATAACAAAAGCAGCACCTCACACACACACAGCCGTTACCACTGATTACAGTGTCAGCCTCTGAGGTAAAGTGTTGCTAAGAGACCAGTGGGCTAAATGAAGCAGCTCACTAAATACAACCCAGCAGATCCCCCTATTCAGCAAATAGACTGAGCCATTGTCATTTTACAATGTTAGAAGCTATTGTGTGGCTATTTCATTATTTATCTTTTTTAATGCAAATTTTGCGATACTGCTCCTTTAAAGAGTTAAAGATGGAAAACAGTTTAGGACAGTGCCAAACGTAGCCCGACACAATGCTGTAACAATTACTTGTGCCTGCAGAAGCACTTTAATGATGCATCTAACTGGATTTTGTGACAGCAACTCATGTTTACATGCACATCAGTCACAGTGAATGTACACACACACACTCTATTTACTGCAGTGTAGGGGCATGCCAGAGGGAAATCCCCCTCTAATGCAGTGAAAATAGAGGGGTGCAGTCATGCACTGCAAGTAATGCAGAGGCGCTCAAGGAATTCTAGGGTGTCCGCTGCAGGACTCATTCCTTTAAAAAGAACCAACAAGCATTTGACAAAAATTGGGTGCTGTTCCCCTCAACCCCATAAAATCTTAGCTGTCACCTTGCTCCCTCGACAACAGGTAAGGTTTATGGTGTTTTCATCGTGAGGGGAGGACACAGACATTCAGGATGCCTGTCCCGATTTTTGTAAAATAGGTGTTGGTGTGGTTTAAGTGTTCATTTAAGTGGCTAAAACAAGATATATGGGAAAAGGAAAGTAAAAAAACCCAGACAATAGAAGGGAAAAATGTTCTCAGAAAGTCCACCATTTTCAGCTGACAGTATCGCAGAGCAAAAACTCATTAGGCAGTTGAACCGATACAGTGCTATGCACAGAACTATGTTAGGAAGCAGACGTACGCTGGTTACTTTGCGGTAGATCTGAGCTGCATTTTGGCATTCAGAGTATGGGTATTCTGAGGTAGCCATTTCCAGCATGCACATGCCAAAAGCATAGACATCCACAGACTCATCGTAATGTTCCTCATACATTTCAGGTGCCATGAATTCAGGGGTGCCTGGAGAGAAATTTACACAGAACACGTCACCATCACAATCAAAATACACAGACTATGTTTGCACCTAAATTAAAGGGATTAAGCAAAGGAAAGGAAAAAAAGCAATCACAATCAATAGACACCTTCACCCCTCAGTACTATAAAGCGACTTAATGGTAGTGCCAGGAAAAGAGAAAAACAGGGGTGGCTTTTGAACCACTTGTAGAAGATGCTGCATTGAAGAATACTAAGATTATTTAATGTATGTCTGACTTGTTTGTTAAGGTTGCAAGAACACCATTCAGGTTAAAGCTCACTGGGGATATGCTTGTGCTCATGGACAGGCAAATTTTTCAGTTTCATGGCACAAAACTGAATGCGCTCTTTCACTAAAACTCTAAACAAGGCAGAGGAAATCTGGCACTATGTGGTATTTGCACTATGAATCAGACAGGTATGTGTATTTTAAAAGGAAACAGACTCCCGGACTTTTACCTGGGCCCTCATTTTCGAATCTGCAGCCCCACTATTTGCACTAATGCATTCCTTCCAGCCTGTAGGGGATAATGTACCGAGTAAAAGTCTAGATTAGAAGACAGCTGTTCATTTTTCGCTATGGAAAGCTAGGCTAGAATATACCCCACTGCTCTCGCTCAAAAAGCAAGAGCAGTGGAATGTGTTATATGCGATGTTACAAGTTTCCCAATATGGCATTTTATGTTAAAGTAGATTTGGTCTTTAAAGCCTTTGCCACAATAATGCATTTGGTATGCTTCTTGATGGAAATGGGTACATAATTTTAGTTTTTTTTCATTTCATTGCCAGGCCAGCTTTAATGCTGACCTATCTGTAAATTCAAATAAGACTTAACGTCCATTGATTACCAAACCCCACAGGGCATCCTAATGTGGGATGTCCCACTGCCCCAAAACTCCTTTAAAGCCCAAAAACCCCTTTAAAGCCCAAAAACCGGCTTGATTCAACTAGTCCTCATTTCTGTGGCCCACACAACTGCTTCCACCGGTCAAGTAAATGCAAATCTGCCCAGTGAACCCGATTGTTTTCTGGAGAAGGTGGCTGTGGTTGGGCATGACTAAAGGAAGGGAACTTGTTGATTATTTTATGGTAACTATAGTGTTATTATCTTGGCTGTCATGCCATGCAGGTCTAAAATAAATTGTTCTAATAGGCTGAGCATCTTGCCCTTCCTTTCAGTGGCTTGCAGTGCGTGTCCCAAATGTGGAAACTCGGGTGCCTTGATGTGGCATAAAGCTTACATATCCAATGGTAGGCCAGGATAAACAAGCCTTGGCGCTTAATATTTTATGGTATTGAAAGGATGAATAGTGTGGGCTGTTCCACTGTGCACAGTCTATATGACTCCTTGGCCACCATAATACCAGATTTAGGATGCCCTGCTGCGAGAAATGCCCAATATCAGCAGTAAAATCTACCTGATCCCCGATCAAATGTCATGCGCACTATACCTTCAGCTAGGAACTTGTGAATGGGCAGGCAGGCAGCCACTCCCCCTGCTAGAGGACAGTATTGATACGTCGGCGCTATCGGCATTATTCGGCTCCATTCGTGCCCTTAGATTCTTAGACGAGAGGCCTGAATGCAGCAGAGCATGCCGATTGGCGGTAGCCCAGCGCATACGCAGTAGGACCAGGAAAGTAGAGTTTTTCTGCACAATCTCTGGGTTTCACACAGCGAGGCATCCCAAATCAGGATAGCCTGGGGGCAGAGACCAGAACCAAAAATCACGGGTTTTGGTCCAATTTAATACTTAAACCGGACCTTCACCCTGAATTAGAGCATATGTTATGTGTTTCCCCCCACCCTTTACATATAGATTGCCCACATTAAAAATCATGCTACCTGCATCTACTGCATTTTCTGGGCTTTTAAACATCCAAAATGGCGGCACATGGAGTCTCAGGCTGCCTGCAGAAAGGAGTGTCTTCTGACTGGGCCACACTGCATTATGGGATTGATGTCCTTTTCCTGACCCCAGCTCTGCTCTGTCTGTGCAAAGCACAGCTATATAATCCGCCCCCCTCTCTTAATTTTGCCCCCTCTCCTCTTCTCAGTATGTGATTCTTCTGAGGCAAGATGGCGGCTCCACTAAGTCACTAAAAACTTAAACCGGACCTTCAGCGTGATTTAATGAAAAGCCCAAACTCTTAAACTGTTCCCCAGCATCTAAAATTAATATATTTTAAGTTTTTAGTCACTAACTTATTATTCTTTCCCCCACTTGGTTGCAACTCTGTTCAGGAATTTAGGATACGGGCGCCGCCATCTTGACTCAGAAGCATCACACTTACTGAGGAGAGGAGAGTGGGATAAGGTACAGGGGGGCGGGTTATAGCTGTGCTTTGCTCAGACAGAGCAGAGCTGGGGTCAGGTAACGGTCAGCAGTCCCAGAATGCAGAGCAGCAGTCAGGAGGCACTTCCTGTTTGCAGGCTGCCTGATGAGATCTTGGATGCTTAAAGGCTCATAACATGCATTAGATGCAGGTAGGATGATTTTTAATGTGAGCAATCTGTATGTATAGGGTGTGGGAAACATATAAGATAGACTCTTATTCACAGTGAAGGTCCGCTTTAAAATGTGTTACTTTTAGATGCTGGGGAATAGTTTCTTTATAGGTTTGGGCTTTTCACTAAATGCAGAAGGTCTGGTTTTTGGCATAATATTTACACAGGTTATAAAAATACAGTTTTTTGAGTACTCACCTTTAAAAACGGGTATTATGAGTGTGCCATACACTCCACTTCCTTCTTCATGACATCTGCGTTATTCTCCAGAAAAGGGCGAACTTCTGCAGAGATGAATATGCAAAAAAGAAAGCCCCTCCCGGTCCATATATACCTGGGACCTTCCACCAAATTCCCAGTGTAAAAAAGCAGTAAGGGGACCAAGAAGAACCAATTATAACCTAAGAATCAAAACTAATGGTTCACCATATAAAAGCCCCAGAATACCTGAAAAAAAGGGGTGGGGCGAAGTGGAGTGTATGGCACACTCATAATACCCGTTTTAAAGGTGAATACTCAAAAAACTTTATTATTCTAAGTGTGCCATACACTCCACTTCGATCTTCATGACATATGGGACATCCAATAGCCGTGTCCGTCATGGGTGGGAACGAGAAACAGTAAAGAATGTACCAAGTCAAACCACTGCAGCTTGCAGAACCTTGCGGCCAAAAACAGCATCCGCTGAAGTCTGCACATCAACCTTCTAAGACTTGGAAAAAGTATGAAAAGAAAAGCCAAGTAGCAGCCTTACAAACTTGTTCAACAGAAGCCCAGTGCTGAAAAGTCCAGGACCCACCAACCGCACGAGTAGAGTGTGCAGTGAGCCTAAAAGGAGGAGTCCTCCCCTTAGCAGAATAGGCCCCAACACTGGCCTGACGAATCCATTTGCTAATCGTAGACTTAGCAGGCGCCAAACCTTTCCTGGGCCCGCAGGGCACCATGAAAAAAGTGTCAGTCTTGCGGAAGGAAGAAGTAGTCACCAAATAGTACTTCACACAGCGAACATCATCCAAATTGTACAGAACCCTCTCCTTGTCATTGTTAGGCTTAGGACACAAGGAAGGGAGAACAATATCCTGATTGAGGTGGGGCGCAGACACCACCTTAGGAAGGAAATCCGGCTTAAAACGAAAACCACCTTATCCTGGTGTCTCTCAAAGTAAGGGGCCTGAATCGACAGAGCCGCCAACTTGGAGACACGCCGAACAGAGGTGATAGCCACCAAGAAAGCAACCTTCTGAGTGAGAACCAAAAGAACAATATCCTGTAACGGCTCAAAAGGAGGACCTGCAGAGCCGAAAGAACCAAATTCAAATCCCAAACAGGAACCACAGCCTTCCGAGGGTGCCGCACATGCGCCACCCCTTGGAAAAAGGTCTTAACCAGCGAGTGTAAGGCAAAAGACCTCTGGAAAAAAACCGACAGAGCAGAAACCTGTCCTTTCAAAGTACTAAGCTGGAACCAAAGATCCAGATTATGCTGAAGAAACTCCAAAATCCTGGGTATCGAAAACACCCTGCAAGGCAAGGCCCTAACCTCACACCAATCAATATAGGATCTCCAAGTCCTATAGTAAATGCCAGAAGAGGACCGCTTCCTAGCCCTAATCAGGGTCTGAACAACAGCCTCAGACAAACCTTCCTCTTTCAAGATGAAGGTTTCAGCAGCCAAGCCGTCAAAGCCAGCGCTTGTAAATTGGGGTAAAGTAGATGACCCTGAGATAACAGATCCGGCAACAAGGGAAGCCGGTACTGATCTACGGCCATCCTTACCACGTCTGCGTACCAAACCCTTCTTGGCCACCTTGGAGCCACCAGAATCGTTGGTGCCCCTTCTAGAACCAGTTTGCGAACTACCTTGCCCAGCATGGAGACGGGTGGAAACAGGTACAGAAAACCCAACTCCTTCCAAGCCAGTGACAAGGCATCCACTGCCAGAGACAGAGGATCCTGAGAAAGACACAAAGGCCGGAAGTTTGTGATTGTGCCTCGAGGCAAAGAGATGCACCTCCAGAGTCCCCCACTTGCGGCAAAGATCCAGAAAAACCTCGGGGTTGAGAGACCACTCTCCTTGGTGAGAGGATCCCCTGCTCAGGGAATCCGCCTCCGTGTTCTCCACTCCCGGAATGTAGACTGCCGAAATGCAAGGGACAATGCAATGCTCTCCGTCCAGTGCAGGATCAGAGAGACTTCCCTGAGGGCACTCCTTCTGCGAGTCCCTCCCTGGTGATTGATATAAGCTACCGCCGTTCGGTTGTCTGAACGGACCTGAACCGGTAGACCCCGTAAATGTGAGGTCAGCCGAGCCAGAACCAGTCGGATGGCTCTGAGCTCCAAGACATTGATGGGGGTGTGAGCCTCCTGAGGACCCCACACCCCGCTTAACTGATGACTTTTCCAATAACCTCCCCAGCCCGACAGGCTGGCATCCGTGGTAACCGTCTCCCAACAAGGGACCAGAAAGTCTCTGCCCTTCAACAGATTGCTCGAGTCCAGTCACCACCGAAGGGACTGCCGAACCCTGGGAGACATCCTGAAAAGTTGATCCAATGACTGCGGACACCTGTCCCAATGCATCAATAGGTGAAGTTGAAGAGATCTCATGTGAAACTGTGCAAACGGAACCGCCTCGAAGGAGGATACCATCAAGCCCACCAGTTTCATCCCGTCGGATAGAGGGACAAGGATTGGCCAGAAGAAGGCTGATCAGACCCTGAATCCCCTGCACCTTGGTTTGGGGCAGAAACACTCTGGCCAGAATGGTATCCAGATTCATGCCCAGAAATGAAATCACACGAGACGGGGAGAGAGATGACTTGGTGCAGTTGATCACCCACCCGAACCTCTCCAGGGTCGACACCACCTGGTGGATGTCCAGCTCCGCCTGACGGAGGGAAGAAGCTGAGGTCAACAGGTAGTCCAGATAAGGCACAATGTGAATGCCCCGAGCTCTGAGTAGAGCCATTATTCCCGCCAAGACCTTGGTGAAGACCCTCGGCGCCAAGGTCAGACCGAAGGGAAGAGCTACAAACTGATAATGTTGATCCTCCACCACAAACCGGAGAAATCTGTGATGTGCCTGAAAAATTGGAACATGCAGATACGCATCCTTGATGTCTATGGATGTCATAAAATCCCCTTGGCGAAGGGAATTGATAGCCGAGCACAGAGTCTCCATGCGGAACTTTTTGGCTCTGATAAACCTGTTGAGAACCTTGAGATCTAGAATGGGTCTCACCGAACCCTTCTTTTTGGGAACCGTGAAAAGGTTGGAGTAGTAACCCCTGCCTCTCTCCGACGGAGGCACCGGGCATATAATCCCCATGTCCAGAAGGTTTTTCACTGCTAACAGGAGCCCCTGTGCAGCCTGAGGGTCCGAGGGCACCCGAGACTTTAAGAATCTTGGGGGCGGCCAGTACTCGAATTCCAGTTTGTACCCGGAGGAGACCACTTCCAAGATCCAATTGTCTGTGACCTCCCGGGCCCAGACCTGGAAGAAGAGCCGCAGCCATCCCCCCACCCTGGCGGGTGAGGGCGCCCCTTCATTGCTGAGCCGGTTTAACGGCAGGCTTGGGCTTGGAACCCCATGTAGCCGCGGGACGTGCCCGACCTCTGCCTCTGTTCCAGGACGAGCCCCTGACATCCGAGAAGGCCAAACCCCTAGCCGTTCTGGCCCCTCGAAAGGAAGGAGTGAACTAGCCAGTCCCCCGAAAGGGGCGGCGCTGTTTCCTCCGCTGAGGTAACTTACCTCCTTTAGCAACAGCGTCCAATTTATCTCCAAACAGCCGCGAACCCAAGAAGGAAGAGCTGTGAGCGACTTCTTGGCCCCAACGTCCGCTGTCCACTGGCGGAGCCAGACCAATCTGCGCATAGCCACCAGTAAGGCCGACGTCCTACTACACACGACAATAGAATCTTCCATCGCAGCCATGACAAAATCCATGAACAATTCGCATCTCAAGGATAGCGAACTCAGCGCAAGCTGGATCAAACTGGGCATTATTCAGCCAGTCCCTGATAAGAGACCTGGTAGCAAGCGACACCAGGGCAGATGCACTAACCGGCCGCAGGGCCGAGCCCACGCTGGCAAATGCGTGGCACGCCATCTGATCAAGGCGCTTATCCTCGCCATCCTTAAGGGAAGTGGCGTCAGGGGTGTTCAGCACAGAAGAGTTGGTCAAACCTAAAACTGGTGCGTCGACCTCGGGAGGAGAAGACCAGCGCTTAACCGCCTCCACCGGAAAAGGATACTTCTTATCCCATCCCTGAGGAACACCAGGAAGCCGACTGGGCCTCTCCCATTCTCTAAGGATCAGCGCATCAAAGTGACCCTGGGTAGGGAATTCCAGACGGGGCTTGCGGGCCCCAAAAAATTCCCCCTTCTTGAGAGGGGGCGCCTCAGGCGGTTCAATATCCAACACCTCCAATAAACGTGACAAAAGAGTGGCCGTATCTACGGCATCCCCCAGCGCCTGCCCGACATCGGCATCCCTAGACTGAACATAGTCAGCCTCCGTTTCCTGATACAATTCCCCCTCCTCTAACGGGGAATAATCTGACAAATTAACGGAATCGTCGTCAACATCCCACAAGGGCTGGGCCGACGACAAATGTCTTTTTAGCCTGGGCCTTCTTGCCCACCATGCTAGCAATAATTTTCTCGATGCTGGCCAACCTAGCCAAACATCAGAGAGCGACTCCCCGCTGGCACCAATGTCACTTGGGGTACGGATAAGGTGGGGAGGGGAAGGCGATGAAGCAGGAGAAGCTGACCCAGAAAGCTGGGACCAGACTGCCGCGTTATGGCCTTTTGTGCGCATGGTATACAGATCAGCACATTCTCCCCCGTAAGGCAACAGGCAACATAAGTGCAATCCTACATATATAAGGCAATAACACATACCTAATTGTATATGTGTATATATCGCGCTCGCCAGGCCACGCCCCCTCCCAGCAACGCGGATCCCCTAGAAACGAGCCACAGAATCGTGCCAAAGAAGGGGGCGGGGCTACCGCGGCCACGCCGAGAGCCCGGCCCCGCCCCCCCTGAACACAGCCTGAGGGGGAGAAGCTCCTCCAGGCTATAACAGCACCAGACATGGCCCAGAAGTAAAACACACACTGTCAGTCACACACACACACACACACGCACGCTGAAATCACACCCACACACACAGGGGCATGGGAGAACGAAAAACGAATTAACGGCCAGGCCAGGCAAACCCCCCCCCCCCCCCCCCCCGCCGGAGGGGAGTAAGGGACCCAGAAGGGGGGGAACCCTGCCAGAATCCGGCCATAAGCATAGAGGGACGGGCATCCCACACCAGGATCACCAAAAACCTGGATAACCGCCTACCCCATAGTGAGGTCTCACGGTGGAGCAGTGCTCCTTCCGCACCCATAGGGTGCTGCCTACCTTCACCAGAACCCGCAGCCTAAGCTGGGAGGCTCAAATAGGGGCAATTTAGAAAGGGTCCTGGCAGTAATACGGACAACAGACGGCTGGGCGCGGGCCCGGCTTACCTGTAAGTAAACAAGTCTTCATCTTCTGTCTTGTCTAGAAAAGAAACTGGGAATTTGGTGGGAGGTCCCAGGTATATATGGACCGGGAGGGGCTTTCTTATTTGCATATTCATCTCTGCAGAAGTTCGCCCTCTACTGGAGATTACCCACATGTCATGAAGATCGAAGTGGAGTGTATGGTACACTTAGAATAAATACAATTCTGTGATTACTGACTTGTAGAGTTGATTCTACTGTGTATAGCACAGCCTGTTTCATTTCAATCATTACATATGGGTATTCCAACACAAGGTGGTGCAGTTGACAGCATAAGATTTGTGGCTCCTCCCGGCCCTATAAAAACCCAGGAATCACCCATAGACCCCCAGTGTTGAAAAGCAGTTATGCAAGAAGCCGGGAGACAAACCATGAGAACAAAACACAGCCCACAGAAAAAAATAACTTCTTAAACAAATCACCATAAAGAGGCAACCAAGGGCAACGATAACAAGGGAGGGATGAAACAGGCCGTGCTGTACACAGTAAAATCAATTTTACAGGTGAGTAATCACCGAATTGTATTTTTCCTTGTGTACAGTACGGCCTGTTTCATTTCAATCATTACATCTGGGACATCCAACAGCAGTGTCAATAAAAGTAGGGTGGGATCCCCAAAGAGTAACGGCAGGCAGTTCAGGTCACTACCGCCTGCAGCACCTTGCGGCCAAAAACAGCATCAGCTGAGGCCCTAACATCAACCTTGTAAACTCTAAAAAGTATGAACTGAAGACCAAGTAGCGGCCTTACAAACCTGTTCAACAGAAGCCTGGTACTGAAAAGCCCAAGAGGCACCAATCGCCCTAGTAGAGTGAGCAGTAACAAAAAAGAATCAGACTTCCGAAAGGGCTCAGTGGCGACCAAATAATACTTGAGCGTCCTGACCACATCCAGAGAATGAAGGTTCCGTTCCTTGGAATTAGCAGGGGCAGGACAATAGGAAGGTAAGATGAAAGGCAGATACAACCTTGGGCAAAAATTCCGGGTTAAGACGGAACACCACCTTATCCTGATGCCGTTCAAAATAAGGAGGTTTAATGGAAAGCACCGCCAACTCAGAGACTCTACGCACCGAAGTAATAGCGACCACCTTAAGAGTCATTATGGACAGCGCAGCATTGCACAAAGGCTCAAAAGGAGGACCCTGTAGAGCAGACAACACCAAGTTTAAGTCCCAAACCGGTAGCAGAGGCTTACGCAGCGGACGCACATGAGTAACTCCCTGGAAGAAGGTCTTAACAAGCCTGTGATTGGCAAAGGATCTTTGGAAAAAAATTGCCAGAGCCAAAACCTGTCCCTTGAGAGTACTAAGTTGAAGGCCCGAATTCAGACCATGTTGTAAAAACTCCAGAATCCTGGGAATAGAAAATTCCAGACAAAAAAAAAAAAAAGAGACTTGCACCAAGCAATGTAAGCATGCCAGACCATGTAGTAGATATAAGACAAGGATTTCTTCAGATCATGAATCAAGGTATCGACAACAGAGGCCGGCAAACCCTTGCCCATCAGGATGGAGGTTTCAGCAGCCAAGCCGTTAAAGCCAGCGTTTGTAAATTGGGATGGCATAGCTGTCCCTGTGTGAGAAGATCTGGATCCTTGGGCAGGAGGAACCAATCTACTGCCATCTGTATGACGTCCGCGAACCATACCCTCCTCGGCCAGCGGGGGGGCCACCAGAATGGCCGGTACCCCCTCCTGGGCTATCTTGCGCAGCACCCGACCCAGCAGAGGAAAGGGAAGGAAGACAGAGGAGCCGGAACTCTGTCCAAGGGATTGCTAGCGCGTCCGTGGCGAAGGCCAGAGGATCCTTGGACAGGGAGACAAATCTTGGAAGCTTGTGATTGTGACGGGACGCAAACAGATCCACGTCCGTCTGACCCCAGCGGCGACACAGGGCGTGAAAGATCTTGTTGCTGAGGGACCATTCCCCCAGCCGAGACGTCCCCCTGCTCAGGAAGTCCGCCTCCTGATTCTCCACCCCTGGGATGTAAACCGCCGCAATGCAGGGAACAGTCTCCTCCGCCCAAGACAAGATCAGGGACACTTCCTTGAGGGATCGCTTGCTCCGAGTCCCTCCCTCATGATTGATGTAGGCAACTGCCGTCTGGTTGTCCGAGCGGACCTGTACAGTACGACCCCGTGCTGTGGGGGGGGGTCAACTGGGAGAGAACCAACCTGATCGCCCGCAGCTCTAGAATATTTATGGGCGCGTAGGCCTCCTGGGGACCCCACTGACCCTGGAACTTCAGAGACTGCCAAACTCTCCCCAGCCAGCCAGACTGGCATCCGTAGTGACAATCTCCCAGCGTGGAGCCAGAAAGGACCTGCCCACTAGAAGATTCCAGCCACCAGGAGAAGAACTGCCTGACCGGAGGGGACAGAGCAAACTGCTGATCCAGGGACTCCTGATTCCGATCCCAAGCCGACAAGATGTAACTGAAGAGGTCTCATGTGGAACTGAGCAAAGGGAACCGCGTTCAAGCAACACACCATGAGACCCACCAACTGCATCCCCTGCCGAATGGAGGGGTGAGGACACGACAGCAGGGCCTGTGTCTGAATGCTCCCCACATTCTGCTGAGGGAGAAATACCTTGACCCGAGAAGTATCCAGCGTCATGCCCAGGAAAGACCTTGCCAAAGACGGAGATAGTGAAGACTTGGGATAGTTGATCACCCAGCCGAAGGACTCGAGAGTGGACGTCACCACCTGAGTATCCCTCTCGACCTGATGAAGAGACTGAGCAGCAATCAGAATGTCGTCCAGGTAAGGGAGGATGCGAATGCCCTGGCTCCTCAGGAGAGCCATGACGCCAGCCGGCACCTTGGTGAAAACCCGAGGAGCCGAGGTGATACCGAACGGCAAGGCCACAAACTGGTAGTGTTGATCCCCCAGAGCGAACCTCAGGTGACCTGGGAAGATCGGCACGTGAAGGTAGGCATCCTTGATGTCCACTGTGGTAATGAAATCGCCTGGCCGAAAGGGAACTTTCGGCCGATCGTAATGTCTCCATGCGAAAGTGCTTGAACCTGACGAACTTGTTGAGGCCCTTTAAGTCCAGGATGGGCCTCAGAGAGCCGTCCTTCTTGGGCACCGTAAACAGGTTGGAATAGTACCCCCGACCCTGTTCCTGAAGAGGTAGCTGACAAATGACTCCGGACGCCAGAAGACGGTGAACGGCCAGCCACAGTCCCGAGCCGACACAGGGTTTAGAGACATTCGGGATCGGAGGAATCTTGAGGGCGGCCAGGCTGCAAACTCCATCTTGTATCCGGAGGAAACCACCTCTTTAATCCACCGGTCTGCCTCCAGATGTGAGCAAAAAAACGAAGCCGTCCCCCCACCCGGTCGGGTGAGGGAGGGCGCCTCCTCATGCCTGAGGGGCCTTGGTGGCGGGGGCTTGGTCTTGGTTCCCCAGGAGAGACCGGGGTGCCCGCAGGATCTGCCTTGACCCTAAGAGTCTCTGCGACTACCCGAGAAGGAGGACCCACGACCTTCTCTTGAAGGACAAAAGGAAGAGGAACCCCCGAAAGGGCCGAGCCCGCTTTCTGCGTTGGGGGTGCCTACCATCCTTGGTCAGGACATCAAGACGCTCACCAAAAAGATGGGAGACCCGTGAAAGGAAGCCCAGTGAGAGACTTAGCAGCAGTGTCAGCTGCTCACTGACGCAACCACACGGACCGACGCATAGCAACCAACAGAGTTGAGGCCCTACTGCCAAGCCGGACGGCATCGTCCATGGCAGCCAACACAGAGGCGATAAAATCAGAGCAAAGCAAAAGGTCCTTATAATCCTCCCCTTTCTTACCAAAGCGGGCGGCCTTAGCAAGGAGCCTGACCTTTTTAATAGCAATGGCCACAATAGCCGCAGCGCAGACCGGGCGCAAACCGGCCCCTACAAAGGTGAAAGCATGACTAGCCAGCTGATTAATACGCCGGTCCGCACTATCACGCAGCGTGGTAGTGTCGGGTGACGGCATGACCGAAGGGCCCCAGGACCGGAGCGTCCACCTCAGGTGGGCACAACCAACGCTTAACCAAGTCGGCCGAGAATGGATACAGTCTATCCAGCCCTATTGGGCACCGAGGGTAACCTATTAGGACGTTCCCATTCCCTAAGAACCATATTTGAGAAATGGCCCTGTTCCGGGAACTCCAAGCTTTGCTTGCCAGGGCAGAAGAGCTCGCCCTGCTTCTTCTTCGCCACCTTAGGGGGGGGATGTGTAAGGTATCAAAGATAGCCGACAAGAGTCTATCGGTATCATCCGGGAGCCAGGTCTCCTCATCCGAGGAGGACCCTAGGTCACTAACGTACTCGAACGGACGATCCCCAGAGGAGTCCGAGTCACGGAACAACTCCCCCCTCCTCCGGGGAGTCACGGCCGCCATACATGTCAAGGCCCTCATCCTCATCGGCAAAGAGGGACAATTCGGCGTCTAGATGCTGCTTTTTGCTAGAGGCCTTGCCCGCCGCCGGTCGGGCCAGCTGACGCTCAATGCTGGCTACGCGCAGCACCAGATCTAATTGCGACCCCCTGCTAGCTTCCCTCTCACTGGGGGTTAAATGCAGACGCAGGGGAGTAGGGAATGCCGTAGGGAGGACAGGACTGGAAAGAGATGCACTCGTACCAACCAGTTCCGCAATAATACTTTAGGCGCACGGAACACAAACCGCGCCGCCACCACTCAAAGGGGACACACAGCCGAGCCTGCCCCAAGGGGCCCCCAAGTTCGCTATCCCCAGAAGCCTCCATATGGTAAATATCAAGGAACAATAGGCCAACACAGGGTAATGGCTAAGAGAAGCCACCCGGGATGCCCAACAGAGAAGGGACGGGGGGAGGGAGAACTGGACCGAGAGAAACCACAAACTGCTATCCCCTGAGAGAACCATGAGAATCCTGCAGCACATGCCCAACAGTATCCCCCGCAGAGAACTCACGGACCAAGTGAGGCAAGCACCGTGCACACAGCAGCAGCGATAGTCAGACCCACAGGATGAAGACAACGGGAAGGGGCCAGCAAGCATCCAGGATCGCCAGCGGGCGGAGCAGAGAGATAGAGCCGGCAGACGCAATCTCCGCAATGGCCAGCTCAGGTATTAAACTGGCGTCGCAGCGCAGAACCTCGAGGGGCAGGGCGCAGGGGGATGACGCGATACATCCCGCGGCGCCGCCCCCCGACGAGGGGCGCAAAAACGGCCCTCGCTATAGTGCAGGCGCAGAGCGCCATGAGAGGTACTCACCGCCGACAGACCCATAGCGCCTCCCGCCGGAGACCAGAACAGCGCATGCCGTGACCCGACCGCCAGCCCTATCCCCCCCCCCCCCCGACAACGGCCACGCCGGGGAGAGGGGGAGGAGGGCGAGGAAAAGGTACACGGCGCCGGGGACAGCAGCAGCACAGACTAGGGAGGGGGGAGAGATGAAGGGGAGGGCGAGAAGGAGCCCGGGACAACACCACCCCCCCAAAAGTAAAACACTCACCCCAACACAGGATAACAAGTCAGCAGGGTTTCTCCCATCCCTCTATAGGCTCACCAATCACCTATGGCCGGCTACCCTTCAGTGTACAGGGTCTGCGGCCTGGAGCAAAACTCACCAAGCACATGACCCAGGTGCTCCCCTACCATCACCCAATACGTCAGCCAAGGCTGGGAGGCAAGAGGGCCCGGAAACAGGTGGAAATAGGCTTGCAGGGCCGCAGGCTTGGTTGCCCCGCTCGCCTGCGAAAACGTAGAGAGCCATCTTCTGTCTTCGCAGTATGACTGCAGAGAAAACACTGGGGGTCTATGGGTGATTTCTGGCTTTTTATAGGGCCGGGAGGAGCCACAAGTCTTCTGCAGTCAACTGCGCCACCTTGTGGCGGAATACCCAGATGTAATGATTGAAATGAAACAGGCTGTGCTGTACACAAGGAAAATTGTCTACACAAACCCAAAACGAGCCAACTTCAAGACTTACCAATCACACTTTTTGCAAAGGATGTCCGCATCAAAGTGGCCAGACCAAGGTCTCCAATCTTCACGGAGCCAGTGGGGCCAGTAATGAAGATGTTGTCACATTTAAGATCACGATGTATGATCGGAGGCGTCCGAGTGTGAAGGAACTGAAGACCTTTCAAGATTTGTCTGCACCAGCTTCTTAGTACTTTAGGCTTCATTACTTTAAAACGTTTCAAGTAACTGCAAATAATGAATATAAATAAACCATTTCAGTATCACAGATTAGTGCCATGTTCTCTTGGTATTTTAACTTTGCAGGCCCTGGCAAGTAATCACAATAAAGGAGATTCTTCTGTGTGCTTGCAGCAAAATCCTTTTCTTAAACTGGCCATTGATGAGCACTAGTACTTTTGAGGTATAGCCTCCCTCCCATTCGCCCCTGTGAACTATACTGCTTAGCTCAGCCTGAGAAAGAGAAAAAGCTAGTGCTGGAGCAGTAAAGTAGCATAGCAAGAAGAGAAAAAAAGGTTTGAAATAACCAAGAAACTTACACATATGAAGACAAGACCAGTGCTTAAAATCCAGGGAAGAAAAATCAGTGAACATGGCACCCAAATAGCATCCACTAACATAAGTTCCAAAACATCCCTGGTCAACCAAAGCTTTCACTAGTAAGAACCAGCCAAGACATGGCAGAAAACCCAAAACATGACCCAGAGCACTGAAGGCCAGCGCAAGTAATTTCTCCCAACTCAAGGTGGACAGATATTTCTGTTTTGGGGCTTCCAATGACTGAAACCCAGAAAAGGGCAAGAAGGAACAAGACCTTATAGTAAGGACAAAAGGCAAAATTAACATCTCAGATGAGGGAACCTGCCTGCATAAATATGAAAAAAATAACAATGTATACCTTCAATCCAAGCACCACAAAGGCAAGCTAAATTCTGCAAAAATAAAATAAGGCACCAATAATGCACCAAAGCTTGGTAAAAGGACACATGGATAACAAACAAGAATATTCAATATAACCCCCCTCTCACCTTACCGACAAGCAAGTACCTGCCAGTAAAGTCTGTATGTTGGCAAGCAGCAGTAAGAGTTTGTGCGTGGCAGTGGTTGCCATGTCTGTCCACCGCTCCTCCATTGTCCAGCGTGGATTTTTCCACGCTGCTTATAATTGGGTGATATGGTTGGGGGATTAAGGGGTATTCGGTCACACTGCCTTTATTGAGTGGGGGATTCTGCCACACTGCCTGGATTTGGGGGGTTGGGGATTTTGCCACACTGCCTGTTATGGAGGGATTCCAAGCACTGCCTATAATTGTCCATTATGGAAATGAACTTATCTGGCTCTAGAGAAACCAGCACTGATCTGCTGAAACCATAAGAGATGACTGTACAGATATTAGATCACGAATCAGCTGAACTAAACTTGTTGAGTACTACAGTGAGAAAAACCGGTACATGCTTTTCCAGTGGTAAAATCGCCCTATGTAGATGGCCCACTGCTGCCTGAAATGGGGACATCCACCAGTTAAGATTTCTTTGAAAACTAAATCTCAAGCCATTCTTGTATGGTGGTATCTAAATATCTTAGGTCTATAAGATCCACCCTTATCCTACAGGACTATGAGTTGAAGGAGACTCTGGTTCCTTGCCAGAAGTTAAGGGGCTCCTTTGCACTTATAAATATACGTTACAAAAATATGTACTAAATACATTTGAAATCTAACATTTAAAAAAAATACTATTCTGTGAAGTACTCACTTGTAGAATTGGTATTATACGTATACAGTACGTCCTGCTCCAGATATAATACTTACACTTGGGTTATCCCCCCCGCCAGAGGGCGCTGTGCACTGCAGACATGCAAAAACAGGCTCCTCCCAGCCCTTCATATACCCAGGGACCTCCCACAAATCCCCAGCATTGAAAATCAGTGAACCAGAAGCCGGGACAAACCAACCACCAAAACCACTGGTAATGATAACAATAACAATCACCATACAGGGGATCCAGAATAATGCAAAAACCAGGGTGGGGTGGAGCAGGACGTACTGTATACGTATAATACCAATTCCACAGGTGAGTACTTCACAGAATTGTATTATTCTAAGTATACAGTACGTCCTGCTCCAGATATAATACTTACACTTGGGTCATCCAATAGCAGTGTCCATAACAGTAGGGTGGGATCCCCCAACAAAAAAGGCAACAGCACGTAGCTTAAACTACAACCGCCTGCAAAACCTTGCGGCCAAACGCAGCATCAGCTGAGGCCCGAACATCAACCTTGTAAAACTTTGAAAAGGTGTGAACAGAAGACCAAGTAGCGGCCTTGCAAATTTGCTCCACAGAAGCCTGGTGCTGGAAGGCCCAGGAGGACCCAATAGCACGAGTACAATGAGCAGTAAGACGGAAGGGAGGACTCTTCCCCTTAGCAGAATAGGCTTGAACCACAGCCTGACGGATCCACTTGCTGATAGTAGACTTGGCAGGAGCCAAACCCTTCCTAGGCCCAGAAGGCACAACAAAGAGCATCAGTCTTCCTGAAAGCCGCAGTGACAACCAGGTAGTACTTCAAGCACCTGACCACATCCAAGGAGTGCAGAACCCTTTCCTTGTCATTACTAGGATTGGGGCACAAGGAAGGAAGAACAATGTCCTGATTCAAATGAAAAGCAGACACAACCTTAGGCAGAAAATCCGGCTTAAAGTGGAACACCACCTTGTCCTGGTGTCTCTCATAGTATGGAGACTGAACGGATAGAGCAGCCATGTCAGACACACGCCTAACCGAAGTTATGGCCAACAAAAAGACAACCTTGAGAGTAAGAACAGCCAGGGCAGCATCTTGAATAGGCTCAAAGGGAGCACCCTGCAAGGCAGATAAAACCAAGTTTAAATCCCAAACGGGAACCACAAGTTTACGAGGGGGGCGCGCATGAGTGACCCCCTGAAAGAAGGTCTTAACCAAATGATGATGAGCAAAGGTCTTCTGAAAGAAGACGGACAGGGCAGAAACCTGACCCTTCAGAGTACTGAGTTGCAGACCTAACTCCAAACCATGCTGTAAGAACTCCAGAACCCTAGGGACAGAGAACTCCCTACAGGGAAGAGACCTAGACTCACACCAGTCAATGTAGGTACGCCATACTCCATAATAGATAGCAGAAGAAGTCTTCTTCCTAGCCTGCACCATAGTGCCCACCACAGAGGCAGACAAACCCTTCTCCATCAAGATGGAGGTCTCAGCAGCCAGGCCGTCAAAGCCAGCGTTTGTAAATTGGGATGGCGTAGGGAGCCCTGAGTTAGCAGGTCTGGTACCCCTGGCAGATCGTACTGGTCTACTGCCATTTGAACCACGTCTGCGAACCATACTCTTCTTGGCCACCGGGGGGCCACTAGAATCACAGGCACCCCTTTCAGAGCAATCTTGCGCAGAACCCTGCTAGGCAGGGGGAATGGTGGAAACACATACAGGAGCCGAAACTCCTTCCATGACATGGACAGGGCATCCGTGGCCAAGGCCAGAGGGTCCTGAGACAGGGACACGAATGCCGGGAGCTTGTGGTTGTGGCGGGACGCAAACAGGTCCACATCCGGTAGACCCCAACGGGACTGGAATACCCTGTTGCAGAGGGACCACTATCCCTGACGGGACGCCCTCCTGCTCAGAGCATCTGCAAGCAGATTCTCCGCCCCCGGAATGTAAACAGCCGAAATGCATTGTACATTGGCCTCCACCCATGTTAGAATCTGAGACAACTCCCGGAGGGCACTCTTGCTCCGAGTCCCTCCCTGATGGTTGATGTATGCAACCGCCGTCTTGTTGTCTGAGCGTACCTGAACCGACAGCCCCCTCAGGTTCTGGGTCAACAGCTCCAGTACCAACCGTACTGCCCGCAGTTCCAGAATGTTGATGGGTAAGTGGGCCTCCCGAGGGCCCCACATCCCCTGGAGGCGCAGGGACTTCCAGAATCCCCCCCCCAACCTGACAGATTGGCATCCGTTGTGACTGTCTCCCAGGAAGGGGCCAGAAAGGACCTGCCCCCTGTAAAGTTCTCGAGGTCCAACCACCACGCAAAGGACCGTCTGACCGAGGGGGGAAGCACACAGACCTCGTCTAAGGACGCTGGGTTCTTGTCCCATACTGACAGAAGGTGAGGCTGCAGAGGTCTCAAATGGAACTGAGCAAAGGGCATCGCCTTGAAGCTCACCACCATCAGGCCCACCAGCTGCATTCCCTGCCTGCTTTGAGGGCTGTGGGCACGAGAGCAGGAACCTGGCCTGCGCAGTCAGAGCTTCCACCTTCTGTTGAGGAAGGAATATCCGTGACTGAACCGTATCCAGAATCATTCCCAGGAACGGGGTCACCAAGGATGGGGACAGAGAGGACTTGGGGTAATTGATTACCCAACCGAAGGACTCCAGGGTGGACACTACCAGTTGGGTGTCCAACTCTGCCTGCCGCAGAGACCGAGAGGTGATGAGGATGTCGTCCAGGTAAGTCAGCACGCGTATGCCCCTTAGCCTTATCAGTGACATCACCCCTGCCAGCACTTTGGTGAACACCCTGGGAGACGGCGTGAGGCCGAAAGGCAGAGCCACAAATTGGTAATGCTGATCTTTCAGTGCAAATCTGAGAAACCTTTGGTGTCCTGCAAACACCGGAACGTGAAGGTAAGCATCCTTGATGTCTACTGACGTCATGAAGTCCCCTGGGCGCAATGAGCCAATGAGCCAATGGCCGAGCGCAGAGTTTCCATGCGGAAATGCCTGTTCTTGACAAATTTGTTGAGGATTTTTAAATCCAGAATGGGCCTGACTGACCCATCCTTCTTGGGTACTGTGAAGAGATTGGAGTAGAACCCCGTGCCCCTGTCTCCAAAGGGGACCTTGCAAATGACCCCTAGATCCAGGAGACCCTGCACGGCCAGCAGCAAGACCTGGACTGAGGCAGGGTCCTGAGAGATTCGGGATCCAATGAATCTGGAGGGGGGCCGTACAGCAAATTCTATCTTGTAACCGGGAGGACACTACCTCCTGAATCCACCGGTCTGAGACGTGGCGCCTCCAGACGTGCTCGAAGTGCTGTAGACGTCCCCCCCCCACCCTGAACGGGTGAGGGCGACCCCTCATGCCTGAGGGGTCTTGGGAGGGGCTTTGGGCTTGGGCCCCCAGGAGGAACCGGGATGGCGTCCTCTATTCCTGTGCCAGGAATCTGCGCGGGGCCCCGCGAAGGACACCCCCTTTTCCCTGTTTAGCCCCGCGGTAGGGGATTGAAAGGGTGCCCTGGCCTTGAACTTCCAACTTGCCTCCTTTGACGAAGAGGTCTAGACGGTCTCCAAACAGACGTAGCCCTTTAAATGGAAGCCCAGTAAGGGCTTTCCTAGCGGCGTTGTCAGCCGCCCACTGTCGCAACCAAACCGTGCGTCGAATAGCTACCGCCAAGGCAGAAGATCTGGCACACATCTTTATAGCATCGTCCGATGCAGACAGGATAACGTTTATGAACACATCACAGTTAGATTATTGACAGTATCAGCGGGCAACTCATCTGTGCCATCAAGTGCATTCCTCACCATGGCCCTGAGCGCTACTGCCGTAATGGCTAAGTCGCAAACCGGGCGCAAGATCGCTCCCCCAAATGCAAAGGCATGGCATGCCAATTGATCAAGACACCGGTCCTCAGAGTCCCGTAGCGTAGTAGTGTCAGAGGAGTGCATAATAGAGGTGTTGGACAACCCTAGAATAGGAGCATCGACCTCGGGAGGCGATGACCAGCACTTAACCAAGTCATAGCCTTAACCAAGGTATACTTTCTATCCACACTCTTAGGGATCCCAGGCAGTCTGCTGGGTTGTTCCCATTCCTTAAGCACGAGGCTATTGAAATGAGTCTGCTCGGGAAATTCCAGACGAGCCTTAGCAGTATGAAAAAGCTCACCCCTTTGTCTGGGAGCAGCAACAGGGGGAGAGAAGGACAAAACTTCAAATATCTGAGCCAGCAGTCTGTCAATATCATCCGAGGACCAGTGCTCGGAACCAGATTAGTCATGACCCCTGGACTCCTCGTCATATGACCCAGAGAACAGCTCCCCTTCGTCCGAGGGGGGTTGGCCGTAAGGCTGCAACAAGTCATCAGATTCCATAGGGAAAAGGGCAGAGTCAGGGGTTAAATGGCGCCACTTAGCGGTGGCCTTACGCGCTAGCGAGCTAGCAAGCAATCTTTCAACACTGGCCAGTCTAGTAGCCATATCAGGATGAGAATCCCCGCTTGTATTGGGGGTTAGACTCAGGCTTGGGGGAGTAGGTGAAGTGAGGCGAGGTGCAGGCCCAGCCACGGAAGAGGTGGGAAGAGCCGATAGCGCCTGCTGTGCACAAGGAACACAGACCCGTGCATTGTCACCGCTGCTAGGTAAGACCCCACAAGCTACACACAGCCGGGCTTGTCCCGAAGGAACCCCGTTCACAATATCCTGGGACGCCTCCATATGGTGATTGTATCGGCACAATAGGCCCGTAGGGATTGAAGCTGTAAGCTACCCTGGATGCCCCAATAACCCGCTGGGAAGTGGGAGTCATTTTAATAGTCTCAACCGGGGGATACACCGGGCCGGAATAAGTCACCGGAATTCACGGTCTGAAAGACATAAGAGGGACAGGAATGTCAGAGCCAAGCGCAAGAAGTAAACTAGGTAAGATATATTATAAGGATAATATATGGTCGCCCGCGAGGGCACTTACAGACAGCAGGGGGAGGGCGGTCTTCACCGCGCGCGAAAAAGAATGGCGCCAAATGATCCTCGAAGGGCGGGCCAGAGCTGAAGGTGACGCGGAGCGCGCCAAATCGTGACGCAGGGCGCATCAAGTCAGGAACCCGCCCTCCCGGAGAGCGCGAAGCTCCGAAAGCGCGATGCAAATAGAGAAGAAGGGAACAGGGCAGTGACTAATTCAAGACGAGGCCCTGAAGGGTGATCGGTGTTACCGCAGCTGAGCCACTACGGATTAAGAAAAAAAGACGCTGCAGCATCAACAAAACCACCGCCGTCCGCGCGGCGCCTACCAATAAAGTAAAAGTACATAACGCGGCTCTGACATCCATTCCCAGTGAAACACAACACCGAGGCCATAAGCGTGTAATAGGGTACACTGAGGCCGCCATACTCCCAACCCCTCCCCCCCCCTGGCTAGGGGGGGGAACTAGGGAGGATGGCGACCCTGTACACAGGGTCCACCGCTACACGGGGCGTGGGACAATTAAGCAGGAGGGGCATCCCCAAAGGCTCACCATCAGCCTAAACCGCCTACCCTATGGTGGGGGACTGCGGTGGAGCATGGCTCCATCAAGCACGCATGGTGCTGCCTACCTTCACCTGACCAGCGCAGCCCAGGCTGGGAGGCACTTCACAAGGAGGACGGGTGGTAATAGTCCCACAGGGCCGCAGGCTGCAATAGCCCCGCTCACCTGCGAGAGAGTGATACTTCATGTCTTCGTAGTCAGCACTGCAGAGAAATCTGGGTATATGAAGGGCCGGGAGGAGCCTGTTTTTGCATGTCTGCAGTGCACAGCGCCCTCTGGCGGAGGATAACCCAAGTGTATTATATCTAGAGCAGGACGTACTGTATACTTAGAATAAATAGAAAAGGAAAAAGCTGGCGAGGTTGAAGGCCCTGAGGCTCTGCAGGAGCCTGTGTAACCTTCTGGAAGTATTTAGAATAAACTTCATAAGGGAATCCATCGGCAGGGACGTTCCAATAGCCACAGATGGTTGTGTGGATGAGATGGTCACGGTCACACAAAATGAATCGCCTAATACTACCAGTAACAGAGTGTGCATGCTTCCTTTGCCACATTTATGAAAGACAACAGCATTCAAAGAGGCCCTTCATAAACAGCCGGAGGGCCTCTCACCTTCATTCCACTGTGCATACAACAAGCCTGAAACTAGAGATTACTATTTTGCCCCAAGTGACTGTTGCTGGCCAGTTGGGTGCGACAGGCAGGCTTGCACAGAGCTGTGTGCGTGCCCAGAAAATCCTAGTGCCTGCTGGTGGTCAGGTGGAGCGCCAGAACAGCAGACAGCAGTGAGGGTGTCACAACATCCAGCAGATTCAAGGGAATGCTGAAGCAGTAAATAAGTTCTGCCTGATTTTGGGCTTTGAATATGGACAATGGCATTGCATGAGTGATCTGACCTCAAGTAATTTTTAACAGAGGGTCTGCTTTAACAGGCAATATGAGGCCCTGTGTACATCTAAAGGAGTATGCACCTGTCACTTCTATGTATTTTAAAATAAAGTGGTTAAAAGAACTTTTGGGTACACAATCCCTTTGAAATTATAGTTATTTATTAGAATGGGAAAAAAACTAGAGCAATGTGCCATTAGATCATTGAAAAGCTCACACCACACCTCTTTTCCCTAACATGCCCAACATATTAAGACCCTAGTTGGCAGTCCTAAGGAAAAATAAGCAATCACGTTTCACCCCGGCAGTGGTCACATCCAAATAGGCAATGGCCTCACAGAAAATGGATACACATTTTCTCCACTGAACAGCAGCAATGAGAGGTCTGCCTCAAGTGTCATCATTGAACAGCAGGTGATAGGGACAAAAGGAAAACACAAACATAAAACAACTGCTCTGTTTGCCTTTATGACCTTTGTCTCAGCTTCATGCTTATGTGACATTTTCCAGGAAGCTGGTCAGCAGAAAAAAAAAAAATGGCACACCAATCTGTTTTATACAGGTTGCTGAAGTAGTTGGCAAAGAGGTAAAGAATCTTCAGTAATGGTGCAGTTCCCAACAGGTTGCTTATACAGACACAGCAAGACGCTCTATGGATAAATAATATTGAAGCATGATAAAGAAACTAACGTTTTTAAAGTGCCAGACGTCATTAATTCAGTCACCAAGACTATGCATTTTTTCCCCTTCAGTGTAGACTCCCAGGAATCATAGAAGCGCACAATGTTTGGATGCTGAAGCCCCTTTAACATCTCCGCCTCTTCTTTAAATCTTTGCTGTTCCGCCTTGGTCAGTTTTCGATCCTGAAAAACAGACATGAGTACATAAGGAGTATGATCAAAAATGTTGTTTGGATTTGTAAACCTAAGAGACTCTATAGAACAAATTTCTTGCCTTCTGTGAACTGAAAGGCCTCGCTTCCACTGCGAAGTGAAAGATTTTTTGCACCTTAAAAAAATCCAATAGAGCCGGCCACTGACTTATCAATGGGGCATCCCAAACCAGGAAGCCCTGCTGTGCAGAACTCACATACTTCCGGACTCCTTCAGCAATGTAAATGTCAGCGGCGTCATTCCCAGCAGCCAATCAGAAACTCGCCTGTCCCCGGTCCTATGGCACTTTCATCCAATCAGAGCTGTAAAACCGAGGACAGGTGAGTATTTCAGGCCAATCTGGAGTGTTTCATACAGCGGGGCATCCCAAATCGAAATGCCCATGGGGCAGGGAACGGAACTCAGGAGTTAAGATCAGGGTTTTATTCCACTTTAATGTAATTGCTGCTTGAAGACTAGCATCTAGCATCATAAATATTTCTAAATCAATTTAACCCTTTCGCTGCCAGCCTACCTGGAGTTTTTGTTACGCTTTGTTGCCAGACCATTTTTCACTATTTTGCACTATGCATGTTCAACTGTGATTGTTGAAGGGATTTCCAGGGATTTCCCAGAAAAATTGTATATTGTTTTTTTCAGCAGAGTCTGGGCTTTAACATGAAATGTCTTGTTTGTCATTTTTTAGGTGTATTCTTAATATTTTGGGGTGAGATATGTGCAAAAAAATTAAAAAAATCAATTTTTTACAATTTGTAGTTTTTTTTGTAATAAAAAATGTAAGTTTGTCAATAAAATCTTATTGCGTGTGAAATCCCAATTTCTCCCGGTTACAACGGCACCACATATATATTGGTAGACACCCTTTCCTGCCCAGGAGACTCCCCCAAACTGAAACAGCGCTTTAGGGGATTTTCAGATCAAATACAGCTATGCTAAGCACTATGTGCACCTTGCAGTTTTTCAATAAAAACAACCCCTTACATTTGAAATACCCCCCACAAACTATATATTCTCTGGAAGTACACACCTCAAGCTTTTTAGGCATACCAGGCTTGATGATGTTGCCACAGTTTTCTGGAAGTTCTCCCTCAATGTATTCTTTGGTTACACAGAACTTCCCTAAAAAAGGATAAAAAGCAGAATCAAAGCCACATTTTTCTAAAGAAAGTTAATCTAAAAAAGCAACATCCCCCGAACAGAACGATACCCAACATGCATAGCTACTGTCAAGGGAAGAGTTGCCAAACACCCCAAAGTAAAGCTTGGGGAGACGGTAATTTTGCTTGAAAATTTCAGCTCTGCAGACAAAGTGGCACCTTGCGCTTTTTCTACCAAAACAACCCTTTACATTTGGAATACCTGCCACAAACCATATATTTTCTGAAAGTACACATGATAAGCTTTCTAAGCATACCCAGCATGTTGTAGTGGGCCCATCTTTCTGGAAGTAATCCCTCAAAGAATTCGTTGGTCGCACAGGGTTTCCTTAAAAAATGTATAAAAATGTATAATAAAGCAGAATAAAAAATGAGTTTTCCTAAAATATCCTAAAATATCAATATGCAAACAAAAAAAAACAAGCTAAATCTGAAAGCGCAAAATCCCCCGAGCAGAACGATACCCAACATGCATAGGTACTACTAACCCTTTTAACTGCCAGCCTACTTTAGGCTTTGTCACCCTCTCTTGACAGGTCATTTTTCACCATTTTGCGCTATGCTTAACTGTGATTTTTGCAGGAATTTCCAGGAAAATCATATATTTTTTTTTTGCGGCAGAGTTTAGGCTTTAACATGAAATGTCTTGTTTGTAATTTTTTTACTGTTTTTTTTAATATTTTTGAGTAAATTAAACAAAACAAAAATTTTTTTTTAGAAAATTATCTCCTTTATTTCAAATAAAACATTTGTTTTATTAAAGAAAACCATATTGCATGTGAAAGCCCCATTTCTTCCGATTACAACGGTACCACATAAGTATCGGTAGCCCCCTGTTACTGTTCAGAAGACCCCCCCAAACTGAAAAAACACTTTATAACATGTAAAAATAAAATACAACTACAATCCACACTATAAAGGGTTAAATCAAGAAAAAAAATTGGTGTGGGGTTCCCCTTCCTGGGGGGGAGGTAACCCCCATTTTTTTTATTTTAAGGGTTAAAAACCCTTAATAATTCCCATAAAAATGACATGGGGTCCCCCCTATCCAGCATAAGTAGCTCAGGGATCAGCTATGCAGGGATTGTAGAACAGGGCGCAGGGGCCAGCTTTGGTGGCCCCCCGCCCTGCCAAGTACAAGCCAGCACCGCCTAAATCAGCCCGGGCCCTTCTGCCCCCCCTGGGCTTCGGGGAGGCAGGTAATAGGGGGGCCGGGGTTAATGGCAAGTCACCCGCTAGCCGCAGGTCACTTGACAGCCCTCAAGCCTTGTGAACTGGTACAGGGGTCTCATGGACTCCTTACAAGTTCACAATGGGTTAAAGTGGACCAACACCCAGGGCTGATCGGCCCCGGAATCTATAAGATTCCTGGACCGTTCTATTCCCTCCCCCTGGGGCATTCAAAATCGGGATGCCCCCCTGTGTGAAACCCCCCGGAACACCTGCTACCACTTACTTGAATCCGGTCCTACGGCGCATGCGCGGGCCGCATCCCCGCTATCCCTCTAGCAGGACGCGTGCCCAGGCCGGCTATTTATGAATGGCCGCCGCGGGCACGCTCCCTGTTAGAGGGAAGTGGGGGATGCGGCCGCCAGTGCGCTCAGAGCGGCTGAGCTTAGATGTCTCTTAGACGTCCATAACTCAGCCGCTCTGAGCGCGCTGATTGGACAAGCGGCCGCGCATGCGCCGTAGGACCCGGGTAAGGTGAGTTATTGTGGGTGATCGGGGGGGTTTCATGCAGCGGGGCATCCCCAATCGGGATGCCCCAGGGGAAAGGACCAATACCCAGGAAAGTCAAAATCCTGGGTGTTGGTCCACTTAAAATGTAAAAAAAAAAAAAACACACCACACCACAAAATGCTGGAAGCATTTATTACCAGCTGGGTGACAGGACATAAGGGGTTAATTAAAAAAAAAATTGACATAGGGTCCCCCCTCCCAGGGTGGGGGACCCCTTTTTTTTTGGAATTTTAAGGGTTAAAAACCCTTAAAAATCCAAAAAAAAAAATGACGTAGGGTCCCCCCTACCCAGCGTTACCGACCCGGGCCAGCTATGGGGGCTTGTAGAACAGGCCCACATAGCCATAGTGGCCCGGGCCCTTCTGCCCCCCCCTGGCCTTTGGGGAGGCAGGTAATGGGGGGCTGGGGGTTAATGGCAAGTCACCCGCTAGCCCGCAGGTGACTTGCCAGACCCAGAGCCTTGTGAGCTGGTACAGGAATCTGATAGACCCCTTACCAGCTCACAAAGGGTTAACTGTAAAAAAAAAAAAAAAACACACACAAAATTATTTTATTAAAAAAACTTACCTCCGATTGCAAGCTCTTGTCCCTCGCCGCTCTGATGACAGATGCCGGTGATCGGCATCCAGAGAAGGGGGGGCAGGAGATCAGAGGATCCTGCCACCTCCTTCCAGGTCGCCGATCACCGGCATCTGACAGCTGAAACAGCTGAAGCCAGTGATCGGGACGACGTCATAGGCTTGACGGGGAGACGGAACGGGATGGCGCCATAGGGGGGGCTTAGCGGCAAGATGGCGGCCGCCATCGAGAAGGAGAGAGGAGAGAGCCTCCCAGGCTCTCTCCTGAAGATCGGCAAGCCCTGGGGGGGGATCGGAGGCCCCCCAGGTGAAGAGGAGCGTCGACGGGAGCCAGCGCACATGCAGGTAGGTAAATGTCATTTTTATTTTTTATTTTTTTACAGGAAAGCCAGTGGCAGCTAAAACGGGGGGGGGGGGGCACCCTATTCCGGGCCCTCCCCTGCAGCCGGAGGAGGTCCCACGGACGATCGGAGCACACCATCTTAAAGGGGAGACCCGGCCGAATCAAACGAGGGGTCAGGTGAGTGTCTTTTTTTTTTTTTTTGCCAGTTAGCAGTTAATGACAGGAGAGGCAGCTACGTGAATTTTACGTAGCTGGCGTTTAAAGGGTTAATGTTTGTTTTAGTAGTTTTAAACTTTTTTGGAGCTGTACCCTCACACCCTCACAAAGAGCCCCTCCCAGTCCATAAATACATGGGACCTCCCACTCATACCCCAGTTTTCAATCAGCAGTAAAGACAAAGGTATCAGGAACAATCCAACAGTAACCCTCAAATAAGAAACAAAGCTTCACCATATAAAGAATCCAGGATACCAAAAAGGGCGGGTGAAGAGGGGTGTGTGACATACTTATAATACTCATTTTACAGGTGAGTATTCACAAAATGGTATTATTCTAAGTATGTCACACACCCCGCTTCAACTATAATAATTACACTTGGGACATCCAAAAGCAGTGTCCACTAAGGGCGGGTATCCACAAGGCAAAAAAGCATAACTCAAACCACTGCAGCCTGCAGAACTTTGCGGCCAAACACAGCTTTCGCTGAAGCCCGCACATCAACCTTGTAAAACTTGGAAAAGGTGTGAACAGAAGACCAAGTAGCAGCCTTAAAAACTTGTTCAACAGAAGCTTGGTGCAGAAAAGCCCAAGACGCTCCAACAGCAAGAGTAGAACGAGCAGTGATACGAAAAAGGGGGAACCTTCCCCTTGGCAGAATAGGCCCCAACAGCCTGACGAATCCATTTGCTAATGGCAGACCTAGGCGGAGCCAAAACCTTCCTAGGCCCACAAGGCACCACAAAAAAAGCAGAAACCACCTTAGGAAGAAAGTCTGGTTTGAAACGAAAAACCACCTTGACAGAATGTCTCTCAAAGTAAGGAGCCTGAATCGACAAGGCCGCCAACTCAGACATGCCGAACAGAAGTGATGGCCACCAAAAAGGCAACCTTCTGAGTCAAGGTAGAAAGAGCAATATACTGTAAAGGCTCAAAGGGAGGAACCTGAAGAGCAGACAGAACCAGATTCAAATCCCACATGGGGAGCAAAGGTTTTCTGGGAGGTCGCACATGCGTAACCCCCTGGAAAAAAGGTCTTAACCAAAGGATGAAGCGCAAAAGCCTTTTGAAGACGGACAGACAGAGCAGAAACCTGCCCTTTCAAGGCACTCAGCTGGAGACCAGAGTCCAGCCCCGATTGCAGAAAAAAAAATTCTGGAAACAGAAAAGACCCTACAGGGCAAAGATCTAACCTTACACCAATCAATATAAGACCTCCAAGTCCTACAGCAGATGGTAGAAGAAGACCTCTTCCTAGCACTACTAAGAGTCTGAATAACAGAATCAGGAAGCCCTGATGATTGATGTAAGCAACCGCCGTCCGATTGTCGGACCGAACTTGCACCGGCAAGCCCAGTAACTGCTGTGTCAAGTGAGACAGAACCAACCGGATGGCTCTCAGCCCCAGAATATTGATGGGCAAGTGGGCATCCTGAAGCCCCCACAGCCCCCAGAACTGCAGATCCTTCCAAAAAACCTCCCTAACCCGACAGACTGGCAACCGTGGTGACAGTTTCCCAAAGAGGCGTCAGAAAAGACCTGCCCCTCAAGAGATTGGCTGGAATCATCCACCACTGAAAAGACTGCCGAGCCCAGGAGGACATCCGGAAAGACAGATCCAATGACCTTGGACACCGGTCCCAAGCCGCCAACAGATGAATCTGAAACGTCCTTGTGTGAAACTGAGCAAAGGGAACTGCCTCGAAGGAGGCCACCATCAATCCCACCAGTCTCATCCCCTGCCAGATAGACGGGCGAGGGTTGGACAGAAGAAGCTGAATCAATTCCTGAATCAAGAGAACCTTGGAGTGAGGAAGAAACACTCTGTGTTAGGAAGAATCCAGAGACATTCCCAGGAAGGGAATTAAAATCAGCAGTCCATTGGCGCAACCAAACCGACCGCCGGATAGCCACCAACTAGGCCGTGGTCCTACCACACATCACCATGGCATCATCCTGAGCGGCAAACAAAACGGACAAAAAACAACTCACAACGTTGAGAGCAATAAACTCCTCACAAGCCGGATCAAGGCCGGAAGCAGCCAACAGATCCCTGACAAAGGACCTGGAAGCCAACAGCAACATTGCTGAAGCACAGACTGGCCTCAAGGCCGACCCAACACCAGCAAAGCCGTGGCAAGCCAGCTGGTCAATGCGTCGATCCTTACCATCCTTGATGGTAGTACAGTCAGGCGAGTGCAAAACAGCCATGTTAGACAGCCCCAAAACCGGGGCATTAACCTCAGGCGGAGAAAACCCTCGCTTAACCAGGTCCGCCGGGAAAGGATATTTCTTATCCCAACTCGGCGGAACACCCGGAAGACGAGTAGGCTTCACCCATTCCTTAAGAATGACATCATCAAAACGTCTTTGATGGGGAAACTCCAAGCGTGGCTTAGCCACCTCAAATAACTCACCTATTGGCGGGGGAACCACCTCAGGAGGGGCGATAGCCAAAACATCAAAGAGCTCCCCCTCCTCGAGCGGGGGGGAAATGGGACCAGTCTAATGACTCAAATTCATCAACATCACAGGCGGGCGCAGCCGGGGACAGATGTTTCCGCTTAGCCGGAGCCTTCTGGGCAACTACATTGGAAAACAGTCTCTCAAGGTTGGCCAACCTGGAGCACAACTCAGAATGCGAATCCCCCCCCTCCCATGACAACGTCACATGGGGTCTGGAACAGGCGGGGAGGGGTAGGTGATGACACGGGCGGCGAGGAGCCGGAGGCTGGCGTACCGGACTGCCGCGAAATGTTCCGCTGTGCACATGGAATACAGAGAATGACAACATCCCCTGGAAGAGGAGCCCCACAACCCACACATTGCCTAGATTGCCCCAAAGGGCCATTTCCGGTATCGATGGAAGCCTCCATATGGTGAAATTGTGGTATTCGCAAGTACCCAGGGATTTAAGAAATAAGCAACCCGGGATGCCCCTTTTAATGTCCCCCGTGGGAGAATTTGTAGGTAAAATTTTTAGGGAAAACCAGACTGCCAGGTAACTAAGACCAGGAGACCCCTTTAACATGTGACCCGGGATCTGTAACAGAAAGGACAACAGTCACTCCAGAGGTAATGTTTTCCACACTGCATACATAAGCACAATAAGCACAAGACAACTGCCCAGGGAACAGGAAGGGACCCGTAGCTGAGCCATATGCAAATAGCAAGGAACAGACTCACCAATGGCGGTGAACAGGAGGAGACAGCAGCAGCAGCAACACCGGAGGACAGAGAAGGGGGGCGGGCCGCCCCGAGACGCGCGAAGCGTCCCAGCCCCGCCCCCTTCCATTCACAGGGAACAGCGCGGGATGCGCGAAACGCGGCCCGCCCCTCCACAGCAATCGCCGCCGCCAACAGCAAGAGGGGGCGGCCGCCTGACGCACTATGCGTCCGCCCCCCCGAGAAGCACGGAGCCCGGCCACTGACCAGGCTCCAATACCCCCGAGAAGCACGGAGCCCGGCCACTGACCAGGCTCCAATACAGCGCCAAGAAACGGGAGCGGCCGGAGAGCCGGCGCGCGTGCTGCGGCCGGCCCCGCCCTTTCCGCAAACAGAGCCACATTAGCCAGGCACGGCGCGCCGCGCCGAGAGCCTGGGGTGGGAAAGCTCCCCAAGTCAGCATGTAGCGCCACAGGTCCCGAGCGGGACCACAGTAAAAAACATGCACACACACACAGATCACAAGTAAAATGCACAAGACACTCACACAAGTAGAAAGAAGCCCCCCCCAGCGTAGGGAGAAATGGGGACCGAGCGGGGGAGAAGTGGCAAAACCCCGGGGGTGGGAACACGGAGCATCCCAAATCCGGGATCACCAGACCGGATATCCGCTTTGCCCCCTAGTATGAGGCCTGCGGTGGAGCTAGGCTCCTAGGCACCACAAGGTACCGTCTACCATCACCCACTAAGGGACAATAACAACACAGCCGGGCAGAAATAGAACCAAGAGGGGGGCCGGGTGTTACCCAGGCTACCTGTAAGCAGGAGACTTCATTCTTCTGACTTGTCGCCATCTTGCAGAGAAGAACACTGGGATATGAGTGGGAGGTCCCAGGTATTTATGGACTGGGAGGGGCTCTTTTTTTCAAGACTTCTCTGCAACATCGCCACCTGCAGGTGGGTTAACCCAAGTGTAATTATTATAGTTGAAGCGGGGTGTGTGACATACTTAGAATATAAAGCAAGTGGTAATAAAGATGCAATCCCTCAAGGTCAGAATGGGCAAAGCAAAAAACAGGGTAATTTAACCCTTTGTTTGGAATGTCCCTTTATAGTTCCTATCCAGTCAATAACATAAAAAGGAATACATATACCTTTTGTCCAGCGTCCGTAAATTGGGGTGCCGCAGCGACCCTTGTGTGAGAAGCCCTGGTGTAGCGATCTACCGACATCTGAACTATGTCCACAAACCAAGGCCAGCGAGGAGCCACCAGGATAGTTGCCACCCCTCCCTGGGCTATCTTGCGCAGCACTCTGCCCAGGAGTGGAAACAGAGGGAATCCATTAAGGAACTTTAACTATGTCCAGGGAATCGCCAGAGCGTCTGTGGCAATGGCCAGAGGATCTCGTGAGACGGAGACGAACCTCGGGAGCTTGTGATTCTGTCTGGACGCAAACAGGTCCACGTCCAGCTGACCCCAGCGGAGACACAGAGCGTGAAAGGTCTTTTTGCTGAGGGACTATTCCCCCAGGCGCGAGGCGCTCCTGCCCAGGGAGTCTGCCTCCTGGTTTTCTACCCCGGGAATGTAGACCACCGAGATGCAGGGAACAATCTCCTCTGCCCAAGTCAGAATCTGGGTCATCTCCTTGAGGGCTCTCTTGCTCGAAATCCGCCCTGGTGATTGATGTAGGCGTCAACCGTCTGATTGTCCGAGCTAACCTGTATCGCACGACCCCTTAAATGGGGAGTCAAACAAAGAAGAACCAACCGGATCGCTCTCAGCTCCAAGAGATTTATGGGCAAACGGTTCTCCTGCGGACCCCACTGACCCTGGATCTTCTGTGTCTGCCAAATGCCGGTCAGACTGGGATCCGTGGTAACTATCTCCCAATGGGGAGTCAGAAAGGACTTGCCTACCAACAGATTCCTGAAGTCCAACCACCACAAGAGATACTGCCTGGCCGGGGGGGGGGGGGGGGTGCAGTAAAAATTCCCGTTCCAGCAACTCCTGCATCTGGTCCCAGACGGACAACAGGTTCAATTGAAGAGACCTCATGTGAAATTGGGCGAAGGGCACGGCCTCGAAGCATGACACCATTAGGCCCACCAATCTCATACCCAGATGGATCGACAGCAAGGCCCGCAACTGCGTCTGGAGACCCAAAACCTTCTGCTGTGGTAGAAAGACCTTGACCTGAGCAGTGTCTATCGTCATTCCCAGGAAGGACCTCACTGTTGAAGGAGTGATCAAAGACTTTGGGTAATTGACTATCCAGCCGAAGGCCTCTAGAGTTGACGACACCGTCCGGGTATCGCTCTCGGCTTGCTGAAGAGACTGGGCCGCAATCAACAAATCGTCCAGATAAGGCAGCACACGAATGCCCTGGTTCCTCAGGATGGCTATGATGCCCGCCAGCACCTTGGTGAAGACGCGGGGCACTGAGGAAATCCCGAATGGAAGAGCCACAAACTGATAATGTTGATCCACCATAGCCAACCTCAGGAACTTCTGATGCCCCTGGAAAATCGGGATGTGCAGATAAGCATCCCTGATGTCCACTATGGTCAGTAAGTTGACGGACCGAAGCGAGCTCACCGCTGACTAAGGTTTCCATGCAGAAATGTCTGACTCTTACAAACCTGGTGAGACCCTTTAGGTCCAGGATAGGTCTTAACGTTCCGTCCTTCTTGGGAACCGTGAACAGGTTGGAGTAAAAACCTTGACCCTGTTCCTGACGAGGTACAGGACAAAACACACCTAGCCGCAGGAGGTGCTGCATGGCCATTCTCAAGCCCTGTGCCTTCAACGGATTTAGGGAAATCCGAGACCGAAGAAATCTCGTGGGCGACCTGACTGACTCCCCAAGCGGGATTGCATCGGCCGTGGGACCTACTTCTACCCCAGGAATCTCTGCGGCCACCTGAAAATAAAGAGCCTCTTCCGCCTCGAAAGGAGCGACAGGCAGATAAGCTCCGAAAGGGCCGAGCAGGCGTCTGTCTGAGGGAGTCTACCATCCTTGACCAGGAGGTCCAGGCGCTCCCCAAACAAGCCTTAGCTCTATCCACGAGATGTCTCACCTTCTTTCTGATGGCAAGAGAGACAATAGCCGCGGCACACACAGGACGAAACAAGGCACAAAGGTGAAGGCATGACAGACCAGCTGATCCATGCGCTTGTCAGCCGGGTCACGTAAGGAAGCGGTATCAGGTGATGGTATAATAGTAGTGTTGGACAACCCCGACACAGGGGAATCCACCTCGGGAGGTCGAGACCACAACCGAACCAGCTCGGGGAAGGGATACCGCCTATCCAGGCCCTTAGGCACCGACGGTAGCTTGTTCGGGCTTTCCCATTCCTTGAAAATCATATTAGAAAAGTGGGCCTGTTCCGGAAAGACCCACCTTTGTCTTTCGGACCTAAACAAATCACCTTGCTTCCTCTTATCCGTTCTGGGAGGAACAATGTGTAATGTCTCAAACACTGAGGTAAGCAACTTCTCCGTATCATCAGGGAGCCACGCATCCTCATCTGTGGAATAGCTAGACATACTGTCATCTGCAGCAGAATAATCCGGCTGGCTTCCCCCTCACTGAGGGCTGAGTGCAGCAGCGGAGGGTCCATCGAGGCCACAGGAAGTGAAGGTCTAGGGGCAGGTACGCCCGCCTGATCATGGTCCAAAATGATGCCCCTGGCGCAAGTGGTACAAACAGTGCTGAACCCACCCAGAGGATTTGCACTGCACAAGGGGCAGAGCTACACCTGCCCAGATGGGGCCCCCAGCTCACTATCCCCAGATGCCTCCATTATGGTGATTAGAAATTGTCAATTGAAAAGGTTACAAGGCACTAATGACCCAAACCTATATGATCCCTCATAATAAAGGGAATGGGGGACCGGGAGGAACCACAACCCTCAATCACTTGGCCCAACCTGAGCAAGAGATAAAAGAGAGGAGAGGACCATCAGACTCCCAAACAGTGATATGCAGAATACAAAGCAAACAATCATTCAAAAGAGGGACTCACGACACCGACAGCAGTCTCAGCGATATGCGCTCCAGGCAGCAGCGGAGGAAACGGGGAGAGCACAGCACACACACACAAGCTTCTGGTGAGCTCCTTGAGGGGCGGGCCGCACCGCGATGAAGTGGAACACGTCAGAGTACGGCTTCGCCCCCCCTGCCGCGCGAAAAAACGCGCCTGTCCGTCACACCAAGAGCGCCATTATTTCCCACTGGCATGGCCGCCGGGCCCGGACGCAAGGCGGCTCTCGCGGCGGGATCCACGGGGCAGAAAGCAAAGACTCCGCGCAGCGCCTGCATGCCATCGGTGCAGATAACTGTGCAGTGTCAAAAAAGCACAGCACACATATAATAAAGCTTGTGGGCAGGGAGGGACATACACGCAACATATAGCCATAGCAAGTGGTCCCCCCCCATTAGGCTCACCATAAGCCTATGGCTGGCTACCCTTTAAATAGGGTCTGCTGCCCAAAGCACAGCTCTGCCAAAACGCCTGACCCCGACGTTCTCCCTACCATCACGATCTCGAAGCAGCCAGTGGCTGGGAGGCAGGAGTGGGTCTAACGGGATCAGTGGGAATAGGGCCTGCAGCGTCCCGACGGGCTAGGAGGCCCTGCTCAGCTGCCAAAATCCAAGAGAGTATCCAACGATCTTCTGCAGCCAGACCGCAAAATGAACACTGGAGAATGATAGAGGGACACCTGCCTTTATAGGGGGCCAGGAGGAGTCACATCTTTTGATCTTGCAGTCGAGCGCCCCCTGGGGGCGGAATACCCACATGTCATCACTGGGACGACCTGGACTCGATATAGGGAAAATTAATTTAGTTTTTAGTCTTATCCCCACCGGGCTGCAACTCTGTTCAGGAATCTAGGATACAGGCGCCATCTTGACTCAGAAGCATCACATTGAGGAGTGGAGAGCGGAAAAAAGTGCAGGGGGTGGGGTTATAGCTGTGCTTTAAAGGCTCATAAAATGCAGTAGATGCAGGGAGGATGATTTTTAATGTGAGCAATCTGTATGTACAGGGTGTGGGAAACATATAAGATTCTCTTATTCAGGGTGAAGGTCCGCTTTAAATTAAAAGAACATAAAATATATTTTTGATTTTAACATCCTATGAAAGTTGCATTCATTATACAATATTAGTAAGAGATTTTCATTTTTATGCTGTCAGGGTCAATACATTTTTTCCGAATCCAGCCCTACCTAGCCCTTACTTCGACTACACAGCCCTGGTCTCTGCAGCTAGGATGGGCTGGCTCTGGGGGTCACAGTAGGACCTACCTTCCCTGCTGCCATGTGGGATGTTGTGGGTATTCGAGAATTTGGGGAAGAGGATTTTGATTTTTTCACCTTCTGAATCGCGCAATGCACAACAGAAGGGGACGGGGAGTCAGGGGGCCCAAAGTTTTAACACACAAAGCCTGGAAGTGCTATTTAAATGGACTTTAACCAGGTAGGGGCATAATCCCACTGCCTGTGAAATCTAGATTTAGGAGAACAGCTGTACCCTGCAGTGCCACAAGCCTTTCACGTGTGTAAAGCCATTTCCTGTCCACTGTGGGATGGAACTCCAATAGGAAAATGGTGCATATCTTTCTAATGCAGGGCTTACTTCTGGTGTACGGGGATTAGGTTAGTTTAGTGTCCACGTGACCTAGTTCAGTTTGATTGGACTTCTGCTTAAAGTTAGCTGAAACTTTTATTTTAGTTTCGATAGACTGGGCAACATTGAAATGCCTTTATTCTAATTTAGTAAAGTGTTCTGGTCTTGCTTTCTGTTGCTTTACTAAAAACAGAAAAGTCTTTAGGACCAAAAGCGGGGTTTCTGGGTGCCGTTTGCTATAGCTGGACCCTTTATCCCAGGCTTCCGTGCCACAGGGGATAATGGGGGTCACTTTTTTCACCAAGAAAACATAGCAGCTGGCCTGCAAATTGATTATAAAAAACAAAACCCAGAACCCCCCTGAAGTGGGGGGAAACCATTGGTGCTTATGTAGTGAACATGCGTGTTCACATTATGGCGATCCAGAGCCACTGTTCGTGCTATCGCAGCCCTAGCTCTTACGGGTAGGCATGGCCTATATACAGTCAGCGTCCATTTATGGACATTGGCCATGTCCTGCTGGCAGAAGAAGTGATACGAGAACACTATCAGCGCTAAAGATCCACAAAAGGAATGGACATTTCCGCGTGAGTTATTATAAGTGTGCGCAGAGAGCCGGACATTGGAGCGCCTATACCCCATTGTCCAGGGCTCCTTCATACACGGGGGGGGGGGGGGGGGGCGGGTTGTACATTGCTTGTTATAGCAGGGATTCAGTACACTGCCTGTTACAGCGGTTTGGGGGGGGGGGGGGGTATTCTGCACGCTACCTGTTATAGGGGATTGGGGTGAATTCTGCATGCTGTCCGTTATAGGGGTATGGGGGGGGGGGGGGCTCTGAACACTGCCCGATATAAGGGGTATGGGGGGAAAATATGCCTACACATTGTTAGAGGGGTATAGGGTGGATACTGCACACTGCTATTGGGTTCTGTGAGGGAGATTTAGCACACTACCTGTTACAGCAGTTTGGGGGTGTATTCTGCATGCTGCCTTTTATAGGGGATTGGGGGGGATTCTGCCTGCTGCCCGTTATAGGGGTATTGGGGTGAGGGATTTCGCACACTGCCCGATATAAAGGGTATAGAGGGGAGATTCTTCACATTGCCTGTTAGTGGGGAATGGGGGTGGGGTCTGCAGGCTGAAAGGAAAAGCCACACATTATAACTATAAAAAAGAGGAAATTGAAGCAAATTGTGATCATCATCTACCAGTACATTTACGCCCCCTTCATTAATTTTGAAATCATCCCAATTGCTTTTGTTCTGTGCAGCATTCACTTAGCACAACCTGCAAAGCAGAAACAGCAGAGCACAACAGTCACTCTACAAGACCACCAAACCCCCTCCTCAAAGGCCACGTCATTAGTGCTCAAAAGATCTACAAAACAGACTACGTAGGAGGTCCACAAAACTTGAAATGTTGTTAGAACTTGAGAAACAGGTTTAACAGCTTACAGAGGAAGGCATGGGAAGAGGCAACAAACTTTAAATGATGAAATATCTACTTAAAGCGGACCTTCACTATGAATAAGAGTCTATCTTATATGTTTCCCACACCCTGTACATACAGATTGTCCACATTAAAAATCATCCTACCTGCATCTACTGCATGTTATGAGCCTTTAAACATCCAAGATGGCGGCTTATGGAAGCCGCCATCTTATCAGGCAGCCTGCAAACAGGAAGTACCTCCTGACTGTTGCTCTGCATTCTGGGACTGCTGACCGTTACCTGACCCCAGCTCTGCTCTGTCTGAGCAAAGCACAGCTATAACCCGCCCCCCCTGTACCTTATCCCACTCTCCTCAGTAAGTGTGATGCTTCTGAGTCAAGATGGCGGCGCCCTGTATCCTAAATTCCTGAACAGAGTTGCAGCCCAGTGGGGGAAAGAATAATAAGTTAGTGACTAAAAACGCAAAATATATTAATTTTAGATGCTGGGGAACAGTTTTTTAAAGAGTTTGGGCTTTTCATTAAATCACGCTGAAGGTCCGGTTTAAGGTTTCCTAGAATCAAATTGTCAAGTGGCTATATAAACAAACAGTGGCGTCCCATTATTATTACGAGCCTCCAGGGCAGGCATACTCGCTCCCCCCTGGGGCATCCAGATTCGGGATGTTCCGCTGTGTCAAACCCCCAGGTTGCCCGAAAACTCACCCGCTATCCTTTTAGCAGGGTGCTTGCCCAGTCCAGGCATTTGTGAATCGTTGACACAGGCATGCTCCCTGTTAAAGGGTAGCGGGCGATGCGGGCACCAGCGCACTTAGATCCACTCGCATTAGACGAGCTCCTGGACGAAGAGACTGAAGCGGATCCGAGCACGCCGTTTCGACAAGAGGGCTGCGCATGCGCCGTAGCACTAGCAAGGGGTAAGTGAGATCGGACGGCCTGGGGGATTTTGCACAGCCAGGTGCCCGGGGGGGCAAAGACCAAAACCCAGAATAGTCAAAATCCTGGGTTTTGGTCCACTTTAATATACATACGCTTATAGTTATGGGCCCCCCAAAAAAGTTTAGACATTTTAGTCACATTCCTCCATCTTTTAGTAAGAGCAACTCTGTTACTGACAAATCAAGATCAATACAAAAGAAGGATATAAAAATGCTAATGGACAATAAACAATCCTCCCATTAATGTGCTAATGAGAGAAGGTAACTTAGCACCAGTGAGGAGTCTGCAGCAAACTGTCCCCTAAGGCAGCAATAAAAGTGAAATCATGAATTTGCACCCATCAGAGTTCTCCTGAACCAAGGAACATTTTCATAAAATCTTTCTGATCTATTCAATGAGGGAGAAGGGAATGGCTATAAAAAGAAAAAGCCCAGCTAATGAATAACCTTCATTACCACAACAGTCAGACACTTTTTTAGTCCTGTATGCATGAGCTGAACATACTTATTAAGCCATAATTTATTAATGCAGCCCTCCAGGGAACCAGTGTTTAGATGCTTTATGGAGTACTGCAACGAGCCATTGTTCTTGGGGAGATTTAATTAAAGCAAGGTAAGTTCAACTAAACATCAGCAAGAGGCAATGCTGGGATTTTCCACAGTAAATGACTATTAGTAGGACTCAGAAAAGCAGATTCATTACAAAACAGGTTTAGCTGCGTTTTTGTATTCATTCCCATGCGGTTAAACTAGAATAAAAAAAAAAAAAAAAAAAAACACACAAACAGCAAAGCAGTCCCCACAACATAGCCTAGCCATCTTCATGTTTCATAGTAGGTACAATGTTTTTTTTTTTTTTGTATGCTTCATTCTTGCGTCTGAACATAGAGTTGATGTGAGTGGCAAAAAGCTCCAGTTTTGTCTCATTTGGCCAAAGGGCATTCTCTCTGAAGCATTATGGCCTTATAATTGTAATTTGAAAGTTGTTTCCTCCTCCACTTTGCAGATGGATAGGGTGATCTGCCCCCCCCCCCCCATTTACCTGAACCTTGAAGTTCACCTAATCTATGAAAGTTGTTCTGGGCTCTTTGGCTACCATTCCATATCTTTTTCCTAACCTCCAGAGACAACTCTCTCCTCAACTTTAAGACCATGAAGCCAAAAGGTGACTACTTTTCACCCTGTAAAGTGTGACCAACACACCAACTCTAAATCTATAAGATTCCCGGGCCGATCAGCATCGTGTGAAACCCCCCAGAAAGGAGTGATGGGCGGGAGGCGGCGGTGGGCGCGCTTGTCTGTTGACGGACCTTGTCCGTCGGTGGGGATTGGCTGCAGCGGTCACGTGGGAGCGGGGACAGGCGAGTTTTTGGGGCTTTCTGGGGGGTTTCACACAGCGGGGCACCCCCGATCACCGAAGTGGACCAAAACCCAGGATAGTCAAAATCCTGGGTGTTGGTCCACTTTAAATAAATAGACTGCCTAAATAAAATTGAGGACACTTGCCTCAATTTTGCCATATTTAGGACCCACCTTAACTGACATGTCTATATGGAAAAACATTATCTGTAACCCCCATCACAAAATGGGTGATGTTCCAAGCGCATAGGGGCATCCCCATTGCCATAACCCCATTAACCTAGAAAAATCTTAACTTTCTCCTCGATGCTAATGTGGACGGCCAGATACCTGGAAAATACTTGTGGACCACGTGACCGCGACGGGCATTCGCAGCTTTTGCCAGGTGACCGCAGAGAAAGGAAATATTTCTCTGAGTTAATGCACAGGGGGAAGGGATGGACTGGGGAGTCACCAGCAATCAGGATGCCACTCCCCGCTTGGAACCACCACCATTTTGTGGAAAACGGGCGTTGTTTCTATTCAACTCATAAAAAGATTTAAAAGATAAAAACGGCACCCACTTTAGTCCAGATACTTGGAACAATCTGAGCCTGCTATTTATAAAAGACTAAGAAAAGATAAAAGACACTAAAGCAGGGGTCCTCAAACTACAGCCCACAGGCCAAATGCGGCCCGCGGAGCGCATTTACCCGGCCCGCCGGCAGTGCGCGGCCGCACACCCCCAGCTACCCCCGCACGCAGCTCTGCCCGGCGTCCGTGCACTTCGCACAGCTACCAGGGCCCGCGGCCGGGAGGGAAGGCAGCGGGCAGGGCCGGAGGCCGTGAGGGAAGGCAGTGGAACCGGCAGCCAGGAGGGATGGCAGTGGGCGGGGTCGGAGACACTGAAGGAAGGCAGCGGGCAGGGCCGGAGACCGAGAGGGAGGGCAGCGGGCGGGGCCGGGAGGGAAGGCAGGGGGCGGAGTCGGCAGCCAGGAGGGAAGGCAGGGGGCAGGGTCGGAGACCCTGAAGTAAGGCAGCGGGTGGGAAGGCAGGGGCGGAGCCGGCGGCCGGGAGGAAAGGCGCGCAGACGGCATGTGCAATATGGCATTCGTAAAGACAGCAGGTGGGTGATTAATGGAGGAGCGGCGGCCGGCTCAGCTGTTTGCTTCGATCGCAGGAGGCTGAGTGGCAGTGGCAGCAGCAATAGCAGCAATCTGAGGTGCAGTGGCAGCAGTCTGAGCGGCGGCAATCTGAGGTGCAGTGGCAGCAGTCTGAGCGGCGGCAATCTGAGGTGCAGTGGCAGCAGTCTGAGCGGCGGCAATCTGAGGTGCAGTGGCAGCAGTCTGAGCGGCGGCAATCTGAGGTGCAGTGGCAGCAGTCTGAGCGGCGGCAATCTGAGGTGCAGTGGCAGCAGTCTGAGCGGCGGCAATCTGAGGTGCAGTGGCAGCAGTCTGAGCGGCGGCAATCTGAGGTGCAGTGGCAGCAGTCTGAGCGGCGGCAATCTGAGGTGCAGTGGCAGCAGTCTGAGCGGCGGCAATCTGAGGTGCAGTGGCAGCAGTCTGAGCGGCGGCAATCTGAGGTGCAGTGGCAGCAGTCTGAGCGGCGGCAATCTGAGGTGCAGTGGCAGCAGTCTGAGCGGCGGCAGTCTGAGGTGCAGTGGCAGCAGTCTGAGCGGCGGCAGTCTGAGGTGCAGCGGCAGCAGCCTGACCAGCTGCAGTGGCAGCAGCCTGACCAGCTGCAGTGGCAGCAGCCTGACCAGCAGCAGTGGCAGCAGCCTGACCAGCAGCAGTGGCAGCAGCCTGACCAGCAGCAGTGGCAGCAGCCTGACCAGCAGCAGTGGCAGCAGCCTGACCAGCAGCAGTGGCAGCAGCCTGACCAGCAGCAGTGGCAGCAGCCTGACCAGCAGCAGTGGCAGCAGCCTGACCAGCAGCAGTGGCAGCAGCCTGACCAGCAGCAGTGGCAGCAGCCTGACCAGCAGCAGTGGCAGCAGCCTGACCAGCAGCAGTGGCAGCAGCCTGACCAGCAGCAGTGGCAGCAGCCTGACCAGCAGCAGTGGCAGCAGCCTGACCAGCAGCAGTGGCAGCAGCCTGACCAGCAGCAGTGGCAGCAGCCTGACCAGCAGCAGTGGCAGCAGCCTGACCAGCAGCAGTGGCAGCAGCCTGACCAGCAGCAGTGGCAGCAGCCTGACCAGCAGCAGTGGCAGCAGCCTGACCAGCAGCAGTGGCAGCAGCCTGACCAGCAGCAGTGGCAGCAGCCTGACCAGCAGCAGTGGCAGCAGCCTGACCAGCAGCAGTGGCAGCAGCCTGACCAGCAGCAGTGGCAGCAGCCTGACCAGCAGCAGTGGCAGCAGCCTGACCAGCAGCAGTGGCAGCAGTCTGACCAGCAGCAGTGGCAGCAGTCTGAGCAGCAGAGAAAATAGTATGGCACATGGTGTATGAGGGGGGGGGGAGAGAGAATATTATGGCACATGGGGCATGAGAGGGGGGAATATAATGGCACATGGGGCATGAGAGGGGGGAATATAATGGCACATGGGGCATGAGAGGGGGGAATATAATGGCACATGGGGCATGAGAGGGGGGAATATAATGGCACATGGGGCATGAGAGGGGGGAACATAATGGCACATGCGGCATGAGAGGGGGGGAACATAATGGCACATGGGGCATGGCTGGAGGCTGTATGCCTGTGGGGGAACATACTGCCAGCCTAATGTGGGGGAACTATACTGCCAACGTAATGTGGGGGACTATACTGCCAGCCTAATGTGGGGGGAACTATACTGCCAACGTAATAATAAAGATATATGCAATGTGCATAGGTATTTGTTCATAGTTTTTTTGTTTTTTTTTTTAACTATAGTCCGGCCCTTCAACGGTCTGAGGGACCGTGAAATGGCCCCCTGTTTAAAAAGTTTGAGGACCCCTGCACTAAAGGTTTACAGCATGGCTGTATAACAAGAGAGACATCACCACTACGATTATTTTCTGATTGAGCAGACTGGCAGAAATCAATTGTCAGGGAGGAAAGACAATTGCACTGTGATTTGTGGGTACCCCTGTACAGTTTTATAAGATGTGCTTCAAATATAAATTGTGAAGTGTTTAAGGCATTTTCACAGTGTTTTCAAGTGAAATAAAACACACCAGCGGCTGGCCTGGGGATGCCACGCTGTGTGAATGACACATGAGCAAGCTCTCATCCAGTCCAATTGTGTTAATAGGAAACACTTGCTGCTGCATCCCTGGAGGTGTGCGTTCCCCACTGAAGGCAAGTCAGAGCAAATTGTCTAAGGATGTAAGCACGGCAAAGGGCTCCGATTGGATGAGAGCCCTCACATGCACCATTGGACTGAGAAGAGGTGAGTTTTACTAGGGGAACTGTGGGGTTTCACCCAGAAGGGCATCCCAAATCAGGATGCCCCAGGGGGCATGGAACAAAACCTGAGGAAGTCAAAATCATGGGTTTTGCTTGGCTTAGATGAGTCACTGCTGCTTGGTGGCCATATATTAGCACAAACGTATCTGTAATTACAAGGCAAAATTGTATGTGTGTGGCCCAAATCTTCTCCAGGATGGTTTCTCCATGTTTTTCTAACTATTGATTTTGCTTTACTGAAGTGTTCCAAAATAAACATCCATTTCACATGAATACACCAGGCAAACTAAACATTGCCAATAAATTTGTCAATTACAGAAGTGCTGTAAGCCACAAAGCAAATAAACACACAAAATGTCAGTGTTACCCACATGATCCCGGTACCTGGATTGGTACCAAAAAGCCTGACTAATGCACGTTAAAATGAAACATGCAAACAAGACACTAATGAACTGCTCCATCTTACAGAGACAATATTACAACAAGACTATTCTGAAAAGGCAACGCTGAAAGTGCCCCAACAGGCTTTACCTGTGTGTGGACAGCGGGTCGTCCCCAAATCTTTAGTTTACCTCAACTTTTCAACATATGCCATGTTTGTAGAGGACTACAACTTACACAACAAATGAACTAAACACCAGTGGTGCAGTTTGGGAAAAGACATCTGCGACAGAACAAGGCTCGCAACCTAACACATTAGGGTTGATTCAGAGCCAGGTGAGAATTCTCACTACTTTTTTTAGGAGAGAAAACTGCCCTTCACTTTCATTGTCTACCAGGTGTAAATTTTTACATGGCTCTGAATCAGCCCCAAGGTAGACAGTGAAAGTCAATGGCAGTTTTCTCTCCTAAAAAAGAAGTGAGAATTCTTACCTGGCTCTGAATAGACCTCATGGGTCGCAAAAAGGACTTTAGTCATTTTAACTAGAAAATTGGGTGTCTAGAGTCTTTCAATTATAGCATACACTAAAACAATGATGGAAGAGACATTTATACTAAAACAAATCACCAAGGTAAGTGGCAGAATCCAAGAAAGTATATCTCCCTATTTAATGTAAATTCAATAAATGTAAAAAAAAAAAAAAAAAAAAAAAACTTTAAAATAAACTTTAGCTTTCCCAACAAGGTTTCTGCATAAGCAGAAGAGCACAAACATGGACCTAGGTAGTAATGAAAAGGAAAAAATATAGATATACACCCCCCCCCCCCCCCCCTTTAGAAGCCTTTATCAGGAGGTTTCCTAGGAGCTGCATTCAAAGAATTCTCCTGTCTGGATCCAGGGAGTCGACCATCATAATAATGCAGAATCATTAACTCTGGATCACTTCTTAAATCCAATTTATTTCCAGCGACTACAGAATTGCGTTTTGCTTTGCTTTTCTCCAAGCATGAGATCGCTTGTTGGAGGGGCGCTGTCAGAGATCTCACACTTACTGATGGCCGGATACACAGGGGAGGCCATTGGTGACAACATGAGCATGACGGCAAATTGGCAGGTAAGATTTGAGCCTTTGGGCCCAACAGTAAAAATGGGGAACCAGTAATTCGGATGCCGCCTCCCCCCCCCCCCACACACACACAGGGAACACCACCCATTATTTCAAACATATTGTGATATTCCGGTTTAAAACAATCATCTAGTGCTAAGTCACTGAAACTAATCATAATACCTCTAAGTATATAGCCATACTTATAAACTTGCAAATGCTTTTAGACATGTAAAGTAACCTTGGAAGCAAATGAATGAAAAGGAATGCCAACTTTCATCACTCATAACAGATTCCAGGTCAGAGTCTTCACAACCATTCCAGGAACATGTTAATCATCACCTGTAAAACTAACCCATTCCAGCATTTAAAGGGAAAGTCAAGTTCATCCCATAAGGAAGACTGTAGACCATAAATAATTTATGGAGGATACAAGAAAAGGCCTATTCATCTAAATTAAAACCTCACTCAAAACAAAAACCACCCTTAAATATTAGCGGGGGGGGGGGGGGATTAGTAACCCGCAGAAATAAACTTAATGTGTTACTAAACCCCCCCCCCAAAAAAAAAAAATACAGCGAAAAAATGCACCAATTTAAACCACTGCAGCTTGCAGGGCCTTGCGGGAAAAACAGCATCCGCTGAGGCCTGCACATCAACCTTATAAAACTTGGAAAAAGTATGAACAGAAGACCAAGTAGCAGCCTTACAAACTTGTTCAACAGAAGCCTGGTGCTGAAAAGCCCAGGAAGCCCCAACAGCACGGGTAGAATGAGCAGTGACTCGGAAAGGAGGATCCCTCCCTTTAGCAGAATAGGCCCTAAAATTGGCCTGACGAATCCATTTACTAATAATAGACTTGAACAGCGCCAAACCCTTCCTAGGACCAGAGGGTACCACAAACAAGGCATCAGTCTTCCTGAAAGGCGCTGTAGCCACCAGCAGGGTGGATTTGATTTAAATCTAACTGATTTAAATCACGATTTAAATCACGATTTAAATCACTAGTCAGTAAGGCTTGATTTAAATCAGTGATTTAAATCAAAGTTTCTACCTAAACTAGTTCTTGCTATTTTAACATGCAAGTAGATGAAGATTTTTAGAATCACTTTTTAAATTACTTTTTTCTCCCCAGTTTAATGGGTTAATCATTCGTACACACAAACAGATCCAGACTTGTCTGTCTGTGGCTATGCTGCAGTATTGTGCTCAAAGTTTCACTTTCATTTTCTTGTCTGCTTGCCCTTCCTCCTCCTCTCACTTAGATTCAGATTCTTCTTGTGTTGTGCAGATCTATTCCACTCAATCAAACATATTGTCTAACTTCTTGGACTTGGCACTGAAGGGGTTGATTCTGTATTCATAGGTTTGTAGAACAATAGGATTAAGGTCTTTTTCTCAACTCTGTTCATGTTGTAACATTTTTGCTGTGAAGAAGAGGCTTGGACCTCTGCGGAGTCAAATTCAGTTTTGAGAACTGCGTAAGTAAAGCGAGCGTCTGTGATAATATAGGAGAGAAACTGCCCACTAATCCTACAGAAACCTCTGGAAGAGCATGGCATTGTGAATGTTACACATATACAGCCTTTATTCTACTGAGTTAAACAACTCAGCTTTATCTCATGATGGAAGAACCTTTGGATGGTAAAATATTTTCCTCAAAAAGCAGTTTATTGAAAAAAAATCCGATTTAAATCAAAAAAATCCGATTTAAATCAAAAAAATCCGATTTTTTTGATTTTTTAAAAAAAAACATTGATTTTTATCCACCAGGTAGTATTTCAAGTTCCTGACAACGTCCAGAGAATGCAAGGCCCACTCCTTGTCATTACCAGGATTAGGGCACAAGTAAGGAAGCACAATGTCCTGATTGAGGTGAAAGGCAGAGACAACCTTAGGCAAGAAGTCTGGTTTCAAGCGGAAAACCACCTTGTCCTGGTGTCTCTCAAAGTAGGGGGCCTGAATGGACAGAGCCGCAAACTCAGAAACACGCCGGACAGAAGTGATAGCCACCAAGAAGGCAAATTTCAAAGTGAGAATCGACAGTGCAGCCTCATGCACAGGCTCAAATGGAGGACCCTGAAGGGCAGACAATACCAAATTCAAATCCCAAACCGGTAACACGGGTTTGCGGGGAGGGCGCACATGAGTGACCCCCTGGGAGAAAGTCTTGTCCAAAGGATGAAGAGCGAAAGACCTCTGGAAGGAAACAGCCAAGGCGGAAGCATGCCCCTTCAGAGTGCTGAGCTGAAAACCCATATCCCGACCATGTTGAAGGAACTCCAGTATCCTAGGAATGGAGAACACCCGACAGGGAAAGGCCCTAGCCTCACACCAGTCAATGTAGGTCCGCCAGGTCCTGTAGTAGATGGTAGAAGAGGATTTCTTCCTAGCCCTGACCAGAGTCTGAACAACCGCATCAGACAGACCCTTTTCCTTTAGGATGGAGGTTTCAGCAGCCATGCTGTCAAAGCCAGCGTTTGTAAATTGGGGTAACAGAGCCATCCTTGAGTGAGAAGATCCGGAACCAGGGGCAGAGGGTACTGATCGACCGCCAGCTTCACGACGTCTGCGAACCACGCCTGTCTTGGCCACCTGGGGGCCACCATAACAGCTGGCACTGCTTCTTGAATCAGCTTGCGTAGAACCCTGCCCAGAAGGGCAAAAGGAGGGAAGAGTACAGGAGACCGAACCCCTGCCAGGACAGAGACATGGCATCCGCCGCCAGAGCCAGAGGATCCTGGGACAGTGAGACACATGCTGGAAGCCTGTGATTGTGGCGAGAAGCAAACCGATCTACATCCGGCATCCCCCACCTGTGACAGAGGGATAGGAAGACCTCGCTGTTGAGGGACCATTCTCCTCGGCAAGAGGCCCTCCTGCTCAGGGAATCTGCTTCCAGATTCTCAGCTCCCGCAATGTAAACCGCAAAGATGCACGGGACATTGTCCTCGGCCCAAGACAGAATCAAAAACACCTCCCTGAGGGCACTCTTGCTCTGAGTCCCTCCCTGATGATTGATGTAAGCGACCGCAGTCCGGTTGTCCGAGCAAACCTGAACCGGCAGGCCCTGCAGGTGAGGTGTCCGCTGCGCCAGCACCAACAGAACCGCCCGCAGCTCCAGAACATTGATGGGGGCGTGAGCCTCCTGAGGACCCCACAGCCCCTGGAATTGGTGGGCTCTCCAGTAGCCCCGCCAACCCGACAGACTGGCATCCGTAGTGACAGTCTCCCAGTACGGTATCAGAAATGATCTGCCCCCAGAAGATTCCTCGAGTCCAGCCACCACAGGAGGGACTGCCGGACCAGAGGAGACAGAACAAAGGCCTGATCCAGAGACAGGGGACACTTGTCCCAGGCTGACAGAAGATGGAGCTGAAGAGGCCTCATGTGAATTTGAGCATAGGGAACTGCCTCGAAGCAGGCCACCATCTGCCCCACCAGTTGCATCCCTTGCCGAATGGATGGGCGAGGGCTGGACAGCAAGAATTGAATCAGAGCTTGGAGTCCACCTTCTGCTGAGGGAGGAAAATCCTGGCCTGAATAGTATCCAGAGTCATTACCAGGAAGGCGGTCACCCGGGATGGGGAGAGTGAGGATTTGGGGTAACTGATCACCCACCCGAACCTTTCCAGGGTCGCTACCACGGTCCAGGTGTCCAATTCTGCCTGTTGGAGTGAAGGGGACGTAATGAGGAGGTCATCCAGATAAGGAAGAATGTGAATGCCCCGGGCTCTGATAGGGGCCATCACGCCTGCCAACACCTTGGTAAACAGTCTGGGGGCAGAGGTGAGACCGAAGGGAAGTGCCACGAATTGGTAGTGTTGTTCCTCCACCGCAAACCTGAGGAACCGCTGGTGCCCTGGGAAGACCAGCACATGAAGGTAAGCACCCTTGATGTTTATTGAAGTCAAAGTCCCCCGGGAGCAGGGAGTTGATAGCGGAGTGCAGAGTTTCCATGTGAAAACGTCTGGTCCTGATGAACTTGTTGAAAAGTTTTAGGTCCAGGATGGGTCTGATGGAACCATCCTTTTTTGGGCACTGTAAAGAGATTGGAATAGTAACACTGACCTCTCTCTCCCGGCGGCTGGCAAATGACCCCCATGGCCAGAAGGTTTTGTACCGCCAGAAACAGACCCTGAGCTGCCCGAGGGTCCGTAGGAACCCGTGACCTGAGGAATCTGGTAGGAGGCCAGTCCGCGAACTTCAGCTTGTATCCGGAGGAGACAACCTCCAGAATCCAATTGTCTGAGACTCGTTGAGCCCAGACCTGAGCGAAGAGCCACAGCCATCCCCCCACCCGCAAGGGTGAGGGCGCCCCTTCATTGCTGAGCGGGCTTGGCAGTGGATTTGGGTTTGGCACCCCAGGAGGATCCAGGTCGGGCACGGCCTCTGCCCTTTCCCCAGAAATTGCCCCTTTGCCCCGCAAAGGATACCCCCCTGCTTGACCTAGGCCCACGAAAGAAGGGCGACCCAGAGCCTCAAAAGGGTCGCAGCTGCTTTTTGCGTTGGGGTAACTTACCTCCCTTACCAAAAAAGTTCCAAACGATCACCAAACAGGCGCAACCCTTTAAAGGGAAGCCCCGTGAAAGCCTTCTTGGCAGCATTGTCAGCTGCCCACTGGCGTAACCAGACCGAGCGGCGGATAGAGACAACCAAGGCTGAGTTCCTGCTACACATCCGAATGGTGTCATCTAAGGCAGAGAGAACATAGGTGATGAACATCTCACACTGTGACAAGGCTCTAAATTCAGCACTAGAAGGATCCTCAGGGGAGCCGTCCAGAAGGCCCCTGACGAAGATCCTAATAGCCACGGCCGTGATAGCGGTAGCACAAACCGGGCGCAAGGCCGAACCTACACAAGCAAAGGCGTGGGAGGCCAGTTGGTCAATACGCAGGTCCTCACTATCTTTCAAGGTAGTGGAATCCGGGGAATGCACAACAAAAATATTAGACAGCCCCAAGACGGGGGAAAATATTAATTAATTCCCCTTCCTCCAGAGGGGTATAGTCAGACAAATAAAGGAAATCATCTTGTTACATAGTAAAGGCCGGCGCATCGGGCGCCACATGCCGTCTTTTAGCTGGAGCCTTACGGGCTGCACAGCTAGCAATCATTCTCTCAATATTGGCCAGTCTGGCGGAAACATCAGATTGAGACTCCACACTATTGTTAATGTCACTAGGGGTCATACGCTGTGCAGCTACCCGGGAGGCCCCTTAAATGTACACAAGTGGGAGAATTTACAATTAAGCCCCCAATTTAGGAAGGGTATAACCTAGGACCCAGGACCAGGAGAAACCTCTAAATAGGTTGTCCCAGCCTGAAATACATAAGCATAGAACACAACAATAGAATACAACATTCAGTATGGCATGTACAGTACATTAGGATAAGCATAACAGTAATAAAAAAGCCCGCAGGGGGCACTCACAAAACCGCAGAGCTCACACTTAGACAAGCAGCCCAGCAAGATGGCGCCGATCATCTGCGGAGGGGGTGGGCTGGCTGCGGAGCACGCCAGGCGCTAAGCCCCGCCCCCCTGGGGACTGAACAGAGAGGCCAGGCAGCCAATAACCCGGCCCCCGGCAACCATTGACGTCACCGGCCCGCTGCCGCCACTGAACGCGGGCCGTTCAAAAAACACACACGCTCTAGTAATACTGGAGAAGAGGAAAGGAGCACTGAGCGAGTGCCAGCGCTGGTAGCACAGAAAAATACAATTCTGTGGGTATTACTCCGCCAGATGGCGCTGGACTGCAGAGACATCGAAAACAGGCTCCTCCCGGCCCCTCAAATACCCAGGGACCTCCCACAAATCCCCAGCATTGAAAAGCAGTTAAGGAGAAGCCGGGAGAATTAAACAACCCAAACTATCAACTATAACAATGATAACAATCACAATACAGGGGATCCAAGATAAAGCAAAACCAAGGGTGGGGAGGAGCAGGACGTACTGTATACTCATAATACCAATTCTACAGGTGAGTAATCACAGAATTGTATTATTCTTAGTATACAGTACGTCCTGTTCCAGAAAGATTACTTACAAGTGGGACATCCAATAGCAGTGTTCATAAAGTAGGGTGGGATCCCCAAGAAAAAATAGCAGCAGAGAGTTTAAACCACTGCCGCCTGCAGAACCTTTCAGCCAAAAGCAGCGTCAGCTGAGTCCCCAACATCAACCTTGTAAAACTTGAAGGTATGAACAGAAGACCAAGTAGCGGCCTTGCAAACTTGTTCAACAGAAGCCTGGTGCTGAAAAGCCCAAGAGGCACCAATAGCACGAGTGGAATGAGCAGTAAGGCGGAAGGGAGGATTCTTCCCCTTAGCAGAGTAGGCCTGAATCACAGCCTGATCGATCCATTTGCTGATAGTGGACTTGGGAGGAGTCAAACCCTTCCTAGGCCCAGAAGGGACCACAAAGGCTTAAGTGGGGGGCGCACATGAGTGACCCCCTGGAAAAAAGTCCTGATCAGAGGGTGCTGAGCAAAGGACTTCTGGAAGAAAATAGCCAGGGCAGAAACCTGCCTTTTCAGAGTACTGAGTTGGAGCCCCATCTCCAACCCATGCTGCAGGAACTCCAGGATCCTGGGAATAGAGAACACAGGACAGGGAAGAGACTGAGACTCACACCAGTCAATGTAGGCACGCCAAACCCTGTAATAAATGGAAGAGGAAGACTTCTTCTTAGCCTTTATCAAAGTATCCACAACCGAGGAAGACAGCCCCTTCTCCATCAGGATGGAAGTTTCAGCAGCCAGGCCGTCAAAGCCAGAGTTTGTAAATTGGGATGGCGTAGAGAGCCCTGAGTGAGCAGATCTGGTACTGATCTACTGGCAGCTGCACCACGTCTGCGAACCACACTCTTCTTGGCCACCTGGGGGCCACCAGAATTGCTGGCACCCCTTCCAGGGCAATCTTGCGCAGAACCCTGCCCAGCAGGGGAATTGGGGGGAAGACATACAGGAACTGAAAGTCCTGCCATGACATTGCTAGAGCATCCAAGGTCAAGGCCAGAGGATCCTGGGACAGTGAGACAAAAGCTGGGAGCTTGTGATTGTGAAGGGACGCAAACAGATCCACATCTGGTTGGCCCCAACGGTAACACAGGGATTCAAACACCCTGCTGCATAGGGACCATTCTCCCTGGCGAGAGGTTCCCCTGCTCAGAGAGTCCGCCAGGCGATTTCCACCACCGGGATGTACACAGCTGATATGCAGGGGACATTGGCCTCCGCCCAAGTCAGAATCAGAGACGCTTCCTGGAGGGCCCCCTTGCTCCGGGTCCCTCCCTGATGATTGATGTAGGCAACTGCCGTCTGGTTGTCGGAGCGCACCTGAACAGGCAGGCCCCGAAGGGGAGTAGTCAAGTGAGCCAGAACTAACCTGATCCCCCGCAGTTCCAAGACATTGATAGGTGTGTGGGCCTCCTGAGGACCCCACCTCCCCTGGAACCGCAGGGACTTCCAGAAACCCCCCCCCCCCCCCCCAACCTGACAGACTGGCATCCGTTGTGACCGCCTCCCAGGGAGGGGTAAGGAAGGATCTGCCCCCCCCCAACAGGTTCCTTGAGTCCATCCACAACAAGAGGGATCTCCTGACCCGAGGGGAGAGCACACAGACCCTGTCTAGGGACGCTGGGTCCTTGTCCCATACTGACAATAGGTGAAGTTGCAGAGGCCTCAAGTGGAACTGAGCATAAGGGACCGCTTCGAAGCATGCCACCATCAGGCCCACCAGCTGCATCCCCTGCCTGATGGAGGGATGAGGACAAGATAGGAGGAACTGAGCCTGTGCAATCAGACTGTCCACCTTCTGTTGAAGAAGGAAGATCCTTGCCTAAACTGTATCCAAATTAATTCCTAGGAATGGAGTTACCAAGGAAGGGGACAGTGAGGACTTGGGGTGGTTGATCACCCATCCAAATGACTCCAGAGTGGACACCACCAGCTGAGTATCCAACTCTGCCTGATGTAGAGATTGGGAAGTGATGAGAATGTCGTCCAGATAGGGAAGCACGCGGACGCCCTGACATCTGAGCAGAGACATCACGCCAGCCAGCACCTTGGTGAACACCCTGGGAGCTGAAGTGAGACCAAAGGGCAAAGCCACAAACTGGTAGTGTTGATCCATCAGAGCGAACCTGAGGAACCTTTGATGACCTGGAAATACAGGAATATGAAGGTAAGCATCTTTGATGTCCACAGAAGTCAGGAAATCCCCTTGGCGCAGGGAACTGATGGCAGAGCGCAGAGTTTCCATGCGAAAGCGCCTGCCCCTGACAAATTTGTTGAGGATCTTCAAGTCCAGGATGGGCCTGACTGAACCATCTTTTTTGGGTACTGTGACTAGGCTGGAATAAAAGTCCTTGCCTTTTTCTCTTAAGGGGACCAGCTCCAGGAGGCCTTGCACTGCATGCTGAGCTGACACAGGGTCCTGAGGAATCCGGGAACTGATGAATCTTGGAGGGGGATCGTCAGCAAACTCCAACTTGTAACCGGAGGACACTACCTCCTGAATCCACCGGTCTGAGACATGAAGCCTCCAGAAGGGAGCAAAGTGCTGCAGCCATCCCCCCACCCGGATGGGTGAGGGTGCCCCATCATGCCTGAGGGGGCTTGGGGGGATGATTTTGCTTTGGGACCCCAGGAGGGGCCAGGACATCCACGTCCTCTGCCCCTACCCCAGAAATCTCCCCGGTTCCCAGGAAAGGAAACCCCCCTCCCCTGTCTGGCTCCACGGTAAGGGGAGGAGAAGGAACCCTGACCCCGAAAGGGCCGAGATTGCCATCTGCGCTGGGGTAACCTTCCTCCCTTAGCAAAAAGGTCCAGGCGGTCCCCAAACAGGCACAGTCCTTTGAAGGGAAAACCAGTGAGGGCCTTCTTGGCAGCGTTGTTAGCAGCCCACTGGCACAGCCAAACCAAGCGGCGTATATCCACCACGAGGGCAGAAGTTCTGGCACACATTCTGATGGTGTCATCCAATGACGATAGGACAAAATTTACAAAAACATCACAACTGGAGAGTGCATTAAACACCTCACAAGGCAAATCATCAGGGGCACTGTCAAGCATATTTCTGATAGGGGTTCTAGTGGCCACAGCAGTGATGGCAGAGGCACAGACCGGGCACAGCCCCGTCCCCACACATGCAAAGGCGTGGGATGCCAGCTGGTCAATGTGCCAGTCCTCAGCATCCCGCAGGGTAGTAGAGTCAGGTGAATGCATGACAGAGGTGCATCCACCTCGGGGGGGATGACCAACACTTTACCACATCAGCAGGAAAGGGATACTTCGTATCCCAACTTTTAGGAACCCCAAGAAGTTTACTGGGGCGCTCCCATTCCTTGAGCACAAGGTTATGGAAATGTGCCTGCTCAGGAAATTCCAAACATGATTTTACTGTATGCAAAAGCTCCCCCCTTTGCCTGGGAGCCGCAACAGGGAGAGAGATGGACAGAACCTCAAAAATCTGGGTCAATCTGTCAGTGTCATCCGGGGCCCAGGGGTCAGAGCCAGAATAGTCATGACCCCTTGGTCTCTCATCAGATGAGCCCGAGTCAGAAAAAAGCTCACCTTCATCAGACGGGGTATAGCCACAAAGATTCCAAAACTCCTCAGTTTCCATAGGGAAAATAGTGACATTAGGCGTTAAGTGCCGCTTTTTAGCAGGGGCCTTACGCGCCAAGGTATTAGCAATGAACTTCTCAACACTAGCCAGTCTAGAAGACACATCAGGCTGAGAATCCCCACTAGTATGCAACTCAGTATGAGTGAGGTTTGAGCTTGGGGGAGTAGGCGAAGTGAAACGAGGTGCAGCCACTGGCAGGCCAGATTGCAATGCAAGCACCTGCTCAGCACAGGATACACAGACCTGCGCCTTGTCAGCATCAGCATGAGGCTGCCCACACGCTACACACAGCCGTTCTTGTCCCAAAGGAGCCCCGGTCACATTATGCTGGGATGCCTCCATATGGTGATTATAGCGGCACTATAGGCCGATAGGGATCAACGCTATAAAGCAACCCCGGATGCCCCAATAACCCGCTAGTTAAGTGGGAGTATTACACAAGGCCTACAAGTTATATAACTAATAAAGGGCCGGGAGAAGCCAAAGGGTTCGCCCAGCCTGAAAGACATAAGAAGAAAAGATCATAAGTACACAGTAATAAAAGGAAGAATATAAAGCCGCCCTTCGCAGTCCAGACTGCAGAGAAATTCTGGGGATTTGTGGGAGGTCCCTGGGTATTTGAGGGGCCGGGAGGAGCCTGTTTTCGATGTCCCTGCAGTTCAGCGCCATCTGGCGGAGTAAAACCCACCTTGTAAGTCATCTTTCTGGAGCAGGACGTACTGTATACTAAGAATACACACACAGGCTGTGAAAGACAATAGCAAAGTCGAATGCACTACACGAACACCGGACACCCCCCGACTAACGTCAGCTCCTCCATCCTTTTGATATTCTCCACCTCCCCATACCACTCTGCCAGGGAGGGAGCAACACTGGTACGCCAGTGCCTGGGGATCACAGATCTAGCGGCCGTAAGCAAGTGCCTCAACAACCCCTTCTTGTTTGCCGACACCGACCCTGGTATCATTGAAAGGAGGGTTACCTGTGGTGTGTTCGGGACGTTTTCAAGCGTCAAGTGCTCATAGATTCCAAGCACCCCCTCCCAGAAGGTCTTCACCATCGGGCATTCCCACCATATGTGCGGGGCCCTCCCGCACCTCCAACAGTCCCCAGATTCCGCTCCCCCAAATTTTACAAAGTCTGACGGGCATCCATACCATCTAGCCAGGATTTTATTATTTCGTTCCTGGGCCCTACACGCCATAGATAGTTTGTGGGTAAGGGCAAAGGACTTCTCCCAGTCCTCAGATTCAAGTGTCCCAGGTCCTTCTTCCACTTCCTACAGAACTGGGGTGTTTCCCGACCCTCCCCTTCGTCCTTGAGGATCTTGTATAGGGTGGAAATCACGTTTGTTTAGGGGGTGTCGGGTCCTTCAGAAGCCTCTCCAAGGGCGTGAGGGCGAGAGGTTCGGGGCGGGGTATGGGACCTGATAAAAGCAAGGAATTGGGCATGTAGGAGCAAGGAGATATTCCCACCCCCTCCTCGGGCCCGCAAGTCAGAAAGGGAAGGCGGACCCGTACTCGACACTGTCTCCCAGTTTAGTGTCCTGAGTCGCTTCCCAAAGGAGGAATGTCTTAGAGTTCAACACCGGAGGGAAGGCCGGGTTGTCGAATAGCGGGGTGAGGGGTCCAGGTCTGAGTGATAGTTCCCCCCTCAAAAACCTATCCCATATTGTCAGTAACAGGCCTACCAGATAGGGCAGTTCCTGTTTCCTGGGCCAAAACGGGGGATCCACCCAAGGCAAGGGCGCCAGTCCGAGAAGGGGAGGTATCCCTCTCAATACTAGCCCAACATTTATTTTCCTTTTGATGAAACCAGTCAGAAAGGCGTACCAGCACTGATGCGGCATGGTAGATCTTGAGGTCTGGGACCCCAAGTCCTCCCTTATTTTTGGGCCTGCAGAGCGTTGCCCTTCGCACTCTGAGCCTCTTATTACCCCAAATAAATTTAAAGAAGGTTTCCTGGAGCAGCTTGAAGAAGCCACGCTCCGGAGCCAGTGGGATTGCCTGAAACAGGTAGAGGAATTTTTAGAATATTTATGCGCCCTAGCCATGAGTATTGTTTTTTACTGTAAAGGCTTAGGTTGGTGACCGTAGAATTGAGGAGTGGGGCGTAATTAAGTTTGTACAGTTTCCCCAAACCCAAGGGGAGTTGGACCCCTAGATATTTTATGGCCTCCCCCTGCCACCTGAAGGGGAAGCTCGCTTGTAGGAGTTGCTGAGTCTGCGTATCCAGTGAGACATTTAAGATCTCTGTTTTAGATAGGTTCACTTTAAAGTTACTGAGTTCGCCAAACCGCTTGAACGCCATTAAAATAGAGGGCATAGATAAATGCGGTGAGGTTATATACATAAGAAAATCATCAGTGAAGAGAGAAAGCTTGTGCTCCTTCCCCCCAAAAGAGATCCCCTTGATGGAGTGGTTAGCCCTCAGAAGCATTGGCCAAGTGCTCCATCACTAACACATAAAGCAATGGGGATAGGGGGCACCCCTGGCAAGTACCATTCCGGATACTGAAGGGGCCCAACAGGGAGCCCTTGACCTTCACCTTTGCTGTAGGGTCATGGTATAGGCCCATGATTCTAGCTAACATGACGGACCTATTCCCACCTGATCCAGCATAGCTCTCAGGAACCCCCAGTGCACCCTGTCGAAGGCTTTTTCCGCATCCACCGCCAGCAGCAGGCCGGGATGGCCCGCGACTGCGCGTGATGCATCAGGGATATAGTCTTAATGGTGTTATCTCTCGCCTCCCTTCCCGAGACAAACCCCACCTGATCCAAATTGATCAACGAGGGAAGCAGCTGCTGGATTCTAAGAGCAAATATTTTCAAATCCTCATTGGCCTGTAACTTCCCGGCAAGGTACTGTCCTTACTGGGCTTTGGGATGACCGCAATGTGCGCCTCTAGGGTCTGTCTCGGGAAGGGGAAGCAGCTTGAGATCGAGTTAAACACCTTAATAAGGAAGGGGGCAATCACAGACCCCATCACTTTGTAAAACCGGGGAGTGAATCCATCTGGGACCGGACTCTTACCTGCAGGGGATTGCCCTATGGCCTGAACTACCTCCTCTATCTTAAAGGTATCTTCAAGCGAATCCCCGAATTTCCCTTATGAAATCTACTAGTGGGTCGTTCCCTGCTTGTTGCTGTTCCTGGCCAGGAGTGCTTCCGATGTTATAGAGTTTGGAATAGAAGGCCTGGAACTCGCCCGCTATCTGGGGTGTTTTATGGACCTCTGATCCCCCAGCTCCCCTAATGGTGGGAATGAACGCACAGCCCTGCCTTGGGTGAAGAGACTGGGCCAGCATCCTGCTACATTTATCTGAATGTTCATAGCTACGGGCCTTACATCTGTCTTTGTATTTAAGGAAACACTGATCATACAGGCCCTTCAAGCTCTGTCTGGCATCCAGAAGCTCTCTCAAAACTGTTTGGGCGGGGGAGGTTTTGTGCGCCTCCTCTAATTCCTTGATACGCTCCAGAACAGTCCCGATCTGCTGCGCTTGTTCCCTTTTGAGCCTGGACCCATGCTTAATGAAGACTCCCCGCAGTACACATTTAAGCGCTTCCCACTGCATTGGTAACGGGGTTGGGTCGCCAACAGAGTGGAAGTTGGCTATAGTGGTCTTTATTTCGGCTAGACACAAGGCATCCTTCAACAAGTTGTCATTAAGACGCCAATTATAGCACCTAGGGACCACTTCTGGGATTGGGAGGCTCAAGAAGACAGGGGCATGATCCGACCAAAGTATCTGCCCAATGGAGGTATCAGGGTCCCGCACAAGTGCATGGTGGTGGAGGAAGATGTAGTCCAGTCTGCTATAGGTATTATGAGGGTGGGAGAAGAATGTGTAGTCCCTTGCCCCCCCGTGCGGAATTCTCCAGGTGTCTACAACCTGGAGGGCACGGAGGGCCCCACGGAGCCTGCCCAACCTAGAGTGGGGTATTGCTGACTTACCTTGGGAGGAAAACAACCTCGGGTCTAATACCAGGTTGAAGTTTCCTCCCGACACTATAGTGCCCTCCGCAAACTCCTCCAGCATACGGAAAATCCCCAGGCCTACCTCCACCTGAGGTAGGTGGGTTGGGTAAGTACAAGTTGGCAAGAGTGTACCTGGCCTCATGTAATATGAACTTAAGAAATAAATATCTACCATTAGGGTCTACCTTAGAGTCTAAAGGCTCTAGGGAAGGACGGTTTTATAAAATGCAATGGACACTCCTTTAGACTTGTTTTCTGGGTTGGGGCTGTGAAACCATCTATCATAGTACCCGTTTCGGATTTCCGGAATTTTCTCGACAAAAATGTGTCTCTTGCAGCATAATGACATCTACCCTTTCTTTGTGGAATCCGTACAATATTTATGCCCTTTTTTCAGGAATATTTAACCCCTTAGCATTAAAGGTACAAAACTTGAGATTTGCCATGTTAGCCGGTTGTCTGGGGTTATGGCTTGGGTTTGGGGTAAGGTGTAGCAGTCAGGGGATCGCAGAGGGTTGCGGAGACACCAAGGCACCAGAGGCGCAGGAATCGAACCAAGGACAGAGACCCCAAGGAAGAACGGAAAAAAGGGTGAGAGAGGGATAGAAAGAAGGAAGAAAGATTAGTACCCCCAAGGGGTTATAGAAACAGAGAGTTTGTGAAGATTAGGACAAGAAACCTAATAAGCCCTTCCTTTACAGAGGGGGGCAAACAAGAATACTGAGGACAGAGTCCTCAGAGAACACCACACGCCGCCCGCTGGTCCAACAGGACAGCGTGGGACGGTTATTGGGGAAAGTGACTTCGCAACTCAGGAGCTAGCCCCTATCTGCTCGTGGTTACTGACTAGGCTCCTCTCCCACCCTGCCCGCCTGGGAGCAGAAGACAATTGCCTTCTCCAAACAAGCACCAACTGCAACTCCTCTGGGAGCCCTCTTCATACTCTTGAACATATCTTAAACAAGCGGGAATTGTAGCCGCAGATAACCTCAGGACTAACACCGTAAATGGGTCACACCAACAACTATTATTCCCCAAACCCCGGAAGGCTCCCCCCCCCACAGTGACACATTTCTGTTGCCAACGGGCATAGCGCCTTCGATCTGACCGATTCGGGGATACCTCGAATCTTCAGGTTTTTACGCCTGTTTCTATTCTCCTGGTCGTCTGTTTGAAGCCGGAGGTCGATCAATTGTTCTCTTGAGCTCTTTCCAGGGTCACCAGGCACGTTTCGTGGTTTGTGTGGGAGTCTTCAAGCGACACGACTTTAGTGTCCAAAGCAGAGGATTTTTGTTGCAGATCCTCAATTTCTCTGCGTAGAGCCCGTTCGATTCTAGTCGCGACCGCCTCCAGGTCCCCCTCCAGGGTTTGGTGGGGAGGCACTGCAAAATAGCGCGGATACTGGGGATACTGGCTTCGGGAACAGCTGTCTGACTGGAGCCTGGGACAGGGGCATCCCGAACGGGGAGCAGGAGGGACCTTCATCAGCTTGGTCAGATCCGGCAGGACTCGGGCCCCTTGCGCCACTCGCGGATCCCCGGCCTGGGGACAAACTGCCTGGTAGGTTTACGCTGGAGCCGGACGACCACTCAAAGCGCAAGGCCCCGGAGGGCGTTTGGGCAGCCGTACGCGGAAGGGTAGTGCCCACAGGACTCGGATGGTCGTCCTCCCACGCAGATTCTTCAGTCTAGCCAGGACTGTCTCCCCAGGTGGGGCTCATTATCTGCGATTGGGCCTGGGAAGCCATCCCAGAGGGCAAGGGACTGTGTGCTGGGAGGAACACTGAGATGGTGCACTCATGTATTTCCCTCTCCCCTGTAAACTGTTCTTCACCCAGGCTGCCCTTGGAGCTGCAGGGAACCCCCTCCTGGGCGGCGAAGGGCTCCGAGTGCCCCACCATCTGAGGCACCGTGGATCGCTCACCCTCGAAGACGCGCTGTTCACCCGGCACCGGCCCCCGCCGCTCGTACCAGCTGACTCCTCAGGCGGGGCCGAGGCAGGGTAGGGTCGGCTCCTCACGCCGCGTCTCTCGGCGGCTCTTCCCCGCGACATCCGCCCTCCAAGCTGGCAGAACGCAGCTGCGACGTCCGCCTCGATCACGGCTCCCGGAGCAAGGTAAGGGGCATACCTCTCGCTCCCCGGGGCTCCACAACTTCCTCTCCAGTCCCCGGTCTCTCTCGGTGCTCCTCTCCCCCACGGGATCTGACGGGCGCCATCTTGCTGGTCGGGGCTTTCTGCCCCGTCGGGTCTCGGGGCTTAAAGAAGGTATCGATAGCCTTCTTAGGGGGCTTCTTGGTGGGTCCCCCCGTTCTCTTCTTACCACTCCCCATTTTGCGGGTTAAGGGGGGGTTATTTCGCCTGGATTAGCTATAAAATCAGGGGCCGCAGCAGAGCTCTCAGAGGTGCTTCCTCACTCCTTCATGGCCAAGCCACACCCCCCCTTCTTTAGTTCTTTTAATGAGGCCCATCACCTTTATATTTGTATAAAATGGGCTTTTTATAAAGAGTTAGTCTATTAATTACGACAGGAATGAATACAAACAGCCATAGCCCTCGTGGGCTGCGGGCTCTTCTACACCCGCTTGCCGCAGTTAACTTGCCAGCCCTTCAAGTCTTGTGAACTGGTATAGAGGTCTCACGGACCCCTTACACTTTCACAAAAAACAGACAGTTTTTTTTTTTTTTTTTTTAAATACTTACCTCCAATCCAACCCCAAGCACTGCCTCCCACTCATCTTTTCAACGTTTGACTGAAGTTTTTTTTTTTCTTTTTAATTTAAAAGCGGTGTGGGTCCCCACTTTCCAGCATAACTAGCCTGCGCACCAACGATAGGGCTCGTAGACCATGGCACAGCGGACCCCAGCCCTGAAGGCTACAAGCTCACAAGCAGTCTCTTCTGCCCCCTCAGGCCTTTGGGGAGAAAGGTAATAGGGGCCAGGGGTTAATGGCAAGTCAGCCCCCCCCTCTTGTGAAATTCTATAGGGGTCTTAAGGATCCCTTACCAGTTCACAAAGGGTTACGTAATCTGCCCCGCCACTAAAAAGCAGCAGCACCCACGGGCATCAGAAAGGGGGGGGGGGGGGGGGAGTAGAATCAAAGGCCGGATCAATTGTGTGCAAAGTGAGTTTCAAACTTTATTCTTTTCTTTAGAGAAACTAAAGAAAGTTTAAAAAGACTGATCTTTTTGAAAAAAAAAAATCATGGGTGTCAGGAGCCTTGAATGATCACTGGGTGCATTTTCGTACAATCTATTCAAATTTTAATTGAGGTCTGTCCAATCCCTCTGTAAGCAGCATTTATTTTTTAACAGCTTCATTTTGTGGTAAAAATGTTTGTTAAGAAAAGCACAGCACGTGGTTTCAAGTAAAATTTCCGATGACCAACTGCACAAGTCAGTCTTTCACATTCAGTTCCTAAAGCTGCTCTCCCACACAGCTCTCACACGGCCCATCAACAGGCCCATATTTCACTTCTAGCTCACTGCAGTATAGATATACACAAGTCATCAATTAAGAGCAGGCCACGGAGACCCATCGTACAGAGCTTGATTAGTTAGCTTGAACTTAATGATCTCACAGGGTTAATGTCGAGAGTTGTGTTCACTACACATAAAATGTAACCAGCATAGTAGAAGTAACACAATCTTAATGTCTATATTGTTAATAAAGTGAAAGGTGCCCCTAAACCAGAAAGCACTTAAATGGCACAGAGAGCAAAAAAGGCTGTTTTGTTACTTTATTTTTTCCTAAGCAATTGCATCAAATGCAATTTAAAAGCACCTCTTTTATTGTACCATTTTTAATTAAACTTTATCTCAATTTATCAGTTTGCATAGATGAAAAGAAAAGAGGGAAACCCTGTATCTCCATTAATAATGCATCTGCAATAATAAGCTTAGTACTGACCCACAAAAACGGGCAGCATCAAATTATTGGCTGGTGTGTAGAGGAGTTGCTTGTTCTGATCAAACGTATTCAAGGAACAATCAAAAAGGGTCAGACTGTTCCCTATTGGACTGGGCAATCCTCACATCCCACTTGTGGCACTCGACAGCAAAAGGACGATTGTTGTATAGGGTGGACTTGACATAACATAACCACCTTTGAGAAATACCCATGTTAGGCTAAATATAGCGAGATAAAAAACGAAAAGCCCCATATTGAAGGTTAAAAATAGAGCATTTTCTAAAGCATCTATATTTTACAAACAGACCAACTTGCTATACCCATTATTCTTAAAGCGATTTACCACCTAAATACCACCAAAGCGGTTTACCACCCCCCGCAGCTGATCTGACTTGCATAGCCACTGGTTCGAATCTCACAACATACTTGCCTGAGCGTCAGTCACCATCAACCTGTAGGTCAATCACCCAATCCCTGGTCAAACCCAAGGCTGCAGCGCATAGCACCTCCACCAGGATCAGAAGGGGATTGTGAGGATCAGGTTCCTTTTTTCGATTTGTTTATAGATCATACACAAAAATTTCCAAAAAACAAAAAAATCCGGTAACGGTACTTGTACAAGTCATTTAGGATGGTCACTTGAGAGAAGGCTCCTACCCCAAACTTGGACAAAGTTTGAAAGCCCCACCACTTTTTCCCCCGTCCTCCGTATTTTAGCAAGTAAAAAGGGAAACCAAAGGACCAAACTGAATTTTACAAGACCTGGAGTGGACGTGCAATATGCACACCTTCCTCCCCAAGGAAGCACCACTACAACTATCAAAATGTAATGCTTTATTGGTACAAAAAGTTAAAAAACATACATACACCACAAGACAAATTAAAACCAACCGGTATGGCCGGGAGACCTTAATCAATAAATGATGCCCCTAAAGGGCTATCAAATTCATGCCCTATGGGTGAAAAAACTATGTATTGACGCCTACAAAACTATAACCTATCCTTTTGTGCCGGCACAAAATATATATATATATATATATATATATATATATATATATATATATATATATATATGCTAAGGTGCAATAACACAATTTACTAGTGATATACGACAATCAATATTCTCTATCTGCAATATAAATCTACATCAACCAAAACCAATATAAGTATATATTTAAAGTGCAAGTGCATACAAACATCACATAAAACCATCAAAATACCTAATATTGCACAAGAAAACCATCCCAATCAAACTTGAATAAAAACAAAAAAAGTGTATGATTAAATACAAGTGCCGGCAGACAATATGTCAAATTATCTCACGTCATATGGTGTCACCCAGGACAACGGTCAGGCCAACCTCAATAAGAACTACAGTTGTTGATTGTCGTATATCACTAGTAAATTGTGTTATTGCACCTTAGCACTTATATATATATATAATAAATTATAGATTTTTTGTGCCGGCACAAAAGGATAGGTTATAGTTTTGTAGGCGTCAATACATAGTTTTTTCACCCATAGGGCATTAATTTGATAGCCCTTTAGGGGCATCATTTATTGATTAAAGTGGACCATCACCCTCGGGTGATCAGCCCGGGAATCTTATAGATTCAAGATCGGGATGTCCCGCGGGGTGAAACCCCCCCAAAACCCCCTTACCCTCTAGGCGTGCGCGCCCCCGCGCCGGCCGTCTGTGAATGGAGGCGGCGGAGGAGCCACGGACAAGCGGCTGTCAAATCCCTTGTCCGTCGGCGCTGGGAGCGGGGAGAGGTGAGTTTTTAGGGTGATCGGGGGGGATTCACACAGCGGGGCACCCCGATCGGGGGTGCCCCACCGAAGTGGACCAAGACCCAGGATAGTCAAAATCCTGTGTGTTGGTCCACTTTAAGGTCTCCCGGCCATACCGGTTGGTTTTAATTTGTCTTGTGGTGTATGTATGTTTTTTAACTTTTTGTACCAATAAAGCATTACATTTTGATTGATAGTTGTAGTGGTGCTTCCTTGGGGAGGAAGGTGTGCATATTGCACGTCCACTCCAGGACTTGTAGAGTTCAATTTGTTGTAGGTGAGCACACAGACATATAGCACAGTCATATTTGGGCGGTGCACCCTTTTTGCTAGTGAAGTAAGACCAAACTGAATTTGGGAGGGTAGCTAGGGCTGTCCTGAAGGACTTGTAGAAATACCATTCAGACTAACAGGGATTTTCTCCCTCCGTCCTTCAGGATGGCCACTTGAGAGGATAAGTTATTTCAATGGTGGGATACTGAATTAAGAACTCACCTCACAACGTATGTGAGGAAGACCATGTAGATGCCTAGCAGATCTCTTTCAAAGGAAACACCAGATCTTTCCGCCCAGGAAGTGGAAAATGCTGTGGTGGAGTGTGCTGCAATGTAGAGAGGTAGTGTGACCATACAAGTCTAGGCTAAAGCTATGGTTAGTCTAATCCATCGAGCTATGAAAGTGGCCAGACCTCTTTTTTTCCCGCTAAATAACACAAACAGGTGGGTCCAACCTCCTCCAAGCATGTGTGTGATCTAGGTAAATCACCAAGGACCTTCTAACATCCAAAGAATAAGTAGCCTAATCATGGCATAATAATATCCAGGGATCTGTGAAAAGTGGAGGCAATTTTAGGCAAGTATAGCGGATCGGGCCTAAGGTCCACTCAGGTAAAACTGTACAGAAGGGCTCTGTAATGGAAAGGGCTTTTAGATCACCGACCATGCCGAAGTACTGGCAAGCAGCAAACTCATCTTTAAGGATAGAAATTTGTCTGATCCCTCAGCAAGAATGATTTGGATAGCCCCCCATAGTACAAGGGTTAGATCTCAGGTAGGACATTTAGCTCCAAGGACTGGCCAGAGCAACCCCGGAGCACGGGCCGGAGCATGGAGAGCAGGTGGCAGCCGCGGCCAGCCCATCCGGCAAAGGAATGGGCCGCAACCTGGCGCGGCCGAAGAAACTCTTTCGCAGCAACTGTGCGGCTGAGGAGGCAGACACAGGCAGCGACCTTCCTCCTATCTCTCAGAAGCAGCATATGCCTGTCCACCCCCTCGCACGCGTGTTCCCGCCCCCCCCCCCCCAAAAAAAAAGGCACAAAATTCAAAATCTTAAAAGTGATACATACAAAATGATGAAAATGATATTGTGGGAAGGCAAGAAAGAGTAAAAATATCCCCCTGGTTCCCCCTACAGGCTCACCAGACAAAAACCTGCAGCTGACTGTTCCTTAAGGCAAAAACTCCAGCCCCAGAGTGACAACCTTCTAAAACCAAAGTGACACCCCAAAGCACCCCAAGACCCTGGTGCTTACCCCTACCACCCTGATCCGCATAAACAGCTTAGCAGAGGAGGCAAATGGGTCCATCAGATCAGTGGGATACAGTGGCCTGGAAGACAGATGGGGTTAAATTCCCCCAATTCCTAAGTAAAGATCCTATAACAATTGAAAAAATACCGTTTTGTGAGTACTCACCTTTAAAACTGGTATTATGAGTGTGCCATACACTCCACTTTGATCTTCATGACACATGGGTAATCTCCAGTAGAGGGCGAACTTCTGCAGAGATGAATATGCAAAAAAAGAAAGCCCCTCCCCGGCCATATATACCTGGGACCTCCCACCAATTCCCCAGTGTATAAAAGCAGTAAGGGGACCAGGAAGAACCAATTATAACCTAAGAATCAAAACCAATGGTTCACCATATAAAAGCCCCAGAATACCTGAAAAAAAGGGGTGGGGTGAAGTGGCGTGTATGGCACACTCATAATAACCGTTTTAAAGGTGAATACTCAAAACATTATTATTCTAAGTGTGCCATACACTCCACTTCGATCTTCATGACATATGGGACATCCAATAGCAGTGTACGTCATGGGTGGGAACCAGAAACAGTAAAGAATGTACCAACTCAAACCACTGCAGCTTGCAGAACCTTGTGGCCAAAAACAGCATCCGCTGAAGCCCGCACATCAACCTCGTAAAAAACTTGGAAAAAGTATGAACGGAAGACCAAGTAGCAGCCTTACAAACTTGTTCAACAGAAGCCTGGTGCTGAAAAGCCCAGGATGCACCAACAGCACGAGTAGAGTGCGCAGTGACCCTAAAAGAGGGAGTCCTCCCCTTAGCAGAATATGCCCCAACAATGGCCTGATGAATCCATTTGCTAATCGTAGACTTAGCAGGCGCCAACCCTTTCCTGGGCCCGCAGGGCACCACGAAAAAAGCGTCCGTCTTGCAGAAGGAAGAAGTAGTCACCAAATAGTACTTCACACAGCGAACAACATCCAAATTGTGCAGAACCCTCTCCTCGTCATTGTTAGGCTTAGGACACAAGGAAGGGAGAACAATATCCTGATTGAGGTGGAAAGCAGACACCACCTTAGGAAGGAAATCCGGCTTAAAACGAAAAACCACCTTATCCTGGTGTTTCTCAAAGTAAGGGGCCTGAATCGACAAGGCCGCCAACTCAGAGACCCGCCGAACCGAGGTAATAGCCACCAAGAAAGCAACTTTCTGAGTGAGAACCGAAAAAACAATATCCTGTAACGGCTCAAAAGGAGGACCCTGCAGAGCCGAAAGAACCAAATTCAAATCCCAAACAGGGACTACAGCCTTCCGAGGGGGCCGCACATGCGCCACCCCTTGGAAAAAGGTCTTAACCAGCGGGAGCACAGCAAGAGACCTCTGGAAGAAAACCGACAGAGCAGAAACCTGTCCTTTCAAAGTACTAAGCTGGAACCCAAGATCCAGATTATGCTGAAGAAACTCCAAAATCCTGGGTATCGAAAAAACCCTGCAAGGCAAGGCCCTAGCCTCACACCAATCAATATAGGACCTCCAAGTCCTATAGTAAATGCCAGAAGAGGATGGCTTCCTAGCCCTAATCAGGGTCTGAACAGCAGCCTCAGACAAACCTTCCTCTTTCAAGATGAAGGTTTCAGCAGCCAAGACGTCAAAGCCAGCGTTTGTAAATTGGGGTAAAGTAGATGACCCTGAGATAGCAGGTCCGGCAACAAGGGAAGCCGGTACTGATCTACGGCCATCCTTACGACGTCTGCGTACCAAACCCTTCTTGGCAACCTTGGAGCGACCAGAATCGTTGGTGCCCCTTCTAGAACCAGTTTGCGAAAGAGAGACAACGGCCGGAAGTTTGTGATTGTGCCTCGAGGCAAAGAGATCCACCTCCGGAGTCCCCCACTTGCGGCAAAGATCCAGAAACACCTCGGGGTTGAGAGACCACGCTCCGTGGCGAGAGGATCCCCTGCTCAGGGAATCCGCCTCCGTGTTCTCCACTCCCGGAATGTAGACTGCCGAAATGCAAGGAACAATGCAATGCTCTCCGTCCAGTGCAGGATCAGAGAGACTTCCCTGAGGGAACTCCTGCTGCGAGTCCCTCCTTGGTGATTGATGTAAGCTACCACCGTTCGGTTATCCGAACGAACCTGAATCGGTAGACCCCGTAAATGTGAGGTCAGTCGAGCCAGAACCAATCGGATGGCTCTGAGCTCCAAGACATTGATGGGGGTGTGAGCCTCCTGGGGACCCCCCACCCCGCTGAACTGATGACTTTTCCAATAACCTCCCCAGCCCGACAGGCTGGCATCCGTGGTAACCGTCTCCCAACAAGGGACCAGAAAGGATCTGCCCTTCAACAGATTGCTCGAGTCCAGCCACCACCGAAAGGACTGCCGAACCCTGGGAGACATCCTGAAAGGTTGATCCAATGACTGCAGGCACCTGCCCCAATGCGTCAATAGGTGAAGTTGAAGAGATCTCATGTGAAACTGTGCAAACGGTACCGCCTCGAAGGAGGATACCATCAGACCCACCAGTTTCATCCCCTGTCGAATAGAGGGACAAGGACTGGCCAGAAGGAGGAGGATCAGGCCCTGAATCCCCTGCACCTTGGTCTGGGGCAGAAACACTCTGGCCCGAATGGTATCCAGATTCATGCCCAGAAATGAAATCACACGAGATGGGGAGAGAGAAAACTTGGTGCGGTTGATCACCCACCCGAACCTCTCCAGGGTCGACACCACCTGGTGGGTGTCCAGCTCCGCCTGATGGAGGGAAGAAGCTGAGATCAACAGGTCGTCCAGATAAGGCACAATGCAAATGCCCTGAGCTCTGAGCAGAGCCATTATTCCCGCCAAGACCTTGGTGAAGACCCTCGGCGCTGAGGTCGAAAGGGAATTGATAGCCAAGCGCAGAGTCTCCATGCGGAACTTTTTGGCTCTGATAAACCTGTTGTGAACCTTGAGATCTAGAATGGGTCTCACCGAACCCTCCTTTTTGGGAACCATGAAAAGGTTGGAGTAGTAACCCCTGCCTCTCTCCGACAGAGGCACCGGGCATATAACCCCCATGTCCAGAAGGTTTTTTTTACTGCTAACAGGAGCCCCTGTGCAGCCCGAGGGTCCGAGGGCACCCGAGACCTTAAGAATCTTGGGGGCGGCCAGTACTCGAACTCCAGTTTGTACCCGGAGGAGACCACTTCCAAGATCCAATTGTCTGACCTTCCGGGCCCAGACCTGGAAGAAGAGCCACAGCCATCCCCCCACCCTTGCGGGTGAGGGCGCCCCTTCATTGCTGAGCCGTTTTAATGGCAGGCTTGGGCTTGGAACCCCAGGCAGCCGCGGGACGTGCCCGACCTCTGCCTCTGTTCCAGGAGCCCCTGACACCCAAGAAGGCCGAACCCCTAGCCGCTCTGGCCCCTGGAAAGGAAGGAGTGAACGAGCCCACCCCCCGAAAGGTAACTTACCTCCTTTAGCAACAGCATCCAATTTATCTCCAAACAGCCGCGAACCCAAGAAGGGAAGAGCTGTGAGCGACTTCTTGACCCCAACGTCCTCTGTCCACTGGCGGAGCCAGACCAATCTGTGCATAGCCACCAGTAAGGCTGAAGTCCTACTACACACGACAATAGAATCTTCCATCGCAGCCATGACAAAATCCATGAACAATTCGCATTTCTTAAGGATAGCGAACTCAGCGCCAGCTGGATCAAACTGAGCGTTATTCAGCCAGTCCCTGATAAGAGACCTGGTAGCAAGCGACACCAGGGCAGATGCACTAACAAGGCCGCAGGGCCGAGCCCACGTTGGCAAATGCGTGGCACGCCATCTGATCAAGGCGCTTATCCTCGCCATCCTTAAGGGAAGTGGCGTCAGGGGTGTTCAGCACAGAAGAGTTGGTCAAACCTAAAACTGGCGCGTCGACCTTGGGAGGAGAAGACCAGCGCTTAACCACCTCCACCGGAAAAGGATACTTCTTATCCCATCCCTGAGGAACACCAGGGAGCCGACTGGGCCTCTCCCATTCTCTAAGGATCAGCGCATCAAAATGACCCATAGTCAGCCTCTGTTTCCTGATACAATTCCCCTCCTCTAACGGGGAATAATCTGACAAATCAGCGGAATGTGGGGAGGGGAAGGCGATGAAGCGGGAGGAGCCGACCCAGAAGGCTGGGTACCAGACTGCCGCGTTATGGCCTTTTGTGCGCATGGTATACAGATCAGCACATTCTCCCCCGTAAGGGATACCCCACACCCCACACATGGCCCGGATTGTCCCAGAGGGAGCCCGAGCCCAGTATCCTGCAGAGCCTCCATATGGTGAATTTTTGTGGTCAGTCGCAAGACCGCAGGGAATTTACGCCTAAGCAACCCGGGATGCCCCTTAAAAGTCCCGGTGGGAGGATTTGAGGTGAACAATTTTACACTAGGGACCCCAGGACCAGGAGGAACCCCTTAATATGCACCTATACAGGGCAATCTGTAACACACAAAACAGGCAACATAAGTGCAATGCTAGATAAATATGGCAATAACACATACCTAACAGTATATGCATCTAAAAATACAATTCTGTGAAATACTCATCTGTAGAATTGGTATTTTAAGTATACAGTACGTCCTGCTCCAGATAGATTACTTACACTTGGGTTATCCTTCTCCAGATGGCGCTGCACTGCAGAGACATGCAAAACAGGCTCCTCCCGGGTCCTCAAATACCCGGGGACCTCCCACAAATCCCCAGCATTGAAAAGCAGTGAACAAGAAGCCGGGAGAATTTAACCACCCAAAAACTTTTAACTATAACAATGACAACAATCACCATACAGGGGATCCAGAATAATGCAAAAACCAGGGTGGGGTGGAGCAGGACGTACTGTATACTTATAATACCAATTCTACAGGTGAGTATTTCACAGAATTGTATTATTCTTCGTATACAGTTCGACCTGCTCCAGATATATTACTTACACTTGGGATATCCAATAGCAGTGTCCAAAAAGTAGGGTGGGATCCCCAATAAAAAAGGTAACAGCAGACAGGTTAAACCACTGCCGCCTGCAAAACCTTGCGGCCAAAAAGAGCAACAGCTGAGGCCTTAACATCAACCTTGTAAAACCTTGAAAAGGTATGAACAGAAGACCAAGTAGCTGCCTTGCAAACTTGTTCAACAGAAAGCCTGGTGCTGGAAGGCCCGAGAGGCACCAATAGCACGAGCAGAATGAGCAATAAGGCGGAAGGGAGGATTCTTCCCCTTAGCAGAATAGGCCTGAATCACAGCCTGACGAATCCATTTGCTGATAGTAGACTTGGCAGGAGCCAAACCCTTCCTAGGAACAGAATGGACCACAAAAAGAGCATCAGTTTTCCTGAAGGACGCAGTGACTACCAGGTAATACTGACCACATCCAAGAAATGCAAAACCCTTTCCTTAGCATTGCTAGGATTAGGGCACAATGGAGAAAGAACAATATCTTGATACAAATGAAAAGCAGACACCACCTGGGCAGAAAATCCGGCTTAAAGCGGACCACCACCTTATCCTGGTGTGTCTCAAGGTAAGGGGGATGGATAGACCGAGCCGCCAGCTCAGACACACGCCTAACCGAAGTAATAGGCACCAGAAAGACAACCTTGAGGGTAAGTACAGCCAGAGCAGCATCCTGAATAGGTTCAAAGGGAGCACCCTGCAAGGCAGACAAGACCAAGTTCAAATCCCAAACAGGGACCATAGATTTTCGTGGGGGGCGCACATGAGTAACCCCCTGAAAGCAGTCTTAACCAAGGAATGCTGAACAAAAGACTTCTGAAAGAAGACAGACAGGGCAGACAGGGCAGAAAAAAACCTGACCCTTCAAAGTACTGAGTTGGAGACCCGACTCCAACCCATGCTGTAAACTCCAGAACCCTGGGAACTGAGAACACCCGACAGGGAAGAGACCTAGACTCACACCAGTCAATGTAGGTACGCCATACACTATAATAAATGGAAGAGGAAGTTTTCTTCCTAGCCTTCACCATGGTCTCAACCACCGAGGCAGACAAGCCTTTCTCCATCAAGATGGAGGTTTCAGCAGCCAGGCCGTCAAGCCAGAGTTTGTAAATTGGGATGGTGTAAGGGGCCCTGAGTGAGAAAATCTGGCACTCCTGGCATCTGCCCCACATCTTCGAACCACACTCTTCTTGGCCACCTGGGGGCCACCAGAATCACTGGCACCCCTTCCAGAGCAATCTTGCGCAGGACCCTGCCCAGCAGGGGGAATGGAGGAAGAGACATACCGGAACTGAATGTCCTGCCATGACATTACTAAAGCATCCGTGGTCACGGCCAGAGGATCCTGGGACAGGGAGACAAAGGCCGGGAGCTTGTGATTGTGACGGGACGCAAACAGATCCACGTTGGCCCCAACGGTGACACAGAGATTGGAACACCCTGTTGCAGAGGAACCCCCCCCCCCAGAATGTATACCGCTGATATGCAGGGAACATTGGCCTCCACCCAGGTAAGGATCAGAGACACTTCCTGGAGGGCCCTCTTGCTCGTGATCCCTCCCTGATGATTGATGTAGGCAACTGCTGTCAGATTGACCGAGCGCCCCCCCGAACAGGCAGGCCCTGAAGATGAGTAGTCAAGAGAGCCAGAACTAACCAGATCGCTTACAGCTTCAAGACATTGATAGGTGTATGGGCCTCCTAAGGGCCCCACCTCCCCTGGAACCGCAGGGACTTCCAGAAATCCCCCCCAACCTGATAGACTGGCATCCGTGGTGACCGTCTCCCAGGAAAGGGCAAGAAAGGATCTGCCCCCCAACGGGTTCCTTGAGTCCATCCATCACAAGAGGGACCTCCTTATCAGGGGGAGAAAGCACACAGACCCTGTCCAGGTATGCTGGGTCCTTGTCCCATACAGACAATAGGAGGAGAAGTTGCAGAAGCCCCAAGTGGAACTGAGCATAAGGGACCGCTTCGAAGCACGCCACCATCAGGCCCACCAGCTGCATCCCATGCCTGGTGGAGGGACGGGGACAAGCTAGGAGGGACTGAGCCTGTGCAAGCAGATTGTCCACCTTCTGCTGAGGAAGGAAGATCCTTGCCTGAACTGAATCCAGATTCATTCCTAGGAATGGAGTTACCAAGGAAGGGGACAGTGAGGACTTGGGGTGGTTGATCACCCATCCAAATGACTCCAGAGTGGACACCACCAGCTGAGTATCCAACTCTGCCTGATGTAGAGACTGGGAAGTGATGAGGACGTCCAGGTAGTGTCAGCACGCGGACGCCCCTTGGCCTCATCAGAGACATCACCCCCGCCAGCACCTTGGTGAGCACTCTGGGAGCTGAAGAGAGGCCCGATGGCAAGGCCACAAATTGGAAGTGTTGATCTTCCAACGCGAATCTGAGGGACCTTGGTGTCCTGAAAACACAGGGATGTGAAGGTAAGCATCTTTGATATCCACAGACGTCATGAAACCCCCGGGGCGCAAGGAGCTGATGGCCGAGCGCAGAGTTTCCATGCGACAAACGCCTGTTCTTGACAATTTGCTGAAGATCTGTAAATCCAGAATGGGCCTGGCTGACCCATCTTTTTTGGGAACTGTGAAAAGGTTGGTGTAGAGTCCCTTGCCTCTGTCTTTTAAGGGAAATCTGCAAATGACCCCCAGACCCAGCAGCTCTTGCACAGCCTGCGCCAACACCTGAGCAGAGGCAGAGACCAGGAGTACCCGGGACCTGATTTTCTTGGGGGAGGCCGCACAGCAAACTATCTTGTAGCCGGAGGACACTACCTCCTGAATCCACCGGTCTGAGGCGTAATGCCTACAGACTTGAGCAAGGTGCGGCAGCCGTCCCCTCACCCTGATGGGCGAGGGCGCCCCATCATGCTTGAGGGGACTTGGGAGAGGATTTGGGCTTAGATTCATAAACTCCTGAGATCCCATAGGGAAATCAGTAACATAAGGCGTCAAGTGCCGCTTCTTACCAGGACCCTTACGCGCTAAAAACCTCGCAATAATCTGTTCAGCAGTAGGCAGTCTAGAAGACAAAATAAAATAAAAACGGCACAGAGCTAATATAAACAAATTAAGGTCCTCTTTAAAGTCCTTCAAATGATTCTTTAAATTCCACCATGTGCATCTGTAATCCACTCGTGCTCCACCACCACAGATTTGGTACTCTTACCACAAATAAATGGTGTAATCAGCAATTATGATGATCACAAGAACGATCTCTCCAACAGGATCCACCTCTCAGGGTCCAATTTCATAGAGGATTAAACACGCCCAATTTTCAGACCAATATTGCTTCCACCTCTCTATTTCACCTCATTAAAATAGGATCTCCCAATATATTATACAATCCCCGACCGAGATTTCCAGGATATGATCATACGGGAGAGAACAAAAGGACCATAGCGCAATATTGCAAAACTTTAAATGCACATTTATTCAGGCCAATAAAACACTCACATGATAAAAGATTAAAACTCGCATGTCAATTAAGGCTCTGGGCCAACTCACGCTGCTGAATTCCAAATGTGTTGCCGCCGGCTCCCAACGCGTTTCGTCGATCAGCGCGACTTTCACTAGGTCAGCCGGCCCGATGGCAAGCAGCGATTAAATAGAGAAAAGGCGGGACAAGAGGGGAAGTATCTTCCTCCCTCTCATCCAATCACTGGCCAGATCGGCATTACGCTCACCAGTCAGCAGCAATGCGTAGGTCACATTCCTCGTCCAATCCACCGAAGGGGAGGTGAATATCATTAAGTCCACCAATACCCTGCTGGTATCCCTCGTCCAATCAGCGGCAGAGGAGGTGAATATCATTACCTCCGCAATCCCGGCTTAAACGGCAAAGTGACGTAGCTAACGCCCCTCAACCAATCCACAACAGAGGAGGTGAATATAATTAAATACCTCCGCCAATCCCCGGCTCCATACAGAGAAGACACATCAGGCTGAGAATCCCCACAAGTATGCAACTGGAGAGAGATTTAAGCTGGGGGGAGTAATGAAACGAGGCGCTGCCACTGGCAGGCCAGATTGCAAAGCCAGCGCTTGCTCAGCACAGGGTACGCAGACCCATGCCTTGTCAGCGTCAGCATGAGGCTGTCCACACGCCATACACAGCCGGTCTTGTCCCAAGGGGACCCCGGTCACATTATCCTGAGATGCCTCCATATGGTGATTATTAGGCACAATATGCCAGTAGGGATTGACGCTATAAAGCAACCCTGGATGCCCCAATGACCCGCTAGGGAAGTGGGAGTAATTTTACAAGGCCCAACTATCAATTACACCGGGCGGGAAGAAACCAATGGATTCACCCGTCTGAAAAGACACAATGAGAAGAAAGGGTGTCAGAACCAAACACACTACAATGAGTATAAAGCCGCCCACAAGGGCACTTACGGACCACGGTAAGCAAAAACGTCACACGCGCGACCTGACAACATGGCGGCGAGTAACTCGAAGGGCGGGCCAAAGCGAGCCATGACGCAGGGCGCGCCAGGCCCCGCCCCCCCGAAGAGCGCGAAGTCCATCCGACAAGCAGCCAATGAGGACGCAGGAGCGTCTGAGGTAACGCCGCCGCCCGGCGCGGAACATCCAAATGAAGGAAAAGGCGCGCGCGGCGGCGGCATTTGCAATAGTAAAAAAGACAAGTCAGCGCGGCGGCTGACACCACATATACTAGTCCAAACAAATATGACAACAGGCGGCATGCACGAATCACGATACACGCTCACCCACACCCCCCCTTCTTTCCCCCCCTTCTTTCCCCCCCGAAGGCTACAGGGAGAATGAGGGGGGATGGTGGCCCTTTGTACAGGGCCCGCTACCGGGGCATGGGACAATAATGCGGGAGAGGCATCCCATAAAGGCTCACCATCAGCCTATACCGCCTACCCTTTGGTGGCGGACTGCGGTGGAGCAGCGCTCCGTAAGCACGCATGGTGGCGCCTACCTTCACCCGACCAGCACAGCCCAGGCTGGGAGGCACATCACACGAAGGACGGGTGGGAATAGTCCAACAGGGAGGTCCCCGGGTATTTGAGGGGCCGGGAGGAGCCTGTTTTGCATGTCTCTGCAGTGCAGGGCCATCTGGCGGAGGATAACCCAAGTGTAAGTAATCTATCTGGAGCAGGACGTACTGGTCACGCCCCCCTCCCAGCAACGCGGATCCCCTAGAAACGAGCCACAGAAATCGCGCCAAAGATGGGGGCGGGAACACAGCCTGAGGGGGAGAAGCTCCCCCAGGCTGATACCAGCCCTGACATGGCCAAGTAAAACACTCCCTGTCTGCCACACGCGCACGCACACACCAACACACACAGTGAATCACACACCAACACACACAGGGGCATATGTGGGAAAACGAAATAACGGCCAGGCCAGGCCACCCCCCCTCCCCCCGAGGGGAATAAGGGAACCAGGGGGGGGAACCCTGCCCAAATCCAGCCATAAGCCTAGAGGGACGGGGCATCCCACACCAGGATCACCAAAAACCTGGATAACCGCCTACCCCATAGTGAGGTCTCACGGTGGAGCAGTGCTCCTTCTGCACCCATAGGGTGCTCCTACCTTCACCAGGACCCACAGCCTAAGCTGGGAGGTTCAATATAGGGGCAATAGGGTCCTGGCAGCAACGGGGACAATAGACGGCCGGGCACGAGCACGGCTTACCTGTAAGCAAAGAAGTCTTCATCTTCTGTCTTGTCGCCTTCCCTGCAGAGAAGAAACTGGGGAATTGGTGGGAGGTCCCAGGTATATATGGACCGGGAGGGGCTTTCTTTTTTTGCATATTCATCTCTGCAGAAGATCGCCCTCTACTGGAGATTACCCATATGTCATGAAGATCGAATTGGAGTGTATGGCACACTTAGAATAATACATTAGAAGTAAATAAATCGAGGTACACCTTCGCAGTCCAGTCCAACTGCATGAATAATTATGGATTGTGGAGGTGCAGCCGGAAGTATATATAGGCCAGGAGGAACCACACCTTCTGTCTTGCAGTCAATGCCCTTACAGATTTAACCCATTCATTACTGAATTCCTGATGGCCTGGAGTGGAATAAGAGAGAAAAACCTATTGATTAGATTATCCTTCCTCAAGTTATCAAGGAAGACAGATTGCAGCGACCTGAGTTTTTAGAGTACCAGTCCTAGATCAAACCCTTCCTGCAGTTAATCTAGGACTGAAAAAAGCAAATTCCTATTCAAACTGTTTGCTGCACAAAAACAACTGAATGTCTCCCAAATTTTCAGGTAGATTCTTCTTGGCTACATATAAGGATTTCAATCATCCTTGCAAAAAGCCCCACGTATTCAATAACGTCCGACAAGGATCCACGCTCTTAGATTTAGATTCTGGAGACTCGGATAACATACCGGACCCCGAGTCAGCAGGTCTAGTTGCATCTATTTGAGGGACCCCCTATTTTAGGGTTATTTACTGAAACATTTCCTGATTTAGAATCCACTCAGATTGAGAGTTTTCTGTTCTGCTCAGGAAGTCTGACTATATTCAGAGATCCCTTTAGGTGAACTGCTGCAAATGACTTTATCTGATGTTGAAGAGGTAGAAGTAGACCAGATCCTGCATTGTTGCAGATCTGGTTCCCCCTTATCCATTGAAGTAGGCTACTAACGTGGAATTGTCTGACCCTATATGAACCTCTTTAGCAATTTTTAGCAATAGTTACTCAGCGCCTGTGATAGCGCCTTGTTCCTAGTTTGTCTTTGTAATATACTCTGATTGATCTTCGTTGCCGACCCCTGCCTGAAACCGACCATTCTCTGCCTGATCTCTGTTGCCGACCCCTGCTTCGTACCCCGACCTCGAGCTGCCTCATTCTACTGTACCGCTGCAATCTCTGATTACCCGGTGTTGACCTCTGGCCTGTCTTTGGACTTCCTGCTAACTCGCTCCAACAATTGGACTCACTCTGATTCCGTTCCTAGTTATTGGTTCTTCAGACCTCCAACCAGTAAGCTCCCATCCTTTAAGCCATTGAAGTCCTGGGGGCAACCGATCCCGGGCAGGCGTGTACTGCATCCCGGCAAGCGGGGGCTCCTACAGGTGAAGCTGGATGCGGAGTTCGGGGGTTGAGGACTTACCTGGAGGGCTGGAGTTACCTGAGCGTGACACTGAAACATTTTAGCGGTTTCTGTTTTTGTTTTTATTTACGGGTTGCTGCATTTTTTAGACTGGCTGGGTCCCTGCACATAGACGCTGAGGCTTTTGTTTAATTCTTTGCAGAATTCATTGAAAAGTTTTATGCCTCGCATGGCTAGTTGTGGTTATATAACCTCAGTACACTGCCATGTATTGTATTGTGGACTTCTGCTGTCAACTTGGAGCTTTGCTAATGTTAAGCTGGCATGTGTCTGTGCCAACATCCTGTACAAACAATGTTTTTTCTCTATTAAATAGAAAGGTTACTTTGGCTTTGTCTGCTCACTGTAAACAGATGAGGTAAGGAAAAAGCCAGCCAGAGTCGCTGGTTTTTAAAGATATAAACAATGCAAAAGTTAAAAAGGACAGTAAAAAAAAAAGGCAGATCCCTTTCATTTCAGCAGCAGTCTGCCATCTCGAAAAGTACATGCAAACAGGAGATGACCATTGCCCAATTCAGGCAGGTTGGATTACCATGTTTTAATGCCATCGGCAATCCATTTCTAGCTTTGCAGGCCAAGGGGATAAACAGGTTGGTAATCACCATTTCATGTCCTACACCTGACAACCCCAAGGCTGGTCACATAGGCAAATGCCTGACTAAAATGGTGGGTCAACATGAATGCAATTTCTAGGAGTCTTCTAGGAAAGCCATTGGGAGATTGGTCATACTCCCATCCCAATGGCACAAGAAGAGAAGTCTACGGAGGCTCCACCCTACAACTACACAGTGTATTACAGAGAAAAAGGCAAAGGTAAAAACAAAGAAGAATAATTTATCAGAGGGAAGGAATTTAAGCAACCCACTGCAATGCATGTGCAGGCTACCACTGCCATCCAAAACCCCTCCATCCCTTAGACCTTAACAAAAGGTCATGACTGCCTGGCCCAAAAAAATATTAGGTCAAATACTATTTATGTTACCCCTTTAAGTACTAGGATACCTTTTATTTTTTATTGAATATTCCTTCCCATATTCCAGTTATCTCAATATATCATCCCAACATAGTTTTCCCGAGAGGAATTAAGTTGTATGTGCTGCACCTGGCCCAATGGTGCTGGCTCTTCTGCCATCCCAAGATGCTACACTCCTTCAACCTGATCAGGGGAAGTGATAGAATGGGCATTTTCCAAACACAATGATCCCATCATACGAAGCTCTCCCCCATCCTGCATACTTCAAATGGCTGGGTGCATACTTACCACTCCCAAGACCTCTCTCGTGGACCTGGCCCCATGTGACCTGGCCAGCAAACCTGATAATATTCAGACTCTCTGGTCTTTTAGGTATCTGACCGGTAAACAAGGGAGGACTTTTGTTTAAAAAACCTTTTGTTGAAAAACCTCTCTTGACAATGCCTTAAGTCTTGAACTCATGGACATCTCCAGACGTAGTGTTTCCTCCTTTTAACGCTCAGCCAGGCCTTTTCTGCAGCAGTTTTTAGTTGCTGTTTGTGGCCTCTCTGAAGTTTAGTCTTTAACAAGTGACATGCATGCTCAGTTGAGCTGGGATCAGGTGACCGACTTGAGCATTCAAGCATATTCCACTCCTTTGCTTTAATAGGAGTCCTGGGTAGCTTTATGTTTTGGGTCATTGCCCATCTGTATTCTGAAACGGCAACCAATCAGTTTGGCTGGATTTGAGCACACAGTGTGTCTCTGTATATCTCAGAATTTATCCGTCTGCTTCTGTCCTGTGTCACATCATCAACAAACACTAGTGGCCTTACAACCCCCAACAAAGAGTTTAAAGTGGACCAACACCGAGAGGCGATCGGCCCGGAAATCTATAAGATTCCCGGGCCGATCACCTCCCACCCCGCGGGACATCCGAGATCGGGATGTCCCGCGGGGTGAAACCCCCCCCAAACACCCTAAATCACCTACCTTATCTTCCGCCGCCTCCCTCGCGCCCCTCTAGGCGTGCGCGCCCCCGCGCCGGCCGTCTGTGAATGGCCGGCACGGGCGCGCCGAAAGTGACGCGAGGGAGCCGGCGGCGGCGGAAGCCGCTTGGACGTTCCTGTTCCCCGCCTGGACGTTGGCGGGGATTGGACCGGGCAGTCACGTGTGAGCGGGGAGAGGTGAGTTTATTAGGGTTTCTGGGGGGTTTCACACAGCGGGGCACCCCCGATCGGGGTGCCCCGCCGAAGTGGACCAAAACCCAGGATAGTCAAAATCCTGGGTGTTGGTCCACTTTAAGTGCTGAACCGAGAAGCCTACAGTCAAGACCTTTCACCAATAGAACATTTGATTCCTTAACCCCACAAATTCAGGAGACCGCTGAGCAGCTAGAATCTTACATCTTAAACTTCCCAGATATCTAGACTTACAGTGCTGCTGATATCCATTGATGGAGGAGCCATTTCTCCATTTAAAAAAATAAATGAATAATAATAAACTGATATTTGTTCTATGTTTTTTTTTTCTTTTTTTGAATTGGGGTGGTATATTTGAGAACACTAAGATTTCATACCCGAGTTATCTGTTAAGTAATGGTGGGGGTATAGGCAAAATATTTATCCATATGTCTCTTAGTAACAACTGGTGGACTAAAAAGAGCAGCAACAAGGTCAGCACATGGAAATTCCTGTTTCACAATTCACAGTACATGACTGGGTGGAACAGCTGCCCAATGACTACAGGCCTTTGTGTGCATGCACATTGCGAAGAACATTTCCTTCACAAACAGGACATAAGGGGGGATGGTCTCCAACAAAGGTCCACATCCGTTTTCAATTTTCTTTTGCACAAAAGCCTTAAAATTTACTGTTATGTCATCTACCAAAAAAATCAGCACGACATCCTTGATGACTGCAATCAATAAATAAAGCAGCACAACATGGTGAGGAAGGGAGTTAAAGTTCACAGTGATGGAGGGGGGCATCTCTGTGTCGGAGGACACCAGTGAGACCCAAAAGGGTGTGCAGCACGGGCCGTGGATCCAACTATCGGGTAAGATTTGCAGCACTGGACAAACGCTTACAGTCTGCGTGATGACACATGGTTAGTATAGTGTTTTTTAAAGTGGACCAACACCCAGGATTTTGACTATCCTGGGTATTGGTCCACTTCCCCGGGGCACCCCGATCGGGGGTGCCCCGCTGTGTGAAACCCCCCAGAAAGCCCCCAAAACTCACCTCTCCCCGCTCCCACGTGGCCGCGCCGTCCAATCGGTGCCGATGGACAAGCTGATTGACAGCAACGTACAAGCAGCTTGCCTGTCGGCGCCTCCCGCGCGTCACTCTTGACGTGTGTGTGCCCGCGCCGGCCATTCAGAGACGGCCGGCGCGGGCACGCGCACGCCTAGAGGACCAGGTAGGTGGATTTGGGGTGTTCAGGGGGGGTTCACCCCGCGGGACATCCCGATCTCGGATGTCCCGCGGTGTGTGAGGTGATCGGCCCGGGAATCTTATAGATTCCCGGGCCGATCACCTCAGGGTGTTGGTCCACTTTAAGTTAGGCTGAAACGTGCTTTGAAAAAAAGATAGCAATGAGGTAATGTAGCAGCCAAAATTTGTCACTTTTAGTTATGACCAGTTACAAGTGTAACTATAATGCCAGTGTCGTTTGTTACTTTGTGTCCATAGAAAGATGGAGGTGAAGTACAGATCAAGCTTTTTAGAATATCTTTAACTACAGCAACATAAATAGGGTTAGGCTGATATATGCACCTTAAAACCAGTAAAAGGCAAGGTTAGACAAAGTTGGACCTCTCAGGGGCTCTCATTCAGTTCATGCCATACGTTGTGTTAAATGAAAAGTCCACTGGCATTTTTGAAGGTGTATATTGTCTGTGCCAAAATGATGTCCTCAAGGCATGGAGCTGATCTAGTATGGTTTTATTTTTTTTCTTATGTTGGCGAATGTTTTATCGAAGCAGTTTTCAATACCTGCAATATCTGTTGCTTTTGTCAGCTATCCACCAAGAGGACAGAAGCGAGCACACACAGAACACTGCTGCTATAGCCGCTGCTGAAGTGAGGGAGCTTACTCAACCTTACACATGCCCAGAAGTAGCAGCATTTCGTGTTTGCATGGCTCACATCTCTCCTCTTGAAGCTCTTGGTGTACAGTTGCCAATAGATAGATTGCAGATTGCACATAGTGAAATCGGCTTCTATAAAAAAACACATTTGCTAACATGAGAAAAATACCATTTTGTGATTACTCACCTGTAAAATGGTTATTACAAGTATGTCACACACCCCGCTTCCGAATATTCATGACACTTGGGTAACTGTCCTGTAGAGGGCGATCTTGCAGAGATGACATGAAAAAAAAAAGGAGCCCCTCCTGGCCCATAAATACCTGGGACCTCCCACCATTCCCCAGTATAAGACAGCAGTAAAGGGACCAGGAAGAGCCAAATGTAAACAGCAAAGAAAAGAGTTCACCATATAAAGGATCCCAGAAAACCAAAAAAGGGCGGGATGAAGCGGGGTGTGTGACATACTTGTAATAACCATTTTACAGGTGAGTAATCACAAAATGGTATTATTCCCAGTATGTCACACACCCCGCTTCCGAATATTCATGACACTTGGGACATCCAATAGCAGTGCCCATAATGGGTGGGGATCCCAAAAAGGCAATAATGCAAACTTAAAGTGGACCAACACTCAGGATTTTGACTATCCTGGGTCTTGGTCCACTTCGGTGGGGCACCCCCGATCGGGGTGCCCCGCTGTGTGAAACCCCCCCGATCACCCAAAAAAACTCACCTCTCCCCGCGCCGACGGACAAGAGGTTTGACAGCCGCGGACAAGCGGCTCCGCCGCCGCCTCCTGCGCGTCACTCTTGACGCGCGTGCGCCGGGCATTCACAGACGGCCGGGCGGGGCGCACGTCTAGAGGGGCGTGAGGGAGGCGGCGGCAGCCAGCCGCCGCCGCCGACAAGGTAAGGGGGTTTGGGGTGTTTGGGGGGGTTTCACCCCGCGGGACATCCCGATCTCGGATGTCCCGCGGGGAGGGAGGTGATCGGCCCGGGAATCTTATAGATTCCCGAGCCGATCACCGGAGGGTGATGGTCCACTTTAAACTACTGCAGCTTGCAGAACTTTGCGGCCAAAAACAGCATCCCCTGAGGCCTGCACATCAATCTTATAAAACTTGGAAAAAGTATGAACAGAAGACCAAGTAGCAGCCTTACAAACTTGTTCAACAGAAGCCTGATGCTGAAAAGCCCAAGATGCTCCAACAGCACGAGTAGAATGAGCAGTAACACGAAAAGGGGGAACCTTCCCCTTGGCAGAATAGGCCCCAACAATGGCCTGTCGAATCCATTAACTAATGGAAGACTTATCGGGCGCCAGACCTTTCCTGGGCCCAGAGGGCACCACGAAAAAGGCGTCTGTCTACGAAAAGGAGAAGTAGCCACCAAATAATATTTCACACATCGAACCACATCCAAAGAATGTAAGGTCCTCTCCTTGTCATTACTAGGCTTAGGACACAAGGAAGGGAGAACTACATCCTGATTGAGGTGGAAGGCCGAAACCACCTTAGGAAGGAAATCCGGCTTTAAAGCGGAAAACTACCTTGTCCAGGTGCCTCTCAAAGTAAGGAGCCTGAATAGACAAAGTCGCCAACTCAGAGACACGCCGAACAGAGGTAATAGCCACCAAAAAGGCAACTTTCTGAGTGAGCAGAGAAAGAGCAACATCATGCACCGGCTCAAAAGGGGGCCCCTGGAGAGCCGACAGAACCAAGTTTAAATCCCAAACCGGCAGCAAGGGCTTTCTAGGCCGCACATGAGTAACCCCCTGGGAAAATGTCTTAACCAGGGGATGAAGGGCAAAAGACCTTTTAAAGAAAACCACCAGGGCAGAAACCTGCCCCTTCAAAGTACTAAGCTGGAACCCAGAGTCCAGACCACGCTGAAGAAACTCCAGAATTCTGGGAATAGAAAACACCCTACAAGGCAAGGCCCTAGCCTCGCACCAGTTAATATAAGACCTCCAAGTCCTATAGTAGACGTTAGAGGAAGATATCTTCCTAGTTCTAACAAGAGTCTGAACCGCCGCATCAGAAAGACCTTCCTACTTTAAGATGGAGGTTTCAGCAGCCACGCCGTCAAAGCCAGCATTGGTAAATTGGGGTAGCGTAGCTGACCTTGGGTGATAAGATCCGGAAGAAGAGGCAGATAAAACTGATCTACTGCCAGCCGCACGACGTCTGCGAACCACACTCGGCTTGGCCACCTTGGAGCCACCAGAATTGCTGGTGCCCCTTCTAGAGTCAGCTTGCGCACCACTTTGCCTACCCTGGAGAAAGGGGGGGGAGGGGGGGGGGGGAACAGGTACAGAAACCCCAGTTCCCTCCAAGCCAGGGACATGGCATCCACTGCCAGGGTCAGAGGATCCCGAGACAGAGACACAAAGGCAGGAAGCTTGTGATTGTGACGTGAGGCAAAAAGATCCACCTCCGGAGTCCCCCACTTGTGACAAAGGGACTGGAATACCTTGGAACTGAGAGTCCATTCTCCTCGGCGAGAGGATCTCCTGCTCAGGGAATCCGCCTTCGTGTTCTCCACTCCGGGGATGTAAATGGCTGAGATGCATGGGACATTGCTCTCTGCCCAAACAAGGATCAGAGATACCTCCCTGAGGGCACTCCTGCTGCGAGTCCCTCCTTGGTGATTGATGTAAGCGACCGCCGTCCGATTGTCCGTTCGGACTTGAACTGGCAATACCTGCAATAGAAGAGTCAAGCGAGACAGAAACCACCAAATGGTCCGTAGCTCCAAAATGTTGATAGGGGTATGAGCCTCCCGAGGCCCCCATAACCCCTGGAACTGATGTTCCCTCCAGAAGCCCCCCCAGCCCGACAGGCTGGCGTCCATGGTGACCGTTTCCTAACAAGGGGTCAGAAAGGATCTGCCCTTCAACAGATTGATTGACACTAGCCACCACTGAAGGGACTGCTGAGCCCGGGGAGACAGCAGACAAGACTGATCCAATGACAGCGGACACTTGTCCCAAGTCGCTAGAAGATGGAGCTGAAGCGTCCTCATGTGAAACTGGGTAAAAAGGGACTGCCTCGAAGGAAGCCACCATCAGACGTACCAATCTCATCCCTAGCTGGATAGACGGGTGAGGATTGGAAAGCAGAAGCCGAACCAAATCTTGGATCAGAAGAAGGGCTGAGGAAGGAACACCCTGGCCTGAAAGGCATCCAGAGTCATGCCCAGAAACGAAACCTCCCTGGACGGGGAGAGGGAGGACTTGGAATAGTTGATCACCCAACCAAACCTCTCCAGCGTGGATACCAAGCTCCGCTTGGCTGAGAGAGGAAGCCAAAATGAGAAGGTCGTCCAGGTATGGTACAATGCAAATGCCCTGGACTCTGAGGAGGGCCATCACCCCCGCCAATACCTTGGTGAACACCCTCGGAGCCGAGGTAAGCCCGAATGGAAGGGCCACAAACTGAAAATGCTGATCTTCCACCACGAACCTGAGGAATCTCTGGTGTGCCAGGAAGATAGGTACATGCAGATAAGCATCCCTGATGTCTATGGACGTCATGAAGTGCCCCTGACGAAGAGAATCGACGGCTGACCTCAAGGTTTCCATGCAAAACTTCCTGAAGCAGATAAACCGATTGAGGAGCTTCAGATCCAAAATGGGTCGAACGGAGCCGTGAATAGATTGGAATAGAATCCCAAGCCCCTTTCCGCGAAAGGCACTGGGCAAATGACAGCCATGTCCAGCAGATAACTTACTGCCGCCCGGAGCCCCTGTGCGGCCAGTGGATCCGAAGGGACTCAAGACCAGAAGAATCTGGGAGGAGGCCGGACCTCGAATTCCAGCTTGTAACCGGAAGACACCACTTCCAGAATCCATTTGTCCGAGACCTCCTGGTCCCAGACCTGGGAAGAACTGCCGCAGCCGTCCCCCCACCCGCAAGGGTGAGGGCGCCCCCTCATTGCTGAGCTGGCTTAGCAGCGGGCTTGGAACTCCAATTGTGACCTGGACGGGCACGACCTCTGCCTCTACTCCAGGAATCACCTCTGAGGGTAGAGAAGGCCAAAACGTTGCCTCTTACTCTGAGGTTGAGGTAACTTCCCTCCTATCGTGACAGACTCTAATCTTTCTCCAAAGAGCCGCAATCCCACAAAGGGAAGTGCTGTAAGCGACTTTTTGGCCACAAAATCAGTCGCCCACGGGCGCAACCATACCGAACCCCGAAAAGCTACAAGCAAGGCCGAGGTTCTACCACACATGACCATGGTGTCATCCAAGGCGGCAAGCACAAAGGACATGAACAATTCACACCGCTTAAGGGCGGCGAACTCATCACTAGCCGGGTCAAGCCTGGTCTCTAACCACAGACCTGGTAACCACTGCCAAAAGCGGCACAGCACAAACAGGCCGCAAGGCTGAACCGACACTAGAAAACGCGTGGCAAGCCATCTGATCAATGCGTTTATCCTCACCATCTTTGAGTGTGGTGGAGTCAGGAGAATGCAAAATAGAAGTATTGGATAACCCGAGCATCGGGGCATCCACCTCAGGAGGGGACGACCATCATTCTACTAGGTCCACCGGAAAGAGATACTTTTTATCCCAACCTTGAGGAATACCTGGAAGCAGAGTAGGCTTCTCCCATTCCTTAAGAATAATGCCATCAAAATGCTTTTGATTTGGGAACTCCAGGCGCGGCTTGGAAATCCCAAAGAATTCCCCTTTTTGAGGAGCGGCCTCCTCAGGAGAACTTGCCAGAACCTCAAAAAGGTGAGCCAAGACCTTCGGGGTATCCACAGCATCCCCCTGCCCTTGCTCATTATCAGCACCAACAAACTGCTGATTGTCAGAGCCCTCAACTCCCCCTCTTCTACCAGGGAAAAATCAGACCAGTCAAGGAAATCATAATCATCAAACTCAAAGGCCGGTGCGGCTGGAGACAAATGCTTTCGCTTAGCCGAGGCCTTTCTGGCAACAGAGCCAGAAATACATTTCTCAATATTAGCCAGTCTGGCACATACATCAGATTGCGACTCCCCACCTGTGACAACATCACTAGGGGTACGGATAAGGCAGGGTGGGGAAGGAGATGAGGCCGGGACCCCGGACCCAGGCGCCTGGGCCCCCGACTGCTGCGTTATGGCCAGCTGAGCACAAGGTATGCAAACAAGTACATTACCCCCCGCAAGGGATGCCCCACAACCCACACACTGCCGGGGTTGCCCCGAGGGGAGCCCAAGCCCGGTATCCTGAGAAGCCTCCATATGGTGATTTTAATGTAGTCGCAATGACCAGAGGGATTTACGATATTAAGCTACCCGGGATGCCCCTTTAGGTCCCAAGTGGGAGGATTTTTTTTTTTGGAAACCCTAAATTAAACTCTAAGGGACCATAGGACTGGGAGAACTCCCTCTTTAAACTTTAAAAGAAGGGATCCCACCTAGAAGACATGAGAACAGACATAAGTGTCAACATGCACATCACCCACCATATAAGACAGTTAAAAATGGTGAAATAAATAAAATCCACTCACCGCAGTAAAAGCAGCGACCGTCAACCCTCACAGCAGCAAGGGAATGAGAGGGAGAGCAGCAAAGCAGGCAGCGAGGCCGGAAAGAGTGCTTGAGAGAAGCCGGCCTTGGGGGGGGGGGGGGGGGGGGGGGGGTGGACGGGCCACAACGAGCACCTGTTGAAAAGTGAAACCGGCCCAGCAACAACGGCCGCAAAAACACATACAAACACACACACACAATCCACACACCTTTTCCCCCAAATAAAGTAAAACAACCCACAGGAGAAAAGGCCTCCCCCCCCCCCCCCCCCAAGGGGCACAGAGGGACATGGTAGGGGGGAGAACCCACACCAATAGGTGAAAGGGTAAGAGGGACGGGGCATCCCAAGCCGGGATCACCAACCCGGACACCGCCTACCCCTTTGTATGGGGTCTCACGAGGGAGCTAGCTCCCATATACACCACAAGATGCAGCCTACCATTGCCTGGACCTTCAGCCTAGGCTGGGAGGCATACTGCTATAGTTTAAATTAAAAAAGGTTCAGGCAGCAATAGAAACAAAAGGCCGGGGGGTTACCACGGCTACCTGCAAGGAGGAGACAACCATCTTCTGACTTGCTCCCCGACTGCAGAGACGAAAGACTGGGGAATGGTGGGAGGTCCCAGGTATTTATGGGCCAGGAGGGGCTCCTTTTTTTCATGTCATCTCTGCAAGATCGCCCTCTACAGGACAGTTACCCAAGTGTCATGAATATTCGGAAGTGGGGTGTGTGAGATGCTGGGAATAAATACTATTTCAGTTCAGGACCTTGAACGCATCCTATTGACAGTTTTTAGCAAGTACTGTTAAAGACCACCTCGAATTGGGAAGCCCCACTGTGTGATCCACCCTACCCCATTCTACCTTTTCCCAGAGTGCTGCTACACTGAGGTCAGTGCGGTAAAGGAAATACGAATCAAACAAATCCATTAGAACCCACCTGCTTCGCACACCATCCGGCGGGTGCATACCTGCATCTCCCGTCCCCAGCCATTCAGATAGGATAGCGGTGGGATTGTATGCACTGCTGGGGATGCGCCAGCCGCACTCCCGATTGCCGAAGCCCTGCAACAGAACCATTTGCTGAGCATTACATATGCACAGCAAACGGCTTCGATTGGACGAGAGCCTTCACATGCACCATTGGACAGAAAAGAAACAAGTGCAGGGGGGTGGAGTTCACAGCGGGGCATAAAACAAAATCCCATATAGCCGAAATCCCAGATTTTGTTAAGTTTTAAAAGTGTACGATGTATACCTGATTTAACTATACCATGAAAACCAAAAGAGTTTGCTATAGTGGACAGCCACAGTTGAGTAAACAAAAAGATAGATATATATATATATATATATATATCTATATATATCACACACACATTCCTCCTCTTGTATTTATTTTACCACTTTTTGGACAAAACATCAGAATGTGGCTTAGCAGCACTTTTAAAGCAAATGAAAGACACAGTCATAACCTATGATGTTCCAGGAAGTAGCAAAGCAAACACAGGATTCAGCTCCCTGGCCAGATTCTTCACAGAAAGCATTTGTAAGATATATACACACACACGGACTAACCTGTAGCTCACACCAGGCGACTTCAACCCAAGTCTCAGTGTCTAGTCCCTTAAAGACAGTTTTGAAAGCCCCTCGTCCCAACTCTATGTCGAATTTTAGAAACCTTCCACTTGGAGATGTTGCCACTGCTTTCATTTCAGCCTCTTCTTCCATCTCTTTTTCTGTCTTTTCCCTGGCAGAGTCTTTAGAGGCCTCCAGTACCATTTTGGATTCATTTTTGCCTTCTTGTGTCAAATCTGTGACATTAGGTATATGAGTGCCCAACTGCAGGCGTCCCACAGAATCAGACGCCTTCTCTTCTTTGATTGGCTGCTCCAGTATTTGGTCATCCTCAGTAATGTCTACACTCTTTCTAAAGAATCGTTTTCTTTCATTTGTGCCAGAAGAACCGGTCTTAACAGAGTTAGGAGGCACCAGATTTTTTTCAGCAGAAAAACCAGCAGGTTTATCAGATTCATCAGTACTTGCCGGCTCTCCTGAATCAGTAGCCATTTTTTTCAGCTTTACAGTTCAAATGTAAAAGAAAAGCAGTCCTTCACGAATTCTGCAGAGAAAGAAAATAATATTTAATTGTAATAATATAATACAACAGAAATGGACACTATTAGGAAGTTATCATGTCAATGGCAATGTTTAGCGTAGTTCATACAGACACAGCATATATGCAGGAAAGTCAAACCTCTCATAAGCAGACTGGTTTACTGCTGGAGTAAAGTAAAATGCACACACTTTGCAGACATTCACCATATAAAACACACTTATTTTTCCCAAAAGTGGGGAGAAACTGTCAGGGGGGTCTTATCAGGCGAATGTGAAAAGAAAAAAAATGAAAAGCTGAGCTTGAGCGTCGGCCACGCCTACCTGCTGTACCGAGCCGGGTGCTTGCTCTGTGTGTGCAGGTGCCGCGCAGTAGAAGCAGGGACAGCTGCCGCCCCCTCATCTTCTGACCTCCAGCAGCTGTGGCGGCCTGGCCAGCAGGGCGGGTACAAAGGAAAGACGAGTTTCCTTTTTTTTTTTTTTTTTTTATTATGGGAGGGGGAAATGCCACCCTTCCAGTGGGGAATGGGAGGGGGAAATGCCACCCTTCCAGTGGGGAATGGGAGGGGGAAATGCCACCCTTCCAGTGGGGAATGGGAGGGGGAAATGCCACCCTTCCAGTGGGGAATGAGAGGGGGAAATGCCACACTGCCTATGGTAATGGGAGAGGGGGGCAATGACACACAGCCTATGGTAATGGGAGGGGGGGGGGGAATGACACACAGCCTATGGGAATGGGAGGGGGGAATGACACACAGCCTATGGGAATGGGAGGGGGGGGGGAATGACACAGCCTATGGGAATGGGAGGGGGGGAATGACACAGCCTATGGGAATGGGGGGGGGAATGACACAGCCTATGGGAATGGGGGGGGGGAATGACACAGCCTATGGGAATGGGGGGGGGAATGACACAGCCTATAGGAATTGGAGGGGGGGGAAATACCAAAATGCTTACAGGAATGGGGGGGGGGGGGGGGGAATACCAAAATGCTTACAGGAATGGGGGGGGGGGGGGAGACCAAAATGCTTACAGGAATGGGGGGGGGATGCCACACTGCCTATGGGGTAAGGGAGGGGAAAATGTCACACTGTCTATGGGAATCAGAGGGGGGAAATACCATACTGCCTATGGCAAATGGGGGGGGGGGGGGGGGATTCTGTCCCTTGCCTATTTGGTTCTGGGGGTGTTTTAGCACAACATTTGGTTCAGAATATTTTCTTATTTTTCTCCTCTAAATCCTATGTGCGTCCTATGGTCAGGTGTGTCCTATGTCCATTAAAGCGGATCACAAGTCGCTTTGACTGGACTAACAGAGTGGCTGATTTCCTGTCCCCAGGACATCCCAATTCGGAATGCCCTGCTCTAAAACACCCTTTCGAAATTTAGCGGCCCCATGGAGCATGCAAGGGTCGGGGGACTTGTTCCCATGGCTGGACTTGTTCCCATGGCTGGACTTGTTCCCATGGCTGGACTTGTTCCCATGGCTGGACTTGTTCATGCTGAGAGCATCATGGAATGGAACAGCCATGTGACCACCTTGGAGCTTGGTTATGGAGAATGGAAAGGAGGACAAATGTAGCTATGGATTCAATCTGCTTGTTGCATTATTGTCATTGCCTGGGCGGACCCTTTTTTGCACTCTGATTAGGACAGACATCCTGCATTCTTTCCTCCCCGTTTTTGGTTTGCATTATATGTTAATTCAAAATAAATGTAGCTTACTTAAAGTGGACCAACACCCAGGATTTTGACTATCCTGGGTCTTGGTCCACTTCGGTGGGGCACCCCCGATCGGGGTGCCCCGCTGTGTGAAACCCCCCCTAACCCCCCGAAAAACTCACCTCTCCCCGCTCCCAGCGCCGACGTACAAGCCAGGTCCAGGAACGTCTAAGCGGCTGCCGCCGCCGCCGCCGCCTCCCGCGCGTCCCTTTTGACGCCCGCGCCGGCCATTCGCAGACGGCCGGCGCGGGTGCGCGCACGCCTACAGGGGCGCGAGGGAAGATCAGGTAAGGTTTTTCGGGGGTTTTGGGGGGGTTACACCCCGCGGGACATCCCGATCTCGGATGTCCCGCGGGGGTGGGGGGTGATCGGCCCGGGAATCTTATAGATTCCCGGGCCGATCACCCGTGGGTGTTGGTCCACTTTAAGATGTGTAACAAGTGCTCTGAAATTGTTGAACTTTGACCACCTTAAACAGGAAGTCGGACCAATTCCCCACGATTGGATGACAGAATGACTTTAAATGTTATTTTATGCTCAGACTGATTTAAATCATTAGTTATGTTTTTAGGGCCAACATGGGACCTAGTTATGGCAGAGACCTCCTGCAATCATTGTTGCTTAACAAGTTGACATGCACTGAATATTATAAGTACTGTATTCCCCCCACCCATTCCCCACAGGCAGTGTGGCATTCCCCCCTCCCATTCCCCACAGGCAGTGTGGCATTCCCCCCTCCCATTCCCCACAGGCAGTGTGGCATTCCCCCCTCCCATTCCCCACAGGCAGTGTGGCATTCCCCCCTCCCATTCCCCACAGGCAGTGTGGCATTCCCCCCTCCCATTCCCCACAGGCAGTGTGGCATTCCCCCCCTCCCATTCCCCACAGGCAGTGTGGCATTCCCCCCTCCCATTCCCCACAGGCAGTGTGGCATTCCCCCCTCCCATTCCCCACAGGCAGTGTGGCATTCCCCCCTCCCATTCCCCACAGGCAGTGTGGCATTCCCCCCTCCCATTCCCCACAGGCAGTGTGGCATTCCCCCCTCCCATTCCCCACAGGCAGTGTGGCATTCCCCCCTCCCATTCCCCACAGGCAGTGTGGCATTCCCCCCTCCCATTCCCCACAGGCAGTGTGGCATTCCCCCCTCCCATTCCCCACAGGCAGTGTGGCATTCCCCCCTCCCATTCCCCACAGGCAGTGTGGCATTCCCCCATCCCATTCCCATAGGCAGTGTGGCATTCCCCCCTCCCATTCCCCATAGGCAGTGTGGCATTCCCCCCTCCCATTCCCCATAGGCAAAATAGGCTGCTGCCCACGGGAGGCCAGAAGATGCCTGCTGTCCCACTGTATCTGCCCACTTCTTCTCCGCGGCACCTACACACAGAGCAAACACCTGGCTCTGTAGCGGGTGGGTGTGGCCGACATAGAAACATAGAAGGTTGACGGCAGAAGGACACCATACGGTCCATCTAGTCTGCCCTTATGTGTATACTTTATGTGCTCTTTATCTTAGGATAGATGTATGCTTATCCCAGGCATGTTTCAATACAGTGACTGTTGATTTTTCAACTACCTCTGCTGGAAGTTTGTTCCAAGCATCTACTTACTCTTTCTGTAAAATAATATTTTCTAACATTGCTCCTGATCTTCCCCCCGACTAGCTTCAGGTTTTGCCCCCTTGTTCTATCATTAAGTTTCTTCTTAAAAACACTTCCCTCCTGAACCTTATTCAATCCTTTCACATATGTAAAGGTCTCAATCATGTCCCCCCTCTCCCTTCTTTCCTCCAGACTGTATACAAATTAAGTTCTTTAAGTCTCTCCTGATAAGTTTTACGTTTAAGTCCTTCCACCATTTTTGCTCAAGCTCACCTTTTTATAATTTTTTGGGGAAAATAAGTGTGTCTTATAAGGCAAAAAAATACGGTAGTATAAAAGGAAAATGCCACTAGACAACACTCTAAGAGCAACACAAAACTTAAAAATCTAGTGCAGTCCTTGCGGGTACAGTACCATGGAATTATCCATTGTAACCTGTACACAAAGTTAAAGCAGACCAAACCCGATATTTTTAATTAGCATCCCCTGCTCCTGCTTTATACTAATCCCAGATAATGCCACCTGTTTTAGCCGTAAAGCTCCGCCTCCTCCATTTGTTGCCACTGCTGTGTGCCCAATGATGTCATTGCCACGCCTATGTAATGACTGCATATTACAGTGAGGGACAACAAAAAAATACAACTCTGTGAAGTACTCACCTGTAGAGTTGGTATTATACGCATACAGCACGTCCTGCTCCCGAATAGTCATAACATGTGGGTAGTCCTTCGCCGCCGTGCACTGCAGACATGTAGAAAACAAGCTCCTCCCGGCCCTACATATATCGAGGGACCTCCCACAAATCCCCAGCATTGAAAAGCAGTGAGAAGAGAAGCCAGGAGGAACCAACCACCCAGAATAACTGGTAGCAATATCTTAATGATAACAATCACCATACAGGGGATCCAGAACAACGTGAAACCAGGGTGGGGTGGAGCAGGACATGCTGTATGCGTATAATACCAACTCTACAGGTGAGTACTTCACAGAGTTGTATTATTCTAAGCATACAGCACGTCCTGCTCCCGAATGGTCATTGGATGTCCCACATGTTATAGCAGTGTCCATAAGCAGGGTGGGATCCCCAGAAAAAGCAAGGCACAGCGGACAGTAAAGGCGCTGTCACCTGCAAAACTTGCAACAGGCATGACATGAGCAAGGGCTCTAACGTCAGTCTCATAACAGGACCAAGAAGGTATGAACAGAGACAGGCCGTAAGTCTAGTAATTGAACTAGCAGAGAAACACCCCTGGTGCTGAAGGGCCAGTGATACCCAAGCACCCATGATAACGGAGTAAATAGTAAAGGGGAAGAATCACTCCCCTGAAGGAACATGGGTCAGTGTAGTGACCCAACCAGCTCACAGGCAAGGAAGCCTTGTGGCAACTCTTGTAACACCCCCAAGGGGAACAAAAACAGGTCACCCGACCAAGGCGGGAATACAGACTCTTAATTATCAGGAAGCCAAGGCTTCCTCAGGATCAGGGAGTATCCAGAGGGATCGATCCCAAGGCGCAATGGCGCTGGAATAGATATCAGGCGCATACCTAAGGAGGAGCCTGTAGACTCCAAGAACAGCAGTCCCCCTAAAGGCCAAGAGGGCCGGCATGGGGAGAAGTGCAAAACCTGTAGAGGGATGTAGGCCCTCATATTAGTATTAATAATCAGCCCATGGCTAAACTAAGGGACTGAATCAAGGGTCCAACAGACCACCTGAACCGGAAGTCCAGCGTAAAAGGAACACCCCCAGGCATGGGGTGCCTGTAGCCGTATATATATGTACATGTATATATATGTATACATCGAGTCAGGGTTAAGCAACCAGATCCATCGTCTCAGGCACATGTTGACGGAGTCAGGAGGCCCCAGAGAAGCGGGCTGGCCTACAGGGCAGCTGAGACAGCATCCAGGCAGGGTCCCCAGGAAGTCCGCAGGGTAAAAGAATGAAAAATTGATCCCCACAGGGACTTATGGAACTACTGGGGAGGTGCAGCTAAGCAGTCCCCAAGAGAATTCCCTACAAAAGTGACAGAACCAGACTCCTGCAGGAAGGCCACAGACCTACACCTTCAGAGTCCCCAGATGGGGAGCCAACCCCAACTTACGCTGTAATGACTTTAAAGGCCCTGAGACCCGAGAACGTCTAACAGGGAAGAGACTAAGGCCCATGCCAATCAATATGGGATACCACCAAGCCGTTATAGCCGGAGTAAGGGGAAGCTGGGGAGCTAGCTCCCAACCCCCTCTCATACTAAGTCACCCAGAAGATGAGGCCCGTCCAAGGGGCGAATGAATCAGCAGTCAATCCCCAGACAGGAGACCTTATATTGGAAACAGGAAGAGACCTGATAAGGGCAGAACCGCACCCTAACAGATATCACAATTCAGCAGCCTTCAGCAGAGGCGTCTGCGAACCATAACTCCCAGGGCCGCCTAGGCCATAGATCCCATGGGACTCTCTATCAGGCCAACTGTGCGCAGAACCCAACAGTAGGGTGATGAAGAGAAGGCGTATGAAATAACAAGGCTATGCTTAAATACTCAGGCCCCCTGACCGGAGTCAGAATATTCTGGGACAGTAGGAACAAGGGCAGAGGCCCTGTGTGAGGAGGGAGACCCCTCAGAGCCATGCTAGGCTCCCCGGGCAACACCGGGATAGCATAACCTGCCGCTAAGGGCATCCATTGAAGCGAATACCGCTGAGAAGCAGGGGGGGTAGACCCCCGCCCAAGACAGGAACAGGGACCCTCCAGAGGTAGCAACCTGTCACAATCTTTAGACCAGCATTAAGAACTGGCCATTGTCTTTCAACAGACCAGGAGTCCCCCATAAACCGACCGATCCTGAAGGAGGAGAAGGCCCGCCATATAGAGTCAACGGGGGCCCACCGTTTCAACAAGCCCAGCAGGTAAGATGGACCCTCTAAGGGGCCCAACCTAGAACCACGGGGGTTGTGGAAGGAATTTTCCTTTCCCCTGCCAAACCTGCGAGACTTGGTACCCAGGGTGACCATACTCTAGGACAGCCGTACTCAACTGGCGGACCAAGGTCCGAATGCGGACCTCGGTGTCAGATTTTCGGACCCTTGCCCCTGACAGCCCTGCACTTCCCTTTACTTGATCGGGGATGTAGTGCTTAGTCTCCATGTCAGTGTCCTGGCTCCCTGGCACCTAGCATTACAATAGGAGGTACTACAGGGGCGGAAAGGGGCATTGCAAGTTAGACTTAACATTTCTCTGTCTCTTTGCCCCATCCAATCCTGCCCTCCCAGCTCAGTCCCATCCACCCCTGTTCCACCAGCTCTTCCCCATCCAGTCCCGTCTCTCTGCCCAATCCATTCTTGTCCTCCCAGTTCTGCCCATCCAATCACTGTCTCCTCAGCTCTGCCCCATTTAGTCCATCCCTGTACGCGGCCTGCACAGAATGCATGGGGGTTGAAAGCAGTGAGCCAGAGCTTTAAGTTCTGTGGGGCCCCCAAAAAAAAAAAAAAAAAAAAAATTCTCAGGGTGGGGGGCAGGCAGCATTTTTTAGTTTTGCCTGTGGAATCTATAGCCCCCCCCATGCACTGATTTATAACCCCCCCCCCCCCCCCCCCCCCCGTGACAGCCCCCTGCCAGACCTTCACTTATCACTAGATGCCTGTAAATGGACCTTTACAAAAAGTGGTTGAGTATCCCTGCTCTAGGAGATGCTGGTAAGGAAGGGGAGTGCCCCCCTGACAGGGCCCTTGCATATGGGAAGCTCCAGAGGAACCACCTTACCAAGAAGGCATGAGCACAGACCAAGCACCGGGGTGCTGGGACATATGTAGGTTTAGTAACCTACTGCGCCGAAGAGCCCGAGGGCTCGGTATATAAATGACATCATCTTGATGTGCCACCCACAGGCCCACCATCTGCCATCCCGCCTGGTGAAGGCAAAGCCCCAGTAAAGGGGAGCAGAGCCCCCGTAACCAGGGGTCACCTAATGCCAGAGAAGAAGGCTGCAAGCCTGAACCGATTTCCCAGGAACGGGGGATAGTGGATAAGTGACCGATGTGCGCAGGCCCCGCGCGCTGACGTCATGAACAGACGGTTGGCAAAAATACAATGCCATCCGCCACCGGAAATGACGCCAGTCGGGACCGCGTCACCGGAAGTGACACACCGGAACGCGCTCTCCGAGCGCGCCTGGAAGTGCCACACTGGCCGGCCAGGGGGGACGCCTCACACTCACATATAAGGTAACAGCGCTGTATGCTACACTATCGCAGCCTTGAGAAAGGGGCCAGCGGCCTCGAAACGTGGGCACTATTTAGAGATCACGGTGCACTTGCCATTGGTAAACCTGTTGCTATATCTTATATTACCTAATATGCTACTTTGATGCACGTCATGATTATACTGCATATCATGTTTAACTCCATACTGTTGCCTCTGGTATGATGTTGCAATACACTACCTGACCAGACTGGGGTCAGAGCACTGTACTTAATTCTGCTTCACTGTGTTTCCTTAACGGAATTTGACAGATCTTGTAACAGCCATCATACTCTTCAGGATCATTTGATTAACCCCTCTATGTGTAGTCTGGTAATTACCACTTCTATTATAGTCTTTACATGCATTATTACTGTATAAGGTTACATCATTTTCTTCTTTCTATGAGGTGGCTCACGATCCTGGAGACCAGTTGGACAAAGCTTGTTTTGAAATGTTGCACTGTATCCTTTTTTCTTGTTATAAGATAAACCTTGTAATGTGTACTACTGTTCTAAATACATTTTAATTGCATAACAAAATTGGTGTGGTGTGCATTAGTCCTAATCCCTTGCTCCAGAGTATTAGACATAGGCAAGATTGGAGAGATGCCTAAAGGGTTACTTGCACCCACCTCCGTTGATCTAAGTAATCTTTAACCGGTGTGCCGACACCTAAACCATTTGATAATTGAGAATTGCTAAGCCTGCCATAGGCCCACGGGGTCCAGAATACCTCATACTGATGAGGGGGGGGAGATAGAAAAAAATATAGAGGCCATAGCCCCATACCGTTAAGGCAATTAACAAGTGCGCCCAACACTGCAGGCCCAGTCCGGCCTGCGCCAGTTTCAGAAGGGAAGGCAGGGACTAAAAACACCCTGACAAAAACTGAGGGGGGGACCGTCCAGCGAGAACCCATCCTGAGCCCAGGTGGGTTACATCCTGGAACCACCAGAAGGAGAAGGCATATTCCTGGATGTGAGACAGCTGTGCAGTCGTCCCCTCGCCCAGACGGGCGAGGGCGCCCCTTCATGCTTGCGAGGTTTTGGCAGATTTGGACTTGGTCCTGCCAGAAGGCCCAGGGCACTGCCTGCCCGCGCCATGTTGGAAATGCACCTCAGATTCACGTTTGACACTAACGTAGGGAGGTGGAGGGGTGACCCTGCCTCGTGGAGGCCGGAGCGGCCTTCTGCGGAAGGGTGCTATAGCCTTTTTGCCAAAAAGGTCCAAGCGGGCCCCGAATAACCGCCGTCCTCTGAATGGAAGGCAAGTGAGAGCCTTTTTTGTAGCTCCATCGGCGCCCCACTGTCGCAGCCAGACCAGGCGGCGAATGGCTACCGCAAGTGCTGAGTTCCTAGCACACATCTTAATGGTGTCATCCAGTGCCGATAGAATAAACTTCACAAAGGCTTCGCAGTCTGATAGCGCACTAAACACCCCCCAAGGGAGGTCCTCAGGGCGGTGATCCAGTATCTTTCTGACAAGAGTCCTGGCGGCCACCCCAGTGATGGCCGCGGCACAGACCGGGCGCAGGGCCGTCCCGACACCCGAGAAGGCGTGTGAGGCCAGTCTGTCAATGCGCCGGTCCTCAGCATCCCGAAGGGTACGGTAAAAGGGAGCAGTCATAAAAGGGGGGTTTGTGACCCCTATAACCGGCACGTCCACCACCAGGGGAGCTGACCATAAATTGACCACATCAGGGGGAAAAGGGTACTTCCATTCCCAGGCCCCTGGAATCCCTTTAAGCTTACCAGGCGATTCCCATTCCTGGGATATAATATTCTGGAAATGTTCCTGTTCTAGGAACTCCAAGCACGGCGGCGCTGTATGGAAACTCTCCCTTTTAGGCTTGGGGATCTCCCCAGGAGGAGAGATTGACAAAACCTCAAAAATCTTGATCAGGATTTCATCCGTGTCACACAGACCCCAGGAACCAGGCTCAGATTCATCACGGCCCGCGGGCATCCCATGGGAGGAGCCCGAGTCTGAAAATAGCTCACCTTCCTCAGAAGGGTCAGGGTCCTGCATATCAGCAGAATCATCGGTATAGTCAGGAACCGGAGAGCCTGGAGGAGTCAGGGACCGCTTTTTACCAGGGCCCATACGCTCTGCCGATCCAGAAAGCACCTGCTCCGCCGTGGGCAACGCTCGCGGCACCTCTTGCAGGTAATCCCCGCTGGAGTGGGACTCCTCATGAGTGATATTTGGGAGCGGGAGACGGGGGTGAGGAAGGGAGGTTCCTCTGTTAGCAAACCTGCCTGTTCTGCACACTGTCCGCAGACCTGTGCCCTGTCAGCCTCAGCCAGGGGCTGGCCACACACTGCACACAGACGGTCACGTCCCGGAGGGACCCCGGTTCCATAATCCTGAAATGCCTCCATATGGTGATTTTTAAGCAGTATGACGCAGGGAATTATGCAATAAGCAACCCTGGATGCCCCAAAAACCCGCTAGTAATGTGGGAGAATTTGTAAAGAGGACCCGTTGTAATATATGTTAGGCCGGGGCCGGTAACGAAGTCTTGGCTTCTGAAAGACATAATGGGACAAGGGGAGTGGAGTCAGTGCCATGCTCTGTTTGAAAAACATAGAAACCATATCGCCCCGGAGGGCACTTACATGACCGAGGGAGGAGACGAGCCACACCACGCGCGCGAAGATAGAGAAAATGGCGCCAGCGAACCTCGAGGGGAGGGCCAGGCCAGGCTGTGACACGAGACGCATCATGCCGAGTCTCCGCCTCCCCCAAAGAGCGCGAAGCTCCAACCGACGGCAAGTACAGCAGCGGAGAATAAGTAACATCTAATGCTGACACGCTGGAATGAATCTGCCGAAGCAGACTGATAGTAGGAAAGACAGCTCGCACTGTACAGTGAGGCGCGACACTGACCCCCTGATTAAAGGAACAAGGTCTAATGGCGAATGGGCACTAGGGCTGCCACACGCCCCCCCAATTACGGGGGGAAGCGAGGGGAGAAGCTGACGGTGTCCATGGACTGAATTTGTGAGGGGCACGGGCAAAAATACCATTTTGTGAAATACTCACCTGTAAAATGGGTATTATAAGTATGTCACACACCCCGCTTCAAGATATCCATAACATGTGGGTAGTACCAACCCGAAGAGGGCGTTCTACAGAGACGATAGCAAAAAGAAAGCCCCTCCCTGATCCATAAATACCTGGGACCTCCCACTCATTACCCAGTATAAAGAAGCAGTAAGGTAAGGGACCAGGAAGAGGCAAATAAAAACAACGCAAAGTTCACAATATAAAGGATCCAGAATACAAGAAGGGCGGGTGAAGCGGGGTGTGTGACACTTATAATACCCATTTTACAGGTGAGTATTTCACAAAATGGTATTATTCTAAGTATGTCACACACCCCGCTTCAAGATATCCATAACATGTGGGACATCCAATAGCAGTGTCCATAAAAGGGCGGGGATCCAAAACAAGGCAACAAGGCACAACTTAAACCACAACAGCTTGCAGAACTTTGTGGCCAAAAACAGCGTCCGCTGAGGCCCGAACATCAACCTTGTAAAACTTGGAAAAAGTGTGAACAGAGGACCAAGTAGCGGCCTTACAAACTTGCTCAACAGAGGCCTGGTGCTGAAAAGCCCAGGACGCCCCAACAGCACGAGTAGAATGAGCAGTGACACGAAAAGGGGGACTCCTCCCCTTAGCAGAATAGGCCCCAATGATGGCCTGACGAATCCATTTACTAATGGAAGATTTGGCAGGAGCCAAACCTTTCCTAGGCCCAAAGGGCACCACAAAAAAAGCATCAGTCTTACGAAAGGAAGACGTAACCACCAGATAATATTTCACAACACGAACTACATCCAAGGAATGCAGCGCCCTTTCCTTGTCGTTGCTGGGATTAGGACATAGAGAAGGCAGAACAATGTCCTGATTCAGATGAAAGGCAGAGACCACCTTAGGAAGAAAATCCGGCTTGAAACGAAAGACCACCTTGTCCTGATGCCTTTCGAAGTACGGAGCTTTAATGGACAAAGCTGCCAACTCAGAAACACGCCTAACCGAAGTGATAGCCACCAAAAAGGCCACCTTTTGAGTAAGTGAAGACAAAGCAACCTCATTCAAGGGCTCAAACGGAGGACCCTGAAGAGCAGAAAGAACCAGGTTCAAATCCCAAACTGGAACAAAGGGCTTCCTAGGAGGCCGTACATGCGTAACTCCTTGGAAAAAGGTCTTGACTAAGGGATGAAGTGCAAAGGACCTTTGGGAGAACACCGCCAGGGCAGAAACCTGCCCCTTCAAGGTACTAAGTTGGAGCCCCAGATCCAGACCATGTTGAAGAAACTCCAGGATTCTGGGAATGGAGAACTCCCGACAAGAGAAAGACCTACCTTCACACCAGTCAATATAGGACCTCCAGGTCCTATACTAAATAGTAGAGGAAGACCGCTTCCTGGCGCTGATAAGAGTCTGAATCACCGCGTCAGAAAGACCTTCTTCCTTCAAGATGGCGGTTTCAGCAGCCACGCCGTCAAAGCCAGCGATGGTAAATTGGGATAGCGTAGCCGACCCTGGGTGAGCAGGTCCGGCAGTAGAGGCAGAACGAACTGATCCTCTGCCAGCCTTACCAGGTCTGCGAACCAAACCTGCCTTGGCGCCACCAGAATCGCCGACGCGCCCTCCATGGCCAGCTTGCGCACCACTCTGGCTACCATTGGAAACGGAGGGAACAGGTAAAGAAACCCCAGATCCCTCCAGTTCAGGGACATGGCATCCACCGCCAGGGCCAGTGGATCCTGCGAGAGAGACACAAATACCGGAAGCTTGTGATTGTGACGAGAGGCAAAGAGGTCCACCGCCGGGAACCCCCACCTGAGGCAAATCGAGCGAAACGCCTGAGGACTGAGAGACCACTCCCCCCGACGAGAGGGGGCCCTGCTCAGAGAGTCCGCCTCCGTGTTCTCCACTCCCAGAATGTAGACTGCTGAGATACACGGGACGTGGCTCTCCGCCCAGTCCAGAATCAAAGACACTTCCCTGAGGGCACTCCTGCTGCGAGTCCCCCCCTGATGATTGATGTAAGCAACCGCCGTCCGGTTGTCCGACCGGACCTGAACTGGCAGGCCCTGCAACTGATGAGTCAAGCGAAACAGAACCAACCTGATGGCTCTCAACTCCAGAACATTGATGGGCTCGTGAGCCTCCTGCGGGCCCCACAGACCCTGAAACTGGAGGTCCTTCCAAACACCCCCCCAACCTGACAGACTGGCATCCGTGGTGACTGTTTCCCAACACGGTGCCAGAAAAGATCTGCCCTTCAGATTGACAGACTCCAGCCACCATTGCAGGGATCGACGAACTCGGGGAGTCATCAGGAAGGACTGATCCAACGATAGTGGAGACTTGTCCCAAACTTTCAACAGATGAAGCTGAAGCGTCCTTGTATGAAACTGCGCAAAGGGAACTGCCTCGAATGAGGCCACCATTAACCCCACCAGCCTCATCCCTAACCGGATGGCCGGACGAGGGTCCTACAAGAGAAGCCGAACTAACTCCTGAATCAAAAGAATCTTGGCCTGAGGCAGAAACACCCTGGCCTGCGAAGTGTCCAGAGACATTCCCAGAAAAGTCACTACTCTGGAAGGAGAAAGAGAAGACTTGGGGTGGTTGATCACCCAACCGAACCTCTCCAGAGTGGACACCACCACCCTGGTGTCCAACTCCGCTTGGTTGAAGGAAGAGGCCATGATCAGAAGATCGTCCAAATAGGGCACAATGCGGATACCCTGAACCCTGAGCAGAGCCATCACCCCCGCCAGCACCTTGGTGAACACCCGAGGTGAGACCGAAAGGGAGTGCCACAAACTGAAAGTGCCGATCCTCCACCACGAACCTGAGAAACCTCTGGTGTGCTGGAAAAATTGGAACGTGTAGATAAGCATCCTTGATGTCTATGGACGTCAGAAAGTCTCCCTGACGAAGAGAGTGAATAGCCGAACGCAGCGTTTCCATGCGGAATTTCCGCGGCCGGATGAACCTGTTGAGAAACTTCAGATCCAAGATGGGTCAGACAGATCCGTCCTTCTTGGGTACCGTGAACAGATTGGAATAAAAACCCCTGCCCTGATCTGAGGGGGGCACTGGGCAAATGACAGCCATGTCCAGAAGATTCTCTACTGCCACCAGAGGCTCCGAAGGCATCCGAGAACTGAAAAATCTGGAAGGGGGGCGGAGCTCGAACTCCAGCTTGTAACCGGAAGACACCACTTCCCGAATCCATCTGTCCGAGACCTCTTGATCCCAGATCTGGGAGAAGTGTCGCAGCCGTCCCCCCACTCGCATGGGTGAGGGCGCCCCCTCATTGCTGAGCTGGCTTAGTAGCCGGTTTGGGCTTAGAGCCCCAACTGTATCCTGGACGGGCACGTCCTCTGCCCCTGTTCCCAGAATCTCCTCTGGAAGAGGGGAAGGCAAATCCCCTGCCAGATCTGGCCCCACGAAAGGAGGGGGTAAAGGAAGGCGCCCCCCGAAAGGGACGGCGTTGTTTCTTGCGTTGAGGTAACCTACCACCCTTGGTGACAGAGTCCAATGTCTCTCCAAAGAGCCGTAATCCAACAAAAGGTAGAGCCGTCAGTGACTTCTTGGACATAAAATCAGCCGCCCACTGGCGCAACCACACCGACCGCCGAATAGTCACCAGCAGAGCCGACGTCCTACCACACATCATCAAGGCGTCATCCAAGGCTGTTAACACAAAAGATAAAAACAACTCACACCGTTTAAGGCTAAGGAACTCGTCACTACCAGGACGAAGCCCGGAAGAAGTCAACAGATCCCTGACCACAGACCTGGCAGCCAACACCATTAGCGCCGAAGCGCAAACGGGCAACATGGCTGACCCAACGCTAGCAAAACCATGACAAGCCATCTGGTCAATGCGTTTATCCTCTCCATCCTTGAGGGTGGAACAATCAGGTCTATTTAAAACAGAGGAGTTGGACAACCCCAAAACCGGTGCATCCACCTCAGGGGGGGGGGATGCCCAGCGCTTAACCGCCTCCGGAGGGAAGGGATATTTCTTATCCCACCCCTGAGGAATGCCAGGGAGCCGAGCCGGCCTGTCCCATTCCTTAGCAATAATTTTGTCAAAGTGTCTTTGCGTAGGAAACTCCAAGCGCGGCCTGGATTCCTCAAACAACTCACCCTTCTGCTGTGGCGCCTCCTCGGGAGGGGAAATATTCAGAACCTCCAACATCAGAGCCAGAGCGTGAGGAGTATCCGAGAATCTCCCCAAGTCACCAAGCTCGGCATCAGCGCCAAAAGACTGCTAATCGTCCGAAATATCTGAATCCTCATAAACCTCCCCTTCCTCTAGCGGGGAATAATCAGACCAATCCAGATTATTAACGTCATCAAGGTCATCCACCGGCGGAGCCGGCGACAAATGCTTTCTCTTAGCCGGAGCCTTACGGGCGACCGAGCTGGAGATAATTTTCTCAAGGTTGGCCAATCTGGCGCACATCTCAGATTGCAGCTCCCTGCCCATGCCGACGTCACACGGGGTGCGTATCAAGGTGGGAGGGGGAGATGAAGCGACCGGCGGTGCTGACCCAGACGCCTGGGGTTCGGACTGCCGCGTAATAGTTTGCTGTGCACAAGGTATACACAGAAGTACATCGTCCCCAGTAATGGATACCCCACACAACATACACTTCCGGGGTTGCCCCGAAGGGGTCCCGAGCCCAGTATCCGGGGATGCCTCCATAAGGTGAACTTTTAGTAGTCGCTATGACCCAGGGAATTACGCCAATAAGCAACCCGGGATGCCCCTGTAATGTCCCGAGTGGGAGGATTTATGATCATTAAAATGAACCCAGGGACCTAGGACCGGGAGAAACCCCCTAAATACTACTGAAGATCCTCCTGATAAACCTCCGCCTGAAAGACAGAAAGAATCCAATAAATGCCAAATAGGACTACTGGAAAGAATAAAGAAAGAATGAATAGGGCCCACAGGGCCACTCACAGATCCGTCGGGAGCAGGAGCAATGGAGACCTTGCAGCGTTCATGAGGGGAGAAGCAGGCCGAGATTGGGGCGTGGTCAGCGCGGACCGCGCGAAGAACAAGTTCCGCCCCCTTCCTTTCACCAGTAAGGAGCAACAAGCTCCGCAGCGGCGCCAGAAGCAGAGGGGGCGGGGCCGCGGCGACGCGCCGAAAGCCCGGCCCCGCCCCCCCCCCGACGTAGATGCGAGGGAAGAAGCTCCCTCTCTCACTGCCCCACAGAGACCGGCGCCTCCGAAATCCCGCGGCGCCGGTCTAAGTGACACAGACAGCGGGTGCGACCGCGGAGTCCTGCGATGCACGCGCCCCGCTCGCTGCGGGAAACACACAGACAACGGGGGGCTGGCCGCGGCAGCGCGCTGAGGGCCGGCCCCGCCCCCCTGAAGTGTGTGAGGGGAAACAATTCCCCTCACAAAGTGAAGAGACCGGCGCCCCGGCTGCAATGGCGGCCGCGGCGCCGCAAACAGACAGTAGAAAACACACACACATACATTCATAGTCACACCACACAAAGTAAAGTGAATAAGGTGAATAAAGACTAGCCCTAAGAGAGGGACCCCCAACCCCCACTGTGGTAAAAAGGGGGACTGTGGATGGACTACCCAGGGGTAAATATCAAGGGACGGGGCATCCCAAACCGGGATCACCTACCCGGTGTAACCGCCTACCCTCTTATTTAGGGTCTCACGGTGGAGCTCTGCTCCTAAGCACCAGAGGTGCCAATATACCCTCGCTCGGGCCAGCATCCAAGACTGTGGAGGCATGTATCTAAGGTCATTCGAGGGAAAAAGGGGTCCGAGCGGAAATAATCAAATAACGGGCCGGGAGTTATCCCGGCTACCTGAAATCCCCCTGTGCAAGGAGGAGCCATCATCTTCTGACTTGCTCGCCGTCTGCAGAGATGGAAAAACTGGGTAATGAGTCGGAGGTCCCAGGTATTTATGGATCAGGGAGGGGCTTTCTTTTTGCTATCATCTCTGCAGAACGCCCTCTTCAGGTCGGTACTACCCACATGTTATGGATATCTTGAAGCGGGGTGTGTGACATACTTAGAATCATTCGGGAGGGGCATCCTCTAGAGGCTCACCATCGGCTTGACTGCCTACCCTATGGAGGGGGATTGCGGTGGAGCACGGCTCCATTCAGCACACCAGGTGCTACCTACCTTCACCCGACCCGCGCAGCCTAGGCTGGGAGGCATAATTCTTCTGAAGAGGACAGGTGGAAATAGTCCCATAGGACCTTGGGCCGTAAGGCCCGCTCGCCTGCGAGAGCGTGATACTTCATGTCTTCGCAGTTCCAGCACTGCAGAGAAATCTGGGGGGATTTGTGGGAGGTCCCTCGGTATATGTAGGGCCGGGAGGAGCTTGTTTTCTACATGTCTGCAGTGCACGGCGCCGGAGGACTACCTGCATGTTTTGACTATTCGGGAGCAGGACGTGCTGTATGCTTAGAATAAATCAGCCACAGCAGTTCGCCGGGATTCCCCAAACCATTTTAAAGTGGACCAACCATCGGGGGTGCCCCGCTGTGTGAAACCCCCCAGAAAGCCCCAAAAACTCACCGGACCCCGCTCCCACGTGACTCGCTCCACCAATCACCGTCGACGGACAAGGTGAGAGCGGCCGCCATTCACAAATGGCCGGCGCGGGTGCGCGAGAGGCGGCAAGGCCCCGCGCCGTTGGAACAGGGAACAGTTAGGATTTGCGGGCGTCCTGGGGGGTTTCACACAGCAGGGTGATCGGGTTGCCCCGCAGGCAGGGAGCTGATCTATAAGATTCCCGGGCCGATCAGCGGTGGGTGTTGTTCCACTTTAAGTGCAAATGCCACTATTTTTCGTCAGCAAATTGCAGCAAAAATCCAGAAGATTGCATGGCATAAGTAAGTTGTCACAGACATTCAACATTTAAAATTTCAGCAACATTTGCAGCATTTTGCTCCTCTCCTCGCACATGGCAAACGCATGGAAGTGGAAAGTTGCGCAAAAATGCACACATGCATTGGTGCCCCCCAGATTACTCATATTTTAGATCTATTGCTTCACTGACTTAGCTGTATGTAGCCTTCTAATACTGGCCCAAGCTGCAGTATTCTAGCCTCAACACAGTAGTAGGCCAGGGGCATAATTTCAGCCTATGGCAAAAAGGCAGAGGGCACTTGCCAAATAGACAAACCGCATTACATTTCACCACTATACATGACAAAATATTTTGCATACACTAAACAAAGTCTCCAAAACTGTAGGCACAGTTACAAAAAATTTTTTTAAAAAAATGGTCTGAATTTTAAGGCACATTACAGTAAGTACAAATACCTATCAGCATAAATAGATTGACCACTGAAACCATTGAACTGATGCTAGGCCTTTCAACTTGCACTCTGCTCTGCAAATTCTTATTCTGCAATAAAATGACAACCACCCTGAATTATTCTACAGTAATGCTACCAACATGTTTGATGTCTAAAGAATGCATTCCATTACCAGATTGCTTCTAGAGACAGAACTTGGCAATGCTCCACGGCTCTTTATGATTAAGTATTTGCATTCTACAGGTTTTACTGGGATTTACTGAGAAAGAAAGTGTAATGTTCAAAGAACTGTGTAAAACACTATAGTAAAAATGTAAAAAGGAAAAAAAAAAAAAGCTCACATCTGTGGTGGGATAGAAATGATATTAAAGTGGGTGAAAAAATGCTCGTTGCAGCCTGGCCCGCACTGCGGGTGGGCTCCCACACAGATAGCCGATGTGCGTTGCTGCGGCACTTTGGCTTAGGTGGTTGCACAACCTGGTTTTCTTCCACCAAAACCGGGTCACTGCGAGCCAATAGCAGCGCCCGGCTCCCCAGGGGGAGAATCAGCGGAGGAAGCCTAAATAGGTTTCCATCCGCTTTAAGTCTCGAAGTAAGAAGTTGAAAGCAATCAGTTTCTTGTGTACCAATTCTTTATATTCAGGCTAATATGGGGGACCTTACCCCCAAACACAAGCCAGTCATCCCATAAAAAGGAGCGCCAGTTTTAGATCAGGTAATCTAAGGGGCGTGTAAAGTTTCAACAAATGGTTTGCATCCACTTTAATGTATACATAACATTCTAATTAATCAAAAAATGATTATTCATGCTACCTTGCTAAGTGCTGAAAAAGGGGATGGAAATATTAGCCAAAGCTGAATTGTTTTGGACTGTACATGTTGCTGCCAGAAGCCAGCCCAGCACATCCCTCAAGGTCCAGGAGGTGTTTTGATGATGTCAAAGTTAAGACTTCTGGCTTTAGATACAGGGGCTGCAGGAAAGTGATAGACGCCACCCAGCTGGTGAAAGGGGAGCTTCATACCACTATAGCACCCCAATCTGTGGTCACAAGAGAGGGCTTTTAATACTTACCCACTGAGTAGATGCACCCACATTAAAGCGGACCTTCACTCTGAATAAGAGTCTATCTTCTATGTTTCCCACACCCTGAACATACAGATTGCTCACATTAAAAATCATCCTACCTGCATACACTGCATGTTATGAGCCTTTAAACATCCAAGATGACGGCTTATGGAAGCCGCCATCTTATCAGGCAGCCTGCAAACAGGAAGTGCCTCCTGACTGTGCTGCTCTGCATTCTGGGACTGCTGACCGTTACCTGACCCCAGCTCTGCTCTGTCTGAGCAAAGCACAGCTATAACCTGCCCCCCTGTACCTTATCCCACTCTCCTCTCCTCAGTAAGTGTGATGCTTCTATGTCAAGATGGCGGCGCCCGTATCCTAAATTCCTGAACAGAGTTGCAGCCCAGTGGGGGAAAGAATAATAAGTTAGTGACTAAAAACATAAAATATATACATTTTAGATGCTGGGGAACCGTTTAAGAGTTTGGGCTTTTCATTAAATCACGCTGAAGGTCCGGTTTAACTGCTTGCTGGATGTTCAAGTTCAGCAACAGTCTTCAAGGCCAGATGCCCAAGATGGACATTTAAAATGGACCTAAAGTAAAAAATGTTCCCTATTTCCAGCTTTATTTCCCGGATGTTACGGTAGAGTATTGGACCAGACCAATGCACTCACAAAGACTAAAAAAGCGCCTCTTTCTGGGCTTGTTCTCCGCACACACACACACACACACACACCTAACCCTAAGGCCAGTCAGAACTGAGTTCATAGAGAGATAGAGCCACAAGAAGACAGATAAGAGGTAAGCTGGGGAGCCTCGTGCCCTAAATGCAGCCCTAATCTGAATGCCTTATGACAATTGCTCTTGAGCCATTATGAATGCTCCTACAGTTATCTAAAACAACAAAATTGCGCATGGGGACTATATGATAGGGGGCATGAAATAGCAGCAATCCGCAGTGACGCTTTCCTCCTATTTGGGGGTTTCCATTGCCCCAGGTGTGTGCTGCCATCAGATGGAGCTCCACTAGAAAGAGTCTCCCTCTAATGCAAGGCTCACTGATAGCATGAGGAGGTAGGTTAGTTTAACGTGTGTGGACCAGAAGACCCCCTAGAAAAGAGACCCCAACAAGATGAAGTCCTATTATTTAAAAAATAATAAAGTGCAGGAGGACTGACTGGTCTGCAGTTCCCTGGCTCCCATGTTTTACCATTTTCTATTAGGTCATCATTACCCCTTTACCAGTATTGAGTAGCAGGCACTTTACACAAGAATTCCAAGAAAATGTCAAATGTGGTCCCCACTTCCTTATAGTTTGTCAACAGGAAAGCCAAGAAATATCACAGGGGAGCTTTAAATATTCAGCATGATCCACCACTACTAGCCTGTCAATCATGCAGATCTTAACAGACAATACTTAGCAAGCGCACTCACAAGATAAATATGCCAACATCCCCATCTAAGCACCTTTTCTAGTTTATCGACTCACACTATAATAAATATGTGGGACAGCCTAGGAGACAAATGTCAGAGGTGGCTATTAAAACAACTGGCCCCATCGGATTGCCTTTACTACAGATTCTCTACAAATGACAAGGGCGTATGGAGAGACTGGGCAACTTTCCAAGATAATAGGATCTTATTCCAAAACCAACACAGATAAGAATAATATGACAACAAAGTTAGGATACAGTGCTCTGTCAACCACAAGTCAACTTCTATTAATCACCAATTCCATAGATAATATATAATACCACAAAGTGGTGCCTGTCAAGCAAAGAACTATCAAGGAGAAGGAAGTATGGAAATGTTAAAGGTTGCAGTTCCACATTAGAATGTATAGATATAGGGAAGGCCAAAAGGTGCAGTCAGGCTTTCAATCAGAAAACAGGCAGCAGCAAAAAGGAAACTAAATATGTAAAGCCAAATAACAATTAAAATAAAAAGCCTTACTTACCTTACCACCCTGCAGGGATTCAGTCCCGTGGGCTGAATCCTACTCTTGTGAAGACAGCCGAAATGCTGACAGATTTGTGCCTTCACCTTGGATAAGTTCATCAACGTTGGATGGTCACATGCCCAAGCTGGTTTTTGCCCCCCCAAGCACCCCAATCGGGGGGTGCCCCGCTGCGTGAAACCCCCAGGTTGCCTGATCTCACTTACTTTTCCCTGGCCCTGCGGCGCATGCGCAGCCTTCTCGTCTACCCTTTAACAAAGAGCGTGCCTGCACAGGCACGCGCCCTGCTAGAGGGAAAGCAGGGATGTGGGCGCTGCTTGCACCGTTGGACCAGGAACGAAGGTGAGTTTTCGGGTGACCTTGGGGGTCTGACACAGCAGGGCATCTGGATGCCTGCCCTGGAGTCTCAGAATCCAGGGTAGGTTTTTGTCCATTTTAAACTCTCCCTGGCAACTATGCACCAGGTAGAGACCCAAAGTCACTCCCCACCCTGCGCAAGATCTGCAGTGCACATATTTTTGCCTTTTTCTGGTACTGTTCTGTCCATTTGAGGCACTGCACCACTACATGCCTCCATCTGGACAAGATGTAGCCGCCATGAGTGTATGCTGTCAATTTAAGGTCCCCTATCAGGCACAACACAGAGGAAAAGTGTATGCAATAAAAAGCTTCTAGGCAGGCTGCTCAAGTCAACTAAAAAAGGTGTAGCCTGCTAAAAAGTAAAATAATAAATGGCTGCTACCTCCCAGCTCGCAGGTGACCTCCCCTTTTCAGCACTTTATGCATGGCCCCAGACACCCTGCAGCCCCCCCCCCCCCAAAAAAAAAAAAAAAAGAGGCATAGCTAGGCCAGAAAGATGCACTTTTGGAAAACAAAACTACTGCTGAAACCAGTGAGCAGCACCTTGCAGGATCCCAGCAAGTGTGACAATCAGGCAACAAGGAATTACAATGCAGGGCATCTCTAATTTTGATGCCCACTAGCTGACCACAAGTATATTGAGACCTAATTTGATTTACTTTAAAATCAGAACAAACCTAAGGTGGCTGGCCTTCCCCGAGGCATCCAAAACTGGGCATCTTTGGACTGTACACATGCTCCCACCATTCAGGTGGCTGTGGACGGGAGTGCCACCGCTGCTGGGGATGAGACCACTCGCACTACTGATTGCTGTAAAGAGTATTAAATATACTCTATAATATATATTTTGCCCCCCCCCCCCCAAAAAAAAAATGCACACCTCAGTCTCTATTTGTGGACAAAATTTAATTTTAGTTTTGACCCGCTTAACATGGATATTCCAATTTGGGATCCCCCACTGTGTGAAACCAAAAAGAAAAGCAGGTTTCTAACCTCATTCCATGCTCCCGCAGTGCATGCAGAGGATCTTGTATAATCAGCATTAAACGTCAGGCGTAATCATGCTCAACAAGCAAAGCTTAATAGAACGCTGGGCGCCGCCAACCATTCATACTTACTGGCTTGGGGGGGGGGGGGGGGCGCATGTGTGTCATGGGATCAAATCCTCAGGTTAGTATAACAGCAATCCCAGGGGTCTGACCCAAACGGGAAGCCCCAGGAAGACTGCTGTCACCTAGGCCTCAGAACAGGCCCAGAGGGTTATGATCCACGTTAAAGCGTTAGACCAGCCTAGAAATTTCAAAACAGAGCCTACCTATCCGGGCAAAAATTAAACCTTTATGCGTCATTCTGAGACTCTTGGTGACAGATTCAATTTAAAGTGAACACCCAGGATTTTGACTATCCTGGGTTTTGGTCCACTTCGGGGGGCATCGCGCCGTCCAATCCCCGCCGACGTCCAAGCGGGTGACGGCGACGTCCAAGACAGCGCGTCCGCCGCCGCCTCCCGCACGTCACTCTTACAGGGAGCGCGCCCGCACCAGGCCATTCACAAACGGCCGGCGCGGGCACGTCTAGAGGGGGACGCGGGGTTTTGGGGGGGGTTTCACCCCGCGGGACATCCGATCTCGGATGTCCCATGGTGAGGGAGGTGATCGACCCGGGAATCTTATAGATTCCCGGGCCGATCACCCCTGGGGGTTGGTCCACTTTACACTGGAAGTCCACCATTTATTATTAAACCGAGTTGGAGTGAGAACTGACTAGACTCAAACACTCCAAGTTTGCCTCCATATAGTGGTTGGTGTAATATTTTGATAAATACAGGGATCCAGTTACTTGCTGCTACAGTACATGTCAATTTCACTATAGAATTCTAATAGAAATCATCCAAGCCATACACACAGTGGAAGAGCAGCCAAAAACAGGCCTCTGGGCTACAACTTTTAATGAGAAATAAGAAAAACTGAATAGAAGGAGCTAGGAACGCCTGTCCTTTATTTAACATATGGCTTAACTTTAACTGCTAAGGTAAAGGTAAAGGACAACTAAATATACACAGGTACAGTGCCTACTTTACATGCCAAATCCTATTTAAACAAAGACATCAAAGAACCGACAAAAGCGTGACTTCAAACAAGAGAACCTAAGAACACAGAATGGTCCGATAGGACTGAAAAGCAAATTTGGTCCTGGAACTCACATATTCTCCTTGAATCTGTTCGACAAGGTAAGCCATGCACACTGACCACTTTGCAGCTGAAGTGTCAGAGGGAACTTGAAAGTGCAGAAAGCAAAGCCTTCTCTCCTCTCTGGAAGAATACTGACAGCTGGCCCCAGGAAGTGATCAAGTTTAGATACCAGTCAAACCAGTTTTCGCTCTTTCTAAATTACCTCATCCAATGTCCTCAGGCAACGAAGAGGATGAAAAAAAAATGTAGTTTAACTACAGTTTGTGGCTTATGCAACAGACTTAAATAAAACAATTACAGAAGGGAATCATTCATATTTCTAGGAGAAGCATAATGGAAACCACCGTCCAGAAAATCCATCCTTATAAGGTCTGTTTCCACTATGGCAGTTGCAGTGAGTTTGTGGTGTGGTGTGGTAACAAAACAGTAACACGCAAAGCGCCATCAACAAACAGAAGTCAATAGTAGCGCATGGCAAAGAGCACAGAAATCCCTTAAAAGGGTAAGCAACAAGTCCTCGGGAGTTGAGGGCACCTTTGGTGGGATCTCCCAGTTACCCTCTTGTGAGACACTAGGTGGGATAAAACATTGAACAACATGGTGAGCATCAGAGATCATTAAGGTTATAAGGCAATCCCGATTGTTGTCCCATTGTCTTGGGCTACACGTTGCACTGTCCCAAACCATCTGTTTTCAAAAAGACCCTGTAGTTCCTAAGGTTTTTGTAAAAGTATTAGTGCATTGGAGATGCAGAGAAAAAAAATTAGGAGAAACAGTGGTTGTGGCAACAGCGATGATATGTAAGCACACTGTGCTTTACGTATATCATAGTAAAAAAATATATGTACATTGGTGTGCCTCTAGTTATTACTGCCAGCACATAGTGTGACCAGAGAGGAGGGAGAAGGAGGGTGGGGTTTCATAGCTGCAGAGAGAGGAAGCCAATCCGGACATCTGGGGAGGCAGTTGGGGGTGTTTGCGTTCTCGGTCCACTGAAGGCTGATTGAAGGACCAGGTCAGCAGGGTGGAGACTGAAAGCTGAATGAGGAAGCGACTTCCCCACTAAGTACACAGACATAGCAGGAAGGAGAGCGCTGGAGGGATTCAATGTAAGGTAAGCTACTGGTATTTATTTTTTAACTAACAGTCTTCACAAGTACAAACCCACTAGACAACATCGTTCAGCTATTACAAACAGACAATGCAAATTTACACGTCAAAGCTCAAACAAGACCTTCAGAATTCAGGGCATCATGGAACTTACAGATTGTACCGGCCACGGTCCCTTGCAGCATCATCTTCTGACCCACCACTTCATGCTGTTTTCTATTACTGCTCCACCCCTTCATTTTTAAAGCCTGTGCACCAGCACCCATCTTTTCATTCCTAATGCCCAAGCAACCAGCACATGTAATATTCACTCTCAAAATGTAGGTGCTTCCAATAACCCAACTAGACTTTACAGACTTTCATTTCTTAGAAACTAATGTTCTTGCACACAAATTACATATCAGCTATATGCTGATTAATGATGGGCTCCGGGGAATAAGTAGCTGCCAATGCTGCTGATGAAAAGAACTAAAGTTTTGGGCAGAAGTTAGGTCTGTCCAGCCCAGATAGTTGGAACTAGATCACACTTTTATCATGTATGGAGGCCTGTGCTGAAAAAAAAGCACATACTTAATGAAGTACTGTGAATATTTCCAATGGACGCCATATCCCAGTATATTTGCATGAATAGAGAAAAAGTTGAGAAAAAATTGCACCAGCCTACTAACTCTAATTGTGCCCTACCTGCTGCTGAATGCAGAGAAGCTGCTAACTGTCTACCTATTTTATCATAGAAGCCTCTAAAGAGCATCTGATTTTACCACAGTCATCTATGTGGGACATAAAACATTTTAGTTCCCTTCCAGAATGATCATTATATAAAAAAAAAAAAATTAAAAGAAAAAAAGAGAACAGTGGTCATGACAAATATGATAGGTGAGGGGTGGGCACAATATACAGGAAAATACTGTGCATGGTTACTTTTAGGGGTACACCTATTAAAGCTACAGGTAAAAGCTGCCCTATCACAAAGCATAACAAAAAACCTTAACAAAATGCACTTTGTAAACAGCACTGACTTAGGAGTGGCCAGACCAGAAAGTCTGTTTAGAGATCTCTGACAGTATTGCACCGACACGGGTTTGTGTGCACACACTTAGAACAGTAGGCTATATACGCAATAACAGATAACATAAGAGGAGGCCAGGACAAGGCTGTTATAATTTACATATAATTGATAAATGATAATTCTTTTAATGATATATGTAAAAATGACAGAATTTGAGCCTTTTTAGCAAAACACTTCCTACCTGCATGGGAAGGAGAATAGAGCCAGCAAAGCTGAAGAAACATGACTCAAGTAACGTAAGATAATGTTTGACCTTCATACAAAAAAATAAAATGTGTATTTAAATTATCGCTTTGCAGGTGGCAAATGCACACCAGCTAGCAACCCAAGTGATCCGGTCATATAAAAGAATTTTAAAAAATGTTCAGCGAGGAGAGCAGGCTGCACAGACCACTATTAGTGAAGCCTTTTGACTTTTCATATACGCCTGTATGAAACTAGTTTACAAACCCAGCTTCTAAATCGCCATTAGCAAACAATTTTTCCTGCACCGCAAAAACATTTCGTAAAATTAAATACAAAAGGCAGACGGCGGAAATCTCTTAAACTCCAATGACATTTAATCACACTCTATACTCAGGAACCTCAATCAATGCAAATGACATAACTTATTCATAACGAGGCAAGGATACACAGAGTTTAGTGTGTAAACAGGAAAAGTCAAGCCAGTGGCAAAGAAGCAGCATTTCTGACAGTGTAGTGCTGCAGCAACCTAACAATACTACAGCAAAATTGGAAAAGAGAAAAATGTTATTCCAAAGCAATTCCACTCAATGCTTCCAAAGCACTGCACGCAAGGCTTGTTGGAGGCGACTATGATCACCTCCATGAATGAGCCCAAAGCCAGCTTTTCTATGGTGATTGCGGGGTGCTTGCCCAGAAAGCGTGATCACTCCCGCAATCGCCATGGTGTAAACGGCCCATAGCACACTGAATCTAGCAGAATGGAGGGGGATGAATGTAATTATGTATCAACACAAGTCAATGGCTTGGCTGCTGCAGAGTATTACAACAGTTGTTCACAAAGTTGAAGTTTTTTAAGAAATTTTGATCAGCAATGAGTGATTAAAGCCGACAAATTTTTATTTCTGGCTACAGCTCAAGCATTATTCTTAGGGTAATTTTGAGTTTGAGGCTCGGTTTTTCAGAAGTAGGGCTATCAAAATTGTGTTACAATGGCCTATCCCATGCAGTTTAGGAGCATTAAATCTGCCCGATATTCCACAACATCAGCATGGAGTTCGACCTTCTGAAAAAGCATACATCACCATTTGGGGGGGGGTAGGGGTGCATGGGCTCTGCTGTCATTGGGCAGTCTAGTTTAAAGTTATGTCAGGGTGTGCACACGTTGATTTCTTTCTGCGTCACATGTCCATCATTATCTATATGTTTGTCTGCATGCATCTGTGTGTGTTGTTATAGGTTATCTGACAGTTTGTACGTGTCATGCTTTGGCCACCACTGCCCCTCTGGGCTGTCCTGGTCACTGGCTCGTCTAGTTTGGCCCCACTGTTTGAAACCCTGCCGTTCGCCCAGTATACTCACCTCACCTCGGTCCAAAGACGCATTCGCAGCCTTGTGTTCAATCAGCTTTGCCAGCCATGCATATTAATGTGCTGCTAGAGAAGCTGAATGAAATCCGAGCTGCACACATTGTCAGGGCACGGCATCACTCGTATCCTTCAGCTGTGCGTAGCTACACACAGCCATTCAGTTGCGGCGGGCGTGGCCACGCACAGCTGAAAGCGCATGCATGTGATGCTGCCGCCGGATATGCACGTGCTGCAGGCTAGCCTGACAGGTAAGAATCCCAGGTAAATGGTGTCCGTTTCACACAGAAGGGCATCCCAGTTTGAGAGGGAGGGAATTAGCAGGCCCTGGGGGTCTCAGACTCCAGAGCCTGTTTTGGCCTGCATTAAATACTTTAAACTTGTTTCAAATATATCTGAAGTTAGAGAAAGAGAAAAAAAATATATAATAAGTGTTACTGCCAAAAATAAATCAAAGTGAATGAAAAACTTTCTGACCGATTTAGGGGATTACATTTCGGCCTGTTAAAAAACTACATCAGACACATCAAGGCATAAATTTGGGCAAAAAAAAATTGTAGTATTCGGGACAGGCTTCAACACTGGCACCAACAGCAAGCAATTAGCAAATGATGTGGAACTCCCAGTATGCCCTGCAAGTCAAGTTATGCAGATATAAAAGGCAGCAGGGCATACTTTGGCTGGGAAACACTGCCTTAGGAGTCTCGCTCCTCTAGAGTATAAATAAAACATCCTGTAGTAACAGCCACAGCTGAGAGAGACGAATGAACTCGCTTGCAGATATCTTGCCAGCGCCTGAAGAGTAGGCAGACGGCCGGGACTACGCTCTAGATTTTAAAATGGGCAGACTGACCCTTTATTAGCAAAAACAAAAAAGACAACCACCACACACACATCATCCTAAAATGTCGGCACTCTTCAGCTGGTCATTCATCATGAAGCAGGTGCCTCCATATACAGCACAAATGGAATATTACTCCATCATGGCATAATCCTGCCCGATTGCACTGTGGGCCTCTTGATAAGCAGGGGCATACAGCGGTAACAACTTGGAAGCATGTACATGGTTACTGACTCAGCATATGCTGTCTTATGGATGGTAACAACCAAAGATAAGTAAAAGACCAGAAATCTCAAGAAGCAGATCTAGATGTAAGACTGTGGGCATCCCAAATGGGACTAGGAGTACAGGTGGTAGTAGACTTTTAGTATTAGAGAGCAGCAGAGGGTACGGACACTCAAAAAACTGAATTATTGGCGGTTGATAACGTTAGCAGATGTGTATTTTATGGAAGCAGTTTTCACTATCTGCAATCTGTTGCTATTGGCAACGTACACCAAGTGCAGACTGTGTACCTTGCTGCATCATTATGGAAGCAGTTTTCACTACCTGCCATCTGTTGCTATTGACAACATACACAAAGTCTATACACCAAGAAGAGAGAAGCGAGTCGTGTAGTCTTAGAACATTGCTGCTATGGCCACTGATGAGGTGAGGGAGCTCACTCAACCTTACACGTAGCTAGCAGCACTGTTCCGTGCAACTATCTGCGATCAGTTGCCATTGGCAACGTATACCCTTTAAAAAGGGATTTAATTTATATTATAACAATTATTTTAGCCTGCAGTATCACTATAAGCTTGCCAGGAGGAGGTGTGCAGCAGGGCAGCCTGAATTATGCTATGGTAGTGAGCGGAACTTTGAGAGCTATTGCAAATTTGTCTGATAAAATTCCGTACAAAAAAGCTTGCTAGTAAGGTAGATCATTTATACACCCTGACTGAAAAATAATCATGCCAAGCTTGAGTTTTCTTTTTCAGTTAGGAATAAGATCCAGGGGCGATAGGTCTTTGAATGTACCGTTCCACTTTTACAGGGGAGACCTGCTCACCTCTAACTGCTTGGGAAACTGATGCATTAACCACTTCAGCATCTGCCAGAGCCTTGTACGATAGCCAAAAGCTTGTCCACACATAAGAAGAATTGCAATAACAATATGCGGATGTTCCAACACACACTGGCTAAGGGGGCAGTCAAGAGTTGAACAGTTCTTCACTGTAAAAGTAGAATGCTGTGCTCAAAGCCTGTCACATAAAATCCTTCAAGGATAGCAGACAGAATTGCAATGTTTTTTTGCATGTTGAACTTGGCTTCCATGATCTTTTCCAGTCCACACAGCCATTTGTATTATAATCAAAATTGACTAATATATCAAAAGTCCACAGCGTTAGAAATTTTACCGAAACCTTAAATTAGGCAGCAACACATGTGCACATCCCTTACAATCTAAAGCCAATGACAGTGAAGCTAGTCACCAGGGCAGCCTAGAGGGGCAGTGGTGGCCAAAGCATGACACACAAACACATACAATGATGGCCATGCAGTCAGGTGACCTGTAAACACACACACACAAAGGGGGGGGGGGGGTGCATCCGGTCAGATAACTTGTAATAACACACACAGATGCATATGGACAAACACATAGATAATGATAGACATGTGGTCAGGTGTCCAGTAACAACACACACAGGCATAAGACACAAAGAGAATAGGGAAATCAATGACAAGGCAACAAGTGCAAACCCGACATGACTTTAAACCGTCCAATGGATGGGCAAGCCAGGGGCAGTTGTGCTCAGAGGGTGAGACACACCCAAAGATGGGCGTGCAGTCAGGAGATCTGTAATAACACACACAAAATGATGGGCATGCAGTCAGGAGATCTGTAATAACACACACAAAATGATGGGCATGCAGTCAGGAGATCTCTAATAACACACACAAAATGATGGGCATGCAGTCAGGTGACCTGTAATACACACACGCATACAGACACTCATTGATGGGCATGCAGTCAGGTGACCTGTGAGAATACACACACACACATGCACAGAGACACCCAATGATGGCCATGCAGTCAGGTGACCTGTAATCATAATAATCACATACATACAGACACACACAATGATGGGCATATAATCAGTTGACCTGTAACACCAATAATACACACATACATACATGCGCACACACAATGATGGGCATGTAAGTTAGGTGAAATTATATATATATTATATATACACATATACACACACACAGTGATGGTCATACAGACAGGTAACCTGTAGAAGATACTAGTGAGCGACAGAGGCATCCTCCCGCTCGCTCACACAGGTCTCACCGGCAAATAACGGCTCCCGGCCACCCCCCTCTCCGAGGGGTGTTGGAGGAGGGTGAGGAGAATAGAAAGAGGGGATCGCGGAGGGAGAGGGGGGCACCGGTTACCGCACACACCGAGCCAACACCGCGCGCCCAGGGCCGTTCACGGGACCGCGCACTCCCCTCACGCGCGCTCCCGTCTCAACCACACGGGGGACAAAAAAGGGGGCAACACCAGCTCCGTAATTACCCGTATAAAAACATAAAGCACCGCAGCTTGGTCGTAGGAATGAACGCGACCACACAGAAGCACCGCCACGGCGTGTGAGCCGCTAAAAGAAGCGCTGTGTGTGAGGGAAGCCGGCCTCTATATACATGCAGTTCGGCGCTGTCCTGTCTTCCTTTGGCGGCCGCCCCGCCATTGAATGGACAATGAGAGCGGTTCTCTGATGGTTGGTGCCGTGCCCGCGCTTCCCCTCCGCCTCCTCTCTCTCCGGGGCGCGCACACGAGACGCTTCAGCTGCAGCAGCGGCGAGGAATGAGAGAGGCGCGCGCCCAGAAACAGGAGCGTGACGCGTAGGCGCACTGGCTTCCGGGAAATGTAGTCTATGGCCGTGCCAGCGCTCACCTGCGGTACAATGGGAAGTTGTTCACCACTGGTTTGTAGACCTGCGCCGCCAATGGCCGGTAGAGGTATTACACTAGACGAGAGGATCCACAGATCCCAAATGTGCTATATCGTATTTGCATACCTCCCAAGTGTCCCTGATTTGGAGGGACTGTACCTCTTTAGAGTCCATGGCACCCTGTCCCTCGCTGTTCTCATTTGACCCTCATTCAGGTGTAACATGCAGATCTGCAGCAGTAAATTAGTCATTTGCCTATTTAAACCGGACATTCAGCATCATTTAAAGCGGACCTTAACCCTAAATAAGAGTTTATCTTATATGTTTCCCCCGCCCTGTACATACAGATTGCCCACATTAAAAATAATCCTTCCTGCAGCTATTGCATTTTCTGAGACATTAAACATCCAAGATGGCAGCCCATGGAGGTGCAGGCAGCCTGCAAACAGGAAGTGTCTTCTGACTGTGCTGCTCTGCATTCTGGGAGTGATTAAAAACTTTAAATATACATTTAGATGCTGGGGAATCGTTTTTTAAGGGTTTGGGATTTACATTAAATGATGCTGAAGGTCCACTTTAATGAAAAGCCCAAACCCTTTAAAAACTATTCCCCGGCATCTAAAATGAATATATTTTACGTTTTTAGTTGCTTACTTTGTATTCTTTCCCCCACTGGGCTGCAACTCTGTTCAGGACTCTAGGATACGGGCGCCACCATCTTGACTCAGAAGCATCACACTTACTGAGGAGAGGATAGTGGGATAAAGTACAGGGGGGGCAGGTTATAGCTGTGCTTTGCTCAGACAGAGCAGAGCTGGGGTCAGGCAAAGGGCATCAATCCTAGAATGTTGAGCAGCACAGTCAGAAGACACTTCCTGTCTGCAGGCTGCCTGATGCGCCATGAGCCGCCATCTTGGATGTTTAAAGGCTCAGAATGCGCACTAGGTGCAGGTAGGATGATTTTTAATGTGAGCAATCTGTATGTACAGGGTGGGGGAAACACACAAGATAAGCTCTTATTCTTATTCGGGGTGAAGGTCCGCTTTACAGTGTTTATATTGTAACTGTTACACCAATTAGGGGGTGTGGCCTAAATTAACAAATGTCCCTCTTTCCCATTCTGGAACGTTGATAGGTATGTATTTGCCAAACTGCACGTGTGAGTTTTTTGGTGTTTCTTTTTCTCATTACTTCCATTCTGGGGCACCACCAGTAGCAACGCATGGGTTAATCTCAGCCATAGGCTGGGACTGCAGCTTATATAAAAAACTAGCTCCTCCTGGATTATATAGGGCAAGCTGTGGCAGGATATCCTCAGCTCTTTCCTTGACCACATGTCTCCCAGCCCCTTAACAGCTGCAGATGCCTGAAGTCAGTTCACAAGTCAATCATGTGGGATCGTGCTCAGGTCTAGGTAAGCACGCCAGGGCTCATACGACCAGAATCAGCAGGGTACATGATCTCTGAGCCTTGCATAGTGGCCCTTCTAAGGCCCCGTTTCCCTCTATTTCCTGGGTCATCTACCCACGCTGGCTGCAGTCTGCCTTCCCCATGGCTGGGGTCTGAGCTAGGTGAGTGGTGTCAGTGTTTTTGTGATTTACTGCAGCAGCCATGCTGGTCAGAGCTCATTCAGAGCTCGGCTGCCAGCGTTTGGGGGCGGGTGGCCCATACGGCCTACCTATTGGCAAATTTGGGAAGGGGGGGGTGGCGTGGCTTCGGCTGCTCTGGCCTTACAGTGGAGGAGGGGGCGGGGTGGCTGCATTTGCAAGATCCATGGCTCTGGCCTCCTTCTTACTAACACCACAAGGCAGTTCCATTTTGTGCAGTGCTGGAGGTCCCTGCTGCATCTTCAGATGGTCGATTGGCAGCTCCTGCAATGCCTCCCTGTCCTCCTGGGCTGAGTATCTGATCCAGCTCGCCTGCCGTGCCACGGTATTCCCTGGTCAGGTGCGGCTCCCTTTTGGGGGTAAAGTCTTTTGACTTGTACTGATTCCTTTAGAAATCTGACCGTGTTCTTGTTGTTGCAGGGTGGGGGTCCGGAAGCTGCTACATCCTTGGCTGATGGGTTGATCTCAGCTGCAGGAGGGTTGCTTTTCTGGTAGTGCAGGCAGATCTGACCAGTAGGCGAAAGGCAGGAGGGTGTGGGGACCAGCGCTTCAGCTGTATTGCTTAGCAGTTAGAGCAGCCGTTTTACCATGTCAGAGGCATCAGAGGCACCAGGGTTTCGTATTTTAATGGAGAGTGGTGCTGTGTGTCTCATTTGACAAGTGCATCTGACCTCGGGTGATGGTCCCCTGTGCATTGGGTGCACTACTGCCCTGTGCCACCCTACACAGCTGGCAGGTTCCACACCTCAGTCGGATTGTCCAGTTTCCCCTGCGGATTTAGGCTCGGACTTGTCGGAGCAGGGTATGGCTGCAAGGTCCATTTGTGTCCCAGGGTTGGCCCACGGATAGGGTTCCTCCTTCGGACATGGTGGGCAGGGTTGCTCAGTTGGAGTGCATGGTCAGTGGCCTTCGTCAGCAGGGGCATCCCGTGTCTGTCTCTGCCTACCCAGATGGAAAGGCTACAGCCAAGCGTAGACATATTCAGAAAGAATACTCGGAGGATTCTAGCTCCCATGTCGAGGACCTTTTTATGGGTTCAGGATCTATTTCCAGCTGGTTGGAGGAGCTTATTAAGGCATTGGAGGTGGAGGTGATATTGGAGGTTTTGCACTTCTCTACTCCTCGGCTGATACGGAAGGAGAAAGGTAAACCCTACAAGTGCCAGAAGGTCAGGCAGATCTTTCCCAGGCTTGCCCATTTCGATAGGAGTGAGAGAAACTGGATAAGTTTCTGTCTCTTCCTAAGGTCCTGAACGGCAAGTACCCCTTTACGGATGAGCAGGTCGGGGTTTGGTCCTCGCCACCTGAGGAAGACGAACCCGTGTCTGGCTCGTCACACAATTATCCCTACTTCGGATACTGCAGCCTTGAGAGACCTGGCAGATAGGAGGTTGGACCAGCTGGCCAGACATGCATTCTCCTTGGTGGGGCCGGCCATGCACCCAGATTGTTCCATGTCTATGGTGGCTACAGCAGGCAAGGTCTGGATGAAGCAGCAGAGGAAGTGTTTGCCACATTTAGGTTCGCGTTCCTCTGTACTTTGTTTCAACGCCTTCGCTATGGAGGTCTTCAAATACATGGTGCTAGGCGGCTAGCCTTGCTGGTCACCTTGCAACGCACAGTCTGGCTGAAACAGTGTCAGCCGACACTGCTTCTAAGAAGACAATTACTGCCCTCCCCTTTTCGGGGGATGGTCTTTGGTGAGCCTCTGGGTAGCCTGGTCTGGAAGGCCACGGGTCTGAAGTTTCATCCCTTTCGGAAGTTCGGAGGGTTAATTGACTTTGAGGGTTTACGACAGGTAAACAAAAGCCATGGGGAAACCTAGACCCCAAGGAGCCAGCCAGCCCAAGCCCCCAGCCAAGCCCTCTCAGGGTTCACAGGGTGCCCTCACCCGATTGGGTGGGGGGGACGGCTTTTGCACTACGCACCGATGTAGAGGGAACGGATATCCGACACCGGGTTCAGGAGGTTATTTCTTTTGGATACAAGATCCACACAGGTTTGTGGCGTCCAAGCCCTCGTCGCGGAAAGGGTGGCAGGTCGTGACCGCGCAATATAGCTCTTGCTTGACCAGGTAGTTGTAGTGCCTGTGCCCCTCTCAAAGAGGGGCTGTGGCTTTTACTCAATACTATTCATCATCCCTATTCGGCCGATCCTGGATCTCCAGAATCTGAACAGTTACATTCGGGTGCGGAAGTTCCGCTTGGAATCTCTAAGGTCAGTTGTGATGTCTCTGCAACAGGGGCTTTTCTAGCCACTGTGAACATAAAGGATGTTTATCTGCATGTCCCGATCTTTCCTGGTCACCAACAATACCTACGCTTTGCGATGGGCTCCTGGCATTTCCAATTTGTGTCCACTGTCCCGCGTCTTGGTGGTGATGATAGCACTCCTGTGGAGGCAGGAGGCACTCCATACCTGGACGACTTGCTCATCCAAGCCCCATCTCTGACAGAGGCACTGCTGGATTTTGCGACAGTCCTGTCCACGCTGGAACTTTTTCGGTGGGTGATCAAGTCCCAGGTGGTTCCCTCCATGGTGACCTAACTAGGTATGACATTGGATACTCAACTGGCACAGGTCCTTCTTCTGGTGCACGGTTTTTCAGGAGGCGTTGAGGTCGCTGCTGACAGACAAACATTCCCTGATCAGGCAGGGCATGCACCTCCATGGCCTGATGGTATACCATCAAGGCAGTTCCATATGCCCAGTTGCATTCCAGTTGCATTGTGTCTCCCACAAATGCTGCTCCTATCGAAATGGTGCAGGAATATGCAGACCATCGCTTCAGACAATGGCAGGCGATCCCTGAATCGCGCCCTTCTGTTGTGTTACGACTGCATGAGTGGCGGTGGTGAGTGACGCCTTCTTTTTGGTTTTAGTTTTATAGTACTGTTTTCTAGTTGTGCGCATTATGCGCAGGTTAGCGTACTTCCCCCCCCCCCCAGGGGCTGTGGCAGCTATTTGATTAACTACCCTGTTTTCATCAACAGCAGGAAAAAAAAAGGATGCACAGCCACACAAGACACTGTACGGATGCCAGCAAAAGACCCAGGTGGTGAAGTATAGCGGACTAGAAAGGGCCATGGTGCCCCCCTCAGTCAGGTGCCCTGTGTAGCCACATACCCCCAAAGGCTGGCCTTGTATTCATAATCTGCACCTCTGCCAAGAGGGGGTTGTACAGCACTGCATTCTGCAACTGTAGGTTCTCTGTCAGAAGAAACCCCACAGAAGAGGACTCAGATAGTATAGATGACATGGATGGGTTACAGGGTGGCATTAAGGGATCAGATGTTTGAAATGTGTTAATGGCTAAATGTAAAGTATAGCAGTAACCCAACCTCTGTACATTTATTCCAGAATTACAAAAGCATGCCATTTAAATCATTTTTAAATAAATGTGAATTTACCTGTAATGGCATTTTGGAATTTCTTTACATGGGAGAGTGGAGTGTAATATTATTTAAATTAGTGGGGTGTGATGACTTTTTCTTTGCTGGATTGTTGGTATTGAGGGGTTACTGTATAGACTGTATAAGGGGCCCTTTGGCATACAGTAAGGATACAACTTGGGACTGCATAAAATGACCCATAAAGGTAGGGGTGGATCCCAATGTAGTAGGGGGCCCTTGGCTGGTAAGTGGTACCCTTAAAAGGTGTTGAGACAGCGGGCTTATAGAGTGTGCAGAATAGCATAGCAGGCCCTTGCAAGGTAAAGCAGCAAATGATGGACGGGGTCATCCTAAATTGGGAGAAGGTTAAGGAGGAGCCCTGACTATTAGGCTTTGAGATGCCCAAGAATTCCTGATAGCAGCCCTGTGTTGTTTTGTCAGTTGCTTAAAAAATACTTAAAGTGGATGTATAGTCTATTTTGAACCCCACCCCCTTGTGTTGAGGCAGGGCGTGGGGGTACAACAAAAAATTCCTAGCCTTTCCCGGGACCCAGTGCTGTCACCGGCACACATGCGCCAGCCACACAGAGTGTGCACAGAGAGGCATCCCCCGCTCTTTGCGTCCTCCTGTCCATTCATAGACAGGTAGCACATAATGCATGTCCCTGATTTGGAGGGGCTGTCCCTCGTTGTTCCCATTTCTCCCTCTTTTGGGTTTAACATGCAGATCTGCATCAAATATACTGTTGTGACTGTTGCAACCTCCCATCCATTCCTCAATGAAGGGGTGTGGCTAAATTTAACAATTGTCCTGCTTTCCAGGGTGGGATAGAGGGACAATTGGAGCACAGCAGTCTCACTGTGACTGGAAGCAGATAAGCTTTAGCCTGTTTTCATGCTTGCCTTTTATTTAAAAGGTGTGGGGCATCCCAAATCAGAATTTCAACTAGGGGCATAGTTCAGTAATCCTGAAGCCTATAGCCTTTAGGATCACCTTTTTTAGCTTTGTTAGCATAATCAGCTCCTCTGTTTCGTTGATGGATAGATTGTCTCTATCTGCTCATGTTATAGCTGCAGCACAAAGCACAGCAGCACAAAGCACAGCAGCACATTTCCCTTTGTCACTATGTGTTTGTGAAGGATGTCAGACTATATGCCATTATGTGTTTTTGAAGGATGTCACCTTAAAGGCCCTTTTAACTGCCTTCCCCTTCTAGTGACAGCTGAATGAGGAATGTTCGCGTGTACATTGCTCATTCTGCCTATTGTAATAGTCGCTGCACAAACACACCTATTCTTAGGAGCTGACATTCTGCTGCCATCATCAGCTGTGGAAAAACCCGCAGGCATTGTGAAGGTGTTGAATTCTCTCTCTTGAACAGATCCAAATTCATTGATTACTATGAGACACTGGTCATTTCATTTCTTTCAGCAGCAATATTTCACTGATATATTTAACAGGTTTGTAGAGCAAGTTGAAAAATAAAAACTTTACATACCACATGCAGACTTGATCCCTCAGAGTCAGGTTCAGGTTCTAACCCAGTCGACGATAAATCTAACATTGTCCTAAAAAAGAAAACTGTTCCTGGTTGTGATTTTGATTGTTAATTTATTGAATGCCAACATATTCCATGGCAGTGTACAAGGTTCAGATTGCAGAAGGGTAAGACAAGTAATATACATACTTATAATACACAAGGTATTATGGGTTACATGTGACAGATGTCCTGCAGATACACAAGTACATTAGGAGAGAGGGCCCTACCCTTGTGAGTTTCCAATCTACATAAGTATGCAGATGAGAGATTAGGTTGTAAGTAGCACCCTGGGTTTTGGTCCACTTTAAAGTGTTAACCTGATTTGAGATGTCCCTGTGTGTAATGCCTGGTTTGGCATGTACTTACCTCAGTCTAGCAATCCCATCACAATTCTTTGCCGTGCATATTAAACCAAAACCCACCCTATAGTCTGTAAGACTCCAGGGCAGGCATACAGGATGCGGCGCTGTGTCAAACCCCCCAGGTTGGCGGAAGCAGCCGCATCCCCGCTATCCCTTTAGCAGGGCGCGTGCCAGCAGCCTGCATTTATGAATGGCCAGCGCGTGCTCGGATTCGCTCCTCTAAGCACTCGGACGATGGGGCAGGAGCGTATCCGAGCGCACTGACTGGATGAGAGGCTCCGCATGCGCCATAGGACCGAGGAAGGGTGAGTCAGATCGGGCAAGCTGAGGGTTTCCACACAGCAGGGCAAGGACCAAAATTCTGGGTTTTGGTTCACTTTAAGGCCTGATAATGATTCAAGAATGATTGAAAGGCTGTGCACTTCTTGTTGGCTGATTCCTTTGGCTGTGGGCACCCACCACCAGGCATTCAGATATGCCCCACGCAGGTATGCACAGCGGATGCTGACAAGGGCCCATGCATGCGCTGTGGGATTTAGGTGACTGTATGGCAAAATGGGGGTTCAGGTTCAGGATGCCCTGGGGAGGGCTTTCATCCACTCTAGAATCTTTCTGTATGGGTTTCGTAGGCATGGTGGCAGAAGGATGGCAGAACTGCAGCGTGGATTGCTTAAGCCAGATGATTGGCTCATATAAATTGGGGATTTTTGAGGGCATTTCTGGATGGGTCACTGTGCTGGCACCCATCTATGTTTACATTGGCGTGGAAGCCAGGAAGAAGAGCTTTTCAGCAACCCGTGTCACACGGTGAGATGCCCCAGGGGCAGGGCAGAAGCCAGCCTTGGAGTGTTTTAGAATCCAGTGCCAGATGTGCAGGGTTTTGTTCCACTTTAAAGTAATGATGATCTATGTGCAAAAAATAAAATTGGATAGGGCGTTTGCTGTCTTTAGGTAGGTAGTGTGACATCCAATGTCCTAATTCTATGTCATGATTCCCCTTTTACCTAATTCCCAGCATTTATACAGACATCCTATAACAAAATAAACAGAGTTCTTCAAAGACTTCCTGGACACAGGGGCAATAACTCCTTATCTAGAAACGGAAAACCCCACTGATAAGGAAAGGTGGGGGGAGCAAACTGGAGTAAAAAGTAACTAAAAGGGTGACTATGAATAATTTGCTCCCGGGCTAATAAAATATCAACCTGTCCCCCATCCCCTAGGGGGATGGCATCTGTCTCCCAGCCCCTTGGAATTTAGGATAAATCCAGGGGGAGAAATGGTTTCCTTTGTCACATACAGAGGGTCTGATCCGTGATCGTGGTGTGTCTGACCCACTGCTCCTCTAGCCCTCGGAAGCTGAAGATATAGCAGTATCCCTTTATGAGGTATATGATTTTCAGTGTTTTCTCCCCTTTTATTTTCTAACTGATTTTCTGCACGTTTGTATATTGTCTTTTTTTTGTTTATTATTTGTATTTTTGTCTTTTTATTTTTTATTAAAATTTTAAAATTTCCATTTTGCACGAGCCTACCTTTTTGGCAATTAGAAAACCTCTAACCTGGTTTACTTGGAGCTCTAAAAACGACCCGGGTTTCTGAAGATTGTATGACCGCTCGTAAATGTGTATTAACCCATAGACTAGACTGTAAGATCAATTGTAACTAATCTATTGTATGATATAGTGTTACAAGGGTGAATGACTCACAATTAACTTGGAGTGCTGCATGGTGACTGTGTGTGAAGCTGATTGTATCTGACCATTCGACAGCAGAACTGATCAGACTCTCCACAGGGTAAGTGTGGGACGGAATTAGTGTGTATTGCCTGTGCCCTGCTTGTAGGCGGAGAGGGGTGTGTAGGTGTGTGTGGTGACTGTCTCGATTACTCGCCAGCAGAGTTTGATTGGATGGTGATTGAGGAGGGTTCCACCGGCCCGATTTAATCATTTAAAGTGTAGTTGCGGTGGTGGTGGCAGCTTGTTGTAATTGGTGTGTGGGGTGTTTCTGGTGTGATTTCTCTCTGTGCTGGAAGCAGTCCACACCTACATTGCAGATCGTTCAATCAAACATTGACGACGTTGAATGATCAATTTTGTGACCGGTAGCTCATTTAACAGAAGATCCAAAGAGCTAAAAGATTCCAGGTCCGGCCACTAGCCAGCCCCCCCAGGGCATCCTACACCAGATGCTCCGCTGTGTGAAACCCCCCCAGGGTGCCGGTGATCTTACCTGGCGCATTCTCAGCAACGCATTTTCCACATCCCCAGCTTCTCTTTGACCATGCACACTCCCAGCAGCGGCAGGGGGTTAAGATTCGAAGCAGAATTTAAAGCGGACCAACACCCTCCAAAACAACATTATTCTAATCACTTAAATATAAAAAAACACTTACCTTTTGATGACTTTTGCAGCCTTCTGTCCCTCACAGCGCCTGTAATCTTCATAATTTTTCACCGGAAGTCCCGCCCTGCATCTCTTGTCCGTTCATTACCTTCCTGTCAATCACGCTTCTGGGTTAATTTGCATTTCTTGTCCGTGGAGCAGGTCTCTTCAGCTGTCGCGCGATTTTGCTTGCAGTTCCTCATGTCTCCGCGTCATCGGGTGGGGGGGTTGCCTCTCTCAGCTCTCGGGAGCGTGCACGTCTCCCAGGGCTGTCTGCTAGCTGACCTCATGTGCTCAGCCATGATTGGCTGGAGGCACCTGAGCCTCCGCCTCCCCTCCTCTCACTCCCCTCCCTCCTCCTTCCATTCAGCGTCTGCTCTCCTCTCGTCTCATCTCGTGCTGGATGCGGTGAGTTTACTTTTGTTTCATAAATCTCTTTGTCAAATGTGTTTGTTTACTGTTTAATTCACTGTAATGTACTGCGCCACTGAGAATGTTATGGGGGGACTCGGCCACTGAGAATGTTATGGGGGGATTCTGCCTGCTGAAAATGTTATAGGGGGATTCTGCCTGCTAAAAATGTTATAGGGGGATTCTGCCTGCTAAAAATGTTATAGGGGGATTCTGCCTGCTGAAAATGTTATGGGGGGATTCTGCCTGCTGACAATGTTATGGGGGGATTCTGCCTGCTGAAAATGTTATAGGGGGATTCTGCCTGCTGAAAATGTTATAGGGGGATTCTACCTGTTGTAAATGTTATGGGGGGATTCAGCCTGTTGAAAATGTTATGGGGGGATTCAGCCTGCTAAAAATGTTATAGGGGGATTCTGCCTGCTAAAAATGTTATGGGGGGATTCTGCCTGCTAAAAATGTTATGGGGGGATTCTGCCTGCTAAAAATGTTATGGGGGGATTCTGCCTGTTGTAAATGTTATGGGGGGATTCTGCCTGTTGAAAATGTTATGGGGGGATTCTGCCTGCTGAAAATGTTATAGGGGGATTCTGCCTGCTAAAAATGTTATGGGGGGATTCTGCCTGCTAAAAATGTTATAGGGGGATTCTGCCTGCTAAAAATGTTATAGGGGGATTCTGCCTGCTAAAAATGTTATGGGGGGATTCTGCCTGCTAAAAATGTTATGGGGGGATTCTGCCTGCTGAAAATGTTATGGGGGGATTCTGCCTGCTAAAAATGTTATGGGGGGATTCTGCCTGTTGTAAATGTTATGGGGGGATTCTGCCTGTTGAAAATGTTATGGGGGGATTCTGCCTGCTGAAAATGTTATAGGGGGATTCTGCCTGCTGAAAATGTTATGGGGGGATTCTGCCTGCTAAAAATGTTATGGGGGGATTCTGCCTGTTGTAAATATTATGGGGGGATTCAGCCTGTTGAAAATGTTATGGGGGGATTCTGCCTGCTAAAAATGTTATGGGGGGATTCTGCCTGCTAAAAATGTTATGGGGGGATTCTGCCTGTTGTAAATGTTATGGGGGGATTCAGCCTGCTAAAAATGTTATGGGGGGATTCAGCCTGTTGAAAATGTTATGGGGGGATTCTGCCTGCTAAAAATGTTATGAGGGGATTCTGCCTGCTGAAAATGTTATGGGGGGATTCTGCCTGCTAAAAATGTTATGGGGGGATTCTGCCTGCTGAAAATGTTATGGGGGGATTCTGCCTGCTAAAAATGTTATGGGGGGATTCTGCCTGTTGTAAATGTTATGGGGGGATTCTGCCTGTTGAAAATGTTATGGGGGGATTCTGCCTGCTGAAAATGTTATAGGGGGATTCTGCCTGCTGAAAATGTTATGGGGGGATTCTGCCTGCTAAAAATGTTATGGGGGGATTCTGCCTGTTGTAAATATTATGGGGGGATTCAGCCTGTTGAAAATGTTATGGGGGGATTCTGCCTGCTAAAAATGTTATGGGGGGATTCTGCCTGTTGTAAATGTTATGGGGGGATTCAGCCTGCTAAAAATGTTATGGGGGGATTCAGCCTGTTGAAAATGTTATGGGGGGATTCTGCCTGCTAAAAATGTTATGAGGGGATTCTGCCTGCTGAAAATGTTATGGGGGGATTCTGCCTGCTAAAAATGTTATGGGGGGATTCTGCCTGCTAAAAATGTTATGGGGGGATTCTGCCTGTTGTAAATGTTATGGGGGGATTCTGCCTGTTGAAAATGTTATGGGGGGATTCTGCCTGCTGAAAATGTTATAGGGGGATTCTGCCTGCTAAAAATGTTATGGGGGGATTCTGCCTGCTAAAAATGTTATAGGGGGATTCTGCCTGCTAAAAATGTTATGGGGGGATTCTGCCTGCTAAAAATGTTATGGGGGGATTCTGCCTGTTGTAAATGTTATGGGGGGATTCTGCCTGTTGAAAATGTTATGGGGGGATTCTGCCTGCTAAAAATGTTATGGGGGGATTCTGCCTGTTGTAAATGTTATGGGGGGATTCAGCCTGTTGAAAATGTTATGGGGGGATTCTGCCTGCTAAAAATGTTATGGGGGGATTCTGCCTGTTGTAAATATTATGGGGGGATTCAGCCTGTTGAAAATGTTATGGGGGGATTCTGCCTGCTAAAAATGTTATGGGGGGATTCTGCCTGCTAAAAATGTTATGGGGGGATTCTGCCTGTTGTAAATGTTATGGGGGGATTCAGCCTGTTGAAAATGTTATGGGGGGATTCTGCCTGCTAAAAATGTTATAGGGGGATTCTGCCTGCTAAAAATGTTATGGGGGGATTCTGCCTGCTAAAAATGTTATGGGGGGATTCTGCCTGCTAAAAATGTTATGGGGGGATTCTGCCTGTTGTAAATGTTATGGGGGGATTCTGCCTGCCGAAAATGTTATGGGGGGATTCTGCCTGCTGAAAATGTTATAGGGGGATTCTGCCTGCTAAAAATGTTATAGGCTTGGGGGCGGGGCGTTAGAAGCATGGAAGCGTCTGGAGTTGCCAGTTCCTGTTAGAATTCGGTTGCCGGGCAACCAACCCCGTGCAGTTACTTGGAACGCAAAGGTTTAGGTGAGACGTTGCAATAAGAAATATTTGCCCATTCCCCTGCTTGTTGCCCCTTCCTCCGGGCTTTGTGTTTAGCGGGCTCCTAAGCGAGTGCCGGCCTGGCACAAGCTGCGGGGCAATAGCCTACACCATGCAACCTGCTTGCAGCCATACAAGTCCTAATTGTCCCTGACGTGTAGGTACTGTCCCTCTTTTGAGTCCGTGTCGCCATGTCACTCATTGTACTCATTTGTGCCTCTAACATACATTTAATTAAAGACAATGTGAGACTGCACTGGAAATTTGTCACTATGTATAAAGCAGTGTGCAAAGCTGGGTATACTGCACTCTTAATGCAAACAAAATGAGGAAGGTCCCACTCCTTCCCTGTCACCCACCAAATCACAGCACCACTGCTATAATAAAAGTATTATTTTATTGTTAAGAAAATCACATATTCACAAACTTTGGACATGATTAAAAAACATATAAGACAAAACACACCATCGGGAGGGGAACGAAACTTGAAGGGGGGCAATGGGAATGGCGTTTCTAAATACTATAATCGTAGTTCATTATCTCAAAGACCTGGCTGTGCTAATTAAAGTGCAATGTGCTAATCTATCTCATCTATTAATCTAACTTATATCATAACTTACAATGTAATCATAAAACACAAACACCGTGCATCCTAATACTGATAACTGATATACATAAACATACCTAAATTTCATAAAACTAGCAACTCCAGAGTGTACAATGTGAGGACAAAGCCAGGAGGGAGTGACGCCAGTGACGTCACGCAACGCGTAGACGTGGGGGCAGTGGGCGGGCGGTCACAAGCACATGTGAGTTTACTCTCTTTGTTTACTTTGGATTGTTTCTTTTGATCCCTCCTGGCTTTGTCCTCACATTGTACACTCTGGAGTTGCTAGTTTTATGAAATTTAGGTATGTTTATGTATATCAGTTATCAGTATTAGGATGCACGGTGTTTGTGTTTTATGATTACATTGTAAGTTATGATATAAGTTAGATTAATAGATGAGATAGATTAGCACATTGCACTTTAATTAGCACAGCCAGGTCTTTGAGATAATGAACTACGATTATAGTATTTAGAAACGCCATTCCCATTGCCCCCCTTCAAGTTTCGTTCCCCTCCCGATGGTGTGTTTTGTCTTATATGTTTTTTAATCATGTCCAAAGTTTGTGAATATGTGATTTTCTTAACAATAAAATAATACTTTTATTATAGCAGTGGTGCTGTGATTTGGTGGGTGACAGGGAAGGAGTGGGACCTTCCTCATTTTGTTTCCTCTAACATACATATTTGCATCAATACATGATTCACTCTGACGATCCCAATCTTGGATGCCAGCACACCTCCCGCACTCACACAATGCGGAGGGAGGCTCAGGGGGAGGAGGAATGGGGCCAGTTTGCAGAGAAGCCGGTGCCGGGAGCGGCTGTGAGGACGTGGCCAATGCCGCTCTGACGCCGGCTGCTTGTACGGGGAAGCCTGTCACTCTGCTGCCGCTGCTGCTAGTGCTGGTGTCTGTTCCCTGACAGCGGGCCCACAAGACTTTAGCTACGCCCCTGGCTGGCACCATGGCAGGGCAGTGGGCGCACACCTGAGGCGGGCACCTGGCGGGAGTCCAGCACTAGCAGCAGCGGCAGCAGAGTGACAGGCTTCCCCGTACAAGCAGCCGGCGTCAGAGCAAGCGATGTGTAGGAGGAGGGCAAAAGGTGCGCGCCCGCACCTAGGAAGGAAGACTCGCGCGCATGCGCGGTAGATAGGTGGAGCGCCGCTTGCATCGGGAGCGAGCGGCGCTTCACCTATCTACCGCGCATGCGCGCGATTTTAACAGGAAACAGAACAGGAAAATTAAGATGCCGGCCGATTTTTTAAAATATAGCGACGCGCTGAGGGAACATACAAGGTAAGTTTTTTTTTTTATAACTTTGTTATTCGGGTCTTTCTGGTTATTTTACATATTTTTAAAGTATACATTAAAAAAAAAAGGGGGCAGGGTGTTGGTCCACTTTAAATCTTTATATCCCCCTACCCTGCCGCTGAGGCAGTGCGCCTTGATTTAAGGTAAGGCTTTTTCTTTGTAACTTCCCCCGTCCCACCTCAGGGTAGGGTGGCAGGGCGGGGGATTATATTTGACTAATATTCCGCTTTAAAGCCCAGACCTTAGGCAGGCACCTGCACTGCTCCTCCGGATTCTGGGTGCCACTATCTTGGCTAAGAGAGACTGAGCTGCATCCCCTGATTCTATGCGCACTTCCGCCCATTCAAGCGTGCATGGACCCACGGGATGTGGCTTTGTCTCTCTTTCCTGTGGCCGCCTGCCTAAGGTATATGCTTTTTTTTCTTTGTAACCCCCACATCCTGCCTCATCACCAGGGTAGGGCGACAGGGTGGGGGTCATTAGATGAGATGAAAAGTGGGGCGACGATTGGGCTCTGAAGCAGCCGGATCTCGCCTCAGCAGGCAGCAGCAACATTCAAAAGGGACCGGTGGGGCGGAAATCGTCCCCTTTTTTATTTTTGGTCCGATGTTCCTCTTTAAACCGGACCTTCAGCAGGATTTAATGAAAAGCCCAAACCCTTAAAAAAAACTATTCCCCAGCATCTAAAATTAATATATTTTACCTTTTTAGTCACTTACTTAGTATTCTTTCCCCCCACTGGGCTGCAAATGTGTTCAGGATACGGGTGCCGCCATCTTGCCTCAGAAGCATCACATACTGAGGAGAGGAGAGAGATAAAGTGCATGGGGCAGGGTTATAGCTGTGCTTTGCTCAGACAGAGCAGAGCTGTGGTTAGGGAAAGGACAGCAATCCCAGAATGCAGAGTGACACAGTCAGAAGACACTTCCTGTTTGCAGGCTGCCTGATGCTCCATGAGCCGCCATCTTGGATGTTTAAAGGTTCATAACATGCAGTAAATTCAGGTAGGATTATTTTTAATGTGAGCAATCTGTATGTACAGGTTGTGGGAAACATATGTTATGCTCTTATTCAGGGTGAAGGTCTGCTTTAAAGTGGACCAACACCCAGGATTTTGAGTATCCTGGGTTTTGGTCCACTTCGGTGGGGCACCCCGATCGGGGGTGCCCCGCTGTGTGAAACCCCCCAGAAACCCCAAAAAACTCACCTCTCCCCGCTCCCACGTGAACGCCGCAGCCAATCCCTGCCAACGTCTAGGTGGGGGACAGGAACGTACAAGCCTCTTCCGCCGCCGCCTCCCGCGCATCACTCTCGGCGCGCGGATCAGGTAAGATCTTTTTGGGGTTTCTGGGGGGTTTCACCCCGCGGGACATCCCGATCTCGGATGTCCCGCGGGGTGGGAGGTGATCGGCCCGGGAATCTTATAGATTTCCGGGCCGATCACCCCTGGGTGTTGGTCCACTTTAAGTTCTAAGACTATAGAGTCTCTTCAGGGATTTGGGATGCCCCACTGTTCGGTGTCTCCATGTCTGATTCCCTCTTCTGCAATCACACAGCACATGTGCGATTAGCCTCTATGCCATGCATATTATTGAAAATAAAAGCATCCTGATGTAATGTGAAGGCAAACATTTCATTTGCGCCTTTATTTTTCTATGGTCCAACTTTTAGCACTCGCTGTTTTTCTGAATACATTTGCGTTTAGGTAGCGGTTTTATTTGGAATAGACTTATTACCTAATCCCTATCGAAATCAAGAAAGCTGTCAATGCTGTGTGCATAGAAACACACTCAGTGGAGTCCTTTGTTCTCATCTATGCAAGGCCTCCTACACTCGATTGCTCGGCTTTCAGCTAGCACAACATCCCCATCTCGCTACCATGAGCTCGGCGATCTCCTCGGGTCACGCATGCGCGGTAGAGGAGACGTCATGGCTGCGCGCAGCGCCGGTTCACGTGGCCTTTTTCATGAGGCGGTTCGGGCAGTATTGGGCAGCTGGCCGGTGTTGCAGGTGATTGCTGGAGTGGTGCTACTCTATTACGTGCACGACAGGGTGGGGGTGTCACTTATTTGTGTGTTCATATAGATGTAATGGCTGTGGGCGAGGTTTATTTTGTATATGTTTAGAGTTTGATTGCCTCGTGGTCCACAACAGGAATTTGAGCTCATAGCAAGGACACGCTTGTCATAGAGACATGAGGGCTTCATCTGGTGGAACAGGAATTCCCCATTAGGCATACCGTCCAACTTTTCAGTGTGGGAAAGAGGGACGATTGTTAAACTAAGCCACGCCCCCTCATTGATGGTTAGGAGATATGGTTTAACAGTAACAACAATATAAGCACTTTAAATAGGAGAATGAATCATTTATTGATGCAGATCTGCATATTAAACCTCAAAGATGGACATAGAAGAACCATGAGGGACATGGAGTTAAAGGGGGGACAGTCCCATCAAATCAGGGACGGTTGGGAGGTATGCCATTAGGCACTTAAAGTGGACCAAAGCCCAGCTGGATTGGCCCAGGAATCTATAAGATTTGCGGGCTGATCCATTCACTCCCTGCGGGCATCCAAAATCAGGATGCCCCGCTGTGTCAAACCCCCCAGGTCACCCGCAACACCTAAATCCCAGTCCAACGGTGCATGCGCGGGCCGTGGCCGCATCCCCACTATCCTTCTAGCAGGATGCGTGCCCGCGCCGCCCCTTGTTACAGGGAAGCACAAGATGCGCTAGCTGTCGCTGAGCTAAGATGCCACTCAGGCGTACATAGCTCAGCGGATCAGAGTGCGCTGATTGGACGAGCAGACGCACATGGGCTGTAGAACCAGGATGAGGTGAGTTAATGCGTGATCTCTGGGGGGTTTTACACAGCAGGGCACCGGGGGAGTGGACCAAAATCCCAGGTTTTGGTCTACTTTAAGGGCCTATGCAGGGGATCCTCTGGATGAAGCAGACCAAAACCCAGGATTTCCACACATCGGGGGGTTATTATACAGCAAGCAAGCTTTCACTTAGACTTAAGAGTCTTTAATCTATAGGGCCGGGTGATGAGGGATTTGGTCTGCTGGACTGCAAGGAGGAAGTTAAGGTGGTCTCGGTTTTTGATCCTTGCCACCGGATCTTACCGATTTGGGATGCCCTGCTGTGTGAAACCCACCAAAACATGCACGGCCTCTTGTCCAATCAGTTATTTCAACTGCTCAAATCGTCTAAGACTTGGCTCCAGCCGAATGGAGCCAAGCGTCCCAGCAGCCGCAACCCCGCTCCCCTCTAACAGGAAGCATGCCCGTGCTGGCCATTCACAAATACCTTGTGTGGATGTGCACCCTGCTAAAACGTACAGCATGCGGCAGCCGCTGCTTGCACATGCGCTGTTGAATCTGGTGCATTTACTGGCCGACCTGGGGGTGATTCTGGATGCCCCAGGGGGAAATAATCTTTCCTTGGAGTCTCATAGACTCCAGGGTGGGTTTTGGTCCACTTTAAGGTAAATCAAAACTTGTATCTTTTGGCCCTGGAGTGATATATAATGGATAGGAGAATCCGGGTGCTATCACATTCCAGGGCCTCCTCCCAAAGGTCTCTCTAAAGGCACAATATTGTCCAACATGGAATGATGCACACCACCAAAAGCGTTTAAATGCTTAAACGATTATTAAAGACAGACACAAATAAAAAAATCAGTGGACCAAGAATGGAAACGCCCCCACTTCCTCCCCAGACGTCCTGATTGGCTGCTTCTCTCTGCAGCTATGAAACCCCACCCTCCTCTCTGGTCACACTATGTGCTGGCTGACTGGAGACGCTCTTAGCCTGCAACATCTCTCACCCCTATGTGCTGGCAGTAGAGGCACAACAATGCACTTTTATTTTTTTAGTGATATATGTAAAGCACACAGTGTGATGGGCCAGATGGCAGTGGATCAGTACTTCTTGACGATCCAGAGCTTCTCACTCAGGGACAGCTGCTCTATCCCAGTTTACAAACGCTGGCTTTAACGGCTTGGCTGCTGAAACCTCCATCTTGATGGGCAAGGGATTGCTGGCTTCAGTTGTCAATACTTTGATTCAGGCTCGGAAGAAATGTTCGTTTATGATTTGCTACAGGGTCTGGCATGCTTATTGCTTGGTGTGAGTCTAAGTCTTTTTCTTGTCGTGACTTCTCCATTCCCAGGATTCTGGAGTTTTTACAGCGTGGTCTGGATTTCGGTTTCGGCTCTGGCAATTTTTTTCCAAAGATCTTTTGCCAATCATAGGCTTTGTCAAGACTTTTTTCCAGGGAGTTACTCATGTGCGTCCACCGCATAAGCCTCTGCTTTGGGATTTAAACTTGGTGCTTTCTGCTCTACAGGTTCCCCCCTTCGAGCCTCTGCGCGATGCCGCTCTGCCCATTCTGACGCCTTTTTGGTCGCTATTACTTCGGTGCGTCTCTGAGCTGGTGGCGCTTTCCATGAAACCTTCTTATTTTGAGCGGCATCAGGATAAGCTTGCCCAAGGTTGTATCTGCTTTTCATCTCAATCAGGATGTTGTCTAACCTTCCTTGTGTCCTGCCCCTTCTAATTCTAAGAAACGGACCCTTCATTCCCTGGACGTGGTCAGGGCGCTCAAATTTTATTTGGTCGCTACTGAGTCTTTTCGGAAGTCTGATGCGCTGTTTGTTCTTCCTGCCGGGCCTAGGAAGGGCTTGCCTCCAGCCAAATCCACTATCAGTAAGTGGATCCGACAGGCAGTGGTGCATGCTTATTCTGCTAAAGGGAAGGAACCTCTTACTGCTCATTCCACTCGTGCTATTGGTGCTTCTTGGGCTTTTCAGCACCAGGCTTCTGTTGAACAGGTTTGTAAGGCCGCTACTTGGTTTTCAGTTCATACTTTAAAGTTTTACAAGGTTGATGTTAGGGCCTCAGCTGACGCTGTCTTTGGCCGCAAGGTGCTTCAGGTGGTAGTGGCTTGAACTGCCTGCCGTTGCTCACTGGGGATCCCACCCTACTTTTCATGGACACTGCTGTTGGATGTCCCAGACGTAATGATTGAAATGAAACAAGCCGTGCTGTATACAAGGAAAAATACAATTTTGTGATTACTCACTTGTAGAATTGTTTTTACTGTGTACAGCACGGCTTGTTTCATCCCTCCCTTGTTATCGTTGTCCTTGGTTGCCTCTTTATGGTGATTTGTTTAAAGAGCTATCCTGTTGTGGGCGGTGTATTATGTTAACATGGTTTGTCTCCTGGCTTCTGGCATTACTGCTTTTCAAACACTGGGAGTCTCTGGGTGATTCCTGGCCTTTTATTGGGCCGGGAGGAGCCACAAGTCTTCTGCAGTCAACTGCGCCACCGTGTGGCAGAATACCCAGACGTAATGATTGAAATGAAACAAGCCGTGCTGTACACAGTAAATTCTGCAAACAATTCTACAGGTGAGTAATCACAGAATTGTATTCTTTCCCTTGAGGATACGTCTGACCTGATTAGGGGCATTTTATCCTCTCTTAAGATTACCCCCTCCTCATTCAGGATAATCTCTGCCAGGGTTTTTTGGAATTCTTAGAGATTGATGCCCTTTCGTCTTTCATCCACGCCTCAAATTTATACCAAGATTCTTGCGGAGGCAATGGCATATCCGATATTAAATCAGATCGACATTGTGGCATACCTGGACAATCTCCTTCTCCTTGGTCTGTCCAAGGAGAATTTGGAGAACAATGCGAGGATAACCTTGTCCCTCCTTTGAGATCTGGGGAGAAAGGGGTTTTTTTTTTCTTTCTTTGTCTAGAGGAAGACCAGTGAAGCCCTAAGGCCTTCCCTCTCTGGAACCTTTCCATTGTCCTTAATGGTCTTGCATGGCCACCTTTCGAGGCCCCCGGAAAGAGGCAGCAATTACGTTTCTAACTCTCAAAGTGGCTTTTATAAATAGCCATTACTTCAGCCAGAAGGATTAGTGGATATGCAGGGGATGCATCTGTTGGATGCCAGAATCATGCTGTTGACATACTCGGATCGCGCCTCGGAGTGGAGGAGATCCAACCATTTGTTGCTTTTGTTTGCAGGGAAAAATAGAGGATTGCAAGCATCCATTGCAGGTGGCTTAGGGAACCCATCCGGTTAGCTCACGAAAGTTCCAGGGGACAGGCCCCAAAACCCCTGCAAGCACACTCTACAAGAGCGGTTTTTCCTTCCTGGGCAAATTGGTCACGAGTCTCTTTGGAGGAGATTTGCAGAGCAGAAATTTGGGCTTCCCCAAACATTTTGAAGCACTACAGAGTGGATATTTCTTCCTACAAGAAACAGGAATTTGGCAGGAAGATTCTACAAGTTATTTTCCCTCCCTGTGGTAGGACTGTATTTAGTATTTATCGCTTATTTTCGGCTAAGCCCCAATTAGCTTACCGGTAATGTCATTTCTGGTAGTCCTCCAGAATGGCTTCCTATATCCCGCCCAGGCTAAGTATTTTTGATATTATGGTTTAAACATGTTTCTTTTGGAATTTCATGGTTAAAACACTGAGATCCCGGAGAAAGGGGCGGAGTTCAGTTATCTTCCATTGATTTCCTAGCTGGTCATTTAGCAACAGTACCATTCTCAGGTTTATTAAAAAGGTAATTTTTTTATTACCATGAGAATTGTTTTAAACTCTTATTGAATCAATGCCATGTTCAGTAAAAAGCTTCTGTTTGTTGGCTAGTCTACTTCTGGTGCAGGTGACTAGGTGCAAGTGCTGTATGGAGGACATTCACCTCTGGAGTAGTTACTGAGGGTGCAAAGGGGCACCCGTGCTTACCCTTACAGAACAAGGGCTTTAAAAGATCTTGATAATAAGTACCAGCAATGATCAGTGATTTTTTTTTATTTAACAGATTGCAGTAGAGCATTCGTTTGGAGGTCACTATGCCCAGGAGAAGGCAGAATGGATGGTGAGAGCAGTGGATGAATATTTTAATACTAACTGTAAGTTTCATTATAGTTCTCATTTTACTTTTTTTCATGTAATTTCCCAGGAACTCACAAGGTTTTGCCCACCAGCTGTGTATGCGTCTTCAGTTTCTCCCTGTTACAAGTAGGAGGCAGCTATGAAAAATCTGCCGCATTGTTCCACTTTAACATCTGGATAATTTTTGAATGCAGGGAAAACAGGAGGGGAGGATTAATGAAATTTAGATGTGCTTGAATAGAGTGTTTACAACTATGCCTCCCTCAGTCTATTCACAATGTATATATATTTTTAGCTGACTTGGAGCAATACGAGGTAGAAGAGACCCTGGAGTCCATTTTAAATGATGAGTTTGATACAGTAGTAGAGGATGGAAGCTTACCACAGGTAAGGACCTTGTGTCTGGCCATTTTTATTTCCTTAATCATCTCACAAGTGGAGTGTTTATCCTTCTTTACCAGGCCATTCTTTCCAATTTTGTTGTTATTATTTGTTGTTTCTTTAATTATTTTTTTAAATTTTTGAGCCAATCTAAATGTATAAATGGCACCTTAGATCGCTCTATCGTATCGTTAGATGTCAAAATACTAAAACAAAATAACAGCAAAACTGCTGCAACTATGAAATGTATTATTTATATAAATATTATTTATATGTATCCATTTTTAGTCACTTATTATTCTTTCCCCCACTGGGCTGCAACTCTGTTCAGGCCTTTAGCATACGGGCGCCGCCATCTTGACTCAGAAGCATCACACTTACTGAGGAGAGGAGAGTTGGATAAAGTACAGGGGGTGGGTTACAGCTGTGCTTTGCACAGACAGAGCAGAGCTGGGGTCAGGAAAAGGTCAGCAGTCCCAGAATGCAGAGCAGCACAGTCAGAAGGCACTTCCTGTTTGCAGGTTGCCTGATGTTCCATGAGCCGCCATCTTGTATGTTTAAAGGCTCATAACATGCAGTAGATGCAGGTAGGATGATTTTTAATGTGGGCAATCTGTATGTACAGGGTGTGGGAAACATATAAGATAGACTGTTATTCAGAGTGAAGGACCGCTTTAAATGTCCCCCCCCCGCAATTAAGATATTCATATTGTGTGCTGAAGTGTCCTGAAGTAACTTTGAGGGGACATTTAAGGGATGGGGGGGATGCAGCCGCTGCTTTACCGGGAAAAAGACGTGATTTTTGAGTGACCTGGGGGGGGGGGGGGGGTTCACACAGTGGGGCACCCAAGGGGAGGGAATCTTATAGATTCCAGGACTGTCGAGGTGTGTGTTTTGGTCCAATTATGCCTTTGTGGGAGGGCCCTGGAATTTAAAAGGCTCCAGGGCCGACCACTAGCCCCCTGCCCCCCCCCGGGCATCCTACAGCGGGATGCCCCACTGTGGGTGGTAAACAAAACTTTCCCAGCGGCTCTGGCAATGCTGCAATCGCCGGCTTCCCTGCAGCTGTGGGAGCGTGCACGTGCTCATAACTACGGCATCCAATCGGCGTTCTCAAAATTGCTGTTTGGGCATGGATTTTAAAGTGGACCAACACCCAGGATTTTGACTATCCTGGGTCTTGGTCCACTTCGGTGGGGCACCCCCGATCGGGGTGCCCCGCTGTGTGAAACCCCCCCGAACCCCCCGAACAACTCACCTCTCCCCGCTCCCAGCGCCGACGTACAAGGGGAGAGCTGGGACGTCTAAGCGGCGGCGGCCGCCGCCGCCTCCCTCGCGTCACTTTTGACGCGCGCGCCCCCGCGCCGGCCATTCGCAGACGGCCGGCGCGGAGGCGCGCACGCCTACAGGGGCGCGAGGGAGGCGGCGGCGGCCGGCCGCCGCCGAAGATAAGGTAGGTGAGTTGGGGTGCTTGGGGGGGGTTTCACCCCGTGGGACATCCCGATCTCGGATGTCCCGCGGGGTGGGGGGTGATCGGCCCGGGAATCTTATAGATTCCCGGGCCGATCACCCCAGGGTGTTGGTCCACTTTAAAACCTTTCCACCGTAGATGGAGCAGCATCGTCCAAGGTACTCAGCCGGGTGGGGGTTCACAGGGTGCCCCAGAAGAGTTTTTCTCCACTTTAAAGAGCGCTTTCTTAAAGCAGAAAGTATTTACAACATAACAAATTTAACCCATGATTCTAAGCAATAGGCAGAGCCATGCAAATATTATTTTCACCTTTGTTATATCTCAAGCACACAGAGAAGGCCAGGTTTGCAATGCTTGAAGATATCTTTATATTTACACACTTTTAATACTTTCTGCTTCAGGCTTAATAGATTGGCTTTTTTGGTTTCTTTTAGCCAAGCTATTAAACCTGACATGAGTCTTTCGTTAAAGTGGCTTGTCCCCTCTGTTCCTATATTTTTGTTTATTTTGAAATCACTTTCACAGGATGTTGGAGTGATCAAAAGCCCCAGAACCACTTTTATTGGTCATAGAGCCTTTCATTATGTTATCGGCTGTATTGTAACAGCACAGTCACAGAAATTTGCAGCGCTGCCCACAGCTTTAAATGTGATCTGATGCTTTTATATGTTGGGTTACATTTAAAGTGGACCAACACCCAGGATTTTGACTATCCTGGGTTTTGGTCCACTTCAGGGGGGCACCCCGATTAGGCCTGCTATGTAAAACCCCCCAGAAACCCCCAAACTCACCTCACCACGCTCCCACGGACAAGCGGCGGACAAGGCAGCGCGTCCGCCGCCGCCTCCCGCGCGCCCCTCTGACAGTGCACGCGCCGGCCATTCACAAACGGCCGGCGCGGGCGCGCGCACGGCTAGAGGAGTGCGCGGGAGGCGGCGGCGGCCGCTGCCGATCAGGTGAGTTCTTTTGGGGTTTTGGGGGGGGTCCCTCACCGCGGGACATCCCGATCTCAGATGTCCCGCGGTGAGGGGGGTGATCGGCCCGGGAATCTTATAGATTCCCGGGCCGATCACCCATGGGTGACGGTCCACTTTAAAGGGTAAGTCCACTTGCAGTGGAATTTTTAATGTATATATTTTGTGCCAAAACAATGCTCTCAAGGTGCTCAGCTGATCATGTGATAAAGTGCAAGAGAAACCAAGAACAGACATTTCAATTGTAGCTTCCTGGAAAGGTTAAAAAAAAATCAGTAAGCAGTAAGGCTTTTATAGTGGACCTACAGCCTGTGACCTTGTATTGCTTTCATTCTTCAGATCGCCCAGCAGCTGTGCACACTGTATTGTCAGTGCCGGAGCGGAGACACTGCTGCAGTGCAGCAGAAGATAACGCAGCTTTCCCAGAAAAGGTACAATGTGAAGGCCAATGTGCAAGAAGTAAAAGCACCAGAGGAGGATGAGGAAAGCAGCGACGAAGATGAGGTACTCATTTATTATGGCACAGGGATTAGGAGCAATAGCGGTGGAGACCTGAACAGTCGCCAAGAAGGGTCCTGGTCCGTGCACACCCTAACCAACCCCCCTCCTGCTGATAGCTTTTTCCCATGATGGAGAACCAGAAACCATTTAGGGTTCTCCTTTTGACAGCCTTTTAAAAGGAAAATTAATATTGCGGACTCGCTAGCAGTGGGTTGGGGTACCCACAGACCAGGACCCTCTCTGGCACAAAAGGGGGGGCTCTAAAACTCTGAATATATCTGAAGATTTAAAGAGAATCGGGAATCTCGTCTGCATATGTTTGAATGCTTAAAGTGACAGAGCTTTCTTTAATAGCAGAATACTGTCACATGTCGTGAATTCAATCAGGTCCGTTTTTCTGTGGCTCTTGAATATAAGAAAGTACCAATTTGTCCAATAAGAGCGTTCTTAGCTGAGACTTGGCCAGTCAATGTTTTTCTGCAGTGTAGAGGAGTAGACCTGGGCTACCTCGCTGTGGCCTACTTTGGCAGTGCCTGAGCTGTCACCTGATTTGTTAGAAAAAAAAAGGCATGGCATTGCTCAGCATGGCCCCAAAGAAAACATTGAGTGTGTTGGCATATCACCAGCTCCTCTATGTGGTAGGTTCACATACCATCGGGCAGATCAGTTTCCTTGCCAGTATAGAGGTTACCTTGTACAGCATGTGGCTCATCCTACCATCTGGACCCCAAACCCCACTTCTTTGGTTGTGGGGTAAGGTAAAGTGGACCTAAACCTTCCTTTGCAACTTTACAACTCTAGAGATACATACCTTTTTCTTAGTGAAGTCTCATCTGACTTGGAACAGAAAACAGCAACACAGTCGTGTGGCAGTGTATCTCCTAAATTCAGACTTTGTTGACAGTGGGAGTAGGTGGGCTGCGTGATTGTGGTCTTGGTAGTAGTAAAGTCTGCTTTAAAAAGGAAGTTGAGTCTAAAAATACCCTACTTCCTCTGTACATTTCCAGTTACTGGCAAAGCCCAGGCATACTGATACGCACCCCTTCTGGTTTCAAGCAAGGATGTGACTGTAAGCTTACAGTGATCTGCTATTCCACACATCATAACTTAATGGTTGATGCCAGTATTTTATTTGTGGAGGGGGGCTTTAAGGTGGACCTAAACGTTCTGGCAGGTAGGGTTCTGCATTCTGGGATTGTTGTCCTTTTCTTTGCCCCAGCTCTGCTTTGTCTGTGCTAAGCACAGCTATTGCCCCTCCCCCCGCACTTTTCACCCCTCTCCTCTCCTCAATATGTGATGCTTCTGAGGCAAGATGGCGGCACCCAGAGTCCTGAACAAAGTTGCAGCCCAGTGGGGGGAAATAATAAGTAAGCAACTAAAAACATAAAATGTATTAATTGTAAATGCTGGGGAATAGTTTTTAAGGGTTCTGTCTTTTCATTAAATGATGCTGAAGGTCTAAAGTGGACCAAAAGCCACCCTACAGTCTGATACTCCAGGGCAGGAATACTCGCTCTCCCCAGGGCACCCAGATTCGGGATGCCCCACTGAGTAAGACCCCGCAGGTTGCTCAGTAAACTAATTTCTCCCCGATCCAACGGCGCATGCGCGTCTGGCGACGCTCCCTGATATACCTTTATCAGGGGCCGAGTGGGCACGCTTCTTGTTAGAGGGAAGCAGGGATGCTGCCGCTGGGTCACTTAGGACCACTTTTGAGGACTCGGCTAGATGATCCTTAGATGAGTGGGCGGGAGCGCATCCTAGATGCTGGGGAATAGTTTTTTTTTAAGGACTTGGGGTTTTCATTAAATGATGCTGAAGGTCTGGTTTAACTTCAGTTTAAAGTGGACCAACACTCAGGATTTTGACTATCCTGGTTTTTGGTCCACTTCCCCGGGCCACCCCGATCAGGGGTGCCCCGCTATGTGAAACCCCCCAGATTGCCAGATAAAACTCACCTCACCCCTCTCCTACGGTGCATGCGCGGCCGCTCGTCCAATCGGCGCGCTCGGAGCGCGTCAAACCACAGCGGCTCCAAGCATGCTGACGGCCGCATCTCACGCTTCCCTCTAACAGGGAGCGCGCCTGCACCCTGCTAAGGAGAAGTGCGAGATGCGGCCGCAGCCCACGTATGCGCCGTTGGACCGGGAGTTAGGTTAGCGGGCGTCCCGGGGAGTTTCACACAGCGGGGCATCCTGATTTTGGATGCCCTGTGGGGAGGGATCGGCCTGGGAATCTTATAGATTCCTGGGCCGATCCAGCAGGGTATTGGTCCACTTTGCCCCACCCCTTTCTTCCAGTTCTCAGCATTTTGTGTTTTCTCTCCATGGAAATGGCTAGGAATACGGACTTCATACAGTTTATTTTTCCCCGGGCCGCACTTACGGTTGGCGTGCGCTGCTGGTGATGGGGTCGTAGCGTGCCCAATAATGTATTTCTGGCAACGCTGGGGGAGGCCAGAGCACGGGTCCTCTAGCAACTCTCACTTCCTGGCAGAGGTCGCCTTTCTCATTCTTTCAGCCTGGTATTTCTAATCCCAAAGCTAAGGAGAAAGAAAAGGATATAGGCCCTAGTATTAAGGGCCAGGATTGTAATCTTGCTCAGGTTGGCGGGTGGTTAATCTTCTTTTTTTGGGAGGGGTTTTGGGTCGCATGGCAGTCCATAACCTCAAATCTTTTTGTTGAGAATGGTGTCTCAGGGGTACCAACTGAATCTCAGATCCAGACCTCCACAGAGGTTTCAGATCATGAGGTTGCCATGTGACACCAATAAGAGGGGGGCTTTTTCCCAAGTTACCCACAGAGACAGTTCCCTATGTCAGCCAGGGCAGAGGGTATTATTCTCACGTATTTCTGGTTGAAAAGCCTTCTGGTGCGTTCAGAAAGATACTCCATCTGAAGGCCCTAAATCACTTTATTGTCTCCAATAATAAAACCAGTATGGAATCAATATTCACAATAAGAAACTCGCTCATTTTTCGGGGCTTTATGGTAAATATCGACCTTCAAGATGTCCACTTACACATGCCCGTCTTGCAATCAACCTAGATTGCAATCCACCTAGACCTGCACTTTCAGTATAGAGCCTTGCCATTTGGAAGCTCCTCTGCTCCCAGGATATTCACAAAGATACTGGCAGAAGCCATGAGTGTCCTGAGGTGCCAGGGTTTTGGACCAATTTAAGACCCAGTCATTGGCAATTTAGGTTTTCCTAGATAAAGCTCTAAGAAAGTATAGCCTGTTATATATATTCTTCATAGTTATTACTAGAAAATGACCAGTCTTTATCTTCAGATGTCCTAAGATGTCTCACCCCCATTCTTAAGGGTCTAATAAAAGCTCCTTTTGAGGGGTCTGACACAATTTTAACCCTATATATGTGTTTTTACTGCTTGCCATTATGCAGGGTTAGTGACTTACAGGCCCTCTCTATTCGAGAACCCTTTTGTATACTCCATCATTTAGGACAGCCCTAGCTACCCTCCTTGTATGGTCCTTCGGTTTCCCTGGGTTACTTGTTAATATACTGAGGACTGGGAGGAAGGGGTGGGGCTTTTAAACTTGTCCCAGTTGGTGTTTCCCCTCCAGGAACCTTCTCTCAAGTGGCTGTCCTGAAGGACTTGTATAAATACTGTTACCGGTAAGACTAACGGGGTTTTTTCAGGAACTGGCTGCAGACTATAGTGAAGCATTCATTCTTGCATCAGGGGACCAATAACCACAACACACCTTCTATTGGACAGACTCCAATGGGAAGGGCAAAGGGTGTAGGTCTGTTAATGCTGGAGGGCATGTTGCATCCAATTGCTGGATGTATAAGTCAGAAATCCCATCACTGATACTCTCCTCTTTCTGGCCACTGGATTGAGTGTCCAGCCTATACGTGGCCATTGGTGAAACTCTCCTGCCTGCCAGCAGTCATGTGAGACCTCCATGCAGCTCGGGGGATCAGAAGGTGAGACTGGCTGACAGGGTTTTTCCAGGAACTGGCTGCAGACTATTCATTCTTGCTTATAAGCATCTTTCTGGATATCCATGCATCAAGGGACCGATAACCACAACACACCTTCTATTGGACAGACTCCAATGGAAAGGGCAAAGCGTGTAGGTCTGATAATGCTGGAGGGGGGTGGCATGTGGCATCCAATTGCTGGATGTATAAGTCAGAAATCCCAACACGGATACTCTCCTCTTGCTGGCCACTGGATTGAGTCTACAGCCACTATGTGGCCATTGGTGAAACTCATCTGCCTGGCAGCAGTCATGTGGGACCTCCATGCAGCCCCAGGGATCAGAAAGTGGGTGAGTAACGGCTTTGAGTAACTGGCTGCAGCCCAGTCTGGTGTGTGGTGTGGGGACATCCAGCAATCGGACACCCCTTGCTACCAATTATCACAGGGCAAAGTTTAAAAAGAGTATTGTCAGGCTTTTATGCTTTCCTTCATTACTATGGTTCCCTTTAATAAATCCCTCTGTCCAAAGTGTCGGGAGATGTGGTGCACTGTGTGCATGGCATACATTATTTATTCTTTGGTTGCTAGGCAACAGCAAATATGTTGGCAAGGCCTTCTAATGTACAAGAGATAACACCAAATAAATAAATAAATATCTAATGTTTAATGCAGCTGGCCTTAATTCTGGGAAGCAGTGAGGCCACTGTGTGCTTAAAATATTTTAAGATAAGATATATCTTAATTTATGGACTGTGATTCCATAGATTTAGGTCTGCATGTTATTAGCTAATCTACTTATTCTGTTGTCTGTTACAGGCAATGGACTGTGAGACGAGTACAAACGCTACTTCTTCATCAAGCGTGTCCACCACACCCTGTATGCCGGAGACTGCCGAGCCCAGCAGGGATCCTGAGGAGCCACCACAGGATCCTGATGGATGGACAGTGGTGCGAAGGAAAAAAAAGTGACCAGCACTATTCTCAGAAATCACCACTAGGTGGTGGCATTGCACCTGGTATAAAGAATGGCCTGTATCTAGACTGAGAGCCCTGCTGACACCCTGCGGAGACTCACATGATGCACCCCGCATAGGTGATGGTGTGTGTGACTGAACTGTTTTAGCGAAATATCACACCAACAAAACTGTTGGGGCATTTGCTCCATAAACTGCTGTGCTGCCATGGTAACCCTTTTATCTATTGGCCGCACTGATAGATTATTAAGCCTTTAAAAAAAAAATCTCCCACATATTCTCTGCTATAGACCCAAATAGCTGTTTTTCGCGTGACCCACTACCATCGACAAACCGGCCCCCTAATTATATATATATATATATATATATGTTTCTGTACTACGCCGATGTCTTCAAAAAATAAAGTCTGCCTCACTCCCCAATGCTGGATCAACTGACCCATGGGGTGAAAGGAGTATAGGCTTTAAAGGATACCTGCACGTACTGCTGCAGACCATTCTTTTTTCTATTTTACTTCACTTCTCACTGCATATGTGTAGTAGCCATGTTTGTAAACACTTACCCTGCTTTCAGGGAAGCTGATATAATTGATAAAGATCCAGCCCCATTACAGGGGCATTCCAATTTAGGCATGCCCCATTGTGTGTAACCGCCCGGTTCCACCCTTACCCTCCTCGATCCGCATACCCTGCCCGCACCTGCTCCAAGCAATTGGAATGGCTGGTGGGTGAGGTGACCCACAATTCATTGCCGGAGGAACGCTTACACATGCACAATGTGATGACCGGACCGAAGAGAGTACAGGGTGAACCGGAAGGTTTTACACATGGGGACTCCAAATCAGGATGTTACTGTAAAGTGGACCAAAACCCAGAGGGAGTGTGTTTTTGGTCTGTTTTTAAGGATAACTGCACTCAAAGGGCTCAATGTACTTGCCGCAGATCCTGTTTTGCTTTGGAAATGGGTGTTTAAAAAGGAATCCCAGTCAAAAATAAATACAGTTAAGGATTCATGAGAAGCCAAAATAAGGAATGGAGGTCTCATTCATGGAGGACGTCAAATAGCTGTGCATTGCAAATCACTGCTATTATTAGAGGCACACGTGCAGCAGCTGCTTCCTGTCCCCCGTCATTAATTGCGGTGTAATAAGTTATTTATTCAGGCCAGAGAGGACCATAGGGATCAGATTTTGCAGAAGGAGAGCAGTGTGCAAGCTGCTGAAACGCTGCTGGAGACAGATGGAATTTCAGCCGTGGCTCTGCTCTTGGCAGAATATGGGCAGAGTCGGTTGAGGTGGAGGAGATGTTGAGTGCCTTATCTGATGAGGTATACTTTGATACACAGCAAACAATCACAGGGGGAAAATTGCACCTGGCTTCTCATTATTGCCGAGCCAGCAAAGACCAAGCTTCCATTCAGCTACATATTTTGATGAAGCCTGTTGCTATATGTGATGCTTCCTAGATTGAAATCCTCCCATCCCGATGTACCCACCTCAATCTGAGAGCAAGTGACATTTCCACTCTTACAGCCCTGAGCACCTGTCGGCAGACATTCAGGTCCGCAGGACTTAAAGAGTGGCGATGCTGCTTCAAGCTGCCCATGTGCCGTGGAATCCTGGATCAAGGTGGCCCTGGGTGTATGGGGTGCGGGTTTCACATGGTGTGTTTTTAATTAGACCTAAAGGCAGAACATGTCTAGCAAGGAGGGCCCTTTGGCACTCTTAATCAGCTCTTATCCTTCGTGGGAGAGAGCTCTGCAAGCAAAAGATGGGTATCTCTTCGTTTTGGGCTTGCTGGTGGTAGGAGGGTTAAGGTGTCCATGGATTAGGATCCTCCCTGGTGAAGAGCTTCAAGGGAGCGTTAGGTCTGCTTTAAAGTGGACTAAAATCCGGTTTGGCCAGCCTTGGGTATCCCCATTCAGTAACCCCCCACTTTCCACAATCCAGTGGTGTTGAATTGTGCAGCCTGGATGCACGGCATAGCTGGGCACAGGGGAGTGCATGTGAAGGGGATGCCTGCCAGGCCAATGGGTGTGCCATGGGATCACGGGGGGGTTCAAACAGCAGGGCAGAGCATTCTCCAGGGCCTGGGACCAAAACTAGGGATAGGCAAAATCCTGTGTTTTGGTTCACTTTGAGGCAGATTAAATACAAATAAACACTTACCTGTTGGTCTGCATTTTCAGTCCTTTAAAGACCTTCAGGCTGCAACAAGCCTGTTTACCTGCTATAAGCATTTTGCCAATAGTGTGCACCCTGCTGCCAGGGCATTCTGGGATTTACACTCATGCATCCCAGAAGCATGCATGCAACTTTCCTGCTGATGGCTCCAAAGCACCCCTGCCCCCTGGACAACATGGGAACAAATATATTGTTTACTGAGGGGAAAAATGAGAGATTGCAGAGGTACAGTAGGTGCGGGTTTTGATTTGCATTCAATAAAAAGCAAGATGAAAGGCAGGGTCCCTGCTTGTTTCATAGACTACAATGTACCATTCATATGGGAATTGCAGTTGCTGCAGATAAATTTGTAACTATAGCTTTACAACAGGAGATGATACAAGACACAGCAGGTTGGCAGAAATTGGCTGACACGTAAGACAGTTTCTTACAGGGTTAGGCTTCTAATACGAGAATCCCTGGAGATTTCTGTGCTTATGATGGGACCTATAGCCTACTTGGGAACAAAAAGTTTCATGTACCACCGGTGATACTGGTGCCACTAGTTGGAAACCACTGCTTCATGACTATTCCTCATTTGGGCCAGGTGATGCCAAGTGAATGCGTAAGTAGATTGAATTACCTCTTTTGTGTTTGGTACATCTTAGATCAGGTGCCCCCTCAGAAATGGAGCCCACAGGCTTATGCCAAATGCTGACCTGACTCACTCCAGCTGTGTTTTGTGTGGTTTTGGGTCTGTAGAGCGGCGTTTGGGAGTGATTACAGCTGCCGGAATTTTCGGGCGAATAAGAAGTACAAACGCAGACTGGTTGCGGTAAACAGACTGTATTGAACAGATAGAACATATGGTACCTCCAGCACACAGTACAGGGGGACGGGGGAGGCACTGAATACAAACAACCCCCAGTGGCCCGCCACCAATGCCATGCCTCCACCCAAACAACTGACAGAAACTGGAAGCCGGGGTGCGCACAGGTCAATACAGTACGAAGGGGCATTCGCAGGGCAGCAAGACAGGGTATAAAAGACATGCATACAGGGTGCTGCGAGAGGAAAGACAGATTGGTATCGGCACCCTGGCTGAATGCTACACAGTCGCTGCATGAGGGTTATTAGCAATGGCTGCCGCCTTCTGAGTCACACAACTTCTCAAGACATTGGAATTTGGCACTACATTTTGGCAGATATCTTGTGTGGCTTGCCCTGGGGTCACCCTGACATTGTCCACATACATATTGGTCTGGTCACTGAAGGTCCATTCAAAACTAGCAATGGATGCTAATGTTTCTCAGTTGTGTAAATGATGATTAAGTACCCTGTATCAACCCTCATAAGCGTATCAGCCAAACATCCTGGCAGAATATAAAGGACAAGTGCACTTTTATATTTCTGTCATTTATTTGGTACACAGCTTTTCAATACGCACGGGTAATAGCTCCTTATCCTTTTCTTTATAAGGTCCATCCTGTGCAAAGAAGAATAAAATCAGTGGAACTTAAACTTGCAAACAGTGACCCCCGGGAACACTGTTCTGCAGTGGTTAAATGAAGAGCTTAACCCATTTATGGATTTGCTCTCTATTTTAACACTGTGTTGGATGTCCCCCAAGGTACACTGTTCAGTGATCCTAAAGCCTTTTCATAATTTTGAATGCTTGAGGTATTATCCAGGCTAGTACAAAAAGCAGAAGCCATGCACGCCCTTTGTCCCCTGCAGCTGATTGCTACCACTCCAATGGTTGGAAAAGTACGGGGTGATGAGATCGAATCCTGGCGTGATCTCAAGTCCCTGATGGACTCTGCCATGACCATGAATTTAGCACACCAGGCTCTAATCATTGCAATAGAGAGGGGGTGCCAGGCCTTGGCTACTAATCTTTTTTGTTCACTAGGGTGGACTTTACAAGAATTTCTCCTTTAAGTTTTGCTATGTGCCTCATTACCTGGTAAACAGTCTCCTGAGGCGTTTGTGCTTACTCTCTCAATCAAATGGTAACCCTGTTAAGTTGATAGTGGAGGGTCCCATGGTTTGTAATTGAACCGTGGGCATGTCAACTCACACAAAGACTATATGTGACCCCCTGATTTCCACCCCTTTACATTGTCACCCTTCAAGCCCCTCATTGCACCCTCCTTTCTAGTTTGTGCCTGTTCACTAGCACCAGTTCCCTGGCATACTGTCCAATTCTACTGGCTTGGGAGGCCCAGTGAGGCTGCCAGAAACACGTAGGTGAAGGGAAGACCTGGTGTAATGTGCAGTAAAGGTGATTTTTTTTTTTAACCTTTTCTAAAGTTCTAGCACTAAATCATCCTGAAGGGTGGAGTTTTGCCTTTCTCAGTAATTTGTATTTATAAAGTTAAACCTGAGGAGCCCATTTTCAAAGTTTAAAATATTTATGAATTTCACATTATAAAGTTTGATTTCCAGCCAGTGGAAATCTCCAGTACAATAGCAGGCAGCGTGTGTATATCAGCATATGCTGACACCTAATTACAATGCTGTAATACACAGGTGGCCACAGGGGGCAGAGTTATAGACCACCAGGGAGTGGTAACAAGTGGAATCAGGGAGTTGGTAACACATTTTTGCTTCTAGATGTTGCTGCTGAGAGGATACAGGAATGGAGAGGCTGGAGGTTTTTTACATTTTGCCTGGATTATCCCTTTTAACTCTTGCAACACTTTTGGGTAAGCCACATCTCTTACCAACAAGCCACACCCACTCATCCTGGAATAATGGCTTTAGGTCTTGTAGTAGGGTGGCAAAATAGTTCTGCATGCCTCACTGCTATATATAGCCCCTTAACCCAGGGCTGCTGGTCTTAGACCCATTCCTTGAGGGCTTTTCTAAATTACATCTCACTGCTATACGTGGCTGTGGATCAAAGGTGACCTAAATCCAGGCTAAATGTTTCATTTCTGATTTGCTTAAATGGGGCAAGCTTAGAACCACCTCCATGCTGCCTGTGACTTTATTGTGCAGACTTCTTGTCTGCAGTGGACAGACAAGCAAAACCCTTTAAATCTGGCCCTAGTCTAAAAGACTTGTGGGGTCGGGTAAAAGTCGTGGGGTCAAAAAATTTGAGTTAAGTAATGGGTGATGCTTCACACACTGGCACCATAAATCGTCTTGCCCCTTAGGCAGACTTAAGACCCATGAAAATGAAATGCTATTCTATGATTGGCAATAGAAAAATACTCTTTGACTAATATATTTCATTTGAATAAAAAAATCACCTATAAACAATTTTTTTTCTAATTGGAAGTTTCAGCAGAAAATGACAGGGCTGAGGTGTCCAGAAGGGATGCCTAGGGCAGCATGTGCCTGCTCATAAAGCTTTCAAGTCTGGTGTCGTGTCCTCATGCACACAAAAGTTCATTAAATTTTGTCGTTTCCTGAACACCTGTCACAGCTATGTTTATGGGTCAAAAAAAGCAATTCTGTGAGTACTCACCTGTAGAATTTTCTGTTCTTGCATGGCACGGCCCGCTTCGGTATTCATAACAGTTGGGTTATTCCGCCACAAGGTGGCGCAGTGGTACTGCAGAAAAGCTGTGGCTTATCCCTATAAAAACGGGCTTAACCATAGAGTTCCCCAGCGTACATAAGCAGTGAGACAAGAAGACGGGAGAGAATAAGTAAAAAATGTGAAAAAGGTAAAAAAAAAACCCAATTGACTTGGAACAATCACCATAAAGAGGCAACCAAGAACAACGATAACAAGGGTGGGGCGAAGCCGGCCGTTCCATGCAAGAACAAAAACAATTCTACAGGTGAGTACTCACAGAATTGCTTTTTTCTTTATTGCATGGCACGGCCTGCTTCGGTATTTATAACAGTTGGGACATCCAAAAGCAGTGTCCAGAGTAGGGTGGGATCCCCAAAGAGTAATGGCCAGTAGTTCAAGTCACTGCCGCCTGAAGCACCTTGCGGCCAAAAGCAGCATCCGCTGAGGTCTTAACATCAACCTAGTAAAACTTTGAAAAAGTATGAACAGAAGACCAAGTAGCAGGCTTGCAAACTTGTTCAACAGAAGCTTGGTCCTGAAAAGCCCAAGAGGCACCAATAGCACGAGTGGAATGAGCAGTAATCCTAAAGGGAGTTTCCTTTCCCTTAGCAGAATAGGCTTGAACCAATGCCTGACGGATCCACTTGCTGATAGTGGATTTAGCCGGAGGCAAACCCTTTCTAGGTCCAGAAGTGAGAACAAAAAGAGCATCAGACTTCCTGAAAGGCTCAGTGGCGACCAAATAAAACTTCAGAGCCCTGACCACATTTAGGGAATGCAAAGTCCGCTCCTTGAAATTAGCAGGATTAGGACACAATGAAGGCAAGACAATGTCCTGATTAAGATGATAGGCAGACACAACCTTTGGCAGGAAGTCCGGCTTGAGCCGGAACACCACCTTATCCTGATGTCTCTCAAAATAAGGAGGTTTGATGGAAAGTGCCACTAGATCAGAAACCCGGTCTACTGCCAACCACACGACATCTGCGAACCTAACTCTTCTTGGCCAACAAGGGGCCCCTAGTATGGCTGGTACCCGCTCCTGGGCTATCTTGCGCATGACCCTGCCCAGGATAGGAAACGGAGGGAACACATAGAGAAGCTGAAACTCCGTCCAAGGTATTGCCAAGGCATCCGTGGCGAAGGCCAGAGGATCCCGAGACAGAGAGACAAATCTGGGAAGATTGTGACGGGACGCAAACAGGTCCACATCTGGCTGACCCCAGCGGTGACAGAGGGAGAGAAACACCTGCTCAGAGAGTCCGCCACCTGGTTCTCCACCCCTGGGATGTAGACTGCTGAGATGCAGGGAACATGCTGTTCCGCCCAAGACAGAATCAGGGACACTTCCTTGAAGGCTCACTTGCTCCGAGTCCCTCCCTGATGGTTGATGTAGGCAACCACCGTCTGGTTGTCTGAGCGAATCTGAACAGCCCGACCCCGGAGGTGAGTGGATAGGCGAGAAAGAACCAACCTGATCGCCCTCAGTTCTAGTACGTTGATGGAAGCATGGGCCTCTTGTGGGCCCCACCGACCCTGGAACCTCAGGGACTTCCAGAAGCCTCCCCAGCCGGCTGTTTCCCAGCACGGGGGCAGGAAGGACCTGCCCCCCAGAAGGTTCCTTGAGTCCAGCCACCACGAGAGAGACTGTCTGGCCAGGGGAGACAGAACAAATTCCTGATCTAGGGACACAGGGTCCCGATCCCAAACTGACAAGAGGTGCAACTGAAGAGGTCTCATGTGAAACTAAGCAAAGGGGACTGCCTCGAAGCAGGACACCATCAGGCCCACCAACTGCATCCTCTTGACGGATGGAGGGATGAGGATATGACAGCAGAGCCCGAGCCTGCAGCTGAAGACCTTCCACCTTCTGCTGAGGAAGGAACACCTTGACCTGAGAGGTATCCAGAGTCATGCCCAGAAAGGACCTCACCAAAGACGGGGACAGAGAAGACTTGGGATAGTTGATCATCCAGCCGAAAGACTCCAGAGTGGATGTCACCATTTGAGTGTCCCGCTCGGCCTGAGGAATAGACTCGCCCACAATCAGGATGTCGTCCAGGTAAGGAATGATGCGGATGCCCTGGTTCCTTAGCAGAGCCATCTCTCCCGCCAGCACCTTGGTGAACACCCGAGGTGCCGAGGTGATACTGAAGGGTAGCTCCACAAACTGGTAATGCTGACCCTGCCGCTCGAACCTTAGAAATCTCTGTTGACCTGGGAAGATAGGCACATGAAGAGAAGCATCCTTGGTGTCTACAGTGGACATGAAGACGCCCCCGCGAAGGGCACTGACAGCAGAGCGCAGCGTCTCCATGCGAAAATGCTTGAATCTGACAAATTTGTTGAGGCCCTTCAGATCCAGAATGGGCCTCAGAGAGCCGTCCTTTTTGGGGACCGTGAGAAGATTGGAATAGTACCCCTGACCTCTTTCTTGATGAGGCACCAAACAAATGACTCTGGACTCTTAACAGGCAATGAACAGCCAGAAGCAATCCCTGAGTGGACAGGGGGTTTAAAGACATCCAGGATCTGATGAATCCTGGGGGGGGGGGGGGCAGGCTGCAAACTCCACCTTGTAACCAGAGGACACTACCTCCTGAATCCACCGATCTGAGACGTGAAGCCTCCAGTCATGAGCAAAGAGTCGAAGCCGCACCCCCACCCGGATGGGTGAGGGCGCCCCTTCATGCCTGAGGGGGCTTGGGAGAGGGTTTGGGCTTAAGATTCCAGGAGAGACCGGGACGACCACGGGTTCTGCCACGGCCCCAAGAATCTCTGCGACCACTGGAGAGGAGGGAGTCACGGCCCCTTTTGGGAATGCGAAAGGAAGGGAGGGGGGCAGAGGACCCCCGAAAGGGCTGAGACTGCCTCCTACGCTGAGGCAGCCTTCCATCCTTGGCTAGAACATCAAGACGTTCCCCCAACAGCCGCAGCCACATGAAGGGGAGGCCAATGAGAGCTTTCTTAGCCGCAGCGTCAGCTGCCCACTGGCGCAACCAGACAGAGCGGCACATAGCCACCAGGAGCGCAGAGGTCCTTCCACATAGCATCATCCATAGCAGTAAGGATAAAGGCCACAAAATCAGTGCAAAGTAAGAGAGTCCTATATTCCTCCCCCACACTACCAGCTGTTGTGCCATCAATGAGATGCTTAAGCAGTTTCTTAAGGGCAATAGCAGTAATGGCGGCAGCACATACGGGGCGCAAGCCAGCCCCCACACAGGTAAAAGCATGGCAGGCTACTTGATCCATGCACCGGTCCTCTCCGTCCCTCAGAGTGGTAGTGTCAGGGGAAGGCATGACCGAAGTATTGGACAAGCCTAGCACGGGAGCGTCCACTTCAGGGGGAAATGACCACCTCTTAACAAGATCAACAGGAAAGGGATACCTTTTATCCAAACCCTTGGGCACCGCAGGCAACTTGTTAGGACGTTCCCATTCTTTAAGCACCAAGGTGTTAAAATGTTCCTGCTCAGGGAACTCTAGACGCTGTTTACCAGGGCGAAAAAGCTCCCCCTGCTTTCTTTTAGCTACCTCAGGCGGAGCAATGTGCAAAATATGTGACAGCAGATTATCAGTGTCCTCAGGGTACCATGATTCCTCTCCGGACTCTGACCCAGGGTCACTATCGCAACCCTCCTGCTGGTTCCCAGAGGAGTCAGAGTCCTGGGAGAGCTTCCCCATCTCAAGGGGGTGACAGTCACCAAGCTCATCAATCCCCACATACATCTCAGTAAGGGGAGCAGGCTTGGGGTCCAGGTGTCTCTTCTTGCCAGAGGTCTTCCTAGGCGCATTCCTGGCAAGCTGCTTTTCAAAGTTAGCCACCTGCAGAGCCAAAACAGAATGTGACTCCCTGCCAACATTCCCCTCATTGGGGCCCAATTGCAGGAGCGGGGGAGTAGGTGAAGCCGAGTGAGGTGCAGAGCTGGGAAGGGAAGCAGGCAAACCAGCTTGAAGCGCAAGGACACTTTGGCAGGCACACCGTGACACTGTTATTCATAGGGGATACCCCACACATGGAACACAGCCGTGCTTGCCCCGAATGGCCCTCAAGCACGCTATCCCCAGAAGCCTCCATATGGTGATTAACACAGGCGCAATAGGCCAGCAGTGGGTACAGGCTTAATACAGAAGCCACCCGGGATGCCCCCAGAAGTTAATAAAGGGGGAATGAAAGGGAGGAGGGAGTGGAGCCGGGAGAAACCACAACCCAATGGTATCCCGCCTGAAAGACATAAGTAAAATAACACATAAGCATCCCGCAGCAAATTACCCCAATTCAATAAAAAAAAAAACCCCAAGGGGGAATCACGGACCAAGACACTGCGGGGTCACACAGGCACAGACCGCTGAATAAGGCGACCCACCGGAGGAAGCAGCACTGCAGCCAGGAAGGGAGAAATCCAGACGCGCAGCTCGTCCAAAATGGCACCGGCAGAGATACCTCGAGGGGCGGGCCGCGAGGTGAACGACGCGATACGCATCATCACCCGCCCCCGCCCCCTCCAAAGAGCGCGAATAACTGTGCTCACGTGACCCAGCCTCCATGACAAAGCAAAATCACCTCAGGTTATAGTGCCCACAGCCGCGGAACGCAGTACAAAGTGGTGCGGCAGCTAAAAACACCAGAAAACACACCAAAACGTAAAAACACCACAGATATGACTACTTGCCGCCACCACCCCCCCAACCAAGTTAGAGGGGGGGGAGAGAGAGAGAGAAGCAGCGGCGAGCAGCCATGGGAGGGGGGGCGAGGGGACACAGTCCCCAAACTGCTCACCCCCTCAGAAGCCAGGACAGAAACTCCGCATCCCTAATAGGCTCACCATAAAGCCTATGGCCGGCTACCCTTTGTGTTACAGGGTCTGCGGCTTGGAGCTACGCTCCCAGAGCACTTGACCCTAGTGCTCTTCTACCTTCACCCGATCTGTCAGCCGAGGCTGGGAGGCAGTGAGGGTCCAGAATCGGATGGGAATAGACTTGCAGGGCCGCAGGCTTGGTTGCCCCGCTCACCTGCGCAAGAGAGAGAGAGACATCTGATAACTTCGCAGTCCACTGCAGAGAGAACACTGGGGAACTCTATGGTTAAGCCCGTTTTATAGGCAGCCGGGACAAGCCACAGCTTTTCTGCAGTACCATTGCGCCACCTTGTGGCGGAATAACTCAACTGTTATGAATACCGAAGAGGGCCGTGCCATGCAATAAAGAAAATGACACACAACTGAAACTTATGATTGTGATTTGTGTATCTGAAGATACATCACTGTACTTGAAAGATTTGTGAGTAGACACTGTACTTGAAAGCTTTGTGAGTTGCCCCCTACCCACCAGGCTGCTCAACCCAATCGGCTGACTTTTTTTTTTCAGACTTCAGGTGGGAATGAGTACAGATAGGATGTGGGCCAGAGAACGAAGAAACAATATGGCTCTAAGCTTGCCCTATGCGTAACAACCAGAAGAGTTATCCTTTAAGCTGAATCTCTGATACCAATGTAAAAAAACCTGTTAAGATGTATTTGCTGTAAAAATAAAAAAGCAAATTCCGGACAAACCACAGATTAGGCCTTAAAGTGTTTTTGACTATCCTGGTGACTGGTTCCTGTCCCAGTGCATCCTGATATAGGATGCCCCCCAGATTGCCCACTTTCACTCAACACATGGGTGAGCATTTTAAATAGAGCTTTGCGGCAGGATGGACCTTTCTTTAACTTGGTATCATAAGAGCATAAGGCTGATGGCTCTGCACAGACTACAATTCCCAGAATCACTGATGCTGTGATTGGCAGATGGGTGTGTAAACTCCTGTATGCAGCTGCACTGTGCTGTCGGTCTTTAGTAGAAGGGGGCGGCCAAGTCAGGCGGGGTTAGTTCTTTGTCGGTGAAAGCACTGGGGAGGATTAGGCTGTGTATTGTCATGTGCAGCTAGATGTCACCCATGAGAAGGAAGTGATGAAATGATGGATCTCTGGGGACAAAATCCGCAATGAGAGGACACACAGGTGGATATATTACTATAGTAATTAAAGTCCACAGACAAACCCCCATCTCTGCCCCATAGGAAGAATAGAAGACTCTCGGCATGGCTTGGTGCTGCTGTGTATCTAGTATGCTGAGCTGCAATGGGATGAATGAGTAAAAGTCTCGTCACCTAATCACAACAGCAGTGACTGGGTAATGGGAGTAGCACTTGATGATCTCCAGCAGCGGTAAAGTGGTCAGCCTCTGCCATGGGTGCAGAGGCCAAAAGCAAAGACAGTATGGAGTGTCCTGGTTCACAAAGACTTTAAAGAGGATCAACAGTAAAAATGAGCCCTGCAGCAAGATGGCATCCGATTAAGAGATGACCCGCTCCACATACTGGTGGGGGTAGCCCCATCTACGGATCCATGACTGGCGCTGCTGCATTGCTCCCCCTGGTGACATTGTGAGTTGGCTGGGCACATGCAGCATTGTGCAAGCCCATGGCTGTCTGCAATCATGTGGGACCGCAGAAATAGGTGAGTAACTGTGCCAGGAAACAGTACACCACCAGTATGCATTGATGCCCCCATCCCACTGCATGTCTCAGAGGTCCTCCTTAACCCACTAAATCTATGAGCCTCACATTCGAGTTAACCTTTACCTTGCTCCAAAATGCATGTGCAGCTATTCCGCTCCACCAAGAAAAAGTTCTGCAGGGCCCAGCTTAAAGGACCACGATCATTAAATGATGTGAAGATCAAATGCTACCATAGAAAGGCCATAGAAAATGCAACAATTCTTTTAAAAAAATGTTCCCCTCTGATCTTCACACAAAAAAAGCACCAAGTCAGCAGAAGGTCTTCAAACACACAAATGATAAAATCTTCAATTTGGTGCCTGTCATGTTTGTCGGGAAATGACACATAACTGAACCTTATGGTGGGACAGGGTTTGGCACCAGTTCTTTTCTGCTGACCTCTGTCTCCTGCCAACTCGGTGCTTTTGTTTTTTACATTTCAGTTTGGAAATACATAAGGAGGGGAAGATTTCATTTTCTATAGCCTATCATATAAGCTCTAGGTAATTTACTAGTGTTTAATGATAGTTGTCCTTTAATGTCTGTGTGGACCGGGTCAACTTTAACAAGCATTTATTACAGACAGATTTGTTGTTTAAGTTTATCTTATTTTTAGACTTCTTCCTTTTTGAAATTTTGAGAGCTTTTCTAGTTGCCATGGAAAAGCTGCTTTGCATAAGCATTTACTAGTCCAATTTCCAGCAATTTATCCAAGCGCTGATCTGAAAGTAATTGGGACGCTATGTACCTCATATAATCTGTCATGTTCTGTTCTGTTGCCCTTTTTATGATATTTATATATAGTCACAGAATGACTAAAATCTCTGTCCCCACCCCCAGGCTTTCAACTGTAAAAAGTAAACCCCATCCATAATTGGCATTATATGGCGGATTTGTCATAGTGGTATCAGATACATCTAGTCATCTACTGGAAATGGTGTAGAAACGTTACACTTTTGGCGCAGTGAGCAGGATGGCTGGTGAACAGGATAATATAGATTACAGATCATCTGGAAGAGCACCGGTGGCCTGTATGGCTTGTTACACAGTGGTAATAAGCATGTTTTAATGTTTTTGGCACTTTTGTTTCATTCCCATGGCTTGGGATCAATATATTTGGCACCACGTCCTGTGACCCTCTGATGGCAACACCCCATGTGTTACCAGGATACTTTAGGAAACATGAACATGATGTTTGGAATGAAGGTAGGAGATTTAAAGAAAAAAAAAAGGGTCCAGAGCGAGCAAAAGAACAAATTAAAAAAAAAGTGTTGCAAATCTTATTAAAATAATTATACATACATAACATATAAAAAAAGAAAGTGCCAGTGATGGATCGGTGTGGAGAATGAGTTCAGGAGAGGAAGCATCAGTTGACCAGGGAAGGAGGTGATAATGGGTCAATCCAGCCATCCAACTCCTCCCTATGTAAGCAATGATGGGTCAGCCCAGCCCCATCTCTTATAGCTCTAACAGAGGAGAATACTCAGTTTGTTCAGGTGTCCTCTGAGTTAGCACATAGGTTAGGTTCTCAATATTCCTTAGGTCTTTAGTTATGGAATTACTATGGGTGAGTCCAGCCCTCCCTATGTGAAGCCATAATAGGTAAATCCAGCCTCACATGTGTAATAGTCCCCTATTAAAGATGAATGTGATAGTCTAAGTTCCGCCCTTCTTAGGTGTCTCTAAGAGGGAGGGTGTAGTGGGTTTCTCCTCAAGTGTCTCCTAGAACCTCTTCAGTCTCCTCAGCATCCTCCTCAGCCTCCAGCAATAATTGTTTGGCATTATAATCTTCACCTCGTCCGGCTCGAGACAAAACTTTGACCCATCGGCGCTGAAGTTCCTCTGTTTCGGGACTAAAGTAAAAGCTGAGTTGGCTTTGGCTGATTTTGAAGACATGTTTGCGGTCAGAGCGTTCACACTGTTCTGTTGGGGTCACTTCAAAGCCGATTAAAGGGATACTCCTCTGAGCCTTTACATCCTGCATCCACAAAATAGTAATAATTAGCATTGCATGCATAGACCTGCATTATACTCTAGATTGTAAACTCCTAACATACTATGTATCGATTGGCCTTGATTCATCAAGAGTTGAAAAAAATTCTCATGGTGGTAAAAAATTCATTTCATGAGAAAAAAGCCTGAGAATGTCAATGTTGATGAATCACTAGTTAGGGAAAAAATGAAAGTCAATGGTACTTTTTTACTCCTGAGAAAAGTAGTGAACTTTTTACTGTAGTAAAAAATGCCATTGACTCTCATTGTCTTCTTGGCTGGTGATTTATCAACAGTGACATTCTCAGGCATTTTTCTCATGAAATTATTTTTTTACTACTATGAGAATCTATCATAGTACTATAGTATGAGAATCAAGGCCTATATGTCAAATTTGACTTTTATACACCAAGTGGTTGGGAATTATACCTACCTATGCACCTGCAGAGCCATTGAAGGGAATTATATATACAGGGCCTTGAAAATGTATCCATACCCCCTTACATTTTACCACATTAATTAAACATTACAGCCACATACTTAAATGTATTTTATTACGATTTTAAATGACAGAGCACCACAAACTACGTTTTTTTTTGTAGTGTAAAGAAAATGAACAAAAAGAAAAAAAAGAATAAACTGAAAGTATGGCGTGTTAATGGATAGAGCCCCTTCTGAGTCATACCTTTGTATGACCACCTTTAGCTGCACTTCCAGCTGCAGGCCTGTATGTCTTTAGCTGCAATGCACATATAGAAGCTGAAAGGTCAGATTGGATGGAGAGCATTTGTGGCCAGCAAATTCATGCTTGACTGGGTCATTTGAACAAATTAATATTCTTTGACTTAAACTATTTAATTGTAGCATTAACTGTAAGGTGAACCCCAGTCTAAGGCTGGTTTCACAAGAGTCCATTTGTGGAGTGCTTGCGTTGTTTGGGCAAGTGACCCGTAATCCCTTTGTGCAGCATGTGGAGGGCGCTCAGCGCTAGTGCTCTCCACTCACATGGAGTGGAATCACTAGTGCTGTGCCCTCGGCATTGCTGCTGGCAGGGCTCCGAGCAGCTTTTCACTGTGGGATGCTCGCCTGCTTGTGAAAAACCAGCCTTAATTCTTTTGTAGCCTCTAGCAGGGTTTTCTCAAAGACTGTTCTTTTGTTCACTTCCATGCATTTCCCTATCAACTCTGACTAGCTTCCCAGGGACCACTGCTCAATCTATGACCCCCCCCCCTGTCCAATCAGCCGGGCGCTGCTTTTGGCTCAGCGTTTTTTTGAAAACCGTGCATTTCCACTGCCGAAGCCATGCCCTGCGACACTTTTTGAGAGCGCTCATTATCTCTCTCTAAAGTTCCGCTGTGATGAGGTGCAGCCGGTTGGCCACATTCCCGGCATGCTGTTTGGGGCAAGTGCGCTCCCGCACCTCTGAAAGGTTGGGTGCAGGAGCACGCTTGGCCAAAAAGAAGCCGTAGATGCGGTGCTGGTGGAGATTGCGTTGCAGGCCCTTCCGAGCCCTTCCGGGATCAGGTAAGATCACACAGGGGGAAGGCTTGGCCTGAAATCTTTTAGATTTAAAAGTCTCATCTGACCAGAACCCCTCCTTCCACATGCTTGCTGTGTCCCCTACATAGCTTGAGGCAAACTGCAAATGGGCCCTCATTGGCTTGCTTTCAAATGTGGCTTTTTTTCTTGCCTCTCTCCCACCAGATCTGTGAAGCACACGACTGATAGTTGTCCTGTGGACAGATTCTCCCACCTGAGCTATGGATATCTGCAGCTCTTGCAGAGTGACCCTGGGCCTCATGGCCACTTCTCTAATTAGTGCTCTCCTTTCCTGGGCATACTCCTATTTACAGATGATGGATTGAACAGTGCTATGTAAGATGTTCAGAGCTTGTGTTTTGTTTTTTTAATAACCTTGCAATACATGTGATGCTGTTTGTTCACTAATGTTCTCTTAACAACACTCTAAGGCTTTCACAGAACAGCTGCAGTAATACTGAGAATAAATTGCCTACAGATGGACTCTATTCACTAATTGGGTAACTTCTGAAGGCAGTTGGTCACGCTGGTTTTTATTTAGGAGTAACAGAGTACAGGAGAGCTAAATACATATGCACACCACACTTTTCAGTTTTTTATTTAACAAAAATGGAACAGCATGTAAAATTTCTTTCCAAAATACTTGCTACTTTGTGTTTTTCTATCACGTAAATCCCCCCAAAAATAGTAGGGCAGCCATGCAACCACATTTGGAGAGTGGTCATGGAAAAAGGGAAAACAAGGGACACCATCTACAGCATGCTGCAGGAAATGAAGGAGAGGCACAAATGCTGGAGCACTAGTTTATAAATTCATTGGACTAGAGCAGCGGTACTCAACTGGCGGACCGGGGTCCGAATGCGGACCTCGGTGCCAGATTTCTGGGCCCCTGCCCCATCCATCCCTGTTCCCCTCGGCTCTGCCCCATCCATCCCTGTCCCCTCGTCTCTGCCCCATCCATCCCTGTCCCCTCGTCTCTGCCCCATCCATCCCTGTCCCCTCGTCTCTGCCCCATCCATCCCTGTCCCCTCGTCTCTGCCCCATCCATCCCTGTCCCCTCGTCTCTGCCCCATCCATCCCTGTCCCCTCGGCTATGCCCCATCCATCCCTGTCCCCTCAGCTCTGCCCCATCCATCTCTATCCCCTCGTCTCTGCCCCATCCATCCCTGTCCCCTCGGCTCTGCCCCATCCATCCCTGTCCCCTCGGCTCTGCCCCATCCATCCCTGTCCCCTCGGCTCTGCCCCATCCATCCCTGTCCCCTCGGCTCTGCCCCATCCATCCCTGTCCCCTCGTCTCTGCCCCATCCATCCCTATCCCCTCAGCTCTATCCCATCCATTCCTGTCCCCTCGGCTCTGCCCTATCCATCCCTGTCCCCTCGGCTCTGCCCCATCCATCCCTGTCCCCTCAGCTCTGCCCCATCCATCCCTGTCCCCTCAGCTCTGCCCCATCCATCCCTGTCCCCTCAGCTCTGCCCCATCCATCCCTGTCTCTTCAGCTCTGCCCCATCCATCCCTGTTCCCCTCAGCCCTGACCCATTCATCCCTGTCTCTTCAGCTCTGCCCCATCCATCCCTGTCTCTTCAGCTCTGCCCCATCTATCCCAGGCTTTTTTAGTTTTGCCTGTAGAATTTATAGCCCCCCACCCCAGTGCGCTGATTTCTAACTATGCACCCCCTCGTTAGCACCCCCCTGGACCTTCACCTCTCACCAGATGCCTGTATATGGACTTTTACAAGAAGTGGTTGAGTACTCCTGGACTAGAGCATGCATGCACATGTGGCGTCACACTGGGGAAAGATGAGTTTTTGGGTGAACTGAGGGGGTTTCACGCAGCAGTGCATTCCAAGTTGGGATAATAAAAAAGCCAAACTCCAGGTAGAACAAGAGCTCCTGCTTCTACCCTTCAGTGCAATACAGACTTTCTGGTATATTCAGCTACAGGAACCCAGGTAAGGGAGGCTGCAGAACTGCTGTTTTGCCTGGAGTTATGTCGATATAACCTTCACAATTGGAGAGGACGTACCTGCGGGGCTCCATAGATGTACAGCACCAGTGGCTCATTCTGAGGGATGACAAACCAGCCTTTGTGCCAACTTTTAGCTCCTTTTTCCATGTAATACATGTAACTGCACAATATACTGTGCTCTGCTACTACAGAGGCCTGTTTCTGTAAAAATACAACAAAAAAAAAACAAAAAATGTATATTATTTGCAATACAATCACCAATAAATATTTCTAAAATGTATGATGAAAATATTCTGGCTTCACCTAAAACTTGTAAGCAATCTCCGTGAAATCTACACATGCTTCTCTTCAAGTCCCTGTCCAGGCTGGCCTGAAAAGACTAACACTTACCTCTTTTCCCTCCACAGATGCTTTGGCTATAAGCCTTTAGTTACTGGAACAGAAGACTGTGATCCACTCATCTGAAGAAGCTGAATTTTAGCAGGAAGGGTAAAACCTATAAGCTCAGGAATGTGGAGCGTCATCTCTGCCTCAGCCAATCAGATGATTAGCAGGCCAGAGTCAGGATGTTTCTGCTACATACACACTAAGAACACACTAGTTGGTGTATGTTGCTCAGATAAACACATTAGGGTTGATTCATGGTCGGTGCGCAAAACAGCTGAGGTGGAGCCTCTTCATGTTTGAAGGAGAATTGTGGGGCAGTTATGGCCTAGAGGTAGGGAAACGGGCTTGTGGCAGGTTCGATTCCCAACCATGGGACATGACTGAAGTGCCCTTGAGCAAGGCACCTAACCCCCAATTGCTCCCCAGGCGCTGAGTTTAGGGCAGCCCATCGCTCCGGGCCCCTTAGTTTGTAATTCACTTGTGTATAGTCACTCACACAGTGTTTATTCACTGGTGTATACACGGAGTTGTGTTGTTCACAGTGCAGGGATGGGTAAATGCAGAGAAAGAATTCCATGTGTGTGTTGGCACACAATGGCCGCTATTGCACTATTATCACTATATAACTTGTTTTTCCTCCAGCCAACCACTCTTGATTTGGGGGCCTATTCAGAACTAGGTGAGAATTCTCACTCACTTTTTTAGGAACGAAAACTTGACTTTCATTGTCTACTGAGTGTAAAATTTCACCTGGCTCTGGCCCCAAGATAGACAATGAAAGTCAGAGTTTTCTCTCCTAAAAAGGAGTTAGAATTCTCACCAGGCTCTGAATCAACCCCAAAGTCCACCAGTGTCTTAAACTGCCTTATCATTCCTTATAGGAGGTGGTGGGCTGTTAAATGATACCTGACATTTAAAAGTTTCATCACGAGCTGCGGCTTTCAGAAGTGCTGCAGATTGCTGTGACCACACTGTTACTATAAAAGAGGTTCTTCTTGTTTTTGATCACTCTGGCAGCCTGTCAAAGGGATGAAGGCTAAAATTTAGTTCAGTAACAAAATCACAAGCATTACCTCTAAGATAGATTTCCTTCGCTGGGGTGTGTGAGCGTTGAAACCAGGGCTGGACAGAGAACCGTGCAGGGCGGAGTAACAGTCTATACAAACGCGGTTTGTTCGGTTGTTGTCGTACACAAGTCGTGCTCGAAATTCAGAGCATTTTCCACAAACCACCTACAGGATGAGAAACATGGGAGGTGATTTAAACTGAGCAGATAAAGAGAAAACTGCAAATCATCCGAGAGGACAGCAGGAAAAAGAAAAAAGTGCAAAATGTAAAAATACCATTTTGTGAATACTCACCTGTAAAATGGGTATTATAAGTATGTCACACACCCCACTTCAATCATTAATTATTACAATAGGGGTAATACCTACCGCTAGGTGGCAGCATTGCAGAGAATCTCCAAAAAAACAACAGGCCCCTCCCGGTCTATACATACCTGGTACCTCCCAACAATCTCCCAGTATTAGAACAGCAGTAAGACAAGGTACCAGGAACAAACAAATGTAACCCTCAAACGTAAAGAACTAAACTTCACCATATAAAGAGCCAGGATACCAAAAAGGGCGGGTGAAGTGGGGTGTGTGACATACTTATAATACCCATTTTACAGGTGAGTATTCACAAAATGGTATTATTCTAAGTATGTCACACACCCCACTTCAATCATTAATTATTACAATAGGGACATCCAACAGCAGTGTCCAGAAAAGGGTGGGTATCCAACCAGGCAATAATGCAGAAAAACTCAAACCACTGCAGCCTGCAGAACCTTGCGACCAAAAACAGCATCCGCTGAGGCCCGCACATCAACCTTATAGAACTTAGAAAAGGTATGAACCGAAGACCAAGTTGCAGCCTTACAAACTTGTTCAACAGAAGCCTGGTGCTGAAAAGCCCAGGACGCTCCAACCGCGCGAGTAGAATGAGCAGTAACACGAAAAGGGGGAACCTTCCCCTTGGCCGAATAGGCTCCAACAATCGCCTGACGAATCCATTTGCTAATGGAGGACTTGGCCGGAGCCAAACCCTTCCTAGGCCCACAGGGCACAACGAAAAAGGCATCAGTCTTACGAAAAGAAGACGTAGCACGTAGATAGTACCTGACACAACATACAACATCCAAGCAGTGCAAAGCACTCTCCTTGACATTCTTAGGCTTAGGACACAAAGAAGGAAGAACAATGTCCTGGTTAAGATGAAAAGCAGAGACCACTTTAGGGAGAAAGTCTGACTTGAAGCGAAAAACCACTTTGTCCTGATGTTCCTCAAAATAAGGAGCCTGAATAGACAAAGCTGCCAACTCCGAAACACGCCGAACCGAAGTGATGGCCACCAGGAAGGCAACCTTCTGAGTAAGAGTGGACAGAGCAATATCCCGCAAAGGCTCAAAAGGAGGAGCCTGAAGGGCAGAGAGAACCAAATTCAAATCCCAAACAGGGAGCCACGGCTTCCTAGGAGGCCGCAGATGCGAAACCCCCTGGAAAAAGCAGAAACCTGCCCCTTCAAAGTACTCAGCTGAAGACCAGAGTCCAGCCCTGATTGAAGAAATTCCAAAATCCTAGAAATAGAAAAGACCCGGCAGGGCAAAGATCTAGCCTCACACCAATCAATATAAGATCTCCAAAACCTATAATAGATAGAAGAAGAAGATCTCTTCCTGGCACTAATAAGAGTCCGAATGACTGAATCCGAAAGACCCTCCTCCTTTAAGATGGAGGTTTCAGCAGCCAAGCCGTCAAAGCCAGCGTTTGTAAACTGGGGTAACACAGTTGGCCTTGAGTGAGAAGATCCGGCCGAAGAGGCAGATCGAACTGATCTACTGCCAGACGAACGATGTCTGCAAACCACACCCGCCTTGGCCACCTTGGAGCCACGAGAATGGCGGGAACTCCTTCCAGAACCAACTTTCGCAGCACCCTGCCTAGCATGGGAATCGGAGGAAACAGATAAAGAAACCCCAGGTCCCTCCAGCTCAGGGCCATGGCATCCACCGCCAGAGCCAGAGGATCCCGGGACAGAGACACAAATGTCGGAAGCTTGTGATTGTGACGAGAGGCAAACAGATCCACCTCCGGCGTCCCCCATCGGAGACAAAGCGACCAAAACACCTGGGGATGGAGAGACCATTCCCCCCGGCGGGACGCACACCAGCTCAGAAAGTCCGCCTCTGTGTTTTCCACTCCTGGAATGTAAACTGCCGAGATGCAAGGGACATGAGACTCTGCCCAAACTAGAATCAGAGACACCTCCCTGTGGGCACCCAGACTGCGAGTCCCTCCTTGGTGATTGATGTAAGCAACCGCCGTCTGATTGTCCGATCGAACCTGAACCGGCAGGTCCTGTAAATGATGCGTCAAGCGAGACAAAACCAACCTGATGGCTCGCAATTCCAGAACATTGATGGGCAAGTGGGCCTCCTGAGGGTCCCACTGCCCCTGAAACTGAAGATCCTTCCAGAAACCTCCCCATCCTGACAAACTGGCATCCGTGGTGACAGTTTCCCAAAGCGGGGTCAGAAACGACCTGCCCTTCAAAAGGTTGTCCGAGACCAACCACCACAGAAGGGACTGCCGAACCCGAGGGGACATCCGGAAGGACCGATCCAACGACCTCGGACGCCGGTCCCAAGACGCCAAAAGATGAAGCTGAAGCGTCCTCGTATGAAACTGCGCAAAGGGAACTGCCTCGAACGAGGCCACCATCAACCCCACCAGTCTCATCCCTAGTCGAATGGACGGACGAGGATGGGAGAGAAGAAGCTGAGCCAATTCCTGAATCAACAGAACCTTGGCCTGAGGGAGAAACACTCTGTGCTGGCAGGAGTCCAACGACATCCCCAGAAAAGTCACCACCCTGGCCGGAACCAGAGAGGACTTGGGGTAATTGATCACCCAGCCGAACTTCTCCAGCATAGACACCACCATGCTGGTGTCCCCCTCTGCTTGACTGAAGGAAGGCGCCATGATGAGAAGATCGTCCAGGTAAGGCACAATTCGAATCCCCTGAGCTCTGAGCAGGGCCATCACCCCCGCCAACACCTTGGTGAACACTCTCGGAGCAGAGGTGAGGCCGAATGGAAGAGCCACAAACTGAAAATGCCGATCCTCCACCACGAAACGAAGGAACCTCTGATGAGCTGGGAAAATCGGAATGTGCAGGTACGCATCCTTGATGTCTATGGACGTCATAAAGTCCCCCTGCCGAAGCGAACCGATCGCAGACCGCAGGGTTTCCATGCGGAACTTCCGGGGACGAATAAATCTGTTGAGAAACTTCAAATCCAGAATAGGACGGAAGGACCCGTCCTTTTTGGGGACAGTGAAGAGATTGGAATAAAACCCGCGCCCTACCTCTGAAGGAGGAACCGGGCAAACGACAGCTAATTCTAGAAGATTCCTTACCGCCGCCAGGAGCCCCTGCGCGGCCAAAGGATCCAAAGATACCCGAGACCTGAAGAACCTTGGAGGAGGACGGGACTCGAACTCCAACTTGTAACCGGCCGACACCACCTCCCGGATCCACCTGTCCGAGACCTCCTGGTCCCATACCCGGGAGAAGAGTCGCAACCGTCCCCCCACCCGTACGGGTGAGGGCGCCCCCTCATTGCTGAGCGGGCTTGGCAACTGGCTTGGGCTTGGCGCCCCAGACGTGAACGGGGCGGCCACGGCCTTTACCCCTATTCCAACTGGCGCCCCTGGAGGCCGAGAAGCCCGCACCCCTGCCGGCTCTGGCTCCCCGAAAGGACGGATTGAAGGAGACCGTCCCCCGAAAGGAACAGCGAAATTTCTTGCGCTGAGGTAACTTACCTCCCTTGGCAACAGAATCCAGCCTCTCACCAAAAAGCCTCAAACCCAAAAAAGGGAAGAGCCGTGAGCGATCTTTTAGAATTAAAATCCGCCGTCCACTGTCTCAACCACACACAGCGACGGATAGCTACCAGCAAGGCAGTAGCCCTGCCACACATCAACATGGCATCCTCCTGAGCGGCCAGGATAAAAGACAAGAAGGAATCACGGCGCTTAAGCGCAAGAGACTCATCACAGGTAGGATTGAGATCCACACCTAAGTCCCTGACAATAGACCTGACCGCCAAAGTCAAAAGAGCCGAAGCACAGACAGGCCTTAACACCGAACCCGCACATACAAAACCATGGCGGGCCAGCTGATCAATCCGGCGATCCTCGCCGTCCCTGAGCGAAGTCGTGTCAGGAGAATGCACGACCGCTGTGTTGGACAGTCCCAAGACCGGAGTATCTACCTCAGGGGGGACAGACCAACGCTTTATCAACTCCGCCGGAAAAGGATACTTCCTATCCCAGCTAGACGGCACACCGACGAGACGCGTAGGTTGCTCCCATTGCTTGAGTACAACCTCTTCAAAATGCTGTTGACTGGGAAACTCCAAGCGCTGCTTGGACACCCCAAAAAGCTGACCCTTAGGCCTAGGAGCAACCGCCGGAGGATCCAAATCCAAAACCTCAAACATTTGAGTCAGAATAGTAGACGAATCGAGAGGAAGGCCCTCAGCCTGGTCCCCCTCAGCACCCAGCAACTGCTGACCCTCGGAATCCTCTTCCTCAACGAGTTCACCATCCTCAAGGGGACGATCTGACCAGTCCAGGTCTCCAATAACTTCCTCATCTGAATCCGGCGGAGGCGGAGACAGATGCTTCCGCTTAGCTGGAGCCTTCTGAGCGACCACTGCGGAAAACATTTTCTCAAGGCTGGCCAAACGGGCGCATACCTCAGATTGCGAATCCCCACCCAGGACAACGTCACACGGGGTCCGGAACAAACGAGGGGGAGAGGGAGATGGCGCGGCCGATGAAGTGCTAGGCACCGGAGTACTGGACTGCCGCTCAATGTTCCGCTGTGCACATGGAATACACAAAATGACATCATCTCCCTGGAGCGGAGACCCACAACCCCCACACACCTTGGATTGTCCCGAAGGACCGTTTCCGGTATCTTTGGCAGCCTCCATGTGGTGAAATTTATGGTATTCGCAGAACCCAGGGATTTACGCAGTACGCGACCCGGGATGCCCCTTTAATATCTAAAATTCTTTAAAAATCCTGACCATGGGAATTTAGCATAAAATATGTCCAAATGATGGAACAATGGCCTAGAAAACAACCCCCACTAGCCAGGTATATAAGACCGGGAGAGCCCTGCAAGACGGGATCCCAGGATCTGAAAGACACTACAATCATTCCAGGCACAAGGATACATATGTAAATCATACAAGAATATCATACAAATAACCTACAAAATACGTCTCCCCCCCCCCCCCCCCTTTTAACCATAGATCAAGCAGATGGTTAATATATCCAGCCAGCACCTCAAAAAGTGGGCGGGAGCGAGGAGGAGGGGGAAAAGGAGGATGTAAAGCGGGGGACAAGGCAAACATTCCTGTATGACACAAAACAACCCCCGCAGGCTAATCTGCCACAGCACAAGTACGCCTACCCGGAGGAGAGCACAACCGCAGCGTGACACCCGCAGCAAGATGGCGGCCCGATCACCGCTCCGTGCCTGGGAGGGAGGAGGAGACGAGCCCTGGAAGCGCGGGAGCCGAGTTAGCCCCGCCCCCTCATATGGACCAATCAACGCGCGGACCGCGCACGACGCGGTCCCGCCCCACTCCGACGTCACTGAACGGCCGTTCCAGCGAAAACCGCTCTCACCTCCCATAACGGGACCGGCGGAGCTACATGCCGGTCCCACAAGTGGAAGACACACACACACACTCTCTCCCCTGAGCATGCCAGCCACGCAAGGCCGCAAGCGTCGAGCGCGGCGCTTAGCCAACAGGCGGGCCCGCGGCGCAGCGCGCCGCGTGACCCCGCCCCCCGGCTCCTGAAGGGAAAACCGCCAAAAGTCGCCATCATGCCCAGCAAAACAGTAAAAAGCACACAAAGCAGGCCGGTCTAACACACGTACCCAAACGTCCGCAGAGAACAAGCGCAGGAGCCCTCACATATACCAGCCAGTTCAGCCGCAAACACACACACACAAACATCCATGACACCCAGTGCAAAGTAATAGACCACTGTCCCAGGGCCAGACAAAATCCTGTAAAAGCTAACTAACTGCTAGGTAAATGGGGGCATCCCACATCCGGATCACCACTCCGGGAATCCCGCTATGCCCCGCAATGAAGGGTCGAGCGGAGGAGCTAATCTCCTAGGCACCTAAGGTGCCGGCTACCTTTTGCCCGGCCTACAGCCAAAGCTGGGAGGCTGCCAGTTAACATGTATGTTACAAAAAAGAGCCGAGCAGAAATAGACCATGGGGGGGGGGGGGCCGGGGTGATACCCCGGCTACCGCTACCTGCAAGCAGGAGACTTCTTTCTTCTGTCTTGTCGCCACCTTGCAGAGAATAACACTGGGAGATTGTTGGGAGGTACCAGGTATGTATAGACCGGGAGGGGCCTGTTGTTTTTTTTGGAGATTCTCTGCAATGCTGCTACCTAGCGGTAGGTATTACCCCTATTGTAATAATTAATGATTGAAGTGGGGTGTGTGACATACTTAGAATATCAAGGACACTTCTAGACAGGAAAAGAGAGCTGCTACATGTAGTTATACATGGCATCAAAGGTCTGCCAGCTCCCCTTTATACTATTCATACAAAAGGATGCACTAGGAAGCATGTTGGCCTTAATGATTAGTGGTTGACAGAAGTTGTTGGGGGAGGTAATAGTAACCATGTTTGGCAAACCTGCCTCTTTCATCTGCTGAAGGATTTAGTGTCTTTGATGTCTGTACAGTTTCCGAACACCTTCATGACTCGGAAAGCAAATAGATAGAATTGGAGATACAATCAGTCAACACTCTGGAGAACAAAGTCAGTATAGAGAACAGTGGTGGTATATGAGTCAGAGGGGAAGACACGTGGATATTAAGGTATCAGAAAAGATTAATATGTAGATTAAAAAAAGTAAAAGAAATGTGTGGATTGGAGGAAAAAAGTTATGAACAGGAAATTATAGGCAAAACAAACAAAAAAAAACCTTAAAGGGGCATTCCAAGCAAACTGGCTGTCAGGGGCAGCATCTTTCATTTACCAGCACTTTGTATTTGCTGATAAACCCTGTTGATTGTGCTCCCTTCTGTTAACAATATCTGAAGTCACTGCCTTGCCTTAAAGTGGACCAACACCCAGGATTTTCACTATCCTGGGTGTTGGTCCACTTCCGCGGGGCATCCCAGAAAGCCCCTAGAATCTTACCTTTTCGGCGCCGGATAAGCCGCCGCCTCTCTCGCGTCCCTCTTACAGGGTGCGCGCCCGCGCCGGTCACTCACAAACATCCGGCGCGGGTGTGCGCCCTGCTAGAGGGACGCTCGGGATAAGGTAAGTTTTTAGGGGCTTTCTGGGGGGTTTCACACAACGGGGCATCCCGATTTCGGATGCCCAGCGGGGAGGGAGCTGATCGGCCCGGGAATCTTATAGAATCTTATAGATTCTCGGGCCGATCAGGGGTGGGTGTTGGTCCACTTTAATAGGCCACTTCAGCCTAGGATGCTTGCTTTCTAAATCCACTCAGCTGCATAGGTTGGGGCGATTGCAGCACTGCTCGCCGCCATCTTTCCTCTTTCCCGGACTGTCGTTTGTTGCCGTTGGGTGCGCGCGGTCCCTATGCACGTGTTCCCGCACGTCCATTCATTTGAACCCGACCATCACCTCTGGATTCCAGTGCAGGTAAGTGTTTATTTATGTAACCCCCCTCCCTGCTTCAGGGGTATTTAGAAAACGGAGATCTTTTGATGCATCTTTTTGCTGCTGATCTTATGGGATGAGGCTCTCTCATTGATTGGCAGCTTTATAGCCTCAGTGTCATGGCTGTGGTGGCCATACTCGGCCCTGCCAGAGTAACTGTCCCACAATACTATACTAAAGCTTCAGTGCCACTGCTTTGAGAGTGGCCATATCCACCCCTGTCCCTGCAATCCTTTGGTGCCAATGAAATCCCGAGCTGCATTTTGGCCCTATTCAGCCCCTGGTGCTCATAAGTAAGCTGAAGTAAAATAAGGTCACTTACATGGCCACACGCTTTGCAATGGTGTCTTCTTTTGGTTATAGAGTTGAAAGCTTCTTGGCACTTCATGCACATGGTCACCTCCTTCTCTCGTATCGGTGTTGGTGCTCGTTTACCCAGGTCTGTGTTCTGCAAGAGGATTAAAAAGCCATAAGCAACATTTTTGGCAGGTTTTTCATCTTGGCTATGAATAGTGGTACCACCAACGTATCCACAGGCGGGATATGGGGGGGTTGATGGTGATTAATAAAAAAAAAAACAAGTGGACGGTTGTTAGTTCATGGAGCTTTAAGCTTGTTTCAGCTAGACATCCACATAATAGGTTGCTAGAGGCTGCTCTGCATAAGCCTATGCAATCTATTCTGTTTATGAACAATAAGCTTGCACCTTAATCACTTCTAGTCTTTCTTGTTTTATAATAAGGGCCTTATTTATGGGGTGCGCCATTTTGCACCTTTCTGGTGGCTCTAGCACCAGTTTTGGAGCAGCGGGATCTTTTTCTTGTTGCCGCTGCCACTGGAAGTCACAGCGTCCAATGCTAACTAGTTTACTTTGATTGTATCATTAGGTATTGGACGGCCTGTGTTGGTGCCTGTTGGACCTGGCTCCCAATTATACCAGCACTAGTGTGCACCACTTTGTACTGCCATCTTTTTGGCGCTGCACAGCGTATCTATGAATTTTTTCCACCCTGAAAAGCTGGCGCTGTATTTTTCGAGTGCTGGGATGCGTTTCATCATTACAATTACAAGATATCACTTCTGAGGACAAACAGTGTGTTTAGACTGCGTTGGAGTTTATGTTGTCCAAATTACACACTGGTAAGCAAAAGAAGCCATGAAAAAAAATGACATCTGGCAACCTGCGTTTCAATTATTGACAAGTCCCAATGCAATTTCTGTACAAAAAAATGTGTGTAATGTTATTCATAAGCATACAACACTTCAATCCAGTTCTGCCCATTGTGCTCTATGGGATCTTGACCTTCAACTACAGCGCCCCACGTTGCGACTCTGGAGGCCGCATTGGCCTACACTGTTTTTGGTTTCTTCAATTGCACACTGAGTACCGCTGAGGCAAAAAAGTGGCGCTTCATAAATCAGGTTCTATATGTCTTCTTAGGCCTCCTTTAACCCTGCAAAACAAGCAATCCCTCTCTTGCCATGTCTCCACTCAAGACCTTAGTTTAAGTGCATGAAATAGAATACACATATACATACGTTCACTCCACAACAACACTACATGTGGACAGGGAGAACATATGAGAGGAAAGATAGAGGGTACATTATGGAGGGATTAATAATGTGAACAGGAGATAGAGATAAAGGGGGAGCAGAAATGATAGGGAGAAAGAGAAAAGTTTAAAAAAAAAACAAATGATGGAGGGAATTTGAAAAAAAGTAGGATGAGAGAAGGAATGTAAAAAAAATGGAGGCAGAGAAGATGTGGAAATGAGAAAATGAAGGTGGTAATGTGACACAAAAGAGGGAGACAGAGGAAATGTAGAAAAGAGAAAACAAAGGAGAGAATGTGAAAAAGAGTGGGGGAGCGAGGGAATGTGGAAAAAGAAGGAAGACATAAGAAAAATATGGAGAAAAGAAAAGAAGAGGGGAATGTAGACCAAAAGAGGGAGGGAGAGGAAATGTGGCCAATAGCGGGAGAGGGAAGGGAATGTGGAACAAAAGAAATGTGGAAAAGAGTAAAGAAGGGGGATAGGTGAAGAAGAGAGAAAGGTTGGGAAAAGGAATAAATAAAGAAGGAACAAGAGGGGGCAGGGAACATGGAAAGTAGCAAGAGATGAATGACATTTGGAAAAGAGAGCAAGGAGGAAATGTGGTAGAGAGAGAAGGATGAAGGGAATATGTAAAAGAGAGAGTGTTGGTTAAGTTGGAGAAACGCTGGAGGAAATGTGGTAAAAAAGAGAAAGATTGAGGCAATGTGGAAAAGAGAGAAAGATGGAAGAAGAAATGGGAGAGAAGGATGAAATGTTTGTGGAGAAGAGAAAAGAAGGGAATATGGAAAAGGTTTGCCAACATCCAATACTCAATGGAGATCCACAAGTCTGGTGCCCCATCAGCGTGGGTGCTGCACTCACTGGGGAATTTGGGGGAGTTTCCTCATCTTCTCGATGAGAGGAATTCAGAAGCTTAAACTGCTCCATCGTCTGCTCGTGGCGGCTCATGGTCGCTTCAATCGCCTAATTGTAAGACAAAGCACAGGCACAATATCAACCATAATCACACATACAAGCAGGACACACAGAATCTGAACAAAGCTGATACCCTGATCTATGTCCCCTGTGGCTGCTACACAAATGGTTTGACAGCAATAAGATCCTGATATTTATTGTTAGTCAATATGTTTCATGAGGCTTACTGGCGAAGAGACTGACCAAAACACCTGTGTGGTGGGCTGGCTGCTAGCCTAGCCCTGGGGCATCCCAAAAGCTGTGTGGAACCCCTGCGGTCGCCAGTAACCTCACCTTTACCGGCGGCTCCCACTGCATCTGTCCGGCTGTATCCCTGGCTTCCCTGTAGCTTATGCCTGCTCCTGTTCCCAGCCATTTAGATGGCCAGGAGATTTGCCCAGTCTACAGGGAAGCTGGTGATGCTAGGTGGGCATTGCCATGGCGGTGGAAAACCCTGTTTATTTTTAAAAAATGGATGCTTGAGGGTGGGGGGCGGGGAGCATGGGTTATGGGCGGTTGTGCCACTTTAATGAATGCACCCCTTTTCAATTTTGGAATTTGCAGACTGAGGTATAAAAGGTTTTCTTACCTGAATCCATTCTTTTTTCTCTTCTTCAGTTCTACAAAAGAAGCAAAAACATGAATGTTCGGTGGTTTTGTTGTGGTACCTATTCATATGATAAGGTAAGGGTACCATTTGCCATACCTACCTAAGTGTCCCTGATTTGGATGGACTGTCCCTCTTTTGAGTCCATGTCTCCCTGTCCCTCATCATTCTCATTTGTCCCTCTTTGAGGTGTAACATGCAGATCTGCATCAATACAACCTCTCCTATCCATCCCCCAAGGAGGGGGCGTGGCCTAATTTAACAAATGTCCCTCTTTCCGACCCTGAAAGGTTGGTAGGTATGCCATTTGCTCCCTGATACCCAGCTGGATAGAGTTAGGTAACTTTAGTGGTGTTATGGTGAAAAGTGTAAAAAAAATGAAAGACAGAGTGCTATGCGAATGCCTCCTACATTTGGGAAGCTGTCGCTAATGTTTGTTGAGTTTGCAGAACACGGTCACTACTCCAGGTCTGCTCAATTTCTTTTTTTCACAGCAAATAACAAAGAGTTTAAACACCCACTTCCCCCATGTTTGACATTCCTAACAATTCCTAACAATATATGCTATACACCTGGCTACCAAATATGGCACCTATATGGCATTTGGCCAGAGATTTAATTTAAAGTGGACCAACACCCAGGATTTTGACTATCCTGGGTTTTGGTCCACTTCGGTGGACCGCTGTCTGAAACCCCCCGAAAGCCCAGAAACACTCACCTCACCACGCTCCCACGTGACCGCTCCAGGCAATCACAGCGCTCAGAGCCACTGTGGTATGCGCGTCCAAGGCCGTGCATAGCAGCTCAGCGGCTCTGAGCGCTGGAGGCCGCGTCTCGCGCTTCCCTCTAACAGGGAGCGCGCCTGCGGCGGCCATACACAAACGGCCGGCGCGGGTGCGCGCCCTGCTAGAGGGAAGCACGAGACGCGGCTGCGGCTCGCACATGTGCCGATGGAACAGGGCTGAGGTAAGGTTTGTGGGCCTCCTGGGGGTTCCTCCCCGCGGGACATCCCGATTTCGGATGCCCCGCGGGGAGGGATCTGATCGGTCCGGTAATCTTATAAATTCCCGGGCCAATCCCCCCTGGGTGTTGGTCCCTTTTAAAAAAACAATAATTCCAATTTACAAATTGAAAAGTTGTAATTTTCACTATCTTACCTTAACTTTTTCGATGTGTTAATTATAGGGTTGACCTTAGCCCCCCCCCCCACATGAACCTAGCAGTTCTTTCTATAAAGAAGAGTAAGGTAGAGGGAAACGCCTAAGAAAATCAGTAGAAAAAAAAAATAGATCAAACTAGATAGCAAGATGCTGGCTGTAAGAGTTGCATCTTTCTTCACCAGCACTTTGAATTTCATTATCAGCCATTTTAAACTTACTCCCTTCTAGTGACCTAGACAGAAGAGAACAATACATTACACCTGTCAGGGACCTTCACAGTCCGAAACAGCACAGGGATGATGCATGCATGAGGAGGCCCAGCAGAAAGGCAAGAGTTCACTAGGGCTTTTCATGAAATATAAAGCTGGCTGAATAAAAGATACAGCCCCTCACATCCAGTATGGAGGGAGCAAAAAGCAGCTAAGTTACTCTAAAATGCCTGAAATGTCCATTTCTTTTCCTCTTCTGTTATATTGAATTTGATTACATGGTGCCTTATTGTTATAGCTATTATCTATATAAAGCAATACAAATATTTAAAAGGAAAATCTTTGCTGAGCATTTCCAAATATCCAGCGGGCATCCCTCTGTATATCCTAACAAACAAATACACACAGGCCCCCACATACAGATAACACTAATAGGCAATGACAAGTGCGGTGCCCTATTTACCAATAAATTCAATCTCATTTTCTAGACTCAGTTTCAAAAAGTCAGTGAGGTGTCATTACCTGGCCTGAAGTTCCAGAGAACGCTGTTTTCCTGATACTAGGAATGTCCTTGTCAGGTTGGGGCTGCTGCTGTGTTTTAGCTTAGAGATAAAGAAAAAGAAGACACCAGATTCATTACCTTGTATTTACTAAAACCTACACACAAATTATTATGTACTTACAGCAGACCAAAATTCAGGATTTTGACTGTACCCGGTTTTGGTCCTTGTCCCTGGGACTGTGTGAAACCCCACAGGTTGCCTATAAAAACGTACCTTTTCACGGTCCTGCAGCACATGCTTAGACACGCAGCCAATCAGCACGCTCAGCTCCATTCATAATATATGACTGAAAATCATATAAGGGCTGTATGGACCCAAATTCAGCCAAGCGTGCAGGCGGCCGCAGACTCCCTAGCCTCTAGCAGGGGCATACCCACACCGCACGTGGCCTGGGTTCTCTCTCCCAGTGGCAGCAGTTATTTAAGGGGTCACTTTTGGATTTGGGATTACCCTCACCCTTGAAGCGGCATGGGAGCCGCATGCGCGGGTGGATTTGACCGACCTTGACCTCATGCTTGTATACCCCGGGTGCCCTGTTATTGTGAGATTCATGTTTTATTGTCTGTCGGCACTTGCTGCTGTATGTATATTTATTCTGTCTGTTTTACATGGTTCACACTTAAGACTATTGGATGAGGTTTGTGCAATATTTAGGATGGGATATGTAGTTATAATCATCATTTGGGTAATATTGATGTGTAGATAATGATAATTTTTTGTTAGATTGAGATTCCTTTATGTTTTGTCACGCATTACCTGCGGTTGGTTTTAGGTCGCATTATCAATTGGGTGTTAATATGTTTTTGATACGTGTTTAGCAATTTATATGCACTTAGCACTTTATTTTATCATTTGTAGGATATTGATTAGCTCTTTTGTGCCGGCACAAAATATTCATTAGAGGGTGACAAATTACAGGCCATATTGCCTTGGGATATTAATTAATTGGATATACCCATTGGGCATCAATTATAGGTTAACATTGGTCAAGATCGGTTGTTTTAATTGTCTGTTGTTTATGTGTTTTTAGCCTTTTTTGCATTGTATTTACAATAAAAAAATATTGTTGTATAAATATACCTGTTATTTAGTGCTGGTGCTCCTTTTTTCAGAGATAGGTGTGCTTATATGCATGTCCACTCTATTCTTTGTCTATATAGTTTGTTTAGTGAGCACAGATTAGTTATGGTACTTTAGTAGTGGCGGTGCACCTGATTCAATTACACACCGGCCATTTACAAATGCCTGGCACAGGGGATTCGGGGGTTTCACACAGTGGGGCATCCTGAATGGGAATGCCCCAGGGAGAGGGAATCAGTTAAACCCAAGATGAGTTTAACCCCACACCTACCTCCATCCCATCAACGTCAATCCTGGCTCTCACGCTGTACTTCTGACCAATTAGGCGCAGTTTAGGAACACAGTACAAAAGGCGGTCATTAAACTACAAAGGGAAAAAAATGACCACAATCAGGATAGAAAAAGAAAACCATTTAGCATAGCACTTTTTTATCTCTTGATATGAGGTACTAATCAGGGCTATGGCGTCGGTAAGCCAAATATAACTCCTCAATTACATCAGGCCCGACTCTGGCTCCAACTCCTTGTTGTCCAATAAATAAAAAAACATACTGTAGTTAAAATAATAACATTAAGCGTTTTCTCACATTTTACATGCAATCAGGCTATAAGAACATAAAGCATTTGTATGAAATATAATTTCTGAACAAATAATATAAATCGAAATTCTAAGCAAACTGCTTTCGACTTGCCCCATGCTGGCTGTCAGGGGTGTTATAAATAAGGGCCTTACATTTTAAGCACTTTAAATATATTTATGAATAATGTTGTTAAACTTCCTATGAAAGTTACATTAATCATAAAATATTAGTAAGAGTTTTTATTTTTTAGGCTGTAGTCGGAGATGGTACATTTTCTCGAGCCTCGAACTCCATAGCCCTAGTTCTAGAAGAAATAAGAGGGTACTCCAGTACATGTCCAGGGGACAGGAGCAACATAAGATGAGATGTGGCTGCCTTTAAAAATAATTTGTACACCGCTATTGTAACCATAATTAAACCAAACAGGTAGGTGGTAAATATTTTAACCCTTCAAGCAAAGGAAGACATACTGAAAAAAAAAAAAAACATTTACAGATGCTTAAAAAGAGAACGTAAAATCAAGTCAGCCAATACTTACCACTCGTTCATTTACTGTATCACATGATTACCAGTGACCAATCAGATTTGCTGACTGAAGCTTGCACATCAAACCTGAATGGTTGCCTTCATTTCCTCTTTAAAACCATAAAAATGCAAACCTTGCAGAAATTAGGCACTTGCCAATTTTGCAATTCCTTACTAGATTCTATTGTTTGATCCCAAAATATTTCATCAGATGACTTTCTCAGGGGAGCAGCTACTAATCTGATAATAAAGCAACTCTATTTATTGTGTGTCAAATTACTGTAGTGATGTTTTGGACTGTTCATATATAGGAAATCAAAGAAGTTTCAATGTATTGACATATGTAGATACACTGGTATATTTTTCGAAAAAACAATTTGTTCTGTGAGTCGTGTGTTCTGACCTAGGGTTGAAATATTTACAACTTACCTGCATGGTTACAGGCTGGTTTTAATATACAAGAATCTATTGTAACTGGGTTTATCAGTTGGCACTGGTGGCCACTATCTCTGGAGTCTACTTCATAATAAATAATAATAGTGATAGAACCAATATGGCCAGCTTACAGTTAAAAGTTTACTGTGGATGAAAGTGAGAGAAGGTCCAATCTAATAATGAGCACCAGGGGGCGACAGACTTACCAGAATGAGATATCTGTCCTGGGTGGTCCCGTTCTTTGCAGACAGTTTCAGGATGTGTCCCTCTTTAATTAGTTCATTAGTGGGGCTGACAATGTCTTCCTCTCCTCCTAACAGCTCGTAAACCTTGAGAAGCTTATGCATCCTTTCCTGGAGGATCAAAGAACACAAATGAATGAGTCAAGAAATCCTTATTATTGTTTATTTATAAAGCACCTACATCTGCCATGGCACTGTACAAGGTAGAAATTACAGAAGGGTAGGACAGGTAATATACTTATAATACACAGGCTATATTGGTTGAGATTTGACAGGAGTGCAACAAACACACAATTATACTGGGGTACATTAGGAGTGATGGTTGTGCCATTGTGAGTTCACAATCATTTAAAAGCTGAACTAAAAATAAAATCCTGTATATGAACTTGGTTTCCCTTTGAATAGACAACTATCTTCCGCAAAATGTTGACAATATACAGCACTACAGAATTACAGAATTACTGGTATATTGTCTCTATATCTTATCCTGAACTATGCAGCCAGATTAGCACTGATTCTTCATAAATGACCTTCTACTTTTTTCTTTTCTCAAGGAATAAGTGTGTTAAAGTTGAGTGTTTTGGACCAAGTTGGATTTAAATAAATGCCAGGCAAAGATTTGGTATATTGTAAATTCTTACCATTTTCCTAATAGCTGCATTTGAATGTTCAGCTGCTGTTGCGATCAGGTCCAAAGACTCTAAAAAAAATAGCAAAATATAGAATCACTTTTAATCACCAAGTGCAAGTACAATGGGGTGGTTGGAAGATTGGAGGAGGGGGGGAGACACTATATACATTGTACAGAAAATAGACACTAAGAATTGATAAATAGGAATGCATGTGTAAATATATATAGTAGTAGAGGAGTGTCGAAGAGGCAGACGGAGGCCTGCAAGCCACTTCTGTATTCCCAGTGGCCTGTTAGAGACCCCCAAGAGACTACCGGAAGCCAGTCAGGTCTGTTGGGCTGGTAGGACTTGTAAAAGGGACCCTTATAGTATGAGGGATTGTCTTAAAGTGGACCATCACCCTCGGGTGATCGGCCCGGGAATCTATAAGATTCCCGGGCCAATCACCTCCCTCCCCGCGGGACATCCGAGATCGGGATGTCCCGCGGGGTGAAACCCCCCCAAAACCCCCAAACCCCGTTACCTTAGTTTCGGCGGCGGCCGGCCGCCGCCGCCTCCCTCGCGCCCCTCTAGGCGTGCGCGCCCCCGCACCGGCCGTCTGTGAATGCGCGGGAGGCGGCGGCGGAGGAGCCACGGACAAGCGGCTGTCAAATCGCTTGTCCGTCGGCACTAGGAGCGCGGAGAGGTGAGTTTTTAGGGTGATCGGGGGGGTTTCACACAGCGGGGCACCCCGATCGGGGGTGCCCCACCGAAGTGGACCAAGACCCAGGATAGTCAAAATCCTGGGTATTGGTCCACTTTAAGAAGCTCCATGCAGGGAATGGATGGGTTTCCTTTGGCAGTATATAATCATTCTTGGATGGTATAGGTGGCACAAAAAACTGTATAAGGAAACCCTTGAACAGTATACATGGGGCCTTAATTTGATCTAGGTGCAGTGTATGTGGCACCTTTAAATTATGTTTAACTGGGTGGCATGGGTGCTGTGCTGAATAGTGGGTCCTTGCTGGTGCTGGGAATGAGAGGGCTTGCTAGGAGGAAGCTGGGTAGGAAGGAGGGAGGAGTTAGCTGGGCTTGAATGGTAGCTCTAAGATTGCAATTCAAGCCATTAATACAGGCAGGGGTGGTCTGGACTAGCTCCTCGAGCTATTATTGGCAAGGTGGCACTGGCAGCAGGAAGGAAGTATATTTCCTAATTTGGGGCATGGAACTGAGAGGAGGCACAGCGCTGGAGGACCACTTGGCAAAATAAGTGTTTATTTTTTCTTTTGCCTGAAAAAATGTTAAGACAAAAGATGACCAGCATTGCCATGGGTGATGCTGCTGACATCCTATGGACATCCCTATAAAGCATGCCCACTAGCTATCACTGCTACCTAAGGCCCAGCTCAAATCCTGCTCCTATGGGGTTCAGCGATGTTATATTAATTAATGAAAGTGGTGCCTGCTGCCCCATAAGTGGAAAGCTTTTTCCATGGCTGCTATTAGATTTTTTAGAGCCTCAGAAACCCCATATGGCTGTCTTGTTCTCTTCACTTTCTTTGACCTTCTGCATTACTTGGACATTAATTCATTATGGCACCCATAGTATCATCTTGTTGACCCCCTATTCCTTTGTACTTTGGGACTGGAAACCACTGCCCTTTAATAGAAGGCATATTTCCTGGTCTCCGTCATACCGAGCACCTAGAGGAAATGGTCATAATCCTCTATAAATTGTGTTTCCAGGCAGCTGTAGTGGATCAGTTATTCCAAGAGATTTTGGTCTACTTTAAAGCCATTAACATGTAGAAATTGTTTGAAGCAACAACACTGGTGTATTCACAAGATACATTTTTAGATTACCTAATCCAATGAAAGCCATGCTTCAGGTTTGAGGGGACATAAATCCTCATGACAACTGCCCGCAAGGACCCTAGCCAACATAATAACATTGCCGATTAACCTGAATTTCGAAGATGCTCACTTTTCCCACGGGGCGTTGTATGATAGAGGACAGAATACAGCTGCACACTGCAGCGAAGGATGTCGCTGATTGGACACAGATGTGTACTGCCCCTATTAAATACATCTCTGCTAGGAAAATATGTGCATTTCTTCAATGCAGGGCTGGCTGATGTTGTGAGGGGGTAGGTGAGGTTAGTTTCCTGTCCCCCATTGGATGGAACACTACTAGGAAAGGAAAGGGTGAGTATCTCTCAAATGCAGGGCTCAATGACCTGTCGCCCATTGAATGGAGCTCCACTAGGAACACTAGGAAAGGGTGAGTATCTCTATAATGCAGGGGTCACTGATGGTGTGGGGGTAGATGAGGTTATTTTCCTGTCCCCCATCGGATGATGCTCCACTAGGAAAGGGTGAGTATCTCTTTAATGCGGGGCTCACTAATGTTGTGGGGGTAGGTGGGGTTGGTTTAGTGTCCCTGTAACCAGGACCCCCCAATACGCAGAAAGTCAAAAATACAATTCTGTGAGTACTCACCTGTAGAATTGTTTTTACTATGCATGGCACGGCCTGTTTCAAGAAGTCCTTACGTATAGGATATTCCGCCACAAGGTGGCGCAGTGCACTGCAGAAGAGTTGTGACAATAGACCTCTCCAGTGTTGACAAGCAGTTATACAAGAAGCCGGGAGGTAATAAAGGCAAAAAAGGTAAAAAAACCCATAACTAACTTGGAACCATCACCATAGGCAACCAAGAACAACGATAACAAGGGTGGGGTGAAACAGGCCGTGCCATGCATAGTAAAAGCAATTCTACAGGTGAGTACTCACAGAATTGTATTTTTCCTATTGCATGGCACGGGCTGTTTCAAGAAGTCCTTACGTATGGGACATCCAACAGCAGTGTCCGTAAGGTAGGGTGGGATCCCCAAAAAGTAGCAGCAGGCAGTTCAAACCACTACTGCCTGAAGTACCTTGCGGCCAAAAGCAGCATCAGCTGAGGCCTTAACATCAACCTTGTAAAAAGTATGAACAGAAGACCAAGTAGCGGCCTTACAAACTTGTTCAACAGAAGCTTGGTGCTGAAAAGCCCAAGATGCACCAACAGCACGAGTGGAATGAGCAGTAATCCGGAAAGGAGGAACCTTCCTTTTAGCAGAATAGGCTGGTACCATCGCCTGACGTATCCACTTGCTAATAGTTGATTTAGCCGGAGGCAAACCCTTCCTAGGTCCAGCAGGAAGAACAAAAAGAGCATCAGAATTCCTGAAAGACTCAGTAGCGACCAAATAAAACTTCAATGCCCTGACAACATCCAGAGAATGAAGGGTCCGTTCCTTGGGATTAGCAGGGTTAGGACACAAGGAAGGTAAGACAATGTCCTGATTGAGATGAAAAGCAGACACAACCTTAGGCAAGAAATCCGGCTTAAGCCGAAACATCACCTTATCCTGATGCCGCTCAAAATAAGGAGGTTTAATGGAAAGCGCCGCCAGCTCAGAAACTCGTCTGACCGAAGTAATAGCCACCAAAAAGGCCACCTTAAGGGTCAGAATGGGCAACGCAGCCCCATGGATATGCTCAAAGGGAGGACCTTGCAGAGCCGACAACACCAGATTTAAGTCCCAAACCGGTAGCATAGGTTTACGTGGCAGACGCACATGAGTAACTCCTTGGAAGAAAGTCTTAACCAGCGGGTGATTGGCAAAGGATCTTTGGAATAAAATAGCCAGAGCTGACACCTGTCCCTTGAGGGTACTAAGGTGAAGGCCTGAATCCAAACCATGTTGTAAAAATTCCAGAATCCTGGGGATAGAAAACACCCGACAACGAAGATATTCAGACTCACACCAGGCAATGTAAGCATGTCAGACCATGTAGTATATAAAAGACGAGGACTTCTTCCGAGGCCGAATCATAGCATCAAAAGCAGAGGCCGGCAACCCCTTGTCCATCAGGATGGAGGTTTCAGCAGCCAAGCCGTTAAAGCCAGCGTTTGTAAATTGGGATGGCGCAGCTGTCCCTGAGTGAGAAGATCTGGATCCTTGGGCAAGACGTACCGATCTACTGCCAACTGCACGACGTCTGCGAACCACACCCTCTTTGGCCAACAGGGGGCCACCAGAATGGCTGGTACCCCCTCCTGGGCTATCTTGCGCAGCACCCTGCCCAGCAGAGGAAAGGGAGGGAACACATAGAGGAGCCGAAACTCTATCCAAGGAATCGCTAGTGCACCCGTGACGAAGGCCAGAGGATCCTGCGACAGGGAGACAAATCTTGGAAGCTTGTGATTGTGGCGGGGACGCAAACAGGTCCACATCTGGCTGACCCCTGCGGTGACACAGGAAGTGAAATACCTTGTTGCTGAGGGACCATTCCCCCAGCCGAGACGTCCCCCTGCTCAGGGAGTCTGCATCCTGGATCTTCTCCCCCGGAATGTAGACCGCCGAGATGCAAGAGACATTCTCTTCCGCCCAAGACAGTATCAGGCACACTTCCTTAAGGGCTCACTTGCTCCGAGTCCCCCCCTGATGATTGATGTAGGCAACCGCTGTCTGTTTGTCCGAGCGAATCTGAACAGCCCGACCCCGAAGGTGTGTGGTCAGCTGAGAAAGAACAAACCTGATCGCCCGCAGTTCCAGGACATTGATGGGAGCATGGGCCTCCTGGGGGCCCCACTGACGCTAGAACTGCAGAGACTTCCAAAAGCCCCCCCAACCGGTCAGACTGGCATCTGTGGTGACAGTCTCCCAGCATGGATGCAGAAAAGTCCTGCCCACTAGAAGGTTCCTTGAGTCCAGCCACCACGAGAGGGACTGTCTGGCCAGGGGGGACAGAGCAAATTCCTGATCCAGGGACACAGGGTCCCGATCCCAAACTGACAAGAGGTGCAACTGAAGAGGTCTCATGTGAAACTGAGGTATCCAGAGTCATGCCCAGAAAGGACCTCACCAAAGACGGAGACAGTGAAGACTTGGGGAAGTTGATCACCCAGCCGAAGGACTCGAGGTCACCACCTGAGTATCCTTCTCGGCCTGATGAAGAGACTGAGCTGCAATCAGAATGTCATCCAGGTAAGGAAGGATGCGAATGCCCTGGTTCCGCAGCAGAGCCATCACGCCCGCCAGCACCTTGGTGAACACCCGAGGCGCCGAGGTGATACCGAACGGTAAAGCCACAAACTGGTAATGCTGATCCTCCAGAGCGAACCTCAGGAATCTCTGATGACCTGGAAAAATTGGCACGTGAAGATAGGCATCCTTGATGTCCACGGTGGTCATGAAGTCGCCCGGCCGAAGGGTACTGACAGCCGAGCGTAGGGTCTCCATGCGAAAGTGCTTGAACCTGACAAACTTGTTGAGACCTTTCAAGTCCAGGATGGGCCTCAGAGAAACGTCCTTTTTGAGGACCGTGAAAAGATTGGAGTAGTACCCCTGACCCTGTTCTTGGGAAGGCACCAGACAAATGACTCCTGACTCCAATAGACGTTGAACTGCAAGGCGCAAACCCTGAGCTGACAGAGGGTTTTGAGACATCCAGGATCTGAGGAATCTCGGGGGCGGCCAGGATGCAAAGTATCTTGTAACCGGAGGACACCACTTCCTGAATCCACCGATCTGAGACGTGGAGCCTCCAGACCTGAGCAAAGAGCCGAAGCCGTCCCCCTACCCGGATGGGTGAGGGGCCTTGGGATGGGGTTTGGGCTTGGCCCCCCAAGAGGGACCGGGGCGGCCACGGGACCTGCCACGGCCCCAAGACTCTCTGCGGCTACCCGGGACGAGGGAGCCACGACCTCCTCTAGAGGGACGAAAGGAGGAGGAGAAGGAGGAAGTACCCCGAAAGGGCCGAGGCTGCTTCCTACGCTGAGGTAACCTACCATCGTTGGCTAGGGCATCCAGACGCTCACCAAAGAGCCGCAGCCCCGAAAAGGGGAGCCCAGTGAGAGCCTTCTTAGCTGCAGCATAGCCACCAGGAGGGCTGAGGCCCTACCACCCAGCCGGACCGCATCATCCATGGGAGTAAGGACAAAGGCGACGAAATCAGAGCAAAGCAAGAGGGCCCTATAATCCTCCCTTCTCCTACCAGCCATAGCGCCATCAGTGAGACGCTTGAGCTTTTCTTAAGGGCAATAGATGTAATGGCAGCAGCACAGACCAGACGCAGCCCAGCTACCACAAATGTAAAGGCATGGCAGGCCAGCTGATCCATACGCTGATCCGCGCTGTCAACCAGTGTAGTAGTGTGTCAGGAGAAGGCATGACTGAGGTGTTGGACAGTCCAAGGATGGGAGCGTCCACCTCAGGGGGGCACGACCATCACTTGACCAGGTCAGCAGAAAATGGATACCTCTTATCCAACCAATTGGGCACCACGGGCAATCTATTAGGACATTCCCACTCCTTGAGCACCATATCAGACGTTGTTTAACAGGACGAAAGAGATCACCCTGTTTCCTCTTAGCCACCTTAGGGGGGGCGATGTGCAAGGTATCAAAAATGTCAGACAACAGTCTATCAGTGTCATCAGGGAGCCATGAATCCTCCTCGGACGCAGACCCAGGGTCACTGTCGTACCCCTCCTGCTGGGTCCCAGAGGAGTCAGAGTCCTGGAAAAGCTCCCCCTCCTCTAGGGAATCACGGCCACCAAAGGCATCAAGTCCCTCATCCTCCTCAGCAAAAAGAGAGGACGCGGGATCCAGGTGCCGCTTCTTGCCAGAGGCCTTACCTGAAACAGGCCTGGCAAGCTGCCTTTCAATGCTGGCCACACGTAGTGCCAGAGCAGATTGTGACCCCCTGCTAGCATCCCCCTTACTGGGGGCTAAATGCAAGCGCGAGGGGTAGGCGATGCCGGAGGGTGCGCAGAACTGGGAAGAGAAGCGCTCAACCCAGCCTGGTCCGCAATGATACTTTGGGCGCACGGCACACAAACCGCGCCACCACCACTCAAAGGAGATGTCCCACACATGACACACAGCCGGGATTGCCCCGAAGGACCCCCAAGCACGCTATCCCCAGAAGCCTCCATATGGTGATAAATACAGGCGCAATAGGCCAGCACAGGGTAAGGGCTAATAAAAAAGCCACCCGGGATGCCCCCAAAAGAGCCAGGAGAAGGAAGATGGGGGGGGGGGAGGAGCAGAACCGGGAGAAACCACAACACACAGTTGTCCTGCCAGAAAGACATAAGCAAACATGCCCATAAGCATCCCGCAGCACATGCTCCCCCAAAGGGGACTCATGGACCAAGGAGACCGAAGGCAGAAGATCACCAAGCCACCAGGCCACAGGAGGAAGCGACGCAGGAATCGATCACCGCCGCAGCCCACGGGAGAAGAGGGGCCCCAGAAGCGCAGCAGGTTCAAAATGGCACAGGTTCAAGGGGCGGGCGCGTTATCCCCCGGCACCGCCCCCCCCGAAGAGCACGAAAACAGCGCTCACGTGACCCGCGACGGCACCATTGTAGCCCAAAAACAGCTTACAATAATAACGCCGCCCGCCGCGGAGCGGAGTACAAGGCGTCGGAGAAAACAGCCAACATTAATAACCAACCGCCGCTACCACCCCCCGAACACACGCCGGGGAGAGGAGAGCGGGCAGGCAGCGGCAGGAGCCAGGCCAGGACATGGTAAAGAAAACAGGGAAAGACTGAAAGAACACAGTCCCAAAAAACACCACTCACCCCCTCAGAAGGCAGGAACTCCACATCCCTCAGTAGGCTCACCATAAAGCCTATGGCCGGCCACCCTTTGGGGTACAGGGTCTGCGGCTTGGAGCGGCGCTCCTTGAGCACCTGACCCTAGTGCTCCTCTACCCTCACCCGATCCATCAGCCGAGGCTGGGAGGCACAGAGGGTCCGGAAGCGGGTGGAAATAGACATGCAGGGCCGCAGGCTTGGTTGCCCCGCTCACCTGCGCAATATAAAGAACCAACTTTTATCTTCGCAGTATCACTGCAGAGAAAACACTGGGAGGTCTATTGGTGATTCTGTTTTTATATGGTACCGGGAGGAGCCACAACTCTTCTGCAGTGCACTGCACCACCTTGTGGCGGAATATCCCGTATGTAAGGACTTCTTGAAACAGGCCGTGCCATGCAATAGGAAAATGGGGGTTTAGGTCTGTTTGAAACTGTCTGGAACCCTCTGCCTCTGGGCCCCTGAACAGCCTTATGGGCTGCTTTGTGGAAGTTACGCTTCTGCCTACAGTCATTCATAGTTAATGTGGTGAGGACATAAAAGGAGTTTCGCAGAGTTTTGTATTGTAAAGCATAACGAATTGTTGCAGATGGAGCGCCAGCTGTGTGTGGCGATGGCCAACCTGTCATTGATTTTTACAATGAATGAATGGACTGTTCAGGCCTCATTTACACAATGTACACAACACACAAAAGATAAAGGGTGTGTATAATTACAGGCTACAATTACTATGTTGCTGTGGCATGGAGAACTGTGCAGCCTTGCCAATATAACTGTTTCAATTTACTTCAATTTAGGGTTCTTGCAGGGCTTAATTCCTCAAAGTTTAAATGTGTGTTTTATGGACGCAGTTTTCACTACCTGCAATCTGTTGCTGTCAGCAACCGTACACCAAGGTCTACAAGAAGACAGCAGTGAGCCCGGTACACACAGAACACTGCTGATACCCTGTTGGTAGCAGCTGATAGAAAAATCACAATATATCGGATAATGGAGCCTATGTGCCACTATGATCTGCTTCGCTATAGTTATACCTTTAAGGAGATTTCAATTTCAGGGAACAATGCTCTGTAAATGTATTACAAGGAGCAAAGTCAGATGAAGACCTTAGTCATTCATCACTTAAGAACCCAATCATTCCGATGGTTGATCATGTAGAACAAATACAGATCTCCCTTGGAGCCTGCCTGGCTGAATCGTAATAATCCTAATTACTCAGCAATCCACAATTCCTAGACCCCCCCCCCCCCCCCCCCAGTTATCATAGTACATACTCTCTGCATCCCTGCGGTCTCTGGAATCTTCTGGCAGCTTTTGGAGATAATCCTTGAGGAGCAACTCATAACGTGGAATCCTCTGAACAGGCTCCAGCATGTGATGCTGCAATGTCAGGTTACCGCAGGCCTCTTCTTTCTGGAACATAGAGACAAGGACAGTGTCAAAGGAATGTACAATCACCTGGACTGTGGACATGATGGACGCCTCTTGTCATCAGCTCTGGTCAGACGGCTTCATGGTAAATTGTTAAAACATGTCAGCAACATATTTCATGACAGCATGGCCCAAAGTATAAGGAGATGCAATCCCATGGGCTCTATCTGCACTGAAGAAGGTACATGTGTAAATAGGCTGTCATCCTTCTTTGTCCCACTTAACCACCCAAGTATGATGGAAGTTTAAGAAGAGCTGTCACCTCTAGACAATGTAATTGTTCAGACCTGCAGGGCTAGAGATAGACACGAGAGAGGGAGAGAAACAGGAGAGAGGCACAGTAAAGTGGTCCAACACCCTGCTGGATCGGCCCGGGAATCTATAAGATTCCCAGGCCGATCCCTCCCCGTCGGGCATCCAAAATCGGGATGCCCCACTGTGTGAACCGCTGCGGTAAGACGTCTCATTGACGAGCGCGCTGATTGGACGAGCGGCCGCACATGCGCTGTAAGAGTGGCGTGAGGTGAGTTTTATCCGGAAATCCTGGGGGGGTCCCCCGGGGAAGTGGACCAAAACCCAGGATAGTCAAAATCCTGGGTGTTGGTCCACTATAAAGAGGGAAGGAGATTACATTAACACACTATCCACTACTACCATTTGTACCGCCTAACTATCCAATGCCTTTTACAGAATCATTAATAAACCCAGGGCCAGCCTTAGGGCAAGTGTCGTCCTGTGAAAGATTTCGGGATGCCCCCCCATCCTGAAATCTTGGAGAGGGAAATGAAGAAGAAAGGTACAAAATAAAGAAACTAGAAAAGAGAGGTGGAGAGAAGGTACCAACATGAAGAGAAGATGCTGAAAAGAAGGTTACATAAGACGGAGGGAATGTAGAAACAACATGAAAAAAGGGGGTTGATACAGAAAGAGAGAAATGTGGAAGAATCATGGAAAAATAGAAAGGTAGTAGAAGAAGGTAAAAGAGAATTATAAAGAAACAAACAAAAAAGAAGTGGGAGATATGGGGTTTTTTTGAAAAAGAGAGCATAAGGAGCTGCCTTGTGGACCTACTGGACCTTACTTGGAACCAATACCTGAGGACCGGCAGAGTGGAGTAAGGCCGGTTTTTACTATCTCATGGTTTTGGTCCTTGCTCCTAGATCATCTTGATTTGGGATTTTGGATGCCCCAATATAATAGTTTGATCTCCCCTCAAACATACCGACGTTCCCGTGGTGCATGCGTCATATTAATGCACAGAATATGGCCCTGTTTCAGACAGAGCTCTGGGATATGGAGCATGAATCGAACGCATCCCTGGCTTCCCTGCGCTCTGCAGCGTGCTTTGGTGCCCAGCCTATCTGAATGGCTGGACACGGGAGCACGCCTCAGCTGTGGAGATGCCGGAAAACATATTGGAAAAGCATTGTGGGGCACCCGGGTAAGGTGAGCCTGTACTTGGGTTCCCGGTGGGTTTCACAAATGGGGGCATCTCAGATTGGGATGCTCCAGAGGCAATTTAGGTGGTTGATCCTCTTTAATGAGAGCTTTTATCTGAACAAGAGGGGACTAGTCAAAACAGTGCACTAGTCAAAACAGTGAAAAAAATATTAAATGTTACCAAAGGAAAAAATCAGACAAAACTCACAGAACACTCAGGCAATACTGAAACACATTTTTGGTTTGGATCTATTGTGCTGCCCTGATGGTGGCCCTGGGTTAGTGCCTGGGGCCCAACGGAGGAACCTCTGGACAGTTAAGAGTTTATTTCATTGTTGACATGGTGGTACTTTCATCTAGAATCAACATCATCTCACATTCTCCTTGATGTCTACAGGCACCTTCAGGTTCTGCCTTTTCATATATACCAGTATATTTGCACAGCATACCGGTATATCATAAAATAAGTGCCCTCCACAGGAAATTGAAAATAAATAGATGAGAAAAAGCAATAAAGCAACCACAGCAACATTTCCTAAAATAGTTCCCTGCAAATAAGCAGAAAAGATGCTGAAATCTGCTAAATCCCTGCTGAAAGCTGAAAACCTCTTGAGTCTTCCCTGCACTTCATCTGGATTGTCATCCTAAAAGTCCTGCAGCTGATGGGGGCCTTTAATGATTTACGGGTTATTAATTTACCTGAAAGGGATTTAATATATACCCTGTTTCCCTGAAAATAATACATACCCCAAAAATAAGCCCTAGCATAATTCACACACACATATCAAGTAGTCGCTTCACGTCTGAACATATATGAGAGCATTGTGTTTACTTCTAATTACCAGGGGAAGCAAACCGCGACACTTGCAATGCAGTGGAACTTGGAAGAGAGCAGCTGGAATAGCAAAAAAAAAAACATATTTTGGAGAAAAAAATAATATAAGACCTGTCTTAGAGAGACAGGGTATATACTTTATAGTGTATTGGCTGAGTATATATTTTATAGATTAAAGGGGATCTCTGAAAGGATTAAGGGGGCTATGGTTATTGGACCTTTCGGTATGAGAGGGTGGTGTTTTATTGGAGAGGTGGGTAGGCTGAGCATTCTCATATATAACCTCCCATCTTATCAGAGAAATCAGATGCTAAAGCAGATGGCTTAAAACCAAAATTACAGGACGATGTCCAAGCATCAGGTACAATAAGTAACAACAACGGGCAACTGTCAGCTGAATCAAAAATGACTGGAAGTCCGCTCACACCCCCCATCCCCTGGGGCATTCTGATTTGTGCTTAGAATAAAATAATTATACTCACACTTCTGTGTTTCATTTTATGCATTTCTACCATCCATAGTGGTCCCGTGGACATGAGACTTGCGTACATGGTAATTCATCTTAATTTCAGGCTTTTTACACAGAGGGGCTATATTAAGATTATCCAGGGGTGGGGCAGAGGCATAGCTAGGAGGGAGCAGGGGGGGCACTTGCCCCAGGTGCAGCAGGTCAAGGGGGCGCCAAAGGGTGGCCTGAGAACAGGTGGGGTTGACATTTTGAATCTTTCCCCCGGGTGCCTAGCTACTCCTCTGGGGTAGGATGTGGGCAGTCCTCAAGTCTAAAGGTCCGCTTTAAGGAATCTCCCTAAGTCCTGTTAACAGGGGCTCCAGTGATATTCCATTTCTCTGCGAGATTTATGAGGAATTCAACTAGATCTTAGCTATATCTATAGGAAACAATCAAAATCAAGGCAAATGGACTTGAACGTTTTGCTAGTCATTCAACTGGCCTACTCAGTTTAGAGTTAACTGAGGAAGCAAGTCGAATGACTAGCCAAACTTTTTCAAAAATGAATAACAGCAAGTCCAGTTGCCTTGATTTATTCCTACAGATATTTCATGACCCAATGAACCAGGAGCTTCATAGATCTTGAATACTTTCTGTCCAATGGAGCAATCAAGAGCATCTGCCGTAAAATGTCTTTCCATGGAGTCACGTGACCAGCACAGGTGTTCAAGCATAGCATGGAGTTAAACATTATTCTTACTCAACTGTTGCTAAAAGGAGCGCTGAGAAGAGCTCTACCGGAAACAACAAAGATTCTTCACCCTAAGATACCTGCCAAACCTCACAAAACATTGTCAAAGCTGCAGGGAAAATAAATAGGACTGCAATAGTGCTGCCAAACAGATGTTGATTTTTCAATCCAGGAAACAGATTAGGATTAAAAAGCAAAGAACGGCAACCGACAATAAAAAGTGAACCACTCAATATAGTCACAGTTATAAAATGTTGGTAATCAATAAGACAAACAAATCCCAAGATTTTTGAATACGAATCTCTTCATTGTGCCAGTTAAAAGGAATGTGACCCGAGTGTGACTTTCACGCTGGGAAACTACTAGCAATGAAGACAGTAAAAAATGCAACTTACAATCAATTCAAAACTTTTAAAGATATGAAAGAAAAATCAAACTAACTTTGGTACTTTCTAGAATCTGCAACTTGACATGACCTGCAAAACTCTTTATCCTGTTCTTTTATGCCTTTTGTTTCCTCTGCCATTCTGTTTTGTAGTAAAGGAAAAAGGAAAGGAACCACTTTCTGTGGTTCTTCCTGACACTCCCCCACAGCATTCAACAAGCATTTAGTAGGCATTCTGAGTGTTCCTATTGATTTACATAATGGGCCTCTTGGGCCAAGACTGTATTTAAAGTTCACACCACCCTAGGCTTCAGAGCTAGGGTATAATGTGTGCAATAGCGCACCTGCAGCTCAGGGACCCCTGGCCCTTAGCATTATTATCATCAAGGGCTCATAAATAAGGGCAAGGGGGCCTTGGCCACTTAGGCAGCCTCCACTGCTTACTCTCAGCTGGCCCCTGAACTTAGACTACAGCCAGAACTCCTGTATAGGGTCTAGCCGCAAAGAGGGGGGGCTGACTGCTGCCCCTTGATGACAGCTCTGCAGGAACTTCTGCTTGACCTGCTCACCTAGCAATCAGGTCAATAACCTGCTGTACGTATCCAAAGTGCCGCTTATAAACCATTCCCCAACTCTACCTACCCATCCTTCTCCATCCCCCCATCCCCCTTCCAGTGCCACTCACCAAACCCCTCCCAGCTTTACTACTTCATCTTCCCCCGAAACGCACCTTCTTTCCCGGTCCAATGGAGCATTTGCGCTGGCGGCCGCATCCCCCGCTACCCTTTAAGGGAGCACCCAGCTGCACTCCATTATCCACCCACCCATTTTATCTAACTTACCATCCATTTCCACTCATCCACCACCACCACCCATCTCTACTTACCCACTCCCCTTTCATCCCTTTCACTCACCACCTAGCTTCACTCCTTCATCCCCTCCCCCAGCAGCCACACTGTGTATAAAAAGGAAAGATCCCTACTTCTACACATAGGGGTATACAACACTGCATTGTGTAGCCATTTTCAGGTTCCCTATCAGGAGGACCACCACAAATGAAAGGCCCAGAAATGTAGGTTGTATGGGGCCAACACATTTCTGATGGTGACCCAGTATGCATGTAATGTATAAACCTGCTGAATGAATCTGATTCTGTTTTACAACTTTTGTATGTATTTAAAAGGAATACAGAAGTAAGCCTTCAAATGGAGTGCAATGCCGGAACTCTGGAGAGAGGATCTTACTTGTGGAGTTCCTTTGAGATATAGACTTGGGTGGGCGATTGCCCAGGAGCAACCACCACCCATTACAAAAATTGTGATGGACTGTACCTTTATTTGGCTCTTGTTTTATTTTACAATACTGTGATAGTACCTGTATCAGCATTTTTTTTATAGACAGCAAGGCTTACATTCTTATGAATTTTATACAGGATGATACGATCACACCCTTAGTGACAGGAACTTGTTATTTTCCTGTAACCTGGAAGAGTAAATAAACATTATTAAGCTCTCCATTGTGGTGTCAGTTACTCTCGTTTACAAGCTTGTTGGAATTCAGCCTCACCCACGTCTACGCCAAAACTTGCCTATGCTGCTCCCTCTCTAATTATGCTGCACACAAGGAAGGTATAATTGATCAGCCTGTAAAACGTCAGTAGACAGACGCGCAGTATGAGGCACGCTGATTACTAGTCTGCTAAGAAAATCTATCCTTGGGCGATTCTGTTATACGGTTAAGGGGAAGTTCAGAAAACTCAGTTCCTTTACTGCAGAGCCAGAAATTCCTTCTCCCCCTTCAATCTCAGCATCTGGTAATTATTGGTCATAGAATAACCTAGTGGAAAAAAAAGAGACTGACTACCTGGAGTCTGAGCCAGTGTTAACTCTGTGTGGAGCAGCTCCCACAGCTGGAATGGCCCTGACATTAATCCTATATGATACATACAATGGTGTAATGTTCTCTGGCTAGTTAAATACTGAAAAAAATGAAAACGAAAACAAAATCTCCCTCATTTGGAGAACCTATCCATCACACTTGGAGAAGGTTTTTACCTCACTCTGAGAACATCTTCACCTAATTAGGAGAATGTCTTTATCTAATATGAAGAATATTTTAACCTCACTTGGTAAACATCTTCATGTCACTTGGGAAAGTCTTCACTTAAACTGGAAAATGCCTTCACCTCAGCTGTTAAACATCTTCACATAAACTGAAGAAAGTCTTCACCTCACTTAGTAAATGTCTTGACCTCCCTTGGTAAATGTCTTTACCTTGCTTGGAGGACATCTTTACCTTACTTGGTAAATGTGTTAGGCCCCTCCGCCGGGCTAGTGGCAATGGGTGTGAGGAGTGTGGGGGGGGGGTTCTTGGACCTAGAGAGGGTTACACAGGTTAGGTGTAGTGAGGACTGAGATGCACTAACTCTTTGCCACTTGTCCAGATGCTCTTTAGTTGACAATTTCAGATAACTAAAACAAGGCAGACTTTATTTTGCTTCATATGTTACATGTGTCAGTAGGGCACACATTCCACATCAGCAGTAATCAACTTCAAAAAGACACAGTCTCAAATCTTTATTTTTCTATAACTGTAGAACAGGTCACCGCTTAAGTACTTCCCACTTTTTGACTTTAGGTAGTTTTTTGGGTCTGTCACTTGTCTTCCTCTCCTATCAGCCTCCATGTTCTGCTGTTCTCTGTCTGCTGGCTTTCCTCTCAGATTCCTCTCTTTTTAAAGTCTACTGTACTCCCATTATAATAATATAGCTCCTCAATTCTGCCATTGGATAGGCAACACTGCCATCAACTACTATTGTATTCTATAGGAAAAACTGAATAAATAAATTAAACACAGTCTCTCTGCCTCTCATGGCTACACCTTTGAGAAGGTTCTGAATTTCCTAATTCTTGATTCTCACATGAACCAGCACCCTTCAGATATCTTCATCTCACTAGGTGAACATCTTCACATTACTTGATAAACATCCTCAACTCACTTGGTAAATGTCTTCAGCTAAGTTGGTAAACGTCCTCACCTCACTTGGTTAACATCTTCATCCCACTTGAAGACCATCTTCATCCCACTTGGAGACCATCTTCATCCCACTTGGAGACCATCTCCATCCCACTTGGAGAACATCTCCATCCCACTTGGAGAACATCTCCATCCCACTTGGAGATATTCAATATATTCAAGAGACATCTTTATCTCACCTGGAGAACATCTTCATAGAATATCTTCTTCTCACTTAAGAGAACATTTTCATCTCACTTGGAGAACATATTCATCTCTCTTGGAGAATATCTTAATCTCACTTGGAGAATATCTTAATCTCATTTGGAGAATATCTTAATCTCACTTGGAGAATATCTTAATCTCATTTGGAGAATATCTTAATCTCATTTGGAGAATATTGTCACCTCTCTTGCTTACTGTCTGCATCTCATTTGGAAAACATCTGCACCTAAACTGGAAAACAACTTCATCCCACCTGGTATATGTCTTCACCTGACTTCCCTAACGTATTCACCTCACTTGGTAAATGTCATTTGTAAAACATCTTTACCTCATTTGGTAAATGGCTTCACTGCACTTGGTGAATGTCTTCCCCTCACTTCAGTTGGAAAATCAGACTTATATTTACTTTATTTTCGCCACGCATGTAAGTATATACACACAAGAAATGTCTCCCAGCAAGAGGAAGAGAACATTAGAGAGCTACAGGCTTATGTAAAACTGGAGATATGTACCATATATATATAGATCAGTAACAATCAACTATTGCCAAGTTTCAGAAAACATTCAGCAAGAAAGACTTAGGGCAATGGGGGTAAAAAAGAGTTAAATAGAGGTTTCTGTAAGGAGCTCTTGTCAAGTGTGCCAATACCATTTTGATCAGTCTTTAACTCATACTGAAAATGTCTTCACCTCACTTGGTAAATAGTTTCACCTAACATGGACCCGAACCTGCCGAACCTGAACCATGGTCCCCATTGAAATCAATGGGGCCCGAACTAGGAAATTAAAACATGTGAAGGGTGTGGGGGGGGGGGGCAGAGTTAGCAGCTGGAAGGGGGTTGTAACTTACCTGAGCCCCACGATCCAGTCCCTGCTTCCATCGTGCCGGCTTTAAAAATTGTCTATGGGCATGGCCACAGAAAGATGGTTGCAAGTCCCATGAGTGAGAACACTCCTAGTGCCAGCACTGTCACTGCTTAGTAGCCAATCAACCTGATTTTCTGTGTTTGGGCTGAACGCCGAAGCCAGACTTCTGGCTGAAGTCCTTGTTTGGGTTTGGGAACTAGAACTTGCAAAGTTCGATTCAAACTTTACCATTCGGGTTCACCCAGCACTATTCATGTTTTGGAAGCAAATTATATTATAACGCCGACAAGTTACAACATATAAGGCCAAAAAATGAAGTTGCAACAGAAAATCCGAAATACATTGAAAAGTAGAAAAGAGTTACTTGCAGGAAGATCTGCTGTGCAGAAACTATATATGGAATAACCAGGTCTGCCTGCCCAAACCAATAAATAACAAACTGTTTTCCACTTTCCCTTGAAGAGGCTGTAATGGATTCCCAATATGAGGCAAAATAATTCAGAAGCCGATTTCTCACCTGCACCTCCTGGATGATACACTTGAATTGTGAGGAACGCTCGGTCCATGTGTTCAACAGCTCCATGGCTCTGTCAAAGTTCTTGACGTACTCGCCGTACATTTTAAGGAAAGGAGCCAACTTCTGCAGAATATCTCCAATCCGAGGATTTGTCTCCCTAAAATAAAAGGAGTTAATGTCTTAATATGAAATATAGAGGGACAGTTGTATTTTTTTAGGATTTTATGGTCTGTCTGACTGTCAGTATCAAAAGAGGTAATGATTATCCCTACTGCTGCTCAGCTGATTTCCCCGCTTTAGTCGTTGCTCCATCTTACACCCTTGTTTTGTAAGTTTGTTGATTGCTGACTTAGGCAACCTGATATTTGCAATATATGAATAATTTGTTTACTTGTATCACATTTTAATAGGTCAATAGAAAGCATCATCATCACTATCTACTAGACATCTGATAATTTTCTACCAAGGACTAGATCCTTGGTGAGCCTTTTTGAGCAGGTACCATTGACACCCCACTGCCCAAAGCACCAAGGCTTTACACAGGGTGCAGCAACCGATGAGGCTGACCCTGCAGTAAACCACTGACCAGGTACATGCATGTAGAAAATTAGAAAGTGTAAAAAAAAGTGTCTGAAACCAAACCTACACCCCCAACTCCAGGTGTAGTTGTAGCTGTAGAGCATTTTCAAAATTAACATTTCAAATATATTGAGAACTACATGTACTTAAATCAACAAAAACCTAGGATTTTAACTATCCTGGGTTTTAGTCCTTGCCCTCGGGGCACCCCAATCCGGGATGCCCCAAAGTGTGAAACCCCCCAGGTCGCTCAGTCTAACTCACCTTTCTCTGGTCCCATGGCATATTGTCCAATCAGTGCGCTCGGTTACGCTCATGTCAGCCTTAAAAGATTCCAGGGCCATCTGCTGACTTTCCCTCAGGGTATCCCAAAACAGGATGCCCCACTGTGTGAAACCCCCCAGGGTGCCAGTAATCGCTTTCCTTTCCCCAGTCCAACTGTGCATGCACGGGCTCTTGATCAATGTAAGCTGTCTGCAGTGACTATGCCATTCGGTAAATGTCTCTCATTGTTTTCAATGGGGAACGCACAATGTGGAATCCCCTGTATCCTGGTGACGTGCAAACGCACCCGTCACAGCCAGACTGGAATGGAAGTGCGCACGCCACTGGGAATACGGAGGATGCGGCAGCAAGCGTTCCCCATTGAAGTCAATGAGAGGCGTTTGCCAAAGGATGTAAACACCACAAATGGCTTTGATTGGCTGTGTGCCCACGCATGCGCCATAGAAATGGGGAAGAGGTTAGTTTACTGGGAAATCTGGGGGTTTCACACAGTTGGCATCCCAATCGAGATGCCCCGGGGAAACGGAACAAAACCTGGGAAAGTCAAATTCCCAGGTACTGTTCTGCTTTAAGGCAATGTAGCTGAGCAATCACTGGACAATATATCCCAGCAAGACAGCAAAAAAAAAAAAAAAAAAAAATCAGATCAGTGCAGATTTCCAGCTTCAGTCTTTGTGCTAAATCATTTTTGCCAAGATTGTCCTATGAATTCCCTCCGCTTGTTTGGCCATTATACCAGGTCTACTCAGTTGGCTGTTAGAACAGAGCTGATTCATCCATGAACTATTACGGTATATCTAGTGTATAAAAGACTACAACTGCTCACCATTCCTGCATGCGCTTCTCCAGCTCGGGCAGAAGAAACTGTTGATGGAAGCAGTAAATGGAGCAAATGTTGGAGAAAATCCCCATCACCACTTCAATAGGAAAAGAACCTTTGGTTCCGGCTTCCTCCAAGAGCCGAGCGCAGAACACCTGAGGGTGAGACAGATATTGGGGGTTATTCAAATGATTGGAATGCCTCTGGAGAAGCTTTTTAGAGTTTTTTTTTTTTGGGGGGGGGGATTTTTAGAGCCTTTAAAAGACTTTCTCACTAAATACAACAATGAAATGGTTCTACATTTGAGGTACATCATTTTTCCAGTAAAAGGGCAGATCCCTTTTATTGTCCATTTAGTTGTCTAGTTGGAATGTGTTTACCTGGTCCAGGAGATGTAAGCGGGACACATAGGCCTTCTCTGTCTGCAGCAGCTCATTGGCGATGTTATACACTTTTTGGCGTGCTGTGAACTGTACAAAAGACACAATACATAGGAATATGACAAACAGAATTCACATTTTGCTATAAAACCTTTATAAAGCACAAATCTAGTCTGCCCAGGATGTTTTTATTTACTTGTAAATCTTAAAGTGGACCTACTCCGTGGTCTAAACTCCCAGCACCCACTGATTCCCACACTCCAGCAGGCATTATTGATTGGAGAGTGGCTACAGGAGGACCTACCTGGAGCATCATTTGAGCTGGGCACCATATTTTGGTCCTGACTATACATGGATCTTCTGTTACATTAACTTCTTGTCCACAATGACCTCCTTTGGCCAAACAGGAAGTAAAGTTAGATTAGAGAAAAAGGGTAAAGGGTCTGCACTCCTAAAACGTAGCTTTTATTGCCATCCAGTAAAATATTCCAGTAGAAAACAGCGGTAAAGACATCAGAGCAATCCTAGTGTCCTCTAACGCGTTTCGGGCTAGGCGCCCTTAATCATAGATAAAAACTATCTATGATTAAGGGCGCCTAGCCCGAAACGCGTTAGAGGACACTAGGATTGCTCTGATGTCTTTACCGCTGTTTTCTACTGGATTATTTTACTGGATGGCAATAAAAGTTACGTTTTAGGAGTGCGGACCCTTTACCCTTTTTCTCTAATTGGTCTTTTGGGATTGGAGGACCCAGGTCATAGCACCCACGGTATTTGCCGCACATAGAGTGCATTCACTTTTTCGAAGTAAAGTTAGATATCTCATTTGGTTTAACAGTTTGGGACAGCTTTAGGATAAATGCCACGCTGTGCCAGGGCGATACCCCTCCAAACATACATACATACATATATATATATTCACAGTCCAAAAAAAGACAGAACACAAAAGAGATGGATGGAGCATGAAAACAGAAGGTGTAAATGGAAAGGGGGGAATGCAACATGGAAAAAGAAATAATAGAAAATGTGGAAAAAGTGTGATATTGAGAAAATGTGATGGAGGAAATCTGTAAAAGCAAAAGAGAATGATGGAATGTGAAAGTAAAAAGGAGAGAATGTGGAAAACTTAATAGAAAAGGTAAAAAAGGGAGATGGGAGGAGAATGACAAGTGAGAGAGAGGAAGGGGTGTGGAAAAGAGAGAATGCTGGAATGTGGAAGAAGGAGAGAATATGAAAAATTAAAAGAAAATGTATAAAAGGGAGATGGAAGGAAAATGATAAGTGACAGAGAGGGGGAGAATATGGAAAAGAGGGAATGTAAATAAAAAAGTTGCAAAAGTTGCAAAAAATGTTAAAAAAACAGAGATTGAGGGAAGATATAAAAGAGGAAAGGAATGAGCAGATATAAAAAAGATAAGAAGAATGGGAAAAGAAAGATGAAGACAGAGAGAAAGAGGTAATGTGAAAAATAGGATACAAGAGAAGAGAAGCTAACAGAAAAGCAAGATGAAGAAAATGTGAAATAGAAAAACAGAGGGAAGGTGTAAAAGAGAAGCAGAAGCATGGGATGTAGAAGAAGAGGGATGCAAGGAAAGAATGTAGAATATGTAGAGAGGGAAGAAACAGGGAGACGGGAAATGTGATAAGATATAGAGAGATGAATGAATGAGGCAAGAAGGGGAAGATTTATAGAAAGGTGAAAAGAGTAACAGAAGGAAGATGTAAAAAAGCAGGAGAAGGAATGTGTAAAAAATGAAGAAGGTCCAGAAAAGTTGAAAAAGGGGGAGATGGAAGGAAGGTGACAAGAGTAAGAGATGAGACAAAGAGATGAAGGAAAGGTGTACAAAAAAGTATTGTGGAGAAAAAGAGGGAGATAATATAAGAAAACAAGAGGAAGATGCAGAGAATAGGAAAAATAGAGAGAAAATGTGAAAAAGTGTGAAGACATAAAGGGACAAAGAGGAAAGGGTTTCAGAGAAGATGAGAAGGATAAAAGTGGAAAACAGTGGAAGGGGGAAAAAGAAAAAGATGGAAGGAACGTGACAAAAGGTTCAAGATGGTGCAATGTGAACAGAATGTGGATGAAGAGGAAGTTGTAGAAAAGGTGAAAAAATAAGATAAAGATATGGAGGGAATGTGAAGAGGTAAAAGGAGAAGGAGAAAAGAGAAGAAAAACAAGGAATCAGGAGAGAGTGAACGGGGGATCACATGAAATAATAACGGCCTTATTTATCAAGCGATAGCGCCAGGTAGTGTCTGACGAGCGCCAGGTCCCGCCAGCTAACGGCGGCTACCGAATCAAGTACGCCCGGCGGCGGTCACAATGACGCATTTATCACGCTAAATGAGGCTAGCGCCGGCGAGAGCGTCAGCTAGCGCGGGATTCATCATGTAGCAGACTGCAACGAACAGCGCCGCTACTAATCCCATCACAGCGACAGGTATGACCTGTCGCTCCCTGGCGATGTCCAATGCATTTCAATGGAGCAATCTTTAACTAATCATAATTAATTGCTATTAATGTTTTTTTTTTTTTTTTTTTTTAATGTCAAAAATTCTGTGACCACTTCTGCAGGATTAGGATTTTTTTTTAAGTAAAAAAAAAAAATAAAAATTGTGCAGAATTGATATTACAGGTCTGATATTCATGTATTCATATTACAAAATGTTTATAAAAACTTGTATAATTTTTACATAAAAAAAAAATGGTTGTTTGGGGGTTAAAAACTACTTTACACACATCGCCGCCAGCGCTCTGGGGTTTAAACAAGGAATTCACAGCGCGAGAAATTTTTGAGCGTGATTTGTTAATGAATCTGCAGCAAGCCGTTCGCTCTGGCCATTCGCTGTCAGGCGCACCCATACAACGCAGAACCTGTGAAACATCGACCCCTAACCCCGTATTCAACATTACCGCACACCGACTGAGTCGCTGTCAACAAGCAAACCCCGGCCAAGCACAGCGAATACTAGCTGGCGCTGTGAAAATCACGCTACTGGCGCTCATCTGTCGCTACCTGGCGCTATTAATGAATCGGCCTCTAAAAGTCTGAGGCAGGGAATAGCATGAAGAAGGAAAAATAAAAGGAAAACAAGTAAATACTGAGGATACAGAACATAATGGCATCATGAAGAAGGAGGCGATGGAGGAAATGTGGAAACAAGAGAGACCTGCTAAGAGCGCCCCCATCAGAGCGATCAGAGTGGTGCCTGGTGCAAGTGCCCAGCTCGCACACCCCAAAGGCTGGCCAAGGTAAGAAAGAGCTAAATACAAAAATTGGTTGTAGTCGTGTGTTGTGGTGACTGGAACGGGATTGTTTCACACTGTGGCCTTTTCTCCAGGCGTAAATTGCAGCTATAATATGGTGGTGCTGGCTGATTGTTCCTGATTATATTTAATGTGTTCTGGATCAGACATCACACCTCACTGATGGGAATGTGCTGTGTGGGCAGGACAAGGTCACAGTGGTTTAGAGACTTTCCAGCTCACTGTTCCGGGAAGTCGGGACACTTGGCAAAATTCCGAACTGACTTTCCATGGCAAACCCCCCTTTGACCTGACATCACTGCTGCTAATTACAGGCTGTTGATATAAGGAATTAATTATGTTTCTTATAGGAGAGAATGTTTTACTTTGCTTTTTCTCATTCCTGTGGATTTGATAGAAATATATATTTGCATGGCCTACTTCTAAGAATCCTGGGTAAATCCTGTTGTTCTTATATGTGCCTACATGTGACTGTTTGTACCATTTACTTTTTGTTTAAAGGAAGAACTTTTTACCTTGTGACCTTAGATAGGGAGTTTTTGGTCTCTTTTAGCCAGGATATTAAAGTAGAAGTCCAGTCATGGGATAACCCTCCGCCCTGCCACCCTCTCCTGGTGCTGAGACGGGGGTTACAAAGAAAAACATCACCTCATGGTCCAGTGCCATTCTCCTGGGTCCAGAAGACCCAAAGCGGCACCCCTGCAATGTGTGCGCTCCCGCCTGCCCATTCACTTGGGGCCAGGGGAAGCCGCTTTGAGCTTTCTCCCCAGATGGCGGCACACAGGACCCCGAGCACCGAGGGAATGGCACTACATTGCATGCAAGATAGGGAGTCACGAAGTCTCTGCTATGTACATCAAACACACTAGTTGGTGTATATTGCTAAGGTACACACATTGTTTCTTTTCTATTTGTTTGCAACTCTGTGTTATAAAAGAACAGTGTTCACTAGTAACAAATTAACAGAGAATCGCCTTGACAACATCATTTTGTCACACTATAATGGAACCTTTACCCTTTAACTCAAATGGATGAAGTTAGACACCTACAGAGATGAATGGTGCTTCATTTCTCTAATGGATGTGAGCACAAATATGATAAATAAGATGAAAGAGCAACAATGATGGGCCCCACTTGACCTTCAGGGCCCGGGGCAGTTGCACTCCCTGCACCCCCTATAGTTATGTCCCTGTGGACCAAGTTTAATTACAACACCTACAGTAGCCCACAAAAGTATTGTATAACAGTCGGCTTTATTGATCCAAAACTCCTCGATCTATAAGATAGCAGCGCTGATATTTGCAAGACAATCGCCCACAAGGCAGACTCTCCATGACTCAGTTTCTGACTCAAATCTTTCAGACAGAACACTGCAAACTAATGAGGAGAAACACAGACACAGAGAACTCATTGTCCTGGCGCATAAAGGTCTCATGCCAGAAACCAGCCGGGCGACATGTTTAACAAAGTGAATTGGAATCGGAAAAAGGTGGTTCCTTCTATGCAGCGATAAGGGCTCAACCTGTTTTCTGGCCACATGACTAAAAAGTACAGCTTGCCAGACTCTATGGCCGGAAGGAAGACCAGCCGAGCTGCAGTGCTGAGAGAAGGTAGGATAGAGCCCTCTGTTGCCCTCTGACAGTTCACCCATAAATACCCTTTTCCCCCGCTCCAACGGCGCATGCGTGGGCTCTCGTCCAATAAGAGCTGTCCGCCATGACTACATGACTCAGCAGGTGGCTCTCATTGTTTACAATACGCACAGCCAGGGGATACAGCAACGCGTTCTCCCCATTCAAATCAATGAGAATTGACTAGTGACGTGGTCACAGCGGGGGGCTCTCATTGGACAAGAGCCCACACATGTACTGTTGGACCTTGGACGGGTGAGTTTTACAGGGCGAGTTCACACAGCGGTTCAGGATTCACTGAGGGCACAAAAAAACCTGAGAAAGTCAAGTAACCATAATGTCAGCTCAGTATCTAGGTTCATTTGTTACAGCATAGGCCTGTTTTATCCCACCTAAGTTTGCCACCTTACCGCATTTCGCTAGTCATTTTTGGTAATTGCTGCTATTTTTATTACTGTTAAAGCAGAACAAAACCCAGGAATTTGACTTTCCCCGCTCGTGTTCTGTGCCTTCGGGCATCCCAAAATGGAATGTCCCGCTGTGTGAAATCCCCCAGGGCAATCAGTAAAATTCACCTCTCCTCTCCCCAACGGCGTATGCACGGGCACGCAGCCAGTCAGAGCCCTTTGATGTGTTTACTTCCTTTCAGCAAAGGGCTCTGATTGAAATAAATGGGGAGCATGCACTGCTGCATCCCCCGTATGGCGCACTCCCGCCCAAGCCTATCTGAATGCCGCCAGGGATGCAGAGGATGCCTCAGGGCGCACTCCCCATTGTAAACAACCAGAGCTATTTGCTGAAAGGTCCATTATTTTAGAGCACTCTGGGGAAGCATGCTGTGTGGGTGCTGGCTGTTGCACTTTAGAAAGTGGAAAATAAGGTATTTTACATCCCGATGTAGGATGACCTCCTGTGTGAAACTCTCCAGATCATCCACTTTCACTCACCTCTCCCAGTTCCTATGGCGCATACTTATGCCGATTTGAACGTTACGCTGACATAGGCACGGCCGCCCCCGTATCCCCTGTGCAGTGTTCGGTAGAACACACAGCTGCAGAGGAGTTGGGGATGTGACAGCCAGAGAAGACAGTGTCGCTGGAGCGCTTGAATCAGGTATGATTACCGGTGCCCCGGGGGGCTTACACATCGGGGCATCCAATATAGGATGTCTAGGGGGGCAGGCTAGCAGCTGGTCCTGGAATCTTTTAGATTCTAGTTCAGCCGTAGGGGGTGACTGGTCCACTTTAAGTTAAAAAGTATAGTTAAAGTGGACCAACACCCAGGGGGGATCGGCCCGGGAATCTTATAGATTCCCGGGCCGATCAGATCCCTCCCCGCGGGGCATCCGAAATCGGGATGCCCCACGGGGTGAAACCCCCCAGGACGCCTAGAAACCTTACCTTATCCCCGTTCCAACAGCGCATGTGCGGGCCACATCTCGCGCTTCCTTCTAGAAGGGCGCGCACTGTTAAAAGGAAGCGCGCGACGCGGCCTCCAGCGCACTCAGAGCCACTGTGGTTGTCCATCGCTTGTCCGTACATACCACAGCGGCTCTGAGCGCTCTGATTGGGCAATTGGGGCGGAAGTGGACCAAGACCCAGGATAGTGAAAATCCTGGGTGTTGGTCCACTTTAAACTTACATTTTACAAGACCACGCCCCCGCAAGACCGCATCCCCCTAAAAACCACATACATGTACCTGTGAAAGGGTACGTATTTTTTTATGGGAAAGGGGGCAACCCTACTCCCACCTGTGTGGGATTTTGGATGCCCATCTGATGAACATTTAATAAGAAGCTTACAAAGCCAGGCCCCTGGTCCCTGTGGCGGCAGCTTGTACAGGTTCACTATTCCACTAGATTCCAGAAGTATTTGTGGCGAGAATGTGCCGTGCATAGCGATGCGCACTTATGTCCTATGAACTTCGGTTCTTACTAACTGCTGGCTTACCACCACATCTTGGTCTTCATCCAATGAGATTTCATTCAGTCTGGATTCAATGAGCTCTATGGCCAAACTGTCTAATATTAACAATTCATATAAAAATGCTGGATAGAGAGAGGAGGGGTCACTTATACACCTCAACTGTAATTTCTACACTGTCCAGCGCCATGGTCTATGATGCATATAAATTACAATAATAATAATGATAAAAGCATGTGAAATGATTAGAATGACCATTGCCCAGTGTAATGCGTAGCTTGTGCAAGACCCTTAAAGCGGAACTTCAGTTAAAAAGGACCCCCTCTCCTGCCATCCTACCCTGACACTGAGGCAGGTTAAAAAGAAAAAAACTCATACCTTCGCCAGACGCCATCCTGCCAGTCTCCCGCAGATGCGGCACGTAAAGAAGTAAAGCCGCATCCCCTGGTCTATTTACTTGAGAGGGGGCGGGCAGGAGCGAGCACAGAGCTGGGGGATGCGAATATGTGTCTTCCAGCCAAGATGGCGGTGCCCAGGATATGGAGAGTCAGAGGAGCCGCGCAAGCACCTGCTAAGGTGAGGGTTTTTTTCTCTGTAACCCCTGTGTCCTGCCTCAGTGCCAGGGTAACATGGAAGGGCGGGGGTCCTTTTTAACTGAAGTTCCGCTTTAAACCTCTCTCTGACCATGTCATACATGACTACTGGCAAATCCTTGTAATTAATGGGCTGCGCATTTTATACCCATAAATTATGAACAGGAGCATCGAATCATAAGTATGGCCATGATTCAGCAGAATGATTCATACTAAAAAGCTTAGTGACTTTCAACGTGGCACCATCAAAGGATGGCACCTTTTTAATAGATCCTCAGCTGCAACACACACTTCTAAGTTGATTTATTTTTGGAAGCCATTTCAGTCTTACAATTGTGAGCTTTCAAAGCTTGGTTTATATGGCTGAAAAATCGAAAACCAATCAACTGTTATTAGTGAGCTGAGCTCCAACTAATATTGAACATTTCCCTGTACACTCAGAACCAGGGGTGGGCTGGCCATAGGGAGACCCGGGACAAGCCCACAATGCTATAGCCCCAGCATTATATTTGGGGGGGGGGGGGCACAGTAGAGATTTTTCAGGGTGGCCAGGGGCTGGTAAAATCCAGGGCTGACTTTTGGCCCCAGTCCGCTGATGCACTAAGCGTTGCTGCTGGGCATGTATAAGTTTAAAGCGCTACTGCAGGGAAAGGGAATTGTTACACCATTGTGTTGGGCTACATTTGGCACTGCCCTAAACTGTTTCCATTTTTACATTGAAGAAGAAATGGCCGAGATATCGAAGTTTACAAGTTCAGCTCATGATTTTGGTTCTGCAAAAGTGGGTGTGACTCTTGGATCTGTAATGCTGCATAATAATCAGCTATGTGATGAATCTGGAGGAATAGGGGGAGGGAGGAGGGAAGAGGAAGTGACCAGCAATCCTGTCCTGCTCTGCTGAGTTGATTGGGGGACAGGATGAAAAAGAGCATGTCATTGGCTGAACCTGTAAACCACAATATCTCAGCCATTTCTGCTCCATTTTAAAAATGGAAAAACAGTTTAATACAGTGCCAAATGTAACCCAAACGCAATAATGTAGCAATAACTTTGCCTGCAGTATCACTTCAAGTGAGCTTCCTCACCCTAGCAGTATTCTGTGTGTACAGAGCTCACCTTTCTCTTCTTGTAGATCATGGTGTACATGATGGTGTAATGAAAACTGCTTTCATAACACATTTGCTAATGTAAGGGAAGGGGGGGAATTAGATCAGCTAAGCACCCTGAGAACATCATTTTTGCACAAAAAATGTACTCTCTTTAAAATGTAATCACCAGTAGGAAGAGGTGGATTGTGATGCCACTCTATAGAGCCCTGTGAGACCACAGCTAGAATATTGTGTGCGGTTCTGGAGACCTTACCTACAAAAAAATCATTATTTAAAAAGAACGGATCCAAAGGGGGCAACAAACATGGTGGAAGGAGTTAAACTTAAAACTAAAAGAGACTTAAAGAACTTAAAGCGGAACCGTACGGGTGTTGTTCACCGCCGTTCCCTGGCGATCTTATCTCCTCTCTCTCTTCTTTCCTCCAGGATGTACAAACTAAGGCAGACCAACACCATGTGTGGGCACCGCCACAATAGGGCAAATCTTTTAATCTGATCATGGTGTCTGCTGCTTGCTACGTTGCCAACTAGTAAGTATAGGAACGGGATCAGAAAAGAAAATAGTGCAAATTATATCTTTAAACAAAAATCATGAATTGCATAAGGGAAGTTTAGGACTGGAGCCCAGGCCTCTGTGATTAATGTGATCCAGTGGCACCAGTTACTGAAAGGACTGATCGTCAGGCAGACATCTTCCACGGACACATGCAGAGCAGCTGTTTGATTCAGAGCTGAGCTTTGTGAACTCATCTTACCTCACATGGATCCAGCCCCTGAATAGGCATCTCTTCCTCTCCCCCACTTCCATCCTCCATGTCACTGTCACCCTCTGAATCACGAGCAGAGCCATGTTGTACTGCCATATGCGTAGCATCCATCTCCTCTCGTCCACCTTCCTCCACCTCACCAAGGAAGCACATCTCCTCACTGGTAGAAGGAGAGCTGATGCTGTCAATGCCACTGTCCCTGTTTGCCAGTTTCCCTAAAGAGTCCTGTTCTCCCCGATCTTCTGGGTCACCTGCCCCCACATTAAGTCTACGCCTCCTCTCCAGACTGGATTGGGAAGTGTCTGGTTCCAGCAGATCCAGAAGCTTATTCTCCAATTCACCCATGGTGTAGCCAGTGTGTGGTAATGAGCCGTTGTTGACCTCAATGTGGATGTCGCCGTCGTTGAGGGAATAAGTGCGTTCAGGTGGAATTATTGGTTCCCTGTAAAATTAAGAATTAAAAATGTTGGTTGAGGAAAATCTGTTTTTCATATTTATAAAAGAAATGAATTACCAGCAGTATTTGATTTATGAATGCAGGCCTAATGTATACCCTGACGTGGCAGAATCATTAAGCTTTATGCATTCAGGGGGATTATGGGTATTGCAAAAGGCTATGAGAGCACTTGCAAAGTAGCACCAGTTGGATGTAGAGTTGTATTATAAACCCCTAACATCCCCCAAAAAAGAGATTTTATTAACAATCATCATTAAAACGCTAAGAATACAAATAAACCCCAGTAGACAGTGGCAGACCCATAACATATGTTGTAATAATGTTTAAAGCTTTGACCTCCAGTCAAAAAATCAAAGTTTGGTAAATTGCTCCCCTACACCCCGTCTCTTGCAATTAGTGATGTACTATATTTGAGAGGGCTCAAATCCATTCAGATGTTGTGGTATTGCAGGGAGATTCAATGTTAATGAACTGCATGGGGGGCAGCCATCGCGCCGCAATTCTGACAGGTCTGCTTGTGATAAACCCAGTCTTACAGTCAAAATTACCCTAAGAAAGGTAGCAGCCAAACCCATTGACCTACATTTACTGATACATAGTTACATTCATCCCCTCCAGCAGCTGGTGATTCAGTTTGTGTATAACCTGAGACATGTTGATCCCTTTTCTGAGGTAAATGTTACTTTGGTGTGGGCTGCTTATAGCAAAATTCCAAACTCCAGCCTGCCCTGTGTGGGGAGGCAATATCACACAGACATACTGCAGCCATGCTCATCTTCAATGCATGCAGCCAGCATTATCTCTTTCAAACATTCTGCATGGAAACAGATACAACATTTGGCTGGTTTGGCTTATCATAAGGAAGCTCCCAGCTCAACTACAGTGTGTCTGTGTGCTAGCAAAAGCTCTCCCCCATTCCCCCACTCATGTGTAATCGTGTGTAATCAGGGCTCTCAGGTATGATCCAATATGGTGGCTCCCATGTGATTCTAGAAGCGCAGCTATTCCACAATATCTGAATGGGGTTAAGCCCTCTCAAGCACCATACGATACTGATCATCACCTTGTGCATGCGGCACTATATCACTGAAAGCGGGGGGGGGGGGGGGGGCAGCTTTTGGCAATTGTCCAGTTTGCCCACCACACAGAAACTGTGCCCACTTCATCATTCAGTTGTCAAAGTTGCCAAGTGCTGCACACACTTATATTTTTTTAATAAATGTTTGCATACGATCTAACAAACAGCAAACTGTGTAATACTATTAAATGTGTCTAAGCAATATTAAACTTGTAGCAGCTCTCAGAACCGTGGAGAACGGGCAAAAATAAGCTATATAATCCCTTAACAACTGATTCTGCAGAACCAGGGAGAACCTGCTGAATCCCACCCCTGTTCTCAATGGAAGACCTGGCCATGATGACACTAATTATTGGAAGTGGCAAATTCAAAAGCTGCCTACAGGAATATCACATCACTGACTGTATTTTCCTGTTCCAGTCCCCGTTCTCAGTTTGCTACTGTACCTCATCTGCATAACCTTGCCCTTTTGCTGACCCAAGCCACGTCTAAATATGTTCAATTGCCTTGATCTGTTGCTAACCTTATACTACATCTGACCAAGTCTGTTTGCCTTGTTTTCCCCCAAAAAATTTTAGGAGGAAAAATCTTTCTCTAGCTGGCTGCATTGAAAAAAAAGATCAGCTGTGTCATTCCGCCTCCCCACAGAAGAGAGACTGTCAGGAATGCTGTGTGTGAAATGATTATTTCTATGGCAGCTGCAGAGCATTTAAACAGTTGAAACAATGTTGTTGGCTTTCTACTTCTAGCTAGACATAAGGGATGATTGCATAGAGACTAAATGCAGTCCAACGCCCACTTTGCCCTGAATAGGTGCTGTACCACCTTGAGATCGCTGCAGGGGGGCAATCCAGATTGCTGGAGCAGCCCCCCCACAAACCATAATTTCACTTACCTCCAGTGGAAGTGACTGCAAACCACATAAATGCTGGCAGCCAAAGGCAGGACCACACTTAGGGAAATTTGCAGTGAAGGTAAGTGAAAGTGGAGTTTGGGGTGGTCTTTGCGTGGGTGGGGAGGCAGCATTCTAGATGAAGCCTGCGGTCAAGCATCTATTGAGGGTGTTGGACAGTTTTGACTGTGGGACTGTGTTTCTCAGATGCAGGCCTGTCAGGTGTGTAACAAGATGGTGGTGCAAATGCAGGAGTGCAGCATCTGCATGCTATTCTACAATATACGCATGAGGTTAAGGCCTCTCAAATAGTTTACGTCGCTGATTGCCAAAGGGGGGCTTTAATGGAACAGTTTACTAAGCTGACTGGAGGTCTGCTGGTAAGGCAGCAATTGCTACTCTGTCATGTTTGGAAATAAGTGTGAGCAGGAAGATAATTCCAGATTGCAGCCCCGCGTGAATATATCTCAGAATGTCAGTGATTATATCTGTAACAGGAGGTACAGTACAACTGATGTATTGAAATGCTTTGATATAAAGAGAACTGGTAGATAACATTTAAATTATGCAGAATTTCACCAGACAGACCAACCATAGTCACATCTGAGCCATGTCAAAATATTTTTCACACAAGTTGTAGAACCTAAATGGTTATACTCTTCCTATCAAAACATAACTAGGGTTCTGCCCAGGGACATAACCACATGGGGTAGGTAGCGACAGCATTGGGGCCCATGAGGTCAGGGGGGCCCATTATTGTTGCTCCTCCATCTTATTTATCAGATTTGTGCTTACGACATTGTCTCATGGCATCATGTACAGAAAAGCAGCACCATCTGTATTTGTTTTTTCAGTTTTTAATTTTCTATTTGTAACTTAAGCAGAAAAGTTACTATGTGAGCACTACTGGGGCCCCCTCTTTAGTTTCAAAGGCATCAAGGAGCTCACCATGTCGCATGTGCCTCTCCTCCTCTCCTTTTCTCAGAGTGCTGTCAATGCTGTAGCAGGTCTCTAAAATGTGTCCCTCCTTTCCTTTCCATTTTTCCATAGCCACGCTCAAAATGTGGTTGCACGGCTGCTCCTTGTCCAGGCAGATGTAGGTGATGGAGCTGGTCATGGAGGAATGAAAAGCAAAGGATAAACTTTGGAGACCTGCTAAAACATCTACGTTGTGCTGCAAGAAATGGAAGAGAGGCACATAGGACAGGCATCAGGTGAGCTCCTTGCCTTATTATTGTCATTGCCATAGGCAGCAGAAGGAGGAGATGTGGCTGCCACACATGTGACTATCCTGTTCCCTACCGGGATGCTGCTCCGTTAAGAAAAGATTAGTATCTCTATTGCAGAGCTCAATGGTGATGTGAGAGGGTAGATGAGGCTAGTTTCCTTTTCCCATCAGATGGAACTGCCAGGAAGAGGTGAGTATCTGTCTAATACAGGTCTCACTGGTAATGTGAGAGGGTAGGTGCTCTTAGTTTCCTTTTCTTTGGCAGATGAGGTCCTGCTAGGAAATCGTAAGCTATAATATTATTCCACATCATCTGCTTACCTCTCAAATTTCTCAATCAAGGAGGTAACTGCAGAGGGTGTCCCATCCTTGTCCAGACGCAAAGACATCCGGGAGAGGCGAGGGTCCGCTGGCAAAGGACGTGAAGGAGGTGGTGGGATGTGGCCGGGAGGTCGAGGTCTTCTCATGCTCTGGAGGTGAGGAGGCTTCGGAGGAACTGTACATAAAAAAGACAGATTGAGAACAGCAGAAACAGATTATTTACACTTCCATGAAAGTTACAAAGAACAGAAGACATCTGTCTGAAGAGCCTTAAAGAGGAACAACAGAGTCTAAAAGACTCCAGGGCCGTCTGAGTTCCACCCCTTGGGGCATCCTGAATTGGGATGCTCCGCTGTCTCACCTTTTCCTGGAGCCTTTGCTGCATCTGTATGCTCCGGCCGCATCCCAGCTCACCTCTAGCAGTGCGCCTACTGGCCTTTTTGAATGGGTAGCGTGAGCGCGCCAAGGCTGCAAGGTGGGCAGGGGATGCGGCTTGGCTAGCCATCAGCGCCGCTGAAGGAAGCCAAGTGACAGCAAGCAGGCTCTCATCTGGTGAGTAAAACGGGACGACCTGGGGGGTTCACACTGCGGGGGATCCCAGTTAGGGATGCTTCTACACAGAGGAACAACACCCGGGAAAGTAAAATTATTATGTGCTGTTCCACTTTAAAAGGAACCTGCTTGAAGAGCCTTAAAGGGAACCTAAAAAATAAATGCAGAAAATCGTCTCAGACTGTGCCACAAGGTTACCAGGAAATCCCCCATTAGGCCCCTTTGAGGGCCATCATCACCAAAGCCTGAACTATGTATAGCTTATTTGTGGCACACACACAAAGACAATACAGTTTGGCATAATGTTTCTGAGTTTGGGCCCTGAATGTAAGTGTGGTGTGGGCCTCCCGAGTCAGTTCTACTGGTGGGCCCCAGGCATCCCAGTCCTATACTGGCAGCAAAGCAATTTGCTGGATGTCAAAGGCTTCAGACTGGTTGGGCCACATGTCTGTTGTTATGTTATGTTATGTTACCCTCTATGCCACTAAACATGTTCCATCCCTGTGCACAGCCAATAAGGTGGCACCACCCATCTCCTAAAGCTTAGCTTATAAACATTAAAGAGGACCAAACCCAGAATTTTCACTCTTCTGGGTTTTGGTTTGCTTTAGAAGTACATCCCATTTTAGAATGCTCCTGTGTGTGAAACGCCCCTATGTCATCCAGAAACTAACCCTAATCCCCACTCACACAGTACATACATGGGCCTCCTCCAATCAGCCTTCATTTCCTTGCAAATGAATGCCTGGTAATGAATTCTGAATTAATAGATTGTCAGGTTACTCCCTCTGGCCACCCCATGGCTCCATGCATGCACCATGAGATTGCAAGGTGAGTATACTCGGGAATTTTACATGCCTGGGGCAAGCTGTAGCCGGCCCTGGTTTATTTTAGACCCAAGAGCTGGGCTACTTTAAGCACAGGAATAACTACAGGCTACCAATCATCTTCAATGCAATCTTTATTCATATATGCAGCTGCTATGTCTAATACTGCCTTTTCACATACACAGCTTGTTTTAAGTTTAATGCAAAATGATGCAATGCTTTATTGAACATAGGTGTTGTTGTTTTATTGGATGCCAAAATGGTGCTCTACCATTGCTTGGTTACTTGTATGTTTGTTGTGTTTTCACATTTAGCACTGTGTGTATGGCTGGAACCATGTAACCAGATCACCTGTGGTCCCAAGATATTGAATTTAATGATGCCATAAATCACAGCATCCGTTAAAGGAGCACTATTGCGAAAAAATGGCCCAATAATAAAAATCCATATAAATATGCTGGATGGCGGGAGGAGGGGTCAATTATATACCTGGTATCGAGAAATATCGAGCCAGGCTTGTTTTTTTTATTTTAATGGAAGGAAGAGGGCATCTCGGGTGACAGACTCTGTCACCCCTCATAGACTAAACCTGCAACCCCAGGATTTTATTCCTACCATGGGAAAAAAAATAACACAAGCTTGGCGGGAGTTTTATTCAGTTCCGGTGTATTAGTGACCCCTCCCCTTATTAGCTAAAGTGTTTATATGGATTTTTAATATTACACAATTTCGCGATAGCGCTCCTTTAAGTTCTGGTGGATCCTGCCTTTGAATATTGGTAAGAAAGGTGCAATCTGATGTCCCACTGCAGCACAACAAGACCTCCTGAGCATGGCATTCTATCCTTTCAATTTGGATTATCACCCATATCTTGGTGTTAAAGTGGACCAACACCGAGAGGTGATCGGCCCGGAAATCTATAAGATTCCCGGGCCGATCACCTCCCACCCCGCGGGACATCCGAGATCGGGATGTCCCGCGGGGTGAAACCCCCCAAAAAAACCCCAAACACCTTACCTGATCTTCGGCGGCGGCCGGCCGCCGCCGCCTCCCTCGCGCCCCTGTAGGCGTGCTCGCGCCCGCGCCGGCCGTCTGCGAATGGCCGGCGGGGGCGCGCGCGCGCCGAAAGTGACGCGAGGGAGGCGGCGGCGGCGGCAGCCGCTTGGACGTTCCTGATCCCCGCCTGGACGTTGGCGGGGATTGGACCGTCCAGTCACGTGGGAGCGGGGACAGGTAAGATTTTGGGGCTTCCTGGGGGGTTTCACACAGCGGGGCACCCCCGATCGGGGTGCCCCGCCGAAGTGGACCAAAACCCAGGATAGTCAAAATCCTGGGTGTTGGTCCACTTTAACATCCTCTTTATTAAAAACTAATTCATATCATAACAGTGATAAGTCGTTCCTTCTGCTCTCTGACTCTGCCCTGCCTAAGGCCCTGCTTGGCCATGATCCTCAATACATGAATGGATAAAGGGAATTTTTTTGCATTGCACTGAGAAGAGATAGATAGATAGATAGATAGATAGATAGATAGATATTTAATGATAGATAGATAGATAGATCTTTAAGAAGAGACTCACCTTCGGGTTTGGTGTGCGGTAGCCGTCTTGGAAGTGCCAGCTTGGGGTTACAGGGATCCGGGGCAGACCCATTGCAGTCCAATGTGTTTCCAGCATCAGATCGGAGCCGCTGGGGTTTCTCTGGGTGAACAGGGATATGAGCTGGCTCCAAGGAGAGGCTTTTAACAAGCACTTGAGGCTTGGGCTGGGGCCCTGGAAAGAAAAGGATGTGGTAAGCAACTAAAGTCATGACAAGGAGGAGTGATTCAGAGAAGAAAAGATGCTGAGAGAGTCTGAGACATATGGCATTATTTAATAAAAAGAAGTGCAGAGGGCAGCTCTAGCCCATGAGACCTCATTTTAAAATTGCCTGACCATTTCCGTTTTATAATTGGTAGTTCTGTGCTACTGCACACAAATGTTTTTTGTTCTACCTGTTAAGGTAGCTATAGCTGTAGTAAAAAGCCCATTTTCTTTTCTTTGCTACCATTGTAAATCAGTCGTGGTAATCCCAGTGCAGAGAATAAGAGCATTCGACATGTCTCAGCAAAGAGCTCAAATGCACCAACATTTCTAGAACAAAGCTCTGTTTTTATACTGTGTCTGTCTAAAAAAACAAATGGAACTGGTGGCCATAGCCGATGTTACCAGACTTTATTATGCTACTTTGAAGCTATAAAAATAGGGTGCTATAAGCTATAATCTATTAACTAAAAACTCTGGGTGTGAATTGCAACCTCCATCCGAGAGGGCTTTTTTACCTTAACACACAAAAGTGCCCTCCGAAAAAAGTTTTTGCACTTTTTTTATGTGTTAAAGTAAAGAAACCTTGCATGCAGGTTTCAATTCACCCTCAAAAGCACACCCAAATTTAAATCCGCATAACCTAATAAGGTAGCATAACCTTCACTGTATTTATTAAGGTTGCCTGGCCCATGTTAACTGCCCTGACCTTCCTCTTTAGGTAAACTCCCCTCACCCTCCAGTCATTTAATCAATATTACAGCCTAAAAAGTCCAAATGAAAATGGATCCATAAAAGACACCACAGCCAAAAAATACATCAATCCTTACAGACTAGACCAGACTAAGAGGCCGATTCATTAATAGCGCCAGGTAGCGACAGATGAGCGACTGTAGCGTGATTTTTTCAGCGCCAGCCAGTATTCGCTGTGCTTGGCCGGCATTAGCTTGATGACAGCGACTCAGTCGGTGTGCGGTAATGTTGAATACGGGCTGGGGGGTCGCTGTTTCACAGGTCCAGCGTTGTATGTGAGCGCCTGACAACGAATGGCCAGAGCGAACGGCTAGCTTCATATTCATCAACAAATCACGCCCCGAATGTGCTGTCGCTGTCAATTCCTTGTTTAAACCCCAGAGCGCTGGCGGCGATGTGTATTAACTAGTTTTTAACCCCTAAACAACCATATTTTTTGAATGTAACATTATACATGTTTTTAGAATCATTTTGTAATATGAATACATTAATCTCAGACCTGTTAGATCAATTCTGCACATATTTTTTTTATTTTTTTTTTTTTACTTAAAAATAAATCCTAACATTGCAGAAGTGTTCTCCGATTTTTTGACATTAAAAAAAATAAATAAAAATAATACCAATTAATTATGAATAATTATAGATTGCTCCATTGAAATGCATTGGACATCGCCAGGGAGCGACAGGTCATACCTGGCGCTGTGAGGGAATTTGCAGCGGCGCTGTTCGTTGCAGTCGGCTACATGATGAATGCCGCGCTAGCCGTCGCTCTCGCCGGCGCTAGCCTCATTTTGCTTGATAAATGCATCATTGTGACCGCCGCCGGGCGTACTTGAGTCGGTAGTCGCCGTTAGCTGCCGCTACCTGGCGCTCGTCAGACACTACCTGGCGCTATCGCTTGATGAATAAGGGCCAAAGTAAGGCCTATTAATTCCATAGGATTCCCTTCTAACCTGGAGGAATATTCCCCCTCAATTTATTAAAGACCCAGTAGCCATATGAAAAATCCATTGATCTATAACATACACAGAGAAAGATACCTTAAATCTCTAGGAGACCTCCTTGGGCCAAATAAAGACCAGTTCAATTCATGAGAAACTTTATAATCCAAATAATTTTCCATATCCCAATTAATATTTTATTGATCCTACCCCTTCCAAACTAAAACATCATCTTCCTCAATACATACACATATACAATCTATACCTCGAGACCTCCCCAAAACAAGGTTTCCTAAAGTCCCTTCCTACCATTTAACCCACAAAAGATCCTTAAAACCAAATGAATATCCCATAAAGGTACTCCTTTAATTGATAAAAAGCCCCATCCAACCAAGATGAATACTGATTGCCCTCAGCCCAATTAAATACCCTGGAGAATTCATTAGAGACTACTCAGCATTATGAATACCCTCTCAATAATACTTTAAACCACAATAAATAACTTTCAATCAAAAAATGTACCCATCATCTACATAAATATGCTCTTATTCGGTGTGACATCAGAGACAGTTCTGTGAATAATAAAAATGGATGGGCATTGCCACTGGTAGCCCTGCTGCCCTAAAGGTCCTGGTTGCCTGTAATCAAATGTGTCTTTCTATATTGAACATTTAGTTGGAAAATACATTTACACAATATTTCACCAATACTGAAACCATCAGTATACTTCTTAATATAAATAAGCTAAATGCATTATACAAAAAAACAGTTTGTGCTTTTCCGGCTGCTGGTTTGTTCCCGGAACTGCCTTGCTTCCAGTAAAGCCTGAGAGTGGGTTCTGCAACTTCAATATGTCACATACTTGTCTATATTCTCACACTTTCATTGCGCATGTTTCAGGGGTCACATAACTGTTGGGCTTTAGCTAACATTGCCGCCGTCATGTGAACAATACAGCTCACACACACACACACAAGCACATTTTTGTTATTCAGCTTAGATTAACAGAAAGGGGTATTTTCAAAAGTGTTTCTGATAGCTGTGGTATGTGTGCTTCTTCCTTCTCTTTACATAGCTGTTACACCCTGTGAAACATGTAACTACAGGTCATACAGGGGCGCAGGTTAACCTGTGATCTGCCTTGGTGATCACTAAGAGTACTGCGCCAAATGAAGCAATGTTTGGTAACAGTGCTATAGTAGGCTGGTGCCAGAAAGTCAGTTTAAGGGTTAAAAATGACAACGAACATATTGGTGAACTGTCAGGGTAAGTAGGTGTCACTTGGGTGTGAAAAACATGAATCACAGGACTGCCATCATGTGTTGCTTCAACTCCTTGGAGACTACAGGATTTAGATCCCTACCTTCACCCCCTTAAGGACCTAGAGAAATATTGTCCTGCCCCCCCCCCTTGCTTCACACAGTTGCCAATTCTCACCTTGGCAAGGCTCGGGACAGTATACCCCATTTCCCTGAAAATAAGCCCTAGCATGATTCACTCCCACTGGAGTCAGACCACTCCTGAGAATTTATGAGAGCATTGTGGTTGCTACTGGTTACCAGGGGGAGCAAACCACTACACTTGTAATGCAGAGGAACTTGGAAGAGAACAGCTGAATTGCCAAGAAACACATATTTTGGAGCAACAGTTAATATAAGACCTGTCTTATTTTTAGGAAAGCATATGACCCATAACCCTCTTGCCTCACCCAGCCTGGCAGTTGGCTAGACTCACCATGGCCCTTATTTAACAAGGGATAGCGCCAGGTAGCGAATGGTGAGCGAACGGTAATGACGGTCACCGTCACGAGAACGCCGGCTCCCCTCCGCAATCACACATTTATCAAGCCGATCCTGCTTAGCGACTGACAGAGCGCCAGATAGCGAATCATTCATCATTATTCCAGCCTCACCCCACAGCGCCAGCGTCCGACCTTGAACAGCGACAGGTATGACCTCTCGCTACCTGGCGCTCTCCAATGCATTTCAATGGAGCAATCTTTAAATATTCATAATTAATTGCTATTATTTATTTTTTTATTTTTTTTTAATGTCAAAAATTCTGTGACCACTTCTGCAATGTTTTGTTAATGAATATGCTGGGAGCCGTTCGCTATGGCCGTTCGCTGTCATGCGCTCCCATACAGCGCGGAACCTGTCAAACAGCGACTCCTAACCCCGTATTCAACATTACCGCACACCGACTGAGTCGCTGTCAACAGCCGAACAACGCCCAAGCACAGCGAATACTAGCGGGCGCTGTGACAATAACGCTACTGTCGCTCATCTGTCGCTACCTGGCGCTATTAATGAATCAGCCTGCATGTCAAGGTTCAGAGAGATGGCAACTGGTCTTGATTGGACCAGTATATAGACTGCTCAATGCAGACCTACACCCTCCCTAGGACAGACTTCTCTAAACTACATCCATATTCATTGCATGCAGCTTGGTACAAATAGCACAATTTTGATTTGTAGCTTGTTAAAAAAAACATTCCCATTTGCTATTTCAACCACAAATTCAGAACCATTATCATTGAATAAGTAAGTCAGGGCTTCATGGGTGAGTGTAAAATGAGCAACAACTGCCTCTGTGACTATATATTTAGCTTTTCTGTGAATATTATCACTTTGATCATATTCCAGTCTCAATATATGGCCTGCTGTCATGGAATTTACAAAACCCAGCATGTCCTGCCATCTGTATAATTATATTTTTAGAGACACTGAAATGGAAGGATGTGTTTCCTTTAGTAAAAATACACTAGTAACAGTAAATATACCAACAGCCAAATGCATGTCAAATGGAGTAATAAAACGTGTGCAAAGTGAGAACTCAGTATGAAAGGTCAGAACACATTGTTTGCTCACCTCTTCCTAATACATGTCCCTCCCCACATCTTTATATGTATATAGTTACTGTATATATCTTAAAATACCTGCCTACAGTGAGACCCCACCATAGCACCATTGAAATCAGAGCATCCCAATTTATCTGTGCAGTGATGAACTCAGCCTCAGTATTAATGCGGGTGGAACAGCTTTACTGAGTGGTTATATGTCAACATTTCTCTTCTGGCAGCAGGGTGTAGTTCTATACACTGTCTGAGGAGCACATTTATGTACATGTACACTTTTATGGAATTCCTTTTACAATGTATAGTGTACCAAGGGAAGCCTGTCCCTGTAAGGCAGGGTGTGCTTCTGTATGCTTAACCCAGACCAACACGGACCTTTTATAAAAATGTGTGTCGGCCCACTCTGGGGGGGGGGGGGGGCATCCTGATTGCCATGGGCCCCCTATTAATCCACCCTCTGCAAACCCCCTAATTCTTACCTGTCACTGCGCTCCCCCGGTGAAATGCAGCCATGTGATTGGCCAGCCAATCACGTGCCATAAGGTTAAGGGGGTTTGCAGGAGTTTGAGGGGGGGCCTGGATATTGGGATGTCCCCCAGAGCAGACCAACACTCATTTTTTTGTAAAATGGGTGCTGGTCTGGTTTAACAACCAACCAACCCAAAGTGAAATATATGCAACTTTCCAAGCTGTATTCTGAATCTGAAGGAGAACAAGAAGCCGCAGCACACACTACAGCATTAATTACCACCTATTCAGGCCCATAATATGATGGCTACAGTTGTAAGGTATCCCCATGTTTAAGGGTCATGCAAAAAGCTGTTTAAACAACTTTGAGTAAAAGGGTAAGTCCACTTTTAAATGAGTTTGTGAAAGTGTATATCTTTGAGCTGAGTTGATCTAGTATTTTTTATTTGCTGTTGGCAAATGTGTGTTTTATGGAAGCAGTTGCTGTCCATACACCAAGATCTGTAAGAATAGATAAGTGAGCCCTGTACTTTCAGACCATTGCTAATGGACATCTATAAGGTTGAGTGAGCTCCCTCACATCAGCAGCGGCCATAGCAGCAGTAATCTCTGTGTGTACAGGGCTCACTTCTCTCTTCTTGTAGACCTTGGTGTCATTGAAAGTGGACTTTCTGTTTAAGGGCAGACTAAAATTAAACACTAAAATTATTTCACAGATTTAACCCTAAGCTGGCAATCCTTGTTTATTCCATTATGTAAAAAATAAGATACGGTAATTGACACCAAGAGGTGAAAACTAAAGGGGTCATCTCTCAGAATGCTTCTTTGTAAGTGATGTATCTATATACTTAAGTAATATATTATAATGCCAAGTACAGTAAATGAAAGCTTCTCTGTACTTGAGAAACTATTTCAATGTTTTGAGGTACTTAGTAGCCTATACGAATACTTTTGTATACAGCATGTGAATGCTTGAAAGTACCATATAACCTAGATTACTTCTATATATCTGAACCTATTAGAATGCTGATTTGTATGATATGCGAATGCTTCTAGGTACTGTGTTTAACCTATTACAATGTGTGTATGCATTTGTGTAGAATGCTCTACTCTATGTTTTCTGTAACCTATTACAATGCTCCGATGTACTCTTTATCCAAATGAAATGCTTCAATGTACTTTGTACCCTATTAGAATGATTCTATGTACTCTGTACCTTATCAGAATACTTCTACATTATCTATTAGAATGCTTCAAAATAGATAGATATAACCCATTAGAATGTTTCTATTTACCATGTAACCTATTAGAATGCTTCTACATAATTTGTACCCTATTAGAATGCTTCTACATATTCCATAATCTATAGAATGCTTTTATATATGCTGTAGCCTATTGCAATGCTTCAATATACTCTGTAACCTATTAGAATGCTTCTGTAAGGAAAAGGCTGTGTACTGGGCTGCAGTGCAGCCTGGTCACCTACTGGTGGCACTGTTACACATTGATCATAGCTCTGTATTTTCTAGTGTCCACCAGTAGGTGGCTATGTCCACTAATTGGCCAGGGATAATTATCCTACACCTCTTATCCACCAGCTGTGCTTAACTTGGCTTTGCAGACAAGGGGGGTTGCTCAGTATTTGATAGAGCTCTAATAGATGTAGGTAGTAACCAGACATGATCATCTCTGCTCCAGATACCAGTCTAGTCTATACCAGGCCAGGCACCCTTCAGTAACTGCCTGCCAGATCTCCATTCACCATATATATATATCCCTGTTCAGGTATTCATCTATTTCTGTCCAGATCTCAGCTGCTCAGTCTATTCTGCTCCTGCCCGAAATATCCATCCTCCAGCTTCTCCTAATACCCACCCTCCAGCTTCCTGCTCTCCCTGCTCTGGTTCCTTGATCCCTGTTCTGTCCAGTCCATTCGGGTTCCTGTCCATTATATAGATTCTCCAGTTTACTCATACCTATGCGCCGGCTTCCTGCTCCCACAATCTACTCATCCCTACTCTGGTCCCCAGATCCCTGTTCCATCCAGATCCCTGCTGCCCAGTCAATTCAAGTCCTGTCTGTTATATACATCCTCCTCGTTTGATATACCTAACCGGTAAAAATGCCTCATCACAGGTACAGGGAATTTGGGGGGAAAACACTTTTAAAAAACATTTTTAGCACTTTTTTGTGTCTAAACACTGACAAGCTCACCGGGATACAGGTCGCAACCCACAATGTAAGTGACACTGGTTCCACTAAATATTTAGCATGACTCCCATTGTTTCCTGGTCTGAGTGCAGTTTATAACTGGTCTGACAGAGGGCATGTGACAGCTTCTATGAACTCTGTAACCCATAGGAACGTTTATACTTTGTAGGTTATGAGAATGTGTCAGTGTACTTTGTAACCTATTAGAATGCTTTTATATACTATGTAACTGTGATGCCCGGGGTTGGCTGATGCACTGCTGGTGGCTTGCGCTTTACTTACTACCATTGTCACAGTTTGTCACCAGCAGGAGTCCCAACTGCTTCACCTGATGCTGGGCCTATTTAGGTGGGAAACACAACTCTCTTCTCATCCTGGTGCAGCAGGATTTTGTGTGTCAATGTAAGCGTACCTCTGGTGTTCCAGCTGATCTAGTAGCAAGCAGGCCTCTTCCTGCGTTCCCTATGGCTGGTTGGCAGGGCGGATTATGAGGGGAGCGCAAGGGGTGCGCATCCCGGGGCCTCCACCAATTGCCCTGCAAAGGGGGCCTCCACCAACATTTGGGTTATGGTCCAGGAGGCATTTCAGTCTCTGGTCTGACAGGCCAGGGGGCCAGCAACAAAGCTATTGGTGGCAGTGGGGGCCCCCGTACCTGGGCAAGCATTTTTTTGTTTATGCAAACCTGCACCTGAAGTCAAGGTTTTCTTGTTATGTTTCACCTTGAACTATAAGTTACCTTTTGTTTGGATTTTTGTGTTTGTGTCTTTGCTCTAGCCAAAATCCGATCCCGGGCAGAGAGTTCCATGTGGGGATCTCCTGGTAATTACAGTAACCCTTACAGTAGAATGCTTCTATATACTCTGTAACCTATCAGAATGCTTCTTTATACTCTGTAGCCTAAACGATTGCTTATATATACTCTGCAACCTGTTAGAAAGCTTCTTTTGACTCATCTTTTTATATACTTTGTAACCTATTAGAATGCTTCCTTATACTATACATGCTATAATGCATTAGAATGCTTATATATACTCTGTAACCTATTAGAATGCTTCTATATACTCTGTAACCTATCAGAATGCTTCTTTATACTCTGTAGCCTAAAAGATTGCTTATATATACTCATCGCTTCTTTTGACTCATCTTTTTATATACTTTGTAACCTATTAGAATACTTCCTTATACTATACATGCTATAATCCAGTAGAATGCTTCTATATACTCTGTAACCTATTAGAATGCTTCTATATACTCTGTAGCCTATTAGAATGCTTATATATACTCAGTAACCTATTAGAATGCTCCCTTATACTATGTAGATTATTATAATGCATCCATGTACTCTGTAACCAATAAGAATTCATCTATATATTCCGCAACCTACTAAAAGCTGTTTTATATTCTGTAACCTATTAAACCTACCAGAATGCTACTACATACGCCATAGCCCATTAGAATGCTTCGATATAGCATGGAATCCATTATAATGCTTTTACATACTCTATATACTAAAAGAATGGCTCTATATATATTCCGTAACCTATTAAAATGCTTCTGTATACTCTGTAACTCATTAGAATACATCTGTATATCCTGTAGCCTATTAGAAATCTTCTTAATACTTTGTAACCTATTCAAATTCTTCTTTATACTTGGGGACCTATTAGAATGCGTTGATGTACTATGTAACCTATGAGGCTGCTTAAATATACTCTGTAACCTAGTAGAATACTTTTTAGATTCCTTCTGTGCCTTTGTGAAGTGCTATGCCAACCTATGACACTCCCAAGAAAAGATGACGAGCTTCCAGACAGGTAATGATGTGAATGCTTCCATGCACTGAGTAAAGCGCTATGGAATATGTCAGTGCTCCATAAATGCGCTAAAGAAACAATGTGTCTGCTTTTGTAACTTGCTATACAACCCTATTACATTAAACACAAAGGCAATACTAATATTTACTGTTCACATTCATTAGATTGTGAGCTCCTTAAAGAAACAGGGAACAGATGTGAATGCTTCTATGCAACTGCTCTGCCGACTAAGTCAGCACTATATAAATATAAAAAACAAAAACATGTTCTGCATGGAGGGCTAAGTGCTATGCCAATCTATGACAATGACAAATAATGATGGCTGGATGTAAGCTCCTTAGAAGAGCAAGAAGCCAACATGAATGCTTTTACTAACAGGCTTTTATACTCTGTAAAGCACTACAGAATGTGTTGGCGCTATTTCAAAAGGCTAAACAAGAAAATAACTTGGCGGTAAGGTATGGTGAAGAGACCATAAAATTCAACTGGGATAATATATAAATATACAAATAAATAGCACAAATTATAGATAAGTTACAAAGAGTGCCTGGCAGTGACCCATTTAGGGACAGAATGAAACACTGGCCCTGGGTTCCAGTACAGTACTTAAAGCGGAACAAACCCACCAGCGGCTGGCCTGGAATCTAAAAGATTTGCCCATTGTGTCCTGGAGGCCCGGTGATAAAATAAATATATATATATATACATACATACAGGAACTAGCATTGAGTATAGAGTTGATACTAACATTATACTAAAGTCAGTACATAGGAGTAGGGAAAGTCTAAAGGTGTAAATAATGCAGAATAAAGGTGGGAAATGCGCTGATGTGCATTTTAATACATTGACAGCAGTTGAAACATCAGCGTCAGTGTCCTGGAACCTCCCAAACACTGCTAAAAATAAAAAACGCCAGTGTACACAAAGGAACCAGCCTATACAAACACACACACACAAGAGTGTCAACATGGAGATCAAGATCTCGAAAGTCATCTAACAACTGAAAAAGTTTCACTTTGATAGATGCTAATAAGCCGGCTCTGCGCAACATGACCTAGGCAGAAAATTGTGGTTGCACTGAACAGGCATGTGGTTCCTGTGTGCAAAGAAAAGGTGTGTGGTTCCTGTGCCCACTGAACAGACATGTGGTTCCTGTGTGTACTGTATAGCCGTGTGGCTATACACGGCTGTATAGGTGTGTGGTTCCTATGTGCACTGAAAAGACATCTGGTTCCTATGTATGCTGAGCAAGCATGCAGTTCCTGTGTACACTGAACAGGTGTGTGTGGTTCCTGTGTACTGAATATGGCGTGTAATTCCTTTGTACACTAAAAAGACGTGTGGTTCCTGTGTACACTGTGCGTGTGGTTCCTGTGTACACTGAACAGACGTGTAGTTCCTGTTTGTACTGAACAAACGTGGGGTTCCTGTGTGCACTAAACAGGCTTGTGGTTCCTGTGTACACTGAACAGATGTGTGGTTCCTGTGTACACTGAACAGGCTTGTGGTTCCTGTGTACACTGAACGGGTGTGTGGCTCCTGTGTACACTGAACAGATGTGTGGTTCCTGTGTACACTGAACAGACGTGTGGTTCCTGAGTACACCGGGCAGGTGTGTGGTTCCTGAGTACACCGGACAGGCGTGTGGTTCCTGTGTACATTGATCAGACGTGTGGTTTGTGTGTACACTGATCAGACATGTGATTCCTGTGTACACTGATCAGACATGTGGTTCCTATGTACACTGATCAGACATGTGGTTCCTATGTACATTGAACAGACGTGTGGTTCCTGTGTACACTGAACAGATGTGTGGTTCCTGTGTACACTGATCAGATGTGTGGTTCCTGTGTACACTGAACAGACGTGTGGTTCCTGTGTACACTGAACAGATGTGTGGTTCCTGTGTACACTGATCAGACGTGTAGTTCCAGTGTACACTGAACAGACGTGTGGTTCCTGTGTATACTGAACAGACGTGTGGTTCCTGTGTACACTGAACAGACGTGTGGTTCCTGTGTACACTGAACAGACGTGTGGTTCCTGCGTACACTGATCAGACGTGTGGTTCCTGTGTACACTGATCATACGTGTGGTTCCTGTGTACACTGAACAGACGTGTGGTTCCTGTGTATACTGAACAGACGTGTGGTTCCTGTGTACACTGGTCAGACGTGTGGTTCCTGCGTACACTGATCAGACGTGTGGTTCCTGCGTACACTGATCATACGTGTGGTTCCTGTGTACACTGATCATACGTGTGGTTCCTGCGTACACTGATCATACGTGTGGTTCCTGTGTACACTGATCATACGTGTGGTTCCTGTGTACACTGATCAGACGTGTGGTTCCTTTGCAGATCAAAGGAGGGTGGCCAACCTTCCTCCATACAAAGCAGAATCAGACCAACCAACACAAAATTCACAACACGCACACAACACGCACACAACACGCTCCAAACCACAGAAAAGTTTGTATATGCCATGGAATAACACCACCCGCACAAAGACAGCCTCCTACCTGGCAGCTCGCTACACCTGGCGTCCCCAGGAGCCTGTTGACTGAGCAGATGTTTCCTGGCTGGAGGTGGAGGAGGGAGTGCTGGAGGGATGGTGGAGTTCACACGTATGTTTGAAAAGTTCACAGGGAAAGAGCGGGAGGCTGGGGGCAGCAATGATGATGATGATGGGCTGGGACAGGAGAGGCAGCAATACAAAGACAAATACACAACTAGCCGACATGCCACGTCTGTGTGCTGCTATAACACAGGTCTCTATGGCAACACTCTCATGTCATTCCTCACACGAGCAAAAAAAAAACTGATAGCACATGTCACATATAAGGAGCCATGGCCCCTTTAGTCAATGTTGTACTAGTAAAGGGGTTCTGCTATGTAACGTCCAACGCCAGCTTCTGATCTATGTCTGCATTCTCCACCAATATATAAAGCCTTTCACCAGGGCATCATGGGAGACTACTTAGAACACTGACAAAGACATTACCCATCCCCTCTCTCTGAGGTAGGATTTGTAAGATACGTACCTTTACCCTGCACTCCTATGTCCACCAAGAAATGGCTGCACACACTTGCACATGGGGGATCAATGCTGCAGTGAGTAACTGTTTTCACACTCACCTTAATGCCCAACTGTGGGTACAATAAAAAAAATGATATACTCACTTTACTCCCCCATTTCCCAATATTTGATCCAGATCAGCTTTTTTTTAGCTGTTAAACACTTTCCTGTTGGCTTCTGCTCTATTTTGCTTTATCTGTTTCATCTAACCTCTAATTTACTGTATGAGGTACAATGAAATGATATTGAAAAGTCAATGATTTTAGCACATCCATAGTTTATGGTCACTGTGTGGAAGCAGTGGGTTTGTTAAGATGTCCTATCCTATTTCAAAGAGTTGGGGGGGCACCTGATATAAGTGCAGTCATGCGGGTGGATATCTGGTCTCCGTCAGTTGAAGCGGCAGCAACGTTCTGCTCGGGGCTCCAACAAGAACCAACACATGTGGGATAATCCCCCTCCACCGCTATGCTGAGCTCAGGATGTCAGCCAGCTTAAACTGCACAAAAGAACCACTAACCTTTCATGTGTGTATGCGGATAGGACTGTCTTGTCTGGACTTAAAGCAGACCTATAAGGTTGTTTGATCCCCTAACCCCTGGAAATTCCGACTTGAGATGCCCGTCTGCTGAAAGACAAAGGAAACCCAATAACCAGGCAGAATACTCACCTTTCCTGCAGACGCATCAGCATGCTTCGTCGCAGCACAGGGCAGCCATGCACGAGTTGTGCAGGGTGCCACACATGCCTGGCTGGCATCTTCTGCTGGCTGTGCATAGCGCAGGAGCCCAGACAGGGTGAGTATCCTGTCCGATTTTTCTGTGCTGATTTGAATTCAGGGAATGGGGCTGGATGGGGAGCGCAATGTCAGCATCAAAGACAACTGTCTGAAACCAGCAAGCTGCAGTCCACAGTTATCGGCCAGCAGGCTGGCAGGTAAGTGCTCTTTGTGTTTTGGTCTAGCCTGGACTGTCCTTTTAAGGCTAGCAGAAAACACCTTTGGAACAGCTATGTGAGCTTTAAAGTGGAACAAAACCCAGGACCAAGGCTGCATGATAAACCTGATGATCTGGGAGCACCCAGGCAAAGTTGCTTCAGGGCCCCCTACAAAGCTGGGCTCCTTAAAGGAGTCCTGCCTGTACTGTCCTGATCCATTTCAGGAAGTTAGGCATTAAATAAGCGCAAGCTTTTTCCTCCCCCCCCCAGCCAACTTCTCCCCCTGTGCAAAGTCTGATATTGTTATTAAAATAATAAAACAACTTACCTGATTGCAGAAATCCTCCCCTGATTCTGAAGGGGATGGGACATTAGTGACAGACACATCTGTATAGGATCGGGTAACTGACCTGTCACTCAAGGTCCCAGCATCAGCTTTTGCATACCTACCAACTTTTCATGGTGGGAAAGAGGGACATTTGTTAAATTAGGCCACACCCTCTCATTGAGGGATGGATAGGTGAAAGGTAATAACAGTTAACTCAATATAAACACTTTAAATAGGCAAAGGAGAACAACTGGGGGGGAGGGGTCGTGGACTCAAAAGAGGGACAGCCCCTCCAAATCAGGGACACTTGGGAAGTATGGCTTCTGTGCACATTACCTGCCTCCCCAGTGAATTGCTTCCTTTGTTATTGCCTAAACTGGATTTAGCACAGGGGAGGAGGGGTGGGTGGAGTGTTTTAAAATGCTTAGACTTCCTCTTTAAATAACTGCCTTATAACCAGTAATGGGAACATTTATCAAAGGGCTCTTAACTGTTAAAAAACTGAAAAAAATAAAACCTTGGTGGATTGCCAACATCACAATCTACTGTTTACCTACCTAATCCCTTCTTCCCACCACTTCCCACCACAACATCCTCAACCTGACCCCGAGGATCCCTATCCCCAAATCTGATGATCTCACAAATAAGTATTTCTAAATGGAAATACCTCAGACACGCAGTGGTTTATCTCCGCCGTCGCTGTCACCAGTCGAAGGTTCCTCAGAAATATGTGAGGCGTCACATAGCAGAGTTAATAAGCATTGTTCACAAGGGAGGTGGGAATGTGAGTGTGCGACTCGCAGGAGGAGGAACATGCTGGGTGTGATGCCTCGCCTGAGGTGATCTGAGATACCTGTTCCTGTGTGGGGAACCCTTCAGCCCTCACCTCTAATAAACCACGTGCCATTTTTAAAATTGTGTTCGGGTAGGACATCTAATTTACCACAAATAACTAGTTACAGCGACAAAAATATAGCATGCATCAGAATGTATCTGTTCTGTTACGTATTGGCAAAATACATTTTTTTGAATTTTCTGGAGATGAAACTCATCTAAAGAAACATAATTAAAGAGGACCAACCACCACTTTTGCAGACCCTGCGGATGGTCTAGTACCCCTGGCCTATGCCCTATCCCAAACAGAGCTGAAAGCCTTGCATTATCTTGCACAGCATTCACAGCTGATTGGACGAAAGCCCACACATGCCTCATGTGACTGTCGGAAACGTTGTTAGGGCTATCTGGGGGGATTGCCCTCTGGAAAAACAACCAATACCCAGATTAGCAATAATCCCTGATTTTGGTTTACTTTACCATGTTTCGCTCTTTTAGGGCTTCATCAGAGAGTTACAGTATATTGTCACAATGCCTGTTAAAGGACAACTGTAGACAAATATGAAAAACCTGAATTTAAAAAGCTCCACCAGTATGAAAATGTAATTTTGTTTTCTTACCTACGTACTTTTTAGGGCTGATTCCGTATCATGAGAATTTCTTTGTCCCACGTTTTTGTGACAAAAAAATGTTATAATAATTTTTTTACTGTGCAATTCAGAACAGTTTTAGCTCTGCAAATGTTCAATTAATTTACACAGCTAAAAATGGTTCTGAAATACAGAAAGGAAAAAAATCATTCTAAAAAACATTTCTCACAAAATAAGTGAGAAAAAAAAATTCTCACGGTGCTGAGTCACCTCTCTTATTTTGCGGTTTAACTGTGATGTTTTGGATTAAAGTAATTCAATTCTATTGCAGGCAAAGCCACCCCCCCCCCCCCCAGTGGCGTGCTTAACCACCACGCAAACTATGCAAATGCTTTGGGCCCCCACCTGCTAGGGAATAATAAATAATGGTACTCAGTGGGCAGACGGGCTGTGGCGAGTAAGGGGTGCCATTTATCACAATGTAGAGGGTACAGCAGATAGGAAGCCACTGTACACTTGATGCAACTGCTGCAGAATCGTTGTGATCGGCTCCATTCAGTTATGCAAGATGCTGTGACATCACCGGCGGGCCAGTGGTTGCATCCCCACTCAACTCTAGCTGGGGTTGTGCCCAGGCCGGCCAATCACAAATGGCTTCCTCAGGTATGCATCTAGCTGAAGGTATAGCAAGGCTGCGTCCTGCGTCATTGGAACGAGGTTAGATGAGTGGGTGCATCGTTTTAATGGGGTTTCACACAGTGGGGCATCCTAGTATGGGATGCCACAGGGAGTAGAAATTGGACAGTCATATGGGCCACAGATGGACAATGCCAGGATGACCCTTTGTGTGACTGTGACCCGTAGGACTGAGGAAGGATAAGTGAGATCGGGCAACCTGGGGGGTTTCACACAGTAGGGGATGCCACAGGGAGTAGAATTTGGACGGCCATATAGACAATTCCCAGACCATTCCCTATGCCACAGACTGACAATGCCAGGATGACCCTTTGTGTGAAACCCGTAGGACTGAGGAAGGGTAAGTGAGATCGGGCAACCTGGGGGGTTTCACACGGCAGGGCATTCCCGATCAGGGTGCCCCGGGGCACGGACAAAAACCCAGGATAGTCAAAATCCTAGGTTTTGGTCCACTTTAATATTATTGCTGCTGGGTTTACATTCCCTTTAACTTTATCTACACTTAATTTACTCTTAGAAAAATCTGTTTATTAGAAGTACAGTTTTTTAAGGGAAAAAATGTTGTTTAAAGGGGGAAGTTAAAGCACTGAAAGAGGAACTAACATAGAGAGGCTAAAAATGGACGAGAGAGAGGAAATAGAAGAAGAAGCAACATAGGTATAAACAGAGCTTTCAACAATACAGAACTATTTGAGCCAGACTCCCACCACTGAGATATGAATTTTAGTCGTGCTGCCCTGCCCCCAATCAGCGAGAGAGACTGAGGGAAGGAGAGCGTGCTGGTGCCTGTCTGGCCACACACAATGCTCAAGGCACTGATAACACTAGAGGAGGATCTCCTCTGCTTTTAGTTTAAAAAAAAGTTAGGCAAAAAAAAAAAATACTGGAAGGGATACAAATTGTAAGAGACAGAATCACACAGGCGGAGTATAGGGAAGAAACACAATAAAGGTGGGGAGATAAATAAAGAGGACACAAAAGAGAAAAGCTGGATAAAACACAGATGTAGATGGGAGAACAAGGAAAGAAGTAATGGGGAAAACATAGAAAGGGCAAGGAAGTGAGAAATGAAGAACAAAGCAATGAATAAGAGAAAAGAAGATGCAGACAGTGAGAGAACGTGTTAAAGATTGAAAAAGAAACAGATGGGGAAGGTAGAAAAGAGAGAAAGAAAAAATAAGGCAAAACTGAGATGCGTGGCGGAAGGAAGAAGGGAGAAGAGAGGAGTAATACAGATATTACAGATACAAAAGAAAAGAAAGGAGACAAAAGGGGAAAGAAGAAGAAAAGAAGAATGAAAGATGGAGAGAGAAAGTGGGAGGGGAAGAGACAGTGAGAAGGGAAATAGAGAAAGAAAAGAAAGATTTAGAGGGAAAATTGAGGAATGTCTTAAAGCGGACCTTCACCCTGAATAAGAGTCTATCTTATATGTTTCCCACACCCTGTACATACAGATTACCCGCAATAAAAATCATCCTACCTGCATCTGCTGCATGTTATGAGCCTTTACATATCCAAGATGGCGGCTCATGGAACATCAGGCAGCCTGAAAACAGGAAGTGCCTTCTGACTGTGCTGCTCTGCATTCTGGGATTGCTGTCCTTTCCCTGACCCCTGCTCTGCTCTGTCTGTGCAAAGCACAGCTATAACCCGCCTCCCTGTACTTTATCCCGCTCTCCTCCGGTGGAAGAAAGAATAATAGGTAAGACTAAAACTTAAAATATATTAATTTTAGATGCTGGGGAATCGTTTTTGAAGGGCTTGGACTTTTCATTAAATCATGGTGAAAGTCCGGTCTAACAGAGGAATTTAGAGAAAAAAGAGAGAGAGAGAGAGAGAGAGAGAGAAAATAAGAATGAAAGAATGAGAGAGTGTAAAGAAAGAGTGTAGAGGAAAAATACATATTAAGGAGAAGCAACGCCCCCCCCCCCCCCCCCTTATAGCAGTGGTCTAGCCCTTCAGGGGCATGCGATCACCCGATTTACTCACCTCATCTTGCAGCCTTTGCCAATTCTCAGCACCACGGCTACATCCCCAGCATACCTTTATCTGGGCACAGACCCGCTCCAGGCCAGACCTGTGATCCCACTATGCAGATTTCCTTGCCACAGGAAATCTGAATGGAATGAGTGCCGCTGATGGGGAACCAGGAGGAGGTGAGTTTTTCAGCCACCTCGCGAGATACAGCGGGTTGGGATGTCCCACCAGAGAGAAACAAAACCCTAGAAAGTGGAATGGGTTGGATTTTGTGGCTCTTTAAGGCTCTGTTCACACCTTTGCGCTTTCTCTGTGTTGTTGCGCTGCATTGCAACGCAGATATAATGCAGTGGAAACAATGTACATTATTCCAGATGGGATAGTTCACATATCTGCGCTGTGTTGCGCAACGCATTAAAACATTTCAGTAAACGTTGCAACAACGCTGGTTAATAAAACTCTGTGGCAGGGCAGCGCAATGCACGTATATATACTTTACCATTCACTTATTGTGTAAAAAATGCATTTTTTTTTTAAATAACGCAATGCAAACACAACAGAAGTGCATTTCTAATGCATCAAAAGCGCAAAGTTTGTTTTGATATGCCCCTCTGGTATATTTACAAAACGCTTGTTCTTAAAGTGGTCCTTCACTCTGAATAAGAGTTTATCTTATATGTTTCCCACACCCTGTACATACAGATTGCTCACATTAAAAATCATCCTACCTGCATCTACTGCATGTTATGAGCCTTTAAACATCCAAGATGGCGGCTTATGGAATCTTATGGGCCATCTTATCAGGCAGCCTGCAAACAGGAAGTGCCTCCTGACTGTGCTGCTCTGCATTCTGGGACTGCTGACCTTTACCTGACCCCAGCTCTGCTCTGTCTGAGCAAAGCACAGCTATAACCCGCCCCCCCCTGTACTTTCCTCTCCTCAGTAAGTGTGATGCTCAAGATGGTGGTGCCTGTATCCTAAAGTCCTGAACAGAGTTGCAGCCCAGTGGGGGAAAGAATAAGTAAGTGACTAAAAACTTAAAATATATTAATTTTAGATGCTGGGGAACCGTTTTTTAGGGGTTTGGGCTTTCCAATAAATCATGGTGAAGGTCCGGTTTAACGCAATGGAGAGGTGTGAACAGAGCCTAAGAGAAAAATTTAAAAAAAAACAGAAAGGAATGAGAAGAGAGAGTGGGGAAAAAAGAAAGAGAAAAGGAGACAGAAGGAAAAGGTGTAAAAAAAAACACAACGAAGGAAAAGAAAAGGCAAGAAAAAAGGGAGAAAGAGGAAAACATAAAGATAAAAAGATCGGTGGAGACAAGAAGAAAGAAAAGAAGAACAAAAGAAGAAAGCGCGATGATGAAAATAGAGGAAGAAAAGAAACATGTAAAGGGAAAATAGAGAGGTCAGACAAGATGAATAATTACAAAATCAGGAAGTAATAAAGAAATAAAATGAAAGGTTACATGACAAGTGGGAAATAATACTTCAATAAACTGGACAGAAAATAAAATAAGCAAAAAAGCAGGAAAGAAAAAGACAAATAACAATATGAGGTGTAGGGAGTGACAATTAGAGTGAGAAAAGTACAGGAAGAGAGGAGAAAGGAGGTTGGAATAAGTAAGGAGAGATGGGATAGTCAGGGGAAGTTCCAATGGAGGAAAGGGAGGGCCGCTCTGCATTCTTAGCCGATTACCTGTCCCCATTATCTTGCAATAAGCGTGACACACACTCCACACCAAGCACCTGAGACACCTGAGTGGGTGGCCTCCCTCCTGCAGTCATTAAACCGGACCTTCACCATGATTTATTGAAAAGCCCAAACCCTTCAAAAACTATTCCCCAGCATCTAAAATTAATATATTTTAAGTTTTTAGTCACTTACTTATTATTCTTTTCCCCACCGGGCTGCAACTCTGTTCAGGACTTTAGGATACGAGTGCCGCCATCTTGACTCAGAAGCATCACACTTACTGAGGAGAGGAGAGTGGGATAAAGTACAGGGAGGTGGGTTATAGCTGTGCTTTGCTCAGACAGAGCAGAGCTGGGGTCAGGTAAAGGTCAGCAATCCCAGAATGCAGAGCAGCACAGCCAGGAGGCACTTCCTGCTTGCAGGCTGCCTGATAAGATGGCGGCTTCCATAAGCCGCCATCTTGGATGTTTAAAGGCTCATAACATGCAGTAGATGCAGGTAGGATGATTTTTAATGTGAGCAATCTGTATGTACAGGGTGTGGGAAACATATAAGATAGACTCTTATTCAGAGTGAAGGAACGCTTTAAGTTAAAGTCATTGTTCAGACACAAGCTAAAGTATTCCTATTGTGTAGGACCACATACTGTATTTTTAGCTCTATAAGACGCACTTATTTTCCCCAAAGGTGGGGGGAAATAGTGTGTCTTATTGGGGCAATGTAAAAAAAAAAACAATTTATATTCCATGACTCCCCCGCTGTTGCTGCCTTCTTGGTTGCCGTTGCCTGTCTCCTCTGGAGCCGCTACAAATTCAGAGCAATCCGGTTCAGGCCCCTGGGTAAGGCATAGCCTGTGACGCGGGCCAGCGTCCAATGATGCTGGCAGGAATCATAGGCCACGCCCATCCAGAACCCGGAACCCGCTTGCTCTGAACTTGCCTCTGCTGACCGTCGTTTCCATAGCAAGCACACCCTGCCGCCTCTGTGGGATACTGCTCACTGCATGTAATGTGGGATGCCCATCGCTGCCTTTAATGTGCGATACTGCTCACTGTCTGTAATGTGGGATGCCCATCGCTGCCTTTAATGTGGGATACTGCTCACTGCATGTAATGTGGGATGCCCATCGCTGCCTTTAATGTGGGATACTGCTCACTGTCTGTAATTTGGGATGCCCCTCGCTGCCTTAAATGTGGGATACTGCTCACTGTCTGTAATGTGGGATGCCCCTGGCTGCCTTTAATGTGGGATACTGCTCACTGCATGTAATGTGGGATGCCCATCGCTGCCTTTAATGTGGGATACTGCTCACTGTCTGTAATGTGGGATGCCCCTGGCTGCCTTTAATGTGGGATACTGCTCACTGCATGTAATGTGGGATGCCCATCGCTGCCTTTAATGTGGGATACTGCTCACTGTCTGTAATGTGGGATGCCCCTGGCTGCCTTTAATGTGGGATACTGCTCACTGTCTGTAATGTGGGATGCCCCTCGCTGCCTTTAATGTGGGATACTGCTCACTGTCTGTAATGTGGGATGCCCATCGCTGCCTTTAATGTGGGATACTGCTCACTGTCTGTAATGTGGGATGCCCCTCGCTGCCTTTAATGTGGGATACTGCTCACTGTCTGTAATGTGGGATGCCCCTCGCTGCCTTTAATGTGGGATACTGCTCACTGTCTGTAATGTGGGATGCCCCTCGCTGCCTTTAATGTGGGATACTGCTCACTGTCTGTAATGTGGGATGCCCCTCGCTGCCTTTAATGTGGGATACTGCTCACTGTCTGTAATGTGGGATGCCCCTCGCTGCCTGTAATGTGGGATACTGCTCACTGTCTGTAATGTGGGATGCCCCTCGCTGCCTTTAATGTGGGATACTGCTCACTGTCTGTAATGTGGGATGCCCATCGCTGCCTTTAATGTGGGATACTGCTCACTGTCTGTAATGTGGGATGCCCCTCGCTGCCTTTAATGTGGGATACTGCTCACTGTCTGTAATGTGGGATGCCCCTCGCTGCCTTTAATGTGGGATACTGCTCACTGTCTGTAATGTGGGATGCCCCTCGCTGCCTTTAATGTGGGATACTGCTCACTGTCTGTAATGTGGGATGCCCCTCGCTGCCTTTAATGTGGGATACTGCTCACTGTCTGTAATGTGGGATGCCCCTCGCTGCCTTTAATGTGGGATACTGCTCACTGTCTGTAATGTGGGATGCCCATCGCTGCCTTTAATGTGGGATACTGCTCACTGTCTGTAATGTGGGATGCCCATCGCTGCCTTTAATGTGGGATACTGCTCACTGTCTGTAATGTGGGATGCCCCTCGCTGCCTTTAATGTGGGATACTGCTCACTGCATGTAATGTGGGATGCCCATCGCTGCCTGTAATGTGGGATACTGCTCACTGTCTGTAATGTGGGATGCCCATCGCTGCCTTTAATGTGGGATACTGCTCACTGTCTGTAATGTGGGATGCCCATCGCTGCCTTTAATGTGGGATACTGCTCACTGTCTGTAATGTGGGATGCCCCTCGCTGCCTTTAATGTGGGATACTGCTCACTGCATGTAATGTGGGATGCCCATCGCTGCCTGTAATGTGGGATACTGCTCACTGTCTGTAATGTGGGATGCCCATCGCTGCCTTTAATGTGGGATACTGCTCACTGTCTGTAATGTGGGATGCCCCTCGCTGCCTTTAATGTGGGATACTGCTCACTGCATGTAATGTGGGATGCCCATCGCTGCCTGTAATGTGGGATACTGCTCACTGTCTGTAATGTGGGATGCCCCTCGCTGCCTTTAATGTGGGATACTGCTCACTGTCTGTAATGTGGGATGCCCCTCGCTGCCTTTAATGTGGGATACTGCTCACTGTCTGTAATTTGGGATGCCCCTCGCTGCCTTTAATGTGGGATACTGCTCACTGTCTGTAATTTGGGATGCCCCTCGCTGCCTTTAATGTGGGATACTGCTCACTGTCTGTAATTTGGGATGCCCCTCGCTGCCTTTAATGTGGGATACTGCTCACTGTCTGTAATTTGGGATGCCCCTCGCTGCCTTTAATGTGGGATACTGCTCACTGTCTGTAATGTGGGATGCCCATCGCTGCCTTTAATGTGGGATACTGCTCACTGTCTGTAATGTGGGATGCCCATCGCTGCCTTTAATGTGGGATACTGCTCACTGTCTGTAATGTGGGATGCCCATCGCTGCCTTTAATGTGGGATACTGCTCACTGTCTGTAATGTGGGATGCCCCTCGCTGCCTTTAATGTGGGATACTGCTCACTGCATGTAATGTGGGATGCCCCTCGCTGCCTTTAATGTGGGATACTGCTCACTGTCTGTAATGTGGGATGCCCCTCGCTGCCTGTAATGTGGGATACTGCTCACTGTCTGTAATGTGGGATGCCCCTCGCTGCCTGTAATGTGGGATACTGCTCACTGCATGTAATGTGGGATGCCACTCGCTGCCTTTAATGTGGGATACTGCTCACTGTCTGTAATGTGGGATGCCCCTCGCTGCCTGTAATGTGGGATACTGCTCACTGTCTGTAATGTGGGATGCCCCTCGCTGCCTTTAATGTGGGATACTGCTCACTGTCTGTAATTTGGGATGCCCCTCGCTGCCTTTAATGTGGGATACTGCTCACTGCATGTAATGTGGGATGCCCCTCGCTGCCTTTAATGTGGGATACTGCTCACTGTCTGTAATGTGGGATGCCCCTCGCTGCCTGTAATGTGGGATACTGCTCACTGTCTGTAATTTAGGATGCCCATCGCTGCCTTTAATGTGCGATACTGCTCACTGTCTGTAATGTGGGATGCCCATCGCTGCCTTTAATGTGGGATACTGCTCACTGTCTGTAATGTGGGATGCCCCTCGCTGCCTTTAATGTGGGATACTGCTCACTGTCTGTAATGTGGGATGCCCCTCGCTGCCTTTAATGTGGGATACTGCTCACTGCATGTAATGTGGGATGCCCATCGCTGCCTTTAATGTGGGATACTGCTCACTGCATGTAATGTGGGATGCCCCTCGCTGCCTGTAATGTGGGATACTGCTCACTGTCTGTAATGTGGGATGCCCCTCGCTGCCTTTAATGTGGGATACTGCTCACTGCATGTAATGTGGGATGCCCCTCGCTGCCTTTAATGTGGGATACTGCTCACTGTCTGTAATGTGGGATGCCCCTCGCTGCCTGTAATGTGGGATACTGCTCACTGTCTGTAATGTGGGATGCCCCTCGCTGCCTGTAATGTGGGATACTGCTCACTGCATGTAATGTGGGATGCCACTCGCTGCCTTTAATGTGGGATACTGCTCACTGTCTGTAATGTGGGATGCCCCTCGCTGCCTGTAATGTGGGATACTGCTCACTGTCTGTAATGTGGGATGCCCCTCGCTGCCTTTAATGTGGGATACTGCTCACTGTCTGTAATTTGGGATGCCCCTCGCTGCCTTTAATGTGGGATACTGCTCACTGTCTGTAATGTGGGATGCCCCTCGCTGCCTTTAATGTGGGATACTGCTCACTGTCTGTAATGTGGGATGCCCCTCGCTGCCTTTAATGTGGGATACTGCTCACTGTCTGTAATGTGGGATGCCCCTCGCTGCCTTTAATGTGGGATACTGCTCACTGCATGTAATGTGGGATGCCCATCGCTGCCTGTAATGTGGGATACTGCTCACTGTCTGTAATGTGGGATGCCCCTCGCTGCCTTTAATGTGGGATACTGCTCACTGTCTGTAATGTGGGATGCCCCTCGCTGCCTTTAATGTGGGATACTGCTCACTGTCTGTAATTTGGGATGCCCCTCGCTGCCTTTAATGTGGGATACTGCTCACTGTCTGTAATTTGGGATGCCCCTCGCTGCCTTTAATGTGGGATACTGCTCACTGTCTGTAATTTGGGATGCCCCTCGCTGCCTTTAATGTGGGATACTGCTCACTGTCTGTAATTTGGGATGCCCCTCGCTGCCTTTAATGTGGGATACTGCTCACTGTCTGTAATGTGGGATGCCCATCGCTGCCTTTAATGTGGGATACTGCTCACTGTCTGTAATGTGGGATGCCCATCGCTGCCTTTAATGTGGGATACTGCTCACTGTCTGTAATGTGGGATGCCCATCGCTGCCTTTAATGTGGGATACTGCTCACTGTCTGTAATGTGGGATGCCCCTCGCTGCCTTTAATGTGGGATACTGCTCACTGCATGTAATGTGGGATGCCCCTCGCTGCCTTTAATGTGGGATACTGCTCACTGTCTGTAATGTGGGATGCCCCTCGCTGCCTGTAATGTGGGATACTGCTCACTGTCTGTAATGTGGGATGCCCCTCGCTGCCTGTAATGTGGGATACTGCTCACTGCATGTAATGTGGGATGCCACTCGCTGCCTTTAATGTGGGATACTGCTCACTGTCTGTAATGTGGGATGCCCCTCGCTGCCTGTAATGTGGGATACTGCTCACTGTCTGTAATGTGGGATGCCCCTCGCTGCCTTTAATGTGGGATACTGCTCACTGTCTGTAATTTGGGATGCCCCTCGCTGCCTTTAATGTGGGATACTGCTCACTGCATGTAATGTGGGATGCCCCTCGCTGCCTTTAATGTGGGATACTGCTCACTGTCTGTAATGTGGGATGCCCCTCGCTGCCTGTAATGTGGGATACTGCTCACTGTCTGTAATTTAGGATGCCCATCGCTGCCTTTAATGTGCGATACTGCTCACTGTCTGTAATGTGGGATGCCCATCGCTGCCTTTAATGTGGGATACTGCTCACTGTCTGTAATGTGGGATGCCCCTCGCTGCCTTTAATGTGGGATACTGCTCACTGTCTGTAATGTGGGATGCCCCTCGCTGCCTTTAATGTGGGATACTGCTCACTGCATGTAATGTGGGATGCCCATCGCTGCCTTTAATGTGGGATACTGCTCACTGCATGTAATGTGGGATGCCCCTCGCTGCCTGTAATGTGGGATACTGCTCACTGTCTGTAATGTGGGATGCCCCTCGCTGCCTTTAATGTGGGATACTGCTCACTGCATGTAATGTGGGATGCCCCTCGCTGCCTTTAATGTGGGATACTGCTCACTGTCTGTAATGTGGGATGCCCCTCGCTGCCTGTAATGTGGGATACTGCTCACTGTCTGTAATGTGGGATGCCCCTCGCTGCCTGTAATGTGGGATACTGCTCACTGCATGTAATGTGGGATGCCACTCGCTGCCTTTAATGTGGGATACTGCTCACTGTCTGTAATGTGGGATGCCCCTCGCTGCCTGTAATGTGGGATACTGCTCACTGTCTGTAATGTGGGATGCCCCTCGCTGCCTTTAATGTGGGATACTGCTCACTGTCTGTAATTTGGGATGCCCCTCGCTGCCTTTAATGTGGGATACTGCTCACTGTCTGTAATGTGGGATGCCCCTCGCTGCCTTTAATGTGGGATACTGCTCACTGTCTGTAATGTGGGATGCCCCTCGCTGCCTTTAATGTGGGATACTGCTCACTGTCTGTAATGTGGGATGCCCATCGCTGCCTTTAATGTGGGATACTGCTCACTGTCTGTAATGTGGGATGCCCCTCGCTGCCTGTAATGTGGGATACTGCTCACTGTCTGTAATTTGGGATGCCCCTCGCTGCCTTTAATGTGGGATACTGCTCACTGTCTGTAATTTAGGATGCCCATCGCTGCCTTTAATGTGCGATACTGCTCACTGTCTGTAATGTGGGATGCCCATCGCTGCCTTTAATGTGGGATACTGCTCACTGTCTGTAATGTGGGATGCCCCTCGCTGCCTTTAATGTGGGATACTGCTCACTGTCTGTAATGTGGGATGCCCCTCGCTGCCTTTAATGTGGGATACTGCTCACTGCATGTAATGTGGGATGCCCATCGCTGCCTTTAATGTGGGATACTGCTCACTGCATGTAATGTGGGATGCCCCTCGCTGCCTGTAATGTGGGATACTGCTCACTGTCTGTAATGTGGGATGCCCCTCGCTGCCTTTAATGTGGGATACTGCTCACTGTCTGTAATGTGGGATGCCCCTCGCTGCCTTTAATGTGGGATACTGCTCACTGTCTGTAATGTGGGATGCTCCTCGCTGCCTTTAATGTGGGATACTGCTCACTGTCTGTAATGTGGGATGCTCCTCGCTGCCTTTAATGTGGGATACTGCTCACTGTCTGTAATTTGGGATGCCCCTGGCTGCCTTTAATGTGGGATACTGCTCACTGTCTGTAATGTGGGATGCCCCTCGCTGCCTTTAATGTGGGATACTGCTCACTGCATGTAATGTGGGATGCCCCTCGCTGCCTGTAATGTGGGATACTGCTCACTGCATGTAATGTGGGATGCCCCTCGCTGCCTTTAATGTGGGATACTGCTCACTGTCTGTAATGTGGGATGCCCCTCGCTGCCTGTAATGTGGGATACTGCTCACTGTCTGTAATGTGGGATGCCCATCGCTGCCTTTAATGTGGGATACTGCTCACTGTCTGTAATGTGGGATGCCCCTCGCTGCCTTTAATGTGGGATACTGCTCACTGTCTGTAATGTGGGATGCCCATCGCTGCCTTTAATGTGGGATACTGCTCACTGTCTGTAATGTGGGATGCCCATCGCTGCCTTTAATGTGGGATACTGCTCACTGCATGTAATGTGGGATGCCCCTCGCTGCCTTTAATGTGGGATACTGCTCACTGTCTGTAATGTGGGATGCCCCTCGCTGCCTGTAATGTGGGATACTGCTCACTGTCTGTAATGTGGGATGCCCCTCGCTGCCTTTAATGTGGGATACTGCTCACTGCATGTAATGTGGGATGCCCATCGCTGCCTGTAATGTGGGATACTGCTCACTGTCTGTAATGTGGGATGCCCATCGCTGCCTTTAATGTGGGATACTGCTCACTGTCTGTAATGTGGGATGCCCATCGCTGCCTTTAATGTGGGATACTGCTCACTGTCTGTAATGTGGGATGCCCATCGCTGCCTTTAATGTGGGATACTGCTCACTGTCTGTAATGTGGGATGCCCATCGCTGCCTTTAATGTGGGATACTGCTCACTGTCTGTAATGTGGGATGCCCCTCGCTGCCTTTAATGTGAAATACTGCTCACTGTCTGTAATGTGGGATGCCCATCGCTGCCTTTAATGTGGGATACTGCTCACTGTCTGTAATGTGGGATGCCCCTCGCTGCCTTTAATGTGGGATACTGCTCACTGCATGTAATGTGGGATGCCCCTCGCTGCCTTTAATGTGGGATACTGCTCACTGTCTGTAATGTGGGATGCCCCTCGCTGCCTTTAATGTGGGATACTGCTCACTGTCTGTAATTTGGGATGCCCCTCGCTGCCTTTAATGTGGGATACTGCTCACTGCATGTAATGTGGGATGCCCCTCGCTGCCTTTAATGTGGGATACTGCTCACTGTCTGTAATGTGGGATGCCCCTCGCTGCCTGTAATGTGGGATACTGCTCACTGTCTGTAATGTGGGATGCCCCTCGCTGCCTGTAATGTGGGATACTGCTCACTGCATGTAATGTGGGATGCCACTCGCTGCCTTTAATGTGGGATACTGCTCACTGTCTGTAATGTGGGATGCCCCTCGCTGCCTGTAATGTGGGATACTGCTCACTGTCTGTAATGTGGGATGCCCCTCGCTGCCTTTAATGTGGGATACTGCTCACTGTCTGTAATGTGGGATGCCCCTCGCTGCCTTTAATGTGGGATACTGCTCACTGTCTGTAATGTGGGATGCCCCTCGCTGCCTTTAATGTGGGATACTGCTCACTGTCTGTAATGTGGGATGCCCCTCGCTGCCTGTAATGTGGGATACTGCTCACTGTCTGTAATGTGGGATGCCCATCGCTGCCTGTAATGTGGGATACTGCTCACTGTCTGTAATTTAGGATGCCCATCGCTGCCTTTAATGTGCGATACTGCTCACTGTCTGTAATGTGGGATGCCCATCGCTGCCTTTAATGTGGGATACTGCTCACTGTCTGTAATGTGGGATGCCCATCGCTGCCTTTAATGTGGGATACTGCTCACTGTCTGTAATGTGGGATGCCCCTCGCTGCCTTTAATGTGGGATACTGCTCACTGCATGTAATGTGGGATGCCCCTCGCTGCCTTTAATGTGGGATACTGCTCACTGTCTGTAATGTGGGATGCCCCTCGCTGCCTTTAATGTGGGATACTGCTCACTGCATGTAATGTGGGATGCCCATCGCTGCCTTTAATGTGGGATACTGCTCACTGTCTGTAATGTGGGATGCCCTTCGCTGCCTGTAATGTGGGATACTGCTCACTGTCTGTAATGTGGGATGCTCCTCGCTGCCTTTAATGTGGGATACTGCTCACTGCATGTAATGTGGGATGCCCCTCGCTGCCTTTAATGTGGGATACTGCTCACTGCATGTAATGTGGGATGCCCCTCGCTGCCTTTAATGTGGGATACTGCTCACTGTCTGTAATGTGGGATGCCCCTCGCTGCCTGTAATGTGGGATACTGCTTACTGTCTGTAATTTAGGATGCCCATCGCTGCCTTTAATGTGCGATACTGCTCACTGTCTGTAATGTGGGATGCCCATCGCTGCCTTTAATGTGGGATACTGCTCACTGTCTGTAATGTGGGATGCCCCTCGCTGCCTTTAATGTGGGATACTGCTCACTGTCTGTAATGTGGGATGCCCATCGCTGCCTTTAATGTGGGATACTGCTCACTGTCTGTAATGTGGGATGCCCCTCGCTGCCTTTAATGTGGGATACTGCTCACTGCATGTAATGTGGGATGCCCCTCGCTGCCTTTAATGTGGGATACTGCTCACTGTCTGTAATGTGGGATGCCCCTCGCTGCCTGTAATGTGGGATACTGCTCACTGTCTGTAATTTAGGATGCCCATCGCTGCCTTTAATGTGCGATACTGCTCACTGTCTGTAATGTGGGATGCCCCTCGCTGCCTTTAATGTGGGATACTGCTCACTGTCTGTAATGTGGGATGCCCATCGCTGCCTTTAATGTGGGATACTGCTCACTGTCTGTAATGTGGGATGCCCCTCGCTGCCTTTAATGTGGGATACTGCTCACTGCATGTAATGTGGGATGCCCCTCGCTGCCTTTAATGTGGGATACTGCTCACTGTCTGTAATGTGGGATGCCCCTCGCTGCCTGTAATGTGGGATACTGCTCACTGTCTGTAATTTAGGATGCCCATCGCTGCCTTTAATGTGCGATACTGCTCACTGCATGTAATGTGGGATGCCCATCGCTGCCTTTAATGTGGGATACTGCTCACTGTCTGTAATGTGGGATGCCCATCGCTGCCTTTAATGTGGGATACTGCTCACTGTCTGTAATGTGGGATGCCCCTCACTGCCTTTAATGTGGGATACTGCTCACTGTCTGTAATTTGGGATGCCCCTCGCTGCCTTTAATGTGGGATACTGCTGTCTGTAATGTGGGATGCCCCTCGCTGCCTTTAATGTGGGATACTGCTCACTGTCTGTAATGTGGGATGCCCCTCACTGCCTTTAATGTGGGATACTGCTCACTGTCTGTAATTTGGGATGCCCCTCGCTGCCTTTAATGTGGGATACTGCTGTCTGTAATGTGGGATGCCCCTCGCTGCCTTTAATGTGGGATACTGCTCACTGTCTGTAATGTGGGATGCCCCTGGCTGCCTTTAATGTGGGATACTGCTCACTGTTTGTAATGTGGGATGCCCCTCGCTGCCTTTAATGTGGGATACTGCTCACTGTCTGTAATTTGGGATGCCCCTCGCTGCCTTTAATGTGGGATACTGCTGTCTGTAATTTGGGATGCCCCTCGCTGCCTTTAATGTGGGATACTGCTCACTGTCTGTAATGTGGGATGCCCCTCGCTGCCTTTAATGTGGGATACTGCTCACTGTCTGTAATGTGGGATGCCCCTCGCTGCCTTTAATGTGGGATACTGCTCACTGTCTGTAATGTGGGATGCCCCTCGCTGCCTTTAATGTGGGATACTGCTCACTGTCTGTAATGTGGGATGCCCCTCGCTGCCTTTAATGTGGGATACTGCTCACTGTCTGTAATGTGGGATGCCCCTCGCTGCCTTTAATGTGGGATACTGCTCACTGCATGTAATGTGGGATGCCCCTCGCTGCCTTTAATGTGGGATACTGCTCACTGTCTGTAATTTGGGATGCCCCTCGCTGCCTTTAATGTGGGATACTGCTCACTGTCTGTAATTTGGGATGCCCCTCGCTGCCTTTAATGTGGGATACTGCTCACTGTCTGTAATGTGGGATGCCCCTCGCTGCCTTTAATGTGGGATACTGCTCACTGTCTGTAATGTGGGATGCCCCTCGCTGCCTTTAATGTGGGATACTGCTCACTGTCTGTAATTTGGGATGCCCCTCGCTGCCTTTAATGTGGGATACTGCTCACTTTCTGTAATTTGGGATGCCCCTCGCTGCCTTTAATGTGGGATACTGCTCACTGTCTGTAATGTGGGATGCCCCTCGCTGCCTTTAATGTGGGATACTGCTCACTGTCTGTAATTTGGGATGCCCCTCGCTGCCTTTAATGTGGGATACTGCTCACTGTCTGTAATTTGGGATGCCCCTCGCTGCCTTTAATGTGGGATACTGCTCACTGTCTGTAATGTGGGATGCCCCTCGCTGCCTTTAATGTGGGATACTGCTCACTGTCTGTAATGTGGGATGCCCCTCGCTGCCTTTAATGTGGGATACTGCTCACTGTCTGTAATGTGGGATGCCCCTCGCTGCCTTTAATGTGGGATACTGCTCACTGTCTGTAATGTGGGATGCCCCTCGCTGCCTTTAATGTGGGATACTGCTCACTGTCTGTAATGTGGGATGCCCCTCGCTGCCTTTAATGTGGGATACTGCTCACTGTCTGTAATGTGGGATGCCCCTCGCTGCCTTTAATGTGGGATACTGCTCACTGTCTGTAATGTGGGATGCCCCTCGCTGCCTTTAATGTGGGATACTGCTCACTGTCTGTAATGTGGGATGCCCCTCGCTGCCTTTAATGTGGAATACTGCTCACTGTCTGTAATGTGGGATGCCCCTCGCTGCCTTTAATGTGGGATATTGCTCACTGTCTGTAATGTGGGATGCCCCTCGCTGCCTTTAATGTGGGATACTGCTCACTGTCTGTAATGTGGGATGCCCCTCGCTGCCTTTAATGTGGAATACTGCTCACTGTCTGTAATGTGGGATGCCCCTCGCTGCCTTTAATGTGGGATACTGCTCACTGCATATAATGTGGGATGCCCCTCGCTGCCTTTAATGTGGGATACTGCTCACTGCATGTAATGTGGGATGCCCCTCGCTGCCTTTAATGTGGGATACTGCTCACTGTCTGTAATGTGGGATGCCCCTCGCTGCCTTTAATGTGGGATACTGCTCACTGTCTGTAATGTGGGATGCCCCTCGCTGCCTTTAATGTGGGATACTGCTCACTGTCTGTAATGTGGGATGCCCCTCGCTGCCTTTAATGTGGGATACTGCTCACTGTCTGTAATGTGGGATGCTCCTCGCTGCCTTTAATGTGGGATACTGCTCACTGTCTGTAATGTGGGATGCCCCTCGCTGCCTTTAATGTGGGATACTGCTCACTGTCTGTAATGTGGGATGCCCCTCGCTGCCTTTAATGTGGGATACTGCTCACTGTCTGTAATGTGGGATGCCCCTCGCTGCCTTTAATGTGGGATACTGCTCACTGTCTGTAATGTGGGATGCCCCTCGCTGCCTTTAATGTGGGATACTGCTCACTGTCTGTAATGTGGGATGCCCCTCGCTGCCTTTAATGTGGGATACTGCTCACTGTCTGTAATGTGGGATGCCCATCGCTGCCTTTAATGTGGGATACTGCTCACTGCATGTAATGTGGGATGCCCATCGCTGCCTGTAATGTGGGATACTGCTCACTGTCTGTAATGTGGGATGCCCCTCGCTGCCTTTAATGTGGGATACTGCTCACTGTCTGTAATGTGGGATGCCCCTCGCTGCCTTTAATGTGGGATACTGCTCACTGTCTGTAATGTGGGATGCCCCTCGCTGCCTTTAATGTGGGATACTGCTCACTGCATGTAATGTGGGATGCCCCTCGCTGTCTTTAATGTGGGATACTGCTCACTGTCTGTAATGTGGGATGCCCCTCGCTGCCTTTAATGTGGGATACTGCTCACTGTCTGTAATGTGGGATGCCCCTCGCTGCCTTTAATGTGGGATACTGCTCACTGTCTGTAATGTGGGATGCCCCTCGCTGCCTTTAATGTGGGATACTGCTCACTGTCTGTAATGTGGGATGCCCCTCGCTGCCTTTAATGTGGAATACTGCTCACTGCATGTAATGTGGGGTCTGTAATGGTGTGATTGGGGGAATTCTGCACACTGTCTATAATAGGGTGATCGGTAGGGGGTATTTTAGCACATCGTTTAGTTCAAAATATTTTTTTTCTAGTTTTTCTCCTCCAAATCCAGGATGCGTCTTTTAGGGCGAAAAATACGGTATGTGTGCACAATGTTTTCTAATTTTTTTCCTTTTATTTAAAAAAAAAGGTAGTTATAAAACCAAGTTTCACCTCATGTTGTGTATGCAGGGCTGAGTGATGCAAGCATGAAGCATGCTTTGTGCACTGTATTGTAATGAGCATGGGGGGTTCTACTCTAGCCTACCACTAAGAGAGGGGGTGTCAACTTGACACAAGCTTTAGACTTTGATTTGTGGTCAGGATCAGGGGCTGGAGGAAGCCTTCCTCATAGCATCAGTAAGCCCTGCATTATAGAGGTACTCACCTTTTCCTGGTGGAGCTCCACTTAAAGGGGGCAGGAAAATCACACAATCTCAGTGAACCCTGAATTAGAAAGAGACTCAACTTTTACCAGAAGAGCTACATCTAAAGTGAGTAGGAAACTAATCTCACCAACCCACTAATGCCATTAGTGAGAAATTAGAAAGATACTCACTGTTTCCTAGCAGAGATCCATCCAACAGGGAAGAGGCATCTAAACTTACCTACCCCCAATGCCATCAGTGAGCCCTGAATTATAGAGATATTCACTTTTTCCTAGCAGAACTCCATCCGGCATTCAACAGGATACTAACCTCACCTACCCACTCACTGCATCACTGAGCCCAGAATTAATAAGATGGGGTAATGGAAAGTAACCACACCTCCCCTGTCAACCCATTTGTGAACCCTGCATTAGAGAAGTATTCACTGTCTGCTAGTCAAGCTCCATCCTATGGGGGACAAGAATCAGCTGCACACAACTGCGGCAGCCACTCCTCCTCCAATAGGAGACATGCTTCACTGTACTGTACAGATGTTTCTTGCTCCTCATCATCTAATGCTCGTTTAGGAAAAGCTGAGCATTTTTTAAAGATGGGGATCCTAGGCAGTGGGAGTAGGTTACGTGACATGGGGGTTTAGGTCTGCTTTAATAAAAAGACCTGTTGGACCAGCTACACCCATCTGGCCATGCGCTTTCCCTTGAAGTAACAAAGAGATGGCGTTGCAGCGCCCGGCCATGATTGAGGAGGAGGGGACGCTGGCTGCTTCCCATATATGGAAGATTGGATGGAGAATGTAGGACACAGACAGCTCACTAGTTCAGACATGCAGCCAGCTCACAGCATTGCGCATTCCCTGCTGCTTCCTGCCATAATTCCCCATTAACCCTGTCCAAGCCAAGCCCATGTACCACACTGGAGAATACTGGCTCCTCCCCGGCCACAATGAAAGCCAGATGTGTGACAGTGACACCCCGTGTATGTGTACAGTGTCAGCATATGAATTCAGGACTCCCATAGTTAAACAGTGGGAATCAGGGGAGCAAATGTAGATGGTGCAGGGGGTTCACTGGGCCTCAGGGGGGCCCATTATTGTTGCTTCTCCACCTTATTCATCATATCTGTGCTCACTTGGCATCATTTACAGAAAGGAAGCACTATTCATCTCTGCTGTTTCAGTCTTTAGTTGTCTAGCTGCATCCAGTTACTTTTAAAAGACTTGAAAGTCTTGAAAGGGCCCCATTTAATGGTCGCACCAGTTCCCCATCACATTTAGTTACTCCACTGGCGGGAATTATTTTATGGTATCACCAAATAATAATCCCCCCTCTCTACATTTGATAACAAGATATGCAAGTCCGAATTTTACCCTTTCTTTGCTGGCTGACTATTCTAAGAAGACACACACAGGGGTGTAACTTGATATCACACTGGGACCCAGAAAGTCAGGGGGCCCCATTATTGTTGCTCCTCCAACTTATTTATCATATTTGTGCTGACCGCGTCATATATATTATGCTGGGGGAGCTGGGGGTATTTATTATGCAATAGGGGATCAATTATAGTCATAAGGGGTATTTATCAGTTGACGAGTCTCTTCCAGACTGAAGGTGCATCTCCCGTACTGGGGGGTGGGGTGGTATTTATTATGCAATAGTTATATCAGTTATAGTCAGAAGGGGTATTTATCAATAAAGCGGACCTTCACTCTGAATAAGAGTCTATCTTCTATGTTTCCCACACCCTGTACATACAGATTGCTCACATTAAAAATCATCCTACCTGCATCTACTGCATGTTATGAGCCTTTAAACATCCAAGATGGCAGCTCATGGAACATCAAGCAGCCTGCAAACAGGAAGTGCCTTCTGATTGTGCTGCTTTGCATTCTGGGATTGCTGACCTTTTCCTGACCCCAGCTCTGCTCTGTCTGAGTAAAGCACAGCTATAACCCCCACCCCTTATACTTTATCCCACTCTCCCCTCCTCAGTATGTGATGCTTCTGAGTCAAGATGGCGGCGCCCATATCCTTAAGTCCTGAACAGAGTTGCAGCCCAGTGGGGGAAAGAATAATAAGTAATTGACTAAAATCTTAAAATATATTAATTTTAGATGCTTGGGAATCGTTTTTTAGGGGTTTGGGCTTTTCAATAAATCATGGTGAAGGTCCGGTTTAAGCTCATGGGGTCTCTCCCAGACTGAAGGAGTATCTGCATTACTGAGGGGGTATATTTATGCAGGGGGTCACTTTATAGCCTGTAGGGGTATATTCTAGACTGAAGGGGGCATTTATTATGCTGGTGGGTCATGTTTAGCATGAAGAGGTATTTATTTTGTAAAGGAGTTCCCTCCTAGACTGATGGGGTATCTCAATTACTGAGGGGGTAATAGTTTGTCACTTAAATGTATCATTCAACTGAAAGGGTATATTCTAGACTAAGGGGGCAATTTATTATTTAGCAGAGGGGGTACATTGTTGACTGAGTAGGGTATTTATTATAGCGTGCAGTGTGCAGGGCCAGTTTAAGACAAAATTTGGCTCTGGGTAGAATTTAAAGGGATATAGAAGGCAAAGGCAATTGTTACACCATTGTGTCGGGCTACGTTTGGCATTGTCCTAAACTGTTTTCTGTTTTTAAATGGAAGCTGAGACATCAAGGTTTACAGTTTGAACTCATGAGTTATATTTTAGAATATCTGGGCGTGGCTCTGGCTCAGCATTATGGGCGGGATTTGTAAGACAGGAATTCTAATCATCATGGCTGTTCTCCCGCTCTCCCAGTGTGCACAGTCTGATGCGGGGCTTTAGACCACCAGCTTATCCCTATTATTGGTGGTCTATGGCAAAGGAGTGCAGGGGGTGTGCCACTACTATTTGCTTTGTATCTGCTTTCAGAAGCAGCTGTTTTCTGACAGGAAGGGAGAGGGCAGCCATAATGAGGTGAGCTGCTGGATGACAGTTTTGGCACTTTGCCCACAGAGTCCCTTTAACAGTGAGGCCCATGTTCTAAAATATTGTACCGAAATCACAGTCACATTCATCCCCATTGCCATCCAATTATTAACTGCCCCACCCACAACCTACCTTCATCCAATGAAAAGACCCCACCAGGAGAAACATACAGGGAATCTTTTCATACAGCCCCTTTTTGTGGTGGGGGTCCTAGGAAACAGCTTGCCACCCCTTAAGGCCGGCCCTGGCTGTGGGGTTCAGTTATATTCTGGATGGGTATTTACCATTTAGATAAGAGGGAATCTCTCCTTGAATTAGGGGGCAATTAATATGCTTGGGGGGGGGGGGGGGGATTATGCTGAGAAGTATCAATTATTACCTTAAGTTTTTATTATTTAGCTGATGGGGTATACTCTGGGTTGTGGAGGTATTATGCTGGGGTATCAGTTATAGCCCAGATGGTTATTTTTTATGCTGTAGAGGGCCTTGAGGGGTATGTGTCATTTAGCTGAAGAAGTGCTGGGGGTCACTTAAAGTGGACCAAAACCCAGCTTGATCGGCCCGGGATTCCTAGGCCAATCGATTCCCTCCCTCCGGGGCATCCAAAATCAGGATGCCCTGCTGTGTGAAACCCCCCAGGTCGCCCCATTCGCTCACCTTAGTTCCCGCGCCACGGCTGCATCCAAGCTATCCCTCTAGCAGGGCGCGTGCCCACGCCAGCCATTTGTGATTGGTCAGCACGGGCACGCTCCCTGTTAGAGGGAAGCGGGGGATGCGCCCGCCAGCGTGTTCGGAGCCGCTGGCTTGACGTCAGCGGCTCTGAGCGCACTGATTGGACGAGCTGCCGTGCATGCGCTGTAGGACCGGGATGAGGTGAGTTTCTTCGGGCGATCTGGGGAGTTTCACACAGTGGGGCACCCCCGATCAGGGAGCCCCAGGGGAAAGGACCAAAACCCAGGATAGTCAAAATCATGGGTTTTGGTCCACTTTAATAGTATGAATGCATATCTATTATTTAGTGGTATATCCTGGGGGGGGGGGGGGGGGGGGGTCACTCAGTGACGTAACTAAATGTGACGGTGCCCTGGTGCGAATGTTAAATGGGGCCCTTTCAAGGCTCATACAGTAAACTTTTTTTCTGTCTTTTAATTCAGTTGGATGCAGCTAGACAACTAATGACAAACAGGAGAGATGAATGGTGCTTCATTCCTCTAAATAAAGGCAATTAGGAACAATTATCATGAATAAGGTATCTCCCCCCGACCTACTGGGCCCCTCTGCAGCCCCCCCCCCCCCCCCCTATAGTTGTCACTTAATGGTCAGAACGTATTATTTAGCGGTATATTCTGGACAGAGGGTGGTATTTACTATTCTGGGGGTTGCTTTGTGGTCTAAATGAGTATTTATTATTTAGCTGTATATTCTTATTATATATATATATATACATAATTATTATTATTATTCAGGGGAAGTCACATTCTCTGGAAGGGGATTTATTATTCGGATGAGGCGGTACCTCCTGGACTGAGGAGGGTCTTTATCTGGCTGCTATCCCCCGAATTTCCTCCTCCCAGTTCCCGATAATGGAGCTCCCAGCATGTGCATGTACAGCAGAGCGCGCTGGGACTTGTAGTCGCACACAGGGGCGGGAGGCGGTGTCGCAATAGCCGGCGGGTCAGTGTCGGGGGGTTTCGGGCGGTCCCGGTGACATAGCGGCAGGCCACGCCCCCTCTAGCTGCGATTCCCGGGCCGCTCCTCCTGCCTGATAGGAAAAACAAGGGAAGTCCCGGCAGCGGATCGGTGGTGGAACTTCCCGCACTGCAGGCGGCTGTGGCGGCGGCTGTTGTGTGGATCCTTCCGCGTGCAGCTTGCTGTGCTCCGTTGCCGCATCGAGCCCTCCCCGGGCACCGCCATGTCCGCCTCCGCCGCTCTCCTGCTCGCTGCTGCGCTGCTCGGCTGTTCGGGCGGCTTCAATCTGGACTCGGAGAAGCCGCTGGTGCACTCGGGCGCGGAGGGCAGCTACTTCGGCTTCGCTGTGGACTTCTTCAGCCCGGATCCGTCTGGTTCCTTCTTGCTGGTCGGGGCCCCCAAAGCCAACACGTCCCAGCCGGGCATCTTTCAGGGCGGTTCAGTGCTGAAATGCGACTGGAGAAGTGCCAGCTGCCAGTCCCTCATCTTCGACGACACCGGTAACCGATATTATGCCCAGAACGACCCCATTGAGTTCAAATCCAACCAGTGGTTTGGGGCGTCGCTGCGGGCAAAGGAGGGCAAGATCCTGGCGTGTGCGCCCCTGTACCACTGGCGCACTGAGCAGGCCAAGCAGGAGCGGGAGCCGGTGGGCACATGTTACCTGAAAGAAGGCGACAAGACAGTGGAATATGCCCCGTGCCGCTCCACCAACAAGGCAGACGCCCAGGAACAAGGATTTTGCCAGGGCGGCTTTAGCGTAGACTTCGCTGGACGTGACCGGGTCCTGCTGGGAGGCCCTGGCAGCTTCTACTGGCAGGGCCAGATCATCTCTGACACTGTAGAAGAGATCCTCGGCAGGTTTGACCCCAAAAAGTACAGCATCGTATACAGCAAGCAGATGGCCACCAGGGCAGCCAGCCCGCAGTACGACGACAGCTACCTGGGCTACTCTGTGGCGGTAGGTGACTTTAATGGTGACGGTGTTGAGGACTTTGTTTCTGGGGTGCCCAGAGGTGCTAAAACTTTAGGCATGGTCTCAGTCTATGATGGTCAGAACATGGCGTCACTATACAACTTTACTGGAGAACAGATGGCGGCGTACTTCGGTTATGCCGTGGCTACGACAGACATTAATGCAGACGGCTTGGCGGATTTGTTCATCGGGGCCCCTCTTTATATGGACCGCGGGTCAGATGGGAAACTCCAGGAAGTTGGGCAGGTGTCATTGTATCTCCAACAAAGCAAAGGTGGACTCCAAATATTGACCAAGTTAACCGGTTTTGATATGTTTTCCCGATTTGGCAGCTCGATCGCACCTCTTGGCGACATGGATCAAGATGGCTTCAATGACATCGCCATTGGTGCACCCTATGCTGGAGAAGGTAAGAAAGGCTTGGTGTACATTTACAATGGAAGAAGCTCAGGAGTAAGCCCAGCTCCCTCACAGGTTCTTGAAGGTCGATGGGCCTCCAGAAGCATGCCACCAAGCTTTGGCTACTCTTTGAAAGGAGCAACTGATATAGACAGCAATGGTTACCCTGATCTAGTTGTTGGTGCTTTTGGGGCAGATAAAGCCATCCTATACAGGTCTAGGCCTGTTGTCACTGTCAATGCCATTTTAGAAGTAACTCCATCCCTTCTCAACCCTGAAAGTAAGACCTGCAGCCTTCCAAATGGAGTCATGGTATCCTGCTTTGATGTGAAGTTCTGCCTGAAAGCCAGCAGTAAAGGCCTTGTCCCAAGCACTCTTAACTTCAAGGTTGAACTTTTGTTGGATAAACTTAAGCAGAAGGGAGCAGTGAGACGAGCATTGTTCCTTCACAGCCGGCAACCCACCCACTCCAAGAACATGACTGTCACCAATGGTGGTCGTGAAGGCTGCGAAGAATTAAAGGCCTTTCTACGAGACGAGAGTGAGTTTAGAGATAAGCTTACACCTATCACCATATTTATGGACTATGAGATGGATTACAAAGCCGCAGCTGATTCATCTGGTCTTATGCCGATCCTTAACCAGTTCACTCCAGCAAACTTGACCAGACAGGCCCACATTTTGCTGGACTGTGGTGAGGACAACATATGCAAGCCCAACTTGATTTTATCTGTTGAAAGTGAACAAAAGCAAATATATATCGGGGACGACAGTCCCTTGACACTCTTTGTCGATGCCCAAAACCAAGGTGAAGGTGCCTATGAAGCTGAACTTTTTGTGAGCATTCCACCCCAGGCCGATTTTATTGGGGTGGTCCGAAACAATGAAAGCCTCTCCCGCTTGTCTTGTGCCTTCAAAGCAGAGAACCAGACCCGCCTTGTTGTTTGCGATTTAGGCAATCCAATGAAGGCCGGCACAAGGGTCTTGGCAGCTTTACTATTCAGTGTCCATCAACTTAGCGAGATGGACGATACTGTCAATTTTGACTTGCAGATACAAAGTTCCAACCAGTATGACAACACTAGTCCGAAAAAGTCACTGCAGATTGCCTTGGCGGTCTTGGCCGCTGTTGAAATAAGAGGCGTCTCTACTCCGACAGAAGTCTTCTTGCCCATTGCAAACTGGGAACCCAAGGAGAACCCTTTGACAGAAGATGACGTTGGTCCATTGGTGCAGCATATTTTTGAGCTAAGGAATAATGGCCCCAGTGCCTTCAGCAAAGCGATCCTTAATATCTGGTGGCCATACAAGTACAAGAACAATGATCTTCTGTACATTGTCAAATATGAAATTGACGGTCCTATGAACTGTACTTCTGACGTTCTCATCAACCCTCTTGAACTGAAATTGTCCTTTTCCCAAACCGATGAGGTTAAAAACACCACTCGTAATGAACGTAACCGACGTGACCTTCCGCAGGGTGAGGGTGAGGTGCAAACTCTTGGCTGTGGAACAGCGCAGTGCCTAAAGATCGAGTGCCATGTGGAACGAGTAGAAAGAGGAAAAAGTGCCATTCTGTACATTAGATCAAGACTGTGGACCTCGACCTTCATGAACAGTGAGAACCAGAACCATTCTTATTCCCTAAAGTCCTCGGCCAGGTTCAGTGTGGTGGAGTTCCCGTACAAAACTACGAACATGCCTGATATAACCAATAACACAGAGGTCACCACCAACATCCTATGGGTGAACCAGTCCTCCAGTGCTCCGGTGCCAGTGTGGGTGATAGTGCTGGCTGTGTTATCAGGCCTGCTCCTGTTGGCCCTGATGGTCTTTATCATGTACAAACTGGGGTTCTTTAAACGCGTTCGGCCTCCACAGGAGGAAACAGAAACGGAACAGCTTCAACCACAAGACAATGAAGGAAACACTGATGCTTAAATTAATCATTCCCTTTTTTCCAGAAATAATTTTAGTGGTCTTTTAACATTCACAAAAGAAAACCTGTTTTATAGTGGACTGTCTGTTTGAGGCGAGGATTGATTGGGCAGTTCATTGCTCCGCTTTTTATAGGGTTTTTTCGCAATGGTTGTCACTGTTTTTTTATGCTGTTTTATGAATTATGTTTAGATAATAATACTTGAGATTAAGACTAAGGTGTCATGCATTGAGTTCAGATTGCTTCTGCTGTGTATAATGTACACCTCCACTTTAAAGCCGACCTAAACCCTCTCTGGCAGCACTTTGCCAGGTTGTGGACCCTAACCCATCTACTCCCTGTCTGTGAGTCCTGATGTATTGGGGACCCACTGATGGTGTGAGGTGGTTGGTTAGATTAGTTTAGTGTCCCTGTGGACCAGGAGCCTCCCTGGCAAATGGTTGCATGGGATGGTTCAGGTTCATAAGTGGAACTTCACCCAAAACATCTTTAGTACTGTATGATCGGGGATGGGCTGTATCCTCTGTTCCCTAAAAAGAGAATGAGGCTGACTGTATAGCTATGGGTGTCACCAGGGCAGATGTTAATGAAAAGAGTGATCCTCATCATTTCAGTAATGGCAGCTCCCATGGCTGAGTGTGGCTATCCTATTGGTACAGGAAGTGGAACTCTTGCTCTATGGGGTTACAGACCACAATCCTGTCATTCCAGCCAAGACTAAACCAAATGTCAAGATATTTGCTGACTGATGGTTAAATACATGCAGTTACAGCAACCTCTGTTTATGTGTAGAGGTGGTCGAAAAGAACGTCAATATTAGTATTTTAATTTGCCACACAAGCAGAAGGCCACTTTAAAGTACACCTAAAACATTGGCTGCTGTACAGTTAAAGTGGACCCTTCTGGCAACAGAAAGTACCACTTTACTGTCCCAGCCCACTGTTCAGCATACTCACCTGCTTGGGGGGAGGGGGGTGAGAGTGGCATCATATATGCCAGCTGTAGCAGTGTATACTGCTGCTTTACAGTCCCCCAAAGCTGTGAGACCCAACACTGGTGAGGAAGATGAAGGAAAGGGCTGGTGGCAGCAGGGGGAATGCTTTTTGTTACTAAAATGCCTTGGGGACAGGCATTCCCCTGTTGTAGTCTGGGACTTAGGTGCCACGGTGGGAACCTAAAAGCTGTCAACCTGACAACTATATTAAGATGCATTGCTCAAGGTCAGTGGTTAGCCCTGCCCCCAGCCATGCAAACCTTTCTGGGAGTGCCTTTGTATGACCAGGCAGTGGGAAGAGCCAAGGCCAAAGGTGCCATCATCCACCCTAAGCATGGGGTGGCAGAAGTATATCTATTCTGTATACAACTGCCTCTTGGGCAGTGATTAAAGTGGACCTAAGCCTGCCCTGAAAACTTTGTAGGATAGGGTTCAAGTCTGCAGAGACCCCTACTGCCAGTGAGCCTCATAAGATAACTTTTGCTCATGGAACTCTGTATGATGGGGGGCCGAGAATCCAAGTACCAAACTGCACACCTATTGGAGGAGGTTTTTCTGCCCCCCCCCCCATTAGATGGCACATTCCTATGAAAATTGTAATATCCATTTAAAGAGGAACATTACAGGTCTTGGGAAGTTAATAAAAATTCCCCAACACCTGGCTTGCCCATCCCCTGGCCCTCCGGTGTAGCAGTTAACTATAAAAAACTTACCTCTCCAGTCAAGTCATGCTTGGCAACCTTCCACTCCTTCGCCACCCTCCATAGGGCATCGCCATCTTGGAAGCCGAAGGCTTCCTGACAGACACTGCACCACTCCACAGATCTTACTCCGTGCGCCGTGTCATTACATAGGCTGCAATGACACTGGGCGCAGAGGCAGGTATGCTGCCATCACTCAGGGACGGCTAAGGATGGGGAGGGGTGGAATTCAACAGGATGTCAGCATTTAAGATAATGTGAGGAAGGATTATCTGAGAGGATCATCAGAAATGTCTGATGTCCCTCTTTATTGCGGGGCTCCCTGATGGAATAATAGGGTAGTTGAGGTTATTTACATGTCCTTCCCTGGCGCATAGTTTAGATCCCCTTTAAATTATCATAGTGCTGCTTTACAGTGGACCAAAACCCAGGATTTTGTCTATCCTTGCCCCAGGCACCCCAATCGGGGATGTCCCGCTGTATGAAACCCCCCAGGTCGCCAGATCTCACTCTTCTCCGGTTCTACCGAGCATGCTGGTGGCCGTATCCCCTGCTACCCTCTAACTGGGAGTGCACCCGCACCAGCCATACATAAATGCCTGGCATGGGCACGCGCCCTGCTAAAGGAATAGTGGGGATGCCGCTGTAGCTTGCGCATATGCCGTTGGACCGGGGAAGAAGGTGAGTTTCCGGGCGACCTGGGGGGTTCACACAGCAGGGCACACCGATTCTGGATGCTCCAGGGGCGGGAATTCAGCGGCCCTGGACTCTTATAGATTTCAGGGCAGTTGGGGTGTGGGTTTCAGGCCATTTTAAATGATTATTGTAGGGGAAAAAACTAGCATATACTCCGCTGGGCTAGAATCAAGAATTAGAATCAAGCATGGTGGGAGCTAGACAAGTCAGTGACTGGCTCCTGCACCCTTTCCTTCATGAGGAAAAATATATTCTCACCAACTGGGGTAAGAAATGTGCGGCCAGACCACCACAGGTAAAGACAATCCTGAAGGCAGCTGACCACAAAGAGCCAGCAATTGTAACTGGTCCCTATTGCAATGGAACCCCCCCCCCCCCCCCCAGCCTATTGCCCTAGGTACATGCCCTGGATTGTACAGCTTGTTTTTAAAGTGGACCAACACCCAGGATTTTCACTATCCTGGGTGTTGGTCCACTTCAGCGGGGCATCCGAGATCAGGATGACCCGCTGTGTGAAACCCCCCCAAAAAACATACCTTTTCTGCGACGGATAAGCCGCCCGCGCCGGCCATTCACAAGGCGGGAGGCGGTGGCAGCTGATCCGTGGCCGATAAGGTAAGGTTTTTTTGGGGGGGTTTCACCCCGCGGGACATCCCGATCTCGGATTCCCACCCCTGGGTGTTGGTCCACTTTAACTCTACACAGATTATTTCCTTGGGCTTTTAGTCTTCTAAATTGAGAAGTTACAGTCATCTCTCCCAGGAGTTGCTTTGCTTTATCCATTTAACATTTACATTTGCACTGATTGCCAAGGTAGCATTAGTACCCCAGATCCTGTGCCTGGCCATCCATGTTAGAATTAGAAGAGGTGGCAGTGCAGGGCAATAACATGTAGATAAGGATTATTTTAAACCACTTCATGGCTTGGGGGAGGTTCTTTAGGTAGATAAAACCAAGCATGAAAATCTGTTTGGGGCACATATGTGGCTGCATGTGGGGTTGGTACTGTTCTATGCTAATCTCAAGCCCTCCTACAGCCTGCTTTTCAAATGCTGCCATGGCAGGATTCTACCTTAAAATGCTTCTGCAGGCAATGATAATTGTTATACCATTGCGTTGGGCTACATTTGGCACTGTTCTAAACTGTTTTCCGTTAAACTGAAGAAAAAATGGGTGGGTTATCGAGGTTTACATGTGTAGCTTATGATTTCTCTTTTGAAAAAATTGAAGCATACCTTTACTCACCACCTTATACCTGCTGCTTCAGAATATTACTCCCTCTTCTGTCAGCTATAAAACATTGCTGGCAAATATCACTAGGCAACTTTCATATTGAACTGGATGTACTGAAAGCAATGGCACCCTTGAATGTCTGCTGTGAGGGGGCAAATGCCCCAATGCCACCCTTGGGTGGTTACTGCTGGACCTGGCTGCAGAGCAGGAGGAACTTTTAGGCTCACTGTCAAGCCCCAAATCTCAAGGCCTGTAGTTTTATTTTTTTCATTAAAATGTTATTTTGGGGTTTTATGCGGGTAGGGTTGTGGTACATGTCTGGGGTTAGAAGCCTTTTCAGAGTATTACCATTTAAAATGCACTTTTCTAAATTGTTAGCTTATCTATAATGTGGTATTATGGCTGCCTGAGATGGTACAGTGAAAAAATATGAAACCTGCCTACTAGTCTCCTGGTTGCTTTGGGCAGCCATTTTGTGAAGGTTTTCTTATAAGAGAAACAACTAAGCCCTCAAGTCTATAAGACTTTTGGGGTGGTAGTCTTCCTCTTTATGGGGCATCCCGAAAAGGATAGGTAAAGCTTTGGGGGTACATCCGATCGGCTCACCTCTTTCCCAAGCCCTTGCAGCATCTTGGTGTCGCAGTGACATACATAGCATACCCCTTAGCTAGATGCTGACCTGCACCAGGCCTTTCCAGATGGCTGGCACAGACATGCCCATAGCTAGAGAGGAACGAGGATGCGGCAAGGAAAAATTAAATGGTAGAGCTGACTCAACATGCACCATGGGAACGAGAAAAAGGTCAGTTTACGGGCTATCCTGGGGGATACATACAGCAGGGCATCCCAAATCAGAATGCCACACAAGAGAGGAACAAAAACTAAGTGCTGTCAATTTCTTGGGTGTTGTTCCTCTTTGTGGAACTGTAAAAGTAATCCAAAAAAATACTCGCCTTTTCTCCTCCTCCTCCGCATGTCTCACAGTGAGCATGCACCCCAAAAAAGGCACACATCAAGTCGCAGTCAATGTTAACTGATGTGCCCCCCCCCCCCCCCCCCAACATCAGTAGTGCGTGAGGACCCCAAAGTGGATTCTTCCATATTGAATTTAGTCAATGAGAGCAGACTTTCACCTTACAATACAAAATGGCCGCCTCAACATGTCTCCCCTATTAAAAAAAAAAAGAAGTTGCTTAGTATTACAGAATGGCTGCTTGCATACAATTCTCTGAGAGACATGGCGACTAGTTGCTTTAGCTGCCTCCATTTTGTTTACATCACAGGTACACTTTAATCTTTGAAGAAAAAGGTCCTTGCTTATATGGCACCTATACTCAGAAAGGTTTATATGGCGACCTTACATCTCCAGCTCAGTGCCACAAAACAGCCTGTGTTTATTTTTTACCTCAGCTTTTGCCCAGTATTCATAAAAACACCAGGAAAAAACAAGAGGAAGTAGTATTATGGTCAATGGCAGCCATATGCTAATTAATTCAGTTACAACCAAACTGTCACATAATGGCAGTTAGGTTGAAGTGCTCCCTATTGCTGTGCTGTGTGTAGTACTCTGACTGCATCATCAGTACTGCATGATGCAGTACTCTGACTGCATCATCACTAGAGAGCAATATGGCCGACTGCATCCAGTTCATGTTATGAATATTAAGTCTGAGGTAAAAACTGGACTGGAGATGGAAGGTGACTACATATACGTCCCTCTGAGTTTAGGTGCACTTTAAATCTGCATACCTGTAGTAGCCATTTTTATGTGCATCACCAATTTATTTGGTAAATTAAAGCAGACTTTTACCTCACAATACAAAATGGCTGCCTCTACAGGCTTTCCTCCCTTAGGAAATTGGTTACTTAGTAAGGCAAAATGGCCCTCTTTACATGTCCCATTGAGGAAAAGGGTTGATTAGTAGTACAAAATGGTTGCATGCGTCCAGTTTTCTCAGAGAGACACAGCAACTCATTACTTGAGCTGTCTTTATTTTTTCAGGTCACAGGTGCGCTTTAATCTCCGAAAAAGGTCCGTGCCTAAATCAGCATTGCTGTAACTCACGGCAGCCATTTTAATTTGTATTGCCAATGTATACTTAGTTTAATGAAATTGCTAATATTGTGGGAGTCGTAAGCCTTTTTGCACACTATTTATCATACTTTCTGGGATGGATACTGTTTAGGGGTTTGTTAGCACTGCCGAAAAGCATTTCATCACTCCTTTATTTGAGTACTTACAGTATTTGTATTGCTTCTGTCACTGCCGGTGTGCTGCGGTGTTTGGATTGTTATTTGATAAATGCCACATGAATGTGTTGTATAAAATCAACAATATGGAGAGATTTTTTTAACAATAAAAGTGTTTTCTAGCGAAAGATCTGTACTTTTTTCATCTCTTCCATTCCGGGGCACCACCAGTAGCAACAAGTGGGTTAATTTCATCCATAGACGGGGACTGCAATATAGAAAAAAACTAGCTCCTCTTGCCTATATAAAGCAGGATCTCCTCAGTTATTTTCTTGCAGTGGCAAGGGACTGTAAAGATGTCTGGATTTTTTTTTTTAGTTACAGTGCTGACTCCATCTGTCTCCCAGCCCCTCACCAGCTGCAGTGTTCCTGGTGACCTCCATTAGATGCCTGATGTTGGTTCCTAACCGATAGTGTGGGATCATGCAGAGTGCGCATGGGTCCAGGTAAGCGCGCCAGGGCTCTGAGCCCCGAGAATCAGTACCCAGCGGCAGCCACCAGCCATGCAGCCTGCCTATTGGCTAACTCAGGAAGGGGGCGGGCTGGCTGCATCCACCATGGTGGGGGCATAGCTTCACAGTGGAGGACGAGAGGAGGGGGTGGGGGGACCGCATTTGCGAGGTCCGCCTTCCCCCTCACTAACAGCACGAGGCAGTCCCATCTTGTGCGGTGCCCGGGGGTCCCTGCTGCATCCCTGGATCCGCACTTGGCAGCTCCTGCACTGCATCTCGGTTCACCTGGGCTGAGTATCAAATCCAACATGGCTGCTGCCCAGACTGCCAAAATTGTGGGCAGCTAGGGCTTCCTCTGGGGGGCAAAGCCTTTTGACTTGTACTGATTCCTTTAGGAATTTGACATTGTTCTTGTTGTTGCAGGGTGGGGGCTCAGAAGTTGCTGCATCCTTGAGGTTGCTTTTTTGGTAGTGCAGGCAGGTCTGACCAGTATTCGACAGGCAGGAGGGTGTGGGGACCAGTGCTCCAGCTGTATTGCTTAGCAGTTAGAGCAGCCATTTTACCAGAGGCATAAGATGCACCAAGGTTATGTATGTTAACAGAGAGTGGTGCCACGTGTCCCATGTGCCAAGCGTGCCTGACCGAGGGACCCCCTGTGCGCTGGGTGCACTACTCTCCTGTAGCTGGCAGGTTCTGTGCCTCAGTCAAATCGTCCCGTTTCCCCTTTGGTTCAGGCTTGGACTCGTAGCATGATACCCCCTCAGGGGGGTTGCCAGGTCCATTTGTGTCCCAGGGTCCTCCCACAGATGGAGTTCCTCCTTCGGACAGGGTGGCTCGGTTGGGGTGCATGGTCAGTGGCCTTTGTCAGCAAGGGCATCCCGAGTCTGTCTCTGCCCATCCAGGCGGGATGGATACGGCCAAGCACAGGCATCTCCAGATCACCCGACAGATCAGACTGAGGAGCTTATTGATGCAATATTGGAGGTTCTGCACCTCGGCCAAAGCAGCATATGAAGAAGGGTGAACCCTACAAGCATCAGAAGGTAAGGCAGGTTTTTTTCAGGCTTGTCCATTTCGACTGGCTGGTGGCAAAGGAGTGGAAGAAACTGGATAAGTTTCCATCTCTTCCTAAGGTCCTGCACGCCAAGTACCCCTTTCCGGATGAGGCGGTCAGAGTTTGGTCTTCACCACCTGAGGTAGATGAACCAGTGTCGAGTCTGGCTTTGCACACTATTATCCCTACTTCGGATTGTGCGGCCTTGAAAGACCTGGCAGATAGGAGATTGGACCAGCTGGCCAGGCATGTGTACTCAATGGTGGGGTCAGCCATGCGCCAGCAAGGTCTGGATAAGCAGCAGGAGGTGTTTGCGACACAGATGTTCACGTTCCTCTACACTTCATTTGAACTCGGCTAGACAGCTTGTCTTGCTGGTCACCTTGGAAAGCACTATCTGGCTGAAACTGTGGTTGGTCAACACTGCTTCTAAGAAGACGCTTACTGCCATCCCCTTTTTAGGGGGGGGGTCATATTTTCGGTGAGCTTCTGGATGACCTGGTCCGGAAGGCCACGGGTGGGAAGTTATATCCCTTTGAATCTTTGCCCTGGGTGGCAGAAAGCCTAGCTACGCCCCCTGGCTGGAGATGCGGCAGTGCATGCTCCCCATTCAAGTCAATGAGATCGGCCTGCTGAATGGCGTAGTCATAGTAGGTGGCTATCATTGGTTGAGAGCCGCACATGAGCCTTGACAGGTGAGTTTTTATAGGCAAATGGGGGTTTCACATAGCCGTGCATTCCAATTCGGGATGTTCCAGGGGCACAGAACAAATCCCCGGAATGTAAAATTCCAGTTTTTTTTTCCGCTTTAACAAGCAATTTGCAGTGTTGTTTCTTACTAACAAACCAAGAACAATGGTGTTTATTGCAGCAGTGCTTCATCAATGCTATAGCCTGCAGTATGACATCATCAGTCCAGCTCTCATCTACAGATGACTTGGATCGAACTGTATTGAATTTGTTTTTCAGCCGAACAATAAAAATAAGTGAATAAGAGAGCTGCTTTTAGGGGTGCATATCAGGCATCTCATTAATCACACTTGTTTCTTTAGTTCGTGGCAATGCCTAAAACTAAGATACAGCAAAGCTCTCTCTGCCTTCTCTGGAGTGCTGCCATCTGCTGGATGCTAATAGTAAATGTCATCAGAAGACAGTTACAGCGTCCTAAAATCCGGCTGCTTCATAGTGCCTAACAGAGCCCTCCGGGGGCATCCAGACTTCTCACTTGGTTACATTTACAAGGTTGTTGTAGATGTGGACTCTTACAGTGCAAATCCCTAAAACAAGCAGGTACTTTTGAAAATATATTATTCCCACGGATTGCCAGTAAAACGCACCCTTGCAGCACAGCATTCCCATGGAGTGACAGACAGCCACTCATTGCGTTTGGTTCCATTTTGCTTAAGTGCCTGGCGCAGGTACACGCCCAGCTAAAGGTATAGGGGCACTCATGTGCCGTGGAATCAGTTAGTAAGGTAAGTAAGAAGAGTAGACATTAAAACATAGCTTTTATTTACATCCTTAAAGGGACATTTCAGGCAAAGGGCTATATGAGCCCACCTTCTGCTCTCCTTGTGCTGGCTGTCAGGAGCTACATCTTTCATTCTGCCTTCATTTTGCCAGCCTTACAATTCTTGATAACTCCAGTAAACTAACCAGTGAACGTTCTCCTGTCTGCAGGAGCTCCTCAGCAGCAGATCATGACTCATTTTAGAGACCCTGAAATATGAGTCAGGAGAAGGGAGCAAATTTATCTGGGAATGCAAAGTGCTGGTGAATGAAAAATGCCTCCCGATACAGCCAGTACTGGGCAAGCAGAAAGCGGCCTTATTTAACCCTTCGCCTGGAATGTCCCTTTTGACGTGGACCAATTACCATGATTTTACCTATCATGGTGACTGGTTCTTGACTCAGGGGCAGCCGAGTTTGGGATGCCCCGCTCTGTGTAACCAACCAGATCGCCCACTCCACTTACCTTTCTGCCATTTCGAATCAGCATTGATTCGTAGACATGCTCCCCTGTGGAATGCGCGGTGGAAAGGTAAGGGGCTTGCGGGCAATCTGCTGGGTTCACACAGTGGGACATCACATAGAGTCGCCCAGCCCTGGAGTCGGCACTGATTAGTCCACTATACATGGGATTTATCTTTATGCTCTGTTATTATTTGTTACACCATTTTCTTAATTTACAGTTGTTACATTTCTTCTTTTCTGTTTTCATTTTTACTTGAGGAGCAGTTACATATGCAACAGGTTGATACAGTTTATATGTATCTTTTGTTCACTATGGCTTTATGTTATTCAGGATTTAATTCTATGTTCATGAGTCTGATATTTAAAAGACTCCAGAGCCAGCAAACGAAGTGCCCCTGGGACATCCCGATACAGGATGCTCCGCATACGTGCCCCTGGGACATCCCGATACAGGATGCTCCGCATACGTGCCCCTGGGACATCCCGATACAGGATGCTCCACATACGTGCCCCTGGGACATCCCGATACAGGATGCTCCGCATACGTGCCCCTGGGACATCCCGATACAGGATGCTCCGCATACGTGCCCCTGGGACATCCCGATACAGGATGCTCCGCATACGTGCCCCTGGGACATCCCGATACAGGATGCTCCGCATACGTGCCCCTGGGACATCCCGATACAGGATGCTCCGCATACGTGCCCCTGGGACATCCCGATACAGGATGCTCCGCATACGTGCCCCTGGGACATCCCGATACAGGATGCCCCGCATACGTGCCCCTGGGACATCCCGATACAGGATGCTCCGCATACGTGCCCCTGGGACATCCCGATACAGGATGCTCCACATACGTGCCCCTGGGACATCCCGATACAGGATGCTCCGCATACGTGCCCCTGGGACATCCCGATACAGGATGCTCCGCATACGTGCCCCTGGGACATCCCGATACAGGATGCTCCACATACGTGCCCCTGGGACATCCCGATACAGGATGCTCCGCATACGTGCCCCTGGGACATCCCGATACAGGATGCTCCGCATACGTGCCCCTGGGACATCCCGATACAGGATGCTCCGCATACGTGCCCCTGGGACATCCCGATACAGGATGCTCCGCATACGTGCCCCTGGGACATCCCGATACAGGATGCTCCACATACACTGTGGGAATGGAAGAAAGGGGACGGTCTGAGGGGTGTCACAAAGTGTGGCAAATGTGTAAGCTGACCCAGCAGGGCGGGGGAATCTCATCCCAAAATTAGTGAAAATCCTGGTCAATATAGCTGTGACCTGTGTTTAGGAAATGACAGGAACACGGCCGAAACTTATGATGGGTCATGGCTTGTCTAAATAAACAGCACTGTGCTCAGTGTCAGACTGAAGCACCCTGGGCCTACCAGAGGAAATAATGATTGGGGACCACTAGAAGAAACCTAAATTATTATAAACTAAATTATTCTTGAGGCCCACCAGGTGAAATCTGTCTTGGGGCCCACTAGAGGAAATATTTCTTGGGGGCCCACCCTTCCCGTCAAATGTGACCTATTAAATAAATAACACCCACAGAGCCCTTTACAAACACTGTGTCCGTCTTGGGTCTCCTGCACTTCCCTGAGGGTGGCCCTAGGTGAGTACCTGGGGCCCACCATGGGATCCTCTAGTACTGGTACTGGTTGGCCAGTCCAAAACTGACTGTGATTTAAAGCTTTGTAGGCAAACGCTTGCTGCCCCATGCCCTGTTTAGCCCTGTCATTTTCTGATGACATCCATCACTTTCTGCTGGTTTAGCGTTTTTTAACTGTAAGTGTGAAAAAAATATAGAGGGCAATAACTAATATATATAATATTAATCATATACTGTATTTATTTTTCTGTAGCCTGCCATATATTAGTATTTCATTTTTGCAGGTATTTAATTATAATTGTCCTCTAAAAGAAAAGTCCATCAAACCTCAGATTATGGGCATGAGGCTCCCCTACTTACCTTTCACTCAGTCGTGGGGCATAGATAAGCCTCCTGCAGCCCTGGTATCTGAAGTGGGGGGGGGGGGGGGGCACCTCCAGCGTATGATGTAAGAGAGGGTACAAGCCCAGACTGAGACTCTCATGATCCTCTGTGAGCTGAGTTTATTTGTATACCTACAGAAGCCAGAAGTGTGGCACCTGGCCTCAGATATCCAGGGTCACAGGCAAACCAGGCAGCTGCCTGGGACCCCAGAACTCTGCCTCAAGTAGAATTGCCACTGGGGGAAGGGGGTTATTTAGCTTGAATATTTAGCTAGATAACTATACTGGGTTTTGTTCCTCATTGGTGGAGCATCCCTATTTGGGATGTCCTCACATGTGAAACCCCCGGGAATCGCTGCGATTCTTACCTGGCCAGCTCTCCTCCAATGAGCGTTCTCATCCGGGCATATGAATTAGTGGCGAAACCAGCTACCTGGAGATGTGTGTGCATTCACCTTCCCTTCGGCTCTGTGTGCCAGCCATTTATATATTGCTGCCGCATGTAGCCGTTGCAGGAGGGGCAGGGGTGCTGGCTGCAGCCGCATGTGTCTCGTGGGAATGCCGGTTGGGTAAGAATTGCGGCGATTCAGGGGGTGTTACACAACAGAGAATCCCAAATCAGGATGCCCCCCAGAAGAGAAACAGCTTTTAGGCACCAGGGCTGGGACTGGGTACATGGGGGAGAAAAGCAGGGACTAAGCTGTATAGATACTGGGCATGTGGGACATGATTATAGGCACCGGGTATAGGGTTGTTATATTTTAAAACTTGGGACTCTACTTTTAATTTTGCTTAGGGCCACAATTTTACTAGTGATATCAGGGCTGCAGGAACATAATTATATGTGCACGTATGGCACCCCTGATTTAAGGTCTGATCACAAAGTCCATGGAAGTAGACTTCCCCTTAATTTTAAGTCAATAAAAAAAATTGTGTCTCAGGTGACCAGAGCATGCGTCTGTGCCAATGACACCCACAGTATTTCAGTTAGATGACAGATAGATCTCCACAGTGGGGTCACAGGCAGCAAAAGGAGCACAAAATGGGTTCTAATCTTTTCCCCATATGTCAAGAAATACCCCCCCCCCCCAACCATACGTGAGCAAAGATCTGAAGATTTGGCAAATCAACAGCAAACAGAGTGGATGGTCGGTAAGCCTTCTAAAAATAGGGCCTGTCTGTGATTTGGGAATTTTACAATAGACTGTAAATAGCGTGTTTTGCCGGCAGGCAGTCACCCCATGGCGCACATCACTTCCTGCAATTGTGATTTTACTCCCCTGCTATCAACCTCTTTCAACAGTCTCGGCCATTTGATATCCTTTATCTTCTTGCTCCAGGTAAACATATTCTTCTGCTAAAGCGGCACTTTATGTGGCTTTTACAAATCAACCCTGGGGTATCCTGGTTTGGGATGCCTTTGCAGCTCAGGATCATAAGGAAGCCAAAATGAGACATGATACACTGTATGATGGGGAACAGGAAATTGCTGCACACTGCAATGAGGCAGACGCTCCCTCATTTCAAGAAAATCAGCCCGACCACAGTAGAAGGTGGGCCATCAAAGCTGTGGGCGGCCTTTGGGCTAAAGCTCATCTCGCCAAGTGACTAATCCAGCCCTGATCATTAATCAACTGGGAAAATGAAATACAATTATATGACAGGCTTTTAATAAAAATAAATCTGGTATTTGATGAATGTACCTTGTTCAAAATTTCTCCCTCTGTAAATTTTTCCCACATTTGGCTGTATGGGGCCCATAAATTCCTGATGGTGGCCCTACTGCAGATTTGCAGATATTAGGATAGGGGCCCATACATTCCTGATGGTGGCCCTACTGCAGATTTGCAGATATTAGGATAGGGGCCCATACATTCCTGATGGTGGCCCTACTGCAGATTTGCAGATATTAGGATAGGGGCCCATAATTCCTGATGGTGGCCCTACTGCAGATTTGCAGATATTAGGATAAAGACACTTAAAGTGCAACAAAACCCTCAACAAAGTCTAAAAGACTCCAGGGCCAGCCACTGACCTTTCCCCTGGGGGCACCCCCACCCTGGTTGCGGCAAAGCTCAGCCTTGGCCTGTCTCCCACGGCGACGTAAAAAATTCAAATGGGCTGCGGCCGGGAGCGTGTCCACGCCTAAAGGGAGCTAAGAATGCGCCTCCCCCGGCTCACTATTGCCGTGCACTGCGTCTAATCAGCCGTATGCCGGACAATAATATACACGGCGTACAATGCTGATTTATGTGTGTTCTGGGGGGTTTAGAATAGCAGGGCATCCCAAATCGGGATACCCACTGGGCAAGGAACAATACTGGGGATAGTAAAAATCCTGGGTTTTGTTCCGCTTTAATAGTGGCACATAGTCTCAGCTGTGATCAAACAGGGCCCTAAGCTAAGACGGTTCTGGGGACCCTCTGTCTCCCAATATTTACCCATACATTTATTACATCTGTAAATGGATGATCGGGCTTCTTGGAACGCTCAGGGCACAATGCCTTTGCTTTAGCATGAATACGTCGCTGCTCTATTCTCCTCTAGGTGGCACTGTTTCATGGCAGCCTATGGGTGTCGGTGCTCTCCCAGGTCTCAGTACTGTGAAAGGCTTTGCAGGGAGATATATTGATCAGCTCACAGGCTATTTGCAGAGCAGCCACTTGTGACACAGGAGTAAATTGGGCAATAATGTCAGCTGCCGGAGCCTCCTCTAACAGGTGCTTCCCGGGATGACAGACCACCCCCTCCTCAGTGCACATGTAATACAAAAGCCGCTTGTGTCTCCAGTGATGGGCTCTGTCAGGCTAGGGAGGTCCTCTCACCTGCTCTGCTGTCATTTGTATGACAAAGTGTCTGTTACAAAAAAAAGTTCCACAATTGCTTTGACAACAGTTTGACTAAAAAGATTCATAATGGTAAGCAAGTCAATATACACATCTCAAACTTTGCAAAGCTACAGATGTAGCAATTCATAAACTGAATTAAAAATTATAAATTAGCACAGAAGCCAGTGAAAAGTATTGATTCATAGATTGTAAGCACTGTGTCAGTGCTTAAAGTGTCTCAAAATCCACAGTGGCCGGCCCTTGGGTCTACATAAATGTATCATTTATGTATCATTTGGGGTTACCAGATTTACCCACATTTCATGTATCATTTCTGTATCATTTATGTATCATTTGGGGTTACCAGATTTACCCACATTTCATGTATCATTTCTGTATCATTTATGTATCATTTGGGGTTACCAGATTTACCCACATTTCATGTATCATTTATGTATCATTTATGTATCATTTGGGGTTACCAGATTTACCCACATTTCATGTATCATTTATGTATCATTTATGTATCATTTGGGGTTACCAGATTTACCCACATTTCATGTATCATATATGTATCATTTATGTATCATTTGGGGTTACCAGATTTACCCACATTTCATGTATCATTTATGTATCATTTGGGGTTACCAGATTTACCCACATTTCATGTATCATTTCTGTATCATTTATGTATCATTTGGGGTTACCAGATTTACCCACATTTCATGTATCATTTATGTATCATTTGGGGTTACCAGATTTACCCACATTTCATGTATCATTTCTGTATCATTTATGTATCATTTGGGGTTACCAGATTTACCCACATTTCATGTATCATTTCTGTATCATTTATGTATCATTTGGGGTTACCAGATTTACCCACATTTCATGTATCATTTATGTATCATTTATGTATCATTTGGGGTTACCAGATTTACCCACATTTCATGTATCATATATGTATCATTTATGTATCATTTGGGGTTACCAGATTTACCCACATTTCATGTATCATTTATGTATCATTTGGGGTTACCAGATTTACCCACATTTCATGTATCATTTCTGTATCATTTATGTATCATTTGGGGTTACCAGATTTACCCACATTTCATGTATCATTTATGTATCATTTATGTATCATTTGGGGTTACCAGATTTACCCACATTTCATGTATCATTTATGTATCATTTGGGGTTACCAGATTTACCCACATTTCATGTATCATTTCTGTATCATTTATGTATCATTTGGGGTTACCAGATTTACCCACATTTCATGTATCATTTATGTATCATTTATGTATCATTTGGGGTTACCAGATTTACCCACATTTCATGTATCATATATGTATCATTTGGGGTTACCAGATTTACCCACATTTCATGTATCATATATGTATCATTTGGGGTTACCAGATTTACCCACATTTCATGTATCATTTATGTATCATTTATGTATCATTTGGGGTTACCAGATTTACCCACATTTCATGTATCATATATGTATCATTTATGTATCATTTGGGGTTACCAGATTTACCCACATTTCATGTATCATTTATGTATCATTTATGTATCATTTGGGGTTACCAGATTTACCCACATTTCATGTATCATATATGTATCATTTATGTATCATTTGGGGTTACCAGATTTACCCACATTTCATGTATCATTTATGTATCATTTATGTATCATTTGGGGTTACCAGATTTACCCACATTTCATGTATCATATATGTATCATTTATGTATCATTTGGGGTTACCAGATTTACCCACATTTCATGTATCATATATGTATCATATATGTATCATTTGGGGTTACCAGATTTACCCACATTTCATGTATCATTTATGTATCATTTATGTATCATTTGGGGTTACCAGATTTACCCACATTTCATGTATCATATATGTATCATTTATGTATCATTTGGGGTTACCAGATTTACCCACATTTCATGTATCATTTATGTATCATTTGGGGTTACCAGATTTACCCACATTTCATGTATCATTTATGTATCATTTATGTATCATTTGGGGTTACCAGATTTACCCACATTTCATGTATCATTTATGTATCATTTATGTATCATTTGGGGTTACCAGATTTACCCACATTTCATGTATCATATATGTATCATTTGGGGTTACCAGATTTACCCACATTTCATGTATCATATATGTATCATTTGGGGTTACCAGATTTACCCACATTTCATGTATCATATATGTATCATTTGGGGTTACCAGATTTACCCACATTTCATGTATCATTTATGTATCATATATGTATCATTTGGGGTTACCAGATTTACCCACATTTCATGTATCATTTATGTATCATTTATGTATCATTTGGGGTTACCAGATTTACCCACATTTCATGCATAATTTCTGTATCATTTATGTATCATTTGGGGTTACCAGATTTACCCACATTTCATGTATCATTTATGTATCATTTATGTTTCATTTGGGGTTACCAGATTTACCCACATTTCATGTATCATTTATGTATCATTTATGTATCATTTGGGGTTACCAGATTTACCCACATTTCATGTATAATTTATGTATCATTTGGGGTTACCAGAAATGTTACCCACATATGTGGCCAACTCTCCATATAAGATAGCAAGCTCGCCACTTAAGGTGGAGTATGGGCACTGAAGACACATGGACAACAGATACAATATCATTTTTCTAAATCCTTGCACCTGATTGGGTGTTTTCCCATAATAAAGTAGAATAGCTCTCTTAAAGGCCACCCTAATCCCCTGTTAGTATTTCAGGTCCCAAGTCATGAAACATCCCCTACCCCCTTCAACCTACCTACTTCCTGTTTCCCCTGTAGGGAAGGGTTTGCAGCTCATGCTTGCAGCTCCTTAGGCACATGAAGCCCAAAGCTATGGGTTAACTTTTGAAGGAACATTGGTGTTCCATCTAAAAGGCCTTTTGGTCAGCCCCCCTTTATAATATGAATGAAGCTTGGGATCCATACATCTAAAGCACGACGACTCAGGGGTTAGGTAGTTTTAATTCAGCAGTCCTTCCCTGTAAAAATGTAAATACAATATGTCTATTGATGTATAAAGACATGACCCTCTTAGTTTTTCTTTCTAGTAAAAGAAATCTGTGCCTGATGTGATCCAGTGCTAACAAAGCACCCATTACTCTTCATACATGGAACACTAAATGGCACTAAACATTTTTTGGCATCATAAAAATGACTTGCTGGTGGTGCTCACTAAAAACACCTGCCACTATGTGTCACTACGTAACGTTTCTTAAATAAACCCCTTGCAGTGAAATGAGGGAGCGTCTGCCTCATTGCAGTGTGCAGCTATTTCCTGTTCCCCATCGTACAGTGTCTCATTTTGGCTTCCTCATGATCCTGAGCTGCAAAGACATCCCAAACCAGGATGCCCCAGGGTTGACACGTCTTCTGCTGTGGCAGAAGAATGATTGGGATCAGATCATTAAGACCAGAAAGTTTTAAAATAAGTCTAAAGCCTAAAAGGCTCACGGGGTTGTTTTCTCCCTCTACCTAAACATCGGGCAATATACTCACCCTTCTGCACCTCTGAATGTGCAGCAATTGAAACTAGTTCCCAACATTACCACTGACAACTTATAGGGATCACATGGCATGCACTGCACACACATACGCCTACCGAGCCCAAATGGGCATTTCTAGGGACTAATAGTTGGCAGGCATCCCAAATCAACAAGTCGGGGGAGGAGGGGCAGGGATACAGTGGGCCCCAAAGGCCACTGCAGAGGTTCCATGGTTTACTCAGGGGCGTTTGGAGGCAACAGCAGTGCAAACACCCTGCAATCTCCCATAGCAGCCAATGGGTACCAACACATATGCCAGTGCACTGTAACTGCCCTTATCTGCAGTGACTTTGCTAGATGACTGGACTTCCTTTTTCACAGGGACACTAAATTGACCTTACCTACCCCCTCACAATTAGAGAGATGCTTTTCCTAGGCGAGATACACATGATGGTGTACAGGTAACATATGCATGTTATAATATATATATATATATATATATATATATATATATATATCTTTTCTCCAGAAAGAGGTGTACTTTCATGCAGTTGTTTCTTGTCCTCCATTGTAGAGCTCCAATCCCATTTTTGCTTCCTAGGCAGGGGCATAGCTGGGGTGGGGGGGCACGGGCCTGTCATGGGGGGTGCCAAAGGGGGGCCTGAGCAAAGGTGGGGGCAGGGCCAGCTCCAAATTTGTGGGGGTCCTTGGGCAAGAGAGTCTTAGTGGGCCCCACAGTAGTGTGTCACCTTTCAGCTCAGCTGCCACAAATGGGTCATCTCTTGCTGCTGATCTCCCTCCAGTCCTTATTGCCTTCCCTATAGTCACCACTCGTCCTTATTGCCTTCCCTATAGCCACCAATCACCCTCCAGTCCTTATTGCCTTTCCTATAGCCACCAATCACCCTCCAGTCCTTATTGCCTTTCCTATAGCCACCAATCACCCTCCAGTCCATATTGCCTTCCCTATACCCCCCAATCAACCTACAGTCCTTGTCAGTTGACACCTGGTTCTTGCCACCTTCTGGGCTTCCGTCAGTTGCCCTCCATTCCATGCCACCTTCTCCATTGTTGCTGACCATCCTCTTTTTGCTGAGGTCAGCCATGAGCAGGTCTGCACACAGCACCTGGCATTCGGTGGTTCAGGTCCACTGTAAAATAATACTATGGCCAAGTGTGAGCCTGAGTGGGGCCCTATAGATGCCAGGGGCCCTGGCAATTGCCCAGGTGTTCCCTGTGCTGACACCAGCCCTGGGTGGGGGGCACCATTTCGAATCTTTGCCCCTGGTGCCAGAAAGCCTAGCTACGCTTCTGTCCTAGGGATATTTAGTTGAAGGGATATCCCCAATCCAGCTTTCCTGATTGCTAAAATGAACCTAAAGTTATTACAAATACTGCCCATTCTTTAAAGCGGACCTTCACTCTGAATAAGAGTCTATCTTATATGTTTCCCACACCCTGTACATACAGATTGTCCACATTAAAAATCATCCTACCTGCATCTACTGCATTTTATAAGCCTTTAAACATCCAAGATGGCGGCTTATGGAAGCTGCCATTTTTGCAGGCAGCCTGCAAACAGGAAGTGCCTGCAAACAGGAAGTGACTGTGCTGCTCTGCATTCTGGGACTGCTGACCTTTCCCTGACCCCAGCTCTGCTCTGTCTGAGCAAAGCACAGCTATAACTGCCCCCCTGTACCTTATCCCACTCTCCTCTCCTCAGTAAGTGTGATGCTTCTGAGTCAAGATGGCGGCGCCCGTATCCTAAAGTCCTTAACAGAGTTGCAGCCCAGTGGGGGAAAGAATAATAAGTTAGTGACTAAACATGTAAAATATATTAATTTTAGATGCTGAGGAATTGTTTTTTAAGAGTTTGGGCTTTTCATTAAATCAGGGTGAAGGTCCGGTTTAAGTGCTAAACGAACATGTGTTTGGAGTTGGAATGTATTTCTGGACGTTACAGTCAGGGCCGTATTTGGTGTTCATGGTGCCCTAGGCACTTTAAGTGCTTACTCCCCCTTTTTTTTAATTTAGGTCACGATCCATATAAAAAAAGTGTGTAGGTGGAAAGGTTGCAATGGGCTAGATGCAGAGATGTTTTGGCCATGGGATTTTTAATTTCTTTTCTCTACTATAGCAGTAAGGGCAGTGTCGCCCCCCCCTTCCAGGTTGCCACCCTAGGCACGTGCCTAGGGTTGCCTAATGGTAAATACAGCCCTGGTTACAGTAACATGTAATGTTAGGAGAGATGGTTGACAGAAGTGGTCCCGGCCAATGTGTAGCTGAAGCAGGGAAATTCCACAAACCTGCCATCTTCTCAGAAGAAGGAAAGAGCAGAACAAAGGCAGGCAGGCATGGCGTGCAGGTGTGAGCCAGCATAGAACCGCCTGTGAAAACTGCTGCATAGCTTTAAAGGTTAACCTTTGTTCCCGGGCCATGAAGTGATCAGTGTGACCTCACACCTCTCTGGTAACGGAAGCCTGTTAGTATGTGTGTGTATGCGTTCTCTGACACGCTACGGCCCCAGGGATCCATTTCCCCAGACACACTGCTTGCTTCCTGGAGGTTATTTACTAAAGTGTGGAGAGCTTCTCCACCTCCCTAGCTAGGGAGCTTCTCTATCTCAACACACACTGGCCCCCTTGGACTGGCCCACAGGGGGAACCCTGTGTGCATAAGCAGGTACTATTTGCATGTAACTGTAGGGTGGGACCCCAGGGTCAGGAGGAGGTGCTCAATGCCACCGTGTGTGCTACATCTTCCATTCCTCCATCACACAAACATTTTACAGTGGAATGGGACACTGCAAGGCTGGGGGAGGGGTTAAAGAGGTGAAGCAAAGTTTGTTCCACAGTTACAGGCCTTCATTTTAGGGTGTAGATCCACTTTAAAGAGGAACAAAACCCACCACAAGCAGCTGGCCTGAAATCTTATTGGCATGTCCTACTGTGTGAAACCCTTTGGGCACCAGTAAAAACTTTCCCTGGTCCATTGGCGAATGCGCAGGCTCGAGGCAAGTGTTTACAATGGGGAGCGCATGCTGCCACAACCCCTGCATCCCCAACGGTGTGCGCAAGCTCCTGCCCCAGCTATTCAGATAGGCTGAAGATGTGGCAGCACATGCTCCCCATTCAAGGCAGTTAGAGCCCTTTGCTAAAGACTGTAAACATGGCAAAGGCTCCAATTGGACAAGCGCCATTGGGTGTATGATAGGTGAGACTTACTTGGCGAAATAGGGGGGTTTAGGGATGCCCCGGAGACAGGGAATAAAGCCAATGAAAGTCAAATTCCTGGGTTTTGTTCCACTTTAAAGCTAACCTACACCCTAAAGTTGATGTCTGTCTAAGCCACACACCAATTAAAAGACTCACGTAACCCACGGGCAGAACCTCTTCAATAGGGGACATGAAAACACAAAAAAATATGCAAGCGGCTGCAGGGCTTGAGACTGGGGAAGCTTTTTCAACTGTGCCAAGGGGAAGCATATTTTTTTAAAGCTGAACAAAACACATTAAAAGATTCCAGGGCTGGCAGCTGGCCATCCCCCAGGCATGCCAAATTGGAATGCCCCTTCTGTGTGAAACCCCCCAGTTCGCCTGTAACAATTTACCTTTTCCTGGTTCAACAGCACATACATGGGCTCTTGTCCAATAAGAGCTGTTATCTCAATCACCAAATGGATCAGATGTTTTGCAATGGGGAGTGAGAACAGACACATCCTCAGCATTTTTGGGCTGTGTGCGCGCTGCCAACCCTGGGGATGCACCCGCTTATACTCGCTACTGCAGAACATCAGAGCTGTTTGCTGAATTACATAGGCGCAGCAATTAGCTCTGATTGGACCAGAGCCCACGCATTAGCCATTGGACAGGGAAGAGTTGAGTTCTACTAGCTGAACTGTGCGGTTTCACACAGTGTGGCATCCCGAATTGGCATGGCCCAGGGGCACATAACAAAACCCAGAATAGTCAAAATCCTGGGTTTTGTTCCACTTTAAAGTGGACCAACACCCTGAGGTGATCACCTCACACACCGCGGGACATCCGAGATCGGGATGTCCCGCGGGGTGTAAACCCCCCAAAACCCCCGAAGAACCTTACCTCTCCAGCTGCTGCTTCCGCCGCCGCCGCCTCACTCGGGCTCCTCTAGACGTGCGCGCGCCCGCGCCGGCCGTCTCTGAATGGCCGGCGCGGGCGCGCACACGTCAAGAGTGACGCCCGGGAGGCTCCGACAGGCAAGCTGCTTGTACGTCGCTGTCAATCAGCTTGTCCGTCGGCGCCGATTGGACGGCGCGGCCACGTGGGAGCGGGGAGAGGTGAGTTTTGGGGGCTTTCTTGGGGGTTTCACACAGCGGGGCACCCCCGATCGGGGTGCCCCGGGGAAGTGGACCAATACCCAGGATAGTCAAAATCCTGGGTGTTGGTCCACTTTAAGCCTTGAGTGGACATCTAGTCAAAAATTACCAGAGGTCCTCTCTCCCTACATCAAGATGGCTCACCACGCTGGGAGTGGGCATGCTACTTACCTTTACAGGTGGCACTGTGTGCAAGCATACCTCAGACATGTGATTGGTCACTGGCAGATCACATGGGGTACCAGACAGCAAGGTAAGTAGGATTTTTGTATATCCACTCAGTCACAGCATGGTGGGGCATCCCTCCCTTCTGCAGGGGTTAGTAGGACTCCAGTCATTTCTGGCTGAAGGTCTGGTTTTACGTCCCAGTCCAGGCTGGGCTGAAAAGAAAGCTGCAGCGGCCTTGGTGACGTCTAGCTCTTAAATACTCACTTGTTCATGAGATCCCATCCCACAGCATGCAGACATGCCCCTGATACTGACGGGACCTGTCATGGCAGTGTCTAGCACACCCCTTTATTGCAGTGAACAGAGCACAGTGATGCAATGTCGATGGGGAAGGGAAACGTCCACCAATTGACTTTTAAATGGTGGACAGACGGGCAAGGATTTTCTGGGTGTGTACATGCCATTTGGCTGACGTCTTTGGGTGACCCAGGGAGGTGCAGCAAGTCCTCTATTGACAGAGAACAGATCATCAATGCACGAATCAGCATTAGCTGATTAGAATTAGCACCACATGTTGGCGCTCTGTGTGACGATGAGAGGATGCGACGGCTCGCTATAAATGTTAGCACTAAAAGCAAGTCATATAGGGGCAAAGGAAGAAAGCGCCAAGTCATCAGAGGTGAAGCCTGTGCATAAGGCACTGGCTTTACTTTAGGGTGTGAAGCTTACATAGAATCCCCCCCAGTCAGATGTGATGTCTGGCTCTGCAAGTCTCCTGGGGCCCACTAATCGAGCCATAGAGGAATAGCTAATAGATTTATCTATTGCCCCGCAGGGAGTGCTTGTGGGGAAGATGAGCGATAGAGCAGGCGCTGGGCTGTAGGGAGGGGGAGAGGGGCAGCACTATTTCTGCAGGGCTTCATTAATGACAGGACCTGCTGTCTGCCTGGAAGAAGCTTAGGAGGTCTGCAGCTGTCTCCTGAATTAATTATTAACCGCTATCTTAATTATTAATCAAGTGATGAGTAATTTACTTTGTGAAATAGAGCGAGAGATGTCTGCAGATTATTTAAACCAGCCCAGAGCTCAGCGCCCTAATCACAGATTGAGGCGAGCACACAGGATCCCTTGAATGGCAGCAACCGCTAGTCCAGAATCAACAGGATTTAAAGTGGACCAAAATCCACTGCGATCGGCCCGGAAATTTATAAGATTAGATTCCCTCCCCCCCCGAAGTCAGGATGCCCCGCTGTGTGAGCCCCCTGGGTTGCCCATACACTTACCTTGTTTCCCGGTCCAACGGCACATTCGCGAGCCGCGGCCGCATCCACGCCATCCTTCTAGCAGGGCGCGTGCCCACGGTAGGCATTTGTGAATGGCCAGCGCGGTCACGCTCCCTGTTAGAGGGTAGCAGGGGATGCGTCCGTCAGCGCACTCGGAGCCGCTGGCCTTAGACAAAGGCTTAGACGATGTGACATCAGCAGCTGATTGGTTGAGCTGATTGGTCGAGCGCCCGCGCATGCACCATAGGACTGGGAAGAGGCGAGTTGGCTTTGGCGATCTGGGGGGTTTCACGCATCGGGGCACCCCTGAACCAAAAACCAGGATAGTAAAAATTCTGGATTTTGGTCCACTTTAAACCATTGAACTAAATTACCCCGAAAAATTGTTTATCTAAGATTTTTCTTGTTTGTCTTTAAAGAGGAACATCGGAGGCACTGAAGTCTTTTAACTGAATGGTGAAACCCCCCAATCACCAGTTTAACTCACCTTCTCCTGGAGCCCTCTGGCTGCATCCCCACTCACCAATGCCCGTCCCTTCTGTATGGGCGACGCAGGCTCACCACGGCTGCAAGGTGGGCAGGGGATGCAGCTGGCAGTGCAGCTCAGCTGCATAGTTGTCCAGGCAGCTTAGCCACCAATGGCGCCAAAGGAGCCGAGCATCAGCGAGCGCGCTGCACAGCCAATCAGCACACTCGCTCTTGCCGTTTAGTCAGTGTTCTGGGGGTTTCATCGATTAGTATAATTTTTTGGCAGATTTTCATCAGTAGCAAGTGACAGACAATTTGTGATTGTGAAACTGCGGAATTGATCGTCGTCACTCAATGACAAAATGGAGCTGCATTGTGGAAGCACTCTGGTCAGTGGAGAACCCGGGCCAAAAATCAGCCCTGCATATTACCATCCCCTGGCTGGCTCGAGACATCTCTGCCCACTCCCCATAACCATGATGAGGCTCAGGTTCCTTGGCTTGTGGGTACAATAGGGCTGGGTACAGGGGGGGCTGAGAGGGAAACTAAGGAGGCAGGGATTTCATGTGGGTGTTAAAAGCAGCAGCCCAACTGGCCCCAAAGCAATGCAGCCCACCGGCATTGTCCCGGGTCTCCCTATGGCTAGTCCACCCCTGACTCTGGGTTTAAAGCAGATTTATAGTAAGAAATGACCACCCAATAAAACAAAAGGTTACTCCCCTTTGGTCCTTGCGGTGTGGTAGAGCTCATTTGACTAATGGTGGGGGCACGAGCCAGACCTGGAAGCAGTGATGAATGGAGTTCAGACCCGGGGTGGTGTGAGATGTTATTCAGTGATCTGTTTTTATATTAGGTGGTCAATCACTTTAAAGCATTAACAGGCTTTCAGCTATTCAGAATAGATTGTGGTGAATATTAATGCCCAGCAATTTATTCTAAATCAAAGGATAGCCAATCTGCCTCCCGACAGTCACAAGCTATTTATATAGATAGATGTCTTAAAGTGGTACAAAAACCTGATCTTTCCCCCCAGGTTTTGGTCCACCTTAGAGGGGCATCACAATTAGGTATGTCCCACTATGTGAAACCCACAGGAATTGTGCATGTGCAGGCATCCTATGGCATCCTTGCACTGGGCGCGTCCTGCATCCATAAGCCCTAAACTGGGATGCCCTTGGGGGAGGACTCTCACCCTATTTCTAAAGACTCTAGGGCCAGGATAAAAGGGTTTTGGTCAGCTTAAAAATCTTTTTTGACTTTAGTTCTTTTCCCAGAGTGGACCTAAATCTTTCTGACAACTCTGATCCAGGAAGGGCTAACCTAATCCACCCTCTCATACCATCTCTTCCTAAAGAAGCTTCATCTTATGGAGGGCAGGAAACAGCTGCAAAAAGATGTGGCAGCCAACATCCACCCATAGAAGCTGTGCAGCACAGGTCCTCTGCCCCTCGCCATACAGAGCTCCATGCACGATTTGGGCTTCCTATGAAACTCACCTTTTTCTAAAGTGGATATAGCGGACAGGAGAAATAAGAAATAAAGGAGAGGAAACTACTACATAAACGTGGGACAGCACAATCTACTTCAATGGGGGTTTGGAGCAGAATAGTGTGCAATTGTTTTTAGTAGCCTGTCTTACAGAGCTCTATGCCTAATCTAGGCTTCCTATGGAACTCACCTTTTCTTTTAACTGATGGATGATAGAAAACACCTGCACAAACTTGTGGTAGATCCATTGCTTCTAATAGGAGGTGTGAAGCTGTTTTCTGCTGCTTAGGGATCTTAATTGAAAGGACCTCATAAATCTGGATAACCTGGGGAGTAATTAGTATTGCTTAGCTTTGAAAGTTAAGCAAGCACCCGTAGTAAGTCAAAACTACTCTGCTGTTCCTAGCTCTGCGACCAACCAACCAGATTCAGTTATTTCGGGGGGAGGGGGGGAGGGGGGATTCAGGTGAGCGCAGGTGCATGGGCTCAGATCCAGTAAATCATTTTGCTCAATCAAAATTTGCCCAGTCCATCTAGGTTTTTTACTTGTGGGTCGTCCCAAATCATACAAAAAAGTCCACAGAGCGGACCTAAACCCCCACTGTGAAGCTTCTCAAAGGCCGCAAGGGCCGGCCATGCAGTCTAAAGGATTCCAGGGTCAGCGCTAGCCTGTTCCTGGGGCATCCAAAATCGGAATTCCGGCTCCAATGAAAGCCACCTGCTGTGATTACGTCATTTGGCAGACGGCTCTCATTTACTAGAATGGGGAGAGCATGCGATCTGAATGGCTGGGGCGGGGACTGGAGCATGCGCAGAACGAAAGGGAGGCAGGAGATTGCAAACAATGAGAGCCGCCTGCCGAATGACATAGTCATAGTAGGCGGCTCTCATTGGACGAGAGCTGGCTTATCCGTCTTTGGAGTAGGGAAAGGTGAGCATTTATGGGCAGGTTTCAAACAGCGGGGCATCCCAATTTAGGTTGCCCCGGGCAAAAGCAAGAGGTCGGCCCTGGAATCTTTTAGATTCCAGGCCTGCTGCTGCTGGGTTTGTTCCACTTTAGAGGTGCATGCTCAGCTCTGGCCACCATAATGTCACTAAAAAAGAGGCTTATCAGGCATAGCGCCCATTGGGCCCCTTCACAGCAGGCAATATGCCCGTGGCCTTAGAGAGGGCCAACATTAGGGCACATTAGCATAACAATGAGCACTGACTTAGTAAAGCTTTGGCTTGTTACTGCTTGGGGCAAAACGGTTGCCAAGCTCAGATCAATCACTGAATATATGTCTGTCCTAAACAGAAAACTGGGCCCACTTAGTTATTAGCCTGACCATCTGGCATTTATTGCACGTGTTGCCCATTTATAATCATTTATTTAGATGCGATCTACACAATATTTACCTGAAACCCATTCTTTACCATAAGAACTGTAAAGCTATGGAATAAAGTGCTACAGCAGCAATAGTTTCCAGATAGGATTAGACATATTTTTATAACAAAATAACATGGACTGTTAGTGATATCTGTACATAGGTATAAAACATTTACCTCTAACCCATCACGTGGTGGAACTTGATGGACAAATAACTTTTTCAGCTGTACTAACTGTAACTATGTAACACATCCTGCTGAATACATAGTACATGACCTTTGAGCTGCATTTGTATTGCTTGGTATATAGATCAGTTGGGCTTAAAGTTCATCTCCATGATGAAATGCTGGCTGGTGTACATGGCCTTTTGATCAGCCTTTATCCTGTGTAAACTGCGCCTCAATTGCACCATATTAAAGGAGAAGCCTGTAGTATTCTAAATTAAACTGCCATAGATATAATGGCCCCCTACTCTATTTCTGCCACTGTGTTGCATAAAATAATTCTAATTTAGACCAGGATGCTTTTTCAGGCTGCTCTGGTCATTTCCTGCCCAGCCCTCCCCCCAGACCGGCTATAGAAAGTACCAATGACCATCCACAGATCTATTCACTCAGCTGATAGGACAATGGTGCTAGCGTGTGACAGCAGAGGACAAGATGCCTTTTGTGTCTCTTAGGTGCTAAGAGGGAGATTTGCTGACATGCCTTCTTCTTGTATAACCACTTCTGTCACACCTGAGGCTTGATAGTAGATCTTATCATTTAATATTAGGACTCCTGTATTGTATTAATACGTTTTTATTGCTCTAGACTGGCCCTCATATTGCTGCCATTAGGGTATCAGGGGCATCTCTTCTTGTATAACCACTTCTGTCACACCTGAGGCTTGATAGTAGGTCTTATCATTTAATATTAGGACTCCTGTATTGTATTAATAAGTCTTTATTGCTCTAGACTGGCCCTCATTGCTGCCATTAGGGTATCAGAGGCATGATCCAACCAAAAATCTGCTGCTGGGCCTGTAAGTGATGCGGTGGCCACCAGAAGCAGATTATCATCAGGGGTTATACAAGGTTCCTAAAAGGCATTTGCTGTAATATTTGCTCTGTACACTGCCATGTGTAACACTGTGCCATACTGTAAAAGTTGACCTAAAGCCTCTTGTCCAGGTAAACTCACCTATACGCTTTTATTAGGAGCCTAAAATGTGGGAGATTCTGACCTTTTCTTTGTAGGGCTCTCTATGATATCAGACAGGAAACAGCTGCACTGTGCAATAAAGAATGCCTCCTACAGGAGGAGGCGTGGCTACCACACATGTGTGTGACCGTTTCCTGTCCCTCTTTGCACAAAGCTATACTCACATCACTGTGGGTAGGTGAAGTTAGATTCCTATCTTCATTGGATTGCACCCAGCTATGAAATGGTGAGTATCTATCTTATGCAGTCCTCACTGATGGCATGAAGGGGTAGGTGAGGTTAGTTTCCTGCCCACCATAACATTGAGCTCTTTTAGGGAAAGGTGAGTATTCCTTAATTGCATGGCTGACTTATGGAGTGAGGGGGTAGGTGAGGTTAGTTCCCTACCCCCATTGGATGTAGCTCTGCTAGGAAAGGGATAATCTCTCTTCAACCCAGGCCTCTCGGATGGTGCGAGTGGGAGAGGTTAGTTTCCTGTCCCCCATTGGATAAAGCTCTGTTAGGGAAACGTGTATCTCTCTAATGGAGGGCTCACTGATGGAATGAAAGTAAGGTTAGTTTCCTGTCCACCATCAGATATAGGTCTGCCAGTAAAGGTGAGTCTCTATCTAATGCAGGGCTCACTGAGAGTGTGATGGTTTAGGTCGGGTTAGTTCCCTGTCCCCATCAGATGGAGCTCTGGTAGGAAAATGCAAGTATCAAAGATTACAAAGACACGCATACATACAGAAGGTTCCTATAGGGCTGGCACTCTAACAACAAATTCACAAGAATATATATAGTCTGCCATAAACACATATTTATTTGATCCAAGGCACATAATACAACTACCCTAATTCCCTAAAAAATTAAAAAGCTAATTAGCATATTAAACACGGGGGCCCCCCCATTCAGCCACATTCCCTGGCATGCATTCATCCCTCACTACCACACACCTATTGAACACATATGGCTGGCCAGCCAATAGGGGGTTGATGGATGGGGAAACCTGTAGGTTGAGGAAAGGGCAGTCACTGTTCCAAAATCAATAATGTTTAAAGTGCAAATGCTTTAAGTGCCAATATTCGCAGGCGGCTCCTATCACATATAGCAGCGATTGATTGATTTTCAGTGCAGTGTTTAATATGCTAATTAGCTTTTTAATTTTTTAGGGAGTTAGGGTAGTTGTATTATGTGCCTTGGATCAAATAAATATGTGTTTATGGCAGACTATATATATTCTTGTGAATTTGTTGTTAAAGTGCCAGCCCTATAGGAACCTTCTGTATGTATGTGTGTCTTTGTAAGGTGATGTTATTTCCCTGCCCCCCATTGAATAGTAGCTCTGTAAGGGAAAGGTGAGTATCTTTCTAATGCAGGGCTCACTGATGGCATGAGAGGTGGGTGAGGATAGTTTCCTGACCCCCATCAGATGTAGCTCTGCTTGTAAAAGTTGAGTTTCTTTCTAATGCAGGTGTGAGGTGGTAAGTGAGGTTTACTGTCCGCACCGGATACAGCTCATATAGGAAAAGGTGAGCATCTCTCAAATGAATGGCTTGCTGATAGCGTGAGTGGATAGGTGAGGTTAGTTTCCTGTCCCCATCAGATGTAGCTCTGGTAGAAAGAAGTGAGTATCTCTCAAATCAAGGGCTTGCTGATGGCCCAAGGAGTTAAAGTGGACCAAAACCCACCGCGATCTATAAGATCCCCGTGCCTATCGATTCCCTACCCCGGGCACCCAAAATCGGGATGCCCCGCTGTGTGAAACCCCCCAGATTGCCCCATACACTTACCTTGTTTCCCAGTCCGACGACGCATGCACGAGCCGCATCCCTGTTATCCCTCTAGCAGGGCGCATGCTTGTGGCAGGCATTTGTGAATGGCCGACGCGGACATGCTCCCTATTAGAGGGAAGTGGGGGATGCGGCCGTCAGCGCGCTCGGAGCCACTGGCCTTAGACGCCGTGACGTCAGCGGCTCTGAGCGCGCTGATTGGACGAGCGGCCACGCATGCGCTGCAGGACCGGGAAGAGGTGAGTTGGCTTCATTGATCTGGGGGGCTTCACACAGCAGGGCACCCCCAATCGGGGTGCCCCAGAAGAAACCCACTTTAAGGTTAGTTCAGTGCTCCTGTGGACCAGAACTTTTCCTGAGTTGCAGGGAGGGGGTCAGCTTTAATGTTAAGGCTTATGTATTGTATTAAGAAAGGTTTATCAGCCAGCAGTCTAACCATGACCTTACTAAAAGGCTGCTATGGGGCCCAGCACCTTGGTGCTATGGCCATTGTCAGTAGCAGGGTAATACCAGCCATTGACAAAGAAGCCCATACAATTATACAGCTCTGTGTACCACTGTGCAACCTACCCAGACTGTTAAGGGGACCACTACCACTAATTAAGCCCTGTACTATGCAATTAGCCACCCAAGGGCCCATTTACCACCTTTCAATACCCATAAGCACCCCAGATGTAGAATAAAACACCTGTATATCATGTCCTTGCAGGAAACAGTGACCAAGCTGATGGCTGGGCCCCATTTGCAGCAAGGACATCATATGAGCATCTTAGCTGAGTTATGCCAGTATTGCCTTGATGGCACATTTGTAGACACCAACTAACAGGAGCACCTTGGAAGAAAACTCCACACAGATCTGGAGAGACCATAACTGCAAGGCGTCCATGCAGGTACTCCCAGGACCCCGCTGCTGCAAGGCAAAAACACTAACCAGGTATTAATGCTTCAAAACTGGATGTAGAAAAACTAAACATAAACATACTTCTAGATTTGTTACCACAATGCTTGATGAGTGCAAGTGTGTAAACTGCACGACAACCCACAATAACAAATCATGGCGTATGCAGCGCACACATATAACAATGGTTCCGGATATTGGGACTAGACACAGACATGGGATGCTGACATCCTCCTTAGGTCACATAGGTTGAGGTCATTTACTAGCCGACTTCCTAACTTACCTCTAAATGTGCTTTTATCCATGTACATGACACAAGTGTCAAGGGAAACAACAAGTCAGAAAGGCTGCTGTCATCAGTATCCTGTGATCAAGCAAACTCCAAAGGTTTCCAGATTTCCACTTACTGCTCCATTTTTCCCAGAAAATTTTGAGTATCATCCGGAATAGCCCCCCTTAAATCTGTTGAAAATCAAACTAAAATCCTAAACGTGGAGAGTGGAGACGACCGGACAAGAGAATATCCCTCAAAAGTCATAACGAAGCCCTCGAAGAAGCCAGAAGTGTATTTTCTTGGCAGCTGCACAATTCCATAACTTCAGCAGATTTTCCATGATGGAAAGTCCGATTCTAAGGTCCTGATGAGACTGAATCGCCTGCAGCCGAGCTTTCGTGCACGTGTTACCTTCTTACGTCTGGACTGGGATATTCCGTAAAAAGTCTGAGCTCTCCTTTAAGGCACCTTTAGAAAATTCCAACCCACTTCGCTCGCATGCTCTGGAGATCTTCTAATACAAAATTCCAAAAGCCTTCCCTTCAGGACCAGTCCCTTGCCAGACACGCGAACCTCATCGCCAGCCCCTCGGGTGTGAGGAATCTGACAGGGACAGGATACAGGGACCTTGGCGGGGATCCCAAAATCTTCCCAGGAATATTGTGCAGTGCTGGGAATCCAGGAACTCAGTCAGGGAGCTTCCTTCTCCTCCTCTCCCAGCTGGGCTCAGCCCCTTCTCACCCATTTTACAGTCATTTTCTGAACCCTCTGTAATTTTAGCTGCTTGGAGCCCTTCCCCTGGCCCCACCCCCATCCCCATTCAAAATGGATTTCCATGGCGACTAATAGTGGCCTACAGGACAGTGCTAACCAATAGGGGGACCAGAAAGACTAAGAGGTGGAATCATATCTTGCTGAGGAAGGGGAGAGAGAGGCTGGGAGGAGGGATGGAGGAGGAGAGGGAGGAGGGTTACAGGAGAGCTCACAACATGGAGATAGAAGGGAGGGAGAGGCTGGGAGGAGGGATGGAGGAGGAGAGGGAGGAGGGTTACAGGAGAGCTCACAACATGGAGATAGAAGGGAGGGAGAGAAGCAAGCACAGAGAGACTAGAGTTTGCCAACAGGCTCATTAACCCCTTCTAAGTGCCGGTATTTTTTTATTTTATTTTTTTTTACTTTTTAAGAACTTTTTTTAAAAGTTTGAAAGTTTAAAAAAATGATTGAAATGGACTCTATGTATGTAGCATGCAAACACATCTACCTAAATATATTAAAGCCAGTTTATTGTTTAACAAATACATACATAAATAAATAAAAAAGACACAATATAAGTTTAGAATAATGATATGAATCTTAGGCGATGTATATTTTCAGGGTGTGTGTCTTAGAACTATTATAATGGATTTTACTTATCTTCACAGCGCATGCAATATGCACTGAAATCATAACCTGATGTAGAATATAAACTATACTATTCATAACTGTAGAATTACAGTGTATTGTACTGCCTTGATAAACTAAAAAAATGACTGAGGGTCCACTTAACCTCCCACACCTGGGGTATCCCGATTTGGGATGCCCCACATAGTGCAAACATTAAGAGGAAGATGAGACAATGCCCAATTCTGCCTCTGACAAATGGGAACTACTGCAGCGTTTTCAAAAAATGAATAAGGCTCTGCTCACCCCAGCAACCCAAATTAGAAAGCCCTGCCATGCAAACATTAAGAGGAAGATCAAAATCAGGCAAAACTACTTACTGATGCCTGCTTTTGTCGCTGGCAGATGCAGACTACTGTGGCATTTTTAATACGCTTTTTGAGAACGTTTTTACAGAGCCTACAAAAAATTGGATGTAAATTTAAAAAAATGACTTTGGGTCCGCTCCCTACCTGGGTATCCCGATTTGGGATGCCTCACACAGTACAAACATTAAAGGGAATGATCACCCCTTTGAGTCTATAAGACTCTTGGGGAGGTGGTGTACCTCTTTATGGGGCATCCCGAATGGAGATACCCCGCTGTGTGAAACCTTGGTATCAATAGATCAACTCACCTCTTCCCTGAGCCCTCACTGGATCTCCTTGCTGGGGCTGCATCCCCAACATACCTCTAGCTAGGTGTGCACCTCCACCAGGCCTTCCTGAATGACCAGCATAGGAATGTGGACAGCTACACTTGTGCCATTCAGATTTTTACACTGAGCTCATTGCGGCAAAGGAAATCTGAATGGAAGGAGTGTGTGCAAGGAAAAAGGTGAATTTACCGGTGATCCTTGGGGATACACACAGCTGGGCATCCCAAATTAGGATGCCCCACCAGAAGAAAGAGAAACCCAGATATTGAAAATCATGTTTTTTGTTCCTGCTTAGGAGGAAGCTTAACTTAGGCAAAATAACTTACCAATGCCCATTTCTACTGCTGGCAGATGTTGAGAGAACAGTGGGGGTCTGCTCACCCCCCTCCATGCAAACAAAAATGTGGACCAAACCTGAGATTTTCCCAGATTGGGATGCCCCACTCACTGTGTGACACCCCACCAGCATGCCGAAGGGCAGGTGCGGCTCTCCTCCAACCAGCTTCTTTGGCCGTGGATATTATTGTGAGGCTGGAGAAGCTGAATACCGGTCTCGTAATTGACGGGCAGCACCCTTTGCATTTCTAGATTGTGCGCGGCCATGGCAGCCATTCAGTTACAGTGGGCATCCAGAGAAAAATGCAAGTGATGATGCCACTGGCCATGCATGCTTTGTGAGCTTGTTGGTGAAGAAAGCATATAGGTCACTTTAAAGTGGACTGTCACCCAGGGGTGATCGGCCTGGGAATCTATAAGATTCCCGGGCCGATCACCTCCCTCACCGCGGGACATCCGAGATCGGGATGTCCCGCGGTGAGGGCCCCCCCCCCAAAACCCCCGAAAAACTTACCCCACCGGCGGCGGCAGCGGCCGCCGCCGCCTCCCGCGCGCCCCTCTAGACGTGCGCGCGCCCGCGCCAGCCGTTTCTGAATGGCCGGCGCGGGCGCGCGCACTGTCAGAGGGGCGCGCGGGAGGCGTCGGCGGACGCGCTGTCTTGTCCGCCGCTGTCACCCGCTTGTCCGTGGCTACGTGGGAGCGTGGTGAGGTGAGTTTTGGGGGGTTTCTGGGGGGTTTTACACAGCGGGGCACCCCTAACCGGGTGCCCCCCTGAAGTGGACCAAAACCCAGGATAGTCAAAATCCTGGGTGTTGGTCCACTTTAAGAAGCAGCTGGAAACTGGGCAAAGTGGCCATATCCATCACTGGCAGCTGCAAACTACCGAGGCCTTTTTAATACACTGTGTAATTTCAAACAATGCTACTGAATAAAAAGATAAGCAAACATATAAACGTATCAGTAGTAAGCTGTGTACACAGTCTGCCTGAGCTTTACATATCAACTAAATGTTAGCAACAAAACTCTTAAAGGGGAACAAAACCCGCGGCGATCGACAACCTATAAAATTCCTGGGCCAATCGATTCCCTCCCCCTGGGGCATCCAAAATTGGGGTGCCCCGCTGTGTGAATCCCCCGGGTCTCCATACACTTACTTTCTTTCCCGGCCCAATGGCGCATGTGCGAGCCCTGCTACCCCTCTAGCAGAGTGCATGCCTGCGCCAGGCATTTGTGAGTGGCAGGCGAGGGCATGCTCCCCTGTTAGAGGGTAGTGAGGGATGTGGCCATCAGCACGCTCGGAGCTGCTGGCCTTAGGTGAAGGCTTAGACGACATGACATCAGCAGATCTGAGCGCGCTGATTGGATGAGCGGCGTGCATGTGCCGTAGGACCCGGAAGATGTGAGTTGATTTCTGGGGGGGGAGTTCACACAGCGGGGGGGAAAGGACCAAAACCCAGGATAGTCTGGACCTCCAGTCAAAAATAATTGAGGGTCCGCTCCCCCTCACATCAACTACCAGGGCATCTGATTTGGGATGCCCTGCCAGGCAAAAGTTAAATTGATTGTCCATGCAAAAGACACTTTGTTCCTCGCAGATGATCACTCCTAGTCCGCCATTCTGGCTCTTACCTAATTGGCAGGTCGAGTTCCGGGCGATCCAGTCCCATCACTAGTCCCCGGGGGCCTTCAGATGGCAGGCCTTCAGTTACAGTGACTCGGAGGGGCCATGGCTGCTTCTCTGTGTCTGATAGCTGGGTGGGGTGCAAACCACTGTCATGAAGGTGCCAAAGACTGACGATTGGGACCAAGCACCGCAGGATTCAATCTGCCAATCAAGTAAGAGCCAGAACGCCAGACTAGGAGCAATCATCTTTGAAATGATTATTAAAGGATGAGTTTAGAGATTTTTGACTGGACAATCACTTTAAGAGGAAGGCAAAACTACACACTGATGAGAGGCTCTACTGCTGCAATCATCTCATTGGGTTCTGTGATTGGACAGGTTATGCCATGCGCAAACCCACCGAATCCCACTGCCCACTAAGGGTCACAATGGGCACCAAAGAAACAAATAAAGGCTTGGGAAACAGTTTTGACTGATTCTGGTTTTGCACAACTTAAAACTTGCACCCTCAATTGTGTAACTATAGTACTGAAAATAAATCCGAAATAAAAATAACTCAAAATGTCAGAGCCACCTCACCTATCTGGTCAGACCTGTTTCATCCCCGGTGCAGCCCCTTTCCATGTAAATGGCACCTTGTGTTTGTCCTCCAATGCAAACTGACTTCCATGATGCAGGTGGCTTTGTTCTGCTTTACTAAATGCAACCATGAAAAAGTGACTCTGACACAACCTTGTGCTTGCATTGCTGCCATTCATAGGACTGCAACAGCTTGTCCACTGACTGCCATCACCTAGCCCATGTTTCAGGACCTGATTCCCCATAGTATTCAGTCTACCACTATATTAGAATATCCAGTTGTGGAGCAACCTATGACAGGTTACCCCAATTGTGCGACCCTTACATGTATCAAATTATTCAGTTGGTACATGGTTATGCATTATTAACATTCTGCTGGTTCTGGGTTTTAGGCATCTCCCAGTTTCTATATAGAAACATGCTTTTGACCAAGACCCCACTTTTTAAAATAAGAAATATTTATTTATACAAAATTCATAAAAGTTACATACATTTAAAAAGCAAATTCATAGATTATCTCAACAATATCCAGTCCTGTATGACTTTACAATTCAATAGTGTGTCATATACATCTCAAGCATTGGTTAAATTACTGACATGTAGCTTTGTGCTCCCTGATTCCTCAGTATTCATAATTTCACCAATATCCTTTCTTTTGGGAATTGGGCAAACATGTTTCGCCTACTACTTCTGGCTTCCTCAGTGCCCCTTATATTTAACCTTCCTGGTGTTGCGAAACAGACAAATGCAATGGCAACGAAAGCGTTGCCATTGCATTTGTCTCTCACGCAGGGCTCCGCCCCCATGAGCCTCTGCGGCTCACAGAGACGGAACCCGGAAGCGGAGACGGACGCCGCAGCCGCGGCTCTCACCTGCGATCGCGGCGGAGACATCGCTGGATCGCAGGGAGAAGGTAAGGAGGCTGCGCCGCCCGCTCTTGCTCCCAAATCGATCCCGAGCGTGACTCGGGGTCACCGCCACTTACAGCGCAAATTGGCCCCCGAGTCACGCTCGGGATCGCCGCCAAGGGGGTTAAAGAAAAAAGCAATAATATATGCACTTATGCAATCATATCATTTTCTGGTTTAGATTAATTCAAAAAATGTATATACCTTAGGTAAAGGAATCCATGGGTGCTGCTTGTTTATTGAATAGTATTTGCTAGTAGTATATAATATAATATTTTGTGATCCCAGAGAAGTGTGGCTCAATCACCATTACATTGTGGGGTCGTCAATTGCTGGCCCTTTAAGAGTGGTTAAATATGTCACTTAATTTCAAACATTGGCATTGATGATAACATTATGTGTTTAAATTCATTCGTGTACCTGTTTATGGCATGAAATCACTTCATAAGATACTGGCCAGTTATAGAATTTTCAATTAGTCCAGTGATGGATGCTGGAGGAAATTTAAGCAATTTATAGTGGTACAATTAGTGGGGGTCGATATCAAGCTAAACTATAGATTAATGACACTTTACCTTTAAATGCGCATCACTGGACTAATTGAAAATTCTATAACTGGCCAGTATCTTATGAAGTGATTTCATGCCATAAACAGGTACACGAATGAATTGAAACACATAATGTTATCATCAATGCCAATGTTTGAAATTAAGCGACATATTTAACCACTCTTAAAGGGCCAGCAATTGACGACCCCACAATGTAATGGTGATTGAGCCACACTTCTCTGGGAAAAAGTAAAAGTATCACAAAGTATTATATTATATACTACTAGCAAATACTATTCAATAAACAAGCAGCACCCATAGATTCCTTTACCTAAGGTATATACATTTTTTGAATTAATCTAAACCAGAAAATGATATGATTGCATAAGTGCATATATTATTGCTTTTTTCTTTTAATAAAAGGGGCACTGAGGAAGCCAGAAGTAGTAGGCGAAACATGTTTGCCCAATGCCCAAAAGAAAGGATATTGGTGAAATTATGAATACTGAGGAATCAGGGAGCGCAAAGCTACATGTCAGTAATGTAACCAATGCTTGAGATGTGTATGACACACTATTGAATTGTAAAGTCATATAGGACTGGATATTGTTGAGATAATCTATGAATTTGCTTTTTAAATGTATGTAACTTTTATGAATTTTGTATAAATAAATATTTCATATTTTAAATAGTGGGGTCTTGGTGAAAAGCATGTTTATATATAGAAACTGGGAGATGCCTAAAACCCAGAACCAGCAGAATACCACTTTATTAACTAACCAGGTTTCTCTTTTACATTTAAAGCTGACCTAAAGTCAAAATTGGCTTTAGTTTTCTTGTAACCATATTCTCTCTCACCCGGAACATGATTTGCAATGTCCCATCCCTGGGTATCTGAAATTATTTAGAATAACCCACCTGATTTGCATTCCCGCACCGCATGTAAGCAGCATGGTGAATGGGGTTTGCTGCATGTGCTGGTTGCCATGCATGGCACCTTTACTCCATGGCATCAGAGCCCAGACCGTTCTCCCAACACAAGGGCTTCTCCCTCGCTTCCAACTGCACGTAGGCCTCATCTCTGTAGTAGCTCCACCGGACGGCTTATGCAGGAAGCTACACCAGTCTTCACCTTAGTATGGTTATTTTCTCTTTTAGCAATAGGGACAGTATGCTGGGAAATGTCAGTGTGAGCAAGCACAGCTGCTTTCTTTTCGAAGCAGAGCAGGAGATACCCTTGTTAGGTGGTATAATGGGTTTTAAAGTGGACCAACACCCAGGGGGGATCGGCCCGGGAATCTATAAGATTCCCGGACCGATCAGATCCCTCCCCGCGGGGCATCCGAAATCGGGATGTCCCGCGGGGAGGAACCCCCCAGGAGGCCCACAATCCTCACCTTACCGGCGATCCAACGGCGCATGCGCGAGACGCGGCCGCGTCCCTCACTTCCCTCTAGCAGGGCGCGCTCCCGCGCCGGCCGTTTTGTGAATGGCCGGCGCAGGCACGTTCCCTGTTAGAGGGAAGCGAGAGACGCAGCCAATGACAGCGCTCTGGTATGCGCATCCAAGCGGCTTTGGACGCGCATACCAGAGCGGCTCTGAGCGCTGTCATTGGCCGGACGAGGTCACGTGGGAGCGGGGAGAGGTGAGTTTTTGCGGCGATCGGGGGGGTTTCACACAGCGGGGCACCCCCGATCAGGGTGCCCCACCTAAGTGGACCAACACCCAGGATAGTCAAAATCCTGGGTGTTGGTCCACTTTAAGGTAAAAAAGCAGAGCAGGGAAGGTGGCATGCAATGTGGCTTCCCGTGGCATTTATTGGCATCACTGCCGATCCTCCTGCTTCAGTGACCAGCTTGTTCATGTAGCCATAGTCCAACTGATCAGCATTTAACCTATAACAGAAAGAAATAAAGGCCTTGATTCAATGTTGAAAGAAAATTCTCATGGTAGTAAAAGATTCAATTTATGAGAAAAAAGCCTGAGAATGTCACTGTTACTGAATCACCAGCTAGGAAAACAATGAAAGTCAATGGCACTTTTTTACTCCTAAGAAAAATATAGAACTGTTTACTCCTTTCTACACTGTAGTAAAAGCTGCCATTGACTTTCATTGTCTTTTTTACCCAGTGATTCAGTAACAGTGACATTCTCTGGCTTTTTTCTCATGAGTTTTTTACTACCCCGAGAATTTATTTAAACTTCTATTGAATCAAGGCCATATTCTAAAGGTGTTAGTACATGGCCACAGAATGCGCATCTGGATCTGACAGCCTTTATCTCCAGCCTCCTAGATTGATGCTCCAGGGCTCACAGCATAGAGGCCCAATGTAACTCATTGGAAATGGCTGCAGGGATTCAGCAAACAGGATCTTCAGAACACAATACAGAAGAAAAGTAGTAACATGTTTGCAACATTTTGAGAACCTTTTATTCTCCCTCAGTCATTCCCCTCTGCGCTCTCCAGCACGTCGCTTCCTCTTACATACATTAGAAGCTAATCAACTGCCATGTAAACCAGCAGACAATGTGCTGACATGAGTGCTCCAACCACAGTCATCTGCTGATACCCCGTATAAGTATCTATGGTGTAACTATTGGGGGTGCAGGGGGGGCATAATTGTTGCTTCCCTATCTTAGTTATCATATTTGTGCTCACTTGCCATCATTTAGAGAAAGGAAGCACCATTTGTCTCTGCTTTTTTAGTCTTTAGTTGTCTAGCTGCATCTAACTGAGTTAAAAGACAGCCTTGACAGGGCCCCATTTAAATTGGACCAAAACCCACAGCGATTGGGCCAGGAATCTATAAGATTCCCAGGCCAATTGATTCCCTCCCCCCCGGGGCATCCCGATTTTGGTGTGATTTTTGCTGTGTGAAACCCCTCAGGTAGCCCCATACAAGCCCCATACACTTACCTTGCTTCCCGGTCCAATGGCGCATGCGCAAGCTGTAGCCACATCTCCGCTATCCCTCTAGCAGGGCATGTGCCCACACCAGGCATTTGTGAATGGCCGGCGCGAGCATGCTCCCTGTTAGAGGGAGGCTTAGAGGACGTGATGTCAGCGGCTCCGAGCGTGCTGATTGGACGAGAGGCCAGGCATGCACAGCAGGACCGGGAAGAGGTTAGTTAACTGCAGCGTTCTGGGGGGTTTCACGCAGGGGGGAAAAGACCTGGGTTTTGGTCCACTTTAATATTGTAAAACCAACTCTACAGCAACATCACAGCGACCACATAAACCCCTCATCTTCCCAGCTATCTAGTTGGTCCATAACTCAGCCTTTAACTGAATCACCACTTATTCCGAGGTTAGGCACCCTCAGACCATTCTTTGGGCTTGAGATTATGACCACACCAAGATAGTATAGATATACAAATAGAATTTTATATACTATCTCGGAATAAGTGGTGATCCACTTTAATATTGGCTTTAACAGGGCACTTTAACAGGGCCAATGATTTACGCCACTGGGACCCACTGGGACACCCAGTTTAGGTGTTTTTTCTTTAACCCCATGTTATATAGGCACAAGAAAACCTTTCACAAATGGGCACAGCACAAAATATATAGTAAAAATATAAATCTTTATTTTAGTAACTCTACTACATAAAAAACAAATATAGACAATATTAAAAACATCTGAGAAGCCACAGGTGGTGGCGGAACGCGTGAGGTTATTTGTTTTGCACCAGCCCTCAGATGATATACAGATTTCCATAGGGGAAGTATCTCATACTCTTTGCTCATTTATTTGAGTTGTGTTATTTTTCATGTCGCTTCCCAATTATTTTGCACTTTAGTAGTACACAATCACGCATTTATCACGCTAAATGAGGCTAGCGCCGGCGAGAGCGTCAGCTAGCGCGGGATTCATCATGAAGCAGACTGCAACGAACGGCGCCGCTGCTAATCCCATCACAGTGCCAGGTATGACCTGTCGCTCCCTGGCGTTGTCCAATGCATTTCAATGGAGCAATCTTTAAATATTCATAATTAATTAAATTAATTGTTTTTTTTTTTAAAAATGGCAAAAATTCTGTGACCACTTCAGCAATGTTAGTTTTTTTTTTTAAGGTAAAAAAAAAAAAAAAAAAAATTGTGCAGATTTGATATTACAGGTCTGATATTAATGTATTCATATTACAAAATGTTTAGAAAAACTTGTTTAATGTTTAAATAAAAAAATATGGTTGTTTGGGGGTTAAAAACTACTTTTAAGCCATCGCCGCCAGCGCTCTGGGGTTTAAACAAGCATCGCGAGAATTTTTTGAGCGTGATTTGTTAATGAATCTGCAGCAAGCCGTTCGCTCTGGCCATTCGCTGTCAGGCGCACCCATACAGCGCGGAACCTGTCAAACAGCGACTCCTAACCCCGTATTCAACATTAACGCACACCGACTGAGTCGCTGTCAACAAGCGAACAACGGCCAAGCACAGGGAATACTAGCTGGCGCTGTGAAAATAACGCTACTGGCGCTCATCTGTCGCTACCTGGCGCTATTAATGAATCGGCCTCCCCGTCACTTTATATATATTTTTTGCACTATTAGATATTAGGTTTACTGGAGATTAATGGTGTTGTGTATTTTATATGCATTTGATGTTATGATTATTTATGCACTGTCACTTTAACCCCCTTGGCGGCGATCCCGAGCGTGACACGGGGTCAATTTGCGCTGTAAGTGGCGGTGACCCCGAGTCACGCTCGGGATCGATTTGGGAACAAGAGCGGGCGGCGCAGCCTCCTTACCTTCTCCCTGCGATCCAGCGATGTCTCCGCCGCGATCGCAGGTGAGAGCCGGGGCTGCGGCGTCCCTCTCCGCTTCCGGGTTCCGTCTCTGTGAGCCGCAGAGGCTCATGGGGGCGGAGCCGTGCGTGAGAGACAAATGCAATGGCAACGCTTTCGTTGCCATTGCATTTGACTATATCGCAACGCCAGGGAGGTTAATGTAACTATTTGATCAGGCATTGTTTATTTGGGGTTTTGTGCCGGCACAAAAGATTAGATTATTTTCAAAGGGTACTTATATAGGTGCTGATATTTAGGAGTTATCCCAGGAATGAATTGCTGTGCTTTACAGCACTGGATGAACTTTGGGGACTCGCAGTGTTTTTAATGTGATGGTCTTGTATATTGTTTGTTATGTCTTGTGTTTTTTGATATTTTTCCTAATAAATGAAATTGAATTGGATTCTGATACTGCTTGGTGCTCCTGTTTCTTAGGCCTATGGGCAGTGTCCCATGAGCCTAAACTTTGGTGTAGTCCTATGTGGTAGTTTATATTTATTGGTGTGGCACAGACCTCGGAGCACACACATGATTTTGATTTAGGCTGTGACTGCTGCTCTCTTTTTTGGAATGCATGTTATATAGAGCGGATGTCCACTTAAACTTTTGGTCTCTAAAAGAATTTTGGTCTCAAAAAAAATCAGCAGAGATTGCAAAGCTGTCACCTTGTATTGGAGAACATGCCAACAATGGTGGAGAAGGGAAATGGTGAGTACTCACCCGGCAGCGTGTAGATATGTTTTTAAGTGAATGATCATCAACCTGGTCCAATGTGTTCTTCTGGTCCTGCACTGAGCACTGAGAGGTCTCCAGATTTCTCCTGGTCTCAGGAAATAAGAACTCCTGAACTAGGCTTTACTAGGGATGTATGTCTGCTTTAAAGTGGACCGTCACCCTCCCGTGATCGGCCCGGGAATCTATAAGATTCCCGGGCCGATCACCTCCCTCCCCGCGGGACATCCGAGATCGGGATGTCCCGCGGGGTGAAACCCCCCCAAACACCCCAAATTCCCCTATCTTGTCTTCCTCCCTCGTGCCCCTCTAGACGTGCGCGTGCCCGCGCCGGCCATCTGTGAATGGCCGGCGCAGGCGCGTCAAGAGCGATGCGCGGGAGGCGGCGGCGGAGGAGCCGCTTGTCCGCACCTGTCAAAAGGCTTGTCCGTCGGCGCTGGGAGCGGTGAGTTTTTCGGGGGGTTCGGGGGGGTTTCACACAGCGGGGCACCCCGATCGGGGGTGCCCCACCGAAGTGGACCAAGACCCAGGATAGTCAAAATCCTGGGTGTTGGTCCACTTTAATAACACAACCACAGAGTGTAAAGAATTAATCTTTGCCTTATTAAGAAACCTTTTCCTCAGCTTTGTAATTGGCTAATGCACTAAGCAGCAGACATCATTCGCCATTACTCGTTCCTCAGGCCTCTACGGATCAGCGGTTTTGAAAACAAGATAATCAGACATTTTAGATTCCATTAGATTTAATTCCATTGGTGGCTGTAAAGTGAAAGCTGCAGCTGAGAAGCCTGGCGGGTGTGAAACGGCCAATACAGCAGCCTGTAGAGTATGTATGGTACATCATTGTATTCATCAAGCATGCGCCTTGGGACAGAAAGGTAGGTATTAGGGCAATTGTATATAGTATTTGTGTGTTGCTACTGTTGATATATATGTATATAGTCATAAGTCTAATGTTTGTTTAAGCTCTATGGAGAACCTCTCTTCCAAAAAGTATTCCATGTTGTATTCTGTACATACTTGGCGACCAATAAAGTATTCGTATTCGTAGTATTCGTAATCCAACCAATTTCACACCCCAATTTGTGATAAAAAAAACTGGGTTTTGGTCTACTTAAAAGTATATGGCAAATAAATTAGCAATGGCTTCTACTCATTGATACAATGCTGCTATTTAAAAGTGATAGTACAGAAACACTCAAAGATATTCCAGTTGTGTAGGGCTACACATGGCTAAGTTCTCTTCCTTTTTCTATTTTAAAACAAAGTTATATAACCAGATCCGTTATGAATTAGTAATTGAAGTCTGACCTCACTTTATTCATGGTTCTGGTGTCCTCTGATAGGAGTGTCATACAAGCACACTGCGTGCATTGCATTAGAGATGTGCTGTGACTGACAGTGTGGAGAGCTCCATTTTAGCCTATCAAGAACAGAGGGGGTGTCAACTAGACATTAGTCTCAGGACTGGATTGGTGGTCCAGATCATACTGGAGGCAGAGGGAGAGTAAGAAGAAATTCCTCTTCTTTTCTGTAACCAGAGAAAAGAGACGGGGGTAGGGCTGGCACAGCATCAGGTAAGCTACAAGGCAAATCATATACATTTTGACTGGTTAACCTCTTTTTCTAGTCCAATGACGCATGCGGGGTGGTGGTGGTGGTGTCTGTTGTCCAATCAGAGCCCTGTGCCCTGCATATTAAACCGGACCTTCACCATGATTTATTGAAAAGCCCAAACCCTTAAAAAACAATTCCCCATCATCTAAAATTAATAATAAGTAAGTGACTAAAAACTTCTTTCCACCACTGGGCTGCAACTCTGTTCAAGACTCTAGGATACGGGTGCCGCCATCTTGACTCAGAAGCATCACACTTACTGAGGAGAGGAGAGTGGGATAAAGTACAGGGAGGTGGGTTATACCTGTGCTTTGCTCAGACAGAGCAGAGCTGGGGTCAGGAAAAGGACAGCAATCCCAGAATGCAGAGCAGCACAGTCAGAAGACACTTCCTGTTTGCAGGCTGCCTGATGTCCCATGAGCCGCCATCTTGGATGTTTAAAGGCTCATAACATGCAGTAGATGCAGGTAGGATGATCTTTAATGTGAGCAATCTGTATGTACAGGGTGTGGGAAACATATAAGATAGGCTCTTATTCAGAGTGAAGGACCGCTTTAAGGCTCGGGAATTGGCTCTGTTCTTGGTAATTGTGAGTGAGGGGATCCGTCGGAAAGGTGAGTTGTGTAGTGGCCGAGGTTGGGGTTTAAGTAAGATTTAGAGGGTTTATGGGGGGCTAATTGAGGGGGGACCGTGGCAAATTGGAAATGTAAAATGGGTGTTGAGCCTTTTTAAAGGGACCCATCGACAATAGTAAGGCAGTGAGCAGTTCATCTGATGCCTGTCCCATGTGCCTCTCCTCCATTTCCTGCAGAGACCAGTAGAAGCCACAGCAGGGTTTTGAAGTTTGCCCTCCTTTCAATTTCATTTCTCCATGACCATGCAAAAAAGTGGTCCAAGAACGATTCTGTCCCTTGGCGCTCTAAGCGTGAACGAGCACGACAAGCCACATTGGTCCTGCAGCTGTCTCTGACCATAACAGAGCATGCTCAAGACTCATAAACCTTTGCCATAACAAGTTCTACCCAGCTCAGACACGACCCAGAATTTAAAGTGAAGAAAGTGGCTTTGCTTAGAATACATAATGTTTTTACATATAATCTGATTTTGATATGCTTTAAAGTGTCTTATTTTACACTGTTCCCAAAGGGGAATATAGTGGGGGGAAGTGTGTGCCTGGACAGGGAAAAATGGGTAAAATGGAAGACAACAATAATGATACAAATAGAGAACAGGGTAATGGCAGGAGCCCCAGCCTATGCCATGTAATCAGCAGCAGTAAAGGTCAGCCTAACGTGTTTCGCAGGGCAGACGGGTCACATTGGAGCAGCAAAGGGCTGCACAGCAGAAATTGCACGCAGCGCCTGCGCAGCACTAGGTGAAAGACTTTATGTATGTTACACTAAACCATGTGTCCCGTCTCCCCCCCACCCGCTTCCTGTTAGGTCCCCTCTCGCATTCTTAGCGCAGGACCTCCTCTGCAGCCTGTTACTATATTTATCTGCAGCAGCCATACTGTGTACAATGGGGGGTGATGTTGGGGGGACTCTGCTGAGTAAAGCTGGGACTGTCCTATGTCAAGTGAGCAGTCAGCCTGCCCCCCTTTTTAATAATAGAAGCTCACGGTCCTTCCTTTTAAGGATTTCTACACTTTGTAGACAAAGCCTCGTAAACCCCAAAATGGAATATGTACGGTGCTTGCTCGGTAATCCCGCCATTCCTGCTGAGAATTGTGGTTAAGGATGGCTGCCAGCCATAGCTGCCCAACCACATGGGATCTGATCATTCCTTCTGCTAACCATCAGATGGCCGCGTTTAGTCTGATCAGCCGCAGCTATTGTTCTCCACTGTTATCAGCAGAGGACGGCACAGAACCTTTTAGTATTTTCAGACCCCTCTGATCACATCTGTTGTTTTTGGCCGATGATGCAACTGGACTGCCGGCATCCACGTGGCAATTCTCACTAAAAGAGCCCATAGCTCCAAGCATGGCAACTGCCTGATGCGGTTAAAGGGGACCTAATCCCTCTGTGTGCCAGGAAGGATCCAGGTCCATGGTCCAATGAAAGGCCCCCTCTTCCCCTGGTGGTAAACCCTTCAGTAATAGCAACCCTCCAGGCAAAAATGACTGAAGGGCTAATCAAATAGGCAGCAGGGGATATTACTAAAATGCACTGCCATGCATACCATTGCTGGAAGCTCAATACTGGGCAAAGATACTCACCTGTGGCTACCATCCCTTGTTCCATCTGCTAGAAAATAGACAAAAACCCAGAAGGTTTTGGTCCTTTCCCCGGGGGCACCCTGATCAGGGGTGGCCCGCTGTGTGAAACCGCCCAGATCGCCCAATCTCACTCACCTCTTCCCGGTCCCACGGTGCGTCTAAGAGCAGCGGCTCTGATGGCCGCATCCTCCGCTTCCCACTAACAGGCACGCTCCCTGTTGGGTGGAAAGGACCATTTTAATGTGCGGCTGGAGAAGCTGAATGAAATCCCAGCCGCACAGACATTAGGCGTGCGGCATCCTTCGGCTGTGTGCAGCCATGTATAGCCATTCAGTTGTGGCGGGCACCGGCAGAACAGGATGCGAGTGATGCCATTGGCAGTCGCACACACGCTGTGGGCTCGTTGGAGAGGCAAGCTTATTGGATGAATGGGGGGGGGGGCTCACAGAGCGGAGCAGCCCTGTTCAGGATGCTCCAGGGAGAGGGCATCTCAGACTACAATGCCGGCTTTGGTACACTTTAAGCACTATGCGTTTGTTACCAAAAACATCAATGTGCCTCCAGAAAAAGCTGTTAAAGGCGGAACAAAACCTGTGATTTTGAATATTTTGGTTTTGTTCCCTGACTCTGGGGCATCCCATGTTGTATTAACACCCCCTCCCCCATAGATTACCCCAAAAAACTGACTTTTCCCCGGTCCAAGGGTGCGTTTCTGCCCAATCAGAGCGGTCTGCCATGCATATGTAATGTTTGGCAAACAGTTTGTGCGAGCCGTCACATCCCCAGCCTATCTGAATGGTTGGGCCCGAAATATGCTGGAGATGCTGCCGCACTACATTTACATTGGAAAGGAGAGAGGAAGAATGCGCAATAGGGAAGGGAGGGTTCACACAGTGGGGCATCCTGATTTGGGATGACCCAGGGGAAGGCTAGCAGATGGCCCTGGAATCTTTTAGGGTTTTGTTCTGCTTTAAAGCAGACATCCAGTCACTGGAGATCTGCTCACCCACCATCTCCAGGGGCATCAGTTAAAAGGAAGTCCAACATTGAGAAAACCAGCTACAAGGTTGGTCTAGAGGTGCTGCACAAAAACATTGTGGCCACCATATAATGTAGATGGCCAAATGACCACCCAGGTCACCCAGCAGGTGGATCTTTGCGGGGAGTCTGTCTAGGGAGTCTCTGGGGAGCCTGGTAAGAGGCCCAACAGGCTCAGTCACAGTGTAGGATCCACCAAGGGACAGGTTTAGAGGTTATTTCATGGGGTCATCAGTGGACTGTGGACACTTGCATATTGTGGTGGAAACTCTTGTGTACTGTGCTTTGCCTATGTCTGTGGCCTTACTACGGTGGCAACCCCAATGGCCATCCTGAAAGTGGACCAAAACCCACATTTTTAACTAGTATCCCCCCATGAGGAGCACCTTTTGCCAATTTTCACTGCTCCTGCTTCACTCTAATCCCAGATAATGGCGCCTGTTTTAGCTCCGCCTCCTCCATTCATTGCCATTGTTGTGTGTGGTAATGATGTCATTGCCGCACCTATGTAATGTCTGATCATCTGACAGAGAGGGACAGCAAATAAATCAGTGTTCCAGGACAATTTGAAAAGTGAAAATATTCATTTCGAGTTCTACACCCTAAGAAAGGAGTATCAGCAGGGGCTATGGCCAAATGTATTTCACAAGTTCAGTGGGTTTTGGTGTGCTTGATGTGGCCGTGCCCAGTGCTGTGGATGTGCTGGAGACTAGGTAGGAGCCCTATTATTATTATTATTGTTTATTTATATAGCGCCATCATCTTCCGTAGTGCTTTACAAAGTAGTAATTACAGACAGGGTAGAAACATACGGTACATAGACTATTTCAAATGCAGTTTTACAGAGTTGACAATGGATATTCTGAGTACAAGATACAATGGGGAAACACCCATGGGAAACGGTGGAGGGAGAACCCAGGCAAAGGAGGTGTTGAAAGGACCTAGTGGAAGAAGGAGGCTGGTACTATCCGCTCGGTGGCACTGAACACTATAAATGAAGGTGCACTACCCCAGTGCACAGGTCAGTAATGATTACACTATCTCATTTCTCTATGAATTGCATCTGGTAGAGCTAACACACCATTGTCCCACTCTGCCTGGCTGGTAACTATGAAAGCAATTCTGCAATATGGTTCCTTTGAGGTCAGGCCAATCTACCTGTAGATGTAGAGTATGGCTGGCCATTCTATATATACATTTTATATGCAGGATGATGTAATGCGTGCGTGGAAAACTACTCAGACATCTAATGCTATAGAGGGCCTGATGTGTCAGAATGGGGCTAAAACTAAACTCCAGGTAATATTTTCCAGTGCAGCTTGGAAGGGAAACAAAAATAGCAGGTTACTAATGTCACGCACTGACATGGCGGAATGCTGGACAATTGTAGCAGGGCCGCCTTAGGGTCAGCGTCGCCCTGTCTTCAGGATGGCGCCCCCCCAGAAACACACATGTGAATGAAAAGAGAGAAAACATGGAACTCGCTAAGGAGGGAGACAGAACGATGGGGGAAGAAAAACAGAGACAGAAAGACTAAGGGTAGACAAAAGAGAAATAAGAGGATGGAGGGAATGTGGGAAAGAGAAAGGAGGAGAAAAGATAGCATGGCAGAGAGTCAGAGAGAGAGAAGGTAAGGTAAGAGGAAGATGGAGAGAATGTGGAAGGGAGAGCAAGTTGGAAAATGAGAAAGAAGGGATGAGTGAGGGAATAAGATTTAGACGGGAGGAATGAAGAAAATCAAGAGAGTGGGGGAAAAGAGAAAGAAAGTGAGAGAGTTGAATAGGGCTAGAAAAAGAGAGTGAAACAACTAGGAATGCAGAGAAAGAAAGAGAGATTAATGAAAGAGGGAAATAAAGAGAGAAAGGAGAGAAAAAGTGATACTAATACTGAAAAAGAGAGATGGAGAGGGGGTTAAAATGGAGGAAAATGGGAAAAAGCTGAAAATAGAAGATGATGGCAGGAAGGTGACAAAAGAAAGATGGAGAGAATGAATAAATGGTATGAAAAAAAGGGGGGTAATAGAAGGATCAGGAAACAAAAGATAAAGAAGGAGAAATTCAAGAAGAAGGAAAAAGGTAAAATAAAAATGATTAAGTGTCCAAAAAGCGTAGGAGAGATATGGGGGTATTTTGAAAAAAGCGAGTCCAGCTAAGAGCTCCTCCTACAGATGTTGGGATGGCGCCCTGTGTGACCGCACACCTCACATCCACCCATGAATTGCAGGAACAGAAGGATTAAACATGGAACTGCATTAGGCTGGGGACTGAATTGAACTTACAAAACATAGGGGTGCAGACCAGGAACAGGTAGGAAAAGTCACCAACTGGGACCAGGTGGGCATAGAGTCATAGAGTAGTTACCGGGAGCAGGCAGACCGTGCTACAGACCGGGAGCAGGTTGGACCATGCCAAGGACCGGGAGCAGCCAGACCGTGTCACAGACCGGGGGCAGGGCGGACCGTGCCACGGACTGGGAGCAGGGCAGACCGTGCCACAGACTGGGAGCAGGCAGACAGTGCCACAGACTGGGAGCAGGCGGACCGTGTCACGGACCGGGAGCAGGCGGACCGTGTCACGGACCGGGAGCAGGCAGACCAGGCCACGGACCGGGAGCAGGCGGACCAGGCCACGGACCGGGAGCAGGCGGACCAGGCCACGGACCGGGAGCAGGCGGACCAGGCCACGGACCGGGAGCAGGCGGACCAGGCCACGGACCGGGAGCAGGCAGACCAGGCCACGGACCGGGAGCAGGGCAGACCAGGCCACGGACCGGGAGCAGGGCAGACCAGGCCACGGACCGGGAGCAGGGCAGACCAGGCCACGGACCGGGAGCAGATCGGACCGTGCCACTGACCGGGAGCAGGGCAGACCGTGTCACGGACCGGGAGCAGGGCAGACCGTGTCACGGACCGGGAGCAGGGCAGACCGTGTCACGGACCGGGAGCAGGGCAGACCGTGTCACGGACCGGGAGCAGGGCAGACCGTGTCACGGACCGGGAGCAGGGCAGACCGTGTCACGGACCGGGAGCAGGGCAGACCGTGTCACGGACCGGGAGCAGGGCAGACCGTGTCACGGACCGGGAGCAGGGCAGACCGTGTCACGGACCGGGAGCAGGGCAGACCGTGCCACAGACTGGGAGCAGGTTGGACCGTGCCACAGACTGGGAGCAGGTTGGACCATGCCACAGACTGGGAGCAGGTTGGACCGTGCCACAGACTGGGAGCAGGTTGGACCATGCCACAGACTGGGAGCAGGTTGGACCATGCCACAGACTGGGAGCAGCCAGACCGTGTCACAGACCGGGAGCAGGGCAGACCGTGCCACAGACTGGGAGCAGGTTGGACCGTGCCACAGACTGGGAGCAGGTTGGACCATGCCACAGACTGGGAGCAGCCAGACCGTGTCACAGACCGGGAGCAGGGCAGACCGTGCCACAGACTGGGAGCAGGCGGACCGTGCCACGGACCGGGAGCAGGCGGACCGTGCCACTGACCGGGAGCAGGCAGACCAGGCCACGGACCGGGAGCAGGCGGACCAGGCCACGGACCGGGAGCAGGCGGACCGTGCCACGGACCGGGAGCAGGGCAGACCGTGTCACGGACCGGGAGCAGGGCAGACCGTGTCACGGACCGGGAGCAGGCAGACCAGGCCACGGACCGGGAGCAGGCGGACCAGGCCACTGACCGGGAGCAGGCGGACCGTGCCACTGACCGGGAGCAGGCGGACCAGGCCACTGACCGGGAGCAGGCGGACCAGGCCACGGACCGGGAGCAGATCGGACCGTGCCACTGACCGGGAGCAGGGCAGACCGTGTCACGGACCGGGAGCAGGGCAGACCGTGCCACGGACCGGGAGCAGGGCAGACCGTGTCACGGACCGGGAGCAGGGCAAACCGTGTCACGGACCGGGAGCAAGCAGACCGTGTCACGGACCGGGAGCAGGGCAGACCAGGCCACGGACCGGGAGCAGGCGGACCAGGCCACGGACCGGGAGCAGGCGGACCAGGCCACGGACCGGGAGCAGATCGGACCCGTGCCACTGACCGGGAGCATGCAGACCGTGTCACAGACTGGGAGCAGGGCGGACCGTGTCAGAGACCGGGAGCAGGCAGACCAGGCCACAGACCGGGAGCAGGTCGGACCGTGCAACAGACAGGAGCAGGCGGACCGTGCCACAGACCAGGAACAGGCGGACCGTGCCACAGACCGGGAGCAGGTCGGACCGTGCAACAGACAGGAGCAGGCGGACCGTGCCACAGACCGGGAGCAGGCGGACCGTGCCACAGACAGGAGCAGGCGGACCGTGCCACAGACTGGAAGCAGGTCGGACCGTGCCACAGACCGGGAGCAGGTCGGACCGTGCCACAGACCGGAAGCAGGTCGGACCGTGCCACAGACCGGGAGCAGGTCAGACCGTGCCACAGACCGGGAGCAGGTCAGACCGTGCCGCGAACCGGGATCAGGCATTTATAATCCCAGACTGGAAAAAGGTGGTCAGAGTCACAGTCTGGAAACATCACCACCAGGGAGGCAAGCAGCCAATTACCTGGGCCTCAGGTTGACTTGTACATTAGCGTGGGCTCATGACCACCTTGCTTTTTCAGCCAAGCCCCAGATGTATGGAGTTGCACAGGTCCCAGACAGGCCCCTGGTATTAGGAAAGGGGAAATGGAGCCAGGGACTGGAGGTGCTTCATAGAGCACAATGACACTCAGGGGTGGTGATACAAAGAGGCGGGGTTACCCATTAACCTTTATAAGCAAGTCAGAGAAGGGGATCACAGATATCAATGAAAAGCACCAATGACATGAGATGGCGCGCCTACCTAACTGCAAGGGCCTTAAAAGGTAGACATCAAAGTTTAGACAAGACATATAGCGCCGGTTCAAGGGGTGGCTGGCTGGCTGGCTATCCTTACAACTACTAGCAATGCAGATTTTCCTTCCTTGCTATAGTATGATGAATGCGTTATGCTGAGTTAAGTTCTTTGTGCTGTCACATTTTAGTGACCTAGAATAAATGCATAGACCTGAGAAGAGGTTACCTTGCAGGCTGAGAGCAGATGATGACCTTGCTGCCTGAAATAATACTTCAGGCCACTGCTGTGTATGTGCTCGGCTGCACTCCGTTATCTGCTACTGGCTCTGCCTTATCTTGTCTGTTGCTAGGATACGCTCTAATCGCAGCAGTCATGAGAACCCATGGTCGGGCATAGTAATAACCCTATATAAATAGGCCCTGATAAAGCGCTGCTAATATTACTTGGATACTCTCCCTCACATGTTTCAGTCCTCTAATGGGATAATTCCCTTGTCCCTCTTATTTCCCTACTAATCCTCCCTAGGGTCTCCTCCCCCTACACACCTGTTCTAATCTCTCTCTTTTGCATTGTCTTCCCCTTCTTCAGGCATGCAGCCATAATGCCAGTGATGATGATTATTATCATTATTAATTAAATAATTAATAATTCCTCTATAGCCTTTGCATCCCCCCATTAGCTTTCACCCCATCTTTTTTCTTCCCCTCTCTTTCTTGCTTGTGCACACCTGCTTGGAAAGCCAGTGCTGCATTATATAAGGTGAAGTATCTGGTCCAGGCCAAGGAAAATGAAACCTCTCAAACTCTCAAGTGGAACAAAACACACCAGTGGCCGGCCTGGAATCTAAAGGATAACAGGGTCGCCCACTAGTATTTCTCTGGGGCGCTCTGTTCTAAACAGGGCTGTAGGCCACATATAAATATGCACAGCCTACAGCGCTAATTAGAAGAGAGTCCGTGCATGCACCATGGGACCAACAGAAAGGTAAATCTTTACGGCAATCCGAGGGGTTTCCCAAATTGGGCTGCACTAGGAAAGTGGACCAGGATGTTTTTATAATCCTGGGTTTTGGTCTACTTTAAAGCTGCACCATGACATGTCCTTTCTACCTCGGCCACAACACATATATTGAAGCAGAGAAAGCAGGCAGCTTTGCTTATTATAGATTATAGATAGATTATTAGATACTAGATATGTATTAGATTATAGATATTTACACATAGTCAGAGATTTTAAGATGCTTTGAAATGGCTAATTTTACACTGATATGAGATAATGGAATGGGAATAGGATAAAGTGGGAAGAAGTTAGTGTGTGTCTGGACAGTAACTTTAAGGGAGCATTCCCTTAATACCCCACTTTTCCAATTACCCTTGTTCCCCAAAGCTGATGCCAGGGGACAAGCCTCCTTGCACTTATTTGCCCCTTTCTCTTACCACCCTTTATTTCCAGATATGGTAGCAGTGCAGCATATACTGCCATACCTTCCAAGGGCCCACTATCCCATTCTGTATATTCTTGCATGCTATTAAAGCAGAACTCCAGTGTTCATTAACTGCAGTGCGCCTCAGGCCTCTGCCCACAGAGCATGCCAATTTGGAACAGAAAACCCCCTTGGAAAGACTAAAAGCTTTTCCACTGACCCGGACCACTCTACGTGCCTTGATAAGCACAATAGCAGTTCAATGCATGTTCTGGTGTGGCTACTGTCTAGCAGAAAGTTTGTTTTGTTCACAAGGGATGTTATGTAGATAGGAATATTGGGATGGCAGGGGGTAGGGGTAAACCAGCTTATTGGCCTTTTATTTAATTTAGTTCTACTTTAAAGTTCTACTTTAGGGCAATTCTGCCCTAACACAACCCTGTGTAGCACATTTGTCACATTGTGACTGATCCATACAATCCATACTGTGCCCCCCCAAAAGTCCATTGTACCGCCATTACTTTGTGTCTACACAGTAGACATCTAAAATGCTAGCTTGTGTCTATATTTGCCAGCTCCTCTACTTTCCAGGTGACCTAACACCCAGGACTGGTTTGGGCAGAATTAAAAGTTGGGTGCCAAATCTCATTATACCCAACTGATATCGCCAGCAGAAATAATTGTGCCCACATCACTTTCCAGGATCCAGAACTGAACAGTATCTCCATCCATTGCAGTGAATGGAGTGGGCTCAAGGAACAGCACTTTTACACTGCAGGCCGTCCCCAGTGGGTTTGCTTTTGGAGGGCTTTCAACCAGCCCTGGAGTCGTTTAAACTCTTGGGCCATGGTCAAATGGTTGTGAGAATCCCTTTGAAAGAGCACTGTAATTCTAAATGCATCCTTTCTGGGTCTTCTAAAATAGCCCTGGAAAGAGCATTATACATACATAGAGGTATGAATATTCTATCCGGGTTTTTCCTCACTATCCCTAAGTGACATATGGAAAGGATTACACAGGCCGCCACCGCCGAGGCTGTTTGTAAGAAGAAAGAAATTCTACTTGTGAGCACATTTGGGTTTTTTGTGTTAAAAAGCTGAGGGCAGCATTTCTGAAGCCCTGCTAGGAATATGGGCAGGAAAACCCAGTTCCATCCTCAGAGTAGAAGCGGCTTTTTTGGGTGTTTGTGTTGTAATCAGATGTCCTAAAATTCAAGGAATGCTCTGAGGACAGCAAAGATTTGTTTTCCTGCTCCTAGATTTTATATGGAGTTAGAAAAACAATTCGAATGAGCATTGAACTCTCTGCGTGGGATGTGGAACAGATCCAAAATGGCTTATTCTAAAAAGTTTACAAAACATTCATAGTCCTTAAAGTGGAACCCCCCGACGCTCCTGCTCAACTAAGTGGATGATGCCAGCTCGGAGGTGACCCGGTTTAAAAAAAAAAAAGTTTTCCATCACCACGCTGTATTTTTGAGATCTCCGATTGGCTGATCTAATAATACCAGATGACGTGACCCACCCACTGGCCACATCCCCGGCTTCCCCCCCATTCTGTCGAGCACTGCACCTCAGCTAAACGGAATCGCTGTGCGACTTTTGCAGGCCACCCGAGGGGGGAAAGAGGGGGGGTCACATAGCAGGGCATCCTGATTTTGGATGCCTCATGGGAAGGCTACCAGCCGGCCCTGGAGTCTTACACTACAGAGCCATACCCTTCCTTTGTTCCGCTCTAAAGGGAAATATCAAAATAGTAAGCGGTGAATAGATACATTACATCTCCTCGGATTGGCATTGTTTAGATGTGCAAATGCAACAATCCTTTTAGGGATAAAACCTGTGTTTTATCCTTCACGCTGCTTCCTCTCTGCCTCACGCTGTTACACTGTAACAAGCCGGGTGGCATCCTGATGTTGTTGTAACAGCAGTAGTTGTAACATGTGTAAGATTGTAACTACAGCCCAGCTCAGCACCCATGTTCCCTGCTACCCAGTCATGTGGGAGCAGACTACCCAGTTGATTGGCAGCAGGGGGCACATCTCAAGGTTGCTCCAGATCATCCTGTGCTGATATGATTTCAAATCAGAACTGAGCCAGGCCAGGAGAGTGGTGCAATTTTGGCAGTAGCGAAGCGCTGAAACCCAAAAACTGGAGCTCCCAGGACTTTGAAGAACAAGTCTGCAGGCTGGCAGGTTGGTGCCCCTACATTTTTTACTGCCCAAACTGTTCCTTTTAAACCGGGCCAATAGTCTGGCACAAATATATTTAAATAAAACACCGCGCTCCTATAATCTATATAAAACAATGGAATGCTGCAACGTACCAGACTAAATATCCCTGATAAGCCTAAACGAAATGTTATATTAAAGTACAGAGCAAATACATGAAATAACACCTTAAGTGAAAATACAGATAACCTAAAAGGAAAAATTAATTCAACATTCAAGTGATGTAACACAATTAACCTAAAATAAGAAATCGTGAATATAGATCATTAATCCAGACTAATGAATTACCGTAATACATTATTTAGTGTCCCAGAGTCCATGCACCAACAAATAAGTGCTAAAAATGATGAATGTGATAAAAAAGAAGAATCCAAAGGTGCACTCCACTGGGCTTCCCACGTTTGTGTGCCCCACAAAGGTGATCAATCTTCACACCGTGGTCACTCCTCACACTTATATGCGCTTACCAGAAATATGAATCAACAAATCCTTAAAATCAAATCTTAAACCATTGACTTCGTGATAATTCCAAACATTCGTAGGATCAGTTCCTTTTCATGACTACAATCCGTAATACTCGGTGATTATGTGAAAAAGAACAAAGAAAAATAGTGCAACCCCGTTTGGTATATTCACATATTTAATGACAAAAATTGCACTTACAAAAATTCAGAAGCATGTACACATTGAATAAGTTCAAAGATGGTTCTTGTTCCCTGTTCCACTATGGCCAGTAGTAGATGTGGGTATGAACTCAATATCAATTAGACACACTCCCCCTTGCAGCGGCAAAGTTTTTTCTTCTCTTAAAGGGGGAGTGTGTCTAATTGATATTGAGTTCATACCCATCAACTGTCTGGCACAGTTGAAAAATAAACTCCCCAAAACTCCCTTGCCCCATCTGCATGCATGATACTGGATCACGGTCAACACATTTGCTCTTATATCCACTCAAAGCTAAAACACTGCCTCAGGTCAGGGGGGCTATCATTATTGCCCTCCACCTTATTTCTCATATTTTGCTCACTTGGCATCATTAGAGAAAGGAATAAAGGAAGCACCATTCGTGCTAGTTCAGTCCTTAGTTGTTTAGCTGCATGCAACTGAGTTAAAAAACAGATACAGTCACTTTAAGGACCTTGAAAAGGCCCCATTTAATGATCACAATGTTTAATGGTACACCAGGGCCCCATCACATTTAGTTATGCCACTGCTTGGGAGGTTTCTTCTTTTCCCAGCATCCTACCAGCTGCGGCATGGACTTGACATAACCCACAATGCCAAGTGGCAGGCCCGCCCAGCATCACTTCCTCTTTGCAGGCCACTGGCAGATCCATAGGATACTATTGAGGGGGCTATGGCACTATTGACTATGGCAAAGATTACAAAAAGGTAAGTGTATTTTTATGCGCAGCAATCTGAATTGCCCTGGAGAGGGATTGTTATTATTATTTATTTATAAAGGCCCATCATAGTCTGTGGCTCTATACAAGGTAGCAATTACAGTAAGAAAAGTAAAGTACTTCTAATACAGCAATCACGGCAATGCATATCATACACTTGATATTAGGAGTCAGATGTGTAACTAAGCACAAAGATACAGAGGTACATTAGGAGAGAGGGCCCTTAAAATCTTAATGTGGACCAAAACCTAAAATATTAATTATCCCAGGTTTTGGTCTGCCCCCTCACTGAAGCCCCGTCCATGGCTCACTTTTCTTGCCTTTTCAGTGAGCGCACATTGCCGATTCAGCTTTCCTCCAATTAGCTTCTCCGCCTGCGCATATTAATGTGTGGCTGGGGAATCTGAATGGAATCCTAGCTGCACTCGCAATTGGTGGCAGCACACTCTGCATCCCTAGGCTGTACATGACTGGGTACACAGTCTGAGAAATATGCGAGTGATGCTCTTTGGTGAGGTAAGCATATTGGACTATTGGGGGGGGGGGGTCACACATTTGGCATCCCAAACTGGCATGCCCCAGGGGTGGAATGTAAACCGGAATTAGTGTCTTATGGGTCTATGGGTACTGTTTCTAGTAAGGGTATTGGTTCGGTTATCCTTTTACTTTAAAATTACGTTCTTAGGGCCCATCAGAGGAAATAATTCTTGGGGCCCACCAGAGGAAATTATTTTCGGATTATCCCAGAAGAAATTAGTATTGGGGACCATTAAAGAAAATAATTTTTGGGTTAAACCAGAGGAAATCATCCTCAGGGAAATAATTATTCAGGGAAATCAGAGAAAATAATTTTGGGGGGGCCTGCCAAAGGAAATTATTTTTGGGACCCACCAGAGGAAATCATTCTTGGGGACCCACCAGAGGAAATCATTCTTGGGGACCCACCAGAGGAAATCATTCTTGGCCTCCCACCTTTAGGAAATCATACTTGGGGACCACACTTCAGCTATAAAGAAATAACACAAGGCTGCTGCTAATCAATTATGTGTGATAGTTATAAATAAAATAAAGGAAACAATAAATGTATAACAAACGTACACACTTTAAGCAAACCAAACACAATATTCGTCTTGGTGGCCCTGTGTCAGTGCCTGGGGCCATTTGGTGCACTGCTGGACAAGCCCGACATTAATATTAGAAGACAATTCGCCATTGTTGGATACTTTAAAAGCTTTTTTATAACAAAAACAGTATGTTGGATAGAAAGGAAACCAGCAGCCTCATTAGAGCACCTTCTCATAACAAGAACAGTAGGTGGGATGATATGACCAGAAGAACAGCAGGGGGAGAGCTAAGGATGCTCTAATGTCTTAAGATACCTTACAGGCCCTTTAATATGGAAACAGTAGGTGAGTTAAGATGAAAAGCCAGAGATGAGACAGTCAACAAGTCTCTGAGTAGCTTTAGATCTTTTCATAACAAAATGAACAGCCTGGAGCAACAGGCTGGCTTATGGGGCATCCAGTTAAAGGTGAGCAGTTCTCTTTTGTTAAAGTAGAATGGAACTCTTAAAAAACTTGTCACCCCTGGGTTTTAGTCCTACCTGCAGAAGAAAACCAAGATTTTTTTTTTGCACTTGCGGTATATTAGTAATCTTTCTACTCACTAGATAATATCACATTTCATTAAGGGAAGACTGGCTATATAGGAATAGATAGTTGACATAGTTGAATACACAGTTGACATAATGTCTGCAAAATGGATGACTAGATTAGAATTCATTTAGAAGAGAGGTGACCGGTCAATTATGGGCCACAAAAGGACTCCTAAGGGACAGTTAGTGCTGGAGATGAATTAGTGGGACATACCAATCACATGCAGGAATGGTGACACAACAGGCGAGTGCTTGTGCAAGACTGGTCACATCACACAAACAGCAACTATTAGTAAACTATTCTAGCAAGTGTGATATTTGCTGTTCTGATTGCCAAAAACAAATGGAAGCCATTTTGTTCCAAATTTTCAGTTCAGGAATGTTGGCGGGTTTGGTTAGGTCATTTCGATGCTGCTTGTGTATGTTTCAGCTCTGTTCCTTGGCCTGGCACCCGACGATAGGGATCAACCACATCACAGGAATAAGGTATGTGATGACTAACAGCTGTTTGTTGCTCTAATAACATGTTTGTGAGGCAGTTTTCACTTCACTCAATGACCAGACCCTGAACATCCCTCCATCTCCCCTCCTCCTCCTCTGACTTTTCTCTAAGTTTCTTGCCCTCTGTGCTGTGCTGTCTTTTCATCACTTCTGTCACCAGGAAGTAGACATCTCTAATCCAGCCCCCTACCAAACTATCAGCCTGATGGGCTTTAATCACTTTCCCCTGAGAAAATAAGGCTCGCTGAGCTTACACCTAACACCCAGGTGAGGATTGTGGGTTGTGTTGCAGCATGGAGGAGGTCACTGGAGTGTAGGGGGTCTCTGCTTGGCTCAGGGGCATTGTACCCAGAGGTGAGCCTTGCCTCTCTGCTGTCTGAGGAGAACTATAGAAAGACACCTCCTAGACATGCAGCTCCACTCCTCAATAGAACAGCCCAAGGGGTAGCTGAGCCACCAATGACTGGCTTGAAAACATAATGTGCCGTGGTGCCCTCCAATGAACCAGTAATGAGAAACAAACAGATCTAGCAACTGCCACCCTCTCTGCAGTGCTGTATGAGACGGCTGTCTCACATGGCCTCAATTCAAGGTGTACCCCTGCTTGTACCTATTGGTTTGGGGGTCTGGAGCATTCTACAATTTATATTGGAATCTGGGAATCCTCTTTCTCTGTGCCATGAATTTCAGATTAAATGGTACTTGACTAGTAAATAAAAAGAGGCAGTGCTTCTGTGCCAGGACCCAGGAACTTAAAGTGGACCAAAACCCACTATCAGCAGCCCTGGAATCTATAAGATTTCAGGGTTGCCTTATTTTCTACTCCGTGTGATCCTCCCCCGCCAAATCCTGAGAAAAACCTACCTTCTCCACGATCCAGCAGCACATGTGCGAGTCACAGATGCAGTAAGCTATACCTTTAGCAGGGATGCAACCACTGCTGTGCTCAGCTGCTTTCTGCTCGAATCAGGCCTTAGCTGATACCTGTCTGAAATTAAAGAGCGCAGCCAAGTGCACTGATTGGATAAGAGCCTGCACATGTGAAACGTTGCGTTATATTGAGCGACCTGGGGGTTTCACGCAGTGGGACATCCCAAAACCTGAGATAGTAAAGATCCTGGATTTTGGTCCACTTTAAATAACAACTGAAGGCAAAATGAATAATGTAGCCCAAAACTTTCATGGTCCAATTTCAATCATTCAAGGGGGTATCCAGTGTCTGGAATCATTTCCCAAATGCGGATAAGTGTAGGATAAGCCCCATAAGTGTAGGGATGGTGTAACAAAAATCTATTTAGACTTTTGGTAAAATTAAAGAGATTGTCCTAGCAGAAAAAAAACCTTACTGGGAGCGTAAAACAATCCTGTGCCTTATTTAGATCCATCCAGCACATGGATGGCACACGGCATCACTTGCATTCTTCAGCTGTAGCCATTCACTTGTTGCAGGAGTGAGAAGGGATGCGAATGATGCCGGTGCAAGCCATGCATGAGACATGGGGTCTTAGGGTGGGGGGGGAGGCTCACAAAGCGGGGGGAGGGAAAGGGAATCAGCCGGTCTGGAGTCTCAGACTTTAGGGCTGGTTTTGGTCCACTTTAAAAAGGATGAAGGAGGGGAGGATATACATGAAGATTGTAATATTTACCTACAGGTTTCTTTTAATGCCAAGCTTTATCCACATATTTGGATAAGTGTATACTGAAGAACAGTTAGGTGTCCTTTTTCCAATCTGTAACCCTACAGCACCTCCTCACCCCCTTAAAAAAAGCTGTGCCTGACGTTTTGGCGTGGAGAGATTTGACTGTTACAAATATATTCTATTTTATCAGTTTGTTGCGTCAACTGCAGGATAATCGACATGGCCGCACACGCCATACGTCTTATCTCCCCATCTGTCTGTTTGTGATAAGCAGGTTCCACTCTACTAATAAATTGGGGCTTTTTGTACTTTTATCAGATGATCAAAAATGTGCTGAATATCAGTATTCAGAGAAGTAACTGTTCTAAGTGGAATCATTATGGGGGTCCTCTGAGTAACCAATCTCCATTCTAGCAGCAATTCCTATAGAGAGACCTGCGACTCTCTAAGCCAATAATACAGAAACATCCTGCTTTATATACAGTTGTCTTAAACCGGACCTTCACCATGATTTATTGAAAAGCCCAAACCCTTAAAAACACAATTCCCCATCATCTAAAATTAAGTTTTTAGTCACTTACTTATTATTCTTTCCCCCACTGGGCTGCAACTCTGTTCAGGACTTTAGGATATGGGCGCCGCCATCTTGACTCAGAAGCGTCACACTTACTGAGGAGAGGAGAGTGGGATAAAGTACAGGGGGGCGGGTTATAGCTGTGCTTTGCTCAGACAGAGCAGATCTGGGGTCAGGAAAAGGTCAGCAGTCCCAGAATGCAAAGCAGCACAGTCAGGAGGCACTTCCTGTTTGCAGGCTGCCTGATGTTCCATGAGCCGGAGCTTGGATGTTTAAAGGCTCATAACATGCAGTAGATGCAGCTAGGATGATTTTTAATGCGAGCAATCTGTATGTACAGGGTGTGGGAATTATATAAGATAGAATCTTATTCAGAGTGAAGGACCACTTTAAGGCTCAGCGTGACAGTTAGATGCTTCCATGCATGCGGCACAAGGTAGGTCTTTATTGCAATGGATAGGTTGGTTTGATATATTTAGGAAGAAAGGCAGGAGATGTATGAAAATTCCCTGTGGGTGGAGTCATATTTGGAAAAAAAAACATAATAACTATGGCATAGGTGAATAGAAGCATGTCCCACAGGGACTCTAGGGTGTAGGTCCACTTTAATCTAAGTGCTCAATATTGGAATGATTTTGTATAACACTGGGTGGGTAGAGTGCAGCCACATTTTATGCCACCACTGAAGTTGCCCATGCAGACCCGAACTGGAAGATGCCCAAATAACTGTTTCAGCTTTTCCTGCTGAGATGGGAAATAAAGAAACCGAGCTGTCTCCAGAGGGGAAGCACAGAATCCCAAAATAGAAGGTGAAAATTACAGGGCAGCCGATAGCGCCAGCAAGCGCTTTACACACAGCTAGTGCCTGCGCCAGCATTATGGTGATCATGTGCCCAAGGAATTGGAGCGATGCAGAATAGTATGGATCCTGCAATCAGGACACTCCAGACATCAGTCCTGTATGGGGCGACATTTCCTGCCGCTACCAGCAGTCTGGCAGTTGAGATAATAGAATGGAGACTGACACACCTCTGTTTTGGCGGCATTGGGGGCTGTTACATAGGGCAGGGCTCGGCATGCCATGGTTCTCAGTATACGGGGGAGGAGGTGAAGGGAGTCTGTCATGCTTATACGTGCTGAAGGGGCCTTAGATGAATGAATGCAGTTGATTTAATGCGGCCATTCAGCTAACCAGTCCCTGCATCACCTCTTCATCACTCTCCCTCCAGTAAGGTAAGAAAAAAAGAAACATTTGTTTAACCCCCTAACACAGTCTAATAAGATTTTGTGTACATGTATGCCTTCATCTTGGGGAAATCACAATTTGGGATACTCCCAGCCTTATACTAAAAGGAGACTGGACTAAGGCCCTTATTTATGAAGGAATAGCGTCAGGTAGCGACTGGTGAGCGGCCGGTAATGACGGGCCCCGCCACGAGAACGCCGGCTCCCCACCACAATCACACATTTATCAAGCCAATCCTGCTTAGCAACTGAGATAGCGCCATATAGCAACTCATTCATCATTATTCCAGCCTCAGCCCACAGCGCCAGCGTCCGACCTTGAACAGCGACAGGTATGACCTCTCGCTACCTGGCGCTCTCCAATGCATTTCAATGGAACAATCTTTAAATATTAATAATTATTATTATAATTTTTTTTGTTTTTAAATGTGAAAATTTCTGTGACCACTTCTGCCATTTTAGATAATTTTTTAAGGGAAAAAAAATAAAAATCGTACAGAATTGATATTACAGGTCTGCTATTATTGTCTTCATATTACTAAATTATTTAAAATATTTTTTTTTTTGGTTTCCAAAAATATGGTGGTTTGGGGGTTAAAAAACTACTTTTAACACATCGCCTCCAGCGCTCTGGGGTTTAAACATGCATTTCACAGCGCTTGAATTTTTTAAGCGTGATTTTTTGATGAATATGGTGGAAGCCGGTCGCTAGGGCCAGTCGCTATCATGCGCACCCATACATCGCGGAACCTGTCAAATAGCGACTCGGAACCTTGTATTCAACATTACGGCAAACCGACTGAGTCGCTGTCAACAACCGAACAACGGCCAAGCACAGCGACTACTAACGGACGCTGTGAAAATACCGCTACAGTCGCTCAACTGTCGCTACATGTCGCTATTAATAAATCAGCCTCTAAGATACTTACTGCTTCTGGTATCCAGCGATGCAGTGCAGCCGCTTTCATGCTTCCTTGTCTCTGCCTGTGATCGCTGATAAGTCACAGAAAGGGGGGAAGTGAGGATGAAAGAAAAAGTGAAATGCCAAACGGTAAGCATATTAGGCAGTTCAGACTTCCTTTATAGATTTTAGGACCACTTTAAAGTAGAGTTGTGGCTGGAATGTTAAGTCCAACAAGTAGACCAGAAAGTCTAAATAGACCTTGGCCCACTTGGCTACAGGGGGCATCTGCAGTGTGAATCGCTATGAAAACCCCCCACCCATGCCTCATACTCACCTAGTTCCAAGATCAAACGCTGAATTCAGCACAGCATCCCTGTACCCTCCAACCCATGCACCAAAGCCAGAAGATTATTAGATGTGCAGAGCTGAGGGAACACTGCAATAGGATCCCAGAACTAGGTCAGTATGTAGCATGGATGGGATTTCTGTGGCCATACACACTGTGGGGCATCCCATATCAGGACCAAATGTCTATTTAGATTTTTGGTACACTTTAAGCGCAACAGAGGATGCTGCAAGGAAGAAGCAAGTGCAACCTAAAATTGGTTCCCTAGTCTCTTGTTCAACCGCTTATCTCAAAAGAAATTTAACAGAATAGTGGGTAAGAAACTTTTAATTTTAAACATCCTCCTATAAGATTTGGGGTTTATTCATGAAGGGATAGCGCCAGGTAGTGCCTTGTAGCAGCAGGCAGCATCTGGTGAATGCTGGGCGCTGTATGTAAAACCACATTTATGAATGCGATTCTGGTGAGCGACTATAACAGCGCCATGCAGCGTCCAATGTATCATTACAGGCAGCTCAGCGTATAGCGCTGGCACTCTAGCTTCCAGAGCGCCAGGTATTACCTGTCGCTACCTGACGCTCTCCCATACATTTCAATGAACGTTCCTTTTCTTCTGTTTAAAGTGGACCAACACCCAGGGGTGATCGGCCCGGAAATCTATAAGATTCACGGGCCGATCACCTCCCACCCCGCGGGACATCCGAGATCGGGATGTCCCGCGGGGTGAAACCCCCCAGAAACCCCAAAAAGATCTTACCTGATCCGCCGCCGCTTCCGCCACCGCCTCCCGCGCCGAGAGTGACGCGCGGGAGGCGGTGGCGGCGGAAGCGGCTTGGACGTTCCTGTCCCCCGCCTGGACGTTGCCGGGGATTGGCTGCGGCGTTCACGTGGGAGCGGGGAGAGGTGGACCAAAACCCAGGATAGTCAAAATCCTGGGTGTTGGTCCACTTTAAACAGGTTTTTTTGTTTCTACTTTTTTTTTCTCTTAAAAAATTGTCACCTCTTCTGGCCTTGAAAACTTTTTTGATTTTTAATATTTATATGCAGAATTGTCATTACAGGCCTGGCATTAAAATATTACTGTCACAATGTTACAACAATGTAATTCCATGTGTTTTTGCTTTGTTACTGGTGGATATGTTTTCACACAGCTTCTGCCACTCTATGCTATAGCGACCAGATCCAGAGCGCCGACGCTGTGTGAGTTTTTTTGTTGAATATAGTGTGAGTCGCTGAGAGTTGGTCACAATGAGCTGGCGCTACCTTTCGCTCCCTACAGCACTGTACTGGTGTTAGAACGCCCAACGTACATCTCATTCATCAACGCCGACCAGGTTATTACAGCGACGCTCTGTTACAGCGCCCGATAGCCGATCACAGCATCTACTAGCGGTCGCTCTTAGTGCCTCTGTACAGACGCTCATCTGCCAATAGCTGGTGGTAGTAATGAATAAGCCTGCCCCTATATTACCCTGTCTGTTGATGAAATGAATAAGTGTCTGAACATTGTACCACAGGCAGGGTAACTAAATGTGAGCGGGCCCTGGTGCAAACATTCAACAGTGCCCCATCAAGGGCTTATACAGTGCCCTTTTTCCTCTATTTTTATTTATACATGATGCAATGAGAGCACAAATATAAGAAATCAGGTCAAGACGCAACTATGATGGGGCCCCTGACCTCATGGGCCCTGGTGCGGTCGGCAACCCCTTGATCCCCTCTACTAAAACTCACTAAAAGGAAGGACTCCTCCGCAGAGTGCCGCCACATCTTCCTTTAGAGCCTGGGTTCAGCATGCACCACAAAAGACCTAAAATCCATCCTGCGGCGGCGCTGCTGACTCCATATCCAGATGTTCCCGGCCCACGCTATGTAAACACGGGCCGGCTCGCACAATGTGCCTCTGGATGAGGAGCGGCTTCTTACAAATGGCCTGTCGTGTATATACTGTACTTCCCAGCACCAGAGGAGCTGCACCATCAAGAAAACCGTATATCACTTGCATTATACAGATGTATATGGAGCACCTCCCACATAGCAATCTCCTGGGGAGGCAAGGGCAGCAGGCCTTATGGTGAAGGCCCCATCTGACTAATCAGAGCTGACATTTTGTTATGGTAATGAAAGTGACCCTTTACTGACCAGTATTGATTGGGAGCTGGCAATCTTATTAACACTCCTAAAAATGAGTGGATACTGGGATAGCCATTTCCATCTGTTCCTGCTCATGTGTGTGTAAGGCCAGACTCCAGGGTCACAAAGAAAGACGGGGAGGCTGATTTATTAATAGCGCCAGGTAGCGACAGTTGAGCGACTGTAGCGGCATTTTCAGAGCGCCCGCTAGTAGTCGCTGTGCTTGGCCGTTGTTCGGTTGTTGATAGCGACTCAGTCGGTGTGCAGTAATGTTGAATATTGGGTGAGGAGTCGCTGTTTGACAGGTTCCGCGCTGTATGGGAGCGCATGATAGCGAATGGCCATAGCGACCGGCTCCCAGCATATTCATTAACAAATCACGCTCCAAAAATTCTCGCGCTGTGAAATGCTTGTTTAAACCCCAGAGCGCTGGCGGCGATGGGTTAAAAGTAGTTTTTTAACCCCCAAACAACCATATTTTGGGAAACCAAAAAAAACAAGTTTAGAAAAACATTTTGGAATATGAATACATTAATATCAGACCTGTAATATCAATCAAACAAATTTTATTTTTATTTTTTTCTTACCTTAAAAAAAATATCTAACATGGCAGAAGTGGTCACAGAAATTTTCACATAAAAAAAAAAAAAAAAAAATTAACAATTATTAATATTTAAAGATTGCTCCATTGAAATGCATTGGAGAGCGCCAGGTAGCGAGAGGTCATACCTGGCGCTGTTCAAGGTCGCTCGCTGGCGCTGTGGGGTGAGGCTGGAATAATGATGAATGAGTGGCTATCTGGCGCTCTCTCAGTCACTAAGCAGGATTGGCTTGATAAATGTGTGATTGTGGTGGGGAGCCGGCGTTCTCGTGGCAGGGCCCGTCATTACCGTTCACTCACCAGTCGCTACCTGGCGCTATCCCTTGTTAAATAAGGGCCTTAAAGTGAAACATTTTTCCTTACCTCCCATGCAGCTGATCTCTCCTGCCATGTTGCTGCATAAAGCTGTTGTTCTAATACCTAAACCAGTTTCTATAGCCCCATTGTTTTTTTTCTATAGTGACCACCTATTGCTAGACCAAGAGGTCCCATGTGTTCAACCATTTTGAGAATTACTGCATGCAGGCTGTGAATTAGGATACTATAATGAAGCCCAAACACTGAGATCAAACATGTCTATTATTATTATTATATTATTATCAATTATTAGACACCGGCTCTGATTGAGCCTACCCTCCTTGAATCCCAAACACCAATGCCAAAATGTATCTAGTTATGACCGCCTATTGCTAGACCAAGAAGTCCACCATATAGAAGTCAATTGCAAACGTGTAACGTTGGGTGTCCATAGGGGGGGTCCTAATCCTTCCCCCATCCCCAACCAGAGGAAAATCTTAGGGCCCACTATTCAGTTATATAAAGGCATGACCACAATTAATTATATAGTAAAACATGATTACTGGTATATTGTTTTGCTATATTAAAAAGTAAGTTGCCAACTTACCGGTATTTTTCGTACATTTTTGGTAATTGCTGGTATTTTTGTTACTGTTAAAGCGCACCTTCACCCTGAATTAGAGCCTGTACATACAGATTGCTCACATTGAAAATCATCCTACCTGTTTCTACTGCATTTTCTGAGCCTTTAAACATCCAAGATGGCGGCTCATGGAGCCTCAGGCAGCCTGCACACAGGAAGTGTCTTCTGGCTGTGCCGCTCTGCATTCTGGGATTGCTGACCTTTTCCTGACCCCCAGCTCTGCTCTGTCTGTGCAATTCACAGCTATAACCCCGCCCCCTGTACTTTATCCCACTCTCCTCAGTATGTGTGATACTTCTAAAGCAAGATGGCAGTGCCCATATCCTAGAGTCCTGAACAGAGTTGCAGCCCAGTGGGGGGAAAGAATAATAAGTAATAATAAGTGCCCTGGGGCCAAGGACTGAAACTCAGGATAGTCATAATCCTGGGTATTGGCACACTTTAATAAATGAAACAACAAAAGTAACTTAATGAATAAATGACAACGTCACAAAACACTTCAGGAAAACCAGATCCAAGATGTATCTGGAACCTTCTGTACTACAGTGGCCCTTGGTCAGCGTCTGGGGTCCATCGGAGGATCCTCTGGTCCTTTGGGGGACCATTGCGACACTGGGCAGTATTGTATTCAAATACATTGGCTGTTGGAATCATTAGATTTATGCAGATTTCAAAAAAATATATTGGTTTGTGGATTTTAAACGTACCTTAATGAACTGAATAACACTTAATACTACATGACCAACTCAGTTATTATAGTGCACTGACAGAGACATTTTTAACAGCACTAATAATGCTCTAATGATGTCCCTAGTGAAGTATGACTTAATCGAGAGTGGCATTAAATAAGTAAAATCATTAAACATCCATTAATTTCTCATTTTGGGTTTCTAATGTAAACATGAAGGAATGTATTTATAATGACAAAGCAATTTTCAGTCACTAGGCTAGATGTGTGTGTGTGTATATATATATATATATATATAGCCTTAAAGTGGACCAAAACCCAGGATTTTGACTATCCCGTGTTTTCCTGGCGTATGTGCGAGCAGCGGTCACATCCCCGATATCCCAGGTATTTGTGAATGGCCAGCGCAGGCATGCTCCCTTTTCTACGGTAGTGGGAGATCCACACTCGGACCCGCTCGCATCAGATGAGCTCCTGGTCAGTGGGAGCGGATCTGAGTGCGCTGATTGGAGGAGCGGCCGCTCATGCGTTATGGGGCCGGGAAGAGGTGAGTTTGTCTGGGCGACCTGGGGAAGCAAGGACCAAAATCCAGGATAGTCAAAATCCTGGGTTTTGGTCCACTTTAATTACTGATCCTGAAGACTCTGCATGTTCTGATGTTTTCTACAGTTGAAGAGATTGGGGGCAATGTTTACAAGGTTTGGTACCTCTAGCAAGGCACTTAAAGCGGACCTTCACCCTGAATAAGAGTCTATCTTATATGTTTCCCACACCCTGTACATACAGATTGCTCACATTAAAAATCATCCTACCTGCACCTACTGCATGTTATGAGCCTTTAAACATCCAAGATGGCGGCTTATGGAAGCCGCCATCTTATCAGGCAGCCTGCAAACAGGAAGTGCCTCCTGACTGTGCTGCTCTGCATTGTGGGACTGCTGACCGTTACCTGACCCCAGTTCTGCTCTGTCTGAGCTAAGCACAGCTATAACCCCTATAAGCTTGCCACCTGCACCATCCACATTGCCTTATTTACTGTGGGCACAAATACTGACCTTGCTTCCATCTGACCCTCTGTAGCTTGCCACCTGCACCATTCACATTGCCTTATTTGTTGTGGGCACATATACTGACCCTGCTTCCATCTGACCCTCTGTAGCTTGCCACCTGCACCATTCACATTGCCTAATCTACTGTGTGAAGATCTACTGGACTTGCTTCCTTCTGACCTACTTAGCTTGCAGCCTGCATCAACCCAGCTGCCGTATCTGCTCACCTTGCTTCTGTTTGACCTTCTATAACTTGCTGCTTGCATTAACCCCACTTCCGTATCTGCAGTGATTGGCCAATGAGACTGTCACTCATCATCCCCAGGCAACTGCAGCTGGAAAATACCCAGAAAGAACCTCTAATCTTATGGGGCTACGCTGGGGGAAGAATGGGAGCGAGAGCATATTTAATTACCATAGGGTGACTTTAAACAATCACCGTTATCAGGGTCTATTACAATTTAGTGCAGTATTTGAATTTTAGATTCCTTTTTTTGGGTTGAGCGCTTGGGGAAGAATCTAGATAACTGCAGTGTGTCAGTTGTTGTTCTAGTTATATAAATGTGGAAGAGAAAAGGTGCCAGGAGGGGACAGTGTGCGCATGCAGAAAGAGGATGACATTGATCAGGGATACTTAAGCCTGACAGTCTGAGTAGCTGCCATCTGCCCTATTAAGCTGCATGCTGCCACCATAAAGCTGTCACCATAACTGAACCTACAGGAGTCTAGTTAATCATTCCTCCCCTTTCCAGCCGCACAAAGATATCAGATTGCCTTGTGCTGTCTGTGTGGTATTCAATCAATCATAGTGTTAGCTCATAGTGCTGTCCCCCCCCCCCCCCCCCCCATATTTCTGCATCTCTCCTATGGATGCCAAACAACACGCAAAAATGAATGTTGATTCTCTTCAATTGCACTGCATACCACCCAGACATACCCGATCCCCAAAGCCCCAGTACTTCCATCCCCAGTCCTCAAGTGCCCGCCGGTGTGCACTGGCACACACAAACACTTTACAAGCCCAGCCAATGAGTCTCACTGGCTGCCGGCAGTCACATGGGGCTGTAATGCATCATGGGATTGCAAGTGGAGGTCGGCCGTCAGCTGCTCCAGCAAAGAGCTGACAGCAGTAGAGGTTCCAGTGTACTCACCCCCTTCTGTCACAAGGATTGGCCACTCTGAATGTACTTATCTTCCCCAGTTTGGAGCATGCTGGGGCAGCACATGGTGTCTCAAAACAGCTGAAAAAAGGTGATCTTTTCTACTGTTGGCTCATTGCTGGAACAGCTAGCCTGGGGGTTAGTACTAATATTTTTTTCTTTTACTATAAAGAGGATTTAAATTGAATTAGCCCTTCTCACATTCAAATGGACATGAATTGGTCTATAAGATAGTACTGTTGTGCTGTATAGTTTTGTATACTTCTGTATACTGTTTTCATAGCATTCGTACCATGCTTGTAATACCCTATACCATAGCTCCGAAATGGCCCTGATTTGGAGGGACTGTCCCTCTTTTGAGTACATGTCCCCCCTGACCCTCGTTGTTCTCATGTATCCCTCTTTAAGGTGTAACATGCAGATCTGCAGCAATAAATTATTAATTCCCCTATTCCAAGTGTTTCTATTGTTGTAACTGTTACACCCTATCTCCTATCCATCCCTTAATGAGGGGACATGGCTTAATTTAACAATTGTCCATCTTTCGCACCCTGAAAAGTTGAAAGGTATGGTCTATGCACTCAGAGATGTCAACCTTGGTGACCAGTTTACTGGTTTGGTGGGGGCGTTAGGGTTATGGTTTATTCATTGTCTTTTGGAAAACAAATATCTATCATCCCTATGAAAATTAGCCACAGGTTATACACGGTGCAGGTATTAAATACATAACACTTACAACACTTACAGAACAGTAATTCTGACCCTTACACACACACGCCTCACTATTACAGTAACTGATGATTCAATGAAACAAAACACAGATGCCCCCTACCATATGGGGGATAAGCCGCGCACCTCCATTCCCATGACTGCAAAGTATGGGCACATGTGAGGAAATGGGGCGGGAAAAATGTGGACCATGGAAGGTTAAAAAAAAAAATAATAGTATTTTAATTTTATTTTGCTCAGTCAAGTTACACTGGATCCCTGGCCTGTTCAGGATGTTTTTTTGCTTTCATTATTGTACTTAGGTTACCTGTGGCTAACTTGCGTTTTTATGCCTGGCAATCATGTGTTATTTCATTTGTATGTTCCCAATGTCCTTGCATGTGTTTTCACTTGGTCACGGTGTTGCCATATCCAGTTTAAGCCTTTTGGAGCTGTATGCCTGAGTATCGTGGTTTCACAGCGCCCGAGCTGGCGCTGCTCATTTACATGTTAAATACAAATGATTTCTGGCCCTCCCCTCCGGCACTACCGGTCGCTAGTTCCATTGGAACAAAACAAACAACGCACAGTGCCACGTGTAGTGATGAACACTAATAGCGCTGTCTGCCTGTGGCTGGTGTTGCGGCTGAGGCAATAATAGCACCTCTGCAGACGCTCAAGTGGTGCTGCGAGGTGCTAGTGATAAATTGGCCTCCACATCTCAAAAGAATGTTGCTGCCAGCCACCGAATTGAGGTAGCTGCTGCTGCCACCTGCTGGCTGTGCTGAGTAGCAGCTATTTGCATAGTCACTTCACTCCTCATGAATCATTCAGCACCAATTCACTCACAATACTAAACAATACTAAAACAAGAGACAGCTGAATATTTCATTTTCTCTGTGTAGGATGCAGCCTTGCGACTTCTGAAAAAAACAGTTGAGTTGACATGTCTGTGTGCTGTATGTTTCACCCTGTCTGTAATAACCATTTTGTACAGTACTATAGAAGATGATGGCACTTATATACAATATACTTTAGAGCAATCAATTTTCTACAAATTCTACATAGATCTATTGCTACCAAAGGCTAGAACTCATCATCAACTTAAATGAGTTTCAGACAAAAACAAGAATATGTCACAGTGTGAGATTTTGTAGTGATTCCGGCTCATACTCCCCCATCTGGGTACATTGGCTGCTCCTCGCTCTTTCTCCTGACAAGGAATCGTATGCAGCCAGCCCTGACCAATGTGAGCAGAGAGAAGCCACAGCGACAGTTACCCACCACCCGCCTGCCCGCAGTCCTGCCTTTTTTAAAAGTTGCATATTTTGTGGTTACTCTCGAAAGACACAGTTTAAAACTTTGACAGAGATTTAAAGGGTCGGACCACCCAGGACAAGTTCAGGTCTAAAACACCCACTCACTGCGCCAACACATCTGTAATGCAAAGTAAATACATCAGCTGCATCAGGTGACTTTAGTAGAGGAAATGTAGCAACACAGACCGTTAAAGCTGCCCTCAAATTTCCAGCAACGTCAGGACCATCTACATCTATAAATCTGCATCTTATTTAAACTGGCTTACAAAAAATGCGGCTTGTATAAAGGAGAACATAAAATCTTGTGCTTACTTTAGATCTGGAGATGTGTAAAGATCAGAGGCAGTCAAAGGGGCATCTTTTGAGATTTGATTCACTAGAACAATCATTGATGTGACTGCTTGTGTTGCTTGTTCTCATAGAAAAACATATTTTATGAGGGCAGCCTCACCCCACACTCCCACAATCAAGTGCTGAATGAGACATTTTTGATCAGCTGAAACAATACACAATGGCCGACCAATGAACCAATTCTCGTTTATCGATTGATTGCAGCGCCTGTTTCCATGGAGTGTGGTCGCTTTAGCGATTTTTCATTCGATACATGCTCCGTCTAAATGGGCCATAAGACATTGCCCGGGACATTCTGATTTGACATGTTCCTCAGGTTAGATCCCTAGAAAGGCCAAATCGGTAAATTAAGCCCCCCCAGAACCCCAGTCAAATTCATGTTTCGGGTGGCTTACTCCGCTCCCTGGAGGGGGGATATCTTGACTTTGGATGTTCAGTCTGTTAAAAAAGCAAAATACTTATCCTTCCCCAGTAGTCCTTGTGACTAAAAGCATTCGCTGGGTGCCCACCTGGTGAACCCCATTGCCCACCAGGGATCACATGGGACATGTGAATGATGTGGGAGTGAGGACATGGTAGATTATTTTGCCTAATCTCTGACATCCTTTTCTCCTTAACAGGGTATCCCAAATCCCTTGGAGGGTAGGGATGTAAACAAAAAAAAAAATAGATACCCTTCAACCCTCAGCCTGCAAGGCATCACAGTTTGGGATGCTTCTCCCAGTGAAGATCTCTGGGAAGTTTAAAGTTTGTTATAAACACTCACCATCCACATCTGGGGTGCAGAAACCACTTTCATGTATATCCTTTTACTCCAGCAACCAACACCAGGCAGTAGAGGAGTAACTACAGGTGGTACAGAGGAAGCAACTACACTGGGGCCCATGAGGTCGGGGGGCCACCTTATTTATCTGATTTATGCTCACATCTATATTGCTAGAACACACAATTTGTATTGGCTGTTTCAGTCTTTGGTGGTCTAATTGTACCCAGTTTAAAATTGCCATCCGAAGGGATGAATGTGACAGGAAATAGTTTACTGTATGAGCAGTTCCCATTTAATGTCTGCAACAGGGCCCAGCCATGTTTAGTTACCCTTCAGCTTGGCAGGCAATGTTCTGTGCATAGCTCCACATATACACTCTCAACAAACCCGGTGGGCATATGGGAAGTTTAGCCTTGTTAAGGATCTTTAACTGGAGGGACACGCCACATCAGGATGCCCCAGAGGTGGGTGTTAAAAGGGATCTAATGTCATTTTTGAAGGGTAGGACCACTTTAAGATGTCTCAAGATGTGGGATGTTATTGTAGATGTAGACAAAGGCATCGATTTTAAGATGGCTCAAAATAAACATGTCTAATGTCTTCTCAGTGGTCTGCATCTCACATGAGCATAGATCACAGCATCTTCTTTGGTCCTTTCTCCCAGGGATTTCTCTTTGGTCCTCAAAACTGGGATAATTGTTAGACTGTCAATTGTATAGCTGTTGTATAGCAATAACTTGTCTGTATCTCCCAAGATCTGAATATCACTGATCCTCGGCGCAGGCAGATGGATGCCTAGAATGGGATTTCAGGAAGATGTTCCAAGGTCAAAAATAGAGTTTTGATCCACTTAAAGTGGACCAACACCCAGGATTTTGACTATCCTGGGTTTTAGTCCACTTCCCCGGGGCACCCCCGATCAGGGGTGCCCCGCTATGTGAAACCCCCCAGATCACTAGCTTCAACTCACCTTACCGCGCTCCTATGGCGCATGCGGGGCCGCTCGCCCAATCAGCATGCTCGGAGCCGTTGAGCTATGCACGTCTAGCCTCAGATAAGTCTTGAATGCCATTGTGTGTGTGAGAAGTGGATGAAAACAGATAACCAGTTTGTAGTTTCCAGGTCATGGGCGCCAAATAGCTAATCTGGGGTTGCCACAGAAGTAGGATCCAACGTGTGGTCAGACATGGAAGCAAACATCTGTCTCCTGACTGAGTGCAGTATTGGTTGGTGAAGATGGATTTTCCCAGTCAGTGCCAGTGGGGCCCAGCCAAGCTGTATTTAAACATGCATGCTCAACCTATTCACATTTATCTCAGGATCATTGTACACATCATACATCAGATCGCTGTCTTATGTCCTAGTACAGCACAAGAAATGTAAAAGCCAACAAGTTATTTGTGAGATGGAGCAGTAACCTGTCTCACATACATAAAATACAGTTTAACCTAAGCCCCCCCCTTTAAGCTCTTTAGAGTGGGCTCAATTCCAAATTACAATTATGCATTATGGCAGGGGTCCCCCCTCTTGAGGGCTGAAACAGACCAGGTTTTGCAGCTCTCCAAAGAGATGTACAAGTGATGTAATTAGTGGTAAGACGGCGCTAAAGCCCTAATTATTATACTTGTGCATCAGTGTGGAGAGCGCAAACCCCAGGCTTCAGGGAGAAGGTTTGCATTAGAGTATAATTTACTTGTGTGGGGTAAAAGTTGGCCTACTGCATCCTCATCTTGGAAGACAGAAGACCTGTCCTAAACCTGTGTACATGTTGAACTATTAGCAATAACTAATCATTACAAATGTTATCTTGTTTGCCCACTGTATTGTGAACCTGGCCCAAAAACATGGAACAAGTGGAAATGGAATGGCAATTACTTATTACAGAGGGTTCCAATCGGCGGTACAAACATCACCAATGGTATGCAGGGTCATAGCAGGTGGTTCTTGGCAGAGCAGCAGACTAATCTTTACCCCAACCTGATCTTTACCCATCTATACAGTAGTTCCCAAGCATGATCTGTCCCATAAATACAAAACCGTTCCAAAAAGTGCTGTAAATAATTTCTGTGCATTATTTTGCACTTTAGATAGTTATTTTGTGTTTTTACAACATGGTTTTAGTTGACTGAAACCCCATATGTACCACCAGGTCGTACTTGATATAATTAGAGAATGGATAGTGATAGTTTATGAGACTTCTTGGCTCAACTAATGCATAACTAGTCAGTTACGAAGGAACTAAAGTTAAGCCATCACTTCTACTTGGCAGCCAATTAAGTGATCGTTCAGGTTTATTGTGCAAGCCCACTCGGTAGTCATGTGATGTGATTAGCATCCATTCAGTGAATGAGGAAGTGGTAAGCATTGGCTGACTTGACTTTAGTTTCTCTTTAAGAAAACAAACATATCTGTTTAGTCTACTCCTGACTGGGTATCACTGAGGGATGATTTGGGTGGGTCGGTATCAGGTCCAGACCTGGTTTAGGAAGAGGCCATGTCAGATATAGAGACAGTCTCTAACAGTCTCTTGCACTCGGCAGCAGTCTCTTATGCCATTGTGGGCATTACAGGCTAATGTGACAGCTAAACTGCAGGTTCAGCTGGGCTGCAGGCAGAGTTGTCACTAAATGTGACCGGGCCCTAGTGCAGACACTGACTGTGAGCTGTCTTGGCTCAAACTGCTAAAGACTGAAACAGCAGAGACCACCTCAATTCCTTTATGTAAATTCTGCCATGCCAGGGCATTATCAGTACGACATGATTCTGGTTCGGATCCCAGACAAATTCCAGATGTTAATGGGACCCATTTTATGGATGCAATGTCATATGAGGGGAGGGCCCCTTGCCATAGAATGTATGCCGTCCAGGGTAATGTTGGGGGGGATTGCATAGTCGTTTGTAAAAAGGGGTCTTTTTTCAAATTAGTTGTGACTTCCAGAGTGTTAAAGGTGGGCCAAAATAGGTGGCTCCGGGATGGCCAAGAGATCTCTTGGATGTAGAGGCATAACTAAATGTGACTGGACATACAAAATTAATTAAAAATAACATTTTTATGTAATTTTAACTAAACTGAATTAAATTGAGACTGAAAGCAAAGATAATGAGTTCTGTCTTTTTGTCCATTAAGCTATACGCACAAATATTATAAATTTGATGGAGGAAAAACAATGATTGGGCCCCCTGACCTCTTGAGCCCCGATGCGGTCACAACCTCTGCACCCCTTGTAGTTATGCCCCTGCTTGCATGATATTTGACACACTTTAATGTTATGGTGTCAGCAGGAAGAGTAAAGGTGGCCTCAGAATGTTATAGAAGCCTAAACACTATGGGTGGCCCCAGGGTGATAAAGAGGGCCTTGGGTTATATCTGGCATGCTTAAAAGGTGATTGGGCTGCAGACACAGTAAGGGTGACCACAGTGTGTCAAGTAAGCGCCTTGGACAGACTGAGTGGCTCCTGGAAGGTAAATGGGGGCATTGCATGATATGAGGTACCCTTTAATGGTATAGGGGCAATAGGGTAACATTGGAGGAGGTAAAACACAGCCCCTGACAATTTGGCTGTATGGGGCCCAAAAGTGTATGATGGCTGCCCTGATGCCATGTGAGGACAAAACTGATAAATAAGAGAGAGGATCCACAAGCATGGGCCTCCCTGACCTCATGGATCCCAATGCAGTTGTTACCCGTGCAACCCCTGTAGTTATATCCGATTGCAGGTATGCGGCTTTTACTTCTAATGGAGAACAGTCAGGTGTGGATATGCAGAAATGGGTAATACGAACCACCACTGTCAATCCAAATTATTTTGGGTGCATTCACCTTTAATCATATATATATAAAAAATAAGTGTACCAATGACTTACCCTCATTTTGCAAGGTATGGATGCCTAGCCCTGCTGCGGCACCAGCAATGTGATAGGAGAAGCGTCTGGTTTGGAACTGCTTGGCATAGGACCCCGGCTCCTCTCTGGGACACGCAGGAGGGTAGGTATAAGCCGTGCTCCTGGGCCGATTTACCTGCATGGTTGTCAGGTGTAGAGGACAGGCCAGTGCCCCTTTAGCTGGCAGCTTAATCTCTTCCCTCTGAGCATATGGGATGCCAGGAGAGGGGTCTGGCTGGACAGACATAGAGAGGGTCCAGGCATTGGTGGAGGAACATGGACAGAAAGTGGCAGCAGCAGCAGCAGCCTTATTACACAACAGCAGCCTGTTCCCAGCTCCTGATGACAGATCCTGTGTGACGAAATCCCAATTTGAATATCTAAATGTGATCGTCCTTTTCCCTGTGAAAATGCAGAATTTTTATAATCCAGGTTAGTGCTGCATCAGCAGGCGGCTGTCTAATGGGAATATCGCAGCGGAGGGAGACAGATACTGCAGCAGACAGGCAAAGCCAGGCTGTCTGGGGGCTCTTCTGCAACACCAGGGATCAGTCCAACCGTCATTCCAAGCCCATCCTGAAGGGATCAGTCCAACTGTGATTCCAAGCCCATCCTTGAGGGATCAGTCCCCTTCCACACCATCCTCCCACTGGCTTCCTGATGTCTAATCCATCACCCCCCTCCTCTATCCCTCCACGATGAGCAGATTGCTTGCCTTGAGGAAGGTCTGCTCCTGTATGAATTCCCACCTTTTCCTTAGCTGTCCTTAACTGTTTTGTAGCACTGAGCACCACTGTGGTCTAACTGCCAAGTGCCAACTCTAGCCCTAGAGGCTGCCAGCACCCTTGGGTGCACAATCATGCCTTGTGTTCCAGGCAATGCACCTCACACAGGCTCAGCCTGCCATATCCTTTGTTCTCCCTGCTTTTGCTAGTGATGCTTTTGGCTTGCATACCCACTCCTGCCTGCAGTTTTTTCTCCTCTTCTCTTTCCTTTTTTTTTTTTTTAACTGTGTATGTGAAATCCGACTCTCCTTCCTTCGCTGTTGGATTTCACGTAAGATGTATTTAAAATCTGGTCTGGATTTTCCCTTTGCACATGGTTTTACCCACCCCCACCTTTCAGGAATACTGTCTATAGCTTCTTTTCTTTCCATGACTTATGCGGCATCCTTATTTATTAATGGTAATACCCCTGTCTGTGCCGCTACACCGAAGGGCACCGTATGGCCCCATCTGGCACAAGGAGGGTATAATATGCGATATAGGGATGCACTGCAACTGTAAATGTAAAAGCAGATCTTACGAGAAGGCTGGGGCGTTAGGGCGGGAATGATCCCACTGTAACCCACCGCAGTCTCAGGAGAAACAATCAGCATGAGGAACATCCTCCGCATGAAAATATTACTGGACATCTGTTTCTCTGCTGTGTGATAGATTTCCAATAGAGAAATTGCCAAACAGTATAAACTGCCTGGTATTTATAAGGAATTCACATCATGTGTGTAGTCAGGATAGGCAGGGGTTAATGCCAGAACGCTAATAAGCACTTGTGAGCATCGGAAATGTAGACTGTCATTCGGGGTTAAGCGACACAGTGCCAGACTGTTGCAAGCACTTATTTAAATGAGCTGATTTGCTTGTAAATACAGAGCTGCAGGCAGTGGTATAACTAATTGTGACTGGTGCCAATAATAAATGGGGGCCCTGTCAAGGCTGTTTTTTAACTGAATTGAATGCAGCTAGACAGCTAAAAGCCTTTAAAAGCAGAGACAAGTGGTGCTTCCTTTCTCTAAATGATGCCAATTTGACACAAATATGATAAATAAGATTGAGGAGCGATAATGATGTGGCACCCCTGACATTATGGGTCCCAGTGCAGTCACATCCTCTACAGTTATGCCCCTGGCCCCTGCAGACAAGTGTCTACAACCCCAAAAACCCAGTTAAGGCCAAATTATGGGTATCCGTGGTACTGAGCTCTTCTTTTAGGGGAGACCCTCCACCGCTCAATCTGGTCCCATCTGAAACTGTCAGGGCTGCTCATTCATTCAGACAAGGTACTGCAAGCAAGGCGAGTATAGCCTTTCTTTTTTTTTTATTATGTGCCTGGAAATTACATTAACAAATCCAAGGAAACCTTAAAATGGGCTTTAATACTTACCCTTTCATGATCCCTGCAACTGCAGCCTTCTCTCCCTATTGGGTTCGCCTTCTCGGTGTGCACAACCACTTGTTAACCAAATCGGCCACTATGGGTCATGTGCGGCAAGACTGTTTTGGGGTAGTTAAAAAGCAAGGAAAAGTATTCAGTAGTCAAGGCTTTAGGTCCTTTCCCACAACTCCCTATAGCAGATGTCTTCATTTATTGTTGTTGGAAAACCTTAGTGAAATTACATCCTACCATAAAATGGTTTTAAGAAGGACCTGCCCCATACCAGAAAAGTTACAGCAGAACAGTGTTCTCGCCTATGTGGCACCAGGTGGGTGGAATGACTACAAGAGAGGTAAGACACTGCTCACTGAAATATGCATCACCCAAATTTATAACAGCTGTGTACCCGGTGTGCCCAGTATGTGGGTGTGACAGATGTGTTGCCATGGAAGCCGCCCACCACTCAGCATCTACTGATAGCTAAATAATACTGCGGGAAGGTGTAAGACAGACAGTGCATCTTAGTGATGCAATTATGACAGAACCTGTTGTTTTCCCACCACCATATTCTGCTCTTGTCTCCAATATTACAATACGTCTATGATCTCACAATCCCTGCAGCTGACGAAAAAAATGCCCAGGCTCTGTGGTCTACCAGGAAAATAGACTGGCATCCCTCCAATCGATTCTCAGCTCTGCTGCTTGCCTCCACCTATCCCCAGGGCTGCTCCTCTCTGTCATTCCCTCCACTTGCTGCCAATATCTGAGAGAATTCAGTTTAGACTTTTAATCTGAACCTACAACAATCTCTCCAACCAAGGCCTGCCCAAAATGTTATTGTTAGTCCAAAGATACTAACACACATGCAGCCTCTGCTATGCCTAGGACCTTGCCCTGTCCTCAACTCTCATCACCTTCATCCACTCTAGTCTTCAAGACTTCATGTCTGCTCCAATACGCTGAAATGCTCTTCCCCAAACAATTCACTACTCCCCAACCTTTCAAACCTTCAAAGGTGCCTACAAAACGTATCTGTATCACCTAGCATAAAGAGGAACAATCACCAGGATTTTCACTATGCTTGTCATTGTTCCTCTCCAGTCAGACATCCTGATTTCTTTAATGAAAAAGTAAAAAAAAAATGCCAGGCCCATTTACAGCACTGATAATATACACACTATAAAACAGCTACAGAGTAAACAACTAAGTAGAGATGGGCGAACCCAAACCACAACGTTTGGGTTTGTACCAAACGTTGTCAGTTCGGGTTCCCAAACTCGAACACGGACTTCAGCCAGAAATCCATGTTCGAGTTTGGCGTCTGGCCTGAGCGTCGAAAAGCTGGTTGATGGGCTGCTGAGCAGCCTATAAACCAGCTTCACCTAAGATTACAGCGGCAGAAGCACTGCGGTAACTTACCGGAGCCCTGAATCTCCTCTGCCAGCGGCGGCATTCCATACTGGCTCCCATGAGTGACGACACTTGTAAGGATAGGATACTGAAAATCCCGGTGATAGGTCCACTTTAAAGAACCAAAAGTCAAAAAGTCTTTGGGTGCCTCTTTTCCTTATCCTGGATCTTGGGATGACTCAAACCCACAAAGTCCTGTGGGCTGCTGTTTTCCATTTCGCTTCTCCCCAGCCTTGCTGTATGTCCCTGCTGCTGATAACATGGGAAAAAGCCCCCCTTGTTGATTGGCAGCAGGGGGAACATTGTGTGACCACCCAAGAGCATCCCACACTGATTTGAATTAAGTGCATGGCTGAGCAAGGCTGGAAAAGAAGCACACTGTTGGCTCTGGGGGGCAAAACTGGAAGACAGGAACCCACAGGACTTTGTGGGATTGAGTCTACAGGCTGAAAGGCCCCCTAATATAATATGACTTCTTATCCATAACAATTATATTTCTGAGCTCCTCTTCACCCCTCCCTCCTAGACATATTACCATCACAGCCTTTGCTACCGTACTTTGAGATTTTTTTATTATACGATTCAAGAGCCCGATTACCTATTCTGCGCACCCTCCAATATGCCCTTTTTCCGCCCTTAACAACATCGAAAATGATGGGGGCCCCATCACAGCTATGTACGCCCTGGCTACAACCCAACCATACTATTTGCTTCCCACCACACATTTCTGGTGTCTAGTCCTCTAGTGTCCACTGATCTTGTCTCCTGGCTGTTGGTGGAATCTTCAAGAGGTCTCTTGCCAATGAAGAGACACATATTAGATGGGGATAAGGCAGCATGGTCTAGAGTCTAGACCACATGTGTCAAACTCAAGGCTCAGGGGCTGGATGCGGCCCTCCAGGCCTTTTTATGTGGCCCTCTGACGCTGTCTGATGGCAGTGGCACCCCTTCTAGCCTACTGGTCACTTCAAGGCTGCTCACACTCGCAGCATGATTTTGTGCCTGTGTGTGGCTGCTAAGTGATGTGGTGGTACGCTGTGGAGCACAATAAAATAATTCATTTTTTTTCATTTCATCAAAATAATTTAGCACCTGTGTCTGTCCTGGGCAAAATAATTCTGTGGCTGTCCATGACTATGCTGGGCAAAATAATTCAGTATACGCATCCTGGACAAAATAATTCTGTGTCTGCATAATAAGTTAGACACCTCTAACAGACTATAACTGTGCCACTATCTGGAAACACGTGTCTACCACTAGGTAGTAATGACTTTGTAAATACTGGAAGATATACAGAAGCACTGAATGGCCAGCTGGCTATTTCTGGGCACTTTGGTATAAAGCATGATTTGCATGGCTGTGCCCACTGCTAGACCTGGGTAAATCCTGTTATTCTACGTCTGTATGTGCAATGTAATAACTCTCTGTTTTAAGAAAGCACTCGCTGCAATTTACCCTTGAAATGGGGGTGGGGGGTTGGAGAGGAGGACCCCTTTTGTTATTTAGAAAAAAACTGTTTTACTTTGATCATTTTGGTGAGCTGTCACTGTGATCACTTGACCGTGCGCTACACTTATTAGATGCTAACTGACCCTTACTGGGAGGCCACAGTTATCAAGTGACACTGTGATCACTTGCCTGGGCTTGGCACGAAACCAAAAAAAAGCAGTGACAGAACAAAAAATACAATTCTGTGAAATACTAACCTGTAGAATTGGTATTATAAGTATACAGTACGTCCTGCTCCAGATAGATTACTTACACTTGGGTTATCCTCCGCCAGATGGCGCTGCACTGCAGAGACATGTAAAACAGGCTCCTCCCGGCCCCTCAAATACCCAGGGACCTCCCACAAATCCCCAGCATTGAAAAGCAGAGAACAAGAAGCCGGGAGAATTTAACCACCCAAAAAAACAATGACAACAATCACCATACAGGGGATCCAGAATGATGCAAAAACCAGGGTGGGGTGGAGCAGGACATACTGTATACTTATAATACAAATTCTACAGGTGAGTATTTCACAGAATTGTATTATTCTTAGTATACAGTACGTCCTGCTCCAGATAGATTACTTACACTTGGGACATCCAATAGCAGTGTCCATAAGGTAGGGTGGGATCCCCCAATAAAAAGGTAACAGCAGACAGTTTAAACCACTGCCGCCTGCAAAACCTTGTGGCCAAAAACAGCAACAGCTGAGGCCTTAACATCAACCTTGTAAAACTTTGAAAAGGTATGAACAGAAGACCAAGTAGCACCTTGCAAACTTGTTCAACAGAAGCCTGGTGCTGAAAAGCCCAAGAGGCACCAATAGCACGAGAAGAAAGAGCAATAAAGCGAAGGGAGGATTCTTTCCCTTAGCATAGCAGGCCTGAATCACAGCCTGACGAATCCACATGCTGATAGTAGACTTGGCAGAAGCCAAAAACCCTTCCTAGGACCAGAAGGGACCACAAGAAGAGCAACAGTGTTCTTGAAAGGTGCAGTAGCCACCAGATAGTACTTCAGACACCTAACCACAACCAAAGAGTGCAAAACTCTCTCCTTAACATTGCTAGGATTAGGGCACAAAGAAGGAAGAACAATATCCTGATTCAAATGAAAAGCAGACACTACCTTAGGTAGAAAGTCAGGTTTGAAACGAAACACCACCTTGTCCTGGTGTCTCTCATAGTAGGGGGGCTGAATGGACAGCGCCGCCAACTCAGACACACGCCTGACAGAAGTGATAGCCACCAGAAATACAACCTTGAGCATTAAGAATGGCCAAGGCAGCATCCTGCACAGGTTCAAAGGGAGCACCCTGCAAGGCTGACAGAACCAAGTTCAGATCCCAAACAGGCACCATAGGCTTATGTGGGGGACGGACATGAGTGACCCCCTGGAAAAAAGTCCTGGTCAGAGGGTGCTGAGCAAAGGACTTCTGGAAGAAAATAGCCAGGGCAGAAACCTGACCCTTCAGAGTACTGAGTTGGAGCCCCATCTCCAACCCATGCTGCAGGAACTCCAGAATCCTGGGAATAGAGAACACACGACAGGGAAGAGACTTAGACTACACACCAGTCAATGTAGACATGCCAAACCCTGTAGTAAATGGAAGAGGAAGACTTCTTCCTAGCTTTAATCAAAGTATCCACAACCGAGGAAGACAGCCCCTTCTCCATCAAGATGGAGGTTTCAGCAGCCCAGCCGTCAAAGCCAGAGTTTGTAAATTGGGATGGCGCATTGAGCGCTGAGTGAGCAAATCTGGCACCCAGGGCGGAGCGTACTGATCTACTGCCAGCTGCACCACGGCTGCGAACCACACTCTTCTTGGCCACCTTGGGGCCACCAGAATTGCTAGCACCCCTTCCAGAGCAATCTTGCGCAGAACCCTGCCCAGCAGGGGAATTGGAGGGAAGACATACAGGAACTGAAAGTCCTTCCATGACATTGCTAGCGCATCCGAGGTCAGGGCCAGAGGATCCCTGGACAGAAAGACAAAAGCTGGGAGCTTGTGATTGTGGCAGGACGCAAACAGATCCACATCTGGTTGGCCCCAACGGTGACACAGAGATGGAAACAACCAGCTGCATAGGGACCATTCTCCCTGGCGAGAGGTCCCCCTGCTCAGAGAGTCCACCAGGTGATTTTCCACCCCCGGGATGTACCCCGCTGAAATGCAGGGGACATTGGCCTCCGCCCAAGTCAGGATCAGAGACTCTTCCTGGAGGCCCCCCTTGCTCCGGGTCCCTCCATGATGATTGATGTAGGCAACTGCCATCTGGTTGTCCGAGCACACCTGAACAGGTAGGCCCCAAAGAGGAGTAGTCAAGCGATCCAGAAATAACCTGATCGCCCGCAGCTCCAAGACATTGATAGGTGTGTGGGCCTCCTGAGGGCCCCACCTCCCCTGGAACCGCAGGGACTTCCAGAAACCCCCCCAACCTGACAGACTGGCATCCGTGGTGAACGTCTCCCAGGAAGGGGCAAGAAAGGATCTGCCCCCCAACAGGTTCCTTGAGTCCATCCACCACAAGAGGGACCTCCTGACCAGGGGGGAGAGCACACAGACCCTGTCCAGGGACGCTGGGGCCTTGTCCCATACAGACAATAGGTGAAATTGCAGAGGCCTCAAGTGGAACGGAGCATAAGGGACCACTTCGAAGCACGCCACCATCAGGCCCACCAGCTGCATCCCCTGCCTGATGGAGGGATGGGGACAAGCTAGGAGGGACTGAGCCTGTGCAATTAGACTGTCCACCTTCTGTTGAGGAAGGAAGATAACCCCGAGGTAACCCCGAAACGCGTTACCTTTGAATGGGGAGCCCAGGATATTCACTCCACACAGGTCATGTTATATTTTAAAATGTTACATTAAATGTTATGTTTTAACACACTTGGTGAGCTGGACCTGCAGCACATTACTACAATTGGGACTTACAGAGGTCTGTCCGTGCTCCCAGGTGAAATATCTCAGGGGATTTCTGAGCTGTCTATCTTCTTGGGACTACGAAGGAAGATCCTTGCCTGAACTGTATCCAGATTCATTCCTAGGAATGGAGTTACCAAGGAAGGGGACAGTGAGGACTTGGTGTGGTTGATCACCCATCCAAATGACTCCAGAGTGGACACCACCAGCTGAGTATCCAACTCTGCCTGATGTAGAGACTGGGAAGTGATGAGGATGTCGTCCAGATAGGGAAGCACGCGGACGCCCTGACATCTGAGCAGAGACATCACGCCAGCCAGCACCTTGGTGAACACCCTGGGAGCTGAAGTGAGGCCATAGGGCAAGGCCACAAATTGGTAGTGTTGATCCATCAGAGCGAACCTGAGGAACCTTTGATGACCTGGGAACACAGGAATATGAAGGTAAGCATCTTTGATGTCCACAGAAGTCATGAAATCCCCTTGGCGCAGGGAACTGATGGCAGAGCGCAGAGTCTCCATGCGAAAGCGCCTGCCCCTGACAAACTTGTTGAGAATCTTTAAGTCCAGGATGGGCCTGACAGAACCATCCATTTTGGGTACTGTGAATAGGTTGGAATAAAAGCCCTTTCCTTTTTCTCTTAAAGGGACCTGGCAGATGACCCCCAGCTCCAGGAGGCCCTGCATTGCTTGCACTAGCTCCTGAGCTGACACAGGGTCCTGAGGAATCGGGGATCTGATGAATCTTGGAGGGGGATCGGCAGCAAACTCCAACTTGTAACCGGAGGACACTACCTCCTGAATCCACCGGTCTGAGACATGAAGCCTCCAGACGTGAGCGAAGTGCTGCAGCCGTCCCCCCACCCGGATGGGTGAGGGCGCCCCATCATGCCTGAGGGGGCTTGGGAGAGGATTTCGCTTTGGGACCCCAGGAGGAGCCAGGACGTCCACGTCCTCTGCCTCTACCCCAGAAACCTCCCTGGGCCCCAGGGAAAGAAACCCCCCTTCCCTGTCTTGCACCACGGTAAGGGGAGGAGAAGGAACCCTGACCCCGAAAGGGTTCCTGCCTCCCTTAGCAAAAAGGTCCAGGCGGTCCCCAACAGACGCAGTCCTTTAAAGGGAAAAACCAGGCCTTCTTGGCAGCGTTGTCAGCAGCCCACTGGCGCAGCCAAACCGAGCGGCGTATAGCCACCACGAGGGCAGAAGTTCTGGCATTCACACATTCTGATGGTGTCATCCAATGCTGATAGTACAAAATTTACAAAAACATCACAACTGGAGAGTGCATTAAACACCTCACAAGGCAAATCATCAGGGGCACTATCAAGTATATTTCTGATAAGGGTTCTAGTGGCCACAGCAGTAATGGCAGAGGCACAGACCGGGCGCAGCGCCGTCCCCGCACATGCAAAGGCGTGGGATGCCAGCTGATCAATACGCCGGTCTTCAGCATCCCGCAGGGTAGTAGAATCAGGGGAATGCATAACAGAGGTGTTAGATAGCCCTAGGATCGGGGCATCCACCTTGTGGGGGGGGGATGACCAACATTTAACCACCTCAGCAGGAAAGGGATACTTCCTATCCCAACACTTTGAAACCCCGGGAAGTTTACTGGGGCGCTCCCATTCCTTGAGCACAAGGTTATGGAAATGTGCCTGCTCTGGAAATTCCAAACGTGATCTTGCTGTATGGAAAAGCTCCCCTCTTTGCCTGGGAGCCTCAACAGGGAGAGAGATAGACAGAACCTCAAAAATCTGGGTCAATAATCTGTCAGTGTCATCCGGGGCCCACGGGTCAGAGCCAGAACCGTCATGACCCCTTGGTCTCTCATCAGATGAGCCTGAATCAGAAAAGAGCTCCGCTTCATCAGATGGGGTATAGCCACACAGATTCCAAAACTCCTCAGTTCCCATAGGGAAAACAGTAACATTAGGCGTCAAGTGCCGCTTCTTAGCAGGGGCCTTACGCGCTAAAGACTTTGCAATAATCTGTTCAACAGTAGCCAGTCTAGAAGACAAGTCAGGCTGAGAATCCCCACTGAGTGAGAGTTAAGCTTGGGGGAGTAAGTGACGTGAAACGAGGTGCAGCCACTGGCAGGCCAGATTGCAATGCAAGCACCTGCTCAGCACAGGGTACACAGACCCGCGCCTTGTCAGTGTCAGCATGAGGCTGCCCACACGCTACACACAGCCAGTCTTGTCCCAAAGGGACCCCGGTAACATTATCCTGGGATGCCTCCATATGGTGATTATAGCGGCGCTATACGACGATAGGGAATAACGCTATATAGCAACCCTGGATGCCCCAATAACCCGCTAGGGACGTGGGAGTATAATTTTTACAAGGCCTACAAGTAATATACTAAAAACAGGGCCGGGAGAAGCCAAGAAGGGTTTGTCCCGCCTGAAAGACATAAGCAGCCAAGACCTTAAGTACATCGTAACAAAAGTGAAGCAGATAAAGCCGCCCTCGAGGGCACTTACGGACCGTGGTCGGTAGGAGTCCGTCGCGCATAGGCCAACCAAGCAGAAAAGATGGCGTCGGTATACCTCGAGGGGCGGGCCAGTAAGAGTGCGAAGCCAGAAAGGCCAACAGCCAATGATGGCGCACCAGCGCCTGAGGTAATGCCGCCGCCAAGCACGGAACCAAGTCAGCGCGCGGCGGCGGTGGTAAATTTAAAAGGCAATAAAGACAAGTCAGCGCGGCGGCTGACACAAGAATAAAGGCATGTGAAAAGGGAAAGCACAGACGTGCATAACATACATATCAAGGAGGATGAGGGAGGACGGCGGGCACTTAAATAGGGCCCACTGATAGGCAGGGGAAAGGGGCAATAGTGCGGGAGGGGCATCCCATAGAGGCTCACCATAAGCCTGAACCGCCTACCCTTTGGTGGGGGATTGCGGTGGAGCAGCGCTCCTAAGCACCTAACAGCGGTGCTGCCTACCTTCACCTGAACAGCGCAGCCAAGGCTGGGAGGCATATTACTAGTGGAACGGGTGGGAATAGTCCTACAGGGCTGCAGGTTAATAACCCCGCTCACCTGCGAGTAGAGAGAGCCAATTTCTCGTCCTTCGCAGCCAGACTGCAGAGAAATTCTGGGGATTTGTGGGAGGTCCCTGGGTATTTGAGGGGCCGGGAGGAGCCTATTTTCGATGTCTCTGCAGTCCAGCGCCATCTAGTCCAGCACCATACATCCCAAATGTATTAGATTTGGAGCAGGACGTACTGTATACTAAGAATATCTATAGCTGGGGAACTCCACTTCTTGCAAAGGTCCATTTACAGGCATCCGGTGAGACGTAAAGGTCCAGGCGGATGGCTGTCACAGGGGTGGATAATTAGAAATCAGAGCACTGGATTACACAGGCAAAACTATAAAACGCTGTTTGCCCCCCCACCCCAAGTTGAACTGAGGGGCTAAGCTGGGAGGTCAAGATTGGATGGGGCAAAGAAACCGAGATACAACGTTTTGTGAACCTTGCAATACCACTTCCTGCCAGTGCAGTACTTCATATTGTAATGCTAAGTGCCAGGGAGCAGAGTCATGACACTGGCAGGGAGACTAAGCATTACATCGACGATCAAGTAAATAGGGCAGGGCTGTCAGGGAAAGAGGTCCGTAAATTTGGTGCCGAGGTCCGCATTCGGATCCCCAGTTCGCCAGTTGAGTACCGCTGATCTATAGTAATCAATCAACACAACTGGAGTGGCTGCATTTTTTCTAGAAGACATTTCGCGAGTCTTCCGACCAGGGCCGGATTATAAGGGGTCGCAAGGGGAGCAACCCCCGGGGCCTCCACCATTTGCCCTGCAAATGGGGCCTTCTCCTACCTATGGTCTTTTCAGTCTTTGGTCAGACAGGCCAGCAGGAAAGCTATTGGTGTCAGTTGGGGCCCCCTGCGCCTGGGTAAGCCTTCTTTTGTTTTTACAAACCTGCAGCCAAAGCTAACACAGGGCAGGATGGAGAGTCTAAAGCAGCAAAGCCACCAAGCACAGCCGCTGGTAGATCAATGTATGGTATTGTTTTCTGCTGGACCAGCTGGGTGACTACACTACCCCCCGCCCAGAATGACAAAGCAGCAGTTCCTGAGCAGCACACACCCACACAAGGGTGACACAAGGGACTCAATCTGACGTTCCAGTAAGTGGACAGGTGCCAGAAAACCACCAGTTACTTGACTGGACTATTATTTTAAAGGAAAAAAAAATACTGTATATGGGGCCTCCACCACACTTAATCCGGCCCTGCCTGTACTATTCATCTTCACCTTTATCTTTTAGATTGTAAGCTCCTAAGAGCAGCAGTGTATTGCAGTTAAAATGTGTATTTATGCATTTGCACAGCTGACCCATAATATCCTGTGTTGTTTTCCCTATCTGTCATTTCTTCTTTGTACAGCACCACGGAAGATGATGGCGCTATATAAATATACAATAATAATGATCTGGAGGGGAGGGGTGAATTGGGCATAAACATTTTTCCTTGCAGTTATTTTATTAAAAGACAATGATTCGTGCTTGCCAGTCACCGATTTAGTACAAAAATTGCAAGTTAAAGCTGTAGGTAGGTTGTAGGTGCTCTTTGATTGCCAGTTACTGCTTTTACAAGTAGGCATGAAGTGGTTAAACATTTCACCTTTGTGTACTCCCTGCCAACAGCATAAAGCCGAGTCACACAAAATTCTTTTTGTGATACACAACAGCGAGCGAGTGAGCCAAGCGGCGCATGGCGGCCCAGCATGTGCTGAATACCCTCTCTGGAAGAACGACCTGCTGTATACTGTCAGCATGACACACCCGCGGCTCCCTGCAAATCCAGAAAATAGAGGATGAATTGTGCTGCCTGGAATCAGGAAATTACAAAACAAGGATGTATTATTACACAATTGTGGACATGATGTGACTTTGACTTCAGCATATGTTGTCCCCGACAAGCTGCTGTCTTAAAGTGGAAGGTACATTTAGCCCAGGTTCACATCTTCCTGCTGTATTGCACTAGTATAGGGTAGCCAAAGCTCTGATTGGCTAAAAAGTGGCAAACCACCACACACCATGTAGGGCGTGGGCCTACACACTCTCTGGGAAGTCTGTAGGTCAGCTGTGCCCCCCATCCTACAAAAAGCAATAGCCCAAGTGAGCTGCACGGCTGCCCCCTCCTGACCTCAGGGAAGCTTATTCTTTTATCACAGTTGTCTTCACCACAATAGTCTTCTCCTTAGCATTTTCTCCCTGCATTTAGCTCACCTAACAAACCTTCATTAAAAATGGCACAAAGCTCATAGAGGTGAAGCCCCGCAGCCCAGGTAATGCCGGGTTTTGATGACCTGCTACATAACTAAACAAGCAGGCCAAAAAATGTACAAGGTCCCCACTTTCGTTATGGTCCTGGTAAGTTCTCATAGTCCACAATGTTGGCTGACAAGCCAGACGTGTGCAGGCACATGCACGTGTCCAGAGAACTCTATCAATCACTGGTGGGGTGCCTGCCACCATTATTCGAACCAGCAGTAGGTAAGCATCCCTCCCAACTATCCCTCTTTTGGAGGACTGTCCCTCATTTGAGTCCATGTCCTTGTGCCCCTCGTCGTTCTCATCTGCTGTCCCTCTTTGGGGTGTAACAGGCAGATCTGCATCAATAAATTATTAATTTGCCTAGTGTTTATATTGTTTATAAACACCAGGTTGTTTATACTGTTGTAACTGTTACAACCTATCTCCTATCCATCTCTAAATGAGGGGGTGTGGCTTAATATAACAACTGTCCCTCTTTCCCACCCTGAAGTTGGAAGGTATGGGTAAGTACCTTTACCCAATATTGAGCTTGTTTTTCTAGCTATGTAGCAGGGCATTGCAAATCAGGATGCTCTTGAGATGCAGGGGACCTCACTGGAGGTCTGCATTAAAGCGTCACAAAACTCTTTTTGTGATCCCCCACTGACTAAGCAACCCATGTGATTCAGTCAGCTCCGCAGTGGCCCCCTATAAAAAAAAAAAAAAGAATAAAGTGTTTTTCCGTTGCTGGCCAAATTTCTAGTTTCCCTGTAGTCTAGGAAACGCTGCCGCCCCATCCGAATGGCTGGGTGTGAGAGTGCCCCACAGCTACAGGGAAGCTGGGGATGCGGCAGCATTTTGCTAAGCTCTATGCATAAAGGTGAATTAGGCCACTGAAAAAAATAGTAGCATTATTCCTGGGCTGTGATTGTGTTGCAATGCAAAGAAAGTTTTGGGTCTGCTGTGCTATGGTGGACCAGTGGGGTAGATACTGCTGTTGGGGCCCCATCAGCACAGAGCAGACACTCATGGCGGAGGTGAACGACGCTGTCTGAGAGGTGTGCACACAGGGCCGATGGTGACTATGGAGAAGCACCGGCCATGCTGAGCAGCCAGCGAGAAGGAAGCAGGTGGCATGGATGCACAGGGATTGCAAAATACAGAGGTAGAGGCAGTTGCTCTGGGCCCCTTGTTCCACAAGCCCAGGGGCAGGTGCTTGCACTGCCTCTATAGTACAGACCTACGTCTTTTCTGGCAACCTTACACATGGGAGGCTAGAAGTTCACAGGGGGGGGGGGGCACAAACAGACTACCAAGCTATTCACCTTTTCTCCATGCTGATCTGTCACAAGTGGACATGAAACAGCTGTGCACACTGTTGGTGGCCACACCTTCCCCAAGGGGAGGGGCAGCCACTGAAGTGCACAGCTGTTTCCTGCCCCTCCTGTGACAAATTATATATGGAAAATGTAAGTATCTCGGCAATGCAGGGCTGGGGACCAGCAGGAAGGGGGTGGTCAGGTGCTGAGGGGAAACCTGTCCCACACCAAACCTTCTATCACACAGCTCTGGCTGCTTTTTTTTACATGGCAGGTGGGTCCACATTTAAAGGAGAACTATTCTGAACAAGGGGGTGTACATTAAAGTCAAAGAGGGGAAACTTGGGCCAGGTCCCGCTCCACTACATCTTCAAATTTTTCTATGATCGATTGTGGGGTCCTTTACACTATTCTTTAGGCCCCTGACAGACAACATAGGCTGTATTGGCTGCACTTGCTATTTTTTGTACATTATCAAAATGTAATCATGATATTAGTCCTGTTCTCTGGGAAATATACATAACCTCAGGTGATTGTGGTCATTTTCTTTAGGAAATCATCTGTGCTTTGGAATATTGGTACACATACTCTAAGGGCCTCATTCTATTCACTATTCACAGTATCAGCTGCGTAAATGTTACAATTGTTCAGGTGATTCAGCAAAGCACTTGTATGGTTCACAGATGTGCACATTGCTGGGTGAATTTATATTGGCTGCATGTGAGCATTTCATATTATACCAGCAACTGCCAGGATAAAACAGATGAAAGCATGCAATATCTGTGTGCTGTTTTTACAGTGCCTAGCCTGTCCTGTGATAGTTCAAAAACTGCAAGGGATACAAGCATTACCGAAAAGTATAGCCATTCTCCTTCCAGGCTACCAGCCTGGCCTAACCAGCATAGGGTCCAACCATTCAGCCCCTGGGCGTACAAGCCCTTATGCCCTTCAGCACAGGTCTGGTGACTTTCTAGGGGTGTCGATGAGCACCGGGCTCTTTTTTACTCCCCTGGCTGGTGGGGGTGCAGGTGATCAGGAAGATTTTCAGCAAGCAACCTCCTACGCTTTGAACTGTTATAGGGGTCCTCCTTTGGACTCCTTACCAGTTCACAAGTGGTAAATCTAAAAAAAAAAAAAATTTGTACTCGCTGCTAAATTTCCTTTCTCGTCATCCTCCATTCCGGGACACCACCAGTAACAACGTGTGGGTTAATCTCAGCTGTAGACGGGGATTACAAGATAGAAAAAACTAGCTCCTCCTGGCCTGTATAGGGCAGGCTGTGGCAGGCTCTGCTCAGTTAATGTAAAATCAGTTTAGCCTCAGCACAGTCCGCGCAATTAGAATACAGTGCAACAAAACTAAAACCATGTCGAAGGTATTAATCACCACCAACGCAGTTGTAATACAACAGTAGGGCGGGTGTGGTGCCCCGGAATGGAAGAGTACACAAATTTCCCTATTCTCATCTCTTCCATTCCGGGGCACCACCAGTAGCAATGCACGCAACGTCCCAAAGCGTGGGACTGTGCAAGAATCAACAAACGACTGTGTCAACTTAACCAAAAACAAAGGCACTGACACCTCAAGCTTAGACCCCTGGAAAGGGATTCATCACCATCTGCAACACCTTATGCCCCAGAGAGGCATCAGCAGATGCTCGGACATCAAGTCTGTAAAACTTGGTGAAGAGTGGCCAGGTCCACTCTTGGCAGGTGGATCAGGCAGGCGGTTGTACAAGCCTACACCTACAAGGGGAAGGAGGCATCTTGGGCTTCCCAAAACCAGGCGTCAGCAGAACAGGTCTGCAAGGTGGCGACCTGGTCATCTCTCCACACCTTCACTCATGGAGCAGTGGACAGTCGGAACGGCAGCGCCACAAATTGAAAATGACGGCCGCCCACCGCAAAGCGCAGGCATTGTTGTAGACCAGGGGAGATCAGGACATGCAGCGAAGCATCCTTTATGTACCCTGTGGCCAGAAGATCCTGTTGCAGCGACCTCACAACTGACCTCAGAGATTTCATGCTGAACTTCTGCACCCGAACGTGACTGTTCTGAGACAGACTCAGGATGCCCCTGGTGACGAAGGCCACTGAGACATAAATGGACCTGGCAGCCCCACTGAGGGAGTATCCCACGAGTCCAAGCCTGAAGCCACAGGGAAAACTGGATGATCCGACTGAAGGGCGCAACCTGCCAGCTGCTTAAGGCGGTGCCGGACAGTAGTGCACCCAGCGCACAGGGGGCCCTAGCCTGAGTTCAGGTGCACTTCGCACATGGGGCAGGGGGCGACACTCTCCATTACGCTTACCTGGACCCTTGCACGCTCCCCTCACTATGCACGATCCCAAGCTATGGCTTGGGCATCTAACAGGTAAGGGGTTGGATGACAGACTGAGTCAAAGCCCCCACTCCCAGTCAGCACTGTAACTAAAACCAAAAAAATCCAAACATCTTCAATCTTCATAGTCCCTTGCAACTACAAGTAAAGAACTGAGGATATCCTGCCACAGCCTGCCCTATATAGGCCAGACTTTATATGTGCATCAACCACAGAGCATTCGGACAGTGTATTGAAACTATCTAAAATGTATCTAGGAAATTTTATGGCACTTACTTCTGGCTAAAAACAAGGGGTTATTGCACAAAGATTATAGGCAATTTTGACTGTGGGACTAGGTTTTTCAGAAAAAAAGCTCTAATAAGTGTGGCTAGATGGCAGCTTCCATGTAGTTTAATAGAACAGAATCTACCCGTTATTCCATAATATCGGCATGGGGTAAGGCCTTCTCAAATGATTGCTGGGGAGTGGGGCCTTTGGGGGAGCAATATACTAAGCATTAAGTTCTTGACTGGAGGTCCGCTTTAATGGCTACTCTCACGAGTGCCCTGCTTGTGGAGAGCCAGCAAATTTTGGGAAATTATTTTCACACATTTCACACCAGCAGCAATGGTGTGGCAGGGTGGCCATTAGAGCCACTTGGCTAGGGACCCCCTCTTCACAGTTGGGCCCCTAATGAAGTTTTGGCTCTCCTGAATTTATATATATATAATTTACAATTTTATACATAATTGTTCTCTAACTGCTATTGGTATGGTGCAGACCTTTAGGACAGGGGGTCTCATATTTGGGTGCATTCATAGCCTAGTCCAGCACATCCGCTGTGAATTGAGGTGGTTTCGATAAGTGACATTTACATTCTAGGTGGTAACAGGAAGGTGTGCCTGCCTTACATTGTGTGACAATATCCTTCCCTTGACTTCTACTAGTGGTGACGTGATGTCATACCAGGGAAACAATCAGAGACTAAAATTACATGAAAAGAGTGCAATAGTAAAACAAAAAGTATAGGTGAATGAGTGTAAAGAAGTGAATGGCCGACTTGCTTTGTCACAGGAGTGTTGTGAAGCGCACCTTTTCTCAAGCAATGAGGTTTGTATTTGTGCCCACGTGTCCCCCTGACCTCTATAAGTGTGACCTGTGTAGTATGGACTGACGTCTGGGGTAGGGCTCTAGTGCCATGTACAAGAACTGATAGCCCTTAACTTTGTATGTACAAATGCTCAACAAAGCAAACACCTGCTGAGCAGTGGAGGGACAGGAGCACCACTCCTGCTTTAACCTGAGCCTGGAATTAAAGAGGACCAAGTACCTATACTGCCAGCCCTGGAGTCTAAAAGATGATCAAGTCCCACTGGGGCATCCCAATTCAGGATTACCCCAGCTGTGCGATTATCTAAAAATACTTACCCTGTGCCCCCACACTTTGTTGGCAGCCACATCCCAAGCTTCCCTGCAGCTGAAGCACACGTCTGTTCCCAGCCACTCAAATAGGCTGGGCCGAAAACCGGGGGGGGGGGGCGGGGGGCGTCGATGTTTTTGCGGGCAACTTAAGTGCTATAGAGGCAAGGTGGTGAGGACTGAAAGACAATTAGCAGTGGACAAAACAGCAAGCACTACAGGGTTATTGGCAGCAATGGAGAAGGTGACAAGGAACAGAGGTTGAGCGGCAGTAGCAGAGCAGACAGCAAGATAATAGGATGTCAGTGGAGAAGGCAGTGAGAATCAGCAGGGGCATAAGAAGACCCACTGAGCTGAAAGATGATGTGGCATTTGAATTGTCGTATGAACTGAGGCTTTTTGGCCCAGGGGTCCGCTGGGCAAATCTGGAGCCATTCGAATTGGTTTAGCAAACTAAGAATAGGGGAAAATGAAAGGTCCAGAATCCCCTTTAAGTTTTCTTTACTAGGCTCTATATCAGGGGTACTCAACTGGCGGACCCTCAGTCCGAATGCGGACCGCGGCCACCATATGTCTGGACCCCAAAGGATCACCTGCCGAAGGCTGGAGGTGGTGGGCAAGTGCTTGGACCTCGCAGTAGGGACAGACCGCTTTGTGGAGTTCCCGGGCTGAAGTTTGCATTCGATGTTGCACACGCACAGGCACTCTCCTATGGATGAGCACCTGTGATTGCTGCCATCTGTTGCTGGGCAGATCAGCCTGGCTGATAACGTCAGCTCAAGCCTTCTCCCATTAAAGGAGACGGCGCCACCTGGTTGCCCCATCCATCCCTGTCCTTCCAGCTTTGGCCCATCTATCCCCAGTTCTGCCAGCTCTGGCCCATCTATCCCCAGTTCTGCCAGCTCTGGCCCATCTATCCCCAGTTCTGCCAGCTCTGGCCCATCTATCCCCAGTTCTGCCAGCTCTGGCCCATCTATCCCCAGTTCTGCCAGCTCTGGCCCATCCATACCCAGTTCTGCCAGCTCTTACCCATCCATCCCAGGTTCACTCAGCTCTGGCCCATCTATCCTCAGTTATGCCAGCTCTGGCCTATCCATCCCAAGTTCACCCAGCTCTGGCCCATTCAGGACCCATTGGTGGCAGAGGAGCTGAAATACGATGTGGCATTTGAATTGTCATATGAAATAGGTACACTGCAAAGGGGCCAACTGAGGCTTTCCTCCCAGCTCTGCCCCATCCATCCCTCTCCTCCCAGCTCTGCCTCATCCATCTCTCTCCTCCCAGCTCTCCCCATCCATCCCTCTCCTCCCAGCTCTGCCCATTTATCCATCTCCTCCCAGCTCTGCCCCATCCATCCCTCTCCTCCCAGTTCTCCCCATCCATCCCTCTCCTCCCAGCTCTGGCTCATCCATCCCAAGTTCACCCAGCTCTGGCCCATTCAGGACCCATTGGTGGCAGAGGAGCTGAAATATGATGTGGCATTTGAATTGTCATATGAAATAGGCACACTGCAAAGTGGCCAACTGAGGCTTTCCTCCCAGCTCTGCCCCATCCATCCCTCTCCTCCCAGCTCTGCCCATTTATCCATTTCCTCACAGCTCTGCCCCATCCATCCCTCTCCTCCCAGCTCTCCCCATCCATCCCTCTCCTCCCAGCTCTCCCCATCCATCCCTCTCCTCCCAGCTCTGCCCCATCCATCCCTCTCCTCCCAACTCTGCCCCATCCATCCCTCTCCTCCCAGCTCTGCCCATTTATCCCTCTCCTCCCTGCTCTGCCCCATCTATCCCTCTCCTCCCAGCTCTCCCCATCCATCCCTCTCCTCCCAGCTCTGCCCCATCCATCCCTCTTCTCCCTGCTCTGCCCCATCTATCCCTCTCCTCCCAGCTCTCCCCATCCATCCCTCTCCTCCCAGCTCTGCCCCATCCATCCCTCTCCTCCCAGCTCTGCCCATTTATCCATCTCCTCCCAGCTCTGCCCCATCCATCCCTCTCCTCCCAGTTCTCCCCATCCATCCCTCTCCTCCCAGCTCTGGCTCATCCATCCCAAGTTCACCCAGCTCTGGCCCATTCAGGACCCATTGGTGGCAGAGGAGCTGAAATATGATGTGGCATTTGAATTGTCATATGAAATAGGCACACTGCAAAGGGGCCAACTGAGGCTTTCCTCCCAGCTCTGCCCCATCCATCCCTCTCCTCCCAGCTCTCCCCATCCATCCCTCTCCTCCCAGCTCTGCCCCATCCATTCCTCTCCGCCCAGCTCTGCCCATTTATCCATTTCCTCCCAGCTCTGCCCATTTATCCATTTCCTCCCAGCTCTGCCCCATCCATCCCTCTCCTCCCAGCTCTCCCCATCCATCCCTCTCCTCCCAGCTCTGCCCCATCCATCCCTCTCCTCCCAGCTCTGCCCCATCCATCCCTCTCCTCCCAGCTCTGCCCCATCCATCCCTCTCCTCCCAGCTCTGCCCATTTATCCCTCTCCTCCCTGCTCTGCCCCATCTATCCCTCTCCTCCCAGCTCTGCCCCATCCATCCCTCTCCTCCCAGCTCTGCCCATTTATCCCTCTCCTCCCTGCTCTGCCCCATCTATCCCTCTCCTCCCTGCTCTGCCCCATCTATCCCTCTCTGCCCAGCTCTGCCCCCATCCATCCCTCACCTTAAAATACAGTGCAGCTGTAGGTTCCACAGGGCCAAATTAAAAAATACAAAGCTTTAGTTTGCTTTTGCCCCAATGGTAAATAGATACAATGCTGGAGGTGGGAACAAGCAGCCTTTATTTAGTTTCTGCTCTGGGAATATATATCCCCCCACGGTCTTGGACCTTCAACTTGTCGCAATAAACTGACCTCTACAAAAAGTTCTTGAGTACCCCTGCTCTATACTATGCATAACCACTCTTTCAGGTGTAATTTTTTTTTACGGGGCTAGCATCATCTTCCATGGCGCTTGTCTACATATGTATACAAGTAATGATTACAGTAAAAACTTTTGTCCATATGTCACCATCCTTGCCTTGTTTTTGAGAAATCTAATAAATATTTTAATAATTCTAGCTGTGGCACGTCTGGGTCCTGTTTAAGCGTGCCACCAACACATTCAGATTCAGCGTTTAAAAGGAAAAATAGATGTATTTAAATATAAATGGCTTCTTTTGAACAGGTCCACTTCGGATGGGAAAATGAAGCAGCAATTGTACCAGCCTGTAGCCTAGAAAAGAAGGACCAACTCCCCTAGCCAAGGCACAGTAGTGTCGCTACATCTGAAGGAGACCTCATTTGATGACAGTTATGTTCCCATCTTGGGTACAGAGGAGCACTGGATGAACTCCACAGATGGTGCTTTTACAGTTTTTAGTAAAGTAGGACACAAAAATCTAGGCATTGCCAGTTATAACCCAGGTTACTTATTTTGAAGCGAAAATCTTGCCTTTTTGGTACTAACTGATTTTTCATTTCAGTTCTCCTTTAAATATCTCAGGATAATTAACAATGCACTGATGTAGCCTTACTGCTAGTGCCACTTCTGGAATTCCTCTTGCTAACTTTGTTTTCCCCGGCCATCAGAAATATACTCCAGCTGTTGTCACCAAGTAGGCAACTTTTCCACTTGGTGTGTCACCAATGCTGTCCTACAGCAATCAGCCCAGCAAACCCAACGCTGCTGCAGCAATCTCTGCTGCAAACACAGGAGACAGTTCATGTCATGAGGGAAGCCACATGGTTCAGATTCCAATATAATCACAATAATCACTTCCAAAAGACACTGTGGAGTCATATTCCGATTAGTGATTCTAACATTGGAAGTATTTATCATTGTATAGCTGGCATAATCTGTATGTGTGTACAGACGGGAACCTGTCCTTTAAAGGACATTGATCATAAAAATCAAATATTAAAAAAAATCCTCATAAACATTTTTGATGGCAGGAGGAGGGCTATTTATACATCTTGTGGGAAAAGAATACATCCATGTTTGTTTTTCTTTACCAGAGGTGAGAAAAGCACAAGGTTACAGGTCTTAGGGAGACACAGAATGTACCACTCTACCTATTTTCTTATTGCATGGCACGGCCTGCTTCAGTATTCATAACAATTGGGTTATTCCGCCACAAGGTGGCGCAGTGTACTGCAGAAGAGCTGTGGCATCTCCTGACCCCCTATAAAAAACTGAAACTGCGAAGATAGACGATGGCTCTCTCTCTGTGCGCAGGTGAGCGGGGCAACCAAGCCTGCGTTCCTGCAAGTCTATTTCCACCTGTTTCTGGACCCTCTCTGCCTCCCAGCCTTGGCTGACAGATCGGGTGAGGGTAGAAGAGCACTAGGGTCAAGTGCTCCAGGAGCGCTGCTCCAAGCCGCAGACCCTGTTCCACAAAGGGTAGCTGGCTTTATGGTGAGCCTACTAGGGATGCAAAGTTCCTGTCCTGGCTTCTGAGGAGGTGAGTGTTTTGGGGACTGTGTCACCTTCTTTCCTTCAGGGGTCCCCCCCCCAGCCCGGATACTCGCCGCAGTCTTTCGTCTCTCTCCCCCCCTCTCTGACTTTTGTTCGGGGGGGGGGGGGGAGGGGGCGGGTGGTAGAGGCGAGTGGTGTTAGTTGTGGTGTATTTTGCTGTTTACAGTGTGTTTTTGTTTTTTTTAGCCGCCGCACCGCTTTGTACTGTGCTCTGCGGCGGGTGGCGCTATAACCTGTGGTGTTTCTGCTTAGTCATGGTGCCACGCGGTGCCATTTTGGATTAGCTGCGCATCTGGTTTTCTCCCTTTCTGCCTGCGGTGCTGTGTCCTCCTGTGTGTCGCTTCATCCAGCGGTATGGGGCTTGGTGATCCTGCGATTTCCTTGGTCCGCGAGTCCCCCTTGGGGTTTTTTTTATTGGTCTTGTGGGGCATGTGCTGCGGGATGCTCATGTATTGTTTTTACTTATGTCTTTCAGGCGGGATACCAGTGGGTTGTGGTTTCTCCTGGCTCTACTCCTTCCTCCCCCTCATCCCCCCCTTTACTTACTTCTGGGGGCATCCCGTGGGAGGGCATCCCGGTGGCTTTTGTACTAGCCTTTGCCCAGTGCTGGCCTATTGTGCCTGTGTTAATCACCATATGGAGGCTTCTGGGGATAGCGTGCTTGGGGGTTCTTCGGGGCAATCCAGGCTGTGTGCCATGTGTAGGGTATCCCCTGTGAGTGACAGTGTCAGGGTGTGCATGCCGTGCGCCCAAAGTGTCCTTGCGCTCCAATCTGGTTTGCCTGCATCGCTTTCTAGCTCGGCGGCCCCATTGGGGTCGCCTACCCCCCCCCCACTCCTGCAATTGGCCCCCAGTGAGGGGGATAATAGCAGGGGGTCACAGTTTGATCTGGCACTTCGTGTGGCCAACATTGAGAGGCAGCTTGCTGGGCCTGTTCCTAGGAGGGCCTCTGGAAAGAAGTGGCACCTGACTTCCACTCCCTCACGCTCCACAGAGGAGTATGAGGAGTTTGATGCCACTGGTGGACATTATTCCCTAGAGGAAGGGGAACTGTTCCAGGACTCTGACTCCTCTGAGGACCAGCAGGAGGGTTGCGATAGTGACCCTGGGTGTGCGTCCAGGGAGGAATCATGGTACCCTGAGGACACTGATAATCTGCTGTCTCACATTTTTGAAACATTGCTCCCCCTGATGTGGCCACGAAAAAGCAGGGTGAGCTCTTTCGCCCTGATAAACAGCGTCTTGAGTTCCCTGAGCAGGGACATTTCACTACTATGGTGCTTAAGGAGTGGGAACATCCTAACGGGCTGCCCGCTGTGCCCAAGGGCTTGGATAAGAGGTATCCCTTTCCTGCTGATCTAGTAAAGCAGTGGTCATGTCCCCCTGAGGTGGACGCTCCCGTGCTAGGTCTGTCCAATACCTCGGTCATGTCTTCCCCTGACACTACCACTCTGAGGGACAGTGAGGACCGGCGCATGGATCAGCTGGCCTGCCATGCTTTTACTTGTGTGGGGGCCGGACTGTGCCCGGCCTGTGCCATTACAGCTATTGCCCTTAAGAAACTGGTCAAGCGTCTATGTGATGGCGCTATGGCTGGTAGGAGGAGGAAGGATTATAGGGCCCTCTTGCTTTGCTCTGATTTTGTTGCATTTATCCTTACTGCCATGGATGATGGTGTGAGGCTGGGCGTTAGGGCCTCTGCACTTTTGGTGGCTATGCGCTGCTCTGTTTGGTTGCGTCAGTGGGCAGCTGACGCTGCTGCTAAGAAGGCTCTCTCTAGGCTCCCCTTTGTGGGGCTGCGGCTCTTCGGTGAGCGTCTTGATGTTTTAGCCAAGGATGGCAGACTGCCTCAGCGTAGGAGGCAGCCCCGGCCCTTTCGGGGGACCTCAGTCTCCCTCACCTCCCTTCGTACTCCCAGAGGAGGTCGTGGCTCCCTCTTCTCAGGTAGCCGCAGAGATTCTTGGGTCCGTGGCAGATCCCGTGGTCGTCCCGGTCTCTCCAGGGGTTCTAAGCCCAAACCCCCTCCCAAGGCCCCTCAGGCATGAGGGGGCGCCCTCATCCATCCGGGTGGGGGGACGGCTTCGGCTCTTTGCTCATGTATGGAGGCTCCATGTCTCAGACTGGTGGATTCAGGAGGTGGTGTCCTCCAGTTACAAGATAGAGTTTGCAGCCTGGCCGTTCCCAAGATTCATCAGATCCCGGATGTCTTTAAACCCCTGTCAGCTCAAGTGTTGCTTTCGGCGGTTCAATGCCTGCTGGAGTCAGAAGTCATTTGTCTGGTGCCCCCTCAAGAAAAGGGTCAGGGGTACTATTCCAATCTTTTCACGGTCCCCAAAAAGGACGGTTCTCTGAGGCCCATCCTGGACTTGAAGGGCCTCAACAAGTTTGTCAGATTCAAGCATTTTCGCATGGAGACGCTACGCTCGGCTGTCAGTACCCTTCGCCCGGGCGACTTCATGACCACCGTGGACATCAAGGATGCTTATCTTCATGTGCCAATCTTCCCAGGTCATCAGAGATTTCTGAGGTTCGCGCTGGAGGATCAGCATTACCAGTTTGTAGCTTTACTCTTTGGTATCACCTCGGTGCCTCGGGTGTTCACCAAGGTGCTGGCGGGGGTGATGGCTCTGCTACGGAACCAGGGCATTCACGTCCTTCCTTACCTGGACGACATCCTTATTGTGGCCCAGTCCTTTCATCAGGCCGAGCAGGACACCCGGGTGGTGGTCGGGAGTCCTTCGGCTGGGTGATCAACTTTCCCAAGTCTTCACTGTCCCCGTCCTTGGTGAGGTCCTTTCTGGGCATGACACTGGATACCTCTCAGGTCAAGGTGTTCCTTCCTCAGCAGAAGGTGGAGGGCCTTCAGAAGCAGGCACGGGCTCTGCTCTTGTGTCCTCATGCCTCCATCCGTCTGGGGATGCAGTTGGTGGGCCTGATGGTGTCCTGCTTCAAGGCGGTCCCCTTTGCTCAGTTTCACATGAGACCTCTTCAGATGCACCTCTTGTCAGTCTGGGATCGGGACCCTGTGTCCCTGGATCAGGAATTTGCTCTGTCTCTGGCCAGACAGTCCCTTTCGTGGTGGCTGGACTCAAGGAACCTTCTGGTGGGCAGGACTTTCCTGCCCCCGTGCTGGGAGACGGTCACCACAGATGCCAGTCTGACAGGTTGGGGGGTTTTTGGAAGTCTCTGAGGTTCCAGGGTCAGTGGGGCCCCCAGGAGGCCCATGCTCCTATCAATGTACTGGAACTGAGGGCGATCAGGTTGGTTCTTTCTCAGCTGACCACACACCTTCGGGGTCGGGCTGTTCAGATTCGCTCAGACAATCAGACGGCAGTTGCCTAGGGAGGGACTTGGAGCAAGCGAGCCTTCAAGGAAGTGTCCCTGATACTGTCTTGGGTGGAACAGAATGTTCCCTGCATCTCAGCGGTATACATTCCGGGGGTGGAGAACCAGGTGGCGGACTCCCTGAGCAGGGGGACGTCTCGTCTGGGGAAATGGTCCCTCAACAACCAGGTGTTTCTCTCCCTGTGTCGCCGCTGGGGTCAGCCGGATGTGGATCTGTTTGCGTCCCCTCACAATCACAAACTTCCCAAGCTTGTCTCCCTGTCACAGGATCCTATGGCCTTCACCACGGATGCACTGGCTATGCCTTGGATGGAGTTTTGGCTTCTCTATGTGTTCCATCCGTTCCCTCTACTGGGCAGGGTCATGCGCAAGATAGCCCAGGAGGGGGTGCCAGCCATCCTGGTGGCCCCCTGTTGGCCAAGAAGGGTGTGGTTCGCAGACATTGTGCAGTTGGCAGTAGATCAGTACGTCTTGCCCAAGGCTCCAGACCTTCTCACTCAGGGGCAGCTATGCCATCCCAATTTACAAACGCTGGCTTTAACGGCTTGGCTGCTGAAACCTCCATCTTGATGGAAAAGGGGTTGCCTGCCTCTGTTGTGGATACCATGATTCGGGCTAGGAAGAAGTCCTCGTCCTTTATTACAGGGTCTGGCATGCTTACATTGCCTGGTGTGAGTCCAAGTCTCTTCCCTGTCGTTTTTTTTTCAGTCCCCAGGATTCTGGAATTTTTGCAACATGGTTTGGATTCCGGCCTTCAACTTAGTACCCTCAAGGGCCATGTCTCAGCTCTGGCAATTTTTTTCCAGGGTGTTACTTATGTGCGTCCACCTCGTAAGCCTATGCTACCAGTCTGGGACTTGAATCTGGTGTCTGCTCTGCAGGGTCCTCCCTTTGAGCCTATTCGTGGGGCTGCCTTGCCCATTCTGACTCTTAAGGTAACCTTTTTGGTGGCTATCACTTCTGTCAGGCGAGTTTCTGAACTGGCGGCGTTTTCCATCAAACCTCCTTATTTTGAGCGGCATCAGGATAAGGTGGTGTTTCGGCTTAAGCCGGATTTCTTGCCTAAGGTCGTGTCTGCCTTTCATCTCAATCAGGACATTGTTTTGCCTTCATTGAGTCCTAATCCTGCTAATTCCAAGGAGCGGACACTGCATTCTTTGGATGTGGTCAGGGCTCTGAAGTTTTATTTGGTCACTACTGAGCCTTTCAGGAAATCTGATGCTCTTTTTGTTCTCACTTCTGGACCTAGGAAGGGTTTGCCTCCAGCTAAATCCATGCCGTAGCATGCAAGAACAAAAACAATTCTACAGGTGAGTACTCACAGAATTGTCTTTTTGGAGACAACTGCTAAACTCGAACTGCCTGTACCCTGGCCAGCAGGATAAACTACACTCATTTATGCCTTGTGAGGACAGCTTCCAAAACTATACAGACTCTATCTCAACTGTCTCTACAAGAAAGCATTTCCACCTCAAATCCCCTATTTCTAGTACTGTTGAGGAGAAACATTCTTCAGACTGTCAGCCACATGAGGCAGAGGTTTCTACAATGCCACGCTTCCCTATGAGGCTTCCTAGTTTGGGATGCACTGTGGTGTAGGAAGTTAAGAGAGGGTTAACTATCTTACCTCATCCCTCTCTCTAGCACTGTAACATTCAGCATTTTCTGCACAGAATAAAGGAAATTTGTGTACTCACCAATAAATTTAGTTTCTCGTTGTCAGGGAACCGCAGGTCACGTGATCCCACTATCAACCAGGGACCTCCGGACACACAGACCACGTTCCCCAATAACCCTGTCCGAGTCCTATCAGGAAGGCCCAAAGCCTGAGGACACACAGATTCTTGGTTTAAGGCAAAAAGATCGCTCAAGTTAAAAATTAAGTTTTAATGCTACAAGCACACTAGGCAGTGATAACAAACATTTGGCTATGATGGAATATGAAATGATACAGATGATACAAAATGCTGTTCTGAGACGGTTACAGGATAGAGTGAGATACACAGAGAAACAATAGTCAGTTACCTTAATATGCAGTTTGCAGAGTAGTAGTTATGGGTCTCCCACAAGAGGTAAGTGGCAAGCTGTGTGGGTGGACACCTGCAGCATGTGTGAATCGTGACCTCTCCAGATAAGTGACAAATGCCTGGCCCAGGGTCATCCCTTTTATGTGGTGAGACCCTTTCACTCCCCTCCCTTCTGTGGGACGGGTTGTCACCTCCCACTGTCCTGGAGCGTGCCTTAGCCCCTAGAACCCTTTAGGGGTTATAACTTTGGGCAGGGGGGTCGTATGGCTTTGGAAACGGCACCAAACAATTGGGCTGGACACCAGGCATCCGATGAGTCCAGAAATTGGGTCCCTAAGTGGGTCAGAACCTTAGATCTCCATTTACCTGGTTTTCCTTTATTGCTGAGCCCGCAGTAGCCTATCCCCGTGCGCGGTTTTGTGAGCCAGTTCTGATTCTGTACCTGGCTTGGTGCTGGGACACATGGTGTTGGCGCTATGGTCCAATTTGTGTTGGTGCCGCTTGTCTGCGGCTTCCATCTTTCATGTGGCAAATTCACAGCCAGGGGTCCAGCTAGCTGCAGACCAACTGGAGTCTTCTCAGGCTAGAGGTGTGAGAATTGCCAGAGAATTGTCTGTGATCTGCCCTGCTTAACCTGTAAATGCTAATTCCTTTTCCTGAGATTAGACCTGTGCATGTTGATGACTAAAAGCCTTAACCGGGGGGGGGGGGGGGATAAAGGGGAGCTCCAGATTTGTATATGTGAGTTTTCTGCACTTAAGCTGGATGGGGGGGGGGGGGGGATAAAGGGGAGCTCCAGATTTGTATATGTGAGTTTTCTGCACTTAAGCTGGATCGTTCCTTCACACTCATCTTCTATTCCGGGGCACCACCATCAGCAACGCATGGGTTAACCTAACCAGTAAACAGGGACTGCAAGAAAAAACAAACTAAGTTCCTCCCACCTCTATAGTGCAGGCTGTGGCCAGGCACCAGCAGTAAATTAAAAAGCAGTCCAGCCACAGCCCCAGGAGGGGAGCAATTCTAACCTGTGCGTATCATGCATAACTTTCCGAACCTAGCAAATAAAACTCTAACCCTGTAGAAGGCATCAACAGCAACTGACGCAGTCGTACAAAACAGTAGGGTGGGTGTGGTGGCCTGGAATGGAAGATGGCGAGAAAATAATTTTACTGATGAGTACACAAATTTCATTTTTGTGCTACGACTGCAACCAGCCGACTGCTTCAAAATAACCAGGAATGGAAACCTCAAAACTAGACTCCGGCGAGGGATTCACCACCGTCTGCAACACCTTGTGCAGCATCAGACAATGCCCGGACATCAACGCCGTAAACCTGGTGAAGGTGTGAGGGGAGAGGCTTTGCATAACATACGTCAAGTAATACTTTAGTGTCCTGACTCCATCCAGGTAATGCAGGATTTGCACCTTATGATTTTTATCTAAAACAAAAGATGGCTACCTTTCCCAACAAGTACAAGCGCCAACAAGGGGGAAAGCCATATTGGACCTAATCCTAACCAATGTACCAGACAAAGTAATAAAGGTACAGGTTGGGGGACACCTTGGAAGCAGTGATCATAATATCATTAATTTCCAATTAGCAGTCACTAGGGTGCCTTATCAAGGAGCCACAAAAATGCGGGACTTCAAAAAGGCAAAGTTTGACCAACTTAGAGATGCCCTACACTGCATTGACTGGGAAAATGTCCTTAAAAACAAAAGCATGGGCGCTAAATGGGATACTTTCAAAGGAATACTTAATTTTCATTGTGACAGATATTTACCTTACAGGAATAAAACTATTAGACACACATGTAAACCGATGTGGCTAAATAAAAAGGTTAAGGGGGCAATAAACAACAAAAAAAGGCATTTAAACGTTTAAAGCAGGAAGGGACAGCGGAAGCGTTAAAAAACTACAAAGAAGAAAATAAACAATGTAAACAACAGATAAGGGCAACTAAGCTGGAGACAGAAAGACTGGTCACGAAAGAGAGTAAAACTAACCCCGAATAATTCTTTAGCTACATAAACCGCAAAAAGGTACAGACCTGAGGGTGTGGGCCCCCTGAAAAGCAAGAAGGGGACCCCTATAGAAGCAACTTCTTTGCTTCTATATTCAAAAAAATAATTTGACATGCCGAGTGAAATGCAGGGGAATAACCGAAACCCTCCATTAAATGTCACTGGTCTAACCAAGGAAGAAGTCCGGCACCGTCTCAAGCAGATAAAAATCGATAAATCACCGGGACCAGATGACATACATCCTTGTGTTTTAAGGAAGTTATGTACAGTAATAGACAAGCCATTATTTCTAATATTTGTGGATTCCATAACTACAGGGTCTGTTCCGAGGGATTGGCGCTTGGCAAATGTGGTGCCAATATTCAAAAAGGGATCTAGGGGGGAACTATCTGTGGTGGGCAAGCTGTTTGAAGGTTTCTTAAGGGATACTATCATGGAGCACCTTGGGGAAAATGACCTTATTACTCCATATCAGCATGGATTTATGAGGAATCGCTCCTGCCAGACAAACCTAATCAGCTTTTATGAGGAGGTAAGTTCAAGATTGGATCAGGGGGAGTCATTGGATATCATATATCTTGACATTCCTAAAGCATACTGTGCCACATAAAAGGCTGGTACAAAAGATGAGAATTCTTGGACTGGGGGAAAACGTGTGCAGATGGGTGGGAAATTGGCTTAATGATCGGAAGCAGAGGGTGATTATCAATGGTACACACTCAGATTGGGTCACTGTTACTAGTGGAGTACCACAAGGGTCAGTTCTGGGACCAATTCTCTTCAATATATATATAAATTACATTGGGTATGGATTAAACAGTAAAGTCTCAATCTTTGCAGATGATACTAAGCTGAGTAAAGTAATTAAAATAAAAGAGGACAGCAGGCAGCTACAAACAGATTTAGATAAATTGGAAGCATGGGCAGTTAAATGGCAAATTAAGTTTAACACAGATAAATGTAAGGTTATGCACATGGGAAGGAGAAATCTGTGTCATGATTACACACTAAATAAAGAAACACTTGGTAAAACAACAATGGAAAAGGACCTAGGGGTTTTAGTTGACAATAAGCTCAACTGTAGTAATCAATGCCAGGCAGCTGCTGCCAAAGCAAATAGGATCATGGGGTGCATCAGGAGGGGCATAGGTGCTCATGACCAGAGCATTATTTTAACCCCTTGTACAAGTCACTGGTCAGACCCCATATGGAATACTGTGTACAGATCTGGGCACCTGTGCTTAAGAAGGACATATCAGTACTGGAGCGCGTTCAAAGAAGGGCAACAAAGTTAATAAAAGGAGTGCGGGGGCTAGAGTACCCTGAAAGATTGTCCAAGTTAGGTTTATTTAGTCTAGAAAAAAGACGATTGAGGGGTGATCTAATAATGATGTATAAATATATTCGGGATCAATACAAAGATCTGTCCCACAATCTATTTATACCCCGGAGTGTAACCATAACCCGAGGGCATCCACTAAGGTTAGAGGAAAGGTGCTTTCTCCACCGACATAGGAGGGGATTCTTCTCTGTAAGAGCAGTGAGACTATGGAACTCGCTGCCAGAGGAGGTAGTAATGATGGATACAGTAAAAAGGTTCAAAAGTGGCCTTGATGCCTTCCTGGCATGTAATAACATTTCCAGCTATGGCTACTAGACCACTGGAAGGAGTTAAACAGGCTGAACTGGATGGACTAAAGTCTTTATTCAGCCTTACATACTATGTTACTATGAGTGGGGCACAGACACAAAGAGGGCAGTACGATCTCCTGATTTAGATGGAAGGGAGAGACCACCTTGGGCAAAAAATCCTGTTTAACATAGAACACGGCCTCATGCAGCACCAAAAAATTGATAGATAGTGCAGCCAGCTCTGCCAGATGGAGGGGATGGCCACAAGAAAAACCACCTTCAAAGTGAGCATTGCCAGAGAGGTCTCCACCAGGGGCTCAAAGAGGGGCCTCTGTAGCATTGTTAGGACCTTGTTGAGATCCCAGGGTGGGATCAACAAGCGTCTAAGAGGACGAACATGCGCAGTGTCCTGCGTTAACATATGGACTAATCTCTGCTCTGTGATGAGCCCCTGGGAAAAAAATGGACAAAATGGACAGGGAAGAGACCTGTTCTTTAAGGGTCCGGGCCATTCTGAAGAAATTCCAGTATTCTTGGCAACGAGGACCCCTACAGGAGCAGCCTTTCGACTCGCACTAAGCCACAAAGGCCCTCCAAGTCCTGTAGCAAATTCTGAAGGACGACTGCTTTCTTGCCCAAATCAAAGTCCAAGTTACTGTGGCAGATAGGCCCCTCTCCTCCAGATACTGGTCTCAACAGCCAAGCCGTTAAAGCCAGAGCTTAAGTTGTCACCCTGGAGGGGACCACCTGGGACTTGGAGTAGTTGATAAACCACCCAAAGCGTTCCAGAGTGGGGAGCACCATCCTTTCATCCTGCAGCGCTTCTGGCAGTGATGGTGCTCCGATGAACAAGTCGTCGAGGTATGGGGTGATGCGCACCCCCTGACTCCGCAGGAGTGCCTATCACCACCTCCAGGACTTTCATGAACACCTGCAGGGCTGTGGACAGACCGAACGGCAGCTCCACAAATTGGAAATGACTAGTGCCCACCGCAAAGCGCAAATACCGTTGATGACCGGGGAAAATCAGGATATGCAGATAAGCATCCTTTATGTTCACAGTAGCCAGAAAATCCCCCTGTGACCTCATGACAGCGACATCATGATCGTTCTTAAAGATTCCATACAGAACTTTCGCACCTGAACAAATCTGTTTAGATAGCAGAGATCCAGGATTGGCTGAACTGATCCGTCCCTTTTGGGGATGACCATATGTATTGAGTAAAAGCCACAGCCTCACTCTGATGGGGGCACACGTACTACAACTCCCCGATCCAGCAGGATATTTATTGCGCTTTCGTGAGCTGCCACCCTTTCCGCCACACAGAAGGCTTGGACACCACAAACCTGTGTGCAGGCCTGGTCCAAAACTCAGGCGTCAGATATGTGATCCCTCCACACTGGTGCGTATTACAGCAGCTGACCCCCCCACCCAGTCGGGTGAGGGCTTGGGCCTGTTGCCCCATGGGGACTTCAGCTTCCCCTGTTGCCCGCTCTGCTGAGCTGGGGACGGGATGAAAAAGAGAAATCATGCGCCGAACCTGTAAACCCTGATATTCTGCTTCAATTTAAAAAAACGGTTTAGAACAGTGCCAAATGTAGCCCAATGCACAATGCAATGGTGTAACAATTGCCTTTGCCTGCAGTATCACTTTAACATCAATAACTATGATATTGTCTTCTAACACAGGAAAAGACAATTGAAATAATGGAACATCTACTAAAATCTATTACTTCGTTCCCACAACCCATAAATAGGATGAGCTTCATTTCCTGTTTTGTTCCTGAACATGCCTCATCTTATGGAGGAATAGGAGAATGTTTGGAATCTCCAAATAAAACTAAATAAAAACTCATTCTCCTTACCAGACACGAGCCAGGAGTCATGTGACTGCTCTGTGCGGCGACATAGTTTGCGTTAGTCTGATTCCAAATGTTCCTACGAATTTGTGGGTTGCACAACATGCAGGCCTGACTTCAGCCATTCATCAATAGGATGTCTCGTGCAGAAAATCAATTCATAAAAGAGAAAAACAACATCTGTCTGTGAGAGAGAAACTTTTTGAAACCAATGTTTGGACCACATTTAGAGTTAGACCCACAGATAAGCCATATATTGAATAGAAAAGTGAAGGGCAGCATATTTATTCTCATGTGCTAATACCATTTTTAAGATTTAGCCTCAGTTTCTGTTGCTTTGTTGTTTTCTGGAGCCTTAAGTTTTGTACCAGTCATGACGTCTCATCATTGATATTACTCAAGGATTTTTATCAACTTCTTGAGCTGGTGACCAAGTAGAAAGTAAGGCCAACTCTCTCCACTAACAAAAAAGAATAAAAAAAGAAACTGTAGTATACGAACCTTAAAATATATATTTATTCATGTTTTATGGTAGACACAGCTCCCAATCACATAGACCTTGGTATCTACTGGTATATAGTACAATCTCTGCCTGAAGATGACTAAGAATGTCTGTCCCTGCATAACCCATATTTGATTGTTTGGCCCGAAGTTTGAAATGGGCCCCAAGGCATCCAGGCTGTTTCCCTTGGGGCCAAGTGTGAACTAAAGACCCAGCCATCACATATAAGTTATGGGGCGGCCATACCCTATACAGCCTATATTGTGTCTGCGTTCCTCAAAGCCCTATAGTGTAATGGCTTTGGAATTGTAACATGCTGTGGAATTGCCAGAAAAAAAAAAAAGGCAATCATGTGGGTTTCACAGATGTGTGCATCCAAAATCAGATAAAACCCTATAGACTCTAGGCCAGTGGTTATAATTAGAGTTATTGTACAATTACACCTTAATAAGAAGTGAGAGCAGTGCTGGAAAGTCTTTTCTTTAGCCTCTCCCACTAAGCATGACTAAATCCAAAAGTCTGTATGTCATTACCATTTCAGATACGCTGTGATTCTACAGGAAAGTTCCAACCCTTTACAATAACAGCGCCAGACTGGGCTAATATGGATATAAATGTCAAGCTGAATCGCTGTTGATAGCTCCACTTAGGGAATAATCTTTTTATAGTGTTTATATTCATAATAACCGTTCTATGGTTTTTCTAACACCTAGGGGAAGGAGAGACTAGTTCTGAACAACATTATGCTGTTTATTACAGACCTCACACTGCCAGTCAGTTGAGATTTGCTATATAGCTGAAGGTAGTTCGGAATAAAAGGAAAATATACAACTCCATCAGGAAATAAATGGAATTCCAGGGCTCATGTGGAATTCCATTGACTGGACCTTTTTGATTATCATCAGTATTAGACATGTCAAGCCTGAATGCCTCCCATTCTGTTCGTAGGTTGTTAGAGAACAAATGCAAAATCAAAATATTATTTCATTTAATCAATATCTATCTATAAGTATGTGGTCAGTCAGCAGGGTGTGCGCTGACCCTGTGGGGTACTATGTAGTGTAGGCAGTTCACAAACAGGTGGATTTGGCTTGCAAATATGCAGTTTCTGTATGCGTTATTGAAAACTCGGGCAACATATCTACGGTCATAAGCGATGTTCGTCATTTAACAGCAGCTTTTCACTCACTGGAACTCTTTAGCTGTGCCACAGGTGGAGAGTCATGTACAGTCAAGTACTGTGGCCTTTAGCAGTGATCCCCTGCCCCTTTTCAATGCAGTTCCTCCTGCTAGGTTTTAAGCCCACTTAAAATAACCTCCACTTTTCTCTCAGAATTTGTAACATTGTTGGCACAGTAGCTTCCCCACGTTTCACATGGCTAGTCTATGTGAGCATCCAAAACCCTCTAATTCTGGCAGTAACTTGACTATTTCATTGCCAACCTTATAACTAATGCAAGTTACTCCCACAGACTGAGGTACATGCTCTGGACTTGCCTTAAAGTGGACCAAAACTGGCCCTGGAGGGTCATAGATACCCTCTCCCCTGGGCATTCCTAACTGGGATGTGAGACCCTGCCATTTATCCAGTTCTCTTACCAGTCCAATGAGCCCACGGTGCATGTGCAGCTGATGGTGGCATCACTTGCATCCTATTGTGTGTGGCCATGCACAGCAGATTGGTGTGAGTGATGCCACACAATGCTCGTGTGTGCAGCTGGGATTCCATTCAGCTTCTCCAGCCGCACATTAATATGCATGGCCTGAGAAGCCGATTGGACGAGAGTCGTGCCTGCACCATGGGCTTGTTGGACAGGTGAGAAAACAGATGAACAATGGGGTTTCACACAGCAGGGCATCCCAAACCTGGGGGCCCAGGGGGACGGAGCAAAACAGTACAGTACTTATGGTCTAGCTACCTCCTTGGTCACAACCAACTTTGGAATGGAGGACACTATTTCTTAGATTTTTTCTACTTCCAGGTCTCTGACAAAAGATTATCTGGGGTTTCTATCACATTGTATTTGTAGGGCCACCACCATGGGAAGGTCCAGGGATCCCTTGGCCTTCAGCATGGGCACGTTGCTTTGGCTGGTTTATTCCCTTTCACCTCTTGCTCTGAGATATCCAGCCCTTTGCAAGATAGGACTGGAGGCAGTCAGGACTATCCTTGATCACCCTAGCCTAGGAAAGGGAGCTTTGGCCCACTAAAATGGTGGGTTCTGAATACCAATGCCAGGTGGCTTGCTGGTTTGGACATAATGTTGGAGGACCTGAATGCCAAGGTCAGTGGTCTCCCCAGAAAAGACTTTCCAGTAATTCCCCTGGAGACATCTTTAGTGTTATCCTCTCCTTGCTACACCAGTGGTCTATGCTCCTGAAGGGATTGCCAATACAGATACAGTGCAATAAAATACATCAACCAAGGCAGTACTCTGGTGGGCATTCCTTCCCTAACTTACAATGGAGCTGGCTTCCTAGCTTACTGAATGAAGTGCACTCCCTAACCAACAACATTTAATGTAGATTACTGTTGCTGATCTGAAGGAAGAGGTGTAGGGGGAATCACTATTTTTTACTTCCTACATTTGTTCTTTGACACTCATTTGTCCCCTATTTCATAGATCACTGTGTTGTCCTTCCCTTCAACAACTTTGACATCAGTATTTTGGTACTGAGTACTACTACTAAACCTGAGCTAGGGGTCAACCCTTTATTTCTGCAGTTGGTTCATATCAAAATCCATTTTAACGAAACCAAAATCCAACTCGTCCCCCGCCTACCCCAATTTAAATAATACAAATAGTACTTACCTGGTCTGTGCGAACAGCCTGGTCCCCTGCCAGGACCAAACTCTTTATTATGAACTTCTGAAGCCTTTGGGTATCATGGGTGAAACCCCTCAATCACTGCAAAAGCCGGCCACAAATTCTGCAGCATTAATCCTGGCTGTCAAATAAACAAGAGTTTGATATCTAGGAGGGTTTTTTCTATTTCTTTAATAGTTGAAAAGACTGTAGGTCTGCTTTTGGCAGAAAAAGTTTAGAAACCAAAACATATGAAAAGCAACCTGTGAATATGGTCTCCCAGATTTCACTTCACTCTTGTGACCAGCTAATGGGCACATACAGCAATACTCCCTTTGCTTTCATCTAACAAAGCACAGGACTGTTTCAAATGTAAATTGTCCAACCAATAGCTTGTCCCGCCAAATAACATTACCTGCCTGAAGGCTTGATTCTTGCAGGCTGAAGCAGTCCTAAACTAACCACATTCTGCTGACAGGACCCAGGCACACATGTGGGGAGCCCCCTGTTACCAAACAAAGAGGCAGCCTGCACATGTTTGGAAGCAGGGGAGCACATGGAGGCTGGCCAGGCAGAAACTGGACTAATGTATCCATGAGAGCCTTGTGGGATTGAGCCTAGAGTGTGGCCAGGCAAGTAAAGTTTATTTTTTCTGTGGCTGGAAATAAAAGCACTGATAAGTACATATATGATGTTACCTGAAAATACAGGGAAGCATTGTAGCTGCATAAATTAAAAGTTAAAATTTGAATATGGCACAAATCTAAAATATAAAGCTTATTTTTAAATCTGAAGAGCACTAACAGGGAGTATTACGATCGTTGCTCTCAGTACCACAGTTTATTGTTTTACTGTAAAATGGAGCAGCAGCGAAGTTCTCGCACATGTGGCTTGTGGCCGTCGCCTCTACTGTGTAATTATGCTTGGCACTCTTGTTGACGTCTGAAAGGACAGGAGCTCAACACAAACCAAAAACGTGGACGAGGCTGGAGAAAAAACAAAGTGAAACTATTCTTAGTGCTGGGTAATGAGCTCCCAGCAGATGAGAGCAGTGATTAGAACTTCCTGCAGCTCGCCTCGCTCTCCTCGCCGCTGCACTCCAGATGAGGCCAGGCAGACTAAGTGTCTGCGCAATTCCCATCCAGCTGTGAAGAAGATTAAACAGCAGCCTGCAACTCACCCCTCCAAACACATCCCATCCCAGGCAGAGGATGCTGCCACATTTTAAAGGACTATTTACAAGGTTTCACCCCAGGCACATAGCTCAAGGTGACCCATCAGTGAAGCCACAATCTCATTATCAAAATATTTTTAATACCTATTAACTACAAAATTCTGTCCAATAAAAAAAATCACCTATCATTCCCAGGCATAGAAAAAAGGTGATAACAGCTCCTAATTCCCTGGGGATTTTAACATCCCAGTAGTAAGCACAGGAGGGGGAGGTGTGGAGCCTGCACATAAAAATACAGTGCAGGAGATTCACAGCTTACTTTAGCGTTCATAAAAATACCATTTTGTGATAACTCACCTGTAAAATGGTTTTCGCCATAGTACTCTGCTCCACCTCGACAGACATTACACGTGGGTTGTCACTCAGCCAGTAGGAGGGTCTGCAAATATAAAAAAGCTGTAACCCCTCCCACCAAGCCTACACAGGGTTCAGCTGCCCACTCAGGCCCCAGTCAGTCCAAAAGCATTAATACCAGCCATGGGAGGAACCACTGGAAGCCCATAAATTAACGCTCAAAGTCAAAACAAGTAAAGATGTACTATCAGTTGGCAGCAAGATGTAGCAGTCAACCCTGTAAGCCACCAAAGGGCGGGGCCATCAAGGTGGAGGAGGACTATGGAGAAAACCATTTCACAGGTTTAATGGTATTTTCTCCTACACTCTGCTCCATCTCGACAGACATTCATTACATGTAGGATGATGTCCCAAAGCAGTCCACATTATAGGGTGGGAACAGTAACAGACCTCTTGACTACCCTGCCATGTCAGGAAAATGGAAAGAGGAAGTGCCCTGCACAGCTTACCTATAAAGCCGAGAGCTAACAGGCCCAGGAAACACCACCATCCCTGGTGGAAAGAGCTGTAGCCGAAGGAAAGTCTCTTGGCCCTAGTAGGCTAGGTAAAATCAACTGCTCTCACAACTGAATAACGTGAACAGCACCAGGCCCTCGTGACCCAACAAGCCCATGAAAGAAAGCCCCCCCCCCCCCCCCCCGAGAGTGGAGGGAGAAGGCAAAAAGCAAAAGCGACCGAAAGTACATAAAGGGAGGATGGAGTGCAGGATGGTAGAACCTCTGCAGCCAAATGAGAAGACACAATCATAGGGAGAACTCCACTCCAAGCAGCAAGAGAGAGAGACGGTCATCCAGAAAATGACCATATTAATGTGAACACCAATAAGCCACCATCAAGAAACAAAAAAGGACACCCCTGAGAAAACCAGAATGAGGAATGAGAATGAGACCCACTAGGGCCACTCTGGGAACGGACCACTTGAAGCTTAATAGGAGAAGTAAGCACCAACAGCCACAGAAGGAAATGCAAGAGCAGGAACAAACTGAGCAAGAGAAGGCAGCACAGAGGCCAGCGCCAATCCCTAAAGGGAAAAAGAGGAGCCTGGAACCAAGAGCCATCCAGTCCTGTAGACCCTCTACAACATTACCAGAAATGCAGTTAAAGCGGGACATGAGAAAAGGCCACCGTACAATGGTGGAGAATTCGATGTGGCAAGAACAGACGTGGCTAGCTGGCAAAGGGATGGCAAATAGTGAGCCAGGCGAATCAGGAAGCAGGAAGAAACCCTGGCGTGTTCCATGACCTTGATAAGGCCGGGTCAGGAGAGCTGAGGCCCGGAGCTGAAAGTGTCAAAACATCCCCTACTGCCTCCTCTAGGAGGGAGCCCAGAATGCAGGTCAACAAAGTAAGGGCACTACAAATTCCCGAGGAGCTCAGCAGGGCCCAACCTTGCGCAACGAACACCACAGCGAACAGCCAGCAGCTTTGAAGATACAGAGCGAAAATGCCAATGGAAGTGCTGTGGCCCAGTGTAAAGCCTCAGAATAACTGACATCTACGAAAGGCAAGAAAAAAAGCAGTGAGCCTATAGATTCACTGGTGCCAGGAGGACTGCAGGTTGTGAAAATGCCACTGCGGTCACAGGACCTACATGCAGAATAACTCTAGTAAAGACAGAAGGGAAACTCTAGGTCCAGATCCTGAGAGCTGAGCCATTCCACAAGAGTACGCATGACAAGTCGAAGTAAAGGCCACACCCACTCCGCAGATGGCCACAGGTGAGCCGCTCCCAACTGCCCCCGAATGCTTGGGGCCACAGAAAAATGGGCAGCAGCCATTTCCAGTAGATGGACACATCCGGAGCCCATGTGCCGAGCCCCCTAAAAGGGGGCTGAACTGTAACGTGCAATCCAAGTGGCCACACTGGTACCTAGGTCTCTAGTGGAATTCCATGCACAGGTGCAACAGGAAGGTACATCATGGTCCCAACCACTTGGGCCAGAAATTCACTGCTAGAGCAGTCCACTGCCACCACCAACAGAATTGCTGTCCAGGAGGCCGAACTGTAATGTGCAGTCCAAGTGGCCACACTGGTACTTAGGTTTCCAGTGAAATTCTATGCACAGGTAAAACAGAAAGGCCAGGGCCTCCTCTCACAGCAGGTAGGGTAGTCCAGGACCAAGGACCATGTCATGAAGATTCAGGTTTGCTCCACTGTTTGTTACTGTGGAGCGTAACCACATCTCTAGCCTGCTGAATCACCCATTCGGCTGCAGAGGTGGAAAAGGCAGACTACCAAACAAGGATGTCTGTGAAAACCTTCGAGACAACCCATGGAACCTCTACTAGTCACCCCACTCCTTGCCAGAGCAGTCCACTGGCACCACCAACAGAATGGCTTTTCAGGCCCACAGGGAGAGGTCCCAGCCAAGAACACCAAGCCAAGCCAGCGCATCTGCGGACATGGAGGAAGATGCCAACATGGTATTAAACTCCGACTCACCAGAGGCCTACACCTCAGGTAATCCTCGTCCTCCAAAGCAAAGGAACCATTTGCCTGAGGACAATATGTGGCTAAAACCGAGTGACAAGCAAAGCCTTTCATGGTGAATTTATGACAGATAAGTGTGGCTGCAGACCGGGACGCTCATAGCAGAGGGGTTAGATCCCACCTAGGCCAACCGCAGGAAGGAGACAACTGGGTCCATGAAATCTCCTGGGAGTTACAGTTAGCTAGTCCGGCCTCCCAAACTCCCTGCCGAAAAAGCAACGTAGCCTCTCCTATAGCAGGTTAGGACTATACACAACAGGGAAAGAAATAGGCCAACTACGTCGAGTCAGATGGAGTGCAGCACAAGACCACAACAGAGGTTCATTTTCTGGTGAGAACCTTCCCGGGAGAACGATATGCCTAGGAGACAGATCGATAGATTCTTACTTCCAAAGAAGAACCAGAATCCTCCCAGTGCCACAGGTGCATGTGTTTCGTGTAGCACCCTCCTGTCATTGCCCCAGAGGCCAGGGCCTGAGTCGGAGACCGGCACGTAAGGGCCGTCCCTATCGAAATTTAAGGTGAGAGTTGCCAAGGCTCATGCCGGAGACGTCGGCATCAGGTAGCGGAAACTTAGAGCGACCCAAGTCCATGCTGAACATGTCATTGTAGTGCCGTAGTGCATGTAGTGCCAGGATTGCCTCATGCGCAAGGCCTGTGTGTACATGGGATGCCCCTCACCCCATCAAGGGAATTCCAGGCCAGAGTCTGCCCATAACCTGCTGAAGCCCAGATATATGCCAGGGGAACCCCAAAAGAGCTGGATATGGAGGCATATACCCCGCCCACCCGCGTTGTACAGACATGTACACTCACACACACTGCATTACCCCCGATTGATTGCAGGACCACAACGCCTTCGATGCCTTAGACATGGTGCAAACCGAGCTTCCAGGACCAGAAGCATGAACATATCAAAGGGGCAATGAAATCAAACCCCCTGCTGTGAACACGGGATGCCCCTTCCCGCTAGGTGTTGGTAAGTAGAGTCCTCACTTAAGCCGGCAGCAGAGAGCAGGGGTATGTCCTCACACAAGCATGTCCAGTCAAATGCCAATAATAGTGTGCTTGGATACGAAAAGAAGACAGCCCCGCAAGGTCCCAACCAAGCCCAAAGCACTCCCCTGTCTTACTTTCCTGTTTGATTTTTTTTTTTTTATACTGGCAGTAGCAGGGGAATACCAGCTGACATAGAGAAAATGGCGCCTGAAGCTGTGCCTCATGAACTAGCATGGAGCGAAAGGGCAGGGCCAAAGCAGAGGTCCAATAGATGCACCAGAATAGTGCGTGTGTGTCCTGGCTCCCCCACTGGCATAACCTCAGGGGAAAAAGCCAGGCAGCGCTACCCCCCAGCCACCATGGAGGGAGCAGCAGGCCTGCAGTAGGGAACAAAGCCGTAAGGAGGGAAGCCTGTATTCTGCCCTTTCAGATGTTAAGAAAAGAAGTTACCAGGTACTTAACTTAAACCGGACCTTCACCATGATTTGTTGAAAAGCCCAAACCCTTAAACGATTCCCCAGCATCTAAAATTAATATATTTTAAATTTTTAGTCACTTACTTATTATTCTTTACCCCACTGGGCTGCAACTCTGTTCAGGACTCTAGGATACGGGTGCCGCCATCTTGACTCAGAAGCATCACACTTACTGAGGAGAGGAGAGCAGGATAAAGTACAGGGGAGGGGGTTATAGTTGTGCTTTGCACAGACAGACCAGAGCTGGGGTCAGGAAAAGGTCAGAAGTCCCAGAATGCAGAGCAGCACAATCAGAAGTTACTTCCTGTTTGCAGGCTGCCTGATGTCCCATGAGCCGCCATCTTGAAAGGCTCATAACATGCAGTAGATGCCAGTAGGATGATTTTTAATGTGAGCAATGTACTGGGTGTGGGAAACATATAAGATAGACTCTTATTCAGGGTGAAGGTCCGCTTTAAGTTCTCTTAAAACATCCTTAGGACAGCATATCACTGAGAGGATAAGCAAGATACTACCTCTACTGGCTGGGAAAGGCTGCCTGTAACACACTCCTGCCAAAGCATTGATCTTGCAGATCCAGGCGTTAATGATTAACAAACGTCTTAGCTGATGACCAGGTTGCCGCTCTACAGATCTGTTCGACAAAGGCACCAGCTTGCTCTGCCCAAGATGTTGAAATATTTCTTGTTGAATGAGCTGTGATCCGCCCTAGAGAAGGAGATCTGTTGTAAGCAAAACGGATAGTGCTCTTCATCTATCAGGCCAATGTTGCCTTGGAAACTCACTAACCTTTCCTGTTTCCAGAGAAAGAAACAAATAAGCTATCAGCCTTTCTCCAATCCTTTGTTTGTCTGAAGCTATTCCAGCAAACAGGCCCTGACTGTAAGAAACTTACCTGAAGGTCTGTCCCGCGGCGTCTCCACACACACACTGGCAGCGCGGCCCTTCCAGCGGCCGCGCCGAGCAGCCGCCCCTCCAGCAACGGCCGTACTCGTGCTCCTTTTATGCGCCCCGGCGGCAGGTTTAAATGGACCAGTCCTGGTCCAGGATCCTCTGCCCTGGAGAGGCCAGGGACTGGACAGCCTGACCAGGGCGGTCCAGTCCCTGGGGTTCTCCTATCAGGGGCTAGTTCCAGTGTTGCACCAATCACCACATGTTTTGCACTAATCAGTACATTCCCCTTCCCATTGGCCAGTTATCATATAAATATTTTCCTGCCCGGACCACTAGTGCCCGTTATAGCCATTGCTAGCTTGGGTGTGCTTTTGAACTACGTCTTAGTGTTTTGATCCGGCTCCGTCTTTGACTACTCCTGCCCGCTGCCTGCACTGACCCTCTGCCTGTCTGACTTCGCTTCTGCTTACCCCTTTGGGTACCGCGCTTCTGTGACCACCCGGCTCTGACCCCTTGCTTGTCTCGACTATTCTCTGCCTTACCCCTTGGTTTTGACATTTTCGGACTTTGTTCGCATGAACTCCTGATTTGGGATACCCCGCATTTCGCCCGTCTTTGCCATAAGCCAGCAATCTTTGCGGCAGTAAGTCCTGGGGGCAACCGAGTCTGGAGAGGCATAACCAGTGTCTCCAGCGAGCGGGGGCTTGTCTATAGGCACAAGAGGCAGTGGAGATTGGGGATTGTTGGCTTATGAAAGAAAGGCGTCCGGCGGTCACTGACACTGACATCCAAAGACTTGTCTACAGAACTCGTGGAGGAATCACTATCCCCAGCGGATGAAAGGATAATCTCTTGGATCCGATGAAAGCTAGAAAGGTAGCAAGGATCCACGGATCCAAGGAACCACTTCTGCAGATCCTGGCAAAGCACTGGTTCCTGGGCATAGAAGATCTGGTCTCACTAGGAGTTCCCAAGGCTCTTGGACAGAGAGCATCTTCAGAGTTGAAAACCATGGCCACCATGGGGCTAGCAATAGAATCATGGCTGGATATTTTGTTTAGAACCTGAGGGAGGATCCAAACTGGAGGAAAAGCGCTAGCCAGACTGAAACACCAACACCACACCTAGAGCTTGATCGGAGGGATTGAGGGAGAAGAACTTCCTCAGCTTGTTGTTTCAACCGGAGGTGAAAAGATCCACCTCTGGAGTTCCCCTCAGGACACAAATCTGATTGAATACCTCCTGGTTTAGTGACCATTCTGCTCCCAACAGAGGAGAGCAACTCAAAAAATCTGCCACCTGATTTCGGCAACCTTTCAGGTTGATGGCTGACAGGGATAAAAGGTTCAGTTATGCCCAGATCAGAATTTGCTGCTTGTTGCAGGGAAAGACCAGGTCATTAGCCCCAAGACCCGATAGCTTTACAAACCGAAATCGACTGACTGGAACACAGGGACTGAATGGTTTCCTGAAGGATCGTTATCTTTGACTGAGGCAGAAAGATTCTTTGAAGAATCCTATTGATCTTGAACCCCAGATAAGTCATGACCTGTCACGGGACTAGACTGGACTTCTGGTAATTCAGGATCCAACCTAATCATAGCAAAAAATCCTTTGTTAGTTCCAGGTCTTGGAGCAACTACTTCTGATCTGGGGTAAAGAGGAGAAGGTTGTCTAGATATGCTATGATCCCGACTACATTCTAGTCGGGATCTAGGGGGTGCCCAACAAACTCACGTCCAGCCAAGTTCTGTGGGGTCCTAAGATTCTCAAAGGAAGAGGAAATATGATCCTTCAGAACTCTTATATCCGTCAAGCTGGGCTGATGCTCCTTACTCATGACTTTATCGGTACAGGTCTTGCAAAGAGGCTTCCAATAAGAATCTAGTAGCTTGATTTTGTATATTGGGAATCTCCTACTTTTATCCTTAGACTTGGAGCCAGTTTTAGTCTTGGACACTTCCTTAGAGGTCTTGGTCTAAAATACAAAAGGACTAATGGGCCTTAAAAATCCTATATAACCTTCCAATCACATGAAAATAACTCAAAGTAACCCTTAAAACTACAAGAGCGTGCCCATAAATAAAGGGACTTACCAGAGCAGAGGTGGACCCCTTCTTCCTAGACTGAGTGGCCGACAGAGTCTCTGATAAAATTGGATCAATGGGGGTGGAAGCATGTTGATCCACACCAAAGTATGCCATAATAGATGATAGAGGGGCAGGGACTTGCTAGGATTCACCTGCCTGATCCACCATTCTGATGTCTGGGAGGAAGCAGAGAGGTTCCTAATTGCCGAGTCTTTTAACCCTCTTAGGTAAAATGAGAGGGAGGCCAGAAAAAGACATTCAAGATAGTGCTTCCCCTTTAAGCCGGGAGCATGTGCATTAGCTGGGTCCCGCAATGGCTGCTGACGTCATCAAGCGCCGCTGGTTGGAATTGCCCCCTGCATCAGATCTCTCCCCCCTTCCATCAGGCTGAATTATTAAGCGAAAGAGGACCATGCATACTGCAGCTTGGCCTCTGGTGAGCTTCACAGACCCACACTAGCGAGCAAAAGACACAATGCAGCCAGACCACCCTCAGCCGCACATCCCGCTGGAGCCTCGCAAGCCATAGGCATTGGAAGCCTGGCCACCTTACGGTAATGTAGGAGGGAGGGGTGGTGGGAAGGGGACCCGGATGATTTCCACAAAGCCTCAGACCGTAGCAGACCTGGTTTGAGGCTAGAGCTGACCCCTCCTGCTGGAGTCAGGTATAGCGAAATCTGGCCTATCCCCTGGGAGTTCCCTGGGTCCCTGGCAGGCTGCCTCCGGAGCCAGGGAATGGGTCAACCCCATCAGACCCACAGCATCGCGGTCTACTTACCTAAACCCGTGGTTCAGGAGCTGGTGGTCTGGCTCCTGCTCCAGGCAGAACTAGTGTCTGGAGGAGGAGGTAAAGCTTTTGTATATTCTGGTGGTGATCTGTTTCCACCTTGGGGTGAAGCCTTAATATTTCAGTGGTATGCTGCCCTTAAGATGTTTTAAGAAAATGAAGGGAAAAGAAATAAAATCCTTGCAAAAATATTTGTAGCACTTGCCAGGATGTCTGCAAAAACAAAAAATGGGGACTGAGGGGGCATCTGGGCCCTGTGTAGGCTTGATGGGAGGAGCTACAGCATTTTTATCTTTGCAGACACGCCTACTGGCTGAGGGACAACCGGCGTGTAATGAACGTCCATCAAGGTGGAGAAGAGTATAGGAGAAACATGGTATTCAATCCAAATAGTTAAAAGATATCCACGATGGTGACATATCCCACTCCATGTAGTTCATGGATCAATTGACAGGTGACGCATTTCAGGGGGAGACCCCTAAGTCCTACCTGTCAAGTGACACCCTTCCCAGCTTTAAATAGAGAAAGTAAGTGCCACTGGCGGATCCCGTCCTCTGACACAGAAGTGCAGCGGTATTGCATTCCTAAGGTTGCAAGTCAGTCAGATTTTGTTATCTCACAATATTAAATAAGTTAATAGACTTGCTTATTTAATATTGTGAGATAACAAAATCTGACTTTGTTACAGTCTTTCTTGCGACCTTTGGAATGCGATTTAGGCCTGATTATAGGCCAAAAAATAAAGTAAGTAAATAATAAAATTAACTAAGGGCGAGGGAATAGGGTGACTGACGTGTTACTCAAGGTCCAGTCACAGCTGCTGTGGAGACTGCCCCTCTCCCCTACAAGACAGCATTGCAGAAGGATTGTGGTGATCGGGTCAGTTTTTTTGCCATGCAGTTTTTTCTTTAGCAGCCTGCACTGTCCCTTAAAAAGAAAAACGCTTTTTCTATAAACATTAGATATTTCATTTAGCCAACTTTATGCAAGCACAAAGAGTTGCAAAGGAGATTTCTTACACTCACACAATATTTAGATATTTGAAATATACTGTAGATACTCTCTAGTTTTTAGTAAACAAGCCTAGACAGAAACATTGTATCTTTTAAATCACCCCCAATACTCCTTAGTAAATCCTACTTAACATGATCTTGAAATTAAAGTGGACCAACACCCAGGATTTTGACTATCCTGGGTCTTGGTCCACTTCGGTGGGGCACCCCCGATCGGGGTGCCCCGCTGTGTGAAACCCCCCCGATCACCCTAAAAACTCACCTCTCCCCGCTCCCAGCGCAGACGGACAAGGGATTTGACAGCCGCTTGTCCGTGGCTCCTCCGCCGCGCGTCCCTCTTGACGCGCGCGCGCCCCTCTTGACGCGCGCGCGCCCGCGCCGGCCGTCTGTGAATGGCCGGCGCGGGCGCGCGCGCGTCAAGAGGGGCGCGCGCACGCCTTGAGGGGCGCGAGGAAGGTAAGGTAAGGGGGTTTGGGGGTGTTTCACCCCGCGGGACATCCCAATCTCGGATGTCCCGCGGGGAGGGAGGTGATCGGCCCGGGAATCTTATAGATTCCCGGGCCAATCACCCGAGGGTGATGGTCCACTTTAAAGTGGACCAACACCCAGGATTTTGACTATCCTGGGTTTTGGTCCACTTCGGTGGGGCACCCCGATCGGGGGTGCCCCGCTGTGTGAAACCCCCCAGAAACCCCAAAAAACTCACCTCTCCCCGCTCCCACGTGAACGCCGCAGCCAATCCCCGCCAACGTCTAGGCGGGGGACAGGAACGTACAAGCCTCTTCCGCCGCCGCCGCCACCCGCGCGTCACTCTCGGCGCCCGCGCCGGCCATTCACAGAGGGCCGGCGCGGCCGCGCGCACGTCTGGAGGGGCGCGCGGGAGGCGGAAGAGGCGGCGGATCAGGTAAGGTCTTTTTGGGGTTTCTGGGGGGTTTCCCCCCGCGGGACATCCCGATCTCGGATGTCCCCCGGGGGGGGGAGGTGATCGGCCCGGGAATCTTATAGATTTCCGGGCCGATCACCCCTGGGTGTTGGTCCACTTTAAGTATGCATAAATTACCGATGTATATTTTCTGTTTCAATCATGTTTATCGAAGTAAGGCTGGTCATTAATTTACTGGCATATTTTCAAAAAAATGTGAAGTTACTTTGTTGTTCAAGTCAGTGCTGCCATCAAGTGGCAAAAAAGGAAACCTACAGGGAAACTTCCATTGATCACATTGTTCTGTTACAGACTTGCTAAAAAATATATATATATATATATATATCTTACTTAAAGTGGACCGAAACCCAGGATTTTGATTATCCTGGGTTTTGGTCCTTTCCCCTGGGGCACCTCTGTTCAGGTGTGAAACCCCCCAGATCGCAGATGCTAACTCACCTCTTACCCCATCCTATGGCACATGCGCGGCTGTGCAACAAATCAGCACGCTCTGAGCAGCTAACATGTCGTCTAAGCTTTCGTCTAAGGCCAGTGGCTTAGAGCACGCTGGAGGCTGCATCCCCTGCTTACCTCTAACAGGGAGTGTGCCCATGGCAGCCATTCACAAATGCCTGGCACGGGCACGCGCCTTGCTAGAGGGATAGCGGGGATGCGGCAATGGCTCGCGCATGTGCTGTTGGACTGGGAAACAAGGTAAGTGTATGTGGCAACCTGGGGGGTTTCACAGTGGGGCATCTGATTTTGGATGCCCCAGGGGGAGGGAATTGATCGGCGTGGGTTCATGATTCTACCTCAATCATGAAATTCTAGGCGAAACCGATTTCTTTGCTTCAATTTCTTTCATCACTGACCTGGAAAGAGCATGTCATGGTGCAGTTTTAGGAGTCATGAACATGCTCTTTTGTGGTCAGAGACAGGTATGGGGCCACAGTGGCTTGCTATGCTTGGTCACAATTAGAGCTCCAATGGATAGAGTAGCTGTAGAACCACTTTTTTTGCATGGTCCTGGAAGAATAAAATGTACAAAAGGGCAAACTTTAGAGCCCTGCTATTGCTCCTACAGGAACTGGGGGGGGGGGGCATGGGGCAGGCACCAGGTTAGCTGATTTCTGTTAGGTTTTAGTGTCCCCTTAACTCTAACCCCCCCCCCCCCCCCCCCCAGTATATTCACCTTGGTCCTTAAACACATACCCACTATTTACGCTTGTTAAACCTCAATGTATGTCAGTGAAGCATGCAGGGCACAGTAAGTCATAAGGTTGTAGTGTGCTGTGGCTAAGCTTAGCTTCAGCACTAAGAAGCATATGCACCACAAATTGGAACGGCACGGGGGTTGTTTGTCCACTGGTCTGGCAATCCTATGTTATACATTATTGGAGCGGTAAAGTGTAGATTATATATATTAATGTCGTCAGCCATATTAAAGCTCAAAAGCTGGTCCCACAGTGTGAAACCCCCAGGCTTGGTGGTAACTCACCTTTACCGGCAGCTCCCACAACGCTGTCTTCGCTGGTGGCTGCCTTCCCTGCTTCCCTATAGTTAAGGTGTGCTCCCACGCCCAGCCGATCAGGCTGGAGACAGGAGACTACAGCGGAACAAGGGATATGGCCAGCGAACTAGGTGACGTCAGCCGGCATTCTTGAGATCAGCCGATTGTTGATCTAAAAAATGGTAAGAGGCAGTGGACAAACACGTTTTTTTTATTATGTATGTATTATGGTATTCTGTTGAGAGTAGGTGATACTATCAAAGGGCATTAGTAGGCTATTAAAAAAAACTCACTTCACTTGGAGCAGTTCTCCAATCTGGGTTCAGGCAATCTGGGTCCTAATGCCTGGAACACCCCGTCCTCTGTACATAAGCCTCGATATAATAGTTGATGAAAAGCATGAAAATGTCACTGTTGCTGAATCACAAGCTAGGAAAACAATGAAAGGCGATGGTACTTTTTCACTCTTAAGAAAAGTCGATGTAGTAAAAAGTGCCATTGACTTTCATTGTCTTTCTATCTGGTGATTCTGTAACAGTGACATTCTCAGGCTTTTTTTCTCATAACGTGATTTGTTTACTACCATGAGCATTTTTTTCAACTCTTATTAAATCAAGGCCAGTGTGTGTGAAGCTGGGCACACTGTGACATTGGCAGAAGGAGAGCAATCTGGTCACAGCTCTGTACTTATTTCTGGATTTACTAGATTTCCTGAATAGGCAAGTATTGAAGAATCTGCCTGGGAGTGACATTTTTTCTGTTTATCCTACAGATGCTGTTCAACGCAAACCTAGCCACTGATGAACCTAACCACAGCAAACATACTCGACATTTCGGCTATCTGCCTTTATCAAGAGATGCAGTGATAAAGGCGGATAGTCGAAACGTCGAGTGTGTTTGCTGTTATCCACCTGGGTTCCAGCCTGTAAGCTTTGTATTCTTATATGCTCAGTGTTCGATTTATTTCTACCACTTGCATTACAAACTGATGAATTTGGTATTGCGCCCATAAGATTCTACAATTGCTGTCATTATGGACATATGAACTTGTTTATACCTTATACCTTCCCATGGGCACTACCATATAACTGTGAGAACCAGCAATACAGCACCATCTAGCTGTCATTTTCTGTATATATTTACTATTTGTTATTTCTATTACCATAAGTGTGATTGTATGTATTTCACAGTATTAAATCACTTTGTTTCATGCATAGTGGATATTATGGGTGTTCATTTTCCCACCATCCCTTTGTTTCTATATTATATGTACTGTGCAGTGGGTGCATTTTGGGAATTTTTGAACCTCAGCTAGTTCCATCACCTATTCTTTTGTTACTACTTATCTAATACCCATTGAAACGGTGTGCTACAACCTTTTTTTTTTAATACACAGTGCAGGGGGACGTTTTTGCCCGTATGTGTGCTTATTTTTAACTCGCATGATATCCTAAACACAATGCCCTTGGGCGGGGATGTGAGTGGGCTTCAACCCATTTTTGACTAGAGTTCCCCTTTAATGAAAACAAATGTGAGTAATACCATCCCCAGAACAAATCCCTTCGATTTCTCCTCTTCAGCTGAAACACCGCCCACAGAGCTGCCCATGTGTTCCACCAGACGTTTACGTCTCCTTCCTTTACGGCTGGCAGCTGACAGAACTCCCACTACACACCATGTCGCGGCGCAGTAAGTCCTAATTCTGTAATTTTTCTCGCCCCACATTTCCAACCAGAGCTGTGCCGTTCACTCTCGTCTCTGTATTTTCCCCTTACAGAAAACAGAAAGTCCGGTAAGGGAGCCGGGAAGCCTCAGGTAACTAAGCGAGCTAGCCTTGCGCGTGCTTGCTGATGAGCAGAGTAAAACAGAGCATGCTGGGAGATGGAGTTCTTCATGCTATGAAAGTGGGCGGACTGAGCCCTAACCAGACTACGAATCCCAGCATGCTGTGCGGCTACTTGTGGTGGAACGAGTTGTGACTGAAAAGGGTGGCGTGTTTTTATTTAGAAAGTGTGTGTGTGTGTGTGTGTGTGTGTGTGTGTGTGTGTGTGTGTGTGTGTGTGTGTGTGTGTGTGTGTGTGTGTGTGTGTGTGTGTGTGTGTGTGTGTGTGTGTGTGTTATGGCTGCACTGAGAATGGTATTACATGAGGAAATATACTCGTTGCTCATAGCAACGAATGAAACAGCTTCCTTTTAGTAGTGTATAAAGACAAATCAGGCTATGTTGCGTTAGTCCTCACAAGTTGGGTGACTAAAATTCTGGCTGCATTTATTACTATACCTAAACTATGGACAGCTTTATAACATGTGACCCCCGTGAAGTGGATCAAAACCCTGGATTTTGACTATCCTGAGTTTGTGTTCTTAAACCTGGGGCACCCTGATTTGGGATGCCCTACAGGGGAAAACCCCACCAGGACGCCAAGTAAACTCGCCTTTCCCCATTCCTTCGACGCTTGACCAATCTTGCGCTCAGCAAAATTGGCTAAAGGCCAAGCCAAGCTAATTGCATCGGCGGCCACATCCCTGCCACCATCTAACGTTAGGGGCGGACTGGCCATAGGGAGACCCGGGCAAATGGCCAGTGGGCTGTACTACTTTGGGGCAGTCTGTGCTATTACCTTTATTAACACACATCCAATCCCTGACATCTGCCAGCCCCCATCCATTTCCCAACTACTCCCTTGCCCCAGGCAACCCCAGCCCATGCCGTCCTAATGATTTAGCCTCAGCCTTGGAGCTAGGGTTGTCACCTGGCTGGTATTTTTTTTTCACTTTACTCTGGGCCGGCTCCATGTTTATTTGGGCCCTTGGGCGGCATGGTCTCAGTTTTGGTCTACTGCAAAGCGTACCAAACCCCATTTAAGCCTGACCTAGGAGTCTAAACGAATCTAAATTCTCCTGATTTTGGATGCCCCTGTATGTGACTCCCCCCCCCCCCCCCCCTGTTCATTTCTTTCCTGGAACTGGTGAATGCACTGTGGGATCGCCAGTTTGAGTTAACGGCCAAACCAGCGGGGTTCTTTCACAAACAGGGGCATCCTGTAAAGTGGAACCAAAACTCAGGGGTGGAATTTCTTGCATAGTGGGTATGCCAGCAATACCCAGTAGGGTATCACATATTGGAATGCTCCAGGGATAGGAAATCGGCTGGGGTGGGCAACCAGCACTTCCTCCCCTGGAATCTAAATAGAGATGCCCCGTTGTGTAGAACCCTGCCATTTGAGGAGATGTGGGCACCAGCTGTGGCGTGCCCCTCAGTCTGCCGCTGGTCAAGTGCCGTTGCACACCCCAAAGGCCGGCCCTGTCAGTGGGCCCCCCCAGAGAGTGGGGGCCCCTGGCAGCTGCCCCTGCCTTGCCGGGTGCTGATGACAGCCCTGACTTTACTGGCCAATGGCCTGGTGGTGTTGCTAATATTTTTACTGGTAAATGTAATTGCCTGGAGATGGTGGAGGACGGGAGAAAGAAAAAGGAGGACAGTGATAAAGTGAGAGGGGGAAGAAGAGAAAGAGAATGGAAAGGAAACATAGAATTGTTTCACTAAATGGAGCAGCAGACAGGGACACAGTACTTGCTATCTGTAATCTGTATTGAAGTGAATGAGGCAGACTGTCCACAACTAAAACATCACCCCCCCCCCCCCCCCCCCTTGGGACTTTTTTCTTCTTTACCATTGTGTCCAGCCAGTCAGTCGGGCAAATGGTGACACTTTGGGGGGGGGAGTATGAGTAAAGTACTGGCTGGTCATGGGCAGGCCAGGTGCTGGTAAAATCCCGGCCTGATTTTTAGCCCCAGTCTGCCACTGTCTAACATGGTGCTTGCATGTGGCAGTCATCCACAAATGCCTGACATTGATGCTCGCCCTGCTGAAGGGATACACGACAGTGGCTGTGGCTCGTGCATGTGCTGTTGGATCGTGGAGAACGTGAGTTTTACAAGGCTTTACAAGGCTTTTGGTCCACTTTAAAGCAGACCTCTCTGCTACTCTGTAGCAATCAGTCACGTAAGCAATTTGAGAGGGCTTAACCCCATGCAAATGTTATGGAATAGTAGGCAGATTCTGTTCTTCTGAATTGCATGGGTGTGCCCATCTTCCCACGGTGCAATCATCCCTTATGTCTAGGTAGTAAAAGCCATCAGCTTATTAGGGATTAGGGATGAGCGAACCTCCCTAAAGTTTGGGTTCAGCCACACGTTGAATAAATGTTCAAATCAATGGGGACCCGAACTTTGGGGGACTGGTTGTTTCCGAGCAAGGGGGGGGGGGGAGCAGAGTATGCAGCAGGAAGCACGTTGCTAATGACATTGGTAAATGGACCATTTTTACCCGAATGGACAAAAAATAAACTTTGGACCCAGCCAGTTATTGAAAAGATGTGATCCACAATGTGCCCTTCTGCATCGCGGCAGGTCCATGCTTACAGACTCATCACTTGCTAATGTTCTAGAGCTGCAGTACTGCAGTTTCTAGAGCAGTTTCGCTGCTGCAGTGATTAGTGATAAGAAGCTAACTATTTCTATCTCTTTATCAGGCAAACCATCCGCTGAATCATGGGAAAAATGTCAAGAAAGATCCTGGAGTTCCAAACTTATCCCACTTTAAAGAACAGGCAAGGAAGGAGGCTGAGCAGAAGAAAAAACGGGTGAGCATAGACTGTGTTAAAACGAACCTAAACACACAGGTTTGGTAACAAGCCTCCTTCACAGGGACACTAAACTAACTTAACCGGTCCTCCTGCGCCATAATTGAACCCTGCATTAAAGAGGGATTCCCCGCTGTGTGAAACGACCCCCCCCCCCCCCCGCAACGCTTATCCTTACCGGGAAATTGCAGCACATACATGTGGTAGCCAAATCCACCTTTAAAGCGGATCAAAACCCATTTGGCCAGGCAGAGTCAGCAGGTCACCCAAAATGGGTTTCGCTCTGCTTTAATAGAAGGCATGGCAAGGCCCCTCCTCTTGGCATCAAGCAGTGTTTATTATAGGGCAGTTATGGCCTAGAGGTAGGGAAGTGGGCTGTGTGTAGTCACTCGTGGTGTTTATTCAATGGTGTATCCACTATGTGTAATTCACTTGTGTGTAGTCACTAATATAGTGTTTATTTACTGTTGTGTTCACAAAATGTGTTGGTCACAAGTGCACAGATAAGAAATGCAGAGGAAAAATTCAATGTGTGCTTTACCACACAATGGCCACTATTAGCCCTATTATAATTTTTTTTATTTGTAATATTGGACTGTATTTGTGATAGATCTCCTTTTACCATGGCAAGCAAACATATGGCAAGCTTGTTGCCAGTTTGTAGTAAACTTGCTGACCAGCTTGCACTGAATACTGGCAAGCTCTCCGGGACAAATAGCAAAAGAAATATATTTTTTATCTTATGCACCCCCAGTAATTGATTTTAGGGTGGAGAGGTCCAGAAGTTGTTTAGTGAGTTACAACAAAGGAACTAACTTCATATGTGGAGTTGAATAAAGCACAGAAAGTTCACCTCATAAGACTGCAAGCTCAGTACATTTTGTTTGACTACACTGTTTGGGGGGGAGGGAATCGCTCACTAAAATTTGGAAAACGCTTGTTGTATGTGGAAGGCTTCACCATATTTAATTCTTTACACCTTTTTGTGTGCTGAGGTGAAGAATTTTAGTGAATACTGGCAAACTAAGATGTGAGCTCATGTCATAAAATCACAAAAAGTATGATACCAGGTCAAATGCTTGGACACCATATTTGATGGAGTAGATGACTGTAGCTAGTAACAGAAAGTTTATCTTTTAGACTGTCATCAGGGCTCAAAGGTGGCTGAAGACAGGAAGTGATCCATTTTGTCAACTATGAGGTCCACAGTCCGCATAAATGGTTTTCAAACCTGCCACAATGTATCCAGAATTAGATATTTTGGTTGAAGTTGGGGATTAAAATTTTGGCATATGTACTATAGGATGCATAAGGTTCCATTCACAACAAAGCAAATCGGCCAGCAATTGCAAATAAATTACCACTGATATTAGTTAAATGGGCACTTTCACTCAGGCTCTGAAATTGCATAGGTCCTCGCTACAGAGATTGCGATTCAAGTACATTGAAGCACAGTCACAACTGAGAAATTGCAAATGCAACCACCTTAAATAATTGAAATTGCACTTGTGTGAGTCTAAGAAACAGTAGAGCAGCATACAACAATGTGATTGACCTCCTCTGCAGGTGGAGGAGATGAAGGCAAAGCAAAAGGCTGCAAGACAAAAAGAGATGGCCAAGAGAAGAAGCCTGGATACTTTCCAGAAAGACATCCTGAGGAGGCAACGGGAATTTGAACAGAAGGTAAGAAGAACAAAGTGGGGAGGAAAAGTAAAACTAAACTTAAAAAAATCTAGGTTTCTGTCTAAAAAAGAAGTGCTGCAGGCTGAGCTGGTCCAGTTGTGGCACTAACAGCTCTGACAGGTCTGAAGCAGACCCTTCCAACCATCCCTTGGGTACATCTGCACATTCACCAATGATAACTCCTCAGCAGTGGACTCTCACTTGATGTGCCCCCTGCTGCAACGAATGAGCTTGTTTCCACATGACTGGCAACGTAGAAATGCACCAGACAGAGAGTTTGGCATAGGCAGTGCTGAAACTGGACCACTGCATCCCGTAGAATAAGATATTGTTTTTTGAATCAGCTTAGAAGAGTAGACACTAAAATAGACTAAAAGTCTGAATAGACTATTGGAACCATTATAATAGTCCCTAAATGCCTTCCCAATTTGGGATGACCTTCAGTGTGGGTAGCTACAGAAAGCCCTGACCTATGCAGTGCTGTCTGCTGGATGCTGCATTTGACCAGAACTAGGTGAGTAAGTAGCATGGGCCAGGGTTTTTCTTGAGTGGGTAAAGTGAATTTGCTACTAGGAAAGCTGATAGTAGTAGCTGGAGGCCTTCGTGCATGAAGTAGCACAAGTACCTATTGAATAGGCTACTCTGACAAAAAATCAGGACATTTACTTCAGCCTCATTTGAAAAAAAATGCTCCGCAGCTGAAGAAGAATAATGTTTTATTTCTATATGCAGGAAGCAGATTTGAAGAGCTTGGAGAAACATGACCAGCTGGAGAATGAGAATTCAAGGAAAGCCTATTACCGGGAGTTTAAAAAGGTCAGTGCCACTCTTTCTCATGTGCAGTTTTAAAGCAGCTTGTCCAGTATGGGTAATGCACCTGTGAGATGGCACACAGAAGGAACCCTAGAAGATCATGGTTTACAACAGAAAGTGGAGTTAAATCTAAAATGAAATCCAGAGCTCTACTTTAAAACGTTATCAATGTACTTGTATACTGGGGGATTTTGCCATTATACTTGGTCAGAAGTTCAGCTGTAATACAGTGGTTGCTGTGTTTCTGTCTTGCAGGTTGTAGAAGCTGCTGATGTGATCCTGGAAGTGTTGGATGCCAGAGACCCACTGGGCTGCCGCTGCCCTCAGGTGGAGCAGGCTGTGGTGCAAAGTGGAACAAACAAAAAGCTGGTCTTGGTCCTAAATAAAATAGGTATCTATCTAAAATAGAGATCAGTACATGGTTAGTTTAAACGCATGGACCTATTCTTTTGCTCTCAGGTCAAAATGGCTGTTGTTAGTGAGGCCATCATTTATAGCCTTTGGTGTAAGCAAGTAGGAAGGTTTGCTCACAGTTTAGTTATTCATTATTCTGAGAGCAAGAGGCATGGAGACAGGGGACTCAGATTTAAAGTCCATGGGCCATGTTAAGTGGCAGGGGGTCCATAGTACCTGTTAAGTGGCGGGTAGCGGCAGGTGAACGCCGGGCACGGCACGCAATTCCACAATTATGAAGCCAAATCTGGTGAGCGACTAGAACAACGCCATGTAGCGTACGATTCATCGTTATGCCAGGCTCAGCGTACAGCTCTGGCGTTCAGCCTTGCAGAGCGCCACGTCTTACCTGTCGCTATCTGGCGCTCTCCCATACATTTCTATGAACAATCCTTAAATCCCTTTCCTGATCCCAATTTTCTTCTTAAAAAAAATCTCAAACCTTTCTGACATGTATCCTGGGCAAGAAAATGACATTTTTGAAAACTTTTTGGATTTATAATATTTTTATGCAGAATTATCCTTATACATGTCTGGCATTAAAGTGTTCATGTTACAATGTAATAACAATGTCATTCCATATGTTTTCGCTTTGTCACTAGTGGATACATGATCAAAAACAGCCTTTAATCACACAGCCTCTGGCGCTATGGGCTACAATTACATGATTTTGAGCGCTGGCGCTGTTTGAGGCTATTTTTTTAATGAATGTCTTGTGAGTCAGTTGCACTGAGCTGGCGCTACCGCTCACTCCCATACAGCGTAGTACTGCGACTCACACATCAAATTCATCAATATCGGCCAGCTCTGAAACAAAGAACCATGGCCAAGCACAGCGGCTACTAGCGGTCGCTCTGAAATCCACGGTAAAGACGCTCATCTGTCACTATCTGGCGTTAGTAATGAATCAGCCTGCCCGTCTATTTACTGATGGCATGAGAAAAGAAAAGCAAACAGCACTTACCTGTTTGTTTGTTTGATCCCTCTGTGACCAGCCCTGTTTTTAGCAGGCTCCCTCATTTGTTGTAAGAGGGAGCACCCAGCACTGATATGCATGATGGGGGACAGTTGGCATATAGAACTATGAGAGCTAGGCCTGTGGACAGGAGTTAAACAAATTTTGCCTGGAAAGTCTATGTAATCTGTACCGTTGCGTGTAAAAACTTATCTGTTTTGCCTTTCATTATTGACTGTCAGTTTACAGATAACAATACTAAATGTGGACTACTTCTAATTTGTTGCCTTCTGGTTTTCTTGCCTTAGATTTGGTTTCCAAACCCATAGTGGAGAAGTGGCTGAAGTATTTGCGGAATGAGTTTCCTACAGTAGCTTTCAAGGCTTCCACACAACAGCAGAATAAGAACTTGGTAAATTACTTCTGTAATGCTGAGGTTCCAAAACAAAATAAAAAATCTCACCCAGATCTAGGGGTTAGTGGCCCCAAACATATTTTTAGGTGGTAACCACATCAGCCATATGGAGTTTTTCCATATAGTCTATAGTTAGTGTTCTCTGTTTATTACTGTTTTCAGTACAACTCAGTTTCAACTCATAGCATCTTTAAGTTATTTCTTATATAATAATGATGTTACCCAGGTTGCTTGACACTACTGCCATATTGCTATAAAATTAAGAAAATAATACTGTGTTTTTTTCCAAATCATCCTTCAGCATGACCACATGGAGTGAGGGCTCCACCCCCTGGGAGGAAACGCAAACTGAACAGAGGTTAAAAGCCCCATCCCTTCCTCCCCACCTCAGTCTGTGTTTCCTCCCTAGGGAACAACTGTAAAGAGTGTGCTATGAGATTGTTAGAGTTCTGGAACTGCCTGCTGAACCCTTGTGTTATGTCTGGAGTTCATCCATTGGCTTGGGATGGCCAGGGCTTATTCCCACATAGTCTGACTAAGCACGAGTAGTGCCCTTTAAATCCCGGGCAACTCACTTAGGTTGCGTGTGTGCCGGACCTTTTAAGTCATCATTCGGTTACTCACCAGAGCTCTGGTTCGGCAATTTCGTGATTCGATTACTTTTTTCAGTTAATTTTTTTTCCCTCCAAATGTTCACGTTTGGGGGCAGTGCCTGGAATCTGTGACCTGGCGCCCTGACGTCACTTCCGGGTTCGGCGCTGACACGTGCAGCGACCTAGAAGAGGAACTTCTCCCCGGCCAGCGTGCAGGTTGGTGGGAGCATCTCCCGGGCAGGAGCGGCAGCAGAGTGTCCTTAAGGGGAGCAGTCACATCTGAGGAGGGAGAGCGTGGTTTGCGGAAATAAGAAGTATGGTGAGAAAGGGTCCCTAGCGACTTCCAGACATTCCGAATATCGTTCATAAGGGCATCATTCTTCATCCAAATCCCTTCAAGCTGAAGCTGACAGCATGGATCTTGAAGGGACCATCCTAGGAAGTAAGGGCTGTTCAACTAGAGTGATTGAAACTCTTTTGGCCAGTTGTAAATTAGCCACTAGAAGAATCTACAAAAGGTATGGAAATGTTTTTATTCTTTTTGTGAAGTTAACAAGTTGAAGAAAAGGAGATGGCTACAGTCCTCGAATTCCTGCAGGAAGGTTTCGAGAAGGGTCTTAGCAGTAAGTACTTTAAAGACTCAGACTTCTGCATTATCAGTTTTCCTCGAACAAAAGTTATTTGCCAAAGACCATCACCCTTTAAGGGGTTTCCTACATGGGACTTGTCAGTTGTATTAAAAGGACTAATAGAACCTCCTTTTGAGTTCCAGAGAAATGGTTGTCACTAAAATTTCGTTTTCTGTTCGCCATTATTTCTGCCAGAAAGTGTTAGCGAGCTGCAGGCCTTATATATGAAGGAGCCCTATTGTTCAGTACTCCCAGTACTCCATTGTTTTTGCCAGAAATAGTGACTTCCACTAACAGGACGCAGTCCTTCCAACATTACCAATAGGAGCAGGCAAGGAGGAGGACCTTTCGCTACTAGATGTTAGAAAAGCTCTGATCATTTATCTGGAAAGGTCCAGAGAATGGCATATAGCGGAACAACGTTTAGTAACTTTCAGTGGAAAAAAGAGAGGCTTAGCAGCCTTGAAAGCCACTATAGCCAGATGGATAAAAGAGACTATTACACATTCTTTTTCTATCAGGGGAGTTTCTCCCCCAGAGGTATCTGCCCATTCTACAAGAGCGATACCAGCTTTCTACCCCTAAGATATAATTACTCCTAATCCTCTCCGTGTGGTCATGCTGGAGGATGATTTGGAAAAACGCCCGTTAGACTTACCGGTAACAGTTTTTTCATGACCACCTATTACCCACCCATAGTCCTAGGGTTACTTTACAAAGGCTGAGGTGGGGAAGAAATGGTGGGGCTTTTAACCTCAGTTTGTGTTTCCTCCCAGGGGGTGAAGCCTGGTCATGCTGAAGGATTCTTAAAAAGTCTAACAGGTTTTTTTTTTTATAGACGACCTAATGGGAGCTTAAAGAATGTAGGTTATAAAATGAATGCTTGAATATTCTTTGTACACAACATGCAAATATAATGCTGTTCTGGTCCTCTTCACTTACACTGCAGGCTCACTTCCCCCATTGGCTCCAGCACCCCCAAGCCAGTAGCCCTGAGCTAAGTGCACCCATGATCTGGTTGTGTAATCAGTGGGGGAAGGAGGACAGAAGAATGATGCTAGGATGGACAGACCAACATTAGTGGGCTTTTACTGCTGAAAACTAATATGGTTCAGCATGGAGTCATGGTAATGCTTTATTGGAGGGACAAGTTATGACCTTGGTTTGTCAGTGATCTCCTATGAAACTTATTGTTTTTCTTTTTTTCCTTAATACTAATACTACCTCTAATTTATAGTTTTTATTTGTTTCCTTAATACCTTTTGTTGTTTCGTGTTACAGCAACAGAGCAAAGTGTCAGTCACACAGGCTTCTGAAGATCTGCTTAGCTCAGGAGCCTGTGTTGGTGCGGACTGTTTAATGAAACTTCTTGGAAACTACTGCAGGAACCAGGACATCAAGACAGCCATAACTGTAGGAGTTGTAGGTATGCTTAAAAGCTAGATTACAGTTTTCATTGATGTGTGTGGATGTTCATATAACCACTGGAAGAAAATAAGAAAAAAATATGCTAAACTAAATATTGTCCTAAAACACGCCATTAGAGGCATCCCCCCTCCCATTCTCCATGGGCAGTGTGGCATCCCCCCTCCCATTCTCCATGGGCAATGTGGCAACCCCCCTCCCATTCTCCATGGGCAGTGTGGCATCCCCTCTCCCATTCTCCATGGGCAGTGTGGCATCCCATTCTCCATGGGCAGTGTGGCATCCCCCCTCCCATTCTCTGTGGGCAGTGTGGCATCCCCCTCCCGTTCTCTGTGGGCAGTGTGGCATCCCCCTCCCGTTCTCTGTGGGCAGTGTGGCATCCCCCTCCCGTTCTCTGTGGGCAGTGTGGCATCCCCCTCCCGTTCTCTGTGGGCAGTGTGGCATCCCCCTCCCGTTCTCTGTGGGCAGTGTGGCATCCCCCTCCCGTTCTCTGTGGGCAGTGTGGCATCCCCCTCCCGTTCTCTGTGGGCAGTGTGGCATCCCCCTCCCGTTCTCTGTGGGCAGTGTGGCATCCCCCTCCCGTTCTCTGTGGGCAGTGTGGCATCCCCCTCCCGTTCTCTGTGGGCAGTGTGGCATCCCCCTCCCGTTCTCTGTGGGCAGTGTGGCATCCCCCTCCCGTTCTCTGTGGGCAGTGTGGCATCCCCCTCCCGTTCTCTGTGGGCAGTGTGGCATCCCCCTCCCGTTCTCTGTGGGCAGTGTGGCATCCCCCTCCCGTTCTCTGTGGGCAGTGTGGCATCCCCCTCCCGTTCTCTGTGGGCAGTGTGGCATCCCCCTCCCGTTCTCTGTGGGCAGTGTGGCATCCCCCTCCCGTTCTCTGTGGGCAGTGTGGCATCCTCGCCATCCCATTTCCATAGGTAGGGTGGCATGCCCCTCTCCCATTCCCCACATAGGCAGTGTGGCATTCCCCCCCATCCCCTTATTCAGTGTAGTATTCCCCCAAACCCCCCAGAAAAAAAGTAGACTTACATGAACACTATCCCTGCTCTGGCTTCTGACGAGGCCGCCACCTCGGCGCATGCTGGTTTGTGTCAGTGCATGCTGACACATGAGGAACACTTTTCTGATATTTCTCTCTGAACTTCCCTCCCTCCTCCATTGCCTCCGTTAATATTGCTGAGATGTGGAATGGTCCAGGCAGCTGAGTAGACCACCAAAACATTTCAAAAGATTGTCACCTAAGGGCTGATTCAGCGCCATGAGAATTTTTTTTAGCATTTTTTGTGACAAACATTTTTTATAATGCTTTTTATCGTTGGTGCAATTCAGCACCATTTTAGCTGTGCACATTTTTTTAAATCATTTGCACAGTTGAAAATGAAAAGAAAAAAATAAATTTTTTTCTTTTCTTCTTACAAAAAAATTCTCCCGGTGCTAAATGTGTCCTTTAAACCGGACCTTCACCATGATTTATTGAAAAGCCCAAACCCTTAAAAAACAAACCCAGCATCTAAAATTAATATATTTAAAGTTTTTAGTCACTTATTATTCTTTCCCCCACTGCTGCAACTCTGTTAAGGATTTTAGGATACGGACGCTGCCATCTTGACTCAGAAGCATCACACTTACTGAGGAGAGGAGAGTGGGGTACGGGGGGGGGGTTTGGGTTATAGCTGTGCTTTGCTCAGACAGAGCATAGCTGGGGTCAGGAAAAGGTCAGCAGTCCCAGAATGCAGAGCAGCACAGTCAGAAGGCACTTCCTGTTTGCAGGCTGCCTGATGTTGCATGAGCTGCCATCTTGGATGTTTAAAGGCTCATAACACGCAGTAGATGCAGGTAGGATGATTTTTAATGTGAGCAATCTGTATGTACAGCGTGTGGGAAACATATAAGATAGACTCTTATTCAGAGTGAAGGACCGCTTTAATGTGTGATTCCTTGTTGCAGGTTTTCCAAATGTGGGGAAAAGCAGTTTAATAAACAGCCTGAAGAGGGCTCGCGCATGTAATGTGGGGGCAACTCCTGGGGTAACCAAGTAAGTACATCCAACAATTCTCTGTATTATTTATTATATAGCACCATCTTTCTCCGTAGCGCTGTGTCCGCTTTAAAGGGCATATACAAAAAAATAAATACAATGTAAAAAAAGCGCTCAAAAGTTCAACAGGAAACATAGAGGGGCACATAGAAGTCCTTTTATTCTTGGTGTGCTACACACCCCGCTTCACCTTTAATTCTTCACGATTGGGCTACTCACCGCCAGGTGACGCTGTTGCAGAGAGGAAGTCTTGTAACGAGCCCCCTTCCGGCCTATATATACCTGGTACCTCCCATTTATCACCAGTGTTTTTCTCTCTGCATGACGACAAGACAGAAGGTTGAAGTCTCCTGCTTGCAGGTAGCCGGGGTCTTACCCCGGCACCCCCCCTTTGGTCTATTTCGACCCCCTCTTTTGGGAGCAATGCGGCTATCCGGCATGGTGATCCGGAGGTGGGATGCCCCTGTCCCGAGGGTCCCCTTACTCTCCTGTTTCGGTCCCTTCACTATGGAGGGGGGGGGGGGGGTAGAGGGATGTGTATTGTGTGTATGGTTTACTGTATGTTCTCATGTGTTTAACGTTGGTCAGGCTGCACCGCAAGCAAGTGTGCGTGTGGCCTGACTTAGATTCCTCCTTATGTGGCAGTCTCTGTTATGTGGGTCAGCTTTAGGGGTAATTGGGGCAGGCTGTATGGTGTCAGGCTGCCTGCGCCCTTCTCAGTCTATCCAGCTCCCCCTCCCCCCCCTCCCCTTGTCTCCTTGGTTTTTAACGGCCGCCGCTTGGCGGGCCGCATGTTTATTTGGGGGGCAGCACAGGCTGCCTAGGATCTCTGGCTCCCCCTCCCCCCTTCTCCTTTTTTACTGAGGGCTTGTTAGCCCTCTGGCTGCTTTGGCACCGCCGTCTGGCGGGCCATACTGTTCAAATTTGGCGGGGGGGCGGGGCCCAGTGACGTCAGGGGTGGGGGCGTGGTCCGGCGGCACGTCGTTTACCGGCCAGCCGCACTTCCTTCCTGTTTATCAGGAAGCAGCGTGCGGGGCTCCCAGCCGCATATGGGTACTGTTGCTGCTGCTGCTACTGCTGCCCGCTCCGCCGATTTCTTCCTTTCTGCTGCCGCTGCGGCTCCCACTGCTGCCACTGCCGCCTTTGCTGACATTTTGCTGCTTGTCTTCCACCACTTCCATGGTCGAGTGCTGGGCTCTTGCAAGCCTCTCTTGGGCAGGTAAGCGGCCCCACCTGGCGTGGGGCCGTCTATTTTTTATGGTGTTTGATTTTTTTTATTCAATAAAATAAAAAAAAAATATATATATAAAAGTAAAATGTTTAATGGAAAAATACTTTAATTTTTATAAAAAAAAAAATAAATAAATAATAATAAAAGGAGGAAAATCAGAGGCCAGTTTTCTTAGCCTCTTTAAAGGCACTTTGGTGCTGTGTGCGTATGTTATATTGCATGTTGCCATTGGTTCTGGGGGTCTTACTGTTGGTTTGTTTCTTCCCCACAGATCCTGGGATTCCCTCAATACAGTGGCCTCCCGGTTCTATGTTGCCTGGCTAGTCCTTTCTTTCCCTCCAAATTGGGATATATATATATATATATATATATATATATATATATATATATTAATAAAAATATATATATATATTTATTTTAAGGGGATCTTTATTATAAATTAAATCCTCCCTCCCGGGACATTAACATAAAGGGGCATCCCGGGTGGCTTATGCCTTAAACCCAGGATTTTGCGAATATTATAAATCACCATATGGAGGCTTCCGATAATACCGGAAATGGTTCTTCTGGGCCATCTAGGGTGTGTGGAGGCTGTGGGACTCCGCTCCCAGGCGATGATATTTTTGTATGCATTCCTTGTGCAGGGCAGAGTATTGCGCGTCAGTCTCCGGCTGCGGGCTCTTCGCAACTTCCTTCATCCCCTACCCCTCCCTCCCTGTTCCGGACCCCGTGTGACATTGTCAAAGGTGGGGATTCGCAATCCGAGGTGGCGGCACGGTTAGCCAACCTCGAGAAGATAATTTCCGTTAAAGCAGGGTTAAACGCCACTGCAAAACGGAAACACCTTTCTCCTGTACCTCCGGCTTCAAAGGATGAAGTATGTGAACCTGTAGATTGGTCCGATTGTTCCCTGGACGAGGAGGGAGAATTCCTGGTGGAGTCAGATGAGCCTGCGGATCAGCTTGAGGTTGATGCTATTGGCGATTTGTCTGCGGGGGTTTCCCTTGACACCCCCTCCATTCTGGCTCAAATGTTTGAAATTTTGAATTTAGATCCGCCTGAGGCCGTCACCCTGCCAAAGGGTCAGTTGTTTAATGTGCCTCAGCTGCGTTTGGTTTTTCCCAGACAACACCACTTTGAGACGGTTGTGCTTAAGGAATGGGAACATCCCATGCGGTTAACTGGAATTCCTTCCAGTTGGGAGAAGCGTTATCCCTTTCCGCCAGAATTGGTGAAGCTTTGGTCGGTTCCTCCTGACGTCGATACCCCTGTGCTAGGGCTCTCCAGCACGGCTATGGTGCAGTCTGCTGAGACTTCTGCCCTTAAGGATGGTGAGGATCGTCGGATTGACCAGTACGCTCGCCATGGTTTTAGTTATGCTGGGTCAACGATGGGCCCGGTGTGTGCTTCGGCGCTTCTTCTATTGGCGGTTAGATCTGTAATTCAGGGTCTGTGTGTGGATCTTGATCCCACTTGTAAGGAGTTTGCTGCTCTTAAGCAGTGTGAGTCTTTTGTTTCCTATGTTCTGTCCGCTCAGGACGATGCGCTGGCTATGAGTAGCAAGACAGCGGCAATGCTGGTGGCTATTCGTCGGGCAGTATGGCTGCGCCAGTGGTCTGCGGACGTAGCTTCTAAAAGGGTGCTCACAGCTCTCCCCTTTTTGGGATTGCGACTGTTTGGTGATAAAATTGATTCAGTTGCAAAAGGTGGTAAAATGCCGCAACGTAAGAGGCCTCGTCGTCCCTTTCGGGGGCAAGTTCTGGTAGGCCTTCCTTTCGGGGATTCAGAGCGGGTAGGGGGGCTTCCTTTCCCGCTACCAGTGGTGCAGGTTGGACTTGGGGGAAGGGCCGTGGCCGCCCCGCACAGTCCTGGGACTCCAAGCCCAAGCCTGCCGGTATGCCCGCTCAGCAATGAGGGGCTGCCCTCACCCGTGCGGGTGGGGGGGCGATTGCGGCACTTCTCCCGGGTTTGGGTCCAGGAGATTCTGGACAGATGAATCCGGGAGGTAGTGTCGTCCGGTTACAAGCTGGAGTTCGAGTCTCGCCCTCCTTCACGGTTCTTTCGGTCTCGGGTGCCCATCGATCCTTTGGCCGCACAGGGGCTCCTGGCGTCAGTAAAGAATCTGTTAGAGATGGCGGTCATCCGGCCGGTACCGCGCTTAGAGATGGGCCTCGGTTTCTACTCCAATCTTTTCGCAGTCCCCAAAAAGGACGGGTCGGTTCGTCGCGTCCTGGACCTGAAATTACTCAATCAATCGGAGACAGACGCCAGCATGGTGGTCTCCACGCTGGAAAGCTTTGGTTGGGTGATCAACTTCCCCAAGTCCTCCCTCGCTCCGGCCAGGGTGGTGTCCTTTCTGGGGATGCAGTTGGACTCTCTTCAACACAGAGTGTTTCTCCCCCAGTCCAAAATTCATCTGATTCAGGAATTGGCTCGGGTCCTACTTTCCAATCCTCGGCCGTCCATCCGTCTGGGGATGAGGCTGGTAGGGTTGATGGTCGCCTCTTTCGAGGCAGTTCTCTTTGCTCAATCTCACACGAGGACGCTTCAGTTTTATCCGTTGGCGTCCTGGGACCGGTAGCCTCGGTCGCTGGATCAGCCCTTCCAGTTGTCCTCCCGGGTCCGGCAGTCCCTCCAGTGGTGGTTGGTCTCGGCCAATCTGGTGAGGGGCAGGTCCTTCCTGGCCCCTCTTTGGGAAATTGTCACCACGGTCTTTCGGGATGGGGCGGATTCTGGAAGGAGCTTCAGTTCCAGGGGCAGTGGAGGCCCACTTACCCTTCAATGTTCTGGAACTGAGAGCCATCCGTCGGGGGCTTGCTCTCCTGACTCATCATGTTCTGGGCCTTCCGGTCCAGGTGCGTTCAGACAATCGAACATTGGTTGCTTACATCAATCATCGGGGAGGGACTCGCAGTCTGAGTGTTCTCAGAGAGGTGTCCCTGATCCTGACCTGGGCAGAGGCCCATGTTCCTTGTCTCTCGGCGGTATACATTCCGGGAGTGGAGAACCAGGAAGCGGACCGGTTGAGCAGGGGCTCTCCCCGTCTGGGAGAATGGGCTCTCCATCCTCAGGTTTTTCGCTCACTGTGTCTCCGATGGGGGACACCGGAGGTGGACCTGTTTGCCTCTTGTCACAATCACAGGCTCCTGAACTTCGTGTCGCTCTCCCGGGATCCTCTGGCTCTGGCAGTGGACGCCATGTCCCTGAGCTGGGGGGTTCTGGGATTTCTATACCTGTTTCCTCCGATACCCATGCTGGGCAGGGTGGTTCGGAAGTTGGCTCTGGAAAGGGTGTCCGCCGTTCTCGTGGCCCCAAGGTGGCCAAGACTAGTGTGGTTCGCAGACATCATTCGGCTGGCAGTGGACCAGTTCGTTCTGCCTCTTCGGCCCGATCTGCTCACTCAGGGTTGGTTGTGTTACCCCAATTTACCAGCGCTGGGTTTGACGGCCTGGCTGCTGAAACCTCCATCTTGAAGGAGGAGGGTCTTTCTGACTCAGTCGTTAAGACTTTGATCGGTGCCCGGAAGAGGTCTTCTTCTATCATCTACTATAGGACTTGGAAAGCCTATATCGCTTGGTGCGAGATTAGATCTTTTCCTTGTAGGGTCCTCTCGGTCTCCAGGATTCTGGAGTTTTTACAATCTGGGCTGGACTCTGGTCTTCAGCTAAGTACTTTGAAAGGGCAAGTTTCTGCCTTATCTATCTTTTTTCAGAAGCGTTTTGCGCTTCATTCTTTAGTTAAAACTTTTTTTCCAGGGGGTTACGCATGTGCGGCCTCCCAGGAAACCATTACTCCCGGTTTGGGATTTGAATTTGGTTCTTTCTGCTCTGCAGGCTCCTCCTTTTGAGCCTCTGCAAGTACTACTTTATTATCACGTCTCCTTTTCGTAAGATGGATGCCTTTTTTGTTGTGCCCTATGGGCCTAAGAAGGGTTTGGCACCAGCCAAATCTGCCATTAGCAAATGGATACATCAGGCCGTTACTGCGGCCTATTCTGCTAAGGGGAAAGTTCCCCCTTTTCGTATCACTGCTCATTCTACTCGCGCCGTTGGAGCGTCTTGGGCATTTCAGCACCAAGCTTCTGTTGAACAAGTTTGTAAGGCCGCTACTTGGTCTTCTGTTCATACTTTTTCTAAGTTTTACAAAGTTGATGTGCGAGCCTCAGCGGATGCTGTTTTTGGCCGCAAAGTTCTGCAGACTGCAGTCATTTAAGTTATGCTTCACTTTGCCTTGAGATGCCCATCCCTTGTGGACACTGCTTTTGGATGTCCCAATCGTGAAGAATTAAAGGTGAAGCGGGGTGTGTGGCACACCAAGAATAATACCATTTTGTGAGTACTCACCTGAAAAATGGATATTGTTGGTGTGCCACACACCCCGCTTCACTCCCACCCTTTTCGGTATTCCGAATCCTTTATATGGTGAAGCTTTTATTTATTTTGATTTATTTTGAGGTTACCGTTAAATTACTGGTACCTTGTCTTTCTGCTTTTTAATACACTGGTGATAAATGGGAGGTACCAGGTATATATAGGCCGGAAGGGGGCTCGTTACAAGACTTCCTCTCTGCACAGCGTCACCTGGCGGTGAGTAACCCAATCGTGAAGAATTAAAGGTGAAGCGGGGTGTGTGGCACACCAACAATATCCATTTTTCAGGTGAGTACTCACAAAATGGTATTTTTCTCTTTTCATCTATTTTCAATATAAATCTTATTCTACCACTTTCTACAAACATAACTTAAAGCGGGTGAAAACCCACACGGCTGTCCCTGGAATCCAAAAGATTCCAGGCCCAGCCGCTAGCCTACCCTCTGGGCATCCTACACTGTGTGTGAACCCCCCCACTCCCTGGGGGCGCCCTGAGAGAGACAAAAGTGCGTGGAGCGTGGCTCGGTGGTGGAGAATCCCAGTTTCCTTTAAACCACCGAACCAAAAGCAGCGCCCGGCTGCTCGGGCCAGAGGGGGGCAGCGGATGAGTGGTGGATCCATTTCTGTGTTTCCAGCTGCTATAAGGGTATTATGACCCCAGAAGTTCCAAGCAAAGGGTTAAATTAGATGCTTTTGGCTTGTTCCATGCAGGCTGCCAGGGGCTTTCATTCACTGGCAATTTGCATTCCCTGATAAACCCTGCTCTTATAAAAAAAAAATATAAAGCCGGCTGTATAAAAGATGCAGCCCCTCACATTCGGCATGGAGAGAGCAGAAAACAGGCTCATTTAACTGGAATGTCTCTTTCCACTCACCTTTTATCTGCCACAGCTCTTCCGTGCAGTGCCGCCATCTTCATACTCATCAGTGAGGGAGAACGAACAATTCCATTCTCCATCTCTGGGCAGACATGGTGTCATCCATCAATATGCCCCCATTATGTCCCCTAACACTTCTGTTCTATTTATTGAAATGGAGGGGGCATAGGGGGGCATGCCAAAGCCAGGTCTGAACCACCTCTAGGACGACCCCTCCATTGCAATGAATGGAGTAGGCTTGTGTGGTCTTGATAAAGCTCCATGGGTTCCTCTAAAAGTATCTATCGCCACTATAACTCCCTGCTGCTTATCACCGATTGTTATAAATAAGGGCTTGAAAGAACATAAAACATATTTATGTTTAATGAAAAGTTGTATGAAAGTTACATAAATCAACAATATTAGAGAGATTAAGAGATTATTTATTTAAGCTGGAGTCAGTACATTTTTCTCTGACTCCCAACTCCATAGCCCTGGTGATAACGCATATACAGTAATCCAGCGCCCTCAGGTCATCCCAACGTGTCAGCTGCACACAACACAAGGGATAACCATAATTCACAGCTTTAAAGGACAATTATCTCTGTGTTCAGGGTAGATGTGAGCATTTTGACCTCTTGGTAACGGCTTATAGCAGGTTGAACACTTAGACCATTCTCTTCCTATAGGTTAAATGACCTTTTACTGAGCTATTCCCAAGATGGCAGGCAGTGACTTTTTTTAGGTCCAGTATTATTCATATTATTATCCCTTGCTGGGTGACCCAGGTTTTGTAACTGAAGTTCTCACCTTTGCCTACTTTTTACCAGATTCAGATCTATATGAAATGCTCTTCTATAATACTTAATAAGTTTAACCCTGGCTAATAATAGTAAGAACAGGTGCTAAAGACCGGATGAAAGGCTTAAGTAGGGCAGATGTGCTGCAAATAACACAGACCTCTCTCCCTCCATAAACATACGTGAAGATGTTTTCCTACAGCTTCATGGTTCAGGAACACACTGTATCAATTCCACTCTTCACAGTCATAGCTGTAAATAAATCATTTTAAATGAAATAACAATGCTTCACACACAGATGTCTGCAAGAGGTCCATTTGGACAAACATATCAAGCTGCTGGACTGCCCGGGTATCGTCATGGCAACATCTACCTCTGATGCAGCAATGATCCTACGGAACTGTGTCAAAATTGAGCAGCTTGTGGACCCCGTGGGACCGGTGGAAGCCATTCTGAGGCGATGCAATAAAGAACAGGTATTGGTGAATAAGAACCCAAAAACATACCATTTATGAGGCCAAATGAAGCCAGCCTGAAACCTAAGCCAGCCTCAACTAATATATTTGAAATGGCCTGATGACTTGGAGGTTAGAAATCACTCAGTAACCTACCACACATGGCTTGCTTTTTACACTGTTTTAATCTTATTATTTTCCTGAACTCATTATTGTTTGCTATACCTGCATTCCCTACCCCAGCCATGCAGATTTGGGATGACATTCTGCTTTATTCCCCCTAGGAAGCCTACAGACAGAAGCACTCACACAGTTCTTGCTCTAGCACTCACCTGAATTCCATGTGACCGCTGGCAGCCAGTGGGGTTTTTAAAGCATTAGTTTGCAGTTTCATGTTGGTCATCAGCAGAGCACTGAATGCAATTTAGACTTTAATGCCACTCAGCATGGTTCCTAGATTCTTGGTTCCTGATTTGGGATGCCCCACTGTGTTAAAGAATAGAGGGAACCCAAAAATTAGGTTACAGTACCCGGTTCTACATCTCCACATGGCTGTAAAAGTGGCATTCTGCACAACAGTGGCATCCCTGCTTTCCCTCGAGTGCCCGGTTGCCAGCAGTGAGGGCAAAGAGGTGTAGCAGAGATGCCATTGCTCTGCAGAATTTTGCATTTGTAGCCACCCTGGAACATGGAACAGGATAAGTACACTAGCCTAATTTCTGCATCTCTCTCCTTGCTGTATCCTCTAGGCAAACTGAGATGCCCTCTTAGAGACCTTGCTGAAACCAAAAGTCTATTGAGAAAATCTTTTTTTAGCTACTTGGTTATTAGGAGGGCTCTGGATGGCAGTTATGGGCTTTAGTGCATGCAGCAACAGGTTAACTCATATTGGAATCAATAGGATGGTCCTAATCTTGGTCCGTAATTTTAAATTGAAACAAAACCCAGGATTTTAACTATCCCGGGTGGTGTTTTGTGCCCTGGGAGCTTCCCGATTTGGAATGCCCTGCTGTGTAAACACCCCAGATCATCATTAACAGCTTTACCTCTGTCCAATGATGCATACACAGACTGCCTTGGCTGATGTGACTGAACTGTACTAATAATTTCACAGACTTTCTCCCCACATCCCATCCTTACCAGTCAACCATTCATTGTCCTAATCCCCCTGATCCTTATCCCACAGCTTGCAGCTTTTTGACTTTGTCATTATTCATGTAGAAAAACTATTGTAACTTTTTGCATTTTTGTATAAAATGTGTGTCTAAGTTACAGATCTGTATTATGCCTGAAGAAGCAGCTTAAGGTGTTTTGACAGCTCACATTTTTAATCTGTTAGCCAATAAATGGTACCACCTTAACCTTAGATAGATTGCTAACATGGTACAACAACATACTGCCATTTCTACATAAATCATTTCAAGGAGGCCATGGTGGGGTATCCCTACCTCGATAGCATCTGGGTATACACTAGGCAAAACTTCAATCCATTTAGTGAAGGCAACTATCATTGCCAGGCATTATTTCTTTCCTTCACATTTGTTTAATTCTATAAAATTCATACAGATATGCTGGAAGGCTGAGGCCTTGAAAATGTCTCTCCTTTAGGGCTCAAGTTCCCTTGGGCACTGTTTTGTACAATTCTGAAAGGATAATTAGAATTTTTTTATCCGGTAATTTGTAAACCCATATGCAGTTAATATTTTGGAGATTATACTAACCCTGTTTTTTAAGGCATGACTCGTGCCACGGCCTAAAAAAATAGCATACCTACACAAATGACTAGGTAAAATGAGTTTTTCCTAGAGGTAGATGTTAAAGCGGACCTTCACTTTGAATAATCTTATGTTTCCCACACCCTGTACATACAGATTGCTCACATTAAAAATCATCCTACCTGCATCTACTGCATGTTATGAGCCCTTAAACATCCAAGATCTTATCAGGCAGCCTGCAAACAGGAAGTGCCTTCTGACTGTGCTGCTCTGCATTCTGGGATTGCTGACCTTTCCATGACCCCAGCTCTGCTCTGTCTGAGCAAAGCACAGCTATAACCCGCCCCCCTGTACTTTATCCCGCTCTCCTCTCCTGAGTAAGTGTGATGCTTCTGAGTCAAGATGGCGGCGCCCGTATCCCGTAAGTCCTGAACAGAGTTGCAGCCCAGTGGGGGAAAGAATAATAAGTAAGTGACTAAAAACTTAAAATATATTAGCTTTAGATGCTGGGGAATTGTTTTTTAAGGGTTTGGGCATTTCAATAAATCATGTAAATCATGTAACACCCCCATTTATCCATTTCTGGCTTTCTGATGGAGGGGACAATTCTTGCATCTCCCTCAGAATCTCATGGTCCATGTGTGCAATTTCTTCTGTAGTAGAAAATGGGAGTTGCTGTGGCCAATGTATCTACTGCATCTGCCTTTCACTGCCTACAGATATAGGGTCATTTTTACATGTATATGCTGCGTATTTCCAAATTACAACCTTTTTGGATTTCATCCATCAGGGAAAATCTAAAATCTTTTTGATTGAAACTTTTACCTAAGGAGGTCACTGTATCCCCATTTGATCACTGTTGTGTAAAAATATTTATTGTTGTTATTTCTGCTACTTTACAGGCTTATGTAAGGACAATTAATTCAGCAACCATGGCAGAGTAATGACTTCAAGTAATTAATGCTAATTTAGCAATAAAGGTTTTTTGTTGAGTTAGTACAGAGAACCATGTGGCATTTGTGTCCATATGGATTGCATTACATGGAGTGCATTAACAAAGACTACAAGGTCACCATCTGGGTAGAGGGTATCTCCTAGATCCCCTCTTGGGAGTGTACTCTGTATCTCAACCAGACAATCATGGCACTCTCCATCAGTTGCTATAGGAAGCAAGACAGATGGGTTTAAAGTGCATCTCTCCATTGTCAAATGGGTTTGTGACAGCAGGACATGATATGACTGATAGGTGCCTTGCTGGTGAGAGATAAGTATTATTATTATTATTCTGTAGTAAGATAACAGCTACTGTATGTGGTACTTTAAGGGTAAGAGTGTGAAATAACACCTCTGATGCTAATTCCCAGACTGTCATTGAAGCTGAAATAAGTCTGGACACAGTATGGTGGTGGTCCAATACAACTGGATCAAGTTTTTAAGACTATGGTAGGGGTCTCTGTTTTAGCAAAAAGTAAGGTAGAATGTGCTCATCCAGTCAATATACGGCAGTCAAGCAGGTGCTAGAGGGGTGTAACCACACTCCATAGACAAAGAAATGTAGTCCTCTGCATGTTCATACTATTGAAAAAGCTAGCTAACACATGCAAAAAAAAAAAAGGTTTCCTTTTGAGGAGGGTGGGGTGTCGTCATGGGCAAAGTGCCCGAATGTGGACGCCTCATTAGCACTAGTGTCCAGATGATCGGACCTATCTTTTTGAGGTCATAGGGACCCTATGGATAAGAGGGCGGATATCCTTTTAAAGAGATCTTGGGATACTGATGCCTTTCTGTTGAAACCCTTAATAGACACGGATTGTGTAGGAAGGGTACTTGAAATGTGGGTGGACAACTTTAATAACAATCTGATTAAGGATGCCCCTAAGGAGAAAATATTGGAAGCGCTTTCTTTTGCATATCTTTACATATCTCAACTGACCCTTCTCACTGGAGAGTCCCAAGGTTTGCAGTCCGAGGGGAGGGGAAGGTTTCTCGTTTGCAATTCTGAGCAATGCCCTTCGGGCTCTCATCCACCCTTCAGATCTTTACAAAAATACCATTTTGTGAATACTCACCTTGTAAAATGGGTATTATAAGTATGTCACACACCCCGCTTCAAGAATCCATAACATGTGGGTAGTATCGACCTGAAGAGGGCGTTCCTGCAGAGATGATAGCAAAAGAAAGCCCCTCCCTGATCCATAAATACCTGGGACCTCCCACTCATCACCCAGTATACAGAAGCAGTAAGGTAAGGGACCAGGAAGAGGCAAATATAAACCACAACCACGCAAAGTTCACAAAATAGAGGATCCTGAATACAGAAAGGGCGGGTGAAGCGGGGTGTGTGACATACTTATAATACCCATTTTACAAGGTGAGTATTCACAAAATGGTATTATTCTAAGTATGTCACACACCCCGCTTCAAGAATCCATAACATGTGGGACATCCAATAGCAGTGTCCATAACAAGGGCTGGGATCCAAAACTAGGCAACAATGCACAACTTCAAACCACTACAGCTTGCAAAACTTTGCGGCCAAAAACAGCATCCGCTGACGCCCAAACATCAACCTTGTAAAACTTGGAAAAAGTGTGAACAGAAGACCAGGTAGCGGCCTTACAAACTTGCTCAACAGAAGCCTGGTGCTGAAAAGCCCAGGACGCACCAACTGCACGAGTAGAATGAGCAGTAACACGAAAAGGGGGACTCCTCCCCTTGGCAGAATAGGCCCCAATGATGGCCTGACGAATCCATTTACTAATGGAAGATTTGGCAGGAGCCAAACCTTTCCTAGGCCCGGAGGGCACCACAAAAAAGGCGTCCGTCTTGCGAAAGGAAGACGTAACCTCCAGATAATATTCCACAACACGAACTACATCCAAAGAATGCAACGCCCTTTCCTTGTCGTTGCTAGGATTAGGGCATAGAGAAGGCAGAACAATGTCCTGATTCAGATGAAAAGCCGAGACCACCTTAGGAAGAAAATCCGGCTTGAAACGAAAGACAACCTTGTCCTGATGCCTCTCAAAGTATGGAGCTTTAATGGATAAAGCTGCCAACTCAGAAACACGCCTAACCGAAGTGATAGCCACCAAAAAGGCCACCTTTTGAGTAAGAGAAGACAAAGCAACCTCATTCAAGGGCTCAAACGGAGGACCTTGAAGAGCAGAAAGAACCAGGTTAAAATCCCAAACTGGAACAAAGGGCTTCCTAGGCGGACGTACATGCGTAACTCCTTGGAAAAAGGTCCTGACTAAAGGATGAAGTGCAAAGGACCTTTGGAAGAACACCGCCAGGGCAGAGACCTGCCCCTTCAAGGTACTAATTTGGAGCCCCAGATCTAGACCATGTTGAAGAAACTCCAGAATTCTAGGAATGGAGAACTCTCGACAAGAGAAGGACCTACCTTCACACCAATCAATATAGGACCTCCAGGTCCTGTAGTAAACAGAAGAGGAAGACCGCTTCCTGGCGCTGATAAGAGTCTGAATCACCGCGTCAGAAAGACCTTCTTCCCTCAAGGTTTCAGCAGCCACGCCGTCAAAGCCAGCGATGGTAAATTGGGATAGCGTAGCCGACCCTGGGTGAGCAGGTCCGGCAGCAGAGGCAGGGCGAAATGATCTTCTGCCAGCCTTACAAGATCTGCGAACCAAACGCGCCTTGGCCACCTTGGGGCCACCAGAATCGCCGACGCGCCTTCCAAGGCCAGTTTGCGCACCACTCTGGCTAGCAGTGGGAACGGAGGGAACAGGTAAAGAAACCCCAGATCCCTCCAGTTCAGAGACATGGCATCCACTGCTAGAGCCAGAGGATCCTGCGATAGAGATACAAAGACTGGAAGCTTGTGATTGTGACGAGAGGCAAAGAGGTCCACCGCTGGGAACCCCCACCTGAGACACACAGAACGAAACACCTTGGGACTGAGAGACCACTCCCCCTGACGAGAGGAGGCCCTGCTCAGAGAGTCCGCTTCCGTGTTCTCCACTCCCGGAATGTAGACTGCTGAGATACACGGAATGTGGCTCTCCGCCCAGTCCAGAATCAAAGACACCTCCCTGAGAGCACTCCTGCTGCGAGTCCCCCCCTGGTGATTGATGTAAGCAACCGCCGTCCGGTTGTCCGACCGGACCTGAACTGGCAGGCCTCGCAACTGATGAGTCAAGCGAAACAGAACCAACCTGATGGCTCTCAACTCCAGAACATTGATGGGTTCGTGAGCCTCCTGGGGGCCCCACAGACCCTGAAACTGGAGGTCCTTCCAAACACCCCCCTAACCTGACAGACTGGCATCCGTGGTGACCATTTCCCAACACGGTGCTAGAAAAGATCTGCCCTTCAACAGATTGACCGACCCCAGCCACCATTGTAGGGATCGACGAACTCGGGGAGTCATCCGGAAGGACTGATCCAACGAAAGCGGAGACTTGTCCCAAACCTTCAACAGATGAAGCTGAAGCGTCCTCGTATGGAACTGCGCAAAGGGAACTGCCTCGAATGAGGCCACCATTAGCCCCACCAGCCTCATCCCGAGCCGAATGGTCGGATGAGGGGCCAACAAGAGAAGCCGAACTAACTCCTGAATCAAAAGAATCTTGGCCTGAGGCAGAAACACCCTGACCTGCGATGTGTCCAGAGACATTCCCAGAAAGGTCACAACTCTGGACGGAGAAAGAGAAGACTTGGGGTGGTTGATCACCCAACCGAACCTCTCCAGAGTGGACACCACCACACTGGTGTCCAACTCCGCTTGGTTGAAGGAAGAGGCCATGATCAGTAGATCGTCCAAATAGGGCACAATGCGGATACCCTGAACTCTGAGCAAAGCCATCACCCCCGCTAGCACCTTGGTGAAAACCCGAGGTGCTGAGGTGAGACCAAAAGGAAGTGCCACAAACTGAAAGTGCCGATCCTCCACCACGAACCTGAGAAACCTCTGGTGTGCTGGAAAAACCGGAACGTGTAGATAAGCATCCTTGATGTCTATGGACGTCAGAAAGTCTCCCTGACGAAGGGAGTGAATAGCCGAGCGCAGCGTTTCCATGCGGAATTTCCGCGGCCGGATGAACCTGTTGAGAAACTTCAGATCCAAGATGGGTCGGACCGATCCGTCCTTCTTGGGCACAGTGAACAGATTGGAATAAAAACCCCTGCCCCAATCTGAAGGAGGCACTGGGCAAATGACAGCCATATCCAGAAGATTCTCCACTGCCACCAGGAGCCCCTGCGCCGCCAGAGGCTCCAAAGGCATCCGAGACCTGAAAAATCTGGAGGGGGGGCGGAGCTCGAACTCTAGCTTGTAACCGGAAGACACCACTTCCCGGATCCATCTGTCCGAGACTTCTTGATCCCAGATCTGGGAGAAGTGTCGCAGCCGTCCCCCCACCCTCATGGGTGAGGGCGCCCCCTCATTGCTGAGCCGGCTTAGGAGCCGGCTTGGGCTTAGAGCCCCAACTGTATCCTGGATGGGCACGTCCTCTGCCCTACTCCCAGAATCTTCTCTGGAAGAGGGGAATGCAAAACCCCTGCCAGATCTGGCCACACGAAAGGAAGGGGTAAAGGAAGGCGCCCCCCGAAAGGGACGGCGCTGTTTCTTGCATTGAGGTAACCTACCACCCTTGGTAACAGAGTCCAATGTCTCTCCAAAAAGCCGTAATCCAACAAAAGGTAGAGCCGTTAGTGACTTTTTGGACATAAAATCAGCCGCCCACTGGCGCAGCCACACTGACCGCCGAATAGTCACCAGCAAAGCTGACGTTCTACCACACATCATCAAAGTGTCATCCAAGGCTGTTAACACAAAGGATAAAAACAGCTCACACCGTTTAAGACTATGGAACTCGGTACTACCAGGACGAAGCCCGGAAGAAGTCAACAGGTCCCTGACCACAGACCTGGCAGCCAACACCATAAGTTCCGAAGCGCACACAGGCCGAATGGCCGACCCAATGCTAGTAAAGCCATGACAAGCCATCTGGTCAATACGTTTATCCTCTCCATCCTTGAGGGTGGAGCAATCAGGTCTATTTAAAACCGAGGAGTTAGACAACCCCAAAACCGGTGCATCCACCTCGGGGGGAGATGCCCAGCGCTTAACCGCTTCCGAAGGGAAAGGATATTTCCTATCCCACCCCTGAGGGATGCCAGGGAGCCGAGCCGGCCTATCCCATTCCTTATCAATAATTTTGTCAAAATGTCGTTGCGTAGGAAACTCCAAGCGCGGCCTGGATTCCTCAACAATTCACCCTTCTGCTGTGACGCCTCCTCGGGAGGGGAAATATTCAGAACCTCCAACATCAGAGCCAGAGCGTGAGAAGAATCCAAGGATCTCCCTAAGTCACCAAGCTCGGCATCAGCGCCAGCAGACAACTCATCTTCCGAAACATCTGAACCCTCATAAACCTCCCCTTCCTCTAGCGGGGAATAATCAGACCAATCCAGATTATTAACGTCATCAAAGTCATCCACCGGCGGAGCCGGCGACAAATGCTTTCTTTTAGCCGGAGCCTTACGGGCGACCGAGCTGGAAACAATTTTCTCAAGGTTGGCCAATCTGGCGCACATCTCAGATTGCAGGTCCCTGCCCATGACGACGTCACACGGAGCACGCGTCAAGGCGGGAGGGGGAGATGAATCGGCCGGCGGCGCTGACCCAGACGCCTGGGGTTCGGACTGCCGCGCAATAATTTGCTGTGCACAAGGAATACACAGAAGTACGTCGTCCCCAGTAATGGATACTCCACACAACATACACTTCCGGGGATGCCCCGAAGGGGTCCCTAGCCCAGTATCCGGGGATGCCTCCATAAGGTGAAATTTTAGTGGTCGCTAAGACCCAGGGAATTACGCCAGTAAGCAACCCGGGATGCCCCTTAAATGTCCCGAGTGGGAGGATTTGTGATAAAAATGAACCCAGGGACCCAGGACCAGGAGAGACCCTCTAAATACTAATGATGATCCTCCTGAGTAACATCCGTATCCCTAAAAGACAGAGAAAACCCCATAAATGACAATAAATGCTACAGAGACAAATAAATAGATAGGGCCCACAGGGCCACTCACCGATCCTTAGGAATCAGGACAATGGCGACCATGCAGCGTTCGTGAGGGGAGAAGCAGGCCGAGATTGGGGCGTGGTCAGCGCAGCCCGCGCTAATATCCAGTTCTGCCCCTTACCTCCACCAGCAAGGAGCAACCAGCTCCGCATCGGCGCCTGAACAGAGGGGGCGGAGCCGCGGCGACGCGCCGAACGCCCGGCCCCGCCCCCCCCCCCCCCCTGAAGCAGAAGCGAGGGAGAAGCTCCCTCACACACTGCCCCTCAGAAACCGGCGCCGCCAAGAACCCGCGGCGCCGGACTAAGAGACAGCAACGGGTGCATCCGCGCAGACCTGCGGGGCACCCGCCCCTCTCGCTGCGGGAGGCACAGAGAACGGGGGCTGGCCGCGGCAGTGCGCCGAGTGCCAGCCCCGCCCCCCTGAAGAACGTGAGGGGAAACAAATCCCCTCACAAAAAATGAACATACCGGCGCCCGGCTGTAATGGCGGCCGCGGCGCCGCACACAAAAAGTAAAACACACAAAAAGTAAAATACACAGACACAGAATAAAGTGAGGAAACACCACACAAAACAGCAATAAGGACTAACCCTAAGAGAGAGACCCCCCCAACCCCATTGTACAAGGGAGAATGTGGGAGGACCCCCCAGGGGCAGTATCCAGGGACGGGGCATCCCAAACCGGGATCACCTACCCGGTGTGACCGCCTACCCTCTTATTTAGGGTCTCACGGTGGAGCTCTGCTCCTAAGCACCAGAGGTGCCGATATACCCTCGCTCGGGCCAGCAGCCGAGACTGTGGAGGCATGTAAAGGTCAATCCGGGGAAAAAAAGGGGGTCCGAGCGGAAATAATCCAATAACAGGCCGGGAGTTACCCCGGCTACCTGAAAATCCCCCTGTGCAAGGAGGAGCCATCATCTTCTGACTTGCTCGCCGTCTGCAGAGATGGAAAACTGGGTGATGAGTGGGAGGTCCCAGGTATTTATGGATCAGGGAGGGGCTTTCTTTTGCTATCATCTCTGCAGGAACGCCCTCTTCAGGTCGATACTACCCACATTATGGATTCTTGAAGCGGGGTGTGTGACATACTTAGAATAATATGGTGGAGGTAATGGCTTATCTGTGCCTACTTGGATGAGAAGGCCATGCAATGCTTGTGCAGCCTGGGACGAATCTTGAATTTAGAGAAGTCAAATCTAATCCCATGTTGCAGATGCTCTTACAATATCAATACCCAGCAGCAAAAGATTTTTCTGCCTCAATCCAAAATACACAAACTGCTAGGCGCTGTCTCACAGCTTCAGCAGAATCATCTAGAGTCCTTGAGACAGATCCTCGTCTTGGTGGGTTTTATGACCTCAGCGATGCGGGCAGTAGTTTGGGCTTAGCTACACTCAACACTTTCTACACTTTCTCACCCCATTGCCCTCTTGGGATCAGTGAAAATTAGCCAATTATGCTATTAACTGCTATAATTTTCAGTGTATGTGTATATATATGTATATATATATATATATTTACCATATATACCTATTGAGGCTACATTCTTGGCTTAAATGTTTAGGTCAAGCCTGAATGGCTGTTAGATCAGATTTGTAATTTATATTGCCCTTCAATGCTCTCCAGTTATGATCAAAAGCCAGACAAAACCTTGTTTTTGAGAGGAGGGAAAGAGCAGTTGCGCTCGAATAGAAAGATAGAAATAGACACAGTTCTAAGATGATATTTTTTTAAATTAACAAAACAAAAAATAAGGGAACTATCACACCAATTGCACTCCTTGACATAATTCGCACTTTTTCACTTAACTTAAAGCATCAACACATTCTCCTACATGTCTCTGTACCTTCTTCAACATACTTTACCTTAATAAAAAAAACTTTCTTCTATAACTTATCTATACTGTGTGTATTGAACATACAATTATCCATCATTTAACTTAACAGCCTCAGCACCTTCAACTTTTAACTTGTTTGCCATCTTTACTGTAATCCCACATTTTTTTTCTTGACGCTTAGTAAGAAGAAAAAAATTATTATGAATAGCAATGCACCGTAATAAAAGACAAAGCCACAGAGTACAACATGCACGCTAGAAATGTTATCAGCATGTCATTGAAAGTAATTAGCAAAAGAAAGCGGTTAAAAGCAGAAAAAGTTACGCTAGGATCAGTAGTCCCGTCAGAAAGTGAGCAGCACAAAGAGAAAGACCTCCCCTCATGTAATTGTGATGTTGCAATTACACAGGGCTGCGTTTTGAGGCAGCAGCATCCATTTATCCAGGCATTTTATTTTATGGCTCATAAACAAAAACCAATATAACCACAACAGTAAAAACAGATGACATAGGTAAATTTATACTGGAAATTACATACTTCAAACATTGCAGATATCCTAGAAATATGGAAAGGGGGAAACGTAAGACTCTACATGGTGCAGAGTGCGTATGCTGCCATGTCGGAGAAAACTGGCCTCCGACATTGGGAGGTCTTTGGTGTGCACACAACCAGTCTTACCAAAAAGTGAATCAAAATGCAGCCTCACTGTCGAAGGGCTAATAAAATAAAATAATTCTCCCTCAGCACGTCTTCTTCCGAAACAATGGTAATTTATTAGTTACATGCAGCATGGAGACAAGGCTGAGTGTTGTCTGGCCTGACAGTCGGACTCCCATCACTTATATGCCTTTACAAAGGTTCATAAGTTGAGAAATATTCCATAATTAACAATTAAAATAGACAAGGAGTAATGTTTATGATAACAGTCCTTATCTTGAAAACATAAATTCATCAACACAATTATTATGAAAACATGGAACATCTTGTTATCCTTATCTTAGAATAACCTTGGCCAGTGGAGCATGCTTGTTAACGTTATCTCTTTAATAAACATCTGGACAGTAGATTTCATAGACTAATTTGGGCTTCCTCACATAATATTGTGTGAGTGGTTACGTAAATAGTTGTTTAGTATATAAATGTGTAGTAAATACATTCTCTAATAATCAAATCAATTTTTCTAACAGTTCCACTTTAAAGTGATCCTATACCCAGAAAGGAAGTTTGTCATCACCTTCTATCCCCAGCCTAGTTCCTCAAAACAGCATGTCTGTCTTCTTCTTTTTTTTTTTTTTTTTTTTTTTTTTTTTTTTTACTAAATCATTTGCCCAATATTCATAAACACTCGCAGGAAGTGGTATGATATCCAAATGGAAGCATATACTAATTAAACTGTCACGTAATTGCCGTTAGGTTGTAGAGCTTTCAGATTTATTATAGTTAATAAAACTGATAAGCCTGACTCCCAATGCTGAGCTGTGTTTAACTGAATGTATCATCATTGGAAAGCATGGAGGGGGGTACTCAGCCAATGAGCAATATAGCCACCTGCATCCAGTTCTTGTTATGAATATTGGGCAAAAGCTTTAAAAGAACATAGCCTGTTTTGGGGCACTTCCTGTGCATTCAACTGGGCATTGGGATGCTTTGTGTGTGTGTGCTGTTTTTTCAGAGGGTCGTATATGGTGTGACACATACCTTGAGCCTGCTTTTTAGTTGACCTTTGGCGGCACCACTTGTCAACAGATAATATCGAGTTGAGGTAAACCTAAAGAAACATAACTCAACCAGGCTGAATGGACCTAAAATTCTTACCCCCCTTGGGGAACATTGTGGGAAAGTAAAGGGACCCTTTCCAATCTTACTCTCTTATGTAGCAATTTTGTTTCTGATGGTTTCCTTGTATATGGAGCTTGCAATCTAATATCCCCATTACACTCACAAAAACACACTCTGATGCCAGAATAACCCACATATTGCACTGTAACTGTTTCCATGATGAAAATCAAAACTTGGACCCATGGTCCTGGAAAGGGACGAATTTTAACCAATTGGCTGTGACTTACATAAGCACATCGCATTGACCTTTTATATGGTGGTATCGCCGTAATAAGATGCATGGGTATTAACCTTTGTAAAAAGACAAACTTTTAACATATTGAATGACCACCTCTGCCAAATGTCACGTGACTGTAGCAAGTGGTTAGTCTTTGCTTTAAAATGCTTCCTGGTCATAGCAAACATTTACATGTCCCTTTTCCCCCTGTGCTGTACAAAATAGTGACATGGAGGCTCAACCTTGTTTTACTTTGTCACTTCTCTCTACAGATCATCCAGCACTACAAAGTAAGTGACTTCAGGGACACACTGGAGTTCCTTGCAATGCTGGCCAAACGTCAGGGGAAACTGAAGAAAGGAGGCATGCCCGATCATGAAAAGGCAGCTAAATCTGTTCTAACGGACTGGGTCAGGTAATTAATTCTACGGAAAATCTCTATTTTATTGAGGTGCTCCGTGCATTGAGGTATGCTCCGTGCATTGACGTATGCTCCTCTGTGTCACCACAGGGATAGCCTGAATCAGATGCCCTGCTGCGCACCACTCGGTTACCCCGATACTAGGCAGTCTATACTTACCTCTTTCGCTTTCCAGGCCATGGCTGCTGTCCACATGACCCCTGGCAGCCACATGTTGCCCCCATTTTTTCACAGCTGGCGGCTGCATCCCTGGCTTCCCCTTAGCTGCGGTTGGCTTCAGCGTCCAGTCATTCAGGGAATGGGAGTCCGCCACAGACTAGAGGGAAACCAGGAAAACGGACAGTGGACTTGTGCATGTCAGCTAGCACATTTGAGATCAGCCAATCGGCAATCCCACATTTGCCGGCTGGGCTAGCTGCGGCAGGACCACCAACTCAACCAACAGTCTGTCTCTTTTTGTCTGCAGGATGATCCACTCCTCTGTGATCCTGCTATTAGCACAATCCACACAGAGATTGTGGGGACAAGAGTCAATTTCGCAGCTGTGGATAGGCATATTGCTGATGCATTGCTACCTCCCCCGGCGTTTTCTCAGGGTACCCCCGCCATCACCATGTGGATCTGTGACCCTGCTTATATGCAGATATCCTCATCACTATATTGGGTATAGAACCGATGGCCATAGTAACTTTCGGTCTTCCTCTAAAACCGTGTGAATTCCTATGGGGAGAAAGAGCTTGCACATGGAGCCTGTCCCCATGAAGCAATTTGCTTGCCCACATTGTATATTCACTTCTATCTCATATTCGAGTAGATGCCGGCAGTATGGGTGTGTAGTGAGCTTGGGTGTTTGGTATTTTTGGCCCCTTTTTTAAATACTACATTTTTCTTTTAAATTTTTTGGGTGGGAATCAATTTTGTTCTATTATGTGTGGGTATTCTGTTTTGTATTTATATATTTGACTGACGGAAGTGGTTCAGTTTCAACACTGCCAGCTCCAGTACTGACAGGCATGCTCCTTTGCTGGCTTTAGTGCACACCCCTGCTCCCAGTCAGACAGGCTCTCTTGTTGATTGGCAGCAGTAGGTGCATCATGTGACTGTCCGACATTGATATACTATTGGTGGTGAACGCTAAAATGCTATGCCCAGTCGGGAGCATACAGTCACATTTCAAGCAGATGGTACAGTGACTGGACTACAGCTAGTGAGACTCATGTGATCAATCACATGGGAAAAAAAACATGTGGACAGTCAGGGAAGTGCAATGTTTTTCCCTACATCCAGTCCAGGTCGTCCCAATATCCTTACGACTGGTGTTCGCCCCCAGGGGGCACTCGACTGCAAGATCAAAGATGTAGCTCCTCCCGACCCCCTATAAAGGCAGCTGCCCCGCTATCATTCCCCAGTTGTTCATCTTGCAGTTTGGCTGCATAAGATTGTTGGCACTCTCTCTCAGATATTGGCAGCAGAGCAGGGCCTAGCCCGTCGGCCGCTGCGGACTCTATTTCCATGGATCCCTTCTGACCCATTCCTGCCTTCCAGCTTTTGGCTGCTACGGGATCCATGACAGTAGGGTGAACACCGGGGTCTGTGGCGTTCGGCAGAGCTTAGGCTCTGGGCCGCAGACCTTATACTAAAAGGTAGCCGGCACAGGCTTATGGTGAGTCACTATGTATATTTTTTGTGTATGTATCCCTCCCTGCCCACAAGCTTTATTTTGCTTGTGCTTTTACTGTTTGACTGTACTTTACTGTGCTTTTCTGGCTCCTCGCTGGCTCAGCGAGGAGCGGTCTGGCTTCATACTCGCCTTCCAGCGCTCCCCCGTCGGCTGCCCGGGACACCTGCCTCTCGGCCATCTCGTCCTGTGGGCCTCCGCTGCATCACCGTCTGTGCGGCACTGTCTGTGGAGGGGGGGGGCGCGTGATCGCGCTGTACATGCGGTGGCCCTCGCACAGGCGCCTCCGCCATTTTGGGCCAGTCTTGAGCAGCGCTAAAGGGGGCGGGCTTCCTCTTGCGACGCACCGTGGAGGAGGCGGTGTCTGAACCCCCCGAGGATCTTTCTGGAAGGTGGCTGGGCCGGACACGCTGTCTGCTCTTGCTGCTGCTGCGATCAGGCTCGGGCCTTCTGGCTGCGGACGCTGCGGGGATCCCTACTGTCGGTGTCGTGAGTCCCTCTTTTTGCTGCATTGATTCTGCCATTTGTATTATGCCAAGGCTGACCAGGGGCTTTCTCTTTCTCTTCTTCTGTCTAGATGGTGGGCTAAGGTTGAGGGTTGTGGTTCCTCCCGGTCCCCCTTTTTAATAAGAGGGATCGTTTATAGGCTTAGGCCAGTAGAGTCTTGTAGCCTTATTGAATTTTTACTGTTTTTAAATCACCATAATGGAGGCATCAGGGGATAGTGAGCTGGGGGGCCCATTTGGGCAGGACAGGCTCTGCCCCTTGTGCAGAAGGAATCCTCTGGGCGGATTCAGTACTGTTTGTACCACATGCGCCAGAGGCATTATTTTGGACCATGAGCGGGCGGTCGTCCCTGACCCTAGCCCTGTATTACCATCGGCCTCTCCGGACCCTCCGTTGCTGCATTGAGCCCCTAGCAAAGGGGGAGCCAGCAAGGGGTCTCATACTGACTTTGCGCATAGGCTGGCCAGTCTCGAGAGGCAGATCTCGTTGACTGACCCTAAGATAGCCTCGACTAAGAAGCGGCATCTGGAGCCGATTTACTCGGATGATGATGATCTTTTTGATCACTTGGGTTCTGCGGAGGAAGGTGAGTTGCCAGATGATTGACGCTCAACGGTGGAATATTCTGCTGGCGATGACAGTATTTCTGGTTCCTCCTTGGACGAGGATTCTTGGCTCCCGGATGATACAGAGAATTTGCTCTCTATCTGGACGACTTGCTGATTGCGGCCCAGTTCCTTCAGCAGGCCGAGAGCGATACTCGGACGGTGTTGTCAACCCTGGAGGCCTACGGCTGGGTAATCAATTACCCCAAGTCCTTTGTCACTCCCTCAACAGTGAGATCCTTCCTGGGAATGACTATAGACACCGCTCAGGTCAAGGTTTTTCTGCCACAGCAGAAGGTTTTGGGTCTCCAGACGCAGGTGCAGGCCTTGCATGAGATTGGTGGGCCTAATGGTGTCATGCTTCGAGGCAGTGCCCTTCGCCCAATTTCACATGAGACCTCTTCAATTGAACCTGCTGACCTGCTGGAATCTGACTCAGGAATCCTTGGAACAAGGCTTTTCGCTGTCCCCCCTGGCCAGGTAGTCCCCCTTGTGGTGGTTGGACTCCTGGAACCTGTTGGTGGGCAAGTCCTTTCTGACTCCCCATTGGGAGATAGTTACCAAGGATGCCAGCTTGACAGGCTGGGGAGGGGTTTGGCAGACCCAGAAGATTCAGGGTCAGTGGGGTCTGCAGGAGAACCGCTTACCCATAAATCTCTTAGAGCTGAGAGCGATCCGGTTGGTGCTTCTACACTTGACTCCCCTCTTAATCGTGCGATCCAGGTTGACTCCCCCCTATTGGTCGTGCGATCCAGGTTCGCTCGGACAATCAGACGGCTGTCGCCTACATCAACCACCAGGGAGGGACTCGGAGCAAGAGATCCCTCAAGGAGGTAACCCAGATTCTGACTTGGGAAGAGGAGAATGATTTTGGCGGTCTACATCCCCGGGGTAGAAAACCAGGAGGCAGACTCCCTGAGCAGGAGTGCCTTGCGCCTGGGGGAATAGTCCCTCAGCAGCAAGACTTTTCACGCTCTGTGTCTCCGCTGGGCTCAGCCGGACGTGGATCTGTTTGCGTCCAGACACAATCATAAGCTTCCAAGGTTCGTCTCCCTCTCAAGAGATCCTCTGGGCATTGCAACAGACGCTCTGGCGATTCCTTGGACGGAGTTCAAATTTCTGTATGTATTCCCTCCGTTTCCACTCCTGGGCAGAGTTCTGCGCAAGATAGCCCAGGCAGGGGTACCAGCCATCCTGGTGGCTCCTCGCTGGCCGGGAAGGAGTTGGTTTGCAGACATAGTCCAGATGTCAATAGATCACTAAATCATGCCCGACGACCCAGGGCTTCTCACACAGGGGTCGCTGCGGCACCCCAATTTACGGACGCTGGCTTTGAAGGCCTGGCTATTGAAACCTCAATCCTGACGGAGAAGGGGTTATTGGCCACGGTCGTGCAGACAATGATTCAGGCACGGAAGAAATCTTCTTCCATGATATACTACAGAGTTTGGCAGGCCTATATCACTTGGTGCGAGGCCAAGAGTCTTCCTTGACGGATATTTTCTGTTTCAAGGATTCTGGAGTTTTTACAATACGGCTTAGATTTGGGTCTCCAGCTGAGCACCCTCAAGGGTCAGGTCTCGGCCTTAGCCATCTTTTTCTAGAGATCCATTGCCAACCATAGGTTGATCAAGACTTTTTTCCAGGGAGTTACCCATGTCCGGCCACCGCGTAAGTCAGTGTTACCGGTGTGGGACTTGAATTTAGTACTTTCTGCCCTTCAGGGTCCTCCGTTCGAGCCATTGTGCAATGCTGCATTGTCTATATTGACTCTCAAGGTGGTCTTGATGCGTCGTGTATCAGAGCTGGCCGCGCTTTGTATGAAACCACCCTACTTTGAGCTGCATAGGGATAAGGTGGTTTTTCGCTTTAAACCTGATTTTTTGCCTAAGGTCGTTTCTCCTTTTCACCTTAATGAGGAAGTTGTCTTACCTTCCTTGTGTCCAGCACCGGCTAATTCTAAAGAACGGACATAGCTTGGATGTGGCCAGAGCCGCCATAAAATATTACCTGGCTGCGACTGAATCCTTCAGGAAATCGGACTTGCTCTTTGTCCTAACAGAGGGTTCTAGGAAAGGTTTGGCACCAGCTAAGTCCACTCTCAGTAAGTGGATCTGACAGGAGGTGGTACAAGCATATTCTGCCAGGGGAAGGAACCCCCTTTTCAGATCACAGCTCATTCTACCAGAGCTATTTGTGCCTCTTGGGCTTTTCAGCACCAGGCATCGGTAGAACAAGTTTGTAAGGCCGCAACTTGGTCTTCTGTTCATACTTTTAAAAAGTTTTACAAGGTGGATGTCAGGGCCTCAGCTGACGCTGTTTTTGGCCGGAAGGTGCTTCAGGCGGTAGTGAAATTAACTACATGCTGTTCTGCACTGGGGATCCCGCCCATATGGACACTGCTTTTGGATGTCCCAGTCGTAAGGATATTGGGACGACCTGGACTGGATGTAGGGAAAAATACAATTCTGTGAATCTCGCCTGTAGAATTTTTTTGGATGCATCCAGTCCAGGTCGTCCCACCCCGCCCTTGTGTTCATTATGTCCTGTTTGCCTGTTATGGTGATCAAACATTTTCTGTTTCATAGGACACATGTAAAGTAACATGGTTTCTTAGGCCTCCCGACCTGTCCTCTTTTTTTGAATACTGCTTTTTAACCACTGGGGAATGATAGAGGGATAGCTGCCTTTATAGGGGGGCCGGGAGGAGCTACATCTTTGATTTTGCAGTCGAGCGCCCCCCTGGGGGGGAAACGCCAGTCGTAAGGATATTGGGACGACCTGGACTGGATGTATCCAAAAACAATTCTACAGGTGAGTTTCACAGAATTGTATTTATGTTTGGTTTGTTTTTTTGTAGCGGGAGAATCAGCTATTTTACGCATCCTCCAGAAACTCACAGCCTTCCCACACACATCAGCGCAGAGATTGTAACAGAAATGGGGAAGGCCTTTGATTTTGAAGCCCTGGAAATGGATAATCATGAGTCTTTGACCAGTAAGTGCAGTTGAGAGGATGTTTTATGGTTTATATTCCCCAGCTCTAGACTGTGTGAGGCATCATCGGCTTGGATTACACTATTGCCATATAGTTGGCTAAAGGGCATGCCCAATTAAATCATCTTGGTATAATTACTGTACATTTCCTGTGATAAAGCCGGGGTGCAGACTTCTGCTGCATACAAAGACTACAGAGCTGCATTAATCTGCTACATGGGAGGTAGGGTAAGTATACCCAGGTTGTTTTTTGCTTTTTTTTTTTTAATTGTAGTGCCCTTTAACTGGCCCTCGATGGCTTCACAATAAAGCTCCCCCGTTTGCATAATGGCCAATTATTCCCGTATTCTTCAGCTCTGTTCATACATTTTAGTCCAGCAAGTAAGGAGTAAAAAAAAAAACCTAAAATCGGGTTAAAATAATACCATTTTGTGAATACCTGTAAAATGGGTATTGTAAGTATGTCACACACCCCGCTTCAAGAAATTCATAACGTGTGGGTAATACTGACCTGTAGAGGGCGATATGCAGAGATGCCAGGAAAAAAGAGAGCCCCTCCCGGTCCATAAATACCTGGGACCTCCCACTCATTACCCAGTATAAGAACAGCAGTAAGGTAAGGGACCAGGAAGAGCCCAACACAAAGCATAACAACGCAAAGTTCACCATATAAAGGATCCAGAATACAAAAGGGCAGGGTGAAGCGGGGTGTGTGACATACTTACAATACCCATTTTACAGGTGAGTATTCACAAAATGGTATTATTCTAAGTATGTCACACACCCCGCTTCAAGAAATTCATAACGTGTGGGACATCCAACAGCAGTGTCCATAAAGGGCGGGGATCCAAAACAAGGCAACAAGGCACAACTTAAACCACTGCAGCTTGCAGAACTTTGCGGCCAAACACAGCATCCGCTGAGGCCCGAACATCAACCTTGTAAAACTTGGAAAAAGTGTGAACAGAAGACCAAGTAGCAGCCTTACAAACTTGCTCAACAGAGGCCTGGTGCTGAAAAGCCCAGGACGCCCCAACCGCACGAGTAGAATGAGCAGTAACACGAAAAGAGGGTACCTTCCCTTTGGCAGAATAGGCCCCAACTATGGTCTGATGGATCCATTTACTAATGGAAGACTTGGCAGGCGCCAAGCCTTTTCGGGGCCCGGAGGGCACCACAAAAAAGGCATCTGTCTTACGAAAGGAAAGCGTTACCTCCAAATAATACTTCACAACACGAACCACATCCAAAGAATGCAGGGCCCTCTCCTTGTCATTGCTGGGATTAGGACACAGAGAGGGCAGAACAATGTCTTGGTTTAGGTGAAAGGCAGAAACAACCTTAGGAAGGAAATCGGATTTGAAACGAAAAACCACCTTGTCCTGATGCCCCTCAAAGTACGGGGCTTGAATGGACAAAGCCGCCAACTCAGAGACACGCCTAACCGAAGTGATGTCTACCAAAAAGGCCACCTTCTGCGTAAGTGAAGACAAGGCAATATCATTCAAGGGCTCAAAAGGAGAATCCTGAATAGCAGAAAGAACCAAATTCAAATCCCAAACAGGGAGCAAAGGTTTTCTAGGAGGCCGCACGTGCGTGACTCCCTGGAAAAAAGTCTTAACCAAAGCATGTAGGGCAAATGACCTTTGAAAGAACACCGCCAGGGCAGAAACCTGCCCCTTCAGAGTACTAAGCTGGAGCCCCAGGTCCAGACCATGTTGAAGAAACTCCAGGATTCTGGAGATGGAAAATTCCCTACAAGGCAACGCCCTGATCTCACACCAATCAATATAAGACCTCCAAGTCCTATAGTAGATATTAGAGGAAGACCGCTTCCTAGCACTAATGAGAGTTCGAATCACAGCATCGGAAAGACCTTCCTCCTTCAAGATGGAGGTTTCAGCAGCCATGCCGTCAAAGCCAGCGTTGGTAAATTGGGATAACGTAGTTGACCCTGGGTGAGCAGATCCGTCAGCAGGGGCAGAACGAACTGATCCTCTGCTAACCTTACCACATCTGCAAACCAAACCTGTCTTGGCCACCTTGGAGCCACCAGAATTGCTGACGCACCCTCCAGGGCCAGCTTGCGCACCACTCTGGCCACCAAGGGAAACGGAGGGAACAGATACAGAAACCCCAGATCCCTCCAGTTCAGAGACATGGCATCCACTGCCAGAGCCAGTGGATCCCGTGAGAGAGACACAAATGTCGGAAGTTTGTGATTGTGACGAGAGGCAAAGAGGTCCACCACCGGGGACCCCCACCTGAGACAAATCAAGCGAAACACTTTGGGGCTGAGAGACCATTCCCCCCGGCGAGCTGAGAACCTGCTCAGAGAGTCCGCCTCCGTGTTCTCCGCTCCCGGAATGTAAACTGCTGAAATGCACGGGACATGGGTCTCCGCCCAGGCCAGAATCAAAGACACTTCCTGGAGGGCACTCCTGCTGCGAGTCCCTCCCTGGTGATTGATGTAGGCGACCGCCGTCCGATTGTCCGACCGGACTTGAACCGGCAATCCTTGCAACTGATGAGTCAAGCGAAACAGAACCATCCTGATGGCCCTCAATTCCAGAACATTGATGGACTCGTGAGCCTCCTGAGGCCCCCACAGTCCCTGAAACTGACGATCCTTCCAGAACCCCCCCCATCCTGATAGACTGGCATCCGTGGTGACCGTCTCCCAACAAGGGGCCAGAAAGGATCTGCCCCTCGACAGATTGATTGGATCCAGCCACCACTGAAGGGAGCACCGAACTCGGGGGGTCATCAGGAAGGACTGATCCAATGACAGTGGCGACCCGTCCCAGGCCGCCAACAGATGGAGCTGGAGTGTCCTTGTGTGGAACTGAGCAAAGGGAACCGCTTCGAAGGAGGCTACCATCAATCCCACCAGCCTCATCCCCAGTCTGATGGCCGGACGAGGGATAGACAGGAGGAGTCAAACCAACTCCTGAATCAAGAGAACCTTGGACTGAGGAAGAAACACCCTGGCCTGGGAAGTATCCAGGGACATTCCCAGAAAAGACACTAACCTGGACGGAGAAAGGGAGGACTTGGGGTAGTTGATCACCCACCCGAATCTCTCCAAAGTGGACACCACAGTTCTGGTGTCCAATACCGCTTGGAGGGGACACCCAACGCTTAACCGTATCCAAGGGAAAAGGATATTTTTTGTCCCAACCCTGAGGGACACCCGGGAGCCCGGCAGGCCTCTCCCATTCCTTACCAATAATCCCATAAAAATGCTTTTGGTTAGGAAATTCCAAGCGCGGCCTGGATTCTTCGAAAAATTCCCCCTTTTGCTGTGGAACCACCTCAGGAGGAGAAATAGCCAAAACCTCAAACATCTGAGCCAGAACATGAGGAGTATCCGAAGACCTCCCCAAGCCCCGCTCGGTATCAGCACCCACAAACTGCTGATCATCTGAATTATCTGATTCTTCATATACCTCCCCTTCCTCAAGTTGGGAGTAATCAGACCAGTCCAGATCATCAACATCATCCAAGTCTGCCGCCGGTGAAGACGGCGACAAGTGCTTTCTGTTAGCCGGAGCCTTTCTGGTGACCGTGCTGGAGAATAATTTTTCAAGATTGGCCAATCGGGCACACATCTCCGATTGCAACTGCCCGCCCATGACAATGTCAGACTGGGCACGGATCAAACTGGGAGGGGGGGGAAGAGAGACCGGCGGCGCTGAACCAGATGCCTGGGGTCCGGACTGCCGCGTAATAGTCTGCTGTGCGCATGGTATACACAGATATACATCATCGCCAGTAAGGGATGCCCCACACCCCATACACTTCCGGGATTGCCTCCATAAGGTGAACTTATAGTTGGTCGCAATGACCGAGGGAATTACGCATATAAGCAAACCGGGATGCCCCTTTAATGTCCCAAGTGGGAGGATTTGCAATAAGCCAATTAAGAACCCAGGGACCCTAGGACCGGGAGATACCCCCTAACACCACTGTAGGTTATATCTGAAAGACATAATAAAAAAGGCTAATAAGAAAAGCGGAGTATAATATATATATATATATATATATATATATATATATATATATATGACATAAAAATATATAATTATAGGTGATGGGACAGAAGGGGGGCCCACCGGGCCACTCACTGTGGTCCTGAAGACAGCTTCCTCTCTCCGTGAGGTAAAGAGCAGCTCTGAGGAGAGAAGGGGGGCGTGGCCAGCTCCTTCTGAGGAAACAGGCACAGAGAAAAGCACCTCAGCGGTGCCTGTGACACAGGGGCGGGCCGCAGCGCTGGAAAGCCCGGCCCCAAGAGTGAAAGCGTGAGGGTAGAAGCTCCCCTCCGCCATGACAATGCAAAAAGGCCGGCACTGCAGCCATGTGCGGCCGCGGCGCTGGTCTCAGAGGAGACAGAAGGAGGGGAGCGGGCCGTGGCTTTGACCCTGACTCCCGGCCCCGCCCCTTTTACCTCAGGGAGAAAGCCTGCGTAAAAATGGCGGCCTCAGCGCCGTTTTGACAGAGAAATACACGCTGTTATGAAGTAATAAATAAGTTAATAACTATTGGGAGGATAATTTAATAAATTAATACATTAAAACATTATTAAGAATTAATGATTACAAAATTTGGACCTAACACCGAATAAGGGGCCCTGCTCCTACCCTCCGCTATCCCGCTAGAGAGAGGGGCATTACCCAAAGGGGGGGACCACCCAAAGTGTAAGGCCAAGGGACGGGGCATCCCAAACCGGGGTCACCGTCCCGGATGATCGCCTACCCTCTTATATAGGGTCTCACGGGAGAGCATTTGCTCTTAAGCACCAAGGGTGCTTTTCTACCCTCACCCGGACCATCAGCCTAGGCTGGGAGGCATGAGGTAACAGAAAAAAAAAAAAAAGATCCAGGCGGAAATAGATAACTAAAGGGCCGGGAGTCATCCTGGCTACCTGAAATCCCCCTGTGCAAGGAGGAGACCACATCTTATGACTTGCTCGCCGACTGCAGAGATGAAGACTGGGTAATGAGTGGGAGGTCCCAGGTATTTATGGACCGGGAGGGGCTCTCTTTTTTCTGGCATCTCTGCATATCGCCCTCTACAGGTCAGTATTTCTTGAAGCGGGGTGTGTGACTTACCTAGAATAAACCCTTTCCGTGTTACAGCAGGGTGGTAAATGGGGCATTCTGCAATGCATGACTTCCCTGCTTCGCTATAAGTGTCGCCCTGTGCTACGCAAACCTTATTGCATTGCCTACAGGGCTCACAGCAGGGAAGCCATGAACAATGCTGCATTTTAAAGGCCCTCTGGAACAAGGAAGAGCTGAGTTTACTACATCTCTTTATAACCCCACGGGATATCCCAAATGAAGATATTGCCAAGGGACCTTGCTTGTCAGACCGAAAGTCTTGTTAGACTTTTGTTCTGGTTTAATTCTGTAATTTTGTATCAGCATTTACCTCCTTGGTGGGGCGTTAACACCAATAACATGCTGTCCATCTTTTATACCAAATTGAAAATAGTGCTATACATAATAGTAACATGTAATGTTATACCACACTGCCACCTAGTGACAAAACCATAGTGAAATACATACACACACCGTACAAAATACAGTGTCTAGGTTTTAACTTCATCCTGATTGTTTGAACAGAAATCCAGTCCGCTCCTCAGGGAATCGCTATGGAAGTATCTGGCTTGACTACAGGAACTGCGCATGAAGAAGTAGAAGACGTGGAGCTGGAGGATGAATTTGAAGAAACTGAGGCACTAGCCGACTCCATGGAAGAGGACGTAGATGCTGAGGTAAGGCCAGAAGGTTGTCCTATGTTATCGATGACACTGAAATGCCAGACTTCCTCTAATAGGACGAGTGGCAGCAATTCTTTTCTCCTCGTCTTGTTCATCCAATCCTTATTCTGTTTCCTTAACAAATTCTGGCAAATTAATTTTGTAATCGAAGGCCTGCCAGAGATTGTAAGTGTGAGTATATTTATAAACTGTGGTGAGATAAACGTGGAGGCTGACACTGCTGAGCTCCTGTCCTCCATCCTGATTACCTCCTCCCACTCTCCTCTTCAGGACTTTACATACACTGCTCAACTTCTCTGGAATGATTTCCCCCCATACATTTCACCAGTGCCCTCAAAACGTACCCTTCAAATGAGCCTATCATCTGGCTTAAACAAAACCAAAACTCTTGGTGCCAGGCCCTGGAGTCTAAAAATATTCTTTGATTACTCACCTGTAGAATTGGTATTATGAGTATACAGTACGTCCTGCTCCAAATATAATACTTACAAGTGGGTTATACTCCGCCAGATGGCGCTGGACTGCAGAGACATTGAAAATAGGCTCCTCCCGGCCCCTCAAATACCCGGGGACCTCCCACAAATCCCCAGCATTGAAAAGCCGTTAACGAGAAGCCGGGAGAATTAAACAACCCAAACTATCAACTATAACAATGATAACAATCACCATACAGGGGATCCAAGATAATACAAAAACCAAGGGTGGGTTGCAGCAGGACGTACTGTATACTCATAATACCAATTCTACAGGTGAGTAATCACAGAATTGTATTATTCTTAGTATACAGTACGTCCTGCTCCAAATATAATACTTACAAGTGGGACATGCAATAGCAGTGTCCATAAAGTAGGGTGGGATCCCCAATAAAAGGCAGCAGCAGACAGTTTAAACCACTGCCGCCTGCAGAACCTTTCAGCCAAAAACAGCATCAGCTGAGGCCCTAACATCAACCTTGTAAAACTTTGAAAAGGTATGAACAGAAGACCAAGTAGCGGCCTTGCAAACTTGTTCAACAGAAGCCTGGTGCTGAAAAGCCCAAGAGGCACCAATAGCACGAGTGGAATGAGCAGTAAGGCGGAAGGGAGGATTCTTCCCCTTAGCAGAGTAGGCCTGAATCGCAGCCTGACGGATCCACTTGCCGATAGTAGACTTGGCAGGAGCCAAACCCTTCCTAGGACCAGAAGGGACCACAAAAAGAGCACCAGTTTTCCTGAAAGGTGCAGTAGCCACCAGAAAGTACTTTTGACACCTAACCACATCCAAAGAGTGCAAAACCCTCTCCTTAGCATTGCTAGGATTAGGGCACAAAGAAGGGAGAACAATATCCTGATTCAAATGAAAAGCAGACACTACCTTAGGCAGAAAGTCAGGTTTGAAACGAAACACCACCTTGTCCTGGTGTCTCTCAGAGTAGGGGGGCTGAATGGAAATCGCCGCCAACTCAGACACACCTGACAGAAGTGATAGCCACCAGCAATACAACCGTGAGCGTAAGAATGGCCAAGGCAGCATCCTGCACAGGTTCAAAGGGAGCACCCTGCAAGGCTGACAGAACCAAGTTCAAATCCCAAACAGGCACCATAGGCTTACGTGGAGGGCACACATGAGTGACCCCCTGGAAAAAAGTCCTGATCAGAGAATACTGAGCAAAGGACTTCTGGAAGAAAATAGCCAGGGCAGAAACCTGACTCTTCAGAGTACTGAGCTGGAGTCCCATCTCCAACCCATGCTGCAGGAACTCCAGAATCCTGGGAATAGAGAACACACGACAGGGAAGAGACTTAGACTCACACCAGTCAATGTAGGCACGCCAAACCCTGTAATAAATGGAAGAGGAAGACTTCTTCCTAGCCTTTATCAAAGTATCCACAACCGAGGAAGACAGCCCCTTCTCCATCAAGATGGAGGTTTCAACAGCCAGGCCGTCAAAGCCAGAGTTTGTAAATTGGGATGGCGTAGTGAGCCCTGAGTGAGCAGATCTGGCACCAAGGGCAGAGCGTACTGATCTACTGCCAACTGTACCACGTCTGCGAACCACACTCTTCTTGGCCACCTGGGGGCCACCAGAATTGCTGGCACCCCTTCCAGAGCAATCTTGCGCAGAACCCTGCCCAGCAGGGGAATTGGAGGAAAGACATACAGGAACTGAAAGTCCTGCCATAACATTGCTAGAGCATCCGAGGTCAAGGGCAGAGGATCCTGGGACAGAGAGACAAAAGCTGGGAGCTTGTGATTGTGGCGGGACGCAAACAGATCCACATCTGGTTGGCCCCAACGGTGACACAGGGATTGAAACACCCTGCTGCATAGGGACCATTCTCCCTGGCGAGAGGTCCCCCTGCTCAGAGTCCGCCAGGCGATTTTCCACCCCTGGGATGTACACAGCTGAAATGCAGGGGACATTGGCCTCCGCCCAAGTCAAGATCAGAGACGCTTCCTGGAGGGCCCACTTGCTCCAGGTCCCTCCCTGATGATTGATGTAGGCAACTGCCGTCTGATTGTGCGAGCGCACCTGAACAGGCAGGCCCCGAAGGTGAGTAGTCAAGTGAGCCAGAACTAACCTGATCGCCCGTAGTTCCAAGACATTGATAGGTGTGTGTGGGCCTCCTGAGGACCCCACCTCCCCTGGAACCGCAGGGGCTTCCAGAAACCCCCCCCCAACCTGACAGACTGGCATCCGTAGTGACCGTCTCCCAGGGAGGGGTAAGAAAGGACCTGCCCCCCAACAGGTTCCTTGAGTCCATCCACCACAAGAGGCACCTCCTGACCCGAGGGGAGAGCACACAGACCCTGTCCAGGGACGCTGGGTCCTTGTCCCATACTGACAATAGGTGAAGTTGCAGAGGCCTCAAGTGGAGCTGAACATAAGGTACCGCTTCGAAGCACGCCACCATCAGGCCCACCAGCTGCATCCCCTGCCTGATGGAGGGATGGGGACAAGCTAGGAGGGACTGAGCCTGTGCAATCACACTATCCACCTTCTGCTGAGGAAGGAAAATCCTTGCCTGAACTGTATCCAGATTCACTCCTAGGAATGGAGTTACCAAGGAAGGGGACAGTGAGGACTTGTGGTGGTTGATCACCCATCCAAATGACTCCAGAGTGGACACCACCAGCTGAGTATCCAACTCTGCCTGATGTAGAGACTGGGAAGTGATGAGGATGTCATCCAGATAGGGAAGCACGCGGACGCCCTGACATCTGAGCAGAGACATCACGCCAGCCAGCACCTTGGTGAACACCCTGGGAGCTGAAGTGAGGCCGAAGGGCAAGGCCACAAACTGGTAGTGTTGATCCATCAGAGCGAACCTGAGGAACCTTTGATGACCTGGGAACACAGGAATATGAAGGTAAGCATCTTTGATGTCCACAGAAGTCATGAAATCCATTTGGCGCAGGGAACTGATGGCAGAGTGCAGAGTCTCCATGCGAAAGCGCCTGCCCCTGTCAAATTTGTTGAGGATCTTCAAGTCCAGGATGGGCCTGACTGAACCGTTGGAATAAAAGCCCTTGCCTTTTTCTCTTAAGGGGACCTGGCAGATGACCCCCAGCCCCAGGAGGCCTGGCACTGCTTGCACTAGCTCCTGAGCTGACACAGGGTCCTGAGGAATCCGGGATCTGATGAATCTTGGAGGGGGACAGGCAGCAAACTTGTAGCGATTCTTGTAACCGGAGGACACTACCTCCTGAATCCACCGGTCTGAGACATGAAGCCTCCAGACGTGAGTGAAGTGCTGCAGCCGCCCCCCACCCGGATGGGTGAGGGCACCCCATCATGCCTGAGGGGGCTTGGGGGATGATTTTGCTTTGGGACCCCAGGAGGGGCCAGGACGTCCACGACCTCTGCCTCTGCCCTAGAAATCTCCCCGGGTCCCAGGAAAGGAAACCCCCCTCCCCTGTCTGGCACTACGGTAAGGCGAGGAGAAGGAACCCTGACCCCGAAAGAGCCGAGATTGCCGCCTGCGCTGCGGTAACCTGCCTCCCTTAGCAATAAGGTCCAGGCGGTCCCCAAACAGGCGCAGTCCTTTAAAGGGGAAACCAGTGAGGGCCTTCTTGGCAGCGTTGTCAGCAGCCCACTGGCGCAGCCAAACCGAGCGGCGTATAGCCACCACAAGGCCAGAAGTTCTGGCACACATTCTGATGGTGTCATCCAATGCTGAGAGGACAAAATTTACAAAAACATAACAACTGGAAAGTGCATTGAACACCTCACAAGGCAAATCATCAGGGGCACTATCAAGCATATTTCTGATAAGGGTTCTAGTGGCCACAGCAGTGATGGCAGAGGCACAGACCGGGCGCAGCGCCGTCCCTGCACATGCAAAGGCATGGGATGCCAGCTGGTCAATGCGCCGGTCCTCAGCATCCCGCAGGATAGTAGAGTCAGGGGAATGCATGACAGAAGTGTTAGATAGCCCTAGGACCGGGGCATCTACCTCGAGGGGGCATGAACAACACTTTACCACCTCAGCAGGAAAGGGATACTTCCTATCCCAACTTTTAGGAACCCCGGGAAGTTTATTGGGGCGTTCCCATTCCTTGAGCACAAGATTATGGAAATGTGCCTGCTCGGGAAATTCCAAACGTGATTTTGCTGTATGGAAAGCTCCCCCCTTTGCCTGGGAGCCGCAACAGGGAGAGAGATGGACAGAACCTCAAAAATCTGGGTCAATAATCTGTCAGTGTCATCTGGGGCCCAGGGGTCAGAGCCAGAATCGTCATGACCCCTTGGTCTCTCATCAGATGAGCCTGAATCAGAAAAGAGCTATATGCCGATAGGGAATAACGCTATATAGCAACCCCGGATGCCCCAATAACCCGCTAGGGAAGTGGGAGTATTAACAAGGCCTACTAGTTATATAACTAATAAAGGGCCGGGAGAAGCCAAAAGGGTTCGCCCCGCCTGAAAGACATAAGAAGCCAAGACCGTAAGCACACAGTAATAAAAATACCATTTTGTGATTACTCACCTGTAAAATAGGTATAAGTATGTGAAACACCCCGCTTCCAATATTCATGACATATGGGTTATAACCAGAAGAGGGCGAACTTCTGCAGAGATGACAGGAAAAAAAGGAGCCCCTCTCGGCCCATAAATACCTGGGACCTCCCACACATTCCCCAGTATAGGAAAGCAGTAAGGGGACCAGGAAGAACCAAATCCAAAAATCTTAACAATAAAAGGTTCACCATATAAAGGATCCAGAATACAATAAGGGCGGGATGAAGCGGGGTGTGTGACATACTTATAATACCCATTTTACAGGTGAGTAATCACAAAATGGTATTATTCCAAGTATGTCACACACCCCGCTTCCAATATTCATGACATATGGGACATCCAATAGCAGTGTCCAACATGGGTGGGGATCCCCAAAAAGAAAAGGCAACAAAGCACAAATTTAAACCACCACAGCTTGCAGAACCTTGCGGCCAAAAACAGCATCCGCTGAGGCCCGCACATCAACCTTATAAAACTTGGAAAAAGTATGAACAGAAGACCAAGTAGCAGCCTTACAAACTTGTTCAACAGAGGCCTGATGCTGAAAAGCCCAGGAAGCCCCAACAGCACGAGTAGAATGAGCAGTGATCTGAAAAGGGGGAACCCTCCCCTTGGCAGTATAGGCCCCAACAATGGCCTGACGTATCCATTTACTAATGGTAGACTTGGCAGGCGCCAAACCTTTCCGGGGCCCGGAGGGCACCACGAACAAGGCGTCCGTCTTACGAAAGGAAGAAGTAGCCACCAAATAGTACTTCACACAACGAACCACGTCCAAAGAATGCAGGACCCTCTCCTTGTCATTGCTAGGCTTAGGACACAAGGAAGGGAGAACCACATCCTGATTGAGATGGAAGGCAGAAACCACCTTAGGAAGGAAATCTGGCTTAAAACGAAAAACCACCTTGTCCTGGTGTCTCTCAAAGTAAGGGGCTTGAATGGAAAGAGCCGCCAACTCAGAGACATGTCGAACAGAGGTAATAGCCACCAAAAAGGCAATCTTTTGTGTAAGCATAGAAAGTGCAACATCCTGCATCGGCTCAAAGGAAGGCCCCTGGAGGGCCGACACAGCCAAATTCAAATCCCAAACGGGCAACAAGGGCTTTCTAGGGGGCCGCACATGAGTGACCCCCTGGAAAAAAGTCCTAACCAAGGGATGCAGAGCAAAGGACCTTTGAAAGAAGACCGCCAGGGCAGAAACCTGCCCTTTCAAGGTACTAAGCTGGAGCCCCAGGTTCAGACCGTGTTGAAAGAAAATCCAAAATCCTAGGAATCGAAAACACCCTGCAAGGCAATGTCCTAGCCTCACACCAGTCAACATAGGACCTCCAAGTCCTGTAGTAGATGTTAGAGGAAGATCTCTTCCTAGCTCTAACAAGTGTCTGAATCACAGCATCAGACAAACCTTCCTCCTTTAAGATGGGAGGTTTCAGCAGCCACGCCGTCAAAGTCAGTGTTTGTAAATTGGGGTAACGAAGTTGACCTTGAGTGATCAGATCCGGAAACGGGCAACCTGTACTGATCTACCGCCAGCCGCACGACGTCTGCGAACCAAACCTGTCTTGGCCACCTTGGGGCCACCAGAATTGCTGGTGCACCCTCTAGAGCCAGCTTGCGCACCACTTTGCCCACCATGGAGAAGGGGGGAAACAGGTACAGAAACCCCAGATCCCTCCAGGCAAGAGACAAGGCGTCCACTGCCAGGGCCAGAGGATCCTGAGACAGAGACACAAATGCCGGAAGCTTGTGATTGTGACGTGAGGCAAAAAGATCCACCTCCGGAATCCCCCACTTGTGACAGAGGGACCGGAACACATTGTGGTTGAGCGACCATTCCCCTCGGCGAGAGAATCCCCTGCTCAGGGAGTCCGCCTCCGTGTTCTCCACTCCCGGAATGTACACCGCTGAGATGCATGGGACATTGCTCTCTGCCCATGCAAGAATCAGAGAGATTTCCCTGAGGGCACTCCTGCTGCGAGTCCCTCCTTGGTGATTGATGTAAGTGACCGCAGTCCGATTGTCTGATCGAACCTGAACCGGCAAACCCTGGAGGTGACGCGTCAAGTGTGACAGTACCAACCGAATATCTCTCAGCTCCAAAACATTGATGGGGGTGTGGGCCTCCCCACAGCCCCTGGAACTGATGTTCCTTCCAGAAACCCCCCCAGCCTGACAGGCTGGCATCCGTGGTGACCGTCTCCCAACAAGGGGTCAGAAAAGACCTGCCCTTCAGAAGATTCCTTGGTTCCAGCCACCACTGAAGAGACTGCCGAACAAGGGGAGACATCAGAAATGACTGATCCAATGACAGCAGACATCTGTCCCAAGCCGACAGTAGATGGAGCTGGAGCGACCTCATGTGGACCTGAGCAAAGGGAACTGCCTCGAAGGAAGCCACCATCAACCCCACCAGTCTCATCCCTAGCCAGATAGACGGCCGAGGGCTGGACAGAAGAAGACGTATCAGATCTTATACCATCTGCACCTTCGACTGAGGCAGGAACACCCTGGACTGAATGGTATCCAGATTCATGCCCAGAAAGGCAATCTCCCTTGACTGGGAGAGAGAAGACTTGGGGTAGTTGATCACCCAGCCGAACCTCTCCAGCGTTGACACCACCGTCCTGGTGTCTAGTTCCGCCTGCCTGAGAGAGAATGCTGTAACAAGGAGGTCGTCCAGATACGGCACAATGCGAATGCCCTGGGCTCTGAGAAGGGCCATTATACCCGCCAGCACCTTGGTGAAAACCCTTGGAGCCGAGGTCAGCCTGAACTGGAGGGCCACAAACTGAAAATGCTGATCTCCCACCACAAACCTGAGAAATCTCTGGTGTCCTGGGAAGATCGGTACATGAAGGTAAGCATCCTTGATGTCTATGGACGTCATGAAGTCCCTCTCTGAGGAAGAGAAAGGATGGCTGAGCGCAAAGTCTCCATGCGGAACTTCTTGGTTCTGATGAACCTGTTGAGAAGCTTCAAATCCAGAATGGGTCTTATGGATCCATCCCTTTTGGGCACCGTGAAGAGGTTGGAATAATAGCCCCGGCCTCTCTCTGCTAAAGGCACCATGCATATGACTTCCATGCCCAGAAGATTTTGCACTGCCACCAGGAGCCCCTGCGCAGCCCGGGGGTCCGAGGGGACCCGTGATCTGAGGAATCTGGGAGGGGGCCAGTACTCGAACTCCAGTTTGTACCCGGAAGACACCACTTCCAAGATCCACTTGTCTGAGACCTCCTGGGCCCAGACCTGGAAGAAGTGCCGCAGCCGCCCCCCACCCGCAAGGGTGAGGGCGCCCCCTCAATGCTGAGCTGGCTTGGCAGTGGGCTTGGCCTTGGAACCCCAGCTTGGACCTGGACGAGCACGTCCTCTGCCTCTATTCCAGGAATCGCCTCTGGAGCCAGAGTAGGCAAAACCTCTGCTTGTTCTGGCACCTCGAACGGAAGGATTAAAGGAGCCTGCCCCCCGAAAGGAGCTGCTCTGCTTCTTACGTTGTGGTAACTTTCCTCCTTTCTCTACTGAATCCAGTTTATCTCCAAACCGCCACATACCCAGGAAGGGTAGCCTTGTAAATGATTTCTTAGCCGCAATGTCAGCCGCCCACTGGCGCAACCAGACCGATCGGCGAATAGCCACCAGCAACGCCGAGGTTCTACTACACATACAAATTGTGTCATCTAATGCGGTTAAAACAAAAGTCATGAACAATTCACACCGCTTAAGGGCTGTGAAATCATCACTGGCTGGGTTAAGCTGGGAACCACTCAACAGGTCCCTAATCACAGACCTGGTAGCCACCGCCATGAGCGCCGAGGCACAAACAGGCCGCAAGTCTGAACCCACACTAGCAAAGGCATGGCAAGCCATCTGATCAATGCGTTTGTCCTCACCATCTTTAAGGGTGGTGGCGTCTGGAGAATGCACAACAGAGGTGTTGGACAATCCCAGAACGGGCGCATCGACCTTGGGAGGGGACGACCAGCGCTTCACCACATCCACCGGGAAGGGATACTTCTTATCCCATCCCTGAGGAACACCAGGGAACCGGCTAGGTCTCTCCCATTCCTTAAGAATTAAGCTTTCAAAATGATTCTGATTTGGGAACTCCAAGCGAGGCTTCGAGGTCCCAAAGAATTCCCCCTTCTGCGGAGGGGATTCAGCAGAAGGAGAAATAGCCAGCACATCAAATAAATGGGCCAGGACTCTGGGGGTATCCACGGCATCCCCCTGCGCCTGCCCAGCATCCGCATCAAAAAACTGCTGATCCTCAACATCAGAGTCCGCAAACAATTCCCCCTCCTAAAGTAGGGAATAATCCGACCAGTCAAGGGAATCATACTCATCAAAATCCAGAGCTGGCGAGGCCGGAGACAGGTGTCTTCTCTTAGCTGGGGCCTCGATGTTGGCCAATCTAGCACATACATCAGATTGCGACTCCCCGCTAATGACAGTGTCACATGGGGTACAGACAAGGCGGAGTGGAGTAGGTGATGAGGCCGGCGGCACTGACCCAGATGCCGCATTAAGTCCTGCTGAGCACATGGTATACAAATCGGTACATTATCCCCTGTAAGGGATACCCCACAACCCACACACAGCCGGGATTGCCCCGAAGGGAGCCCGAGCCCGGTATCCTGGGGAGCCTCTATATGGTGATTTTAAGGTAGTCGCAATGACCAGAGGGAATTACGCTGCTTGAGCTACCCGGGATGCCCCTTTAAGTCCCTAGTGGGAGGATTTGTAGGACCCCAAATTTGATCTCCGAGAGACCCTAGGACCGGGAGAACCCCCTTTTATTTTGATTGATAGGGAGTCCTTCTGAAAGACACGATGTGAAAGGACCCATAAGAAGGCACACACATGCAGACATCTGTACATATAATGAACATAATGTATATAACCATCAATAAGGAAAAATATATCCAATATAAGGGAATGGGCAGGCCAGCCCCAACGCGCTAAAATGGGGCAGGCCGCGCACATAAGACAAGCAAGGGGGGGGGCAACAGGGCACTCACGGCCGTGCAATGGCGTCCTGCCAGCGAGGAGTCCTGTGAGAGAGAGGGAGAAGAAGGGCGGGCTAGCGCGGATCGCGCCGTGCCTGACCCCGCCCCCATCCCCCAGTAGAGCGAGAGACGCAGATCCCAGCAAATAGCTGGGCTCCGCTATGACGCCATAGGCAGAGGGGGCGGGCCACGGCAAGCGCCCGGCCCGGCCCCCTGCCCGAGCAACCTGAGGAGGAGAAGCTCACCTAGTAAATGGCCTCCACATGTGGCCGGAGGCCCGCACACAAAAAAAAACGCCCCACACGAGTGATGAGTGAGCACCCACACACACATGCATACCACCAATAAAGAAGTTTAAGAGGAAGGAAGGCACCAGCATCCATGCCCCCCCCCCCCCCCCGGTTGTAGAGGGGACAGGGAGACCCGGAAGGGGGTGGTTAACCCCCCACTAAGGAGTGGAAGGGAACAAATGGACGGGGCATCCCAAACCAGGATCACCAACCTGGATACCGCCTACCCCTTAATCTGGGGTCTCACGGGGGAGCATGGCTCCCTAGGTACACCTCTAAGGTGTTGGCTACCCTTGCCCGGACCTACAGCCAAAGCTAGGAGGCAAAACATGGGTTTAAATCGAAAAAGGTCCGGGCAGAAATAGAACAAATTGGCCGGGTGAAGACCCGGCTTACCTGCAAGGAAGAAACACAGCCATCTTCTGACTTGCTTGCCGTCCTGCAGAGACGAATACTGGGTAATGTGTGGGAGGTCCCAGGTGTTTATGGACCGGGAGGGGCTCCTTTTTTTCCTGTCATCTCTGCAGAAGTTCGCCCTCTACTGGTTATAACCCATATGTCATGAATATTGGAAGCGGGGTGTGTGACATACTTGGAATAGGAAGAATATAAAGCCGCCCCCGAGGGCACTTACAGACCGCGGTTGGTAGAGGTCCGTCGCGCATGGCCCAACCAAGCAGGTTAAAGATGGCGTCGGTACACCTCGAGGGGCGGGCCGGTATCAGTGATGACGCGGAGCGCGCCATAGACGGGCCCGGCCCCCCCCCCCTGAAGAGCGCGAAGCCAGGACGTGACAAGCAGCAAATGACAGCGCACCAGCGCCTGAGGTAATGCATAGCATACACATTTACACCCCCCCCCTCTCTTTCCCCCGAAGGCTACAAGGAGAATGAAGGAGGACAGCGGCCACTTAAACAGTGCCCACCGATGGGCAAGGGGCACTAGTGCGGGAGGGGCATCCCATAGAGGCTCACCATATGCCTATACCGCCTACCCTTTGGTGGGGGATTGCGGTGGAGCAGCGCTCCTAAGCACCAACAGCGGTGCTGCCTACCTTCACCCGACCAGCGCAGCCAAGGCTGGGAGGCATAGTCCTACAGGGCCGCAGGCTAATAGCCCCGCTCACCTGCGAGTAGAGAGCCATTTCTCGTCCTTCGCAGCCAGACTGCAGAGAAATTCTGGGAATTTGTGGGAGGTCCCCGGGTATTTGAGGGGCCGGGAGGAGCCTGTTTTCGATGTCTCTGCAGTCCGCCATCTGGCGGAGTATAACCCACTTGTAAGTATTATATTTGGAGCAGGATGTACTGTATACTAAGTCTGGAGTCTGAAGCTGGTAGATTCCTTGTCCCTGGGTCATCACGATTTAGTATTCTCCGCATTGTGAAATCCCCCTATATCCCCGTGCACTCCTTGCTCCTATGGCACAGGCCCTGGCTCTCCTTCTGTGCACAAACATGCAGAGGAAACACGGGATGCACACATTCTGCGGCTTCACTGCTCCCTTCAAGCGGGAACGAAAATAGTATGTATTGGCTTAAACCAAAAACTCTGCATCAAACCCATCAATCAAAGTGATCAAAAATAGTAAAATGAATAGTTTTATGAAGTACACTAAAATGTACCAAAGGTACAATAAAGCCACAAATGGGCCATCCCAGTAACAATAATTACAAACCTTTTGAAAATAAAATAGACAGATACAACACAATAAAGTTAAATCCAGTACCGGCTGAGACTGTATTCTGGTAATTAACTATACAGAAAATTGATGAGCAATCTTACCTGCTCCCTCCTCCATGTTCACTCACGCCAACAATATTGAGGTCTGCCCAGTGTAGCTGGCGAATATGCACTGTAGTAGTAGAAGTATCTGGCCACTGTAGGAGTATCTGGCCAAAGCATGCATGTACCATGGGGCATGGATAATTGGTCAACTGGGGGGTTTATACAGCAAGACATCCTGAATCCCCCACCCCCCAAAGAAAACTTCTATAAACCTTCTAATGCACAGTTAATTTTATTCAAATGAGGTCCCACCCCCAGCACATTTGCATAAATCTTCCAACTTTTTCTGGAAAAAGTTAGAGCAGCCCATTGATTCCAATAGGGGCATAACTGCTGCTGCTGCTGCATGCATTGATGTCTGAAACTTTTAATCTGAGTCTTACTGGTGACAGATTTTACTGAAGCAAAACCCATGCGGCACAGCCCTGGAATCTAAAAGATGGCTGGGCTCGGGAGTGGGCATGCCCAGTGTGAAGACCGGTGTTTCACGACACCTTGTTATCATCCAATCACCAATCTGAACAGGGCCAGGTGAGTGTGGCCTTGGCTGTTTTTTTACGGAAACCTGTCCATCGCCGTGTGGGGGGTTGCTGGGGGAAGAGCAGAGCACCCAGAAGTGTTAATAACTTTAATAGCACATCACTGTTGCGTTGGGGAATTACTGGTGTCAGTTTAAATTTGCAACTTTTCTGTTTTGACAGTTTGGACCTATGACTGTTGAAATTAAAACGGCAAAGAGCAAGACTCCGACAGAAGCAGAGCAGCCGGTCCCCAAGGCGCCCAGCCTGAAGGAGATTCAAGCAGTTGATCCTCTCCAACAAGGTCAGGCATTACATGCTGCCAGCAAGAGGAGGAAGAAGCTACAGAAGAGAGCAAGTGAGTGTGACTGTCATTGCTGGCGGGGGACACCTGTGCCTGGAATTATATTTGCTACCAATCATCCAGGACACCTCTTATGGGAATTAGTGTAGCTTACAGAACATATGAGGATGATGGCTGCTTGGTACACTTTATTTGAGAAAGGCCAGCATGCACCCCGGTGGTTCTGTCCAGCTGGTGAGGCAACAGTGGCGAAGCCCGAGCTTTACTCACAGGATTAACCATAGTGTGAAGCTCATTTGTAGTTTAATCGAATTTGTTTGGCTAATTCATTTAAAAGCCCAAACCCATCAGTTTGTCACTTTGTTACACAGTAGCCCATGTTAATCGATTAGACTTTGAATTTATTCACGGGATGCCCAGGTGTGCTTAAAATATAATACATTTGTGTGGCACTTAAAGTGGACCAACAGAGAAAAAAAAAAAGACTGGAGGGCTTACTCACCTTTTTGGCGTAGGTCTAGATGTCCCTACAGCAACACGGCTTACCTCATTGAGCGGCGACTTGCTCTACTCAATGCGGGAAGCCCTTCTGGCCCTTTTTTCTTTAACCTCCCTGGCGTTCTGATTCTATGTGCAATTTTGTCAGGATGACGTTTAAATCTGCCGCCCAGTTTCCGCCCCCATGAGCCTCTGCGGCTCACAGAGACGGAACCAGGAAGTCAGACGGACGCCGCTGCCGGGGCTCTCACCTGCGATCACAGCGGGGACATCGCTGGATCGCAGGGAAAAGGTAAGGAGACTGCTCCTCTGCCCAATCTACCCCGAGCGTGACTCGGGGTTACCGAGTTACCGCAGCGAAAATGAACCCCGAGTCACGCTCGGGAAGACCGCCAGGGAGGTTAAAGAAGGAAGCACATTGTGAAATTGTGTAATATTAAAAATCCATATTAACACGCTGGCTGATGAGAGGAGTCACCTATAGACCTGAACTGAATAAAACGCCCGCCAAGCTTGTGGTTTTCATCTCCTGGTAGAAATAAAATCCAGGGGTGACAAGTTTCTCTTCTTTCCATTGCGTTGGGCTACATTTGGCACTGTCCTAAACTTTTTTCCATTTTTAAATTGAAGAAGAAATAGCCGAGATATCGAGGTTCACATGTTCAGCTTGTGATTTATCTTCTGAAAAAAGTAGGCATGGACCTTGGATCTGTGATGCTGCATATAATAATCAAAGTAATGGGCGGGCTCTGCTCTGACAGCAATGTGATGAATCTGGAGGTGGAGGGGCGGGAAGAGGGAGGGATCAACAATCCTGTCCCACTCTGCTGAGCTGATTGGGGGACAGGATGAAAAAGAGAATGTCATTGGCTGAACCCGTAAACCCTGATATCGCCGCCATTTCTGTTTCAATTTAAAAACTGAAAACAGTTTAGGACAGGGCCAATTGTAACCTGATGCAATGGTGTAACAATTACCTTTGCCTGCTGTAGCACTTTAAAGAGGTCCTATACCCATAAATGTAAAATCTGCTGTTCAAAGAACAAACATAGAAGGTTGACAGCAGAAGGAAACGATACGGTGCATCTAGTCTTTGTCTTTGTATAGATGGATGCTTATCCCAGGAATGTTTAAATTCAGTTACTGTTGGTTTTTCAACAACCTCTACTGGAAATCTGTTCCAATCATCTTCTCTTTCAGTAAAATAATATTTCCTGACATTCCTGATCTTCTATCTGACCACCTTTTAGTTTGTTCCCCCCTTGTTCTATTAAAAAAAAGTCTCTTCTTAAAGTGAACCTTCAGCATCATTTAATGACAAGCCCTAACCCTTAAAAAACTATTCCCCAGCATCTAAGATTGATATATTTAATGTTTTTAGTCACTTTTTATTATTTCCCTCACTGACCTGCAACTCTGTTCAGCACTCTAGGATACGGGGGTCGCCATCTTGGCTCGGTAGCATCACATACTGAGGAGTTGAGAGGGGTTATAGCTGTGCTCTGCACAAACAGAGCAGAGCTGGGGTCGGGAAATGGTCAGCAATCCCAGAATGCAGAGCGGCACAGTGATAGGACACTTCCTGTTTGCAGGCAGCCTGCACGCCCATGAGCCGCCATCTTGGGTGTTTAAAGTCTCAGAAAATGCAATAGATGCAGGTAGCATGATTTTTAATGTGGGCAATCTGTATGTACAGGGTGAGGGAAACATATAAGATAGGCTCTTATTTAGGGTGAAGGTCCGGTTTAAAGTGGACCAAAGCCCAGGATTTTGACTATCCTGGGTTTTGGTCCTTGTCCCCCAGGTCGCCTCTTCCCGGCCCTATGGCACATGCGCAGCCGCGCGTCCAATCAGCGCGCTCGGATCTGCTCGAGCACCTTCATCCAGGAGCTCATCTAATGCGAGCTGATCCGAGTGAGCTGGCGGCCACATCCCCCACTTCCCTCTAACAGGGAGCGTGCCCACACAATACAAATTCCACCATTGGCAGTCTGCTGGATTTCTTCAGTGTGGGGTCTCCCACTGCATCCCCAGTGCCGTGTGTGCACTTCTGCCCCAGCCATATAAGTTCATAAGAGCCGCCTGCCAAATGACGTAGTCACAGCAGGTGCCTCTCATTGGACAAGAGCAAGAGCCTGCGCATGCGCCTTTGGAACATGGAAAGTTGAGTTTTTATCGGTTTCACATGCTGTCAGTCACGTGTCTTTTTTTTCCCCCTACAGATAAACTCGCCACCAAGCTGTCAGACACGTTAACACAAGCTATGAATTTTGGACTGGGCGACTGAACATACAGAATCATGCTGCTCCTGCTACACCCGGCTGTCAGCCTGACACGTGCTGTGTTATTATTCTCTATTTATCAGCCTTTGGTTATTAAAAAAAACTGTGTAAAACCTACCACGTTCTATTTATAGGGTTAATACTCAAAACCGAATTGCTGAAATATTTTTTAGTCGCAGTGTCACTGCACAGCATTTCCATTCGGTGCTTTACGTTGGCAGCAGAATCTTCTCGGTATAATGAGATCCTCAGTTCTGTACGGGTATTCATTCCTCAGTGTTTATTTTCCGTCTCCCCTCTGGAATGTGATCCTCTCCAGGGCAATGCCGATTAGAAAGGATCCTCTGTGCGTCGGTGGCCTATAACAAGGAGGAAGTGGGTGTCGGGTGGAAGAGCTTACATTGCCTGCTTCTCCTCTGCCCCTCAAGATCCGGGTGAAATAATCCACATCCCCCCACCAGATGTACCATCCTGTTCCAGACAGTGCTAAATGTCATCAGAGAACCAACACTTTACTGCAGATAGAGGGAGCTTCATCTTGAACTCTGAAATACAGAATTTTCTCTACAGCTAAAGCCAAAGAATACTTAACACCCGCTCCTCTGCTTTGTGATTTCCACCCCCCCCCCCCCAGCTAACGCTGCTCATCGGGCTGAATTATTCGCTACCTACATAACCATCCGTTACAAATGGGTGGAACCCGATTGGTTACTGGTGGAGAACAGATACACAGGACACAGCCGCCAGGCTCAAGAAACCCACAAAGGTGAGCATTTAAAGTGGACCATCACCCTCGGGTGATCGGCCCGGGAATCTATTAGATTCCCGGGCCGATCACCTCCCTCCCCGCTGGACATCCGAGATCGGGATGTCCCGCGGGGTGAAACCCCCCCAAACCCCCTTACCTTATGTTCGGCGGCGGCCGACCGCCGCCGCCGCCTCCGTCGCGCCCCTCTAGGCGTGCCCGCGCCGGCCGTCTGTGAATGGCCGGCGCGGTGCGCGTCAAGAGGGACGCGCGGGAGGCGGCGGCTGTCAAATCCCTTGTCCGTCGTCGCGGGGAGAGGTGAGTTTTTAGGGTGATCGGGGGGGTTTCACACAGCGAGGCAGGTGCCCCACCGAAGTGGACCAAGACCCAGGATAGTCAAAATCCTGGGAGTTGGTCCACTTTAAATGAGCACTATCGCGAAAGATTGTGCCAATAATGAAAATCCATATAAATATGCTGGATGGAGGGAGAAAAGGCCATTTATACTCCCGCCATCTAGAAATATGCAGCCAAGCTTGTTTTTTATTTTTATTAATGGAAGGAAGAGGTAATCAGGTGACAGGTTCTGTCACCCCTGGATTTTATTCCTACCAGGAGAAGAAAACCACAAGCCTGGCAGGAGTTTTATTCAGTTCAGGTTTATAAGTGACCCCTGCTCTCATTAGCCAATGTGTTTTTTAATGTTACACAATTTCGTGATAGTGCTCCTTTAAGGCCAGATTTTGGACTTACACAGGATCATTTGCTAATGGGACATCCAAAATTGAGATTCCTTAGGAATGTTTTTTTTTTTAACCCTGGATCCACTTTAAAGCAGGTTCATTAAATTGCACCCCTAAAGCCCCACTCTGGCAATCCGTAACCTAACCTATTTCGGAGGGCATAACTCCATGCAGATTCTATGCTGCATAACTGCATGGAAGCGGCCATCTTGCCACATACAGCTTATGAAAACCCAATTCCACAGTCACAATTGCCTCATATATTGCAATATATACATTGCAATTCTACCTTATTTTTAGTAGAAGGCCATCAGCTCTGATGACTCTGCTCAACAGCTAAAAGAATTGTAAGACTTTAAAGGACATATTGTTTACACTGGCTGAATGGGAGTGTAGTAAATCCAGAGTCTGCAGTGAACAGTGATAAAGAAACATTGTTGCAGGTTTCCCCTCACACACACAACCCCCCTTAGCAGCTGGTTATTGAGTGTGTGAATGTTTTTATATCGCATAATACACAAGCTGCCTGTGTTTCTGAGGCATTTTTCTCTCTGTTTGGTGTGGGCTGAACATCTGCATGGAGTTACGCCCTCCCAAATAGTTTTTGCTAGAGGGGGGCTTTAGGGAAGCAATTTACTAAACTTTCTTATTCTTAGTATACAGTACGTCCTGCTCCAAATATAATACTTCTTATCGGGTTATACTCTGCCAGATGGCGCTGGACTGCAGAGACATCGAAAATAGGCTCCTCCCGGCCCATCAAATATCCGGGGACCTCCCACAAATCCCCAGAATTTCTCTGTCTGGCTGCGAAGGACGAGAAATTGGCTCTCTACTCGCAGGTGAGCGGGGTTATTAACCTGCGGCCCTGTAGGACTATTCCCACCCGTTCCACTAGTAATATGCCTCCCAGCCTTGGCTGCGCTGGTCGGGTGAAGGTAGGCAGCACCGCTGTTGGTGCTTAGGAGCGCTGCTCCACCGCAATCCCCCACCAAAGGGTAGGCGGTTCAGGCTTATGGTGAGCCTCTATGGGATGCCCCTCCCGCACTATTACCTCTTGCCCCTGCCTATCGGTGGGCCCTATTTAAGTGGCCGCCGTCCTCCCTCATCCTCCTCGTAGTCTTCGGGGGAAAAGAGGGGGGGTGTGTGTATGTGTATACATATGTATGTTATGCAGTCTGTGCTTTCTCTTTTCACATGCCTTTATTCTTGTGTCAGCCGCCGCGCTGACTTGTCTTTACTGCTTTTTAAATTTGCCGCCGCCGCCGCGCACTGACTTGGTTCCGCGCTTGGCGACGGCATTACCTTTGGCGCGTTCTGCGTCATCGCTGTTACTGGCCCGCCCCTCGAGGTATACCGACGCCATCTTTCCTGCTTGGTTGGCCTATGCGCGACGGACTCCTACCTACCGCGTTCCGTAAGTGCCCTCGCGGGCGGCTTTATTTCCTTCACTTTTGTTACGATGTACTTAAGATCTTGTCTGCTTATGGCTTTCAGGCGGGACGAACCCTTCTTGGCTTCTCCCAGCCCTGTTTTAGTATATTGCTTGTAGGCCTTGTAAAAATTATACTCCCACTTCCCTAGCGGGTTATTGGGGCATCCATTGCTACATAGCATTATTCTCTATCGGCGTATAGCTATAATCACCATATGGAGGCATCCCAGGATAATGTGACCGGGGTTCCTTTGGGACAAGACCGGCTGTGTGTAGCGTGGGCAGCCTCATGCTGACGCTGACAAGGCGCAGGTCTGTGTACCCTGTGCTGAGCAGGTGCTTGCATTGCAATCTGGCCTGCCAGTGGCTGCACCTCGTTTCACTTCACCTACTCCCCCAAGCTTAAACCTCACTCCTACTGAGTTGCATACTAGTGGGGATTCTCTGCCTGATGTGTCTTCTAGACTGGCTACTGTTGAGCAGTTGATTGCTAAGCGTGTAAGGCCCCTGCTAAGAAGTGGCACTTGACGCCTAATGTCACTGTTTTCCCTATGGGGACTGAGGAGTTTTGGAATCTGTGTGGCTATACCCTGTCTGATGAAGGGGCGCTCTTTTCTGATTCAGGCTCATCTGATGAGAGACCAAGTGGTCATGACGATTCTGGCTCTGACCCCTGGGCCCCGGATGACACTGACAGATTATTGTCCCAGATTTTTGAGGTTCTGTCTATCTCTCTCCCTGTTGAGGCTCCCAGGCAAAGAGGGTAGCTTTTCCATACAGCAAAATCACGTTTCGAATTCCAGAGCAGGCACATTTCCATAACCTTGTGCTCAAGGAATGGGAGCGCCCCAGTAAACTTCCCGGGGTTCCAAAGAGTTGGGATAGGAAGTATCCCTTTCCTGCTGAGGTGGTTAAATGTTGGTCATCCCCCCCCCCCCCCCCGAGGTGGATGTCCCGATCCTAGGGCTATCTAACACCTCAGTCATGCATCCCCCTGATTCTACTACCCTGCGGGATGCTGAAGCCCGGTGTATTGATCAGCTGGCATCCCACACCTTTACATGGCGCTGCGCCCGGTCTGTGCCTCTGCCATTACTGCTGTGGCCACTAGAACCCTTATCAGAAATATGCTTGATAGTGCCCCTGATGATTTGCTTGAGTGCTTAATGCACTCTCCAGTTGTGATGTTTTTGTAAATTTTGTCCTATCGTCATTGGATGACACCATCAGAATGTGTGCCAGAACTTCTGCCCTCGTGGTGGCTATACGCCGCTCGGTTTGGCTGCGCCAGTGGGCTGCTGACAACGCTGCCAAGAAGGTCCTCACTGGTTTTCCCTTTAAAGGACTGCGCCTGTTTGGGGACCGCCTGGACCTTTTTGCTAAGGGAGGCAGGTTACCCCAGCGCAGGCGGCAACCTCGGCCCTTTCGGGGTCAGGGTTCCTTCTCCTCCCCTTACCGTGGTGCAAGAGAGGGAAGGGGGGTTTCTTTCCCTGGGGCCCAGGGAGATTTCTGGGGTAGAGGCAGAGGACGTGGACGTCCTGGCTCCTCCTGGGGTCCCAAAGCGAAATCCTCCCCTAAGCCCCCTCAGGCATGATGAGGCGCCCTCACCCAAACGGGGGGGGGGGGGGGCTGCAGCACTTCGCTCACATCTGGAGGCTTCATGTCTCAGACCGGTGGATTCAGGAGGTAGTGTCCTCCGGTTACAAGTTGGAGTTTGCTGCCGATCCCCCTTCAAGGTTCAGATCCCGGATTCCTCAGGACCCTGTGTAAACTCAGGAGCTAGTGCAAGCAGTGCAAGGCCTCCTGGAGCTGGGGGTCATCTGCAAGGTCCCTTTAAGAGAAAAAGGCAAGGGCTTTTATTCCAACCTATTCACAGTACCCAAAAAGGATGGTTCTGTCAGGCCCATCCTGGACTTAAAGATCCTCAACAAGTTTGTCAGGGGCAGGCGCTTTTGCATGGAAACTCTGCGCTCTGCCATCAGTTCCCTGCACCGAAGGGATTTCATTACTTCTGTGGACATCAAAGATGCTTACCTTCATATTCCTGTGTTCCCAGGTCATCAAAGGTTCCTCAGGTTCGCTCTGATGGATCAACACTACCAGTTTGTGGCCTTGCCCTTCGGCCTCACTTCAGCTCCCAGGGTGTTCACCAAGGTGCTGGCTGGCGTGATGTCTCTGCTCAGATGTCAGGGCGTCCGCGTGCTTCCCTATCTGAACGACATCCTCATCACTTCCCAGTCTCTACATCAGGCAGAGTTGGATACTCAGCTGGTGGTGTCCACTCTGGAGTCATTTGGATGGGTGATCAACTACCCCAAGTCCTCACTGTTCCCTTCTTTGGTAACTCCATTCCTAGGAATGAGTCTGGATACAGTTCAGGCAAGGATCTTCCTTCCTCAGCAGAAGGTGGACAGTCTGATTGCACAGGCTCAGTCCCTCCTAGCTTGCCCCCATCCCTCCATCAGGCAGGGGATGCAGCTGGTGGGCCTGATGGTGGCGTGCTTCGAAGCGGTCCCTTATGCTCAGTTCCACTTGAGGCCTCTGCAACTTCACCTATTGTCAGTATGGGACAACGACCCAGCGTCCCTGGACAGGGTGCGCTAGCAATGTCATGGAAGGACTTTCAGTTCCTGTATGTCTTCCCTCCAATCCCCCTGCTGGGCAGGGTTCTGCGCAAGATTGCTCTGGAAGGGGTGCCAGCAATTCTGGTGGCCCTCAGGTGGCCAAGAAGTGTGTGGTTCGCAGACGTGGTACAGCTGGCAGTAGATCAGTACACTCTGCCCTTGGTGCCAGATCTGCTCACTCAGGGCTCACTACGCCATCCCAATTTACAAACTCTGGCTTTGACGGCCTGGCTGCTGAAACCTCCATCTTGATGGAGAAGGGGCTGTCTTCCTCGGTTGTGGATACTTTGATTAAAGCTAGGAAGAAGTCTTCCTCTTCCATTTATTACAGGGTTTGGCGTGCCTACTTTGACTGGTGTGAGTCTCAGTCTCTTCCCTGTCGTGTGTTCTCTATTCCCAGGATTCTGGAGTTCCTGCAGCATGGGTTGGAGATGAGGCTCCAACTCAGTACTCTGAAGGGTCAGGTTTCTGCCCTGGCTATTTTCTTCTAGAAGTCCTTTGCTCAGCACCCTCTGATCAGGACTTTTTTCCAGGGGGTTACTCATGTGCATCCTCAACGTAAGCCTATGGTGCCTGTTTGGGATCTGAACTTGGTTCTGTCAGCCTTGCAGGGTGCTCCCTTTGAACCTGTGCAGTATGCTGCCCTGGCCATTCTTACGCTCACGGTTGTATTGCTGGTGGCTATCACCTCTGTCAGGCGTGTGTCTGAGTTGGCGGTGCTTTCCATTCAGCCCCCCTACTATGAGAGACACCAGGACAAGGTGGTGTTTCGTTTCAAACCTGACTTTCTGCCTAAGGTAGTGTCTGCCTTTCATTTGAATCAGGATATTGTTCTCCCTTCTTTGTGCCCTAATCCTAGCAATGCTCAGGAGAAAGTTTTGCACTCTTTGGATGTGGTTAGGTATCAAAAGTACTTTCTGGTGGCTACTGCACCTTTCAGGAAAACTGATGCTCTTTTTGTGGTCCCTTCTGGTCCTAGGAAGGGTTTGGCTCCTGCCAAGTCTACTATCAGCAAGTGGATTCGTCAGGCTGTGATTCAGGCCTACTCTGCTAAGGGGAAGAATCCTCCCTTCCGCCTTACTGCTCATTCCACTCGTGCTATTGGTGCCTCTTGGGCTTTTCAGCACCAGGCTTCTGTTGAACAAGTTTGCAAGGCCGCTACTTGGTCTTCTGTTCATACCTTTTCAAAGTTTTACAAGGTTGATGTTAGGGCCTCAGCTGATGCTGTTTTTGGCCGAGAGGTTCTGCAGGCGGCAGTGGTTAAACTGCCTGCTGCTGCCGCCTTTTTTCTTGGGGATCCCACCCTACTTTATGGACACTGCTATTGGATGTCCCAACTGTAAGTATTAGATTTGGAGCAGGACGTACTGTATACTAAGAATAATACAATTCTGTGATTACTCACCTGTAGAATTGGTATTATGAGTATACAGTAGGTCCTGCTCCACCCCACCCTTGGTTTTTGCATTATCTTGGATCCCCTGTATGGTGATTATCATTGTTATAGTTGATAGTTTGGGTTGTTTTATTCTCCCGGCTTCTCGTTAACTGCTTTTCAATGCTGGGGATTTGTGGGAGGTCCCTGGGTATTTGAGGGGCCGGGAGGAGACTGTTTTCGATGTCTCTGCAGTCCAGCGCCACCTGGCGGAGTATAACCCACTTGTAAGTATTATATTTGGCGCAGGACGTACTGTATACTCATAATACCAATTCTACAGGTGAGTAATCACAGAATTGTATTTTTTTTCTTACTTTTGGTCCGCTTTAAAGGGTGCTTTAAACATATTACAAATGCTCCTGGTTCTGTACTTACTTAGGATCATTAGATAATGGAGGCATCCTAAAGCAGGATTCCTCAGGAATGTTTTTACATTTTTTGTTTAATCTGCGTAATGTTACAAATGTTTTACCAGACTTAAAGTGGACCAAAACACAGGATTTTGGCTCTGATGTCCGCATCTTCCGCTCCCCACTCAAAGTGTGTGAATGGCCTGCGCAGGCACGCTCCCTGTTAGAGGGCAGTGGAGGATGCGGCCGTCAGAGCCACTGCTCTTAGACGCGCAGTGGGACCGGGATAAGGTGAGTTGGCTGCGGCGATCTGGGGGGGGGGGATACACACAGCGGGGCACCCCGATCACAGTGCCCCCAGCGAAAGAAACAAAACCCAGGATCGTCCAAACTTTTGACTATCCTGGGGTATTGGTCCACTTTGAAGTAGAGCAACAGTCAAAAATAACTTAAACCAGACCAACACAACAAACAGTGCTCATATGCATCCCTCCCTAGGGAAATTTTGATTGCTGCACGTAAACATTCATTTACCTTTTTTAACTTTTGCTGTCGCAAATTTTAGAAACAAAATGGTGGCTCATGCATTTGCAGGCCACCTGCAAACAGGAAGTGCTGTTGGGCTTCCTGTTACTGTGCAATGTCAGTTTTGTCTGTTGAATCCAGGCCACAACATGGCTGATATGCTGGGAGAGAGAGCTCCAAAATGGCCGCTACCTTTCTTTTCCAACTGTGCCAGGCTGTTGGTCCGGTTTAAAGAGAGATTCTTTCACTGTAAAAATGCATTATATTGTTTAAGAGAACCTCCAGTCAAAACAGACTGGAGGTCCTCCCACTTTCCAGAATGGTGATATTTATTGTGAATCGCCCCTCCCCTACATCGGGAACCATTGACACGTGGAAGCTGGTACTGGCCATTTCTGCATGCCCTCGCTGCCCCATGTGACAACCAGCAGCCTATTAGGTTTGTCCAGCAAACTTGCCAGCACTCGTATAAATGGTTGCCAGCAGGGGATGTTTTAATGTAGTACATATTTCATGCTAAGAAGGGCACCTCTAGCATTTAATGCAGATAGTTTAGAATAGTTTAAGTGGCTTCTTCTTTCACTTTAAAGTGGAAGTGGACTAAAACCCAGGATTCTGATTATCCTGGGTTCTGGTCCTTTCCATGGGGGCACCCCGCTGTATGAGACCTGTTAGAGGAAGGCGAAGGATGCGGCTGCCGAGCTGCTCTTAGATGCGCCTTGGGGCCGGGAAGAGGTGAGCTGGGCTTGGTATCTCAAGGCTTTTCACACAGCGGGGTGCCCCCGGAGAAAGGACCAAAACCCAGGATAGTTTAAAATATTGACTATCCTGGGTTTTGGTCCACTTTAAATATATATTTTGTTAACGGAACCTCAAGCATTATATATGTATAGTGAAACGGGGATTTTTCTTTTACTCTAAAAAGATTTTATTAGGCCAAGTGAGCTCAGCATTCTATACACATGGTTTACTTATTTATTATTGTTAAACTGGGCTTCTTCGATGACTGAAATACACTTGCTCTAAATCCAAAACATCTGCATGTACGGATACAGAGGAATTCTGCTTTCCCTCTACACTCTGTGACTGATGCCTGTCCCTGTGTGACTGACTTCTCGCCACCCCTCCAGGAAAGCATGTCATAGATCTGGACAGCCTGTGGCACAAGGTTGGTTGGGAGCATTTAGGATGACAGACATCACATGGTGGGTGCTAGAGAGTTTGAGGCCCCTGCTTACCTTATACTCACTCGCACTCTCGCTCTTCTGCAACCCTGGTATGTAAAGCTTGGAGCTGCACTCCGGGTCTTGGCTTGCTAGAGGTCTCTACAGTCAATAATGGGCAGATAGAGCAGTGAGCTCTTTGTTATAAGATAAAGCAGGGCTCTTTATATATTCTAAGCATACAGCACGTCCTGCTCCCGAATAGTCATAACATGTGTGTAGTCCTCCGCCTCCGGCGCCGTGCACTGCAGACATGTAGAAAACAAGCTCCTCCCGGCCCTACATATACCGAAGGACCTCCCACAAATCCCCAGATTTCTCTGCAGTGCTGAACTGCGAAGACATGAAGTATCACGCTCTCGCAGGCGAGCGGGGCTTTACAGCCCAAGGCCCTGCGGGACTATTTCCACCCGTCCTCATTGTGAATGCCTCCCAGCCTGGGCTGAGTGGGTCGGGTGAAGGTAGGTAGCACCTGGTGTGCTGAACGGAGCCATGCTCCACCGCAATCCCCCTCCATAGGGTAGGCGGTCAGGCCGATGGTGAGCCTCTAGAGGATGCCCCTCCCGCATTTTTGCCCGTGTCCCTCACAGACTCAGTCCATGGACACCGTCAGCTTACCCCCTCGCTCCCTCCCGTAACTCGGGGGGGGGGGAAAAGAAAGGGGGGGTGTGTGTGTGGCAGCCCCTAGTGCCCATTCGCCATTAGACCTTGTTCCTTTTCAGGGGGTCAGTGTCGCGCCTCACTGTACAGTGCGAGCTATCTTTCTTACTATCAGTCTGCCTCGGCAGATTCTTTCCAGCGTGTCAGCATTAGATGTTACTTATTCTCCGCTGCTGTACTTGCCGTCGGTTGGAGCTTCGTGCTCTTTGTTGGGGGAGGCGGAGACTCGGCATGACGCGTCTCGCGTCACAGCCTGGCCTGGCCCTCCCCTCGAGGTTCGCTGGCGCCATTTTCTCCATCTTCGCGCGCGCGCATGGTGTGGCTCGTCTCCTCCCTCGGTCATGTAAGTGCCCTCCGGGGCGATATGGTTTCTAGGGTTTCTCAAACAGAGAATGGCACTGACTCCACTCCCCTTGTCCCATTATGTCTTTCAGAAGCCAAGACTTCGTTACCGGCCCCGGCCTAACATATATTACAACGGGTCCCCTTTACAAATTCTCCCACATTACTAGCGGGTTGTTGGGGCATCCAGGGTTGCTTATTGCATAATTCCCTGCGTTATACTGCATAAAAATCACCATATGGAGGCATTTCAGGATTATGGAACCGGGGTCCCTCCGGGACGTGACCAGCTGTGTGCAGTGTGTGGCCAGCCCCTGGCTGAGGCTGACAGGGCACAGGTCTGCGGACAGTGTGCAGAACAGGCATTGCTAACAGAGGAACCTCCCTTCCTCACCCCCGTCTCCCGCTCCCAAATATCACTCATGAGGAGTCCCACTCCAGCGGAGATGACCTGCAAGCGGTGCCGCGAGCGTTGCCCACGGCGGAGCAGGTGCTTTCTGGATTGGCAGAACGTATGGGCCTGACGCCCCCAGGCTCTCCGGTTCCTGACGATACCGATGATTCTGCTGATATGCAGGACCCTGACCCTTCCGAGGAAGGTGAGCTATTTTCAGACTCGGGCTCCTCCCATGGGATGCCCGCGGGCCGTGATGAATCTGAGCCTGGTTCCTGGGGTCTGTGTGACATAGATGAAATCCTGATCAAGATTTTTGAGGTTTTGTCAATCTCTCCTCCTGGGGAGATCCCCAAGCCTAAAAGGGAGAGTTTCCATACAGCGCCGCCGCGCTTGGAGTTCCTAGAACAGGAACATTTCCAGAATATTATATCCCAGGAGTGGGAATCGCCTGGTAAGCTTAAAGGGATTCCAGGGGCCTGGGAATGGAAGTACCCTTTTCCCCCTGATGTGGTCAATTTATGGTCAGCTCCCCTGGTGGTGGACGCGCCGGTCATAGGGGTCACAAACCCCCCTTTTATGACTGCTCCCTTTTACCGTACCCTTCAGGATGCTGAGGACCGGCGCATTGACAGACTGGCCTCAAAGTTTGTGCCGCGGCCATCACGGCGGTGGCCGCCAGGACTCTTTTTCAGAAAGATACTGGATCACCGCCCTGAGGACCTCCCTTGGGGGGTGTTTAGTGCGCTATCAGACTGTGAAGCCTTTGTGAAGTTTATTCTATCGGCACTGGATGACACCATTAAGATGTGTGCTAGGAACTCAGCACTTGCGGTAGCCATTCGCCGCCTGGTCTGGCTGCGACAGTGGGGTGCTGACGGAGCTACGAAAAAGGCTCTCACTTGCCTTCCATTCAGAGGACGGCAGTTATTCGGGGCCCGCTTAGACCTTTTTGGCAAAAAGGCTATAGCACCCTTCCGCAGAAGGCCGCTCCGGCCTCCACAAGGCAGGGTCACCCCTCCACCTCCCTACGTTAGTGTCAAACGTGAATCTGAGGTGTGCTTCCAGCTGTTTGCTGTGGATTTCCAACATGGCGCGGGCAGGCAGCGCCCTGGACCTTCTGGCAGGACCAAGTCCAAATCTGCCAAAACCTCGCAAGCGTGAAGGGGCGCCCTCGCCCGTCTGGGCGAGGGGATGACTGCCGCAGCTGTCTCACATCCAGGAATATGCCTTCTCCTTCTGGTGGTTCTGGGATGTATCCCACCTGGGCTCAGGATGGGTTCTTGCTGGGCGGCCCCCCCCTCAGTTTTTGTCAGGGTGTTTTTAGTCCCTGCCTTCCCTTCTGAAACTGGCGCAGGCCGGACTGGGCCTGCAGTGTTGGGCGCACTTGTTAATTGCCTTAACGGTATGGGGCTATTGCCTCTATATTTTTTTCTATCTCCCCCCCCCCTCATCAGTATGAGGTAGTCTGGACCCCGTGGGCCTATGGCAGGCTTAGCAATTCTACCTTCACAGGTAGTCCATATATGACAACTCTGTCTTAGGTCACGGGCCCCCTGCGCGGGGGGGGGCTTTCGGCCTCTTGCGAAGCTCTAGATCTTCTTAGTCTCCCTGGGGTCTGCTGGACGCCAAGACTATTTCTAGATAGTGTCGCAGGATCAACCCTGCGGGTTGAGGCACTATTGGGGCCTCTCGTTCGTGCCCAGGCTACTAGCCTGGCGTGACTGGGGACACGCCTGAGGTGGGGCTTCTGTGTTGGGACCTACCGGGTCGTCTTCCTTACTCCCTAGCCTCTGCATCAGACAAAGCGGGTCGGTTGGCCGACAGTGTCCCCTGGAAGCTACTGGATGGCTGCTCAACCACCTCATCCCCTCACGGTCACTTATCCACTATCCCCCGTTCCTGGGAAATCGGTTCGGGCTTGCAGCCTTCTTTTCTGGCATTAGGGGACCCCTGCTTATGGGGGCTCTGCCCCCCTTTACTGGCGCCTTGCCTTCACCAGGCGGGATGGCAGCTGGTGGGCCAGTTTGTGGCACATCAAGATGATGTCATTTATTATACCGAGCCCTCGGGCTCTTCGGCGCAGTAGGTTACTAAACCTACATAGATTCCAGCACCCCGGTGCTTGGTCTGTGCTCATGCCTTCTTGGTAAGGCGGTTCCTCTGGAGCTCCACGTATGCAAGGCTCCCATCAGGGGGGGGGGGGCACTCCCCTTCCTTACCAGTATCTCCTAGTGTATGGTCACCCGGGGTACCAAGTCTCGCAGGTTTGGCAGGGGAAAGGAAAATCCCTTCCACAAACCCCGTGGTTCTAGGTTTGGCCCCTTAGAGGGTCCATCTTACCTGCTGGGCTTGTTGAAAAGGTGGGCCCCGTTGGCTCTATACGGCGGGCCTTCTCCTCCATCAGGATTGCTCGGTTTATGGGGGACTCCTGGTCTCTTGAATGACAATGGCCTGTTCTTAATGCTGGTCTAAAGATTGTGACAGGTTGCTACCTCTGGAGGGTCCCTGTTCCTGTCTTGGGCGGGGGTCTACTCCCCCTGCTTCTCAGCGGTATTCGCTTCAATGGATGCCCTTAGCGGCAGGTTATGCTATCCTGGTGCTGCCCGGGGAGCCTAGCGTGGCTCTGAGGGGTCTCCCTCCTGACACAGGGCCTCTGCCCTTGTTCCTACTGTCCCAAAACATTCTGACTCCGGTCAGGGGGCCTGAGTATTTAGGCATAGCCTTGTTATCTCATATGCCTTCTCTTCAGCACCCTACTGTTGGGTTCTGCGCACGGTTGGCCTGATAGAGAGTCCCATGGGATCTATGGACTCGGCGGCCCTGGGAGTAATGGTTCGCAGACGCCTATGCTGAAGGCTGCTGAATTGTGATATCTCTGTTAGGGTGCGGTTCTGCCCTTATCAGGTCTCCCCCTGTTTCCAATATAAGGTCTCCCGTCTGGGGATTGACTGCTGACTCATTCGCCCCTTGGGGACGGGCCTCATCTTCTGGGTGACTTAGTATGAGAGGGGGTTGGGAGCTAGCTCCCCAGCTTCCCCTTACTCCGGCTATAACGGCTTGGTGGTATCCCATATTGATTGGCATAGGCCTTAGTCTCTTCCCTGTTAGGCGTTCTCGGTTCCCAGGGCTTTTAAAGTCATTACAGCTTAAGTTGGGGTTGGCTCCCCATCTGGGGACTCTGAAGGTGTAGGTCTGTCTTGGCCTTCCTGCAGGAGTCTGGTTCTGTCACCCTTGTAGGGAATTCTCTTGTGGATTGCTTAGCTGCACCTCCCCAGTAGTTCCATAAGTCCCTGCGGGGTTCAATTTTCATCCCTTTACCCTGCGGACTCTGCCTGGCTGCTGTCTCAGCTGCCCTGTAGGCCAGCCCGCTTCTCTGGGGCCTCCTGACTCCGTCAGACATGTGCCTGGAAAGATGGATATATACATGTACAGATATATACGGCTACAGGTACCCCATGCCTGGGGGTGTTCCTTTTACGCTGGGCCTCCGGTCCAGGTGGTCTGTTGGACCCTTGATTCAGCCCCTTAGTATAGCCATGGGCTGATTATTAATACTACTAATATGAGGGCCTTCATCCCTCTACAGGTTTTGCACTTCTCCCCATGCCGGCCTTCTTGGCCTTTAGGACCGTTGTTCTTGGAGTCTACAGGCGCCTCCTTAGGTATGCACCTAATATCTATTACAGCGCCATTGCGCCTTGGGATCGATCCTTCTGGATGCTCCCTGATCCTGAGGAAGCCTTGGCTTCCTGATAATTAAGAGTCTGTATTCCTGCCTTGGTCGGGTGACCTGTTTTTGTTCCCCTTGGGGGTGTTACAAGAGTTGCCACAAGGCTTCCTTGCCTGTGAGCTGGTTGGGTCACTACACTGACCTATGTTCCTTCAGGGGAGTGATTCTTCCCCTTTACTGTTTACTCCGTTATCATGGGTGCTTGGGTATCACTGGCCCTTCAGCACCAGGGTTTTTTCTCTGTTAGTTCAATTACGTGACTAATGGCCTGTCTCTGTTCATACCTTCATGGTCCTGTTATGAGACTGACATTAGAGAGCCTCTGCTCATGTCATGCCTGTTGCAAGTTCTGCAGGTGACAGCGCCTTTACTGTCCGCTGTGCCTTGCCTTTTCTGGGGATCCCACCCTGCTTATGGACACTGCTATTGGATGTCCCACATGTTATGACTATTCGGGAGCAGGACGTGCTGTATGCTTAGAATAATACAACTCTGTGAAGTACTCACCTGTAGAGTTGGTATTATACGCATACAGCACGTCCTGCTCCACCCCACCCTGGTTTCACTAATTCTGGATCCCCTGTATGGTGATTGTTATCATTAAGATATTGTTACCAGTTATTCTGGGTGGTTGGTTCCTCCTGGCTTCTCTTCTCACTGCTTTTCAATGCTGGGGATTTGTGGGAGGTCCCTCGGTATATGTAGGGCCAGGAGGAGCTTGTTTTTTACTTGTCTGCAGTGCACGGCGCCTGAGGCGGAGGACTACCCACATGTTATGACTATTCGGGAGCAGGACGTGCTGTATGCGTATAATACCAACTCTACAGGTGAGTACTTCACAGAGTTGTATTTTTATTGAATTACCCCCTCCCCAAGGTTAGAGAAGATTTCTAAGTGCTAAAAATACAATTCTGTGATTACTCACCTGTAGAATTGGTATTATATGTATACAGCACGTCCTGTTCCAGAAGATATTCCTTACACTTGGGATATACATCCAGTAGATGGCGCTGGACTGCAGAGACAGAAAAAGTGGACCTCCCACAAAATCCCCAGTATTGAAAAGCAGTTAAAATGAGACCGGGAGAACTATAACCATTATATGAAAATGTGAACATAAGAACAATCACCATAAAGAGGTAACTAAAGATAACGATAACAAGGGTGGGGTGGAACAGGACGTACTGTATACCCATAATACCAATTCTACAGGTGAGTAATCACAGAATTGTATTATTCTTAGTATACAGTACGTCCTGCTCCAGATAGATTACTTACACTTGGGACATCCAATAGCAGTGTTCATAAAGTAGGGTGGGATCCCCAAAGGTAACAACAGACAGGTCAGACCACTGCCGCCTGCAGAACCTTGCGGCCAAAAGCAGCATCAGCTGAGGCCCTAACATCAGCCTTGTAAAACTTTGAAAAAGTATGAACAGAAGACCAAGTAGCGGCCTTGCAAACTTGTTCAACAGAAGCCTGGTGCTGAAAAGCCCAAGAGGCACCAATAGCATGAGTAGAATGAGCAGTAAAGCGGAAGGGAGGCTCATTCCCCTTAGCAGAGTAGGCCTGTATCACAGCCTGACGTATCCACTTTCTGATAGTGGACTTAGCCGTAGCCAGACCTTTCTTAGGTCCAGACGGAAGCACAAAAAGAGCATCAGTCTTCCTGAAGGATTCAGTAGCCACCAAATAGAACTTCAGAGTTCTGACTACGTCCAAAGAATGCAAAACCCTTTCCTTAGGGTTACTGGGATTAGGACACAGAGAAGGCAAAACAATGTCCTGATTGAGATGAAAGGCAGAAACAACCTTAGGCAGAAAATCTGGATTAAAACGAAACACCACCTTGTCCTGGTGTCTCTCAAAATAAGGGGGTTTGATGGAAAGTGCCGCCAACTCAGAAACACGCCTAACAGAAGTGATAGCCACCAAAAAGACCACCTTAAGCGTAAGAATGGACAAAGGAGCCCCTTGCAAGGGCTCAAAGGGAGACCCCTGCAAGGGCTCAAAGGGAGACCCCTGCAAGGGCAGATAAGACCAAGTTCAAGTCCCAGACTGGTAACATAGGCTTACGTGGCGGACGCACGTGAGTAACCCCCTGGAAAAAGGTCTTGACCAGGGGATGCTGAGCAAAGGATCTTTGGAAGAAAATAGCCAAAGCAGACACATGGCTTTTCACAGTACTGAGCTGTAGACCCAGATCCAAACCATGTTGGAGAAACTCCAGAATCCTAGGAATAGAAAACACACGACAGGGAAGCGAGTGGGACTCACACCAGTCAATGTAAGTACGCCAAACCCTGTAATAGATGGAAGAAGAGGACCTCTTCCTAGCCCTGATCATGGTATTCACCACCGAGGCAGGCAGCCCTTTTTCCATCAAGATGGAGGTTTCAACAGCCAGGCCATCAAAGCCAGCGTTTGTAAATTGGGGTGGCGTAGGTGTCCCTGAGTGAGCAGATCTGGAACCAGGGGCAGGGCATACTGATCTACTGCCAACTGCACGATGCCTGCGAATCACACTCTTCTTGGCCAACAGGGGGCCACCAGGATGGTTGGCACCCTTTCCTGAGCTATCTTGCGCAGCACCCTGCCCAACAGTGGAAACGGGGGAAACACATACAGGAGCTGGAACCTCGTCCAAGACATTGCCAGGGCATCCGTGGCCAAGGCCAGAGGATCCTGGGACAGAGAGACAAAGACTGGAAGCTTGTGATTGTGACGGGACGCAAACAGATCCACATCCGGCTGACCCCAGCGGTGGCACAGGGAGCGAAACACCCTGCTGCTGAGGGACCATTCTCCCAGACGAGAGGTCCCCCTGCTCAGAGAGTCTGCCTCCAGATTCTCCACCCCCGGGATGTACACAGCTGAGATGCAGGGAACATTTTCCTCTGCCCAGGACAGTATCAGGGACACTTCCTTGAGGGCCCTCTTGCTTCCTCCCTGATGATTGATGTAGGCAACTTCCGTCTGGTTGTCCAAGCGGACCTGAACAGCCCGACCCCTCAGGTGTGGGCGAGAACCAACCTGATTGCCCTCAATTCCAGAATGTTGACAGGGGCATGGGCCTCCTGAGGGCCTCACTGACCCTGGAATTTCAGGGACTTCCCTGAATCCCCCCCAACCTGTCAGACTGGCATCCGTGGTGACAGTCTCCCAGCAGGGGGCCAGAAAGGACCTGCCCTCCAGCAGGTTCCTTGAGTCCAGCCACCACACTAGAGACCGCCTGACCTGAGGGGACAAGACAAACACCTGATCCCAGGGACACAGGGTCCCGATCCCATACTGACAAGAGGTGAAGCTGAAGAGGCCTCATGTGGAACTGAGCATATGGAACCGCCTCAAAGCAGGACACCATCAGGTCCACCAGCTGCATTCCCTGCCTGATGGATGGATGAGGACAAGACAGAAGGAGCTGAACTTTCTCTTGAAGGACCTCCACTTTCTGCTGAGGAAGAAAGATCTTGACCTGAGCTGAATCCAGAATCATGCCCAGAAAAGACTTCACCATGGAAAGAGACAGGGAAGATTTGGGGTGATTGATCTCCCAGCCGAATTATTCCAGTGTGGACACCACCCTCTGAGTGTCCAGCTCTGCTTGATGGAAGGACTGAGAAGTGATAAGCATGTCGTCCAGGTAGGGAAGAATGCGAATGCCCTGAGATCTCAGCAGGGCCATCACTCCTGCCAGCACCTTGGTGAATACCGTGGGGGCCGAGGTGAGGCCGAAGGGCAAGGCCACAAATTGGTAGTGCTGATCCTCCAGAGCGAACCTGAGGAATCTCTGATGACCTGGAAAGATAGGTACGTGAAGGTAAGCATCCTTGATGTCTACAGAGGTAGACTTGAGAAGCTTTAAATCCAGGATAGGTCTGATGGACCCATCCTTTTTGGGCACAATGAAAAGATTGGAATAATAGCCTTTGCCCCTTTCCTTCAAGGGCACCCGGCAGATGACACCTAGGTCTAGAAGGCCTTGGACAGCCAGAGAGAGAGACACTGAGCTGACAAGGGGTTTTGAGCTAACCGAGATTTGAGGAATCTTGGGGGCGGCCAGGCTGCAAACTCTATCTTGTAACCGGAGGATATTACCTCCTGAATCCACCGGTCTGAGACATGACGCCTCCAGGCGTGAGCCAAGAGCCGAAGACGTCCCCCCACCCGGATGGGTGAGGGCGCCCCTTCATGCCTGAGGGGGCTTGGGGGAGGACTTAGTCTTGGGACCCCAGGGCGGCCACGTCCTCTGCCCCTGCCCCAAAAATCTCCACAGGCTCCAGCAAAGGAAGCTCCCCATCCAATTCTGGAGCCCCTGAAGGAAGGAGAAAAGGCACCTGAACCCCGAATGGACCGGGGCTGCCTTCTATGCAGAGGTAACTTGTCACCTTTAGCAAACAAGTCCAAACGTTCCCCAAAGAGGCGCAGCCCCTTGAAGGGAAACCCAGTGAGAGCCTTTTTGGCAGCATTGTCAGCTGCCCACTGGCACAGCCAGACAAGAGGGGCGTATCGCCACCAACAAGACAGATGCCCTGCCACACATTCTGATGGTATCATCCAGGGCAGAGAGAACATATGCAACAAATTCCTCACAACGCAGAAGAGCTCTATACTCTTCACTACCAGCATCATCAGGGGCCCCATCTAAGAGACTCCTGAGCAGGCTTTTAATAGCAACAGCTGTGATAGCAGAGGCACAGACCGGACGGAGCGTGGTCCCCACACAGGCAAAGGCATGGCAAGCCAGCTGATCCATGCGCCTGTCCTCCCTATCTTTAAGTGTAGTAGAGTCAGGGGAATGCATGACAGATGTGTTAGACAGCCCCAGAACTGGTGCATCCACCTCTGGAGGACATGACCAACGTTTAACCATCTCAGCAGGAAAGGGATACCTCTTATCCCAACTCTTTGGTACCCCGTGAAGCCGGCTAGGCCGTTCCCACTCCTTGAGAATCAGATTAATAAAGTGAGTTTGTTCAGGAAACTCCTAACGTAGCTTAACAGTATGAAACAGCTCCCCCTGCTGCCTCGGGGCCACGGCAGGAGGAGAGATACAAAGCACTTCTAAAATGTGAGCCAAAAGCCTGTCAGTATCATCTGAAGCCCATGGGTCAGATCCAGACTCAGCATAACCCCTAGGCTGATCCTCAGATGATTCTGAATCAGAGAATAATTCCCCTTCTTCCAGGGGGGTATATCCAGTAATATCAAAAAATTCCTCAGCTTCCAAAGAAAAAAAAGTAACATCGGGTGCCAGATGCCACCGCTTAGCAGGAGCCTTACGCGGACTAGACCCGGCAATATGCCTTTCAATGCTGGCTACCCGGGCAGCCAAATCAGGTTGAGACTCCCCACTGGTATGCACATCACTGGGAGTCAGATGTAAGCATGGGGGGGTAGGCGAAGCCAGAGGGGGCGCAGCACTAGGCCCAGCCGCAGGTAACCCAGACTGCAGGGCACGTACCTGCTGGGTACAGGGTACACACACCCTGACATCACTTATAGGGTATACCCCACACGCCACACACAGCCGGGCTTGTCCCGAAGGAACCCTGAGCACATTATCCTGAGAAGCCTCCATATGGTGATTATCACGGCACAACAGGCCAATAGGGATTGACGCTAATAATAGCAACCCGGGATGCCCCAATAACCCGCTGGGGAAGTGGGAGTAATGGAATATAATAGCCCTCCAATAAGAGTTAACACTAAATAGAGGGGCCCGCATACACCTCGAGTGGCGGGCCACGGAGACAGTGATGCAGAACGCGTCAGCCGCAAGGCCCGCCCCCCCCAAAGAGCGCAAAAACGCGCCCACCTGACAAGACCAGCTAATGATGGCGCAACAGCGCCTGAGGCGATGTCACCGCCGACCGCGGAGCTTAGTACAAGTGTGCGGCGGCATAAGAAACCAGTGCAATCAATTCAAAAGGGATCAAAACACAACACACAACATTTAGTAAAGCTCCCCCCCCCCACCCCCCACCCCCGAGATCTACAAGGGAGAGCGAAGGGAAAGCGACGGCCAGCCTAAAGGGAGCCAACTGCGGGGGCGAGGGGCATAAAATGCGGGAGGGGCATCCCATAAGGCTCACCATGGGCCTATACTGTCTACCCTTTGGTGGGGGACTGCGGTTGGAGCAGCGCTCCTTAGCACCTGACAGCGGTGCTGCCTACCTTCACCCGAATCAGTGCAGCCTCAGCTGGGAGGCAGGAAAAGGAAACGGGTGGGAATAGTCCTACAGGGCCGCAGGCTAATATCCCTGCTCACCTGCGAGTAGAGAGCCATCTTCTAGTCATCGCAGCCAGGACTGCAGAGAAGAACTGGGGATTTTGTGGGAGGTCCCGGGTATATATGGGGCCGGGAGGAGCCACTTTTGTGTCTCTGCAGTCCAGCGCCATCTACTGGATGTACATCCCAAGTGTAAGGAATATCTTCTGGAACAGGACGTGCTGTATACTTAGAATAAAGTCACAACAAGCTTGAATGAAGTGCGTATGATAATTCTGGGAAACCACAAATCCAGCATCCCTCAAAGTGCACCAAAACCCAGGATTTTGAATGGGTTTCAGTCCTTGCCCGCGGGGCACCCTGATCGGGGGTGCCCTGCTGCGTGAAACCCCCAGGTCACTCTTCCCAGTCCTGCAACGCATGCGCAGCCCTCTTGTCCAATCCGAGCACGCTGACTGCCATTCACAAATGCCTGCCACGTGCCTCCTAGAGGGATAGTGGGCACGTGGCCACTGCTCGTGCATGCGCCATTGGACCAAGAAAGAAGGTGAGTTTATGGGTGACTTTGTTTCACATAGTGGGGTACCCCAATTTTGGATGCCACAGGGGGAGGGAATCAATCGTCCCAGGAATCTTATAGATTCCCGGAACAATGGATGTGGGTTTTGGTTCACTTTAATGTGCTGAGTGGGGGGGGGGGGGGGGGCTGCAGACAGCTGCCCAGTCCCACTTGACTACCTACCCACCCACCTACATAGCCACCCAACTACATACCCACCAGCTTACATGACCACACATCTAACCACTCACTCACCTACCCAACCAATAGATTCCTGGGCCAATCTCCGTCGCTCCCTCCTCATTTATATTGCAGATTTCCTTACTGAGCTACCAATCCAGCCTCATCTGTAACCCAGAGAGCAGAATGAGAGGAAGATGAGTCTGACCGGCAAGGAAATCATTACGGTGGCCACATGGGGGCAAACATGAGGGTGATTGTAATGATGATAGCAGGGCTCAAGGAGATGCCAGTGTTACACAGGGAGGCCCTTTAGGTATGGGGGTGGAGCAAATGTACAGATTGGAATATTTGCCTACAGTGATTGGCTGCTCTCCATCACTGTGTACTGATGTACATCCATGATAGGTCCTTAAATGTGACGCAGTTAGTACAAACACAATATAACTGATACACTCATTTCTCTCTGCATATAAGCCAATGCCAATTATTGGATTATTAAAGTGGACTTTAAGGGTAATTCCATTTTTTGATGCTGAGCTTATCTAGTATTTTTTTATTATTTCCTATGTTAGCAAATGTGTGTATTCTGGAAGCAGTTTTTACTGCCTGCAATTGGTTGCTATTAGCAACGTAGACTGTACACCGAGAAGTGAGTCCTGTACACACAGAACACTGCTGCTTTGGCCACTGCCAAGGGGAGGGAGCTCACTCAACCTTACACATGTTCAGCAGCAGTGTCCTGTGCAACTAACTGCAATCTGTTGCTATGGCAACGTACACCAAGTCTGTCCTTGGTGTACGTTGCCAATAGCAACAGATTGCAGATAGTGAAAACTGCTTACATAAAACATTTGCTAACATTAGAAAACATAAAACAATGCTTCTCAGCTGCTGCTGCTAAGACATCGTTTTGCCACACAAAATGTACACTTCTAAAAATTCACTTGAAAGTGAACTTGCCCTTTAAGTCCTCCCATGCAAGGGAGGGGCCTGATTCGCAGAGGCTACAAATAACTGTACCGTCGCCATTGAGCCCTGCATTAGATAGATACTCCCCTTTTCCAAACAGAGCTCTCTGATAGGGGATAAAAAGCAGCTGCACACTTGTATGGCAGCCCCAACTCCCTAAGTAGGAGACAATCTTTCCTGCAGTGTGCAGCAGTTTCCTGGTCCCTCATCACCCAGATCTCTATGAAGAAAAGGTGAGACGCTCCTAAATGCAGGGCTCACTAGTAGCCTTGCAAATTGAGTTGCCAGGAAGGTTTTAGGTCTGCTTTCACCAGTAGTATCACTTTTTACCCATTAGCTTTGTAAATGTTCCAGTCATACATAGAAGATGTGTATATGTTTATATAAACCGTCTCTCCACTGTCCCTCTATCCTGCGTCACATCTCCTGGAGGTGGGGTACCACGTAAGACATATAGGCTCCATTCAGAATGTTCTCCACATCTGTGTGCTTCACCAGCCAACATTTGGACATGTGCACCTGAGCTGTGGAGTCTTTCAGGGATTTGGCTACAAGTGTGGCGGGCGCAGTGTGATTGTTTCTTTTCAGGACTGCCGAGATTGTCAGGTCATTGCTCTGTTTTCGCTCCGTGACTTCAATGTGATCTTTCTGGAACTGACCTGAAAAACAAAACATGGTGTGTTTAACCACATAAATCTTGGCTCTGGTGTTCTAGAACTTAAGGCGGAAATCCAGTCAAAAACAATCCCCCCCCCCCTCTGCCCACCACCCTTTCCTGGCGCTGAGGCAGGACTGGGGGTTGCAAAGGAAAACCCCCCTTAGCCATGGTCCAGCCCTGCTCTCAGACAGCCCCCCCCCCTCCCCCAATGCTGCTTAGTGTCTTTCCTTCTTTGTGCTGCGGCACAGAAAGACACTAGGTTTCATCCCCTGGCTGTGGGTTCACCTGAATGGGTGGGTGTGCGCATGGAGCAGTGGAATGCTACTTTGTGTCTTTCCTTTTGCCTGCCGCCCATACCCTGGAGAGTGCCGCTGGACCAGGGCTAAGATAAGGGTATGTTTTCTACCCCTCCACCAACCTGCCTCAGCACCAGGAGAGGGTGGCTGTTTTTGACTGGATTTCTGCTTTAAAGAAGAAGTCCAAATAAAATTGCTTGACTTGTGTAACCCCCACGGCATGGAGGCATCCCTACCCAGCAATCCTAGAGACTGAGCAGCTTATACTCACCACTCCCATGATCCATCGATGGACGGTTTTCACATGACTATGAACAGTCAGGTACACGGGGGAGGCTGGTGAATATGGGTGAATATTATGCAAAGCACTCCGGCCAATTGGCTGCTGGAGGTCACATGGGGGCATGGAACCCGGAAGAGGTAAGCATCGGCTGCCGGCGCTCCGGGCTTGCCAGACACAGAGTAACATCCCAAATCTGGATGTCCAATAAAGGAAGTTTAGTCAGCTTTAAGTGGACTTCCTGTTTAATATACCACAAATGTGGAGTTGCCATCTAAAACCACCTTTCACCTTTCCAGTTTCTAAGTACCCGCAAATGTGCGCCGAGGCTCCCTGTTGCCCCGTGCTCAAATCGTTTGCACTACACCTGAGCGTTTTTGCGCACTGACCATGAATAAACCCTACAGTGTGTGGAGCTGCTGTGACATCATTCTGCCCATGGCTCTGTCCTAGTTGACCATTGACTTACTTAAAGTGAGTGGCACACTAGAGAACAGGTTGTGTTGTGCAGCACGAGTACGTTTTGTAGCACCTGGGATGAGCAAGATGTAGACACCATGGGCTAGGTGAGTAATCTATTACAAAGAAACAAATTTTCTTTTTTGCAGCAGACCCAAAGTGATTTTCTGTGTTGGGACTAGGGTAAGTACTAGTACTTTTGACAGAGAGAAAGCCCAATTAAACAATTATTCCCCACACTGCCCAGTTCTTTATCTGTGCTGCAGGCATTCACCTCTACCGGATTTAGCGCACGCTTCTTACCAAAACAGTGAGGTACTGGGCAGTCTTACCTTCCGAAGAGAAGAGCCAAATTAGTTTTGGATCAGTATGGTCAACCTGGGCACACAGGAGTCCATAGTTCCCCCTTTAAAGCTGACTTATTCTCAGTCATGGGGAGATGCCTGGTTTTCAGGGACACTAAACTAATCTCACTTATCCCCTTATGCCATTAGTATGCCCTGTATTAGAGCGATATTAACCTTTTCCTAGCAGGTGGTACCAGAAAACACACACACACACCCAGTGGGTGACTTGCCATATAACACCCCCCCCCATTACCTGCATCCTCACATCCAGGGGGGGAGGTCTTAAGATCCTGGGGCTGGAAACCTTCAGGGCTGGGGGCCGGCCATTCGACCTCAGTGCCTTGGTCTACCACCCCCCATAGCTGGTGCCTGTGCTGGTTTTGCTTGGATAGGGGGGACCCCACTATGTTTTTTTTATTATTAAGGTTTTAGTCTTTCATTTTAGTTTTTTAACCTGGAATGAGGGACCTATCTAATTTTTTTTAACCCTTAAATTATTTTTTAAAACGTCATAGGGTTCCCCTCTCCAGGACTGCCTTGTTTTAAATTTTTAAGGGTTAAAGAAAAGGTCATCGGGTGCCACCTATCCAAGCTAAACCAGCCCAGGGGCTCTTAAACTAGGCTGCAGGCTTTTCTGCACCCCCTTGGGCTTTGGGGATGCAGGTAACGGGCCGGGGGGTTATGGCAAGTCACCCACCAGCCCTGTGATACCCTGGTATAGAGGTCTCAAGAGCTGAAGCAGCTCAGTCCTGGTATAAATAGCTCCTCCCCGTGGCATGGAGCAAGAGGACAGGAGTCCAGCCACGGCTTAGATTTCTATGGAGTGGGACCAACCTGAGGATGTCGCTGGAACAGGGACGGATATATTCGGCAAATCACCAGAACTGAACTTCTAAACTGGAACAACCATTTTTTGACAAAAGCAGGGGGGGGCATCACAATTGCAGAAATTCGGCGCTCTGATTGGCAGGTGTGGAGACGTGGCTGGCAGGAACCCACGTGACCGTGATGGTCAATCGGGAGTGCTGCATTTCTCTGGGGGACCAAGGAGGAAGGTAAGATTTCTCCCGTTATGTGCCATGTTGTTCTAGTTTAAATAGTTCACTCAGCTCAAGTCATAGCATATCTGTCAAGACAACTGAATGTGTATTTGAAGACATTTTGCTTCATTTGATTGTTGTTTTTCAATTTAACAGTGACTAGTGAAAAGTCTTGAATACAGTCGGTTGCCTTGAATTATTACAGATATTGCTTGTGTGATCTCACCTAACAAGCCTGCAGAGCTTGCAGATAGGCCATCTCCTCTCACTATATAGAAGCCCAGGTGGTTGAGCTGCAGGTAGGTTGGATGTTGGTAGTGATGAAATAGGATCAGCAGCTCCACATGGCGTCCAATCCAGATGGTGATGTTGGTGGAGGGCACTATCCTGATGGCCAGTCGGGGTTTCCGGAGCACAGCAGGCTTGTTTACTGGCAGGGTAAGTTGTTTCTCTCCCATAAGCATCAAGTTGTTTAAGGTTATGTTGATGATATAGTTTGATCGAGGTTGGTTGATTGTGATGGTGATGATGTCCAGGTAGGTTCGGAGGCGGTTCTCGTGGCCAATTCTCAGTGGGGCCTTCATCAGATGACCATTTACGGTGATGCCTGTGCAAGGCAACATAAGATGTTAATTACATTACACACACAGAGAGCTCATAAGAAAGACTCACTCTTTACAGACTTTATAACAGACTAACAGTCAGTAAAAGGCAAACTTTAAGTTTATGCTTACTGTGACTTTATTGTGAAGAACTCTCCTAACTTTAGTCTCCATAAACACAAAGGTCATGTTGAAAATATCTGAGTGTCCAAAGAGAAGAGACCAGCACAGCTCCACTCTTGTCCCTGGTTGTCACAGGATGTAAGGTAATTCAAGCCTTATCCAGCCATTGAGCATGGCTGGAGCCATTGAGCAGGAGAAAGCGTGGAATTACTGCACAACCACAAAGGCACATTGGACTCCTTTGCCAATGCAAATCCCCACATTCGCTCCTGGGGTTCGATTCAGAGCCAGGTGAGAATCCTCACTACTTTTTTTAGGAGAGAAAACTACTATTGACTTCTTGTCTTCTAAGTGTACATTTTCACCTGGCCCTCATGACCCATCAATCCATGGTTAGCATGCAAGCATAGATACTCACACATGTGCGCAGTCCCATGTGCTACAGATGCTGAGCGCTATTGTGCATGCGCCAATAAAAAGTCCAGGTTCAAAGCTCCAGTTGCTCATCTCCATTTGCCTCTGAACTTTGAACTTCCTCTGTCTGCCTTTGACCTCAGTCTGAAACTTCACTTTAAAATTCCTCTGCCAGCCTTTGCCCTTGGCCTGAACCTCTTCTTTTTGTCTTCAATCTCAGCCTCAACTTCAACTTTGCACCTAATCCATACCCAAGGCCAGTACTCCAGCCCCTGATGCTGTCTCATCAGGCCCTTCAGTACCCATTTCCTGGTTCACTGTGTTACTGCCTGCAGCCTCAAATCACACATGATGTGCGTGTATATTGGGGGGGGGGTGAAAGGGGTCAACCAACCTAACCTTTGAGTGTGTTGTGCTTGGGAAGTGCGTCTCAGTCTTCCATGACAACCATTCACATGGGTGGAGCCGATGGGGGGGGGGGGGGGCTACACTGGGGAGTCTACGCGTCAAGCAAACTCAGGATTCTGTTGCTCGATGAGTGTGCGGGGCAGGTCCAGGCATAAGGGGTTTATCTGGCTCCACAGAGCAGTGACAAAGATTAGAGGCAGCATGAAAAGTTAGGCTGCCGCTATACATGTTCCATCTTTTCCAAGTATACAGCATGTCATGTTTTACTAAATTCTTTACGTCTGGGTTATCCGCCACAAGGTGGCGCAGTAGACTGCAGAAAGACTTCTTCTTCCGGCCCTATAAAAAGCCAGGAACCTCCCACTAATTCCCAGTTTTTCTTCTGCAGTCGGACTGCGAAGATAGAAGATAGCTCTCTTTCTCTTGCGCAGGTGAGCGAGGCAACCAAGCCTGCGGCCCTGCAAGTCTATTCCCATCCGATTCTAGACTCCCACTGCCTCCCAGCCTCGGCTGACAGATCGGGTGAAGGTAGAAGAGCACTAGGGTCAAGTGCTCCAGGAGCGCTGCTCCAAGCCGCAGACCCTGTACTACAAAGGGGAGCCAGCCATAGGCTTTATGGTGAGCCTGATTGGGATGCGGAGTTCATGCACTGCCTTCTGAGGGGGTGAGTTTCTTCCCTGACTTCTGGGGCCCCGCTCCCCTCCCTGGCCGGGTCACGTGAGCGCTGTTTTCGTGCTCTTCGAGAGGGGACTGGGCCTGGTGATGCTGCGGTTCACGCTGTTCCCTTAAGGTACCTCAGCCGGCGCCATTTTGTACAACCTGCATGTCTGGTTTTCTTCATTCCCGGCTGCAGCGATGCTTTCCCTGGTGTATCGCTTTACCTAGCGGTCTGTGCCTGAGTGACTTTGGTCCGTGAGTCCCCCTTGGGGGGGGGGGGGGGGTTATTGACCCTGGGATTTTCATGTGCTGCGGGATGCTCATTTGTACTTATGTCTTTCAGGCGGGATACCATTGGGTTGTGGTTCTCCCGGCTTACTCCTTCCTCCCCCTCACTCCCCCTTTACAAAATAGACTTCTGGGGGCATCCCGTGGGAGGGCATCCCGGGTGGCTTCTGTCTTAAGCCTTTACCCACTACTGGTCTATTGCGCCTGTGCTAATCACCATATGGAGGCTTCAGGGGATAGCGTGCTTGGGGGCCCTGCGGGGAAAGCCTGGCTATGTTCCATGTGTGGGTATCCCCTGTGATTAACAGTGTCACGGTGTGCGAATGCCGTGTGCTGACAGTGTCATTGCGCTACAAGCTGGTTTGCCTGCTTCGCTTCCCAGCTCTGCGCCTCCCTCTGCTTCTCTACTGCCCCGTTTCTGCAACTAGGCCCCTGTGAGGGCCCTGTTAGCAGGGAGTCTCATTCTGATTTGGCTCTGCAGGTGGCTAATATTGAGAGGCAGCTTGCCAGGACTGTTCCTAGGAAGGCCTCTGGCAAGAAGCAGCACCTGGATCCCAGGCCCCTCCCCCCTTGCTAAGGTGTATGTGGGGATTGATGAGTTTGGTGGCTGTCACCCCCTTGAGATGGGGGGACTTTCCCAGGATTCTGACTCCTCTGGGAACCAGCAGGAGGGTTGCAATAGTGACCCTGGATCGGTGTCTGGAGAGGATTCATGGTACCCTGAGGACACTGATAATCTGCTGTCACATATTTTTGATATATTGCACATTGCTGCCCCTGAGGTGGCTAAGAGAAAGCAGGGGGAGCTCTTTCGCTCTGGTAAACAGCGTCCAGAATTCCCTAAGCAAGAACATTTTACTATTTTGGTACTTAAAGAATGGGAACGTCCTAGCAGGCTGCCTGCTGTGCCCAAGGGTTGGATAAAAGTTATCCTTTTCCTGCCATGCTTTTACCTGTGTGTGGGCTGGATTGCGTCCGACCTGTGCCGCTGCCATTACTGCTATTGCCCTCAAGAGGCTGCTCAAGCGTCTCCTTGATGGTGCTACAGCTGGTAGCGGGGGAGGGGGGACTATAGTATTGTCTTACTTTGTTCTGATTTAGAGGCCATTTGGGGGGTCCTCCATCCTCCTCCCTTTCTTTCGGCTCCAAGAGGAGGTCGTGGCTCCCTCTTCTCTAGTGGCCGCAGAGATTCTTGGGGCAGTGGCAGATCCCGTGGTCGTCCCGGTCTCTCCTGGATACCAAGCCCAAACCCTCTCACAAGCCCCCTCAGGCATGACGGGGCGCCCTCACCTATCCGGGTGGGGGGGGGGGGCGGTTTCGGCTCTTTGCTCACATCTGGAGGCTTCACGTCTCAGACCGGTGGATACAGGAGATATTGTCCTCCGGTTACAAGATCTGAAGGGACTTAACAAATTGTCAGATTCAAGTATTTTCGTATGGAGACGCTACGCTCTGCTGTCAGTACCCCTCGCCCGGGCGACTTCATGACCACTGTGGACATCAAGGATGCTTATCTTCATGTGCCTATCTTTCCAGGTCATCAGAGATTTCAAAGGTTAGCGCTGCAGGATCAGCGTTACCAGTCTGCGGCTCTGCCCTTCGGTATCACCTCGGCACCTTGGGTGTGCTGGCGGGAGTAATGGCTCTGCTACGGATCCAGGGCATCCACATCATTCCTTACCTGGACGACATCCTGATTGTGGCCCAGTCCTTTCCTCAGGCCGAGCAGGACACTCAGATGGTGACCTCCACTCTGGAGTCCTTTGGCTGGGTGTTCAACTTTCCCAAGTCTTCTCTGTCACCGTCCTTGGTGAGGTCCTTTCTGGGCATGACTCTGGATACCTCTCAGGTCAGGGTGTTTCTTCCTCAGCAGAAGGTGGAGGATCTTCAGTTGCAGGCTCAGGCTCTGCTATCATGTCCTCATCCCTCCATCCGTCAGGGGATGCAGTTGGTGGGCCTGATGATGCCCTGCTTGAGGCAGTCCCCTTTGTTCGGTTTCACATGAGACATCTTTAGTTACTCCTCTTGTCAGTTTGGGATCAGGACCCTGTGTCCTTGGATCAAGAGTTTTCTCTGTCCCGTCTGGCCAGACGGTCCCTCTCGTCATGGCTGGACTCAAGGAACCTTCTAGTGGGCAGGACCTTCCTGCCCCCGTGCTGGGAGAAGGTCACCACAGATGCCAGTCTGACCGGTTGGGGAGGCTTCTGGAAGTCCCTGAGGTTCCAGGGTCGGTGGAGTCCACAAGAGGCCCATGCTTCCATCAAAGTCCTGGAACTGAGGGCGATCAGATTGGTTCTTTCTTGCCTGACCACTCACCTTCGGGGTCGGGCTGTTCAGATCCGCTCAGTCAACCAGACGGCGGTTGCCTACATCATTCATCAGGGAGGAACTCGGAGCAAGAGATCCTTTAAGGAAGTGTCCCTGATCCTGTCTTGGGCAGAACAGCATGATCCCGGCATCTCAGCGGTCTACATTCCAGGGGTGGAGAACCAGGAGGCGGACTCCCTGAGCAGGGGGACATCTTGTATGGGGGAATGGTCCCTCAACAACCGGATGTTCTCTCCCTGTGTCATCGCTGGGGGCAGCCGGACGTGGACCTGTTTGCGTTTCGTCACAATCACAAACTTCCCAGATTTGTCTCTCTGTCTCAGGTTCCTCTGGCCTTCGCCATGGATGCATTGGCTATTCCTTGGAAGAAGTTTCGGCTTCCCTATGTGTTCCCTCTGTTTCCTCTCCTGGGCAGGGTCATGCGCAAGATAGTCCAGGAGCAGGTACCTGCCATCCTGGTGGCCCCTTGTTGGCCAAGAAGGGTGTGGTTTGCAGACGTCGTGCAGTTGGCAGTAGACCAGTACATCTTGCCCAAGGATCCAGATCTCCTCACTCAGGGGCGGCTACGCCACCCCAATTTAAAAACGCTGGCTTTAACGGCTTGGCTGCTGAAGCCTCCATCTTGATGGAAAAGGGGTTACTTGCTTCTGTTGTTGATACCATGATTTGGACTAGGAAGAAGTCCTCGTCTTTTATCTATTGCAGGGTCTGGCATGCTTACATTGCCTGGTGTGAGTCCAAGTCTCTTCCCTGTAGGGTGTTTTCTTTTCCCAGAATTCTGGAATTCTTGTAACATGGTTTGGATTTGGGCCTTCAACTTAGTACCCTCAAAGGCCATGTTTCAGCTCTGGCAATTTTTTTCCAAAGATTTTTTGCCAATCACCGGCTGGTTAAAACTTTTTTCCAGGGTGTTTCTCATGTGCGTCCACCCCGTAAGCCTTTGCTACCAGTCTGAGATCTGAATCTGGTGGTGTCTGCTATGCAAGGGCCTACTTTTGAACCTATCCGTAAGGCCGCCTTGCCCATTTTGATTCTTAAGGTAGCCTTTTTGGTGGCTATCACTTCTGTAAGGTGAGTTTCTGAGCTAGCGGCGCTTTTCTTCAAACCTCCTTATTTTGAGCGGCATCAGGATAAGGTGTTGTTTCGGCTTAAGTCAGATTTTTTGCCTAAGGTTGTGTCTACCTTTCATCTCAATCAGGACATTGTCTTGCCTTCATTGTGTCCTAATCCTGCTAATTCCAAGGAGCGGACTCTGTATTCTCTAGATGTGGTCAGGGCTCTGAAGTTCTCTTTGGTTGCTACTGAGACTTTTAGGAAGTCTGATGCTCTGTTTGTTCTCACTTCTGGGTCTAGGAAGGGTTTGCCTCCGGCTAAATCCACTATCAGCAAGTGGATCCGTCAGGCGGTGGTGCAAGCCTATTCTGCTAAGGGGAAGGAACTTCTCTTCCGCCTTACTGCTCATTCCACTCGTGCTTCTGTTGAACAAGTTTGTAAGGCCGCTACTTGGTCTTCTGTTCATACTTTTTCCAAGTTTTACAAGGTTGATGTTAGGGCCTCCGCTGATGCTGCTTTTGGCCGCAAAGTTCTTCAGGCGGCAGTGGTTTAAACTGCCCGCCGTTGTTCTTGGGGATCCCACCCTACTTTACGGACACTGCTTTTGGATGTCCCAGACGTAAAGAATTTAGTGAAACAGGACGTGCTGTATACTTGGAAAAATACAATTCTGTGAGTACTCACCTGTAGAATTGATTTTGTAGTATACAGCACGTCCTGTTTCACCCCTCCCTTGTTATTATTATTCTTGGTCACCTCTGTATGGTGATTTGTTCAAATGTTCATTTTGGGATGTCTTTCATTATTGTTCTCACGGCTAACTGCTTTGTAACACTGGGAATTTGTGGGAGGTTCCTGGCTTTTTATAGGGCCGGGAGATGCCACAAGTCTTTCTGCAGTCCACTGCGCCACCTTGTGGCGGATAACCCAGTCGTAAAGAATTTAGTGAAACAGGACGCGCTGTATACTACAAAATCAATTCTACAGGTGAGTACTCACAGAATTGTATTATTGCCTGAAAAATAGCTTTAAAGATAAAACAAAAACTCCCCTGCATGGCGTTAGGCAGAGCTGAGAACTATGTGGTTCCCCTTCTGCTTGCAAAGTGGCTGCAATGAATGTAACTGGCTGCCTAATCAGCCACAATCAGTACAGCAGCAGAGCCACCCCAAGACCAGGGAAAAGTGAGGCTACAGGTGCCCTATTTCTGATTTAGGACTGGGTGGCCAATGAGGGGAAATATGCCTAATGGGATCACAGGCAGCATTAAATACACAACAGAGGCACAAACCCTTCCCCATTCTACAAAAAACTAAATAACTTGTTTTGGGTATAGTTTTTCTTTAATTAAAATTTAGATTTGAAGATTTGAGTGATGTATGTGGTCAAAAACTATTTCAGGTTTAGGCTTATATGGCAAATTCATACCTGTAACTGGGTCAGAAAGGAGCCTTAGAACATCCCCTGGTCGGCCGTCTAAAGTGAAACATAACTTCTCCTGAGTTTGCGCTAAATTCACAACAAAATGTGGATCCCCATCAACTGTCGCAACAAACAAAGTAAAAAAAAACATTTAGGATTGTACTTAACTATTGCAAATCCATGATAATAGTTCTTAGTAGAAACACAAATGAAATAAAGCCCCAGATGTCCTGAGCACAAAACACAAGTAGATCTTATAAGCTTAGCTGTTTTTTAAACATTGCCCACTACAGGATGCCCAAACTGATTGGCTGAACAGCAGTCAAGGGAATATGCCGCAATGGTGAGAGGACTAGACGTGCCCTTTAACCCCCTAAACGCTCTAGTGAAAATAACTAAACTCCTGAAAATGTCACTCATCTACCTTCATAGCATCTATCTGCTTGGGTAAAACTGTCAGCTTCTTTTCTCACTGTCCAAGCACAGCTGAGGCAAAACTGTTAGAAGATTAAATAAAAAATAGAACCACCTGTCACTAATGCTGCTGGAATGTGCTGCTTTTGGCTCGGCTACAGTTCACCCAAAAATGTATGATTTCTCATGTGTATATATTTTTTTATTTTATATTTCTCTTCTGTTTTAAATGGTCTTACAAAAGAGAACAAGTGGAAACTACAACACCTTTTGTATATAAGGTTGTAATAAATTAAATAAATTCTTGACTTCTGGGGGCCTTCCGAGCAATGAATATCAAATGACATAAAAGCAATTTATAAGACAATGTACATTTCCTCAAGAAGATGTCTCAGGATGGTTTATATGCAGCTTCTGATCAATGAGAGAAAATAAGGGAAAAAGATGAAGGGAGAGGGAGAAGAAAAAGCAATTCTGTGAGTACTCACCTGTATAATTGTTTTTGTTCTTGCATGGCACGGCATGAACAAAAACAATTCTACAGGTGAGTACTCACAGAATAGCTTTTTTCTTTATTGCATGGCATGGCCTGCTTCGGTATTCATTACAGTTGGGACATCCAAAAGCAGTGTCCAGAATAGGGTGGGATCCCCAAAGAGTAACGGCCAGTAGTTCAAGTCACTACCGCCTGAAGCACCTTGTGGCCAAAAGCAGCATCCACTGAGGCCTAAACATCAACTTTGTAAAACATGGAAAAAGTATGAACAGAAGACCAAGTAGCGGCCTTGTACAACAGAAGCTGGGTACTGAAAAGCCCAAGAGGCACCAATATCACGAGTGGAATGAGCCGTCACCCTAAAGGGAGGATTCTTTCCCTTAGCAGGATAGGCTTGAATCACCGCCTGACAGATCCACTTGCTTATAGTGGATTTAGCCGGAGGCAAACCCTTCCTTGGTCCAGAAGTGAGAACAAACAGAGCATCAGACTTCCTGAAAGTCTCTGTAGTGAGCAAATAAAACTTCAGAGCCCTGACCACATCCAGAGAATGCAGTGTCCGCTTCATAGAAGTAGCAGGATTAGGACACAAGGAAGGCAAGACAATGTCCTGAATGAGATGAAAGGCAGACACAACCTTAGGCAAGAAATCCGGCTTAAGCCGGAACACCACCTTATCCTGATGCCGCTCAAAATAAGGAGGTTTGATGGAAAGCACCGCTAGCTCAGAAACTCGCCTTACAGAAGTGATAGCCACCAAAAAGGCTACCTTAAGAGTCAGAATGGGCAAGGCAGCCTCACGGATAGGCTCAAAGGGAGGCCCTTGCAGAGCAGACAAGACCAGATTCAAATCCCAGACTGGTATCAAAGGCTTACGGGGTGGACGCACATGAGAAACACCCTGGAAAAAAGTTTTAACCAACCGGTAATTGGCAAAAGATCTTTGGAAAAAAATTGCCAGAGCTGAAACATAGCCTTTTAGGGTACTAAGCTGAAGGCCCAGATCCAAACCATGTTGTAAGAATTCCAGAATTATGGGAATAGAAAACACCCGACAGGGAAGAGACTTGGACTCACACCAGGCAATGTAAGCATGCCAGACCCTGTAATAGATAAAGGACAAGGACTTCTTCCTAGCCCTAATTATGGTATCAACAACAGAAGCTGGCAAACCCTTATCCATCAAGATGGAGGTTTCAGCAGCCAAGCCGTCAAAGCCAGCGTTTGAAAATTGGGATGGCGTAGCTGCCCCTGAGTGAGGAGATCTGGATCCTTGGGCAAGACGTACCGGTCTACTGCCAACTGCATGACGTCCGCGAACCAAACTCTTCTTGGCCAACAAGGGTACCCGCTCTTGTGCTACCTTGCGCATGACAAATCTGGGAAGTTTGTGACTGTGACGGGACGCAAACAGGTCCACATCCGGCTGACCCCAGCGGTGACAGAGGGAGAGAAACACCTGGTTGTTGAGGGACCACTCCCCCAGACGAGTCGTCCCCCTGCTCAGGGAGTCCGCCACCTGGTTCTCCACCCCTGGGATGTAGACCGCTGAGATGCAGGGAACATGCGGTTCCGCCCAAGACAGAATCAGGGACACTCCCTGACGATTGATGTAGGACCTCAACAAGGATGGGGACAGAGAAGACTTGGGATAGTTGATCACCCAGCCGAAAAACTCTAGAGTGGATGTCACCATTTGAGTGTCCCACTCGGCCTGAGGAAACGACTTGGCCACAATCAGGATGTCGTCCAGGTAAGGAATGATGCGGATGCCCTGGTTCCTTAGCAGAGCCATCACTCCCACCAGCACCTTGGTGAACACCCGAGGTGCCGAGGTGATACCGAAGGGTAGAGCCACAAACTGGTAATGCTGATCCAGCAGCTCGAACCTTAGAAATCTCTGATGACCTGGGAAGATAGGCACATGAAGATAAGCATCCTTGATGTCCACAGTGGTCATGAAGTCGCCCGGGTGAAGTGTACTGACAGCAGAGCGCAGCGTCTCCATGCGAAAATGCTTGAATCTGACAAATTTGGAATAGTACCCCTGATCCCTTTCTTGATGTGGCACCGAACAAATGACTCCGGGCTCTAACAGGCAATGAACCGCCAGAAGCAACCCTTGAGCAGACAGGGAGTTTAAAGACATCCGGAATATGATGAATCTTGGGGGCGGCCAGGCTGCAAACTCTATCTTGTAACCGGAGGACACTACCTTCTGAATCCACCGGTCTGAGACATGAAGCCTCCAGACGTGAGCAAAGAGCCGAAGCCGCCCCCCCACCCGGATGGGTGAGGGCGCCCCTTCATGCCTGAGGGGGCTTGGGAGAGGGTTTGGGCTTAGGATTCCAGGAGAGACCGGGACGACCACGGGGTCTGCCATGGCCCCAAGAATCTCTGCGACCACTGGAGAGGAGGGAGCCACGGCCCCCTCTGGGAATATGGAAGGAAGGGAGGGGGGCAGAGGACCCCCGAAAGGGCCGAGACTGCCTCCTACGCTGAGGCAGCCTTCCATCCTTGGCTAGAACATCAAGACGCTCCCCAAATAGCCACAGCCCCACGAAGGGGAGGCCAATGAGAGCTTTCTTAGCTGCAGCATCAGCTGCCCACTGGCGCAACCAGACAGAACGGTGTATAGCCACCAGGAGTGCAGAGGCCCTACCACACAGCCGTACAGCATCATCCATAGCAGTAAGGATAAAGGCCACAAAATCAGAGCAAAGTAAGAGAGTCCTATATTCCTCCCCCACACTACCAGCTGTTGTGCCATCAATGAGACGCTTGAGCAGCTTCTTAAGGGCAACAGCAGTAGTGGCGGCAGCACATACCGGGCGCAAGGCAGCCCACACACAGGTAAAAGCATGGCAGGCCAATTGATCCATGCGCCGGTCCTCACCGTCCCTCAGAGTGGTAGTGTCAGGGGAAGGCATGACCGAAGTATTGGACAAGCCTAGCACGGGAGCGTCCACTTCAGGGGGAAATGACCACCTCTTAACAAGATCAGTAGGAAAGGGATACCTTTTATCCAAACCCTTGGGCACAGCAGGCAGCTTGTTAGGACGTTCCCATTCTTTAAGCACCAAGGTGGTAAAATGTTCCTGCTCAGGGAACTCTAGACGCTGTTTACCAGGGCGAAAAAGCTCCCCCTGCTTTCTCTTAGCTACCTCAGGGGCAGCAATGTGCAAAATTTCAAAAATATGTGACAGGAGATTATCAGTGTCCTCAGGGTACCATGATTCCTCTCCGGACGCAGACCCAGAGTCACTATCGCAACCCTCCTGCTGGTTCCCAGAGGAGTCATAATCCTGGGAGAGCTCCCCTATCTCAAGGGGGTGACAGCCACCAAGATCATCAATCCCCACATACACCTCAGTAAGGGGAGCGGGCCTGGGATCCAGGTGTCGCTTCTTGCCAGAGGCCTTCCTAGGAACAGTTCTGGCAAGCTGCTTTTCAATGTTAGCCACCCGCAGAGCCAAATCAGAATGTGACTCCCTGCCAGCATTCCCCTCACTGGGGCCCAATTGCAGGAGCGGAGGAGTAGGTGAAGCCGAGTGAGGCGCAGAGCTGGGAAGCGAAGCAGGTAAACCAGCATGAAGCGCAAGGACACTTTCAGACACTGTTACTCACAGGGGATACCCCACACATAGAACACAGCCGGGCTTGCCCCAAAGGGCCCCCAAGCACGCTATCCCCAGAGGCCTCCATATGGTGATTAACACAGGCGCAATAGGCCAGCAGTGGGTACAGGCTTAAGACAGAAGCCACCCGGGATGCCCTCCCACGAGATGCCCCCAGAAGTCAATGAAGGGGGAATGAGGGGGAGGAAGGAGTGGAGCCGGGAGAAACCACAACCCAATGGTATCCTGCCTGAAAGACATAAGTAAAAACACACATGAGCATCCCGCAGCAAATACACTCCAATTCAATAAAAAAAAAAACCCCAAGGGGGACTCATGGACCAAAGACACCACAGGGTCACACAGGCACAGACCGCTGGATAAGGTGACCCACCGGAGGAAGCAGCGCTGCAGCCAGAAAGGGAAAAATCCAGACGCGCAGTTTGCCCAAAATGGTGCCTGTCAGAGGTACCTCGAGGGGCGGGGCGCGGGGGGGACGACGCGATACGCGTCATCACCCAGCCCCGCCCCCCCCCCCCGAAGAGCACAAAAACGGCGCTCACCTGACTCGGCCGGCGCCATGACAAAGCAAAATCACCTCAAGTTATAGCGCTCACAGCCACGGAGCGCAGTACAAAGCGGCATGGCGCGGCAGCTAAGAACACCACAAAATACACAAAAAACGTGAAAACACCACAGATATCACCACTCAAACACAGTCCTCAAACTACTCACCCCTCAGAAGCCAGGACAGAAACTCTGCATCCTTATTAGGCTCACCATAAAGCCTATGGCCGGCTACCCTTTGTGGTACAGGGTCTGCGGCTTGGAGCAGCGCTCCCGGAGCACTTGACCCTAGTGCTCTTCTACCTTCACCCGATCCATCAGCCGAGGCTGGGAGACAGTGAGGGTCCAGAAACGGATGGAAATAGACATGCAGGCTCACCTGCGCAAGAGAGAGAGCCATCTTCTAACTTCGCAGTATCACTGCAGATGAAACACTGGGAACTCGATGGTTAATCCCGTTTTTATAGGGAGCCGGGACATGCCACAGCTTTCTGCAGTACCACTGCGCCACCTTGTGGCAGAATAACCCAACTGTAATGAATACCGAAGTGGGCCGTGCCATGCAATAAAGAAAAGAGCGAAAGAGACAAAAATAAAAGTGGGGGGTTATGCCACAGACGGGATGAAAAGGGGGTTGCTAAGAGGTGTTGAAGCTTGTTGACCGATAGACAAGTGATTTTACCCTGGTGGGATTCTGCCACGATTTCCATACTTTTTTGCAAATAATTTTGCTTATCTCTAATAATAATACTGGTTATTCTTTCATTGATCATTATCCAGTCACGTTTCTGAACCACCAGTTCTTTGGCTTTGCTTAGGGATTTCCAAGCTGTGGCAATTACTATCCTGGCTGCCAGAAAGATGTGTCAAATTAGCTGCTGTGATATGTCTGGGGATCTTGCTGGACCCAAATCCCTGCACTGCTTTTTTGAATGAAAAAAACATTTCAGGGCTCTGTACTTATTACACCTGCCTAGAGGTGGAATGAAAAGTGGTCATAAATTCATTGAATGCTCATTATGCATGTGTTTCAGCTGCACCATGTTTTACACTTACTGGATCAAATACAGGCAAAATGTGTGCCAAAAATAACTTTAATCTCACATTGTTTAGCAATAAACAAATAGGATTTGGTAAAATTTCAATACAACATCCTGTCCTCAAGGCTGGGTTGCACATTGATTACTGGAGCAATCCATGATCAGCTCAATAGGGCTGAGAATTTTCTCACTTTTTTTGATGTATAATGATTTTTTTCCTAAGTATAGATCAGCACCATTTTTGCTGTGCAAATTATTTAAGAAACAGACTTCGCCCCTCCAAGGAAGTTTCTAAATTCATAGATACGAGATGGTGTTCCTGAAAACTGCCACCCAATAAAATAATCTCCTGTTTGAATTTTTTTACAACATCTTGGCAGGATATTGTGTGCTGTGTTGTACGCTAGTTTCAGCTTTGTGCCGCTCTTTGTATCTAATAACTTTTTCATAGGATGCATCTCTTTACTGAAATATCTGGTCAGAAAAGTCCTATACTCACCAGAGGACATAAAGGTCTGAAGCGCCGGTACACCAGCAGGTATGACTTTTAAAAGAAGAAAATATAAAATTAGTACAATCCTGTTCATATATATTTTTAATATGTGCAAGCAACGGCAATCGGCTCCACCCTTCCAATATCGGTGTGCATGAAGCACCACACTTCATTCATTGTAATAGAGAGGAAGCTCACTATGTCCAAGGTAATGGGGGTGCCTAAGCATGTCACATGACCTGTGTGACCATAGACTGCAAAATGTTTTAGCAACAGCCCTAGAGAAAGCTACTGCTGCAGAGAGAAAGTAAATGTAGGTTTTTTTTTAGTTTATCTGAAACAGGTCATTGAAAGAAATAGTGAAGGCACCTAAAAAAAGATCACTTATCTCCCTGCTGCAAATTCGCTCCCTCGTCCTGCAGGCTGCAGTGATCTTGATTCCAAAGCTGAGAGTACAGTCCTGTCTAGCCCATGGCGTGCATATGGCGTCCACCACAGAATGCATATCTGTAGTGTAAGTTCACAATTAACAAGGAAGCCTACTCAATAGTGACCGGCAGCAGTAATGTGCACCAAAGGTGGGGCAGGGAGCATGCTGTTGGAACCAGAGAGGGATTTAGCTTGTAGGCAGGGGGGTAAATTGTCTTTTTATGTATCTTTACCGTACATGGTTACACAAGATACTTACTATGACTGATGTAAGCATCTTGCCAATAGACTATTGCTGCTAAGATTGACACCCCGCCCAATAGGCACACAGGTCATTTATTATTGTTTAGAGAGAACCCTCAAAATATCACCTATATAGCCCCTGTTTTTTAATTCTGGTTCACTTTAGTAAGTAAGGTGTAATCTCTTAAAGTGGACCAAAACCTGGGATTTTGACTATTTGGGGTTTTGGTCCTTGCCCCCCAGGAACCCCCAATTTGGGATGCCCCACTGTGTAAACCAGCCCCCCAGGTTCGGCCAGTAAACTCACGTTTCCCCCCGGGCCTACGGCGCATGCGGGGTATCTCGTCCAGTCGGAGTGCTCGGCTGCACTCCTCAAAATTGGCTAAGACTCTGGAAAGTGCTGAGTCTAGCCAAGAAAATCTAAATGGACCTGAGAGCACTGGCAAGAATCTACTCCAGTTTAGCTCTTTAACCATTCCTCGGATGTCTGCCCTGTCACAGAACATCTTAGGTGTATTTTATTTCTCTATGTGTGTAGGTTGGTGTAATATATGTGTGTGTGTACGGATATATATATATATATATATATATATATATATATATATATGTGTGTGTATAGACCTTGGTTGACCCCTCTGCTCTGCATAACTCGCCTCATAAAACTGCAAAGCATAAACAACGTGTTATCAGGGTCAACCAGCCATGGAGAGCAGATGCAAGGTCCATATCCTGCCCTCTTCCATGGAATGTTCTCCTCATCCCCCTCCTTGAAATCTCAGGACAGATGGGGGATGTCATGTGGACCAGCTTTCAGGTACCCAAAGATGGAGAATACCATATGAACCAATCAGACAGTGGATGTCTCCAATCGCTCTGCCCATAGGAGGGGTAAGAAACTGACCCCTGGTTAGAGGGAATAAGGTGAGCTGCAGAATGGGGACAGGACACTCGATCTGACCATCAAGAGTGACACGCTGGCTTTAACATCTAAGCGGAATAAGACCAGAAAAGCGTGTGAGGACAATTGATTTGAACGCAGCCCAGAACCCTTAGGTATTTTCCCCCTTTTTATTTGAAATTGCTATTTATTTATTTACCGTGTTTTATAGTTAACTCTGGTTTTATCACCTTGCATTGTGTTTCTTGTTGTTTTTGTGTTTTTCTGTTTGTTTAAATAAATTCTAAAAATACAGCAGATGCTCTCAATTGATCTGATATAAAAAGCCCACGCTATTTCTGAAGAGCCTGGCTACCTTACTTGCCTAGGACGCTCGATCGCCCCCACCTGGAAGTGGTTGTGGGTCGATCGATACGTTCGATCTGATTGTATTGTGTGTGGCCTGTATTATATTATAGAGTTGAGCACTGATTGTGCTCTGGTGGCAGCAGTTTATAGCCAAGTGTGTTGCCAATTGAAGAATTGCAGTGACACACGTGGGGTACGATTGGCCGGTCTGATCAGCTGAACGATCAATAGGTCTGATCAACCCGTGCAATCGTCACATGTCCTACTGGGTTTTGAGAGCTTCCTAGAAATTGCTCAGGACTTACCGTCATAGTCAATATCTGGTTCCGTGAAAGGGTCTACTATTATTTCATAATCAGAATCTGCAAAACCAAAGTGATAATTAGTCCAGAAAAACAGGAAAAATAGTTTCCTATCTTGTATAACTATATAGTATGAAATCTAATGAAAAAATTCAGCCTGTCCTCCAGCTACAAAACATTTGTTTCCATAGCTTTCAGTCATCTGATATGTCCTGCTCTACAGTGATGTATTACTCCCCTGAGCACAGGGAAGAGGATAGAATGATCATAACATAGTTACAGCATGTGTAGACTAAGAACACAAATCAAGTGCTACAGGACTGCAATCGGGAAGTGTTTGAAGTTGGTGCAATGCAAGAGGGGGGTGATGCCGAGGGGGGTCATGATTTACTGCTTTTCATTTTACAAGGCAGGGAGTACTTAAAACAGAAGGGATTTGCATGGTGCATGCCACATAGAATAAGCTCCCCAAAAGCTCCTGGAAAGCCACCAGCATGTGTAATGAATTGGTATAGACAGATTTCACACAGCCATCTATGCCACTTGTGGACACGTGTTTCAGTTGTTTGGTCCAAGGCTAGAGATGTCTTTTCTGTCTTAAGAAAGCACTTCTTTCCTCAAAGGGAATTTTGATCTCTCTAATCATATATCATTATAATGCATAACATGATCCTCTCCCTAACCTTGATTAGAACAATGTTTTGCCACTCCCATACCCCACTCTGTATACAGCTACCTATCTCCAGCCTTGTACTGATGAAGAACCAAAGTCTGAAACAAGAATGTTCCTCTGCTTCCACACATGTTACTCTGCTTCTGTGCAGAGGCAGCATCACACACACTCAGTGTGGCCAGGAAGCACTGGTGAATGGATGGGGGCACTTAGTGCTGCGCCACCAATGGCTTACAGCAGACAGTTTGCTGCTGACCCACCAATCAGTATAATTAAAAAAAACACAGCAGGGCAAAGTCAAAAAAGTCTCATTACTACCCTTGGTAACAAGTGGCGGGGTATCATGAATCAGGATACCCCAGAGGATGGTTTTCACCCTGCCCTGGAGTTGTTGAGACTCTAGGGCCAGGCTCAGTTTTTTTTTAGAGCAGAAATGCACAACTTTTGGCTCATAGGGTCATCAGTTGCAACACTGGCACCACTGGTTCTAAACGTTAGGGAGCTGTAAACCTGAGATTGCCCTGCTTGCAGTGCACACAGCTTACCCCTAGGGGCACTGCAGCACGAATTCCGGAAACAAGGCCAACCTGACCTCTATTCCGCTTACCTCACCTCTGTTTACCTCTTTCCATCTGACCTCTATCCACCTAACCTCTGTTTACCTCTTATCCTTTTCCCACCTTAGCTCTGCTTAGCTCTTCCCGTCTCACTGCAACTCTGTCACACCTCTGCCCACATCATCTCAGTTTACCTTTGCCTATCACTATCTCTCTCTTCCCACTTCACCTATGCTTACCTCATCTCTTTTAACCTCTGCCCACCTCACTTTTACTCTCCTCAACATTTCCCGCCTTCCTTCACCTTTTCCCACCTCATCCCTGCCCAATTCTTCCAGCTTTATCTCTGCTCGCCTCACCCCTGATCACTTCTTCCTACCCCACCTCTATGCATCTCACATCGGCCTACCTCTACTCAGTTTATCCCTGCTTTATCTCTGCTCGCCTCATCCCTGATCACTTCTTCCTACCCCACCTCTGTGCATCTCACATCGGCCTACCTCTACACAGTTTATCCCTGCTTTATCTCTGCTCGCCTCATCCCTGCTCACTTCTTCCTACCCCACCTCTATGCATCTCACATCGGCCTACCTCTACTCAGTTTATCTCTGCTTTATCTCTGCTCGCCTCATCCCTGCTCACTTCTTCCTACCCCACCTCTATGCATCTCACATCGGCCTACCTCTACTCAGTTTAGCTCTGCTTTATCTCTGCTCGCCTCATCCCTGCTCAAGTCTTCCTACCCCACCTCTGTGCATCTCACATCGGCCTACCTCTACTCAGTTTATTTCTGCTCACCTCATCCCTGCTCACTTCTTCCTACCCCACCTCTATGCATCTCACATCAGCCTACCTCTACTCAGTTTATCTCTGCTTTATCTCTGCTCGTACACTGGTTTGGGGTGGGGATTAACTGGGCTTCCCCTAGTTAGGTTTCCTTGAAAACCCAGGGCTCCACATCCTATGACCTCGCCCATGGAATTGATAAGATATTATATTAAAAACAAGTTCATTTTATTAGTACATATACATATAAAAAACACAATGGTTGATAACCACATCACAACTACTTGTATACAAGATAATGCCTGTTTTTTCAACTGGATAGCCAGGCAACCAGTATAACAATTTTACAAGATATTCCAACACAAATGTAAAAAATGTTGCTTGCGTGTCTCAAAAGGGGGCAAACTAGTTTCGCCTGTCTGTAGGCTTCGTCAGTGCCCTTAACATCAATCCTATAAAGACATGTATATATATCATAGTATCAAAGTAACCATTCAAAGACTTTTTCAAAAAACATACTTCATTTGATATCTCATTATACATTAGTATGCATGGATTCATACCTCTATTGATTGAGATGGTAGATGCAACTGGGGCCAGCTCATGTTTACTGTGGTGTAGCCAGTTCAATTGTATTAGGGCTGTTATAAAGCCCAGGTGTGTGGATCATAGTAAAGCCCATAGTGCATTCCAAAAGCCCATAAGGGTTGATAACACCTGCATTGATAGGAACAGATTGCCTCATGAGTGTCTCTATCAGTTATATAGCCGGTAAATTCGGTCAGGATAAAGTGTTTATCAAGGTGATGAAAGTAAAATAGCAGATGCCCTTACCTTGTATACTCAATGAGGCGTGGGGAGAGGCACACCCAGTGCCTGTTACCTCCTGTCCTAGAAGCAGCAGCGCCGTGTAGTGCGTGCTGATACACTGGCCGCAGTTAAATAATGGCCAGTGTGTGATGTCAAACACACTCAGCTGAGTGTTAGCTCCGTCCCTCCCCCCCCCTCCCCTCCCGGGGTCTGCTGGGGGTTGCTAGGGGGGACGGGAGCCCAACACAATCCCAGCGCCGCACCTCCCCCGACGGGCGGGGCTCATACCAGCCTCCGTCAGCCAGTAAGGTGACCGGCGCTAGAGCTCCCACACGGCGCCGTCACGTGTCTCCTGCGAGGCGCCATTTTGGTGAAGACAAGTGCAGGGATTTAGACTTAATTCATAAGAGCAAGGTAAAATAGCGATCTCAGTCGCACAGATATATTAATTAATGGCCTCTAGCAAAGTATAAGCCTAGCTGGCAGTATTTGTAAGTGGCCTTAGACTACGGGATATGCCATGATACTTATGATGTCTTGCTGATAGTTCTAAAGTGCCTTCAGGCAGTTGTCCACATTGTAGGGGGAATTTGTGCCCCCCAGAACACAGTATATCTACATATGGCGTTTAAAAAGTGTAACTGGCCAGTTTGGGAGCTCTAGCGCCGGTCACCTTACTGGCTGACGGAGGCTGGTATGAGCCCCGCCCGTCGGGGGAGGTGCGGCGCTGGGATTGTGTTGGGCTCCCGTCCCCCCTAGCAACCCCCAGCAGACCCCGGGAGGGGAGGGGGGGGAGGGACGGAGCTAACACTCAGCTGAGTGTGTTTGACATCACACACTGGCCATTATTTAACTGCGGCCAGTGTATCAGCACGCACTACACGGCGCTGCTGCTTCTAGGACAGGAGGTAACAGGCACTGGGTGTGCCTCTCCCCACGCCTCATTGAGTATACAAGGTAAGGGCATCTGCTATTTTACTTTCATCACCTTGATAAACACTTTATCCTGACCGAATTTACCGGCTATATAACTGATAGAGACACTCATGAGGCAATCTGTTCCTATCAATGCAGGTGTTATCAACCCTTATGGGCTTTTGGAATGCACTATGGGCTTTACTATGATCCACACACCTGGGCTTTATAACAGCCCTAATACAATTGAACTGGCTACACCACAGTAAACATGAGCTGGCCCCAGTTGCATCTACCATCTCAATCAATAGAGGTATGAATCCATGCATACTAATGTATAATGAGATATCAAATGAAGCATGTTTTTTGAAAAAGTCTTTGAATGGTTACTTTGATACTATGATATATATACATGTCTTTATAGGATTGATGTTAAGGGCACTGACGAAGCCTACAGACAGGCGAAACTAGTTTGCCCCCTTTTGAGACACGCAAGCAACATTTTTTACATTTGTGTTGGAATATCTTGTAAAATTGTTATACTGGTTGCCTGGATATCCAGTTGAAAAAACAGGCATTATCTTGTATACAAGTAGTTGTGATGTGGTTATCAACCATTGTGTTTTTTATATGTATATGTACTAATAAAATGAACTTGTTTTTAATATAATATCTTATCAATTCCATGGGCGAGGTCATAGGATGTGGAGCCCTGGGTTTTCAAGGAAACCTAACTAGGGGAAGCCCAGTTAATCCCCACCCCAAACCAGTGTATTAGCTTTAGTATTGGGGCCCGCTCCCCGCACCAGCCTCCAGTTGCTGCAAGTGTGCTTCTGATGTGCAGGGAACTCCCTTTCATCAGTAGCCCATTGACCTAACCTTCCTTTTTTTTTTTTTTTTTTTCTTCTCTCTTTTGTCCCCAGGATTTCTCACAATTTGGGAGGGTCGTCTCCATCAGTGGGTTGCTATTCACCCACATCACGTTTTTGTCATTATCTCTGCTCGCCTCATCCCTGCTCACTTCTTCCTACCCCACCTCTCTGTATCTCACATCGGCCTACCTCTACTCATTTTATCCCTGCTTTATCTCTGCTCACCTCATCCCTGATCACTTCTTCCTTCCCCACCTCTATGCATCTCACATCGGCCTACCTCTACTCAGTTTATCTCTGCTCACCTCATCCCTGCTCACTTCTTCCTACCCCACCTCTATGTATCTCACATCGGCCTACCTCTACTCAGTTTATCTCTGCTTTATCTCTGCTCGCCTCACCCCTGCTCACTTCTTCCTACCCCACCTCTCTGTATCTCACATCGGCCTACCTCTACTCATTTTATCCCTGCTTTATCTCTGCTCACCTCATCCCTGATCACTTCTTCCTTCCCCACCTCTATGCATCTCACATCGGCCTACCTCTACTCAGTTTATCTCTGCTCACCTCATCCCTGCTCACTTCTTCCTACCCCACCTCTATGTATCTCACATCGGCCTACCTCTACTCAGTTTATCTCTGCTTTATCTCTGCTCGCCTCACCCCTGCTCACTTCTTCCTACCCCACCTCTCTGTATCTCACATCGGCCTACCTCTACTCATTTTATCCCTGCTTTATCTCTGCTCACCTCATCCCTGATCACTTCTTCCTTCCCCACCTCTGTGCATCTCACATCGGCCTACCTCTACTCAGTTTATCTCTGCTCACCTCATCCCTGCTCACTTCTTCCTTCCCCACCTCTATGCATCTCACATCGGCCTACCTCTACTCAGTTTATCTCTGCTCACCTCATCCCTGCTCACTTCTTCCTACCCCACCTCTATGTATCTCACATCGGCCTACCTCTACTCAGTTTATCCCTGCTTTATCTCTGCTCACCTCATCCCTTGCTCACTTCTTCCTACCCCACCTCTATGTATCTCACATCAGCCTACCTCTACTCAGTTTATCCCTGCTTTATCTCTGCTCACCTCATCCCAGCTCACTTCTTCCTACCCCACCTCTGTACATCTCACATCGGCCTACCTCTACTCAGTTTATCCCTGCTTTATCTCTGCTCACCTCATCCCTGCTCACTTCTTCCTTGCCCACCTCTATGCATCTCACACCGGCCTACCTCTTCTCATTTTATCCCTGCTTTATCTCTGCTCACCTCATCCCTGCTCACTTCTTCCTTCCCCACCTCTATGCATCTCACATCGGCCTACCTCTACTCACCTCTGATCACCTCTTTCTGCCTCACCACTGCATAGCTCAGCTCTTACCCCTTTTGCTCACGTGACCTTTTTCTAATTCACCCCGTCCACTTCTTCCTGCCTCACCCTTGCCACATCTGCTAAATGAGAGCAAATACAATGCTTTAAACTTACAGCTTTTCTGCAGTGAACTGCATTTTATTTTTATTTGCAGCCATTTTATTGCAGCCACTTGAAGTGAAACAATATGACATTGCGGCCCTTAGACCATTAGACCAAAAAAGGTTGTACATCCCTGCTGCAGTATAGGGCAGAAGGGTGATTGCATGGTAGCAAATAATGTACTAAAAGTGGACTGCAAAAAAGGGTTCACACATGTTCTCCCTAGCAGGATTTTTGGCTGGTTTGATACACAGGAAACCTCCCATGTGAACTCTGGTACATGTGCTCACCATAGGTCCTGGGAGGTTCCTGATCACCAGACTGGCTGGAAGCTGCTGCTGGTGAGTACATTTTATTTTTACTAAGGGGTTTACATTTCCTTAAAGCAGAGCAAAACCAGAGAATTTAACTTTCACTTATTTTGTTCGCTGCCCCCAAATTGTGATGCCCTGCAATCAGAGCCCTTTGCCATCCAACTGCCTTCGATGTGGAGCACGCTGCTGCTTCCCCAGCAGCGTGCACCCGATTCCCCCCGCCCCGCCGGGGATGCAGCAGCGCACGCTCCCCATTTTTCTGATTGCAGGCTCTAATTGTATGAGAACCTGTGCATGTGCTGTTGGACTAAGGAAAGGTGAGTTATTACCGGCACCCTGGGATGCACGGGGGGTAAGCCAGTGGCCGGCCCTGGAATCTTTTAGAATCCAGCCCGGCTGCTAGTGGGCTTTGTTCCATTTTAAAGACGGTCAGCTGTACAGTTGCCCAAATAAATCCTAATTGCAGCTACCAAAATCTATCAAAAACAATTTTAAACATTTTAAAATGTACTTACCTTCACTAGTATATGTTTTACTGCTAACTCCTGAAAACAAAACAATATTTCATATAAATATAAAAAAAAAAAAGTTTTACTATATATTGCATAAAAAGAAATATTCACTTTTTATCCTTCATAATAGATGGTACTGGATCTGGATCTTCCTATATAAAGGGGTGAACCGAGGGGAACTATAAAATGGCGACCCTGCTCAACAGAGCAACGTGGGGAGTGGAGCTGGGGCCATGGCAAACATGACAGCATGCAGCAACGTCATAATGTCCACTGAACCACTAATGAGGGAGAGTTAAAACATTCTAAAATAATTTTTAAATAAAAACACAGGGCATCCTCTGCAGTGTCGCCGGGCAGGCTGATTCATCACTAACGCCAGGTAGCGACAGATGAGCATCTGTAGCAGGCATTTTCGGAGCGCCCGCTAGTAGTCACTGTGCTCAGCCGTGGGTAGATACTTCATAGCGACTCAGTCGCTGTCCAGTAATGTTTAATACATTGTGAGGAGTCACTATTCGACCAGTACAGCGCTGTATGGGAGCGCATGGTAGCGACTGCTCATAGCGACCAACTCACACCATATTCAGCAAAAAAACAGCCTCACAAATCTCTGGCGCTGAAAAATACTTGTTTGAAGCCCAAAGTGCAGGAGGCGGTGTGTTTAAAGTCTGTTTTCCAGCATCTATCAACTAGTAACAAAGCGAAAACATATGGAATTACATTGTAACAACATTGTAACATTAACACTTTAATGCCAGACCTGTAATGTCATTTCTGAAGAAATATATACAAAATAAAATAAATGTAAAAAACTGCTAATTCAATGCCAGAAGAGGTCACAGAATTATTTGAGATTTAAAAAAAAACAAAAAAAAAACAAAACACAGTTTAAAGAGAAGGAAAGGATCGTCTATTGAAATGTATGGGAGAGCGTCAGGTAGCGAGAGGTCATACCTGGCGCTGTGCAAGGCTGAATGCTGGCTCTGTTCGCTGAGGCTGTGAAAATGATGAATCAGACACTACATGGCGTTATCCCAGCAGATTCTGCTTGATAAATGTGTAATTGCGTGCCATGTCCGGCGTTCACCAGTCGCTACCTCTCATTAACCAGCCACTACCTGACGTTATACCTTCATGAATAAAGCCCTAAGTCTCCTTACATCGCCTCATTACAGCTGCACCCTTGCATATATTATAAAAGTTCAGCACCTGGATAAATATAATATGCTACAATGTTTTTTTATATCCAATACAAACTCCAAGCCATTAGCCGACGTGTTTCTACAGTTTTATAATATAACACAATTACACAATGCACCTCCTTTAATAGCTAAACACAGGTTTGATTTCTATTATTGATACCATTGAAACATCCCAAAATGCAATACCCTAGGGACAAGTGTTAAAAGGAATCTAATGTAATGTTTTATTATTGGTCTGCTTTATAATGCACAACCAGTTTTTACTGAGGATACAGCAGTGGGGCTAGATCACTATACAACAGTGTGTAATGAGAAATGTCCTGTGTTGGATGCTCACTCGAATGTCCATTGTTGCCATCTTTGGTCACAACTGGTTACAGACAGCAAAATAACCAGTGAGAGGCAAGGGGGAAAGAAGCTACAGAAAACTCAAGAAATCTGAAAAGGGAGCCTGTGGGGAACTGTAAGGAGACACACAAGGGACTAGATCAGAGATCATGGCCAGCCTTTGGGGTGTGCAAGGCATGCTGTCGTACAAGGTGCCACCCCATACCCTAGGTAGAAGGGGCACCGAGGGACATGAAACATCTTAGCCGACTAGAATGGCTTTTTCTTTTTGTAACATGTTTCTGTTGGAGAACAATGTCATGTCTATCGTATTTCCTTTCCGTTTCCTTCTCCATTCCACTTAGACTCTGCCCCTCCTTCACCTTCCCTCTACGCCCCCCCCTCACGTTTTCATGTTCCTTCCTTTTTTCTGTACTCCAGATTTTCTATATTCTATTTGTATACCTGTTTTTTAATGTTCCAATGTTCCTAGTTTACATTTGTCTATCTATCTTTTTCCTCTCGACATTCTTTTATTCTTCCTTTTTTTTCTTTTTTCCATTTCGCGTCTCACTCTACAACATTTTTCCTACTCCCCTTTTTTGCTTTTCTGCATCTCCCCTTGTTTTTTTTTTTACATACTCTCCTCGTTATTTTCCAAGTTCTTTTCAATTTTCCCATCTCTGCCTCTATTGTTTCCAGTATGCCCTTTGTCTTTTTTCCTTTATCTATCTACCTATTTTTATCTTCCTTCCTTCCATTCCTCTTCTTATATTTTTATCAGCCTCTATTTGTGTGTCTATGTAAGATAAGTGTATGTGTGTATACAGTATGTGCATGCAATATGTGCACCATCCTAAAATCTTGCACTTAAAGTGGACCGTCACCCAGGGGTGATCGGCCCGGGAATCTATAAGATTCCCGGGCCAATCACCTCCCTCACTGCGGGACATCCAAGATCGGGATGTCCCGCGGTGAGGGACCCCCCCCAAAACCCCCCAAAAACTTACCTCTAGACGTGCGCGCGCGTCACTGCACTGTCAGAGGGGCTTGTCCGTCGGCGGTGATTGGTCAGCGCGGCCACGTGGGAGCGTGGTGAGGTGAGTTTTGGGGGCTTTCTGGGGGGTTTCAAACAGTGGGGCACCCTTAATCGGGGTGCCCCCCTGAAGTGGACCAAAACCCAGGATAGTCAAAATCCTGGGTGTTGGTCCACTTTAACCTAAAGCCAGCCCTGTTGGATGTGCAGGAAAAGAGAAAACAGAAAGGGTAAGGGAGTGTAGAAGCTCAGCACTACAAAGTACAGAAGAATACACACATTTACCAGAATGATGGGCAGTATTTGTATTGGACTGAGGAAGCGGGGTAGGAGGTTGACATATGATGCTTTGGATCCCGTCAGGATAACAGGAAAGGTAACAGGAAAGGTGACAGCATCGGCCTTATGTGGGTAGGTGAGTTGTTTGTATTTACCTCTCAGGCCAAAAGTGAAAATGCCTCCCCTGCCAACAGCTATTTGCTGACTAAACAAGCCAGGGGATTGTCCAGGCTAACTGTAAAAACAAATCACTGTTTACTTACCTGCCATGCAAAGGATTCATCCACCTTTAAACATAGTAACACAGTTAATACGGTTCAACCAAAGATGTTATAGTAGGGGAAGTTATTTTTTATTTTATTTTCTTACCGGTAACAGCTAATAGTAGCGGTTAGTGTTATTTTCTTCTAAATAAGCACCTAATCCTTTTTTGAAGCTGTCAGCGGGTGATGCTGTAACAATCTTCTGTGGGATACTATTCCACAGATTTATAGTACTTATGGTAAAAAATTATTGTCACCTCCGGGTATTAGTTTTCTTTTTTTCCAAACGAAGGGAGTGCCCCCATGTATTAAGAGAGGATTTTACCTGAACTAATGTTTCCCCATATTTTTTGTATTACCCATTTATATATTTATACAAGTTAATCATGTCCCCCCTCAGTCGTCTCCTCTCAAGACGAAACAGATTTTACTCTCGTAATCTAATTATAAGATCCTTCATTCCTCCTATTAGTTTGGTGGCTCTCCTCTGCACCTATTCCCCATAGTCAGAACATCCTTTCTATGAACGGGTGCTCAGAAAATTAACATTTATGGAAGATTAATATTGTTAAAATATTATGTAATGTATATATATGTTTCTGTCTCTCTCGCTATGTATAATTAGTTGCATTGGACCAGTCATACATAGGTCAGGTCATTCAGGCAGGCTAAGATGTTTCTGATAAGTTCAGAGGCTCTTCAGTCCACATTTCCCCCATCCTAATAAAACAGGTTTTTAAATCAAGTTTGGGGGCAGATTCTGGGAAATTATTGAAATGCTGAGTAGATTCAGCACAGTTTTAGGCAAGACCAGTTTCAATGGCTGGGAAATACTGGAGACTTACCCTCCTAGAGTCCAGCAAAACAAGTTTTCACAAGTTTCAGGGTAGAGAACCTGGGAGGACAGGTCTGGACATCAAAGGAATATCAGAGTATAACTGAGCAGTGTTGGTGAGAGCTGGGGACAGGTGCCAGAAAAGCGAGAGGAGAGCTGATAGCCCACCAGAACTGCCGTACTATAGACCCAAGAAGGGAGCCTTAGGAGGGAGAGAACCCTGGGGCACAGGTGACCAGGACAGTACTGATGACAGAACTGTTCAGTGGTAACTATTTTGGGTCTGTATGAGGGGTGATGCTGTGCCATCAACCTGTTCTTTCTTTCCCATACATGTATGACTGATGCTCTCTATAATGTACTAACTGTGTTCCTCTGCATATAATTTGCTGGTGCCCTGAGTATAGGTTGTGTCTGGTAACTGCTGGAAATTAACAGTGTTATACATAATAATCTAAACTGTGGTCCTCCACATAGGATCAGGTGGTACCCTGCGCTTATGTATTAACCTACTCTGTGTTGATTATGTGCCTGTATGCTATCAATATTGTCCTTGATTTGCCATCCTCTGTGCTGAACTATTTTTAAGTGTTCATGACTTTTATAAGCTGCCTTATATCCTTGTGTAAATGTTATTTTGTATTATATGTATGTGTGCTCAATTATATTTTAAATATTTATCGCTGTCCATCTCCTCTTTGGGTTGTCAAGCCTCTGAAGAACCTATGTTGGGAATATTAATTGACTCTTCATAACTGGTGTTCGGCGAGTTCAGGTGTGTGATGGATCAATACATATATTCGTATTATTTTACAAGATCAGATTGGCCACAATTTTCAGGGAACTGTTTCTTTAACAAAAACACATAAACATAGAAACACAAAAACAATATTCAGCTTACCCGCAATCTCTTCAAAATAGCTGTAGACCGCTGGTGGATTAAGAGATTCTACCAATGTGGGATAGGGAAATGTTCCAGGTAAGAGTTCAGTTTCATCCGGGAGAATGAGGAGCCTCAAAGAAGTTGGGTTTACAGGAAATGATGTAGGAAGCCCTTCATCATTAGTGTCTTCTATGCCATCAGCAACCTCTTCATCAGAAGTTAATAAGTCGACATTTAAGGAAGTGGCTGATGTGGCAGCAGACACAGTACTCAAAGCAAAGGAACTAGGAAGACCTCGAGTTGCAGCAAAAGTAGTGAGAATCTTTTCAATCCTTGATATTGTTCCTGTGGGCACAAAACTGTTATGATGTAGTGTGCTGGTAGGTGCCACAGTGTTTGAATGAAGTGTGCTTGTAGGAGACAAAGTGCTTAGTTGAAGTGTGGCTGTAGGAGACAAAGTGTTTGGATGATAAGTGCTGGATGAATTGGTATTGTGAACTGACTGTGCTGTCTGAGGTACACTAGAACCAGAAGCCATTGTTGTAAGTTTTTGAAGAGTGTTAACTGTTGGCCATCCCTGAGTTACACTAGGATGAGTCCTGGTTCCTGTAGCTTGGGAAACGGTAGTGGTCCTAGTTATGGTTGCCCTTGTTGTATTTATTCTGGTAGCTGGTGAAGGTTTTGGAGTTTTAGTAATTGGCTTTGATGGTCGTGCTTTTGTTGTTGTAGCTGTTGTTTTGGCTTTTATGGAAGCAGTGCTTGAAGCAGTGGTGGTTAGAGTGGACTGGTGAGTAACTGTTATTGGTGTTGCAACAGTGCTAGAAATTGTAGTACTTGTAGTTGTGGCTGTTTTAGGCTCATCTGGATCATCAGGTTTTACCACTACCAATGAAGTAACTGGTGTCACAAAGTTGTACTTAAGAGACAAGTTGGTAGCCTTCTCCGTCAGTATTTTTCGGGCTATAGTGTCATTAGCTTTTATCCTAGCCTGCAACAAATCCTGGATTGTGAAGTAGGCCCACAGCCTTTGCACAAACCACTGAATTTCATCCACATTCCCTGAACACCCAAAGCTGGACTGAGTAGCATTATCCACAAGAGTTATATCATTTTCCAGACCTAATCTATCCTTCTGATCATGGGCGGACATTCGAACCTGAAGGATTTTGGCTCCGGGTTTTAGTTTTCCTGTCACCACCAACTCTGAGCCTTCAAAATAATTAGGGAATAGGGTTTGTGTCACATTTTGGACAGCTTCTTCATGGTACGCCAGCTCAATATCAAAAAGCAGGGGGCTGGCAATCTCATCATAAAAACCCTTTAGCTGCAACGTGGCATCAGAATACTCATAGATGCGACGTGCTATGCCGCGGTTTTCCAGAGACAGTCTACGCATGAGATTGTAATCAGCATCATCACCGAATGCCAGGCAGAAAAGTGAGATGGTCCCAGCCAGTGCCTTCTGAGCATTTTGAATAATGCGAATGGAAGAGGTTACTCCTGAGGTGGCCTCTCCGTCTGTCAGGAATATGATGAGAGGGATCCTCTGCTTGGATGATTTCTCTGGTTTTCCTGATGTCTTGTTGAATATTGAAGCAGCAGCCAGTAGAGCAGCATTAATATCTGTCCCTGTATAGACAGAAGGTATTATCTTCTTTACAGAAGTGCATTGAGCATTTTACATTGCAAAGTGACATCAAATACATACAATTGAATGTAAATTAGGCCTGAAGCAAGGCATAACCGATCAAAAGAAACAATCGCCCAGCTTACAGGAGACCCGAGTAGTATAAAACCTAGTTATTACTTCTTGTAAAACATCTCAGACACAGTCCAGTAAAAGTGATTAAATTCAACATACAAACATGTCAACACACTTCATCATCTGTATCATTCCACACTTAAGATGTTTTACAGGAAGAAATAAATGCTACATATACCTACAAAGGTTTAGAAGATTTTAGCAGTGGCTGTAAGAAAGATGCTAGTCTTGGATTGTTACAATGTTTTGAGGAATTTGCAGGATTTGGTGAGGGAACAGGTTGTATGGCAAATGGTTTGGGGGGTTTGAAGGGAGTTACTTACTGTGAATTCAGGAGAAAGACAAATGATCCGGTATATTATAGATTGAAACATAAATGGTGTGTTTCCTTGGCACTGTTTCAGAGGGTTTTTTCCCATGTGCTGCAGCAACACAAGTGGCCACCATGCAGGTTTTAAAAAATGGAACATGCATTGGTGGAGTTTCAGGATACTGTGTTTTAAGCACTAGAGCCCAGAAGTTTTTCTTTAGGCAGTGTAGGACCTTTTTTTGTTAAAGAGGAACACCCCCCTGGAATTTCACTCTCCTGGACATTAGGGTTGATTCAGAGACACATTTGCATGCACTTTCGCATGTGTCTGTGTATTCTTTTTGAATTTTTGCCTTGTTTTTTTGGATTTAAGTTACTTTTTCCATGCGTAAATGCGTTCGATGGACGGATCGAAATCGTATATTTTTCATTAGTTCTGATAAGTTACGTTATTGGCATGGGCTTGCGTCTGATTCTGAGACCTGATTGCCATGGACCTCCGCCCTATATAACGGTTTCATTTCCGCTCCACTTACGGGACCATTTTGGACTCGGCATTCCTGTTGAACATGTTTTGCGGCTATCTGGAGGAGTATGAGCGCCTTCAGCTCCATGGCATTACCTGTATCAGCATGGCAGAGGCTGGATTGCAACGAAGATGCATGAATATCGTTCGCATGCATGCCATTGAGCTGTTCGAGCTGACCCGACTCGCGTTTCCCTCCATAAATTGTATAGTGAGCTGCGGCCATGGTTAGCCCGCATCACGAAGAAGGGGCAAGCAATTTCAGGTATGACCAAGATGCTTGGCTGCCTGCAATTTTTGGCGAACGGCTCGTTCCAGAGGCTGGGTGCCCTCTCCGTGGGGATGTCCCAGCCTACGCTGAGCCGCGCGCTATCCAAGTTTCTGGATGGCATGGCTACCCTTTGTCCCAAATATATTTCCTTTCTGGACGACATGATAGCCTGGATTAAGTTGGGATTTTATAATATCGCCGACATGCCCAACGTCATGGGTGCGATCGATTGCACCCATGTTGCATTGGTCCCTCCTGCAGCCAATGAGTACATCTATCGGTTAATTATGTAATTTTTTTATATTGTTTAGCTAAACTTAATTTTAACTATCTGTTAATCCCTCCTTCTCAAGTGTCCCTTTGAACCAGTTTAGAATGCATACCTAATCCCTCCTTCTCAAGTGTCCCTTTGAACCAGTTTAGAATGCATACCTTCATCAATACTTTTTATGTAGGCCTTATGAAAGCAGTTTAATGCTGACCTTAATTAGTCCTTAGCATGTTCACCTTTATTTTCTAACACATCCATATATTTAAAAAAAAAAAATACTTATGTCCTTTGTTATTTTTTTGGGGATTGTAGAACTCGAATCTTTTTTTTTTTTGGAGTTAGTGTTTTTGTTGGTTACCTTGGCTTGGTGTAATTTTTTTTTTTTTCAGGAACCGCAAGATGGGCCACTCGCTGAACATACAAGCAGTGGTTGGTCCAGACATGCAATTCCTCAGTGTCCTTGCAGGGTATCCAGGGTCGTCCCATGATGCCTATATATTGAGGAGCTCCGGCTTATTTCGTCGTTTTGAGTCTGGAGAATTTTCTGGTGGATGGCTCCTGGGTACGTTTGTTCAAATTCCATCATTCCCTTTTCACTGTATGTCTATGAATATAGTTGATGAGCCATGTCTTAACCTATGGCTGTTTTTAGCCCTTGATGACATGTTAAACAATAATTTTGCTTAGAATGTGTAATTTATGCTAGTATTTTGTTATTCTTTCAGGGGATTCTGGATATCCACTCATGCCCTGGCTCCTGACGCCCGTTCTTCGCCCGCAGAATGCGGCCCAGGAGTCCTATAATCAGGCCCACCGCAAGACCCGGGCCGTAGTGGAGAGGGCCTTCGGCCTGTTGAAGTCCAGATTTCGTTGTTTGGACCATACGGGGGGGGGGGCACTGCAGTATGACCCCAACAAGGTTATACAAATAATCTTAGCATGCTGCGTGCTTTATAACTTTGCCCTGAGGCAGCGTGTCCCCTGTTACGTGGATATGCCCCCCTCTTCACCCAGACAGAAGCCAGATGAGATATATGATGGCACCCCGAGTGCCTCTGGGCAATCTGTCCATGCCCATGTTATTGATTCTTATGTTTCTAAATATTTGTTTAGTTTGTTTATGTTTTTGTCTGTTTGTTATATTTTTTGCCTAGGTGAAGGCCTTTTTTTTTGGTTTAAGAATGTTGTAATGCCTTAATTACAAAACATTTTACACCTGATTTGAGCGTAATTCAGTTTATTTTCTCATGTTTGTCATTACAAACCTTCATTAATGTAAAAACAACACAAACATGAATGCATCAACTTAGCCAAGAACAGCTTAAGTCCCATTCCATACATTTTCGGGAAATAGGACAATTTTTTGGGGAAGGGCACTCGCAGACTCCATGGACATCCATTTTCCAACAACATAATTTGGGCCAGACTCCTGGCCCCTAGCAATTGTCCACATCCAGGAGTTCTAAGCTAACTGACTCCAGGCCGAAGTTTACCCACCCACCAACATCAAGATCCATAGGGAGCAAGACTTGCAAGGGAAATAGTCGGCCAGGAATACATAGGGCCACATACACACCCTCTCCTGCTTGTAATTTTTCCAGCCTATGACAGCTAGACCCCATGCCAGTCCAGTCCAATCTTTTCCATGGCCAAATTGTGTTGTTTTTCAGCCAAAAATGTCCCCCAATATTGACAACAAACAGGATGAGGCAGCCAGCATTTCCTTAGGCCCAAGCCTGCAGCGTGGGAGCTTGAGTGGGCGCTTGACTGAGGCTTAAGCTCAGCCATTGGCTAGTGGGGTATGTGAGGACTCTAATGAGCTTTATGGGCAAATTCCAAAACAAACCAGCAAAGGCATAAACCACCCAATCTTGGTTACGCTCACCACACAGGTAAATAGGGTTGGGATGTAGAGGAAAGATGTTTAGCAGATCCAGGTCAAATTATTAATATTGATGTTGCCCATAATAAGGTTGTGGTGGGCCTTGGAGGTGGCCCAACACCTGGGCATGTGTGGCATTCATAATCTGCCACTGCTCCAGCATCTGTCTGTTGCTAGTTCTAAATTCATCTAGCATGACAGTGAAGTTTGTATTTAAGGTGGCCATTTGTTCTGCCATCTGTCTGTTTAAGGTGGCCATTTGTTCTGCCATCTGGCTGTTGCTCGTCCTAAATTCAGTCAGCAAGTTGGTGAAGGTAGTATTGAAGTTATCTAATTGTGCAGTAATCTGCTCTGTGGGTCTTTGAGTCACCTGCCTAAAGTAACGGCTGTCATGGCACCATGCTGACTACAGGATCGGCACCCGCCTCCCCTGGGAAACTGGTCGACGTTGCTGACTGCGTCTTCCAATTCGCCGGGTTTGAGCACCTGCAGATGCTGGAGGTCTAGGGCGAGCAACAGTACCAGATGTACTAGGCAAAACCTCTGCAGCAGAGCTAGCACTGGGGACTGTAGGCTCAGTCTCAGCCTGCTGCCCACGATGGGCTGGCAGCATGCGTCCTGCTTCACTCTGCTGCAGAGGATTTGGTGCAGTAGGATGCTGGGGCAGTGGCAGATTAGGTTCCAGGGGGCTAATTTCCGAAGGTCCAATCCGGCTGGCATCCTCCTCCTCCATATGCTCTATTACATCCATTAGCGGGGGAGTCTGTTGGAACATGTGAAAAAGTATGTTAGATTTTTGGCCTAAATATATTTGGGACCAATTAGTCATGTGTATTCACATGCATCACCATTTTCAGCAAAGTACACTTACCCTATATATCTGGTGTCCTAGGCAGCAGGGAAGTAGATGGCGTGCTCAAACTGTAGGAAGCTTCCACACTTCCAGAGGCATGATGCTGTGCTGGGGTATAAAGTAAAAGGCACATAAACACACAAACATCCCTTGATGAGCCTGATGAGTAAATATGCTTTAGAACATACGTGGCCAAGCAGGAATTACAACTCCCCCAATGATTAAAATTGGCCTTCCCAATGAATCTGAGTCTATCTTATATGTATGACTCACCCTGTACCTACAGATTGGTCACCTTAAAAAATAAAAACATGCATGTACTGCATGTTAGGAGGCTTTACACATCCAAAATGGCGCCTTAGGGGTCAACAGTCAGCTTGCAAATAGCATTTGGATTCTGAGTATGCTGCTGTGCATTCTTGCAATGTTGACCTTTCCATGACCCCAGCTCAAGTTTGTCTGACCAAAGCACAGCTCGAATCCCAGTGGTAGAAAGACTAAGAAGTAAGTGTTCCCAATTTTTCACTATATTCACATCACATGCAGTAATGTTAAAGGTCGTGTATCGACTGAAAATCTTTCTAAGGACCATTAACTACTGCACCCTGGGAGAGTGTCCATCATTAACCCCATTAACCCCATTCCTCAGCCATTCAACACCCGCCTACAACAGTAACCTCCCCTCAAAGCCACTCCCTAGGGGCCTGTGTTCATATCTGACTGTGAGCCTAATTTCAAAAGTTTCCAATAGCTCACATTAAAACAATCATTACTAACCTGCAGAAATGTCCTGGGTGTCCGTGTCATGTGTGCCAGAGAGGCCCTGTAATGCTGCGGGGTGCAGGTGCGGGGAGCCAGGACCATTTCTTCAGCTCTGGTGTATTGCATTTTTGTGGGGAAGCCTCCGCCTGTTTGCAACCTGAAAATAAGAGTATAAAAATTATTTGGCATTGTGGTCACTACAACAAGCTGCAAAATGCAAACATCAAATATGTACCCTTGATTCCCCCGTTATTCTGTTTCTTCCTTACTGCATATTTGAGGTCAGATATTTTTCTCTGGATCTGCTCCACATCTTTCCTCTCGTCCCCCGCTGCATTCACCTGTCTGGTGAGCTCTTCCCAGATTAGTTTTTTTCGCACTTTGCTGGTAGCTTTGGAATTATGCCCAAATAGCTCATCATAATGCACTGTTAGCCCACTTGCCAAGGCTAGGGTTTGTGCCTCACCAAACCAGCCGCTCAAGTGGCCTCGCCGCAAGGTTCGGCCTAATGGTTGTTCATCTGGCTCTTCTATGGTTGGTGCAAATTCAGGGGACATTCTTGGCTGGGGGTGTGGTGAAGAATAGGCAGTCAAGTCGCTTGAAAAAGAATGTACTGGGCTGGCATTAGGACTGGGGGTCATTGGCTGGGTGCCCACAGAACTTGCAGCCGTGGATGTGGCATATGACTTGCTTGTTTCCACGTGTTCCGGTGGCAAATATGGGCGAGCAGGAGAGGGTGTGCTTGGGGGGCTAGGGCTTCTCGCCCTCTACTTACTTTTCCCCTTGGAAGTTGTGCTCCCTTTCTCTTTGGATGTGGTTGGGCGGGGAGCCTTCTTCTTGGAGGAAGTTTCTTGACTTTTCCTAGTGGTGGAAGATTTGGAGGGGCCTGGAGTTGTGGCCAATGTAGCCTTGTGGTGGCCACTTTGCTCAGCGTTTCCAGCACCTTTGAACTTGATTTGTGCGACCGAGTGCTCGGTCTTGAGGATGTGTCCCCATGCCGCTCCGGCCTTTTTGTCTTGCGCTCCTTGGCTGCCATTTGCTTTCCGCTACTTTTCTTTGGTGCCATGATGAAATTCGCAAAGAGAATGAGCTGTGTGTCCATTACCCTTTAAATACTAATGACTAGGTATGACGCTTACGCGTACGCATGTGTCCGGCCGTGCGCATCCCGGAAACAGCTGGGGCACTACCTATCTGCAGCGGACGAGAAGTAAGATGGTGCCCACGATCTTCACCCGCCAACAACAGGATCTTGCTCGTAAGTGTATTGTAAGTACCTTGATTTGACATCTAAATGCATGCATAGGCCTTAAGGAAGCGCAGGAAGAAACTGTTGTTTTTAAAAGTGATTTAAACTCCGTGTCAAACAGAAGTTAGTGCACACATGTGCGAACCAACTCACTTGCATCTAGGATAGGTTAAGGCAAGAAATGTGATGGGGAATGTCATTTAGTCAACTCCAATTGTTAATGATCTTTGTATGCTGTTTGATCTAACAACTATTTTGATTTTTGTGTTTTTTAGACAATGATGGAGCACAGGTATGACTACCTGCCCAAGAGGAAGAGGAGAAGAGGAAGCTGGCCTTGGAGATCGTGGCCAGGATTCACCAGGACGGACGGACCACCTTCACTTTTATGCAGATCATGCAGCACTGGTCGGACCTCAAGCGACGGCACAAGCCCCGGGTGCGGCGATTTTTTGCGACCCATTTCCCAAGTAAGTACATACCGATTGCATGCTAGATGTCACAAACACAGAAGGTAGGTCTTTATTTAGAAATGCTTTTCTTTTCTAGTGTCTGAAATGGAGTATCGCATTAGACCCACCCGTAGGCGTGCAGTCTGGCCAATGCGGCATGAATCTGCACCACCAAGTGAAGGTGGTGCATCTCCAGGGCCAACTTCCTACCCCTCTTCTGTAGCTGCCTCAGACCAGCCCCTCGACCTATCAACAGAGGAGGGGCCTCACTGCATGGGCAGACAGTCGTACTAAACGACTCAGGCAATACCCTCCGGGTGATGTCACACACACATTCTAAGTGTCATTTTGTTACTGTACAATCAGACATTAGAAGTGAGCCTATTTTAAATGTCTCTACAGCCTCACATTCCCAGCAGTGGCAGGCCCCAGAGCGTAGGGTGGTCCCCGAAGCTGTGGTCGCCCACCACCGAAGTAAGTTGTAATGTAAATATTTTGAGTATGTGGAAAATGACATCAGCAAGAAACCTAAATCCCTTGCCAATGTAATTAGCATAATGACATATGGCCTCATCCATTAATGAATACCTTAGCATAATGACATATGGCCACATCCATTAATGAATTCCTTAGCATAATGACATATGGCCTCATAAGTTAGATTAAAACATAATAATCATTCCAACCATAGCTGTGAAACATGTATTTGCAGAACAATAATGTTCTTCTCTTATTTTTACAGACACCACACAGGTGAGATTAGACCAACTCACTGCAACGGTGTTTCGGCTGGTGGGCGATATACAGGAGCTCATAGCTTTGATGGGGACCACAGATGAAGAATAATTCTCTGGGGCCTGCCATGCCTTCGTAAATAGTTTTTAAAAATTTTATATTTTACAATGTTTTTAGAAAATTTTTTAATTTTTCTACAGAAATGTATTAAAAAATTGTTAACAAAAATCAGAAATCAAAACCAAACAAAAAAACAAACAAACAATTTTGCAGTTCAGGAAGAAAAATGAAACCGCAATGGAATTGAGGTAAGCATTAAGGGCGCAAAGGGAAGAAAAATGAAACCGCGATGGAATTGAGGTAAGCATTAAGGGCGCAAAGGGAAGAAAAATGAAACCGCGAGGGAACTGAGGTAAGCATTAAGGGCGCAAAGGGAAGAAAATGAAACCACGAGGGAACTGAGGTAAGCATTAAGGGCGCAAAGGGAAGAAAATGAAACCGCGAGGGAACTGAGGTAAGCATTAAGGGCGCAAAGGGTAGAAGAATGAAACAGAGAGGGAATTGAGGTAAGCATTAAGGGCGCAAAGGGAAGAAAAATGAAACCGCAATGGAATTGAGGTAAGCATTAAGGGCGCAAAGGGAAGAAAAAGGAAACCGCAAGGGAATTGAGGTAAGCATTAAGGGCGCAAAGGGAAGAAAAATGAAACCGCGAGGGAATTGAGCTAAGCATTAAGGGCGCAAAGGGAAGAAAAATGAAACCACAAGGGAATTGAGGTAAGCATTAAGGGCCCAAAGGGAAGAAAAATGAAACCACGAGGGAATTGGGGTAAGCATTAAGGGCGCAAAGGGAAGAAAAATGAAACCGCAATGGAATTGAGGTAAGCATTAAGGGCGCAAAGGGAAGAAAAATGAAACTGCAAGGGAATTGAGGTAAGCATTAACTCTTTAAGTGCCAGCCTACCTGGCGTTCTTGTCACCCTTTGTTGCCAGACCATTTTGCACTATTTTGCGCTCCCCATGTTCAAATGTGATTTTTGAAGGGATTTCCAGGGATTTCCCAGGAAAATTATATATGGTTTTTTTCAGCATAGTCTGGGCCTTAACATAAAATGTCTTGTTTTTCATTTTTTAGGTGTATTCTCAATATTTTTGGGTGAAATATGTGAAAAAAAAAATCAATTTTTGACAATTTGCAGTGCTTTTTGTAATTAAAAATGTACGTTTGTCAAAAAAATCTTATTGCGCACGAAATCCCAATTTCTGCCGGTTACAGCAGTACCACATATGTATAACCCTTTCCTGCCCAGGAGACTCCCCCAAACTATAACAGCACTTTAGGGGATTTTCAGATAAAATACAACTGCGATATGCGCTATGCGCACCTTGCAGCTTTTCCAGAAAAACAACCCTTTACATTTGAAATACCCCCAACAAACTATATATATTCTCTGGAAGTACACACCTCAAGCTTTCTAGGTTTTAAAAACCCTTAAAAATCCAAAAAAAATGACATGTGGTCCCCCTTACCCGAAGTAACCAGCCCGGGACCAGCTATGCATGGCTTGTAGGAACAGGGCGCAGGGGCCAGCTTTTGTGGCCCCTGGCCCTGCAGGCTACAAGCCATAATAGCCCATGGCCACGGGCTCTTCTGCCCCCCCCTGGGTTTTTGGGAGGCAGGTAATGGGGTTGTCGGGGGTTAATGGCCAGTGACTTGCCAGCCCCCAGCCTTGTGAACTGGTATAGGGATTTCTTGGACCCCTTAACAGTTCACAAGGGGTTAAGTGTAAAAAAAAACACCACACACACAGAGAAAAAAATATTTTATTATATACTTACCTCCCATCCATCTTGTACTGTGTCCCTTCCAAAAAAATGACATAGGGTCCCCCTTACCCGAAGTATCCAGCCCGGGACCAGCTATGCAGGGCTTGTAGAAACAGGGCGCAGGGGCCAGCTTTTGACCCTGCAGGCTACAAGCCCACATAGCCCGTGGCCACGGGCTCTTCTGCCCCCCCCGGGCTTTGGGGAGGCAGGTAATGGGGGTGCTGGGGGTTAATGGTAAGTCACCCGCTAGCCGCGGGTGACTGCCTTGTGAACTGGTATAAGGGGTCTCATGGACCCCTGAGTCTCACGTAGCTGCCACTTAAGTGGAGTAGAGGCAGCTACGTGAGACTCACGTAGCTGGCACTAGAAGGGTTAAGGGCGTAAAGGGAAGAAACATGAAACCACGAGGGAATTGAGGTAAGCATTAAGGGCGCAAAGGGAAGAAAAATTAAACCGCGGGGGAATTGAGGTTAGCATTGTAGCAGAAGCGAGTGAGAAAAAAGTTGAGACGGGCACATGAATGAGTTAATTTTGGTGTGCGCATGCGTAAGGTCGGACAGATTTTCATCTGGACATTTATTTATAGAAAACACAATTCAGAATCTTAACGGAAAACGTAAATATTTCGTTATAGGCGACGTTGGAAAAACCAAAAAAATGGAAGCCTACGCTGTTTCCTAAGTAACGTAAACGAAAAACGAAAGCTGAAAAATTACATTCTCGTTGGTGTACGCAGCGACGAACACTTAACATAAGGCTTCCGATGCATGCTTAGAATCACGCTTACGCAAGCGGAAACAAAACGAAAAAAAAACAGATCGACACAAAAACGAAAAACATTTTATGTCTCTCTGAATCAACCCTATTGTTCCAATCAGACGAGGCATTACAATTTGGGATGCCCCTCTGGGTGTATCCCCCCTGGTTCCTCATATAAACTCACCTTCCTGGCGCTCCCTCAGCACAGACGTGGCTGAAACTGAGCACGCTGACTGGCTGATCACATGGCTTTGCTAGTGGCTGCCGTAGGAAGTCAAGCAGAGCCAAGTGCACTTGCGGCCTCACATTTGGTGAAACAGGACATCTCCTTTTGGTTAAGGTGGACAACTCATATACATCAGCTGCCCCTGGCCCTCTTTAAGAGATTTCCTTGGGATTTATCGCAGAGGCGCAGCGAGGGCTTGGGAGGTGAGTGGATCTGGGCATCTGGGGGTTTTCACGCTGCGGGGCATCCCGATTCAGGAAGCCCCAAGGACAGGAACTAAGACTGCCCAGGAGTCTTTTAGAAGTTCCTCTTTAAACTTTTGAAGTTGGAACCCAATGGGATTAAGCACCTAGAACACTTAAAGGAGCACTATCTAGGAGCTAACAGTAAACCTTATTACATGATCTGGAAAAATCATGGTCTGTGGGCTACAAATAGACTCTTAAACTCGTTTCCCACACTCTCCCTCACAACTGCTGAAAATAATGGTCATGAAGCAACAATTATTTTCTTCTCTTGTGGGAAAAGAACCAAAGTGGCCAAGTTCACAGGACTTTCAGAAGACTTTTCCAAAAACTCTAAGAGCATGAGTAGAGGGTGGTACCTCCTACTCTGAACACTTGCAGACCAAGAATAAAAAAAAATCTGGACTATTACTGATAGATGTATATTTGAAATGTTGAAAATAAGATATGCTAGTTTTGATTAAAAATTAAATTATTAGATTTTACTAAAACCGGACCAACAGCTTGGCACAGTTGGAAAAGAAAACTCCCCCAGACTCACTTGTCCCATCTGGATGCATGATACTGAAGCATTGTCAGCACTTACATTTGCTCCTGCATCCACTCAAAGCTGAAACCCCACTTCACCAGTTTTCTAGTGGTAGCGCCCATTTTGGAGCTTCCTTTCCCAGCATCTCAGCCATGCTGCTGCCTGGTTTCAACTGACATAACTGACAATGCACAGTAACAGGAAGCCCAGCAGCACTTCCTGTTTGCAGGTGGCCTGCAGATCCATGAGATGCCATTTTGTTTGACCAAAATTGACCAGAGCAGGAATTACAAAAAGGTCGATGTGCAGCAACCTGAATTGCCCTGGGCAGGGATGCATATGAGTATAAAGTGGACCAGAATCAGCCTTGGAGTCTAAAAGGCTCCAGGGCTGTCTGATTCTTTCTCTTCCCTTCCCCGGTGAAGAGAAATGTTTTTCCTTAAATATAGAGGTAATATAGAGGTGGGGAAGGAATTTAAACATGCCTGGGATAAGCACACATCTATCCTAAGATAAAGAGTACATACAGTTACATAAGGGCAGACTAGATTGACCATATGGTCTCCTTCTGCCGTCAAACTTCTATGTTTCTATGTTTTTAATTAGGATGCTCCAGCGCGACAGACCAATATCTGGGATAGTGAAAATCCTGGGTTTTGGTCCACTTTAATTTATTTTACTTTCATTTACTTTAAATGTATTATGCATGAATATAATTTTATTTAAGGGATTGTAAAGTCTTTCTCCCTTAAAGTGGACCAAAACTACAAGATTCCTGGGCCGATCGATTCCCCCAGGGAAATTGGGATACCCCGCTCTGTGAAACCCCCCAGGTCACCCCAATCACTTACCTCCTTTCCCGGGTCCACCGCACGTCTAAGAGCAGCGGACGCATTCCGCTATCCTTCTAGCAGGACGTGTGCCCGCGCCAGCCATTTGTGAAAGGCGGTGCAGGCACGCTCCCTGTTAGAGGGAAGCGGGGGATGTGACTGTCAGAGCCACTGCTCTTAGACGCGCCATGGGACTGGGAAAAGGTCAGCTGGGCTCGACGTCCTGGGGGGTTACACACAGCAGGGCACCCCATGATCGGGGTGACCCCTGGGGAAAGGATCAAAACCCAGGATAGTGAAAATCCTGGGTTTCAGTCCACTTTAACACTGCTGTCTGAACTCCAGACCGGGAGGAGTGCGTTTTCTGGTTCAAGCCCTTTCTTTTGATACATTTATGTTTGTATTAGTACTTTGTTATGAATATTATTTACAAAGTAACAAAGCTGACTGATAAATTTAGCACCCAATGCACACAGAGATGGGGATTTCTATTTAAAAAATTGGGAGTTGAATAGACCAAAATTCAGTCTAGACGGAAGATTTGCTTTTTAGGCTTTGGATAGTCATCTAAACTAGTTCTAGTTCTAAAAATAGTACTATAGCAGATTTAATTATAATACAGTAAATTCTGCAAAGGCCATTATATGCAACACAGATAGTTTAAGTGGACCTTCGGTAAAAAATAAAGTTTGGTAAAATGCTTCCCCAGAAACCCCATTTGATAATCAGTGGCGTAAGCTGTTTTAAAGGCCTCCTGAACTACATGGAAGCAGCCATTTTGCTACAAAGCAGATAGCCCTGCTTACACATAAGCATGATGAGGGAGCTATGCTAGCAGCAGCCCACAGCAAACTAAGAGATATATATGTCATGCTGCACACACACTGAATAAACAGCTGCTGTAGAAAACAGAATCAGTGGCAGTTACTATGAATCTTCATGTTATCTCAATTGTGCGGCAGCTGCAGGGTATTCTGCATTGGAAACCATGTATCTACAATGTATGCATGAGCAGACATGCTGTAGCAAACAAAATTTGTGTCAGCGTGGAAATGGTTACTATGTATACTTATGGTATATTAATCATGTGGCAGGAGCAGAGCATTCATACAGTGGAGACAATGTATCTAGGTGATCTCTGCTGTAAGCAGAGCAATGAGTCATTACAGCAGATGGCTTTCTACTTCTGGATAGTGATAAGGAATGATTTCACAGAGATTTAAGGCAATTTTGACTGTGGGACAGTTTTTAAAGCACTTTGGGAAGCCCTTAAAGTGGCCCTTCACTCTGAATAAGAGTCTATCTTATATGTGTCCCACATCCTGTAGATGCAGATTGCTCAAATTAAAAATCATCCTACCTGCATCTACTGCATATTATGAGCCTTTAAACATCCAAGATGGCGGCTTATGGAACATCAGGCAGCCTGCAAACAGTAAGTGCCTTCTGACTGTGCTGCTCTTCATTCTGGGATAGCTGACCTTTTCCTGACCCCAGCTCTTCTCTGTCTGAGCAAAGCACAGCTATAACCCCGCCCTCCTGTATTTTATCCCACTCTCCTCAGTAAGTGTGATGCTTCTGAGTCAAGATGGCGGCGCTCGTATCCTAAAGTCCTGAACAGGGTTGCAGCCCAGTGGGGGAAAGAATAATAAGTAAGTGAATAAAAACTTAAAATATATTAATTTTAGATGCTGGGGAATAGTTTTATAAGGGTTTGGGCTTTTCAATAAATCATGGTGAAGGTCCGGTTTAAGGAGAAACATGGAAACAGTTCAACATGATGAGCTAATAAAAATGTACTTGATTGGAGTTTGGTAGTTCAATGGATATTTTGGTAAAAAAAAGCTTTGATCCAGAAGGGACCAGATGGATCACCAGAAATCCAGTTGGGACCAGAGAGGTCACAAGGTTCAAAGAAACAAGAAAAGCAAAAGAGTGCAGTTGAAATATGCAACCGGGTTTGGCTCATAGGAAATAATAGCCAGAACCTTACAACGTTCCTCTTCCTTGTGCTTTAAAAAAATACCCCCAGAGTATGTTACTCCTTTACATTGACAAAACAAAGATAAATGAATATATAGGATCACTTACATCCATCAGCTTCAATCTTGTTCACATACTCCTTTGCACTTTTGATATTCTGAGCAGTGGCCTGAATGGATGTTCCGGGTTTCCACACTTGTACCACATCCGAAAAGGTTATAATGTTAAAGTGGTCATCTCGGTGGAGGTCATTTAAGATGACAAACATGGCACTCTTTGTCTGCAGGAGGACATAATTAATGAAAGTTACTTTCACATGTCTTAGTGCCGCAATAGCTAGATGCAGAAATGGAGAAACAGATAGCTGCAATCTGTGCTTAGCTGCCTACCCCATGGCATCCCTGCTGCCTTCACCCTGTGCACTTGTGCTGGCAGACTTCAAGTTTGCCATGCAGTCAGAACATGCAGAGCTGGAATGCCACTGAGGCCATGGGATCAACGACCAAAGTGAGTATATGGTGAACACATCTTGGCATCCTAAATCAGCTCCTAGGAGGTGAGACAAAGGTGGGGGGTATACACAGGGCTTTATTCCTCTCTAAAGCAGACTATGAGGAATATTGTGAAAATATGGTAACCCATCTTGGATATATCTCTGATATACCCCTGCCATCTGTCTCGAAAAGGCTGTAATTAAATGCACTCAGATTTCCTGGATGGGAGGAAATCATCACCTTTTCCCCAGATGGCTTGCCCAAAGTGGATCGGTAAACACACTGCAACAAAGGGGGTCTCCACTTCAAAAGCCCTAGCTAGTACCAGTAACACATAGCCTAGACCGAAAGAGGCCAGAAGGAAAACCCCTGCTAGGAAGCTTTGACGGCCAGAGAACTTCAAAGAAATCCACCAGACATTCTAGATCAAGCACAGTACCTGGAATTTTGAGATCTCTGTGTACATTACCCAGAAGCGAACCCCATATTTAGAACATGAAGGTCTGGACACATCCATACATACTTTGCACAAGAGCCATATATCAAAGCTGTGTTTGGACTCAAAGCATGCCCAAAACCCTTTGGACCTATTGACACCAGAACCAGTGTTCTGACCTCTATATGAAAGCCTGGGGGGTGAGCAGTTTGTTTTTAATAGCTAGTATTGGTAATAGTCATACACAGAAAGGAGAGCCATCTAAGATGCTGGACACCACAACATGATATTAAGGGAGACACTGCTGGGAAACATCTCAACATAGAAGATGTTGCCATCTACAGCTTTAACGGTGAGAGCTCTGGAGTTGTAAATCTGTTCCTGTGTAGTGACTCTTTATGTATGTAATCACCATAGGCTCAGCTCTGAGGCCAGGAACATGGCACATTTAAAGAAGATCAGCAATGTCAGTCCCATGTTTCCTGTTTAATTAACTTTAGGGTACCTTTCCTCATGTATCACAGATAGCTCACCTGTTTCATTTTGGTGCCGAGCATTGATCCGCTGACATCAATAACAAAGATTACATTTTTCTGGATGGTCGGAAGTCCCCGTGGAGCAAAGTAATGCACAAAATATCCATTGTAAATCTAAATGACAAACATCAGACATAGGAAGTCACTTTCTGGATTTATCTCTCTGATAATTGACGCTCTCTGTGTGTGTTACATGTTTACTTTTTTACCTGAACGTCTCCTGCCAGATCCTTTAAGGCTACATCATACTGGATTACAAAATCCGCAGCAATACCAGAGCTAGACTGGGCCATCTGCTCCTTAGTAGTTGGGTTAAAAGTGATCCGAGCACAGTGTGGACTTCTCTCTACATCGGTGGATGGAGGCATTGCTGTCTCACCTAAAAACAGACAAATAGTGTAAAAGTAGTGAATGTATCGCATTGAATATATTACCAACTCCTGTGCACCTGAAGGTATAGACACTACCATCTTGTGTCATAACAATTACCTGCAGCTATCTAATTCCAGTACCTTCAAGCTAGGCTGATCTGGGTGGGATACATAAGAGAAGTAACAAAAAATGTGCAAAACTGAAACTGCAAATGTACTTATACTACACCATCCTGGGGAAGTCTGTATCTACCGCAATTCAGCAACGTCAGCATTTGGGGGGAACTTGGGGGGGGGGGAAATGGTGTGATAGGCAACACCTCAGCTTATAGCAGGATGTGGATCTGCTTTGAGTTTAGTCATTGCAAAATTGTTACATTAATATTACCAAATACATATATGATTTAAAGGGTTGGTCCAGGCCAAGTGTAAAAACTAAATATATTACTACCTCATGTGCACCTGGGGCCCAGTGTGCATTAGCATCCTTTGCATATGGTCAAATGGCCATTTTTTTATTTTAGGGAAACCTCTTGCAGGTCCGTCAGTATTCTCTGTGTGCTGGGATTGTAGCCATGGGAGGGGCTGCCAGTGATTGGAAACAGGGATTTTGTGGGGCATGGGTCTAGTAAGAGATCAGTTAGTAACTTGTAGAGAGATGTGGGAGACTTTAGAACCCACCCAGATCAGCCTAGCTTGATATATTGGAATTAGATTAGTTATCTGCAGATAATTTTAGGACACAAGATGGCAGTGTCTATGCCTTCAGTGTAGTAGTGAATAGTCGTTACAGGAAATAGTTTAGTAGTTCTAAGTGGAAGTGGTTCTCTTATGGCACCTGGGGGTAGAAACAAAAAGTTCCAAATGAGTATCCCTAAATGGATCAGTTCTGTTACCAAAATTAGAAGGTCATGGGCATCGTAGCGCTTTTAGAGCAATAATTAATTTTGTTTTACTGTTAAAATTATATACCTTGAAAAAGTAGTCGGGGGCTTGACTACGGAACACGTGGGGGCCCTTCCTTTGGCCATCCATGTGGGAGACATCCTGGGGACTCGCTCTTGTTTAGGTGACGTTTTCTTTCGCTGATATTTTATATTTAACTGGGACAACTTTGCACTTTACTCCTTTTGCTATATTTTCCTTATAGATTATACTATATAGGGTTGTATGGAATATACATAGCGCCTTTTTGCACCTTGGCACAGGATATTGCACTTTATATTTGATTGTTTTTGTATTATATTGTGATGGATTTAGCACAGATTACAATGGGATTGCGGGTCAACATGGGTTGCCCTTCATAATGAATGGCTTTGGGCATTTTTAACTATATGTTTGTATGTAAATTTTAAATAGGATGAACCCAATAAAGATGAATTCTTGAGATATATTTGGATTGATTAATTGTGTTGGAGAGGGTGCTACACCTTTGTGGCTAATTGAGGTGGTCGCTGGAACCATCATTTGGTGCAACATATAGTTAAAATTATATACGAGACCAAGGAAGTGGGCTAAGCATGACTAGAACATGTGTGACGTGACTTAAAAGATAAGCGTACAATGTTTGAGGTGGGCAGGACCAAAACAAATAAGAATTTAGAGCCCATAGTTAATAAGTATCGTTCTTTCTGATTTGTAAGTGCAGGAAATGAAAGTGAGGACCAGTCTGGAAGCAGAGGTAGGGGAAGAGAGCAGCAACCACCAAGGAGTCTGGTAGAAAATTTACAACCTAAGCACCTGCCAAGCACCATAAGATTAGCTGTGATCAACCCATTGCAGATAGGGGCTTCGAGAATCAACTGTGTTGCTGTTTACCAAATTCTGCTGTATTACCTCTCCTAGAAGAATACTCCTAAACAGGAACTCTGCTGTCTTTTTTGAAGCCTGTGTGTATCTGTCCTCCAAGGGGACCCACACTTGTAAACATGGGCCATGCTTCCTACAGCATTGCCAACCAGCAGGTGTGAGCGGGCTACATTTTCTAAAAGGCAGTAGCCTGCATTTATTCAGCTTTTCTCAGCACGTACCTCGTACAGTGTTAGTGATCAGGCGGCTGGTTCGCAAAGGCAGCACTCGCAGATACTCTATCCCTGTCCGTTCAGAGATTGTCACCTGCACGCTGAGGTTCTGGACAATCTGCCCGGGCCTCACGCTGACAGCATGCTCATATTTTCCAAGCTGTCTTTTTAGGAGCTCTTCATAGGTCAGGGCAAATTTTATTTCCTCACTGGCCTCCACATTCACTGAAACACGAAACTTTTCAGTCTCTCTGTCCCTGTGGTAGAGAATAAATGATTATGTACAATGTTCCATTAGCTGACATCATACCAAAATGACAACATTGTAATACGCACATTTCTTAGACCGGCAAAAGCCAGTATTTTAGGCTGGGCAATAAATATGATGAAAGATTTCAACAAACAAAGGAACAAAGCAACAAGTACAAAGATAGACCACACAGAGTCCCATGAGACCCCAGTCATAGTTCCATCCAATTGATTCATTTATTCTAAGTATGTCACACACCCCGCTTTAAGAAATTCATAACGTGTGGGTAATACTGACCTGTAGAGGGCGATATGCAGAGATGCCAGGAAAAAAGAGAGCCCCTCCCGGTCCATAAATGCCTGGGACCTCCCACTCATTACCCAGTCTTCATCTCTGCAGTCGGCGAGCAAGTCAGAAGATGTGGTCTCCTCCTTGCACAGGGGGATTTCAGGTAGCCGGGATGACTCCCGGCCCTTTAGTTATCTATTTCCGCCTGGATATTTTTTTTCTGTTACCTCATGCCTCCCAGCCTAGGCTGACGGTCCGGGTGAGGGTAGAAAAGCACCCTTGGTGCTTAAGAGCAAATGCTCTCCCGTGAGACCCTATATAAGAGGGTAGGCGGTCATACGGGACGGTGACCCTGGTTTGGGATGCCCCGTCCCTTGGCCTTACACTTTGGGTGGTCCCCCCCTTTGGGTAATGCCCCTCTCTCTAGCGGGATTGCGGAGGGTAGGAGCAGGGCCCCTTATTCGGTGTTAGGTCCAAATTTTGTAATCATTAATTCTTTATAATGTCTTAATGTATTAATTTATTAAATTATCCTCCCAATAGTTATTAACTTATTTATTACTTCATAACAGAGTGTATTTCTCTGTCAAAACGGCGCTGTCGCCGCCATTTTTATGCAGGCTTTCTCCCTGAGGTAAAAGGGGCGGGGCCAGGCGTCAGGGTCAAAGCCACGGCCTGCTCCCCTCCTTCTGTCTCTTCTGAGACCGGCGCCGCGGCCGCACATGGCTGCGGTGCCGGCCTTTTTGCATTGTCATGGCGGAGGGGAGCTTCTCCCCTCACGCTTTCACTCTTTGGGGGCGGGGCCGGGCTTTCCAGCACTGCGGCCCGCCCCTGTGTCACAGGCACCGCTGAGGTGCTTTTCTCTGTGCCTGTTTCCTCAGAAGGAGCTGGCCACGCCCCCCTTCTCTCCTCAGAGCTGCTCTTTACCTCACGGAGAGAGGAAGCTGTCTTCAGGACCACAGTGAGTGGCCCGGTGGGCCCCCCTTCTGTCCCATCACCTATAATTATATATTTTTATATCATATATATATATATATATTTTATACTCCGCTTTTCTTATTGGCCTTTTTTATTATGTCTTTCAGATATAACCTACAGTGGTGTTAGGGGGTTTCTCCCGGTCCTAGGGTCCCTGGGTTCTTAATTGGCTTATTGCAAATCCTCCCACTTGGGACATTAAAGGGGCATCCCGGGTTGCTTATATGCGTAATTCCCTCGGTCATTGCGACCAACTATAAGTTCACCTTATGGAAGCATCCCCGGGTACTGGGCTCGGGCTCCCCTCGGGGCAATCCCGGAAGTGTATGGGGTGTAGGGCATCCCTTACTGGCGATGATGTATATCTGTGTATACCATGCGCACAGCAGACTATTACGCGGCAGTCCGGACCCCAGGCGTCTGGTTCAGCGCCGCCGGTCTCTCCTCCCCCCCCCTCCCAGTTTGATCCGTTCCCAGTCTGACGTTGTCATGGGCGGGCAGTTGCAATCGGAGATGTGTGCCCGATTGGCCAATCTTGAAAAATGATTCTCCAGCACGGTCACCAGAAAGGCTCCGGCTAAGAGAAAGCACTTGTCGCCGTCTTCACCGGCGGTCGACTTGGATGATGTTGATAATCTGGACTGGTCTGATTACTCCCAACTTGAGGAAGGGGAGGTATATGAAGAATCAGATAATTCAGACGATCAGCAGTTTGTGGGTGCTGATACCGAGCGGGGCTTGGGGAGGTCTTCGGATACTCCTAATGTTCTGGCTCAGATGTTTGAGGTTTTGGCTATTTCTCCTCCTGAGGTGGTTCCACAGCAAAAGGGGGAATTTTTCGAAGAATCCAGGCCGCGCTTGGAATTTCCTAACCAAAAGCATTTTGATGGGATTATTGTTAAGGAATGGGAGAGGCCTGCCCAGCTCCCAGGTGTCCCTCAGGGTTGGGACAAAAAATATCCCTTTCCCTTGGATACGGTTAAGCATTGGGCGTCCCCTCCCGAGGTGGATGCACAGATTCTGGGTTTATCCAACACTACTGTTTTAAATTCTCCTGATTGCTCCACGCTTAAAGATGGTGAGGATAAATGGCTTGTCATGGTTTTGCCAGTGTTGGGTCAGCCATGAGGCCGGTTTGTGCTTCAGCGCTGCTGGTGGTGGCTACCAGGTCGGTGGTCAGGGACCTGTTGACTTCTTCCGGGTTAGATCCGGATAGTGAGGAGTTCCTTGGCCTTAAAAGGTGTGAATTGTTTTTGTCATTTGTACTAGCCGCCTTGGATGACACACTGATGATGTGTGGCAGAACGTCGGGTCTATTGGTGACTATTCGGCGTTCGGTTTGGTTGCGCCAGTGGGCGGCTGATTTTGTGTCTAAAAAGTCGCTGACCGCTCTTCCCTTTGTGGGATTACGGCTCTTTGGTGAGAAGTTGGATTCAGTTGCCAAGGGTGGTAAGTTACCTCAATGCAAAAAACAGCGTCGTCCCTTTCGGGGGGCGGGTTCCTTTGCTCCTTCCTTTCATGGGGCTAGAACTGGCAGAGGAATTGTTTTCCCCGCAGCCAGAGGAGATTCCTGGAACGGGGCAGAGGACGTGCCCGCCCAGGATACAGCTGGGGCTCTAAGCCCAAACCCGCTGCCAAGCCAGCTCAGCAATGAGGGGGCGCCCTCACCCATGTGGGTGGGGGGACGGCTGCAACACTGGCTTTGACGGCGTGGCTTCTGAAACCTCCATCTTGAAGGAGGAAGGTCTTTCCGATGCTGTGATTCGAACTCTCATTAGTGCTAGGAAGCGGTCTTCCTCTAATATCTACTATAGGACTTGGAGGTCTTATATTGATTGGTGTGAGATCAGGGCGTTGCCTTGTAGGGAATTTTCCATCTCCAGAATCCTGGAGTTTCTTCAACATGGTCTGGACCTGGGGCTCCAGCTTAGTACTCTGAAGGGGCAGGTTTCTGCCCTGGCGGTGTTCTTTCAAAGGTCATTTGCCCTACATCCTTTGGTTAAGACTTTTTTCCAGGGAGTCACGCACGTGCGGCCTCCTTGAAAACCTTTGCTCCCTGTTTGGGATTTGAATTTGGTTCTTTCTTCAGGATTCTCCTTTTGAGCCCTTGAATGATATTGTCTTCACTTACGCAGAAGGTGGCCTTTTTGGTAGCCATCACTTCAGTTAGGCGTGTCTCTGAGTTGGCGGCTTTGTCCATTCAAGCCCCGTACTTTGAGGGGCATCAGGACAAGGTGGTTTTTCGTTTCAAGTCCGATTTCCTTCCTAAGGTTGTTTCTGCCTTTCACCTAAACCAAGACATTGTTCTGCCCTCTCTGTGTCCTAATCCCAGCAATGACAAGGAGAGGGCCCTGCATTCTTTGGATGTGGTTCGTGTTGTGAAGTATTATTTGGAGGTAACGTCTTCCTTTCGTAAGACGGATGCCTTTTTTGTGGTGCCCTCCGGGCCCCGAAAAGGCTTGGCGCCTGCCAAGTCTTCCATTAGTAAATGGATCCGTCAGACCATAGTTGGGGCCTATTCTGCCAAAGGGAAGGTACCCCCTTTTCGTGTTACTGCTCATTCTACTCGTGCGGTTGGGGCGTCCTGGGCTTTTCAGCACCAGGCTTCTGTTGAGCAAGTTTGTAAGGCTGCTACTTGGTCTTCTGTTCACACTTTTTCCAAGTTTTACAAGGTTGATGTTCGGGCCTCAGCGGATGCTGTGTCTGGCCGCAAAGTTCTGCAAGCTGCAGTGGTTTAAGTTGTGCCTTGTTGCCTTGTTTTGGATCCCCGCCCTTTATGGACACTGCTGTTGGATGTCCAACACGTAATAATTTTCTTGAAGCGGGGTGTGTGACATACTTAGAATAATACCATTTTGTGAATACTCACCTGTAAAATGGGTATTGTAAGTATGTCACACACCCCGCTTCACCCTGCCCTTTTGTATTCTGGATCCTTTATATGGTGAACTTTGCGTTGTTATGCTTTGTGTTGGGCTCTTCCTGGTCCCTTACCTTACTGCTGTTCTTATACTGGGTAATGAGTGCGAGGTCCCAGGTATTTATGGACCGGGAGGGGCTCTCTTTTTTCCTGGCATCTCTGCATATCGCCCTCTACAGGTCAGTATTACCCACACGTTATGAATTTCTTGAAGCGGGGTGTGTGACATACTTACAATACCCATTTTACAGGTGAGTATTCACAAAATTGTATTTTTTTAATCTTTCCTGTTTCCTAAGGCTCAAGATTTTTCTAAGAATCAGATTTTTGGTGCTTCTGGGTCAAGCAGACACACACCTTGGGGCTACTTTCATACTGGGGCAACTGTGTTAGCGTCTTGTAATTTAAATTACTGGTGCTAATGCAGTTCTGTTTTTTTTCAAGTGATTTAATAGTGATATTTAGTTGCAATCCCCATTCTTTTGTGTGCCTGTGATCACACTGCTGTGGTGCCAAACCACCCATAGGTTACAATGGGCAGTATTTCACTGCCGATTGCGGGCTGAGTGGATTGTGATCATCCCACATTCGCCCCAGTGTGAAGTGGCGTTAATCTACAGCTTGTTTTCCACTTATTACTGAATGACATGCACTTATGATGCTGTCAGAAGTTTTTTCAGCAATTTGATATAGCTCCTGTTTTCTGCTTTCATTGCCATCACTGACTTTTTTCTCCAATTCTCCTTGCTAAGCCGCTCAGTGTATATGGTTGCGGTGGCTGTTCGTCAGTTTACATGTGTTTTGTATTGTGTTTGATCTTGAAAGTTAAAAAGAAAAACTTAGACCTTTAGTGACCATTAAATGGAACATATACAATATTCTAAAGCAGTGATTTTAATGTACTGTAGTTTTATATCAATCTTCAAAATTTAATCTTGTTGATTCCAGGCTTAAAAATAAACCTGAATATAGATTGTTCATTGGATACACATTTCTTTTTGGGACCTTACCTAGTCCCCACGTGGGCTGTTGTCTTCCCTTGCCGCCTTGCCTCATCATATATCTTCTTAGCCTGGTGTCTCTCCTTAACCTCAGCTATATGCGTCTTACCATTCACAGTGCTGCAAGAATAAAACAATATATTCAATGTTAAAAAGTACATTATACAATGGAATTTCACAAAGGACAACTAGCTAGTTCAGATTATATAAAATGTCTGTGTAATTGGTATCATGCTTCATATATGTCTTGGAAATGTCAGTATATAAAGCAATGGCAGGAATTCTGCGGATAGATGTAATCAGCAAGGACTTGATTACATAGAGGCCTATTATTGTACTTTAGTAGCTGACACTGCTAACGTGCTGACACTAAACAGTCGCCTCTGTGTATGGGTGTGGGCTGCTGCATTCCTTTTCAAATTCAGAAAGGATACATAAGTGAAGTATGACACCAGTTAAAAAAATGTGCAAAACTGAAACTTAAAACTTAAAGTGGTCCTTCACTCTGAATAACAGTCTATCTTATATGTTTCCCACACCCTGTACATACAAATTGTCCACATTAAAAATCATCCTACCTGCATCTACTGCATGTTATGAGCCTTTAAACATCCAAGATGGCGGCTTCCAGGCAGCCTGCAAACAGGAAGTGCCTCCTGACTGTGCTGCTCTGCATTCTGGGACTGCTGACCGTTACCTTACCCTAGTTCTGCTCTGTCTGAGCAAAGCACAGCTATAACCCGCCCCGCTGTACCTTATCCCACTCTCCTCTCCTCAGTAAGTGTGATGCTTCTGAGTCAAGATGGCGGCGCCCGTATCCTAAATTCCTGAACAGAGTTGCAGCCCAGTGGGGGAAAGAATAATAAGTTAGTGACTAAAAACGTAAAATATATTAATGTTAGATGCTGGGGAACCGTTTTTTAAGAGTTTGGGCTTTTCATTAAATCACGCTGAAGGTCCGGTTTAACTACACCATCTTGGGGAAGTCTGTACCCACTGCAATTCAACAAAGTCAACATCTGGGGGGAACTCGCTGGGGGGGGGGGGATAATGCTTATAGCAGGATTTGGATCTGCTTTGAGTTTAAGCTTTACAAAATGGTTATATCACTGAATATTACCAAACACATATGTGATTTAAAGGGGATTGTGTGGGCTTAGTAAAAAAAAAACAAATCATTGTTTGGTTACCTGCCATGAAACTGATTCATCCTACTCATCCTACCACTGGGTCCTTTTCTCTCAAACAGCAAAACCACCAATACTGGTCTCCACCCCATAGATGACCCCCTGAATAAAACCATGATGCCACCCGAACTACCCACTAACTGAATATATCTTGAAGCCGCTCCATCTACTCACAGACTGACAGACCACTAACTTTAAACATAGGTGGATGGGTAGAGGGTTTGTGTGTAATATGTTGGCTGTCTTGTATATAGCATGCAACCCTTACTTTAGATACCCCTTTATTGTATATGGTGTCTCACGCCTTCCACTGTCACTCCCCCCTTCCTACCCCTGTACCAAGCCACAAGAAACTATGTGAGATCTGTATTTGTACCTGACGAATAAAGTCGTTTTATTTCATTTGACATCTCTTTTTTTAGTTCATTGTAAGTAAATTGTCAGCTAAAACAATTATGTTGCTTAAAAGTTACTTAACAAATAAATAAATATAAATGCAAACAGGAAAGAAGTCAGCCCAGCCACCAATGTTAGAGGACAGAATGTAACATTCTGGGTGTGCAGACTGCAGAGAAATAGCAGCCATAGCTTTATAACATAATATATAAAAATTCCACAACAAAACATTTCTAACACAGCAGACTGCCAGAAATTATCTGTGATCTAACAATTTTGTAAAGACTAAATCTCAAGGTATTGATCAGTCGCACGTTAAAATCAATTGCTTGGCAGCTTACCTGAGCTTACCTGAGCTTACCTGAGTCCCACATTGTCTTTTTTCTCCAATCACTAAAAGGAAGAGGAATTTCTTCTTCATTTTTGCTGCCTCCAGCGCCTCAACCCACTGATCCAGACCACAAATACGGTGGATACCCCTTTTTAGTAATAGGCTAGAAAGGAGCTCTCTAAACTGTTAGTCAATCCCAGCTCAGTCCAATGCAATTCACACAGTGCACTTGAATCACTCAGTCGTCCCAATCCCATCACAGAGGACATGTGGAACAGGCAGTGAAAATGTATTTTTCAATTTTTCTGGTAATATAGCTTTGTTTTCAAAAAGGAAAAATATATATATAATTGCCATGGGAGTGTTCCTGGACAAATGACTTTAAAGCGGAACAAAACAACAAACAAAAACAAACAAACATTTTGGTTATACTGGGTTTTGTTTCTTGCACCCCGATTTGGGATGCCCTGTTGTGTGAAAACCCCCAGATTGCCCTGTAAAACTCACCTCTTCCCAGTCCTACAGCCTCTCGTCCAATCAGAGCCGTTTGCCATGCATACGTCATTCGTATCACCAAAAACAAAATAGTTGCACCAGAAAATTAAATACAACAAATCAGGATTTAATTTTGTTCTGCCCTATGTTTCTGGAATCTGGAGCGCAAGCGGCTACATCCCCCCAAAACTGCCATTCACTTTTATTGGGGTGAATTAGGAAACCCAATGTAAACAGAACATTTTTTTCGTCTGGTGCTGAATCACCACCAGGCAGACCTAAGTAGCATACTTTTTCTTCTGGTGCTGAAGCAACCCTAATGGCTCATGTTTAAGAGTGTTATAGTTATCATTTAGATCAAAACGTAACAAATGTTAACTATCCTTTTTTCTACATTACACTAGTAAGGGGTCCAAGTGACTCTTTATACTAGTTCAAAGGATGGGGGGGAAGGTTCGCATGGCGGCACACGATTACACAGACCCCCAGCGGCCAGGCGAGTATGGAAGAACCCAGAGCCCAGTGGTGCTGGCCCAGATGTTCATCCCTAGAGAAGCACTGGATCTGTGGTGAAGGGCATATCATCTGGGACCCTGGCATGGCTGAAGGACAGCTGGCAGCCTTGGGAGGGGAACTGGTTATGCTGACAAGGAGGCTTCTAAGCCTCAGCAAATGAGTGAAGTAGTAAAGACTTCATGGATGCCTCTGTGCTGAACTCGCAGGAGCTGTCAGCGAAGAATGACAGCTATATGTATACAATATGTATGGGCAAGCTAAAAGCTAATTTAGTGCTTTTTGGTTGCAAATGATGTGGCGCATAATGTTTAATAATTGATCGGGTTCATTAAAATGAAAACTCACCTATTTAGATCAGCCTATTATTTTGCTTAACCAACACACTGTACAGCATTGTCACCTATTGAAGCACTAGGTAGCATGCTTAGTAGAAATCTTTTTCTGGCCAACCTCTCGTCGCCACTTTTTAGATTGTAAACCTACAAGTGCGGTAAGTACGGTTACAATGTACTTCTGTATCAATATGTTTTGTCACAACTAACACACAATACCCTGCATAAAGTATATTACTTGTCTTCTTCCTCTTCTATCTTATACTTGGCTGACATCTTCTCCCCTTTACAGCCAAAAAAAAAAAGCTCATCCATCCAAGTTCCAGCGGCGGTAATGTCCTTATTCAGAGGCACAGGATCTGATCCTCAGGCTGGGGACTTCGGGACAAAGAACACGGATTATCTGTCCCACACTGGGTTTCTGACAGCTCATGGATGGACTTTTTATACCCACGAGTGAACGGAAGTTAGCTCACTCTGTCGGTAAAAAAGCCCAGCCTCCGCTTGAAGCTTTATTATCATTGAAGCAGCGGCCCTATACGAGGGATGAGTGGAGTCTAGTAAAGCATCTATTGGTTGCCGTGCAACTAACAGTGGCAGCGAATTGGAAAGCCCCCAGACTATTATGGCAGGACGTAGAGGCGAGGATGGCAAACATAATGGTGAATGAGAAAATGGCAGCCTCCATTATGTCTAATAAGGAAAAGGCTGACCAGGTGTGGGAACCATGGAGAGAGTTCCAACGGAAAAGTGTTATTAGGTTTGATGGCCCTAGGGAATAGGGTTAATGACCACTGACCCAGCAGGAGGGGAGATGTTGCGTGTTCTGGGACGCCCCCCTTCCTTCCATCCACCTTTATGGAGGTCCTAACATCGCCACCCTTCCTTTTTTCCCCCTCCCTTCCCTTTTCCTCTCTTCCCTTTTCATTCTTTACCCTTTCTTAACTTCTCTTCCTTCCATCTTCCATTCTTTCTGCTTGCTTTATTTTGTTCTGTTTAAACAGGTAGTCTATTGAGGACACCTTAAATTGCTATGTGTGGTTTAATGTATAATGAGTTTATAAGTTAATTTGCATAACATCCTCTACCGCAGCTCCTCCCAAGAGGGTCTTCGGTAGAGCAAAAGCCCCCCACCCCTGGGGCAGTACGCCCGGGGCGGGTTCTGGTCACAGTGGTGCAGCCAGGCTGTTTAGAGTTAACAGAGACTCACATAAGATTTATTAGAACTTGCACTTTAATAATGATAAAGACAGAAATTGTCTGACATTTATACCGCTTAGATTAAATAACACCAGTATGCTGTATTATTATCTGTTTGACTGGAACATGCTGTGATTATATACCATGTTGTAAACTCTAAATTTGCACAATAAAAATATTGTAAAAAAAATTTTTTAAAAAAGCCCATCCTCACAGTGGGTGAGCAATGGAAGCTAGGATTGGGGTTGAGGGCACAGATCCTCCACTAGTAGTTTCCACCGCTCACTCCTGGCTGAGATCATTCTGCATAGGATAGCATCCGACGATGGAAGGCGGTAAATGCTACTTTAAAAAAAGGACTTTCACTTAACTCTTTGTGAACTGGTAAGGGGTCCTTGAGCCCCCTACACCAGTTCAAAGAGCAGAAGAGGCCAGCATATCACCTGGCAGCAAGCAGAAGGGAGGAGAACAGCAGGTCCCATTACCAACCTTACCTGCCTTTCCATAGAAATCCAGGCACCAGTAAAATTTAAAGAAAATGTTCTATAGCCTCCTGGATTTATCGTATCACCCAGGCTAGCATTCTGGGAGAAATGTACACCCCCTCCAGAGTATAGCCCACTGCACGCCTGCAATATATAGTGCAAAGTGCTTAAAAACTGATTGGCAACAAGAGGTAGGCTGACACTGAAAGGGTTAACAGTAATAATGAGATTTTAAATCTTTTCTTTAGGGGTCTGAACTGAACATGGCAGGCCTTAGGTTTGAAGATGTCATGTGCAAGACTGTAGGATGCCCCCCCAACAAAACAGTTTGGCCTCCAATAGACTCCCTAAAAATTAAATCTGGCAGAGGTAAGCGGAAGGCATCTGTTAGCGGAACAACACGCAACATCTGCCCTTCAATGTAAATGTTTATTAAAAATAAAAAATAGTCTAGCCCCCCTAGGATGACAGCGCTCTGTGCAGTCACTCCATCTGAACAGACATGGGCGTTAATATTCTACACCTACTCCTATGGTTACACTGACTCTATTCTGAAGCCTACCTGAACATTAACCTACAATTTAGGAAGCACTACTCTACAGGGCAAAATCAATATGGCCCAAGGAAAGAACAATACGAATAAGTCAGCAACAGCCCAATCTGAGCTATTACTGGAACTCTACAAAGTTTCATTTGGGTAAAAAAAAAAACATTTTGTTTTCCCAGTAGCAATTTACATTCTAGGACACTTTGTTCTGAACTTAGCTGATCTCTACTTTTTTTTAGGGACATTGGTTAAATTAATTAGCAAAGGATGGACACAAACATCTCAAATTGTTAATGTTCTCTACTTTAATTAATAAAAAAAAGTGCCTGCTGGACAAATAATGTTACCTTACATCTTTTTCTCTCTTTTTAAAAATTCCCAAGAGAGAGAAACAGCCTTTCCTCTGTTTCTTGGTCTCCAGGCAAGCAGAAGTTTAAGCGAGCCATGCACAGGCGCCAGTATAAACCGGAGAAAGGCGGAGGTTGGCCAAGATTAACTTGGCCTGAGTGACAAAACCTTTCCTTGTGACAGGGAGTTGTGTGTGTTTTGCGCCCGTTCTTTCCCCTCTTCTGTGTATCTTTGGTTATTTTCCAAAACTTTCTTCAAAGGCCGGGGTTATTTTTAAGTTATTTTCTGTTGTGGGCATCAGCAGAATGGGGTGAGAATGGCTGCAGTCTTTTTTGTCAGTGTCCTCCCTTTACTTATGTGCTATTGACAAGCAAACGCCCACCCCAAGGAATTTTAATTTGCTGAAAACAAGCTCCCTATGAATGAAAATAAAACATTTGTCATATTAAAAAAGGCTTTCTAAGATGAAAAGCTTTTAAGCAGACCCACACTACATTAGACACTGGCTTCATCTCTGATTCTCTGATCACTACGCACAAAACATGTCCAAGAACCAAAGCCAGATGGGCGATTCCACCTGTTGACTTCCTTATGTAACTCTGTAGTCAAAGTGCATAAACTGCCATTCAGCAACTAACCTCATCATGACTGTGCTCTCGCTTCTTGACAGAATGCAGCTTCTTCTGAAAGTAGAAACAAGGCAAAGAGTAGTGGCACACCCCCCTGAATTCCTTTACCATAGACCACCAATTATAGGGTTAAGCTGGTGGTCTAAAGCTCCGCTTCATCAGACTGTGGACACTGGGAGAGACGGAGATCAGCCAGGGTGATGAGAAGGTCTGTCCTATTATGTTGATCATTTTGTGGCATCACAAAGCCAGGGGCCATGCCCACATGCTTCAGAAGAGAAATCATAAGGTGAAAAAAAAGGTGCAAAAGTAGCCCAACACAATTGTCTATCAATTGTCTTTGCCTTCTGTATCCCTTTAACAAACCTGTTCCAAAGAACCAACCTTCTCTCCTTCAGGAGAAACCAACGAATCAATTGCCACCTCACAACATGCAAAGGGACCTACCATAACTAGGTCATCGACCCCCTTGTTTTTGACCTAGCCACCACAATTCCATTGCTACACCATTTTTTTCTAACAAGGCCAACAAAAACATGTCACAACCCAAGCCCGTGGGGTGTACCCTGGCCCTTCTAAAGAACTTAAAAGATCTTTTTTTCCTCCAACTCGACATGCGTAACTACCAAGCCCCGTGCAGCCAATACAAAGCTAAAAACTGCCCTGTTTATTTTTATTCTGGTTTACTTTTGATCTCTGGCATATCAGAAGACAGATTCTGCCCACTTGGGTTTGTGCTGGGGGAAGGCTGATATTTTATTAGGCTTTAACCAGGGGACATGAAACTTTTATCATTTGAACGCTACACTGGGCTGGGAAGGTCCCACTTGGTTAATATGGGGTTCTAGCTTTCTAAAGATATCAAAATGGACATGGCTGGCATGTCCTGGTTAGGAGTAAGGGGGTTTCCTTTGTCCACATTGAGATAAATATCAAATATGGGGAACCAATTTGACCGTCAGACTTGGATAAATCTTATGGCGGTGTCTGCAGGATGCTAGCATACCTTTTATTCAAGTTATGGGACAAATTATTTGTAGTTACTCTTTTAGTAACTCTATACTCCAAGCTGTGCTCTCCCCACCTTTTCTTATCAGTGGTTGTAACTGTTTATGGAAGGGCAATGAATTTATGGCCCTGTGCTAATAGGATACTTGTAAGAATGCAAGGGGATGAGGCAGAGGGGAAAACATGACATAAAATAGGACAATGAATGTCACACTCACACCACTTGTATTTGGGATGCCTCACATGCCTGTATTTGGAATGCTTCACACTGCCTTTAATGTGGGATGCTGCTCACTGTCTGTAATGGAAGATGCCGCTGATTGGGGTGATTGGGGGGGATTCTGCACACTGTCTGTAATGGAGTGGTTGTGGGAGGGGTATTTTAGCACACCATTTGGTTCAGAATACATTTTTCTTCTTATTTTCCTCTACAAATCCTGGGTAAGTCTTTTGGGCAGACGCGTCTTAAAGTCCAAAAATAAGGCATTTTTTTGGATGACACATGTTATATTTTTTTTGCTTGTAAAATCCCCATCCATCCCAAATACAACAGTATCTCATGTGTCTGCTCTGCAGACCCCTAAAATGAACAGAGTGCTGAGATATTTTCAATTAAATTGAGATTTTCAATTAAAATACAGCTACTATGCCCACTATCAAGGGTTAAACCCTCTTCGGGGTGAGGGGGCATTTTTTTATTATTTATTATTTTCAAAGGTTAAACCCTTCCAACTCATCTTGCACTAAAATGAAAGGTAATTGAGCTTTGATTGTATACTGCTGCTGTTGCTATACTATATCTTTAAGGGCTTTATTTAATAAAGTTAGGAGAGCTTCCCAACTTATCTTATACTAAAATGAAAAATGAATTGAGATATGATTTTTTTTTTAATATTCTTTATTTAAAGATTTTGCAGTTTTAAACATTACAGCCAATTATACATACAGTACAGAACAAAGGGAGGGGGGGAGGGAAGGACCCCAGGGAAACCATATTCAAAGCACAGAGATCTTCACAAACATAGATCAACCTTCGATTCCAAAACCCCTTACTTGGTATGGAAATCTCAACTACAATCCCTTCTTGAGCTCCATTACTGTGTACCATGCATAGCCAGATAATGTATGGTTATTGGCTACCTGACGTAGTCTACCCTGCAGTGCCACTGGAGGGGAGGCAGAACTTTCCAGTGCTAAGTGCTTTGATTTGACCGGCCCGGGGGGAAGGGGAAAAGAACACTAGAACCTGGAGGGAGGAGTTGGGAGTGGAGGGGTGAGGAGAGAGGGGGGTAGGTTATTGGTGGTTGGTATATGGGATCTGATAATGGGGCGAGGAGGGGCTGTGGCGTGTGGGACACGGCTCCTGGCCATGGCCGCATCACAGCCTTCCTTAAAAAGTAACACTTGAGCTCACTCTAACCCCATTTAGCCCAAATGCCGCAAGTAGAGTCGTTGGCACGGCCCAGAGCCCCACCGGTCAACCAAATAGGTCTCTAAACTCCACCTACTCCTCATATATTAGCCAAGGCAGCCAAGTGGTTCTATATTGTTCATCCCTGTCATGCAAAGAGAGAGTCAGGTCTTCCATTTCCTTTATACTAATGACTTCCCTTGCCCAGTCCCTAATGGAGGGTTTTTTTTTTGTTTCCAGAATCTAGGTATTGTTAGCTTGGCGGCATTTAAGAGGTGGATCAATAGGGTTTTTTTGTATTTCCCGGTCGGGACCTTCGTCGAATGAAGGAGAATCTGGGCAGGATCTCCTTGCACCTGGGCCCGCGTTAGTTGTGTGACGATGGGCAGGACCACTTCCCAATATTTCGGATCTTGGGGCATGTCCAGAGGATGTGAAACAGCGTCCCCCTCTTTTCACCACATCTCCAGCAGCTAGGGTCTGCTGCGTTAAACATCTTCCCTAGTCTATCGGGGGTGTAATGCCAATGTGTCAATAGTTTGCAGTTGGCCTCCTGGATTCTCGTGGCCACTGAAGATTTGTGCGCCAGGGTCGCTATTTTATTCCTCTCCCCATCCCCTATTGCTCTGCCCAGATCAGTGTCCCAGTCCCTCCAAAACGAAGGGGGGGTCTCCTGTCTACCCATGGATATATGATTTTTGATGGTTGGTCTTATATTGTTAACCATAAAGCTAGCGCTTAAAGCACACCTATAACCCCTAGCAAATTTTGTGCTGGAGACAATTGTAACTTGCCTCTTTCCCATTGGCCATCTTCCTGTATGTGTCCCTCTGACAAGAGAGGGTAACAGAGAAAAATGTGGCTGGTTCCTTGTGAAGTGTGCTGTATTTTCTGGCCCCCATTCACAAGGAGAAGGGAATTGGTGCAGAATGCAGTACTTCTCCTTGGCACCAAAGCTTGAGTTTGCTTGAGTTTATGATAGGAAGGTAAGGGTTATAACTCCCTGCTTGGTCAATAGGACAAGAAGTTTTTTGCCAAAGAATCCATGCCTCTCATTAACAAAAAGAGGTTCTTGTTTAAATGACACCTTCCAGGTTAAGGTGTCACCCATTCATTTTCTAGTCTCCATAAAAAGCAAAGAAAATAATTCCACTTGGGTAATTGACAACGAAAAGAACACTAAGAGGTTGATTTAGAGCCAGATGAGAATTCTTACTCCTTTTTTAGGAGAGAAAACTGCCATTCACTTTCATTGTCTACTTTGGGGCTCATTCAAAGACAATGAAAGTGAATGGCAATTTACACTCTTAAAAAGAGAGTGATAATTCTCACCTGGCTCTGAATCGACCCATAAGTGCCAAATTTCCCACTAGCTAATAACTATTCAAAGCATTCTGAGAAGCTGAGACATAGTAAATCTAGAGCTAAACATTCATGTCTGGTACCATACATTATATACTTACAGCGTGAAGTTAGATATGAATGCTGAACTTGGCAAATCCAAATCAAAGATGGCTTCCTTAGCCTCAGCATGAGGATTAAACATAACAGTTTCCACTTTTGTGTAGGCATAGCGGGAGACGATGGTTGACTGAATATGAAAGCTGTTGATTTTCAGCTAAAAAAAATTAATACACTGCATTAAAATATGTCTGACATGAAAGATCATAAAAGGTTACTTGCACCATTACTGTTCAAGCAAACAACTGGACATGCAAGATCAAAGCTTCAGAAGTGGCTTGGATCATTACTGACCCAACAAACAAATGGAAGTCAACTTTTGGGCTTTGCTGAATTTTCCTATTTATAAAGTGATTTGTGGATTTCCTATGGAAACTGACACTGTTTCAAATGTGTTTCACATCCTGAAAACTACCAAGAAGAGTCTGGTCTAGACTGTATACTTTAACAGCTTATCCAGATGGTAGTCTGGAAGGTGAATGTCCAAATAGTACTCAATTTTACCAAAAGATGGCAAACATCAAGGTGTGGCTGCAGGACCAAGGGGAAGGTATACTTTGCTCACCTGCCACTGCTCCTGTGCCAATCATGATGCTGGATCCCACACCTCTAGCTTTGGAAAAAGTGTGTGTGTGTGTGTGTGTGTGTGTGTGTGTGTGTGTGTGTGTGTGTGTATGGAGTATGAAGCAATACCAAGACATTCACAATTGTCCATCGGGCCTGCACCTAGTCTTGCGTTCCGCCACACACTTCTGGATAGGCAAAGTTGTTAGTGTGGACACCCAGCATCGTTCCATGGAGAGAGGTAGCAGGTGGCAGCTGTTCTAATCTGGGGTTTGATTAAATGTTCACCAGAGTGATTTTCACTTAAAATAATAAGACTTTCACTTTAATACCTTAAAATAATTTTAACCAGTTAAACTGTGGCGCAAACACATGTGACAGGGCCTTGGTGCAAACATTAAATGGAGCCCTGTCATGGATCATATAGCGCCCCTTTTCCTGTTATTTTATCTCAAATGAATGCAACTAGACAACTAAAGAGTGACACAGCTGAGACAAATTATGCGTTTTTTCCTATTATATAATTTGTGAGCAAAAATCTGATAAATAAGGTGGAGGAGCAACAATAATGGGCCCTCCTGAATTTCTGATGCCGGTGTAGTCACATCCCCTATAGTTATGCCCCTACTAAATCAAACAAAAGGTAAAAAGTTCTGATATTTTATCCATTCTTGAAGGAGAATTTGAGAAGTAGCTGGAGAACCAAAGGCCAGTGAGCGTAATATCTTTAGTTAATGGAATTAGATCTGTCAAAGTCTTACTTTAAACTGGAACTTCCCCCATCATGTACATACAGATTGCTCACATTAAAACCAGACATTTCAGCTTTTAACCCCTTGCAAAGCTATTTTATTAAATTCTCACCCAGATCATTCTCTGTGAAACCAAGCTTTGTGACCATGCTAGATTTATTCAATGGTAGGATGATCTCTTGTTGGATTAAGTAGACTGGGGGAAGACTTCCCTTCCGACTCTAAAGCTATACATTATTTGTAGATTCCAAGATGAAAACTACTAGCTCCTGATCAGGTAGTACAGGTCGAGAGACTGCTTCAGGAGGGCTACCTCTTATAAATGCTGGAGATGCGGGATAAAAAAAGACAACTATGGTTCATATTTAGTGGTAGTGTTGGGCCTACAAAAAAGTCCATCCATGTAAGATCTCTGTTAACCCCCAGATGATTATTCCATCAATGCTCTCTTACATTCTAACTGAGCGGTGAATTTCTGATATTGATTGATTGGGTTAATCATCCTCACTGATTGATTGGGTTAAGTAACTGGAACTGATTAAGAGACTGGAAGAACTAATGCTGGTGGACATATGTAATGATCATAATCATATCACATTATCATAATGGCATACTGGAACTGGCTTTATTTTCACAACCCTAATGATTTTAGTATTTTTATACTGGTGATTTTACAGCCTAGTTTAACCAGCCTCTGAAACATTGTCCCTATTTGTTTTTTCTTCTCTCCGTGTTTCTATTCTTTCAACTACTAGGCCTATTCCCTCTGCCGAATTTGATTAGTCCGCTTGGCTTTCCAGCTTTCCCATTTCCAATCCTCTTTTATATTTGTTTTCTGTTCTCTTTCATCTCTCTATGATTCTATTATTTCAAGTATCATCCTCTTCGATTCTTGCTGTGAACTGCCAAAGGCTTTATTTTGTCATACTTGAGGGGTCAGGTATACAGTCTCTTTTATCATGACACATACCGAGGTCTATCATGAAAAAATGGTCTGATCATATTAATCTTAATAAATACAATAGATTGCAAGAGGAGGGTTTACTTTTTTAACCGGCATAAAAAAAATTCTAGCCAAGCTTATTTTAATTTTTTAATTCATCAGAACAAATGTGAATGCATTATTATCCTTTTGTGAGGAGACAGGCAGTTACAAATAAGCAGTTCTGACCCTGTTTCTAATTTCTTCCAGTAAAGCAGTTCAGACACAGGGTATGTAAGTAACCACTTTTGCTGCTATCAACCATGTTTGTAGGAATTTTTAATATTAGAAAATGTTGGGATAGAGCTCCTTTAAGAACCCAAACAATTCAGTGAATAGTCAAACCAGTTGTTAGGGCGAGCGCTGCGGGCCCATCTCACAGCACTCCCCTCACCTCCGTTGCTGCTTCCTTGCATGGTTCGGTGCGCGCACGCCCCGTCCACTAGAGGCCACGCATGCCGGATTCCTGAAATTTAAAGGGCCTATACACCACTGATTGGTACCTGGTCATCCAATCCTGCATCCACTTCCCCTAATTAAGGGGCACTTCCTTTTCCATCAGTGCCAGATCTTGGTCTTCCTTTGTATGCAGAAAGTCTGTTGTTTTCAGTATTGCTCACCCGTGTACTGACCTTTGCCTGTCCCCGACTCTGAACCGGTGCTGCCAGCCCCTGACCTCTGCTTGAACTTTTACATCACCTTTTGCCTGCCTCCTTTGTACCACGCATTACCTTGGCTGACTGCGTGGCTGAGCCGCCGTTGGGGGGTAGCGACCTGGGGGTCACTCGCCGCTGCAAGACCAACCTGCTTTGCGGCGGGCTCTGGTGAATACCGGTGGCCTCTTAGACTCCCCTGACGCGGCACTCGCTATCAGTAACACGGTCACAGCGGATCCACACCTGTGCCGCCTCACCCGGTCTGTGACACCAGTCAATAGTCAATAGGGAACAGTAAAAACCTTGTGCACATGGTTGAATAGACTGTTGTGAGTAGCAACCTATTTTACTTTGAACAAAGTAAAACATCTTTAAGCTTTTGCAGAGACAGCTTGTGTGGTATCTTCCAAAAACAAAGACAGACAGCACTATTGCGTAAACGTTTTATCCCCCTGCTGTATATGTAACTAATTCTTTATCTAAAATTTCCAAACCACATTGGAATCATATGTACATACATATGGAAATGAAGTATTACACACAGGGAGTGGTACGTCTTCATGTGTAATCAACTAAAAAAACAGGGATGGGGAAAGTGTCCATGTTCCAGTGAATTGTGATGGAAAGCTTGGGGTATTGTCATATTTTTAATTAAAGGATAACAAAGGCTATTTAGTTTTAATTGATTCCTCGTCACTTGTCAATAGTGATGAGCAAGACAGACCTCCTACCTGATGCAACAGCCATTCATCCAAATGTGTGTGAATTGGCCACAATTGCTCATTTTTGGTTGTTTACCCCCAGTCTTTTCTGCCCCAGATACCATCTGCTCCATTGAAAATGTGGTTCAGTGGGTTTACTTTGTACAATATTATGTGGTAAGTTGGGGGTACTCTCGGAATCCTATTCTATTACTCCTAAAGGTATATCGAGAGTGACAAAACACAACGCAGCAATGTCTGAGAACCAACCAGCATCTGCTTCCAGGTGGAACCAGCTTCATTCCATACCCTTCATTGGTGCAAGGACAATCAAGACACCACATCTTTTAGATTCCAGGACCTATGTGGCTTGTGAGTTTGCTGTGGACATTGCCTGCTGGGGACTTCCAGTACTTCAGTAATCTCTCTGCAAAACACTGCACAGTCCCTGGAGCCATAGCATCTCAGCTATTTGTAACTATACGTGTGGCCCTATAACACTTTAAACCAAAGGAGCAACATACAGAGTAAACATTAAATATTAGGAGACTGCCAAAATATGTACTTTAACCTGTTCATGAACAAGCTAATTTACCACCACTGATTATCTTTAAAATGTATCCAATTTTCCTTAAAGGGTTAAGGAGATAGCCTGCTAAATATTTAATATTGTGTATATTTCAGACTTGACTTGATTTTCAAGTTCTGGGTTTTTTAATTCTGGGTCTAGGATTTCTTTATTACCCATCCTCCTCTGACAGGCATATATGTGGTTGCTACTAAAGTAACCACCCAATTTTTTCCCAAATAAACTATTACAATCTCTCGAGCGCCTTTTGTATGCCAACTGTAGTAGGAAAATATTTGATTACCGTTTTATTACACCTTTTTAAAGATGTTTCTCTGAAGTTAAAAATAACTGGTAATAAATAAAGAAGAAAATATTTAGGCTACTGCTCCCATGTGTAAAACATCTTTTTCATAAGAAGCCTATTCTCTCATCACTCATGTGTTAAAGAGCTCAAACAAACCAATGGGAAGGAAATGTAGGAAGCAGCCTGATACTTTTATAATTGGCATAATGGGACTCTATACTACAACTGTGTTTCTTTTAAACTGGATTCAATAAAAATGCACCACTGGAAAATATTACCAGTGCATTGGCTTCACCTAGATCCATTCACAAAGTCATACGTCAGTATGGCTCACAGTTCCCTCAGGTTCTTAACGCAGAAGTCCAGTATACTCCCCTACTCCCTTCCCGGTGTATTTGGGTACCTCCACTTTGTGGATTAGTGCTGCAGCAGTAGGCCTTGGCATTCAGTCCCCCTGCAGTTGCTGAACGGTGGGGGAATAGGCGTTGGTGCCAGGGGCTGTAGGGCTCATTTGTTATTTTAATGTGCCAAATCGGGTTTAGCACTAGGCAGGGGGGGGGGGGGGGCAGCAAGATTATATTAAAAAACATGTAATCACAGTTAACTGTACCAATTCATAAATAAGGGGCTGATTGACGAACAGATATGAAAATGTTCACAATACTTTGAGTGTGTGAGTTTGCAATGGATTAGCGTTTTGCCATCTGCCACCTACATGATACTCTAATGTTATAGTAGATTTCGGAGCTGGGCAGCAGGCCTTGGGCGGGGCTTACTTCATGGGGCTCCATGAAGGAAGGTTGCCATATTGACCATGGGGGTAAGGGGTTATTTTCAGTCCTGTTATCTTTAGATCTATAAAATATATGTTAAGAGATTTTTATGTTAATTAAAAAAGAGGGTGTGAAGAAGAAGGTTTTTTAAGGGTTTGATTACTTTGCATTATACATATTTAGTTTAGTCTGAGATATAACTGTTATTTTCTTAAGCTTGTTGTCATAGTGGGAGCACTGGCAATTGTTCGGGGCCAATCACAGGTAAAGAGGGATATGCATTATTTTTATATGATTGCTCTGCATGCAAGAGCTGGTTCAAATATTTATATTTATAAATATTTTTTATATTTATATCCTAAATTTCAGTCCCACTAGTGGGGTGAGTTTGGCCTTCACACTTTATTGTTGGAAAGCCCACCGAATGAAAGGATTTCACCCAATTTAATTAAATCATCTACAATTAATAAAGGCTGCTTTCATGCCTCTGGGGCCGGGCTGACCCTGTGATGTGATGTGATGCCGGGGCGATTTCAATTGCCCAGCAATCGGCCTACAAACATTGTTCATAGTTTTCTATGGAGCCATTCACATTGGTGATAGTAATTACTGAGCGACTGAAAAAATATCACTACAGCAAATAGTGATCGCTCCTAAAACGGGACAAGAATGATTGCATTGCAATAGTGATTACCACTATCACATGATCGTGCCAAGGTGAACTGTGCCTCAGGGTTCTTATTTAACTCATCAGCTATAGAGAAAAAAGGGCTAGTATGAATGTTGTTTTTTTGTTGGCTAGTCCCTTTAAAATTGTTAGCTGCTGATGATATGTCTTTTTTATTTTTACAGTATTCTTGTGGGGAGTGTTATTTGGGGAAGACTTTTGAGTTATGGGCAGCCGCATGCCCCCCCCCCCCCTCCTCCCCGGGTGATTATATGTTCAACAGGGTAGGATAAAAAGAACATTGAATATTTTTCACCACTGGTGGTCACCCTAGGAAGTGTCCAACGGAAGGGTTTAAAATATTTAACACTTTACTTTTTACCCTAGCTCTACCTCCTTATGCACAATTAGTCATTCTAATATTTGCTTTGGATTGCTTGGTATCGATTTTTATAATACCTCATTCTGTATTTTTCTACTAATGACTAATACATATAATACTAAAGTATAATGTAATATATACAATATAATATATACAACTATAGTATGTATAAACAAGCCCTTCAGAAACTCTGGAATGCTCTTTCATCCGCTAAAAAGCGTACTTTACCTCTCTCATATCTACACAGGCCCGGAATCCCAAACAACTGTTTAAAACTTGCCACATTCTTCACTAACAAAATTGACAGCCGTCGTGCTGGCTTAAATCCTCTATCTACTTCATCCCACATGACTCCCCCTCTAACGACTTCCCTAACTAATTTGTCTCATCTCCAAGGTCCACCTAACTACTTGCTGCCTAGGCCCCATTCCAGTCCACATTATTCCAGAACTGGCCTCATCCCTTGCACTCACATCACTATTCAACCTCTCTCTTTTATCTGACACCTTCCCTTTCCTATTCATAACCCCAAAACTCCAAAAATCCTCTCTGGACCTAAACAGTTACCAACCTATCTTGCTGCTTCCTTTCCAACCAAACTTATGGAACAGCATGTTCACTCTGAGTTAGAACGTTATATCTCTGCTTATTCCGCTCCTACCACTCTACTGAAACCACCATCACCAAGGTTACTAACGATCTTTTAACAGCAAAATCAAAACGCCACTACTCTATCCTTATCCTCCTTGACCTATCCTCTGCTTTTGACACTGTTGACCATCCTCTTCTACTCCAAATTCTGACATCTCTGGGAGTTCAGGACCATGCACTTTCATGGCTTTCCTCTTACCTTTCTGATCACACATTTAGTTTGTCCCACTCAAATTTGGTTTCCTCTTGCCACCATTTGTCTGTTGGTGTACCACAAGGTTCTGTTCTTCGAGAGCTTCTTTTACACCTATGGTCTTGGACAACTCATAATATTTGGCTTCCAATACCACTTCTAAGCAGACTACACTCAAATCTGCTTTTCTGGCTCAGATCTCTCTTCTCTCCTATCCCGTATTCCTGACTGACAGCTATGTCATCATTCATGTCATCCTGCCCCCTCATACTAACCACTTGCTGCCTCCTGCCGTCTCCAATTCAAAAACATCTGCTGCATCTGGCCCTTCCTCTCACCTGTTACCACCAAAATCTTAGTGCATGCCCTGACCATCTCCCAACTAGATTACTGCAACACTCTCCTTTGTGGTCTACCAACAAACAGACCGGAACTACTCCAATCTATTCTCTCTGCTGCTTGACTTGTTCATCTCTCCACTCACTTCTCTAGTGCTGCTTCTTCTCTTCTTTCAGTCCCTCCACCGGCTGCCAATATCTGAGAGAAGTCAATTCAAAATACTAACTTTAACTTACAAAGCTCTCTACAATCGGTCTCCTGCCTACATTTCTTCACTTATCAACAAACACTAACCCAAACGCAATCGAAAAAAAAACTTAATAAAGAGACCCACTGATGCTTTCACTAGGTTATGGCTGCATCAGGGAGATGGGAATTGTCCAGATTTATCTTATAATATATGTGTACACCCAGAAAGCTAATCCATGGGGTTTTCTTTGCACCAGTAGATGGACTGCGTTGCAAAGGATCAGATAAAGAATCAAGCCACGGTCAAACAAAAGAGAGAATTCAAAGCATTGTCAGAGGAATGCTGTGTACTAACTAAAATCAAGCAGGTCGGCTGACCAATATATCAGGGTGTCATTAGGTTACTAACAGCTTGAACTGGTTGGAGCCCAGAAAATGGAATGTGCATGCCATCTAGACAGAACTCCATTTTTGGCAGTGACCAATTTCTCATTCACACTCACAATCAAGGGTTGAAGTCTAACAGTATGTTATCCTAAGCTGGCAAGTACAGGGGATATAAGGCTTTATTCCAGCATGTGGCTCACAGCTTGCTTACCCTCATCTCTCACTACTTCTGCAATTCACACCTAAATATAAAATATAACCTAGACTGCAGAAAAACAACCTATATTTTGAGGATCAAAAAAAAACTAGGCTAAGGAATGGAACACAAAACAAAATAAACTGAAATGTCCCCCCTGAAACAATTAACCAGGCATGTTCTGCATTAAGTTTGAACATATTTAAAGTAGTCCAAAATTAGAAAATTAAATTTTTATTGTTGTCTAGTATGATTTCCGGCTATTCAAAAAAAAAAGAAAAAAGAAAGAGCATATTGGGGTAGGGGGTGGAAGCTGTTTGCCAGGCTAGTTTACTGCTCCTCTAGTTTCCTAACTGACATTCTCCATTGGACATTATAACTGCTAAACTGCTCATGTTTTGTCAGCTTGCATTGATATTATGAGTTAAGAGGCTTTTTATGTTATTAAAGTTGTCCTAAAGTCTCAAAAGCTTAGACCGGCATCAACAAGCAAACAATGGAAGCATGGGATCTGCTTTTACTGCAGCGTAGCTGCAGCCAGGTCTAGCGACAGTTATACGCATCACTGAAAGAGGGTAACTAGGTTCATCTATTCTCAAGCTTGTTTTTCATTTTAACATTGTGAGGCAAATTGTTAAAGAAAGTTTCTTTCAAATTGCAAAGCAGGCAGGGGCAGACCAAAAATGAGCCTGTTAAATCACAGGCCCTCACTAGCCCATGCTTCTTAGCCACGCCCCCAAAGGAACGTAGCTGATAATTGCGTCCGTTAATCAGCTTATGCTATAGCATTGAAGATCATAGAGAGAGATAAGCCATGTGATGGTAGTGAAGCTTTAGTGGCAGAAGTGGGGGACGTCCCCCGAATCCATGATGCTGAAGCTTCAGGGGTAGAACATGGGCTGAAGTGTCTTGACCCCAGCCCAAGTGGCCTTGAAGCAATGAGGCCCACTGAGCCTTCTCTCTGTGTTCCATATGACCAGTCTGTCTCTGATAGCAGGGATGCATGAATGTTTGTATGGGGATATCTCTAGAACACCCAAAACTGGAACTATTATCTTTTTGGCCTTGGCAAATAGTAAAGAGGGAAAGGTGTTCATTTGACACCTATTATTAAATATTAAAATCAATCTTATCAGTGCAGGCTTATCAGAATTTCTACATGAATCAAAATAGATTTAATCCTAAAATATTTGTGTCTTTTTATCATCTGAAGAAGTTAGACAGAGAAAAACATTAAAGTGGACCAACCTGGGATTTTCACTATATTGGGTTTTGATCTCCCTTGGTGCATCCCAATTTAAGATGCCCTGTTTTGACACCCCGCTGCTTGGCCGATATATATACCACGCCGTTTCCATGATGCAGATGTGGCTCTCCTTTAATCAGCTTCTTCGGCTGCGCATATCAATGTGTGATTGAAGTACCTGCATTGGAGCCTAGCCGCACTTGTGACTGGCGAGCGACACCCCCTTCATCCCTCTAAGGCTGCGTGTGCCTACTCCAGCCATTCAGTTACGGCTCATGCTCCGTGGGTCAGTTGGCGATGTAAGAAAATCTGGGGCGACTGTGTGGATTTTCACATAGCAGGGCATCCCAAAATCGGAATGCCCCATGGGGTGGTTGTCTAACCTGACCTAGCATCTTATAAAGAAACACAGGACATCAGAGAAACAGGAGCAGCACCTATTTAATGGATATTTAATGATTTTTATTCAGATTTATGTAGCCAAGTATATGGTATTTACATACAAAAGGGCATACTGGGGAGGCATCAGATTTAACAGGCAACAAGCTCTAACCAACCAACTAATCGAAAAAAAAATCAAGTACTAATATCTCTTTTTCCAACCCACCAAGTCCCTTCTATCTTCTGTCTACAACTGCAGAATGTTAACACTCTACATTAGAAGCCATATTTCCTCAGCAGGTGTAGGAAGTAGAGTCTTTGCAGGGCTTTTCTGACTGTAAGGTCAGTCTGTCTTCCCCACATTAATTCTTGGGTGTTTGCGTCACCTGCCCATAAGACACACCCAGGATTTGGAGGAGAAAAATAAGAACAAAATATTCTGAACCAAATGGTGTGCTAAACTACCTCCCTCCCAAACACCCTATTAAAGACAGTGTGCATAATCCCCTCCATCACCCCATAACAGACCCCACATGACAGGCAGTGAGGGGCATCCCAATTACAGGCAGTGAGGGGCATCCCAATTACAAACAGTGTGAGGGCATCCCAATTACAAGAAGTGTGTGCTCATTCCAATTACAGGCAGTGTGAAGCATCCTAAATACAGGCAGTGTGAGGCATCCCAAATACAGGCAGTGTGAGGCATCCCAAATACAGGCAGTGTGAGGCATCCCAAATACAGGCAGTGTGAGGCATCCCAAATACAGGCAGTGTGAGGCATCACAAATACAGGCAGTGTGAGGCATCACAAATACAGGCAGTGTGAGGCATCACAAATACAGGCAGTGTGAGGCATCACAAATACAGGCAGTGTGAGGCATCCCAAATACAGGCAGTGTGAAGCATCCTAAATACAGGCAGTGTGAGGCATCCCAAATACAGGCAGTGTGCTGGCATCCCAAATACAGGCAGTGTGAGGCATCCCAAATACAGGCAGTGTGAGGCATCCCAAATACAGGCAGTGTGAGGCATCCCAAATACAGGCAGTGTGAAGCATCCTAAATACAGGCAGTGTGAGGCATCCCAAATACAGGCAGTGTGCTGGCATCCCAAATACAGGCAGTGTGAGGCATCCCAAATACAGGCAGTGTGAGGCATCCCAAATACAGGCAGTGTGAGGCATCCCAAATACAGGCAGTGTGAGGCATCACAAATACAGGCAGTGTGGAGCATCCCAATTACAGATAGATTGCAGGCATCCCAAATACAGGCAGTGTGAGGCATCCCAAATACAGGCAGTGTGAGGCATCCCAAATACAGGCAGTGTGAGGCATCACAAATACAGGCAGTGTGAGGCATCACAAATACATGCAGTGTGAGGCATCCCAAATACATGCAGTGTGAGGCATCACAAATACAGGCAGTGTGAGGCATCCCAAATACAGGCAGTGTGAGGCATCCCAAATACAGGCAGTGTGAGGCATCCCAAATACAGGCAGTGTGAGGCATCCCAAATACAGGCAGTGTGAGGCATCCCAAATACAGGCAGTGTGAGGCATCCCAAATACAGGCAGTGTGAGGCATCCCAAATACAGGCAGTGTGAGGCATCCCAAATACAGGCAGTGTGAGGCATCCCAAATACAGGCAGTGTGAGGCATCCCAAATACAGGCAGTGTGAGGCATCACAAATACAGGCAGTGTGAGGCATCACAAATACAGGCAGTGTGAGGCATCGCAAATACAGGCAGTGTGAGGCATCACAAATACAGGCAGTGTGAGGCATAACAAATACAGGCAGTGTGAGGCATCACAAATACAGGCAGTGTTGAGCATCCTAATTACAGATAGAGTGCGGGCATCCCAATTACAAACAATGTGCATGCATCCTAATTACAGACTGTGTGCGGGCATCCCAAATACGGGCAGTGTAAGGGCATCCCAAATACAGGCAGTGTGAGGCATCCCAAATACCATCAGTGTGTGGGCATCCCAAATACAGGCAGTGTACAGCATTCCCCAAAAACAAACCAAAAAAAAAGGACATTTCCCAGCCCACACACAGAGTTTCCCGCTGACTTAAACAGAGAGAGACACACACATTACTGGCGTCCTCCGTCTTAGTTATCGCTGCTGTCCGCCACCTCTGTAGCCGCTGCTCCTGCCCGCCGCAAGTTCAGAGCTAGAAGGTTCTGGACACCGGGTTGGGCGTGGCATGTGACTCATGCCAGCATCCAAAGACGCTGGCCGGATTCATAGGCCATGCCCACCCAGAACCTGGAACTGGCTCGCTCTGAACTTGCAGTGGCTGTGGAGGCAGCGGCAGGAATGGCGGCTACAGAGGCGGCAGGCAGCAGCGATCAGTGATGACTAAGGAGGTTATTTAAAAAGGGAAAGCGCTAGGTAGCGCCTCGTAGCGGCAGGTGAATGTCGCGCGCTGTAGGCAAAACCACATTTATGAATCTGGTGAGCAACTCTAACAACGCCATGTAGCGGCCGATGTATTATTACAGGTATTACCTTTCGCTCAGTGTCACTCTCCCATACATTTCAATGGGAGTTCATTTGCTTGTGTTTAAACAGCGTTAGATATGTTTTTGGGCTCAAATCATTGTGTGACCTCTCCTGGCTGCAAACAAACATTTTTAAAAACTATTTTGACTTTTTAGTTTTTTTATGCAGAATTGTCATAGGTCTGGTACTAAAGTGTTAATGTCACACAGCGTCTGGTGCTCTATGCTATAGCGACCAGATTTAGAGCGCTGACGCTGTGTGTGTGTCCTTCTTTGATAAGTATGGTGTGGAGCGCAGAGAGTCGGTCTCCTGGTAGGATTAAAATACAGGGGTGACAGGTTTAGTGTATCAGGGGTGACAGGACCTGTCACACGATTTTCTCTTCCGTCCATTAATAAAAATAAGAAACAAGCCTGGCTGAATATTTCTTGAATTAGGGTGTATACGTGACCTCTCCTCCCGCCATCCAGCATATTTATATGGATTTTTATTATTTGCCCATTTTTTCACTATAGTGCTCCTTTAAGTTCTTGAGATTGTTATAGATCAGTCTGTATCTTTGGCATTATTGAAGGTTATCCATGTACTTGGTGTGTCTCCCATGCTAAGAAACGATCTAGGAAAAAAGGCTTATTTTGTTTGTTGTTGCTGGGATGAATATACTCAATCCCTTTCTCAGACACCGAAGTGGAGGATATGGTCCAATAAAAAGGATATTTAATACTGAGCCTTCGTGTAACATGGGGGGTTACATTTGAAGATTTTTTTTCTGCATATAATGTTACATTATAGAGATCAATAGAAATGTTGCCACCTTGTTTGGTTGTAGGTGTACAGGGAACATTGATTGGTGAATCAGTAGTAAGCAGTGGCAGCCAGTGGTGGGTCAGTTGACACATTCAGCTGTTTATTTGTGGAAGGCATTTGTACATTGGTGCTTGTTAGTCATTGAGATATTTACACTGTTTCTATGCAGTCAAGGACTAAGATCTGTTTCATAAATATCCCACATTCCTCAGATGTTTCGTTTTAGCTAAAACAAATCAGAGTGGGAGCAAGAAGTACGTCTAATCAGCAACACTGTGTGCGTGCAAGATGCCAAGAGTAAAACCCGCGGCAGTTTTTCATCAATAGGATAAATGAAGCAATCCACAATGCTGATCTGTACATGCGGCATGAAGTCAATGCTTTCTTATAGCAGATGGCATTCACATGGGTCGTTATGTTAAATTTACAGAGGATGACTCATTTAGTCATTTCAAAGCATAACACCAGACTGAACATATTTTACAAACATGTTCCCCCTTCCCCTCTACCACAGTTTGGGCACTTGTTTTTACTTACCCCTGCCCCGGATTAAATGTGGTTGAGGCCCCTGGGTACAAAGTATAGTGGAAGCCCCATAAGCAACTGTAGCTCAATCGCTGTCCTTTTTAAAGTGGACCAACACCCACCGCTGATTCCCGGGCCGATCAGCTCCCTGCCTGCGGGGCACCCCGATCGGGGGTGCCCCGCTGTGTGAAACCCCCCAGGACGCCCGCAAATCCTACCTGTTCCTCGTTCCAACGGCGCATGAGCGGGCCGCCGCCGCCTCTCGCGTATCCCTCTAGCAGGGCGCGCACCACCAATCACCGCCGACGGACAAGCGAGGTCCGTCGACGGACAAGGTGAGAGCGCCCGCCGCCGCATGGTCGGCGCGGGCATGCTCCCCGTAAGAGGGACGCGCAAGAGGTGGCGGCGGGCGCTCTCACCTTGTCCGTCGACGGACCACGCACGTGGGAGTGGGGTCAGGTGAGTTTTTGGGGCATTCTGGGGGGTTTCCGATCGGGTGCCCCACGGAAGTGGACCAACACCCAGGATAGTGAAAATCCTGGGTGTTGGTCCACTTTAACAAGTGGGGGAGGACCTAACTTGTAACGAGCCCCAGGGCAGAAGCTCTGGTTTGTCTGTGGGGATGGAAGAAGCTTCAGAGAAGAGGGGCACTCTCCTGAGAGAGTATTCTGGCTATGGCTACCTCTCTGGCACAGGATGATGCTGGATCATGGCAGAAGTAAGTGTAAGTAAGAATGTCTAGGACAGGGGGCAGAGACATTTATGTTAAAAAAATGTAAATCATACTGGATTCTAAAATGAGCCCTTGTCAGTCTCAAGCTGGGTTTTAGTTGGGTTTTAGCGGCAAAGTAAAGTATAAAAAATCCTGTAACAGTAATGCATTCATAAAAAAAATCTTACAGGGGACTCTGGGCCAGTGGAACAAGGGCGCCTGGCGCACACTGCCTTCACCACCTGCGTGGTACCTGTTGACATATTTACCTAGCCATGCCGCCTCTCCCCTCATGGACGGTGGCCCAGCCTCTACATTGACAAAGCACATTGGGCCTGGCCAGAGAGTTTTTTGGGGGGTCCTGATGTGATGATGGGAGCCCGTGGATTTTCCATTCACCATATAGGCAATGTGGCATTCTCCCCCCTTACATTTCCCATAGGCAGTGTGGAATTTCCCCATCCCTTCCCCATAAGCAGTGTGGCATTCCCCTCTCCCATTCCCCAAAGCCATACAAACAAGTATACTTACTTGCTGGCCGGTCCGCCACAGCCACCGGGAGGCCTGAAGATGGAGGAGCAGCGGGCTGGCAGGGAGAGATCAGAGTAACTGCCCACTGTCCCTGCTTCTCGGACGTGGAACGCACACACAGACACACGCAAGCGCCAAGGTCTGTACAGCCAGTGGCTGTGGCCTGTGCCAAGCCGTCATTGTCTATTGAGGACAAAGCCATGCCCACCTGCTGCACGGACCTGGGTGTTTGTGTGTGTGCGTGCACCATGTCTGAGGAGCAGTGGCGGTGGCAGCGGAGAAAGCCGGCCCACCGCTCCTCCATCTTCTGGCTTCCCGGTGGCTGTGGCAGCCGGGCCAGCAGCATGAGAGCGCCGGTTATGAAAGTTTACATTGTCAAGTTTTGGTTACATTTGCCCCATAAGATTTACTCACATTCCCCCTGCCCCCCAGAATAAAAGTGTGTCTAGGGGCGGGTGAAAAATATATATAAATATTCGATATAATTTATAAACAAACTGGACCATAGTAGCCAACGCACTGAATCCCGGGGTACACTGCTTACAGCCATGGACCATTCAGCCAACTTTCAATCCAGGAATATAATAACCATAAAGAGTTACTATAGTTCAGTGAGTGGTACCAGCAATTGATAGTAGCAAACAGAGTAGATTATGCCTTAAGAAGAGGCTTGAACAGCTTCGAATGCTTGCATTTTAAATCTTATTGAGTTAGCCAATAAATGGTATTACCTTAACCTTGGATTTCCTGCTTACATTGATGGCTAACACGGTACAACAACTTACTAGCAAACAGAGTTATTCCTCCCCCAAAAACTAAGAGTTATGTATTTATCTCTGTCTTTCCTGGACTCCCCCCCCCCCCCCCCCACCACCACTGCACCTGCTACCTGTCTCTTTTACCGTACCAGTTAGGTTTTGCCATAGAAGCTCTTCTGCCTCATGGTTTTCCAATATGTCATGTGCATGCATTATGTTTCTTTCTGTACCACTCCACTAAGCCAGAGGAGTAATAATGAATCAAACATTGGCCGACTTGTTCTCAATACAGTTCCACATTCTTAAATAGTTGAAAACGAGCATGTTTTTGGCTGTCATGACTAATTGAATTGTGGTTTTCGCAGCCCCTCTGATTGCGGTGATGTGCAACCTCTCAAAACATAATGATTTAGTTATTCTGCGTTAATACATCCCAGGCTACTTGGTGTAGACATGAGAGAACACGCCGATGCCATTAGGCAACAGTTTCCAAGCACAATTATTGAGGTAATTTGTTAGTAGTACACTAAAAGCTTCTCCGCCCTACAAAGACCTCCCTCTTATGTTTCCCCATGAGTCCAATACCCAAGCAGCCGCTGACAGTAGAGTGGTTATATCAGCATCAAACCCTCCACTGAATCCCTCTTTATTGAGGGAAGCATGCCGCCCAGACTGAATTCCAAAATAATGTTTATGCCTTGGTTTTGATGTTACATGGCGCTATTAAAATCTCCATCTACACGCTGTACAGGGGTTTTACACAATTGTATCAAAAGAAACGTTTACAGGCAGGTAACGCAATGGACTGCATTGCATTGTGTGAGTCGGGATAACACCTGTATCTGATCTCTTCTTAAAATGAATGAAGGCTGGTGCGACCTGTCCTATAACAAATTCAGCGCTGCAAAGGCTATTAGGGCTTAAAGCAGACCAAAGCCCACTGAACCTGGAAAATACATTTGGACAAAGACCCAGCTGATATTCCCTTCTTGGCATGTAGAACCTTTTTTTGTTGTCCTGCTCTGTAAGATGGCAGGTGATAAGTCGCTGCATAGGTGTGGCAATGACATTAGTGGCAATGAATGGAGGAGGCGGAGCTTTACAGCTAAACAGGCGGCATTATCTGGGATTAGAGTAAAGCAGGAGCACTAAAAATTATCCAAAGGTGCTCCTCATGGGGAAAGCACTTCAAGGCATGCTAGTTAAAAATGTGGGTGTTGGTAATCTTTAATTACATCTTCCCCTCTGTAGTTTTTCCTTTCCATTCCCTGCAGGGCACTGTAGCGGCTCTCCAAAGTTTTCCCCTCCATTCAATCCCATTTCATGCACAAATGTGGTCACGCAGCCATGGCTGTCTTTTGGCTTTGGCAGTGTGAGTGAGCTCAGCAAACCATGGCAGTTGAGCTAGCCAGATTCGCTTATGCTGGAATCTCTGAGGGGAAGGGGCAGCAATGTAACTACATTTGTAGAGCGATACGAAATGAGGGGTAAACTTTAGAGACCTGCTATATATTATCTACAGTGCACTTCAGGAAACCTACACCAGCAACTCAGATGTACCCTAGAGTCTATAGATTAATGTTTGTGTGTTTAAACTTCTACCAAAAGACGGTAATGATGATGATGAAGATACAGGACAGCAGGCAAATGAGGAAACTGCAATATAACACACACAGGGATAATGATAATTTTTAAGAAGACAATTATGCCTTAAAGCAGATGGAAAGCAGACTGCCCCCCCCCCCTCGCCTGATTGGCTCTCTCAAAATTGCCGCTGTGACGAGGTACAGCCAGCTGGCCTCATCCCCGGTATGCTGTTTGTACGTGCACGTGCTTTCTGAAAGGCTGGGTGTGGGAGCATGCATGACCGAAAAGAGAAGCCAGGGATGCAGAGCTGGCGGAGATCGCATTGTGGGACCCGCCAGGATCAGATAAGATCACCAGTGCCCTGGGGGGTTTCACACAGTGGGGCATCCAGTATAGGATGCCCCAGGGGTATGCCAGCGGCCTTTAAAGATCCCAGGGCCCGGTCACAAGGGTTTTAATCCACTTTAACGCAATTTCAAACCCATTTCCAACATACTGTCAAGGGGGCATCCAGGTGGCTGGGGCCTCCCTATGCATAGACCCTTGTAATGTCCACAATCCTTAGCTGAACCCATTCCCCAGAGTGAAATGCTCCAATCAGGGGGATGAATTGCCAGCGTCAGGGGTAAGGATTGTCAGCGCCGCAGGGGTCTATGTGTGGGGGGGCTCCAGCAACTTCTAACGCTCTCTTCCCTGGACCCTCCATTTGGCACCTCATGACTGGCTGCCTGGGTAGTGGCTTCTGGGAATGAGAAGGCCCTTCTTCAGATTCCTTCCAGATAGCCATTTCAATCTGAAGCACCACAAATTGCTCCTCCATGTGGAGTTTCAGACTGGAATGGATATCTGGAAAGTAGATTGCTAGTTCTGTGAGATTAATTCCTTTCCACCAACTCTACGCCCTGGTTCACACCTGTCCAGTACTAAATGTGCATACATATATACATAAATGGCACGTCTGTGCCATAAATGGCCCCTTTTACACCTCTCCGCAAAAAGTCCTGCCTGCTGTGTCATGGCCACAAATGCATCCCATTAAACAGGGCTATCTATTAAACGCAGTCGCAAACAGGAACGCAAACAAAAAAGCAAAAATATGCCACAAACGCAACCAGGCAGATGTGAAAATAGCCTTAGATTTGGTCCTGTACTTCTACCACTTTACCACGCAGAATGTGACTATTTATCAAGGGATAGCGGCAGGTAGTTCCTTGTAGCGACAGGGAGTGAATGGTGAGCACCGGGCGCTGTACACAATACCACATTTATCAAAGCGATTCCGGTGAGCGACTCTAACAGCGCCATGTAGCGTCCAATTCATCATCACGACGGCTCAGCGTATACCGCCGGCACTCTGGCCTCCAGAGCGCCTGGTATTACCTGTTGCTACCTGTCGCTCTCCCATACATTTGAATGGACGTTCCTTTTCTTCTGTTTAAACAGGGTTTTCTTTTAATGTATTTATTTATTTTTTTATTAAATCATTGTGTGACCTCTGGCCTATTAAATGTCATTTTTGTAAACTTTCTTGTTTTTTATATTTGTATGCAGAATTGTCATTACAGGTCTGGTATTAAAGTGTTAATGTCACAATGTTGCAGCAACAATGTCATTCCATATGTTTTCGCTTTGTTACTAGTGCATATGTGTTCAAAAACAGACTTTAATCACACAGCTTCTGGCGATCTGGGCTACAGCGACACAATTTAGAGCGCCGGCGCTGTGTGAGGCTGTTTTTTTGATGAATATGGTTTGAGTTGCTCACACTGACCAGTTGCTAACGTTCGCTCCCATATAGTGCAGTACTGGTGTTATAGCGGCTCACACAACAAATTCATCAATGCCAGCCATGTTACTACAGTGACTTAGGCGCTCTGTAATAGCGTCTCACGACCGATCAGAGCGACCACTAGCGGTCGCTCTTAGCGCCGCTGTACAGACGCTCATCTGCCGATAGCTGCCGCTAGTAATGATTCAGCATCCTAGCTTAAGAGAAAGCAGGGAAAGTTATAGCATGGGGGCGAAAATAGCCTTCTGCAGCAGCAGACTGAGAGGCATCAGCTACACGAGAGATAAGGCATGTCTGCTTTAGTTTTACACTAAACCTGCAGATGCTCTGTGATAATAGTGACACTTTTAGGATGTATTAATAGTAGATCCATCACTAGAGATCACTAGGTCCTGTACTAATGTACAAATGTACTAAACTTACCCCTGGGGCATCCCAATTTGTGATTCCTCGCTGTGTGAAGCCCCTCAGTTTTCCCCAGTCCCATGGCGCCTGCATGGGTTCTTGTCCAATCAGCGCATCATGTTTACATATTAATTCACAGCATACAGCTTTAGACACAGAGCACGGCATAAGTAGTGGAGGTTTCCAACGGGAAACCATTTACATATGACAGGAAAACACATCGGTTCACCTGTGGCTATCTGGTACAGTTGGTAACTCAATGGGGGGAGAGGCAATCTTACAAAGCAGTTTGAACGGTTTCTGTTCAAAAGACAATATGGGTCGATGCAGAGCCTGGTAAGAAAACTCACTCCTCTTTTGGAGAGAAAAATATGATTCACTTTCATTGTCTACCTTGGGGCTGATTCAGACACAGTAAACAGTGAAAGTGAATGGCCATTTTCTCTCCTAAAAAATAAGTACGTTTTCTCATCAGGCTCTAATCGACCCCAATATGTTTTCAAGCATAACTTTCAGAATATGGGTCACCCAGATATGACAGTCAGCTGATCAGTTTTCTGGCCACAAACGCTTCACGTTGATACCAAATGTATATATCTAATGGGCCCATAAAAGCCAACAAATAATTACATGGGTTAAGAGAATAATGGATATGAAGTATTTGGAATTACCTGAAATAGAACAAGGAGCTGGTTCTAAATATATTTCAGCACTGGTATCAAAACCAGCAAGCCCGAAAACCCACAGAAATATTTTTAGAAATCAGAACTGTTATGTCCCTGACCAACAATGAGCTGAGATCAAATTGGCTGCATACACTATGCTGCCCGCCCCGCAGATATTGTGACTGTTTCAGAAGGGATCTTAGCTAGAAATCTATGTGCATCTGTAGGTGTATGGTGTCCAGCAGCCTGATAGGCGGTGGTGGCAGCCTTCCCAAAAATGTCTGTGTGTGAGTAAAGAACAATTGTAAGTCTGGATCGGGATCTCCCTAATTCATGACAGACAGGTATGAGGGCAAGACTAGGGAGGCACAGATTGAATAAAGCCGTACAGACCACTGGGAATTCTTCTAGCTCTCCCTATGGGCAGTTCTCCCCTGCTACCAATGATATATTCAGTTGAGCGTAATCTTCATTGTCATTAAGCTCAACATGCCTACCGAAGGCAAACCCGATGACTCCTGCGCACATAGCAGTAAAGAATAATAGTTATACCTTCATGAGTCTATAAGAAGTTGCCCTCTCAGTACCCCCTGGATACATTCAGAATTTCCCCCTTTTTCCTCTTGCGTGATTTTGGTTTCCACTGTTATTGCTCCATTTTCAATTGTGCATGAACATCGTCTGTATTACTAATGCTTTGTAATAGTGTATCAATCTAGGTTGTATATGTAATCGTTTGTAAATGTTCATGAACCCATGTTGTATAATTAAACTTTGTAATTGCGCACGAGTGCATGTCCTGTTTCCATAGTAACTGTATGTTATCGCAGATTACACAATCCCGCAGCATCATGTTGACAGGGGGGCCCTTACCCAATAAAGGCCTATTGCTATTGCACGCATACAGTGCTTATAAATATAGTCGCTCTCCTGGAAGTTTCATGGTTTATTTTTGTGGAATGGCAGAAGGCAGCAGATGCTATTGGTGATTATCATGACTAAGAGAAATGGACTCTTTCATGTCCAAGAGAAAATACATCTAAGCCACAGATTAGGAAAACCCACTAATGATAATACACAATAGAGCTAACGATCCACTGAATCCACTTGAGGCAAACGTCTAAAAATGGGTCCCATCTGAGCACCCTTACAGGACCAACATTAAAGTAGACCAAAATTTAGTCCACCTTGCCCTATGGTATTACAGAATCTAGAGCCAGGTCAAATCTTTAACTTGAGGCATCCCAAATCTTTCCAATTAGATTTGGGATGCCTTGCAGTTACAAACCCCCCAGGGACCCGGTACAATTTTTTCCTTTATCTGGCAATTCCACGGCATATGTGAGCCCCTGCTGGCATCCCTGGTGAGCATGTTTACAGTGCCAAGCAAGTCTGAATGGCTACCCCTGGTGCGCACAGCTATAGGGAACGGGGAGATTGTTCCAGCTCATTGCTCCAGCTTTCAGCAATATGTCTGCCCCCTATGGTTGTGTGCACCCACTGGGAGCCAATTACAGTGGACCAAAACCCACCCTGGAGTCTATGAGACTCCAGGGCCGGCATACTTGCTCCCCCCCGGGGCACCCCGATCAGGGATGCACCACTGTGTGAAACCCCCCAGGAATGTATGTAAAGGAACCAAAAAGCCCCCTGAGTGCACTAGCCCTGCAATCAGACCACACTGCATAGCAACATGCTGTTAGGATAGAAGAGTGTCCAGGGTACTTTATAAACCCTGAATGATCACATCTGATGTGCTGTAAAGGCCACCAACACAGCACCTGATAAACAGTGAACAGCAGCTTATCTGTACAGAGTATGACGTGAAGCCATTGTTGTGTGCTCAGGGTACACAGAGTAATGTGGCCTCCCTCAGCACAAGTGGTGCCTTTGCAGCCTTCACACACACTAATGAACAGTGGCGTGCTTTGCAATGCAATTGCATGGGGCCCCCATCCCTCAGGGGGCCCCCATAACTGCTGAGTGAAGTGGCTGGTGTGTAATAGTGGTGTAATACTGGTGATGCTGTCAGTGCCAAGGCTACATGAGAAAGAAAACTGCTTCTCTCCATCATTTGTTACTCATTATTGTGTTATATAAAAATGCCTCTGATTAGGGCCAGCAGAAACAACTTTGCATGGGGCCCCAGTAATAATAAGCCCGCCCTGACAATGAATGGATGAAAGCAGGAGGCACCTGGCAGGGGCTCCCATTACCCATTCTCCATCTAACCTTTCATTTTTCCCTTCCTCCTCCCCCAGCAGGGAATAAAGTTCAGCCTCTGCTCTGTCACATGGGCACTGCGTCCTGGCTGGTCCACCACACCTCTGTGTGTGCTCTGCTCTAATTGGCTGACAGCCAGGGGACAGAGCGCTGAGCACAGGACTATTGTGCTGCCACCTGAAAGAGAAGAAATTGTTCCAGGGGACAAGTAGTGTTTTTTTGCCAGCCATTCACTTTCTTAATGCTTCATGGATCCCGAAGCATTGCACCCCTCACTGATTTTCTACTGTTCCCAGTTGGGGCCCACACACCACTGACACCTGCTAGGGTCCACCAGAGGATCATCCAAATCTCTGGTGGGTCAAAACTAGCCTGGGCACATTTGGTAAATAGAGGTGGCAGCGGTGGCTTGGAGAAACATGGGGAAAATGATTGTGCGACACCGGCCCTGGGTGAAATCTTTGGCAGAATAATTTGGTAAAACAGTTTTACTATAATAATTGTATGCTTAGCACTGGTTGGAGCTTAGAAGGGTTGAGTATTGGGAACATGACTAAGATGTGGGACTGATGGGGAAGGCTATAAAAAAGGATCCATATATTCAGAGAAGTAAGCCAATTGGCATGTGCATTGCTAGCATGTGGGGATTGTTACATATGAATGTAGGGGAGTGGTGGAAGAACATATGAGTGGAGTTTGTGAAAACAGCATTTCTACATGGCGAGTTAACAGAAGACATCTACATGGAACAACCACCAGGGTTCAAAGATGAACAAAAGCCAGATCTAGTATGCAAACTTCAGATGAGCATATACGGTCTAAAGCAAGCTGCCAGTGCATGGAATATGAAAATAAATTAAGTGCTTACACATGAGTACTTTTAGAGGAGTAAAGCAGACCCCTGTTTATACACAAAGAAATTGTTAGATGGACCTATGTGCTTATTTATGTGGATAATATCCTGATTTGCAAACCTTAAGTCAGCACTTTGAGACCAAGGAACTTCCCGAAGAGGATTTCTTGAGTCCCTAACTGCTGAAAGACACTCGAGGCTTACAAAGAAGATGGGTTTCATAGACTAAGCCTCAGCTGTTGAGAAGGGGTGTTGGAGAAACTGTACAACAGTCTTCCAGCTTAGTCTATGCTGGATTAACTTTTGCTAGATTTACTGCAGTTTACAGCTATGACACTAGATGGCGCTATGACCAATGCTTTATTGTAGAGTCAATGCATTTTACTGCTGTGTTATTTCCCGCGCTTTCAGCTTAGCTGTTCTGTGACTGTTACTTCCTTCTCTATTCCTGTCTATGTTTAGCCACCATGTAAAGTGATATTCGCTTACTGCATTCATGTTCCAGTAAAGCCAGTTCCTGTTATACCATTAATGTTTATCTGGATTTCACTTCGCAGCACCCAGCCCTCACACTCTGCAACAGGACGAACTATAGAGAGGCGCCCATGCAGGACATGCTGTTCCATTGCTCAATAATGGGAACGGTGCATACTTGCTGTGATGGGTAAAGGGTGGAGTTGCAGCCACTAAGCCATCAAAAACAACAAGCTGCCATCCCTGCAGCACCGCATGAGGTAGGTCTATAGTCCCAGTAACAACATCATGCTGCTTTGCTGCAAACTCACTTGGAGGATTTTTAATCACACCTGCAGAACCTTTCCACAACACCAGCAAAGTAAATGCAACTTTTATGACCCTTTACACCTGAATAGGGTGAGGGGGATATTTATTGAATTAGAGCCCCCCCCCATTATGAAGTGATGATGCTTTAAAAAAACATCTTTACCTTTTATTTCAGTCCCCTGCAACTGAAAAGTCTGAATTACATTTTAGTTATATTTTCTTACCTCAGTCTTCGATGCTCGAATCTGACGCTTAAATCTCTGAAAAAAAACACACACGCTGTTAAACAATGTTTATGTATATGTATAAAATGAAATGTTTTAAAGTATATTCATTTATAATATATTTTTTTTCATGTATGCTTTAAAGCAGATCACATCAGCCACCTCTAGACACCCAAAGACCACATTTAGGGCCCAAACAATGGCAAAAAAAATTAACAAACTCTGTACTCCTGCCCCACTCTTACGTCTCACGTGACTAAACTTACCAGATGTCCCACTTTCGCTGGGACAGTCCCACTTTCGCTGGGACAGTCCCACTTTGGGGCCCCTGTCCCTCCGAAACCCTCTAGAGACACCTAAATGTCCCGGTTTGCTGACATAGGGAAGACTGTCCCACCAAATGAAGAATGCTGGATATCTGGGTGGTTTACAGCTTCCCGGACTCTTTGGTTGAATTAAGCATTGGCTCAATCACCAACATCTTCTATGGACCAAATATTCCTAGAGCATGTGACCCATAATTATGCTAACTGCTAAACCACATCCCTACCACGCATATCGCCCACAAACTGGTTTATCTGCCCCTATTTGAGGACCCCAAGAAATGGTCAGTTTACACGTGAATGCAGGCGGCAAATGGGGTTAGCTGCCATCGCCTGGACATTGATTGGATGTCCGAACAACATGTGTTCGGGTTGACCCGACTGAACCGCCTTTCTCTTGAGAAGCTTTACTCATAGTTGCAGCCATGGTTTGCCCCCACTGCAAGAAAGTGGTATGTGATTGATGGTATGATCGAATTGGTTGGCTGCCTTCAATTTTTAGAGAATGCCTCCTTCTAGAGCAGTGGTTCTCAACCTTTCTAATGCCGTGACCCCGGACGGATGATGCAAGCATGTCTGCGCATGCGCGCAGGCATTCAGTTTGGAACGCGCATCCATAACGGTGTGCTGAATAGCGCTGCTGCAGGCGGTAGCAGTGGTAGCGACTTCTCAGCGGCTAAAGCCATCGGAAATATGTATTTTCCGATGGCTTTAGGCGACCCCTGTGTTTTGGTCGATCGACCCCCGCCGGGCTCCCGACCCACAGGTTGAGAACCGCTGTTCTAGAGGCTAGGGGCTCTGTCCGTTTGCATGTCCCAGCCTTGGCATGGTTTCTCCTGTTGATGGCATGGTTGCCAAACAGGAGAAATACTTGGTAGCCTGGTGAAGTTTGGTTATTTCAACATAACAAATATACCCAACGTCATGGGTGCCATCAACTGCACGTGTGTAGCATTGGTGCCTCCTGTGGCACATTGGTCCTCCTGCTACTTCTTGCCATGTCTCCTCTGTTTAGCCTAGCCTTTATACTGCTCCCCTAAACCATCTGACCGATATGTCTGATCTGCCTTCATCTTGCAGACCTCGAGTCTCTAGTTGAGATTTGAAACTGGAGATCTGTGTGGCGGTTGGCTTCTGGGTAAGTATGTGTATTAGTGATGCCTTTCTGCGTTTCTATTATTAGCCTTGCATTTAAAATGTTGTATGTTGTTATCAGCTGGACCCCATAGGATGTATTTATGTGTCTTTTTTTAGTGTTGGTATGTCTCTAGGTTCAGTTCCCATTCCCTCGTTCCTAGTTTAACTCCATGGGCCTTGTAGTGTTGTTTCCTGGGTAGGACTGGAGGTCCAGTGTGTTCTGGAGGTGTGGAATGGCTGGTGGCTGGGAAAAGACAGGGGAAAAACAATGTAAGCTAAACACATTCCTTAGCTGCACTCCTTAAGCTACTCAACATGGGGTACACACTGGGAACCACAGCGACGTGTGCCCACCACACCATTGCAACCAATTAAAAGGGCTGTTATGGATTGCAGTTGTAGATAAACACATCTATGCGCTTGCTTTGCAAACATGTGTGTCCCAGGCAAACACTCACTGTTGTGTGCGCCTAGCCACTCATGTGTGAGTTATTGGCCTCCCCCCCTCCAAAATTCAGCAGAAGTAAGTAGTGTGGCTGGCAGCAGGGGAGTGTTCGTGGCCCAAGTGGTGGTGTCTGGGGCTGGTGCCTTGGCCAGTGCAGTGTTCCCATCTGCCATGTCTGGCGTATGGGCTCTGGGGCCTGCGGTGGCGACACCTGCCATCAAAGTACAGGTGTCAGGTGTGTGCTTTTATACATAAGTGGGTGGGTAATTGTGCCAGAATTAAGACTTTATTTAACAGGCGGGCACAGGCATTTTCAACCTAGAGGCAACATCATGGGCGTCAGCACATTGACGAGCACAACACTTCTGGGATCCGCTGGAGCACCTCGGTGCAGAGGTGCGTCACACTGTTGGAAGAAGCCAGAAGTAACACTCTACACCATGGCACCCCCCCTGTTTACCACCGATGAGCAGGAGTACATTATGCTGGTAAGTACCCATGCTAGGCCATGATTCGCCTATGCATGTTTGTCGCTTTACAAGCAGGCAAATGGGCGGGCGGGTGACAAAGTGTCTGCCGGAGCAAAGGCATACTAACCAAGGCACATGGTGTGGGAATCCCGTCTGCCAGTAATGGCGGCCTTTAGAGCTGGGTCAGCCAGTTTGCCTAGGTGAGTAAGAGGAAGGGAGCGATTTAGAGATGCCTATGCACATGCTGTTTTGGAGTAGCATCATGTGCCTACTCAGTGGTACATATGCACATACTGGCCAGTCAATCGCCAGCCAAAACGAGTAGGCCAGTACATGCATTGGCCTGCTGCACATGGGGGAGATGTGAGACATGGATATTAAAAGGGGAAACATTGCTGGGAAAAGGGCCACACCACAATCAGAGGAAGGTTAGTGTGCATGTGGACTTAAAGTAGGCAATACATGGAATAAAGTAAAGTGACATTTTTATTGTGTTTTCCAATTGCAGACTTTCATGATGGAGCGACGTGACTTCAAGCCCAACACCCAGGAGGAGTTGGCAATAGAGGTGGTGGCACAAACTGAATGTCCAGGGGCCAATGGCTTACACACACATCCAAATAATGCAGCACTGGTCGGCCCTCAAAAGAAAGATAAAGTAGTTTTTCTGCCAGAGGTAAGTGGCTGTCCCATAGATAAGTTGCAGAACTGTGTGATTGAATTGTGCTTCTCTTCTAGCATCGGTGTTCTGGCAGAGAATAAAGCCCATCTGGAGCAGACCAGTGCCATGCCAAAGACTGGGTGTCGAACCCCAAGATTGCCAGCATCCTCATCCATTCGGAATCCCCACCACAAGCACAGGAACCAGCTGAAGAGAAGGAGGGCCAGGTGTTGGGTTCGGAGTCACACCCAGCGCCAGAGAACTCAGTAGAACTGGTAGAACAACAGATAGAAAACCTACATCTCAAGGCAAGGAACTCCCAATGACATGTATGCTAAGTGCTGGTGTTTTGTGCTTCTCTTTCCCTACAGGCTCCTCGGACCAGGGACATTTGCTCTTTGAAGTGCCAGATCTTACAAAATGTTTGTTAATATATTTAAGGACTGGTGTGAGACAGGTCATAAATTGGGCAAGATAAAGGAACAAAAAAAAAAGGATGCCCCATTACCAAGAAAATAAACAGCAGCCTATTCTGCCAGTAGTTCCCGCACTTCCTAATATTCCTCCTCAATATATATTTTTTGGTTTGCAAACTAATTAACTGTCCAGCAGAGATCTTCGGGTGATTGCAAATTCGAAATAAATAGCCGTGTTGGGAGCGCGTGTACCTGGCGGCACCGAGCAGCTGGCCAGGGAGAGACAAAGATGGCGGTGACCGGTGCTGCAATCGCCCAGAGATAGCCGATGAAAAGCGGGACAGGTAAGTGATGATTTGTGTAACCTCCCCCACCCTGCCATCCTACCCTAGCGCTGAAGCAGGGCGGGGCGGGGGGTGAAGAAACAGACAGCTATTGCAATTTTTTTCTAACTGCAACATGCCGCAACAATTCTTTTTTAATATATATATATATATATATATATATATATCTGCTCACATGGATATCATATGAGGTATCTACCTTATTTTTTGCGCCATAAGACGCAGGATTTGGAGGAGGAAAATAAGAAAAAAGAATATTCTGAACCAAATGATGCGCAGAAGCCCTCCCATCTCCCCATAACATACAGGTAGTAAGCGGCATCCCACATTACAAGCAGTGAGCAGTATCCCATATTACAGGCAGTGAGTGGTATCCCACACTACATGCAGTGTGAGGCATCCCAATTAAAGGCAGTGTGAGGCATCCCAAATACAGGCAGTGTGTGGCATCCCATATACAGGCAGTGTGAGGCATCCCAATTACAGGCAGTGTGAGGCATCTCAAATACAGGCAGTGTGCAGCATGTCCCACCCCAATACTTACATTCCCAGTGTTCCCACGCCACTAGCCTGCAGCTACTATAGCAGCCCGTCTTCTTCCGACATAGACACACATACACACACATATCTTGCTGGCATCAGGCGTCGCTGCCTGTGCTAGGGGCACGGCCTGGGTGCCCGTGCCTGGTGCTATACGCTGAGCCGCCTGTAATAATACATCGGACACTACATGCCGCTGTTACAGTCGCTCACCAGATTCACTTTTATAAATGTGGTTTTGCCAACAACGCCCAGCGTTCACCAGACCCTGCCTGCCGCTACGAGGCACTACCTGGCACTATCCTTTCTTAAATAACCCCCTTTGTCATTAATGTAACCCTGACTGTATATACCGACTGTACTGTGATATTGATATGCCAACCATGGCGTTAAAAATGATTGGAATAATTAAGTATCTACATATATAGATTAAATGTCAACATTCAAGTATGTGTGGATCTTGTAACCACTGCCAACTGCCTTGCCCTAACAATCATCAGCACTCCAACACGCTCCCGGTTAGAGGGTAGCAGAGGATGCGGCCACCTGCATGCTAGGATCCGCTCACCTTAGACGAGCTCTTAGACGAAGGGGTGGGAGCAGATCTGAGTGCGCTGATTGGACAAGAGGCTGCGCATGCGCCGTAGAAGCGGGCAGGGGAAGTCAGATCGTGTAACCTGGGGGGTTTCACACAGCGGGCCCGGGGGCAAGGACAAAAACCCAGGATAGTCAAAATCTCAAATTGGATTTGGTTCACTTTAAGTGTGTGCATGAATTTTCATGCAAAAGAAGCAAATGTGGGATGCCATTTTCTTTTACATGTTAATGACTCTCTGCCCCCCTAGGATAGCTGGGCCTGACAGTAATGGAAAAATGAAGACAACTCTATCACCAGATCAATGGATTGATGTCCTCCAGGGCAGCTCGACCTAAAGCAAAACTGCCCTCTGTTCCCCTATGGACGTTCATTACAATTGTATGTGTCGATGTCTATCACGGAGTGGATAATGCAAATATGATTATACTGCATTAATGTTAATGACAGTTGATTAGATACCATTAATCACTTTAATATTGAATATATTGGTCACCATTGTCAGGATCTGGGGCAAACGGCAGTGACACCGACGCCAGTTCTTCAAAATAAAAGGCAATTTTATTGAAAATAAAATGTTCACCAGCAAAATATCTCTTACTTCAGAGATGGTTGTAGCATACAACGCAATATATCAAGCGGTTACTTCACCAGCTCTGTGAAAGTCCAGGGTTTGATAGTCCAGCAAACTACAAGTCCAGGTTATGTCAAGTACGCTTACAAGGCATACAAGCCCACGCTGCTCATCCACAAGTCCAAGTTCAGGGACACAAAGTCCTTCAGCTGCATACAGTTCTGTTAGCCACTTTGAGCAGTACGGCCTGGGCTCTCTACTCCAGGCTGTTCACCAGCAAACTGAATGCCTCAGCGGCTCCTTTTATTTAGGCTTCCCCGCAATCAGCCTCATCACCTGTGCGAGGCCTGGGATCAAGGAACAAACCTGTAGAGGACTGGGGAATGTGAACTGGGTCCTGAAAACCCGGCATGGATCGTGCCTGATAGAGCATAGCAGGGGAAAAATAGACACCATTCATTACTTTCCCATAAACCTTACCACACCATCTACAACAAACAACAAAGTGAGTCCCACTTTTTATACCTCTTAGTTTACAACCTAAATTACTGGTGCATCTCAAAGTTTCCATCCCCACCCATACATTAACAGCTGTCCTATTGCTCTTTATCTTGATCATATACGGGTATACATTTCTACCTCTGCTTCAAATCAAATCTCAGGAACCTGCAGTGCCAGCTATGCAGCAGATAAAGTAGTCACTAGTGCAACCAGATTTTCCATGACTGGTGGATATCTGCCGTGTAGGGGATTGTGGCGGAAGCAACTCATTTATACACACACACACACACACAAATACAATAAATTAGGCACCATTTTTGCCTTAAAAATGGGCTACAAGGTATTGTGTGATCTTGATTTGATAAAAATGCCTGCCCAGACAAAATAAAAGACCATACCTAACTGCTAGTCCTGCGGAAAGTAGAAGTCAAAATTTCAGCACCATTGGGTCCGGTGCAGGGAACACATCCCTATCTTCCATAGGCGCTGACTATGAGGGATTGAGAAACATAGTGGCAGGTGATATTTGTCCCTTTACCTTGCAAGTAAAATATTTACACACAATGGTGTTTATAACTTGCTGGTCTTGATCATGCATGATACTGACTTATTATGTATTCTAGATGCTACTAACAGCCAATCAAGTTGGTAGAAACAATTATCTGAAATAGTTTACATCTTACAGCTTTTTTTTTCGAATGATGCAAACACAGTGTTAATTTTGTCAATTTGCGTAAATGTGTAAAGAAACTGTTCCTCTTTTTGGTCCTAATGACACCTCTGAATTATATATACAATCAAAAGAAAAGAAAAAATGACCTTGCACCACCCAGAGAATATATGTATTCAATAAAAATGGGAATGGTGTGCCAGGATGGGATGCCCAATTATATTCCTGGATGAATTGTATTAATTGTGTAATATTGGTATAGTTTGGTGGTTTAACTCTTGTATATTTTACACTTATTCTTATGTCCCTGCAAAAAGACGTTTTTAGATTTTTGTAAGCTGTTTTTATTAATAAATTCATGAATACTATGTAGATTATTAGCGTGTGATCTTTTTGGATTGGTGGTGCTGATATGAATTATTTATACATTATAGATCACTCTAACATGGAAATAAATAGCAAACCTAAAACAAGTGAAACAACAAGTGAATCTAATGCATCCCCAGTCTATGTAACCAAAAAAAAAAAAACAGATTGCCTGAAAGATTTAAAGTGGACCAACACCCAGGCTGATCGGCCCGGGAATCTATAAGATCAGAGCCCTCCCCGCGGGGCATCCGAAATCGGGATGCCCCGCTGTGTGAAACCCCCCAGGACGCCCCATTCACCTTACCTTATCCCTGTTCCAACGGCGCATGCGCGGCCCGCATCTTGCGCTTCTCTCTAGCAGGGCGCGCACCCGCGCCGGACGTTTGTGAATGGCCGTCGCGGGCGCGCTCCCTGTTAGAGGGAAGCGCGAGATGCGTCCGCCAGCGTGCTCGGAGCCGCTGTGGTTGTCCGGCCCTTGTCCGTGCATACCACAGCGGCTCTGAGTGCGCTGATTGGACGATGCCCGCTCATGTGCCGTAGGAGCGTGGTGAGGTGAGTTTTTCCGGGCATTCTGGGGGGAAGTGGACCAAAACCCAGGATAGTGAAAATCCTGGGTGTTGGTCCACTTTAAGACAAAAAAAATTGCCATAAAAATAGATTTCTTATAAAAACTAAAACGAATGGCTCTTCTCTAACCTTCCTACGTGACATCCTAAGCAGCCTAAAACTGTGTAAGAACAATTTCCAGATCATTATATTTGGCAGAAATGCAAGAAATCCATTAGAAAGTATTAATGCTGTTCTAATATTAATAGGACATATTAATATTGTCTGTTCAGAAAAAATGTGGAAAATGTTCTAACCACAAAAACAACAAGAAAGCGGTTATATATCCAGACAAAAATGTGCCAATGATGTGGAAATTGGTTCAGTATATAAATAGTATAAATTATTCATGACTAAAATGGAATATTTTCCCATGATACATGTATGTCTGTTTCAGGTTCTGAGCTAGCCTACATATCTTAAAGTGGAGCAAAACCCAGGATTTTGACTATCCTAAGTTTTGGTCCTTGCCCCTGGGGTACCCCGATCCGGTATGCTCCACTGTGTGAAACCCACCAGGACGCCCGATCTCACTCATGCTTCCCTGGTCTACAGCGCATGCATAGCACTCAGCACGCTCGGATCCACTCCTGCCCCTTCGTCTAATAGCTCGTCTTAGGGAAGCAGATCTTAGTGGCCACACCCACCATTCCCACTCCTAGGAATAATGATTTGGGATGCCCATTTTCTTCTTACGAACCCCAAGGAACTTTCAAAGCTGGTCAAAATACAGTGGCAGCATTTAAAGCTTCTCCACAAACTAATTTTACTAGTAGTTTGCTTGAAGGGAATGCAGAAAGTGCTGCAAAAATGGCTAAAGAGAACCAGATAAATCCACCAAGAGTGGAAAAAGAAATCATAAAGTAGAATGGAAAAAGTCTGGGGTTTCAGATTCACTAGCAGATAACTAGCATTTGGCCCAGATTTTGGATGTACGTCAAAGGGGTGTTCAATGTGTGCATGTGAAGAAGGCTCTGGATGCTGGATGTCTAGAGCAGGGACATAGACTTTGAACTGGGGCAATGAGCAGAGTAACAGGCCAGGAACAGGTACACATGAGACATACAACTGTCTACGCCACCAGAGAGGCAAGCCACTGACCTCCCTGGGCGTGGGAGGTCTGGTACTCAATGGAGACCCTGTATCCAACCCTCATCTTTTGCCAAGCTACCAATGGTGGAGATTGTAGACTTGGGGAAGGAAGATAGAGGGCAGACAGTACACAGCACAGCAGACAAACTTACAGTACAGCAAGTATTGTAGGACAGAAGCAAGCCCAGCACAGACAATACATCCTTTATACATTCTGAGGGAAAGAAAGAAAATAGAATAGAATTGAATAAGGTCCAGATAAGAGTCAAGAAACTTAATGATAAAACATAGGAGTACACCCTGATGCTAGAGCAACATCAAGAAAGAGTTTTCACTCACATAAAGGTTTTTTTCTGGGCATGTGGAGAATGCCTCACTTCTTCTGTATTTTGTTTACTGGGAATTGGTAGGCAATCGTGGATACTTTCAATGACTTTGATTCAAATCTGGGCATAACCGCACCTCACCCTGCAATCTTTGCCAGTTCGTAAGCAGCAGTAAGAAAAATAGGAGAAATGACAGTGGAATTAGAAAATGAAGCAACTTGTATCGAAATAGAGTAATACAGTCTGAGGAAAGACCTTTAAAGTAAACTGACCAGATGTCCCACTTTCAGTGGACAGCCCCACTTTGAGGCCCACTGTGCCTCTGAAAACTCTGGAAACATGTTCCACTTTGCTGACAACGGGAAGACCATCCCACCAAATGCAGAATGCTGGATGCCTGGGGGGTGTACAACTGCTATGACTCTTTGGTTGAATGGTGGTAGTAGAACGTATGGACTTCTGAACATTGGCTCAATCACCAACATCTTTTATGAGGCAAATATTTCCAGAGCATGTGACCCGTGATTAAGTCACATGCTAAACCACATCCCTACCACAAACTGGTTTAAACTGTCCCACTTTGAGGACCCAAAGAAATGCTCAGTTTACTTTACGGTGAATACTAAAAAACTTTTTCTACTGGAGCATGTGGAGGACACACTTCTTCTTTATTCTAAAAGTATTGCATGCTTTAAGCTGTAATAAGTAGGGTGGGAATAAAAACTGCTTGAATAAACCCTTGACTGACGAATTCCAACAATCAACAGAGCAGCCACGTTCAGATTTTTTTTTCATTTTAGACTACAGCACAATCAGTCCTTTAGAATCATGTAAGGTATAGACCAGCGGTTCTCAACCTGTGGGTCGGGACCCCGGCGGGGGTCGAACGACCAAAACACAGGGGTCGCCTAAAGCCATCAGAAAATACATATTTCCGATGGCTTTAGCCACTGATAAGTCGCGCTACTGTCTGCAGCAGCGCTATTCAGCTGGAATGCACGCCGTTATAGATGCGCGTTCCAAACTGAATGCCTGCGCGCATGCGCAGACGTGATTGCATCATCCGTCCGGGGCCTAAGGGGCCGGGGAAGCGGGGGAAATGCTCCACAGTCCATAGCAGCGCATTACATGTGTCCGGCGCTTGCCGGACGCAGCAAGCACCGGAGGACAGAAGCCTAGGAGGCGGAGAGGCAAGAGAGCCTGCGAGACAGCATGCTGGTGTAAAAAAGGTTAATAATGTAAAAACAGTACACACACCATACACAGAATACTGTGTAAGAGTAAGGTGCTTTGTGTGTAATCATTACACAGTACACAAAGCAGCTTACACTTACACAAAGCACCATACATTTACACAGTGTGAACTACATCGGTCTTATACTATAAGAGACCACTATAAAATGTAGTTCACACTGTTCCCCAATGTATAATTATCTCCCATATCTCCCACTATTTTCCCATATTCTGAATGAGGAAACTGCTGAAATCAGCGGTTTCAGGCATTGAATCCGCCTCCTATTGATTTCATTGTGAGTGCGGCGGATTTTGTGGAAGAGAGCTCCCGAGAATCTCGAGTTACCACACAATCCGCCGCAGCCTCCTATCAATTTCAATAAGAGGTGGAGAAATTACAGTTTCCGACACATGCTATGCCATGGTGAAATGTTATTTATTAGAATTAGTAATACAATTTCTCAACATATAATTAAATATTGTTTTTGTGATTAATCACTATGTTTAAATTATGTTTGATTTGTAGCAATGAGAATATAATACATATCAGGTATTTACATTCCGAACCATAACTGTAGCAAAATTACAGTTTTGAAGTAGCCACCAATATTATTTTTTGGTTTGGGGTCACCGCAATATGAGGAACTGTATTGCGGGGTCACGGCATTAGAAAGGTTGAGAACCACTGGTATAGACAAAGGAACAAAAGGATGCTATGCAGGGCCTTAATGCCAAAGAGCCCAAGAAGAGTCAACCTGTTTGTTGGAGTGACTTTCAAAGGCATATACTTGCCTTTGTTCTTATGATATTCAACAATGGGTATAATCGAATTCCCCTTTTTTATGACTGTCCCTTCCTAATGTCCTAGGTTCTATAAACATTGAGCATATGGAACACATGGTTCACAAACCAACTTTTGTTGGTGTAAATAAACAGGAAAAGTTTATGAAAGCTGCCAATGTTGACATGCTTCTAGAGGGTCACAAAGGTGACACAGAATACAGCTACATAAAGGAAACATTTTGAAAAGCCCACAAGACTAAAATCAGGTATTCAGTTTAGTTTGAAAAAGAAAGTAGATAACTACACTGGTCCCTGAAGAAAGGTCATGCTAGTGAGTTGTCTTCCACGCCAAAATTAGATTTTCATTCAGGGCTCTGAATTAAGCTTAATGTTTGTGAGAATTATATTAAAGTAATTAACTATTATTTAATAGCTCACCTCTTCCTGCTGCCCTTCCTGTCAGAACATAGCTGCTCCTGGAAGTAGAACCAAGGTAAAGAGTAGTGGTACACCCCCTGAATTCCTGCTCTACTGAAAAGGTAGCTACTGGATCAGGGAGTCCTCTCCATTCCACTACCTATAACTTTATGTTGGGTACCACAAATGGTCTTTCTTACGGAAAAAAAGAGGGTTCCTTCCCACTTTGAACCCTTACTCTAACCATCTATAGCAGGGGTTCCCAGCCTTTCATAACATAAGAGCTACATTCACCACTAATTCACCACAGGATCCTCTATCTTCCCTAAATTCATAAGCATAAGAGTGCCTGCAGATCCCCCCGCCTCATTAACTACTTGCCCTTATGACTCTATTGCCCAGGCCCAAGAGGTTAAATGGAAGCTACCTTAGGCACTGCATTCAATTTCCCAGATTTCATCCTTCGTGTGGCCCAGCACCACATGACAACACATAGGAAAGCTGGGATAATGCTAAGACAGGTAAGCCTGTCTACAAAACTGTGCAAAAACCCAATGCATGGCACTGACAATACTCATGAATCCATGTACCCCCAGCCTCAACAGTGTGCTAATCCTTCATCAATGTTCTGGTCAACCAAAAAGCCTATGCACCAAACTGCAGGAGTTCACGACCCACATGGATCAGGCAAATTTCCGGTACCAGCTTGCAGGACTTCAAGATCTAGGAATGGTTTCTTTCCTTTGGCTGTCCGCATCCTCAACAATAGCCAGGCATCATAGGCCCAGGCTCAAAAGAGTTTGTAGTAGCTGGTATCACTTGCACTATGTAAGAGCATCTATATCTCTGTATTCTCTGTAGTGTGTTTATCTTGTATTCTATTTCTATGTCAATTGTAATTATCTGTTGCACTTTGCATATGCCAAAAAGAATTCCTTGTTCATCTCACGATGTACTTGGTGAACAATAAATTGAATTGAATGATCTATAGTGACCCCAATCTTGCCCTATCAGGGGATCCTCTGGATTCCAAACCTTGTTCACCCAGTTGGATTTTTTTCCCCATCATTTACCCAAAGTTTTTCCATAAATATATGCAATGTATGTACATTGGGAACAGTAAAAATACTGATTCTATATCTGGAGTGGCACAGAGAGAAAAAGAAGTGAGCTTGAATGAGAACCCTTTCTCAACTGTAACCAAAAATAAAAAATTGAATTGGCTGGATCCACCATGATCCTTCCTCCTAACTTCTGGTATGATGACAACTTCTGCATTAACTATAGCTTGGACACCTCCTTTCCCCACTGACTGTCTCCAGCAATATTACATACCATTTACAACCACAGAGCATTACACACCCTCTACAGAAGCCAAAAGCTCATTGCTGGTAAACATGTTTTATGTAAAACATTTGCAAGCCTGGGAATATAGCTGGAAATAATTTGCAGTACTCTGCAGATAAAAAAACAGAGAAGCCTATAATTATATACACCACCACCAGCGTGGCTTTTCTTGGAAAACATTTTATTTATAACTGTCCGGATAAATATATATACTATGCACAAGCATGCTGCCACCTCTGAACGTGTAAAGGATTTTCTGGCTGCTTACAGATTACCTCGCTTCCCACTAAACAATATTCCCATCATTTCCAAGCAGTGGTATGAAGGAAAGATATCATAAACTGCTTGTCTTGGCTGGTAAGCTTTACATTGAAGCTATAGCTATAGGCGATAGACCATGAAGCAGTGTTATGCTGACAACATTTATGGGGAATTCTAGACCCCCGGGTGGTCTTTGGGGGCTCTATGAATGCCTTACTAAAGTCAGCATATTCATTTTTTACTGTAGACTGCAGCCAAGAAACCGAGGAAGCAAATGGGGTCTGTATCTGGCAGACTAGAAAACCACAAGTCAGTCATTGATTAGAGCAGCGTTTCTCAATATGCTGCACATCTACCCCTGGGGTGGCATCTGCACATGTTCAAGGGGGTACTTCTTGAACCAAATAAGGTTTTGTGAAAAATGTAAGGGATACATTTTTTTTTCCTTCATCCAAGATGTTAATATTGCAACCAGTGGCGTAACTAAATGTGATGTGGCCCTGGTCAGAGACAAATGGCACTTCCTTTCTCATAAATGATGCCAAGTTAGCACAAATATGATATATAAAGGCGAAGGAGCAACAGGGATGGGGCATCTGACCTTCTGGGCCCCAGTGCGGTTGCACCCCCTCATGTTACTCCCCAATGTCAACCTTATGCTGGGACTAGAGGAGGATATTCTATACTGACAATACAGATAGCTTTTTCCATATACTAGTAACCGCTCATTTCCATCCTCGACCGATCAACAGGCACATACAATGTCAAAATACCAACACCATTTACTATAGGTTTTCCTCCATTTCTCTCAAGTGTGTTTCGATTGTGAGCAATAGTTTCATATACCACTATGCCTCTGGATCAGCAGACGAGGACAAGCATTTGTAAGATGTGGTCATTTAAAGTGGAGCTAAACCCTCCCCGGCAACTTTGAGTCAGGTATGTTGCCGCCTAACAAAGTGCAAAACCCATTTAAGTGAGTTGACCTGCTTTAATATTTCTCTAGGGGCAAAGCTTTGCCTCACTCTGAAGCACCCTGCAGCATCCTCGCTCCCCCAAACCTGCACAGCCCCACGACAGACATTCAAGTCTGGAGTGTGAATGCTGCCACATGGCCCGCACATGCACTGTGGGATTGAGATGATTATACAGGCCATAATGGGTTGCTGCATACAATTTGTCAGTAGAACCTCTAAGAGGGCATGTACAACCATTCCGCGCTGCTCAATAGAAGAAGCACCACAAATAAAAGTATGTTCTAAATGCAGGGCTTATTTGTGGTTTTAGGTGTCATGTATCAGGTTTCTACTATAGGTATGCTGTGGTTGAGGATGACACTAGAGGTGAAACACATTGGATTGTGGACAACTGAACACAATTTATGGACTAATAAAGCAGACCACATATCAAAAATTACTTTAGATCCTTTTTATCAGCCACCCCTGGAAGATCCTGATTTGGCATGTCCCTCAAGAAACACATGCTTAGGAAGCCAAGATTAAGCAGGGAACTCTATAAGATGGGGGAGAGGAAGTAGTTGCACACTGCAATCTAGCAAGCCCCCTATTGGAGAATATGTGGCTTGGGTGTTCACCTGTTTCCTGGCGCTCTATTTGTTAGCAAAAGGTTTACTCTCTCTGATGCAGAGTTTACTGATTCTGTGAGGGGGTAGGTTAGGTTAGTTTAGTAAAAATCCAAACATGAGGGTCAGAGCCTTTCAAATACGAACTCCTATTATAAAAACTTTTACTCCACACTTCCAATATTCTTCTTCTCAAAAACACTGTATTACCACCACCATCACACTCTGCTTACCAGAACCAATGTGACATATCCCATCAGGGTTCTGTCTGTCAGTGCTCAAAGATGTAAATTCCACGTTAGCAGAGTTTCTTAATAAACACTCCTCCTCATTCGTCCTCGATAATATAAGCAAGCTTAGCTGGTATCTGTGGTTCCTCAAAAGTCAAGCAGACAAGTGCACAGCACCATAGCCTAACACCATTTTAATAAGAACAATCAAATCCAGTTAAAAACAAACACAGAATGAATATAGGTGTATCCAAGACTACTGCCCCAGGCCACGGTTGTCTATCTGGGCTTCCACTCCTTCTAAAAGTCTTAAAGGAGCCACAGCACTCAACCCTGTTAGCTTGCAGGCCAGCCTATAATCTGTCTCTAAACTTGGTTAAAAAGAGAGGGCTCGGTCACACACATCTGCAGAAGTATGCTTAAGCTGCACCACCAGCGCCAAGGTGCCCCTGTGAGGTGCAGTCCTAACTCTAATCTCTGAGAGCCCATCTGGGACATACAGTGCAATAGATAAATTGGGAGCAGGCTTACCTGAGGTTGCCCTAAACCTCTCAAGTGCAAGCCATGGGGTGGAAGGGTCAAAGACCTTGCAATACAGCCTAGACCCCACACACCATGTGCTTGCACAAATTCAAAAGAAACAAAGGAGGGGTGGCAGCCGCTCAGACCATTTTATAACTAACCTGGGAGGTGCACGTTAGCAGGGCAATTAGGATACAAAAGTCTTAAAGGAGCCACAGCACTCAACCCTGTTAGCTTGCAGGCCAGCCTATAATCTGTCTCTAAACTTGGTTAAAAACAGAGGACTCGGTCACACACTCCTTCCAACCTGTACACGGAGTATATAGTCAATATGTCTGTATTTGGGCCTCCAGTGCTTTGATTTTGCATTCCTGCCAGAGTCTCTTCTTCCCGTGTTAATCGTCACTTCCCGTCTGTGTGCCCCATGTATAATAGTTTTTGCTCAGTTGTTAATCCAGGCACCTGCCCATGGTTGTTGTGACTCCACTTGTTCTGTTGCCTTTAATAAAGTTGAAATTCTATTGGTTTTTAAACCGGACCAACAGCCTGGCACAATTGGAAAAGAAAGGTATTTTTGGAGCTGCCTCTCCCAGCAACTCAGCCATGCTGCTGCCTGGATTCAACTGACATAACTGACAATGCAAAGTAACAGGAAGCCCAGCAGCACTTCCTGTCTGCAGGTGGCATGCAAATGCATAAGCCGCCATTTTGTTTCTAAAATTTAATACAGGAGGAGTTAGAAAAAGGTATATGAATTTTTATGTTCAGCAATCTAAATTGCCACGGGAGGGTTGCATATGAGCACTGTTTGTTGTGTTGGTCTGCTTTGAGGTTCACCACCTTCTGTCTTTGTTGGTTTTGATTGTTCCTTCCAGAGACCCATTCTCGGCTGCTTTGGACTGGGGGTCAGGCTCGGAGGTCAAAAACCATTTAACATGGGGCACGTATGTACATGGTTTTATTTAGGTTAGTTTAGTGCCTTGTGAACCAGGGCCCTCCTTGGCAAATAATGTAAGTCCACTTTAAGTCGACAAAACTAATTTGAGCTAAACTCAAAACAAAACATAAGACCTGATCATAGTACTTCAGCCTACTAACAAGTATTATATACTGATAAAGTATACAAGTAGGTCTTGTAAAAAGTAAGTGTATCAATGTGGCAGTGGCAGCCACAGCATAGACATGGACGAACGCCCCACCCTCAATGTTAGCATCGCTCATTCATTCAGCCAGCTTTGATGCTGTTCATGTCTCTCTGCAATGTCTCCCTCCTCATAACCTAAACTCATACTAGTGAATGAAGAATCTTTTTTCGATGTAGGAGACCCTTCCGATGTCTGAAGCCACATCCTATACCCTAGAATGCTTCTATTGAATGACAATGTGATACACCTAATTCCATATGCAGCAACCACATTTACAGGTGGAGAAAGGAACTCTGCAATCAGTGCAGGTAAGTATATTTTCTATCTAATATTGACAATCAGGGATAGGGGAAGAACTGGGGTTTCTTTTTTAAATCTTTTAAAGGAAAGGTTCACTTCAATAAAAACATATTGTTTTGCATTTTGAAATGGTCAATACCAGGTTGATTGGGAAAGGAGAAATACATATAAATACTCACAGTGTATATATAAATATTTCCAGCTTTCCCCACTAATGTTGGAGAAGCAGATTAGTATTGCATGCTGTAGGCCTAGTACAGCATTACTAATTTAATGTAAAATGGACGGTGCACAGGTTATATTAGACAGAATAGCCTAACGAAGTCATATCCAGGATAATAGAAAAAAACACCTACTCCCCTGCAGACTCAATCTTGGGGTCACCTAGTGTTGAGAGCACACTCCACGCTGTCCTGGATACACGTCACTGTCATCAGTGGCAAGAGAGCAAGGTTCCTTATTGATTGGCCACCCAAGACATGTGATATTTGCTCTATAAGACTAGGAACAATCTTGCCATCGATTGCTTATTGGACTGGATAAAATCGCCATTGCTTCCACCAAGCAATAATTGGTGCTGACTGTAGCATTATGATCAGCAATGGGCCTGGTCTTGATTCAGTAAATTATGCTTAAAGGGCCAGTCCAGAAAGACGTCCCCATATGAAAAGTACCCCCCCCCCCCTTCCCTGGCACTGAGGCAGGGTGAGGAGTTTACATAAACAAAAACAACTTACCTCGCCCCAGGGTGCAGCCCCAATCCAGCGCCAAGCACCACCATCTTTCTTCCTGCGACGCGGAGCATGTTCTCAGCTCTGTGCACAGCCCCATCCGCCTATTCATTTGAATAGGCTACTGGAAGCGCTCACTGGGAGGGGAACACGCTTTGTGCGGCAGAAACAAAGGTTGCCTCATCCTGCGCTGGAATAGCCTGATGACAGACAAGGTAAGCTTTTTTTTTATGTAAACCTCCGCCCTGCCCTAGTGCCAGGGGAAGGTGGCAGGATGGGGGTACTTTACAAATGGGGACATCTGCCAGGACTGGTCCTTTAACTAAATAAGGGCCATTTCATGTTCTATTTCAGGATAAGGCATGATTCAAAGAAAAGAGAACAGTACATGTTTATAAATGTTTAAAAGGATACCTATACTAGTTATAGGAACCTAAAACTTTTACTCCAGAGAAGGAGAAGGATCAATTTTCTACATGATTGGTGTGGGGCTGCATTGTGTCTTGGGGGGTCATACAGATTTCTGGTGACCCTCTGCACATAGACCCTCTGCAACCCTTACTTGGCCCCTGGACCAACAGCCCAAGAAAGAGACGGGGAGGACGATTCATTAACAGCGGCAGGTAGCGACAGTTGAGCGACTGTAGCGGCATTTTCAGAGCGCCCGCTAGTAGTCGCTGTGCTTGGCCGTTGTTCGGTAGTTGATAACGACTCAGTCGGTTTGCCGTAATGTTGAATATTGGGTGAGGAGTCGCTATTTGACAGGTTCCGCGCTATATGGGAGCGCATGATAGCGACTGGCCCTAGCGACCGGCTCCCACCATATTCATTAAAAAATCATGCTCCAAAATTCTCGCACTGTAAAATGCATGTTTAAACCCCAGAGCGCTGGCGCCGATGGGTTAAAAGTCGTTTTTTAACCCCCAAACCACCATATTTTTGGAAACCAAAAAAAACAAGTTTTTTAAATAATTTTGTAATATGAATACATTAATATCAGACCTGTAATATCAATTCTGTACAATTTTTTTTTTTTACCTTAAAAAAATTATCTAAAATGGCAGAAGTGGTCACAGAATTTCTAACATTAAAAAAAAAAAAAACAATTAATAACAATTAATTATGAATATTTAAAGATTGTTCCATTGAAATGCATTGGAGAGCGCCAGGTAGCGAGAGGTCATACCTGTCGCTGTTCAAAGTCGGACGCTGGCGCTGTGGGCTGAGGCTGGAATAATGATGAATGAGTCGCTATATGGCGCTATCTCACTCGCTAAGCAGGATTGGCTTGATAAATGTGTGATTGTGGTGGGGAGCCGGCGTTCTCGTGGCGGGGCCCGTCATTACCGTCCGCTTACCAGTCGCTCGCTACCTGTCGCTATTCCTTCATAAATAAGGGCCCTAGCCCACTTAAACGCCAGCATAGGAAATGACCACATCCCGGTTTCCCTGCAGTGTGTGGTATGCTCCTGTGCTCTACCTGAATGCGTGCAGGAGTGCGTCTCAGCTGCAGGTATGCCAGGGATGGGGCCCTGGCTCCTGATCGCAGGACGGCCAAAAAGGTTAGCGGTTGCCGGCCTGAACATTCCGAGTCAGGATGCCACAGGGGCACTTAGTCTAAAAGACTCCAGGGCCGGCCTTGGAGGTCATCTTTAATGTTTGGAAGGCCCTTCTAAAAACAGCAGAGGTTGAGTAAGCAAAAGTCCTTAAAGTGATAAAGTCCAGTTGAATAAGTTCCAACACATTTCACTATTGGCAGCCCTCTCAAAACAATACTGTGTGCAGGCAGATTGTCCCGGCTTAGGGGGCTGCAGGATGAAAGGTGCCCACCTGTTAGCCCAAATTCTCACTTTCCTCACAAGGGAGGAGAAATCTGGGACCTCCCTGAGCACTATCGAGATTCAGCCACCATTTCCGCCCACTGCCGGTCAGCTAACATTTTGCAACAGAGTGTGTACGTTTGTGGAATGACCCAGGGTACTTTGGGGAGCCTAATAATCTTCTGCTTCAGCCAAGTCCCCTAATTTTGTAGAGCCTATATTTGTAGTTACCACGATACCTGAAGGGCAAAAATGCAATGTTCTCAGTTTTGTGTGGACCAGCATTATTAGAACAGTCTGCCCTGATACGCCAGCATATGTGTATAGGTCTGGGGCGATTCTGGCAGCAGTTATTAAAGATACAAAATCTATCTGCCTATTTAAAAAACATTTTTTAAGCTTGATAGTAGAGGGAGGGTTTTTGGAGCCCAGCTTTTTAAATTTACACCTCTGAATAACTGGAGGTGTTTCCTTTTGAAGTGCTTCAGTGGCTACAGTGTGGTCAAGCTCTGTGTACTGACCAAACAGGTTGATGGAAACTCCCTACGGAGATAGATGGAGCAATGTGACAGCAGATAGCTACAGGAAGGGTTTAAAAAAAAAGATGTATACATAAATATATACATGATATACCAGTATACACATGCAGACAGCAATGTCAGCTTCCTGAGTGTTATGCCAGTTTACTGCCTACTACATAGAAAACAGTTTATCTAGATTGTAATTAAAAAATGTCAGCTCTATTCTTCTCTTTAATGCCTGACATAAAGTTATTTAAGACTGGGCAGTAAAAGTAGTTAGTACACCTCTTTTTGGGACAGAGAAAAAAAGCATTCCTTCTGCATTGATAAACTATTGACAGGACAAAAATAGTATAAATAGCTTATAGAATATAAGGAATATAAAAATATTAAACAAATATATATATATAAAATGTAACTTTCACATACTGAAAACACACATGAAAGAAGTATCCTTTTAACAAATACATATAATATAAATTTACATATATTACCCCCAATATTTTAACACAGCAAATTCCTAGCCTCTAGTTATTACTAATAACCTGTTCATCATAAGTGTATTACTCTATGTCCTGTACAGCTGGTAGTGGCACTTCAGATTTTAAATAAAGTCACATATAAAAAAAAAATCTAAGAGAGAGTAACATCCTTCTTTAGCTGTATTGAGACACTTTTAACCTGTACCTTAGTAACATATATATTACAAGTAAACAGATGACGAGTGAATAATGTCTTCCTTACCTTCAGGTAGGGACTCTCCAGTTTCTTTGAGTCAATGAGAGACAAGTGGGTAATGGATAGAAATGCCAGCAGCAGTATTCTCGATAAATTCCCCATACCTGCCACTCTAGAAACCTTCCTGAACTATCTGAGACGCATGACCAGGAAGACTCTGCAGTTTGAATTCACTTTTTACGGATGCACTTTTAAACCTAGAGAATTTTTTCTTTTGGGTGTTAAGGTCTATAAAAGATGCATTCATTCCTTTACAAGCCATGATTGTCCAGATGAGTTAGGCTCGGGACGCTTAATTGGAGCCAGGCCAGCTTCTTCCACCCCCCCCCCCCTTCTGCTCTAAATGAAACCAAAATATTTGGAAGTTCAGCCCAGTTTTCTGAAGTGTGTCAATAGCTCTATAAATGAAGTCAAATGCTCAGCAGCTAAAAGACATATTTAATTATTTACTGTCGGGTTAAGTTTGCTGCCGCTACCACAGGGGAGCTTAGTGGTTATAACCTTTTGGAAGTTTGACCCATCCAAACCACTAGAATGTATTTATTTATTTATTGGGTAGATTTCATTATCTACCCTTGTAATGAAATATATTTTTTTAAAACACAATGTTATTTAAGATTTGCACAACAAATACAAGTAATGTGATACTGGAAAACTGAGACAATACAGAGGAGTAAAGGTCCAGCAGCAGGCTGGATCATAACCCCCTCACAGTAACTGTAAAATGGATGAAACTCTCCTGAAAATGTTACTTTTCTATGCAGTTCTTGAAACTATGTCTAATGTGAATACATTTGGTGCATAAGAAAAACAAACAGGAACAGAAAGGAAGACATGTGATGCTGTTTTTGTGCTCAGTGGTCATACACAGACAAGTCAGTAGAGGGCAGCATAAAAACATTCACAGCCAACAATTACTTCACACTGCTGAAATTTGGGAGCAGGAGTGTCGCAGACAAGAACAGGGTGGCTGTCATGTGTGTGATCAGCTCTCTTGGGAAAGTAGTGGGTTACGTGTCACCAGGTTGTGAGCTGTGCCAGTGGTTTATAAACTTTGATTTGTCTCTTGACTTATCAGTCTGAGCTGACAGGTGGATATGGAGAGAGATGCAGCTGCTACTAATTAGCAGTTTCCTCCAGGTGCATGTACTGCTGCCTGTAGCAGCCTATACTTCAAACTGAGAGATCCTTTCCCCACAGCCTGAGCTGTGCTTGTTGCAAACTGTAAGAAGGATAAATGGAAAATTAGCCCATAGCATATCAGAACCAAAAAACAATTCTAACATGACATCATCCACAACAGTGGTATCTTTTTTTTTTTAAACAATTTTTGTTTGAGGATAGGCACATTACAGGTATAAAGACCAAATACAAAATATAAAATATTTCAACAGCATTTCTGATACAATGTTTTAATGACATATGGACAACACAGTGGCTCATTTGCAAATGAGCAATACAATGTCTCGCTTATAGATGAGCCATACCACCCGATCCTGCATCCCGTGTCTCAGATTCCAAGAAGGACACCATATCATACCAACACCCCCAATAAAATTCAGTCCCCACCTCAGGTGTTGGGTAGCTTGGCGAGGGACTGGAAATGCACCCCATGGCCAGTCCCCCCCACAACTGGAGGGTCTCATGCTATCAGTCTCATCATGTACCACTCTGTGTCTTTAAATGTGTCCCGGACCCAGCTTCCAAGTTTGCAATATGGTTTTCCTTGCTATCGCTGAAATAATTAAGGAAAGTCTCCTGGTACCTTTGGATACTTTCAGCCCTTCCACCATATATTCCATGAAAATTGCCCAGGGGGGGCAAAGGTTACCAGGTTCTCCAAAATCATTTGACTACAGGGCAGTCCCAAAACCCATGCTAGAGGTCGGCCGATTCTGCATTACATTTCAAACACTGAGGCGACTCAGGTAGACCCATCTGGATGGATTGAAGTGGGAAGACATAGGTATAGTGATACTGCCTTAATAGCATCTCTCTGTATGTAGACCAGGGCCGGATTAAGTGAGGTGGAGGCCCCTGGGCACAAAATCTGGTGGAGCCTCTAGATACAGTATTTTTTTTCCTTTAATTTTATTGGTAGTTGTCAGACACCCACCTAATTACTGGAATGTCAGATCAAGTCCTTTGTGCCACCCTTGTGTGGGTGCGTGCTTTTCGGGTACTCCTGCTTTGTAGTCGCCAAGCTGGTCCAGCAGAAAACAGTTCCATACATTGAGCTGCCAGTGGCCAGTGGCTGTGCTTGATGGCTTATGTGCAGTGAGTGGCCGCCGATTGATAATTCTGCCCGCACCCATCACTGTAGCGTTGCTGACGGAGGCTTTTCTTCTCTAGACTCTCCATCCTGCCCTCTGATGGCTTTGGCTGCAGAAACCAAAGGCTTGCCCAGGCACGGGGGGGCCCATTGCCGCTGATAGTTTGGTTACCGGCCCTGCCCCCCGTCAGACCAAATATACCACAACAATGGGCCCTAGAGTAGCCCAACGGTTCCACACAATATACCGCACACCAAAATGTCTTTATCAATCAAATATTAATTTATTATCTACAACAACATTAAGGACATTTTAAAAAACATATATATACAATTTAAAAGATGGAGGTTTGTCCCGTATCTGTTCTCAGAGTAAATTAATGTCTATGCTAATCCCCTATGTATCTCATATATCTATATCTTACGATATACACAGCTGAGGACCTTTCCATCCAATTCATATATCTACATGTGCAAATCCAATTCATATATCTACATGTGCAAATCTAAGTGTATAAAATGTGAAATCAATCAATAACAAACATATATATATATATATATAAAGAAAATTCAATATCCTAAACAATTCATAAATAATAATTAGCATGCAATAATTGAAAGTGCTTGTGCAATATGTGCCATATTTACAAATCATGTACAACTATAAAACGTGCAGGAAGATCCATCAGACTGTAAGCATTCTAAGTATGTAAGGTTAGCAGAAAAGTTTACATCACCATATATTTAGAACATGGACGCCTCCAACAGTCAAACCGCCACCGACGCGTTGCGTGGCGCTACGCCACTTCGCCAGGGTGTATCAGACCAAAGATTGAAAAGTCTCCTGGACCAGACCATAACCCAAAGGTTGGTGGAGGCCCCCTTTGCAGGGCAAGTTTTGGAGGCTACAGAGCGCGCGCCCCTTGCGCCCCCCTCATAATCTAGCCCTGATGAAGACGCAGATAGGACCAATCAAGAGTAATTATATGACTTTAGAATTCGACTAAAGGGTAAATTCTGATTCTGATTCTCCAACACCAACCTATTTCTCCTATTGGGTGGAGTACTTTCCAGGATGGCATCTAGATCATTTGACCAGTCCTGCCCTGATAACTTCTTAATTGTTTTCTTGATATAGGAGGTGGCTAATTTCTGTGCTGTCAGCATGGGATATAGTTGCACAGCCATTTCATGGGACAGAACTTCTCTGTGGTTCCTATTCACTAAAGCTGAGATTGAGGTAATACTTGAGCCATGCCAAATCCTGTATGCGGCGGCTGTATTGCCCACACTGAGGTCCAAGTTGCCTCCCAATGGTAGAAACAGAGAGAAGTTCAGGTTTCTTTCCCTATGGATAGTATGCCATAGTCTGCACACAGTAAACAGCAGTGGGTTCTGTACTACTTGGGGTGGAAGAAGATCCCTATGTTGGTATATCATGTGTGTCAGACTCATGGAGCCCAGCAGTCCCTGATCCAATTCCGTATTTGTGTAGTGGTATCTCTTTTATTGTGTTATATAACTCCTGGATGTGTTTTTTGCTCTACAACTTTGTGTTCTTTTAGATTGAGTTGTCATGCCATTGCTACGTGACAGGACCTGGACTCTGTCTGGCTCTAAAAGGGAACAAACTCCAAATGAATGTCTATGTACCGTGTTTTACAGGGTCTTATATTAATTCTTGTTCCAAAAGATGTGTTAGGGATAATTTTTTGGGGGGGGGTCTTATTTTTTACATAAACAAACAATCCACCTTTTTTCTACATTTCAACACTGAAACAAGAGCTGCAGTACCCTATGGGATCAAGTCTATGGGCATTTATTACCTGACTGCCCATAGGCTTGATTCCATAGAGTACTTTTCTTATTGTGGAGTAGCCTTTAGAGAAGATTTTTTTTTATTTTGGTCTAGAAATTAATTTCAATTGCTTAGCACCTTCAAAATAAAAAATAGTTTCTTATGAATGTTGAGTTTAAAAAATGATGGCAGCATCTTTTTAAGTGAAGGGTCTTTCCTGTAACCATAATTCATTTAAGCAGAGCTATAGTTCATAATCGGCAAAAGAATCATGAGTTGCACATCAGCTGTCATTATACTTGTCTACAAGTCCTATTTATGTCATAATACCCCCTCAATGTGAAAGCAATAAAAGTGTAAATTTACTGTAATGAAGTGTTGGTCGCGTGACCCTTCCCCTCCAAGTTCACCTTTCCTGTCAGTTGATTTGACATTAACTAACATACTTTGGAATGCCTCTATAATCACTCATCCTCCTCCGCAGGTCTCTCACATAGAAACTGTGAAGGAAAATAAACAATTATGTCATTTTCTAGTGAGCTGTGAGTGAGAGGCTTTTCTAAATACTGGGATGTAGGCAAAGCAGATTTCATTCTCGCAGAGCCAGTAGCAGAATTAATGTGGTAAATGGTGTAAAAAAGCCTTTGGCACTTCTTCTTTTTTATGTTGGATGATGAGACTAGTAAAAAAAAACAAGACAAAAATGTTTCTGCAAGGAGTTCAGTATAATCATGGTGCTTGTTCTCAGACCAGACACTAGACTGTTTACTACTTGAACACTGACAGTATACAAATTACATGCACTAATTTAGAGGCCCGGGGTTGTATTTACAGCTTAATGTCAATCAGGGAAAGTTGCAGCATGGTCAGTTTTAGGTAGCTTTAGGTTAACATCAATCTGGGTGAAACCTCCGGGGTCACTGGTAAACTCACCTATACCAGCAGCCAGGGCCGGATTAAGAGCATCCCGGGCCTGGTGCTGTAGATTTTGACGGGCCTATTTATCGAAGTATATAAAATGAAAACGCAACACAAAGCAATTTTGTTTAAGACAAAGTGCATTTGTCACATGTCTAATGTACATTAAATTACCAGGATAGCTGAATACATGTTGAAAGTGTATGAAAAATGTGCATATCTTCATAGAGTTTGTTCTTTAGCTAAAAACCAACTCGCTTTTGGGGGGCCCAGAGTGTCAAAGAGGTGTTGTAGAGGGTTCGCTATCCCTCAGTACAGACACAGCAGGGGCATCCCTCAGTACAGACACAGCAGGGGCATCCCTCAGTACAGACACAGCAGGGGCATCCCTCAGTACAGACACAGCCGGGGCATCCCTCAGTACAGACAAAGCGGGGGCATCCCTCAGTACAGACAAAGCGGGGGCATCCCTCAGTACAGACAAAGCGGGGGAATCCCTCAGTACAGGCAAAGCGGGGGCATCCCTCAGTACAGGCAAAGCGGGGGCATCCCTCAGTACAGGCAAAGCGGGGGCATCCCTCAGTACAGGCAAAGCGGGGGCATCCCTCAGTACAGGCAAAGCGGGGGAATCCCTCAGTACAGGCAAAGCGGGGGCATCCCTCAGTACAGACACAGCGGGGGCACCCCTCAGTACAGGCAAAGCGGGGGAATCCCTCAGTACAGGCAAAGCGGGGGCATCCCTCAGTACAGACACAGCGGGGGCACCCCTCAGTACAGACACAGCCGGGGCATCCCTCAGTACAGACACAGCGGGGGCACCCCTCAGTACAGACACAGCGGGGGCATCCCTCAGTACAGACAAAGCGGGGGCATCCCTCAGTACAGGCAAAGCGGGGGCATCCCTCAGTACAGGCAAAGCGGTGGCATCCCTCAGTACAGGCAAAGCGGGGGCATCCCTCAGTACAGACACAGCGGGGGCATCCCTCAGTACAGACACAGCGGTGGCATCCCTCAGTACAAACACAGAGGGGGCATCCCTCAGTACAGACACAGCGGGGGCATCCCTCAGTACAGACACAGCGGAGGCATCCCTCAGTACAGACACAGCGGGGGCATCCCTCAGTACAGACAAAGCGGGGGCATCCCTCAGTACAGGCAAAGCAGGGGCATCCCTCAGTACAGGCAAAGCAGGGGCATCCCTCAAAGCAGGGGCAATCCTCAGTACAGGCAAAGCAGGGGCATCCCTCAGTACAGGCAAAGCGGGGGCATCCCTCAGTACAGGCAAAGCGGGGGCATCCCTCAGTACAGGCAAAGCAGGGGCATCCCTCAGTACAGACAAAGCAGGGGCATCCCTCAGAAATTGAGAAAGAGACACACACAGAAAAAGACACACACATAGAATGAGAGCAACAGCCAACCCCCCCCTCCCCCCCGCTCAACGTCAGGCCAGCACACTGGTCTCACTCTCAATATAGGGCACACCCTCCCAATCGCCGGCTGTCTCTCACTCCTGCATACCCTCCTCCCAGTCCGGTCCCTCTGGAGCCCGATGCTGCCGATCTCCCGCCGCTCACCTCCTCAGGGCCATACATCCGCCATCTTCACTTGTCGTCTTCAGCGATGCAGCGAAGGGAACAACCCCGGACGCTGCCATTATCCGCAGGGGGGGTGTTCCCATTCTACACCTGGGGAGGCGCCATCCAACAGTACTGCCCCCGATGACACGCATACAGTCACTCACCCCTGCCTGCCGCCTGACAGGTACCGCCGTCGTCCCCCTCCTAATGCCGCGTGACTTCCTCTCATTTCAGGTCTCATCTTCAAAATTGATTTAATGCCGGCTGTTGCGCGCTGGGCCGCTGGCCGGTGGGCGTGCCCCAGATGGCCAGCATCCATTGAAAGCAATGTACCTCGCCCACTGAGCAGCGCGCAACACCCGCAAAGTGTGTGTGTGTCAGGCTGTGTCGACCAGGGAAGGGAAGGGAACAGTGACTGGCAGACCAGGCGGCCGCGGCCTATGCGGGCCGCGTTTGCAGGCTGCTGGGCCTGTCTTAACGTAGGGGCCTGGAGCGGCAGCTCCATCCGCCCCTACGTTAATCCGACCCTGCCAGCAGCACGGCACTGTCTTTGCCGCACCTACATCCAGCTTCCCTGTAGCTGTGGTGTGCTTCTACGCCCAGCGTTTCGATAGGCTGGGGTGGGAGCACTCCCTAATCTACAGCGAAGTCGGGGATGCAGGCAACGAACTGCGTCACATCAGTCAGCATTCTTAAGATCAGCCATATGGTGATCTCAAAAATACCTGATGGGTGTGGCCATGGTGGAAAAAGACAAAAACATGGGCTACCGCCAAATGGGTCGCATTGCCCGAAGTACTCGGTCTGGGAGAGCATATGGGGGTTCTTGGGAGGGTTTTGTGTGCTTTAAAGGGACACTATAGGCAAAGTGCATAAACAGTCATTCAATAGCTCACCTCCTCGTGGCTGCCCTCTCTCTTTTTGTCAGAACGCAGCTGCTCCTGAAACTATAAACAAGCCAAACAGCAGTGGCACTCCCCCTGCATTCCTTTGCCATAGACCACCAATGATCCACCTTGGTCTATAGCTCCACCCCTGTTTGTCAGTTCAGAGCTCATCTGCAGCTATCCTAATTAACATATGAATATCGACCACAGTTAGCATGTTAATCATAGTCACATGTAATTAGCACTTGAATCACACCTAACTAGCAATTAAATATTGTGTGTGTGGTGTAATTTGGAGCAAGACAATGGAACCTGCAACCCCCCTCCCTGCACTATTGATTGATATTTTTGGTCTATTGTAACATCCATAGCAATATCGGGCTGTTACAAACCCCCTCCATTATGCAGCATCACAAAGCCAAGGGCGATGCCCACTTGCTTCAGAAGAAAAATAATGAATAGTAAATAGTGAAACTGTAAACCTTGATACCTCACCCATTTCTTCTTCAATGTAAAAAAGGAAAACAGATTAACGTAGTGCCAAACGTAGTCTGACACAATGGGATAACAATTGCCTTTGCCTAAAGAGTCCCTTTAATGTGATACTGCAGGTGAAGGTAATCGGGCTATGTTTGGCACTGTCCTAAACTATTTTTACATTGAACCAGAAATGGCCAAGTTACCGGGGTTTATAGGTTCAGCCAATGACATTCTCTGTTTCATCCTGGCCCCCAATCTGCTCAGCGGAACTGGACAGGATTGCTGATATACCAGGTCCTGGGGTCTACTCAATGCCCTGGTCGCCCCTGGAGCCCTCAGCAAGGAAGGACAGGCTGAGCTGCAGGACACCGTAGGTCTTCCACCAGGCAGTACTGGGCACAGCTGTAGTTATATAGGCAAGGTGTCAGGGCTGACAGCATAGTCAAAACAAGCCATAGTCAAAATCCAGAGAAGCAGTCCAAGGGTGATCCAGAAAACAAAGTCCAAAGTCAAGGGTCAAAACAAGGAATCCATATGTTCACACTAATAATGTGACTGCTCTAATCATATGACAACACTAGTCAGGTGACTGTTCTAATCACATGGCAGCATGAAACCTTTTAACTGGGCTGAGCTGAGCTGAAAACAAAAGACAGCTGAAAACCCATAAATGGAGTACCTGCTGGAGAGCACAAGTCTCTTTACACTGAACCTGCTTTGCTGGTGATCCAGTGTGCGCATCCGTGGTCTGCCAGGGACCTGACAGGAACCTGCCAGGGATCTGACACCAAGTGAACACCTGACGGATCAATTTGCTGATAGTAGATTTAGCAGGAGCCAAACCCTTCCTAGGACCAGAAGGGACCACAAAAAGAGCATCAGTTTTCCTGAAAGGTGCAGTACTTCAGACACCTAACCACATCCAAGGAATGTAAAACCCTCTCCTTAGCGTTACTAGGATTAGGGCACAATGAAGGAAGAAGGAAGAACAATGTCCTGATTCAGATGAAAGGCAGACACGACCTTAGGCAGAAAATCTGGCTTGAAGTGAAACACCACCTTGTCCTGGTGTCTCTCAAAGTAGGGGGGCTGGATGGAAAGCACCGCCAACTCAGAAACACGCCTAACAGAAGTGATAGCCACCAAAAAGACAACCTTGAGAGTAAGAATGGCCAGGGCAGCATCCTGCACAGGTTCAAAGGGAGCACCCTGCAAAGCAGACAAGACCAAGTTCAAATCCCAAACAGGCAACATAGGCTTACGTGGGGGACGCACATGAGTAACCCCCTGGAAAAAGGTCCTGATCATAGAATGCTGGGCAAAGAACCTCTGGAAGAAAACAGCCAGGGCAGAGACATGACCCTTCCGAGTACTGAGTTGGAGCCCCAGCTCCAATCCATGCTGCAGGAACTCCAGGATCCTGGGAATAGAGAACACACAACAGGGAAGAGACCTAGCCTTTTACCAGTCAATGTAGGCACGCCAAACCCTATAGTAAATGGAGAAAGAAGACTTCTTTCTAGCTTTTATCATGGTGTCAACAACAGAGGCAGACAGCCCCTTTTCCATCAAGATGGAGGTTTCAGCAGCCAGGCCGTCAAAGTCAGAGTTTGTAAATTGGGATGGCGTAGATGACCCTGAGTGAGCAGGTCTGGCACCCTGGGCAGAGCGTACTGATCTACTGCCAGCTGCAACATGTCTGCGAACCACACTCTTCTTGGCCACCTGGGAGCCACCAGGATAGCTGGTACCCCCTCCTGAGCTATCTTGCGCAGAACCATGCCCAACAGGGAGAATGGGGGAAAGACATACAGGAGCTGAAAATCCCTCCATGACATTGCTAGAGCATCTGTTTCCAAGGCCAGAGGGTCCTGGGACAGGGAGACAAAGGCTGGGAGCTTGTGGTTGTGACGGGACGCAAACAGATCCACATCTGGTTGGCCCCAACGGTGACATAGAGTGTGAAACAAACTCTCGCAGAGGGACCATTCTCCCAGGTGAGAGGTCCCCCTGCTCAGGGAGTCTGCCTGCAGATTCTCCACCCCTGGAATGTACACAGCTGAGATGCAGGGAACATTGTCCTCTGCCCAGGACAGGATCAGAGACACTTCCTTGAGGGCCCCCTTGCTCCGGGTCACCCCCTGATGATTGATGTAGGCAATCGCTGTCTGGTTGTCCGAGCGTACCTGAACAGGCCGACCCCGAAGGTGGTGGGTCAAGTGAGCCAGCACCAACCTGATCGCCCTTAGTTCCAGAATGTTGATGGGTGTGTGGGCCTCCCGAGGGCCCCACCGTCCCTGGAACTGCAGGGACTTCCAGAAGCCCCCCCCAACCCATCAGACTGGCATCCGTGGTGACTGTCTCCCAGCAAGGGGCCAGAAAGGATCTGCCCGCCAACAGGTTCCTGGAGTCCAGCCACCACGAGAGGGACCGCCTGGCTAGGGGGGATAGAACAAGGACCTGGTCCAGGGACGCAGGGTCCTTGTCCCATACTGACAAGAGGTGGAGTTGCAGAGGCCTCATGTGAAACTGTGCATAAGGAACCGCCTTGAAGCACGACACCATCAGGCCCACCAGCTGCATTCCCTGCCTGATAGAGGGATGAGGGCAAGAGAGCAGGGACTGAACCTGCACCAGTAGACTGTCCACCTTCTGCTGAGGAAGAAAAATCCTTGCCTGAACTGTATCCAGATTCATTCCTAGGAAGGGTGTCACCAAGGAGAGAGACAGGGAAGACTTGGGATGGTTGATCACCCAGCCAAATGATTCCAGTGTGGACACTACTCGCTGAGTATCCAGCTCTGCCTGTTGGAGGGACTGAGAAGTGATGAGAATGTCTTCCAAATATGGCAGCACACGAATGCCCTGAGCCCTGAGCAGAGCCATCACCCCTGCCAGCACCTTGGTGAACACTCTAGGAGCTGAGGTGAGACCGAAGAGCAATGCCACAAATTGGTAGTGCTGATCCTCCAGAGCGAACCTGAGGAACCTTTGATGACCTGGAAAAACAGGAATATGAAGGTAAGCATCCTTGATGTCCACAGAGGTCATGAAATCCCCTGGGCACAGGGAACTGATAGCAGAGCGCAAAGTTTCCATGCGAAAGCGCCTGCACCTGACAAATTTGTTGAGGATCTTCAAGTCCAGGATGGGCCTGACTGACCCATCTCTTTTGGGCACGATGAAAAGGTTGGAATAGAACCCCTTGCCCCTTTCTCGTAAGGAGACCTGACAGATGACCCCCAGCTCCAAACGGCTTTGCACTGCCAGAATTAGAGCCTGAGCTGACATGGGGTCCTGAGACATCCAGGATCTGATGAATCTTGGGGGGGGGGGCCAGGCAGCAAACTCTATCTTGTAACCCGAGGACACTACCTCCTGAATCCACCGGTCTGAGACATGAAGGCTCCAGACGTGAGCTGGATGAATGAGGCGCCCCTTCATGCCTGAGAGGGCTTGGGAGAAGACTTTGGCTTGGAGCCCAAGGATGAAGCGGGGCGTCCATGTCTTCTGCCCCTACCCCAGAAATCTCCTCGGGCCCCGGTAAGGGAGACCCCCCTCCCCTGTCTGGCTCCACGTTAGGGGGAAGAAAAGGAGCCCTGGCCCCGAAAGGGTCGATACTGCCGCCTGCGCTGGGGTAACCTACCTCCCTTAGCAAACAGGTCCAGACGGTCCCCAAACAGGCGTAGTCCTTTGAAGGGAAAACCAGTGAGAGCTTTCTTGGCAGCGTTGCCAGCAGCCCACTGGCGCAGCCAAACCGAGCGGCGTATAGCCACCACTAGGGCAGAGGCTCTGCCACACATCCTAATGGCATCATCCAAGGCAGAGCGGACATAAGTCACAAAGTCCTCACAACGAGAGAGTGCATTAAACTCCTCACTAGACACATCATCAGGAGCACCATCTAAGACACCTCTAAGCAGGGTCCTAATAGCCACAGCTGTATTGGCAGAGGCACAGACCGGGCGCAGCGCCGTCCCCACACAGGCAAAGGCATGGGACGTCAGCTGATCAATACGCCGGTCCTCACTATCCCGCAGCATAGTAGAGATAGGGGAATGCATGAAAGAGGTGTTAGGTAACCATAGGACCGGGGGAATACACCTCTGGAGGGGATGACCAACGCTTCACCACATCATCAGGAAAGGGATACGCTCCCATTCCTCGACGACGAGGTTATTAAAATGGGCTTGCTCAGGAAACTCAAAACGTGGCTTAGTAGTATGAAACAATTCCCCCTGCTGCCTGGGTGCTGCAACCGGGGGAGAGATAGACAGTACCTCAAAAATCTGAGCCAACAGCCTATCAGTATCATCTGGGGCCCAGGGGTCAGAGCCAGAATCATCATGACCCCTGGGCTTCTCATCAGATGACTCCGAGTCAGAGAATAACTCCCCTTCTTCCAAGGGGGGTATAACCAGACAGCTCCAGACAGATCAGCCTCCATAGGGAAAAGAGTGACATCAGGCGTCAAGTGCCGCTCCTTACGCGCCAAGGTATTAGCAAGCAACTTCTCAACACTAGCCAGTCTGGAAGACACATCAGGCTGAGAATCCCCACTGGTATGCAACTCAATAGGAGTCAAATTTAAGCTTGGGGGAGTAGGTAAAGCCATACGTGGCGCAGGCCCAGCTACTGGTAAACCAGGCTGCAGCGCAAGCACCTGCTGAGCACAAGGTATACAGACCCGCACATTGTCAGCACTAGTAGGGGACACCCCACAAGCTACACACAGCCGGGCTTGTCCCGAAGGAACCCCGAGCACATTATCCTGAGACGCCTCCATATGGTGATTATAGCGGCACAATAGGCTAGAAAAGCACGCTAGGGATGCCCCAATAACCCGCTAGGGAAGTGGGAGAAATTTACACACTAGGCCTCTCAAGTTTAATACTAAATAGAGGGAATAGGGCCGGGAGAAACCAAAAGAGTTCGACCCGCCTAAAAGACATAAGCGAAGAAAAACCCCATAAGCGACATGTATAATGACATAGGGTAGGTAGATGCCAGCCACGCAGCAGCCGAATGCGGAGAAAATGGCGCTGGATATACCACGAGGGGCGGGCCGCGGAGACCGTGATGCGGAACGCGCCAACCGCGGGCCCCGCCCCCGAAGAGCGCGAAGCAGCACACGTGACCAGCAACCAATGATGGCGCATCCGCGCCTGAGGTAATGCCGCTGCCAACCGCGGAACACAGTGGAAGCGCACGTGGCGGTGGCATTTTGAAAACGCAACCAGTGCAACCAAGTCAGCGTGGAGACTGACACCAAAACAAAGCACATAATACAGTGAAGCACCAAGGCATACATCCCCCCCCCCCCCCCGAGAGCTACTAGGGAGAGCTACTAGGGAGAGCGAGGGACCCATAGGACCCACCGATAGACAGAGGCAAGGGGCAATAGGGCGGGAGGGGCATCCCATAGAGGCTCACCATATGCCTATACCACCTACCCTTTGGTGGGGGATTGCGGTGGAGCAGCGCTCCTAAGCAACTGACAGCGGTGCCGCCTACCATCACCCGGACCAGCGCAGCCAAGGCTGGGAGGCACATTAATAATGGAACAGGTGGGAATAGTCCTACAGGGCCGCAGGCTAATAGCCCCGCTCACCTGCGAGAAGAGAGAGCCATCTTCTTGTCCTTCGCAGTCCAGACTGCAGAGAAAATCCTGGGATTTGTGGGAGGTCCCTGGGTATTTGAGGGGCCGGGAGGAGCCAATTTCGCGGTCTCTGCAGTCCAGCGCCATCTGGCGGAGTAATACCCGAGTGTAATGATTCTTATCTGGAGCAGGACGTACTGTATACTAAGAATAAAGGGCCACCCTACATCAATTAGTAAGCCCTGACTGAAGACTCCTTTCCTGTCCACATGAAATTGTAAATGTCAGGAGGGAAAAGACCCATCTCCCCCTAGAACTCAACACCCATGCTGTTACACTCAGAAATGCTAAACTGGGATGGTGCAGAGGCCCCTGCAAAAGCAAATCCAGTCACATTCTGTCCACAGCATACCATGCCCATGTTGCCCTCCATCATCTGATGTGACTGGAGTTTGGTTTGGTGGAGGCCCCTGGGCACAAAATCTGGTGGAGGCCCCAGATACAGTATAAAATAATAGTCCAGCCAAGTAACTGATCGTTGGTTGTCTGGCACCCACCTACTTACTGGAACGGCAGATCGAGTCCCTTGTGCCACCTTTGTGTGGGTGCGTACTGCTCGGGAACTCCTGCTTTGCCATTCTGGGCGGGGGGGTAGTGTAGTTGTCCAGCTGGTCCAGCAGGAAACAGTTCCCTGCACTGTGCTTCCAGCGGCTGTGCTTGGTGGCTTATGTGCAGTGACAGCTCTGCACGCACCCATCTCTGTAGCGTTACTGAAGGCAGCGTTGCTGCTCTAGACTCTTATTCCTGCCCTGTGGTGGCTTTGGCTGTAAGTTTGCAAAAACAAAAAAAGGCTTGCCCAGGCACGCACCCCCCTGCCACCGATAGCTTTGTTCCTGGCCCTGTGGACCATCAGACCAAAGACTGAAAAGCCTCCTGCACCAGACCATAACTCAAAGCTTGGTGGAGGCCCCCTTAGCAGGGAAAGTGGTGGAGGCCCCAGGGCTCGCGCCCCTTGTGCCCCTCTCATAATCCGGGGCTGGTTTCGTATGGGTTGGCATATACCACCAGTGGATGCCATATATTTGCCACAAAATTATCCACCTGTTGCTAAGCAGATCCACATCTTCCATTGCAAATATTTTCACACATAGTGCCCTCTCTCCCTGACAGACCTGTTGTGTTTTCTATTCCTGTAATGTGAATTGCCTACAGGACAAGCCCATGACTTTTTGCCCCTTTGGTGCATCTGCAACAACTCCACCACGGCAACCCTACAGCAGTTGCATTGTCTGACTAAACCCATACCAGCTGGTCCCTCGGCTCCCTAGTCCAGTGTTGGAAGAGACAGAAAATTGCTCTGAGTTCCAAGACATTAATAGTCAGGATGAGTGGGGGACAGCTTACTTCCCCTAAGGGGTGTAATGCCCAGCTGGACAGCTGTTTTCTTGTCAGCTATAAACCCCCAATCTTCACAGCTGCTTCTGTCTATAGACAAGCCCCCATTTGCCGGGATGCTCACTGGATAAGGTTGCTTCCAGGTCTTTATTAGTAAAAAAAATACTACTTGATGGTAAGGAGACAGGTAAACCTCCAGGACTCTGGGCTGAGGGGTCAGAAGGAGCTGCAAAGTAAATTTGTAAAATACAAACTGGGTCAGAAGCCAGAGAGCTGCGATTAACCTAGGAGGAGACAAAAGGTTAATCGCTCCTCCTGACTCCCACTACTCACTCCTGGCAGTCTGAAGCAGCATCACCCTGTGATGTCAGACGGTAAACCGAAAAAAAAAAAAATTATTAAAGGACTTTTACTAGTGTCTGTTTTTTTTTTTTTTACACTTAAAGTGGACCAGAACCCATGATTTTGGCTACCCCGGGTATTAGTCCTTACTGGGGCACCACAATCTGGGATGCCCCACTGTGTGAAACCCCCCAGGTCGCCCAGTATAACTCACCTTTCCCCAGTCCTATGGCGCGTGTGTGGTCTTTTGTCCTATCAGCGCGCTGACATGCGCTCTAGCCAAGTATATGTAACCCACACGCCACACCAGGGCCGGCTGACATGTGGGGCGAGCTGTCACGAGTTCTTTAGGATCTTTAGGGATGGTTGGGATATGGGCTGGTGGAGTCACCACACAATGCAAATGTCTTTCCAAACTTTATTTGAAGCAAACACACTTCCACTTCAGCATCAGCAATAAGCAAAGTACTTCAAACTATTAGCAAACAGGCTCACAGGATCCCGGGGTCACTCTAGGAGCTGGGACTATGCTACTGGTACCTTGTGTATTGGTGCTCAGTCCACTCCTCTCCACTCCACCTAGGCCCACACGGATGTCTCTCTGTGGTATCTCTCTGTCTTGCTCTGCACACTATAATCCTTCTTGTGTAGTAGCTCCTTCTCAAAAGGGTTAATAAGCTCTATTCTGTACTGCTCACTACGGACTCCTCTGCATGGCTATCTCCATGGTTCTCTATCAGCAATCCATGTTCTCTCTGCTCAATACATCATCTCTTGACAACAGCTCTGATAAGACTCAGACAGCTCTGCACTGACAAGACTAAACTCAGACTCAGACTGACTCTTCTAGAACAATGCCAGCTCTTATATAACCTCTGTTGATGATGTCACTCTCCCACAGCAGCCTCTAGTGGTTAACTCCGGCACTGCTGTTATGTATTATGCAGCTAGGCTGTGTTATGCAGGGTTTTCTATGAGAGATTAGGTAACCTCAGTTTTTACCTGGGCCACATATAGCTGAGTGGAGCTAAGCTACATATGCCTGGCGCAACCGTGCGCCCCTGCAGGCGGCGGACGCTGCTTGCACATGTGCTGTTGGAGAAGGTGAGTTTACTGGGCAACCTGAGGAGTTTCACACAGCGGGGCATCCTGAATCTGGATGCCCCAGGGGTAGGGAATCAGGAGGCCCTGGAATCAGCCATGGGTTTTGGTCCAAACTGGTAAGGAGTCCTTGAGTCCCCTATAACAGTTCATAAGGCAGGAGGGATTGGCAGCTTACCTACTGGCAACCAAGTGACTTTCTAAACACCTCCCAACCCAATACCTTGCATTCCCAAAGGCCAGGGGAGGTGCAGAACAGCACCCTGGTAATAAAGTTTCTTCATCTGGATAGCACACAGGGGCTGCCATTATTGCTGCATAAATAAATACATTTTCACTAGAATAAAGAGGGTGAGCCACATTTCTTTTGCAGCAATAAAGAATAAAACATAAAGAAACTTTGGGGTGTTGTTCCGGTTTAGGGCATCTACTGCCAATTCCCCTGTTCCTGTGTGAGGTAGTAAAAAAGAGTTAATTTCTTGTTCTCCTGAGAGGCAAATAGACCTATCAGTGGAATCCCAAATTTGCTGCAAATTACAAGTCTCTGGAAAGAGACCATTCTGACTCTTTGATCGAGGAACAACTTAGAAAATCAGCCAGCTTGCTGTGGACTTCTTTATGTGGATGGGAAGTACGTTTGACTCTGCCCAAATGAAAATTTTCTGTGCCAATAGCATCAATTCTTTTGACCTTGTGCCCCCTTGTTGATTTAGAAGAGTCACTGAAGTCACATTCCCTTTCAGTTTTGTCTTTAGCGACTGTTGACCAAGTCCCTGGTATGACCAAACTGGCAATGGGCACTCCAAACTTGTAGACTTACATCCGAAGTTATTTTTTTCTAGTCTATCTTGGCCCAATGCCTTCCTTGAGAGATAAATTCTGTGTTAGTTCCCACCAGTGAAGATCTTCTCTGATTTCCTGAGGTAAGTATATTAACTGACCCAAACTCTGAGACTTGTCCCAGTTTGATATTAGAAAACTCTGAAGGAAACGTGAGTGAGCCTGGGCCCAAATTACTGCTGGTATACAGGCTGCCATTAGTCCTATCACTTTCATAATTTTTCGAAAGGACACCCGGCCTGTTACTCTTCAGTGTATGATCGCAATCTTGGTCACTGAGATCTTGATCATTTGGCTTCTGGTAAAAAATATCTAACCTACAAACTGGACTTTCTGACTCGGAGACATATTGGATTTGTCCTTGTTCACTATTAAGTATAATGAGTTAAAGAGGGTTAGGACTATTTGAAGATCTCTTAAGACATTTTCTCTCACTTTTGCAAATATGAGGAAATCGTCCAGATACGGTATTATGCAAACTGACTGAAGATGGAGAAACTAGATCAACTCAGCTAACGCCTAACCACAAACAAGAGATCCATTTTCTTTGATAAAGCAGCATCAATCTTAGGAAGTTTAGACCACAATAACTCATCCTGTACAAAAAAAGGAAACCTCCTCTTCAGTGAGAAGGAGCAAAAAATTCTTCTCTCAGGTTCTTTCCATTCAAAACTAATTAGCTGTTTAACTGACTGTTTAATTGACTAATGGACAGAAAGCAAGTTTGGCTGCTTAGGCTGCAAACCTAGATAAACCTTATCTCTGACAAACCAAGTTACAGAAGGCAATCTTCTCAGACTGACAAACAGCAGCCAAAAGATTATTCATCTCCAAGAGTGGAAATAAATGTAGATGAAGAATTAACTAACTCCCCTAAATCTTCATCCTCAATAATAGATACTGAACCCTCCAGTTCATCCTCCTGAGACTCTAGCAAAAGCATAACTGGTTCCTCTATATCTGATTCCGTAGGAATATCAGCAACCCATAAGGGCTGAGATGGCTCAAGCTGGGCTCCTGAAACAGCAGCAGTAACATGAGACGGGACCGACAGGGTGGGCATCCTCATCGCTGCTACTACTTCTTTAAAAGATCAAAAGGTGGCACAACTGTCATTCTTGACCAAATGAACAACCTTGTGGAATGAATAGTAAGTATTCAAAGACAAACAATTTGTAAAACAATCTTCAAAAAAGTATTTCTTCCATCCTGGGAAGGTATAGTCTGCAAGCAGAACCAAAGACCAATTAGACCACAGAACAAGGAACATAAACAAATGAGGACAAAAACTGGCTCCCCTCCGGTAAAATGGAAAAAATCTCACAGATTTGGATTTGTGCTTGGCCTTCCCCGAACTCACAGACTTTCCGGGTTACAGAATCTTCAGTTTGAGGGCAGGCTGTAGGGGCTGTTCATCCTGCACATGGGGCTCAGCCAGAGGTGGCAGGGCTGACATTACTGTGGAGGGCCTGGGAAGTGGCAGGAGCATGTGGAGGACACAATCCCTCCACCATGTCTGGCTTAAAGTGGACCAACACCCACGGGTGATCGGCCCGGGAATCTATAAGATTCCCGGGCCGATCACCCCCCACCCCGCGGGACATCCGAGATCGGGATGTCCCGCGGGGTGAAACCCCCCCAAACACCCCAAACTCCTTACCTTATCTTCGGCCGCGGCCGGCCGCCGCCGCCTCCCTCGCGCTCCTGTAGGCGTGCGCGTGCCCGCGCCGGCCGTCTGCGAATGGCCGGCGGGGGCGCGCGCGCGCCGAAAGTGACGCGAGGGAGGCGGCGGCGGCGGCGGCTGCCGCTTAGACGTTCCTGATCCTCGCTTGTACGTCGGCGCTGGGAGCGGGGAGAGGTGAGTTTTTCGGGGGGTTAGGGGGGGTTTCACACAGCGGGGCACCCCGATCGGGGGTGCCCCACCGAAGTGGACCAAGACCCAGGATAGTCAAAATCCTGGGTGTTGGTCCACTTTAAATGGAGTGTCGTACAGCAAAACCAGAAGTGCAAGCCAGGGTGTCAAAGTAGCACCCGGTCTCTCCCTTGACAAAGGGAAACTCACAAGCCTAGGTAAAATAAAATCCAGCTAGCACAAGCTTAGCAAACATGCCTCTAACTATCCACCACACGTGCCAGAAGCACCATAAGGCCATTAATCTGCCGCCTCCTTCCTGTCAAGAAATCAGCCATTCTCTGAATCAGGAGCTGAATAATACTTACCCCTCCAGCGAACCTACTCTTCTCTGAGAGTCTGTGTACTGAGCAAAAAAAAAGTCTAAAAAAGAATTGGAGCATACCAGACTGAGCCCAGTTAGACATTAGTTCATGTAGGGCCCCGGGATCCATCACAACAAGCCAACCTGGTCTCTCCAACCACCAACCAGGATCCTCTGACCCCAAGTAAGCTTGCATTAGTGTGAAAGATTGTGTAACACAAACAGAACTGAGGACCGGGGGGGGGGGGGGATGTTTTTATAATGGTGTGTTCATTGTCTTTCATTAGGGGCAGAGCCAAAAAGTACTCAGATGTCTGACTATCCCAAAGGATGACCATGCATTCAGCAGACTTTTTTTGGCTATTGGATGACTATTGACTATTAGATGGAACAAGGAACTTAAAGTGGACCAATCACCAGGATTTTCACTATCCCGGTGATCGGTCCTTTGGGGTGCCTTGCTGTGAACAGGACACTAAAAGTTTGGTTAATATTCACCCTTTTGAGTTTTTGAGGAACACAGATTAGGTGACCATTGCACCTAGTGTGTCACCTTACTATGGGGCTAAATATGTTTGGGCATCCTAAATGGGGGGCTCCTACACAAAAAAATATAGTTAGTGTTTACTTATAGGTACATTTAGCAGCCTCTTTGTTAGGCAATTACAGGTAAAATTCTGAAGGCCCTTGTGTGGGGTCAGCTTGCTGTACTTATACTCAGCTAGGGGCCACGGGTCATGATCCTACATAGGATTCTAAGGAGGCTGACTTACTTCAGTAGCAGGCAGTGCACAGCAGATGCACTGGAAGGAGCCAATGATTGCTGCCAGATACTGAGTCTGAAAGATGCGGTTGTTTCTGCTGCCAGATTTAGTCACCCAGCATACTACCTTCCTTCCTAAGGTGGTTTCTGCCTTCCATCTCAATCAGGATGTGGTTCTTCCTTCCTTCCTTGTGTCCTACGCCTAGGTAGCATCTAGCTCAGTGATTAGCTGGTGAAAATGTCACCATGATCTACAGCATCACAGACCCTGTAGGTCCACTTTGGGCAGCAGAGAATAAATAACAAATGGCACATAGGTGAATAAATGCAACATGCTTACCCCTGTTGAAGGCTGCAGATTTAATGAGGACCTCTAATCAAAATTGACTGGGGTTCCCTTGCACAAATAGTAAAGGGGCATCCCTATTCTACTCACCATGCAGCAGCCCAGATCCCACACCCTGTGGCCAGCATATCTGATAGGTTACCAGTGCTCAGGTGGCTGACTACCCTAGGATACAATACAGAAGCTGCGAGAATCAGGTTGCTTATTTGTGCAAGAGGCTCTCCAGTCAATTTTGATTGGAAGTTCTCTATAAAGCCTATGCAGCCTGGACACCCACCCGACTGTAGTATCCACTACCTGAATACTCCCAGAACTGCTATACGTACCGATCCGTGTAATCTGGCCACAGAACACAGGAAGGCATCCCAGGCCCGGACTTTAGCTTTAAAGCGGACCTTCACCCTAAATAAGAGTCTATCTTATATGTTTCCCCCACGCTGCACATACAGATTGCCCACATTAAAAATCACCATACTCGTATCTATTGCATTTTCTGAGACTTTAAACATCCAAGATGGCGGCCCATGAAGGTGCAGGCAGCCTGCAAACAGGAAGTGACTCCTGACTGTGTTGCTCTGCATTCTGGGATTGCTGACCTTTTCCTGACCCCCAGCTCTGCTCTGTCTGAGTAAAGCACCCCGCTCCCCTGCACTTTTGCCCCCTCTCCTCTCCTCAGTATGTGATGCTACTGAGCCAAGATGCCCGTATCCTAGAGTTGCAGGCCAGTGAAGGAAAGAATAAAAAGTGATTAAAAACTTTAAATATATTAATTTTAGATGCTGGGGAATATTTTTTTAAGGGTTTGGGCTTTTCAATAAATGATGCTGAAGGTCCGCTTTAATCTCTTGAATTTTGGAATAAAAATATGGAAACTAACTTTGCATAAACATTAACTTACTTTATATATAGTACCGGTGCAAAACTGCCGCTTCCACATACCTCAGTATGTTTCCATATTAAAATTAAAATGCAAAGCACATGGTATTATACAAATAGATGTGTTGCCAGGCACCAAATTACTATGGAAAAAAAATAAATACACATATTTATGAAATGGTTAAATGTAATTACCCGTGAATTGAAGATTCATATAAATGAGGTCACTCAGAGTTACGATGTGGGATTAACTTCATAGCTCAACAACCATCCTGGTGATTTATATTATAATTGCTGCTGAGTAAATGTGACCTGCAAATAGTATACCTATATGCCAATATATATATATATATATATATATATATATATATATATATATATATATATAGTAATATATAAAGCAGGATTATGAGCAGGGCACAAGGGGCCTCCACCATTTGCCCTAAAAAATGGGCCTCCACCAACCTTTGGATTATGGTCTAGTTCAAAGGGCTTTTCAGTCTTTGATCTGATGGGCCGCAGGGTCTGCAACAAAGCTATCTGCGACATTTCCCCCCTCATACCTGGGCAAACCTTTTTTGTTTTTGCAAAAATGCAGCCAAAGCCACCACAGGACAGGAAGGAGAGTATGGAGAGCAAAGCCGCCGTCAACAATGCTATAGGGATGTAGAGCTGTCAATCAGCGGCTGCTCACTGCACATAAGCCACCAAGCAAAGCCGCTGGCAGCTCATTGCAGGTAAACTGTTTTCTGCTGCACCAGCTGGGCAACTACACTACCCCCCACCCAGAATGGCAAAGCAGGAGTTCCCGAGCAGCACGCACCTGCACCAGTCTATTGACCCCAAATATATTTATACATGGTTATTAGATCACCCCTCAGGGGTCTCTTTTCCAAATGAAATAAACCTAACTTTGACAGTCATTCAGGGTACTCTAGTCCACGCAGTCCATTTATTACCTTAGTTGCCCAGCTTTGAACAAAGATATATGTATACATATAAATATAAGCCAACATTTCTCCGTTTGGTAAGCCAAGTCCTATAGATGTGGTTGCAATGGCTGGATCATAACTGACACTCGCTATTTAAACATAGTAACATAGTAACAGGCAGGTACAGTAATTGTGTGATGAAGGTGTCATCCGTGATCACGTGTCATCAAAGTTGAGGAAAGAACAACCATGTTGTGAGAATTCATGTCTGCTTTCAGGCTTCATGGGTATATTTAACTAAAGGGGAACCTAAATCAGGATGTCTAGGAGGTAGATATTTAAAGCGATTTCAAGAGGAACAACACCCTGAATTATTTACTTTTCTGATAGCACATCGTGATTTGGGATGCCTCATCATGTAAAATCCCACAGATCACTGAGAAAGCTCACTTCTCCTGGCATTCCTACAGCGCCAGCACTTGCCGATGGTCAATCAGTGCGCTTGGCTCCATTCAGCTCTGCTAACCAACCTAACGTCCTGGCACAGGAACACACCCAGGTAAAGGTATAGAGAGGATGTGGCCGGGGCCGAAGCATGTGCTGTTTATGTTGCAGCTTGCTGAGTTTTACTAAGTGATTTTGGGGGGCTTCCAACAGTGGGGCATCCCAAAATCCTAGGGAGAGGGAATCATTTTAGACATTTTTTGTTTTCAAGCTACTTTAAAACCCAACTGCAGCCACCAAAAAAATTTTTATTGCTAGCATTAGAAAGAGTGAGAACCAGTTTAGTTTTGTGTGAGACCTTACCATAGAGAAGTTGCTTTGTTTTCCTGCATTGAGTTTATTGTCAATGCAGAACTTTCCTAATCTTGTTTAGGCACCAATAATTTTATAAATAACAAACTTTCCATATATACCTCTAATAAACCAAGTTTTAGCTTTTAGTTTTCATTTTAGTCAGCTGACATTTAGAGAAGTAGGATCTTACTTTGTTTGTTCGCCATCTGCTGGTGAAATTAAAGTACCTCCGTCACCAAATCTGACCTAAAAAAAAGCAGCACATATATAAACATTGGGGGTCATGCTAAATATTTGGTGAAGCCAGTGTGTACGGTGTGCAGTTCATTGTAGATTGCAACCTTCATCCCGGTGAGCTTTTTAGATAACACACAAATAAGTGCAAAAAAGTATTTGTCCTACATTTTCCCCAAAAAAATCCCCTGTACATGTGAGGGCACGTTTTCCAGTGATGTAAAGATTTATTCTTAAAATTTGGAAATAGCAGCACCCTATAGGCTATGCTAAAGATTTTGGCAATTTTCCTGCATAGCCCATAGGGTTCTGTTGTTTCCAAACATAAAAACAAATACATTGGAAAAATGATGTGCCTAACCTGTAAAAATGTCCCATCCACTGGTACAGGTCATTTGGGGGGGGAATAAGGTAGAACAAGCATTTTTTGCACTTTTTGTTTCTAAACACTAAAAAGCTCACCGGGATGCAGATTGCAATCTACATTGCAAGTCACACTGGCTTCACCAAATAATTAGCATAACTCCTAATGTAATGCACAGTTTATATTTCAGCTTTTATATTTTTCAAATGATGCCCCACCCACCCCCGGTAAATTTTCATAAATCTCCTGACTTTTTTCTGTAAATAGTCAGACCATCTCAGTAATTCAAATAATGCCTACATGTTGTTGCATGCACTAAAGACCCCACCTGTCATGCTGACCCCTCTAAGTGACAGATTCACTTTTTAAGATTATCGCCACTCAGCGTGATGGGGAGGCTAATTTAATATTAAAGGTGCACGGGGCATACCGATTACATGGATACCGCTATACACCTTCTCCTCTGGTCCAACAGCGCATGCTCGAGCTGCGCCGCATGCCCATTATCATTTAAGCAGGGCACGTGCTTGCACCAGGCATTTGTGGATGGGAGGCACCGGCACGCTCCCTGTTAGAGTGTTGCAGGGATATGGCACTGGCAGAGCTCGGCTAGAGTCGGCTCCTTAGACAAGCCATGCCAAAATTGCGTAAGCGCAGCTGAGTGTGCTGATTGGATGGGAGGCCATGCATGCACCATAGGACCGGGGAAAGGTAAATCAGAGTGGGTGACCTGGGGGTTTCAAAAAGCAGGGCAACCTGGATCAGGTGCCCTGAGGGCAAGGACCGAAACCAAGGATAGTCAAAATCCTGGGATTTGGTTCACTTTAACATAAACCAATACCTAGACATCTGAGACACACACACACACACACACACACACACACACACACACACACACACAGTCATTTTGAAAGCCATCAACCCTGTTGATCCAACTGAACTGGATTCAACCAAAGGCTTTGCTCTACCCCAGGTTTTGGAACTTTGGTCAGTCAAAGGACTTTAAAGCGGACCTTCACTCTGTATAAGAGTTTATCTTATGTTTCCCACACCCTGCACATACAGATTGCTCACATTAAAAATACCATTTTGTGAATACTCACCTGTAAAATGGGTATTATAAGTATGTCACACACCCTGCTTCAAAACATTCATTACATGTGGGTTATACTGACCTGTAGATGGCGATCTTGCAGAGATGTAAAGGAAAAAAGAGAGCCCCTCCCGGTCCATAAATACCTGGGACCTCCCACTCATTACCCAGTATAAAGATAGCAGTAAGGTAAGGGACCAGGAAGAGCCAAATATAAGTCATAACAACGAAAAGTTCACCATATAAAGGATCCAGAATACAAAAGGGCAGGGTGAAGCGGGGTGTGTGACATACTTATAATACCCATTTTACAGGTGAGTATTCACAAAATGGTATTATTCTAAGTATGTCACACACACCCCGCTTCAAAACATTCATTACATGTGGGACATCCAATAGCAGTGTCCATAAAGGGCGGGGATCCAAACAAGGCAATAAAACACAACTTAAACCACTGCAGCTTGCAGAACTTTGCGGCCAAAAACAGCATCCGCTGAGGCCCGAACATCAACCTTGTAAAATTTGGAAAAAGTGTGAACAGAAGACCAAGTAGCAGCCTTACAAACTTGCTCAACAGAGGCTTGGTGCTGAAAAGCCCAGGACGCCCCAACAGCACGAGTAGAATGAGCAGTAATACGAAAAGGGGGAACCTTCCCCTTGGCAGAATAGGCCCCGACAACGGCCTGACGAATCCAATTACTAATGGAAGATTTGGCGGGCGCCAAACCTTTCCTGGGCCCGGAGGGCACCACAAAAAAAGCATCCGTCTTACGAAAGGAAGAAGTAACTACCAAATAGTACTTCACACAGCGAACCACATCCAAGGAATGCAAGACCCTCTCCTTGTCATTGCTGGGCTTAGGACACAAGGAGGGCAGAACAATGTCCTGATTAAGATGAAAGGCAGAAACCACCTTAGGAATGAAATCCGGCTTGAAACGGAAAACAACCTTGTCCTGATGCCTCTCAAAGTACGGAGCCTAAATGGACAAAGCCGCCAACTCAGAGACACGCCGAACAGAAGTGATAGCAACCAAAAATGCCATTTCTGCGTAAGCGAAGACAATGCAATATCATGCAAAGGCTCAAAGGGAGGACCCTGAAGAGCAGAAAGAACCAAATTCAAATCCCAAACTGGGAGTAAAGGCTTCCTAGGAGGCAGCACATGCGTAACCCCCTGGAAAAAGTCTTAACCAAAGGATGAAGAGCAAAAGACCTTTGAAAGAAAACCGCCAGGGCAGAAACCTGCCCCTTCAAAGTACTAAGCTGAAACCCCAAGTCCAGACCATGTTGAAGAAACTCCAGAATTCTGGGAATAGAAAACACCCTACAAGGCAAGGCCCTGACCTCACACCAATCAATATAAGACCTCCAAGTCCTATAGTAGATGGTAGAGATGGAGGTTTGTAAATTGGGGTAAAGTAGTTGACCCTGGGTGAGCAGATCCGGCAGCAGGGGCAGAGCGAACTGATCCTCTGCCAACCTTACCATGTCTGCGAACCAAACCTGTCTTGGCCACCTTGGAGCCACCAGGATTGCTGACGCGCCCTCTAGGGCCAGCTTGCGCAGCACTCTGCCCACCATGGGAAACGGAGGGAACAGGTACAGAAACCCCAGATCCCTCCAGTTCAGAGACATCGCGTCCACTGCCAGAGCCAGCGGATCCAGCGAGAGAGACACAAATGCCGGAAGCTTGTGATTGTGCCGTGAAGCAAAGAGGTCCACCTCCGGAGACCCCCACCTGAGGCAAATCGAGCAAAACACCTTGGGGCTGAGAGACCATTCCCCCCCCCCCCCCCCCCGCGAGATGAGAACCTGCTCAGAGAGTCCGCCTCCGTGTTCTCCACTCCCGGAATGTAAACTGCCGAGATGCACAGTACATGGCTCTCCGCCCAGGCCAGAATCAAAGACACTTCCCTGAGGGCACTCCTGCTGCGAGTCCCTCCCTGGTGATTGATGTAGGCAACCGCCGTCCGATTGTCCGGCCGAACCTGAACCGGCAAGCCCTGTAACTGATGAGTCAAGTGAAACAGAACCAACCTGATGGCTCTCAGTTCCAGAACATTGATGGGCTCGTGAGCTTCCTGAGGCCCCCACAGACCCTGAAACGGACGATCCTTCCAGAAACCCCCCCCAGCCTGACAGGCTGGCATCCGTGGTGACCGTTTTCCAACAAGGAGTCAGAAAGGATCTGCCCCTCAACAGATTGATTGGATCCAGCCACCACTGAAGGGTACACCAAACCCGGGGGGGTCACCAGGAAAGACTGATCCAACGACAGTGGAGACCTGTCCCAGGCTGCCAACAGATGGAGCTGGAGCGTCCTTGTGTGAAACTGAGCAAAAGGAACCGCCTCGAAGGAAGCCACCATCAATCCCACCAGCCTCATCCCCAGCCTGATGGCCGGACGAGGGATGGACAGGAGAAGCCGAGCCAACTCCTGAATCAAGAGAACCTTGGACTGAGGAAGAAACACCCTGGCCTGAGAAGTAACCAGAGACATTCCCAGAAAAGACACTACCTTGGACGGAGAAAGGGAGGACTTGGGGTAGTTGATCACCCAACCGGACCTCTCCAGAGTGGATACCACAGTCCTGGTGTCCAAATTCGCCTGGCTGAAGGAAGACGCCATAATGAGAAGATCGTCCAGATATGGCACGATGCGGATACCCTGGGCTCTGAGGAGAGCCATTACCCCTGCCAGCACCTTGGTGAAAACCCTTGGAGCCGAGGTAAGATCGAAAGGAAGGGCCACAAACTGAAAATGCTGATCTTCCACCACGAACCTGAGAAATCTCTGGTGCGCCAGAAAGATTGGAACATGCAGGTAAGCATCCTTGATGTCTATGGACGTCATGAAGTCCCCCTGACGAAGAGAGTAGATGGCTGAACGAACCTGTTGAGGATCTTCAGATCCAGGATGGGCTGAACAGAGCCGTCCTTCTTGGGCACCGTGAACAGATTGGAATAAAAGCCCCGGCCCCGGTCCAAGGGAGGCACCGGGCAAATGACTGCCATATCCAGAAGATTTATTACCGCCACCCGGAGCCCCTGAGCGGCCAGAGGATCCGAAGGCACCCGAGACCTGAAAAATCTGGGAGGGGGCGGGAACTTGAACTCCAGCTTGTAGCCGGAAGACACCACTTCCCAGATCCATCTGTCCGATACCACCTGGTCCCAGACCTGGGAGAAGTGTCGCAGCCGTCCCCCCACCCACAAGGGTGAGGGCGCCCCCTCATTGCTGAGCTGGCTTGGCAGAGGCTTTGGGCTTAGAGCCCCAACTGTGTCCTGGACGGGCACGTCCCCTGCCCCTGTTCCAGGAATCACCTCTGGACGAGGAGAAAGCCAATCCTCTGCCAGCTGGTATACAAAGAAACACATCATCCCCCGTAAGGGGTACCCCACACCCCATACACTGCCGGGATTGCCCCAAAGGGAGCCCAAGCCCAGTATCCGGGGACGCCTCCATACGGTGATCTTATAGGTAGTCGCAATGACCAAGGGAATTACGTATAAGCAACCCGGGATGCCCCTTTAATGTCCCAAGTGGGAGGATTTACATATAAGCCCAATTTGAACCCAGGGACCCTAGGACCGGAAGAACCCCTTAATAAACAATGTAGGTCCACCTGGAAGACACAAATAGACAAGCCCATTCAGCATCACCAGCCTTCCTATGTCAAACATATCATCTTATCTGCAATAGTCAAAACACACACTTATATGCAATTAAGGAAGGCCCACAGGGCCACTCACAGCGCTGCAATGGCATCCACAGAGGAGCGCACAATGCTGACAGGGGAAGAAGAGAGGAGAAGGGGGCGTGGCCAGTGCGGTTCGCGCGGCACGCCCCGTTTCCGTCCCCCCTCCATCACACAGCGCGGTTCCCAGTCAGTGGCCGGGCTCCGCAGCGGCGCCAGCCGCGCCGAACGCCCGGCCCTGCCCCCCTCAACCACCGCACCAGAGGGGAGAAGCTCCCCCATGCTAGCAACGGCCGGCACCGCGGCGAATGCCAGCCGCGGCGCAGGTCAGTAACAACACAAAAACTAACAGACATGCGGGTGCAAACAAAAAATCACACTGACAGACATGGGGTTGAAAACAAAAAATCACACTGACAGACATAGCGGGAGACGGGTCGCCCCCCCCCCCCCCCCCCCCCTAAGCAGAAGGGCATCCGGAGAGGGGAGAAAACCACCAGGGTGGAAGGCCAAGGGACAGGGCATCCCAAAACCGGGGTGGTTAACCGCCTACCCTTTAGTATAGGGTCTCACGGTGGAGCATTAGCTCCTGAGCACCTAGGGTGCCATTCTACCCTCGCCCGGACCAGCAGCCTAGGCTGGGAGGCAGGGAAAATCGAAAAGGTATCCGGGCGGAAATAGAAAAAAAATAACGGGCCGGGATGGTCATCCTGGCTACCTGAAATCCCCCTGTGCAAGGAGGAGACATCATCTTCTGACTTGCTCGCCGTCTGCAGAGATGAAAGACAGGGCAATGAGTGGGAGGTCCCAGGTATTTATGGACCGGGAGGGGCTCTCTTTTTTCCTTTACATCTCTGCAAGATCGCCATCTACAGGTCAGTATAACCCACATGTAATGAATGTTTTGAAGCGGGGTGTGTGACATACTTAGAATAATCATTCTACCTGCATCTACTGCATGTCATGAGCCTTTAAACATCCAAGATGGCGGCTTATGGGACATCAGGCAGCCTGCAAACAGGAAGTGCCTTCTGACTGTGCTGCTCTGCATTCTGGGATGCTGACCTTTTCCTGACCCCAGCTCTGCTCTGTCTGAGCAAAGCACAGCTGTAACCCACCCCCTGTACTTTATCCCACTCTCCTCTCCTCAGCAAGTGTGATGCTTCTGAATCAAAATGACGGCCGTTTCCTAAAGTCCTTAACAGAGTTGCAGCCCAGTGGGGGAAAGAATAATAAGTGACTAAAAACTTAAAATATATTAATTTTAGATGCTGGGGAAACGCTTTTTAAGGGTTTGGGCTTTTCAATAAATCATGGTGAAGGTCCGGTTTAACTTAAAGAGAAAGTCTAACTTTTTTGTAAGCCCTTGACCACCCCTTTTGCTATGCCTGATTTGGGCTTTAAAATAATAAAATAACTCCCCTGATCTTCAGCTTGCCTGCCCCAAGAAGGGGTGGGTGGAATGTTACAAAATGCTTGGAATTTCTCTTTAAAGTGGAAAAAACCCAGTGTGGCTGGCCCTGGAGTCTCAAAGGGTCGGCTGTTGGACTTCCCCTGAGGCATCCCAAATTGGGATGCCCTTCTGTGGGAAACCAAGTTTGGATGGCCCTGAGGAAGGGGACAAAACACAGTTTAGTCAAAACCCTTTGTTTTGTTTTACTTTATGAACTGCTCATCTCTTCCCTCGCTTTTATTTTTTGCTGTTGCAATTTAATTTATATTTATTTGTAGCCATTCAAATGTTTTTGTTTCTTTTCACCCCTCTGAATAACTCCACTCCATTTTGTGCTTTAGGATAGTTAAATCCTTCGAAATTGGGGTTTACCTTGTAGTTGTGGAGGGTTTCTTCCTTGGGGATAAGAGACTAATTATTTGTTCACATGTTTAAGTATATAGATTACTTTTTTTCTCTGTTCTTTCTCCCCTCCGCTTCCCTTTCCTCTCCCTCCCTCTGCCCTCCTTTCTATTATTCAATGTATCTTTATTTCGGTCTGTGACGGTAAGTGGTTCAGACCTGTTTCAATCACATAGTTATTTAAACTGGACCAACAGCCTGGCACAGTTGGAAAAGAAAGGTTGCAGCCATTTTGGCGCTTCCTCTCCCAGCATCTCAGCCATGCTGCTGCCTGGATTCAACAGATATAACTGACACTGTATACTAACAGGAAGCCCAGCAGAAAATGCATGAGCTGTCATTTTGTTTCTAAAATTTACTACAGGAGTTTGAAAAAGGTAAATTAATTTTTATGTGCTGCGATCTAAATTGCCCTGGGGAGGGATGCAGGATGCATATGTTTATTGTGTGGTCTGGTTTAGTCAGTTTTGACTGTTGATCTGCTTTAAAGTGGACCAACACCCAGGATTTTGACTATCCTGGGTTTTGATCCACTTCGGCGGGGCACCCCGATCGAAACCCCCAAAAACTCACCTCTCAACGCTCCCACGTGAACGCCGCAGCCAATCCCCGCCAACGTCCAGGCGGGGGACAGGAACGTCCAAGCCGCTTCCGCCGCCGCCTCCCGCGCGTCACTCTCGGCGCGCGCGCGCCCCTGCCGGCCATTCACAGAGGGCCGGCGCGGGCGCGCGCACGTCTGGAGGGATCAGGTAAGATGTTTTTGGGGTTTCTGGGGGGTTTCACCCCGCGGGACATCCCGATCTCGGATGTCCCGCGGGGTGGGAGGTGATCGGCCCGGGAATCTTATAGATTTCCGGGCCGATCACCCCTGGGTGTTGGTCCACTTTAAATCAATATTGGGAAGTATGCAAAACAGGCATTTGTTGGCAGTGTTAAGTGTTAAATATCTAGCTGAGCCAGAGTGTAGATGGTGCAACTGAAAAGGATTCTTTTCTGATACGAAGGCAGGATGCCCCCTTTATTTATAGGGGTCCTAGTCAACTAGGCACTTTGTCCATCTCCCATAAGCAGCTTTGTAGTAGATCTATATACCGTATTTTTCGCCCTATAAGACGCACTTATTTTTCCCCAAAAGTGGGGGGAAAATGTCTGTGCGCCTTATCGGGCGAATGTAAAAAAAATAAATAAATTAAAAAAAACTCACCCGTTCCCGGCGCTCCCGCGTTGTCTGCCACACTGCGAGAGGCCAGAGGAGCGGCGGGGGCTGTGTCCCGGCCCCGCCGCTGCGATGGCTGTCTTTTCAGGCAGCGATGACAGCGGCGGGGCCAGAGACAGAGCCCCTGCCGCTCCTCCATCTGCTGCCTCTTCCGGGCTCAGAGCACACGCGAGCACGAAGGTCCGGGCAGCGGGTGGGCGTGGCCTGCACCGGTGCAGGCCATGCCCACCCGCTGCCCGGACCTTCGTGCTCGCATGTGCCCAGGAACAGCAGATGGAGGAGCGGCAGGGGCTCTGTCTCTGGCCCCGCCACTGTCATCGCTGCCTGAAAAGACAGCCATCGCAGCAGCGGGGACGGGACACAGCCAGCTCGTGAATGGGGTGGGCGTGGCCTGCGCCGACGCTGCGACGCAGGCCACGCCCACCCCATTCACGGAGCCGGCCGCTCGGCGCAGCAGTGTCAGCGGACAGGTGAGTTTAACTTTTTTTTTTTATATATACATGGCGCCTGCCTATACTAATGGGGGGAGGGGCCACACAGCCTATGGAAATGGGGAGAGGGGGATGCCACACAGCCTATGGGAATGGGGAGAGGGGGATGCCACACAGCCTATGGAAATGGGGAGAGGGGGATGCCACACAGCCTATGGGAATGGGGGGAGTGGGGGATGCCACACAGCCTATGGAAATGGGGAGAGGGGGATGCCACACAGCCTATGGGAATGGGGGGATGGGGATGCCACACAGCCTATGGAAATGGGGAGAGGGGGATGCCACACAGCCTATGGGAATGGGGGGAGGGGGATGCCACACATCCTATGGGAATGGGGGGAGGGGGATGCCACACAGCCTATGGGAATGGGGGAGGGGGAAGCCACACAGGCTATGGGAATGGGGAGAGGGGATGCCACACAGCCTATGGGAATGGGGAGAGGGGGATGCCACACAGCCTATGGGAATGGGGGGAGGGGGATGCCACACAGCCTATGGGAATGGGGAGAGGGGGATGCCACACAGCCTATGGGAATGGGGGGAGGGGGATGCCACACAGCCTATGGGAATGGGGAGAGGGGGATGCCACACAGCCTATGGGAACGGGGAGAGAGGGATGCCACACAGCCTATACTAATGGGGGGAGGGGGATGCCACACAGCCTATACTAATGGGGGGAGGGGGATGCCACACAGCCTATGCTAATGGGGGGAGGGGGATGCCACGCAGCCTATGCTAATGGGGAGAGAGGGATGCCACACAGCCTATACTAATGGGGGGAGGGGGGATGCCACACAGCCTATACTAATGGGGGGAGGGGGGATGCCACACAGCCAATGGGAATGGGGGGAGAGGTGGATGCCACACAGCCTATGGGAATGGGGGGAGAGGGGGATGCCACACAGCCAATGGGTATATGGGGAATGGGAGGGGGGGATGCCACACTGGGTATACGGGGAATGGGATGGGGGCATGCTAAACTGTCTATGGAATGGGGGCATCCCACACGGCCAATGGGAAAGGGGAATGCCACACTGTCTGTAATGGTGCGTTTTTGGTTTAAAATATTTTTTTTTCTTATTTTCTTCCCCCAAATCCTAGGTGCGTCTTATAGGGCAAAAAATACGGTATGTCCCCGTAGACCACAGAATACTTCTGGCCTGCTTCTTAAAAAACTGACTTATTACATGTTTTGTACACAGAAGAGGCACAGAAAAACAGCTAAATATATAGAAACAAAAATATGTAATAAAAGACACCTTAGTCATCTTTTCTTTTCCAACATGCTTAGTCCCACATGTTCTACCACAAAAAAATAAAGATTGTACAGATGTCCCACATAAAATACACTGCCCACGCCTTGTTTGTTTCAACTCTTTCTTCATCTCCCTTAAAAACCTCTCATCACGCAAGCATACCAGATGTTTGGGCTATATAATTCAAGGGGCCAGAGGTGACGAAATTTCTCTTTAAACGGAAATGGCTCAACTGAGGACAGTAAACTTACGCTTCATTTAGAGTAAATATAGTAGACATTGTAGAATGGAACGTTCTTTTTTCTTAATAAGTTGCACTCTGGCTAAACTGAAGCCAAACAACTAAAAACAGACCTAAAACAAATAAACTTGAACTTTTTACCTGCCACTAGATTTGTAAAATATTCCTGTCTGGGCAGAAATAATAAAAAGAGAGAGTTTTATGCTGCTTAATTTATTAATGCTGCACTTTTTTTAAAGCTTTAGTTCCTGCAACAAAATCAGTATCTAGGTCACATGTGTGCCCAAACCTGCCATCTGAGATGGCCCCCTGACCTGCTATGGGGAAAATGGGAGGGGTAAATAGAACTGATGTGTACAGGTAGTTGAACAGGGGCACAGTAAGCACGGGAAGTTTAACTGAGAGTGATTTAGGAGAGGGGCATTGGAAAATAGATGTGACAGCAGAGGCTTGGAAGAACATGGTAACACCACCCCTGGGTAAATTCTTTAGCAGAATAATTTTGTAATATGATTTCTATAATAATTGTATGCGTAGTATTGGTGGGAGCTTAGATGGGTAGATGGGAAGTATTGGGACCATGGTTAAGATGTGGACTGGTGGGGGAGAGCTATAAAAAAGGGACCTATATATAAAAAGAGGTAAGCCAATCAGAATGTGCATTGCATATGGGGATTGGTACATATGAATGTAGAGAAGTGGTGGAAGGACATATGAGTGGAGTTTGTTTGTCCTGGGTATCCTGATTGCTGTAAAAAATATTTATTATGCTATTCCAAATGAAACAATTCTGAAATTATTCATTGTGGCCATGACCAGATCATTTAGGTGGCTCCCACCTGTGAAAAGGTTGTAGCAGGTGGTTGTAGTGGTGGTGGTAGGGGTCCACCCAGAGAGTCCCTAGAGAGAGGACTATGGTCTCCCCAAGCCAGATGTCTATAGAGGAGCTGTTTTTCATTAGGAACCCCTAATAGTGGTATGGGTTACCCCCAGGTTAAGGCCCTTTTATGCATGTGGAATGCCTACAAAAGAAGGTTAAGGAATGATTCCCTAGATAGGAAAGGTTGCATTAAACCTGGGACACTTTGGAAAGATATCTCTGAGCAAGGTCTCACCAAAAGGTAGTTCAAAAAACATTGATAGATGTCGCAAAGTTATGGGTGCTCCACCTAGCCTCACTATCTATAAACACCACATAATGGTGCATTTAAAGGATTTAAAGCATTAAATCAGAAAGCTGGTCTATAGATGGTTTACAAAAAAAACTCCTTAGCTCTGCAGTAATACAAAGCTGCTTTCTTCGCTTGGGTGGCAGCCACACAGAATAAGTTCCCCCGTTCTGTGCGATCCCCTCTCCAATATGACTGCACCCAGGGCAGTCATATGCAAGGTGGGGTTTTTATTTTATCTTTATCCTGGACTTAAGTTTTTTAATAGTCTAAATAAGTGTGTAATAAATACAAATTTCAATATATAAGTATATAATGTCAATATATACATTCAGTATTTTGCAACTATTTAACATAGGATAAGTAAAACAGATTCTTGTCATGTAACTGCATTGTTGAATATGGTGTTGGAACAATCTCTTTCTTCATCTATGCCAAAAATGACAACCTGCTCCCACATTCCAATAATAATAGCTCAGTGTGGTATTAGGTTGATTCACAAGCCAATGGTCTCTGGTTCGAATCAAAGAGCTGCCATGAAAAAGACTTCCCAAGAAAAGAGAAACAGCTGCATCCATCTTATTGATAGCAGTCAACAGCCAAGGAAACTGCATCATATGAGTGACATCATGTAGTTGCATCCTCTGCGCTGGCCATCAGCAGGACCTGCCCATGTGACCGCCCGGTGGCCAATCGCGGTACTCCTACTCTCCTGGTGCTGGCTCATAATGAAGGTGAGTATTACGAGCATTGTGTGCGGTTAGGTGCAAGGGGAATCCAGCGTTCTGGATGCCCCCCCGCCAAGCTTCTTCATATCAGCAGACAGACCAATCCCATAGGCAGTGTGGCAACTCACCCCCCATTGCCATAGGCAGTGTGGCATTCCCCCATTCTTATTCCCATAGACAGCGTGGCATTCCCCCCATCCCCATAAGCAGCGTGGCATTCCCCTCCATCCCATTCCCCATAGGCAGTGTGGCATTCCCCCCATCTCATTCCCCATAGGCAGTGTGGCATTCCCCCCATTCCATAGGCAGTGTGGCATTTTCCCCATCCCATGGGCAGTGTGGCATTCCCCCCATCCCATAGGATTTCCCCCATCCTATTCCCATAGGCAGTGTGGGATCCCCCCCATCCTATTCCAATAGGCAGTGTGCCACTCCCCCCCATCCATTTCCATATGCAGTGTGGCATTCCCCCCATCCCATAGGCAGTGTGGCATTCTCCTCCATCTCATTCTTATAGAATAATAATGGGTGTTTGCGCGTGCTCCAGCCGGAAGAGGCAGCAGCGGCAGGGACGGAGACAGCGCCCGCTGCTTTTCCAGCTGCTGCCGCTGCCTCTTCTGGCCGGGTCACACGCAAACACTCAGTTCGAGCAGCGGGTGTTTGCGTGTGCCCTGGCCAGAAGAGGCAATGGCTGGAGGACAGAAGAAGATGGAGGAGGGACGGGCGCTGTCTCTACCCCTGCCGCTGCAGGAAGAGACAGTGATAGCAGTGGCAGGGGCGGGGACAGAGCCCACCGCTCCTCCATCTTCTTCTGGCCTCCCGCAGTGTGGCAGGCATCCCCGTCAGCAATGCGGGAAAGCCCATAACATGTAAGTTTACGGGTTTTTTTTCGATTTTACCATCACCCAATAAAATGCACTTTTGGGGAAAACTAGGGCGAAAAATACGGTATATTGTATAATGAATGTAACTTTCATAGCCAGTTTAGAAACATTAATCATAAATATATTTTATGTTGCCTCTAAAACCCTTTGTTTATAACAATTAGTGAGAAGCAGTGGCAGGGTGTTCTAGTGGTGATAATGAATTCTCCAATCTCCCCTGTTCCTTGTACTTGGTGTCTTCATGCTGCATCATATAGTGTTATCTATTTTGGTTCTTTATGCAATATATACATAAGTCTCTCATCTCCTCTTTGTGGGTGTTATTCTCAATAAATAGGTGGGACTTGTGGAATCTCCCTCTTGTGAACGTCCCTCACCCCCAGGTCCCTGCACTGTTTGGGCCTCACCTTTTTTCTTATTGTTTCTCTCTGAGCTATGGGTTTATTAGTAAATGTAGAAGGCAAGTTAATGCCCATAAGTTTCATGAGAAACTTTTCAACAATTTTTAAATAGGGTTTTTATGTTTTTTTCTTTGGGGTTTTACTCTATTAATTCGTTGTTTTTATCTGGTTTAAAGTCATGCAATTTTTCAGTTGAATGTTGCTAGAAAATTCATCTTTAGTTTACGCTTTTTTGTGATATATGGTTATATTAATTTCCTATAATGTGAAGGAATTTAATTCACCTGAGATGAGATTAGCATTTAGACATTATAAAAGGCTGAAAGCTGATTTCCTTTTCCTACAAGAGACTCATTTTTCTAGCCATAATTGCCTGAAAATTTTTGGTAACAAAACCAAAGGAGTGGCTATATTCATTCATAAGAGGGTAGGGCTTAAAACGCTTTCTGTATTTAAAGATAAGGATAGTCGCTATATAATAGTATTAGGACAGGTTGGAGACTACATTTTTACGTTGGCATGAGTATACTCTTCAAATACTAACCAAATAAAAAAAACAAAGGGTACAATAATTGTGGGAGGGGATTGGAATTGTATCTTAGATCCTGTACTGGACCACTCTCTTCCTCTTGCTCCTCCTCTTGCTACATCTAGAAAGTAAAAAGCTAAAACGCTGTCTAAGTTCTACCAACTCCTGGTAGATTTTTTAGAGATATTTAAATCCAACAGATAAAGAATTTTCATTCTTCTTTCCACCACATAATGTTTATACAAGAGGTTTATAGACAGTAGTTCTCTCATACTTCTTTGTTTACCTGCTGAAATAGAGCAAGTAGCATGGTCTGATCATTCTATTATTAAATTAGAAATGTCTAGAAAATTATTCTGTTTTGGGGGTGGCGGAGGTGAAGGATGCTATGGTCCATTTGATAGAAGAGTATTTAGCACCTGATAATTTGACACCCGACATATCACATGTCAGGTGATTTCAAAACCTGCTTTGAAACCTGTTATAACCATCTGCTTGAGAAGGAAAAAGGTCAGATTAAGAACAATTGATTTGTACAGATAGATTACCAACTTTGAAGGCTCAAATACTCTCAGTCAGAACATCTTTATCAGCTGTTCAGTTGCAAGATGCTGAGATGCTATAACTCGGAATAAACATAGTCTTAACTTAGAAGGAAATACTTAATCAAAAATGTTTGCTAACAAACTAAGAATGCAAAAAATTCCCCTATATGTTCAATTAGGGTTCCTGGAGGCCAGATTCTGAATAGCCCATATAAAAATACCATTTTGTGAATACTCACCTGTAAAATGGGTATTATAAGTATGTCCCCGCTTCAGATAGTCATTACACTTGGGTTATACCGACCTGTAGAGGGCGATCTTGCAGAGATGTCATGAAAAAAAGGGAGCCCCTCCCGGTCCATAAATACCTGGTACCTCCCACTCATTCCCCAGTATTAAGACAGCAGTAAAGGGACCAGGAAGAGCCCAAAATAACCAGTAACAATAAAAAAGGTTCACCATAGAAAGGATCCAGAATACCAAAGGGCGGGGTGAAGCGGGGTGTGTGACATACTTATAATACCCATTTTACAGGTGAGTATTCACAAAATGGTATTATTCTAAGTATGTCACACACCCCGCTTCAGATAGTCATTACACTTGGGACATCCAAAACAAGGCAATAATGCACAAACTTAAACCACTGCAGCTTGCAGAACCTTGCGGCCAAAAACAGCATCCGCTGAGGCCCGCACATCAACCTTGTAAAACTTGGAAAAAGTGTGAACGGAAGACCAAGTAGCAGCCTCACAAACTTGCTCAACAGAGGCCTGATGCTGGAAAGCCCAGGACGCCCCAACAGCACGAGTGGAATGAGCAGTAACACGAAAAGGGGGAATCTTCCCCTTGGCAGAATAGGCCCCAACAATGGCCTGGCGAATCCATTTACTAATAGAAGACTTGGGGGGAGCCAAACCTTTCCTAGGCCCAGAGGGCACCACAAAAAGGGCGTCAGTCCTACGAAAAGAGGAAGTAGCCACCAAATAGACCACCTTAGGAAGGAAATCTGGCTTGAAGCAGAAAACAACCTTGTCCTGATGCCTCTCAAAATAAGGAGCCTTAATGGACAAAGCCGCCAACTCTGATACCCACAGAAGTGATAGCAACCAGAACCTTCTGAGTAAGCGTAGAAAGAGCAAAATCCTGCAAAGGTTCAAAAGGAGGACCCTGAAAAGAAGAAAGAACCAAATTCAGATCCCAAACTGGGAGCAAAGGCTTCCTAGGTGGCCGCACATGCGTAAACCCCCTGAAAAAAGGTCTAAACCAGAGGATGAAGAGCAAAAGACTTTTGAAAGAAAACCGCCAGGGCAGAAACATGCCCTTTCAGCGTACTAAGCCGCAAAACCAGGTCGAGACCATGTTGCAGAAATTCCAAAACCCTAGGGATAGAAAACACCCTGCAAGGCAAGGCCCGGACCTCACACCAATCAATATAAGACCTCCAAATCCTATAGTAGATTGCAGAGGAAGACTTCTTTCTAGCCCTAACCAGAGTCTGAATGACACCATCAGAAAGACTCAGGATGGAGGATTCAGCAGCCACGCCGTCAAAGCCAGCGTTGGTAAATTGGGGTAGAACAGTGGACCCTGAGTGATCAGATCCGGTAGAAGGGGCAGATCTAACTGATCCCGCTGCCAACCTTACCACGTCTGCGAACCAAACCTGTCTTGGCCATCTTGGAGCCACCAGGATTGCTGACGCGCCCTCTAGGGCCAGCTTGCACACCACTTTGCCCACCATGGGAAATGGGGGGAACAGGTACAGAAACCCTAGATCCCTCCAGTTCAGAGACATGGCATCCGCTGCCAGAGCCAGCGGATCCCGCGAGAGAGACACAAATGCCGGAAGCTTGCGATTGTGATCAGAGGCAAAGAGGTCCACCTCCGGAGTCCCCCACCGGTGGCAAAGTGACCGAAACACCTTGGGGCTGAGCGACCATTCCCCCCGGCGAGATGAGCACCTGCTCAGGGAGTCCGCCTCCGTGTTTTCCACTCCCGGAATGTACACCGCCCAGATGCATGGGACATTGCTCTCTGCCCAAGCCAGGATCAAATGCACTTCCCTGAGGGCACGCCTGCTGCGAGTCCCTCCCTGGTGATTGATGTAGGCGACCGCCGTCCGATTGTCCGACCGAACTTGAACCGGCAAGCCCTGTAACTGATGAGTCAAGCGAGACAGAACCAATCTGATGGCTCTCAGCTCCAGAACATTGATGGGATCGTGAGCCTCCTGAGGCCCCCACAGTCCCTGAAACTGAAGATCCTTCCAAAATCCCCCCAACCTGACAGGCTGGCATCCGTGGTGACCGTCTCCCAACGAGGGGTCAGAAAGGATCTGCCCCTCATCAGATTGCTCGGTTCCAGCCACCACCGAAGGGAATGCCGAACCCGGGGGGACATCAGAAAAGACTGATCCAATGACAGCGGGGACCCGTCCCAGGCCGCCAAGAGATGAAGCTGGAGCGTCCTTGTGTGAAACTGGGCAAATGGAACTGCCTCGAACGAAGCCACCATCAATCCCACCAGTCGCATCCCCAGCCGATTGGACGAGCGAGGGATGGATAGGAGAAGCTGAGTCAATTCCTGAATCAAAAGAACCTTGGGCCGGGGGAGGAACACCCTGGACTGAGAAGTATCCAGAGACATTCCCAGGAACGCCACCACCCTGGACGGAGAGAGGCAGGACTTGGGATAGTTGATCACCCAGCCGAATCTCTCCAGGGTGGCTACCACAGTCCTGGTATCTAGCTCCGCCTGGCCGAGAGAGGATGCCATAATAAGAAGATCGTCCAGATAAGGCACGATGCGGATTCCCTGGGCTCTGAGGAGGGCCATCACCCCCGCTAGCACCTTGGTGAAAACCCTTGGAGCCGAGGTAAGGCCAAACGGAAGGGCCACAAACTGAAAATGCCGATCTTCCACCACGAACCTGAGAAATCTCTGATGCGCCCGGAAGATTGGAACATGCAGATAAGCATCCTTGATGTCTATGAACGTCATGAAGTCCTACTGCCAAAGTGAATTTATGGCAGAGCGGAGAGTTTCCATGCGGAACTTCCTGGGACGGATAAACCTGTTGAGAAACTTCAGATCCAGGATGGGACAAACGGAGCCATCCTTCTTGGGCACCGTAAACAGATTGGAATAGTATCCCAGGCCCCGGTCCGAGGGAGGCACCGGGCAGATGACAGCTCTGTCCAAGAGATCTTTTACTGCCGCCGGAGCCCTTGCGCGGCCAGAGGATCCAAGGGCACGTGAGACCTGAAGAATCTGGGAGGAGGCCGGATCTCGAACTCCAGTTTGTAACTGGAAGACACCTCTTCCTGAATCCATCTCTCCGAGACCTCCTGGTCCCAGACCTGGGAGAAGTATCGCAGCCGTCCCCCCACCTGCGAGGGTGAGGGCGCCCCCTCATTGCTGAGCCAGCTTAGCAGCGGCTTTGGGCTTGGAGCCCCAGCTGTGACCTGGACGGGCACGTCCTCTTTCCCTGTTCCAGGAATCACCTCTGGAGGGGAAGACAGCCGATCCCCGTCCAGCTCTGGCCCCACGAAAGGAAGGGGTAAATGAAGCCGCCCCCGAAAGGGACGAAGTTGCTTCTTTCGCTGAGGTAACCTACCTCCTTTTGCGACCGAATCCAATTTTTCTCCAAAGAGCCGCAAGCCCAGAAAGGGAAGAGCCGTAAGAGACTTTTTGGACACAAGACCAGCCGCCCACTGGCGCAACCAAACCGACCGCCGAATAGCCACCAGCAAGGCCAAAGTTCTACTACACATCACCATAGTGTCATCCAGGGCGGCTAGCACAAATGACAAAAACAATTCACACCGCTTAAGGGCGGTGAACTCATCACTAGCCGGGTCAAGCCTGGAGGTAGACAACAGGTCCCTGACAACCGACCTAGAAGCCACGATTAGAAGTGCTGAAGCACAAACAGGCCACAAGGCCGACCCGACACTGGCAAAACCGTGACAAGCCATCTGGTCAATGCGTTTGTCCTCACTGTCCTTGAGAGTAGAACAGCCAGGAGAATGCAAGACAGAGGTGCTAGACAACCCCAAAACAGGGGCATCCACCTCGGGAGGGGACGACCAGCGCCTCACTGCGTCCACCGGGCGTCCACCGCGGGGGGTAATTAGACCAGTCCAGTGAATCAAACTCCTCACAATCCAAAGCCTGCGTGGCTGGGGACAAGTGCTTTTTCTTAGCCGGGACCTTTCTGGCCACAGCGCTGGAAAATAATTTTTCCAGGTTGGACAATCTGGCACACACCTCAGATTGCGGCTCCCCACTCGTGACAACATCACACGGGGTACAGGACAGGCGGGGAGGGGTAGGGGAAGGGACCGGCGGCGCAGAACCAGATGCCTGGGATCCGGACTGCCGCGTAATAGTCTGCTGCGCACATGGTATGCAAAGGAAAACATCATCCCCTGTAAGGGATGCCCCACACCCCAAACACTGCCGGGGTTGCCCCGAGGGGAGCCCGAGCCCAGTATCCTGGGAAGCCTCCATATGGTGATTTTATTGGTAGTCGCAATACCCAAGGGAATTAAGCAATATAAGCGACCCGGGATGCCCCTTTAGTGTCCCGAGTGGGAGGATTTATAGGGAGTTCCTAATTAACCAGGGACCCTAGGACCGGGAGGAGCCTTTAGGATCCGACAAGGGTCCACCTGGAAGACAGAATACAGGGCTGTTCAGCACCTCAATCATGCCCATGCACACACAAACATATATACTAATATTGCAATAATAATAGGAGGGACTGGGTTATAAACTCCCAGCACTATGGTGCATGAGACAGGCACACTATAGATATAAGAAATAGACACATGAATATAGTGAGGACAAGAAGTAATGGGGCCCCAAGGGCCACTCACGTAGGAGATATGTGTGTCCTGCCAGAAAGTGAGCCCGAGAGCAGAGGGAGAAGAAGGGCGGGCCGGCGCCCCCCCACCGTACCTGAGGGGGAAGAAGCTCCCCCGCCAAATCTGATCAAACGCCCGGCGCTGCGGCACAGCCAGCGCCGGCTGAGTACAACAACGTGCATACCAGAATCACACACACACGCAAAATAAAGATAACAAAGATAACAAAAGATAACAAAGATAACAATCAGGGAGAAGGGGACCCACGTTGGAAGGTGGACACATCCACGTTGGAAGGTGGACGGGCAAGGGACGGGGCATCCCAAACCGGGATCACCAATCCGGCAAAACCGCCTACCCCTTAGTATGGGGTCTCACGGTGGAGCGTAGATCTTAAAGAGGACCAACACCCAGGGGTGATCGGCCCGGAAATCTATAAGATTCCCGGGCCGATCACCTCCCACCCCGGTGAAACCCCCCAGAAATCCCAAAAACATCTTACCTGATCCGCCGCCGCCGCCTCCCGCGCGCCCCTCCAGACGTGCGCGCGCCCGCGCCGGCCCTCTGTGAATGGCCGGCGGGGGCGCGCGCCGAGAGTGACGTCGGGAGGCGGCGGCGGCGGAAGCGGCTTGGACGTTCCTGATCCCCGCCTGGACGTTGGCGGGGATTGGCTGCGGCGTTCACGTGGGAGCGTTGAGAGGTGAGTTTTTTGGGGTTTCTGGGGGGTTTCACACAGCGGGGCACCCCCGATCGGGGTGCCCCGCCGAAGTGGACCAAAACCCAGGATAGTCAAAATCCTGGGTGTTGGTCCACTTTAAGCACCATTAGGTGCTGTCTACCCTTGCCCGGACTAGCAGCCTACGCTGGGAGGCAAGGTGAATACTAAGAAGGTGGGGTCCAGGCAGAAATAGACAAATAAGCGGGCCGGGAGTTACCCCGGCTACCTGCAAGGAGGAGACATCATCTTCTGACCTTCGCCGTCTGCAGAGATGAAAGACTGGGGAATGAGTGGGAGGTACCAGGTATTTATGGACCGGGAGGGGCTCCCTTTTTTTCATCTCTACAAGATCGCCCTCTACAGGTCGGTATAACCCAAGTGTAACGACTATCTGAAGCGTGGTGTGTGACATACTTAGAATATATTTGTTTTTTTGGGGAATTTTTATTAGTCACTATATACACAACATTTTCAGGGTTCTGCAGAAGCAATTAATACGTTCCTGAATGATTGCACCCTTCAAAAATATTTTTGCAGATGTGAGCATTCAAATGTATGGTTACAGACACAGAATGATTTTGCCCAGGACAGATGCAGACGCTGAATTATTTTTCCCAGGACAGATGTAGAACTTTTGTGCCCAGGACACATTTTGTGCCCAGGAGAGATGCAGAATTAGTTTGCCGAGAACAGATGCAGAATGAGCTTGTCCAGAACAGATGCAGAATGAGTTTGTCCAGGACAGATGCAGAATGAGCTTGTCCAGGACAGATGCAGAATTAGCTTATACAGTACATATGCAAAATGATTTTGCCCAGGACAGATACAGACGCTGAAATATTTGACCCAGGACAGATGCAAAATTATTTTGCTTCAATAGGAAGAAAGACGTAGCACCCTCTGCTGTTGCAGTAAGCTTGGTGGGCTTGTTGGATCCACTTGTGTGGTGAGAGCTGGTTGCACAAAAGACACAGAACGATTGCAGACACTATTCTCTAATCCCTGAAATACGTTAAAAGGGTACTTACCAGCTGTTTTTATAGATACTACACCTGGGATTAGATGTGGTACAGTGCTCCACAGTGAAGTGCAGTGCACCATTGCATTCCCAGCAGCACCTCACATTAGCCCGATGAACTGTTACCAGTGTCAGAAGCCTTGGGGTTACCAGGACAGTTAAAGGGGGCTCCGCCAAGCCCCCACTGTCTGCTATCTGTCAGAGAGCCACATAAAAAGACTTGGAGGGACGAATCTAGCCCTCAGGCCTTGAGTTTAACACATGCGCTCTAGAGTTATTAAATAGTCTTATTACCAAGGAAGAGATAGAGCAAGCTATTTCTAAGCTTAAAATTAATAAATTGCCAGGTCCAGATGGGTTTTCTGGAAAGCGTTATAAAATGTTTGCTTCCTATTTAGTCCCTTATTTAGAGTCTGCTTTTAATTCTTTTTTGCAGGGAGAACCCATCCCACAAAAGATGCTGAAAGATTTCAGCTATCCCTAAGCCTAACAAGGATTTAACCTATTGTAAAAACTTAAATTTACTTACTTGGTATACTCAGGCCAATCCTGTTTCATTCCAGGTCAACAAAAAGACAGATAATGTGCGTAGGGCTATTAATATATTAGATTATGCTTTTAGATGCCATACTTCTTTGTAGGCCTATATCCTCATCTCTCAGCTAATATTAGTTCAAATATTTATCGGGATTTCCTAATCAAAATCGGTATCAGGTAGGGTTATCCCTTATCTCCAGCACTTTTTGCTTTAGTGATGGAACCACTTGCCTCAATGATTAGACATCACCCAGATATAGACGGATATGGTGTAACAGGCGTAGAATACAAAGCTAACTTTTATGCTGATGATGTGCTTCTGACATTACCTAATCCTATCATTTCCTTAACCAATATGTTTCCTTTTATTCAAGATTTCACATTTATCTCTGGATTGAAGATGAATTCTTCAAAGTCTGAAGCTACCTTAGTTCACCTTCCCCAGAGCATCAAAACCAGCTACAATCAAATTTCAATTTTGTTTGGAGGTCAGATTTTCTCCCCTACTTGGGTGCCAAGCTTACATTCAGTTATCACAAACTTATTGCCCTTAATTACCCCTCAAGGAACAATTTGAGAAATGGTACCGTTATGCCATATTTTGGTTGAGTAGGATTACTGTTCTAAAGATGCTTACTCTTCCTAAATTATTGTTCCTATTTTGTTACCTCCCAGTAGCAATAAAATGTAAAGATTTATCTCAGTTTTAAAAGAATATTTCACGTTTTTATGGAACAAGCGGAAATCTAGATTGAAGAGAGCTGTCTTGTATAGGCCTATGATGGAGGAGGTGGGGTTGGGAGTCCCTGAATGGCTTTGCTATTATAGAGCAACTCAAATTGCTTCTTTTATTAACTGGAACTTCCCAACCCTTTGCTCAGATTGGCTGAAAATCTGAGCAGTGATTAGCTAACCGAACTAGATTATCAAATCTGTTATGGATACATCTTTCTTGTGGAAAGTTGGGTATCAGCTCCCCTGTGATTGTACATTCGGTGGCGGTATGGAAATTGTGCAGAGAAAAATATAAATTATCCTTCCCACACAGTCCTATGATTTATTTAGAAGAGAACCCAGATTTCACAACTGCATTTGATAATCAAAGATTTCTGGGTTGGTCCACCTTGGGTGTTCAGAAAGTTCAAGATATGATTTGTGGTTCAACCATTAGATCTTTTTTGGAATTTCAGTCTATGTATACAATGCCCTCTAACAAATTCTTTAAATTGTTCCAGGTTTGTCATTATATAAGATGTATTTATAGGGGACCATTATCTGATCAGATCACTTGGTTTGAGAAGATATGTGCATTGAATGAACCCCTTCATGGATTAATCTCTATTCCATATGCAAAATTTGCTTCTCTGCACTCCGCTGTTATCGCTTTAACTGCCAGCCTACCTAGAAATTTTGCCAGACCATTTTTCACTATTTTGTGCTACACATGTTCAACTGTGATTTTTTAAGGAATTTCCCAGGAACATTATATATTGTTTTTTTCTGGTCTGGGCTTTAACATAAAATGTCTTGTTTGTCATTTTTGTAGTGTATTCTCAATATTTATAGGTGAAATATGTGCAAAAAAATAAAAAAAAACAATTTTTTACAAATTTTTACGGTACCACATATGCATTGGTAGACACCCTTTCCTGCCCAGGAGACTCCCCAAAACTGAAACTTTAGGAGATTTTCAGATATAATACAACTGCTTGCACACCTTGCAGTTTTTCAAGAAAACAAACTTTTACATTTAAAATATCCCCCCACAAACTATATATTCTCTGGTAGTACACAACTCAAGCTTTCTAGGCGTACCAGACTTGTTAAAGTGGGCACATTTTTTCTGCAAATAATCCCTTGATTTATTCTTTGGTTGCACAGGGTTTCCATAAAAAAAGAATAAAAAAGCAGAATAAAAGCTACATTTTCCCAAAGAAAAAAAACAAGTTAAACCTGAAACAGCAAGGTCACTCAAACAGAACAATAGCCAACATGCATAGCTACCGTCAAGAGAAAAGTTGCCAAAGACCCCAATGCACAACAATGCACTTATTCTTTTACTATATGCTTTCATCACATCGCTGCTGCCACACCCACTGATTCTCCTGATTTTTTCTCTGCATCTCTAATTCTTTAATACTTTTACAATTAACTTAGGAACTACAGGGTCTTTTTAAAAAATGTATTCAAGTTTGGAACAGTGCAACGTGTAGCCCGAGATGGGACAACAACTGGGCTTGCCTTTAGTATAACTTTGATTTAACTGTTTGCAGGAATTTCCAGGATTTATTTATTTTTTTGGTGGCAGAGTTTAGGCTTTAACATGAAATGTCTTGTTTGTCATTTTTCCAGTGTTTTTTGAAATATTTAATAGCTATCGCCGCACCTGGGCTCTTCTGCCCCCCTGGGCTTTGGGGAGGCAGGTAATGGGGGGGGGGGAGGGGTTAAAGGCAAGTCATCTGCAGCTACCCTAAGCCTTGTGAACTGGTAAAGGGGTCTCAAAGATCCCTTACCAGTTCACAAAGGGTAAATGTAAAAAAAAAAAAAAGCACACACACAGATATATATATATATATATATATATATATATATATATATATATATATATATTTAATACCTCCTATCCATCCTGTGTCCCACACAGATCACTCTGGTTTCTGCTCTTCTGCTGCTGCTGGAAGACTTTTATACCTGCTGGGGGGCAACAGGACATAAAAGGTTAATTAAAAAAAATGACCTAGGGTTAAAAACCCTTAAAAATCTCAAAAAATGTCACGAGGTCCCCTCTACCAGTCCGGGGACCAGGTATGCAGGGCTTATAGAACTGGGCACAGGGGCCAGCCTTAGGGGCCCCCACCCTGCAGGCTACAAGCCCGCACAGCCTAAATGCCCCCCCCTCCCCCGGTTCTTCTGTCCCCGGGCTTTAGGGAAGCAGGTAATGGGGGGCTGGGGGTTATGACCAAGTCATCCACCAGCTGCAGGTCACTTGCCAGCCCCCTAAGCCTGGTGAATTTGGATAGGGGTCTCATGGATCCCTTACCAGTTCACAATGAGTTAACTGTAAAACAAATCCCAATCCTGTCCCACGGTGATTCCATGACAGGTGCGGGGGTGATTGGCGGAGAGGAGCTGGGAAGGCAAGGGATCAGAGCCCCTTGCCCCTCCAACCACTCCATGGCACTACTGAACACCTTCGTGGGGGGGATTTGGGATGACATCATGTGGGCAGGGCTAGCAGCGTTGATGGTAGAAGTGGAGGAGAGAGCCTGTTTCAGGCCCTCACTTCACAGCAGAAGAGCCTGGGGGGGATTGGAGGCCCCCCCGGGTAAAGAGAAGACCCGGCGGGAGGGACTGCGGAGGTAAGCACATTTTTTTTACAGTAAATGCCGCCAACAGCTGAAGCGGGAGCGGCCCTATTCCAGCTTTTTTTGCTTGCTAGCAGGGGGGGAAAGACAGGTACCTAAAATGTACGTAGTCGGCGTTTAACAGTAGGAGCGGCAGCTACATACATTTTATGCAGCTGGCGTTAGAAGGGTTAAAGTTGGTCCAAAGAAACTGTTTATGGACTAATGAAATACTGATCTAACCATGTGCATTATTTTCTCTTTTTACAGGAAAACAGTGCCAACGTAGTTAGCAATTGCAGAATAGGATGTTATAATAACTGTTATTATTTATATTTGTTTACATATGTTGGGTAACCACCTCCCTTCTACTTAAACCGGACCTTCACCGTGATTTATTGAAACGTCCAAACCCTTAAAAAACGATAGACAGTAGACATCTGGAAACACATCAAACCAGTCTAACACTGGGTGTGTTATACCGGTAAATAGTTAAAAGGGTAAAAACCTATACCAGAACATAACTTTGGTCAGGTAGACCCAATACACCTCTCATCAACTACTGTAATCTCTGATGTTGATGAAAACTTAATTTTCAGCTCTTCAGAAAAAGTGAACCACAGAGAAATCGGGTTGGGTGCACATGGGGAAACCAATACACAGAGGAGGTCTCTCAGCTAAACAAGTCAGCACAGCTCTAAAGATGGAAACAGTCGAGTTTAGGACTGAAGCAGCTAAACTGAAGAATCACAAGCTACATCTGACAGGGGACAGGAAACTAACCTTACCTATCCCCTCCCTCTATTAGTGGGCCCTAAGGTTGCCACCTGACCTGTATTTCACCGGCAGAGCCAGTATTTTCAGTGGCCTGACAGTACTAGTATTTTCTTTTTCAGCAAATATAATTGCCTGTTTTTTTTTTCTTATCGGGCCGCAGTGAAAGTACCACTCTATCGGTAAAATATCGGGCTCCAGTGTACCATGACCTGCTGCTGCACTCATCGATTCATTGCTGAATCAGTGGAATAGCACGCCCCCCCCATGCAGCAAGTTGAGCGCTAATCATGTGCACTTGCTTAGCACAGAATGGTAGCTCAGTTAAAGTGGACCAACACCCAGGATTTTGACTATCCTGGGTATTGGTCCACTTCCCTGGGGCACCCCGATCGGGGGTGCCCCGCTGCCCAAAACCCCCCCAAACACCCCGAAAACTGACCTCTTCACGATCCCACGTGACTGCGCTGTCCAATGCCCGCCGACGGACAAGTGACGTCCGTCGGCGGACAAGGGATCGCGGAAGCAGTGTCTGAAGAGGTAAGGTTTTTCAGGGTGTTTGGGGGGGTTACACCCCGCGGGACATCCCGATCTCGGATGTCCCGCGGTGTGTGAGGTGATCGGCCCGGGAATCTTATAGATCATCCCTGGGTGTTGGCCCACTTTAACTACACTCCCCTGCTCAGCAGCTTCCTGTGCAGACTTAGCGTTGTGTGAAGCTGGCCAACTGACACAGAGCCGCATGTCAGCACCCTAACCCCTCCACTCCACTTGCACCCTCACCTAACTCCTTCATCCCAACCATTGACTTGCAACCCAACCTAACCCCCCCAGCCACTCACCTGAACACCTAACCTAAACCCACTTCCCAACCACTGGTCTGCACCACCAATCCCCCAGCCACTGACCTGCACCCTCACCTATCATTTACCTACACCCTTCACCTCCAGCCATTGACCCACACCCCAACCTAATCCCCCCTGCAAAACTACTGACCTGCACCCCAAAATATCCCCTCTCCATAACCAGTGACCCACACCCCTAAACTAACCCCATCCCCAACAACTGACCCACACGTTCAGCTAACCTAGCAGAAGTCTCACCTGTAAGCAGTGCCAGGCTGGGACCAAAAATCAGCCCTGGATATTACCAGCCGCTGGCCGTCCCGAGACATGTCTATGATGCTGGGGCTATAGCATTGAGGCTGGGGTTACGTGAATTCTTAAATTGTGACAGCTTAAAGTGGACCAACACCCAGGGGTGATCGTCCCGGAAATCTATAAGATTCCCGGGCCGATCACCTCCCACCCCGCGGGACATCCGAGATCGGGATGTCCCGTGGGGTGAAACCCCCCAGAAACCCCAAAAACATCTTACCTGATCCGACGCCGCTTCCGCCGCCTCCCGCGCGCCCCTCCAGACGTGCGCGCGCCCGCCCTCTGTGAATGGCCGGCGGGGGCGCGCGTGCGCCGAGAGTGGCGGCGGAAGCGGCTTGGACGTTCCTGTCCCCCGCCTGGACGTTGGTGGGGATTGGCTGCGGCGTTCACGTGGGAGCGTTGAGAGGTGAGTTTTTTGGGGTTTCTGGGGGGTTTCACACAGCGGGGCACCCCCCATCGGGGTGCCCCGCCGAAGTGGACCAAAACCCAGGATAGTCAAAATCCTGGGTGTTGGTCCACTCTAAAGTGGGCCAACACCCAATCTATAAGATTCCAGGGCCACTTGAATCTCCCCCCGGAGCATTCAGATTCAGGATGGCAGGTTGTGTAAAACCGTCCAGGTTGCCCTGTAAACTCCCCTTCTCCTCCAATCCAATAGCGCATGCACAAGCAGCAGCCACTCCCTGCTATACTGTGCCCAGAATTTGTGAATGGAAAGGTGGGAACGCTCCCTGCAAGAGGGTAGTGAGGATGTGGCTGCTGGCATGCTTAGCTGGAGATGAGTCTTAGAGTGGGCAGGAGCGCATCCAAGCATGCTGATTGGACAAGAGGCCGCACATGGGCCGTAGGACCGGGGAAAGTTAAATTCGATTGGGCGATTTAACACAGTGGGGCATCCTGCATTGGGGTGCCCCAGGGGCAAGGACCAAAACCCGGGATAGTCAAAATCCTGGCTTTTGGTCCACTTTAACAAATTGTTTTGTATATTTTCAATAGTGACAATAGTCACATATCATACACTGTTGTCACTATAGAAAATTAACCTAGTGATTTGTTAAGCTGTCACAATATGAGCATCCCAAATATGTCCTCTGAAAGAATGATCAGCTTAGGTGTAGTGGTGATAGTGAGTATGGAGAGGCCGATCCAAAATGCAGTGCAATGTTGTAATAAAACATTCATTTTTAGAACCAAAATGACAAAAACGTAACTATCCTGGGTTTTGGTCCTTTCCCCGGGGGCACCACGATCGGCTGTGAAACCCCCCAGGACACCCGAACGAACTCACCTGTGCCTGGTCTCATGGCGCGTCTAAGAGCAGCGGCTCTGATGGCCGCATCCCCTGCCTCCCTCTAACAGGGAGCGTGCCTGCGCCAGCCATTCACTGCTAGAGGGCAGTGGAGGATGCGGCTGTCAGAGCCACTGCTCTCAGACACGACGTGGGACCGGGATAAGGTGAGTTATCTGCTGCGATCTGGGGAGTTTCACACAGCAAGGCACCCCAAGGAAAGGACCAAAACCCAAGATAGTCAAAATCCTGGGTTTTGGTCCTTTTTAACCCTTTTGTTGCCAAGCCCGTAACACCTACGTGCTGGCTTGGCTGGGCCTTAAGTGCCAAGCCCGTAGGTGTTAGTAGTTTAAAAAGCTTGTAGTTTAAAAAGTAAAAACAACAAATACTCACCTGACCCCTTGTTGGATCCGGCCGGGTCTCCTCTTTAATTTGGTGCCATCCGATCCCCCGTGGGGGGTCGGATGGCTCCAGGAGAGCCCCCGGAATAGGCCGCCCCCCCCCCGCTTCTGCAGCAGCAGCTTCTAACTGTAAAAAAATAAAAAAATAAAAATGACATTCACTTACCTGTGTGTGCGCTGGCTCCCGCTGTCCCTCCTCTTCACCTGGGGGGCCTCCGATCCCCCCCCAGGACTTACCGATCTTCAGGAGAGAGCCTGGGAGGCTCTCTCCTCTCTTCTTCTCGATGGCGGGCGGGGCTTATGAAGTCATCCCGGCCCCGAACGGGCTTCATCTTTCTCAGCTTCTCAGATGCCGGTGATCGGCGCTGGGGAAGGAGGTGACAGGAGATCCTCTGATCTCCTGCCTTCTCCTTCTCTGGATGCCGATCACCGGCATCTGTCAGCTGAGCGGCGAGGGACAAGAGCTTGCAATCGAAGGTAAGTACAGTAAAAAAAAAATTTTTTTTTTTCTAATAAAATACTTTTTATTATTGTGTGGTGTTTTTTTTTCACATTAACCCTTTGTGAGCTGGTAAGGGGTCCATGAGACCCCTTATACCAGTTCACAAGGCTGGGGGGGTGGCAAGTCACCTGCCCTAGCGGGTGGCTTGCCATTAACCCCCGCACCCCCATTACCTGCCTCCCCAAAGGCCAGGGGGGGGCAGAAGAGCCCGGGCCCACATAGGCTATGTGGGCTCGTAGGCTGCAGGGTGGGGGGGCCACCAAAGCTGGCCCCCCCACTCTGTGCCTACAAGCCCCCATAGCTGGTCCCGGGCTGGTTACTTTGGGTAAGGGGGACCCCACGTCATTTTTTTTTTTTGATTTTGAAGGGTTTTTAACCCTTCAAAATCCAAAAAAAAATGGGGTCCCCCTCCCCGGGAAGGGGGACCCTATGTCATTTTTTTTTTTTTTTAATTAACCATTTGTCATCCAGCAGCTATAAAAGGCTTCTGGGCAGGAAAGGGTGTCTACCTATACATATGTGGTATCGCTGTAACCGGGAGAAATTGGGGTTTCTCACGCAATAAGATTTTATTGACAAACTTACATTTTTTATTACAAAAAAACTCTACAAATTGTAAAAAAATGTTTTTTTTTTTATTTTTTTTCACACATTTCACCCAAAAAAATTGAGAATACACCTAAAAAATACAAACAAGACATTTCATGTTAAAGCCCAGACTCTGTTGAAAAAAACAATATATAATTTTCCTGGGAAATCCCTGGAAATCCCTTCAAAAATGACAGTTGAATATGTGTAGCGCAAAATGGTGAAACATCGTCTGGCAACAGGGAGTGGCAAATGCTGCAGGTAGGCTGGCAGCGAAAGGGTTAAGAATAGAGTTCTGTGTAATCAGCCAACTGTGTGTGTGGACCATCCCCCTTACAAGACCACGTCCCCTAAAAACAACGCCCCTTGTACCCGTGAAATGGTGGTCTGTATTTTTTGTTGGGAAAGGTGGCAACCAGTGGGCCCTGCATTAGAAATATACTCACCTTTTCTTTGCAGAGCTCCATCTGACACAGCTCACTAGAGGGTGAGTGGAACGGGATGCCCCAAAGGAGTGGCGCTGGACTCTTTTAGGCTATATTTACACCTGTCCGGGTGCATTTGTGGCAGGAATTCCAGTTATAAACAAATCTCTGCTTCGGGGGCCTGCCTATTGAATCCCCAAAAATCTATGGTGGGGCAAACACAAAAGGCATGTGGTACACAATTGCAAAAAACACACTTGTGTTTGCGGCCCCATAGACTTTAATGCGGTGCATTTGTGGCTCAGACGCAGCAGGCAGAAATTTTTGCTGCCACAATTTCTTCTGCCCTGCAGCACTGGAGGGGTCTGAAAGAGGCCATAGAGGTGCCATTATTGGATTTTTTTGGAGGTACCGATGCAAACACAGAAAAGCATGTCACGGTACCAGACTGGGGTATGAATAAGGGCTTCCAGGGTCTCCAATGTGCCTCTTTAAAGAGTAATTTTACTTTAAAGTGGACCTTCACCCTGAATAAGAGCCTATCTTATGTTTCCCACACCCTGTACATACAGATTGCTCACATTAAATATCCTACCTGCATCTACTGCATGTTATGAGCCTTTAAACATCCAAGATGGCGGCTCATAGATCATCAGGCATCCTGCAAACAGGAAGTGCCTTATGTGTTGCTCTGCATTCTGGGATTGCTGACCTCAGCTCTGCCTGTGCAAGCACAGCTATAACCCCGCCCCTGCACTTTATCCTGCTCTCCTCTCCTCAGTATGTGATGCTTCTAAGGCAAGATTGCGGCGCCCGTATCCTAAAGTCCTGAACAAAGTTGCAGCCATGGTGGGGGAAAGAATAATAAGTAAGTGACTGAAAACTTATACATATTAATTGTAGATGCTGGGGAATAGTTTTTCAAGGGTTTGGGCTTTTAATTAAATCATGCTGAAGCTCCAGCTAAAGACCATTTTAATTAGAACTTATACTTAGCCATACCTTCCAAGTGTCCCTGATTTGGAGGGACTGTCCCTCTTTCGAGTCCATGTGCCCCTGTCCCTCGTTGTTCCCATTTGTCCCTTTCGGGTATAACATGCAGATCTGCAACAATAAATGCTTCATTTTCATATTAAAGGTGTTTATATTGTTTGAACTGTTACAGCCTATCTCCTATCCATCCCTCAATGAGGGTTGTGGCCTAATGTAACAACTGTCCCTCTTACCCACCCTGAAAAGTTGGTACGTATACTTAGCTTACACCGCACTGAGGCAGAATTTACACCTGGCGTAGGATTATTTCCGGCTAAATTATACTTAGCTTACACCGCACTGAGGCAGAATTTACACCTGGCGTAGGATTATTTCCGGCTAAATATCCCACGGACATGAGAACAAAGCAGTAACCCAGCCCTGCCTTCTTTATACTCGCCATTGTGAGGCGCTAAACCGCTTCAGCCGCTACAGCGCAGCCAATCAGTAGCTTCCGTTTTCCCGCGTCAGGCGCTCGTGACGTGAAAGGCTGAGGAGGCGGAGCCAGTTGCTGAGGCGCGGGTGGTTTCGGTTTGTTATGCAGGTGAGACACTTATGGTGGATTCGGCGGTTGTCGGTTTCCCGGCCTGAGGAGCGCGAGTAGCGGCGGACGGCCTGTCTCGACTCTGTAACAGGTAACTGATGTCAGTAAATGGCGCTGCATGCTCCCCTATACTCTACTGTAATCTGCTGACTAGCACTGCTTACAATTTGGCTATTCGGTTATTACAAGTGTTCCATCCGGTCAAAGTGCTCGTTATGGGGTTTTTAGAATGGTGTATCTCAATGTGGCGGGTCCCTGGTGTGATCATAGCATGGGCCCCTTTCACGGCTCAAATATTAACTTTTTTTTCTGTCTTTTAATTCAATTGGGTTCAGCTACATAACTAAAGACTGAAACAGCAACTATAAATTGTGCTTCTTTTCTCTCTGATGACAAGTCAGCACCAATATAAGTAAGGTACAGGAGCAACATTGATGTGGCTTTTAGTAAAGTGGTTTAGTGTCTCATTGTTTAAATTGGACCAAAATCCAGGATTATGACTATCCTGGGCTTTGGTCCTTGCCCTGGGGCACCCTGATTGGGAGTGCTCCATTGTGTGTAACCCCCCCGTTTGCCTGATCTGACTTGCCCTTCCCCCGGTCCTATGGCACATGTGTGGCCTCTCATCCAGTCCGTGTCAACCACTTCTTGTAAAGGTCCATTTAAAGCATCCGGTGAAGGTCCGGGTGGAAGGCTGTTGCATAGGAGGAGGAGGAGGGGGGGTAGTTATAAATTAGCACACTGGGGTAGGGACTGTAGATTCCCCAGGTTAAACTAAAAAAGGCTTCTTGTACCTGGTAATGCCACTTACCACCCTGTCAGTACTTTATATTGCAATGCTAGGTGCCAGGGAGCCATGACACTGCCAGGGAGACTAAGTGCAACATCGCCGATCAAGGGGGCAGCGCTGAACACAGCAACACAGAGGCCACTGAGTGCAGAGCTGTCAGGGCAGGGGTCTGGAAATCTGGCACTGGGGTCTGCATTCGGACCCTGGTCCGCCAGTTGAGTATCGCTGGTCTAAACTAATTAAGGGAGTGGACCCGAGCATGCTGGCCATCTTATTACCCGCTTCCCTCTAACAGGGAGTGTGCCTGCGCCTGCCATTCACAAATGCCTGGTGTGGGCACCTGCTAAAGGGATAGTTGGGATGTGGTTGCTGCTCGCACATGTGCTGCTGGACCGGGCAGGAAGGTGAGTTTCCGGGTGACCTGAGGGGTTTCACACAGTGGGGCATCCTGATTCTGGATGCCTGGGGGGAAGGGAGTCAGGCAACCCTGCAATCTTATTGCTTCCAGGCCTATTGGACTTGCTTTTGCGCCACTTTAAAGTGACTGTCCAGCCTTGCTCCTCTGAAGCCTGTCTCAGTTTGGCAGGAACCAGCACAACTTTGTGCACCAATCAGGGGCCCAGCATGCTGGTGTGTGATCCATGATCTGGTCCCTGATGGGGTGGGGGGGCACTTCCAGCAGCAGTCCATGCCGTGGGTCATGTATAACTTGTAGAAAAGACTTTGTAAAAACAGTCATAAGATATTCATTTTTATTTCAGACAATGGCGCATGCTCGAAAGAGAGGCCGGCCCAGTGGTGGACATAACTCTTCTACTCTTCAGGTATCTCTTGTAGTGCCCCACTAAGCCAAGAAAACAAAGCTCCTCCTGCTCTTTTCTTGAAGTGGGCCACTGTATCTTGCTATCCTGTTTAGCAGCCACACCACAGGTGATTAAGACTCATTGGTCAGCCAATCACTGCAGTGGCCTGCTCTATCCAAACTATACTTGCACCCTCCCTGGAAATGTCATGTTGCACAGAGAATCTAGCCTCTTGTGCCATCCATGGACCCTGAATTATAGAATATACATTCTTATTGGGGGGGCGAATGTCATTGGGAGAAACACCTGGGTGTTTCTCCAGAAAGCCATCCCAGTTACCCATGCCCAGGAAAAACTTTTACGGAACATACATGCATCACCAGTCAGTGCTTGGGTTCCATGTATACCAGCTTGACATCTGATCAACTAGGATTGATGAATGTGACCATGTGTGTCGTGATCGCGCCTGTGTACCTATGCCAGCCAATCAGAGAATCCCAGTGCGGGTACATGCCATGGATATAGGTATAGCAGGGATGTAGCACATTCGTGCGATCACAAGCTATGTTTGTATACCTCTGGTTTCACACAGTGGTGCATTCCAAATCTGGATGCCTCATAGATGAAGGAATCTGTCTTCCTGGAGTCCTAAGCTCCTTGGAGGCCTTTGTTTCTATAAAAAGGAATGGTCCACTTACATGGACCTTTCCCTCACACCATAATTCCGAAAGAGCTAGTGGGCAAATGAGCCCCACTTACTAGCCACCTCTTGCTGCGCTCAGCTGCAGTTCCGGAATACTGGGCCGATGGGTATTAGGAGTGTCAGAAAAAAACGATTCTGTCAAATATTGCGATATTTCATTAGACGATAATAGTATTGATTCAAAATATGTTCGAATCGATCTTTTATAAACTAATTATAAGCAACATTTACTCTCGACCAGTAGTTGGCAGAGCACTGCACAAGAGCCTGTTGTTCAGCTGCTCTGTCCCACCCACAGCAGAGAAACGAGACCCCGTGAGAGTCATCCTGTGTTATGTAAGTGTGAATGTTGTATTGATGTGTAGATTAGGTTTTCCTATTCATTTTAAAAAATCGCAATAGATTCTTGCCAATTCACACCCCTAATTGAGAACCATGGCCACCTATGTACCGATGTGTCCATAGTAATTAATGATCCCAGGCAGCTTCTCGTATGGTGCTGCAGGGGAGAGTAGGTGGCTGTAAGTCTATGCTCACTGACTCCTTCTTATTTCAGGTCTAAGGGAAGGTCGATTTAATGCCCTTTGAGTGATGTTTCATCCCTTTAAAAAACCCTTTGCTATATTTTGGTAATAAAACCCTTATAATGTGGTTGTTTTGGTGTGCTCAGAGCAGCTTGTGGCAAGACCCTTCCTTTGCTGTTTATACCACACCATAGAGAAATTCAAAGCTGCAACACTGGTTAAAAGAACTTTGAATGTGTAGTTCTTGGCCTGTCCTGCAGTACACCTTTTTATTTTTGTTCTTGGCTCTCCAATGATTACTTGCACATGCATTTGGTTTTATTGTCTTCATTTCCTAATAGTCTCCTGTACCTATGTAGGGGGCAGATGAGGATGAGCTGAATCTCACTCAGACGCAAACTCTGTCACAGGCTCAGAGAAATCTGGAGAAGCATTCTCCAGAGCAAGTGAATCTTAAGGTATGTTAAACCTAATGTTTAAAGTGGACCCTGGAATTTGACTTTCCTGGTTTTGGCTCTGTGGCATCCCCATTTTACTTTTCCGGGTTTTGTTCCGAATTGGGAATTCCCCCTGTGTGAAACCCCGCTGCTCACCCAAAAAATCACATTTCTGGGCTACAGCGGCGCATGCACAGGCTTTCATCCAAGGAGAGGATCGCCTGTTGTCATTACGTCATTCGGCAGACAGCTCTCATTGACTTGAATGGCCGAGGCGGGAGCGCACACTATGCTGGCGATGGAGCAGCATGTGCTCCCCATTCTAATGTGTGCCATCTGCCGAATGTCTTAGTTACAGCAGGTGGCTCTCATTGAACAAGAGCCTGTGCTATTGATGTTGGAGCACATGCTGGAAAGGTGAATTGTTATGGGCGAACTGGAGGGTTTCACCAGCGGGACATCCCGATTGGGGATGCCCCTGGAAAAAGACCGGCGGCGGGCCCTGTAATCCTAGAGTTGACCTCGCTCCTCAAATCTGGGGCACCTCACTTAACATTCATCCGCTCCCACACTGCACATTTCTCGCCTGCAGTGCTCGTATGAGAAGCGGGTGGGCGTGGCCTCAAAACACAGTGCTCCCATTGAGATCAATGGGGGTGTCTGTCCGTACACAAGAAACCTTCAGGTATGGAGGCACCTATTGATATAATGGGAGTGCACTGTACTGAGGCCATGCTGGCTTCTCATACTGGCACTGCGGATGAGCTGTGTGGCCGCGGGTGGAAGTTTCCTGATATGTATTTTAACTCCCTTCTTTTGTTTCAGGTTGGTGAAGTAGTGCAGTATTTCCTGATAAAGGACCAGAAAAAACTGCCAATAAAGCGTGCAGGTATCTTACATTTTTTTTTTTTTTTTTTTTTTTTGCCTAAAAATGTTTGTTTCAAAAACGCGAATGCATTAAAATGCAGCCTATAATTTGATACAATGCATCTCTGGCATGCTTCTTAGCGCAATGGATAGGTTTCGCACAGTGGAGAATCCAGTGTAGGATTCCCTGGGGGTAGGCTAGTGGCCTATGGGTTTTGACCCACTTTAAGGCCTTTTCTAAATCTTAATTTGCTTTTCTGCCTTATAGATGACTTGCTTGAATTAGATGCAGAGCCCATTTATCGTTATCTATAGTTCATCTAGTTTGGTTTTCATTGTTGCTCAAAGGATTTCATGCGGTGGTGGTTGTCGACCACCTTAACTAGTTTTTTACAGATATAAAGTGATGCAGTTTCCCTCTTTTCATTTTACCAAAGGTTGGTTTAGCTTCTCTCACCATTGAGAACATTGTTCCTCGTTCTGCCTGTCACCAACTTGCCCCAAAGATATAGGACTACATTATTGGGCTCCCATTCACCGTCCATTTAGGTCTACATTACATGTCTAACTCTGTAAAAGTTTACTGTATGAACCATAAAAATGTTCACCCTAGGGCCCCATTACATATATTTATGCCATTGTGAAGCCCCCGGTACAAACTCCAGGAAACCCGGGCCTTCAGTTTCCAGAAAAAATCTAGACAAAGACTGAAACGGCAGAGACAAATGGTGCTTCCTTTCTCTAAATGGTGCTGGGTAGCAAAAAAAGATGGCGCAATGAGTATGGGACCCCCTAACCTTCTGGGCCCCGGTGCGGTTGCACTCGACCATAAGAGCAACTCAAGCTACTAGGTGTAAATTTTCACCTGGCTCTGAATTGTGTACCTGTGTTGCCGGGGCTCGTATCTTGGTGGTATGCTGCCCTTTTGGATGTTTAGAAAAGTTGCCAGTTAACTTAAATTGCTTGAAGATGTATTATTTTCCCCCCCCTCTGCAGATGTGATCAAGCATGTTGTAAAAGACTACAAAGATGTGTATACAGAGATTCTTCTCCGTGCTAAGAAAACACTGCAAGAGGTTAGTGTATCACCCGCTCGTATACCAAAACTTCTTGAGTCTTTATTACACCTAGATTCACCGTAAGGTCTTTCAGTATTCACCTAGGTACACAGTATCTGCAGTGACAAGGTTAAAGCCCAGCTCACTATTGGAGTAGATCCATAGTTGAACCCCTGTCCTTACAGCTTATTATAACAAAGATAATAATGTGAAGAAGCAGATAGGATAAACTACAGCCCAGATAGTCAACCACTTGTACCAAGCTATGGACACAGGTGTCACTCTGGCCTGTTGGCTGAATTGGGTCCACCGTGCCATCAGTTTTGGCCCAGCAGCAAAAGGCAAGCTTATTTGCTAGTGGCTGGTACGCAGTCTGCAGTACTACCACCTGTCTGTCAGAATTGCACAGCCACCCGGCATTTGTGTTCTAGGGGACTGAAATGGCAATTCTGACAGGCACACTTGTGTGGTGTGCATGCTCGCTGGGAAGGCAGGCGGCAGCAACGTTAACTCTACATGTCCCCGCACCTCTTGGCTCGCTAGGAAGGAGGACCCCCCCGCACCTCTTTGGTCTGCTAGGAAGGCAAAACTAGGTAGCTCCATGGCATGGTGGGGAAAATACAATTCTGTGAAACTCACCTGTAGAATTGTTTTTGAGTATATCCAGGTCGTCCCAGAAGTAATGACAGTTGGGTAATCCACCGCTAGGTGGCGCCTGACTTCAGGATCAAAAGCTGTCGCTCCTCCCGGCCTCCTATAAAACAGGTGTCTCTCTGATTCCCCAGTGGTTAAACAGCAGTAAGAAAAGAGACAGGCCAGGAGGCCAAGAAACCATGTTACTTCACATGGCTTCAGCATGTACTCTCTCCATCAACACTAAGGACAGTCCAATATAAAAATGGTAATCGCCATAACAGGCAATCCAAATATAATGAATAAGAGCGGGGTGGGACGACCTGGACTGGATATACTCAAACAATTCTACCAGTGAGTTTCACAGAATTGTATTTTTCACTATATCCAGTCCAGGACGTCCCAGAAGTGATGACAGTTGGGACATCCAAAGCAGTGTCCATTAGGGTGGGATCCCCAGTGTGAAACAGCATGTAGTTCATTTAACTACTGCCTGAAGCACTTTTCGGCCAAAGACAGCATCAGCTGAGGCCCTAACATCAACCTTGTAAAAACGGAGACCTGGTGCTGAAAAGCCCAGGAAGCACCAATAGCTCTTGTAGAATAAGCTGTAACACGAAAAAGGGGGTTCCTACCCCTTGCAGAATATGCTTGCACCACCGCCTGTCTGATCCACTTACTGAGAGTGGACTTGGCCGGAGGCAAGCCCTTCCTAGACCCCTCGGAGAGGACAAAAAAAAACAATCCGACTTCCTGAAGGACTCTGTCGCAACCGGGAGTACTTAATGGCTCTGACCACATCCAGGGAATGGAGGGTCCTTTCCTTAGAGTTAGTCGGAGCTGGACACAAGGAAGGCAAGACAATTTCCTCATTAAGGTGAAAAGTAGGACACGACCTTAAGCAAACAATCAGGTTTAAAGCGAAAAACCACCTTATCCCTATACCGTCCAAAGTAAGGAGGCTTCACACCATTTGCGGCCAGCTCTTGACACGCGAGGCACTGAGGTGATAGGTACCAAAAATACCACCTTTAGGGTCAAATTAGACAATGCAGCATCGCACAAGGGCTCAAAGTGGGGACCCTGGAGAGCAGAAAGCACCAGATTCAAGTCCCACGCTGGTAATACAGGCTTACGCGGTGGGCATACATGAGTAACCCCTTGGAAGAAGGTCTTGATCAGTCTGATTGGCAATGGATCTCTGGAAGAATATGGCTAAGGCCGAGACCTGGCCCTTGAGGGTGCTCGGCTGGAGACCCAAGTCTAAGCCGTGTTGTAAAAACTCCAAAATCCTAGAGATGGAGAGAGTGCGACAAGGAACGCTCTTGGATACACAACAAGCAATGTAGGCATAATGGAAGAAAACTTCTGCGTCTGAATCATGGTCTGAACAACTGTGGCTGACTGGCCCTTGTCCGTCAGGATTGAGGTTTCAATAGCCAGGCCGTCAAGCCAGTGTCTGTAAATTGTGGTTCCGCAGCGACCCCTGCGTGAGAAGCTCTGGATCGTCGGGCAAGACGTAGTGAACGACTGACATCTGAATTATGTCCACAAACCAACTCCGCCTCGGCCAGCGAGCAGCCACCAGGATGGTTGGTACCCCCTCCTGGGCTATCTTGCACAGCACTCTGCACAGGAGTGGAAACGGAGGGAACGCATAAAGGAGCCTGAATTGCCATGGCGTCTGTGGCAAATGCCAGAGGATCTCTCGACAGGGAGCTTGTGATTGTGTCTGGACGCAAATAGGTCCACACCTGGCTGACCCCAGCGGAGGCAAGAGCATGTAAAATCTTGTTGCTGAGAGACCATTCCCCCAGGCACGAGGCACTCCTGCTCAGGGAGTCTGCCTCTTGGGTCTCTATCCCAGGAATATAAACCACCGAGGTGCAGGGAACATTCTCCTCTGCCCAGAATCTGGGTCAACTCCTTGAGGGCTTGCTTGCTTCGAGTCCCGCCTCGGTGATTTATGTAGGTGACCACCGTCTGATTGTCTGAGCGAAACTGAATCGTGCAACCTCTTAGATGGGGAGTCAAGTGAGGAAGCCCCCCTGGATTGCTCTCAACTTCAAGATATTTATAGGTAAGTGGACCTCCTGTGGCCCCCACTGACCCTGGATCTTCTGAGTCAGCCAAAAGCCTCCCCAGCCGGTCAGGCTGGCGTCCGTGGTGACAATCTCCCACCGTGGAGACAGAAATGACTTGGCCTACCAGCAGATTTCTGAAGTCCAGCCACCACAAAAGGGACTGCCTGGCCGGGGGAGACGGTGAAAACTCCCGTTCTAGTGACTCCTGCGTCTGATCCCAACCGGTCAACAGATTCAACTGAAGACGTCTCAAGTGGAACTGAGCAAAGGCCGCTGCCTCGAAGCATGACGCCATCAGGCCCACAGTTTCATCCCCAGACGGACAGATGGTTGCTGACAAGACGGCAAGGCCTGCACCTGCGTCTGAAGACCCACCACCTTCTGCTGTGGCAGGAATATCCTGGCCAGAGAGGTGTCCAACGTCATGCTCAAAAAAGACCTCACCATCGAGGGAGTGATTGAAGACTTGGGATAATTGACTACCCAACCAAAATCCTCGAGTGGACAACACGGTCTGGGTGTCTCTCTCGGCCTGAAGAAGAGACTGAGCCGCAATCAGTAAATCATCCAGATAAGGCAGCACGCGAATGCCCTGGATACTCAGGATAGCTTGACGCCCACCAGCACCTTGGTGAACACACGGGGGGCTGAGGATATCCTGAATGGCAACGCCACTGGTAGTGCTGATCCTCCAGCGCAAACCTCGGGAACTTCTGATGCCCCTGGAATATAGTGATGTGCAGATAAGCATCCTTGATGTCCATCGTGGTCAAGAAGTCGCCAGGTCGAAACGAGCTCACTGCGGACCGTAAGGTCTCCATGCGGAAATGTCTGACTCTGACAAACCTGTTGAGACCCTTCAGGTCCAGAATGGGTCTCAGCGTTCCGACCTTCCTGGGCACCGTGAACAGATTGGAGTAAAAGCCCTGACCCCGTTCCTGCTGTGGCATGGGACAAAGCACACCTGACAGCAAACGGTGTTGAACGGCCAACCGCAGGCCTTGTGCCGTCAATGGGTTTTGACGGCACAAGGAAGAGGCCACCTGAAAATAAAGAGCCTCTTCCTACTCGAAGGAGCGATGGGCAGATGAACCCCAAAAGGACCGCTCAGACTTTCGTCGCTGAGGGAGTCTTCCATCTTTGACCAGGAGGTCTGGACATTCCCCAAACTGCCTGTGACCCACAAAGGGGATACTAGTGAGTGCCTTCTTGGCCGGCAAGGTGAAGGCATGACAGACCAACTGATTCATGCGCTTGTCAGCTGGATCACGTAGGGAAGCAGTTTCGGGTGAAGGCATGACCGTAGTGTTGGACAGACCCGACATGGGGACATGCACCTCAGGAGGACGGGACCATAGCCGGACCAGCTCCTCGGGAAAGGGGTACCGCCTGTCCTGTGCACCGACGGTAACTTGTTAAGCCTTTCCCATTCCTTGAAAATCATGTTAGAAAAAAAAAGGGCCTGCTTAGGAAAGACTCGTCTGTCTCTTAGGCCGAAACCATCCACCCTGCTTCCTCTTAGCCACTCTAGGAGGGACAATGTGCAGCGTCTCAAAGATCGCAGTCAGCAACCGCTCCGTATCAGGGAGCCATGTATCCACTATCAAGGCCAACACCTCCAAAGAGATCGTCGTCATTATCAGAATAGACCGGCTCTATGTCGCCCCTTACTTGTGGCCTTAGGAGCCGAGCAAGAGATCTGTCTCAAGGCTGGCCACTCGATACGCCAAATCAGATTGGGACCCCCTACTGGCTTCCCCCTCGCTGAGAGCAAGCGCGTGGGTTCTAGAGCGGCCGCAGGCAATAACGGGCTAGGGGCAGATACGCCCGCCCGATCGTGCTCCAGAAGTGTTCTCGGCGCAAGTGACACAAACCGTGTCTGCCCAGGAGGGTAAATATGTGAGGTAAAAAGTCAGTAAAAAAAACACACCAGCACACAAGGGACAGCAAATCCAGGCAATAAACACCAGCACAATACAACAATAAAGCTTGTGGGGCAGGGAGGGCATAAGCCCCGTGGGTATGTAGTGGTCCCCCCCCCCCAAATAGGCTCACCATCAGCTACCCTTTTGGCAGGGTCTGCGGCCCAGAGCCTAGCTCTGCCATGCCTGACCCCGGCATTCACCCTACTTTCACCGTCCCGGTCAGCCGAAGCTGGGAGGCAGTAGTGGGTTCAACGGGAATGGTGGCAATAAGGATGCAGAGGCCGATGGGCTAGGAGGCCCCGCTCGGCTGCAGTATTCCAGGAGAAAGTATCCAATACGATCCTTATGAAGCAGACTGCAGGAAGAACACAGGGGAATCGTAGAGAGACACCTGTTTTATAGGAGGCAGGGAGGAGCGACGGCTTTTGATCCTGCAGTCAGGCACCACCTAGCAGTGGATTACCCAACTGTCTACTTCTGGGACGGCCTGGACTGGATACAGTGAAAAATGAGATGGTTTTAATTTATGATGGTAATGATGGGTATATTCCTATATCTTTTTAAGGTATTCGGGTTTCAGCTGGAGGAAATTGACACAAAGAACCATGTCTATGTGCTATCGAACAGGCTGGAATGTTTACAGGATGATGGAGCAAAAGTGTGAGTCCTCTGTTTGAATTGAAGCTCTGTTTATATAAGACACTTCTATGAGCAAATTGTGCAGTCTCTTCATAATTGTAACTATTATGTCTTGTGGCAGCTATAGTTAGACTTCTCTAACGTTAGACCTGTCCACTTTTTTTAAATCCTGCAAAATGAGTTATATAGATGCGTTGCTGCTATAGCAGCATATTGGTCTTTCTTGCTGCTTGAACTTGGAGGGGAGAAGTGTGTTCTCCCACCAGTACTTGGGTCCTCTTCAGAAGAGTTTTCTCATGGCTTTGTTAGCTGTCAAGTTTTTACTATGCACCAAGGACCCTCCTGCACCATGCAATGCCTGATCAGGGCTGCCTAGTGGTCCCTTGTGCTGCCCATTGTGCTTCAAACGGCAGTCAGGCAACCTTTGATGCTGGCCCTTGGTGTTGCAGGTGACCGCCAAAGCTATGCCTGCCATTCTGACCAAGTGCCATACAAGATGTGCTGGGGCTTCCATGCGACTCCTAAAGTCTGACATGTGGTCTTAGAAATGCTGCCTGTGATATGGCTATCTGAAATATTGCCTGCCACATGGCTATTGATCTACCACATAATGCCTCTGTTGCCAGCAGTGACGGCTTAGAATGCTGTGCAGGGCAGAGGAGGGGGACTAGGCCAAAACGTGCCAGTGTTGTGCACAGGTTCTTCCTGTTGCCTCTTTACTACTTTCTGCCCAAGCCGTTCTTCATATCCTGGGGAAGGGATCAAAACCATGCCATCATCTGATTGGTGCAGGATGTTGTTGTGTAGGTGGCGACTTGCATACCTCTGCTGCAAGTGCACCCCTCCCTTTTTTTTTTTTATTCTTGCGTTTTAAATCAGACCAACACTGAAACAATGGTTTAAAAAGGGCAGTCTATATAATCCCCTGTAAAAGAATGTATTCATTTGAAACCACAAACCCGGTGCCTCCCTCCAGGATTTAAAAAAAAAAAAATCGGTAGTATGGGCCGTCATCTTTTGTAGAGGCAGTAGCTGGGTGCTTAGGAAACCATGTGCATGCATTCTACAATAAAGCAGCCAGAGTGGGGATGAGTGCTGTGTCCTCGTCACCCACCCGGTACATGTCTGCTTGTATGAATGGCTATTCTGGATGGTCTTGGTGGCCTTTTAGCTAATCGGCGCAGCCCATACAGATTAAGCCAGGCACGAGCCTTCCTACTGTCAATCGTTAGACAGCCTGGAAACCCAGCAAGACTCACATGGGCTTGTGGCTGTGAGGGGAATAATGAACGAATGCCAGGGGATTTCGTTTGGCTGCTATTGTTTGCTGATCATGCAGATTCTGCAGCCCACGGATGGCAGGTAAACTATGAAAACTCAGTTTAGAAAACCTTTATTTAAGTGAGTGTTGGTCCACTTAAATGTCCCGCATGGTTGGTGCTGGTCACCCCTTTCCCCTTGCAGGTGTTGCATTCAGGAATCTGCTGCACAGTGACTTCAAGAGTGTTTTCTCTTCCATCCATTCCAGGCCGTCTAGAAGTACTTACAGTTGTGTAACACTGCCCCTTTGGGGGCGTTCACTTCAAGATCGAAAGATGTGGCTCCTCCTGGCCCCCTATAAAGGCAGCTGTCTGTCAATCAAAGCCCCCCCCCCCCCCCTGTTCTTCTCTTGCAGTAAGCTGCACTGATCTATTTTACACTCTTAGGCTTTAGCAGCAGAGTGGGGCTTCCTAACCCGTCGGCCTGTTTCAGGACCCTATATCTGCGGATCACTCTGACCCATCTTGCCTCCCAGCCTTGGCTGTCGGGATTCGTACGGTAGGGTGAAACGCCGGGGTCTGGGGCGTTTGCCTTGAGAAGAAAGGTGGCCGCAGGTCTTGTGGTGAACCTGCTGAGATCCACAGTATATTTTGTATATTCCTTCCTCCCACATGTTTGTTTTTATTGTGCTGTTTCATAGCCATGTTTTCGACTGGCCTCATGTAGCTGGTTGGTGTATTTTACTATGGGCAACGGCCGTCGCCATGGCGTGGCTGAGCGGGCCCGCCGTGTGTAGCGTGGCTGCGCTGTGTGTTAGGCTCCTGAGACTCGCTTGCTCAGAGCGGAGCCCCGCTCCTTGCTCCCTTCCTGCCCCTCTTCTCCCGCCGTGGGGAGATCCCTGCGGGCTGCATGCTGGTCGCGGGCTCATCGCGGGGGGGTAGGGCGGCGGTGATGCCCGCCACACGTGCTGGAGCCGATGACTAGCCGGGGGTGGAGTCAGAGGCAGCGCACAGGCTTCTCGCACTGGTGACGCTCCCCCCTGGCCGGATTGTTCTCGAAGCTGCCCACCACTGCTGAGTCCTGTTGGCTGGCCTTGTCATTGCTGCTGCACTGCGTGTGAATCATTTCAGTTTGTGAGTTGCTAATAATATTATTATTATTATTATTATTATTATTTATTATTATTATTATTATTATTATTATTATTATTTTAGTGTTTGCATTTCTGGCAGCCGAGCCACCTTGTAATTATCCTCCTTTTTGTTTTAGATTGTGGGAAGAGGGTTGTGGTTTCTCCCAGTCCCCGTTGATTAGGGGGATCAATTATAGGCTAGGACATAGTGTCTATTAGCTTTTTATGAATATTGCATATTCTGAATCACCATAATAAAGGCTTCAGGGGATAGTGAGCCGGCACCCTACCTGGGCCAGAGCCATTGTCTTTGACCTTGAGAGGGTGGTCGCACCCGCTCCTAGTCCTGCGGTACCTTCAGCCCCTAGTGAAGGGGGAGCCAGCAGGGGGACAGACTCTGATATTGTGCACAGGCTGGCTAGCATTGAGAAACATCTCTCAATGGCATCGCCTAGAAGCGGCACTTAGAGCCGGTTTACTCTGACGATGATTTGTATGCTTCATTTGGCTCGGCTAAGGTAGATGATCCACTCTCGGAGGGTGAGATTTGCTCTCTGGTGGAGAGGATAGCATCTCCGGTTACTCCTCGGATGAGGAATCCTTCCTTCTGGATGATACAGAAAGCTTGCTTTCTTCTGTGTTTGACACTTTGCACATTGTTCGACCAAAGATGGCTAAGAGAAAGGATGACCTGTTGAGGCCTGAGAGACAGCGTTTTGTTTTTCCTGAACAGTCGCATTTTCCAACATCATTTTGACTATCCTGGGTGTTGGTCCACTTAGGTGGGGCACCCCGATCGGGGGTGCCCTGCTGTCTGAAACCCCCCCGATCGCCGCAAAAACTCACCTCTCCCCGCTCCCACGTGACCTCGTCCGGCCAATGACAGCGCTCAGAGCAGCTCTGGTATGCGCGTCCAAAGCCGCTTGGACGCGCATACCAGAGCGCTGTCATTGGCTGCGTCTCTCGCTTCCCTCTAACAGGGAGCGCTCCTGCGCCGGCCATTCACAAAACGGCCGGCACGGGAGCGCGCCCTGCTAGAGGGAAGCGAGAGACGCGGCCGCGTCTCGCGCATGCGCCGTTGGATCGCCGGTAAGGTGAGGATTGTGGGCCTCCTGGGGGGTTCCTCCCCGCGGGACATCCCGATTTCGGATGCCCCGCGGGGAGGGATCTGATCGATCCGGGAATCTTATAGATTTCCGGGCCGATCCCCCCCTGGGTGTTGGTCCACTTTAAGGAGTGGGAATTTTGCCATCGGTTCCTAAGGTCTTGGACAAGCGGTATTCCTTCCCTGCCGATTTGATTAAGTTGTGGTCCCAGCCTCCCGAGGTGCATGCTTCAGTCTCAGGTCTGTCTAACACCACGATTATGCCATCACCCGACACTGCCTCCCTAAGATCCAGCAGATAAACGCATGGATCATTTGGCTTGCCATGCCTTTACTTTTACACCCTGCGTATGCCACGGCAATTGTTTCCCTAGCCACAAGGAAAAATGTCAAGCAGCTTGCGGTTAAAAATAAGTTGCGTAAACAGGCGGAGGACCACAGGGAACTCGGAGCCAGTTTGGAGTTCCTCGGCTTTGTTGTCTCTGCCATGGATGATAGTCGGGCTTGGTGCCAGGACCTCGGCCTTGCTAGTAGCACTACGCCGCTCACTGTGGTTGAGGCAGTGGTCGGCAGATGCGGCTGCCAAAAAGTCCCTCACAAACTTGCCCTTTGCGGGAGGTAGGCTGTTTGGAGAGCGACTGGACCTGCTTGTTTAAGGATGGTAAGCTCCCTCAGAAAAGGAAGCCTACCCGGCCCTTTCGGCATGCCTCTTCTTACCGGTCCTTTCGAGGGGGGAAAAGGTGCTTCATTTTTCGGTACCCGCTAAGATTCCTGGGGTAGAGTCGGCCCAACCCAGCCTGGGGAGCCAAGTCCAAACCCCCAGCCAAACCTACACAGGCATGAAGGGGCACAGTTACTGCTTTTCGCTTCAATCTAGAGGCGTCGCGTCTCGGATCTTTGGATTCAGGAGGTGGTGTGAGGCTAGAAGATAGAGCTGGCAGCCAGACCAGATCAGGGGTTTTACTCCAACCTGTTTACGGTTCCCAAGAAGGACAGATCGGTGCGACCGATCTTGGACCTAAGGGGTCTCAACAGATTTGTAAGAGTCAGACATTTCCACATGGAAACATTGAGATCGGCGGTGAGGTCGCTCTGGCCCGGCGATTTTATGACCACGGTTGACATCAGGGACGCATATCTGCACATCCCTATTTTTCAGGGGCATCAGCAGTTCTTGAGGTTCGCTGGAGGGCCAGCATTTCCAGTTTGTGGCACTTCCCTTCAGCATATCCTCAGCTCCCAGGGTGTTCACCAAGGTACTGGCAGGCCTCATGGCTATCTTGAGAGTTCAGGGGTTACATGTATTACCCTATTTGGACGACCTTCTGATCTCAGGTCAAAGTGTTTCTGCCACAGCAGTAGGTCTTGTGCCTCCAGCAACTGCAGGCTTTGCTGGATTGTCAGCAGCCATCGGTGCGTCTGGGGGATGAGATTACTGGGCCTCATGGTAGCTTGTTTGGGGGCAGTGCCCTTTGCTCAATTCCACATGAGGCCTCTTCAGCTGAACCTGCTAGCCAGCTGGGATCTGTTCCCGGAATCTCTGGACCAGGAATTTGTCTTGTCGTCCCCCCCCCCCCCCTGGCCAGGCAATCCCTCTCGTGGTGGTTGGACTCTCATAATCTGCTGGTGGGCAAGTCCTTTCGGACCCACCCAATGGGAGATAGTCACCATGGAGGCTGGGGAGGTTTTTTGGCAGACCCAGAAAATCCAGGGTGAGTGGGGTCCCAAGGAGAACAGGTTGCCTATAAATCTCTTGGAACTGAGAGCAATTCGGTTTGTTCTATCACAACTGACCCCCCTATTTAAAAGGCCGTGCGGTTCAGGTCCGCTCAGACAGACGGCTGTAGCCTACATCAACCACCAGGGCGGGGACTCGGAGCAAGAGATCCGTCAAGGAGGATTCTGAGTTGGGCAGAGGAGACGGTTCCCTGCATCTCTGCAGTTCCGCAGTTTACATCCCAGGGGTGGAGAACCAGGAAGCGGACGCCCTGCGCAGGGGATCCCTACGTCTGGGGGAATGGTCTCTCAGCAGGAAGGTCGTTCAGACTCTGTCTAAAATGGGGTCAACCAGACGTGGATCTGTTTGCGTCCAGACACAATAACAAGGTTTGTATCTATCAAGAGATCCTCTGGCCATAGCAACAGATGCCCTAGCCATTCCCTGGACAGGGATCAATCTTTTTTTTTTTTTTTTTTTTTTTTTTTTTTTCCTCCGTTTCCTCTCCTGGACCGAGTACTTTGAAAAATAGTCCAGGAGGGGGTTCCAACCATCCTGGTGGCTCCTCGCCGGCCAAGGAGGAGTTGGTTTGCGACATAGTAAGGATGTCAACAGATCATTACACAATGGCCGACGATCCAGGGCTTCTCACACAGGGATTGCTTCGGCACCCGAATTTACGAACGCTGGCTTTGATGGCCTGGCTATTGAAACTGCCATCCTGAAGGAAAAGTGGTTATCTGCCACGGTCATTCACACAATGATTCAGGCACGGAAGAAGTCTTCCATCATATACTAGAGAGTTTGGCGGGCCTATATCGCTTGGTGCGAGGCTAGGAACCTTTCTTGCTGGAGTTACTGTTTCCAGAGTTCTTACAAGGTGGTCTAGACTCGTGCCTCCAGTTGAGCACCCTTAAGGGTCTGGTCTCCGCCCTATCCATTTTTTTCCAGAAGTCTATTGCCGATCATAGATTGATCAGGACCTTTTTTTAGGGTGTCGCTCATGTCTGGCCACCGCGTAAAACAGTGTTACCGGTATGGGACCTTAATATGGTATCTGCTCTCCAGGGTGCCCCCCCTCGAGCCTTTAAAGGACGCTACATTGACTATGCTGACGCTTAAAGGAGCAGTATCGCGAAATTTGCATTAAAGATAAATAATTAAATAGCCACACAATAGCTTCTAACATGTGTAAATAATCTGGCGATAGAAAAAGGAAAAAATATCTGCCTTTCTTTTGAATTGTATGACGGTGGCTCAGTCCATTTGCTGAATAGGGGGATCTACTGGGTTGTATTTGGTGAGCTGCTTCATTTAGCTCACTGGTCTCCTAGCAACACTTTACCTCAAAGGCTGAAACTAATCGGTGGTAAAGGCTGTGTGTGTGAGGTGCTGCTTTTGTTATGAGACCAGGTGACTGAAATGTGTAAAATCTATACAAAATAAAGGTATTAAAGTGGAACAAAACCCTGAGTGGCCGACCCTGAAGTCTATAAGACCCGGCCATTGACCTTCCCCCCCCTAGGCGTTCTAAATCAGGATACCCACTGTGTGAAACGACCCCTGGATAACCACAGATCCCACCACCCCCCCCCCCCCCCCCCCCCCCCCATTTTTCTGGCGCGCTCATGCAGATAGTCATTTAGACAGGCTGGGCGGCCAGGAAGGTTACTGCTCAGGCTCCCCATCTGCGTGCAGACAGAGCTGATTGGATGAGAGCCCACGCATGCGCTGTGGGACAGGGAAAGGTACATTTTTACAGGCGAACTTGGGGATTTCACATCAGGGCATCCCAAGTCGGGATGCCCCTAGGGGCACAAAACAAATCTCCAGATAGTGAAAATCCTGGATTGGGCTTTGCTCAAAACACACAAAGCTGAAAGAAAGATCATATGGAAAAATGTGTTGAGAAAATGGTAAACTGAAAGATTCTGCAGCATAGCCAACATGAAGGGAAAACTGTCAAAATCAGCTAAATGACTTCTAGAGCTTTTCTGTTTTAGATATATACAGTTCCTTCTCAAAAAATTAGCATATAGTGCTAAAGTTCATTATTTTCCATAATGAAATGATAAAAATTAAACTTTAATATATTTGAGATTCATTGCACACTAACTGAAATTTTTCAGGTCTTTTTTTGTTTTAATACTGATGATTTTGCCATACAGCTCATGAAAACCCCAAAACCCTATCTCAAAAAGTTAGCATATTTCATCCAACCAATAAAAGAAAAGTGTTTTTAATAAAAAAAAAAAGTCAACCTTCAAATAATTATGTTCAGTTATGCACTCAATACTTGGTCGGGAATCCTTTTGCAGAAATGACTGCTTCAATTCGGCGTGGCATGGAGGCAATCAGCCTGTGGCACTGCTGAGGTGTTATGGAGGCCCATGATGCTTCGATAGCGGCCTTAAGCTTATCCAGAGTGTTGGGTCTTGCGTCTCTCAACTTTCTCTTCACAATATTCCACAGATTCTCTATGGGGTTCAGGTCAGGAGAGTTGGCAGGCCAATTGAGCACAGTAATACCATGGTCAGTAAACCATTTACCAGTGGTTTTGGCACTGTGAGCAGGTGCCAGACTGTGCTGAAAAATGAAATCTTCATCTCCATAAAGCTTTTCAGCCGATGGAAGCATGAAGTGCTCCAAAATCTCCTGATAGCTAGCTGCATTGACCCTGCCCACAGTCGACCAACACAAGCAGCTGACATGGCACCCCAGACCATCACTGACTGTGGGTACTTGACACTGGACTTCAGGCATTTTGGCATTTCCTTCTCCCCAGTCTTCCTCCAGACTCTGGCACCTCGATTTCCGAATGACATGCAAAATTTGCTTTCATCAGAAAAAAGTACAGTCCAGTGCTGCTTCTCTGTAGCCCAAGCCAGGCGTTTCTGCCGCTGTTTCTGGTTCAAAAGTGGCTTGACCTGGGGAATGCGGCACCTGTAGCCCATTTCCTGCACACGCCTGTGCATGGTGGCTCTGGATGTTTCTACTCCAGACTCAGTCCACTGCTTCCGCAGGTCCCCCAAGGTCTGGAATCGGTCCTTCTCCACAATCTTCCTCAGGGTCCGGTCACCTCTTCTCGTTGTACAGCGTTTTCTGCCACATTTTTTCCTTCCCACAGACTTCCCATTGAGGTGCCTTGATACAGCACTCTGGCAACAGCCTATTTGTTCAGAAATTTCTTTCTGGGTCTTACCCTCTTGCTTGAGGGTGTCAATGATGGCCTTCTGGACAGCAGTCAGGTCGGCAGTCTTACCCATGATGGCGGTTTGGAGTAATGAACCAGGCTGGGCTTTTTTAAAAGCCTCAGGAATCTTTTGGAGGTGTTTAGAATTAATTAGTTGATATGATTAGGTTAATAGGTCGTTTAGAGAACCTTTTCATGATATGCTAATTTTTTGATAGGATTTTGGGGTTTTCATGAGCTGTATGGCAAAATCATCAGTATAAAAACAAAGACCTGAAATATTTCAGTTGGTGTGCAATGAATCTCAAATATAAAAGTTTAATTTTTATCATTTCATTTATGGAAAATAATGAACTTTAGCACTATATGCTAATTTTTTGAGAAGGACCTGTAAATTCTGGCCAGGCAATGTTGCAATGTTGTAATCTTATGCTGGACGGCTGCCAGCACTGAACACCTGATACTTAGTTACATTTCCCCCTCTCCTCAGTGTGGAACAGGCCAGAAGACATAAACATGAGCTATTAGTCTCCAGCTGCTCAACACACACAATTGTTTTTTTTTTTTTCTAAATTTGTAATTCTTACTCCAGCACTTGCCTACATTCAAATTGCCATTTAAATATGTCACCAAGAAAAATTCGCGATACTGCTTCTTTAAGGTGGTTTTTCTGGTAGCTATTACCTCTGTGCGTCAAGTTTCAGAGCTGGCTGCCTTATGTATTAAACCACCCTACTTTGAGTTGTACAGGGACAAGGTGGCTTTTAGTTTTAAGCCTGATTATTTATTTTTTTTTTTTTTTTGCCTAAGGTCATGTCACCTTTTCACCTTTAATGAGGAAGTCGTGTTACCCTCCTTGTGTCCAGCACCGGCTAATTCTAAAGAACGGATTCTCCATGCTTTGGATGTGGTTAGAGCCATAGTATTACCTGGCTGCAACTGAATCTTTCCGAAGGTCTGATTTCCTTTGTCTTAACAGAAGGTTCAAAGAAGGGTACTCCACCAACCAAGTCCACACTCAGTAGGTGGATTAGACAGGCGGTGGTACGAGCCTATTCTGCCAAGGGGAAAGAACCCCCCTTTCGGATCACAGCTCCTTCTACTAGGGCTATTGATGCCTCTTGGGCTTTTCAGCATTAGGCATCAGTGGAACAAGTTTGTAAGGCCGCTACTTGGTCTTCTGTTCATACCTTTTCAAAGTTTTACAAGGTGGATGTCAAGGCCTCAGCTGACACTGTTTTTGGCCGAAAGGTGCTTCAGGCGGTAGTGAAATGAACTACATGCTGTTCCGCACTGGGGATCCCGCCCATATGGGCACTGCTTTTGGATGTCCCAACTGTAAGTACTTCTGGTCGGCCTGGAATGGATGGAAGAGAAAAACACAATTCTGTGAAACTCACCTGTAGAATTGGTTTTGTTGGCCATCCATTCCAGGCTGCCCAACCTGCCCTTGAGGTTGGTTATGTCCTGTATCCCCTTATGGTGATTTACCTTTTATGTCTTAGGACTTAGTTTACAAATTTAGTTTACTGTTAAAAGAATACATGTAGAGGCTATGTGGGGTAACATGGTCTTTTATGTTGAGGGCCTCCCAGCCTGTCTCTTATGTTATGAAGTTAGTGCTTTTAAATGACTGGGTTTTGATTGACGGACAGCTGCCTTTTATAGGGTGCCGGGAGGAGCCACATCTTTCAATCTTGCAGTGACCGCCCCCAAAGGGGTGGAGTTACCCAACTAAGTATTTCTGAACGGCCTGGAATGGATGCATAACAAAACCAATTCTACGGGTGAGTTTCACAGAATTGTGTTTTTGACATGTCTTGCATGTTGGGCCAGTGTGGCCTTTCACAAACGAGTCGTTTGTAGTTTCTGCCAGTGCTGCAGAGTCCACTGTCAGCAGTTGGATTAGACATCTTGGTGAAGGGGTTCACCTTTTGCTAAGAGTTTCCCTTTTCATGTTACAGCTTCATGCTACATCCAGGTGTATTGGGGATTTGTAGTCCTAAGGATATAGGGCTTCACATATGGGTAGGATATGTGCAGGCCATGTAACTTGAGGTGGCAATATACTACTGCACTGCCGCCTGCTACAGTAAAACTCAGTCTTCGGTGCCCTATTGGACAGTATGAAGGGGGGGGGGGGGAATGGTGTCAGTTCCTTTTTTAAATTAAATGGTCTTTTTGGATTTACCACTGCCTTGGGCTTTATTATACCCTTGATAGGGTAAGCTGGTCCTTGTTGGTCCTTGTATCGTTTTCCACGCGCTGTGTTGTAGCGATTACATAAATTATGTGAATAATTGTCGAAATCTCATATTTATAATATACATGTAAAGAGACCCCCACAACTACACCAGAAAACAATCTACCGCACCACTATGTAATTACACTGGATTATGTTTTATTAAACTGGGCAATCACGAAAAAGACAAAGTTAAAAAGTACTTAAACATATACACAGGTATATTGGCCCAATCCTGTGTGGGGGGACGCTGAACAGCTCCATGATTATTGCATCATCAATTTGTAAATCATATTTTCATGCTAAAATCCCCATAAATGTATGAAAACCCCTCTTAACAAAGCACCCCCAAAGTGCAGGTGCAAACATCCAATAAAGTGCAAATGCAATCACAAATCCAACATCCCCATAACTATGTAACCACCAAAACCTAACCCCACTGATCCTATAAACACATTCCCCTAATTGAAACCTGAAGGTGCCTGTGCCAATCCCTTCCTATTATACACATACCATAGTGGAAAAGAACCAGGAGGGGAGCAAAGTGATAAACAAGTAAAATTTAAAGTGTCGCCAATGATGCAGCCGATGCAGTTGTCCTTTGCCAACCCATGTGTTCCGTGATGGTGGCGTCCCGTCACTTCCTTAGCGCCAGAGTGTCCTAGCTATCCCTGAAACAAGATGGCGGTCCGGATTCCCTTCCCTTTTCTCCAGAAGGTTCTAGGGAGTAAGGGCGGCCCACTACTGCTACAGCCAGGCCCCCCCCCCCCCACCACACTCCTTTCACCCCGGGGGAATTCCCTGTCATGGCGTTAGTCCAGGTGGTAGTCTCCAGGGCATGATCTGGGTAATCTGCTGGGCTAGGATCCCCTACTGGCTAGCTGGGAATGCGGGTACTGGTGGAAGCTTTGGGCCCCCACCAGTCGGGAGGAGGCAGGTAAGTATAGGACTTGCCTTGGGGCCAGGTGATTCCTGGGTTGCAGGAGTCTGGTCTGGGGCATGGGACCTGGACCGGAACATGAACCAAAGATTGTCAAACTTTTGGGAGTTAAAAGCTGTTCAATTGGCCCTAAAGCATTTCGAGAGCATTATAAAGAATCAAAGTGCTAGTTGTCTCAGACAATTCCACGGTGGTGGCTTAAGTCAATCATCAGGGGGGCACAAGATCAGTCGAGCTAATGTCTTTCTGAGAAAATATGTGCCAAGATGGAAAGCATGGTTGTCTCCTTGAGAGCAGTCCACATCAAAGGAGAACTAAATGTTCTCGGTCAAGTTCAACTTGGGACAGAGTTAGAAATAAACCAGCATGTCTTCAGGCAGCTGGTAGACCTATGGGGCTCCCCAAGGTGGATATCTTTACCATGTAGCAGAATTCCAAATGTCAGCTGTTTTCTCTCTGCACCAGAGTTGGAGTGCTGGGGGGGTCGGGCGTCCTGGGTCGGAATTGTTACAGATTCTTTCTCTAATCATAAGGAAGATAAAGTTGGACCAGGCAAGGGTGATCCTAATTGCACCCTGGTGGCCCAGGAGACTGGTTCTCCCTATTAAAACAAATGACTGGAAATTTTACAGGCAGGGGCAGAAATGGGACTAGCCATCAGTACCTTTTTTAATGGTGCAGGTGGTAACTCTACTGGTATTCTTGGAGCGTAGGCTTAGGAGGATCTGATTGAAAGATTCTTTCTCCCTGTCTAGAGGAAGACCAGTTAGTTCTAAGGCCTACCCTCTCTGGGACCTTGTATTAAATGATCTTGCGCCGCCCCCATTTGAGCACATCAGGTGGTGGAATAATGTACATAGACCAGCTACCCAAAGCAGTGGACTTTTTTTTTTTTTTTTTTTACCACACCTGATCTGCCAGAGGTATCTAAGCGCTACAAGGCAGGGTGGAAAATGGCAAGGGCGCAGGGTACCGGTCTGTACAGTGAGGCTAGATCATAATGAGGTTTTTCATTAAAATTGGCCTTTCAGTTGCACCCAGTCAACCAGATCTTCTTGCCCATGACCCAGCACACCACCCATATGTAATAATTCAACGTTTTTGGAAATTCCACCTCCCGTTCCTTAAAGGCGCACTATCGCAAAATTGTGTAATGTTAAAAATCCATATAAACACGTTGGTTAATAAGAGGAGGAGTCACTTATACACCCAAACTGAATACAACTCCCACCAAGCTTGTCCTTTTCCTTCCATTAAAATAAAAGAAACAAGCCTGGCTGGATATTTCTTGATGTCAGGTGTATAAGTGACCTGTCCTCCCGCCATTTATTATATTTATATGGATTTTTATCACTAGGGCCATTTTTTGCGATAGTGCTTCTTTAAGGTCAAAGCGGTCCTTTTTTGTCTAGTTCTGATTTTCTTTCCTAAACAATAGTAAACTTTGTGTTTTGCCCTTAGGCTTAGCCTGGTTCATCATACTGGATAGATAAATGGAATTTATGCTAATTGTCAGGACATTCAAATACTATCTGATGCCCACTTGTTTCTAGTCCATACACATGGTTGTAGTGCTTTCAAGGGGGTTAACTAGGGGGTTAACTCTCTAGTCCGCCATTACTTATGGTGGCAAACCAAACATTCCAGATAAAGTCCAGAGCCACGTCGGTACTTGCTGGACACTAGTGTTTCATTGAAATAGAATCTATGTTGAAGTGGTTGAATGTACACATCTTGAGTCTGGACTATGTAGCAGTCTGAGCATAGCCTGATGCTGCTTCATTTGGCCATATTGCCCAAAGGCTTTGAGATGGCCACCCATATCCTTTAGGTTATCCCTATCCTTCCTGGGAATGAATCTGGATACAGTTGAGGCAAGAATTTTTCTTCCTCAGCAGAAGGTGGACAGTTCCTGCTATCTTGTCGTCATCCCTCCATGGCAGGGAATGCAGCTGGTGGGCCTGATGGTGGCGTGCTTCGAGGCGGTCCCTTATGCTCAGTTCCACTTGAGGCCTCTGTAACTCCACCTCTTGTCAGTATGGGACAAGGACCCTGCGTCCCTGGACCTGGTCTTTGCACTTTCCCCCCCTGGTCAGGCGGTCCCTCTTGTGGTGGCTGGACTCCAGGAACCTGTTGGGGGGCAGATCTCCGGTCCCCACGGATGCCAGTCTGTCAGGTTGGGGGGGGGGGGGGTTCTGGAAGTCCCTGCATTTCCAAGGGAGGTGGGGCCTCAGGAGACCCACACACCTATCAACGTCTTGGAGCTGCGGGTGATCAGGTTGGTTCTGGCTCAGTTGACTCCTCACCTTCGGTTGCCTACATCAATCATCAGGGAGGGACCCGGAGCAGGAGGGCCCCTCCAGGAAGTGTCTCTGATCCTGACCTAGGCGGAGGCCAATGTTCCCTGCATATCAGCTGTGTACATGCAGGGGGACCTCTCTCCAGGGAGAATGGTCCCTCTGCAACAGGGTGTCTCAATCTGTGTCACCGTTGGGGCCAACCAGATGTGGATCCGTTTGCGTCCTGTCACAAGCTCCTGGCTTTTGTCTCCCTCTCCCAGGATCCTCTGGCCTTGGCCACGGATGCCCTAGCAATGTCATGGCTTTCCTCCATTCCCTCTGCTGGGCAGGGTTCTGCGCAAGATTGTTCTGGAGGGGTGCCAGCAATTCTGGTGGCCTAGAAGAGTGTGGTTCGCAGATGTGGTGCAGCTGGCAGTAGATCAGTACACTCTGCCCAGGGTGCCAGACCTGCTCACTCAGGGTCATTTACTCCATCCCAATTTACAAACTCTGGCTTTGATGGCCTGGCTGCTGAAACCTCCATCTTGATGGAGAAGGGGCTGTCTACCTCGGTTGTTGATACCATGATAGAGGCTAGGAAAAGTCTTCTTCCTTCATTTACTATAGGGTTTGGCGTGCCTACATTGACTGGTGTGAGTCTAAGTCTCTTCCCTGTCGTGTGTTCTCTATTTCCAGGATCCTGGAGTTCCTGCAGCATGGGTTGGAGATAGGGCTCTAACTCAGTACTCTGAAGGGTCAGGTTTCTGCCCTGGCTGTTTTCTTCCAGAAGTCCTTTGCTCAGCATTCTCTGATCAGGACTTTTTTCCAGGGGGTCACTCATGTGCGTCCCCCACGTAAGCCTATGTTGCCTGTTTGGGATTTGAACTTGGTCTTGTCTGCCTTGCAGGGTGCTCCCTTTGAACCTGTGCAGGATGCTGCCCTGGCCATTCTTACGCTCAAGGTTGTCTTTTTGGTGGCTATCACTTCTGTTAGACATGTGTCTGAGTTGGCGGTGCTCTCCATCCAGCCCCCCTACTATGAGAGACACCAGGACAAGGTGGTGTTCCACTTCAAGCCAGATTTTCTGCCTAAGGCTGTGTCTGCCTTTCATTTGAATCAGGATATTGTTCTTCCGTCATTGTGCCCTAAGCCTAGTAATGCTAAGGAGAGGGTTTTGCATTCCTTGGATGTGGTTAGGTGTCTGAAGTACTATCTGGTGGCTACTGCGCCTTTCAGAAAAAGTGATGCTCTTTTTGTGGTCCCTATCAGCAAATGGATCCGTCGGGCTGTGATTCAGGCCTACTCTAAGGGGAAGAATCCTCTCTTCTGCCTTACTGCTCATTCCACTCGTGCTATTGGTGCCTCTTTGGCTTTTCAGCACCAGGCTTCTGTTGAACAAGTTTGCAAGGCCACTACTTGGTCTTCTGTTCATACCTTTTCAAAGTTTTACAAGGTTGATGTTAGGGCCTCAGCTGATGCCGCAAGGTTCTGCAGGTGGCAGTGGTCTGACCTGTCGTTACCTTTGGGGATCCCACCCTACTTTATGGACACTGCTATTAGATTACTTACACTTGGGACATCCATCTGGAGCAGGGCGTACTGTATACTAAGAATAATACAATTCTGTGATTACTCACCTGTAGAATTGGTATTATGAGTATACAGTACGTCGTGCTCCACCCCACACTAGGTTTTGCATTATCTTGGATCCCCTGTATGGTGATTGTTATAGTTACCAGTTTGGGTTTGTTTAATTCTCCCGGCTTCTTGTTAACTGCTTTTCAATGCTGGGGATTGTGGGAGGTCCCTGGGTATTTGAGGGGCCGGGAGGAGCCTATTTTCGATGTCTCTGCAGTCCAGCGCCATCTGGCGGAGTAATACCCAAGTGTAAGTAATCTATCTGGAGCAGGACGTACTGTATACTCATTAATACCAATTCTACAGGTAAGTAATCACAGAATTGTATTATCTCTGCCATTTGTTTAAATTTAAAAACTGAAAACTGTTTAGGACAGTGCAAATGTAGCTCTATGCAAATGTAGCTCTATGCAAATGTAGCTCTATGCAAATGTAGCTCTATGCAAATGTAGCTCTATGCAAATGTAGCTCTATGCAAGTGTCAATATTGCCTTTGCCTGCAGTAGCATTTTAAGAATTTTCTGTGGGACTGAGTTTAGGGGGGATAAAAGGAATTCAGTGTATTTACCATGTTTCCTTTCTCCTTTCTCCAGGTGTGAATTATGATTTGATGCATCTATATTTATTTTTTTCCAGGGATGGCAGCACTGCCAAACTAGGAATACTGACTGTCATTCTGAGCCTTATTTTTATGAAGGGGAACGCTGTGAAAGAATGTAAGTCCCATCAAGTCTAGGGTGTTCTGTTATCACTTTCTCTGGCTGTCTATAAAGTTACACCTTGTTGCCGTCGCTTAGGTGTTCCTGATAATTTGCCGGCTAATAATATGCAGCCAGGGCCACCCCTCAGGATTTTGTGGCCCCATGCAGCCACGATGTCTGGGACCCCTCCCTATATTTTTGATCCTACACAATTGTTAGTTAAAAAAAAAAAACACCTTGGCCAAAATTTAAAGCAGACCTGGGATTCCAGGTTCTGATCCGTCCCCCAGGGCAGCAGCGGGGGGAGACATGTGATGACAGTGGAATGCCTGGATGAACAGTGGAATGATTAAGGGCACTCAGGCCCCGGGCCCGAACACCAGGTCCACCCCTCCCACCCTGTTGAGGAACTCTGTAGGCAGCAATCCTGATAAAAATATTGTCTTAAAAGTTCAGGACAACTTAACAAAAATTCTGGACCTTCTCTGCCACCCACTTCTCTTGTCCTTTTATTTCTACTTGTAACGACCTGAGTGTTTGGCAGGTGGAACATGCCAGTAGTTTATTCTCGCCCAGCGTTCACTCAACTGTATTTATACCTCTTTTTTTTTTTACCACAAACTGTGTGTGAGTGGCATTCAGGGGCAATTTTATGCACTTACTAGGCATAAAATGTGTAGATTACGGCTTTTCTACTTTTTTCTTTTTATCCCCATGTGGCCCCTTTTCCTCCTTTTTTATAAAGCTGTCTTAAATAAAGCCTTTTCCTAAAAAGCAGAAAAGTTTGCAGGATGAGAATTATTTCCCCCACAGCAAAACTCCCACCATGGTGCTAATTTGTTAAAAAAGCTTTGCAAAATTGTGGTGCCAAGGAGCTCTGCCCAGGCATTCCACACTAGGGGGCCCCAAATTGGACTGCCCCACTGCAATAAATCCAGCCACTCTTGCTTTTCATAGCTTTCCAACAAGCCCACGGTGCAGGCATGGCTCTCAGCTTCTCCAGTTATGCATATTGCGGCTGGAGAAGGCGATTGGAATGCTAGCCGCACCTGTGAACTGCGCACCGCGCCCCCTGCTGTCGTCCTGTGCATGGCCAAGCCGGCCAGTCGGTTATGGTCGGGTAAGAAAAGCATGCTGCCCCGTTTGTCTGAAACCCCCAAAGTCACTGGTATACTCCCCTTTACCAGTGGCTGCTGCATTCCCCCCCCCCCCCGGCTCCCCTGTAGCTGTCCACACCTGTGTTCAGCCTATCTGAATTTCTGGGAGCGGCCACTGCTAAAAACAGCATTGCTGCACATGCGGGGCCAGGTGCAGCACAGGTGGTGGTGGTTGCAGCAATTTCAGCTTGCATGCACCTGTAGGTTTTTAAGACTGTTCTACTGGCACTGTGGTTTAATCAAGTGATTTTTTTTTTTTTATTTTCGCAGCTGCTGTTTGGGAGTTGCTGAGGCGCCTACGCATTGATCCAGGGTATGTACCTTTTTCTTGTACTAAACTTAAGACTCCAGGACAGGCTTTACTCCCTTCTCACCCTCCCGATTATCCTCTTAATCTATTTTAGCCACTGGCTTGGACCAGGTGCAGAAATGCATTGTGACTTTAGCATCCCAAGCTGCAGTTTATGTAAAGTGACAGACCGGGGGACTATCAGTTTAATCGGCATGCAAACCATTCCCTGGCTACATCATGTGCCAGGTTACAAAGCTAACTGGGAGGATATCTATTTACCTCCCCGGGGTTGTGCTACATTACCTCTGTAGAGCTTTTCCTAATGGGTCTGCTTCCTTTCATACTGCCTCCAGGGAGAAGCATGAAGACTTTGGGGATGTGAAGAAACTTGTTACAGAAGAGTTTGTCAAGCAGAAGTAAGTTGGATGTTTAATTGTTTTTTTTCTATGTTTAGGCCTATTCACCTCTGGTGTGAGTAGAGTGGCTTGTGTCCAGTAAACTTGCCGTTACAACACACCACAAATCAATCTGCAGTCTTTCATCTGGGGTATAGCAGGGAATCTCTGATGGAGGAGCTGCATACAGCACTTTGTTTTTAACACGGCTGAGTTGAAAGCACCAGTCTAGGCTTTGTAATTACAGACTAACACTTCGTCCCTGTAACCTGTGCCCTACAGTGGATTTATAGGGAAAAGGCGTCTGCTGGTTATAATTGGCGAGCATACCATTTAAAAGGTCACACCTTCTTTGTGAACAAAGTCATTATTTGTTGGTGGTTTTTGCTCTTTCCTTCCTCCAGCCGCCATATCCCTTTCCTCTTCCAGGCAACACTGCGACAGGTCTGCAATCTGCACTGGGGTCTCTTGCAGCGTTCATTGGCCCTTCCAAGTGCAATGTTCAGTATGCCCCTATAATGGCTCTGGGATGCCCATGTGTTCTCACGTCCTGGCAGGGAAGCTTCTATGTAGCACCAGAAATCAGTCTCAAGCACTTGAGCTGTTGGTAGATCCCTGTCTTGGTCTAGAAGGCTGGGATTGTAGGGACACTGAGGGGTATGCCAAGCTTCCAACTTGGTGAGAGAATAGCGGCTGACAGGCCCCGGCTAATATGGTGGATTACTCTTCAGCCCAACTCTGAGAAGAGGTAAAGTGATGGGTGCGTAGCTGGTCAGGAGGGCAAATGGTAGGTACCAAACACTGAACTACCAATGATCTAAAGTGGGCCTAAACCTTGCCACTCTCTGCCAGGCAGGGTCCTGGTCCACAGGGATTCTAAAATTGCCTTGCCTACCTTTCCTGCCATCAGTGAGACTTGTGTTAAAGAGACTCCTTTTCCTTGCAGAGTGACATCCAATAGGAACAGGAAACGTCTGTATACAAGTGTAGCAGCCTCATCTGTAATAATTACCATCTCTGCTGCTTATTTCCTGTCAACCATCATTCAGCATTCCATGTCTGATTTTGGCTTCCTGAGAATCTTTACCTGCCAGGGCCAAAAGGGGCATTTGATAGTGGAACTAAAGTCAATTCAACCAATGCCTACAACTTCTCATTCATTGAATGATTTCCATATAATGCTTCCATATAATTGAATGTGACCAAAGGGCAAGGAAAGTTGAATGAAACCCATTCTGCTGAACTCTCTGTGGTTGTGCCGACACCAGCCATTCAGAAATGCCTGGTGCAGGAACAATCCCCAGCTAAATGTAAAGTGGGAATGGTGTGGATGCACGGCAAGGTAATAAGTGTCCTAGGTGATTCCTGGGGTTTCCAGTGGGGCATGCAAATTTGGGGTGCCCCATAAAGAGGGCGACAATCGGTCCTAAAGTCTTAATTCTTAAGAATTCGAATGGCGCAGTTTGCCTCTGTAAAAGTGGAATGGTGTGGTGCGCTAAACAAAATTTCACTCATTTTATTTCATTCAGGGAGAAGCAAATTACAAGTTTACAATTTAAATATTGTACAATATTTCATAATACAGTTCATTCAACCTTAAAATGTCACCCCTGGAGGCAGGACACATCCAAAAGACCCCAGCAGAACATGCTTATAAACTTTTAAAGTAAAATGGGGAGGAAGGGCTGGAGCCCAGGTAAGGGGAACAGGTTCTTTACCTTGTATCAGTGGCTTTGTTTGAAGATTTAGCCAAATGACTAAACAAAATTGACAGCAGGAGAACTTTATACTGTAGCTGTGTCCAAATCTCTTGGTGGTGAATCTAATTGGTAGCTAATAACTGGTTTTAGTCACCATAAAAATGTTTATTATTTCCTGCCCCTAGAAAAGTAGTTGGGTGATATTCTGGGTGACCTTGTTTGCAATAGTGAATTGAAGGGTTAATCTGGACCAACCCCCTTACAAGAAACTGCTCATATGCATCTGTCCCCAGGACAATTCGGGTTACTGCACATAAACATTAATTTACTCTCTTCCCTATATCCAGTCCAGATTGTCCCAAGTGATGACATTTGGGTATTCGGCCCCCAGGGGGCGCTTGACTGCAAGATCAAAAGCTGCAGCTCCTCCTGGCCCCCTATAAAGGCAGGTGTCCCTCTATCATGCTCCAGTTGTTCATCTTGCAGTCATGGCTGCAGAAGATCATAGGGCCCGCAGCGGCCTCCTAGCTTGTCGGCCGCTGCGGGCCCTATTTCCACTGATCCCGTCTGACCCACTCTTGCCTCCCAGCCGCTGGCTGCTACGGGAGCGTGATGGTAGGGTGAACGCCGGGCTCGGGCGTTTGGCAGAGCTAGGCTATGGGCTGCAGAACCTATACTAAAGGGTAGCCGGCCACAGGCTTTATGGTGAGCCTGGGGGGGGTGGGGGGAACCACTTGCTATGTAATGTACCCTCCCTGCCCACAAGCTTTTAATGGTGTTTTGGCAGTTGTGTTTTTGGTTATGGCTCTGCGCTAGCTCAGCTGGATATTGGAGCATGACATACTTACCTCCCTCGTCTGTGGCGGTGCTGTCTGTGACGGGGGGGACGGCTCCAAGAAGGACTCTGTGGGAGCCGCACTGCTACGCTATGGGTCGCGGACCTCCGCGGCCATGTTCTTAATGGCCGCTTAGGCCATACTGCAGGGGGCTGACAAAGATGGGCGGGCGCGTCTTTTTGCCAGGCGCTGACGTGTTTCGCGTCATCACGCCGCCGCCCCCCCCCTTCGAGGAATGCCTTCTTCTGCGTCTACGTCTTCTGCGTGTATGGTCTTGCCTTACCGAAGTGGATTCCCCCGTGTTGGGGTTGTCCAACACTACTGTTATGCCATCACCTGATACTGCTTCCTTACGTGACCCGGCTGACAAGGGCATGGATCAGTTGGTCTGCCATGCCTTCACCTTTGCTGGTGCCCTCTTTCGTCCTGTGTGCCGCGGCGATTGTCTCTTTAGCAATCAGAGAATGTGAGACACCTGGTGGATAGAGCTAAGGCTTGCAAGTGGGCGGAGGAGTATAAAGAGCTCAAGGCCTGTTTGGAATTCATTGGTTTTGTTGCCTCTGCCATGGACTATGGGGTCCGGCTTTGTGCCAGGATTTCGGCCCTGCTTGTTGCCCTCCGCCGCTCGCTTTGGCTGCGGCAATGGTCGGCTGATGCCGCTGCCAAGAAGTCGCTTACGAGTATCCCCTTTGTGGGGCACGGGCTATTTGGGGAGCGCCTGGGCCTTTTGGTCAAGGATGGTAGACTCCCTCAGACGGATGCCTGCTGGGTCCTTTCGGAATCCCTTGGCCTATCGTTTCTTTTGAGGAAGAGGCTTTTCATTTCCAGGTGGCCGCAGAGGTAGCTCCTGTGGCCGACCCAATCCCGCCTGGGGAGCTAAATCAAAGTCCCCTCAGGCATGAGGGGGCGCCCTCACCCGTCCGGGTGGGGGAACGGCTTATGCTGTTTGCTCAAATCTGGAGAGCATGTCTCGGATCAGTGGATTTAGGAGGTAGTATCCTCCGGTTACAAAATAGAGCTGGCAGTCAGGCCACCCACAAGATTTCTTCATTCTCGGATATCCCAAAGCCCATTGAGGGCACAGGGCTTGAGATTGGTTGTGCAACACCTCCTGTGGTTAGGTGTGATTTGTCCTGTACCTTGTCAGGAAGAGGGTCAAGGTTTTTACTCCAACCTGTTCACGGTTCCCAAGGACGGAACGTTAAGACCTATCCTGGACCTGAAGGGTCTCAACAGGTTTGTAAGAGTTAGACATTTCCGCATGGAAACCTTACGGTCGGCAGTGAGTTTGCTTCGGCCCGGTGACTTCATGACCATGGTGGACATCAGGGATGCATATCTGCACATCCTGATCTTCCTGGGGCATCAGAAGTTCCTGAGGTTTTCTGTGGAGGACCAGCAATTTGTGGTTCTTCCATTCGGAATTTCCTCAGCCCCACGTGTCTTCACCAAGGTGCTGGAGGGCATCATGGCCATCCTGAGGAACCAGGGCATTCGTGTGCTGCCTTATCTGGATGACTTGTTGATTGCGGCCCAGTCCCTTCAGCAGGCCGAGAGCGATACTCGGTGTTGTCAACCCTGGAGGCCTTCGGCTGGGTAATCAGACTCCCTGAGCAGGAGCACCTTGCGGAATGGTCTCTCGGCAGCAAGACCTTTCACGCTCTGTCTCCGCTGGGGTCAGCTGGACGTGGACCTGTTTGCGTCCAGACACAATCACAAGCTTCCAAGGTTGGTCTCCCTCTCAAGAGACCCTCTGTCCATTGCCACAGACGCTCTGGCAATTCCTTGAACGGAGTTCAAATTTCTGTATGCGTTCCCTCCGTCTCCTCTCCTGGGCAGAGTGCTGCGCAAGATAGCCCAGGAAGGGGTACCAACTATCCTGGTGGCATCTCGCTGGCCGAGAGAGTTGGTTTGCGACATAGTTCAGATTTCAGTAGATCGCTACATCATGTCCGACGACCCGGGGCTTCACACGGGTCGCTGCGGCACCCCAATTTACGGACGCTGGCTTTGACGGTCTGGCTATTGAAACCTCAATCCTGATGGACAAGGAGCTGTCACCCACGGTTGTGCAGACAATGATTCAGGCGCGGAAGAATCTTCCATGATATACTACAGAGTTTGGCACGCTTATATTGCTTGGTGCGAGACCAAGAGTCTCCCTTGCAGCACATTTTCCATTTCTAGGATTCTGAAGTTCTTACAACACGGCTTAGACTTCGGTCTCCAGCTGAGCACCCTCAAGGGTCAGGTCTCGGCTTTAGTCATCATCTTCCAGAGATCCATTGCCAACCATAGGTTGATCAAGACCTTTTTCCAGGGAGTCACCCATGTCCGGCCACCGCGTACAAACAAAATGGCATCCTATGCCACTGCAGGTAGCCTGCAAAGAGGAAGTGCTGCTGGGTTTCCTGCCGCTGTGCATTGTGGGGTTATGTTTGTTGAATTTGGGCAACAGCACAGCTGGTAAAGAAGCTTAAAAATGCCTGCTAAAGGAAAGGGTGAGGTGGGGTTTCGGCTTTGAGTGGGTGCTCCAAGAGCAAATGTAAGTGCTGACAATGATTCATGACAGTGCTTGCAGATGGGGCAAGGGAGATGGTGGTTTTCTAGCTGTGTCAGGCTTTTGGTCCAGTTTAAGCCTCCCCATAACTTAGAGGTGGCATTAAATCATTCTGCTCCTTCAGAAGTGTTAACGGAAAACCAACCTTGCTGCTTGTTTTTGTTCTTTAGGTATCTGGACTATAACAAAATCCCACACACTGATCCCACCGAATATGAATTCAGATGGGGACCAAGAGCGTTTAAGGAAACCTCTAAAATGAAGATCTTGGAATTTGTCTCCAAGGTAAATGTAAAACAGTTGCTAAATGTAGCTATTCATCTAGGTTATGGTACAGTGATGGTGGAAAGTCAAAATCAACTGGATTTGCTGTGTTTATTCTTAGTATACAGTACGTCTTGCTCCAGATATAGTATTTACACTTGGGGTTATCCTCCGCCAGATGGCGCTGCACTGCAGAGACATGTAAAACGGGCTCCTCCCGGCCCCTCAAATACCTGGGACCTCCCACAAATCCCCAGATTTCTCTGCAGTGCTTACTGCGAAGACATGAAATTATCACTCTCTCGCAGGTGTGCGGGGTTATTGGCCTGCGGCCCTGTCGGACACTGTTCCCACCCGTTCCTCGTGTGATGTGCCTCCCTGCCTGGGATGCGCTGGTCGGGTGAAGGTAGGCAGCACCATGCGTGCTTATGGAGCGCTGCTCCACCGCAGTCCCCCACCAAAGGGTAGGCGGTATAGGCTGATGGTGAGCCTTTATGGAATGCCCCTCCCGCTTTATTGCCCCGTGTAGCGGTGGGTCCTGTACAGAGAGCCGCCATCCTCCCTCATTCTCCCTGTAGCCTTGGGGGGGTTGGACTAGTATATGTGGTGTCAGCCGCCGCGCTGACTTGTCTTTTTTTACTATTACAATGGCCGCCGCGCGCGTCTTTTTCCTTCATTTGGATGTTCCGAGCGGCGGCGTTACCTCAGACGCTTCTGCGCTCTCATTGGCTGCTTGTCTGTGGGCTTCACGCTCTTCGGGGGGGGGGGGGCCTGGCTCGGCGCGCTATGCGTCACAGCTCGCTCTGGCCCGCCCTTCGAGGTACTCTCGGCGCCATTTTGTCAGGTCGCGCGTGTGTGACGGTTCTACTTACCGCGGTCCGTAAGTGTGCTTGCATTGCAATCTGGCCTGCCAGTGGCTGCACCTCGTTTTACTTCGCCTACTCCCCCAAGCTTAAACCTCACTCCTAATGAGTTGCATACTAGCGGGGATTCTCAGCCTGATGTGTCTTCTAGACTGCCTACTGCTGAACAGATTATTGCGAAGTCCTTAGCGCGTAAGGCCCCTGCTAAGATGCTGTACTTGACGCCTAATGTTACTGTGTTCCATATGGGAACTGAGGAGTTTTGGAATATGTGTGGCTATACCCAATCTGATGAAGGGGAGCTCCTTTCTGATTCGGGCTCATCTGATGAGGGACCAAGGGGTCATGACATTTCTGGCTCTAACCCCTGGGCCCCGGATAACACTGACAGATTATTGACCCAGATCTTTGAGGTTCGGTCTATTTCTCTCCCTGTTGAGGCTCCCAGGCAAAGGGGGAGCTTTTCCATACAGCAAAATCATGTTTGGAATTTCCAGGGCAGGCACATTTCCATAACCTTGTGCTCAAGAAATGGGAGCGCCCCGGTAAACTTCCCGGGGTCCCAAAGGGTTGGGATAGGAAGTATCCCTTTACTGCTGAGGTGGTTAAATGTTGGTCATCTCCCCCCGAGGTGGATGCCCCGATCCTAGGTCTATCTAACACCTCTGTCATGCATTCCCCTGATTCTACTACCCTGCGGGATGCTAAGGACCGGCACATTGACCAGCTGGCCTCCCACGCCTTTACATGTGTGGGGACGGCGCTGCACCTGGTCTGTGCCTCTGTTACTGCTGTGGCCACTAGAACCCTTATCAGAAATATGCTTAATAGTGCCCCTGATGATTTCCCTTGTGAGATGTTTAATGCACTCTCTAGTTGTGCTGCTTTTGTAAATTTTGTCCTAGCAGCATTGGATCAGAATGTGTGACAGAACTTCTGCCCTCGTGGTGGCTATACGCCTCTTGGTTTGGCTGCGCCAGTGGGCTGCTGACAAGGCTGCAGAGAAGTCCCTCGCTGGGCTTCCATTTAAGGGGCTACGCCTGTTTGGGGACCGCCTGGACCTTTTTGCTACGGGAGGTAAGTTACCCCAGCGCAGACGGCAGTCCCGGCCCTTTCGGGGTCAGGGTTCCTTCTCCTCCCCTTACCATGGTGCAGGACAGGGAAGGGGGGTATCTTTCCCTGGGGTTTTCTGGGGTAGGGGCAGAGGACGTGGTTGTCCTGGCTCCTCCTGGGGTCCCAAAGCCAAATCTTCTCCCAAGCCCCCTCAGGCATGATGGGGCGCCCTCGCCCATCTGGGTGGGGGGACGGCTGCAGCACTTCGCTCACGTCTGGAGGCTTCATGTCTCAGACCAGTGGATTCAGGAGGTAGTGTCCTCTGGGTACAAGTTGGAGTTTGCTGCCGATCCCCCTTCAAGATTCATCTGGTCCCGGATTCCGCAGGGCCCTGTATTAGCTCAGGAGCTAGTGCATGTAGTGCAGGGCCTCCTGGAGCGGGGGTCATCTGCCAGGTGCCTTTTGGAGAAAAAGGGAAGGGCTGTTAATCCAACCTATTCTCAGTACCCAAAAAAGATCGTTCTGCCAGGCCCATCCTGGGCTTAAAGATTCTCAAGTTCTTGTCAGGGGCAGGCGCCTTTGCATTGAGACCCTGCGCTCTGCCATCAGTTCCCTGCACCAAGGGGATTTCATGGCTTCTGTGGGCATCAATGATGCTTACTTTCATATTCCTGTGTTCCCAGGTCATCACAAGTTTCTTAGGTTCGCTCTGATGGATTAACATTACCAAGTTGTGGCCTTGCCCTTCGGTCTCACTTCAGCTCCCAGGGTACTCGCCAAGGTGCTGGCTGGCGTGATGTCTCTACTCAGGGAAGCACGCGGACGCCCTGACATCTATCTGGGCGACATCCTCATCACTTCCCAGTCTCTGCATCAGGCAGGGTTGGATACTCAGCTGGTGGTGCCCATTCTGGAGTCATTTGGATGGGCGATCAACCATCCCAAGTCCTCACTGTGCCCTTCCTTGGTAACTCCATTCCTAGGAATGAATCTGGATACAGTTCAGGTAAGGATCTTCCTGATTCAGCAGAAGGTGGACAATCTGATTGCATCGGTTCAGTCCCTCCTAGCTTGTCCCCATCCCTCCATTAGGCAGGGGATGCAGCTGGTGGGCCTGATGGTGACATGCCTCGCAGCGGTTTCTTGGGCTCAGTTCCACTTCAGGCCTCTGCATCTTCACCTATTGTCTGTATGGGACAAGGACCCAGCGTCCCTGGACAGGGTCTGTGTGCTTTCCCCCCTGGTCAGGAATTCCCTTTTGGGGGGGATGGAATCTAGGAACCTGTTGGGGGGCAGATACTTTCTTGCCCCTTCCTGGGAAGTGGGGCCCTCAGGAGGCCCACACTCCTATCAATGTCTTGGAACTGCGAGCGCTCAGGTTAGGTCTGGCTTGCTTACCTACTCATCTTCAGGACCTGCCTGTTCAGCGGCGCTCGGACAACCAGACGGCAGTTGCCTACATTAATCATCAGGGAGGGACCCGGAGCAAGAGGGCCCTCCAGGTAGTGTTTCTGATCCTGACCTGGGTGGAGGCCAATGTCCCCTGCATATCAGTGGTGTACATTCCGGGGGTGGAAATTCTGCTGGCAGACCCTCTGAGCAGAGGGATCTCTCGCCAGGGAGAATGGTCCTTCTGCAACAGGGTGTTCCAATCTCTGTGCCACCGTTGGGGCCAACCAGAGGTGGAGCTGTTTGCGTCCTGTCACATTCACGAGCTCCCGGCCTTTGTCTCCCTGTCCCAGGATCCTCTGGCCTTGACCTCGGATGCCTTAGCACTGTCATGGCAGGACATTCAGTTCCTGTATGTCTCTCCTTCATTCCCCCTGCTGTGCAGGGTTCTGCGCAAGATTGCCCTGGAGGGGGTGCCAGCAATTCTGGTGGCCCCCAGGCGGCCAAGGAGAGTGTGCGCGCATACGTGGTGCAGATGGCAGTAGACCAGTAAGTTCTGCCAGGGGTGCCAGGTCTGCTCTTTCAGGGGCTCTTACGCCATTCCAATTTACAAACTTTGGCTTGACGGCCTGGCTGCTGACACCTCCATCTTTGTGGAAAAAGGTTGTCCGTCTCGGTGGTTGATACCATGGTGAAGGCTAGGTAGATTACTTCTTCTTCCTTCTATTACATGGTATAGCGTACCTACTTTGACTGGTGTGAGTCTAGGCCTCTTCCCTGTTGGGTGTTTCAGTCCCCAGGGTTCTGGAGTTCTTAAAGCATGGGTTGGAGTTGGTACTCTAACCCAGTACTCTGAAGGGTCAGGTTTTCTGCCCTGTCTGTTGTTTCAGAAGTCTTTTGCTCAGCATTCTTTGATTAAGACCTTTTTTCCAGGGGGTCGCTCATGTGCGTTCCCCACGTGAATCTGTGGTCCCTGTTTGGGACCTGCTTTGGCTGTTTTCACCATCAAGGTTGTCTTTCTGGTAGCCATTACTTTGGTCAGGCGTGTGTCTGAGTTGGGGGCTCTTCTAATTCAGCCCCCATACTTGGGAAGACACCAGGACAAGGTGGTGTTCCGCTTTAAGCCAGATTCTCTGCCTAAGGTAGGGTCTGCTTTTCTTTTGGATTAAGATATTGTTCTTCTTCTTCTTTGTGCCCTAATCCTAGCAACACTAAGGATTGGGTTTTGCACTCCTTGGAAGTGGTCAGGCGTTTGCAGTATTACCTTGTGGTCTCTGCGTCCTTCAGGAAACCTGATGCTTTTTGTGGTCCCTTCTGGGCTAGGAAGGGTTTTGGCTCCTGCCAAGACTGTTTGCATATGGATCCATCTGACTGTGATTCAGGCCTATTCTGTTAAGGGGTGGAGTCCTTTCCTTCGCCTTATTGCTCATTCTTCTCGTGCTATGAGTGCCTCTTTGGCCTTCCAGCACCAGGCTTCTGTTGAACAAGTTTGCAAGTCCGCTACTTGGTCTTCTGTTCATACCTTTTTCAAGGTTTTACAAGGTTGATGTTAAGGCCCCAGCTCATGCTGTTTTTGGCAGCAAGGTTTTTCAGGCGGCAGTGGTTTAAACTGTCTGCCGTTACCTTTATTCTAAGTATGTCACACACCCCGCTTCAAGATATCCATAACATGTGGGTAATACCGACCTGAAGAGGGCGATCTGCAGAGATGATAGGAAAAAGAGAGCCCCTCCCGGTCCATAAATACCTGGGACCTCCCACTCATTACCCCCAGTCTTTCATCTCTGCAGACGATGAGCAAGTCAGAAGATGATGCCTCCTCCTTGCACAGGGGGACTTAAGGTAGCCAGGATTATTCCCAGCCTGCTTTTTATTTCTATTTCCGCCCAGATACCCTTTTATTTACCACACATGCCTCCCAGCCTTGGCTGAAGTCTGGGCGAGGGTAGAATGGCACATTAGGTGCTCAGGAGCTAAGCTCCACCGTGAGACCCTGTACCAGAGGGTAGGCGGTTATCCGGGCTGGTGACCCCGGTTTGGGATGCCCTGTCCCTCGGCCATTTCACCCCAGGTGGTGTTCCCCTCTCCGTATGCCCTTCTCCTCGGGGGGGGGGGGGGTGTTGGGGGGCCTTTATTCAGGTGTCTCTGTAGGTGTACTAGGTTAGTGTAGTGTTTTACTTGAGGTCTGCAGCCACCGCAGGCCGGCCTCTCACGATGGCACGGCTGAGAACTCTCTCCTCAGCTTCTGCTTGTGGGAGGCGGGGCCGGGCGCTGGCACTTCGCCGTGGCCTGCCTTGCTGCCGTGCTTATTCTCTGTACCGGCGCCGCGGCCACCGCCATTGCCGCGGCGCCGGTCCCCTGTCACGGCGTCAGTGCGTTGGTGAGGAGAGTGTTCTCCTCACATGCTGAGTTCGGGGGGCGGGGACGGGCATTTGAGCGCTACCGCTGCGGCGCCGGTCTCTGTTCGGGCCTTGCGTTGTGAGGGGAGATCTCCCCTCACGCGTTTGGTACAGGGGGCAGGGCTTTCGGCGGGACGCCGAGGCCCGCCTCCGTTCGGCAGGCGCCACCACGGAGCCTGGGTTATGACATAGAAAGGGGCGGGGCCACGGACATCACACTCTCCGCGCTGGCCACGCCCCCCTTCTCCTCTCTGCCTCCATGCTGCTGCTGGCTCTTGTGAGGTGCGGACGCCATCTTTGAGCGGAGGAAGTCACAGTGAGTGGCCCTGTGGGCCCCATCTCTATTTTATATCTTGGTTTGCATTTCTCTTGTGCTTATATCATGTTCTATTGTGTCTTTCAGGTAGACCTACGTTAGGTTTAGGGGGTTTCTCCCGGTCTTAGGGTCCCTGGGTTAAAATTTACCTACTTCAAATCCTCCCACTTGGGACATTAAAGGGGCATCCCGGGTTGCTTATACGCGTAATTCCCCTGGTCATAGCGACTACACATAAGTTCACCGTATGGAGGCATCCCCGGATACTGGGCTCGGACTCCCCTCGGGGCAATTCCGGAAGTGTATGTTGTGTGGGGTATCCATTACTGGGGACGATGTACTTCTGTGTATACCTTGTGCACAGCAAACTATTACGCGGCAGTCCGGACCTCAGGCGTCTGGGTCAGTACCGCCGGTCGCTTCCTCTCCTCCTCCCAGCTTGATACGCACCCCGTGTGACGTTGTCATGGGTGGGGAGCTGCAATCTGAGATGTGCGCCAGATTGGCCAACCTTGAAAAATTACTCTCCAGCACGGTCGCCCGTAAGGCTCCGGCTAAGAGAAAGCACTTGTCGCCGGCTCCACCGGTGGATGACCTTGATGATGTTAATAATCTGGTCTGATTATTCACCGCTAGAGGAAGGGGAGGTTTATGAGGATTCTGATAATCCAGACGATCAGCAGTTTGTTGGCGCTGATGCTGAGCTTGGGGACTTGGGGAGATCCTCGGATACTCCTAACGCTCTGGCTCAGATGTTTGAGGTTTTGGCTATTTCTCCTCCTGAGGAGGCTCCACAGCAGAAGGGAGTTTTTCGAGGAATCCAGGCCGCGCTTGGAATTTCCTAATCAAAAACACTTTGACAAAATGATTGCAAAGGAATGGGACAGGCCTGCTCGGCTCCCTGGTATTCCTCAGGGGTGGGATAAGAAATATCCCTTCCCTTCGGATACGGTTAAGCGTTGGGCATCCCCCCCCCCCCCCCCCCCCCCGAAGTGGATGCACCGGTTTTGGGGTTGTCCAACACTTCTGTTTTAAATGCTGATTGTTCCACTCTCAAAGACGGAGAGGATAAACGCATTGACCAGATGGCTTGTCATGGTTTTGCCAGTGTTGGGTCAGCCATGCGGCCCGTTTGTGCTTCGGCGCTGATGGTGGTGGCCGCCAGGTCTGTGGTCAGGGACCAGTTGACTTCTTCCGGGCTTCGTCCGGGTAGTGACGAGTTCCTTGGCCTTAAAAGGTGTGAATTGTTTTTGTCGTTTGTATTAGCCGCCTTGGATGACACTCTTATGTGTGGCAGGACGTCGGCTCTGCTAGTGACTATTCGGCGGTCGGTTTGGTTGCGCCAGTGGACGGCCGATTTTATGTCCAAAAAGTCGCTGACGGCTCTACCTTTTGTAGGATTACGGCTCTTTGGAGAGAAATTGGATTCCGTCACCAAGGGTGGTAAGTTACCTCAACGCAAGAAACGCCGTGCCTTTCGGGGGGCGCTTTCCTTTACCCCTTCCTTTCGTGGGGCCAGAGCTGGCAGGGGACTTGCCTTCCCCTCCTCCAGAGGAGATTCCGGGAATAGGGGCAGAGGACGTGCCCGTCCAGGATACAGTTGGGGATCTAAGCCCAAACCCGCTGTTAAGCCAGCTCAGCAATGAGGGGGCGCCCTCACCCATGCGGGTGGGGGGACGGCTGCAACACTTCTCCCAGGTCTGGGATCAGGAGGTCTCGGACAGATGGATCCGGAAAGTGGTGTCTTCCAGTTACAAGCTGGAGTTCGAGCTCCGGCCCCCTCCCAGATTTTTCAGGTCTCGGGTGCTTTCGGAACCTCTGGCCGCGCAGGGACTCCTGGTGGCAGTAAAGAGTCTTCTGGACATGGCTGTCATTTGCCCAGTGCCCCCCTCAGACCAGGGCAGGGGCTTTTATTCCAATCTGTTCACGGTACCCAAGAAGGACGGCTCGGTCCGACCCATCTTGGATCTGAAGTTTCTCAACAGGTTCATCCGGCCGCGGAAATTCCGCATCGAAACGCTGCGTTCTGCTATTCACTCTCTGCGTCAGGGGGACTTTCTGACGTCAATAGATATCAAGGACGCTTACCTGCGCGTTCCGATTTTTCCAGCACACCAGAGTTTCTCAGGTTCGTGGTGAGGATTGGCATTTTCAGTTTGTGGCACACCTTTTGGTCTTACCTCGGCTCCTCGGGTTTTCACCAAGGTGCTGGCGGGGGTGATGGCTCTACTCAGAGTCCAGGTTATCCGCATCGTGCCTTGCTTGGACGATCTTCTCATTATGGCATCTTCCTTCAGCCAAGCGGAGTTGGACACCAGGATGGTGGTATCCACTCTGGAGAGATTCGGTTGGGTGATCAACTACCCCAAGTCATCTCTTTCCCCGTCCAGGGTAGTGACCTTTCTGGGAATGTCTCTGGATACTTCTCAGGCCAAGGTGTTTCTGCCCCAGTCCAAGGTTCTTTTGATCAGGAGTTGGTTCGACTTCTCTTGTCCGGCCATCCGGCTAGGGATGAGACTGGTGGATTGATGGTGGCCTCATTCGAGGCAGTTCCCTTTGCGCAGTTTCACACAAGGACTCTCCAGCTCCATCTGTTGACGGTTTGGGACAAGTCTCCACTATCGTTGGATCAGTCCTTCCTGATGACCCCCCGGGTTCGACGATCCCTTCACTGGTGGCTGAGTTCTGTCAATCTGTTGAAGGGCAGATCCTTTCTGGCACCGTGTTGGGAGACAGTCACCACGGATGCCAGTCTGTCAGGTTGGGGGGGGGGGGGGGGGTGTCTGGAAGGATCTTCAGTTTCAGGGTCTGTGGGGCCCTCAGGAGGCTCACAAGCCCATCAATGTCCTGGAATTGAGAGCCATCAGGTTGGTTCTGTTTCGCTTGACTCATCAGTTGCAGGGCCTGCCAGTTCAGGTTCGGTCGGACAATCGGACGGCAGTTGCTTACATCAATCACCAGGGAGGACTCGCAGCAGGAGTGCCCTCAGGGAAGTGTCTTTGATTCTGGACTGGGAGGAGAGCACGTCCCGTGTATCTCAGCAGTCTACATTCCGGGAGTGGAGAACACAGAGGCGGACTCTCCTGAGCAGGTCCTCTTCTCGCCAGGGGGAGTGGTCTCTCAGTCCCCAGGTGTTTCGCTTGATTTGCCTCAGGTGGGGGTTCCCGGCGGTGGACCTCTTTGCCTCTCGTCACAATCACAAGCTTCCGGTATTTGTGTCTCTCTCGCAGGATCCACTGGCTCTTGCGGTGGATGCCATGTCCCTGAACTGGAGGGATCTGGGGTTTCTGTACCTGTTCCCTCCGTTTCCAATGGTAGCCAGAGTGGTGCGCAAGCTGGCCTGGAGGCGCGCCGGCAATCTGGTGGCACCAAGGTGGCCAAGACAGGTTTGGTTCGCAGACCTGGTCAGACTGGCAGAGGATCAGTTCGTTCTGCCTCTGCTGCCGGACCTGCTCACCCAGGGTCTGCTACGCTATCCCAATTTACCATTGCTGGCTTTGACGGTGTGGCTGCTGAAACCTCCATCTTGGAGGAAGGTCTTTCTGATGCGGTGATTCAGACTCTTATTAGCGCCAGGAAGCGGTCTTCCTCTACCGTTTACTATAGGACCTGGAGGTCCTATATTGACTGGTGTGAAGGTAGGTCTTTCACGTGTAGGGAATTTTCGATTTCCAGGATTCTGGAGTTTCTTCAACATGGTCTGGATCTGGGGCTCCAGCTTAGTACTCTGAAGGGGCAGGTTTCTGCCCTGGCGGTGTTCTTTCAAAGGTCCTTTGCACTTCATCCTTTGGTCAAGACTTTTTTCCAAGGGGTTACGCATGTTCGGCCTCCTAGGAAGCCTTTGGTTCCAGTTTGGGATTTGAACTTGGTTCTTTCTGCTCTTCAGGGTCCTCCGTTTGAGCCCTTGAATGAGGTTGCCTTGTCTTCTCTTACGCAAAAGGTGGCCTTTTTGGTGGCTATCACTTCTGTTAGGCATGTTTCTGAGTTGGCAGCTTTGTCCATTAAAGCTCCGTACTTCGAAAGGCATCAGGACAAGGTGGTTTTTCGTTTCAAGCCGGATTTTCTTCCTAAGGTGGTTTCTGCTTTTCATCTGAATCAGGACATTGTTCTGCCCTCTCTGTGTCCTAATCCCAGCAATGACAAGGAAAGGGCTCTGCATTCTTTGGATGTGGTTCGCGTTGTAAAATACTATTTTTGGTGGTAACGTCTTCCTTTCGTAAGACTGATGCTTTTTTTGTGGTGCCCTCTGGGCCTAGGAAGGGTTTGGCACCTGCCAAGTCTTCCATTAGTAAATGGATTCGTCAGGCCATTATTGGGGCCTATTCTGCTAAGGGGAGGAGTCCCCCTTTTCGTGTTACTGCTTATTCTACTCGTGCGGTTGGAGCGTCCTGGGCCTTCCAGCACCAGGCCTCTGAGCAAGTTTGTAAGGCCGCTACTTGGTCCTCTGTTCACACTTTTTCCAAGTTTTACAAGGTTGATGTTCGGGCCTCAGCAGATGCTGTTTTTGGCCGCAAAGTTCTGCAAGCTGTTGTGGTTTAAGTTGTGCCTTGTTGCCTTGTTTTGGATCCCCGCCCTTTTTATGGACACTGCTATTGGATGTCCCACATGTTATGGATATCTTGAAGCGGGGTGTGTGACATACTTAGAATAATACCATTTTGTGAATACTCACCTGTAAAATGGGTATTCTAAGTATGTCACACACCCCGCTTCACCTGCCCTTCTCGTATTCTGGATCCTTTATTGTGATCTGCCTGGTCCCTTACCTTACTGCTTTCTTTATACTGGGTAATGAGTGGGAGGTCCCAGGTATTTATGGACCGGGAGGGGCAGATCGCCCTCTTCAGGTCGGTATTACCCACATGTTATGGATATCTTGAAGCGGGGTGTGTGACATACTTAGATACCCATTTTACAGGTGAGTATTCACAAAATGGTATTTTTTGTTGGGGATCCCACCCTACTTTATGGACACTGCTATTGGATATCCCAAGTGTAAGTACTATAGCTGGAGCAGGACGTACTGTATACTAAGAATAATACAATTCTGTGAAATACTCACCTGTAGAATTGAAATACTCACCTGTAGAATTGATATAAGTATACAGTACATCCTGCTCCACCCCACCCTTGGTTTTGCATTATTCTGGATCCCCTGTATGGTGATTGTTATCATTGTTATAGTTACCAGTTTGGGTGGTTAAATTCTCCCGGCTTCTCTTTCACTGCTTTTCAATGCTGGGATTTGTGGGAGGTCCCAGGTATTTGAGGGGCTGGGAGGAGCCTGTTTTACATGTCTCTGCAGTGCAGCGCCATCTGGCGGAGGATAACCCCAAGTGTAAGTACTATATCTGGAGCAGGACGTACTGTATACAAATACCAATTCTACAGGTGAGTATTTCACAGAATTGTATTTTTTTTTTTTTTTTTACTACAGATCTACATGACCCTCACACAATGTTCAATTGTTCAATTAAGAATTTCACTGAAATTGGGGGGGGGGGGGGGGGGGGGCGGCAGTGATTTAACACAAATTGCCTACTTCACTGCTGTTCACATGGTGCATGTGCTTGTCCAACCCTTCCTGGGGGTACCCCCACCCATTGCCTGGCTGGCTGTGTACCCAGTGGCAGGAGTAAGCTGAAGAGTGCTGAGTGACCAGGGCTGTGGCTGTTTCTGCTTCTCTATGCTGGGATCACTTACACCTGAAGCCCAGAAGGGTGGGACCCTGCTTGTGATACTGTGTGGGCAAAGATTGGTGGAGCCTCTTAATCTTTTTTTTTTTTTTCTTTTTTTTTTTAAGGTTCAACAAAAGGATCCTAAATCGTGGGTCTCTCAGTACAAAGATGCACAGGATCCAGTGCTGTCTCCATCACAAGCTCCACCTGCCTCCCAGCCAACCAGGCAAAGATCAAAATAAACCACATGAACAAAGACTTTTATATTGTATTTATTATGACAAGGTTACATCAAGCAACAAGTTCAAGATTGCTTTCAGTGTTCAGCCTGCAGAGGACACTGTGGTACCAACCTGCCCCTGTTTTGCAAACATCTTCTCTGTGCCTTACGATTAAACGTGTTCTCATTGTAGACCGTTATCAAAGTGTGACCGCAGTCTCTCTTTTCCATACAGAACACTGTACAGCTTAACATAAGTAAATCTTTGTCATGCATATGGCTGCTTTGTACTATTGCCTCTACAAAAAGAGGTGATCAAGTGTGTCTAAAAGGACACACAGCAGTGATTTACTCCGGATACCAGAGGTTAAATTAAACAAAAAAGCCTAGCAAAACCATCCCTAGAAGAAACGGGCACAATACAAAATAGGTTTGACACTTTATGGCTACTAAAAGTCCATAGGATCAGCTGTGACCTAAGATCCCTTTTGTGGGATTTCCAGTAACACTATATGTAGTAACATTTTCAAGAACAGGATAGTGGTCAATATAAGGGCCTGGAGCTGACTGAAAAAAATACCGTTTTGTGAGTACTCAACTTTAAAACGGATATTATGAGTGTGACATACACGCCGCTTCAACTCTTCATGACATTTGGGTTATTCGCCAGTAGAGGGCGAACTTCTGCAGAGATGAAGAGCTCTTCCCAGTCCATAAATACCTGGGACCTCCCACCAATTCCCCAGTGTAAGAAAGCAGTAAGGGGACCAGGAAGAACCAAATATAACAATACTAACAACCAAGAAACAAATGGTTCACCATATAAAGGATCCAAAATACCAAAAGGGTGGGGAGAAGCAGAGTGTATGTCACACTCATAATATCCGTTTTAAAGGTGAGTACTCACAAAACGGTATTATTCCAAGTGTGACACTCTCCGCTTCAACTCTTCATGACATTTGGGAGGACATCCAATAGCAGTGTCTGTCATGGGTGGGAATCATAAACAGTAAAGAATGCACCAACTTAAACCACTGCAGCTTGCAGAACCTTGCGGCCAAAAACGGCATCTGCTGAAGCCCGCACATCAACCTTGTTTGTATGAACGGAAGACCAAGTAGCAGCCTTACAAACTTGTTCAACAGAAGCTTGGTGCTGTAAAAGCCCAGGAAGCCCCAACAGCACGAGTAGAGTGCGCAGTGACCCTAATAGGGGGGAGTCCTCCCCTTAGCAGAATAGGCCCCAACAATGGCCTGACGAATCCATTTGCTAATGGTAGACTTAGCAGACGCCAAACCTTTCCTGGGCCCGCAGGGTACCACGAAATAGGCATCCGTCTTGCGGACAGAAGAAGTGGTCACCAAATAATACTTAACACAGCGAACAACATCCAAATTGTGCAAGACCCTCTCCTTGTCATTGCTAGGCTTAGGACACAAGGAAGGGAGAACAATATCCTGACTGAGATGGAAAGCAGAAACCACCTTAGGAAGGAAATCTGGCTTAAAGCGAAAGACCACCTTGTCCTGGTGTCTTTCAAAGTAAGGGGCCTGAAACTACAGAGCCGCCAACTCAGACACGCCGAACAGAGGTAATAGCCACCAAGAAGGCAACCTTTTGAGTGAAAAACAGAGCAATATCCTGTAACGGCTCAAAAGGAGGACCCTGGAGAGCCGAAAGAACCAAATTCAAATTCCAAACAGGAACCATAGCCTTCCGAGGGGGTCGAACATGAGTAACCCCCTGGAAAAAAGTCTTAACCAGTGGGTGTAAGGCAAAAGATCTTTGGAAGAAAACAAACAGAGCAGAGACCTGCCCTTTCAATGTACTAAGCTGGAACCCAAGATCCAGACCGTGCTGAAGAAACTCCAAAATCCTAGGGATCAAAAACACCCTGCAAGGCAAGGCCCTAGCCTCACACCAGTCAATATAGGACCGCCAAGTCCTATAGTAAATGCCAGAAGAGGACCGCTTCCTAGCTCTAATCAAGGTCTGAACAGCCTCAGACAAACCTTCCTCCTTCAGAATGAAGGTTTCAGCAGCCAAGCCATCAAAGCAGCGTTGGTAAATTCGGATAAAGTAGTTAACCCTGAGATAACAGATCCGGAAACATGGGAAGCCGGTACGGATCTACCACCAGCCTTACAACGTCTGCGTACCAAACCCTTATTGGCCACCTTGGAGCCACCAGAATTGCTGGTGCCCCTTCCAGAACCAGTTTGCAAACTACCTTGCCCAGCATGGAGAAGGGAGGAAACAGGCACAGAAACCCCAGATCCTTCCAAGCAAGGGACAAGGCATCCACTGCCAGAGCTAGAGGATCCTGAGATAGAGACACAAAGGCCGGGAGTTTGTGATTGTGCCATGAGGCAAAGAGATCCACCTCCGGAGCCCCCCACTTGCGACAAAGAGACCGAAAAACCCCGGGGTTGAGAGACCACTCTCCTTGGCGAGAGGATCCCCTGCTCAGGGAGTCCGCCTCCGTGTTCTCCACTCCCGGAATGTAGATTGCCAAAATGCAAGGAACATTGCTCTCCGCCCAATGCAGGATCAGAGACTTTCCTGAGGGCACTCCTGCTGTGAGTCCCTCCTTGGTGATTGATGTAGGCTACCGCCGTCCGATTGATCGGATCTGAACCGGAAGACCTTGTAAGTACGACGTCAGCCGTGACAGGACAAGCCGGATGGCTCTGAGCTCTAAGACATTGATGGGGGTGTGAGCCTCCTGAGGACCCCACACCCCGCTGAACTGATGACTCTTCCAGAAACCTCCCCAGCCTGACAGGCTGGCATCCGTGGTAACCGTCTCCCAGCGAGGAACCAGAAAGGATCTGCCCCTCAACAGGTTGCTCGATTCCAGCCACCACTGAAGGGACTGCCGAACCCTGGGAGACATCCTGAACGGCTGATCCAATGACAGCGGACACCTGTCCCAATGCTTCAGTAGATGAAGTTGAAGAGATCTCATGTGAAACTGCGCAAGCGGGACCACCTCGAAGGAGGCCACCATCAATCCCACCAGTTTCATCCCGTCGAGTAGAGGGGCAAGGATTGGGCAGAAGAAGGCGGATCAGATCCTGAATCCCCTGCACCTTGGTCTGGGGTAGAAACATTCTGGCCTGAATGGTATCCAGATTCATGCCCAGGAATGAAATCACCCGTGATGGCGAGAGAGAGGACTTGGGGCGGTTGATCACCCACCCGAACCTCTCCAGGGTCGACTTACTTGGTGGGTGTCCAGCTCCGCCTGACGGAGGGAAGAAGCTGAAATCAATAGGTCGTCCAGATGCGGCACAATGCGAATTCCTTGAGCTCTGAATAGGGCCATTATGCCCGCCAGGACCTTGGTGAAGACCCTCGGCGCTGAGGTCAACCCGAAGGGAAGGGCTACAAACTGAAAATGTTGATCGTCCACCGTGAACCTGAGGAATCTCTGATGCGCTGGAGAAATTGGAACATGCAGATACGCATTCTTGATGTCTATGGATGTCATGAAATCCCCTTGACGAAGGAAATTGATGGCTGAGCGCAAAGTCTCCATGCGGAACTTCTTGGTTCTGATGAATCTGTTGAGGACCTTGAGGTCCAAAATGGGTCTTACAGAATCTTCTTTTTTGGGGGCTGTGAAAAGATTGGAGTAGAAACCCCTGCCTCTCTCCGATGGAGGTACCGGGCATACAACTCCCATGTCCAGAAGGTTTTTCACTGCTAACAGGAGCCCCTGTGCAGCCTGAGGGTCCAAGGGCACCCAAGACCTTAATCTTGGAGGAGGCCAGTACTCGAACTCCAGTTTGTACCGGAGGAGACCACTTCCAAGATCCAATTGTCTGTGACCTCCCGGGCCCAGACCTGGAAGAAGAGCCGCGGGTGCCCCTTCATTGCTGAGCTGGTTTACCCGAAGGCTTGGGTTTGGAACCCCAGGCAGAAGTGGGACAGGCCCGACCTCTGCCCCTGTTCCAGGAAGAGCCTCTGACAGCTCTGGTACATCGAAAGGAAGGATTGAAAGAGCCTGTCCCCCCCCCCCCTCCCTTTGCCACAGCATCCAACTTATCTCCAAACAGTCTCGTACCCAAGAAAGGAAGAGCTGTGAGCGATTTCTTGGCCGCAAAGGCCGCCGTCCACTGACGGAGCCATACCAATCGGCGCATGGCAACCAATAAGGCTGAAGTCCTACTACACATAACAATAGTGTCTTCCATAGCAGCTAAGACAAAATCCATGAACAATTCAAATCTTTTAAGCGTAGTGAACTCAGCGCTGGCCGGATCAAGGTTAGCGTCATTTAACCAGTCCCTAATCAGAGACCTAGCAACCACCGACACTAGCGCAGATGCACAAACAGGCCGCAAGGCCGAGCCAACACTGGCAAAGGCATGGCATGCCTTCTGATCAAGGCGCCTATCCTCACCATCCTTTAGGGAAGTGGCATCCGGGGTGTGAAGCACGGAGAAGTTGGTCAACCCCAAAACTGGCGCATCCACCTCGGGAAGAGAAGCCTAGCGCTTAACCGCTTCCACCGGGAAAGGATACTTTTTATCCCATCCCTGAGGAACACCCGGAAGCTGACTAGGTTTCTCCCATTCCCTAAGGATCAGTGTGCATCAAAATCGAAACGAGGCTTGTGGACCTCAAAAAATTCCCCCTTCTTGAGAGGGGGTGCCTCAGGCGGTGCAATATCCAAAACCTCGAAGAGATGTGACAAAACCGTGGCCGTGTCAACAGCATCTCCCAGTGCCTGCCCAACGTCAGCCTCTGACTCCTCATACAGTTCCCCCTCCTCTAACGGGGAATAATCAGACATATCAAATGAATCAATATCCCAAGTCGCCTGAACCGATGACAAATGTCTCTTTTTAGCCTGGGCCTTCTTGCCCACCGCGCTAACCATAAATTTCTCGATGCTGGCCAACCTAGCACAAACATCGGAATGCGACTCCCCGCTGGCACCAATGTCACTTGGGGTACGGATAAGGCGATGAAGCGGGGGGGTGCCGACCAAGGCTGGGCACCCGACTGCCGCGATATGGCCTTTTGTGCACAAGGTATACAAATAAGCACATTCTCACCTGTAAGGGATGCCCCACAACCCACACATGGCCGGGATTGTCCCAGAGGGAGCACGAGCCCGGTATCCTGCGGAGCCTCTATATGGTGATTCTTGTGGTCAGTCGCAAGACCGCAGGGGATTTAAGCAATAAGCCAGGATGCCCCTTAAAAGTCCCAGTGGGAGGATTTTAGGTGAGCAATCTAAGGCTAGGGACCCCAGGACCAGGAGGAACCCCTTTAAAAGCCCATACACGAAGCAATAATACAATCACACTGAAGAAATAACTAAAAAATACCAATATATTAATATTGATACACAATACAACCATATGCTCAGAATATTCTATAATTAAAAATATCTATATATCCATATGAAAGCACAAAAGCATGAAGAGGAGGCCCCCCGCAGACGCTAAGGAAGTGGCCGCACAGGCTCTTACCGACCGAGGAGTTAATCAGAGCAGCAGCCAGAGCAATCACACAAGATGGCCCCCGGAGAGTCACACAAGCAGAGGAGAGAAAGAAGGGGGGCGGGCCAGCGCGAACGTGTGCTCGTCAGGCCACGCCCCCTCCCAGCAACGCGGATCCCAGCCCCGGGCTGGCCCGCATAATTGCGCCAAACGAGGGGGCGGGGCTACCCCCCCCAACACAGCCTGAGGGAGAGAAGCTCCCCCAGGCTGAGTGAAGAAGGTAAAGAGTGAAAGAGACCACAATCAACCCCAGTCAGCACCAACACACACACACACAAGTGAAAGACACTCACACAGTGCTTCAGTAATTAACCGTGGGTGAGGCCAGCCCCCTCCCCCTGGAGGGAAGGAAGGGACCCGGAAGGGGGGGAAATCCAAGCCGGAATCCGGTCATAGGGATTAAGGGACAGGGCATCCCATACCAGGATCACCAACCCCTTGCAATGGGGTCTCACGGTGGAGCAAGGCTCCTACAACACCCATAAGGTGCTGCCTGTCCTCACCAGGACCTGCAGCCAAGGCTGGGAGGCTCAAATAGGGACAATTTAGAAAAGGTCCTGGCAGCAATAGGGACAAAAATGGCCGGGCGCGAGCCCGGCTTACCTGCAAGTAAGAGAAGTCTTCATCTTCTGTCTTGCTCGCCTTCCTGCAGAGAAGGAACTGGGGAATTGGTGGGAGGTCCCAGGTATTTATGGACTGGGAGGAGCTCCTTTTTTTGCATTCATCTCTGCAGAAGTTCGCCCTCTACTGGAGAATAACCCAAATGTCATGAAGAGTTGAAGCGGAGTGTATGTCACACTTGGAATATACCCCTGGGACATCTCTATTCTTGATGCTCTGCAGGTTGACCCTCCCTCTGAACACCTGCATTCACCCACCTTTCTGGAGCTTCCACAACCTATCCCTGCACCTCATTTACACTTTTATCCTCCCAAAAGCAGTGGTGGGGGGCAGAATGTAAATAACACCCATGTGCTGTTGCTGCCACACTGTGGGAGGCCAGAAGGTGGAGAATGATGTCCCCAACACTGCTGCTCCTGATTCAAAGCAGGTCACAGCCACCCGCTATACAGCGTTTGCATGTCCCAGCCAATGAGAAGCTGCAAATGGGACAGCACCTGCCGCTCCTCCTGGCCTCCCAGTGTCGGCAAGGGGAATCTTTTCATTTTCTTCTGCTGCCTATTGGGGGGGGGGGGGGTGTACTTTGCTGCCTATGGGAATGGGATGCTGCTCTGGCTGTATTCTGCACCATTTTGATACAAAATATTCTTATTCCAAATCCTTGGTGCAACAGCTGAGGTGTGCTGCAGGAAGACCATGGATATGGCTGCTCTTACAAACCACAACTTATGTGCTAATATACATGGCATACAGCTCTGACTAGACTAGCACCAGCTCATGCTCCATGGGAAAAGTTTGTTTAGTGCAATCCATTGAGGTTCATGCTCCATGATAGTGTACCAAAACATAGAATGGTCAAAATCCTAGGTTTTGGTCCACTTTAAAGGCCCTCAGTTCAGGGGTGCTATAAGGGCACAGGGGTCCTCTGCTAACCAGGAGCCGGAGGTAGAGCTTGCATTGCTCCACTTCCAGCCTGAGTGGAGAATGGCCTGCTTTCACCCATGGGGTTGATCAGACCCCACTGTTAGAAGCCAGGTTCTATTCTTCTAGCTGGCTGGAAGTACAAAGCTCATACAAGGTACCCAAAGCCAATGGGTGCTTCAGTCTTGCTGGCTGCAAGCACACTAAGCTATGGGCCAGCAGAAAGCCCCTTGTGCCCTCATGGTAACCCCCTGATCTAATGCCTGTGGGCAGAGTAGTGGAGGGGCATTGGTGTGAGAAAGTGTAGAAGGTAACTTAAGAACCTTTTTGGCAGGGAATTCTGAAGCATAGCGAGTACTGCATCCTGCTATGTGCAGTTGTAATCCCACATAAGGGGGCGGAGTCATGCTTGAGATAAGGATTATATAGTAATGCAACCAGGTTTGAAATCTGAAAGACTCCAGGGCTGGATGAGTCCCACCCACAGTATCCAGACATTGTGCTTGTTGAAATTGTGTTGCTATTGGGTCTTTCCTGAGAACTTTGCTACACCACCTCATGTATTGATGTATTCGATATAAAGTGGTGGGACTATTCCCTCACCCAATCAGATTATGGCTTCTATATTTGCCCTTGCTGATGTTGGCAGTGTGCACCACTCCCCCATCACAGTGAAAAAGAGGGCGGGGAAATGCTGCAATACAACACAGAAAAGATGACCACTTGCATTCCTCCAAATTGTATGAGCCCAGTCATATGAACTTACATTTTTGACCTGTTGATCTATCCAAGTGGACCAAAACCCACAGTGGTGTCAAACTCCAGGGTAAGCTTAATCCCTCCCACTTTAGGATGCCCTGCTGTGAACACCCCCCAGGTGCCAAATATTGTTACCTTCCCCTGAGCCCACGGTACACGTTTGCGTCTGGCATCACTCGCCTCATTTCTCGGCTGTATGTGGTTGTGCACAGCTGTAGAGAGAAAGTGATACCATGTGGCACCAGGGTGTGGGGCTGGGATTCTATTCAGCTTCTCCAGTCACATTAATATGCACGATGGAAGAAGCTGATTGGATGAGCACCTGCGCTGTGGAGAGGTGAGTTTGTTTGGTGTTTTTGAGGGGAGAGAAGGACCAGATCCCAGCGTAATGAAAATCCTGCATTTTGGTCCACAATGCTTTCCTACTGCAGAAGACTCTCACCTAAAATAAGTGTTATTGGCTCATTTCATTGATCACAAATTGAAAAAAAAAGTTTAAAAGCAGCTTCATTTATCCAATTAAAAATGTTCCGGCACAGTGTCCAGCGCCTCTTCCGGATCCCGAGACACCTCTGTGTTCTAGAAGAAAGCAGAAAGGACCCCTGTTACTAAATCTTGTACAGTGTGTTAAATAAAGAGGCTTTCAGTGCTCCTCTACTTCTGGGATTTTTACATGGCCAATCTCTGATTCCATGGCGCATACATGCACCCTTGGAGGTTAAATTCAAGGTAGAGAAGCAGGTGGGTATACTGAATTTGTATAACAATATGGAAGGGTTTGGGAGTCCTCGTCTTTAAACATCCATCCAGCCTGCCTGCAGATAGGAAGTGTCTTCTGACTGTGCTGCTCTGCATTGTGGGATTGCTGTCCTTTTCCTGACCCCAGCTCTGCTTTGCCTGTGCAAAGCACAGCTATAACCTGCTCCCCCTCTCCCCTCGGTATGTGATTCTACAGAGTCAAGATGGCAGCACCCATACCCTGGAGTCCTGAACAGAGTTGCAGCCCAGTGGGGGAAATAATAATAATAAGTAAGCAACTTAAAATATATTAATTATAGATGCCAGGGAATAATACAATTCTGTGATCACTCACCTTGTAGAATTGGTATTATAAGTATGCAGCACGTCCTGCTCCAGATAATGATTCATAACAGATGGGATTACCTCCGCCAGAGGGCGCTTGACTGCAGAAATGGCAAAAAGAGGCCCCTCCCGGTCCCATATATACTCAGGACCTCCCACAAATTCACCAGTATTAAAAAGCAGTAAGGAGAAGCCAATGATAAATAACAATGTTAACAAGGATAACAATCACCCTACAGAGGATCCAAGATAATGCAACAGGGTGGGGTGGAGCAGGACGTGCTGCATACTTAAAATACCAATTCTACAAGGTGAGTAAACACAGAATTGTATTATTCTAAGTATGCAGCATGTCCTGCTCCAGATAATGATTCATAACAGATGGGACATCCAATAGCAGTGTCCGTACATAGGGTGGGATCCCCAAAAGCAACAACGCGCAGTTCAAACCCCTGCCGCCTGCAGAACTCTGCGACCAAAAACAGCATCAGCTGAGGTCCGAACATCAACCTTGTAAAACTTGGAAAAGGTATGAACAGAAGACCAAGTAGCAGCCTTACAAACTTGTTCAACAGAAAACTGGTGCTGGAAGGCCCAGGAGGCCCCAACAGCACGTGTAGAATGAGCAGTAACACAGAAAGGAGGATTCTTTCCCCTAGCAGAATAGGCCCTAAAAATAGCCTGAGGAATCCATTTGCTAATACGGTAGTAGACTTAGCAGGAGCCAGACCCTTCTTGGGACCCGAAGGAACCACAAACAAGGCATCAGTCTTTCTAAAAGGTGCAGTAGCCACCAAGTAGAACTTCAAATTCCTGACCACATCCAGGGAATGTAAGGCCCTCTCCTTGGAATTACCAGGATTAGGGCACAAAGAAGGAAGCACAATGTCAGCGACTGTTCCTCGAGTCCAGCCACCACAAGAGGGACCGCCGGACCAGAGGGGACAGAATGAAGGAAGGCCTGATCCAGAGACAGGGGACTCTTGTCCCAGACTGATAGGAGATGGAGTTGAAGAGGTCTCATGTGAAACTGTGCATATGGAACTGCCTCGAAGCAGGACACCATCTGCCCCACTAGCTGCATCCCCTGCCGGATGGAGGGATGAGGGCATGACAGCAGGGAGTGAACCAGAGCTTGCAGAGAGTCCACCTTCTGCTGAGTAAGAAAGATCCTGGCCTGAACAGTATCCAGATTCATGCCCAGGAAGGAAGTCACCAGAAATGGGGATAGAGAAGATTTGGGGTGATTGATCACCCAGCCGAATGACTCCAGAACCGTCACCACCCGCTGGGTATCCAATACCGCCTGCTGGAAGGACTGAGAAGTGATGAGGTCGTCCAGATAGGGAAGAATGCGAATGCCCTGAGCCCTGAGGAGAGCCATGACACCTGCCAGCACCTTGGTGAAGGTGCTGGTCAGCCAGTGCGAACCTGAGGAATCTCTGATGCCCTGGGAAGACTGGAACATGAAGGTAAGCATCTTTGATGTCTATGGAGGTCGCGGAGCGCAGGGTCTCCATGCGAAAGTGCCTGGTCCTGATGAACTTGTTGAGCAGCTTTAAAGTGGACCAACACCCAGGGGGGATCGGCCCGGGAATCTTATAGATTCATCAGAAACCCCCCAGGAAGCCCAGAAACCTTACCTTAACCCCGTTCCAACAGCGCATGCGCGGGCCGCGGCGGCGTCTCGCGCTTCCCTCTAGCAGGGCGCGCACCCGCGCCGGCCATTTGTGAATGGCCGGCGCGGGCGCGCTCCCTGTTAGAGGGAAGCGCGAGACGTGGCCTCCAGCGCCGCTGTGGTTGGACGCCGCTTGTACGTGCATACCACAGCGGCTCTGAGCGCTCTGATTGGACGAGCGCCAGTGTAGGAGCGTGGTGAGGTGAGTGTTTCCGGGCGTTCTGAGGGGTTTCACACAGCGGGGCACCCCCGATCGGGGGGCCCCACCAAAGTGGACCAAAACCCAGGATAGTGAAAATCCTGGGTGTTGGTCCACTTTAAGTCCAGAATGGGTCTGACTGACCCATCCCTTTGGGAAACTGTGAACAGATTGGAATAAAAACCCTGACCTCTTTCCACAGGAGGGACCTGACAGATGACCCCCAAGCCCAGTAGATTTTGTACCGCCAGAAAAAGCCCATGAGCTGCCAAGGGGTCTAGAGGAATCCGGGAATAGAGAAATCTTGGAGGCAGCCATGCAGCAAACTCTAGCTTGTAGCGGAGGACACAACCTCCAGAATCCACCTGTCTGAGACCTGTTGTCTCCAGACACGAGCGAAGAGCTGCAGCCATCCCCCCACCCAGATGGGTGAGGGCGCCCCTTCATGGCTGAGGAGGCTTGGCAACAGATTTGGGCTTGGACCCCCAGGAAGATTCGGAACGGGCACAACCTCTGCCCCTGCCCCAGAAGTCTCCCCTAGAGCCTGCAAAGGAGGCCCCTCTCCCGGGCCTGGACCCGCGGTAGGAGGGAACAAAGGCCCCCGAAAGGGCCGCAACTGATTCCTACGTTGAGGCAACTTACCCCCCTTGGCAAAAAGGTCCAAGCGATTACCAAATAAGCGCAGCCCCTTAAAGGGGAGTCCCGTGAGGGCCTTCTTAGCAGCGTTCTGGCGCAGCCAAACAGAGCGGCGTATAGCAACCACCAATGCAGAGGTTCTACTACACATCCTAATGGTGTCATCTAAGGCAGAGAGGACATATGCAATGAACATTTCACACTGTGACAAGGTCCTGAACTCGGCACTAGCAGTATCATCAGGAGCGCCTTCCAACAGACCCTTGAGGAGAGACCTGATAGCAACAGCAGTGATAGCAGAAGCACAGACAGGGTACAAGGCAGACCCCACACAGGCAAAAGCATGGGAAGCCAGCTGATCAATGCGCCGGTCCTCACTATCCTTGGGAGTAGTGGAATCAGGGGAATGGACCACAGAAGTGTTGGACAACCCCAATACTGGTGCATCCACTTCTGGAGGGGTTGACCAACATTTAACCACATCAGCGGGAAAAGGGTACCATTTATCAGAGCCCTTGGGGATTCCCGGGAGCCGGCCGAGACGCTCCCATTCTTTAAGAACAAGATTATTGAAATGGGCCTGTTCTGGAAATTCCAGACGTGGTTTAGCAGTACTGAAAAGTTCCCCCTGTAACTTGGGAGCTGCAGCAGGAAGGGAAATAGAAAGCACATCAAAAATCGGAGTTAACATTCTATTGGTATCATCAGCATCTCAATGATCAGTGCCATAGTCAGCGCCACTGAAATGCTGATCATCAGATAACTCTGAGTCAGAGAACAATTCACCCTCCTCAAGTGGGGTATAGTCAGACAAATCAAGGAAGTTCTCAGTCTCCATAGGAAAGGCAGACGCACCTGGCGCCACATGCCGCCTTTTAGCCGGGGCCTTACGGGCCGCAGAGCTAGCAATCAGCCTCTCAATGTTAGCCAACCTGGAAGACACGTCAGGTTGAGACTCCCCACTAGTATTTAGCCCACTGGGAGTCATAATCAGGCGAGGGGGAGTGGGTGAGGGCATAGTGGGCGCAGGCCCAGTCACAGATAGCCCAGAATGCAGCGCAAGCGCCTGCTGGGCGCAGGGTACACAGACCCGCACATCAATCACAGGGGATGCCACACACACTACACACAGCCAGGCTTGTCCCGAGGGGACCCCGAGCACAATATCCTGTGAAGCCTCCATATGGTGATTAAGGTGGCACAACTGGCCGATAGGAATTACGCCGTACAAGCAACCCGGGATGCCCCAAATGTCCGCAGGGAAGTCGGAGGATTTAACAATTTAGGCCTCTAATAAAGTTATAGAAAACTAATAGAGGGGCCAGGACCGGGAGAAACCTCTTTAATACAGTGTTTTCCCGTCTGAAAGACATAATAAAGGAGCACACAACAGTGATAAAAGAATAACAAAAAATAAAGCCCGCAAGGGCACTCACAGACCACGTTAGGGGGCCAGCAGACACTCCAGGAGGAAGGCAAGATGGCGCTGGAGGGACCTCGAGGGGCGGGCCGCATGTGAGGGCGATGTGGAATGCGCCCCTGATAGGCCACGCCCCCTCCACAGAGCGCGCAATAGGAAAGCAGGGAAAATTGATAATGATGCCGCCGCTGACGCCACACGGTGCGCGTGTCAGTGGTGGCAAATTCAAAATGAAGACAGGGCACGGAGCCCTGAAAAGGAAGAAGTGTAACACAACAAAAAGGAGATAAACTTACATGCACACAATCCCCCCCCCCCCCCCCCCCCCGGACAGAACAATGAGAGAGAGGGGAGAGAGTGGATGACCCTTAAGGGGTCCCACCAAAGGCCAGGGCATGGGAGGGCAAAAAGCGGACGGGGCATCCCAACACAGGTTCACCATAACCTGCACTGCCTACCCTTTGGTGGGGGATTCGGCCGGAGCCAAGCTCCGTAACAGAGCACCGGTGGTAGGTGCTGCCTACCATCACCCGACCAGCGCAGCCAAAGCTGGGAGGCATAAGCAAAAGGTGGAACGGGTGGAAATAGTCCTACAGGGCCAATGGCTGCTAAGCCCGGCTCACCTGCAAGAAGAGAAGCCATCTTCTGACCTTTGTAGCCGACTGCAGAGAAGGAACTGGGGAATTGGTGGGAGGTCCCGGGTAGATATGGACCGGGAGGGGCCTCTTTTTGCCATCTCTGCAGTAAAGCTCCCTCTTGTGGACTATATCCCAGACGTAATGTTTATTACTTGATCAGGACGTGCTGCATACTTATAATAGCTTGTTTTTAAGGGTTAGGACTTTTCATTAAACAATGCTGAAGGTCCGGTTTAAATAAATGTCCAACACCCCACAGAGTTAATACCCATAAAGGTTAGCGCCCCCTTTTTCCCATTCTATTCTACAACCTATACTCCCTTTCATAAATATCAGTTTATTAATAACCATATATCCAACCTTAAATACATGGGTGCATATGGTTATTATGCTTGTTTTCATGCTAAATGCTTAGCCATCAGATTTTAAACTTGGAACTAAAAAAGACATTTGAGGTAATCCTTATTTTGTGTGTAAATGTAGTATTCATCCTTGCTAGTGTATTGATAAATGATCAACCAGCTTCTTCAGCATAATTACCACTAATGTGGGAAGAAAAGACAAGGTACATACAATTAGATTGCTATCCAAGTAAAAAGCCTGCCACTTAAATGTGCTGACTCACTTCTATGCATCTTATTCCACGTTTCATAGCCCCACTAGCGCAGGAATGACAATGCTGTCCAGACTGTCTGCACCAGTATATTTAATGGTCAATCAGAGTGCGGATGCCCCATAAGCATTGTGCACGGGGTTAAAGGATAAAATGGTAGTATGGCCTTAATAGCGTAGATTAATCTGTGTAGCACCAAAGGTTAAAGGCTGGATGGGCCCAAAGCTTGGACATAGAACAGCCTGCGTCGCCTGTTCCAAGTGAACTGGCCCTGAATTGAGTGAGTGGGGGTGGTGTATGGGCACTGCACTCACCACCAGCTGGCAGCCCACGGCTCCTGCTTCAGGGTGGAGGACGCTCCTGATCCCATGTCAGCTGGTAGCGAGAGCACTGCTAGCAAGGAAAATGCTGGGCAGGGTTTAGTGATGCTTGAATGGCGGCTCAGCACCATTCAAGACATCAATAGCCGGGGGGACCATTACAGCTCCTTGAGCTAGTATTTTTGGCCCACATCGGTTGAGAGTGGCCGGGGCCCCTAATGATTGGAAGGGGATTTCCTCGCTCACGGCGCCTGCCTGAAAGGAAGGACATCGCTGATGGGGAAGGTAAGTTGCCGTAATTTTTTTTAGCCTTTGCCTGCAAAATCCCTTAAGCATTACCTCATCAAATGTCTTGTTTTTCTTCTTTATTAGTCCAAATGTAAAATGTAATGACTATGCATTTAGCATGAAAACAGGTGTTATAACCGTATGCACCCATTTTATTTAAGATTGATGGTATGGTTTTATAGTCTATTAGTAATAACTGTTGATATTTTTACGATTATGAGGATGACCGTGTAGAGGTTGTAGGATCGGGATTGGGAAAGAGGGGACTAGCCTTCACGGGCATAAATCTTTGTGTGTTGTCATTTACCCCAACCTGCCTCTTTATACCCCGTCTCGCCTCACTATCTATAGGTACAGTCTCATCGGTGGACAACAGGGGCCCTCCCTTTTTTTGGTTTCTTTTTGTCCTACACCCACTAGGCCTATGTATACAGGCCAAGCGCCTCTCCCACATCAGTGTTGTGTGGCTTCCAGCACTGGAGTGAAGCAGGAGGGGACTTGGTCTTATTCGCCGTGTGTGTGGTGCAGGACCAACAACTGTGTCCTGGTTCTATGAGCACAACTTACAGATGGCTTTTCCCTGTGCGTGTTCACAGCTTCAATATTCAGGTATATGGATTCCACTTTACAACCTACAAGCAGAGGAGAGAACACATCAATTCTTCATATGCTACAAAAAACCATACAGAAAACCATAGCATAGTTAAAGCAACTTCACGGGGGCTCATCTATGGGAGACAAGTTTGTCCAATACGATCACTCCTGTCTCCCATCTACAGACCCGTAACTGGACAAATCTTTCTAACCTGCTGCATCACTTTGTAAAGCTCTGAGCCAGAGATAAGTGCAGGCAGACAGTGTGATAGACCGACTATGGCTGGATGAAAAAGCAAGTCATTGTCTAGCAATTTGTGGTTCAGCTGCACAAGGCGATGAAGGTAGCACCCCATCCGTTTCTTTTCAGTCTCCACCACTTCAGGCTCACATGACCAGACAATGGGGAGTGACAGGCAGTACCACCATAGTCTCAGCTACTCTTAATAAGCGTGAGTTGAGGTGATGGCCTACACTGGAAGGGTCAGTAATAAACGCCCACTTGCTGGAATATGCCATTAACACAATTTAGAAGCTACAAGGACCGATTTAGAGGATGTGGGTATTTGATGCTAAAGAAAGATTCTGTTTAAAAGGCAAAAAAAAAAAAAACATTACTGAAGGAGGGAGACTAAAGATGCTAAGGGGATTTCTGCACAACTTGAAAAAAGATGAACTTACTGGGAGGAGACTTTACCCCCAGCATCTAATAAGAACAAAGTACCTGGGAAGTTATTCTACTTGGGTAGGTCTCTATAGGGTCATAGAGGAAAGATGGCTGTGCCATGGGGCCAAGCCTGGCCATTTACTGCAGTATTAAAGTGAAACAGAACCCAGTACAGCCAGCCCTGGAATGGTAATCGCATACCTTTTCCGGCTCTAATGGCGCATGCACAAGCTCTCGTCCATTCAGAGCCATTTGCCTTTCAGAAAATGATTGTTTTTAATGGGGAACGGCGCGCGCCCACCCCAGCCATTCAGATAGGCTGAGGTGGTAACACGTGCTGCTGGGGTATGCGCCCACTCTTGCTCACCACTGAAATCAACCAGAACCCAAAATCGGTCAAATTACTCACCTGGTCCATTCAACCACCCCATATGATGTCAGGGCCCCCACTGCCCAGGGGTTAAAAAGTAGGCATGTGCACCTTGGTGAGATGCCAATGCAGCAGCCCCGGAACAAGGGTGAGTATTGCCAGACTTCAGATTCTCACAAATGTTAAAATGGGGGGGGCGTCTCCAATATGGCCCAGTTCAATTGTTGGAACACCGATCAGAAGCATACAATGTAAAAAAGAGACTCACCATAGGCCACTGGGGTCAGTTTTAATACTGTGTGAAGCGGGCATTTCAGATATGGCAGCTCCTCTGAGGAAAGCAAAATAGAAAATGGTCAATGTGCATTGCTTGAAGTGGACCAAAACCCACACCCCTGAGAAGTACATGGGAAGTTATTCTATAAGATTCCAGGACCACTAGATTACCTCCCCCCAGGGCATCTAGAATCGGGATGGCCCCCTGTGTGAAACCACCCATGTCATCCGACAACTCGCCTTCTTTTCCAGTCCAGCACCGCATGCGCGAGCAGCGGCCGTATTCCCGCCGTCCCTTCAGCAGGGCGCGTGCCTGCGCCAGGCATTTGTGAATGGCCGGCGCAGGCACATTCCCTGTTAGAGGGTAGAAGGGGATGTGGCTGTCAAAGCCCTCGGATACACTCGCCCTAGACGAAGCGGCAGGAGCTGATTGAGAGGCTGAACATGGGCCGTAGGACTGGGTGTGTCAGCCTGGGGGGGAGGGGGGGTCACAAAGCCTATGGGGGTGCACCAAGGACCAAAACCCAGGATAGTCAAAATTCTGGATTTTGGTATACTTTATACATTTCTCCACTAAACTTACAGCCTCCCAAACACTGATGTTTACCGTGGGTGGCGAGCAGGTTGAGTGCTGGAGTAGAAGATTCTAGAAAGTGGAAGGCTAGTCTTCTACAGATAATAAAAACACCTCTCTGGTCCGTGCAATCCAGCGCTGTCTTTTTCATTCCTGGACATGGGCACCTTGGTCACAGAGTGGTATATCCTCCAATGTGTCATCTTGAATGGGGGCTAGGAGCATGCACATAGTGGTGGGTTGATGCCAGGGGTGCCCATGGACAGCACTGGATTCCGGGACCAGTAGAGTGTTTTATTCTGGTAAACCTCCGCCCTGCCTCAGTGCTGGGGGGATGCCTCTGTGGACTAGAGTGGACTTTCACTTTAAAGGAAAAGTCCACTTTTCCCTATATCCAGTCCAGGCCGTCCCAGCGACATGTGGGTATTCCGCCCCCAGGGGGCGCTCGACTGCAAGATCAAAATCTGTGGCTCCTCCCGGCCCCCTATAAAGGCAGGTGTCCCTCTATCATTCCCCAGTGTTCATCTTGCAGTCTGGCTGCTGAAGATCGTTGGATACTCTCTCTTGGCTTTCGGCAGCAGCCCGTCGGCCGCTGCAGGCCCTATTCCCATTGATCCCGTTAGACCCACGACTGCCTCCCAGCCACTGGCTGCTTCGGGATCGGGACGGTAGGGAAAACACTGGGGTCAGGAGTTTTGGCAGAGCTAGGCTCTGGGCCGCAGACCCTGTTTAAAGGGTAGCCAGCCATAGGCTGATGGTGAGCCTAACGGGGGGGGGGGGGGGGGGGGGGGCATATGCTGACGCGTTTCACGTCATCGCAGTGCGGCCCGTCCCTCGAGGAACGCGCCAGAAGCTTGTGTGTGTGTGTTGCGCTCTCTCCTCGGTGACTCTGCTGCTGCTGCCTGGTTCGCATATCGCTGAGACCACTGTCGGTGTTGTGAGTCCCTCTTTTGAACTATCGTTTTGCTTTGTATTCTGCATACGCTGTTTGGGAGTCTGATGGTCCTCTCCTCTCTTTATCTTTGTTTAGGTTGGGCCTAGTGATTGAGGGTTGTGGTTCCTCCCGGTCCCCCATTCCTTTTATTAAGAGGGATCCTATAGGTTTGGGCGGTTAGTGCCTTCAATTGACAATTCTAATCACCATAATGGAGGCATCTGGGGATAGTGAGCTGGGGGCCCCATCTGGGCGGGTGAAGCTCTGCCCCTTGTGCAGTGTAAGTCCTCTGGGCGGATTCAGCACTGTTTGTACCACTTGCGCCAGGGGCATCATTTTGGACCATGACCCCGACCCTAGCCCTTCACTGCCTGAGGCCTCTCCGGACCCTCCGCTGCTGCACTCAGCCCTCAGTGAGGGGGAAGCCAGCCGGGGGTCCCAGGTTGATTTGGCGCATAGGGTGGCCAGTCTTGAGGGACAGATCTCGCGGACGGCTCCTAAGAAGGCCACGAGTAAGAAACTGCACATCGAGCCCGTTTACTCGGATAATGACAATCTTTTTGACGATTTGGGCTCTGTGGAGGAAGGTGAGTTGCCAGATGATTCCTGTTCCACGGCGGATTATTCTGCTGGCGATGACAGTTTGTCTGTCCCCTCCTCGGCCGAGGATGCGTGACTCCCTGATGATACAGAGAAGTTGCTTACCTCAGTGTTTGAGACATTACACATTATTCCTCCCAGAGCGGCTAAGAGGAAGCAAGGTGATTTGTTTAGGCCTGAAAGACAGAGGCGGGTCTTTACGGAGCAGGCCCACTTTTCTAATATGACTTTAAAGGAATGGGAAAGGCCTAACAAGCTACCGTTGGTGCCTAAGGGCCTGGATAGGCGGTATCCTTTCCCAGAGGAGCTGGTTGGGTTGTGGTCTCGTCCTCCCGAGGTGGATTGTCCAACACTACTATTATACCATCACCTGATACCGCTTCCTTACGTGACCCAGCTGACAAGCGCATGGATCAGCTGGTCTGTCATGTTTTCACCTTTACCGGTGCCTTGTTTCGTCCTGCGTGTGCAGCGACTATTGTCTCTCTGGCCATCAGAAAGAAGGTGAGACATCTCGGGGAATAGATCTAAGGCTCGCAAGCGGGCAGAGTGTAAAGACCTCAAGGCCTGCATGGATTTCATTGCCTTTGTTGTCTCTGCCATGGACGATGGAGTCCGGCATGTGCCAGGATTTCGGCCCTGCTTGTTGCACTTCGCCGCTCGCTCTGGTTGCGGCAATGGTCGGCTGACGCCGCGGCCAAGAAGCTGCTTACGAGTATCCCCTTCGTGGGGCACAGGTTGTTTGGGGAGCGCCTGGACTTCCTGGTCAAGCATGGTAGACTTCCTCAGAGACGGAAGCCTGCTCGGCTCTTTCGGAACTCCTCTGCCTATCGCTCCTTTCGAGGAGGAAGAGGCTCTTCATTTTCAGGTGGCCACAGAGATACCTGGGGTAGAGGTAGGTCCCGCGGCCGACCCAATCCCACTTGGGGAGCCAATCCCAAGCCTCCTGCCAAGTCCCCTCAGGCATGAGGGGGCACCCTCACCCATCCGGGTGTGGGGACGGCTTCTACGGCTCAGATTTGGAGACGGCACATCTCGGATCGGTGGATACACAAGGTAGTGTCCTCCTGTTCTTACAAGAAAGAGCTGGCAGTCAGGCCGTCCACAAAATTTTTACGGTCTCTGATATACCAAAAAACCCATTGAAGGCACCGGGTTTGAGAATGGCCGTGCAACACCTCCTGCGGTTAGGTGTGATTTGCCCTGTACCTCAGGAACAGGGTCAAGGTTTTCACTCCAACCTGTTCACGGTTCCCAAGAAGGACGTTAAGACCTATCCTGGACCTGAAGAGTCTCAACAGGTTTGTCAGAGTCAGACATTTCCGTATGGAAACCTTATGATCGGCGGTGAGCTCGCTTCGGCCCGGCGACTTCATGGATGCTTATCTGCACATCCAGATTTTCCTGGGGCATCAGAAGTTCCTGAGGTTTGCTCTGGAGGATCAGCATTACCAGTTTGTGGCACTACCATTCAGGATATCCTCAGCCCCCCGTGTCTTCACCAAGGTGCTGGCAGGCATCATAGCTATCCTGAGGAACCAGGGCATTCGTGTGCTGCCCTATCTGGACAACTTGCTGATTGTGGCCCAGTACCTGCAGCAGGCCAAGAGCGATACTCAGACGGTGTTGTCAACCCTGGAGGCCTTCGGCTGGGTAATCAGTTATCCAAAGTCTTTTATCACTCCCTCAACAGTGAGATCCTTCCTGGGAATGATGATAGACACCGCTCAGGTAAAGGTCTTTCTGCCACAGCAGAAGGTTTCGGATCTCCAGACGCAGGTGCAGGCCTTGCTGTCCTGTCAGCGGCCGCCGATACGTCTGGGGATGAGATTGGTGGGCCTAATGGTGTCATGCTTCGAGGCAGTGCCCTTCGCCCAATTTCACATGAGACCTCTTCAACTGAACCTGCTGATCAGCTGGAACCGGATGCAGGAGTCGCTGGACCAGGAATTTTCGCTGTCCCCCCTGGCCAGACAGTCCCTCTTGTGGTGGTTGGACTCCAGGAACCTGTTGGTGGGCAAGTCCTTTCTGACTCCCCATTGGGAGATAGTTACCACGGATGCCAGTCTGACCGGATGGGGAGGCGTTTGGCAGACGCAGAAGATCCAGGGTCAGTGGGGTCCGCAGGAGAACCGCTTACCCATAAATCTCTTGGAGCTGAGAGCTATCTGGTTGGTGCTTCTTCGCTTGACTCCCCATTTAAGGGGTCGTGCGATCCAGGTTCACTCGGACAATCAGACAGCTGACGCTTACATCAACCACCAGGGAGGGACTCAGAGCAAGCGAGCCCTCAAGGAGGTGACCCAGATTCTGACTTGGGCAGAGGAGAATGTTCCCTGCATTTCGGCGGTCTACATCCCCGGGGTGGAAAACCTGGAGGCAGACTCCCTGAGCAGGAGCGCCTCGCGCCTGGGGGAATGGTCTCTCAGCAACAAGACCTTTCTCGCTCTGTGTTTCCGATGGGGTCAGCCGGATGTGGACCTGTTTGCGTCCAGACACAATTACAAGCGCTCAAGGTTCGTCTCCCTCTCAAGAGATCCTCTGGCCATTGCCACAGACGCTCTGGCAATTCCCTGGACGGAGTTCAAGTTCCTTTATGCATTCCCTCCGTTTCCACTCCTGGGCAGAGTGCTGCGCCAGATAGCCCAGGAAGGGGTACCGACTATCCTGGTGGCTCCTCGCTGGCCGAGAAGGAGTTGGTTTGTGGACATAGTTCAGATGTCAGTAGATTGCTACATCATGCCCGGCGACCCAGGGCTTCTCACTCAGGAGTCGCTGCAGCACCCCAATTTACGGATGCTGGCTTTGACGGCCTGGCTGTTAAAACCTCAATCCTGACGGAAAAGGGGCTGTCGGCCACGGTTGTACATACCATGATTCAGGCACGGAAGAAGTCTTCCTCCATGATATACTACAGAGTTTGGCAAGCCTATATTGCTTGATGCGAGTCCAAGAGTCTACCTTGCCGCAAATTTTCTATTTCTAGGATTCTGGAGATTTTACAACACGGCTTAGACTTGGGTCTCCAGCCGAGCACCCTCAAGGGCCATGTCTCTGCCTTAACCATCTTCTTCCAGAGATCCATTGCCAACCGTAGGTTGATCAAGACCTTTTTCCAGGGAGTCACCCATGTCCGGCCACCGCGTAAGTCTATATTACCGGTGTGGGACTTGAATTTAGTACTCTTCAGGGTCCTCCTTTCGAACCTTTGTGCAATGCTGCATTGCCTATTTTGACTCTCAAAGTGTTTTTTTTGGTAGAGGTCACCTCGGTGCGTCGCGTTTTGAGCGGCATAAGGATAAGGTGGTTTTTCGCTGTAAACCTGATTTTTTGCCTAAGGTCGTTTCTCCCTTTCACCTTAATGAGGAAGTTGTCTTGCCTTCCCTGTGTCCAGCACCGACTATTTCTAAGGAAAGGACCCTCCATGCCTTGGATGTGGTCAGAGCCATTAAGTATTACCTGGTTGCGACTGAATCCTTCAGGAAAACGGATTTGCTCTTTGTCCTAACAGAGGGCCCTAGGAAAGGTTTGCCACCAGCCAAGTCCACTATCAGCAAGTGGATCAGACAGGCGGTGGTGCAACCATATTCTGCCAAGGGGAAGGAACCCCCTTTTCGGATCACAGCTCATTCTACCAGAGCTATTGGTGCCTCTTGGGCTTTTCAGCACCAGGCATCAGTTGAACAAGTTTGTAAGGCTGCAACTTGGTCTTCTGTTCATACTTTTACAGTTTTACAAGGTGGATGTTAAGGCCTCAGCTGACGCTGTTTTAGGCCGAAAGGTGCTTCAGGCGGTAGTGAAATGAACTACATGCTGTTCCGCACTGGGGATCCCACCCAAATAGACACTGCTTTTGGATGTCCCACATGTCATCACTGGGATGACCTGGACTGGATATAGGGAAAAATACAATTCTGTGAAACTTACCTGTAGAATTGTTTTTGAGTATATCCAGGCCAAGTCGTCCCACCCCGCCCTTGTCTTGTTCATTATCTCTTGTTTGCCCGTTATGGTGATTACCATTTTTTATTCTTGGACTTGAGTTCTTAAGTCTTGTTTAGAGAGAGTACAAGCTGAAGCTATGTGAAGTAACATGGTTTCTTGGCCTCCCAGCCTGTCTTCTCTTTTACTGCTTTTTAACCACTGGGGAGTGATAGAGGGACACCTGCCTTTATAGGGGGCCGGGAGAAGCGACAGCTTTTGATCTTGCAGTCCAGCGCCCCCTGGGGGCGGAATACCCACATGTCATCACTGGGACGACTTGGACTGGATATACTCAAAAACAATTCTACAGGTGTGTTTTATAGAATTACCCTAGAAAATACCCTATATCACAGAAAATACCCTACTGCACCTGAAGTCAGGAACTGTGTTTCCTTCTTCTGGCTAGTGGGTGGGTGTGACCTGTCACAATTACCAAGGCTTATTTATTAAGGAGGCCCAACCTTTCCCCACAAAAACATATTTAAAGATGGGTCCACCAGATACACTATTATTGGTCAGTGAGGTAATGGGCGCCAGTCACCTGCAGATTTGTCCAGGAAGTAAGCCAGAAGGCAACGCATTACTGCTTGATGGCAGATCACCAAAACGTTCTCCTGACGTTCCAGCTCCATGATGACTGGCTCCAACCGCTGGACGAGGTCCTCATAGGACTAAAGTAAATAAATCAACCATGCATGGAAATTACTCCAGTGTTTAGGGGTCATATAAATCATATTCACTCTTTACCACCCTTCTAAAACACAAATAAAATGCTGGTCTATACCCTAACCACAACCAGCCTTCTACGTCTGTTAATTATTCAAATGGAAGGGAGTGGGAGCCCTTCTTTGCTGATACTCGCTAATCCTTAAAACGTACCCTGTAAGGAGGACCCTCCACCTATTACCACTTACTCTCATTTGCCCATGAAATAGTCACTTATTTCTTATGCATCCTGTATGACAGGGAATCAGAAAAGAGGCGTACACTGCAGAGCTGCTCACCTGCTATTGGGGGAGATTGTGGCTGTTGCATGTATGTGTAGCCGTTACCCTGTCACGTCTGATAGAGCTCACTAGGAAAAGGTGAATATCCAATAATTCAGGGCTCACTAATGGTGTAAGGGGGAGGGGTCCTGGTCCTTATAAATGCTAAACATGGGGTGGGAGGATTTAGGTTGCCTTTAAAGAGGACCAAAACCCATCCTGGAGCCTATGAGACTCCAGGGCAGGCATACTTGCCCGCCCCCCCCCCCGGACCCGATCAGGGGTGTCCCCCTGTGTGAAACCCCCTAGGTCTCCCAAAAACTCACCTTTATTCCTGGTCCAATGGCGCATGTGTGAGCAGAGGCCAAATCTCCGCTATCCCTTTAGCAGGGCGCATGCCCGCGCCAGGCATTTGTGAATGCCCGGCACGGGCATGCTCCCTGTTAAAGGGTAGCGGGAGATGCGGCCACCAGCATGCTCGGATTCCGCTCGCATTAGATGAACTCCTGGCCGAAGGGGCTCGAGCGGATCTGAGTGTGCCAAGTTTCTTCAGGCGACTTGGGGGGATTTCACACAGTGGGGCCCCGAGGCAAGGACCAAAACCCAGGATAGTCAAAATCCTGGGTTTTGGTCCACTTTAATGCCCACTGACAAGCATTCTATCTGTCATTCATAAAAAAGTGCTCCAACATAGACCTTTTTCTTCTTCTCTTTTAAGCAGGGTGCTAGAGGGCGTGACTACATGAATATATGTGCCAGGCTGAAATGTTCCTCATCACAGGGCACACTGGCTTCCTCCACACTTACCTCACCCTTGGGGTATCTGTAGCGATATTTGTCCTGGTCTCTGAGAGCGAATTCCTCTGGGAAGTGCTCCTGGATTTCTTCATAGGTCATCTCTTCACACACGCCCTGCCAGAGAACAACAGGATCATCACTATACCAGCAGAAGCTGTCAGAGGATTATACCACTTGTATGTAAATTTAGAGGGTAATTATTTAACAGCCCCATATCCAACCAGCACTGGAGAGTCCTCCTCCTTGTATGAAGCTGGGAGTGTAACAGGCTTCTTGTGTGCTATCCATTGCCCCCCAGTGTGGCATTCCCAATCCCCATAGGCAGTGTAGTATCCCCCCTTCAAATCCCCATATAGGCAGGGTGGCATTCCCCCCTCCAAATCCCCATATAGACAGGGTGGCATTCCCCCCTCCAAATCCCCATAGGCAGTGTGGCATCCCCCCCTCCAAATCCCCATAGGCAGTGTGGCATCCCCCCCTCTGAATCCCCATAGGCAGTGTGGCATTCCAATTCCCAATCCCCATAGGTAGTGTAGTATCCCCCCTCCAAATCCCCATATAGGCAGGGTGGCACCCCCCCCCTTTCCAATCCCCATATAAGCAGGGTGACATTCCCCCCTCCAAATCCCCATATAGGCAGGGTGGCACCCCCCCCCCCTTTCCAATCCCCATATAAGCAGGGTGACATTCCCCCCTCCAAATCCCCATAGGCAGTGTGTCACCCCCCCCTTCAAATCCCCATAGGCAGTGTGGCATTCCCAATCCCCATAGGCAGTGTAGTATCCCCCCTCCAAATCCCCATATAGGCAGGGTGGCATCCCCCCCTCCCAATCCCCATATAAGCAGGGTGGCATTCCCCCATCCCAATCCCCAAATAGGAAGGGTAGCATTCCCCCCTCCCAATCCTCATATGCAGTGTAGTATTCCCCCCTCCCAATCCCCATATAGGTAAGGTGGCATTCCCCCCTCCAAATCCCCATAGGAAGTGTGGCATTCCCCCCTCTAAATCCCCATAGGAAGTGTGGCATTCCCCCCTCTAAATCCCCATAGGAAGTGTGGCATTCCCCCCTCCAAATCCCCATAGGAAGTGTGGCATCCCCCCCCTCCAAATCCCCATATAGGCAGGGTGGCATTCCCCCCCCTCCAAATCCCCATATAGGCAGGGTGGCATTCCCCCCTCCAAATTCCCATAGGCAGTGTGGCAATTCCCCCCTCTCACAGGTGCTGGAAGAAAAAAAAAAACCAAACTGTACCACTCTATAACAAGCACTTTTTTACCCAAAAGTGTGGGGAAGCATTTTGGAGCTTCCTCTTCCAGCATCTCAGCCATGCTGCTGCCTAGATTCAACTGTTATAACTGACAATGTAACAGGAAGCTGTTTGTTGTGTTGGTCTGGTTTAATGTTTTGACTGTTGGTCCACTTTAATGTTAGCAAATTAAGTAGGTCACTGGCCTTGTGGCACTTTTGTAAACATGAACAGAATGTTTTACTGTTAAAATAACACGCCAGACAAATCAAACTCTCCCATGTTGGTGTAGCCCTGAAAAAACACTGTACTCCCCAGGTAGAGAAACCACGATCTAGGCAACCTTTCACACCACTTACAGCATCAATCTCATTCAACGCCTTCCACTGCTCATAGGGAACGTGCAGCGCCTCTGCAGTCTGGATGGTCCTTTTCATATGACTGGTCCACACCTTCAGGTCTGTAATCTGCTGTGACTTGATGAAGTTGCCCAAAGCGTGAGCGTACTGCAGGAGAGTCATCTGGTTTAGTCACCTATTAATGTCAGTTTATTTTTCACTTGTTTAGTATTGTTGATCATTTTTGCACAGGTATGTGTAATTATTTGTGTGGTTTCGTTAGACAATTAGTAGTATTGAATATCACTGTTAGCATGTATTTGCTAATACCTAGTCTTGCTGGGAAAGGGTTTTAACACCCATTGGGCTATTTTCTTAATGTAATTATTTTTTTTTACATATACAGGCCTTCATTCAATTTTTCGTTGATGAATCACCAGGTAGGAGTACAATGAAAGTCAATGCCACTTTTTACTACAGTGTAAAAAGGAGTAAAAGGTTCACTACGTTTCTCAGGAGTAAAAAAGTGCCATTGACTTTCACTGGCTTCCTAACTGATGATTCGTCAGCACTGAAATTCTCAGGCTTCATGAAGTTTTTTTTTTTTTTTTTTACTGCCATTCAACTTTTGATGAATTGAGGCCATAGTGTTTTTGTCTAATAATAAAATCACATATTTTTGATTATATTTGGGTTTTGTGGCCTTTTTTTGCTTTTGTAGCAAATATAATTAGCGGCATTGGAAGGTAGTAAGTAAACACACACTAAGGGATGGATACTAAGCTTTCGGAGGCAAAAAAGAAAAAAGTCAAGAGATTGCCATGTGTATGGCCAGCAAAAGGCTAGAGAAACCCAACTGCTACACTGCTCAACACAGAGACACTTAATCACATGTAGCCTCCTCTGTATCTACAGTGCCGATTTCTTTATTGGCCACTCTTAGATCTTTTATAGTCACCAACGTGTCGAGCCATAAACTCAAATTATATTTGTGGCCTTTGGACAAGGACACATCCTAGAAATCAGCAGGTTCCAAAAAGAAACACAGGGGGCGCTATAAGAGCAAGTCCAGCCTCCCTATTGAGCAAGGACCCCAAGTCAGCCAATCTTAATGACATTGAAGTGTTGGTTACCCTTTTAACTAGGTGTAATGGTAAATTGATAAGATTGGATATCAAATAAAACATGGTAATCCCCCAAAAATATAATAATAATATATAAATAAAAAAAAAAATTATATAATAGTCACTGATGAGTACCACTCACACCTTTCTTGGCTGGGAGACCCCCTACAATAGCGAGATGAGAAGTACCTCTTGGAAGCTGGTCCTATGTAACATGCATGTCCAGGAGTCATTTCTTTGTGCTTTGAACTGTGTATCAAATAGCTGTGCTGCTGCGGTTATTCATTTACTTGCTATGTCTCACCTGCTTCCCTCTTTGGGACAGTCCAGAGTCCCCCCCAATCCTGCCCAAGAGATTGAGCTCACTCTCGCCATGGCGGGATAGGTAGATGGAGCGCGGGGTCACGTGGATATTCATCAGGTAGTACACAGCCCGGCTCTGCACGTGGTCCTGCACTCTGTTCACCAGGTATCGGCTCCCAACATTAAAAATCTTAATATAAGACAAAGAGCTGAAAGAGAAACAAATAGGATGGGTGAGAACCAATACACCAACCACAGCAGTAGCCATGTACAAACCTATGCATGCAGGTTTGATGGAGCAGATCCCACACCCACAAGTATATACAAGAGACCCGACTATCTAACATAGGTTAATGCAGAATATTCAACAGACCACCTAGACAATTCTTTGAGTACAATTGACCAACAGAAGCACCACATCGCTGGTCCTCACCTGGAGAACTTTAAAACCCAGTTGAGCTGAATGTAAAAGTACATTTCTGAAATTGTATATGTGATTGCACTGTGCGGAGGAGCTTGCCAAACTTTAGCAGAGTGGTCAGCAGAGAGGCAGGAGGTGCAGGGTCAGTGGCAGGCAGTTTGCGACTGCAGTCAGGAAAAAAATGGGGTTTGAAACAGGTAGTTTGGGGTTAAGAAAGAGGCAAGGTTAATGCTCTATCCAAAACGAAATTCTCCATCATTCACAAGTACACAACTTCAACACTGTTGGGGTTAAATCCACCCAAAATGATACACACACCAGTTATAAGCTTTATCTGGGGAAAAAAACAAACGCGATCCCATGGCAACTCTCCCTGGATTTACTCTGCACAGATACTGAGGGTTTGGCAATCTGTACAGGTATTTCTTATTTAATTTAGCTAATCATGCTTAATTTTTTTTTTTTTGGGGGGGGGGGGGGCTGGGGGTAGCAAATTTGCTGTTGATGCCCAAGTATAGGAGGTTTGGCTCTATACTTTTAAGGAGGGATAAACAAAAAGATTATCTGTTTTTTTCACCTCAGGTCCACTTTAGCATTGATAGGTGGCACATTATCACTGTCAAACTGTCCAGTCTGAGAAGAGAAGACACAATGCAGATCTTGCCATGAAGATTTTTGGTTTTTTTCCATGAGAGAATCCTTTTCATGGGGTGCCAGCCTCCCGCCCGCATGGATCTCCTCTCCTTGGAACCACAGATCGATGCTGCTGAGTATATAGAGGCACCACAGCAGCAAACCAACACCTCCACTTCTAACCCATCCCAGGAAGCACTGTGTTTGGTATAGGTGCAGTTTAGGAAGGGAGAATATGCCACGTTTTAACACTTACTGAGGGTAAAAACAAACGCAATCTTCCGAGCGAGCCTGCTTCCTCTGTCAGCAAAAGAAAATGTCTTAAGAATGGCACACCTTGATTCCGAGGGAGTCTCCGTATCAAGCAGCCCATTTATGTGGTATGTTTGAATGTACATAAATATGGGACTCACGCTCACCGAGTGTTTTCAGCTTTAAAAAGGAACATCACTCAAAAATAAAGTGTGGGTCCTTTTAATTGTGACGCCTCAACTGGCTAGTTATGAGAAATAACACTTTTTTTTTTTTTTTAGAGAGAGCTTGGGCAGAGTAGTAACCCAAAACTGAGCTTCCATACTGAATCCCTTTCAATCTGCATCTTATCTGGCGGAGCTGCTGATACACATACAATACACATACAATGAACATTCGTTATATCAATCTAGTTAAAGTGACACTAGAAGGAGTTGAATTATCAACTTCTACAATTTTTAATTAATGGGAGATCGGACTCCAATGACGCTTCTTTTCATGTATAATGCTAAACAAATGGACCTTATTGTGTAATATAACTGTAGCACAATGCCAGTGTTCCAATTTATTATGGTGAGGTGACAGATAATCAGCTTTAAAGAACAAGTTTATGCGTACTACACAATTATCTAAAATCCATTACTATGCAATGTGTCAGCATGTGATCAGACCTTCCTATGGTGGAAAGTTCTACAACATTCTCCCAGGAAAGTATTCACCCCAGAAGACATCTGCATCCAAAGCCTGTATAGAAATAGTCTTAGAATCCCATCCACGCATACAACATGAGCTCAAATATGACAACATCTAGAGCCAAGCACACACACGTCAGACTTCTATCATCACCTTAGGTGGGACTTACATGTCCTACAGATGCTACAGCTCCATGCGGCCATCCATGAGATCCCCTCTGCGAATCTTTGCTGAATAAGGGAAGCATGACGGAGGCAAAGACACAAAAACAAACCCCCTCCCCCTCTATGGCTGGCTAGATCCTGCTGGCTCCTGTGCTTATCATGGAGTGTCCCTGGGGTGGTGAAAGAGTAAGCTAGCCCCTAGCAAAACATGCCATCCCATTGTCCCTTCAAAGGGACGCATTACTGCCCTCTTAAGTAGCACACACTGGGGGGGGGGGGGGGGGGGGGAAGCTGCTGGACTTCATTCTTTTAGTAATCCTTATGCTGCAAAGAGCTGACAACGTAATATTCCTGAATCACATATGCAAACACCTATGTACTTTGCCGCTATTCAAAAACACACCTAGTTAATGCTGCTCAATAGTTTGCTTAATGATCTTCCTGAAAACTAATCTCCCTAATCGTGTCACCAGCAAATACATTTATCATTTGCCCCTCCCATACCTTCCACCTTTTCAGGGTGGGAAAGAGGGGCAATTTTAAAATTAAGCCACGCCTCCTCATTGAGGGGTGGATAGGAAATAGAACCACTTTAAATAGGCAAATGAATCATTTATTGATGCAGATGTAGTTACACCTCAAAGAGGGACAAATGAGAACAGCAAGGGGCATGGTCTCAAAAGAGGGACAGTGGGGAGGTATGCCCCTCCACCTTATTATAATGAGACATTTTACTGAAATTCTGGAAATAAACATACAAAAAACGTACCATATTTATGAACAGAAATGGCCATTGGGCAACCGAAACAGAGAACCACGCAGATGGCCTCAAAGTCTGGTAGTCAAAAAGCAAAAAAAGCATCAGCTGATCCCTACTAATCTCTAAGATACTGGGGAAGATACTCTGTGAAATGGTATTATAGGATAGGCTATAGAAAAAAAAAAAGACCCATTTACGTTCTTTAAGAAAAATCATCTTCTCTGTACTTTTTTCCACTTCAAGTTTGAAGAAAGTGCTAAGGCAGAAAGTAATGGGGCTAAGCAACCTGACGGGGACAGGGAGCATTATGTGTCTGCTCACAACTTAAAGTGGAGCAAATCCCTGCACGGCAGGCCCTGGAATCTAAAAGATTCAAAATCCCTGGTTTGGTTCCACTTTAAAAGGGAAAGCTTTCAGCTGGCTCAGCAACTCTCTTTTCTTCAGCTCCATCGCTTTTGCCCATTGTCTCCGCTAGTCTCTCTTTTTTTTCTCCATCTTGGGTATTTTCTTTTCTTCATTTGTATTTTTGTTTTTCCATTTTCTTCCCTATTAGTTGCTTTCTTCTAGTGCTTCCCAGTATTTTGATCTCTCACTGTATTTCCCTTAGGTACTTATTCCTACTTCTTCATTTGTTTTCCACCCGCACTTTTTTCCTGGTGTACAGCACGGCTTGCTTCATTTCAATTCTTCACATTTGGGTAATCCACTACAAGGTGGCGCAGTTGACTGCAGAAAGACTTGTGGCTCCTCCCGACCCATAAAAAGGGCAGGAATTTACCCAGTCTTCCTGACTGCAAAGACAGAAAATGGCTCTATCTGGATCGCAGGGGAGCGGGGCATCCCGAGCCCGTCGGCCCTGCAGGCCTATTTCCACCTGTTCCGGACCCTTCTGCCTCCCAGCCCTGGCTGAAGGTTCAGGTGATGGTAGGGGAGCACCTGGGGTCGGGTGCTCGCAGAGCTTCGCTCTGGGCCGCAGACCCTATAAGTAAAGGGTAGCCGGCTGAGGGTTTCTGGCGCGCGGCCGTACGGCTGGGGCTCTTTCGAGGGGGCTCCCTTGCTTTCCCTCTGTGCGGGATTATTATTCGCCGCCAGGAGGACTTCGCGCTTGGGGGGGGGGGTGTCGGGACAGCGCGTCATCGCCGCGCGGCCCAGCGCCATTTTGTGTGCGCGGGCTGGTTGAGGTGCGCATCGTGAAGTAATCCCTCGCTGTTAGGTGCACTGCTTCTTCTTTTGCTACTGGGCTCTTGCTGGCGGGTTCCCCCCGGATCTCCGGACGTCCCAGCTGGTACGCATCTGTGGGTCTCCCTTGCTGCTACGTCTTCGCTTGAGGATCCTCCTCCGGCTGTGCCTGCTCGGGAGCTCCTGACACTACTTACGGTCCGTGAGTCCGATCCTTGTCAGTTTATGTATATTCTATTGTGCATGCGCTGTGGGATGCTCAATTCCTGTCCCTATTGTGTCTTACAGGCGGGTCCCTCGTACTTGTGGTTTCTCCCAGTCTCACCCCCCTCACGAGGCTGTGGGGCCTCCCAGGGGGGATCCAGAGCCCATTTAAATTGGCGGCCTTCCAATTAATCACCATATGGAGGCTTCTGGGGATAGCGAGCTTGGGGGCCCTTTGGGGCAGGCTCGGTTGTGTCTCATGTGCGGGGCATCCCCTTTGAGTGGTTGCAGCGCGGTTTGCGTCCTGTGCGCCCAAAGTGTCATTGCAGAACAGGTTGGGCCGAATGCCTCTCTACCCAGTCCTGTTCTTCCTGCAGCTTCACCTACTCCCCCACGCCTGTATTTAGTCCCCAGTGAGGGGGAAGCCAGCAGCAGGTCTCATTTGGACCTGGCGCTGCGCGTGGCTAGCATTGAGCAGCAACTGACCCGTCTGGCCTCCGGCAAGGCCTCTAGTAAAAAGAGGCATCTGGATACGGACTTGTCCCTTTTTGCCGATGATGAGGTTTATGATACCTATGGCGGACGTGACTCCATGGAGGAGGGGGAATTGTTCCGTGATTCCGATTCCTCTAGGGATCGTAATGGCGAGTCCGATAGCGAACCGGGGTCCTCCTCAGATGAGGGTTCTTGGCTCCCGGATGATACCGATAGGCTTTTGTCGGCCGTTTTTGATACTTTACACATTGTCCCCCCCTAAGGCGGCAAAGAAGAAGCAGGGTGAGCTCTTTCACCCCTGACAAGCTACGCTTAGAGTTCCTGGAGCAGGGACATTTTTACAATATGATCCTCAAAGAATGGGAACGGCCCAACAGGTTGCCCTTGGTGCCCAAGGGACTTGATAGAAGGAAGGTATCCCTTCTCGGCTGACTTGGTTCGCCGCTGGTCTCGTCCCCCCGTCCTGGGGCTGTTCAATACTTCTATTATGCCGTCTCCTGACACCACTACCCTGCGCTATAATGCCGATCGGCATATGGATCAACTAGCCTGTCATGCCTTCACCTCTGTGGGGGCTGGCTTACGCCCGGTCTGTGCCACGGCTATTGTTGCCATTGTAATTAAGAAGAAGGTTAGGCGCCTTGCCGAAGCTGCCAGATCTCGCAAGCGAGCGGATGACTACAAGGAACTTTTACTTTGCTCTGACTTTATTGCCTTTGTGCTGTCTGCCATGGATGATGCCGTCTGGCTTGGTGGTAGGGCCTCGGCCCTGTTGGTTGCCATGCGTCCGTCCTTCTGGCTGCGTCAGTGGGCAGCTGACGCTGCTGCTAAGAAGTCCCTCACCAGGCTTCCCTTCACGGGACTCCGTCTTTTTGGGGAACGTGTTGACATTTTGACCAAGGATGGTCGGCTCCCTCAGCGTAGAAAGCATTCTTGGCCCTTTCGGGGATCCTCTTCATTTCACCCTTCCCGGGGGGACGCGGATCCTCCTTTACAGGTAGCCGCAGAGACTCTTGGGGACGGGGTAGATCCCGTGGTCACCCTGGTCTCTCCTGGGGATTCCAGCCCAAGCCCCCCACAAAGGCCCCTCAGGCATGAGGGGGCACCCTCACCCATCCGGGTGGGGGGACGGCTTCGGCTCTTTGCTCACGTCTGGAGACAACGTGTCTCGGATCGGTGGATTCAGGAGGTGGTGTTCTCCGGTTACAAGATAGAGCTAGCAGCTTGGCCACCCCCAAGATTCCTCCGGTCCCGGCTCTACCAAAATCCCGTGACGGCGCAGGGCCTGAGGTTGGCCGTCCAACCTCTTCTGTCATCCGGAGTGGTTTGCCAGGAGCCTCTTCAAGAACGGGGTCAGGGGTTCTACTCCCTGAGACCCATCCTGGATCTAAAGAGTCTCCTCAAATTTGTTAGGTTCAAACATTTCCGCATGGAGACCTTACGGTCGGCGGTGAGCTCCCTTCGGCCAGGCGACTTCATGACTATGGTGGACATCAAGGATGCCTACCTGCACGTTCCTATCTTCCTAGGACATCAGAGGTTCCTGAGGTTCGCTCTGGGGGATCAACATTACCAGTTTGTGGCCTTGCCGTTCGGTATCACCTCGGCCCCTTGGGTGTTCTCCAAGGTGCTGGCGGGTGTCATGGCCCTCCTGAGGAGCCAGGGCATTCGCATTCTTCCTTACCTGGACGACCTATTGATTGCTGCTCCATCTTTTCATCAGGCCGAGAGGGATACTCAGGTGGTGGTGTCCATCCTTGAGTCCTTCGGTTGGGTGATCAATTATCCCAAGTCTTCACTCTCTCCGTCATTGGTGAGGTCCTTCCTGGGCATGACGTTGGATACTTCTCAGGTCAAGGTGTTTCTTCCTCAGCAGAAGGTGGAGGGCATTCAGATGCAGGAGCACTGCCTGCTGTCATGTCCTCATCCCTCCATCCGTCTGGGGATGCAGTTGGTGGGTCTCATGGTGTCTTGCTTCAAGGCGGTTCCCTTTGCCCAGTTCCATGAGACCGCTTCAGTTAAATCTCTTGACCGTTTGGGATCAGAATCAGGAGTCCCTGGAGCAGGAATTCGCTCCCCTCTCCTGGTGGTTGGACTCGAGGAATCTTCTAGTGGGCAGGTCCTTTCTGCCTCCGTGCTGGGAGATTGTCACCACAAACGCCAGTCTGACCAGTTGGGGAGGGGTTTGGCAATCGCTGAAGTTCCAGGGCCAGTGGGGCCCTCAGGAGGCCCACGCGCCTTTCAACCTCCTGGAGTTGAGAGCGATCAGGTTGGTTCTCCTCCGGTTGACTTCCCACCTACGGGGTGGGGCAGTCCAGGTCCGCTCGAACAATCAAACGGCTGTCGCTTACATCAATCATCAGGGCGGGACTCGGAGCAAACAAGCCCTCAAGGAAGTGTCCCTGATCTTGTCTTGGGCGGAGGAGAATGTTCCCTGCATCTTGGCGGTTTACATTCCAGGGGTGGAGAACCAGGAGGCGGACTCCCTGAGCAGGGGGAGGTCTCGTCTGGGGGAATGGTCTCTCAGCAAGATCTTTCTCGCCCTGTGTCACCGCTGGGGTCAGCCGGACGTGGACCTCTTTGCGTCCCGTCACAATCACAAGCTTCCCAAATTCGTCTCCCTGTCAAGAGATCCTCTGGCCTTCGCCACAGACGCACTAGCTATTCATTGGACGAAGTTTCGACTCCTCTATGCTTTTCCTCCTTTTCCTCTGTTGGGTCGTGTGCTGCGCAAGATAGCCCAGGAGGGGGTGCCGGCCATTCTGGTGGCCCCCCCGCTGGCTGAGGATGGAGTGGTTCGCGGACGTTGTCCAGATGGCGGTGGATCAGTTTGTCATGCCCGACGATCCAGATCTTCTCACTCAGGGACAGCTGTACCATCCCAATTTACAGACGCTGGCTTTGACGGCTTGGCTGCTGAAACCTCCTTCCTGATGTAAAGGGGTTTACCGGCTTTGGTCGTCAGTACTATGATTCAGGCTCGGAAGAAATCTTCTTCCATGATTTATTACAGGGTCTGGCATGCCGGCATTGCCTGGTGTGAATCTAAATCTTTCCTTGTCGCGCCTTCTCCATTTCCAGGGTTCTGGAGTTTCTTCAATATGGCCTGGAGTCGGGTCTACAACTGAGTACCCTCAAAGGACAGGTTTCGGCTTTGGCAATTTTTTTCCAAAGATCCTTCGCTACGCACAGGCTTATCAAAACTTTTTTCCAAGGAGTTACTCAAGTACGTCCACCGCGTAAGCCCTTGCTACCGGTGTGGGATTTGAATTTGGTGCTTTCTGCTCTCCAGGGTCCACCATTTGAACCCCTGTGCAATGCCTCTCTATCCACTCTGACTCTTAAGGTGGCCTTCTTGGTCGCTATTACTTCGGTGCATTGCGTCTCAGAATTGGCGGCGCTTTCTATGAAGAGTCCTTATTTTTTTTTTGAATTGAAAGTTTTTATTAAGGATGACACGAATCACAGACCAACATCTACAGAAACAATCAAAGAGGCATCAGATGTGAGCATGAAATTATATGACAGCTAAGTTATTAACTATTGATAGTCCAAAACAACATCACATGGTGTATAATAAAGCTTTTCCGGACATAGGCTGTGTCCTGCCTCACCTTATAACATTTTTAAAGAATAACAACACATGCACGAGCTAAAGACAAAAATGGGGACACACCTGTGGTGCGCCAGAAAAGACAAAGAAGAATGGGAGGAGGAAGGGATGAAAGGAAGGGACGAAAGGTAAGAAGGGAGGGGGCTCCCCCGCAACTACACCCAGGGTCACTCCTGGAGGAATTTAAGGTAATCTGCAGATAACGTGAATTGGGCCCAAGAACGCCAGGTCTCCCAATGCCTCCCACCGTCGTCCCTGAGAGAGGCCATGAGCTCCTCCATCCTGCAGATGTCCCCAACCCGCGACAGCCACATAGCCGTAGTGGGTGGATCTGACGATTTCCAGCAAGTGGGGATACAAGTCTTAGCAGCGAGCAGGAGAGGGGCCAAGAGAGATTTCCCCCTAACCCGCATGGAGGTGGGCGCAAGGTTGAAGACTCCTTATTTTGAGCGACATCAGGATAAGGTGGTGTTCCGTCTTAAACCGGAATTCTTTCCCAAGGTTGTATCTGTCTTTCATCTCAATGAGGACATTGTCTTGCCTTCCTTGTGTCCTGCCCCTTCTAATTCTAAGGAACGGACCCTTCATTCTCTGGATGTGGTTAGGGCGCTCAAATATTATTTGGTTGCCACTGAGTCTTTTCGGAAGTCGGATTCTCTGTTTGTTCTTCCTGCTGGGCCTAGGAAGGGCTTGCCTCCAGCCAAATCCACTATCAGTAAGTGGATCAGACAGGCAGTGGTGCAAGCGTACTCTGCCAAGGGTAAGGAACCCCCTTTCCGTGTTACAGCTCACTCCACTAGGGCTAATTGTTCCTCTTGGGCTTTTCAGCACCAGGCTTCTGTTGAACAAGTTTGTAAGGCCGCTACTTGGTCTTCCGTTCATACTTTTTCTAAGTTTTACAAGGTTGATGTTAGGGCCTCAGCTGATGCCGTTTTTGGTCGCAAGGTGCTTCAGGCGGTAGTGTCTTGAACTGACTGCTGTTTCTCACTGGGGATCCCACCCTTCTTCATGGACACTGCTGTTGGATGTCCCAAATGTGAAGAATTGAAATGAAGCAAGCCATGCTGTACACCAGGAAAAAAATAAAATTTTGTGATTACTCGCCTGTAGAATTGTTTTTACGGTGTACAGCACGGCTTGCTTCATCCCTCCCTTGTTATCGTTATCCTCTTTTGCCTTGTTATGGTGATTATCTTGAGAGAGTTATTTTTTAGTGGGGCTGTGTTTTATTGTTAACATGGCCTTGCCTCCCGGCTTCTTGCATTACTGCTTTCAAACACTGGAGTCTCTGGGTAATTCCTGCCCTTTTTATGGGCCGGGACGAGCCACAAGTCTTTCTGCAGTCAACTGCGCCACCTTGTGGCGGATTACCCAAATGTGAAGAATTGAAATAAAGCAAGCCGTGCTGTACACCGTAAAAACAATTCTACAGGTGAGTAATCACAGAATTGTATTTTTTACCTTCCCTTCTTCACCTTTGTAACTTCTGTCTCCTTTCTGCACATTACTTCAATTGATTTCCTTTGATCTCCTCAGCTTTCCTTCGTCTCTCTCTTTTCCACATTGCTTTTCCCATTTTCCTCTGTCCTAGTAGACTTCTGCAACACCCTCTCATCTGACGCTCGCCTTATCTTCCTCTATTGCTTTTCCACTGCTGCTCCTCTCTATTTGTCCCTCCACTGTCTGCTAATACCTGAGAAAATGAAGTTTTATATTCTAATATCAACCTACAAAGCTCAAATAAACCCCTTACTACATTTTATAACTAGTCCAAAACGTATCTGTCCAGACACAGTCTCCACCCTGCTCAGGACCTCCTCCTGTCCTCAACTCCGCTCACCTCCTCCCACTCTTATTTTCAGGTTTTCCTGAACGCTGCTCTACTCCTCTGGAAAGGCCATCCCCATACAATTCACCACCTGCCAAGCATTCAAAAGTCCCCCCAAAGCTTACCTGTTCAGACAAGCCTATCATCTGGCTTTAGGAACTTCACAATCTTGACAACCTTCGGAGCACTTCGCACCCCGCTTAGTACATACTACTTGTGACCTGACCATACTGTATGACTCCACTGATAACCTCAAGCTCACAGGTGCAGGACCTCGACTCCTATTGTAGTCAAGTATCAATGGGTGATATCTGACCCAAAATACCCCATGTATTACCTTGTAAAGTGCTACAGAAGATGATGCTGCTATATAAATAAACAATAATAATTAACAAGAACATTTGTCCCACCCAGTCTAGCTTCTACATTGTACAGCACCATGAAAGATGATGGCACTCTAAAAATAAACAATTAGTCCCCTCTCCTGCTTGACCCACATCTCTCTCTACCTTTTACATTCATCATTGTCTCCCACTTTCTTTCCATGGGTACATCATAGTCTGAATCTCAATGCTCGTTCAGTGTAACCAGGGCTGGCCTTGGGCTGGAGAGTGCAGCTCCACTTTATATGGATATATTGGCATAATGACGCTCATCTCCACAAACACAGCTGTATCTCTTTCTCCTGGAGGTCACTGCACCTTCGGACGGTCGGTTATTTGTTGCTACAGATATGGAAAAGTATATGGGTTTGTACAGCATTACCCAGAACTAGGCATAAAGGTCGCTATTCCTCAGGCTCACTATTAGCACACTATGGATATATTAGTACCAACACTAACCCAACACCTTTTAGTATGTTTGTCCTGGGCAGGATTTGCAACCTGTAAATTATAATTTACAGGTTAGCAAAGATGGCCTGACAAGGAAAGGTTATATGAGCACAAGGCCACGTACATGATTTTATTAGATTGCTCCCTGGCAAGATCTCAGCTGCTCACTCTAAGGTTGAAGAGGTCACCAGAAGAATCTGAGCAAGTGTTGTATAACATATGGGCAGACACAATGGAACACCCGGAGGGTGAGGATGCCATGAAAAGCAGACTTTTTACACACCTATCTGAACTTGGCTTTCAGTGACATACGGTGGATATAAAAAGTCTACACACTATAAACAATGGCAGGTTTTCGGCATGTATAAAGAAAAATAAAATCAGACCAACAGCTATCAGAGAGGGGTTCTCACTTATGCAGCCACCTAATTTGAGTTTTGTTATTTTTTTAATTTGTTTTTTTTTGCAATGGCATTGTGCAGACATGGGTCCCATGGAAGCTTGAACAAGTTCTGAAATGATTCTTCTTTGTCTGATCTTTTTACCTGATAAACACTGGCCTTTTCACAGGGGTATGTAGACTTATTATGTCAACTGTATTCTTGTGCCTTCAGCATCTCAGATAATCAAGGACCAACATTTTGGACAGGTAAGCTTTGTGGTCACAGGACAAAAAAAGGAAGAGCCCAAAGAGAAGACCAGAAAAACTTCTCAAGCATCATTCCACTATGTTCTCAGGCTTTATTCATCATTCAAGTTGGCCCTTCGTAATCCTGACAGATTAGGAAAGCCAGGTTGCTCTGTAAGCAGCTATCACAGAGACTCCTGTCCAGAGCATCCCAACTCAAGGCAAAACCATAGCGACTATGTCAAATCTTACTTGTTAAGAAGAGGATTGAAAACTTTTGAGATTTACCTATCCAGATCATCATGCAGCGGCTCATAACTCATCTGATAGCAATCAATTCTCTTCTGAAAATCCTCCACCACCTTATCCCGATCACAGCCCTTGTAGTCGGGGCTGTATAGCTTGACCTCCTACAAAGACAGATAGGTAGACCTGGTATAATGTTTTAAGATGTCATCATTCTTTTAATCATTTTTATTCAAGTGGACCTACAGGCTCCACCTCTGATACCTCCTGGGTCACCTCCCTATTCCACCTTGGCTCACATTTAGTTTGACAGTTAAGTGTTTTGGCAAAGCAATGCAGTGACACTCCTCCATCACTGGTACAGGGCGCTTCTCTAATGAGACACACTGAGCAGCTCACCTTCTGTAGGAGTGCAGTCACTCTTGTGGTAAACACACTGCAATAACTGGCAGAGATCTCCAGCAACCCCACCAGAAACCATATGTGGAGCAGGCAAGGGATAGGGAGGCAGCCATGGATGAGGAGAGGTTAAAGTAGTTCAAAACCCACCCTGGAGTCTACGAGACTCCAGGGCAGGCATACTACCTTCCCCCGAGGCATCCAGATTCTGGATGCTGCGCTGTATAAAACCTCCCAGGTCGCCCAGTACCGCCCCGATCCAACAGCACATGCACGGGCAGCACCGCTCCCTGCTTTAGCAGGCGTTTGTGGGCCGCTCACTGTTAGGTGGGATGTGGCCGCCGACGAGTTGGGGTCCGCTTAGACAAATGGGCGGGAGCAGATCTGAGTGGGCTGATTGGACAATAGGCCACACATGCGCTGTAGGACCGGGGAAAGACAAGTTGGAGTTGCCAACCTGGGGGATTTCACAGTAGGGCATCCCGCATCTAGGTGGAAAGGTGAAGGTAAAACGAGAGTATATGTTAAGGAGGAATGGAACCGTCAGAAGGGTGAGGGAGCTTGAGAGATTTTGTAGCTGTATATCACTCATCCTCAGAACTTACCTTAATGTTTTCAGCAATAATATCCGGGTCATCACAGATAGACTCTATGAAAAACACCTTTAAGAGGGAAAAAAAATGAATGAGAAAAAGAGAAGCCTCATCTGGCATTCTGGCATTAGCCTTTTAGGCATTCCAATCAATCAATGGTGGTACATTTTGGAGGTTACTCCACTTAAAGCGGTCCTTCACTCTGAATAAGAGTCTATCTTATATGTTTCCTCCACCCTGTAAATACAGATTGCTCACATTAAAAATCATCCTACCTGCATCTACTGCATGTTATGAGCCTTTAAACATTCAAGATCGCGGCTCATGGGACATCAGGCAGCCTGCAAACAGGAAGTGTCTTCTGACTGTGCTGCTCTGCATTCTGGGATTGCTGACCTTTTCCTGACCCCAGCTCTGCTCTGAGCAATGCACAGCTATAACCCCACTCCCTGTACTTTATCCCAATCTCCTCTCCTCAGTAAGTGTGATGCTTCTGAGTCAAGATGGCGGCGCCCGTATCCTAAAGTCCTGAACAGAATTGCAGCCCAGTGGGGGAAAGAATAATAAGTGACTAAAAACTTAAAATATATTAATTTTATATGCTGGGGAATCGCAAAATTTTAACATACAAAAACACAGAACAATAAATAACGTCTGTAACAACTTACTTTTCCTGCCACAGCTCTGTTCATAGACTGGCAACCCCACAGTTTTCCAGATTCCACAGCCTGGCCCTAGTCTGTTAGGTGAAGTGCTGAGTAAATGGGGACATGGGGCGGGTTCACAAGGCAAAGCAGCAATGACCCAGTCAGGTTGAACAGAGGCAATGTCCAGGCTGGGCTAAATTGATTCTACCTACCTGAAAGAATCTGGAGACGACTGAGAGATTACCCTTATTATTTAACTTATAAAGTGCCATCATATTCCATAGCACTGCACTAAGCAGTAATGATAAAAGACAGGGTCAAACATACAGTACATAGACTATTACAGAAGCTACAAAGTTTAAACTGAATGCCATGAAAACAGGGGGAGGGAGAAGCCCTACCTAGATCTTACAGTCCCTCTTTGACAGAATATTAGCAGAGATTTTCATCACAGCATTAAAGGGTTAATTCACTAGCGACCAAACCAGAACAAAGCACAATAAAGCAGACCTAAGCACTCTCTGCATGTGTGTCCTGTGTGGGTGTAGGTCTGCTGTGAAAGCAAAACCTCTGCTTGCTTAAAGGCTCTGTAAAGGCAAAAAAACACAAATCTGAACTGCCCGCTGCCAGGATCCCTCATAGCCATAGAACCTTACTCACTTCTGTTCTTGGATAGTCACCTACGTGGCCCAAGTTACACACACAAAAGCCAGCTTAAGACACCAGAGCAGAGCAGAACAAAAACATAAGTAAGTGAGGCTACAAGGATGTGAGAATGCAGACATTCGCTTACTATATTTTTTATTCTGCCACTTACAAATCAGCAAAATTTGCATGGGATCCACGGGCCTGGGTCTACTGTAGGCTGCGGTTGTTGATGCCAGTGCTAAAGAAGGAACCTGATCAATAATTTTTTGAGTTCATCAGTTTACCAGATGTTTCACACATGGAGGAGCCAGACACAGATGGTGCTCTCCAGACATATCCTGCAGGGCCATAAACCAGTAAGAGGTCAAAGGATTCCAGTTTAGAAACAGACGAGAAGGAGGCACAAGAACATATGTGAGGCTATAGGGGCCAACCTATACTGCCTGTATCATTTACCCCACTTAAGCTAATGCTGCCTCTGCAGAGTGCCATTGCCCTTCCTCTTGCATGTCAAAGGAAAGTCATCATTAGAAGTGATTAGACAAAGGCTGGAGGGGGTATTGGGTCATGAACTACAAGCTGGGAGAGGATCGATTTTTTTCTGCAGAGCTGAAGTTGGGACATAATCTGACTTTTAGCAGATTGTAGCCCCAAGACTCATTTCCACCACTAATTGTGGCACAATTTTAACCTCCACCATGCATACCAATCTTCACATGTAAACTTGGTAGATCCAAAAGCACAAATCTGTGACATACATGCCTAAAGTGGGGTCAGAATCAGGAATGTCTACACCTCCTGCATGTCTGGCTGTGGCGACACTGATAATCAGCAAAATATTCAAAGGACTATACTGTACCTTGTAACCTCGCTCACTGGCAAACTGTAAGATCATGTTCCTCCTCTCTCGGGTAGTGTTGGTGGCATCAAACACCTAGAGGACATAACCATAATATACATTAGATTTATAACCATGGAGACGGGTTTCTTTCTTGGCCAGCCGGCCTATTTATAATAAGCAGAATCTATCCTGCTTTTGTATAATGTGCCATATTGCCAAACAACTACCACCTGACTACACTTGAGCGTCTGTGTAGATCCCCACCCAAACAATCTGTTGCTGGGCATTGAGAACAGTGTTGGAAAACCAGCATGGTGTAACTCTTTAAAATACATCCGAGTCTAGTGAAAAATGTACTGATTAGCAGTTCTCACCGCACATAGCATCCTGCTACTAATGCCTCCTCTTCCCCTTCTAATACCATACCAAAATGATGTCAACTTCACAGACTAATTCCTACTCTTGATGTTTTTGTTCAGCGTCACGTACAGGGTTTGTAAATATGAAGGAGCATACATGAGTTTGCTCCAAACTTCAGGAGAAATTGATTCAGCACAAATCTGAATTTCTTGTGGCAACTGAATATTTCCCTGAAAGCCTTAAAGAGATTTTTCACCCCCCCCCCCCCCCCAAAACAAAAGGAAAAAGGTGTAGCTGGCTGGGGATATGACACAAGGGAAATTAATTCCCCCACCGCTCCTGCCTGCTCTTGTTTCTTGACATGTGTACTCCCATTCGCCTTATTTTTGTAATACATATCACAGCATACTTACAATGTTGGTGTCTGGCTCTGCTGTATGTTGTCCCTGCGCCTCTGTGACAGATGCTGAGGAGGCATCAGAGAGTAGGGACAACAGACAGCAGCGCTGGATGCTGCCACAGTGAGTAGGTGCCCCTCCATTATGTCCTCCCAGCCAGTGCTAGGAGTTAGAGAGGTGCCCCCTCCCTCCTCCCGGCCGGTGCTGGGAGCAAGAGCAGCTGTACCCCTTTGTTCATCCTCTCTCCTCTAAGGAGTCCAGCTCCAGCAGGTGCAATAAAACATAACTAATTCATATTTAAAGCAAGTCCAACAAGGTGAAGGTCCCGGCAGGAGCACAACACGTTCCGAGGGCTCAGAGCGCCCCGTTTGTCATTTACAGAGCAGCAGTGGCACCAGAGACTGAGCCCTGTCAGTAGGTGGAGTGGAGAGGCTGCATGCACCTCCACTGCCTGCCCCTGCTGCTTAGGGTGCTGGGTGGGGGGAGGGCTGCTGACAGCTGCAAAGTCCCCCTTGACTACCTACCCACCCATCTACCTAAATTACCACCAAACTACTCATCCACCAACTTACATGACCACCCATCAACCTACTTGCCCACCCATCTACCTACATGAGCATGGTTTGGGGGGTGCGTGCGTGCACAAGCTGGTCTAGGTTCCAATGTCGCCTAGCAACAGGGGGAGAGGGAAGTAACACAGTCAGGGTGTCTGAAGCAAGTTCTGGGAATCTTGCAGAACCTGGCCATTATGCTGATTATTATGCGGCATTACAGAGTCAAGGACCACGTCCCTTTGCTTCAGAATAGAAATCATAAGGTGAATCTGTAAACCTTGGTATTTCAACCATTTCTTTTCATTTAAAAATGGAACATAGTTTAGGACAGTGCCAAATGTAGCCCGACGCAATGGTGTAACAATTACCTTTTTCTGAAATATGACTTTAAATAAAATACCATTTTGTGAGTACTCACCTGTACAATGGTTATTACGAGTATGTCACACACCCCACTTCCAAATATTCATGACACTTGGGAACCCGGCCTGTAGAGGGCGATCTTGCAGAGATGACATGGAAAAAGGAGCCCCTCCTGGTCCATAAGTACTGGGTTCCTCCCACTATTCCTCAGTCTTTTTAAAAAGCAAATTATATTCAATAATTGAAAAATAGTTTGAAAATAATAATCACCATATAAAGGATCCCTTAGAACAAAAAAGGGCGGGGGAAGTGGGGTGTGTGACACTCGTAATAACCATTTTACAGGTGAGTACTCACAAAATGGTATTATTCCTAGTATGTCACACACCCCACTTCCAAATATTCATGACACTTGGGACATCCAATAGCAGTGTCTATAATGGGTGGGGATCCCCAAGGAATAATGCATAACTTAAATTACTGCAGCTTGCAGAATTTTGCGGCCAAAAGCAGCATCCGCTGAGGCCCGCACATCAACCTTGTAAAACTTAGAAAAAGTATGCACAGAAGACCAAGTCGCAGCCTTGCAAACTTGTTCAACAGAAGCCTGGTGCTGAAAAGCCCAAGAAGCTCCAATAGCACGAGTAGAATGAGCGGTGACACGAAAAGGGGGAACCTTCCCCTTAGCCATATAGGCCCCAATGATGGCATGACGTGTCCACTTACTAAGGGAAGATTTGGCAGGAGCAAAACCCTTCTTGGGCCCAGAAGGCACAACAAAAAAGGCATCCGTCTTGCGGAAGGCCGAAGTAGTAACTAAATAATACTTAACACAACAAACTACATCCAAAGAATGTAAGACCCTTTCCTTGTCGTTACTAGGTTTAGGACACGAGGAAGGAAGAACTATATCCTGATTTAGGTGGAAAGCAGACACCACCTTAGGAAGGAAATCCGGTTTAAAACGGAAAACAACCTTATCTTGATGCCTCTCAAAATAAGGGGCTAGAATAGACAAAACCGCCAGTTCAGAAACTCGGCGGACAGAAGTAATAGCAACCAAAAAGGCAACCTTCTGAGTAAGAATAAGAAGAGGAATATCCTGCAAAGGCTCAAAGGGAGCAGCCTGCATAGCTGAAAGCACCAGGTTAAGGTCCCAAACAGGAAGTATAGGCTTTCTGGGAGGCCGCACATGCGCTACTCCTTGGAAAAAGGTCTTAACCAAAGGATGAAGAGCAAACGACCTTTGAAAGAAAATAGCCAAGGCAGAGACTTGCCCTTTCAAAGTACTAATCTGGAATCCCATATCCAGACCTTGTTGCAGATATTCCAGAATTCTAGGAATAGAAAATACTCACACCAATCAATATAGGACCTCCAAGTCCTGTAATAAATGACAGAGGAAGACTTCTTCCTAGCTCTTATAAGAGTCTGAATAACCGCATCAGAAAGACCTTCTTCTTTCAAGATGGAGACTTCAGCAGCCATGCCGTCAAAGCCAGCGTTTGTAAATTGGGGTAACAAAGTTAACCCTGAGTGATGAGATCTGGAAGAAAAGGCAGATGGAAACAATCCACTGCCAGCCTTACAACGTCTGCGTACCACAGACGTCTTGGCCACCTTGGCGCCACCAGAATTGCTGGCGCCTCCTCCAGTGCTAACTTGCGCACCACCTTGCTGATCATGGAGAATGGGGGAAACAGATATAGGAACCCCAGATCCTTCCAGGCCAGAGACATGGCATCCGCTGCCACTGCCAGAGGATCCTGGGATAGAGACACAAAAGCTGGCAGCTTGTGATTGTGGCGAGAAGCAAACAGGTCCAACCGTGGAGTCCCCCACTTGTGACAGAGGAACTGAAAGACCCTTGGATTGAGAGACCATTCTCCCTGGCGAGAACATCCCCTGCTCAGGGAGTCTGCCTCCACATTCTCTATCCCCGGAATGTAAACTGCTGATATGCAGGGAACATTGATCTCTGCCCACTGAAGGATCAGAGACACTTCCCGGAGGGCACCCCAACTGCGAGTCCCTCCCTGGTGATTGATGTATGCAACAGCTGTTCGGTTGTCTGACCGAATCTGAACTGGCAGACCCTGTAAGAAATGGGTCAGTCGAAGTGGAACAAGACGTATGGCCCGAAGCTCTAATACATTGATTGGAGAATGAGCCTCCTGAGGCCCCCACAATCCTTGGAACTGATGCTTCTTCCAGAAGCCCCCCTAGCCACCCTCTACCGGATCTAGACCACCGAAAGGAAGGGTTAAAAGAGACCACTCCACAAAAGGAACGACGTTGTTTCTTACGCTGAGGTAATTTACCTCCTTTAGTGACAGAATCCAATTTTTCTCCAAAGAGGCGCAATCCCACAAAAGGGAGCGCTGTAAGCGATTTCTTGGCTACAATATCAGTTGCCCACTGCCGCAACCATACTGACCGACGGATGGCGACTAACAAGGCAGAGGTTCTGCTGCACATGAGCAGAGTATCATCTAAGCCAGAAAGTACAAAAGATGCAAACATCTCACATCGCTTAAGAGCGGCGTACTCATCAGAGGCCGGATCAAGCCCTGAGTAATTCATTAGGTCTCTCACAACAGACCTAATAGCCACTGTCATGAGCACTGAAGCACCAACAGGCAGCAAGGCCGAGCCCACACTGGAAAAAGCGTGGCACGCCATTTGATCAATACGCTTATCCTCTCCATCTTTAAGTGTAGTGGAGTCAGGAGAATGCAACACAGAAGAATTGGATAAATTAAGCACAGGGGCATCCACCACAGGTGGTGATGATCAACGCTTAACAGTATCAGCTGGGAAGGGATATTTTTTGTCCCAGCCCAAGGGAATGCCAGGAAGCCGCGCAGGCTTCTCCCAATCTTTAAGAATAATTTAATCAAAAGGCTTTTGATTTGGAAATTCTAAACGAGGTTTAGAGACTCCAAAGAATTCCCCTTTTTGAGGAGGGACTACTTCAGGAGGAGTGAAACCTCAAAATAACTGAGCAAGAACCTTTGGGGTATCCACAACACTAGATTCGCCCTGCTCAATCACAGTACCAACAAATTGCTGTTCATCAGAAACATCTGATTCCTCATATAATTCTCCTTCTTCTAATTGAGAAGGATCAGACCAATAAAGCATTTCACAATTATCCGACTCACTTACCGGAACGGCCTGAGTCAAATGTTTCCTTTTAGCTGAGGCCTTCTTGGCCACAGAGCTAGACATTAATTTTTCAAGATGAGCCAATCTGGCACATAAATCAGAATGCAACTCACCACCCATGACAATATCACTGGGTGTACGGACAAGACATGGCGGAGTAGGAGATGAGGCAGAAGCCGCAGACGCCGAAGCCTGGACCCCAGTTTGCTGCATAATAGTTAATTGAGCACAAGGGCCGCAAAGAATTGCATATTCCATATGGTGTTTAGTATTATACTATAATTGATATAGTCGCCAAGTATATATGTGATTTACGCAATTGCTACCCGGGATTCCCCTTTAAATAGTCCCAAGTGGGAGGATATTAACACAAATGGACCCCCAAATAAGGCTTTAAGGGCTAAAGACCAGGAGAAACTCCTTTTAAAATAAAGAGTTTCCACCTACAAAGAAAGCAAACAGTCACCAATGCACACAATACAATAAATGGCAAAGCATGAAAAAAAAATGGCAGAAAACTCCCTTCAGCAAGCTGAGGGGTACTCACAGCACCAGGAAATCAGCTCGCACCATGAGTCGAAGACCATAGGGAGCAGCAGGAGCCAGGCAGACAAAGAGAGCACACCACTCGAATCACATGACCAAGAATGGAGGGAAATACAAATCTGAACACAGCCAGAAACAAAGAGCTTTAAAATGTAAGCAAAAAAGAATGCTGCCTAGACAGAGATAGGAAAATCTAAATAAAACATATCCTATTAAATAGTATAGTATACATAATAATATATATGTAATAAAGATTTATTTTATATATCTTTTTTTTTTTTTTATTTGTGTGCATGGTGACAAATAAGCCCAGATAACGCCCCCCCCCCCCTCCTCTTTACCCCAGCAGGGTAAAGGAGAACTAAAGGGGAGATGATAGAAATGCACCCATAAGGCACAAGGGGATTATAAAGGGACAGGGGCATCCCATGCTGGGAACACCAACCCGGAAACCGCCTACCCACATTTGGTGGGTCTCACGGAGGAGTAAAACACCTGTATACACCAGAAGGTGTATATATCTACCTTTGCCTGAACCATACAGCCAGGGCTGGGTGGCATACAATATAACCAAGCAGGTTTAAAGAGTTTCAGACAGAAATAGAGAAAAAAAGGAGCCGGGAGCAAACCCGGCTACCTGCAGCTTGAAGGAGAGTCATCTTCTGAATGCTTCGCCGACTGCAGAGACGAAAAGACTGAGGAATAGTGGGAGGAACCCAGTACTTATGGACCAGGAGGGGCTCCTTTTTCCATGCCATCTCTGCAAGATCGGCCTCTACAGGCCGGGTTCCCAAGTGTCATGAATATTTGGAAGTGAGGTGTGTGACATACTAGGAATAGTAAAAATTCACCAGCTCTGGCTGTCCTGGGTTGTGTGTCCCACAGAAGATAACGCAGTCGGTGGGAGTATGAGGGCCTTGCCCAGCGCTGAAATGGGGGCAGAGTTAAACCGGACCTTCAGCATGATTTAATGAAAAGCCCAAACTCTTAAAAACAGTTCCCCAGCATCTAAAATTAATATATTTTACTTTTTTAGTCACTAACTTATTATTTTTTCCCCCACTGGGCTGCAACTTACTTATAGCTGTGCTTTGCTCAGACAGAGCAGAGCTGGGGTCAGGTAAAGGTCAGCAGTCCCAGAATGCAGAGCAGCACAGTCAGGAGGCACTTCCTGTTTGCAGGCTGCCTGATAAGATGGCGGCTTCCATAAGCCGCCATCTTGGATGTTTAAAGGCTTATAACATGCAGTAGATGCAGGTAGGTGATTTTTAATGTGGACAATCTGTATGTACAGGGTGTGGGAAACATATAAGATAGACTCTTATTCAGAGTGAAGGACCGCTTTTAAGGTTTTTCTTTTTTTGACTTGAGTTTGTTGAAAGTTTGATTAGGATGATACCCAAATGTGTATATCTGGAAGAGGTTACAAAGTAACTGCATCCATCTCCCTTATCTGGTCTATAGACCACCACCCATGAAGCACATCCAACATAAATTTTAAAGTGGACCAAAACCCAGGATTTTGACTATCCTAGGTTTTGGTCCTTGCCCCCGGGGCACCTAGATCAGTGGTGCCCCGCTGTGTGAAACCCCACAGATCGCCAGAAGAAACTCTCCTCATCCCGGGCCTACGGCACATGTGCGGCAGCTCATCCAATTGGCGCGCTCGGAGCCGCTGACATCACGCCATTTAAGATGGCATCTAAAGCCAGCGTCTCCGAGCGCGCTGGCGGATGCATCCCCCTCTTCCCTTTAACAAGGAGCGTTTGTGAATGCCCGGGGCGGGCACGTGTGCTGCTAGAGGGATAGCGCGAATGTGCCGTTGGACCGGGAAGAAAGGTAAGTGAACGGGGCGACCTGGGGGGTTTCACACAGTGGGGCATCCAAAACCGGGGGGAGGGAATCGATTGGCCCAGGAATCTCAAGCTGGGTTCTGAGCGACTTTACAGAAAACAAAAAGGTTACTCCTCTATTTTATATCCTCTGCAGCAGCTCCCAGCTGGATCAGCACCCAGAAGCCTCACAATTTCTGAGAAGTCCTGCGGCAAACTTGTCATGGCTACACACCTGCATCTGTGCAGGCCTAACTCTATTCACTGCAATGGAGGTAGCGCCACTCCTTTGTAGTGAATGGAGTGGGCGTGCTCAGGCACTGTGAATGATGTAAGGGCGGAGCTGCAAACAGCAGGCTGAAGCAATTCTGTGGCATGGGAGTCTCCGGGAGCTGCTGCAAGGGAGAAAAGAGTACCCCTTTTTTTTTTTTTTAACTTATGTATATAGTTCTTTTAACCATTTATATTGTCTAAATTTTCAGACACATCCTGAAATCCTTGATAGGCATAATAATCAAATCTAAAAAATAAGACACCATCCTTGCTGCACAGTTGTGGGTGTCATGGCAACAGCCGCATTTTCTAAATCTGCCTAATAGAGCGCGTAGGAGGAGAATATATTGGATTTTGCTCACAAGCACTTCCCAGTGTATGCTATTCCTGCACCCCTGGTGACTGCTCAGGCCGCATGAAGCGCTTGAAGTGATAAGTAGCAATTTGGATAAGGTTTTGCATTTGGATATTGTTCCTGGGATGGTCAGCTAGAGTGTTTGTATGGTACATTTAATAAACAGTTTATCTTTGAATATCTTGTATTTTGGTGGTTGTTTTAAATGGGTTTGGGGGGGGTACTAGTATTTCCAAGTTATTATTATCGATGTTATTATTATTTATACAGCACCGTCATCTTCTGTGGTCATGTACAAGCTAGAAGTTTCAGGCAGGGTACAATACTTATAATACACAGGGTATTAAGCAGAGATGCAACAAAACAAGTTGATAATGGAGTTCAATAATGGCCCGGACCTTGCAACCTTACAATACAAATGAAGAATAAAGTGGTCATTTACCATCCTTGCCTGTTTGTCTCAGGGAGGTTGCAAGTATACAGTTACCCTCATCTGCCCCTCCACTTTTTTTTCCTAGAAGCTCTTTCAGACACCAAACCAAAAACAGCAGTACAAACTACAAAAACCAGCACCCCTTACTGGTGAAGTTTCTGGCCACCTCAATGTGCCAGTTTCCTGTCCCCTGTGTGACGGCCCCAAAAGAAGGAAAGGCAGGTTTTTCTATTGCAGGCTGGGAGGTAGTAGGGTACATAGAGGTAAAGGTCAGCTTTGATAGAAGGTGGGTCAATGAGCCTTGAGGATGAAAAGGAGATGTTGGGCAGGAAGTGATGGCAAGGCATCACTACAGGAATAGAAGAAGGGCAAATGTATAACAAATATACATATATATTGCAAAGTAGCCCCACTGCCCACTGTCACTATACCAAAAATCATTTCCAGGGGAAGGAAGGATTATTCACCAAAACAAGAAAAAAATGCCAGGAGTAGCACTTTAAAGTGGACCAAAAGTGATCCTGGAGTCTATAAGACTGCAGGGCCGCCAGATTCTTTGCCCTCAGGATGCCCAGCTGTGTGAATTCCCGCCCCTCCAAGTCTCCTGTGAAAATTACCTTCTCCCAGATACGACGACACATGCGAGGGGAATGCACCCTATTAGAGGCTAGCAGGGGTGCAGCCGCCAACGTTTTCGGTTGCTTTTAGCTAGATTTGGTCCTTAGCAGTGTCTTAGCCAAAACTGTAGAGCGTGCCAATTGGACGAAATCCTGCGCATGCACTGTAGGAATGGGGGAAAGTGAGTTTTACTGGGCGACTTTGGGGGTTTTCACGCAGCGGGGCATCCCAGTTTTGGCAAGGACCAAAACGCGGGATAGGCAAAACCCTGGGTTTTGGTCCACTTTAAAGAGAATACATTTCCAAGGTCCCTGATTTTAGAAATGGAAAGATCCACCAACTCTGTTTTCTGGAGTTTCAGTTTAGCTTTACATACACCCAATGAAGACATTGTTAAACCACCTGGACACCCTAGCGGATGTGGGGTAACTAAATACCAAGCCAACAGTGCAGGTGCTACGGCACGCTGAACTAACATTTTGGGTCTTATTTCTGATGTGCGCCATTTAGCATCTTTCTGGTGGCTATAGAGTCAGCATTTTTCTCTTTTCTGGCTCTGCGCTGTGGACTACAAATGGCGCTATAAGTCACAGCAGCAAATGCTAACTTGCTTTGATTGTTGCGCCAGGTATGTCAGGACTGTTGGCCCTGACTGCCAATTATTCCAGCGCCAGTGAGTGCCACTTTGTACCGCCGTTTCTTTGGCACTGTATGGCGTATTTATGCCTTTTTTTTTCTTCTTGAATTCTTTGGCGTTTCTTTTTCTGGTGCAGGTCAGCGTTTCATCATTACACAGTTACAAGATATCACTTCTGGGGACAAAAGGGAAAAACCTTACAGTGCATTTAGGCTGCGTTTTAGTAGCTGTTGTCCAAATTACACATTTGTAACAAAAAGCATCAAAAAATTAAAATAAAAATAAAAGAGTATTGGCAGCTAGGTCCTGTGTTTCCATTATTGACAAGTCACAATGCAAGTTCTGTACAAATGTGTGTAATATGCATTAGAAGCATAAAACACTACAATCCAGTTCTGCCCATTGTGCTCTATGGGATCTTGAGCTACTGCTGCATCAATTGAGAGCCCGATGATGTGACCTGTTGGGAGCTAGTGTTAAATAAGATGCTAGCTGGCGCCTGTATAGGCGCCTATAAGGCTCAGAAATGAAATATAGAACAAGTAGAAAAAAAAAGTCAGCCCATCCTGCCTCAGAAGAACATTTTTATGTCATTAGATATTTTATATAACATCCAGGGTTCCCAAGTCATAAAAGGATAATTATATTTTTTAATTTATTAATTAAACTTACAGCAACATGGCCCTCCTCCCGTGACAGGTATGTGTGGACATCACTTAGCGCATGGAGGGCGCACTGCCTACAAAACAAAATAAACCAGTTCCAACCATATAACACAAAGTCTATACATCTGAAAGAGAAAAATTCAAGAATAGGAGCATAGTTTCCCATGAAAAATCAAGCACATGATCTGTGACAAATTCAGGAGTGATTACCGTATATAATTTCCTCAAGGATGGCTTTCTTATCTCTTTCCCTCATTAGGTTTTCCTCTCTGGTAAAGAAAAATGTATCCTGCATGTGGTTGCGGCAGGTAGGTGGACAATTGCAAGCGAGTGGAAAGCCCAAGATATAAACATTGCTAAGACCAAGACCAAGCAAACCAAGACTACAGAGGAACTAAATATTGTGCTACACTAGGGAAGGGATATTAGACAAACATAGCTAATTTAGAGAGTACAGGGCTCTCTGCAGATGATGCAAACTAGATGATTCCTCCCATTTTTATTCTTTTTCCCATATTACTCCACTTTGCATTTTGCTCTTCTGTCTGAGTGTTGGAGGGTGGATTTGTGTGTTTAACAGGTTTGTCAGCTTGTTTGGAAGAATTAATGTAATGGTTGGGTGATTGATATACACAAGGTTCTTTTGATGTAGGCTTGGTTGCTTTAATTGGCACTTGACATATGTAAAAGAAAGTTAAATAGGGATCTGTTTGTCATAAATGTTCCAGATTCTTAATACTGTGTTTCCCCGATAAATAAGCCCTAGTGTGATTGTTTAGCATTTTCACAAATGCTTTAAAATATTAGCCCTACCCCCCCCCCCCCCAAGATAAGCCTTAGTTACAGAGGAACGGGGTGGCTGTGCTGCCCCCCCCCCAATCTGCATTGGCCGGCTGTCTGTCCCTCTGCCCAGTCGGCCGTCCGGCTGTCTGTCCCCTCCGCCCAGCCGGCCGTCCGGCTGTCTGTCCCTCTGCCCAGCCGGCCGGCCGTCCGTCTGTCTGTCCCCTCTGCCCAGACGGCCGTCCGTCCGTCTGTCTGTCCCCTCCGCCCAGACGGCCGTCCGTCCGTCTGTCCCCTCCGCCCAGACGGCCGTCCGTCTGTCTGTCCCCTCCGCCCAGACGGCCGTCCGTCTGTCTGTCCCCTCCGCCCAGACGGCCGTCCGTCTGTCTGTCCCCTCCGCCCAGACGGCCGTCCGTCTGTCTGTCCCCTCCGCCCAGACGGCCGTCCGTCTGTCTGTCCCCTCCGCCCAGACGGCCGTCCGTCTGTCTGTCCCCTCCGCCCAGACGGCCGTCCGTCTGTCTGTCCCCTCCGCCCAGACGGCCGTCCGTCTGTCTGTCCCCTCCGCCCAGACGGCCGTCCGTCTGTCTGTCCCCTCCGCCCAGACGGCCGTCCGTCTGTCTGTCCCCTCCGCCCAGACGGCCGTCCGTCTGTCTGTCCCCTCCGCCCAGACGGCCGTCCGTCTGTCTGTCCCCTCCGCCCAGACGGCCGTCCGTCTGTCTGTCCCCTCCGCCCAGACGGCCGTCCGTCTGTCTGTCCCCTCCGCCCAGACGGCCGTCCGTCTGTCTGTCCCCTCCGCCCAGACGGCCGTCCTTCCGTCTGTCCCCTCCGCCCAGACGGCCGTCCGTCTGTCTGTCCCGCCGCCCAGACGGCCGTCCGTCTGTCTGTCCCTCCGCCCAGACGGCCGTCCGTCTGTCTGTCCCTCCGCCCAGACGGCCGTCCGTCTGTCTGTCCCTCCGCCCAGACGGCCGTCCGTCTGTCTGTCCCTCCGCCCAGACGGCCGTCCGTCTGTCCCTCCGCCCAGACGGCCGTCCGTCTGTCCCTCCGCCCAGACGGCCGTCCGTCTGTCCCTCCGCCCAGACGGCCGTCCGTCTGTCCCTCCGCCCAGACGGCCGTCCGTCTGTCCCTCCGCCCAGACGGCCGTCCGTCTGTCCCTCCGCCCAGACGGCCGTCCGTCTGTCCCTCCGCCCAGCCATCTATCTGTCCTTCTGCCCAGCCATCTATCTGTCCTTCTGCCCAGCCATCTATCTATCCTCTTGCCCAGCTATCTGTCTAAAAAATAAAGAAAATCATTCATACCATCTTTTTTCCTGGGAAAAAATGAATATAAGACCTGACCTTTTCGGGGAAACCGGGTGAACAACATTGTTTCCTATTTTTAATTTCCATGTTCCTACCCCTTATATGTCTTTTAATTTCTTCTTCCGACTTTGGGTTACTGGAAAAAACCTTAGCCATGGCTTAAAGTGGCTACTCTTTCCCATTTTCTATGTTTTCTATGTTCTATGTGGCTAAGCAGCCATCATGCCCCTACTTTTCCTTTTACTGGCCGTAACAAACATCTGGCAATAGTTCTGGGATTACAGCTACCAAAACACATGTTACACATAAAATCATAAACGAGTTACCCAACAACCCCCAGCCATTGAACTCACTTTCGGATCTGCATTGCTTCCTGGTTATCTGCTCGGAAGAACTCGTAGTTCCTGTAGACCTGCACGGCCTCGCGGCGATATTGCCCTACATTAAACACTGCATGGAAGACACGTGAAACAAGGAAAGCAAGTTATTGTAAAGCTGTCAGCGAGGCTTAGTCATTGCTCCGCACCCCTCACCCAGATCAGAGCAACACGCACAATGCTCGGCTTGTCTGGCATCATGTCAGCAGACGTCTCAGAGTGTCCCTCTCAGGAATGTACTCTAGCTAAAGATTCGAAGGCAATGAGATTTTGACTGGTCAGTTTAAAGTGGAACAAAACTCAGGATTTTGACTATCCCGGATTTGGTTCCGTGCCCCAGGGGCATCCCAATTTGGGTGGGCCCGTGTATGAAACCCCCAGATTGGCAGTAGTAGCTTACCTCTTCCTGGTCCAACATGCGCGGGCTCTCATCAAATCAGAGCCATTTGCTGTGCCTATGTTGATTGCTGAAGGACAATGGCATGGCAAAAGGGTCTGATTGGACGAGAGCCCGCCCCCATGCGCCATAGGACCGGGAAGAGGTAAGCTCTTCTGCCAATCTAGGGGGTTTCACTCAGCGGGGCATCCCAAAACATGATTCCCCCAGGGGAGCGGCTAGCCCTGGAATCTAAACTGCACAGGGTTTTATTCCTCTTGAATTCTACCTGCCCTAGTTATTACAAGAGTCTTTGTCTACAGTGGACCTAAGCCCTCCCGCAAACCCTATGCCAGGGAGGCTCCTGATTCACAGGGAAATTAAATTAAACTAACCTACCTCTCACACCATTAGTAAGCCCTTAATTAAAGAGATACTTACCCTTTCATAGCAAAGCTCCATCTGATAAACAGCAAAATAACCTCACCTATTCCCTCAAACCATCAATGAGCCCTGCATTAGAGAGATACTTACCCTCTCATAGCAAAGATCCATCTGATGGGGGGACAAGAGACTAACCTCACCTATTCCCTCAAGCTCTCAGTGAATTAGAGATACTTACCTTTATTTAATGAAGCGTATCTCCTACATTTTAAGCTCACGAGCAGCAGAAGCAAGTGGCATACACGCCTTGTACACTTGGACCCTTATCTGGCACAAGTTTTCAGTGAGGGTTTAGGTCTGCTCCTGAACATTCCTGGTGGCAGATTCTCTTCTGTCACCCACAAACTAAAATGGGTGACTGCAATAATCTTTGTGTTATGTGATCTCACATAGACAATGAGATTCACTCTTTACATATGTGTGTATCAGAATGGGTCAAACCCAAGCCAAGTATAATGGAATTTCTCCCAGAATCCCTTGCAGTAAGATGGCCCATGCAAATGATCTCTTTACACCTCTTAAAGCTATATCCAAAGCACCTTGATCGGTCAGGGTGTGCAGTGCTCAGGAATAGCATATAGGAAACTATGTCACCGCCCATGCTTACTCGACATGTATTTTTGGGTTTTAGCCCTCGCTAGTACAAGGCTGGAGTTAGATGGCGACATGGAAGGTGAGGATCGGCGTGCCACATAATCATCACAAGCCTGGTTGCTGAAAGTCCTGTATCTGTTGACTAAACAGGATGATCTCCCTGTGGGGACATCACAAAGATCATTACTTCTAATCCTTCACTGCTTTTAGCCAAAGCTTATGGCTTGTTTCTATGAACCAATAGAATTGGCTGTTCATCGAGCAAATGGATGAACGAGTGGCTCATATGGGAGCAGGCGATTGGGTTCGGACGTGAAAAATGTGTCTACTAATTTGTTAACAGCTCACACTCTGCTTTCTGTGTCCACATGTCAACGGTCATGCGACAAACATTTTTTGTCAGCCAACACTAGTAGACCAACAAATTCTCTTTTATCGTTTGGTCTCAGTGGGTATTTACACAGATCCATTATTGTCAGATTGTGGTCGATTTAGCAATTTTTTTATCATAAATCACGTAATTCGTGGAAATAGGCTATTAGAATACATTCTAAAGAGAGGACTCACTAATAAATAATGCAATACACTACAAGAAAACCAGGGCAGACTTACACAAAGAATCTAGGGCACTCACAATGCCCCAAACCGAGGAACAGCTCTTTATGGAGTCAAGACTTTAAATAAACAATTCTGTGAAATACTCACCTGTAGAATTGGTATTATAAGTATACAGTACGTCCTGCTCCAGATAGATTACTTACACTTGGGTTATCCTCCGCCAGATGAGTATTTCACAGAATTGTATTATTCTTAGTATACAGTACGTCCTGCTCCAGATAGATTACTTACACTTGGGACATCCAATAGCAGTGTCCATAAAGTAGGGTGGGATCCCCAACAAAAAAGGTAACAGCAGACAGTTTAAACCACTGCCGCATGAAAAACCTTTTGGCCAAAAACAGCATGAGCTGAGGCCCTAACATCAACCTTGTAAAACTGTGAAAAGGTATGAACAGAAGACCAAGTAGCGGACTTGCAAACTTGTTCAACAGAAGCCTGGTGCTGGAAGGCCCAAGAAGCACTAATAGTACGAGTAGAAGTAATGGCTACCAGAAAGACAACCTTGATGGTAAGAACAGCCAGAGCAGCATTCTGCATAGGAGCAAAGGGAGCACCCTGCAAGGCAGACAAAACCAAGATCAAATCCCAAACAGGGACCACAGATTCACGTGGGGAACGCACATGAGCGACCCCCTGGAAAAAAGGTCTTAATCAAAGAATGCTGAGCAAAAGACTTCTGAAAGAAAACAGACAGGGCAGAAAACCTGACCCCTCAGAGTACTGAGTTAGAGTCCCACTCCAATCCATGCTGTAAGAACTCCAGAACCCTGGGGACTGAAAACACACAACAGGGAAGAGGCCTAGACTCACACCAGTCAAAGTAGGTACGCTATACCCTGTAATAGATGGAAGAAGAAGTTTTCTTCCTAGCCTTCACCATGGTATCAACCACCGAGACGGACAAGCCTTTTTCCACCAAGATCAAAGCCAGAGTTTGTAAATTGGGATGGCGTAAGGGCCCCTGAGTGAGCAGACCTGGCACCCCTGGCAGAACGTACTGGTCTACTGCCATCTGCACCATGTCTGTGAACACACTCTTCTTGGCCGCCTAGGGGCCACCAGAATTGCTGGCACCCCCTCCAGAGCAATCTTGCACAGGGGGAATGGAGGAGAGACATACAGGAACTGAATGTCCTGCCATGACAGTGCTAAAGCATCTGAGGTCAAGGCCAGAGGATCCTGGGACAGGGAGACAAAGGCCGGGAGCTTGTGATTGTGACGGGACGCAAACAGATCCACATCTGGTTGGCCCCAACGGTGGCACAGAGATTGGAACACCCTGTTGCAGAGGGACCATTCTCCCTGGCGAGAGGTCCCCCTGCTCAGAGGGTCTGCCAGCCGAATTTCCACCCCCGGAATGTACACCGCTGATATACAGGGAACATTGGCCTCCACCCAGGTCAGGACCAGAAACACTACCTGGAGGGCCCTCTTCCTCCAGGCGCCTCCCTGATGACTAATGTAGGCAACCGCCATCTGGTTGTCCGAGCGCCCCTGAACAGGCAGGCCCTGAAGGTGAGTAGGCAAGCGAGCCAGAACTAACCTGAGCGCTCGCAGTTCCAAGACCTCGATAGGAGTGTGGGACTCCCGAGGGCCCCCCCCCCCCCAACAGGTTCCTTGAGTCCATCCCCCCAAAAGGGACCTCCTGACCAGGGGGGAAAGCACACAGACCCTGTCCAGGGACGCCGAGTCCTTGTCCCATACAGACAATAGGTGAAGTTGCAGAGGCCTCAAGTGGAACTGAGCCCAAGAAACCGCCGCGAGGCACGTCACCATCAGGCCCACCAGCTGCATCCCCTGCCTAATGGAGGGATGGGGACAAGCTAGGAGGGACTAAACCTGTGCAATCAGATTGTCCACCTTCTGCTGAAGCAGGAAGAACCTTACCTGAACTGTATCCAGATTCATTCCTAGGGATGGAGTTACCCAGGTAGGGGACAGTGAGGACTTGGGATGGTTGATCGTCCATCCAAATGACTCCAGAATGGGCACCACCAGCTGAGTAACCAACCCTGCCTGATGCAGAGACTGGGAAGTGATGAGGATGTTGCCCAGATAGGAAAGCACGCGGACGCCCTGACATCTGAGTAGAGACATCACGTCAGCCAGCACCTTGGTGAGCACCCTGGGAGCTGAAGTGAGGCCAAAGGGCAAGGCCACAACTTGGTAATGTTAATCCATCAGAACGAACCTGAGGAACTTGTGATGACCTCGGAATACAGGAACATGAAGGTAAGCATCATTGATGTCCAAAGAAGTCATGAAATCCCCTTGGTGCAGGGAACTGATGGCAGAGCGCAGGGTCTCAATGCAAAGGCGCCTGCCCCTGACAAGAACTTGTTGAGAATCTTTAAGCCCAGGATGGGCCTGACAGAACCATCTTTTTTGGGTACTGAGAATAGGCTGGATTAAAAGCCCTTGCCCTTTTCTCTTAAAGGCACCTGGCAGATGACCCCCAGCTCCAGGAGGCCTTGCACTACATGCACTAGCTCCTGAGCTAACACAGGGCCCTGCGGAATCCGGGACCTGATGAATCTTGGAGGGGGATCGGCAGCAAACTCCAACTTGTAACCAGAGGACACTACCTCCTGAATCCACTGGTCTGAGACATGAAGCCTCCAGACGTGAGCGAAGTGCTGCAGCCATCCCCCCACCCGGATGGGCGAAGGAGCCCCATCATGCCTGAGGGGGCTTGGGAGAAGATTTGGCTTTGGGACCCCAGGAGGAGCCAGGACGACCATGTCCTCTGCCTCTACCCCAGAAAACCCCCCGGGCCCCAGGGAAAGATACCTGTCCTGCACCACGGTAAGGGGAGGAGAAGGAACCCTGACCCCGAAAGGGCCAGGACTGCCGCCTGCGCTGGAGTAACTTACCTCCCATAGCAAAAAGGTCCAGGCGGTCCCCAAACAGGCGTAGCCCCTTACATGGAAGCCCAGCGAGGGCCTTCTTTGCAGCCTTGTCTGCAGCCTTGTCAGCAGCCCACTGGCGCAGCCAAACCGAGCGTCTATAGCCAACACGAGGGCAGAAGTTCTGGCACACATTCTGATGGTGTCATCCAATGCTGATAGGACAAAATTTACGAAAGCAGCACAAATAGAGAGTGCATTAAACATCTCACAAGGGAAATCATCAGGGGCACTATTACGCATATTTCTGATAAGGGTTCTAGTGGCCACAGCAGTAACAACAGAGGCACAGACAGGGCGCAGCGCTGTCCTCGCACATGCGAAGGCGTGGGAGGCCAGCTGGTCAATGCGCCGGTCCTCAGCATCCCGCAGGGTGGTAGAATCAGGGGAATGCCTGACAGAGGTGTTAGATAGACCTAGGATCGGGGCATCCACCTCGGGGGGAGATGACCAACATTTAACCACCTCAGCAGTAAAGGGATACTTCCTATCCCAACTCTTTGCGACCCCGGGAAGTTTAACGGGGCACTCCCATTCCTTGAGCATAAGGTTATGGAAATGTGCCTGCCCTGGAAATTCGAAACGTGATTTTGCTGTATGGAAAAGCTCCCCCCTTTGCCTGGGAGCCTCAACAGGGAGAGATAGACAGAACCTCAAAGATCTGGGTCAATAATCTGTCAGTGTCATCCAGGGCCCAGGGGTCAGAGCCAGAAACGTCATGACACCTTGGTCCCTCATCAGATGAGCCTGAATCAGAAAGGAGCTCCCCTTCATCAGGGTATAGCCACACAGATTCCGAAACTCCTCAGTTCCCATAGGGAACACAGTAACATTAGGCGTCAAGTGCCGCATCTTAGCAGGGGCCTTACGCGCTAAGGACTTTGCAATAATCTGTTCAACAGTAGCCAGTCTAGAAGACACATCAGGCTGAGGATCCCCGCTATTATGCAACTCAGTAGGAGTGAGTTTTAAGCTTGGGGGAGTAGGCGAAGTAAAAAGAGGTGCAGCCACTGGCAGGCCAGATTGCAATGCAAGCACCTGCTCAGCACAGGGTACACAGACCCATGCCTTGTCAACGTCAGCATGAGGCTGCCCACACGCTACACACAGCCGGTCTTGTCCACACGGGACCCTGGTAACACTATCCTGGGATGCCTCCACATGGCGATTCAGGCACGATATTCCAGTAGGGATTGACGCTATAAGCAACCCTGGATGGCCCAATGACCTGCTAGGGAAGTGGGAGTAATTATACAAGGCCCAACTATCAATTACACCGGGCCGGGAGAAGCCAATGGATTCACCCGTCTGAAAGACACAATGGGAAGAGGGGGTGTCAGAACCAAACACACTAAAAAGAGTATTAAGCCGCCCGGGAGGGCACTTACGGACCACGGTAAGTAGAACCGTCACACACGCGCGCGGCCCTGACAAAATGGCGCCGAGAGTACCTCGAAGGGCGGGCCAGAGCGAGCCGTGACACATAGCGCGCCGAGCCCGCCCCCCCCCCCCCCGAAAGAGTGCGAAGCCCACAGACAAGCAGCCAATGAGAGCGCAGAAGCGTCTGAGGTAACGCCGCCACCCGGCGCGGAACATCCAAATGAAAGAAAAGACGCGCGGCAATTGTAAAAGTAAAAAGACAAGTCCGCGCGGCGGCTGGTACCACGTATCTAGTCAAAAGACAAAACACCATATGCCCGAATGACTATACACACTCACCCACACCCCCCCCCTTTTCCCCCCCGAAGGCTACAGGGAGAGTGAGGGAGGATGGCGGCCCTCTGTACAGGACCCACCGCTACACGGGGCATGGGACAGTAATGCGGGAGGGGCATCCCATAAAGGCTCACCATCAGCCTATACCGCCTACCCTTTGGTGGGGGATTGCGGCGGAGCAGCGGTCCTTAAGCACACATGGTGCTGCCTACCTTCACCCGACCAGCGCAGCCCAGGCTGGGAGGCACATCACACGAGGAACGGGTGGGAATAGTCCAACAGGGCCACAGGCTAATAGCCCCGCTCACCTGCGAGAGAGTGATAATATCATGTCTTCGTAGTAGGCACTGCAGAAAAATCTGGGGATTTGTGGGAGGTCCCGGGTATTTGAGGGGCCGGGAGGAGCCTGTTTTTACATGTCTCTGCAGTGCAGCGCTATCTGGCGGAGGATAACCCAAGTGTAAGTAATCTATCTGGAGCAGGACGTACTGTATACCAAGAATATAATTAGAGAACTACAGGAGGGCTCAGACATGCATTTATATTGTCTCATGGATGTGGGGAATAATCAGATTTAGCTTGAACAAAGGCTTGCCATAATCTCCTTTATCTTTGTATTTTACCTTTTTTTCTACCAGGCTCCAGTCTTATGGTAGAGCAGGAGTAAGAGGAAGGGAATCATTGGGGTCGATTCAGCACCAGTAACCTCTACTATTTTTCAGAGAGAAAACGGACGTTCATTTTCATGGTTTACCCTGGGGCCGATTCATCACCAGGTAAAAATTTACATTCAGTTGCTGAATCACTCCCAGGGCAGACAATGAAAGTGAATGGGAGTAGAGATTTGTTACCTGTTGCCAAATGGTTACCCTGACCCTATTGTGTTTGTGTAACTAGGTGGATATAAAAAGTCTAAATACCTCAGGTAAAATGGCAGGTTTTTGATATATACACACACACACACACACACACACACACACACACACACACACACACACACACTTTTTTCCCACACTTATTCTGACTAATAATCTGTGCAATTCCATTAAAAAACAAACTGAAGTCAATAAGAGAAAGAAAATAAATAACAAAACTCAAATAATGTTGCAGGAGTGTCTTATAATTGCAGGAACGTGCATCAGCCGGACAGCTGCCCCTCGACCAGCACAGGCGCCATGGGAACATTGGATGGGTAAGGACACGGGGGAAACTGCAATTTCACACAGCGGGGCATCCTAAATTGGGATGCTCTGGAACTGTCCAGGCCTGAAGTCTTTTAGATTCCAGGGCCGGCCAAAAGTTTTTATGCTCTTTAAATAATAGTCAAACAGAATCATTTTAATTGATGCCAGCTGTGTACTATGCCAATTGTTGTAGTAGGATTATTCCTGACATTTTCTTAGTTGCATTTGACAGCTAAAACCATGGCCTGTAAACAGCTTAGGATACATCAAGGAGATCCCATTATTGAAAGAATCAGTCAGGAGAAAGGTACAAAAACATTTCCAAGGTAATCTGTGAAGATTGTCATAAACAAGTAGATAAAATGTTGCACAATAGTGACATTACCAAGCACTGGACATCGTTGAAAAACTAATAAAAAGGACAAGAAGGAAGTTCTGGGAAGCTGGCAAGAGTCTTACAGAAACTTTAAAGTGGACCAAAACTGGACCTAATGTCTATAAGGTGTAAGGTCCAGTTAAACCCGCTTTCCTTACCTTTCCTATTTGCCCACAGCGCATGTGCAACCGGCAGTGGCATCGCTTGCATCTTTCTCCAGCTCTGTGTGGTCCAGTCCGCCATAACTGAATGGCATGGTGGGGCCGCACACAGCCGAGAGATGCAGTGGGTGGCGTATGCCGATCACAAGTGTGGCAAGACTTGCTTTCAGTTTTTCCAGCCGCACATTAATATGCTTGCTGTGGGAACGCTGGCAAGGTGTGTATAGCAGCCGGTCGGGAGGGAGGGGGGGGGCTTCACGCAGCGAGGCATCCCCATTCCAAAGGGATGGGCCAAAACCCGGGATAGTGAAAATCTCAGGTTGTGGTCCACTTAAAAGGAGCTGCAGGATTTACTAGTTGTATTCATCTGCCTGCGCTATGTTTTGGGTAGGGTAGCAAGATGCAAGTCTTCCCCTAAAAAGCTAAAACAGCCAAGCCCGGCTTTTCTTTGTTACATCACGTTTGCCAAAACCATATGTTCTGGTCTGATAAACATCAAGGGCGAACATTTTGACCAGGATTCAAAATATTAGGGTAAAAGCCAACATCACGCATAACCACCGAGCACTATGCCCACAGTGAAGTATGGACTCTGCTACAAAGATCAGGATGAAGAGGAATTTCAACTTGAGCCTAACAATGGTCCAAAGCCCAAAGAGTCAGGACCTGCATCTAACTGAAACTGGGTTGACCTGAAGAAGGCTATACACGGGAGATCCCCTCACAATAGGACAGGCTTGGGAGTGCTACTGCAAGCAACAGTGGGAAAAGATTGCCTAGTCTAGATGTACCATGATAGACCCCTTCCCAGAAACACTGAATGCTGCCATGGATTGAAAGGGTCCTTCAACAAAGCGTTAGCTTGAGGTGTGCAGAATTATGCAACCTCATTATTTTACATCTTAATTTTTTTCACACTGCAAGATTTCAGTGTGTTTTTCAATGGAACTGTACAGATTGTAGGAGACATCACAGGTGGAAATTTCTGAAATGATTTTTCTTGGTCTGAATATATTTTAACATGAACACCAATCTGCGTTTTTACAGGTGCATGCAGACTTTATAACCACTGTAAAATAGCATCTGAAGCTCGGGAGACATTTTTGAATAGGGTCACATCTTTGGAGGCTTACCTTTGGTTGGAGTTCCGATCCAGTTGAGGTAGCGAGTTAACTTTTTGGAGATGTAAGTCTTCCCACGGGCAGGCAGGCCAACCATAACAATCATGGTGGGAGAATTCGTAAACTGTGGTATGGATGCTGCAACCAACATGAAAAGAGCATTAATAGGAGTCCTCATATGTTTTAGCCCAAAGTATTCATGCTATAATCCATCATGAACATGTGACATGCCAATTAGAATATAATCAAAATTGGCAATCAAATAGTAGTTAATAAAAACCATTAGCAACCCCAAATTCAGATTATAGTGCAGTTACAGTATCAGTCCCTCAGCCACGCTCCTCCCCCAATCATCTGATTCACCATAAGGCACAGAGACCAGTCAGGTCTAAGCATCTTTCAGAATGAATTGTAAATTGAAAATTAATATGCATGTATTCTAATGACATTACATCATTGATAACACACTAATTCTAGATTTTCTCACTATAGGGCGTTGAAAAAGCCTTGAACAGGCTAAACATGTATGCCCAAGATATATTGAGGACTTTTAATCAATCCTCCAGTCATGGTAGGAGTAAAATGCTGGGATGACAGATTTAGTGTATCAGGGTAACATAACCTCTTCTTTCTATTAAAATAAAGGAAAACATGCCAGGTTGGATATTTTTTATGGGCTGGATATCACCCATAATAACTCAGCGCTTCCCAGTGTACATGTGCGGGATCTTGTACAATCAGAGCCTTAATGTAACTATTTCATTTGTCACTTCATCTGAAATCACACATCTGAAAGGCCAGGGCCGGCTCCAGGTTTATGTGGGCCCTTGGGCAGCATGGTGTCAATGGGCCCCTTTGTGGTGAAGAGTCGCGTCACATCACGAGAGATGTTCCAAATCTGGACGCCTTCTAAGGATCATGCTATTTGGGCCAAAACTCTAGTTTTGGTCTACTTTGAAGTGCGCCAAACCCCTTTAAACTTGACCTCTCAGTCTAAACGAATGTAGATTCTCCTGCTTTTGCATGCCCCTGTGTATGACCCCCCCCCCTTTGTTTATTGCTTTCCTCGAACTGGTGAATGCACTGTGGGATCGCCAATTTGCGTTAACGGCCAAACCAGGGTTGTACTTTCACAAACAGGGGCATCCCAAATTAAGATGCCCCTGTAAAGCGGACCAAAACCCAGGGGTGGAACTGCTTGCATAGTGGGTATGCCAGCGATCCCAGGGGGTTTCACACAGTAGGGTATCACAGATTGGGATGCTCCAGGGATAGAAAATCAGCTGGGGGGGCAACTTAAAAGCAGAACAAAACCAGCACTTCCAGCTGTGGTGGTGCCCTCACAGTCTGGTGGCTGGTCAAGCGTCGTCATACACCCCAAAGGGTGCTGACGCCAGCCCTGTGAAAGGCCATGCATACGCCATTGAACCGGTGAGAGGTGAGTTATTATGAGTGATTCGGGGGGTGGTTTCACACACAACAGGCCATACCAAAATGGGAGGGCCAAATGAAGGCCAGCCTTTGAGTCTTAAGGGCCAGCCGCTTAGGGTTTTTGTACCGCTTGTAGATTAATGATACCAGCGAGGGCCCGCTGGATCGCTGAACAAGGATGGTATCCAGCAAACTGGGGGGTTACAGGGGTTACAAACCCAGGGTTACACACGGGCTCCTCAAACTGTCACCCGATTCTGGGGTCCGTAAAACAAACCAAACTCCACATTTTTGAGAAACCTTATATTTCCAATTCGCAGCAGATGGGGTTGGGGTGCAGATCAGTCTACAGCCTCATCGTGTACCCCTGATAGGATCTTGCAGGTCACCAGCAGTACATGCAACACTGGCTGGGAAAAACTGATGTAAAGAACTTTCCACTAACTTTTTTCTTTGTTGGCTACATGGAGAATAGTTGCTTTTCATAATCAAATATTTGTCACTTCTATTTCCATCAGAAAATGGTAATTGGCAGCAGCATGGGAGCATGAGTGAGTATGGTTACATAGTGATCTTTTTTGTATGCTTAACACAGGTCATCTGATACAACAGGACATACAGTAAAACCAATAATTCCAGCCGGGTCACAGAACTAAAGTGATGTGCAAGCTCTTTTCCCAGTACAAAGGACACATTCAAAAGTCCTTGGTAAAAGATCGGAATCCATGAAAATTAGAATCTTCACAAATATTCAACTGCTATAAACAGTATATAACTGCCATAAGCACCCTTTCCATCTACATGGACCAATGCCAGGCAATTATTGTTTATTCATAGAGCACCAACATCTTCTCTGGTGTTGTACAAGGTAGAAATTACAGGGGGGGTGGCAGGTGGTCCCACAAACATTTTCTACATAATGGGTGTGGGGCCGAATTGTGACTCCAGGAATATGAATGCCCCATTTGAGCCTGTCACAATGCAGCCCCACACCCATTATGTAGAAAATAGGTGTGGAACCGCTTTAAAGTGGACCGAAATCCCACCCCCGCGGGGGACCCAAAATTGGTATGCTCCACTGTGTGAAACCCCCCAGGTCGACCATACCTTCTTTCCCAGTCCAACGGCACATGTGTGAGCCGCATCCCCATTATTCCATCCAGTTGTGGATGGGCAGCGCTGGCACGCTCCCTGTTAGAGGGTAGCGGGGGATGCGGGCGTCAGCACACTCGGAGCTGCTTGCCTTAGACGATGTGACGTCAGCGGATCCAAGCGTGCTGATTGGACAAGCACCCGCGCCGTAGGACCGAGAAGAGAGTTGGTTTCAGCGATCTGGGGGGTTCCACACAGCGGGGCACCCGGGGGGACGGAGCAAAACCCAGGATAGTCAGAATCTTGGGTTTTGGTCCACTTTCAACATGGCAGCAGGTGCTCCAAAGGGTGGCAAGACTGTGGAGTGGATTGGTTAAGTGATAAGCTCATATTAATAGGTTAGTTTTAAGGTCAATTTTGAAGGTTTGGAGAGTGGCAAATTTTATTGGGGGGGGTGGGGGGGGCTATTCCAGGGAAGTGGAGCTGTACATGTCCCAGAGATGATAGGCGATCAGGGCTGCGGGAGGCGGTCATGAGCTGAGGGGGAAGATGTGTCTGGGTTAATAGTTTCAGACTAGTGATGAAACATAGGGTGGCGTTTGCATTGCATTCTCATAGACTAGCATGCTAGACTTTTTCGAAACGCAGAGCTTAGGTGCGAAAGGTGCCCATAGGTTAACACTGACATTTTTGACATTCTACATGCACTGCAGAAAATAGTCAAAAATAGATAGGTGTAAAATAGGACCTTAAAGTGGAAGATTCTAGGTCTGCATTGCTTTTGGCTGCCAATAGAGTCCAGACCAGGTGTTGGGCTAGGGGGCATTTTACCAGGAAGGATGTTGGTCCTCTTTAATTTCCCTTGTTGCATCACCTGGAAAAACATTTGCATAGGTCTGGTGAGTAATTTGCACAGGAAGTACTTGAAGCTGGTTACACTGGCTATGAGTTAATATAACAGGGAGGAGTGTACAGAATGTTCTGGAGGAAAAACAAAGTGCAAAAGTAACACCACTGAATGAATGCTCAGCAGATTTGGCCACTTATCTTTTCCTCGAGCCGCGCGTTGCATCAGCTGGAGGAACACAGAGTGTTTTGTTGACTTTTGTGTTAACTTTTGTGTTAACTGGATCACCTGCAGGCGTATGAAACTTTTCAGACTCTCTAGACAGGATTTCCCGGCATGACCTGTCTCAGGCTTTTAATTTTGATCTAGGAAGAGGCTAATTTCAGCCCAATCCTTAACAATTAATTTACAGCAGTAATGTAACCCCCAAGAATAATGCCATAAGAATTTAAATGAATGGAAATGCCACTGGGATGTCCCAGTAAATTGGATCAAAGATGACGTGGGTAAAAATTCTGGATTTTGGTCCACTTTAAAAGGACTAAAATCCACTGTTTGACCAAATGATCCCTAAACACCTTTCTTTTTTTTCTTTTTTGCTGTCCCTCCCTGCTGGCCCTTGCACAATAATTGCACACCCCCTGTAGCCCTAGAGATGTACCATGGGGATCTGCGCAGTTCTGGTCAGACCTCTTGCATACACCATGACTTTGCCTTGAGGAGACTTGGTGGAGTGCCTTAGAGTGGAAACCGCCACAAGCCATCGGTCATTGCTTCAGCGATTACTTATGCAGGGTCAACTTTTGGCTATAACAAGCGCCATTAGTGGGGATCAGGGAAGAGCAGAAGCAGAGAAAATTGCCAAAAGGTTCTATTCATGGGGGGAGCAAACCAGGGAATTCTAGTCCAAAATATGGGTTTGGTCTGCTTTAAGGGACATCAACCACCCCACACCAGACCACACCCATTACCTTTGCTCCAAAATTCCAGAGACAACACTATTTTGTCAAGGCAATAAGCAGTGAGTAACAGATCTAGGGGAGCTTAAAAGATTTTACATCCTACAGCACCAAACACAGAAAAGCTGGTTGATAGGCCCATCAACCGCTTCACCTAAAGTTGCAGCAGCAGGAAGCACTTCTATAACTTACCTCTGTGATCCTCTTGCTGTCAGTGGTGGCTTTCTTCCATACGGGGCCCAGCTGGGGCTAAAAAATACAACTCTGTGAAGTACTCACCTGTAGAATTGATATTATTTGTATACAGTACGTCCTGTAAGTAGTACTTACACTTGGGTTATCCTCCACCAGATGGCGCTGCATTGCAGAGACATGCAAAACAGGCTCCTCCCGGCCCCTCAAATACCCGGGGACCTCCCACAAGCAGCATTGAAAAGCAGTGAACAAGAAGCCGGGAGAATTTAACCACCAAAACTGGCAACTATAACAATGATAACAATCACCATACAGGGGATCTAGAATAATGCAAAAACCAGGGTGGCGTGGAGCAGGATGTACTGTATACAAATAATATCAATTCTACAGGTGAGTACTTCACAGAATTGTATTATTCTTAGTATACAGTACGTCCTGCTCCAGATATAGTACTTACACTTGGGACATCCAATAGCAGTGTCCATGAAGTAGGGTGGGATCCCCAACAAAAAAGGCAACAGCAGACAGTTAAAACCACTGCCGCCTGCAAAACCTTGCGGCCAAGACAGCATGAGCTGAGACCCTAACATCAACCTTGTAAAACTTTGAAAAGGTATGAACAGAAGACCAAGTAGTGGCCTAGCAAACTTGTTCAACAGAAGCCTGGTGCTGAAAAGCCCAAGAGGCACCAAAAGCACGAGTAGAATAAGAAGTAAGGCGAAAGGGAAGATTCTTCCCCTTCGTGAAATAGGCCTGAGTAACAGCCTGACGAATCCATTCGCTAACAGTAGACTTGGCAGAAGCCAAAACACCTTTCCTAGGACCAGAAGGAACCATCCCATCAAAGTAATGACCAGGCCCAAAGGCGCCTAACCCCCCGAGATCAGACGAGACCGGGCACATTTAGGATGGAGTGGCCGTAGGCCCAAAGGAGCAGCAGTTCTCCAAAAGGACACAGTGACTACCAAGGAAAAACTTCCAACACCTGTTCAAGGAATGCAGAACCCTTTCCTCAGCATTGCTAGGAATAAGGCACAGAAGGAAGAACAATATCTTGAATCACTGAACATAAGACACCACCTTAGGCATGCCCCTTATCCTGGTGTATCTCAAAGAATGGGGGTTGAATAGACAGAGCCGCCCGCTCAGACACACGTCTGACCGAAGTAACAGCCACCAGAAGGACAACCTTGAGGGTAAGAACAGCCAGACAGCATCCTGAATAGGTCCAAAGGGAACACGCCGCAAGGCAGACAGAATCAAATTCAAATCCCAACAGGGACTATAGGATTACGTGGGGGACGCACATAAGTAACCCCCTGAAAGAAAGTCTTAACCAAGGAAAACTGAGCAAAAGACTTCTAAAGGAAGGCAGACAGGGCAGAACCTGACCCTTCAGAGTACTGAGTTGGAGACCCAGCTCCAACCCATGCTGTAATAACTCTAGAACCCTGGGAATAGAGAACGCCTGACAGGGAAGAGACCTAGACTCACACCAATCAATATGGGTACGCCATACCCTATAATAGATGGAAGAGGAAAAAGAAGCTTGCTCCTAGTCCTCCCATAGTCTCAATCACCGAGACAGATAAACCTGTCTCCATCAAGATGGATGTTTCAGCAGTCAGGCCGTCAAGGCCAGATTCCGTAGATTGGGGTGACGTAAAGGGGCCCTGGGTGTGCAGAGCTGGCACTCCTGTCAGAACGTACAGATCCACTGCCCACTGTACCATGTCTGCGCACCACACTCTACTTGGCCACCAGAATCACTGTTCCCCCCTTCCAGAGCAATCTTGCGCAGAACCCTGCCTAGCAGGGGGAATGGAGACAAGACATACAGAACAGAATGTCATGCCATGACGTTACTAAGGCATCATGACCACGGCCAGAGGATCCTGGGACAGGGAAACAAGGGCCGAGAGCTTGTGATAGTGACGGGACATAAACATATCTACAACTGGTTGGACCCCATAGTGACACAGGGATTAGCACATCCTGTCGCAGAGGGAACCCCGCCGGAGCGAATACCCCTGATCGGCAGGGAACATTGTCCTCCACCCAGATCAGGATCAGAGACACTTCCTGGAGGACCCTCCTGCTCCGGGGTCCCTCCCTGATGATTAATGTAGGCCACTGCCGTCAGACAGACCGAGCGCCCCCGAACAGGCAGGCCCTGAAGAAGAGTAGTCAAGCGAGTTAGAACCAACCTGAACGCTCACTGTTTCAAACATTGATAGGTGTATGGACCTCCTAAGGGCCCCACCTCCCCTGGAACCGCAGGGAGTTTCATGAGAAAACCCCCCCTCAACCTGATAGATTTGCATCCATGGTGACCGTCTCCAGGAAGGGGCAAGAAGAGAACTGCCCCCAGACAGGTTCCTTGAGTTCATCCACTCCAAGAGGGACCTCCATACCGGGGGGAAGGCACACAGACCCTGCTCCAGGGATGCTGGATCCCTGTCCTGTACTAACAATAGAAGTTGCAGAAGGGCCCAAGGGGGACTGAGCATAAGGGACCTCTTCGGAGCAAGCCACCAACGGGCCCACCAGCTGCATCCCTGCCTGGTGGAGGGACGGGGACAGCTATGAGGGACTAAGCCTTTGCAACCAGATTGTCCACTTTATTGCTGAGGAGGGAAGATTCTCGCCTGAACCGTATCCAGATTCATTCCTAGCAATGGCGTTACCAATTAAGGGGACAATGAGGACTTGGGGTGATAGATCACCCATCCAAATGACTCCCAATGGACACCACCAGCCGAGTATCCAACTTAAGTGATAAGGACGTCCAGGTAGGTCATCGCGCGGACGCCCCTTGGTCTCATCAGAGACATCACCCCCGTCAGCACCTTGGTGAGCACTCTGGGAGCTGAAGAGAGGCCAGATAACAAGGCCACAAATTAGCAGTGTTGGACTTCCAACGCGAACCTGAAGAGCCTCGGTGTCCAGAAGACACAGGGACGTGAAAATAAGCACCTTTGATCTCCACAGGCGGCAAGAACCCCCCTGGGCGCAAGGCGCTGATGGTGCATTCCATGCAGAAACTGCCTGTAATTGGGGAATTGCCGAAAATCTGTGAATCCAGAATGGGCCAGACTGACCCATCCTCTTGGGGAACTGTGGAAAGGTTGGTGTAGCGGCCCCTGCCTCTGCCTGTTAAGGGCAATCTGCAAGAGACCCCCAGACCCCGCAGGCCTTGCATGGCCTGCACCAGCACCTGAACAGAGGCAGGGACCAGGAGTACCCGGAACCCGATAATCTTGGGGGGAGGCCGTGCAGCAAACTCTATCGTGCCCTGTCAGCGTCAGCATGGGGTTGTCCACACGCCATGCACAGCCGGTCTTGTCCCAAGGGGACCCCGGTCACATTATCCTGAGATGCCTCCATATGGTGATTTTTAGGCACAATATGCCAGTAGGGATTGACGCTATCAAGCAACCCTGGATGCCCCAATGACCCACTAGTGAAGTGGGAGAATTTTACAAGGCCCAACTATCATTACACCGGGCCAGGAGAAGCCAATGGATTCGCTCGTCTGAAAGACACAATGAGAAGAAAAAGGGGCGTCAGAACCGAAACACTACAATGAGTATAAAAGCCGCCCGCGAGGGCACTTACGGACCATGGCAGGCAAGAACGTCACACGCGCACACCGACAAAATGGCGCCGAGTACCCCGAAGGGCGGGCCAGAGCGTGCCATGACGCGGAGCGCGCCAGGCCAGGACCCCGCCCTCCCGATGGGCGCGAGGTCCGACAAGCAGCCAATGAGGACGCAGAGGCGTCTGAGGTAACGCCGCCGCCCGGCGCGGAACATCCAGGGAAGGAAAAAGCACGTGCGGCAGCGGCAGATACACGAGTTGTACCTCATGGACTATGATACTGCCTCTGCGCAAGCTAAAAATACAAATCAGCGCATCTGACACCACAAGTACAAGTCCAAAAGACATTACAAGTCCAATGCATGAAATCACCAACACCCCCCCCCCCCTTCTCTCCCCCCCGACCTATGGGGGGAACGAGGGAGGATGGCGGCACTTTGTACAGGGCCCACCGCTACACGGGGCAATAATGCGGGAGGGGCATCCCATAGAGGCTCACCATCAGCCTATACCACCTACCCTTTGGTGGGGGACTGCGGTGGAGCAGCGCTCCATAAGCACGCAAGGTGCTGCCTACCTTCACCCGATCAGCGCAGCCCGGGCTGGGAGGCACATCACAAAGAGGACGGGTGGGAATAGTCCAACAGGGCCACAGGCTTTAATAGCCCCGCTCACCTGCGAGAGAGTGATACTTCATGTCTTCGCAGTCAGCACTGCAGAGAAATCTGGGGATTTGTGGGAGATCCCCGGGTATCTGAGGGGCCGGGAGGAGCCTGTTTTGCATGTCTCTGCAGTGCAGCGCCATCTGGCGGAGGATAACCCAAGTGTAAGTACTATATCTGGAGCAGTACGTACTATATACTAAGAATAGGTGGCCGACGCCTCTCCCCATGAATGAGGACACTGCTCATTTATGGGTAGCAGCGGCCATCTTTTCATAGCCCCAGCCATTTCAAAGGAAGCCACCACTGACAGCAAGAGGATTGAGGTAAGGGGCAAGCTACAACAGAGCTTCTCTTTGCGCCCCCCCCCCCCCACACACAGTTTGGGTCCTCATTGATTATCACCATGCTTAGTAAATACTACATGTGACCCAATTTCTCGTCTCCACCTTTATCCTTTACATTGTAAGTTCCCAAGAGCAAGGACCTATCTCCTAAAGTACTGCTGAATCACCGATTTTGTTGCACATTGGTTACATCTGACTTATACCCTGTGTATTATAAGTGTTTGCATTTGTTTCACCCGGTCTACTTTCTACAGCGCCACAGAATATGATGGCGCTATATATCTAAATATATAACCATTATTTAAATAAATCATTGTGCCAAGCAATTTCCACATGCATCCTGCTTATCTGACCTTACTAATCCATTCTGATAATTAGTTTACAGCCCCAGGAGGTCACCACTGGTCAATAAAAATCCTATCTACAGGGTCACTGAATAGCAGCAAGACGATCCAGCGATGGGCTGACAGTAAACTAGGTCTTCCTCTTCTGTTATCAGGTGGCTGCCGCTCACATCACAGAGCACCTCTGCCAATCAGTAAGAAAGCTCACCTGTAACTTCAGAGAAACAAAAGGACCAGCCAGACTTCTTTTTCCCTGCCTGGACAGACCCCCAGCTACTTTCTAATCTTGGTTACCTTACTAGCGAGTGGTAAGAGATTGTGGCTACATCGCTGTTAAAGTGGACCTAAAGTCTAAACAGAGAAAACCAATGTCACCACTAGAGAGGAAGGGCAAATAGCATGGATAACGCTAGCTCATATATACACACACTGCACAATGCTGCATGCAACGCAGTGCTTTAAAGTGGACCAAAACAGTTTTTTTTTCACTCACCTTGGTTTTGGTCTGTTTTACTGTGTAGGGATGCCCCATGTGTGACCCCCCCAATAATTCTTACCTCTCCAGCAATCACATGGTGTAGGAGTGGTCTCTTCTCCAATCAAAATAGACTGATGTCGCCACCCAATCAGAATAGAATCTATAGAATCTATTCCAAATTACACCAGCCATTCAGAAGGACCTTCCGTAAGTATGTGATGCTGCCACAACCCGCTGAAGCCCTGTGTGATTACTGGATTTCTACGTATACCAGGAGAACCAGGGGGTTTCACATACACATTCCCCAGAGACAGGACAAAAGGGTTTTGGTCGCCTTTAAAGCTGTGCTGGGCCTTATAGTGAGTTTGAGCTGTTGTTTCTGGTCCCTCTCAGATGGAGTTCTGCTAGGAAACTCGTGTATTTACCCAATGCAGGAGGTGAGAGGTAGGTGAGGTTTGTGTCCTGCCCCAAATGGACGGAGCGCTTATAGAAAAAGACAAGTATTTCTCTATGCACAGCTCACTGATGGAATGAGGGGTGAGGAGAGGTGTTCTTGTGTGACACACAGTTGCCAGAAAGGTTTAGGTCCGCTTTCACTCGACCCCTCCAGTAAAATGGGCCGATCTCCTGCCAAACCCCTTACTAGCAAGTCGCAGGCAGCCTAAGAGGATCAAGAGGGAGCAGCCATGTGTCCACTCCAACCGGATTATGATGGTCCTGGAAGTATTTAAGGTCAGCATGAGGCTAAAAATGCTAAATCTTGCTGTTCAGTCCAGACAGGACTTCTCCCATTTATGCTGTGGCAGAGACATGCCTGAGCTCCAGCAAACCCAAACTTGTGCTAGGTGTAAACACATCACATGTCCAGGAGCATCTCCAACCACCAATAGGGAGCTAAGAATAGAGCAGAGCCATTACATTATTGGCAAAGTAAAGTGCAAGCTTGCGAGGTCGCCCAGGTCCAGACTCTCCAGGCATGGCACAGAGCCCCCACATGTCCAGTACACGCTACATAAGGGTAACATGGCTATAGCAACATGCCTCAAGGATGAACATAAGCCATCAAAGTGGACCCACACCCTGAAATACAATTTGTCCTGTATGTTCCCAACCCCCACCCCATTAGCATCTCCAGTACAGGTACGCTATGCCAGGGGCCAGAAGCTGCAGTACACTCTCCATTTGATGGGCCACCAGCCAATTTGGAGGTGCTAATGAAGGTAGATCAGATGTAATTCAAACATTTTCCCCACTATGACAGGAGGCTTTCTGCCCTTGGGGCATCCCAATTTCAATCCCACACTACACTCTCTACCCCCAGGAGACTAGACATCCAATATTTACCTTCTGTATTCTGGGTCATGTAATCGTTGGCAGACAATAGAGTCCACTGGGCCTGATGGCAAATGATTAGGACTATGCTCATTGGCTGCTGTTAGTCAGATGAGGGCAGTGAGCCACACTGCAACGCAAAAGAGGTGAATAGCAGTTACCATCTTGGGCATCCCCTAGGGTGGTGTGCCTAGGTTAGAGGGCCTCAGAAAAGAGACATGGACCTTTCATTAAAGTGGACCTCCAGTAAAAAAATGCCTGAAGGTACACTTATACCCATTTTGGGATCCCCGTCCACACAAAGATTTATAGTGTGCATAAAAACAGGAAAAATACCCTCGGGGGTCCATCACTGGTAGCACATTCAATACTTTGGTGTTGATCTCCTAGTGCTTAAGCGCTTGCATCCCAAATAGGGATACCACCTGCCACCTTACTTGCTATATGATCCCTTGCAACCAATTGGGGCTGTGCACGGCACCATGCATGTCCCACTGGCAAACCCCATTGGTCAGAGAGCACAAGGACTGGTAAGTATGCCTGGATGGATGGAAGGGCGCAAAGTGAGTACCCGTAGGTTATAAAGGAGATTTAACAAGAGCTTACAATCTAGTAGACTGTAAGCTCCTCTACATAACATATACCGGTACTCACTTTTTCACTGATCAGTCCTTTCATCTGTTCCATTCTCCCCTTTTGCAGTTAAAGTGGACCAAAAGCTGGGATTTGGTCTTTGCCCCCAGGGTACCCTGATCTGGGATGCCCTGCTGTGTGAAACCCCCAGGTCACCCACTAAAATTCACACCCTCATTCAATCCTACAGCACATGCACGGCCTCTCGTCCAATCAGCACGCTCGACTGCGCCAAAGTCAGACCGCTTTGGACTAATGAGTCTAGTCGAGCAGAGACGAGTGCAGCCAGTGGCTGCATCCCCACTACCTTCTAACAGGGAGCATGTCCACGCTGGCCTTTCACAAATGCTTGGCGTGGGTTCGCACCCTGCTAAAGGGATAGCAACGCGGAAAACCACAGCACACTTCTTATAGGCAATTGTCTGGGTGCCCCGACTCCCGGTGATACCGTAATTCCAAATGCAGAGAGGAAATATAAGCCAACACACCAAAGTCTATTAAAATGTATATACATCATAAAGTGAAGCCAAGCCAACACTTCAGGGTGACGCAGCCCCCCTTCCTCAGGGCAGAGGCTGCTAAAGGTATGGCAGGCAGTTTGCCATTGACAGGTATTGTTCCGATTTTAGATGTACAAAATGACATACATAAAAGCATGTCATGTTAATGCATTTTGCACACACATGGTTTACAGCTAACACACAGCTCTTTACAGGTGATATTTTCCCCCTGTACAGAGCTGCCCTATCATTGGTTGTACTCTCATAATAAGGAGGTATTTATTAAAGCAGAACAAGGCCGGCTGCTGGCCTTCCCCGGTTGCGTGAAATAATCACTCACCTTTCCTAGGCCCAATGGCGCATGCGTGTGCTTCCATCTAATGAGAGCCGTTTGCCTTAAAGTGGACCAACACCCAGGATTTTGACTATCCTGGGTTTTGGTCCACTTCGGTGGGGCACCCCGATCGGGGGTGCCCCGCTGTGTGAAACCCCCCAGAAAGCCCCAAAAACTCACCTGTCCCCGCTCCCACGTGACCGATGCAGCCAATCCCTGCCGACGGACAAGCAAGCGAGCGCGCCCGCCGCCTCCTGCGCGTCACTCTTACAGGGAGCGCGCCCGCGCCGGCCATTCACAAACAGCCGGCGCATGTGCCGCTGCATCGAGGAGCAGGTAGGGATTTCGGGGCTTTCTGGGGGGTTTCACACAGCGGGGCACCCCCGATCGGGGTGCCCCGCAGGCCCGATGCTGATCGGCCGGGAATCTTATAGATTCCTGGGCCGATCAGCATCGGGTGTTGGTCCACTTTAACTACATCATTCAGCAAATGGCTCTTATTATTTTCAATAGGAAGAAAGAGCGGTGGCATGCCATGCATCCTCGGGCTGTGCGCGAACTCCCCAGCCATTCAGATAGGCTGGGACGTGAACAAGTGCGCCACTCTCGCTCCCCTATTGAAACCTATGAGAGCCCTTTGACGAATGGATGAGATTGCGCATGGAGACCCTGTGCATGTGCCGTTGGACCCAGGAAAGGTGAGCGAATACTGGACTCCTGGGGGATTTCACACAGTGGGGCATACCAATTTGGGAACAGAACAAAACTCGGCAAAGTCAAATTCTATAAAACCTTTCATTCATTCATTCAGGTGATGGTCCATCTTCAAGAAAGAAAGTCCAGCTGCCTTGATTACTGAAGATGTTGCACCCATCATCTGATTGGCTTTTGCCAGTTGAATGGTAAAGTGGCCTTCAGCAGGAGACTATAAGATGTAAGAGGGAAAAAGAGCTGACAATCCAGTAGACTGTAAGCTCCTCTCCAGTATATAAACCTAATCCACTGACAAACCCTTTCATCTTTGCTATTCCACCAACTTATCCCGAACGCTCACTATTGGAAGATATTTTATTTTTTCCTCATTTGTCCCAACCAAGACGTACAAAAGATGACAGAAATAAAAGCAGATCACGTTAAAGAATTTTAGGACATGCATGTTTTCAGCCAATAATAAACCTGTACAGAGCTGGAAATACATGGGAAATGGACTGACATGCATGTGAAGCTTCACACTCATACACAGTTTTAGCGATAAAGAAAGGCAACTGAAGGTCTGGAGGTGTCCTCCAGATGACTATCAAAACGTCTTGGGAAAAATACTGCAAATCCAGCTGCCTTGATTTATTACTAAGGAGATCAGGGATAGAGGAGAGTTGGGCAGCATAAAAGGTTCCCCCTTATCAGTTATACATCCCCCGATGATCAGCATGTAGAGTAACTATTGGCGCACTCACATCCCCGGCGCTGCTGCAGCCGCTCGCACTGGTGCGGGATCCAGATCTTCTGCAGACGGGTCTGTGTGAGCTCCCGCAGCCGCTCCGCCATCTGTCTGTCCGCAGCCCTAACGCCCAATGGCGGCTCGGTGCCCGAGTCCCGGTGATACATAGCTGCTGCTGCTGTCCCAGAGGCCACTGACCTGCTCCGTCCGTGCAGAGAGCGTGGGGCAGCGCGTGTACACTAGCGAGGCCGGCCTTTCCCCTGCTAACAGCGCCACAATGGGGAGAGGAGGGAGGGAGGGAGGAGGAGGAGAGCACTATGTAACAAAACGTCCCTCCTGCATGGCGTGATAGCACAGGAGCCAACACCAGGGACACACAGCCAGCAACCATGCAGAAAGGGATTGGGGAGAAGGGAAAGACAGAGAAAAAAGAAGGCAGAGGGAGATCGGGGGAATGCGGAAAAGAGAAAGAGATGAACGTGGAAAAGAAAAAAAAGAGGCAGACGGGAAGAGACATGAAACACTGGAAAAGGAGGAAAAGAAACATTGGAAAAAAGACAGGAAACACAGGAAAAGATACATGAAACATTGGAAAAAAGACAGGAAACACAGGAAAAGAAGACAGAGAGAAAGAAGGAGGAAAATAGACAGGAAAAGAAGACAGGAAACACTGGGAAAGAAGAGAGCGAGAAAAGAAGGAAAAGAGGCAGGGCACTAGAAAAGAAGGAAAAAGAGGGGAATGTGCAAAAAAAAAGGAGGCATAGGGGAGAAAAGAAAGCGGGATGAAGGGAAAGGGGGGAATGTGGAAAAGAGAAAAAAAGAAAAAGACACAATGGAAACACTAGAAAATAAAAGAGCAACAGAGAAAAGGGGGATGTGGAAAAAAGATGGGGTGAAGAAAAAGAGACAGTGGAAACAATAGAAAAGAAGAGAGAAAGAAAAGGGGGGAGACCAAGGAAACACTGGTAGAGAGAGAGAGAGAGAAGAAGGGAAATGGGGGACCTGGTAAAGAGAACAAAGAGGCAGAGGGGAAGAAAACAGGCAGAGGAAACACTGGAAAAGGAGGGAGACATGGGGATGTGCAAGAGATAAAAGGGGAAGAAAGGGGCCAAGAAAACACTGGATTTCCCATAAATGAACATGTGGGAAAGAGGACGTGGAGGAAATGTGGAAAATAGAAAAGCATGAAGGGAAGGGAGGAGAGAGTAAATGTGAAAAAAAAAACAGAGCAGAAAGCAAAGTAAAAGAAAAAATAGAGACAAATGAGTAAAATAGGTCACACAGCACCAGGTCAGACCACATCTGTATGTATCTGGTGGCCTGTACGCCACGGTTACTGCACGTTAAAGGAGCACTATCGCTAAATTTTGTAATATTATAAACATCAGCTAATGAGAGGAGGGGGTCACTTATACACCCAAACTGAATGAAATTTCTGCCAAGCTTGTGGTTTATTCTCTCATGTGGGAATACAATCCTGGGGTGACAGAGCCTGTGTGCAGTGAGTGCCCCCACATTAAGCAGTCTCACTATTGGCCCCATAACTGGTCAGCAGCTGCACCCCGTACCCTTCTCAGCACTGAAGCAGCCTCAGGAGGCTGCTGAACGGAAACCTGGGAACAATTAATTTACATTTTTAATTTAAAAGCCGGGGAGGTTATTAAAGTGGACCAACACCCATGGCTGATCGGGCCGGGCCGATCAGCTCTCTCCCCGTGGGGCATCCGAAATCGGGATGCCCCGCTGTGTGAAACCCCCCCGGACGCCCACAAACCTTACCTTCTACCGTTCCAACGGCGCATGCGCGGGCCGCCGCGCGTCCCTCTAGCAGGGCGTGCCCCTGTGCCGGCCATTTGCGAATGGCCAGCACGGGCGCGCTCCCTGTAAGAGGGACGCGCGAAAGGCGCCAGGGGCCTCAGCTTGTCTGTTGGAGGTGAGGTAAGTTTTTTGGGGCTTTCTGGGGGGGGTTCACACAGCGGGGTGCCCCGCAGAAGTGGACCAACACCCAGGATAGTGAAAATCCTGGGTGTTGGTCCACTTTAAAGCATTCCTTCACTCTGAATAAGAGTCTATCTTATATGTTTCCCACACCCTGTACATACAGATTGGCCACATTAAAAATCATCCTACCTGCATCTACTGCATGTTACGAGCCTTTAAACATCCAAGATGGCGGCTTATGGAACATCAGGCAGCCTGCAAACAGGAAGTGCTTTCTGACTGTGCAGCTCTGCATTCTGGGACTGCTGACCTTTTCCTGACCCCAGCTGTGCTCTGTCTGTGCAAAGCACAGCTATAACCCCTGCCCCCTGTACTTTCCTCTCCTCAGTAAGTGTGATGCTCAAGATGACGGCGCCCGTATCCTAAAATCCTTAACAGAGTTGCAGCCCAGTGGGGGAAATAATGTGTGACTAAAAATGTAAAATATATTAATGTTAGATGCTGGTGAATCGTTTTTTAAGAGTTTGGGCTGTTCATTAAATCCTGGGTGTTGGTCCACTTTAAGGGTGTAGTGTGTAAATAGAACACTAATTGGCACCCATGGAGTATAAAAGGCTGAGCTTGTCTCACCATGTGGTCAGTCTATGTGGAGCCTGAGCTCTGTGTGCAAAAGCAGGAGGCTTCCGGCTTGGGAGGAATGTGTGGTGCAGCTGAGTACAAAGGTAGGGGAACCTGCGCACCCCTGTGGTGACCCATCCTGGGCCCCAAAGTAAGCCAAGATCAGAACCCTAGGCGAGGGCGGGAACCAGAGAAAGAATGAGGCGTCAGCCCAGTATACCCTGGTGAACCAGCTGGTAGGACAATGGTCCCCTACCCCTACTGCTGCAGCCTCTCTGATCCTGGGGTCACTGCTCCCTAGAACCTCTAGGCTGTGGAGAAGACAAATCTTGGGATTATCTTAATGGAAAGACTAATCCTCATTTGGATTACCCTGAACTCCCTAAAGTGCTGGGCCCCACTTGGCTGTTGGGTCCCGTGGTTCTTCTAGGACTTTCTGCATAGCAGTGCGTCTCCATTAAGCCTTGGCCAGCCCCTCTGTTGGACTGTCTAGTCCCTGTCCTCTGGGGCTGTACAGTGCAACACCCGGGGATAAGTCTGCTTGAAGTAGGGTGGCATGCTCCTCCACCATCTATAGAAGTGAGCCCATCCAATCTGTTTATTGGTTTTAACTGTGCCTTTGTGTTCTCTGACAGAGATGGCACAAGAGAGAGCTGCTCTGATTCTGAGATCAGTCTGCTTGTTATCTGTGTTGGAATTAATTTGCTGGAATGTCGTAAAAAAGGACACGAGAAGACATTTTTTAACATTTAAACCATGCCCTTAAAGGGAAACCCCACCTAAGTATTAATATAAATAATAATAATAATAATACAGGCAAGGCATCCACAAACACTTTACAGCCAGGGACTGTAGTGAGAGGGGCATCCCTCCATTCCAGCCAGTGAGGGGCATCCCTCCATTCCAGCCAGTGAGGGGCATCCCTCCAATACAACCAGTGATCAACATCCCTCCAATACAAACAGTGAGGGTCATCCTTCCAATACAGCCAGCGTGGGGCATCCCTCCAATACAGCCAGTGAGGGGCATCCCTCCAATACAGCCAGTGAGGGGCATCCCTCCAATACAGCCAGTGAGAGGCATTCCTCCAATACAACCAGTGAGGGGCATCCCTCCAATACAAACAGTGAGGGTCATCCTTCCAATACAGCCAGTGAGGGGCATCCCTCCAATACAACCAGTGAGGGGCATCCCTCCAATACAACCAGTGAGGGTCATTCTTCCAATACAGCCAGCGTGGGGCATCCCTCCAATACAGCCAGTGAGGGGCATCCCTCCAATACAGCCAGTGAGGGGCATCCCTCCAATACAGCCAGTGAGGGCCATCCCTCCAATACAGCCAGCGTGGGGCATCCCTCCAATACAAACAGTGAGGGTCATCCTTCCAATACAGCCAGTGAGGGGCATCCCTCCAATACAACCAGTGAGGGGCATCCCTCCAATACAACCAGTGAGGGGCATCCCTCCAATACAAACAGTGAGGGTCATCCTTCCAATACAGCCAACGTGGGGCATCCCTCCAATACAGCCAGTGAGGGGCATCCCTCCAATACAAGTGCATGCGCCTCTGGAAGCCGGGACCAACTGCCTGAAATCGGAATTGTCCCGGGGAAATCAGGACGGTTAAACTGACACCCCCTAGGACTGTGAAACAAAAAAGAAAGCTGAGAAAGTGCTTGGTGCCCCGTTGTTGATTCTTTGTGTTAAAGAGGTATCGTCCATCCATCACATTCCAAAAAACCTAGCCAGTCCCCACAAAAGTCCATTTGTTCAGTTGGCGGTCATGTGCATTGGCGAACCAATGGTCAGCAGAAAGGGAATGCTTGTGGAGATGTGCTAGACATGCAGTCCAAGCAGACCGTTTCTGACCTTCAGTCTGCTTTAAAGAGGAACACCACCTTGGATTTTCACTCTCACTGGTGTTCTTACTCTCTGTAGGGTCAGCCAAGAGAACAGATGTTTCTCGTAGGTGGGTGGCTGGGTTGGCACCACATGTTGCACTGTGGGAAGGTAGGTGGGTAGCCGGGCAGTTGTTGCTCCACTGTGTGAAACCCTGCCATTCGCCTAGTGAAACTCACCTCTCCATGGTCCAATCAGTTTCTCCAGTCGTGCATATTAATGGAACTCCCGCGGCGGCCCTAGAGTCTAGAAGACTCCATGGCTGGCTGCTAGCCTTCCCCCAGGGCATTCAAAATCAGGATGCCCGCAGTGTGGGATGTTCCCAGACTAAAGGGAAACTGTTGCAGAGTTTTATGTCGCTTTAAAAGTCCACTTTCAATGGCATTTTAAAAAGTGTTTTTTTGTGTCAAAATTATTTCCTTAAGCTGCTGAGCTCATTTGGAATGTTTTTATTTTCTTATGTTAGCAAAGCAGTTTCCACTATCTGCTACTATTGGCATCAGCAAGATCTACGAGAAGTGAGCGGCTGCTATGGCCACTGCTGAGGTGAGGAAGCTCACTCGCGCGTACACATGTCCAGCAGCAGCAGCAATCTGTGTGTATAGCAGCTAGTGAAAACTGCTTCCAAATAAAGTCAGATTTGCTAACATAAGAACGAATAAAATACTAGATAAGCTCTGCACCTTAAAGTGTAACAAAACCTGGGATTTTAATTATACTGGGCTTGGTTTCTTGCCCCGGGGGCATCCCAATTTGGGATTCCCCACTATGTGAAAATGCTCGGATCCCCTGTAAATCTTACCTGATGGCATGAGGGGGGTTCTCGTCCAATCAGTGCCGTATGCCATGCATATTAATGATCAGCAATCCGGCTCTATTTAGACAAGAGCCTGGCAATCGGGGACCAGACTGGATGAATTCCCAGTTTCCTTTTAGATTGGGGCATACACTTGTCCCCAGTCTACCTGAATGACTAGGTGTGGCAGCAGCTGTTTACATTGCTGTGGGAGCCAGGACAAAGGTGAGTTACAAGGGTGAGGTGAGCCAGGACAAAAGTGAGCTATCCCTCTAGCAGGACACGTGCCCGCGCCAGGCATTTGTGAATGGCCGGGCACACTCCCTGTTAGAGGGAAGAGGAGGATGCGGGCGTCAGTGAGCTCGGAGCTGCTGCTCTTAGACGGTGTGATGTCAGTGGCTCGGAGTGTGCTGATTAGACGAGTTGCCGCACAAGTGCCGTAAGACGGGGAAGAGGTGAGTTGCCCTAGGCGCTCTGGGGGGTTTCACACAGCAGGGCACCCCCGGAGCAAGGACTGAAACCCAGGATAGTCAAAATACTGGGTTTTGGTCCACTTTAAAAAGGAGGACTTCTGTGATCAGGTGAGAAGTCTCTGTTCTAGACTAGTTGGTCTATGTTGTTAATGTAAACACATTGTTGCTAGGAAAAACTTATTTTAGAACATAAGCTTTGCAAACAAATAGGGAAAAAATCACAGATAAGCATAGCGAGGACATCATTTTGGTACACAATAATGGAAACTTTTAAAAATGCCATCGAAAGTGGAATTACCCTCTAAACATTCAAATAAAAAAGACATTCAAAATCGAATTTTCCCTTCGAATAGGTGAATCAAATCCTGGATTACAGAGCATTACATCCTCTCATACAACTGCTGCCAAATAGTTTAATCACAACAAAAGATCAAGCTCAAATAAAAATGCCCAGGAAATGCGTTGTGGTAATCTGCTGGATTGGAGATGGAAGCTGCGTATAATGTGTTAATCGCTTGCCTAAAATCTGACCTTTCCTTTCCTTTTTAAATGCCAGAACCCTAGTTGTTAAAGGGACAGTAAAGGCAGCTTGGAAAACAAAAAAAAAACTCTATGAGTGACTGCTATACTCTCTTTTTGGATCTGTTAGCCCTAAACCTGAGAGTGTGCTCCTGACTGGCTACTGGTACACATAATGCATTCAGCAGTGGACACTAATGTGACAGACCCCCTGTGGACAATCAGCAAGGGAGGGATTTTAATTCTTTTTTTTTTTATAACTTCAGGAAAAAAGGTTCAGCCACCTAAACTTGCCTATTGCTTCACAGGCAAGACCTGCACAGATTATTTTATTTTATTACTTTATTAAAAAGTTGAGGCCAGTGGGGGGCTTATTGTGAGGATTATGAATTTAAAGTGGACCAAAACCCAGTGCGATCGGCCAAGGAACCTATAATATTCCCGGGCTGATTGATTCCCTCCCCCCGGGGCATCCAAAATGGGAATGTCCCGCTTTGTGACACCCCCCCAGTTTGCCCTATACATATACGTTGATAACCGGTCCAATGGCGAGTGCGCGAGCTGCATCCTTGTTATCCCTCTAGCAGGGCGCGTGCCAGGAATTTGTGAATGGCCGGTGCGGGCACACTCCCTGTTAGAGGGAAGCGGGGGATGCGGGCGCCAGTGCGTTTGGAGCCGCTGGCCTTATATGAAGGCTTATTGGACGAGCAGCTGCGCATGCGCCATAGGACTGGGAAGAGGTGAGTTGCACTCGGCGATCTGGGGGGTTTACACAGGGGGGCACCCCTGTTCGGGGTGTCCGGGAGGAAAGGACCAAAACCCGAGATAGTCAAAATCTTGGGTTTTGGTCCACTTTAAAACAGAGGCCTGATAAACACACTATGACTTATGACCTAGCTGTATACACTTCAGCTCTGTCAGCATCTCATGTGTTGTTGTTTTCAGTCTCCGAGCCTTTAGTCTGACACAGTGCCATAACTCGATCCTTCCCTCCTCCAGATATCTCGCTCAAGCATTTACAGAGGAGGGCAGCACTGTACACTAGAGATAATGTTCAGCCAGGGCCAATGAATTGAAGACATGGCCTATTTATCAACCAGGCACGGCCTTTATTTGGTCAGCATAAGCCGGTTAGTATTTTATTCTGTTGATAGTTACCTTTTTTCAATCAGCGCATTTGTAAGCCTAAAAAATACACCTATATACCTCAGCTTCCCCACAGTGAATCTGTCCAGGTCCAGCACTGTAAAAAACAGCTACTTTCTCACTTCACCCTTTGCAGCCATGATCTTAACTAGGGATCAGCGAACTTTTGAAAAATTCGGTCCAAATTTATTCACGACGAATCACTATTAAAAACGGCTATTTCTGAGCTTCCTAGAGCCTCAATACGGTTGTAAACCATTCTGTCTTGCTGTAACACGCATAGGATGCATGCTGGGTTACTGAAATAATACTGTAAATAATTATGACATGCAGATCAGAGGTATTGCTATTAGAATCTCAGAGCGGCACAATTGCAGAGAGTTGAGGTGGCATCACTATGAGGGGCACCTATATTGCCTGAAAAACACACCCTGGAGCTGGCAGCAGCAGGAGCACAAATATTGGCTGAAAGACATCCTGGAGTTGGCAGCAGGAGTCCAAAAATTGGCTGAATGACACCCTGGAGTTGCAAGCAGCAGGAGCCCAAGCATAGCTTGAAAGACACACTGGAGTTGGCAGCAGGAGCCCAAAAATTGGCTGAATAACACCCTGGAGTTGCAAGCAGCAGCAGAAGCCCAAACATAGCTTGAAAGAGACACTGGAGTTGGCAGCAGGAGCCCAAAAATTGGCTGAATTACACCCTGGAGTTGGCAGCAGCAGCAGCCCAAACCTAGCTTGAAAGACACACTGGATTTGGCAGCAGGAGCCCAAAAATTGGCTGAATGACACCCTGGAGTTGCAAGCAGCAGCAGCCCAAACATAGCTTGAAAGAGACACTGGAGTTGGCAGCAGGAGCCCAAAAATTGGCTGAATGACACCCTGGAGTTGCAAGCAGCAGGAGCCCAAACATAGCTTGAAAGACACACTGGAGTTGGCAGCAGGAGCCCAAACATTGGCTGAATGACACCCTGGAGTTGCAAGCAGCAGCCCAAACCTAGCTTGAAAGACACACTGGAGTTGGCAGCAGGAGCCCAAAAATTGGCTGAATGACACCCTGGAGTTGCAAGCAGCAGCAGCAGAAGCCCAAACATAGCTTGAAAGAGACACTGGAGTTGGCAGCAGGAGCCCAAAAATTGGCTGAATGACACCCTGGAGTTGCAAGCAGCAGCGGCCAAAACCTAGCTTGAAAGACACACTGGATTTGGCAGCAGGAGCCCAAAAATTGGCTGAATGACACCCTGGAGTTGCAAGCAGCAGCAGCAGGAGCCCAAACATAGCTTGAAAGAGACACTGGAGTTGGCAGCAGGAGCCCAAAAATTGGCTGAATGACACCATGGTGTTGCAAGCAGCAGCAGCCCAAACATAGCTTGAAAGACACACTGGAGTTGGCAGCAGGAGCCCAAACATTGGCTGAATGACACCCTGGAGTTGCAAGCAGCAGCAGCAGCCCAAACCTAGCTTGAAAGACACACTGGAGTTGGCAGCAGGAGCCCAAAAATTGGCTGAATGACACCCTGGAGTTGCAAGCAGCAGGAGCCCAAACATAGCTTGAAAGAGACACTGGAGTTGGCAGCAGGAGCCTAAAAATTGGCTGAATGACACCCTGGAGTTGCAAGCAGCAGCAGCCCAAACATAGCTTGAAAGACACACTGGAGTTGGCAGCAGGAGCCCAAACATTGGCTGAATGACACCCTGGAGTTGCAAGCAGCAGCAGCAGCCCAAACCTAGCTTGAAAGACACACTGGAGTTGGCAGCAGGAGCCCAAAAATTGGCCTAAAGACACACTGGAGTTGGCAGCAGCAGGAGCCCAAACATTGGCTGAAAGAGACACTGGAGTTGGCAGCAGGAGCCCAAAAATTGGCCTAAAGACACACTCTGGAGTTGGCAGCAGGAGCCCAAAAATTGGCCAAAAGACACACTGGAGTTGGCAGCAGGAGCCCAAACATAGAGACACTGGAGTTGGCAGCAGAAGCCCAAAAAATACAATTCTGTGAGATACTCACCTGTAGAATTGGTATTATATGCATACAGCACGTCCTGCTCCATCTATAATACTTACACATGGGTAATCCTCCGCCAGAGGGTGCTGTTCACTGCAGACATGCAAAAACAGGCTCCTCCCGGCCCTTCATATACCCAGGGACCTCCCACAAATCCCCAGTATTGAAAAGCAGTGAGAAAAGAAGCCGGGAGAAACCAACCACCAACTGGTAACAAGGTAATGATAACAATCACCATACAGGGGATCCAGAAAAATGTACAACCAGTGTGGGGTGGAGCAGGACGTGCTGTATGCATATAATACCAATTCTACAGGTGAGTATCTCATTGTATTATTCTAAGCATACAGCACGTCCTGCTCCATCTATAATACTTACACATGGGACATCCAATAGCAGTGTCCATAAAGTAGGGTGGGAGCCCCAAAAACAAGGCACAGCAGACAAAGGCGCTGTCACCTGCAAAACTTTGCAACCAGGTACGACATGAGCAGAGGCTCTAACGTCAATCTCATAACAAAACCTTAGAAAGGTATGAACAGAGACAAGCAACAGTCTAGTAACTTATTCAACAGAAAAAACCTGGTGCTGAAGGGCCAATGGTACCCAAACACCAATATAACGGAATAAATGAAAAAGGGAAATTCTTCCCCCGTAAAGGAATAGGCCAGTGTAACGGCCCAACCAGCCCACAGGCAACAGAAGCCTCGTGGAAAACTCGTGGAACTCTCCCTAAGGGGAATGAGAACTGGTCTCCCGTCAGACAGGCGGGAATACTGACCCCTTCATTAGCGAGAAGCCGAAACCTTTACTCAGGACCAGGAAGGCATCCAAGTAAGATCAATCCAAAGGGCGCAGTAGCCCAGGAAGCAAGCGGTATCAGGCGCATACATAAGGAGGCGCCCGCAGACACCAAGGGCATCAGTCCCCCTAAGGGGCAAGAAACCACCAGGAAAAATTGCGACACTTGTTGAGGGAATGTAGACCCTTTACTTCAGCATTATTAAGAATAAGGTCCGTAGTTAGACTAAAAGGACTTAATCAATGATCATAAAACACCACTTGGGCAAAGAGGTCCGGCATAAGACGGAATACTACCACAGTGTCAGGTTTCACTTACCCATCTCCCGGTCCAGCGGCGTCCCCGATGTTCAGCCGCGGCGAGCGGCGGCTTCTGCTGGCGCGCGCGCGCCCTCTGGCTTTCCAGCCGGCGGCCCTGGCTTCCTTACACGCGCGCGCGAGCACTTTCTGGTTATACCCTCCAGCGGCGCTGCTCTCAGCGCGGCCTCCGGGGGAAAGTTAATTAAAGGGCCAGGTGGGGTTGGGGGGAGTGCCCTACAGGGACAGGGCCAATGAGCCCTAAGTGATGTGAGGGCTTCACCCTCCTCAGCCTTGTGATGTCCAATCTGTGTCAGGATTAAAGTATGCACCAATCACCACACAATTCCCCAGGCCCAATGATACCTGGTTCCTATATAAGTTCTCCCCCGTCAGTTGATCAGTGCCTGTTATAGCGCCTAGTACCTAGTCTTCTAGCTTGTCTCTTATGATTGATCTGAATTCCCGTTGCCGACCACCGCCTGTATTTGACCATTCTTGATCTGAACTCCCGTTGCTGACCACCGCCTGTACTTGACCATTCTTGATCTGAACTCCCGTTGCCGACCACCGCCTGTATTTGACCATCCTTGATCTGAACTTCTGTTGCCGACCTCAGCTCTGATCCTTGACCACGATTTGTCTACTCCTATTGTACCGCTGCCTTCCCGGAACTCCCATTGCCGACCCCTAGCCTGTTTGGACTTCCGTTTTACGCTCCAGCTATTGGGCTCGTTCAATACCACTCCCAGCCACGGGTTCTCCAGACCTCCGAACAGTAAGCCTACATCCTTTGAGCCATTGAAGTCCTGGGGGCAACCGATCCCGGGCAGGCGTATTCTGCGTCCCGGCAAGCGGGGGCTCCTACAGGTGAAGCTGGCTGCGGAGATTGGGGGTTGAGGGCTTACCTGGAGGGCTGGAGTTACCCGAGCGGATCATTGAAGTACCCAGAGCTTGACACACGGCATGGTGTGCATATAGATAAATATATATATAGATATATATATCGAGCCAAGGCTAAGTAATCAGATCCACCTTCTCAGGCACACGTCTGACTGAGGCAGGAGCCCCCAGAGAAGAGACTTGGACTACAAGGCAGCTCAGACAGCATCCAGCATAAGTCCCAAGGGAAAAACCTGCAGGGCAAACAGAATGAAAATGGATCCCAACAGGAACCACAGAAACTACTTGGGAGATGCCCATGAGCAAACCCCAAGAGAATTCCTCACAAGGAAGACAGACTCCTACAGGAAGACAGCCAGGACAGAACCTGGACCTTCAGAGTACCTAGATGGGGAGCCAACCCCAACCTATGCTGTAAAGACTCTAGAACCCGGGGAACCAAGAATGTCCAACAGGTAAGAGACCAAAACTCATGCCAATCAGTATGGGTACACCATGAACCGCAATAGACGGAGGAAGAGGAAGCCAAGGAAGCTTGCTCCTAGCCCCCCATATACCAAGTCACCCAGAAGATAAGCCCGTCTCCAAGGGGTGAATGAATCAGCTGTCAAGCCCCAGACAAGAGTCTGTAGATTGAGACGACAAAAGAAGGGGCCTGACAAGGGCAGAACCGCACTCCTGAGAGAGCGTACAGGTCAGCAGACCTCAGCAGAAGCATCTGCGAACCACCGTTGACAAGGCCACCCAGGCCATCAATCTCACGGGTCTCTCTATCAGCACAACTGTGCGCAGAACCCCACATAGTAGGGTGAATGAAGAGTAGGCATATAAAATAGAAAGTCTATGCATAATTTTACTAAGCCCCCATGACCAGAGTCAGAATATTCTGGGACAGTAAAAAACAAGGGCGGGGTCCCTGCGGTATACAGTAAGTGAGACCCAACAGAGCCACCCTAGTTGGCTCTCAGAGCGCCACCAGGATAGCATAACCTGCCACTGAAAGGCATCTATTGGAGCGAATACCACTGAGGAGCAGGGGGCGTAGACCCCTGCCCAGATCGCTCCAGAGGGATCATCCGGCTTCAAGCTCCAGACCAATAATAAAACTGACCGTTGTCTTCCAACGGACCAAGAGTCCCCAAATAGACAGGTCCTAAAAGAGGAGAAGTCCAGCCGTATAGAGTCAACGGAAGGCTCACTGTTGCAACAACCAGTAGGTAAGATGGACCCTCTAAGGGACCCTACCTAGGAACCACAGGGGGCTTTGGAAGAAAGTCCCTCTCCCCGCCTACCTGCGAGACTTGGTACCCAAGGTGACCATTCACAGGAAGATGCAAGCAAAGAAGGGGGTGCCCCTTGATCAGCTCAAGAGGAACCACCTTACCAAGGGGGAATGAGCACAGACCAAGCCCCAGGGGTGCTGGAACTCCATGTAGGATCAATAACCTACTGTGCCGAAGAGCCCAAGGGCTCGGTATATAAGGGACATCATCTGATACGCCACCAACGGGCCCACCAGCTGCAATCCTGCCTGGTGAAAGTAAGAAGTCAGCAAAGTGGGGCAGAGCCCCCGTAACCAGGAGTCCACTTGTTGCCAAGGAAGAAGGCTCAAGCCTGAACCGAATCCGAGGAATGGAGATAAGGGACCAAGAGGGATTAAGGTGACTGAGCACCCATCCAGTAACTCCCAGGGGACACCGCCGGCCGACCAATCCACTCGGCCTGACGTAGAGACTGGGGAGTAAGGAAAGACTACCCGGTAGGTCCTAATGCGGACGCCCCCCCCCCCCCCCCAGGCATGTCCGAGACATCACCCCCATTCGCGCCATGGCGAGTAGCCTTGGAGCAAAAGAGAGGACACCAACAATGCCTCAAGCCGCAGGGTTGGTCCTGCCACACCGCTTAGTAACGGTCTTGGTGTCCAGCAGACACAGGGGGAACTAAGAAGATCTAGAACTCCACAGGAGGTCAGAAGCCCCCCTTGCACAGGGCGCCTGTGTCCCAAGACAGAGATGTCATATAGGGACTACCTGTGAGAGTAGAATTGCCAGGCCTACCATAGGCCAGCGTGGCCCAGACTGCCTCATACTGTTGAGGGAAGGAGGAAGGTTAATATAGAGGCCATAGCCCCATACTGTTAAGGGCAACCTGTAAGTAAGCCCAAACTCTGTAGGCCCAGTACGGCCTGCACCAATTCCTGAGGGAAAAACCGGGGCTAGAAGCACCCTGACAACCACTGAGAGGGACCGCCCAGCAAATGCTATCCTGTGTCCAGGGGAACTACCTCCCAGAAGGGCGAGGGCGTCCCTTCATGCTTGGGAGGTCTTGGCAGATTTGGACTTAGTCCTGCCAGAGGGCCCAGGGTGTTGCCTGCCCACCCCATGGTGGAAATCCACACCGAACAGTTGGAAGCACACCTCAGGTTCGCGTTTGACACTAACGTAGGGAGGTGGAGGGGTGGCCCTGCCCCGGGGAGGCCGGAGCGGCCTTCTGCGCAGGGGTGCCTTACCCTTTTTCCCAAAAAGGTCCAAACGGGCCCCAAATAGTCGCCGTCCTCTGAAGGGAAGGCCAGTGAGAGCCTTTTTCGTAGCATCGTCAGCACCCCATTGTCGCAGCCAGACCAGGCGGCGAATAGCTACCACAAGGGCAGAGGTTCTAGCACACATCTTAATGGTGTCATCCAGCGCTGAGAGGATGAACTTCACAAACACATCACAGTCTGATAGCGCATTAAACACCCCCCAGGGGAGGTCCTCAGGTCAGTGGTCAAGTACTTTTCTGACGAGAGTCCTGGCGGCCACTGCAGTGATGGCCGCGGCACAGACCGACATCAAAAGGCGTGGGAAGCCAGTCTGTCAATGTGCCGGTCCTCAGCATCCCGAAGGGTACGGTAATAAGGAGCCGTCATGAAGGGGGGGTTAGTAACCCCTATAATCGGTGCATCCACCACAAGAGGTGCTGACCAAAAATTAACCACATCAGGAGGGAAAGGGTACTTCCAATGCCAGACCCCTGGGACCCCTTTAAGTTTACAAGGCGATTCCCATTCTTGGGATATAAGATTCTGGAAATGATCCTGTTCCAGGAACTCCAAGCACGGCGGCGCCGTGTGGAAACTCTCCTTCTTAGGCTTGGGAGCCTCTCCAGGAGGGGAGATTGACAAAACCTCAAAGATCTTAATAAGAATTTCATCTGTGTCACACAGGCCCCAAGAACCGGGCCCAGAATCGTCACAGCTCCCGGGCATCTCATCCGAGGAGCCCGAATCTGAGAATAGCTCACCTTCCTCAGAAGGATCAAGGTCCTGCATATCAGCAGAGTCATCGGTATCGTTAGGAACCGGAGAGCCAGGAGGCGTCAGGGACCGCTTCTTTCCAGGGCCCATACGCTCCGCCAATCCAGACAGCACCTGCTCCGCCGTAGGCAGCACGCGCGGCACGGCTTGCAGGTCATCCCCGCTCGAGTGAGACTCATCAGGAGTGAGGTTTAGGTCCGGGGAGACGAGTGTATTGAAGGGAGGTGCAGCCACTGGCAAACCTGATTGCAGGGTCAGTGCCTGTTCAGCACACGGTCCGCAGACCCGTGCTCTGTCTGCATCAGCATGGGGCTGACCACACACCGCACACAACCGGTCATGTCCCAGAGGGACCCCGGGTACATCATTCTGAGATGCCTCCATATGGTGATTACCTGAGCAGTATGCCCGCAGGGATTTACGCAATAGGCAACCCTGGATGACCCAGACCCGCTAGGAAGTGGGAGAATTTATGTGGACCCGCTGTAATATACGTGAGGCCGGGAGAAGCCACGAAGTCCTGGCATCTGAAAGACATAATGGGACAAGAGGGGTGGTGTCAGTGCCATGCGCAGCCGAATAAACACATAGAACAATGCCGCCCCGGAGGGCACTTACATGACCAAGGGAGGAGGCGGATCGCATCACGCGCGAAGATTGTCAAAATGGCGCCAAGCGAACCTCAAGGGGCGGGCCTGACCAGGCTGTGACGCGGAGCGCGTCATGCCGAGTCCCCGCCTCCCCCAAAGAGCGCGAAGCTCTAACCAACGAAAAAGAAAGACAGTAGTGGATAGAAAGCGCATACATAAAGTTGCTGTCACACTGGAAAATGATGCTGCCGTCTGGGCAGTACACTAATGTTAATGAAAGGACAAACAGGCTCGCAACTGTGGAGCAAGGAGCGCGACACTGACACCCAAGTATAATAAAAGATCAAAGGCCTTAACGTGTAATATTGCACTAGGACTGCCACACATACCCCCCCCCCCTTTTTCTTTTCCCCCGAGCTACGGGAGGAAGCGAGGGAGAAGTGGACAGCGTCCAGGGACTAACTCTGTGAGGGGCATGGGCAGCAATGCGGGAGGGGCATCCACTAGAGGCTCACCATCGGCCTAACGGCCTACCCTATGGTGGGGGATTGCGGTGGAGCATGGCTCCGTTAAGCACACAAGGTGCTGCCTACCTTCACCCGACCCACGCAGCCCAGGCTGGGAGGCATATTCTTCTTAAAGAGGACGGGTGGAAATAGTCCCACAGGCCCATGGGCTGTAAAGCCCCGCTCACCTGCGAGAGCGTGATACTTCATGTCTTCGCAGTTCAGCACTGCAGAGAAATCTGGGGATTTGTGGGAGGTCCCTGGGTATATGAAGGGCCGGGAGGAGCCTGTTTTTGCATGTCTGCAGTGAACAGCGCCCTCTGGCGGAGGATTACCCATGTGTAAGTATTATAGATGGAGCAGGACGTGCTGTATGCTTAGAATATTGGCTGAATGACACCCTGGAGTTGCAAGCAGCAGCAGCCCAAACATAGCTTGAAAGACACACTGGAGTTGGCAGCAGGAGCCCAAACATTGGCTGAATGATACCCTGGAGTTGCAAGCAGCAGCAGCCCAAACCTAGCTTGAAAGACACACTGGATTTGGCAGCAGGAGCCCAAAAATTGGCTGAATGACACCCTGGAGTTGCAAGCAGCAGCTGCAGGAGCCCAAACATAGCTTGAAAGAGACACTGGAGTTGGCAGCAGGAGCCCAAAAAATGGCTGAATGACACCCTGGAGTTGCAAGCAGCACCAGCCCAAACATAGCTTGAAAGACACACTGGAGTTGGCAGCAGGCATACATTGGCTGAATGACACCCTGGAGTTGCAAGCAGCAGCAGCAGCAGCCCAAACCTAGCTTGAAAGACACACTGGAGTTGGCAGCAGGAGCCCAAAAATTGGCTGAATGACACCCTGGAGCTGGCAAGCAGCAGCAGCAGCCCAAACATAGCTTGAAAGAGACACTGGAGTTGGCAGCAGGAGCCCAAAAATTGGCTTAAAGACACACTGGAGTTGCCAGCAGCAGGAGCCCAAACATTGCTTGAAAGAGACACTGGAGTTGGCAGCAGGAGCCCAAAAATTGGCCTAAAGACACACTGGAGTTGGCAGCAGCAGGAGCCCAAACATTGGCTGAAAGAGACACTGGAGTTGGCAGCAGGAGCCCAAAAATTTTCCTAAAGACACACCCTGGAGTTGGCAGCAGGAGCCCAAAAATTAGCCTAAAGACACACCCTGCAGATGGCAGCAGCAGCAGGAGCCCAAAAATTGGCTGAAAGAGACACTGGAGTTGGCAGCAGGAGCCCAAAAATTGGCCTAAAGACACACCCTGGAGTTGGCAGCAGCAGGAGCCCAAAAATTGGCCTAAAGACACACCCTGGAGTTGGCAGCAGCAGCAGGAGCCCAAAAATTGGCCTAAAGACACACTGGAGTTGGCAGCAGCAGCAGGAGCCCAAAAATTGGCCTAAAGATACACTGGAGTTGCCAGCAGCAGGAGCCCAAACATTGCTTGAAAGAGACACTGGAGTTGGCAGCAGGAGCCCAAAAATTGGCCTAAAGACACACTGGAGTTGCCAACAGCAGGAGCCCAAACATTGCTTGAAAGGGACACTGGAGTTGGCAGCAGGAGCCCAAAAATTGGCCTAAAGAAACACTGGAGTTGGCAGCAGCCCAAATATTGCCTGAAAGACACACTCTGGACTTGGCAGCAGCATAGGGAGCCCATATATTGCCTGAAAAACACATTGGACTTGGCAGCAGCATAGAGAGCTCAGATATTGCCTGAAAGACACACCCAGGAGTTGGCAGCAGCATTATGAGCCCATACATTGCCTGAAAGACACACCCTGGAGTTTGCAGCAGCATGAAGAGAACATATACAGATTTTCGGCACATATATCTTATCTGAAGAATATTAATTAAAAGTAAGACTAATGTAAAGCATTTTCTCAATAATTACTTAAGAGCTGCTTGTGTGTAACAGATAGGGTTAAATGTGCAAACATGGCATGCACAGTGCCCAGGGGTTTTTACAACAGACACAAAAACAATTAAAACTGTGCTCTAGTTAGATGAAATCCCCTTTAAGAGCTGCTTGTGTGTAACAGATAGGGTTAAATGTGCAAACATGGCATGCACAGTGCCCAGGGGTTTTTACAACAGACACAAAAACAATTAAAACTGTGCTCTAGTTAGATGAAATCCCCTTTAAGAGCTGCTTGTGTGTAACAGATAGGGTTAAATGTGCAAACATGGCGTGCACAGTGCCCAGGGGTTTTTACAGCAGACACAAAAACAATTAAAACTGTGCTCTAGTTAAATGAAATCCCCTTTAAGAGCTGCATGTGTGTAACAGATAGGGTCAAATGTGCTAATATGGGATGCCCATTGGCCTGGGGCTTTTACAGCAGACACAAAAACAATTAAAACTGTAATCTAGTTAGAAGAAATCCCCTTTAACAGCTGCTTGTGTGTAACAGATAGGGTAAAATGTGCTAATATGGGATGCCCTGTGGGCAGGTGTTTTTACAGCAGACACAAAAACAATTCAAACTGTAATCTAGTTAGAAGAAATCCTCTTTAACAGCTGCTTGTGTGTAACAGTCAAATGTGCTAATATGGGATGCCCATTGGCCTGGGGGTTTTACAGGACGCAAAAAAACTATTCAAAATGCAATATATTAATAAAACAGAGCCTGTAGAAGCTGCTTAAGTATAACAGATAGGGTGAAATGTGCCGGTTTGGGATACCCTGCGGCCTGGTGTTTTTACAGGACGCACAAAACCAATTCAAAATGCAATATATTAATAAAACAGAGCCTTTAGAAGCTGATTTAGTATAACAGATAGGGTGAAATGTGCTGGTTTGGGAAACCCTACGGCCTGGTGTTTTTACAGGATGCACAAAACCAATTCAAAATGCAATATATTAATAAAACAGAGCCTTTAGAAGTTGATTTAGTATAACAGATAGGGTGAAATATGCTGGTTTGGCATGCCCATGTGGCCTGGTGTTTTTACAGGATGCACAAAACCAATTCAAAATGCAATATATTAATAAAACAGAGACCTTAGAAGCTGATTTAGTATAACAGATAGGGTGAAATGTGCTGAAATAGTATGCCCATGTGGGCATACAGCATACAAAAAAAAATTAAAACTAATCGAGTTATAAGAAATGCTTGTGTGTAACAGATAGGGTTAAATATGCCACTGCCAAGATGGGATGCACAGTAGCCAGGAATATTTACAGCACAAAAAAAGCAATTTAAAACTGATCTGGCAAATGAAGTGAAGTGAAAATAAAAAAATACAACTCACCTAGTACTCACCTGTAGAGTTGGTATTATACGCATACAGCACGTCCTGCTCCCGAATAGTCATAACATGTGGGTAGTCCTCCGCCTCCGGCGCCGTGCACTGCAGACATGTAGAAAACAAGCTCCTCCCGGCCCTACATATACCGCGGGACCTCCCACAATCCCCAGCATTGAAAAGCAGTGAGAAGAGAAGCCAGGAGGAACCAACCACCCAGAATAACTGGTAGCAATATCTTAATGATAACAATCACCATACAGGGGATCCAGACTTAGTGAAACCAGGGTGGGGTGGAGCAGGACGTGCTGTATGCGTATAATACCAACTCTACAGGTGAGTACTTCACAGAGTTGTATTATTCTAAGCATACAGCACGTCCTGCTCCCGAATAGTCATAACATGTGGGACATCCAATAGCAGTGTCCATAAGCAGGGAGGGATCCCCAGAAAAAGCAAGGCACAGCGGACAGTAAAGGCGCTGTCACCTGCAAAACTTGCAACAGGCATGACAAGAGCATAGGCTCCAACATCAGTCTCATAACAGAACCAAGCAGGTATGAACAGAGACAGGCCATAAGGCAAGTAATTGAACTAACAGAGAAACAAAACCCTGGTGCTGAACGGTACATGATACCCAAGCACCCATGATAACAGAGTAAACAGTAACGGGGAAGAAACGCTCCCCTGAAGTAACATAGGTCAGTGTAGTGACCCAACCAGCTCACAGGCAAGGAAGCCTTGTGGCAACTCTTGTAACACCCTCAAGGGGAACAAAAACAGGGCACCCGACCAAGGCGGGAATACAGACCCTCAATTACCAGGAAGCCAAAGCTTCCCCAGGATCAGAGAACATCCAGAAGGAGCGCTCCAAGGCGCAATGGCGCTGGAATAGATATCAGGCGCATACCTAAGGAGGCGCCCGTAGACTCCAAGAACAGCAGTCCCCAAAGGCCAATAAGGCCAGCATGGGGAGAAGTGCAAATCCTGAAGAGGGATGTAGGCCCTCACAATTAGTATATTAGTAATCAGCCCATGACTATACAAAAGGGTCTGAACCAAGGGTCTAACAGACCACCTGGACCAGAAGCCCAGGATAAAGGGAACACCCCCAGGCATGGGGTACCTGTAGCCGCATATAGCCGTACATGTATATATGAGTATACATAGCGTCAGGGAATAATTAGCCAGAACCATCGTCTCAGGCCCAAGTCTGACGGAGTCAGAAGGCCCCAGAAGAGCGGTCTGGCCTCCCGGGCAGCTGATACCGTATCCAAGCAGGATCCCCAGGAAGTCCGCAGGGTAACAGGATGAAAGGTTTGATCCCCACAGGGACTTATGGAACTACTGGGGAGGTGCAGTTAAGCAACCCAAAGAGAATACTCTACAAGGGTGACAGAACCAGACTCCTGTAGGAAGGCCAAGACAGGCCTACACCATCAGAGTCCCCAGATGGGGAGCCAACCCCAATTTAAGCTGTAATGGCTTTAAGGCCCTGGGGACCGATAACGCCTCACAGGGAAGAGACTAAGGCCCCTGCCAGTCAATATGGGAACCACCAAGCCATTATAGGTGGAATAAAGGGAAGCTGGGGAGCTAGCCCCCAAACCTCCACTCATACTAGGTCACCCAGAAGATGAGGCCCGCCCCCAAGGGGCGATTAGCAATCAATCCCCAGACAGGAGGCCTTTGATTGGAAACAGGAAGAGACCTGATAAGGACAGGACCGCACCCCAACTGGGATATCACAATTCCGCAGCCCTCGGCAGAGGCGTCTGCGAGCCATTACTCCCAAGGCCGCCTAGGCCATAGATCCCATGGGACTCACTATCCGGCCAGCCATGCGCAGAGCCCAAAGGTAGGTTGGTGAAAGAAGGCATATGAAATGATAAGGCTAAGCCTAAATACTCAGGCCCACCAACAGGAACCAGACTATCCTGGGACAGTAGGGACAAGGGCAGAGGCCCTGTGTGAGAAGGGAGACCCCTCAGAGCCACTCTAGGCTCCCTGGGCAACCCGTGATGGCAAAACCTGCCGCTAAGGCAACCATAGAAGCGAATACCGCTGAGAAGCAGGGGGGGTAGAACCCCCCCCAGGCCAGGGACAGGGACCCTCCAGAGGTAGCAACCTGTCACAATCTTTAACCCAGCATTAAAAACATGTCATCCTCTTACAACAGGCCAGGAATCCCTCATGAACCGACCGGTCCTGAAGGAGGGGGAGGCCCGCCATATAGAGTCAAAGGGGGCCACCCTTTCAGCGAGCCCAGCAGATAAGGTGGACCCCCTAAGGGCCCAACCTAGAACCACGTGGTTCGTGGGAGAGATTTGGCTCTCCCTTTCCAAACCTGCTAGACTTGGTACCCAGGGGAGCCATACTCTAGGACAGGGGTACTCAAATGGCGGACCGCGGTCCGAATCCGGACCGCAGACGCCATTTGTCCGGACCGCTGCCCAGCCCGGGATCCGGCGGTGCCGGTGACAATTGCCGGCCGGGGCTGTCAGAGCTGGGGGCGGGCACATGGGCGTGGCCAGGCCGGGGAAGGTGGAAGCGGCTCGGGCCTCGTAGGCGGGGGGGGGGGGGGGGGAGGAGTGGAGACGAAGAGGCGCGGGAGGAGAAGCTCTGTGACGTCACAGAACGCTTTTGCCGGCAAGGACATTTGGCTGCACGTGTGGTAACAGTGGAAGTGGAATGTACCAAACCCTTGCCTGGAGGAGGGGTGTGCTGGAAGAATGAATACTGTATAGGTAGAGGGGTTTCCGCGGCCCGGCGGCTACACTGAGCTGGGGGTTAGCAGTGCACGGCGCTCTGTCTCCCCCTCCTCTGCCGGAGCAGTGGTACAGTCCGGGTCTCCGATGTCATGGCGCTGCCCTGTGTACGGCTGCATCTCCGCTCTGGGACGCTGTGCAGGTAACACCGGGTGGGGTATAATAACTGGAGCAACTAATCGTCCAGCTGCCCCCGGTACTGACCCTCACATGCTATGTAATCTGTCTGCTACTCACCTAACCCTGCGCTGCTACTGACATTCAGTGTTGGAGTAAAGAGGACCTGTCACCGGCCTGGTCACTCCTTATAATGGAGCCGGTACTGAGATCAGCTGACACCGGGAATAGGAGGACCTTTAATTATTAAAGAGGACCTCCAAACATGAATGATGTCCCTTTCCCTTGGACATCCATTTGGGATACCCCTCTTATGACATCCATATTTGGGATACCCCTCTTATGACATCCATATTTGGGATACCCCTGTAAATAGAAAACTAGGAAGCCTAAATTGGGGCATAATGCCCACCTTTACATGGTTCATCTGCATCGGGTGATTTCCCTAATCCTCCAGCAACAGAGCGGGTTCTCAAACTTCATTGGCTGACAGTTCCTATAAGGGCCTGACCCCATGCTGTGTAGAGTGCAAGCTTTTCAGCCAACAACATGCTGGGAAGGCCTGAGCAATGACCCTTCCTGTGCCGGACAGGCCCGTGCTGTTTTAAAACTTTTGCTCCACCTTCAATAGAAAAGTCAGCCTCCCAGGAAGGCATAATTCCTCATCCCTGGGGCATCCCAAATCAGGACCTAGGCCTGTCTCTGAGACTCTGTGCATCCCCAGGGATCCCCAATTGATCCCACGGCAGGTGTGCAGGCCACAGCTGCAACCCCGGCTGAGAGGCATACTGCGTCAGCCAGCTACTGACCTGCACCCCCACCTACCTCCTCCTTCCCAGCTACTGACCTGCACCCCCACCTACCCCCTCCTTCCCAGCCACTGACCTGCAACCCCACCTACCCCCTCCTTTCCAGCCACTGACCTGCACCCCCACCTACCCCCTCCTTCCCAGCCACTGACCTGCACCCCCACCTACCCCCTCCTTCCCAGCCACTGACCTGCACCCCACCTACCTCCTCCTTCCCAGCTGCTGACTTGCACCCCTCGCCTAACCCTTCTACACATCCACTGACCCTCACTTACCCCCCCAGCAGCTGATCTGCACCCTCCCCTAACCCTTCTCCCAGCCCGTGATATGCACTCTTACTTAACCCCCCCCCCCCCCCCCCGACTCCCTATTTACACCGATTTGGCCTTATTGCTAGGGGACCAGGGTTCTTTACTGTCGGTGTGCAGGTCGGACCTTCATCCCACGGCAGACCCTGGTAAGTGGACCTCCACTGAAAGTAGTTGAGTACCCCTGCTCTAGGAGATGCTAGCAAGGAAGGGAGGTGCCCCCCTGACGGGGCCCTTGCAAGTGGGAAGTTCCAGAGGAACCAGCTTACCAAGAAGGCCTGAGCACAGACCAAGCACTGGGGTGCTGGGACATATGAAGGTTTAGTAACCTACTGTGCCGAAGAGCCCGAGGGCTCGGTATATAAATGACATCATCTTGATGTGCTACCGACAGACCCACCAGCTGCCATCCTGCTTGGTGAAGGTAGGGCGCAAGTAAAGGGGGGCAGAGCCCCCGTAACCAGGGGTCCCCTAATGCCAGAGAAGAAGGCAGCAAGCCTGAACCGATTTCTCGGGACAGGGAATAGTGAATAAGTGACGGTGAAGGGATGGGGAGTTTAAGCAACCATCCAGTAGCTTCCAGGGGACACTGTCGGCCAACCGACCCATTTTGTCTGATGCAGAGGAGGGGGAGTAAGGAAGACGACCCGGTAGGTCCCAACGCCGAAGCCCCACCTCAGGCGTGTCCCCATTCCCGCCAGGCTAGTAGCCTGGGCACGAAGGGAGGCCCCTGCGGCTCCTCAAGCTGCAGGGTTGATCCTGTGACACTGACTAGAATAGTCTTAGGAGTGCCGCAGACCCCAGAGAAGCTGAGAAGTGCCCCCCCCCCCGCGCAGGGGCCCGTGGCCCAAGACAGATATGTCATATATGGATTACTTGCAAAGGTAGAATAGCTAGGCCTGCCATAGGCCCATGGGGTCCAGACTATCTCGTACTGATGAGGGGGGAGGATGGAAAAATGCATAGAGGCCATGGCCCCATACCGTTAAGGCAATTGACAAGGCGCGCCCAACACTGCAGGCCCATTCCGGCCTGCGCCAGGTTCAGAAGGGAGAGCAGGGGCTAAAAACACCCTGACAGGAAACTGAGGGGGGACCGCCAGCGAGAACCCATCCTGAGCCCAGGTGGGTTACGTCCCGGAACCACCAGAAGGAGAAAGTATATTCCTGGATGTGAGACAGCTGTGCAGTCGTCCCCTCGCCCAAACGGGCGAGGGCGCCCCTTCATGCTTGCGAGGTTTTGGCAGATTTGGACTTGGTCCTGCCAGAAGGCCCAGGGCGCTGTCTGCCCGCGCCATGCTGGAAATCCACGCTGAACAACTGGAAACACACCTCAGATTCACGTTTAACACTCACGTAGGGAGGTGGAGGGGTGACCCTGCCTCGTGGAGGCCGGAGCGGCCTTCTGCGGGAGGGTGCTATAGCCTTTTTTCCAAAAAGGTCCAAGCGGGCCCCGTCCTCTAAATGGAAGGCAAGTGAGAGCCTTTTTTGTAGCGCCATCGGCGCCCCACTGTCGCAGCCAGACCAGGCGGCGAATGGTTACCGCAAGTGCTGAGCTCCTAGCACACATCTTAATGGTGTCATCCAGTGCCGATAGAATAAACTTCACAAAGGCTTCGCAGTCTGATAGGGCACTAAACACCCCCCAAGGGAGGTCCTCAGGGCGGTGATCCAGTATCTTTCTGACAAAGAGTCCTGGCGGCCACCGCAGTGATGGCCGCGGCACAAACCGGGAGCAGGGCCGTCCCAGCACACGAGAAGGCGTGTGAGGCTAGTCTGTCAATGCGCCGGTCCTCAGCATCCCGAAGGGTACGATAAAAGGGGGCAGTCATAAAAGGGGGGCTCGTGACCCCTATAACCGGCGCGTCCACCACCAGGGGAGCTGACCATAAATTAACCACATCAGGGGGAAAAGGGTACTTCCATTCCCAGACCCCTGGAATCCCTTTAATTTCCTGGGATATAATATTCTGGAAATGTTCCTGTTCTAGGAACTCCAAGCACGGCGGCGCTGTATGGAAACTCCCCTTCTTAGGCTTGGGGATCTCCCCGGGGGGGGGGGGAGATTGACAAGACCTCAAAAATCTTGATCAGGATTTCATCCGTATCACACAGACCCCAGGAGCCAGGCTCGGATTCCTCACGTACCGCGGGCATCCCATGGGAGGAGCCCGAGTCTGAGAATAGCTCAGCTTCCTCAGAAGGGTCAGGGTCCAGCATATCAGCAGAATCATCGGTATCGTTAGGAACCGGAGAGCCTGGGGGCGTCAGGGACCGCTTTTTACCAGGGCCCATACGCTCCGCCAATCCAGAGAGCACCTGCTCCGCCGTGGGCAACGCTCGCGGCACCTCTTGCAGGTCATCCCCGCTGGAGTGGGACTCATCATGAGCGATGTTTGGGAGCGGGGAGACGGGGGTGAGGGAGGGAGGATCCTCTGTTAGCAATGCCTGTGCTGCACACTGTCCACAGACACGTGGCCCTGTCAGCCTCAGCCAGGGGCTGGCCACACACTGCACACAGCTGGTCACGTCCCGGAGGGACCCCGGTTCCATAATTGTGAAATGCCTCCATATGGTGATTTTTATGCAGTATGACGCAGGGAATTATGCATTAAGCAACCCTGGATGCCCCAACCCGCTAGTAATGTGGGAGAATTTGTAAAGAGGACCCGTGTAATATATGTTAGGCCGGGGCCGGTAACGAAGTCTTGGCTTCTGAAAGACACAATGGGACAAGGGGAGAGGAGTCAGTGCCATGCTCTGCTTGAAAAAACCTAGAAACCATACCGCCCCTGAGGGAGGAGACGAGCCACACCACGCGCGCGCGGGAAGACAGAGAAAATGGCGCCCGCGAACCTCGAGGGGAGGGCCAGGCCAGGCTGTGACGCAAGACGCGTCAGGCCGAGTCTCCGCCTCCCCCAAAGAGCGCGAAGCTCTAACCGACAGAAAAGGTAGAACAGAGGGGAATAAGTATACCCCTCATGCTGACACGCTGAATGAAGCTGCCGAGCAGCAGATAGTTAGTAAAAAAGCCAGCACACGCTGTATAGTGAGACGCGACACTGACCCCCTAACTCCGGGACCGAAGTCTAAAGGCGAAATAGCGCTAAGGCTGCCACACATACCCCCCCCCCCTTCTTTTCCCCCGAGTTACGGGAGGAAGCGAGGGGGAAGCTGACGGTGTCCATGGACTAATGCTGTGAGGGGCAGGAACTTGTTTTCTACATGTCTGCAGTGCACGGCACCGGAGGCGGAGGACTACCCACATGTTATTACTATTCGGGAGCAGGACGTGCTGTATGCTTAGAATAAAAGTTTCCCTGTCACTTTCTCTGCTGTCCCTGCCTGGATCGTTCCCGATTTTCCCCTATCTTTCCCTGGCTCTCTCTGGCACTGTGTGGGTCTCTGTGGGTCTCCCTGACTTTCCCTGCCTGTCTGTAAGTCTCTCCCTGTCTGCAGCAACCTCTGTTCTGTCTGCTGACAAGCAAGATGGCCGCCGTTTATATAGCACTGTGACGTCACTGGGCTTCCTGGCTGCTGATAGGCTGCATGTGACCTTCCCATGATAACTTGCCCCAGGGGACATGTCCGGACATGTCCATCCACCATTTTACAATAGCTGTAATTGAAATAAATGGAGTTTAAAGGAAAACTTCGATCGATCGAATCGAGGGGAAATTCGGATTTGTTCCGAATTGAACTTTTCCTGAAATTCGGAACAAATCGATTCGCTCATCTCTAATCTCAACCAGCTCCAAAAATAATGCAGATCATCTGCATTCAGCACTGGGGCTGCCGGTCTCCCCTTTTCTTCCTGGACTACACTGTGCCATTTAACCCCACACCCAAGCACAGGCTTCCCTTACCCCTACCCCACTCCCCTTGACAGCTCACTGAAAGTCTGTCTCCTTCTTAATCAGAAGCACTATCGCTGGCAGAAGTCATTGACATTCAGGGCTTGCTATTGGGTAAGCTGAAGCTGACCCCATGTAGAGGTGATACCTTTCATAGACCTATACCCAAAAATGGCCCTTAAACTCCCCTCCCCATAACTCGCTGAGTGGAAGATACCCCCTCCCCATAATTCACTGAGTGGAAGAACTCCCCTCCCCATAACTCGCTGAGTGGCAGAACCCCCCTCCCCATAACTCGCTAAGTGGCAGAACCCCCCTCCCCATAATTCGTAGAGTGGCAGAACCCCCCTCCCCATAACTTGCTAAGTGGCAGAACCCCACTCCCTATAATTCACTGAGTGGCTGAACCCCCCTCCCCATAAATCGCTAAGTGGCAGAACCCCCTCCCCATAATCCGCTGAGTGGCAGAACCCCCTCCCCATAATTCACTGAGTGGCAGAACCCCCCTCCCCATAACTTGCTGAGTGGCAGAACCCCCTCCCCATAATTCACTGAGTGGCAGAACCCCCCTCCCCATAAATCGCTAAGTGGCAGAACCCCCTCCCCATAATCCGCTGAGTGGCAGAACCCCCCTCCCCATAATTCACTGAGTGGCAGAACCCCCCCTCCCCATAATTCACTGAGTGGCAGAACCCCCCTCCCCATAACTCGCTGAGTGGCAGAACCCCCCCACCTCCCTTCCTGTTGCCGGGGATGCCGCCGCTTGGAGGGAAGCCAGGGTCCCGGGATGCCGCCGCTGGGAGGGAAGCCAGGTTCCAGGGCTGTCCACCAGAGGTAGGGGTGTCGGGGTCTGGGGCTGCTCCCCGCAGGGAGGGGATACAGTGCTGGCTTCTGAGAACTGGGGCAGGCCATTTGAGGCTGTTTGCAGCAGTCCAGGCGGCAACATGCTGATGCTGTGTGCCGCCCGACCATCATAGGGAGGCCGCTGTCTGCCCTTCAGTTTAATGCCAACTCCGGCTGCTAGCCTCGAGCCACCCAGAGTGCCTATTGGCCCGCAGGCCTGCCGCAAGAAGCCTGAACCAGCCTTTATCTAGGGAATTGGCAGCCGGCCAGTGCAGGGGAACTGGTGGCCTACCAAGCATTGTCCAGGTATGCCCTATGGCCAGTCCGCCCCTGCATATGGGAATCTCACCCCTACACACAAACTGCACCTCTTCTGTACAGCAACAGCTATCAGGCTCATCTGATCATACTGCCCATAATTTGGGCATTTCCAAGTCAGGAAGCCCCCTGTAAGAGGGGATGCAATGCCCAAGAGGGAGTTGTCTTAGTTTAGGTCCAACCCATGCTTGGCTTATTACTTGCAACCAAACTTTTCCTTAGCCACGTTCTGCTCAATACCACTGCTCCATCAGGCAAGGGTCTGACGCCGGATTGTTTCCATGTGTTACACATTCTTCTCCAGCAGGAGGCAGCAGAGCGCTCATGAAGTGTCTTTTACTCTAAGCAGAGAACGCAATGTGCCACCTCCTAAGACCCACAGTCTCATCTTACTGCAGCATGTAATAGAGAGGTCATGCCATGTATAGGATTATATAATTGGAATATTGGAGATTAATAACTTACTTGGCATACCATGTGCAACACATTTTCAACACTCAGTCATGGTCCAACCCAACCGGCACTGTATAACATCTCTTTTCATGCAGGAGTAGTCATGTTTAAACCTTAGAATTCTGATGAAAATGGTCAGTCCTCAGTAACTGCAGTCACACATCAGAACTAACCAAGAATCCAGTGATACTACATGAAGATTGGGATGCTACATGCCTTGAGCTGAGAACCCCTTCCAGATATGTCCCCAAATCATATAACTTGGCCCACCAATCTTAATTCAAGAAACAAGTGGGTAAGCCAAACAGCCAAAAGACTTTACTTCTAAGATGTAACACAAGAGCATCATAGCCAATCCCAAAACGAATCACAGCGCATGTGCCGTGGGATCAATTTGGGGGGTGAGTATATGGGACATCCTGAGGGTTTCACACAGTAGGCCTAGTAACCCCTGTCAGGAGTCTTTTAGACTCTGGAGCCAGATTACTAGGGTTTTGGTCTGGTTTAAAGAGGAACAAAACCCAAGAATTTCACTTTCTTGGGTTTTGTTTCTCCCTGGCAGGGTATCCTGATTCGAGATACTCCACTGTTTGTATTCCCTGGGATTGCCGAAAAACTCAACTCTTTCTGGCTTCTATGTGGGACACTCAACTGTGCTCATTCGATTCAGATTTCATTTTCCTGAGCTCAACCCAATTCGAAATGCCCCATAAAGAGGGAGATCACCACCCTTCGAGTCTTAAACCGGACCTACAGCATCATTTAATGAAAATAAGTTTTTAGTCACATACTTATTATTCTTTCCCCTACTGGGCTGTGTTCAGGACTCTAGGATACCGGCGCCGCCATCTTGCCATAGAAGCCTCACATACTGAGGAGAGTTGAAAAGTACAGGGGGTGGGGTTATAGCTGTGCTCTGCACAGACAGAGCAGAGCTGGGGTCAGGAAAAGGACAGCAATCCCAGAATGCAGAGTGGCTCATTCAGAAGACACTTCCTGTTTGCAGGCAGCCTGAAACTGCATTGGCCGCCATCTTGGATGTTTAGAGGCTCAGAAAATGCGGTAGATGCAGGTAGGATGATATTTAATGTGGGTAATCTGTATGTACAGGGTGGGGGGAACATATAAGATAGATATAAGTGAAGGTCCGCTTTAAAAGGCCAGTTTCAGCCTAGACATGGCAACACAGGACACTTTGTGCACCACTATTTACTTGTGTTTCAGTTTGTAAGCTTCTGACTAGAAGTTCTTTCATTATCTGTTCAGCATGGGCCAAATATAAGGGTGGTATATGCTGTTTAAAGTTTAACTGAATTAAGACCAAAAATTAAAGTAATGTTTAAGTCCAGCATAATTGTTCTCATTAAAGTATAGCTTACTCCCTTCTAAATATGGCTCTGAAACAAAAAGCACGCTGCTAACCAGCTTCAGACTTGCATCTAAGTGTTCTTATCAAATCAATCATGTCAGTCAACAAGGGGGCCTACAGCCGAGTGACCGGCAGCAAGGATGCACACCGAGCATGGGTAAGGACCCCGCTGACAGCACCAGAGCCGGCAGCGCTGAAACAGAACTGCCTGCAGGACTCCGTAGTGATGATTTTTTTCTGAGCCTGGACAGAGCCTTAAAAGTTTAACCAGTTAATGCAGAACAAAGCCCAAATCGGCTGGTCCTGTTAGGCTCCAGGGCCGGCAGCTGGTCTTCCCGCCATATAAAACCCCTAGTTGCCACAAAACTCACCTTTGTCTTGGCTCCCACAGTGATGTAAACAACGCTGGCTGCATCACCAGAATCCCTGGGCTGAGGCGCACTCCCACCCTCAGTCATTCAGATGGGCTGGTGGTGGGAGCACAACGCAATCTAAAAAGAACTGGGGATGCGGTTGCTCTTGCCCCCGATTGCCGAGCTTTGCGTCTAAACAGAGCAGTATTACTGATCATTAATATGCGCTGCATACGGCGCTGATTAGACGAGAGCCCGCACATCCACCATAGGATAGGCATGGGGTTTCACACAGCAGGTCATCCCAAATTTTGGATGTCCCTGGGGCAAGGAATAAAACCTGCGATAGTCAAAATCACAGGTTTTGTTCTGCTTTAAGTTAACTCTGGCTTGAAAAGCCTTGGAAATGTAAAGATACTGTTGTGTACCACAATCGAACACATAAGGCGTGCTGGAATGAGCATGCAGCTTATGAGCCCCTTTAGCTGCCTCGCTGGCACACTGGCCATTCAGCTCATCCTGCCACAGTCACAAAGGATAGGTAAATAAATATTCCAGTTAGCGAGGCATTAAAAAGAAGATGCCCATTGTTGTGGTTCAAAGTTACTGTCACCAGGAAGGATCGGGATGGAAGTGTGAGGCATCACTGCATGCAACAACAGGGAGGTCCCAAATGAGATCAATGGGCTGTTTTGACTTATGACTTAAAATAATGGGAGACGTTTATGAAACGTATTCAGGGGTGGAGCCTCATTTGAGTAGACCGATCACCAGGATTTTTACCATCCTGGAGATTGGTCAGCATACCTAGTGTCATCCTGATGTGGTATGGCCCCCTGTGTGAACACCCCCCGATCACTCACACAACACATCTTTCTGCTGTTCCCACGGCGCATGCACAGGCTCTCGTCCTATCAGCACTTCAGGCCGTGCATACTAATGCATGGCATAAAGAGTTTGGAAGAAGCATAGGGAGCTTGAGGGGGCACATCCCCAGTTTCCCTGCAGTCAATGGCGTATTCCCGCCCCAACCTATCTGAATGGCTTAGGAGGTCACCTCAGCTGCAGGGATGTGGCCACAGTACTGCTGGAAATCAGAGATCAGTCAGGGCTGGCAGACACTAATAGGTCCACTGTAAATGTAAAAAATATCTGCATTGTATAGGTTTGTATTCTTCTTCTGCTGCTGTTATTCCAGAGAGTCAGAGTCTTGTAATATGATGGTACATGTTTGCAGATGGTTTGTGAGTATACTCTGGGCCCAGTAGCAAGTTGCCACTCTAGTGTTGCTGTTCAGGGGAGCTTTTTACATTGTAGCTCCCAGCTGATTATACCATAACTAGGGATTTGCTACAGGGATAGCAGCCGGGAGCAGCAGCATGTTATGGATACAAGAACTCCGTCCTGGAGTAACCCTGACAGCTCATAGACAGCAGAAATGAAAGCAGATTATCCTGGGCAGGTTTAGATCCCTACAGCATGCAGACCCAGGCACAGGTCACTCACCTGGGATCCTGGTGGCCTTGTCTTCCAGCATTTTGTTGTTGCCCTCCATTGTGTTGTGTGCATATGATCCAGCAGGCAGCAGCTTCTGCACGCCTGGGAAAGGTCAGCTTTAGGGAATAAAAATAAAACCAGGCACTGCCCGTTATGTCTTACTGACTGCAGCTTAATATACTCCTCAGACACCTGCTGTCTCTGCTACGCTCAATAATCCTCTGGCGGCTCACAGGGGAGCTGCTGACACTCTGGACCAATCCCAGAAAACACTACACATTAATGGTAGTAGTGAGGCTTCTGAGGGCTAGGTATTGGGGGCACTAGTGGCAGGATAAGCAGCTTGGATGCCACTATTGTAATACATTGCCCAGGGCATGTACTGCCCCATCATATGGGAGAATTGTTAGCAGAGGCCTGGGGGTAGGTAGTGATTTCAGTGTCTGCAGCCTGTTTACCAGCAGAGCTATCCCTCCCCTGACCTTCAGCAATTGACAGCGGTGATTTACTGCAGTGCTCAGTCCAGAGCAGCAGATCAAGTGTTAACCCTTCAGAGGAAAATTTAAAGGGAATCTGTGATGAAATACAAAAGGATCCAATTATTGACCTGGTTGCCTGTCCCTCCTGCTGCTGCAGCAGCAATGCACAGTGTTCTTCTGACTTGGATCAGTTTCTGAATTGGACTACTCTGGTCCAGACCAGCGACCCTAGAAGCAGCAAACTGAATGGCCAGGAACAATTTACAAACTATATTCTGCTATGGCTGCTTTGTAGTACTCGAACCGATAAAGTGGTCCTCCTGCCAGTTACAACTGCTTTCCTGTAAAAGTACAGACTCAATTCTATTGCTGCAGTGGTCCTGGTTTCCGTGCTGTGGGCTCAGGTGCCAACACTGCACTTCCTGGCTGGCCTCTGTGCCCATTCCTACTGCCAGCCTCCCTCATTGATTGGCAGCAGGTGGTATGTCACATGAGTTTTCACTGTGGATATACATATGCGACCCAGGAGCGGTTCAGTCGTGTGCTCTCAGCAGGACTATAAGGGATTAAGCCTGCTGGCTGCAAGGTAAGTGTAGTTTTTTTTTCTACTTGCCTGGACTGTTCCTTTTTAAAAATATCCAGCTGCCTGCCACCTATCATTTCGCTCCACAATACCTGAAGCCCTATTCACATAGTGTAAGTGAAGAGGTGAGACTGGATGAAAGTGTGGTCCATAGCAGCCAATCAGTTTAATCTTTTATTCCCCCAAACCTATAATCTTATTGGTTGCTATGAGCGACATTGTCCCCTTTCGCACACACTCAACTTTTTTTTACATATGGGGATCAAAACTACCTGTTGGCTGTCTTTAAAGCGGACCTTCACTCTGAATAAGAGTCTATCTTATATGCTTCCCACACCCTGTACATATAGATTGCCCACATTAAAAAATACCATTTTGTGAATACTCACCTGTAAAATGGGTATTATAAGTATGTCACACACCCCACTTCAATCATTAATTAATACAATAGGGTTTACTCACCGCTAGGTGGCAGCATTGCAGAGAATCTCCAGAAAAGCAACAGGCCCCTCCCGGTCTATACATACCTGGTACCTCCCAATAATCTCCCAGTATTAGAACAGCAGTAAGACAAGGTACCAGGAACAAACAAATGTAACCCTCAAACGTAAAGAACTAAACTTCACCATATAAAGAGCCAGGATACCAAAAAGGGCGGGTGAAGTGGGGTGTGTGACATACTTATAATACCCATTTTACAGGTGAGTATTCACAAAATGGTATTATTCTAAGTATGTCACACACCCCACTTCAATCATTAATTATTACAATAGGGACATCCAACAGCAGTGTCCAGAAAAGGGTGGGTATCCAACCAGGCAATAATGCAGAAAAAACTCAAACCACTGCAGCCTGCAGAACCTTGCGGCCAAAAACAGCATCTGCTGAGGCCCGCACATCAACCTTATAAAACTTAGAAAAAGTGTGAACCGAAGACCAAGTTGCAGCCTTACAAACTTGTTCAACAGAAGCCTGGTGCTGAAAAGCCCAGGACGCTCCAACCGCGCGAGTAGAATGAGCAGTAACACGAAAAGGGGGATCCTTCCCCTTGGCCGAATAGGCTCCAACAATCGCCTGACGAATCCACTTGCTAATGGAGGACTTGGCCGGAGCCAAACCCTTCCTAGGCCCACAGGGCACAACGAAAAAGGCATCAGTCTTACGAAAAGAAGACGTAGCACGTAGATAGTACCTGACACAACGTACAACATCCAAGCAGTGCAAAGCACTCTCCTTGACATTCTTAGACTTAGGACACAAAGAAGGAAGAACAATGTCCTGGTTAAGATGAAAAGCAGAGACCACTTTAGGGAGAAAGTCTGACTTGAAGCGAAAAACCACTTTGTCCTGATGTTCCTCGAAATAAGGAACCTGAATAGACAAAGCTGCCAACTCCGAAACACGCCGAACCGAAGTGATGGCCACCAGAAAGGCAACCTTCTGAGTAAGAGTGGACAGAGCAATATCCCGCAAAGGCTCAAAAGGAGGAGCCTGAAGGGCAGAGAGAACCAAATTCAAATCCCAAACAGGGAGCAACGACTTCCTAGGAGGCCGCAGATGCGAAACCCCCTGGAAAAAAGTCTTGACCAAGGAATGGCTAGCAAAAGACCTCTGAAAAAAGATAGACAAAGCAGAAACCTGCCCCTTCAAAGTACTCAGCTGAAGACCAGAGTCCAGCCCTGATTGAAGAAATTCCAAAATCCTAGAAATAGAAAAGACCCGGCAGGGCAAAGATCTAGCCTCACACCAATCAATATAAGATCTCCAAGACCTATAATAGATAGAAGACGAAGATCTCTTCCTGGCACTAATAAGAGTCCGAATGACCGAATCCGAAAGACCCTCCTCCTTTAAGATGGAGGTTTCAGCAGCCAAGCCGTCAAAGCCAGCGTTTGTAAACTGGGGTAACACAGTTGGCCTTGAGTGAGAAGATCTGGCCGAAGAGGCAGCTCGAACTGATCTACTGCCAGACGAACGATGTCTGCGAACCACACCCGCCTTGGCCACCTTGGAGCCACGAGAATGGCAGGAACTCCTTCCAGAACCAACTTTCGCTGCACCCTGCCTAGCATGGGAATCGGAGGAAACAGATAAAGAAACCCCAGGTCCCTCCAGCTCAGGGCCATGGCATCCACCGCCAGAGCCAGAGGATCCCGGGACAGAGACACGAATGTCGGAAGCTTGTGATTGTGACGAGAGGCAAACAGATCCACCGCCGGCGTCCCCCATCGGAGACAAAGCAACCGAAACACCTGGGGATGGAGAGACCATTCCCCCCGGCGGGATGCACACCGGCTCAGAAAGTCCGCCTCTGTGTTTTCCACTCCCGGAATGTAAACTGCCGAGATGCAAGGGACATGAGTCTCTGCCCAAACTAGAATCAGAGACACCTCCCTGTGGGCTCCCAGACTGCGAGTCCCTCCTTGGTGATTGATGTAAGCAACCGCCGTCTGATTGTCCGATCGAATCTGAACCGGCAGACCTTGTAAATGATGCGTCAAGCGAGACAGAACCAACCTGATGGCTCGCAACTCCAGAACATTGATGGGCAAGTGAGCCTCCTGAGGGTCCCACTGCCCCTGGAACTGAAGATCCTTCCAGAAACCTCCCCATCCTGACAAACTGGCATCCGTGGTGACAGTCTCCCAAAGCGGGGTCAGAAACGACCTGCCCTTCAGAAGATTGTCCGAGACCATCCACCACAGAAGAGACTGCCGAACCCGAGGGGACATCCGGAAGGACCGATCCAACGACCGCGGTCGCCGGTCCCAAGACGCCAAAAGATGAAGCTGAAGCGTCCTCGTATGAAACTGCACAAAGGGCGGGAGCGAGGAAGAGGGTGGAAGAGAGGATGTAAAGCGGGGGACAAGGCAAACATTCCTGTAAGACAGAAAACACCCCCGCAGGCTAATCTGCCACAGCACACATACGCCTACCCGGAGGAGAATACAACCGCAGCGTGACACCTGCAGCAAGATGGCGGCCCGATCACCGCTCCGTGCCTGAGAGGAAGGAGGAGACAAGCCCTGGAAGCGCGGGAGCCGAGTCAGCCCCGCCCCTCCAAACGGACCAATCAACGCGCAGACCGCGCACGACGCGGTCCCGCCCCACTCCGACGTCACCGAGCGGCCGTTCACGAACCGCGCTACCTCCCATAACGGGACCGGCGGAGCTACCTGCCGGTCCCAAAGAAAAATGGCCACACGCGCTCTCCCCCAGAGCATACCAGCCACGCCAGGCACACAAGCGCCGAGCGCAGCGCTTAGCCAACAGGCGGGCCCGCGGCGCAGCGCGCCGCGTGACCCCGCCCCCCGGCTCCTGAGGAGAAACCGCCAAGACGCATATGCCGCAAAAGAGTAAAACACACACAGGCATGACGGTCAAACGCACCAACCAAACGTCCGCGGAACAACGCCCAGAGAAGCAAGCGCAGGAGCCCTCACATATACCAGCCAGATCAGCCACAGACACACACACACACAAACATCCATGACACCCTGTGCAAGGAATAGACCACTGACCTAGGGCCAGACAAAATCCTGGAAGGCTAACTAACTGCTAATTAAATGGGGGCATCCCACATCCGGATCACCACTCCGGGAATCCCGCTATGCCCCGCAATGAAGGGTCGAGCGGAGGAGCTAATCTCCTAGGCACCTAAGGTGCCGGCTACCTTTTGCCCGGCCTACAGCCAAAGCTGGGAGGCTGCCAGTCAACATGTATGTTACAAAAAAGAACCAGGCAGAAATAGACCATGGGGGGGGGGGGGGTGATACCCCGGCTACCTGCAAGCAGGAGACTTCTTTCTTCTGTCTTGTCGCCACCTTGCAGAGAATAACACTGGGAGATTATTGGGAGGTACCAGGTATGTATAGACCGGGAGGGGCCTGTTGCTTTTTTGGAGATTCTCTACAATGCTGCCACCTAGCGGTGAGTAAACCCTATTGTAATAATTAATGATTGAAGTGGGGTGTGTGACATACTTAGAATATCATCCTACCTGCATCTACTGCATGCTATGAGTCTTTAAACATCCAAGATGGCGGCTCATGGAGCATAAGGCAGCCTGCAAACAGGAAGTTTGATATCCTTTCTCTGACCCCAGCTCTGCTCTGTCTGTGCAAAGCAAATCTATAACCCCACCCCCTGTACTTTATCCCGCTCTCTCAAGATGGCGGCGCCCATATCCTAAAGTCCTGAACAGAGTTGCAGCCCAGTGGGGGAAAGAATAATAAGACTAAAAACCTGAAATATATTAATTTTAGATGCTGGGGAATAGTTTTTTAAGGGTTTGGGCTTTTCATTAAATCATGCGCAAGGTCCAGTTTAAAGTGGGCTAAATCCCACCCTGGAGCCAGGCTTACTCCCTGTCAAATCTGTATGCCCCTACTGTGTAAAACACCCCAATCCACCCAGTAAACTCACCTTCCGCCTAATCCAACCTATACCATCAGCAGGGCGCCAGGTATTTGTGAATTGCCAACAGGGGCACATTTTCATTTCCTTCCTTCTATTCTGTCTTTTATTTCTTCTATTCATTCTTTTTCTTGTTCCTTCTATATTTTTATTTTCTGATTTCCTTTCCTTCTGTCATTTTTTCCTTCTCTCTCTATTCTTTTTTCCCTCCTTCTTTTAGTTATGTTCATTTTTTTTTGTTCCTTCTATTTTTTTATTCCACTATTTGTTTCTGATGTACTTTCCTTCTGTCATCCCTTCTATTTTTTTTCAATTCCTTCCTTCCCCTCTATTCCTTTTTTTTCGTTTCATGCTGTCTTTTATTTCTTCTATTCTTTGTTTCTCTATCTTCCTTATTATTCCTGTCTGTATATCTCATTCACAACTTCATGTCTTAGTTTTCAAGCAGGGCAGCAATGCTAGGATGGTGGACCTTGTGCTTCTTAGGTTGGTGCACACCACACGTGGCCCACGTTTACCTGAAGCCGGCCCTGCAAATCATAATAACATGGGGTTTATAAAAGCCTGACTGGTTGCCCTTGACAACTGTTTTTCCCGCTTTGTGTCAGTCATATCTATGCGGAGTCGCCAGTTGTATGGCATGTGACGTCACCCTCTCCAGCACGCTGAGCTGTGTGCACCCGCCCCTCAGCGATGATGCGAATTCACTGCGCCGTGAGCGGCAGTCTTGCTGTCATTCTACGGGCGGGAAATAGAATTCGGGCTGTTTCGAGTGTCAATTAATGGAGGTGATGTGACCCCATGCAGCAGTGAGGTCCGGACATGATGGGAGACGGGGAGCGGAGCTGTAGGTGTGTGCAGGAGGTGACATGAGGTTGATTTAATCTCTGGCTAGAGTGTTTTCCTTAGCTCTGGAGTTACGAGAGGTTACAGAATGGGTTTTCGTTGATTTATTTTTTTTTAGGTTAGTCTAACTGAAACGTGGGGTTACATTTGTTGCATGATAGCTTGGCTTCAACGGCCTTCCCAGGCTAAGAAAAACTTCTACTTGGGGCTCTCCTTAAAAGTGGAACAAAACACAGGAATTTGACTTTCCCCAGCCTATCTAAATGGCTGGGCTGGGAGTGTGCACATGCCGGTGGGGATGCGGCAGCCTGCGCTCCCTACTGAAACATTTCGACAAACTGCTCTCTGATTGGGTGAGAGTCTGGCCATGCGCCGTTGGAGCGGGGTAAAGCCAGCTGTTGACCCTGGAATCTTTTAAATACCCCGCTGGCCCTGGAATCTTTTAGATACCAGGCTGGCCGCTGGTGTGTTTTACTTTAAAACTCTGGCCTGTTTATTTTGAAATTTTGGGTTGCTTTTGTTACTGTAATTTGGACTACTGTTCCTTTTTTATTTGGCATCTGATTAATGGATGTACCACATACCTAGTGGGGAAGTCCACTCCCCAGCCCAAATAATTACCTATTGATCACTCCTACTGGCTGTCCAGAAACCAATCGGTGACGAGGGGGATGTACACACGGAACTGTGCCATCCAGTCACCAGCCTATAGGTGACGAGGGGGATGTATACACAGCACTGTGCAATCCAGTCACCAGCCTATAGGTGACGAGGGGGATGTTTACACAGCACTGTGCAATCCAGTCACCAGCCTATAGGTGACGAGGGGAATGTATACACAGCACTGTGCAATCCAGTCACCAGCCTATAGGTGACAAGAGGGGGATGTATACACAGCACTGTGCAATCCAGTGACCAGCCTATAGGTGACAAGAGGGGGATGTATACACAGCACTGTGCAATCCAGTGACCAGCCTATAGGTGACGAGGGGGATGTATACACAGCACTGTGCAATCCAGTGACCAGCCTATAGGTGACGAGGGGAATGTATACACAGCACTGTGCAATCCAGTCATCAGCCTATAGGTGACAAGAGGGGGATGTATACACAGCACTGTGCAATCCAGTGACCAGCCTATAGGTGACAAGAGGGGGATGTATACATAGCACTGTGCAATCCAGTCACCAGCCTATAGGTGACGAGGGGAATGTACACACAGCACTGTGCCATCCAGTCACCAGCCTATAGGTGACGAGGGGGATGTATACACAGCACTGTGCAATCCAGTCACCAGCCTATAGGTGACGAGGGGGATGTTTACACAGCACTGTGCAATCCAGTCACCAGCCTATAGGTGACGAGGGGAATGTATACACAGCACTGTGCAATCCAGTCACCAGCCTATAGGTGACGAGGGGAATGTATACACAGCACTGTGCAATCCAGTCACCAGCCTATAGGTGACAAGAGGGGGATGTATACACAGCACTGTGCAATCCAGTGACCAGCCTATAGGTGACAAGAGGGGGATGTATACACAGCACTGTGCAATCCAGTGACCAGCCTATAGGTGACGAGGGGGATGTACACACAGCACTGTGCAATCCAGTGACCAGCCTATAGGTGACGAGGGGAATGTATACACAGCACTGTGCAATCCAGTCATCAGCCTATAGGTGACAAGAGGGGGATGTATACACAGCACTGTGCAATCCAGTGACCAGCCTATAGGTGACAAGAGGGGGATGTATACATAGCACTGTGCAATCCAGTCACCAGCCTATAGGTGACGAGGGGAATGTACACACAGCACTGTGCAATCCAGTCACCAGCCTATAGGTGACGAGGGGAATGTTTACACAGCACTGTGCAATCCAGTCACCAGCCTATAGGTGACGAGGGGAATGTATACACAGCACTGTGCAATCCAGTCACCAGCCTATAGGTGACGAGGGGAATGTATACACAGCACTGTGCAATCCAGTCACCAGCCTATAGGTGACGAGGGGGATGTATACACAGCACTGTGCAATCCAGTGACCAGCCTATAGGTGACGAGGGGAATGTATACACAGCACTGTGCAATCCAGTCACCAGCCTATAGGTGACGAGGGGGATGTACACACAGCACTGTGCAAGCCAGTGACCAGCCTATAGGTGACGAGGGGAATGTATACACAGCACTGTGCAATCCAGTGACCAGCCTATAGGTGACGAGGGGGATGTATACACAGCACTGTGCAATCCAGTGACCAGCCTATAGGTGACGAGGGGAATGTACACACAGCACTGTGCAATCCAGTCACCAGCCTATAGGTGACGAGGGGAATGTTTACACAGCACTGTGCAATCCAGTCACCAGCCTATAGGTGACGAGGGGGATGTATACACAGCACTGTGCAATCCAGTGACCAGCCTATAGGTGACGAGGGGAATGTATACACAGCACTGTGCAATCCAGTCACCAGCCTATAGGTGACGAGGGGAATGTTTACACAGCACTGTGCAATCCAGTCACCAGCCTATAGGTGACGAGGGGAATGTTTACACAGCACTGTGCAATCCAGTCACCAGCCTATAGGTGACGAGGGGAATGTTTACACAGCACTGTGCAATCCAGTCACCAGCCTATAGGTGACGAGGGGAATGTATACACAGCACTGTGCAATCCAGTCACCAGCCTATAGGTGACGAGGGGGATGTACACACAGCACTGTGCAAGCCAGTCACCAGCCTATAGGTGACGAGGGGTATGTATACACAGCACTGTGCAAGCCAGTCACCAGCCTATAGGTGACGAGGGGGATGTATACACAACACTGTGCAATCCAGTCACCAGCCTATAGGTGACGAGGGGGATGTACACACAGCACTGTGCAATCCAGTCACCAGCCTATAGGTGACGAGGGGGATGTACACACAGCACTGTGCAATCCAGTCACCAGCCTATAGGTGACGAGGGGGATGTACACACAGCACTGTGCAATCCAGTCACCAGCCTATAGGTGACGAGGGGGATGTATACACAGCACTGTGCAAGCCAGTCACCAGCCTATAGGTGACGAGGGGGATGTATACACAGCACTGTGCAATCCAGTCACCAGCCTATAGGTGACGAGGGGGATGTACACACAGCACTGTGCAAGCCAGTCACCAGCCTATAGGTGACGAGGGGGATGTATACACAGCATTGTGCAATCCAGTGACCAGCCTATAGGTGACAAGAGGGGGATGTATACACAGCACTGTGCAATCCAGTCACCAGCCTATAGGTGACGAGGGGGATGTACACACAGCACTGTGCAATCCAGTCACCAGCCTATAGGTGACAAGAGGGGGATGTACACACAGCACTGTGCAATCCAGTCACCAGCCTATAGGTGACAAGAGGGGGATGTACACACAGCACTGTGCAATCCAGTCACCAGCCTATAGGTGACAAGAGGGGGATGTACACACAGCACTGTGCAATCCAGTCACCAGCCTATAGGTGACAAGAGGGGGATGTACACACAGCACTGTGCAATCCAGTCACCAGCCTATAGGTGACGAGGGGGATGTACACACAGCACTGTGCAATCCAGTCACCAGCCTATAGGTGACGAGGGGGATGTACACACAGCACTGTGTAAGCCAGTCACCAGCGTATAGGTGACAAGAGGGGGATGTACACACAGCACTGTGCAATCCAGTGACCAGCCTATAGGTGACAAGAGGGGGATGTACACACAGCACTGTGCAAGCCGTCCACCAGCCTATCGGTGACGAAGAGGGGGATGTACACACAGCACTGTGCGTGCTGCCCCACAAATTTCACGGCCTACGTATGGTCACAGTGAACCACAAAGCAGAATTGAGTCAGGGCTTGTATGTTGAGCAGGCGTCCAACTATTTTTTTTAGTGTTGGCCCTGTTCTTTAATTTTGACCCAGACCTATCCTGGAAACTGTTAGGGAGGTCCCTGACCCAGGGCACCACCCTTCCACTGCCTACTTGCCTTTTCCCAAAATGTCCTCCAGGATGGCCCAGCCGAGTAGCTCCTCCCACATAACCTGGAACCAAACTGGACATGAATAAATACCCTGCCCCTTCCTCCTGGACCTCCCTGTTTTTCTCCCAGGAAGATAAAGTTGGACCAGGCAAGGGTGACACTGATTTCAGCCTGGTGGCCCAGGAGACTGTTTTTCTCCCTATTAAAGCAAATGTCAGTAGGTCTTCCTGTAACTCTCTCTGTCAGCAGATCTGTTGCATCAGGGACCAATGAGGTATCCGGGACCTCAGGTTCAGAGCCTCCGCTTGACGGCATTAATCCTGAATGGGACCTGCTAGCTAGCTTTCTGGTCGAGTCATTAAAGTGGACCAACACCCAGGGGGGATCGGCCCGGGAATCTATAAGATTCCCGGGCCGATCAGATCCCTCCCCGCGGGGCATCCGAAATCGGGATGTCCCGCGGGGTGAAACCCCCCAGAAACCTTACCGTAACCCTGTTCCAACGGCGCATGCACGGGCCGCGTCTCGCGCTTCCCTCTAGCAGGGCGCACCCGCGCTGGCCGTTTGTGAATGGCTGGTGCGGGCGCACTCCCTGTTAGAGGGAAGCTGGAAACGCGGCCTCCAGCGCTCAGAGCCGCTGTGGTTGGACGCCGCTTGTATGTGCATACCACAGCGGCTCTGATTGGACGAGCGCCCGCGTAGGAGCGTGGTGAGGTTTCTGGGGGGTTTCACACAGAGGGGCACCCCCGATCAGGGTGCCCCACCGAAGTGGACCAAAACCCAGAATAGTCAAAATCCTGGGTGTTGGTCCACTTTAAGACCCTTCTCCAGAGAACCAGAGCAGGAAAATGGTTACCTGTAAAATATACGGAAAGGTTAAGAAGAAGTTTTCTTCATTTTGTGCAGTCCATAATCTGAATCATTCAGGTCTGCCTGCGGTTTTGGAACTTTTACAGGAAGGGGCAGAAATGGGACTAGCCATCAACACCTTAAAAATGCAGGTGGCGGCTCTGTCGCTATTCTTGGACCCTAGGCTTAGTCAGGAGGATCTGATTGAAAGATGCTTTGCTAATTTAAATCTAATCTGAGAAAGCACCCCTTACAACATGGGTTTTCATCAATTGCAAAAAAGTGTATTGGTAATTGTGCACAAGATTATACATAATATACAAAATATACAACAGAACCTCCTAACAGCTTTGGAGGTGATGGTAGCCCAGATACAGATATAAAAAGTTCGCCGCATATTCATCAGTCCATTTGTAGTAATAAGAAAAAATGTAGATGCAATATCAATAGCTCTATCTGAACGCTTTTTTTTTTTTTTTTTTTATTTTTTTTTTTAACCATGCAGCAAAGTCTCTCTCTGGCTCCACACTTGAGGCTGCCTCACCACACTGCTTCACCGCTGTCTGCAGGACAAAAGCAGGCTTTCCCACCTGTGTGGCCGAGACAAAGCAGGCAAACCCTGGCCTGGAGGTAGGGGGAACGACAGATCCCACTACAAAACCTTACCTGCCGCTTCATAGAAATCCAGGCCCTAGTAAAAATTCTTCAGTGTTCTAAGGCGCTAAAGCGAACGGCCTACTGGATCTCTCATCTCGCCCAGGCTAGTATTCTGGGAGTAATGTACACCAGTATAGCCCACTACATGCCTACACCCTTTTGAGGGAGGCTTGATTTTTGGGCCTGAGTTGGAATCGATACTGGATAGATCCACCAAGAAAGCAAAGCAATTTCCTTGAAAGAAGCAGCCCTTTAGACCAAAGAAGTCTTTCAACCCTAGTCTACAGGGGCCCAGGACTGAGACAGACCTCCGATTTCCTAGGGGAAGGGGTAGAAATGGATTCCAGTTCAATCCTCCTGCACCCACCCCCTCAAATTCCAGTGGCTGAATTTGTGGGGTCGGGGGTTACCTAAGAGCCTTTGCAAATATCTGGGTTCTTCTGGTTCCCAAACCTTTTGTTTGCTGGGTGCAGGGTCTCAGTCCCTCTAAACTGATTTTTTGTTAAGAGTCCCCCTCAAAATCTACAAAAAATATTTGGATCTTGGTCAACAGAAACCCTGCGAAGAAACAAAGCGGTTGTTCCAGTACCTCCTGACCAGAGGGGAGTCGGGTTCTACTCTATCCCCGGTTTCCAAAAGTTTATGGGAGTTTCGGTTTCTGAAGTTGCTGAATGCATTTGTCCCTTACCAGAGGTTCAGATTGGAAGTCCTTGGTTGCAGGCTGTTTTATGGTGAAGGTAGACTTGCAAGGCGTTCACTTGCACATCCCTATACATTTAGACTCCCAAAAGTATCTGCGTTTTGTGCTTTGGGCTCAAGACAAGACTGATCATTGACAGTTTCAGGCCCTTCCTTTTGGTCTGTCAACAGCTCTTCGCTTATGCACAAAGCTCTTGGCAAAAGTTTGAATTCTGAGATTGAGGGGGTTCACATAATCCCGTACCTCGACGATTTCTTAATTTATTCAGATTCAGAGCAAAAGATCTGAATAGACCTCTGGATCTGTTTACCAAATTGGGCTTCTTGATCAGCTTCAAAAATTTGCAATCTATGGAATTTTTGGGTCTAAGAATAGTCTGTACAGAGTAAACTTTTTCTGTTAGACGACAAATTAACCCTGTTGATGGATTTTCTTCAACGACTGATTGCATTGCCAGTTGCATCAATTAGAGATCTTATAAAAGCATTGGGATTGATAGCGTGAACCATAAGCGGCAGTCCCCTAGGCGCAGTTTCTAGGACATTACAGGCATTTCGTCTTCAGTCCTGGAACAGAACACAGAGCTCTCTAGATATAGAAATACAGCTGCCTCTGGAGGTAAAAGCCTCTCTTCTGTGCTGGACGTGTCCAAACAATCTGTTGCAAGGAAATGACACAAGAGACAGGTACTGAGTACCAACACAAATGCATGGGGTTGGGGGGCACGCCTTCCTATCCTCAAACCAGAGGGAACTCCTGGCCGTGAAGATTGTGTTTGGTTTCTTTTCTGCTCAAGCAGTAAGATGTAACAATTATTTCCGACAACATGGGGAAAGTGTTTTATTTTAAGAAACAGGGGTACAAGGTCCAAGCCCCTAGAGGACATATTCTGGGACATAGGTTTTTGTTCAGAAAAACATTACCTGTCAATCCAAGCTGTACATATAAAGGGGCAGGAGACTTAATCAGCAGACTTCTTCCTGGATATTGCCAGCCTTTGGTGGATCTTTCCAAAAGAAACGATGCACAAAAATGTCTTGCCTTTTTTTCCCCCCTGTATTGGAATCTGGGAAAAGAGGGTCTGGATGCCCTTTTCAAGTGTGGCTGAGGAATTTTCTTTATGCCTTCCCTCCGATTCAACTAAAACCTATGGTGCTACAAAGAATCTGGGAACAAAAAGCTAAAGTTATAATGGTTTGTCCCTTTTGGCCCAAGCGGGCCTGGTTCCAGAGTCTATTAGACCTGGTTGGGAACCTTACCACCCCAACCTTCTATTCTCCAGGCAACCTTAGCTACCCCCCCCCCTTTCCCATTACCGCTCCAATTAGATTTCTTTCAGGGTGGTCTGGGGAAGGGACCTTTAAAGCAGACCAAAAATAAAGTAGGCTTTTGCTACCAGTATTTAGAAGGCTTGTATTGTAGGCAACTGAGCCTCATAGTCTGTGACTTGGTCATTATTTACCATTCATTGTGGCTGCTTTTTTAGTAGGTTGTGTATTTTAGACTTACCAATGTGATTTGCCATCATCGCCACAAGAAAGGCCCTGTATACACTGCTGCATTGCGATGCGATAGCGAGGTGATTTCAATTGCCCTGCAAAAGTTGTACATAGTTTTCTGTTGCTCTGTAGTAAATGGCGATCGATCCTCAAATGGACAGGGTGATCTCACTGCAATAGCAATTGCAGCAGGGTGAACATGGCCGTCTCATTAATTTAGCCTCAGAAGATCAGCTGCTTGCTTTTGACATAGATGCGTGATCACTTCAGTAGTGTACAATTAAAATTGTTGATTTGTTTTACAAGAATGAAAATTGTGAGCTGGAATATAAATGGAATTCGAGCCACTCGGGTGGGGCTAAAGGAAACCCTGGACTCTCTAGACGCAGATATTATCTGTCTGCAGGAAACTAAAGTGACAAGTAAGTATCTGTTCCGCTTTAGAATTAGCTTGTATTGAATATTAGGGTTTATTTCTGCCTTTTGGTTGTTTGTGGGTATGTTCTCACAATCTGGTAAATTATTGCATTTTTAAAGTGAAATTAGTGTATCTGTTTTTCGTTTTTTCTGTGCATCTAATGCTTGCCACTTGTTTAGGAGACATTCTAGATGAGCCTACAGCCATTGTGGAGGGTTACAACTCCTACTTCAGCTTCTGCCGCGTGAGAAGTGGTTATTCGGGTAAGAGACCTATATATAAATTTGTCTGTTACATCTGACCTCCGGCCTTTATTTGGGACCTCTGGCGTCCAGATTTGGATTACTTGTCACTATAAGTTGAGCAGGAATACTCGCCCTGTCCCACCAAGCAAGCACACTCTGTGGGAGACATGAGGCGCACAGCGTTTGCACACCACTGGGAAAAACATTACGTTTGCTGGAATGCATCAGTATTGTTGCTGAGACAGCAGAAATGTTGAAATTTGGAGAATGTTTAGGGCTTCCAAGGGGGATTCACCAGATGAGTGTCCCAAAACAGGATGCCAAAAATCGATTTCTCCCAAACTGCTGCAGGCCCCAGACTTATGGTGGGGACAGAAGTGTGGAGGAATAATAGAAGCAGCTTATTAACAAAAAAGTCCTTTAAAGTGGGCCAAAAGTGTTTGATTCCTTCTACCCAGGGCATCTCAAACTAGGGTGGTCCGCCTTGTGACCTCCCCCATTCGCACGATCGGCTAACCTTGCCAGCAAGCCCACAGCACATGTGCGGCCAATGGTGGCATCACTTGCATCCTACTCGGGCTGTGCACAGCTGAAAGGTGCGAGTGATGCAATGTGCCAATCATCTGTGCGGCTCAGGTTCCATTCAGCTTCTCCAGTCGCACATTAATATGATCTGCAAGAGAGATGCTTCTACGCCGTGGGCTTGTGGAAAGGTAAGGATGGAGGGATTTCACATAATGGGGCATCCCAGACCAGTCCACTTTTAATGGGTCTAGTCTCCCCATTCGGCTCTGCCATGATGTATCAACCCCCCCCCCCACCCCCGCCAGACTCTCTTAAACCGGACCTTCAGCGTGATTTAATGAAAAGCCCAAACTCTTAAAAAACAATTCCTCAGCATCTAAAATTAATATATTTTACATGTTTAGTCACTAATTTATTATACTTTCCCCCACTGGGCTGCAACTCTGTTCGGGAATTTAGGATACGGGTGCCGCCATCTTGACTCAGAAGCATCACACTTACTGAGGAGAGGAGAGTGGGATAAGGTACAGGGGGGCGGGTTATAGCTGTGCTTTGCTCAGACAGAGCAGAGCTGGGGTCAGGGAAAGGTCAGCAGTCCCAGAATGCAGAGCAGCACAGTCACTTCCTGTTTGCAGGCACTTCCTGTTTGCAGGCTGCCTGCAAAAATGGCAGCTTCCATAAGCCGCCATCTTGGATGTTTAAAGGCTTATAAAATGCAGTAGATGCAGGTAGGATGATTTTTAATGTGAGCAATCTGTATGTACAGGGTGTGGGAAACATATAAGATAGACTCTTATTTAGAGTGAAGGTCCGCTTTAACTACTGACTATATACGGTATTGTTGATACAATCATGAAATCCACACTTCTGTTTCTTGATCAGGAGTTGCTACATTTTGTAAGAACAGTGCCATTCCCCAGGAGGCAGAGGAGGGGCTTTCAGGACAGCTCACCAATCAGAAGGGATTGGTTGGCTGCTATGGCAACACAGATGAATTTTCAGAAGAGGAACTGCAATCTCTGGACCAAGAGGGAAGAACTGTAATCACTCAGCACAAGATCCTGTAAGAATATAAACTTTTCCCTCTCGTGGGTATAATCATGTATGTAAAATATTAGATGTTTTCCCACATGGATCTTTAACCCTTCTTACGCCAGCTACTAGAAACTTTACGTAACCGGCTTCCCCAGCCCCCTCCAAGTGATTGCCCCCCGGTAGCCGTCATTGGATTGCCGAGGGACACAGGATCAGAGGTGTTTGGAAAAAAAACCCTTTGCGAACTGGTAAGGGACCCATGAGACCCCCTATTCCAGTTCACCAGTTATACCAGTTTTTAACACTTAAAATTCCCAAAAATGGAGTCCCCCAGGAGGGGGGTCCCACTACATTTTTTTTGTTTAACCCTTTATAGTGTGGATAGTAGTTGTATTTTATGTGTAAATGTTATAAAGTGCTCTTTTCAGTTTAGGCAGGAACTGATACATATGTGGTACCGTTAAAATAGGGACAAATGGGGCTTTCACATGCAATATGGTTTTCTTTAATAATAATGTTTTATTTTAAATCAATTAGACATTTTTTTACTCAAATAATAAAACTGGAACAATAAAAACTGGAACAATTACAAACTAGACATTTCATGTTAAAGCCCAAACCCTGCTGCCAAAATAAAAATACGTAATTTTCCTGCAAAAATCACAGTTAAACAAACAAAAAGCAAAATGGTGAAAAATGACCTGTCAACAGAGGGTGACAAAATCTGTTAGGCTGGCAGTTAAATGTAGCTATGCATGTTGGGTATTGTTCTGTTTGGGGGACCTTGTGCTTTCAGATTTAGCTTGTTTTTTTTCGTTTGCATCCTCAAGGGATTACTTCCAGAAAGATGTGCCCAGTACAACAAGCTGGGTACACCTAGAGAGCTTAACTATGGTTTGTATTCCAGGTGCAGACTTTGTCTGCAGAGCTGAAATTTTCAACTAAAATTACTGTTAAGAACATGCTTTACTTTGAAGTGTTTGGCAACTCTTCCCTTGACAGTAGCTATGCATGTTGGGTATTTTTCTGTTCAGGGGACATTGCTTTTTCAGATTTAACTTTCTTGTTTGCATATTGTTTTGAAAGGTAGCGGATGCGGAAATCTATAAGACTCCAAGGCCGCCTGAGTCCCTCTCGCTGGGCATCCCAATTTTGGATGCTCCACTGTGTGAAACCAGTCACCAGTAAAACCTTACCTGATCCCCCTGATCCAATGGTGTGTGCATGGGCTGCGGCTGCACTATGCTATACCTTTAGCTAAGCTGTTCCCCGCGCCAGGCATTAGTGAATGGCCGCCCCCTTCTAGAGGCTAGCCAGGATGCGTCTGTCATTGCGCTTTTTGACATCTGTGTTTTGGTCCACTTTAAGAGAAATTAAGGGGTTAATGGGTGTGAGCAGGTTGCTTTGTTGCTATTCCATTTAATGTAGTTTGCAAAAACTGACTTTCTCGGGTGGTGTTCCTCTGTGGTGGGGAATCCCTATTAGGAATGCCTCGGCCAGTGTATCACCCGTAAACTCATCTTTTTTCCGTTCCCACAATGAATGAGCAGGCCGCTCAGCCAATTTGTGGCACTTGTCCAAATCTGAATGGCTGCATCCTCTAATTGTAGGAGTGTCTCCTCCTATCCCAATTTGATTTTCAGATTTTGGTCTTTGCCCCTGGGGCACCCTGGTTTGGAATGCCCCGCTGTGTGATACCCCTCCCCCCTGTTTAGCATAATGCTGTTGCTTTGAGCCTTGCGTCGGCATAGGAAGCGGTGACACGCGCATCCCCGACTCCCCTGGGGGGTGCGCTCAGATAGGCTAGGAGCAGGAGTGCACAGCTGTAGGGATGCCGGGGATGTGGCAGTGTCTGGCGATCGCGGCGAGTATCCGGGACAAGGTAAGGGGGCTTGCGGGTAATCTGAGGGGGGGCTCACACTGTGGCACATGCTGAATTGGCATGCCCCAGGGACACCAGCTGGCCCTGGAGAATTTAGGGCCGCCATCTGTGATTGGTCCACGTTGAAGCAGATCTGCAGTAATCAGCGATTTGGCAGTAAAATAGAAAAAACTTACCCCATGCTTGCCACTATCCTCTTGCATTCACCTACAGGTCTAAGATGGTTATACTTTTGAGGAACCCTTTGATTTTAAATGACGCCTCCAAAAAATATGAAGGATTTGTAATCTTCTATTTTAGCACTTCCGATGGGAGAGAAGACATTCTGACCGTGATCAATGTGTATTGCCCACGTGCAGATCCTGAGAAACCAGAGCGAAAGACCTACAAGTTGCGCTTTTACCACCTGCTGCAGATACGGGCAGAAGCTATTCTAAAGAATGGCGGGTAAGCAAGGTTTTACTGGGTAGATTTTTTTTTTTTTGGAAGCAGTCGAAAGTAGAAAAGGGATTGTTAACTTTCTGTCAATGTTTTAGGCATGTTATTATTTTGGGTGATGTGAACACCTCGCACAAGCCTATTGACCACTGTGATCCAGATGATCTGGTAAGTCCTGACTTTGATCAGAGTTTTTGCTTATTTAACAAAAGTCTGCAGTAGCTGTGTTATGGGACTGCAGTTGTTCACCGGATGCTAAGACATTAGTTACTAATCTGAGGTTTGGTAAAGTTTCCTCCCCTGTTCTAGTAGTGGCTTGAAGACTGAATTTCATCCTGAAATTAAACTGTTGATGTTTTATTCAGTGTACATTGGTTAATTTGTCCTTTTTCCCTCTGGACACCCACAAACTGGGGTGATGGTACTCGTCTATGCCCCTGTGGCAGTCGCACCCCTTAGTGACTACAAAGTGACCAAGATGTGCACTGTAGGTGATCCTCATGTTGCTGGTAGGAACATGGAAGGGTAAGTATGTCCACTGGATGTTTCCGTGGGGCTTTTAACTGAAGGCCACTGTTATTCTGGACACATTTGGAAATAAATGAGACACAAAAGTAACCGAGCATAAGACAGGGCTGTCTGAAGTGGCAACAGCTGGACATCCCACTTAGTTGGCTAATAAAAAGATAGACGGCGGACGAGACGAGCGGTCATGGAGAAATTATTATTGTTTATTAATATAGCGCCATCATCCTAAGTAGCGCTTTACAGGGTATAATTACAGACACGGTAAAACATATAATACAGTGAACAATACAAACTAGATGCTATGAGGTTTAAACCAAGTGTTGTGAGCACAGGAGACAATAAAAAAGCGATCCCTGCCCTTGCTTACAGTCTGAAGGATGGGGGGGGGGGGGGGGGGGGACAAAAGAGTGGGGACCAATTGGTCCCTTCAACACAAGGATCAAGTGAAGGCAGAAATAGTTGAGCAGGGTTATTAGAAGGGAAACCCTTTTAGGCAGTTCCCGAGTGCACAGCTCTTGGGCCTCGGCGGTGAGTGATTAATCTTTATTAATGGTTATGTATAAATGATAACAATAGGAGTAGGGTTCTCTTAGATAAAATAAACAGGAGTGGGAGAATCATGTGAGGTCATTGCTGTGTGTGAAATCGCATTACACCCCCAAACAATAGGAAAAGATCATTGTGCTACAGCAAGTTTGGGCCTAGACCAGTATGCAGGGAAAACTCTGTTTGGTGCCCAGCTAATGTATGGTCCCAAAACTGCAGGTCTGGGGGATTTGTACAGACTAAAGCCATTAGAGAATAAGACCACTGCTGTGGGCATTTCCACAGACCTCTGATCAGGGCAAGGCCAGACCACACGAGCTGGACCTCTTACTGTACTGCAGCTCCCATGTTGCCAAACAGTCTCCCGCAACGCCAGTTTCAAGCCGAGAGCTGTGCTTACTGGTTTTGTCTGGCAGCTGGTTTTGTCTGGCAGGTGGACGCGGCCTGTATTTGGCCAGCTGGGGGACCAGTGATGAATCCTACTATCTGCTCTGCACCACTATCCAGGAGGGATGAGAGAAATGCTCCGTAACCACGCTTCTGCAGTGGTCTGTGAGGTACATCTGTCTTCAACCAGGAGATTTCTGTAATCTATGTATAGAAAACAGTTGTACAACTGTTGTGCCTTCCTAACCAGGCTCTTCAACAGCTTTATATGTGATGCAAGTGTTTAGACTAGCAGGGCGGTCCACGATGGGCAACAAAAAAAAGAAATGTTTACCACCTCTTCCCTACAACTGCTCCAGCAATGTCCTACTTTGCAATACTCCTCTGATCTTAAGCTCAGGTTCCTCTTTGTGCACGCATCCGGGCAATCCTTGAGTGGGTATTCCATTTGAAAATGAATAGGAAGGTGAAAATCCGTCCCACCTACTTCATTCAATGAAATTTTAATCCTTTTATTCTGTGTGAGCCATAGGTAGTCGGAAGTATTGATGGGCTGTAGCAAAGGTTTAGGTATTTCCACCAATTTTTTTTTGTATCTGAGAATATGTGAATTTATCAATTTGGTTTTTTTCCTTATTAGGAAGTGTTTGAAGAGAATCCTGGACGTCAGTGGTTGAACCAGTTTCTCGCAAACTCTGCTGCATCTAATTTAGAAGATGAAGAGAAACAAGGTGGCCTCTTTCTTGACAGCTTCCGCTTTTTTCACCCCACTCAGAAGAATGCTTTCACGTGCTGGTGCTCGGTATCCCGGGCCCGGGAAACCAACTATGGCACTCGAATAGACTACATCCTGGGCAACAGAAGTCTGGTAGAGACAGAGTTTTTGGATTCAATCATTATGCCAGAGGTGGAAGGGTCTGATCATTGTCCTGTGAAGGCATTCATGAAGTGCAAGCCAATAGTGGGAGCGAGGTGTCCTCCCTTCTGCACTAAATATCTACCAGAGTTTGCAGGCCGGCAGCAAAAACTGTCTCAGTTTCTTGTGAAGAAGAACATTTCAGATTTAGATGAGACTAAAGATTTTTCAGGATCTCAGGCCAACGCTGAATCATCTGTACCGCCCTCAAACCTAAAGAGGACAATCGGTAAAGTGAATTGCACTGTTGACAAAAAGAGCAAACTGGACAGCAAAAGCGCGCAAGGAAGTCTTCTGGCCTTTTTTAAGCCTACAGCAATGGCCTCAGCTACACAGCCAGAAGACAACCCTAAAAAAGAGAACTCGAAAACCGACCTCGCAGGAGTGAAAGGGGAGAAATCACGTTCATTGGTGCCACCGAAAGACAATCAACCGCAAACCGCTTTCTGGAAGAACTTGTTGAAAGGTCCGTCGCCCCCACCCAACTGCAAAGGCCATGGGGAACCCTGTGTTTTAAGAACAGTGAAGAAGGCTGGGCCGAACTGTGGACGCCAGTTCTTTGTATGTGCTCGCCCTGATGGTCATTCTTCCAACCCTAAGGCGAGCTGTAATTTTTTCCTCTGGGTAACCAAAAAGAGTGGAACAGAGGGATAATAAAGCCACGTATGCGTCATACAAGATGCTGCTATAAGGATCGTAAAACAGGGGCTCACTGTGCTAAGAACACCAGGGCCATGATCCTGTCTCAAGAATGGGCTGCTGCTGGAGCAGGAGACTTGGGTCCCAGTTCGTTAGGTTTTCAGAAATGGCCTATATTGAAACACTTAAAGAGGACCAAAACCCACCCTGGAGTCTGAGACTCCAGGGCAGGCATGCCCGCTGCCCCGGGGCATCCAGATTAGAGATGCCCCGCTGTGTCGAACCCCAGAAGTCGCCCGAAAACTCACCTTCGTTCCTGGCGCATGCGCAAACAGCGGCTGTATCCGATTGGACAAGAGGGCTGTGCAGGCGCTGTAGGTAGGATAAGTGAGATTGGATGCCCTAGAAGGTTTCACACAGGGGGGCACCCCCGGTTGAGGTTGGGGGGGGGGGCAAAGAGCAAAACCCAGAATAGTCAAAATCTTGGGTTTTGGTCTGCTTTAACTAGCATTCCTCTATTACCAGCTAAGTGACATAAAATAAACTTGTGTAAAACTTTCGGTATGTGAAAAGCAGTTTAAAGCAAACCCTCCCTGGCAGCACCCTGGACCCTAAGCCACCCACTCAAGCTGACAGCCCAAAATGCATTCGATACTTATCTTTTCCTCATGGAGCTCTGTATGATAGCGACCATGAAATGGCTGCACATTGTAGGTGAGGATGCCATGCATGTGCAGCAGCTCTTTCCTGCCCCACAATGCTGTCAGAGGATAGGTTAGATTAGTTTCCCCCATGTCCAACACCTACTCTGGCAGTCCACTCTTATTGTCCTAAAGTTGGTGCTTAGGAATTCTGGGAAACGTCATAACTAGCAGAAAGATTGAGTCATTGGCCAATGGCCATCACCAGTACCAGTGAGTTCATCCTTTTTATACGTTTATATGTTTTTATATGCTTATGCGGCAAATTTGGAGTCGACTTTGGCTCTGAGTTTTCCTTTTATTGATCAGTTATGGCGTTAGTAGTGGAAATAGTAAATGGGATGCATAGAAATTGCAACTCATGGAGGAAGTGAGAGACCCCAGAATAAACCAGCACATTATGTGTAGGTAGGACTGACTGTAGGAGTGGTGTGTGACTCATTAAAAAGTCCTTTTAAATGACAACTGTCATTAAGCACCTTATGGGCCACAAAGAAAAAAAAAAAAGGATTTGACAAATGTACTTTATTAGTGGATCAAAAACCAGACCCATTGGGCTGCATGGCCAAAGAAGCTGACCGTACTCTGCACCGTGGCCTTGCCGGCTTTTGGTCCACTTTAAAAGCACCCCCCAAGTCAGAAATGTAGCCTATTGTAATAGCATTGAATTTTTACAGGTTGTCCTTTTATATAAAGCACTTAACATTTCTCCCTCTATGTCCATAGAAGTTGTTATATTTTTTGGTATTTTTTCAAATAATAAATGAAGTATTGTGTTTGGTGATTTGTATTCTGTTTTTAAAGCAAATCCATTACACATTTTATCAGTTTAAACTATTATAGGTGCATTATAGCCGCCTGTTCAAAGCATAAAGCTTGTCTGTTATCTTAAAGCGGACCTTCACCCTGAATAAGAGCATATCTTATGTTTCCAACACCCTGTACATACAGATTGCTCACATTAAAAATCATCCTACCTGCATCTACGGCATGTTATGAGCTTTTAAACATCCAAGATGGTGGCTCATGGAACATCAGGCAGCCTGCAAACAGGAAGTGCCTTCTGACTGGGCCGCTCTGCATTCTGGGATTGCTGACCTTTTCCTGACCCCAGCTCTGCTCTGTCTCTGTGCGAAGCACAGCTATAACCCCTGTACTTTATTTAGCTCTCCTCAGTATACAGTATGTGATGCTTCTGAATCAAGATGGAGGTGCCTGTATCCTAGAGTCCTTAACAGAGTTGCAGCCCGGTGGGGGAAAGAATAATTGACTAAAAACTTAAAATATATTATTTTTAGATTCTGGGGATTAGTTTTTTAAGGGTTCAGGCATTTCATTAAATCACACTGAAGGTCTGGTTTAAAGGCACAGTGAATAAACTATCATTCAGCAGCTCACCCTCTAATGGCTGCCCTCTGCCTTCCCATCATAACGCAGCTGCTCCTGGAAATAGAAACAAGGCAAAGAGTAGTGGCACACCCCCTGAATTCCTTTGCCATAGGCCACCAATCATAGAGCTAGGCTGGTGGTCTATAGCTCTGCCCCTGTTTGTCAGCTGGGAAAAAGTCACCTCCCATTCCACCTCTCTGCTACCCCCCCCCCCCCCCCACTTGTGCACAATGACGACTCTTAGCATATGAATGATTAGCACTTCAGTCACCACCTCACCTAATTAGCATTTGTATAGCCTGTGTGGTTGTGACTAGGTGTCATAATAGCAACCTTGGAACAAGGCAATAGAGTCTGCACTGTGGAAGAGAGGGGCCAGGATGATAACCCCTATCTTGCAGACCACGCCCATTATGTGGTATTACAGAGCCAAGGGCCACACCCACATATTTCACAAGCTAAATCATAGGGTAACACTGTAAACATTAAAATCTAAGTAAATAATAGTAATAAAACAGGATACTTTTGGCACAGCCCTAAACAGTTTCAGACACTAAGATCTAATAATTGCTTTTACACTCTGTATCCCTTTTAATAAAAAAAAAAACTTACCTCTGCTCTGCTGCTCCAGAACTGATTTGCCAGAAGTATCTTCTGTTATCAGTGGTCTCTTGCACAGAAATAGGAGCACTCTGATAAGTGCTTGTTAAGAGACAGTTCATAACGGACATATAGTCTCTTCTCCTATCTTGACAAACTGCATGAAAGCCCTGGTCCCTGAGTAAATGGGAACTTTAATCCTCCTGCTCATGTAATGGAATATGAGAACTAGGAATCCCTTCCTGGGGGTCAGACTAAACCCTGGGGTATCCACACATACTAGCTTTGATTTTCACTCCTACACTTCATGCACGGGCCTCTGGCTGCCCGTCACCCTGTAGCAAACGTCGTAGCGGGCTATGTAATGTGGCCAAGCTTTTCTGAGTCCATGGGAACAAGGTAAGTATATGATAAAACCAGGGGGATTTCACACTGCTGGACATGCCAAATCAGGCTGCCATTAGTGCAGTCTCTCAAAGAGGGTCAAATGATTTGAGTATAGGTCCACTATTCATTCTCTTGTATGTGAGAGGATGCAGAAGGAAATATACGTTTATCTGATCACACCCTCTCCAGTGCCAACATCAGGTAGCTGCCAATTAGTCATGGTTCCAATGAAATAAATAGTTATTCATAATCTTAAGGTAAAAGGAATAATCTAATTGTATCACAGTAGTAGATAATAGTATTAGAGGAAGTTGAATAGTGGACAATGAAGATAATAGTATGAGAGATTCATTGTTCAGTGTATGTAATTGCTTTACAGATTAAAGAGTGGTCAGAGTAACTAATAGTATTGGAGGTTAATGAGCCAGAGAAAATACATAAACTGGAGAAAGTCCAAGCATTTTGTAAACCCTGGTTCAAGCCTATTTTGGGCTTAAAAATAATAACAGATCGCCAAAATCCTCCCCTGATGCTGGTAGGTTGGCGAGGTTCTGCAAGGCAGCCATATACTCGAGTGACAGACAAGTACAGCCACACTACTGCATGGTATTGGATGACTGAAGTGTTCAGTAAGTATTTTATTTTATTTTTTTGCCCAAGTTGGACTTAGATCATGGGCATTGGTGGGTGAAATGTTACAAAATGCTTAAACCTCTTTATCAGTTGCCATTTGCTTGCCTTGCTGTCATTGTTAAGGAGGACTTTGGTGGGGCCATTCACAGGCAACACCACCGCCTCCATGGTCCTTTCTGGTAGGGGATACAAAGGGGCACATTGTCAGTCTATATATCATCGATGCCCAGAAACTTTGGACTAAACTTGGAGCTGTTGAGGTAATAAGGAAAAATACCATTTTGTGATTACTCACCTTTAAAATGGGTATTATAAGTATGTCACACACCCCGCTTCCACTATTCATGACATATGGGTTATGGTCCAGTAGAGGGCGAACTTCTGCAGAGATGAAAGCTAAAAAGAAGCCCCTCCCGGTCCATAAATACCTGGGACCTCTCACACATTCCCCAATAAGACTGATCCAAGGACTGTGGACATCTGTCCCATTTCAGCAACAGATGGAGTTGTAGCGACCTCATGTGGAATTGAGCAAAGGGGACTGCCTCGAAGGAGGCCACCATCAATCCCACCAGAGTCATCCCTAGCTGAATGGAAGGGCGAGGGTTGGTCAGGAGAACACGTATCAGATCCTGAACCCTCTGCACCTTTGGCTGAGGTAGGAACACTCTGGCCTGACTGGTATCCAGATTCATGCCCAGAAAGGAAATCTCCCTTGATGGGGAGAGAGAAGACTTGGGGTGGTTGATCACCCATCCGAACCTCTCCAGCGTCGTCCCCACTGTCCTGGTGTCCAACTCTGCCTGGCAGAGGGAGGAAGCTGTAATAAGTAGGTCGTCCAAATACGGCACAATGCGAATGCCCTGGGCTCTGAGCAGGGCCATTATGCCCGCCAGAACCTTGGTAAACAAGGTTCTGGCCACAAACTGAAAATGCTGATCTCCCACCACGAACCTGAGAAATTTCTGGTGTGCTGGGAAAATTGGTACATGAAGGTAAGCATCCTTGATGTCTGTGGACGTCATAAAATCCCCCTGACGAAGGGAACCGATGGCTGAACGCAGAGTCTCCATGCGGAACTTCTTGGTTCTGACGAACCTGTTGAGAAGCTTCAAATCCAGGATGGGTCTTATGGAGCCATCCTTTTTGGGAACCGTGAAGAGGTTGGAATAATAGCCCCGGCCTCTCTCTGAAAGAGGCACCGGGCATATGACCGCTATGTCCAGAAGATTTTTTACAGCCAACAGGAGCCCCTGCGCCGCCCGAGGATCCGATGGCACCCGAGACCTTAGGAATCCGGGAGGAGGCCGGGACTCGAACTCAAGTTTGTACCCAGACGAGACCACTTCCAATATCCACTTGTCTGTGACTTCCTGGGCCCAGACCTGGAAGAGGAGCCGCAGCCGTCCCCCCACCCGTAAGGGTGAGGGCGCCTCCTCATTGCTGAGCTTGCTTGGCAGCGGGCTTGGGCCTGGAACCCCAGGTAGAGGCTGGACGGGCACGTCCTCTAAGGAATCACCTCTAAAGCCAGAGTAGGCACCGCGAAAGGAAGGATTAAAGGAGCTTGCCCCCCGAAAGGAGCGACGCAGCTTCTTACGCTGCGGTAGCTTCCCACTCTTCGCCACAGAATCCAATTTGTCTCCAAACAGCCGCGTTCCCAAAAAGGGCAAAGCTGTAAGTGACTTCTTGGCCGCAATGTCAGCCGCCCACTGGCGCAGCCAGACCGATCGGCGCATGGCCACCAACAGGGCCGAAGTTCTACTACACATGGTAATAGTGTCTTCCATAGCCGACAAAACAAAATTCATGAACAATTCACACCTCTTAAGGGTTGTGAATTCAACGCTGTCCGGGCTGAGCTGGGACCCATTTAACATGTCCCTGATCTCCGACCTGGTGGTCACAGCCAATAGTGCCGATGCACAGACAGAACCCACACTGGCAAAGGCATGACATGCCATCTGATCAATGCGCTTGTCCTCGCCATCCTTAAGGGTAGTGGCGTCAGGAGTATGTACAACGGAGGTGTTGGACAACCCTAAAATGGGCGCGTCAACCTCGGGAGGGGAAGACCAGCGCTTCACCGCTTCTCCCATTCTCTAAGAATCATGCTGTCAAAATGATCCTGATTTGGAAACTCCAAGCGGGGTTTAGAGAACCCAAAGAATTCCCCCTTCTTCGGAGGGGCCTCCGCTGGTGGGGAAATATCCAGAACCTCTAACAGATGGGTCAGGACCCTGGGGGTATCAACAGCATCTCCCAGCGCCTGCCCGGCATCAGAATGAAAGAACTGCAATTCCTCAGTCCCAGATTCCTCAAACAATTCCCCCTCCTCAAGCGGGGAATAAGCAGCCCAGTCAGGGGAGTCATAATCATCAAAATCAATTACCGGCGTGGCCGGTGACAGATGCCTTTTCTTAGCAGGGGCCTTTCTGCCCACTGAGATAGAAATAATTTTCTTGAGGTTGGGCAGCCTGGCACATACATCTGAGTGCGACTCCCCACTAATGACAGTGTGACTTGGGGTACGGATGATGCGAGGCGGGCGGCACTGACCCAAACGCCTGGGGTCCTGACTGCCACGTTATGGCCTGTTGCGCACATGGTATGCAAATAAGTACATTCTCCCCCGTAAGGGGTACCCCACAACCCACACATAGCCGGGATTGTCCCAAAGGGAGCCCGAGCCCTGCGGAGCCTCCATAAGGTAGTCGCAATGACCCGAGGGAATTACGCTGGTAAGCAACCTGGGATGCCCCTTAAGTCCCAAGTGGGAGGGTTTATAAGTGCCCCAAATTTCTGCTAGGGACCCTAGGACCAGGAGAACCCCCTTTTAAGCAAGGCACACGGAGTCCTCCTGAAAGACACAAAAGAGTGGCCATAAGCACATGCACACACACATATATATATATATATATATATATATATATATATATATAGTTTATACCATCATAAATAAAGGAAAACGTGACAAAGGACTAGCGCTGTCCCCTGACAGAAAGGGGCACATGGCTAAGTCAGGTACATAAAAGGGGGAGCCCGGGAGGGCACTCGCATGTTTTGCAATATGGCTGCCACCGCTCATCAGCTCAGAGAAGAAGAGTGAGAAAGGGAGAAGAAGGGGCGGGCCAGCGCGGATCACACGCCTGGCCCCGCCCCCTTACTCTCACAACCAGCAGTGCGGTTCTCAGCCGTGGGCTGGGCTCCGCAATTGGCTCCAACAGAAAGGGGGGGCGGGCCATGGCAACGCGCGTAGCGCCCGGCCCCGCCCCCTTAACACCGCAGCCTGAGGGGAAGAAGCTCCCCTCAGCAGAAGCAAAAAACGGCAATCGGCCAGTAATGTGAAGCACCAAGCGCGCACACACACACACACACACACACACACACACACACACACACGAAAGAAAAAGGAAAAGTCCGCCTCCCCCCCCCACTGGAGGGTTAATAGAGGGACCCAGAAGGGGGATAATCCCGCACCAAGTATGGTGTAAGGGATATATATATACACAATTAGGGACAGGGCATCCCAAACCGGCATCACCAACCCGGATTCCGCCTACCCCTTTATATGGGGTCTCACGGGGGAGCATGGCTCCCTAAACACCTAATAAGGTGATTCCTACCCTCACCCAGACCTGCAGCCAAGGCTGGGAGGCTAGTGGCTTAATGAATAAAGGTCCGGGCAGAAATAGGGCGAAAAATGGCCGGGCGTAAGCCCGGCTTACCTGCAAGGAAGAGAAGCAGACATCTTCTGACTTGCTCGTCGTCCTGCAGAGAAGGAACTGGGGAATGTGTGGGAGGTCCCAGGTATTTATGGACCGGGAGGGGCTTCTTTTTTGCTTTCATCTCTGCAGAAGTTCGCCCTCTACTGGACCATAACCCATATGTCATGAATAGTGGAAGCGGGGTGTGTGACATACTTGGAATATGTTTGAGGATTGAGACATGTACATTTATAAGGAGAGTAATGGAAGAAAAGAGAAAACTGTAACCTTGTAACACGGCTCTCCTAGGAGCTCAGGCAGTCATTCAGAGTGCTATCTTGGTTATCGTTTCTATGTTCTAAATAAGAGGCTTCCTACAGCGCTACACACAATAACGCACTACAGCAAAAATGTTTGAACAACTTTATTGCTGGTCAGTTTTCATGTTTGCATCTTAGACACCCCTGCAGCCCAGACCTGGATAAACCATAACTACATGCTTTGGGGTCTTTTCATTGTTGGCTATACTTGCAGGTTACTAGAAAGCTTGTTTAGCTAATAAAGGGAATGGGTGACTTTGGAATGTAGGCAGCTGCTCTAAAAGGGAATTCTCCAGTGGCGATACTGAAAGTTCTGTGGAGATGCTGCAGGACTGTGTCGGGTGGCGGGAGCCTCAGGCGTACATGGTGATGTATTTTGGTTCCATGTTCCCAAAGTAGGTGCGTTCCCATTCACTCATGAGGTCAAAGTGGAGGGGACGGTGACAGAAGTTGCACTCTGCAGCGGATGGTGACTTTAAGGGCATCCCAGCTTCTTTCCATGTATGTACCAGACTCTCTGGAAATAGAAATTATGAAAGCAAAGGGTTAAATGTCACTTTACAACACATGTATGTGTGACATTTTAAAATCCCCATCAAGGCCTTGAAACTCTTGGACCGGACCCTAATATGCTGTATGCACCATATAGCCTTCGATTTGCAGACACGGCCACTGTGCCACCACCAGGACATGGTTGGGTAAGTGGGGTTGTAGCGTCCTGTAGCCTTCAAGGTTGCCTGGGTCAATGCCTGGAGCCCACCAGAGTATTTTATGGTGGGCCTGCCTAGGACAGATTTCCAAGGTAATGTGCATTTTAAATGAGCTTCTTACTTTGTGAGGAACCACGACCTTCCTCTGTACAACAGAAATATAACCGTTTTTCTTGGTGCTTTAGCATTGGATTTTATGATTACCTTGCTCAGGCTTTCGGGAGAGAAGTGACATGTACTTACCTACAAAGTAGTTCATCATGTCGGGGGTGTGGTGTGGGGAGGGAGCGAGCCGCAGCAACTCTTCTCCACGAGGTACAGTTGGGTAGTTGATGGCCTGGACGTAGATGTTGTAGTCATTTAGGAGTATGTCACAGATCCTGGTGTTCATGGCTGCATTGCCAACCTGCCAGAAAGAAGGATAGGAGTCATCAGAAAGTCTATCCAGCAAAGACACCCAGCCTTCCCTCTTACATTGCACTTTTCAGCACATTAATATGCCTAACTTAATATGCCTCCACTAGCATGCATGTACTAGCTCCAGCATAACTTCAATATATTAGCTTCTTGGGCCCTGCTTTGTTTCCGAAAAATAGAACCAAATGTTCTAGTGGTTGCTTGGGCTTAGCAGGCATTTTTGCATTTGACACCAGGTTTTTCTTACCCTCCTAATGCCTCCTTTTATTGGCACAAATTAACACCTACTACTACTTGATCTTCGAATGTCCTATGAATAGGAATTGGTGAATGATGTAATATCAGTTAGTTTTCCTGCCACCTATTCTTTATCATAAAACCTGCTTCTCCATATGTGGAATAAATTTCGCCATGGCAATCTTTCAGATTTTTAACCTGTGCTATCAGCCCACAACCCTGGCCTTATCTTTAATTAAAAACTCCTGACCTGTTTGCCTTTGTCTGCTCACCGTGTCCACCTACAGATACAATCTTGGTCACTGGCACTCTAGTTTCCCAGTTGCACAACCTTGGTAGTGGCTACAGCTGTAAAATCCATCTGTAGACTTCTGACCCTAGGTATACTAGGCGTACTTTACAGTCTTGTATTGGTTGGTCCTGCTAATCTACCAACATCAACCACCTCCCTGTATCATCCTCTGTGTTGGAAAACTTGTTGAATGCAATGGATAAATTGACTTGGTGTCCTTGTCATTACATCTAAGTAACCGTTCTCTTGATCCCAGGAGATAGTCTATAGAATGTAGGTTCTGAACATTTTGTTCAGGAAATTATAGCCCTGGACAATCATTTAAACTGGAGTAAATGTACACCTTACTTGACTTATCATTGGATGACTTATAAAAACCTCTTCACAGACATGACCTGTTCAATGAGATCAATGATTTTGTCTTACCCGTATAGGGATGATGTGACTGGGGCAGTTGATGACAGGCAGTCCAGCATCCATTAGCAGTTGCCGCATGTGTTTGACATTGCGTTGATGGGCCCGGCGGAGGGCTTGCCCTTCTTCGCTCTTGAGGACACGCACAGACTCCACTGCTCCGGCCAGCACCATTGGAGGGAGAGAGGTGGTGAAGATGAAGCCAGCAGCATAGGAGCGCACTGTATCGATGAGGGCGGCCGTGCTCGCCACGTAGCCGCCAACGCAGCCGAAAGCCTTCCCTGTAGGAGCATGTATGAGCAATTAGAATTAAAGGCTAATAATGGCACCTGCATTGTATGTGGAGTTTTCCATTAAAACAAGTTTAACACTATTCCCTCACCCAGAGTTCCAGAGATGATATCCATCTTGTGCATGACTCCATCTCTTTCTCCTACGCCTGCACCATGAGCTCCATAAAGTCCCACTGCGTGTACCTCATCCACAAATGTCAGAGCCCCGTACTTGTGTGCCACGTCGCACATCTCTTCGAGGGGGCAGATAGCACCTGTAAGTGGTTAAAAAAAAAACAAATCTTGGCACCAGGTATGTTCTCTATTCAATCACATCATCTTTCCATATACAGTCAGGTTATAAAAGGTTCACCTGTGCAAGTAGCCTTTATGTTTAAAGTTCCTGTCCAGACATTAAAGAAAATGCACTTACCTGCCAACCAAAGTGATTATTCAGGCAAAAAGTAAAAAAAAAAAAAACAGAAGCTTATCATGCATTCCTCCAGGGCTGTGCCTCCTCTCAGCTTGTCACCCTGAATGAGCAAATAAACTTCCTCATCTGCCCCTCCAGCGCCACCCTGCTGACGTGGGCCACCAATACTAGCTCCAGGAGCTAGTCCAGGCAGGGCTTAGTCATACAAGCACACTCTGCATTGCATTGGAGTGAGCTGGGCTTGACAGCATGCAGAGCCTCTTTCTAGCCCATCATTAACAGAGGTGAAGTCAACTTGACACAAGCCTCAGGAATGTATTTGTGGTCTGGATCAGGGGGAGATGCTGGAGGAAGAAGAAATTTCCAGAGCAAACAGACAACGTGGGACTTGGGACTGACACTGCATCAGGTAAGCTGCCAGGCGATCGATCTTTCACTGCTCAATCCCTTTAATTTTCCTGCAGTAGTGGATGCCACTGAGGATTTATTTGATAAACATAACGTTTTAAAGTTGCATCATAATTTGGGATGCTTCTCTTTGTTGAAATAAATAGGAAGTGATCACTGCGGCTTGAGCAATGTCTTACCATCCATAGAGTGGACCGTCTCAAAGGCAACAATCTTGGGGGTCTTGGGGTCTGACTTTCGGAGAAGCTCTTCCAGGTGAGCAGGATCGTTATGACGGAAGACAAATTTGGATACGCCACTGTTGCGGATTCCCTGGATCATTGAAGCGTGATTTCCGGCATCAGAATAAATCTCACAACCTGCAAACAAGAATGTGCCATGATGAGCTACAATGTTTGCTGACATTGCACCTTCCAATCTCTGTACTGGTATACTGAAACTTTGGCACATAAAAACCCCAGATCAAGATCAATACACACACATCACTTTTCATTTGATCAATCTGATATTGATTTACATTAATAAACAGTCAATAATAATAATTTCTTGGCTAAGCAGGAAGTCATTAGCATTCTTTTGCTGAAAAACAAAAACGTGAAAAAGAATCTACAAAACTTCTTCCTGAGCAGCACCATCCCCAGCAATTAGATCCACAGTTTTAGGCTCTCCCTAAAACACATGATTTTAGGGTAGTCTACCACATCCCCTAATCTAACTCTTTTATTGCACCCCCACGTCATTTTTCTGAATCTGATCATCAAACACCATGCACCACAATCTCACATCCAAAAGCACGAACATATCAGTTGGTGGCTGGCCTATACACCTTGTATATACCCCCTTTACCTCCAAGACAGCTGGACAAAGGTGCAAAGCAAGCACGTCTTACATTGTGTGTCACCCCTGTCTCCTGTGAGTAGCGCCCTCATTAGATTCAGTTGCTGATTTTTTTTGTTCCCATGTAATTTACAGTAGGCCTCTTCATACATGACCCCTTGTTGCGGAATATGTTAAATAAGGATTATTAGTTATAAACATTCCCATGAGCTTTGGATGGAGTTTTTTTCTTTTATTCCCTAATAGGCAAACATATCTGGAGGGTTTTTAGTTTTGCCTTTTCATAGGATTAGGTTTGGGTTCGGCCAAACTTTGAATAAAAGTTCGAGTTCAGGGACCCAAACCCATTCCCCATTGAAATCAACTTTGGGGTAAAATTCTGCCTCCACCCACTTCTCACCCACCCAGGTGGAGGGGGGTGCCTGTTAAGGGGCCCCCAGAAGCAGAATTAGGCATGAAAAAAAAATGTTTTTTTCGGGGAGAGATGCTGTACAACTTACCTGAGCCCCGATTCGGTCCCTGGTCTGCAGCGGCATTCCTTTTAAATGATCTACGGCTGGGCCTACGGAAAGATGGTCACCACTCTCACGAGTGAGGACACTCCTAGTACCAGCTGGCAGTGCTGGCACTAGCGGTGTCCTCACTCATGGGAGCAGACGTAGACCATCAGAAACGGACCAACAGAAACGCTGACCGTAACCAGGGCCTGCTTAGGGCCTGCTTCAGGGTCTGATCCTGACCCCGCCATCCGCTTAGCCATCTGCTAATGACAAGCATGGCCATAGCCGTGCTCGTCAATGTCCCAAGGTGATCTCGCAGCTCAGTGAGGTCTTGGGGGATTTCGGGCAGCTCCATTGAATCTCATTCATGGGCACTGTGCAGACGCAAGATCGGGGGCCACACGCAGTGCCTGATTGGATGCAGGATGGCGCCGCCCAGTGGAAGGTTATTCGGAAGCCAAGGGATCCATTTGGCTCCCTTGGCTTGAACCTTGGACTTGAGTAAATAATGCCCAAAGGTAAAACTGGAGGGGGGACAGCAGATCGGAGGGCCTTGCGGGAGGTTTAAGGTTCCTCTTAAAGCTGAATCATGCTTATGGAAGTTGTTTATAACCTTGTACCACTTGTTTTTGTCCATAATAACATTGCGATTGCTTATATAAATTGTCTCTCTACCTATTTTAGTTTTATGTCAAGACAGGTCCTGATGAGTCTGATAAATATCAGGACTCTTGCACACTGGGGTGTTTTGCTTCAATTGTGAGCACCCCCCAAATTTGCCAGTGAGACACTGTCCATAGTAGCCTATGGGCACATTCTTGTGTGTGATCACAGACTTACCTGCAGCGATTTTCAAAAAAACCCTTTTGTCAACGCAAATCGCTCCATGATCATGGAAAACCTGAACCCAGTCTGTGTGACTCATGTGGGCTTATCTTTTTGAGATCATTAGGACTCCCCGACATAACGCTTGGTGGCTCATCTGTGTATGGACTCATTGTGCAAAGCAAGCACGTCTTACATTGTGTGTCACCCCTGTCTCCTGTGAGTAGCGCCCTCATTAGATTCAGTTGCTGATTTTTTTTGTTCCCATGTAATTTACAGTAGGCCTTTTCATACATGACCCCTTGTTGCAGAATGTTAAATAAGGATTATTAGTTATAAACATTCCCATGAGCTTTGGCTGGAGTTTTTTTCTTTTATTCCCTAATAGGCAAACATATCTGGAGGGTTTTTAGTTTTGCCTTTTCATAGGATTAGGTTTGGGTTCGGCCAAACTTAGAATAAAAGTTCGAATTCAGGGACCCAAACCCATTCCCCAATTGAAATCAACTTTGGGGTAAAATTCTGCCTCCACTCACTTCTCACCCACCCAGGTGGAGGGGGGCGCCTGTTAATGGGCCCCAGAAGCAGAATTAGGCATGAAAAAAAATGTTTTTTTTCGGGGAGAGATGCTGTACAACTTACCTGAGCCCCGATTCGGTCCCTGGTCTGCGGCGGCATTCCTTTTAAATGATCTACGGCCGGGCCTACGGAAAGATGGTCACCACTCTCACGAGTGAGGACACTCCTAGTACCAGCTGGCAGTGCTGGCACTAGCAGTGTCCTCACTCATGGGAGCAGCCATAAACCATCTAACAGAAACGCTGACCGCAATCAGGGACTGCTTAGGGCCTGCTTCAGGGCCTGATCCTGACCCCGCCATCCACTAGACACCCAAAGGTACTTCCACAATGCCGTCAGTAAAATCATAAAGGTCTGAAGTCGAATGTGATCCCCAGGGTGGATGCCACTGACTTACAGCTAAATTTGCCAGTAAGGATGCTGGTTGTAGAGATAACATTTGAACTTACCTGGTAACATCTTGGCCAATGTGAACAGGGTGGAGTCATTAGCTACAAAACAGGAAGAGAAGAGCAGAGCAGCATCCTTTTGGTGCAGGTCTGCCAGCTCACACTCCAGATCCACGTGGTACTTGCTGGTCCCTGAGATGTTCCTGGTTCCTCCTGCCCCAGCTCCGTGCTCTTTAAGAGACTCTCTATTAACAGAAAAAATCAAAATTTTTAGACAGCCTCCTTCTAGTAGCAATATACTGGATGCCTAGAGGTTCATACACATAGGGTCCAGAGGTTATCTGACTATTAAAAACAATTCAATTAAAGGTGTTTCTTTTTTGAAGATGTAAATGGCCATAGCTAATTTATTACTTACGAAATAGCTTTTATCACCCTTGGGTGCCGGCTCATGCCCAGGTAGTCATTGCTGCACCAAACAGACACTTCCTTCTTACTGCCCTGGAGGTCAGAGAAGTCCTCAGCGAATGGGTAAGCATCAGCCTTGCGGTTCACAGTCTTGAACACCCGGTAGGTGTGGTCCTGCCTCTTCTCCTCAATCCTCCGGGTGAAAAACTCATCATAGCCGAAGGCAGCTCCACCTAACAAAAAAATGTTTTGTCATCCACACAGGTTAAACAAAATACACAGTATATGACAAAAGGAATCAGAAAGTCCCAAAGGTTCCCTCTCTGGTCCAGAGATTTAGTTTCAGGCTTTTATTTTGAAGGTGCAGTACAGGTCAGTGAAGCCCCACTAGTCAGGGCACATTGATAAACTTATAATTGTTTGAAATGGGGGTCAAACTAGGGAGTTATCATGAAGTTTGTGGTCAGGTAAATGTTTTGAGGTTAGTTTAGAGATAAATTTAGGGGTCAGGATTTGTGTTTCAGAGTTAACTTTATGGGTTAGGCATATCAGAAAGATAGCTCAATAACACAGCTTACCCCTCACTATTGAGGTCTAAATAAGAAAAGTTGCTAGTGGTAGTGAATCAATATTAAAACGTCACATTTATTAGTCTATATTAATAGGCCACCGACAAGGGTCAGCAGAAAAAGTAATCCATCATAGTAGAGTCACAATCTTGTAACATGGTCCAGCTATGTCATTTATTGATCCTAATATGGACCAGAAAATGAAACATTTTATTATGATTCACTGGTGCTGGCAAATTTTCTTATACAGTGTGAACATGGTCTATAATTGGCTAAAGGGAAATAAGACAATGAAGAAACCAGGAGCCTGCTGTCACTTCATCTCCATCGCTTGTGTTAAATAATACACCAACAAGGTTCCTATAAGGACAGGATCATGGGATGGATAAAAATGGCTGGATTGGGAGATTGTCATCTCATGTTTTATGGCACTTGATGCTTATTTTCTGATATATCACACATATGTGTATTCAGCTTATCACCCATATTTTAGTACATTGAGAGGGTACCTGTCATGTTTTCTTTGATCAGATGAGTTGGAGTGAGAGGAGCCCCTGTTCCAAGGTTCACCTTTTTCACAGGAGTGCCAAGAAACTTTTTCTTCAGGCTTGTCTGGACTTCATACAGAAGAGAGCTTAGAACATCTGGAAAACACAACACTACTGTTGTCATTGATAATTTGGCACAGATCTGTAATATTTTACAGTAATGTGTACAGCCTTGTGGCTGCTTTTATGCTTGGAGGTATGGTTGGAGGTAGCCATCTTTGTATAAACCCTCATCTCAGGTCCTTGCCGTGGACTATAGTATTCCATAGTGCATCTGTGTATTCCATAAAGCCTCAGGGTGGAGCTGAGAAGGATGTGTACTATATGCAATTAGATGTACAATTACGTGACCTAATTAGTTAAAATGTAATTAACGCAAGTACATGAATTTATGTAGATCAGTACAGACAGTGATTCAGGTCAATAAACTTACAGGGACCTATAGGAACTACAGCAAGCCGTCACAGTCACATACCAGTTTTGAAAGCTTTAAGGTCCTCCTGCACTTCAGGCCCAGCCTTGTGGACTATGGCGCTCTCATCTTTCCCAATCTCAGTCTCAATAAAGGGGCACTTGGCGCTGGATGTGGCAGCTTGTGGGGCTACCTGAACCAGGGTGCGTCTGTTGGAGGCCCCAGAGGAAACTAAACGAAAAAGAGGTTCATTAAAGTATTCAGGTATACATTCTATAATTTAAATGTCTTAATGATAATGGCTTAGGTCAACAGATACATATATCATTCTAGAGTTGAAGGACCACACATCTAGGTTAACTCTCAACATCTGAACTATTGCTGGGACCCTAAATTCCCTCTTTTATGCTGATCATGTGGCTTCCAAATATGTGATGGCCTCAAGAGCCTTTGAGGCTGAGGTTGAGGATTCTCACATAGCAGGTTGAGGAGGCTTCCTTCAAGGGAACAAAGCTAGAGTGCCATCAGGCCTTAAACTGGACCAACACCCTTACATGAAAACATGCTCATATGTACACCTTCCCAGGGCAATTCAGATTGCTGCACATAAAAATTAATTTACCCTTTTTGTAAGTCCTGCTGTTGTCAATTTTAAAAACAAAATGGCGGCTCACTGAGATGCAGGCCCCCTGTGAAAGGGACGATAGCTGCCGCTGTACACCGCCGCTGCCGCAGCTCAGCTGAGATGCTGGGAAAAGAAGCTTCAAAATGGCCCCTAACAGGAGAAAATCTGTGAGGCAGCATTTCAGTTTTGAGGGGATGCAGGAGCAAACGTAAGTGCAGACAATGACTCAGTATCATGCATGCAGATGGGGCAAATGAGTTTACATGGGTTTCTTTTGTGCAAGGCTGTTGGGCCAGTCTAAGTTTCTCCCTTAAGGGAAAGGAACTTGGTGGATGTTTCAGAAGGCAGAGCAGAATCACCAGAAGTGTAAGGTGTCATACAAGCCTAGGCCCAAGTGCTTGTTTAGGGATCTGTAATGGACCTAAATTCTTATTTGCCTTTAGGTCTGCTTACCACTTTCTTAACAAACCTCAGACCAGAACCACCGTTGCAGCAACAAGGTCATTCCTATGTATCTGTAGGTTCTGCCACTGTGTTTATCGCTTTCCTTAGGGCCCAGCATCGTGGTGGCTCAGTCTGGTCCACCACTAAGCTAGTAAAAATCACTAAGATGCCAGGTCCTGGCCAGTGCAGGAGCAGTTGCTGAAAAGGAACGGAAACCTTTGATCTGGGGTGACTTTGGATGACTTTACCTTTAACCTTATCCTGTAAAATAAATTTGGACCCTATCCTTAACCACTAAATCTTAGTGTAACCTATAACAATAATGACCTACCTCATCTGAGGTGTGCCAATAGAAGCCAAAATCTACCTGAGCTGAAATAACAGGCATCAAACATATTGATTCATGTTATATATGTGGTTCTGATAATAGTTCTGCTTATGCCACAGAGTTAAATACAGGTAAAAACAAGACACAATTGTAAATACGAGTCACAACCTACCCCCAGTGGGTGAAGTGGTGTCTTTGGTCCTCTGCTGGTTGGCTGCAGTAGTGCACAGTGTGCGTGACACCAAGACTGGACAGCGCTCTGCACTGCGCAGGACCAGGGGTTTAGCTGCCCGCAGGAACACGGAGGGGTCCCGGGTGTAGAATGGACAAAGTTTGATGAGAGAAGCCATGTTCAAACCTTAGGGTGTCTGCAAATAATTCAATATGTTAGGAATACTAATTCAGTAAGCATGTTGCCCCCAACTGGCCTTGTGTTCACTTTCTACGTTTATTGTTGATTTATGCATTTTGGCAAATTTCAGGGCACAGTAATGCCAGGATGTACTTCAGACAACAAGCCATGACCAGCTAAAGGTTTGGAGAAACTTTATAATCCAATCAACCCCAGTTCCTCTTATATCATGACTGGTGGTGGGCATATTGCTTTGGAAAGGTCTAATGGCCCATTTACACGGAGCAATTATTTAACGCGAAATCGGTAAAGGGACCGCAATTTAGCGATAACTGCTCCATGGAAACAGCAGCTTGATGAATGAGAATTGGTTAATCGGTCAGCTGTCATATCACCTGACCAAAGATTTCTTGTATATTGGTTGATTTTTGGAATGTATTAACAGAAGTCGCCTAAATATAAGATCGCTCTAGAGCCTGATTGACCGACTGACCAACAGATCTTCGGCCTCTGAACACAGTTGCTCAATTGCAGAAGATTTGTATGGTCGGTCGCTGAGTGAACATCCAATTGATCTGCTCGTGTAAACCCTGCATAAGTCTCTAGTTCTGTTTTGTCAGGCGGCTGAGCGAGGCTGCAGGCTTATCTAAGTCCTGCATACATTGAATTTGTGATGAGCTAGCAGGTATTGCTTTCTTCTTACTGTTGATTACTGTTCTATGCCAAGCCACTTTGTACAATCAAAACTGTAAGCCAGTTGGCTGTCACCCCCAACCCCTTACATCATTGTAGACCCAAATTAGTACAGCCTTTGCTACTTTGCTACCATTCAATACTAACTCACCATTTTGAACACGCTACAAATTACCTTCCATTATGATCCAAGTTGTTGACATACAAGGGCTCCTCTACTTCCATGGAGCCCACTTATACCACTAAGGGACCTTTTATACGATGCTATGACACACCCATAAGGCTCGGGCAAGGTCCCCATACTAGTTATGCCTTTACTGCCCTGGTTGCTTATGTTGTGTGTACACTTACCTCACCCTGCATGCTGCTCTTATCCCTTTGCTACATTCTAGGACATAACCCCTTATACAGATGGCAACTTTCCCAAATTGATGTTGCATTCCTAGTCGATATTGGTGAGTGGTGTATAAATTATTGTTTACATTTTAGTTATCCTGTACATAGAATTAATCTGTCCAAATAAAAACTAAAAACTCCTTCAGCCTAAATCTCAGGTGCAAGGGGTGAAAGCATTTTTGTGTGTTGAGGTATAGAGGCTCTAAAGTCTTAATTGGGACTGATCAAATGAGAATGGCTTCATGTTTTGAAGCAGGCCTTCAGGATCTGTATTCTGTACATTAAATCGGGCTTGCAGTCCACCTAGATTTTAGGTCTGCTTATCCTCTTTCTATTGCTCTTTCAAGCAGACTGCCAATCAGAAATGACTGGAGGTCCTCACCTGCTAAACTTTCCTTCAAGCAGCCCAGTTTGTTATGATCCTCAAAAGCAATGCAAAGCCCAAACAAAAGAGTAACTCTTATACTTTCCATCACAGCGGTGTGCTCTGCCTGCGACCAATAATGTCTGCAAAAATGTGCACCAAATGACAAATTCTGCCTTAGTTCGCGCTTCCTATAGCTCTGTGAAGTGAACCTCCATTCAAAGCTGACTGGAGGTCCTCACACCCGCTTAACCCCACCCCTGGGGCATCCTCATGTTGGATAACCTGCTGGATAACCTACATGCATGCATCAGGGATGCTGCTTTCAGAAGCTGCCAGCTGGAGCACCAGCAGAACGCACTGGCTTTAGGCACAAGGTGAGTTTTTTCTTTTACCCCTGGTCCTGCCTTAGCATTGGAAGGACAGACTGACAGAGGGCTGGTGAATCTAACAACCCAACAGGGCCATGCTTATGGGTTCATGCACCCACCAACAGAGTCAAATTTGACTAGACGTCCATGTTACAATGTCAATATATACCAGGTTATGGGTCTTATCACCAACCTTAATAGAGGTTATCAGAAAATATAATGCCGTCACTGCTTCATTCTATTATTTAACAAATTTAAACATTAAAGAGGAACTTCGGAGGCACTGGAGTCTAAAAGCCTCTTGGGCTTTACGAGTTCCTCTCCTAGGGGCTTCCCAAATTGGGATGCCCACAGTGTGAACGCTCAGCCAATCAATGCACTCGCTCTTGTCTGAGTCGCGCCGTGGGAGCAGAAGGAGGGCGAGTGTATGGGGCAAACCCAATGGGGAATACACACAGCAGGGCATCCCAATTCAGGATGCCACCACATGAAGGAACAACACACAGGAAAGTGAAATTCCTGTGTGTTGTTCCTCTTTAACAAAGAATCCCAGTTAACTGGTAAATAACCGATGGGGAATGGCAGAGAATAACCAACCAAATAAGGGAGGGGTATGTAGAGGGAAGGGGGGGCACTAAACCAGCCCAGCTCTTAGAGGGGCTGCCCTGTCATAGCCAAGTTACCTCATGCTCTGTCAATATATATCTTTTCAGTGGGATTTGGCCTTGGTATTTTAAGGCCCACGATATACATACATACATACATAACCTCCTAATAATCCTACTAAGATTCTTGGGTTTGGAAGTCATGCAGTGAGCATGGAGGGGGCCCCTTTTAGCCTTTGCTATGGGCCCCATCACATGTAGTCATTATGCCCCTGCCTTGTTCTGCATGGTAAGTGTTTAGGAGCGCGTAAGATGTATGTGGCAGGTTTGGGACTTTTTCTAGCACATTATTTTCAGGTCCCATTTGTGTTGCACTTCTTCATTCCTGTTTGTACAACATTTAGAGAAGCTGTTGGCGTGAAATCTCTGTACTTGTGTAACACTTTAGTGAATTGCTGTTACTTTCCTCATTGAGAAAACAGACCTAGCTGTGGAGGAAACGCCTGCAGGCCTGTGTGTGGTTACATGGTGTGATTACTACAGCGCAGGAGGAAGCCGCCATTTATAATGCGGATAATGTGTGATGTAATAAGTAAGGATGTGCAACCAATCAGATTGCTTCTATGGTTCTGTGTTATGTTTATTGTACACCTGCCAACATGGCTGGCCTTAGGTTAAGAGGTAACAAAAGCGCTCTCCTGACACACATAAACAGCCAGACAACGATAAAGACAGATGAAGTGATAACAGGGTAAGAGGAATAAAGGGAAAGTCGAACAGACAAATGTGGCAGAGAGACATGGAGATATAGAGGTGGAAGGAAAAGTGAAGAAAGAGATGTAAGCAGTAGGAAAGAGAGGGAGAAAAGAGAAAGAGGGTGGAACGTGTCAAATGAGTGAAAACCCGCTCAAATATTTCAATATTGCCAATGGCATTTTTTTATTGAATCAATTAAATCAGTTTGACCTCCAATCCTAAAAATGTTTTAGGCTCTCTATTAACAATTGTTGCCCAGGGATCATGATATGCTAAGCTCCTACATTTAAATATAATTGGGAAGCCAAATTCAAACATGTTTTGATTGGCAGAAAAGTTGTGCATTACAATGAAACATGTTTTCTATTGGAGAAGGTGGTGGCTGCTACAGATACTCGCTGTTGCTCCCTGTAACCCATCAGATGGCACTCCAATAGAAAGAAGCAAGTATCTCTTTAATGCAGGGCTTGCTTTTGGTATAATAGCAGTAAGTGAGGTTGGTTTCCTGTCTCCAAATGAGATGGAGCTCTGATAGGAAAAGGTGAGCATCTCTCTAATGCAGGGCTCACTGATGGCATGGGGGGGGGAGGTGAGGTTAATCTCCTGTTGTCCATCGGATGGAGATCTGCTAGGGAAATAATGAGATGACGAAGAGGGAAAGTGGAAAAAAGAGGGAGACAGAGGAATGGTGAAAAAGAGAAAAAAGATGGGAATATGCAAACGAGAGAAATGAGAATGAGACAGAGGGAATGAGGATAAAAGAGGGAAAAAGAAAAAGAGGGAGAGGCAGACGAATAACGGGGATAAGGAAATATGAGACAGGGAATATGGAAAAGAGAGGGGAGGTGTAAATGGGGGAATGGAGGCAAAATATAATAGAGGATAAAGGAAGGAATGTCGGGCAGTGATTGGTGCCCTTGGGAGGTAGGAGACACTGGATGGTATGGCTGGGTCACAGCATGGTATAGGGGGGACAGGGCTTAGACAATATGGGTGCTCTCTAAGGTAGTGTGGGTGGCTAGCAGAGTGAGCTCTTTCCCTACCCCATTTTGTGTAGGGCAATCACAACCCGATTTGGCCTTTGACACCTGTAAAAATTTTAATTTTTAGGTTTTTTTTTGTTTATATATTTTTTTATTTTTTTTGTTTTCTGTGACTATTTGAAATACTTTCCCTATCCCATCTTGTGCAGAGCAATCGCCCTGTCGTTTCCCCCAATTTGCAGACCTCTAGCCCTTGCTACCACCAACATTTTTGGGCCCCCAACTTCAGGTCCCCATTGGTTTCAATGGGGTTTGAGTCAAGTTCAGGTCCCCAAACTGAACTTTGTCGGCAACTTCGGCAACTTCTATCGGTTCGCCCATCACTTCTTTAAACATGGTGGACGCATGGATGCATGATATATAGCTGGTAAAGGAGGGACCCAGACAATTCAATTCTTTTGATGCCTGGAAACTCCTAATGGTTGGTCCTAATCAATTGCAGCAGAGGACCCATTAGTCAAGAATGTTTGGAATAACCTGCTTTCTTACATTATGAGCGTATTCACCAACATGTTATGATATGAACTCTCCACCCTAAAAAGAACATTTGGTATTTAACTTTTTCCTTGATTTGCTGTCGTCATTGCGTTTCTGACAAGCTTGGGACTGTCCTGTAGACAAGACAGAGATATAGCGTCTGTCCATCCCAGATAACCCAGCTCAGGGTGCTATCAGGTGCCATTGGCCCGTCACACCCAGCCCTTCCCTCCCCGCCTGCATCACAGCTTGTACAGAGGCATACCTCCATAGGGCTCTTATCAATGGTGGGGCAGGGGCTAAGATGTGACTTTCATCCCTATATGTATCTCTCTCTATTATGGAGTTAACTGATGGTGTAAGGGGAGAGGTAAGGTTGGTTCCTGTCCCCCATTGGATAGGGATCTGCTAGGAAAATAGAGAGTCTCTCTCTAATGCAGGGCTTATTGATGGTGCTTACTATGGTCAACCGGGACATGATGAAGTCAGCAATAGAATGCATCTGGAACAAGATATATACATATATATATATATATATATATATATATATATATATATATATATATATTTCTTTTTGGAGACCAGCTGAAGCCCTTTAGAGAGGACTAAACCCCTCTTTTACAGCAGTCTTCACCTCTATTCTCACTATATACTCATCCTGTGATCCCACAGTGACACTTAACTCTGCAGTGGCTTCACCACTCTGCCTGATACCTAATATTGTGATGCGGTGGCACTCTGGACGAAGGAAGTGTAAAAAGTGCATGAATGGCGTGGGAAGGCAGGATTACTGCAGTGCACCTGGAACCAGGAGTGAGGTGAGTATGTGTGTGTGTGTGTGTGTGTGTGTGTGTGTGTGTGTGTGTGTGGGGGGGGGGGGGGGAGTTGTCACACATATAGGGGCATAGAGTATTTTATACTTTATAGCTGGGTTTTGGTCTGCTTTAAAGCAGATTTGGTTAAGGGATGGTCCTAGTCAGTGGCACCCTAACCAAACCCTTCCCGTCCCTGGTAAGCCACACAACTATGAGATACTTACCTTTTATTCCTGGAGTTCTGTTCCATAGGGGACCTAGTAACAGCTGCATATAAGCACGCCTCCACCATTAAGATGTGTGAAGAGTTCAGCCCTTTCCAGGTCCCCTATCGGTTGGAACATCAGCAAAAAAGAGTCCAAAAGATTATCTTTCGGTTACGTGGCATATGAGTAGCAGGAGGGAGTAGGTGTAGAGGTCATGGACCAGGACCCTCCATGGCAAACCTTAATTCCCTTGTGTAACCTCTCTAGCTCTAGCTGTATGGCTCTGTGTACCAGGGGGATTTCTAGGGAAGATAACGCTCAGTGCAGAAAGGAAAACGTTCTGCCCCTCCTCACCCATCCTATGGTGCTGCTGTTGTCCCATGCAGGTATGTGCCATGCTGTGCATCTTTTATACCAATAGGCAGTGCCTCCTTCCTATGACTGTGCCCAATATGGGGGATGAGGTCTTATGTTCTGAATCAATAACAGTAGCCCTGACTCATCTGCAGAAAATAGTATAGCTGGGATATATGTGCCCCCAATGGCGTTGGCACCCAGAATGATCGCCCTCCCCTAGAAACAGCCCTGCTGTGTACCATAATAGATTGCAATCTCTTTCCTATTGTTCCTCTTTTCTAACCCCCAATAAGACTGTAAGCACTTCTACCAGTCTCTTATAATCCAATACAGTAAAAACGTCTCTCCATCTACTGTAACCAAGGAAAGGACAGACATGAAATGGCAAGGAAAGGAAGGAAAATATTCCAACAAAGCACTGGGTCAATTTACAGAATTATTCAGACAAAAACTCCCCCCCATTACTAGCCCTATTGGTCAGATCAGAGTTATTTATTCCTTTTGGCTCCGGACACAAGCATCTTCTAGTGAAAAAAGTTAGATCTTTTGGTAGGCTTAAAGGTCAGTGGCTTGGGTAACACTGAAGTTGGCAAAGCCATGTGAGATCCAAGTGGGCAGCAACTTCAGAAGGAAGTGACTTATCTTACTACAGGTCTCCTTCGAAGCCCTGCCTACAAATAGCAGCTATGGTCAAGCCCCCAAGCTCAAAAGATCATTGGGGTTAGTTACTAAAGTGTTGAGGGCTTTTTCACCTTCAAGTGAAGTGTGGTATGTAAGGGGTAGCAACTCCTTTTAACCAAGCTCCAACTAACAAAAAAAGCAAAGGCGCTAACGCTCTGTGATCGTACCCCCAATAAGACCATTGGAGTTGGATACTAAAATATTGGGAACTTTGCCATTTAAAGTGGACCAATCACTAGCCACACCTGATTAGATGCTCCTGATGCCGAAGAAATTATTTCGCCCAAAAAACAACCATAAGCAGAAAGTAGGAACTTCAGCAGGAGGTGATCAAGTCTTACCTTTACCACAAGTCTTAAGTCAGGCTCTGTTATTTATTGTGCAACTTAATTTAAATAGCTAACAGGCCTGACTTCCAGCTCCCGGTCACAGTGATGTCATTGTCCATTTGTGATCATAGAATATATGCAACAAAGAGGAAAGATGGGGTTATTGGGTACCCCTATTAATAAACACCAGAGCTTCGGTTTACCAGACCCCGCCGTAAAGGAAACTTTATACACATAAATATACTCAAAGCATTATATTTTATTTATACAAAAAATGAAAAAGCATACCTCATTGCAAAGAAATGCACATAAATAAACATAACATAATAAATGATACTCAAATTATATATCACCATTACCAGAATTGCATACCCTACAATGTACAAACATATTGATACCATACACACAGTTCAATCCTTGGTATCAATATGGTTGTACATTGTAGGGTATGCAATTCTGGTAATGGTGATATATAATTTGAGTATCATTTATTATGTTATGTTTATTTATGTGCATTTCTTTGCAATGAGGTATGCTTTTTCATTTTTTGTATAAATAAAATATAATGCTTTGAGTATATTTATGTGTATAAAGTTTCCTTTACGGCGGGGTCTGGTAAACTGGAGCTCTGGTGTTTATTAATAGGGGTACCCAATAACCCCATCTTTCCTCTTTGTTGCATACATTGTGCACTGAGCCCGGTACCACACCAGCCAAACTGCAGAGGCCACCTGGGATTATTTTGTCTGGGTGACCCCTTTCCCTTTTTTTCTTTTTTTTTTTTTTTTACATTAACTTCTAGGCAGTGTCGTATATACCAGGTTCTTAAGAACCTATTTGTTTGCACTTGTGATCACAGAACCTTGAAGTTACAAGGACTATGTGGCGCACGCAGCTTCTTATTCAACTCATAAGAGCAAGCAAAGTCAAGGCAACAGTTTACCATAGATCTCATAATTGCTAAACCCTCCAGCTGCTCTTTGGGGGGCAATGTATCTAGGGCTTGCATGTCACCTCACCTGGTTTTCTCGAGGAGTCATTTTATTTTTACTGATCTCACCCTGTCACTTTTTTCCTGCAATACTACTCTAACAGTGAGAGCTCCCCCATTTTTGGACACAGCAATGGATAAACTGAGAGCTGAACTTACCTGAGGTTGCCCAGGGCTCTAACCCTTTACCCCTGGCGATTCACATGTGGGTGGTCGACTCCACAATACGCGGCTGAAGGCCCCTACACATTTCTCCACAGTACAAATAGAAAGTGAATGGCAAGCAGCAACATCGATTTATAGCTGGGCTGGACAGTTCATGCTGGGCTGGGCAATTAAAGTGGACCAACACCCTGGGGTGATCGGCCCGGGAATCTATAAGATTCCCGGGCCGATCCCCCCCCACCCCGCGGGACATCCGAGATCGGGATGTCCCGCGGGGTGAAACCCCCCCCAAGCACCCCAACTCACCTACCTTATCTTCGGCGGCGGCCGGCGCCGCCTCCCTCGCGCCCCTGTAGGCGTGCGCGCCTCCGCGCCGGCCGTCTGCGAATGGCCGGCGCGGGGGCGCGCGCGTCAAAAGTGACGCGAGGGAGGCGGCGGCGGCCGCCGCCGCTTGGACGTTCCAGTTCTCCCCTTGTACGTCGGCGCTGGGAGCGGGGAGAGGTGAGTTTTTCGGGGGGTTAGGGGGGGTTTCACACAGCGGGGCACCCCGATCGGGGGTGCCCCACCGAAGTGGACCAAGACCCAGGATAGTCAAAATCCTGGGTGTTGGTCCACTTTAATGAAAGACAAAACAAAAAGAAGTACCCCAGCACTAAAGTCCAGGGCCTTCAGCCGCATATCTAAAGGGTTAGAGCCCTGGGCAGCATCAGGTAAGTTCAGCTCTCAGTTTATCCATTGCTATGTGTTCCCTGAAATTGGGGGAGCTCTCACTGTTAGAGAAGGACTGCAGGAAATTGAGGTGCCGTGACGTGGCCCCGCAGCTTCCCAAACACTTGCAAATGTGTGCAACGAAAACCTCGCTGTTTTAACAAATTTAGACAGATTGTAGGATTTGTTGCAGGCTGGTGGGGATTTGGGTGCCCAGTGTGCACCGCCCAGTCCAGCTATAAATTGATGGTGCTGCTTGCCATTTCCTTTCTAAGCAACTAAATCAGCATGTTGGGAAGACCACAATATCCGGGCTACATTTAACGAAGAAACGAATGTTGAAAATTTGGGTTGAATTTACTTCGGGCTAATTCTGAAGCCCAGCATTAGTTTTTAGCTTCTCGAACTTCACTTGAAGGACTTTGTCACCTCAGCTACCCACCAGCTTCAAAATGAAGATCTTGCTGTTGCATCTCCTTGTGTTGATGGCGTTATTGGTGGATATAGAGCAGGGCTGTGGGTCTGACGATTAGAGAATAACTAATAGATCCTTAAATGAAAGCCTAGTTTGCAAATACAACTGTAGACCAAACATCTTTTCGCCTCAACAACTAGTCATACGTGATAAAAAGAGAAATCTGTTGATGTCCACTTGGTGTATTTAGAAAGGGGCCTCAGGTGTTAAGGCCTGAGAAGAAAGATCAGAATCCTCCAATGTGGATGGGCAGTTTTAAATCCTATGCTTGTTGGAAATGGGACATCATGCCACTTCTTAGGCTCTTTCCCCCCATATTGCTCATGGCAAGTTCTCCATCTTTCTCTTTGAGACAACATGCTGATGATGGCGAGTTTAGTCTTTGCTTGCAAACTCGGCATTCTCACTAAAAATACTGTACATCTCCATGACTGTACACGGTGCCTATCTGGGCGTGCCAGACACCAACATCAAGTAAGGAGACTCTGATAAGAGGGCAACTCCAGGAAAGCTTTCATGAATCTCTTTGAGGACAACAGAAACATCATAGCCATTGGTAATAACCAGGAGGGGTGGGCAGAAAAGTCATCCTGCAACATCTTCCAGGGAGGGCAACTAACAGCTGGGGAACAGTGAGTAGGCGTCCAAGGTTTGCCTCTAGAGAGTACTCTAGAGCGGTGGTCCCCAACCCTGTCCTCAAGGCCCACCAACAGCACATGTTTTGTGGCTCTTCACATAGCCAACTCTATAGCTCTACTGCTGCACTTATTACTCCACCTGTGCATCCATAGCTCTACTGCTGCACTTATTACTCCACCTGTGCATCCATAGCTCTACTGCTGCACTTATTACTCCACCTGTGCATCCATAGCTCTACTGCTGCATTTATTACTCCACCTGTGCATCCACAGCTCTACTGCTGCACTTATTACTCCACCTGTGCATCCATAGCTCTACTGCTGCATTTGTTACTCCACCTGTGCATCCATAGCTCTACTGCTGCATTTATTACTCCACCTTTGCATCCATAGGTCTACTGCTGCACTTATTACTCCACCTGTGCATCCATAGCTCTACTGCTGCACTTATTACTCCACCTTTGCATCCATAGGTCTACTGCTGCACTTATTACTCCACCTTTGCATCCATAGGTCTACTGCTGCACTTATTACTCCACCTTTGCATCCATAGGTCTACTGCTGCACTTATTACTCCACCTTTGCATCCATAGCTCTACTGCTGCATTTATTACTCCACCTGTGCATCCATAGCTCTACTGCTGCATTTATTACTCCACCTGTGCATCCATAGCTCTACTGCTGCATTTATTACTCCACCTGTGCATCCATAGCTCTACTGCTGCATTTATTACTCCACCTGTGCATCCATAGCTCTACTGCTGCATTTATTACTCCACCTGTGCATCCACAGCTCTACTGCTGCATTTATTACTCCACCTGTGCATCCATAGCTCTACTTATTACTCCACCTGTGCATCCATAGCTCTACTGCTGCATTTATTACTCCACCTGTGCATCCATAGCTCTACTGCTGCATTTATTACTCCACCTGTGCATCCATAGCTCTACTGCTGCACTTATTACTCCACCTGTGCATCCATAGCTCTACTGCTGCATTTATTACTCCACCTGTGCATCCATAGCTCTACTGCTGCACACATTACTCCACCTGTGCATCCATAGCTCTACTGCTGCACTTATTACTCCACCTGTGCATCCATAGCTCTACTGCTGCACTTATTACTCCACCTGTGCATCCATAGCTCTACTGCTGCACTTATTACTCCACCTGTGCATCCATAGCTCTACTGCTGCACACATTACTCCACCTGTGCATCCATAGCTCTACTGCTGCACTTATTACTCCACCTGTGCATCCATAGCTCTACTGCTGCACACATTACTCCACCTGTGCATCCATAGCTCTACTGCTGCATTTATTACTCCACCTGTGCATCCATAGCTCTACTGCTGCACTTATTACTCCACCTGTGCATCCATAGCTCTACTGCTGCATTTATTACTCCACCTGTGCATCCATAGCTCTACTGCTGCACACATTACTCCACCTGTGCATCCATAGCTCTACTGCTGCACTTATTACTCCACCTGTGCATCCATAGCTCTACTGCTGCACACATTACTCCACCTGTGCATCCATAGCTCTACTGCTGCACTTATTACTCCACCTGTGCATCCATAGCTCTACTGCTGCACTTATTACTCCACCTGTGCATCCATAGCTCTACTGCTGCACACATTACTCCACCTGTGCATCCATAGCTCTACTGCTGCACTTATTACTCCACCTGTGCATCCATAGCTCTACTGCTGCACTTATTACTCCACCTGTGCATCCATAGCTCTACTGCTGCACTTATTACTCCACCTGTGCATCCATAGGTCTACTTATTACTCCACCTGTACATCTGTGTGGAGATCTACAAAACCTGGCCTGCTGGGCCTTGAGGACAGGGCTGGGGACACCTGCTCTAGAGGGGTGTCCCTGGCATGGGAAATACTTTGCAGTGCAAACGTAGAGCTCAAAATCTAATGTCCCTAGCACTGGCATGTGCACACTACAGACAGGTTAGTCACACCACAGTTAAGCTGTCACTATGTTGCAGTTATTCTACATTCTATATACTATCTTTTACCCTGTGTAGATTGTACACACTTTTGCCTTCTGTATTCTCACAAATACCCATCAATAGATTGTAAGTTCTCCTGCCTTGTGTGGTAAGCTCTCTACCTCTAATTTGAAGGGGAACAAAACCCAGGAATTTGACTTCCCGAGTTTTGTTCTCTGCCCCAGGGGCATATTGAATCAGGATGGCCCGCTGTGTGAACCCCCCCAGTTGCTCATAATAACTCACCTTTCCACTCTCCAACGGCACATGTGTGGGCTCTCGTCCAATGAGAGCTGCCTGCTTTGACTACGTCATTTGGTGGGCATCTCTTGTTGACTTGAATGGCTGGAGAGGAGTGTGGGCACAACATTGGGGAGCAGGGGATACGTTAGTGCGTGCTCCCCATTCAAAACAAAGAGAGCCGCCTGCCAAATGACGTAGTCACAGCAGGCACCTCTCACTGGACGGGAACCCGTGCATGCGTTTCTATGGGTGAACTGGAGCATTTCACACAGCAGGGCATCCTGTTTTGGGATGCCCCAGAACAAAAAGCCAGTGACTGGCCCTGGAATCTTTTTCAAATTATAGGATGGCCACTGGTAAGTTTTGTTTGGCTTTAAAGATCTCCATAATTTATTGAGAAGAATGAAGCATCGTACTCCTCAGCAACCTAATTTTCTCATGCACATCACCTCCAGTAATCAACACTATTCACATAAAAACCAGGTGAGTAATTTTAGGCATTTGTACAGAGTGGGAGCAGATAGACATCCCAAATCAAAATGACCGGGAGGGGGTGTTGGGGGTGGATCCACTACCATCTTGCTCAGAATCTCAGTCTGAGATTAAATTGTTAGCTCTCAGTCTGGTCCAAGATTCTGAGTGAGGTGGAGATGCATGGACAATACACATAAGGGGGAGCATAATGGCTACCCCTAGATTTGCAAGCACATCTAGCCCTTAAGACATGGAGTACAGGATGACCACCCCACAATCTTGGCAATTACACATACTGCACAGGAGAGATGACATCTATATAGTCAAACTCTGAGGCACTTGCAAAGGTGGCGATTTCCCTTGGTAAATGAAAAACATAACTGAGTTCCCTTGATTTTCCCTCGAGGAAGCTGGTTGTTGGTGAAAAGCCTCAGGATTATATGAAGCCAATCAAGAGAAAAATCATACTTAAAGTAGAGAAGCGGGTGCCATAAATAATAGAAAAAATAGGAGACGGTAAGCGCCTACATCTTCTGTAAGCCCCCCCCCCCCATACATTTGGCTACATCAGCTGTAGGTTCATGTTATTAATCCAGGCATTACTCTTCTGTTCCTTAATAAATAGTCTGCTGAGAGAGATCTTTCCAAGTCAAAGTGCCATGACCCAAATACATCCACATGCCTGGAAGCTTCTCTTACCTCTATGCCTCAAGTTTAACAAAAATAAACACATTAAGCAAATGTGGCATTCTTATCAAACTGGTAATTAAATATTAAATTAAATCCTAATGAGTCATTTCAATCATTCTGGTTAAATGTAAGATGGGAAGACAGACATTCCCATAGAAAAGATGATAATGGCTAATTAATTCCAGTGAAATAGAGGCAGATAACTCTACACCTCCAGGAATATATTATTATATAATATGATATGAATTATTGCCATACTACAGTCATCTGTCTTCCCAGTTACATTATAAATAAGAAGCATTGAGGGCTTGCTTACCTGTTGCCCTGCACTGAGGACGAACATGAAGTGCTGAGCATGGTCGCTGCAGCCAGCAGAGAGGAGCCTTGCCCCGCCCACTGACACTTCTGATTGGTCAATCGACTTTCACAATTTCAGAAAAGAAGAAAAAAAAAAGAAACAGCATTGATAAGAATCTGTCTTGTAAACAAGTTGGCAGTGACAGGGTTAAAAAACAGTATATAAAAATTCTGATGGAATATGAAGTAACAGTGAAGAAATATTCATGTTATAACCTCCTAGCCACTGTGTCATGTAGAGTCCCAAATTCAGGAGATAACCACCTTTACCTTATGGGGGGGGGGGGGGGGGTAGGAAATAGCCTATTAGGAAATGATGTCTCACGTTGGACACAGTAAGTATCTCTCAGTGAGACTCACTAATGGGGGGGCAGGTAAAGTTAGTTTCCTGTCCCCCATCATATAGAACTCTGCTAGGAAAAGGTGAGTATCATTCTAATGAGGGGCTTACTGGTGACATGAGGGGGTAGGTAAGGTGAGTTTCCTGTTCTTACATCAGGTGGAGCTCTGCTGGGAATAGGTAAGTATCTCTCTAATGCAGGGCTATGGTGAAGGTGTGTGGGAGAGGTGAGGTTAGGAAAAGGTCTAATGCAGGGCTCACTAATGAAGTGAAGGGGTAGGTGCAATTAGTTTCCTGTCCCCCGACATATGGAGCTCTGCTGGGAATAGGTGAGTATCTCTCTAATGCAGGGCTATGGTGAAGGTGTGTGGGAGAGGTGAGGTTAGGAAAAGGTCTAATGCAGGGCTCACTAATGAAATGAAGGGGTAGGTGCAATTAGTTTCCTGTCCCCCGACATATGGAGCGCTGCTGGGAATAGGTGAGTATATTTATTGCACGGCTTGTTGTGGTGAGGGCAATTACCTGCCCCTCGTCTGATGTAGCTATGATAGGAAAAGGTGAGTATCTCTCTAATGGCTCACTGATGGTGTGAGAGTTGTTTTCCTGCCCCTCATCAGATGGAGCTTTGCTAGGAAAAGGTGAATATCATTCTAATGCAGGGCTCACTGATGATGTAAGGGGGTAGGTGAGGTGAGTTTACTGTCCCTGCATTGGGTGTCACTATGCTAGGAAAAGGTGAGTAACTCTCTAATGCTGGGCTCACTGATGCTGCGTTACTGCCTGGCTGTGCTTGCAGCAGCTGCACAGCAGAGCATCCCTGCTCCCCCCGTCCTCCATGTTGCTGGCTTACCTCTGCTCACACACAGAGGACAAGCAGGGGGAAAGCGACATTGTATAGCTGCACCAGAAAGAGGAGGAGGTAACTATCCTATCTTTCTCTCTTTAAACCGGACCTTCAGCGTGATTTATTGAAAAGCCCAAACCCTTATAAAACTATTCCCCAGCATCTAAAATTAATATATTTTAAGTTTGTAGTCACTAACTTATTATTCTTTCCCCCACTGGGCTGCAACTCTGTTCAGGACTTTAGGATACGGGCGCCGCCATTTTGATTCAGAAGCATCACACTTACTGAGGAGAGGAGAGTGGGATAAAGTACAGGGGGGCGGGTTATAGCTGTGCTTTGCTCAGACAGAGCAGTGCTGGGGTCAGGAAAAGGTCAGCAGTCCCAGAATGCTTGTGTTTAAAGGCTCATAACATGCAGTAGATGCAGGTAGGATGATTTTTAATGTGGACAATCTGTATGTACAGGGTGTGGGAAACATATAAGATAGACTCTTATTCAGAGTGAAGGTCCGCTTTAAAGTGGAACAGAATCCAGGATTTTGACTGTCCCGAGTTTTGTTCCCTGCCCCAGGGGCATCCCAGTTTTGGATGCCCCACTTTGTGAATACCCCCAGATCGCCCAGAATAACTCACCTTTCTCCGGCCCTCTGGCCATGCATATGTAATGATTGGTTGTTTCAGGCAATCAGCATGGCTGGGGACAGGAGTGTACACCCAGCCCAAACATGCTGGGGATGCGGCCGTGTTTACATCAGTGAGGGAACCAGGAAGAAGGTTCTTTTGGGTTTTGTTCTGCTTTATGTCTGTGAAGCTGGACACACGCTGCTGATTACCATGTGGCTGATGCATCTCCTGTAGCATGATAGAGAGGAAGTACAGTGGGAAAGTTAAAGAATGGATAGCGCCAGGTATTGCCTCGTAGCGGCAGGCAGCGTCTGGTGAACGTCGGGCGCTGGACGCAAAACCACATTTATGAAAGGGAATCTGGTGAGCACCTCTAATGTATTACTACAGACGGCTCAGTGTATAGCGCCGGTGCTCTGGCTTCCAGAGCGCCACATATTACCTTTCACTCATACATTTCAATGGCCGTTCATCTGCATCTGTTTAAGGCGGTCCTTCACTCTGAATAAGAGTCTATCTTATATGTTTCCCACACCCTGTACATACAGATTGCTCACATTAAAAATCATCCTACCTGCATCTACTGCATGTTATGAGCCTTTAAACATCCAAGATGGCGGCTTATGGAAGCCGCCATTTTATCAGGCAGCCTGCAAACAGGAAGTGCCTCCTGACTGTGCTGCTCTGCATTCTGGGACCCCAGCTCTGCTCTGTATGTGCAAAGTACAGCTATAACCAGCCCCCTGTACTTTATCCCACTCTCCTCTCCTCAGTATATGATGCTTTTGAGTCAAGATGGCGGCGCCCGTATCCTAAAGTCTTGAACAGAGTTGCAGCCCAGTGGGGGAAAGAATAATAAGTTAGTGACTAAAAACTTAAAATATATTAATTTTTTATGCTGGGGAATCGTTTTTTAAGGGTTTGGGCTTTTCATTAAGTCATGGTGAAGGTCCGGTTTAAACACTGTGTTTGACATTTTTAATTTTTTATTTTTTTCCTCAAATCATTGTGTGACCTTTCCTGGCTACAAACTTTTTTGACTTTTTATGTTTTTATGCAGAATTGTCATTACAGGTCTGGCACTAAAGTGTCAATGTCACAATGTCACAACAATGTCATTCCATGTGTTTTCGCTTTGTTACTGGTGGATATGTGTATAAAACAGACTTTAATCACACAGCGTCTGGCGCTCTATGCTATAGCGACCAGATCCAGAGCGCCGACGCTGTGTGTGTCTAGTGTTTTGTTAAATATGGTGTGGAGCTCCTAATGCCGGACGCACTGAGCCAGCGCTATCTGTCGCTCCCTGCAGTGCTGTACTGGTGTTAGAGCGCCCAACATACATCACATTCATTAATGCCGGTTACTACAGCTTACAGCCTCCAATAGCGGTCGCTCTAAGCGTATACAGACGCTCATCTGGCAATACGTGGCGTTTGTAGTGAATCAGCCGCCACGATGGACTAAATGTAGAAAAGAGAGAAAGATGGATAGAATGTGGAAAATTTAGAGGGGGTAGGAAATGGAGAAAGATAGATGGAACATGGAAAGGAGAACGATGGTTGTAAATGTGAAAAAGAGGATAAGACGGATGGAATGTGGAAAGAAGAGAAAGATGAATGGAATATGGAAAAGAGGGAAAGAGGAATGGAATGTGGAAAGAAGAGAAAGATGAATGGAATATGGAAAAGAGGGAAAGATGGATGGAATGTGGAAAAGAGGGAAAGAGGAATGGAATGTGGAAAGAAGAGAAAGATGAATGGAATGTGGAAACGATGAATGGAATGTGGAAAAGAGAGAAAGATGGATGGAATGTGCAAAAAAGAGAAAGATGAATGGAATATGGAAAAGAGGGAAAGATGGATGGAATGTGGAAACAATGAATGGAATGTGGAAAAGAGAGAAAGATGGATGGAATGTGTAAAAGAGAGAAAGCCGGATGGAATGTGGTAAAGAGAGAAAGTTGAATGGAATGTGGAAAATCTAGAAAGATGAATGGAATGTGGAAAAGAGAGAAAGATGGCTGGAATGTGGAAAAGAGAGAAAGATGGATGGGATGTGGAAAAGCTAGAAATATAAATGGAATGTGGAAAAGCCAGAAATATAAATAAACTATAAAAACGAGAGACGGGTGGATGTAATGTGGAAAAGCTAGAAAGATGGATGGGATGTGGAAAAGAGAGAAAGGTGAATGGAATGTGGAAAAGAGAGAAAGGTGAATGGAATGTGGAAAAGCTAGAAATATAAATAAACTATAAAAAAAGAGAGAAAGATGGATGGAATAGGGAAAAGCTAGAAAGATTAATGGAATGTGGAAAAGAGAGAAAGATTAATGGAATGTGGAAAAGCTATAAATAAATTATAAAAAAAAGAGAAGGATGGATGGAATGTGGAAAAGAGAAAAAGATGAATGGAATGTGGAAAGGCTAGAAATATAAATGGAATGTGGAAAAGCTAGAAATATAAATAAACTATAAAAAAGAGAAAAGGGTGGATGGAATGTGGAAAAGAGAGAAAGATGGACAGAATGTGGAAAAGAGAGAAAGATCGACAGACTGTAAAAAAGAGAGAAAAATGGTTCTCTGAAGTTCTCTGGGGGGATCGATGTGAAAAGTACGATTTACATTCCGGACACAACGCTCCATAGACTTTTATAGGGTGTTGTTTAAACCTTTAGCATGGCTCCCGATCAGGACGTATTTAGTGTTCATGCTGCCCTAGGCACTTCAAGTACTAGAGCCCCTTTTGTTAACTAAGGTTGAGCAGGTCAGGCTCCAGGTTTATACAGGCCCTTGGGCGGTAGAGAAAAAAGAAAGGAGAAAAAGAATAGAAGGACTGACAGATAAAAGAAAGACAAGGAAAGATAAAATGAATAGAATTTATGACAGAAAAAATAAAAGAAGGCAAGAAGAAAGGAATGGCATAACAGATGAAAGGAAAAAAACAACAAAGAATAGATGGAAAGAAAGAAAAAGACTAAAAGGCAAGAATAGAAAGAAAAGAATGAAAGAAAGAATACAATTACTGACAGAAATAATAGAGGTAAAGATGAAAGAAAGTGACAGAAACAACAGAGGAAAGAAAGAAACAAAGAATAAATGAAAAGAGAAAAAGAAAAGAAACAAAGGAGGGTCTTCCAAATGTGTGTAGGTAGAAGAGGCTTGAAGAGGAGAAATGCAGAGGAGCATGCATTCTATTATATATTACCGGCTTTCCAGCTCCCAAGACACAGGAGTCACATGGTTATAGCATTAAAGGGGAGAGGATCAAGCCGTAGACTGCCTTTACGCCATTGTGCCTTTCCCCCTTTACACACACAATGTGGCCCAGGAGGCATCAATGTGCCAACAACTTTTTTTATTATAGCAGTAATATCTACGCCCTCCTTGCAGGTGACCACCCTAGGCACAGGCCTAGGTTTGCCTAATGGTAAATACAGCCCTGCTCCAGATGTGTTGTGAGCCTTGTTTCTTGATTTGGAATGACCTGCTTGTTATTGAGCCATAGAAAATCAAGCTTTTATTCTGGTGAATCCAAATGGCAGCCAGTGGTCCTGTTGGGACATAAGAGGAGGAGGAACAAAACCCAAACTAACTATCTTGGGCTGGTTATATTCAGCTCATTGGGTCCCAAGCTCGTGTCCAGCAGCGACCCTGCTCCCTAGCGAGCACTAAAAGGAATGCTCATTCAGTCACAATGACTGACCACGCCCATTTTATTCATGGCAATAGAGGGAGCATGGCAGACCTTGGCACACCCCTTCCATTGCAGGGAATGGACTGGGCATGGCCAGTCACTGTGACTGACGCGTGGAGTAGCTGTACAACACGGTAGTCTCAGTTGAGTGATATTGTGGGCCTGCACGTCTTGGGACTGAGACCCCAATCGTTCTGCTTAACCAGTCTAGGTTGGAAGAACTGGGGGAAGTAAAAATACAATTCTGTGAGTACTCACCTGTAGAATTGTTTTTGTAGTATACAGCACATCCTGTCTTACTTATTCCTTACGTCTGGGTTATCCGCCGCAAGGTGGCGCAGTGGACTGCAGAAAAGACTTGTGGCATCTCCCGGCCCTATAAAAGACCGGGAACCTCCCACAAATTCCCAGTGTTACAAAGCAGTTAGACAAGAAGCTGGGAGAACAATAATGAAAGAAAACCCAAAATGAACATCTGAACAAATCACCATACAGAGGTGACCAAGAATAATGATAACAAGGGAGGGGTGAAACAGGACTTGCTGTATACTACAAAATCAATTCTACAGGTGAGTACTCACAGAATTGTATTTTTCCAAGTATACAGCACGTCCTGTCTCACTTATTCCTTACGTCTGGGACATCCAATAGCAGTGTCCGTAAGGTAGGGTGGGATCCCCAAAAAGTAACAGCGGGCAGCTCAAACCACTGCCGCCTGCAGAACCTTGTGGCCAAAAGCAGCATCAGCTGAGGCCCTAACATCAACCTTGTAAAACTTAGAAAAAGTCTGAACAGGAGACCAAGTAGCGGCCTTGCAAACTTGTTCAACAGAAGCCTGGTGCTGAAAGGCCCAAGAGGCACCAATAGCACAAGTAGAATGAGCAGTAAGGCAGAAGGGAGGATTCTTCCCCTTAGCAGAATAGGCCTGAATCACAGCCTGACGGATCCACTTACTGATAGTGGACTTGGCAGGAGCCAAACCCTTCCTAGGACCAGAAGGAAGAACAAAAAGAGCATCAGTCTTCCTGAAGGATTCAGTAGCTACTGTGATGATTAGCTCTGGTAGACAGCAGTATAGAGGCTCAGAGGCGAAAAGTTAAACTTAAAGTCCGTGTTTATTCACACCAAAATCCATAAAAGCATATGCCCTTTCGGGTTACATCACCTTTTCAGGAAAATGCAGCATAAGTCAATCAGACAGGCAAATGGCGTTTTTAGTCCTTGGGCAAAGTTGCTGCTTTGCAACCGAATCCCCCTTGGGTCCGCATGAAACAGCCTGCATAGGAGTTTTCAGCCAGGCTCACAGAGTCTCACTCCACAAGTGAGCTCCAGTCACAGACAATACACAGCTGATTCCCAAGGCTATTTATGCGGCCTGTAAAACCCGGACCTGGGTAGTGGGATGGAGTCCCACCCTGCTCTACTTCATCCCAGTAAAACCGTCCCGGGTTAGCCTTTCGGCTATACTAAAACTTCAGCACCAGACTGCCATTAGCACACACGGTTTTACTGCACCAAGGCCAGGTACCTTGGTGCCACATACCTTCCGTCAATGACGGCCCCTTGCACCTTAACACACTACCAAATAAAACTTCAGAACCCTGACCACATCCAAAGAATGCTCCTTAGGATTATTAGGATTAGGGCACAAAGAAGGCAAAACAATGTCCTGATTGAGATGAAAGGCAGACACAACCTTAAGCAGAAAATCTGGCTTAAACCGAAACACCACCTTGTTCTGCTTTGGAAAAAATGGCCAAAGCAGAAACATGACCTTTTAGAGTACTGAGCTGAAGACCCAGATCCAAACCATGTTGCAGAAACTTCAGAATCCTAGGAATAGAAAACACACGACAGGGAAGCGAGTTAGACTCACACCAGTCAATGTAAGTACGCCAAACCCTGTAGTAGATGGAAGAAGATGACCTTTTCCTAGCCCTGATCATGGTATTAACAACTGTGGCAGGCAGCCCTTTTTCCATCAAGATGGAGGTTTCAGCAGCCAGGCCGTCAAAGCCAGCGTTTGTAAATTGGGGTGGAATAGCTGCCCCTGAGTGAGCAGATTTGGAACCCTGGGCAGGGCTTACTGATCTACTGCCAACTGCACGATGTCTGCGAACCACACTCTTCTTGGCCAACAGGGGGCCACCAGTATGGCTGGCACCCCTTCCTGGGCAATCTTGCGCAGCACCCTGCCCAGCAGGGGAAACGGGGGAAACACATACAGGAGCTGAAAGCTCTTCCAAGACATTGCTAAGGCATCCATGGCCAAGGCCAGAGGGTCCTGGGACAGATACACAAAGACTGGAAGCTTGTGATTGTGACGGGACGCAAACAGATCCACATCTGGCTGACCCCAGCGGTGACACAGGAAGCGAAACACCCTGTTGCTGAGAGACCATTCTCCCACGCGAGAGGTCCCCCTGCTCAGAGAGTCTGCCTCCAGATTCTCCACCCCCGGAATGTACACTGCCGAGATACAGGTAACATTGTCCTCCGCCCAGGACAGGATCAGAGACACTTCCTTGAGGGCCCTTCTGCTCCGGGTTCCTCCCTGATGATTGATGTAGGCAACCGCCGTCTGGTTGTCCGAGCGGATCTGAACAGCCCGACCCCGAAGGTGTGGGGTTAAGTGGGCGAGAACCAACCTGATCGCCCTCAACTCCAGATTGTTGAAAAAACTGAGGGCCCCACTGACCCTGGAATTTCAGGGATTTCCAAAAGCCCCCCAACCTGTCAGACTGGCATCCGTGGTGACAGTCTCCCAGCAAGGGGCCAGAAAGGATCTGCCCCCCAGCAGGTTCCTTGAGTCCAGCCACCACACTAGAGACCGCCTGGCCAGAGGGGACAGAACAAACACCTGATCCAGGGACACGGGGTCCTGATCCCAAACTGACAAGAGGTGAAGCTGAAGAGGCCTCATGTGAAACTGAGCATATGGAACCGCCTCGAAGCAAGACACCATCAGGCCCACCAGCTGCATTCCCTGCCAGATGGATGATTGAGGACAAGACAGAAGGAGCTGTGCTTGCGCTTGAAGACTCTCCACCTTCTGCTGAGGAAGACAGATCTTGACCTGAGATGTATCCAGAGTCATGCCCAGAAAGGACTTCACCAAGGAAGCAGACAGGGAAGATTTGGGGTGGTTGATCACCCAGCCAGTGTGGACACCACCCGCTGGGTATCCAGCCCTGCCTGTTGGAAGGACTGAGAAGTGATGAGAATGACTTCCAATTCCAGAAGGTTTTGGACAGCGAGGCACAGACCCTGAGCTGACAGGGGTTTTGAGCCATCCGGGATTTGATGAATCTTGGGGGCGGCCAGGCTGCAAACTCTATCTTGTAACCGGAGGACACTACCTCCTGAATCCACCGGTCTGAGACATGACGCCTCCAGACGTGAGCCAAGAGCCGAAGCCGTCCCCCCACCCGGATGGGTGAGGGCACCCCTTCATGCCTGAGGGGGCTTGGGGGAGGACTTAGGCTTGGGACCCCAGGAGGGACCAGGGCGGCCACGTCCTCTGCCCCTGCCCCAAACCGGGGCTGCCTTCTACACTGAGGTAACTTGCCTCCCTTAGTAAACAAGTCGAGACGTTCACCAAAGAGGCGCACCCCCTTGAAGGGAAAACCAGTGAGAGCCTTCTTAGCAGTGTTGTGAGCTGCCCATTGGCGCAGCCAGACCGAGCGGCGTATAGCCACCAACAAGGCAGATGCCCTGCCACACATTCTAATGGTATCATCCAAGGCAGAGAGAACATATGTAACAAATTCCTCACAACGCAGAAGAGCTCTATACTCTTCACTACCCGCATCATTAGGGGCCCCATCTAAGAGACTCTTGAGCAGGCATTTGATAGCAACAGCTGTAATGGCAGAGGAACAGACCGGACGCAGCGTGGTCCCCAAACAGGCAAAAGCATGGCAAGACAGCTGATCTATGCGCCTGTCCTCCCCATCCCTCAGGGTAGTAGAGTCATGGGAATGCATGACGGATGTGTTGGACAACCCCAGGACTGGTGCATCCACTTTGGGAGGACATGACCAACGTTTAACCACCTCAGCAGGAAAGGGATACCTCTTATTCCAACTCTTTGGTACCACGGGAAGCCTGCTAGGCCGTTCCCACTCTTTGAGCACCGATTATTAAAGTGAGTTTGTTCAGATAACTCCAAGCGTGGTTTAACAGTATGAAACAGCTCCCCCTGCTGCTGCGGAGCCACGGCAGGAGGAGAGATACAGAGTACTTCAAAAATGTAAGCTAAAAGCCTGTCAGTATCATCTGAAGCCCATGGGTAAAACCCAGACTCGGCATAAACCTTAGGCTGTTCCTCAGATGATTCTGAATCAGAAAATAATTCCCCCTCTTCCAGGGGGGTATAACCGGTAATGTCAAAAAACTCCTCAGCCTCCATAGGAAAGAAAGTAACACCGAGTGACAAATGCCGCCGCTTAGCAGGAGCCTTACGTGGGCCAGACCCAGCAAAATGCCTTTCAATGCTGGCCACCCGAGCAACCAAATCAGGTTGAGACTCCCCACTTGTATGCACCTCACTAGGAGTCAGATGTAAGCGTGGGGGGGTAGGCGAAGCCACAGGTAACCCAGACTGCAGCGCAAGCGTCTGCTGGGTGCAGGGTACACACACCCTGACATCATCACTTATAGGGGATACCCCACACGCCACACACAGCCGGGCTTGTCCCGAAGGAACCCCAAGCAAATTATTCTGAGAAGCCTCCATATGGTGATTATCAAGGCACAATAGGCCAATAGGGATTGACGCTAATAAAGCTACCCGGGATGCCCCAATAGCCCGCTAGGGAAGTGGGAGACAAGAATCACAATAGCCCTCCAATAAGGAGTTAACGCTAAATAGAGGGGATAGGACCGGGAGAAACCACCAAAAAAGTTTGACCCGCCTAAAAGACATAAGCAAAGGTCCCATAAGCATAGTCGCAATACAAAAGAAAAAACCAGCCCGCAGGGGCACTTACGGACTGCAACAGGGAGACTCCAGACACGCAGCACAGGAGACCCAAAATGGCACCCGCATATACCTCGAGGGACGGGCCGCGGAGATAGTGATGCAGAAAGCGTCATCTGCAAGGCCCGCCCACCCCCAGAAGAGCGTGAGAATGCGCCCACGTGACCAGGCCCACCAATGACAGCGCAGCAGCGCCTGAGGCGATGTCGCCGCCGTCCGCGGAGCGAAGTACAAGCGTGCGGCGGCGGCGGCGACAATAATAAAAAAACTAATCAAAATGGGATCACAACATGGATAAATACATAGTAATATACATACACCCCCCCCCCCCACCGAGATCTACCCAGGGAGAGCGAAGGGGAAGCAGCGGCCAGCCTAAGAGGAGCCTAACTGAGGGGACAGGGGGCGAAGGGCAAACGGACGCGGGAGGGGCATCCCATAAGGCTCACCACGGGCCTATACCGCCTACCCTTTGGTGGGGGACTGCGGTTGGAGCAGCGCTCCTTAGCACCTGACTCGGTGCTGCCTACCCTCACCCGACCAGCGCAGCCTAAGCTGGGAGGCAGTGAAAAGGAACGGGTGGTAATAGTCCTACAGGGCCGCAGGCTAATAAGCCCCGCTCACCTGCGAGTGGAAATCTGGGGAATTTGTGGGAGGAGCCACTTTTCTGTCTCTGCAGTCCAGCGCCATCTTGTGGATGTATTACCCAGGAGTAAGGATTCAAGTGGAACAGGACTTGCTGTATACTTAGAATATCCACTTTAAGCGTAAAGGCATTTTTCAGGCTTGAAAATGGTTGGAGTGTTTTTGTTTATGACAGAGGGGGCTTCCTTTGGCATATTTTGCTTTCACATCCATGTACACTGCAGCATATAGGAAAGACAGAAGAAGCTGTGTTGGTGGATCCCTGGGTGGGGGGTATAAGTATGTTTTCAGGCACAGGTACCCCAAATTAGGATGGCCTCAGGGAGGTTTTTCAGCAGACTTTATTGGACTTTAGTCACACTTCAAATGAAGAGTTGTGATTACAGAGGAGTAGAGTAATAGTATCTATCATCATTTCCACCATGACCACTGTGATTGGTCAGCCCAGCCACAGAAGGGCCACTGTAGTAGAAACAGCAACATTTCCTTAGGGCCAGATTAAGGTTGTCCATGATATGGATCAGTTCTTTTATAGACCTCCCGACCAACTTAAAGTGGACCAACACCGGGCCGATCGGGGGTGCCCCTCTGTGTGAAACTCCCCAGAAAGCCCCGAAATCCCTACCTGCTCCTCGATCCAGCGGCGCATGCGCGAGCCGCCGCCGCTCACGCATCCCTCTAGCAGGGCGCTTGTCAGCCGACGGACCTCGCTTGTCCGTCGGCGGGGATTGGCTGCAGCGGTCACGTGGGAGCGGGGACAGGTGAGTTTTTGGGGCTTTCTGGGGGGTTTCACACAGCGGGGCACCCTGATCGGGGTGCCCCACCGAAGTGGACCAAAACCCAGGATAGTCAAAATCCTGGGTGTTGGTCCACTTTAAGGCTTTTACTGAGGACCACTGAGGAAGCTTTTGAATAATAACCTCAGAAGCATTTACCACTCTCTTGGTGGCATCAGAAGTGTAATGCTTTGCTTTCCAAGGTATAACAGGCATCAGAAGTGGATGGGAGATCAATCCACTGCTGGTTAACCAATTACTACTTCTATGATGAAAAAATACAGCATAGCAATGCTACAACGTGGCGAGGGGTGCTCCCCGATCTCGGCTCAAGGACCAACTAGGAACAAGTGGTGGAGACCCCCAGGGTGTGGACCCCAGGTACCCTTCTTATAATTCTGTCCCCAGGTACCCTTCTTATAATTCTGTATCGGTTAAGTGTCCTGATGATAATAGTACTGGTGAGCCCCTGAGATGTGGTGCATAGTAGTCTGGCCCTCCTTTACCCAATCACATAGGTGCAGCAGCTATTCCTTGCTAGACCTGATTACTGGATTGACCAGTGCTGGGGAACTTCATTCACAGTGCACACCACACTTTTAAGTTTTTTATTTTTTACATATTTGGAAAAGCATATATTATGTATTTTATTTACACTTCACAAATGCTTGCTACTTTGTGTTTCTCTATCACATAAAATCTCAATAAAAATACATTTGCGTTTGTGGCTACAATATCTAAAAATGCGGAAAAGTTCAAGTGGTAGGATTACATTTTCAAGGCACTGTAAAGTCCTGATTACTGCCATCACAGACCTAGAACAGATGGGTCAAAAGATGTAATGGTGGACCTTCCGGCACTGGACTAATCCGAAAGCTTGGCCACTGGGCGTTCAGAATGTACATGGGGCCAGTCGATGGCCATAGCCCTGACTCCATTTATACTATTTAAAATTGGGGGCTGGAAACGTTTATTTACAGTTGGATAAGAGAAATCATTTAAATAGCAGTGATAGAACTGAAACAAAGTGGAAGGTCTTTGCGTAGACTATCTGATGAGCTGGAGTTCCAGAGGTAAAAAAGAAAAGAGGGATAACAGCAGGCAGCTGCAGGGAAGGCTATATAACATGTAGTGTTATGTAGTAATCAAGCCAGGCAGCAGCTGTCAAAGCAAACAGGATAATGGGTGGGGTCCATCAAGAGGGGCATAGGTGTCTGTGACCAGAGCATTATTCCCTAGACCACTGGAAGGAGATAAACAGGCTGGACTGGATGGACTTTTTTCAGCCTTTCATACAATGTTACATAGCCACATACTGTGTTCACCATAAAACACTAAGATTGCTCTAGTTGGCATGGAGGGATTTTTACTATTGCATTCCCAATAGCACTGGAAGGTATATCATAATTAATATAATAAATAACAGTCATACGACTGAGAGAAAGTGAGGGAAAATTAATATTAATTGGATCATTGCAGCACAAGGTGCTTTGTTAGTACATAGGTGTGATCTCTCCCCATTTCTTGTAGGTGGCCACCTTCAGAAGTTGGTCTGCTTTGCACAGAAACACCATGATGAGGGTCAGCACATCCCCTTCTGCAAAATGAGAGAAGCTGGGCTCCCTGCCAAAGAACCTCCGGTAAATTTCTGGTAGTGAGAGCTGCCCTTTGACATACCCAGAGCCGTCTACACTGTGGTTGGACAGGTGTCGGAAGGCTTGAAGGGAATCCAAGCACAGCATGGAGCTGGAGAGGTCATGCTGCTGCTGTTGTAGCTCAGTCTTGATCAGAGGAAAGTCATAGAAGAAGCCATTGTGGGCCACTAGACAGACCGGCTGGGCCTGGCGACTTACAAAGTCACTGATGACATTGAAGATGTTTACATCAAACATTTGCTTCTCGTTGCAGGTCAGAAGCTCGTTGGTAAGACCAGTGATTTCGGAAGCTTTCTGAGAAAGGGGCTTGCCTGGATCGACACAAAGGCAAAGCTTGTCCAACACTCGAGGTAACTGAGGTTCCCCAGAATTATCGACTACCGGATCTTTGAGAGAGGATGCATGGACGGCAATCAAACAGAGCTCTGTGATTTTTGGACGGTCCGCGTTCAGGCCGGTAGCTTCCAGATCTAAGAAGATGAAGGTTTTCGGGAAACTGCCCATTGCTTGGACAGAGAAGAGATCTAAAATGAATGAAATACAACATTCATTACATAACTAATCTACCACTTGGCATAAACCAATTTGTGATGTAACACACCTTCTCCTTGCTACTATTATTGTTTAATTATAAAGCGCCATCGTATTCTGTAGCACCGTACAAAGTAAATAGCAATTATGGCTACAATGTGGGGATTTAGCCTGCAGGGATCCCACAGGATTTACAGACAATTTGGTGTATTGCTAAATCAAGCCAGAGAAACGATAAACCACAGTAAATACCAATATTTACAGTCTTAATAAATTATTAAACCAGGTGTTTCCAGCCTTTTTTCATCAAGTACCACTTTTCATTTTCTAATTATGTCAAGTATCACTTGCTTAGTACATGTGGGTTGTAACCATTGTAGAACACACAAGTACATGACATGCAAATGGCAATAAGGCCTGAATAGTATAGTATAGATGTCAGTGAGTGGCTGAAGTACATGGCAGTGTAGCACCTGAATGGCTCGGGAGTACCATCAGTGGCACTAATACCACCTATTAGCCTAGATTAAACAATGAAAAAAAATACAATTCTGTAAGTACTCACCTGTAGAATTGTTTTTGTAGTATACAGCACGTCCTGTTTCACTAAATTCTTTACGTCTGGGTTATCCGCCACAAGGTGGCGCAGTGGACTGCAGAAAAGACTTGTGGCATCTCCCGGCCCTATAAAAGACCGGGAACCTCCCACAAATTCCAGTGTTACAAAGCAGTTAGACAAGAAGCCGGGAGAACAATAATGAAGGAAACCCCAACCAAACATATGAACAAATCACCATACAGAGGAAACCAAGAATAATGATAACAAGGGAGGGGTGAAACAGTACGTTCTGTATACTACAAAAACAATTCTACAGGTGAGGACTCACAGAATTGTATTTTTCCAAGTATACAGCACGTCCTGTTTCACTAATATTCTTTATGCTTGGGACGTCCAAAAGCAGTGTCTGTAAAGTAGGGTGGGATCCCCTATACAGAACAGTACGTTCTGTATACTACAAAAACAATTCTACAGGTGAGGACTCACAGAATTGTATTTTTCCAAGTATACAGCACGTCCTGTTTCACTAATATTCTTTATGCTTGGGACGTCCAAAAGCAGTGTCTGTAAAGTAGGGTGGGATCCCCAAGAACAACAGCGGGCAGTTTAAACCACTGCCGCCTGAAGAACTTTGCGGCCAAAAGCAGCATCAGTTGAGGCCCTAACATCAACCTTGTAAAACTTGGAAAAAGTATGAACAGAAGACCAAGTTGCGGCCTTACAAACTTGTTCAACAGAAGCCTGGTGCTGAAAGGCCCAAGAGGCACCAATAGCACAAGTGGAATGAGCAGTAAGGCGTAAGGGAGGCTCCTTCCCCTTAGCAGAATAGGCCTGAATCACAGCCTGACGAATCCACTTGCTGATAGTGGATTTAGCTGCAACCGTCCCCGGATGGGTGAGGGCGCCTCCTCATGCCTGAGGGGGCTTGGGGGAAGATTTGGACTTGGAACCCCATGAGAGACCGGGACGACCACGGCCTCTGCCCCAAAGATCTCTACGTGTTCCCGCAAATGGTGCACCCTGGCCAGTCCTGGGAGCACGGAAGTAGGGGAGGGAGGAACCAGCCCCCCGAGCTGGGCTTGTGTCTAAGGAACCCCAAGCACATTATCCCCGGAATCCTCCATATGGTGATTAGCATAGGCCCAATGGCCAGTATAAGGTTAAGGCTAGCAAGAGCCACCCGGGATGCTCCCCTCAACCAGGGATGCCCAGACGCCCGCTAGGGAAGGTGGGAGATGAAAAGGGAGAGGGCCGGGAGAAACCACAGTCACGGTTATCCTGCCTGAAAAACATAATAAAACACACATAAGCAAGCCCAATATCAAGTAAAGACATCCCCGAAGGGGACTCACGGACCAAGGAGACAGAAATCACAGAGATCCAACCGAAACAGCAGCGCGCAGCAGCACAGAAGACACAAGGGCCCCAGCACACCAGCCAAAATGGCGCCGGAGCAGACCTTGAACAGCACGAAATAGTTATGCCACATAACCCACCAGCGACATGACAGCGCAGTGAATCACCTCAGATAATGTCACCGCCCACCGCGGAGCACCGTACAAAGCGTCGCGGCGGCGAGCACACCTCCAAACAGTAAAGAAAACACAGTGACTACCAAGGAAAAACTTCCAACACCTGTTCAAGGAATGCAGAACCCTTTCCTCAGCGCTGCTAGTAATAAGGCACCGAAGGAATAACAATATCTTGAATCAATGAACATAAGACACCACCTTAGGCAGAGAGTCCGGCTTCAGGCGGAACAGCACCTTATCCTGGTGTATCTCAAAGAATGGGGGCTAGGTAGACAGAGCCGCCCACCAAACACACGTCTGACCGAAGTAACACCCACCAGAAGGACAACCTTGAGGGTAAGAACAGCCAGACAGCATCCTGAATAGGACCAGAGGGAAAAACCCCGCAAGGCAGACAGAATCAAATTCAAATCCCAACAGGGACCATAGGATTACATGGGGGACGCACATGAGTACCCCCTGAAAGAAGTCTTAACCAAGGAAGACTGAACAAAAAGACTTTTAAGGCAAGGCAGACAGGGCAGAACCTGAACCATCAGAGTACTGAGTTGGAGACCAACTCCAACTCATGCTGTAATAACTCTAGAACCCTGGGAACCGAGAACGCCCGACAGGGAAGAGACCTAGACTCACACCAATCGATATGGGTATGCCATACCCTATAACAGATGGAAGAAGAAGAGGAAGAAGCTTGCTCCTAGTCTTCCCATAGTCTCAATCACTGAGACAGATAAGCCTGTCTCCATCAAGATGGACGTTTCAGAAGTCAGGCCGTCTAGGCCAGAGTCTATAGGTTGGGGTGACGTAAAGGGGCCCTGAGTGAGCAGAGCTGGCACTCCTGGCAGAACGTACAGAACTACTGCCAGTACCACGTCTACGAACCACACTCTACTAGGCCACCTGGGGACCACCAGAGTCACTGGTACCCCTTCCAGAGCAATCTTGCGCAGAACCCTGCCTAGCAGGGGGAATGGAGAAAAGACATACAGAACAGAATGTCCAGTCATAACGTTACCAAGGCATCCTGACCACGGCCAGGAGATCCTGGGACAGGGAAAACAAGGTCCGAGAGCTTGTAATAGCGACGGGACGCAAACAGGTCCATAACTGGTTGGACCCCATAGTGACATAGGGAATAGCACATCCTGTCACAGAGAGACCCTACCGGGGCGAAAACCACTGATATGCAAGTAACATAGTCCTCCACCCAGATTAGGATCACAGACATTTCCTGGAAGACACTCCTGCTCCAGGTCCCTTCCAGATGATTAATGTAGGCCACTGTCATCAGACAGACCGAGCGCTCCCGAACAGGTAGACCCTGAAGAGGAGTAGCCAAGCGAAATAGAACCAACCTGAACGCTCACTGTTTTAAACATTGATAGGCATATGGAAACTCTAAAGGCCCCACCTCCCCCAGAACCGCAGGGAGTTTCAGAAGAAAATCCCCCCTGTAACCTGATAGATTGGCATCCATGGTGACCATCTCCAGGAAGGGGCAAGAAGGGAACTGCCCCCCAGACAGGTTCCTCGAGTTCATCCACTCCAAGAGGGACCTCCTCACCAGTGGAGAAGGCACACAGGCCCTGCTCCAGGGATGCTGAATCCCCGTCCTGTACTAACAATAGAAGTTGTAGAAGGGCCCAAGGGTAACTGAGCATAAGGGATCTCTTCTGAGCAAGCCACCAACGGGCACACCAGCAGCATCCCTGCCTGGTGAAGGGACGGGGACAGCAAAGAGGGACTAAGCCCATGCAACCAGATTGTCCACTTTATTGCTGAGGAAGGAAGGTTCTCGCCTGAACTGAATCCAGATTCATTCCAAGTAAAGGAGTTACCAATCAAGGGGACAATGAGGACTTGGGGAGATTGATCACCCATCCAAATAACTCCCAGTGGACACCACTGGCCAAGAAACAAACTTAGCCTGACGTAGAGACTGGAAAGTGAAAAAGGACGTCCATGTAGGTCATAGCGCGAACGCCCCTTGGTCTCATCAGAGATATCACCCCCGTCAGCACCTTGGTGAGCACTCTGGGAGCTGAAGAGAGGCCAGGTAACCAGGCCACAGATTAGCAGTGTTGAAACTTCCAACATGAACCTGAAGAGCCTCGGTGTCCAGAAGACACAGGGAAGTGAACAGAAGCATCTTTGAGCTCCACAGATGGCAAGAAGCCCCCTGAGCGCAAGGCGCTGATGGCCCAAGCCAGAGTTTCCATGCCGAAAATGCCTGTAATTGGTGAATTGCTGCAAACTTGTGAATCCAGAATGGGCCAGACTGACCCATCCTTTCGGGGGCCTGTGGAAGGTTGGTGTAGCGGCCCCTGCCTCTGCCTATTAAGGGCAACCTGCAAGTGACCCCCAGACCCCGCCATCCCTGCATGGCCTGTACCAACGCCTGAATGGAGGCAGGGACCAGGAGTACCCTGATAATCATGGGGGGGGGGCGCGCAGCAAACTCTAACCTGTATCCGGAGGACACTACCTCCTGAATCCACCAGAATGAGGCATGATGCCTCCAGACAAGAGCAGGGTGCTGCAGCCATCCCCTCACCCGGACGGGCGAGGGCGCCCCATCATGCTTTAGGGGGTTTGGTGGAAGATTTAGGCTTAGCCCCGCCAGAGGGGCCAGGGTGTTGTCTGCCGCTCCCAGGGCAGGAGCCTGCGCGAGCCCCCAGGAAGGACACCCCAGGTTCTTGTTTAACAGTATGTTAAAGTTTACTGGGGCATTCCCATTCCTTAAGCACCAGAGCATGGAAATGAGCCTGCTCTAGAAATTCCAAGCGCGCTGTCGCTGTATGGAAGTGCTCCCCTCTCGGCTTGGGGGCCTCACCAGGGAGAGAGATAGACAGAACCTTAAAGACCTTAATCAACAGATCCTCAGTGTCACACTGGCCCCAGTATTCAGGGCAGAATCGTCATGACTCCTCGGCCTCTCATCAGATGAGCCTGAGTCAGAGAACAGCTCTCCTTCATCAGAAGGTGTATAGTCACATGGAGTAGTAAACTCCTCAGTTCCCATAGGAAAAACAGTAACAGTCAAGTGCCGCTTCTTACCAGGGCCCTTGCGCTCTGACAACCTCGCAATAATCTGTTCAGCCGTAGGCGGACTGGAAGACACAACAGGCTGCAAATCCCCACTTGTATGCGACTCAGCAGGAGTGAGATTTAAGCATGGGGAAATAGGTGAACTGAAACGAGGTGCAGCCACTGGCAGACCTGATTGCAGAGCCAGTGCTTGCTCGGCACAGAGTCCGCAGACCCATGCCCTGTCAGCATCAGCATGGGGTTGTCCACACGCTACACACAGCCGGTCGTGTCCCAGAGGGACCCCGGTCACATAATTCTGAGATGCCTCCATATGGTGATTATTTAGGCACAATATGCCAATAGTGATTTATCCTATAGGCCACCCTGGATGCCCCAAAGTCCCGCTAGGGAAGTGGGAGAATTTTACAAGGCCCGCTATAAATTACACAGGGCCGGGAGAAGCCAATGGTGTTCACCAGTCTGAAAGACACAATGAGAATAAGGGGTGTCAGAAACATGCGCAGTAAGCAAGAAGTATGAAAACCGCCCGCGAGGGCACTTACAGACCAAGGAAGGAGGGGGGCCGTTACCACGCGCACGCGCGACTACCATCAAAATGGCGCCAAGCGAACCTCGAAAGGTGGGCCAGAGCGTCCTGTGACGCGGAGCAGGCCAAGCCAGGACAATGCCCCCTCGAAGAGCACGAAACTCTAAGACAGTAGTCAACTTGTCATGAGGAGCGAAGAGTATGACACACTTAGAATAGATGATTTGCCAATGAAGACGCCGCAGCGTCTGAGGCACCGCCGCCGCCCAGCGCAGCACATCCAATAAGGCAAGAGACGCGCGCGGCGGCCGATACACAATAAAATGCAAACAGCGCGGCTCTGACACCAGGTATATAAGTCAAAGGACAATACTAAGGCCATAAGCGTGTAAACCCAATACACTGAGACCACCACACCCCCCCCTTTCTTTCCCCCCTAGCTACGGGGGGAACGAGGGAGGATGGCGACCCTTTGTACAGGGCCCACCGCTACACGGGGTATGGGGCAATAATGCGAGAGGGGCATCCCCTAGAGGCTCACCATCAGCCTAAACCGCCTACCCTTTGGTGGGGGACTGTGGTGGAGCCTAGCTCCATAAGCACGCATAGTGCTGCCTACCTTCACCCGACCAGCGCAGCCCAGGCTGGGAGGCACATCACACAAGGAGGACGGGTGGGAATAGTCCAACAGGGCCGCAGGCTTTGGTAGCCCCGCTCACCTGCGAGAGAGTGATACTTCATGTCTTCGCAGTCAGCACTGCAGAGAAATCTGGGGATTTGTGGGAGGTCCCCGGGTATTTGAGGGGCCGGGAGGAGCCTGTTTTGCATGTCTCTGCAGTGCAGCGCCATCTGGCGGAGGATAACCCAAGTGTAAGTACCATATCTGGAGCAGGACGTACTGTATACTAAGAATATAAGGAATGTGTGATGTAACTTAAAGAGGAACAATAGACTTTTAATCAAAATTTTACTCATTCTAACCAATCCTCCCTCCCCCCTGCACCATGCCTTTTTGGTATCAGTCCCATTCCAAGTGATGTCACTGTGCTGGTTTTGCCCCCCCCCCCCCCGACTGCTGGTAAAGGATAGGAGTGTCTCTAGTATCTGGTCTCTCTGATGTCACCTGGCTCTTGGCTGCCTGAGATCAGCAGAACTATGCAGAATCAAGTAGCAGGGCTCAAAAGTTTGGACCAAACCAAAAAGTGGTCTAACAGCTACTCTATCCGTTGGTCCTCCTAGCACAAGTGAGTACAGCATGTCACCGTGATCCTGCAGCTCTCTGTGACCACAGTAAAGCATGCACATGACCCATTCCCTTCCCATCTCAGCCATGACCCAGAAATGAAGATGTGAAGCCAGTGATTCAACCTATTGTGTTTCTATTTTTACTTGTGTGCATTTTACAGAGTATATACCAGATGGGAAATGCAGCACTGTGCCTTCATTATTATTATTTATAGCGCACCCTCATCTTCTATGATGCTGTAGATGTTACAGACAGGGAGAGACAAATCTTATACACAGGGTATTAAGAGTCGGGTGTTACATAAATGCACTGAAATACACTATGAATGAGGACCCTGCACTTGTGAGCTTACAGTCTAAGGGACAATAAGGTGGAGACAGTGAGGCACAAGTAGTATGTAGTAGGCATGGAATTAGCTAAGCCAGATGATAGGCTCGTCTGAATAGGTGAGTTTAAAGGCCATTCTTGAAAACATGAAGGCTTGGGGAGTCGTCCATTATATAAGGAAGAACTTTCCAGAGTAGTAGAGCGGCAATTGTAAAGTCCTAAAGACGAGAATGGGAGGAGGCGACCAGAGTTGAGGGACGGAGGAAATCCTGGGCAGAGCAAAGGGTAGACTGCGGGTACATACACTGCGGGGCTTGGTATTGCCATTATATCTGCTTGTATTTATGTATACCGACTAAATGAGCCCAAGAAGACTCCAGAGATTCCTGTAGTACCTGACTACATTTTTCTATTGTCTAGGAAAAAGTCATTTACAGTTGTGGAACTATGACAAAATAGTTCTCAGTTGGACACAGTGGATTTAAACATTACATTACACTTTGGCTGTGAAAAAGATGGAGCCGTTGATCGGCCAGTTTACATCACCTCTGTGGAGTGGGTGCCCACAATGTCTAGGACCACTTCTCAAGGGGTACCTCTCATCTGGCTGCTATAAGGTATGTAAGGTATGTCTGGTGAGAATGTCGTCAACGCTCTGTAATGTCTGAATTCTCTTCTATATATGTATATTGCATTATCAATGTTTTAATTACTTAAACTGGAGCAACACTCCTCTTGAGCCTATAAGACTCTTGGGGGGGGGGGGGCTACCTCTGTGGAGCATTCTATATTGGGACACCCCTACCCCAACTGCCCAATCCACTCACCTCTTTCAATAGGCCTTGCCGCATCCCCAGCATACCTCTAGCTAGATGTGCACCCATGCCAGGCCTTTCTGAATGGCCAGCGTGGGTGCGCCCACACAGGCAGGGGCTGGGATGTGGTCGGTGGTGCTCACTTTTGCCACACTCACTGATGTCAGTGTGGCAAAGGAAATCTGAATACCAACAGATGCTGCTGATTGGCTGAGCAGGCTGCACATATGCTGTAGAAACAAGGAAAAGGAGCGTTTACGGGCAAACACAATGGGGCTCCCCAAATCAGGATGCCCTGCACTGATGTCAGTTTGGCAAGGAAATCTGAATGGAGTTGTTAAGAGGAAGAACAAAAGCCAAAGTCAATCTCTTGAGTATTGTTCCTTTTTAAAGTGACTGTCCAGACAAAAAAACAACAAACTATACTTGCATTTTGTCCCCCTCAGATATTCGCTGGTGGTCCCAGGCTCTGGATCTAACCTGATTGTCAGATCGATTCCCACACCATTTGCCAGTCACATTTGCCTCACCATCACACAATGACACGCCCCCTTTATGCACTGTAATACCGTTTTTTTTTGCCTGGAAAATCATTTTATTAATACAAGAGGAAGAAAACCCAGAAGTTTCACTACCCCTGGTTTTGTTCCCTCCTGCATCCTGATTCGGGATGCCCCTCTGTATGTATCTTCTGGGATTGCATTCCAGTCAGATTTTTCTTGGCGCTCCGAGTTTAGGAAGGCAAGAAAATGCCTGGCTTGGGTATGCACCTAGGATAAACATATAGTGGGGATGTGGCATGGGATCTATGGAAAGGTGATTTTTTTTTTTGGGGGGGGCAATATATGGCTTTTCACACATTGGGATGTTGTTCAAAGAGGGAGACCTAGTGTCCTATAGACTCAATACCTTAAATTGCTTAATTGCTCATTAAATTGCTAATCATGTAATAAAAACTTAGATATATTTTGGATTAAAGTGGTAGTGCGCTATATGTTATCTGGCTTCATACTCCCCACAGTCCTGTAAATCAGTCCCCATTCCAAAGGTAACGGGACAATAAGCCTTCTCCCATTCAGCGGCAGAGCCATGTGGTTAAGAATAATGCAGTGTGAATACTCATCTATAGCTGGGCGAGACACCTTTGTCTATAGGGCGACAGGACATAGGCTCAGCCACAATGTATATATTCTAGAAAAATCTGGGCAGTGAATGAAGCCAACATCCCACATGTATAGAGATGTTGCTTAAAAAAAGTGCTGACTTTCTATAGAATATGTATCATGTGTCTGGAAAACAAAACATGTAGGTTCCCTTTAACAAAACTCCCGATTTAAAATGGCCAATCAGATCCCTAGGGAATGCAAAAGCAGTCACTAATTTGGCCAGCCCTAGAGACTCCAGGGCTGGCTGATGAAGTAACTCTGGGGTATGCTGATTCAGGATGTCTTGTGTGACCTTAAGCTCTGCAAGCACTCACCTTTCTGGCGATCCCACACTGCATTTACGGGCCGCATTCCTGGCCTCCTGCAGCTAAAGCACACTCCGGCACCCAGCCATTGAGATTGGATGGGGGTCCGAATGCACCGTAGATCACAGGGAGCCCGGGAATGCTGCGACCTGTTTCTCTTTGCCGCTGCTTTGTTCTAAACAAAGCTGTATGTCATGTATTAATATGGAAAGGTATGTTTTTAGAGTGATTGGGGGGGGGGGGGGGGGGCATCACACAACAAGGCTATGAAACAGATTCCATGTTTTGGTCCACTTTAAAGGGAAAAGTTTCAAATCAACCAGCTTGCTCCATGCTGGCTGTCAGCATCTTTCATTCCCCAGCACTTTGCTTTTCCCGATAGAACTTGAGCCCTTCTGCTGACTCATTGGGATGCCCCACTGTGTGAAACCCCCCCAGATCTGCGGTTCCCCTCACCCCTCCCCCCCCCCCCCCCCCGAGCCTCGCTAACCTCTAGCAGGCACACCCCAGCTAGAAGCTGAGCACCCACAGAGCCGGAGGTAGCCGAGCAAAATCGAGCATGTCAATTGCCGGAGCAAGCCACACAGCCAATCGGTGCACTTGGTTTTGCCCACGCCTCTGCTTTGGGAACGTCAGGGAGGTGAATTTTTACTGCGACTTGTGGGGATACGCCTCTTTAATGTGCAGTGACCCATTGCAATTAATCCAAACTCCCTTGTGTTCATAGCCACAAATAAAATCTTACCCTGTAGCAGGACGATACCTTGTTGCTGCAATCCTCCTTCAGTCACTGCGGTAGACCAATCAAGGCGAGTATTTCTGTTCCTAATTATCCAAATGTGTCTACACAAGGCAGTTGTGACATTATCACAGAGCGTATCGGGGGTATATTGTCAGTGTCGGAAATAAATGTGAAGAGTCCCTGGTGGGAACATTAAATAGGGCCCTAGAGGCAGCCAGACAACTAAAGACTGAAACAGCAGAGCTACTTGAATCTTCCTTTCTCTAGCTGATGCCAAGTGAGCACAAATTTTAATAGGGTGAAGGAGCAACAATGATGGGGCCCCCTGATCTCCTGGGCCCCAGTGCGGTCACACATTCTCAAGTTAAACTTCTGGTTATAGGGACGGGATATTTTGGCTAAAGGGTAAGTACTTTTGATGGAATTAATATTGTATATTTTTTCGTGCCAAAAGGATGTCCCCAGAACACTATGGTTTATGGCCGCTGCTGAGGTGAGGGAGCTAACTTAGCCTTACACATGCCCAGCAGCAACAGTGTTCTGTGTGTACAGGGCTCACTTTTCTCTTCCTGGTGTACATTGCCAATGGCAACAGATTTTTTAAAAAATACCATTTTGTGATTACTCACCTGTAAAATGGGTATTATAAGTATGTCACACACCCCGCTTCAGATAGTCATTACACATGGGTTATACCGACCTGTAGAGGGCGATCTTGCAGAGATGTCATGAAAAAAAGTGAGCCCCTCCCGGTCCATAAATACCTGATACCTCCCACTCATTCCCCAGTATTAAGACAGCAGTAAAGGGACCAGGAACAGCCAAAATAACCAGTAACAGTAAGAAAGGTTCACCATAGAAAGGATCCAGAATACCAAAGGGCGGGGTGAAGCGGGGTGTGTGACATACTTATAATACCCATTTTACAGGTGAGTATTCCCAAAATGGTATTATTCTAAATATGTCACACACCCCGCTTCAGATAGTCATTACACTTGGGACATCCAATAGCAGTGTCCAAAACAAGGCAATAATGCACAAACTTAAACCACTGCAGCTTGCAGAACTTTGCAGCCAAAAATGGCATCCGCTGAGGCCCGCACATCAACCTTGTAAAACTTGGAAAAAGTGTGAACGGAAGACCAAGTAGCAGCCTTACAAATTTGCTCAACAGAAGCCTGGTGCTGGAAGGCCCAGGACGCCCCAACGGCACGAGTAGAATGAGCAGTAACACGAAAAGGGGGAACCTTCCCCTTGGCAGAATAGGCCCCAACAATGGCCTGGCGAATCCATTTACTAATGGAAGACTTGGCGGGAGCCAAACCTTTCCTAGGCCCGGAGGGCACCACAAAAAGGGCGTCAGTCCTACGAAAAGAAGAAGTAGCCACCAAATAGTACTTCACACAGCAAACCACATCCAGAGAATGCAAAACCCTCTCCTTGTCATTGCTGGGCTTAGGACACAAGGAGGGTAGAACAATGTCCTGATTAAGATGGAAAGCATAAACCACCTTAGGAAAGAAATCTGGCTTGAAGCGGAAAACAACCTTGTCCTGATGCCTCTCAAACTAAGGAGCCTTAATGGACAAAGCCGCCAACTCCGATACACGCCGAACAGAAGTGATGGCAACCAGAAACGCAACCTTATAAGGGTAGAAAGAGCAATATCCTGCAAAGGTTCAAAAGGAGGACCCTGAAAAGCAGAAAGAACCAAATTCAAAACCCAAACTGGGAGCAAAGGCTTCCTAGTAGGCCGCACATGCGTAACCCCCTGGAAAAAGGTCTTAACCAGAGGATGAAGAGCAAAAGACTTTTCAAAGAAAACCGCCAGGGCAGAAACATGCCCTTTCAGCGTACTAAGCTGCAAACCCTGGTCCAGACCATGTTGCAGAAATTCCAAAACCCTAGAGATAGAAAACACCCTGCAAGGCAAGGCCCGGACCTCACACCAATCAATATAAGACCTCCAAATCCTATAGTAGATGGCATAGGAAGACTTCTTTCTAGCCCTAACCAGAGTCTGAATGACAGCATCAGAAAAACCTTCCTCCTTCAACATGGAGATTTCAGCAGCCACGCCGTCAAAGCCAGCGTTGGTAAATTGGGGTAGAGCAGTGGACCCTGAGTGAGCAGATCCGGCAGAAAGGGCAGATCTAACTGATCCGCTGCCAACCTTACCACGTCTGCGAACCAAACCTGTCTTGGCCATCTTGGAGCCACCAGGATTGTTGACGCGCCCTCTAGGGCCAGCTTGCGCAACACTTTGCCCACCATGGGAAACGGAGGGAACAGGTACAGAAACCCCAGATCCCTCCAGTTCAGAGACATGGCATCCGCTGCCAGAGCCAGCGGATCCCGCGAGAGAGACACAAATGCCGGAAGCTTATGACGAGAGGCAAAGAGGTCCACCTCCGGAGTCCCCCACTGGTGGCAAAGCGACCGAAACACCTTGGGGCTGAGCGACCATTCCCCCCGGCGAGATGAGCACCTGCTCAGGGAGTCCGCCTCCGTGTTCTCCACTCCCGGAATGTACTCAGCCGAGATGCATGGGACATTGCTCTCTGCCCAAGCCAGGATCAAAGACACTTCCCTGAGGGCACGCCTGCTGCGAGTCCCTCAGGCCACAGTCCCTGAAACTGAAGATCCTTCCAAAATCCCCCCCCAACCTGACAGGCTGGCATCCGCGATGACCGTCTCCCAACGAGGGGTTAGGAACGATCTGCCCCTCACCAGATTGCTCGGTTCCAGCTACCACCGAAGGGAATGCCGAACCCGGGGGGACATCAGAAAAGACTGATCCAATGACAGCGGGACCCATCCCAGGCCGCCAAGCGATGGAGCTGGAGCGCTCTTGTGTGAAACTGGGCAAAGGGAACCGCCTCGAACGAAGCCACCATCAATCCCACCAGTCGCATCTCCAGCCGGATGGACGGGAGAGGGATGGATAGGAGAAGCTGAGTCAATTCCTGAATCAAAAGAACCTTGGGCCGGGGGAGGAACACCCTGGACTGAGAAGTTTCCAGAGACATTACCAGGAACGCCACCACCCTGGACGGAGAGAGGCAGGACTTGGGATAGTTGATCACCCAGCCGAATCTCTCCAGGGTGGCTACCACAGTCCTGGTATCTAGCTCCGCCTGGCTGAGAGAGGATGCCATAATAAGAAGATCGTCCAGATAAGGCACGATGCGGATTCCCTGGGCTCTGAGGAGGGCCATCACCCCCGCTAGCACTTTGGTGAAAACCCTTGGAGCCGAGGTAAGGCCAAACGGAAGGGCCACAAACTGAAAATGCCGATCTTCCACCACGAACCTGAGAAATCTCCGATGCGCCGGGAAGATTGGAACATGCAGATAAGCATCCTTTATGTCTATGGACGTCATGAAGTCCTCCTGCCGAAGTGAATTTATGGCAGAGCGCAGAGTTTCCATGCGGAACTTCCTGGGACGGATAAACCCGTTGAGAAACTTCAGATCCAGGATGGGACGAATGGAGCCATCCTTCTTGGGCACCGTAAACAGATTGGAATAGTATCCCAGGCCCCAGTCCGAGGGAGGCACCGTGCAGATTACAGCCATGTCCAGGAGATCTTTTACTGCCGCCCGGAGCCCCTGCGCGGCCAGAGGATCCAAGGGCACGTGAGACCTGAAGAATCTGGGAGGAGGTCGGATCTCGAAATCCAGTTTGTAACCGGAAGACACCACTTCCTGAATCCATCTGTCCGAGACCTCCTGGTCCCAGACCTGGGAGAAGTGTCGCAGCCGTCCCCCCACCCGCGAGGGTGAGGGCGCCCCCTCATTGCTGAGCCGGCTTAGCAGCAGCTTTGGGCTTGGGGCCCCAGCTGTGACCTGGACGGGCACGTCCTCTTCCCCTGTTCCAGGAATCACCTCTGGAGGGGAAGACAGCCGATCCCCGTCCAGCTCTGGCCCCACGAAAGGAAGGGGTAAATGAAGCCGCCCCCCGAAAGGGACGACGTTGCTTCTTCCGCTGAGGTAACCTACCTCCTTTTGCGACCGAATCCAATTTTTCTCCAAAGAGCCGCAAGCCCAGAAAGGGAAGAGCCGTAAGAGACTTTTTGGACACAAAATCAGCCGCCCACTGGTGCAACCAAACCGACCGCCGAATAGCCACCAGCAAGGCCAAAGTTCTACTACACATCACCATGGTGTCATCCAGGGCGGCTAGCACAAATGACAAAAACTATTCGCACCGCTTAAGGGCGGTGAACTCATCACTAGCCGGGTCAAGCCTGGAGGTAGACAACAGGTCCCTGACAACCGACCTAGAAGCCACTATTAAAAGCGCTGAAGCACTAACAGGCCGCAAGGCCAACCCGACACTGGCAAAACCGTGACAAGCCATCTGCTCAATGCGTTTGTCCTCACCGTCCTTGAGAGTAGAACAGTCAGGAGAATGCAAGACAGAGGTGCTAGACAACCCCAAAACAGGGGCGTCCACCTCAGGAGGGGACGACCAGCGCTTCACCGCATCCACCGGAAAGGGATATTTCTTATCCCAACCCAGAGGGACACCCGGAAGCCGAGTAGGCCTCTCCCATTCCTTAAGAATAATGCAGTAGAAATGCCTTTGATTAGGGAATTCTAAGCGCGGCTTAGCCTCCTCAAAGAACTCCCCCTTCTGCGGAAGAGTCACTTCAGGAGGAGAGATTGCCAGAACCTCAAACATATGAGCCAGGACCTTAGGGGTATCCAAAGAATCCCCCTGACCCCGCACGGCATCAGCGCCAACAAACTGCTGATCGTCAGAATCATCCGACTCCCCAAAAAGCTCCCCTTCCTCTAGTGGGGGGTAATCAGACCAGTCCAGTGAATCAAACTCCTCAAAATCAGAAGCCTGCGTGACTGGGGACAAGTGCTTTCTCTTAGCCGGGACCTTTCTGGCCACAGCGCTAGAAAATAATTTTTCAAGATTGGACAATCTGGCACACACCACAGATTGCAACTCCCCACTCGTAACAACATCACATGGGGTACGGGTCAGGCAGGGAGGGGTAGGAGAAGGGACCGGCGGCGCAGAACCAGACGCCTGGGATCCAGACTGCAGCGTAATAGTCTGCTGCGCACATGGTATGCAGAGGAAAACATCATCCCCTGTAAGGGATGCCCCACACCCCAAACACTGCCGGGGTTGCCTCGAGGGGAGCCCGAGCCCGGTATCCTCCATATGGTGATTTTATTGGTAGTCGCAATACCCCAGGGAATTACGCAATATAAGCGACCCGGGATGCCCCCCTGTGTCCCGAGTGGGAGGATTTATGAGTTCTAAAATTAAACCAGGGACCCTAGGACCGGGAGGACCCTTTAGGATCCGACAAGGGTCCACCTGGAAGACAGAATAAAGGGCTATTCAGCACCTCAATCATGCCCAAGCACACAAAATGCAGACATACAGATAAGCAATAACATAAGAACTATATATATATATATATATATATATATATATATATATATATATATCATGAAAGTAATGAGGCCCCAAGGGCCACTCATGGAGGAAGATGGCGTCCGTCCTGCCAGAGGCGAGAGACACGAGAAAAAGAGGGAGAAGAAGGGCAGGCCGGCACGGTTCGTGCGACATGCCCGCCCCCCTGACAATGCTGCGGCGGCAGGAGCACGGGGGGCGGGCCGTAGGCGATCGCGCTGAGCGCCCCACCCCACCCCCCTACCAATCGCACCTGAGGGGAAGAAGCTCCCCCGCCGAAGCTGCCACAACGGTCGGCCCCGCGGCACAGCCAGCGCCGGCTGAGTAATTAAACATGCACTCAAGTGAATCACACACACACAACGAGAATACAGCTGTGACAAACACACAATAAAGACAATTACACTAAGGGAGAAAGGCCCCCCCCCCCCCTCTAAGGAGCAAGGGCAATCCGGGAGTGGGGGAATCCACGCTGGAAGGGCAAGGGAAGGGCATCCCGAACCGGGATCACCAACCCGACAAAACCGCCTACCCCTTAGTATGGGGTCTCACGGTGGAGCGTAGCTCCTTAGCACCGTCTACCCTTGCCCGGACCAGCAGCCTAGGCTGGGAGGCAAGGTGAAATACTAAGAAAGGGGGTCCTGCAAGGAGGAGACATCCATCTTCTGACTTGCTCGCCGTCTGCAGAGATGAAAGACTGGGGAATGAGTGGGAGGTACCGGGTGTTTATGGACCGGGAGGAGCTCACTTTTTTCATGACATCTCTGCAAGATCGCCCTCTACAGGTCGGTATAACCCAAGTGTAATGACTATCTGAAGCGGGGTGTGTGACATACTTAGAATAAAATGTTTTCTTATGTTAGCGAAAACTGCTTCCAAAAAAAAACAAAAACACATTTTTTTTAAATAATCTAAATCCGCTCAGCACCTTGAAGACATTTTGTCACACAAAGATATACACTTTCACCCTTCAAGTCCCCATCCTGTTCTTATAAATCTATCATTTTGGGGCTTGGCATACTGTATACGTTGTTATCATGTTGCTTGTATTTCACATTGCCCCCTTAGATGATGAAGCATATTATTCATTGTCAGGGAATGTGTTGTAGTACAAGTAATGTTTTGTTTGTTATATTTTCATTGTTGTCTGAAATCAGGGGCACTTTTGATACATTAATATAATTATACTTAACACTTTAGCCTCGCCCATAGTATTTGCATAGTTTATTTATTCTTTGTATAGGGAGGGGCCATTATTGTTAGTACAGTCTATTTTTATATGGATTTATTTAGATATTTATTCAATATTTGCTAACTGCTGGTCCCTGTCGTGTTTGTGTGTCATATTAAAAAATTATTTGCATTTATACTCCTGAAAGTGGACCAAAACTCATGACGATCAGCCGGGGAATTTAAAACATTCCCGGGACGATCGATTCCCTCCCCCAGGGCATCCAAAATCAGCATACCCCACTGTGTGAAACCCCCCAGGTCGCCCCATAAACTTACCTTGCTTCCTGGTCCAACCGCGCAGGCACGAGCCGCATCCCCGCTATCCCTCTAGCAGGGCGCGTGCCCGCGACAGGCATTTATGAATGGCCGGCACGCTCCCTGTTAGAGGGAAGCGGGGGATGCGGGGGAACGCATTCTGAGCAGCGTTTGCAACGTCAGCAGCTCCGAGCGCACTGACTGGACGAGCGGCCACGCATACGGTGTGGGATCTGGGGGGGGGTTCACACAGCGGGGTACCCCCAATCGGGGTGCGCTGGGGGAAAGGACCAAAACCCAGGATGGTCCACTTTAAGAGTATTTTTTCCCTTTGACATCTAGTAGCAGGGAATGCACTGGTCTAGATCTAGTGATTCTCTGAGAGAAATGTATTGGGTGGATTTCTGGGACAATGCTTTCCGTTAAAGTGGACCTATCCGCGGCACTGCCAGCCCTGGGATTTAACAAATGCCAGGGCCGGCCAGCTAGGTGTTCCAAAATGGGATGCACCCCTGTGTGAGCCCAAAATAACAGCTTTATGCCATGCATTAGTATAAAGCATGGACTGAGAGCCTGGCATGTGCCATGAGAATGGCGGAGAGGTTGAGAGAGTTCAGTGGGTTTTCACAAAGCTGGTAACGCCTTATTCAAATCTTACATGGAGGAAACAGATCACTGCTGAGGCGAAGCTACCTTGAAAGCATACGCTATTCTCACCTACCCCCTCACACTCTGCACTTGAGAGACACTCACCTTTTCTGGGCAGTGCTCCATCTGATGAAGAACAGGAAGCTAGCCTCACCTTCCCCATCACACCATTAGTAATCCCTGCATTACAGAGATTCTCATCTTTTTCTAGTAGAGCTCCATCCAATGGGGGAAAGGGAACAACCTCATCTACCCTTTTTATGCCATCAATAAATTGCTTCATTAAAACAATACTCACCTTCTCTGAGCATCCATCTGATGGAGGACGGGAAACTAACATCACCATCCCCATAACAACCAGCCTGTGGATAAATATGAAATGTATTCCATAAAATGATGGGAGTGGGCCTTCCTAAACCCTTGGTCCCATTGACCCCGACATATACTCAGTCAGATAGATAATTAACCTAATTGTCAGTGTAGAAACCCTCCATTACCCGTAAGCCCCTTTTATAATGTAGGTAGAGGTTTGTTAATAGTCCCATTTTACACCTCTTTTCCCATCATGGGGGTTTAATGAGGACCTTAAAAGATAAATATGAAATGTTCTAAATATCTGATACACACAACACACACAGCAGTACCTGGCAATGAAGTGAGGGTGTTCTTGTCGGCTGGGAAGACTGCGTTCTCCTTGGAACATGTTAGGGCAGGTTTATAAATGACACAGGGCACGTCCCACAGACGGCATAAAGGAAACCTCCTAGCAGCTGAACAGTACACACACCTCCTCCACTGAATGTGTCTCACAGCTCCACACTTCCTGCTCTGTTCAGTTTCAGTTTATTGGAAAACGGAACAATGTTATTCCACAATACATCATGCACAGTGCCGCTCAGTCCAGCATTAAAGGCCCACTACAGCTGGAATATTTGTTATTACAGTGGGGCAGAGTTACAACCTCTTTAGTGTTCTTTTTACTGCCCCTCACCTCTTCACAGCTGAATCCTCTTTTGCAAGCTCACTTTAAAGTAGGACAAAACCCAGCAGTGGCTGTCGGGCACATTCAAATCAATGAGAGCAGTCTGCCGAATTATGTAGTCACAGCAGTCAGCTCATTGGATGAGAGCATGTGTGGTTTAGCTATGGAACAAAATATGGGAAAGTCAAATTCCCAGGTTTTGTTCTGCTTTATAGGGGGGTTCCTTCTCTAATATTGCATTATTTGCTGAGCTTCGCACAATATTTCTCAGGCATTGGACAGCGGCAGCAATTGCTCTTACTATTGCTCTTACAATGGACCTCTGTACTGAATAGTGGAGCCTTACAACAGAGGTGAGTAATGTCTCAAAAATGGGGCTCTGCAGTTTATCTAGCGCTAAGAGATAAATCGATCCTTGCAGCGGAGTGTTCCTTAAAGGGGCCCTAAACCTTCCCATGAATTTCTGCAAGGAAGAGTCCCGCTCCACAGGATCACTAAGTTAACCTTTTCTACCTACCCACCTCACATCATCCGCTAGCTTTTCCTAGCATAGCTTCATCGGATGGGGGGCTAGAAACTAACCTCACCTACCTGCTCATGACATTAGCTAGCCCTGCATTGTAGATACTTACCTTTTCCTAGACAAGCTCCATCTAAGGGGGATCTAACCCCACTTACCCGCTCACACCATCAGTGAGCTCTGAACTAGAGATACCTGTTCCTAGCTGAGCTCCATTTGACAGGGACAGTAAACTACTTTCCTAGCAAAGCAGAGCTCTACCTAAAAGGGACAGGAAACAAAACACACACATGGGCAGCATCTGAACCTCCAAGTGTATGGCACTGCACAATGCAGCGGTTTCCTCTCTTCCATCCATGAAAAAGCATCTCCCGAATTAGGGGCTAACAGGCAGCAGAGGTAGGTGGGATGGGTCCTTCTAGCCCTGAGAACACAGGAGGCTTTAGGTTTGTCTCAGGAGTCTTCACAAACTTTAGATCAGCCGCTTTCACTTTGACCCATTTTTTTTAAGTTATAGAAGTTGTCCTTACACACAAATGTAAACCAGGTGGATTAAAGTAGACCTCCAGCTGTCCTTGGAAGGCTATACCAGGGAAGAGAGGTCTGTCCTGCAGGGACTAACTCTTCTCCCTCAGCCCAGCAGTTATACTTACCTGGTCCAGTGGTGATCTCCAAAGCACACAACTTCAGTAATAGTCAGGGGCTGCAGCAAGGTGTGCTGTGACTTCAGGTCTCTTGTCACATAGAGGCTCAATGATGGACTAGGCGAGTATAGCTATTTGCTAGGATGGGTGGTAGCGGTGGGGGGGGGGGGGTTAAGTGCTGAGAAGAAGCTTCCTCTCAGCTCCACTTGGGCATAAGTTTACTTTAAAGGGAACCTCCAGTCCAAAATGACTGTAGGATGCCTGGCCAGTTAAAAAAAAAATACAATTCTGTGAAATACTCACCTGTAGAATTGGTATTATAAGTATACAGTACGTCCTGCTCCAGATAGATTACTTACACTTGGGTTATCCTCCGCCAGATGGCGCTGCACTGCAGAGACATGCAAGACAGGCTCCTCCCAGCCCCTCAAATACCCGGGGACTTTCCACAAATCCCCAGCATTGAAAAGCAGTGAACGAGAAGCCGGGAGAATTAACCACCGAAACTGGTAACTATAACAATGATGACAATCACCATACAGGGGATAAAGAATAATGCAAAACCAAGGGTGGGGTGGAGCAGGACGTACTGTATACTTATAATACCAATTCTACAGGTGAGTATTTCACAGAATTGTATTATTCTTAGTATACAGTACGTCCTGCTCCAGATAGATTACTTACACTTGGGACATCCAATAGCAGTGTCCATAAAGTAGGGTGGGATCCCCAACAAAAGGGTAACAGCAGACAGTTTAAACCACTGCCGCCTGCAAAACCTTGCGGCCAAAAACAGCATCAGCTGAGGCCCTAGCATCAACCTTGTAAAACTTTGAAAAGGTATGAACAGAAGACCAAGTAGCGGCCTTGCAAACTTGTTCAACAGAAGCCTGGTGCTGAAAAGCCCAAGAGGCACCAATAGCACGAGTAGAATGAGCAGTAAGGCGAAAGGGAGGATTCTTCCCCTTAGCAGAGTAGGCATGAATCACAGCCTGACGAATCCATTTGCTAATAGTAGACTTGGCAGGAGCCAAACCCTTCCTGGGCCCAGAAGGGACCACAAAAAGAGCATCAGTTTTCCTGAAGGACGCAGTGACCACCAGGTAATACTTCAGACACCTGACCACATCCAAGGAATGCAAAACCCTTTCCTTAGCGTTGCTAGGATTAGGGCACAAAGAAGGAAGAACAATATCTTGATTCAAATAAAAAGCAGACACCACCTTAGGCAGAAAGTCTGGCTTAAAGCGGAACACCACCTTCTCCTGGTGTCTCTCATATTATGGAGGCTGAATAGACAGAGCTGCCAACTCAGACACACGCCTGACCGAAGTAATGGCCACCAGAAAGACAACCTTGAAGGTAAGCACAGCCAGAGCAGCATCCTGTATAGGTTCAAAGGGAGCACCCTGCAAGGCAGACAAAACCAAGTTCAAATCCCAAACAGGGACCATAGGCTTACGTGGGGGACGAACATGAGTAACCCCCTGGAAGAAAGTCTTAACCAAAGAATGCTGAGCAAAAGACTTCTGAAAGAAAACAGACAGGGCAGAAACCTGACCCTTCAGACTCCAACCCATGCTGTAAGAACTCCAGAACCCTGGGAACTGAAAACACCCGACAGGGAAGAGACCTAGACTCACACCAGTCAATGTAGGTACGCCATACCCTGTAATAGATGGAAGAAGAAGTTTTCTTCCTAGCCTTCACCATGGTATCAACCACCGAGGCGGACAAGCCTTTCTCCATCAAGATGGAGGTTTCAGCAGCCAGGCCGTCAAAGCCAGAGTTTGTAAATTGGGATGGCGTAAGGGGCCCTGATTGAGCAGATCTGGCACCCCTGGCAGAACGTACTGATCTACTGCCAGCTGCGAACCACACTCTTCTTGGCCACCTGGGGGCCACCAGAATCACTGGCACCCCTTCCAGAGCAATCTTGAGCAGAACAATGCCCAGCAGGGGGAATGGAGGAAAGACATACAGGAGCCGAAATTCCTGCCATGACATGGACAGAGCATCCGTGGTCAAGGCCAGAGGATCCTGAGACAGTTAGACAAAGGCTGGGAGCTTGTGATTGTGATGGGACGCAAACAGATCCACATCTGGTAGACCCCAACGGTGACACAGGGACTGGAATACCCTGTTGCAGAGGGACCACTCTCCCTGACGAGAGGTCCCCCTGCTCAGAGAGTCTGCCAGGAAATTCTCTGCCCCCGGGATGTACACAGCCGAAATGCATTGAACATTGGCCTCCGCCCATGTCAGAATCCGCGACACCTCCTGGAGGCCCCCCCTGCTCCGGGTCCCTCCCTGATGGTTGATGTAGGCAACCGCGGTCCTGTTGTCTGAGCGCACCTGCACAGACAGACCCCGCAGGTGGTTGGTCAACTGACCTAGTACCAATCTGATTGCCCGTAGCTCCAAAATGTTGATAGGTAAGTGGGCCTCCTGAGGGCCCCACCTCCCCTGGAACTGCAGGGACTTTCAGAATCCCCCTATCCTGACAGACTGGCATCCGTGGTGACCGTCTCCCAGGAGAGGGGCAGAAGGGACCTGCCCCCCAGCAAGTTCCTGGAGTCCAGCCACCACGAAAGGGACCGCCTGACTGGGGGGGGGGAGCACACAGACCCCGTCCAAGGACGTTGGGTCCTTGTCCCAAACTGACAGAAGGTGAAGTTGTAGAGGCCTCAAATGAAACTGAGTAAAAGGCACCGCCTCGAAGCATGCAACCATCAGGCCCACCAACTGCATTCCCTGCCTGAGGGAGGGATGGAGACAAGACAGCAGGAATCTCACCTGCGCAGTTAGAGCTTCCACCTTCTGTTGAGGAAGGAATATCCTTGACTGAACCGTATCCAGAATCATTCCCAGGAACGGGGTCACCGAGGAAGGGGACAGAGAGGACTTGGGGTGACTGACCACCCAGCCGAAGGACTCCAGGGTGGACAACACCAGCTGAGTGTCCAACTCTGCCTGCTGTAGAAACCGAGAGGTGATGAGTATGTCGTCCAGGTAGGGCAGCACGCGGATGCCCCTTGACCTGATCAGAGACATCACCCCCGCCAGCACCTTGGTGAACACTCTGGGAGCTGAAGTGAGGCCAAATGGCAAGGCCACAAATTGGTAATGTTGATCTTCCAACGCGAATCTGAGGAACCTTTGGTGTCCTGAAAAATACCATTTTGTGAGATACTCACCTGTAAAATGGTTATTACGAGTATTTCACACCCCCCACTTCCCGATATTCATGACACTTGGGAACCCGGCCTGTAGAGGGCGATCTTGCAGAGATGACATGGAAAAAAGGAGCCCCTCCTGGTCCATAAGTACTCGGTTCCTCCCACTATTCCTCAGTCTTTTTAAACAGCAGTGAAGAACCAGGAAGAGGCAATTATATTAAATAATTGTAAAATTATATGAGAATAATAATATCAAATAAAGGATCCCTTAGAACAAAAAGAGCCAATTATATTCAATAATTGTAAAATTATTTGAAATAATAATACCAAATAAAGGATCCCTTAGAGCAAAAAGAGCCAATTATATTCAATAATTGTAAAATTATTTGAAATAATAATCAAAATATAAAGGATCCCTCGAACAAAAAAGGGCGGGGGAAGTGGGGGGTGTGACATACTCGTTATAACCATTTTACAGGTGAGTATCTCACAAAATGGTATTATTCCTAGTATGTCACATCCCCCACTTCCCGATATTCATGACACTTGGGACATCCAATAGCAGTGTCTATAATGGGTGGGGATCCCAAAGGAATAATGCACAACTTAAATTACTACAGCTTGCAGAACTTTGCGGCCAAAAACAGCATCCGCTGAGGCCCGCACATCAACCTTGTAAAACTTAGAAAAAGTATGCACAGAAGACCAAGTCGCAGCCTTGCAGACTTGTTCAACAGAAGCCTGGTGCTGAAAAGCCCAAGAGGCTCCAATAGCACGAGTAGAATGAGCGGTGACACGAAAAGGGGGAACCTTCCCCTTCGCCATATAGGCCCCAATGATAGCCTGACGTATCCACTTACTAAGGGAAGATTTGGCAGGAGCAAAACCCTTCTTGGGCCCAGAAGGCACAACAAAAAAGGCATCCGTCTTGCGGAAGGCCGAGGTAGTAACTAAATAATACTTAACACAATGAACTACATCCAAAGAATGTAAGACCCTTTCCTTGTCGTTACTAGGTTTCGGACACAAGGAAGGAAGAACTATAGACTCGATTCAGAGAGACACAAAAAAACTTCCGATTTCGCGCCGTTGTCGTATCATTTTCAAAAGTTCCCGCTCTCGTATGAATGTGCGAGCGATTCCAAGCATGCTTCGTAAACCTTCTGTAAAGTTTCCGCCCGCTCGTATGCCAGAGTACGCGTACGAGGATGTCATTTTCCATCGAGACTTTTCAGATTCATTTTCTCAGGTAACAACGTAGCCTTTGTTTTTGCCCTTTTCCCATCGTATCCTCACATGAATCCTTTACGCTTCCCGATATATCCTGCTTCACTTTTTCCAAAAATATTCGTCCAGATGGAATCCTTACGATCTTGCGCCTGTGCACTACAAACTTCACTCATTAAAGTGCTCGCATATATAATTTCACTCCCATCACTTCGACTACAAAAAAACTCACCCTAACCACTTAGCGCTATCCTGCCTCTTCCCTATGTAGCCCTTAAAGCTCACCCTAACCACTTAGCGCTATCCTGTCTCTTCCCTTTGTAGCCCTTAAAGCTCACCCTAACCACTTAGCGCTATCCTGCCTCTTCCCTTTGTAGCCCTTAAAGCTCACCCTAACCACTTAGCGCTATCCTGCCTCTTCCCTATGTAGCCCTTAAAGCTCACCCTAACCACTTAGCGCTATCCTGCCTCTTCCCTTTGTAGCCCTTAAAGCTCACCCTAACCACTTAGCGCTATCCTGCCTCTTCCCTTTGTAGCCCTTAAAGCTCACCCTAACCACTTAGCGCTATCCTGCCTCTTCCCTTTGTAGCCCTTAAAGCTCACCCTAACCACTTAGCGCTATCCTGCCTCTTCCCTTTGTAGCCCTTAAAGCTCACCCTAACCACTTAGCGCTATCCTGCCTCTTCCCTTTGTAGCCCTTAAAGCTCACCCTAACCACTTAGCGCTATCCTGCCTCTTCCCTATGTAGCCCTTAAAGCTCACCCTAACCACTTAGCGCTATCCTGTCTCTTCCCTTTGTAGCCCTTAAAGCTCACCCTAACCACTTAGCGCTATCCTGCCTCTTCCCTTTGTAGCCCTTAAAGCTCACCCTAACCACTTAGCGCTATCCTGCCTCTTCCCTATGTAGCCCTTAAAGCTCACCCTAACCACTTAGCGCTATCCTGCCTCTTCCCTTTGTAGCCCTTAAAGCTCACCCTAACCACTTAGCGCTATCCTGCCTCTTCCCTTTGTAGCCCTTAAAGCTCACCCTAACCACTTAGCGCTATCCTGCCTCTTCCCTTTGTAGCCCTTAAAGCTCACCCTAACCACTTAGCGCTATCCTGCCTCTTCCCTTTGTAGCCCTTAAAGCTCACCCTAACCACTTAGCGCTATCCTGCCTCTTCCCTTTGTAGCCCTTAAAGCTCACCCTAACCACTTTGCGCTTAGGTTCTTCTTCCATTTTAGCACCCTAAAACTTAACCCTAATCACTTAGCGCTTAGGTTCTTCTTCCATTTTAGGTCCCTAAAACTTACCCAAATCACTTAGCGCTTAGGTTCTTCTTCCATTTTAGCACCCTAAAACTTACCCAAATCACTTAGCGCTTACGTTCTTCTTCCATTTTAGCACCCTAAAACTTACCCAAATCACTTAGCGCTTAGGTTCTTCTTCCATTTTTGGTCCCTAAAACTTACCCAAATCACTTAGCGCTTAGGTTCTTCTTCCATTTTAGCACCCTAAAACTTACCCAAATCACTTAGCGCTTAGGTTCTTCTTCCATTTTTGGTCCCTAAAACTTACCCAAATCACTTAGCGGACATCACAATCTTGATTTAGAAATATGTCATTGTCCCTTTGTTTTGTGTAAATGTATTTGTGCAAATAAATGGAACACCATTTTTGGTTTTGTTTTTTTTATTAATCAAATGCCATTTTTGGTTGGCATTTTTAAAATGTTTATAAATTTGTTTGCCAATGTGGCCGAACATTATAAAAAATATATACATTTTTGTTTAATAATAAACTATATACAATAACATTTTTGGTGGGTAACCAAAAACTATATACAATAAAAACTATTTTTTGTTTTAAAAAAATATATACAATAAAACCTATTTACAAATATACAGGGCCAGGAACCAGGACACTACTCTTCCTCTTCTGTTGTCCCCAACGTGTCCCGCATCATCTGCAGATCGGCCACCAACTCAAGGACCCTCCGATTAATGTCAGCAAGTCGTTGCCGTGTGGTCCCTGGAACAAATTTCGAGACAAATATTATTGGGCGAACAATACATGTTTCTCACCTGTGGATTTAATGTATTTTAGAAAACAAATTAACTATAAGCCACATATGTCATTCTTGCAAGGAATTAAGCTAATGAAGTGGCCACAGGTCAGTTGGGCAAGTAATTAAGCTCATTAAGTGGCCACAGGTCACTCTTATATTGGCATTGACTAGGGCATTATGTATTTGTGTGTTCATGTGAAGTTATACATAAATGGCAATAATGGCATGACTACTTACTTGGTTGGTGGCCGAGAGATGGCTCGTTGGGGACAACACTATGAGGTCCTGGTTCCTGGCTCTGGTGTGAAGAAGTGCCTGTAGAAACATGGGCAATATGCTTAGTTTGGATGTCTGATTCAGCAGTCGTCAAATGTTTTGAGCTAAGTCTGGGTCACATCACTCACCTTCTCCAGGGTCTTGTGGGCTCCCATCTGCTGCCTCCTCACCCACTACCTCACCCGCACACGAAGCATCTACAAATACAGAATCCAGGAATCAGTTTGGTGATATCAGGAGCTAGCATGTATATGTGTGTGTGCGTAGACATGAAGAGTGACATACCAGAGGCTCCCGCATGCGTGGCAGGGTACGACTGCCTGCCCACGCTGTGCCACCCCTCCTCTGTGGTAAGGTCCAGGGGCTGGTCTGAGGAGGCCACAGAGGAGGGGTAGGCCCATCGCCCTGGAGATCCACCACCTTCACTCCCAGCTGCAGAATCATGCAGCACTGGTCGGCCTGTGCGCCTCCGGGTGCAGCGAATGCGGTAATCCATTTCCACCACTACCAAAGAAAAGGCATTACAAATAAAAGGCCTAACTTCTGTCGTAGTTACATCTTGCATGCAAGTGCTATGTACTTACTTGGGAAATGGATCCCGAAAAACCTCCGCACCCGGGGCATGTGCAGTCACTTCAGGTCCGACCAATGCTGCATTATCTGTGTGTGGGTGAAGGCGGTGTCGGTCTGGTATGTAAGAATCTATGGTAAAGACCCGCGCTTCAAAGTTTTTTCACAACTGTCAACTTAACAAATATTAATTAGAGCTGCTCCACGTGTTAAATCCTCCTATCCCAAATATGGAGTACAAAACATTTACATATATTGAAACACAGAGCAAAATATGGTTTACTTAAAAGTTCTCTACTGAAATGGCACTGGCCCTTTAATTAGTCCTTAATTGTGTGATATTAGTACTAAAAGTCCTTTGCATCCATGCAGGGTGATATTACTAATCCTGCTGACAGGGGTATGATATGGCAAAGGGTCTTCAAGTTTCACCAGCTTATACCGTCACCACAGTGCCCTTCACCTGTGCTAGGTACTCTTACCAGCTAGCAGATATTATGCCGCATTGTATTTTAACTCCTCTGAGTTCTTGCCTCTGTGTGGGTACTCCGGTTGCTTGGTAACAAAGGCTGGTTACATAGGAATTCCAGCTCAGCCAGATGGTGATGGTATAAGGACAAAAAGAGGGGAAGAATCTAGTGTAATCCCGCTTTTTGAAAAAGCTGCTAGAGGCAGTGAAACGCGTTGACGGCGACTGGCAAGCCAACTACACTTAGTGAGGAGCAAATGTGATAGCCCACCCGATCCCCTGATAACAGCACCAACGGCCGTGGTGACAGGAAAGGGTGAGAGCCTCGCCTACTTTTACAAGCGATTTGTGAACATTTTAAATGTGAGTGCGCATTTTTAAAGCTGTATTTTATCATTTTTAAGCGGCCAAAAAGGAGGTGGCAGCAGGACCAACCAAGAGCAAGCAAAGCAAGCCTGCCCAAGCTCATGGCCAACAGATGGGTAAGAGGGGACGAAGCGCCACCCCTCCTGCCCCACATCCCCCCCCACGTGGCACCAAGGCCATAGCCAAAGGCCCCAAACACAGGGCCCGAAGCCGCAGCAGGGGCCCAAGCAGGCCAAGAAGCCGCAGCAGGGGCCCAAGCAGGCCAAGAAGCCGCAGCAGGGGCCCAAGCAGGCCAAGAAGCCGCAGCAGGGGGCCAAACCGCAGCAGGGGCCGCAGCAGTCCAAGAAGCCACAGCAGGGGCCGAAGCAGGCCAAGAAGCCGCAGCAGGGGCCCAAGGCGCAGCAGGGGCCGAAGCAGGTCCAGAAGCCGCAGCAGGGGACGAAGCAGGCCAAGAAGCCGCAGCATGGGCCCAAGCAGGGCAAGAAGCCGCAGCAGTCACAGAAGCCTGAAAAGGCTGCCAAGGCCAACGTCCCCCTCCCCCCGCACGTGGCTCCAAAGCAAAGGCCAAGAGTGTGCGAACCACCAGATATGCCTCACCCCAGGCCACGACCTCCAAGGCCCCACAGACCCACAGGGCTCAAAGCAGCAGCTCCAGCTCGCCCAGACCCTCTCTTGCTCGCCCACATTCTCCTCCGGCACAGGTTGTCATGCATTCCCCCTATGCCACATCGACACCTGCTACTTCAGTGGCCACCCAGCCCCGAACACCCAGTCCCTTTCCCAGTCCAGTACGATCCACAGCCAGCCTCCAGTCCTTGAGGTCTCCTCCATCCCCCCAGCCCAGAATGTCACCCCATTTGCCACCAAGCACTGAGGAGCCACAACCACCCCAAAGAGGGCGCACATTGCGCCGAGGACACTTGAGTGGCCGTTTTGGTGAGTCCCAAACTCTGGCATTGGCTAGTGGGCTCACCTTATATTTTGATGACCTATATGGGAGCAAATCCAAAACCACGAGCAAACAGCGCAAAGCAGAGATTTTGGCAGAACTCACCAGGCAAGTCAATGCAGCGGGTGAGGAACTCAAAGATGTGGAACAGGTTCAGCGGAAGATATCGGACCTGAAATATGCCGTGCGGAAGAGTCAAAGGCGGCAGTACAGGTACATAGCTTATTTGTGGGTTTTTATTATTCTGGTCTATCCATCAGTGCACTTAACTATGCTTACTATGTTTTACAGCGAAAAAACTGGCGGAGGATTTCCCACCAAAATGAGATTTACACAGGCTGAGGAGATGGTTCTGGGATTGCTCCATCCTGTGGCCTTAGAGGGACACTCGGGCCAGCAGGCCACCGACAACCCGCCAATTCCTGCAGGTTAGTAATGTGTGAATGACCCCAAAAATGTGTTGAAATCTACACATAGGCAGCAAGGGCTAGCTAAACACATGGCCGTAGGGTGTGGCAGCAAGGGCTAGCTAAACACATGGCTCTAGGGTGTGGCAGCAAGGGCTAGCTAAACACGTGGCTCTAGGGTGTGGCAGCAAGGGCTAGCTAAACACATGGCTCTAGGGTGTGGCAGCAAGGGCTAGCTAAACACATGGCTCTAGGGTGTGGCAGCAAGGGCTAGCTAAACACATGTCTCTAGGGTGTGGCAACAAGGGCTAGCTAAACACATGGCTCTAGGGTGTGGCAGCAAGGGCTAGCTAAACACATGTCTCTAGGGTGTGGCAGCAAGGGCTAGCTAAACACATGGCTCTAGGGGGTGGCAGCAAGGGCTAGCTAAACACATGGCTCTAGGGTGTGGCAGCAAGGGCTAGCTAAACACATGTCTCTAGGGTGTGGCAGCAGGGGCTAGCTAAACACATGGCTCTAGGGTGTGGCAGCAAGGGCTAGCTAAACACATGGCTCTAGGGTATGGCAGCAAGGGCTAGCTAAACACATGGCTCTAGGGTGTGGCACCAAGGGCTAGCTAAACACATGTCTCTAGGGTGTGGCAGCAAGGGCTAGCTAAACACATGTCTCTAGGGTGTGGCAGCAAGGGCTAGCTAAACACATGGCTCTAGGGTGTGGCAGCAAGGGCTAGCTAAACACATGGCTCTAGGGTGTTGCTTTTATTGGAGTGCTCACTTTGACCAGGGTATGTCATGTGTGTGGACTGGTAATGTGCAACTTGACACCCACATACATGACGTTTAAGTCAATTAGTGAAAAGTATTAAACTTAGGAGTGTAGAAAATGAATGCGTGCTATGTATTAATTGTCAAGCGCATGCCACACTAACATCTTTGGGTGTTGGTCAATTTGCTAAGAGCTGGGTTGGGTGCCCAATGGATTTAGATGGTTGGATATAAATGTTTTCAGAGATACAATGTTCCCCACCAGATTCATATTGTAACTGCTATTTGGCACCTTAGTGTGTTAACTTCATCGACTATAAGGGATGTGGCAACTCACACAGCAGCCATTAGTTGCATGTTTGTTTTTAGACACGTGACCAATGTGTCTAGTCTGGTTTAACAATCCATGCACTAATGTAATGGCATTCCTAGTGAAGGCCAAGTGGCCACGTTGTGGGAGTGGCCATTCCTGCTTGGCCACGTTTCTTTGCTTAGCATATGTGTTCTTAAACATCAACAATGCATAGTTGTGTGTTTTCATAGCTATTTTTCCTCTAATGCATCCCAGCATCATCCCTCAGCTAGTGGGGACTCCTCTGCCATGTTACCGCTGCCGTCTTCTTCCGTGCTGCATGGGACCCAAGATCCGATATCTACGGTAAGTGTTTTTTGATGCTGTTGCCTATGCATGTGGCTTGCCATGTTTTTATTGTCTGATTTACATAGGTATTCCCCACACTGAACTTTTTTTTTTCACATGTCCCCAACAGAGCCACACACTGATGGAGCAAATCCAGGAGCAGGAGGAGGATGAATTTCCTTGGAGATTATGAAGATCTTCCCCTGGGCCAGAATCTGCAACTGTCCCAAAATGTTTCTCCGCCAAATCCTCAGCAGCAGAGGGAAGCTGGCTGCATGCTGCCTGCACATCGTGGGCAGCATGCAGAGACTGACCCTCCAGTCCCCAGTTTCAGATCTGCTGCTGAGGATTTGGCGAGCATACCTGTGGCTGTTGGGGGTCCTCGAGCAACATCGTCTGCATGCCCCACAACCCTGGGAATTGGGCGGCGTACTCAGCAACGTCGCCCAGTTTCCCAGGGGAGGGGCGTGCAGATGATGGAGTCAGCATGGCACCATGAGAGGCGGCTTTTTCGTCGCCACAATCAACAAAATCAAGAACATCTTAGGGGCCAATTAAATACCCTCAATAATACCTTCAGTGCCGTGCTGACTGAATAGAGGACCCATAACAGCCACATGGCCAACTTGACCTCAGAAATCAGGTCAGGCATGGCCGAAATGCACAGTAACCAAAGAAACATTTTGGAACAATTGCAGATTCTGGCCATCACCAATATTAATGTGTGTTTGGCATGAATCTGTTCCACATCTTTGAGAGACATCCCCACTGGATTGACTTGTCTGGTGAGGCATAAGAATCTGCCATTTTGCGCTGCTATTGCTAGGTTGTTTTGGATTTGCCCCCATATAGGTCATTCAAGGCCTGAGGTAGCCCACTAGCCAATGCCAGAGGCCAAGACTCACTGAAGCGGCCACTTAAGCTGTTGCGCGGCACCCTTGGGCATAATAACATTTGTGGTGGCTCCTCATGTTTGGCGGCATGATTGGGTGACATTCTGGGCTGGCAAACTAAGACCTTGGACCCTGGCTGGGATTGTACCATATTTGGATAGGGACTGGGTGTCCTGGTTTGGGTGGCCCACTGACTTACAGGTGTAGATGTGGCATAGGTATGTCTGCTTTCAACCTGTGTCTGTGGAAAATGTGGGCAAGCAGGAGAGGGCTTATTTGGGTGCATTTTGCATGTACATGTCTGCCCCCGATTTATGTGAGGGGCACTCAACTACTATTCTGTTTGTATACAAGGAACCTTTTACGAATTAGTAAACATTTTTGTTTGACCAAGTTAATGTCTGTGGTGTTTTGATTGGGAAATATGAGTTCAAGTAGACACCAAAACAAACACTAACCAATGTCTCAAAATAAGTCCACAAACATTGTTGTTGTTTTTGGGAACAACTTCATTATTGGTTTAGTCATAATGAAATTATACATACCAAACCCAATAAAAAACAAACAAACATAAACAAACAATCCAAAGAAACAAATACAAAGCAATCCATAAATTAGCCAAAATGTGTGGCAATTAAATTTGCCCGCACGGCTTGCCCAGACGCACTTGGCTGGCCCACATAGCTGTCGTCTGGCTCATCGGAGGGTGGAGAGGGTGGCCATTCAAAATATCGGGGGACCCTTTGCAGAATAGCAAAATTATGCAGCGCTGCACACGCCATAATTATATCAATGACCTTTTTAGGGTCATACTGCTGGGAGCCCCCAGTGTGGTCCAAGCACCGAAACCGGGTCTTCAGGAGTCCAAAGGCCCTCTCCACCACTGCCCTGGTCTTTCTATGGGCACGATTGTAGGCCTCTTGGGCTGGAGTCTGTGGCCGGAGGACCGGAGTCATCAGCCATGGGAGTAGTGGATACCCCAAATCGCCTACAACAATGTAAGGGAAACTAATATTACCATTAATTCAGACATTGCAGCGCAAAATTCCTAAAAAAAAAAACGATTAATCAGGTGTGTGACATTGTCACACAAACATGAGCATACATATTGCAGATGGCAAAACCACAATTAAACATATGTGAGAGATGGGGGCCCAAAGTAGGTAAATAATACTGTGGATGCTGGGTAATCAGGCAGACTGTTAGCAGCTATTGTTTCCTGTCTGTGCTGCAGAACAATGTAGTATGGGTTAACTTTACCTGACCCATTTTCTGTTTTGGCTTAGTCCAAAACAGGTGTAAGGCAGCCCCTGCACTTTATCCCGCTCACCTCTACTCAGTAAGTGAAATGCATGTAAGCAAAGATGGCGCAGACCCTCTGCTACAGTCCCTAACAGATTTGGATGTCAAAGTGTTTTGAAGACTGTTTCTGACTTTTGCTCTCATTACACTTTGGAGTTAAAACAATGCCGGACTAACAATTTGGCAGCCAATGTAGTTTGGATAAAGTAATGGGTCCAGTCGGGTTACACATGTTCCCAAGGTGATGCCCAAGGCATCGTGGAGGAAAGGTGACTCCAACAAAAAGCCAAGCCACACATATAAATTCTAAATATGTAATTGGACTCAACTTACCAAGGAGCCATGCACCCGCAAATTCTCCTGACTCAAACCGCCGGAATAATCCTGATCTGCGCAGGATGTAGGCGTCATGGGCTGAGCCAGGGTAGCCTGCCAGGACGCTCAGAAAACGCATGTCCTGGGCCACCACTGCTTGCACATTCAGTGAGTGGCCCATTTTACGATTTCTGTGTAAAAAGGAAACATAAACAAAAATGTTAAAAAATGAGGCCACGAATCCAACGCTCACTTCTAACAGGCTAAGTCAAACGTTAACATCCAGACAACTAACACTAAACAACTACCTTACATTTAAGTGGCCAACAAAAGAAGATGTATGTTCCAGCCTTTACAAGGTTGAGTTACTTGTTCTATTTCAAGTACACTTTAAAATGTTTGCCTTTCCCAATTTGTTTTAAAGAATGGAAAAAGAAGGGCCATTGTTGCACATACACTCTTGGCAAGGAGGAAGCATTATCAAGGAGGGACTGATTGCAATGAGGGAATATGTAAAAGGAGAGACTAGGAACCTAGAGGGCCTAATGAAAAGGAGGGACTCTTCCCAATGAGGGAAACAAGAAATGTATAAACTATTCCCAAGGATACTCTGCTAAAAATGAAGGAAATAATCCAAAGGATGCTCTGCTTCAAAGGAGGGACTATTCACAATGAGGGATACTAAAAATAAAGGAAAAAATCCAACGGATGCTCTGCTTCAAAGGAGGGACTATTCACAATGAGGGATACTAAAAATGAAGGAAATAATCCAAAGGATGCTCTGCTTCAAAGGAGGGACTATTCACAATGAGGGATACTAAAAATAAAGGAAAGAATCCAAAGGATGCTCTGCTTCAAAGGAGGGACTATTCACAATGAGGGATACTAAAAATGAAGGAAATAATCCAAAGGATGCTCTGCTTCAAAGGAGGGACTATTCACAATGAGGGATACTAAAAATAAAAGAAAGAATCCAAAGGATGCTCTGCTTCAAAGGAGGGACTATTCACAATGAGGGATACTAAAAATGAAGGAAATAATCCAAAGGATGCTCTGCTTCAAAGGAGGGACTATTCACAATAAGGGCTTTTAAACAAGGAGGGAGAAAAACAAATAATGTTATTGGCCAAAGGAGGGACACCCAAACCTTTAGAGACAATGGAAGCCCAAACTTGCCTGTATATATACTCGTCGACTGCCGGAGGGACCAGGGCAACGTGTGTGAAGTCAATTGCACCCATGACGTTGGGCATGTCGGCGATATTATAAAATGCCAGCTTAATGGCGTTTCTGGCTACCATATCCTCAGGGAAACAAATATATTTCCGAGTTAGGGTAGCCATGCCTTCCAAAAATTTGGATAGCGCGCGGCTCAGCGTAGGCTAGAGATCTCCACGGAGAGGGCACCCAGCCCCTGGAACGAGCCGTTCGCCAAAAATTGCAGGCAGCCAAGCATCTTGGTCATACCTGAAATTGCTTGCCCCTTCCTTGTGGTGCGGGCTAACCATGGCCACAGCTCACTATATAATTTATGGAGGGAAGCGCGATTAAGCCTGGTCAGCTCGAACAGCTCAACGTCATGCATGCTATTGATGTCCATGCGTCGCCGCCGGTGCAGTCTGGTCTCTGACCTCCAGACGAGCTCAATTCCCATGAGTTGCAGATCCTCATGCTCCTCAAAGGCAGTAGACTCGTCCATGGGCTCTAGTTCCGACGTCTAAATGGTGCCGTTAGTGTTTCGGCAATGAAACGGATTTATGGGGTGTTGTCCCCTCGGCAATCAGCTCTCTGAATTAATGGCAAGCCCATTGCAATAACGTAGACTTTCTGAACGGACGAAACATTTCAGATTTGGTGGGAAAAACCTCCCAAATGAACGAGAAACTTCCGATTTGCTTCCGTTTATCGAAAGAGCATAAACGTATTTTGCCGAACGTTCGCACGAATGAAAAATGAACGAAAAAAAGCAAAAAAATTACAAACACCCACCAAAACTTTCACAGACAGCTACGGTAGTCTGGACGAATGTGTCTTTGAATCAAGGCTTATATCCTGATTTAGGTGGAAAGCAGACACCACCTTAGGAAGGAAATCCGGTTTAAAACGGAAAACAACCTTATCTTGATGCCTCTCAAAATAAGGGGCTTGAATAGAGAAAGCCACCAGTTCAGAAACTCGGCGGACAGAATAGCAAAGCCCTGGATTAACACCAATCAATATAGGACCTCCAAGTCCTGTAATAAATGACAGAGGAAGACTTCTTCCTAGCTCTAATAAGAGTCTGAATAACCACATCAGAAAGACCTTCTTCTTTCAAGATGGAGACTTCAGCAGCCATGCCGTCAAAGCCAGCGTTTGTAAATTGGGGTAACAAAGTTGACCCTGAGTGATGAGATCTGGAAGAAGAGGCAGATGGACACGATCCACTGCCAGCCTTACGACGTCTGCATACCACTGACGTCTTGGCCACCTTGGCGCCACCAGAATTGCTGGCACCTCCTCCAGTGCTAGCTTGCGCACCACCTTGCTGATCATGGAGAATGGGGGAAACAGATATAGGAACCCCAGATCCTTCCAGGCTAGAGACATGGCATCCGCTGCCACTGCTAGAGGATCCTGGGATAGAGATACAAAAGCTGGCAGCTTGTGATTGTGATGAGAAGCAAACAGGTCCAACCGTGGAGTCCCCCACTTGTGACAGAGGAACTGAAAGACCCTTGGATTGCATCCCCTGCTCAGGGAGTCTGCCTCCACATTCTCTATCCCCGGAATGTAAACTGCTGATATGCAGGGAACATTGATCTCTGCCCACTGAAGGATCAGAGACACTTCCCGGAGGGCACCCCAACTGCGAGTCCCTCCCTGGTGATTGATGTATGCAACAGCTGTTCGGTTGTCTGACCGAATCTGAACTGGCAGACCCTGTAAGAAATGGGTCAGTCGAAGTAGAACAAGACGTATGGCCCGAAGCTCTAATACATTGATTGGAGAATGAGCCTCCTGAGGCCCCCACAATCCTTGGAACTGATGCTTCTTCCAGAAGCCCCCCCAGCCCACCAGGCTGGCATCCGTGTTACCCATTCCCAACGCGGAGTCAGAAATGACTTGCCCTTCTGGAGGTTGTGCGGTATTAACCACCACTGAAGGGACTGCAAAACGTGGGGAGACAATAGACAAGTCTGATTCAATGATAGTGGGCACCTGTCCCACTTTGCCAAGAGGAAGAGCTCAAGCGTCCTTATGTGAAACTGGGCAAACGGGACTGCCTCGAATGCAGCTACCATCAATCCCACTAGTCTCATCCCTAGACGGATACACTGACGAGGCTTGGACAAGAATAGACGAATCAAGTCCTGAATCAGAACCATCTTGGACTGAGGAAGAAAAACCTTGGCCTGAAATGTATCCAGAATCAGGCCCAGGAAGGGAATTTCCCTGGACGGACAGAGAGAGGATTTGGGGTAACTTATTACCCATCCGAACCTTTCTAGCGTAGAGACCACCGTCCTGGTGTCCAACTCTGATTGTTCGAGGGAGGAGGCCGCGATAAGAAGATCGTCCAGGAAAGGCACAATGCGGATGGCCTGGACCCTGAATATAGCCATCACTCCTGCCAGCATCTTGGTAAAGACTCTTGGGGCCGAGGTAAGGCCAAATGGCAGGGCCACAAATTGATAATGCTGGTCTTCTATCGAGAACCTGAGAAATCTCTGGTGACCTGGAAAAATAGGAATGTGTAAATAAGCATCCTTGATGTCTATGGATGTCATGAAGTCCCCCTGACGGAGAACATCGGCCGTTGATCGCAGAGACTCCATGCGGAATTTTCAGAAACGGATAAATTGATTGAGTCTCCCTAGGTCTAGGATAGGCCGAACAGAGCCGGCCTTTTTGGGTACCATGAATAGGTTGGAGTAAAACCCCAAACCCCTTTCCGCTGGAGGCACTAGGCAGATGACAGCCATGTTTAACAGATACGCTACTGCTGCCCGCAGTCCCTGCGCAATTGCCGGATCTGACGGCATCCGGGACATGAAAAATCTGGGAGGACGCCGGGACTCGAATTCCAGTTTGTAACCGGAAGAGACTACTTCCAGAACCCAATTGTCTGATACCTCCTGAACCCAGACCTGGAAGAAGAACCACAGCCGTCCCCCCACCCATAAGGGTGAGGGCGTCCCCTCATTGTTGAGCAGGCTTAGTGGCAGATTTGGTTTGGGACCCCCAATTCTGACTTGGACGGCCACGTCCCTTTCCTCTATTCCATGCATTCCCTCTAGGGGCTGAAAAGGCAGATCCTCTACCGGATCTAGACCCCCGAAAGGAAGGGTTAAAAGAGGCCATTCCACAAAAGGAACGACGTTGTTTCTTATGCTGAAGTAATTTATTTCCCTTAGTGACAGAATCCAATTTTTCTCCAAAGAGGCACAATCCCACAAAAGGGAGCGCTATAAGTGATTTCTTGGCTACAATATCAGCTGCCCACTGCCGCAACCACACCGACCGCCGAATGGTGACTAACCAGGCAGAGGTTCTGCTGCACATGACCAGAGTGTCATCTAAGGCAGAAAGTACAAAGGATGAAAACACATCGCTTAAGAGCGGCGTACTCATCAGAGGCTGAATCAAGCCCTGAGTAATTCATTAGGCCTCTCACAACAGACCTAATAGCCACTGTCATGAGCGCTGAAGCACCAACAGGCAGCAAGGTGTGGCACACCATTTGATCAATACGCTTATCCTCTCCATCTTTAAGTGTAGTGGAGTCAGGAGAATGCAACACAGAAAAATTGGATAAATTAAGCACAGGGGCATCCACCACAGGTGGTGATGACCAACGTTTAACAGTATCAGCTGGGAAGGGATATTTCTTGTCCCAGCCCAAGGGAATGCCAGGAAGCCGCGCAGGCTTCTCCCATTCTTTAAGAATAATATCAAAAAAATGCTTTTGATCTGGGATTTCTAAACGAGGTTTAGAGGCTCCAAAGAATTCCCCTTTTTGAGGAAGGACTACTTCAGGAGGAGTAATAACCAAAACCTCAAATAACTGAGCAAGAGCTTTTGGGGTATCCACAACACTTGCTTCACCCTGCTCAATCTCAGTACCAACAAATTGCCGTTCATCAGAAACATCTGATTCCTCATATAATTCTCCTTCTTCTAACTGAGAAGGATCAGACCAATCAAGCAATTTACAATTGTCTGACTCATTTGCCGGAGCGGCAAGAGTCAAGTGCTTTCTTTTAGCTGAGGCCTTCTTAGGCACAGAGGTAGACATTAATCTTTCAAGATGAGCCAATCTGGCACATAAATCAGCATGCGACTCACCACCCATGACAATATCATTGGGGGTACGGATAAGACATGGCGGAGTAGGAGATGAGGCATTAGCCGCAGGCCCTGAAGCCTGAGCCTCAGTTTGCTGCATAATAGTTAATTGTGCACAAGGGACGCAAAGAATTGCGTTATCCCCAACAAGGGGATCCAAAACATTGCCGAGTCTGTGCAGAGGGAATTGCATGTCCGTTATCCTGGGATGCCTCCATATGGCGTTTAGTATTATACTATAATTGATTATAGTCGCCAAGTATATATGGGATTTATGCAATTGCTACCCGGGATGCCCCTTTAAATAGTCCCAAGTGGGAGGATTGAAACACAAATGGACCTCCAAATAAGGCTTAAGGGCTTTTTTTTTTTTTCTTATATAAGGACCAGGAGAAACCCCTTTTTAAATAAGGAGTTTCCACCTACAGAGAAAACAAAAAAACTGTCACCAAATGCACACAATATAAATAAATGAAAGAAAAAAAGTCCCTTCAGCCAAGCTGAAGGGTACTCACAGCCCATGCAATAAGCTCACATCATGAGGTAAGGCCACAGGGAAGCCGGAAACAGGAAGTCAAACAGAGCATACCAGGTGCTCTCTGAATAAAAGCATGCCTAAGCCTCGCCCACACATGGCCAAAAATGGAGGGAAAATTCAAATCTGAACACAGCCAGAAACAAAGAGCTTTAATAGGTAAGCACAAAATGCTGCCTAGACAGAGATAGGAAAAGAAAATCTAAATAAAACATTTCCTGTTCAATAGTATAGTAAAACATACATAATAAAAATAAGAAATAAAGATTTTATATATCTCTTTTCTTTTTTTTTTTGTGTGCGTGCATGGTGACAAACAAGCCCAGATAACGCCCCCCCTTCCCCCCTCCTTTTTACCAGGGTTAAAGGAGAACTAAGGGGAGAGGAGAGAAATGCACCCATAAGGCACAAGGCGATTATAAAGGGACAGGGGCATCCCTTGCCGGGAACACCAACCCGGAAGCCGCCTACTCACATTTGTGTCTCACGGAGGAGTAATACTCCTGTATACACCAGAAGGTGTATGTATCTACCTTTGCCTGAACCACACAGCCAGGGCTGGGAGGCATACAATATAACCAAACAGGTTTAAAGAGTTTCAGACAGAAATAGAGAAAAAAAGGGGCCGGGAGCAAGCCCGGCTACCTGCAGCTTGAAGGAGAGTCATCTTCTGAATGCTTCGCCGACTGCAGAGACGAAAAGACTGAGGAATAGTGGGAGGAACCCAGTACTTATGGACCAGGAGGGGCTCCTTTTTTCCATGTCATCTCTGCAAGATCGCCCTCTACAGGCCGGGTTCCCAAGTGTCATGAATATCGGGAAGTGGGGGGTATGACATACTAGGAATACACAGGGATGTGAAGGTAAGCGTCTTTGATGTCCACCGACGTCATGAAACCCCCTGGGCGCAGGGAGCTGATGGCCGAGCGCAGAGTTTCCATGCAAAAACGCCTGTTCTTGACAAATTTGTTGAGGATCTTTAAATCCAGAATGGGCCTGACTGACCCATTTTTTTTGGGAACTGTGAAGAGGTTGGAGTAGAACCCCTTGCCTCTTTCTCTTAAGGGGACCCTGCATATGACCCCCAAACCCAGAAGGCCTTGCACGGCCTGCGCCAATACCTGAGCTGAGACAGGGTTCTGGGGGATCCGAGACCTGATGAATCTTGGGGGAGGTCGAACAGCAAACTCTATCTTGTAACCGGAGGACACTACCTCCTGAATCCACCGGTCTGAGACGTGATGCCTCCAGACGTGTGCAAAGTGCTGTAGCTGTCCCCCCACCCTGATGGGTGAGGGCGCCCCATCATGCCTGAGGGGGCTTGGGAGAGGATTTGGGCTTAGACCCCCAGGAGGAGCCAGGACGTCGTCCTCTGCTCCTATGCCAGGAATCTGCGCGAGCCCCCGTGAAGGACACCCCTTTTCCTTGTTTAGCAACACGGTAGGGGAGTGAAAAGGAGCCCTGGCCCCGAAAGGGCCGAGACTGCCGCCTGCGCTGGGGTAACTTACCTCCTTTAGCAAAAAGGTCTAGGCGGTCCCCAAACAGGCGTAGCCCCTTAAATGGAAGCCCAGTGAGGGCTTTTTTTGCAGCATTGTCGGCAGCCCACTGGCGCAGCCAAACCGCGCAGCGTATAGCTACCACCAAGGCAGAAGTTCTCGCACACATCCTAATGGCATCATCCAAGGCAGATAGGATAAAGTTTACAAACACATCACAGTTAGACAGTGCATTAAACACATCAGGTAGCAAATCATCAGGAGCACCGTCAAGTACACTTCTGATCAGGGACCTGAGCGCCACAGATGTAATGGCCGAGGCGCAAACCGGGCGCAGCGCCGTCCCCACAAATGCAAAGGCATGGGACGCCAATTGGTCAATGCGCCGGTCCTCGGCATCCCGCAGAGTAGTAGAGTCAGGGGAGTGCATAACAGAGGTGTTAGACAGCCCTAGAATAGGAGCATCCACCTTGGGAGGGGATGACCAGCACTTGACCATATCAGCAGGAAAATTATACTTTCTGTCCCAACTCTTAGGTATACCAGAAAGTCTACTGGGACGTTCCCACTCCTTAAGAACGAGATTATTGAAATGAGCTTGCTCAGGAAATTCCAAACGAGCCTTAGCAGTATGAAAAAGCTCACCCCTTTGCCTAGGAGCCGCAGCAGGGGGAGAGATGGACAGAACCTCAAAAATCTGTACCAGCAGTCTGTCAGTATCATCCAGGGCCCAGGAGTCAGAGCCAGAATCGTCATGACCCCTGGGTCTCTCAACAGATGACCCTGAATCAGAGAATAGCTCCCCTTCGTCCGAGGGGATATAGCCACATAGATGCAAAAACTCATCAGACTCCATAGGGAAAAGAGTGGCATCAGGGGTTAAGTGACGCTTTTTAGCAGTGGCCTTACGCGCTAAAGTATTAGCAATCAATTTTTCAACACTGGCCAGTCTAGCAGACACATCAGGCTGAGAATCCCTGCTTGTATGCAATTCAATGGGGGTGAGACTCAAGCTTGGGGGAGTAGGTGAAGTGAGACGAGGTGCAGGCCCAGCCACAGGAGGGGCGGATTGCAACGTTAGCACCTGCTGTGCGCAAGGAACACAGACCCGTGCATTGTCACCGCTAATAGGTGAGACCAAACAAGCTACACACAGCCGGGCTTGTCCCGAAGGAACCCCGGTCACATTATCCTGAGATGCCTCCATATGGTGATTATTAGGCACAATATGCCAGTAGGGATTGACGCTATAAGCAAACCTGGATGCCCCAGTGACCCGCTAGGGAAGTGGGAGTAATTATACTAGGCCCAACTTTCAATTACACCGGGCCGGGAGAAGCCAATGGATTCACCCGTCTGAAAGACACAATGAGAAGAAGGGGTGTCAGAACCATACACACTAAACATGAGTATAAAGCCGCCCGCGAGGGCACTTACGGACCGCGGTAAGTAGAACTGTAACACACACACACGCGCGACCAGACAAAATGGCGCAGAGAGTACCTCGAAGGGTGGCCAGAGCGAGCCGTGCCAGCCCCCCCCCCCCCGAAGAGCGTGAAGCCCGCAGACAAGCAGCCATTGATAACGCAGAAGCGTCTGAGGTAAAGCCGTCGCCCGGCGCGGAACATCCAAATGAAGGAAAAAGGCGCGCGGGGCGACGGCTGCATTAGCAATAGTAGAAAAAATACAATTCTGTGAAATACTCACCTGTAGAATTGGTATTATAAGTATACAGTACGTCCACTCCAGATAGATTACTTACACTTGGGTTATCCTCCGCCAGATGGCGCTGCACTGCAGACACATGCAAAAACAGGCTCCTCCCGGCCCCTCAAATACCCAGGGACCTCCCACAAATCCCCAGCATTGAAAAGCAGTGAACGAGAAGCCGGGAGAATTTAACCACCCAAACTGGTAACTATAACAATGATAACAATCACCATACAGGGGATCCAGAATAATGCAAAACCAAGGGTGGGGTGGAGCAGGACGTACTGTATACTTATAATACCAATTCTACAGGTGAGTATTTCACAGAATTGTATTTTTCTTAGTATACAGTACGTCCTGCTCCAGATATATTACTTACACTTGGGACATCCAATAGCAGTGTCCATAAAAGTAGGGTGGGATCCCCAACAAAAAAGGTAGCAGCAGACAGTTTAAACCACTGCCGCCTGCAAAACCTTGCGGCCAAAAACAGCATCAGCTGAGGCCCTAACATCAACCTTGTAAAACTTTGAAAAGGTATGAACAGAAGACCAAGTAGCGGCCTTGCAAACTTGTTCAACAGAAGCCTGGTGCTGGAAAGCCCAAGAGGCACCAATAGCACGAGTAGAATGAGCAGTAAGGCGGAAGGGAGGATTCTTCCCCTTAGCAGAATAGGCCTGAATCACAGCCTGGCGAATCCACTTGCTAATAGTAGACTTGGCAGGAGCCAAACCCTTCCTGGGCCCAGAAGGGACCACAAAAAGAGCATCAGTTTTCCTGAAGGACGCAGTGACTACCAGGTAATACTTCAGACACCTGACCACATTCAAGGAATGCAGAACCCTTGCCTTAGTGTTGCTAGGATTAGGGCACAAAGAAGGAAGAACAATATCTTGATTTAAATGAAAAGCAGACACCACCTTAGGCAGAAAGTCTGGCTTAAAGCGGAACACCACCTTGTCCTGGTGTCTGTCATAGTATGGGGGCTGAATAGACAGAGCCGCCAGCTCAGACACACGCCTGACCGAAGTAATAGCCACCAGAAAGACAACCTTGAGGGTAAGTACAGCCAGAGCAGCATCCTGAATAGGCTCAAAGGGAGCACCCTGCAAGGCAGACAAAATCAAGGTCAAATCCCAAACAGGGACCATAGGTTTACGTGGGGGACGCACATGAGTGACCCCCTGAAAGAAAGTCTTAACCAAGGAATGCTTAGCAAAAGACTTCTGAAAGGAGACAGACAGGGCAGAAACCTGACCCTTCAGAGTACTGAGTTGGAGTCCCGACTCCAACCCATGCTGTAAGAACTCCAGAACCCTGGGAACTGAAAACACCCGACAGGGAAGAGACCTAGACTCACACCAGTCAATGTAGGTACGCCATACCCTGTAATAGATGGAAGAAGAAGTTTTCTTCCTAGCCTTCACCATGGTCTCAACCACCGAGGTAGACAAGCCTTTCTCCATCAAGATGGAGGTTTCAGCAGCCAGGCCGTCAAAGCCAGAGTTTGTAAATTGGGACATACAGGAGCCGAAATTGCTGCCATGAAATGGACAGAGCATCTGTGGCCAAGGCCAGAGGATCCTGAGACAGGGAGACAAAGGCCGGGAGCTTGTGATTGTGACGGGATGAAAACAGATCCACATCCGGTAGACCCCAACGGTGGCACAGGGACTGGAATACCCTGTTGCAGAGGGACCACTCTCTCTGACGAGAGGTCCCCCTGCTCAGAGAGTCTGCCAGTAGATTCTCTGCCCCTGGGATGTACACAGCTGAAATGCATTGAACATTGGCCTCCACCCATGTCAGAATCCGCGACACCTCCTGGAGGGCCCCCCTGCTCCGGGTCCCTCCCTGATGGTTGATGTAGGCAACCGCCGTCCTGTTGTCTGAGCGCACCTGCACAGACAGACCCCGCAGGTGGTTGGTCAACTGACCCAGTACCAATCTGATCGCCCGTAGCTCCAAAATGTTGATAGGTAAGTGGGCCTCCTGAGGGCCCCACCTCCCCTAGAACCGCAGGGACTTCCAGAATCCCCCCCATCCTGACAGATTGGCATCCGTGGTGACCGTCTACCAGGAGGGGGTCAGAAAGGACCTGCCCCCCAGCAAGTTCCTGAGGTCCAGCCACCACGAAAGGGACCGTCTGACCAAGGGGGGGGCACACAGACCCCGTCCAGGGACGTTGGGTCCTTGCCCCATACTGACAGAAGGTGAAGTTGCAGAGGCCTCAAATGGAACTGAGCAAAGGGCACCGCCTCGAAGCACGCCACCATCAGGCCCACCAACTGCATTCCCTGCCTGAGGGAGGGCTGGGGACACGAGAGCAGGAACCTCACCTGCGCAGTTAGAGCTTCCACTTTCTGTTGAGGAAGGAATATCCTTGACTGAACCGTATCCAGAATCATTCCCAGGAATGGGGTCACCGACGAAGGGGACAGGGAGGACTTGGGGTGATTGATCACCCAGCCGAAGGACTCCAAGTTGGACACCACCAGCAGAGTGTCCAGCACTGCCTGCTGTAGAGACCGAGAGGTGATGAGTATATCGTCCAGGTAGGGCAGCACGCGTATGCCCCCTGACCTTATCAGAGACATCACCCCCGCCAGCACCTTGGTGAACACTCTGGGAGCTGAAGTGAGGCCAAATGGCAAGGCCACAAATTGGTAATGTTGATCTTTCAACTCGAATCTGAGAAACCTTTGATGTCCCGGAAACACAGGGATGTGAAGGTAAGCATCTTTGATGTCCACAGACGTCATAAAATCCCCTGGGCGCAGGGAGCCGATGGCCGAGCGCAGAGTTTCCATGCGAAAGCGCCTGTTCTTGACGAACTTGTTGAGAATCTTTAAATCCAGAATGGGCCTGACTGACCCATCTTTTTTGGGCACTGTGAAAAGGTTGGAATAGAACCCCTTGCCACTTTCTGAGCTGATACAGGGTCCTGGGGGATCCGGGACCTGAGGAATCTTGTTGGGGGCCGCACAGCAAACTCTATCTTGTTGTCAGGACTATACCAAACACCCGTCTGTCTTAAGCTGGTATCCCCCAATCTCCACCGCCACTTCCGCCTATAGACAAGCCCCCGCTTGTAGGAGACACGGGTAATGCCTCTCCCAGTCGGTTGCCCCCAGGACTTAAAAGGCGCAAAGGATAACAGCTTAAGGTGCAGAATGATGTTTGGCAGGGAATCCCGAATGAGGATGCCGGGGTGCGAAAGTCCAAATTTCAGGCCGAGGTCAAACCGGGAGGTCACAGGCGAGGTATCCAAGGGAGATAACGAAGGGGTGGTCGAGGCTAGCCGAGGTCAAGTCCAGGAGGTCACAGGCGAGGTACAGGAGGGTCAGGCAAAAGAGTGGTCAGGCAAAGCAGAAGGTCAGGGCAGGCAGCAAGCGAGATTAGTCGAAGTCCAAATCCAAATGTTCAGCAGAGACACAGCAACGCACATCCAGAACCCAGAAACTATAACGGGCACTGGGATACTGGAGCAGTGCAGCTTTATAGGGAGAACTGGCCAGTGGGGAACAGGGAAAATGGAGGGAACAATAGTGTTTGGTGCATTCACTTAAACGGGAGTGGTCCCAGGAGCTGGACGGCCCAGGCCAGACAGGCCGACCAGTCCCTGGGCTCACTCCAGGATCAGGACAAGGATTGGGTGTTTTAAACTCGCCCCCGGCGGGCGCGCTGGGGAAAGCGCCGCCGGGAGGCATAAAGGAGACGTGCTCGCGCGCGCGCGCGAGCACGTTGAAGATCGGGCGCGCCCCCGCCGGGAGGGGGAAGCGCCGCATCGCGAGGGAGCTCGGCGGGACCGCGCAGCCGCGCAGAGCGGGCTGCGGCGCGGCCACCGACACCATCCCGCGCCGCCGACCCCTGACCCCCACAACCGCGCTGAGGAGCCAGGACACCCGGGGAGCGTCGGGCAGCAGCCAGCCGGGGACCACCCGACAGCGCGTCGCGGGACCAGGGACGGCGACGAGGTAAGTGCCTAACATTACCCCCCCCCTGAGGAGGGGCCACTGGACCCTCCAAACTGGGTTTCAAAGGATTCTCTCTGTGAAATCTCTTTACCAAATTCTGCGCATGAACCTCTCTGGCCGGAACCCAAGATCTTTCTTCCGGACCGTATCCCTTCCAGTCAATAAGATATTGAAGAGAGTTTCGAAAAAAGCGAGAATCAAGAACCCGGGCAACCTCAAACTCCTGATGCCCATCAACTAACACAGGACTAGGAGGACTATTAGATTCATGGTTTTTTGCAGACTTAAGAAGTGAAACATGAAAGGATTTACAGATTTTCATGGACGAAGGGAGGGCCAACTGATACGTAACCTGATTAATTTTTCGTGTTATGGGGAAGGGGCCAATAAATTTAGGTCCTAACTTAGCGGAGGGCTGGCGTAGCGCCAAATTCTTGGTTGAAAGCCAAACCCAGTCACCCACCTTATAGCTAGGGTTAGAAGATCGTTTGCGATCAGAAAATTTTTTCTGCTGAAGAGCGGCTTTAGCTAGATGTTGTTGGATTTTATTCCACTCCCCTGGCCATTTGGAAACCCATTCATCCACGGAGGGAACTCTAGAGGGTTGGTCCGGAAGGGCAGAAAACTTCAGGTCCTTGCCATAAACACAATGGAAAGGAGAAACCCCCGTGGAAGAATGTGCAGCGTTGTTAAATGCAAATTCCGCAAATGGTAAGAAGAAGGCCCAATCAGTTTGAGTATCCGCCGTAAAACAGCGCAAATTTTGTTCCAGGGACTGGTTCGTTCTCTCGGTTTGTCCATTCGACTGCGGATGGAAGGCCGAGGAAAGGGAGACAGTGAAACCCAACTTGGCACAGAAAGCCCTCCAAAACCGGGAGACAAACTGGACCCCCCTATCCGATACAATATCCATGGGAATACCATGAATCCTAAAAACATGAGTAATGAAGAGTTGAGCAAGTGTTTGAGCTGAGGGGAGTTTCTTTAAAGGGACGAAATGGGCCATCTTGCTAAAGCGGTCCACAACTACCCAAATAACAGTATGTCCCTGAGAAGGGGGAAGATCAGTAACAAAATCCATGGCCAGATGGGTCCACGGGGAGGCAGGAATGGATAATGGAAGGAGTGGGCCTTCAGGCGAACGCCTCAAGGACTTACTTTGGGCACAGACTTTGCAAGCGGAGACGAATCTTTGAGCGTCCTTCCTGAGAGAAGGCCACCAAACTTGGCGTGATAATAAAGCTATGGTTTTCTTAACCCCTGGATGACCGGTTGTTTTGGTATCGTGAAAATGGGACAAAAAATCAGACCGGTAAGTAGAGGGCACAAACAGGGCTGAAGCGGGTTTCCCAGGAGGAGCTTGGGCCTGGAACTGAGTAAGATCAGGAAGTTGGGGTTGGATGGCGGCCACCACTAGGGAGCGAGGTAAGATGGGAGACACCACCCTTTCCGGTAAGTCAGGAGGAGAGAAACTCCGAGACAGGGCATCCGCTTTTATATTTTTGGACCCGGGCTTATAGGTTATAGAAAAATTAAACCGAGAAAAGAATAAGGACCAGCGAGCCTGTCTAGGAGTTAATCTCTTGGCGGACTGGATGTATTCTAGATTTTTATGGTCCGTAAAGACCGTAACTGGATACTGAGCCCCCTCCAGCCAGTGTCTCCATTCCTGGAAGGCTAGCTTGATGGCCAATAATTCTCTATTGCCGATATTATAATTTCTTTCGGCCGCTGAGAATTTCTTGGAAAAGAAGGCACAAGGATGGAGGCGTGCAGGTGAGCCGTAATACTGTGACAAGACTGCCCCGACCGCGACTTCAGAAGCATCCACCTCCACAAGGAAAGGTCGTTGCTCATCAGGGTGGACTAGGACGGGAGCAGCACTAAATACCCTCTTAAGATTCCCGAAGGCCTGGACAGCTTGAACCGGCCAAACCGGGGGGTACCCGCTTTTCTTGGTTAGGTTAGTTAGTGGTGTAACCAGGGCAGAAAAATTCTTAATGAACCTCCTATAAAAATTGGCAAAACCCAAAAACCTTTGCAGGCCCTTCAAATCTCTGGGCTGCTCCCATTCTAAAACGGCCTTCACCGTAGATTGGTCCATAGACAGACCAGATTTGGAGATAATGTAACCGAGAAACGGAACCTCAGATACTTCAAATTGACATTTCTTTAACTTGGCATATAAACTGTTCTCCCTAAGTTTCTGCAAGACCAAACACACGTGTTTACGATGTTCATCAATGGACGAAGAAAAAATTAAAATGTCGTCTAAATAAACAACCATAAAACGGCCAAGATAGTCCCTAAAGATTTCGTTGACAAAACTTTGAAAGACCGCAGGGGCATTACACAGGCCGAAAGGCATTACTAAATACTCATAATGCCCTTCAAGGGTATTGAAAGCCGTCTTCCACTCGTCCCCCTGCCTGATTCTTATGAGGTTATAGGCCCCCCGGAGATCGAGTTTAGAGAAGACCTGCGCCCCAACCACCTGTGTAAAGAGTCCCTCAATAAGCGGTAGGGGATACTTATTTTTTACCGTGATGTTATTTAAGCCCCGGTAATCAATACAGGGGCGAAGTCCCCCATCCTTTTTCTCCACGAAAAAAAACCCCGCCCCTGCTGGAGAAGATGAAGGCCGAATGAACCCCTTTTCTAAGTTCTCGGCGATATATTCCCGCATGGCGAGGGTTTCTGTTCGGGTCAAATTAAATATTCTCCCTCTGGGAGGCATAGTACCGGGAAGCAGTTCAATAGGGCAGTCCCAAGGTCTATGGGGAGGAAGTTTGTCTGCCGCCTTTTCTGAAAAGACATCAGCAAACTCCAAATAGGGAGTTGGAACCCCAATAGGTGCTAAGTGCGCAACCCTGAGTGGGAATTCTAGGCAGTTCTGAAAACACTGGTGTCCCCACTTGGTGATTTGCCCCGAAACCCAATCAATTTGGGGATTGTGCTCCTGCAGCCATGGCAAACCCAAAATCAAAGGGGTACCAGGCATACTCAATATCAAGAACCTGATAACCTCAGAATGACTGGCTCCCACTTTGATTTGCATAGGAGGGGTTTGGAACCGAACTAACCCCCCGGCCACTGGAGTGCCATCAATGGCTGAAACCCGGATAGGAGTCGGTAAGGTCTGTACCACAATTCCTAAAGTCTGCGCTAGTTCAGAGTCTAGGAAATTCCCAGCTGCTCCAGAATCTAGAAGAGCCTTTAGATTCATACATTTAACACCACTTTTAAACTGGACTGGGATGAAAACTGGAGACGATACTTGAGGAGATACCTTACAGCCTAGGAGGGCCCCCTCGAAACCCCCTAGGCTCTGAAGTTTCCCGACGGTTTCTTTGGGCAAAGTCTGACCATGTGGCCGGTTCCTCCACAATATAGACAAAGCCCCTCGGATAAACGTCGCCGCCTCTCGCCTTCAGTGAGCCTTGTGGCACCTAACTGCATGGGCTCTTCTGAAGGTTGAACGGCTAGAGCCTCAGACTTTGAAGCAGATTCGAGGTGCGATCCTTTTTCTAGGCGCCTCTCCCGAAGTCGACGATCAATGCGGATGGCCAGATGCATCAATTCGTCCAGAGTCTGAGGTTCCGGGTAATTCACCAAGGTGTCCTTGATAGTGTCAGCCAAACCTAGTCGGAATTGGCCGCAGAGGGCAGGATTGTTCCAACGAGAGTCAACCGCCCAACGCCGGAATTCAGAACAGTAGTCTTCGGCTGGACGGCGTCCCTGGCGGAGGGTACGTAATTTGGCATCAGCTGAGGCCCCTTTGTCGGGATCATCATAGAGGACCTCCATTGCAGCGAAAAAACTATCCACGGATAGGCGGATTGGGTCCTGAGCTGATAAGCTAAAGGCCCAGGACTGAGGATCTCCATGCAGAAGGGAAATAATCAAGCCGACCCTTTGCTCTTGTGACCCTGAGGAAACAGGACGGAGCTGAAAGTACAATTTACAAGAGTCCCGGAAATTGGCAAATTTTGCCCTGTCGCCATAGAACTTTTCAGGAAGTGGGATCTTGGGTTCCACAAACATTGCGGCCGGAGTCCCCTGAGAAGTGGGGACAATGGGAGTAGGACGGTTCTCCTGAGCCGCAACCCGATGAGCCAGGTGCTCCACAGCCGCTGTCAAGGCTTGCACCTGCTCCAGGATTTGGTCCATTCTTCTGGCCCGTTATAATGTCAGGACTATACCAAACACCCGTCTGTCTTAAGCTGGTATCCCCCAATCTCCACCGCCACTTCCGCCTATAGACAAGCCCCCGCTTGTAGGAGACACGGGTAATGCCTCTCCCAGTCGGTTGCCCCCAGGACTTAAAAGGCGCAAAGGATAACAGCTTAAGGTGCAGAATGATGTTTGGCAGGGAATCCCGAATGAGGATGCCGGGGTGCGAAAGTCCAAATTTCAGGCCGAGGTCAAACCGGGAGGTCACAGGCGAGGTATCCAAGGGAGATAACGAAGGGGTGGTCGAGGCTAGCCGAGGTCAAGTCCAGGAGGTCACAGGCGAGGTACAGGAGGGTCAGGCAAAAGAGTGGTCAGGCAAAGCAGAAGGTCAGGGCAGGCAGCAAGCGAGATTAGTCGAAGTCCAAATCCAAATGTTCAGCAGAGACACAGCAACGCACATCCAGAACCCAGAAACTATAACGGGCACTGGGATACTGGAGCAGTGCAGCTTTATAGGGAGAACTGGCCAGTGGGGAACAGGGAAAATGGAGGGAACAATAGTGTTTGGTGCATTCACTTAAACGGGAGTGGTCCCAGGAGCTGGACGGCCCAGGCCAGACAGGCCGACCAGTCCCTGGGCTCACTCCAGGATCAGGACAAGGATTGGGTGTTTTAAACTCGCCCCCGGCGGGCGCGCTGGGGAAAGCGCCGCCGGGAGGCATAAAGGAGACGTGCTCGCGCGCGCGCGAGCACGTTGAAGATCGGGCGCGCCCCCGCCGGGAGGGGGAAGCGCCGCATCGCGAGGGAGCTCGGCGGGACCGCGCAGCCGCGCAGAGCGGGCTGCGGCGCGGCCACCGACACCATCCCGCGCCGCCGACCCCTGACCCCCACAACCGCGCTGAGGAGCCAGGACACCCGGGGAGCGTCGGGCAGCAGCCAGCCGGGGACCACCCGACAGCGCGTCGCGGGACCAGGGACGGCGACGAGGTAAGTGCCTAACACTTGTAACCAGAGGACACTACCTCCTGAATCCACCGGTCTGAGACGTGACGCCTCCAGACGTGCGCGGAGTGCTGTAGCCGCCCCCCCACCCTGACGGGCGAGGGCCCGAGGGGTCTTGGGAGGGGCTTTGGGTTTGGACCCCCAGGAGGAGACAGGACGTCGTCCTCTGCTCCTATGCCAGGAATCTGCGCGAGCCCCCGCGAAGGCCACCCCTTTTCCCTGCTTAGCGCCTCGGTAGGGGACTGAAAGGGGGGCCCTGGCCCTGAAAGGGCCGAGACTGCCGCCTGCGCTGGGGTAACTTACCTCCTTTAGCAAAGAGGTCTAGGCGGTCCCCAAACAGGCGTAGCCCTTTAAATGGAAGCCCAGTAAGGGCCTTCTTTGCAGCATTGTCAGCAGCCCACTGGCGCAGCCACACCGTGCGGCGTATAGCTACCGCCAAGGCAGAAGATCTGGCACACATCCTAATGGCACCTTCCGATGCAGACAGGATAAAGTTTACAAACACATCACAGTTAGACAGTGCATTAACCGTATCAGGTGCCAATTCGTCTGGTCCCTCGAGTGCATTTCTGACCAGAGCCCTGAGCGCCACAGAAGTAATGGCCAAGGCGCAAACCGGGCGCAGCGCCGCCCCCACAAATGCAAAGGCATGACATGCCAATTGGTCAATGCGCCGGTCCTCAGAGTCCCGCAGCGTAGTAGTGTCAGGGCAGTGCATAATAGAGGTGTTAGACAGCCCTAGAATAGGAGCATCGATCTCGGGGGGCGATGACCAGCACTTGACCATATCAGCAGGAAAAGGATACTTCCTGTTCAAACTCTTAGGTATCCCGGGAAGTCTACTAGGGTGTTCCCACTCCTTAAGCACGAGGTTATTGAAATGGGATTGCTCAGGAAATTTCAATTGAGCCTTAGCAGTATGAAAGAGCTCACCCCTTTGCCTGGGAGCCGCAACAGGGGGAGAGATGGACAAAACCTCAAAAATTTGAACCGGCAGCCTGTCAGTATCATCCGGGGTCCAGGGATCAGAGCCAGAATCTTCATGACCCCTGGACCTCTCGTCAGATGACCCCGAGTCAGAGAACAGCTCCCCTTCGTCCGAGGGGGTATAGCCATAAAGATGCAACAACTCGTCAGACTCCGTAGGGAAAAGAGTGGCATCAGGGGTTAAGTGCTGCTTTTTAGCGGTGGTCTTACGCGCTAAAGAATTAGCAATCAATTTTTCAACACTGGCCAGTCTAGCAGCCACATCAGGATGAGAATCCCCGCTTGTATTGGGGGTTAGACTCAGACTTGGGGGAGTAGGTGACGTGAGGCGAGGTGCAGGCCCAGCCACTGGAGGGGCGGGAAGTACCATTAGCGCCTGCTGCGCGCAAGTAACACAGACCCGTGCATCGTCACTGCTGATAGGTGAGACCCCACAAGCTACACACAGCCGGGCTTGTCCCGAAGGAACCCCGGTCACATTATCCTGGGATGCCTCCATATGGTGATTAATAGGCACAATAGGCCAGTAGGGATTGACGCTGTAAGGTACCCTGGATGCCCCAATGACCCGCAGGGAAGTGGGAGTAATTATACTGGGCCCAACTGGCAATTACACAGGGCCGGGAGAAGCCACTGGATTCAACCGTCTGAAAGACATAATGAGAATAAGGGGTGTCAGAACCATGCACAGTAAGCAAGAAGCATAAAAATCGCCCGCAAGGGCACTTACAGACCGCGGAAGGGGGGACCGTTACCCACTCGCGTGCGCCTACATCAGAATGGCGCCAAACGAACCTTGAAGGGCGGGCCAGAGCGGGCCGTGACGCGGAGCGCGCCAAGCCAGGTCCCCGCCCCCTCGAAGAGTGCGAAGCTCTAAGACAGCAACCAATGATGTCTTGAAGATCAAAGTGTATGGCACACTTAGAATAGATGACTTGCCAATGATGACGCTGCAGCGCCTGAGGCGACGCCGTCGCCCGGCGCAGAACATCCAAGGAAGGAAAAAGCGTGCGCGGCGGCGGCAGTTACACAAGTAAAACCACAAATCATCGCGGCGGCTGACACCCCATATACAAGTCCAGGGACATTACAAAGGCCTTATGCATGTAATCACAATACACTGGCACCAGACACACACACACCCCCCCCTTTCTTTCCCCCCGAGCTACGGGGGGAATGAGGGAGGATGGCGGCCCTTTGTACAGGGCCCACCGCTACACGGGGCATGGGGCAATAATGCGGGAGAGGCATCCCATAAAGGCTCACCATCAGCCTATACCGCCTACCCTTTGGTGAGGGACTGCGGTGGAGCATGTCTCCCTAAGCACGCATGGTGCTGCCTACCTTCACCCGACCAGCGCAGCCCAGGCTGGGAGGCACATCATCACAAGGGACGGGTGGGAATAGTCCAACAGGGCCGCAGGCTTAAATAGCCCCGCTCACCTGCGAGAGAGTGATACTTCATGTCTTCGCAGTTAGCACTGCAGAGAAATCTGGGGATTTGTGGGAGGTCCCTGGGTATTTGAGGGGCCGGGAGGAGCCTGTTTTTGCATGTCTCTGCAGTGCAGCGCCATCTGGCGGAGGATAACCCTCTAGACGTGCGCGTGCCCGCGCAAGCCGTCTGTGAATGGCCGGCGCGGGCACGCGCGCGTCAACAGGGACGCGCGGGGGGCGGCGGCGGAGGAGCCGCTTGTCCGCGGCTTGTCCGTCGCCGCGGGGAGAGGTGAGTTCGGGGGGGTTTCACACAGCGGGGCACCCCGATCGGGGGTGCCCCACCGAAGTGGACCAAGACCCAGGATAGTCAAAATCCTGGGTGTTGGTCCACTTTAATGGGTTCCCAACACTGTACAGACATCTCTGTTGAAAGATGAGGGAAAAACATGGGACATGGTAAGACCTAGTATGATTGTACGAAAGTGACAGGCTTCCCTCTATTACCACATGGCTGGAAGTATGCTCAGGGTCAGGGGTGCTCCCCCCAGGGCCCCCACCAACTTTTGAATTATGGTCTGGTCCAGGAGGCTTTTCAGTCTTTATTCTGACGGGCTACAAACAAAGCTATCGGCGGCAGTGGGGGGGCGTGCCTGGGAAAGCCTTTGTTTTTGCAAACTTGCAGCTAAAGCCACCACAGGGCAGGACGGAGAGTTTAGAGCAGCAAAGCCGCCATCAATGGGTGATGGGTGGGTGCAGAGCTGTCACTGAACATAAGCCACCAAGCACAGCCGCTGGCAGCTGAATGCAGGGAACCGTTTTCTGCTGGACCAGCTGGGTGACTACACTACCCCCCACCCAGAATGGCAAAGCAGGAGTCCCCAAGCAGCACGCACCCGCACAAGGAACTCGATCTGACGATCCAGTAAGTAGGCAGGTGCCAGCCAATTAACTGATTGGTGGTTGTCTGGCACCTGCCTACTTACTGGATCGTCAGATTTAAAGGAAGGAATTACTGTATGTGGGGCCTCCACCACACTTAATCTGGCCCTAGGTATATGTTTAGAAACTAATCCAGTAAAAGGGGTAAGATGGGTGCTTTTGGATTCAGGATGGGTGCAGCTTATTTACAATATGAGTGTATTAAGCACCAATCAGCATTATGGTTAATGAGGGCGGAATCTATAAGAACACTATAGAGGTGAATCACAGAAAACACCCTTCAATCATAAGAGCAATTAAATGACCTAATGTTTACTTCTTTACCTTTTCATGATCTAATTAAATGTGCTCCAGTAACCTCGAGATGTGAAGATTATTTAGGCGATCTACTTTAAGCTGACCTACAACCTCCCTTACAATTCTAATGGGGAGGGGTCTTAGTCCACAGGGACACTAATCTCACCTAGCCTACCCTATTAGTGAGCCCTGCATTAGAGAGATACCTTTCCCTAGTGGTGCTCCATTCATCAGGTGACAGGAAACGGCAGCACACATGTCCAGCAGCCACTTCTCCAATAGAAGAAAGGCGAAACTGCACTGTGCAGCAGTTTCCTAGCCTCCCATTATATAGATCTCCATGAGTATCTCCTAAATCGAGGTTTTACAAGCTGTGGGAGGTAACTTGGATTCCTGGAAAACTTCAATCCTACCTGAGAGAGTTTAGGTCTGCTTTAAAGGAAACCTGAAGCTTAAAAATCACATTTATGAGAACAGTTGGTGTACAGTTACTAATAGCAAAAAAGGCTATAGGTAGTGAAATCTGCTTCCATATTAAAACACATTTGCCAACATAAGAAAAAAATAATAAAATCAGCACCATGTTTTTTTGCACAAAAAATACAATTCTGTGATTACTCACCTTGTAGAATTGGTATTATAAGTATGCAGCACGTCCTGCTCGGGATAAATATTCATAACATCTGGGATATAGTCCACAAGAGGGCGCTTTACTGCAGCACTGATGGCAAAATAGAGGCCCCTCCCAGTCCATATATACCTGGGACCTCCCACTAATTCCCCAGTATAACAAAGCAGTAAGGGAACCAGGAGAAGCCAATAACAAATGTAACCATGTTAACAAGGAACAAATCACCATAAAGAGGATCCAAGAATAATCAGGGTGGAACGGAGCAGGACGTGCTGCATACTTATAATACCAATTCTACAAGGTGAGTAATCCGCTGAGGCCCGAACATCAACCTTGTAAAACTTGGAAAAGGTATGAACAGAAGACCATATAGCAGCCTTACAAACTTGTTCAACAGAAGCCTGGTGCTGGAAGGCCCAGGAAGCCCCAACAGCACGGGTAGAATGAGCAGTAACACGGAAAGGAGGATCCTTCCCCCTAGTAGAATAGGCCCTAACAATGGCCTGACGGATCCATTTGCTAATAGTAGACTTAGCAGGAGCCAACCCCTTCTTGGGACCCAATGAAACCACAAACAAGGCGTCCGTCTTTCTGAAAGGCGCAGTAGCCACCAGGTAGTATTTTAAATTCCTGACAACATCCAGAGAGTGCAAGGCCCTCTCCTTGGGATTACCAGGATTAGGGCACAAAGAAGGAAACACAATATCCTGATTGAGATGGAAGGCAGAGACAACCTTAGGCAAGAAGTCTGGTTTAAATAGGAAAACCACCTTGTCCTGGTGTCTCAAAGTAGGAGGCCTGAATCAACAGAGCCGCCAACTCAGAAACACGCCGGACAGAGGTGATAGCCACCAAAAAGGCAACCTTCAGGGTAAGGAGAGAGAACGCAGCCTCATGCACAGGTTCAAAAGGAGGACCCTGAAGGGGGGACAAAACCAAATTCAAATCCCAGATCGGTACCATGGGTTTGCAGGGGGGGGGGCGCACATGAGTGACCCCCTGGAAGAAAGTCTTGACCAGAGGATGTAGAGAGAAGGACCTCTGGAAGAAAATAGCCAAGGCGGAAACATGACCCTTCAAGGTGCTGAGCTGAAAGCCCATATCCAAACCATGTTGCAGGAATTCCAGGATCCTAGGAATGGAGAACACACAACAGGGAAAGGCCCTAGACTCACACCAGTCAATGTAGGTCCGCCAGGTCCTATAGTAAATAGTGGAGGAGGACTTCTTCCTAGCGCTGACAAGAGTACGAACCACCGAATCAGACAGACCTTCCTCCTTCAGGATGGCGGTTTCAGCAGCCAGGCCGTCAAAGCCAGCGTTTGTAAATTGGGATAACAGAGCCGTCCTTGGATGAGAAGGTCCGGAACCAAGGGTAGAGCGTACTGATCCACTGCCAGCTGCACGTCGGTGAACCACACCTGTCTTGGCCACCAGAATGGCTGCTACCCGCTCCTGAACCAACTTGCGCAGAACCTTGCTCAGAAGAGGAAACGGGGGGAAGAGGTACAGGAGACCGAGACCCTGCCAGGACAGAGACAGAGCATCCAGCGCCAGAGCCAGGGGATCCTGGGACAGGGAAACAAATACTGGCAGCTTGTGATGGTGGCGAGAAGCAAACAGATCCACGTCTGGCCTCCCCCACCGGTGACAAAGGGATAGGAAAACCTCGCTGTTGAGGGACCATTCCCCCCAGCGAGCGGTCCCCCTGCTCAGGGAATCTGCCTCCAGATTCTCCACTCCCGGAATATAAGCTTCTCGAGATGCACGGGACATTGTTCTCGGCCCAGGACAGAATCAATGACACCTCCTGGAGGGCGCTCTTGCTCCGAGTCCCTACCTGATGATTGATATAGGCGAAGGAGTCAACTGTGCCAGTACCAAAAGGCAACCTTCAGGGAAAGGAGAGAGAACGCAGCCTCATGCACAGGTTCAAAAGGAGGACCCTGAAGGGGGGACAAAACCAAATTCAAATCCCAGATCGGTACCATGGGTTTGCAGGGGGGGGGGCGCACATGAGTGACCCCATGGAAGAAAGTCTTGACCAGAGGATGTAGAGCGAAGGACCTCTGGAAGAAAACAGCCAAGGCGGAAACATGACCCTTCAAGGTGCTGAGCTGAAAGCCCATATCCCATATATATATTGTCGGAACGAACCTGTACCGGCAGACCCTGAAGGTAAGGAGTCAACTGTGCCAGTACCAACCGAACCGCCCTCAGCTCCAGGACGTTGATCGGAGCGTGAGCCTCCTGAGGGCCCCACAGCCCCTGGAATTGGAGGGCTCTCCAGTAGCCCCCCAACCTGACAGACTGGCATCCGTAGTGACCGTCTCCCAACATGGAGTCAGAAAGGATCTGCCCCCCAGAAGATTCCTCGAGTCCAGCCACCACAGGAGGGACCGCCGGACCAGATGAGAGAGAACAAAGGCCTGAACCAAAGACTCTTGTCCCAGGCTGAAAGGAGATGGAGCTGAAGGGGTCTCATGTGAAATTGAGCGTAAGGGACTGCTTTGAAGCAGGCCACCATCTGTCCCACCAATTGCATCCCTTGCCTGATGGAAGGACGAGGGCTGGACAGCATGGAATGAACCAGAGCTTGAAGAGAATCCACCTTCTGCTGAGGAAGAAAAATCCTGGCCTGAATGGTATCCAGATTCATGCCCATGAAGGGGGTCACCCGGGACAGGGAGAGGGAGGACTTGGGATAATTAGAAACTGTTCATATTGAGTGAATAGTGGCTGCAAGTCACTATGGCTGCAAATCAGACTCCTTTCCAAGTCTGACTCCTTCTAAGTCTGCAGCGAATTTAACCTGAATTCAACCTGGAGGAAACCTGCACCGGATTCTGCTTGTCTGAATAGCCCAGCATCAACAACAATGATCACCTTCTACCTCATCACTCTGCTTCCACTTACCCTCAGAATCCTAGCCTCACAGTATCCCCCTGCTCCTGGTAAGTCCCTATATATCTCCCCCTCTCTGCTCTCCTCCCCCTACCTCCCTGCTCACGAATTCCTTTCCTTGGCAAAATCACACACCACCTCTATATCCAAGCACAAGACACATTACTCCACCCTCAAAAGCCACAACCATCTCTTCTCTCTCCTTTTACTTTTACTTGCCGCCGGAGACATCAGTCCTAATCCAGGCCCACTCTCTCCACCCCCCTCCTTCATACCTACTCACTTTTCATCAATGCCAAAAGTCTACAACCGTGTTAAACCGGGATACACACGCAATCTATCCAATCTGAGACACCTTAGTCACTCTCCGTCCCTTCCCGCCACTGTCACCTGCGCACTGTGGAATGCACGCTCAGTGCGCAATAAACTCACCTATATTCACCTATATTCACAACCTGTTTCTCTCTAACTCTTTTACCTTCATGGGGTTCACAGAAACATGGCTTACCCCATCAGACACAGCTTCACCCGCTGCCCTCTCACATGGGGGGACATCTCAGCCACACCCCCAGATCCAACAACAAACAGGGTGGGGGTGTTGGCATCCTTCTATCCAAACTCTGCTCCTTTAACCCACTCCCTGCCTTGCCATCTCTATCCTTCTCATCTTTTGAAGTTCACTGTGTCCGCTTATATTCTCCCTGTAACCTGAAAATCGCAGTCATCTACCGCCCTCCTGGAACTACTACTCTCTTCTTCGACCACTTTTCTACCTGGCTCCTTCAGTTTCTGTCCACAGACATCCCTGCAATCATCATGGGTGACTTCAACATATCTGTGGACATTAGCAACCCTGCTGCCACCAGACTACTGTCACTAACCTCATCTTTCGGCCTCAAGCAATGGTCTACTGCACCCACCCACAAAGACGGCCACACAATTGACCTCCTCTTCTCTCACCTCTGCTCTCTATCAAACCTCTCATCCTCTTTGCTCCCCCTCTCTGATCTGCTGACTATGACCCTCTCTCCAATGCCTGCAAACCCCCCTCCACACAAACCCACAACTCAACGCAGGAACTTAAGAAACCTAGACCTTCAATCCTTTTCTGCCTCACTTCAACCTCTTCAGACCTTGACCACATTCACGGACATAGACGCTGCATCATCACACTACCATAATACTCTCTCATCAGCTCTGGACTTTGTCGCCCCCCTCACCTATAGCCGTCCCCACACCAAAAACCCCCAACCCTGGCTAAATGCAAGCACAGCCAGATTGAAACAGCTGTCTCGAGCTGCTGAACGGCGATGGAGGAAAACCAAAGCCAATCATGACTTCCTATTCCATAAACAAGCCCTTCAGGATCTCAGGGCGGCCCTTTCATCTGCTAAGCAAGCTTATTTCTCCTCACTGATTTCTGCACAAGCCCGGAATCCCAAACAACTCTTCAATACTTTCAGTTCCTTACTCCGCCCTCCACCTCCTCCTCCAACCTCCCAAATAACAGCAGAAGAATTTTCGACATTCTTCAAAGGAAAAATTGACAACATTCGACTTGGCTTTGACCCTCAGAATCCCTCACCAATTCAAACAATCCCCCTGCCTTACTCTCTTACTTTCTTCACTCCAATAACTGAGCCTGGACTAACCTCTCTCATATCTAGGACCCACCTGACTACCTGCTCCCTCGATCCTATTCCATCCCACCTTATTCCTCAACTGTCTCCATCCCTCACTCCAGCCTTAACCTGCATATTCAACCTTTCTCTCTCCACTGGCACCTTTCCTTCTTCCTACAAACATGCTGTTATTACTCCGATACTAAAGAAACCCTCTCTCGACCCCTCTGCCCTCTCCAGCTACCGCCCTATCTCACTACTCCCTTTCTCCTCCAAACTTCTTGAACAACATGTCCACTCAGAACTGTCACAATACTTATCCACCAACAATTTATTTGACCCCTTACAATCAGGATTCCGCCGTAACCACTCCACTGAAACTGCCCTCACCAAAGTCACCAATGATCTGCTCACTGCCAAAAGCATTGGTCACTACTCCATCCTTATCCTTCTTGACCTCTCCTCAGCCTTTGATACTGTCAACCACTCTCTGCTTATTGATATTCTCTCCTCTCTTGGGGTTCAAGGGCTTGCGCTCTCTTGGCTCAACTCTTACCTCTCTGATAGATCATTCAGTGTATTCTATTCTAACACGGTCTCATCCTCACGTTCCCTTTCTGTTGGTGTGCCACAAGGTTCTGTCCTAGGCCCCCTACTTTTCTCAGTCTACACCCATGGCCTTGGCAAACTTATAACTTCATTAGGCTTCCAATACCACTTCTATGCGGATGACACTCAGATATATCTCTCAGGCCCCAATCTCTCCTCTCTACAATCTCGTCTCCCCAACTGCCTCTCAGCTATTTCTTCATTCATGTCATCTCGCTACCTCAAGCTAAACATGGACCAGACTGAGCTGGTCATTTTCCCACCCTCTAACTCCCCTCCCCTCTCTAACACGTCTATTTCTGTCAACAATTACACAATAACAGCAACTCCCCAAGCTCGGTGCCTGGGAGTCATTCTGGACTCTGCCCTCTCTTTCAAACCACATATTCACTCCCTGGCCACCTCCTGTCGCCTCCAACTTAAAAACATCTCCCGCATCCGTCCTGTCCTCTCACCTGACACCACTAAAATGCTAGTGCATGCCCTGGTCATATCCCGTCTGGATTACTGCAACATCCTTCTTTGTGGCCTACCAACTAACAGACTGTCACCCCTCCAATCTATCCTGATCCTGCTGCTCGCCTCATCCATCTCTCCTCTCGCTCCTCCAGTTCTGCGCCTCTCTGCCAATCCCTACACTGGCTGCCAGTCCCACAGCGATTCCTGTTCTAAACTCTAACTCTCACATACAAGGCTCTCTCCAACCAGGCCCCTCCCTACATCTCATCTCTAATCCAACAGTATCAACCTAGACGCAGCCTCCGCTCTTCTGCCGACCTTCTCCTGTCCTCCACCCTGGTCACCTCCTCTCACGCCCGCCTCCAGGACTTCTCACGTGCAACTTCAATCTTCTGGAATGCCTTCCCACACCCAATCCGCCACTCCACAACCCTCAAAACCTTCAAAGGCGCCCTTAAAACACACTTATTCAGACAAGCATATAATCTGGCCTAACCAATCTTCTAAAGAGCACATGCCACAAAGCTCAATACTGACTGTTTGTGATCCCTCCCCCTTGTCTTCACCCCTCTTCCTTTAGACTGTAAGCTCACAAGGGCAAGGCTCTCTCCCCTACTGTATCTTGTACTCAGAATATCCATTGTCAACTCTGTAAAACTGCATTTGAAATGGTATATGTATCGTATGTTTCTACCCTGTCTGTAATTACTACTTTGTAAAGCGCTACGGAAGATGATGGCGCTATATAAATAAACAATAATAATAATAATAATAATTGATCACCCATCCGAACGTTTCCAGGGCCGTTACCACCATCTGGGTATCCAACTTTGCCTGCTGGAGAGAATGAGATGTAATGAGAATGTCATCCAGATAAGGGAGAATGCGAATGCCCCTGGCTCTGAGGATGGCCATCACTCCCGCCAGTACCTTGGTGAACACTCTGGGGGCTGAGGTGAGAGCAAAGGGAAGTGCCACAAATTGGTAGTGCTGGTCCTCCAGGGCGAACCTGAGGAACCGCTGATTCCCTGGGAAGACTGGCACATGAAGGTAAGCATCCTTGATGTCTATGGAGGTCATGAAGTCCCTCGGGAGCAAGGAGCTGATCGCGGAGCGCAGGGTCTCCATGCGAAAGCGTCTGGTTCTGATGAACCTGTTGAGAAACTTTAAGTCCAGGATGGGCCTGATGGAGCCATCCCTTTTGGGAACTGTGAAAAGATTGGAATACTAACCTTGACCTCTCTCCCCTGGAGGGACCGGACAGATGACCCCCATACCCAATAAGTTCTGTACAGCATGAAATAGACCCTGAGCAGCCAGGGGGTCTAGAGGAATCCGAGACCTGAGAAATCTTTGGAGGGGGCCGTGCCGCGAACTCTAGCTTGTAGCCGGAGGACACAACCTCCGGAATCCAACTGTCTGAGACCTGTCGTCCCCAGACATGAGCGAAGAGCCGCAGCCGTCCCCCCACCCGTAAGGGTGAGGGCGCCCCTTCATGGCTGAGCGGGCTTAATGACAGATTTGGGCTTAGATCCCCAGGAGGATCCAGGACGGGCACGGCCTCTACCCTTGCCCCAGAAATCACCCCTGTGCCCCGCAAAGGGTACCCCCTCCCTGACCTGGATCCACGAAAGGAGGGGGTAAAAGACCCTGAACCCCGAAAGGGCCGCAGTTGTCTTTTGCGTTGGAGCAACCTACCTCCTTTTGCAAAAAGGTCCAACCGGTCACCAAAAAGGCGCAGCCCCTTAAAGGGTAGCCCTGTGAGAGCCTTCTTAGCAGCATTGTCAGCTGCCCACTGGCGCAGCCAGACCGAGCGGCGAATATAAACAACCAGAGCCGAGGTCCTGCTGCACATCCTAATGGTGTCATTTAAGGCAGAAAGAATATAAGCAATAAACATCTCACATTGTGATAAGGCTCTAAATTCGGCACTGGAAGAATCATCAGGATAGCCTTCTAACAGGCCCTTGACCAGTCCTAATGGTTACAGCAGTAATAGCAGAAGCACAGACCGGGCGCAGGGCCGATCCCGCACAGGCAAAGGCATGGGAAGCCAGCTCGTCAATATGTCGGTCCTCACTATCCTTCAATGTAGTGGAATCAGGGGAATGCACCACAGAAGTATTAGACAACCCCAAAACCGGAGCATCCACCTCTGGTGGAGTTGACCAACATTTAACCACATTTAACAATTCCGAATCTGAGAATAATTCCCCCTCCTCAAGCGGGGTACAGTCAGACAAATTAAGGAATCCTTCCGTCTCCATAGGGAAGGCAGACGCAGGAGGCGCCAAGTGCCGTCTTTTAGCTGGGGCCTTACGGGCCACAGAGCTAGCAATCAACCTCTCAATGTTGGCCAGCCTGGAAGACACATCAGGCTGAGACTCCCCACTAGTTTTAATCTCACTGGGGGTCATGATCAACCGAGGGGGGGTGGGAGAAGACATGGTGGGCGCAGGCCCAGACAAGTGCAGCCCAGAGTGCCGCGCAAGTGCCTGCTGGGCGCAGGGTACACAGACCCGCACATCATCGCTTACAGGGGATTCCCCACACACCACACAGCCGGGCTTGCCCAGATGGGACCCAGAGCACAATATCCTGAGAAGCCTCCATATGGTGATTTTTGGTGTCACAATGACCAATGGGAATTACGCTGTGCAGCTACCCGGGATGCCCCTTAACTGTCCGCTAGGATAGTGGGAGGATTTTATTGTTTTTTAGGCCTCTAATATAGTAACTAGACTAATAGAAGGCACAGGACCGGGAGAAACCTCTAATTAGTTTTCCAGCCTGAAAGACATAAGAAGACAATAACCGCATTAATTAAACAGGAGTGAAAGGCAATTAAAATATAAAAGGGGGCCCGCAAGGGCACTCACAGACCGCCAGTCGATCCGGCAGGAGGGACAAGATGGCGCTGCAGGGCTCTGAAGGAGCTGGCCGCATGAGGAAGCACCGCGGAGCGCGACCAGCGTTAAGCCACGCCCCCTCCAGGAAGCGCGGGGTTACAGGCTGAAGACAGCCACCCCGCAGCCAATCAGCAGCCCCCCCCCCGACGAGCAGTATAATGGGAGAAGGGGGAGTAAGGAGCCCATTAAACATTAATAAATGTAAGGCAAGGCAATAGCGAACGGGGCATCCCAAGTCAGGATCACCAGTAACCTGACAACCGCCTACCCTTTGGTGGGGGATTTGCGGTGGAGCAAGCTCCAATGGAGCCCCTCTAATAGGCGCTGCCTACCATCACCCGACCATGCAGCCGGGCTGGGAGGCAGAATAAAAGTGGAACGGGTGGGATTAGTCCTACAGGGCCCAGGGCTGTGAAGCCCAGCTCACCTGCAAGAAGAGAACCCATCATCTTGTCCTTCGCAGCCCACTGCAGAGAAGAAACTGGGGAATTAGTGGGAGGTCCCGGGTATATATGGACTGGGAGGGGCCTCTTTTTTGCCATCTCTGCAGTAAAGCGCCTTCTTGTGGACTATATCCCAGATGTTATGAATCATTATCTGGAGCAGGACGTGCTGCATACTTAGAATAATGATACACTTTTAAAGAGCCCATTGATATCTACTTTCTCTTTTTTCTTAAATAATTACTGGCAGACCTGGCACTGCTGCATTCCAGTAGCTTACTGTATAATGAGACTCTAATCTGGGAAAATTATTCGGTTGTATTATAATCAAATACATATTAAAATAAATTATGCAAATAAGTTTATATATCAACTATATTACTACCTCAAGTTGCAAATACATGATTAGCTTTAATGATAGTGTTGGAATTTTATCTTTATTTATAAAGTTATTTTCCTGAATCAAGACTACAGTCTGACTCCCAGAGAGATCTGAAGGCAAAAACGAGGACCAAAACACATTCCGCCCAGCCCTAGACTTTACAAGACCTTAGGATGGGGCAATTCCCTCTAGGGGCATCCTGATTTGGGAATCCCTGCAGTTTGAAACCTCCCAGGGTCCTGTAAACTAACTTTAATCTGTGATTTCACAGTACATGCACAGCCCTTATATGGCATCCCTGCACTCTCATGGCCTGACAGACTTAAAGTGGACCTTCACCCTTAATAAGAGCCTATCGTATATGGTTCCCACACCCTGTACATACAGATTGCTTGCATTAAAAATGATCCTACCTGCATCTACTGCATTTTCTGAGCCTTTTAACAACCAAGATTGCGGCCCATGGAGTCTCAGGCTGCCTGAAAACAAACTGTCTTCTGACTGTGTCACTCTGCATTCAGGGATTTCTGTCCTTTCTCTGACCCCAGCTCTGCTCTGTCTGTGCAAAGCACAGCTATAACCCCGCTCCCCGCACTTTATCCCGCTCTCCTCTGCTCCGTATGTGATGCTTCTGAGGCAAGATGGCGGCGCCCTCATCCTAGAGCTCTGAGTTGCAGCCCAGTGGGGGAAGGAATAATAAGTGACTAAAAACATAAAATCTATTAATTTTAGATGCTGGAGAAAGAGGGTTTGGGCTTTTAATAAAATGAGGCTGAAAGACTGGTTTAAAAGTCTGTTGGCAGAAGCACGCAGGGTTGAGAGAGTGGGATTGCCACAGGGCGCTGTGATGAAGCAGCTTTAACACAGAGTGCACTCTACTTAATGTGTACCTATACCCAGAAAGGAAGTTTATGTTATGTTACATCACATATCCCCAGCCCAGTGCCCCAAAACGGCCTTTGCCCAATATTCATAACACCACAAACTGAATGCAGTTGGCCATATAGAGTACACACAGCTCAGCATTGGGGAGCACTTAACTCCATCACTGCTCTCATCCCCTTACCTGTCCTCACATGAGTTTATCTCGCTGGCTAATCTCTTTCCCTTTCTCCATGCACCCGCAAACCACGCTCTGCCACTTGTAAATCCCACAGTCACCTCCTCTCCCTTTCTCTGCTCCTATTTGCCGCTAGTGACATTGCTCAAAACCCAGGCCAATTTCCTTCACCTCCTTGCTCCTCTACACCCCCCATCTCATCAGACAAACCTTCACCATGGTATCATGCCAACACCCGGAACCTAGCCAACCTCATAACAATCACCCCCTCCCCACGCACTCCCACCATTGTCACCTATGCACTGTGAAATGCACGTTCAGTGTGCAACTGGAATACATCCATGACCTCTTCACTACTAACCTCTTCACCTTCATGGCCGTAACTGAAACCTGGCTCACCTACTCTAATACAGCCTCACCCGCTGCCCTCTCATACGGGGGCTTACAGTTCAGCCACACCCCAAGGCCGAGCAACAAACAGGGTGGAGGTGTCAGCAGCCTTCTGTCTGAACACTGCTCATTTAACCCCAACCCCTGCTCTACCCTCCCTTTCCTTCCCTTCTTTTGAAGTTCACTGTGTCTGTCTCTACTCTCCCTGTCACCTAAACATTGCGATTATCTATCGCCCTCCTGGACCTGCCACTCTCTTTCTGGACCACTTCTCAACTTGGCTTCTCCACTTCCTGTCCTCTGACATCCCGGCTATAATAATGGGCAACTTCAACATACCCATTGACACCAACCACCCTGCAACCACCAAACTACTATCCCTAACCCCCTCCTTTGGCCTCAAACAATGGTCTACTAGCCCCACCCACAAATATGGACATACACTTGACCTACTCTTTATTCACCTCTGCTCTGTATCCAGTCTTTCCTCATCACCACTTCCCCTCTCTGATCACAGCCTACTAACACTCTCTTCACTTACCACCACGCCCCCTGCACACAAACCTGCTATTCTGCGCAGGATCCTCAGAAACCTAGACCTTCTATCTCTCTCCAATGCTTTACATCCCCTTCACGCCCTGCCCTCATTTACCAAAGTAGACGCTGCAGCTTCATACTACCATACCACACTAACTGCTGCCCTTGAATTGGTTGCTCCCCTTAACTACAGCCGCCCTCAGCCCAAAAATACAATTCTGTGAAATACTCACCTGTAGAATTGGTATTATACGTATACAGTACGTCCTGCTCCAGATATAATACTTACACTTGGGTATTCTCCGCCAGATGGCGCTGTGCACTGCAGACATGCAAAAACAGGCTCCTCCCGGCCCTTCAAATACCCAGGGACCTCCCACAAATCCCCAGCATTGAAAAGCAGTGAAAAAGAAGCCGGGAGAAACTAACCACCAAAAACTGGTAATAACAACAATGATAGCAATCATCATACAGGGGATCCAGAATAATGCAAAAACCAGGGTGGGGTGGAGCAGGACAAACTGTATACGTATAATACCAATTCTACAAGTGAGTATTTCACAGAATTGTATTATTCTAAGTATACAGTACGTCCTGCTCCAGATATAATACTTACACTTGGGACATCCAATAGCAGTGTCCATAAAGTAGGGTGGGATCCCCAACAAAAAGGCACAGCAGACAGATAAAAGCGCTGTCACCTGCAAACCTTGCTACCAAGAGTGACATGAGCAAGGCTCTAACGTCAACCTCATAAAAACCTTTGAAAAGGTATGAACAGAGAACAGGTAGCGGTCTAGCAAACTTGTTCCACAGAAACCTGGTGCCGAAAGGCCCAAAGATACCGAAGCACAAGTAGAATCAGAAATAAGGCGAGAAGAAGATTCTTCCCCTTAAAAGAACAGGCCTGAGTAACAGCCTGACAAGTCCAAAAGCCAACAGCAGCCTTGGCAGAAGCCGAAAACTTTTTCTAGGACCAGAAGGGACAACCCATCCAAGTAAAGACCAGGCCAAAGGCCGCATAATCCCTGGAATCAGACGAAATCAGGCACATACAGGATGGAGACGCCCGCAAACCCCAAGGGGCAACAGCCCCCTAAGGGACGAGAGACAATCCAGGAAACACTTCCAACACTGTAGAGGGAATGTAGACCCCCTTTTCTCAGCGATACTAGGAATAAGGCCCAGAAGAAAGACAAAGTCTTGAATACACGAGCATAAGACACCACCTTAGGCGTAAAGCGGAACACCACCTCATCTTGGTATATATATCTATGAACGAGGGCTAGCTAAACAGAGCGGCACACGGCTGACTGAAGTAACAGTCCCTAGAAGGACAACTTGAGGGTAAGAACAGTCAGACAGCATCCGGAATAGGTCCAAAGGGAACATCCCGCAAGGCAAGCAGAATAAATTCGAATCCCAACAGGGAACATAGAATTACGTGGGGGACGCACATGAGTAACCCCCTGAAAGAAGCCTTAACCAAGGAAACTTGAGCAAAAGACTTCTACAGGAAGTCGGACAGGGCAGAACCTGACCCTTCAGAGTACTGAGTGGGAGAATTCCAACTCCAACCCATGCTGTAATAACTCTAGAACCCTGGGAACAGAGAACGCCCGACAGGGAAGAGACCTAGACTCACACCAATCAATATGGGTACGCATACCCTATAATAGATGGAAGAAGAAGAAGAAGCTTGCTCCTAGTCTTCCCATAGTCTCAATCACCAAGACAGATAAGCCTGTCTCCATCAAGATGGATGTTTCAGCAGTCAGGCCGTCTAGGCCAGAGTCTGTAGATCGGGGTGATGTAAAGGGGGCCCTGAGTGAGCAGAGCTGGTACTCCTGGCAGAACGCACAGATCTACTGTCCTCAGTACCACGTCTGCGAACCACACTCCACTAGGCCACCCGGGGGCCACCAGAACCACTGGTCCCCCCTTCCAGAGCAATTTTGCACAGAACCCTGCCTAGCAGGAGGCATGGAGAAAAACATACAGAACAGAATGTCCTGCCATAACATTACTAAATCATTATGACCACGGCCAGAGAATCCTGGGACAGGGAAACAAGGGCCGAGAGCTTGTGATAGTGACGGGGCCCACACAGATCCACACTGGTTGGACCTCATAGTGACACAAGGATTAGCACATCCTGTCGCAGAGGGACTTCCACCGGAGCGAATACCACTGATATGCAGGAAATATTGTCCACCACCCAGATCAGGATCGGAGACACTTCCCGGAGGACCCTCCTGCACCGGGTCCCTCCCTGAATATTCAATGTAGGCCAAGGCCGTCAGCTAGGCCTAGCTCCCCCGAACAGGCCCTGAAGAGGAGTAGGCAAGCGAGTTAGAACTAACTTGAACACTCAGAGATTCAAACATTGATAGGTGTATAGGCCTCCTAAGGGCCCTACCTCCCCTGGAACCGTAGGGACTTCCAGAAGAAGAACCCCCCTCAACCTGATAGATTGGCATCCATGGTGACTGTCTACCCAGGAAAGGGCCAGAAGGGACTGCCCTCAGACAGGTTCCTTGAGTTCATCCACTACAAGAGGGACCTCCTCACCAGGGAGGAAGGCACACACACCCTGCTCCAGGGATGCTGGGTCCTTGTCCTGTAGGACAAATAGGAGAAGTTGCAGAAGGCCCCAGGGGGGACTGAGCATAAGGGGCCTCTTCAGAGTACGCCACCAGCGGGCCCACCAGCTGCGTCCCCTGCCTGGTGGAGGGACGGGGACAGCAAAGAGGGACTGAGCCCATACAACCAGTGTCACGGTCTCGGTCTCACCTGCCTCTCGTTCCCCCGCTTACTCCGGTCCTTCTCGGTTGCAGCCGGCGGCGGGCCGGCGTCGCTCCTGCCCGCCCGCCGCTCGGCTGTCACGAGCAGCCGCTCGGGAGGCTTCCGGCCTAGCCGCGCCGGGAGCGGGCGCGCCGCTCTCCGTGCGGCGCGCTCCCGGCGCGCGTCCCCATACACGCGCGCGCGCGCGTCTGTTAGTGTCATATGCCCTCCGGCGGCGCTGCACACAGCGCGCCCGCCGGAGGTAATTAGTGTTGGGCCAATGAGCCCTTGTAGTCTGTATTGCTTTCTGTTGTCCGCCTCCCTAAAGTGAATTGGGCCAATGAGCCCTTGCTATTAAAGGGCATGTGCCCTATAACACAGTCCGCCTCCCTATTTTACTGGGCAATCTGCCCGAAGATCCCAGTTGCTCCAATCACCACTCTCCTCCCCGCAGCCAATCCAGTCTGTCCCCATCCTATAAAAGTACTCACCCTGCAGTCAGTCGTTGCCCGTTATAGCGTGCTACTGGGTGTGTTTTGGATTGCTCTTCTCCTTGTGATTTTGCCTCGTTTTTGACCATCCCTGATTGCCGCCTGGACCGACCTTTGCTTGCCCTTTTGACTACGATTCTGCCTGCTCCTTTGTACCGCGAACTTCTGACCTCCCGTTGTGACCCTTGGCTTACCCCTGACCATTCTTCCGTCTAACCCTTCTGTACCGTGCCACCTCGGATTGACCACCTGTGTATGACCCCTGTCCGTTTTCGCTACTCAGTCTTGTCCTTGGATTCATCTACCTTCCCCTGCATAAATCAGCATCCTTTGTGCTAATAAGACCTGGGGGCAACCGTGTCCGGTGAGGCGTGTCTAGCGTCCCGGCAAACGGGGGCTTACTATAGGTGAAGAAAGCAGCGGAGATTGGGGGTTGCTGGTTTATTGGAAGGTGGGTGTCTCCGGGACCTGACATTATAACGGGCCAACTAAGGAAGAATATCTTCTAGATGGAAGAATTGATCCAACAGGTTCAAGCTATGGCCACTGCCATTAATCAGCTGGCTCAACGAGTGGCCGCGCAAGAGAATCGTCAGATGCCTGCGCCAACGGATCCTTCTCCGACCATCGAGCCCAAGATCCCTCTCCCCGAGAAATTTTTGGGGGATCGGGCGAAATTTTCTAACTTTAAGAATTCTTGCGAACTCTACTTCCGCCTTCGACCCCACGCATCTGGATCCGAAGCGCAACGTGTTGGGCTAGTCATTTCACTCCTCCAGGGCGACCCACAGACCTGGGCGTTTGGTCTAGCTCCGTCTGATGAAGCCTTGCAGTCGGTCTCTTCTTTTTTTTCGGCCATGGAACTACTGTATGCTGACCCAGATCGGGCCGCGACGGCGGATTCTAAATTGCGGAACCTGAGACAGGCCAAACGTTCTGCTGAAGAATATAGCGCAGAATTTCGGCGGTGGGCTATAGATTCCCAGTGGAACGACCCGGCTTTATGTAGCCAATTTAGAATGGGGCTCTCCGAAAACATCAAGGACATCCTGGTGAATTATCCTTTGCCTAAAAACCTAGATGAATATATGCAACTGGCCATCAGGGTGGATCGACGTCTTCGAGAAAGGCGCCAGGAAAGAGGCAAGGACCAACCTTGGGGGTCCTCGCGTCAAGAGTCAAGCTTTAAGGGGGCAGCCGTTTCCTCTCCTTCCGTGTCGCATGAGGAACCGATGCAGCTTGGCGTTACCCACCTCTCTCAGGCGGAGAAGGTTCGGCGCAGATCCCAAGGCCTCTGCCTCTATTGTGGTAATCCGGGTCATTTTGCCAAGACCTGCCCAAACAAGGCTCCGGTGGCGGGAAACTTCAACGCCTAGATCTTGCAGAGGGACCTCTTCTAGGCGATCAGGTATCGTTCCCTCCAGACAATCGTGTACTCTTACCTGTTACACTCTCTTGGGGTCCGTCCCGGACTATTGCCTCCGCCTTCATCGATAGTGGAGCGGCTGGCAATTTCCTGGATAGATCCTTAGCCATCACTCTAGGGATCCCGTTAATCCCATTAGAAAATTCCCTTCGGGTCCTGGCGGTCAACAATAAACCCATTGAGGGGGGGGTGGTCTCCCACAAGACCCCTGGGGTGAATTTAGTCGTAGGATCTGCCCACTCGGAAGAAATAGAATTTTTGATTATTGAAAGTCCCGTCTCCCCTATCGTTTTAGGATTTCCCTGGTTAAAGGTCCATAACCCTGTGATAGATTGGAGATCGGGGGATCTGGTGAAGTGGAGTCCTTCATGTCAAAGTCGTTGTTTTTCTATATCCCTTAGGACCACACCAATTGTCCTTGATGGGTTACCTCCAGTCTATGCAGATTGGGCAGACGTATTTTCGGAGAAATCCGCCGACATTCTTCCACCCCATAGGGCCTACGACTGTCCTATTGACTTACTCCCAGGTACTATGCCCCCTAGGGGGAAGCTATATAATCTCACTAGATCCGAAGAACAGGCCATGAAAGATTATATCACCGAAAATCTCCAGAAAGGTTTTATCCGTCCTTCCACCTCCCCTGCCGGTGCTGGGTTCTTCTTCGTCGAGAAGAAGGACGGCGGCTTACGCCCCTGCATAGATTATCGTGGGTTAAATAAGATTACTGTAAAAAATAGATATCCTCTACCATTAATTAATGACCTTTTTAATCAGGTCTCTGGGGCCCAGGTCTTCACTAAGTTAGACCTTCGAGGAGCATATAACCTTATTCGCATACGGCAGGGGGATGAATGGAAAACGGCCTTCAATGTAAAGGATGGGCATTATGAATACTTAGTGATGCCATTTGGGTTATGCAATGCTCCGGCAGTGTTTCAAGATTTTGTCAATGACATATTCCGTGATTTTTTGGGTCAGTTTCTCGTGGTCTATTTAGACGACATACTGATTTTTTCCCGTTCTCTGGTGGAGCACCGTCAACATGTCAAGGCGGTGTTGCAGAGACTGCGGGAAAATCGTCTCTATGCTAAAATCTCCAAATGTGTTTTTGAAATGTCTGAAATCCCGTTCCTAGGATTTATAATCTCCAAACGGGGATTGGTGATGGATCCTTCCAAGGTTTCTGCTATTCTGGAGTGGGAACAACCTAGAACCCTAAAGGCGCTTCAGAGATTTTTAGGATTTGCGAATTTTTACAGGCAGTTTATAAAGGGTTTCTCGTCCATTGTGAGTCCTTTAACAGATCTCACTCGTAAGGGCGCTTTTGTTGAGGAGTGGCCTCCCTCAGCTAAAAACGCCTTTCAAGTGTTAAAGGAGACCTTCACCTCCGCTCCCATTTTGATACATCCCGACACCCGGCTTCCATTTCTATTAGAGGTTGACGCCTCGGAACTGGGAGTAGGAGCTGTTCTTTCTCAGTATGCGGGAGATCCTGAGAAACTACATCCCTGTGCATTTTTCTCTCGGAAGTTTTTGCCTGCTGAACGCAATTACGATGTTGGGAATAGGGAACTATTGGGTATTAAACTGGCCTTTGAAGAATGGCGCCACTGGCTAGAAGGTTCCCTACACCCCATCACGGTGTATACTGATCACAAGAATCTGGAGTATTTAGAGTCTGCCAAGAGACTCAACTCCCGTCAGGCGCGATGGGCACTCTTCTTTTCTCGATTTAATTTTATTATCACCTATAAGCCGGGGAAGAAGAATGCCAAAGCAGATGCCCTATCCCGTAATTTCGGGGATTGTAAGGACCAGAGTGGTCCTCCAGAATCGATATTGCCTTTGGGTTGTGTTGTGGCGGCTCTTCTCCCTGACCTGTCTAGTTCATTGGTACCATTTCAGGTTGATTCTCCTCCGGGTAAACCCTCTGATTGTTTATTTGTTCCGCCTCATTTGCGTCTGGCCGTGTTACAGGAACTACATGATGCCAAGTCGGCTGGTCACTTAGGTGTTCGTAAGACTTTAGCTATTGCCAAACGTCATGTCTGGTGGCCCACCATCCGACGCGATACTTCCGCCTTTGTCGAAGCATGTCCGGTATGCGCCCGAAGTAAGACCACTCATGGGTCCCCTGCGGGATTATTAGTTCCCTTAGAAATCCCCGCTGAACCATGGTCGCACATATCCATGGATTTTATTGTTGATCTTCCTCCGTCACAGGGGAATTCTGTAATTTGGGTGGTGGTGGATCGCTTCAGTAAAATGGCACACTTTATTCCATTGATAAAACTTCCGTCGGCACCAGATTTAGTACAACTATTCATTAAGCATGTTTTTCGCCTCCATGGTTTACCTCAGAATATTGTTTCGGATCGAGGAGTTCAGTTTGTATCTCGTTTTTGGAAAGCTTTCTGCAATCGTTTAGGTATTAAAGTGTCGCTCTCTACCGCCTATCACCCGCAGTCTAATGGACAGACCGAACGGGTAAATCAATGTTTAGAACAATATCTACGCTGTTTCGTCTCCGATCGCCAAGAACAATGGGCGGAATTCATCGAATTTGCAGAATTCGCCTTTAACAATGCGCCGAGTGAATCTACTAGGTTTTCGCCTTTTTTTTGTAATTACGGTAGAAATCCAAAGGCATCATCTTTTTCTGGTCCTTCCTCCAACTTGCCGGCCTTGGAGGAATGGCTGCGAGAAAGGACTAAAGTATGGTCTGAAATACAGACTAACTTAAAGAAAGCCTCTGGAACTTACAAAACCTTTGCGGACCGACATAGGTCGCTTGAACCACCATTTCAGGTGGGTGATTGGGTCTGGGTCTCTACTAAAAATATTGCCCTTCGACAGCCCTCGTCTAAGCTAGGACCTAAATTTATCGGTCCGTTTCCTATCACAGATAAACTAAGCGACGTTACCTTTAAGGTCCAGTTACCTTCATCCATGAGAATTCCGTCGTCCTTTCATGTCTCTTTGTTAAAATCTGCCAAGAATATTCAGGTGTCGTCTCCTCCTCCGATCATAGTGGAAGATGAGCCTGAATTTGAAATTAATAGAATACTTGACGCTCGGGTGCTGCAAAACTCTCTACAGTATTTAATTGATTGGAAGGGTTTTGGTCCTGAGGAAAGGTGTTGGGTACCAGCCAAGGATGTCCATGCTAAAACCCTTATCAATAGGTTTCATCGTGAGAATCCGGATAAGCCTGGTAAGGGTCCTGAGGCCCCTCGTGAAGGGGGGGGTAGTGTCACGGTCTCGGTCTCACCTGCCTCTCGTTCCCCCGCTTACTCCGGTCCTTCTCGGTTGCAGCCGGCGGCGGGCCGGCGTCGCTCCTGCCCGCCCGCCGCTCGGCTGTCACGAGCAGCCGCTCGGGAGGCTTCCGGCCTAGCCGCGCCGGGAGCGGGCGCGCCGCTCTCCGTGCGGCGCGCTCCCGGCGCGCGTCCCCATACACGCGCGCGCGCGCGTCTGTTAGTGTCATATGCCCTCCGGCGGCGCTGCACACAGCGCGCCCGCCGGAGGTAATTAGTGTTGGGCCAATGAGCCCTTGTAGTCTGTATTGCTTTCTGTTGTCCGCCTCCCTAAAGTGAATTGGGCCAATGAGCCCTTGCTATTAAAGGGCATGTGCCCTATAACACAGTCCGCCTCCCTATTTTACTGGGCAATCTGCCCGAAGATCCCAGTTGCTCCAATCACCACTCTCCTCCCCGCAGCCAATCCAGTCTGTCCCCATCCTATAAAAGTACTCACCCTGCAGTCAGTCGTTGCCCGTTATAGCGTGCTACTGGGTGTGTTTTGGATTGCTCTTCTCCTTGTGATTTTGCCTCGTTTTTGACCATCCCTGATTGCCGCCTGGACCGACCTTTGCTTGCCCTTTTGACTACGATTCTGCCTGCTCCTTTGTACTGCGAACTTCTGACCTCCCGTTGTGACCCTTGGCTTACCCCTGACCATTCTTCCGTCTAACCCTTCTGTACCGTGCCACCTCGGATTGACCACCTGTGTATGACCCCTGTCCGTTTTCGCTACTCAGTCTTGTCCTTGGATTCATCTACCTTCCCCTGCATAAATCAGCATCCTTTGTGCTAATAAGACCTGGGGGCAACCGTGTCCGGTGAGGCGTGTCTAGCGTCCCGGCAAACGGGGGCTTACTATAGGTGAAGAAAGCAGCGGAGATTGGGGGTTGCTGGTTTATTGGAAGGTGGGTGTCTCCGGGACCTGACAACCAGATTGTCCACTTTATTGCTGAGGAAGGAAGATCCTTGCTTGAACTGTATAAAAATCATTCATAGGAATGGAGTTACCAATGAAGGGGACAATAATGACTTGTGGTGTATGATCACCCCTCCAAATAACTCCCAAATGGACACTCTTCAGCCGAGTATCCAACGTAGCCAGATGTAGAGACTGGGAAGTGATGAGGACGTCCAGGTAGGTCATCGCGCGGACATCCCTTGGTCTCATGAGAAACCACACCCCCGTCAGCACCCTGGTGAGCACTCTGGGAGCTGAAGAGAGGCCAGATGACAAGGTCACGATTATCAGTGTTGGTCAACCAACGCGAATCTGAAGAAGCTCGGTGTCCAGAAGACACAGGGAAGTAAAAATAAGCAGCATTGAGCTCCACAGACGGCAAGAAGCCCCCGACGCGCAAGGAGCCGATGGCCGAGCGCAGTGTTTCCATGGCAGAAACCGCCTGTAATTGACGAATTGCTGAAAATCTGTGAGACCAGATTGGGCCAGACTGACCCATCCTTTTTTGGGGAACTGTGGAAAGGTTAATGTATCGGCCCCTGCCTCTGCCTATTAAGGGCAATCTGCAAGAGACCCCCAGACCCCGCAGGCCTTGCATGGCCTGCACCAGCACCTGAACAGAGGCAGGGACCAGGAGCACCCGGGACCCGATAAACTTGGGGGAGGCCGCGCAGCAAACTCTATCTTATATCCGGAGGGCACTACCTCCTGAATCCACCAGTCTGAGGCGTGATACCTCCTGGCATGAGCAAGGTGCCGCAGCCGTCCCCTCACCCAGACGGGCAAGGGCGCCCCAACATGCTTGAGGGGATGTTGGTGGAAGACTTAGGCTTAGCCTGAGTCAGAGACTAGCTCTCCTTCATCTGAATGGGTATAGTAACACGGAGTAGTCAACTCCTCAGTTCCCATAGGACAACAGAAAACGGGAGGCGTCAAGGGCCACTTCTTACCAGGGCCCCTGCGCCCTGACAACCTCGCCATAATCTGATCAGCCGTAGGCAGGCTGGAAGACACAGCAAGCTGCAAATCCCCACTTGTATGCGACTCAGCAGGAGAGAGATTTAAGCATGGGGAAATAGGTGAATTGAAACGAGGTGCAGCCACTGGCAAGCCTGATTGCAGGCCAGTGCTTGCTCGGCACATGGTGCGCAGACCCATGCCCTGTCAGCATCAGCATGGGGTTGACCACACGCTATACACAGCCGGTCTTGTCCCAGAGGGACCCCGGTCACATAATTCTGAGATGCCTCCATATGGTGATTATCTAAGCACAATATGCCAGCAGGGATTTACGCAATAGGCAACCCTGGATGCCCCAAGGACCCGCTAGGAAGGTGGGAGAATTTTACAAGGCCCGCTATAATTTAACCCAGGCCGGGGAAGCCACTGGATTCAACTGTCTGAAGACATAATGGGAATAAAGGGGTGTCAGAGCCATGCGCAGTAATAGGAATCATGAAAATCGCCCGTGAGGGCACTTACAGACCAAGGTAGGAGGAGGGCCGTTACCACGCACGCGCGACTAGCATCAAAATGGCGGCAAGCGAACCTCGAAGGGCGGGCCAGAGCGGGCCGTGGCGCGGAGCGCGCCAAATCAGGCCCCCGCCCCCCGAAGAGCGCAAAGCTCTAAGGCAGTAGAAAATATTGTAAAAAGAAGCAGAGTGTATGATACACATAGCATAGATGATTTTTGCCAATGGAGACGCCGCAGCGTCTGGGGTCAATATTGTAAAGAGAGGCAGAGTGTATGACACACATAGCATAGATGATTTTTGCCAATGGAGACGCCGCAGCGGCTGGGGCGACGCAGCCGCCAGGCGCAGCACATCCAATAAGGAAAGAGACGAGCGCGGCGGCGGCAGATAACAATAAAAAAGCAAACAGCATGGCTCTGACACCAAGTTACAAGTCAAGGACAATACTAAGGCCATAATCGTGTAATCGCAGTACACTTGAGACCGCCACACACACAGCTACGGGGGAAACGAGGGAGGATGGCGACCCTTTGGGTAGGGTAGGGCCCACCCATACACGGGGCAATAATGCGGGAGGGGCATCCACTATGAGGCTCACCATCAGCCTAACCGCCTACCCTATGGTGGGGGACTGCGGTGGAGCATGGCTCCGTTAAGCACACATGGTGCTGCCTACCTTCACCCGACCAGCGCAGCCCAGGCTGGGAGGCACATCACAAGGACGGGTGGGAATAGTCCAACAGGGCCGCAGGCTGTAAAAGCCCCGCTCACTTGCGAGAGAGTGATACTTCATGTCTTCGCAGTCGGCACTGCAGAGAAATCTGGGGATTTGTGGGAGGTCCCTGGGTATTTGAAGGGCCGGGAGGAGCCTGTTTTTGCATGTCTGCAGTGCACAGCGCCATCTGGCGGAGAATACCCAAGTGTAAGTATTATATCTGGAGCAGGACGTACTGTATGTGACATCAAATGTCCTCATTTATGTCAAGTTTTCCCCCTCTGCCTCATCTCCAGCATTCCTACAGACATCCTATAACAAATAAACAGTTCTCCAAAGTCTTCCTGCACACAGGGGCAATAAATCCTTATCTAGGAACAGAAAACTCCACTGATAAGGAAAGGTTGGGGGAGTGCAGCTTGGAGAAGAGATTTACAATAATTTGTCCACACAGCACCCACCCAGGGAGGGGGATGGCATCTGTCTGTCCAGCCCCTTGGAATTTAGGATAAATCAGGGGAAGAAATGGTTTTGAGGGTCAGATACAGAGGGTCCTATCTTCAATCGTGGGGTGTCTGATCCATTGCTCCTTCTAACCCTCAGATAACTGAAGACTTTGTATCCATTTAAGAGGTATAGGATTTTCAGTGCTTACTCCCCTTTTATTTTATAACTGTTTTTCTGCACATTTGTTTATTGTCTTTTTTTATTATTATTTGAATTTTTGTCGTTTTATTAAAATTTAAAAATTTCCATTTTGCACGGGCCTCACCTTCTTGGCAATTAGAAATCCTCTAACCTGGTTCCCTTGAAGCTCTAAAAACGACCCTGGTTTCTGAAGATTGTATGACCGCTCGTAATTGTGTATTAACCCATAGACAGTAAGATCGATTGTAACTAATCCATTGTATTATTGGGAAAGCGTAACTAATCATATAGTGTTACAAGGTTGAATGACTCACAGTTAACTTGGAGTGCTGCATGGTGACTGTGTGTGACCCAGCAGATTGCAAGCTGATTGTATCTGATCGTTCGACAGCAGAACTGATCAGACTCTCCTTGGGATAAGTGTGGGACGGAATCAGTGTGTATTGCCTGTGCCCTGCTTGTATGTGGAGAGGGGTGTGTAAGTGTGTGTGGTGACTGTCTCGATTACTCGCCAGCAGAGTTTGATCGGATGGTGATTGAGGAGGGTTCCACCGGTCCAATTTAATCGTTTAAAGTGTAGTTGCGGTGGTGGTGGCAGCGTGTTGTAATTGGTGTGTGGGGTGTTTTTGGTGTGAATGCTCTCTGTGCTGGAAGCAACCCACACACGTCGCAGATCGCTCGATCAAACAGACGTTGACCGATCGATTCCGTGACACTGTATACTTAGAATAAAAGACAACCTTTGCTTAGTACTAACACTGCAACATTGAAACTGCATTCTCGAGTTGCTGAACGGCATTGGAGAAAATCCAAAACCAAGGAGGACCTCCTGTTATACAAGAAAGCCCTTCAGGAACTCAGGACTGCCCTTTCATCTGCTAAACAGCAATATTTTACATTACTCATATCAGCACAGGTCCAAAAGAGCTATTTAACACTTTCAACTCCCTACACCGCCCACCACCACCTCCTCCATCCTCACAGCTAACAGCTGAGCAATTTCCCACATACTCTAAAGATAAAATTGACATGATTCGAAGTGGCTTCACCCCTCAGAACACTTCTCCTCTACCAACCCCCTCCGCCCTACTGATTAACTAATTTAACACGGTCTCTCCTCTCTGGTCTCAAAGGCCCACCTGCTCCCTTGATCCCATTCCATCCCATCTTATCCGTCAACTGTCTCCATCGGTCATTCCAGCTCTAACCTCTTTATTTAACCTCTCCCTCTCCACTGGTACCTTTCCTTCTTCTCCAATCTCTCTGCTCCCTTTCTCATCCAAGCTTCTTGAACAGCATGTCCACACAGAACTAATTCACTATCTGTCTACAAACTCCCTCCTAGATCCCCTCCAGTCTGGTTTCCGCTCATGTCACGCCACCAAAACTGCCCTCAAAGTCACCAATGATCTACTGACAGCCAAATCCAAAGGCCACTACTCTGCTCTCATTCTTCTCGACTTATCCTCTGCTGTTGACAGTCGACCATGCTCTGCATCTCAATATTCTTTCTGACCTTGGAATCCAAGGTCTTGCACTCTCTTGGCTCTCCTCCTATCTCTCTCATCGCACATTTAGTGTATCTTACTCAAACACCATTTCCTCTCGCCGACCTCTGACTGTTTGTGCACCACAAGGCTCAGTCCTAGGTCCCCTACATTTTTCAATATACACTTCTGGTCTTGGACAACTAATAACCTTGCTAGGCCTCCAATATCACTTATGCAGATGACACTCGGCTCTACCTCTCTGGCCCAAATCTCTCTTTCCTCCTCTCTCGCCTTCCTGACTGTCTAACAGCCATCTCTTCCTTCATGACCTCTCGCTACCTTAAACTGAAAAAAACAGAACTGGTCATTTTCCCACCATCTCACTCCCCTCCCATCTTACACTCCCATCTTACAATAACTGCAACTCCTCAAGCTTGATGCCTGGGCGTCGTTCTGGCCTCATCTCTTTCATTCACGCCTCACATTCACTCCCTAGCCACCTCCTGTCACCTCCAACTCAAAAATATTTCCTGCATCTATCTCTTTCTCTCACCTGATACCACTAAAATGCTAGGGCATGCCCTGGTCATCTCCCGACTGGACTACCGCAACACCCTCCTCTGTGGTTTGCCAACAAACAGACTAGCTCCTCTCCAATCTATTCTAAACTCTGCTGCTCGCCTCATCCACCTCTCCTCTCGCTTCTCCAGAGCTGCTCCCCCCTGTCAATCCCTCCAATGGTTACCTGTCTCCCAAGAAGTTCAGTTAAAACGTCTAAGACTTACCTACAAAGCTCTCTTTAACCAGGCCCCTTCCTACATTTCATCTCTGATCCAGCATTACCAACCCAAGTGCAACCTCCGCTCTTCCTCTGACATTCTCCTGTCCTCCTCCTTGGTTACCTCCTCGCACTCCCGCCTTCAAGACTTCTCCCGTGGCTCCCCCATCTTCTCTGGAATGCACTTCCCCGCTCAATCCGCCACTCCAAGCCTTTAAAAGTGCCCTCAAAACTCACTTCTTCAGACAAGAATATGACCTGGCTTAAGCAATTCCTATAACCTTCAAATGGCACATGCAGCCTCTAGCTCTACCACTTGTGATCCCGCCCCTTTTGTCTCCAACCCCATCCTTTAGACCAGGGGTACTCAACCACTTCTTGTAAAGGTCCATACGGACTGTCACAGGGGGTTGGATAGTTAGAAATCCGTGCACTTGGGGAGTTAAAGATTCCACAGGCAAAACTAAAAAAGGCTGGGATGGATGGGGCAGAGCTGGGGGGACAGAAATAGATGGGATAAAGCTGGGGGGACAGGAATGGATGGGATAAAGCTGGGGGGACAGGAATGGATGAGATAAAGCTGGGGGGACAGGAATGGATGGGGCTGAGCTGGGGGCCAGAGTTGGATGGGGCAGAGATAGTGGGACAGGGATGGATGGGGCTGAGTTGGGGCAGCAGGACAGGATTGGATGGGGCAAAGAGACAGAGAAACAAAGTTTGTGTGTATGTTGCAATGCCACTTCCCGCCCGTGCATTACTTCATATTGTAATGCTAGGTGTCAGGCAGCAGAGTCATAACACTGGCAGGGAGACTACGCACTACATCGCCGATCAAGTAAAGGGGGCAGTGCTGAGCATGGCAACACAGAAGCAACTGAGTGTAGGGCTGTCAGGGCAGGGAGAAATTTGGCGCCGAGGTCCGCATTCGGACCCCGGTCCACCAGTTGAGTACCACTGCTTTAGACTGTAAGCTCGCAAGGGCAGGGCACCCATTCCTATTGTCTCCTGTGCTCACAACACTTGGTTTAAACCTCGTGGCATCGGATTTTGTATTGTTCCCTGTACTATATGTTTTACCTTGTCTGTAATCATACATTGTAAAGCGCTATGGAAGATGATGGCACTATATAAACAATAATAATGAAATAATAATACCTGCCATTATGTGACAGTTTAGTTGTAACTGAAGTAATAACCATATGGCTGCCATTCAGACATCACACTACATCTGGTTCGTGTTATGAATATTGGGCAAAGGATTTAGTAAAAAATACAATTCTGTGAAATACTCACCTGTAGAATTGATATTATACGCATACAGTACGTCCTGCTCCATCTATAATACTTACACGTGGGTAATCCTCCGCCAGATGGCGCTGTTCACTGCAGACATGTAAAAACAGGCTCCTCCCGGCCCTTCATATACCCAGGGACCTCCCACAAATCCCCAGCATTGAAAAGCAGTGAGAAAAAGAAGCCGGGAGAAACCAACCACCAAACTGGTAACAATAACAATGATAACAATCACCATACAGGGGATCTAGAACAAGGTGAAACCAGGGTGGGGTGGAGCAGGACGTACTGTATGCGTATAATATCAATTCTACAGGTGAGTATTTCACAGAATTGTATTATTCTAAGCATACAGTACGTCCTGCTCCATCTATAATACTTACACGTGGGACATCCAATAGCAGTGTCCATAAAGTAGGGTGGGATCCCCAATAACAAAGGCAATGGCATGTAGCTCAAACTACAACCGCCTGTAAAACCTTACGGCCAAAAGCAGCGTCAGCTGAGGCCCGAACATCAAGCTTGTAAAACTTTGAAAAGGTGTGAAAAGAAGTCCAAGTAGCGGCCTTGCAAACTTGTTCAACAGAGGCCTGTTGCTGAAAGGCCCAAGAGGCACCAAAAGCACGAGTGGAATGAGCCGTAAGACGGAAAGGGGGAGTCCTCCCTTTAGTAGAATAGGCCTGAATCACAGCCTGACGAATCCATTTACTGATGGTAGACTTGGCGGGAGCCAAACCTTTCCTAGGCCCCGAAGGCACAACGAAGAGAGCATCAGTCTTCCTGAAGGCCTTAGTGACAACCAGGTAATACTTCAAGGACCTGACTACGTCCAAGGAATGCAGAACCCGCTCCTTGTCGTTGCGAGGATTGGGACACAGAGAAGGAAGAACAATGGGCCTGATGCAGAGCCTCCCCCGGTCTGAGGTTAAAACCTTCCGATTGTCCGGGGCTCCCGTTTGAATCGTGGCACAAATGTGATGCAGAGCCTCCGTCGGAATGGCTCCCTAACTGATCTGTCAATTTGTCTTTACTCGGGAAGTTTTTTTTGCTCTCTCGGGTGCCTTCAATTTGATCGGGGCTTCCGTTCCCGTTCACACGGGCGGCCCGTTTTTCCCTGCTTTTTCCTTGGTTTCCGTCGTATTTGACCTTCCATTTTGGTGATTTTTCCAAGTATACTTACATCTCCATGGCTCTTCAGTTGCCAATCTGGCTACACGCAAGCGCACATCCCTAAACCTCCATTGGAATTTACATATGGCACCAACTGCCAATTTGACACATATATATATTGTCAAATTTATTTTTGGGTGTTCCTTCTTCCTTGCCATTAATGCATACCTTAATCTCTTTGGTGTTCCTTCTTCCTTGCCATTAATGCATACCTTAATCTCTTTGGTGTTCCTTCTTCCTTGCCATTAATGCATACCTTAATCTCTTTGGTGTTCCTTCTTCCTTGCCTTTAATGTTTACCGTAATTGGTTGTGAGTTTTTCTGTCCCATATCTAAACCTTTTGTGTCATGTAAATGTGTGATGATGTTGTGTGATTGTACATTTGCAGGTGCATTAATTCCTGCCTTTATTTCTTCTTTTGAGCAGAATTATACAATATTAAATTTAGGGGTTAGCCTTATCTAAACAGTGGGCCCCATATTTTATGGGGCCAATATGATAAGACTTGGGATGGGGGATGTACTTTTAATATCTTTGATGACTTTAGGATAATCATTTCTTTTATTCACCTGTTTGATTTATAAGGTAGACTTAATGAAGTAGAACCTGCCTCTTTTACATCCCTTTAGTTCCCTTTTATGTCCCTTTAATGAATTTCTCTTCGGCTTTAGACAGGCTGTTAATCGCTATGGTTTCTGCCCTTAATGGCTGCCAGCATGTGGTTTTGCTTTGCCAGCACTATGACGCTGACGTCGGTTTTGACCTATCAGCAGCATCAACGTATACTGGCCTAGCGTGATTGGTGGAGCCTTCCCTCTCTATGCGGAAGTAACTCTCCTCTCACCCTCCGCTCGTGATTGTGGATACAGCGGATTTCAAACCTGCATTCTGGCGGCGGTTCAATGGGAGCTCAAGGTAGGTTTTTCAAATGAACTAATTGCATGCGCCGGTTCTGTTTGTTTTCCCCAGGTGTAGTGAATTACAAGTAATTTGTGTGTCTATTTCATTGAATCTGTACAACAGCCCCACTGTCATGATTAAGAGCGTTTGCTCGAAACGCGTAGACGCGGGGTCGGCTCTTTACATGTGCTTTTTGTCTTACTTGCTGTAATGGCTTTTAACCACGATGTTCAATAAAGGAGGATGATTTTAACTAACCAAACCATGTGGCTGGCATACCGTTGCTATGGACTTTGATCGCTTCAGGAGGTGAGCTCTCCTTGCCTGGTGCCTATTGTTTGGAGTTTGCTGCATGAACATTTGGTCTGAGGCTGGCATCTAAGACATTTACTATAGCTCTGACGTTCCCCCGCAGTGACGTGCAGGACATCCCAAATTGGAATGCCCCAGAGACATGATGCCTGTAACCCAGCCCTGGATTTCTTCACACTCCAAAGGGCTGGGTTACATGGGTTTTGGCCTGCTTTAAAACATCATGACCAAATCAGGTTAGGATGGAATAACCCACCTCCTTTACATTATTATTAAAGTAACACAGGTTCCCTCACATAAAGCAGAACAAAACCCAGAGCGGCCACTGGTCTTCCCCCTGGAAATCCCAGATCGGGATGCCCCACTGTGTGAAACCCTTTGTAATGAGACTTTACTCAGAAATGGCAGACTCCCTCTCTTAAAGCGGAACAAGCCATGATTAGTTTAATGACCTTTGCAGGCGTATATTGTAGTGCCCCACCAGTCTGATCAAGACAACGGAACCTCATCTTCAAGAGACCAAAGGCTCGCTCCACCACAGAGCGAGTCCTCCTGGGGGCAGTATTGTAGGGCTCCTCTGCCTGTGAAGATGGGTGCAGGATTGGGGTCAGCAGCCAGGGGAGCAAAGGATAGCCAGAGTCTCCTGCCCAAAAACCAAAAAAAAAACAACAAAATAAAAATTAAAGGTGTGCTTTGCAACAATAGAAAAGAGGGACAAATAGGTGAGCGGGGTAGGGTTGGAGGAAAGGACATTTGTAATGAGCCTACATGCACATCCAACCTGTACACTCATTAAAAAAGTCTGGGGAATACTACTTACATAAGAGGGCAAGAACATGACGCAATAGGGTTCTATCACTTAACCCATTTAATTTAAAGTTAAAAAATTAGGAATTACCAAATAGTGTGTTAAGGGAAAAAACAAAGTCAGACAGGGTGGGCAACCAATACAAGTTTCATACACATACCCAGTAAGGCGGGTGAGCTCAAATAGGTGCAGCCTGGTTTCTGCCATACTCAGCAGGACAAGACCGCGGAGCTGGCGCCGCTGATGTGCTCCAACAGAGGACTGCATATTATTGCCCGAGTGCAAATACGGCTGCTCTGACTTGCCGTAAGTGAAGGCTCGGCGGCCCCGTTTCATTAGGCTGATTTAAATCGGAAAACAAGGCTATGCATCACTGAAAAAAACGGAACAATGAACGAGGCGTCCGTTTTCACGGGAAACAGCCTCGTGCAAGCCGACAATCGGAAAGGCGGCTGAGCGCACACCTGAGCGCATAAACGCACACTAAAATCAACGTAGCACCCCTTCCTGACCGGATCAAAGCCCAAAACCAATGGGAAAACGCACGGGATAGCTGAACGGGGAGGCTCTGCATCAAGCCAAATATCCTGGTTCAAATGAAATGCCGAGACAACTTTTGGCAGAAAATCCGGTTTGAAGCGGAACACCACCTTGTCCTGGTGTCGCTCATAGTATGGAGGCTGAATAGATAGAGCGCCCAGCTCTGACACACGCCTAACCGAAGTAATAGCCACCAAGAAGACAACCTTGAGAGTGAGAACGACCAGAGCAGCATCTTGAATAGGCTCAAAGGGAGCACCCTGCAAGGCAGACAAAACCAAATTCAAATCCCAAACAGGGACCATAGGCTTTCGAGGGGGACGCACGTGAGTGACCCCCTGGAAGAAGGTCTTAATCAGGTGATGTTGAGCAAAGGTCTTCTGAAAGAAGATAGATAGGGCAGAAACCTGACCCTTCAGAGTACTAAGTTTGAGACCTAAGTCCAAACCATGCTGTAAAAACTCCAGGACCCTAGGGACGGAGAATTCCCGGCAGGGAAGAGACCTGGAATCACACCAGTCAATGTAGGAACACCATACTCTATAATAAATAGCAGAAGAAGTCTTCTTTCTGGCCTGCACCATAGTAGCCACCACAGAGGCAGACAACCCCTTCTCCATCAAGATGGAGGTTTCAGCATCCAGGCCGTCAAAGCCAGAGTTTGTAAATTGGGATGGCGTAAGGACCCTTGAGTTAGCAGATCTGGTACGTTTGGCAGATCGTACTGATCTACTGCCATTTGAACCACATCTGCGAACCACACTCTTCTTGGCCACCTGGGGGCCACCAGAATCACAGGTACCCCTTCCAGAGCAACCTTGCGTAGAACCCTCACCAGAAGGGGGAACGGTGGAAACACATACAGGAGTCGAAACTCCCTCCAAGACATGGACAGGGCATCCGTGGCCATGGCCAGAGGATCCTGAGACAGTGAGACGAAGGCCGGGAGCTTGTGATTGTGACGGGAAGCCAACAGATCCACATCTGGTAGGCCCCAACGGTGACACAGGGACTGGAATACCGTGTTGCAGAGGGACCACTCCCCCTGACGGGACATCCCCCTGCTCAGGGCGTCCGCCAGCAGGTTCTCCGCCCCCGGAATGTAAACAGCCGAAATGTATTGAACATTGGCCTCCGCCCATGTCAGAATCTGAGACACCTCTTGGAGAGCACCCTTGCTCCGGGTCCCTCCCTGATGATCGATGTAGGCAACCGCCGTTCTGTTGTCTAAGTGAACTTGGACCGACAGACCCCTCAGGTGTTGGGTCAAACGCTCCAGTACCAACCTGACTGCCCGTAATTCCAGAATGTTGATGGGTAAATGGGCCTCCTAAGGGCCCCACGTCCCCTGGAAGCGCAGGGACTTCCAGAATCCTCCCCAACCTGACAGACTGGCATCCGTTGTGACCGTCTCCCAGGATGGGGGTCAGAAAAGACCTGCCCCCTGTCAAGTTCCTGTGGTCCAGCCACCACGCAAGGGACTGTCTGACCGAGGGGGGAAGCACACAGAACCCGTCCAAGGACGCAGGGTTCTTGGCAGGGCCACAAACTGGTAATGCTGATCTTTTAGTGCAAATCTGAGAAACCTTTGGTGTCCCGGAAACACCGGGACGTGCAGGTAAGCATCCTTGATGTCTACTGACGTCATGAAGTCCCCTGGGCGCAGTGAGCCAATGGCCGAGCACAGAGTTTCCATGCGAAAGTGCCTGTTCTTGACAAATTTGTTGAGGATTTTTAAATCCAGAATGGGCCTGACTGACCCATCCTTCTTGGGTACTGTGAAAAGGTTTGAGTAGAACCCCGTGCCCCTGTCTCCAGGGGGGACCTTGCAAATGACCCCTAGGTCCATGAGACCCTGTACGGCCAGCAACAAGACCTGAGCTGAGGCAGGGTCTTGAGGGATTCGAGACCCAATGAACCTGGTGGGGGGCCGTACAGCAAATTCTATCTTGTAGCCGGAGGACACTACCTCCTGAATCCACCGGTCTGAGACGTGGCGCCGCCAGACGTGCTCGAAGTGCTGTAGACGTCCCCCCACTCTGACGGGTGAGGGCGCCCCCTCATGCCTGGGGGGCCTTGGGAGGGGCTTTGGGCTTGGTTCCCCAGGAGGAACCTGGACGGCGTCCTCTGTTCCTGTGCCAGGAATCAGCGCGGGCCCCAGCGAAGGACGCCCCTCTACCCTGCTTGGCCCCACGATAGGGGGTTGACAGGGAGCCTTGGCCACGAAAGGACCGAGTCTGCCGCCTGCGCTGGGGTAACTTGCCTCCGTTGGCAAAGAGGTCTAATCGATCCCCAAATAACCGCAGCCCCGTGAGGGCTTTCTTGGCGGCATTGTCTGCGGCCCACTGGCGCAACCAGACCGCGCGGCGTATAGCAACCACCAGGGCAGATGACCTGGCACACTTCTTAATAGCATCGTCCGATACAGACAGGATAAAGTTCACAAACGCATCACAGCTGGACAGAGCGTTGACAGTATCAGGAGGCAACTCATCTGTGCCATCGAGAGCACTCCTAACCACGGCCCTGAGCGCTACCGCCGTAATGGCTAAGGCGCAAACCGGGCGCAGAGTCGCTCCCCCAAATGCAAAGGCATGACATGCCAGTTGGTCAACACGCCGGTCCTCAGAGTCCCATAGCGTAGTAGTGTCAGGGGAGTGCATAATAGAGGTGTTGGACAACCCTAGAATAGGAGCATCAAACTCAGGCGGCGATGACCAGCACTTGACCAAGTCCGCAGGGAAGGGATATTTCCTATCCACGCTCTTAGGGACCCCTTGAAGTCTGCTGGGATGTTCCCATTCTTTAAGCACGAGGCTATTGAAATGGGTTTGCTCGGGAAATTCCAAGCGAGCTTTAGCAGTATGGAAAACATCACCCCTTTGTCGGGGAGCCGCAGCAGGGGGAGAGAGGAACAGAACCTCAAAGATCTGAACCAGCAGTCTATCAATATCATCCGAGGACCAATGCTCGGAGCCAGACTCTTCCTGACCCCTGGACTCATCGTCATATGACCCTGAGTCAGAGAACAGTTACCCTTCGTCCGAGGGGATATGGGCATAGGAATGCAACAAATCATCAGGTTCTATAGGGAAGAGGGCCGATTCAGGGTTCAAGTGCCGCCTCTTGGCGGTGGCTTTACGCGCTAAGGAATTAGCAAGCAAGTTTTCAACACTAGCCAGCCTCGTGGCCAGATCAGGATGAGAATCCTCACTGGTATTGGGGATTAGACTCAGGCTTGGGGGAGTAGGTGAAGTGCGGCGGGGTGCAGGCCCAGCCTCAGAGGAGACAGGAAGCACCGATAGCGCCTGCTGTGCACAAGGAACACAGACCTGTGCATTGTCACCGCTGCTAGGTAAGACCCCACAAGCTACACACAGCCGGGCTTGTCCCGAAGGAACCCCGTTCACAATATCCTGAGATGCCTCCATATGGTGATTTAATCGGCACAATATGCCAGTAGGGATTGACGCTGGAAGCTACCCTGGATGCCCCAATAACCCGCTGGGAAGTGGGAGTAATTTTTTATGGTCACGACCGGGAGCTACGCTGGGCCGGGAGAAGCCACTTGTGAAATCCGCGGTCTGAAAGACATAAGGGGGAACAGGATGTCAGAGCCATGCGTAATGGAGATAGAAGTAAAGAAAAGTCGCCCGCAAGGGCACTTACATACAGAGAGGAGAGGACGATCTTCACCACGCGCGCGGGAGAAAATGGCGCCAAGCGAACCTCGGAGGGCGGGCCTGAGCCGATCGTGACGCATAGCGCGCCAAGCCGGAACCACGCCCCTCACCAGCGAGCGCGAAGCTCGTAAGGCATCTAGCCAATGAGGGTACAGAAAATACCATTTTGTGAAATACTCACCTGTAAAATGGGTATTATAAGTATGTCACACACCCCGCTTCAAGATATCCATAACATGTGGGTAATACCGACCTGAAGTGGGCGTTCCTGCAGAGATGATAGCAAAAAAGAAAGCCCCTCCCTGATCCATAAATACCTGGGACCTCCCACTCATCACCCAGTATATAGAAGCAGTAAGGTAAGGGACCAGGAAGAGGCAAATATAAGTCATAACAACGCAAAGTTCACAAAATAAAGGATCCAGAATACAAGAAGGGCGGGTGAAGCGGGGTGTGTGACATACTTATAATACCCATTTTACAGGTGAGTATTTCACAAAATGGTATTATTCTAAGTATGTCACACACCCCGCTTCAAGATATCCATAACATGTGGGACATCCAATAGCAGTGTCCATAAAAAGGGCGGGGATCCAAAACAAGGCAACAATGCACAACTTAAACCACAACAGCTTGCAGAACTTTGCGGTCAAAAACAGCATCCGCTGAGGCCCGAACATCAACCTTGTAAAACTTGGAAAAAGTGTGAACAGAGGACCAAGTAGCGGCCTTACAAACTTGCTCAACAGAGGCCTGGTGCTGGAAAGCCCAGGACGCTCCAACCGCACGAGTAGAATGAGCAGTAACACGAAAAGGGGGACTCCTCCCCTTGGCAGAATAGGCCCCAATGATAGCCTGACAAATCCATTTACTAATGGAAGATTTGGCAGGAGCCAAACCTTTCCTAGGCCCAAAAGGCACCACAAAAAAAGCATCAGTCTTACGAAAGGAAGACGTAACCACCAGATAATATTTCACAACACGAACCACATCCAAGGAATGCAGCGCCCTTTCCTTGTCGTTGCTGGGATTAGGACATAGAGAAGGCAGAACAATGTCCTGATTCAGATGAAAAGCAGAGACCACCTTAGGAAGAAAATCCGGCTTGAAACGAAAGACAACCTTAAAGCTAAAGCTGCCAACTCAGAAACACGCCGAACAGAAGTGATAGCCACCAAAAAGGCCACCTTTTGAGTAAGTGAAGACAAAGCAACCTCATTCAAGGGCTCAAACGGAGGACCCTGAAGAGCAGAAAGAACCAGGTTCAAATCCCAAACTGGAACAAAAGGCTTCCTAGGAGGCCGTACATGCGTAACTCCTTGGAAAAAGGTCTTGACTAAGGGATGAAGTGCAAAGGACCTTCTTGGGTACCGTGAACAGATTGGAATAAAAACCCCTGCCCTGATCCGAAGGGGGCACTGGGCAAATGATAGCCATATCCAGAAGGTTCTGTACTGCCAACAGGAGCCCCTGCGCCGCTAGGGGTTCCGAAGGCATCCGAGACCTGAAAAATCTGGAAGGGGGGCGGAGCTCGAACTCCAGCTTGTAACCGGAAGACACCACTTCCCGGATCCATCTGTCCGAGACCTCTTGATCCCAGATCTGGGAGAAGTGTCGCAGCCGTCCCCCCACCGGCATGGGTGAGGGCGCCCCCTCATTGCTGAGCCGGCTTAGCAGCCGGCTTGGGCTTAGAGCCCCAACTGTATCCTGGACGGGCACGTCCTCTGCCCCTGCTCCCAGAATCTCCTCTGGAAGAGGGGAATGCAAATCCCCTGCCAGATCTGGCCCCACGAAAGGAGGGGGTAAAGGAAGGCGCCCCTCGAAAGGGGCGGCGTTGTTTCTTGCGTTGGGGTAACCTACCACCCTTGGTAACGGAGTCCAATGTCTCTCCAAAAAGCCGTAATCCAACAAAAGGCAGAGCCGTTAGCGACTTCTTGGACATAAAATCTGCCGCCCACTGGCGCAGCCAAACCGAGCGCCGAATAGTGACCAGCAGAGCCGATGTCCTACCACACATCATCAAAGTGTCATCCAAGGCTGTCAACACAAAGGATAAAAATGACTCACACCGCTTAAGGCTAAGGAACTCAGCACTACCAGGACGCAGCCCGGAAGAAGTCAACAGGTCCCTGACCACGGACCTGGCAGCCAACACCATTAGAGCCGAGGCGCAAACGGGCCGCATGGCTGACCCAACGCTAGCAAAACCATGACAAGCCATCTGGTCAATATGTTTATCCTCTCCATCCTTGAGAATGGAACAATCAGGTCTATTTAAAACCGAGGAATTGGACAACCCCAACACCGGGGCATCCACCTGGGAGGGAGATGCCCAGCGCTTAATCGCCTCCGAAGGAAAGGGATATTTCCTATCCCACCCCTGAGGGATGCCAGGGAGCCGAGCTGGCCTGTCCCATTCCTTAGCAATAATTTTGTCAAAATGCCTTTGTGTAGGGAATTCCAAGCGTGGCCTGGATTCCTCAAACAATTCACCCTTCTGCTGTGACACCTCCTCAGGAGGAGAAATATTCAGAACCTCTAACATCAGAGCCAGAGCGTGAGGAGTATCGGAGGATCTCCCCAAGTCACCAAGCTCGGCATCAGCGCCAAAGGACTGCTCATCGTCCGAAATATCAGAATCCTCATAAACTTCCCCTTCCTCTAGCGGGGAATAATCAGACCAATCCAGATTATTAACATCCTCCTGGTCCTCCACCAGCGGAGCCGGCGACAAATGCTTTCTCTTAGTCGGGGCCTTACGGGCAACCGAGCTGGAGATAATTTTTTCAAGGTTAGCCAATCTTGCACACATCTCAGATTGCAGCTCCCGGCCCATGACAACGTCACACGGGGTGCGTGTCAAGGTGGGAGGAGGAGATGAAGCGACCGACGGTGCAGACCCAGACGCCTGGGGTTCGGACTGCCGCGTAATAGTCTGCTGTGCACATGGAATACACAGAAGTACATCGTCCCCAGAAATGGATACCCCACACAACATACACTTTCGGGGATGCCCCGAGGAGGCCCCGAGCCCAGTATCCGGGGATGCCTCCATAAGGTGAACTTTTATAGGAATAGTCGCAATGACCCAGGGAATTACGCCACTAGACAACCCGGGATGACCCTTTAATGTCCCGAGTGGGAGGATTTATAGACAATAATGAACCCAGTGATTAAGGATCGGGAGAGACCCCCTAAATGCTACTGGAGAACCTCCTGAACCACCACCTGGAAGACAGAAAAGAAGGGCTAATAAGGCTAATGAAGGCAACAGACACTCTTACATACAGAGGATGAGAAAGAGGGGATGGCCAGAGGCCACTTACAGAACCGCAACAGCAAGTAATGGCGACCGTGAGGGAATCCACCTGAGCTTGCAGCCAGAAGGGGAGAAGGGGGCGTGGTCAGCGCGGGACGCCGAGCAACGCCCCCCTTCCCCTCTCCCACACAGGCAGAGCTCCGCAGCGGCGCCAGAGAAGGATGGGGGCGGGCAGCGGTGACGCGCTGCCACACCGGCCCCGCCCCCCCAGTCAAGCGTGAGGAGAATCTCCTCAGAGGAAAAGGTGCCAAGAGCCGGCCGGCGCCGCAGTGTAAAGTGCGGCCGCCGCGCCCGGCTCAGTCATAAGACACACACACACACACACAGTGTCCATCAAACATGCGAAACAGGAGGGACGGGCCCCGCCCCCCCCCCCTCTAGGACAGTATACATGGCGTGAGGTAAATACCTCCGCCATTAATAACAGTGAAAACACCAGCTGAGGGAAGATGGGGGGAAAAGAGACAGGTCCAGCAGCGCACAGGCCCTGTAAAACGGCTGCGGCGGTGAATACATTTAAAGAGACACTACACAAGACCCAGAACGGAACATGTTAGGGATTAAATAAAGGGACCCACACTCCCCAACCCCACCTGTGGAAAGGGGATCCTGGGAGGGCCACTGAATGTTAATTAAGGGACAGGGCATCCCAAACCGGGGTCACCAACCCGGAGTAACCGCCTACCCTCTCATATAGGGTCTCACGGTGGAGCATAGCTCCTGAGCACCTAAGGTGCCGATATACCCTCGCCTGGACCCTCAGCCGAGGCTGGGAGGCATATGGAGTTCTGGGGAAAAAAGGTCCAAACGGAAATAAATGAATAGTGGGCCGGGAGTCATCCCGGCTACCTGAAATCCCCCTGTGCAAGGAGGAGCCATCATCTTCTGACTTGCTCGCCGTCTGCAGAGATGGAAAACTGGGTGATGAGTGGGCGGTCCCAGGTATTTATGGATCAGGGAGGGGCTTTCTTTTTTGCTATCATCTCTGCAGGAACGCCCACTTCAGGTCGGTATTACCCACATGTTATGGATATCTTGAAGCGGGGTGTGTGACATACTTAGAATAGTAGAAAAGCAGAAAAGCCTATTGTAAATGGCGCTCGGAGCCAGGACAGGCACAGCCGAGATCAGTACTCAGGCTCTCCTGTGGCTCCCCGTCGGGGAATGAACCCCGGTCTGTGACAGGATACTGAATAAGACAGGCGCTCAAGCCAGCGCAACCTAGGAAGAGCCACTAAGGCTAAGAAGGTGAAGGAAGGAAGGAAGAAGATGCCGAGGAGTCCGCAAGCCGCCGCAGTACGTGCAGTGCGAGCAGAAAGCAGACTAATGGTGCTGCGGTTAACAGTAAGGTAAGAGCGCGGCTCTGATCCCCGTTCCCAGTGAAGCACAGCCAAGCCATAAGCGTGTAAGTATACACTGAGGCCGCCATACACACAACCCCCCACCTTTCTTTTCCCCCTGACTAAGGGGGGAACGAGGGAGGAAGGCGACCCGTTAACTTAGGGTCCACCGCTACATAGGGCGTGGGGCAATGATGCGGGAGGGGCATCCCCTGAAGGCTCACCATCAGCCTTGACCGCCTACCCTATGGTAGGGGATTGCGGTGGAGCGTTGCTCCGTAAGCACACATGGTGCTGCCTACCTTCACCCGACCAGCCCAGCCAAGGTTGGGAGGCACATCACACAGGGTGGAAATAGTCTCACAGGGCCGCAGGCTGTAATAGCCCCGCTCACCTGCCAGAGAGTGATACTTCATGTCTTCGCAGTCAGCACTGCAGAGAAATCTGGGGATTTGTGGGAGGTCCCTGGGTATATGAAGGGCCGGGAGGAGCCTGTTTTTGCTTGTCTGCAGTGAACAGCGCCATCTGGTGGAGGATTACCCACGTGTAAGTACTATAGATGGAGCAGGACGTACTGTATGCTTAGAATAATAAAGAAACACAGGCTGTTTTGGGGCCCTGGGCTGGGGACTACATAAACTTCCTTTCTAGGTACAGGATCACTTTAATGGCAGCACCTGAACTTCCTCTGCTAGAAGAGTCTGCCAGGAGGTCAAAGCAGGGATGCCAATAAGGAGCAGCACTGGTAAGCTAAGCATACTAGATATAGGTATAAACTAGGCATCTGATGAAATGGGTCTGGTCAACCCAGGGCAGAGAGAAGTCAAACAGATTGTCATGTTAATGAATTATAATCTTAAAGCACGGTTTGGCCTTTAAGTGCCAGCCTACCTGGAGTTTTTGTCACCCTTTGTTGCCAGACCACTTTTCACTATTTTGCGCTACATATGTTCAACTTTGATTTTTGAAGGGATTTTCAGGGATTTTCCAGGAAAATTATATATTGTTTTTTTTTTTTAAGCAGAGTCTGAGCTTCAACATGAAATGTTTTGTTTGGCCTTTAAGTGTATTCTCAATACTTTTGGGTGAAATATGTGCAAAAAATTAAAAAAAATCTTTTTTGCAATTTGTAGTGTTTTTTTTCGTAAATAAAAATGTAAGTGTGTCAATAAAATCTTATTGCGTGTGAAACCCCAATTTCTCCCGGTTACAGCGGTACCACATATGTATTGGTAGACACCCTTTCCTGCCCAGGAGACTCCCCCAAACTGAAACAGCGCTTTAGGAGATTTTCAGATAAAATACAACTGTGATATGCGCTAAGCGCACTTTTTACAGAAAAACAACCCTTTACATTTGAAATACCCCCCACAAACTATATATTCTCTGGAAGTACAGCCTCAAGCTTTCTAGGCATTCCAGGCTTGTTTATGTGGGTGTAGTTTTGTGGAAGTAATCACTCGATCAATTCTTTGGTTGCACAGAGTTTCCTTAAAAAAATACCATTTTGTGAATACTCACCTGTAAAACGGGTATTATAAGTATGTCACACACCCCGCTTCAAGACATTCATTACATGTGGGTATACTGACCTGTAGATGGCGATCTTGCAGAGATGATATAAAAAAAAGGTAAGACCCTCCCGGCCCATAAATACCTGGGACCTCCCACTCATTCCCCAGTATAAAGATAGCAGTAAGATCAAGGGACCAGGAAAGCCAATTAAAAACAAAGGTTCACCACATAAAGGATCCAGAATTCAAAAAGGGCAGGGTGAAGCGGGGTGTGTGACATACTTGTAATACCCATTTTACAGGTGAGTATTCACAAAATGGTATTATTCTAAGTATGTCACACACCCCGCTTCAAGACATTCATTACATGTGGGACATCCAATAGCAGTGTCCATAAAGGGCGGGGATCCAAAAAACAAGGCACAAACCTAAACCACTGCAGCTTGCAGAACCTTGCGGCCAAAAACAGCATCCGCTGAGGCCCGAACATCAACCTTGTAAAACTTGGAAAAAGTGTGAACCGAAGACCAAGTAGCAGCCTTACAAACCTGCTCAACAGAAGCCTGGTGCTGGAAGGCCCAGGACGCCCCAACAGCACGAGTAGAATGAGCAGTAACACGAAAAGGGGGAACCTTCCCCTTGGCAGAACAGGCCCCAACAATGGCCTGGCGAATCCATTTACTAATGGAAGACTTGGCAGGAGCCAAACCCTTCCTAGGCCCAGAGGGCACCACAAAAAGGGCGTCAGTCCTACGAAAAGGAGAAGTAGCCACCAAATAGTACTTCACACAGCGAACCACATCCAAAGAATGCAAAACCCGCTCCTTGTCATTGCTGGGCTTAGGACACAAGGAGGGAAGAACAATATCCTGATTCAGATGAAAAGCAGAGACCACCTTAGGTCAGATGAAAAGCAGAGACCACCTTAGGAAGGAAATCTGGCTTGAATCGGAAAACAACCTTGTCCTGATGCCTCACAAAGTAAGAGGCCTGAATGGACAAGGCCGCCAACTCCGACACACGCTGAACGGAAGTGATGGCAACCAGAAAAACAACCTTCTGAGTAAGCGTAGAAAGTGCAATATCCTGCAAAGGTTCAAAACGCGGACCCTGCAAGGCAGACAAAACCAAATTCAAATCCCAAACTGGGAGCAAAGGCTTCCTAGGAGGCCGCACATGCGTAACCCCCTAGAAAAAAGTCTTAACCAGAGGATGAAGAGCAAAAGACTTTTGAAAGAAAACCGCCAGGGCAGAAACCTGCCCTTTCAGCGTACTAAGCTGCAAACCTTCCAAACATTCCAAGACCCTAGGGATAGAAAACACCCTGCAAGGCCCTAACCTCACACCAATCAATATAAGACCTCCAAGTCCTATAATAGATGGCAGAGGAGTCTGAATGACAGCATCAGAAAGACCTTCCTCCCTCAAGATGGAGGTTTCAGCAACCACGCCGTCAAAGCCAGCGTTGGTAAATTGGGGTAGAGCAGTGGACCCTGAGTGAGCAGATCCGGCAGAAGGGGCAGGTCTCACTGATCCTCTGCCAACCTTACCACGTCTGCGAACCAAACCTGTCTTGGCCACCTTGGAGCCACCAGGATTGCTGACGCGCCCTCTAGGGCCAGCTTGCGCACCACTTTGCCCACCATGGGAAACGGAGGGAACAGGTACAGAAACCCCAGATCCCTCCAGTTCAGAGACATGGCATCCGCTGCCAGAGCCAGCGGATCTTGCGAGAGAGACACAAATGCCAGAAGCTTGTGATTGTGACGAGAGGCAAAGAGGTCCACCTCCGGAGTCCCCCACCGGTGGCAAAGCGACCGAAACACCTTGGGGCTGAGCGACCATTCCCCCCGGCGAGACGACCCCCTGCTCAGGGAGTCCGCCTCCGTGTTCTCCACTCCTGGAATGTACACTGCCGAGATGCACAGGACATTGCCCTCTGCCCAATCCAGGATCAAAGACACTTCCCTGAGGGCACGCCTGCTGCGAGTCCCTCCCTGGTGATTGATGTAGGCGACCGCTGTCCGATTGTCCGACCAAACTTGAACCTGTAGTCCCCGCAACTGATGAGTCAAGTGAGCCAGAACCAACCTGATGGCTCTCAACTCCAGAACATTGATGGGATCGTGGGCCTCCTGAGGCCCCCACAGTCCCTGAAACTGAAGATCCTTCCAAAATCCCCCCCAACCAGACAGGCTGGCATTCGTGGTGACCGTCTCCCAACGAAGGGTCAGAAATGACCTGCCCCTCATCAGATTGCTTGGTTTCAGCCACCACCGAAGGGAACGCCGTACCCGGGGGGACATCAGAAAGGACTGATCCAATGACAGCGGGGACCCGTCCCAGGCCGCCAAGAGATGGAACTGGAGCGTCCTTGTGTGAAACTGGGCAAAGGGAACCGCCTCGAACGATGCCACCATCAATCCCACCAGTCGCATCCCCAGCCGGATAGACGGGCGGGGGATAGATAGGAGACGCTGAGTCAATTCCTGAATCAGAAGAACCTTGGCTCGGGGGAGGAACACCCTGGACTTAGTATCCAGAGACATTCCCAGGAACTCCACCACCCTGGAGGGAGAAAGGCAGGACTTGGGATAGTTGATCACCCAACCGAAACTCTCCGGAGTGGACACCACGGTCCTAGTATCCAACTGCGCCTGACTGAGGGAAGACACCATGATAAGAAGATCGTCCAGATATGGCACAATGCGGATACACCTGGCTCTGAGAATGGCCATCACTCCTGCCAACACTGAAAATGTTGATTTTCCACGGCGAACCTGAGAAATCTCTGGTGTGCCGGAAATATTGGAATATGCAGGTAAGCATCCTTGATGTCTATGGACGACATGAAGTCCCCCTGACGAAGTGAGTGGATGGCTGAGCGCAGAGTTTCCATACGGAACTTCCGGGGATGGACGAACCTGTTGAGCAACTTCAGATCCAGAATGGGCCGAACGGAACCGTCCTTCTTGGGCACCGTGAACGAATTGGACTAGAAGCCCGGGCCCCGGACAGATGACAGCCATGTCCAAGAGACTTGCTACTGCCGCCCGAAGCCCCTGAGCGGCCAGAGGATCTGACGGCACCCAAGACCTGAAGAATCTGGGAGGGGGCCGGAACTCGAACTCCAGCTTGTAACCGGAAGACACCACTTCCTGAATCCACCTGTCCGAGACCGCTTGGACCCAGACCCGGGAGAAGAGTTGCAGCTGTCCCCCCACCCGCAAGGGTGAGGGCGCCCCCTCATTGCTGAGCCGGCTTGGCAGCGGCTTTAGGCTTAGTGCCCCAACTGTGTCCTGGTCGGGGCCGGCACCTGGACCAGGAATCACCTCTGGACGAGGGAAAAGCCAAACCCCTGCCAACTCTAGCCCCATGAAGCATCCACCTCGGGGAAGGGGCGGGGGGACGACAAGTGCTTCACCACGTCCGCCGGAAAGGGATATTTTTTGTCCCAACCCGGAGGGACACCCGGAAGCCGAGTCGGCCTCTCCCATTCCTTAAGAATCATACCATCAAAATGCTTTTGATAAGGAAATTCCAAGCGCGGCTTCGTCACCTCAAAGAATTCCCCCTTCAGCGGAGGAGTCGCCTCGGGGGGAGAAATAGCCAGGACCTCAAACATATGAGCCAGGACCCTAGAGGTATCCAAGGAATCCCCCTGGCCCTGCTCGGTATCAGCACCCACAAACTGCTGGTCATCGGAGCCCTCAGACTCCTGAAACAGCTCCACTTCCTCAAGCGGGGTACAATCAGACCAATCCAGGGAGTCAAACTCCTCCATATCAAAGGCCTGCGTGGCTGTATACAAATGTTTTCGCTTCGTCGTGGCCTTTTGGGCAACAGCACTGGAAAACTATTTTTCAAGATTGGCCAATCTGGCACACACCTCAGATTGCGACTCCCCGCCAATGACCACATCACATGGGATACGTGTCAAGCGAGGGGGAGACGGAGAGGAAACTGTCGGAGCAGAACCAGACGCCTGAGATCCGGACTGCCGCGTAATAGACCGTTGCGCACAGGGTACACAAAGAAACACATCATCCTCCAAAAGGGATACCCCACACACAGCCTGGATTGCCCCGAGGGGGGCACAAGCCCAGTATCCGGGGAAGCCTCCATATGGTGATTTTTAATATATATATGCACAATGCCCCGAGGGAATTACGCAGTAATGCAACCCGGGATGCCCCTTTAAGTCCCGCGTGGGAGGAATTTACAGACACCTAAATTTAACCAGGGACCCTAGGACTGGGAGAACCCCCCTTTAATAGGAACGATGGTCCACCTGGAACGCACAATCACAATCAGACCTACATAGCAATTGTCCAAAGGGGTTAATAACAGAAGCGTTGCCAAGCAACCCCAAGGAGGGGCATGATCAATAAGGAAAAACTAATGGGGCCACAGGCCACTCAACAACCGTCACCACCTCTGGAGTCCCGCACGCCTGGCAGTGTGGAAGGAAAAGGCGCGTAGGCAGAGGAAGAGCGGGCCGGCGCGGTTCGCGCCCGGCCCCGCCCCTCCCGGCCAGAAGCCGGGACCTGAACCACGGCGCCTGCAGCACGGGGGAGGGCCGTAGGCGCTCGCGCAAGCGCCCGGTCCAGCCCTGAGGGGGAAGAAGCTCCTCCTGGGCGCCTTCGAGCCACCATGACAAATGCCGGAGGCCGGTGCCGCGGGTCTGAGTACCACAATGCACCTGTAACGTTAAGCCCCTTACACACACACTATAATAAAGATGAATCAATAAGGGACCCCCCCCTCTAAGGGTATCCGGGAGAGGGGGAATCCATGCTAGGGTGGGAGCCAAAGGACGGGGCATCCCAAACCGGGGTCACCAACCCGGTTAGCCGCCTACCCCTTGTTATGGGGTCTCACGGCGGAGCGTAGCTCCTGAGCACCTAGGGTGCCATCTACCATTGCCCAGACCAGCAGCCTAGGCCGGGAGGCAAGTAATATAAATAAAAGAATCCGGGCAGGAATAGAACAATAGAGGGCCGGGAGTCATCCCGGCTACCTGCAAGGAGGAGACATCCATCTTTTTGATTGAAAAATATCCTTTATTTATATAGTTGCACATATAAATACATAAGACGGTACATTCTTTCCATGTATTGCGTCGCAGCGCACAAGTCACTACAATACAGATACGTCTCAATACATACAATAAATTACATTCATGTTTAGCGGCAGGACGCCTGATGTGTGGTGCCTGGCCAAGTGCCCTGCACCTCACATCCTGCGTGCCACCGCCTCTACTCATATACAAGGTGGGCCATGCCTAATGTGTAGTCTTGGACTAAGGGTCCCTGACCTCACATCATTCATGAGTCCACCACATTCATCCCGCAACTATCAGAATATTTTTTTAACATTTGTGGGCGATGCCTAATGTGCCGCCCTGGACAAAGGTCCCTGGCAGCACATCATTCATGGGTCCACCGTACACAATATAAAGCATGAAAACATGACGATTTGTATATACAGTGTGGGCCATGCCTGATGTGCCGTCCTGGACAAGGGTCCCTGACTGCACATCATTCATGAGTCCACCGATTCAAAATTTACATGACATAAAGCGACAGTCTGGGGGGGGGGGGGGGGGAAGGCAAGGGGGGAACACAGGGCTGAAGCTTTATTAAGACATGGAACAAGGAGGGGAAGGAGGGGGAGTTGAGAAAAACAATCAAGGCCACTCAATCGTCTTCCTCTTCTTCCACACCGAAGTCCATCAAGGAGTAGTCTCTGAGCAGGCTGTGGATCAGCCTGCGACAGTCCTCGATTTTCATCCAGGAGGAGACATCCATCTTCTGACTTGCTCGCCGTTTGCAGAGATGAAAGACTGGGGAATGAGTGGGAGGTCCCAGGTATTTATGGACCGGGAGGGTCTTACTTTTTTTTATTGACATCTCTGCAAGATCGCCATCTACAGGTCAGTATACCCACAGCCGGTATCCTGGGAAGCCTCCATATGGTGATTTTAAGGTAGTCGCAATGACCAGAGGGAATTACGCTGCCAGAGCTACCCGGGATGCCCCTTTAAGTCCCTAGTGGGAGGATATGTAGGACCCCAATTTTGCTCTAAGGGACCCTAGGACCGGGAGAACCCCCTTTTGTAATAGGTAGGGAGTCCTCCTGAAAGGCACAATGGGGAGGGCCCATGAGAAAGGCACACAATCAATGCACATAATCATACAGCAACAATATAAATATATAGAAATTTCTAAACATATATGGAGGACTGAAAGGCGCTGCCCCAAAACGCTAGAACGGGGTACAATAATAGCATGAAAAGAAGTATATGGGCCCCGCAGGGCACTCACAGCAGGAAAATGGCGTCCATCCACCAGAGATCCAGTGAAAGAGAGAGAAGGTAACAGTGATAGTGAAGCACAAGCACACACCACACACATAGTAAACTATAAAAAAAAGTTATGAGGGAAAGAAGAACCCCCCCCCCCTATAGAGGGGCACAGGGAGACCCAGAAGGGGGAAGAATCCCACACTACAGAGTAAAAGGGATATCAGGGACAGGGCATCCCAAACCAGGATCACCAACCTGGATATCGCCTACCCCTTAAAATGGGGTCTCACGGGGGAGCATGGCTCCCTAAAAACACCTCTAAGGTGTAGTCTACCGTCGCCCGGACCTTCAGCCAAGGCTGGGAGGCATATATGGGACTTAAACAATCAAGGTCCGGGCAGAAATAGAGAAATAAAGGGGCCGGGGGCAACCCCGGCTTACTTGCAAGGAGGAGACACAGCCATCTTCTGAGTTGCTCGCCGTCTGCAGAGACGAAAACTGGGGAATGTGTGGGAGGTCCCAGGTATTTAGGGACCGGGAGGGGCTTCTTTTTTCTGGTCATCTCTGCAGAAGTTCGCCCTCTACTGGACATAACCCACGTGTAATTAATATTTCCGAAGCAGGGTTTGAGACATACTTGGAATATAGGCAATGCAGCATCGCACAAAGGTTTGAAGGGAGGACCCTGAAGAGCAGACAGTACTAAATTCAAGTCCCACTGTAATACTGACTTACGCGGTGGCCGGACATGGGTGACTCCCTGGAAAAAGGTCTTGATCAACCTATGGTTGCCAATGGATCTCTGGAAGAAGATGGCTAAGGCAGAGACCTGGCCCTTGAGGGTGCTCAGCTGGAGACCCTAGTCTAAGCCGTGTTGTAAAAACTCCAGAATCCTAAAAATAGAAAATGTGCGGCAAGGGAGACTCCTGGACTCGCATCAAGCAATATAAGTGTGCCAAACTCTGTAGTATATCATGGAGGAAGACTTCTTCTGTGCCTGAATTATGGTATGCACAACCGAGGCCGACAGCCCCTTTGCCATTAGGATCGAGGTTTCAATAGCCAGGCAGTAAAAGCCAGCGTCCGTAAATTGGGATGCCGCAGCGACCCCTGTGTGAGAAGCCCTGGGTCGTCTGGCATGATGTAGCGATCTACTGACATCTGAACTATGTCCGCAATCCAACTCCTTCTCGGCCAGCGAGGAGCCACCAGGACAGTTGGAACCCTTTCCTTGGCTATCTTGCGCAGCACTCTGCCCAGAAGTGGAAACGGAGTGTATGCATAAAGGAACTTGAACTCCGTCCAGGAAATCACCAGAGCGTCTGTGGTAATGGCCATAGGATCTCGTTAGAGGGAGACGACCTTGGGAGCTTGTGATTGTGTCTGGACGCAAACAGGTCCACGTCCGGCTGACCCCAGCGGAGACACAGAGTGTGAAATGTCTTGTTGCTGAGGGACCATTCCCCCAGGCGCTCCTGCTCCAGATTTTCTACCCCAGGAATGTAGACCGCCGAGATGCAGGGAACATTCTCCTCTGCCCAAGTCAGAATCTGGGTCACCTCCTTGAGGGCTCTCTTGCTCAGTTCCGCCCTGGTGATTGATGTAGGCGACAGCCGTCTGATTGTCCGAGCAAACCTGGATCGCACGACCCCTTAAATGGGGAGTCAAGCAAAGAAGCAGCAACCAGATCGCTCTCAGCTCCAAGAGGTTTATGAGAAAGCGGTTCTCCTGCGGACCCCATTGACCCTGGATCTTCTGCGTCTGCCAAACGCCTCCGAAGCATGACACCATTAGGCCCACCAGTCTCATCCCCAGATGGATCGACGGCCGCTGACAAGACTGCAAGGCCTGCACCTGCGTCTGGAGACCCAAAACCTTCTGCTGTGGCAGAAAGACCTTGACCTGAACAGTGTCTATTGCCATGCCCAGGAAAGATCTCACTGTTGAGGGAGTGATAAAAGACTTTGGGTAATTGACTACCCAGTCGAAGGCCTTTAGGTTTGACAACACCGTCCGGGTATCGCTCTCGGCCTGCTGAAGAGACTGGGCAGCAATTAACAAGTCATCCAGATAAGGCAGCACACGAATGCCCTGGTTCGCAGGGCGCTGAGGAAATCCCGAATAGAAGAGCCACAAACTGGTAATGCTGGTCCTCCAGAGCAAACCTCAGGAACTTATGATGCCCCAGGAAATATGGGATGTGCAGATAAGCATCCCTGATGTCCACCGTGGTCATGAAGTCGTCGGGCCGAAGCGAGCTCACCGCCGACTGTAAGGTTTCCATACGGAAATGTCTGACTTTGACAAACCTGTTGAAACTCTTCAGGTCCAGGATAGGTCTTAACGTTCCGTCCTTCTTGGGAACCATGAACAGGTTGGAGTAAAAACATTGACCCCGTTTCTGACAAGGTACAGGGCAAATCACACCTAACCGCAGGAGGTGTTGCACGGCCATTCTCAAACCCGGTGCCTTCAATGGGTTTTGGGAGACCAGAGACCGAAGAAATGTTGTGGGAGGCCTGACTGCCAGCTCTATTTTGTAACAGGAGGACACTACCTCCTGAATCCACCGATCCGAGACGTGCTGTCTCCAAATTTGAGCAAACAGCAGAAGCCGTCCCCCCACCCAGATGGGTGAGGGCGCCCCCTCATGCCTGAGGGGACTTGGCATCCCAGGCGGCATTGGGTCGGCCGTGGGACCTACCTCTACCTCAGGTGTCTTTGCGGCCACCTGAAAATGAAGAGCCTCTTCCTCCTCGAAAGGAACGATAGGCAGAGGGATTCCGAAAGGACCGAGCAGGCTTCCGTCTCTGAGGGAGTCTACCATCCTTGACCAAAAGGTCCAGGCGCTCCCCAAACAGTCTGTGCCCCACAAAGGGGATACTTGTAAGTGACTACTTGGCCGCTGCATCAGCCGATCATTGCTGCAACCAGAGCGAGCGGCAGAGGGCAACAAGCAGGGCCGAAATCCTGGCACCAAGCCGGACTCCATCGCCCATGGCAGAGGCAACAAAACCAATGAATTCCACGCAGGCCTTAAGTTCTTTATACTCCTCCACCCGCTTGCGAGCCTTAGCTCTATCCACAAGATGTCTCACCTTCTGATGACCAGAGAGACAATCGCCACGGCACACACAAGGCAAAACAGGGCACCAGCGAAGGTGAAAGCTTGCCAGACCAGCTGATCCATACGCTTGTCAGCCGGGTCACGTAAGGAAGCGGTATCAGGTGATGGCATAACAGTAGTGTTGGACAACCCCGACACAGGGGGATCCACTTCGGGAGGACGAGACCATAGCCGAACCAGCTCCTCAGGGAAGGGATACCGCCTATCCAGGCCCTTAGGCACAGACGGTAGCTTGTTAGGCCTTTCCCATTCCTTGAAAATCATATTAGAAAAATGGGCCTGCTCCGGAAAGACCGGTCTCTGCCTTTCGGGCCTAAACAAATCACCTTGCTTCCTCTTAGCCGCAGAGGATCATGGGCCACGGTGAGTTACAGCTGAGCACTTCCTACTGCACACTGCTCCCCCACCAGAGCCACTCCCCAAACATTTATTCAACGTTCTGCCGAACATGCTGGGGTGGGGGAGTATGCCCTGCACCGCCCCAATTTTTTCCTGTCCCCCTGTGCAGGTGCGGGCCCCTAGAGGTGGCAGCGGAGATCCTGGCATTGAGTCAGTAGAAATCCGAGCAGTGGCTGGACTGGCATCTCCGGTTAGGCACTGCTGCTGCCACCTCTTGGGGCCTTCCATTAGTCCTTGCAGCCCAAGAAGCTGTCTAAAGCAGGGCATGGCCAGAGGATGGAGGACAGCAGTGGAGGATCAGCAGCATGGATCGGGAGGTGAGGGCAAGTATGGCCCTCGCTATGCTTTATCTGGGGTGCCCATAGACTTCTATGGGGTGCATTGCGGTAGTGCTGCAGGCAAAGCGTAACATGCTGCATTTTGCAAACCGCAGTGCATTCATGTAGAGGGGCCTATTTTATTTACTGGTCTCAGTTTCTGTGCGTTTGTATTGGAGTATTTATACTTCAGCACACAATGCAAACAGCCTGGTGTGAAAGGGGCCTTACACAAAGCATGTGAAAAAAAAACAAACAAAAAAAACACTTGAGGGAGGGCGCACGCGCCTTGCTGCAGCATGCAGTGGCTGCAGGAACCATGAAGGTGATTTTTTTAGCCTAACCTCAAGTCTTTGACTACCTTACCAGTGCAGGCATCTCAAACTCAGATGGCCCCTAGGAAAACTACTATGTGACCTTACTGTCACTTTAACCTTTCAAAGTGGAACAAAACCCTAAACCTAAAAGATTCCAGGGCTGTCCGCTGTCTCTACCCCGAGACATCCTGAATCAGGATGCCCCATTGTGCGAAACCCCCCATGGCGGCCATAAAAACGTACCTTGCTCTGCTCCAAAAAAAACAAAAAAAAACAAACTTGTTTTTCTAATGACAAACGTGAATAATGATAAATGTTGTAAAATTCGTGAGCTGTGAAATAATTATCAGGGGGATTATTGACAATGTTGGCAGATAAGGATGGGATGGGGGAAATCTGGAATATTTATGGCTCTCATCAGTCACATCAGTGTGTTTAATCTCAGACCTTGTGGTCACTTTTCGGCCATCCAGTGCCAAATAAAAGCCTCCAATCATTCTGAACCGATTTATTATCCCCAAAATGCAAAAATAAAAAGATGCTCTGGTCATTCCGCGAACACCCCTTAACTGAGTGATCAGAAAAGAACATTACAAATTATATGTTAATAAATACTAAAACACTTATTTACAACATTTAAAATGTCTTAACCTACAGACTCAGAAATGTCACCCTGTGTCTTCAATGCTTCTGGCTCATCTGTTTGTATTGTAGCTGTTTTAGGTTTAAAATACTATATGGCTGGATGGAGAAAGTAGGCGAAATATTTTACAACACATATACCAAAATATATAATTACGTTTTACTTTTGCATAGAACTCAAAAACATCTCATAGCTCTGTTTTAGTTCCTTGATTTTTTCATCTAAAGAGAGAGAGAGAAAAAAAAAAGGGTTATTGTAAGACACCTATCCACTGTAAATCTAACAGCTTGGGCATAGTCTCTGTACTTCAGGCTCTTTAGCTCAGGGGTTCCCAACCAGTGGTAACAGTACGGCTGGTGGTAAATAAAGCACTGCATACAAACTACTACTGCTCCAATAATATGTGCCAGGTCAACAATCTGCAGAAATGCAGAAGTGGTGTATCTTGGGATTCTGCCAAAAAGATCTTGCATTTTTGGGCCATTAAAGGGCCTCCATCCTGCTCTGTATTAGTGGTGGTACTGGAGATAATGCACAATGGGAAGCAGAACTCCGTGAAAAAAGGTTGCTTTAACTGAAGCTGCAACTGAAAATCTAGGACAGTATAGTGCAGCCATAGTGCAGGTCATATTGACCTCGCCCGGGTGTGTATATAATAACATTATTACTGTAATAATATAATCATGTAATTTAATGCTTATGATATGCCAGAAGAAAACCAATGTCACACATGACGCAACATTAAAGGTTTGGGTACAAGCTAGCCATCCAAGCCAACTTTTTTTTTTTTAATAAAGGATGATCCTGTTTGGATTGTAGATAAGGATGACAACGGCAGTTTAATGGACACTACTGTAAGTTACAAGAATGAATGCATTTCACATAAATGGTCCTGATTCAGTAAACTTTTCTTAAATTACCTCCTAACAATAGGGACTGTACTCATGTTTTATTTCAGATCAAATTAGATACATTAAAGGTGTAATTCAAGGAAAAGAAAAACAATAAAAAGGGTTTATAGATGCTTACACTTACAAATAAATTGGTTATTAAAGCAGATCAAAACACACTGAACTTGTGAAATACATTTGGCCAAAGCTCTCTGCCGATACTCCCTTCTTAGCGTGTAGAACTAGAAATGGATATTGTCGCTTTTGGAACCAAAACCCAGGATAGTCAAAAGGTGGGTTTTGGTCCTCTTTAAACTAGAATTACCACCCGCCCACAGAACCCCCATGTGCTGCCATTATGGATATAAAAAACGGGTTTTACAAAAAAGGTGAGCACTTTTATTTTAGCTGAAATATGGATAGCACGGGTATGTAATACAGATGCAGCAAACATATTTGGGCATGTTATTCCAGTTAAGAGGTGGACCATCACAAAAAAATGGTCCAAATATAAAAATCCATATAAATATGTTGGATGACAGGAGGTGGGGTCCCATATACCGGGCATCAAGAAATATCCAGCCAGGCTTGATTTTTTTTTTTAATGGAAGGAAGAGGAAATCAGAGGTGACAGGTTCAGTCCCCCACCAATGAACCATCAATGTCTCAACGTTTTCTGGAAAAAGTTAAGTCGCCTATTGATTCCAATAGAGGTCTACTTGTTACTGTCTGCCCTGCATGTCTCTTCGGAGACTTCCTGAAGTTGAATCATTTCTCTTTGAAAAGCCAGGGGATAAGACGCTCAACAACCAGTCCAGTCTCACTATACTACTATAGAACAAAAGGACAGATTAAAGTTTACATTTACTATTTACTTACATAGTGTGGCTGTGCTGCTGCCTCCCCAGGACTCTTTTGAATGCTGCCTGTTCCTCACCACATCCGCAACAGTGTTGGAGGTGTCTATAAACTGAGCAATGGCTTCCAGCTCCTGGCAATGAAAAGTGTCAGGGTTTACCAACAGATTATAAATGGCTACAGGGTACCTTTTGTGTCGAGTCCAAGCCTATTCCAGAGCACATGTAACCCAAGTAAAATAAACTCCCAACAAACTATCTAAGCCTTACTCCCATTTAGATAATTCTGTGCAAGCAAAGTTCTTTGGGGCGAGGTAAGACTAAGGCAGAGGTTGCATTAACAAACGATTTAGTGTATTATAAGCTAAAAAAGAATTATATTACGTTTCTTCCAGGGTCCAATGTGTCTCGCTATGCTTGCTGTGAGAGTGCGCCATTTTCTGACAAAACCCTCCCACCTTGCCATATGCACACAACTTGTATCTACTGCACTGAGGAACCGTTACCGCCGAGAATGCTGGGCTCCATGTAAGCTCAGGTAAGTAGCAAGTTTCCATGTGTACTGGGCGTGCGCCACTGCAGGAACTAGAGCAGCAGGGAGGCTCTTGGGGTTGGGTGTTGGTGGTGTTCTCTGCCTCCCTGTCCTCCACAGACTGGACTAAGGGGAGCCTCCGTCGAAACGCGTCACCGGTCAGGGCACAAGGGTGTTTGCTGCTACTTGACCTGCTTTTAATATGCATAATAAAGGCTTGGATTTAACCCAGGATAAACTGGAGCTGGATTGTGTAATACCCAGTAGAGAGTCAATTGAAAATCTTAATTTGGACAAAGCCAGGGCCAAAAGGGTGAGCAGACACACGGCTCAGAAACAGCCATTTTTAGCCCTTTCCCCTATAATCGTGTTCCCCTGTACAGGGCCCAGCCATGTCACGATACTATTCTCACACTGCTGTACTCCTAACCTCAAGCTTGGTGCTGCACACTCTGTCCTGCAATCTGGCGAAAAAAGGTGAAATCCCTGCACATACTGTGAAATTAAAGTAATACAGTCATGTGTGGGCGCAATATTGGCTAAACACCCAAACTAGTTGCTGTTACTGTATGCATTTACTGTTGCCACAAAGCAAAGTCAGGGGAAACACTAGTTATTGGGGACAATATGGGTAATTTTGGGAACGTTGAATGGCATAATGTAGGTCAATGGATCATAAGAGGGTAGGCTTATGAGTGATACTGAATTTGCCAGGGACACCGATTGGTAAAAGTGCTACTGCAGGCAAAAGTAATTGTTACACTATTGCATGGGGCTACGTTTGGCACTGTCCTAAACTGTTTTCCGCTCTTAAATTGAAGAATTTCTGTCCTGAAAAAGTGGGTGTGGCCTTTGCATCTGTGATGCTGTATAATCATCAGCATAATGGGAAGGGTCTGTAAGATTCCCAGAACTTGCATAACACACCCTGGCTGTGCGCCTCCCCTCTCCCCCTGTTGCTAGGTGACATTGGGAGTGTGTCTGGGAGTACTGGTCTAGGCTCCAAAGTGCATGCACCCTCAAAATGCATGTGTGTACTCCCAAAGTGCCAAGGGAGAGAGGAGGAGGTGGGTCAGCAGGCGTCAGGGGAGAGAGGAGGAGATCTGGCGGCAGGCAGTCAGACTGGAGTCATTATTGGAACCCACCCTAAACGAACTGCAAAATGCACAGCTGCAGCCTCCTCTTCCCCAAACACACATGGTCACCCCCCTTCCAGCACAGGTGGGAGGAGGAAGGTGGATCGGCAGGCAATGTTCCCTCTAAGTCTTGGCAGCTGCTGAGCAGAATGGTTAGTTGGCGAAGCTCCATCATGGCAGTCTCATGACTGGCGCCATAGACCCATACATGACTACTGCCTGCATTAGCACAACTGATCAGTGTCCAAGTGCATTCTGATCTGGGCCCAAAAGAGGCTACAAATCCTCACCTACTTCTGGAGCTTTTGAAGCGATGGATGCTTCAAAGGACTAGCAAAGCTACTATTACACTGGGACATTTTTAAGGAGATCAAAATCCCCAGTAAAATACTGCCCATAGTAGCCTATGGGCCAATTCACACCACAGCACGGCGATCGCATAAACACTTTGCAACCACTATCGCCACAAAAATGCAACAATCACTGCACCATGACGCAAGCAGATTACTTTTTTTAGGCTATATTTGCAGTTGATTTTCCAAAATTGAGATGCTCCCAAGGAACAGTGTTCTGCTTGGACTTTAGGACTGCTTTAAGCAACTGAAGAATGCATAGAGTCTTAAATAGGAACATCGGACCTAAAATAAAAAGGGGGAAAGCAAGCAGTATCAGAAGTTTTATGTGAGATCTTGGTTTTCTCTGCTTTTCTCATGCATCTCGCTAGCCCTGCTACCCCAGCTGATTGGTGGCCCCAGGTGTCAGCTCAACGGGGGTGCAGGCATCTGCCACTCAGCGCGGGGGGGGGGGGGGGGGCGGGGGAGAGAAGAATAATTCCCCTGTCGGATGCCGCCATCCCCACTGAGAGGTATAGGTTCTCCCCGCTGCTGGCCAGTGAGGACGCAGTCAACGATCTGCGCGGACAGCAATATGAATCTGGAGAAGGCGGTGGAGGGACGGACCGGAGGAGGAAGGGACCAGCAATCTGCCTAGCTGATTGGAGGGATGGGATGTAAAAAAAAGAATGTCATAGGCTGAACTTGTAAACCCCAATATCGCATCCATTTCTTCTTCAATTTAAAAGTGCCAGGACAGTTTAGGACAGTGCCAAATGTAGCCCAACGCAATGGTGTAACAATTACCTTTGCCTGCAGTATCACTTTAAGGGGTGGAATTTTTTTTGGACCACAAAAAAAAAAAGTAGAAGTCACAGGTCATACTAGATATCGATAGATGCTACGTGGTGATAATATCTGGAAACGGCGAATATCTAGCAGAGTTTATCCGCCTTACTTTATATACATCAACTGTTTTCTTATAGTCAACTAAGAAAACAAACCAAAAAGTGCATATACCTTGCTGCAGTTACCCAACAAGCTGTGGACAGCATGGAAGAGGGGGCCAGAGGGGCTGAGCTGTGGTGCTGGGTAATTGCAGTGCTCCTGAAATTCACTGTCATAAACCTGGATAAAAGTGGTCATCAGCTGGTGGAAATCTGTCATTGCCAACCGTAGGGTCTGTATAGCTGTGTCACCATCAGCCACAGAGCTGCTGAGGAACATGCACTACAAAAGGGAGAAGAGGGTGTCACATGAATAATACAGGCTCTAACCGCAAAAAACAAAAGCGTCAGTATATCAAACTGATCAGAAATTGGTCAACTCAATTCATACCTGTAGTTTTTTTCATATCTGGGTACACCAGAAAATGAATACTGCCCAATCTTTTTTCCCCCTTTGGTTTAAATGCAGGAGAGTAGCGTAAAATATCACACGCTTTCTTCTTCCTGCCTAAGTCAAAGTAATCAGGTTCCAGTCTCTACAAACACTAAAAAGCACAAGGCCCATGTAGCCTCACCTATTTAAAAAAACAGTAAAATTGCTCTATGATAGTGACTACATTGACATCTGGGTATCACCATTTGGTGTGCAGTAAAAAACTAAATAACCCCCTTTCCCCCAGCTAACCACAATTTACACAAATTATGCAAAATGATCAGCCGTTCTGCATCAGGAATCCGCAATCACTGCAGCGGCTGGGTCTCGCACATCGGAAAGTGCCAAATACCCCCTCCTCGCTCTGGACATCTGCTGTCGCATCAGCACACACCATTTACCAGAGTTCACATCTGTATTTTTTATTATTAATAATTGTAATTCAGAGGGATGCAGGATGCAACATCGCCTCCTGGCGAGATGTGGATACTACATGATGGTAATCACTAGCTGGCAGACTGAGGTTTGTGTGTGAGGGCTGTTTTTTGGGCAGATTGGTGTGTCTGTGCAAGGAGGTGGTGGCTGGTGCATTAGTGTATGTGTCCTCACAAGCCCCATAGAGTTGGTTAATACTTACTGTTTCCAGGACCTTTTGCTTTCAGCAACCAGGAGCTGACCCCATGAAACTAAATTCTGAATGTCTGCTGCCAGTCACATGGGGTCAGCTTCTGCCTCCTGGCTGCTAAAAGGTGGCGGGGCCCTGAAATAGTAGGTGTTAACTAGTGGTATTGGGGTTGCAGGGGCAATATGCATGGGAGGGAATCACCAATTGTGTTTTTTTCTAACCTAAAGTTTCAGTATAAAAGTGGATTTTGGGTTGCAGTTTGGACACTCAGTCTCTAAATGGTTCGCCATCACTGCCCTAGAATAATGTCTTGCTACATGCAAACCCCCACAAACCTGGCATCAGTGATTCTAGAGTGCCTCTGAAGTCTGCAGGCTATGGATTATTGCTGTTTTATCAGTTGCAAATCGGAAAAATACCATTTTGTGAATACTCACCTGTAAAATGGGTATTAAAAGTATGTCACACACCCCACTTCAGACTTAAGAATTACACTAGGGTTAACGCACCTCTAGGTGGCAGCATTGCAGAGGACTTCTCCAAAAAACTTCAACAGGCCCCTCCCAGTCCATACATACCTGGTACCTCCCAAGAACCTCCCAGTGTTAGAACAGCAGTAAGACAAGGTACCAGAACCAAAACAATTTAACCCTCAACGTAAAGAACCAAACTTCACCAAATAGAGAGCCAGGATACCAAAAAGGGCGGGTGAAGTGGGGTGTGTGACATACTTATAATACCCATTTTACAGGTGAGTATTCACAAAACGGTATTATTCTAAGTATGTCACACACCCCACTTCAGACTTAAGAATTACACTAGGGACATCCACCAGCAGTGTCCAGAAAAGGGTGGGTATCCTAACAGGCAATAACGCAGAAAAATTCAAACCACTGCAGCCTGCAAAACCTTGCGGCCAAAAACAGCATCCGCTGAAGCCCGCACATCAACCTTATAGAACTTAGAAAAGGTATGAACAGAAGACCAAGTTGCAGCCTTACACACTTGTTCAACAGAAGCCTGGTGCTGAAAAGCCCAGGACGCACCGACCGCACGAGTAGAATGAGCAGTAACACGGAAAGGAGGATCCTTCCCCTTGGCCGAATAAGCACCAACAATGGCCTGACGAATCCATTTACTAATGGAGGACTTGGCCGGAGCCAAACCCTTCCTAGGCCCACATGGCACAACGAAAAAGGCATCAGTCTTACGAAAAGAAGACGTCGCACGTAGATAGTACCTGACACATCGTACCACATCCAAACAGTGCAAAGCACTCTCCTTGACATTCTTAGGCTTAGGACACAAAGAAGGAAGAACAATGTCCTGGTTAAGATGAAAAGCAGAAACCACTTTAGGGAGAAAATCTGACTTGTAACGAAAAACCACTTTGTCCTGATGATCCTCAAAATAAGGAGCCCGAATAGACAAAGCAGCCAGCTCTGAAACACGCCTAACCGAAGTAATGGCCACCAGAAAGGCAACCTTCTGAGTAAGAATGGACAAAGCAACATCCCGCAAGGGCTCAAAAGGAGGAGCCATAAGAGCAGAAAGAACCAAATTCAGGTCCCAAACTGGGAGCAAAGGCTTCCTAGGAGGCCGCACATGCGAAACCCCCTGGAAAAAAGTCTTGACCAAGGAATGACTAGCAAAAGATTTCTGGAAAAAAATTGACAAAGCTGAAACCTGCCCCTTCAAGGTACTCAACTGAGTCCAGACCCGCCTGAAGGAACTCCAAAATCCTAGACACAGAAAAGACCCGGCAGGGCAAGGACCTAGCCTCACACCAGTCAATATAAGATCTCCAATACCTGTAATATATGGAAGAAGAAGATCTCTTCCTAGCACTAATAAGAGTCTGAATGACCGCATCTGAAAGACCCACCTCCTTTAAGATGGAGGTTTCAGCAGCCAAGCCGTCAAAGCCAGCGTTTGTAAACTGGGGTAACAGAGATGACCCTGAGTGAGAAGATCTGGCCGAAGAGGCAGATCGAACCGATCTACGGTCAGACGGACGATGTCCGCGAACCACACCCGCCTTGGCCACCTTGGAGCCACGAGAATGGCGGGAACTCCTTCCAGAACCAACTTTCGCAGAACCCTGCCTAGCATGGGAATCGGAGGAAACAAATAAAGAAACCCCAGGTCCCTCCAGCTCAGGGACATGGCATCCACCGCCAGAGCCAGAGGGTCCCGGGACAGGGACACAAAGGACGGAAGCTTGTGATTGTGACGAGAGGCAAACAGATCCACCTCCGGCGTCCCCCACCGGAGACAAAGTGACCGAAACACCTGGGGATGGAGAGACCACTCCCCCCGACGGGACGCACACCGGCTCAGAAAATCCGCCTCCGTGTTTTGCACACCCGGAATGTAAACTGCCGAGATGCAAGGGACATGAGTCTCCGCCCAGACCAAAATCAGAGACACTTCCCTGTGGGCACCCAGACTGCGAGTCCCCCCTTGGTGATTGATGTAAGCAACCGCCGTCTGATTGTCTGAGCGAACCTGAACCGGCAGACCTTGTAAACGATGCGTCAAGTGAGACAGAACCAACCTGATGGCCCGCAATTCCAGAACATTGATGGGCAAGTGAGCCTCCTGAGGGTCCCACTGCCCCTGAAACCGAAGATCCTTCCAATAACCTCCCCAGCCCGACAGACTGGCATCCGTGGTGACAGTTTCCCAAAGTGGAGTCAGAAACGACCTGCCCTTCAGAAGATTGTCCGAGACCAACCACCACAGAAGGGACTGCCGAACCCGAGGGGACAACCGGAAGGACCGATCCAACGACCCCGGACACCGGTTCCAAGACGCCAAAAGATGAAGTTGAAGAGTCCTCGTATGAAACTGAGCAAAGGGAACTGCCTCGAACGAGGCCACCATCAACCCCACCAGTCTCATCCCCAGACGAATGGACGGATGAGGATGGGAGAGGAGCAGCCGGGCCAATTCCTGAATCATCAGAACCTTGGCCTGAGGAAGAAACACTCTGTGCTGGCAGGAGTCCAGCGACATCCCCAGAAAGGTCACCACCCTGGCCAGAACCAGTGAGGACTTGGGGTAATTGATCACCCAGCCGAACCTCTCCAACATGGACACCACCGTGCTGGTGTCCCCTTCTGCTTGACTGAAGGAAGGAGCCATGATGAGAAGATCGTCCAGGTAAGGCACAATGCGAATCCCCTGAGCTCTGAGCAGGGCCATCACCCCTGCCAACACCTTGGTGAACACTCTCGGAGCAGAGGTGAGACCGAATGGAAGAGCCACAAACTGAAAATGCCGATCCCCCACCACGAAACGGAGAAACCGCTGATGAGCAGGAAAAATCGGCACGTGCAGGTACGCATCCTTGATGTCTATGGACGTCATAAAGTCCCCCTGCCGAAGCGAACCGATCGCCGACCGCAGGGTCTCCATGCGAAACTTCCGAGGACGAACAAACCTGTTGAGAAACTTCAAATCCAGAATAGGACGACCGTGAAGAGATTGGAATAGAACCCGCGTCCCACCTCTGAAGAAGGAACCGGGCAAATGACGGCCAAATCCAGAAGATTCCTTACTGCCGCCAGGAGCCCCTGCGCGGCCAAAGGATCCAAAGACACCCGAGACCTGAAGAACCTTGGAGGAGGAAGGGACTCGAATTCCAACTTGTAACCGGCCGAAACCACTTCCCGGATCCATCTGTCCGGGACCTCCTGGTCCCACACCCGGGAGAAAAGTTGCAACCGTCCCCCCACCCGAACGGGTGAGGGCGCCCCCTCATTGCTGGATGGGTTTGGCAGCCGGCTTGGGCTTGGCACCCCAGGCGCGGGTGGGACGGCCACGGCCTCTGCCCCTAATCCAACTGCCGCCCCTGGGGGCCGAGGAGCCCGCACCTCTACCGGCGCCAACTCCCCGAAAGGACGGATTGAACGAGACCATCCCCGGAAAGGAACGACGAAATTTCTTGCGCTGAGGTAACTTACCTCCCTTGGCAACAGAGTCCAACCTCTCACCAAAAAGCCTCAAACCCATAAAGGGCAGAGCCGTGAGCGATCTTTTAGAATTAAAATCAGCCGTCCACTGTCTCAACCACACACAGCGCCGGATAGCTACCAGCAAGGCAGTAGCCCTGCCACACATCAGCATGGCATCCTCCTGAGCGGCCAGGATAAAGGACAAAAAAGCATCACAGCGCTTAAGCCCAAGGGACTCATCACTGGTGGGCTCGAGATCCACCCCCAAGTCCCTGACAATAGACCTGACAGCAAAAGTCAAAAGAGCCGAAGCACAGACAGGCCTTAACACCGAACCCGCACATACAAAACCATGACGGGCAAGCTGATCAACCCGGCGATCCTCACCGTCCCTGAGCGAAGACGTGTCAGGGGAATGCACGACCGCCGTGTTGGACAGTCCCAAGACCGGAGTATCTACCTCAGGGGGAACAGACCAACGCTTCATCAATTCCGCCGGAAAGGGATACTTCCTATCCCAGCTAGACGCCACACCAACAAGACGTGTAGGTTGCTCCCATTGCTTGAAGACAATTTCTTCAAAGTGCTGTTGGCTGGGAAATTCCAGACGCTGCTTGGAAACCCCAAAAAGCTGACCCTTGGGCCTGGGAGCAACCACCGGTGGCTCCAAATCCAACACCTCAAACATCTGGCTCAAAATGGTAGAGGAATCGAGAGGGAGGCCATCATCCGGATCTCCCTCAGAACCCAACAACTGCTGAACATCAGAATCTTCATCCTCAATGAGCTCACCATCTTCACAGGGACGATCCAACCAATCCAGATCTCCCACAACTTCCTCATCTGAATCCGGCGGAGGCGGAGACAGATGCTTCCGCTTAGCTGAAACCTTCTGAGCGGCTATAGCAGAAAACCGCTTCTCAAGGCTGGTCAAGCGGGCACATACCTCAGACTGCGAATCCCCGCCCAGGACAACGTCACACGGGGTCCGGAATAAGCGGGGGGGAGAGGGAGATGGCGCGGCTGACGAAGTGCTAGGCACCGGAGTACTGGACTGCCGTGCAATGTTCTGCTGTGCACAAGGGATACACAAAATGACATCATCTCCCTGGAGCGGAGCCCCACAACCCCCGCACACCTTGGATTGTCCCGAAGAACCATTCCCGGTATCTGTGGCAACCTCCATGTGGTGAAATTATGGTATTTGCAGAACCCAGGGATTTATGCGGTACGCGACCCGGGATGCCCCTAAATAACCTAACACTAGTCTAAGGACAGACAAGATCCTGACCCAGGGGAATAGCAAAAGGCCCTAATAAAAATACAAAAAATGTAAATATATATATATATTGCAAGGACAACAAACACCCCCCCACGAGCCAGGTATATATGACCGGGAGAGCCCTGCCAGACGGGATCCCAGGATCTGAAAAACACAAAGGGAGAGAGAGAGACAGGCGTCAATCAGCACCATGCCAAAAAACACCGCATAATGTACAAAACCCCCCTTTACCACCCCCCCCCCCACCCCCTCATTAACCAGAGCAACGGAAGTGGTTAATGCCAGCCAGCACCATCAAGCTGCGCCGGGGCGAGGAGGGAGGCAAGGGAGAAGGAAGGATCTGAGGGGTAACTGACATGGCCCAAGAACCGCCTACCTGGAGAGAAGAGGAACCGCGCAGCCAGCAGAAGAAGGCGGCCAGCACACCGAGGACGGAGGAAGAGAGAGACGCTCCGGGAGCGCGGGAGCCGAGAAGGCCCCGCCCCTCAGGCCGTCCAATCCGTGCGCGACCCCGCCCCCAGGCAGCGTCAGCGTCTGCCTGCGGGGACCGCCATCAGACCTCGATCACGGGGCCGGCGGCGCCGCCCGCCGGCTCCCGGAGTACAGCGTCGGAGAACACAGACCCACACACTGATGAATGTCTCCCCTGAGCAGCCGGGCAAGCAAGCTGCAGGCGCCGAATACGGCGCCCAGCCACCCGCGGGACCGCGGCGCAGCACGCCGCTAGGCCCCGACCCCCCCGGCTCCTGAGGGGAGACACACACACACACACACAGCCATGAACAGACAGTGAAGGCACAAGTAAAATCACAGGTAAAAACACAAAGTAAAATCACAAATGGAAAAGCGCAGCAGCACACTCACACAAACATGTGCATAGTAAAGCATGACACTGTCCCCAGCGCGTCCTACACCCCGGAAGAGGCACAACCCCCCAGGGCAAGGACAACCTGACCACTAATTCCTATAAAAAAAAGGGGGCATCCCACATCCGGATCACCACTCCGGGAATCCCGCTATGCCCTGCAATGAAGGGTCGAGCGGAGGAGCTAATCTCCTAGGCACCAATGGTGCCGGCTACCTTATTGCCCGGCCTACAGCCGAAGCTGGGAGGCTGCCATTACATAGAACACAATTCAAACAAAAACCGGGCAGAAATAGACCATGGGGGGGGGGGGGGCCGGGGGGATACCCCGGCTACCTGCAAGCAGGAGACTTCTTTCTTCTGTCTTGTCGCCACCTTGCAGAGAACAACACTGGGAGGTTCTTGGGAGGTACCAGGTATGTATGGACTGGGAGGGGCCTGTTGAAGTTTTTTGGAGAAGTCCTCTGCAATGCTGCCACCTAGAGGTGCGTTAACCCTAGTGTAATTCTTAAGTCTGAAGTGGGGTGTGTGACATACTTAGAATATATTTTTTATAATCGGTTTGTGCAAAGTACCTCGTCTTTAAGCTCTTTAAGTGTACTTGAAATTTTCTGAAGCTCTTGAAAGTGATCATCACTTGAATTTGACATAAGTCTTTAAAAAAAAAACAGAACATTTTGAAATAATAATTATGAAATAAAAAAACAAAACAAAACAGAATGACCTTCTTAATACTATATAAAATGCCCAGGTTGACTACAGTTTACTAGAGAAGTGAACATAAGTTGAAGTATGTAACAAAGTAGGGATGCCCCGGGGGAAGGGACCAAAATCTAGAATAGTCAAAATCCTGTGTTTTGGTCCAGTTTAAGCTCATCATCTTGTTCTTTCAAGGTACTGTATAAATTATGCATTAAGACTACAACACTGTTCTTATAAAAGCAGCCTATGTAAGAGTCCATTACTATAATGCAATGTATTGTATCAGACTACACAGTAGATTATCTTCTCACCATCTTGAGATCAAAAAAGTATATTTTGATGATCATAAAAATGTACTTTTGTCTGAAGACAATGGCATCATATAAGCTTGATGTACCTTTCCTGTGGTGCTTCTGTGAGCACCAATGACTGCAGGTCAGCCGGCCAGGGGTTGCATTCGGGTGCAAGGGTTGCCTGGAAGTGTGCGCTGGAGAAAAGCTCATTCAGAAGCTCGTCATTCTCATATGAATAGGTGTCTGAGGCTCCATCAGAACTGGATATGCAATATTACAAATCAATAGACATAAAAGTAACTATACAACACCACAAAGCCTAAACTTTACAGCTTAAATTACATAGAGCAAAACAAGCCAGTCTGGGCTATCCTCCCACGTCAACTGATGTTTTGGTCCACTGTGTAGATGTGTTCAGTGACTGCTTGAGCCTTTTAACACAGATGTCATCCACATAGTGTTATCTAAGCCCATTACAGGGGGCAATTAAAGTATGGAGTCTTCCTTTCACCTTTTCCCATATACAGGTTACCATAGTGGACAAGGCATAACTCCATTGTACTGTTGTTCAAAGGCACAGATGTCAAACTCCATCCTGGAAGGCCAGCAACAAGCCAGGTTTTGTGAATCTCATACAGAGCTAAAGAAACAGCTATGTGGAGATCCACAAAACATTACATGTTGCTGCCCCTTCGGGAGCAAGTTTGACACCCCTGTTCTAAGGTTTTTATTTCAAAGATTGGAGTTCACATGTCCTTTAAAACTAAAAGTAGCCAAAAAACAACATGTCTGTGCTGCTATGAATCACAATTGCCCTGAACTGTGAAACTTTCCAGAAAACCCAAAGGGGAGATGCTGAGTTATTGCATGAGGGGGTAGATTTATATGTTTATATATTAATTTATATAAATAATTGTGACCACACATTTGCTATGTATTAGGTAAGGCTCTGACCCACAGGAGCACTATATTTATCCTACCCATTCATGCTTTCAGTGAGCCCCGCATTAGAGAGATGCTCACCTATTCTTAGAGATCCATCAGATGGGGGACAAGAGACATCTGCACAAATAGGGGGGGGGGGGAAGACTTCACTGCAGCAATCATTCCTGCCCCCATCATATAAAGCTTCATGAAAAAAAGTCTACATTTGGGGGGTCATAAGCAGCAGAAGTAGCTGGGATAGGTTGCCAGGAGGGACTAGGCCTGCTTTAAATATTTATTAGTTCTTTGTGTTTTAGGTAATTTTAGCATTTATAGAAATACAATGACAGCTTAAGTTTATGATAACACCCTGCATGTATACTGTTCATCAAGCGAGTATAAACAGATTTTGATATATATCTCATTACGATTGATGGCAGGGATCTGAGTGTGGAACAGGATATAGGCTGATTAGTGATTTATACAGGGACCTGTTGAGTTTTTTTTTCAACCTATTTAAGTCTCTACGGTTACCTATGCAGGGTATTCTGGCCTATATATCTAACTGGTTTTAAGGTTTTTGTAGAGATTTTTACAGCTAATGTATTTATACAGTCACTGGTTACCCCAGTAAGGCACCAAAATGGACTCACTAAAACATCAGCTATATTTCTTTTTTAAATGCCAACCTAAGAATTTCAACCATTTTTTTTTAAATAAGCACTGTGTCCCAAATCCCCCCACCCAAAAAAACAGAATACTTATCCAGTTCTTATGTGTTGTTGAGATCAGGGTCTCGACAGCTGGCCTTTTGACCATTAGTGAACCAATCAATGCAGCATGCTCTGCAGTATGCTCATTCCGAGCCCTCTTGCTTATGGCTTTACTTTAAACCCATGTATAAATGATTTTATATAACCAAAGCTTCCAAGTCTTCATATATATTTTCCAATTTCCTCTATACGTTAGGCAGAAACCCATTGTACAGGACTTCAGGACTTGACACACACACTGCTAGGTTAGATTTTTTGTGCCACAAAGGGATAGTCAGCATTCTAGATCATATTTTATCTACAGGTACAAGTCAAGGCAACTGGACAAGTGGTTTTATTTTCTTGAAGAGGTTTCGCTAGTCATCTTACTGGTTTTCTCAATTCGGATGAATATTAAAATTCCAGTTGCCTCGATTTGTTCCTACAACTCTACCATGACCTGAATGTATGAGAACCTTCACAGACATAAAATACTGCCGCCTATAAGCAACTTACCCCTGAGAGGACTCTGGCTCTGGGTTGCTGTTCACTTTGGGGAAACTTTGAAGAATATTTAATAGATTCTCTATTAAAGTGAGTTGCTTGCTTGAGGCGACATTTCCCTGAAGAAAAACACAAACTCTTTGTTAAACAGAAACATGGTGGCTGGGAGGCACTCATTCTTATAAACCCAAATAAACTACTGGGTCCAGCCCTGGAATCTAAAAGGTTGGTTGCTGGCCTTTTTGGGGCACCCCAAATTGTGTGAAACAGTAAATCTAGCCCAAGTTGCCCACTGAACTGACGTAATTCGTTGAGGCAGCTCTGTTAATGGGGAGAGAGGGAGGCCGCATCCTCGCATCTTCGGGCTGTGCATGCCTCCGGCTCCCAGCCATTAAGAAAGGCTTGGGCATGAACGCAGGCCAACAGGGGATGCGTTGCTCGCGTTCCCCATTCACAATAATCAGAGCTATCAATAAAAAGCACAGAGCTGCCTCAGAATCAAACAAAATTCAAATGGTCTTGCCAATGGGTCAGGATTATGCTCATAACACACACCCGGGATTTTCACTTTGTTCCGCTTTAAGGCCAGTGCTGCCCATACATGTAGTGATCTAAGTAAAAAACGTTGAAAACCAAATAACCATACACCGTTTTGGATACTCTATATTGTTATTTATAAATCGGGGTGAATATTTTTCAAGAACTTCTGGTAGACTCAATTAGACTGTCAAAATGAAGCCCCAAACCCATTAGGTATAAAATGGGCGTGGGATCGCTTGAAATAGACTACAAAATAAAAACATTACCACCTGTATTGCCAGTACAAATGTCTCCAAAAAAATGCGTACCTTTATTAGGTCAACATCCTCATCCCGACACAACATTAGCTCAAACACAAGCTTTGCCATTTCTATCATAGAAAAAATAAAAAAAGACAAGAGAAAGGTGTCAACAGATACAGCCCATTTAACAGACAAAATCAGACTGCATGTCACTGCAACCAGAGGGGCTTCACTGGCACAAGGAACTTTTATTGACTTTTCGGTCTTTAAAGAACTGGTCTTGAGCTTCTGACCTTTAAAGAACAGGAAGTAAGGCTAGATTCCTCAATAGGTGCATTGGTGAGGAATCCAAGTCTGCAGTTACTTACATATTTGGCAAATGTTTATGGCACCAACCTATTCCAAAGCTTATTACAGAGCACCTTCAGACTGATCCTCTTAGTTCTAGCTCAGGAGACCCTCAGAGACCAGCTAAGAGCTACATGTATCGAGCAGGTGACAAGAAAAATCCTAAGTGTCCACCAAAAACCTGACACAGCATCTATTTTTTTCTGCCCTTAGAAATACAATTCTGTGAAACTCACCTGTAGAATTGTTTTTGGATACATCCAGTCCAGGTCGTCCCAAGACATATGGGTGTTCGCCCCCAGGGGGTGCCCGACTGCAAGATCAAAGATGCAGCTCCTCCCGGCCCCCTATAAAGGCAGGTGTACCTCTATCATTCTCCAGTGGTTAAAAAGCAGTAGTCACAAAAAAAAAGGACAGGCTGGGAGGCTTAAGAAACCATGTTACTTCACATAGCTTCAGCTTGTACTCTCTCTAAGCAAAAAAAAAATAGAAAACCAGTGTTCTATGAACAAAAAATGGTTGATCACCATAACAGGCTAACAGGACATAATGAACACAAGGGCGGGGTGGGACGACCTGGACTGGATGTATCCAAAAACAATTCTACAGGCGAGTTTCACAGAATTGTATTTTTCCCTAGTCCAGGTCATCCCAATATCTTTACGACTGGGACATCCAAAAGCAGTGTCCGTATGGGCGGGATCCCCAGTGCGGAACAGCATGTAGTTCATTTCACTACCGCCTGAAGCACCTTTCAGCCAAAAACAGCATCAGCTGTGGCCCTGACATCCACCTTGTAAAATGTGTAAAAGTATGAACTGAAGACCAAGTGGCAGCCTTACAAACTTGTTCAACCGATGCCTGGTGCTAAAAAGCCCAAGAGGCACCAATAGCTCTGGTAGAATGAGCTGTGATCCAAAAAGAGGGTTCCTTCCCTTTGGTAGAATATGCTTGCACCACCGCCTGTCTGATCCAGTTACTGAGAGTGGATTTGGCTGGAGGCAAACCTTTCCTAGAACCTTCTGTTAGGATAAAGAGCAAATCCGATTTCCTGAAGGATTTAGTCGCAGCCAGGTAATGCTTTATGGCCCTGACCACATCCATGGCATGGAGGGTCTGTTCTTTGGAATTAGCCGGTGCTGGACACAAGGAAGGTAAGACAACTTCCTCATTAAGGTGAAAGGGAGAAACGACCTTAGACACAAAATCAGGTTTAACCCTTTCGCTGCCAGCCTACCTGCAGCATTTGCCACTCCCTGTTGCCAGACGATGTTTCACTATTTTGCGCTACACATGTTCAACTGTCATTTTTGAAAGGATTTCCAGGGATTTCCCAGGAAAATGATATATTGTTTTTTTCAACAGAGTCTGGGCTTTAACATGAAATGTCTTGTTTGTATTTTTTAGGTGTATTCTCAATATTTTTGGGTGAAATGTGTGAAAAAAAATAAAAAAAAAATATTTTTTTACAATTTGTAGAGTTTTTTTGTAATAAAAAATGTAAGTTTGTCAATAAAATCTTATTGCGTGAGAAACCCCAATTTCTCCCGGTTACAGCGATACCACATATGTATAGGTAGACACCCTTTCCTGCCCAGAAGCCTTTTATAGCTGCTGGATGACAAATGGTTAATTAAAAAAAAAAAAGACATTTTTTTTGGATTTTTAAGGGTTAAAAACCCTTAAAAATCCCCCCAAAAAAATGACGTGGGGTCCCCCTTACCCAAAGTAACCAGCCCGGGACCAGCTATGGGGGCTTGTAGGCACAGAGTGGGGGGGCCAGCTTTGGTGGCCCCCCCACCCTGCAGCCTACGAGCCCACATAGCCTATGTGGGCCCGGGCTCTTCTGCCCCCCCTGGGCTTTGGGGAGGCAGGTAATGGGGGTGCGGGGGTTAATGGCAAGTCACCCGCTAGGGCAGGTGACTTGCCACCCCCCCAGCCTTGTGAACTGGTATAAGGGGTCCCCCCCACGGGGGATCGGATGGCACCAAATTAAAGAGGAGACCTGGCCGGATCCAACAAGGGGTCAGGTGAGTATTTTTTATTTTTTAAACTAGAAGCGAAGAAAGTCAAGCACGTAACACCTACGGGCTTGGCACTTAAGGCCCAGCCAAGCCAGCACGTAGGTGTTACGTGCTTGGCAACAAAAGGGTTAAAGCGAAAAACCACCTTATCCCTATGCCGCTTAAAATAGGGAGGTTTCATACAAAGCGCGGCCAGCTCTGATACACGACGCACCGAGGTGATCGCTACCAAAAAGACCACTTTGAGAGTCAAGATAGACAATGCAGCATCGCACAATGGCTCGAAGGGAGGACCCTGAAGAGCAGAAAGTCCTAAATTCAAGTCCCACACCGGTAATACTGACTTACGCGGTGGCCGGACATGGGTGACTCCCTGGAAAAAAGTCTTGATCAACCTATGGTTGGCAATGGATCTCTGGAAAAAGATGGCTAAGGCCGAGACCTGACCCTTGAGGGTGCTTAGCTGGAGACCCAAGTCTAAGCCGTGTTGTAAAAACGCCAGAATCCTAGAAATATTTAAAAATATGCGGCAAGGGAGACTCTTGGTCTCGCACCAAGCAATATAAGCGTGCCAAACTCTGTAGTATATCATGAAAGAAGACTTCTTCCGTGCCTGAATCATGGTATGCACAACCGTGGCCGACAATCCCTTTTCCATCAGAATTGAGGTTTCAATAGCCAGGCCGTCAAAGCCAGCGTCCGTAAATTGGGATGCCGCAGCGACCCCTGTGTGAGAAGCCCTGGTCATCGGGCATGATGTAGCAATCTATTGACATCTGAACTATGTCCGCAAACCAACTCCTTCTTTGCCAGCGCGGAGCCACCAGAATGGTTGGTACCCCTTCCTGAGCTATCTTGCGCAGCACTCTGCCCAGGAGCGGAAACGGAGGGAATGCACACAGAAATATGAACTCCGTGCAAGGAATCGCCAGAGCATCTGTTGCAATGGCCAGAGGATCTCTTGAGAGGGAGACGAACCTTGGAAGCTTGTGATTGTGTCTGGACGCAAACAGATCCACATCCGGCAGACCCCAGCGGAGACACAGAGCGTGAAAGGTCTTGCTGCTGAGAGACCATTCCCCCAGGCGCGAGGCGCTCCTGCTCAGGGAGTCTGCCTCCAGGTTTTCTACCCCGGGAATGTAGACCGCCGAGATGCAGGGAACATTCTCCTCTGCCCAAGTAAGAATCTGGGTCACCTCCTTGAGGGCTCTCTTGCTCAGAGTCTCGCCCTGGTGATTGATGTAGGCGACAGCCGTCTGATTGTCCGAGCTAACCTAGATCGCATAACCCCTTAAATGGGGAGTCAAGTGCAGAAGCACCAACCGGATCGCTCTCAGCTCCAAGAGATTTATGGGTAAGCGATTTTCCTGTGGACCCCACTGACCCTGGATCTGCTGAGTCTGCCAAACGCCTCCCCAGCCAGTCAGACTGGCATCCGTGGTAACTATCTCCCAATGGGGAGTCAAGAAGGACTTGCCTACCAGCAAGTTCAGAGAGTCCAACCACCACAAGAGGGACTGCCTGGCCAGGGGGGACAGCGAAAGGCCGTGTTCCAGGGACTCCTGAGTCTGATTCCAACTGGTCAGCAGGTTCAATTGAAGGTCTCATGTGAAATTGGGCAAAGGGCACTGCTTCGAAGCAGGACACCATTAGGCCCACCAATCTCATCCCCAGACGTACCGACGGCCACTGACAGGACAGTAGGGCCTGCACCTGCGTCTGGAGACCCAAAACCTTCTGCTGAGGCAGGAAAACCTTGACCTGAGCGGTGTCTATCGTCATTCCGAGGAAGGACCGCACTACTGCAGGTGTGACAAAAGACTTTGGGTAATTGATTACTCAGCCGAAGGCCTCCAGGGTTGACAATACCGTCAGAGTATCGCTCTCGGCCTACTGAAGGGACTGGGCCACAATCAGCAAGTCGTCCAGATAGGGTAACACACAAATGCCCTGACTCCGCAGGATAGCCATGATGCCCGCCAGCACCTTGGTGAACACACAGGGGGCTGAGGATATCCCAAATGGAAGCGCTACAAACTGGTAATGCTGATCCTCAAGAGCAAACCGCAGGAACCTCTGATGTCCCTGGAAAATCGGGATGAGCAGATAAGCATCCCTGATGTCCACCGTGGTCATGAAGTCGCCGGACCCAAAAAGATCTCACCGCCAACCGTAATGTTTCCATGCGGAAATGCCGGACTCTTACAAACCTGTTAAGATGCTTCAGGTCCAGGACAGGTCTTAGCGTTCCGTCCTTCTTGGGAACCATGAACAGGTTGGAGTAAAATCCCTGACCCTGTTCCTGTCAAGGTACAGAGCAAATCACACCTATCTGCAGAAGGTGTTGCACAGCCGTTCTTAAGGCTAGGGCCTTTAGGAATCTAGTGGGCGGCCTGGCTGCCAGCTCTATTTTGTAACCGGAGGACACTACCTCCTGAATCCACCGATCCAAGACGTATCGCCTCCAGAACTGAGCAAACAGCAGAAGTCGTCCCCCCACCAGGATGGGTGAGGGCGCCCCCTCATGCTTGAGAGGGCTTGGATTTAGCTCCCCAGGAGGAGTTGGGTCTGCCACGGGACCTACCTCTGCCCCAGGTATCTCTGCAGCCACCTGGAAACGAAGAACCTCTTCCTCCTCGAAAGGAACAGGGATTCCGAAAGGACCAAGCAGGTTTCCTTCTCTGAGGGAGTCTACCATCCTTGACCAGAAGATTCAGGCGCTCCATGGACAGCCTGGTCCCCACAAAAGGGATACTCGTGAGAGACTTCTTGGCAGCCGTATCCGCTGACCATTGTCGTAGCCAGAGTGAGCGACGCAGAACAACAAGCAAGGCCGAAATCCTGGCACCAAGCTGGACCACATCATCCATGGCAGTAACAACGAAACCAATGAAATCCAAGCAGGCCTTGAGTTCCTTATACTCCTCCGGACGCGAGCCTTAGCTCTGTCCACAAGGTGTCTCACCTTCCTTCTGTTAGCTAGGGAGACAATCGCCGAGGCACACACAGGGCAAAACAGGGCACCAGCAAGGTGAACGCATGGCAGACCAGCTGATCCAAGCGCTTGTCAGCAGAGTCACGTAAGGAACCATTATCAGGTGACGGCATAAACGTAGTGTTGGACAACCCCGACACGGGAGGATCCACCTCAGGGGGGAGGAGACCATAGCCGAACCAGCTCATCAGGGAAGGGACACCACCTATCCAGTCCCTTAGGGACCGACAGTAACTTGTTAGGCCCTTCCCATTCCTTAAGGATCATGTTAGAAAAGAGGGACTGCTTCGGGAAAACCTGCCTTTGCCTCTCGTGCCTAAACAAATCTCCCTGCTTCCTCTTAGCAGCTCTGGGAGGGACAATGTGTAGTGTCTCAAACACTGAGGAAAGCAATTTCTCCCCATCAGCCGGGAGCCAGGCGTCCTCGTCCGAGCGAGATATACTGTTATCGCCCGCAGAATAATCCACCGTGGAGCGGGAATCATCTGGCAACTCACTTTCTTCCACAGAGCCCAGACCATCAAAAAGATCATCATCATCATCCGAGTAAACGGGTTCGAGATGCCGCTTCTTACTCGAGGCCTTCTTTGGGGCCGACAGCGAGATCTGTCTCTCGAGATTGGCCAGCCTATGTGCAAAGTCAACATGAGACCCCTTGCTGGCTCCCCCTTCGCTGGGGGCTGAATGCAGCAGCGGAGGGTCCGGAGAGGCCAATGGCAGCGCAGGGCTAGGGGCAGGGACGCCTGCCTGTTCATGGTTCAAAATAACGCCTCTAGCGCAAGTGGTACAAACAGTGCTGAATCCGCCCAGAGGATTCCTACTGCACAAGAGGCAGAGCCTATCCTGCCCAAATGGGGCCCCCAGCTCACTATCCCCTGATGCCTTCATTATGGTGATTCAAAATAGTCAAAATCAAAAGGTTACAAGACACTAAAGGCCCAAACCTATAAAGCGATCCCTCTTAATAAAAAGGGGGACCGGGAGGAACCACAACCCTCAACCTAAAGCCCACGACCTATACAAAAGAAAAGGGAGAAGGGACCATAATCAAAGTAGGCACAATGCAATAAAAAATAAATGCAGCCAAAAAGAGAGGGACTCACGACACCGACAGAGGGACTCCACAGCCAGAAGCGCAGTATGATCCTCAGCCGAGCAGCTGGATCGCAGCACACACCCGCAGCGTCCAGCCAGGCCCCAGCAGCAGCGCGCCCAGGCCTAGAATGCCCCTCCGCGGCGCGTCCGAGAAGAAGCCTGCCCCTTCAGCATAGCTTCAGCCGAAAATGGCGGCAGCAGCGCCCGAGGCCCCGCCGCCCCTACAGTGTCAGCCCCCTCTCCCCCCTCGTCACAGACCGCGCCGCACGAGCGGCGGCCCCGCATCCAGACGCCAACCAGGGAGCGAGGGAGGTGAGTGAGCAGAGCTGGCCAGCGAGGAGCCATGTCAAAAATACAATTCTGTGAAGTACCCACCTGTAGAATTAGTATTATACGCATACAGCACATCCTGCTCCATCTATAATACTTACACATGGGTAATCCTCCGCCAGATGGCGCTGTTCACTGCAGACATACAAAAACAGGCTCCTCCCAGCCCTTCATATACCCAGGGACCTCCCACAAATCCCCAGCATTGAAAAGCAGTGAGAAAAAGAAGCCGGGAGAAACCAACCACCAAACTGGTAATAATAATGATAACAATGGTAACAACCACCATACAGGGGATCCAGAACAAGGTGAAACCAGGGTGGGGTGGAGCAGGACGTGCTGTATGCGTATAATACCAATTCTACAGGTGAGTACTTCACAGAATTGTATTATTCTAAGCATACAGCACGTCCTGCTCCATCTATAATACTTACACATGGGACATCCAATAGCAGTGTCCATAAAGTAGGGTGGGATCCACAACAACAAAGGCAGCGGCACATAGTTCAAACTACAACCGCCTGTAAAACCTTACGGCCAAAGGCAGCATCAGCTGAGGCCCGAACATCAACTTTGTAAAACTTTGAAAAGGTGTGAACAGAAAACCAAGTAGCGGCCTTGCAAACTTGTTCAACAGAGGCCTGTTGCTGAAAAGCCCAAGAGGCACCAATAGCACGAGTGGAGTGAGCCGTAAGGCGGAACGGGGGAGGCCTCCCCTTAGTAGAATAGGCCTGAATCACAGCCTGACAAATCCATTTACTGATGGTAGACTTGGCGGGAGCCAAACCTTTCCTAGGCCCCGAAGGCACAACGAAGAGAGCATCAGTCTTCCTGAAGGCCTTAGTGACAACCAGGTAATACTTTAAGCACCTGACTACGTCCAAGGAATGTAGAACCCGCTCCTTGTCGAGGATTGGGACACAGAGACGGAAGAACAATATCCTGGTTCAAATGAAATGCCGAAACCACTTTTGGCAGAAAATCCGGTTTGAAGCGGAACACCACCTTGTCCTGGTGTCGCTCATAGTATGGAGGCTGAATAGATAGAGCGGCCAGCTCTGACACACACCTAACCGAAGTAATAGCCACCAAGAAGACAACCTTGAGAGTGAGAACGACCAGAGCAGCCTCTTGAATAGGCTCAAAAGGAGCCCCCTGCAAGGCAGACAAAACCAAATTCAAATCCCAAACAGGGACTGTAGGCTTTCGAGGGGGACGCACGTGAGTGACCCCCTGGAAAAAGGTCTTAATCAGGTGATGCTGAGCAAAGGTCTTCTGAAAGAAGATAGATAGGGCAGAAACCTGACCCTTCAGAGTACTAAGTTTGAGACCTAAGTCCAAACCATGCTGCAAAAACTCCAGGACCCTAGGGACGGAGAATTCTCGGCAGGGAAGAGACCTGGACTCACACCAGTCAATGTAGGAACGCCATACTCTATAATAAATAGTAGAAGAAGTCTTTTTCCTGGCCTGCACCATAGTAGCCACCACAGAGGCAGACAACCCTTTATCCATCAAGATGGAGGTTTCAGCAGCCAGGCCGTCAAAGCCAGCGTTTGTAAATCGGGATGGCGTAACGACCCTTGGGTTAGCAGATCTGGTACGCTTGGCAGATCGTACTGATCTACTGCCATTTGAACCACACTCTTCTTGGCCACCTGGGGGCCACCAGGATCACAGGTACCCCTTCCAGAGCAAGCTTGCGTAGAACCCTCATCAGAAGGGGAAACGGTGGAAACGCATACAGGAGTCGAAACTCCCTCCAAGACATGGACAGGGCATCCGTGGCCATGGCCAGAGGATCCTGAGACAGGGAGACAAAGGCCGGGAGCTTGTGATTGTGATGGGAAGCAAACTGATCCACATCCGGTAGACCCCAACGGTGGCACTGGGACTGGAATACCGTGTTGCAGAGGGACCACTCCCCCTGACGGGACATTCCCCTGCTCAGGGCGTCCGCCAGCAGGTTCTCCGCCCCCGGAATGTAAACAGCCGTAATGCATTGAACATTGGCCTCCGCCCATGTCAGAATCTGAGACACTTCTTGGAGAGCACCCTTACTCCGGGTCCCTCCCTGATGATTGATGTAGGCAACCGCCGTTCTGTTGTCTGAACGAACTTGGACAGACAGACCCCTCAGGTGTTGGGCCAATCACTCCAGTACCAACCTGACCGCCCGTAATTCCAGAATGTTGATGGGCAAATGGGCCTCCTTAGGGCCCCACGTCCCCTGGAAGCGCAGAGACTTCCAGAATCCTCCCCAACCTGACAGACGGTGAAGCTGCAGAGGTCTCAAGTGGAACTGGGCAAAGGGCACCGCCTCGAGGCTCGCCACCATCAGGCCCACCAACTGCATTCCCTGCCGGATGGAGAACTGTGGGTTCGAGAGCAGGAACCTCGCCTGCGCTGTCAGAGCTTCCACCTTCTGCTGAGGAAGGAATATCCTTGACTGAACCGTATCCAGAATCATTCCCAGGAACGGAGTCACCGAGGAGGGGGACAGGGATGACTTGGGGTAATTGATCACCCAGCCGAAGAACTCCAGGGTGGACACTACCAGCCGAGTGTCTAACTCTGCCTGTCACAGAGACCGAGAGGTGATGAGAATATCCCTAGAATAGGAGCATCGACCTCGGGCGGTGATGACCAGCAGTTAACCGAGTCAGCAGGGAAGGGATATTTCCTACCCCGTGAAGTCTGCTGGGATGTTCCCATTCTTTAAGCACGAGGCTATTGAAATGGGTCTGCTCGGGGAACTACAAGCGAGCTTTAGCAGTATGGAAAAGATCACCCCTTTGGCGGGGAACCACAGCAGGGGGAGAGAGGGACAGAACCTCAAAGATCTGAACCAGCAGTCAATCGACATCATCCGAGGACCAATGCTCGGAGCCAGACTCTTCCTGACCCCTGGACTCATCGTCATATGACCCTGAGTCAGAGAACAGTTCCCCTTCGTCCGAGGGGATATGGGCATAGGAATGCAACAAATCATCAGGTTCTACAGGGAAGAGGGTCGATTCAGGGTTCAAGTGCCGCCTCTTGGCGGTGGCTTTACACGCTAGGGAATTAGCAAGCAAGTTTTCAACACTAGCCAGCCTCGTGGCCAGATCAGGATGAGAATCCCCACTGGTATTGGGGGTTAGACTCAGACTTGGGGGGAGTAGGTGAAGTGCGGCGGGGTGCAGGTCCTGCCTCAGATGAGACGGGAGGCACCGATAGCGCCTGCTGTGCACAAGGAACGCAGACCCGTGCATTGTCACCACTGCTAGGTAAGACCCCACAAGCTACACACAGCCGGGCTTGTCCCGAAGGAACCCTGTTCACAATATCCTGGGATGCCTCCATATGGTGATTTAATCGGCACAATTTGCCAGTAGGGATTGACGCTATAAGCTACTTACAGGGCACTTACAAGCTATAAGCTACTTAAGGGCACTTACATACAGAGAGGAGGGAACGAGCTTCACCACGCGTGCGGGAGAAGAAAATGGCGCGGGCCTAAACTGATCGTGACGCGTAGCGCGCCAAGCCGAAACCACGCCCCTCTTTGAACGAGCACGAAGCTCGTAAGGCAACCAGCCAATGGTGTACAGCCAAAAGATGTAAAAGACAGATGTCTATTAAAAAAAAAAAATTATTGGCGCTCGGAGCCGTAGCAGTAATAGCCGAGATCTGTACTCGGGCTCTCCTGCGGCTCCCCGTCGGAGAAGAATCCCGGTCTGTGACAGAGAAACTGTCATTAAAACAGGCGCTCCAGCCGGCGCAGCCTATGAAGAGCCGATAAGGCTAAGAAGGGAAAAAGAAGACGCCAGGGCGTTCGAGCCGCCGCCGTACTTGCGGCAGAAGGCTTAATACTAGTGTGCTTAAGCGGTAAGGAAAGAGCGTGGCTCTGTTCACCAGTCCCAGTAAAACACAGTTAAGCCATAAGCGTGTAGGTATACACTAAGGCCGCTATAAACACACAACCCCCCCCCCCCACCTTTCTTTTCCCCCTGACTAAGGAGGGAACGAGGGAGGAAAGCGACCCGTTAACATAGGGTCCACCGCTACATGGGGAGTGAGGCAATGTGCGGGAGGGGCATCCCCTGAAGGCTCACCATCAGCCTTGACCGCCTACCCTATGGTGGGGGATTGCGGTGGAGCGTTGCTCCGTAAGCACACATGGTGCTACCTACCTTCACCCAACCAGCGCAGCCCAGGCTGGGAGGCACATCTTGTCGAAGAGGACGGGTGGGAATAGTCTCACAGGGCAGCAGGCTGCAATTGCCCCGCTCATCTGCGAGAGAGTGATACTTCATGTCTTCGCAGTCAGCGCTGCAGAGAAATCTGGGGATTTGTGGGAGGTCCCTGGGTATATGAAGGGCCGGGAGGAGCCTGTTTTTGCATGTCTGCAGTGAACAGCGCCATCTGGCGGAGGATTACCCATGTGTAAGTATTATAGATGGAGCAGGACGTGCTGTATGCTTAGAATAGCACAGTGAGTCCAGGTCAAACACAGCCCAAAAACTAAAAGCTTGTGGGCAGGGAGGGACACAACAACCATAGACATCAAGTAGTTTCCCCTAAGGCTCACCATCAGCCTGTGGCCGGCGACCCTTTAGTATAGGGTCTGCAGCCCAGAGCCTAGCTCTACCAAACGCCAACAGACCCCGGCGTTCACCCTACCTTCACAAACCCAGTATCAGCCAGGCTGGGAGGCAGGAGTGGGTCAGGAGGGATCCGTGGAAGTAGGGCCTGCAACAGCCGACGGGCTAGGTAGCCCCGCTCTGCTGCCATATATCTGAGAGAGAGTGATAACGATCTTCTGCAGCCAAGACTGCAAGATGAACAACTTGAGAATGATAGAGGTACACCTGCCTTTATAGGGGGCCGGGAGGAGCTGCATCTTTGATATTGCAGTCGGGCGCCCCCTGGGGGCAAACACTCATGTCATCATTTTGGGACAACCTGGACTGGATGTAGGAAAAAAATGATTTTCGGATTAAACTGAAGCTCCATATGTTGTCCTCCTCTGTGCAGCGCTGCCACCTTAATTCTTAGAAATAAGGGTGGACGACTAAATTGCTTAAAAGAGGTGTATTGTGAAACCCCCAAAAATCCATATAAACACGTCGGCTAATGAGAGGAGTTACTTCTACGCCTGAACTGAATAAAACTCCTGCCACGCTTGTGGCTTTCTTCTCCTGGGATAAAATCCAGGGGTGACAAATTTGAATGTATCGGGGGGACGGTCTCTGCCATCCCCCCCCACAATTTCTACTTCTTCCATTAAAAGAAAGAAATGAGCCTGGCTGAATATTTCTTGATGCCAGGTGTATAATTGACGCCTCCTCCCGCCATCCAGCAGATTGGATTTTTATTATTGGGCCATTCCTCCTTCAAGCAACAGGAAGACATGGTGACGTCCATCAAGATAGATTCACGCCCCTTAATGACTACTCTCGAGCCCTGGCACGACTCGTCTATTGCAATGCCTGGACAGCCCCTTTATATTGAGGTCAGTGGAGCAGACGTGAGCTGGGAAACGGTGAGGGGGCAGATGTGGGAAGAGTTGAACTGGCAAGAGGTGAGCAGAGATGGGAAGAGTTAAGGTAAGAGAAGATGGGGGAGGTCTACCTACCTCTGCTCATCTCCCCTCTGTCCATCACAGCTCTTTTCACCTCGTTCTAACAGTACATTTTTGAGAATCAAATGTACCCACATGCTGAAACTTTACCATGTAATATTACATCTAATGATGTAATGACAGATAGCAAGGTGCAGTAATTTGGTAACTCCAATTAATTTACCTATAAACCCTGGCTAAAGTACCTTTAACTTTGATTTCTTGCTCAGATTCTTTCAGACTTGAGAACTGCTCTTGAAGTGGAGGGTAAATCCTGGAAAATATTATAATACTGGTAAAATTGTATATGGCAAGTCTTTGAGTGCAGTTAAACAACCATTCCCCCATTCATCAGTCTTATATGCTTAGCATTTATCTGGCACACACAGTTTGAAGTGGACCAACACCCAGCGTGATCGGCCCGGGAATCTGATCCGATCCCACCCCGCAGGGCATCCAAAATCGGGATGCCCCGCTGTGTGAAACCCCCCAGAACACCCAGAAACCTTACCTGGATCCCAATCCAACGCCGCATGCGCAGGTCGCGGCCGCATCTCGCGCTTCGGGGTGCCCTGGGGAAGTTGACCAAGACCCAGGATAGTCAAAATCCTGGGTGTTGGTCCACTTTAACATCTTAAAAGGAGCACTATTGCGAAATTGTGTAATATTAAAAATTCATATAAACACGTCAGCCAATGAGAGGTGGGGTCACTTATACACCGGAACTGAATAAAACTCCCGCCAAGCTTGTGCTCGAAGCCATTGTATGTAAACGCTGCATGAATGAAGCCAGGGAGAGCAGCGGGCCAAGGCAAGTGGGAGGCTACACCTCAAGAAACAAGAACTCTGACAAGCTCAACGTGTGTGAAGGGGCAGACAGGGGCGGCGTGAGGTCATCTTGCCCCTTCTGCCCTGGCCCCAGCCAGCTACAACACAGCCTCTGTTGCTGTCTTTTTGACGTTTATTTTGTGACTGAAAAATCCCTTTAAATTGTGCAGCTATGGTTAACAGGGACACATGCACATTGTGCAGGCTACCCTAATTGGCCAACCTGCAGCCTAACACTTGCTATTCACCTGTCCAGCTGCATTTGTTGCATACATTTTGCATTAATGGCTTGCGTTAAAACACAAGAAGGAACATGGGGTCCCCCTCTCCAAGGATATCAGCTGGCAAACTAGGTATAGGGACTGGGGTCCCCATGGCTCCAGTGCATAACTGGATGCCTGGCAGCGGGTGATTTTCCATTATTCCCACCATATTACCCATACCTCCCAAAGGGTGCCTTGCTTGGTGCCCATGTGCTTTGGTGCCCATCGGTGCGGGCCCGCTATTCACTTTCAGGAAGAGAACTTGACCCGTGCCTAAGGGCATCGAGACTGATGCTCTAGCATGGCAGAAAGGCCAGCCATTCTGCCTCTGAGCCATGGGGACACCAGCCCCTATGCTTGGGGTGCCAACTGGTAGCCTTGGAGAGGGGGGGGGCCCCAAGTAATTAATGAAAAAAACGCAAACGTAGACACAATTTCTGGACTTTTTTTCCGGTTGCATTTTTGTATGCCCTGTCACACCGGAGAGGCGTGAAAGAGACCACAGAGAAGCCACAGTTCCCTTTAGATCTGCAACAACAAGATTTTGTCCAGCAGGCTGTTGTAGCTCTCAGTTTTGATTTATGTGTGCACAAAGGCAAAGCTGAAAAGGCAGCAGGGATAAAAGCAATCTGTGTGTTCTACAAATCTAAGTCAGAAACAGGAGAGCGGCAGACTTTACACTACCTTGTACATATCCATTCCAGAATGCTGAGGCGAAGGGGCGATTGGGTGCATAACAGTTCATGCACGCTCTGCGGCTCCGACACGTAGACACCCTCAAGGGAACAACAGGACAGCTTCTGTAGGGGGAAGGCAGCAAAATAAGCTGTACAAGAACATTGTGTGCATTTCCGGAAAGCAGGAACTACAAAAATGTATTCATAATTTTACACCCCTCAGAGCTTAGCTCAGGAATCCACAGTCTATGATGCCTCAAAGAGCCTTCCTACCCCAGTCTCATTTTTGTTACCACAGTGGCAGTTTATTTGCTGGTTAACAAGTGAAAGGAAGGTCTAATATTAAATAGAAATAACACTTTGGAATTTTCCGTACATTATTTTGTGCCAAAAGGATGTCCAAAGTACTGAGCTAATGTATTATTTTTCTTACGTTAGTAAAAATGGAAATTTGACAAGCGACTGAGCTATGTTTGTTGCTTCTGAGGAGAGCAAAATTAGCCAATAGCAAAACCAGAGGTTAAGGGAGGGGGCAGGCCAAGTTTTTTGGGGGGGGGGGGGGGGGGGGGTTAAATGATTAATAGGGTACCTGGTTTCTCTTTAAGCTTCGTTATTGTGGTTACTGGTCTAAAAAAGACAATTGTGAGTACTCACCTGTAGAATTGCTTTTACTATGCATGGCACGGCCTGCTTCCAGAAGTCCTTATGTATGGGATTTCCAACAGCAGTGTCCGTAAGGTAGGGTGGGATCCCCAAAGAGTAACAACAGACAGTTCAAACCATTACCGCCTGAAGTACCTTGCGGCCAAAAGCAGCATCAGCTGAGGCCTTAACATCAACCTTGTAAAACTTGGAAAAAAGTATGAACAGAAGACCAAGTAGCGGCCTTACAAACTTGTTCAACAGAAGCTTGGTGCTGAAAAGCCCAAGACGCACCAATAGCACGAGTGGAATGAGCAGTAACCCTAAAAGGAGGAACCTTCCCCCTGGCAGAGTAGGCCTGCTCCACCGCCTGGCGGATCCACTTGCTGATAGTGGATTTAGCCGAAGGCAAACCCTTTCTAGGTCCAGCAGGAAGAACAAAAAGGAGCGTCAGATTTCCTGAAAGACTCAGTAGCAACCAAATAAAACTTCAGAGCACTGACAACATCCAAAGAGTGAAGGGTCCGCTCCTTGGAATTAGCAGGGTTAGGACACAAAGAAGGCAAAACAATGTCCTGATTGAGATGAAAAGCAGACACAACCTTAGACAAGAAATCCGGCTTAAGCCGAAACACCACCGTATCCTGATGGCGCTCAAAATAAGGAGGTTTGATGGAAAGCGCCGCCAGTTCAAAAACTCGCCTGACCGAAGTAATGGCCACCAAAAAGGCCACCTAAAGAGTCAGAATGGGCAAAGCATCCCCACGGATAGGCTCAAAGGGAGGACCCTGCAGAGCAGACAACACCAGATTCAGGTCCCAAACCGGTAACATAGGCTTACGTGTCGGACGCACATGGGTAACTCCCTGAAAAAAAATCTTAATCAACCGGTGATTGGCAAAGGATCTTTGGCAAAAAATTGCCAGAGCTGACACCTATCCCTTGAGTGTACTAAGTTGAAGGCCCGAATCAAAACCATGTTGCAAAAATTCCAGAATGCTGGGGATAGAAAACACCCGACAAGGAAAAGACTTGGACTCACACCAGGCAATGTAAGTATGCCATATCCTGTAGTAGATAAAGGACGAGGACTTCTTCCTAGCCCTAATCATGGTATCAACAACAGAAGCCAGCAAACCCTTATCCCTCAAGATGGAGTTTTCAGCAGCCAAGCCGTTAAAGCCAGCGTTAGTAAATTGGGATGGCACAGTTGTCACCGAGTGAGCAGATCTGGATCCTTGGGCAAGACATACTGATCTACTGCCAACTGCACAACGTCTGCGAACCACACCCTCCTTGGCCAACAGGGGGCACCAGAATGGCTGGTACCCCTTCCTGGGCTATCTTGCGCAGCACCCTGCCCAGCAGAGAAAAGGGAGGGAACATAGAGGAGCCGAAACTCCGCCAAAGGCATTGCTAGCGCATCCGCCTCGAAGTAGGACACCATCAGACCCACTAACTGCATCCCTTGCCGGATGGAAGGATGGGGACACAAGAGAGAGTCCGTGCCTGCTTCTGAAGGCCCTCCACTTTTTGCTGAGACATGAATACCTTGACCTGAGAGGTATCCAGAGTCATGCCCAGAAAGAAACTCACCAAAGACGGAGACAGTGAAGACTTGGGATAGTTGATCACCCAGCCGAAGGACTCGAGAGTGGAGGTCACCACCAGAGTATCCTTCTCGGCCTGATGAAGAGACTGAGCCGCAATCAGAATGTCGTCCAGGTAAGGGAGGATGCGAATGCCCTGATTCTGCAGCAGAGTCATCACGCCCGCCAGCACCTTGGCGAACACCCGAGGCGATACTGAACGGTAAAGCCACAAACTGGTAATGATGATCCTCTAGAGCGAACCTGAGAAATCTCTGATGACCTGGAAAGATTGGCACGTGAAGATAGGCATCCTTGATGTCACAGAGGTCATGAAGTCGTCCGGGCGCAGGGTACTGACAGCTGAGTGTAGAGTCTCCATGCAAAAGTGCTTGAACCTGACAAACTTGTTGAGACTCTTCAAGTCCAGGATGGGCCTCAGGAACCCGTCTTTTTTGGGGACCGTGAACAGATTGGGAGTAGAATCCTCGACCCCGTTCCTGGGAAGGCGCCAGGCAAATGACTCCCGACTCCAACAGACGTTGAACCGCAAGGTGCAAACCCTGAGCTGACAGAGGGTTTTGAGACATCCGGGATCTGATGAATCTTGAGGGCGGCCAGGCTGCAAACTATCTTGTAACCGGAGGACACCACCTCCTGAATCCACCGGTCTGAGACGCAGAGCCTCCAGACGTGAGCAAAGAGCCGAAGCCGTCCCCCCACCCGGATGGGTGAGGGCGCCTCCTCGTGCTTGAGGGGGCTTGGAACCCCATGAGAGACCGGGACGACCGCGTGGTCTGCCATGGCCCCAAGGATCCCTGCGGGTACCCGAAAAGAGGGAGCCATGACCTCCTCTGGGAGCACGAAAAGGAGGCGAGGGTAGGGGAGGGCCTACGGAAAGGCAGAGGCCTCCTAAGCTGAGGCAGCCTACCATCCTTGGCTAGAACACCCAGACGCTCACCAAAGAGCTGCAGCCCCGTAAAGGGGAGCCCAGTGAGAGCCTCCTTAGCGGCAGCCGCCCACTGACACAGCCAAACAGAGCGGCGCATAGCCACCAAAAGGGCAGAGGCCCTACCACTCAGCCGTACCGCATCATCCATGGCAGTAAGGACAAAGGCAACAAAATCAGAGCAAAGCAAAAGGGACCTATAATCCTCCCCCCTGCTACCAGCCATAGCGCCATCAGTGAGAGATGCTTGAGCTGTTTAAGGGCAATAGATGTAATGGCAGCAGCGCAGACCGGACGCAGCCCAGCCCCCACACACACAAAAGCATGGCAGGCCAGCTGATCCATGCGCCGGTCCTCACTGTCCCGCAGTGTAGTAGTGTCAGGGGAAGGCATGACCGAGGTGTTGGACAGCCCTAGAACGGGAGTGTCCACCTCAGGGGGACACAAGCATCGCTTGACCAGGTTGGCAGGAAAAGGATACCGCTCATCCAACCCTTTGGGCACCACGGGCAATCTACTAGGACGTTCCCACTCCTTGAGCGCCATATTAGTGAAATGGCTCTGCTCAGGGAACCCCAGACACTGTTTATCAGGACTAAAGAGCTCACCCTGCTTCCTCTTAGCCACCTCAGGGGGGACAATGTGCAAGATTTCAAAAATGCGAGCCAACAGGCTATCAGTGTCCTCAGGGTACCGTGAGTCCTCCCCAGACGCAGACCCAGGGTCACTGTCGTAACCCTCCTGCTGGTCCCCAGAGGAGTCAGAGTCCTGGAAGAGTTCCCCCTCCTCTAGGGGGTAAAGGCCACCAAAAGCATCAAGTCCCTCATCCTCCTCAGGAAAGAGGGATGGCACAGGAGCCAGGTGCCGCTTCTTGCCAGAGGCCTTACGTGGAACAGGCCTGGCAAGCTGCCTTTCAATGCTGGCCACACGCAGTGCCAGATCAGACTGTGACCCCCCGCTAGTATCCCCTCACTGGGGGCTAAATGCAGGCGCGGAGGGGTAGGCGACGCCGAAGGGGGCGCAGAGCTGGGAAGCGAAGTGTGTAGCCCAGCCTGGGCCGCAACGATACCCTGGGCGCACGGCACGCACACCGCGGCACTGTTACTCAGAGGGGATGCCCCGCACATGGCACACAGCCGGGATTGCCCTGAAGGACCCCCCCCCCAAGCACGCTATCCCCAGAAGCCTCCATATGGTGATTAACACAGGCGCAATAGGCCAGCACAGGGTAAGGGCTAATAAAAAGCCACCCACGATGCCCCCCCAAGGGATGCCTCCAGAAGCCAGTAAGGGAAGATGAGGGATGGTAAGGGGTAGGACCGGGAGAGACCACAACCCACAGTTGTCCCGCCTGAAAGACATAAGTAAAGACACATAAGCATCCTGCAGCACATGCCCCAAGGAAACCAAAAACCCCCGAAGGGGACTCACAGACCAAGTAGGCAAAAAGCTCCAGCCGCCAGACCACAGGAGGAAACGACAACAGGCAGATCACCGCCGCAGCTCCAGGAGGAAGAAGCGCCCCAGAGGCGCAGCAGAAGCAAAATGGCGCCGGCAGAGGAACCTTGAGGGGCGGGCTGCGGTAGGACGGCACAATACGCGTCATCCTCCGGCCCCGCCCCCCCAAACAGCACGAGAACGGCTCTCACGTGACTGCGCCGGCATCATCACACAGCAAAAAAAACGCCTCACAGTTATAGCGCTGCCCGCCGCGGAGCATAGTACAAAGCGGCGACGGCGGTGAAAACAGTTAAAAACCGCTTTTATGGTACCGGGAAGAGCCACAACTCTTCTGCAGTACACTGCGCCACCTTGTGCCGGAATAACCCATACGCAAGGACTTCTGGAAGCAGGCCGTGCCATGCAATAGGAAAAAAGGCAATTCTGTGATACTCACCTGTAGAATTGCTTTTATTTCCGATCTATTCCAGCCCGTCCAGAAGCAATCACGATGCCTCAAAGGGGGCATGGACTGCAAGATCAGAGATGTGGCCCCTCCCGGTCCCCTGTAAAGGCAGCTGCCTCTCAACCCAGGCCCCAGTAATTTAAAAGCAGTACTCAATAGAAGAGACAGGCCGGGAGGTCCAAAAAATAGGAGACAATGTTACTTCACATAGCCTCCGCTTTTACTCTCTCGAACCAAAATCGTAAAATCTAAAACTTGTATAACTAGTGTCCTATGAGCAATATTGGTTCAATCACCATAAACAGGAATGCAGGACATAATAAACCTCAAGGGCGGGGTGGACAGGCTGGAATGGATCGGAAATAAAAGCAATTCTACAGGTGAGTATCACAGAATTGCCTTTTTCTTTCCAATCTATTCCAGCCCGTCCAGAAGTAATCACGATTGGGACATCCAAAAGCAGTGTCCAAATGAGCGGGATCCCCAGTGCGGAACAGTGAGTAGTTCATTTCACTACCGCCTGAAGCACCTTTCGGCCAAAAACAGCGTCAGCTGAGGCCCTGACATCCACCTTGTAAAACTTCGTGAAAGTATGAACTGAAGACCAAGTGGCAGCCTTACAAACTTGTTCCACCGAGGCCTGGTGCTGAAAAGCCCAAGAAGCACCAATGGCTCTAGTAGAATGAGCTGTGATCCTAAAAAGGGGTTCCTTCCCCTTGTGCCACCGCCTGTCTAATCCACTTACCGAGTGTGGACTTGGCTGGTGGCAATCCCTTTCTAGAGCCTTCCGTTAAGACAAAAAGCAAATCCGATTTCCTGAAGGATTCAGTCGCAGCCAGGTAATACCTTATGGCTCTGACCACATCCAAGTATGTAGAGTCCGTTCTTTGGGATTAGCCGGTGCTGGACACAAGGAAGGTAAGACAACTTCCTCATTAAGGTGAAAATGATAAAACGACCTTAGGCAAAAAATCTGTCTTATCTCTGTGCATCTCAAAATAGGGTGGTTTCATACATAGCGCGGCCAGCTCTGATACTCGACGCACCGAGGTGATCGCCACCAGAGAAACCACTTTGAGTGTCAGCATAGTCAATGTAGCATCATTCAATGGCTCGAAAGAGGGCACCCTGGAGAGCAGATAACACCAGATTCAGATCCCACACCGGTAAGACTGATTTACGCAATGGACGGACATGGGTGACCCCCTGGAAAAAAGTCTTGATCAATCTATGATTGGCAATAGACCTCTGGAAAAAAATGGATAAGGCTGAGACCTGAACCTTGAGGGTGCTCAGCTGGAGGCCCAAGTCTAGACCGTTTTGTAGAAACTCAAGGACTCTAGAAACAGAATATTTCCGACAAGGAAGGCTCCTGGCCTTGCACCAAGCGATATAGGTCCGCCAAACTCTGTAGTATTTCATGAAAGAAGACCTCTTCCGTGCCTGAATTATTGTGTGAATAACCGTGGCCGATAACCCCTTCTCCGTCAGGATGGAGGTTTCAATAGCCAGGCCGTCAAAACCAGCGTCCGTAAATTCGGGTGTCGAAGCAACCCCTGTGTGAGAAGCTCTGGATCATCGGGCATGATGTAGTGATCTATTGACATCTTTACTATGTCTGCAAACCAACTGCTCCTTGGCCAACGAGGAGCCATCAGGATGGTTGGTACTGTCACGCTCCGGGTACTACAGCTATCCACTTAGATAACTCCAGTCCTCTCAGTAAGACCTCAACCCCCAATCTCCGCAGCCAGCTTCACCTTTAGGAGCCCCCGCTTGCCGGGACGCAGAGCACGCCTGCCCGGGATCGGTTGCCCCCAGGACTTCAATGGCTCAAAGATTGGAGTCTTACTGTTCAGAGGCCTGGAGAACCCGCGGCTGGAAGTGGTGCCGAGCAGCCCGATCGCTGAGCGTATAACGGAAGTCCAAACAGGCTCAGGGTCAGCAACGGAAGTTCTGAGATGGCAGCGGTACAATAGGGTTGGACAAATCGTGGTCGAGGATCAAAGCAGAGGTCGGCAACAGGAGATCAGATCAAGATTGGTCGGTTCAGGCAGAGGTCGGCAACAGGGTTTCAGATCGAGAGGCGTCAGCAAGGCAGAGGTTGGCAACTGGAAATCAATCGAGCTTCAATGCACAAGACAAGCTTGGTACTAGGCGCTATAACAGGCAATGACACACTGCAGTGGAAATCCCTTTATAGTGGGAAAACCGGCAGGATTGGACAGCGAGACAGTGGCTGGGATTGGTGCATTTAGGATCTGACAGCAGATTGGAGCACTGGCCCTGTAGTCTGATTGGTGAGCTCTGGGCTGATTGCTCCAGCTGAGCTTCCCAGGCAGACTGCTCAGAGCTGCACCTTCTAGACTTTGTTCTCTTAAACAGCCTCCGGTGGCCATTCTGAGTATTGCACCCTCGGAAGACATGAGCTGACTGTATAGGCCAGCAAGCACAAGCTGAGTGACAATGGGCAAGGGGGGTGGACTTACTCGGTGGCACACGCGCCGCTGGGGATGGCACCCGAAGCAGAAGCGGCTGCTGGGCAGGAGAAACCTGAACTCGTTGCCTAGGGACACCACGGGCACGGGTAGAAGGCAAGTCATTCCTGACAGGTACCCTCTCCTGGACTATCTTGCGTAGCATTCGGTCCAGGAGCAGAAGCGGAGGAAAAGCATACAGAAGATTGAACTCAGTCCAAGGAATCGCCTTGGGGCGTCTGTTGCTATGGCCAGAGGGTCTCTTGAGAGAGACATGAACCTTGGAAGCTTGTGATTGTGTCTGGACGCAAAAAGATCCACGTCCGGTTGACCCCAGCGGAGGCATAGAGCTTGAAATGCCTTCCTGCTGAGGGACCATTCCCCCAGGTGCAGGGAGCTCCTGCTAAGGGAGTCTGCCTCCTGGTTCTCCACCCCCAGGATGTAAACCACCGAGATGCAGGGAACATTCTCCTCTGCCCAACTCAGAATCCGGCTTACCTCCTTGAGGGATCTCTTGCTCCGAGTACCGCCCTGGTGGTTGACTACAGCTGTCCGATTGTCCGAGCGGACCTGAACCGCATGGCCTCTTAAATAGGGGGTTAGACGTAGTAGAACAAACCAAATTGCTCTTAGTTCCAAGAGATTTATGGGCAACTGGTTCTCCTTCGGACCCCACTGACCCTGGATCTTCTGGGTCTGCCAAATGCCTCCCCATCCTGTAGGACTGTCATCCAAAAGGACCTGCCTACCAGCAGGTTCCGAGAATCCAACCACCACAAGAAGTATTGCCTGGCCTTGTTCCAGGGATTCCAGCGACCGATCTCAGCTTGTTAGCAGGTTCAGCTGTAGAGGTCTCATGTGGAATTGGGCAAAGGGCACTGCCTCGAAGCAAGCCACCATTAGGTCCACCAATCTCATCCCTAGACACACCGATGGCTGTTGACAAGCCAGCAAGGCCTGTACTTGCGTCTGGAGTCCCAAGACTTTCTGCTGCAGCAAAAAGACCTTGAGTCATTCCCAGGAAGGATCTCACTGTTGAAGGCGTGATATGCGACTTGGGATAGTTGATCACCCAACCGAAGGCTTCCAGGGTTGACAGTACAGTCCGGGTGTGGCCTCCTGAAGGGACCGGGCCGAGATCAGAAGGTCGTCTAGATAGGGTAATATACGAATACCCTGACCCCTCAGGATAGCCATGATGTGTGCCAGAACCTTGGTGAATACTCAGGGAGCTGAGGATATGCCGAAGGGGAGTGGCACAAACTGGTAATGCTGATCCTCCAGTGCAAACCTCAAAAACTTTTGATGTCCCTGATGTCCACAGTAGTCATAAAGTCGCCGGGCCGAAGCGACCTCACCGCCAACGCAATGTCTCCATGCGGAAATGTCTGACCTTTATAAATTTGTTGAGACTCTTTAGGTCCAAGATCGGCCGCAGCGATCCGTCCTTCTTGGGGACTATAAACAGGTTGGAGTAGAATCCCCGACCCTGCTCCTGCCGGGCATATGGCAAATCCCCCCTTCCTGCAGGAGGTGCTGAACAGCTGCTCTCAAAGCCTCTGCTTTTAGCGGACTTCGGGATGTCCTTGAACACAGAAATTTGGTGGGTGGTCTGGCTGCCAGCTCGATCTTGTAACCTGACGACACCACCTCCTGAATCCAAAGATCCGAGACGTGGCGTCTCCAGATTGGAGCAAACAGCAGTAGCCGTCCCCCCACCCGAACGGGTGAGGGTGCCCCCTCATGCCTGAGTAGGCTTGGCTGGGGGTTTGGGCTTGGCTCCCCAGGCGGGGTTGGGCCAGGTGCGGGACCTACCTCTGCCCCAGGTATCTCTGCGGGCACCGGAGAATGAAGAACCTCTCCCCCCCCCTGAAAGGGCCGGTAAGAAGAGGAGGTTTTAACCTCCAACGTTTCTCTTTAAAGCCCTTGTTTATAACAATTATGGTATTCTAGTGGTGATTGAAAAACGTATCCATCTCCCCTGTTCCCTATACTCTGTCTTCATGCTGCATCATATAGCATTATCTATTTTGTGTCTTAATGCAATATATATATATATATAGGTGGTATTCTCAATAAATAGGTGGGGCTTGTGGAGTCTCCCTCTTGTGAACGTCCTTCTACCCCAGATTCCTGTGCTGTTTGGGCCTCACCTTTGTTCTCGTGTCTCTCTGAGCTTTGAGTTTATGAGTACCTTTAGAAGGCTGTTATGTTATGTTAATGCTCGGGGAGTTTCACGAGAAATTTTTCAACAATTTTTGAAGAGGGTTTTTTTTACGTTGGGTTTTTCTTTAGTCTTTTACTTTGTATTAATTGTGCAAGTTGTTTTTATCTGTTTTAAAGAGGAACATCGGGGGAGGTTAATCAGCCCCTCTTTATTTTTGATCCGATGTTCCTCTTTAAAGCCTGATTGGAGGTTAGGGCAAGTATGCCAAGCTGAGCATGTAATGAACAAGTTGCGTATAAAGTAAACAAGAGTGGGGGGATCCACAGAGCGGAGGGCACATTTCAAAACTAAGTGATTTTAACTATCCTGGTGGTTGGTCCCTGCCACGGAGGTATCCTGATGCAGGATGCACCCCGTGTGAAACCCTCCCGCCAGGTCGGCCACCTTTCCGCCATTGCTATGGCGCATGTGCTAATGCTCTTCCAATCAGTGCTTTATGCGGTGCATACCAATGTGTGACATAAAGCCGCTGACTCGAACTTTGCTCCGGCGGCCACATCCCTGTCTCTCCTGTGGCGTGCGTGCTCCTGGCCAATCTAAATGGCTGGGCACAGGGAGCGTGCTCAGCTACGGGGATTTTGCAAATGCAGGCAGAGTGTCGTGGGACCCGCTGGGATAAGGAAAGATTACCGGTGCCCTGGGAGGTTTCACACAGTAGAGCATCCGGTATATGGCTAGCAGCCAGCCCTAGAATCTTTGAGATTCCTGGCTGGCCGCAGGGGGCAATTGGTCCACTTTAATGTTAGCCACTATGAATGCAAGTCAGTGGCGGTGATTTAGGATGTGCAGCAATGCAGAGCACACTGCTCCCTTCCCCAGCAGACATTAAAGAGAAGAAAACCTGGGATTTTCACAATCCTGGTTTATTTTTTCTCCTCCCTGGGGCATTCCATCAGGATGCCCTGCTGTGTGAAACCCTGTAGTACACCTTTCCACCAATCACAACGTATGCATGGGCAGCCGGCCAATCACTGACTTGCATTCCATTCAGCTTTTTTACTATGCCAATCTGAGCAGCAAACACATTGAATGAAGTGTAGGCCAACAGATGCCCCCTTGTGCCAGTGGTCCGCTTCAGCTAAAGGTATAGCGGGAATGCAGTCGTGGCCAGTAGACATGCCATGAGATCGCCAGATAAAGGAGTGTGCCAGCCAATCCCAATTCAGGATGCCCCACAAAGAGAGAACCCATTGACACTGTAGTCTTATAGACTCAGGTAGAATGTACAGAGCATGGATGCCACAGCTGAGCCGCACATGCACCATGATGAGGGGGAATAAGGAGATTCTATGATGACCTGGTGGGTTTCACTCTGGGGGCATCCCAAATCAGGAAACACTTTCACCCAGGCCTGGAGGTCTGCCTTAACATATGTACAGAACATACAGCTCTCGCCATACCTTCCAAGTGTCCCTGATTGGAGAGATTGTCCCTCTTTTGTGTCCATCCCTGCCCCTTGTGGCTCTTATGTGTCCCTCTTTGAGGTGCAACATGCAAATCTGCATAAATGATTCATTTGCCCATTTAAAGTGTTCATATCGTTTTAACAGTTACAGCCTATCTCCTACACATCCCTCAATAAGGAGTCGTTTCTGAGGTGGAGATGTTCGCCATAGAGACCAGTATCATTCTCGCATCTATATTTCATGAGGGGGACCTGCTGCTCTCATTTTGCTTTCGGATTTAAAAAAAAAAAAAGACACCGTGTCTGGGGCGCAGCGCATTCACCTGCAGCCGCTCCCACAGCTCAGCAGCCTTCCGGAGCTCCATACTTCCCGCCATCTTCCGCCTGCTCTCAGCAAACCCGCTGATTGGCTCAATTCTCGCTGCTGCACAACCTCATTGGCCACAATACTGTCCCTCACGCCTAGTTTACAAGCCCGTTGATAGGCTCTGCTCTTGCGCTTCGCATGTTACGAACGGCTGATCTGTCGACGTTTCTCATTGGCCCATAGCTTACGCCTAACTTGTTTCAGGCTAAAATGTGCGCTCTGGTGCCCTCTAGTGGCGGCAACGCCAAATTGCTACAAACTGGCATGTTTGGGAGTGACAAAATTCATTTTATGACAAAAAACAAATCTGAGAATGTCACTGTTGCTGAATCACCATCTAAGAAAACAATGAAAGTCAATGGTATTTTTTTACTTCTAAGATAAGTAGAGAACGTTTTACTCCTTCTTACACTGTAGTAAAAAGTGCCATTGACTTTCATTGTCTCCTCTCCGGTGAGTCAGTAACAGTGACATTCTCAGGCTTTTTATTCTCATAAAGTTTTTACTACCATAAAAATTAGCTTAAAGCGGACCTTCACCCGGAATAAGAGCCTATCTTATATGTTTCCCACACCCTGTACATACAGATTGCTTACATTAAAAATCACCCTTCCTGCATCTACTGCATGTTATGAGCCTTTAAACATCTAAGATGGCGTATCATGGAGAATCAGGCAGCCTGCAAACAGGAAGTGTCTTCTGACTGTGTCGCTCTGCATTCTGGGATTGCTGTCCTTTCCCTGACCCCAGCCCTGCTCTGTCTATGCAAAGCACAGCTATACCCCCTGTACTTTATCCCTCTCTCCTCTCCTCAGTATTTGTGATGCTTCTGAGTCAAGATGGTGGCGCCTGTATCCTAGGGTCCTGAACAGAGTTGCAGCCCAGTGGGGGAAAGAATAATAAGTGACTAAAAACGTAAAAAATATTAATTTTAGATGCTGGAGAATAGTTATTTAAGGGTTTGGGCTTTTCATTAAATCACGCTGAAGGTCTGATTTAAATTCTTATTGAATCAAGGCCATTGTGTTTGGCTTGCTTGTTGTGTTTTATTACTTTCCTATTTATTTAGTAAGCTACCTTTTTAAATTCAAGTTATACTAAAGGCAAGCCCGATTGTTGCCCCATTGTCTCGGGCTAACACTTTGCACTGTCCCAAACTTTATTCCGTTTACAAAATAAACCCTGTAGTTCCTAAGGTATGTTTTCAGAGCATTGGAGACTCACAGAACAAATGAAGAGAAACAGTGGGTGTGGCAACAACGATGTGATGTAAGCACACTGTGATAAGTGTGAGAGGAGGGCAGAGTTTCAGAGCTGCAGAGAGAGGCAGCCAATCAGGATGTCTGAGCCGGGAATGGGGGGTGTTTCCATTCTTGGTCCACTTGGTTGATTGATGGACGAGGTCAGCGAGGTGGGGACTGAAAGCTGAAGAAGGAAGTGATTTTCCTAACTAAGGAGACAGACAGGAGGAGTCACAATGCTCAAGTCACTCAATGAAAGGTGAGCTGCTGATTTTTTAAGATTTTACTAAAGGCAAGTCCGATTGCTGTTCCATTGTCTTGGGCTACACGCTGCACTGTCCTATTTCAAAAAGACCCTGTAATTCCTAAGGTATTAGAGCATTGGAGAAAATGAAGAGAAACAGTGAGTGTGGCAACAGCGATGTGATGTAAACACACTGTGATGAGTGTGAGAGGAGAGAGGAGGGCAGGGTTTCAGAGTTGTAGAGAGAGGCAGCCAATCAGGAAGTTTGGGCAGGGAGTGGGGGGTGTTTCCGTTCTTGGTCCCCTGAAGGTTGATTGTTGCACGTTGCACCAGTGTCGTGAGAACTGAAAGCTAAATGAGGAAGTGATTTTCCTCACCAAGGAGACAAACAGGGGAGGAAGCAGAGTGCTGGAGCCACTTATTGAAAGGTAAGTTATTGATATGTACTTTTTAACTTTTGACTTGCCAATCACTTTAATGCTAAATGATTTAGGCCTGTTTTCTGCATTATTTAGCAAGGATGGACTTGGCACAGAAGGTGGCAGATCCAGCCGTGGTGGTGTCCCAGCACAGGAGGTGGTGCCCACCTATCTAGGGAAAAAGCAGACCCAGCAAATAAGGCAGCAGGCCTGGCCTGCATGGGAGGCAGTGATGGGACCCCTGGTGGATCAGGAGGTGGGCCCTGATTTCCTCTGGTGGGCTCTGAGAATGATTTTCTGCTCATGAACACTTGAAGTGCTCAGGTTGCTGGCCGTCATATAGAATGGGGAAAGCATGGGATGAGCTTTACTTGCTGCGCTTGAGTGGGTGGGTGAGTATTTCGGCCCATTTATGGGATTGCTTTTTATTTTATGTTTCAATATGTTTATTTGTTTTACATGTAATACAAAACATTTGAGCTATGTACAAACACTTAAACAGTTTGTTAAAGGTGTCATCATAACAACAACACAATGGAATGTTAAACATTGTCAACACGGCCAATCTCCAAAGCAGGACATTACCACTATGGGAATTGTATGAATATTACTGAGTAAGGCCCACTTACTGTGTTTCCTCGAAAATAAGCCCTACCCCCCAAAAAAAGCCCTAGTGTGATTTCTGAGCATTTTCACAAATGCTTTGAAATATGAGCCCTACCCCGAAAATAGGTCCTAGTCACAGAGGGACTGGGGTAGTTTTGCTTCCCCTCTTCATCTGTGTCGGCTGCTGCGGAGGGATGGGGGCAGCTGGGCAGATGATCTTTTGGTGGGCCCCAGCTGTTGACCCTGGCCCACCATCAAGGCAGTACAAGAGATTCAAAATACCAGTGTTTCTGGTTTGTGTGATGTGTTCTGTGAGTATTTTATCTGTTCATTTACTTTTGTTATTTGTTTATATTTATAAATATTATATTTATTTTATTCAGCAATATACCTGTGTTTAAGGTGGAGGTGGGTCTCAGAAATAGTTTCTTCTGGTGGGACTCAAGGTGCTTCAGTCCGACAACAGCTATAGGTGTCTGTTCTGCTGGACCTTCACCCTACCAGGTGCCAATGAACCTGATTCATAACAATTAAAACCCGGCTCAATTATGATACTGGATCTGCCAATCAAATCCAAGATGCAGGTAACCCAAGAGACCCTGCTGACCTCTGCTGGCTGCTATTTACCTGTCTCAGTTTTTAAACAGACATTTTGGTAGAATTTTCGCGAAGACCCCTAAATATGATTTCATTAGCCCCTCTCCCCAAGCACTCCCGCACTGTTAGTTATTCCCCTAGAGATGCAACCGCTGCTTTAAACTGCATTCCTTTTTTTCTCTGTAAAATGTCAAAGCATCTCAAAATCTTAGATTATGGGCCTGATTTATCAAGCTCAATCTGCCAGAGTTCACCACATTGTTGCAAAGTAGAGTAGTGCATTATATCATTTCTATTTTTTTCTGCTTGTTGCTACAATGTTAATATTTTAGTAAATGTTTCTCTTGCAATGCTGCAACATGTGCCTGTGTAAAAAGCAAATTCTAAATGATATTTTTCACCACTCTAATTTTTATTGATGTGGCATATTCTGGCAAGTAGTGCTTGAAAAATCAGGCCCAATATGTAAATATTATAGGGGTTATTTAAGAACGGCTAGCGCCAGGTAGTGCCATGTAGCTGCAGGAAGCGCCCGGTGAACGCCGGGCGATGTACGCAAAACCACATTTAAGAAGGCGAATCTGGTGAGCGCCTCTAATAGTGTAGCTTCACATGTATTCCCAGAGGCGGCTCTAGGTTCAAGAGCGCCACATATTACCTTCCGCTCAGTGTCGCTCTCCCATACATTTCAATGGGCTTTCATTCGTTTGTGTATGCCATTAATTTTTTTTTTTTTTTTTTGCTCAAATTATTGTGTGACCTCTCCTGGCTGCAGACAAACACTTTTGTTATTTTTTGGGCTTTTTATATTTTATGCAGAATTGTATTTACAGGTCTGGCACTAAAGTGTTAATGTCACAGTATTAAAACAATGTAATTCCATGTGTTTTCCATGTGTCTTTGTTACTGGTATATATGTGTTTAGAAACAGACTTTGATCACACAGGGTCTGGCGCTCTATGCTATAGCGACCAGAGCTTACCGTGTATACTAGCGGTCGTTCTAGGGGCCACTATACAGACGTTCATCTGGCAATACGTGGCGTTAGTAGTGAATCAGCCTCCATATGTATTCTAAGAGAAGCTACTTTCTTTGCTTTCATTTCTGAGTTGTGGCTGAGCTGAGAAGGGCATGTCTTGCGCATGCCCCGCTGTGGTCAGAGACGGCTGCGGGACCACTGTGGCTTGTCGTGCTCACTCGCGCTAAGGGACAAAGTGACTTTTGTGTGCGCTCGTGGAGAAATGGAATTGAAAGAAGGACAAACCTTGGAGCCCTGTTATGCCTTCTACCTGGCATTGAAAGAAATTGAGGAGAGGCACATAGGTAAGCTGCTTTCTGCCTTATTATTGCACCTTCATTTTATCTAGAACAAACATATAATGATTAAAATGTACCAACCCCACCGATATACATACCTCATCAGTGTTACCGTTGTGCAGGCGCGCCTTTGCTCCAATCAGCTTCTTTGGCCACGCATATTAAAATGCAGCTATAGAAATTGAATAGGAGCTTAGCAGAAGTCGGTATTCGTTGCCCTCTGCATTTCTCTATGGCTGTGGGCAGCCATGGCAGCAATTCAGTTACAGCGTTTGCAGCCGCACACAGACCTAGAAGGATGTATAGCATGCAGTCACGCATGTGCCTTCGCTGGTGAGGTAAGAATATTCAGTTACCAGCGGGATTTTCACACAGCGGGAACCAGTTTCAGTCCACTTTAAGCAACTTTTTGGACAATGGGGTTGATTTAGAGCCATTCACTTTCATTGTCTACCTTGGGGCTGATTCCAAATTTACACCCGGTAGACAATGAGAGTGAATAGCAGTTTTCTCTTCTAAAAAAGAAGATAATCGAGAATCGTCTGAATCGACCCCAATATCCTTTATTTTACACATATTAATATGTTAATACTAATAGTTTTGCTTGTGGCTACTATTCCGTGACACATTTAACCCAATAGATAGGCTTCTTTTTAATCATTTGAGTAATTGGCTCTTTTATATGTGTTCTTTGTTTTTGGGAACTGTTTTCCAGGGATGGCATTTGCTATTGGCTGCTTCAATAGGGGTGCAGTATGGTATAGTGAGGCTGGGTATAGGTAGGGTTGGTTGGGAGTCTTGAGAGGTCAGGAGTAGAGGGAAGTGAGAAGAAGAGTAAGAGGCCGATTCATTAATAGCGCCAGGTAGCGACAGATGAGCGCCAGTAGCGTGATTTTCACAGCGCCAGCTAGTATTCGCTGTGCTTGGCCGGGGGTTTGCTTGTTGACAGCGACTCAGTCGGTGTGTGGTAATGTTGAATACGGGCTTAGGGGTCGCTGTTTCACAGGTTCAGCGTTGTATGGGTGCGCCTGACAGCGAATGGCCAGAGCGAACGGCTTGCTGCAGATTCATTAACAAATCACGCTACGAATTTTTTAGCGCTGTGAATTCCTTGTTTAAACCCCAGACCGCTGGCGGCGATGGATTTAAAATAGTTTTTAACCCCCAAACAACCATATTTTTTTATTATAAAATTATACAAGTTTTTATAAACATTTTGTAATATGAATACATTAATATCAGACCTGTAATATCAATTCTGCACAAAATCATTTTTTTTCTTTTTTACCTTAAAAAAAAATCCTAACATTGCAGAAGTGGTCACAGAATTTTTGACATTAAAAAAAAAAAAAAAAAACCATTAATAGCAATTAATTATGATTATTTAAAGATTGCTCCATTGAAATGCATTGGACATCGCCAGGGAGCGACAGGTCATGCCTGGCGCTGTGATGGGATTAGCAGCGGCGCTGTTCGTTGCAGTCGGCTACATGATGAATCCCGCACTAGCTGTCGCTCTCGCCGGCGCTAGCCTCATTTAGCTTGATAAATGCGTCATTGTGGCCGACGCCGGGCGTACTTGAGTCGGTAGCCGCCGATAGCTGGCGGGACCTGGCGCTCGCCAGACACTACCTGGCGCTATCGCTTGATGAATAAGAGCATAAGTAAATTCTGCCACAGGCAGCAAGGTGGGTTGCATTCTGGTGGCTACACTTAGCCGCAGAGTAGTGTGGCTCACCAGGAGTTCACCCAGTTCTCCCTATGACCAGTCCTCCCCTGCCTTTAATAACCAAAAGCTCCCAATAGTAAGATGACTGCCTGTCTATACAATGTTTACCCAGCTACTCCTTCTAATTTTACCCTTTTTATAAAATAACAGACCGGAATAGAGGTCTATAAGGTCTTAACAAAAAACACCTCCGACCTTCATGATATTGATTAATGTGTTTGTTTGTTGGAAGTAAATGGAAAGAGGAAGGCTGGTCAGGTGGAAGTCTCTATTTTTCTCCCACAGTTGGTTACATATATAAGTGAGGATACCTGCTGCCTTTCCAGTGGATAGTTATTGTCCCGCTACTGAAATCCCAGTCTGGGAGGAGCAGGTAAGGGTGGATTTTTTTCTATTTTTTTATTTGACAATAAAAGCTGCTTTCAAACTTCACAAATTATAGTCTACTCATATTCCATCCAGACATACTCTCCTACCCTTACTCTTTTAGTCTATGGCCAACCTTCAAAAGTCATCCTCCCACTAAACCTCACACGCTATATATGTCCTTTTCTCTTGGATTATTTCTTAATGGGTAAACTTCTTCCCATTTGTTAATAGTCTTCCTTGTATACTGTACCTTTAAAAGTGTTTATTCATTGTGTGCCTGTCATTTCCCAAAGCACAAACATTGTAACTGGTGTTTAGGAAATAACAGGCACCAGAATCCGATGTTACCATTGGAGGTGGGAAAAGTGTAAGAGACTCCAGACTGCATTGCATTCAATGGGACTTTAATTCAAAAATCTCACAGTGAGACCAGCTTTTCTTCCCTACTCATGGGATACCTGCCCACCTGAATGGCAAAAACTCACCATTTCCCTGCTTCTGTGGCTCACATGACCACACCACGTGTTAACCAACCCATTTATCCTTTTACACTGCTGGGGTACCTACTCTGTGTGGTAGACACATAGATTGCCCAACTGATTGCTGGGAACCAACTCTATTGGTCGCTGGTGGTGACTTGATGGGCAGCCTGTATGCCTGCTGCACAAGCAGATGTATCCTGACCATATTTATGAGGGGTTTAAGCATAAGTGCACTGCAAATGGGGATTACGCTGGGGGTGGGGGACACACATTGAAATACCTGCTGGTCGTGCGTTATTTGCAGAACTCTCCCTCCATACCTCCCAGCTGTCCCTGATTTGGAGGGACTGTCTCTCTTTTTGAGTCCATGTCCCCCTGTCCCTCATTGTCCCTCTCCTTTTTTGAGGTGTAACATGCAGAACTGCATCAATAAATGATTCACTTTCTTATTTAAAGTGTCTATATTGTTGTAACTGTTACCACCTATCTCCTATCCAGCAATCCATCCATCAATCAATGAGAGTGGCTTAATTTAACAATTGCCCCTATTTCCCACCCTGAAAACTGAACTGAAGAGATGCCTTAGAGGGGAAATAATCAGTATCTATAAATGTATAGAAGCAGAGATGTGACTAAGAGGCCGATTCATTAATAGCGCCAGGTAGCGACAGATGAGCATCAGTAGCGGCATTTTCAGAGCGCCCGCTAGTAGTCGCTGTGCTTGGCCGTTGTTCGGCTGTTGATAGCGACTCAGTCGGTTTGCCGTAATGTTGAATATTGGGTGAGGAGTCGCTATTTGACAGGTTCCGCGCTGTATGGGAGCGCATGACAGCGAATGGCCATAGCGAACAGCTCCCAGCATATTCATTAACAAATCACGCTCAAAAAATTCTCGCGCAGTGAAATGCTTGTTTAAACCCCAGAGCGCTGGCGACGATGGGTTAAAAGTAGTTTTTTAACCCCCAAACAACCATATTTTTTGAAAAAAAAAACAAAACATGTTTTTCCAAACATTTTGTGATATGAATACATTAATATCAGACCTGTAATATCAATTCTGCACAAATTTTTTTTTTTTTTTTTTTACCTTCAAAAAAATATCTAACATTGCAGAAGTGGTCACATAATTTTTGACATTTAAAAAAAAACAAAAAAAAAAAAAACATTAATAGCAATTAATTAAGAATATTTAAAGATTGCTCCATTGAAATGCATTGGAGAGCGCCAGGTAGCGAGAGGTCATACCTGTCGCTGTTCAAGGTCGCTCGCTGGCGCTGTGGGGTCAGGCTGGAATAATTATGAATGATTCGCTATCTGGCGCTCTGTCAGTCGCTAAGCAGGATCGGCTTGATAAATGTGTGATTGCGGAGGGGAGCCGGCGTTCTCGTGGTGGTGACCGTCATTACCGTTCGCTCACCATTCGCTACCTGGCGCTATCCCTTGTTAAATAAGGGCCTAAGGGGTTTATTCATCAAGGTCTAGCGCCAGCCAGTGACTCGTAGTGGCAGGTAGCGTCTGGTGTACGCTGGCCACTGTACGCTATACCACATTTATCAAGGCGAATCTGGTGAGCGACTGGAACAGTGCCATGTAGCGTACGATTCATCATTATAGGCAGCTCAGCTTAGCGCCAGAGCTCTAGCGTCCAGAGTGCCAGGTAAGACCTGTCACTACCGTTCGCTCTCCTATACATTTCAATGGACGTCCCTTCAAATCCCTTTCCTGATTCAATTTTTTTTTATTATCAAATAATTGTGTTACATCTCATGGCCTCGGTTTTTGTTTTTTTTTATTTTTATGCAGAATTGTCATTCCAGGTCTGGCACTAAAGTGTTAATGTCACAAAGTTAAAATAATGTAATTCCATGTGTTTTTGCTTTATTACTGGTGGATATGTGTTAAAAAAAATCACTTTATTCACACAGCGCCTGGGGCTCTAGGCTGTAGCGAACCAATTGTGAGTGCCAGCGCTGTGTGAGGGTGATTTTTTGAAGAATATGGTGTGAGACACTGAGAGTCGGTCGCTCTGAGCAGTCGCTACCTTTCTTTCCTTATAGCATAATACTGGTGTTACAGCGACCAACGTACATCTCATTTATTATTGGCGGCCAGCGTAATACAGCGGCTGAGGCGCTCATTTACAACGACCGATAGCCACTTACAGCGACTACTAGCGGTCGCTCTAAGCGCCGCTCTACAGACACTCATCTGGCAATACCTGCCGTTAGTAATGAATCAGCCTGAAATACAAAACGATATATGCCGCGCTCCACAGTGAATCAGCTCAACGTGTACAGAGTCCTTTTACTTTAAAGTCAAACAGTAGCGTAACACACAGAGCTTGTTAAAAAGTGATGAAAAAAGTCCATATAGGGGCGTCCCACCACAAATGTACATCCACCAAGTGAACTACAACCACCGAGAGCAAAAAAATCGTACTAGATGGACTATGGTGAAAAGGCACAAAGGATCCCCACACAGTCCAGAGTTCTCCTTTGGATTAAGCTGGATACTTCTTATTCACCACACACAGCATTTTGACTTTTCATTTCCACTCAGCGTGATTATTGCAACTGTGCTATGTAAAGGATAGAAGTGAAGGCTGGCACCGGATTGCAGGCCCCCCCCCACAAAATAAAAATGTTGCTATACTTACCTTGTCTGCACCCTCTGTATTTCAGATGCCCTGCCAGCATCTGGAGAGAAAGGGGACACAGTTCTCCCCTCCTTCTGCCTTGGCATCCTGCCAAGGTTAATGATGTGAGCAAAGCTTTTATAGTACAGAGGAGGAGCACAACGAGGAGGGACTCTAGAGCCAGGTTTTAGTCCTTTTTAACTGTTACAGCTAATCTGTACGCATGTTTTTAAATTGCAGCGAACAGAAAAACCAAAATGTTAAATTATTTTAGCTATTAACTATTATTAACTATTTATGGTCTGTGAAACCATGAGTGTAGGCAAAGATCTTTTGAGGTGTCCCTCTTGTTCAGAGAGCTGGGAGGTATTTTATTACCTGGCATTAAAGCCCCCTTGTAATATGATATAACCGTATACCTGCCACACCTCCTGCACATTCCTAAACACAGCCCCATCGCTAAATGGCTACCTGTCTCCACTGAGATAAAGCATCTAAATGGGGTCATTGTCTTCTATACCCAGGAAAATGAAGGCGCTGCTGCTGGCTCTGACTGTCTGCTTCCTGCAAGCTAGTTATGCACTTAAAATTGGCTCCTTCAATATTGAAAGGTTCAGTATCTCTAAAGTCGATAACCCCACCGTTTTGAATCTGCTTATCCAGGTAAGATGTTTTGCTCATGATAATATAATAACTGTATTTTACATTTTTTTAAAAAGTCTCCCCAACCTATGTCCAGTAAGGTAGGTAAAAAAAACAAAACAACTTACCTGGTCCTGGCTTGATGATTGCTCCCATGGCTGTGTTGAGCTGCCGTAGCTTCTGTTTAGCAGCCGGTTCTGGATGAGTAACCGTCTCATTACCCAATCACTGCAGCCGCAGAACCTGGAGGCCACTGTGACTGGATGATGAGACTGTCACTCATCATCCCCATGCAGGCCGGACAATAGTGACCAGCTTCTGGTGAAGGACTGGGACCCTGGAAGTGTTAATTTTATGTTTAAACTAGCCGCATCCTTTTCCTGTGGAGCCCACACTCCCATGCACACAGCCTATCTGGACGGGACGGGAACGTGCCTCAGCTGCAGGGATGCTGAGCATGTGGCGGCCGTCCACCAATGAGGCAAGGGTACGACAGAAAGGCATCAAACTGGGATGCTCCAGGGGCACTTAATTGGTCGTCTTTGGATTATTTTAGACTTGAGGGCTGGCAGAGCTGTTGAGTGGTCCAATTTAAGGTTCAGTAAGACCACAAGCGAGTTATCTTTGTTAAACCATCCATCATCATATTTTACACCTTTACACCAGTAATTCATCTGTAGATAATGGAAAGTGTTCCCTTTAGCTAACTACTGTATCTTCAGACTGAAAGAAGAAGCCATCTTTAGAAGCCAAACATCTGTATGTAAAGGACAGGTTTAACAAAATATCATTAACATAATGATAATGTAAAATAATACTTTTTAGAGTGGAAGAAAAACTCCTTTTTAACTTCTTTAAAACATTTTTACGTAAAGCTAGATGCTTTCTTTAATAGAAGAATGGCATTTTAGAGTGAAAGAAGGAGAGAGAGTACAAATGCATTTAATTGTAGTAGACTATCTGTATTAATTGCACTAATTAATATGATAGAATACCGTAAATTATAGTATATATATGTACAGGCTACATTTGGCAGTGTCCTAAATTGTTTTCCATTTTTAAATTGAAGAAGTAATGTCAGAGATATTGGGGTTTACAGGTTCAGCTCATGATTATTTTTTTGAAAAAAGTGGGTGTGGCCCTTGGATCTGTGATGTTGTATAATAATCAGCAATGTGATGAATCTGGAGGAGAAAGTGGAGGGAGAGGCAGGAGGAGGGAGGGACCAACAATCCTGTCCCGCTCTGCTGAACTAATTGGGGGACAGAATGAAAAACAGAATGTCATTGGCTGAACCCGTAAACCCCAATATCGCAGCAACTTCTTCTTCAATTTAAACATTGAAAACAGTTTAGGACAGTACCTAATGTAGCCCAACGCAATGGTGTAACAATTACCTTTGCCTGCAGTATCTCTTTAATATTAACCCCATTTATTTGTACTGAACTTGCATTGGGACTTGTCAATTGAAACGCAGGTCTGAGATGTCACAAAATGTTTTTGTCGGGGGAATATTAAAATTGATTTTCATGGCTTCCTTTGCTTAGCAAAGTGTAAGTTGGACACCAACAAATAAAACGCAACCTAAACGCACTGTAAAGTTTGTCCCCAGCAGTGATTTTTTGTAACTGTAATGATGAAATGCTGACCAGTGCCGGGAAAATATAGCACCAAAGATTTCACAGTAGTAGAAAATTATGAAAATGCTGTTGAGCGCCTGAAAAACGCCAGTCCAAACTGTCGCTCACTGGCGCTGGGATAAATGGCAGCTGGGTCCAACAGGTGCTGACATAGGCCGGCCAATGCCAGTGCAACAATCATAGCTAATTAGCATTCTGTGCAGCGACTGCTAGCACCAATGTAATCCACAGCGTCAGATAAGACCAAAATGCTGTGGCTTCGGAAATGGGGCTAGAGCCACAAAAAAAGATGCTAAAAGGTGCACATCATAAATAAGGCCCAAACTTTACCTTCAGCTTAATTATCCTTCAATGTTTTTTTTTGCAGTCATACGTTGCTAACACACATGAATACAAATGTAACAAATACCTTTTATCCTTGGGTGATTTGGGGATTTTTCTCTTCAGTGATGAATTCTATTGGATGGGCACCAGTGCTCATAATGTCCGGTGCTGTGGTGCCCGCTCTCAGAGCAAAAAGTACTGATCATACTGAACCTACCACAGCGGAGGTAGGTTGGTTAACTTACCCAGCTATGGGCCAGGGAAAAGTTAATCAATGTATTACTGAATGACAAAAAACAAAGGAAGACAAATGGTGTTATTATGTTTCAATAGATTCTATTTTAAAACGAGCTCTATTTCAAAACTGTCTAATATTCAAAATAAACAACAAAAAAACATTCTGGATAGTGAGAAGAGGTGTCACTTATATATCCCAAATTAAAAAAAAATTATCACTAAGCTTGTGGTTTTCTTCTTCTGATAGGGATAAAGTGCTGCTAGCCTGTAGGATGCAGCAGCATTAACTATTCTAATATCTGCCCAAAGCAGTGCATGATGGGTAAAAGCATCTACACCAACCAGAGGAATAGCGATAGCAAGAAGCTGTTATTCCAGCACAGAGTGGCTCAGAGCACAGGCCGTTAGATTTAAGCAGTTCTCCCCAATAGAAACAGATTGGTAGGTTCAATACCTGTCACCCTGATTATTCTTTCTTCCAGTAAAATAAAGAAACAAGTTTGGCTGAAATTTCTTTGATGAAGGGTGTATAAGTGACTCCTACTTTTTTTATTGAACCATTTATTTGCTCCTTTAAAGCCGACTAAAATCAACTAAACTAGTAACACAGGCAGATATTTTTTCTCAATTTTTTTTAGAGAAAACAATTTGGGATTTTTTTTCTTGGTGTGATTCAGCACCATATTTAGCTGAACAATTTGTTACATTTGCACAAAATATGCAGCTAAATAGGAACTGCACATATCAAAAGTAAGAAAAAAAATTCTCACAGTGCTAAATCAGCCCTGTAGTCATGGCAGATGGCTCTCATTGGACGAGAGCAAGCGCTGTTGGAACGAGGAACAGGTGAGCGAATAGCGGCATTCTTGGGGGCTTCACACAGCGGATCATCCCTATTGGGCACTCATATTACAGACACATGTTATTATTTGTTTTGAATATTCTGCTATTACTGCACCTTTAAAACAGTCATGCATGCACTTGTACATGTTTCACTTTTGATTAGTGTTTGACTTTTGTTCTGCCAGATCTTAAGAAGGTATGAGCTTATTTCTGTTCAAGAGGTGATGAACAAAGATGATACAGCCATCATCAGACTCGTCCAGGAGCTTAACGCGTAAGTTATCCCATATATATATATATATATATATATATATATATATATATATATATAAAATCAACATAAACTTTCTCCTTACCTTTGCCAACCGAGAACCTTTGAAAGGCCTGCCTTGTGCAAACACTGATATTTCATTATGACCAATCATTGGTCTAACTTTAGACAGGTAAGAAAAATTCATGATAAAAGGTCAGCTCCAGGCAAAAATTTTTGTTTTATAATATGCTGGACAAGGTTAAAACACATGTAATAATATGCAGTGACTGAATATAACAAAAAAGTCTCAACCCCATTTATTGTGCCGGTCTCACTTTGACATTCATGTAACTTCTTTTACTTTACTTTCTGTCTATGGTGACAAAATTGGACGTTTGATACCTCCAGTGGAGTCACAGGCTAACTGCATAAAAAGTGAGAGGCAGCCTTACCTGCTGCCTATCCAACATGTGCTAAGTGCCCTGCACCTGGGCGTCGGGGGAAAATCAATCTCAATCCCTGAACTGCCTACTCCCATGCATTGAGCAATAGGAGCCTTAGCTTGCTTGATGCCTATTAACATTATGCCCCTCCCTGTAGCCCGCCCCTCTCGCTTCTCGGCCTCATTCAATTCAATTAAATTTATTAATTCCTCAAGCACATCCGAGATGAACAATGATTTCTTTTTGGCATATATACAGTGCAACATTTCAAATACAATAGTTGTAGGGAAAAAATGAATACACGAGTAATGTTCCCAGTTCCTCTGGGCTAGGCATTCGACACCTGGCTTTTGGTTAGGGTGCGGCCAGTCAAAGGACCATTTCTTGATCTACAAGTCTTGCACAGCAAAACAACACCCAGATGGTAGATACTTGAATAGGACGTCTCCCAGGTGAGATGGGTCAAGAAGAATCTTTTCTGCCTGTGATTTAGTTCTAAGGCCCTTATTTAACAAGGGATAGCGCCAGGTAGCGACTGGTGAGCGAACGGTAATGACGCTCCCCGCCACGCGAATGCCGGCTCCCCACCACAATCACACATTTATCAAGCCGATCCTGCTTAGCGACTGACAGAGCGCCAGATAGCGAATCATTCATCATTATTCCAGCCTCACCCCACAGCGCCAGCGAGCGACCTTGAACAGCGACAGGTATGACCTCTCGCTACCTGGCGCTCTCCAATGCATATCGATGGAACAATCTTTAATTAATCATAAATAATTGTTATTTATTTTATTTTTTTTATTTTTAATGTGAAAAATTCTGTTACCACTTCTGCAATGTAAGATATTTTTAAGGTAAAATTGATATTACAGGTCTGATATTAATGTAGTCATATTACAAAATGTTTTTAAAAACTTGTTTTTTTTTGTTTCAAAAAATATGGTTGTTTGGGGGTTAAAAAACTACTTTTAACCCATCGCCGCCAGCGCTCTGGGGTTTAAACATGCATTTCACAGCGCAAGATTTTTTGTAGCATGATTTGTTAATGAATATGGTGGGAGCCGTTCGCTATGGACATTCGCTATCATGCGCTCCCATACAGCGCAGAACCTGTCAAATAGCGACTCCTCACCCAATATTCAACATTACCGCACACCAACTGAGTCGTTGTCAACAACCGAACAAAGGCCAAGCACAGCGACTACTAGCGGGCGCTCTGAAAATGCCGCTACAGTCGCTCAACTGTCGCTACCTGGTGCTATTAATGAATCGGCCTCTAAGTCTGTGCAGTTCCTGCAGGGATGGTAAGGGTGCTCCAATTATTCTTTCTGCAATGCTTATTGTTCTTTCAGGTCTACACCTGTCTCCTGTAGCTGCCCCTTCAAACCAGAAAGAAAAGGAAAAGCATAGTACGGAACTGTCAGGGATTTCTCAGTGGAGAAATCCTCTATTAAAGAGTGACCAGAAATTCGAGACAGAGAGACTATGAATATGCAGAAAACTGTGTTTAATTGTGAAACCAGTGAACAACACACACATCAAACAGGCTGCTGTACATATATTTCATTTGGAGTCAGAGTGCATACATACAAGATACAGGTTCAGGTTTAGAAGTCCAAAGACCGGGAGACAGTTCAGAAGACAGATTCAATGCTGATCCACTGAAGCCATGTGTGGATCAGCTTATATAGGCCAGGTAATGTCACAGGTGCAAACTGATTTCCAGGAACTCTGCAGAACAGCTCCATCTGCTGGTCAAGCTGCATACAGCAGAGAAAAGTCCCAGATAGGAGCAGCTGAAAGCTAAGGAGGAACTCCGGGCATGACAGGAACTAACAACTTTTTTGACAGTTTGGTGTGGTTTGCCCAAGGGCAGGGAGTTTGGATAGGGAGGGATGGGGGAGGAGAAGGGGAGGGGAAGGGTTTTGGAGGGTAAGGGGATCTTAGGGGAGCAAGGTTGTAGGTAGCCTGGTTTTTTGGCATGCAAGTGCTGGCGCCTCTGAGTTGATCAGAGAAATATATAGGCTGAGGGGGTAGAGAATTACTCTCTATTATGGGAGTCACTGCCTACTGAATGGATCTATTTGGATCCGTTCAGTTGGTTTTGGTCAGGGGCTCCCAAGCGCCAGTTTGCTTGCAAACACGACAATATATTTCTTGTGTCTTTTTTGGTGAATGCCTAGTTTATTAATAGTGCAGATTAATTATTTACATATATACAAATACAGAAAACTAATTTTCATACAGATGTTATAACCTTACATATCAGGGTATAATGTTATGCCCGGGTAGCGGGTATACCGTAGAGTCCTTTTCTTGTTAACAATGTTTGTGGGGTTATTCCTAAATTGGTAGCATCCTGTTAGGTCAAAAGGCTCAGTTTGTAGCAAGGGTGCGGGCCCTCGTTTGTAGCAAGTATATGGTGCACGGACGCGTTTCGCCTGTTGGCTTCTTCAGCGTGCTAATGGCAGGTTATACTTGTCGCTTGGTGCCTGCTGTTGCTGCAGAATGCGGAGTGTTGTTTTAAGCTGTGTGTAGTCTTTTATTATGCGGTTCGCCTTAGCCCGTTGGGATGCCCACCGGCCCCCACTGCCGCGGGGGAGATGGTGGGTGCACGTCTTTGATCCGTTTGTTGGTATAGTGATGCTTGCCTCTGCTTGTGTCCAGGTCGAGGGTTATGTAAGGCTAAAACAACACTCCACATTCTGCAGGAACAGCAGGCACCAAGCGACAAGTATAACCTGCCACTAGCACGCTGAAGAAGCCAACAGGCGAAACGCATCCTTGCACCATATTCTTGCTACAAACGAGAGCCCGCACCCTTGCTACAAACTGAGCCTTTTGACCTAACAGGATGCTACCAATTTAGAAATAACCCCACAAACATTCTTAACAAGAAAAGTACTCTACGGTATACCCGCTACCCGGGCATAACATTATACCCTGATATGTAAGGTTATAACGGCTGTATGAAAATTTTTTTCTGTATTTGTATATATGTAAATAATTAATCTGCACTATAAAAAATTTAGGCATTCACCAAAAAAGACACAAGAAATATATTATCTTGTTTGCAAGCAAACTGGCGCCTGGGAGCCCCTGACCAAAACCAACTGAAAGGATCCAAATAGATCCATTCAGTAGGCAGTGACTCCCATAATAGAGAGTAATTCTCTACCCCCTGAGCCTAACTTGACAGTCCCGCCTTCTTCAGATGCCTTAGGAAAAACAACCACGCTTCAGTCCAGAAAAACTGATCATCTAAGCTTGTGATTTATTCTCTCATGGTAAAAATAAAATCCAGTGACAGGTTAAGTCTATCAGGGGTGACAGAGCCTGTCACCCCTGATGTATTCTTCCTTCCATGTTTCAGTCTGTAGCTGCATCCAATCCAAAAGTTAAAAGACACAAAAAAATTTACTGTATGACCACATCATGGCCCTGGCACATTTAGTTACACCACTAGTTAGGGGGTGTGGCATGGCCGTGGCAAGGGGGCTTATCCTTTCTCATCACTTAACAAAGGTTAGAGGTATGCTTCTCATGAGGTGCCACACCTCTTCCAAGCCACGCCCCCTTCCAACCGAACTGTACCCCCAACTCAGGACATAACCCTGGGTGCGCCACTGGTCCCCACGTTGCTTTGTAAGAACCTTTATTTCTGTTTTATCACAGTGCCACTGGACTTCATTACAATCTGCTGATCTCCGATCACCTTGGGCGCAGCTCTTACAGGGAGAAATATGTATACATATACAGGTAAGTACATCTCTCCAATTAAAATCATTATGGAATGCTGTCGCTGATTGCAGCACCTATGCCATTAATGCTAGTCAGCACAGCAGCCCCAGGGAACAACACCTTGAAGGCAGTCTCCTGGCACACCACCTGTCTGCAAACCGAAAAAGACAGACAGCGTGCAATCTAGGTGACCTAAATTAAAATAATTGCCGGCTTAATTAGTCAGACGGGACTTTGCTTTGTATGCAGAATTACAAGCATCTCATCAGTCAGATCTGATCTTTCCTGAGAGTTGGGAAATGTGAACACCTGTTTTGGCAAACACTCCAAAAATGAAGCATCTAAGCGATGCCTAAACTGAGAAACAACATGTAGCACCCCATTAAAAGCCTCTGAACAGATGGAGATGTGCGGAAGGCTTACACTTTATCCTGTCATGTTTCATCATCTACAGAGAGGACATACTGAAACCAACAGAGTGGTATCACTACGATGATGGCTGTGAAAACTGTGGCACAGATGTTTTCATCCGGGAACCGTTTGTGGCTCGTTTTTCATCCCTTACTACAGGTATGCTAGAAAAAGCCATTCTGTTATCACTATTATCTATTGTCAGGATCTGGGGCCAATGGCAATGACTCTGTTCATAGTCAAATAATAAGCGATTTATTGAAAACAAAGTCCAACAGGCAAAATCTCTTAACTTCAGAGTATAATGCAGGATACCATGCAGTACAGCAAGCGGTTACCTCACCAACTTTAGCAATATCCAGCGTATGATAATTACAGCGTATTGTAAGTCCTTGCTGTTACAGGTCCTCTTTCGGGCATACAAGTCCAGGCTGTTAATCCGCAGGTTCCAAGAACAGATAACACATAAAGTCCTTCGGATGCAATTCAGCACTGTTAGTATTGGGAGCAGGAAGGCATGGGCTACTCATCTCAGTCTCCCCATCTCCACACTGGAAGCCTCAGCGGCTCCTTTTATTAGGCTTCCTTTGCAATTAGCCTCATCACCTGGGAAGACCTGTGAGTAGGGAAAAAAACGGTAGAGGACCCGGGATCTGGATTGGATCTCTGATATCCCGGCATGGATCCTTCCTGCAGACCCCATCCACCACTTTTCCTTACACTTTACCACACTATATTATCACTATACATACGAGACTGCTTCCTTTACCCTCCTCAGCCTAGAAGAACAACCCAACATCCATAAAATAACTCCCAGTGCAAATAAAACCAGTCAGTTAGTCTTAGCCCAAATGGGCGGTCCCAACAACCCGTACGATCCCTAAGCCCAAAAGAATACCCCAATGCTGGAGCTCCTACCCCCCAAAAATATATGCCAACCTGTTACACCCATGCTAACAGACAGCACAGTACACTATAAGCCAACCCTTTCCTCAAAAGTCACCAACAGGTGAAGTAATCAGTACAGGCTGGCTGTGAGGAGATCCAGAAACCATGAGCTGTTGGTGGCTCTCGAGGAGAGGCTTGGGAAACATTGCTATAAACATACATACTCAAAAATGCTGACTACTAAAGTAAATTGCCTGTCCAACAAGTCCGTGGCACATGCACAATCGTTGGTGGCTTCACTCGCATCCTCTTTTGACTGTGTCTGTGGCCACATCCTCCACAACTGAATGGCTGTGCATGGCTACGCACAGCCAAAGGATGCAAGTGATGCCATGCACCACCAATGTGTGCGGCTGGGATTCTCTTCAGCTTCTCCAGCCGCATTAATATGCACAGCCAGAGAAGCTGATTGGACAGGAGCTGCGCGTGCGCTGTTGGACCGAGGACAGGTGAGTTTTACTGGGCGAACGGTGGGGTTTTACACAGCAGGGCATCTCAAACCGGGGTACCCCAGGGGGACGGACCAACACCCGGGATAGTGAAATGCCAGGTTTTGGTCCACTTTACCCTTATTTCACCTTGTTTGCGACCACCAGTGAGATTAAATATGTACCCACTTTTTTGTCTTGTTCATAACCTCAGTATCCAGACCAGTTCTGCAGGTGTGTGACACCATACACAAGGTACACATGTCAATTAATCTGTAAAGGAAAATTAAAAAACAGTGTCTATCTATCCCAGGAGATGCAGGCCTCCATTCAGTAAAGGTTGAAAAAAAATTCTTGTGGTAGTAAAAAATTCACTTTAAGAGACAAAAGCATAAGAATTTCGAAATTCTTTGAAGTTTCAAAATAAGAATGTTGCTGCAAGGAAGCTAGGAAGATCATGAAAGTCAATAGCACATTTTGCTTCATAGTAAAAAGTAAAAAAGTACCATTGACTTTCATTGTTTTCATAGCTGGTAGTTCAGCAACAGTGACAGTCTCAGGCTTTTTCTCATAAAGTGAATATTTTACTACCATGAGAATTTTTTTCCAACTCTTACTATTTTATAGTACTCTTGCTGTCAGTTTGACAGCTACATTTCCAACAGTAAGTTACTTAAAGCGGTCCTTCACCCTGAATAAGAGCATATCTTATATGTTTCCCACACCCTGTACATACAGATTGTCCACATTAAAAATCATCCTACCTGTATCTACTGCATGTTATGAGCCTTTAAACATCCAAGATGGCGGCTCATAGAACATCAGGCAGCCTGCAAACAGGAAGTGCCTTCTGACTGTGCTGCTCTGAATTCTGGGATTGCTGACCTTTTCCTGACCCCAGCTCTGCTCTGTCTGAGCAAAGCACAGCTATAACCCACCCTCCTGTACTTTATCCCACTCTCCTCTCCTCAGTAAGTGTGATGCTTCTGAGTCAAGATGGCGGCGCCCGTATCCTAAAGTCTTGAACAGAGTTGCAGCCCAGTGGGGGAAAGAATAATAGGAAAGTGACTAAAAACTTAAAGTATATTAACTTTAGATGCTGGGGAATCATTTTTTAAAGGTTTGGGCTTTTCAATAAATCATGGTGAAGGTCTGGTTTAACTTGCATTAGAAGCCTCCAGAAGATGGCGCTTTAATCTAAATTAATAGGCCAACATCTGCATGATATTAGTGCGCGCAGTATCGCAGCGTTGCAAAATCACCCCACACAATGACTACAAGATTCTGACAGCATAATGGGATTTTATGGCGGAGAATAACTAGCAGAGCAGGGGGAGAAAGGAGGGGGCTAAATGAGCACCGGCTCAGGGGAAGGTTGAGCATTGAATGTCTGTTCATCTGTCATTTCATTATTAGTTGCTTGCTATTCATATAAATCCAGCACACCTCCAACAATCTGGTATTATTTTCTTCTTTTAAAGAAGATCTTACAGCTGAAGCTCCCAAATGAATGGCTGCAGCCTTTATAGGTAAAACAATACACTCCTGGGCTGTGCATATTCATTTTGTGCCTGGGAGGGGGATCTGCATGTTTCATTTTGGGGCCAGGGCAACATGCATGCTTTGTGTGATGGGGAATAATACACATGTTGCCTTTATTTGGGGAACTGAAGGATCCACATGCACTCTTAATACCCACCTCAATTCCCTCCCCCGGGGCATCTAAAATCGGGATGCCCCCCTGTGTGAAACCCCCCCCCGGTCGCCCCATACAATTACCTTGCTACCTGGTCCAACGGCGCATGCACAAGCCGTGGCCGCATCCCTGCTATCTCTCTAGCAGGACGCGTGCCTATGCCAGGTATTTGTGCGGGCACACTCCCTGTTAGAGGTAAGTGGGGGATGGGGCCATCAGCGTGCTCGGAGACGCTGGGCATAGACGACGTGACGTCAGTGCCTCTGAGCGCTGTGATTGGAAGAGCGGCCACGCATGCTCCATAGGGCCGAGAAGAGGTGAGTTAAATTTGGCGATCTGGGGGGATTCACGCAGCGGGGCACCCCCGATCGGGGGTGCCCCAGGGGAAAGGACCAAACCCAGGATTGTCAAAATCCATAAGTCTTGTTTATTTTAGTTGCCTGGATTGTTTGTGGGGGACCACACAAACTTTGCATATATATAGTTTTAGCTCTGTGGAGGGGGGGACTTTTCTTGGGCCTTGAGATGGATATATGCTCACTTATTTTGGGAACCTGCATGAACATTTTTAGGGGATGAGGGGGATCCACATGTACTCCACATGCACTTTGCATATACATTTTGAAGGCCTGAATGGTGATTGAAGTGCACCTAGTTTATTAGTTCTTAGGGGACGAGGGGAATCTGCTCGCTTTCAAATTTTGGGGATGGAGGACGTTCTACTCATGCTCTGCATATATATTTTGGGGACTTTCTGCTGGGGACGTTTAGTTTGTTAAACAAATGTTACAAAGAATGCTATGAAAAACAACCATTATGTTATTTTTTTGGAAGGGGGTGGATATATGGCCATTGCCTGAGAACACATAGGGATTTTTGTGCAGCATTTCTCCCATCCATACAGTGAGACAAGCACAAGCCTGGTGTGGTGGGCTGCTCTAATTACAGTGCCTTGGGAGCAGCGGGGAGATTGGGTGCCTTACTCAGGATAGTCCCTGCTAGGAGTCGAACCTGCAACCCTCTGGTCACATGGTTGCTTCTCTTCCCTAACTTTAGGCTATGACTGCCCCTTAATACTTCACACATGTCAGACTCAAGTCCTGGGGGCCGGATGCGGCCCTCCAAGACTTTTTATGTGGCCCCGGACAGGTTCTGGGTGTCGTTTTCTGGGTATCAACGCCCTTAGCTGGCGCAGTCCATCCAAGGCTTTGGATAGTGGCAGCATGTCAACGAAAAGTAATTCTGTGTCTGTCCTGGAAAAAAATTATTCTGCATCTCCCCTGGGCAAATGTAGTGAGTGTCCTGAGCAAAATAATTCAGCATTATTATTTTTGTTTATTTATATAGCGCCATCATCTTCCGTAGCGTTTTACAAGATATGATTACAGACAAGATAAAACAAATAGTACAGGGAACAATACAAAACTAGATGCCACGAGGATCAAACCAGGTGTTGTGAGCACAGGAGACAATAGGAAGGCGAGCCCTGCCCTTGCAAGCTTACAGTCTAAAGGATGGGGATGGAGACAAAAGGTAGGGATCACAAGTGGTAGAGCTTGAGTTGGGCTGCATGTGCCATTTGAAGGTTATAGGAGTTGCTTAAGCCAGGTTATATGCTTGTCAGGGGAAGTGAGTTTTGAGGGCACTTTTAAAAGCTTGGAGTGATGGAGAGTGGCGGATTGAGCAAGGAAGTGCATTCCAGAGAAGATGGGGGAGCCACGGGAGAAGTCTTGAAGGAAGGAGTGTGAGGAGGTAACTAAGGAGGAGGACAGGAGAATGTCAAAGGCAGAGCGGAGGTTGTGCTTGGGTTGGTAACACTGGATCAGAAATGTAGGGAGGGGCCTGGTTGGAGAGAGCTTTGTAGGTAAGTGTTAGAAGTTTGAACTGAAACTCTCTCTGGGAGACAGGTAACCAGTGGAGGGTTTGACAGAGGGGGGGGGGGGGGAAGCGCTGGAGAAGCGGGAGGAGAGGTAGATGAGGCGAGCATCTTTCCTAATAATTCAGCGTCTGCATCTGTCCTAGGCAAAAACATTTTTGGATGTCCTGGGCAAAAAAAAAACGTTTTGAGTTACATTTTGACGATATATTTGGACCCGCTCAAATGCTCATGCTTGCATTTCGTTTTGCGTTTGTTTTTAACCGGCGCTTTGAAGGCAACCAGGCTGCTGATGTGGCCATCGGTGAAAATGAGTTTGACACCCCTGGTCTACACTATAATCTTTATACTGTACAACCTAAATGTTCATGTACATATACATGTGTAGAAATAGAAATAAATGTAAGACATTTTAATAAAACACACATTAAAAAACAGCCAGCACAGCCTGTCCCACTACCTTTAGGGGGCTAAAAACAGCCAGGATAGCCTGTCCCACTACCTTTAGGGGGCTAAAAACAGCCAGCACAGCTTGTCCCACTATCTTTAGGGGGCTAAAAACAGCCAGCACAGCCTGTCCCACTACCTTTAGGGGGCTAAAAACAGCCAGCACAGCTTGTCCCACTACCTTTAGGGGGCTAAAAACAGCCAGCACAGCCTGTCCCACTACCTTTAGGGGGCTAAAAACAGCCAGCACAGCTTGTCCCACTATCTTTAGGGGGCTAAAAACAGCCAGCACAGCCTGTCCCACTACCTTTAGGGGGCTAAAAACAGCCAGCACAGCCTGTCCCACTACCTTTAGGGGGCTAAAAACAGCCAGCACAGCCTGTCCCACTACCTTTAGGGGGCTAAAAACAGCCAGCACAGCTTGTCCCACTACCTTTAGGGGGCTAAAAACAGCCAGCACAGCCTGTCCCACTACCTTTAGGGGGCTAAAAACAGCCAGCACAGCTTGTCTCACTACTTTTAGGGGGCTAAAAACAGCCAGCACAGCTTGTCTCACTACCTTTAGGGGGCTAAAAACAGCCAGCACAGCCTGTCCCACTACCTTTAGGGGGCTAAAAACAGCCAGCACAGCTTGTCTCACTACTTTTAGGGGGCTAAAAACAGCCAGCACAGCCTGTCCCACTACCTTTAGGGGGCTAAAAACAGCCAGCACAGCTTGTCCCACTACCTTTAGGGGGCTAAAAACAGCCAGCACAGCCTGTCCCACTACCTTTAGGGGGCTAAAAACAGCCAGCACAGCCTGTCCCACTACCTTTAGGGGGCTAAAAACAGCCAGCACAGCTTGTCTCACTACCTTTAGGGGGCTAAAAACAGCCAGCACAGCTTGTCCCACTACCTTTAGGGGGCTAAAAACAGCCAGCACAGCTTGTCCCACTACCTTTAGGGGGCTAAAAACAGCCAGCACAGCCTGTCCCACTACCTTTAGGGGGCTAAAAACAGCCAGCACAGCTTGTCTCACTACTTTTAGGGGGCTAAAAACAGCCAGCACAGCTTGTCCCACTACCTTTAGGGGGCTAAAAACAGCCAGCACAGCCTGTCCCACTACCTTTAGGGGGCTAAAAACAGCCAGCACAGCCTGTCCCACTACCTTTAGGGGGCTAAAAACAGCCAGCACAGCTTGTCCCACTACCTTTAGGGGGCTAAAAACAGCCAGCACAGCCTGTCCCACTACCTTTAGGGGGCTAAAAACAGCCAGCACAGCTTGTCCCACTACCTTTAGGGGGCTAAAAACAGCCAGCACAGCTTGTCCCACTACCTTTAGGGGGCTAAAAACAGCCAGCATAGCCTGTCCCACTACCTTTAGGGGGATAAAAACAGCCAGCACAGCTTGTCCCACTACCTTTAGGGGGATAAAAACAGCCAGCACAGCTTGTCCCACTATCTTTAGGGGGCTAAAAACAGCCAGCACAGCTTGTCCCACTACCTTTAGGGGGCTAAAAACAGCCAGCACAGCCTGTCCCACTACCTTTAGGGGGCTAAAAACAGCCAGCACAGCCTGTCCCACTACCTTTAGGGGGCTAAAAACAGCCAGCACAGCCTGTCCCACTACCTTTAGGGGGCTAAAAACAGCCAGCACAGCTTGTCCCACTACCTTTAGGGGGCTAAAAACAGCCAGCACAGCCTGTCCCACTACCTTTAGGGGGCTAAAAACAGCCAGCACAGCCTGTCCCACTACCTTTAGGGGGCTAAAAACAGCCAGCACAGCCTGTCCCACTACCTTTAGGGGGCTAAAAACAGCCAGCACAGCCTGTCCCACTACCTTTAGGGGGCTAAAAACAGCCAGCACAGCTTGTCCCACTACCTTTAGGGGGCTAAAAACAGCCAGCACAGCCTGTCCCACTACCTTTAGGGGGCTAAAAACAGCCAGCACAGCTTGTCTCACTACTTTTAGGGGGCTAAAAACAGCCAGCACAGCTTGTCTCACTACCTTTAGGGGGCTAAAAACAGCCAGCACAGCCTGTCCCACTACCTTTAGGGGGCTAAAAACAGCCAGCACAGCTTGTCTCACTACTTTTAGGGGGCTAAAAACAGCCAGCACAGCCTGTCCCACTACCTTTAGGGGGCTAAAAACAGCCAGCACAGCTTGTCCCACTACCTTTAGGGGGCTAAAAACAGCCAGCACAGCCTGTCCCACTACCTTTAGGGGGCTAAAAACAGCCAGCACAGCCTGTCCCACTACCTTTAGGGGGCTAAAAACAGCCAGCACAGCTTGTCCCACTACCTTTAGGGGGCTAAAAACAGCCAGCACAGCCTGTCCCACTACCTTTAGGGGGCTAAAAACAGCCAGCACAGCTTGTCCCACTACCTTTAGGGGGCTAAAAACAGCCAGCACAGCTTGTCCCACTACCTTTAGGGGGCTAAAAACAGCCAGCATAGCCTGTCCCACTACCTTTAGGGGGATAAAAACAGCCAGCACAGCTTGTCCCACTACCTTTAGGGGGATAAAAACAGCCAGCACAGCTTGTCCCACTATCTTTAGGGGGCTAAAAACAGCCAGCACAGCTTGTCCCACTACCTTTAGCATACCTCCCAACTTCTCAAAACGTGAAAGCGGGACAAGCCATGTCCCCGGCCACACCCCCGTCACGCCCCGGCCACGCCCCCGTCACGCCCCGGCCACGCCCCCGTCACGCCCCGGCCACGCTCTCCAGCTCCAGCAATGTCGGCTGCCTTCACCCCTGCATGCGGTACGTATCCCCAAACCAGCATACCGCCCGCCCCCCCACCCCCGTGCGCCTGCCCACCCACTCCCATTAACAGTTCAGCGAGCCAGCAAACAGCCTCACTGCCCGATCTAACTCCGCCCCTAACCCCCTGCAGCTGCCCCGGCACCGCCCCTTTCTCTTCCAGCTCTTACGCCGCACAGAGAGCTGCAACCTCCTGCCCGGTGTCCCAGCCGCCGCCGGATTCCGGGACATGTTGGGGCCCTGCGGGACAACGGGACAAGGGCCCCAAAGCGGGATTGTCCCGCCCAAATCGGGACAGTTGGGGGGTATGCCTTTAGGGGGCTAAAAACAGCCAGCACAGCCTGTCCCACTACCTTTAGGGGGCTAAAAACAGCCAGCACAGCCTGTCCCACTACCTTTAGGGGGCTAAAAACAGCCAGCACAGCCTGTCCCACTACCTTTAGGGGGCTAAAAACAGCCAGCACAGCTTGTCCCACTACTTTTAGGGGGCTAAAAACAGCCAGCACAGCTTGTCTCACTACCTTTAGGGGGCTAAAAACAGCCAGCACAGCTTGTCCCACTACCTTTAGGGGGCTAAAAACAGCCAGCACAGCCTGTCCCACTACCTTTAGGGGGCTAAAAACAGCCAGCACAGCCTGTCCCACTACCTTTAGGGGGCTAAAAACAGCCAGCACAGCTTGTCCCACTACCTTTAGGGGGCTAAAAACAGCCAGCACAGCTTGTCCCACTACCTTTAGGGGGCTAAAAACAGCCAGCACAGCTTGTCCCACTACTTTTAGGGGGCTAAAAACAGCCAGCACAGCTTGTCTCACTACCTTTAGGGGGCTAAAAACAGCCAGCACAGCTTGTCCCACTACCTTTAGGGGGCTAAAAACAGCCAGCACAGCTTGTCCCACTACCTTTAGGGGGCTAAAAACAGCCAGCATAGCCTGTCCCACTACCTTTAGGGGGATAAAAACAGCCAGCACAGCTTGTCCCACTACCTTTAGGGGGATAAAAACAGCCAGCACAGCTTGTCCCACTATCTTTAGGGGGCTAAAAACAGCCAGCACAGCTTGTCCCACTACCTTTAGGGGGCTAAAAACAGCCAGCACAGCCTGTCCCACTACCTTTAGGGGGCTAAAAACAGCCAGCACAGCCTGTCCCACTACCTTTAGGGGGCTAAAAACAGCCAGCACAGCCTGTCCCACTACCTTTAGGGGGCTAAAAACAGCCAGCACAGCTTGTCCCACTACCTTTAGGGGGCTAAAAACAGCCAGCACAGCCTGTCCCACTACCTTTAGGGGGCTAAAAACAGCCAGCACAGCTTGTCCCACTACCTTTAGGGGGCTAAAAACAGCCAGCACAGCCTGTCCCACTACCTTTAGGGGGCTAAAAACAGCCAGCACAGCCTGTCCCACTACCTTTAGGGGGCTAAAAACAGCCAGCACAGCCTGTCCCACTACCTTTAGGGGGCTAAAAACAGCCAGCACAGCCTGTCCCACTACCTTTAGGGGGCTAAAAACAGCCAGCACAGCCTGTCCCACTACACTTTAGGGGGCTAAAAACAGCCAGCACAGCCTGTCCCACTACCTTTAGGGGGCTAAAAACAGCCAGCATAGCCTGTCCCACTACCTTTAGGGGGCTAAAAACAGCCAGCACAGCCTGTCCCACTACCTTTAGGGGGCCAAAAACAGCCAGCACAGCCTGTCCCACTATCTTTAGGGGGCTAAAAACAGCCAGCACAGCCTGTCCCACTACCTTTAGGGGGCTAAGAACAGCCAGCACAGCCTGTCCCACTATCTTAGGGGGCTAAAAACAGCCAGCACAGCCTGTCCCACTACCTTTAGGGGGCTAAAAACAGCCAGCACAGCCTGTCCCACTACCTTTAGGGGGCTAAAAACAGCCAGCACAGCCTGTCCCACTACCTTTAGGGGGCTAAAAACAGCCAGCACAGCCTGTCCCACTACCTTTAGGGGGCCAAAAACAGCCAGCACAGCCTGTCCCACTATCTTTAGGGGGCTAAAAACAGCCAGCACAGGCTGTCCCACTACCTTTAGGGGGCTAAAAACAGCCAGCACAGCCTGTCCCACTACCTTTAGGGGGCCAAAAACAGCCAACACAGCCTGTCCCACTATCTTTAGGGGGCTAAAAACAGCCAGCACAGTCTGTCCCACTACACTTTAGGGGGCTAAAAACAGCCAGCACAGCCTGTCCCACTACCTTTAGGGGGCTAAAAACAGCCAGCACAGCCTGTCCCACTATCTTTAGGGGGCTAAAAACAGCCAGCACAGCCTGTCCCACTACCTTTAGGGGGCTAAAAACAGCCAGCACAGCCTGTCCCACTACCTTTAGGGGGCTAAAAACAGCCAGCACAGCTTGTCCCACTACCTTTAGGGGGCTAAAAACAGCCAGCACAGCCTGTCCCACTATCTTTAGGGGGCTAAAAACAGCCAGCACAGCTTGTCCCACTACCTTTAGGGGGCTAAAAACAGCCAGCACAGCTTGTCCCACTACCTTTAGGGGGCTAAAAACAGCCAGCACAGCCTGTCCCACTACCTTTAGGGGGCTAAAAACAGCCAGCACAGCTTGTCCCACTACCTTTAGGGGGGCTAAAAACAGCCAGCATAGCCTGTCCCACTACCTTTAGGGGGCTAAAAACAGCCAGCACAGCCTGTCCCACTACCTTTAGGGGGCCAAAAACAGCCAGCACAGCTTGTCCCACTATCTTTAGGGGGCTAAAAACAGCCAGCACAGCCTGTCCCACTACCTTTAGGGGGCTAAGAACAGCCAGCACAGCCTGTCCCACTATCTTAGGGGGCTAAAAACAGCCAGCACAGCCTGTCCCACTACCTTTAGGGGGCTAAAAACAGCCAGCACAGCTTGTCCCACTATCTTTAGGGGGCTAAAAACAGCCAGCACAGCCTGTCCCACTATCTTAGGGGGCTAAAAACAGCCAGCACAGTCTGTCCCACTACACTTTAGGGGGCTAAAAACAGCCAGCACAGCCTGTCCCACTACCTTTAGGGGGCTAAAAACAGCCAGCACAGCCTGTCCCACTACCTTTAGGGGGCTAAAAACAGCCAGCACAGCCTGTCCCACTACCTTTAGGGGGCCAAAAACAGCCAGCACAGCTTGTCCCACTATCTTTAGGGGGCTAAAAACAGCCAGCACAGCCTGTCCCACTACCTTTAGGGGGCTAAGAACAGCCAGCACAGCCTGTCCCACTATCTTAGGGGGCTAAAAACAGCCAGCACAGCCTGTCCCACTACCTTTAGGGGGCTAAAAACAGCCAGCACAGCTTGTCCCACTATCTTTAGGGGGCTAAAAACAGCCAGCACAGCCTGTCCCACTATCTTAGGGGGCTAAAAACAGCCAGCACAGTCTGTCCCACTACACTTTAGGGGGCTAAAAACAGCCAGCACAGCCTGTCCCACTACCTTTAGGGGGCTAAAAACAGCCAGCACAGCCTGTCCCACTACCTTTAGGGGGCTAAAAACAGCCAGCACAGCCTGTCCCACTATCTTTAGGGGGCTAAAAACAGCCAGCACAGCTTGTCCCACTACCTTTAGGGGGCTAAAAACAGCCAGCACAGCTTGTCCCACTACCTTTAGGGGGCTAAAAACAGCCAGCACAGCTTGTCCCACTACCTTTAGGGGGCTAAAAACAGCCAGCACAGCCTGTCCCACTACCTTTAGGGGGCTAAAAACAGCCAGCACAGCCTGTCCCACTACCTTTAGGGGGCTAAAAACAGCCAGCACAGCTTGTCCCACTACCTTTAGGGGGCTAAAAACAGCCAGCACAGGCTGTCCCACTACCTTTAGGGGGCTAAAAACAGCCAGCACAGCTTGTCCCACTATCTTTAGGGGGCTAAAAACAGCCAGCACAGCCTGTCCCACTATCTTAGGGGGCTAAAAACAGCCAGCACAGCTTGTCCCACTACCTTTAGGGGGCTAAAAACAGCCAGCACAGCTTGTCCCACTACCTTTAGGGGGCTAAAAACAGCCAGCACAGCTTGTCCCACTACCTTTAGGGGGCTAAAAACAGCCAGCACAGCTTGTCCCACTACCTTTAGGGGGATAAAAACAGCCAGCACAGCCTGTCCCACTACACTTTAGGGGGCTAAAAACAGCCAGCACAGCCTGTCCAACTACCTTTAGGGGGCCTGGGTCTTGTCTTCCTCCACAGGTCCTAGGGGATGCTGCCTGGCTCATTTCCAGCTTACAGGCTGTCATTTCTTGGCTGTTTCCCTTCTGCACTTTTCTTTCAACCTCAACAACAACTAGAGTTAAACTGTATAATCTATATGTAAATATACATATACATGTGTTGAAATATAATAGAAGTCAGTGGGTGATAGGAGACATCTTAACAGGGTCCTTTCTCCATGTTCAGGTCTAAACTGTGTTAGCATAGCCCCTCCCACTACTTTTTGGGTGCCTGGTTTTTGTCTTCCTCTGCAGGTCCGCTAGGATGCTGCCTGGCTCAGTTCCAGCTTACAGGTCCCCACATCTCAGCTGCTTACATTCTGCACTGTACTTTCACTGTAAATTTTGGCTGGTTCCTAACTTATAAAACTTCTGGTCCTATCCATCCCACCCAGCAGTTTAACTATACAGGCACATGTCCTGGAATGTGTGAAAAATCTTCTATTCCCGACTGAAGAATCCAAGCAAATAGTTTGGCATATTAATTATTTATGTTGAGAGTGACTCACCCATCTTACTAAATGGCTACATACATCTGCTGGCGTGATAACTTTGTCCTTGATCAAAAGCATCAAGTAAGAGTGGGTCCACTCCATCCAAAACCTGGGAATTTGCCTCCCATGGGAAGACCAAACCCCAAATCCCAGGTTTTGGATGGTGTTAACAGTGCACCCACTCTTACTTGATGGGTATGTTTGGGGTGTGAAACTCATCATATAGTGACCTTGGTCTGCTGATCCCATCCCTGTTCTGCACACACACACCACTGCAGGCAGACTTGAATGGTTGCCGGCAAGTGTGCGCCACAGGAGGGAGCAGGTATGCCTTGAGGGGCAGCGTCACCTAGCAGTATGCCCTTCTCATTGAAATTTGCTTGACATGGGGCAATCTGTAATGTGGCCCTGGAGCCTTTTAGACTCTAAAGCTGGGTTCCCCAGGATTTTGGTCCAATATTAAATATTTAGCTGGTACAGATGAATATTTTCTATTAGAGAGGATTTTCACCATAGCCAGTTACAATGTATGTTTTGTCCTATGTTCTTTCCAGAGGTAAAAGACTTCGCCCTGGCCACCATTCACACCAGCCCTGACTATGCCGTGCGGGAGGTGGACGGACTCTACGACGTGTGGGAAGACGCCAAGCAGCGCCTGCTCCTGGAGGTCCCGCCATTGATGATCACATTATCTTAAATTTAAAAAATCTCTTCACGCTATTTCAGCTGCACAGGATAGGGGAGGGGGAGTGAAGAACGTGGGATGGGGGACATAACATCAGCCTGACACATTATATAAACCATTCCTGCATTATGGATGTGCTGGGAATGAGGGAAGTCCGTTCTGGGGAGCAGGGGCTCAAAGGAGCACGCAGGGGGACTGGCGTACACATTCTGTTTTAAATCTTCCAGGCAGCTTCAGCATTTAATGTATTCAGAGACAGCTCTTTCTGTCATCCCCATTCCCGGAGCATCCGCAGGGCCCCTGCTTAATATTTCCTGTGTCCCTGTTTCCATAGCTGAGACAAAGGTGACTGCCGAACGCCTTCGAACAGCTGTTTCATTGCCCCAGAATGCATTATTGTACGATGCGGAGTTCTTTTTTTTTCGTTCAGCGCTCTTTCCAATGTTACAGAAACATTGTTGCCCGCAGTAACTTGGATACGGTCAAACATAATAAAGCCAGAATTCTTTTTCAGACCAATTTTCCCAGCAGGAGTTTCATCTAGAAAAGGTACTGAGGGATGTTTAAGTTTTAAGAACTTTATCCTTTTGCTGATTTTTTGGACGAGAGAGCATAAAAGAGGTCACAAATTGGCTCAACTAAAACTTTTCATGTGAATTAACATTTTGTAAACCAAAGATGAGAAAGCTTTGTGAAACCAAAGATGAGAAAGCTTTGTGAAACCAAAGAGGAGAAAGCTTTGTGAAACCAAAGATGAGAAAGCTTTGTGAGCAGACACATGTTGCCCCCCCCCCCCCCCCCCCACAGTCAGGCTTTTCAGTCCTGTCACTTTCTGCCCACTTCAATTTTAAGTTTATTTGGATGTTTCTGTAGTTTATCATATAATTCTACGGCATTTCAAAATCCGAGATTCTGTATTTTTGCGTTAAAACCCCGTTCTCGCCCATTTTCCCCCCCTCACCTGATTCAGCAGACCTTTTTTTCAGCGAATTTTTTTCGGTGAGGTTTTTATTTTTTTTGGTGTGATTTTTGTTTTCGAGAACTCCAAATGAAAAATCACTTCAAAAGTACATTTTCGTTTGATTCAGGGAGTGTTTATTAAGGGGAAATTTGGGCGAGAACCTTTCTTTCTCGCCAGCAGCTCACACCAGAAAAAAAGCTGTCGAGGGCTGACGGCTTCTCTTGGTAAAGCTAAAAATCATGGCGCTCCCCAAAAAGAAACCAGCCCTGGCACCAGGCATAAGGGCTTGTAAGCTAGGGCACAGAAGGCGGGAATCACCCAACCCTACAAGTTACAAGCCCTTATGCGCTTTGGTATGGGCACCAGGCTCTTCCCAAATGGAGGTGCGTGTAATATAATGGGTTACCATCATGTCACCGGCCAATGTTGAAAGGTGCCATACCAGATCCCCTAGACCCCTTACCAGGTCACTCGAAGTGTACAAAAAAAACACTGCAGAAATTGTTTTCATATTCTAAATTTCGCTACTTACTCCCCATTGTCTTTCCTCTATCCAGTGCCAGGTGGTGTCTTCCTACGTCTCCATGGCGCTTCTTTTGTCCCACAGCACTCTCTGCTGATCTTCAGGAATCTTCTCTGCCCCCCTCCATCATCTTCTTGGGGTTTGCAGGGCTTCAAGACTGACGTCCAGCGTAGCCATCTAGATCACGGAGGAACACAGGTCCCCCCATCTGCCATTCTCACTACCCGGTGAGGGACGGAGCTCAGAGGCGGGGAAGCCGACTTTTATACTAAGAGGCGTGGCCTCCATTGAATCTCTCCGTGTGACTAATTATGTCACAAGAGGGAAGGGGCAGGGAGGGGGTTTCCTCTGGAAAATCCTCTCTATGCCCCTTCTATGACATATTTAGCAGGGAACCCGCCATATTTCCTGCACCCCAATTTGGGGCATCAGGGTGCCCCAAACCCATACTGAAGGGCATAAGGGCTTGTAACTTGCAGGGCTGGGGGCTGCCTGGTGTGTCTTTTGTGGCCTGGGTCTTCAAGCCCTTATACCTGGTGCCCTGGCTAGTTGCCTTCTGTGGGGGCCCACCCAATTATTTTGTTAAAAAACACATTTCTAACTAAAAAAATAATAATAGAAATTCTGCTGTAAATTTCATTGATAAAATTATTGCTCTCTATAGCAGCATTAATTTTCTCAAAGAAAAAATGTACAACTTGCAAACAGTGATTCATTCAACTGTCATGCGAGTTCTAAAAACAAGAACGAAAGCAAAAATTCTCATCCTGACTTCTCACTTAAATCATCTTGGAAGGGGCTTTGAATGAGGCAAGTGACCGAAAAATCATGCTGGTGAGTTGCATTGGGAATTGGGAGTTTTTCGGCAACGGCTCTGTATTAACCCCATAGTGACCCATTATGATATATATATATATATATTGTAGACATGTCACTGGAGAAGTGATCGAGGGGGTGTACATTTCACCTAGGTTACTACGCTGGGTGAGATGGTAAGTCCAGGATTGATTTGTTTCCCAGCAGTGATATGCTGCTGAGGTGTTGTTTAATCTTGCCGGGCCTGGATTTATATGGAATGGCAGGTAGGTTTGGTAGAGGGACCTGTCATTCCACACCTCCCCGATCCAGTTTGGGTTTTGAATCAGGTGAGCTCTGATCCTAATTAGCCTGGGAGGTAAAAGCTCTGCAGAGACTGCAGGCTATTGCTCTCAGCCTGAAATGAACAGCCTGTGTGTGTGTGTGAAGGAAGCTGCGAACGCAGCCACTGCTGGAGCTAAAAACTCACCCTGCGATGTCCAGGCGAACGCTGTATCTTGAAAGTGTCAGCTAGGTGAGAAGAACCTGCTAGTAAGCGCCCAGACGGGCTAGGTCTTTATTTTGTTTTGTACACTAAAGAAGCACGCTGCTGCTGTATGTTTTGTTTACTGGACTGTTTATGCCATGAATAAACGCCAAGACCTGCTTTTATAACACCTAAGTCTGTCGTGAACTGTGTCCAAACACACCATCCCCCGGGAAGATCCCTACAATTGGTGCTGCGGAGCGGGCAAAACGGTTGCTAGGGGCAACGGTGTGGACAGACTTGGCTACAGCTGCCTATGTCTTGGGTGAAAGCTGCAACTACACTCCAAGAACAGTCGGGCAACATGGAGGAGATGCTGAAGCAGTTTATGCAAGTAAGTTTGCAACAACAACAGGCTCAGATAGAGGCCAATAGACGACATGAACAGGCCCAGATAGAGGCTAATAGACGCCATGAACAGACCATGGCTGCCCAACAACAACTTATTGAACACCTGATTGCAAAACAAGAGGCGCCTGTGGTTGCTAACCCCCACACAGTGGTGCGAGCCGCTCCAGAGACTTTTGATGTGAAAAGAGCTGTGCAGCGAGCGCTGCAAAAGATGACTGCTGAGGATGATGTTGAGGCCTTCCTAACTGGGTTTGAGCGTGCGGCTGAGCGAGAGAAGTTACCCGTCGCTGAGTGGGCAGAGGTAATTGCGCCCTATTTAACAGGGGAACCTCAAAAGGCCTACTATGACCTCAGTGAGCAAGAGGTTAAGGACTATACTCGGCTAAAAGCGGAGATACTTGCCCGGCTAGGCGTTACTACTGCGGTCCGTGCCAGGAGGGTACGCAACTGGAGCTACAGTTTGGACAAATCGGCGAGGTCCCAGATGTATGACCTGATCCATTTGGCGAGGAAGTGGTTGGAGCCAGACACTTCTACTCCTGCACAGATCCTAGAGAGGGTTGTGATGGACCGCTACCTCCGAGCACTTCCTGCTGACCTGCAATGCTGGGTGGGACAAGGTGACCCTAAGAATGCAAACGAACTTGTCAACCTTGTGGAGAGATTCCAGGCGACTGAGGACTACCTCCGTGATGTTTCTGCAGCCTCCTCACCTCCCCGGAGTGCCAGATCTGTGCCATCAGCTGGTAAGAGACTTCCATCTATTGGGGGAGTGTGGAGGGGTGCTGAGGGAGGAAAAAGGGCTCAAGTGGTGTCTCAGGGGCAAAAGACTGGAGATGGTCCCGGGTGGCTAAGTAGCCCTAAAAAGGACTCCTGGCCAAGGAGAACAGGCTCTATCCAGTGCTGGAGATGCCATGAGACGGGACACGTGTCTGCCCATTGCCCTCTTACCACTGAGCCCATGGACTGTGAGGTTAGTCGGCGTCAGTCGCTATTTGCGGAACCATCTTGTGTTGCAGTTCCTGGACTAGAGACTGAACCGCAAATCTGCGACATTACAATTAATGACTTTCCTGTTAAGGCGTTGCTGGACTCAGGAAGCCTCGTAACCTTGGTGCATGCCAGCCTGGTGGCTGGGGACTTTGAGTGTAAAAAGCATATGAGTGTTGTTTGTATACATGGGGATACAAAAGTGTACCCTATAGTGCTGGCTGAAGTCGGGACTAAACAAGGCACCGTACAATATGAAGTGGGTGTGGTTAAAAATCTCATGCACAACGTAATACTGGGGCGCGATTTTCCACTATTCTGGGCTCTCTGGGGAAAAAGAAAATCCCCCGAAAGGAGTGAGGATACTCCTAAGGTTGTTGCGTTACCCCCTGTAAATGATAAAAGTGTGCAGGATGAAAATAATTGTTTTCCTTTGCAGGTCCTGGCTGGAGAGGAGGAGGCTCCTCCCACTGAGCAAAATATACCCGACTTAGAGGTGTCTAGGGATAATTTTGGGACTGCACAGTTACAGGACCCCACTCTCAAAAATGCGAGAGAGCAGGTTGCTGTCATGAATGGGGTACCTCAGGAACCAGATGCTGAGAAAAGATTTCCACATTTTTCTGTGACTAATGATCTTTTCTATAGAGTCACTAAGGTTAAGGATGAGATTGTGGAACAGCTTCTGGTGCCTAAGCCGTACCGGCGTCAGGTGCTGGACATGGCACATAACCATGTTCTTGGGGGACACTTGGGGACTGACAAAACGCAGGAGAGGGTTCTCCAGAGGTTCTACTGGCCGGCGATATATGGTGATATTAAAAAGTACTGCGAGTCGTGCCCCACATGTCAGCTTAGTGCCCCAGTGTCACATTTTCGCAGTCCTTTGGTTTCGCTCCCTATTATAGAGGTGCCTTTTGAGCGTATAGCCATGGATTTAGTGGGTCCCATTGTAAAATCCGCTAGAGGACACCAATATATTCTGGTGGTCATGGATTATGCGACCCGCTATCCTGAAGCTGTGCCCTTAAGAAACACCGCATCTAAAACAATTGCACGTGAGTTGTTTTATATGTTCTCTAGGACTGGAATCCCCAAAGAAATCCTAACTGACCAAGGTACACCCTTTATGTCAAAGGTGATGAAGGAGTTATGCAAACTATTTAAAATCTCACCCATCCGTACCTCTGTATACCACCCCCAGACGGACGGATTGGTGGAGAGATTTAACAAAACTTTGAAACATATGCTGAAAAAAGTGGTGGAAAAAGATGGCCGTGACTGGGATCATTTGTTACCCTACCTCATGTTTGCTATTAGGGAAGTGCCCCAAGCGTCCACAGGGTTCTCACCATTCGAGTTGGTCTATGGTCGTCACCCTAGGGGTCTACTGGACATTGCAAAAGAGACATGGGAGAGCGAGTCCACCCCATACAAGAGCGTTATTGAGCATGTAGCACAAATGCAGGACCGTATAGCCGCTGTAATGCCCCTAGTAAGGGAACACCTCCAGAGGGCGCAAGAGGCCCAAAGTAGAATTTACAACCGGTCTGCAAGAATCAGGACATTTAACCCAGGCGATAGGGTCCTTATACTAGTTCCCACTGTTGAGAGTAAATTCCTGGCGAAGTGGCAAGGTCCCTATGAAATTGTGGAAAAGGTCAGTGAGGTGAACTACAAGGTGCACCAACCAGGTAGAAGGAAGCCTTTCCAAGTTTACCACGTAAACTTGATTAAGCCCTGGAAAGACAGGGAATCCTTGGGGGCGACAAATACTGTTAGTAATTTGTCACAACCAATCCCTCCAGTCAAGGTTGGTGATACCCTATCAGTGTCACAGAAACAGGAGGCTCAGGAATTTTTACAGAAAAACAAAGACAAGTTTTCTGACCTCCCAGGGCGTACACACCTCATCTATCATCACATTGAAACTGAGCCTAGAAGCAGAGTAAACCTCAAGCCCTATAGGATCCCGGAAGCCCGTAGGGAAGCCGTATCTGCCGAGGTAAAGCGTATGCTTGATCTGGGAGTAATTGAGGTGTCACAGAGTGAATGGTCCAGCCCGATTGTATTAATCCCAAAGCCTAATGGAACTTGGAGGTTCTGTAACGATTTCAGAAAGTTGAATGAGATCTCAAAATTCGATGCCTATCCTATGCCCAGGGTAGATGAGTTGATTGAGAAGTTGGGTAATGCCAGATACATAACCACCCTCGATCTCACAAAGGGCTATTGGCAGATTCCACTTACTAATGAGGCTAAAGAGAAAACTGCATTCTCCACCCCTGATGGGCTATTCCAGTATGTAGTGATGCCGTTCGGGTTACATGGAGCACCTGCGACTTTCCAGAGGTTGATGGACTTGATTTTGCGACCACATCGTGATTACTCAGCTGCCTACCTCGATGATGTGGTCATTTTTAGCCCTGATTGGGAAAGTCACCTCTGTAAGGTACAGGCTGTATTGGATACCATAAGTGATGCGGGGTTGACCATAAATGCCGAGAAGTGTGCAATAGCCCTAGAAGAGGCCAAGTATCTGGGCTACATTATTGGAAGAGGGTTGATTAAGCCACAGCTTAATAAAGTGGAGGCAATACAGAATTGGCCTAGACCCCTGACAAAGAAACAGGTCAGAGCTTTCCTTGGTATTACGGGCTATTACCGTAGATTTGTGCCGAACTTCGCCTCAGTTGCTGCTCCCCTAACTGACTTGACCAAGGGCGGAAAGAGAGCCATGATCACGTGGACTCCAGAGGCCGAGAAGGCTTTCCAAAGCCTTAAGTCTGCCTTGTGCCAACAACCTGTGTTAGTTACCCCCGATTTCAGGCGAGAATTTCTGGTCCAGACAGATGCTTCTAACACAGGCTTAGGTGCAGTACTCTCACAAGTAGTAAATGGTGAGGAGCATCCGGTGATGTACTTGAGTAGAAAGCTAACCCCGGCCGAAAAAAATTATGCCATTGTGGAGCGAGAATGTTTGGCAGTGAAGTGGGCCCTCGAATCCCTAAAATATTACTTGCTAGGAAGGAAATTCAAGTTAGTGACAGACCATGCCCCCCTAACATGGATGAAGTTAAATAAGGAGAGAAACGCAAGAGTGACTAGATGGTTTCTGTCCCTACAAAACTTTAATTTCACTGTGGAACACAGGCCAGGGAAATTACAGGCAAATGCGGACGCATTGTCGAGGGTACATTGTCTGTGGGGACAAAATGCTCAGCCCTCCGGTCTGAAGAAGAGGGGGGGGATATGTAGACATGTCACTGGAGAAGTGATCGAGGGGGTGTACATTTCACCTAGGTTACTACGCTGGGTGAGATGGTAAGTCCAGGATTGATTTGTTTCCCAGCAGTGATATGCTGCTGAGGTGTTGTTTAATCTTGCCGGGCCTGGATTTATATGGAATGGCAGGTAGGTTTGGTAGAGGGACCTGTCATTCCACACCTCCCCGATCCAGTTTGGGTTTTGAATCAGGTGAGCTCTGATCCTAATTAGCCTGGGAGGTAAAAGCTCTGCAGAGACTGCAGGCTATTGCTCTCAGCCAGGAATGAACAGCCTGTGTGTGTGTGAAGGAAGCTGCGAACGCAGCCACTGCTGGAGCTAAAAACTCACCCTGCGATGTCCAGGCGAACGCTGTATCTTGAAAGTGTCAGCTAGGTGAGAAGAACCTGCTAGTAAGCGCCCAGACGGGCTAGGTCTTTATTTTGTTTTGTACACTAAAGAAGCACGCTGCTGCTGTATGTTTTGTTTACTGGACTGTTTATGCCATGAATAAACGCCAAGACCTGCTTTTATAACACCTAAGTCTGTCGTGAACTGTGTCCAAACACACCATCCCCCGGGAAGATCCCTACAATATATATATATATATATATATATATATATATATATATAAGCTTATAGACGGTAGATCCGGTTAGACATTCACCCCCTATTTGGGATGCCCTGCTATTTTAAACCCATCCAGTCACCCAATATTTTTACTTCACCAAAAAGCCTGCTGCGCATGCACGTCTGTCTCAGATGGATGCAGTGGGTGCAGCGTGCCAATTGTGAGTGCTGCCAAGCTGACTGGCGGGGTGTCACAAAGATGGACATCCCAAATCAATATGCCTTATAGGGAGGGACCAAAACCCTGGATAGTGAAAATATATATTCAATTAATCTACTTAGGAAGTTAATCTTAGCTATATCGGAGACCTTTTTTCTTTTACAGAATATCATCATCCTGGGCGATTACAATGCCGGCTGCAGTTATGTGAAGAGTACTCACTGGCCCAATATTCGTCTTCGCCAGGAGACCAGTCTCCAGTGGCTGATCAGTGACACGGAAGACACGACTGTGAGCACCAATACCCACTGTCCATATGATAGGTGAGAGGCATTCTTACGGTGATGATCCAGACCAAAGCTAGTCTCAATAAGAGATCTCACACTCTTTTGGGCACATTTAAGTCTGGCACAGATGTAATGCGCGCCTTAACCAATCTCCTCCCCTGAGACTGCTTCATTTGAGGCTTATCTAAAGGTAGGATTTGCAGCTTATCTTATCCGACCCTAAAGGTGTGACCCCTTTAACAAGGCAGCAGCTACCCCGTTTTTCCAGCGCTCTTTTCACATATTTTCGTTCTCCTACATTCTTACGGTGATGTCAGCCAACAGGCCAGTACAGGCACAACTCTAGCATGGGCCAGCCACTTATCTGTAGTGAATGGGACCCAGGTGGTGCTGCTGACAGCTGTCATTTTCCTTCTACTCCCATTTATTTTTTTGCCCTTTAGCAGACTAGTTACCTGGTACCCAGGTTTCATGTCATATCATACCTCTATGCTGATATGCATTCAGTTTCAGGTTCTAGTGGCATGGAGGACAGATGTTTGCAGATATGTATTAAGGGTCCTTAGACATTAGGTGGATGAAGGTCTGGGTGGAAATTGCATTTATATGGGTCTTTTGGTGTTTTTGCCCCTGTGGTGGCAGTGTCTTATTTGGTGTTGTAGGTGGCTAAAGGGTGGTTTATGGGGTCCTTAGAAGGTCTGGGTTGGAATGGTATGGAGGTCTTTTAGTGCTGATGCTCTGCTGGTTGCAGGGATTTGTTTAGGGTGCCTTGGAACATAGGGGTGGTGTGGGTACATTGCAGGGTGGTATAGGAGGAGAAAGGATGGACTTTATATACTGTAGGGCTGTGCTCATTGGAGAACTCTCCAAGTCCTAAAAAGTACCCCACAATCATTTAAATATTCCAACACATAAAACACTACTGCTTTATATAAGTATTTATACAATTTTACATATTTTTTTATTTAATTAAGAAATCAAATTAAGCTAATAAGCTAATAATGAATTAAGCACTTAATAGAATGATTACACAATATGCATATAAATGAGATATTTCTTCACATTCTTGACACGATGAGCTACAACAGCAGGGGGAGAAGTACTCTAATATCTGCATAAAACATTGCATGATGGGTAAAAGCATCTCAGAAGTATTACAATAGAAATAAGACATTATTCCAGCACAGGCTACTTTAAGAGACAGGCAGTTGAAGTTCAGCAATGATGCTTACAGAAAAAATAAACTTAATAAGATTTTTATGTAGAATGTATAAATAACCCCTTCTTTTTCCATCAAGTGTTTTTGTGCAGATTTCTAATATTTAATTTAGAATAGATCCCCTTTAAAACATAACAAAACACAGGATTTGATTATTCCGGGCAGGCCAGATTGGGGATGCTCCACTGAGTGAAACTGCTCAGATCGTCTATTAAAAATAACCTTTTCCCAGTCCTTTGGGATATGAGCAGACTTTTGCCCAATCACAGCTGTTTGCTGTGTATATTAAATGTTCAGCTAACAGCTATTTTTATACTACAAACGGGAGTGAGAAACACAGCATCCCCAGCATCGTGCACGCTCCTGTCCCCAACCTATCTGAATAAGTATGAGAGCGCGCTCACAGCCGAAAGATGCGGGGATGTGGCCGTCCGATGTTTATATTGGCGAGAGAGCCAGAAATCGGTTGAGCTTTTCAGCACCCAGTAAGGGAGGGTTCACACAGCAGGGCATCCTGATCTGGGATGCCCCTGGGAAAGGCCAGTGGTCGCCCCTGGAATCTCTTACATTGGATTTTGTTCCACTTTAAGTAAATATTTAATCTGTGATGGATCTTCTAGTTTGTAACCCTCTTTCTTTCATTTTACTGTTTTTAGAATTGTAGTTGGTGGATCAAATCTACAACACTCTGTGGTCTCTGGCTCAGCAAAGGCTTTCAATTACCACGTGCAATATGATCTGACCTATGAAATGGTAAGCCCCCCTGTTTTAGCCCTTTCCCTCTGTACATGATTGCTATAAAGCGTGACCCCCCGGTGCTCACCTCATACCATGAACCTATGGTGTGTCTCTTCAGTGGCATCCTGGCATCTGCATCCAGCAGGTCTGAATCTTTGCCACATACAGAGCGGAGAGAGTGGGAATGACATGGGATATTGCCGCAATGCAAAGTGCACTGCTCTTTGTCTCAGTGCCCGGTGGCATTGCAGCGCCCTCTGCACGGCCCGCCCTCTGCACGGCCCGCCCCGGCCTACAGACATTCTGTTTTGCACAGTGTGCACAGCGGGCATGCCAGGTGAACAAAGTAAGCATATAAGGACATGGATATGCCCCCCTGGCCCTTTCTACTTAGTTATGCCCTCAGTACTCACCTTGTCATCACAATCCTCCATGTGAACCAGAACCAAGCTGGAGCGTTTAGTTTTACTTTAAAGCAGACTTTTTAACCAACCTGGCAGTTTTGTGCTAGGACAGCTGTGGTGCAGGGAGCATTACATTTTCTTTGCACTGCTCAAGCTGATGTAGACCGAGAAATATCTTCTAACAGCAGCACCACACACAATGCATGTGTGCAGCGGTTTCTGGGTCCACCAGAAAGTGCAATCCAAGAAAAAGTAAAGCATCATTCTTCTGTGGTCTGTGCGGGCTTGCATTACAGGACCACAAAGCCTCCCTCTCAAACTACAATTTAGTCCCAACACAAATATTAATATGCAGAGTGTCAATGAATCCTTTCCCCTGACACAAATCTTAATATACAGAGCACCAGCGAAACCTGTCCCCTGACACAAACATGAATATACAGAGCACCAGTGGAACCTGTCCCCCGACACAAACATGAATATACAGAGCACCAGCGGAACCTGTCCCCTGACACAAACATGAATATACAGAGCACCAGTGGAACCTGTCCCCTGACACAAACATGAATATACAGAGCACCAGTGGAACCTGTCCCCTGACACAAACATGAATATACAGAGCACCAGTGGAACCTGTCCCCCGACACAAACATTAATATACAGAGCACCAGTGGAACCTGTCCCCCGACACAAACATTAATATACAGAGCACCAGTGGAACCTGTCCCCCGACACAAACATGAATATACAGAGCACCAGCGGAACCTGTCCCCTGACACAAGCATTGATATACAGAGCACCAGCGGAACCTGTCCCCTGACACAAGCATTGATATACAGAGCACCAGTGGAACCTGCCCCCGACACAAACATGAATATACAGAGCACCAGCGGAACCTGTCCCCCGACACAAGCATTGATATACAGAGCACCAGTGGAACCTGTCCCCTGACACAAACATGAATATACAGAGCACCAGCGGAACCTGTTCCCCGACACAAACATGAATATACAGAGCACCATCGAAACCTGTCCCCCGACACAAGCATTGATATGCAGAGCACCAGTGGAACCTGTCCCCCGACACAAACATGAATATACAGAGCACCAGCGGAACCTGTCCCCCGACACAAGCATTGATATACAGAGCACCAGTGGAACCTGTCCCCTGACACAAACATGAATATACAGAGCACCAGCAGAACCTGTCCCCCGACACAAGCATTGATATACAGAGCACCAGTGGAACCTGTCCCCTGACACAAGCATTGATATACAGAGCACCAGTGGAACCTGTCCCCCGACACAAACATGAATATACAGAGCACCAGCGAAACCTGTCCCCTGACACAAACATGAATATACAGAGCACCAGTGGAACCTGTCCCCCGACACAAACATGAATATACAGAGCACCAGCGGAACCTGTCCCCTGACACAAACATGAATATACAGAGCACCAGTGGAACCTGTGACACAAACATGAATATACAGAGCACCAGTGGAACCTGTCCCCCGACACAAACATGAATATACAGAGCACCAGCGGAACCTGTCCCCTGACACAAGCATTGATATACAGAGCACCAGCGGAACCTGTCCCCCGACACAAGCATTGATATACAGAGCACCAGTGGAACCTGTCACCGACACAAACATGAATATACAGAGCACCAGCGAAACCTGTCCCCCGACACAAGCATTGATATACAGAGCACCAGTGGAACCTGTCCCCTGACACAAACATGAATATACAGAGCACCAGCGGAACCTGTCCCCCGACACAAGCATTATTTCTCTGTGGCTGGTGCACACTTACAATATCATAGGCGGGTGCCAGGACCGCGGTGGCGCCGCTGTAGATCCAAGTAGAAAAATGGGACCGGCACTCCAATCAATGCTGCAAATGTCTGTGTTTAATCACAAACGACATTCCAAGACATAGTGCAAAGTAAATGGATGTAATCCATGTGATGGCAAAAGGCAGTCTCAATGTGAACCGACGTTTCGGGGGTCAGAAGCCCAATGACACCAGTGATTTACGGTTTACCTAAAGTACACAAGGGTTGTGATCCTCTAAAATTCAGGCCTATTGTTGCAGGAACTGACTCAGCCACACAACCACTGGCACAATGGCTGGATTATTATTTACAGCCATATGTACAGCGGCTGCCCTCCTATCTGAAGGATACGGGGGATTTCTTGGAAAAATTCAGAGAAGTACAGATAGAGAGTAGTGACCTGTTGGCCACCATGGACATCTCTTCTCTATACACCAACATACCCAATGAGCAAGGGATCAAAGCTGTAACACACTTCTTGTCCAGGGACCCACCAGCAATTCCATCTGAGTATTTGATTACTGGTCTTGACCTGGTATTACATAACAATTACTTCCGCTTTGAGAAGACTTTCTACAAACAGATACTCGGTACAGCTATGGGCAGCGCCATAGCTCCGGCCTTCGCCAACCTATTTGTTGGCTTCCTTGAAGAAAGGTATATCTATCCATCCTCTCTATATATGGATCATGTGAAATACTGGGGTCGTTATATTGATGATGTGGTTACTGTCTGGCATGGAGATAGAGATGAGTTTGATAAATTCATGGAATACATCAACTCCATCTTCCCGACTATTATCTTCAATCCTGAGGTTTCAACCACCCATGTGACTTTTCTGGATGTAGCCATTGATAAGGACGATATGGGACTAATAACGACAGGTCTCTACACCAAGCCCACCGATAGGAACACCTTATTGCGATATGATAGTGCACATCCTAAATCATTGGTTAATAGTCTCCCTATTTCCCAGTTTCTAAGGGTGCTTCGGATCAACTCGAACCCATTGACTCGAAGAGACCAGTTACAGGAGATGTTTAATAAGTTCCTAACCCGGGGGTACCCTGCGTCCATACTAATTGCAGCTCAAAAACGTGCTGAGGACATTTGGTCTGGTGGTCACCAAAAGAAACCCCCTAAGGAGGAACGGGTCTCGTTTATGGTGACGTTTAACCAAGCAGCCCCAACCATTGAACATGTCATAAATAAGCATAGGTGCATTCTGACTGCTGACAATACCATGTGCCCAGTCAACAAAAGACCTCTAATGAAGGTCTACCGACGAAATAGAAACCTTAGAGACGCTTTAGTCACTGCTGACCCGGTTGAAAAATACTCCAAAGGACCACTGGTACTCTCGACCCGCACTGGCTGCTTTAGATGTAACACCTGTAATGTTTGCAATTCTCTTATCTTGGGCTCCGAATTCACTCATCCCCATACTGGGCAACGTTTCAAGATCCGCAGGGTATTTTCTTGTCTAACAGAGTACTGTGTGTATCTTCTTAAATGCCCTTGTGGCCTCTTGTATGTTGGGAAAACTATCGGCCCTTTCAAGAAGAGGTTTCAACAACACCGGAGCGATGTACGTACTAGTATTAATAGACAAATAAATGGAGAAAGTCTGGATTATGACAAACCCGTGGCAGTACATTTTGTGAAGCATAACCATCAGACCCATGAACTCTGCGGGATGGTTATAGAACACGTGGAAAGACCCCGTCGTGGGGGAGACCGACATCTCCGGTTGCTCCAAAGAGAAACGTACTGGATACACAGACTGGATACTGTCCAGCCACGTGGCCTTAACACCTCATTTGGATTTACGTGCTATTTGCCACAATGCTGAGGGACACCCTCTTACTTACCCCCTTGTTTCTCCCCATTAACACTCACCTTTCTCTCTCCTTCCCCCCCCCGGTAGGAACAACCCCCCCTCCCCCATTCCCTTCCCCCCCCCCCTTTGTTCTGCCTGCTTGGCTCCCCCTCTTATCTCCCCCCCCTTCTCTCCCCCCCCCTTTTTCCCCCTACCCCCTATCCACCCCCCCCCATTTGCCGCTCCCTCTGGGCTGTTTCTCTATACTACACCTTTCACCCTTTTTACCACATTCTATTCCCATCCTTCTCCTGCTGGGCCTTACTGTCCCGTCCTCCCCTTATGGTTAGTCTGTACCCCCCATTAATAATGGTACTGATTTTCATGATGATTCTTTATGTTGCTTTGTTTTTTGCTACTGTATAGTTTTGTTCTGGTTTTTTGCTACTGTATACAATGCATTTATATCCTTGAGCGTTCTCTGCTCCCATCGCCACCAAAGGGTTGCCGCCAGACCCGTGGGGCACTCCTTGGGAGATCGCGGCACCCCTACCTCGGGACCGTGATTCCCGAGTGTGTGCAGCCTGTCACACGGCCTGTTGACAGTGGCGGCGTCTGCGGACCAATAGGGTCGCAGGCGGCCGCCACGTCATCAGTTACCGGGCAGACTTTTCTGCCCGGCTGACGTCACCCCTGCCCTCCCTGACAGACGGGGCATCGGCGCGCGCGGTTTCAGCATGCGGCGGTCGGCGGTGGCGGGGCACTACGGATGCGTGCCCCGGCGGATATAGGTGAGTCTATTCATTATGTTTACGTTTGTTATTATGTTTATGCCTGTATGCAGAACACCCCGCTGACGTCACTGTGACGTCAGGCGGGAATTTCAAATCTGTACTGGGGTATATATAGATCTGGGACGTCAGTAGCACGGTTTGACGGTCCACCTTGATAAAGGGGGCTTCTGACCCCCGCAACGTCGGTTCACATTGAGACTGCCTTTTGCCATCACATGGATTACATCCATTTACTTTGCACTATGTCTTGGAATGTCGTTTGTGATTAAACACAGACATTTGCAGCATTGATTGGAGTGCCGGTCCCATTTTTCTACTCCGACACAAGCATTGATATACAGAGCACCAGTGGAACCTGCCCCCGACACAAACATGAATATACAAAGCACCAGTGGAACCTGTCCCCCGACACAAGCATTGATATACAGAGCACCAGTGGAACCTGTCCCCTGACACAAACATGAATATACAGAGCACCAGCGGAACCTGTCCCCCGACACAAGCATTGATATACAGAGCACCAGTGGAACCTGTCCCCCGACACAAACATGAATATACAGAGCACCAGCGGAACCTGTCCCCCGACACAAACATTAATATACAGAGCACCAGCGGAACCTGTCCCCCGACACAAGCATTGATATACAGAGCACCAGTGGAACCTGTCCCCGACACAAACATGAATATACAGAGCACCAGCGGAACCTGTCCCCCGACACAAGCATTGATATACAGAGCACCAGTGGAACCTGTCCCCCGACACAAGCATTAATATACAGAGCACCAGCGAAACCTGCCCCCCGACACAAGCATTAATATACAGAGCACCAGTGGAACCTGTCCCCCGACACAAACATGAATATACAGAGCAACAGTGGAACCTGTGCCCCGAAACAAACATGAATATACAGAGCACCAGCGAAACCTGCCCCTGACACAAGCATTAATATACAGAGCACCAGTGGAGCCTGTCCCCTGACATAAACATTAATATGCAGAGCACCAACAGATCCTGTGGCCTGGCACAAACATTAATATACAGAGCACCAGTGGAACCTGTCCCCCAATACAAACATGAATATACAGAGCACCAGTGGAACCTGTCCCCCGACACAAACATGAATATACAGAGCACCAGCGGAACCTGTCCCCCGACACAAGCATTAATATACAGAGCACCAGTGGAACCTGTCCCCTCACATAAACATTAATATGCAGAGCACCAGTGGATGAATATATATACAGCAGGGCATCCCAAATCGATGCCACACCAGAGATGTGAGACAACACCCAGTGTTCACTGATCTTCTTTTTACTGTCCCCTGCCAGACAACACCCTCTCCTCAGGTCCCCCGGGATCCCTCCTTGTCTGGTAGCTGGGATCTTCTGATGCCATCAGGAGTGTCGATAGCAGCACCCCCGCAGGTAGTTTTTCTTTCGCTGCCCCTACTTCCATCCAGCCAGGCTGCCAGGGAGTGAAACTTACTTAATACAGAGACAGAGACTCTGTGCATCCCCCCATATAACTAGCTACATCACTGGAGTGGCTTGCAGTGGGGTACCAAAGCAAATCCCCCTTTATGCCCCTCCAGTGACATAAGAAGCACCTTGGGAAACTTCCGTCTCTCCCAGTATTACCATTGGCAGGATGCCAAGGAAGGAGGGAGACCTGTATCTGCCTTCACTACAGATGCAGGATCAGAAAAGATCCCCGATGGGAGACATAAGGAGAGATGGGGTAAGTATAGTGAAATAAAATTTACTAAATTATTTTTTATGATATGTTATTTCTTTTTACTTCTTTTGATGTGGTAGAGGTTCCCAAGAGATCCTGTTCAAGGGCAGGGGTGGGGGGTGGCAAGTCACCTGCCTGACATGCTGGCGGATGGCTTACCCATACTACCAAGTCCGATTACCTGCACTCCCAGTGGCCAGGGGGTATGGAAGAGCCCAGTGTTCCTTGGCATGAGCCCCATGCACTTGACCTGTGCCAAAGAGCAAAAGGGCTGGCAAATACTATACTCATTTTGGCCTATGAGTCCAGGGTTACCAGCGATTATGCTTGGTGCATCAGGTTGGTAAGCTTTGGAAGAGGGGGACCAACATATTTTTGGGTGCTTTTCTTGGGATGCCCTACATAAAAACAAAAAAGCTCAACAACCAAGCCAATGCACTAAGCACCCCAATTGTGTCGTCAGAAGCCTGAGGTTGAGGTGACAGGTATGGATGTACAATTAGATAACTGGCAGTTATATAACAAAGTCCGTTACATTGTTGCTAACATTTATTTTAATTTTGTTCAGGCAAATGAAGTCTCTGATCACTATCCTGTGGAAGTAGAGCTACGGAATGACCGTAAGTGTAGTACTAGATTGTACACATTAAATTGATTATTGTAACAATCACTGTGATCTGTAAACCAATATTCCAAATAACAAGTGTCCATCACTTGTGTTATGGGGGAGGGGTGATTGGCCAATAAGGGCCTGTAAATGGTGGCCAAATTAAAAGGCAAAATCAAGGCAGAATCAAAAATGCAGCTAGGTGAAATTCTCAGATTGAATGTATCCGGTGTCTTTAAATTTACCTGTCTTAAAGGAAAACTCCCTTTTTGTCAGGATTCTGGTGCTCTGTCTTATTGTTTTCCTTTTCCTTCTGGAATGTAAAATAAACATTTGTGTTAGGATTGTGCCCCCAGACCTGTGATTTACAGAGGGAGTGGTTTTCATGGCCTTGAGTAAAAACAATGGACTACAACTCCCACAACTCTTCCAATGTAAAAGGTGAACATTTTAGCAGCTTTTGCTAAGTCTAAGCAGCCTCATGACCTCTCTAGCTGAGAACCCGGCCATTAACCCTTGCTACTGGAACAAAAGACTGTGATCATTCCAAACTGAAGAAGTTGAATTTTAAACCAGTCACCCATGCCTTAGCCAATCAGATGATTAGCAAGCTAGAGTGAGGAAGTCTATGATATGTACTTGAAATCACCACTTTGGTGTACATAGCTTTTATAACACAGAGTTGCAGATACAGATAAAACAGATAAAACATAACAGTAAAGCTTAGCATATTGAAGACATAATTTTGCCACACAATAATGAAAACTTTTAAAAATGCAATCGGAAGTGGAATTACCCTTTAAAGATATACCCTGGTTATAAGCATGCACCCTGTTACTAGAGTTTGGCCATGGCTCTGCATTTAGTACAGATGTGTTTTTTTGGTTACCTCACCTGTAATATGTTGCAAGCTGAGTGACCACTATTACAAGTACCTGCAGGAGACTTGGCTGATGCTATAATGTAACAAGGCTCCAGTAAGTAGTAAGTAAGACCAGATCCTCACTCACAGATCCTTTAAGTATCCTTTGTGAGGGAGGTAAGACTACAGATGCCCTTAAAGTGGACCAACACCAGTGGACCAATAAGATTCCCGGGCCGAAACCCCCCCAAAAAAACCCAAACTCCTTACCTGATCCACCGCTGCTTCCGCCGCCGCCCCTCTAGACGTCTGTGAATGGCCGGCGCGCGCGCGCACGCCGAGAGTGACGCGCGGGAGACGGCGGCGGACGCGCTGTCTTGGACGCCGCTGTCACCCGCTTGGACGTCGGCGGGGATTAGACGGCGCGGTCACGTGGGAGCCGGGAGAGGTGAGTTTTTTGGGGTTTCTGGGGGGTTTCAGAGAGCGGGACACCCCCGATCGGGGTGCCCCGCCGAAGTGGACCAAAACCCAGGATAGTCAAAATCCTGGGTGTTGGTCCACTTTAAAGTGGAACAAAACCCGGGAACTTGACTTACCCAGGTTTTGTTCTATGCCCCAGGGGCATCCCGAACTGTATAAAACCCCCTAGAAAGCCAGTATTCACTCACCGCTCCTCGTTCCAATGGCACATGCAGGGGCTCTCATCCAGTGAGAGTCATTTGCCCTGACTATGTCATTTGGCAAACGTCTATCATTTACTTCAATAGGGAGCACAAGTGGCCATCCCCAGTGGGACACGCATTCCCGTCCCAGCCTATCTGATGCAGGGGATGCAGCAGTTTGCGCTCCCTATTGAAAACAATGAGAGAGATTTGCCAAATTAAATATGCACGGCAAATGGCTCTCATTAGATGTCTGTAAATGTGCTTTTGAACCGAGTAAAGGTGAGTGAATACCGGCGCCCTGGGGGGTTTTATACAGCAGGTCATCCCAATACTGAATGCCCCAGGGAAAGGCCAGTGGCTTGCCCTGGAATCTTTTAGATTCTGGGGCTTGCCCGGATGGGTTTTGTTTCACTTTAAAGTGGACCAAAACCCAGTATTTTGACTATCCTGGGTTTTGATCCTTTCCCCCGGTGCACCCGGATCGGGGGTGCCCCACTGCATGAAACCCCCCAGGTCACCAAAGTTAACTCATGTCTTCTTGGTCCTATGGCGCATTTGAGGCCACTCCTCCAATCAGCGCACTCAGAGTCGCTGAAGTCACATCATCTAAGCCTTCGTCTAAGGCCAGCAGCTCCAAGTGCACTGGTGGGCGCATCCCCCTCTTCCCTCTAACAGGGAGCCATTCACAAATGCCTGACACGGGCACGCACCCTGCTAGAGGGCATGCGCCGTTGGACCGGGAGGCAAAGTAAGTGTATGGGGTGACCTGGGGGGTTTCACACAGTAAGGCATCACAATTTTGGATGCCCCTGGGGGAGGGAATAGTTCGGGCCGGGATTCCCGGGCTGATCGCGGTGGGTTTTGGTCCACTTTAAGAAGAATTTGCTGCTCACTGACTCCAGGTGCCTTAAGGTTGTTTTGAAATACTGTAGTCAAATTTGTTCAAAGGGTGCACTTACTTTTTCACATTATTGTGTATCTGCTGTATTTATTTTTAGTTGGGTTGTTGTTCCCACAAGGTATTTTCTTTTCAGCCTCCATGTCAGCTCTCCATAGTGAATAGATAACTAGAAAGGTAAAAAAACTGATCCTTGCCTATATTTCCTTCCTCTTGCAGCTCTGTATGATGATCAAAGGTTCGAGATAAGCGCTAATATTGGGATAAGTGGAGGCCTCTCCCTAAATGGTGTCTGTGACTGTGCGGGGGTGGATTTTACATCCTGTGTAGGGCGCTGTGGTGCCAACTCTAGCAGCTACCCGTGTAACTGCAATGCCACCTGTGGCAGCAGCAATAAGTGCTGTGCTGACTATAAAGCAGTTTGTAAAGTGTAACCCCATCATGGGATGACTGTGTGCAACCAATAAATATCTCCCTTTCAAGCATGTTTAGCAGTGTTTTTTCTTAATAACTGTGAATTTGATTGTTTAAACTTGACCTAAAATCAAAATGGGCCATAGGGCCCTCATCCACCTTAGTCATTCTGATTGGAGATGCCCATCTCCCTTAATCGCTTTTTGGGTTCAAATTTGAATGGAAAAATCTCAGATGTGGCCATTGTCCATTTTAGGCTGAAGCATGCTGATATAATGTGATTTTTTACCAGGCCACTTGCTTTTTTAATCTTAAACATTTCTTACCCTGCTTCTAGAGGTCCTGATGACACGACTGGGATTGTCTTTGGCCAGCATGCCGATGTGCCTAATATTGTGTAAACATCAGGATTCATAATATTTATGGTGCCTGCCTGATTTAGACATGTGGGCTGTTTCTTTACAGAAATACATATACTGGGGGTTCTAGGTGTAAAGCTGCTAGAAGAAGAACCTGATTTACGTATATCAACACTTCTAAGCTAAGCTAATCACAGGCCTTCTCATCTGATTAATGAGCTTGGACATAAACTGTATAGCTAACAGCCATAATCTAGGATATGCTATCTTGGATATTCCTTTAAGAGTATGTAATGCTGGGATGTGGGGCTGAAAGTAGTGAAGTTATGTAGCAAAGCCTAGTGCTTCTTATGGCACCCCTGTCCTAAGACTCAGGAAGAAGCTACCCTAAGGCTCGGGAGGAAGCTAAGGCCCAAGTGACCACATGTCAGGAAAGATACAGCCGGAATAGCGTATCTACAGGTAAAGGGGGCGGAGAATAACTGTCTAGGTGTGTATCTGGAAGAAAGAACATTTGCCGGGGAGTGCTGTTGAAGTTTACTGTTTTACCATACGTCATTAATGGTGGCAAAATGATTATTTGTTTTTAACAAATTTTGGAGTCCTTGTGCAGTTTCGTCATCCTAATCATGATTAAACAGACTCTAGCAGGGGCGTAGCTAGGGGGGAGCATGGGGGGCACGTGCCCCGGGTACAGCAGGTCAGGGAGACGTCAAAGGGGGCCTGAGTACAAGTCGGGGGCGCCATTTCAAATCTTTTCCCCGGGTGCCAGAAAGCCTAGCTACTCCTCTGTCCTGCCCAGAATAACCTGCTCCCTGCAGCCATCTGACAGGCATGTGTGGGTTACCCGAGGTGTCCTTTCCCTTGCTGCAGGGAATTCACTAGGACATCACACAGCAGTAATGCCTATAGAAATACACTGGATAAAAAATACACATATGAATTTTCAAGTAGTGTATATATTTATATAAATATCTCACACTCACACACATAAAACAGACAAATTGTCTCATAACTTGGATTGGCTGGGGAACGTCTGGCTTTTCTGCTTACTTGCATGATTTCTTCTAATCATTTCAACTTGAGAATTCAACATATAATCAGATCAGTTGCACCAATTACAGTTTAAAGACATCACACTCCTCATGTTTGACTTTGCCTCTCCTGGCTCTGTCTCCCAATGCTGAGTTAGTTTTGGCAGATCAACTTACCTGTTCCTGGCATTAAGTGCATGCCCCCAGCTTCTGCGAGGTTGTACAGCCCCGCCATCCTTGCATCCATTACTAAAATGCACAAATGACCAGCACTCCGTTGTATAATTCCACCAAGTGGATTATAACAAGACAAATGTGGTATAAAGTATCCATCACAAAGTGTCCATAGTCCATATTAGGTCAAATGGTAAATAGTGTCCTTAATTCCAACGTTTCGGGGGACCAGCCCCCTTCATCAGGGACAGACAAACAGACATGTGCCAAGGAGGTGGTCCTTATAAACAATATGATCAAGAATTCCCGCCTGACGTCATAGTGATGTCAGCGGGGGTATTAGAGCGTAAATAATCAAAATAACAAAGATAAGGTAGTAACAACTTACCTGCACCCGTAGGGGCCCCTGGACAGAGGGAGCTCCTCCATTGCCAAATGCTGCTCGCTGTGTAAGCGAGGGGCAATGTCCCTGCCTGTCAGCGGGCCAGGAAGCGAGAGCAGCCGGGCGGCAAAGTCTGCTGGGCGTTCCAATTGGACAGCGGCGGCCGCAGACTCTGGGCACAACGTGACAGGCGGCGCACGCCACGGCTGCCGCAGGCTCCAGTTCAGGGCCTGCAGGTATGCCGGAATACTCCCCGTGTGATGCAGTACAAGGCGAGCGATATATACCAGGGGGGGGGGAACCTGGACTGGGAAAAAAGGGGATAACCACAGAGGGACAAAAAGATGGGGCAGAGGAGATGCAGAAAGGGAACAGTGAGAGGCAAAAGGGGGACCACAAGGGCAAAGACGGTAAGAAACCAGGACAGGAAAGCTAGAGAACGTAGGTCAGAGTGGCAAACACCATAGAGAGGAAAAAGGGGGAAGAATATGAGCAGAAAGACGGGATCACAAAAGAGGGGACAAAAGAGGAATAGAGGAAGGAGGTGGAGAGATTCGGGATGAGGGGGGAAGAATTGCAGATGAGGAGGAAAAAGGAAGGGGGGGAGGGGGGTTAGGAAAGAGGGACAAAGAAAAGGGATCTAGGTAGAGCTAGAAGAAAAGAGAAGGAAAGAAGAAAACAGAGTGATAGAATAGAGGGGTAACAACAGGGACAGAGGGACAAGAGGTGGATCGAATAGAGGGGTGTGGAATGGAAAAAGGGGGACAGCAGGGACAGAGGGACAAAAAGCGGATCTATAGTAGCATTCACTGGCCATGGTATAGTAAGCCATTCAGGGGAGGGAAAACATTTAACGTTCAGGCAAGAAGCAAGTGAAACCAAAGGAGGTGTTCAAACCCCTCAGGTGAAACGTGTCCAATTTATGTATCCAAAAAGTCTCTCTTTGGAGCAGTAGTCTCCCAATGTGCTTGATGACCATTCCCCTTAATTCATGTATTTGATGATTATGTTGTACAAAGTGAATGGCCACCGGTTTCTCATAGTCTAAGTTATCACCGTTCGTGTGTTTGCTGATACTAACCCGGATGTCACTCCGGTGTTGCTGGAAAAGTCTTTTAAAAGGCCCGATCGTTTTGCCAACATAGATAAGGCCGCACGGGCATTTAAGTAGGTAAACACAGTATTCAGTGAGGCATGAGAACACGCCCTGGATTTTGAAACGTTGGCCAGTGTGGGGGTGAGTAAACTCAGAGCCAAGAATTAAAGAATTGCACACAATGCAGCTGTTGCATCTAAAACAGCCCGTTGAACAGGTTTCTGTAAGTATTTTTCCACCGGATCTGCTTTCACTGAGTCTCTCAGATTCCTGTTGCGCTTGAAAATCTTTAGGAATGGCCTCTTGATCACTGGGCAAAGTGTGTTGTCGGGGCCGAGAATACATCTATGTTTGTTGATCGTGTGTTCTATGGTGGGGGCAGCCTGGTTATATGTCAGCATAAGCGGCACGCGTTCCTCTTTTTGTTTAGCCTTTCTGTCACCAGCCCATATTTCTCCTGCCCGTACCTGGGCCTGGGTAAGTACCAATTCGGCATACCCCCGAGATAGAAATTTTAGAAACATATGATGGAGCTGTGCAGTACGTTCCTCAGGGTTAGAATTAATTCTATAGACCCTTAGGAATTGGGAGATGGGCAAGCTATTGACAAGCGGCCTAGGGTGGGCGCTGTCATACCGTAATAAGGTATTTCTATCTGTCGGCTTCGAATATAAACTAGTGGTGATCTTCCCACCTAGGTCTTTACTGACCGCCACGTCAAGGAAGGTCACGCGTGACTCAGACACTTCTGGATTAAATATAATCGTCGGGAAAATCGAGTTAATGTATTCAATGAATGTGTCAAAGTTCTCTCTGCTCCCCCGCCATACCGTGATAACATCATCGATATAACGGCCCCAAAACATAACATTATCTGTAAATAGGGGAGAAGTATAGATGTATCTCTCTTAGAGAAAACCAACAAACAAGTTTGCAAAGGCCGGAGCTATGGCACTGCCCATAGCCGTGCCAAGGATCTGTTTGTAAAACGTGCTCTCAAACCTAAAAGAGTTGCTATATAGAACGATTTCCAGCCCCGTGATGATAAACTCAATCGGGATGTCAGGGGGTTCACTCAAAAGAAAATGCTTCACAGCCCTAATGCCATGGTCGTTTGGTATGTTAGTATATAATGATGAAATGTCCATTGTCGTCAGCAGGCCGTGACCATCAATAGACACATTTCTGATTCTGTTCAGAAAGTCACCAGTATCCTTAGGATATGATGTTAATCTTTGTACATAGGGTTGTAAGTAGAAGTCTAACCATTGGGCGAGCGGCTGGGTAGCAGAATTAGTGCCTGCTACGATTGGGCGAAATTTCAATGGGTTACATCTTACATCTACATTATTGGGTTGATTCAAAGAAACATGTAACAGCTTGGATTTGGCTCACGATCATCCTATTTTTCACGTCCGCTCGTGCGTTCGTATGAACTTGCGAGTGATTCAATAAGCAAATACGTTTCTATCCTAAAATATACGTCCGTTCGTATGGCAGTTCGGGAATCAGACCTATGTCAGTTTCCATCCTGAATTTTCCGTTTCATTTCTCAGGTTGCAACATTGGTTTTGCCCTTTTTCCTTTTTTGTCTGGACGTAAATCCTTCTGATCTCGCGGCTCCGCACTACAAACTTACCTCATTAAAGTGCATTCTAAATATTTGGTCTTTTATTTTTCTTTATTTCATTCATTTTGTAGTAACCAACCATTAATGAATGCATTTGCATAAGTAAATCTTACTTTGTTTAATTTTTAGTTAACTTGCATTTTTTACTTGTGGATTTAATTTTAATATTTATGCTTCAAATGGTACAACTTTAAATTTTTTGTGTGGTTACACACACCCTCTACATACAGATTGCTCACAAATATTATAAAACACCCAGCAACTTCTGCATGTTATGAGCCTAGAAACAGCCAAGATGGCGGCTCGGGTATTATCGGGCAGCCTGCAAACAGAAAGGGCCTTGTGACTGTGTTGCTCTGGATTCTTTGATTTCTGACCTTTCCATGCCCCCAGCTCTGCTGTGTCTGTGCAAAATACAGCAGTAACCCACATCCTGCACTTTATCCCGCTCTCCTCTCCTCAGTCAGTGTGATGCATCTGACCAAAGATGTGCTTAAATAATTAAACAAAGCAAAGGTAAACAACTACACCAATAAATGCAATCTAAAAATATTATTCTAGTACCTCAATTTTAAAATAAATAACAAAGGGCAAAAGTTTCTTTAATTAACGCAAATATATTGCAAAATAAAGGTTTACATGCAAAGGACTAATTAAGGTCCACATTAAAATGCTTTTATAAGGCATACATGAATCAGGTATGCATTGCCATACAATTTATGCTGATACATGCAGTTCATTGGAGCTCAAGACGCGCAGACTCCTCCACATAGCCAAAAAACCTGTTCACGAACAGCAATCCGGCTGCTAAAAGGTGTCGGCTGTGGCTTTCTTTTAAAACGCGTTTAGAGGTTTCTCTGAATCACACCTAAACACATCCAATTAACCTAAGTTTTACGTTTTGATCCTAAGTTTTAGGATTTGATCCTAAGTTTTAGGATTTGATCCTAAGTTTTACGTTTTGATCCTACAATTTAGGAACGGACTTCCGCTGATCGTAAGAGCATATACGCATTCGTACGTAGGCTCGTGCGAGTCGGAAATGGCCAAAAAAACAGGAAAAAATGACTAACACCCACCCAAACTTACGATTCTCGATACGAAATCAATTAACTTTTGCTCTTTGAATCGAGGGGTATGTCTTGTTATAATACACTTGGTGGAATTATACAACGAAGTGCTGGTCATTTGTGCATATTGGATTCACAGCGGAGCCACCGCTGACCTGGCACCCACGCAAAACTAGTAAGTGTGCACCAGCAACTTGGTCTTTTCTGCATCCATTACTAGCTCGGCACAATACCATCTAGCATCTAGAATGGAGATGCAGCGACTCTTCAGCCCCAATGCAGTGGCTGCCCTGTGCTAGATTCAGCAATGGGGGAGAGGTAGAGGAGAATGATTTTTTACTTTATTGCATTAAAAAAGGATGCTTACTGTTTCTCAAGTTGAGGTGCTTCTTCTTAGAAACATTCCAGTTTCTGAGGATGGCTCCCACAGCTTCCTGGTGCACTGCATCCTTCATATGGGGCATTCTGAGACAGTGTCTGGCACACCCCCTCTGTTCTGGTAAATGGTTTTGGGCATGCTTAAACTGGACCAAAACCCATGGACTGCCTGATTCCCTCCCCCCGGGGCATCCTAAATCAGGAGGCCCTGCTTTGTGAAACCCCCTTCAAGGCACCTACCTTCTCCCCAATCCAATGGCACATGTGCAAGCTCTGGTGGCCATCAGCAATACCTTCTGCATGGTGCGTGCCTGCACCAGGCTTTTGTGGTTGGCCAACGTGGGCATGCTTCCTGTTAGGATGGCGGGGATGCACCCGCTGGCGTGCTCATTAGAGGAATGCCTGTGCATGCACTGTAGGACAGGGGAAAGGGGAGTTGGCTTGGGATGTTTGACACATCCTGAATAGGGGTGCCCGGGGACAAAGACCAAAACCTGGGATAGTCAAAATCCTGCATATTGGCCCACTTTAAGTCACTGAAACAGATCAATAGGACACTGAGAATAGTGGAATTCTGGGCATGTGTAACAGTACGTTTCGGAGCACTGGTTGCAGATGGAGCTGCTGGGATGGAGAAAAGGTGAATATTGCTGAATAAGTAGGGCTGCTATTGAGTTCATGAGGCATATAACATGTTATTTCAGTTGTGCAAGTTAAACACATGTAAATTGAAAATTCAGTGTAGACATCTTGTTTGTGACATCTTGGCAAGTGTTAGAACTCTTAGTACATGTGAAAGCCAGGCCTGCTCTTTCCTGCAGCTGATGTACAGATTTCAATTACAAAGGTATGCAAGTGACGGGTTGCATATGTTTTATAGAGGACATTTTTCCAATGTGTGGTACATTCCTCCTAAAGATTGCTACTTAATCTAGTTAAAATGGTCTGGATTGTGCAACAGTCATTAAATGTGTCTACGTGGAGTTCTATTTGCTGTCTATGAACACACAAAAGCTTGAGAGGACCAAAGGTCTAAATAGATTTGGGATTTGATCCTTAGCGGCACTCAGTGTGGGGCTAGCGTTTAACACTAGTGCTGAAAATGATGCAGAGCCCGGTCATTTGTGGAAGCAGCGCCAGGTGAAACCTAGCGCTGTAGCTCAAGATCCCATCAGCACAATGGGCAGAACTGGTTTGTAGTGTTTAATGCTTATAATTAATATTAAACACATTTTTTTGTACAGAACTTGCATTGGGACATGTCTGTAATGGAAAAGCCGGACCTAGATGGGCCAAAATGTTTTTTGGGTGTTATAAATATTCTTTTTAATGGCTTCTTTTGCTTAACAATGTGTAATTTGGACGCCAACAACTAAAACGCAACTTCAATGTGCAATTTGTCCCCTGGCACTATAGTCACAAAAATGATGCTTAAATGCTTACATAATAAATAAGGCTCTTAGTTGATAAAAGAAGTGCATACCAGAAGAGGACTGTTGGATCAGGAATGAGAAGGAGTAGATAGGAAATAGTCTGGGGGACCATTTGAGAAGTTTGATAGCTGGTAAATAGGATCTAGTTGGTTACACGAAAGTGAGTCATGAAGCCCTTTGATTGGCTGATGTATCTATGTATCTCCAGATGAGTTAATAATACAACTACCTTTGCTGGACCACAAGGAGCCAAGCTGTTTTTTTCCTGAATACTGCCAGACTGTAAAATGAATTAATATACATGAAATGCTTTTCAGTATTACATGGTAGTAAAAGGTTACTGATTACCCTTAGAGTCTGGAGGAAACCACTCCCATGGCAGTGCACAGCCTTGGAGTAAGGTGGGCTGCTCAGCTAAGACCAGTCCACCTCTAGTCTTTACTTTTTGGCCTTGACTGGCATCTTCGAAAAACACAGTGACCTATTGTCCCGCCCAGATGGCAACAAAGGGGTAAATTCCTTCAGACAGCACCATTGGAGCCCCTAGGTGGGATCTCTGACACAATAATAAGGCAACAGTTTTCTATATGAATTATGTGCTCAGCATTGGGATGCGGGGATGCCATGGGCTAGCTGGGCTGGAAAAATACCGAGCCAGATGCCCCAGGAAGACCAAGACCCACGATGGATAAAGCCCTTATTAAAAACAGATTTAATCTGATTTCATTTCTCATTTGAAAACAATAACCTTGATTCAGAGCCCCTTTCTCCTCCATTTTTCCAGTGAAAATTCCAGTTCTCACCCTTTTTTCCCCTCGTCTGATTCAGCAGACCTTTTTTTCAGTGAGATTTTTTTTAGTGAATTTGATGTGATCATTTGTTTTGGTAGCGAGACCCCCAAATTAAAAATCACACAAAAAGTTTACATTTGTGAGCTTTCGGGGGCCTTTTCTTTGGTAAAAACTGTGTGAGAATCTTTCTTTTTAGCCGACCGTTTATGCCAACAAAAAGCTGGCGAGACACTTGAAATGGAGTGATTTTTAGCAAATAAATTGACATCTAACATTAATAATTTTGAGATTTATTATGAAATGTTATTTGAAAAAAATAAATTGGGTGGAATACCCCCCAAAAGGCAACCAGCCTGGACACCAAGCTTAAGGGGTCAATTCGCGCAAGGGGAAAACTCACTTCTTTTTTAACAGAGAAAATTGCCATTGACTTTCCTTGTCTACCTTGGGGCTGATTTAGAGCCAGGTGAAAATGTACACCTGGTAGACAATGAAAGTAAAGGGCAGCTTTCGCTCCTTAAAAAAGAAGTGAGAATTCTCACCTGGCTCTGAATCGACCCCAAGGGCTTGTAACCCAGGGCCCAGAGGCCGCGCAGTGCGGCCCCATGTTCCTGCAAGTTACAAGCCCTTATGCCCTTTGGAATGGGCTTGGCGCTCTTCCAGCGGTGCCTTGATGGGCATACCAATGGCCACTGGGCTCGCTGCACCCCTTATGCCCCAAATGGGGGTGTGGTTATTATGTTGGGTCTGGCAGGTGCAATGGTGGCTCCTGACCATGGTGAACTGGTATAGGGGGTCTGCTGGAACCCTTATCGTTCACCCCAAGTGAAGTAAAAAAAAAACACCACACTAAACACTTTATTTTTCTTAATTTGACTACTCACCGGTCCTGTCTTCTATCTTCATTCCTGTGTTCCCCTTTCTTTTATCCTCGCTACCCAGCAAGGCACTGAAGTGAGGGCCGGGAAGCCTTTAGGAGGGGGGGACAACCACATGCATTTAAAAGAAAATAATTTTGATAAAAAAAATATAAAAGCCACGCTGTCAGTTTCAGTGGTAAAATGAAAGTGGCATACATTTTTTTATCACTGATAACTTAAAAAACAAAAACGGAAAAAAAATTATCAAATGAAAAAAATACAAAAAATGTTCCAAAAAAACAGCTGTCAGTTTCGTTGCTGAAAGGAATGGCAGCTATAGCAGCATTGCTTTTAGAATGAAAAAAAGGACATCTCGCTGACAGTTACCAATTCAACTCATGCAAGTAAATTTACATTTGGAAGCGAAATTCACACATGAATTCTTGCCCAAATGAAATCTTGGAAGGGACTTTGAATCTCCTGAGTTGGAGAGAATTGACACTGGCGAGATTACTTTCTCACAAAAATGGGCATTTCCATGGAGGTTCTGAATCATCCCCATTGTTTGGTAACAGGCCATCAGAGTTGGTCTCCTGTGTCATGTGTGTGCAGTATGGATATGTGTTTCATTGTATAAATGTCTGTTCTCATAGAAGTTTATCCCCGTCACAGCTTCTTCCAGTGGCCAGAAGTTTTCAATAAGCTCCAGTCTTGGAATCAATGGAGGCCTCTCACTAAATGGAGTCTGTGATTGCGCCGGTGTGGATCTGTCATCCTGCGTGGGGCGCTGTGGTGCCAGTGGGAAGAGTTTCCCCTGTAACTGTAATGCATCCTGCAGCAGCTATAATGACTGCTGTGCTGACTATCGGGCTGCCTGCATTGTATAATATTTCCTGTATGAATTTGGTTATCCAATAAATGAATTATTCATTATGCATATGTGTTGTGTCTTGGCATCATAATGCTGGTTTAAAGGAGAACCTTGGGAAAACCATAAAATGATTGTCACATGACTGTGCCACAACTCCCTGCTAAACATGCTAAAATTATATTTTTTACATAATAAGTTGTTTGAATTGGCTCTGATGCTCCCATGTTTTAAATAAAACCAGCCCGAGGCTAATGGCTCCAAAAAGACTATCTTTCCCATCTTTTCCTGACATTGTGATTGGCATGTGGGTGTATATACTATACTATGTTGGACAGTGCCTACAGCAGAATGATGCTTATTAGTTGGTGAAGCAAGGTGCACTTCTGGTGTGAACTGCAACCTGCATCTCTTTGAGCTCTGAAAGCATCCTCCAGGCAACAACATAGAATCTAGTCACATAGCCCTAAAGCTCCTGATGTTACCGGTTTGACATTTGATATTTCCAGCCAGTGGGATTCTCTGCAGTACAATAGCAGGCAGCATGTCTATATCATCGTACTTTGACACCTAATCACAATGCTGCAATACGCATGTGGCCACAGGGGGCAGAGTTATATACTACCAGTCAAGCCCTATGATTGGTGGTCTACTGCTGGATGAATCAGGGCGAGTACCAGAAGTCATTGCCAGGTTTCTGCTTCTAGGTGCTGAGCATTTTGCCTTGACAGTTCCTTCAACTTTAACGCACAAAACCACAAAATTTGTTGCATGGACCTCAACTCTCTCTGCATAGACCTCAGCTCTCTTCAATTCAGTCTTCTTACTCGCTTCCAACTGCACCTGGGCCTCGTCTCTGTTGTAGCCCCAGCAGCCGCGTAACACAGGGAGGCTACACCATTCTTCCCTCTAGAATGGTTATGGACGATTGCCCTGTCTGTCCCTCTGGCATCCCCTTATGAAACCTCTGGCTAAAACAATGTTACCTAACATATTCCCTCCAAAATGCTCACCAACAATCTTAGCAGTTTCCAGCAAATGTATCTTATGCATCCAAATGGGCAACTCCAAGTTATAATTCTGAGAGTCTGAATTCAATTCTCTTTTTATTTGTTGTCTTATACTCCCACCTAGTGACCAAAGTGGGAATAACAACACATTTTAAATATTGCTGTACAATTCTCACATTAAAGTGGACCAACACCCACAAAAATAACATTGCTTTAAACGAACAAACATAAAAAAACACTTACGTTTTGATGATCCAGGCAGCCCTCTGTCCCTCACAGCATCTGCTTTCTGGATTCACCTTCGCCGGAAGTCCCGCCCTCCAGCGCTTGTACGTGTCCTTTGACTGGCATCTGCACTGCTAAGACGTGCATACCAGTCTCCAGGCATCGCATGAATTCAGTTTCTGTTTCTTCAGGAGTGGCCTCTGTCTTGCAGTCGTCTTCTCGGGAGCATGCACGTCTCTCAGGTCTTGTTTCTTCATGGGGAGGTGATTGACAACATGTGCTCAGCCATGATTGGCTGAAGCAGCATGAGCCTCCGCCTCCCCTCCCTCCCCCAGGGCTGTAGTTTTTTTTTTATAGGTGGGTGAGTGAGTGGGCAGGTATATAATTTGCAGGTTCAGTAGGTAGATGGGTAGGTATTTAGGTGGGTGGGTCAGTAGCCAGATAGGTAGGTGGGTGAGTGGGCAAGCAGGCCAAACAGCCGATCCACCCGCTCACACGCACACTGGGCCGAGGCTCCCTCCCGCATGCCAGCTGGTTGGCCGATCTTGCTGCCGATCCCTCTGCCCGTCTGCCTGCTACCCATCCAATCCGCCCGCCCACCTGCTTGTTTGCCATAGTTGGTATATGAGCGTAATAAAAATTTTATATATAAAAAAAAAACATAAAATTTTTATTAATAATTTATATAAAAAAATCAATAACTCACCTATCCTACGCGTCCAACGAAACCACGTACAAGGTGAGGTAGGGCATAATATGGCAAACAAAGCGTAGGGGAGGAAGATAAGGCAGAAGGGAGGAGCTGAAAGGTGGAGGGAGTGAAAGGCGGGGATATGCCAATGAGGAGGCATATCCCCGCCTTTCACTCCCTCCGCCTTTCAGTCTTTCCTCTGCTATGCAGAGCGCGCTCGCGCGCTCACGTAGAGACAAAAAAAAAAAGCTCGGGAGCGAGCGGCGCTTCACTTTACCTACTGTGGCACTACTGCACATGCAAGAGGTTTAGAATAGGAAGAGGTCAAAGGATCTCTTCCTCTTAGATGTAAATCAAAGATGGCGGCGCAAAATATAAATTGATGCGACGCCGCGCAGGATCATCTAAGGTTTTTTTTTTTGGATTATTAAGGATAACGGGTCCTGGGGAATGGTATGGGATATTAAGTGAAGGGAAAAAAAAACGTAAAGGTGTTGGTCCACTTTAATGGATAATCCTCAGATAAATCCCTTTTTGAGCACGTGAATGTGTGGGTGCACTTTTTTTTTATACTACCACATGCACAGATAGAGGTGAGCGGGGATGGAGTTGTGGCATGTGTGCCCAGGAGCATCACACATCAGGGCCCCCCAAATCATGATGCCCCACAAAGAGGAAGACTTAGGCCCTACTGGCACTAGACCCTTTATATGTTATCTATCAGCCCTTTAGGCAGCAGCCACAGGGATGCTGCACATCAAGGCAATCCCCTCTGTGCGTACTCCCAGTCCCATTCAATTATTAGGCGGGTGCAAGAATAGAGTGGAGGATGATGCTTTGTGCAGCCTCACCACGATGGCTGCCGAGCTTATAGCTAAAAATGTAGAGAGACAGCACTGAAATGTGGGAACAAAGTAAAGTGTTTTTTTTTTACCCCAGTCCTGCCTCTTACCCCCCCCCCCACCATGCTGGTGAGGGGGAAGGAAATCTTATAGATGACTGGATTTCCACTCTAAGCAGGCCTCTCATCCTGGGACCTGTTTTCTAATCTTTTATCTCATCTTATCTTATCCTTTGCTACATCTTCTTTAAAAAGTTAACTTCATGTGAAAAGATTTTCCACATATGCAACGTCTGGAATTGAGGGGGAAGACACCTGGACCATGTGATCGTCTGCGGCTAAACGTGGGGCTGGATGCCGTCCGGGTGGATACAAAATAAGTTACTTACCAGGTTCCCAATACTGTACTTCACATGAACGCTGTTGGAACAAATGGCTTATTAAGCAGACGGGTGCATGGCATTGATATGCCCTACCATTGGATCCAATTAGTTGGGGGAAGAGCAGTGATGCCACCAGCAGCCATCACCAGTGTTGGGATGCAGAAGACTAACTCCCCCCCCATTTTTGGCTTTCTTATAATCGGAAAGCCCTGCTGTAGGAGCAGACCTCTGTCATTTTAGACTGGACATCTGTAAGAACCTCACTAGTTCATACCTTCCAACTTTTAAGGGTGGGACAATTGGTAAATTAAGCCATGCCCCTCATTGACGCATGGATAGGAGATAGGTTGTAACAGTTAAAACAATAAAAAAACACTTTGAATAGGCAAATGACTCATTGATTGATGCAGATCTGCATGTTACACCTCAAAGAATGACAGACAAGAACAATAAGGGACACGGGGACATGGACTCAAAGAGGGACAGTCCCCTCCAAATAAGGGACAGTTGGGAGGTATGCAAGTTGAGTAAGATCTAATTCTATGCAGCTCACATGCTCGGCACATTTGTGCCCTCACATCGCCCGGTGTTCTTTTTGTAGCCACCTGTCCATATTGCAGAGTCAGGAAAGAGGCCATAAAGCTCCTGGGTCATCGGAAACGTTTCCAAGTGCTGAGAAAGGCCTTTCCTGAGCTTTGTGAAATTCCCAGCTGTATGGCTAACATCAAACACATTGGGTCTGGGTTTATCTCTCTGCTGGTAGCCTAGGAAAGGGAGGTGCCCTGCAAGACCGAGAGGAAATCAAAGTGGAATAGCAATGGAATGACTCTTAGTCTAGACGATTTGGCAAAGGCCGAGATCGTGAGTCAAAGCGAGCTGTATAAACAAAGCGTTAAGTGCTGATTTCTGAACAAAGGGGGCACATTAAGGAGACAGAGCAGCATAATTGTCCAGTTACTAGATTGGGCCTCGAAAAAGATAGAAAAAGAATCCAGCAAAAACTCTGCACTGACCAAAAGCCAACAATTGTCCTCTAGATGGCGCTAGATGATCCCTGGAACCTGCTGCGCTATCATTGTAGTTGCCAGGAGAATTCTTTCGCAACTGCAAAAGGCGTCATGAACTTTTAAGTATTGCTTAAATAGAGCCATTTTCTGCAATATATGAAACAATGAGACCCTCCTAGAGTGAGGAAAACATCCACCAGCACCAAAGGCAATGGTGTCAAAGTGCAACTTCATCTTACTTCTTGGCATGTACGTTTTCCATAACTAGAACCTTTTCTCTTTCCATCGGTAGCCCAGTTTAGTGGAGAATATGCAACAGCCCACTTTAGTCAAAATGTTCTTTTACTTTTAAGTAGAGGAACACCCCCTACTTTTTTTTCATTGTCCATGACCTCATTCTGGGGATCTTGCCTATTTTCCCATAGGCCACTGCAGACAAGAAGTTAGTTTACAGTGCTCTTAGGTTGCCTTTACAGTGGTGCAGTGTAATACACTATTGTGAACTGTGCTGTGTCTGCATTAATGGATAGGGCGACCTTCACCATCCTATCTCCCCATCAGGGACCGGGAGGCACACAGAGGCAAATAGTGGAGACATCTGGAGGACCTAGCAGCAGCAGGAAAACCTGGCCGGGGCAGCAGCAGGTGGACCCAGGGAAAGGCGGCATTAGGACTCGGCGGATGAGGAGCCAGTGGAAGAACTCATGACAAGACTGAAGAGGTGGGTGGCTTCAGCAGATGCCTGGGGTGCCAGAGGACCAGTAACTAATTGTGAGAGGGCCATGCTGCCAATATTAAAGTGGAAACAAAACCCACCCTGGAGACTATGACACTACAGGACAGGCATACGGATGCCCCACTGTGTCAAACCCGCAGGTCGCCCAAAATCTCACCTTCCTTCCCAGGCCAGTGGTGCATGTGTGAGCAGCGGGCATATCCCCGTTATCGCGCCAGGCATTTGTGAATGGCCGGTGCGGGCATGCTCCCTGTTAAAGAGTAGTGGGGGATGCAACCTGGGGGGTTTCACACAGCAGGACATCCCTAATCGGGGTTCCTGGGGGCAAAGACCAAAACCCAGGATAGTCAAAATACTGGGTTTTGGCTTTAAATAGGGGCTTTGTCAAGGCTATCCTTAACTCAATTGGATACAGATAAACAAGTGAGAACAAATATGAGATGCACCCCCTGAACCTTGGGTGTAACTTGAGGGGTGCAGGGGGTGCGTTCGCAATGAGGACCAGAAGGTCAGGGAGAGCCATCATTGTTGCTCCTCCACTTTATTTTTTATCATATTTGTGCTCACTTGGCACCATTTAGAAAAAGAAAACACAATTAGCCTCTGCTGTTTCAGTCTTTAGTTGTCTAGCTGCATCCAACTGAGTTACAAGAAAGACAAAAATGTACATTTAATGTTTGCACCAGGACCCCGTCACATTTACCTCACTTTATAGTTCACCTACCCTTTATAGTTACACCCCTGTAGAGGATCCAACAAGGAGCTTTCAATGGCCCACGAGGTGGCAACAAGTATCTACCTTCACTGCAGCAGAGGTGCAGGTATAACACCATACATGCACTTTACCAGATCTGCACATTGAACATGGTTGCACATGGTACATTGCTGGCCAAGCACTTCATGCAGCATTTCCCAAAAGACTCCTTTACAACTCATAGATCCAGGTTCCAGGTTTATGTGGGCCCTTGGGCAGTCTCAGTGGGCCCCTTTGTGGTAAAGAGTTGCGTCACATCACTGAGGGACGTCCCAAATCTGGATGCCCCAAAGGATCATGCTATTTGGACCAAAACTCTAGTTTTGGTCTACTTTGAAGCGCACCAAACCCCTTTAAACCTGACCTCGGAGTCTCCTGATTTTGGATGCCCCTGTGTGTGAACCCCCCATTCGTTCATTACTTTCCTTGAACTGGCAATGGCCAGATGTGGGATCGCCAGCTTGAGTTAACGGCCAAACCACACACAGGGGCATCCCAAATTGAGATGCTGCTGTAAAGCGGACCAAAACCCAGGGTTGGAATAGCTTGCATTGTGGGTATGCCAGCGATCCCAGGCGGTTTCACACTGTAGGGTATTACAGATTGGGATGCTCCAAGGATAGGAAATCAGCTGGGGCGGGCAACTTAAAGCGGACCTTCACCCTGAATAAGAGCCTATCTTATATTTTTTCCACACCCTGTACATACAGATTGCTCACATTAAAAATCATCCTACCTGCATTTACTGCATGTTCTGAACCTTTAAACATCCAAGATGGCGGCTCATGGAGCATCAGGCAGCCTGCAAACAGGAAGTGTCTTCTGACTGTGTCACTCTGCATTCTGTTATTGCTGTCCTTTACCTGACCCTAGCTCTGCTCTGTCTGTGAAAAGCATAGCTATAACCCCACCCCCTGCACTTTATCCTGCTCTCCTCTCCTCAGTATGTGATGCTTCTGAGACAAGATGGTGGCACCCCTATCCTAGAGTCCTGAACAGAGTTGCACCCCAATGGGGGAAAGAATAATAAGTAAGTGCCTAAAAAATTACAATATATTAATTTTAGATGTTGGGGAATAGTTTTTTAAAGGTTTGGGCTTTTGATTAAATCATGCTGAAGGTCCGGGTTAAAAGCAGAACAAAACCCAGCACTTCCTCCCCTGGAATCTAAATTGAGATGCCCCGTCGTGTGTAACCCCACCATTCGCGCAGTAAACTCACCTTTCCTCAGTCCAACGGCTCATGCGTGGCCTCTTGTCCAATCAGCTTCTCCGGCTGTGCATATTATTGTGCGGCTGGAAAAACTGAACGGAATCCTAGCCTCACGAGCGAGCGGCACAATCCTTCGGCTGTGCGTAGCCAGTTATTCACTTGCGGCGGGCATGGAAGGAAGCCAGTGATGACAGAGGCCCCTTCCTCTCTCCCCGGCGGTTGACAGCACAGGCAGCATCGGAACCCTATTGCTGCATAGTGTTGTCCCCACTCGGCGGGGAAATGTAGTTGCACTGTCTCCTCGGTCATTGCTTCCACGCCGCAAGGAGATGTGGACACCAGCTGTGGTGGTGCCCTCCCAGTCTGCCGCCGCTCAAACGCCGTCGCACACCCCAAATGTCGGTCCTGTCAGTGGGCCCTCCATGGTAGGTGGGGTCCCCGGCAGCTGCCCCGCCTTGCCGGGTGCTGACCCCGGCCCTAAATGGGCACAATCATCTTCTCTTTTTATCTTTCAGTAATTCTATTTAGATTTTAGGAAACAGAATCACCCTTAGGGAAACTGCACTGCAATGGTTTGCAAAAGTGCCCTCCCCGGGGTTTTTTATGTGTTACTACCTCATAACCTGGAATTAAAATCGATTATTTGAGGGTTTGCATCAATTAATTTAAAGAACATGCTTTTGTCAATAAACTTTGAACATTTGTGTTTTTTTTAATTGTGAATCAAACAACAAGGACAAAATATCAGGAAACCTCAGTGTGCATAAGTTTACATAACATAACCACCTTTTGCGGCAGTTACAGCTGCAGTTTGCTTTGGATAAGTTTCTATGAGCTTGCCACATCCTGCCACTGGAATTTTTGCCTGTTCCTCAAGGCAAACCTGCTCCAGCGCTTTCAAGATAGATGTTTTCTGCTGGTGAACAGCAATGTTCAAGTCTGACCACAGTTTCTCAATTGGATTAAGGTATAGTATGGGCTTTGATTAGGCTTAAACTACTCAAGTCGTGCTTCAGCAGTATGCTTTGAGTCATCGTCCTGTTGGAAGTTGCACCTCCGTCCCAGTCTCAAATCACTGACAGATCCAAACAGGCTTTGCTCAAGAATATGCCTGTTTTTAGCACCATACATCTTCCCCTTGGCTCAGACCACTTTCCGAGTCCCTGCTGCTGAAAAACATCCCCACAGCATGATGCTGCCCAGGGCCGGCCTTTGGGGTGTGCGAGGTGTGCCAGGGCTTGATTAGGTGTGCTGGAGGCTCCTGGGCACAATCTGGTGGAGGTCCCAGATACGGTATTTTTTTCCCTTTAAAATATTAGTCCAGCCAAGTAACTGATTGGTGGTTGTCTGGCACCTGCCTACTTACTGGATCGTCAGATCAAGTCCCTTGTGCCACCCTTGCGTGCTGTTTGGGAACTCCTACTTTGCCATTCTGGGTGGGGGGGGGTAATGTAGTCGCCCAGCTGCTCCAGCAGAAAACAGTTCCCTGCATTGAGCTGTCAGCGGCTGAGCTTGGTGGCTTATGTGCAGTGACAGCTGTGCACGCACCCATCACTGTAGCGTTGCTGATGCTGATACCCCAAGTATTCCAAATTGTGTTGGGGACATTTAAATGTTTAGGAGTGTAGAAGATTCTCCTGAACCGGAGCAGAAAGTGATAGGTTCAAGATGACTTTCATGATTGAAAACCCAAAATGGATGAGAAGTCAGGCTGGACAGCCTGCAGGTTGGCCAGAGAAGGGATCGACCACATATAAACATGAGAACAACATCTGCAGACATATTTTTGGTGAATCCCCGCCATCTCCAGCCCCCTAACATTTATGTTTTATCTGATGCACTGAGCTAAAAGTTCCATCGTGAATACAAAAAGCAAGAGGCACAGTGGGCAGCCCTCCCTAGTATCCCTCCGCTGTGGAAGCACAATATAAAGCCGCCCTTAATCCATGTCATAAATTAGTCTGGAAATTCCCTTTTATGCAATGTAACGTATAGATAATCTCAAGAAAAGGGGTCAAAGGCCTTATGTATGTCCAGTGACAGAACAAAGGGCTAGACCTGCCTCTGCTTCGCCAGATGAATAAGGTGGACAGTTCTCACTCGCTTTAATTGTAATTATGAATTTCTAGACCATCAAAATGTAAACAGGATGGTGCGAGAAGGCACTATACTCACTTTTATTGCCCTGCAGCTGCTGCTGAGGGTTCTAAAAAATGAAACCAAACCAACAGTCAATATAACAGTCAAATAAAATTCTGTGAAACTCACTTGTAGAATTGTTTTTGAGTATATGCAGCCCAGGTCGTCCCAGAAGTAATGACAGTTGGGTGATCCACCGCTAGGTGGCACCTGACTGCAGGATCAAAAGCTGTAGCTCCTCCCGGCCCCCTATATAAACAGGTGTCTCTCAGGTGATTCCCCAGTGGTTAAACAGCTGTAAGAAAAGAGACAGGCCGGGAGGCCAAGAAACCATGTTATTTCACATAGCTTCAGCATGTACTCTCTCCAGGGAGGGGTGGGACGACCTGGACTGGATATATTCAAAAACAATTCTACAGGTGAGTTTCACAGAATTGTATTTTTCACTATATCCAGTCCAGGTCGTCCCAGAAGTAATGACAGTTGGGACATCCAAAAGCAGTGTCCATTAGGGCCGGATCCCCAGTGCAAAACAGCATGTAGTTCATTTCACTACCGCCTGAAGCACTTTTCGGCCAAGACAGCATCAGCTGAGGCCCTAACATCAACCTTGTAAAACTTGGTGAAGGTATGAACGGAAGACCAAGTGGCGGCCTTACAAACTTGTTCAACAGAGGCCTGGTGCTGAAAAGCCCAGGAAGCACTAATGGCTCTAGTAGCATGAGCTGTAACACGAAAAAGGGGGTTCCTTCCTCTTGGCAGAATATGCTTGCACCACCGCCTGTCTGATCTACTTACTGAGAGTGGACTTGGCCAGAGGCAAGCCCTTCCTAGACCCCTCGGAGGGGACAAAAATACAATGCGACTTCCTGAAGGACTCAGTCGCAACCAGGTAGTACTTAATGGCTCTGACCACATCCAGGGAATGGAGGGTCCTTTCCTTAGAGTTAGTCGGAGCTGGACACAAGGAAGGCAAGACAATTTCCTCATTAAGGTGAAAAGGAGACCTTAAGCAAAAAATCTGGTTTAAGTGAAACATCACCTTATGCCATCCAAAGTAAGGAGGCTTCACACCAATTGCTGCCAGCTCTGACACGCAACGCACCGAGGTGATAGCTACCAAAATGACCACATTTAAGGCAAAATAGACAATGCAGCATCGCACAAGGGCTCGAAGGGGGGACTCTGGAGAGCAGAAAGCACCAGATTCAAGTCCCACACTGGTAATACAGGCTTACGTGGTGGGCGTACATGGGTAACCTCTTGGAAAAAGGTCTTGATCAGTCTATGATTGGCAATGGATCTCTGGAAGAATATGGCTAAGGCCGAGACCTGGCCCTTGAGGGTGCTCAGCTGGAGACCCAAGTCTAAGCCGTGTAAATAAACTCCAAAATCCTAGAGATAGGGAAAGTGCGACAAGGAAGGCTCTTGGATTCACACCAAGCAATGTAGGCATGCCAAACTCAGTAGTATATCATGGAAGAAAACTTCTTCCTGGTCTGAATCATGGTCTTAACAACCGTGGCTGACAGCCCCTTGTCCGTCAGGATTGAGGTTTCAATAGCCAGGCCGTCAAGCCAGTGTCTGTAAATTGGGATGCCGCAGCGACCCCTGCGTGAGCAACCCTGGATCGTCGGGCAAGATGTAGCAAACATTTATGTCCGCGAACCAATCGCCTTGGCCAGCGAGGGCCACCAGGATGGTTGGTATCTTGCGCAGCACTCGGCCCAGGAGTGGAAACGGAGGGAACGCATAAAGGAGCCTTAACTCCGTCCAAGGAATCACCAGAGCGTCTGTGGCAAAGGCCAGAGGATCTCTCGACAGGGAGACGAATCTCGGGAGCTTGTAATTGTGTTTGGACGCAAATAGGTCCACGCCCGGCTGACCCCAGTGGAGACACAGAGCGTGAAAAATCTTGTTGCTGAGAGACCATTCCCCCAGGCGTGTGGCACTGCTGCTCAGGGAGTCTGCCTCCTGGGTCTCTATCCCAGGAATGTAAACCGCCGAGATGCAGGGAACATTCTCCTCTGCCCAAGTCAGAATCTGGGTCACCTCCTTGAGGGCTAGCTTTCTCCGAGTTCCGCCTCGGTGATTTATGTAGGCGACCGTCGTCTGATTGTCCGAGCGAACCTGACTCGCACGACCCCTTAGATGGGGAGTCAAGTGAAGAAGCACCAACCGGATCGCCCTCAACTCCAAGATATTTATAGGTAAGTGGGCCTCCTGTGGCCCCCACTGACCCTGGATCTTCTGAGTCAGCTAAAAGCCTCCCCAGCCAGTCAGGCTGGCGTCCGTGGTGACAATCTCCCACCGTGGAGTCAGAAATGACTTGCCTACCAGCAGATTTCTGGAGTTCAGTCACCACAAAAGGGACTGCCTGGCCGGGGGAGACAGTGAAAACTCCCGTTCCAGTGACTCCTGCATCCGATCCCAACCGGTCAACAGATTCAACTGAAGATGTCTCATGTGGAACTGAGCAGAGGGCACTGCCTCGAAGCATGACACCATCAGGCCCACAGTTTCATCCCCAGATGGACAGATGGTTGCTGACAAGACAGCAAGGCCTACACCTGCGTCTGAAGACCCACCACCTTCTGCTGTGGCAGGAATATCCTGGCCAGAGAGGTGTCCAACGTCATGCCCAGAAAAGAAGAGACTGAGCCGCAATCAGTAAATCGTCCAGATAAGGCAGCACGCGCATGCCCTGGATACTCAGGATAGCCATGACGCCTGCCAGCACCTTGGTGAACACACAGGGGGCTGAGGATATCCCGAATGGCAACGCCACAAACTGGTAGTGCTGATCCTCCAGCGCAAACCCCAGGAACTTCTGATGCCCCTGGAATATAGGGATGTGCAGATAAACATCCTTGATGTCCACCGTGGTCAAGGAGTTGCCAAGTCGAAGCGAGCTCACTGCGGACCGTAAGGTATCCATGCGGAAATGTTTGACTCTGACAAACCTGTTGAGACCCTTCAGGTCCAGGATGGGTCTCAGCGTTCCGTCCTTCTTGGGCACTGTGAACAGATTGGAGTAAAAGCCCTGAACCCGTTCCTGCCGAGGCACGGGACAAATCACACCTGACAGCAGAAGGTGTTGGACGGCCATCTGCAGGCCTTGTGCCATCAATGGGTTCTGGGAAATCCGTGACTGAAGAAATCTTGAGGGCGGCCAGACTGCTAGCTCTATTTTGTAACCGGAGGAAACCACCTCTTGAATCCACCGATCTGAGAAGCGCTGTCTCCAGTCGTGAGCAAATAGCAGAAGCCGTCCCCCCACCCGGATGGGTGAGGGCGCCCCCTCATGCCTGAGGGGCCTTGGTAGGAGGCTTGGGCCTAGATCCCCAGGAGGGATTGGGTCGGCCGCAGGACCTCTCGAGCACCTGAAATGAAGAGCCTCTTCCTCCTCGAAGGAGCGATAGGCAGATGAACCCCGAAAGGGCCGCACAGACTTTCGTCTGGAGGGAGTCTTCCGTTCTTGACCAGGCGGTCCAGACGCTCCCCAAACCGCCTGTGACCCACAAAGGGGATACTAGTGAGTGCCTTCTTGGGCGCGGCATCAGCCGACCACTGTCGCAACCAGAGCAAGTGGCAAAGCGCGACCAGCAGGGCCGAGACCCTGGCACCGAGCCGGACACTATCGTCCATGGCAGAGACAACAAAGGCAATAAACTCCACGCAAGCCTTGAGGTCCTTGTACTCCACAGCCCACTTGCGAGACTTGACAAGGCGTCTCACCTTCTTCCTAATGGCCAGGGAGACAATAGCAGCGGCACACACAGGGCGGAACCAAGCACCGGCAAGGTGAAGGCATGACAGACCAACTGATCCATGCGCTTGTCAGCTGGATCACGTAGGGAAGCAGTATCGGGTGAAGGCATGACCGTAGTGTTGGACAGACCCGACACGGGGACATCCACCTCGGGAGGACAGGACCATAGCCGGACCAGCTCCTCGGGAAAGGGATACCGCCCGTCCAGGCCCTTGGGCAACGACGATAACTTGTTAGGCCTTTCCCATTCCTTGAAAATTATGTTAGAAAAATGGACCTGCTCAGGAAAGACTCGTCTCTGTCTCTCAGGCCGAAACAATCCACCCTGCTTCCTCAATCATCAGGGAACCATGTATCCTCATCCGAGGAAGAACTAGGCCCACTATCAAGGCCAACAACTCCAAAGAGATCATCATCATCATCATCTCCATCATTATCAGAATAGATTGGCTCAATATGCCTCTTACTTGTGGCCTTCTTAGGAGCCGAGCAAGAGATCTGTCTCTCAAGGCTGGCCACCCGATAAGCCAATCGGAATGGGACCCCCTACTGGCTTCCCCCTAGCTGGGGGCTGAGAGCAAGTGTGGGGGTTCTGGAGAGGCCACAGGCAATAACGGGCTAGAGGCAGATACGCCCACCTGATCATGCTCCGAGATAACACTTCTGGCGTAAGTGACACAAACCATGCTGAGTCCTCCCAGAGGGCTAGCACCGCACATGGGGCAGAGCTTCACCCGCCCAGATGGGGTCCCAAGCTCACTATCCCCAGAAGCCTCCATTATGGTGATTTGAGTTATGTTAACAGGTACAAGGCACTAACGACCCAACCTGGCCAGCCTGCAAAAAATGATCCTTCTTAAGTGATCCCTCTTTACAGGGAGAGGGCTTGGAGAGAGAGGGGAGGGGGGCGGGAGCGGGGGGGGGGGCGGAGGCTGAGAGGAACCACAACCCTTAATATCAAGGGGCCCACCTGGAAGACCCATGTGAAAAAAGTATAAGCATCCCACAGCACATGCCCAGCGCATAAGAGAAATATCAAGAGACAATATCAAGAGGGACTCACGACACCGCTCAGGAGGCAGGCAGAGATGACAGCAGGCTGCAGGAGGAGAAGATGGCGTGGATCAGCCAGCAGCACACATTCCTCATGCGGGCCCACCCCCCCCACCGAAGGCGCGAAAATCGTACTCGCCCCCAATATGGCGGAGGGCCCAGGAACATCAGGCGGCCCATGGAGGAGCCCAGCAGGATCACCAGCACCGACGTCCTCCCCCCCCTCTCACAGCGCGGCAGCATGAGGGAGAGGGGAGAGAGCGGAGCGACGAGGGAGCGAGGAAAGGTAAGTATGTGAGGTAAAAAATCAGTAAAAAACTCAGGAGGGTAAATATGTGAGGTAAAAAGTCTGTAAAAAACACAGGAGGGTGAGTATGTGAGGTAAAAAATCTGTAAAAAACACCAACACGCAAGGGACGGCAGTCCAGTCAAGTAAACACTGGCACAATACAACAATAAAGCTTGAGGGGCAGGGAGGGCATGAACCCCGTGGGCATAAGGTGGTTCCTCTCCCCCCTATGTTTTATACCACACAGCATCATAGGAGCTACTGTATATGTATAATTTACACTGCATCATGTATCATCATACTGTATATATATATATATATATATATATATATATATATATATATATATGTGTAGGGCACCCAGGGCAAGTGCCCCCCTGCTCCCCCCTAGCTACGCCCCTGCATGCCAGTATGTGCCATGCTGTGCCTCTACCTTATCTGCAGCACCCCCTCCCCCTAACTGAGCCCAATTTGGGGCGATGAAGGCCCTGATATATGATAAGGCCTGCATCCCACTGGTCCAAACTAATCGGCACTAAACAGGATGGCTGTGATAAAGGTGCCCCCAAAGTCCTTGGCGCTTTTTATATTGCTGTTAGAGACCTTTTATATTGCTGAAAATAGCAAAATAGCTTTCACTAACCACCACTTAAGCCGTGTGACAAAGAATTATTACAAGGACTGCCAGTCTTGTGATCTGATTGGACCAATCTCTAACTGCTGCCGAGTGGTTTTAACTAATTTTAATGGATTTAAGCCTAGTTCAGCTAACCTGGAGGAACTTTGTTTATCTTACTCTGCACCTATTTTTCCCTTCTTCTTTATACTATTTCTGCCTGTTCTATTTGCAGATACATGTGTCATTTTTCAACTATTCACTATTTTGTTCTATTGTGTTACACCTCTTTTATTTTACCTTTTTTAAATCAACCTTTGTAATAATTTTAACTTTTACGTTAATCTCTAAATAATTTCTGCTTCGATTAAAGGATAACTCTGAATCCCTGAGGTCATTCTGCCTTCTGGACAGTAGTGACACAGACCTTTTTCTGACCATATTGTTAATACCAATATAGGATGCCTTCAAGCATGACCAGTCTGAGTGTACAGCAACTCCGCTTCTCCTGCTACAGAACAGAGGGAGCTGAGGATGCTGTATGCTCGGTAGCTTCTGCCTTCATAGCCGCTGCTGGATCCAGGAAGTAAGGTAAGTTTATATCTCAAAAATGTTATGTTTGAAGTGCTGGACATCCACCTTGCATGTCATGCTTGTAATAATAGTGACCCAAAAGTCATTCCTTGCTTTAATCTCATGCCAATCTGTCTTCCCATCAGCTTACCGGATTTAGTGGAGTGTCAACTCCTGCCAGACAGTGACACAGATATGCTTCAATGTCCAGCATTTGTAGGTCCTGTTTCTTTGTCTGGCTACAGGGCTCTGGCACACAGCAAAGCAATAACAAAGCCTGTCATAAGAAACTGTTTTCAGCTTTGGACAAGGATCTCTTATTACACGGCAAGGAAAGACAGCGCAGAGTGGTGCGTTTAGGCTGCTTGCGTTCTCCTGGACTAAACGCTGGACGAGGAAGCACTGCTGAGCGTCTCAAAGTCTGGATGGGGCAGCACACAATTGGATGCAAGAAGCTGGCAGCAGAGGTCTATTCAGCATTTATATGTGTGTGCAGTGCACGGGATGTTTTATGGGAGTATTAGCACGTCTTTGGCTTTGTACATGTTGGATGTGGATGAAGAGAATGGAGAAGAGTTAACCCTTTTTATCAACCTGTGAAAAGGCTACAGATTGTTGGAGTTATGGTATAAAAGGGATTAAGGGGTTTGATATATAACATTTTCTTTAAAGTAGCCTACCTAATAGCTTCCCTTGGAGGCATCCCTAGTAAATACCCCACTACTTAACAAAGCATAGGAAGCCCAAAAGGTGATCTCCAGTGCAGCAACTGCAGCCTTTCCTCCTTCCAAGTGGGTATGCCCAAATTCTATAGGCCGTCGGTCTTAACGTGAATGCAGCACTGGAGCATAAACCAGGGTAAGTAATTAAATCTATATCCTGGCTGTCACGAACAACTCACCTTCTTGCCGGTCCCGCGGCGTCTGCAGGCGGCGCGGGCTCCGGCGCCTGTCTGCCTCCCTCCCCGCTCGGTGGGCGCGTCTCCGGCAGGTGGCGTCAGAGCGAGCGGGGCAGAGCGGACTCGCCCCCTCTCCTCGCTCCTCCCTGACAGCTTGTGCTCGCGCGTGCTGTCTTATGACCTCCGGCGGCGTTGCAGTCAGCGCGCCCGCTGGAGGCTGAGTTAAGGTGGGCCAATGAACCCTTGTATTTAAGGTGGACCAATGAGTCCAGAGTTCACTGGGCTAAACGCTCTTTGGCATTCAAACTGGGCAATCAGCCCAGGGTTCCTAGTGTCACCAATCACCATTTCCCCTCCCCAGCCAATCCAATTAGCCCCCATCAATGAAAGGTGTTTTCCCACACTCATTCCTTGCCCGTGATAGCTTGCTGCTGGGTGTGATTATCCGTATCTGTACTTCCAGTTTGATCTCGCTGTGTATTGACCATCCCGTGATTGCCGCCTGGACTGACCATTGCCTGTTTCTGACTACGATTTGCCTGCTCCCTTGTACTGCGTACCCGTGACCTTCTGGCTTGACCCTTGGCTCGACTTTGACTACTCTTCCGTCTCATCCTTGGTGCCGTGCTTGTCTGGACTGATCTCGCGTGTATGACCCCTGCTTGCCCGACCTCGCCCAGTCTCGTTCCTGGTTCATCCGCCTTCCTCCCCAGAAGTCCGCATCCTTTGTGCTACGAAGTTCGGGGGCAACCGTGCCAGGTGAGGCGTATAAAGCGTCCCGGCAGACGGGGGCTTGTCTATAGGTGAAGCTAGCAGCGGAGATTGGGGGTTGCGGACTCAGAATGCGGGTGTCCCACGGGACCTGACATTATCGCGGACCCAAAAGAAAATGGAAGAACTTGTGCAACAGGTGCAGGCTATGGCCACCGCCATCAATCAACTAGCCCAACGAGTTGCTACGCAAGAAAGTCGCCAACTACCTGCACCACTGGCACCTGTTTCCTCTGTCGAGCCAAAGGTTCCCCTTCAAGAGAAATTTTTGGGGGAACGTTCGAAGTTTTCTAACTTCAAGAATTCGTGTGAGCTTTACTTCTGCCTGCGGCCCAACTCCTCTGGGTCTGAGACACAAAGAGTAGGCCTAGTCATTTCGCTCCTTCAAGGTGACCCACAGACCTGGGCCTTTGGACTGGCACCTACCAATGAGGCCTTGCAGTCAGTCTCCGCCTTCTTTGCCGCCATGGAGGTCCTGTCCCTGACCGGGCTTCTATGGCAGACTCAAAGTTGCGGAGTTTAAAACAAGGAAAACGGTCGGCCGAAGAATACAGCGCCGAGTTCCGTCGATGGGCTATCGACTCCCAGTGGAATGATCCAGCCCTGTGCAGTCAGTTCAGAATCGGGCTCTCAGAAAGTATTAAGGATACTTTAGTTAATTTCTCGCAGCCAAAGAGCCTTGATGAGTACATGCAGCTGGCCATCAGAGTGGATAGACGCCTCAGGGAGAGGCGTGTAGAAAAAGTTAAGGACCAGCCGTGGGGTCCTCCTCGTCAAGAATTCAGCCCTCGGGACCCGCTGCCTCGTCCTCTTTGGCACCCGAGGAGCCCATGCAACTTGGCGTGACTCACCTCTCCCAGGCGGAGAAGATAAGATGCAGATCGCAAGGGCTTTGCCTGTACTGCGGAAATCCTGGCCATTTCGCCAAGAATTGCCCTAACAAAGCCCCGGCAGCGGGAAACTACAGTGCCTAGATCTGGTTGAGGGAACTCATCTAGGCGATCAGGTACCACTCACTCATATAAATAGATTGCGTTTTCCCGCTATGATCTCTTGGGGACCTTCCAAGATGTCACCACCTTCAGGGTCCTGGCTGTCAATAACGAACCAATTGTGGGAGGATTGGTTTCCTTTAAACCCCCTTTTGTGAATTTAGTGGTGGGTTCCTCCCATTCCAAGAAGATGGAAATTTTTATCTTAAAGAGCCCTGTATCTCCTATAGTACTAGGATTTCCATGGTTAAAGATCCACAACCCGGGTCACTGTTTTTGTACCACCCTAAGATCGACTCATGTCTCTCTTGAGGGGTTACCTCCGGCCTATGCAGATTGGGCGAATGTTTCCAGAAGACAGCCTTTAATGTAAAAGATGGACACTCAGAATACTTGGTTATGCCTTTTGGTCTGTGCAATGCTTCCGCGGTCTTCCAAGATTTTGTAAACGACTTATTTCGCAGTTATTTGGGCCGATTTATGGTGGTCTATCTAGACGATATCCAGCATGTAAAGGCAGTGTTACAAAGATTACCGGAGAACAGGCTATATGCCAAAATTTCAAAGCGTGTGTTCGAGGTTTCTGAAATTCTGTCTTTGGGCTATCTGATCTTTAAGCATTGGGTTGGTTATGGATCCCTCCAAGGTGTCCGCAGTATTGGAGTGGGAGCAACCAAGAACCCTGAAAGCGCTTCAGAGGTTTCTAGGATTCGCCAACTTCTATAGGCGGTTTATAAAGGGGTTCTCTTCTATAGTGGGCCCTTTAACAGACCTAACTCGGAAAGGGGCTTTTGTTGAGAATTGGCCTCCCTCAGCAACAAGCGCCTTTCAGACTCTAAAAGAAACTTTTACATCAGCTCCAGTTTTAATCCACCCCAATATCAATAGCCCATTTCTTTTGGAAGTAGATGCCTCCGAACTTGGCGTGGGTGCGGTCCTCTCTCAGTAATTTGATCCTGAGGGATTACATCCCTGTGCCTTCTTTTCGCGAAAATTCTCGCCTGTTGAACAAAATTGCGATGTTGGGAATAGAGAACTGTTGGGTATTAAACTGGCCTTTGAGGAATAGCGACATTGGCTGGAAGGCTCTCTGCACCCCATTACTGTATATACCGATCACAAAAACTTAGAGTATATAGAATCAGCCAAAAGGCTCAACTCTCGTCAGGCTCGCTGGGCGCTCTTTTTCTCCCGTTTTAGTTTCATTATCACCTTCAAACCGGGCGCAAAGAATACCAGAGCGGATGCCTTATCACGCAATTTCGGAGAGTGTAAGGATCGATTCAATCCCACAGAACCTATTTTACCTTTAGGTTGTGTAGTCGGTGCCCTTCTCCCTGATTTGTCTAGCTCGTTAATTCCATACCAGGTTGATGCTCCCCCTGGATGTCAGTTTGTTCCACCTCAGTTGCGTCTCTCCGTCCTACAAGAATTTTATGACGCCAAGACCGTCACTTAGGGTATCGGAAAACACTGGCTCTCGCCAAGCGCCATGTATGGTGGTCTACCATCAGACGCGTCGTGACCGCCTTTGTCGAAGCTTGTTCTGTATGTGGTCGTAATAAGGCAATCTATGGCTCTCCAGCAGGGTTGTTAGTACCTCTGGATATTCCCGGAGAACCTTGGACCCACATATCCATGGATTTCATTGTCGATCTGCCACAGTCTCAGGGTAATACTGTAATCTGGGTGGTGGTCGATCGCTTCAGTAAAATGGCACATTTTATTCCCCTGGGAAAGCTTCCGTCAGCACCGGAGCTGGTGCAACTGTTCATTAAACACGTTTTCCGTTTCCATGGTATACCCCAGAATATAGTTTCAGATGGGGGGGTTCAATTTGTATCCCGCTTCTGGAAAGCGTTTTGTGCACTGTTGGGTATTAAGGTGTCTCTTTCCTCAGCTTATCATCCCCAGTCTAACGGGCAGACTGAGAGGGTGAATCAGTGTTTGGAGCAATACTTGCGCTGCTTTGTGTCAGATCATCAAGAACAGTGGGCGGAATTGAGTTTGTGGAATTCGCCTTTAATAACGCGCCTAGCGAATCAACTAAGTTTTTGCTGTTTTTCTGTAATTACGGCAAGAGTCCCAAGGCCTCTTCTCTCTCTGGCCCTTCCTCCAATTTGCCGGCCTTGAAGGAATGGTTACGAGAGAGAATGAATGTCTGGTCTGAGGCACAAGGAAACCTTAGGAAAGCTTCGGTGAGGTATAAAGTTTTCGCCGATCGACATAGGTCACAAGAACCACCGTTTCAGGTGGGAGATTTGGTCTAGGTATCCACTAGAAAATTTTGCTCTTCGACAACCCTTGCCAAAGTTGGGCCCTAAGTATATTGGTCCCTTTCCGATCACTAATAGACTTAACAATGTTACCTTTGAAGTTAAGCTTCCCCTGTCCATGAAAATTACATTTCACGTATCACTGTTAAAATCCGCCAGGAATGTTTAGGTGTCATCTCCCCCTCCAGTCATGGTGGAAGATGAACCTGAGTTCGAGATTAACAGAATTCTCCACTCTCGATTGGTTTGGAATTCGTTACAATATTTATAGATTGGAAGGGTTTTGGTCCTGAGGAGAGATGTTGGATTCCGGCTGGGGATGTACATGCCAACATCTTGATTAAGGAATTCCATAGAAACAATACTGACAAACCTAGGAAGGGTCCTGAGGCCCCTTGTGAAGGGAGGGTAGTGTCACGAACAACTCACCTTCTCACCGGTCCCGCGGCGTCTGCAGGCGGCACGGGCTTTGGTGCCTGTCTGCCTCCCTCCCCGCTCAGCGGCCGCGTCTTCGGCAGGCGGCGTCAGAGCGAGCGGGGCCAAGCGGACATGCCCCCTCTCTTATGACCTCCGGCAGGCATTGCAGTCAGTGCGCCCGCCGGAGGCTGAGTTAAGGTGGGCCAATGAGCCCTTGTATTTAAGGTGGACCAATGAGTCCAGAGTTCACTGGGCTAAACGTCCTTTGGTATTCAAACTGGGCAATCAGCCCAGGGTTCCTAGTGTCACCAATCACCATTTCCCCTCCCCAGCCAATCCAATTAGCCCCCATCAATTAAAGGTGTTTTCCCACACTCACTCCTGCCCGTGATAGTGTGCTGCTGGGTGTGATTATCCGTATCTGTACTTCCCGGTTGATCTTGCTGTGTATTGACCATCCCGTGATTGCCGCCTGGACCGACCATTGCCTGTTTCTGACTATGATTTGCCTGCTCCCTTGTACTGTGTACCCGTGACCTTCCGGCTTGACACTTGGCTCGACTTTGACTACTCTTCCGTCTCATCCTTGGTGCCGCGCTTGTCTGGACTGATCTCTCGTGTATGACCCCTGCTTGCCCGACCTCGCCCAGTCTCGTTCCTGGTTCATCCGCCTTCCTCCCCGTAAGTCCTTATCCTTTGTGCTACGAAGTCCTGGGGGCAACCGTGCCAGGTGAGGCGTATAAAGCGTCCCGGCAGACGGGGGCTTGTCTATAGGTGGAGCTAGCAGCGGAGATTGGGGGTTGCAGACTTTCTCAGAAGGCAGGTGTCCCACGGGACCTGACACTGGCTTTCTATGGCTCAGTGAACATTGATGTCCCCCCCCCCCCCGGAGAAGCTATCAAGGAGACTAAAAGTCTTAATTTTAGGGTTCTACAAAAAAAAGTGATGCTTGTTAAAGAGGAACAATGCCCAGGATCTCCGGGGTTTTGTTCCTCTCTGGCAGGGCTTTCTAATTTGGGACACTGTCTGTATCCTGGTTTATGATAAACTTACCTTTCGGTCAATCCCGGGGGGGGGGGGGTCAGCCAATCGACATGCTCCACTCTATTTAGCTTCTACTACCCTCTTTGATGTCAGATAGAGGGATAGAGGTATTCCGAAAATGCCACATGGGATCGTTGGCTATGTAAGTATACAAGGTGATCCCAGCTCTGCTCTGTCTGTGCAAAGCACAGCTATAACCCCTCCCCCTGTACTTTATCCCGCTCTCCTCTCCTCAGTATGTGTGATGCTTCTGAGTCAAGATGGCGGCGCCCGTATCCTAAAGTCCTGAACAGAGTTGCAGCCCAGCGGGGGAAAGAAAAATAAGTAAGTGACTAAAAACGTAAAATATATTAATTTTAGATAATGGGGAATAGTTTTTTAGGGGTTTGGGATTTTCAATACATCATGCTGAAGGTTCGGGTTTAAACACTTGTGAAAATGAAATGCTATTATATGATAGGCTATAAAAAAAGGGGCAATCTTTGGGATGTGTGAGGTGTGCGACTGCATAGAGTGCCCAACTGAGGGGCCGGGGGGGGGGGGGGGGTACTGCTGCGGTATATATTAGTGTATTAGTTTTTATAATTTGTATATTTTATATACTTTTTTTCCTAGGTCTTGCCTGCTATATTTCATGTTTTTTTATTTTATTCTATTCCTTCTAAATCCTATGTGCACATTCTGGTCAGGTGTTTCTTATAAAGTGAAAAATAGGGTAGTTAGTTACGTTACGAGTTTGGGGGTCCACATACTTTTTCATTTTGACCAGGGGTATGCGTCTCACTGGTGGGAGGAGAAATAAGGTGGCATATGGAAAGAGAAATCAGGTGCTTTGTGGTGAGGCTGCAGAAAATACTGGATTACTTATACCGGTAAAACATTTACCATGAACTCCTCAACAACACCCCACCAAGAGATTGCTCTCTCCCCTTAACCCCATAGGGACAGGAAGCACCAGAGAAGTTTAAAAGGTCGGTTACTTCCCCCCCTTCCTCAGTATTTACATATTACCTATTAGCAAAACAAAACAAAAATACCATAGGTAAAAATGTATACAAATAAACATCAATATGAAAGGGGTTGGAGGGGTTCATGGAAAACGTCTTACCGGTAAGAGTAATCCAGTATTTCCCACTCCTCCTCCATGACACCTTACCGAAATTAAAACATATAGTACCTCCTAGGTAGGGATGACTGCTGAAAGGACCTTCCTTCCAAGTCCTGCATGGCCAGAATATTGAGCTGGTAGTGCCAGACAAATGTATCTGTGGAATCCTAGGCTTCAGCCTTACAATCTGTTCCAGAGATGCCAAAGCCAGCTCCACCCATGAAACTGAAACCAACTTGTAGAATGGGCCTTAATTTTTAAAGGGGGGTCATGACCTGGACTTTTGTATGACTCAATAATGGCCAACCTAAGTAATTTGGCGATTGGGAAACTTTAGAACCCCTCTTGGCTCCCCTAAACTGAATTAGGGGATTATCATCAATTCTCCCTATTCCCTCTTTCAATTCTTTGGATTGTCACAAAAAGACAAATAACCTCCTGATCCTTATGACATTTTGAGACTACTTTAGGTAAAGAAAAGGCACTGTTTTCAATATTAGTCTATTATTCAAGATTCTCAAAAAAGGGGGGGCGAGCAGTTAGGGCGTGAATTTCACATTTCTTCTAGCAGAACAAATAGCTACAAAAAACAATTGTTTCTCCAACAACAGTTTGAAAAGAGGAGTCCCAAAAAGGACACTGAGGGTCGCTAATTGTACTCTTAGCACTCTAGCTTTAAGTCCCATGTCCACCCCTTTTTGTAGGAAATCTAGAACATTGGAAAACTGTGGTGAAATACGGTACCCAGGAGAATCGTTGTTAAATTTACAAAAGGCTTTTCAAACGCTCAAATACAATTTTGACGTCACCAGCTTTCTGCTCTGCATTAGACTGGATAGGAGGATCCCTTATTTCCAGGATTTCCTGTTTAACATCCAGGCCATCAGACTCAATTCTCTGACCTGAGGATGCCAAATTGGCCCTTGAAGTAGAAGATCCTGACTGCAAGAAAGAAGAACCGGATCCTCCTGGCTTAGGCCATTCTTATTTCTTTTGTTCAAACTCCATTCACCGGAGTGGAGAATGTGAAGCCTTAGGTAATCTGCCTGTATATTCAGTTTTCCTTTTAGATGTAGAGCCTTCAGGGACAATACATTCCTTTGGTCCAGGCAAAGATCCTTATTGCTACCGCAATGAGACCTGGGTTAAACATAACCCCCTGTTGGTTCACATAAGTCACCGACATTGCATTGTCCATCAAGACTCAAACATTTTTCTGAAGGATCAGACTCTCAGCACATACCAAATCGCTAGCAGCTCCTTCTGGTTTGAGGAAAGGGAACACTCTTTCTGGTTCCAGCGTCCCTGAAAGCAATGTCCCTGGACCTGGCCTTCCCAACCCTGTGTGCTGGCATCCCCTCTCCAGATTTGGTGTAGATTTCCACCAATCTAGAGAGGATCGAACCGGACCCGAATGGCAAATCCTGTCACCCAGAGTCTCCTGTTGACCGTTCCAGTTCAGAAGAATGAAAAGGATGCAGCAGGTCATGAGATCCAGAATTGACATTGCCTCCAGAATAGGAGGAGCCATAGTCAGCTGGAATCTCTGGAATGTAGCTGCCAAAAATGTATCTTTTCTCATGGAAGACAAGATAGGAAGAAGGATCTTTGGGCAAAAGTCTTAGATAAAAGCAGCCACTTCTACCACCACTTTTGTAAAGACTCTTGGGGCAGAGGAAATCCGAAGGGAAGGGCAACAAACTGACCAAAAACAGGGTAGAATAAATGCCCTTGTTCCTTCACAGGGACAAGCTGGATAACTTTTTGGAGAAAAAGAGCCCATACCTTCTCCAGTTAATACCGACCGAGTCTTGTCTGAAGGATTTGTCAGCCTGAAGATTTCAGTAGGATATGACTGAATTTCAGTTTGTATCCCAGACCCACCGGGGTGTGAAGCCACCTGTTGTCTGAAATCTGCACCCATTGTTGGGCAAAGCAGGCTAACCTCCCCCCCCTGTACTATCATCATTGTGAGGTAGGCTTATTGAGGGATTATTATTGAGCTGCTGCAAAAAGGTATGCTTGCTTGTTGTTTGGCTTTGGAGCCTGTGGTCTCCTGCCATTTGTTTGGTGCTTTTGTTCTTTTGTTTGTCGATGTAAAATCCTGTAGTTCTTTTTGGGGAAAAATTATTTTTAGGAGGGGGCCCGGGAAATTTTACGTTCTTATCTGCCACCTTAGTAAGAATTTATTGTAACCCCAATCCAAACAGCAAGGAACCCTCAAAAAGCACTCTGCCATGTGCTTCTTCATGTCAGAAGGCCAGGTTGACAAAGCCTTGGCTGAAACCGTAGCTGCCAAATTTGAAATCATAGCTACCAACACACTATCCCAAAGTCTATTTTAAACAAACATCCGCTTTTCTGTCAGATCTTTAAGAGTTCTGGTGTCCTCAAAAGGAATAGAAGAATTTCTAGATAAGTCCGTTACAGGGCCATCTACTCTTGTAGATGGAAGAGACTGGAATAAAGGGCTTCTATAAATGGAATAAAGGGCTCCTAAAGGTGAAAATTTTCAGGCCTTGGGTTGTCCCTTGGTGGTTGCAGACTTGGGGAAGGGAAACACAAGGCAGATGTATACAAGACATGAACAGGTGATCTGGGTCCCAGTGAAGGCTATGGCGTCGCTGGGCACCAGTGCAGGCTACGGCAGCGCTGGGCCCCAGTGCAGGCTATGGCGGCACTGAGCCCCAGTGCAGGTTATAGGACAGACAATGGCTAAGACACTAGAAGGGCTGTGGGCTCAATACAGAAAAAGACACAAACTGTGGGGGACTGCAAGGCCCAGTACAGACAGCACAAACAAAGACACAAACTATGAAAGGCTGTAAGCCCCAGCACAACACGAACTATGAAGGGCACTAAGCTCCAGCACAGACACAGACATGAACTATGAAGGAATGTGAGGTCCAGCATGGACAAGAAGGCGATAAGCCCAAAATCATGAAACAGTTGGGTATGTGGCCAACTAATGACATAGTGGGAAAGCGGCCTTGGCCTGTGCATGCACCATTGTATTGATGGCTAGGAAAGTTTTTTCAGTGAATTTCACATGGTGGTCATCTCAAATCAGGATTCCTCAATAAGAGGAAATCAATAGGCCTATGTTCCTCTTTAACGTGCATGAAATGCACAAAAATGATCAGAGTTTTCACCACCTATTGGAGCAGTTGTATGTTTATTGAGCACTAGGCTTTGGTAAAGTGTAGATGACAGCAGATCAGGTTGGGGTCTGGTCAGTATACAGCCTTGCCAAGTACCACCTGATAGGCTCTCGAGTACCACCTGTGGTTCAGGACTAGTTGGGAACCCCTTGTAAAGAATGTATTTGGGTCCCTCCAGGAACATATGTTTTTGTACACTGAAGATTATAGCTGGAGTAGTATTATCAATCCAAGAGGATTTAGTATTTTAATGGCCCTAGGAACACAGATCATTTAGAACCTGAAGGCTTAAGGTAGGTGAGTAGTAGTAGGTCAACATCTGTAGCAAGCCATTTAACCCTTTAAATGCCAGCGGCGTAGAACCTACGATGGTGTCTCTCAGACTGTTAAGTGCCATCAATTCTATGTGGCTGCCATTTTGTCCCCACTGTGAAAAAAAAAAAAAAGCTCACCTTTATCCTTGATAAGGCTGGGGGTCTCCTCTTATCCCCGGAGGCCTCTGATCCTGTTCCAGGGGTCTTCTGTGTGGTACATTCCCTGTCTTGCGCAGGGAGGGGCCCTGTTATAGGACAAGTGAGATGACGTCTCTCACTCATCTGCTCTCCTTGAGCAGCGGAAGTGTGGTCAGATGTAGGTAGTGATCAGCGCGTGCGAGGGCAGGGGACTCCTATCCCCAGCTCCCCGCACCTGGCTTCTGGCGAACACATCCGGCTGTCAGCGCAGCAGCAATGGAATCAGGGTAAGTATATAAAATAAGACATTTATTTCTATGTGTTCTTTTTAGTTTTATGAAATGGTAAGGGGTCCATAAAACTATACCAGTTACCAGGGCTGGATGGGCTGGCAGGTCACCTGCTAGCAAGTGGGTGACTTGCCAGTAACACTTACCCCATTTCCTGCATCACCAAAGCACGGGGGTACAGAAGATCTGTTCCCCCTTGAGGTCTATGCCCTCTGGTAGCCTTCAAGGACGGGGGCAGGCCAATTGGCCTCCGTGCCCTGGTCTAACAGCCCCCATAGCTGGTGCCCGGGCTGGTTTTGCTGGATACGGGGGACACCACACTATTTTTCTTTTAATTTTTATGAGTTAACCCTTAAAAAAGTGTTGCCCCCCCACCCCCCAGGCCATTTCTTTCTGGAATTTAAAACTTGATAGTGCACATAGTATAGACGTAAAGCTCCAGTCGTAAATCTCCTAAAGCACTCTTTTCAGTTTGGGGTGTCTCCTGGGCAGGAAAGGATGTCTACTGATACATATGTGGTGCTGTTGTCAGAAACACTGGAGTTTTTACACGCAATATGATTTTCTTGAAAAAATTACATTTTTTATTAAGATGGGTGTGTGACAATTACACAGGTTGATCAAACCTCGTTCATCCAATCTAACTGACCAATCACACTCCACACGTGTCACTGTGATGTTAGATGTTGTCTAGTTGGCAATACACATGGACATACAAGGTTGCCACCAGGACACAAAGAAAGTGTCATGTTCCCCACTATCTAATCCACACACAGCACAGATTGAGCAAATCCATCGAACCATAGCCACTTCCAGGTAGGAGTCAATGAAGCATTTCCTCTCTATCAATTAATGTAGCCAGGGTCTTCAGAACTAGTGGGAGCTTTTTAGATCCTTAATTCAGAGCACAGGCAGTCAGTCTATGCTGCCATCAGTGACCTCACTGTTTTTAGTAAGTTTATTTAGTTTATAATGGAACACAAAAATCACATAAATTAGTCATAAAGCAGTGCAGAAATACAAATAAGGAGATAGCAACCCAACTAACAAAGGGTAAAAACAGGAAAACCAATACTTAGAATTTGTCTGGGCTGCAAGTTCATTCAAAGTCCAATCAAATAATCTGTTGATAAATCCCACGCTCCTTGGCACATGCCGTCGTTGTAGATGGTAAACTTTCTTTGGATAGTCAAAATTGTGTGTCTCTCTTGATACTAAAAATTGAGTGTGCCTGGTAATTCTTTTCCCTAACCTTATTCCGTCTCAGAAGGGGATACCTTATGCCCCTCCCAGAGGCATACCTCTGGAACTGGTTCACTTGAGATGGGGAAGAAAATAAGCAGGAGAGCTAATGCAATGTGCTTTCTGGTGCCAGCTGTGCTTCATCACTTCTCAAAGGTTATCAGCCGTGATTTACCAATTCCTGGCCTAAGTTGTAAAAATGCATTTAGTCCTAGGATCCCTTCAGTAGACTTGGGGTTTACCACCCACTGGGAGGGGGGGAAGTGAGCAGGGAAACGTTCTGAAGAGGGGGGGGGGGGTGAGCAGTGAGTTATCCAGAACAGGCAGTCAGCCTAGGCTGCCAGGATGCATATACCCAGGCCTGTATACACACACACACACACATAAATATATATATATATATTTCTACAGGTATTGATATACATATAAATATACCCACCACACATACATCACAGAGCTAGATGTTACTATCTGTATCACACTACACGTTAGAATGCCAAGAGGATGGACTTTACTTTGGTCCAGAAATATAGAATTGTCAGGACAAGGAGATTTTAGCTAGGGGAGTTGTATAAATTGGTGGTCATCATCTGTAGCAAGCCACCTTTCTACACCACCAAGAGGATGGACTGCTTGTGTACCCTAAGAAACACAGGTTTCTAAGGACGTTGGAAGACAACAATGAAAGGCAGTGCCAAATAAGATAAAAACATTAAACACTGTAAATCTAGGCACCTCTTCTATTTCTTTCTCTAAAATAAAAAAATGGAGTTTCACTTTAAGAGACAAAATATACTTTATGTTGATATTAAGCCCAAATGAAAACACGATGGGCTGTTCAATGGTAAAGGCTGTTAATTAGAAACAAGAACTGTTTTATCTGGAACATTTTGGCAGTTTTACTGACTAGTTTCAAGTTCCAAAAAAGTGCTCAGATTACTCAGAACAAAATGCCTTCTGATGGGTGACCCTCCTGCTGGCCTCCTGTGCTTGTGGAATAATGTGACAACTTCTGAGCTTGTAGCAAAAAGGAAGTCTTCTAAAGACTAGATGTACCTAACGTGACCTAATAAAGTAACAAAAAATAACCACATTATGCATCTAAAAAGAAGTCCGTCCTGTAATAAATGCAAGAGTTTTGCACAGTTCAGTGCCACCATGAAAAATGCACTATTCATATATATACCGTATATACTCGAGTATAAGCCGAGTTTTTCAGCCCACTTTTTGGGCTGAAAAAAGCCGCCTCGGCTTATACTCGAGTCAGTGCCGAAATGGAGGAGAAAAAGGGGCCAGGCGACATGCCCATTCATTTCCCGCCCCCGTGCCGGCTCCCGCACTCACCCTCTCACTTCCAGCTGTTCCTCCGCTGCCGCCCGCACCTCATGTGCCGGGGACGGGATGCCGCTCAGCGTCTCCGGGGGGGCCTCCCTCGGGCCGGCCTGGATGGTGGGGAGGGGGGCGGCGGTGCTCTGCGCCATTGTGCCGGTAGGGCGGGGACCGGAGCACACTGTGCAGCCCAGCGCCAAGCGCCGGGCCGGACGCGCAGCGACGGAGGGCAGGTGAGGCGCAAGTTCTGGGCCGGCCTCTTAAGATGCTTCTACGGACAGGCTGTGCAAACGAGAGGTAAGTGTGTATACCGAATATACTCGAGTATAAGCTGAAAAAAGCCGCCTCGGCTTATACTCGAGTCAATAACTTGTTCCATTTTTTTATGGTAAAATTAGGTGCCTCGGCTTATATTTGGGTCGACCTATACTCGAGTATATACGGTATATTTGTTCTGTTGGTGGTAAACTGTTCATGATGCTGGAGTAAACAAACCCACCTTGTATAGAGAGATTGAATATAGAATGGAGCTAGAACTAATGCAACTACACCCTTTTGAGAGACAAGACCAGGAAAAATCAGCTTTAATTTTACACTTAGTAAGTGGCCTTTGACCACCAGAGAGAACTAAAATCCAGGCCCAAGTCTATATTTTAGGTTAAGGGGCAGTCGTGGCCTAGAGGTAACGAAGCAGTCTTTCAACCAGAAATTCAATAGCTGGCCATGGTACATGACTGAAGTGCTCTTAAGCAAGGCACCTAACCCCCCCACCCCCCAACTGCTCCCCGACTTATGCTCCCCATATACTTATATGGAGAACTCTGGAGAACAGGGATTTATTTGATGGGCAGGGTGAGGTTTCATAGAATAAGCTGGGGATAAGGGATGGCAGGGAGACAGGCATATCACGCTACTAACCCAGCTGCCGCTCACATGCTGTCTCTAGGCTGGGCCAATGGCAGACAGTCTCATTGTCTGCCATCAATGGGGCAGTGTTGCTCACAGGAGGTGCTGCCTGTAACACAACCTCCTGTGCTGCCTGGTCCTTGCCATCTGAAGTTGCTAGGCAATCCAGACACAAGCTGGCCATGCATATTTAAAAGCTTTTTTCAGGACTGTATTGCCAGCATGCATGCTGTTTCAGTCTGTCATGCCAAGGCATTTCTGACTGCCAAGCCATTGCTGGCCCTGCTTGCCTGACCACATCTCTTTTCATGTTCTGAACCATGTCCTGTGCCAAGCCATTACAGACCCTTCCTGCCTGACCATGTTTCTTGCCATGTTCCGAATCATGCCCTACCAATTATGCTTGCCAGACAAAATCTATTGCTATGTTTTCAGCCAAGCAGTTGCTGACCCTGTTTACCTGACCTTGTCTTTTACCTTGTGCTGAACCATGTCCTGTGCCAAGCTGTTGTTCACCCTTCTTACCTGGTCACATCTCTTACCATGTTCTGAACCAGGTCATGTGCCGAACCAACACTGATCCTGGTTGTCTGACCACGTTACTTGCCATCTTCTGAACCATGTCCGGTGCTAATCCATTTCTGACCTGCTATCCTGACCACATTTCTTGCCATGTTTTGAACCATGTCCTGTTCCCAACCTTTTCTGACCCTGCTTGCCTGACCACATCTCCTGCCATGGTCTGAACCATGTCCTGTACCAAGCAGTTGCTTGGTACGTAATATGTCTCTGACCTGCCACATCTAGTGCAAAGCAGTAAAGACATTCTGCACACCAGGCCTGCCTGCTCAGCAGTTCCAGCCCTTCATCCCAGGTTGACCCCTAGACCTGCCACCTGCTTCCAATCCCAGGGGTCTCTGAATATTGCCACCACAGCCTAAGCAGCAGCTGTTAAGTGGCTTTATTATACAGGCTACTCCAGCTCCAGCCTCTGTAACACCCTAGCTCCCCATTTCAGCAGTGACACAGCTTTGATTTATTGTACTGTACATGGCTTATAGACTGTATAGCAGTGACTCTGGTGATTTGGTATACTCCTTGACAAGGGATTTGAAGCGTTTAGTATATGCCACCATCCAGGCCTGTGTTGAAGTGCCCGGGCAAAGAGTGTGCAAGAGCCTTCCAAAAGAAAAAGCTACATAAACTATTATAGAGAAAATGATTTCTTAATCTAAACCAGACTGCCGACTTTGCAATTTGAGTCCAAAGGCAAACAAAATGTAAGATGGTTTTTATTATTCAGCATTCCCAGGTTAACAAAAACAGGAAAAGAGGGGGAATAAAAAGCTGGCATAGCTCTAGCCAATGGAAAAAAAAGAAAAAACATTTTAGATTTATTACGGGATTTTTCTCTTCTTTTTTTTAACCTGGAGGAAAAATATATTTAAAATGAATATACTTATATGGAGAACTCTGGAGAACAGGGATGGGCAGGGTGAGGTGTCATAGAATAAGCTGGAGATAAGGGATGGCAGGGAGAGAGGCATATCACACCGACATGTGTTGTATGTCTCTGCCAGTGGTAGGGCTTACCCTCACTACAGGTGGGATCAACATATCCTTACAGAACTGTCATTTGGGAGAATAAGCATAAGCAAAATGTCAGATACCAGTAGGGGCAGGCTGGCCGAAAGGGGACCACCTCACCTATGCCTGGATTTACTTTCTGCAGTTGGTGGAATGTTGCACCTAACAACCCCTTCCCCCCTGTGTGGGAGGGCACACAGTCTGGTCCTTGTGGGCACCGTCCTGCAGTTTTGCACAGGGACTCTTCTAATGTAAGGCTGTCCCTGGATGGGACCTTTTTCCATTTCTCTTTCCCAGTCAAGATGTAGTAGGATCTGTTGAAAACACTTCTGATCACAGCATCTACCATGAAGAGAATATCCCCAGATAAAAACATTTGAGAAAAAAGCTCTCTGTTTCAGAGATTGCCCTCAGTGTAGATGTTTGTCATCATCTAGTAGAGGACATGTTGGTGGGTCAGTAGGATATTAGCAGCAGGCAGGGAGTCAGTTAAAGTGATTGGCAAGTCAAAAGTTAAAAAATAAATATCAGTAGTTTACCTTACATTGAATCCCTCCAGTGCTCTCCTTCCTGCTATTTCAGTTAACTTAGTGGGGAAGTTGCTTTCTCATTCAGCTTTCAGTCTCCACCCTGCTGACCTGATCCTTCAATCAACCTTCAGTGGACCGAGAACACAAACACCCCCAACTGCATCCCTAGACTTTCTGTTTGACTGCCTCTCTCTCCAGCTATGAAACCTCACCCTCCTCCTCTCTGGTCACACTATGTGCTGGCAGTCTGGAGGTGCTTTTAGCCTGCAGCATCGCTCACCCTCTTTTTCTGATCACATTATGTGCTGGCAGGAATAACTAGAGGCACAACAATGCATATATATATATATATATATATATATATATATATATATATATAAAGCACACAGTGTGCTTACATCACATCGCTGCTGCCGCACCCTCTGTTTCTCCTAATTTTTTCTCTGCATCTCCAATGCTCTACTACTATTACTCTAAATAACTTAGGAACTACAGTCTTTTTGAAAGCAGATTGAAATTTGGATTTGGGATTGGGACAGTGCAACGTGTAGTCCGAAACAATGGGGCAACAATCAGGGTTACTTTTAGTATAACTTTAAGGAAGACTGACTCATTTCCTGAGCTGAAAGTCTGCTGAGGAAAGGAGTGCTGCTATGGAGTTTCAGTATAGTACAGACGGCTTCCTATGTAGTGACTAGACAGCAAAAAAGAGAGGCTCTCCTGTAACCGGTGAGGGCAAATGGTCTATAAAACTCTGCTACTTTGTTCGTTCGAATAAATACAGACAGCTAAGCTGCAAAATAATACCAATAATACTTTCTGAGCATAGCAGAATGATCTTTACAGCCCTGGCTGCTTTGCAGTAGATATGAATAAGCCAGTTTAAGTCAACAGAGGTGGGATCCCAAGCCTGCCTGGTACAGTATCCCATGGGACATGGGCATCCTGATGTACCCACCTCCCTCTCCTGTGCACTGGTTATAAGGTCAGACAGAATTCCTACCAGTTTATTTGCTTGACTGATACAAAAGCATGTCAGCCATTAGTAGGCCAGCATGGGCTTCTCTCTCTGCCTTCTTACTATAACATCATTTTAGGTTACTGAGATTTCCAAGACTCAGTCATAATGACCGTTGTCTTTAGTGTATCTTTGCTCTCGATGTATGTTCTGGTTGGTGATTGTCCTCCTGTGGGGACAGGGCTTACATACGTAATTCTTACATTTGGCTTCCCTGTTTTAATGTTGTATTGGCTTCTGTGATGAACAGATCTATTCACTGCAATCTAGGGGGAGTGTCAAGGCCATTGCTCTGAATGGCAGGGGCGTGCTACCGGTTCATCAAACTTGGAGTGGCATATTTAAGGTTTTTGGAGCAATTCAAGAAATCTCTATTTAATGAGGGCTGTTTGGTTACTTTTAGGTCACCATTTAAAACATCAGTTTCTCTCTAATTGGTGTTTGTTCTTTCCATAGGATGTCTAATATCTGAATAAGTGGAAATCCCCCATTAATAAAAATAAAACCGAAACATCTTTGGAATTCAATTCATGGATTATTGTGCATCATCCTTGGCTGCCATATTTCTCCTTGGCCTAATTTAATTTTAATTTAGGGGCTGTTTGGTTTCTTTTAGGCCACCATATTAACCCTTGCATCAGTCTTTGCCGAATTAGTGTTTATTTTTTCCATAGGATGTCTAATATCTGAAAAGTGGAAATCCCCCATTAATAAAAATAAAACCTAAACATCTTTGGAATTCAATTCATGGATTATTGTGCATCATCCTTGGCTTCCGTATTTCTCCTTGGCTTACTAATGATATCACTCAATATTTCAGGCAGCATTTTAGCAGTGTAATCCTTTCAGTATTACAAAACCAGAACTTTTTCTCATTAGAGTGTAAATTTAAAAGCACCAAGCAATTATTCTAAAACTTTATGGCCACTGGTTTCAATAAATAAAATGAAGAGTAAATTAACTGCATGAAAAATAATTTATAGTGCCTTTTTATTGTCTTATACATAGACTGCTTGTTTTCTAACTGCTATAGGTTAACCTACCAACCTTGGTTATAAATAGGTTTGCCTATATTTGTTTTTTTAACTACTAACTGGTGTATAAACTGAAAGGGATTGTAAGCCCAACAGCACTAATATGGCAGCAACCGGCTTACCTGGTGCCTGTCTCATGTTTCTCTCCACTATCTCCTGCAGTGGTGTGTAGAAGCCCTGTTGGGATAGCTTTAATGCAACAACTACATCCTGTATAAGACTTTATGTTTGTTATGCTATTGATAAAGTTAGAAAAAAACAGGAAGTCTTAGGCAGACATGTGACAGTATGCAGACTGTGTGTTTAAAGTGGACCAACACCCAGGGGTGATCGGCCCGGGAATCTATAAGATTCCCGGGCCGATCACCTCCCTCACCGCGGGGCATCCAAGATCGGGATGTCCCGCGGGGTGAAACCCCCCCCAAAAGCCCCAAAAAACCTTACCTTATCGGCGACGGATCAGCCGCCACCGCCTCCCGCGCACCCCTCTAGCAGTGCACGCGCCCGCGCCGACCGTTTGTGAATGGCCAGCGCGGGCGCACGCCCTGTAAGAGGGACGCGCGGGAGGCGGCGGCTTGTCCGTCGCCGAAAAGGTACATTTTTTGGGGCTTTTGGGGGGTTTCACACAGTGGGGCATCCTGATCTCGGGTGCCCCGCTGAAGTGGACCAACGCCCAGGATAGTGAAAATCCTGGGTGTTGGTCCACTTTAACCTGCTAACAGAAAGGAGCTATTTCTTTTGCTTCATGTGGAGATGTGTTGCTGATGTATCCTCTGATGTGCCATGCCTGACTAACTAAAACTACCAGTCCTGAAAATTCAGGATGCTACTGATAAGAGAAGGTATGCGGACATTTACTCAGGAACTTATGCCTAATCCGTTACCATATGATTGGCTAGAAAACGATCAGAAATCACAGATCACTATCTCCCTCAGGATAAATGATAATCAGATTGTGCCTATATGCAAGTGTGCAACTGCAAAGAAGATGTTGGATGAGTTACAGAAAGTGCATGAAAGATCAAACTTCAGCAATAACCTTTGTTTCATAAGGAATTTGTATCAGTCTAAGCTAAGTGAGAGCCAGAATATGAACTATATGGAATATGGACTATATAAGAGACACTTGTGGAGCTAAGTGGTCTTCCAGAAAGTTATGACACACTTGTCACTGCACTAGATGACCAGCCAGATAATGAGCTCACATGTTCATAGCGACATTGCTTTTTTGATGTCGGCTCTTTCTATCATTGTGAAGCAGAATTCATCAAGTGTTGGATTCTTCACCCACTAGTAGGGAATGTGAGCTGGGTTTAGACCGTCATGAGACATCACCCTACTGGTGATGTGTTGTGGCAATAGTAGCTCCACTCTGGTGCGAGGAGAGCTGCCTCCTGGAGTCCGGACGCCTCTTGTTCGTGGTGCCGCTTCTGCCCATTGAGGTAATTGCTCCCTGAGTTTCGTCCGGATCAGTGCCTGAGGTTTCAAAAGTGCTGGCTGTGGTGTTTCTATGCTCCTGGGGCACAGAGCTTGCTCAGTGTACAGCCATAATGATTGGCTGCTTGCCACGTCCCCGGGTATGTAGTTACATTTAAAGATGACAGCTGCATCATTTCAGAGGAGGGACATACTCTAGAAGAAGGGACAATTAAAGGTGAACTCAATCAGCTCAAATGCAAAGAAAGTGTGTACAGTGCAAGACAAGATCTGCATGAAAACTGTATCCATGTATGGCACAGACATTTGGGGCATAGACACCCAGAAGTAGTAAAGAAGCTAACTTAACAACAGCTTGCAAATTTTAGCATATATCTATATGATGAAGCTTTTTAATTCCATCAATAACCCCTTGGTAAGAGTATATTTACAAAAATCACACTCTATTTATACTTGCATATAGAACTCTCAAGCTGAAATTCATTGCTGCCCCCCTCTTTCTTAGATCACCCCTTCTATCTTCCATGGGAAAGAATAAAAAAAAAAGAAAGAAAGAAACATATAAAGATAAAAGAAAAGAAAGAAACAAGACCAGTTCTACTCCCCCCACCAATACTCCATCCATGGGCACCAGATATTATATATATATATATATATATATATATATATATATATATATATATATATGACATTTCTGTTGCGTATCAAGGAATACTGGATAATCTTTCATCTATCATGACCCAGTTTATCTACTATTTCACCCTCAAGGAAGGTATGCTATTTTTTTCCAGGACACAGAAATTGTAATTCTAGCTGCCATAAATATAAACTCGATTAATTTTGAGGAGGAGTACCTAGTTCCACCTATCCTCACCCCCTGAAGTGCTATCTTAGGATCACATTGCAAATCTCTCTCCCAATAAGATTGCACACTTTTTATTCAAAATTTCTTCCCTTTTGGGCATAACCACCAAATGTGCCACATATCTCTTATGATGTTACACCACCAAAAACAATTTGGTAACACTCCCACGCAGGGCCGGCGTCAGCACCCGGCAGGGTGGGGCAGCTTTCGGGGGCCCCCAGCCTCCAGGGAGGCCCCACTGACAGGGCCAGCCTTTGGGGTGTGTGATGGCGCTTCACCACAAAGGGGCCCACTGAGACCATGCCGCCCAAGGGCCCACAAAAACCTGGAGCCAGCCCTTCCCCCACGCATATTTTGGAGGCCCTAGCTGGCACCATGTTCCATGTCACTAATACTTTCACACTTGATTCTATAAGTGTTGCATTCAAGGCACACTTTCCCGTTCTCTCACCTATCCCTCCCCACCACTCACCCTCATCTAAATCTCTATCCCAAGCCATCCTGTCCTGCCTCTACCTCCTGAGGACCTAAGATGGTGCTTCTCAAAGTCTGTCAGGTCTTACGGCATCAGAGATCCATATTTTATATTCTGTAAAATGAAAAATCTGATTAGCACGAAAAACTTCCTCTTGAGTTAACTCAAATCTTGGGTTACCAAATATAGCCATCAATGGAGTGGTTCTGGATTTCAAATGTTTAATTCTATTAGCTTTGTCCCACACTCTTGGATCCTCCCTCAGTGTTGGGCAAGAAAATATTGGTCTCTCACTATCAGAGATCCACAGTAGCAAATCTATTGGGTACCGACCTATTGCTGCTTGCTCCATTGCAACCCACCTCGGGCCCTCTTGTTGCTTTTTTAGTAGTGACAATTGTCCTACTATTTACTCGACTACCTTTCTCTCGCCAAATAAATTCAAGAATTGTTTTTTGCATTCTATTCAAGTCCTCTGACTTATTCAAGATGGAATGCAATTCTGCCAAAGGCAAGACAGGGAAGTTGTTTCCCCCTGAAGTTTCTTGAATAAAGGTTGGTAGTTTGCACTTTAGATCCCATGAAAAGTGAGGGTCAGTTTAATTCCCAAATATTCAAGTTCTGTGTGTGCCCATGGGAACTGGAAGTACTTCACTATGCCTGACTCTGAATTTATATTCAGAGCTACTGATTTGGCATCCTAAATTTCTAAGCCAGATACTCCTGAGAATTGCTTTACCTATCGGGAGATAGGTTGGTGATTAAGAGGAGCAGATAATCTTTGAACAATGCACATTTGTGTTCGACTCTCCCACACCTGACCCCCATAATCTCAGTCTCTGCTCGTAATTTTCTATCTAATAGTTCTATTGCCAATAAAAATAATTCCAGGAGAGAGGGAAACCCTTCCTGGTTCCCCTCTAAATCTCAAAAAAATCTATCTTAAAACTGCTGAAAATATGGCCACATTTTTTATAATATGCTTTCGACAATCCATATGGACCAGGGGGCTTCGGTATTTCCAGGTTTTTAATTGTGTCTAGGACCTTCCTCACCGAAAAGTGACATAAGACTCTTTTGTGATTTTGACAGTTGTCCACAAATACTGTCCAGAATCCATTTCTCCATTTCTTTGCATTCTCTCTCAGGGGGCTTAACATAAAGCATTGAGTAAAATTTGAAGAATTCCTCTGTTACTGACTCATGGTTCTGTGTCAGGAGCCCATTAGGCCTTCTAATCTTTGAAAAGCTCATACCTCTATGTCGAGGGGCTAGTCTATGTGCCAGTAATCTTCCAGGCTTATCAGCCATGGAGTAAAACATAACCTTATTCCATCTTAGATCTTTCTCTGCTCTGGTAGTCAAGATCATATAAACCTTCACTCTCAGTTTCACTGTTTGATGCAATAAAGATCGATTAGGCTTTTTCCTTGTGTTCTTTTATCAAATCTTCCAATTTTCTGGATGTATTTTCTATTTCTCTAGAGGCGCATTTTTTTTATTTTAGAAGCCCCTTATCACCGCCTTATGGGCTAACCAGTTATTAGCCATCAAAGTGCTTTTTTTACCCTAATATAGTCCTTTAAGCTCGCTTTCATCTGGTCTTTAGTTCCTGGAACACACAATAGTGCTTCATTCAGCCTCCAACTACAACTCTTAGACTTACTTTTCCAATCATGGATGGTCAAGACCACCTCATTGTGGTCTGACCACGATGTCTTCAGAATTCAGCAATTTGTTACCTTCAGGATCAAGCAAGCTGGCACAAAAATATGATCTATCCAGGAATATGGTGGACAAGAGAGTAGAAGGTAAAGCCTCTAATATTAGGGTTGCACTCCCTCCAGATGTCCACCAAGTCAAGAGAAAAGGGAACCGTCATGGAAAAACTAATTGCCACGCCCCTTTTGTAAAACGAGGCACTAGAGGAATAATACGTTGAAACCTACTGTGTAGAAATTTTGGTTATCGTCCTTAAAATGTGTTTCCTGTAACAGTAGAATATCCACCTCTACTGATTTGTAGAATCTAAATGCAATGTTTTTCTTAATAGGAGAGTTCAGCCCATGTAGGTTATGAGAGACTATTCTGAATGTAGAAAAGTAAGGTTTAATCATCTCATTAAGAGATCAGTCATGAATCTAATATCACCTGGTTTGCTGTCCAAGAACCATATAGCATCGTCAACATCTGCAGATCCCAATGTGACGGGTAAAGCAAAAACCATGGAAGGTGGGGAAGGCACACCTTGAGGGAGCAGGAGAAGAGAGCAGAGGAGGGAAAGAAATACCTTTGCATGGGGACCTGGGGTCTACCCAAAATCAGCAGACTAATGGCCCTTCCCCTGTGTAGTGCACCAAATCGGAGTCGGCAGCTCTTGGTAAGTAGCTTTGTAGTTTACTAGCTGCAGTGCATGTCCCAACTATGGGGCTCATACATGTAGAGTAAGAACCACACTAACACAAAGTGCCTTGTCAGGGCAGTGTGGCTTCTACATGTATCTGCAGATATATGAAACTAAATGTATACTTATATATTGCTAAGGGGCGGTTCCACTTGGTCCCTTCCACACCAATTCCAAGTTTCCCAGAGCAGCTTGCCACTTCCTTCAATTTAACTAGCAAGGTACGCGCATGGGGGTCAGTTTGCCATTTCTTTCAGTTCTCTTTCTGTACATGACTCAACCTGAAGATTATATTAAAAAGGGTGAAAACATCTTGTTTGTAAAATGCAAAAATCTCTCTATGGTTTCAAACTGTCGGCAAAAGGATTGAACTCCAAAATTAACAGACAGATGAAGTATTTCTCAAGCTGATCCATGTTTATACACAAAATGTGTAGCAGAGAAATTGACTTTTTCTTAGTGTACAGCACGGCCTGTTTCATTTTAATCATTACATCTGGGTATTCCGCCACAAGGTGGCACAATTGACTGCAGAAGACTTGTGGCTCCTCCTGGCCCTATAAAAGACCAGGAATCACCAATAGACCCCCAGTGTATCTCTGCAGTCATGACTGCGAAGACCAAAGCTGGCTCTCTATGGTTATTCGCAGGCGAGCGGGGCAACCAAGCCTGCGGCCCTGTAAGCCTATTTCCACCCGTTTCCGGACCCTCCTGCCTCCCAGCCTTGGCTGACGGATCGGGTGACGGTAGGGGAGCACCTGGGGTCGGGTGTTCGGTGACCTTTGCTCCAGGCCGCAGACCCTTTACCTGAAGGGTAGCCGGCCATAGGCATATGGTGAGCCTATAGGGGGAATGGAGAAACCACTGCTGCATTGTGTGTCCCTGGTGTGCTTCTACTGTACTGGGGTGAGTCTTTTGGTTCTGTTCTTTATTTCTGGGGCACTGTTGTGTTTGCTCTGGGGTTTTTTTTCTGTCCCCCTCCCCCGGTCTACTGTGTCCCTGCTTTCCTCGCTGCCCCCCCCTCTTCCCCTTCTCCCCATCGAGGCCGTTGTCGGGGGGGGGAGAAGGGCGCTTTTCGCGGGGGCGGCGCCGCGGGATGACGCGGCCCGCCCCTCGAGGTTCTGCAAGCAGCGCCATCTTACCTGCTCCGCTCCTGTGCTCCAGGGTCAGTGGGGCTGGGTGCGGTTTCCTTCTGGTGTGTCTTCTGCGCGCTGCGGACCCCATTGCAGCTGGATTGTGAGTCGATCCTGCGGGTCTTATTTTACTTGGTGCATGTGCGGTGGGATGGTCATTATTTTTCATGCTTATGTCTTGCAGACGGGATAGCAGTATTGTGGTTTCCCCCGGTTCCTCCCGGGTGGTCTCCTTTTAGCCTTTACACCGTGTTGGCTGGCTGTGCCATTTTTGCTAATCACCATATGGGGGCTTCTGGGGATAGCGAGCTTGGGGGTCCTTCGGGGCAGGCTCGGCTGTGTGTCATGTGCAGGGCATCCCATTTGAGTGGAGGCGGCGTGGTTTGTGTCCCGTGCGCTCAAAGCATTATTGCAGGACAGGTTGGGCTGAGTGCCTCACTCTCCAGTCCTGTCCTCCCGACAGCATCCCCTACTCCCCCGCGCTTGCATTTAGCTCCCAGCGAGGGGGAAGCCAGCAGGGGGTCGCAATCTGATCTGGCGCTGCTCGTTGCCAGCATTGAGCGACAACTGGCCCGGCCGGCCGCGGGCAAGGCCTCTAGCAAAAGGAGGCACCCAGACGTGGACTTGCCCCTTTTTGCTGATGAGGACGAGGGCCTTGACATCTTTGGTGGCCGTGACTCCCCGGAGGAGGGGGAGTTGTTCCGTCTCGGATTCCTCTGGGGATCGTCAGGGCGAATATGATAGTGACTTAGGGTCTTCCTCAGATGAGCATACTTGGCTCCCGGATGATACTGACAGGCCCCTGTCGGCTGTGTTTGATACCCTACACATCGCCCCCCCTAAGGTGGCGAAGAAAAAGCAGGGTGAGCTCTTCCGCCCTGACAAGCAACGCTTGGAGTTCCTGGAGCAAGGCCATTTTGCTAATATGGTCCTCAAGGAGTGGGAATGTCCTAACAGGTTACCCTCGGTGCCCAAGGGTTTAGATAGAAGGTACCCCTTCTCGGCTGATTTGATTCGTCGCTGGTCCCCCCGAGGTGGACGCTCCGGTCCTGGGGCTGTCCAACACTTCGGTCATGCCGTCCCCCGACACTACTACTTTGCGTGATGGCACTGACCGGAGTATGGATCAGCTGGCTTGTCATGCCTTCACCTTTGTTGGGGCCGGTTTGCGTCCGGTCTGTGCCGCGGCTATTGTGGCCATCGCTCTTAAGAAGAAGGTCAAGCGCCTTGCCGAGTCCGCCCGGAGGACTATAATGACCTTTGGCTTTGTTCTGATTATGCAGCCTTTGTGCTACCTGACATGGATGACGCAGTCAGGCTAGGCGGTAGGGCCTCGGCTCTGTTGGTCGCTATGCGTAGGTCTATCTGGTTGTGTCAGTGGGCGGCTGACACTGCCGCTAAGAAGTCTCTCATGGGCTGCCCTTCACCGGCCTTCGTCTTTTCCGCGAGCGTCTTGACGTGCTGACCAAAGATGGTAGGCTCCCCCAGCGTAGGAAGCAGGCTCGGCCTTTTCGGGGATCCTCTTCCTTTTGTCCCCCAAGAGGAGGTCGTGGGTCCTTCTTCTCGGGTGGTCGCAGAGACTCTTGGGGTTGAGGCAGATCCCGCAGTCGCCCAGGTCTCTCCTGGGGAGTCAAACCCAAACCCCCCCAAGGCCCCTCAGGCATGAGGAGGCGCCCCTCACCCGACCGGGTGGGGGGACGGTTCGGTTTTTTGCTCACATCTGGAGACTGCGCGTCTCAGATCAGTGAATTCAGGAGGTGGTTTCCTCCGGATACAAGATTGCAGCCTGGCCGCCCCCAAGATTCCTATGGTCCCGGATCTCTCTAAATCCTGTGACGGCTCAGGGCCTGCGGTTGGCCGTAAAACGTCTTCTGGCATCCGGAGTTATCTGTCCGGTACCTCTTCAGGAACAGGGTCGGAGGTACTACTCCAACCTGTTCACGGTGCCCAAGAAGGGCATCCTGTACTTAGAGGGCCTCAACAAATTTGTCAGGTTCAAGCACTTCCGCCTGGAGACCTTACGCTCTTACGGGCGATTTCCTGACCACAGTGGATATCAAGGATGCATACCTTCACATTCCGATCTTCCCAGGTCACCAGAGGTTCCTGAGGTTTGCTCTGGGGGATCAACACTACCAGTTTGTGGCCTTGCTGTTCGGTATCACCTCGGCCCCTCTGGTCTTCACCAAGTTGCTGGCTGGTGTCATGGCTCTACTGCGGAACCAGGGCATTCGTATCCTCCCTTACCTGGACGACATTCTGATTGCTGCTCAATCTCTTCATCAGGCCGAGAGTGGTGACATCCACTCTCGAGTCCTTCGGCTGGGTGATCAATTATCCAAAGTATTCACTATCTCCGTCTTTGATGAGGTCCTTCCTGGGCATGATGCTGGATACGTCTCAGGTCAAGATATTTCTCCCTCAGCAGAAGGTGGAGGGCATTCAGGTGCAGGCGTGGGCCCTGCTGTCGTGTCCTCATCCCTCCATCCGTCTGGGGATGCAGTTGGTGGGCCTCATGGTGTCTTGCTTTGAGGCGGTTCCCTTTGCTCAGTTCCACATTAGGCCTCTTCAGTTACATCTCTTGGCTGTTTGGGATCGGAATCAGGAGTCCCTGGATCAGGAGTTTGCTCTGTCCCCTCTGTCCAGGCAGTCCCTGTCGTGGTGGTTGGACTTGCGGAATCTTCTAGTGGGGCGATCAGGCTGGTTCTTTTTCAGTTGACTCCCCACCTACAGGGTCGTGCCGTACAGGTCCGCTCGGACAATCAGACGGCGGTTGTCTACATCAATCATCAGGGAGGGACTCGGAGCAAGCGAGCCCTCAAGGAAGTGTCTGATCTTATCATGGGCGGAGGAGACTGTTCCCTGCATCTCGGCGGTTTACATTCCGGGGGTGGAGAACCAGGAGGTGGACTCCCTGAGCAGGGGGACATCTCATCTGGGGGAATGGTCTCTCAGCAACAAGGTATTTAACGCTCTGTGCCGCCGGGTCAGCCGGATGTGAACCTGTTTGCGTCCCGTCACAATCACAAGCTTCCAAGATTCGTCTCCCTGTCAAAGGATCCTCTGGCCTTCGGCACGGACACGCTAGCGATTCTCTGGATGGAGTTTCGGCTCCTCTATGTATTTCCTCCCTTTCCTCTGCTGGGTCGTGTGCTGCGCAAGATAGCCCAGGAGGGGGTACCGGCCATTCTAGTGGCCCTCTGCTGGCCGAGGAGGTTATGGTTCGCGGACGTCGTCCAGATGGCAGTGGATCGGTATGTCTTGCCCGACCATCCAGAGCTTCTCACTCAGGGACAGCTGCTCCATCCCAATTTACAAACGCTGGCTTTAACGGCTTGGTTGCTGAAACCTCCATCTTGATGGGCAAGGGTTTGCCGGCTTCTGTTGTCGATACTTTGATTCAGGCTCGGAAGAAATCTTCGTCTACTATTTACTACAGGGTCTGGCATGCTTATATTGCTTGGTGTGAGTCCAAGTCTCTATCTTGTGGTGACTTTTCAATTCCCAGGATTCTGGAGTTTTTACAGCGTGGTCTGGATTCGGGCCTTCAACTTAGTATCCTCAAAGGACAGGTTTCGGCTCTGGCAATTTTTTTTGCCAGTCATAGGCTTGTCAAGACTTTTTTCCAGGGAGTTACTCATGAGTGTCTGCCGCGTAAGCCTCTGCTACCACTTTGGGATTTAAACTTGGTGCTTTCTGCTCTACAGTGTCCTCCCCTCGAGCCTGTGCAAGGCCGCTCTACCCATTCTGACTCTTAAGGTAGCCTTTTTGGTCGCTATTACTTCACTGCGTCGAGTATCTGAGCTGGCGGCGCTTTCCATGAAACCTCCTTATTTTGAGCGGCATCAGGATAAGGCGGTGTTCCATCTTAACTCTGAGTTTTTGCCCAAGGTTGTATCTGCCTTTCATCTCAATGAGGACATTGTCTTACCTTCCTATTGTCCTGCCCCTGCTAATTCCAAGGAACGGAACCTTCATTCTCTGGATGTGGTCAGGGCGCTCAAGTATTATCTGATCCCTGCTGAGCCCTTTAGGAAGTCTAATTCTCTTTTTGTTCTTCTTTCCGGACCTAGGAAGGGCTTGCCTCCAGCCAAATCCACTTTCAGCAAGTGGATTAGACAGGCGGTGGTGCGAGCTTATTCTGCCAAAGGGAATAATCTCCCTTCCGCGTTACTGCTCACTCTACTAGGGCTATTGGTGCCTCTTGGGCTTTTCAGCACCAGGCTTCTGTTGAACAGGTTTGTAAGGCCACTACTTGGTCTTCTGTTCATACTTTTTCCAAGTTTTACAAGGTTGATGTTCGGGCCTCAGCTGACGCTGTTTTTGGCTGTTTTTACAATTCTGTGATTACTCACCTGTAGAATTGATTTTACTGTGTATTGTTTCATCCATCCCTTGTTATTGTTGTCTTTGGTTGCCTCTTTATGGTGATTTATTTTTAAAGAAGTTATTCCGTGGGCTGTGTATTTTTTTCTCATGGTTTATCTCTTGGCTTCTGGGATTACTGCTTTTTAACACTGGGGGTCTACTGGTGATTCCTGGTGTTTTATAGGGCCGGGAGGAGCCACAAGTCTTCTGCAGTCAACTGCGCTACCTTGTGGCGGAATACCCAGATGTAATGATTAAAATGAAACAGGCCGTGCTGTACACAGTAAAATCAATTTTACAGGTGAGTAATCACAGAATTGTATTATGTTCTTCTGTATGTAGATGATGTAATCATTGCCCATCTAGAAGGAAGAGAAATTGCAGAACTAGGTCAAATGCTTAACCAGCACTTTAAAACGAAAGACCTCGAAAATGTGACATTTTTCCAGAGAGAGCAAGATGGAAGTTTTTCTCTCAACCAAAGTTCTAAAATCTCATCAGTCCTAAAGCAGTTTGAAATGTTAGAAGCCAAAGGTACGTCAACACCAATGGATCCATCCTACTTGAAGCTAGAAGGAAAAGATCTGCTACCAAACAATGAGAGTTACCGATAGGCAGTGGGGACACTTCAGTACAATAGTGACTACTACTCGCCCAGATATCACAACCTCAGTTGGAATTCTTTGCAGATGAGCAAGCAAGCCACACCAGAGAAACTGGAATGTAATTAAGAGACTGTTACAATATCTTAGGAAACGCAAAGGCTCAATCTTAAGATATCTTCATGAGAAGATTTGACTCTCAGAGGTTATTAAACCGGACCTTCAGCGTGATTTAATGAAAAGCCCAAACTCTTAAAAAACGGCTCCCCAGCATCTAAAATTAATATATTTTACGTTTTTAGTCACTAACTTATAATTCTTTCCCCCACTGGGCTGCAACTCTGTTCAGGAATTTAGGATACGGGCGCTGCCATCTTGACTTAGAAGCATCACACTTACTGAGGAGAGGAGAGTGGGATAAGGTACAGGGGGCCGGGTTATAGCTGTGCTTTGCTCAGACAGAGCAGAGCTGGGGTCAGGTAAAGGTCAGCAGTCCCAGAATGCAGAGCAGCACAGTCAGGAGGCACTTCCTGTTTGCAGGCTGCCTGATAAGATGGCGGCTTCCATAAGCCGCCATCTTGAAAGTTTAAAGGCTGATAACGTGCAGTAGATGCAGGTAGGATGATTTTTAATGTGGCCAATCTGTATGTACAGGATGTGGGAAACATATAAGATAGACTCTTTTTCAGAGTGAAGGTCCGCTTTAAGATGCAGACTGGGCTGGAGAGCCAAGTGATCAGAAATCAACAAGTGATTACTTGTTCAAGTTAGGAGAATTTTCAGTTTCTTGGTCCAGCAGAAAACAGGTGTCAGTTGCGTTCTCTTCAGCATAAGCAGAGTGCAAGTATGTATTAAACTTGCCTGCAGTGAGAAGATCAATGAAAGGACTAAGCACATTGATGTGAAACATCACCACCTGCTTGATTTAGTGGCATGTGGATCACTTGAGTTTGTTTATTGTGATTCTGATAAGATGACAGCTGATGGCATGAGAAAGTCACTATCAAAAGCCAAGTTTGGGGAATTCAAAACCGCAATGGGGCTAACAGGATAAGTAGTTGTTGAGTGGGGGTGTTGGAAAAGCTTTAATGCAAATACTACATCCTGTAGATGACTGTTATGCTATTGATAAAATTAGTTTAAAAGAAAAAAAAACAGGAAGTCTTAGGCAGACCATGTGACTGTATGTATAGTGTGTTTACCTGCTAACAGAAAGGAACATCTTTTGCTCCATGTTGTGATGTGTTGCTGATGTATACTGTTCAGGTTTATGTTCCTGATTGTTGCTCAATAAACAGCTGTTGTTCCTGCACGTTGGAAGAGTATCATGTACAATCTGCTGCTAACAAGCCTTAGCAGGGCTCCAAAGTTTACCCCACATTTTAATTTTATTTCACCAGGACCACACAAAAAAGTGGTCCAAAAGACACTTTGTGCCAGAGCATGCTCAAGACTCATAAATCTGCACCATGACATGCCCTTCCTAGCTTAGCAATGACCCAGAAACTGAGGCAAAGAAAGAGGCATCACTTACAATACATACGTTATTTATGTATAACTGGAAGATGAGATGCTTTGAAATGGCTCATTTGGCTCTATTCCCAAGGTGGATAAGGTACGATAACATCAGGGTGTGCCTGGAAAGGGACTAAAAGTATACAGCCATATAATCCCCTTAGAGAAACCTTTACTGCATAATGTCTCCCAGTGAAGACCTTAGTGACATTCATCCTAGGATGTAACTGATAAAATGGTACCAAAAACAAGGTTGAACAAACTTATGGCCTATTGCCAATTTGCCACAAATTAGTTCTCTGAATTGAAGTACTGTACAGACACAGACTTATCACAAATGATGTTTGTGATTTAGATGCCGTGTATGCTGGATTTGCTGCTCTTATCTCAAAATGATCTAGTAGCGTTGTAGAGTAGAAAGCCATTTCCTAAGATCCCATTTACAGATTAAATGTTCAGGTTATTATTATTATTATTGTTTATTTATATAGCGCCATCATCTTCCGTAGCGCTTTACAAAGTAGTAATTACAGACAGGGTAGAAACATACGGTACATATACTATTTGAAATGCAGTTTTACAGAGTTGACAATGGATATTCTGAGTACAAGATACAATATGGGAGAAAGCCTTGCCCTTGCGAGCTTACAGTCTAAAGGAAGAGGGGTGAAGACGAGGGGGAAGGATCACAAACAGTCAGTATTGAGCTTTGTGGCATGCGCCCTTTAGAAGATTGGTTAGGCAAGATTATATGCTTGTCTGAATAAGTGAGTTTTAAGGGCGCCTTTGAAGGTTTTAAGGGTGGTGGAGTGGGGAATTGGGTGCGGGAGGGCATTCCAGAAGATTGAAGTTGCACGTGAGAAGTCCTGGAGGCGGGCGTGAGAGGAGGTGACCAGGGTGGAGGACAGGAGAAGGTCGGCAGAAGAGCGGAGGCTGCGTCTAGGTTGATACTGTTGGATTAGAGATGAGATGTAGGGAGGGGCCTGGTTGGAAAGAGCTTTGTATGCGAGAGTTAGAGTTTTGAACAGGATTCGCTGTGGGACTGGCAGCCAGTGTAGGGATTGGCAGAGAGGCGCAGAACTGGAGGAGCGAGAGGAGAGATGGATGAGGCGAGCAGCAGAGTTCAGGATAGATTGGAGAGGTGCCAGTCTGTTAGTTGGTAAGCCACAAAGAAGGATGTTGCAGTAATCCAGACGGGATATGACCAGGGCATGCACTAGCATTTTAGTGGTGTCAGGTGAGAGGAAAGGACGGATGCGGGAGATGTTTTTAAGTTGGAGGCGACAGGAGGTGGCCAGGGAGTGAATATGTGGTTTGAAAGAATGACTCCCAGGCACCGAGCTTGGGGAGTTGCTGGTATTGTGTAATTGTTGACAGAAATAGACGTGTTAGAGAGGGGAGGGGGGTTAGATGGTGGGAAAATAACCAGTTCTGTCTTGTCCATGTTTAGCTTGAGGTAGCGAGATGACATGAATGAAGAAATAGCTGAGAGGCAGTTGGGGAGGCGAGATAGGAGAGATTGGGGCCTGAGAGATATATCTGAGTGTCATCCACATAGAAGTGGTATTGGAAGCCTAGTGAAGTTATAAGTTTGCCAAGGCCATGGGTGTAGACTGAGAAAAGTAGGGGGCCTAGGACAGAACCTAGCGGCACACCAACAGAAAGGGAACGTGAGGATGAGACTGTGTTAGAATAGAATACACTGAATGATCTGTCAGAGAGGTAAGAGGTGAGCCAAGAGAGTGCAAGCCCTTGAACCCCAAGAGAGGAGAGAATATCAAGAAGCAGAGAGTGGTCGACAGTATCAAAGGCTGAGGAGAGGTCAAGAAGGATGAGGATGGAGTAGTGACCTTTGCTTTTGGCAGTGAGCAGATCATTGGTGACTTTGGTGAGGGCAGTTTCAGTGGAGTGGTTACGGCGGAATCCTGATTGTAAGGGGTCAAATAAGTTGTTAGTGGATAAGTATTGTGACAGTTCTGAGTGGACATGTTGTTCAAGAAGTTTGGAGGAGAAAGGGAGTAGTGAGATAGGGCGGTAGCTGGAGAGGGCAGAGGGGTCGAGAGAGGGTTTCTTGCTTCGTGCCAGTGGAGAGAGAAAGGTTGAATATGGAGGTTAAGGCTGGAGTGAGGGATGGAGACAGTTGAGGAATAAGGTGGGATGGAATAGGATCGAGGGAGCAGGTAGTCAGGTGGGCCCTAGATATGAGAGAGGTTAGTCCAAGCTCAGTTATTGGAGTGAAGAAAGTAAGAGAGTAAGGCGGGGGGATTGTTTGAAGTGGTGAGGGATTCTGAGGGGCAAAGCCAAGTCGAATGTTGTAAATTTTTCTTTTGAAGAGTGTAGAAAATTCTTCTGCTGTTACTTGGGAGGTTGGAGGAGGAGGTGGTGGGCGGAGTAAGGAACTGAAAGTGTTGAAGAGTTGTTTGGGATTCTGGGCTTGTGCAGAAATCAGTGAAGAGAAATATGCTTGCTTAGCAGATGAAAGGGCCGTCCTGAGTTCCTGAAGGGCTTGTTTATAGAATAGAAAGTCATGATTGGCTTTGGTTTTCCTCCATCGCCGTTCAGCAGCTCGAGACAGCTGTTTCAATCTGGTTGTGCTTGCATTTAGCCAGGGTTGAGGGTTTTTGGTGCGGGGATGGCTATAGGTGAGGGGGGCGACAAAGTCCAGAGCTGAGGAGAGAGTATTATGGTAGTGTGATGATGCAGCATCTATGTCCGTGAATGAGGTCAAGGTCTGAAGAGGTTGAAGTGAGGCAGAAAAGGACTGAAGGTCTAGGTTTCTTAAGTTCCTGCGTCGAGTTGTGGGTTTGTGTGGAGTGGGGTTTGCAGGCATTGGAGAGAGGGTCATAGTCAGCAGATTATGGTCAGAGAGGGGGAGCAAAGAGGACGAGAGGTTTGATAGAGAGCAGAGGTTAGAGAAGAAGAGGTCAATTTTGTGGCCGTCTTTGTGGGTGGGTGCAGTAGACCATTGCTTGAGGCCGAAAGATGAGGTTAGTGACAGTAGTCTGGTGGCAGCAGGGTTTCTAGTGTCAACAGATATGTTGAAGTCACCCATGATGATTGCAGGGATGTCTGTGGACAGAAACTGAAGGAGCCAGGTAGAAAAGCGGTCGAAGAAAAGAGTAGTGACATCCTATATATATTTAGAATATAGTAGATGGCAAATAAATACACTTCCTAAATTATTATCATCCTGACAGGTTGACTGGTTTGCCAATTTGAGCAAGCAATGCTGTGGCTGGAGCCACAGCCAGATGTCTGCTGCTTCTGCACCGCACATGCATGTGCAAGCTCAAACTGGGGGCTTGTGACACTGACTTAGCAGATGTTGTCAGTCTAACCATGAGCACAGGCAATCCTTAGCTCTATTGATGTAGAACATGATACCATCTGGTGATGAGGTGGGAAAAACTGGGATTGAGCTGGGGAAAACATTGTCTGCATGCACAGTGCAAACTGCAAAGCATGCTATTGGAGGAAAAGCTGTCTAGGGTTCGTGATTCAGGCTGGGTCCCTTCCTTCCAGTAAGTGGGAATCATAGTGCTACATGATACAGTAATGAATAGTGGGCTTCTTTATGGCATCTGCCTCAGCTTGTTGATGACCATTTCCTTACAATGCCCCTTTTCACAAGAGTCTGCTCCTTGAGTCGCCTTCTCGTATAGCACCTATAGCCAGGGAGAAGATAATGACAGATCTGAAAACATAAGTTTCTACCAAAGGGTAAATCATAACTTTTACTCCAAGACAGTAAAATCATTCACATGGTGACACGTTTCAAGGACTGATGCACTTAGTCTGATTGCCCCCCCCACCCCTTGCCTGAAGACTTGAAATCCTTCACCAACAAACCGTCTCCCTTGGGGAAACCACACAAAGAAAGGCAAAGAAAGAGGGGTGGGGTAGTTGGCACCACTGTCTCGGTCATATATTCCACATTCCACTGCCTATGGCCAGAGGCCAGAGGAGGAGGCCAAAGCAAGTAGGACATCCCAACAGAAGGACCCAATCCATTCTGTAATCCAGCCACTAAAGGCCTGCCCCAAACAAACCAATTGCTCTGGATATTTCAGAAGTAAAGAAATTACATGTATATCCTCCCAAAAACCTAATTGCTGAATAATTTTACTGTCTTGGAGTAAAAGTTACATTTTACTCTTTTGATAGAGAGCTGAAAGTGGTGCTTTCACCACAGAAGTCAACAGGAAAGTCCTCTACATTTGATCATTATCCACTGATATTTTCCTCTGTCTGGCTAATTGTCACCCTAATTTCCCTACTTACTCATAGGACCAATACATCTATTCTGTACTCATAGCTCTTCATTTTTCAGCTAGTTGCTCCTCTGCCCTTTTAACTGATGACAACTTATACCACTCCCTGTACTTGCTCCAACATGATACAACTCATTCTGTCACCTTGAGCTCTTTCTGTTCTTTTAATGAGTTGTAGACAAACCCCTAGTGTTCAGTGTGCAATATGACAGAGTTGTAATACCTCTCACTGAGCAGTAGAGGACTATAGGGACTCCTAGGTAGTCCTAGAAAATATGGAAAATAAGCTGCTTTATTCAGCACTCGGGGCAAAGGAAAAGGCTGTAAAGACAATAATTCAGATTCTGGAGCACTTTCACCCACTCTCTGCACGTGTCTGATAAGGGGGAAATTTTAGATGGCTACAGAATAAATGCAAAAAAAGCCATTATTGTTTAAACTGATGCAGCTGCTGAGGATCTCTTTGTTTTCTGCCACCCAAAGTATAAAGTACACTACAACTATTAAAATATATGGCAGATTTATCTAAAGAGACAGATGACTCAAAAGCAGCTCATAAGCTGACAAGGCGCCAGGCCCTGACTATCCGCTGACTGTGACTTTGGTTATTAAAGCTGGCAAGATGTGGAAGGAATTATCGGTGAACTCACATCTGGAGAGTACAGTAGTGGAAAGCAACTGACAGGTCTGGATATAGAAGAGTAAGGTCTTTCTTCTAATGATCTTTCTTATTCACAGATCACTTCACGTGACACGTCACAATATTATTAATCTCTATGTGTGCTAAGAAAATATTATGAATTTATGTTACATTGTAGCACTGAAAGGAAATATGCATTAGAATTGAACAGACTTGACTGAAAGTGAAAGTTCGGTCAAATTCTAGCCCCACCCCCCCCCCCTTTCCTCCCCTGGCACTGCGGCAGGATGGGGGGAGAAGGATTAAAAAAAAAAAAAAAAAAAACACCTTACCTGCCTGGTATACAGCACAGTTTCCCTGGAGCTTGGGTGTAGCCGTTTTATGCATGGCCCAGGTCTGATGGTCTTGGTCTCATGGGACGTAGTCGCAACCCTGCTTCTTGGGGGTGCTCCTTCATCCAGCCATTCAAACAGGCTGCTGGCAGGAGCAAGTTGCACACTGCAGGGAATCTTCTCCCGATCCCTATGCTGGTGCTCTGTTCAAAACAACACTTTATCTGTATTCTCTATGGGCCCTTCCACCACCAGGCTGGCACGCCCCCCCATCCACTGCAATGGAGGTGGCGTGTCAAGACCTGCAGTGAATAGAGGGGATGTGCTGGCATCACTGTGACTGATGTCTGAGCCAGGAAGATCAGGCCGGCTGGCGTGGGACTTGGATCCAGTGTTTAGGTAAGAGTGCCGGACTAAGAGCGATCATCTACGGAGGACAAAGGGTCAGTACAGCCATTTTTTTACCTGAACAGTCAATGACTCCCCAGTCAACAATAAAAAAGTTTAGCAAATTGTTCCCCTTCTTATGATAAGAGACATAAGCAGTTTGTGATGGCATAACCCCATACAGATGTTTTGGAATGGCATAAAGATTATTCACTCTTTCACTCTTGAATTACATGGTGGCGGCCATCTTGCCACACACCTGATAGTCCTGCTTACACATGAGAATTAGGGGGGGGGGGGGGGGTGCTGTGCCAGCAGCAATTCACACCAAATTTAGAGAGATCTATGCCCCAGAAACAAGGAGAAGCTTGTTTTTCATTTTTCACACACACAGACACTGAATAAACATCTGATGTAGCAAAAGCAATCTGTGTGAGGAAAGCCGTTACAATGCATCACTATGGCAGTGGCTACCACAAAAGCACTCAGTCAAGGGGATACAATGTATACAATATATTTTATTCAAAGATGAGCCATTACAGCTAAAGGCTTACTACTTCTGGCTAGAAATAAAAGATAATTGCAAAGAGCTATGAGGCACTTTGACTGAGGAACTTGGTTTTTTAGAATCAGCTTTTTCATGTGTGTGGCAAGATGGCCACTGCCATGCATGTTTAGGAGTGCAGAATATGCCTGCTATTCCAAACATCTGCATGGTGTTAATCCCTCTCAATAAGCTTATGTCACTAATTGCCACAAAGGGGCTTTAGGGGAGCAATTTACTAAGCTTTGATTTTTTTGATTGGAGGTCCACTTTAAGAAGCACTGGGTAGTTACGTGACTACTTTGCTATGGTTGCTGAACATATATATATATATATATATATATATATATATATATATATATATGTGCTGGGTGACCAAAAAATAAGCTGACCATTTTTCAGAGGGGCACATATGGGACGCTTACTTTGTGACAGCTTAACATATTACTAGGTTCATATTTGTTAGCAACAACATTGTATGATGTGTAACCAATGTTGTCACTGCTGAAAATAACCTTTGTTAAGCTATGGCAATGTAAACGTCCCAAATGTGTCCCTTTGAAAGAGTGCCAAGGAAGCCCCCCTCCTCATATACTTTCACAGGGGCATTTCAGACAGCACATTGATGCTTGATCAAATGCTTTAGTGCCAGCTGTTGATCTTTTATATTCTATCCTGTGTTTAACGTTTTCAGTTTGTTGATGACTACAATTGAACTTTGCCAACTAGTTAATCTTAATTGGGTCGATCATTTGCCAGCTGGTCTGGCGATGGGCTGTTTGTACTTTCAACAAAATGATAAATCTCTTACTTTCTCCTGCTGCAGGGTAAGCCTATTACATTGAGATACATTGGTGGCTATAAAAAATCATTACAATGTATCACTAACTGCCAGCTGTGTTTACTTTGTAGTAGGAAAATGTAACATATTTATCAGCTGAGAGACAGAGAGGTGTCTGTAATAAAAAATATATTCAGCCCTACAACAGAAGATCCGGCAAATTACACTTGTCCTTTAGGATCCTTTCTCACTGGGGTGAGGCGAAAGCGATCTTTCATAGGCAATTTTTTATTATAGCGATTGCAAAATGTTCGGATAGCGATTTACTAACGATCATGATGCGATAGCATTTTTATAATCAACCAACTTAATGTGCCACAAACAAATGACAAAGAAAATAGAGCATCTGACTGGCTGCTGACTGTATCAGAATCGCTATCGCTTTAGCATTTACATGGGATCGATATTGATCAACAGCCTGAAAACGCTGCATTTTTCACATCACCCTGCAAATGACCAGCAATTGCAATCGCAGGTTCGGGTGCAGCAATTTAGAAAGGAGGAGCTGGGGATGCATCCACCGGAAGAATCGACTCGTGGGCCCCTCTGGGATCAAGCAAGATCACTGGCGCCCCGGGGGGTCTCACAAAGCACGGCATCCAGTGCTGGATGCCCCAAGGGTAGGCTAGCAGCTGGGCCTGGAATCATTTAGATCCTAGGGCCTGGATTTAAGAGTGAATGTAGGGCAATTTGATGGCAACTGAAATCGCAATTGCCTTGTCCCAGTGTAAAAGGAGCCTTAAATTGCTCAAAGAAATCAGAGGGCTGGTTTGATTGTAGATCTTTACCTTGGCATTTTCTTTTCTTCATAAGCGACACAGGGTGGTCTGATACGGGGAGGCCGATTCATTAATAGCGGCAGGTAGCGACTGTAGCAGTATTTTCACAGCGCCCGCTAGTAGTCGCTGTGCTTGGCCATTGTTCGGTTGTTGACAGCGATCCCGTCGGTGTGCAGTAATGTTGAATACAGGGTGACGAGTCGCTATTTGACAGGTTCCGAGATGTATGGGTGCGCATGATAGCGACTGGTCAGAGCGACCGGCTCCCACCGTATTCATCAAAAAATCACGCTCAAAAAATTCTCGCGCTGTGAAATGCATGTTTAAACCCCAGAGCGCTGGCGGCGATAGGTTAAAAGTCGTTTTTTAACCCCCAAACAACCATATTTTTGGAAACCAAAAAAAAAAATTTTTTTAAAGAATTTAGTAATATGAATACAATAATATCAGACCTGTAATATCAATTCTGCACAATTTTTTTTTTTTTTTTACCTTAAAAAAATTATCTAACATTGCAGAAGTGGTCACAGAATTTTTCACATTTAAGAAAAAAAAAACATTAATAACAATTAATTATTAATATTTAAAGATTGTTCCATTGAAATGCATTGGAGAGCGCCAGGTAGCGAGAAGTCCTACCTGTCGCTGTTCAAGGTCGGACGCTGGCACTGTGGGCTGAGGCTGGAATAATGATGAATGAGTGGCTATCTGGCGCTATCTCAGTCGCTAAGCAGGATTGGCTTGATAAATGTGTGATTGTGGTGGGGAGCCGGCGTTCTCGTGGCGGTGCCCGTCATTACCGGTCGCTCACCCGTTGCTACCTGTCGCTATTCCTTCATAAATAAGGGCCATAGTAAAATATTAGGGCCGTGCGCTGACATCTTGTGCTGAGGAGAAAAGTAATTCATAGATTCCCTTAGCAGCATGACTTTGGATATTTTAGCTTTGTTGCAAGTGGTTACTTTTGAGTCTTTCACATTTGTGCCTCTTCTAGGAAATTGTAACCACTGCTGGTTGGAACCTCAGATAACACCTACCAAGATAGGGACAACAGGACTTCTATAGAAACAAACAGTACTGTCCCAGTACTGCAGCACCAGCATACACCATCCAGTTGTTATTTTCACCATTTTATTCTTCTGTCATTTTTAAAGTGGACCAACACCCAGGATTTTGACTATCCTGGGTTTTGGTCCACTTCGGCGGGGCACCCCGATCGGGGGTGCCCCGCTGTGTGAAACCCCCCAGAAACCCCAATAAACTCACCTCTCCCCGCTCCCACGTGACTGCCCGGTCCAATCCCCGCCAACGTCCAGGCGGGGAACAGGAACGTCCAAGCGGCTTCCGCCGCCGCCTCCCTCGCGTCACTTTCGGCGCGCGCGCGCCCGTGCCGGCCATTCACAGACGGCCGGCGCGGGGGCGCGCACGCCTAGAGGGGCGCGAGGGAGGCGGCGGCGGCGGAAGATAAGGTAGGTGAATTGGGGTGTTTGGGGGGGTTTCACCGAGATCGGGATGTCCCGCGGGGTGGGAGGTGATCGGCCCGGGAATCTTATAGATTTCCGGGCCGATCACCTCTCGGTGTTGGTCCACTTTAACATCAAGAACTCTTCTCAAGCGGAAGGGAACTCAAAAATGGGTCCACTGCTCATCTGCTGCCCCCTCCTACCTGGCTGCAGGCGAGCGCTGCTGTTGGCTCTCTCAAACGTGGCACTGTCACAAGGGTGTAGCAGGCTGGCCACATGCTGGGCATGCTATTCGGGTGCAGCCATTCAGGAAGAGGGAGCTGGGGATGCGTCCGCCGGAAGAATCATATCGTGGGCCCCACTGGGATCAAGTAAGATTACTGGCGCCCTGGGGGGTTTCACACAATGCCCCAAGGGTAGGCTAGCAGCTGGGTCTGGAATATTTTAGATCTTAGGGCCCGGACGTGTGGGTTTTGACTCGCTTTAGGGTTAACCAATTTCTATATCCACTGTCAACAGTTACTCAGATTACAGTTGATCAGTTGATTTACTTTCATCACCAATAATATTCTTTATGCACGCCAAGGAAATAGTTATCTTTTTGAAATTTTTGTTTTAACTTTGCAAGAAGCAGCTGGAAATATTTTCAGTATTTTTATTGGACTTCTGAAGGACATTAATGAACAATGCTGAGTGTCTTCCAGCGTATGTAGAGAAGATGTTGGTACTACTGGTTGCTATAAACATAGGTTCTTAGCTTGAAAACAATCCACTTGTTATTTCTATACTCTTCAAACAGATGTTCTTGTGAATGGTAAAAGACTAATCATTTTTCATATGTTCAGTGAAGTGCATTGAAGTGCGTCCGCAGAAACTGGCAATTTAAATGAGGCCAGATATTTTTGAGTTGAGTCAACCTGTTTCATTTATAAATGGCTGGGGGGAAATGAACTGTTTCAACAATTCCTTTTAAAGAGGAATATTAGAGGCCATGGAGTCTAAGAGACTTCTGGGCCTTCCGAGTTCCAGTCCCTGGGGCATTCCGAATTGGGATGCCCCGCTGTATGAAACCCCCCGAACCCCCCGGAACACTCACCCTCTCTCTAAGCCCTCACAGTGTCTGTGCATTCTGGCCGCATCCCCAATCACCCCTAGCCGTGCACGTGCCCGATCTTCCTGAATGGGAGGCGTGGTCACGCAATGGCTGCCAGGTGGCTGGGGGACGCGGCTGGCGGTGCTGCACTGCTCCCTTCGGCACCACTCAACAGCTTAGCCGTCCTCGGCGCTGACATGACAGCCGAGCCGAATGACAGCGAGCACGCTGACTGGCTGAGGTGAGTGAAACGGGGTGACCTAGGGGGTATACATAGCGGGGCATTGGAATTCGCAATACCGCTGCAGAGCGAAGACAACACACAGTAAAGTCAAATTTGTGTGTGTTGTTCTTCTTTAATTTTGTCTGATGATAATGAGCACTGACCCCTTTAACAACTCCAAATGCCACCTTTTCCAGAATCCTCAGAACAATCGAACAAGTTTTTATCCCCTCCATGACCACATACAGCCTCAGCTTGCTAATTAATGGAAGAGCTGCTTCACTTAAAGTGTCCCTGGGGCATCCCGAATTGTGATGTCATGATGTGTGAAACACCCCAGTTCGCCCAGAAAAAAACTCCCATCTCCTCGGTCCAACGCCGCATGTGTGGCCTCTTGTCCAATCAGAGTCCTTTGGTGTGTTTACATCCTTTGGAAAATGGCTCTGATTGTCTTCAATGTGGAGCACACTTTGCCGCACCCCCGTTTCCCTGGTTGTGTGCACACTCCCTCCCCAGCCTATCTGAATCACTGGGGCGGGAGCACGTCAAGCAGTCGGGGATGCAGGTGATGTGGCAGTGCACGCTTCCCATTTAAAACAATCAGAGCCGTATGCCGAATTAAGAAGTCATGGCAGATGGCTCTGATTGGATGAAAGCCCGCACATGCATCGTTGGATCAGGGAAAGGTGAGTTATTACTGGCACATAAGTGGGGAGGGTTTCACACATTTCAACCTCCCTGTAGGGGGGCATCAGGAGCTTTTCTCTCTCTATCTCTCTCTTTTAATCTCCAACTCTCTCTCCTTCTTTCTCTCTTTCTTTATCCCTCTCTTTTCTTGCTTCCTTTTTTTCTCTCTCGCCAACTCTCTCTCGTTCTTTCCCCCTCTTTCTTTCTTTCTTTTTTTCCCACATTCCCTTAATCTTTCGCTCATTTCCACATTCCCTCCAACCTCTCTCTTTTCACCTTCTCTTGCTGTGACATTTTTCCCTCTCTCAATCTCTTTTTCACATTTCCTATTATTTTTCTCTTGTCTGAATTCTTTTTTTCTCGCCCCCATCTCTCAGTCTCCCTCCTTTCCATGCTTCCTGTCGCTCTGGTTCCATTTTTGTGTGTGTCTCTAGGGAGCGCCATCTCGGAATCTTGCACAGGGGGACACTTACCCCCAGGCTGGCCTTGCATTGCATGCTGGGTAAAATCCTCTACCCGCAGCAAAGAAATAGCAATATGCCATTTACTCCAGCACAGACTAGCTTGGAGAATGGGCCATTACAGTTGAAGGGACTGTTCAGAATAAAAAAAAAACAAAACGACCTCAATACTTATACTCAAAACTACGACAGATGCTGCATTGCACCTTTGTTATCACACAGAAACATCCTCTATATCTAATCAAGCACTGTGTCTTCAATGGGAGGATGGTGTATCAGGACCCTGCAGGACTCAGTCACAGAAACCAATCTCTGTGCTCCAGACTGGGAGTAGGTATTTGCAGATGGACAGCTCAGGATTTTCACTATCCAGGGTATTGTTCCTTATGACTGGACGGCCAGCCAATCAGTGGCTTGTGCCTCCATTTAACCCACCTGCTGTATACATTTTTATCCTAAATCTGTATGCCCCAGGGCAAGAAACAAAACCCGGGATAGTGAAAATATTGGGGTTTGTTCTGCTTTAAAGTGCAGAGGTAAGTATATGTCGCCACCTTCTATCCCCAGCCCAGTGCCCCAAAACAGCCTGTGTTTCTTTTTTTACCTCAGCTTTTGGTCAATATTCATAGCAACACAAACTGGATGCAGTCGGTCATATTGCTACCTGGCTGAACAGCCCCGCCCCTAGTGATGATGCAGTACACACAGCTCAGCAATAGGGAGCACTTCAACCTAACTGTAACTGAATGAATTAGCATATGGCTGCCATTCACCATAATACTACTTCCTGTTGTTTTTCCCTGGTGTTTTTATGGATATTGGGCAAAAGCTGAGGTAAAAAAAGAAATACAGGCTGTTTTGGGGCACTGGGCTAGAGATGGAAGGTGACCACATAAACTTCCTTTCTGGGTATAGATGCACAATAAATGACATATTATTACAAGGTAGTAATTAATCACAAACATGCAAGTGAATGCTCCCATAATAAGGAAGAATAGAGGAGAGATGTCCTCTTCTAAAGGTATGAAGGAATAAAACCTTGTATAGAAGCTGAACAGCACATTTTTAGCAAATTAGGATCTAACAGGTAATCCTTGGCAAAGCATTGCTCTATGGTATAGTCCTGTAAGTACATCTCTCATTTATGTTCCCAGTGGGAGACTAAACTTCTCATTTACTCTAAACAAGCCTAACCCTAGCTAAGCTTTACCTAACAGGTAAGTATTAAGTGCTTACATGATGTTGACAAATCGTATATATCAATAACATTATTTATTAGGAGTGAAAGGTACCAGAATAAATGTATACTAAGGTCAAGACTTTATTTTACAAAGGCTTACAGAATCTCGTCATTTTTCTTTAGTAATTTGGCGACACGTCTCCCGATGCTCAGGCTATGGACCTTCATAAATTTGTATGAGCTAGAAGCTACACTGGTAAACGTGCAATGTGTCATATCACTGTATGCTTCCAAAACTCTGTTTATTCTGCAGCTTGACACAGGAAATAGCAGAGAAAGGTTGCTGTATATTAGCCTAAGACCCCTTCCCTTCCACCCCCCCTCCCCTACGTGTTGCTTATGGACAAACAGAAGCTCCATTCATGGTGACTAGGCCGCAGACCTGAGCCGTGAGATGTTACTGTGAAACTTTATATTCAAAGTGCCGACTTCTTGTTGGTGTTTTTCCAATTCCTTTATAAGCTTCGTTCGTGACAAAAAAAATGTTGGCACAAGCAACGCATGAATATTTGTTGGGTGTAGAGAAAATATATCAGGCTCCACCAAAACGTAAAGAGAAAGCGCAAGCGATAGAAGTGTTTGTTTGGACAGAAAATAAATGTGCTGAAGAGGAACTTGAAAGTCCACCTTCTGTTTAAGTTAAACTCCCTTGGGAACATTCATCTTGGAAAAGTTTTGGTTGAGCTTTGAGAAATTCTCACAGTTACTTTGCAGGTCGAAGAAGCAAGAGTCGGGTGTGGAATTAGGAAAGGTCCTCCAAATGAAGCTCCTCTCTGTTGCATTGATTTTGGGCATTATGGGATACAGTGGATGGGCCCAAACATCTCAGGCAAAGCTAGAAAATAGAGGTTTGCATCAGACTAGCCAACAAGAAGGTAACACAAAGCAAACAGAAGTCAGAAGTTCAGCTGGAACCAAGAAGATTCTAAAACAGACAATCACCAGATCAAGACCAGGCACTGGACAAGGCTTTGCAAGCCCGTTAGTTCCAGGTAAGTTTTTCTTATATTAATATGATGTAATAATTAAAATGGATCTTGAACAGGGCAGTTTCTAGGCAATATACGGTAGCGCTCAGTGTGGGAAGGGAAAAATTCTGCCACCTCATCAGCTGTCCTATGGTGCTGCTGCTGTTCATTACCCATAAATATATTTTGCTGTACCTCTTCCTTAGAAACATGTCGGGCCCCCTCCTCATGACTGAGCCTAATATAATGGCACGAGGGGCCTGGCTTCTGGCCTAAACCACTAACAGTGACCCTGACTCATATACAGAAAACAGGATTACTGGAATAAAGGCACTGGATTTGGTGCCCAGGGTGACTGCCCTGTTCGCCCTTCCCTAGAAACAGCCCTCATCTTGATTACAAGAAAAAGAACAGGAAATACGCCCATCCCGATTTAGGATCCTTGTGAGATTGCCTGTATGCTCACCTTGCTGGTATTCTCACGCAGCAAGGGCTCTTGTCTAGTTAACGCTGTATGCTGTGCATATTCATGCATAGCAGAGAAATCTGTATGACAACAGACCCCCACATGGACAGCAGAGAGCAGCTGCATACCCGGTTTCCCTCTGGCTGACATGTGCACTCCCATGACTCTCGATCTGAATGGCTGAGTGCTGTAGTGCGCATGAGCAGAAAGAAACTGGGGGTGTCTGTGCAATAGAATCACTGACAAAGTGAGTATACAGGCCATTCCAGTGGGAGTCACACAGCGGTGCATCCCAAATCGGCATCCCCTGGGAATTGGCTGGCCCAAAGGATTTTGGTCCACTTAAAGACACAGTGGGCTCTCCAATCAAGCAGATCTAAAGTTTAATTAAACTATTACAATTCTCCTGTGGCACCATCTGCTGATACATTTTGGGAGCCACTAAATCGAACCAGACAAATGGGATCTTATCGTTAGTTCCCTAGATAACTCCAACTTACCACACGTTAGCTAAGCAGCTATTCATTACCATACCAATACCATGGTACCACAGAAAAAAGTGGATATTGTTTATAAAGTCTAACTTGAAGCAAAAAATATTGTATTTGCAAGGTATCTATGGGGATTAAATACAGACTGCAATGTAATGGCCCAGCTGTCTGTCGGTTACATATGGAGGAGATAGTGTTATAATCATACAGTAGTTATGTTCTTTGAAGTCCATATTAATGCACCTGGGATGAATTCCCTGAATGGGTAAGGTTTAATCAATCTGTAGTAATCAGCAGCAGTGGACGGCAAGTGTCTTTTTTTTGTTTTTAGCCAATTGGCACCCTTTAATTATGTTTTTAGCCAGACTATAGCAGTGGAATGCACTTTTTTTTTTATAAAAAGTTTTTACAATGTTTTTATTCTTATTCGCAGTACAGTACAGTGCAGTACTATACATCAAATGTATACACAGAATAAAATAAAAAAAATAGTTCCAGCGGCTTTTAAACACTTTTGTAAAAAATAAACCTCCCATCTGTTATATACATTTTCACTTAACCCCTAACTCTTCAAACCTTGCCTTGACCCTGCCAGGTGTGTATTATATATAAACAGGGGCAGACTGGCCATAGGGAGACCATAGGGAGACCTGGAAAAATGCCCAGTGGGATGCACAGCTTTGGGGCCAGTTGGGCTGCTTCTTTTAACACCCATATAAGTCCCCCTCCTAGCCCCCTGTACCCAGCCCCACTATACCCCACAAGCCAAGGAACCCCAGCCCCCAATGCTATAGCCCCTTCATCATGGTCAAGGGGGCCTCAGCTGGGCTGGTAAGATCCAGGGTTGATTTTTGGCCCCAGTCCACCGCTATATATATATATATATATATATATATATATATATATATTAGTGAAAAAAATAATTATGGAGGAAATCCACCCCCACTGTAAAGTCATGCAGTGTCCATTTTCAGACGTCAAGTAACCTCTTCATTTAAGCAATGGGTAAAAAAGTTTAAAAACAGTTCTCTCAGGCCTTTTAAGACTTTGGAATGGTATCAAACACAAAACTGAGTCTATTTGTCTTGGTCTAATCTTTTTATGGGTACAGTTTGTTTTTGCTAAGACGTGGCAATTATTTATTTTGGCTGCAGTAAGTTGAAACTGGAGTTGGTGGAGCCTTTGTGCTTCCTTTGTAGTAAAAGCTTCTACTGTAGTGTTCCCCAAACCGCACCTTGAGAGCCACCAACAGGTCATATTTTGCAGATCTCCAAACATATACACAGGTAAAGTAACTAGTAGCTGTATGTGGAGATCTATGAACCATGACCTGTTGGTGGCTCTCAGGGAGAGGGTTGGGGAACACTGCCATACAGATGTGTGTTGGATGAGAAATGTGGTCTAGACCAGTGTTACCCAACCCTCTCCTTAAGTCCCACCAACAGGCCATCATTTGTGGCTCCCCACCTGGCTGCCTCTAATGCTCTGTCTGAGCAATAATTACTTCAAGTTCAAATGTTCCTACTGTAAACCTTTGTGGTGGGTCAGAAGATAATGGGGCCTATAAGTTACTCTATGCATATTTATCATGCAAAGACATATAGTATGGCCATCAAAATCAAATCTGATGCCAGGCAGATTGCGTAAGATTTTCAATTCTGACTTTAATGCCGAGTAGATGTATAAATAAGGGGAATCCAATACCTCTACTGTACATTTTAGAGTTGAAAACCTATGCATTTGGCCAACAAATGGGTTGGCTGCAAACTTCACAAAAAGAGGTGATACACTGTTTAATTGCCAATGCAGGAAGATTCCTCTCTGCTGAACACACAATTAGATTGGCTTAATTTGATTTGATTAGATTGAATTAACTACTTATAAACTTATTTCATATGTGACTTACCTTTCAGGAAAAGGACAATGCCTGGTCAATGGAATGATCATGTATGATGGAGCAGCTTGGTCCCCTCGCCTTTGTACCCTGTGTATCTGTATACAGGGAAAGCAGGTTTGTGAGCCAGTTGACTGCGAGCATGTGTCGTGTCCCTCTGGAAAGCTACAAATACCTCCAGGTGGATGCTGCCCTGTCTGCATTAAGACCGGTATGTGATTTAAAAAAATATGTCTTGATTTCAAAATCAAACCAGCTAATTCACCTAACTCATCTATCCAACCGAATAGCTACATAACCCAGCCCAACCTAACCATTACTTGACCTAAACTAGACCAACAGTCTGACACAGTTGGAAAAGAAAACTCCCTTGCCCCTCTGCATGCATGATACTTAAGCATTGTAAGCACCTTCATTTGCTTCTGCATCCACTCAAAGTTGAAACGCTGCCTTTAACGATTTTCAAGTGGTAGGAGCCATTTTGGAGCTTTCCTTCTCAGCATCTCAGCCATGCTGCTGTCTGGATTCAACTGACATAACTGACAATGCACAGTAACAGGAAGCCCAGCAGCACTTCCTGTTTGCAGGTGGCCTGCAGATCCAGGAGATGCCATTTTGTTTTTAATTTGTTAAATAAGGTAAATGTTGGTTTGCTTTAAATCATTTTTGACTGTTGGCCAACTTTATGATGCTGGGCGGAGAATGAAGGAGGGTAATTTACCTGATGCTGGGCAGGGAATGGAGGGGGGTTATACATCTGATGCTGGGCGGAGAATGGAGGAGGGTTATTTATCTGATGCTGGTCAGGGAATGGAAGGCAGTTATACATCTGATGCTGGGCAGGAAATGAGGGAAGGTTACTTATCTGAAGCTGGGTGGGGAATAGAGGAGCGCTATACATCTAAAGCTAGGCAGAGAATGGAGGAGGGTTATTCACCTGATGCTGGGCATGGGAATGGAGGAGGGTTATTCATCTGATACCTGAAGGGGGCTGGATATACATGTCATTCAATGGAACGATTATGTCACTTTCACAAGTCGCACACAGGAGTTGAGGTTATAAATAAGGAGCTGGGAAAGTAAAATGGCATATTACTGAAAACATTTCTCCACTGTGTTTTTTTATGTAGTTTGAGGCTGCCCCTGTTCTGCATACATTTTGGGCTCTGGGAGGTGCCCATTTATTTTGGGGCCTGGGGGTGTATCATTTACCGATTCATCTACTCAATTAACCCACTCAGCTTAGGCCCACAGGAGGAACACTGGGTCCATGCAGAAGAGCATCAGGCTTTTCCTGCACCTCCCTGGGTGGTAGTGGGATGTGGGTAATGGACTGCATGCCAGCAGGTGGCTTTCTGACCATCTGTTGGCATGTGGTGGGAGGATAATCTGACCCAGATCCAGATCTTGAGCACATCATTTGTTTGCCCGCTGACATTTTGGTTTCAGACATGGTGACAGTCTGCATTATGTTTGGCTAAGTTCCAGCTCCTGTGATAAAAGCTACTCCAAGGCCGCTTTTACACTTAGCCATTTGAGCTGGAAAAGTCCTGTATGCTGTGTTTCCAGACACAATGCAAACGCAGCTCCATACAAGTCAATCGCAATGCAACGCAACACAAACACATTCAAAACGCAAGTATAAAGTAATGCAGCGCAGCGCAAAAGTGCAGCGATGTGAAATGAGCCTAATAATGATCAAGATTACAGTTAAGGCATGGTCAGGGCGTCTTGGTCTCATCAAGGGTCCTAAGGAAAGATAGGGAAAATATTTGGAATAACATTTTACATAAGCAAAACATCACATGAGAATTTATTTTTTTGGAAGTCAAAGCTGGCGTTTTTGAAGACACGTAAAGCTGGAGATGCGCCCTTGTTTGACTTTACAGCAGATTTAATATGTTCTAGAGCAGTCCATCTAAATCTGCACTGCACCTGCACAAGATGTTTAACAATTACCCGAAAATAGTCCCAAAGTCAGTACAAACAGGAGAGCTCAGGGATATGTAGACATAGGGAGAATGATGGCATTCTGTGGAGTGTGTTGCTGTTTGAGTCTGAAGAGGTAAGTACTAAGGGGGCAGATGTCAGTCTGTTGCACCTTTTACCATCTTGCTTCTGCATAGCTGTTAGCATGTGTTCAAACCTGGAACCATATCTGGCTCTTCCCGGGCTGTATTTATCCCTGGGGAAAAGCCAGGTTTGGTTATTCTGTGGAGTTCTGGCACGCTAGTGACCATGGCACATGGACAACAAGGATGCTGACAGCTGGAGCGCTGAGAAGACCAGGGTGTAGAGTGAACCATTTGTTATCAGCATAAGTGCCCACAAAAGCAGCTGGTCCCCTCTGGGGGACTGAAGGTGAGACCCCTTGGGCATGGGGTGGACACCCGTAGATACAAAGTAGGGTGGGGGACAGGAAAACTGGATATCCCTCTAGAACATAAGGGGGGGGCACCTGCAGCCCAGAACAGTTGGGGAACCAGAATCCTATGTCTTTTTACAGGCTACATAAAAACTTCCAGGTGACCAGAGCTTATCACCGAGATGTGACCACTAAAAAATGGGTGCCCAGTTGGCCAGGCAAACAGGGTGATGAGACTAGCCAGTCCAAGTTCCTGAAGAGAAGAATGCTTCTGCATGAGGAACCACTGAAATACTGAGGAAAAGGCCACACTTAAACCAGACCCACATCCTTACATGAAACAGTGCTCATATGTATCCCTCCACAGGGCAATTCAGATTACTGACAATAATCTATTAACCTTTAGTAACTCCTGCCGTGGCTGATTTTCCCCCCATCATTGCATTCTATGGAGCTGAGGATTCTGGGTGTTCTGCCGCTGTGCATTGTGGGTTAAGTTGGTTAAGTCTAGGCCCCAGCACGTCTGGCATGCTGGGAAAGGGAGTCTCTCAGGTTCTCCAAGATGGCCAATACCAGGGGAAAATCTGTGAGGCAGCATTTTAGGTTTGGGTGGGTGCAGGTGCAAATGTAAGTGCTGACAATGATTCAGTCTCATGCATGCAGATGGGGTGAGTTTTTGGAGTTTTTTTTTTAACTGTGCAAGGTTGCTCATCCAGTTTAACAGCCCTCATCCATCCAAGCAGACTTCCAATCAAAGGCGGGTGGTGGCATTGCAGTGGAGTGGACCCCCCTCATTGTACAGAGAACCCCTCTGTTCATGCTGTGGAGAATTGTTTTACTTACTGTACTTCATCTAAACATTGCTGCTGCCTATTAATGTAGTGAACCGAAACCTGCCCTGGACTTACTCTATCCCCTGGGGCATCCAAAACTGGGATGCCCCACTGTGTGAAACCCCCCCCGGGTGCCCGAAACCTTGAGCCAACGGTGCATGCGTGGCCAGCATCACTTGCATCTCTTGCCAGCTGTACACGGCCCAGCCTGCCTCAACTGAATGGCTGTTCATGGCTGCGCACAGCCGAAGGAAGCAAGTGATGCCACGCACATTGGCGGGTGTGTGGCTAGAGGTTAAATTCTGCTTCTTTAGCCATCCATTAATATGCATGTCCAGAGAAGCTGATTGGACGACTGGGCTCGAGGAGAGGTGAGTTTTACTAGTGACCAAACCAGGTTGCCCCAGGGGGAAGGACCAAAATCCAGGATAGTGAGAATCCTGGGTTTTTGTCCACTTTAAGATCTGTCACCCTTTGTTGCCAGACAAGTTGTAAGCATTTTACATTATATATGTTTAACTGTGATTTTTGCAGGAATTTCCAGGAAAATGACAGCATCTAGTATTTTTTCAGAAGAGTTTGGGCTTTAACATAAAATGTCTTGTTCGTAATTCTTTCAGTTCTTTCTCAAAATTTTTGGGTGAAATATGTGGGAATTAAATCCTATTTTTTAAATTTTGTAGGGTTTGTTTTTTTAGTACAAAAAAATAAAAATAAATGGAAACGGTGTGGGGTCCCCCCTCTGCAGCAAAACCAGCCAGGGCACTTGCTATATGGACTGGTAGACCAGGGCACGGAGGCTGAGCAGCTGGCCACAGCCCTAAAGGGCATTCTGCACTCCTCCGGCCTTTGGTGAAACAGGTAATAAGGCAGGTTTTTTAGGCAAGTCATCCACTTGCTGGAAGGTGAATTGCCAGCCCCTTCTGCCCTGTGAACGTATAGGTGTATCAAGGACCCCTTACCAGTTCAAAAAGGGTCAAGAGTAAAAAAATGCACACATACATATGATAAGACATTTATTGTTATTTTTTTTACTACTTACCTCTTTTGATTGCTGGGTGCTTTCCCACACCATCGATCTTTAGCTGGTAGCAAATGGCGGAAGCCAGGAGGGGGGCAGAAGGTCTGTGCCCTCTGCCCTGCTCTTGGCTTCCGCCACTCATCCTTGGCTTTGCCACTCACTCCTGCCGCAGGGTGGGGCCTTGTACATGGGCGGATTGATCTGATGTCAGCTCACTCACTGGTATAAAAGGCCCCTCCCTGCGGCAGTTAGCGAGATGTCAGAAGCTTACGTGAGGCAGAGAATCCGTGTTCTCTGGCCTGCTGAGGACCCTAGGCCAACTGGTGGATGAGGAGACCCCCGGCACTGGAACCTGGACAGAGGTGACCTTTTATTTGGCTCTAAACAGGGAACATTGCCAGCCACATAGAATCTACGGGGCTGGGGGTTAATGGTCTGATAAGCTTGTAGATTCTATGTGATTGGCGTTTAAAGGTGTGTGTGTGGGTGTGCGTGTGTGTGTTACAGATGTTTCAAGCTTTTTAAAGTATAAGGATTTAAGTATTAGTTGTGTAAGATTAAGCATCATATACCTTGATATTTTAGATTACTGTACTTTATTAGGGGTTGGCTAAATGGAAGTGCTCTAGTTTGTTAAACATGTATTAAATCAAAGCTGTATCTGCATTATGTAGCCAGATGTTGAACAATTGAGACCTTTTACAAAGATATCCCTAGATAGATAAACATGTTTTTGTCTTCTTAGAAGCAACACAGGTCCCACCTGTGTCTATATCAAAGTCTGTCCTGGGAAAAGCAACAGAGCAAAGAAAAGATGTAAGGTTCCTCAAAGTTAAAGCTGTTAAAGCTGCTGTCATACCAGGTGTAGAACAGAATGCAACAAGACACACCAATGCTACAGCTGTAAAGCCACATAAATTAAATACAACAGCAGAAGCAAAAGGTCTAGAAGATGTTGGCCACTCCAAACTTAACGTCTCTAAGAAGAAAGAACAGAATACCGGGAAACAAGAGACAAGCCTGCAGAAAACAGGAGCGACCATTCCCAAACCAAAGAAAAAGTCTAATGGACACAAAGAGTCAGACAGTGGAGACTCACCAAAAGAAGGTATAAGTGAGTCTAATGTGTTTACCTCTGTATTTACTCTTTTTAGCCATGTCAGTGAAGGTAAGTTCTCATTCTTCATGGCCAAGTTATAACTGAAAGTATAAATAGTGATAAATAGTGATGAGCCATATCTGCCTCTCTTTAAAATAGTTTTATGTAAAGCTAGATGTCACTTTTAAAAGTTTAGAGTGGAAGAAATAAAAGTTTATTAAAGTATGACGTATGACATCTCTATATAAACCTGCCTGTCTGCTGACCCACCCACCTACCTGCCTACTGACCGAGTTACCCACGTGTCCACCTATGAACCTGTAAACCACCTACCTGACTACTGGCCCTACCTACCTTCCCACTAACCAAGCTGCTAAACATACATACCTACTCGCCTACCTACCCAACATGTGTGGTGGAGCATGCATGTATGTCTGGAAGTGCACCCTATGCATGTCTGGGTGCGTGCATGTGTGTCTGGGAGTACATGTATGCACATTTGGAAATGCGTACATGCGCATCTGAGGGTGTGCACATGGGAAAGGGGGAGGGATTGTGGATGGAGGGATTGTGACCTACATTATGGCTAGGTGTATTAGCCCAGTTACAGGGATGTTGACATTAACCCTGAATATAAAACTGTCTAACTGATACATGGAATAAAAGGTGATCACCTTGCCCCTCATTTCGTCTCTATTAATATAGCCATCAGCAGCACCAATGGGCCCTCATTTCCCTTCCTTCAGCTTAAAGCGGACCAAAATCCCTAAAAACAACTTAATCGATTTTCCTCCCCATCCCAGGTACATTACCATTTGAATGTTTTCTGCCCTCAATGCTGCTTGATATTCCTGTTATAGTGATTTTAATTTTCATTTCCCCAAGGTATGCCATTGTATTTCGTTGGATCCTGACCGGATACCATTATTTTAAACTAGCTACTTAAGCCCCTCCTTCCCCTACCCATTCTCACAATTTCTGGCTGGGACCAATAGGAGGCTATTGAAAATAGTGCTAGAAAGAAGAAAATATAAGCGCCAAAAATATATTTAACTTTCCCCCAATTTTTCCTTTGAATCCAAAATCATTTGTGGAATAATTTTATCCAATTCATTGCCAGGTTAAGGGATGATGATACATGGGTTTCTTTGGTAATTTAACTTTCCATAGGACCTGGTTGGTTCACTTTAACTGTTCTTCTATGTTATGGTGGTGGTCTGCAGTCCCTGAAGCTTCACTTTATGGTCCTGGAGGCCCAAATGGATCATGATGCAGGTGAAATGCAAGATCCCAAGGGTGCGGGAACTGAGAACTCAGCTTTTACATTTGCAAACAGGGTCAAGATTTTGAGTACCATATATCTGTAAAGTATATACATAGGTTTTGTTGCTCATGAAATAAAAAGAATCAAAATGTCTCACCTCCTAAAGCTTGTACCACCTATCAGACTATTGTTGCTAGTGGCACCTGGCATTACTCTCTGTGCGGCCAGCTTCACGTTTTGACCTTGTACAGGTGGACGAAGTCTATACCAGTAGTGAACGGTGTTTTCGGTGCACCCATACAGGGCCTGGTAGGTGATCAGCAAGCTATATGACTAAGGGCCCCAATGTGGCCTAAAACACATTACAAGTTATGCTTTAGGAGGTGGGATTCATTTAATTCTTTTTATTGGTTTGGCAATGTACACTATTTTTCAACTTAACAAGACTGAAGTGGACGTGTCCAATTACACACCTTTCTTCAAAAAGGAGCACCAATATCAATATGGATACAAAATTCATTATTATGAAAAAGGAGATACTTTTAAAATACACAAAAAAAACACACTGGACAATTAAAATCACATGGATGACCCCATGGTCTCAATAATATTCATGAAAAATAAACCCTAAGGGGAACAATGCATCAAAAGGCCCTATGTGCGCTTATTAGATCCTATTATAACAGTTATTTTATGCCGGCATAAAAATTATATGTGTAAACCCTCAAAGTGTACAACCTATATCTACTACATATAAACCATGAGACATGCTAATAGTCTCCTATACAAATAAGTGTCAACTCTTAACAACAATACCTCATATGTGAAAATAAATAAAAAACTAAATTCCACAGAAAATATATTGACAGACTCACCCAGTTCAAACAGTTATAAGTGAATGGAAACAATAAAGATATACTCAAAGTGCACGTGTGCGCACTAAATGACACCAGCAAACCTGAATATTCAAGAATAAAGAATGGCACATACCCCTCGATTCAAAGAGCAAAAGTTAATTGATTTCGTATCGAGAATCGTAAGTTTGGGTGGGTGTTTGTCATTTTTTCTTGTTTTTTTGCCCATTTCGTATTCGCACGATCGTTCGCGCATAGACGTATATGAACATACGCATTTCGTACGGAAATCGTATATTTTGCGTTAGTTCGTGTCTTTTTCCCGTCAAAATCGTATTATTTGCGTCAGATCCTATTTTTTACGTCCTTCACATGGGCTTGCGACCAATTCAGAGAGGTGATTGCTAATTGTTTTGAAGCCCATTAAAGAGCTGCTTTACGAAATGTTTGCCGGCAGCTATTTGGCCTCGGGAGTAGGATGGAGAGGAGCGAGTTTGTGGCACATCAAGGGCTTATGCTTTTTGGCATTGAGTTGATCCAGATGTCTGAGAGCAGATTGCCCCTGCGTCGTCGCATGAACATCGATAGCATGAATGATGTTGAGCTGTTCGAGCTGACCAGGCTTAATCGCGCTTCCCTCCATAAATTATATAGTGAGCTGCGGCCATGGTTAGCCCGCACCACAAGGAAGGGGCAAGCAATTTCAGGTATGACCAAGATGCTTGGCTGCCTGCAATTTTTGGCGAACGGCTCGTTCCAGAGGCTGGGTGCCCTCTCCGTGGGGATGTCCCAGCCTACGCTGAGCCGCGCACTATCTAAATTTTTGGAAGGCATGGCTGCCATAACTCCAAAATATATTTTTTTTCCGGATGATATGGCAGCCAGAAACGCCATTAAGCTTGGTTTTTATAATGTGGCCGACATGCCCAACGTTATTGGTGCTGTTGACTGCACACATGTGGCACTTGTACCTAGGGCAGCCGACGAGTATATATATAGGTATTGATATTTTGTTTTAGCTTATTATGTTGCCCAACGTGTAATGTAACCTGTTTTCCTTTGCGGCAGCATATTTATTTTTGGCTCATTTGTGTACATGCCTTATTTAGGCTTTTCATTAGTAGTTTCCAATAGAGTGCAGACATGTTTTAAATTTTTGATCCTTTTTTCAATTATCAATTACCCTTTTTGTATGCTTTTCCCTTAAGGAATCGAAAAATGGGACACTCCCTTAATGTCCAGGCCGTGGTTGGGCCGGACATGCGTTTTCTGAGTGTCCTTGCCGGCTACCCAGGATCGTCGCACGACTCCTATATACTCAGACGATCTGGGTTGTTTCGGAGATTTGAGTCAGGTGAATTTTCGGGTGCATGGCTGCTTGGTAAGTGTGTCCTATTTATTTGTTATTACATTTCTGACTAATCTGTTATTTGTGGATATTTCTGTTTTTGTATTCTTTACATAAGCCTGAAACTGCATTTTAGTTGGGTCTTCTTTTCGGAACTCCAAACCAAAATGCTTGCCTCACTTTGTCCTTCAGAATGTTTTCCCTTTAGTTAGGATGTCTGTAAGTTCCATGTCCCAAAATATATTGGTTGTGAGTTTATACCCAAGTATCTGTTAGTTTAGGTTCCTTTTGTAGTATTGGTCTTTAAATGTCAAAGTGGACTTAAACTGCATACATTGTATTCTTTATATAAATGTTGAGTGGCCCTAGTTCCATGTCCCAAAATATATTGGTTGTGAGTTGATACCCAAGTATCTGTTAGTTTAGGTTCCTTTTGTATTATTGGTCTTTAAATGTCCAAGTGGACTTAAACTGCATACATTGTATTCTTTATATAAATGTTGAGTGCCCCTCAGCAGCATCCTAATTGTAACATGTCAGAAAACCCAAAATATCTGTAAATTCTAACTGCCCTTGCCCGTGCAGATGTTTTATCATTCTTTTGTATATTTAAGCGGCATTTTTATTTATGTACTCCATTAGTGGCAATAGTTATTTTGCTAATGTGCCCTGGGTGTATTTTTACGCCCTTTACCTTACATCATTTGGATATATGTCAAATTCTTTGTGTTTGTTGTCTTGCCTTTTTAATGTTTATGAAATTTCATTGTCTTGTTAAGGTGATTCCGGGTACCCACTTCTCCCCTGGCTCATGACGCCTGTGCTGCGGCCCCAGGATGCCTCTCAGGAAGCGTACAACCGTGCGCACCGCAAGACCAGGGCTGTTGTGGAGAGGGCCTTTGGGCTGTTGAAGACCCGTTTTCGTTGTTTGGACCATACTGGGGGCGCCCTGCAATATGATCCCAAAAAAGTGATCGACATCATCATGGCATGTGCTGTTTTGCACAATTTTGCAATACTAGAACGTGTACCACGTTATGTGGATAGTCTGCCCTCTACAGCCCTAGAGGATGATGGAGAAAATTATGTTGGCCCACCCAGTGAGTCTGGACAATCAGTTCGAGCAAACTTGATATTGCAGCATTTTAGTTAATTTAATTTCGTTTTTCAACATTCTGTGTGTCTGTCTTAGCCTTTTTGTTCAATATGTTGTTTTGCCGTAATGTGGCATTACCTTAAAGTAAAAAATTTTTCCCTTAATTGTTGCCTAATGTATTTCATGTTGTTTACTTAGCTTGATATTTGCATTGTTACACCTCTTAAACCAAAAAGTATCTGGTTTAGCCCAAGCTGATTTAAACTGTGTTTCCACTAAAAACGCCACAAGTATAGTAAATTTAAAAATTTTTTTACTTTGTATAATTATAGTTATTTGGCTTAACATAAAACATTCCACATACAACTGTGGTTAAAAAGGCATGATATAACCAAAAAAAAAAAGACCACATCTACACCTGGAAGTGAGTGGCACAACCAAACAAGGACACCCAGTCCAAAGGCCAGCCTAGTCCAGTCATTAATATTGCCTGTGCCCAGGGATATTTGGGCATGGCCATAATGTCACACAAACATGTCTGCAAACAGGAGGAGCACAAACCAAATACATATTTCAAGCCATAAGTGGCCAGATACACTCCACATAGACCTATGGCATTGGCTAGTGGCCTTAATCATTACTCTAAGGAGCTATATGGGAGCAAATACAAAACACAACCTGCATGAGCAACACAAAATGGATTGTTTGAAACCTAAAAAGACAAGTAAATACAGTGGGGGGTAAGAGAAAAGATGTCCCACACAATCATGGCTTAATAGGGTGGCTGCCCATAATACCCAGGTGGAGGTCCGTGGGGATGGGACCTAGCCTGGGCCATGGCTGCATTGTGAATTTGAAACTGCTCCATAATGTTTCTCTGCATATTGGTCATCTCAGCCATGGCTGACTGGATGCCATTACTTGCAGTTACCATGTTGCTGTTGAGGGTACGCAACTCCGCGAGGATGCCCTGTAAGCTGGTATTGATGTTGACCATGTCGGCATGCCTTTCCTCACGCTCATTAACGAGCTGTGCCTCATACGAGTCCCTCTCTTGGGTCCATAATTGAAGCAGGGCACTCTGCCTCCCCTGGGAAATTGTGGGGCGGCGTAATGGAGTCCGCCGCACAATTACCCTGGCTCTTGGGCGTGCCCTGCCGCGTTGTGTCGTCCCCTCAACAGCAACAGGCATGCTTAGCAAATCCTCAGCAGCAGAGTGAACACTGGGGACTGTTGTGTCAGTCTCCCCATGTGCATGCGCAATGGATGGAGATTCACTCTGCTGCTGAGGATTGGCCAGAGAAACATTAGGGAGCAGTTCCAGATTGGGACCCAGGGGGAGGTCATCGGACGTGCCCTGCAGGGAGACATCAGCTTCCTCCATTTCCATGATATCTTCCATGATTGTGCGGGTCTGTAGGGACATATAAAAAAAAAGGGTAAGTTGGCGTCCAAATTTGGGATTCCATCAGTTTAACACATGCTTAAGCACTTGTTAGTATTTATGTTACTAAATTAACTTACCGGAAATCTCGGATCTGGGCTCCTATGCTGTACGGACCTGGTAGGCATAAGCAACCTGGGGGGTGAGTTTACCCTTGCTGAGGGATCATGCTGGGCTGAAGAAGAGAAAACCAAACAAGGTAAACACACACATAAGCATTGTTTTTTTAGTTACTAAAAAAAGCCACTATTTGTAATATTAAGCAACTCTACAGCAATGGGGACAATTGTTAAAATACACGCAATTTTAGATAGGTGCAATGGCTCGAGAAAACTGCTAACTGACCTCATTTCAAAGTCAGGAAGTGTACCCAGTCAGCATACTACTTGCACAGCAACTATTTGGAATTTGACTACCATTCTCTAGGTCAGGGGTACTCAAACACTTCTTGTAAAGGTGCATTTAAAGGTATGTGGTGAGAGGTGAATGTCTGGCCATGGGGCTGTCGCAGGGGGTGTCTAGTTAGAAATAAACACACTGGGGGAGGGGCTGGAGATTGCCAAGTGCAAACTAATAAAGGCTGCTTGCCCTTGCTGGGCTGGATGGGGCAGAGCTGAGGGGACAGGGATTGGATGCCTAAAGGTGGGAGGTCAGGAATTGATGGTGATGGGATGGATGGAGCAAATATGTTAGAAATGTATGGGGCTTATGTGGGGGGGGGGGGGCAGATGGTGGGACTGTGGCAGATGGGGCCGAGCTGCGGCAGCGGGACAGGATTGGACCAAGAGAAAGATGCACCAAGTTACTGTGTACTTGCAATGCCACTTCCTGTGCAGTACTTCATATTGCAATGCTATGTTTCAGGGAGCCATGACATTGGGCAGGAGACCAACCACTACATCGCCGATCAAGGGGGCAGCTCTGAGCACGTCAACACAGAAGTAACTGAGTGCAGTGCTGTCTGGGCAGGGGTCCGGGAATCTGGTGCCAAGGTCCGCATTGGGACCCCGGGCCGCCAGTTGAGTCTCGCTGCTCTAGGTCAGATATGTTTGGGGGTGTGTCATTAAATTGTTACCTCAAACACAACTCACACAACAAATAGCCAACACATCCCTAATGTTGTGTGTTTTGTGATTGAGTCCAAATCTAACACTTTTCAGGATAAACTTCGTTAGTTGACAAATATTTTGGGTTAATTGGTCTTTTACATAATGTATGTGGTCCTAAATGTGTGATTCACAGGGACCAAAACAGGACACAAACAGGCACAGTAGTGCGAGGCAAAGCAAGCCACACCATAGGGCCATACCGTCATCTTGGTACTAGTGACCTTTATATTTTGGAGCAAACAGGCAAACATGCAGATTAAGAGTACTCACCGTGGGTACGGGTCGGTGAGTCTGTGTCCCTTAGACCCGCATGGCCACCGACCGCGACCGGATGGAGAAGGCCCAGCACAATCTCCTCAGCAGGGGTAAACTCCAATTTGGTAGGAAAGCCACCTCCAGTTTTCATGCTGAAAAGAGAAAATCGTTTGGTACTCAGAAAAGGTGCATACAGTACATCCTAAACCTTATATTTGGAGACATCATTTATTTACCTGTAATTATGCCTTTTAATTTCTTTTTGACGTACAGCATATTTCAGATCCGAGATTTTCTTTTGAATTTGTGGCACATCTTTCCTCTCTTCCCCCGCTGCATTTACTTGTCGTAGGATGGTTTCAAACAATTCCATCTTGCGCTGCTTCGTGGTGTGTTTTGATTTGCTCCCATAGAGCTCGTCATAGTATAATGTAAGGCCACTAGCCAATGCCATATTTTGGTCATGGGAGAATCTCCCACTCAACTGGCCGCGGCGCAATGTGCGGCCAGATGGTTGGCTTGGCTGCTCCTCCATGTGTGCAGACACATGTGGTGACATTATGGCCTGGGGCTGGGTAGGGGAATGGACGGATTGCTGGCTTCCCAATGACTGGACTGGACTGGCCAAGGGACTGGGTGTTCTTGCGTGGCTGGCCACCGAACTTCCAGGTGTAGATGTGGTCAGGGTGGCCATTCTTTGGCCTCTTGGGGGGCTATGTTCCCGGCTGGTGCCAGGTCGGGGGCTATGTTCCCGGCTGGTGGCAGGTCGGGGGCTATGTTCCCGGCTGGTGCCAGGTCGGGGGCTATGTTCCCGGCTGGTGCCAGGTCGGGGGCTATGTTCCCGGCTGGTGCCAGGTCGGGGGCTTCTGGCCCTGCTGCGTGGCCTGTATTGGCTTCTGGCCATGCTTCTTTGCCTGGACGGGCTTCTGGCCCTGCTTCTGGGCCTTTCTGGGGTTCTGGCCCTGCTGCACGGCCTTGCTGGGGTTCTGGGCCTCCTGTCTCGTCTTTCTGGGGTTCTGGCCCTGCTGCGTGGCCTGTATTGGCTTCTGGCCATGCTTCTTTGGCTGGACGGGCTTCTGACCCTGCTTCTTTGGCTGGACGGGCTTCTGGCCCTGCTTCTGGTCCTTTCTGGGGTTCTGGCCCTGCTGCGCGGCCTTGCTGGGGTTCTGGGCCTCCTGTCTCGTCTTTCTGGGGTTGGGGCCCTGCTGCGTGGCCTGTATTGGCTTCTGGCCATGCTTCTTTGGCTGGACGGGCTTCTGACCCTGCTTCTTTGGCTGGACGGGCTTCTGGCCCTGCTTCTGGGCCTTTCTGGGGTTCTGGCCCTGCTGCGCGGCCTTGCTGGGGTTCTGGGCCTCCTGTCTCGTCTTTCTGGGGTTCGGGCCCTGCTGCGTGGCCTGTATTGGCTTCTGGCCCTGCTTCTGGGCCTGGACGGGCTTCTGGGCCTGGATGGGCTTCTGGCCCTGGATGGGCTTCTGGCCCTGGATGGGCTTCTGGCCCAGCTGGGTTGGCGAAGTGCCCTGCTGGAAACCATGGGCGGTGTGGGCTCCCTTGGGCGGCCTCTTCTGGGGGCAGAGGTGGTGGGTGCTGCTGTGGCCTGTTTTTTGGCCGCAGGGGCACGTGCCTTGGGGGCCCTTTTTTGGGTAAGGGAGGGTCCAGTGTCCCTTGGTGGGGCCGAGGTGGTACTCGCCTTCTTGGAGCGTAATTTCTTGCCTCCTTGCTGGGACCTGGTGGTTGGGCCCTCCGAGGTCTGGCTTGGCTGGGCGCGTTTGGCTGCAGGCTTTTTGGGTGCCATTTTCCACAAATGCTCAAAGAGAATGAGCTTTGGGTGCAGGGACCTTTAAATAATGAGCCCAGCGTGTGACGCCTATGCGCACGACTACGCGCTCGTACGGACGCACGTTCGAGCGGAACCAGGAAACCGCTGGGGTTTCACTTATCTGCTGCCTTGAAGAAGCATAAAGATGGCGCCCACTATCTTCACCCGTCAACAGGAAGAGATCCTCATGCTGGTAAGTGCCTGGCTCTGCGTTTTAAGCTAATACTCAATGATGGCCTAAATGTAAATGATGCGTTTGAAACTAGTTTGGTGTCTCTTAATGTTTAAGAACTGGCTCCTCACACTTCATCCTCAAGGGCCGAGCCTGGCCACGTTGTCACCTGTCTATGCTGATGTCCGAATTAGGGCAATTGCTGTGGCTTAGCACCAGTTAATAAACCTGTGGATTAGCGGGGCTAGCTGTCAAACCTGGCCTGGCTCGGACCTTGATGCGGATGTTTGAGGAACACTGTTTGCCTAAGACCGCAAAACACAACGGCAAGCCACACACGTGGCCCAAAAGCCTAAGCATAAGCCGACATATTGGATGTTGAAACCATCCTAACATGCCATAGATGCAGGGGGGCTTATTTTTAATGTTGGCTATTATCTGTATGTACATGGTGTGTGAAACATATCACATAAGACCAGACTCTCATTCACAGTCAACGTCCGCTTTAAGGCACTCCCCAAAAATGGCTGCCACTCTAAATGTGTGTGTTAATGACATGAAATTCTCAACTTGTGATGCAACACATATGGGTCTGTGTGTAAAAGTAAAAGCTCTGTGTCCATTATGTTTTTCAGATCATGCTTCAGCGCCGGTATGACTTCGCGCCCAATGTGTGTGAAAAAAGGGACATCGCCCGGGAGATCATCGCGGAAATCCACCGTGTCACCAGCACCACCTTCACTCACACCCAGATAATGCAGCATTGGTCGGACCTGAAACGTCTGCACATGCCCCGGGTGCGGAGGTTTTTTGGGATCCATTTCCCAAGTAAGTAGCAAGCGATAGCATGTTATATGTTGCAAATGTATAAGCTATACCTTTATTTATAATGACTTTTCTTTGTTAGTGTTGGAAATGGATTTCAGAATTCGCCGCACCCGGAGGCGCACAGGCCGACCAGTGCTGCATGAGTCTGCATCTGTGAGTGAAGGTGGTGGATCTCCCGGGCGACGGACCTACCCCTCCTCTGTGGCCTCCTCAGACCAGCCCCTGGACCTTACCACAGAGGAGGGGCCCAACCGCGTGGGCGTGGAGTCATACCTGGCCAGGCATGGGGAAGGCTCTGGTATGTCACTCTTCATGTATAGGCACAAAGATATACATGGCAGCCCAAAAACTAAGTTATCCTTTATTATGTATTTGTAGAAGCTTCTGGTGCGGGTGAGATAGTGGAGGAGGAGGCAGCAGAGATGCTGGAAGTTGATCCTGGCGAAGGTGAGTGATGTCAGCCAGACTGGGAGGCAGATCTGTTTGGAATAGTGACTCTATACAACTACTAACCAAATGTCACATGTTTCTCCAGGGACTTCTTCACAGCATAGCCAGGACCAAGGGCAGCCTGTTGGCCCCAACCAGCCATGTGTCGGCCACCAACTCAGTAAGTATCCATGCCATTATTCATATTAATGTGTTGTTAGCTAATAACACACACCTAACTAAAGGCGTAGCCAATGTGTAGTTAACACTTTCATGTGGGCACTTCGTTAGCTTAAAGCGTACCCTAACTCGTCTTAAGAACATAGCTAATATTTAGCCAACACACTGTACATACAAATTGGGAACATAGAAAAACAGGCTACAGCCATCTAATGCATGTTATGAGCCTGTAAACATCCAATATGGCGGAATATTGAATGCGCAATATTTACATGCTGCATGGGATACAGATTAGAAAAAGTAAGGTGCTGCCATGCATTGTGGGACTGATGACCTTTCCCTGAACCCAGCTATGCTCTGTATTCCCAAAGCACCACTGTAACCTACTCCCCTGTACTTGATCCCACTCTCCTCTCCTCATTAACTGTTATGCTTAGGAGTACCGATGGCGGCGCAGTAATCCTAAATCCCCCAAAATATACTTCGATCTGGTGCAGAATCATTTGGGACTAATTATTGCTTTTCATTAAATAATGTTGAAGGTCCTGTTTAAGGAGTTTCAATACTTACCTGTGGAAAATGCATTTACTTTATCCCTTTGAAGAATGACATATGTCATGCATTTACATGTATTTAATTAACCCCAAATCTATTTCCAGCATCCAAACCGGTCTGGTACTCCTATTTATGTTTATTTCTCTATTGCTTACAGGGATGAGGCCACAAACCGTGGCAGAGAAAAAAAAAAGAATAAAAGAGTTGGTGGCCGAGCTGCTGGCCATACAGGCGACGTTGGGGCCAACAGATGAAGAAGAGGAGGAGGATTAGTGCCCTTGGTCCTGGCTAGTTTTGTAAAATAGTTTTACAATCGTTTTTAGACAGTAGCATTTTATATATTTTTAAAAAAAAAAAATTTTACACATTTTTGAAATGGTTTTAAAAAAAACCCAAAAAAAAAAAAAAAAAAAATGTAAAATAAATACTATTTTAAGCCTTCATAAATGTGTCATTTCTAATATGCGCACCAAAAGACATTTACACAAACACGAAAAAACACGCTTAGAAACATATAGACATATGTACATTATGTGGTTTAGGTAAGTGTTATGGACCGAGAAATGAAGAAGGATGCAAGCGCTAAGGGGTTTAGGTAAGTTTTAGGGACCGAGAAATGAAGAAGGATGCAAGCGCTAAGGGGTTTAGGTAAGTTTTAGGGACCGAGAAATGAAGAAGGATGCAAGCGCTAAGGGGTTTAGGTAAGTTTTAGGGACCGAGAAATGAAGAAGGATGCAAGCGCTAAGGGGTTTAGGTAAGTGTTATGGACCGAGAAATGAAGAAGGATGCAAGCGCTAAGGGGTTTAGGTAAGTTTTAGGGACCGAGAAATGAAGAAGGATGCAAGCGCTAAGGGGTTTAGGTAAGTTTTAGGGACCGAGAAATGAAGAAGGATGCAAGCGCTAAGGGGTTTAGGTAAGTTTTAGGGACCGAGAAATGAAGAAGGATGCAAGCGCTAAGGGGTTTAGGTAAGTTTTAGGGACCGAGAAATGAAGAAGGATGCAAGCGCTAAGGGGTTTAGGTAAGTGTTATGGTTCATAAAGGAAAGTGGGAGCCTGGCGCGAGGCAGTAGTGGTGAGAGTGCGCATGCGCAAGATCTTATATACATACGAACGAACGAATCTAAGAGGCCAAAAACCAATGAAAACCAGAGCCAAACGCAAGTAATTGGAAGAGGTGGACGATGGAAGCAGCACAAAAAACAGGCTGCCGCCGCAACAAGTGAGCACATGAACGTGATTTTTACGATTGTCAACTGACTGAGGCAAGTTCGGGAGATATCATACGAACGGACGTATATTTTAGGATAGAAACATATTTGCTTATTGAATCACTCGCAAGTTCATACGAACGCACGAGCGGACGGGAAAAATAGGATGATCGGCACACAAATCAAAGCTGTTACATGTTTCTTTGAATCGACCCTATAGAGTCAGCATCACAGGGTCATCAAATATAAATCACTGCGCCCGCGACTCCCATGTCGCTTCAACTTAGACGGTTTATGGGCCAGGTGGTGCTGGAATGATTTCAGACCTATTTTGGCTGAAGATTTACCAAACTTTGAAAAAAATCTTAATGTGCAGCACCCAGCTGGAAAGTTCATGGCAGCAGTTTTTTGGGATTCATAAGTTTTTTTCATTACTGGAAATCATGCCACACAAGACAACTTTTCCTGGAGACACCTATGCTTCAACAATGAAGGCATTGCATTAAGTAAAGAGAAAAGCAGTGTGAAGTTTTTTGGCAGGTGTATTGCTGCGTCATGAAAATGTGCCAGCTCACAAGTCTCATGAATCACATGCTGCTATCAGGAAATGTGGCTTCATGGAGCTTAACCATCCATGCTAAAGCCCAGACCTGGCTCCTAGTGAGTATTTTTTATTTTTTAACATGAAGAAATGTCTGGATGGGCAACGATTCCTGATGATAATGCAGTTAAAAAGCCTGCAGCAGCGTTCCTGCTGCAGCAAGAAGTCTTCTATTCTGAGGTCATCCGATCACTGGAGTCAAAGTGAAGTGTAAAGAAAAGTAGAAGTTACATTTTTGAAAATGTTGTTTTTGCATAACAGTGTGTACCACAAGTGTTTTAAACATATCATATAACACATTTAAATTATGCACTCAAATTGTGTTGGCGGATCTTCTGTTTCACTGCCTAGTCCAGTCATAAACAATTAAAGAAGTTTCAGTCTTGGGCTGCCCTGGAACCTGATGTGTGCCCACTCAAGTAGAAATGAAAACCAAGGTCACTTGTCAATGCCCTATTAGGTAGGCATCTGCCTTGTACCCAACAGGATATAAAGTACTAGAGCCTGGAGCTAGTATATCATGCAAAGGCTTCCCAAATCAGTATGCTTGCACTTTTTTAGGGTTCCAAAAAAATGGGGGAGTTGACCATGAAACCCATTGAGATCAGAAAATACCTCTAAATAATAAGAGTTGCATCGGCCAGTTATTAAAGTCAAGACATATGGTAAATATAGTGAATATATGCCTGCATAGAGACAGTGCAGGCATGTGCCACCGGGCCCATGGAACAAAGGGGCCCGGCGAAAGCTGCCTTAACCACATCTGTAGTATGTACTCCCTGTGCATACTTACCCAGCCATGCCACCTCTTTCCTCCATGCTGTCTTCATTGATGATTGTGCAAAGCTGCAGGTCTCCGCTTGCACTGTGTGTGTGCCGCAAGCCTCCTTTTTTCGTGGTACGTGTGTAGCACATCTCCTCCTCTGCCATGCACTCTGTGGATCTCTCGCTCCTCTGCGCACAATGGAGGGTCCCCGCCATACACGTTTATGATGCCGCCATGTGCGCACCACCTGTGGACCCACAGGTCTTATGAAGATATTCATGCATATGTAGTTAACATAGCAATAGCAATCATGTGAGGTTTGAAAACAGCAGCATTTGTACTCTACCAGATCATCTCAGGACATCATGTGCCGTGAGTACATTTGCTGCTAGACTAAGATGCATTTTAAAGAATCAGTCTAACACGTTAAACCGGACCTTCACTCTGAATAAGAGCTTATCTTTTGTGTTCCCCCCAGCTTGTACATGCAGATTACCCACATTAGTCTCACATTCTGAGACTTTAAACATCCAAGATGGCGGTCCATGGAATCTTAGGCTGCCTGCAAACTGGAAGTGTCTTCTGACTGTACTGCTCTGCATTCTGGGATTTGTCCTTTTCCTGACCCCCTGGACTCTTCCCCCTCTCCTCAGCACGTGATGCTGGGAAGGAACAAGATGGCGGCGGGCGTATACTGAAGTCCTGAACAGAATTGCAGTCCAGCGGGGGAAAGAAAAATAGGGAAGCAACTGAAAGTTTAAAATCTATTTATTTTAGAGGCTGGGGAATCGCTTATTAAGTATTTGGGCTCTTCATTAAATGATGCTGAAGGTCCAGTTTAAGAATAAATGTGTTATTGGCTGCTTCTTGCTACAGGCATTAGCAGTGCAAGGGAATCATTTACCTATCTGTATATATTAAATTATTCCAGGATTTCCCCCCCAGAATATATTAATTTGAGATGATATTCATTTGTATTATGGTCTACTGTAAACTGAAAAATAATTCAGGTTGTTTTCAATGTAAAAAATATTTTTGGGGGACTAATGGGGTATTTTATTGATTGAGGTGAGTTCCATTTAGTATGAGGGAGTAAACTGACATTCTTCTGTTTTTTCTTCAGAAAAAACAAAACACAAAATGGTAAGGCCTGGAACAGTGCAAAGCACAAGCACGCCAAAGCCGAAGATTCTCCAAGGAGATAAAAATAAGAAGTCTGACAACATCACCTTACTTACAAGGACCCCAAGCTTTATCCCTCCAACACCCCATTACATACCCTCCCTCCCCAGTGGCTGCCTCCTGTCTGAAAGCACAATTGCTTGTGGTAACACAAAGATGACCTACCTGCCCCTCATGACTGATCTAGGACTGAAGACTCTCTACTTAGCTGGTAAGTTTATTTATGGCTACTATGTTTCGAAAATTGGCCTCCCCACAGTTTTTTTAAAATATGAAAAATATAAAAAGTATTAGGGCCGTTGAGGTGTCCATACCCTTCCCTGCCACATTATCTGCCCCCTTAATATTAAAACTTCAGCACCATGGGATTAGGAGTTGCCACTTTTTTTCCTGCCCATGGCTGTCCCTGCAATGTTATGGCCTTGGCATGTCACGGAAGTTAAGCCGGGATGTCACAGGTCATTCATAGGCTGGCCAGGGGTTTGGCCTCAGTCCACCACTGTGCGCTGGTATCTTAGTTCTGTTCTGTTCAACCTATTGCCATAATTCCCAGTTGCGCCCTACAGGCAGCACTCTGACCCTACATACTTGCTTGACCACATCTGGCCAAACTGCAGTCGACCCGAATATTGGGGGGTGACCCCCAATGTTGAGGTGCCTGTGATCGGCAATTCAGAGTTGCAGAGTAAGAGCGATCAGTGGATTTCCAAAGGTGATTATATTGTGTTTTAACAGTCTCGGCAGTGACTTTAAGGGATATTTTATTTTTAAAGGATACTGTGGACAAAAGAAATAACAACAATGTGGAATTCACAATATACATTACAATACATTCTATACAAATACATACACTGTCAGAATATACGATACATTGCACATTGGAGACAAATGTAAAGAGTTGTAATAAGAGGATGGCGATGCATTGCCTTCAGAGTGCAGGTCCTTGAAAATGGCTGGTTTAGAAAATTACTAAGGACATTCCTGGTGGTTTGCCAGAGGACAAATTGGGCTGTGGCCAACAGAGGACAAATCTGAGGAGACAAGCTAATGGGGGAACCTCATGAGGGTGGGTGGTAATTATATGAATGAATGGGGTATTAATTGTGGCTAATGCAGTCATTTATACACAGTGTTGGACTGGCCCGCCAGATGATCCTCAGGTGGGTCCCAAGCACAAAGTGTTGTATATGTTTTTTCCACATTTTGCTATGTGAACAGGACTGGTATTGCACTATTTCTATACAGCTAAAGGGTAGGCCCCAAGAATGATTCCTCTGTGAGCCCAAAAATAATTTCCTCTGGTTAAAGCCTAGGAATGATTTCTTGTGGTGGACCCTGAAAATGATTTCTTCTGGTGGGCACCAAGAATGATTTCCTCTGACAGGCCCCAAAAATGATCTCCTCTGATGGACCCCAAGAATGACTTCCTCTGGTGGGCACAAAGTACTCCTGTTTGATGCTATTTATTGATGATGCAGTCTATTATGGACTAATATTAGAAACTAGTAATGGATTTGGTATCACAGCTCCAGCGAGTGGTCCTTTTCTCAACAGCAAGGAGCAGGCTACCTCATTGATTGTATTGAGAAGTACGCACCCAGAATGTCCCGTTCAGCATTGTGGTGTGGAAATGCTGGAGCTGGTGGGGAAATACCTTTCAGCAGAAGGCGGTGTAATACTAGAATGGTGCAGTGCTCAATACACTGCAACAGGTGTTTAGGAAACTAGGCACTAAATTATTATTTTCACATTAATTTAATCATATAATAGCATTTCATTGACACAGATGTTTACACTCATGTATTTGTCGTTTAAGGCCTAAAAAGGCAAGTCATTTATTAAGGGGTAACTAATTTAGCTGAGGGGGCCCTATGAATTGAGGAAAATGAAGAGGGAGTTTATTTTGTAAGGGATTATTCTTTTTTGCCATTGGATGGAGGAGGGATTCATCAGGATTTTGAGGGTCTCTTATACAGGGTGGATTCAATCAGGTTGAAAGGTATTAAAAGCTGACCAAAACCCTCTGATCTTGTGCAATACATTTGGCCAAAGCCCCTGCTGATACTCTCTTCTTGGGGGTGTAGAACTAGAATTAGATATTTTTTCAAGTTGTTGCTGCTTTTCAAATGACATAGTTACATAGAGGCCGATTCATCAATAGCGCCAGGTAGCGACAGATGAGCGACTGTAGCGTGATTTTTTCAGCGCCAGCCAGTATTCGCTGTGCTTGGCCGGCATTAGCTTGATGACAGCGACTCAGTCGGTGTGCGGTAATGTTGAATACGGGCTGGGGGGTCGCTGTTTCACAGGTCCAGCGTTGTATGTGAGCGCCTGACAACGAATGGCCAGAGCGAACGGCTAGCTTCATATTCATCAACAAATCACGCTCCGAATGTGCTGTCGCTGTCCATTCCTTGTTTAAACCCCAGAGCGCTGGCGGCGATGTGTATTAACTCGTTTTTAACCCCTAAACAACCATATTTTGTGAATGTAACATTATACATGTTTTTAGAATCATTTTGTAATATGAATACATTAATCTCAGACCTGTTAGATCAATTCTGCACATTTTTTTTTTATTTTTTTTTTACTTAAAAATAAATCCTAACATTGCAGAAGTGGTCTCCGATTTTTTGACATTAAAAAAAAAAAAAATAATAATAATACCAATTAATTATGAATAATTATAGATTGCTCCATTGAAATGCATTGGACATCGCCAGGGAGCGACAGCTCATACCTGGCGCTGTGAGGGAATTTGCAGCGGCGCTGTTCGGTCCAGGCGGCTTCATGATGAATGCCGCACTAGCTGTCGCTCTCGCCGGCGCTAGCCTCATTTTGCTTGATAAATGCGTCATTGTGACCGCCGCCGGGCGTACTTGAGTCGGTAGTCGCCGTTAGCTGCCGCTACCTGGCGCTCGTCAGACACTACCTGGCGCTATCGCTTGATGAATAAGGGCAATAGTTTAATTGTCCTGGAACACTGTTTTTTTTTTTTTGCTGTTCCTCTCTGTAAGCTGGCAGGCGATCAGTCATTGCATAGGTGCGGCAATGACATCATTGACACACACAAACGTAGCAATTAAAAGAGGAGGTGGTGCTTTACAGCTAAAACAGGCGCCATTATCTGGGAAGTGAGGAGCAGTGAAAATTGGCAAAAGGTGCTCTTTCAGGGGATGTTATTTAAAAATGTGGGTTTTGGTCTGCTTTAAAATATGGGAGGAATTTAGTTAGCTTGTTTAAAGTCAAATTGATTTGAGGGGTATTTATTTAAGCTGTTCAGGTTAAAGATTGAGAGGTGCTCTTTTGTACTTAAGGAGTCCCGAACGTATTGGAGGTCGATTTATCTGGGTTGAGGGAAGAGGCATCTTATTGACTGGGGTGGATTCGGTTGACATGGGGGTATACAGGGCTTAGGGAGCTTCTTAATTTCATTCCCCTTAGATTGCAAGCTTGCAAACATGACCATCATTCCTTCTTGTTTCTCCTGGTTTAATTTATTACCCTGTTTGCACATGAATTCTCTGTCTGTAAAGTGGTGTAGAATATGTTGGTGCTATAGAAATAAATACATTAAAAATAATAAATAAATGCACCCATTGGTTGAGGAGTTTTGCGATGACAGTAGTAAAGACAATAGGGCTGATTCAGCACAGTGAGAATTTTCTTTCTCACGTTTCCTTTGAAAAAAAAAAAATAGAATTATTTTTTTTCCTTCGTGCCATTCAGTACCATTTTAGTTATGCAAATTATTTAAAAATTGACACAGCTAAAAATGGTGCAGAATTGTACTAAAAAAAAAAACATTCTAAAAATCATTGTAAAATACGTGGGAAAAACAAAACTCTCACACTTCTGAATTAGCCCTAATCTCCAAAACTGAAGATACACATACAAGTAATATCTTGATAGAAGTTCCCCCACTACCTAAATTCCTGTTGGGACAAAGCATTTATTAATGACTGTAAAAATGAGCAATAACTAAATATGTTCATAACTAAAATAAACCATCAATACTGAGTGTATGCTTCTGAAAGCCAGGAATGACTTCACTAATGTGTCATAGATTTCATTGGCTGGAGAGACCGCAGAAATTCATTGCAAATGTTTAGAGAATTCAGCATAATAAATTGGCCACCTCTGCTAATGGGATTAATGGCTGCAGTTGACTTAATGCCCCGACTCACTTTAGAATGAATCCCTGAACTCATTAAATAATATAAATAAATACAGGAAGTGCGCTCTATGTGTTGCAGAAACATGGCTGATGCTGGAGAATGGAAAATACAGCTACGGCAATCTAAGCTCCAGACAGACATAAAAACATGGCTGTGATACATATATAGGGCACACAGGGAGGCCGATTCATTAACAGCGGCAGGTAGCGACAGTTGAGCGACTGTAGCGGCATTTTCACAGCGCCCGCTAGTAGTCGCTGTGCTTGGCCGTTGTTCAGTAGTTGATAGCGACTCAGTTGGTTTGCCGTAATGTTGAATATTGGGTGAGGAGTCTCTATTTGACAGGTTCCGCGCTGTATGGGAGCGCATGATAGCGACTGGTCAGAGCGACCGGCTTCCACCATATTCATTAACAAATCACGCTCAAAAGATTATTGCGCTGTAAAATGCATGTTTAAACCATATTTTTGGAAACCAAAAAAAACAAGTTTTTAAAATGATTTTGTAATATGAATACATTAATATCAGACCTGTAATATCAATTCTGTACAATTTTTTTTATTATTTTTTTTTACCTTAAAAAAAAATTATCTAAAATGGCAGAAGTGGTCACAGAATTTTTCACATTTAAAAAAAAAAAAAAAAAAATTAATAACAATTAATTATGAATATTTAAAGATTGTTCCATTGAAATGCATTGGAGAGCGCCAGGTAGCGAGAGGTCATACCTGTTGCTGTTCAAGGTCGGACGCTGGCGCTGTGGGCTGAGGCTGGAATAATGATGAATGAGTGGCTATATGGCGCTAACTCAGTCGCTAAGCAGGATTGGCTTGATAAATGTGTGATTGTGGTGGGGAGCCGGCGTTCTCGTGGCGGGGCCCGTCATTACCGGTCGCTCACCAGTCGCTACCTGTCGCTATCCCTTGTTAAATAAGGGCCAAAGTTTGTTCATCATAGAAGGTTGGGTGTCAGTGAGGTCAGCGGCTATAAGGGGTCCCTTTATGTCAACTCATCTTATTGTTAATTAGCAGATAATGCATTTTTTTTATTATACTTTTTAGGTTTTTCTTTTTTTCAGTATTCCCTATTCAATATAGGGGGCCCTTTAGACTCCTTACCAATTCACATGGAACCAGTTCACAAGACACAGGGTCTTGGTTGTGAATGAGTTCAGCAGCTATAGGGGTCCCCTTATGTCAACTCATCTTATTGTTAATTAGCAGATAATGTTTTTTCTTAAATCATACTTTTTAGTTTAAAAAAAAAAAAAATGTCATTGTCCCAAATTCAGAGTCATTTGGACTCCTTACCAGTTCACAAGGAGTAAAAAGCAATAAAGTCACCACACAAAAATATTTTATTGATCTAAATGTCACTATACTTATCCCACCCACTCCTTCTGTCCCCTAATAGGTATCTTTTATTGATGCTAGCAGAGGCGTCTATTTCAGACGCCTTGCCGGCATTTGGAGTGAAGAGTCCCTCCTACTGCCCTGGCATTCACCCGAGTGTAATGCAAGGAGCTCGGAGGCGGGGGGGATCTTTTATACTACAAGAGGTAGAACCTCTGTGGAATCACCCCCTGTGACTTATATCACTGGAGGAGCATGGATGAGGATTCCCTGAGAAATCTTCCTCCACGACCCTCCCCTCCAGTGATATAGGGCCTCTGTAGTATAAAAACTTTCCTCCCAGGCAGCCAGCCATTAGCCTAGGTGGGGCGCAGAGGAGTAAGGAGAAGGGATCTGTGTCCCTCTTCACTACAGATGCTGCTGTAGTGGCGGCAACAGTCGCTCTCTGGCATCAGAAGATGCCAGCCAGCAGCAACAAGAGGGAGCCCCTGACCCAGTGGACCAGTGCCCATCAGAGGACAGATAAAGAAAGATGCAGTGATGGTGAGTTCTTCTCACCATCAGGGTAGTGGGAGCCAGAGCAATTGGGAGTACCGAATGCTGGATACTGGGGACTGTGCTGCAGGAAGCCCTGCAAATCAGATTAACCCAACTACAGCTCATCACTACTGATGATGTGATTCTAACCTAGATGCAACTGGGCTTTTTCAGATGGTAATGGAATATTAGTGTTCCAGGCAATGGCAATAATAAGGCAGAAAGGACTTCATCTGAACCTGTCCCATGTGCCTTTTCTCCATTTCCTTTAGCTTGCTGTAGATACTGTAGCAGGTCTCCAAAATTTGCTCCCACCATTCCATTTATTTTTTGCAGGACCATATTATTGTACTCCCACAGTCACCCTGTCCCTCAGTGTTCCCAGTGTGAGTGAAAGTGGCTAGTGCGACCACTGTGGCAATAGTGATTGCATATGTGAAAGAGCTCAGACTAAGAGGCCGATTCATCAATAGCGCCAGGTAGCGACAGATGAGCGACTGTAGCGTGATTTTTTCAGCGCCAGCCAGTATTCGCTGTGCTTGGCCGGCATTAGCTTGATGACAGCGACTCAGTCGGTGTGCGGTAATGTTGAATACGGGCTGGGGGGTCGCTGTTTCACAGGTCCAGCGTTGTATGTGAGCGCCTGACAACGAATGGCCAGAGCGAACGGCTAGCTTCATATTCATCAAAAAATCACGCTCCGAATGTGCTGTCGCTGTCCATTCCTTGTTTAAACCCCAGAGCGCTGGCGGCGATCTGTATTAACTAGTTTTTAACCCCTAAACAACCATATTTTTTGAATGTAACATTATACATGTTTTTAGAATCATTTTGTAATATGAATACATTAATCTCAGACCTGTTAGATCAATTCTGCACATATTTATTTTTTTTTTTTTTTACTTAAAAATAAATCCTAACATTGCAGAAGTGTTCTCCGATTTTTTGACATTAAAAAAATTAAAAAAAAAATTATTACCAATTAATCATGAATTATTATAGATTGCTCCATTGAAATGCATTGGGCATCGCCAGGGAGCGACAGCTCATACCTGGCGCTGTGAGGGAATTTGCAGCGGCGCTGTTCGGTCAAGGCGGCTTCATGATGAATGCCGCGCTAGCCGTCGCTCTCGCCGGCGCTAGCCTCATTTTGCTTGATAAATGCGTCATTGTGACCGCCGCCGGGCGTACTTGAGTCGGTAGTCGCCGTTAGCTGCCGCTACCTGGCGCTCGTCAGACACTACCTGGCGCTATCGCTTGATGAATAAGGGCATAAGATGGGCCAAGATTAACTTCATCACAATCACTGCGCAAGTGCTCTCGTCCAACCAGAGCCATTTGCTGTGCATATGTAATGTTCCGGAAACTGTTCTGTTTATAGCAATCTGGAGTGGCCTCATCCCCAGCAGGGGACACGCTCCGCCCCCAGTCTATCTGAATTAATGAATGAACCTGTTGGGTAATGTTCTGCTGTAATCAAAACCCTTTGGCATGGCCCTTAATTCTAAAAAACTCTTGAGCTGGACTTTTTCCTGTCCTCTTGTGTGAAACCATCTGGGTGCTGTGCCCCTCAAGTTTTGGTCCCATTTGATGCATTCGGGGATATTCGCTGGTATCTTCGCTTTGCCTGCTTGCCGAGACTTTTATGTCTGCAAGAAAGAATGCATGGTGGTAAACCGTGCAGGGGGGGTGAACAACACAAATAATCCCACAAAACGGAAAGAAATTAAATAAATACACAATTAGATACATCAATAAATATATACATAAATAAATAAAAATAACACCAATATATAAATATATATATATTTATTTATATTTATAAATACACAAATAAATACATAAATAAATATATACATAAATAAATAAACATGTAATAATATCAATAAATAAATATTCATACATAAATAAATACATTAATTAAAATATTACATTTTTTACAGGTGTCAGAGGATTGGAGGAGGGGGCGGGGGAGGAGGTGGTGGGGGTGGAGGTGAAAGCAGAAGAGACAGAGGAGGTGCAGGTGTAAGAGGCGGAGGAGGTAGCACACCTTTTAACCACTCCACTCAGTTGCTGGCACAATCAAGTTCCGTGGGATCTACATCAGGTTCATCTTAAGAAATGCAAGGATGTTCACATGGCTGTGGATAAGTAGATCATCCTGTGGTGCTGAACACACTTTTTGATGTGATTCTGAGAGCAAGCTCTGGCCACGTGTCCAATTTAGCAATCCAGAAATTGAACGGGGAGGACCCATCGCTCAGTACCATGAGACAGGTAGTCATCCACCATGCAAGTCAAAGTATGCCTCCAGGTCCTATGGACCAAATCCAATGGTGGTGGATGTGGTGGACAATTAAATTAGGTGTTCCACAGTGTGGCCATGCTCACCTATTCCTGGGAGGTGCACCTGCTGTGTTGGTGACTTGCTCCTCCTCCGCTTTGGCCTTGTACTACCACTGAGCCCTCAAATGATAATCCAGGGATCCAGCAGGGTGGCCACCATGTAATCGACACTGGTAACCATTCGTGCAACTCTGCGGTCGTTCCGCAGGTACTACAGCATGGTGTGGCCAAGCTGTCAAGGAAAAGCTGTCCTCAGTGTCAGGTGTCTCCTCCTCCTCCTGCTCCTCCCTCCTGCCAGGCTCCAGTGACGCCCGTAAGCTGCGCTGGGTGCTACCCTGCTGTGATAGAAAGTCCTCCTCCTCCCCCTCCGAATTCCCTGACTCCTCCAAAACTGTCCGCTGACTGGACAGTGGAGTACCTGTCTTCTGTTGGCTCAGAAACCCACCCTGCAAGCCATGTGTGCACTACCCTGACACCTGGGAAAATGGGCCTTCCTCTTCCTTCATTGCTTCCTTCTGTGCCACCATCACATCCTCTGCCATGGTCTGAAGGGTTTTTTCAAGCAGGCAAAGGATGGGTATGGTGACTCTGACAATAGCGTCATCAGCACTCACTATATTGGTGGCATACTGGAAGCACTGCAGCATGGCACAAATGTCCCTCATGGTGGTGGTGCTGCTGCTGGCGGAAGTGGTCTCGCAGCCTCCCTTTGGGGGAGACAGATGGCCTTGTTGTTGGGGTGGTAGAGGGTGAGACTATTAAAGTGGACCAAAACCCAGGATAGTCAATTGTTTTGACTATCCTGGGTTTTGTTCCCCCCGCTTGGGGTGCCCCGCTGTGTGAAACCCCCCGGGACGCCGCAACCAACTCACTTCAACCTGGTCCCACGGCGAATCTAAGAGCCGCTGCTCTGGCGGACGAATCCTCCACCTCCCTCTAGCTGTGCGCATGCCCGTGCCAGACATTTGTGAATGGCCGGCGCGGGCACGCTCCCTGTTAGAGGGAGGTGGAGGATGCGGCCGTCAGAGCCGCTGCTCTTAGACGCGCCGTGGGACTGGATTGAGGTGAGTTGGTTGCGGCGTCCTGGGGGGTTTCACACAGCGGGGCACCCCGGGGGAGAGAACCAAAACCCAGGATAGTCAAAATCCTGGGTTTTGGTCCACTTTAAAGCAGCAGAGGGAGACTCAGGTGTTTGCAGGGTTTTCGTGTGTTTCTGCCACTGCAGCTCATGTTTTGTATGCAGATGCCTGGTCATGCACGATGTGCTGAGATTATAAGCACTTTTCCCTTGCTTCAGTGACTGTTGGCACAGTGTGCACATGATCCGTGTCTTGTCATCTGTGTACTGCTTGAAAAAATGCCACAGTGGTGAGATTCTTTGAAGCAGCTTTGGCGTGCTCAGCCCCTGGGCTTGGTGGGCAGTAGTAGCAATGGGCTGACTGCTAATGGTTTGCAATCTTCTACAACTTCTGCTGGCTACCTGGGGCTGTATGACCACCACTTCTTCCTCCAAACTCTGATGGCCTTCAGTCCAACTTGGGTCCAGGACCTCGTCAACACCCCTGGCATCCTCTTCTACCCAAGTGGACACTTCTTTAATACTTGTTATTATACAACAGTGACACCTAAGTGGTCTGAGCAAGTGGATACTCCACTTGTTACTAGCCCTTTTAGTGCCAGCCTTCCTAGAATTTTTGTCACCCTTTGTTGCCAGACCACGTTTCACTATTTTGCGCTAAATATGTTCAACCTTGCTTTTTGAAGGGATTTCCAGGGATTTTCCAGGAAAATTATATATTGTTTTTTTCAGCAGAGTCTGAGCTTCAACATGCAATATCTTGTTTGGCCTTTTTTTAGTGTATTCTCAATCCTTTTGGGTGAAATATGTGCAAAAAAAAAAAACAAACAAACAATTTTTTGCAATTTGTAGTGTTTTTTTGTAATAAAAAATGTAAGTTTGTCAATAAAATGTTATTGCGCGCGAAACCCCAATTTCTCCCGCTCCCAGCGGTACCACATATGTATTGGTAGACACCCTTTGCCCTTGGTAGACACCCTTTCCCAAACTGAAACAGCGCTTTAGGAGATTTTCAGATAAAATACAATTATGCTACGCGCTAAGCACACCTTGCAGTTTTTCCAGAAAAACAACCCTTTAAATTTGAAATACCCCTCACAAATCATATATTCTCTGGAAGTACACACCTCAAGCTTTCTAGGCGTACCAGGCTTGTTGACATGGGCGCAGTTTTCTGGAAGTAATCCCTCAATCAATTCTTTGGTTGCACAGAGTTTCCCTAAAAAAGAATAAAAAAGAAGAATCAAAGCCACATTTTCCTAAAAAAGAACTATATGCAAACAAGAAAAAACAAGTAAAATCTGAAAAAACAACATGCCCCGAACAGAACGATACCCAACATGCATAGGTAGTATCAAGGGAAGAGTTGCCAAACACACCAAAGTAAAGCGTGCGCATAATGGTAATTGTACTTGAAAATTTCAGCTCTGCAGACAAAGTGCGCACCTTGCAATTTTTCAACCAAAACAACCCTTTACATTTGGAATATCTCCCATAAACCATATAATCCCTGAAAGTACACATGTTAAGCTTTCTAAGCGTACTGAGCTTGTTGTAGTGGGCTCATCTTTCTGGAAGCAATCCATTGAAGAATTCTTAGGTTGCACAGGGTTTACCTAAGAAAAATTATAAAAAAGCAGAATAAAAACCATGTTTTCCTAAAATATCAATATGCAAACAAGAAAATTTCTGCTGGAATTTCCAGAAAAATTATATACATATTTTTTGCAGCAGAGTTTAGGCTTTAACGTGAAATGTCTTGTCTTGTAATTTTTCTACTGTTTTTTTTAATATTTTTGCGTAAAATAAATAAATAAAATAAAATTTTTTAGACAATTGTCTCCTTTATTTTAAATAAAACATTTGTTTTATTAATGAAAACCATATTGCATGTGATAGCCCTATTTCTCCCGATTACAACTGTACCACATATGTATCGGTAGCCCCTGCATTCTTGCCCTGGAGACCCCCCAAACTGAAAAGAGCACTTTATAACATTTACAAATAAAATACAACTACTATCCACACTATAAACATAAGGGGTTAATAAAAAAAAAATGACATATGGTCCCCATTTTTTTGGAGAATTTTAAGGGTTAGGGTTAGGCTAACCCTAACCCTTAAAATTCCAAAAAAAATGGGATCCCCCCCCCCCCCCCCGGGAGGGGGGACCCTATGACATTTTTTGGGGGATTTTTAAGGGTTAGGGTTAGGCTAACCCTAACCCTTAAAAATCCCCCAAAAAGTGACATAAGGAACCCATTTTTTTTTAATTTTAAGGGTTAGGCTTAGGCTTAGGCTAACCCTAACCCTTAAAAATCCCCAAAAATTGACATAGGTACGACCCCATTTTTTTGGAATTTTAAGGCTTAAAAAAAAAAAAATTACGTAGGGTCCCCCCTCCCGGGGGACCCATTTTTTTTTTAATTTTAAGGGTTAGGGTTAGGCTAACCCTAACCCTAACCCTTAAAAATAAAAATAAAAAATTACGTAGGGTCCCCCTTACCCGTCATAACCAGCCCGGGACCAGCTATGGGGGCTTGTAGGAACAGAGTGGAGGGGCCAGCTTTTGTGGCCCCCCCACCCTGCAGCCTACAAGCCCACATAGCCTGTGTGGGCCCGGGCTCTTCTGCCCCCCCCCCGGGCTTTTGGGGAGGCAGGTAATTGGGGGTGCGGGGGTTAATGGCAAGTCACCCGCTAGTTGCAGGTGACTTGCCAGCCCCCAGCCTTGTGAACTGGTACAGGGGTCTCATGGACCCCTTACCAGTTCACAAAGGGTTAACATTAAAAAAAAAAAAAACTGACACATAAGAAAAAATTACTTTTATTAAAAAATTAAAACTTTTTTTTACTTTACTTACCTCCGATCGTCAGCTCCTTTGTCCCTTGATGTGATGACAGATGCGATCATGCTGGCTACAGTAGCAGAGGGGCAGGTGATGATCTGATCACCTGCCCCTCTGCTCCTGAGGCCAACATGATCGCATCTGAAAGAACAGCAGCAGGGACCCAGGACCCGGTGAGTGACGTCATAAGCTTAACGGCAAGATGGCGGCGCCCGTCGGGAGAGGCTCTCCCCTGAAGCTGAAGAGGCTGGGGGGGGCGATCGGAGGCCCTCCCACTGAAGAGGAGACCTGGAGGGAGGCAGCGCGACTGCAGGTAAGTAAATGTAATTTTTTTTTTTTTACAGTTAGCAGCTGCTGCTGCCAAAGCGGGGGGGCTATTCCGGGGGCTCTACTGGAGCCATCCGACCACCCACGGGGGATCGGATGGCAGCAAATTAAAGAGGAGACCCGGATGGATCCAACGAGGTGTCAGGTGAGTATTTTACTTTTATATTTTTTTTACTGTGGGGGTTTAAAGTCAGCTACGTGAGTCTCACGTAGCTGGCACTAGAAGGGTTAAACTTCAGTTACACCCAAGTGGTCCAAGTAAATGGATAATTCACTAGTACTTGTTATTAAACAGCAGTGACACCCAAGTAGTCTGAGCAAGTGGATACTCCACTAATACTTGTTATTAAATAGCAGTTACACCCAAGTGGTCCGAGTAAGTGGATACTCCACTTATACTTCACAGCAGTGAATACCAAGTGGCCTGAGTGAGTGGATACTACACTAATATGTGTTATTAAATAGCAGCAACACCCAAGTGGTCTGAGCCAAGTGGATACTTCACTAATACTTGATATTAAGCTGCACTGACCCCCAAGTGGTCTAAGCAAGTGGATACTCCCCTAATACTTGTTATTAAACAGCAGTGACACCCAACAACCTATCTATTCCTCACTACAGCCACTGTCCCTAAATAAATGTCCTGAAAAGGACAGTTCTGGTTTTTAACAATGCCTTATTTGTCTTTCAATTAACATATAGCCTCTCCCTATTTAATGCAGAGTGCTCTGAGAGCACCGGGAGATATACCCTAACTTTTATATAGGCATGAATGGGCATGACTGGGCATGGCTGTGGTTGCTAGGGCAGCAAGAAGGTTGATTGGCTGCTGAACATCAAACTCAAACACCAATTTCAGTTTGAAATCTGTGTTCGTGTTTGGAGACCCGAACCTTGTGAGTGAGGTTTGCTTAACCCTGTTTCTCACCATTTTTTGCAATTTTCTTGATTTGGGATGTGGCAGATTTTTACAGACAACTGTATGTAATGTGAAAATGCAGGGCCCAATCTATTATAATGCATATTAGTATTACTTGTTAGCAATGGCGGAAATGTCCTTTATGTTGTTCTTGTCCTAAGTAGGATTTTTCACTAGGGACTTACTGCCCCCTCCCTTCTCCCCCGCACCAGGCGCCAGTCTTTAAACCTCTTGCAGGCTGGCACAGGGTACGGCTGGCAGACTTGGCTTGAACTGCAAAGTGCGGCGGTGGCCCTCCGGGGGGAGGTCACAGAGGAAACTGAAGCCAAACTGTTACATTTATATATCTGTAGTAAAGGAGACGCACTGTCTACATTTCTTTGTGTGTCAGTTGCAGTTTTAGGGCTATAGAGGCACCCGTTCTGTTTCTCTAAAGTCACAGGATATTTTATGATGCCTGCACAGCAGATCTGCAGCACATCTGGGCCCAGTTAGTAATCTGAGCATGTGCATGAGAAATGGTTAAAGCTGGAATGGAAGCAGAGGACTCTCAACCCAGATAAACACAGCTTAATCCTCCGAGCAATAAATGAAACATTCATCACATGACACAGCACTCCAGAGCTCAATGACTGCTGAGCGGGGCGTTGGGAGCACCCTAGTTATCTGTAATACATCACACAGCTTCAGATTTGAACAGACGACCTTGATGTGGCAGAAGACTAACCCAATGAGGACTGCTTTATATTTAAGGGAAAGTCCAATACTGTGGTCCATGGAATGTCAATGTCAGCCCACCCTCATAATCTACAACCTGCAACAACTGATGGCTGGGCCCTATCAAAGCCATGCACATTTAGTTGAACACTGGAGCAAAATCCAAGGATGGCTGCCATGGGACCTGCCTATCACATATTATGGGTTGTGGCTAGTGTTGGGTAAACCCATAGAGTTTTGTGTTTGGCAAGCTCAGATGAAATTCGAACAAAAGTTCTATTACCCGAATTTGCCTTGTACCCGAACCCCATTGAAGTCAATGGGGACCCTAACTTGGGGGCCCAAAATGGGGGTAGTAAGGGGTTGTGGGCTCAAGTTGGGGGTAACACTGGGGCAACTGCCCTGCACAAAATGGGGTAGGGACAGTACTAAAAGTATGTATCCTTTATTAAAAAAATAAGAACCCCCATAACCCTATAGCAGACTGTGTGACAGAACCCCCATCACCCCATAGCAGACTGTGTGACAGAACCCCCATCACCCCATTGCAGACTGTGTGACAGAGTCCCCCATCACCCCATAGCTGACTGTGCAGACTGGGAGCTGGGGAGGCGGTGAGATGTGATTGGCTGAGGGGAAGGCTCAAAGCTGGTTGATGGGTTGCTCAGCAGGCTGGCTGTGAGTACCTTTGAAGTCAAAAGGACCCAGGCGCTGTCCTTGAAGTTAGGTGGTGGGGAACCGCTCGGCTTGTTTCCCTTCTGTAACTGTTGTATGCTGAAAACTGAATTTGTGCTGTAAACAGGTTTTCCTGTGACAGTAAACACAAAGTCAATGGCCTTGACCTCTGCCTAAGACCAAAACTGACTTGAGTGTGTTTGTGTTTTCCTTGGCCAGGGTCCCAAAATTCTGTGTCCACGTTGCATCCTATTCTGTGCAAATACATTCTTGTTCCTAGATTCCATCCCATTGCAAAAGGGGTCCTGAGCTCATACAAATGGCAGGCTGTCAAACTGGGTAATGTACAGACATTCATTTTAGTGTCTTTATTTGTGCGATCAACCATGAAGATCCGGAAAGATCATTTTTAGCTTAACAAGCTAAGTAAAATAAAACGAATGTGCTCACATTGTTTGCTATCTTTGTATCAATCGAAAATGATTGAGACCAGTTGTTGCACATGAACACTGAAGGCTCCGGTTTTCCGTCTTTCTCTAGAGCCTTTCATATGGGTGCCATCTGCGGCTCGGATCATTTACACGCCTGTTAGTTATTTTGCAAAAAGCAATCTGAATTCAGATAGATCGAATTTTTGTGTGCACATTTTACACTATAAATTCATTGTACTGATAAAGACCAACAAGGGTAAAATGTAGCCTTTTTTGTTTTGAATTTCCTTTGTATGTTTTATGACCTTTATGGTCCTTTATTTCCATACAGTATTGGAAAAATTGAAATTCGATTGATCAAATGAGATCTGTTCTGACCAAAGCTCATCAAAACGTTTTGGCTACAGTCAGGCTTTGAGAGGCTGAAGTAGAATTTGCCCAATAGGTAACATGCTTCACCAGAGCTTTACATTCAATTAAACTGGCTATGTATCATGACTGAAGCACCTGTGAAGCTGCTGTTGTTGTGCGAAGTGTTACAATAGAAGCCTGGTGCTGGCAGTCCCAATATGATATGAGTGCCATGGATAGCAGCTGGTATCAGTTCACAGCTGAGAGGGCCTGCTATTACAGGGCCCACTGATAGCAGCCAATGCTGTAGACAGTTAATGCTGGAGCTAGTGCTTGATCATGGGTAGCAGTCAGTGCTAAAAAGCAATCCTGCCCAGTCCAAGCAGGGAGATAGAAGCAGTGGCATAGCTAGACATGGTTCAATGTCATCAACTGGGAAAGGAACAGGGTTTGGCACTCAGATGTGGACAGAGGGGTCAATAGTTGGCAACAGAGCCTGGCACTCGGATGTGGTCAGATGTGACAATATTTGGCAACAGGGCATGGCACTCTGATGTGGTCAGATGTGGCAATGGGGGACAAAGTGTTTGCCACTTGGACATGGTTGGATGGGGCAAGGGTTCAGCAACAGAGCTGGCACGTGGATCAAGATTTTAAAGGACTTACATTCTAAAAGCGCATTATTTGAAGGAATCTCTATACAGCTGCTTCTATGTTTTTTTCACTATAAAAGTACATTACTTGGCTAATAGGCATCTCTGCTATAATATATAGAATTATTTGTCAAATGTAAAGGCTCTTTGTAAGCAAGTGTAGAAATGAATACTTAGATCCAGCGGATTGATTTCTTTTGGTCACCTTGTACAAGAAGCTAGACTATACACCGCCCAGACATACTCCTGTATTCTCCTGGCTGGCGCCAGGATGTAAACCTACAGGTCACTTGTTACTTTTCTTTCTTAAAAACTGGTCTCCCAGCCCCCCCAGACTGTGCTGCTGATGGGGGGGGGGGGGGGTTGCTGAGCCTCAATCTAAACAGCAATACCAGTGATGGTAAATAAGTGTTGGTACGATTCACCCTCAATGCTGAGGTGTACATACCATGCAGATCAGGTCATCAGCGTATTTATTGAGAAATCTTCTTCAATCTTCACAAAAAAAGTTGTACTTCAAATAAAACCCTTGTGATTTCCCTGGCCTCAGGCTCACCATATTATAAATTAAGGAGGGACAAGCCTGTCTTTGATGTCATTCCAGAAGGATGTGCTCAGTATCTTCTTCAGGGTGGGAGGAAATGAAGCAATTTTCAATATGTAGCGGCCAGCAGCTCAATGGCTCTTCCAGGCACAGGGGACACAGCTGCTCGTGTATATACCCTTTGTGACCTGGCCTATTGCCTGAACCCCTTTTCCTTTAGATTGTAAGCTCCTAATATACTCCTGCATCATGCGTTTATATACTTGTCTGTTACATTTGATTCATAATATTATGTACTTGTACCTAGTACAGTGCCACGTGATATGATGGTGCTTTATAATTAAACATTATTATTATCAATAATAATAATAATATTCCAAAAATATGTTTTGACATATCTGTACTCATATTAAGAGTTTGGATGTCATTTCACACTGATGTTGCTGAGCCTTTGTATTGCCTAATCAATGCAAATAAGCTGTAAATCACTGTATAAATATGTCTAACTGCTACAGTCACTGCTATAGTGTGAGCAGACAAGGTTGGGTCAGCAACAGGCTTGGCACAGAGACATGTTGAGGCAAGGCAGGGTCAGCAACAGGCTTGGCATGGAGATGTGGTCAGGCAAGGCTGGATCAGTAGCATGTTTGGCACTAAGACATGATCAGACAAGGCTGGGTTAGCAACAGGCGTGGAAAGGAAATGTTGTTAGGTAAGGCTGGGTCAGCAACAAGCCTGGCACTGTGATGAGGTCACGCAAGGCTGGTTCATCAACAGATTTGTAATAGGTGACAGCAGCCATGAAGTTAACGGGCAGAAGCTGCTAGAGCTGACATCACGTGGAGAGACCCCAATGCAGCCTGGGAAAACAGAGCTGGTATATAGAACTTTCTTGTTTTATGAGTCCTAGTCAGATATGTGCTAGTGCAGAGACTAAAGTGAGCCCACGGAGAAAGCAGGTCGGGTGCTCATGGGGAAACCAACACACCAGAGGAATAGAAGCAGAACATCCTTGCCAACCAGCACAGCTCTGAAAGAGGATACAGTCGAGCTTAGGTAGACTAGAGCAGTTAAACTGAAGACATTCTATGAGGTAATGATAGTCTGTCCACCGCAGCTCCTAGAGCAGTACATGAATGCAGAGACTGTCGTTAACAATGCTGATGCTGCTGGAATGAACGTTGTTGTGTTGACTGAAGTGAAGGAAGAAGACTGTTTAACACAGTAATCCCTTTCAGGAGCAATCCAGTGTGTTCAGATACAGCTGCCCCACATACAGTTCCCTCGAGATCTCAAAGAATCCGCGATACCCCATGCTGCTTAGTCTTTAGTTAGTGGTGTGTGGGCAACATACATTTGGTGGCCCATAGTGGGGATTTTGAGTCGAATTGGAGTACCCAAATCACCCTTAAAGTGACAATATGCAGAGAATGTGGTGGATGGAAATGGCTGCACCGCTAAGTGGGGGGTGTGTGAGTGTTTAATTGAAGTGGGGTTACCATCTTGAAGAGTGAGGGCCCACATAGGTGACCTGAGAGGGAGGCGGGCTGGGAGATTCCAGAAGTTGTTACAAGTCGTGCATGAGGGGTTAACTGGGGTGCAGTACTAACTTCGGAGAGACAGCATTATCAAGATAACCTCGCAGTCATGTTGTGGCTTCAGTTTAGGGCAGAGATATCGCAAGAATTCGGAGGGGGCGGTGCACGACTGGTGACGTCACACCAAACCTCTGGCGGGCTCTGGGAGCATCTGAGGAAGAGATTGCTTGTAAGTAGAGCAGACTACCTGCCCTCCCCTCTTCTCAGTAACTTGGAATTAAGTAAATTAACGCCACTAATATTGCGCCATGACACCACCCTGCCAAAATTTGAAGCACATCATTGCCCACAGACAGAAACCTACCTCCCAGGATAGCTCAGTGTACCCAACCACACAGTGCGGCGCTGCCATTATAAAAGTATCACTGTAAGCCAACAGACTGACTAACAGAGGCAAATCAATATAAGCTTAGAAACTGTGGACTTTGAGCAGACCTCCAGTCAATAAAAGAAAGTTCAGTAAATTGCTTCCCTTCTTTTGAACAGTGACATAGGCAGTTTGATAGGGCTTAACCCCATACAGATTTTGTGAAATGGCATAAAGATCAATCAGCAGCAATTCCCACCAAATTGAGAGAAACAAGCAGAAGTTTGCCTGTCATTTTACACACACACAACCACTGAATAAAAAGCTAATGTAGCATAATAAATCTGTGTGAGGGAAGCTGCTACAATGTATCTCTATGGTGACAGCAGCTGTAAAAGCATTCAGTCAGGAGATACAATGTATTTAGAAAATGTCAACCATTAGCAAAGCAAAGATGAGTCATTACAGCTGAAGGCTTACTACTTTTGGCTAGAAATAAAATATGATTGCACAGAAATATGAGGCAGTTTTGACTGAGGGATTCACTGATCATCAGAGATGGTCTTTAGGGGAGCAATTTTCTAAGCTTTGTTTTTTGACTGGAGATCCACTTTAAGGACATTGGTGTGCATTAAAGCTAGTAGTGTCCAGCTGAGTAAGGTGTCAGACAGCCTTATAGAGACAGTGCACCACCAGAAACTAACTGAACTGATTCTAAAAACAAGTGCACTGTCTGATATTAGTAAAAAGCGGGACAGTCATGGATGTGCAACAGCAACTAGATGCCATCAATGAATCCCTACTACCATTAACTGATGAAGAACTGGTTTCAGTAGCTAGATACACTAAGGTACCAGAAGAGCAGCTAACCCGTGCTCGCACACGCAGACGTCTTTTGAATATTAACAGATTGCTAGAGGAACAGGAGGAGAGTGAGGAGGAAGTTATGATGGCATTGCTGCAGAAGTCAAACCAGTGTATCACAGAAGATGAGATATCTCCCCAACAGAGGAAGCTGCAAGAGTTGCAAGACCAGTTCCTTGCACTGCAGCAGACTGTGCAAGAATCAGCTACAAAGCTGGAGAGAAAATTGGGCCCTAGCAAGTGAAAGCCTGTAGCTCCAATAAAGAGAACCAGTCCCACTCCAGAGATCATCATAAGGAAAGAATTTTAGATAAATGGGCAGATCGGGGAAAGGGAACCAAAGGGCCGATTCATTAATAGCGCCAGGTAGCGACAGATGAGCGTCAGTAGCGTGATTTTCACAGCGCCAGCTAGTATTCGCTGTGCTTGGCCGGGGTTTGCTTGTTGACAGCGACTCAGTCGGTGTGCGGTAATGTTGAATACGGGCTTAGGGGTCGCTGTTTCACAGGTTCAGCGTTGTATGGGTGCGCCTGACAACGAATGGCCAGAGCGAACGGCTTGCTGCAGATTCATTAACAAATCACGCTCCGAATTTTTTCGCGCTGAGAATTCCTTGTTTAAACCCCAGAGCGCTGGCGGCGATGGATGTAAAATAGTTTTTAACCCCCAAACAACCATATTTGTTGATAGTAAAATTATACAAGTTTTTATAAACATTTTGTAATATGAATACATTAATATCAGACCTGTAATATCAATTCTGCACAATTTTTTTTTTTTTTTTTTTTTACCTTAAAAAAAAATCCTAACATTGCAGAAGTGGTCACAGAATTTTTGACATTAAAAAAAAAAAAAAAAACATTAATAGCAATTAATTATGATTAATTAAAGATTGCTCCATTGAAATGCATTGGACATCGCCAGGGAGCGACAGGTCATACCTGGCGCTGTGATGGGATTAGCAGCGGCGCTGTTCGTTGCAGTCGGCTACCTGATGAATCCCGCGCTAGCTGTCGCTCTCGCCGGCGCTAGCCTCATTTAGCATGATAAATGCGCCATTGTGACCGCCGCCGGGCGTACTTGAGTCGGTAGCCGCCGTTAGCTGGCGGTACCTGGCGCTCGTCAGAAACTACCTGGCGCTAGCCCTTGATAAATAAGGCCGCAAGACTGTCTTACACCAATTTCATTCATCAGATACTAGAAGGTATACAGAAACGAAGAACATATCTCCTATGTTTCCTGTCCTACTATTGGTCATGCATTCAGAACTTTTCCAAGATTGCAGCTTCCTTGTATGCTTTCTTGGCAGGAACCTTAAGTGCCGTAGCGCCAGAGGAAAAGAAGGGGACTAAAAGTAGTGTCAAACCTAAAGGAAGAATATGGGCCTGATGCAGAGCCTCCCCCGGTCTGAGCTTAAAACCTTCCGATTGTCCGGGGCTCCCGTTTGAATCGTGGCCCAAATGTGATGCAGAGCCTCCGTCAGAATGGCTCCCTAACTGATCCGTCAATTTGTCTTTACTCGGGAAGTTTTTTTGGCTCTCTCGGGTGCCTTCAATTTGATCGGGGCTTCCGTTCCCGTTCACACGGGCGGCCCGTTTTTCCCTGCTTTTTCCTTGGTTTTTGAACGTACCTGCTTGGTTTCCATCGTATTTGACCTTCCATTTTGGTGATTTTTCCAAGTATACTTATATCTCCATGGCTCTTCAGTTGCCAATCTGGCTACACGCAAGCGCACATCCCTAAACCTCCATTGGAATATGCATATGGCACCAACTGCCAATTTGACACATATATATATTGTCAAATTTATTTTTGGGTGTTTCTTCTTTCTTGCCATTAATGCATAACTTAATCTCTTTGGTGTTCCTTCTTCCTTGCCTTTAATGTTTACCGTAATTGGTTGTGAGTTTTTCTGATGTTTTGTCCCATATCTAAACCTTTTGTGTCATGTAAATGTGTGATGATGTTGTGTGATTGTACATTTGCAGGAAAGACAACTCACCAAATCTGTTTATGTTTTTTTTAATCAAACTTTTTTTTTTTGCTTTTGTGGTTTTGAGATTATTTTTTTGATAAAACAAAAGTAAAAAACAATTTAAATTTTAATTAAACATGTTAAAAATTAGGCCTCGGGGTCTTGTGGCTGTGTTTTTCTTTGATCTGTGAATGAAAAACAACCTTAGTTTAGCATTGTTTCTATGGTTTGGTTGGGCGTTGTTTTTTTGGGGCCCTTTTTAAACCGGACCTTCAGCGTGCTTTAATGAAAAGCCCAAACTCTAAAAAAACGATTCCGCAGCATCATCTGTAAAAAAAAGATACAAGGACCCACCATTAATACACAAAATACATTAACAAGTTTCCTGGCCTAACTAAAGTCACTTTATTAACCTTTTGCTGCCTCACATTGCCCTAGTTCTTCTATCTGCATGTAGCCTAGTTTGTAGCTGCGTACATGGGTTAAACTAAGGTGGGCTTGTATTTAACGTGACAAACTAAGTTGTTTCAGACTATTCTTGCGCTTTGCTTTTTTTTTATTATAAGGAATGTGTGCGCGCACATAAACGCACGCTCGCATACTCACATCCATGATGATGTCGTCCTGCTCCTGTGTAAAGATGGCATAGCTCCTGGTATAGCTCTGACGTTCCCCCGCAGTGACGTGCAGGACATCCCAAATTGGAATGCCCCAGAGACATGATGCCTGTAACCCAGCCCTGGATTTCTTCACACTCCAAAGGGCTGGGTTACATGGGTTTTGGCCTGCTTTAAAACATCATGACCAAATCAGGTTAGGATGGAATAACCCACCTCCTTTACATTATTCTTAAAGTAACACAGGTTCCCTCACATAAAGCAGAACAAAACCCAGAGCGGCCACTGGTCTTCCCCCTGGAAATCCCAGATCGGGATGCCCCACTGTGTGAAACCCTTTTTAATGAGACTTTACTCAGAAATGGCAGACTCCCTCTCTTAAAGCGGAACAAGCCATGATTAGTTTAATGACCTTTGCAGGCGTATATTGTAGTGCCCCACCAGTCTGATCCAGACAACGGAACCTCATCTTCAAGAGGCCAAAGGCTCGCTCCACCACAGAGCGAGTCCTCCTGGGGGCAGTATTGTAGGGCTCCTCTGCCTGTGAAGATGGGTGCAGGATTGGGGTCCGCAGCCAGGGGAGCAAAGGATAGCCAGAGTCTCCTGCCCAAAAACAAAAAAACAAAAAAAACTAAATAAAAATAAAAAAAGGTGTGCATTGCAACAATAGAAAAGAGGGACAAATAGGTGAGCGGGGTAGGGTTGGAGGAAAGGACATTTGTAATGAGCCTACATGCACATCCAACCTGTACACTCATTAAAAAAGTCTGGGGAATACTACTTACATAAGAGGGCAAGAACATGACGCAATAGGGTTCTATCACTTAACCCATTTAATTTAAAGTTAAAAAATTAGGCTAAAAATATACTAAAAAAAAATTACCAAATAGTGTGTTAAGGGAAAAAACAAAGCCAGACAGGGTGGGCAAACAATACAAGTTTCATACACATACCCAGTAAGGCGGGTGAGCTCAAATAGGTGCAGCCTGGTTTCTGCCATACTCAGCAGGACAGGACCGCGGAGCTGGCGCCGCTGATGTGCTTCAACAGAGGACTGCATATTATTGCCCGAGTGCAAATACGGCTGCTCTGACTTGCCGTAAGTGAAGGCTCGGCGGCCCCGTTTCATTAGGCTGATTTCAATCGGAAAACAAGGCTCTGCATCACTGAAAAAAATGGAACAATGAACGAGGCGTCCGTTTTGCCGGGAAACAGCCTCGTGCGAGCCGACAATCGGAAAGGCGGCTGAGCGCACACCTGAGCGCATAAACGCACACTAAAATCAACGTAGCACCCTTTCCTGACCCGATCAAAGCCCAAAACCAACGGTAAAACGCACGGGATAGCTGAACGGGGAGGCTCTGCATCAAGCCATATCTGCTTTTGCTCAGCAGCCTATCAGCTGAACTACTCATCACCAAGAAGTACTGGAAGAGCTAGACTGTTTAGTCCAACCACCAGTAATGGTATATCCAGACTTCAATATTCCATTCATACTACACTGTGATGCAAAAAAAAATGATAATTGTACATAAAAAACTGTTATTACATTGTGACTCAACCTTGAAGTAAGAAATCAATCAAGAACTTCATGAAGATGGAGGTCAGACGAGGAACATAATACCTATGTAATGTACTGGGAATGCCGACAAGTAGTAGCCGCTCTCAATGCAATAGAAATGTGTTAGATCCAGAAGCTACAGAGTTTATACCACAAGTACCAGCAAATGCATATGTAGAGTGTAAAGAACTTCCACAAAGTCCTGAAGAAACTCCAGAAGTAAGGGTGGAAGTACCAGCAGACAGCTCAGAGACAGTTGATCCAAATATGGAATTAGAACCTGTTGACGCAAATACTGCTGAACCAGAGAATAAATTAACTTTACAAGTTGAAACTGAGGATGCACAAACTGTAGAAACTGAGACTTCAGAATTGCCAAGCAATCAGTCTTAAACTGGTGATCATTTCCTAATAAATGGCAGATGTTAGAGAAATACATAAACAATCCTCAAAAATCAATCAGCAATCAAATATATACAACAGACATCTTACCGCAAATTGATGTAGCTAAATAAAAGCAGGTGGACTGAAAGTGCATGTGCGGCTGCTCCCCTTAGCACCACCAGTTTAAGACTTTTGTTGATGTTTATTGGTAAGTTGTTGTACCCATCGATGTAAGCAGGAAATCCAAGGTTAAGGTAATACCATCTGTTTGCCAGACAGAGACTGCCATTTGGAAGGGAAGTATTGCTTTATATAAATAAGATTGTTTAAAGCGAGTTCAGGAGCTTTTGTGAGTTCCAGTTGTATTTTCAAGTGAGGTTGTATTATAAGTGAGGGGACTTTATATTGGGACTTCAAGTGTTCCTATTGCCAATGTGCTAAAATAAGAAGGTAAAAGCCAAAGTTGCTGCATCTGTGATTACTAAAATTGTTTTTACTGCTGTATGGTAACTAGGATAATGGCTAGCAATATTGGAGGTCTACTTCAGTGCACAGTTTGTCATATGTATACACTTCAGGAGCAGCAGTTCCCGGGTGAATACCTCTGTGGTAAATGTGAGCAAATTGCAAACCTGGAAGCTCAGGTTAGATATCTGGAGGAGCAAAATGCAAGACTGAGGAGGATTGACAATATGGAAAAGAGTTTTCTGCTCACTGAGCAGGTAGTAAATGGGGTAGATACAGAGGGTGGAGAAATGGGTCAGGAGGAGCAGATAAGTAGCTGGGTAAATGTAGATAGAGGGAGTAGAAAGGGTGCACAGAAAAAGAAGGCCATTCCTGTGTCTGCGCACCCTAGCAAAATTGCCAAGTTGGGTAATGATGCAAGAGTGTCAGTCTCAGAAATGGCAGCCCTAGCAGATACTGTTCTCCCTAACAGCCGGGAGAACAGCCCAGCTAGTGAGCGGGTGGTTGGGACTGCAGGTAGGACTAGACAGTTAGTGGTCATAGGGGATTCTATTATCAGGCGGACTGATAGAATAATTTGTCACCAAGACCGCCTCAACCGAATGGTTTGCTGTCTCCCTGGTGCCAGGGTTCGGCATGTGGTGGAAAGGGTGGACAAATTACTGGGAGGGGCTGGGGATGACCCAGCGGTCGTGGTCCATGTGGGGACCAATGACAGAATTAATGGGAAATGGAGGATCCTTAAGAATACATTTAAGGAATTAGGCACCAAGTTGAAGGGAAGGACCTCCAAGGTTGTATTCTCTGGAATACTGCCAGTGCCATGCGCTACACATGAAAGACAGCGGGAGCTTAGAGAGTTAAACGCATGGCTCAAGTCCTGGTGCAGGGCAGAGGGATTTGGGTTCCTAGAGCACTGGGCTGACTTTTCATTGGGGTACAAACTGTATTCTAAAGATAATTTGCACCTGAATGGAAGGGGGGCTGCTGTGCTGGGTAAGAGGATACTAGAGGGGGTGGAGAGTTATTTAAACTAGTGATGAGGGGGGAGGGCAAGAGTGAAAATAAAAGTGAAGACAGGTTACTTAGGGGACAGCATATGATGGCGGGTGGAGAATTAGAAGGGGGGAGGACTGCTATGATGGATAAGGAGATCCATGAGTTGCAAACCAGCAGCAAAAAATTAGACGGATGCATTACTGCAGGAACTAATACTATACCCCAATGTGTCAAACTAGATAGGAACATAAAGTGTATGTTCACAAATGCCAGAAGTCTGGCAAGTAAAGTGGGGGAGCTTGAGGCTCTGGTGCTGGCAGAGAATATTGATGTTGTTGGTGTGGCTGAGACATGGCTGGATTCCACACATGACTGGACTGTCAATCTACAAGGTTTTGCTCTTTTTCGGAAAGACAGAGCAAAAAGGAAAGGGGGTGGCGTGTGTCTTTATGTAAAGCAAGAACTCAAAGCATATATTAATGAGGGGATACTAGCAGAAGATTGTGAGGATGTAGAATCCTTGTGGGTAGAAGTAGGGGGCGATATAAACAATGCTAAAATACAGTTTGGTGTAATCTATAGGCCCCCAAATATAACTGAGGAAATAGAGGGTCAACTGCATAAACAGATAGAGCGGGCATCACAGGCTGGTACAGTGGTGGTGATGGGGGACTTCAACTATCCAGGAATCGACTGGAGACATGGTTCTGCTTCCATTACAAGGGGGAGAGCATTACTCCGCTTGCTACAAGATAATTATATGAATCAGTTCGTGGAGGCACCAACTAGGGGTGATGCTATTCTAGATCTTGTAATATCAAATAATGATGACCTGATGGGGGCAGTAACAGTCCGTGAAAATCTTGGTAACAGTGACCACAATATAATTGTATTTAACATAAACTGTAAGAAAGATTTTCTTCCTGGGAAGGCAAAAACATTAAATTTTAGAAAGGCCAACTTCCCCAGGCTCAGAGCTGCACTCAAGGACATAGACTGGGAGCATCTGTTCAGGAATAAGGATACAGATGCCAAATGGGAGTGCTTTAAATCAATTGTGAATAGCAACGTTGCAAAATGTATTCCTACGGGTAACAAATATAAGCGGCTAAAGTTAAACCCCTCATGGCTGACACCTGCAGTTAAAAGGGCAATAAAGAACAAAAAAAGGGCATTTAAACATTACAAGGCTGAACCCTCAGCTGTAACACTTGAACAGTATAAACTAGTAAATAAAGTGTGTAAGAAAGAAATAAGGTTGGCAAAAGCACAAAATGAACGAAATGTGGCCAAAGAAAGCAAAACAAACCCTAAACGATTTTTCAAATATATTAATTCGAAGAAAACTAAATCAGAACAGGTAGGTGCCCTGATTAATGATAATGGAGAAATGGTCACTGGGGATGAAGATAAGGCAGAGCTGTTAAATGGATTCTTTAGCTCTGTGTACACAAGAGAAGCGCAAGGAGCCAACACAGGAGATGCCACTGATAGTAATAGCCCGAGTATAATAATTAACAAGCTAAACGTGGATATCATCCAAGAAAAACTCAATAATTTAAATGTGAATAAGACTGGAGGACCAGATGGACTTCACCCAAGAGTTCTCAAAGAACTCAGTTCCGTTATCTCGTCACCTCTGTTGTTGATCTTTAAAGACTCACTAGCAACTGGTATAGTGCCAAGGGACTGGCGCAGGGCAAATGTGGTGCCCATTTTTAAAAAGGGCTCTAGGTCTTCTCCGGGCAATTACAGACCTGTTAGCTTAACATCCATTGTGGAGAAATTGCTTGAGGGACTATTAAGGGACAACATACACGAATATGTAACTATCCATAATATTATAAGTGACAACCAACACGGTTTTACTAAGGACAGAAGCTGCCAAACTAACCTGATTGGCTTCTATGAGGAGGTAAGTAGAAGCCTGGACAGAAGGGCGGCTGTGGATATAGTTTTTCTGGATTTTGCAAAAGCATTTGACACTGTCCCCCATAGACGCTTACTGGGGAAATTGAGATCTTCAGGATTAGAAAACGCAGTTTGTAACTGGATTGAAAACTGGCTGAAGGATCGTGTGCAGAGAGTTGTGGTTAATGATACCTACTCTGAATGGTTACCAGTTGTAAGCGGTGTACCCCAGGGTTCAGTGCTGGGCCCACTATTATTCAACTTGTTTATAAACGACATAGATACAAAGATATGTAGCACAGTGCAGTCTATTGAAGATGTTCACAAGCTTCAGGCTGACTTGGACATATTGAGTGTCTGGGCATCCACTTGGCAAATGAAGTTCAATGTGGAAAAATGTAAAGTCATGCACTTGGGGTCTAATAACCCGAAGGCAACATATGTCCTCGGGGGAGTAAAACTGGGAGAGTCACTTGTTGAGAAGGATCTGGGGGTACTAGTAGATCACAGACTAAATAACAGCATGCAATGCCAAGCAGCTGCTTCCAAGGCCACCAAGATACTATCGTGCATTAAAAGAGGCATGGAATCACGGGATAGAGATGTAATTTTGCCTCTTTACAAGGCACTGGTGCGCCCTCACCTGGAATATGCCGTCCAGTTCTGGGCACCCGTTCATAGAAAGGACGCCCTGACTCTGGAAAGGGTGCAAAGGAGAGCCACCAAACTAATAAAGGGAATGAAAGATCTTAGTTATGAGGAAAGATTACGAGAATTAAATCTGTTTAGTCTTGAGAGGAGGCGATTGCGGGGGGACATGATTAACTTGTATAAATATATAAATGGACCATACAAAAAATATGGGGGAACACTATTTCACGTAAAATCCTCTCTAAGGACAAGGGGGCACTGCCTTCGATTGGAAAAAAAGAAATTTAGTCTCCGGAGGCGACAATCGTTTTTTACCATAAGAACTATAAATCTATGGAATAGCCTCCCACAGAAGCTTGTTACAGCATCAACCGCTGACAGCTTCAAAAAAGGATTAGATGCTTATTTTGAAGAAAATAACATTAACAGTTACTACTAGTGGTTATCAATAACAAAAAATAAAGACAAAAAATAAAATAAATAGCTTCCCCTATGAAATAAAAAATAACTTCCCCCTACCCCAACACCCTTGGTTGAACTTGATGGACATATGTCTTTTTTCAACCGTATTAACTATGTAACTATGTATTTATTGACTAACTCAATAAGATTGAAAATGCAAGCATTCGAAGCTGTTCAAGCTTCTTCTTCAGGCATAATACAGGTCTGTAACTTAGACACACATTTATACAGAAAACTACAAATTGTCACTCCTTGGTAGTTTTCTGTATAAATGTGATCAGACAAGGCTGCTTCAGCAACAAATGTAACAAATTGCTGCATGGCGGCCTCCACTGCTTGTTGAGGGCTGTTACTTATGGGGGGCCTGCAGTAGAATTTCTGCCCAGAGGCCTACACCAGAATTAAGCCAGTATCTCTTTAATATAGGTCTCACTGATGGTTTGAAGGGCTAGGTGAAGCTAGTTTACTGCAGTCCATTGAATGGAGCTCTGCTAGGAAAATGTGGGTATCTCTCTAATTCAGGGCTTGTGGATGGTGTTTGGAGGTAGGTGAGGTTAGTTTTCTGTTTCCCGTTGGATGGAGCTCTGCTAGAAAAAGGTTAGTATCTTTCTAATGTTGGGCTCACTGATAGCATAAGGAGGTAGGTGAGATTTGTTTCAGGTGGAGCACTGCTAGGAAAATATGAGTATTTCTCTAAAGCAGAGCTCACTGATGTTGTGAAGGGGTAATTAAAGTTAGTATAGCATCCCTGTGACCTTCATCCCCTACCTAACAAAGAGTTGTCAGTGAGCATGCAGGTCTGCTTAAAGCAGGCCTAAAGTCTCACTTGTATTCACAATATCCTGCACCAGGCTTCTATTCAGGATGGTGTTGCCAGGAAGGGTTTAGGTTGTCTTTATTTTTACAGTGGACCAGCCAGCAGAGGCCCTTTAATGAGAGCTAGTTGATACTGTTTTTAGTATCTGTTCTATTACTGCCATAAAGCTGCTGCAAGTGGATTGCAAAAGTTTCGACCTCCGGAAGTTCTGCCACGATCCCCCCAGCACCACCGTGGGAATTGGCAAGTATAGGAAGTGCTGTTGACATCACCCCATCAACACTAAAAAGGAAAAGCCTTCCAGCCTGGCCAGGAAAGCCACCTACAGCTATCACCCGCTGAACTGGTTACAAATGGCGCATTGCTCAGTGATCCTGGATTAGAAGCCGCAGGAAAACATTCAGCACAAAATATCAGTTTTTAGTTGTCTCGGCCCAAATTCTCATAATTTCCCTCTAAATGAGGACTTTAGTTCAGGACATAGCTGGTTTCCTACAAGCTTTCTCAGGACAGGAGAGAGGCAGTTGTGACATTTCATTCATCTGTTTTCCATTTTACCTCAGTCCATTTTAGATGATCATTGGCCCAAATAAGACTGTGATGTTGAATTGTGTTCCATGCTACAGCTTTAACTCGCGTTTTGTGAATTGCACCATGAACTGTGGCTCCATTTCCTTGTCTAAAAAATCATGATCTTTGAAACGATCTCTGCCATGCTTGAATGAACAAATCTATTTTTTTATATACCTTATATATTTTTTGAACTGTTCAAATTTATGAATTTTAGACAATTCAATGTTAACTGTATTTTGGATTCTCGAAAAGAAAAATTTGCCTAGCTCATCTTTCTGCTTATCTTTCATTATTCTGAAATGTATTTGAAGAGCTTTTTGTATAATGACATGTTTACTAAAAAAAAAATTAAAAACAAAAAAACCTACCTTCTGTAATGATCCAGGGGTTGGCTGATGTACTGCTGGTGGCTTGCGCTTTATTTACTACCATGCTCGCAGTTATGACAGCCACCAGCAGGTGTCAGCAGAGCTCCTGGATGTTGTATCTGACGCTCATCTGCTGCACCTGCAAATGGGCCTTTTAGGTGGGGAACTCCCTCTACCCAGCAGGATTTTATGTGTTTATGCGAGTGTTACCTCTAGCATTTCATGTTGCCCATCTGAATCCAGTAGCAAGCAGGCTTCCTGGCTTCCCTGAGACTGCTTGGCTACCTCCCTGTTCCTGATCCTTGATGCAGCAGACCTCCTTTCAGCTACTGGAAGATGCCGGCTTCTGTCCTGGGCTCTGGGTGAATCCCACCAGCACCTTGGTGTCCTCTGTGTTTCCATGTACTCTAAGCTTGTATTAGCTAGTTTTTGTTTCTTATAACCTGTATTATTTTGTTACCTTATGTCAAGGTTATCTTGTTATGTTTAAGCCTGACTAATATTAATAATTTCCCTTTAGGTTAATTTATCCTATGTTCCTGTTTTTGTCCGTAATAGCAGATACTTGGGTGGGCTGTGTCAGTTGTTCCATTGCTCATCTGTCCATCCTGTCTTTGACCTTCCTGCCTATTTTCAATCCTGACCTTGACTTGAACTTTGGTCACTGAACCTGTCTCAGACCTTTGGTATCTCATTTGATCTCTGACGGCCCTGCTTGAATTCCAGCATGACCCTCACCACTCTTCTGTCTGATCCCTACCATGCTGGCCTCTGACCTTCTGGCTCTCGACTCCTGGTTTGATTCTGGATTCTGTTTCAGCTTCACCTGCAGTGTTGGCCATCTAGCCTTCCAGCTCCAAAGCTATGTCTCCTGTTTCGGCCATCAGCTCCTTGCTGCTGTCTGGTGGCTCGTAGATCACAGGTTGTTGTCACAACGCACTTACCTGGGGTCCGGTCCTGTCTCGTGGTGTCTCTGGGAGGCACAGGCTCAGACGGCTGGCTGTGTTCCCCCTGTGCTTCCACCTCATCCTCTCCCCGCAGCATCCCTTGCTCCTCTGCTCATGCTGCTAGTCATGAGGACTATTTACCTGTGTTTAATGCGCAGTCTTAACTTCAATTCATCCGTTTTCACCCCTGTGAGTTTACAATCTTTGAGCTATCAAGTCCTGGGGGCAACTGTGTCCGGTGATGCGCTTAATGCCTCCCGGCCAACCGGGGCTTGACTATAGGTGAAGCTAGCTGCGGAGATTGGGGGTTGTGAACTCACCAAGAAGATGGGCGTCCCCGGGGTCTGACAGCTATCAATACTAACTGTCAGCCTTGTCCCTTGTGCACAATGATTTCTCTAGATTCTCTGAATCTTTTGATGATATTATGTAATGTAGAAGGCATGAGTTCAAAATATTTACAATTTTACATTGAGGACTTTTTTTTTACATTGTTCCATAATCTGATTGCCGAGACTCTGCCTCTTTAACATGATTAGTGTATACACAGTGATGTGTATGCAAAAAATGCCTAACTTTCACCTTCTGTTGTGTGTTCTATGTTCTATTGTGACTAAAATATGGATATACGAGATTTCCAAATAATTGCATTCTTGTTTGCATTTTACACAGAGGCCCAACTTTTTATGATTTGAAGTTGTATTAATGCAGTATATTATTTAAATTGGATGCCCTTTGGGTAATTAAAGGCTAACTTTTCAATGTTAAAGTTTTGTTTATTAAGTTTTGATGCTGCCTCGCTAGACTTTTATTCTACAGTGCACCAGTTATAATCCAAATACCCAAATTGTTGCTATTTACTCCTGCAGAGAATGAGATTTCCAAGCTGCCTGCAAGAGCCTTTGCCGGTCTTCCCAACCTGGAATGGCTGGATCTGAGCAAGAACAAGCTTGGTGACTCCGGTTTGTCATTTGATGTTTTTAAAGTAAGAATATATTTAGTTTACAGTTCTTTGTGTTGATTATAATTAATTAATAATATTGATATAATTAATATTGTAGCCTCCGGGATCTTCTTGGGCACAGACACAGGCATACATGGGGAGTTTTAATCAAATGGTTTATTTTTCCATCCATAAATCCAACATGGACAGACTTCCTTCAGCATACACATATCCTCACAACAGAATGTTGTCACAGAGTCCCATTTTCATATGGCCATCCAGGCCTACTCACAGTTAAGGATTTCGCGGGCACTTATGCTGTCATCCATGGTTTGGCGGCAGGCTTCAAGGCGACCCTGCTCTTGGTGGCACCTGCACCGCCGTTAACTCCCTCGGCTGTCTGGCTGGAAGCCCTTCTCAGCCCAACCACATCAGCCACACTTTAAGGCTCATTAGCCTCTTTATAAAGCTCCTGGGCTAGATAAGTACTGGACTGGACTACTTGACCAACAGGACCCACCCTGCTTCCCTTGGCCAGCCTCCAGGACCCTATGGAGCACCTGACTGGCAGCCCCTTAAGCCTTTAACTGCCAGCCTACCTAGAGATTGTGTCACTCTCTGTTGCCAGACCATAGCCAGATCACAGTTTTGATCTATACATGTTTAACTGTGATTTTCGAAGGAATGTCCAGGGATTTCCCAGGAACATTATATATTGTTTTTTTCAGCAGAGGTTGGGCTTTAACATGAAATGTCTTGTCATTTTTTCACTGCTTCTTCAATATGCTTGAGTGAAATATGTGGGAAACATTTTGTAGCATTTTTTTTAATACCATATTTTTCGCCATATAAGACGCACCTGCTTATAAGACGCACCTAGGATTTGGGGAAGGAAAATTAGAAAAATAATATTTTTAATCAAATAATAGGCAAAGTGCAGTATTCTCTAATTACAGTAATCCCCCTCCCATTCCCAATAGCCAGTGTGTCATTCCCCCTTCCCATATGCAGAGTGGCATTCCCCCATCCTATTCCCATAGGCAGAGTGGCATTCCACCTATCCTATTCCCCATATAGGAAGTGTAGCACCCCCCCTCCCATTCCCCATATAGGCAGTGTGGCACCCCCCTCCCATTCCCCATATAGGCAGTGTGGCACCCCCCTCCCATTCCCCATATAGGCAATGTGGCACCCCCCTCCTATTCCCCATATAGGCAGTGTGGTATTCCCCCCTCCCATTCCCCATATAGGCAATGTGTCACCCCCCCTCCCATTCCCCATATAGGCAGTGTGGCACCCCCTCCCATTCCCCATATAGGCAATATGGCACCCCTCTCCTATCCCCCATATAGGCAATGTGGCATCCCCCCTGATATTCCCCATAGAAACAGTGCAGCATCCCCCCTGATATTCCCCATATAGGCAATGGGGCATCCCCCCTGATATTCCCCATAGAAACAGTGTGGCATCTCCCCTGATATTCCCCATATAGGCAATGTGGCATCCCCTCTGATATTTCCCATAGAAACAGTGTGGCATCCCCCCTGATATTCCCCATAGAAACAGTGTGGCATCCCCCCTGATATTCCCTATAGGCAATGTGGCATCCCCCCTCCCATTCCCCATATAGGCAGTGTAGCACCCTCCCTCCTATTTCCCGTAGAAGCAGTGTGGCATTCCCCCCCCCCCCCGTTTCCCATAGACACACAATAACAAAAAAAAAACTCACATATTACTGGCGCTTCCGCGTGTCTGCGCGGCTCGGCCAGTAAGAAGGAGCGGCGGGGTCAGGGACAGCCGCTCCTTCCTCTCCTCCGCATCTTCTCTGCTGCATCTTCCGGCAAGGGCAGGAGTGAACAGCCGGGTCCGTGCAGCGGGTGGGCGTGGCCTGTGCCTACACGGTGCAGGCCACGCCCACCTACTGCACGGACCCCGCTGTTCACTCCTGCTCTTGCCGGAAGAGGCAGCAGCTGGAGGGCAGGAGATGATGGCGGAGTGGCAGGCGCTGCCTCCGTCCCTGCCACTGCTATCGCTGCCGCAGCAATAGCAGCGGTGGGGACAGGGACAGAGCCCGCCGCTCCTCTGTCTTCTTCTGGCCTCCCGCAGTGCGGCAGGCAACGTGGGAGTGCCGGTAACGGGCAAGTTTAATTTTTTTTTTTTTTTTACATTCGCCCAATAAGGCGCACTGACATTTTCCCCCTCCACTTTTGGGGGAAAATAAGTGCGTCTTATAGGGCAAAAATAATAAAGAAAATACTATTGTGTGTAAATAGACCATTCCTCCCAGTTACATATGTATCAGTACAAAACCCAATAAGCCAAAAGTCAATACTGTAAATCTATATCGGTATAATTTATAATGCATAGAAACACCAGAGTAAAAGCCCTGTACACCAAAATAGGGATCAAGTAAAATATAATATATAAAAAATATCAAAATATAATATATATATAATATATATTATGTAGACATGTCACTGGAGAAGTGGTCGAGGGGGTGTACATTTCACCTAGGTTACTACGCAGGGTGAGATGGTAAGTCCAGGATTGATTTGTTTCTCAGCAGTGATATGCTGCTGAGTTGTTGTTTAATCTTGCCGGGCCTGGATTTATATGGAATGGCAGGTAGGTTTGGTAGAGGGACCTGTCATTCCACACCCCCCCGATCCAGTTTGGGTTTTGGATCAGGTGAGCTCTGATCCTAATTAGCCTGGGAAGGTAAAAGCTCTGCAGAGCCTGCAGGTGATTGCTCTCAGCCAGGAATGAACAGCCTGTGGGTGTTTGGAGGAAGCTGCGAGCGCAGCCACTGCTGGAGCTGAAACTTACCCTGCGATATCCAGGCGAAAGCTGTGCTTTGAAAGTGTCAGATAGGTGAGAAGAACCTGTTAGTAAGCGCCCAGCCGGGCTAGGTCTTTTATTTTGATTGTATAAAAGAAGCACGTTGTTGCTGTATATTTTTGTTTGCTGGACTGTTTATGCCATGAATAAACACCAACACCTGCTTTTATAAAATCTACGTGTGCTGTGAACTGTGTCCAAACACACCATCCCCCGGAAGGATCCCTACAATAAATATATATCACTTTATTAACGTGTCACAAAACAGACAAGTACACAGGTTGAAACCACTTGGAAAACACTCAAATGGCTACATAAGCCAAGACTGTAAGTAATGGAAGGCTGTGGCAATAAGGTAGGACAGGCAAGCAATGACAATTGCAATTCTTATTTTGGTGTACACGGCTTTTGCTCTGGTGTTTTTGCATACAGTATGTATCGGTAGACACTTTTTCCTGCCCAGGAGACTCCCACTGAAACAGTGCTTTACATTTTTAGATAAAATACAACTACTATGTGCACCTTGCAGTTTTTCAAGAAAAATAATCCTTTTTATATAAATGCCCCCCCACAAACTATATATTTTCTCGAGGAACACACCTCTAGGCGTACCAGGCTTGTTGCCGTGGGTGCAGTTTTAATCCCTCAATGAATTCTTCACATCAAAACTTAATTTTCCTAACAAAATAATATGCAAACAAGAAAAAGCAAGTTAAATCCCCCAAACAGAACAATACCCAACATGCATTGCTACTTTCAAGAGTAGGGTTGCCAAATGCCTCAAAGTAAAGCATGTACGTAAGGGTAATTTTACTTAAAGTGGACCAACACCCTGAGGTGATCGGCCCGGGAATCTATAAGATTCCCGGGCCGATCACCTCACACACCGCGGGACATCCGAGATCGGGATGTCCCGCGGGGTGAACCCCCCCTGAACACCCGAAATCCACCTACCTGGTCTTCGGCGGCGGCCGGCAGCCGCCGCCTCCCTCGCGCCCCTCTAGGCGTGCGCGTGCCCGCGCCGGCCGTCTCTGAATGGCCGGCGCGGGCGCGCACACGTCAAGAGTGACGCGCGGGAGGCGCCGACGGGCAAGCTGCTTGTACGTTGCTGTCAATCAGCTTGTCCGTCTGCGCCGATTGGACGGCGCGGCCACGTGGGAGCGGGGAGAGGTGAGTTTTGGGGGCTTTCTGGGGGGTTTCACACAGCGGGGCACCCCCGATCGGGGTGCCCCGGGGAAGTGGACCAATACCCAGGATAGTAAAAATCCTGGGTGTTGGTCCACTTTAAAAATGTCATCTCTGCGGACAAAGTGTGCACCTTGCACTTTTTCAACCTCAACAACCCTTTACATTTGAAATACCCCCACAAACCATATATTTCCTGAAAGTACACACCTTAAGCTTCCTAGACGTACCCAGATTGTTGTAGTGGGCACATCTTTCTGGAAGTAATCCCTGGATCCCTCGATGAATTATTTGTTTTCACAAAGTTTCCCTAAAAAATGCACACAAAAGCAGCATACAAACCAAATTTTCCTAAAATATCAATATGCCAACAAGAAAAACAAGCTAAATCTGAAAGCACAAGGTCCCCGAACAGAACAATACCAACATGCATAGGTACTTTAAACCCTTTTAACTGCCAACCTGCTTCAAATGTCACCCTCTGTTAACGACCCATTTTCAGTATTTTGTTCTATGTGTAACTGTAAATTTTGCAGGAATTTTCAGTATTTTACTTTTATTATACCTACCTCCAGTCCATCCTCGATTACTGTGTCCCACGCTGATTACTCTGAGCTTCTGCTCTTCTGCTGCTGGATTTTTCTTAAATTTTTCATTTTTAGTGAGAATTCTCACTTTTTTTTAGGTGAGAAAACTACAATTGACTTTCATTGTCTCCTGGGTGAAAATTTTCATATGGCTCTGAATCCTCAAATGCTCCAATATATTAAATAATAATCAAATAATAGTAATCTGATAAATCTTGCCTATTTTTTATGTTTTTTGCTTGTTCTCTTTCTATTGTCCACTTGTAAATTTAAACAGAAACTTAGAGTATATGTAAAGGAAAATGTGTGTTTTATGGAGGCACGTTTTTACTACCTGCAATCTGTTGCTATTGGCAGCTGTACACCAAGTCTGTACTTTAAGATCCACAAGAAGAGAGATATGAGCTCTGTACACACAGAACACTCCTGCTGCAGGGCTTTTTTTAAGGTTGAGTGAGCAACCTCCCCTCAGCAGTGGCCAGGGCAGTAATCTGTGTACAGGGCTCAATTCTCTCTTCTTCTAGACCTTGTTGTGCAGACTTGGTGCACAGATGCCAACAGCAACAGATTGCAGGTAGTAACTGCTTCCATAAAGCACAACATAATAAATAAATTGCTAGATGAGGACATCCATTTGGTACATAAATTCAACGCAATAAAAAAATGCCACCAAAAGTGGACTTTTTCCAACATAGGAAAAAATAGAAAAGCTCAATGACACAACAAAAAAAAGACTTTCGGTAATGTCGTCAAAGGTGGACTTTCCCTTTGAAGAGGTCCGACACCCATTTTAAACCGTTCTGATTGCTGATGCCTCACACACACATACATTTCCCGCAAATCCTGGTATTCTTACCTGCTCCTTGTTCCCCTGGCGAAATTGGGCCTCACAATGGACTGCCAACTGTCACTTGGTCTTCTCAGATTCCAGACTCTGAGGAATAGCCTGTAACCAATTTCACAAGGGGAACAAGGGGCAGGCAAGATACTAGGGCTTGCGGGGGGGGGGGGGGGGGCAGGATGCATCATGTATCTATGTATGAGCAATACCCCCCAGACTATTTTGGGCAACAATGAGTTTTGGTCATTCACAGGGAAATTTGGTTCCACTTTAAAATACAATAATATAATAAAAAGGGTTAGCCCAGGTGAACATAAAAAAAATGACTAGTCATCCATTTTCCCCTGCAGCTGCCTCTCTGTTGTCAAGGACTCACCTGAGCCCAGGATTGGGACTGGCATGTCGCCTCTGTTACAGTGCTTGTGATGGAGACAGAGCTGGTCGACATCCATCAATTTGCTTGCAAAGGGTGGATAAGAATCCTTGAAATCATTGGCACAGTGCCGATCTTGGGAACAGGTAAATTATACACAGCCAGATGTAGGTGAAATTTCTGTAGGGGACAAGAGGTATTTTTTTTCCTGGACTGTCCCTTTAATTTCATTCATATTTTCCATTGTGCAACCCTTTCCCTGTTTAACCGTTAGGAGGAAGAATCTAGGCCAAGCAGAGAGCTAATAAAGTTGGGCTTAGCATCACAGCACAGCAGCATGTTCAAGCTGTCTTGCTATAATGTGGCCGCGGTCCTGCATCACGCAAAATTGTGCTCAATATTTTTCCCATGTATACTGATGTTATGTTAATCCATCTTTAATAGAGACCTGATGTTATATTCGATCCTGAACATTTTCTGCACTTTATGACCTCACTCACTCAAATGCCAAATATTGATGTCACTGCTCATGTTTCAGAATTTAACCAAGTTGAAGCGTCTTAATTTGGACGGCAACCAGCTGACATCACTGCCCCTCCTCCCATCATCTCTCCAGGAACTGAAGGTGAATGATAATAAACTCAAGGAAATTAACAGATACAGCTTTCGGGGTAAGAAACTAACTACAAAAATGCATTGGCTTCATGACAACACATACTGTATAGACAAAGGTATCAATTGCGGGAAATAGGAAATTAAAGCAGAGCTAAAACCTCCCTGGTGTGCCTAGCATACCTGCTCATTGATGGTTATATACAGGGCTGGCCCTAGGTTATGTGGCACCCAGTGCTAAAATTACCCCCCTCCCATGCCTCCCATGACGGGGCCCAGCACAGGAAAGAGGATGGGCGATTGGCCTGTGTCTTGGAGCTTTTTTTGAGACTGATTCCACCAGCGGCGTATATATATATATATATATAAAAGTAATTTTCAATATAGTTATAAAGTATCTCAGGTTGGGGCCAGGCTGGCATAAGTGACAGGCTGCAAATAGAGTTGGGGTATAGATCAATTTGTAGGGTCAGGTTGAGATAGAAGCAGCATCTCTCTGCCTCTGGAAGGGTTACACAAAGTATTTGCAAGCTGTGCTGTTGCTGGTGTGATGTGAAAACACATACAAGAAAATAGAAATGAGTACTTGATGAAATAAGGTAGGGGACCCCTGGCCTAGACATTCCCCTACGTTCTTCTTAGTGTACTGGCCATCCTATGTGTCACAGCTACAAATCGCTTGATTGCTTTTACTAGCGACACGCTGTTAGCAAATTAAACCGGATCAATTAAAAAGAGTCTCATCAGCAGTTTTCTGCAAAAGCCACATAATCTGTTTTGATTGTGAGGCCGCGTGCAACTTCCAAGTCTTTGACGATTGCGCAATGTTCCTCTGCGCCTGGCCACACATTTGTCAGATATCGCAGTGATTTATTATCTGCTCATGTGACATCACGAGCTCCACAACAGCCAGACTGTTTTGAAGATCTTCCAGACTAGAGTTTACTGCTGCTTTTACATTGTGCAGAACTTTCACAATGAAATTTCCTCTGTAAGAATACCAAATAGATTGTAGTGTGCTGGTGATTTCCACTGTCTCTACTCAGTGGTGGACTAGGGCCAAAAATCAGCCCTGGATCTTACCAGCCCCTGGCCAGCCTGAGACATCCTTGCTGAGGCCCCCAGCCATGATGCGGGGGCTATAGCATTCGGGGCTGGGGTTCCTTGGTTTGTGGGTATAGTGGGGCTGGGTACAGGGGCCTGAGAGGGAGACTAAGGGGCCAAGGATTGAATGTGGGTGTCAAAAGTAGCAGCCCATAGTTCCAGGAGCAGCCGCACTCTTACTTTCAGCATTGCGTGGGTGCACGGTTCGCGGAGACGCCGCATATAACCAAATCTGTTTGTAAAGAACCAGCACTCCAAAAAGTTCATGCAAAAGGTTGTATTCGCTACATCATATAGATATTACAGCGGTGGAAGTGAGTCGACGTTTCGGGGTGCACTGGGGCCCCCTTCATCAGGACCCACCACTCTGTTCTCCTCTTGTACATGTGGTGGGTCCTGATGAAGGGGGCCCCAGTGCACCCCGAAACGTCGACTCACTTCCACTGCTGTAATATCTATATGATGTAGCGAATACAACCTTTTGCATGAACTTTTTGGAGTGCTGGTTCTTTACAAACAAAAGTAACAGCCCAACTACCCCCAAAGCTGTGCAGCCCACCGGCATTGTCCTGGATCTCCCTATGGCCAGTCCGCCCCTGCCTCTACTGATGTGGTTATCTGTGTCCAGCATGGTGGAGGCCCCTTGGCTGAAAGTCTAGTGGTGTTCCTGCATAAGTGACTGTAGAACAGTTCTTACTCTTCTTAACAAGGGGTGGCTGGGGGTCCTGCTGATGAAATGAAAGCACTGCAGAAAACCTGCTGCACAGCATAGCTTTTTCAGTCAGACTGTACAGTAGGTCTGCTTTAAAGAAGACTTATGTTACACACACACATCACCAAGGTTGTGCAGCAGTGTGCAAAGAAAGGATTCCTAGGGACCTTGAGGGGTTTTATTTGATTGGTCGATGTGCATAGGACGCTTCCTTAGCACAAAAGGAGACAACAGGCGTTTTGTCTTACTGTTTCAAAACTTTTTTTAACAACCAACTTCAGCATTACATCCACTTGCTTTCTATGTACAGCAATATGTCGCTCACTGGAGTTTTTAACACAGTCTACAGAGCAACAGACACACAAGTACCTGGGCCATAAGCAGCATTCCCTTGACTCTGATCTCTCAGTTCTTCCAAAGGCCATTGACTATAGACTGGCATAGAGACTGGTATAGAGATTGGCATATAGCACTAATCCACTCTGGTTCCTCTACTAGTCCTGTGCCCCCCTCTGCTTCGGCTTTCAGCTCCTTTAATGTCAGCCACAACTTCAACAAACTCTAACTCAACCATACGCCTACTCGCATAAACCATGTTTCTTCCTATCAATTGGTTTGGTTGTATTCTCTACCTTGTTTCAAGAATCATTTTTCTATTTGTATCTCCCTCCTTTTCTTCATTCAGAAAAGTACTATATAACAATGATATAAGTGATTATAAGATATTTATGAAACACTAATGACAATGTATTATCTTCCTGTAGGTCTCAGCAATTTACTCAACCTGGAGCTGGAAGGTAACAGCTTTCATGATGGCAATGTCTCCCCTTTGTCGTTCAAGCCTTTAAAAAAGCTCATTTATCTGCGACTCAACCGGAATGAATTTCGAGCCTTACCATCAGGACTCCCAGCCACCATACAGGTATGTTTTTCAGCTGCACATCCAATGTCATAACATGATCAGAGATTCATATCATATTTGAGTTGTCTTTGAAAGTTCTCTTTCTCCTAATGGTTCTCTTTCTCCTATGGTATATCTATAAGCAGGGCCGTATTAAACACTGAGCGAGATGGGCTCTAGCCTAGCAGGAGTAGCCTTACCCCTAAACCTAACAGGGCCTCCACCACACCTAATACAGCCCTATCTGTAGAAATGAACAGGGGTGTAACTTCAGGGGGTGCAGGGGGCCATCATTGGTGCTTCTCTATCCTATTTATCATATTTGTGCTTACTTGGCATCATTTAGAGAAAGGAAGCACCATTTGTCTCTGCTGTTTCAGATTTTAGCTGTCTAGCTGCATCCAATTGAGTTAAAAAATAAACCTTATTTGTATGAGCCGTGAAAGGACCCCATTTAATGTTTTAGGGACCATCACATTTACTATTTTATAAGACACACCCAGGGTTTAGAGTAGGGACATTCTTAAAGGTGATTTCCTAGTCATCCCAGTCAGATTACTAGCAAGTGTCTGAAAGAAAATAAACAGCAAGCCCAGTTTTCTTGAACCATTCCTACAGATATAATATTAGATTCACTTTTTTTGCCACCGAAAATCTGTTTTTAGCATTAGGGTCCCCCAAGGACAAAGCCCTGCTGACTGTTAGATAACTTGATGTTTTAAACTCAGGGACAGTCAAAGAAGACTCGGGACAATATGGGATGTCACTTGTCTATAGGTGAAGTCAATACCTAACTATCCCGTAACTATAGGGGGTCCAGGTGGTGCGACCGCATCAGACCCGCGGAGGTCATGGGGGCCCCATCATTGTTGCTTCTCCACCTTATTTATCATATTTTTGCTCAAAGGAAGCACCATTTGTCTCTGGTGTTTCAGTTTTTAGTTGTCTAGCTGCATCCAGTTGAGTTAAGACATAAAAAAGTTTACTGTATAAGCCCTGCAAAGGCCCCATTTAATGTTCGCACCAGGGTCCCGTCACATTTAGTTACGCCACTGCATGTACTAAAATACATGTCACACACGGGGAGGCCGATTCATTAATAGCGGCAGGTAGCGACAGTTGAGCGACTGTAGCGGCTTTTTCAGAGCGCCCGCTAGTAGTCGCTGTGCTTGGCCGTTGTTCGGTTGTTGATAGCGACTCATATTCATTAAAAAATCACGCTCAAAAAATTCTTGCGCTGTGAAATGCATGTTTAAACCCCAGAGCGCTGGCGGCGATGGGTTAAAAGTAGTTTTTTAACCCCCAAACAACCATATTTTTGGAAACCAAAAAAAAAAAATTTTTAAATAATTTTGTAATATGAATACATTAATATCAGACCTGTAATATCAATTCTGTACAATCTAAAATGGCAGAAGTGGTCACAGAATTTTTCACATTTAAAAAAAAAAAAAAAAAAATCATAACAATTCATTATTAATATTTAAAGATTGTTCCATTGAAATGCATTGGAGAGCGCCAGGTAGCGAGAGGTCATACCTGTCGCTATTCAAGGTCGGACGCTGGCGCTGTGGGCTGAGGCTGGAATAATGATGAATGAGAGGCTATATGGCGCTATCTCAGTCGCTAAGCAGGATTGGCTTGATAAATGTGTGATTGTGGTGGGGAGCCGGCGTTCTCGTGGCGGGGCCCGTCATTACCGGCCGCTCACCAGTCGCTACCTGTCGCTATTCCTTCATAAATAAGGGCCCTAGATTGTATATCTTCCATATTTGAATTGGACTGTTTACACCTTTTTCAAAGTACATTATATTATATTATATTATACATGGTTGCACAGTGCACTCTTTCACCAAGCTGCTGTTTGTATAAAGCTAGCAAGCGACGCTGTGGAAATAGAGCCTAGAACTTCTAAAATCTCTTTGATGGCTCCATCCATCTGGCTGTACCGTATTTATGAAGGGATAAAGCCAAAATGGGGTAGGAGTTAATAATTGCTTCGTTTGGCTTTATGTTTTCTTTCCTCGTGATCCCACCAATGGCCAGAGCCGCTTGTGCTTCCAAGCAGTCTGTTCTCGAAAGCCAGCTGTTGGATCTATAGCTGCCAGGAACACAAACACTTGTGTGAAAATATAGTTTGACATTTTTTGGTCAAGCTATATGTGTGACGTACATGTCTGGAAGTGTTTCTCAGCAGCGATCGTCTGAGCATAATATATAGTGTGTGAGATAGACATTGAGGGAGGGAGGGGTTATTTAAAAAGTTACAAAGAAATGTAAACATGCGCCTGTTTGTCTGGGTTGTCAATTTTAACTTAAAAAAGAGACCTGTGCAAGGGTTGACCCAACAACCATAAACCCAGAACCCTTCCTGAAGCTTTTTCTCCTATTCCCAGGTTCATACAGTACATGACCTATTTTGCTATAGATTTCCCATGGCGTGTCCTGGTCTAATTTTTGTAGGTCACATGACTGCGCCAAAATTCAGATGTTATGAAGAGACCTCTTGGCCATAGAAAAAAAAAAGAAAATAAGACTGCAGCACTCTGAGGGACCTTGAGGCCACTAGATCATTTTACCTTGACCTGCAACTCCATTTTTGTGATCCTTAATACTGTATTCTTCAGAGCCCCAATTATTTGCTTCTTCCCACTGCTTCCAGTCTCCAATCTCCTAGGTGTCCTCCTAGGTTTCATACTATATTTGTACAAGAAAGAATTCCATACAATGCAGGTTGAAGTCTGATATGAGGTCTGATAGTGTCAAAAAAGCAAAGGAACCCAAAAATACCATTTTGTGAATACCCCCCTGTAAAATGGGTATTATAAGTATGTCACACACCCCGCTTCAACTTTAATAATTACACTTGGGTTAACCCACCTGCAGGTGGCGATGTTGCAGAGAAGTCTAGAAAAACGAGCCCCTCCCGGTCTATACATACCTGGGACCTCCCACTTATCTCCCAGTTTTCAAACAGCAGTAAAGACAAGGTACCAGGAAAAACCATTGGTAACCCTCAAACTGTAAACGAAGCTTCACCATATAAAGATCCAGGATACCAAAAAGGGCGGGTGAAGCGGGGTGTGTGACATACTTATAATACCCATTTTACAGGTGAGTATTCACAAAATGGTATTATTCTAAGTATGTCACACACCCAGCTTCAACTTTAATAATTACACTTGGGACATCCAAAAGCAGTGTCCACAAAGGGCGGGTATCCAACAAGGCAATAATGCAAAACTCAAACCAATGCAGCCTGCAGAACTTTGCGGCCAAACACAGCATCCGCTGAAGCCCGCACAACAACCTTGTAAAACCTGGAAAAAGTGTGAACAGAAGACCAAGTTGCAGCCTTACAAACTTGTTCAACAGAAGCTTGGTGCTGAAAAGCCCAGGAAGCCCCAACAGCACGAGTAGAATGAGCAGTGACACGAAAAAGAGGAATCTTCCCCTTGGCAGAATAGGCCCCAAGAACAGCCTGACGAATCCATTTGCTGATGGAAGACTTAGCCGGAGCCAAACCTTTCCTAGGCCCACAGGGCACCACGAAAAAAGGCATCAGACTTAAGAAAAGGAGAAGTAATAAGCAAATAGTACTTCACACAGCGCACCGCATCCAAACAATGCAAAACCCTCCCCTTGTCGTTCCTAGGCTTAGGACACAAAGAAGGAAGAACAACGTCCTGATTAAGGTGAAAGGCAGAAACAACCTTAGGAAGAAAGTCTGGTTTGAAACGGAAAACCACCTTGTCCTGATGCCTCTCAAAATAAGGAGCCTGAATCGACAAGGCCGCCAACTCTGAGACACGCCGAACAGAAGTGATGGCCACCAAAAAGGCAACCTTCTGAGACAAGGTAGAAAGAGCAATATCCTGTAAAGACTCAAAGGGAGGACCCTGAAGAGCAGACAGAACCAGATTCAAACCCCAGACGGGAAACACAGGTTTTCTGGGAGGTTGCACATGCGTAACCCCCTGGAAGAAAGTCTTAACCAAAGTATGAAGCGCAAAAGACTTTTGAAAAAAGACAGACAAGGCAGAAACCTGCCCTTTCAAGGTACTCAGCTGGAAACCAGCCCCGATTGCAGAAAATTCAAAATTCTGGAAACAGAAAAGACCCTACAGGGCAAAGATCTAACCTGACACCAATTGATATAAGACCTCCAAGTCCTATAGTAGATGTTAGAAGAAGACCTCTTCCTAGCACTAATAAGAGTCTGAATAACAGAATCAGAAAGCCCTTCCTCCTTTAAGATGGAGGTTCCAGCAGCCAGGTCGTCAAAGGCAGCGTTGGTAAATTGGGGTAACGCAGTGGACCCTGAGTGAGCAGGTCCAGCCGAAGAGGCAGATCGAACTGATCCACCGCCAGCCGAACGATGTCTGCGAACCACACCCGCCTTGAAGCCACAAGAATGGCGGAGACCCCTTCCAGGGCCAGCTTTCGCAACACCTTGCCTAGCATGGGAATCGGAGGAAACAGATAAAGGAACCCCAGGCCCCTCAGCTCAGAGACATGGCATCCACTGCCAGAGCCAGAGGATCCTGACAGAGAGAGACACGAATGTCGGAAGCTCGTAATTGTGAAGAGATAAACAGATCCACCTCCGGTGTCCCCCACCGGAGACAAAGAGACCGAAACACCTTGGGATCGAGAGACCATTCCCCCCGGCGGGAAGAGCACTGGCTCAGGGAGTCCGTCTCCGTGTTTTCCACTCCCGGAATGTACACCGCCGAGATGCAAGGGATATGAATCTCTGCCCAGGCCAGAATCAGAGACACCTCTCTGAGGGCACCCAAGGCTGCGAGTCCCTCCCCTGGTGATTGATGTAAGCAAAGCAGCACACACACAGCACTCACACAAGCATGGAGGACCCCCCCCCTCTAGCGTAGGGAGAAAGGGGACAGAGCGGGGGACAGGGCCATCACCCATAGGATGGAACGGGATGGGGCATCCCCAAATCCGGGATCACCAGACCGGACATCCGCGTTGCCTCAAAGTATGGGGACTGCAGAGGAGCTAAGCTCCTAGGCACCCTAGAGTGCCGTCTACCCTCGCCCGCCCAAGCAGCCTAGGCTGGGAGGCTTCACAAGGGGCATATCAACAAGAGCCGGGCAGAAATAGACCAGAAGGGGGGCCGGGGTGTTACCCCGGCTACCTGCAAGCAGGAGACTTCATTCTTCTGTCTTGTCACCATCTTGCAGAGAAGAACACTGGGGGATAAGTGGGAGGTCTTAGGTATGTATAGACTGGGAGGGGCTCATTTTTCAGGACTTCTCTGCAACATTGCCACCTGCAGGTGGGTTAACCCAAGTGTAATTATTAAAGTTGAAGCGGGGTGTGTGACATACTTAGAATATCTGTGTCACAGCATTGAGGACTGAAGAGTTAAAGTGGACCAAAACCAGACCTAGAATCTTATTCTTAGTCCTAAATACCCGCCCCAGGGGCATTTCTTGGCTGCACCCATCCTAACTGAGCAGCTGGACAGTCATAGGGGAATGCAGGGGGTGCCGCCACTGATTGCGAAAGTGACTAAGGGCCTTATTTAAGAAGGGATAGCGTCAGGTAGTGGCTGGTTAATGAGAGGTAGCGACAGGTAGCGACTGGTGAACGCCGGACACGGCACGCAATTACACATTTATCAAGCTGAATCTGTTTAGCGACTGGGATAACGCGATGTAGCGTCTGATTCATCATTTTCACAGCGCCGGCGTTCAGCCTTGCACAGCGCCAGGTATGACCTCTCGCTACCTGTCGCTCTCCCATACATTTCAATGAATGATCCTTTTCTTATCTTTAAATGGGGTTTTTTTTTTTCAAAAAAACTCAAAAAATTCTGTGACCTCTGGCATTAAAGTGTTCATGTTACAATGTTGCTACAATGTAATTCCATATGTTTTCGCTTTGTTACTAGTGGACAGATGCTGAAAAACAGACTTTAAACACCCCGCCTCCTGCGCTCTGGGCTTAAGATAAGCCTTTTTCTGCGCCAGAGTTGTGTGAGGCGTTTTTTTTTTTCTTGAATATGTTGTGAGTCGGTCGCTATGAGCAGTCGCTATCATGCGCTCCCAAACAGCGCTGTACTGGTCAAATAGCAACTCGTCACACTGTATTCAACATTACTGCACAGCGTCTGAGTCGCTATAAACTAGCGACCCACGGCCGAGCACAGTGACTACTAGCGGGCGCTCTGAAAATGCCTGCTACAGACGCTCATCTGTCGCTACCTGGCGTTAGTGATTAATCAGCCTGCCAGCTTTCATTGAGCCTTTGTAGATGCTCATTTACATGCACGGCCAAAAAAGCTGATCGGAGGAGAGCCGCATCTGCACAGTGGGATCGCAGACCAGGTATGTATTATTGACAACTGGTGGGTTTCACACATCATGATATCTCAGCGGGACAATCCAAAACCTGGGCTAGTGAAAATCCTGGATTTTGGTCCACTATATGTTTCACACTGCAGAGATTGCCAAATCTTTCTCCACAAGTGCAAACAACACAACCACTATATCCTGCAGTCTACCAAGAATGGTCTTCATCAGAGCACAGTCAAAAGCTGCGAAGAACCCCTGGATCTTCCATTAGGGTTCCTGGTAGCTACTTGGGAAAGATAACAAAGGTATTGAGGATAACCAAGGTCTCTGAGGGAACATCGAAAGGAAAAGCCAGAGGAAAAAGGCAGACAGGGAAGGTTCTAGTGCAGCGGTACTCAACTGGCGGACCGGGGTCCGAATACGGACCTCGGCACCAAATTTCCGGACCCCTGAACTGACAGTTCCACACTCAGTTACTTCTGTGTTGCCGTGTTCAGTGCTGCCCCCTTTACTTGTTACCTTATTGCCAGTAACATTTTCAGCCCTAGTCCACCGTTGTACATGGCTTGCACAGATTGCACAGGTGGTTCTTGGACAGGGGGTTCTTGCAACAGAGTTCTTGGGGTGGGGGCAAGCAAGCAGTCTTTTTTAGCTTTGCCAGTGGAATCTATAGCCCTCCCACCCAGTGCGCTGATTTCTAACTATCAACCCCCCCCCTGCAGGACAGCCCCCCGTCCGGACCTCCACCTTTCACCGGATGCCAAATTGAGGTGGCTGCATTTAAGATCTGACATCACTTTGACAGAACTTAATAAATCCTCATTAGAGGCTCGGTTCACTGGAAAATTTCCAAACTTTCCCACGTGTATTTACATCTGACATCTCTGTGTTAATTTAAAACACATTGGAAATTAGCTTCAATTGGCTCACAAACAAAAATCAGCACAGAGAGATGTGTTTGTTTCTTTCACTCATAGCAACCAATGAGGCTTTAGCAGGGTTGTGTAAATGCTCACTCAGCGTAAGGACAAATTAATGATTCGATTTTATGATAATGTTACGCCTCATTTGTCAGCACTTGTGTTACACTTTTATTGCTACAAAAGTCACTTTAGCCTTAATAATGGCTAAACTGCACCACCCTCACTGATTCTATCTCTCTAAAAAGAGATAGAATTATGGTTAGAACTGTCACGGGTAGCAGCCCTACAAGCAGCACCCCCACATCATGACAGAGACTGACCCAGGGTGACTGCGCAGGAGACCTGGGTTAAAGTGACAAAATCTACTATGACAAAGCAAAACAAATGCAGAAACCTTAACTTCAGGCACAGGGAAACACACATGGTAAATAATTATAAACTACGCAGGGAACTAAACCTTAACCTTAATAAACCTTAAATTGGATCTCTGGTCAAAAATGAAAGCTTAGTAAATTTCTCCCCTGGAGACCCCTCTGGCATCTGTAACCTAAACTATTTGAGAGGGCTTAACAAGCAGATATTGTGGAATAGCAGGCAGATTCAGTGCTTTTGAACTACATGGGAGCTGCCATCTTGATTTACACCTGAGAGCCCTGCTTCTCAAAACAAAACGTAGAAAGCCATCAGCTATAACTCATCTATGCTTTGCACACAGCAGAGAGCTCCTAGATACATTTTAGATAATGAATTACACTGTCTGAATACTCTGTGGATGCCGTGCAGTTGACATAATATGAAGAAACAAATGTAACAGTTTCCCCGTCACACAGAAATCCTCCAGCAGCTGTGTATTCAGTGTGTGTTTAGAATGATATACAAGCTGCTCCATGTCCCGAGACATATATCTCTCTCAGTTTGGTGTGAATTGCTGCTAGCATAGCTTCCTACTCATGATTATGTGTAAGCAGGACTGTTAGGTATGTAGTAAAATGGATGCTTATATAAAAATAGTGAAAGCGCACACCAAAGATAAGTTTTCAAGTGCTGCTTTTCTGCTTTTCAATATTGTGTTTTCAATAGAAAAAATATTTACATATATATACTTAGGCCCTTATTTAAGAAGGGATAGCGTCAGGTAGTGGCTGGTTAATGAGAGGTAGCGACAGGTAGCGACTGGTGAACGCCGGACACGGCACGCAATTACACATTTATCAAGCAGAATCTGCTGGGATAACGCCATGTAGCGTCTGATTCATCATTTTCACAGCCTCAGCGAACAGCGTCGGCGTTCAGCCTTGCACAGCGCCAGGTATGACCTCTCGCTACCTGACGCTCTCCCATAAATTTCAATGGACGATCCTTTTCTTCTCTTTAAACTTGTTTTTTTTTTTTTTTCAAAAAAATCACAAATAATTTTGTGACCTCTTCTGGCATTGAAATAGCAGTTTTTTCATAATTTTTTCATTTTTTATATATTTCTTCAGAAATGACATTACAGGTCTGGCATTAAAGTGTTCATGTTACAATGTGGTTACAATGTAATTCCATATGTTTTCGCTTTGTTACTAGTAGATAGATGCTTGAAAACAGACTTTAAACACACCGCCTCCTGCGCTCTGGGCTTCAAACAAGTATTTTTCAGCGCCAGAGATTTGTGAGGCTGTTTTTTTGCTGAATATGGTGTGAGTCGGTCGCTATGAGCAGTCGCTAACATGCGCTCCCATACAGCGCTGTACTGGTCAAATAGCGACTCCTCACAATGTATTCAACATTACTGAACAGCGACTGAGTCACTATAAAGTAGCGACCCACGGCCGAGCACTGCGACTAATAGCGGGCGCTCTGATAATGCCTGCTACAGACGCTCACCTGTCGCTACCTGGCGTTAGTGATGAATCAGCCTCTTAATATAAGACTGTGGCATATCATACACTTATGTCTAACTAGGAGACCTATTCCACAACACCTTTTTGAGGTTAAAGTTGACCCAAAGTAAAAAAAAAGAAAGTTTTAGTATTTTCATTTCATATTTTCCTGTTCCTTTTTATAGATGTGTAAAAATGTAATTTTTCCCAACCAAATATTGTTCCCATTATTCAGCACCTCTTATTGTTGTTTTTTGTATTTAACGTTATTTACATTTATAAACTGATATCTTCTGAAAGTGAAGAGTAATTCTGAATCACTGAAATTGTGCCTTAAAGGAAAAATCTAGGCAGTGGCAATAATAGTGCAGCAAGATTTTCCCCTCCTTGGGCCAATCTCACCGGGGCCCAAAGCGACAGGTGTGACTATCTGAACACATCTGGAGGATGGGCGTGGAAAATGGAAAGGAAAGGATGCTACAGCATCTACAGCATGGAGAGGAGGACAGGACAGACTTCAGGTGAGCTCCTTGCTGCCTTATTATTGCCATGGCCTGGACTGACAACACTCTGACCGGTTACAAACTACCAGTATTAGACCCTTATTTATGAAGGAATAGCGACAGGTAGCGACTGGTGAGCGGCCGGTAATGACGGGCACCGCCACGAGAACGCCGGCTCCCCACCACAATCACACATTTATCAAGCCAATCCTGCTTAGCGACTGAGATAGCGTCAGATAGCCACTCATTCATCATTATTCCAGCCTCAGCCCACAGCGCCAGCGTCCGACCTTGAACAGCGACAGGTATGACCTCTCGCTACCTGGCGCTCTCCAATGCATTTCAATGGAACAATATTTAAATATTCATAATTAATTGTTATGATTTTTTTTTTTTAAATGTGAAAAAATATGTGACCACTTCTGCCATTTTAGATTTTTTTAAGGGAAAAAAAAAAAAAATTGTACAGAATTGATATTACAGGTCTGATATTAATGTATTCATATTACTAAATTATTTCAAAAACTTGTTTTTTTTGGTTTCCAAAAATATGGTTGTTTGGGGGTTAAAAAACGAATTTTAACCCATCGCCGCCAGCGCTCTGGGGTTTAAACATGCATTTTACAGCGCAATAATTTTTTGAGCGTGATTTTTTAATGAATATGGTGGGAGCCGGTCGCTAGGGCCAGTCGCTATCATGCGCTCCCATACAGCGCGGAACCTGTCAAACATCGACTCCTCACCCAATATTCAACATTACGGCAAACCGCTATCAACTACCGAACGACGGCCAAGTACAGCGACTACTAGCGGGCGCTCTGACAATGCCGCTACAGTCGCTCAACTGTCGCTACCTGCCGCTATTAATGAATCGGCCTCCTCGACAAATCAGCAACATTGGACTGTAGGTGAGTATCTATTACATAAGTTTTGCCTTGGCAGGAACTGTAAACAGTTGGTTTGCTGGCATATATGTGGTGAAACTGAATCAACGAACTGATCAATAAATGGTCTGTCATTATTTTCAGCTCTACCAGAATTTGTAGTTACGCTCCTTAAAGAAAGTCTATAATGTAAAAATGATCTAAATCACTTTTTTGTCCATAGCCCACCTTCCTTTTTAATGTCATTTTATAGAACGCCGCGTCCAGAACATTGCTAAAGTATTTCATTGTACATGCCACCCACTACAGCCTGAACGCTGTGACCTTTTTTTTGAAATAATGCTTGCGCATATAGTCGGTAGTTAGTCACTGGAGTCAGTGTGAACCTTGTCATTCTCCGGCTGCTAATAAACATATTCATTATAGCAGTCACCGCAGTAATGGCTGTGTAGGATCTAGGTAGGGTAGGTGACTCACAACGTGTCTTTATAAATGAATTTGTACCTCTGCGATATAAATACACTGCGCTGGAGGAGGGATGAAGCATCCCAGGCCCTGGAAGGATTTAAATGAATGATAGCACTCGACTGCAGGGTGGACATTGAGTGTTCTAACAGGGATTAGGGAAGAGTTCCGCATATGGAGTTTCCTAGCATGAAAAGTTTCTCGAGTCCTCTGTTTCACTGTTGTTTTTTGACAGTTTGTCTAAGATTTGTATCTCTGGCCAAATATTAGATCTATTTTTTTCCGATCCAGGCTGTACTGACCATGAACAATGTGTTCCGTCCCAAGGTTCATTCTCTATGGATATTCCGTAAACTTCTATATTTTATTATCGCTATTACTTGATATAGAAAGAGTTTTATTGTTGTTGGAGAGCCTCTCTGGTTCAATTGAGCTGCTCTGCCATAAGATCATGATTCAGGGAGACAAGCTTGCTTCAGGCATGTGGAATGACATCTTACCGTACCATTTGTGAATTATTCTTCTTTTGGGTGAGCTGGAGCATTGCTTTTAAATGATTTTAGGGATACTGATTACTGAAAGCTGCAAGATGAGTGGACAGTGTATCCAGGCAGTGGCAAAAGCAAGCAGGATGCTCGACCCAGGCAGAGGTCGATTCAGGCAGCGGTCAGGGAATAGTGAGACCAGATCGGTAATAGATGATCATGAATGACATGGGAATAATTTAATAGAGCATGGTTGCAGGGGATTGGACAGGAAGGAACTGGGCTCATTGGTTCACTAACAACAAATGGGCTGATTGCCCAATTTAAACCTTAAAGGGGACCAAAACCCAGGATTTGGACTATCCTGGGTTTTGGTCCACTCCCCTGGGCACCCCGATTGGGGGTGCCCCACTATGTGAAACCCCCCCCCGATCGCCGCAGCCAAATCACCTCACCACGGTCCTACGGCGCATGCACGGCCGCTCCTCCAATCAGCAAGCACGGAGCCGCTGAGCTATGGGCGTCTAAGCGATGTCTAAGCTCAGTGGCTCTGAGCACGCTGGCGGACGCATCTCGCGCTTCCCTCTAACAGGATTTATGAATCCATGAATGGCCAGCGCGGGCACGCACCCTGCTAGAGAGGACTCGCGAGATGTGGCCGCAACCCGCGCATGCGCCGTTGGACCAGGATTCAGGTAAGCGCAGCGGTCGTCCTGGGGGGTTTCACATTGTGGGGCATCACGATTTTGGATGCCCCGCGGGGAGGGAATGGATCGCCTGGGAATCTTATAGATTTTTAGATCTTAAAGAGCTCATTGGCCCTTTAAACTAACCTCCGGCAGCCACGCTGATTGCAGCATCGCCGGAGGGCATAAGTCAGCTGTGCTCGCGGGCGCACATGCAGAGGAGCAGGGGAAGCGGTGTAGAGAGGAGAAGGCGGGCATGCTCGGCACCGCTCGAGACGATGCTGTCCAAGTCGGAGACTGGCGCTGAGGTGGCTGCTGGGCGGAAGGAGTTGTGGCCGGCCGCCCAAGCCCACACCACCCGAGGGAGCTGCGGGACCGGGCAGAAGGTAAGTGCACTGTGACAGTTTCCTTTTTTGGCAAGTTTTTTTTTTTTAATGTTCCAGCACCATTTTGTCCAGGTGGGGGCAAAGGCTTGCCACCCACTCAGCTCGGATTCTGCCAGATTGCTTTTTGAGGGTGATAAGTAGAATTTATTGAAGGACAGACAATGTGTTCTAGGGAAGGGGCACCACCTGCTCACCTCTGCCAGATTTATTTTCTAGGGCTTGGTGTCTGGCACACAGTCATTCTTTGTTTTGAGCAGGCCCTGGAGGAAAATATGGTCCACTGCTGCATTTTCCCGTAAATAGTGTTTCAGGAGACTCAACTGGTTTCTTTTCTTGTATGCATGTTGTAAGACTTTACAGGCCACAAAACCCAGTTTAGACTGGCAGCTTTTCATTCTCTGAAGTTCTTCGGCATCATAAACCTCTTCTATAGTCCTGCTTGTGGTCAACACGTGGTCCTCAGTGGAAGCCAAAGCAATCAGAGTCCAACCCTACTTGGCAATAGCCTCCAGTGTCAGCCAGACAAGTCTTCCCCTGGAGCTATGCATAGACATAGCAATATGTGTGTAAAAATACAAATATTCAGGCATGCAGGAGTCTGGAAACCACAAAAATTGTGTCCTACATCCAGAAAATCAGAGCACAACTTTATCATCTCATATGAGACGCTTGCTACTGTTTTGTTTGGAAAGAAGCAGAGTGGGAGAGTTTTAGAATTGTAATAATAGAAACAATGTCAACGTGTCTTGAGAAATTATTCAATACAAAGCTACAGAAAGGGCAACAACTTTTTTTGGTTTTGTAAAATAAACTGTAACTTGAACAATGTCTGTTTGTGATGGGAATGGCAAGAAAAAGACCCTCAGATCCCATGTAGTTATGCCAGCAGAGTCAGTCCAGGTGCACCCCCCTCAGCTCCGAAGCGAAGGGCACAATGCTTCCCGCCCCCTGGCACACATAGGAGTGCCCACCATAAGCACATGTGAGTGGTGGACCCTTGTGGTAAGTCATGCAGTGTGCCCCCTAGTCCAGCTTTGGTCTCGTATGGCCCCTGCATGTCCACAAACATCCCTATACAAAGCCCACAAATCTGGTGGGGGAAAATAGATGTGTTTCGGTTGGGCTCTATACAGCTGCAATTCCAGACAAAGTCTGGATAACTGCACATTGATTGCTAATCCATGCAGTAAATGGAACACAGGCAAAAAAGCCACCAAGCTGCATCATTCTGTCACTACAGGGTTGCAGTGCATTTCATTCTCACTTTAAGAGGAACTCCACTTTCATGGACTTTCTTGTAGGCATCAGATCAGAGAGACACTACATACCTTGCACCCGCTCCCAAGCTGCTAATCGCTATCCCACACCACTGGCATGTGATGCAGGTGGGTGTGGCCTATATACAAGGCTAGCCTGAGACCCCCATTATTCTCAGTAGGCAGCTCAGGTGACAATTGCACATGGCTGTACACCTGCCAAAGTGGGGTTCTTAACTTACTGGGGATGTGGGGGGCTATAACCACTGCAGGACTTGGTGTGCAGGGGAGCCTCGCACCCTCTGACACTCCTGGGAAAGCAATTCATAGGTGACTGAAGCTTCTTGAAACCTTGTCTCTGCTCATCAGAGGTCCTTACACATGTCATGTATTCCTATTTTCTGTTCTGCGCAGGAGCTGCATTTGGAGAGTAATCACATTGAAGCCATTCATGAAGGAATTCTCAACAAAACTCTGAATCTGAGTATTATTGCTCTGAGTAACAACCGGCTGCAGGAAGACCGCATTGCCCCACGGGCTTGGATCCACCTTCAGTGAGTAAACGGCGGCTACTAGGACTAGGAGGAATTACCACATGCATTACTTCTATGGATAAGCTTCTCAGTATTTCCTATACATTTTCATTATAATATGTGGTGGTCCTTCAGTGAAGGTAATCTGTACTGTCTCCTCTAGCATTTACTGTAGGAAAATCCTAAAATATGACTGTACACCCTCAAAAGTCCACTCCCCAAAAATGCTACACTTGGTCTGATAAGTGCTGCCTCATGTGTAGAGACTAAATGGTAATATTATACGATTAGCTTCAGGGTTACTGTAAAGTGGATGTGTGCCAAATATGGCTGCTGCTAAGCTGGCAGGAAACAGGTGAAAGTAAGTGTGACCTGCTTTTTTGCACCACTAGTTTGTTAGAATGAATGTGCATGGGGCATCATGGATATTAAAGTGGACCAACACCCTGAGGTGATCGGCCCGGGAATCTATAAGATTCCCGGGCCGATCACCTCACACACCGCGGGACATCCGAGATCGGGATGTCCCGCGGGGTGAACCCCCTCTGAACACCCCAAATCCACCTACCTGGTCTTCGGCGGCGGCCAGTCGCCGCCGCCTCCCTCGCGCCCCTCTAGGCGTGCGCGTGCCCGCGCCGGCCGTCTCTGAATGGCCGGCACGGGCGCGCACACGTCAAGAGTGACGCGCGGGAGGCGCCGACGGGCAAGCTGCTTGTACGTTGCTGTCAATCAGCTTGTCCGTCGGCGCCGATTGGACGGCGCGGCCACGTGGGAGCGGGGAGAGGTGAGTTTTGGGGGCTTTCTGGGGGGTTTCACACAGCGGGGCACCCCCGATCGGGGTGCCCCGGGGAAGTGGACCAATACCCAGGATAGTCAAAATCCTGGGTGTTGGTCCACTTTAAGAATTTAGTGTAAGCAGTCATATCAACTTCAGTACAGGCCCCGCTTCATATCCAATAAATAAGATGTCACAAAATACCATCTTATGAATTAAACCAGACCTTCAGCATCATTTAATGAAAAGCCCAAACCCTTAAAAACTATTCCCTAGCATCTAAAATTAATATACTTTAAGTCTTTAGTCGCTTACCTTTTATTCCTTCCCCCACCGGGCTGTAACTGTGTTCAGGACTCTAGGATACGGGTGCCACCATCTTGCCTCAGAAGCATCACATACTGAGGACATAAGAGGGGGCAAAAATACAAGAGGGTGGCTTACAGCTGTGCTTTGCACAGACAGAGCGGATCTAGGGTCAGGAAGAGGATAGCAATCCCAGAATGCAGAGCGGCATGATTTTTAGTTTGGGCAATCTGTATGTACAGGGTGGGGAAAACATACAAAATAGACTCTTATTCAGGGTGAAGGTCCGCTTTAATAACAACTAATTTATTAATCCCTGGGGATGAGGCTGTGACACGGGAGAATGGCACGAGACTGCCAAAAAGGTGAATGATTGTGGGCCTGTGTGGGGTTTTCAAACACATTCCCAAATGGGGATGCCCCAGGGGCACTTAGTCAGCCTCTAAAAGACTCAAGGGCTGGCTGGTGTTGATAGGTCCGCTTTAAAGCCTCATTTATGACTATGTTTCTCTTATACATATGGAATTGTAAGCCAAATAAATGTACTTTTTATTTCCTTAGGAATGTAGAGTCTCTGGATTTATCCCACAACCGGCTTGTACATGTCCCTTCCTTTTTGCCCCAAGGATTAAAGCAGCTCATTCTACACCACAACCATATCGAGCTCATCCCAGGCTATGTTTTTGGCCACATGAAACCAGGGTTGGAGTTTCTTCATCTTTCCCATAATCGGCTTAGAGATGACGGCATACATGCAGTGTCCTTTTTTGGATTGTACAAATCACTCACTGAACTTTTGCTAGATAACAATTACCTACAAAGTATCCCACGTGGCATGCTCAACCTGAAAGCTTTGCAAGTCCTTCGCCTCAGCTTCAACAAAATAAGGTGAGAAACATAGTACTCCCATAGCAGTAGTAGCCACACCAGCGGCTGCCCCCTAGAAATATTATGGGGCAAGCAGAAATTGGGTATATTATTAATAATAAAATTATTATTATTCAAGTTGCAGGTTCTTATAAATTGTGTGGAAGGCTGTATTTAGGTTCAGTTTTCACTCCAGGTTTGGAATTAGAGAGCAGAAGTTATTTATAACCACAAAGTTGTAAAACTTTTGATTTTCATCACTACTGGATTCTGGGTATTTTTAGAAATGTGAATGCCTAAGCAAAGTGTCTCCGGTTTAAGTGTCCTTTTACTGTCTGTGAACACTGGTAGTTCTAGTTTGCTGAGGTGAAACATCCATGGGGGTCTTTGGGTCTAGGGTGACCAGCACAAAATATCAAAATTCTCGTGCCAGTGACTCTGTGGTGACTGTCTATTCTGAGCAGGGATGCCTATTGGCTTGAGGTCCCAAAAACATACTGGGTCCATGATTAAGCATTGCATGGACACATGACCTGTGACAGCCAGACCACTTTTTCCACAAAGGTAAGCCCAAAATTGGGCATTTCTACTCTACTAGTCCAGTCTCATATGTTGCTTTCACCCCATGATGGCTAATGGGGTCCAGCAGGCAAAGCAGTGAACGTGCTGATGTCTCTGGATCTCAGTAGTGTGTTTGCAAGCAATATTGTGTTGTACCATGTTAGCCATTGTAAATAGTGGAAAGGTAAAGAATAATACCTTTTGTAGGCTTACTAGATATATTTTGAGAATACCTAGTTCTCTTTGTCATTGTCAATTAAATCACAATAAAGACACATCCATTTTTATTGCGCTGCCTTTGACCAAGAATCTTTTTTATATTTCCAAGGTATGTTCCTCTTGATTCAATCTGTGATACTAGAATATCTGAAGATTCCAATCTGGTGTCTATCCATCTGGAGAACAATTACATTAACCGGAGATACATCCCCCCTACAGCGTTCTCCTGCATCAAGACCTATCACAGCATCGTCCTAAGGCCCCAGATGAATGAGTATGAAGAGTACTAAATACAAGTAATATCACTAGACCATGGAGGAAAGATTTGCACACCCTCATTTGACAAATAACAGAGAAAGGTGCATTAATGGACAATATGAAGTTATACTTATCATGAGTGCGGGTATCCAGACAATTAAAGGGCTTTCTTCTAAAGACATAAAAGTGTTTATGGTGAGCGCTGGTGCTCATCTCAAGAAGCTACCTACAAAGTAGAAATAAAGTTGTATAATGAGATTTTTAATAGAGCTGGCCTTTTTATATACAGTAGTTTACGAAAACTATTCTAGCGTTTATTGCATAATGATTGTTTATATCTTAAAAATTCCATCAAATTGGGTGCATCCCATGTTTTCCTGGTTGGGTAACAGTGAGACAGGAAGTGGGTTTCTCCTGGATTGCTCCAAGGCAACAATTAAATCCATGCATTTTTACCAGGTGCTTGTCTAGGGCTACAGCACATTGTTCAGCAGTGCTCTTGAGCATAACAGCAGTTGTTCCAACACTTGGTTACACATGACACCTCAGGCTATTGCTTCCCTTTAGCAGTTACAGCTTGACACAGCCAGAGACTGGGTGCCCTTTTTCCCAGTCATCCTGTTTTCTTCAGAAGGGTCAGGGCAACTGTGTTGGCACATGCCAGGCTCCCATTCCTCCCATATTGAGCTCAGTCATGGGGAGGGGGCACTGCTAGCTGCTAAAAAGCACAGCATGGAATATGGCGGTATCGGGTAGCAGCACCATAGAATGAGAGAGCAGGGTCAGATTTTTTTCCATCTCGCACTAAGCTATTTCACCTAGAAACAGCCCTGGACATAGCACAAGCCAATACTCATCCACAGGTAGTGACAAAAAATTAGCCTGGGATTGTATTGGCCCCACAACAAACCCATTAGTAGTGTTGGGATTTGGATTCAGGTCAAAGGTAAATTTGAACTGGATTTTGTACATTTGGTTAGGTTCGACAGGATATTGGCAACATTTTGGTAAAAAAAACAAAAAAAAATTACACCAATAATTTGCCTGTAGATAATGGCATTACAATAAAACAAAACAATAGAAGACCCCTCTTTAACTATAGTATATAATTCCTCTTTAAACTTCTTAATATGTAAAGCTAGAGGGTCCTTTAGGCTAATTTTAAAGTGGAAGAATTTCCCTTCTCTTAATGGTCCAACATCTGCATATAAAGGCAAGGATACAAGTGTTTCAGTAACGAGTAATGAATAAAAACCTTACTGGGATTGTTTTTTTTATATTTATTATTTATATTAAGGAGCTGCTTGGCTTATATACAGATGTTGTAATAAAATAAAATGGACGTTATTACAAATAAATCACATTATTTTGCTAAAGTAAACCTCTATCCTTATGAGGAGTTAAAGGGAGGTGCTTTTTCCTATTTCTAAAATACGCTAATTACGGATGTGTCCCTGCTTTTGTGGTCTTTCCATCATGCAATTTGGGGTATTTGGCTGCTTTAGTTGCTTTCCAGAGACCCAAAAGCACACCCTGAATCCCCCCCCCCCATATACTTTAATGTGATTCAGATTGGTGTGATACAGGAACAGGATATTGCAAACGGGTAACTTCGCTGTTCAAAAGTTTGAGCACCCGTGCTTTCGCTTCTTCCTCTCTCTAGGCCACCATTCCTGCCTAGTGGTTCTGGCTCTTTCTTTTTACTTACTAGGGTAATTCACTAACAGAATGTCATGTGGTGGTGGCAAGGACACAATTCCAGACAGATTGTGCCTTGGGAGTAGAGGTCAGCACCCCAGTTCCAATTACGTATTGAAATCTCCCCAGACTTACTAATATAAAAGAACCTATATTTTAAAGAGAAAGGAAACCCATTATTTTACTATCCTGAAATTTGTTCTTCTTTCCCGGAGCATCCCACTGTGTAGAACCCCACTGGTCACCCCATACGCTTACCTAACTGGCAATCTCAGGGACTCTCCTCAAATCAGGATTCCGAGCCATGCATATAAATGGCAGTATAGACACTGACCAATCTGTGGATACCTATGGCAGCCATTGAGAAATGTCAGGTGTAAAGGCGCACAGGCCCTAGAGGAATGCAGGGGATGTTGCTGGTTTTCACACAGCAGGGCTTCATAAATCAGGTTTCCCCAGGGGAAAGCACCAACCTGACCCCTGCAATCCTTTGGACTATAGAGCTGGGTTACAATTGTTTTGTTTCTCTTTAAAAAACACACAGTTTTTAACAGGATTTTTTAAAGCTTTATTGTCAACCCAGTTATTGGAAGAATCAAAAACCACCCACCACAGCTTCAGTAAAAACTTTAAGCATACTTAAACCTCAATCTGCTCAACCCCCTGGAAATGCTTAGAAAACAACAAGATAATCACTCCTTCCATGCTACTCTTGAGTCCTGTGTGTACGCAGGCATTGTGCACAGCTCTGGGCATGCCTGCCCAGTGGAACCCCTTTGGCTGCCAACAGTTATGTGGGACACATGAGCAGCATGGGAAGTTGGGTAAGAGGGGATAAGCTTTAGTGACCAATTTTCAGCATTTTGAAGGATATTTAGCTGTAACTGTAGTACCTCTTAGACTGACGAAAGGAGCCCATGTAAAGGTCAATTAATGGCTGTTACCTGGAACCAGGGACCCCAAATGTGATAGCAAGTGGCAATACTGAAGGGCCAACCTAGGTTTGCGGTCAGTACGGTTGTTCAGAGTTGACCTGAGTGCAGTGATGGAGCCGTAGTCAAACTAGACAAATGTCAGTAAAGGCCGACATACTGTATTGGCACAGGAGGTATTGCAACAACAACGCTGCAGGAAGACATGCCAGTGACGCTGCCCAGCAGTAGGCAGGTGACAAGTGGTGGCCAGGTAGGTAGTGAGCTGTGACACAGGTTTAATATTCTAGTATCTCTTACTTAGCGCTATGCTAAATCAAAGCAATAACCTATTTTAGCATCACACCCAGTGAAAAATCATGTTGCCAACATGATTGTATGGTTGCAAATAGTAAGGGGCTAAAATATTAATTTACAATGTTACAAAATTCCACTTACCCAATACTTCAATTTAAACTTTTTCTTAAACTCAAAAATAGCATTGTACATGAACATGAGACCTCGGGTGGTGAGGGACGCTCACATATAATGAAAACTGATTTAAGAAAAAAAGGAAGGGAAAGTTGTTGTTTTCTGGATATGGGTACAAATATTGTGGCTGCATAACAGCTGTGTAGATAGAATAACCAGGAGAGACAGTTTATGCTCTGCTGCACCATCTGCTGGCTGAGCGGAAATTGGAAAAATACGTTTCCAGATTTATTTGGTAAAAAATATATATATTATTATTTTTTATTTTTTGCTGCCTGTAATGACTGTAAAAAAGAAAGGAGCGCAATTAGCCAGCTGTTATGATTCACCAACATTTATAGCATTATTAGAAACAGTGTTACTGATATTTGTTAAATACTTATAAATCATGATACAGATCTCAGAACTGATGACAGATACTAGAATATAAAATAAGTGAGAGATTTTCACACTGCAGTGTAAGTCGCTTTCACTCTACTGCATCTATGTATTAGTGTTTCTAATTAAAATGCAGAAATCAAGCATCATCCAATACATGGAAAGAGAAATATATAGAGCGTACATAGAAAAACGTATCTGTTGATGGAAATGAGGAGAAGAAAATAAGCTTGTTAATCGTGCGGGGCCTTTATATGTCAAAATGTCATTATTTTTTATGAAGGGTGGAGTCATTTGACAGAAGATCACACCAAGCTTGTTAAAAGAGACAATAAAAATGAGCAATGACAGACACGCAGAGAAAACACAAACACTGAGAAGGTTCTTATTTCCCAATCTTTGAACTATCCCCTCATCTGTTCAATATTTTCTCAAGCAAATAGACTATGCTGCAAACCTAAAAGCACCGCTAAAAATATTTTGCAAAATCCCACAGCTGTCTAGACTAGAGACATTGTTAAAGAGAAACTATGAGCAAATCACCACTTCCTCATTCATGGTGTATGGCACAAAATGGCAGTTAATCACGTGACTGCTGGTGACTAATCTGAATTCCCCAGTGGGCTTGCACATCCAAAATGAAACTTCCGTTGGTCACATGATTAACTGACATTTTGTGCCATACATCATGAATGAGGAAGTGGTGACTTGCTCATAGTCCTCTTTAATTTGTACAAAATTTCTTCAACAGAGGGGTTGCAACATCATGTATCTTGTGGTTTACTGGTGTATCTTATGAACCTCTCAGTTTCTCCTTGTATTTTGTACTTCTTCTAGTCTCCCTGATGTTCTCCCCCCATTCTCAGCCTATTAATCTCCGCATTTCTTTTTTACCCACACTATATTAGCCAACTTTTTTATTATTATTTCATTGTGCTGTTGGGCACTGCCTTGGCACTAGTCAGCACTATGTTTTTTTTAATTATTATTTCATTGTGCTTTTGGGCTATGTGAGTGCCCAGAGCAGCAGTGCTGCATTATGAATGCAGGGTCACCATTGATGCTGAAGGCTTGGCCCCCTTTGCGACCAGGCCTCATACAGGAGTACATCCTGTACTGCCCGGATTGTGGCCATACTTCCACCCCCCTTTGGTAATACATTTACTTATGAAGCGAGCCTTTTATCACCAAGTCCAAAATTATTTTGGAGCCGACTGCCGAATTTACCAGTGCCAATGAGCACCACTTTGTACTGTTGTCTTTTCAGTGCTGCACAGTGTATCAATTAATTTTTGCCACCCTCAAAAGATTGGCACTGTATTTCTTCAGCGCTGATCTGCATTTCATTATTATAGTTACAAGATATCACTGCTGGGGACAAACTTTACAGTGCATTTAGGCTGCTTTTTGGTTGTTGTTCGAATTACACATTGGTAGACAAAAAAAGAATTGATGTAAGGAAGAGAAGATTTGATGACATCTAGGTCCTGCGTTTACATTATTCACAAGTCACAATGCAAGTTCAGCAAAAATAAATGTATGTAATGTTATAAGCATAAAACCGTTCCATTGCCCATTGTGCTCTATGGGATCTTGACCTACAGCGCCAAACTGGCACAGCTCCAATCAGAGCACCCAGCGCTGCAACCTATATGGCGCTGGTGTTAAATTAGCTGTAGCCTGGCGGCCGCTTCGGTTCTGCCTTTTTTTTGGGTGTTAAATTGCTGAGGCAAATAAATTGGCACTGAGTGGTATTAACTGGCGCTGACACTTCATAAATCAGGCTTCCCATTCTTTTCTGCTACCTCTGCTTCCCTCAGTTTCCAACATCCCTCTAAAAATACCATTTTGTGAATACTCACCTGTAAAATGGGTATTATAAGTATGTCACACACCCCGCTTCAAGATATCCATAACATGTGGGTAATACCGACCTGTAGAGGGCGATCTGCAGAGATGATAGGAAAAAGAAAGCCCCTCCCGGTCCATAAATACCTGGGACCTCCAACTCATTCCCCAGTATAAAGATAGCAGTAAGGAAAGGAACCAGGAAGAGCCAAATATAAGTCATAACAACGCAAAGTTCACAATATGAAGGATCCAGAATACGAAAAGGGCGGGGTGAAGCGGGGTGTGTGACATACTTATAATACCCATTTTACAGGTGAGTATTCACAAAATGGTATTATTCTAAGTATGTCACACACCCCGCTTCAAGATATCCATAACATGTGGGACATCCAATAGCAGTGTCCATAAAGGGCGGGGATCCAAAACAAGGCAATAAAGCACAACTTAAACCACTGCAGCCTGCAGAACTTTGCGGCCCACAACAGCATCCACTGAGGCCCGAACATCAACCTTGTAAAACTTGGAAAAAGTGTGAACAGAAGACCAAGTAGCAGCCTTACAAACTTGCTCAACAGAGGCCTGGTGCTGGAAGGCCCAGGACGCCCCAACCGCACGAGTAGAATGAGCAGTAACACGAAAAGGGGGACTCCTCCCCTTAGCAGAATAGGCCCCAACAATGGCCTGACGAATCCATTTACTAATGGAAGACTTGGCGGGCACCAAACCCTTCCTAGGCCCAGAGGGCACCACAAAAAAGGCATCAGTCTTACGAAAGGAAGACGTTACCACCAAATAGTACTTCACAACGTGAACCACATCCAAAGAATGCAGAGCCCTCTCCTTGTCGTTGCTGGGATTAGGACACAGAGAGGGCAGAACAATGTCCTGATTTAGGTGAAAAGCAGAGACCACCTTAGGAAGGAAATCCGGCTTAAAACGAAAAACCACCTTGTCCTGATGCCTCTCAAAGTACGGAGCTTGAATGGACAAAGCCGCCAACTCAGAGACACGCCGAACAGAAGTGATAGCTACCAAAAAAGCCACCTTCTGCGTAAGCGAAGTCAAGGCAACATCATGCAAGGGCTCAAACGGAGGACCCTGAAGAGCAACAAGAACCAAGTTCAAATCCCAAACTGGAACCAAAGGCTTCCTAGGAGGCCAAACATGCGTAACCCCCTGGAAAAAAGTCTTGACCAAAGGATGAAGCGCAAAGGACCTTTGAAAGAACACCACTAGGGCAGAAACCTGCCCCTTCAGAGTACTAAGCTGGAGCCCCAGATCCAGACCATGTTGAAGAAACTCCAGGATTCTGGAAATAGAAAATTCCCTACAAGGGAAAGCTCTGACCTCACACCAATCAATATAAGACCTCCAGGTCCTATAGTAAACGGTAGAGGAAGACCGCTTCCTAGCGCTAATAAGAGTTCGAATCACCGCATCAGAAAGACCTTCCTCCTTCAAGATGGAGGTTTCAGCAGCCACGCCGTCAAAGCCAGCGATGGTAAATTGGGATAACGTAGTCGACCCTGGGTGAGCAGGTCCGGCAGCAGGGGCAGAACTAACTGATCCTCTGCCAATCTTACCACGCCTGTGAACCAAACCTGTCTTGGCCACCTTGGGGCCACCAGAATTGCTGACGCGCTCTCCAGGGCCAGCTTGCGCACCACTCTGGCTACCATTGGAAACGGAGGGAACAGGTACAGAAACCCCAGATCCCTCCAGTTCAGGGACATGGCATCCACTGCTAGAGCCAGTGGATCCTTTGAGAGAGACACAAATTCCGGAAGTTTGTGATTGTGACAAGAGGCAAAGAGGTCCACCGGAAACCCCCACCTGAGACAAATCAAGCGAAACACCTTGGGACTGAGAGACCACTCCCCCTGGCGAGATGAGGACCTACTCAGAGAGTCCGCCTCCGTGTTCTCCACTCCCGGGAATGTAAACTGCCGAGATGCATGGGACGTGGCTCTCCGCCCAGTCCAGAATCAAAGACACTTCCCTGAGGGCACTCCTGCTGCGAGTCCCTCCCTGGTGATTGATGTATGCAACTGCCGTCCGATTGTCCGACCGAACCTGAACTGTCAAGCCCTGCAACTGATGAGACAAGCGAAACAGAACCAACCTGATGGCTCTCAATTCCAGTACATTGATGGGCTCGTGAGCCTCCTGAGGCCCCCACAGACCCTGAAACTGAAGATCCTTCCAGAAACCCCCCCCATCCTGATAGACTGGCATCCGTGGTGACCGTCTCCCAACAAGGGGCCAGAAAGGATCTGCCCTTCAACAGATTGACTGAATTCAGCCACCAGTGAAGGGAGCGCCGAACCCGGGGGGTCATCAGGAAGGACTGATCCAACGATAGTGGAGACCTGTCCCAAACCGCCAACAGATGGAGCTGGAGCGTCCTTGTGTGAAACTGAGCAAAGGGAACTGCCTCGAATGATGCCACCACCAATCCCACCAGTCTCATCCCTAGCCGGATGGCCGGACGAGGGATGGACAAAAGAAGCCGAACCAACTCCTGAATCAAAAGAACCTTGGACTGAGGAAGAAACACCTTGGCCTGGGAAGTATCCAGAGACATTCCCAGAAAGGTCACTACCCTGGACGGAGAAAGGGAGGACTTGGGGTAGTTGATCACCCAACCGAATCTCTCCAGAGTGGATACCACCGTCCTGGTGTCCAACTCTGCTTGGCTGAAGGAAGACGCCATAATGAGAAGATCGTCCAGATAAGGCACAATGCGTATACCCTGGGCTCTGAGTAGAGCCATCACCCCAGCCAGCACTTTGGTGAAAACCCGTGGAGCCGAGGTAAGACTGAAAGGGAGTGCCACAAACTGAAAATGCAGATCCTCCACCACGAACCTGAGAAACCTCTGGTGCGCTGGAAAAATCGGAACATGCAGGTAAGCGTCCTTGATGTCTATGGACGGCAGAAAGTCCCCCTGACAAAGAGAGTAGATAGCTGAACGCAGCGTTTCCATGCGGAATTTCCGCGGCCGGACGAACCTGTTGAGTATCTTCAGATCCAGGATGGGTCGAACCGAGCCGTCCTTCTTGGGTACCGTGAACAGATTGGAATAAAAGCCCCGGCCCTGGTCTGAGGGGGGCACTGGGCAAATGACAGCCATATCCAGAAGACTCTTTACTGCCGCCTGGAGCCCCTGCACGGCCAGAGGGTCCGAAGGCACCCGAGACCTGAAGAATCTGGGAGGGGGCTGGAGCTCGAACTCCAGCTTGTAGCCGGAAGTCACCACTTCCCGGATCCATCTGTCCGAGACCTCCCGATCCCAGACCTGGGAGAAGTGTTGCAGCCATCCCCCCACCCACATGGGTGAGGGCGCCCCCTCATTGCTGAGCTGGCTTAGCAGCGGGTTTGGGCTTAGAGCCCCAACTGTATCCTGGACGGGCACGTCCTCTGCCCCTGTTCCCGGAATCTCCTCTGGATGAGGGGAAGGCAAATCCCCTGCCAGCTCTGGCCCCACAAAAGGAAGGAGCAAAGGAAACCGCCCCCCGAAAGGGACGGCGTTGTTTCTTGCGTTGAGGTACTCTCTGGTACAGGGTCTCACGGTGGAGCATTAGCTCCTGAGCAACTAAGGTGCCATTCTACCCTCACCCGGACCGCAGCCTATGCTGGGAGGCAGGGAATCATCAAGGGATCCGGGCGGAAATAGATAAAAAAGCGGGCCGGGAGTCATCCCGGTTACCTGAAATCCCCCTGTGCAAGGAGGAGGCATCATCTTCTGACTTGTTCGCTGTCTGCAGAGATGAAAGACCGGGGAATGAGTGGGAGGTCCCAGGTATTTATGGACCGGGAGGGGCTTTCTTTTTCCTATCATCTCTGCAGATCGCCCTCTACAGGTCGGTATTACCCACATGTTATGGATATCTTGAAGCGGGGTGTGTGACATACTTAGAATATTCAGCTTTTTTAACACCCCCCTTAGTACGACCCTTGGCTTCTTTTTGCCTCTCACACGGCTTCTTATAAGAAGTTTGCAGCATCTTGTCCTAGGCATAATCTAAACCTTGTTGTTTTCATGTTCTTCTTTTAGTTGCCCTTCTGCCCCCCTGCATAGCGTTTCATTAGGGATGAGCGAATCGATCCGGACGAACCCGGATTCGATTCGAATTTCATGAAAAATTCGATTCGGATCGAATCCGAATTTCCCCTTGCTTCGATCGCTCAAAATTTTTCTTTAACATCCATTCATTTATATTACAGGCATTCTCAGATGGCGGACGGGACATGTCCAGACATCTACCCTGCTCCAGTGCATGCTGGGGCAGTCACATGCAGCCTATCAGCAGCCAGCAAGCCCGGTGATGTCACAGCGCTATTTAAGGCGGCGGACATCTTGCTTTTCCTCATTTCTCTATTGCATTCGTGAGAGACAGGACACTGCTGTAGTCAGGGAGAGACAGTTAGAGAGACAGGGACAGACAGGGACAGGCAGGAGACAGGCAGGAAACAGGCAGGAAGTCAGAGAGAAGCAGGGAAAGTTAGGAAAAATCGGAGGCAGTCACAGGGAGATTTTTTTTTTTCATCCAGCCTGAGTGTTACTGGCTGGCTGACTGGCTTTATTAGCTGTTTCAGGCTACTTTTGATGTGCATATATACTGAACTGATCTCAAGTCTGCTGTGGGAACATTACCATTTTGTAAAATCTCATTAGCCTCTGTATTTACTCTAAGCTGCAAACTTATTTAAAGTAATTTGGCCTGTATGAGCCTGCTTAGACACTGTTGCTGTGTGCATATATACTGATCTCAAGTCTGCTGTGGGGCCATCCCATTCTGTAACATACCAGTAGCCTCTGTATTTACTCTAAGCTGCAAACTTATTTAAAGTAATTTGGCCTGTATGAGCCTGCTTAGACACTGTTGCTGTGTGCATATATACTGATCTCAAGTCTGCTGTGGGGCCATCCCATTCTGTAACATACCATTAGCCTCTGTATTTACTCTAAGCTGCAAACTTATTTAAAGTAATTTGGCCTGTATGAGCCTGCTTAGACACTGTTGCTGTGTGCATATATACTGATCTCAAGTCTGCTGTGAGGCATCCCATTCTGTAACATACCATTAGCCTCTGTATTTACTCTAAGCTGCAAACTTATTTAAAGTAATTTGGCCTGTATGAGCCTGCTTAGACACTGTTGCTGTGTGCATATATACTGATCTCAAGTCTGCTGTGGGGCCATCCCATTCTGTAACATACCATTAGCCTCTGTATTTACTCTAAGCTGCAAACTTATTTAAAGTAATTTGGCCTGTATGAGCCTGCTTAGACACTGTTGCTGTGTGCATATATACTGATCTCAAGTCTGCTGTGAGGCATCCCATTCTGTAACATACCATTAGCCTCTGTATTTACTCTAAGCTGCAAACTTATTTAAAGTAATTTGGCCTGTATGAGCCTGCTTAGACACTGTTGCTCTGTGCATATATACTGATCTCAAGTCTGCTGTGAGGCATCCCATTCTGTAACATACCATTAGCCTCTGTATTTACTCTAAGCTGCAAACTTATTTAAAGTAATTTGGCCTGTATGAGCCTGCTTAGACACTGTTGCTATGCATATATACTGATCTCAAGTCTGCTGTGGGGCCATCCCATTCTGTAACATACCATTAGCCTCTGTATTTACTCTAAGCTGCAAACGTATTTAAAATAATTTGGCCTGTATGAGCCTGCTTAGACACTGTTGCTGTGTGCATATATACTGATCTCAAGTCTGCTGTGGGGCCATCCCATTCTGTAACATACCATTAGCCTCTGTATTTACTCTAAGCTGCAAACTTATTTAAAGTAATTTGGCCTGTATGAGCCTGCTTAGACACTGTTGCTGTGTGCATATATACTGATCTCAAGTCTGCTGTGAGGCATCCCATTCTGTAACATACCATTAGCCTCTGTATTTACTCTAAGCTGCAAACTTATTTAAAGTAATTTGGCCTGTATGAGCCTGCTTAGACACTGTTGCTGTGTGCATATATACTGATCTCAAGTCTGCTGTGGGGGCATCCCATTCTGTAACATACCATTAGCCTCTGTATTTACTCTAAGCTGCAAACTTATTTAAAGTAATTTGGCCTGTATGAGCCTGCTTAGACACTGTTGCTGTGTGCATATATACTGATCTCAAGTCTGCTGTGAGGCATCCCATTCTGTAACATACCATTAGCCTCTGTACTTACTCTAAGCTGCAAACTTATTTAAAGTAATTTGGCCTGTATGAGCCTGCTTAGACACTGTTGCTGTGTGCATATATACTGATCTCAAGTCTGCTGTGAGGCATCCCATTCTGTAACATACCATTAGCCTCTGTATTTACTCTAAGCTGCAAACTTATTTAAGGTAATTTGGCCTGTATGAGCCTGCTTAGACACTGTTGCTGTGCATATATACTGATCTCAAGTCTGCTGTGAGGCATCCCATTCTGTAACATACCATTAGCCTCTGTATTTACTCTAAGCTGCAAACTTATTTAAAGTAATTTGGCCTGTATGAGCCTGCTTAGACACTGTTGCTGTGTGCATATTTACTGATCTCAAGTCTGCTGTGAGGCATCCCATTCTGTAACATACCATTAGCCTCTGTATTTACTCTAAGCTGCAAACTTATTTAAAGTAATTTGGCCTGTATGAGCCTGCTTAGACACTGTTGCTGTGTGCATATATACTGATCTCAAGTCTGCTGTGGGGCCATCCCATTCTGTAACATACCATTAGCCTCTGTATTTACTCTAAGCTGCAAACTTATTTAAAGTAATTTGGCCTGTATGAGCCTGCTTAGACACTGTTGCTGTGTGCATATATACTGATCTCAAGTCTGCTGTGGGGCCATCCCATTCTGTAACATACCATTAGCCTCTGTATTTACTCTAAGCTGCAAACTTATTTAAAGTAATTTGGCCTGTATGAGCCTGCTTAGACACTGTTGCTGTGTGCATATATACTGATCTCAAGTCTGCTGTGGGGCCATCCCATTCTGTAACATACCATTAGCCTCTGTATTTACTCTAAGCTGCAAACTTATTTAAAGTAATTTGGCCTGTATGAGCCTGCTTAGACACTGTTGCTGTGTGCATATATACTGATCTCAAGTCTGCTGTGAGCCATCCCATTCTGTAACATACCATTAGCCTCTGTATTTACTCTAAGCTGCAAACTTACTAACCAATTTTTGGCCTCTTGCTGATGCCAACTTCAGGGTGTGCCTTTCAGCCAATGTTTGGCCTCCTGCTGCTGCTGCTTGCAACTCCAGGGTGTGATTCATCCAATTTTTGGGCTCCTGCTGCCAACTCCAGTGTCTCTTTCAAGCTATGTTTGGGCTCCTGCTGCTTGCAACTCCAGGGTGTGATTCATCCAATTTTTGGGCTCCTGCTGCCAACTCCAGTGTCTCTTTAAAGTAATGTTTGGGCTCCTGCTGCTGCTGCTGCCAACTCCAGGGTGTGATTCATCCAATTTTTGGGCTCCTGCTGCCAACTCCAGTGTCTCTTTAAAGTAATGTTTGGGCTCCTGCTGCTGCTGCTGCCAACTCCAGGGTGTGATTCATCCAATTTTTGGGCTCCTGCTGCCAACTCCAGTGTCTCTTTAAAGTAATGTTTGGGCTCCTGCTGCTGCTGCTGCCAACTCCAGGGTGTGATTCATCCAAGTTTTGGGCTCCTGCTGCCAACCCCAGTGTCTCTTTAAAGCAATGTTTGGGCTCCTGCTGCTGCTTGCAACTCCAGGGTGTGATTCATCCAATTTTTGGGCTCCTGCTGCCAACTCCAGTGTCTCTTTCAAGCTATGTTTGTGCTCCTGCTGCTTGCAACTCCAGGGTGTGATTCATCCAATTTTTGGGCTCCTGCTGCCAACTCCAGTGTCTCTTTAAAGTAATGTTTGGGCTCCTGCTGCTGCTGCTGCCAACTCCAGTGTGTGATTCATCCAATTTTTGGGCTCCTGAAGCCAACCCCAGTGTCTCTTTAAAGTAATGTTTGGGCTCCTGCTGCTGCTGCTGCCAACTCCAGGGTGTGATTCATCCAATTTTTGGGCTCCTGCTGCCAACTCCAGTGTCTCTTTAAAGCAATGTTTGGGCTCCTGCTGCTGCCAACTCCAGGGTGTGATTCATCCAATTTTTGGGCTCCTGCTGCCAACTCCAGTGTCTCTTAAAAGTAATGTTTGGGCTCCTGCTGCTGCCAACTCCAGGGTGTGATTCATCCAATATTTGGGCTCCTGAAGCCAACCCCAGTGTCTCTTTAAAGTAATGTTTGGGCTCCTGCAGCTGCTTGCAACTCCAGGGTGTGATTCATCCAATTTTTGGGCTCCAAAAGCCAACCCCAGTGTCTCTTTAAAGTAATGTTTGGGTTCCTGCTGCTGCTTGCAACTCCAGGGTGTGATTCATCCAATTTTTGGGCTCCTGCTGCCAACTCCAGTGTCTCTTTAAAGTAATGTTTGGGCTCCTGCTGCTGCTGCTGCCAACTCCAGGGTGTGATTCATCCAATTTTTGGGCTCCTGAAGCCAACCCCAGTGTCTCTTTAAAGTAATGTTCGGGCTTCTGCTGCTGCCAACTCCAGGGTGTGATCCATCCAATTTTTGCGCTCCTGCTACCAACTCCAGTGTCTCTTTCAAGCTATGTTTGGGCTCCTGCTGCTTGCAACTCCAGGGTGTGATTCATCCAATATTTGGGCTCCTGCTGCCAACTCCAGTGTCTCTTTAAAGTAATATTTGGGCTCCTGCTGCTGCTGCTTGCAACTCCAGGGTGTGATTCATCCAATTTTTGGGCTCCTGCTGCCAACTCCAGTGTCTCTTTAACCCTTTAAGTGCCAGCCTTCCTGGAGATTTTGTCACACTCTGTTGCCAGACCATTTTGCACTATTTTGCGCTCCCCATGTTCAACTGTGATTTTTGAAGGAATTTCCAGGGATTTCCCAGGAAAATGATATATTGTTTAACATGAACATTAACATGAAATGTCTTGTTTGTCATTTTCTAAGCGTATTCCCAATATTTTGGGGTGAAAATTGTGCAAAAAAATAAAAAAAAACATTTTTTTTCAATTTGTAGCTTTTTTTTGTAATAAAAAATGTAAGTTTGTCAATAAAATCTTATTTTGTGTGAAACCCCAATTTCTCCCGGTTACAGCGGTACCACATATGTATAGGTAGACACCCTTTCCTGCCCAGGAGACTCCCCCAAACTGAAACAATGCTTTAGGAGATTTTGAGATAAAATGCAACTATGCTTTGCAATATGCGCACCTTGCAGATTTTCAAGAAAAACAACCCTTTACATTTGAAATACCCCGACAAACTATATATTCCCTAGAAGTATACACCTCAGGCTTTCTAGGCGTACCAGGCTTGTTGACATAGGTGGCGTGTTCTGGAAGTAATCCCTCAATGTATTCTTTGGTTACAAAGGGTTTCCCTAAAAATTAATAAAAAAGCAGAATCAAAACCACATTTTCCTAAAAAAACAACTATATGCAAACCATAAAAAAACTTAAAATCTGAAAAAGCAACATCCCCTGAACAGAACGATACCCAACATGCATAGGTTCAGTCAAGGAAAGAGTTGCCAAACACACCAAAGTAAAGCATGTGCGTAATGGTAATTTTACTTCAAAATTTCAACTCTGCAGACAAAGTGCGCACCTTGTGCTTTTTCTACCAAAACAACCCTTTACATTTGGAATATCCCCCATAAACCATATATTCCCTGAAAGTACACATGTTAAGCTTTCTAATCGTACCCAGCTTGTTGTAGTGGGCTCATCTTTCTGGGAGTAATATCTCGAAGAATTCTTAGGTTGCACAGGGTTTCACAAAAAATTGTATAAAAAAGCAGAATAAATAACACCTTTTCCTAAAATATCAGTATGCAAATAAGAAAAAACAAGGTAAATCTGAAAGCGCAAGGTCTACCGAGCAGAACAATACCCAACATGCATAGGTACCTGTAACCTTTTAACTGCCAGCCTACTTGAGATTTTGTCACCCTCTGCTGACAGGTAATTTTTTCATTTTGCGCCATGCTTAAGTGTGATTTTTGCAGGAATTTCCAAGAAAATGGCAAATTTTCTTTTTGTGGCAGAGTTTAGACATTAACATGAAATGTCTTGTTTGTATTTTTTCTATTTTTTTTATATATTTTTTCTACTTTTTTTAGATATTTTTAAGTAAATAAGTAAAAAAAAATAAAAAAAAAATATATTTTTTTAAATTGTCTCCTTTATTTTAACAAAAACATTTATTTTATTAAAGAAAACCATATTGCACGTGAAAGCCCCATTTCTCCCGATTACAATGATACCACATATGTATTGGTAGCCCCCCGTTCCTGTCCAGGAGATCCCCTAAACTTAGAAGAGCACTTTATAACATTTACAAATAAAATACAACTACTATCCACATAATAAAGGGTTAAATAAAAAAAATTGGTGTGGGGTCCACCTGCACGGTGGGGGGGGGGGGGGGGGGACACCATTTCTTGGGGGAATATAAGGGTTTTTTTTGGAGGCAGGTAATGGGGGGTCTAGGGGTTAATGGCAAGTCACACACTAGCTGCAGGTGACTTGCCAGACCTCCGAGCCTTGTGAACTGGTATAGGGGTCACATGGACCCCTTACCAGTTCACAAAGGGTTAAAAGTAAAAAAAACACACAGACACACTTTTTTCAAAATAACTTTATTAACAAAAATATTTTTTTTTTATTATTTTTTTTTTAATACTTACCTCCCATCCTTCCCTGTGTCCCACGCTGATCACTTAGGCTTCTGCTCTCCTGCTGGGTTACAGGTAACAAAGGGTTAATTAAAAAAAAAATGACATAGGGTCCCCCCTCGAAGGGAGGGGGACCTCATTTTTTTTTTTGGATTTTTAAGGGTTAAAACCCTTAAAAATCCCAAAAAAAAAATGGCGTGAGGTCCCCCCTACCCAGCGTAACCAGCCTGTGACCAGCTATGGGGGCTTGTAGAACAGGGCGCAGGGGCCAGCTTTAGTGGCCCCTGGCCCTGCGGCTACAAGCCGTCATAGCCTAGGGCCACGGCTCTTCTGCCCCCCCCTGGGCTTTGGGGAGGCAGGTAATTTGGGGGGCCAGGGGTTAATGGCAAGTCACCCGCTAGCGCAGGTGACTTGCCAGGCCCCCGAGCCCTGTGAACTGGTATAAGGGGTCACATGGACCCCTTACCAGTTCACAAAGGGTTAAAAGTAAAAAAAACACACAGACACACTTTTTAAAAAATATCTTTATTAAAAAAAAATAAATGTTTTTTAATATTTTTTTTTAATACTTACCTCCCATCCATCCCTGTTTCCCACGCTGATCACTTAGGCTTCTGCTCTCCTGCTGCTGCTGGAAGCCTTTTATACCTACTGGGTTACAGGTAAGAAAGGGTTAATTAAAAAAAAAAATGACATAGGGTCCCCCCTCGAAGGGAGGGGGACCCCATTTTTTTTTTGGATTTTTAAGGGTTAAAACCCTTAAAAAAAAAAAAAAAAAAAATGGCGTGAGGTCCCCCCTACCCAGCGTAACCAGCCTGTGACCAGCTATGGGGGCTTGTAGAACAGGGCACAGGGGCCAGCTTTAGTGGCCCCTGGCCCTGCGGCTACAAGCCGTCATAGCCTAGGGCCACGGCTCTTCTGCCCCCCCCTGGGCTTTGGGGAGGCAGGTAATTTGGGGGGCCAGGGGTTAATGGCAAGTCACCCACTTGCGCAGGTGACTTGCCAGACCCCCGAGCCCTGTGAACTGGTATAAGGGGTCACATGGACCCCTTACCAGTTCACAAAGGGTTAACAGTATTAAAAAAAAGACAGACACATGTTTTTGTAAAACTTTATTAAAAAAAAAAAAACATTTTACCTTTACTCACCTCCGATCTTCAGAAGCAGTGTCCCGCGGCGATCTGATGCAGGTGACAGCTGGGCAGAGAAGGGGGGAGGCAGGTGATCAGAGGATCGCCTACCTCCCTCCTTCTCTGCCCAGCCGTCACCGGCATCTGACAGGAGAACTGCCGGGTGCCCCGATGACACCCGGCGGTGACGTCATTAGCCCCGCCCCCGAAGGCTAAAATCCAAGATAGCGGCCGCCATCGGAAGCTGCGACGGAGGGAGGGCTCTTATGCCCCCCTCCAGAAGACAGAAGAGCCGGGGGGGGGGGTAATGGGAGCCCCCCCCCATGAAGAGCAGAGGCGGCGGGAGTCGGCGGGAGCGGAGGTGAGTAACTGTCATTTTTTATTTATTTTTTTTTAACAGGCAATCCCGGCGGCTGCTGAAACGGGGGGGGGCACCCTATTCCGGGCCCTCCCCTGCAGCCAGAGGTGCCCCGATCGGCGATCGGAGCCCCGTTGGCTGAAGAGGAGACCCGGCCGGATCAAACAAGGGGTCAGGTAAGTGACTTTTTTTAAAACTTTTTTTAGTGTGATTGGGGAATGGCAGGCACGTAAAATTTACGTGGCTGGCACTTAAGTGGCGGAGAGACAACCACGTAAATTTTACGTGGCTGGCATTTAAAGGGTTAAAGTAATGTTTGGGCTCCTGCTGCTGCTGCTGCCGACTCCAGGGTGTGTCAGTCAATTTTTGGGCTCCTGCTGCCAACTCCAGTGTCTCTTTAAAGTAATGTTTGGGCTCCTGCTGCTGCCAACTCCAGGGTGTGATTCATCCATTTTTTGGGCTCCTGCTGCCAACCCCAGTGTCTCTTTAAAGTAATGTTTGGGCTCCTGCTGCTGCTTGCAACTCCAGGGTGTGATTCATCCAATTTTTGGGCTCCTGCTGCCAACTCCAGTGTCTCTTTCAAGCTATGTTTGGGCTCCTGCTGCTTGCAACTCCAGGGTGTGATTCATCCAATTTTTGGGCTCTTGCTGCCAACTCCAGTGTCTCTTCAAAGTAATATTTGGGCTCCTGCTGCTTGCAACTCCAGGGTGTGATTCATCCAATTTTTGGGCTCCTGCTGCCAACTCCAGTGTCTCTTTAAAGTAATGTTTGGGCTCCTGCTGCTGCTGCTGCCAACTCCAGGGTGTGTCAGTCAATTTTTGGGCTCCTGCTGCCAACTCCAGTGTCTCTTTAAAGTAATGTTTGGGCTCCTGCTGCTGCTGCTGCCAACTCCAGGGTGTGATTCATCCAATTTGGGGCTCCTGCTGCCAAATCCAGTGTCTCTTTCAAGCTATGTTTGGGCTCCTGCTGCTGCTGCTTGCAACTCCAGGATGTTGTTCATCCAATCTTTGGGCTCCTGCAGCCAACTCCAGTGTCTCTTTCAAGCTATGTTTGGGCTCCTGCTGCTGCTGCTTGCAACTCCAGGATGTTGTTCATCCAATCTTTGGGCTCCTGCAGCCAACTCCAGTGTCTCTTTCAAGCTATGTTTGGGCTCCTGCTGCTGCTGCTGCTGCTGCTTGAAACTCCAGGGTGTGTCAGTCAATTTTTGGGCTCCTGCTGCTGCCAACTCCAGTGTCTCTTTCAGCCAATGTTTGGGCTCCTGCTGCTGCTTGCAACTCCAGGGTGTGATTCATCCAATTTTTGGGCTCCTGCTGCTGCCAACTCCAGTGTCTCTTTAAAGCAATGTTTGGGCTCCTGCCCCTCATAGTGATGCCACTTCAACTCTCTGCAATTGTGCCGCTCTGCGATTCTATTAGCGATGCCTCTGATCTGCATGTGATATTTATTTAAAGTATTATTTAACTAACCCAGCACGCATCCTATGCGTGTTACAGCAAGGCAGAATGGTTTACAACCCTATTGAGGCTCTAGGAGGCTCAGAAATAGCCATTTTTAATAGCAATTCGTCGCGAATAAATTCGGGTCGAAACGATTTTTGTCGGAAAATTCGGCGAATCAGTCGAATCGAATTTTTCAAAAGTTCGCTCATCTCTACTTTTCATTGTCCCAATGGATTACCTATGATCTCCTTATTTTGCTCTCTGTTCCCTTGTAGTACATGCACCTATTATTTCCGGGTGCTGCTTGTATGTTCTGTTCCACCTACCTCTGCAAACTTCAGTGCAAACTTCTCCTTCTCCTCCTTGTGCTTCATCTCCCCCTCTGAAACCTGTGTTTTGCCCCAGCACCCTTTCAAGTTCCCACTAGCACTCTAGAGCTTCTTTCAATTCCTTCATGACACCGTCTATTTGTGGCACCCATTTGACCTACACCACCCCGCTATTCATCTCTGCCCATCAAATGTTCCTCTCTCTGCATATGTTGTTTCAGTGATGTGGTGTTGTTAAGTGTGATCTGTTTTGGTGTTGTCTCTGGTTATTTGGTGAGACAGTGGGGGGGGGGCTTAGAGAGCATGCAGTGAAAGGTGTGATGTTGATTGGGGGAGGGTTACATGAAACAATGGCTCCTTACCGTGGGTATTCTTCATCTGGCTCTAAAACTACCAAGACACATCTTTGCTTACTATCTGGTTATCTTGGAGAGGTAAACAATACAATTAATGAGAAGTATAGAAGTATAGTTTAAGGACCTTCATATGAAGCCCAATTGAAAAAATTAGTATGTGATATGTCATTGCTTGCTGGAAGATCCAATCCACCCGAGGAAAGCGAATCCACATACATGGGTTGTACGTGATTTGGGTGGATTGATTCATACCCGAATTAGTTGATCACTCATCCACATGGATGAGTGACCCAGAGAATGCCACGAAAACATTCCCAGACCATAACGCTGCCACCACCAGCTTGTTCGTCCAACAATGGTAGCAAGGGTGCTTGTTTTAGATATTTTCTCCTGATGTGCCAACATCCATTTCTTCAATGAGGAATAAAAAAGTGCAGTGACTATCCGTCTGCTTGGTGCCTCATGGGTAGTTGGGTTCATTGAAATGTTGTTTTAGACAAGTCTGCTAGTCCTCTTGTTCAATTTGGTGGGAAGCTGCACCTCTGTTGAGTGTTGGTCTACCCTTTTGCAGCCTTGAAGAGATGTTCACCTATCCCATTAATAGCACGTGTTGCCCACTCATGACGCACTCACAAAAGCATGCAAACAGTTAGAAACTGTGCGGTTTCCAACAAAACTGCAACAGTTGGCCCAAAGCCAATAATCATACCTTTACTCTGATATTTTACTCATGACAGCACTGAGGGATCCCACCAAGCCAGGTCGCCACACAAGTCTTCATTCATGAGCTACACACTGTCGATATCGAAAGTAGAAAAAGCTCATTATAATATAACTGGACTTTGAATATGTTCATACTTTTGGGACAAGGGTGGGCTTACTAAGCAGGATGAAATGGTGGTAGTGGGGACTTGTTTCTTTTGATCTAATTTGCAGTGTATCTTCTGCAGCAAAAGCAGAAAACCTGTTTCTGATCCCCCTGAGCTTTTTGGCCATTCTTTAATTTGTGATGTGCTGCTAGCGTAAACAATGACAAAAACAACAACCTCTCTGGGCTATTGGATGTATACCTGTTATTGGATGTAAGTCCTGCTTCAAGAAATATGACAGCATTTTTTGAAGTTCTTTTTGTTCTTCTAGCACCTGGAATCTATTTGGTACGCCTTACACGTCTGTGTGATCCCAGCCGCTGTTTCTGGAATATTTTGGTCATATTTACAGCAGGTGAATCAGCCTAGCAGGAAATCTATTAAACTGTCTATGATTCTGCCAATTAGGCCTGCATCCAAATGAGACAGCGCTCGTGAATAAGGACCAAGAATGTAACCCTCAGAGATTCAGTCAGTGAGGTTGCCCAGACCCTCCACCCTCTTGCTATGATTAATGGACTCTTCTAGCAGCAGCGTCTTCCGTGACTAAAGTCCTATTGACAAATGTCTCCTTCAAACAGAATTACAAGGGGGAAATTTCAGATCTATAAAACTTTGGTAACTTGAGTGTTATGTATTCTCTTCAGTAACAATTGCCTTTTTTAGGTTTTGAAAAGCAAGGTAGCCAGTTAAAGAAGAATAAAATACTTTATGCAACCGTGTGAATGGCTTCCATCCCTACACAATTGGCCTGATTCAGAGCCTCTCTCGCAGGCATTCCTGCCAGTGGGAATGATGCCACAGGACTGGATCGTGCGTCCATAATTGTATGGGTTTAGCCTGCACTTGCACGTGATTCTGAGCCCTGTTTTTGGACCTAGAAAAGCCGTAGGTTTACGGTTCAAACTTACGCCATCTTTTTGCTATTGAAAATACAGCCTACATCCAATTGTGGCCCTGGTTCCCTCAGCTACTCAGGAGTATATGTTTCGTAATGTTTAGGTCCACATTACACCTCCTTGTAGCCCACTCTCCTCTCTGGAGGCTAGCCTAGCTTCCCCTCCCCCCAAACAGCTTCCCTGTGTCCCAGTCAGTTTGGGTCTACATTGCTCCTCCTTGTAGCCCACTCCCTTCTCTTGAGGCTAGCCTAGCTTCCCCTCCCCCCAAACATCTTTCCTGTGTTCCAGTCTGTTTTTTAACTCTTTTGGATGTTCATTTGTTGTTGCCAGTTTAGTGACCCTTTTTTATTTTTAGCAACTGCAAGATGGGCCACTCTCTTAACGTCCGGCTTTCCTGGCTCCTCCCATGATGTATTTATCTTGAGGAGTTGAGAGTGTTGAGCTGACTGGCGGTTGGCGGTTGCTGGAGTGGATCTGTGTGGATCTGTGTGTTAATTGTTTATGTTGCATTTACAATGTGTTTTTCATTTCTGTTATGTGCCCCCTTTTAGTAATTGGTCCACGTTTATTGTGTTAGCCAGTTGGTCTCCCTGCCCTTCGTCACTTCTACTGTTCTCATGCCCCTCTTTGAATGTCCCCTTCTCCCTGTTGCAGTTACAAATGCTTAGTCCGAGCATCCTTCCTTACCTTTTGCTTGTCTGGCCCTACTGTTTTGTAATACTTACTATTTGGTCTAGGCTGTTAAGATGTTGTGTTGCCTTTTAATAATTTAATTTCCATTTTCATTTGTCTTTTAGGTGATTCTGGTTATCCGTTGCTGCCCTGGCTCGTGACGCCCTTTATAAGGCCTCAGACACCTGGCCAGGCGGCTTATAATGGGGCCCACCGCCACACACGGGCTGTAGTTGAACGTGCCCTGGGGCTGTTGCAGGCCAGATTTCATTGTCTTAACCACACAGAGTCCGCCAGGGTGCTTTGGCACTTGTGCACAGGGGTGCGTCTACTGTCACATGGACTACACTAGCATGTTTGTATGAGATGCAGGGATGTCTAAGTGATTTGTCTTTGACATTTCTATGAAATCCGCTACATCTGTGGGATGGGAGAGCTGGCTTCGCCTTGTTGCTGGATGGGGTCAGCGAGTCCTACAGTAGTCCGACAGTAGGAGCTTAGTGGAGAGTTAGGTGCACCTTTTGGCATAAGTGCGTCTGTGCTTGCAATCTGCTACTACTGTGGGATGGGAGAGCTGGATTGGGTTGCATTGGCATAAACTAGCGTATACGAGACTTGGGTGCTTGCACATTTCCATAAAATTACTTAAAGGGTCAGGGCTGGCTCCAGGTGTATGTGGGCCCTTGGGCGGCATGGTCTCAGTGGGCCCCTTTGTGGTGAAGAGTCACATCACATCACCGAGGGACATCCCAAATCTGAATGCCCCTAAGGATCATGCTATTTTGACTCTGCTTTGAAGTGCACCCCTTCAAACCTGACCTTGGAGACTAAACGAATCTAGATTCTCCTGATTTTGGATGCCCCTGTGTGACCCCCCCCTTTGTTCATCACTTTCCTTGAACTGGTGAATGCACTGTGGGGTCGCCAGTTTGAGTTAACGGCCAAACCAGGGGGGTTCTTTCACAAACAGGGGCATCCCAGATTGAGATGTCTCTGTAAAGTGGACCAAAACCCAGGGGTGGAATTGCTTGCATAGTGGGTATGCCAGCAATCCCAGGGGGTTTCACACAGTAGGGTATCACAGATTGGGATTCTCCAGGGATAGGGGTGGGCAACTTAAAAGTAGAACAAAACCCAGCACCTCCTCCCCTGGAATCTAAATCGAGATGCCCCGTTGTGTGGAACCCCCGCCATTCGAGGACATGTGGGCACCAGCTGTGGTGGTGCTCTCCCAGTCCACTACCGCTCAAGCGCAGTCACACACCCCAAACGCTGGCCCTGTCAGGAAGGGTGGGGGCCCCTGGAAGCAGCTGCCGGGTGCTGATGCCGGCCCTGGGCAGGGGAGTGCATTTGGAGCTAAAGGCGACCCAAACAGAGGACATAAATTAACAATGCAGATCTGTTTGTTCTTTGCACACTTTCATGGAGCAAGGTTACGATCTCAAGCCCAACACACATGAAAAGAGTACCTTGGCAGAGGAAGTGGCTGCACATGTGAGTGGCGTCACCTTACACCTTCACCCAAATAATGTAGCACTGGTCGGACCACAAATGGTGAAAGTGGTCCTGAGTGTGGAGGTTCTACAGCCAGAATTTCCCAGGTAGGCGGATGTCCAACAGAGAAGATGAGCTATCAGGGTAAGGTAAGGTGTTTTACAAAATTATATTTCCTTTATAGCTGGGGAGTTCTGGCTGTGCATCAAGCCCACTCAGAGGCAAGGGTGTCACCATCCTCTTCCTCTGCTGAATCAGCAGCACCACCACCAGCAACAGAGCCCGCTGAAGAGGAGGGTGTGTTGGGCTTGGAGTCGCCCACAGCTCCTGCCCAATCCAGTAGGTCAATACCCCAAAAAATACAAATTGTGCTGCATGGAAAGTCTAATAACATGTATTGTTGCAAGTGCTGGTGTGTTGTGCTTCTCTGTCCCTACAGAATCATCAGAGGGGGAGTACACTGTGAAGGGGCCCCCTGGGATGGAAGCGGTGCAAGAATCAGATGGCTGTGAAGCCATTGAAGCAGAACCATTCCCGAGCATTAGACAAATAACACATGCCCATAACTACTAACTCCGGCTCTTTCCCTCTACAGACCCTGAAGAAGAGATGGAGCCGCGGATGAGGGTGGCCCCCTTAAAATATGCGTCAACCAGTTTGGGTATTTAAAAATGTGTGTGCATGTACAGGCACTAATGTGGACAAACAACTTGTTTTGTTATGTAAATACATTTTTTCTTAAAAAAGTTAGTTTAGCTTTAATAAACCAAGGGTTTTATATGCTGTGTGGTGACGTGTTTTCTATGCAACTCCAAGCAGGCGGTAGCCAAACAGTGGCGTAAAACAGAACAACAAAACAACAGCTGGCCAGAGTCGGAGGTGAGTAACAGAGGGTAAAAGCAGACGATATGGCAACCAAGGTGTGACTAAACCGGTATTGAGATATATATATATATATATATATATATATATATGTATATATGTGTCTATATATGCATATATATGTATATGGACCTTGGCTGCTTGGTGTAAACCACTCATTTCTTCTCCCCCCTCCCACTTGGGTTTCACCTTTATCTAACCCTCACATGCCAGGTCAAGGCTGATAATGTGTCCTGTCCTACTCACATCCTTTCCCCCCCTCCCACCTAGTAATTAATACAGAGTGGTTGGGGGTAATAAAACCCCAGTGTGGAAACCAAATAAACATCAGATAACAAAGTCCCAAAGTTCCTCTTCTGCTTGTGTCACCCCCTCCCTTGGAATGTGGTCAGTTGGTATCATATAGCAGAAATGAGATTGGAATATTCTGAGGCTGATACCAACACCAGCCCCCTGGTGGGAGGGGGAGAGGGAGACCCACTGTTCTGGGGCCTATAAGCATGGCTGGCAAGAATGACCAGGCACTCTAATCTTACCATCAAGAGTGACACACGCTCACTTTAACAGCAGACTCTTAATTATATTTTTCACCTTTTTTATTTGTAATTGCCATCTAAATGATTTATACCGTGTTTTATAGTTAATTCTGTTTTTATCACCTTGCACAGCTTTTTTCTTGTTGTTTTTGTGTTTTTCTGTTTGTTTAAATAAATTCTAAAAATACAGCAGAGGGTAACCGATGCTCTGAAATAAGGATCTAAAAAGCTCACGCTGTTTCTGAAGAGCCTGGCTACCTTACTTGCTTAGGACGCTCGATCGCCCCCGCCTATAGAGGTGAACACTGTGTTCTGGTGGCAGCAGTTTATAGCCACGTGTTTTGCCAAATGAACAATTGTGGTGACACAAACAATATTGACTTTCCTCGGGGGCATCCTTATTTGGGATGCCCCTCACCAGATAACTGCTATTCACATTCCAAAAGCCACATACTCACCTCATTGGTAATCCCTACAGTCAATTTTGGCACGCTGTGCCCCATTTTGCTACAGGGAATCTTGGAGAGGCGATTACAAGGCTCAGGTGGGAATTAACACAGATTGGGATGTCCCAATATGAAGCTCCTATCTGGACCAAATGTAAATTTTGGTATAGTTTATGTATAAATCTATGTGCTTATCATTCAGAACTTCATCCATTACATTGATGCTGCTTCCACATGTTTCCTTCTCATACCAATGGGCCACATATGAAGGTCATGCAGACCAGACATCTGACTGCTTTGTTGGCTAGTTGGCCTCCTATGAGCACATGGAAGCCACTAAGCTCTTCATTATGAGTCATTTTACTGATTTCAGTAGTGACCATTGAATGACCAACAAATAGCTGCTGTGTCAAACCCTCCAGGTCACCCAGTAAACTCACCTTTCTCCAGTCCTATGGTGCATGTGCAGGCACTTGTCCAATCAGCAAGCTCGACTGCGCCATCAGCGGCAACATCTCTGCTAAACTCTAACAGGGTGCATGCCCGTGCCGGCCATTCACAAATGCCTTGCGTGGGTGAGCTAAAGATATAGCAGACAGCGGCTGTGGCTCCCGCATGTGCCATTGGATCAAGGAGAAGGTAAGTTTTACAGGGGACTCAGGGGGTTTCACACAGGGGGGCATCCCAAATCTGAATGCCCTGGGGAGAGACAATCTTATAGATTCCAAGGCTGCTTTTGGTCCACTATAATACTTTCAATGTCAGACATTGCTAGTTGTGTGACATTATCTTGCTGGAAGATCCCATATGCCCCAGGTAAGATATTCAGCATGTATGGGTGTACATGATTTGCTGGTGGAATTATAGCCAAATCAACTGAGAATGCCTTTCAGACAGGGCCGGATTATGAGGGGGGTGCAAGGGGCACGCGCCCAGGGGCCTCCACCACTTGCCCTGCAAAGGGGGCCTCCACCAAACTTTGGGTTATGGTCTGGTCCAGGAGGCTTTTCAGTCTTTGTTCTGATGGACCTGCAACAAGGCTTTCAGCGGCAGTATCCCCCCCCCCCCGCACCCGGGCAGCCAAAGCCACCACAGGACAGGATGGAGAGTCTAGAGCAGCAAAGCCACTGTCAGCAATGCTACAGTGATGGGTGCGTGCAGAGCTGTCAGTCGGCGGCCACTACACTACCCCCCGCCCAGAATGGCAAAGCAGGAGCTCCCGAGCAGCACGCACCCACACAGGGACTCAATCTGATGTACCAGTAAGTAGGCGGGTGCCAGACAACCACCAATCAGTTACTTGGCTGGACTATTATTTTAAAGAAAAAAATACTGTATCTGGGGCCTCCACCATATTTTGTGCCCAGGGCCCTCCACCACACTTAATCTGGCCCTGCTTCCAGACCATACCACTGCTACCACCAGCTTGTGTTCTTCCAGCAATGGTTGAAGGATGTTTGTTCTTTTAAGTGTTCTTGAAAACATTTTCATGAAGCAGAAAATGTGACACATTAGAGAAGGCAACCAATAGCCAACCAGCAAAGTTCCAAATTGGACGCCTCTTCTGCCTATGCAACTTTGTTAGAAGAGGTGCAGTGACCATCCGTCTGCTTTGGAGCCCTATATGCAATCAAGTTTAATGAATGTTTTTTCAGCCACACGTTTGGGAGCTCCCTGCTTAATTTTGGTGGTGAGCTGCTCCACTGTAGCATGTCTGTCCGTCCTGCACCTTGTGCAGTATCAAAAATAACTGCAACTACCTGGGAAGCTGGGATAACCGGAGCTGATGATACCAGCTCCAGCTATTACGTCCACCCTGCAAACATCCAATTGGAAGGTGGCAAGGAATGCTCAGGGGAAGAGTTGAACATGCTGAAACCTTAGTGCATATCTAGGGATATGATTGCTAACTGATGGCTAATGATTAAATGATTGCTAAAAACATGGCATCAGTTAAAATAAAAGTACATGAAATGAAAGTATAGACCCCTATAGGGCCAGGCAGGATGTGGAGGCCCAGCTGTCAGACAAGTGAAACTCATGGGAAGCCTGGGTAAATTATAAAATATTACATATGATATTGACAAATGTAAAAGTATCATTATATCACCATTAAGAAAAGTGGCCCGACTGTCAACCTTCTTTGTATGGCAAGATACAGATTGTCATGATGTATTCTATCGTGTTTTTTTTCCAGTGGGGGAATAGTAAAGCCTAAAGTTCACATGCAATGCAGGAGATGAAATATACGTTATTGGTTGTTTCCAAAAAAGCCAGGAGGCAGGGGCGTTACTAAAGTAAGAAGCAGCAGCGGAGACAGGGACAGCAACGCTGTTCCTCCATCTTTTTCTGTCATCCAGCTGCTGCTGCCTCTTTCGGCTGGGGCAAAGGCGAACACCTGGGTTGGTGCAGCGGGTGGGTGTGGCCTGCGCCAACTTGTGCAGGCCACCTCCACCTGCTGCACAGGCCCGGGTGTTGGCGCGTGCCCACAGTGGATGAGGCAGCAGCTAGAGGCAAGAAAAGACGGCAATAGCAGCGGCAGGGATGGGAACAGAGCCCGGCTCCTCTATCCTCTTCTGGCCTCCCGCAGTGTGGCAGGCAGCCTGGTAAGCAACGCAGTTACGCCCGTAACGTGTGAGTTTACTTTTTTTTTTTTATATATATATGTCCCCTAAAGGGCGCACTGACATTTCCCCCCCTTTTGGGGAAAAATAAGTGCGTCTTATAGAGTGAATATCACGGTAGGTTTTCTTGCCCCGCAAATATATTCAAGTTAGCCTACAAAAGGCATAACTAATTTACTTTCTACATAACAATGACCATCTCATATATGAGTTTGTCTCTTTTTAATTCGTGATGAGAAGAAAATTTGTCAATATTTATACTGCCGTTAAAAGGCCGGAACATATGCAGACGGATTATGCAATTTATGAGCTAAGCTATGCTCTGCAAAATGTGGAAATTAGATTGGGAAACGTTATTATGTTTCTCTTTGACAAATCTGGGGCATTGTGTTCTTTGAAGTTCAAATACAAAACACATATGAAGCAAATTCGCTCTGGCTCGCATTCAGGGCAGGACGCATTTCCTCAGCCGGTTATTGTGAAACTGCAAATTTCGGCTACAGGCAGCTCAAGAGGAAAGAGCTGAGAGTAGCTCACACGTAGAACTGTTCATAATGATACCTCAACTGACTCCAACTGACTCTTGGCTATATTACCCATCACCCATCACTCCCTGTTGAGCATGGAAAACATTTTTTATCCTCCTTGTGATTTTAAGGACTTGCGTCATAGGAAAAAATGTTAAAATACGAGATACGCTTATCACCTTGAGCAAATCCATTTGGCACAAAAAGTACACTTTCAAAAATGTAATTGAAAGTGGATTTACCCTTACTTACTGCCTACTCTGCTGCTGCTACTACAGCCTACTCAATGCTGCCATGTGCCCTCCATGTGTACCACGCAACCTTCCTTATTGCCGCTGATCATCCTTTGTTCCTGAGGGCAGTTGTGAGCAGGTCTGTACAGGTGACACCCATCTCACCAGTATGGTAGGTAGGGCTCACTGGAGAATCATCCTCTGGAATAGTCTGAGTGACCTTGGCCCTAGCCTGTGCATGCCCAGTGCTTGCACCGGTACTGGGCATCTTAGGACCTTGATTGGCCCCATCTTTATACCCCCCCCACACCAAACCAACACCAGCCAACATTAGAATGGAACACAGGTAAGTAACGTACTTTTACAGGTTTACCCTGTGCTAGCGCGTGATTCACAACCCTGATTTGCATGCATCCATGCCCTCCTGGAAATAAAATAGCGGGTGGTGTGGCATCTAAAAGTGTGGCTTATTGGCCTGCCAGTGTGCCCTTATGATTTGGCACCACTTTAACAAAGGCAAGTGGTGCCTGGGTGCAGGGCAGGGCTGGCTTCTTCCCATCCCTTCGCTGGCGTTGGAGTGCCTGCTGCTGACAGACTGCTATTGTGGGTCACAGTTTGGGGGAGGTGGGGTTTGCCACAGTGGCAGGTGTGGCAGCAGCTAAAGGAGGCTTCAGCCGGATATTTGGGGTGCGGTCCACACTTTCTTGGCTGTCTTTCTCAAGCTCCTGTATTGCATCCATTAGAGGTGCAGTATGTGTTTGAGAAAGAGAATAATTAATCATTGGGTCCCTGAATGTGTCGACACAGTCCCAAAATGCTTAAAGTAATGTGGGCTCAGATGACTCCTCCACCCTGCTCCTTGCCCTTGCTTCATTATAAACACATAATTACCCTCACTGGGTCAGTGCCTTCTGTGTGGCCATGGCCTTGACGGTGGGTCTGGGGCAGCCACAGCAGATGGTGCAGCTGTTACCTCTTGAACAGTGGTAACTGCTGGCTGTTTTTTTACTGCAAAGCCAAGGGAAAAGCAATGGCAAGGTCAAGGTCAAACATAACATACAACTTGTATGGACTCCTTCCAATACTCCATCAGGTCACAACTAGGTGGGGCCCAAACAACTTTGCTTACATCAAAACAGTTGCCCACAACATTTGTTAGTTATCATGTGTCTCCCAGGCCAGCCCTCCTACATGGTTGCTGTGTTTTGTTTGGGTTCCTCCCCCACCCCCCTGTGCCAAAATGCATATTGCAGCCAACTCTTACCACTGGTGGGCACATGCCACCGATCAGTGTCGCAGGTCCCAGACACCCCGGGGTAGGTGTTGGGATGCAGCATCCCCGCCACCCGCATCTTGGCATCTTGGCCCCCCAGTTTGCAACCTCCAAAAGAAAAAAAAAATGATGTGAAGAGTGAAGGAATTTATGAGGCCAAAACAACCCTCTGCTCAATCAGCACTTACCCTTCAGCCCGCCTTGTGCTGATTTTCCTCCGGACAATGATTTTGAGATCGTCCCATTTCTTTTTGACCTGCTCAACATCCTTGGCCCCAGGCGCCGCACCTGTCACATGGCAGGCAATATCTGCCCACATCCCGCAATGGCTTTTGGGAAGAGCAGGACTGTGACCAAGCCAGGTGGTCAAAATTTGCAGAAACAACATCCAGCAGGACCTCCAGCTGGGCGCCATTAAACCGGTCACTCAGCTTGCCTGGTTGGCAGATGCTGGGGTCGGCTCGGTGGTGTGTTGCAGACTACCGGCTGGGAAGCCAGCAGGCCCAGCTGTGGCCCTGCTGCTGCACCTTTGGCTCTGCCATTGGCTATGCAGTGGCTCTGCTATGGGGCCCGCACTGGGGTCCACACAGGGCTCCCATGTCCCGATCAGTGGGTGCAATGTGGTGGGCTGTGCCAGGAGCCCAGGAACCTCTGGATTTGGGTCTTCCACTGCTGCTTCCTGACACTTCTGCGGGTGACCCGCTCAGAGTTGGTAGTGTGGGAGCCAGCAGGGGAGTGTCTGTGGAAGGGATTGTGGGGCCTGGGCTTGGGCTGTGGTACCTTGGCGTGGTGCTGTGGCTACCTTGGCAATGCCTGTGTTCTGCCTTTTGGGGGCTGCGGTGACGCCTGTGTTTGGGTATCTGGAGATCCAAAGGAAGCATTGGCTCCAAAGGTTGTGGGTCAGGTGTGTTCTTTTACATAAGTGGCTGGTTAATTCAACATCATTTGTCTTTATTTTACAGGCCAGTATAGGCACATTGAACCTCTTGCCTACATTTGGCCTTATGAATGTAAGCACACTTTCGGTGTCCACCAGGGCACCTTGGCATAGGGGGGTGCATAACGCAGATGCCAATGCCGACATAACGGACCACTATGGCACATACAGTGTACATATTGGACTATATTCTGAGGGTAAGTCTCCATGTTATGCCAAGCTATGCCATTTGCCTACGCAGGTGTGCGCTGTACAATCAAGCAAAGGTGTGTACAGGTGACAGACTGGAGAAGCGACATTCGACCAAAGGCACATGGCCAGGCGCATAGTAATGGCAGAGGCCTTGTATTCCAAGTCGTTCAATAGGCCCAGATTATTGTGCAAACCCACATGTGCCATTTGGCCTAAGTGCATCCGCAACTGCAATCAGCCATTACTGTTGGATGGGAGAGCTGGTCCACCATGTGGTTATGTGGTGTTAGTGAGCACTATCCAAATTCAAATAAAGGGGGTCCCACAACCCCCTACCTCCCCCAAAGAGAAAAACGTGGCACTACCAACTATCTCCAAAATGAATTTTATTTTTTAATACCTGATGATACATGGACATATTAAAAACAATTAAAAAAACATATAATACACATGTCCTCACAAAGGGAAGAGGGGGAGGGGGGGCACCCAGATGGAAAATGATTGTTGAGAGTAGAGATGAGCGAACTTTTTAAAAGTTCGATTCGGCTGATTCGCCGAATTTTCCGACAAAATTTGTTTGTTTCGCTATTAAAAACTGCTATTTCTGAGCTTCCTAGCGCCTCAATAGGGTTGTAAACCATTCTGCCTTGCAGTAACATGCATAGGATGCGTGCTGGGTTAGTGAAATAATACTGTAAATAATTATGACATGCAGATCAGAGGCATCGCTATTAGAATCGCAGAGCTGCACAATTGCAGAGAGTTGAGGTGGCATCACTATGAGGGGCCCCTATATTGCCTGAAAAACACACTCTGAAGCTGGCAGCAGCAGGAGCCCAAATATTGGCTGAAAGACATCCTGTAGTTGGCAGCAGGAGCAGCAGGAGCCCAAAAATTGGCTGAATGACACCCTGGAGTTGCAAGCAGCAGCAGGAGCCCAAACATAGCTTGAAAGACACACTGGAGTTGGCAGCAGGAGCCCAAAAATTGTCTGAATGACACCCTGGAGTTGCAAGCAGCAGCAGCCCAAACATAGCTTGAAAGACACACTGGAGTTGGCAGCAGGAGCCCAAAAATTGGCTGAATGACACCCTGGAGTTGCAAGCAGCAGCAGCAGCAGCCCAAACATAGCTTGAAAGACACACTGGAGTTGGCAGCAGGAGCCCAGAAATTGTCAGAATGACACCCTGGAGTTGCAAGCAGCAGCAGCAGGAGCCCCAACATTGGCTGAAAGAAACACTGGAGTTGGCAGCAGGAGCCCAAAAATTGGCTGAATGACACCCTGGAGTCGCAAGCAGCAGCAGCAGGAGCCCAAACATAGCTTGAAAGACACACTGGAGTTGGCAGCAGGAGCCCAAAAATTGGCTGAATGACACCCTGGAGTGGCAAGCAGCAGCAGCAGGAGCCCTAACATTGGCTGAAAGAGACACTGGAATTGGCAGCAGGAGCCCAAAAATTAGCTGAATGACACTCTGGAGTTGCAAGCAGCAGCAGCAGGAGCCCGAACATAGCTTGAAAGAGACACTGGAGTTGGCAGCAGGAGCCCAAAAATTGGCTGAATGACACCCTGGAGTTGCAAGCAGCAGCAGCAGCCCAAACCTAGCTTGACAGACACACTGGAGTTGGCAGCAGGAGCCCAAATATTGGCTGAAAGACATCCTGGAGTTGGCAGCAGGAGCAGCAGGAGCCCAAAAATTGGCTGAATGACACCCTGGAGTTGCAAGCAGCAGCAGCAGCGGCAGCCCAAACATAGCTTGAAAGAGACACTGGAGTTGGCAGCAGGAGCCCAAAATTGGCTGAATGACACCCTGGAGTTGCAAGCAGCAGCAGCAGCCCAAACATAGCTTGAAAGACACACTGGAGTTGGCAGCAGGAGCTCAAAAACTGGCTGAATGACACCCTGGTGTTGCAAGCAGCAGCAGCAGCAGCAGCCGCAGCAGCAGCAGCAGCCCAAACCTAGCTTGAAAGACACACTGGAGTTGGCAGCAGGAGCCCAAAAATTGTCTGAATGACACCCTGGAGTTGAAAGCAGCAGCAGCAGCAGGAGCCCAAACATAGCTTGAAAGAGACACTGGAGTTGGCATCAGCAGGAGCCCAAAAAATGGCTGAATGATACCCTGGAGTTGCAAGCAGCAGCAGCCCAAACATAGCTTGAAAGAGACACTGGAGTTGGCAGCAGGAGCCCAAAAATTGGCTGAATGACACCCTGGAGTTGCAAGCAGCAGCAGCAGCCCAAACCTAGCTTGACAGACACACTGGAGTTGGCAGCAGGAGCCCAAATATTGGCTGAAAGACATCCTGGAGTTGGCAGCAGGAGCAGCAGGAGCCCAAAAGTTGGCTGAATGACACCCTGGAGTTGCAAGCAGCAGCAGCAGCGGCAGCCCAAACATAGCTTGAAAGAGACACTGGAGTTGGCAGCAGGAGCCCAAAATTGGCTGAATGACACCCTGGAGTTGCAAGCAGCAGCAGCAGCCCAAACATAGCTTGAAAGACACACTGGAGTTGGCAGCAGGAGCTCAAAAACTGGCTGAATGACACCCTGGTGTTGCAAGCAGCAGCAGCAGCAGCCGCAGCAGCAGCAGCAGCCCAAACCTAGCTTGAAAGACACACTGGAGTTGGCAGCAGGAGCCCAAAAATTGTCTGAATGACACCCTGGAGTTGAAAGCAGCAGCAGCAGCAGGAGCCCAAACATAGCTTGAAAGAGACACTGGAGTTGGCATCAGCAGGAGCCCAAAAAATGGCTGAATGATACCCTGGAGTTGCAAGCAGCAGCAGCCCAAACATAGCTTGAAAGACACACTGGAGTTGGCAGCAGAAGCCCAAAAATTGGCTAAATGACACCCTGGAGTTGCAAGCAGCAGCAGCAGCAGCCCAAACATAGCTTATAAGAGACACTGGAGTTGGCAGCAGGAACCCAAAAATTGGCCGAAAGATACACTGCAGTTGGCAGCAGCAGCAGCAGGAGGCCAAAATTTGTATACTTGTAAAGAACCAGCACTCCAAATAAGTTCATGCAGAAGATTGTATTGCTATAACATGAGTCAAGTACAGCAGTGGAGGCGAGTTGACGTTTCGGGGTGCACTGGGGCCCCCTTCATCAGGACCCACCGCGTGTACAAGAAAGGAACAGATTGCCATCACCAATTCCATTATATAGTACAACAGACCAATCAAATTGTAGTCACATTGCATTTTCGCGCCTGACGTCATAATGACGTCAGGGGCGCTGACAGATCATACCCTTATCATGTGCAGAATAGTTGTCATCAAAGTGTCTCAATGAAACAATCATTATAAAGTGAATTGTAGTCAAATGAACTCACCTCCGTCTCCCAGGCTCGCAGAGGCCGTGTGCGCGTCGGGCACCGCCGTCCCGGTCGGCGGGGAGGTTGCCAGGCAACCTCTCACACCGTTCCCCAATTGGGGGAGGTCGGGACTGACGTCACCCGTCCCGGGATTCTCACCCGGTGACAGGTGACGCGGCGCCCAGGTGCCGCGTGATTGGCTCCCGGGCGTCGCTAGACAGGCATACCATCCCCGGCCCTCTGACAGGCCGGGGACGGCTCGCCTGTCACGTCCCGACCCCAGGGCGGCAGGCGGCCGGCGCGCCCACCCCTCCGGTCTGGCAGCTTGTCAATTGGCAAGTGGTAGAACGTGCATGAAAGTGGACTGTCCCCGTGACAGGCCAGGGGCGGGGGATGCGCGGACTGCTATGGGGCCCATGGTCAGGGGAAAGGGCAGCACGCGGGGAATAAAGTGGCATGCTGTACATATGTGTGGAATACATATGAGGGGAGTTGCAAACACACGCCAAAGGCACAGGTTAGAAAGTACATGTGCACGAGATGCAAGTCGTTGGGCCCATTGTCAGGGGGAGGTTGGGCATTAAAGGGGGGGACCTAGTGGCATTGTATCCATGTGTGTAGGGTGTTGGCCATATTCCAAGGGGAGTTTTACATCCCCCTAACCAATATTACAAGGGGATTTAACATCCCTCTATCCTAGGCACGAATTAGAGTACACAATCTCCCATTGTGGAGATTCCATAACGGTGTTTCCATAATTCCATAAGCACCCTGGGGGTCGCACAGGGCGTCCCGGTGCCACCTGTTTATAAGGCCGGGCGGGCATCCATATGGGATCTGCAAGGAGCAGGTGGGGAACCTGGCATAAGTGGGGTCCAGTGGGGTAGTCCTCTGGTAAAAGGAAATGTAACCGAATCTCTGTCTGTATTAGTGGGGAGGAAGAGGGGGGAAAGGGGGGGGGGTTGGGGGTGGCAAGGGCAAGGGAAAGGCCAAGGAAAGGGGGGGGGGGAAGAGGGGCTGGGGGGAAGGAAGGAGGAAGGTACGGAAAGGGGGGGGGGGGAAAGGGGAGAGGGGGAGGGGGGGAAAAGGAAGGGCGAGGGGGGGGCAAGCTGAAGGGGGGACAAGGGGAAAAAAACAATCAATTTAGGCGTCCATATTATCTGGTATCCAAAAAGCTACTAAAGCCAAACGATGTGTTTAGTCCCCGTGGATGTACGGTGTCCAATTTGTGGATCCAGAAAGAATCTCTCTGCAATCGTCTACGGTTCCTGTCGCCTCCCCTTGGGGGTCTGGGGACTTGCTCAATGACCATACCCCTAAGTTCATGGGTTTGATGTCCTAATTTGTAGAAATGTACAGCGACCGGCTTATCCAGGTCCCTTGGTTCCCCGTTCTTGGCCTTCTCCTGGTGGACCCTGATGTCGCTCTTGTGCTTCTGGAAACGTTTCTTGAACGGGCCTATAGTTTTGCCCACATACAATAAGCCACAGGGGCATTTCAATATGTACACACAGAAGTCCGTGTTGCAGTTGTAGTATCCCCTGAGTTTGAACTGGGTCCCTGTGTGTGGGTGTGAGAACTGTGATCCTGTGATCAAAGAGTTGCATATGTTGCAATTAAAGCATTTATAGCAACCCGTCCTCGTTGACAATGCCCTCCGTTGTGGCATGTATTTTTCTGTAGGGTCTGCCCTAATCAATAGGTCCTTCAGGTTCCGACTTCTGTTATAGACCCTGAGTGGGGGTCGTTTAATCACGGGTGCCAGGCTGTTGTCTGCAAGCAAAATGTCCTGATGTCTCTTTGTAATCCGCTCAATGTATGGAGATGTGTGACAGTATGTCTGGGTGAACGGTATCCGTTCCTCTTTAACCCTTCTGGGGCTCTCATCATTATAGATGCTGTATGCCTTCTCTCTAGCAGTATTCAAAATCTCCTCGGGGTAACCTCTCTCCCGAAATTTCTTGTGCATAGTCTCCATCTGAGTCTCAATTGTGGTGGTATCCGAATGAATACGAAGTACCCGTAAAAATTGGGAGATGGGGAGATTGTCGATGAGATGCTTGGGATGTGCACTTTCATATCTAAGTAGTGCATTCCTATCTGTAGGTTTAGTAAACAATCCCGTTACAATGTGACCCTCCGGGTCTTTATCAAGTGCCACATCCAGAAAAGTAACATGGTCCCTCGAGATCTCTGGATTAAATTAAATACTAGGGAATATGGAGTTCAGCTTCTTTATGAATGTGAGTGCTGTCTCCTCATCGCCCCGCCACAGCATGATGATATCATCTATGTATCTTCCCCAGAAAGTCACATACTCCTTGTATTGGGGTGTGGGGTAGATATTAACCTCCTCCAGCCATCCCATGAACAAATTTGCGAAGGCCGGAGCAACTGCGCTCCCCATCGCAGTTCCGGTGATCTGCTGAAAGTATCCAGATTCAAACTTGAAAAAATTGTTCATCAGCACAATCTCAAGCCCCCTGGTAATGTATTCTGTAGGAATACCTGTTGGTTTTTTTGTAAGAAAATGTCCCACTGCTTGGATACCCTCCATGTTGGGGATGTTGGTGTATAAAGATGATATGTCCATGGTCACCATGAGGGATGCCCCTGTTGTAGTGACCTTACTAAGTTTCTGTAGAAAGTCGCCTGTGTCTTTAAGATATGAGGGTAATGTTGTTACATATGGCTGTAAAAGAGAGTCAATCCATTGGGCTAGGGGTTGGGTCACTGAATCTGTGCCATTTCAAAGGGTCCAGTCCCTTGTGTACTCTGGGCAGACCGTAGATTACCGGTGTAATCGGAAACTCCATATGTAGGAAGTCCGCAGTCTCCTGCGTGATCCACCTATTAGCTATGCCCAAGGAGATATAGTCTCTTATTTTATCCTGTACAAATGTAGCAGAATTGGTGTCCACTTTCTTATAGCTCGAGTCGTCCGCTAGCATATCTAATATGCCTTTACGGTACTCCCCGTAGTCCATGACCACAATTGCTCCCCCTTTGTCTGCGGGTTTTATAATAATCCGTGTATCCTCTCTAAGGGCTTTCAATGCCGCCGTCTCTTGTTTAGAAATATTACTGTAGTGACGTCTCCGGGCGGCCGCTTGAATTGCATCCGCCCTGATGGTGCGGGTGTATGCCTCAATAGACCCGAAGTTACCCTGCGGCATGAATTTGCTTTTTAGTTTAAAGGCCCGGGTTTGCGCCTTGTTTTCTACAGGTGGGGCATCACTCTTAAAGAATTGTTTCAGTTTCAATCTTCGCTCATATTTAAACAGCTCAATGTCAAATTTAAAAAGATCAAACTTCGCTGAGGGGCAAAATGACAAACCCCGCGATAATAGGCTTACCTCATCTGTCGTCAGCTGTCTTGATGATAAATTCATCACCGGGCTCTCTTGGAGGTTTGTCGTGTCTCCCGTAGTGTGGTTGCTGGGGTGATGCCGCCGGCCGCCCCTCCTGGGTCGCTTTGCCCTGGGGCCTCCCGAAAATGGGATGGCTCGCGTGCGGCCCGTGGTCCTTGTTTCACCCTCGGGTACTCGTTCTCAGACGACCAATTCTCCGTCGGCAGATCACTATCAGTAGAGGTCTGGTCCTGTGTTGGCTGGCCTCTCTGCCTATACGGGAACCTCCGGGGTCTCCTTCTCACCGGAGGTTCGTCCTTGCCCGTTAACCACAGGTAGACACGTCCCTCTTTGTAGTCGTCGCAGACTTGCTTAAACTTGTCCCGTTTGTACTTCTTTAGCCGATCAGAATATGAGGTGAGATCTTTCTCTAATTTCTCCAATTCCTCTGGAATTCTGGGAGTAGAGCTGGAGCTGTCTCTGATGCGAAGTTCTAGACTGTGGGTCTCTCTGTTTAGTTGGCACAGTTGTGTTCGCACCTCCTCTATAACCAGGAGCATGTAATTAAATGAGTTCTGGTTGGACACCTCGCACCATCGGGCGCAGAATTCTGGCTTGTTGCGGCCGATGGTCGGTTGATTGCGGATTCTGAAGCCCCTTGGGATTTTTTTAGCCCTGTAGTATTCCGAAAGTGTCAGTCCATGTAATTCAAGTTCTATTTTCCTTTTCCTCAATTTCCTCAATTCTCGCACCAGATCTACCGGTGTATCCTTGCCAAATGCTGCAGTGGGATCCGGGGGAAAAAGGGATGGCATCGATCTCTTCTTGATTAAAGGTCCGCGTTTTAGCGCAGACGTCCGGATTCGTATCAATCCCTTGAAAAACCTCCATGTGAGGTCCTTTTAAAATCCAGTGGGAAAATGGTAGGTGCAGGCTGACAGTGTCCAAATGTCCAGAAAACGTTCCAGGTACAGCCGCACTCTTACCCTTGTATCAGGCGGGTGCACGGTTCGCGGAGACACCGCAAATACCAGTATACTTGTAAAGAACCAGCACTCCAAATAAGTTCATGCAGAAGATTGTATTGCTATAACATGAGTCAAGTACAGCAGTGGAGGCGAGTCGACGTTTCGGGGTGCACTGGGGCCCCCTTCATCAGGACCCACCGCGTGTACAAGAAAGGAACAGATTGCCATCACCAATTCCATTATATAGTACAACAGACCAATCAAATTGTAGTCACATTGCATTTTCGCGCCTGACGTCAGGAGGCCAAAATTTGTCTGAAAGGCACACCCTGAAGTTGGCATCAGCAGGAGCCCAACAATTGGCTGAATGACACCCTGGAGTTGCAAGCAGCAGCAGCAGGAGCCCAAACATAGCTTGAAAGAGACACTGGAGTTGGCAGCAGGAGCCCAAAAATTGGCTGAATGACACCCTGGAGTTGCAAGCAGCAGCAGCAGGAGCACAAACATAGCTTGAAAGAGACACTGGAGTTGGCAGCAGGAGCCCAAAAATTGGCTGAATGACACCCTGGAGTTGCAAGCAGCAGCAGCAGGAGCCCAAACATAGCTTGAAAGAGACACTGGAGTTGGCAGCAGGAGCCCAAAAATTGGCTGAATGACACCCTGGTGTTGCAAGCAGCAGCAGCAGCAGGAGCCCAAACATAGCTTGAAAGAGACACTGGAGTTGGCAGCAGGAGCCCAAAAATTGGCTGAATGACACCCTGGAGTTGCAAGCAGCAGCAACAGCAGGAGCCCAAACATTGGCTGAAAGAGACACTGGAGTTGGCAGCAGGAGCCCAAAAATTGGCTGAATGGCAACAGGAGCCCAAACATAGCTTGAAAGAGACACTGGAGTTGGCAGCAGGAGCCCAAAAATTGGCTGAATGACACCCTGGCGTTGCAAGCAGCAGCAGCAGCAGCCCAAACATAGCTTGAAAGACACACTGGAGTTGGCAGCAGGAGCCCAGAAATTGGCTGAATGACACCCTGGAGTTGCAAGCAGCAGCAGCAGGAGGCCAAACACTGGCTGAAAGAGACACTGGAGTTGGCAGCAGGAGCCCAAAAATTGTCTGAATGACACCCTGGCATTGCAAGCAGCAGCAGCAGCAGCAGCAGCAGGAGGCCAAACTTTGGCTGAAAGGCACACCCTAAATTTGGCATAAGCAGGAGCCCAAAGATTGGCTGAATGACACCCTGGAGTTGCAAGCAGCAGCAGCAGCAGCAGCCCAAACATAGCTTGAAAGAGACACTGGAGTTGGTAGCAGGAGCCCAGAAATTGGCTGAATGACACCCTGGAGTTGCAAGCAGCAGCAGCAGGAGGCCAAACATTGGCTAAAAGAGACACTGGAGTTGGCAGCAGGAGACCAAAAATTGGCTGAATGACACCCTGGAGTTGCAAGCAGCAGCAGCAGGAGCCCAAACATAGCTTGAAAGAGACACTGGAGTTGGCAGCAGGAGCCCAAAATTGGCTGAATGACACCCTGGTGTTGCAAGCAGCAGCAGCAGCCCAAACATAGCTTGAAAGACACACTGGAGTTGGCAGCAGGAGCCCAAAAATTGGCTGAATGACACCCTGGAGTTGCAAGCAGCAGCAGCAGGAGCCAAAACATTGGCTGAAAGAGACACTGGAGTTGGCAGCAGGAGCCCAAAACATTGTCTGAATGACACCCTGGAGTAGCAAGCAGCAGCAGCAGCCCAAACATAGCTTGAAAGACACACTGGAGTTTGCAGCAGGATCCCAAAAATTGGCTGAATGACACCCTGGAGTTGCAAGCAGCAGCAGCAGCAGCCCAAACATAGCTTATAAGAGACACTGGAGTTGGCAGCAGGAACCCAAAAATTGGCCGAAAGATACACTGCAGTTGGTAGCAGCAGCAGCAGGAGGCCAAAATTTGTCTGAAAGGCACACCCTGAAGTTGGCATCAGCAGGAGCCCAACAATTGGCTGAATGACACCCTGGAGTTGCAAGCAGCAGCAGCAGGAGCCCAAACATAGCTTGAAAGAGACACTGGAGTTGGCAGCAGGAGCCCAAAAATTGGCTGAATGACACCCTGGAGTTGCAAGCAGCAGCAGCAGGAGCACAAACATAGCTTGAAAGAGACACTGGAGTTGGCAGCAGGAGCCCAAAAATTGGCTGAATGACACCCTGGAGTTGCAAGCAGCAGCAACAGCAGGAGCCCAAACATTGGCTGAAAGAGACACTGGAGTTGGCAGCAGGAGCCCAAAAATTGGCTGAATGGCAACAGGAGCCCAAACATAGCTTGAAAGAGACACTGGAGTTGGCAGCAGGAGCCCAAAAATTGGCTGAATGACACCCTGGCGTTGCAAGCAGCAGCAGCAGCAGCCCAAACATAGCTTGAAAGACACACTGGAGTTGGCAGCAGGAGCCCAGAAATTGGCTGAATGACACCCTGGAGTTGCAAGCAGCAGCAGCAGGAGGCCAAACACTGGCTGAAAGAGACACTGGAGTTGGCAGCAGGAGCCCAAAAATTGTCTGAATGACACCCTGGCATTGCAAGCAGCAGCAGCAGCAGCAGGAGGCCAAACTTTGGCTGAAAGGCACACCCTAAATTTGGCATAAGCAGGAGCCCAAAGATTGGCTGAATGACACCCTGGAGTTGCAAGCAGCAGCAGCAGCAGCAGCCCAAACATAGCTTGAAAGAGACACTGGAGTTGGTAGCAGGAGCCCAGAAATTGGCTGAATGACACCCTGGAGTTGCAAGCAGCAGCAGCAGGAGGCCAAACATTGGCTAAAAGAGACACTGGAGTTGGCAGCAGGAGACCAAAAATTGGCTGAATGACACCCTGGAGTTGCAAGCAGCAGCAGCAGGAGCCCAAACATAGCTTGAAAGAGACACTGGAGTTGGCAGCAGGAGCCCAAAATTGTCTGAATGACACCCTGGTGTTGCAAGCAGCAGCAGCAGCCCAAACATAGCTTGAAAGACACACTGGAGTTGGCAGCAGGAGCCCAAAAATTGGCTGAATGACACCCTGGAGTTGCAAGCAGCAGCAGCAGGAGCCCAAACATTGGCTGAAAGAGACACTGGAGTTGGCAGCAGGAGCCCAAAAAATTGTCTGAATGACACCCTGGAGTAGCAAGCAGCAGCAGCAGCCCAAACATAGCTTGAAAGACACACTGGAGTTTGCAGCAGGATCCCAAAAATTGGCTGAATGACACCCTGGAGTTGCAAGCAGCAGCAGCAGCAGCCCAAACATAGCTTATAAGAGACACTGGAGTTGGCAGCAGGAACCCAAAAATTGGCCGAAAGATACACTGCAGTTGGTAGCAGCAGCAGCAGGAGGCCAAAATTTGTCTGAAAGGCACACCCTGAAGTTGGCATCAGCAGGAGCCCAACAATTGGCTGAATGACACCCTGGAGTTGCAAGCAGCAGCAGCAGGAGCCCAAACATAGCTTGAAAGAGACACTGGAGTTGGCAGCAGGAGCCCAAAAATTGGCTGAATGACACCCTGGAGTTGCAAGCAGCAGCAGCAGGAGCACAAACATAGCTTGAAAGAGACACTGGAGTTGGCAGCAGGAGCCCAAAAATTGGCTGAATGACACCCTGGAGTTGCAAGCAGCAGGAGCCCAAACATTGGCTGAATGACACCCTGGAGTTGCAGGCAGCAGGAGTCCAAACATTGGCTGAAAGAGACACTGGAGTTGTCAACAGGAGCCCAAAAATTGGCTGAATGACACCCTGGAGTTGCAAGCAGCAGCAGCAGGAGCCCAAACATAGCTCGAAAGACACACTGGAGTTGGCAGCAGGAGCCCAAAAATTGGCTGAATGACACCCTGGAGTTGCAAGCAGCAGCAGCAGGAGCCCAAACATAGCTTGAAAGAGACACTGGAGTTGGCAGCAGGAGCCCAAAAATTGGCTGAATGACACCCTGGTGTTGCAAGCAGCAGCAGCAGCAGCAGCAGCCCAAACATAGCTTGAAAGAGACACTGGAGTTGGCAGCAGGAGCCCAAAAATTGGCTGAATGACACCCTGGATTTGCAAGCAGCAGCAACAGCAGGAGCCCAAACATTGGCTGAAAGAGACACTGGAGTTGGCAGCAGGAGCCCAAAAATTGGCTGAATGGCAACAGGAGCCCAAACATAGCTTGAAAGAGACACTGGAGTTGGCAGCAGGAGCCCAAAAATTGGCTGAATGACACCCTGGCGTTGCAAGCAGCAGCCCAAACATAGTTTGAAAGACACACTGGAGTTGGCAGCAGGAGCCCAGAAATTGGCTGAATGACACCCTGGAGTTGCAAGCAGCAGCAGCAGGAGGCCAAACACTGGCTGAAAGAGACACTGGAGTTGGCAGCAGGAGCCCAAAAATTGTCTGAATGACACCCTGGCATTGCAAGCAGCAGCAGCAGCAGCAGGAGGCCAAACTTTGGCTGAAAGGCACACCCTAAATTTGGCATAAGCAGGAGCCCAAAGATTGGCTGAATGACACCCTGGAGTTGCAAGCAGCAGCAGCAGCAGCCCAAACATAGCTTGAAAGAGACACTGGAGTTGGTAGCAGGAGCCCAGAAATTGGCTGAATGACACCCTGGAGTTGCAAGCAGCAGCAGCAGGAGGCCAAACATTGGCTAAAAGAGACACTGGAGTTGGCAGCAGGAGACCAAAAATTGGCTGAATGACACCCTGGAGTTGCAAGCAGCAGCAGCAGCAGGAGCCCAAACATAGCTTGAAAGAGACACTGGAGTTGGCAGCAGGAGCCCAAAATTGTCTGAATGACACCCTGGTGTTGCAAGCAGCAGCAGCAGCCCAAACATAGCTTGAAAGACACACTGGAGTTTGCAGCAGGAGCCCAAAAATTGGCTGAATGACACCCTGGAGTGGCAAGCAGCACCAGCAGGAGCCCAAACATAGCTTGAAAGAGACACTGGAGTTGGCAGCAGGAGCCCAAAAATTGTCTGAATGACACCCTGGAGTAGCAAGCAGCAGCAGCAGCAGCCCAAACATAGCTTGAAAGACACACTGGAGTTTGCAGCAGGATCCCAAAAATTGGCTGAATGACACCCTGGAGTTGCAAGCAGCAGCAGCAGCAGCCCAAACATAGCTTATAAGAGACACTGGAGTTGGCAGCAGGAACCCAAAAATTGGCCGAAAGATACACTGCAGTTGGTAGCAGCAGCAGCAGGAGGCCAAAATTTGTCTGAAAGGCACACCCTGAAGTTGGCATCAGCAGGAGCCCAACAATTGGCTGAATGACACCCTGGAGTTGCAAGCAGCAGCAGCAGGAGCCCAAACATAGCTTGAAAGAGACACTGGAGTTGGCAGCAGGAGCCCAAAAATTGGCTGAATGACACCCTGGAGTTGCAAGCAGCAGCAGCAGGAGCACAAACATAGCTTGAAAGAGACACTGGAGTTGGCAGCAGGAGCCCAAAAATTGGCTGAATGACACCCTGGAGTTGCAAGCAGCAGGAGCCCAAACATTGGCTGAATGACACCCTGGAGTTGCAGGCAGCAGGAGTCCAAACATTGGCTGAAAGAGACACTGGAGTTGTCAACAGGAGCCCAAAAATTGTCTGAATGACACCATGGAGTTGCAAGCAGCAGCAGCAGGAGCCCAAACATAGCTCGAAAGACACACTGGAGTTGGCAGCAGGAGCCCAAAAATTGGCTGAATGACACCCTGGAGTTGCAAGCAGCAGCAGCAGGAGCCCAAACATAGCTTGAAAGAGACACTGGAGTTGGCAGCAGGAGCCCAAAAATTGGCTGAATGACACCCTGGTGTTGCAAGCAGCAGCAGCAGCAGCAGCAGCCCAAACATAGCTTGAAAGAGACACTGGAGTTGGCAGCAGGAGCCCAAAAATTGGCTGAATGACACCCTGGATTTGCAAGCAGCAGCAACAGCAGGAGCCCAAACATTGGCTAAAAGAGACACTGGAGTTGGCAGCAGGAGACCAAAAATTGGCTGAATGGCAACAGGAGCCCAAACATAGCTTGAAAGAGACACTGGAGTTGGCAGCAGGAGCCCAAAAATTGGCTGAATGACACCCTGGCGTTGCAAGCAGCAGCCCAAACATAGTTTGAAAGACACACTGGAGTTGGCAGCAGGAGCCCAGAAATTGGCTGAATGACACCCTGGAGTTGCAAGCAGCAGCAGCAGGAGGCCAAACACTGGCTGAAAGAGACACTGGAGTTGGCAGCAGGAGCCCAAAAATTGTCTGAATGACACCCTGGCATTGCAAGCAGCAGCAGCAGCAGCAGGAGGCCAAACTTTGGCTGAAAGGCACACCCTAAATTTGGCATAAGCAGGAGCCCAAAGATTGGCTGAATGACACCCTGGAGTTGCAAGCAGCAGCAGCAGCAGCCCAAACATAGCTTGAAAGAGACACTGGAGTTGGTAGCAGGAGCCCAGAAATTGGCTGAATGACACCCTGGAGTTGCAAGCAGCAGCAGCAGGAGGCCAAACATTGGCTAAAAGAGACACTGGAGTTGGCAGCAGGAGACCAAAAATTGGCTGAATGACACCCTGGAGTTGCAAGCAGCAGCAGCAGCAGGAGCCCAAACATAGCTTGAAAGAGACACTGGAGTTGGCAGCAGGAGCCCAAAATTGTCTGAATGACACCCTGGTGTTGCAAGCAGCAGCAGCAGCCCAAACATAGCTTGAAAGACACACTGGAGTTTGCAGCAGGAGCCCAAAAATTGGCTGAATGACACCCTGGAGTGGCAAGCAGCACCAGCAGGAGCCCAAACATAGCTTGAAAGAGACACTGGAGTTGGCAGCAGGAGCCCAAAAATTGTCTGAATGACACCCTGGAGTAGCAAGCAGCAGCAGCAGCAGCCCAAACATAGCTTGAAAGACACACTGGAGTTTGCAGCAGGATCCCAAAAATTGGCTGAATGACACCCTGGAGTTGCAAGCAGCAGCAGCAGCAGCCCAAACATAGCTTATAAGAGACACTGGAGTTGGCAGCAGGAACCCAAAAATTGGCCGAAAGATACACTGCAGTTGGTAGCAGCAGCAGCAGGAGGCCAAAATTTGTCTGAAAGGCACACCCTGAAGTTGGCATCAGCAGGAGCCCAACAATTGGCTGAATGACACCCTGGAGTTGCAAGCAGCAGCAGCAGGAGCCCAAACATAGCTTGAAAGAGACACTGGAGTTGGCAGCAGGAGCCCAAAAATTGGCTGAATGACACCCTGGAGTTGCAAGCAGCAGCAGCAGGAGCACAAACATAGCTTGAAAGAGACACTGGAGTTGGCAGCAGGAGCCCAAAAATTGGCTGAATGACACCCTGGAGTTGCAAGCAGCAGGAGCCCAAACATTGGCTGAATGACACCCTGGAGTTGCAGGCAGCAGGAGTCCAAACATTGGCTGAAAGAGACACTGGAGTTGTCAACAGGAGCCCAAAAATTGGCTGAATGACACCCTGGAGTTGCAAGCAGCAGCAGCAGGAGCCCAAACATAGCTCGAAAGACACACTGGAGTTGGCAGCAGGAGCCCAAAAATTGGCTGAATGACACCCTGGAGTTGCAAGCAGCAGCAGCAGGAGCCCAAACATAGCTTGAAAGAGACACTGGAGTTGGCAGCAGGAGCCCAAAAATTGGCTGAATGACACCCTGGTGTTGCAAGCAGCAGCAGCAGCAGCAGCAGCCCAAACATAGCTTGAAAGAGACACTGGAGTTGGCAGCAGGAGCCCAAAAATTGGCTGAATGACACCCTGGATTTGCAAGCAGCAGCAACAGCAGGAGCCCAAACATTGGCTGAAAGAGACACTGGAGTTGGCAGCAGGAGCCCAAAAATTGGCTGAATGGCAACAGGAGCCCAAACATAGCTTGAAAGAGACACTGGAGTTGGCAGCAGGAGCCCAAAAATTGGCTGAATGACACCCTGGCGTTGCAAGCAGCAGCCCAAACATAGTTTGAAAGACACACTGGAGTTGGCAGCAGGAGCCCAGAAATTGGCTGAATGACACCCTGGAGTTGCAAGCAGCAGCAGCAGGAGGCCAAACACTGGCTGAAAGAGACACTGGAGTTGGCAGCAGGAGCCCAAAAATTGTCTGAATGACACCCTGGCATTGCAAGCAGCAGCAGCAGCAGCAGGAGGCCAAACTTTGGCTGAAAGGCACACCCTAAATTTGGCATAAGCAGGAGCCCAAAGATTGGCTGAATGACACCCTGGAGTTGCAAGCAGCAGCAGCAGCAGCCCAAACATAGCTTGAAAGAGACACTGGAGTTGGTAGCAGGAGCCCAGAAATTGGCTGAATGACACCCTGGAGTTGCAAGCAGCAGCAGCAGGAGGCCAAACATTGGCTAAAAGAGACACTGGAGTTGGCAGCAGGAGACCAAAAATTGGCTGAATGACACCCTGGAGTTGCAAGCAGCAGCAGCAGCAGGAGCCCAAACATAGCTTGAAAGAGACACTGGAGTTGGCAGCAGGAGCCCAAAATTGTCTGAATGACACCCTGGTGTTGCAAGCAGCAGCAGCAGCCCAAACATAGCTTGAAAGACACACTGGAGTTTGCAGCAGGAGCCCAAAAATTGGCTGAATGACACCCTGGAGTGGCAAGCAGCACCAGCAGGAGCCCAAACATAGCTTGAAAGAGACACTGGAGTTGGCAGCAGGAGCCCAAAAATTGTCTGAATGACACCCTGGAGTAGCAAGCAGCAGCAGCAGCAGCCCAAACATAGCTTGAAAGACACACTGGAGTTTGCAGCAGGATCCCAAAAATTGGCTGAATGACACCCTGGAGTTGCAAGCAGCAGCAGCAGCAGCCCAAACATAGCTTATAAGAGACACTGGAGTTGGCAGCAGGAACCCAAAAATTGGCCGAAAGATACACTGCAGTTGGTAGCAGCAGCAGCAGGAGGCCAAAATTTGTCTGAAAGGCACACCCTGAAGTTGGCATCAGCAGGAGCCCAACAATTGGCTGAATGACACCCTGGAGTTGCAAGCAGCAGCAGCAGGAGCCCAAACATAGCTTGAAAGAGACACTGGAGTTGGCAGCAGGAGCCCAAAAATTGGCTGAATGACACCCTGGAGTTGCAAGCAGCAGCAGCAGGAGCACAAACATAGCTTGAAAGAGACACTGGAGTTGGCAGCAGGAGCCCAAAAATTGGCTGAATGACACCCTGGAGTTGCAAGCAGCAGGAGCCCAAACATTGGCTGAATGACACCCTGGAGTTGCAGGCAGCAGGAGTCCAAACATTGGCTGAAAGAGACACTGGAGTTGTCAACAGGAGCCCAAAAATTGGCTGAATGACACCCTGGAGTTGCAAGCAGCAGCAGCAGGAGCCCAAACATAGCTCGAAAGACACACTGGAGTTGGCAGCAGGAGCCCAAAAATTGGCTGAATGACACCCTGGAGTTGCAAGCAGCAGCAGCAGGAGCCCAAACATAGCTTGAAAGAGACACTGGAGTTGGCAGCAGGAGCCCAAAAATTGGCTGAATGACACCCTGGTGTTGCAAGCAGCAGCAGCAGCAGCAGCAGCCCAAACATAGCTTGAAAGAGACACTGGAGTTGGCAGCAGGAGCCCAAAAATTGGCTGAATGACACCCTGGATTTGCAAGCAGCAGCAACAGCAGGAGCCCAAACATTGGCTGAAAGAGACACTGGAGTTGGCAGCAGGAGCCCAAAAATTGGCTGAATGGCAACAGGAGCCCAAACATAGCTTGAAAGAGACACTGGAGTTGGCAGCAGGAGCCCAAAAATTGGCTGAATGACACCCTGGCGTTGCAAGCAGCAGCCCAAACATAGCTTGAAAGACACACTGGAGTTGGCAGCAGGAGCCCAGAAATTGGCTGAATGACACCCTGGAGTTGCAAGCAGCAGCAGCAGGAGGCCAAACACTGGCTGAAAGAGACACTGGAGTTGGCAGCAGGAGCCCAAAAATTGTCTGAATGACACCCTGGCATTGCAAGCAGCAGCAGCAGCAGCAGCAGGAGGCCAAACTTTGGCTGAAAGGCACACCCTAAATTTGGCATAAGCAGGAGCCCAAAGATTGGCTGAATGACACCCTGGAGTTGCAAGCAGCAGCAGCAGCAGCAGCCCAAACATAGCTTGAAAGAGACACTGGAGTTGGTAGCAGGAGCCCAGAAATTGGCTGAATGACACCCTGGAGTTGCAAGCAGCAGCAGCAGGAGGCCAAACATTGGCTAAAAGAAACACTGGAGTTGGCAGCAGGAGCCCAAAAATTGGCTGAATGACACCCTGGAGTTGCAAGCAGCAGCAGCAGCAGGAGCCCAAACATAGCTTGAAAGAGACACTGGAGTTGGCAGCAGGAGCCCAAAATTGTCTGAATGACACCCTGGTGTTGCAAGCAGCAGCAGCAGCCCAAACATAGCTTGAAAGACACACTGGAGTTGGCAGCAGGAGCCCAAAAATTGGCTGAATGACACCCTGGAGTTGCAAGCAGCAGCAGCAGGAGCCCAAACATTGGCTGAAAGAGACACTGGAGTTGGCAGCAGGAGCCCAAAAATTGTCTGAATGACACCCTGGAGTAGCAAGCAGCAGCAGCAGCCCAAACATAGCTTGAAAGACACACTGGAGTTTGCAGCAGGAGCCCAAAAATTGGCTGAATGACACCCTGGAGTGGCAAGCAGCACCAGCAGGAGCCCAAACATAGCTTGAAAGAGACACTGGAGTTGGCAGCAGGAGCCCAAAAATTGTCTGAATGACACCCTGGAGTTGCAAGCAGCAGCAGCAGCAGCCCAAACATAGCTTGAAAGACACACTGGAGTTGGCAGCAGGAGCTCAAAAATTGGCTGAATGACACCCTGGAGTTGCAAGCAGCAGGAGCCCAAACATAGCTTGAAAGACACACTGGAGTTGGCAGAAGAAGCCCAAAAAGTTTCAGAATGACACCCTGGAGTTGCAAGCAGCAGCAGCAGCCCAAACATAGCTTGAAAGACACACTGGAGTTGGCAGCAGGAGCCCAAAAAGTGGCTGAATGACACCCTGGAGTTGCAAGCAGCAGGAGCCCAAACATTGGCTGAAAGAGACACTGGAGTTGGCAGCAGAAGCCCGAAAGTTTTCAGAATGACACCCTCGAGTTGCAAGCAGCAGCAGCAGGAGCCCAAACATAGCTTGAAAGACACACTGGAGTTGGCAGCAGGAGCCCAAAAATTGGCTGAATGACACCCTGGAGTTACAAGCAGCAGCACGAGCCAAAACATTGCCTGAAAGAGACACTGGAGTTGGCTGCAGGAGCCCAAAAATCGGCTGAATGACACCCTGGAGATGCAAGCAGCAGCAGCAGGAGCCCAAACATAGCTTGAAAGAGACACTGGAGTTGGCAGCAGGAGCCCAAAAATTGGCAGAATGACACCCTGGAGTAGCAAGCAGCAGCAGCAGCAGGAGCCCAAACAAAACATAGCTTGAAAGAGACACTGGAGTTGGAAGCAGGAGCCCAAAAATTGGCTGAATGACACCCTGGTGTTGCAAGCAGCAGCAGCAGCCCAAACATAGCTTGAAAGACACACTGGAGTTGGCAGCAGGAGCCCAAAAATTGGCTGAATGACACCCTGGAGTTGCAAGCAGCAGCAGCAGCAGCCCAAACTTAGCTTGAAAGACACACTGGAGTTGGCAGCAGGAGCCCAAAAATTGGCTAAATGACACCCTGGAGTTGCAAGCAGCAGCAGGAGCCCAAACATAGCTTATAAGATACACTGGAGTTGGCAGCAGGAACTAAAAATTGGCCTAAAGACACACTGCAGTTGGCAGCAGCAGGAGGTCAAAATTTGGCTGCAAGGCACACCCTGAAGTTGGCATCAGCAGGAGCCCAAAAATTGGCTGAATGACACCCTGGAGTTGCAAGCAGCAGCAGCAGGAGCCCAAACATAGCTTGAAAGACACACTGGAGTTGGCAGCAAGAGCCCAAAAATTGGCTGAATGACACCCTGGAGTTGCAAGCAGCAGCAGGAGCCCAAACATAGCTTGAAAGAGACACTGGAGTTGGCAGCAGGAGCCCAAAAATTGGCTGAATGACACCCTGGAGTTGCAAGCAGCAGCAGCAGCAGGAGCCAAGACATTGGCTGAAAGAGACACTGGAGTTGGCATCAGCAGGAGCCCAACAATTGGCTGAATGACACCCTGGAGTTGCAAGCAGCAGCAGCAGCCCAAACATAGCTTGAAAGAGACACTGGAGTTGGTAGCAGGAGCCCAAACATTGGCTGAATGACACCCTGGAGTTGCAAGCAGCAGGAGGCAAAACATTGGCTAAAAGAGACACTGGAGTTGGCAGCAGGAGCCCAAAAATTGGCTGAATGACACCCTGGCGTTGCAAGCAGCAGCAGCAGGAGCCCAAACATAGCTTTAAAGAGACACTGGAGTTGGCAGCAGGAGCCCAAAAATTGTCTGAATGACACCCTGGTGTTGCAAGCAGCAGCAGCAGCCCAAACATAGCTTGAAAGACACACTGGAGTTGGCAGCAGGAGCCCAAAAATTGTCTGAATGACACCCTGGAGTTGCAAGCAGCAGCAGCAGGAGCCCAAACATTGGCTGAAAGAGACACTGGAGTTGGCAACAGGAGCCCAAAAAATTGCTGAATGACACCCTGGAGTTGCAAGCAGCAGCAGCAGGTGCCCAAACATAGCTTGAAAGAGACACTGGAGTTGGCAGCAGGAGCCCCAAAATTGTCTGAATGACACCCTGGAGTTGCAAGCAGCAGCAGCAGCCCAAACATAGCTTGAAAGAGACACTGGAGTTGGCAGCAGGAGCCCAAAAATTGGTTGAATGACACCCTGGAGTTGCAAGCAGCAGCAGCAGCAGCCCAAACCTAGCTTGAAAGACACACTGGAGTTGGCAGCAGGAGTCCAAAAATTGTCTGAATGACACCCTGGAGTTGCAAGCAGCAGCAGCAGGAGCCCAAACATAGCTTGAAAGAGACACTGGAGTTGGCAGCAGGAGCCCAAAAGTTGTCTGAATGACACCCTGGAGTTGCAAACAGCAGCAGCAGCCCAAACCTAGCTTGAAAGACACACTGGAGTTGGTAGCAGGAGCCCAAAAATTGTCTGAATGACACCCTGGAGTGGCAAGCAGCACCAGCAGGAGCCCAAACATAGCTTGAAAGAGACACTGGAGTTGGCAGCAGGAGCCCAAAAATTGTCTGAATGACACCCTGGAGTTGCAAGCAGCAGCAGCCCAAACATAGCTTGAAAGACACACTGGAGTTTGCAGCAGGAGCCCAAAAATTGGCTGAATGACACCCTGGAGTGGCAAGCAGCACCAGCAGGAGCCCAAACATAGCTTGAAAGAGACACTGGAGTTGGCAGCAGGAGCCCAAAAATTGTCTGAATGACACCCTGGAGTTGCAAGCAGCAGCAGCAGCAGCCCAAACATAGCTTGAAAGACACACTGGAGTTGGCAGCAGGAGCTCAAAAATTGGCTGAATGACACCCTGGAGTTGCAAGCAGCAGGAGCCCAAACATAGCTTGAAAGACACACTGGAGTTGGCAGAAGAAGCCCAAAAAGTTTCAGAATGACACCCTGGAGTTGCAAGCAGCAGCAGCAGCCCAAACATAGCTTGAAAGACACACTGGAGTTGGCAGCAGGAGCCCAAAAAGTGGCTGAATGACACCCTGGAGTTGCAAGCAGCAGGAGCCCAAACATTGGCTGAAAGAGACACTGGAGTTGGCAGCAGAAGCCCGAAAGTTTTCAGAATGACACCCTGGAGTTGCAAGCAGCAGCAGCAGGAGCCCAAACATAGCTTGAAAGACACACTGGAGTTGGCAGCAGGAGCCCAAAAATTGGCTGAATGACACCCTGGAGTTACAAGCAGCAGCACGAGCCAAAACATTGCCTGAAAGAGACACTGGAGTTGGCTGCAGGAGCCCAAAAATCGGCTGAATGACACCCTGGAGATGCAAGCAGCAGCAGCAGGAGCCCAAACATAGCTTGAAAGAGACACTGGAGTTGGCAGCAGGAGCCCAAAAATTGGCAGAATGACACCCTGGAGTAGCAAGCAGCAGCAGCAGCAGGAGCCCAAACAAAACATAGCTTGAAAGAGACACTGGAGTTGGAAGCAGGAGCCCAAAAATTGGCTGAATGACACCCTGGTGTTGCAAGCAGCAGCAGCAGCCCAAACATAGCTTGAAAGACACACTGGAGTTGGCAGCAGGAGCCCAAAAATTGGCTGAATGACACCCTGGAGTTGCAAGCAGCAGCAGCAGCAGCCCAAACTTAGCTTGAAAGACACACTGGAGTTGGCAGCAGGAGCCCAAAAATTGGCTAAATGACACCCTGGAGTTGCAAGCAGCAGCAGGAGCCCAAACATAGCTTATAAGATACACTGGAGTTGGCAGCAGGAACTAAAAATTGGCCTAAAGACACACTGCAGTTGGCAGCAGCAGGAGGTCAAAATTTGGCTGCAAGGCACACCCTGAAGTTGGCATCAGCAGGAGCCCAAAAATTGGCTGAATGACACCCTGGAGTTGCAAGCAGCAGCAGCAGGAGCCCAAACATAGCTTGAAAGACACACTGGAGTTGGCAGCAAGAGCCCAAAAATTGGCTGAATGACACCCTGGAGTTGCAAGCAGCAGCAGGAGCCCAAACATAGCTTGAAAGAGACACTGGAGTTGGCAGCAGGAGCCCAAAAATTGGCTGAATGACACCCTGGAGTTGCAAGCAGCAGCAGGAGCCAAGACATTGGCTGAAAGAGACACTGGAGTTGGCATCAGCAGGAGCCCAACAATTGGCTGAATGACACCCTGGAGTTGCAAGCAGCAGCAGCAGCCCAAACATAGCTTGAAAGAGACACTGGAGTTGGTAGCAGGAGCCCAAACATTGGCTGAATGACACCCTGGAGTTGCAAGCAGCAGGAGGCAAAACATTGGCTAAAAGAGACACTGGAGTTGGCAGCAGGAGCCCAAAAATTGGCTGAATGACACCCTGGCGTTGCAAGCAGCAGCAGCAGGAGCCCAAACATAGCTTTAAAGAGACACTGGAGTTGGCAGCAGGAGCCCAAAAATTGTCTGAATGACACCCTGGTGTTGCAAGCAGCAGCAGCAGCCCAAACATAGCTTGAAAGACACACTGGAGTTGGCAGCAGGAGCCCAAAAATTGTCTGAATGACACCCTGGAGTTGCAAGCAGCAGCAGCAGGAGCCCAAACATTGGCTGAAAGAGACACTGGAGTTGGCAACAGGAGCCCAAAAAATTGCTGAATGACACCCTGGAGTTGCAAGCAGCAGCAGCAGGTGCCCAAACATAGCTTGAAAGAGACACTGGAGTTGGCAGCAGGAGCCCCAAAATTGTCTGAATGACACCCTGGAGTTGCAAGCAGCAGCAGCAGCCCAAACATAGCTTGAAAGAGACACTGGAGTTGGCAGCAGGAGCCCAAAAATTGGCTGAATGACACCCTGGAGTTGCAAGCAGCAGCAGCAGCAGCCCAAACCTAGCTTGAAAGACACACTGGAGTTGGCAGCAGGAGTCCAAAAATTGTCTGAATGACACCCTGGAGTTGCAAGCAGCAGCAGCAGGAGCCCAAACATAGCTTGAAAGAGACACTGGAGTTGGCAGCAGGAGCCCAAAAATTGTCTGAATGACACCCTGGAGTTGCAAACAGCAGCAGCAGCCCAAACCTAGCTTGAAAGACACACTGGAGTTGGTAGCAGGAGCCCAAAAATTGTCTGAATGACACCCTGGAGTGGCAAGCAGCACCAGCAGGAGCCCAAACATAGCTTGAAAGAGACACTGGAGTTGGCAGCAGGAGCCCAAAAATTGTCTGAATGACACCCTGGAGTTGCAAGCAGCAGCAGCCCAAACATAGCTTGAAAGACACACTGGAGTTGGCAGCAGGAGCCCAAAAATTGTCTGAATGACACCCTGGAGTTGCAAGCAGCAGCAGCAGGAGCTCAGACATAGCTTGAAAGAGACACTGGAGTTGGCAGCAGAAGCCCAAAAATTTTCTGAATGACACCCTGGAGTTGCAAGCAGCAGCAGCCCAAACATAGCTTGAAAGGCACACTGGAGTTGGCAGCAGGAGCCCAAAAATTGGCTGAATGACACCCTGGAGTGGCAAGCAGCAGCAGCAGGAGCCCAAACATAGCTTGAAAGAGACACTGGAGTTGGCAGCAGGAGCCCAAAATTTGTCTGAATGACACCCTGGAGTTGCAAGCAGCAGCAGCAGCAGCCCAACTATAGCTTGAAAGACACACTGGAGTTGGCAGCAGGAGCCCAAAATTTGTCTGAATGACACCCTGGAGTTGCAAGCAGCAGCAGCAGCAGCAGCCCAAACATAGCTTGAAAGACACACTGGAGTTGGCAGCAGGAGCCCAAAAATTGTCTGAATGACACCCTGGAGTTGCAAGCAGCAGGAGCCCAAACATAGCTTGAAAGAGACACTGGAGTTGGCAGCAGGAGCCCAAAAATTGTCTGAATGACACCCTGGAGTTGCAAACAGCAGCAGCCCAAACCTAGCTTGAAAGAGACACTGGAGTTGGCAGCAGGAGCCCTCAAAATGCAATATATTAATAAAACAGAGCCTTTAGAAGCTGATTTAGTATAACAGATAGGGTGAAATGTGCTCGTTTGGGATACCCTGCCGCCTGGTGTTTTTACAGGACGCACAAAACCAAGTCAAAATGCAATATATTAATAAAACAGAGCCTTTAGAAGCTGATTTAGTATAACAGATAGGGTGAAATGTGCTGGTTTGGGATACCCTGCGGCCTGGTGTTTTCACAGGACGCAAAAAAACAATTCAAAATGCAATATATTAATAAAACAGAGCCTTTAGAAGCTGATTTAGTATAACAGATAGGGTGAAATGTGCTGAAATAGTATGCCCATGTGGGCTGGGGTTTTTACAGCATACAAAAAAAATTTAAACTAATCGAGTTATAAGAAATGCTTGTGTGTAACAGATAGGGTTAAATACTGCCAAGATGGGATGCACAGTGGCCAGGAATATTTACAGCTCAAAAAAAGCTATTTCAAACTGATCTGGCAAATGAAGTGAAGTGAAAATAAAAAAAAGTTTCCCTGTCACTTTCTCTGCTGTCCCTGCCTGGATCATACCCCGATTTTTACCTATCTTTCCCTGGCTCTCCCTGGCACTGTGTGGGTCTCTGTGGGTCTCCCTGACTCTCCCTGCCTGTCTGTAAGTCTCTCCCTGTCTGCAGCAACCTCCGTTCTGTCTGCAATGCAAGGCTTAAATGCGCACAAGCAAGATGGCCGCCGTTTATATAGCACTGTGAAGTCACCGGGCTTCCTGGCTGCTGATAAGGCTGCATGTGACCTTCCCATGATAACTTGCCCCAGGGGATATGTCCAGACATGTGCATCCACCATTTTACAATGGCTGTAATTGCAATAAATGGAGTTTAAAGGAAAACTTCGATCGATCGAACCGCGGGGAAATTCGGATTCGATCAGAATCAAATTTTTCCTGAAATTCGGAACGAATTCGGGTTCGTCCAAATCGATTCGCTCATCTGTAGTTGAGAGGCACTAATATCCACAAAATATCCAAAGATAATACACATTTAGGTCAGCTTTGACCTAGCTGGAAACTATATAATAAAGAATGTGCATACAACCTATATCCCTTTCAGTGCCAAGCACAGTTTCTACGTGCTTGCTTCCACTCCACTTAAGTGCCAAGCACGTAGAATCTACGTGCTTGACTTTCCCCCCGCTAGTAAAAAAAATAAAAATAAAAAATACTCACCTGACCCCTCGTTGGATCCGGCCAGGTCTCCTCTTTAATTTGGTGCCATCTGATCCCCCATGGAGGGTCGGATGGCTCCAGGAGAGCCCCCGGAATAGCCCCCCCCCCCCGGTCTGGCAGCAGCAGCTGCTAACAGTAAAATAAAATAAAAAAATAAAAATAAAAATGACATTTACTTACCTGCAGTCGCGCTGCCTTCCTCCGGGTCTCCTCTTCACTGGGGGGGGCTCCGATCGCCCCCCCCCTGGCTCTTCAGCTTCAGGGGAGAGCCTGAAAGGGCTCTCCCCCTCCTCTCCCGACGGGCGCTGCCATCTTGCCGCCATCTTGCTTTGGGGGCGGGGCTTATGATGTCACTCCCGGGTGTCTTGCTGGCTCTCCTCGGCTCAGCTGTCAGATGCCCTGGCTATATAACAAAAATGGCAGCAAAATGGCAGCAAAACCTCACATGTCCAGAGTAGCAGCCTCACAACCAGCCCCCCCCCCCCACACACACCGCCAACTCTTCATTCTGGCACATTGCACTTTAAGGTTATTGTATGAAAACCGTTTATCTGTTCACACTATAAGTACTGTCCATGATAGTTTGTATAATAGGTTATGATATAAAATAATATTATTTTGGGATATAATAGAGTGTATGAAATTAGGTCTTTAGTATATAATAGCACTAGCTCTTGCACAATTTCCATATAGCATTATGCTTTACATGTCTATTTGATCAGCACTTGATTAATTGCTTGCTTTTTTGTGTATGCTTTCTTGTATATTTGTTTAATCAGCACATGGTTAATCGTTTAATTAATTCTGGATAGGTTTTGTGCCGGCACAAAAATAAGATAACTTTTTGATAAATATTGTCTTTTTTTTTTGACATTATATGAGACAGGGAGAAGTGTTATAATTATATCTAATGAACCACGCTCTTATAACTTTTGGGTCATTTTATGAGGAAAAGGTTAGCACCTGGGCCAGTTTGTTTTTTTTAACTTGTCTTAATTGTTTTTTTAAATGTTTGTTTCTTGCATGTTTTGAATAAAGTGTGTAGATTTGAAATCGGTTGTGCTCCCTGTTTGGTGCTCACCTGGGTATCCCAGGTCTTCGCTTAGTTTGTTCTATTAGATATATTGGTGACCACGCCATTATTTACTGTTATTTGTGGTGCACCACATTGGTTGTGATAGGTTAGGCAGGGCAGAAAAACGGGGGGGGGGGGGGGGGTCTCTTTCTTCCCCGCTAATACTGTTAGTGTGTGCACACCAAGATGACTTTCAATTTTGAGGACAGAGAAGTTATATGGAATAGTAGATTTCAAGACCTACTATTGGGGCAAACTGCCGGTATCCCTTTGGATACATCAATTGATTTTGCACTGCTGTGTAAGGACATTAGACAAGCACATAAAGATTTCACCAGATTATGGTGGAACATAAAAAGCTTGGAAACTTACACATTACAGAATATTTGTCCTAGGGGACTGCGGGTACAACTGTTCCCAGCATGGGAGGTAGACCCAGATTTTAGAGAAACCTGGGAAAAAGGCCTATTGAGGGAATCCCAAATTATAATCCAAATGCTCATTGAACATGATAAAAAACTGTTAAATTCAATAAAAGCGAAATTACTAGACTTAAAATCCAAATTGGATCAGTTTGACCAACAACATCAGGTCAAACCATTCTTAGACTCACTGTCAGTAGAATTGGCCAGATTTGAACAAGTGACAATGGATACTAAGAGAAACAAACTACAAAGAGACTTCTCAGATTATGCACATAACCGAGCATATAAATGGCAACACAGGGGCAACAGCCGTAGAGGTAAACAGAGGTATGGTGGAGATAGGGGGTCCACCATGCAGGGCACCCTTCCTGGTTCTCAGAACTCCTCCTGAAGTGATGTACACAATAATTTTTTATCCTCGGGCAGTGAGGCAGACGACCAACCAGGAGGGGGGGGGGCAGGCGGCGCCCAAAGGTCCCTCAGGAGAAGGGAACGCTGGGGCTACAAGCGCCTAATGATGAGACCCGACCGGTCGAGTCAAATGCTCTCCAAGTAGTGAATATCTCTCCCCACATCCTGACACCAACAGAGATGTCAGTATTATCACGTGGTTTATCATTTGCACCGACTAAAAATTTGGACAAACTTGCACTGATCAAAGACATTTATCTTTTCTGCAGAAAAACTCTTTTAAAAAAACATTTCCGCACCCAGAGAACAGAGGAGGATCAGACAACATTAGGCCCGGAGGATCGTGAGGCACTCCTTGGACTCCAGGCTTTATTACATGAACAGGACCCGACACTACCTCTGGACTCCCAACTGGTAAGGAATAATAGTGGACTACGGTGTCCGTCTACTTTTTGTCCCATTCTGGGGTCCTCGCCACCTGTACAAGTATTTTTTGACCAGGTGGTGAGAGACATCGTGAGACTTAGCTCAACCTATGGAAGAATGAATCTAACAAGGGCAGAACAACAGGCCCTAAAGGATCTTAGCGAGAATCCAAGAATTACGGTAAAGGAGGCGGACAAAGGGGGTAATGTGGTGGTATGGGCGACCCCTGACTACATCCAAGAGGTAAACCGCCAAGTATGTGATACGCGGTATTACTTGAAACTTCCCAAGAATCCCCTGCAGGATAACAAAGCAGAATTAGATCTGTTACTATTTGCTGCTAGGGAGGAGGGTATAATTGATTCGCAGGAATTGAGGTATCTTACGGTAAAACACCCGATTATGCCCACCTTCTATGTGTTGCCAAAGATCCATAAAAATATATCTTCCCCTCCCGGACGACCCATTGTATCGGAGATAGGGAGTCTACTGGAGCCCTCATGTACTTACATAGACTTATTTCTCCAACCCCATGTTACCAGCTTAAACTCCTACATCCAGGACACAGGGGATTTGCTAAAAAAATTAGTGAACATACAATTACCTCCCGGTACCTGTCTAGCGACCTGCAATGTTGAATCGCTATATACCATTATACCACACCATTTAGCGATCACACCAGCACGATACATAATTTCATTTTGGCCCTACTAGATTTCGTTCTAAATCACAATATCTTTACCTTCAATGGTCAAACTTTTAGACAGTTCTCGGGATGGTGGGAGGAGAGTGTGGCTCTAGTAGAATTCGAGCGGTACCATCCCTTTATTTTGGGATGGTACCGCTACATTGATGATGTTCTCCTCCTTTGGCAGGGCCCAGATGAGAGTTGCCGGGAATTCCTGGAAATACTAAATCAGAATGATATGAACATCAAACTATCCTATGAGATCTCCGTAAGGAGGTAACATTTCTAGATTTGGTAATTTTTTTAGAACAAGATGGTACAATTGGTACAAAACGATTTAGAAAATCTACTGCAGTAAACAGTCTTCTCGATTATAGGAGTGCACATATACGGCATCTGAAGGATGGAATACCAATAGGCCAATTTCTAAGGGTTCAGAGGAGTTGTTCCAAAACCACGGACTTCGAAGAACAGGCACTTGATCTTGCGCGAAGATTCCAAGACCGTGGCTATCCATGGAAAATAGTGGAACGAGCGCATCAAAAGGCGAAGAACATGGAGAGGGGTCAGATCCTACAGCCAAGAGGGAAGATAAAGAACAAGGTAATGACACCAAAGACGGGTCAGGGTGAAACAGTGAGATTGATCATGGATTTCCATAAACAGTGGTATGAACACATTGGGGAATCCTAAGCACTGACCCTGCCCTCTCCACAATTGTAGGTCCAAGGCCAAGGATCACTGCCAGACATGCGCCTAACCTTAGGGACAAGCTGTGTAGGAGCCATTTTACACCGGCAAAAACATGGCTCTCTAAGATGTCCATAAATGGATGTGCCCCGTGTGGATTGCTCAATCTGTGGATTCCTGGAAAAGACAAATTTGGTGACTAACTTGCAAACAAGACAACAATTTAAGATTGTACAATTTATTAATTGTAGGACACGGTCTCTTGTATACCAACTGAAGTGTGGATGTCCAAAGGTTTATGTGGGAGAGACGAAGAATGCCCTACGTACCCGAATTCAGGCTCACGTTTCGAACATTCGGTTGGCCCAACGGGATACTTTGGCAGGTAAGACGGTTTCTCCTGTAGCGCGCCATTTCCTGGAAGCACATATGGCTTGATGCAGAGCCTCCCCGTTCAGCTCCCCCGTGCATTTCCCCGTTGGTTTTGGGCTTTGATCGGGTCAGGAAAGGGTGCTACGTTGATTTTAGTGTGCGTTTATGCGCTCAGGTGTGCGCTCAGCCGCCTTTCCGATTGTCGGCTCGCACGAGGCTGTTTCCCCGGAAAACGGACGCCTCGTTCATTGGTCCGTTTTTTTCAGTGATGCAGAGCCTTGATTTCCGATTGAAATCACCCTAATAAAACGGGGCCGCCGAGCCTTCACTTACGGCAAGTCTGACCAGCCGTATTGGAGCTCCGTGCTATTTGGGAATGCATTCCTCTGTGGGCCAACATCAAAGGCGCCAGCTACGCCGTCTGATAGTTCTGAGTATGGCAGAAACCAGGCTGCAGCGCACGCCTTTGGACATCGATGGCATGAGTGACGTTGACCTATTCGAGCTCACCCGCCTTAACCGTGTTTCTCTCCATGCCTTGTATAGCGAGCTGCGGCCATGGTTAGCCCCCACCACAAGAAAGGGGCATGCAATTGCAGGTATGACCAAATTGGTTGGCTGCCTGCAATTTTTGGCGAACGGCTCGTTCCAGAGACTGGGTGCCTTCTCCCTGGGGATGTCCCAGTCTACGCTGAGCCGCAGCCTAACCAAGTTTTTGGATGGCATGGCTACCCTGGCACAGAATTACATTTTTTTCCCTCAAACAGGGGAAGCCTGGAATGCGGTTAAGTTGGGCTTTTATAACATAGCCGACATGCCCAACGTCCTTGGTGCAATCGATTGCACACATGTCTCGCTCATCCCCCCTGCGGACCAGGAATATCTGTTCAGGTATGTGGTTTGGGTCTGCTTTTTTTCTGGTTATCACACATTTTTTATGGCTCACACTAATTACACTTGTGTTTTGCTTGGTGCAGGAACAGGAAGATGGGCCATTCCATCAATGTTCAGGCAGTGGCGGGCCCTGATCTTCAATTTTTCAGTCTGTTTGCTGGCTTTCCTGGGTCCACACATGATGCACACATTTTGAGGAACTCCAGCCTCTATCAACGGTTTCAATCTGGAGATATTTCTGGAGGATGGTTACTGGGTATGTGTATTAAAGTTGTATTTCTTGGCCCCCAGGTTTGAATGTGGATTTGCCACTACCCCACTAATCTGTGAGACCTTTCCTGGAAACTTGAAAAGGTTTTTGGTTTAATTAATGGGTGAAAGTATTCTCCACTATTGGCTTATGTTCTGGCCCTCTTATCTCAGTAGCATTACGCAGACATTTTTAAGGAGTGTACAGGTTGCATGTGTTTGTAGGCTCAGTAAAAATGTCAATTCCTCCCACCATACCTAGCTCACCTATTTGTCCCTGTGTACTAATGTTTCTATGCACACCTAAACCTTTTTTTAGGCATCCACCTTATGTTTGTCTTTTGTATTTTTGCAGGTGACTCAGGCTATCCCTTGTTACCATGGCTGCTCACACCCATCCTGCACCCATCTTCCCAGGCACAGGAGCGCTACAACACCATAGGAGGTCTCGCTCTGTGGTGGAACGTGCCTTTGGGTTGTGGAAGATGCGTTTCCGATGTCTGGATCACAGTGGGGGTTCTCTTCAGTATCAGCCTGGCAAGGTTATCAAAATAATTATTGCTTGTGGGGTCCTGCACAACCTTGCCATTAGAAGCAGGATTGCTCGATATACTGACCTGGGTGCAGAACCTTTCCCTATTTCTGACGAGCAGACCCCTCCTTACACTGGTACACCAAGTGGGCCAGCACACACAATCCGTGCTGACCTTGTGGCCAATGTATTTTCTTGAAACCACCCCCTGTCTGCAGGCTGGGGAAGATTAAATCACACCTAATAAGTGTTACATGCTGGTCACAAAGCGACTCTAAATGCATTTGGCCTTTACCTCTGCTGCCGGCGCATGTCCATTTTTGGCCAACTATATGATTTCAGGTCCACAACTGTCCGCTTGATTTGTTCAGTATCTCGATGGACAGAACACCATAATGTACCCAAACAGCATTGGCAACAGCCATGCTTTGTGCTTATCAAAAACGGCCTGTTAGGGACCCACGGCGTGGTTATCGCCCACATGGGTGTGTGTTGTCCCCTGCATCACTTGAAATAGATGGTTGGCTATCTGGGGAGTCGTGTGTGGTTTTTGGGCCGGTGGTTGAGAATGGGTTAATGTCTCCTTGCTCCTGCGTTTTGGGGAATGTGCCTGTGTCTGTGGAGTCCCCACCGTTTTAGTTGGTGCATGTTCTACATGTGTCTTGTGCCTGCTTTTGTGTTTTATTTAGGATGAGGCATGTGTGCGGCTGGCTCTTTGGGCTCCCTTTAGGTCTGCCCATATTGATATGGTATCCCACACCAAGCGGAGTGCCTTGAACTTTAAATATTTTTACAACTGCGGTTGCGCGCCTGTGCGCACGCACGCACGTCACTGCGGGGGAACGTCAGATCTAGAATTTGAAAAAGAAGGCAAGATGTCCCCCGCCGTCTTTACAACGGAGCAGGACGAGCTCATCATGGATGTGAGTATGCGAGCGAGCGAGCGTGCGTTTATGTGCGCGCACACATTCCTTGTAATAAAAAAAGAAAAAAACGCAAGAATAGTCTGAAACAACTTAGTTTGTCACCTTACAGACCAGCCCACCTTAGTTTAACCCATGTACGCAGCTCCAAACTAGCCTACATGCAGATAGCAGAACTAGGGCAATGTGAGGCAGCAAGAGGTTAATAAAGTGACTTGATTTAGGCCAGGAAACTTGTTAATCTATTTTGTGGATTAATGGTGTGTCCTTGTCTCTTTTTCTAACAGATGATGCTGAGGAATCGCTACGACTTCCTGCCGTCTGATTATGCCAAACGGACGTTGGCCCTGGAGGTGGTGGAGGCGATAGAACGCCGAACCCAAACCACCTATACCTTCACCCAGATCGCCCAACACTGGTCTGATTTAAAAAGAAGGCATAAGCCCCGGGTGAGGCGGTACTTCAACCAACATTTTCCATGTAAGTGTAGAAAATGTAAATGCACCTATAACCCTGGCATCGCCTGGGCGTGGTTTAATGATTGTGTTTGTATTTCAGCCCATGAATGGAAACGACGGTTCCGCCCCACCCGGACCAGGACACGCAGACCAGTGTTGGGCGAAACAGGTGAAGGTGTAGGTGGCCCACCGCCAGGGTCAACGGCCACCCCCTCCTCTGTAAGTGACTCGGAGGAGCCGCTGGACCTCAGCATGCAGGGGAGGGGGGGATCTGACGGCAGGGAGTCGAGCAGAACAGAGGCTGAACCTGACTCCGGTAAGGGAAATATAGTTAGATATGTTGAAATACATGCATTAAATACAGATACTCATGTGCACTATTGTTGTAGATTCAGACGTCGCTGGAACATCCCAAGGGATGAGTGAGGAAGGGGGCGAGGAGGAAGAGGTTGCTGGGGAAGGTGAGTAGATTGATACCTAGAAGCCTAACTTAATATTCTATTCATGAAAGAACAACAGTCTCTAATATCAGTGTGTTTGTCATCCATACAGATTCACAACAGTAACAGAGGGAGGCTGAAGGGAGACTCCGCCCCCGACGCAATGTGCGGCCCAAACCTTGTAAGTGGTGTTTATTTAAACTAAAGAAAATGAGCAAACAATTACATTTGAAAACTAAAATTCAGAAACATTTCCAAATTATTTTTTTTAAAAAAAGCACTTAAAGCGGACCTTAACTCTGAATAAGAGTCTATCTTAAATATTTCCCACACCCTGTACATACAGATTGTCCACCTTACAAATCATCTTACCAACCTTTTCCAGAGCACAGCTCTGCTCTGTGTGAGCAAAGCACAGCTATAACCCACCCCCTGTACCTTATCCCACTCTCCTCTCCTCAGTAAGTGTGATGCTTCAGAGTCAAGATGGCGGCGCACGTATCCTAAATTCCTGAACTGAGTTGCAGCCCAGTGGGGGAAATAATAATAATTAATTGACTAAAAACTTACTATATATTATTTTAAGATGCTGCGGAATATTTTAAAAATAGTTTGTGCTTTTCATGAAATCACGCAGAAGGTCCGGTTGGATATGGGCCCCAAAAAAACCACGCCCAACCAAACCAAAAAAACAATGCTAAACTAATGTTGTTTTTCATTCACAGATCAAAGAAGACATCCCGAAGACCCCGAGGCCTAATTTTACCAAAAAAAAAAAAATTGTAAATATTGGTCAATGTTTTACCCCCGCCCCCAAAAAAAACCTTAAAAATAACAACCAAACCAAAAAAACCTTTGAATAATAAAAAAAATTAACATATTTTGAGAGTTGGCTTTCCTGCAAAAGTACAATCACACAACATCAGCACACATTTCCATGACACCAAAGGTTTAGACAGGGAACAATAAGTCAGAAAAAAACGCACAAACAATTATGGTATGCATTAAGGACAAGGAAGAAGGATCCACTAGATGATTAAGGTATGCATTAAGGACAAGGAAGAAGGATCTACTAGATGATTAAGGTATGCATTAAGGACAAGGAAGAAGGATCTACTAGATGATTAAGGTATGCATTAAGGACAAGGAATAAGGATCTACTAGATGATTAAGGTATGCATTAAGGACAAGGAATAAGGATCTACTAGATGATTAAGGTATGCATTAAGGACAAGGAAGAAGGATCTACTAGATGATTAAGGTATGCATTAAGGACAAGGAAGAAGGATCTACTAGATGATTAAGGTATGCATTAAGGACAAGGAAACACCCACAAAAAAACCCCCCAAAAAAAGATGTGTGTCACATTTGCATTTTTGGCCATATGCATATTCCAAGGGAGTTTGAGGGATGTGCGCTTGCGTGTAGCCTGATTGGCAACTGAAGAGCCATGGAGATGTAAGTATACTTGCTAAAACCACCAAAATGGAAGGTCAAATACGACGGAAACCAAGCAGGTACGTTCAAAAAGGCAGGAAAAATCAGGGAAAAACGGGCCGCCCGTGTGAACGTGACCGGGAGCCCCGATCAAATTGAAGGCACCCGAGAGAGCAAAAAAAGCTTTCCGAGTAAAGTGAAATTGACGGATCAGTTAGGGAGCCATTCCGACGGAGGCTCTGCATCACATTTGAGCCACGATTCAAACGGGAGACCCGGACAATCGGAGGGTTTTAAGGGCAGTTCAGAGGAGGCTCTGCATCAGGCCCATAGAGGGGATGTGTCATCCCTCCGTGTGGTGGGGGTTGAGAAAGTTAACCTGGGTCCCCGCGGTGGAGACCTAAAAAAACTATTCCTCCAGAGTGAGCTACGCTGGATTTTCCAATTGGATACCAGATCCCCGCAGGGATTAAATGAGGATTGGTCTTTCTCGCCCTTCTTAGGTTAGAATTGGACTTGCCATTCTTAAGTCCGACCGCGCCGGCAGCCACATTACCACTCGAAATTGATCCACACTGGCACATTTCTTGTCATATCATACAGGGCTGTGGTTGTTAGCACAAAGTTTTGAGTACCGCATTAGCGGCTTATATTGAGTTTACACTTGTGTTTAAAGTTATTATACACGGGGTGTTGGTTCACATAGTAGGAATTGGTTTAGGCCACTTTATGGTGGTCTTTGGTTTAACAATATGGGCTTTGGTCCCTGTCCGACTTAGTCGAGTGATTAATCGTTCAAATACGGGGCAGAGGGCCCTTGAGTGTTGTTATAAGTGTTTTTTTTTTTTTTTTCTTTTGTGTATATTTTAGTTTTTCACTACATGAATTTTGTGTTATAGATTCATAGGACACATGTCAGTGTCCCCCCTTTTTCAAGAATGTCCCAGTGTGCAGTGGTGGCTGGAAAAAGGAAGTATGGGGGTCTGAACATCAAGCCATGCAGGCCCTCCACAGATGGCTATGCAGGAGAAGAAATGGAAATTCTATACTGCCATTTATCATCATTGCCCCATTGGGCCACAGTGTAATTTATAATCACAGCATGCTGCGTATCCGATTGACAGTCTCCCAGTTGCTGCATTTTATGAAACCTCAGTCCCCTATGTGACTTTATAGGTCTGCGGACCCATTGGGTATCAATGTCTCTATATATCACTACAACTCAAAAGCTTCATGAAAGTGTTTAAAAAATGAGTTCATAGCAGTGCCCACATGAATGGGTTATAACCACACTAGCTAGATGCTGTATAAGTGCGAGTTGTGTTTTGCCCCAGTGGTCAATATTGAATTTAGGTCATGTCATTGTTAGTTGTTAATTGTTAATTTAACATATTGTATAAGTATTGTGTAAGCTTTAATATATGTATTATGTATAATTATGATTGTTTTCCAAAATTGTTGTTATGTCCAAGCTCCTCCCTTTTGGCTGCTCCATGGCTGGACCTTCTCCACGCGGAGACTGTTGCGTCCATTGCCGCCCGGCTGCGCCCTTCACGGCCCCTGGTGGTGCGGGGGGGCAGGCCGGCCACTCATCATGCTGTGTGTGGCGGGTCTGCCTGTCTCAGTGCGGGCCGCGATTTCGCTGTGGCATGGCTGGGTTGTACTGGCGGCGTCACTCCGGCTGTTGCTATGGGCGGTGGCGTTCATAGCTATGGACGCGCCGCCTGTGACGTCATCTCCTGGCGCCGTTGGTAGCTGTGCCCACACACGTGTTGTTGAGCACGGCGCAATTACAACAGTACGCGGCGGGAAGCGGGTATAAAGGGAAGGGCTAATCAATGGAGCTTTTTCACCCAAGCAAGAAGCGGTCTGACCGCGAAGCGCAGGTGGATCACCCCCCACTCTCCCTGGCTTTCCTCCCCGGCTGTTGGTTCTTCATGATTTTTAGCTAAGTATACCTGTCTCTACTTGATATTTGAGATTGTTTACTCTTTGATTCACTGTTGCTATAATTAGGTACTCTTCATTCTGGCACATTGCACTTTATGGTTATTGTATGAAAACAGTTTTTTATCTGTTCACACTATAAGCACTGTCCATGGTAGTTTGTATAATAGGTTATGATATAAAATAATATTATTTTGGGATATAATAGAGTGTATGAAATTAGGTCTTTAGTATATAATAGGACTAGCTCTTGCACAATTTCCATATAGCATTATGGTTTACATGTCTATTTGATCAGCACTTGATTAAAGGAGCAGTATCGCAAATTTTTCTTGGTGACTTATATTTAAATGGTACTTTGAATGTAGGTAAGTGTTGGAGTAAGAATTACAAATTTAGAAAAAAATGATGTCTGTGTTGAGCAGCTGGAGACTAATAGCTCATGTTTATGTCTTCTGAGCATCGGAGCCCGACACTCTGGCCTGTTCCCTGCTGAGGAGAGGGGTGAAACAATGTATCAAAGTATCAGCTGTTCAATGCTGGCAGCCGTCTAGCATAAGATAACAACATTGCAACATTGCCTGGCCAGAATTTATATATCTAAAACAGAGAGAAAAGCTCTAGAAGTCATTTAGCTGATTTTGACAGTTTTCCCTTCATGTTGGCTCTGCTGCAGAATCTTTCAGTTTACCATTTTCTCTTTCATATTCTTATTTTTCATTGTCCATATGATCTTTCTTTCAGCTTTGTGTGTTTGGAGCAAAGCCCAACCCAGGCTTTTCACTATCTGGAGTTTTGTTTTGTGCCCCTAGGGGCATCCCAACTTGGGATGCCCTGATATGTGAAATCTCCAAGTTCGCCTGTGAAAACGTACCTTTCCCTGTCCCACAGCGCATGCGCGGGCTCTCATCCAATCAGCGCTGTTTGCACGCAGATGGGGAGCCTGAGCAGTAACCTTCTTGGCTGCCCGGCCTGTCTAAATGACTATCTACGTGAGTGCGCCAGAAAAATGGGGGGATCTGTGGTTATCCAGGGGTTGTTTCACACAGTGGGCATCCTGATTTAGAATGCCCAAGGGGGAAGGTCAATGGCCGGGTCTTATAGACTTCAGGGTCGGCCACTCAGGGTTTTGTTCCACTTTAATACCTTTAGATTTTCATGCACAGTTATTCAAAGAAGAATTTCAGTCGTTTTCAGTCAGTTTAATTTATTTTGTATAGATTTTAAACATTTGAGTCAGCTGGTCTCATAACAAAAGCAGCACCTCACACACACAGCCGTTACCACTGATTACAGTGTCAGCCTCTGAGGTAAAGTGTTGCTAGGAGACCAGTGGGCTAAATGAAGCAGCTCACTAAATACAACCCAGCAGATCCCCCTATTCAGCAAATGGACTGAGCCATTGTAATTATATAATTTAAAAGAAAGGCATATATTTTTTCCTTTTTCTATCGCCAGATTATTTATACACATGATAGAAGCTATTGTGTGGCTATTTAATTATTTATCTTTTTTAAAGTGGACCAACACCCACCCGTGATCGGCCCGGGAATCTATAAGATTCCCGGGCCGATCGCCTCCCTCCCCGCGGGACATCCGAGATCGGGATGTCCCGCGGGGTGAAACCCCCCCAAACCCCCTAAACTCCTTACCTTAGTTTCGGCGGCGGCCGGCCGCCGCCGCCTCCCTCGCGCCCCTCTAGTCGTGCGCGCGTCAACAGGGACGCGCGGGAGGCGGCGGCGGAGGAGCCGCTTGTCCGCGGCTTGTCCGTCGCCGCTGACAGAGGTGAGTTCGGGGGGTTCGGGGGGGTTTCACACAGCGGGGCACCCCGATCGGGGGTGCCCCACCGAAGTGGACCAAGACCCAGGATAGTCAAAATCCTGGGTGTTGGTCCACTTTAATGCAAATTTCGCGATACTGCTCCTTTAATTGCTTGCTTTTTTGTGTATGCTTTCTTGTATATTTGTTTAATCAGCACATGGTTAATCCTTTAATTAATTCTGGATAGGTTTTGTGCCGGCACAAAAATAAGATAACTTTTTGATAAATATTGTCTTTTTTTTTTTTTTGACATTATATGAGACAGGGAGAAGTGTTATAATTATATCTAATGAACCACGCTCTTATAACTTTTTTTTTTTGAGGAAAAGGTTAGCATCGGGGCCCGTTTGTGGCGTTTTTTTTAACTTGTCTTAATTGTTTTTTAAAATGTTTGTTTCTTGCAAGTTTTGAATAAAGTGTGTAGATTTGAAATCGGTTGTGCTCCCTATTTGGTGTTCACCTGGGTATCCCAGGTCTTCGCTTAGTTTGTTCGCTTTGAATCAGGCCGCTAGTGCCTATAAGACCCTAGATCTGATTTGGGATGCCCCACTTTGTGAACCCCCCAGTCACTTGATATGCTCACCTTGCCAATGTGCTGCCAGGGCCGTCATCACTTGCAAGCTTTCTCAGTCTGTGGCCATGCGCGCTGTAACTGGCGGGCTTAGCCATGCACAGGGATTTGGGGGGCGTGCCATGTGCCAATCGCGAGTCTGGCTAGGATTCCATTCAGTGGGTTTTGGTCCACTTTAAACTCATGGTCGTCCAGTTTAAATTAAACATAATCACCAGCAAATGGGGGGGGGGGGGGGCGACCTTCAGAAGACCAGTGTAGACTTAAGACTGACTCGCTGGCGGGAGGGGGTTTATTGTATAGCCTTTTTCTGGGCTGTACACTTCCTATAAACAATAATTGATGACATCCCTGATTTGAGATGCCCCGCTGTTTGACACCCCACAGATTGCCCAATAAAACTTACCTCTTTTTAGTCCTATGCATGAGCAAGCTCTCGTCCAATCATAGCTGTTTGCCGTGCGTATGTCATTCAGCAAATGGCTCTGCCCTTTGGCAATTAGGAGCATGAATGACCACATCCACAGCAATACACCTTTCTGAATGGCTGGGGCAGGAGCGTGCACACAGCCCAAATGTGTAGGGATGCGGCCGCCCCATGTTTACATCAGAGAGGGAGCCAGGAAGCTGAGTTTTTTGGCGCCCTGGGGAGGTTTCACACAGTGGGACATTCCGACTTGGGACGCCCTGGACTTTGTTCCGCTGTAAAGGCAGTTGTTTATCCACTTTCCCTTTAAATGTAGGTTTCTTTTCATGGATTCTCCTATTTTGTCTTAAAGTGACGTTCCTTCCTGACCATGTGACTTAAAGGAATGCAGAAAAATGACACAGGATGCATGTATCAGAACACACAGGATGCATCTATCAGACTCCCATATGCAGGGCCGGATAATGAGGAGTGCGCATGGGGTGCGCGCTTCGGGAACTCCGATTTGCCCTGAAAAGGGAGCCTCCACCAACCTTTGGGTTATGGTCTGGTCTTTGGTCTGACAGGCTCACTGCACATAAGCCATGAAACACAGTCGCTGGCAGCTCAATGCAGGGAACTGTTTTCTGCTGGACCTGATGGGCCACCCGCACAAGAGTGGCACAAGGGACTCGATGTGACGTTCCAGTATCTGCGGCCTCCACCAGATTTTGTGCCCAGGGGCCTCCACCACACTTAACCTGACCCTGCCCATATGTATAACTGTGGGGGGCTCCTCTGGAGGAAAAAAGGTTAACTCAGCATTACTTGTCTAGGTGAAGTTCATGATAACAGAAAGTAATACAGGGCTGTGAGCATGAACCTCTCCTGGCCCCAGCGCGCTTTCTCATTAGACAAATTGCGCTGTAAAACAACATATGGACTTTATTTCCAACTCTTCATCCCCACCCCTAAGGACATTCCCTGTGTGTGTTTGTTTTACTGAGAGACACATTGTCCGGCTCTTCATGCACACAAAAGTGATTACACCAAGAAGGTTTTTTTTCTTTAGCCTTTTGTGCCTTTATTACATATTTTTATGTTCAATATATTTTTATTAATTTTTATACCAACAAAAGAATGGTACAAAGCATAGAACAGAGTAAGTAGAGAAAAGGACATATTCATGTTCATGTTCAAGTCCCAGTCTGAGAGCATATATAAATTAACAACAGACCTCGACTAATGGCCCTCCCCAACCTACCCAGCCCTAAAGATGGAGGACCAGATCAAAACAACATAAAAAGCTTGTTAACCCAATTCGCCATTGGCGATCCCACGTCCAGCCCCCCCCCCCCAGGCCGGGCCCCCCAGCCGGACCACACCAGCCAGAGGACCCAGGTCAGGGGACCAGGACCACTTCCGGGACCACCCGGGGCCCCAACGTTACAACCCGGGAGGAGGCAACCACCAGGGCCGGTGGGGAGGCAAAACGAAGAAACAAAAAAGGGAAACTAACCCGTAAGATTAGGTACATCGGAACCATGAACATGGGATAAAGGACAAAAGGGAAAAAAGGGGGGGGGAAGGTACAACAGAAGGAAAACAAGGGTAGGGGAGGGCGGTGGGGGAGCAGAGGCAAGAGCGATGACACAAACACAAAGGCGGCAGGGGCGGGGGTACGCTAAACCATGGCCCTCCAATAAATCTACACCTATAGGCGGTTATCCCTATAATCCATCCAGCCCGCCCAGGTCGCATAGTGTCTCTCCCACGTGCCCTCTGAGTCCGAGATCAGTTCCTCCATGCGGCGAATGGTCTCGACCTCTTGTACCCACTCAGCAAATGAAGGTGGGGCCGTAGATTTCCATCGCCTAGGGATGACAGCTCTCAAGGCCGTCAGGAAGTGTCTCAGGACTCCTTTCTTGCCTTGGTAAAGAGAGTCCGGGAGAAGCGACAACAGGGCTAATTGTGGGGAGTTCCTTAATGCATTTCCTGTGATGTAGTTGTAAATTGATAGGACTTTCCCCCACAGCGCCTTAATTGGCGGACAGCCCCACTAAATGTGAACCATATTCCCAGTCCCCTCTAGGCATCTCCAGCATCTATCTGAGCGAGAGGCGTCAAACTTACTCAGGTCAGCTGGACATCTGTACCATCGTGTTAGGACCTTAAAATTCCTCTCCTGGGCTACGCACGGAACTGCTAATTTGTGGGTATACAGATAGATCTTTGTAAGGTCCTCCCCAGAAAAAGTTATCCCCAACTCCTCCCCCCATTTCCTTATGAATCCTGGTGGGAGTCGTAAGATGCTTCCAGCAAAGTTCTGTATAGGACAGTGACTGCGTGCGAGCTGGGGGGAGCCTGAGTAAGGATGTGTTCCAGTTGCATCAAGGGTAACCTTCCCCGTTCCACCAAATCCTCATTTATTACGAATGCCTTCAATTGCCTGTAAAGGAACCAAGAGATATGCTGGCCCCTTCCCTTATTTCGTCCAACGTGGGAAGCTCACCTGCCCTCTAAATACTGCCTATTGTAGTGTTAGCTGAGGCCTCCCATACCAGAAATTTTTTGACCCTCACCCCTGGCTCAAAGGAGTAGTTGTCGAAGAGAGGTGTTAAGGGTCCTGGCCTGTTGACCATGGCATTCTTCTTGGTTAATGTGCCCCAAGCCATCATAAACAGCCCCGCTAGATATGGGAGCGCTGTCCTCACCCGCCTGGGGAGAGCCCCCCCCCCATGGCAGAGACACCAAATTAAAGTGGACCAACACCCAGGATTTTGACTATCCTGGGTTTTGGTCCACTTCGGCGAGGCACCCCGATCGGGGGTGCCCCGCTGTGTGAAACCCCCCAGAAAGCCCCAAAATCTTACCTGTCCCCGCTCCCACGTGACTGGACGGTCCAATCCCCGCCAACATCCAGGCGGGGATCAGGAACGTCCAAGCGGCTTCCGCCGCCGCTGCCTCCCTCGCGTCACTTTCGGCGCGCGTGCGCCCCCGCCGGCCATTCGCAGACGGCCGGCGCGGGCGCGCGCACGCCTACAGGGGCGCGAGGGAGGCGGCGACGGTCGGCCGCCGCCGAAGATCAGGTAAGCGATTTGGGGTGTCTGGGGGGGTTTCACCCCGCGGGACATCCCGATCTCGGATGTCCCGCGGGGTGGGAGGTGATCGGCCCGGGAATCTTATAGATTTCCGGGCCGATCACCTCTCGGTGTTGGTCCACTTTAACTGGGGTAATTGCCTTTTCCAATCTAACCCATTGCTTCCCCTCCTCCCGCTAAATCCAGTCTAAGATGCGAAGCGTAATAACCGCATTGTAGTAGGTTTTCACCTCAGGAAGGCCAGCCCCCCCATCCGACTTGAGCCTAGTTAGAGTGCTGAATCTTATCCGGGGTTTCCCCACACAAACCTTAAAAAGGCCGTTTTTATCTTTCTGAAAAAGCTGTTAGGCAGGTGGATAGGTACCGTTTGGAATATATATAAGAATTTAGGAAGAATATCCATTTTTTATCGCGTTAATCCTTCCAAACCAGGTAATATGAAGTTTATCGTAGGCATTCATGTTCCTTAGAAGCAAGAGGGAATAATTTAGCTCATCAGAGGGAATCTGCACCCCGAGGTATTTAATCGAGTGGGGTTGCCATGCAAATGAGAAATTCGCTTTAAGTTGTTCCACCGTCTGGTTAGTAAGAGATATATTAAGGGCTTCTGATTTATTATAGTTGATCTTAAAATTGCTCACACGGCCGAATCTCTTAAACTCTTTGAGGGACGCTGGGAAGGAGATCAACGGGGCGGTTAATTGTAGGAGCAGATCATCTGCATATAAAGAGGCCTTATATTCCTGTCCCCCACTATACCCCTTATGTCCGGGTTCTGTCTTAAGGCCACAGCAAGATGCTCCATGGTAATAACATAAAGAAGTGGAGACAATGGGCACCCCTGTCGCGTGCTGTTGCTAATCCTAAAGGAAGAGGAGAGAAGGCCATTAACCCTCACTCTTGCCGTAGGCTCAGAATACACCGCCAAGATCTTGGGCAAGAGTAGCGGGCCAACATCAAGCTGCTGCAAAGACACCTTAAGAAATGTCCAGTCGACTCAAATGCCTTCTTTGCATCACAGGAGAGAAGGCACATCCGGACTCTCTCGTTCTTAGTGTGAGCTATTAAGTCAAAGAGCTTGTTGGTGTTGTCCCGCACCTCCCGCCCCGGCACAAAGCCAGTCTGGTCCTGGTCTATCAGGCCTGGAAGAATTGACTTAAGCCTAGAGGACAAGATCTTAGCATATAGCTTGATGTCCACGTTTATGAGGGAGATCGGCCTGTAGCTGCTACACAATGAGGGGTCCTCCCCGGTTTTGGGAGTACTGAGATTATCGCTTCTAGGGACTGTCTAGGGAACCCACAGTCCGGCCAAATGGAATTGAAGACCCCTTGGTCAGAAAAGGTACCAACTGCGTTCCGAATTGCTTATAAAATTTAGGGGTGAAGCCATCAGCCCCCGGGCTCTTACCCTGTGGCGTTTCTCTTTGATTGCCCTAGCAACCTCTTGTGTGGAAAAAGGATCCTCCAGAGCCTCCGCCTCCTCATCAGGTATCACAGGGAGTGGCGTGTTGTGTACATAGGCTCCAATCGACTCTGGTGGCTCCGCCTCCATCAAGGCGCTGCTGTCTTGTCGCAGGTTATATAAGGATTGGTAATAATCCCTAAAGCTATCTGCGATTTGAGAGGAAATTACAGCTGTCTCACCCTGGGGCCCTCTGATTTGGGGAATATATGTGGCCGCCAGCCTAGGGTGCAACGCCCTGGCGAGTAGTTGCCCACACTTATCCGCAGATTTGTTGTAAAGCACCCTCTGGCCTTCCCTGAACCTCGAGTATGCCTGATTGTATAAACCCTGTATTTTATCCCTGGCCTTCATCAGATCCACAAATATAGAGCTCGATGGGCTCTTTTTATGATCGCGTTCCAATATCTGGATCTTCTGCACTGTCTGAGTTATCAAGGAAGCTCGCTCTCTTTTTAATCTGGTTCCATGTTTAATAAGTTCACCCCTAATCACACATTTCAACGCTTCCCACTGGTACGGGAGAGGTGTAGTATCATGCTCGTGGATCTATTGAAACTCCGTCAAGACTTCCCTTACACCTGACAGGCATGCAGCGTCCCCCAGCAGGTTATTATTAAGCCTCCAGCTCCAACTTTTGGAGTAAAGGCCAGGCAACGTTACCGACATAAAGATTGGGGCTTGGTCTGACCACAATATCTGGCCAATCCACGCACGTGGTGCCCACTCCATAGCATGATGATTAAGAAATAAATAATCGATCATACTATAAGAATTCCTTGCGGATGAGAAAAACGTGAAGTCCTTGGCACGCCCATGTAACAGCCGTCAAGGATCCACCAGCTGCAAATTCGTAAGCAATTTCTTCAACCGATTTCTTTTACTGAGGGACACTGCAGACCTGCTTGAGGAAGTGTCCAGCTCGGGCTGCACAGGGATGTTGAAATCACCTCCCACCAAAAGCGTACCTTCAGAAAACTCCGCTAGCGTCCCAAGCGTCTTCATACAAAAGCTGACTTGGTCAGTGTTTGGGGCGTAAATATTAGCTATCGTATACTTTCTAGTAAACAATTCGACTTTCAGAAATATAAACCGCCCATTCAGATCCACTTTAAGATCTAGCACTGTATGGGGGGAGGGATTTGTGAATGGCGATCGAGACTCCTGTCGCCTTAGTGGTAGGGTTAGGAGCGTGATGCCAGGAGGGGTAGTAGAGATTTTTAATACAGGGATATGGCCCGTTTTAAAATGCGTTTCTTGGAGGAGCAGAATGGCCACTCTCTGCTTATGCATATCATACAGCACTTGCGATCGTTTTTCTGGGGTATTGAGCCCCTTAACATTGAAGGAGCCCAATATTAGCTCCGCCATTGCCCGCCCGCCTGCCTCCACCGCCAAGAAGGAAGGATGAAGGGTAGAGGACAGGGGAGGAGATTAGGCAAGAAGTGGGGAAGGATAAAAGGGAACAATTAAGGGGTCAAGAGGTAGAGGGTTTGAGGGGAGAAATGAAGGAACGGGGGAAAGGAAAATATAAGAAGGATAAACAAGAAAGAGGGGGAAGCGAATGCTAATGTTCGCAAACTTCTCCGCAAGGGAGAAAGCAAACTGGAAGCAATGTGGAAGTCTACAGTCGAGGATCTGGAGATGCACTCTCTTGCACATATATTGTAAACAGCCAACCACAACTCCTGCCCGCAACCATTATTAAACTATAAATAGTCAGAACCTTAATATTGAAATGCAACTGAACTAACAATCCCCCCGTACCCGGGGGCCCCCCACCGGTGGGGGCGGCCGGCGGCGGGCGAGCCCCCAACTGCCCCTTCGCTCGACAACCCAACGCCACCCGGTCCCCACACCCCGGACTACTCTTGGAACCCCGAAATAACTGGTCCAGTGCCGGGGACAACCACCGCTGAGGCGAGCCGACCAGCATCCCATGCCGGCCCACCCCACCGCCGCCGCCCCAGCAGCATCCTGGGCCACCCGAACAGACATCACCATCTGACGATTGTCCAGTCTCCAGAGCATTCAGAGGGAGCCACCACGTAACTGCATTGCGCAAAGTCCAGGACAAAACGCGGGAGAGGCAACCTTTACTCACAAACGCCAGGAGCCTTCAAAGCAGGGCAGGCACCAGAGAGTTGTCCAGCCCCCTCGGTACAGGAGCAGAGCGGCCAAGCGCCAGGGCACAACGGGGAAAAAGGCACATAAACAGGGGGAAAAGGTGGCAGGTGAGAGAAAAAGGGGAGATCGAACTCTTCAAGTCCCGAACATCCACTTCGCGTCGCAGGGGAGTGAATCAAAACCAAACATCAAACGTGCAAGCTCCTCAATTCTCCACGGGCTTCACCTATAAAAAATAGTCACAAGCCGGTCATCCAAGCTGGTTCCATCGAGATTAAACCGGACGCCGCCCCATGCCCCTAGCCCTGATTCTCTGAGGCTGAGACTCTCCAGGGCGAGGCCATGGGCCCGGCTCCCGAAATTCCCCCATTGTAGGAGACATCCAATCTTCCAGCTGCATATCTGGGATTCCCAAGAAGTTGAAAAGGTCTGGGAGTTGCACGTGGGATCGTAGGACAAACGGACGGCCTCTCTTCGTGACCACCAGATGGAAGGGATGCCCCCACCTGTACGTTGCACCACTGAATTTAATGGCTTCCAGCAATGGCTTCATGACCCGACGCATCTGGCGTCTGGCCAGGTCGGGCAGCAGGGTTATTTGCAAACCTTTGTAGAGGGTGGGTACTTTTTTCCAGGCTCTTCTCATGATTTCTTCCTTACTGTCAGGGACCGCTGGACACCCTTCTCTCGTGAGCCAACAATCCCCAATCTCCACCGCCTCTTGTGCCTATAGACAAGCCCCCGCTTGCTGGAGACACGGGTTATGCCTCTCCAGACTCGGTTGCCCCCAGGTCTTACTGGCGCAAAGATTGCTGGCTTACGATAAAGACGGATGAACTGCGGGGTATCCCAAATCAGGATTTCATGCACCAAAGTCTGTAAACGTCAAAACCAAGGGGCAAGGCAAAGAGTAGTCGGGACTGGCAAGGGTCAAGGCCGGGTGATCACAGAAGCGCGGTATCCAAGGGGTTAAGCAGAAACGAAGTCAGACAGGCAGAAGGTCGGTTCAGGCAGCGAGCAGGAGTAGTCAAGGACGAAGCCGGATCAAACACACTAAGACGAGATTCAGAAGCACACCCAAGCTAGTAAATGGCTATAACAGGCACTGGTGGTTCGGGCGGGAAAATATTTAAATGGTGACTGACCAATGGGAAGGGGAATGTGCTGATTGGTGCAACACACGATCTCACCCCTGATAGGAGAAACTCCAGGGACTGGACCGCCCTGGCCAGTCAGGCTGTCCATTCCCTGACCTTCCCAGAGCAGAGGATTCCTGGGTCAGGATTGGTCCTTTTAAATCTGCCCCCGGCGAATGCGCTGGGAGCAGCGCCGCCGGGGGACATAAAGGGAACGTGCTAGCACGCGGGCACGTGCACGGCCGTCGGCTGCCGGTGCGCCCGACGCTGGAGGCCGCGCCACCAGTGAGCGTGCGGAGGCACCGCGGGACAGACTCCCAGGTAAGTTCCTTACACTTAACTTGATAGAAGTGAACTCGACACACCACATCTCTCGGTCTAGCAGGATCAGTAGAGCGTGGGCCGGGCGCCCTGTGGACCCTGTCGATCTCAACGTGTTCATTCGATGGCTTGCCCAGAACGTCGTTGAATATTGCAGTAATGATGTCGCCGAGATTGTTATTCTTCGATGCTTCTGGGAGCCCACGGATCCGGATGTTGTTCCTACAGCTTCAGTTCTCCAGGTCATCCAGGTGCATCAAGGCTCTCACTGTTTGTTAGTTAGAGTCCAATAGCGCATGTTGCATTGCTGACTGCGCTCTTTTAATCGCATGTAGGCGCTGATCAGTGGTAACCTGCTGCTGTTCCAGGGCGTCCACTCTGTTAGATACTTCAGAGACTGATTTTGTGACTTCTTCAAGCTCTCTTCTCAAAAGGGATTCCATTCGATTGATGTCATTCTCAAAGTCCCTCCGTGAAGGCAGGAACTTCAACAGTATGTCTAGGTTGTATTGCTCTTTGAGTTGAGAACTGCAGCCGGTGGGAACCGGGGAAGCCATCTCCTCTTGAGACAAGGTGGGGGACCGCAGAGACGCTCGGTCGGCAAGTTCGTCGGAGAACGCTGGGCTCATCTAGCTGGCCGGCCGGGCCTCACTATTGTCGAGCCCGTCAGAGCCAGGCGATCCCGGGCCCCTTATGGAAGACATCTCTGGGGCGGCTCCAGCTGTTTGGGGGTTGATGCTTTTACGTTTGGGCGCCCCACCAAGAGCCCCGCAGGCAGGGCTGACAGAGGGCAGTTCTTGCAGGCTCCCCTCCTCACCATCTGAGAGGCTCAACTCACTACTGTAGGGCTGTGGGTGTAGCTCTGCCATCACCATGATCCGGATTCCTTTATTGGGGGCCCCCGGGTCCATCCGGCTTCATGCCTTTGATGGCACGCCTTCTCCTCAAAGCTGGGGACTCTCTGCCTGCTAGTTATGGCCTGGGCACTAATTTGATCGTGCTTGGCACCCTCCACGCCAGAACATCGGGCCTTCGCCCTCTGGTGGGGCTCTTCTGTTTCTGCACACAGCCACCACCCAGAAGGGCCCTGATCTCTGCAGTCCCCCACTCCGCCTGGTTCAGTCTGGGACCGAATTCCCGTCCCCTCCCCCGGACTCCTCTCGCCCAGTCCGGCTCCTGTCTCCCCTCCCATGCTGCCACTGCTGAATGACACTTTGCTGGGCCCCTCTCCTCTCTGCCCCGAGGAAGACCGGGTGTGTGGGCCGGGCGATGATGCCTCGCTGCTCCGCTCCCTGAGAGACGCTGTCGGCGGAAGCGTCCGAGCCCTCCTGACGCGCTGCCAGGTCCCTCCGCACTCCGTCCTCGGTAAGCGCCGGAATCGGAGCCTCGGCTCCCGGCGATGCGCTGCTCGTCTTCAGCTGGTCTTGAGGGGAAAGACCCACAGCCTCCGACCCTTCCAGGCTGCGCAGGGGGTCCCGATCTTCACCCGCCTGCTGTCCACGCGCCGCTCCTGTCCCGTCCGCCATCTTGGGACCTGTTGTCCTGGCGCCGGTCTGCTACGTGCTGGCAAAGAACGCCTCAATTTTGCCCGGGCAGCTGTTCCCTGCCACCGATCGGTTCTTCCTCCGCTTGGACATCCCAAAAATTCCGGGGCCTGGAGTGCGGATCACCTCTTTTAAACTGTAGGTAAGTGCAGAGATCCAACCATGTGTGATCACCCAGCCATAGCCAAGCCACGCCCCTATTACATATTTTTAGTCATACCTCCCAAGTGTCCCTTATTTGGAGTGACTCTCCCAGATTTGGAGTCCATGTCCCCCTGCCCCTCACTTTTCTCATTGGTTCCTCTTTGAGGTGTAACATGCGGATCTGCAGCAATAAATGATTAATTTGCCTATTTAATGTTGTAACTGTTACACCCCATCTCCTATCCATCAATCAATGAGGGGACGTGGCCTAATTCAACAAATGTCCCTTTTTCCCATCCTGAAAAGTTGGTAGGTATTTCTAGTCCAAAAATGTGGAAACTGCAAAAAGAAGCCACTTGCATTATAGACTAGGGGGGTTATAGCGCCAGGGAGTGCCTCGTTGTGGCAGGCAGCGTCTGATGAACGCCGGGCGCTGTACGCAAAACCACATTTAAGAAAGCAAATCTGGTGAGCGACTCTAACAGCGCCATGTAGCGCCAGATGTATTATTACAGGCAGCTCAGCGTATAGCGCCTGGGCTCTAGCTTCCAGAGCGCCAGGTATTACCTTTTGCTCATTTTCGCTCTCCCATACATTTCAATAACCATTCATTTGCTGTGTTTAAACAGCGTGTTTGACATTTTTTGTGTTCTTTTTTGCTCAAATCATTGTGTGACCTCTCCTGGCTGCAAACAAACAGTTTCAGAAACTATTTTGACTTTTTATATTTTTATGCAGAATTGTCATTACAGGTCTGGCACTAAAGTGTTAATGTCACAGTGTTAAAACAATGTCATTCTATGTGTTTTTGCTTTGTTACAGGTGGATATGTGTTCAAAAACAGACTTCAATCACACAGCGTCTGGCACTCTATGCTATAGCGACCAGATTTAGAGCGCCAACACTGTGTGTGTCCTTCTTTGATAAGCATGGTGTGGAGCGCCGAGAGTCGGTCACACTGAGCTGGCGCTACCTTTCGCTCCCTGCAGCGCTGTACTGGTGTTAAAGCGCCCAACATACATCACATTCATCAATGCTGGCCAGGTTACTACAGCGACCAAGACACTCTGTTACAGCGCCCAATACCTGCTTACAGTGTCTACTAGCGGTCGCTCTAAGCGCCGCTATACAGACGCTCATCTGTCGATACCTGGCGTTAGTAATGACAGCCTCCACATCTGCCTTGCAGATGTTGCCTGTTTGTGTTGTATGATCCCACCCATACACACACACACACACACACACACACACACACACACACACACACACACAATTATTCTCATTCAGAGAGCTATGAACCAGGGTACCGGGTGCTATGCGGCACAAATAGATGCCATCCTGCTCTATACAGGGCCCGGCCAGCACCACATTCTTATACCAGCCTGGCCTTGCTATACATGGTACAAACACACATCATAACACATTCAGGCTGTTTATGAGGCTTTGAGAAACACATATTTTCTATCACCACCATGGAATTTAGCCACACATTATTCACACATGGGTATATGGAGATAGGAAATCCAGTATTTAATAACACTTACATAGTAATCTGGCTCATTTTATTGTTAAAGTAACTGCAATGAAACAAAACACAAGCCTCCCCCTACCATGAGTGGATAAGCTGTGCTTCTTTACTGCAGAATAACCACCCCCAGCATTGTCCTCTGCTCCCATCACTGCAAAATACAGGGGAAAGAAAGGAACTCTGGATCATAAGAATGAGGAAAATGAAAGGTAAAAATGAAATTAAGAAGGAAGAAACATGGAAATGAGGGAATGAGAAAGAGCAAAAGAAGAAAGAGAGAGTGTGAAAGAGGAAAACGGTGACAGCAGCATAGGGAACAACATAAAGGGAAATATAGCAATGCAGGAAATTTGAGAAAAAAGGAACAGGGAAAGAGAAAAAAAGCAGTAAAAAGGAGACATACAAAGACAAAGGGGCAGAAAACCAACAACATAAATGAATGGGTTAAATGATGCTGCAATTCTGATTAAAGAGGAAGTCCAGTTTAAAATGTTGGGGGGGGGGGGGGTGCACACAGCGGGGCATACTAAGCTGGCATTCCCCACCAGAGAGGAACTAAACCCAAGAAAGTTAAATTCTTGGGTGTTTTTTCTCTTTAAAAGGTACTAAATCAATTAAGAGCTGCCACCAGTAAACTGAGATTGCTGCTGCTGCCACCTTTTGTAACATAACAAAATAATTGCTTGCCTTTGCTTGCACACTAAACAGAATGTCATCTCCAGTCTCCTGTGCCATCCTGGTCATATCACCTCCAGACAGCCTCTGTGATAAACAGGCCATCCCCTGTCATCTGTCACTGCGATAGAGGGGGCATGCCAGGGCTTTGCATGTATGTAGAAACAGGTTACCCACCCCCTCACTTCACATACTGAGTGGATAAACCATGCTTCTCCCCTGTAAAACTGCAAAACCAATCATCGCTCCTTGCTCCAATCACTCTAATGATCACAACACTGAGTGCTATCAGACCAATGCATACACATGTAAGTAATCAATCCTACTAAGAAACAAAACACAAGCCAATTTCTACTATGTGTGGATAAGCTGTGCTTCTATTTAAAACCACTTTACCTAGTGCTGTACATCTGTGCTGTGTGTGTGGACCCCACCCACCAAATAAGAGACGACCTCTATGTATCTCCTAGGTAGGTAGGTATGTTATGTTAGGAAGGTAGGTGGGTGAGCAGGCAGGTATATAGGTGAGTGGGTAGGTAAGTGGGCATAAAAGTGGGTAGGCAGGTAAAAGGATGGATAGGTAGGTGTGGATAGTCAGGTAGGTGGGTGGGCAGATGGATAGAGGGTAGTGAGGTAGAGGAATATGTGGGAATTTAGATGTAGATACATAGGTCGGTAGGTAGGTGGGTGGGTGAGTAAGCAGGTATATAGTTGGGTAAGTAGGTGGGTAGGTAGGAAGGTGAGTGCTTAGGCAGATATTTGAGTGGGTATTTAGGTGGGAGGGCAGGTAGGGAAGTTGGTGGGAGGCAGGTAGTTAGGTAGGTCGGCAAGTGGGCAGGAAGGTAGGTGGGTGAGTCACTGCCACCTTCACTCCAAAGTCTGACAATACTGCTTTGCACCAGAGCTGCCAGCTGTCGCTCTAGGTCCTGGGTAGGGAAGTAAGTGGGCAGGTATGAACGCAGGTGGGTGGATCAGTAGACAGTTGGGTCGGTAGGCGGGTGGGTCAGTAGATAGTTGGGTGAGTAGGTGGGTGGGTCGATAGGTAGGAGGGTGAGTTGGTAGGCTTGGTAAATTGGGGGATGAGGGTGTGTTAGTAGAAAGATAGATAAGGTGGGTGTGTGGGTCAGTAGACGGGTAGGTATGTAGGTATGTGTGTGGGTCAGTGGGTAGGTATATAGGTAAGAGGGTCAGTCAGGATGTGAACATCAATACAAGCCAACATACCTCACTGACTGACATCACTGCTGATCTGATCTGGGGAATACTGATGTGTGCTGTCCTCAGCACTGTCCACCACTGTCCTCAGCACCACCGGTTGGTTGCTAGCACCCCTGAGTCTGGAGAAATGGGGCTCCATAGTTCGTCACCCTGGGAATCGATGCACCTCGCCCAGGGAGGTCCACCTCTGAGCCTTTCTGAGCCCCGATGTTCCGAGACCATGGAGGCAAGGAAGCCCAAACTTACTGGGAATGTAGCTGACGAGCAAGACCCTCCACCAATGTTTAGACCCCAGCTCTGGTGAGCAACAGTACCGGGACTTTGCAGTACCGATGCCCTTGCAGAGGTGCATACCTGAAGTTCTTCTATTTCCAACAACAACTCTAGTGGGTCGCAGGCCCCCCTGTATCTGGAAAATCCTGGGAATCAATGCATCTCACCCAGGATCAGTGGCGGACTGTGGCCAGAAATCAGTCCTGGACTTTACCTGTGGTGGACCCCCAACTATGATGCCGGGGCTATAGCATTGGGGGCTAGGGTTCGTTGGCTTGTGGGTACAGTGGGTCTGGGTATGGGGGGCTGAGAGGGAGACTAACGGGTCAGGGTTTAAATGTGGGTGTTACAAAGAGCAGCCCAACTGGCCCCAAAGCAGTGCAGGCCACCGGCATTGTCCCGGGTCTCCCCCGCCTGGAATGGTACATTTTGAGCAACAGACCTCTGGACCTCAGGGGGCAAACAACTCACAGGAGGTGTTGTTGGTAAGGGGAGAACCTAAGGTATACAACTCTGCAAGGGCAAGTGGACTGGAGCCGATTGTACTAATTGGCAGTGCTGCGAAGTCCAGGTACCCCCAACCATGACCCCAACGTTGGTGGGGGCCATCCTGCAAGGCAGGGCAAATGATGGATTGCCATGGGTGCCCTTTGTGGCCTGCCTATTATCCAGCCCTGGCTCTAAGACATGGATTTGTAGGGTAGGGTTTTGAACTGTATCAGTGATATGGAAGGCCTTTGGGTGGGTATACAGGGGCAGTATGCTGTGGGTGACCTCAGGGTCGCCATTAGAAATGTTTGGGTCCCATACAACCTCAAGGCCAACATAAGAAGCTGCGGTAGGCAGAGACAGGACAGTATGTCTGCCACAGCATTAATGTCAAGATGTCGATATGGCTTCAGCACCCATTTTCTATGGGCATTACAGCATTTTAGACAGCCCCATAGTTAATGCTACCCCAAAAAATGAAGAAACAGCCGCTGATCAGTGTTAAGCTGCAGTAGGACAGGAGAACCTGAACCCCGAAAGTGTGGGAGCAGGTGAGAAAGGAATCTTCAGGTAGGACATAAGGGTTTATCACCCTGAAACATGTCACTGGCTCTGGGGCATTGTTTGCTTTTGCATGAGGTCATGTGATTTTATTAAGTTTTAGTAGAGTTAGCAACTTCTTCTCGTCTATGGGTGAGCTGTGATTTTTTCTGCCTGATTTTCTGGGGTGTAAGGGGTGCAGGGGGCACGACCACTCCAGGACCCAGGAGGTCGGGTAATTGTTGCTCCTTCACCTTATTTATCATATTTGTGCTCACTAGGCATCATTTAGAGAAACAAACAAACAGGGTCCCATTTAGTGTTTGCACCAGGGCCCCATCACATTTAGTTACACTACTGCTGATCTTACTATGCCTACTACTACCCCCAAATGAGGACCATTTAGCACGGGTGAAAGTGTCTAAAATGCATGATATCTCATGTGAATTTAGGCTGCATCACTTAATATATGAAATGGCTGCTTCTAATGTAGTCTTGTTACCTATAAGCCGCCTGTGAAACAAAGATAAACTGGACCCAATCTGGTTTTCATTTGGCCATAATGAAAGTTTAGATAGGAATGAGTTAAATACACAAATTGGTATCAGCTGAAATGTACCAGATGGAGTTGGCCAAGACATAGAGCCTGTCGCTGACCTTTGACTTTCCAAAACAGGAAGTGTTTTTGCTATTACAAAAGTCACAGGGGAGATTGTGGGAATGTGTCCAGGCTGGATTAGTGTATAGAACATTACTGACACAACAATTTCCTGATGGGTTCAAATTTATGGACCAAAGTGCAGTAATGGAACAAATATAATATATTCATTTTTCCTGCAAAGTGAAAGCCACAATATATTTTAGCATACTTCACTGATCATTAAACATTGTTACTTCATGGCGTAAATACACTGCTAGATGCTCCTCCGAACACTTACCGGTAAATTTATATAGTCATCCTCCTCTATTGTGCTGTACACGTCAATAGACACAAAAAAGGTAATTAACATAATACCTTAAACCCAACAAGTTACAGAGAACAGAAACAACAAGATCCACGTGTATTGGTTTGAACTTAGGACCCAAATAAACGTGCTGTTGCTCCTCACAAATATACCCAATGTCGATCAGTATGTTTAATATTCCTGCATTTTCTTAATCTCTACTCACTTTGTACCATCTGTCCACTGGGGTTAGACACTACCCGAAATCCCCACAATATAATTACCAGTCCCCTAACCTAAGCTGAAGCTTTTTTCTAGTCCAGCCTTTTTTCTGTTGGCATGGGTTTTTGTTCCTAATCCTAAGTTCCTGGCTGGTCCATGTCTTAATCAGAGTTTCAGGACCATATCTTGCCTTGCATTCCCTGCTCACGTTTTGAATGCCTGGTCTTTGTCTTGCTCCGAGTTTCCATTCTGGGTCTACTATTTTCTTGCTCTATTTCCCTAGTTCATGTTTTACTCCTATTCCATGTCTTTGGGTATTTGGTTCATGTCTTGTTTTAAATTCCTGGTTCATATCTTGCTTCGAGTTTCTGTTTTTGGTCCTTGTCTTTGCTATAATATCCTGATCAGTGTTTTATTGAGTTTTTGGTTTGTCTCTTACTTTGAGTTTCGGGCCTTGACTTATTCAAAGTTTCAATTTTTTCGTATGTGGGTCTCCTCAGTCTGCATGTGTAGTTCACATGTGTAGTTCACAGTGTCCACTTCTTTCTGCTAATTGTATCAAAGGTTTGTAGTCTAGGCGTGTGGCACTAAAAGGTGCCCAAAATTGGTCTCCCTCATTTTGGGTCCTGGCTTTGGTAGACATAGGTTGATTTTTGGAACTCAAGTCCATCCCAGTCCAAAACTCCAGTTCTCCTTACCACCATTTACATATGCTTTTGGCTGTGTTTAGTCAATAATACTAGGTATATGAAGCAGGACCAGAAAGCACCTCGAAAGCACACATCCAGTATGGCAACTACATTTTACCATGTAAGAGCTAAAGTGGTTCAATTTGGCTACCCAAATCATTCCCCTTAAAAAAACTAACCCGTTCAATATACAAAGGGCAGACAGACTGTTTTTAACTAACATTCAGGTAACTTTTCATCACCCCTGTGCTGTTAATTCTGAACTTCCCCATTAGTTTTAAGTGCTAGGAGTGTGCACCTAGATGTGTTCAAACTAGGGACACCGTTACATTGGCCCTCGTATGCTAAATGCTAGGGCCCATACATAATCTCCTAGATGACATTGGACATTGATCTCACGTTACCAATTATTGACCCTTGAAAAACAGATAAACCAATGAAAGCCAACAAAAAGGAATGAGGGCCCTGCTCAAAAGCTTACAATCAATTACAATAAAATGTAAATATCTGCTTGGACCATCCCTGCCTAACCTAAACTCTAGCCCTGCCTGACCCCTTTAGATTATCCTGTCTGCATGGCCTTTGACTTTCCTTCCACTCTTTTAGGTTACCCTTTATTTTGGAACCTGAAGGACTGATTTCACTTGAATTAATACTATACTATATTATAAAAGAGAGCAAATGCAATGCCTTACATTCTTCCTTGAAAGTGCCATATTGTAGGTATCATTTATTTCTGGGAAATAAAAAAGTGGTGAATGTGTCATGGGGAGAAATGGCAGTTTGGCAGGCTAATAATCTGGCTAATAACTGTTGTGCAGTGTAATTAGTCCAAGTTGCCCAGATGTTCAGACTTATTTCACTGGTCATCTCATCATAAATGGAGAACTTGGAAAAGTTTCCAGAAAACCCCACAGGCTCCAAAAGCTGCTCACAGAGAGATGTGAATGAGGGCTTTGTTAGCAGTGGCAGTTAAATCATTTATGTGTAAGTTGGAAAAAGATGGCTGGCCCGTGTATGGAACCACAGGGAATAACTCTGCTTCCCTGTACAATTTAGTTATAAAGCAGAAAGACATTGATTTTATATAAAATATGTACAGATGAATGCTATGTGGATCATTGTTGTGTAGCTAATCAAGGTTTCAGACATTTTGGAGAAAAAAAGAAAACAGGGTTACCCTACTCTTGCAAGCATCTGTTTAAACTCCATTTGCAATATAGGTGAAAAAATAGCTAACCCCTTAAACCAGTGGCTCATATTTAATATACAGTATTTTCCAAAGCATATCCAAGCTGGTCAACCAAAACAAGCTGATCCTATCTACGACTTGTCTATAATCTTACTATGCTTAAAGAGGAAGTCCAAGCATTTTGTAACACACCACCCACCCCTCTCCCCCCCTGTACTTAGCCCAATTTTCCAGATCAACATCATTCCTATGAGGACATCAATAGTGGTGATAGAGAACCCCCCTTATCAGTCAGCCTTGGATCAAGTCACTAAATCAAGAAAATAAAGGCTCGCCTTTGAAGTGGATGGAAATATACAGCATTAATCTTGTACAAGTCAATGGTCTGATGCAGGTATGTCTCTCTGGCACAAGGACTTATCTACATACCATTAACCCTTTAACTGGCAGTCACATTGGCCCCCTTATGGTGAGTATGTCTCCCTGACACACAAACTTGTAACTTACCCACCGCTGGTAAGTTCATTATATGTACAAAAAAGAGGCACTGAAGCGATTGCTTATATGAAATGTTTATCTTTAATTGACTCTCAACATAATGTCTATCTCTATACACAGGGCATTGAAAAAGCCCAGCATGGGCCAAACATGCCCTAGAACAGGAGGATAGAGACTGAAATGGAATGGTGAAAAAAACTAATATATCACAAACCACAAGGTGAAATGTTTGAATACTTGAAAAATGATATGTTTTAAGTAATGTGCATTAATAAAATGAATGTAATTTTAAAGAAATCTTAGTAGGTGTGGTCACGTGTAAAGGCTATAGCAAATTACATGGGAGGGCCAAGTTCTCTAAAAAAAAAGAAGAAAGAAATCTTATGCACTGCTTTAGTGCCAGAAGAATTTTTGTTTAAAACTCAATTCAGCCTTAAACATATAGATTCCCGTTGCCTGACATGACCTCTGCCTGTCAAAAGACTGTGCCTGGTTACTCACTGCCTGCTCTGCCTCGGTTTAAACGGTTTATTTAACAGCAAAAGGCCAAAAGTGAAGCACTTGGTGTATGGATGGATGGGCAGAACTAGAAGGACAGCAATGAATGGGCAGAGATGGGGGGGGGGGGGGGAGATGGCCAAAGATGGAAGAAAGAGTCATGGATTGGCAAAGCTGGGAGGCCAGGAATTGGATGGGTAAAAGTGGGAGGACAAGAATGGATGGGGCAAATAAATGGGCTGGATGGGGCTGAGCTGGGAGTCTAGGGATTGGATGGGCAAAGCTGGGAGGACAGGAATTGATGGGGCAGAGAGACTTGGCTGGATGGGGCAGAGCTGAGGGGACATGGATGGGGCAGAGAGACTGGGCTGGATGGGGTTGAGCTGGAAGTCTAAGGATTGGATGGCAAAGGGAGAACAGGAATGGGTGGAGCAGAGAGACTGGGCTGGATGGGACAGGGATCGATGGGGCAAAGCTGAGGGGACAGGGATGGATGAGGCACAGCTGAAGTGACAGGGATGGATGGGGCAAAGCTGAGGAAATGAGATTGTGGGACAGGGATAGATGGGGCTGAGCTGTGGGGATGAGATTGTGGGACAGGGATAGATGGGGCTGAGCTGGAGTGAGGGGAAAGGATTGGATAGGGCAAAGAGACTGAGAAACAAAGTTTGTGTGTACCTTGCAATGCCACTTCCTGCCCATGCATTATTTCATATAGAAATGCTAGGTGCCAAGGAGCCATGACACTGCCAAGGAGACTAAGCACTATGGGCCTGATGCAGAGCCTCCTCTGAACTGCCCTTAAAACCCGATTGTCCGGGGCTCCCGTTTGAATCGTGGCTCAAATGTGATGCAGAGCCTCGGTCGGAATTGCTCCCTAACTGATCCGTCAATTTCACTTTACTCGGAAAGCTTTTTTTGCTCTCTTGGGTGCCTTCAATTTGATCAGGGCTCCCGTTCACGTTCACATGGGCAGCCCGTTTTTCCCTGATTTTTCCTGCCTTTTTGAACGTACCTGCTTGGTTTCCGTCGTATTTGACCTTCCATTTTGGTGGTTTTAGCAAGTATACTTACATCTCCATGGCTCTTCAGTTGCCAATCTGGCTACACGCAAGTGCACATCCCTAAACCTCCATTGGAATATGCATATGGCACCAACTGCCAATTTGACATATATATATATATATATATATATATATTTCTGTTAAATTTTTGTTGTTCCTTTTTCCTTGCCATTAATGCATACCTTAATCTCCTTTGTGTTCCTTTTTCCTTGCCATTAATGCATACCTTAATTCTTTCTGATTGTTTTTGTCCCATATCTAAACCTTTTGTGTCATGTAAATGTGTGATGATGTTGTGTGATTGTACATTTGCAGGAAAGACAACACACCAAATCTTTTTATTTGTTTTTAATTCCAACGTTGTTTTTATTTTTTTTTGGATTTGGATTTTTCATTTTTTTTTTTTTTTTGCCAAAACTAAAAAACAATTACATTTTTAATGCAAAATAAAAAACATTAGGCCTCGGGGTCTTGTGCCTGTGGTTTTCTAGTATCTGTGAATGCTAAACAACATTAGTTTAGCATTGTTTTTTTGGTTTGGTTGGGCGTGTTTTTTTGGGGGCACTTTTTAAACCGGACCTTCAGAGTGATTTAATGAAAAGCCCAAACTCTTAAAAAACGATTCCGCAGCATCATCTGTTAAAAAAAGATACAAGGACCCACCATTAATCCACAAAATACATTAACAAGTTTCCTGGCCTAACTAAAGTCACTTTATTAACCTCTTGCTGCCTCACATTGCCCTAGTTCTTCTATCTGCATGTAGGCTAGTTTGTAGCGGCGTACATGTGTTAAACTAAGGTGGGCTGGTATGTAACGTGACAAACTAAGTTGTTTCAGACTATTCTTGCGCTTTGTTTTTTTTTTATTATAAGGAATGTGTGCGCGCACATAAACGCACGCTCGCATACTCACATCCATGATGATGTCGTCCTGCTCCTGTGTAAAGATGGCATAGCTCCTGGTATAGCTCTGACGTTCCCCCGCAGTGACGTGCAGGACATCCCAAATTGGAATGCCCCAGAGACATGATGCCTGTAACCCAGCCCTGGATTTCTTCACACTCCAAAGGGCTGGGTTACATGGGTTTTGGCCTGCTTTAAAACATCATGACCAAATCAGGTTAGGATGGAATAACCCACCTCTTTTACATTATTATTAAAGTAACACAGGTTCCCTCACATAAAGCAGAACAAAACCCAGAGCGGCCACTGGTCTTCCCCCTGGAAATCCCAGATCGGGATGCCCCACTGTGTGAAACCCTTTTTACTGAGACTTTACTCAGAAATGGCAGACTCCCTCTCTTAAAGCGGAACAAGCCATGATTAGTTTAATGACCTTTGCAGGCGTATATTGTAGTGCCCCCCCAGTCTGATCAAGACAACGGAACCTCATCTTCAAGAGACCAAAGGCTCGCTCCACCACAGAGCGAGTCCTCCTGGGGGCAGTATTGTAGGGCTCCTCTGCCTGTGAAGATGGGTGCAGGATTGGGGTCAGCAGCCAGGGGAGCAAAGGATAGCCAGAGTCTCCCCCCCCAAAAACAAAAAAAAAAATAAAAAAAGGTGTGCATTGCAACAATAGAAAAGAGGGACAAATAGGTGAGCGGGGTAGGGTTGGAGTAAAGGACATTTGTAATGAGCCTACATGCACATCCAACCTGTACACTCATTAAAAAAGTCTGGGGAATACTACTTACATAAGAGGGCAAGAACATGACGCAATAGGGTTCGATCACTTAACCCATTTAATTTAAAGTTAAAAAATTAGGCTAAAAATATACTAACAAAAAAATTAACAAATAATGTGTTAAGGGAAAAAAAATAAAAGACAGGGTGGGCAACCAATACAAGTTTCATACACATACCCAGTAAAGCGGGTGAGCTCAAATAGGTGCAGCCTGGTTTCTGCCATACTCAGCAGGACAAGACCGCGGAGCTGGCGCCGCTGATGTGCTCCAACAGAGGACTGCATATTATTGCCCGAGTGCAAATACGGCTGCTCTGACTTGCCGTAAGTGAAGGCTCGGCGGCCCCGTTTCATTAGGGTGATTTCAATCGGAAAACAAGGCTCTGCATCACTGAAAAAAACGGAACAATGAACGAGGCGTCCGTTTTGCCGGGAAACAGCCTCGTGCGAGCCGACAATCGGAAAGGCGGCTGAGCGCACACCTGAGCGCATAAACGCACACTAAAATCAATGTAGCACCCTTTCCTGACCCGATCAAAGCCCAAAACCAACGGGAAAACGCACGGGAGAAGTGAACGGGGAGGCTCTGCATCAAGCCATATATCGCCAATCAAGGGAACAGCTCCGAGCACGGCAACACAGAAGCAACTGAGTGCAGGGCTGTCAGGGAAGGGGTCCGGAAATCTGGGGCCAAGGTTCGCATTCAGATCCTGGTCTGCCAGTTGAATATCCCTGCTCTAGTAATTTTAGGTGTAATTGACCCACGCCTTATTTAAGCTTGTGTCTTATTTTTTATTTATTTTTTAGAGCTGGAAACATTCCTAATCTTGCTGGTAAACTCACCTTCCCCGGCAGCTCCCACGGCGATGTAAACATCAGTGGCCGCATCCCCAGAATCTCTGGGCCGAGACATGCTCCAGTATCCAGCCATTTAGATAGGTAGGGCGTGGGAGCACACGCAATCTGCAAGGAATCCGGGGATGCGACCACTACCTCTCATTATTGCCAAGCTCTGGGTCTGAACAAAGCCATATTGCTGATTATTAATATGTGTGGTCTTAGGCTCCGGTGTTCATTTTTATGGGTGATTGGGGGGGGGGGGGTCACATAGCAGTGCATTCCAAATCTGGATGCCCCTGGGAAAAGAACAAAATCTGCTTTAAACAGGACCAACACCCTTACAAGAAACGGTGCTCATATACATTGCAAAAAGTGAATTTCTGTTTCTGTTACTTCTGCTGGGGCCAATTTTACAACAAAATGGCATCATTTGAAGCTGCCTTCTGCAAAGATGGAAGGCAGTTGGGCTTCCTGCCACTGTGCATTTTGGGGTTATGTCAGGCTAAGCAGAAGCACGGCTGGGAAGCTCCAAAATGGCCGCTACCAGGAGAAAATTGGTGATACAGCATTTCAGCTTTGTGTGGATACAGGAACGAATGTGGTATTACTGACAAGGATTCAGTATGCATGCAGATGGGGCAAATAGGTTTTGGGGAGGTTTTTTTTTTCCAGCTGTGCCAGGCTGTTGGTCCAGTGTAAGGCAAGTTTACTGAAGCAAGGCCACAGTGCTGCACAGCTCTGATAAATCTATGTATTTCAATAATTTTAACACACACAAATCACTAGCGTGGCCGTATACTGGTGATATGTTTAGCTGCAGGGCATTGTTAGGATTTTGCCATCATTAAAAAGTTGATCCCATTTTGCCTTTATTAGTCCTTTATTTCCCTATTTAGTCTATAAGAAATGATTAAGTACATTTGTTTTTTTTAACATTTATCATTTATTTATTTATTCTGAGAGTTGTTTGAGCCTTACATACTAAGGTGAAATGATATAAGGGGAGCACACAACATGATATCAGCTCAAGCAATGTTATGTAAATCTTTAAAAACACAAATTACATTGTTTAAAGTGATCAACATAGAGTCAGCATCATAATTTTTTTACTCTTGTTTTTTGGTAAAGAAAACTGTATTTTTATTTTGAGGCACCAAATTTAGCTGTGTAATATATTTTTTTTACAATTTTCACAGCTAAATATGTTGCTGAGTTGCACTACAGAAAGAAAAAAGTATTTTCTATTAAAAAATTAGTAAAAATAATACAGTACAAATACAAATAGTACAGTACAGTACGCAACCCTCATGTGTGAACTAGACTTCACCTCAGCACAGGGCAGCTAGGAAGCTGGTAACATTATCCTCTTGTGCTTAGGTAATCACGCTCTATTTCTATTACAGAAAAAGACTAGCATGTGTTGAATGATTTTAGCACTTTTACCATTTACAGTCTTTGGTCCCATGAGTGCATCAAGGGCTGGTCTGTTGAGGTGACTCCGTTTCCTATCTCACAATGGCAGGAGGTGGGTGTCTGCAGACCTCAAATGCAACATTTCAGAGAAGACAAGGGAAGAGCTCTCCCTGCTGTCCGCTGTAATGAGGATGCCGGGCGCTCAATATCGGCTTTGGTTAATCTGCTACAGGAATGTGACTTTCGTTCCAAATGAAACACGGGAACCCTGCTGAGCATAAGGGGAATGACCCAACTGCCATGAGTCTAACAAGCCAAGTAAACAGCTGTAACAATAATACAGCAGCCACTGGGCCATGGCTCCTGTAGTGTCCCACAGCGAGTCACATGGTGAGATAGTTTTTCCCCCAAAACTCCTTATATGTTAAAAATACACATTCTGGATTCTCCATGCAGTATCTTAAACAAGGCAATAGTAACATCAACTCCATGCTGCTGCTCCAGAATTGACCTGAACGCAGAATGGGCCAGTGGCCAGCCATCTCAAACTTGCTCCACACAGACCTGAGATAAGTCTCATGACCGAGGGCAGGGGAGAACTGTAAGGGGTGTTAAGAGTGTTTGTAATTACAGCAGAATCCCATTTAAAATTTGCAGCAGTCCTCAAGGCCACTGCACCCACTACTAGGGCATGCCAGTTTGGGTTACCGTTCTCAAAAATCCCCCTAGGGAGCTCAAATTGATCACTTCTCCTCCCAAAGTCCAAGCTCCTGTGGCGCTCTTATGCTCCACGTGACGTCACAGCCAATGGTTTGCCTAGTGGACAACTGCAACTCTAACTAGCTCATGTGTATAGTCTCTGATGAGGCTGAAGGAGAGTATGACCAATGGGCCACTTTAGATCTGCTGTAACAAAGACATCAAACTAAAGTTGAAGTTTAGGGATATATGTCTAGGGTGTAAATTAGTAACTGTTATGTTTTTATAATAAAGAAGGCTCAGAGCTCTGTGAGCCACTAATTATTTGGAGTAATAGATTTAGACAGAAGTCAGCTAGCCAGTGTAGGTAGTGAAACTGGGCACAAAAAAGCAGTGGGCAAAGAGAAGCCATATCTAGAATTGAACTCAGGTTAGGTCAAGGGGTGACTAGCTAAGACTTCGAGAGACACTAGAAGAAATTAGAACTAGTCTGGACAGGCCTAGAAGTGACAGACACATACCTTGCCTGACTCATACATGTGAGCCATGTGCAAGGAATGTTGACGGAGTTAAAGCTAAGCCCAGACCAGAGGTGATTTAAGAGGGAATCCTACAGTTAGTGAGTTGTGACAGAGAGTTGGAGTTGGGGTAAGTGGAAGACCAGTTACAGCCCCCCAAACCAAGGTTGGAACACCAACATCAATGGGAGTAAGTCCAACTGTGACCTGCTTTCCGCCAATGAAAAGAGTGTACCTCCTGCCATTTAAGAGCCTGTACCATGGCTGTGTAGAAGGAGCTTATGGTTGTTGGGAGTCTTGGAATAGTACAACTGTGCTGTGAGTAATTGGGGACTGTTAGCAATACTGAATACCCCACCCCAGACACCTACATCGGATACCCTGAGTCCAAAACACACGTTCTCCTGCCCACACTGCCAATAGCCAGTTGCTATTCTTGGGTGGTTAGAGTATGTGACAGGTACGCACCTTAGCTAAGTGTATGCGTGGGATAACTGCTTGAGTATACCGGACAATCTCAAGCAGTTAGACAATGCTGCATCCCAAATCACAATGTTCCAGGGATGAGGAAATTTATATAAAAAATTGAGCTGGTCTAAAGAAGACCTCCAGTCTAGAAAATAAAATTTACTTATTTGCTCTCCTGAAGCCCCCCCTCCCTTTTGATAATCTTTGGTGTAGATTTTTTTATTGTTTTCACACAAGATGTTAGGAGATAAAATCTTTCTCGGGGCAATTGTGCTTCAAGACAATAGCTTAGGAATCATTGCCCATGTTAGGCACATTCATGTAGGCATTTGCATTGGCTGAGGGATCATAATTGCCACCAGAGAGCCTTTTCTGCAGCATCTTGAAGGGTGCTGTGATTACACTCTAATGAGTGAAAATCACTATTGTAAATTCTTTTCACATACTGAACACCAGTGATTGTGGGTGACTTGCTCTGAATGCTGGAGGGGATAAATGTAACAATGTAAGTCAATGGCCTCAGCAGCCACAGAGAAATGCAACAGTTGTTTGCAATGCTGATACAATGTTTTAAAAGGGCCAGTCCAGCCAGACTGCCCGATCCTAAACCCCCCCACCCTACCTCCCTTATCAAGCCCTAAAGCAGTGCTAATGCTCTGAATAACAAACAGATACTTACCTTGGCTGTACTTTAGTGGTGATTGTTGCTCAATCACCGCGCCCTGGGTGCCACCATTTCCGTGGGCTGCACAGTGCTGCCCATGTGAATGGGTGGGTGACCGGCAAGCATCCAGTCCGGTGGCAACCCCAGGAAGATGGTGGGAGAGCATCTCCATTCCAGCATTCAGAGCAAGTCACCCACAATCGCTGGTGAAAAGCTTTTGCAATAGCAGTTTCAACTCAATAGAGTGTAATCGCAGTGACGGTCACTGCTGGAGTACACTCAAGGTAAGTGTCTGTTTGTTATTTAGAGCATTAGCCCTGCTTTAGTGCTTAAGGGTGTGGTTTAAGACCAGGCAGTCTGGCTGGACAGTTGTACCTCTGCATGCAGCACTTGGCAAAACACAGCGCACAGATGTGATACGGTCCATGTACTTTTCCGGGCTGCCTTCTCTACCCAATTGTCACACGCTGGAATATTTCTACCCCAACACAATACAAACTCTAGGTGTGAAAGGGTACTTAGGTACCTTTCAAATGTGAAAACATTGGCCATAGAAAACTCTGGGCTCTTTCCATAGAAGCGTAGTGATCGCAGTTGCCCCCACAAACCGTTCATGCAGTATTTATGTGTAATATTGCTTAAAGCGGACCTTCACCCTGAATAAGAGCCTATCTTGTATGTTTCTGCCACCCTGTACATACAGATTGCTCACATAAAAAAATCATCCTACCTGCACCTAGTGCGTATTCGGAGTCTTTAAACATCCAAGATGGCGGCTCATGGAGCATCAGGAAGCCTGTAGGCAGGAAGTGTCTTCTGTCTATGCCACTCTGCATTCTGGGATTGCTGTTTGTTTCCTGACCGCAGCTCTGCTCTGTCTGTGCAAAACACAGCTATAACCCCACCCCCTGCACTTTACCCCACCCTCCTCTCATCAATGTGTGTGATGCTACTGAGGCAAGATGGCAGAGCCCATATCCTAGAGTCCTGAACAGAGTTGCAGCCCAGGGGAGGAAAGAATAAAAAATAAGTGACTAAAAACTTAAAATATATTAATTTTAGATGTTAGGGAATAGTTTTTTAAGGGTTTGGGCTTTTCATTAAATAATGCTGAAGGTCCAGTTTAAATTGCTCATAAACAAATAATGGTCTAAAGTACTACGAAAACGTAGGCAAATTGCTGGCCAAAATGCCGGCCAAAATGCCATTGACGATTAATTTCTGAGGGGACTGCTATTGCTAACAGTTTCGGCCCTAGTGTGAAAGGCGCCTTAGCGTACTCAGTTGATTGAGGTTCTTTGCTACAACATTCTTTTTTTGAAGCTATTAACTGGCTGCCTTGCATAGAGTAATTGGTGGGAGAGCACCCCCATGGCAGCAGTTAATATACTGTGGACCCGTCAGTTTTACCATGACTTCAGCCTGAAGATCCCAGATGACTATGAATTACACCTCTTGGGGTTCAGCTTTCCACAAGCTAATGGAACAACTGTCAGACCTGGAGAAACTTTGCCTAAGACTAGCTCATTGCAGTGTGAGGGAGCTAAAGTAACAGCACCTTTATGGTGTTCTTAGTGTATCAGCTGTGCTGGCCGAGTAGTAGTTGGGCTGCATGTCGCCAGTGAAGAGTAAGAGTAAGAAAGGGGAATTAAAGTGTGCAGCAGTAGCCCTGTAAGATTGTTGGCACCTGGAACTCCTGACGAAGCCCAGCAATAGGGTGAAATGCATAGAAGACCACTGCTTGGGCACTTTTCCTTTACATTTGGAAACTTACTTCATATTGCAATGCTAGGTGACAGGCAGCAGAGTCATGACACTGGCAGGGAGATTAAGCATTACATCGCTGATCAAGTAAAGGGGGCAGCACTGAGCACGGCAACACAGAAACAAATGAGTGCAGGGCTGTCAGGACAGGGGTCCAGAAATCTGGTGCCGAGGTCCGCTTTCGTCCCCTGGTCCGCCAGTTGAGTACCGCTGTTCTAGCGCAATCCCTATTCATATTCTGCTAGCAAAATGACTTGCACCCCTCCAATCTATTCTCAACTCTGCTGCTCGTCTCATCCAACTCTCCTCTCATTTCTCCAGTGCTGCCAATCTGCACAAATTCAGTTTAAGCCTCTAACTAGGGATGAGCGAATCGATCCGGACGAACCCGGATTCGATCCGAATTTCATGAAAAATTTGATTCGGATCGAATCCGAATTTCCCCGTGCTTCGATCGCTCGAAGTTTTCCTTTAACATCCATTCATTTACATTACAGGCATTCTAAGATGGCGGACGGGACATGTCCAGACATCTACCCCGCTCCAGTGCATGCTGGGGAAGTCACATACAGCCTATCAGCAGCCAGCAAGCCCGGTGACATCACAGCGCTATTTAAGGCAGCGGACATCTTGCTTTTCCTAATTTCTCTATTGCATTCGTGAGAGACAGGACACTGCTGTAGTCAGGGAGAGACAGTTAGAGAGACAGGGACAGACAGGGACAGGCAGGAGACAGGCAGGAGACAGGCAGGAAGTCAGCGAGAAGCAGGGAAAGTTAGGAAAAATCGGAGGCAGTCACAGGGAGATTTTTTTTTTTTTCATCCAGCCTGAGTGTTACTGGCTGGCTGACTGGCTTTGTTAGCTGTTTCAGGCTACTTTTGATGTGCATATATACTGAACTGACCTCAAGTCTGCTGTGGGAACATTACCATTTTGTAAAATCTCATTAGCCTCTGTATTTACTGTAAGCTGCACAGTTATTTAAAGTAATTTGGCCTGTATGAGCCTGCTTACACACTGTTGCTGTGTGCATATATACTGATCTCATGTCTGCTGTGAGGCATCCCATTCTGTAACATCACATTAGCCTCTGTATTTACTGTAAGCTGCACAGTTATTTAAAGTAATTTGGCCTGTATGAGCCTGCTTACACACTGTTGCTGTGTGCATATATACTGATCTCAAGTCTGCTGTGAGGCATCCCATTAGCCTCTGTATTTACTGTAAGCTGCACAGTTATTTAAAGTAATTTGGCCTGTATGAGCCTGCTTACACACTGTTGCTGTGTGCATATATACTGATCTCAAGTCTGCTTGGGGGCATCCCATTCTGTAACATCCTATTAGCCTCTGTATTTACTGTAAGCTGCACAGTTATTTAAAGTAATTTGGCCTGTATGAGCCTGCTTACACACTGCTGCTGTGTGCATATATACTGATCTCAAGTCTGCTTGGGGGCATCCCATTCTGTAACATCCCATTAGCCTCTGAATTTACTGTAAGCTGCACAGTTATTTAAAGTAATTTGGCCTGTATGAGCCTGCTTACACACTGTTGCTGTGTGCATATATACTGATCTCAAGTCTGCTGTGGGCCATCCCATTCTGTAACATCACATTAGCCTCTGTATTTACTGTAAGCTGCACAGCTATTTAAAGTAATTTGGCCTGTATGAGTCTGCTTACACACTGTTGCTGTGTGCATATATACTGATCTCAAGTCTGCTTGGGGGCATCCCATTCTGTAACATACCATTAGCCTCTGTATTTACTGTAAGCTGCACAGTTATTTAAAGTAATTTGGCCTGTATGAGCCTGCTTACACACTGTTGCTGTGTGCATATATACTGATCTCAAGTCTGCTTGGGGGCATCCCATTCTGTAACATACCATTAGCCTCTGTATTTACTGTAAGCTGCACAGTTATTTAAAGTAATGTGGCCTGTATGAGCCTGCTTACACACTGTTGCTGTGTGCATATATACTGATCTCAAGTCTGCTGTGGGCCATCCCATTCTGTAACATCACATTAGCCTCTGTATTTACTGTAAGCTGCACAGTTATTTAAAGTAATTTGGCCTGTATGAGCCTGCTTACACACTGTTGCTGTGTGCATATATACTGATCTCAAGTCTGCTTGGGGGCATCCCATTCTGTAACATCACATTAGCCTCTGTATTTACTGTAAGCTGCACAGTTATTTAAAGTAATTTGGCCTGTATGAGCCTGCTTACACACTGTTGCTGTGTGCATATATACTGATCTCAAGTCTGCTGTGAGGCATCCCATTAGCCTCTGTATTTACTGTAAGCTGCACAGTTATTTAAAGTAATTTGGCCTGTATGAGCCTGCTTACACACTGTTGCTGTGTGCATATATACTGATCTCAAGTCTGCTTGGGGGCATCCCATTCTGTAACATACCATTAGCCTCTGTATTTACTGTAAGCTGCACAGTTATTTAAAGTAATTTGGTCTGTATGAGCCTGCTTACACACTGTTGCTGTGTGCATATATACTGATCTCAAGTCTGCTTGGGGCCATCCCATTCTGTAACATACCATTAGCCTCTGTATTTACTGTAAGCTGCACAGTTATTTAAAGTAATTTGGCCTGTATGAGCCTGCTTACACACTGTTGCTGTGTGCATATATACTGATCTCAAGTCTGCTTGGGGGCATCCCATTCTGTAACATACCATTAGCCTCTGTATTTACTGTAAGCTGCACAGTTATTTAAAGTAATTTGGCCTGTATGAGCCTGCTTACACACTGTTGCTATGTGCATATATACTGATCTCAAGTCTGCTGTGGGCCATCCCATTCTGTAACATCACATTAGCCTCTGTATTTACTGTAAGCTGCACAGTTATTTAAAGTAATTTGGCCTGTATGAGCCTGCTTACACACTGTTGCTGTGTGCATATATATTGATCTCAAGTCTGCTTGGGGGCATCCCATTCTGTAACATACCATTAGCCTCTGTATTTACTGTAAACTGCACAGTCATTTAAAGTAATTTGGCCTGTATGAGCCTGCTTACACACTGTTGCTGTGTGCATATATACTGATCTCAAGTCTGCTGTGAGGCATCACATTCTGTAACATCACATTAGCTTCTGTATTTACTGTAAGCTGCACAGTTATTTAAAGTAATTTGGCCTATATGAGCCTGCTTACACACTGTTGCTGTGTGCATATATACTGATCTCAAGTCTGCTTGGGGGCATCCCATTCTGTAACATACCATTAGCCTCTGTATTTACTGTAAGCTGCACAGTTATTTAAAGTAATGTGGCCTGTATGAGCCTGCTTACACACTGTTGCTGTGTGCATATATACTGATCTCAAGTCTGCTGTGGGCCATCCCATTCTGTAACATCACATTAGCCTCTGTATTTACTGTAAGCTGCACAGTTATTTAAAGTAATTTGGCCTGTATGAGCCTGCTTACACACTGTTGCTGTGTGCATATATACTGATCTCAAGTCTGCTGTGAGGCATCCCATTCTGTAACATACCATTAGCCTCTGTATTTACTGTAAGCTGCACAGTTATTTAAAGAAATTTGGCCTGTATGAGCCTGCTTACACACTGTTGCTGTGTGCATATATACTGATCTCAAGTCTGCTTGGGGCCATCCCATTCTGTAACATACCATTAGCCTCTGTATTTACTGTAAGTTGCACAGTTATTTAAAGTAATTTGGCCTGTATGAGCCTGCTTACACACTGTTGCTGTGTGCATATATACTGATCTCAAGTCTGCTTGGGGCCATCCCATTCTGTAACATACCATTAGCCTCTGTATTTACTGTAAGCTGCACAGTTATTTAAAGTAATTTGGCCTGTATGAGCCTGCTTACACACTGTTGCTGTGTGCATATATACTGATCTCAAGTCTGCTTGGGGCCATCCCATTCTGTAACATCACATTAGCCTCTGTATTTACTGTAAGCTGCACAGTTATTTAAAGTAATTTTGCCTGTATGAGCCTGCTTAGACACTGTTGCTGTGTGCATATATACTGATCTCAAGTCTGCTTGGGGGCATCCCATTCTGTAACATACCATTAGCCTCTGTATGTACTGTAAGCTGCACAGTTATTTAAAGTAATTTGGCCTGTTTGAGCCTGCTTAGACACTGTTGCTGTACATATATACTGTTATAAAGCCTGCTTGGGGGCATCCCATTCTGTAACATCCCATTAGCCTCTGTATTTACTGTAAGCTGCACAGTTATTTAAAGTAATTTGGCCTGTTTGAGCCTGCTTAGATACTGTTGCTGTGCATATATACTGTTCTAAAGCCTGCTTCGGGGCATCCCATTCTGTAACATCACATTAGCCTCTGTATTTACTGTAAGCTGCACAGTTATTTAAAGTAATTTGGCCTGTTTGAGCCTGCTTAGACACTGTTGCTGTGCATATATACTGATCCCAAGCCTGCTTCGGGGCATCCCATTCTGTAACATCACATTAGCCTCTGTATTTACTGTAAGCTGCACAGTTATTTAAAGTAATTTGGCCTGTTTGAGCCTGCTTAGACACTTTTACTGTGCATATATACTGATCTCAAGTCTGCTGTGGGGAATCCCATTCTGTAACATCCCATTAGCCTCTGTATCTCCTCTAAGCTGCACACTTAATTAAAGTAATTTGGCCTGTATGAGCCTGCTTATCCACTCTTGCTGTGCATATATACTGATCTCAAGTCTGCTGTGGGGGCATCCCATTCTGTAACATAACATAACCTACCTCTCTTATTTACACTAAGCAGCTCTCTTATTTAAACTAAGCAGGCCTCTTATTTACACTAAGCAGCTCTCTTATTTAAGCTAAGCAGCTCTCTTATTTAAACTAAGCAGGCCTCTTGGAGGCTGATTGTCCACTTTTGGGTGTGCATTTATATTCGGTTTCATATACAGTGGGGTATCCCAATTTGTAAGATAACCTACCCCAACCATGTAAACTAAAGAGGCCTGTTGCAGCCTGAGTTTCTCTGCTTGCGTATGGCCTGCATTACAATCTGTCTCTTTCAATGACACTGCTGCCTGGGGTATCCCAAATTGTAAGATAACCTACCCCAACCATGTAAACTAAAGAGGCCTGTTGCAGCCTGAGTTTCTCTGCTTGCGTATGGCCTGCATTACAATCTGTCTTTTTCAATGACACTGCTGCCTGGGGTATCCCAATTTGTAAGATAACCTACCCCAACCATGTAAACTAAAGGTTACGTCCTTCCAGAAGGAAAACTTATGCCGAACACTATTTTTGTTAGTGGCATTGACCTTTGGATTGATCGGCATGAAATTAAGGATTTTTTTTCAAAGTATGGCGCTGTAAAGAAGGTCAAAATTATTTCTCATACTTGGATTATTGTTACTTTTTGTTCAGCTTAAAATATACCAGGCCACACGGGCATCCCAAGGCACATGCTGATTAACCCTATATGTTAAGCACAAGCATTTCTCATACTTGGATTATTGTTACTTTTTGTTCAGCTTAAAATATACCATGCCACTCGGGCATCCCAAGGCACACGCTGATTAACCCTATATGTTAAGCTAAAGCATTTCTCATACTTGGATTATTGTTACTTTTTGTTCAGCTTAAAATATACCATGCCACACGGGCATCCCAAGGCACATGCTGATTAACCCTATATGTTAAGCTAAAGCATTTCTCATACTTGGATTATTGTTACTTTTTGTTCAGCTTAAAATATACCAGGCCACACGGGCATCCCAAGGCATATGCTGTTTAACCCTATTTGTTAAGCACAAGAATTTCTCATACTTGGATTATTGTTACTTTTTGTTCAGCTTGAAATATACCAGGCCACACGGGCATCCCAAGGCACATGCTATTTTAACCCTATCTGTTATACAACATAAGCGTTGATCAGCATCAGCTGCTTTATTAAGCTACTTCAGTTTGCACTTGTTTTTGACTGCTTTTAATAAACCAGGCCACAGGGCACCCCAAAGCTGCACCTTGCACCCTATCTGGTATACAACATAAGCGTTGATCAGCATCAGCTTCATTAAGCTACTTCAGTTTGCACTTCCTTTTTGACTGCTTTCATTTAACCAGGCCGCAGGGCACCCCAAAGCTGCACGTTGCACCCTATCTGTTTATACAAAATAAGCATCTACAGCCTCAGCTTTATTAAGTTATTGCATTTTGAATTGGTTTTGGTCTGCTTTAAATACACCAGGCCGCAGGGTATCCCAAACCTGCATGTTGCACCCCATCTGTTATACTAAATAAGCATTGATCAGCATCAGTTTTATTAAGCTATTGCATTTTGCATTGGTTTTTGTCCTGCAGTCAAAACACTAGCCCATATGGGCATCCCAAACCAGCACATTTCACCCTATCTGTTATACTAAATAAGCTTCTACAGGCCCTTTTATTTATTTATTTATTTATTTTTATTTATATAGAGCTGTAATAGCTTATATAGTGAGGTAAATTTGCCATTTTGCTTCATTATATAGAGCACCCCCTCTGTAAATCTGAGGGGCAATATTTTATATTATGAGGTAAATTCATGGTTTTGCACCATTATATGGAGCAGACCCTGTGTAAATCTGAGGGGCAATAGCTTATATAGTGAGGTAAATTTGCCATTTTGCTTCATTATATAGAGCAACCCCTGTGTAAATCTGAGGGGCAATAGCTTATATTGTGAGGTAAATTTGCCATTTTGCAGCATGATGTAGAGCAGCCCCTGTGTAAATCTGAGGGGCAATAGCTTATATAGTGAGGTAAATTTGCCATTTTGCTTCATTATATAGAGCAGCCCCTGTGTAAATCTGAGGGGCAATAGCTTATATTGTGAGGTAAATTTGCCATTTTGCAGCATAATATAGAGCAGCCCCTGTGTAAATCTGAGGGGCAATAGCTTATATTGTGAGGTAAATTTGCCATTTTGCAGCATTATATGGATCAGCCCCTGTGTAAATCTGAGGGGCAATAGCTTATATTGTGAGGTAAATTTGCCATTTTGCTTCATTATATAGAGCAGCCGCTGTGTAAATCTGAGGGGCAATAGTTTATATTATGAGGTAAATTTGCCATTTTGCAGCATAATATAGAGCAGCCCCTGTGTAAATCTGAGGGGCAATAGCTTATATTGTGAGGTAAATTTGCCATTTTGCAGCATTATATGGATCAGCCCCTGTGTAAATCTGAGGGGCAATAGCTTATATTGTGAGGTAAATTTGCCATTTTGCTTCATTATATAGAGCAGCCCAGTTGCCATCTAAATCAACTACTGTCCGGCCAGTACAGCTTTTCCAAGGCAAACTCTGCTAGTTGCGGACACAAGTCAAGTTTGGCTTCCCAGCAAATCCAGTGGATCCTGAAGGTGTGTTGGCATGGTCATGTCAAGGTATGACATGACCTGCTGTTTGAGGTCCAGCTCCAGGTCTTCCTGCTGCTCATGAGTAGACTCACTATGCGGGTGTAGAAAGCTACTCACTAGTGACTGAAGACTGAGGCTGCTGCTGATGGAGCTGCTGCTGCTGCTCCTTCCACCCCCCCAGCAGCTATGGCAGTGGAAGGTGATCGCAGAGGTCCCCCCGAGTCAGACCTGCGGGAGTATGGGCCATGGCGCAGATAGACATCGCCCAACTGACTATGTGAGATGTCTCTGTAGTAGGTCAGTTTGTCCTCCCTCTCAGTGGGCGTAAAAAATGCCCCCATTTTGTGCCGGAAGCGAGGGTCCAATAAGTTGGAGAGCCAGAAGTCTTCCCGCTGACAAATGGAGACAATTCTGCGCTCACTAGTACGCAAGCATGTGAGCATGCATCGTGCCATTTGTGCAAGTGACTCAGAGGGACTACCTGTCTCCATCTCCACTGTAAACTGCCACGGTGTGTCTGGGTCCTCTGTCTCGCCTTCCTCCCAACCCTCTAGCTCCTGTGGCTGCTCCTGCTCCTCCTCTCCTGTCAGATGACTAGATAAAATGGTCATTTTGTGAAACCTAAACTGTGGTTTGCTGTGCCCCACCCCCTCCTCCTCCTCCACTTCAGCCCTCACAGGCTTCATGTGGCTGTGAAATGTATGTGCCATGTCTCCAGTGCCCTGACCAGCCATGGTTTCCAACATGTGTTGTAGTACATGAAGCAGTGGAATCTCATCGTTCATCTCATAGTCCTGGCAACTGACTAATAAAGTAGCTTCCTCAAAGGGCCTGAGCAAACGGCCGGTGTCACGTATGAGCTGCCAATGTTTTACATTGAATTTACACAGGGGTGTCCCCCTATCCGTTTGGATCATCCAGAAATCCGTGATGGCTTTTCTCTGTTCCTATAGTGGATCCTGCATATGGAGGGTGGAATTCCAACGGGTGGAAACATCGCAAATCAGACTATGTTGGGGTACACCGTTCTGACGCTGAGGCTCAATAAGGTTGTGCTTGGTGGTGTAGGAGTGCCAGAAGTGCATGCTAACTTTCTATCCTGTTGTTCGGATGTCTTTCAGATGGGGGGAAGACTTCAGAAAACGCTTGACAACTAGACTGAACACGTGTGCCATGTCAGGACGCATGACTCTGGCTTCCTTGTCGCAGCGCAAACAAGATGTTCTTCCAAGTATCAGTCACCATGGGTCCAAATTTGCTGTTTTCGTGGACCAAGCATTGATTTCATGGATTGAGTTCTCATTTTTAGTAGTTCCTCCCATGTGTGACTCAAGGAAAACCATGTGAAGAACAGCGTGAAACCACAATCACCAAGGGGGCCTAAAAGGATATATATTGTCCACCATGAGTCCATAGTTACATCTCCAGACGTAGACAACACTGTGCACTTTGGTACACACTGACAGGCTAAAGGACTGGCCCACCTTCTGTTCAACAACATTTTACAGGGCAGGTACTGCCATCTTCACAAAGCAATGATACCATGGGACTCTCCACCTCGGCTCGGCACAAGCCATCAGTTCTCTGAAAGGTCCACCACTGAGTAATGCAGCAGGTGGACTTATGGTGACGCTGTCTGAGAGGAGAAATCCCTCAGACATCAAGAATTTTTGAGGGCTAATTATTCAGAGGCAATGATACCTAGTTGTTTCTGATTTAATTACAAGGTGGAAACACACCCTCAAACAAAACTTCACTTTGGCAATACTATTGCATTTGTTTATTCATAATTTTATGTATATATACTAACTAACCTACTTTTTCTCCACAGGATTGTGGATGCTACATGAAAAACTGCCACATCGCTGAGTAGCTGATTTTTCCTATCAACAGTCCCCAATAATTCACTGCTGCTGCTGCTGCCGCCGCCGCCACCGCCGCAGACTCCAGGGACCCTCTTCCACTACCTCCGCTTGCAACACCTCCTCCCACGACACTCTCCTCATCACTAATTGCCCGGCTAGTGGAAGAAGAGGCGAGTGTCTCCTCCACTTCTTGGCTGGGCAGTAGCTGCTGAATTTTATGATTATCAGATCTTCATCAATGGATAGTGGAGCTGAACCCAAAGCATAACAACAGACAGTTGACTGGGGGTGTCAGATGCCACTTGTGATGCAATGGACTGCTTTTGCAGCACTTCGAGACAAAGTTGCTTCATTGGCTGACACAATGACTGGTAAAGCTGTGGAACATATGGTTGAAAAGCAAGAATAACCATTTGTTTTTATATGAAAAAGACCCTGGTTTTTTTCCAGAGACTGCCCTGCGTGGAAATGAATAGCGCATGGATCAGCCAAGCTTTCCTCCCAACAATGCCTGATGTATTCCAGTAGATTGATGACGGGGCCAGACCAACACTAAAGAAAGATGGATCGTGCAAAACAGATTTAATTTCTAGTAACAGGGGTGCACCAGACAATACCACTGAATATAAACGTGCTCACTCACATGAACCAAACAAGACTGAAGTGGACGTGTCCAATTACACACCTTTCTTCAAAAAGGAGCACCAATATCAATATGGATACAAAATTCTTTATTATGAAAAAGGAGATACTATTAAAATACACAAAAACACACTGGACAATAAAAATCACATGGCTGACCCCATGGTCACAATAATATTAATGAAAAAAAACCCTAAGGGGAACAATGCATCAAAAGACCCTATGTGCGCTTATTAGATCCTATTATAACAGTTATTTTATGCCGGCATAAAAATTGTATGTGTAAACCCTCAACGTGTACAACCTCTAATAAATATCAACTCTTAACAACAATACCTCATATGTGAAAATGAATAAAAAACTAAATTCCACAGAAATTATATTGGCAGACTCGCCCAGCTCAAACACTTATAAGTGAATGGAAACAATAAAGATATACTCGAAGTGCACATGTGCGTGCTAAATGACACCAGCAAACCTGAATATTCAAAAATAAAGAATGGCACATAGACTCAGCATCACAGGGTCATCAAATATAAATCACCGCGCCCGCAACTCCCATGTTGCTTCAAGGTTTAAGGCGCTGCTCTCCAGTTACAGACATTCTTCCGCAAGTATTGATAAAAAATCCTTTACGTTACTCTTACTTTTTATTAATATTCTTCGGATAAGATGGATCAGACATCCAGATTAAAAATTCCAAGAATTTTTGAGGGCTAATTAGTCAGAGGCAATGATACCTTGTTGTTTCTGATTTAATTAAAAGGTGGAAACACACCCTCAAACAAAACTTCACTTTGACAATACTTTTGCATTTGTTTATTCATACTTTTATGTAGATATTACTAACTAAGCTACTTTTTCTCCACATGACTCTCCACTGGGTGTGATTCATCCAATCTTTGGGCTCCAGCAGCCAACTGCAGTGTCTCTTTCAAGCTATGTTTGGGCTCCTGCAGCTGCTGCTGCTTGCAACTCCAGGGTGTGATTCATCCAATTTTTGGGCTCCTGAAGCCAACCCCAGTGTCTCTTTAAAGTAATGTTTGGGCTCCTGCTGCTGCTGCTGCTGCTGCCAACTCCAGTGTCTCTTTAAAGTTATGTTTGGGCTCCTGCTGCTGCCAACTCCAGGGTGTGATTCATCCAATTTTTGGGCTCCTGAAGCCAACCCCAGTGTCTCTTTAAAGTAATGTTTGGGCTCCTGCTGCTGCTGCTGCTGCTGCCAACTCCAGGGTGTGATTCATCCAAATTTTGGGCTCCTGAAGCCAACACCAGTGTCTCTTTAAGGTAATGTTTGGGCTGCTGCTGCTGCTGCCAACTCCAGGGGGTGATTCATCCAATTTTTGGGCTCCTGAAGCCAACCCCAGTGTCTCTTTAAAGTAATGTTTGGGCTCCTGCTGCTGCTGCTGTTGCCAACTCCAGGCTGTGATTCATCCAATTTTTGGGCTCCTGAAGCCAACCCCAGTGTCTCTTTAAAGTAATGTTTGGGCTCCTGCTGCTGCTGCCAACTCCAGGGTGTGATTCATCCAATTTTTTGGGCTCCTGCTGCCAACTCCAGTGTCTCTTTAAAGTTATGTTTGGGCTCCTGCTGCTGCTGCTGCCAACTCCAGGGTGTGATTCATCCAATTTTTGGGCTCCTGCTGCCAACTCCAGTGTTTCTTTAAAGTTATGTTTGGGCTCCTGCTGCTGCTGCTGCCAACTCCAGGGTGTGATTCATCCAATTTTTGGGCTCCTGAAGCCAACTCCAGTGTCTCTTTAAAGTAATGTTTGGGCTCCTGCTGCTGCTGCCAACTCCAGGGTGTGATTCATCCAATTTTTGGGCTACTGAAGCCAACCCCAGTGTCTCTTTAAAGTAATGTTTGGGCTCCTGCTGCTGCTGCTGCTGCCAACTCCAGGGTGTGATTCATCCAATTTTTGGGCTCCTGAAGCCAACCCCAGTGTCTCTTTAAAGTAATGTTTGGGCTCCTGCTGCTGCCAACTCCAGGGTGTGATTCATCCAATTTTGGGCTCCTGCTGCCAAATCCAGTGTCTCTTTAAAGTAATATTTGGGCTCCTGCTGCTGCTGCTTGCAACTCCAGGGTGTGATTCATCCAATCTTTGGGCTCCTGCAGCCAACTCCAGTGTCTCTTTCAAGCTATGTTTGGGCTCCTGCTGCTGCTGCTTGAAACTCCAGGGTGTGTCAGTCAATTTTTGGGCTCCTGCTGCTGCCAACTCCAGTGTCTCTTTCAGCCAATGTTTGGGCTCCTGCTGCTGCTTGCAACTCCAGGGTGTGATTCGTCCAATTTTTGGGCTCCTGCTGCTGCCAACTCCAGTGTCTCTTTAACCTCCCTGGCGTTGTGAAATAGACAAATGCAATGGCAACGAAAGCGTTACCATTGCATTTGTCTCTGACACACGGCTCCGCCCCCATGAGCCTCTGCGGCTCACAGAGACGGAACCCGGAAGCGGAGACGGACGCCGCAGCCGCGGCTCTCACCTGCGATCGCGGCGGAGACATCGCTGGATTGCAGGGAGAAGGTAAGGAGGCTGCGCCGCCCGCTCTTGCTCCCAGATCGATCCCGAGCGTGACTCGAGGTTACCGCCACTTACAGTGCAAATTAACCCCGAGTCACGCTCGGGATCGCCGCCAAGGGGGTTAAAGCAATGTTTGGGCTCCTGCCCCTCATAGTGATGCCACTTCAACTCTCTGCAATTGTGCCGCTCTGCGATTCTATTAGCGATGCCTCTGATCTGCATGTGATATTTATTTAAAGTATTATTTAACTAACCCAGCACGCATCCTATGCGTGTTACAGCAAGGCAGAATGGTTTACAACCCTATTGAGGCTCTAGGAGGCTCAGAAATAGCCGTTTTTAATAGCGATTCGTCGCGAATAAATTCGGGTCGAAACGATTTTTGTTGGAAAATTCGGCGAATCAGTTCTGCTGACAAATTATATCAGAGACTACACTTACAGGTTATACTATGCTGCTGACAAATTATATCAGACACTACACTTACAAGTTATATTATGCTGCTGACAAATTTTATCCAGCACTACACTTACAAGTTATACTATTCTGTTGACAAATTATATTATATGAAAAAAAGACCAAAAAAAAAGACCAAAAAAAATTATATTAGACACTACACTTACAAGTTAAACCAGGCTTCTGAGAAAACTATATACTATGCTGCTGACAAATTATATCAGGTACTACACTTACAAGTTATACTATGCTGCTGACAAATTGTATCAGACACTAGACTTACAAGTTATACTATGCTGCTGACAAATTATATCAGACAATACACTTACAAGTTATATTATGCTGCTGACAAATTATATCAGACACTACACTTACAAGTTATACTATGCTGCTGACAAATTATATTAGACACTACACTTACAAGTTATACTATGCTTCTGACAAATTATATAAGACACTACACTTAGAAGTTATACTATTCTGTTGACAAATTATATTAGACACTACATACAAGTTATACTTACAAGTTATACTATGCTTCTGAGAAAACAAATGAGTGCACCACCCTTACTAGTTATATGAGGCTACTGACAAATCATGGCAGACACTACACTTACAAGTTATTCCAGACTTCTAAGAAATAATATGAGTCTACTACACTTACAAGTTATACTATGCTGCTGACAAATTATATCAGACACTACACTTACAAGTTAAACCAGGCTTTTGATCAATCAAATGAGTGCACCACACTTACTAGTTATATGAGGCTACTGATAAATCATGGCAGACGCTACACTTGCAAGTTATACCAGGCTTTTGATCAATCAAATGAGTGCACCACACTTACTAGTTATATGAGGCTACTGACAAATCATGGCAGACGCTACATTTACAAGTTATTCCAGACTTCTAAGAAATCATATGAGTCTACTACACTTACAAGTTATACTATGCTGCTGACATATTATATCAGACACTACACTTACAAGTTAAACCAGGCTTCTGAGAAATCAAATGAGTCTACTACACTTACAAGTTATACCATGCTGCTAAGAAATTATGCCAAGACACAACACGTACACGTTATATTAGACTGATGAAAAGTTGCATCACAAGACACACAAACCCTCACACAGCTCTGTTATCATGCTGTCACCCAAATAGCAGCAGTTATTAACCCTTAAAATAATGTGACATTCTTGAGATTCCAATGGCGTTGCATTGCTCTTACTGTGTTTCCAGTCCTCGAAATGCAATCTTCCGGCTGGCAGGCTTGTGGCTGATAACACAGCACACGCTAAGGCAGGGGTGTCATACTCACTTTCATTGAGGGCCACATCAGCATTATCACTGGCTTCAAAGAGCCGGTTAATTACAAACGCAGAACAAAATGCAAACACGACCATTCAAGTGTATAGTTACAGACACAGAATTATTTTGCTGAGGACAGACACAGAATTATTTTGCCCAGGGCAGCACTATAATCTTTTTGTCCCAACCCAGCTGGCAGCATCTGCTGTGGCAGTAAGTTGGGTGGGTTAGGCGGGCAACCTTTGTGTGGGAGCTAGTTGCACAGAGACACAGGACAGTAGCAAACACTACTCTCTTCTCCTCCAGAATAGTAATAGGTGCACACCAGCTGCCTTTGTAGGCACCATTCCTAGGGACAGAATTAGAGGCAGTACTATGCTCAGGAGTAGAGTGTAGAATACCAGCACATCACTCAGTAGAGCCCCACACATGTGCAACGACATGCTGTCTGTGCCAGAAGCCTTGGAGCGACAAAGCCGGCTAGAAGGGGTGCCACCCAGTCATCACTGTCTGGCACCTGTCAGGGGGCCATGTAAAGAGGCTTGGAGGGCCGCATCTGGCCCCCAGGCCTTGAGTTAGACACAAGTGCTCTAAGGGGACAATTTCATTCGCATTTAGGGAGTCACTTTTTCCACTATACCTGTTGTTGGCATAGGTAAATAAAAGAATATGACAGGCTGCTCTGGGAATTTTGTAGGGGTTAATGCATATTATTACATTTACTTTGATGACATTGCTTCATTTTTAAAACTGGTGAAATTTTATTTAGCTGTAACATAGATATCAGCTGTCTCTGGCTGTTTTACATTGCATCTACATCTCTCTGCTCAGAAGAGAAACTTATAAGACAATCAGCTTTAATATCACTACCCAAAATCTTAACAGCTCAAGAGGGCTAGGAAAGAAGAATGCTGCCGGTACAAGAGTCTAAAACTAGGGGCCAGGGGCCAACAGAGCTCTATTGGATTGAGCCTGCAGACTGGCAGGTAGTGTACCTTGTTTTTGTTTTTTTTGCAGCCTCTTCAAAGAGGACCGAAAAAGCATGTTCTCCACCAGCATCCTAAGAAGCTTACACATACAGCATGATGACTAGGCCATCCATCTTATTCTTTTGGAAGGTACCTTTGTGGTCACATGTTTTTATACTAAGATATTAGTTTAGTTTGAATACCGTCAGAGGGATGTGTGAGTGCCACCAGAGGGAAGAGTATGTGCCACCAGAAAGAAGTGTGTGTATCATCAGAAGGAACTGTTAATAGCACCAAGGGGAAAGCAAGAGTGTAAATGGTCAGTCCCCTGGTTAGGGTGCACTTGGAAGGGGGTTCTGGAGAATGGGGGGAAGCCTGGGCTAACCTAGGTGGGAGGTTGGAGAAAGTTTATTAATAAGTGTATTATTAATAAGTGTATATTAATACGTGTATAGTGTAGATGTAGTTTCTGGGGTAGGCCACTAGATGCCCCCATAGGATAAGAAATAAAATAAGTAGTTTAGTATAGTTACCTAGGTTTGCCATAAGAGGGCAGTAAAGGGATTGACTATAAAAGAGTAAGCTGAGGAGATGTTGGAGAGTTCCAGAGGACATGGCAATAGAGCCATGAAGAGAGACCGCCATGTAGAGCTAAGTTCCTGGAGAGCTGGTCGGTGAGATCCCTGGGAGTGGGATAGATGTGGACTTAGGCCCTAGTGTTTGGTGCCCCTGTTGAGTTAGCACAGGAGAGGCGAAGAAACCAACTTAGGACCTTGGAAATAAGGGGTCGCAGGAAGGTGCCACTAGGGCAAGGCTTATTGGGATCCCAGGAGGGGATGGCCGGAAAGGAGAGAGAACAGGAGGAGACCCCTGTGGAAGAAATTGTGCTTTTCTGTGGAACTGTGTTCAATAAGAAAGTGAAAAGTGTTTAATCAAGAAGGGGCATCCTGTAAAAATAACTGCGTGCTTTACTATCTCTGCTGTGGATCATGGTGACCATCATTCCATGGACTATGTGAATACAATGCCTCAACCCTGGCCAACCCTTTGGACACAATTTGGAGAACTTTAACCTTATTTAGATGGGAATCCCCAAGCGCATGCCCCAACCCCCACATGTTGTCTACATGAGTACTACCAGAGGGAAGTGTGAGTATCACCAGAGGAAGGCAATAGTTCCACCGGAGGGAAGGCTGAGCACCACCTGATGGATGATTAAGTACCACTAGAAAGGTGCTTTAGTACCACCAGAGGAATTCTTGTGTAACTTGTGTAACCTGGAGAATCACCAGAGGGAAACTTAAGGACCCGAGGGAAGCATTAGAGGACCTCCAGAGAGAAGCTTGAATACCACCACCAGAGGGAAGCTTAAGGACCACCAGGATGAAGCTTGAGTACCACCAGAGGGAAGTTTGAATAGCACCAGAAGCAGGCTTAAGGACCACCAGAAGGAAGCTTGAGTACTACCAGACAGGGACGGAAGCGAGTACCACCATAACCAAAACCTGAGCTTTGTGTTACCTGGTCCAGGAGATGCAGTGACATCCCAAATGTTGGTGGCTCATTTCTCAGAGTTAGAAGTATCTACTAGAAAAATACTTTTGATATATATCCCTTGGCTTCGCAGTGTGCGAGCACCCTTGTGCAGAGTAGTGGTAGCTCCTGGCAGAAGCACCCATTTTACAGGGATGAATCTGTGACAACAATGGAGTAAATGGAAGTGCGTAAGTACAGTAGGTATGCCCAGTATAGGCCTTGCTGCTAGGCTGCATGTACTGCATGGTATCTCAAGTAGTCATGCCCTTCTCCTGTTAGGGGTAAGTGTACCAGCAGTCATTTTTGACTGTTGGTCCTCTTTTAGCAGATCCATATTATTTTCAGTATAAACCATGACTGGAGATATGAAACTCCAGATATCTGTTCCAGATTGCGGCAGGCACGCCGTCCCTCTATCAACACACCAACCGTAAAAGCACAAACAGACCCTCTTCCGCCGATCTGGAAGCCGTCCACCACTCACCATATTCAAAGCAAACCCAACGCTGGCGCTGTTTTATTTCTGGCTGTATAAAATTTCCGCAGGAAATTTGGAGTGAAATCAAACATGGGGAAGAGGAGACGAATGATAATGCAGGGCTGTTTGTTGCGTTGGCAGGTGTGGTGATGGAAGCCACATGTCACCAAAACCCCAAAGTCATGTAAGAAGTTTCCAGAGGGGAGGGGGAAGGTAAGAGCTGAGCTATGAGCATGCTGCTGTCTGCAAGGAAATCACATCCTTAAAGCTGACACAAAACCCGGAGCAGCCTCTGCACTCAGCCCAGTCACTAGACCTGAGGGGGGCAGCAGGGTGGGAGACTCTCCTCCTCCTCTTTCCCAACACACAAGAATAGCGAAACAATAACCTCCTCCGGAGAAAGGGACGGCTACTTCGGGACACTTTAAAAAATATTTAACTGAGCGGCCGGGAAGAAATCAGATCCCAAGAAGGAAAAGAAGGTAAACTTTCTTCTCTACATAGCTGAAAAGAAACAGATGAATGTAGAAACACTGGGTAGCAGATTAATAATGGAAACTAATGCTATGGGAGGCATGGAGCTTAGGTCAGAGGTGGGCAGAATTGGCTATAGAACTATTTTTAGTGATGCAAGAAAATGAATATATCACATTATGAGTTTACTGCAAATGCATCCTGTGATCACTGCTTAGCTATTTCTGGTGGGAACCTACTACTACTAAGTAAAAAAAAAATCCTAAGAAGAGGAGCGTGCAATCTATTGGGTAGAAGACAGAATATAGGTAAAGAGAGTAGAGAGGGTTACAATCTATTATAGTATGTACAAGAACTTACAATGTATTTGTGTATAGAAAAAGACAGAGAAAAAGAAAGATGTTGCAAGTGCAACAATTGGAGTAAAAGGGAGAGCTTACAGGAGGTGGAAGGAAGAGCTTACAATCTATTAGTGTAAAGAGGAAGATAAGAAAGGGGGAAGAAGTTTAAATCTATAAGAGTATACGACATAATATGTGTGAAATGAAAAGAGCTTGCAATCTTTTAAGGAAGAATAAAGACAGGGAGAGCTGGTAAGCTAGTAGGGTATAATAGATGCAAAGGCAGAAGAGCTTACAATCTATTGGGTTGTAAAGTATAAAAAAGAGAGGGATGTTTCACTCTATTAGGGTACAGATAATAAATTACATTAAAAGAGCTTGCAATAGTTGAGGGAGTGTATACACATAGCATTACATCATAATGGAGTTCACACAAGGCGGAAGAGCTTACAATCTATTAGGGCACAAGGGAGGGTTTAGAAGGCAGAAGAGATTACAGTCTATTAGGGTGTAATGAATGATACAGAAGGAGAAGAGCTTACAATCTATTAGGGTATAAAGGGAGAATACAGAAGGGGAAGAACTTCCAATCTATTAGGGTATAATGAATGATACAGAAGGAGAAGTTCTTACAATCTATTAGGGTATAAGGGCAGATACAGAAAATAGCTTGCAATCTATTAGGGTATATAGGATACAGAATTGATGAATGCTTATTATTTAATAGAAAGTAGTAAAAGACAGAAAGAGAAAGACACATACAGTTTCACATGCGGTATAATAAACTTTTCAGAAGACAAAAGAGCTTACATTTGATTGATATACAGTACAGAGAGCAGAAGAGCTTACATTTGTTTTAGGCATATAAGAGGCAACAAAAGGTAGAATAGATTGTAATTCATTATTGTATATAGAATGCTGGGTAAGAAAAGGTTTAAAAACTTAGCATGGAAGCTTGGCATTCAGAAAGTAAGAGCGTTTACAATGCATTATGACAGAGGTTCCCATCTAGTGGTACACGCATTACTGGAGGGACTTGAGAGTCTGTCATGTTGTACCCTTTGAGGCTGCAGGCTGAGCTGCTCCCCCAACCTGATCTGTTGACATCTATTCTTTACCCATGTTGATTTGCCCTATAAATACAAAAATGCTTCTAAGAAATTGGCATGTGTGGGTCCTTATTCATCTATATTAGGGGTTTCTAACCAGTGAAACCAGTATCATTGGTGGTACTCAAGCTTCCCCTTGGTGGTACTCAAAGCCCTTGGGGATGAAAAGAGAAGGGGACATAAAGCACTGGCACTAGGATTGAACAAGAAACAGGTGCACACTATGTGTAACAAATACCACGGGTGCGATACCCTGGGTCCTCCAGTCCCAAACGTCCAGTGAGAAAAAGAAAAATGTTGGGCCACACTCCTAAAACATAGCTTTTATTGCCATCCAGTTAAAATGATCAATTGTAGAAAACAGCGGTAAAATATCAAAGCATTCCCAGTCCTTCTAACGCGTTTCGGGCTAGGCACCCTTAATCATAGATAAAGACAAAGATTTACTAGGTATAGATACAGCATTGTTTAGTTGATTATTTATCTATGATTTATCTATGATTAAGGGTGCCTAGCCCGAAACGCGTTTTTCTCACTGGCACTAGGACCCTGGTTGGGAGGAGGGAGTTCTTTGTTCTAGCGAAAGTATACTGTCAGTCCACTTTGAGGAAAACTTTAAAGAGGACCTATACAGTGTGAAAAGCCTAGTCCTGTGGCTTATGGCTTTTTCTGTTGCCTGTAAAAGCTTGCATCTTGCACATGTCTTTAGAAAATGGGCATTCTTTTACTTCCCCAGGCCTACTTGCATCCCAAGATGATGAGCATCGCTGCTACTCCAGTAGAATGCCCATGGTCTGTAGCATGCAGCATCTAGTGATGGCAGCAATATTTCTAGAACACCTTGCACCATTGGGCTGGTTGGAATATATTAAGCAGGGGTCCAAAATATACAAATTCCAGCAAGATCCACTCCAATGACAGATAAAACTTTTACTAAATTATCATAGTGCTAAAATCAATCAATAGTGGTGTGCTTACGAACAGGCATGGATGCCCTGCCCAATCCCAACAGTGCAACGCGTTTCGGGGAAAAACCCCTTTGTCAAGCTGCTGCTAGCAGGGATGCTCAGCTGCTTTCAGCAACAGTCCACTTACCAGGGTCACCTGTTAGGTGAAGGTCCAAGTGGAACACCAACATTAAAGAAGATGCTGTTACTAGTGCTTCTTCCAATAGGAGACACCAACTTCTCACAGTCCTGTAGTCAGCTAAGGGACTTTAACTGTATGGTAACGCAGTGGTCCACTTCCATCTCGTGCTGTCTCTCTAGGGCAGGGGTTTCGGACAACTGGCAGTTGGAATGTGGTCTGCTGCTGAAATACCCCAGACTGTATTGGGTAGCGCTTGGGAGAATTAAAACGAGGGCAGTGGTATTCAATGAAAAAGATTGTGATCATGGCATAGCTGTCGTAATACAACTAAGCAACCGGACTTGTGTTTTTAGCTTTCTCAAAAGGCAAAAAGAACCAGCCAGTCCATTTGCTTTGACCTATTACTATGGTTATGCATTGAGATCACTAATCCTCCAGGTATCTAATGATGTATTTTCCTCACTCCAGTTCCTCTCATTGATCCCAACTCTCCCCTCTTCAGCTCATATGGGGGTCAGAGGTCCCAAGAGACCTCCAAGTTTTGACCCAAGGTAAGTAAATAAACAGGCTATGTGTCCCATATATTAATGCAACTTTTAAAGAAGTCCCATTTTGGAGCAAGATATATAGAATATTGGTCCCTTGATGATCTTCTAAAAGTTTAGACACTTGGAGGCAATTTGTTGGCACAGGTGCCTTTGGGAGCATCACTGTAGGATGAGCTGAATGGAGTACAGAGATAGATGAAGTAACATCTTGAAATTATGAATGAGGCAGAGCTGGCTAGTAGGGTTTCCAGTTACCGCCTGGGGAGAAGCCACAGGATCATAGCGAGGCCCAAAGTGCACTTAGCGTTTTCGGCCGATGCTGTACAAATACCCTCATTGCCGGGTGCCAGTTGTTCTGGGACTGATTAGTTACAGTGGAACTGCAATTTTTTTTGTCAGCAGTTCTGTAGCATTGGGCGTCACAGTTCATTAACTAAGACATCTTTGGCAAAGAACTGATAAATAGTGGTACAGGCTGCAGACTTAGTTCTTCTCTAATGTATATGGAGGCTGGCTTATGGAAACTGCAGCAGCAATGGTTTCACCTTTATATAACATAACAACTTAAAGCTGTCAGGAGAATTTTCCTTTGCCCACATAACATAATGTCTGAGCTCCTGAGCCTCGTCATCACTGCTCCAGACCCTGCCAAATGACATTATTGCTCAAACTTTTGTTCACTTCTTCCATTATCTGTATGCTGAAGCCACCATACCATTGAGGAAGTCATTTTCATAGAGATTGTGTCTTCATTGTCTCCGTGAGTTATCTTCTGGGCAAATGGAGAACACTGGTAGTGCTGGTCTTTGGTTTTGATCTGCTTTAACAAGTTTGTATTGCATAGAAATTGTGGCATGTGACAAGAGAGAAAAAAGACACTGCATACCCTTACACTTAATCTGTATGGACCACAAATATCTGGTGGTTGCCCTGGACATTGTCCTTGTTATGTTAGGGCCCCAATGTTAAGATTACATCTTGGGTTCAAACTGCACATTCACCATAACTGTGGGTATCCTCCTGTTGCTTTGAAGCATATCAACTGAGGATGCAATGGATGTTAAATGAGCGGCCCTTTGACTAATATGTGGAGGGTTCTGGATGTAAATGTCACCTTTGATGCCATCAACGTGGTGCTTATATGATTTTCTCGAAGTTTGGTAAGTGAGCAGGGGCAGATAATGTTAGAATAAAATCCCACATTAGCCACTATTTGTGCATTTCCTGAAAATGAATTGCCTACTTTAACAAAGCTGCCTAGTTTAGTTAAAACAAATCAGCTTACATGTATTGGCATGATCTGATTTTTTGTCAGTTACTGTAAGTGGGTCAAAAGCCTAAGAGATGACCAAAATGGGTGTTGACAAATGTAGTTGCAACTGACAGGTATTGGCATGGTCCTACTTGTTTATGTCCATAAAGCTGAAGCCTAAGAGTTGGGCACAATGGGTTTATTGGGTGTATTGGCATGGTTCTGAAAACACACCCAACCAAAAAGGTTACTGTGGATTAAATCCATAGTGTCCCTATTGGTTTTGTGTTTTCAGTATATTATTTGGGTTTAGGATTGTAACCTCTTAATCGGAAAAATGAGGATTTATCTTGATTTGTGTTTCTATTGGTTTGTTTTCTTACATTGGTATGATCCTATTTGTGTCGGTTTAGTGGGCCTGAACCCCATGAGATGACCACTGTGAGTGTAGAACAGACTAGTTGCAGGTGACAGGTATTGGCATGATCTATTGGCTGTTTGTGTCAGTTAAGTAGGCCTGAAGCCCAAGAGTCGACCACAATGGGTGTAGACCAGAGTAGTTGTGACTGGATGGTACTGACACAACCACTTTTTTGTGCCGGTTAAGTGTGCCTGAATCCCATGACTTGACTGCAGTAGTTGTAGACCAGAAGAGTTGCAACTCACAGATGTTGGTGTGATCCGATTTGTTTGTGTCAGTCACTGTAGTGGGCATGGAGTCCAAGAGTTGACCACAAAGGGTCTAGACCAGAGTTGTTGTGACTGGAGTGTACTGGCATGACCTCATTTATATTTTGTCAGTTAAGTTGACCTGAAGCTCATGAGTTGACCACAATGGATATAGATCTGAGAAACTCCAAATCAGGTTAAAGTTCTGTGAAGAACTATGCTTACACTAAAATTATCTACTGCGGCAGATGTCTGTTGTGAGTGATATTAACTGGAATTTAGGGTTCTATATGACAGCTTCTATATGACAGTTCTATATGACAGCTTCTATATGACGGAACAAAACCCAGCAGTGACCTGCCTGGAATCTAAAAGATTCCAGGTCTAGCTGCTAGCTTTCCCGGAATCAGGATGCCCCACAGTGTGAAACCTCCCAGGAAGCTTTTACACACTCACCTTCCCCCGATCCAACAGTGCATGTGTGGGCTTTCATCCAATGAGAGCACCCACTGAATTAATGTAATTTAGCAGGCAGCTCTTATTGTTTTGAATGGAAGTGTGCGCTGCCACATCCCCGGCGTCATGCACGTGCTCCCGTCCCAGCTATAGCTGGGGATGCGGAAACACTCTCCCAACATTATAATCAATTAAGGCCATTTGCCAAAAGATGTAACTATAGCAAACGGCTCTCATTGGCTGAGCGTTGGCATGCCTGGGTTTTGTTCTGCTTTAAACCGGACCAACAACCTTTCAAGAACCAGTGCTCATATGCATCCCTCCCCAGGGCAATTCAGATTGCTGCACATAAAAATGTCCCTTTTGTAACTCCTGCTATAGTACTTATGAAGCTGCAGGCTGCCTGCAAAGAGGAAGTTTCCTGCTGCTGTGCATTGTGGGGTTAGGTCAGTTAAATTCAGGCAGCAGAACGGCTGGGATGCTGGTAAAGGAAGCTCCAAAATGGCCGCTACCAGGAGAAAATCGGTGAGGTGGAATTTCAGCCTTTAGTAGCTGCAGAAGCAAATGTAAGTGATGACAATGATGCATGCAGATGATGGTCAAGGGAGTTTTGGGGAGTTTTTTCCTCAAAATTTTCCAGGTCTGGTTTAAGAAAACTTTGGACCCAGTGCTAGTATACCAGCCATCCTGGAATAACTTGAGCCTTAGGTTTTATGGAAACTGACAACTTGGAAACAATTTTACTGCTCAAGGTTGGCAAACAGCCTGAAAATGTGTGTAAACCTTTACAGAATAATTTAAGCAGTATGCTAAGCTGTATTTTTTATTATGTTTGCACATTTTATTAAAAAAATATATACTCCCCTTTTCATAATCTGTACAACAGCTGTGGAGTGTTACTGATGCTTATATACAGTATATGCACCATCAAAGATACTCTATAAGCTTTTTACTGTACTCTTAGCTGTTATATGTATATGGTAACGCACACAGTGCATTAACAGTCCAATGTTTAACCATCACCAGAAAAGTTACATTTGGAAAGTATATCTGAAGTACTGGTTTTTAAGACATTTTGCTAGTCATTTGATCTTTACTGAGAAAACCAAATGGTTGACCAGTGAAACATCTTCAAGAAATATACATGAAGTTCCTCTGCCTTTACTACAGATGTAGCCTAACCTGGATGAATGAGAACCTTCACGGATGTGTATTAAAAGTAACTGAATGCTAAGGAGTCAACTCAATGAACTTTGTAGAGTTGGTAACCTATTGGCACCCTCAAAGCCATTGCTGCCAAAGAGAATCAAACTGGGAGGTCTGTGTTATCACTTTAGCATCCACCCCCTTCCATGAGTCAGTGCTTAACTTTTAACCACATCTTGAAAGACTTGCCAAAGCCGTTAACAAAGGAAGTAGTATTTCCACTTTTCTGATAGAAACCAGGCATTGATTACTTCACCTCAAATTTCATATAAGCAGAAGGTTGCTTTATTTCCTATTTTGATTATAAAGCACTTATTTCACCATGATTTTATCAACATCATGACTGCGCTTTCAATGTTACTGTAAACCCACGATTGCTGCTAGCATCCTTTTACGGTATATGTATGTTTCCAAGCAAATCTACTGAAGAATGTCTTGTAAACTATAGATTCTTTGGAAGTGGATGCCATGGTAAATTCTGTGCAATAAATACAGATTCTACTGGCACTCTTTCATCCTATTTAGTTTTATATATTGACATCCAAGTCCTTCAACCTTCAATATCCATTTTGTATTCCTAATACATCTAAAATTGATACATGAGGCATCGTCAGCATTTCCAAACACCTGAGCCCCTCCAGCATCTAACATAGGACCTGTAGGCATCAACATAATTATAGTTTGGTAATTGAGCCCTGACCCAACAGCCCCTCTTGTCTCCACACTGGAGGATATTTGCACAGGAAGAACTGATTAGGAGCAGCACAGTGGTTAAGTTGGTAACCCTCCTCTTTCAAAATACGCAAAGGGCACAAACTTTGTGTTATCACCATACATCTGTGGGTACCAACTGATTGAGGACAGCAAGGAAGTTAGGTTGGTAGCATCTTGACCCATGGTTGGTCCTAGGTTTGAGTTCCCTTCTGTACAATATCTTGAAGGTGTTTGCATGTTTTGCCCTGCGTCTCTGTGGATGACCTCTGTGTATAGCAAACCAACTAATTAGGCTTGATTCAGTGTCCATCTTCCCCTCTCTCCTGATTCAGTGGACCTTTTTTCTGTAGCAAGATTTTTTTGGAGAAAATTTTCGTTTTTTACGGGGACTTTTTGACAAGATTGGGTTTTTATATGTGGCAATTTCTCATCCTGGGGGGTTGCCCCATGAAAATGCACACAAATGCCAGCTATCATTTTCATCGAAAAAACCTTGCTGGCTATAGCATCATGGCATTTATCAATGATATCTTTCGCTGATATAACTCGTTGACAATGATTCACTAAACTGTCATGAAAGTTGTAAAATCTCGGATGGAAGTGAGAAGTCTCTCATAACTTTCTCCTATGCGCCTCGCACATGTGGGTTTGTTGCGCATGTGTCTCTAAATCAGGCGAAAGAGAGAGAATTCCTGCTTGCAACTTGGGTTCCGCTGGGAAACAAACAACCTCACCCAATGCTGAATTGACCCTATTTAATTATGATGGGTTCCATATCTGGGCCGAAGCTAGATCAGACCTGAATAGTTCCAATTTGGTTTGGTTCAGCCAGACCAGAATAGTGGTAATTGTATCAAATCAAATAACAAAAAATTATTTGCCCTAACTCTATTTTGACTATAGGTCCACTCTAGAAAAGTGGAGAACCTCACAAAATGATGATTGATGCAAACAGGAATTTAAGAACTGAGGCATTTTCTAGCACCTTTAAAAGCTTAAAAATAAAAAAAACGTATGTTGCTAGACTGACACTGCACCAGCAGCTTTTGGGTACACAGCAGCGGGATATGACTAAAGGGAAATAATGTCAAAGACTACATAATCCCCAGTCTATAGCGCACTTCCACAGATATAGACCCTCTACTCTGGTTGGTATCTAAGCACTGAGGCCAATGCAAGCGTGAAAGATTTAAGAGACTTCTCCTTTAAGGAGTGTCAGCTTGTAACTCTGTTTAATGGACATTGTATAAGGGTCACGTTTGCGGATTTCTACAGCAATCAAATGATGTTTGAGCAGCTGCAGCACTTTAAATGCCAACATAAAAGGAAGTGTTGGGTCAAAGCTTCAGAGGACGATAGACCTCATGTCATGTCAGCGTCTTTAGATAATCTGTGGGAACCTGATGCATCCACCATTTTTCTACAGCATTTTAAATTAGGTTAGATTAAGATAATTTCAGTCTAAGGCGAACACGGACAATTTTCTTCTGTATAGGTTTTGAAGCTCAATGCAACAAAGATTCTTGGAAGGCGAGCCAGAGTCAACATCTGGCTCTGGAGCTGCATAGCTTCAGTTTCCAACACCATCTGCCAGATTTGTAGTCTTGAAATTAGGTGGAGTCATATACAAGACTTTTTGAAACTACAGCAAATACATTTCTTAAAGGAAACCCACACTCACAAATAAGCTGTCAAATTAATAGGCAGGGTACAAAGCACGCAAGTAAATTGGCCACCCTCTGCCCTGAGGACAATTCTGTTAATTAAAATGCCGCACTTGACCAGAAAGCGAGTTACCTACTCACTAAATATAGTAGTAGATGACCAGAGTATTGAGTCTATAAGACTCTTGGAGGGGTAGCCCAATACCTCTTTTTAGGACTCCAAGGTAGTATGACTCCCTCCCCCTGAGGCATCAAGATTCGGGGTCCCCATTGTGTAAAAGTGCCCTGTAAAACTAACCTTCTGCCCAATCCAACGGTGCATCCATCTGCTATACCTTTATCAGGGTGCATGCCCGCACCAGTCATTTGTAAATGGCCAGTGCAGCCATGCACTCTGTAGCAGGGTTGCAGCTGCCAGCTTTGCTTGGCTGGCTCTGCTTGGTTTTTCTTGGCTAGACAGCTAGAGTGCGCTGATCAGACGAGAGCCTGCGCATGTGCTGTAGGACCTAGGAAAGGTGAGTTTTAAGGGCAACCTGGGGGGTTTCATACAGAGGGGCACCCCGGATTGGGGTGTCCTGGGGGACAAGAACCAAAACCCAGGATAGTAAAAACTGTAAATGCAGATGTGAGCAGGTGTGGGCAGGGTTGTGGAGGTAAGCAGGGAAGCAGAAGCGGTAAAAGATAAGCTAAGCAGAGAGGGAAACAATTGAGGTAGAACAGGTGGCAATAGAATAAAGTGCCCCAAACTAAAGGTGATGGATCTCATAGATCCCAGACCACACTATTATAAATTTTATATATATCATTACTATAAGAGATGCAGGGGCAGTGACCGCACTAGGGCTCATGAATCACTGGGCCCAACCTTCGTGGCTCCTCCACCATTTTATTATCAGCGTTAAAACAAGCACTTTTTGTCTGCTGTTTCAGTTTTTAGTTGTCTAGTTGTATCCAAATAAGTAAAAATGACTGGAAAATGATCTATTATGGGGCCCCATTTATTTTTTGCACCAGGGCCAGGTCAAACTAATAGCACCATGTGTGTCACCCACCTCTACATGGAAGTTTGTTGGTGCCTCACTTATGACTTCAGTAATTAGCGCCGTACTGCCTCAAGTGGACAGCTCCATGCATTGCAGGCAAGGCATGCTCATCTTTCCAACTCCCTAAAATTGGACAGGGGCCACAACTGATTGCAGTACACTGTTTGCCTTCAGTGGTTCCATTTGGTTCCATTTACACTTCATTGGTTGTTGTTAATGTTTCCAATGAACTCCAGTTTCCCTTGATGATGCAACAAAAATGCCTGACAGTGGCAGTCATAGAACACTGATGATAATTATATGTGATGGGTGCTGATAGAACTGCGGGTCCGTTTGATCACAGTGACAGTGTATGGAACATTCCACCGCTGTCACAGATGTCAGGAAGAAATCATAAGCAGAGATGTCTATGGACTGGTGGAGGGGTATTTATATTGTCTCTAGTTATTTCACTTTTCTCAGGGTTATATACAGGGCGCTGGCATGATGTATCTATAAGGTGTGGAAACAATCTTTTTATCTGGCTGGGAAGTATCATGCCAGAGGCTGGGGCGGGGGCGGGGGGATAGGGGAGAATCGGGAGAGTCAAGCTCAGACTTTATGACATATGAGAATCAGAAGACTCCATTTAAGATCTATGAGACAGTGGTGCAATGTATGGATGTCTGAATATATCTTTTAGAATCGATTCCCTCTTATCTGAAATATATTTTAGGAAATCAAAAGGATACAGTCAAGGGCATAGGGGGACCTGGGAGAATTCCTGGTAGGGCAGCAGTGCCTCAGGGACACTTGGGCTGCTGCTTTGTATGCCCCCATTCAATTCCTGCATCCCCCCACCCAGTGCTCCCAGAGGGAAACTCACAGAACAAGCATCTCTTAGAAGTACAGCATTCCAAAATAATGTTCATGTCAAATCAGGATGCCCGGTGGTGGGGGGGTTCAACCAACTCATCAGTGTTGTCTCTCTATAAAGTCCCTGTCCAGGCAGGTAAAAAAAATGGAACTTACTCGCCACTGCTTCCAACCTGCAGACTGAATCCCATGAAGTCCTTTGTGGCTACAGAAGATAAAGGTATCAAGAGTAGAGATTAGGATAGCCACTGCTGGGATATAGCGGTAGATTTAAACCGGAACACCGTTTTTTTCTTTAACAGGTGATGGCCCCGCAGCCAGCTACAAAACAAGCTGGGGGGGCATCCAGAATGCTGGAGCCCCCCACACACATAACCCCCCCAGAGCGCCCGTAAGCCTCACCTTCCTGCGATTGGCCAGTGACTACAGCATTCTCGATGCTTCCCCAAAGCTTGTTTTGAATAGCTGACTACGGGACCAACACCCATAAAGAAAAAACTGGTGTTGGTCCGGTTTGAGAACCAGAAACCTTAGGACTGACCTATTGTGAAAAATCTGTCTTCAGATATTTCTTGGCCCAGATTTGACATAGTGACATAGTGGCCATGTTTTAGGCTGGTTTCACACCAGTGTGAATGTACTTGCGCTTCCTGGCGAGCATCTCGCTCTCTGGCGAGCTGCAGTACTTGCGATTCCACTCCATTGAGTGGAGAATGCAAATACTTTTGCAGGGCATTCGTCCGAAGACGTAAGAGCCCGCATTCCCGCTGGTGTGAAACCATCTTAGGCTTCCTTACCTTTGCCATGGGGTTGATTCAGAGCCAGTTGAGAATTCTCACTACTTTTTTAGGAGAGAAAACCGCTGTTCAGTTTGATTAAAAGTCTCATCGTGAATGCTGTTTTTTTGGCCAAAGTGAACTCAGAAACCGGAAAGTTGTGCACACTCGTATTATTCATAGCCGCGGCCCGAGACTTTCTCAGACAACCGAAAGTGTACAGGAAGCACTTGGGATCGCGTACACTTTCAGTTAAGCTGGCTATTATGGTTTTGGCCTGTGAACTAGGCTCAGAAGCTGAGTTTGTACCTCTTTCCAGTCGTATGTTGCAGCGGAGTCCTTCAATCTTGGTGCTCCAGGGCCATCTCACTGGAATATCGGCATAAGCGCATGGGTTGATTGTTTTTTTTCTCCCTCAGGCCATCCAATGTTTGTGTGAATCCCTGCATTGGGACTTTTCTTCTCCCTGCTGGTTCCTTCAGAGGCATCCAATGTAGTGTGCATGGCTGCACTGTCACTCACCTTCTTCTTCTTGTTTCTCCTGGTTCCTTGAGGGCCATGACTTACCTTTTCCATGTTGGTTCTTTGATGGGGGATCCCGTGTAGTGTGCCTCCCTGCAGTGTGACTTCAGAAAACTTGTGGGGTCATTTGGGGGCCCTTTGGGGAGTCTGTCTCTGCCTTTGCTCCATGGCACCTATAAAGACAAAAGAAAGGCATGTCAACGTCTGCTTTAAAACATGGGTACCAGTTCTCCCCAGCAAATGCCCCCCAAATGCTCAGTACTTACTGCCTTACTGTATTTGGGCCATTTTATGGAGCCATTCTACGCCTCGGCGTTATGCCTACCTCTGGGTCTGTAAGGACATGAAAACAGATGTTATAACTAGGCACATGTGTGATGTGTTTTATGCTCCTGGAGGGGTCAGTTTGTATTTTGTTGAACCCACCTGAGTTGTCTGAGGGTCTGACCTCGGGTGGCCCCATTGCAGCCTATTCGCCCTGGTCCAACGAGTCTGTAGGTAAAGAGAAGCACAATACATCAGCTCTTTGCCTTGACCTGTGAGTTTTTTTGGTGATGGGTCTGACTCCAATACCAACATCTGGGCCTCCTTCTCTTCAGCTGGTTCTGGTGGTGATGAGCCTGAAGTGGAGGACAAAATGTTGTCAAGGGTTGGGGGAGACGCTTTACATGCACACCCAGGCTTGGTGGTGTCACTGATTGGGCCTCAGTTCTACAGGTGGGCTTGATTCTCTGCCAGAACTCAGCAGCAAGAAAAAAAACACAATTCAGTTACAGTTCAGCATGAGTGAGCAACTTATCTATGGATTATCCACTTACCTGGGATGTTCTGCATTATTAGGGTGTGTCAGTCCCTTGCCATTCAGATGTTGTGCCTCCAATGTCAGAGTCCTCTTGGGCTGGTGTTGCGCTTGAAGTCATGCCACTCATTCATAAAAGTCTGCAATGTGAAAACACAATCAAAATGTCACTTTACTGTATTCCATATATTGCTCTAGTTTAGATTCACATGCGCACTAACCTTCCCCTGATTGTGGTGTAGCCCAGCAATGTTTCCCCTTTAAATTCCTGTGTCTCACATCTCCCCCATGTGCAGCAAACCAATGCATGTATTGCCCTAGCTCTTTGACCTCGCCAGTATGTACATATGCACCGCTGAGTATGCGCATGGAACTACTCCAAACCAGCATGTGTCTAAGCATCTCCAAATAGCTCCCAGCTCCCCTGTCCGCCTTTACTGTTGGATTGGCCTCGCAGACACAGCTATGCCACCTGGTGGACCCAGGTCTCCAGGCGGATTGAAGACGCTGATGCACCTAGGCAAAGGTGCGTAGCCAGCACTCCGATCCACCATTACTGGCAGTTTGGATGGTCTAGGAGCTCGCTCCTATCTGATCCTGCAACAGTCTCACCTACCCCTCAGCCTACACACATCTTAACCCCCCTACAAACAGTCAAGGGTGGTACATGTGACAGTGGCCGGAGCGTATGACTGACAGCATGTTAACTTTGTTAATGTGGGTTGGCACACTAATGGTCTTGGCCTGTTTCACGTCTAGGCCTTCAACAGGCAGCCAGGGTGGTGGTTGGCACATTTTTGAGCTCTAAAATCGGCCCTAAACCCTGTTTGACTTTGAAAACCAGGCCTCCGCCATTACTGTGTGCCCCACCAGGTGCCCTGGTTCGTATGCCTTCGCTCTGGCGGCCAGTCTGTCACCTGTCCGCCCATCTGTCTGCTTGTAAAGTGGCAAACATGCGTAGGCGAAGACATGGGTACTAACCATCATGATGTACTCCTGCTCGTCCCAGGTGAAGAGGGTTGGTGGCATGTTGCTGGGTCTCTTCCGCCTTCTTCAAGCTACGTGACAAACCCCTAGTGCAGTGGTACTCAACTGGCGGACCGGGATCCGAATGTGGACCTCGGTGCCAGATTTTCGGACCCCTTCCATGACAGCCCTGCACACAGTTGCTTATGTGTTGCCATGCTCTGACCTGTCCCTGATCAGCTGCCCCTTGATAAGCGATGCAGTGCTTAGTCTCCCTGGCACCTAGCATTGTCATATGAAGTACTGCACTGCACATTAACTATCCACCCCCCCTCGACAGCCCCCCGTCCGGACCTTCACCTCTCATGGGATGCCTGTTAATGGACCTATACAAAAAGTGGTTGAGTACCCCTGCCCTAGTGAATCCCAAAAGGGTGTATCAATGTTTTTTTGTTGGCCGTTGTGAGCACAATTTGTGTGTTCCAGTGTGGTCATAAATGACACGTAAACACATTTGATTGGTTCATTTTTTAGTCAAAACAAAACAAAAACAAGAGAGGGGAATGGCAGCAAAAAACAAACAAAACAAACAAAAACAAAGCAGACCAAAATTAACTAAAGGAAGAGTCCACCAAGTGCTGGCAGTCTGACTGGCGGCACTGCAGATGCTTATACTATTCCAGGAACTGGTCCAGGGGCTCCATCATGCATCCGCCAGCAATCCCATTAGCAAAATGAGGGCGTCATTTTAGACCAGTAACTTGCGTTTTTTATGGCCACGCCAAAGGCAAAATCAGGGCTCAGAATAATACAGAAGCGCAGGCTAAACTCATAAACTTTTGCATGCGAGAAACTCGGTCTGACCCTATTAATACGGCAAATGTACATTTTCACCTGGTTCTGAATCAGTCCCAAGGTAGACAATGAAACATCAATCAACAATCAACCCCAATGTCATAGCAATAGAGTGTCGGGTCCCTCTAAAATTAGCTTTTTCGAGTCCGTTAAAACTTTTTTTATCTGGCCCATTTGCATTAGGAAAACAAGGTGCCTAATTCTCATGCACAACTTGATATAGGCTCTCCTTAGAACACACCCTCCCTCATTACACAAATACACATCACTTGACATGTTTCAATACAATAGGCATTCAAGTTTATACAGCTTGGTCAAAATACTAATTTGCCTAATAATTGTGCACACAGTGTATAATTGCTTCTGGTTGTAAGGTGATTAAAATATTAAACAGGCACGCAGGGCAGTACAAACATAATAGAGCTGCTTAACGCATGTAATTTAAACAGGGGCATGTAGGGAATCTAGGGACGTGGCTATACAAAGGTGTGCTATAACTACACTATTCCAAGAGATCATACCAGGAGGGATCAGCAAAATACCTTACAGGTGCCCTGTAAACAAAGCAAATGACACCTGATTTGTATTGAGAAAGTCTATTCTGGAAAGCCCCGACCATTGTGAGAGGCTTTCCACATTTTAATTCCTAATTTCATATTTGTCAATTAGCTACATGGTGTGACGTAAAGTGCAAGAGTAGTAGTGCAGCTGAAGGTAGTGGTGAATATTTTCTACACAAGGTAAACTAGTGGAAGCCAGACTCACACCCCTGGTGGGCCCATATAAGCCAGACCCCACATCCCCTGGTGGGCCCATATACCTCCATATGTGGCTTAAGCTCCTTGATTCCCATGGTAACCCAGCCCCACCCACCACGCTGTCTGTTGGGCATCTGGAACAATATGGTCAACTATGTCTTAGTTTACAGCCCCAGCAGTCTATTGGTTCAGCACATATGGTTAGTAATGATTACACCATCAATTTTCCTATGATAGGAGCAGTGGGTGATACTGAATTTGAGACCTATAAGTCAGTCCTATTGGTAGGCCCGATGTTCCCCCCATCCAAGCTAGGAATCCTTTTCTTTTCCTACATTAAATAACAATGTGGATAAAATCAGGAAGGAAGTGCTGCTTAGTGATGGGATGGCACCAGCTAACATAACAGGGAGGTAAGGGAGGCCGATAAGACTCTGCAGGGTGCATTCTGCCATGCTCTGCAATGATTGCTATTTTCACTGTTATTTTCTTTCACTTTCTTTCAACGTGTTAATTCTACCACAACAGCTCAGCCAACACTACCCAGTAAATGGGAATTGAGAGAAAATATGTGCTCAGCTTGTCTGAAAATGCCCAAATAACAGGCAAAGCCGAAATACTGCCAGGAGCGGGCTTGACATTTCTGGGGCCCCATACAAAGTTGTGTCTGGGGACCCTAATCAAAGACAAATTTTGTATAGAGAAATACAACATTAACACACCTTTTCGTGGATGTAGCCGTGGCCTGCTCATGTGCTGTGGGAGGGCAAGTGAACCCAGGGTTTCACACAGAGGGTCATCCTGGCATTGTCAGTCTGTGGCATAGGGAATTGTCTGGGAATTGTCTATATGGCCGTCCAATTTCTACTCCCTGTGGTATCCCATACTAGGATGCCCCACTGTGTGAAACCCCATTAAATCGCCGTAGCCACTAAACTAACCTTGTTTCAATGACACCTTTGCAGGCCACAGCCTCGCTATGCTTTTAGTTAGGCACATACCCGGGGCAGCCATTTCTGATTGGTATGGCCCCTAGCTACAGGTGAGTGGGGATGCAACCAGTGGCCCGCTCTGCACCAATCAGCTCACTAGCTGCTGTGATGTCACAGCATCATGCATAACTGAATGGAGCTGAGTACGATTCTTCAGCAGCTGGCTCATATAAGTGTACAGTGGCTTCTATCTGCTGCAAACTCTACATTGTGTTAAACAGCACCTCTCACTCCCAGAGTGGCATTATTTATTTATTTTTTAAACAAACAGTTGTCACTGATCTGACTCTGGCAGACAGCGGTCCCATGCATTTGCAAGGTTTGAGTGGTGGTTAAAGTGGACCAACACCCAGGATTTTGACTTTCCTGGGTTTTGGTCCACTTCGGGGGGGCACCCCGATTGGGGGTGCCCCGCTGTGTGAAACCCCCCAGAAAGCCCCAAAAACTCACTTCACCACGCTCCCACGTGACCGAGCCGTCCAATCCCCGCCGACGGACAGGCGGGTGACAGCGACAGACAAGACAGCGCGTCCGCCGCCGCCTCCCGCACGTCACTCTTACAGGGCGCGCGCCCGCGCTGGCCATTCACAAACGGCCGGCGCGGGCGCTTGCACGTCTAGAGGGGCGCGCGGGAGGCGGCGGCGATAAGGTAAGGTTTTTTGGGGGTTTCTCGGATGTCCCGCAGTGAGGGAGGTGATCGGCCAGGGAATCTTATAGATTCCCGGGCCGATCACCCGTGGGTGTTGGTCCACTTTAAGCATGCCACTGCCTGCCTCACTGCCTGTATGTCCTTCAGGCAGACCTCCTGCCTTCCACAATAACTTATAGAGAGGCCTCATCACTTGGCCATCATAAAGAGAAATTAGAAAAAGGTCTGTACACTCATAACCCTAAAAACAGGCTCGGACTGGCCAACAGAGAAACAGGTAAATCCCCTGATGGCCCCCTGAACTCACATCACAACGGGGCTCCCTTCCCTGCATGCCTTTGTTCATACAGTGTAACTTGATAATTGAATTCTCAAATTAATAGATCCATTCCATTATGTTAAATTTCAATAAAGGAGATATGGGGTACTTGTTACAATAAACCTGTTCCTCTAAACCCTAGAAATATGCAAATTCTTTTCAAAGAACTGGGTTTTGTTCCTTGTCTCCGGGGCATCCTGATTTGAGTTGCCCCGCTGTGTGAAGCCCCCTAGATCACCCATACAAACTCACCTTTACCAAATCCTACAGCGAATGTGCAGGCTCTCTTCCAATCAGAGCCATTGCCATGCATATGTAATGTTCAGCAAACAGCTCATGCCCCCAGCCTGAGTGACTGGAGACAGGAGCACAAACACAGCCCAAATCGGTGAGGGAGCCAGGAAGCAGGTGTTTTGTGGTGCCCCGAGGAGGGTCTCACACAACGGAGCATCCCGATTTGGGATGCCCCAGGGGAAGGCCAGCGGTCAGCCCTGGAATATAACACAGGCATGACACTTGTCAACATGTGATGTATTGTGGAACCACATGCAGGAGCCAGGACTTGTAAGTATTATACAATCTGCAGTGTCCGTCTGCCCCCAAACCCAGTACAGGCACCATATGGGCACCCGCCAGGAACATAGGAGCGAAGGTGTTGGGCTGTGATATTACGGTAGATCTTTTAATTCTGGAATGAAATTGAAGATCAAATGTAGATTGTTTATAGAACATCCCCTGAAATTAAGCATCTTTTGGAACAAACGTTAATATGAGACATGTTGGGGGTGGGGCCTGACGTTAAAGTTCCTGTATGGGAAAAACATCACATTGGGCAGTCATGGCTTAGAGGTAGGGAATTATTTAGCCTTGCGACTGGAGAGTGGCAGGTTTGATTCCCGGTTATGGGACATAGAAGGTTGATGGCAGAAGGAGAACATACGCTCCATCTAGTCTGCCCTTAACATGACTGATGTGCTCTTGAGCAAGGCACCTAACCCCCAGTTGCTCCCCGGGTGCTGACTTTAGGGCAGCCCACCATTCCGGGCACACGTGCACCTCACTGGCCCTTAGTGTGTTTCACCTGTGTGTATTCACTCATATGGTGTTTATTCACTGGTGTGTCCACTGTGAGTAATTCACTTGTGTGCAGTCACTAATATAATATATAATATATTTTATTTACTGGTGTGTTCACATGTCCATGGATGGCAAAAGTGTGGAGGTAAAATTTCATGTGTGCATAAGCACACAATGGCCACGGGTAAGACTATTAGTATTACTAATACTCACCTACAATTCCGACTGCAGGATCTCCGGCGGTGGTAAGTTTCAAACCCCCAGAATATCGCCTATAGAGTCTCCTTAAGATTGTATTAAACAAAAGTATCTAATAGAGACCCTGCTTAGAAATGATTAGGGTGTTAATATATATATATATATATATATATATATATATATATATATATATATATATTTTGTTGGGGGAATAGTAAGGTCCATAAAGTCTTCTAGTATGGCAGTGTAGCCTCTTCTGCATGCTCATGTCTGGCTATAAAATATTTCTGGTAGACATGTCTCCTATCAGCAGTACAATGATTGATCATCCCGGGATGTCTCCAGCTCTCCCCATATGTGATTCACTACTAAAGAATGCAAAGACAGGACTGCCGGACTATAAAATGCCTAAAGATTTACCGCACTGCTTAAAAAAGGCTGAAGAACCTCAACTAGAACTATGATAATTAGGAGGAACAACAGGGAGGCCAAATTCCCTCTTTTGAATGCTGTAGTTGGGGCCTGTACACGCACACACATTCCGTAATGCTGTCCAGATTCTTCATACGGGGAGGCCGATTCATCAATAGCGCCAGGTAGCGACAGATGAGCGACTGTAGCGTGATTTTTTCAGCGCCAGCCAGTATTCGCTGTGCTTGGCCGGCGTTAGCTTGATGACAGCGACTCAGTCGGTGTGCGGTAATGTTGAATACTGGCTGGGGGGTCGCTGTTTCACAGGTCCAGCGTTGTATGTGAGCGCCTGACAACGAATGGCCAGAGCGAACGGCTAGCTTCATATTCATCAAAAAATCACGCTCCGAATGTGCTGTCGCTGTCCATTCCTTGTTTAAACCCCAGAGCGCTGGCGCCGATCTGTATTAACTAGTTTTTAACCCCTAAACAACCATATTTTTGGAATGTAACATTATACATGTTTTTAGAATCATTTTTGTTATATGAATACATTAATCTCAGACCTGTTAGATCAATTCTGCACATATTTTTTTTTTTTTTTTTTTTTGACTTAAAAATAAATCCTAACATTGCAGAAGTGTTCTCCGATTTTTTGACAGTAAAAAAATTAAAAAAAAAATTATTACCAATTAATCATGAATTATTAAAGATTGCTCCATTGAAATGCATTGGACATCGCCAGGGAGCGACAGCTCATACCTGGCGCTGTGAGGGAATTTGCAGCGGCGCTGTTCGGTCCAGCCGGCTTCATGATGAATGCCGCGCTAGCCGTCGCTCTCGCCGGCGCTAGCCTCATTTTGCTTGATAAATGCGTCATTGTGACCGCCGCGGGCGTACTTGAGTCGGTAGTCGCCGTTAGCTGCCGCTACCTGGCGCTCGTCAGACACTACCTGGCGCTATCGCTTGATGAATAAGGGCAAAAGTAAAGTATTTTGTTTAAAATAATACATCTTGAAATAAAAATACAGTTATAGAAAATAGTTTATATATATAAATGTATAGGTCTTTTTCTTTCATGTAGTGTTGGTCCTGCTCCAAGCAACAGCCAATCACCAAGGGGCTGTAGGTTATTCTTCCTCATGCTGGCAGACAGTTCTCCATAGTTTGTCGGACCAAAAGTCTGAAAAGAGTTTGAGGTCCCAAGGCAAGTCAGTCTGGTTGCAAATGCAAAAGTTGGGCAGGGTCTCCCAATTATCAACAGCACCAGCATTGATGGCTTGTGATGTGGCAAGTGAAAAGCCATAGCCAAATAAATGTTATATTAATCATCAGATTGGCGCTTTTGGTTACTAATTGGCTATAATGGGTCGCTGTGCTTTGGCAGACTTGTTTCCTATAATTTTAGGCAATTTCTCGACAAAAATGAAGTGGGTGTTGAAAAGCTGCACAGAGGAATCAAAAATGAGAAAAAAACCCACAATATACTGAAGTAATGTCTGTACATTCTAAGAATTTTGTTGATCCCATTGAAGATTTAGCAAAGTTTACACTATAGTTTTTAGCAACATTTTCAAAAATGATACCCCAAATTCTTCATTGGAAATATATGGTTATCACAGGGAAGACTTCTAGAAAAGAGAAGGTGGTTCTAATAAAGTTCTGCACATGGTGGCAATCCTTTTGGATGTTTACAGCAGAGGAGTAGCTAAGCTTTTTGGCACCCAGGGCAAAGAATTGAAATGGCACCCCCCACCTGTGCTCAGGCCCCCCTATGGTGCCTCCCTAAACTGCTGTACCTGGGCAAGTGCCCCCCCCCTGCTCCCCCCTAGCTATGCCCCTGGATTAGAGGGTCCAGAATGCTCACATAATAAGTGGAGTTATAACTGGGGTTTCCTAGTAAGATCCCTCAGCATTTTATATGCAAGTTTCAATGTGCATTTCTTAAAGGAGTCCTTTTAGGCTCTCAAGGATTCCTACTCACCCCTCTGATTTAATTTTAGGTTTGTTGATCATTGCAGTACTTTGTGTACCGTTACATTGGTTAATGCTTATCATCCACATTTTTGAAGACCTTTTTGAAAGTTTTTGGGGTATCTGAAAGCCTTGATGCTCTTTATCGTAGCTGTCACATGTTCACATTGTTACTGAGCCTCACTCCTTCAATGGGTCTTGAAACCTGGCATTTGTTATCTATAGGCCATCAGCAGTCAGGATTAGGTATAATTAGTTTAAGATTTAAAGGGGAACAAAGTTCTTGGGATTTTCACTATCTGGGGGTTTTGTTCCTGCTATTTTGGGCATCCCGGTAAACTTACTTCTCCAACCGGCCAGACACCAGCTTGCATTCTATTCAGCTTTTACTATGGTGCAGAAACATAGCTGGCCACTCCCCTGTTTCTACATGTACTTCTATGGGCACCGCTGGTAAAATGCATGTATTGCGCTTTGTCTTGCGGTGCATTGTGGTGAGGCGCAGTGCAGCACACACTTTTATGCTGTGTCTGTGTGTCTCTACTGCTATTGTGATGCAAAGTGCAAAAGTAACCTAAGACCCTCTCCTAAGACAATCATTAATATCACCCCAGTTACACTTTGCACCATTACCCTCGGGCTGACCTGAGATCTAGATTCCAGGACCACCAAATTCTGACATAGTTTCTTCTGTCAATGAAAAGACAGGAAAACATGGATCTCACCCAGGTGGTAAATAGTGATCCCCTCCTGGTGCCTGGGCTAGGCTTTCCACTCCATATAATGAATAGTGCTGACTTACAGGGGAGGTAAGGATTAAAACGTGCTTTATTCTATCCTTAAAATCGCTCCTTATCCAAGGATAACAACATTAAAAATCAATCGCCATAAGGTTCACCCGATCAGAATAAGCCCATTGTAACATGTTTCCGGCGCACACAGAGCCCTTAGTTATACAACATAAGGCTATACAAAGGCTATAAAAGATACCTTTAATACAGAAGCTGTGGGTGGAGCCGATCTGCCCCATAATGCCCAAGAAGATGGGGCACTGAGGTGGCACCAACCGCTCCCCACCACTCGAAGCCAACTGGTGAACATATTGGCCCCCGACAGATCGACGCTATGTGTGGTGATCCCATTTCAGGTTTCTTCCATCAAGCCGTTCATTTGTGTGCAACAGATACAATGTAAAATGCTAGTGTAAAAAGTGGACTATAATAACTTTTAGAACAAACCAAAAAGTTACTATATTTTTATGCAAATTATGTATTGTCTGTTTAAATATATATTGTAGCACTCCAGTATCTTCAGGGCACTAAACACAGGCTTTACACAGGGGGATTCAGCTCAAATGGTTTATTTAATTCACACATCAAACAGAAAGGCTTTTTGGGGCTCTACTGCCCCAGAGTTGGTGCTCCCTGCAACAGTCTGTCCTCCTTCAACCTTCTAGTGGTTGCACACTTTACTGGCACCTGCCCTACTGCAAGCTGCACCAGTGCTCACGGTTGGCTGCTCTGCAGCTAGGCAGCTGAACGTCCAACATCAGCAGCCCTCTCTTAAGGCTTGTTACTCTTTTATAGCAGGTTATCTAGTTTTAGCTCATTATTTGACTTAACCACACTAGTAATTAATCTTTTTGTATCTCCAAAAATTGGATCTACACCTTAAAGTGTAGCGAGTACCACGAGCAATGAGGCCGGCTCAGTTGTGCTGCTGCTGAGGACATGGGCACCTAGCAATTTTGAGATGTGCAACATGACCAACCCACTAGCCGCATCCCTAGCTTTCCTCTTGTCTGTGAAGTGATCCCGAGCCCAGTCTATCTGAATGTCTTGTTGCAGGAGCTTGCCTCAGCTACAGGAAAGCAGCCCCCAGAAAAAACAGCACTGTGCAAGCCACCGGTAAAGGGAGGTTTACACAGCTGAGCATCCTGATTTTGGATGCTGGCTAGCGGATTCCAGAACAGCGTGGCTTTACAGCCAGTTTTAAGTCCATCCTCTGACAGTTTCTTTCTGATTTGCCCAAAATGTGGACCTGGCAATGTGACCTGCTGGGAATCAATGCGGTGCATGGCCATGGCTCTGGGGACATTTTTGTATTGTCAGGTATCTGGAATGGATGAGAAGCCCTCACACTGAGTATATCCTGTGTTTGTCAGCATGGACCATAATTAGCTAAATGGAGATCATCAGTATACAAAGGCCTTCTACTGATTGTATATAAATACACTAGAAGGGCCCACATGTACTATAAATGCATTAGGAAGGCCCTTGTGGGTCTGGCTATGGCCAGATTATAATGAGTGGACAGGCACATATGCCCTGGTCCCCCACAGCTAAGGGGGCCCAGAACCTACAACATTATTCTCCAGAAGCCTCTGATTGGCACTAGTACTGCTTATGTGTAAAACAAACAGTACGCAATGGAATTCAATAACCACTGAGCCACCAGTGCCACGATTTGGGGTACAAAATCAAAAAGGTCTTTAAGGAAGCTGTACACCGTGACTCAGTACAATTCAGTAGACTGTTCTTGGTTCTTAGGGGAGGCAAGTATGTGGTCTAGTGTGGTCTGGTCTAGTGTGGTGTGGTGTACTTTGGTTTGGTGTAGTGTGATGTGTTGTGGTTTGCTGTAATGCAGTGTGGTTTGGTGTTGTGTAGTGTAGTATGGTGTGCTGTGGTCTGGTTTAGTGTTGTGTGGTGTGCTGGGTGTAGTGTGTTGTGCTATGGACTGGTCCAGTCTAATGTGGTGTGCTGTGGTTTAGTATAATGTGATGTGTTGTGGTTTGCTGTAATGCAGTGTGGTTTGGTGTTGTGTAGTGTAGTATGGTGTGCTGTGGTCTGGTTTAGTGTTGTGTGGTGTGCTGTGGTTTGGTTTAGTGTTGTTTGATGTGCTGTGGTTTGGTGTAGTGTGTTATGCTGTGGTCTGATTTAGTGTAGTGTGGTGTGCTGTGATCTGGTCTAGTGTTATGTAGTGTGCTGTGCTCTGGTCTAGTGTTGTATGTGTGGTTTGGTGTAGTGTGCTATGGTTTGGTGTACTGTGGTGTGGTTTGGTATAGTGTAGTGTGTTATGGTCTGGTCTAGTGTTGTATGGTGTAGTTTGGTGTACTGTGCCGTGGTTTGGTGTACTGTGGTGTGCTGTATTCTGGTGTAGTGTGGCGTGGTCTGGTCTAGTTTAGAATGATGTAGTTTGGGGTAGTGTGGTGTGCTTTGGTGTAGTGTGATGTGCAGTGGTCTGGTGTGACATTGTTTGGTGTGCTTTGGTCTTGTGTGCTGTAGTGTGGTGTGTTGTGTTTATAGACAGTCTACCTAGTAAGTCCCCCCTGGCTCTACTGTTAGCAACTATAAATATATTTTGCTGTAGTTGAGAGTTCTGGAGTCATTTTAATGGCTTTCCTTGGATGATACAAGTTGTAACATTGAATGTCGAGTAGCATTTGTACACTCCGGACTCTTCTTGGATTCCCAGTAAAATGGGAGACAGGGAGACTTATAAACAGGATATCGTTTATCTTGAGGGACAAGAAGACATCTGAAGAGTCCAGCTGCTGCCCAGCTTGGGGAGAGCTCATCTCTTGCTTCGTGGAGGTGGACATTCTTCTACATCTGTTTAGGTCACTAAACAACAGCAGCTGTAAGTTTGTTTCTCCGGCCAGACAAAGTCTGTTGTGTTGGTCCATGCAGTATACACTGCAGAACAATGCAGCAATGTTAAACCGATATTTGTCTGGGGAAAGATGATAACCCCCCCCCCCCCCCTTATAGAACTTACCCAATGCCAAGAATGTAGCAGATTAAATAAAATCAGTCTCCTGTTTTTGGGGCTTGGCTCGGGAATTGAGCGAAACCATGCTGTGAATTCTGTAATAAGCTAAGCAGAGTTAAAACACGAACCATATGTGCGAGGGTCTCTTGGATTGTTTTACCCACTGAAGAACAAAATGGAATCACTTTAGCTAATCAAGTTTCATATAAAGTTCAGATCAATTCCATATAACCCACTTGGTGATCTAGTGCCTGTATAAGAAGAGGCTAGGCCACCCAACAAGAGGCATGTGGCTTCACTTAGTAAGGTGTGCAATGGGTGATGGCAATGTTCAGTGAGCCCATCAATGACCCCGACAATGCCAAAGCAGACCCGGATGCAGATGTGAAAGGTCTCCGGGGCATAGAGGGCCTTTAACCTCCAGCCAGATAATGGATTGGCCAGGCAGCAGTCACATATGGAATATGAATTTTCTTAAGAGTTTTCTAGAGAGTACTAACACTTCTGTTAGTGCTGCTATTTGGTTTATGAGTAAAGGTCAATTTAACTGGAACACGTTTCTGACAACAATTACATCTACCCCTAAAATTTACCCTAAACTTAAAACTTACCTGTAACTCCAGTAATGATAAAAATATTTCTCCTCACTATACAAAATAATCCCATACCGAAGTCACTACTGTTCTTCTTCGAAGAAAATTACAGGATTTATATAGCAGAAGGTGTGGCATGGCCCACTGTTTGTTTTATTTGATTTGGCCCTGCCCTCAATACATTTGGCATTTATGATTTTCCCTAGTGCTGGCTGCTTTTTCTTCAAATTAAATAGGCCCGGGGGAGAAGCGCCACTTCAGAGCCAAAGGCCCTAAACCTGGAGCTTGCAGGACTTGCATAACTGTAGTCCCTATATGCATTTTTCTGAGCTTTTTCTGAGCTGTGCTCTATTACTTCTTTTTCCTGTCTGTGTTAGCCATTATGTAAAGTGACATTCTCTGCCAGTTCCTGTTATACCACTAATATCTATCTGTATTTGACTCTGTTGTACCCAGCACTCACACTCTGCAACTGTGGGATCATGCATATAGGCTGACAGATTATTGCCATTTGTTCTTTTGGCAGCCTAACTGGGGCTTTATATTATATTGTGACCCCCCCCCCCCAAATTTGGCCTATACAGTTCTATATACAGCGCTATATACAGTATGTTGTTGTGTTTTAGCAGCACTGCCAACAATCAGGCCATAATGACAGGTGACAGCCCCAACCTTCACTGTAAGCGCTACAGAAACTCCTGCCTCTTTTGCCAATGGCCAGGGGTGATCTTGCCATAGGGAGACCGGGGACAATTCCCGGTGGGCCTCACTGCTTTGGGGCCAGTTGGGCTGCTGCTTTTAACACCCACATCCAATTTCTGCCCCCTTAGTCTCCTCTCAGCCCCTTGTACCAGGTCCCACTGTATCCAGGCAAGGCAAAGAACCCCAGCCCCCAGATGGTGTGCAAACGCCGGCTGGCCGCATCCTAGGCCTTCACGCTGGATACACCTGCTCCTGCACTCAGCCATTCAGATGGCTGGGCGCGGGAGTGCACACAGTTAAAGGGAAGCCAGGGATGCGGTGGGCCGTGATTGAAACTTTGCAGGAGCCTCTAGTAAAAGTGAGTACACCGACGACCCTGAGGGTTTCACAAAATGGGTTATCCCGCTATCGGATGTCCTGGGGGTAGGCTAGTTGTGCATAGGTTTTGAGGTTTTAGGTAGAGAAGTCATAGTAGAGGTTTTAAATGTACAATTCCTGATGCTGTTGCACCCTCTGTAGTTAAAGTTTTGGATATGGAAATCTTCTATCCTGATTTGGGATGCCTCTGCTGTGTAAAACCCCCAGTTTGCCTTATTTGCTTACCTCACTGGGATGCCGATAAGGAAATCAGCACTATAGCCATGCTGAGGTTGTGCACAACAAAGGGAACACATGCTTCGGCCCTCCATTCTGAGCTGCTATCTATTGCTCTTTTAACATGAGTAAACCAACATCAGTGGGGCTCAGTAGGTCGTCTATGGCGGCTGCTGACAAGACAGGGGAAAGCCATTAGAAATTGAAGGCAAGTCTTCAACTGACAAAGAGAAATGGTTTAAAATTAGGTAACAGGAATTTAACTTTTAAAACTGGTTAAACAAGTCTAAAAAACCCCAGGGCCAGGTGTTTGGATGCCCCACTGTGTGAAAACCCGCCAATCACTCACAAATCTTACCTTTCCCTAGGCTCCCAAGGTGTGGCGTGCTTAAGCCTCCAGCCATTCAGACAGGCTGGGGTGGCGCAGATTAGCCAATCGGTGATCTCAAACTCGCCAGCTGGCCATGGCTATGCCAGTGAAATAATTATTATTTTTTTTTAACCAAGCTTGCATCACCCGGGGTACTGGATAATGTGAGGGGAACTGGGGTCACATAGAGATTTTTGGTTCACTTTAATATCCCCCTATAGCTGGGCCTTTAAACAATTTACCTTTTGTTTGCTGACTATTTAAATTATCCTTATATTTACCCTATAACAGTTTGTAAGTGACCCAACAGAAAGCAGAATAAAGCTGAATAAGTAAATCCCGAGATTGTAAACTGTTTTGGAACTTTGGTGGCATTTATAGCGCACAAAGAGGAAAGGACGAATGCGTGCAGTACAGTTACCCTGCGGCATACTTTATGCTTTACCTCTGTATTACAAGCAGGTGCTTTGTGCTTGTAAATGAAATGTCAAGTTTTATGGAGAAACAGAATAATAGCAGCTTAAATTGGGAAAGGAGTCGGGTGGATAAAATGATGCAATGGGCAAACCAATAAAGAATCCAAACAGAAAAAAGTATGTTGTTTCAAATTGAGTTTGAGCTATACAGTAAGTCCAATAAAATGCATGTGAGGGGCCCATAAAAATGAGGTCATATACCTGAAAACCCGTCTGCGCATCCCACCCCCCCCTCCCGTACAAGCAAATGAATTATCTTCCAGTGGCTGGGACTACTGTAAAGGCTCCGCCAACAGCCATGATAGCAACCCCCAAAGGTGTCTGTCCAGCTTCAGGGACTACTAGTCCATTAGGTTAAACATGCAGCTGGCCCTCACCACTCTCACCCCTCTCTGAGCTCTTCTCACCCACCCAGCTAAACTTATTTACCCCTTATAATAGAAAGCCTAAAAGCTTACAATTTCCTATAGTAAAAAGCATTATTTTAAAATATAAATAATAATAATAGTTATTAGTGTTTATTTATAAAGTGCCATCATCTTCTGTGGCACTGTACAATGTTGGGCTAATTAGTATAGCAGCCCCCCCGCAAAAAAAGTAAAAACTCCATGAATATCCAAAAGAGCAAAACAGTAATTCAGAGAAAATGCTGTATTAAAATTTAGGCCATTAAAGCCCAGAGAGAAATGCCTTTTCTGGTGCAGTATATATGTACATTAAACAACGCACTGTGACTAAAAACCTTGGGTTTAACAGGGTTAATGACGGAGGGGGCCACAAGGTTCCAGTTCCAGTTTCAAAACAACTGTGCTATTCAAAAAATTGCTAGTGCTGGGAAAAACAAAAAGTGTAAAACACGGAAAATAAGTGTATTGTTAATGCTTCGCATATACAACATATTAGAAGCATAAGAGCGTAAATGCAAAGATAAGAAAAAGGACTATCCTAAATATGCTTGTCAAAACGGCACCCACAGTCCAAGTGGTCGCTGAGGTTGGATTCTGATCGACCCCTGCCTCTAATCATGTGACCATAGAAGAACATGGACATTGAGGAAACAAACTGAAAGGATGGGCAAATTTTGGAACCTTGTCACTGCATCTACAGCAGGCTGCAGGAAAGGGATGGCACATGGGGCAGGCTTCAGGAGAGATCCTTGCTGCTTTATTATTGCCTACTCTTACCTGGACGGATCCTTCAAACCTGATCAAACAGAAGACAAGGCTCCATTTGAAACAGAGATGATCAATGCTGTCCCTAGTATGACCAGTAGCTGTCTAGTCTATTCTGGACAATTTACCAGTCACATTGGTTTTCTCCACCCTTAGCTAACTTTGCACTGCTATAACTCTGCACTTAGATTCTAATTTCATAAAAGACTTTTCTCCTGATGTTTTCAGGAAACCTTACTTGTGTTTGCAGAGACTGAGATCTCCAGCCGGTAAATTTTCCCCACAATTCACACAATATGATTCATGGAACACATTTCCATCATTTTGAGCCATAGCGTTACCCACTTGATTGCCTGGTAGTGTTCCAGCCAATTAGGCCTAATTGTTCGGTAACTAGACAAGTGACTGTTTCTAAATGATAGTTCATGCTCCAAGAGAACTAAACTACTCTGGTCAGCGTGTAGCTGCTCTTTAGCTGCTCTCTTCCTGTAATTGTGAAGCCGGCTGCCGGGCACAAGCTGTAATTTTGCAGCTATTTTAAATAGACGTCGAGATACAGAATGGTCATTTGAAGCCAGGGTTACGCCACCGGCTTAAGGCAGATCTTTTTTTCTTTGCCTTTCCTAAAATGGAAACTGTACTGTTGTCATTTCATGTTTATTCTATCCAGTTTTGGAGTCAGTATTATTCATGTGAAGAAATTTAAATAAAACCATAAAGTCTCCAGGTAGATGGAACTATATTCTCTTTTTATATGTGTACAGTCTAATAGTGTCATGGTGCCCCCTTTTTGTCTGCTTTGGAATTTTTACATGTTTTACATGATTTCAGATGTTTTGTACATATTATACTGAAATACAATTAGAGGCACTGTTCAAAACAATTTTTAATGGTAAATAGGGTCATACATAGCTTTATAGGACATTTTTGGGTTGTAGCAACATTGCCATTAGTAACAGTAAGGATTATGGTGTGATGAAGCCTCAGTGATAGACATGGATGGACATGGGGCTATGTACTGCTTCCCGAATTTTGCATCTGGAGCCTTGTTGGGATGTACAGTATTTACTGTCTCCCCTAGATTATCCAATATATTTCATATACATATTTTTTGCACTTGGTATACTTTTACAATCTGATAGTACTGGATACTTTTGTTATACTTGTTACGGAATTGTACAGTCTAATGGTGTCCCCTTTTGTCTGGTTAGGTATTTTTATATGTCTTGTACAATATTAGCATTGATTCAGCACCAGGCTAAATACATTTAAAACTACTAAACACTAAAATGTGCTAACATTACACTAACATTACACTAACATTACACTAAAATGTGCTAACACTCACGGGCCTAATTCCAAGCCCTAGACATACCCAAGGTGCATCTATTTCCTGCTACTCTTACTGTCCTTCCTAAACAGTCACATGTTATGTATCCTTCTGTGTCAACCAATACTTCCCATGTGCCCATTACCCTACCTTTAACTGCTGTTTATGGAGTAATAAGAGTCAAATGCACTCTGAGGGATGCTGCACACTGCCCGTATTGAGAGATGTCGTACACTGCCTGTATTGGGGATACTGCTCAGTGCCTTTAATGGGGGAGGGGGGGATTCTGCACACTGTAATGGGGTGATTGAGAGGAAACTTTTAGCACACCATTTAGTTGAGAATATTTTTTTCTTATTTTCCTCCTCTAAACCCTGGGTGGTCATGCACGTCTCATGTGTCAAGAAAACTGTATTTACTTTTTAAAAAAGAATAAAACTAGGGCGGGTGTTGTCATTAGCTCCGCAAGGCATTGTCACTGTAGCTCCTTAATCCAATTTTGAATGGTGGAGCATCTCTTCTGTACATTGTAAGAAAAAAATAGTTATGTCATGTGTGTATCTTGCCTAACTTTGGACTTATTTCATAAAGTGTCCCCTGCGACATGCTTCACATTTCAAAATGTTTAGACCTCAATATTTAATCCTATTTTATGTGTGACAGAAGACAAGTGAGGTCACTGAATCGAGCCATTGGTTTGCGTACAAAAGTGCCCAGATAATTTCATTTCTGTGCTTTATTTCCTCGCAAAACAAAACTTAGCATCAAGAAATGTGTGAGATACAGTAAATTGTATTCAATGAAACTATGTTTTGATACAGTCAGTGCTGCTGGTATACAGCCTGTTTTGTGGTAGAATCCATACTTGGCCTAACCACACTGGGTTGGTGCAGAAACATTGGGGTTAGTAACAGCAGGGATTATGGTGAAGGTGCAGTGGTAGTAGTACAGAATACATCCCAATGGAGGTGCTAAATGAGGTAGGACATGGAAATGTTGAGGTTGTTGATGGTTGTGGTGGCGCTGGCAAAAGATGCAGATTGCGGTAGTAAAATTTGGCCAGATTCACCTAAAGCTTAAGGGTATTGATTGTTGTCCATCTTTTTACAGTACTAATGACACACATAGAGAAGGCAATTAAAATTTCATAGACTTTAGTTCTTTAGTAGATTATGACCAGTTTGACATCATAATAGCAGTAATTCCAATGTTCTGTGAATGGTTGGAATTGCAAATTATTATTTCTAGCTACCTCTAACCACATTTTCCTTATTTCAGGTAACCTCCAGAAAACATGAAAGCTCTGTTTCTTTTGTTTGCCTCTGTGGTACTTTGCAATTCCCTGCCTTTTGAGCAAAAAGGATTCTGGGACTTTTCCATGGATGATGGGCTAGCGATGATGAAAGATGAAGCAGCTGAAGAAGGCTCAGGAACTCCAATCCCGGGGATTCCTACAGTTCATACACCATTTGATGGTCCTCCAATGGACTTGTGTCCCTTTGGATGTCAGTGTCACTTGCGCGTAGTCCAGTGCTCAGACCTAGGTGAGTTATTTATGTGCTATTATGGTGGTTAGGTTTATGAATCTGGACTTGAAAAAAGAATGTTGCACAATGTTAAAAGATTTAAAAGAGAATGTTAAAAGATGGCGTCGCCCGTATCCTAGAGTCCTGAACTCTAGTTCAGTTGCAGCCCAGTGGGGGAAAGAATAGAACGAATTGACTAAAACCATTAATATATCAATTTTAGATGCTGGGGAATAGTTTTATAAATGTTTGGAATTTTCATTAATTGATGCTGAAGGTCCAGTTTAAGCCCCAAATCCACCTGTTTATCTGCAGGATGTCCCTGATGGTGAGGATGTAGTGTGCAGGTATCTACTAGAATGCAAGCTCCAGTAAGGGTACTAGTGAGGAAACCAGCACAATAGGGAGGAACAGACCTGTACAGGCCAGACAGGAATATGTGTAAAAATAGGACCAGGTAACACTAGGTCAAGGCAAAGTCAAGAAAGGTCAAAAAAGTACAGGAGAGCACAATGGGCTCTTGGCCCCAGAATGACAAGTAGGAACAAAAGGGTACCAGATAAGGCATAAAAAGACTAGAGCAAGACAGAAACTGAGACAAAACTGAATGAATAGACATTAGGGGATCAGCTACTAAAGCAAGGCCATATATTGATCCAAAGAAAGCTAAGATGACCTAGAGCAGACCTAACCAACTTGGTATTGAAAAAGAAAGAAAATGCTATTATTGCTTTTCAATGTTTACCAAATTTTTTATAGTGAAATTGTAGAAAAACCACATATATACAGTCCATACAATTGGGGCAAGCATAGCAAAAAGCATGAATAGTATAACTGCAATACAGAGTGTTAGAGCAGAAAAATCATATATACAGTCCACAAAAGTGGGATAAGCATAGTACAAAGTATAGGTAGTGTAACTACAAAACCGGATTAGTTATACATGTATCCATATGATTCAAAAAGCACTACATGTAATCTCCAGAAGAACACCTGAAACATCGGGAAGGGTTCCACTGTGTTTTGCTGTACTTGTAGTGTAAGCTTTCACTCTTTCAGCTTTAATTGCCTTTCATTATGACTTTGTATTGGTGTTAGGGAGCTGGCACCTGATGCCATGTCATGACCAGGACTATGCCTACGCCTGATTTCTAATGAATTACATATAGTTCATATTCAAATGGACCATTCTTAAATTCTGATTGGTCTGGAAAATACCATGTTTTACATTTTAGATCTATTGCCAAGGCAATTGTTTTGCATGGACAAAGCATAGCAAAGCATGCAGGGCAAACAAACAATAAACCTCCACTATCTAGTGCTGTATAACAACAGCAGGTCCTCACATACTGGAATGTTTCTTTAGGTTCCCTGCCCACCTCTGCCAGATTTCTCTGATATCCTGCAATCTCCGCTTGGAACCAGCTCCAACCACTCTCTGTCACTCCCAACCTGATCAGGACTCCTGGTCCACTGGCCATCTCTGTTCCCTCCCACTTCCGCTTCATTGTTGAACCAAATCCTCAAATGTGAGCATCTAGAATCTCTCTTGCAGACTGAATAAAAAAAAAAAAACTATTAGGTACTTCTTACCCATCTATATGCTCTTTAAGTGTTTACTTGCTGAAGCTTTGCATTTATAATAAAAACAAATCAAGTAACACTAAAATGAAAAACAGACACTTGCATATCACATCCACATACAATGTTGGGTGGAAACTGCCAGTAGATGAGGCAAGTCCTAAGCAGGAATTACTCATCAGCTATCAACTTAAAGGAGCACTATAGCGAAATTGTGTAATATTAAAAATCTATATAAACATGACGGCTAATGAGAGGAGGGGTTACTTATACACCTGAACTGAATAAAACTTCCGCCAAGACTGTGGTTCATTGTCTCAAGATAGGAATAAAATCCAGGGTGACAGACCTAGAGGCTGATTCATCATTAGCGGCAGGTAGCGACAGATGAGCGTCTGTAGCAGGCATTTACAAAGCGCCCGCTAGTAGTCACTGTGCTCGCCGTGGGTCGCTACCTTATAGCGACTCAGTCGCTGTTCAGCAATGTTGAATACATTGTGAGGAGTCGCTATTTGACCAGTACAGCGATGTATGGGAGCGCATGGTAGCGACTGCTCATAGCGACCGACTCACTCCATATTCAGCAAAAAAACAGCCTCACAAATCTCTGGCGCTGAAAAATACTTGTTTGAAGCCCAGAGCGCAGGAGGCGGTGTGTTTAAAGACTGTTTTCAAGCATCTATCAACTAGTAACAAAGCAAAAACATATAGAACTAGACAAAGTGCAATTTCCGGGGAAATTGCGTGAAGTGGTCTTGCCTCCACCAGTTCTCTACAACTGGAGCGGGCAGAGTAACTGGGTGGAGTGGGCAGAGTAACTGGGTGGAGTGGGTGGAGTAACTGGGTGGAGTGGGCAGAGCAACTGGGTGGAGTGGGCAGAGCAACTGGGTGCAGTGGGCAGAGCAACTGGGTGCAGTGGGCGGAGTAACTGGGTGCAGTGGGCGGAGTAACTGGGTGCAGTGGGTGGAGTAACTGGGTGCAGTGGGTGGAGTAACTGGGTGCAGTGGGTGGAGTATCTGAGTGGAGTGACTTGAGTAACTGTTGTGTGGTTTGAGTCACTGGAGTAACTGTGGAAAGGTTTGACTGAGCAGAGTAACTATATGGAGTAGGCAGAGTAACTGTATGGATTGTTTTGAGTAAAGATAGTAGGCATTCTTTTTTCTATTGCCAGATTATTTATAGACATGTTAGAAGCTATTGTGTGGCTATTTAATTATTTATCTTTTTTAATGCAAATTTCGCGATACTGCTCCTTTAAGGGGAGTTTCCTGAGACTTGGTGTGTGGGCGGAGCAGCTGTAACGAGCCAGGCTGCAGCTGTGTTGCTATGGAAACTCACTCTGAGGTAAACTGAGAATGCACATTAAAACACATTTCTAATGCACTGGTGGTTGCCATATTCAAATGACTGTAGCTTAAAAAGTATACATCCTACAGCAAAGAGCTTTATACTGTAAGAATCACAAGAGCTAGGTGAACAATGTGTGAACATGTCTCTGAAATATTAAAAATGAAGGCACAGTCGCAGTTTAGATATTGCCATTCAAATTTGTGGTGTCTAGAGTGGAGTTTCAATGAATGTCAATGGGAGGTGTGAGTTGCAAACAAAAGGTCATATTGTGAAATCTGTTCGGGCTATGGCTTAGCCTTGGACATTTTTAGCGGCAGCAGGGATAGCTGAACGTTTTGATATAAGATTTGTGTAGGTGGGATTAAAAATGAGGGAGAGGTCGCAGTTTAGAAATCATGTCCTGATTTTTCATTTCACACTCATCTCCCACTCTAGCTTTGAAAATACCTCCCATTCATTCCTATGGGAAAATTGCGCCAGAAAAACGCCAATATTTCGGAAACCGTTTGGCAAAACGTTCCACAAAATATAAGCACACCATTCAGGAACGATCTGCACGTTTTGGTATATTATGGTCTATGTAGTGTCAAAACTGTGGGAGGAGTTACAGTGCAAAAATGCTTGGAATAAAAATAAGAATAATATATCAGCAAGAACAATAAGTGATCTTGCCAAGCAAGACCACTTAATTACATTGTAACAACATTGTAACATGAACACTTTAATGCCAGACCTGTAATGTCATTTCTGAGGAAATATATAAAAAATGAAAAAATTATGAAAAAACAGTTTTTTCAATTCCAGGAGAGGTCACAGAATTATTTGTGATTTTTTGAAGAAAAAAAAAAAAAAACCCACGTTAAAAGAGAAGAAAAGATTCATCCATTGAAATGTATGGGAGAGCGTCAGGTAGCGAGAGGTCATACCTGGCGCTGTGCAAGGCTGAACGCCGGCGCTGTTCGCTGAGGCTGTGAAAATGATGAATCAGACGCTACATGGCGCTATCCCAGTCGCTAAACAGATTCTGCTTGATAAATGTGTAATTGCGTGCAGTGTCCGGCGTACACCAGTCGCTATCTGTCGCTACCTCTCATTAACCAGCCACTACTTGACACTATCCCTTCTTAAATAAGGGCCCTAGTCTATCAGGGGTGACAGAGCATGTCACCCCTGACTTCCTCTTCCTTCCTTTAAAATAAAAAAACAAGCCTGTCTGGATATTTCATGATGCCAGGTGTATAAGTGACCCCCTCCCCCCGCCATCTAGCATATTTATATGGATTTTTAGGGCCATTTGGCCCATTTTTCGCAATTGTGCTTCTTTAATATGGAGGCAGAATCTGTGGCTAAGACAAACATGTTCCAAACCTCCATGAATTTTTGAGGGATACTTCTAGACGTATATGTCATTTTGCAGTAATCCAAGCTGTTAAATATAATACCTTTCAAGGTCATATTGGTTGGCCAAGTCATTAGGCTCATGATAACTTTCGAGTTGATTCTTTGCAGGCAGCACAGGTATGTAAGAAAGTAGGGACGAGCGATTTGGATCAAGTTAGTTCCGAAACAAATCTGAAACTCTAAATTGATTCAGCCTGAAATGTGGTTATCTTCAGACAAATCTGCCATGTCAGATACAGATGAATCAGATGAATCTCAACAAATTCAGGGTCAGATTCAGCAAATTGATTACATTTTAGTCGGATTTGGACAAATAGGAACAAAATAAATCACTTATCCCTTTGCTCCTACAAAAGCAATGTTTCCCGAAATTCCAGTTGAACCCTATTTTCATTTTTATGCATCATTTTGCAGCTGGCCAGTGCAGGAAATCTAAACATTTTTATAAAACAGTTATCCAAACATACATAGCCAGAATTTTATTACACTGAAGTACTTCCCTTGGGGTCCTCAGGGACGGCTGCCTTGTTTCAGCCAAGTAAAGCAATAGCTTGTGTGGATTTTTTTGATCAGCCTAAACTTTAAGACATATGCAGCTGGTACTTGGGGTCCTATTATCCGGCATCTTACCTCATTGCATAGCGGGAAACAGGCCTTGATTTATGGGCCCGCTATGTTTATAAAAGTAATGAGTAGCTGGTGGGAGACGGGGGCCTGATTATAATAATTCCTGACATAGTTTGAAGAATAGTCACTAGTGTTTGGGGAATTCGGAAAAATGGCAAATAATGGCTTAGATGGGCATTCATAAAATTATGAGATTGTAAATGGACTTCTTCTATTTATTGTGATATACATGTTACTTACCTGAGAAAATAATCCTCTTGGATGCTCAAAAATCTGTCCGGGAAAACCCAACTTGGCCACGCTAGAGTGCTGCTCTCACAGCCCAAATTTCCACCAGTCTCAATACATACATGCATAGGAACATGTCTAAGTGGCTGCTGCAGTCCCAGGAACATGGATTATTTTACTATGCCCTTTTAGTAGCCAGTCCCTGGGCTTCCCCTGGAGAATTCCACCCCCTGGGGCGCCGGTAAACTCACCTCCTTCCTGGCTCCATCTTTTGGCTGTGCACTTGCTCCTACCCCCAGCCAATCAGATAGGACGTGCAGGAGATATGGGCGCTCAAGCTCACAATTGCCTAAACAGAGCCGAACATTACATATGCACAGCAAATAGCTCTGATTGGATGAGGGCCCGCACATCTGCCGTTGGACCGGGAAGAGCTTGTATGGGTGGACTGTATAGTCAAACAGGGTTTTGTTCCACTTTAAGTGGTACAAGTGGCCGGCATCCTTAATTGAAATGCCCAGGGCCTGGGGTGAAAATCCAGTATAACTGATTCTCAAGGCAAACGTCCAGCATTACCTGCTGCTCACGTCATAGAAAAATGGATGGTGCCATCAATATTATCCATCTGTGCAGTATCTGTAGAGCACTGGGGCTATACACAGGCATAGACAGACATGGCTGATCATGTTGTTGCCCAACACTGAACAGACAGAGAGCACTATAGTTAGCATCTTGTAAAGCAAGGAGTCCAGGGGGGCATTTAAGTTTGAGGGTCTACTTGGGGATTCTCGCCACCCACTGCGGGTCTGTGCCAGCTTGACTTTAGGTATATCTGAACTGTAGTTGAAAGGATATTCTATTACCTTTTCATGTTTAACCCTAATCCTGTTTTCTTTGAAGTATCATTTTCATGGCGTTGTATCATTTCATGATGCTACCCTCATAGCTGCTGTACCCACTTAGCTGGAAAAGGCTTCCATTGTGCAATCTCCAATGAATTAATGGGAGACCCGGGGCATTTTTCTAATTAATTCTGCACCAGGGGAAGCACCAGTAATTCTGCCATGAATTTCCTGGCGCAGAGCTCCTTACCCTAAACTGGATTTCCTTTCACAGAAGAACACTCTCCCAGGTGTTGCTCCTATCTGGTGGGGCATCCTGATATGGGATGCACTGCTGTCTGTATCCTCATGGATCATTGATAAAGCCCACCCTTCTGGTAATCCCATGGCACAGGCACGGGCGGGCAGCAAATCAGGGTTAGCGACTCCATTCGGTTCTGCTAGCCACACGCTAACCAAGCATGCTGAGAGCTGCATCCCGCTCACTTCAAGCTATGGGGCATACCCGTAATTTGTGATTGGCTCGGAGTGAGCAGGAGTTAACAACCTGTAATGTAGTATCTCAGATAAGGCAGTGAATGAGTTTCATGCTATGACACCCGTCAGTAGCCATGTGACCTCTGTTAATTTATCATTCATTGATGATTTGTCTCTTTTTGATACTTGTTTCATGAGTTGTGTTACTTAGTCTTTTGCTTATGATGCACTATGTGCTTTATTGGGTTGGTTACACATTGTTAAAACTTTGATGGGGGGGTGCAAGCTGCCTTCCCTGCGTCTATGGTGTGTATGCCAATGGTTCTGGCAGAGCACCTTCTTCGTCTGGGACAGCCACTCCTCCAGCATACAGAAAAGGGTGCTATGGTGCCTCCTCCCATAACAAGGCTGTTACTTCTCACAGTCAAGAAGAACCAGCATGAGGGCGGCACCAGTGACAGATGACCTGCCTGCCAGCTCCACATTGCTGGCTTCCTATTCGACAAGTTCTCCTGGTTCAGCCCTGGCTCCTCTTTAATTGTTGCCTTTACCTTCCCTAATCAGGTCCTGCTCCTAATCCCTTGGCATCAACATTTCTGGGCCCCATACACCCTACATCTCTGGGCTCCTTTCCTGGAAGGTCCTTCTCACAGGGAACCCAGAAGTTGCTTTGGGGCTGCCAACAGGGGAGGTAGCTGGGCCCCAAACTGTCCTTGCTGTACTGCTCTTACTGTGGCCTTGATGTCTATGGGCATCATGAAACCAACGTATCTCCTTGAGAGGCAGCGTAAAAGTATGTAGCCAAAGTTTTACATTGCTTTATTATTTTTATTATGAAAGCCATGGTCAGATTACAGCAGTGCCACATAAACCTCATCAAACATTGTTGTGATGTTGTCTCAAAAACGTTTCAAGATCAGCCGTCAATGCTAAGTTCTGCCTGTCTCCTGTAATGCAGCAGAGCTGGACCTGCAGGTTCCCCACCAGGATGCCATGTTGGCAGTGTCTAGGGGTTGTTTGGAACATCTGGATGGCCTCCTCCTTCTCCTGACACAATGCATCACAGGGGATTTGCCGACAGACAGTTCCTCAAACATTTGTAACGTTTTCCATAAAGTTCTACAGACAGCCAAGATACATAAGAGTTGTGGATTTTTTTCTCCAGAATTGGCTCATTCATTTTTTTTTCCTGCACAAATGTCATTGGCTTAAACTCGTGTTTTGCAATGTTTATCTTTTTGCATCCATTCCTCCCACACTTCCATCTCCAGCTCCGAGGAGGTACTGAAAGGGACCAGCCAGAGCTGCCTGAAAGCCATCCTGAAAGAACATCTGGAAAGATCTTTGTTTAGAAACAGGATTACGAAAAGCAGCTGCTTTCTATGTGATACGCACTGTAACAGTTTTTGTTGTTTATACTGGCTGTCCTGCTGTTACTGATGCTGCATTAAGAAATAAAATCAAAGTGGACCATCAATTATTTGGGATGAGTGAGTACAAACACGCAAAACAATTGTAACCAATAGCTGACTCATGATCACCACCATTGATTTCCAAAGGGTTATGCTCCGCAGCTTGGGACTATGGAGCAGGGTTGAGGGACTTTGCCATTTGCAGGCCACCTGCAAACAGGAAATGCTGCTGGGCTTCCTGTTACTGTGCATTGTCATATTATGTCAGTTGAATCCAGGCAGCAGCACAGCTGAGATGTTGGCCAAAATGGCCGCTACCTTTCTTTTTCAACTGCCAGGCTGTTGGTCCGGTTTAAAGCCCAGGCTTTAAAAAAATAAAAGGGCACTCATGCTGTTGATTGTGTGCAGTTCCTGCCCTGAGTGTCCTGCACTGAATTGAAAATCAGAACTTGATGCTCAGGGTCAAGGGTGTACACTAAAGATTGATTTTGGGCTTGGTAAGTGAAGGGAAATCCCAAACATAGGTTCTCCTCAAAGTGCACTTATACTTAAAGGGAAGTATATGTAGTCACCTCCTTTCCCCGGCCCAGTGCCCCAAAACAGCCCGTGTTTCTTTTTTTACCTCAGCCTCTGCCCAGTATTCATAACAACACGAACTGGATGCACTCGTCCATATTGCTTCTTGGCTGAGCAGTCCCAGCCCCCAGTGATGAGTCAGTTAGAGTACACACAGCTCAGCACTGGGAAGCACTTCAACCTAACTGTCATTATGTAACAGTTTGGTTGTATCTGAATGAATTAGCATATGGCTGCCTTTCACCATAATACTACTTCCTGTTGTCCTGTTGTTTTTTCCTGGCGTTTTTATAAAATTTGGGCAAAAGCTGAGGTAAAAATTAAAGAAACACAGTTTTGGGGCACTGGGCTGGGGATGGAAGGTGGCCACATAAACTTCCTTTTTTGAGTATAGGTGCACTTTAAAGAGGACCTCCGGTCAAAAATGCAAAGTTTAGTAAATTGCTCTCCTAAACCCCCTCTTTCGCAATCAGTGATATAAATTATTTGATGGGGCTTAAAGCGGACCTTCACCCTGAATAAAAGTCTATCTTACATGTTTCCCCCATCCTGTACATACAAACTGCCCACATGAAAAATCATCCTACCTGCACCTAGTGCATTTTCTGAGACTTTAAACATCCAAGAGGGCGGCCCATGGAGTGTGAGGCTGCCTGCAAACAGGAAGTGTCTTCTGACTGTGCTGCTTTGCATTCTGGGATTGCTGTCTTTTTTCTGACCCCCAGCTCTGCTCTGTCTGTGCAAAGCACAGCTATTTCCCCGCCCCCTGCACTTTTGCCCCTTTCCTCTTCTCAGTATGTGGTGTTTTTTGAAGCAAGATGGCAGAACCCGTATCCTAGGGTCCGTTGCAGCCCAGTGGGGGAAAGAATAATAAGTAAGTGACTAAAAACTAAAATATTTTATTTTTAGATGTTGGGGAATAGTTTTTTAAGGGTTTGGACTTTTCATTAAATGATGCTGAAGGTCCGCTTTAAACCAGACCAACACAACAAACAGTGCTCACCCCCCCCAGGACAATTTTGATTGCTGCACATCAAAATTAATTTACCTTTTTCTAACACCTGGAGTAGTAAATTTTAGAAACAAAATGGCGGATCATGCATTTGCGGACCGCCTGCAAACTGGAAGTGCCACTGGGTTTCCTTTCTTTCTGTGCATTGTCAGTTATGTCAGTTGAATCCAGACAGCAGCATGGCTGAGATGCTGGGAGTGGAAGCTCCAAAATGGCCCCTATCTTTCTTTTCCAACTGTGCCAGGCTGTTTGTCCGGCTTAACTAGCAGTGACTCCCTCAATTATATGTCTACTTCCTGCCTACCTATCATATCTGTCTCTCGGGAACCTGAGATGCAGTCAGCTATCTTTAGTACATCCACTCCAAATGGCCGCTGGTGGCTTCCCTGCTCTGGACTTTATAGCACCCCCAACTGAGGGCTGCATGAAAGGCATTATGTGTAAGCTAGCTAGGAGTACTAATGGGTAAGTAAATGGGTTATTGCAGTCAACCTGGGATGGGTGGGGCAAAAGTTACAAATCCATCCTTTCTTAGAGCTGGACTACCTTGAGGTTTCTGAAAACTGATTGTCAGCAAATGTTTCAGTTGTTCATAATACCCCGAGGACCTTCTTTTTACGCCCTCCAGCATTCCCACCTTTTGTCCCTGGAAACACCCAAAATGCCATTATATGCACTGTGAGATCCTGGGTTGGGCTGATGCCCGGCTGGTGGCTTTTGCCATTTATTACCCCGCCTGCAGTTTGGACAGCCGGGTGTCAGCAGAGCTCCTGGGTGTTCTATTTCTCCCGCACATGGTGTTAGGCCTATTTAAGTGAGAACAGCCCTTCTGCTGGTGCAGCAGGATTGTGTTTACTCTGTTCCCTTTGTGTGGATGTATCTCATGGACTCTCTGTACCGCTGGTGCTTCTGGATCTCAGTCTTCATCTGAACCTTATATCGGAAGTCCTCTATACTGCAGGCTTCCTACCGTTTCCTGGAGGCTGCCGGTCCCTGTGATGGGCCCTTGGTGAGTGCACCAGCACCTGAGAGTCCCTCTTTTTTGTTTATGTTCCCTTTTGTATATGGTTGGGTTTAGTTAGTTTTGGTTTTGGTTTAGTGTTAAGAAACATAGAAACATAGAAGGTTGACGGCAGAAGGAGACCATACGGTCCATCTAGTCTGCCCTTTTGTGTATACTGTATGTGCTCTTACGATGGATGTATCCTTATCCCAGGCATGTTTAAATGCACTTACTGTCTAATTTTTCAACTATCTCTGCTGAAAGTTTGTTCCAAGCATCTACTACTCTTTCTGTAAAATAATATTTTCTTACATTGCTCCTGATCTTCCCTCCGACTAGCTTCAGGTTGTGCCCCCTTGTTCTATCATTAAGCTTCTTCTTAAAAACACTTCCCTCCTCAACTTTATTGAATCCTTTCACATATTTAAAGGTCTCAATCATGGCCCCTCTCTCCCTTCTTTCCTCCAGACTGTACAAATTAAGTTCTTTAAGTCTTTCCTGATAAGTCTTTCTACCATTTTTGTTGCCCGCATTTGGACCTGTTCTATTTGAATAATGTCTTTTTGCAGGTAAGGTCTCCAGAACTGCACATAGTATTCTAGCTGTGGCCTTACCAGGGCTCTATACAGCGGCATCACAACCTCCCTCTTCCTACTGGTGATGCCTCGAGCTATGCAGCCGAGCATCCTGCTTGCTTTTCCCACTGCCTGGCTACACTGTCCACTCACCTTGCAGCTATCAGTAATCAGTACCCCTAAATCTCTCCTCCGAGGTCCTGGCTATCACCGTACTGCCCATACAATGTTCTGTACCCTGGCAAGATTTTTCTGTTCTTTTGTTTAATGGTTTGTTTGCCTTTTGATCAATGAAATGTCCTTTAGTCCATTAATCCCCATTTTGTGTCTTGCTCTGGCCAAAATATCTGTTTCCCTGGAGGAGAGTTCCATTAGCAGAACTCTCCAGCCTGATACTCACAACTCTTGGTCGCCCACCATGAACTGCTGCTAACCTATGGGGTTCACTAGCAGGATGCTGTTATTGATGGTCTTATGGCTGGCTGTTGAACTGACTGGTGGGCAGGAAAATGGGCTCCGGGTTCATCTTTCTGGTGTTGGGCATTTTGATCAGGAATGATCAAGGGAGGAGGAAGCTGTGGCTGTGAGGCAGCTGTGCGTTGGACCTGATTGATGTCACTGGTAATTTATCTGTCATGGTGTGAGGTTCCAGTGCAACCACTTAGGTTGTCCATTGTCTTAGGGTTACACTGGCCATTTGGCTTTAATGCTTACTGCTACTGAATCACTTATTTGGGCCAAGCATCCAATGAAGAAAAAATGATATTCTGTGGTAGGAGCAGATTACAATAAGTTCAGGCAGCTGACAGGTCAAGACATTGCTGCAAGAAACATCTGCTGAACACTCATTTATCATAGTAAAACATTAACATCCATGTCGTCTTTGTATATGATGGATCCCGAAATAGTGATCAGATTTACTTTTCCCTAATTCCAAAATTCAAATATTTTATTTGGGGTTTAGTAGACAGAAGCAGAGTGAAGAAGTCGTTGTAGGCTCTGAACTATTTATTACCATGAAGGTTGCTAATTGGAAATTGCTAATGAGTGTAACAACATGTGTTTCTACAAAATGGAATGAGGAAGCCTGAGCTGCTCTCTTTAGACCTTGAACCCCTATTTTATTCCTGTGTACTGTACATGCACAAAGTCAGACATGTTAACTCAACCTTTTCTTTCCTGGACTCTTACCCTGCAGTGTTATGTATCCTTTCCATATTGCCTATATCAGTAAGCCCTTGTGCTGCCTGCTAGACAGACCTATGTGTTAGTATGGTGTGGTCCATGCAATATTCACTTGATCTATAAATAAATTCACCACTTTTGGCATATTTAGCACTTTCCCCTGCTACCCTCTAACAGGGAGCATGTCCGTGCGAGGCATTCACTAATGCTTGGCCCGGGCACGCGCCCTGCTGGAGGGATAGCGGGGATGCGGCCGCTGCTCGCACATGTGCCGTTAAACTGAGAAACAAGGTAAGTGTATGGAGCCACCTGGGGTGTTTCACAAACTGGGATATCCTGATTTTGGATGCCCCGGGGGGAGGGAATCGATCAGCTCAGAAATTCGGAGATTCCCGGGCCGATCGCCGCAGGTTTTGGTCCGCTTTTAAACTATCGCAGGGCGCTCTGGTTGAAGTAGAGCCAGATGAAACCTGGCGCTGTAGGTCGGATCCCATAGAGTATAATGGGCAGAACTGGATTGAAGTGTTTAATGGTTATAATTAATATTAAACACATGTATTTGTACAGAACTTGCATTGGGGCTTGTCAACGCAGGTCGGTATTGTCACAACCTGAATTTTTGGGGCGGGTTATTATTTGCAGCCTAAACGCACTGTAAAGTTTGTCCCCTTTGTCTCCAGCAGTGATTTCTTGTTGACTGTAATGAAGAAACGCTGATCAGCGTCAGGGAAAATACAGTGCCAAATATTTCAATGTGGGAAATTATGATAAACTTGCTGTTGGGCGCTGAAAAACAGCAGTCCAAAATGACGCTCACTGTTGCTGGGATAATCGGCTGATGATGTAGGCTGGCCAATGCGTTCTGCGCGGCGACTGCTAGCGCCAATGTAGTCCACGTCAGATACAGTGTCAGATAAGACCAAAATGATGGTGCTCCAGAAATGGCGCTATAGCAAAAAAAGGTGCTATATGGCACACATCATAAATAAGGCCCTTATGTGTGCAGTGTCGCTTGTTTATTTTCATATATCTTTTCTGCATGTGTAACTTATTTATAGCTAATTGCAATGGTGGTGATAGAAAAGATTTGTTTTTCAAAAGCTCATGAATAAACCTTGCCACACCCCTGTCACACACATCACCAGTAGAGTGGTTTCCAAGCTTGATGTCTCTGGCAAGCTTGTTAATTGAGCTGGCACCCCAACTCCCCAGCTTGGTAGCCCAGAAAAGGTTGCTATGGTGATCCTGCTTTTTCAGAATGAGGTGATTTCTGCTCATTCAGTAGGTCGCTTATTCCGAAAGAAGACCATTTTCATTAATGGCCAAAACAAAGGTTATCAAGGGAATCAAAGAATTGCAATGTAGCACAAGAATTGATGTAGCACAAGAAGTTCGACCACTGGGTCCCCAAAGTCCCCGTCCCCTCAGGTATTTACAGTATATTCTTAATCTGTGTACTTGAAACATTTAAGGGTATATGGACTAGTGCTGGCTTGATTAAAGGTTTAAAACCTGGAAGTGGACCTATAGTCAATAATCCATCCTGAAATCAGGCATAGAGCTCTTGATGGTGGATGAGAAATAGTTGTGTACTGTAGTGAAGCATGTCTCCTATTGTGCTGGAGATACAACAGCTTTAATGTATTATGGTATGTTTATTGCATTTATAGCGCTGTAGGGACTACAGTTTATTGATAGGATGGTAGATGGCGCTGTTCCTTATGGGTAGGCTCTCTGTTTTCTATGTTGTATTTCCTATTTTTCAGTATAAAAAAATGTGTTTAAAAATAAGTCAGTATCTCAATAATGTAGGGCCCATGGCATGCGGGGGTAGCTAAGGTTAGTTTTCTGTTATCTGTTTAGATGGAGCTCTGCTAGGGGAAGGGCTTGCTGATGGCAGGGGGGGCACTCCCTGGCACAGAGTTGCAAGATCGGGTGTAGGCCTTCTTTTATCTAGAGAAAGGAGTATGACAGAGCCTAAAATTTCAAGAGTCCTAGTTACAAGCTGCTGGTGTGTTGGCACCCATTGTGTCATCTTCTCAGCATGCTATACAGTTCTTCTACAGATGGTATACACAGGGAGTGTTAAAGCAGCTCAAGAGCCACCAGTGATAGTCCTGGTGTCTAACAGACTTCAGGACCAGTCACTAGCCTGCCCCCGGGGCATCTGAATTTGGGATGCCCTACTGTGGGAAACCCCGGGCTCCCACGCTGCATCCCTGGCTTCCCTGTAGCCCTTCTCAGACTATAGGGAAACCTGGAAAGTCAGCCGACATTCTTGAGATTAGCTTAATAAAACTATACAATCAAAGAAACCTCTTGATGGAGCCGAATATATTCGGCTCCATCAAGAGGTTTCTTTGATTGTATAGTGTTAAGGAGCAGATTAGTGCACTCCCTAATGTCTATTATAGTAAGGGTGGTGCTGATCCCTCTTTATAAAAAAGCTTAATAAAACCAGGTCGACGTGGCCCTTGTGGTGGAAAACCCTGTTTTCTCTTTGATTTTTAGTTTTTTAAACCAGCCCATCACCGAGCTGACTTCATTGCCTATGGTATCTGGGGTGGGAGGGCAGTTGGGGGGGACCCAAAAAGGGTTTTGTGCCGTTTTGAGACAGTTTCTTTATTCTTACAACATCCTTGAGGTTAGTCTATAAAAGATGAACTCTGGCCATTATAAATGCAAACAACATGGTACAGTTTAGGTAAAGATCTCTAATATATGATAGTGTTCACCAGAAATTCTTACCATAAGGGACACGTTCTATAAAATGAGGTGCATAGGCTGCAGAATGAGGTGTTTAGGGTTCATCTAAGATCCCTGTGGGCCAGGACCTTCCGGCAGGGATTTGCCCCATATTAAAGTGAGCCCACTGGCATGGCTGCTGCTGTCCCTCTCACCAGTTGACCCCTGTCACCCACTCTGACCCTAGTTGTGCAGTTTCTTGGCATACACTACCTCTGCAGGGATCTACATGATGAGTATGTTTTAAAATGCTAGGCCTGGAGTTATGCTGTGCAGGGGAGGTGAGCTGAGCATCCTCTTTTATCTTTAATACCTACAAAAGCTCCAGTCAAAACGTCTTCTGTAGTCTTGACATTGTGGAAAAGTCTGAAGTTAATCAGAATCGTCAAGTGGGCCAAAGCCTTGGGTAACCTGGTTCTAGAGTCCAGGATTCCAGGACCTATTTACAAATTGCTGTTGAGGCATTCTGAGTTAGGATGCCCCGAGTGTAAAATCCCCTGAAGGTTCATTGCAACTGCTACTGCTCACACCCACCATCACCATTTCAAGTGTGCCAGGCACAGTGTGGGTGCAGACCAGGAATACTGTCAGGGGACCACACATTCACATTGGGAATGTCAGATTGAGCGGAATATATATGAACTGGTTGTTTTACACACACTGGAGCATCCAAAATTAGACCTTAAATTGAGTTCACTTTAAGGAATGAGTTGGCCCTCCTAGTTGGTACTGCAGCAGCCTGCCAACATTGTTGGCTCTGGTACCAACAACTTGCACGCTACCTGGCATTGGTGGACATCTCTACTGCCAGGCACGTGGGCACGTAGGCTTCCTTGTTAATTGATTGATAGCAGTGGCCAATCAAAAGCAGGGAAGCGTGCATGTATGCTGAAGCTGATATGGAAGCACCCAGGTGGGCTCAGATGGCAGGACTAGGTGGGCTGGCAAGTAAAGGGGGTTTGTGATTTGTAATTGCCAGGACTGTCCCTTTAAATTAGCAGTCATGCTTGTAGCAGGCATGTGTGCACTGACAGGTCTGACATTTAGCAGGCAGTGTGCAGTGTGAGCACATGAGGAGCCTTGCACGGATTTGCTGACTGATAGAAGAATCCCTGGAAACAGCCCCATTCAAATATGCAGCAATGTGTTTAAATGTACATTACCTAACAGCATGAGAATGTCAGGAGATGCTTAACATACAGGGAAATAACCAGAACAGTTCCCACACAAGCGTATTTGTTGTAGGAGAGTTAGAGAACTTTTTGACCTGTTTTTTCTGTTCCAGTGTCCCATCTTTAGCAGCAGGTGGGTTACACTGGTGAAGAATGTATGCTTTTAGACCCATAATGCCCCGTTTTGGTGGAATGTGGTGGTGTAATTACTAACAGAGAGGGTTTCACATCTTCTTCTTCCTCCTCAAGCTGAGTACAGCTGGCAGCAGTAGCACAAAGGACTTATGGCTTCAGTACAGATTCACATTCACAGATGGTACATTCTCTTCCCTTCAGCTGGTCCACTAGGCTGCCGTAGGCCCACTAGGCTGCCACTAGTCTTCCAGTTTCCTGATTGCTGGCTTCTGTGGTCTCTTACTTCAGGTTCTGTATCTCTAATCTCCTCAGCTACAGCTTCTTTCTCAAGTATCATCTGGTCTGGCCCAGCCACATCACCATAGGGGTCATACTAATTATTTGGTGAAGCCAGTGTGACTTGCAGTGTGCATTGTGGTTTGGATTCCAACCTGCATCTCAGTGAGATTTTTGCGTTAGACACAAAAAAGTGAAAAGAAAAAGTTTTTTTGTACATTTTTCTCCCCAAAAATGACCTATACCTGTGATGGGGCATTTTTACGTATTAGGTACATAATTTTTCTTATGAGGTAAGGATGTTTTTTTACGCTTGGAAACAACAGCACCCTTAAAAATTGGTGAATTCATTAGCATATCCCATAGGGTGCTGTTATTTCCAAACTTAAACAAAAATATCCTTACCTTATAGGAAAAATGATGTACCTCACCTGTAAAAGTGTCCTGTCACAGGTAATTTTTGGGGGAAAAAAGGTAGAAAATTATGTTTTTTGGCACTTTTTTGTTTCGAAACGCTAAAAAGCTCACCAAAATGCAAGTTACAATTCACACCACAATGCACTCTCACAATGGCTTCACCAAATAAATAGCACGACTGCCCATATTACCTTGGTCACATGCTGCATACCAGTACAGGATCATGAGGACCATGATGTGGCGTGGAGTATCCAGCTGATCCTCAAGTTCCATAAAAAAAATTAAACATCCAGATATTTCCTTTTTGACTTTGAGATTTAAGCATGATTACTGACATTTTAATCCAATTTCATTTTTACAGCTGGAATAGAACCATTATAATTCAATAATTTGTGCATCCAACCACATATGGTTTTGTATCAAAGCCATTGTATATTAAAATGGAAACCTAATGCTAAACAAAATCAAACACCTTGTATGTACAAGCACAGTACAGCCATAGAAGGAGCCGGTAGACTATAATATCAATGTGTTGAATGTATCTAACTGTACATTTTCTGAACATGAGCTGTTTTGTTTAGGGGTCTATCATTTGTGCCAACTGCCAATTTAGATGTATTTCGCACAATACTGGATGTTAACAGATTAGTGCGGGGCTTGACCCCAGCAATTCACCAATTTTTCCCTGTGGTGAGCATATCAATGATGAACTGTATCCAGAGTTTTGTAGCACTAGTTGTTCTGAGTTATGCAGTTTTTTTTTTTTTTGAGTCATGCATGCTCAATGTTGAGCAACTTCAGGTTGAGTTAAATCAACAGCTTGAGTCAAAAACAAAGAATCCTCTTTCAAACTGTTTATCCAATTCAACCCCTGGGTGAAGTAATAAGGGCTGATGACTTTAAGTACCAGTAGATCACTTTTACCACATACATCCCATAATTTATCATTTCCAGAACACATTGCTCTTAAAAAAATACAGAATAATGATCAAATTATCATCTGCCAAGCAGACAAAGGTGTTAAGGTAGTCATTCTGGACAAATCAGCCTACACGGCTGAGGCATTTCGCCAATTAGATGATCAGGCCACATACAGATGTTTACAAAATAATCCTACTTTACTGTTTTAAAAACAGCTATTTAAATTACTCGAAGAGGGGGCAGCCTTGGATAGTCTTACATCTAAAATGGCAGATTGTTTGATGGTAGATAATCCTACTATATCGATTTTTCATAATTTACGGAAAATCCACAAGGAGGATTACTTTCCCCAGGGTGGTCCAATAATGGCTGGTATAGGTGGCCTCAGTGAACTATTTGGTTGTTGGCTGGACCACCATCTCCAGCCACTAGTCCAGGATATTTATGTGCTACAGGCCACCTTATCGATTGTCTTATTCGTGTCCAGTGGTAAGAAGGGGCGTCCTGGTGCGCAATTGATGTAGCATCAGTTTATTCTAGCATTCCCCATGATCTAGCCCTCAAATTCCACATGGACCTTTATTCCCAGTTTCTTCTTATAGTTACAGACTATCTACTTCACCATAATTATTTTATGTTTGACTATTTTCTACAACTACGGGAAGCATCTATGGGAGCACCATTTTCCCCTTCATTGGCAAACTTATATATGGGGTGTTGGGGGCACTTCCATACCTATGGCACTGCCATTAAATATTGTATTTTCATTAAAATGTATTTAGGTACATAGATAAACCTTCTCCTAATGTGGAGGGGATCTCAATCAGAATTAGATGGGTTTTATTGCAGCAGTGAATGGCCATTAACTTAACAAAAAAAAAAAAAAATAATTCTGGATTTAATTCAATTCTTTCAGTAGACAGGGACAAATGTACCCTCATCACCACTACCTCTAGAAACCCCAAAGCAGGAAACAATATTTTGATGGCCTCGAGCTGCCACCCTAATCAAACTTTCAAAGCCATTCCTGTGGGTGAAATGACCCGAGCTAGACGCAATTGTATGAAAGATGAGGATTTTCTGATTGCCGCACATAGGATTGGTGATAGACTGGGCCATAGGGGGTATCCTTCTTGGATGCTCTCTTGTGCTAACAATATTACCTTTAAAAAGTCTCTGACCTGACAGGAAACACATCTCTCCCTACTGTCATTTACACAAGGTGCTGTTACCTTTAGTACCCCTTATCTGGTCAATGTATTTAAATTGATATTGCCTTTTAGCTTATTTATAGCCATGGTCGACTGCTTGTTATTTATTTTAGATTTATCATCAATCACTTCCAAAAGTATCATGATATATTTACATGTGGGTTATGATTTATCGGTCATTGGGCATTGTTCCATCTATGAAGTATTAGATCGTTATGTTATATTATTTATCACTTATCCTTTTCTGTTAATTATTGGGGCTTGCCAGTGCCTGGAGTATGATTCCCACCACCATATTTCTGAGCGACAGAGATGCAGATCCATGGCTAAGCTTGGTACTCCCATGGTCTCCATGGATGCTTGGTGTTGTGTCACGCGAGACTCTGCGCATCACCCACTCTTCCTGCTTCCCATCCAATGATGGCAGAAGTTATTTTTGCAGAGAATGTCTCTTTACATAATTTTTACATCTTTCACTTATAAATCAAATCTGATGGTCCAATAGCTGGTTAGTATTGGATAAAAAAACTAATAGCATTTTTTTTGACTATTTTTAAGGCTTCCCAAACAACCCAGACAATCCAGAGACACCACACATACATTCTGAGACAAGTTCCATGGTGCCACAAGCTGCTGCCATAATGTTCTGCAAAGTTACAGACTGGAAATGTAAAGGTCAGCCATGTAAACTGAGCAGTACATTAAAGAACCTCTCAAGGCAAAATTTAAAAGGCAAAAGCATAATTACCCAAAGAGTTGTAGTTATTATCCTCAGTTCTAAGCCATGCCTTCCAGTGTTCTCTGTAAGCTCTGATATTCACAGACTGGGATTGCCACATTTAGTATGTGGAGGGAGGGGGAGACCCTTCTTTTTGTTGTACTGTTAGTTCCAGCGCTCATTAAACTTCGATTATTTCTTGTCAGTAAATTTTGCACTGAACTTCCAGATGCAGGAAGGGTAGGGTCCACCTTCTGGTATAGCAAATGGTGGATGCACTAGAAACAAGGCAGGGATGTTGTATAGAAAACGGGCTAGGAATCAGCAACAACAGCTCAATACAGCAGCCTAGCAGGATTAACTTGGTATACGCATCCACAACCCAAAAAGAAATATTTTAAAAAGCGTTCACCGTTGTGACCAAAAAGCCTATTCTCTGAGGTGGAAACCAAGCCCAACCACTCACAACTTGGTTTGCCCATTTACAGACCAAGGCAGTATTCTAGAAAGTGGCCTTCTAGAAGAGCAAAATAGCCCTTCCGAGGTTAGAAAAATGCCAAATAAACCACAAATCCGGCAGTTGTTAAATACATCATCCTTGCGTCCCTTTGAAATCAGAGAGCATAAGCTCAGAACTACCAGAAACCACTGGGAACATTGTATACCTATCTGGAGAAGTTGTAAATTATGACCAAAAAGCACTTGCTTTGAGGTGGGGGAAATCCAGTTTTGATTCACGAGGCAGGCAGAACATTCCGCTGTGTAAACAACTCCAGAAGCTGAATGGAAGTATTTGCTGGCCACATCATAAACTGTTTCTTGATGTTTGAAAGTATTTGTACATTACTGCTAATATTTACAATGCAGGTTGATAAGAGCACATGCTACACACAGAGAATTAGGAGACATATGAATCTTTTGTCACCAAAAGTTGTGTTATCAGTTTAGGATGGGTTGACCCTTCAATTCATAGATATTATTGATATGTCCACTCTAAGCTTGTGAAAACTAAACTTGGTTTGTTTTCCCTTTATTTTAAGGTCTTACAAGCGTGCCCAAGAACATTCCAAAGGACACTACTCTCTTAGATCTCCAGAACAACAAAATTACGGAACTTAAAAAGGATGACTTCAAAGGACTTTCCAACCTATATGTAGGTGTCCCTTTAATACATTATGCTACAAATGTAGTACAGAGTGCAATATGTACATACAAAGACTCCCCCCTACCTTATATAGGATATGCTCAGAAAATGAAAGTTTCACCAGCAGGTATAACATTTCTGAAGCTGGTTTATCGATACTTGAAGACAGTTTACCAAATCATTGTCAGTCTGAATATTATGATTTTGCCTGTTTTTTTTTTTCCAATCGTTGGAAGGCCAATCTCACCACACACATATATAAAAAAAACTGATTGTCAGTGTTAAAAGTAGTCAAATTAGTGGCATGTGAAAGAGATGCCACTAGGTGTGTCTACGGGACACCAAACAAAATTGTTCGAACTAACGATATTATTAAATAGGTCTGGACCAATAGTGCACTGCTGCAAATGAAGGTAATGGCATGTGCTTATTCAGTCAATTTATAGCAGTCAGAGGAGGTGCTAGAGGGGTGTGACCACACTACACTTGACATGTAGGGCCTTATTTAAGAAACGCCATGTAGCGGCAAGTAGCGACAGGTGTTTTTCGTGAGTGCCACCAGCAAATCATATGTATGATGCAAAAAAATGTTTAGCACCTCTCCTAGGGCCATGTAACGTTCCATGTATCAAGAGCTTCGGGTGTTTTGTTAGCACCGGTGTTCCCTACAGCGCCACATCACATCAAGCGCTCATTGCTATTCTCCCATAGACTACAATTAGCCATTCCAGTCCCGTTATTTTTGGTGACTTCTGGTTAGCATATTTTCATTTTTTTGCGCTCAGTCAAGTGACACTGGATCCCTGGCCTGTTCAGAATGTTTTTTGTTTTCATTATTGTACTTAGGTTACGCATGGCTAACTTGCGTTTTCATACCTGCCAATCATGTGTCATGTCATTTGTATGTTCCTAATGTCATTCCATGTGTTTTCACTTGATCACTGTACTTCCATCCCCAGTTAAAACCTTCTTTTGTATTGCACATAGCACTGTATGCCAGAGTATTGTGTTTTTACAGCGTTCACAACTTGTTAAATACAAATGATTTCTGGCCCTCCCCACCAGTGATACCTGTTGCTATCACCATTGGAAAAAAGACAAACAAGACATAGAACCACGGGTAGCCTAAAGCGCCGAACCCTAACAGCGCCACCTGCCTGTGCATTGTGGCTCAGGCACTAATAGTGTCTTGGCAGATACTCAAGTGGCGCTACGAGGCGCTAATGAAAAATTGGCCTACAAGATAGATTACAATGCATGTATATATGAGGCAGCCACGTCAAGGCCATTCAGTTTATGTCCTGTCCCTAACATTATTAAGCAAAAAGGAATTTGTGCAGACATTGCTCCTTCTTTACTGGTGTGTATACAAGCAATGCAATTCATAATCCAGCCTGTACAGCTTTTTCAATAGTAACTGTGCAGAATGTTACATTTATTTTCTGTCCACTACTGCACTGCAGGCAGAAAAGGTGCAGAGCATTATACTGAGCTTTAGAGTATGTACAGGCAAACTTCAGACAAAGAGATTCCTTTAGTCAAGAAACATAACGTATTCAGCTATGATGTTAAGAATGGTATAATTAAACAGAGGCAAAACAAGAAAACTTAAATAAGTGGCCAAACGTGCAAAAAGTGGTGTAAGTAGTAATATAGCAACTGCATGTAACAAAAGCTTGTAAAAGAGAGGTTTGGAGTATGTCACGGTTGTAAACAGAGTTTTGGGTTTCCTGACTCTCTGGATGTGACCTGCTCTTGGATGGTTGGTTGCAAATCTAGCTAAAAAAGATGCAAGATATTCCTTTGTCCCTGCCAACACACTGGTGCCTCCCATGACAAGCAGGAGGAGTGTGTCCTTTCGGCCTTTTGCCAAGCCACCCTTGTTCTGAGCTTTGGCCCTTTCCAGCATGAAATCCTGAGTTGAACGGTACAAGATGAGACAGTTTAGCCACTCTATGTTTGGTTTAGGCAACTGCGCTGCCTTTAAACACCATACCCAGGTTTACCATCACATTTCACCTATCTGATAATTAATACATCTTTTCTGGCCTATTAACCTATTTACTAAAAGGAACCAGACAAAAGTTATTAAATTACTAGAACAGAATACATTAAAAAACAAACCAAGAATTATCTAGAGGGTAAGGTGAAAATGTATTCAAGGAGTCAGGGTTAACAGGTCAACCCACACAGCAGAGGCTCAAAAATCTGAGGTCAGATAACGTTAACAATGATGTTTCCTGTCTAATAAGCAAATGCACCAACAAATATTGTAATGAAAGCCTAGATGGCAGATGTTCACATCTACTAGAACCAAACATGATGTCTGAAGGCAACCAAGGGGCCCATCAGGGCAATGGTGTCCACAATGTAGTGCCTGCACATGTCTGCTTTGTGATAAGCACACTTTTCCTGCCAACATCCTGCCAACTACAAAGAACATCTGGCCAAGGAAGAGAGTGGCACAGGACTGTCCAGAGGCAAAAATTGTGTGTGTTGACATCTTTCTTCATCTGGGTTGGAGTTACCCCGTTGAGCCAGTGAGTTATTCACTAGTAGTTACTTATGCCTTTAGCTAAATGATTCCATGCTTAGTATTTAGGGTGTATACCTTCTGTCACTGTAATACAAATAATAGAAATACACTGCCTGCAATAGATATACCATTGAATTGCTATAAGGAACTATTTACTGTCAGGCCTGCTATGATTCAGAAACTTTAGGGAGTTTAGAGGTTTCAAAGCAGAAGAGTGGCAAAAGGTGGAGTGGATGGAATTGTATTGGCCATTATTCCCCATGCTCCACCCTCCGTCTCTCACGAGTACCTGCCTGGCCAATCCTCCCCCACTAAGCATCTTTTGTAGCTGCTGCGGGCTACTACATTCCTCGAAGTGTATAGTTAAATTTCCAATCAGTTTCAAAAGATGAGAGCCAATCACCTAGACTTCCCAAATGAGCAGAACGTTATACTTTTTTGGTTAACATTTCTTCTTTTATTTATTCTAGGCTTTGGTATTGGTGAACAACAAAATCTCCAAAATAAATGAGAAGGCATTTGAACCACTTCAGAAGTTACACAAATTGTACATCTCTAAAAACAATCTGGAGGAAATACCCAAAAGTCTGCCCAATGCACTGGTAGAGCTGCGCATCCATGAAAACAAGATCAAGAAAATCCCTAAAGATGTCCTCAATGGCCTAAAAAGCATTAACTGCATAGGTAAGTGTGTAACGGGGTTGCGCAAATACAGTGCACAGCCTCAGGTTCCCCAAAAATCAGGAAGTCAACAATACTCCCTAAGTATTTTGTTATCTTATTTTATGCCCAAAAAGATTATTAGATAATGACTGATCATTTATTTTTCTTCCATTCAGAAATGGGAGGAAACCCTCTTGAAAATGGAGGCATCGAAAATGGAGCATTTGATGGCGTCAAACTTAACTACCTGCGTATCTCTGAAGCCAAACTGACCGGCATTCCTAAAGGTACACTAAACTGATATGTTACAAAAAGTGTAGATCTGGGTAGAACTTTACAGCCTAACTGGCCAGGGCAGACAGTACATCAATTCCACATTGACCTCTGTGCCTTAGAACTGCAGTAAATAGCTGACCCCAAAATCTCAACACAGCCACACACCATTTTTGTTTTATTTTGATACAGTTGAGATAAGTTAGAAACTTAGTTTTATTATATCTGCATTGTAAGTGTGGTGGAGAACCTTTGGAGGAAAGTCTGGTGGAGGCCTCATACAGTTATTTTGTTCTCTTACTTGAAGTAACTATAGTTCTCAAGTGAAAGTCTACAGAAATAGTGGTGAAGAAGGCCCTGGTCCATGCTGCCTTGTTGGCCTCCCTATAATCTAACCTTATTTTTTGAGTCCCTGTCTGCTGCTTACTGCAAACACTAACCCTTTTATCCTTGAATGTCACTGGAACCAGAAAGTTGGTGACTATCTGAGTTTCTGAAACAGCCCTTTGGTCTCTGTAACACCCAAAACCTCTACAATACATTGCAGTCAAGAAACACAATGTTATGGAGTCAAAGATAGGGCTGTATTTGGTTTTATAATACTTTAAGATGAAAGCTTGCTGGCTTGTGACTGAAGGTAGCCAATGAAAACAAAAATAAAGGAGTCAACTGGTGGATAAGCATACTTTTTATATTTGGCCCTTTTAGTCTTAATAGAATAATAGAATAAATAGATCTAACTCTTACAACAATGTTTATCTTAACCTAAAGTGGACCAAAACCCAAGATTTTCACTATCCCGGATTTGGTCTGTCCCCCTGAAGCACCCGGTGTCATTGGTTTGAGGAAAAGTTAAGAATATCAGGCAACTTGGGATGTTTCACAGAAGGGATCTCAGTTTTCGGATGATAACACCTTAGTTATCATATTTGTGCTTACTTGGCATCATTTAAATAAATTAATGTGTTACCCTGTCTGTAAAAATACCTTGTACAGTACTACAGAAGAAGTTTGATGTCCCTGCTACCCTAGACCGTGCCCTATATGAACTATGGAGAACTCCAACCAAGCAGGGCTGACATTCTACAAACTCTTTATATTTGGGGGGAGGGTTGCAAAACCTCTCATTGATTTGATGAGAGAATTCATAAAGGGCAGAACAAATGAATGGAATGGAAAGAAAAAATGAGAAGAAAAAGAAAAGGATAGATTAAACCTGAAAAGAGCTGCAAGCTGGCTTAATTAGTAGGAGGAGCTGGCTGCCACAATGTTTGATGTAGCTTCTGGTCCACCTTCTATAGTAACCACAATGTAGACTTCTGTATACTTTATCCCTGAACTGTCTGGTATGTTTCTTTGGTTCTCATGATGCTGTTTGTTTACTAATGTTCTCAAACCAACCTCTGAGGCCTTCACAGAACAGTTGAAGTTATACTGAGAATAAATGACACACAGGCGGATTCTATTTACTAACTAGGTGACTTTTGCAGACAGTTGGTCACACTGAATTTTATTTAGGTGTATCAGAGTACCCCTACTTCTCATTTTTTTTGTTAATAATTTGGAAAACCATGTATCATTTTCTTTACACTTGTGTTGCTCTGTCACATCACATCTCAATAAAATGCATACGTTTGTGGCTGTGACGTGTAAAATGTGGAATAGCTCAAGGGGTATGAATACTTTTTCATTGCACTGTAGGTATATGTTACAAGAGCAGCCACGTAGGAAACAAACATCATTCAGAGGCCGCCCAGAACAATACAAACTGTGGCAGTTATACTACATGTCAGGGCGGGCCGTTACTTTTTGACATCAATAAACCAGGGCTAATGCTTTGTTCTTTACCCGAAAAATGCAGATAAGACATCAGCCACCCACATGTTGGACATTGTCATGTGTTCAAAATATAAAGTACCCCAAGAACATCTGTTCCTAACATTAACCAACAATCCCCCCCACTGATATTCGCAATGCAGAGTTTTTCTTAGACATCCCTGTCTAGTGCCAGAATTAGAATATAAAGGCAGTTTCAGGTGGTGCCAGGTTTTGGAGGGAAAAGTGTGGAAAACTTATTCACCTGAGTGGATAACTCATGGAGGGAAGAACTTACTTAAAGCGGACCTTCACCCTGAATACATACAGATCGCTCACATTAAAAATCATGCTACCTGCATCTACTGCATATTATGAGCCTTTAAATATCCAAGATGGCAGCCCATGGAGCATCATGCAGCCTGCAAACAGGAAGTGTCTTCTGACTGTGTCGCTCTGCATTCTGGGATTGCTGTCCTTTCCCTGACCCCAGCTCTGCTCGGTCTGTGCTAAGCACAGCTATAATCCCTACCCCTGTACTTTATCCCGCTCTCCTCTCCTCAGTTTGTGATGCTTCTGAGTCAAGATGGCGGCGCCCATATACTAGAGTCTAAATAATGAGTAAGAGACTAAAAACCTTAAATATAATAATTTTAGATGCTGGGGAATGGTTTTTTTTAAGGGTTTGGGCTTTTTATTAAATCATGCTGAAGGTCCGGTTTAAGCAGCCCATCTACTGTGTTAATTCTGCACCTCTTTGGAATATTCTGACTTTGAAGGCCAGCTCCCGCAATGTTGACAGGCATAATAATATGTACTGTATATGGGGGATTTCTGGTCTATTAAGTACACTCTGACTATCACAGCGAGTTTAATATTTACACATATAAGTATACACATTACATACATACTGTATCAAGAATCCCTTGTGACATGAAAGGCAGATACTAGATCGGCACTATAAATAAATACATTAAGGTTGGTTAACTTTGTCGGGGGGGGGTTCTTCATTGTGCCATTAGCCCATCCTAGGCTGCCATTACAATGTGTCACTTGGCAGAGAGGCCTAACGTTAATTGTAGTGCCACATGTAATCCTGCCAATTTTTTAAAAAGACAAATTAGATTAGGGTTTAATTAGCCTGCATAATCCAGTAATGGGCAAAGTATAAAAATTATATTGTGCGATCATTTGTTGAGGGGAGGTGTTGTATTCTGTGTTGTTAAGAGAAAAACAGAACCTCACCCAAGCCGATATGGCCTGAGGCTAGCTGGCTTAGCTGGGGCCTCCTATGAGAGGACCCCAGTATTCCAGGAGTGCATGCTGTTAAAGCTAGTCCCCTTGTGAAAATGCTCTAGCGTTGATGCTCTAATGGTGGGAGAGGTGGCAATGTAGTATAGGAGGGGGATTTTATTATTTCATTATTTTATGAAAAAAAAGCCTTTGATCTTAGAACCATAGGTGGGAGGTCTACTTTAAGAGGAGGAGTCACTGTTACACCTAAACTAAATAAAACTCCTGCAAGGCTTGTAGTTTTCTTCTGGTAGAATAAAATCCAGGGGTGCCAGGTTTGAGTGTATCAGGGGGGGACAGAGCCTGTCCACCCCAATGTCCTCTTCCTTCCTTTAAAAGAAAGAAAAACAAACCTGGTTGGATATGTCTTGATGCCAGGGGTATAAATGATCCCTCCTCCCAAGATCATATCTTTATGGATTTTTAGCATTGGCCCATTTTTTGCAAGTTGTGATTTGATCAGAAATAAATTATTACATTACATACATTACATATTAGCTGTGTTCTAATGTATAGTCCAAAGGATTAGATCATTTTTTAAGCCCATGGCTTTCCATTATATAGATCCATAAGAGTAGTGATGTACATCATAGCTTAATTTATCTATTAGGCACTCAATTGGTTGTGGTGCTCTTTATGTCTGGCCAGTTTTAATTCCTGGTCTTTTGTGCCAAAACAAGGCAACATATTCATGAAACCCAGGAAGGCCATGAATAGGTCTGTATTTGGTGTTTAAACCATGTGCACTGAGATTCCCCCTGCAGGTAAGACCTCCAAATAGAACATCATATACTGTAATCAACTGACCATTCGTTATTTTGTTACAGAGTTACTTTATAGACATAACAATTCATTTTATTTTTCTCCTGCCAGGACTTCCAGCCTCTCTCAATGAGCTCCACCTTGATCACAACAAGATTCAGGCTATTGAAATGGGAGATCTTAGTAAATTACCCAACTTATACAGGTAAGAATTAACTAAAGTTAATAAGCATACCAGCTGGTCCTATTTAACTAAATGTATTACCTGTTTCTTAAGGCCCAAAACCTCTGACCCTCCCAGTTGAAACCCTTCCTTAAGGGGCATTGCAATGTCTGATTCCCCTTAGATCCCCCATATGTTGTATAGTCACCGCATTCTGGGATGTCATGGTGGTGCACTACTTTGCAGTGACATTCCGAGTCTACGTGCTCTGCTCAGCGGAGACATGAATAGGAGGGAGTGGAGTGTTAAAGCATGCCACTGTGGAATCTCATGAGGAGTCTTAGATTTGGTCAACTTTACATTTTTGAACCTATGGTCATCTTTACCTGTCCCTTCTTTTCTTGGCTGCGAGAGTCTAGAGCAGGGGCTCCCAACCAGTGGTACATTTACCATTGGTGGTAAGCAAGTTGTCTTCAGTTGGTTCACAGGTTCTCCTGCTCAGATCAGCAGGCAGCACCCATTATTGGAGGTGCCAGTTTTTGCAGTGTGTGCATTAGATAACAATTCAGACAAAAAGAGATATTGCTCATTGAGGGGCAGCACAAAGGACGGTATTTGTCCCAGGGGAGGTGCAGGTTCCCTTTGACACAGGCTGTGTGTATTAATGCCCCATTGTGCTGGCGAATTGGTACTTAATGAAATATGGTTGCTAACCCTTGATCTAGAGCATTGCACCATAGAAAGGAATTTGGAGGAAAGACATTGTAGGATTTTATGCGGTTCCAACAGCTTGACCATACAGAGGAGAGACAGTTCAAGTACACAGGAAGGGCTGATACCGTGCCCCCAATCCACAATAACAGAAGAAACGAAAGTCCAGCACAGTGTGTCCCCCAAAAAGAGAAATTAAATTAAACATAAGCTTTACTGCTAAGAGTTTAAAAAAATGCTCAGGATGCTTCATCCTATCCCCCGCACTGGCAAAGTGATGCATTTTGAGGGCTCACTTCTCTGGCGGTGTCTCCAAATATTTATGTCCCGGAAGAAGCAGGTGGTGGGGGCTGCATTCCAACCAAAAGGACCAATACACACCACTCAGACAGACAGCAAGCAAGGAGACAGCAAGGGGAAAGAGGGAGAGACTAGGTGGTTGACGTCATCCTCCTCTTGTGCTGGGAATGAAGTGTTCCCCTACATTTATGAGGTCCTCCTTTAGAAAGCTGGTGTCCAGTTTAAATAAATTAATCTGCCTCCATATAAGACTTACTATTAACTCCCTAGGCAAATGCTAGCAGCAAGACCTCAGATGTGGGAGGTGAGATTTGAACATATAGGTCCATAGCACAGGGTCATTTTTCATTATATATGAAATTCTTGTCAACTGGGGCCTTGATCTGATGACATATGAGCCTGGGAATTTTAAAGGAGTTTAATTTTTGTGAGAGTATGCCATAGTAGCATTTTATTTTCCTACTCCCAGGAATAGGGCTATCGACAGGAAAACTGGCTAATTTGGATTTTACTGGTGGGTTCTGGACGTCTTTAAAAGTTCTTCAAAGGCAGAAATCCCATTTTAAATTTAATTTGTTCACAAACAAAATGAAGGGGGTCCACAAAATTACAACAATGACAAACAGCAGCCAGAAACTGGTCAGCAACAAGCCATGCTCTTGTTATTCTTACCTCTCCTTTTGGCAGGTCTCCTTTTACATTATCAAGTTTAAACAGGAAACAAAGCCTCATTTAAGGTTGAGTGGTAAATAAATGACTCCTGCAGCAAAATACAAACCAGCCATAAGCAAATAATCACATCCTTGTATCCCACCCGCAAAGTCTGGTCTCCATTAATGATTGTGCAGCAAGGAGGAATTCCAGGGCTGGAACACATCTCATGAGCTGTTCTCAACTTCCAAATACAGAAATAAAAAGCTGCCATGTCAGATTACTCAATGCCTCTGCTCTATGCTTTTCCATTTTTCTTTACAATATCAGTGGTTCTTAATCTTTTTTAGTCAATGTGACACCTGGAGGATCAACCCTAAAGCTGCCTAGGTGAAAGGGAGGGGAGGAATGCCACACTGCCTATGGGAATGGGATTGGGGTAATGCCACACTGAATAAGAGGATAGAGGAGAAGGCCACACTGTGTATGGGAATGGGAGGGGGAAATGCTACACTGCTTATGGGGAGGGGAAGGGGGAATGCTACACTGAATAAGAGCATACGGGAGAATTCCACACTGTCTATGGGGAATCGGAGGGGGATGCCACACTGCTTATGAGATTAGGGGAAACGTTACACTGCCTATAAGGAATGGGATGGGGGAATGCCACACTGCCTATGAGATTGGGGGAAACACTACACTGCCTATAGGGAATGGGATGGGGGAATTCCACACTGTCCATGGGGAATGGGATGGGGGAATGCCACACTGTCCATGGGGAATGGGATGGGGGAATGCCACACTGCCCATGTGGACTGGGATGGGGGAATGCCACACTGCCCATGGGGAAAGGGAGGTGGACAGGCCACACTGCCTGTAATGGGGTGTTTTAGCACAACATTTGGGTTAGAATATTTTTTTTCTCATTTTCCTCCTCCAAATTATATGGACAGGCGCATCTTAACGGGTGAAAAAATTCAGAATTTAAATATTCACCATCACCAGATCAGCCTTGGTCTCTTTTTATTTTCTTGATTAAGTGGCAGCTGTCCACTGTTAACCCTGTGGGTGATTTTGTTTTTTTTAATGTTTTGTAGGCTAGGACTGGGATACAATAACATCAGAAATGTGGAGAACGGAAGCCTGTCCAACCTACCTGTCCTGAGGGAACTTCACCTGGACAACAACAAACTTTCCAAAGTGCCCCCTGGACTGACAGACCTGAAATTCCTACAGGTGAGAACAGGGGCGGACAAGGGCTAAAAATCATTATGCGTTTTCTGGGCCACTAGCCCACATCCCGAATGTTTATCCTAGCTGTGTGCCACACAATTAGTTAGCTGCTACACTCCACACCTGATGGGAATCAGGGGCTGATCATCCTTGCAGCCAAGACTGACCAGCCCCTGTATAGTGCCTCCAATCACTCACAGTGTTGTAAGTTGCACCAATCAGCACATACACTCCCCTTCAGGGTGGCCATTGGTCAATTCCCCAATAAATATTGAGTCAGCCCAGTACTCAGTACCTGTGATAGTCACTTGTGATTAGTGTGTGAGTTGTTATCCGATTCCGACCCGGCTTGATCGACCATCCCTGTCCGCTGCCTGTACCTACCTCTGCTTTGTCTGACTACGAACCTGCCTGCCCCTCTGGATACCCCGCGATCTCTGACCTCCCGGCTTGAACCATTGGCTACCCCTGACTACGCACCTGTCTCATCCCTGTACTCTGATTGACTGCCTGTGAACGACCTCGGCTTCGGGATACCCTCGTGGTTCATCGGCCTTCACCGTAAGCAGCCATCCTTTGCGCCTATTAAGACCTGGGGGCAACCGTGTCCGGTGAGGAGTACCTAGCATCCCGGCAAACGGGGGCTTGACTATAGGCAGAAGCGGCGGTGGAGATTGGGGGTTGCCTGCTTACAGAAGGCTGGTGTCCCGCTGGGCATCACAACCTCCTTTTAGCTTTCTTCTGGCTTCTTTGATCACTTACAAGTACCCAATCCCCCCGCTTCTAGAACAAACTTGTAAGAACCAGAACTACAGTAGAGACCAATTTGAAATATCCTCTATCGACTCATCTACAACTCCTTCAGCAACACATTCCTCACATGTCAAGAACTCATGCCAACATGTGCCAGGGTCGGTTGTAACTAATTCTAACTAGTTCTATCCACATCCTGCTGTTCAGATTCGTTGCCTCCTTATTCTGACTCTAAACCTTTAGAAGTAAATCTAATTTTGCTAAATACTATTCTTATTGTATCTTTCCTTTCAAGACTGCTATCTTGTGTCTAATTTGTAAACTACGACTAACACTTAACCCTATCTTTCCCAGCCAGTCTAGCTGATATATACATAACTGAGAGAGAGTACCTAAACCTTCCTAACTGTATTAGCTGTTTCACCAAACCATCACAGCTCCATGACAGGCTATGGGGCTACCATCAAGGGACTTATACCCATGCAGGCAGAGATAAATACTTTGCACTAACCCCCAAACTAGAGCAGGACTTCCCAACCTTTTTTCATTAACAACATTTTTCAGTCAAGAAACAAAAAAAACGCTATACTCACCTTGTGTCCCATGCAGACCAGCTCTCCTGGTCAGGGGCTGCAGCTCTTATCTAATAGCTGTATCCAAGTCCCACACTGCCCACTTAAAGTGAAAGAAAGGTACAAAAAATCCACATAAATAGTTTTTAGCATCTGCTGGAGAAGTTTTTCTTATGTAGCAAACCAGGTTCAGGCATAATACAGATCAGGTTGGGTTGCAGGTCAATTTGCAGCCTTGTTGAGTACCACATGATAAGATCTCAAGTAACCCCAGTGTTTTAAGTCACTGGCTTCATATTCCTGTGTAAATCTGCTTTAACTTTTCAACATTGAAGGCTCAAAACCTGTGTAATTTTCTTTTGATCTCTGGAACCTGATGAAGATTTAGCCTCAATTCCTGTGGAAATTGAAAATTCAACAAAAGAGGTTGACTGGACAAAAGTATTGTGTTTGGTGCCACTAGCTAGGGAATCATTTCTTTAAAATTTACATTTTAGTGGTACCATATATACAAACTATAAAGTTGTGACTGGTATAGTTTATGGTATTCTGCACCTTTTAACTATGTATTATTTTATTTCTTTTTGAAAGGTTGTGTACCTCCACTCCAACAACATCACCCAGGTAGGAGTCAATGACTTCTGTCCAACAGGATTCGGAGTGAAACGTGCGTACTACAATGGAATTAGTCTCTTCAACAACCCAGTGCCCTACTGGGAGGTGCAGCCGGCCACTTTCCGTTGCGTCACTGACCGTTTGGCCATCCAGTTTGGCAATTACAGGAAGTAGAACTATATCGAGACAGCAACAATGAAACCAAGAGAAGGCATAAGATAAAGACAAAGAGAACTGTTCAACCAGACTATAAAAATTGTAAAAACAAAACGAAAACAAATAAAAATCAGTGCAATGATGCTTTATGGTAGGCTGGGTTAAACCGTTTCTTAGCCCCCTGCCCCATCCTCAGATGAGGCGTTTTCCTGTCCTGCCTATACTGTTGGTTAAACCATGACCAGACTGCAGGTAGGCAGAAGCTGCACTAAATATTTTATAGCCACAGTTTTATAACCAAAGCTTGGTCTTCAATTTGATTTCAAGAAAAGCACCTAGAATCTCATATGGCTCCGCAATGGGGCTAGTGGACCTAAGCTGGCCGAAGGAAAATCAAAAGAGTTACATAAAGCGACCACTTATCCTCACTTTGGCAACTCTAGTTTAGAAGGTTTTTGAGCTTTGAGTTTATTGTATAGATCAGTCAAAGCCAACTAAGAGGATGTTGTTCTGGTCTTTCAAGTGGTTGTCCAAGTTGTAGGGAAGTCCATGATTGAGTTGGGGGCGAGGTAATTGCCAGAATCAAGTCACAAACAAGAGCCTGTATGATAACCAACTAGTATGGAAATTCCTAGACATTATACAAGTAGGAGTGAAGGTCATGGAAGATGAAAAAACAACCACTTGAAAGCCAATTGTCCCTCGAAGACAACCAATTGAAAGAACAATCCTTGGGAAATGGAAATTTCTGGAGGAGAACCAGATGGTAAGCTAGCAATAGGAAGATAATCAAGTAAAAGTAATATACTTAGAAGTTAGCCTAGTGGTAGATAAGTTCTTGAAAGCTAAAAGCTTAAAGCTTAAATCTGGCTGGTTGACTTAAGTAACAATAATTAGGCAAAACATTGAAACCAAGTAAACCAAACCCTGACCCCCATTTGGTGACCAGCAAATATAAACCAACATAATGTGTTTTTGTGTCACATTTTTTGCTGTATTTAGGAAGGAGAGGGCATGGCCCTTCGATGAACATTTACAAATCACTTCACAGGCTTTGAGCAGGTTTTATAGAGCATTTAAATGACAACATTTTTAAAACAAGTCCTGGTTGGGGAGCTGGAGCTGAACTGGAGATAGAACAGTGGTAATATCACACAGATGTTGTCCAGAGTGGTTCTGCTCTCATTCAGGATTACATTTTAATAAGTGTGTGGAAAAATCAGTGTAATCGTAACACAATCCCCACTTCCTCCACAGCTGAACCTTCGGAAAAATAATACACTTTTCAACATGATTTCTATGAAAGACTTTTTTGCCTACCTTCTACAGAATGGACTTTCCACTCTTATCCAGTATTACTCTATAAATAGAAGCATTTAAAAGCCGTGTAATTGTAACACAATCCCTATTTCTTCCGACATAAGTGGGTTTAATATCAAATCTAGGTAATGTGGATAAAACTGTACATATTTACATTTACTGTTTGATTAATGACTATGAAATATTTTTTGCCCACCAAGGAAATATTCCTTTATCTTTATACTATGGGGGTTGCGGTAATTCAGAGAGCCTTCAGATGGTCCATGGCACGGGCAGTGATTATTTGGCTTAGTGATATTTTGAAATCTTTGGGCAAAAATCAGTAATTATCCATTCGTCCCCCATACAGGATTCCTTCTTGGCTAGAGAAGGCACCCTTGATGTAGACATGAACCTAGCTGGGTCTCATAGTTGCTATCCAGCTGCCCTAAAGGCATTGTTAGGTGACTACTATTTGGCAGCCATTATTGCCCATAGTGGACCTGCATCAGGCTTTGGTTGGATAGGGTTAGGGTTATCTAGAGTCCTTCTAAAGCTTGGCCAGCCCTCCAATTAATACTTGTAGTAACATACTCTAAGACCTAGAGCTGATGGGTTCAAAAAGCTTCTTGGAGGTGGTTAAATGCTTTATAATTGCTCAACGAAAGTCATGCTCTTTAAAACACCATTTGCAAGCAACAGCCAGGAGGTTTCTAAAGTTGAATTCATCCCAGGTAAGTCATTACGCCTGCCCTGTGGTTACTAAGCATATTGGACCTATTATTAAGCTACCATATGTGAGATTTGTTCTGTCACTAGCACACCCTACCTTTAAAATGGGACCAGAGTGTTTGTGGGGAACTAAGTTGCCACTTAAGCATGACTTACCCACCCCACAGACACCTCTAGCTTTGTCTTAGTGTTTTACCAATTATTCTGTTGTTTGTCAATGTCTCAAACACTCCACATGCTTTGCAGAGCAAAGCATTGCAGACCCTCTTAGTTGTGAAAGGGTTAAAACCCATTTCGTAGTCCTTAGGCTCAGCGTTTAACCCCTGAATAGCCAGTGTGTATTATAAATTCAGGCCTTAAAGGGATTAAGAGGGCTGCGCTCATAGGCACGGCACTTTACCTATCATGCAGGACCATGCGTAAGTCTTTATTAATAGCTTGCCAAAATGAAACATGTAGCGAGCATCTTTTAGTGTGCCTCTGTGTATGGCCTCCCCTGGAAACCTCTGGGGTTATGCTGCCACCTAGAGGACAAGAGGCACCAGTGCTCCAAAGAAGAGTGTTCGCAAAACAGGAACCAAGAAATAAAATGTAAAACGCTTTTTAAATAAAAAATAAAATTATATACCTGTTTTTTTTGTAACCACCAAAATGTGTTTGTTCTTTGCATAAATTAGTGTTCTTGCATAAATAAATGTTTTTGTAGATATACTGAAGCAATAAATCAGTGGTGGATATATTTCTACAACACTTTATTTGTGGAATCTGTTGAAAATAAATGTGTTCAGGATGACCTTGGGGGGAATTCTGGGCATATATTGATCATTTTAAATGTGCATTTAAATATAAATATATATATATATATATATATATATATATATATATATATATATATATATACCTTACAGGGAAACCTTGGCTTAAAGTAAAGAGATAAGTAGGCTAACTACTTGGGCAGCTCATCCAGCACTGATCTAACTGCAGAAAGCATCCTGTGCTGTCATTGGAAGCACATGTTCCCCTGCAGCAGGCAACTGCACCAGATAAGCAAGAGGACATTAAAGTGGAACAAAACCCGTGAATTTGACTTCTCCGGGTTTTGTTCCATGTCCTCTGTGCTCCCCAAATTGGGATAACCCACTGTGTAAAACTCCCAGTTCGCCTAGTAAGACTCACCTCTCCTCAGTCTAATCAGAGCTTTTTGCCTTGTTTACATCCTTCTGTTTGCCTTCAATGGGGAGTGCATGTTGCCACATCCCCCGCAGGTGCGCACTCCTGTTCCAGCATATCTAAATGACTGGGGTGGGAGCGCATGCATGCCATCGGGATGCAGGGGATGTGGCAGTGTGAGCTCCCAAATGAAAAGAATAAGAGCTTTTTGCCGAAATGCAAACGGCTCTGATTGGACGAGAGCCCGAAGTGAGTAATTACCGGCACCCTGGGGGGTTTCACACAAGGTGAAAGCCAGCAGCCAGCCCTAGAATCTTTAAGATTTCAGGCAGGCCGCTGGTGGGATTTGTTTCGCTTTATATCTATCCCGGGATTTTTCCAGGGAGCATCCTCTGTGTAAACCCCCCAGAATGCCCATACCAACTCACCTTTCCACAATCCTATTGCGCATGCTCGGGCTCTCACCCAATCAGAGCCGTTTGCTGTGCATATGTAATGCAGCAGTGCACGCACTCCTGTCCCCAGCCTTTTAGGGAGGGAGCCCACAGCCCAAAGATACAGAAATGTGGCAAGCGCATGTTTAGACCTTCCAAGGACGCCATGAAGCACATAAGGAGGCTGCAGCGTGGCGAAGCATTCATTAGAAGCAGGGCATAACATAATGGCATACCCCCGGAAAAGGGTGTGCAGTAGGCCTAAAATAATTTTTGATCTGTTTAAAAAACCTTTAGCATTGTTTGTTTTTTAAAACTTTTAGTGTTGCTGGTCTGGGAGCCACCCTCTGCCCCCAACCTGTGAAGAAGCCAGCACCTTTCTTACTGCGGGCAGGAGGGTGCGCCGGAGCCAGGTAAGTAGGGATGAGCGAATCGATCCGGACGAACCCGGATTCGATCCGAATTTCAGGAAAAATTCGATTCGGATCGAATCCGAATTTCCCCGCGATTCGATCACTCGAAGTTTTCCTTTAACATCCATTCATTTACATTACAGGCATTCTAAGATGGCGGGCGGGACATGTCTGGACATGTATCCCGCGCCAGTGCAAGCTGGGGCAGTCACATGCAGCCTATCAGCAGCCAGCAAGCCCGGTGACGTCACACAGCGGTATTTAACGGCGGCCATCTTGCTTTTCCTCATTTCTCTATTGCATTCGTGACAGACAGACAGAACGCTGTGTAGCTGAGGCAGTTAGACAGGCTGGAGACAGGGACAGACAGGGACAGGCTGGAGACAGGCAGGAGACAGGCAGGAGACAGACAGGAGACAGACAGAAAGCCAGGGAAAGGTAGGAAAAACGGAGCTGGCTGACAGGGAGATTTTTTTTTTTTCATCCAGCCTTTGTTAGCGTTTTCAGGCTGCTTATAGTAACTAACTGTGCATATATACTGAACTGATCTTAAGTCTGCTGTGAGGCATCCCATTCTGTGACTAAAGCAGCCTCTATTTAATAGCATAATAAACATTTGCACTTATTCTCATAGAAATCAGGCCTGATAAAGACACTTTTGCTGTGCATGCTCTCTGGTTTTTGTGGCACTGGCATCCCATTCTGTGACTAAAGCAGCCTCTATTTAATAGCATAATAAACATTTGCACTTATTCTCATAGAAATCAGGCCTGATAAAGACACTTTTGCTGTGCATGCTCTCTGGTTTTTGTGGCACTGGCATCCCATTCTGTGACTAAAGCAGCCTCTATTTAATAGCATAATAAACATTTGCACTTATTCTCATAGAAATCAGGCCTGATAAAGACACTTTTGCTGTGCATGCTCTCTGGTTTTTGTGGCACTGGCATCCCATTCTGTGACTAAAGCAGCCTCTATTTAATAGCATAATAAACATTTGCACTTATTCTCATAGAAATCAGGCCTGATAAAGACACTTTTGCTGTGCATGCTCTCTGGTTTTTGTGGCACTGGCATCCCATTCTGTGACTAAAGCAGCCTCTATTTAATAGCATAATAAACATTTGCACTTATTCTCATAGAAATCAGGCCTGATAAAGACACTTTTGCTGTGCATGCTCTCTGGTTTTTGTGGCACTGGCATCCCATTCTGTGACTAAAGCAGCCTCTATTTAATAGCATAATAAACATTTGCACTTATTCTCATAGAAATCAGGCCTGATAAAGACACTTTTGCTGTGCATGCTCTCTGGTTTTTGTGGCACTGGCATCCCATTCTGTGACTAAAGCAGCCTCTATTTAATAGCATAATAAACATTTGCACTTATTCTCATAGAAATCAGGCCTGATAAAGACACTTTTGCTGTGCATGCTCTCTGGTTTTTGTGGCACTGGCATCCCATTCTGTGACTAAAGCAGCCTCTATTTAATAGCACAATAAACATTTGCACTTATTCTCATAGAAATCAGGCCTGATAAAGACACTTTTGCTGTGCATGCTCTCTGGTTTTTGTGGCACTGGCATCCCATTCTGTGACTAAAGCAGCCTCTATTTAATAGCATAATAAACATTTGCACTTATTCTCATAGAAATCAGGCCTGATAAAGACACTTTTGCTGTGCATGCTCTCTGGTTTTTGTGGCACTGGCATCCCATTCTGTGACTAAAGCAGCCTCTATTTAATAGCACAATAAACATTTGCACTTATTCTCATAGAAATCAGGCCTGATAAAGACACTTTTGCTGTGCATGCTCTCTGGTTTTTGTGGCACTGGCATCCCATTCTGTGACTAAAGCAGCCTCTATTTAATAGCATAATAAACATTTGCACTTATTCTCATAGAAATCAGGCCTGATAAAGACACTTTTGCTGTGCATGCTCTCTGGTTTTTGTGGCACTGGCATCCCATTCTGTGACTAAAGCAGCCTCTATTTAATAGCATAATAAACATTTGCACTTATTCTCATAGAAATCAGGCCTGATAAAGACACTTTTGCTGTGCATGCTCTCTGGTTTTTGTGGCACTGGCATCCCATTCTGTGACTAAAGCAGCCTCTATTTAATAGCATAATAAACATTTGCACTTATTCTCATAGAAATCAGGCCTGATAAAGACACTTTTGCTGTGCATGCTCTCTGGTTTTTGTGGCACTGGCATCCCATTCTGTGACTAAAGCAGCCTCTATTTAATAGCATAATAAACATTTGCACTTATTCTCATAGAAATCAGGCCTGATAAAGACACTTTTGCTGTGCATGCTCTCTGGTTTTTGTGGCACTGGCATCCCATTCTGTGACTAAAGCAGCCTCTATTTAATAGCACAATAAACATTTGCACTTATTCTCATAGAAATCAGGCCTGATAAAGACACTTTTGCTGTGCATGCTCTCTGGTTTTTGTGGCACTGGCATCCCATTCTGTGACTAAAGCAGCCTCTATTTAATAGCATAATAAACATTTGCACTTATTCTCATAGAAATCAGGCCTGATAAAGACACTTTTGCTGTGCATGCTCTCTGGTTTTTGTGGCACTGGCATCCCATTCTGTGACTAAAGCAGCCTCTATTTAATAGCACAATAAACATTTGCACTTATTCTCATAGAAATCAGGCCTGATAAAGACACTTTTGCTGTGCATGCTCTCTGGTTTTTGTGGCACTGGCATCCCATTCTGTGACTAAAGCAGCCTCTATTTAATAGCATAATAAACATTTGCACTTATTCTCATAGAAATCAGGCCTGATAAAGACACTTTTGCTGTGCATGCTCTCTGGTTTTTGTGGCACTGGCATCCCATTCTGTGACTAAAGCAGCCTCTATTTAATAGCACAATAAACATTTGCACTTATTCTCATAGAAATCAGGCCTGATAAAGACACTTTTGCTGTGCATGCTCTCTGGTTTTTGTGGCAATGGCATCCCATTCTGTGACTAAAGCAGCCTCTATTTAATAGCATAATAAACATTTGCACTTATTCTCATAGAAATCAGGCCTGATAAAGACACTTTTGCTGTGCATGCTCTCTGGTTTTTGTGGCACTGGCATCCCATTCTGTGACTAAAGCAGCCTCTATTTAATAGCATAATAAACATTTGCACTTATTCTCATAGAAATCAGGCCTGATAAAGACACTTTTGCTGGCCAAAGGCCTACTGGACCCTGCCAGCTCGATTCCTGCCCGGGGCATCCCATTCTGTGACTAAAGCAGCCTCTGTTTAAGACCATATAAGCATTTGCTCTTATCATATTTGAAATTAGGCCTGATAAAGACACTTTTGCTGGGCATAGCACAACTTGTCCCTGCCAGGTGTACTTACTGCTGGTTTTTAGGGCATCCCATTCTGTGACTACACCAGCCTCTATTTAAGAACCTAACCATTTGCACCTATTCTAATTGAAATTAGGCATGATAAAGACACTTTTGCTGTGCATAGTCTTACTGCTGCCTGCCAGGTGCTCTCTGGTTTTTGGGACATCCCATTCTGTAACATACCATTAGCCTCTGCATTAACTGTAAGCTGCACAGTTATTTAAAGAAATTTGGCCTGTATGAGCCTGCTAACACACTGCTGCTGTGTGCATATATACTGATCTCAAGTCTGCTTTGGGGCATCCCATTCTGTAACATACCATTAGCCTCTGCATTAACTGTAAGCTGCACATTTATTTAAAGAAATTTGGCCTGTATGAGCCTGCTAACACACTGCTGCTGTGTGCATATATACTGATCTCAAGTCTGCTTTGGGGCATCCCATTCTGTAACATACCATTAGCCTCTGCATTAACTGTAAGCTGCACAGTTATTTAAAGAAATTTGGCCTGTATGAGCCTGCTAACACACTGCTGCTGTGTGCATATATACTGATCTCAAGTCAGCTTGGGGCATCCCATTCTGTAACATACCATTAGCCTCTGCATTAACTGTAAGCTGCACAGTTATTTAAAGAAATTTGGCCTGTATGAGCCTGCTAACACACTGCTAATGTGTGCATATATACTGATCTCAAGTCTGCTTTGGGGCATCCCATTCTGTAACATACCATTAGCCTCTGCATTAACTGTAAGCTGCACAGTTATTTAAAGAAATTTGGCCTGTATGAGCCTGCTAACACACTGCTGCTGTGTGCATATATACTGATCTCAAGTCTGCTTTGGGGCATCCCATTCTGTAACATACCATTAGCCTCTGCATTTACTGTAAGCTGCACATTTATTTAAAGAAATTTGGCCTGTATGAGCCTGCTAACACACTGCTGCTGTGTGCATATATACTGATCTCAAGTCTGCTTTGGGGCATCCCATTCTGTAACATACCATTAGCCTCTGCATTTACTGTAAGCTGCACATTTATTTAAAGAAATTTGGCCTGTATGAGCCTGCTAACACACTGCTGCTGTGTGCATATATACTGATCTCAAGTCTGCTTTGGGGCATCCCATTCTGTAACATACCATTAGCCTCTGCATTTACTGTAAGCTGCACATTTATTTAAAGAAATTTGGCCTGTATGAGCCTGCTAACACACTGCTGCTGTGTGCATATATACTGATCTCAAGTCAGCTTGGGGCATCCCATTCTGTAACATACCATTAGCCTCTGCATTAACTGTAAGCTGCACAGTTATTTAAAGAAATTTGGCCTGTATGAGCCTGCTAACACACTGCTGCTGTGTGCATATATACTGATCTCAAGTCTGCTTGGGGCATCCCATTCTGTAACATAACATAACCTACCTACCATACTAAGCAGCTCTCTTATTTAAACTAAGCAGGCCTCTTGGAGGCTGAGTGTCCACTTTTGGGTGTGCATTTATATTCGGTTTCATATACAGTGGGGTATCCCAATTTGTAAGATAACCTACCCCAACCATGTAAACTAAATAGGCCTGTTGCAGCCTGAGTTTCTCTGCTTGCGTATGGCCTGCATTACAATCTGTCTCTTTCAATGACACTGCTGCCTGTGGTATCCCAATTTGTAAGATAACCTACCCCAACCATGTAAACTAAAGGTTACGTCCTTCCAGAAGGAAAACTTATGCCGAACACTATTTTTGTTAGGGGCATTGACCTTTGGATTGATCGGCATGAAATTAATTTTTTTTTTTCAAAGTATGGCGCTGTGAAGAAGGTCAAAATGATGTCTCATACTTGGATTATTGTTACTTTTTGTTCAGCTTGAAATATAACAGGCCACATGGGCATCCCAAGGCACATGCTATTTTAAACCTATCTGTTATACAACATAAGCGTTGATCAGGCTACTTCAGTTTGCACTTGTTTTTGACTGATTTTAATAAACCAGGCCGCAGGGCACCCCAAAGCTGCACCTTGCACCCTATCTGGTATACAACATAAGCGTTGATCAGCATCAGCTTCATTAAGCTACTTCAGTTTGCACTTCCTTTTTGACTGCTTTCATTTAACCAGGCCGCAGGGCACCCCAAAGCTGCACCTTGCACCCTACCTGTTTATACTAAATAAGCATCTACAGCCTCAGCTTTATTAAGTTATTGCATTTTGAATTGGTTTTGGTCTGCTTTAAATACACCAGGCCGCAGGGCATCCCAAACCTGCATGTTGCACCCCATCTGTTATACTAAATAAGCGTTGATCAGCATCAGCTTTATTAAGCTATTGCATTTTGCATTGGTTTTTGTACTGCTGCCAAAACACTAGCCCATATGGGCATCCCAAACCAGCACATGTCACCCTATCTGTTATACTAAATAAGCTTCTACAGGCCCTTTTTTTATTTATTTATTTTTATTTATATAGAGCTGCAATAGCTTATATTGTGAGGTTAATTTGCCATTTTGCAGCATAATATAGAGCAGCCCCTGTGTAAATCTGAGGGGCAATAGCTTATATAGTGAGGTAAATTTGCCATTTTGCTTCGTTATATAGAGCAGGCCCTGTGTAAATCTGAGGGGCAATAGCTTATATTGTGAGGTAAATTTGCCATTTTGCAGCATAATATAGAGCAGCCCCTGTGTAAATCTGAGGGGCAATAGCTTATATTGTGAGGTAAATTTGCCACTTTGCAGCATAATATAGAGCAGCCCCTGTGTAAATCTGAGGGGCAATAGCTCATATAGTGAGGTAAATTTGCCATTTTGCTTCGTTATATAGAGCAGCCCAGTTGCCATCTAAATCAACTACTGTCCGGCCAGTACAGCTTTTCCAGGGCAAACTCTGCTAGTTGCGGGCACAAGTCAAGTTTGGCTTCCCAGCAAATCCAGTGGATCTTGAAGGTGTGTTGGCATGGTCATGTCAAGGTATGACATGACCTGCTGTTTGAGGTCCAGCTCCAGGTCTTCCTGCTGCTCATGAGTAGACTCACTATGCGGGTGTAGAAAGCTACTCACTAGCGACTGAAGACTGAGGCTGCTGCTGATGGAGCTGCTGCTGCTGCTCCTTCCACCCCCCCAGCAGCCATGGCAGTGGAAGGTGATCGCAGAGGTCCCCCCGAGTCAGACCTGCGGGAGTATGGGCCATGGCGCAGATAGACATCGCCCAACTGACTACGTGGGATGTCTCTGTAGTAGGTCAGTTTGTCCTCCCTCTCAGTGGGCGTAAAAAATGCCCCCATTTTGTGCCGGAAGCGAGGGTCCAATAAGTTGGAGAGCCAGAAGTCTTCCCGCTGACAAATGGAGACAATTCTGCGCTCACTAGTACGCAAGCATGTGAGCATGCATCGTGCCATTTGTGCAAATGACTCGGAGGGACTACCTGTCTCCATCTCCACTGTAAACTGCCACGGTGTGTCTGGGTCCTCTGTCTCACCTTACTCACAACCCTCTAGCTCCTGTGGCTGCTCCTGCTCCTCCTCTTCTGTCAGATGACTAGATAAAATGGTCATTTTGTGAAACCTAAACTGTGGTTTGCTTTGCCCCACCCCCTCCTCCTCCTCCACTTCAGCCCCCACAGGCTTCATGTGGCTGTGAAATGTATGTGCCATGTCTCCAGTGCCCTGACCAGCCATGGTTTCCAACATGTGTTGTAGTACATGAAGCAGTGGAATCTCATCGTTCATCTCATAGTCCTGGCAACTGACTAATAACGTAGCTTCCTCAAAGGGCCTGAGCAAACGGTCGGTGTCACGTATGAGCTGCCAATGGTTTACATTGAATTTACACAGGTGTCCCCCTATCCGTTTGGATCATCCAGAAATCCGTGATGGCTTTTCTCTGTTCCTATAGTGCAGTGGTCCTCAACCCTGTCCTCAAGGCCCACCAACAAGTCATGTTTTTTGGATCTCCAAATAGCCAGCTCTATTGCTCTGCAGCTGCACTAATTACTCCACCTGTGCATCTTTGTGGAGATCTGCAAAACCTGGCCTGTTGGTGGGCCTTGAGGACAGGGTTGGGGACCACTGCTATAGTGGATCCTGCATATGGAGGGTGGAATTCCAACGGGTGGAAACATCGCAAATCAGACTATGGTGGGGTACACCGTTGTGACGCTGAGGCTCAATAGGGTTGTGCTTCGTGGTGTAGGAGTGCCAGAAGTGCATGCTAACTTTCTTTCCTGTTGTTCTTTCAGATGGGGGCAAGACTTAAAAACTAGACTGAACACGTGTGCCATGTGAGGACGCATGACTTTGGCTTCCTTGTCGCAGCGCAAACAAGATGTTCTTCCAAGTGTAATGCAGCAGGCTGGACTTATGGTGACGCTGTCTGAGAGGAGAAATCCCTCAGACATCAAGATTAAAAATTCCAAGAATTTTTGAGGGCTAATTATTCAGAGGCAAATGATAGCTAGTTGTTTCTGATTTAATTACAAGGTGGAAACACACCCTCAAACAAAACTTCACTTTGGCAATACTATTGCATTTGTCTATTCATAATTTTATGTATATACACTAACTAACCTACTTTTTCTCCCCAGGATGCTGCATGAAACACTGCCACATCGCTGAGTAGCTGATTTTTCCGAACAACAGTCCGCAATAATCTGCTGCTGCTGCCGCCGCCACCGCCGCAGACTCCAGGGACCCTCTTCCACTACCTCGGCTTGCAACACCTCCTCCCACGACACTCTCCTCATCACTAATTGCCGGCTACTGGAAGAAGAGGCGAGTGTCTCCTCCACTTCTTGGCTGGGCAGTAGCTGCTGAATTTTATGATTATCAGATCTTCATCAATGGATAGTGGAGCTGAACCCAAAGCATAACAGACAGACAGTTGACTGGGGGTGTCAGATGCCACTTGTGATGCAGTGGACTGCTTTTGCAGCACTTCGAGACAAAGTTGCTTCATTGGCTGACACAATGACTGGTAAATCTGTGGAACATATGGTTTACAAGCAAGAATAACCATTTGTTTTTATATGAAAAAGACCCTGGTTTATACAGACTTTTTTTTTCCAGAGACTGCCCTGCGTGGAAATGAATGGCGCTTGGATCATCCAAGCTTTCCTCCCAACAATGCCTGATGTATTCCAGTAGATTGATGACGGGGCCAGACCTACACTAAAGAAAGATGGATCGTGCAAAACAGATTTAAGGCGCTGCTCTCCAGTTACAGACATTCCTCCGCATCGGACCACAAGTAAGTATTGATAAAAAATCCTTTCCGTTACTCTTACTTTTTATTAATATTCTTCGGATAAGACGGATCAGACATGATTCCAGATTAAAAATTCCAAGAATTTTTGAGGGCTAATTAGTCAGAGGCAATGATACCTTCTTGTTTCTGATTTAATTAAAAGGTGGAAACACACCCTCAAACAAAACTTCACTTTGGCAATACTTTTGCATTTGTTTATTCATAATTTTATGTAGATATTACTAACTAAGCTACTTTTTCTCCACATGACTCTCCACAGGGTGTGATTCATCCAATTTTTGGGCTCCTGAAGCCAACCCCAGTGTCTCTTTAAAGTAATATTTGGGCTCCTGCTGCTGCCAACTCCAGGGTGTGATTCATCAAATTTTTGGGCTCCTGAAGCCAACCCCAGTGTCTCTTTATAGTAATATTTGGGCTCCTGCTGCTGCTGCTGCCAACTTCTGCCAACTCCAGGGTGTGATTCATCCAATTTTTGGGCTCCTGAAGCCAACTCCAGTGTATATTTGGGCTCCTGCTGCTGCTGCTGCCAACTTCTGCCAACTCCAGGGTGTGATTCATCCAATTTTTGGGCTCCTGAAGCCAACTCCAGTGTATATTTGGGCTCCTGCTGCTGCTACTGTCAACTCCTGCCAACTCCAGGGTGTGATTCATCCAATTTTTGGGCTCCTGAGGCCAACTCCAGTGTATATTTGGGCTCCTGCTGCTGCTACTGTCAACTCCTGCCAACTCCAGGGTGTGATTCATCCAATTTTTGGGCTCCTGAAGCCAACTCCAGTGTATATTTGGGCTCCTGCTGCTGCTACTGCCAACTTCTGCCAACTCCAGGGTGTGATTCATCCAATTTTTGGGCTCCTGAAGCCAACTCCAGTGTATATTTGGGCTCCTGCTGCTACTACTGCCAACTTCTGCCAACTCCAGGGTGTGATTCATCCAATTTTTGGGCTCCTGAGGCCAACTCCAGTGTATATTTGGGCTCCTGCTGCTACTACTGCCAACTTCTGCCAACTCCAGGGTGTGATTCATCCAATTTTTGGGCTCCTGAGGCCAACTCCAGTGTATATTTGGGCTCCTGCTGCTGCTGCTGCCAACTTCTGCCAACTCCAGGGTGTGATTCATCCAATTTTTGGGCTCCTGAAGCCAACTCCAGTGTATATTTGGGCTCCTGCTGCTACTACTGTCAACTCCTGCCAACTCCAGGGTGTGATTCATCCAATTTTTGGGCTCCTGAAGCCAACTCCAGTGTATATTTGGGCTCCTGCTGCTGCTGCTGCCAACTTCTGCCAACTCCAGGGTGTGATTCATCCAATTTTTGGGCTCCTGAGGCCAACTCCAGTGTATATTTGGGCTCCTGCTGCTGCTGCTGCCAACTTCTGCCAACTCCAGGGTGTGATTCATCCAATTTTTGGGCTCCTGAGGCCAACTCCAGTGTATATTTGGGCTCCTGCTGCTACTACTGTCAACTCCTGCCAACTCCAGGGTGTGATTCATCCAATTTTTGGGCTCCTGAGGCCAACTCCAGTGTATATTTGGGCTCCTGCTGCTGCTGCTGCCAACTTCTGCCAACTCCAGGGTGTGATTCATCCAATTTTTGGGCTCCTGAGGCCAACTCCAGTGTATATTTGGGCTCCTGCTCCTGCTGCTGCCAACTTCTGCCAACTCCAGGGTGTGATTCATCCAATTTTTGGGCTCCTGAAGCCAACTCCAGTGTATATTTGGGCTCCTGCTGCTGCCAACTTCTGCCAACTCCAGGGTGTGATTCATCCAATTTTTGGGCTCCTGAGGCCAACTCCAGTGTATATTTGGGCTCCTTCTGCCCCTCATAGTGATGCCACTTCAACTCTCTGCAATTGTGCCGCTCTGCGATTCTATTAGCGATGCCTCTGATCTGCATGTGATATTTCTTCAAAGTATTATTTAACAAACCCAGCACGCATCCTGTGCGTGTTACAGCAAGGCTGAATGGTTTACAACCCTATTGAGGCTGTAGGAGGCTCAGAAATAGCCGTTTTTAATAGCGATTCGTCGCGAATTTATTCGGGTCGAAACGATTTTTGTCGGAAAATTCGGCGAATCAGTCGAATCGAATTTTTCAAAAGTTCGCTCATCTCTACAGGTAAGCATGCTGGAGTGGAGACAGCTCACTTCTTAACCAGGATGCTAGCTCAGCGTCGCCATTAGGCCAGTACAAATAGGTCTATAGCCAGGGGCCTGGCTGTGAAAGGACCCGACCGAAGGTTCAGGCTAGCTAATACATATAGGGGGTGATTTACTATGTTCCCTACACTACAAAAAAAAGTATGTTCGGCGGACACACGCAGCATGCATGACAGACTGGCACGTAAACAAAACTTACTGCAGCGAACACCAGTGAACACAGACTTTGCATTGCATTTTGCAGGGTCTTTGCCGCAGTTTGCCGGTCAAAATGTGTATTTTCTAGCGAACAGGGTGCTCCTAACAGGGAGCAAACTATGGAGGCACAATTTTCTATAACAAAACCAGAAATGGTGCTGAAAACCCATTTAACAGCTTATGGCAGCATGGAATTTGTCTCAGAATGTATGTGTTGTGTCTCTAGAGAGTCTGAGTTGTTTTTTGAAGCCTCCTGAAAACCATGTTATTAGTTGTTTCTTTAATACTGATAAAAAAAACAACAAAAAAAAAAAAAAAACAGGCATTCTTGCTAAAAATAACATTGATTCGCAGCTAAAAGCTGGCACACTAAAAAGCCGTTGGCCAGCGGCAAAGACGTAAATACGGCAAACACAGCCTTGCCCTGGCAAATAGGCAATTTTTATTATAGTAGATAAGGTAAACTAGCGAATGCTAGGCGAACATAGTAAATTACCCCTATTATTTGTTGTGTGTTATAGTTGTCTAGACCCATATGTGCAGGCCTGGCTTCGAACTGTTATCTATTTATCTGGAGACCTTTGGGCTTTGACCACCATTTCTTGCATCAAAAGACAGGGGGTGGGCTCTGACATTGTAGTTGTAGGGGACCCGTAAATTCCTGTTTGAATTCCTGTTCTAGCTGCCTGCCTTACGACCTACAGACTGTATGTTTTTGGACCTCTACAGGTCTTGTACAGGAAGATTTGTACTGGTAGGCCATGTGAAATTTCACATTGCACTGACAAAGGGAGCGAGCATCTCCTATACTGCAAGCAGAAGCTTAATCACTCCTGTACTAATAAAATGTACCCATAATTAGACTGTAGCAGCTTAGGCCCATCAGAGGAAATCAATCCTGGGACCCACCAGAGGAAATCATTCTTAGGGCTCATCAGAGGAAATCATTCTTGGGGCCCACCAAAGGAAATCATACTTGGGACCCACTAGAGTAAATCATTCTTGGGACTTACCAGTGGAATTGAATATTGAGTCCCACCAGAAGAAATCATTATTGAGGCCCATCAGAGGAAATCATTCTTGAGGCCCACCAGAGGAAATCATTCTTGAGGCCCACCATAGCAAATCATGTTTTAGACCTACCAGAGGAAATCATTCTTGAGACCCACTCTTAAGCTAAAACTCAACTAGATGTTTCTGTGTACCAAAATGCACCACATTGGTACTCGTCCAGTAAAGGTGGGACATCTGTGGCCTGAGTGACACATCAAGGGGATTAGCATTTTGAGCTCAAACTCCTCCCATTTTGCATCTTTTAAATCAGTTTATTATGTTTAATTTTATTATTAGGAGTTAGTTAATTTTCTAATATCATGTCATATTAAACTTTGCCTACAATAGGACTTGTCCAGACATAACAAAATAAATACTCACCCCCCAATTGCCAGGGGCTGCTGGACCATAGGGAGACCCTGGAGAATTATTGGTGGGCCGCACTGCTTTGGGTCCAATTGGGCTGCTGCTGAAGGCAGATCAGTAGAGGATGTAGTTGGTAGCAGTTAGGACATAATTCAGGGGAGAACCCTTCTTAGAGAGCAGCACTCCACAACAGATTAGCAAAGCAAAAAAGGCGGTTACTTTATTAGTACACACAGGACATTAGGACAGCAGTACAACATTCAGGGTAAAACAAAACAATGCAAATAATGGTTCAGCTGGCACTTTTCCAGGTTAACACTGTACACTGTATTTCTCATAATACTCCACTTAGCAAGAAATTCCCAAAAACCTGGAGTGGGGCAGTGGCAAGGGAGGACCCAGCCCTCTTGGGAGTTCAGGGTGGTTTCAGCAACATTTTCACCCCACAGGTATAGAGACACAAATGAAGAGATGCAGAGTGTTTCTTTAGACCATCAGGAGACACAGGTGTCTATTTTCTCCTTTTACCAACACACACTTTGCCCCTTGTTCAGACCGAGTCTTGTAATGACAGGTGCACTTTTGCCATTTAAACAGCAAGCCTGTGAAATTCACGTAGTTGCCTCTCCAGCTGTTAGCGGGAAAGAAATGCTGCCCACCTAGGGCTGCGATCCAGTGGCGCGAGTCTTCTATTTCCCCAGGGGGGCTCAGATCACCACTGCTCAGTCTTCTGCAGGTGCCAGAGGGTCCATTCCGGTGCCCTTCTGCTTCTGACTTCTGATGATGTCATCCTGCTCCTTTCGCTTCTGGGACACCAGCGCAGCTGTCAGAAGAGGCCTGTGATTGGTAGCAGTTGGGTACGGGGGGCAGCTGTCACTGGATTGGAGCAGCGCAGGACACAGCAGCGTGGAATCAGAGGTGAGTAGAGGAAAAAAAAAAGGCTTTTTTCTTTTTTTTATAAATGTCATGTTTTTTTTTTTACATTTAATCTTTTGTGAACTGGTAAGGGATCACTGAGACCCCTATACCACTTCACAAGGTATTAGGGGCTGGCAAGTCACCTGCGTTAAGTGGGTGACTTACCATTAACCCTAGGCCCCCCATTACCTGCCTCCCCAAAACCCAGGGGGGCAGAAGAGCCCATGGCCCATATAGGCTATGCTGGCTTGTAGCCAATAAGACTGGGAGCCACCGAGGCTGGCCTCTGTGCCCTGGTCTACAACTCCCATAGCTGGTGGCCGGGTGGCTTATGCTAGGAAGGGGGGACCCCACTCCATTTAACAAATATATATTTATAAAAGGGATTTTAACTCTATCGCTGCCAGCCTAGCTGGATATTTTCTCACCCTCTTTGCCAGACCATTTTTTAATAATTTGTGCTATACATGTTCAACTGTGATTTTTGAAGGGACTTCCAGGGATGTCCCAGGAACATTATACATTGTTTTTATCAACATGAATATTCTTATTTGGCCTTGTTTTAGTGTATTCTCAATATTTTTTGGTGAAATATGTTAAAAAAAATAAAAAAAACTCTATATTTTACAATTTGTAGTGTTTTTTTGCAATTAAAAAATGTTTTCCAATAAAACCATATTTCATGTAAAAGCCCCATTTCTCCTGGTTTCAACAGTACCACATATGTATTGGTAGACACCCTTTCCTGCCCATGAGACTTCCCTCAAACTGAAATGCTTTTTTTAGAGATTTTTCAGATAAAATACAACTGCTATGCATACCTTGCAGTTTTTCAAGAAGAACAACCCTTTACATTTGAAATGCCCCCCACAAACTATATATTCTCTGGAAGCAGAAGTACACACCTTACGCTTTCGAGGCATACCAGGCTTGTTGATGTGGACTCACTTACTTTTCTGGAAGTAATCCCAAAATAAATTTATTTGGTTGCACAGGGTTTCCCTAAAAAAAAGAATAAAAAAGCCACGTTTTCATAAAAAAACAATATGCAAACAAGTATAAAAAAATAAAATTTGAAATCCCGAACAGAACAATACCCAACATGCATGGGTACTGTCAAGGGAAAAGTTGCCAAACACTCCAAAGTAAAGCATGTGTGTAAGGGTAATTTTACTTGAAAATTTCAGCTCTGCGGACAAAGTGCACAATTTGCGCTTATTCAACCAAAACAACACAGTTTGCATTTGGGATACCCCCCACAAACATATATTCCCAGAAAGTACACACATTAAGCTTTCTAGGCGTACCCAGATTGTTGTAGTGGGCTCATCTTTCTGGAAGTAATCCCTCTAAGAATTCTTTGATTGCACAGGGTTTTCCTAAAAAAATGTATAAGAAAAGCAGAATAAAATACACATTTCCTAAAATAACAATATGAAAACAAGAAACAACAAGTTAAATCTGAAAGGGCAAAGTCCCCTGAACAGAACAATACCCAACATGCATAGCTACTTTTAACTGCAACTTAATACGTTGTCACCCTCTGCTGACAGGTCATTTTACACTAGGTTTAAAAAAAAATTATGTTTTTTTAAAAATGTGTCTCATTAATTTTAAATAAAAAAGTATTTTATTATAAGGGTTTTAAAAAAATTATATAGGGTCCACCCTTCTAGGGAGAGGAACCCAGTTTTTATTTTTAAGGCTTAAAAACCCCTAAAAAAATTATGTGGGGTCCCCCCTACCCAGCATAACTAGCCCGGGGACCAGCTATGGGGGCCTGTAGGAAAGGGCGCAAGGGCCAACTTCTGTGGCCCCTCTGCAAGGCTACAAGCCCGCAGATAATGGGGGGCTGGGAGTTAATGGCAAGTCACCCGCTAGCCAAAGGTGACTTGACAGACCCTGAGTCTTGTGAAATGGTATAGGGGTCTCATGGATCCCTTACTAGTTCACACAGGGTTAAATGTGAATAAAGACACAGATACAAAAAGAAAATATATGTATTAATTTATTTTTTAATACTTACCTCCCATGATCCATCCCGACCATGTCCCACGCCATTACTCTGGCTTCTGCTCTCCTGCTGCTGATGGAAGCCATTTATACCTGTTGAGTAATGGGACATAAAGGGTTAATTAGAAAATGTTAACCCTTAAAACCCTTAACCCTTAAAAATCCTCAAAAAATGTAGTGGGGTCCCCCCTACCCAGCATAGCCAGCCAGGGGACCAGCTATGGGGGCTTATAGAACAGGGAGCCCTGCAGGCTACAAACCCGCACAGCCTAATGGCCCCAGGCTCTTCTGCTCCCCCACCTACTCACCTCTGATTGTCAGCTCCAGCGTACCTCGAGGTGTGATGATCGCTGGGGGGGGGGGGGGGGCAGGGGTATCAGAAGATCCCAGGGCCCTCCACCCCTCTGGCCAGTAATTATTGCTTCTGACAGACAGTCAGGCCGGAGTCAAATGACATCAGTGAGGTCTTCCGCCCTGCCTCCAAGAAGACATCCCCAGGGTGAAGGGGAGACCTGGCGGGAGGGATCGCAGTTGCAGGTAACTAAATGTAATTTTCTATTGTATGCGGCGGCAGCGCCAGCGGCAGTGCAAGGAGGGCCCTTTTGAGCCCTCTCTTGAAGCAGGAAGAGCCCCGGGGGGGGGAGGAGGGACTTTTTTTATTGTAGCAGGGGGGAAAGCCAGGCACATAGATTCTACGTGCTTGGCACTAACGTCCTCTGGGTAGCTTTCACACCACCAACTGACATGGGTGGGCTAATTTACATGGCCCTTCACAGCTTTTAATTTTCTCCAGTAGGGGGTGAAGCACATGCCTCATCCGCAGAGTATGCCTGGTGAGGTCTGGCAAGATTAGTATCGGATTATCTCACCAGGTCACTGCTCTCTGTTCCCAGGCATTCCTAAGGATATCCTTGCAAATTTTAAATAAGTGGATCCTGCACAAGTTTTGTCCGGGGGACCTTGCTTTTTCAGATTTAACTTATTTTTTCTTCTTTGCATATTATTTCTTTAGGAAAATGTGACTTTGATTCTGCTTTTTTTCCTCGCTTCAGGGGCTGGTGGCACAGCGTGCACATGACTCTTGTCTTGTCGTCTGTGTACTGCTTGAAAAAATGCCAGTGCTGGGGACATCTTTGCACCAGTTTTGGCATGCTCAGTCCCTGGGCATGGTGAACAGTAGTAGCAAGGGACTGACCACTGAGGGTTTGCACTCTTCTCCCTCTCCTGCTGGCTGCCTGGGGCTGTGTGACCACCACCTCTTCCTCCAAACTCTGATGGCCTTCAGTCCATGTTGGGTCTAGGACTTTATCATCACTCCTGGGATCGTCTTCCATCCCCTCTTCCACTCTACCCTCCCTCTCAGGCAACACAAGCTCAGGTCATAGCATTCGGCACTAGGGTTTCATTATAATCTGAGGTATCCTGTGATGGTCAGATGGCCACGTCCTCATGCTCTAACAGAATTGTTGCCATATGGAAACCCTAGGTCTGGAGCTGGGGCAGGGGCAGGTGGATGGCCCATGGTATCACAGCTAGGTGTGTCATCATAGAGCATTACTGACTCCATGACCTGTGGCTGGGATGGCCTTGCTGATTTTAAGGGGGGAGAGGTGTAGAGGTCTTCACTCTCGGCAGAAGTGGAGTGGGTGGAACACAATCTTGTGGAACTGGTAGTACTATGATCTACCTCAACCCAACTGGTCTCACCACTCTGGCAGTGGTATTGAGGACAACAAAAACATGCTGCAAACCCTGGCAAATGCTTGCATAGGAAGATGTAACAGGCACAGATGAAACACGTAATTTCCCTGCAGTACCAGCTTCATCACCATTAGCAATGGCAGCAACTGCACCACAGCCATGTCCCTGTCCCTTATTTGCTGCTTTCTGCATTGTTGGAGGCCGTGTATAGGCGGCCTTTCCCAGGAAATGCAATGTAATATATACCCAGTATGTGCAATGCAGATGGGCACAGATGACTTGTATTATATACCCAGTATATACAATACAGTTGGGCAGAGATTACTTGAATTACATACCAAGTATATGCAATGCAGATTGTCACAGATGACTTGTATTATTTACCCAGTATATGCAATGCAGGTGGGCATAGATGACTTGTAATATATACCCAGTATATGCAATGCAGGTGGGCACAGATTACTTGTATTATATACCTGGTATATGCAATGCAGGTGGGCACAGATGACTTGTATTATTTGCCCAGTATATGCAATACAGCTGGGCAGAGGTGACATGAATTATAAACCCAGTATATGCAACACAACTAGGCAGAGATTACTTGAATTATATACCCAGTATATGCAATTCAGATTGGAACAGATGACTTGTATTATATACCCAATATATGCTCAGCTTCTGGAGCCCGAGCTGGTAAAATTCAGTACAAGTTCGAACTTTGCAGCTTGGGCTCGCTCATCACTGGCCATCATACCTACCCTGTCCTCATTCTCTGCCCCTAAGTACTAAAGCAGTAGTCCTCAAACTTCCTCCTCAAGGGCCGAGACAGGCCAGGTTTTGCAGCTCTCCACGCTGCTCCACAGGTGAATTAATGGGTGCTCAGACAGAGCTATAGCCCTAATTATTACATCTGTGCATCAGCATAGAGAGCTGGCCTGTCTCGGCCCTTGAGGAGGAAGTTTGAGGGCTACTGTACTAAAGCTTCAGAAAGATAAGAGTAGCCATATCCCCCTTGCCCATGAGCTGTCCATTTATTGCTATAGTCTTAGCCATGGAGAACACTTGTTGATTGGGGGGGGGGGGCTCAGCAGGGATACTGTGGACAGGTTATGTGCTAAGCAGGAGCTGGTAAAATCCCTGACTTATTTTTGGTTCCAGTTCTTTACTGCCCACAGCTAGTCAAGTTGCATTAAACATACCAGGTCCCGCAGCGTCCCCGCTCACAGGCAATCCTGCTGTGTCAGTCACAGTGAAAGGCCGCACCCCTTCCATTCACTGTAATGGAGGCAGCGTGCATAGTCCTGGTGCACTCCCTTTAATGCAGGGAATGGTGTGGGTGTGGCAAGTCACTGACACAGGAGTGTGACAGGACAATTTCAAGCTCCATCTAAGGATCAAGGGTTATTTACATGGACCAGGGTGGATCAGCTATGGGGAAGAGGAAGTGAATATTATTGTTTTTTTTTCTTTATATTTTGTGTGTGATTTTCACTATACCGGGTTTGGTCCTTCCCCCAGGGTCCTTCCCCTGGGGCACACTGCTTTGGGGTACCCTGCTGTGTGAAACCCCCCAGACCACAGGGGAAACTCATCTTAAGCCCATGGTGAGGTGCGGCAACTCGTCCAATCAGCTTCTCTGACTGTGCATATTAATTGTGGCACTGGAGAAGCTGAATAGGAATCCCTAGCTGCACACATCGGGCACACAGCCGAGAAGGGATGCAAGTGATACCATGCATGAGCTTTGAGTTCAGGGGAAAGCGGAAAGGTAACAATTTCAGCCCTGGGGGGTTTCACACAGCCCGGGAGAAGGGAGTAAGCCATAGACTCCAGGGTGGGTTTTGGTCTACTTTAATGACAGTTTTCATTTGAATCGACAAGCGGCCACTAAGGGGGGATCTAACCGAAACAGCAAGAGCAAAATTGGCAAGAACAGTATTGAGCTATAAGTAAGAGTTGAAGAGGGACTTTTTAAATGTTTGCCTACAAATGCTCTGTATGTGTTCCAAAGAGTTGGCTTCCAACTGTCACAGTGGCTGCACAATTGGTGTTTCAGTCTGAGGAGCCGTAATTCAGAAGAGTGAATTGCGTCAGGTGCCTTCTCAATCCTTTTTTCATCTCCTAAATGTCTTTCCTCCTAGAAACATTCCAGTGTTCTGGGCTCTTCCAGAATCCTTCCAATCAAAGGAGAAGCGAGTCTCCGGAGCAGTCCAGCACTCCAGCAGACTTTCCGACATCTGCTCCTTCACTCTGGATCTGCATAGTGGAACAGATGACAAGATGTCTACAAGTAATTCTCTTCTGCTATTACCTTGCTCTCACACTGTGACGACTTGTCTCCAAACTCACAATTTTTGAATTTGTTTTCCATCGCCTGACATGTCATTTGCAATGACTGCTGTTAACACATTATTGTAGCCGCAATGTACTGGAAGATCTGAAAAAATTAAAGATACAAGGAGTGGCAAACGATTTAAGCTACACAGGAGAAGGGGAATCTGTTAATGGAGACAATGCAGCGAAGGGTCAAATCTAAAAGGTGTTTTTAGTAAAAAAGGAGATAGAATCCCCATTTCAAGCAGGCCAAAACCCACCAGTAATGTAACCCCAAATTAGAATATTTCCCCGCCCATAGTCCTTTCCCTAGGAGTAGAAACATGTATTTTAATTTTCATTTATCCTTTAACGGGAGAGTTTGCATTAACACATGTTTTTGGATGCTTAAAACCCTTTATATACTGTGGAGCAATTTAGCAAAGGGCCTTATTCATGAAGGGATAGCGTCAGGTAGCGCCTTGTAAACGACAGGTAGCGGAAGGTAGCAGCAGGTAAACGCTGGACACGGCACGCAATTACACATTTTTCAAGCGGATTCTGTTAAGTGACTGGGATAACGCCATGTAGCGTCCGATTGATCATTATCCCAGCCTCAGCATACAGCGCCAGCGTTCAGCCTTGCAGTGCGCCTCGTCTTACCTCTCCCTACCTGGCGCTCTCCCATACATTTCAATGGACGTTCTTTTACAGAAACAGGGTGTTTTTATTATTATTTTCTTTTTTATTCTCAAATAATGTTGGGACCTCTCCTGGCATTGAAAAGGCCATTTTTTGAAATTTTTTTAATTTTTTATATATTTATGCAGAATTGACATTATATGTCACAATGTTATAACAATGTAATTCCATATGTTTTCGCTTTGTTACTGGTGGATACATGTTCTAAAACAGCCTTTAATCTGGGCTACAGCGAAGCATTTTTGAGCGCCGGCAGTGTGTAAGGCTGTTTTTTGATGAATATGGTGTGAGTTGGTCGCACTGACCAGTTGCTCCCATTCGCTCCCATACAGCGCTGTACTGGTCATATAGCGACTCCCCACAACGTATTCATCAATGCTGCACAGCGATCGAGGCGCTCTGAACTAGCGAACCACGGCCGAGCACAGCGACTACTAGCGTAATCTGTCACTACCTGCCGCTAGTAATGAATCAGCCTGAAAGTGTATTTCACATATGTCAAACTGGACAGCTAGCAGATGGCGGCCTTGTGCCTGTGTGTGGCACTGCCAAGTGAGGTGCCAGTACACAGCACTCCACTGTCAAACTTGCCGCAAAAGTTTGGTTCGGGTTCCTGAACCCCATTGAAGTCAATGGTGACCTGAAATTGGGGGCCCAAAAATGGCTATAAAATGGGGGTAATAAGGGCTAGAGGGCTGCAAATTGGAGGAGATACCAGGGTCATTTCCCTGCACATTGGGTAGGGAAAGGACCGCAAATAATAAAAAGGAACAAAAATGTAAAAAATATATAAACAAAAAAAATTTAATATACATTTTTTATGGGTGTCAGAGGGCAAATCACACCAGGGAGATCACCCTGCACAAAATGGGGTAGGGAAAATACTCCGAATAATCACAGAGAAAAAAATAAAGCATTTTTCCCATGTTTAGTTCATTCCCGCTGCGGGTAACTGCCTGCAGGTTTATTTTTTTATATTTTTGTAGTTTTTTTGTAATTTTTTTGTTAAATGCAATGTTTAGCTAACAAAGAATAGCCTGACTTTTTATTATTACTTTTAATTGTATTTTTTTCAGTTTTTAGTGTTATATTTTTTGGTAATTTTTGGGGCATATTTTGTTAGATACAATTTTTAAACTAATAAAAAATAGACTGATTTTTTATTTGTATTTTTTCAGTTTTAAGTGTTTTACTAAATGCCACTTTTAAAGGCATTCAATTTAACATTGAAACTGACTGCAGGTTTATTTTTTAAATATTTTTTGGTAATCTTTTGGCATTATTCATTGGATACAATTTTTATCTAACGAAAAAATGTTTGTCCAAATGTGGGTAGGGGTAATGTATCATTTTATCGACATGGTACCTGCCGGGTCCTGACCATGATAAACTAGTATAGGGTTCCCCCTGGTTCAGCCCACGTGAGACAGAAATAACAGTGCACACTAGAGATGAGCGAACTTTAAAAAAATTCGATTCGACTGATTCGCCAAATTTTCCGACAAAAATAGTTTCGACCCGAATTTATTAGCAACGAATCGCTATTAAAAACGGCTATTTCTGAGACTCCTAGAGCCTCAATAGGGTTGTAAACCATTCTGCCTTGCTGTAACACGCATAGGATGCGTGCTGGGTTAGTGAAATAATACTGTAAATAATTATCACATGCAGATCAGAGGCATCGCTAATAGAGTCGCAGAGCGGCACAATTGCAGAGAGTTGAAGTGGCATCACTATGAGGGGCCCCTATAGTGCCTGGAAATCACACCCTGGAGTTGCAAGCAGCAGCAGGAGGCCAAAAATTGGCTGAAAGACATCCTGGAGTTGGCAGCAGGAGAAGCAGGAGCCCAAAAATTGGCCGAATGACACCCTGGAGTTGCAAGCAGCAGCAGGAGCCCAAACATAGCTTGAAATAGACACTGGAGTTGGCTGCAGGAGCCCAAAAATTGGATGAATCACACCCTGGAGTTGCAAGCAGCAGCAGCAGGAGCACAAACATAGCTTGAAAGAGACACTAGAGTTGGCTGCAGGAGCCCAAAAATTGGATGAAAGGCACACCCTGAAGTTGCAAGTAGAGATGAGCGAACTTTTAAAAAATTCGATTCGACTGATTCGCCGAATTTTCCAACAAAAATTGTTTCGACCCGAATTTATTCGCGATGAATCGCTATTAAAAACGGCTATTTCTGAGCCTCCTAGAGCCTCAATAGGGTTGTAAACCATTTTGCCTTGCTGTAACACGCATAGGATGCGTGCTGGGTTAGTTAAATAATACTGTAAATAAATATCACATGCAGATCAGAGGCATCGCTAATAGAATCGCAGAGCGGCACAATTGCAGAGAATTGAAGTGGCATCACTATGAGGGGCAGGAGCCCAAACATTGCTTTAAAGAGACACTGGAGTTGGCAGCAGCAGGAGCCCAAAAATTGGATGAATCACACCCTGGAGTTGCAAGCAGCAGCAGGAGCCCAAACATTGGCTGAAATAGACACTGGAGTTGGCAGCAGCAGGAGCCCAAAAATTGACTGACACACCCTGGAGTTTCAAGCAGCAGCAGCAGCAGCAGGAGCCCAAACATAGCTTGAAAGAGACACTGGAGTTGGCTGCAGGAGCCCAAAGATTGGATGAATCACACCCTGCAGTTGCAAGCAGCAGCAGCAGGAGCCCAAATATTACTTTAAAGAGACACTGGATTTGGCAGCAGGAGCCCAAAATTGGATGAATCACACCCTGGAGTTGGCAGCAGCAGCAGCAGCAGCAGGAGCCCAAACATTACTTTAAAGAGACACTGGGGTTGGCTTCAGGAGCCCAAAAATTGGATGAATCACACCCTGGAGTTGGCAGCAGCAGCAGCAGCAGGAGCCCAAACATTACTTTAAAGAGACACTGGAGTTGGCTTCGGGAGCCCAAAAATTGGATGAATCACACCCTGGAGTTGGCAGCAGCAGGAGCCCAAACATTACTTTAAAGAGACACTGGAGTTGGCAGCAGGAGCCCAAAGATTGGATGAATCACACCCTGGAGTTAGCAGCAGCAGGAGCCCAAACATTACTTTAAAGAGACACTGGGGTTGGCTTCAGGAGCCCAAAAATTGGATGAATCACACCCTGGAGTTGGCAGCAGCAGCAGCAGCAGGAGCCCAAACATTACTTTAAAGAGACACTGGAGTTGGCTTCAGGAGCCCAAAAATTGGATGATTCACACCCTGGAGTTGGCAGCAGCAGCAGCAGGAGCCCAAACATTACTTTAAAGAGACACTGGGGTTGGCTTCAGGAGCCCAAAAATTGGATGAATCACCTGCCCCTGTGGTAGAAAGTACGTTGGTAAGACCAAGCGGGAACTCAGGGTGCGTATTGGTGAGCATGTACGCGACATTAGGAGGGGAGACGATAGGAGTCCCGTGGCGGAACATTTTCGGTTATTCCACCAGGGAAGACCGACAGGTCTTAAGGTATGTGGGATCTTCGCCCTTAGGAAAGATGGGAGGAGGGGCTTTTTGGATAAGAGATTAATGCAACAGGAAGCCCGTCTGATCTACGAGTTGGGTACAATGGTGCCCGCGGGCCTAAATACTGAAACAGGACTCAGTGCGTTTCTATAAATCCAGTGAAACATATAAAGGCCCCCCCTTTTCCCCTTCCTTTTTCCCCCCCTTTTTTCCCCCCCCAGTTGCCCCCCCCCCCCCCCAATGGTCCGTTATATTGGTATACCGGTATCCTAGTCTCTACGGTTTTCCCTTCCCCCCCCCCCCCACTCACCCTTCATCTCCCCATAGTTCAGGTGCTGGTTATGATCATTGACCTGGTGGGATCGGTGTGTTGTCTGGATTAGTTACTATTGTGTATACGTGCCAAGGGGACAATGAGTGGGGTTGGGGCCACCGACAGTATGGGGGTATAGATATGGGAGTGAGTAGAGGGACTAGGGATTTGGTTGTAGTCCACTTAAAATGAGATTGATATCTTTGAGCAGTTATATGGACAAAGGCTGGGTAGGATTACAGATAACTTATTCAGAAATGAAGGACGCATGGGTGAGATAAATAAGAAATCATAGTGAGGCCTGGTGAGGCTCCCTAATCCCTTAGAGGTAGTGTGGCAGCTTGGTTGTCACTAGCCATTACAGTTTGAGTGGTTAGAGGGTCGGAGCCGCATTATGTTTGGCGGATCTGAGGGGATTGGCTGGTGGATTTGTATGCACAAATTAGGAGTGCTTTGTGGCTTAGGTCTGCTTCAGATGTATCCGCCAGAGCGGGATGGGAGCCCTTGGACCTGTGGGAGCCCTTGGATAACCATTTTAGGTATGCCTGAATGGGATTGGGTTGGGTTGGGCAGGTGGAAGGGGGGTGAGGGGTAGTTTCTTAATGTATTCACTGACATCAAGTATGTGCAGAGAAGCCCCCCCCTCTCTCTCTCCCCCCCCCCCCCCCCCCTTATGCAGGTACGTCATTCTCCCCACAATGAATTTAGCTTCCCCCTTTATCCCCCATCTATCACTGGTATATATATTCTTGGTGGTGAAAAAGTAGTGATGACTAAGAATATAGTATATAAATAGAGGGATATGCAGGAGGTGCTGCAAGTGTGTGTGTCCCACAGTTAAAAAGATGCCAGAATGTATGAATAGATACTAGCCATACTTCATATGTAGATAGAAAGTAGATGTGTGATTAAAGAGCACAGCATGGTTCCCTGAAGGGCCAAGTATTAGGTGGCCCCACCTAGCGTGTGCGTTTGTTTAAATTGCCTCAGGTAATTGTGTATACTAGGGGCGGTGTGGCATTCACAGGGTTAAAGATGGCTGGGACCTGTAATCCGTGTGGCTAGGTTATGAGGACTGATTGAATTAGTCGAGGTTAATGGCCATTGGCCCAAGGATATGAAGAGGCGTGTCCATCCAACATTCAAAAAACCCGTGCGTATGCCCGCCCCCCACCCTGACGAAGCTCCGGTGGGCGGAGCGAAACACGTGTCGGCGGACGGCCGGCCCTCCACATTCCCCGCTCCTCCAACCCTCTGCTCTCCGAATGCGCTGACGTCACCAGGAGCGCGCCGGCCCGCGGACACATGTGACTACCGTGTGCGGCAAAAAGGAAGTCTATCAGCTGAGGACTGACATCGCCCGCATTCAGGGCTGCAGCACAGAGGCTTGCCTGGCCGTCAAAAGTAACCGCCATCGGTTGAACGCGGGACTGTACAGTACAGCTAAGTACCTGTTACAAAGCGCACATAATAATATGTTTATTACAGCGAGCGGCGGATGTTGGTTACATTGAAGTGTCCCATAGTGGCTAACAGTTGAGCTGGCAACGGGCTGATTTCATAGCCATACAGAGCTGCGGTGGCACCATGTGATAACAAGAGGGGATCCCCTAGTGAAACAGGCCTGCAACGGTGGATTGTGCACAATAAGTTAACCCTTTATAGTGTCTTGCTCATGGTGGCAGCCACAGAGGCTTTATATACAGCTGAACATTATATTCAAGATGCTGGCCTACATAGGATTAAATGGCCAGTTTAGGTGGTGAACACTCCTTGAATTACAACGGATAAAGTCAGCGCCGGGATTCAATCATCTTTTCTAATTTAGAAAGTTATTACACATCCTTTTGATTTAGGTTGGGCTAGAGAGGAGGAGGAGTGATTGAGAAGTGAGTGTGGCTGTTGAGGCTGCATGACTGGGGGGGCCCCCGTTTTTTAGATTCACTGTAAATGTGTTTTTATCAATGTTGTGTACCCTTAACCCTTTAACCGCCAGCCTACCTTGAGATTTTGTCACCCTTTGTTGCCAGACCATTTTGCACTATTTTGCGCTCCCCTTGTTCAACTGTGATTTTTGAAGGGATTTCCAGGGATTTCCCAGGAAAGTGATATATTGTTTTTTTCAGCAGATTCTGGGCTTTAACATGAAATGTCTTGTTTGTCATTTTTTAGGTGTGTTCTCAATATTTTTGGATGAAATATGTGCAAAAAACCCCCCCAAAATTTTTTTTTACAATTTGTAGTGTTTTTTTGTAATAAAAAATGTAAGTTTGTCAATAAAATCTTATTGCACGTGAAACCCCAATTTCTCCCAGTTACAGCGGTACCACATGTGTATTGGTAGACACCCTTCCCTGCCCAGGAGACTCCCCCAAACTGAAACAATGCTTTAGGAGATTTTCAGATAAAATACAACTAAGCTACGCGCTAAGCGCACCTTGCAATTTTTCAAGAAAAACAACCCTTTACATTTGAAATACCCCCCAAAAACTATATATTCTCTGGAAGTACACACCTCAAGCTTTCTAGACGTACCAGGCTTGTTGACATGGGTGCAGTTTTCTGGAAGTAATCCCTCAATATATTCTTTGGTTGCACAGGGTTTCCCGAAAAAAAGTATAAAAAAGCAGAATCAAAACCACATTTTCCAAAAAAAAACTATATGCAAACAAGAAAAAAACTGAAAATCTGAAAAAGCAACATTCCCCGAACAGAACAATACCCAGCATGCATAGCTACTGTCAATGGAAGAGTTGCCAAACACACCAAAGTAAAGCATGTGCGTAACGGTAATTTTACTTCAAAATTTCAGCTCTGCAGACAAAGTGCGCACCTTGTGCTTTTTCTACCAAAACAAGCCTTTACATTTGGAATATCCCCAATAAACCATATATTCCCTGAAAGTACACATTTTAAGCTTTCTAAGCGTACCCAGCTTGTTGTCGTGGGCTCATCTTTCTGGAAGTAATCCCTTGAAGAATTCTTAGGTTGCACAGGGTTTCACAAAAAAAATGTATAAAAAAACAGTATAAAAAACACCTTTTCCTAAAATATCAATATGCAAATAAGAAAAAACAAGGTAAATCTGAAAGCGCAAGGTCCCCCAAGCAGAACAATACCCAACATGCATAGGTACTATTAACCCTTTTAATTGCCAGCCTACTTGAACTTTTGTCACCCTCAGTTGGTCATTTTTCCCCATTTTGCGCCATGTTTAACCGTGATTTTTGTCGGAATTTCTTGGAAAATATATATATATATATATTTTTTGCAGCAGAGTTTAGGCTTTAACATTAAATGTCTTGTTTGTAATTTTTCTACTGTTTTTTAAATATTTTTGTGTAAAAAAAAAATAAATAAATAAATAAAATAATATTTTTTAAACAATTGTCTCCTTTATTTTAAATAAAACATTTTTTTAGTAATAAAAACCGTATTGCATGTGATAGCCCTATTTCTCCCGATTACAACGGTACCACATATGTATCGATAGCCCCCCCATTCTTGTCCAGGAGACCCCCCAAACTGAAAAGAGCATTTTATAACATTTACAAATAAAATACTACTATCCACACTATAAACATAAGGGGTTAATTTAAAAAGAAAATGACACAGGGACCCCCCTCCCAGGCTAACCCTAACCCTTAAAATTAAAAAAAAAATAGTGCCCCCCCCCGGGAGGGGGGTCCCTACGTCGTTTTCTTTTTAATTTTAATTCTTTAAAATTTTAATTTTTTAAAAATTTTTCTTTCTAATCCCAGGGGGTGGGGGACCCCATTTTTTGGGGGGAATTTTAAGGGTTAGGGTTAGCCTAAAAAGTGGACCAACACCCAGGATTTTCACTATCCTGCGTTTTGATCAACTTCCGCGGGGGTGCCCCGCTGCGTAAAACCCCCGAGAAAGGTATAAAAAAAACTCACCTCAGCCCGCTCCTACGGCGCATGCGCGAGCGCTCATCCAATCAGAGTGCTCAGAGCCGCTGTGGTTGTTCGTCCCTTGTCCGTGCATACCACAGCGGCTCTGAGCACGCTGGCGGCCGCATCTCGCGCTTCCCTCTAACAGGGAGCGCGCCCGCGTCGGCCATTCACAAATGACCGGCACGTGTGTGCGCCCTGATTGAGAGAAGCGCGAGATGCGGCCCGCGCATGCACCGTTGGAACAGGGATAAGGTAGGGCGAACGGGGCGTCCTGGGGGGTTTCACACAGCGGGGCATCCCGATTTCGGATGCCCCGCGGGGAGGGATCTGATCCGGGCCGATCAGCCTGGGTGTTGGTCCACTTAAAGTGGACCAACACCCATGGGTGATCGGCCCGGGAATCTATAAGATTCCCGGGCCCGATCACCTCCCTCACCGCGGGGCATCCGAAATCGGGATGTCCCGCGGTGAGGGACCCCCCCAAAAACCCTTACCTCCTCCCCTCTAGATGTGCGCGCGCCCGCGCCGGCCGTCTGTGAATGGCTGGCGCGGGCGCGCGCGCACGCCGAGAGTGACGCGCGGGAGGCGGCGGCAGATGAGCCCCTTGTCCGTCGCTGTCACTCTGCTTGTCTGTGGGCGGGGATTGGACGGCGCGGTCACGTGGGAGCGGGGAGAGGTGAGTTTTTTGGGGTTTCTGGGGGGTTTCACACAGCGGGGCACCCCGATCGGGGTGCCCCGCCAAAGTGGACCAAAACCCAGGATAGTCAAAATCCTGGGTGTTGGTCCACTTTAAAAAAAAAAAAAAAAAAAAAAAGTAGGGGGGGGACCCCATTTTTTGGGGGAATTTTAAGGGTTAGGGTTAGGCTAACCCTAACCGTTAAACATTTTTTTTTAAATTACGTAGGGTCCCCCCCTCCCAGGGAGGGGGGGGGGACCTCATTTTTTTTTTAATTTTAAGGGTTAGGGTTAGGCTAACCCTAACCCTAACCCTAACCCTTAAAATTAAAAAAAAAATGACGTAGGGTTCCCCCTCCCAGGGGGGGGGACCTCATTTTTTTTTTGAATTTTAAGGGTTAGGGCTAGGGTTAGGCTAACCCTAACCCTAACCCTAACCCTTAAAATTAAAAAAAAAAATGATGTAGGGTCCCCCCTACCCGTCATAACCAGCCCGGGACCAGCTATGGGGGCTTGTAGGAACAGAGTGGGGGGGCCAGCTTTTGTGGCCCCCCCACCCTGCAGCCTACGAGCCCACATAGCTTATGTGAGCCCGGGCTCTTCTGCCCCCCCCTGGGCTTTGGGGAGGCAGGTAATTGGGGGTGCGGGGGTTAATGGCAAGCCACCCGCTAGTTGCAGGTGGCTTGCCAGACCCCAGCCTTGTGAACTGGTATAAGGGGTCTCATGGACCCCTTACCAGTTCACAAAGGGTTAACAGTTAAATAAAACACACACACACACACAGTAAAAATCATTTTATTAAAAAAAAAAATGTTTTTTTTTTCTATACTCACCTCCGATCGTCAGCTCTTGGGTCCCTCGCCGCTCTGATGACAGATGCCGGTGATCGGCAGCCAGAGGAGGAGGGGAGGCAGGAGATCAGAGGATCTCCTGTCCCCATCCTTCTCCGGCCACCGATCACCGGCATCTGACAGCTGAGAGGCCTGGAGCTGTGAAGACGCTGGCCGAGTGACGTCATAAGCCCCGCCCCCAAAAGGGGCGGGGCTTCGCGGCAAAATGGCGGCGCCCGTCGGAGGAAGAGGGGAGAGAGCCTGAAAGGCTCTCTCCTGAAGATAGAAAGCCCTGGGGGGGGGATCGGAGGCCCCCCAGGTGAAGAGAAGGGCCGGCGCGATCGAGCGCACATGGAGGTGAGTAAATGTCATTTTTATTTTTTTATTTTTTTACAGGAAAAGCCAGCAGCCGCAAAAACGGGGGGGGGGGCCCTACTCCGGGCTCTCCCCTTCCTCCGGAGGAGCCCCGACGGGGGATCGGAGCCCCCCAGGGTGAAGAGGAGACCCGGCCGGTTCGAATGAGGGGTCAGGTAAGTGGTTTTTTTTTACATTTTCAGGCGCTAGCAGGGGGTAAAGCCAGGCACGTAAATTTTACGTGGCTGGCGTTTAACGGTTGGAGAAGCAGCCACGTAAAATTTACGTGGCTGGCGTTTAAAGGGTTACTAGTGCCATGAATTTTTGCTAACAATAAATTCTGTTTTGTAATGGCCATGTGGCTGTTTGATGTTATTGGGCCAGTTCCAGCAAGTAACCGTGTTTAAATGTATGTGTAGTGTATTTCATAGGGGTTAGCTGGACGCCAGCATTTCTGGCAGTGCTCATACAATATTAAGTAGGACTCCCCTTCCTTTTATTTTTCTACAGCCTGGAGTTGGCAGCAGCAGCAGGAGCCCAAACATTACTTTAATGAGACACTGGAGTTGGCTTCAGGAGCCCAAAAACTGGATGATTCACACCCTGGAGTTGGCAGCAGCAGCAGCAGGAGCCCAAACATTACTTTAAAGAGACACTGGGGTTGGCAGCAGGAGCCCAAAATTGGATGAATCACACCCTGGAGTTGGCAGCAGCAGCAGCAGCAGGAGCCCAAACATTACTTTAAAGAGACACTGGGGTTGGCAGCAGGAGCCCAAAAATTGGATGAATCACACCCTGGAGTTGGCAGCAGCAGCAGCAGCAGGAGCCCAAACATTACTTTAAAGAGGCACTGGAGTTGGCTTCAGGAGCCCAAAAATTGGATGAATCACACCCTGGAGTTGGCAGCAGCAGCAGCAGGAGCCCAAACATTACTTTAAAGAGACACTGGGGTTGGCAGCAGGAGCCCAAAGATTAGATGAATCACACCCTGGAGTTGGCAGCAGCAGCAGCAGCAGGAGCCCAAACATTACTTTAAAGAGACACTGGGGTTGGCTTCAGGAGCCCAAAAATTGGATGAATCACACCCTGGAGTTGGCAGCAGCAGCAGGAGCCCAAACATTACTTTAAAGAGACACTGGAGTTGGCTTCAGGAGCCCAAAAATTGTATGATTCACACCCTGGAGTTGGCAGTAGCAGCAGCAGCAGGAGCCCAAACATTACTTTAAAGAGACACTGGGGTTGGCTTCAGGAGCCCAAAAATTGGATGAATCACACCCTGGAGTTGGCAGCAGCAGCAGCAGGAGCCCAAACATTACTTTAAAGAGACACTGGAGTTGGCTTCAGGAGCCCAAAAATTGGATGATTCACACCCTGGAGTTGGCAGCAGCAGCAGCACCAGCAGGAGCCCAAATATTATTTTAAAGAGACACTGGGGTAGGCAGCAGGAGCCCAAAGATTGGATGAATCACACCCTGGAGTTGGCAGCAGCAGCAGGTGCCCAAACATTACTTTAAAGAGACACTGGGGTTGGCAGCAGGAGCCCAAAGATTGGATGAATCACACCCTGGAGTTGGCAGCAGCAGCAGGAGCCCAAACATTACTTTAAAGAGACACTGGGGTTGGCAGCAGGAGCCCAAAAATTGGATGAATCACACCCTGGAGTTGGCAGCAGCAGCAGCAGGAGCCAAAACATTACTTTAAAGAGACACTAGGGTTGGCTTCAGGAGCCCAAAAATTGGATGAATCACACCCTGGAGTTGGCAGCAGCAGCAGCAGGAGCCCAAATATTACTTTAAAGAGACACTGGAGTTGGCTTCAGGAGCCTAAAAATTGGATGAATCACACCCTGGAGTTGGCAGCAGCAGCAGGAGCCCAAACATTACTTTAAAGAGACACTGGGGTTGGCTTCAGGAGCCCAAAAATTGGATGAATCACAGCCTGGAGTTGGCAGCAGCAGCAGGAGCCCAAACATTACTTTAAAGAGACACTGGGGTTGGCTTCAGGAGCCCAAAATTGGATGAATCACACCCTGGAGTTGGCAGCAGCAGGAGCCCAAACATTACTTTAAAGAGACACTGGGGTTGGCTTCAGGAGCCCAAAAATTGGATGAATCACACCCTGGAGTTGGCATCAGCAGGAGCCCAAAAATTGGCCTAAAGACATAAATATGTTTTGCACCATTTGGAAAGTGTAAAACGTGGCACCATGCTGAATCTAGTCGCATGCATCAGCCATTGATCTCCTCGCCGTAACTATGGCCCCCGCCGCACTAAACACCCGCTCAGATGGCACGCTACTTGCCAGACAGGACAGCTTTTCCAGGGCAAACTCTGCTGGTTGCGGCCACAAATCAAGTTTGGCTGCCCAGAAGTCCAGCGGATCCTCAAGGTGTGTTGGCATGGTCATGTCAAAGTATGACATGACCTGCTGGTTCAGGTCCTGCTCCAGGTCTTCCTGCTGCTCATGAGTAGCCTCACTATGCGGGTGTAGAAAGCTACTCATTAGCGACTGAAGACTGAGGCTGCTGCTGCTGATGGAGCTGCTGCTGCTGCTCCTGCCAACCCCCCCAGCAGCCATGACATTGGAAGGTGAGCGCAGAGGTCCCCTCGAGTCAGACCTGCGAGAGTATGGACCATGGCGCAGATAGGCATCGGCCAACTGCCTACGTAGAATGTCTTTGTAGTAGTTCAGTTTGTCCTCCCTCTCGGTGGGTTTAAAAAATGCCCCCATTTTGTGCCGGAAGCGAGGGTCCAATAAGGTGGACAGCCAGAAGTCATCCCGCCGACAGATGGAAACAATTCTGGGGTCACTACGCAAGAAGAGAACAAATGGTGAGAAATCAGCCAAACTCACCGGTGCCTCCCTGCTATCTTATACTAAGATAGGCCTCAACAGAAAATCATTATCTCAATATACGAAAATACAAAGAATTTTTATTATGAGCCAAGAAAAGGACATACATTTAAAATACAAGATTAAAACCCCATGTGTGGGGTGTAGCGGAACTTATATGGACTTCAACAAAGTGTCTATAAATATACACAATGGATTACAGATGTACAATAAGGCTATTTGCACTGGTATATGCACTACCATACATGTTAGATATTAAAAATATCCATATAAGATGGAGTATTTATTTGATGCCACGGGAGCTATCCCTGAAGTACTATGAGATGGTGATGATAGTGTTAAGAACATGCAGAGGTGAGTCAAAAGAAACGTGATGAAAGACAATAGTAAAAGTCAAACAAAGCAAAAAGAGGGACAAATAATGTCCCAAATGTGAAAACATTAACACCAGTAAAAACTCAAGTGTTCAGTGCTGCTACAAGTGCCAAAAGTGGAGAAAAGGGATAGATACCCGGGCATATTTTACTACATAGTTATATGTGGTTTGCATATACGTGAAACAGCCACAGCGTGCAGGCTGTGCAAAATTGCACTTACAATACAAAAGAATCAATGAGAAGTCAATGCAAAAGTAATAAAAACTATTATGAAACAATGTACATTACCGTGTCATACTGTCCAAATTCGCGTACACCCTCACAGTGCCCACACTGTGTCACTACGCAAGCCCGTGAGCATGCTTCCTGCCATTTGCGCAAGTGACTCGGATGGACTACCTGTCTCCATCTCCACTGCATACTGCCACGGTGTGCCCGGGTCCTCTGTCTCGCCTTCCTCAAAAACCTCTAGCTCCTCTGGCTGCTCCTGCTCCTCCTCTCCTGTCCGCTGACTAGATAAACCAGCCATTTCGCCAAGCCTAAACTGTGTTTCGCTGGGCAACTCCTCCTCCTCTTCCTCCTCCTCCTCCAGTTCAGCTCCAACGGGGTTCATGTGGCCGTAAGATGTAAACGCCATGTCTCCAGTGCCCTGACCAGCCATGGTTTCCAACATGTGCTGTAGTACATGAAGCAGTGGAATCACGTCGTTCATCCCGTAATCCTGCCGACTGACAAATAAAGTGGCTTCCTCAAAGGGCCTGAGCAAACGGCAGGTGTCACGTATGAGCTGCCACTGGTTGACATTGAAGTTACACAGGGGAGTCCCACTATCTGCTTGGATCATCAGGAAATCCTTGATGGCTTTTCTCTGTTCATATAATCGGTCCAACATGTGAAGGGTGGAATTCCAATGGGTGGAAACATCGCAAATCAGACTATGTTGGGGGATACCGTTCTGACGCTGTAGCTCAAGAAGGGTGTGTTTGGCGGTGTATGAGTGGCTGAAGTGCATGCAAAGTTTCCTTGAAGTTGTTAGGATGTCTTGCAGATGGGGGGAACACTTCAGAAACCGCTTGACAACCAGATTGAAGATGTGACCCATGCAGGGGGCATGGGTCAGGCTTCCTTGGCTCAGCGCAGACAAAATGTTCTTCCCATTGTCGGTAACCATGATTCCCATTTTAAGTTTTCTTGGAGTAAGCCATGTTTGGATTTCCTGATGAGTAAATTTAAGCAGTTCCTCCCCTGTGTGACTCCGTTCGCCAAGACAAACCATGTGAAGCACAGCATGACACCTCCGTGCCCTGCACACATGGTAGACTGGAGGGGCAGCGAGACTTGAGCCTACAGTGGAGGATGAGGAGGCCGAGTCGCACAGTGTCACAGGCCCAACGGGCAGGGAACACGGAGGCCGAAGCGGCGTGACCTGTCCAAGTTGCTGCTGCAAAGGGACCACATTCACCCAGTGGGCCGTAAATGACATGTACTGTCCCTGACCGTAGTTACAGCTCCAGACGTCGGCGCTGCCATGCACTTTGCTACACACCGACAGGCTCAAGGACTGGGCCACCTTCTGTTCAACAAAAGTGTGCAGCGCTGGTACTGCCTTCTTGGCAAAGAAATGACGGCTTGGGACTCTCCACCTCGGCTCGGCACAAGCCATCAGTTCTCTGAAAGGTACAGAGTCCACCACCTGAAAAGGGAGTGACTGCAGCACCAGCAACTTGGACAGGAGCACATTCAGCTTCTGCGCCGTAGGATGAGTGGGCGCATACTGCTGTCTCTTGGACATGGCTTCGCTGATGGATTGCTGGCGGGATGCATGACTTGGAGGAGGAGCAGGAGCGACAGAGGATGGGTATGACGCACAGCTGCCTTCGGCTGAGGTGCTGGAGCCTTGGCTGGCAGAAATTGGGAGCTGCGTGCCACTCGGTGAGGAAGCAGTCTGGCCCACCTCTCCGGAGCCTAGGTTCTCCCAGGCCGCTTTATGGTGACGCTGCATATGTTGACGCAGGGCCGTGGTGCCAACATTTGGACCCTGGCCATGCTTCACCTTCTGCCTACATATCTTGCATGTGGCCATGTTACCCTCCTGCGGATGCTTCAGGATAAACTGTCACACTGCCGAGTTGCTACTTTTCCCACCAACAGGCCTCACTGATTCGCTGCTATTGTCGCCAACTCCAGGAACCCCTGCCCCACTACCTCCCGATAAGGTAGCCTGCCGCGCAGCAGGTGCTCTACCCCGGCCATGGCCCCGTTTGGCTCCAGGCTTTACAATTGTGCCCCCATGCTGCCTGCCAACCATGCTGCTAACACCTTGCTGCCTGAGCTGCTGACTCCGGGGCAACCTGCGCCCCTCTTCTCCTGATGATGACGATGAAGCCCCTTCATCACCCGGCTCCCAAGTGCGATCGGCTTCATCGTCATCATCATTATCACCGAGTTGTGGCTGTACATCACTGATGTTCGTGGATTCGTCAACAGTGTCTGGCGCAGGAGCTGGAACGCTCGCAGCACCCATGACACTGTCCACATCACTATTTGTCTGCCTAGCTAAAGAAGCCACCTCCATTTTTTGGCTGGGCAGTAGCTGCTGACTGTCCTCTATCTGATCGTCCTCCTCACTAAAGAGTGGAGCTGAACCCAAAGCATAGGATACGTCGCTGGGGGAGGGAACGGCGTAGGACAGAGGCAATGGGAGGACAGGGACTGCTCTCGGGGCATGCCAACTCAGGGTTGTGTCAGAGGAACCTACCGACCCTAGACTGGGGGTCTCAGACGTAAGTTGTGATGATGTTGTTGATGAGCGCATTAACCAATCTACCACGGCAGATGCGTTACTGGTGGAGACCCGACCGCTAGCAGATACTGGCAGATTAGGTCTCTCAGCGTGACTCCTGCTGCTACTGGCCCCCAGTCTGCTGCGACCTCTGCCTGCGGAATCTTGGCCTCTGCCACTCCTCTTTTTACTTCCAGGCACTTGTCTGCCCGACATAGTCTAACTGGCGTGGTAGTAGGTGATATTTTAAGAACCCCCAGGCAGCGGTGGGTCTATATGAAACAGAATATAATGCACACCAAAAGTGAGCAGTAACACTCAGCCTCCAACAGGCCTGCTTAATGTAAATAAGAGAGCTGCTTAGTGTAAATAAAGAGGGGTATGGTATGTTACAGAATGGGATGCCCCAACAGCAGAGCACCTGGGAGCAGTAGTATTATGCAAAGCAAAAGTGTCTTTATCAGGCCAAATTACTTTTAGAATAAGTGCAAAGGGTTATAGTAAATAGAGGCTGGTGTAGTCACAGAATGGGATGCCACAACAGCAGTGCACCTGGGAGCAGTAGTACTATGCAAAGCAAAAGTGTCTTTATCAGGCCAAATTACTTTTAGAATAAGTGCAAAGGGTTATAGTAAATAGAGGCTGCTGTAGTCACAGAATGGGATGCCACAACAGCAGTGCACCTGGGAGCAGTAGTACTATGCAAAGCAAAAGTGTCTTTATCAGGCCAAATTACTTTTAGAATAAGTGCAAAGGGTTATAGTAAATAGAGGCTGGTGTAGTCACAGAATGGGATGCCACAACAGCAGTGCACCTGGGAGCAGTAGTACTATGCAAAGCAAAAGTGTCTTTATCAGGCCAAATTACTTTTAGAATAAGTGCAAAGGGTTATAGTAAATAGAGGCTGGTGTAGTCACAGAATGGGATGCCACAACAGCAGTGCACCTGGGAGCAGTAGTACTATGCAAAGCAAAAGTGTCTTTATCAGACCAAATTACTTTTAGAATAAGTGCAAAGGGTTATAGTAAATAGAGGCTGGTGTAGTCATAGAATGGTATGCGACAACAGCAGTGCACCTGGGAGCAGTAGTACTATGCAAAGCAACAGTGGTTAACCAGGGTGAAACAGCTAACAAAGCCAGTGACCCAGGCAGTAACACTCAGGCTGCATGAAAACAAAAAAAAATCCCTGTCACTGCATCCGTTTTTTTCCTACCTTTCCCTGCTTCTCCCTGACTTCCTGCCTGTTTTTCGCCTGTCTACTGGCTGTCTACTGGCTGTCCCTAACTCTCTACCTATCTCTCCCTGAATACAGTCTGCAGTGTCCTCCTGAGTCCTGGCTCTCACGAATGCAATAGACAAATGCGCAAAAGCAAGATGGCCGCCGCCTTATATAGCGCTGTGACGTCACCGGGCTTGCTGGCTGCTGATAGGCTGCATGTGACTGTCCCAGCATACACTGCTCCAGCTTACATGTCTGGACATGTCACGTAGACCATCCTAGAATGCCTGTCATTGAAATGAATGGATTTTAGAAAAAAACTTAGCTCGATCGAATCGCGGGGAAATTCGGATTCGATCCGAATCGAATTTGTCATGAAATTCGGATCGAATCCGGGTTCGTCCGGATCGATTCGCTCATCCCTAGTTGCAAGCAGCAGCAGCAGGAGCCCAAACATAGCTTGAAAGAGACACTGAAGTTGGCAGCAGGAACCCAAAAATTGGCCTAAAGGCACACTGCAGTTGGCAGCAGCAGGAGGCCAGAATTTGGCTGAAAAGCACACCCTGAAGTTGGCATCAGCAGGAGCCCAAAAATTAGCTGAATGACACCCTGGAGTTGCAAGCAGCAGCAGCAGCCCAAACATAGCTTAAAAGACACACTGGAGTTGGCAGCAGGAGCCTAAAACTAAGCCGAATTACACCCTGGAGTTGCAAGCAGCAGCAGCAGCTGCATGAGCCCATACATTGCTTTAAAGAGACACTGGATTTGGCTGCAAGAGCCCAAAAATTGGATGAATCACACCCTGGAGTTGCAAGCAGCAGCAAGAGCCCAAACATAGCTTGAAAGACACACTGGAGTTGGCATCAGCAGCCCAAAAATTGGCCTAAAGACACATCCTGGAGTTGGCAGCAGCAGGAGCCCAAACATAGCTTGAAAGACACAATGGAGTTGGCTGCAGGAGCCCAAAATTGGATGAATCACACCCTGGAGTTGCAAGCAGCAGCAGCAGGAGCCCAAACATTGCTTGAAAGAGACACTGGAGTTGGCTGCAAGAGGCCAAAAATTGGATGAATCACACCCTGGAGTTGCAAGCAGCAGCAGGAGCCCAAACATTGCTTTAAAGAGACACTGGAGTAAAGACACACCCTGGAGTTGGAAGCAGCAGCAGCAGGAGCCCAAACATAGCTTGTAAGACACACTGGAGTTGGCTGCAGGAGCCCAAAAATTGGATGAATTACACCCTGGAGTTGCAAGCAGCAAGCAGCAGGTGCAGGAGGCCAAACATTGCTTGAAAGAGACACTGGAGTTGGCAGCAGGAGGCCAACATTTGGATGAATTACACCCTGGAGTTGCAAGCAGCAGCAGCAGGAGCAGGAGGCCAAGCATTGCTTGAAAGAGACACTGGAGTTGGCAGCAGGAGCCCAAAAATTGGACTAAAGACACACTGGAGTTGTCAGCAGCAGCAGGAGCAGCAGCAACAGAAGCAGGTGCCCAAACATAGCTTGAAAGAGACACTGGAGTTGGCTGCAGGAGGCCAAAAATTGGATGAATCACACCCTGGAGTTGCAAGCAGCAGCAGGAGCCCAAACATTGCTTTAAAGAGACACTGGAGTTGGCTGCAGGAGCCAAAATATTGGATGAATCACACCCTGGAGTTGCAAGCAGCAGCTGCAGGAGCCCAAACATTGCTTTAAAGAGACACTGGAGTTGGCAGCAGGTGCCCAAAATTGGCCTAAAGACCCACTGGAGTTGCAAGCAGCAGCAGCAGGAGCCCAAAATTGCCAGAAAGACACACCCTGGAGTTGGCAGCAGCATGAAGAGAACATTTACAGATTTTCGGCACATTTATCTTATCCGAAGAATATTAATAAAAAGTAAGAGTAACGTAAAGCATTTTCTCAATAATTACTTGTGGTCTGATGCGGAGGAATCACTGTAACTGGAGAGCAGCGCCTTAAATCTGTTTTTCACGATCCATATTCCTATTCTTTAGTGTTGGTCTGGCCCCATCATCAATCTACTCTAATGCATCAGGCATTGGTGGGTGGATTCATTTCCACGCAGGCCAGTCTCTCAAAAAAAAAAACATGGAGAGTGACAGATTAGTGACCAAGCCAACACACCTTGAGGATCCGCTGGACTTCTGGGAAGCCAAACTTGACTTGTGGCCGCAACTAGCAGAGTTTGCCCTGGAAAAGCTGTCCTGCCCGGCCAGTAGTTGATTTAGATGGCAACTGGGCTGCTCTATATTATGCTGCAAAATGGCAAATTTACCTTACCTTAATAAAGCTGAGGATGAACAAGCTTATTTAGTATGACAGATAGGGTGCAACGTGGTGGTTTGGGATGCCCTGCGGCCTGGTGTTTTTGTTACAGGACGCACAAAACCAATTCAAAATGCAATAGCTTAATAAAGCTGAGGCTGTAGACGTTAATTTAGTATAACAGATAGGGTGCAACGTGGTGGTTTGGGATACCCTGCGGCCTGGTGTTTTTTTTAAAAGCAGGACAAAAACCAATTCAAAATGCAATACTTTGATTCAGCTGAAGAAGGATGAACAAGCGTATTTAGTATAACAGATAGGCTGCTAAGTGCATGTTTGGGATGCCCTGCGGCCTGGTGTTTTTTTTTGTTAAAGGCAGACCAAAAACCAATTCAAAATGAAATACTTTGATTCAGCTGAAGAAGGATGAACAAGCGTATTTAGTATAACAGATAGGCTGCTAAGTGTAGGTTTGGGATGCCCTGTGGCCTGGTGTTTTTTTTTTAAAGGCAGAGCAAAAACCAATTCAAAATTAAATACTTTGATTAAGCTGAGGAAGGATGAACAAGCATATTTAGTATAACAGATAGGCTGCTAAGTGCAGGTTTGGGATACCCAGGTGGGCTGGTGTTTTTTCTGATGTAACAAAAGGGGAATAGATGTCTAAGGACACTCCGGCAGCATTTTGAAGTTCCTCTCCTGTTCATCCTGACTCCTGGCTGGGGACTCCATGATGAGCCGCTGGGGAGCGGCTTTTATTTTAAGAGGCGGGCCTCTCTGGAATCTCCCCAATGTCACTTAGAGGGGTGGCACAGGAAAATCCCCTCTAAGCCACTTGCCTGTCAGCAATGATGTCAGGGAGTTTCCATGGAGGCCAAGCCTCCAAGTGTAAAAGCTCTCCCCTAGCCCTCATTTCAGTCCCTCGCTAAGTAGCGAGAACAAAAGAAGGGAGGACCTATGGCCCCCCCTTCATCCAACTGGTGGTGCAGCCGTCAGCTTCTGATTGCCAGCGCCACCACATATACAGGCTGGAGGGTGCCCTAAAGAGGAGGAAGATGCTAGCAGTCCACACATTAGCTAGTGCTAGGCAAAGTTTCCCCATTTATTTAGCACCTATTTATTTGCACTATCACCCCCACCCCCCAATAGTTCAAATAATTATGGAATCACAATCAGCGCACCAATGTTAGTACAAGCTTTCTTGTCTTTTTTTTTATCACATACCAGAGTTGTGTACAATATAATTGGCATTAAAGTGGACCAAAACCCTGTATTTTCATGATTCCAGGTTTTGGTATGTCTCCCTGGGGCATCCCGATTTGAGATGCCTCGCTGCATGAGAGATGCCCCCCACAGCCCATGAATGTGCCGTGCCCTTGTTGACAAGGTAAGAAAATTGGCGCGGTATCACGTAATGAAGCATCAAAGATCTAAATGGTAAGTTCTGTTTTGGGCCAGTTTAAAGGTGTTTGGCTAAGGGGACCTCTGACTTTTTATTAATTAGAATATTGTATCCAGACATGTAATTTCAAAATATTTAGTCATTTTAGTTGCTTTGCAGTGGTCACAGCCCAACAGATTTTAGATTGTTGCTGGTTGCAGCGGAGTCAAATCCAGATAGATTTGTGGTGTAACAGAAACTGGCTTTACTGGAATGTAAGTGCAGTAAGAGAAGGTCACTTTACATGGTGGATAACACAGACAGGAAAAAGAAGTCATAGAGAGCACCTCAGTGTAAAGGAAACACAACATGCAGCAGAGAATGTACAACAGAAACTACATATAGATATGTGTAACAGTGCCATCTACTGCCATGAATGTAAACTGCATTACCCAGCAATATAGATGCAGATCACATACAGAGACAATCTGTAAGCTGTTGCAAATTATCTCCAACATAAATAAGTTTAGGATTTGGGTTCTGCCAAATCTGAATATTCAAAAAGACAAAAAAAAATCAAGCAAATAGCATCAAAATAGAACTGAGGCAGACTAGACTACAGCACTAATGTTAACTAAGTGCCATGACTGCAGTCACTTAAGCCGGATATATAGGGGCTAAAGCAGCAACGTTGTGATCTTAGTGATAATCAGGCAGCTCTTTGCATGACTGATCAGTGACTCCAGCACCATTCATTACTTCTTACAAATGAGAGCTTGTTGGAGGTATTTATTTGGGGATTATATTGCTATGTCCAGTAACTCCTCGTTATCTATCTCTGTGTTTTTCACAACAGTCACAGTCCACAGCACAAAAAACAAAGACGCTGCCCCCATTAAAGTAGATTAAAATCCTGATTTGGGATGCCCCACTGTATAAAACACCCTGGATTGCCTCTAAACTCACATATCCTGGGCTTACCACTGCAACTCAACTCAAGTTGAGTCAAAGGTTTGAAAAAAAGTCATGCCACAAATAATGGCATTTTATTTTTTGATTAATGCTATTATGTTTTCTTTCAACATTTTTTTAGTAATGAAACATTTAAAAAAGAAAAACGCACCCCCCCCCAAGGCAATGGTATAGGGGCCCCAAGAGAGGGTGCAGGTAATCAGGCGGGGTACCTGCTCCCCATCCTGTGAACTAGTATATGGTTCCCCTGGACCCTTTACCAGTTCACCCACAGTGGGGTATTTTAGGGAAGTCGCCAATTTAAGGGATCAGCCCAAAATAAATCATTAAAGTTTCAGATACGTTCAGACATGATTCACTCATCTCTATTGCCTGGGAAAACTGCAGCAGTCTTTCAAATGGTCCCTAAATGATATAGCCTTGGATGCAAGAAGGATTCTTGGCAATTTTCACATGCTGTTTAGCAGTTAAAGCGATACTATACGCAGAAAGGACGTTTCTGTCATTAACCTCTATCTCCAGACCAGTGTCCTAGGGTAGAAACAGCTAGGGTTTCTTTTCAAACTAAAACCGATATTCATAAAAATATAACCCTGATGCAGTCTGATGTCTAAGTGGTGGCCGTATGGTATAAATCAATTTTTGAAGAGCACCAAGGGCCCCTGCTGTACAACCAGTGAGTCATAAGGAAGCCATTCGAACTGCAAGCTACAACCGGTTCATTTTTTATGAATATTGGGCAAAGGCTTTAGTAAGAAGAACATTAACATTAACTCCCTCTGAGTATAGGTGCACTTTCATTTCCGACCATTACAATACAATTACAATTTTTTAAACATCCTTAGAAAAGCTGGAAGCTTATGCTGAGAAGGAGGCAGACATAGGACTTGTGGAAGAACTAGAGTGTATCTGTGCTATATGATCACCACCAATGGCCCAGGTTTACAGTAAATTACCTATGGAGGAATTGTGGGAATCAGAGCCATGAGATCACTGCTTAGGGACCAGGTACTTAGACTCTTTGTGATATTCAGTTGTAATTTACAGAGACACTTGGAGGCTGATTCATTACTAACGCCAGTTATCGGCAGATGAGCATCTGTATAGCGGCGCTTAGAGTGACTGCTAGTAGATGCTGTAAGTGGGTATCGGGTGCTGTAACATAGTGCCTCAGTCACTGTAGTAACCTGGCCCACATTGATGAATGTGATGTATGTTGGGCTGCAGCGAGCAAGAGGTAGCGTCAGCTCAGTGCGTCCAGCACTCAGCGCTACACACCATACTTATCAGAAAAGGACACACACACAGCATCGGTGCTCTAAATATGGTCGCTATAGCATAGAGCGCCAGACGCTGTGTGATTAAAGTGTGATTTTGAACACATATCCACCAGTAACAAAGCGAAAAAACATGGAATGACATTTAGTGCCAGACCTGTAAATACAATTCTGCATAAAAATAAAAAATTCAAAAATTTGTTTAACCAGATTAGAAGGAAAGTCCATTGAAATGTATGGGTGAGCGACAGAAAGCGACAAGTAATACCTGGCGCTCTGGAAGCCAGAGCGCCGGAACTATGAGCTGAGCCACCTGTAATAATACATCGGACGCTGCATGGCGCTGTTAGAGTCGCTCACCAGATTCGCCTTCATAAATGTGGTTTTGCGTACAGCGCCAGGCATTCACCAGATGCTGCCTGCCGATACGAAGCACTACCTGACACTATCCCTTGATGAATAAACCCCATTGCTTCCAACTTTTCAGGGTGGGGAAAAAGGGACAATTGTTAAACTAGGCCACACCCCCTCATTGATTGATGGATAGATGATAGGTTGGAACAGTTACAACTATAGAACACTTTGAATAGACAAATGAATCATAAATTATTGCTGCAGATCTACATGTTACACCTCAAAGAGGGACAAATGAGAACAACGAGGGACAGGGGGACATGGAGTCAAAAGAGGGACAGTCCCTCCATATCAGGGACACTTATGAGGTATGGAGACATTCCAGACAAAAGGTTAAATTAACCTGTTGCCTGCTGTCTGTATACTGGTTGTCAGGGCTTGTATCCTTCATTCAGCCTGCTTTATAATTCCTAATAAATCCTAGTGAACTCCATCCCCACTCTATGCGGGGCCTACTCAGCAGCAGAGGATCACTCATGCCTGTCTCTCATTCCCCTTACAAGTGAATTCATTTGGGGGGGACTGAGAAAAATAAGGCAACAGAAGGGAGACAGTTCTAAAGGGTTTATCAAAGTGCTAGTTGCTAGTGAAAAAAAGATGCAGCCCCCGACAACCAGCACAAAGAAAGCAGAAAGCTGGGGCATTTAACCTATGCCTGAAATGTTCATTGGACCAACAGCCTGGTCCAATTGGAAAAGAAAACTCCCCAAAACTTGCCCTATCTGCATGCATGATACTAAATCATTGTCAGCACTTACATTTGCTCCTGCATCAACTCAAAGCTGAAACGCCACCTCACAGATTTTCTAGGGGCTGAATTGCAATTGGAGTTACACTTTTTTTGAGCTTGTATGAAATGCTGAAGTTGGCTGGAAACTGCAAGACAGCAAAGCCTAATAGTTCATTTCATGCTCCAGAAGATTAAATTAGTGCACATCCACCCATCTCATAGACCAAAAAATCACAACCTGCATGCTGCTGCTGCTGAATCCTAGTAGTCCATGTCTAATATAACCCTATACAGAAATACTCCCATGGAGCACACTTGTAACCGGTATATAACAAACCTCTACTAGGAGGGTTCTGGAAAACTCTTCTGTGTGTGTGTGTGGGTGGGTGGGGCCAGGCATGAGAGAGAGGCTGGTGCAGTCATTCCTGCAGGCTATAAAAGGCACAGCACAGCTCTGAGGGAGCAGAGTCCGTGAGGTGGGTCAAAGGGAGCACTTCTGTGTCTGTATGTGTTTCTGAGCCCACATAAATTATAGGGCCACAGTGAGGTTTTTGGTTGAAACTAACACTCTCCATATTTACCTCACTGCTGAACTGTGTGGGTGGAAAGACATAGGCCCTTATTTATGAAGGAATAGCGTCAGGTAGCGACTGGTGAGCGGCCGGTAATGACGGGCCTCGCCACGAGAACGCCGGCTCCCCATCACAATCACACATTTATCAAGCCAATCCTGCTTAGCGACTGAGATAGCGCCATATAGCGGATCATTCATCATTATTCCAGCCTCAGCCCACAGCGCCAGCGTCCGACCTTGAACAGCGACAGGTATGACCTCTCGCTACCTGGTGCTCTCCAGTGCATTTCAATGGAACAATCTTTAAATATTAATAATTAATTGTTATGAATTTTTTTTTTTTTTTTTAAATGTGAAAAATTCTGTGACCACTTCTGCCATTTTAGATCATTTTTTTAAGGGAAAAAAAAAATTGTACAGAATTGATATTACAGGTCTGATATTAATGTATTCATATTACAAAATTATTTAAAAAACTTGTTTTTTTTGGTTTCCAAAATTATGGTTGTTTGGGGGTTAAAAAACTACTTTTAACCCATCGCCGCCAGCGCTCTGGGGTTTAAACATGCATTTTACAGTGCGAGAATTTTTTGAGCGTGATTTTTTAATGCATATGGTGGGAGCCGTTCGCTATGGCCATTCGCTATCATGCGCTCCCATACAGCGCGGAACCTGTCAAATAGCGACTCCTCACCCAATATTCAACATTACCGCACACCGACTGAGTCGCTGTCAACAACCGAACAACGGCCAAGCACAGCGACTACTAGCGGGCGCTGTGAAAATACTGCTACAGTCGCTCATCTGTCGCTACCTGGCGCTATTAATGAATCGGCCTCTCAGTATCAGTATACTCAACATCCATGTTTTCCATGGAGTAACCCCTTGCCTTGTGACCAGCCAGGTATGCAGTGCATTGTAGGAAAGTAAATAGGCCTATTGCATGGAATACCTTCACTTATAGGCTGTCTGGATGTCAAGGAATGGGGAACACAGCAGGGTATATGTCCACTACGAAACTTCCAGGACAGGCTTCACCAGTTCACACCAACTTCTATCCTTTGGCTGCACCCCCCAGCTGAGCAGCTGCATCCTCCATTTCTTAGACAGCAAATGTCAGGCTGAAGTAACGAAGGAAAGAACAGTGCGTGGAAGGGGTGTGTACACAGATAGTTACATTGCCATGGTGACGCAGTGATGCTAACGTATCCCAGGAAACCAGTAATCGACTTTTGCCCACCATGATGTGACTTTCCCAAAAAAAAAACAATCTCTGGAAACTGAGCAAGAGGGGGGATTATAACTGGTCAGCCACTAAGCTATGGTATGGATGTAATTACTCCCCCCTCCCAACAGACACACACACAAACACATATATGAAATGACTGCAGTAATTCAAAATGCCTATTGGCAAAATATTGTCTGTAATAACCAATCGGTGTTCAGCACAGAGGTTTCTGATAGGTGCACATCTATCATTTTATAGAAATAGTTTATGGAGCAGCTGGTGAAGAATGTATGATGTGCAACCCTACATAACCCTTGGAAGTACAGGGGCGCAGGGGTATGACCGCATCGAGGCCCAGAAGGTCAGGGGGTCAGGGGGCCCATGAGTTGAAAGACAGAAAAAAGTTGATGAGCTGTGAAAGGGGCCTATTTAATGTTTGCACCAGGGCCCCATCACATTTAGTTACATCACTGAGTTTGTACATTACATGTGAGTAATACGCAAGGCGCTGACCAGACAATCATGAGAGACTTTACATAGGCAGTCCCTGATGATGGCCTGAACACTGTTTTAAACTGTTTAAATTGGACCAACAGTCTCACAAAGTTGGAAAAGAATGGTAGTGGTTATTTTGGAGCTTCCTCTCCCAGCATCTCAGTAATGCTGCTGCCTGGATTCAACTGACATTGCACAGTAACAGGAAGCCCAGCAGCACTTCCTGTTTGCAGGTATCCTGCAAATGCATGAGACGCCAGTTTGTTTCAAAAATTTGCTACAACAGGAGCTAAAAAAAGGATATGTGTATATGAGCGCTGTTTTGTGTTGGTCCAGTTTAGGTAATTTGTGACTGTTGTGACTCCTTAAAAGGCAGTCAACATAGGCAAGCAAAGAGGGAGAACAAGGAAGGAGAACCTGCATACTTGCCCATAATGCCCTGCATGCACCCCTCAGGAGGGGCAGGTCATGATGAAGAGGCCACTTAATCCCGAGAGCGTATACTGTGGTCATAATCACTGATGTTGAACAAATTTTTGTTATGGATAGAGAGAACATCTCAGAGCTCCGTAAGAAAGCGACTTAGCAAAATAAATAAAGTCTGTATGTATTGAAGAGGGAAAATACATGTAGGAGCTTTGGCTTCTCTTAGTTATTGGGGATTAGAGATTTGTGGTGTCACACAGGTCACTGCTTAGCCGCCCAGGCAGCCATGTGACAGCGAGCATGCTGATTGGCTGAGCCAATCAACGCACTTGCTCTCGTTCGAGTCTGCACCATGGGAGCTGAAGGAAGGTAAGTGAAACAGGGCGACTTGGCGGACGGGTACACACGACAGGAATTCTCAATTCGAGATGTCTCCGCACAGAGGAACAAAACATGGGAACCTAAAATTCCTGTGTGTTACTCCTCTTTAAAAAAAAGTTCTTCAAGGCCCATGTGTATTTTGGATTACTTGGTTGTAACTGCTTTTTGCAGGGGGGTACTTGGCATATAAAGGTTGATGACCATTAGAGATGAGCGAATTTATGAAAAGTTCGATTCGGCCGGTTCGTTTCGGTCCGAATTTATTCGCGGCGAATCGCTATTAAAATTGACAATTTTTGGCCTTCCAAGAGCCTCAATAGGGTTGTGGGACATTTTGCCTTGCTGTAACATGCATAGGATGCGTGCTGGGTTAGTGAAATAACACTGTAAAGAAGTATGACATGCAGATCAGAGGCATTGCTATTAGAATCGCTGTCGTAGAGCGGCACAATTACAGTACCTTGAGGCGGCATCAGCATAAGGATTCCATATATTGCCTGAAAAACACACCCTGCTGTTGGCAGCAGCATGGGGAGCCCATATATTGCCTGAAAACACACTGGAGTTGGCAGCAGCATAAGCAACCCATATATTGCCTGAAACACACACCCTGGAGTTGACAGCAGCATGGAGAGCCCATATATTGCCTGAAAGACACACTGAAGTTGGCAGCAGCAAAAGGAGCCCATATATTGCCTGAAAGACACACCCTGGAGTTGGCAGCAGCATGAGCAGCCCATATATTGCCTGAAAAAAACCCACCCTGGAGTTGGCAGCAGCATAAGGAGCCCATATATTGCCTGAAAGACACACCCTGGAGTTGGCAGCAGCATAAGGAGCCCATATATTGCCTGAAAAACTCACCCTGGAGTTGACAGCAGCATTAGGAGCCCATATGTTGCCTGAAAAACACACCCTGGAGTTGGCAGCAGCAGCTGCAGCATTAGAAGCCCATATATTGCCTGAAAGACGCACCCTGGAGTTGGCAGCAGCAGCATAAGGGGCCCATATGTTGCCTGAAAGACAAACCCTGGAGTTGGCTGCAGCATAAGCAGCCCATATATTGCCAGAAAAACACATTGGAGTTGGCAGCAGCATTAAGAGACCATATATTGCCTGAAAGACAAACCCTGGAGTTGGCAGCAGCAGCATTAGGGGCCCATGTATTGCCTGAAAGACACACCCAGGAGTTGGCAGAAGCAGCATTAGGAGCCCATATATTGCCTGAAAAACACACCCCGGAGTTGGCAGCAGCAGCATTAGGAGCCCATATATTGCCTGAAAAACACACTGGAGTTGGCAGCAGCATTAGGAGCCCATATGTTGCCTGAAAGACACACCCTGGAGTTGGCAGCAGCAGCATTCAGAGCCCATGTATTGCCTGAAAAACACATTGGAGTTGGCAGCAGCATAAGCAGCCCATATATTGCCTGAAAACACATTGGAATTGGCAGCAGCATTAAGAGCCCATATGTTGCCTGAAAGACACACCCTGGAGTTGGCAGCAGCAGCAGCATAAGGAGCCCTATATTGCCTGAAAAATACATTGGAGTTGGCAGCAGCATTAGGAGCCCATATGTTGCCTGAAAAACACATTGGAGTTGGCAGCAGCATAAGCAGCCCATATATTGCCTGAAAGACACACATCCTGGAGTTGGCAGCAGCATTGGGAGTTACCATGAATCAGCTACTACCATGGATCAGCCATTGGTGGGTGGAAATCCTGGCTGATCCATGCCTGATTCATCTTCACAAAGGTGAGTCTCTCCACATTTTTCGTGGACAGACAAGTTCTCCTTGGCGTGACTATGGCCACCGCCGCACTAAACACACGCTCAGATGGCACACTACTGGCCGGGCAGGACAGCTTTCCCAGGGCAAACTCTGTCAGTTGCGGCCACAAGTCAAGTTTGGCTGCCCAGAAGTCCAGCGGACTGCGTTGGCATGGTCATTTCAAGGTATGACATGACCTGCTGTTTCAGGCCCTGCTCCAGGTCTTCATGCTGCTCATGAGTAGCCTCACTATGTGGGTGAAAAAAGTTACTCATTAGCGACTGAAGACTGAGGCTGTTGCTGATGGAGCTGCTGCTGCTCCTGCCACCCCCCCCAGCAGCCATGGCAGTGGAAGGTGAGTGCAGAGGTCCCCCCAAGTCAGACCTGCGAGAGTATGGACGTAGAATGTCTTTGTAGTACATCAGTTTGTCCTCCCTCTCAGTGGGTGCCCCCATTTTGTGCCGGTAGCGAGGGTCCAATAAGGTGGAGAGCCAGAAGTCATCCTGCTGAAAAATGGAGACAATTCTGCGGTCACTACACAAGCACGTGAGCATGCATCGTGAGCATGCATCGTGCCATTTGTGCAAGTGACTCGGAGGGACTACCTGTCTCCATCTCCACTGCATACTGCCACGGTGTGTCTGGGCCCTCTGTCTCGCCTTCCTCACAACCCTCTAGCTCCACTGGCTGCTCCTGCTCCTCCTCTCCTGTCAGATGACTAGATAAACCACCCATTTTGCCAAAACTAAACTGTGCTTCACTGTGCTCCTCCTCCTCCTCCTCAGCTCCCATGTGGCCGTGAAATGTATGTGCCATGTCTCCAGTGCCCTGACCAGCCATGGTTTCCAACATGTGTTGTATTACATGAAACAGTGGACTCACGTTGTTCATCCCATAATCCTGGCGACTGACAAATAAAGTGGCTTCCTCAAAGGGCCTGAGCAAACAGCAGGTGTCACGTATGAGCTGCCACTGGTTTACATTAACGTTACACAGGGGAGTCCTCCTATCTGCTTGGATCATCAAGAAATCATTGATGCCTTTTCTCTTTTCGTATAGTCGATCCAACATATGTAGGGTGGAATTCCATCGGGTGGAAACATTGCAAATCAGACTATGTTGGGGGATACCGTTCTGACGCTGTAGCTCAAGAAGGGTGTGTTTGGCGGTGTAGGAGTGGCTGAAGTGCATACAAACTTTCCTTCCCGTTGTTAGGATGTCTTCCAGATGGTGGGAAGACTTCAGAAAACGCTTGACAAGTAGGTTGAACACTTGTGCCATACAGGGCACATGGCTCAGGCTTCCTTGTCGCAGCGCAGACAAGATGTTCTTCCCATTGTCAGTCACCATGGTCCCATTTCCAGTTTTCGTGGAGTAAGCCATATTCTGATTTCTTGATGAATGAATTTTAGCAGCTCCTCCCCTGTGTGACTTCGATCGCCAAGGCAAACCATGTGATGCACAGAGTGACACCGCCATGCCCTGCACACATGGTAGGCTGAGGAGACGGCGGAGGATGAGGAGGCGGAGTCGCAGGCACAACGGCCTGGGAGCGTGGAGACCGAAGCGGCGCGACCTGTCCAAGTTGCTGTTGTGGCTGTGCAGGAACCACATTCACCCAGTGGGCCGTAAAAGACATGTATTGCCCCTGTCCATAGTTACAGTGTCAGATGTCAGGCTGCCGTGCACTTTGATGCACACCGACAGGCTCAAGTACTGGCCCACCTTCTGTTCAACAAATTTGTGCAGGGCTGGTACTGCCTTCTTTGCTAAGAAATGACGGCTTGGGACTCTCCACCTCGGCTCGGCACAAGCCATCAGTTCTCTGAAAGGTGCAGAGTCCACCACCTTGAAAGGGAGGGACTGCAGCACCAGCAACTTGGACAGGAGCACATTTAGCTTCTGTGCCGTAGGATGAGTGGCGCATACTATTTGTCTCTTGGACATGGCTTCGCTGATGGATTGCTGGCGGGATGACTGTAGTAGGATAAGCAGGAGCATCTGGAGTGACAGAGGATGGGTATGACGCACAGCTACCTTTGGCGGCATGGCACTGGCTGATGCAGCAGGCTGGACCCCCACTTCGGGGCCCCAGTTCTCCCAGGCGGCTTTATGGTAACACTGCATATGTTGCCGCAGGGCCGTGGTACCAGCATTGGAGTCCTGGCCACACTTGACCTTCTGTCTACACATCTTGCATGTGGCCAGGTTACCCTCCTGCGGATGCTTGATGAAAAACTGCCACACTGCCGAGTTGCTAATTTTTCCACCAACAGTCCGCAATTCACTGCTACTGCCGCCAACTCCAGGAACCCCTGCTCCACTACCTCCCGAGAAGGTAGCCTGCCGCACAGCAGGTGGTCTACCCCACCTTGGCCACGTTTGGCTCCACACATCCAAATTCTGCCACCATGCTGACCGCCAACCATACTACCACCTTGCTGCCTCAGCTGCTGACTCAGGGGCAACCTGGGACCCTCTTCTTCGGATGATGATGAAGCCCCTCCTGCACCGGGCTCCCAAGTGCGATCGGATTCATCATCATCATCGAGTTGTGTCTGCACGTCACTGATGTCCTCCTCGGTTTCCTCACCAGTGTCTGCTGCACGAGCTGGAACGCTCGCCACACCACCTCCCGCGCCACACTCCTCCTCAGTGTTTGTCTGCCTAACAAAAGTTTGGGAACACTTTGGGATGCCCCCTGGTTAAAAGCAATGGCTAATTTAAACGTGAAAAAAGTGCCTTTTTTGAACAAAAGCTTAGTAGACAGCTACTCTTAAAATATTTATGCTAGTATTTGGGATGCCCCCTGGTCAAAGGCAAAGGCTGGCTGCTTTAAAAGTGAAAAAGTGACTTTCTTTAGAAAATGCAAAAGGTTAGCAGACAGGTACTCTTAAAATATTTTTGCTAGTATTTGGGATGCCCCCTGGTGAAAGGCAAAGGCTGATTTAAACATGAAAAAGTGCCTTTTTTGAACAAAAGGTTAGTAGACAGCTACTCTTAAAATATTTATGCTAGTATTTGGGATGCCCCCTGGTGAAAGGCAAAGGCTGATTTAAAAGTGAAAAAGTCACTTTTTTGAACAAAATGCAAAAGGTTAGCAGACAGGTACTGTTAAAATATTTATGGTAGTATTTGGGATGCCCCCGGTGAAAGGCAAAGGCTGATTTAAATGTGAAAAATGTGAAAAAGTGCCTTTTTTGAACAAAATGTAAAAGGTTACTAGACAGCTACTCTTAAAATATTTATGCTAGTATTTGGGATGCCCCCTGGTGAAAGGCAAAGGCTGGCTGCTTTAACCCTTTCAGTGCCAAGCACGTAGATTCTACGTGCTCGCTTCTACTCCACTTAAGTGCCAAGCACGTAGAATCTACGTGCTTGACTTTCCCCCCTGCTAGTAAAAAAAATAAAAATCAAAAATACTCACCTGACCCCTCGTTGGATCCGGCCGGGTCTCCAGGAGAGCCCCCAGAATAGGCCCCCCCTGCTTCGGCAGCAGCAGCTGCTAACTGTAAAAAAAAAAAAAATCAAAATGACATTTACTTACCTGAGGCTGCGCTGTCTCCCGATGGGTGTCCTCTTCACTGGGGGGCCTCCGATCGCCCCCCCCCCAGCCTCTTCCGTGGCGAGGAGAGGGCAGAAATTGCCCTCCCCCCCACTTCCTGGAACGGGTCTGCTAGCCCCGCCAGCAGCCCTCTTGACGCCGGCACCCGAGACAGAGAATCAGTCTGCTCGGGTGCCTGGAGGAGTACAGATGGGGAGGAGGAGAGGGCTGAGATCGCCCCCCCCCAGGCTCTCACCTTCAAACACACAAGCAGACTGACAGCTGTCATCGCAGATCGCCGGGGGACACAGGATCGGAGGTGAGTAAAGTAAAAAAAAAAAAATAAAGATCATTTTTTTTTCTTATGTGTCTGTGTCTTTTTATTTAACATTTAACCCCTTGTGAACTGGTAAGGGGTCCATGAGACCCCTTATACCAGTTCACAAGGCTGGGGAATGGCAAGTCACCCGCTTGCCGCAGCGGGTGACTTGCCATTAGCCCCCGGCATCCCCATTACCTGCCTCCCCAAAGCCCAGGGGAGGGCAGAAGAGCCCAGGCCCACACAGGCTATGTGGGCTCGTAGGCTGCAGGGTGGGGGGCCACAAAAGCTGGCCCCCCCACTCTGTTCCTACAAGCCCCCATAGCTGGTCCCGGGCTGGTAATGCTGGGTAAGGGGGACCCCATTTCATTTTATTTTTGGATTTTTAACCCTTAAAATTCCCCCAAAAATGGGGTCCCTATGTCATTTTTTTTTTAAATTAACCCTTTGTGTTCTGTCGCCTAGCAGCTATAAAAGGCTTCCAGCTGCAGCAGGAGAGCAGGAAGCCAGATTGATCAGTGTGGGACACAGGGATGGATGGGAGGTAAGTATTAAAAAGATAAAAAAAAAATGATAAAATATTTTTTCTTATGTGTCAGTGTCTTTTTTTTACACTTAACCCCTTGTGAACTGGTAAGGGGTCCAATTCACAAGGCTGGGGTCTGGCAAGTCACCTGCCGCTGGTAATGCTGGGTAAGGGGGACCCCATTTCATTTTTTGGGGGATTTTTATGGGTTTTTAACCCTTAAAATTCCCAAAAAAATTGGGTCTACCGATACATATGTGGTACCGTTGTAATCGGGAGAAATTGGGCTTTCACACGCAATATGTTTTTCTCTAATAAAGTAAATGTTTTATTTAAAATAAAGGAGACAATTGTCTAAAAAATATTTATTTATTTATTATTACACAAAAATATTTAAAAAAACAGTAGAAAAATTACAAACAAAACATTTCATGTTCAAGCCTAAACTCTGCTGCAAAATATATATCTATAATTTTCCTGAAAATTCCGGCAAAAATCATGGTTAAACATGGCACAGAATGGGGAAAAATGACCTGTCAACAGAGGGTGACAAAACTTCAAGTAGGTTGGCAATTAAAAGGGTTAATAGTACCTATGCATGTTGGGTATTGTTCTGCTCGGGGGACCTTGCTCTTTCAGATTTAGCTTGGTTGTTCTTGTTTGCATATTTATATTTTAGGAAAACATGTTATTTATACATCTTTTTTATTCATTTTTTTAGGGAAAACCTGTGCAACCTAAGAATTCTTTGAGGGATTACTTCCAGAAAGGTGAGCCTACTACAACAAGCTGGGTACTCTTAGAAAGCTTAACATGTGTAATTTCAGGGAATATATGGTTTATTGGGGATTTTCCAAATGTAAAGGGTTGTTTTGGTTGAAAATTTGCAAGGTGCGCACTTTGTCTGCAGAGCTTAAATTTTAAAGTAAAATTACTGTTATACGCACGCTTTACTTTGTGGTGCTTGCCAACTCTTCCCTTGACAGTACCTATGCATGTTGGGTATCGTTTTGTTCGGGGCATGTTGCTTTTTGAGATTTTACTCGTTTTTTCTTGTTTGCATATATTTTTTTTTTAGGAAGATGTGGCTTGATTCTTCCTTTTTATTCTTTTTTAGGGAAACTTTGTGCAACCAAAGAATACATTGAGGGATTACTTCCAGAAAACTAAGCCCACATAAACAAGCTTGGTACGCCTAGAAAGCTTGAGGCGTGTACTTCCAGAGAATATATAGTTTGTTGGGGGTATTTCAAATGTAAAGGGTTGTTTTTCTGGAAAAACTGCAAGGTGTGCATAGCTCTGTTTCAGTTTGGGGGAGCCTCCTGGGCTGGAAAGGGTGTCTACCAATACATATGGGGTACCGCTGTGACCGGGAGAAATTGCAGCAGGCTACCTTCCCGGGAGGTAGTGGAGCAGGGGTTCCTGGAGTTGACGGCAGTAGCAGTGAATTAGTGCGGACTGTTGGTGGAAAAATTAGCTACTCGGCAGTGCTACAGCTTTTCATCAAGCATCCGCAGGAGGGTAACCTGGTCACATGCAAGATGTGTAGACAGAAGGTCAAGCATGGCCAGAGCCCCAATGTTGGTACCACGGCCCTGCGGCAACATATGCAGTGTCACCATAAAGCGGCCTGGGAGAACCAAGGCTACGAAGTGGGGGTCCAGCCTGCTGCGTCAACCAGTGCCATGCTGCTCCCAATTTCAGCCAGCCAAGGCTCCAGCACCTCAGCCGAAGGTAGCTGTACGTCATACCCATCCTCTGTCGCTCCAGATGCTCCTGCTTCTCCTACTGCAGGTCAGTCATTCAGCCAGCAATCCATCAGCGAAGCCATGTCCAAGAGACAAACAGTATGTGCCCACTCATCCTACGGCACAGAAGCTAAATGTGCTCCTGTCCAAGTTGCTGGTGCTGCAGTCCCTCCCTTTTCAGGCGGTGGACTCTGCACCTTTCAGAGAACTGATGGCTTGTGCCAAGCAGAGGTGGAGAGTCCCAAGCCGTCATTTCTTTGCAAAGAAGGCAGTACCAGCCCTGCACAAATTTGTTGAACAGAAGGTGGGCCAGTCCTTGTGCCTGTCGGTGTGCACCAAAGTGCACGGCAGCGCCGACATCTGGAGCTGTAACTATGGTCAGGGGCAATACATGTCTTTTACGGCCCACTGGGTGAATGTGGTTCCTAGGTCTCCATGCTCCCAGGCCGTTGTGCCTGTGACAGTGTGCAACCCCGCCTCCTCATCCTCCGCCATCTCCTCAGCATCCACTGTTCTGTCAAGTCTCTGTGCCCCTCCAGCCTACCATGTGTGCAGGGCACGGCGGTGTCACGCTGTGCTTCACATGGTTTGCCTTGGCAAACAAAGTCACACAGGGGAGGAGCTGCTAAAATTCATTCATCAAGAAATCAGAACATAGCTTACTCTACGAAAACTGGAAATGGGAACCATGGTGACTAACAATGGGAAGAACATCTTGTCTTCGCTGTGACAAGGAAGCCTGAACCATGCGCTCTGTATGGCACACGTGTTCAACCTAGTTGTCAAGCATTTTCTGAAGTCTTCCCCCCATCTGCAAGACATCCTAACAACGGGAAGGAACGTTTGTATGCACCTCAGCCACTCCTACACCGCCAAGCACACCCTTCTTGAGCTACAGCGTCAGAACGGTATCCCCCAACATAGTCTGATTTGCGATGTTTCCACGGGTTGGAATTCCATCCTACATATGTTGGATCGACTATACAAACAGAGAAAAGCCATCAATGATTTCTTGATGATCCAAGCAGATAGGGGGACTCTCCTGTGTAACGTTAATGTAAACCAGAGGCAGCTCATACGTGACACCTGCCGTTTGCTCAGGCCCTTTGAGGAAGCCACTTTATTTGTCAGTCGCCAGGATTACGGGATGAACGACATGATTCCACTGCTTCATGTAATACAACACATGTTGGAAACCATGGCTGGTCAGGGCACTGGAGACATGGCGCATACATTTCACGGCCACATAAACCCCATGGGAGCTGAGGAGGAGGAGGAGCACAGGGAAGCACAGTTTAGTTTTGGCGAAATGGGTGGTTTATATAGTCATCTGACAGGAGAGGAGGAGCAGGAGCAGCCAGAGGAGCTAGAGGGTTGTGAGGAAGGCGAGACAGAGGACCCAGACATGGCAGTATGCACTGGAGATGGGGACAGGTAGTCCCTCCGAGTCACTTGCACAAATGGCACGATGCATGCTCACGTGCTTGCGTAATGACCGCAGGATTGTCTCCATTTTTCAGCGGGATGACTTCTGACTCTCGCATATTGGACCCTCTCTACCGGCACAAAATGGGGGCATTTTTTACACCCGCTGAGAGGGAGGACAAACTGACCTACTACAAAGACATTCTACGTAGTAAGTTGGCCGATGCCTATCTGTGCCATCGTCCATACTCTCGCAGGTCTAACTCGGGGGGGACCTCTGCGCTCACCTTCCACTACCATGGTTTCTGGGAGGGTGGCAGGAGCAGCAGCAGCTCCATCAGCAGCAGCCTCAGTCTTCAGTCGCTAATGGGTAGCTTTCTTCACCCACATAGTGAGGCTACTCATGAGCAGCAGGAAGACCTGGAGCAAGGCCTGAACCAGCAGGTTGTGTCATACCTTGAAATGACCATGCCAACACACCTTGAGGATCCGCTGGACTTCTGGGCAGCCAAACTTAACTTGTGGCAGCAACTAGCAGAGTTTGCCCTGGGAAACCTGTCCTGCCCTGCCAGTAGTGCGCCACCTGAGCGGGTGTTTAGTGCGGCGGGGGCCATAGTCACGCCAAGGAGAACTCGTCTGTCCACGAAAAATGTGGAGAGGCTCACCTTTGTGAAGATGAATCAGGCATGGATCAGCCAGGATTTCCACCCACCAATGGCTGATCCACCCGCTCAGTAGCTGATTCATGGTAGCTCCTAATGCTGCTGCCAACTCCAGGGTGTGTATTTCAGGCAATATATGGGCTCCTTATGCTGCTGCTGCCAACTCCAGGGTGTGTCTTTCAGGCAACATATGGGCTCCTAATGCTGCTGGTAACTCCAATGTGTTTTTCAGGCAATATATGGGCTCCTTATGCTGCTGCTGCTGCCAGCTCCAGGGTGTGTTTTTAGGCAATATATGGGCTGCTTATGCTGCTGCCAACTCCAATGTGTTTTTCAGGCAATAAATGGGCTCCTAATGTTGCTGCCAACTCCAATGCGTTTTTCAGGCAATATATGGGCTCCTTATGCTGCTGCTGCCAACTCCAGGGTGTGTCTTTCAGGCAACATATGGGCTCCTAATGCTGCTGCCAACTCCAATGTGTTTTTCAGGCAATATATGGGCTCCTTATGCTGCTGCTGCTGCCAACTCCAGGGTGTGTCTTTCAGACAACCTATGGGCTCCTAATGCTGCTGCCAACTCCAATGTGTTTTTCAGGCAATATATGGGCTCTTAATGCTGCTGCCAACTCCAATGTGTTTTTCAGGCAATATATGGGCTCCTGATGCTGCTGCTGCCAACTCCAGGGTGTGTCTTTCAGACAACATATGGGCTCCTAATGCTGCTGCCAGCTCCAGTGTGTTTTTCAGGCAATATATGGGCTCCTAATGCTGCTGCTGCCAACTCCTGGGTGTGTCTTTCAGGCAATATAAGGGCTCCTAATGCTGCTGCCAACCCCAGTGTGTTTTTCAGGCAATATATGGGCTCTTAATGCCGCTGCTGCTGCTGCCAACTCCAGGGTGTGTCGTTCAGGCAATATATGGGCTCCTAATGCTGCTGCCATCTCCAGTGTGTTTTTCTGGCAATATATGGGCTGCTTATGCTGCTGCGAACTCCAGGGTGTGTCTTTCAGGCAACATATGGGCTCCTTATGCTGCTGCTGCCAACTCCAGGGTGTGTCTTTGAGGCAATATATGCGCTCCTAATGCTGCTGCTGCCAACTCCAGGGTGTGTCTTTGAGGCAATATATGGGCTCCTAATGCTGCTGCTGCCAACTCCAGGGTGTGTTTTTCAGGCAATATATAGGCTTCTAATGCTGCTGCCAGTGTGTTTTTTAGGCAATATATGGGCTCCTTATGCTGCTGCTGCCAACTCCAGGGTGTGTCTTTCAGGCAATATATGGGCTCCTTATGCTGCTGCCATCTCCAGGGTGGGTTTTTTCAGGCAATATATGGGCTGCTCATGCTGCTGCCAACTCCAGGGTGTGTCTTTCAGGCAATATATGGGCTCCTTTTGCTGCTTCCAACTCCAGTGTGTCTTTCAGGCATTATATGGGCTCCCCATGCTGCTGCCAATTCCAGGGTGTGTTTTTCAGGCAATATATGGGCTCCCCATGCTGCTGCCAACTCCAGGGTGTGTTTTTCAGGCAATATATGGACTCCTTATGCTGATGCCACCTCAAGGCTCTGTAATTGTGCTGCTCTGCGACAGCGATTCTAATAGCAATGCCTCTGATCTGCATGTCATACTTCTTTACAGTGTTATTTCACTAACCCAGCACGCATCCTATGCATGTTACAGCAAGGCAAAATGTTCTACAACCCTATTGAGGCTCTCGGAAGGCCAGAAATAGCCATTTTTAATAGCGATTCGCCGCAAATAAATTCGGACCGAAGCGTTTTTTTTCCGGAAATTTAGGCGAATTGTCTGAATCGAACTTTTCAAAAATTCTCTCATCTCTAATCTGCAGTGAAGTATAGAATGTAATGTGGCTGCCAACTAGCCAGGAATGTATAAAGATAAATATTCTGCCTGATATTTGGGCTTTCTTTGGGGCCAGTGGAGTAGAGAGTGAGGAATTAAATGGTCCTATTGGTTTTTAGGTTCGCTTTCAATTAGTAAGGCTCAAGAGGATCTCGTGGTATATTCACAGGCAGGCATGGGTATGAGTACATATTCAATGAAATATTACACCCTACAGGCAACTTTTTAGGGGCAGCCAGGTCACCGGGGTCTTCAGGGGGACTTCTGTGTCCTTGTCAGCAACAGCAAACCCCAGTTAAGGTAGGATCTCAAAGAAAACAGCAGTGAAGGATTCTGCCTAAGATCTGAGCGGCTTCCATTCCTGAACTGCATGGTCCAGGGTAGAGTTGGGATCTGACCATAGCTTGAACTCCTTACATTTATAATAATGCCTTTTTTTATATTTAAACTACCACTAACATGGCATGCTGGCCCCCAGCGAAGAGAGCTATGTCCACTTCCCATGTGGCCCTTACATGACTCCGGAGCCATATGATGGAACAGAGAACCTGGGATGCAGCTGTGCAACCTGTCAATTTTCTCTAGCATTTATTTCCTATGATGCCTTTGTAAAATATTACCTTCAAATAGGGACAGGTTGTACGGCAACATTATTTAGGTAGCAAAAATATTTAAAACAAAAAAGTAACAAAAACAACTTGATAAAAGTCCAATGAGATGCCTTTATAAAACATGTCAAATTTTTACAAACCAGCGGAATATACTTTTGACATGTTTGTGGGCTTGACTCAGTGACTCCAATGTGCACAGGGTCCTTAGGGCTTCAATGAAACTGCCCACTGTGTCATGTCATATTTAAAAAGCCAGCTTTGTATGTTTTTGCCCCCCTAGTAATTGCGTCCCTCTTGCTGAATAGAATAAATAGCTTTAGGCATTTGCAAGTATAAAAGCAGAACAGTATCAGTCAGAAAGCTGACTTCAAAGTCTTCAATATTTTGCCTTGGGCAACTTTGAATAGTCCACTACTAGATAACAGCTTTTCATCTCGCTGCGTTTCACTCATCATTGTCTTTTTTTTTTCTTTTTGGCGATTATCAATGGACAAAAAAATCATGCTGCTGCACTCTATCCAAAACAAGGAAAAATAAGTATGTGACGCCATCACAGCCATAGCAAAAAGTCGCCTTACATCATCGAAAATCAACCTCACGTCTAATCTAATTAAAATAATAAAAAGATTTTTTGCCAGATAATGGATGCCATTAGACTAAGGCCCTCAAAATGACTCAACCGATAAAAATCCATATAAATAAGCTGAATAGCAGGAAGAGGGGTCGCTTATGCACCCAGCATCAAGAAATATCCAGCTTGGCATGACTTTTATTTAGTTTTGGTGTATAAGTGACCTCTGCTCTCATTAGCCGACGTGCTTATATGGATTTTTAATATTACACAATTTTGCAATAGTGCTCCTTTAAATAGTAAAAAATGCCAATTGGATAAAAGGCTGACAAATGAGAAAATGGTGGGAAGAAAACTGAACATGTGGATAGATCCAGTTAGAACTGGTTATATCATGATAGGTCGGAGCCCCGTAGTACACATGTGTACTGAATATGTAGGGACGAATATGACACAAACATTTAGTTTGGGTACCCGAACTTGACCTGAGCCCGAACCCCATTGAAGTTAATGGGGACCCGAACTTGGGTGGTCAAAAATGGCTGTCAAATGGGCGGAATAAGGGTTAGGCTGCAATTTGGGGAAAACACCAGGATGATTGCCCTGCACAAACTGGGGTAGGGACAGTACTAATATTATCTTTCCTTTAGTAAAAAATAATATGAACCCCCATAACCCTATAACAGACTGACAGAGTCCCCCAATCACCCCATTGCAGACTGTGTGACAGAATCCCCCATCACCCCATAGCAGACTGTGACAGAACCCCCCCATCACCCCATAGCAGCCTGTGTGACAGAATCCCCCATCACCCCATAGCAGTCTGTGACAGAACACCCCCATCACCCCATAGCAGCCTGTGTGACAGAATCCCCCATCACCCCATAGCAGACTGTGTGACAGAACCCTCATCACCCCATAGCAGCCTGTGTGACAGAATCCCCCATCACCCCATAGCAGCCTGTGTGACAGAATCCCCCATCACCCCATAGCAGACTGTGTGACAGAACCCCCATCACCCCATAGCAGCCTGTGTGACAGAATCCCCCATCACCCCATAGCAGCCTGTGTGACAGAATCCCCCATCACCCCATAGCAGCCTGTGTGACAGAATCCCCCATCACCCCATAGCAGACTGTGTGACAGAACCCCCATCACCCCATAGCAGCCTGTGTGACAGAATCCCCCATCACCCCATAGCAGCCTGTGTGACAGAATCCCCCATCACCCCATAGCAGACTGTGTGACAGAACCCCCATCACCCCATAGCAGACTGTGTGACACAAACCCCAACATCCCATGGCAGACTGTGACAGAACACCCCTATCACCCCCAATGCAGTCCCCATCACCCCATAGAAGACTGTGTGACAAAGCCCCCCCCCATCACCCTATAGAAGACTGTGTGACAGAGCCCCCCATTACCCCATAGAAGACTGTGTGACAGAGCCCCCCATTATCCCATAGAAGACTGTGTGACAGAGCCCCCCCCCATCACCCCATAGTGAACTGTTTGACAGAGCCCTCCCCATCACCCCATAGCAGACCGTGTGACAGAGCCCCCATCACCCCCATAGCAGACCGTGTGACAGAGCCCCCATCACCCCTATAGCAGACTGTGTGACAGAGCACCTTTTGGATTTGTTGGGGGCAGGTCTGGGTGGGGGTGAGATTGCTGACCTGCTGGCTGAGCTGATTGGGTGAGGAGAGAGCTAAAAGCTGGTTGATGGGCTGCTCAGCGGTACAAACCCAAGCTCTGCAGTTCGTGTTCACACTACATGTGACCTTTGAATGGGGCCCTGTCATGGCTCAAACAGGGACATTTTTCTCTGTCATTTTAACTAAAAAATGATATTGTGTAACTATTGACTGAAACAGAAGCAACAATTGGTGTTTCTTTTTCCTGTATATGATGCCAAGAACAAATTTAATAAATAAGGTAAGCCCTAATCAAAGTCGCTTCTCCTTCAACCCCTATAGTTATTCCTCTGCTGTTGCCGCTGTTAATAATATTAATAATATTATAAATTATAATAACAATAGTAGTAAAAGTAGTATGTTATTTAATACTGCTTTTCTGACTACTAAATATAGAAAAATATATATTTGTTTTTATTTAATTCTGCCAATACTGATAGAACAATACCCGGCAGAAATGTTAACAGTTATGATAATATTGATTTTACTAATTAAATTCACTAATTTACTAATTAAAAAAGAAATAGTACCACTACCACTATTATTATTATTATTATTATTATTATTATTATTATTATTATTATTATTATTAATAATAATAATAATAATAATAATATATTACCATTACAAAAACTACAACTATTGATATTGAACTGTCAGTAATAATAGTAAAAGTGATGCCACTATCATTACTACTATCATTAGTATAGTGGTTATTTATACTTTTAAATACTAGTAAAAAGAACAAACAAAATCATAATGGTAAAACCGTTGTTGCTTTTAATATCACTTGTTTCTATTTTTGGCACATGTCTACAGAGGAGCATACAATACTGTTTGTAACCTGCAGGGGTCCCTGTTGCGATAGCCGCTTGCCAAGACATTTGGCTCATGATAAGATCCCCACATAACAGTGTTCAGCAAATGGAGGCTACGTCATAGCATGGCAATGAATTTAATTATGTCTATTCTAGTAAAATAATCTGCAGCAGTCTCAGATGTTTAGTGTTACTTGGCTTATATAAATAGAAGACATGAAGTTTGCTTTCTTGTTCTGCTCTTGTCCCGATTACCGCCTACACCTCCAAACTGGATTCTTAAAAATAACCTTGGAGAATTTTTGCTGTTTCACTAGTGCTTTGGTTAATGATGACAAGACTTTTATTCAGAATTGTGGCAGTAATAGACTGTGAATAACGATAGAAGAAGAACAATCCCCCTTTCCCCATAGCAAAATATATTTAGAACCCTAGATTTTCCCTTTACAAAATAAAATATTAGAATCCCTCTTTAGCTCTTGTAATTCACTTGCAGATATGTATTACATAATGTATTAGTAAACTTTAGTAACCACGTCACTTTCAACAGCAGATTTCAAATATTAGCAATTTAATTGTCACAATGAAAAGAGGTTACGTTTAATGCTGCACCGCAGTCCAATACCCATTTTTAAAGCAAATGCGTTCTGGACTGCACTAGGCCAGGCCTAAGGGAGGGGGCATCCAGATTGCTGGAGCCCGTCTTGCATAACCCCCCATAGCTCTGAGTTTCACTAACCTGAACCACGATGAATGAAAGGGATCATACGGTCTGGAGCTTTTCCTCCCACTGTCTGATACACGGACCACACTTCCGCCAGCACCCAAGCGTGGGGCCGCATTTCCCTGGGGGGATAGTGGTTTAGGTGAGTGAAACTAGGAGTTGCGGGGAGTTATTCGGGGGGTACAGCAAAACTTGGGCTATTGCGGCCCAGCACCCAAAATGGGTGTTTAAAGACAGGCTGGGGGCTGGCTTCCAGAATGCTGGAGACCCCCCCCCCCACACACACATTGCCCCTCAGAACACCCGTAATTCTTATCTTTAGCCTTGATCCTCTCTGGGAATACAGCGCCGCTATTGGGTTCCAGTAGCTCAGAAGGGGAGTGACGCTCCAGCTGCTGGAAAGCCCCGCCCACCTGAGCGGCCAATCATGGTGCTGTACTTCTAGTGGATGATCAAGGTTAAGGATTATGGGTGTTCCGGGGGGGTTCTGTGCAGGGGGGCTCTGTGCAGGGGGGCTCCAGCATTGTGGACGCCCCCCCGGACTATCTTATGGCAGTGGGGACCAACACCCGCACCCTGCGTGGGCAGTGGTCCACTTTAAAGCTCAAATGGCTTTATAGCACCTCTGCCATTACCTGACATTTATCTGACACGGAAGTTAAGAGGATTATTCTTTTACTTTGTTAAAGGGGGCCTCTGGTTATAATAGTTGAAGTGTGGCCAGCAGGGACCGCTGAGGTTATAGCAGTGGAGCAGTATAATATTTCTTTATTTTACTGGTCAAATTAGGGGTTGGGGGATTGTTTAAATATTTGAGCCTGGGTTGTCATTAGAAAAAGTATGTGTATTTAGAAGTTGTTGAGAGGAAAAAAAAGGTGAGTCAAAATTCATTTTAGATAGCACTGGGAGGAATCAGAGAGGCAGATTTCATAGCAAAGTTACTGTATGTGTCAGAAGGAGGGTAGTGCGCCATTTTGCATCATTGAGCTGGCATTTTTAGCTCCAACATCTTTTTATGTTTGGCACTGTTATTTTTACAGAATGGTCCTGCAAGTCACAAGGCCCCATGTTCAATAATCAGTTTGGATTGGCGCACTAGATATTGGCCGGCCTGTGCCAGCGCCTGCTGAACCCTTGTGCTGATTAAAACAGTGCCAATCAATGCTGCACAGCATATTTAATCATTTTTGGCCTGATAAAAAGATTGATGCTGTATTTAACAGATGCTGGTCAGTATTTCATCACTACAGTTACAGGATATCATTGCTAGAGACTAAGGGGACAAACCTGACAGTGCATTTAGTTGTTGTGCTCCTAAGGACACATTGGTTAGAAGAATAAGCCGTGAGAAAAGATTTTACAAGAAAGTAATAAAATTACATTTGGCGACATCTAAGTCCTGCATGTTCATAATTGACAAGTCACAATGCAAATAAATGTGTTTAACATTATTTATAAGCAAGAAACACTTCAGTACAGTTCTGCCCATTGTGGTCTATTGGATCTCAATGTACAGCGCCATTATAAACTGGTGCAGCTTAAACAAGAGCGCCAGTCACCACAAACTATATGGCAGGTGTGATCATTTAGGTGCAGGCTGGTGGCCGCATCAGGGCTGCCTGTTTTTTGATTGTTAATTCGGGCACTGAGGGTTGCTGGGGAAAAATATTGGCGCTGAGTGTCATTGACTGGCACTGATGCTTGATAAATAAGGCTCTAAGGCCCTTATTTAACAAGGGATAGCGCCAGGTAGCGAATGGTGAGCGAACGGTAATGACGCTCACCGCCACGAGAACGCCGGCTCCCCTCCGCAATCACACATTTATCAAGCCGATCCTGCTTAGCGACTGACAGACCGACAAATAGCGAATCATTCATCATTATTCCAGCCTCACCCACAGCGCCAGCGAGCGACCTTGAACAGCGACAGGTATGACCTCTCGCTACCTGGCGCTCTCCAATGCATTTCAATGGAGCAATCTTTAAATATTCTTAATTAATTGCTATTAATGTTTTTTTTTTTTTTTAAATGGCAAAAATTCTGTGACCACTTCTGCAATGTTAGATATTTTTTTTAAGGTAAAAAAAATAAAAATTTGTGCAGAATTGATATTACAGGTCTGATATTAATGTATTCATATTACAAAATGTTTGTAAAAACATGTTTTTTTTTTTTTCCAAAAATATGGTTGTTTGGGGGTTAAAAAACTACTTTTAACCCATCGCCGCCAGCGCTCTGGGGTTTAAACAAGCATTTCACAGCGCGAGAATTTTTTGAGCGTGATTTGTTAATGAATATGCTGGGAGCCGTTCGCTATGGCCATTCGCTGTCATGCGCTCCCATACAGCGCGGAACCTGTCAAACAGCGACTCCTAACCCCGTATTCAACATTACCGCACACCGACTGAGTCGCTGTCAACAGCCGAACAACGGCCAAGCACAGCGAATACTAGCGTGCGCTGTGAAAATAACCCTACTGGCGCTCATCTGTCGCTACCTGGCGCTATTAATGAATCGGCCTCTAAGTCTGATCAGGAGAGCATATGATGAGAGAAGTGAGGCTACTAAGAACAAGAGGCAGGTGGGGAGAGTTTTGTTTAAAGTGGACCAAAATCCAGCTTGATCAGCCCAGGATTCCTGGGCCGATCGATTCCCTCCCCCCAGGGCATCCAAAATCGGGATGCCCCACTGTTTGAACCCCCCCCAGGTCACGCCCTTCACTTACTTTGCTTCCCGGTCCAACGGCGCATTCCCGTTACCCCTCTAGCAGGGTGCGTGTCCGCGCCAGTCATTTGTGAGTGGCCGGGGCGGGCACACTCCCTGTTACAAGGAAGCGGGGGGTGCGCCAGCCAGCGCGCTCAGAGCTGCTGGCCATAGACGCCGTCCTAGATGGCGTGACGTCAGCAGCCCCGAGTGCACTGATTTGGACGAGTGGCCGTGCTTGTGCTGTAGGACCAGGAAGAGGCGAATCCACTTTAAGGAGGAGGGCAGATGGAGAGGCGCTAATACTGAGCATCAGTGCAGGTGGAGAGAAATGTCGTTTGAGCAGGACCCTCCTTAAACCTAGTTCCTTTGCTTCTCTCTCCACCAGCCCTTCTGCCTAACTTAGCTACCAAATGGGAGAGGAGGAACCAAGTTTGGGCATAAAAGCCAGTGACCTTCTACTGGATGAGTGAAGGTGTTGCCTTAAAGATTGGAGAGGAGCGTGCCCACTCGCAGGGACGAGCCGGGGGGGGGGGGTGGCGCCACGTTGTAGGACACAGGAAGAGACGTGCAATTGGGCATGCAGCACGGGCTGGGGTTGCAGCAATCAGGTAAGATCTGCACTATCACTGAAAGTATGCATGGCACACATGGTGAGTATAGCAGGAAATGTTCTTAAGGAGTGTCAAAGGAGTTCTGCATTGAAAACCGACAAGCTGCAGCTTACTTACGGCAGTAAAACCAGTCCAGTCACCACTGTACCTCTAACATTCTGCGACTGAGAAGCTCTCTATTGCTGTGGTGACCGCTTTCTCCAGACTTGGCTCTATTGTTCTTCTCTCTTCACCCTACATGTTCATGCATCCCTTCCTTGCTGCAGGCTCTGATCCTGTCCCAATTCCCTCCGGGAAGGGTGGAGTGACATTTAATATTCTTCTTGTTGTCTTGTTTTAATTCACACAACCTCAATTTGTCATACAACCATTGTATATGTTCCTCTGTAACTACTGAATTTTTATTTAGTATTTCAGCTTCCACCACATTCATTTATTCAGTAGTAATGGAAGTGACAGAAGCTAAATATATAGCATGTAATGTTGCCACTAGAACGTCAAGGAAAATGGAAGAGTACATTTCCAAGATTAATCAAATCTACAGTTACATGTGACTTGGGATAAAATTCAGGCCAACATGCATTCTCTTTTGACCTCTGTCCCCCCCATAGGCTCGTACTAGTATGGGCGTATCATTTAAACGAAAAAGACTTCCCACCTTCATCAGTAGTAGCCTTTGTCATCTGGGAAGTAAAGTTACCCTTCCTTGCGAGTTATTCTAGCAGTTCCTACATTCCCTTGTATTTTAGACATAATTTTCTGTATGCTACATATTTTTTTAGTGTGTCCTAGTGGGTATTGTTAGTGGAGTCTACTGCACTTTAGACTATTTTCATTATATAATTATTAAGAAGACTTAAAAATAACTCAGAAAGTCCTTTATTACGCAATGACATGGAGTGGGGCTACATGTTTTATCTTCACATTCTGCATATTATCACTTCAATTATTACTTTTTTCTTTTATCTTCCCCTTCAGCTGGATGTTTTTGTAGCGTATTGAAAATCCACTTTGTTGGCTGAACACGCCGAGAACGAGCTTATTATCTCTCGGAACAATGACACAGGATTTTGCAGATAAAACTGTATGAGCTCCTAACTTCATTTGCTAGGATAAATATATCACAGCAGGTATCTAAAATTAGAGCCTGAACTGTATCAAGCACGTCATTTACATCCATTTTGTCTGGCTGGGTAACACGATAAAAGGAGAACTCCAGTATTTGGGTTAAAACTTTCAAATGCCATCTACCAAAATGCTGCAGCCTTGGCTGTTTCACATCATTATGTCATTAAAAGAAGATAATTCCATGCACAGTGGTGAATCCAGCAGTGTACATGTGCTTCCTAAAACCAGTGGAGGACAACAGACAGTGAGGACATTGTGTTCTCCCTCATGTCAACTACCAGACCCTCTACACCAGCCGTACTCAACTGGCGGACCTGGGTCCGAATGTGGACCTCAGTGTCAGATTTCCGGACCCCTGCCCTGACAGCCCTGCACTCAGTTGCTTCTGTGTTGCCGCCTTTACTTAATTTTGGGGCCCAGTTCACCCCTGTACATGGCCTGCACAGAATGCACAGGGGGTTAAAATCGGTGTGCCGTGGGCCAGAGCTGTAGGTTCTGTGGGGCCAAAAAAAAAAAAAGTTGTTTTTCCCAGTGCCCAATAGGATTTTTGGGATAGGGCAAGCAGCCTTTTTAGTTTCGTCTGTGGAATCTATATCCCTCCCATGCTGATTTCTAACTATCCACCCCTGCGACAGCCCCCTGCCCGGACCCCACTTTAATACTTCTTCAGTCTGTAAGAGAACTCACAACCTCAAACCAAGGTAGTCAATGGACAATTCTTAGTGGTCATGCTATTGGTCAGGGTCATGCTTATCACTGACCGCCCGATTGTGGGCCCACCTTTGCAGATCTTTTGTGGCTGTGAGAGTGGTCATGGGAATACAATTTCGTCCATTTGTGCACATGTGCTCATTTTTATTCCCACTTCAAACTCTTGTTTTCAAACATTGTTTCTTCTTTATTTCTTCTCTTTAACTGATTGCTACTCCTAAATCTGCCCCTCAATTTGACCCTCTCAGCCTATCAAGCTACTTCCTTGTCTATGTTTTATGTCCCCCATCACTAAGGCAGTGGACAACAAACCAATAGGCCTCCATGAGTACACTCTAGACTGAAATGAATCCTCTCCAAGAACAATTAGCCGGGAAGGGGGGGGGGGGGGTAAGTTCCCCCATAGCTCCAGTCTTGGTAAGACATCAAAGATAGGCCCTTATAACAGGGGCAGGGCATGCAGGAGGGCAATAATGATCCTAAATGATCATTTCAGAGGGCTGTCTAGCATCCCTCTGAAATGAGAAACTAGTGATGTCTAGCAGGTATGCTGTCACCGAGCACGAATGTCCCAGTTGGGACTCTGTAATAGTGTTACAAGCTTGTCGCCTAACATGGTATGTTATATATAAATGTTACATAGAAACATAGAAACATAGAAGGTTGACGACAGTAGGAGACCATACGGTCCATCTAGTCTGCCCTTATGTGTATACTGTATGTACTCTTTATCTTAGGATAGATGTGTGCTTATCCCAGGCATGTTTAAATTCAGTGACTGTTGATTTTTCAACTACCTCTGCTGGAAGTTTGTTCCAAGCATCTACTACTCTTTCTGTAAAATAATATTTTCTAAAATTGCTCCTGATCTTCCCCCCGACTAGCTTCAGGTTGTGCCCCCTTGTTCTATCATTAAGTTTCTTCTTAAAACACTTCCCTCCTGAACCTTATTCAATCCTTTCACATATTTAAAGGTCTCAATCATGTCCCCCCTCTCACTTCTTTCCTCCAGAATGTACAAATTAAGTTCTTTAAGTATCTCCTGATAAGTTTTAAGTTTAAGTCCTTCCACCATTTTTGTTGCCCGCCTTTGGACCCGTTCTATTTGAATAATGTCTTTTTGCAGGTAAGGTCTCCAGAACTGTACACAGTATTCTAGCTGTGGCCTCACCAGGGCTCTATACAGCGGCATCACAACCTCCCTCTTCCTACTGGTGATGCCTCGAGCTATGCAGCCGAGCATCCTGCTTGCTTTTCCCACTGCCTGGCTACACTGTCCACTCATCTTGCAGCTATCAGTAATCAGTACCCCTAAATCTCTCTGGATAACATAGTGCTGCCCATACGGTACTCAGAGCAGGGATTCCTTCTACCCAAGTGCATGATTTTACATTTAGAGACATTAAACTCTAGTTTCCACAGTTTTGACCATCTATCCAGTAAAATGTTGTACCTTATTCAGACATATTGAAACAGAAAAGCCTGCCATTAACACTGTACATTTGTCAGCACATCCTCATGTGTTTGTTCCTGCTTAAAGTTTATGTTTCCAAACTGTCTGCTTTGGCCACATCTGATCTCCAGTCCTCAGCTTCTGACCAGGCTTGTACGATGACCCAACATTGGCTTCTGAAACAGCTTGCACTGTATGATGACGCTGCTTTGACTTCTGACTTGGATTTCTGGCTTGTATGATGATCCTGCTTTGGCTTCTGACCATGCTTGTTTGGGGACTACGGTTTTGGCTTCTGACTTGACTTTGATTATGATCACACTTTGACTTCTGACCTGGTTTGTATGTTGACCTTATGTTGAATTCTGACCCAGCTAATTTGATGACCCTACTTTGGCTTTCTGACCTGGACTGAATGATGACCCCGCTTTTGTGTTGGATTCTGAACTAGCTTATTTTATGACCCTGCTTTGACTTCTGGCCTGGCTTGTGTGATGACACATTTTAGCTTCTCAACTGATGAAAACCAGGGAGTTTAATGAACTCTGTGCTTTGTTGCTGATTGCTGGCTGTTGACTATCCATCAAGAAGAAGTCAGAGCATTCTGTAACAACCCACACACCTCTCTGTTCCCATGCGCTAGTAACATAAAAAACAACTAGGGATGGGCACTTGCAGGAAAGCTGAAAGTGTGGTCCCACTGCTCCAGGGATTGGGTGACTGACCTGTCAATCAAGTCCAACTGTCACTGAGCCCCACAGTAGGGGAGGATTGCAGTATATGAGCATGGTTTCTTGTTAATGTGTTGGTCTAGTTTAAGTTGGCCTTCTGCTATCATACATGTCTTTGAAAACAGTTATGCCTGCTGAGAGCCAAGCCTCCCAGTCCCTGCACTGTCCAGGTCTGATGTCAAACCACCAGCTTCCCCCCAAACAGCCACCCCCCACCATCAAACACAGTGACACTCTCGCGCCCCCTCCATTGCAGTGAATTAATTGGTTTGTACAACTGATTGGTTTGTACATCTACAAAAATATACTATTGCCACTAATTTATTATTAGTATTAAAAATATGTAAATGGAATGTATATACAAATACAGTATTTCTATATATAGTACACAGTATATATATATATACCTAGCTATAGCTATACATATTTCTTAAGATGTTTCTACCCTCCCCCTTATGCCGCTCAGTTTACTAAAACTCGATTCCCTTTAGAAAGCGGTGACTTGACACGAAAGTATATCTCCCGTCTCCCCCCCGATCAGTTCACAAAGTTTAGTTTCCATAACAACACAGCGCAACTCTTTCTAGTGGACTCCATTTGTAGGAAAAGCTTTAAATATAGCAATGTGCCTTTCATCCCTTTTTTCATGTTTGTTGAAGATGCAGGAAATGTTTGGCTGTGAAGGTCTAAAATAAAAAAGCGACAACACTACAACTGTCTGCTGATACATTTCTACCTCCGGGATTAAAAGTACAGCTGAAATCCTGTTGTTATAATGGGATAAGAAGAGAGATAAGAAGAGGGTTTCGGGGTGTTCCACATCAAGGAGGTCCTGGCTTTGCTTCAGTATGGGGCCTGATCAGTGTTCTGATGACAATAGGACCCAATAATTATGCTGAAGTCAATGGGACCCACTCAGTGTTCTGACGTCAATAGGCTGATCAGTATTCTGATGTCAATGTGGCCTGATCAGTATTCTGATGTCAATAGAACCCAATCAGTGTTCTGATGTCAATAGAACCCAATCAGTGTACTGATGTCAATAGAACCCAATCAGTGTACTGATGTCAATAGGGCTCAATCAGTGTTCTGATGTTGATAGGTGTCAATTAGTGTTCTGATGTTGGGGGAATGGGTCCCGATCAGTGTATTGATGTCAATAGGGCTTGAACAGTGTTTTGATGTCAGTGGAGCCCGATCGGTGTTCTGATGTCAATGGGGCCCAATCACTGTTCTGATGTCAATAGGTCCCGCTCAGTGTTCTGATGTCATTGGGTCCAGATCACTGTACTGATGTCAATTGGGCTTGATAAGTGTTCTGATGTCTAGGGGGCATGATTGGTGTTCTGATGTCAGTGGGTCCGATCAGTATTCTGATGTCAATGGGCTCTGCTAAGTTTCTGTCCCTGATCCCGAACACAGATTTAAAAATGAAATCCATGTGCACGTTCTGCCCGAGCCAGGAAGATGGCTGCACAACAGCCAATCAGCCTTTTCCCTGCCCTAGAAGCCACAGCCAATTCTGCCACTCTGGGCATGGCTGTGATTGGTCAGGCGGGACATGGGACCCACCGTATAACAGGCGGGGTCTGTCTCCCCCCACTCTGTAGTAGATAGGCATAGGTGCTTGCTGCTGCTGCTTAGAAACAGATGAGGCTGCAAAAACTATCTTTCTCATTTATTTAGGGACAACGGTGAGTGAGGGCTAGATAGGTTGTTAAGCACGCTACTGTCCTCAGGAAATTTATTCAGAGACAACGTCTGGAGTGAGGGCTAGATAGGTTGAGTGTCATTACTCTACTTTAATATCACTTGCTCAAACCACTTGGGTGCCAGTACTCTTTAATACCATTTGCTCAAACCACTTGTGTCTCACTACTCTTTAATACTTCTTGCTCAGGGCACTTGTGTGTCCCTACTACTTTAATACCAATTGTCAGTGGAGTGTCCACTTGCACAGGCCACTTAAGGGTCCTCCTATCTCTGTAATTTTTTTTATTGTCCATTTTGGCGCACTGCAACTGCATGTGTCTAACAATACAGAAATCAGCAAATAAGGGACAAGGACATGGCCCATGTGCTTCTCCTGCTGGTAATGGAGCAGCTGCTGCAGAAGGAGATACCATTCCCATTCATGTTCTCGCAGGAAAGGTGATGTTAACTGAGTGGTGATGCTATATTAGTGTGTCAATGAAGGAGCCACACTGCCTGTATCAGGGGATGTGGTGTTGTTTTCCCACGAACACTTTGTCTGTCGCCTACCCTGCTCCTGGCTGATTAAGCTGATAGACAATGGTTGTTTCTGTGGTGAGGTAGAATGTATCCTACAACGTTTTGAGCGATTTATTACTGTGTGGTGACGTTTTCTTGTATTTTTATGTATTTATATTACATTTGCTAGTTTTCTTTTGTTTATAAAAAAGAACATTCTTTATAGGTTATGCTCTGATCTCTTTAAAACAAGATAACAAACCTTCATTTATATTAGTAACCCTGCCTTGGGCATTTATTAATAATATTTGGTATTTAGGTATGTATGTTTTGTTTGGAGATCAGCATAACCAAAATAATATACTTATTGTGTTTTAGATTCTTTTAAAAAGTTGAATAGCTACTTAGCCACCATAATGAATAGGTGTGATGTTGGTGCTAATGCTGATTGTGTTGCTAAATGGATTTTGAAACACATTAAGCGCTATGGAGGTCAATTTGAACTGCCTGATGAAGATAGACAATCATGGGTATTGATGCGGAAGTTTTTGAAAGCAAAAATGTTTTTGATATTAAAATTTCTGAGAACAAAGTTAAAGCCTGGGTAATGCAGGTTTGTTGTCTTACTTCATAGTTTTGGAGAACTCTGTCCAAGCAAAAGATTATTTGATATAAGTATCTCCAAACAGCATTTATTGCTTCTGAAAAAAGTTTGATCTTTTACCAGCAATGCTGATTTTAAGTTGCGGGCACAATGGCTGGAAGAAACATTATTAGAAAAATCTGAACATTGTGAGAGCATGGGATAATAAGGCCAGCTGCACCCCCTGCTACAGGTTTAAAAAGCAATGGCACAGATGTGCAGACAGCAGCATGCCATCTTAACCCTTTAAGTGCCAGCCTACCTGGAGTTTTTGTCACCCTTTGTTGCCAGACCATTTTGCACTATTTTGCGCTCCCCATGTTCAAATGTGATTTTTGAAGGGATTTCCCAGGAAAATGATATATCGTTTTTTTCAACAGAGTCTGAGCTTTAACATGAAATGTCTTGTTTGTAATTTTTAGGTGTATTCTCAATATTTTTTGGCGAAATATGTGCAAAAAAATAAAAAAAAAATCTATTTTTTACAATTCGTAGTGTTTTTTTGTAATAAGAAATGTAAGTTTGTCAATAAAATCTTATTGCGTGTGAAATCTCAATTTCTCCCGGTTACAGTGGTACCACATATGTATAGGTAGACACCCTTTCCTGCCCAGGAGACTCCTCCAAACTGAAACAGAGCTTTAGGGGATTTTCCGAAAAAATACAACTGTGATATGCGCTATGCGCACCTTGCAGTTTTTCCAGAAAAACAACCTGTCAGGTCCCGTGGGACGCCTACCTTCCAATAAACCAGCAACCCCCAATCTCCGCTGCTTTCTTCGCCTATAGCAAGCCCCCGTTTGCCGGGACGCTAGACACGCCTCACCGGACACGGTTGCCCCCAGGACTTGTTAGCACAAAGGATGCTGATTTATGCAGGGGAAGGCAGACGAACCAGGAACTAGACTGGGTAGCAACAAACGGGCAGAGGTCATACACGGGTGGTCAATCCGAGGAGGCACGGTACAGGAGGGTTTAGATGAAAGAATAGTCAGGGCTAGCCAAAGGTCACAACGGGAGGTCAGAGATACGCGGTACAGAGGAGCAGGCAAGATCGTGGTCAAAAAACAGGCAGGGTCGGTCCAGGCGGCAATCAGGGATGGTCAAAAACACGGCAAGATTAACAGGGAAATAGAGATCCAAAATAACACCCAGCAGCACGCTATCACGGGCAAGGAGTAAGTGTGGGAAAACACCTTTATGTGATGGGGGCTAACTGGATTGGCTGGGGAGGGGGAATGTGGTGATTGGTGCAACATGGGAACCTTGGGCTGATTGCCCTGTTTGACTCTAAAGGGCGTTTAGCCCAGTGTACTTTGGGCTCATTGGCCCATCTAACTAAGGGCTCATTGGCCCACCTAACTTGGGGCTCATTGGCCCAGCGCTGATCACCTCCGGCGGGCGCGCTGTGTGCACGATACAGCGCTCCCGACGCCGCCGAAGAGGAGGCCGCCCGAGCAGCCGCTCGCGACGGACAGAGCCGAGCGGCTGCTCGCGGCGGAAACAGCCGAGCGGCGGCCGGGGAGGACAGACGCCGGCCCGCCGCCTGCTGCAAAGGACGCCCAGCCCGCGCTCCGGTCGAGGGAGAGGAGTCGACGAGGGACCGGAGGACAGGTGAGGTGGTTCCCGTGACACTACCCCCCCCCTTCACGAGGGGCCTCTGGACCCTTACCAGGCTTATCCGGATTCTCACGATGGAATCTATTAATAAGGATTTTGGCATGGACATCCTTGGCCGGTACCCAACACCTTTCCTCAGGACCAAAACCCTTCCAATCAATTAAATACTGTAAAGAGTTTTGAAGCACCCGAGCGTCGAGTATTCTATTAATTTCGTATTCAGGCTCATCTCCCACTATGATCGGAGGAGGAGATGACACCTGAATATTTTTGGCCGATTTTAACAAAGAAACATGAAAGGTCGACGGAATTTTCATGGATAAAGGTAACTTGACTTTAAAGGTAACATCGCTCAGTTTGTTAACAATAGGAAAAGGACCGATGTATTTAGGGCCTAGCTTAGGCGAGGGTTGTCTAAGGGCAATATTTCTGGTAGATACCCAGACCAAATCACCCACCTGAAATGGTGGTTCTTGCGATCTATGTCGGTCCGCAAAAACTTTATAAGTTCTGGAGGCTTTCTTTAAGTTAGTTTGTATCTCAGACCACACCTTAGTCCTCTCCCGTAACCATTCCTCCAAGGCCGGCAAGTTGGAGGAAGGACCAGAGAAGGATGATGCCTTAGGATTCCTACCATAATTACAAAAAAAAGGCGAAAACTTAGTAGATTCACTAGGCGCATTGTTAAAGGCAAATTCCGCAAATTCGATGAATTCCACCCATTGTTCTTGGCGGTCGGACACGAAACAGCGTAAATATTGTTCTAAGCACTGATTTACCCGTTCAGTCTGTCCGTTAGACTGGGGGTGATAGGCTGTAGAGAGAGAAACTTTAATACCTAAGCGATTACAGAAAGCTTTCCAGAAACGGGACACAAACTGGACTCCTCGATCCGAAACAATATTCTGCGGTAGACCATGGAGGCGAAAAAACATGTTTTATGAATAGTTGTACTAAGTCGGGTGCCGACAGAAGTTTAATCAGTGGAATAAAGTGTGCCATTTTACTAAAGCGGTCCACCACCACCCAAATTACAGTATTTCCCTGCGACGGAGGTAGATCAACAACAAAGTCCATGGATATGTGAGACCATGGCTCACTGGGGGTTTCTAAAGGAACCAATAATCCCGCTGGGGACCCATGGGTAGTCTTACTCCGGGCACATACAGGACATGCTTCGACAAAGGCGGAAGTATCACGTCTGATGGTGGGCCACCAGACATGGCGTTTGGCGATAGCCAAGGTCTTCCGAACACCTAAGTGACCGGCAGACTTGGCATCATGAAGTTCTTGTAAAACGGCAAGACGTAAGTGAGGTGGAACAAATAAACATTCGGAGGGTTTGCCAGGAGGGGAATCAACCTGGAATGGCATTAGCGAGCTAGACAAGTCAGGGAGAAGAGCGGCCACAACACAACCTAAAGGTAGAATCGATTCAGGAGGACCACCCTGGTCCTTACAATCTCCGAAGTTACGAGATAGAGCATCTGCTTTGGCATTCTTCTTCCCTGGTTTATAGGTAATAATGAAATTGAATCGAGAAAAGAAGAGTGCCCAGCGAGCCTGGCGGGAGTTGAGTCTCTTAGCGGACTCTAAATATTCTAGATTTTTGTGATCAGTATATACAGTGATAGGGTGTAGGGAACCTTCTAGCCAGTGACGCCATTCTTCAAAGGCCAGTTTAATACCCAATAGTTCCCTATTCCCAACATCGTAATTGCGTTCGGCGGGCGAAAATTTACGAGAGAAGAAAGCACAAGGATGCAGTCTCTCAGGACTGCCTGAATACTGAGAGAGGACCGCTCCTACTCCCAGTTCCGAGGCATCTACCTCCAACAGGAATGGAAGCTGGGTATCGGGATGTATCAAAATAGGAGCAGAGGTAAAGGTTTCTTTTAGTAATTGAAAGGCGTTTTTTGCTGAGGGAGGCCACTCCTCAACAAAAGCGCCTTTACGAGTAAGATCAGTTAAAGGACTCACGATGGACGAGAAACCCCTTATAAATTGTCTGTAAAAATTCGCAAATCCTAAAAATCTCTGAAGCGCCTTTAGGGTTCTGGGTTGTTCCCATTCCATAATAGCAGAAACCTTGGAGGGATCCATAACCAACCCACGCTTGGAGATTATATATCCTAGGAACGGAATTTCAGACACTTCAAATACACATTTGGAGATCTTAGCATACAGGCGATTCTCCCGTAACCTCTGCAACACCGCTTTGACATGTTGACGGTGCTCCACCAGGGAACGGGAAAAAATCAGTATGTCATCCAAATAGACTACCAGAAATTGACCTAGAAAATCACGAAATATGTCGTTAACAAAATCTTGGAACACTGCAGGAGCATTACATAAACCGAAAGGCATCACTAAATATTCATAGTGCCCATCTTTTACATTGAAGGCTGTCTTCCATTCATCCCCCTGACGTATGCGAATTAGGTTATATGCCCCTCGAAGATCTAATTTGGAGAAGACCTGAGCTCCTGTAACCTGGTTAAAAAGGTCATTGATTAAAGGTAGCGGATACCTATTCTTCACCGTCACCTTATTTAACCCTCGATAGTCAATACAGGGGCGTAACCCGCCGTCCTTCTTCTCGACGAAGAAGAACCCTGCACCGGCAGGTGAGGTAGAAGGGCGGATGAATCCCTTCTGGAGGTTCTCTGTAATATAATCTTTCATAGCCTGCTCTTCAGACCATGTGAGATTATATATCTTCCCTCTAGGGGGCATAGTCCCTGGGAGTAAATCGATAGGACAGTCGTAGGCCCTATGGGGGGGAAGAATATCAGCGGATTTTTCTGAAAAAACATCTGCCCAATCCGCGTAAACTAGTGGTAAACCATCAAGGATGATAGGTGTGGATCTAAGGGATATGGAGAAGCAATGATCCTGACAGGAAGGACTCCATTTTACAAGGTCCCCAGACCTCCAATCTATCACTGGGTTATGGGCCTTTAACCAAGGAAATCCCAACACAATAGGGGAAACGGGACTTTCAATAACAAGAAATTCTAATTCTTCTGAGTGAGCGGAACCCACAGTTAAATTAACCAAGGGAGTCTTGTAGGAGACCAACCCTCCCTCAATGGGCTTATTATTGACAGCCAGGACCCGAAGGGAATTTTCTAATGGAATTAAAGGTATTCCAAGAGTGGTGGCCAGTGATCTATCCAGGAAATTGCCGGCCGCTCCACTGTCAATGAAGGCGGAGGCAATGATCCTGGAGGGACCCCAAGAGAGTATAACGGGTAGAAGTACTCGATTACCAAGAGGGAAAGATACCTGACCGCCTAGATGAAGTCCCTCAGCAGGATCTAGGCGCTGTAGTTTCCCGCCACCGGAGCCTTGTTTGGGCAGCTCTTGGCGAAGTGACCAGGATTCCCACAATAAAGGCAGAGACCTTGGGATCTACGCCGAACCTTCTCTGCCTGGGAGAGATGGGTTACTCCAAGCTGCATTGGTTCTTCAGGCGACAAAGGAGAAGAGGAAGCGACTGCCCCCCTAAGGCTTGACTCTTGGCGTGAGGGTCCCCAAGGTTGGTCCTTGCCTCTTTCCTGGCGTCTCTCCCTGAGACGTCGATCCACTCTAATGGCCAGCTGCATATATTCATCCAGGCTCTTGGGTAGAGGATAATTTACTAGGACGTCTTTGATATTTTCAGAGAGTCCGATTCTAAATTGGCTACATAAAGCTGGGTCATTCCACTTGGAATCTACGGCCCATCGCCGGAATTCTGCGCAATATTCCTCTGCAGAGCGTTTGGCCTGTCTTAGATTCCGTAGTTTGGAATCAGCTGTTGCAGCCCGATCAGGGTCAGCATATAAGAGTTCCATAGCCGAGAAAAATGAGGTGACCGATTGTAGGGCTTCATCAGTAGGAGCTAAACCAAACGCCCAGGTCTGTGGGTCACCCTGGAGAAGAGATATGACAAGGCCGACACGTTGAGACTCTGATCCAGTCGCATGGGGTCGAAGGCGGAAGTAAAGCTCGCAAGAGTTCTTGAAGTTGGAAAACTTCGCCCGATCCCCAAAGAATTTCTCAGGTAGAGGAATCTTGGGCTCGATGGCTGGGCCAGGGTCCACTGGCGCAGGAATTTGGCGACTCTCCTGAGTAGCCACTCGCTGGGCCAGCTGGTTGATGGCGGTGGCCATAGCTTGAACCTGCTGTATTAATTCTTCCATCTAGGATGGTTTTCTGGCCCGTGATAATGTCAGGTCCCGTGGGACGCCTACCTTCCAATTAACCAGCAACCCCCAATCTCCGCTGCTTTCTTCGCCTATAGCAAGCCCCCGTTTGCCGGGACGCTAGACACGGCTCACCGGACACGGTTGCCCCCAGGACTTGTTAGCACAAAGGATGCTGATTTATGCAGGGGAAGGCAGACGAACCAGGAACTAGACTGGGTAGCAACAAACGGGCAGAGGTCATACACGGGTGGTCAATCCGAGGAGGCACGGTACAGGAGGGTTTAGATGAAAGAATAGTCAGGGCTAGCCAAAGGTCACAACGGGAGGTCAGAGATACGCGGTACAGAGGAGCAGGCAAGATCGTGGTCAAAAAACAGGCAGGGTCGGTCCAGGCGGCAATCAGGGATGGTCAAAAACACGGCAAGATTAACAGGGAAATAGAGATCCAAAATAACACCCAGCAGCACGCTATCACGGGCAAGGAGTAAGTGTGGGAAAACACCTTTATGTGATGGGGGCTAACTGGATTGGCTGGGGAGGGGGAATGTGGTGATTGGTGCAACATGGGAACCTTGGGCTGATTGCCCTGTTGGGCTCATTGGCCCATCTAACTAAGGGCTCATTGGCCCACCTAACTTGGGGCTCATTGGCCCAGCGCTGATCACCTCCGGCGGGCGCGCTGTGTGCAGCGCCGCCGGAGGGCATAAACAGGGGCCAGACGCGCACGCGCGCGTACACGATACAGCGCGCCGGGAGCGCGCCGAGCAGAGAGCGACGCGGTCGCTCCCGACGCCGCCGAAGAGGAGGCCGCCCGAGCAGCCGCTCGCGACGGACAGAGCCGAGCGGCTGCTCGCGGCGGAAACAGCCGAGCGGCGGCCGGGGAGAACAGATGCCGGCCCGCCGCCTGCTGCAAAGGACGCCCAGCCCGCGCTCCGGTCGAGGGAGAGGAGTCGACGAGGGACCGGAGGACAGGTGAGGTGGTTCCCGTGACACAACCCTTTACATTTGAAATACCCCCTACAAACTATATATTCTCTGGAAGTACACACCTCAGGCTTTCTATTTGTACCAGGCTTGTTGATGTGGCCACAGTTTTCTAGAAGTAATCCCTCAATGTATTCTTTGGTTGCAAAGAGTTTCCCTAAAAAAAGGATAAAAAAGCAGAATCAAAGCCACATTTTCCTAAAAAAACTATATACAAACAAGAAAATACAAGTATAACCTGAAAAAGCAACATCCCCCGAACAGAACGATACCCAACATGCATAGCTACTGTCAAGGGAAGAGTTGCCAAACACCCCAAAGTAAAGCATGAGCATAACGGTAATTTTTCTTGAAAATTTCAGCTCTGCAGACAAAGTGCGCACCTTGCGATTTTTCAACAACAACCCTTTACATTTGGAATATCCCCCATAACCCATATATTCCCTGAAAGTACACATGTTAAGCTTTCTAAGCGTACCCAGCTTGTTGTAGTGGGCTCATCTTTCTGGAATTGATCCCTCAAAGAATTCTTTGGTTGCGCAGGGTTTCCCTAAAAAATGTATAAAAAAGCTGAATAAAAAAACCCTTTTCCTAAAATATAAATATGCAATCAAGAAAAAACAAGCTAAGTCTGAAAGCGCAAGGTCCCCCGAACAGAACAATACCCAACATGCAGAGGTACTATTAACCCTTTTAATTGCCAGCCTACTTGAGATTTTGTCACCCTCTGTTGAAAGGTCATTTTTCCCCATTTTGCGCCATGTTTTGCAACATTTTTGCTGGAATTTTCAGGAAAATTATATATATATATTTTGCAGCAGAGTTTAGGCTTTAACATGAAATGTCTTGTTTGTAAATTGTATTTATTATTAATTTTATTTATTATTAAGTAAAAAAAATAAATAAATAAAAAAAATTTTTAGAAAATTGCCTCCTTTATTTTAAATAAAAAATGTATTTTATTTGGGAAAACCATATTGCATGTGAAAGCCCCATTTCTACCGATTAGAACGGTACCACATATTTATCGGTAGCCCCCTGATCCTGCCCAGGAGACCCCCTAGCTGAAACAAGTAATTTTTAACATTTACAAATAAAATACAACTACCATCCACACTACAAAGGGTTAAATCGAGAAAAAAAAATGACATAGGGTCACCCCTCCCAGGAGGGGGGGGGGGGGGGGGGCATTTTTTGGGGGGATTTTTAAGGGTTAAAAACCCTTAAAAATCCCCCAAAAAAATGACATGGGGCCCCCCTTACCCAAAGTAACCAGCCTGGGACCAACTATGCAGGGCTTGTAGGAACAGGGCGCAGGGGCCAGCTTTTGTGGCCCCTGGCCCTGCAGGCTACAAGCCTGTGGCCACGGGCTCTTCTCCCCCCCCCCGGCCTTTGGGGAGGCAGGTAATGGGGGTGCCGGGGGTTAATGGCAAGTCACCGGCTAGCGCAGGTGACTTGCCATCCCCCCAGCCTTGAGAACTGGTATAGGGGTCTCATGGACCCCTTACCAGTTCACAAGAGGTTAAATGTAAAAAAAACACAGACACACAAAGAGAAAAAATATTTTATTATTATTTTTTTTTTAATACTTACCTCCCATCCATGCTTGAGCACTCTGTCCCTCGGCGATCACTGGCTTCTGCTCACTTGCTAGAAGCCTTTTATAGCTGCTGGATGACAGAACTCAAAAGGGTTAATTAAAAAAAAAATGACATAGGGTCCCCCCTCCCAGGGGGGGGGGGGGACCCCATTTTTGTTTGGAATTTTAAGGGTTAAAAACCCTTAAAAATCCCCCCCCCCAAAAAAATGACATGGGGCCCCCCTTACCCAAAGTAACCAGCCCGGGACCAGCTATGCAGGGCTTGTAGGAACAGGGCGCAGGGGCCAGCTTTTGTAGCCCCTGGCCCTGCAGGCTACAAGCCTGTGGCCACTGGCTCTTCTGCCCCCCCCCCCGGCCTTTGGGGAGGCAGGTAATGGGGGTGCCGGGGGTTAATGGCAAGTCACCGGCTAGCGCAGGTGACTTGCCATCCCCCAGCCTTGAGAACTGGTATAGGGGTCTCATGGACCCCTTACCAGTTCACAAGGGGTTAAATGTTAAAAAAATCACAGACACACAAAGAGAAAAAATATTTTATTTATTTATTTTTTTTAATAGCTGCCTTTTATAGCTGCTGGATGACAGAACACAAAAGGGTTAATTAAAAAAAAAATGACATAGGGTCCCCCCTCCCGGGGGGAGGGGGGGGACCCCATTTTTTGGGGGAATTTTAAGGGTTAAAAACCCTTAAAAATCCCCCCCAAAAATGACATAGGGTCCCCCCTACCTGGCATTACCGACCCGGGCCAGCTATGGGGGCTTGCAGAACAGGGCGCAGGGGCCAGCGTTAGTGGCCCCTGGCCCTGCAGGCTATTGGCCCACATAGCTACTAAGTGGCCCGGGCCCTTCTGCCCCCCCGGCCGTTGGGGAGGCAGGTAATGGGGGGCTGGGGGTTAATGGCAAGTCACCCGCTAGCCGCAGGTGACTTGCCAGACCCAGAGCCTTGTGAACTGGTATAAGGGGTTTCATGGACCCCTTACCAGCTCACAAAGGGTTAACTGTTAACAAAAAAACTACACACGTTAATAAAAAGTATTTTATTAAAAAAAAAAAGTTTTTTTTACTGTACTTACCTCCGATTGTAAGCTCTTGTCCCTCGCCGCTCTGATGACAGATGCCGGTGATCGGCATCCAGAGAAGGGGGAGGCAGGAGATCAGAGGATCTCCTGCCACCTCCTTCCAGGGCACCGATCACCGGCATCTGACAGCTGACAACGCTGAAGCCGGTGATCGGGGCCGTGATGACGTCATTAGCCCCACCCACAAGGGGTGGGGCTTAGCGGTGAGATGGCAGCCGCCATCAAGGAGGGCTCTCTCCTGAAGATCCGTAAGTCCTGGGGGGGGGGATCGGAAGCCCCCCAGGTGAAGAGGAGGGACAGCGGGAGCCAGCGCACACGCAGGTAAGTGAATGTCATTTTTATTTTTTATTTTTTTTACAGTTAGCAGCTGCTGCTGCAGAAGCCGGGGGGGGGGGGGTCGGCCTATTCCGGGGGCTCTCCTGGAGCCATCCGACCCCTCACGGGGGATTGGATGGCACCAAATTAAAGAGGAGACCCGGCCGGATCCAACGAGGGGTCAGGTGAGTATTTTTTTTTTTTGCCCGCTAGCAGGGGTAAATGCCAGGCACGTAAATTTTACGTGGCTGGCACTTAAGTGACGGAGAGGCAACCACGTAAATTTTACGTGGCTGGCATTTAAAGGGTTAAACCACATGAGCTGGACTCTAGTGTTACCAAAGAGCCAAGAGTGGTTTAGAAGGTTTGTGAGACTCGCCTCATGAAGGGTAAAATCAAAAATATACCAGGGGTACTCTCAAGATTTAGTATAACAAAAGAGGTTGAGCCCCAAATACAGTATAGTATGCCTACATCAGCAAATGTCTCTTCTGTACAGAGCAGAGACAATATCAAGAAAAATAGAAACTTTTGCTGCTCAGCAAGACAGATAGAACCTATAGAAGGGGAAATGTGCTATACTCTGCTAGGTGAAATATTGACATCCTCCAGCAGAGAAATTGCCAAGGGTTCAACATGAAGGTAAATATGCAAAGTATGTTCCATTTAGTGTCCTTAAGACTTAAAATGAATGTTTAAAATCAGCAGTTAAGGCATGATTTAGGAAAACTTTGGCAGCAATTTAAAGAAATCAGAGATGAGATAAGTTGGTGAGAGGAAGAATAACAGATGAGCCAGGTACTATCCAAAGGGTCCCTAGGACCCCAGTCAAAGGTTAGTAATGTTTTAGTTTTTTGCTTTCTAGGAAAAGAGAAACCAGAACCTGGCATAAAGATTAAGAGGTTTTTATATAAAATGTAAAGGCCACATAGTGCCAGATGAATGTCAGGTCCCAGTGCAAAAGGTTCATTTATCAAGTCAAAAATCCAGAGTGCCTTTGATAGTGTGAGGCAGTGTACCATCTATCAACAGCTCCGGAAATGGAATGACTGCCGAATCAGTTCCCTTCAGCATCAAATAAGACCAGGTGCTCACCCTGCACTGTGCGGCCTTATCCCATACATTTTAATGGGCTGGAATGGTTACAATCATTAACTCACTTTTGTATGTATATATATATATATATATATATATATATATATTTGACTGGTGTATGTGCCACATGATACCCGGGCTGTTTGGAATTGGTTTTGTATGCATTTTATGTGTATTTTTTGTGTAGCACTGTAAACTGGTGAATTGGGGCTTGAAAAACATGTGTTTTGTCTATCTTCTGTCTATCATGTGTTCCCAATGCAATTCCCAGTGTAATTTTTTTTGTGTTCCCATGCCCCCCAAAAATAAAAACAGGAGATTGCCACAGGCACTATGCGCCTGAAATCACCTTCTGACAGCGCCAGCACGGGCACAGTGTATTTTTTAAATAAATGTTCATACTTTCCTGTGCTCCCAGACGGCGCTAGGAGTCGCTAACGCATTGCCTTATACAAGGCCAGCGCTACGCCAACCCGCCGGCTGAGAGGGAGCGCAAGCTGAGCACTGACTGCCTTCAGCCACCTCAAGCAATGAGGATGCAGAGAGCATCTTAGAAGAGACGCTCAACTAGCACACGCATGAAAAATCTTTAAATTTCCCTCCAAGAGATAGAGAGAAAGAGTAAGGGGTTTTTATAAGAAACGCTAGTGCCACGTAGTGCCAGATGAACATCACGTGAATGTCAGTTCCCAGTGCAAAAGGTGTATGTATCAAGTCAAAAATCCAGAGAGCCTCTGATAGTGCCAGGTAGTGTCCCATCTATCATCAGCACTGGAGATGGGATGAGTTCCCTACAGCTTCAGAATAGACCAGAAGCTCACGCTGCACTGTTTAGCCTTATCCCATGCACTGCTGGATGGTTTTAATTATTTTGGCAATTTTTTTTAGGGCTGGTGCATGTGCCACAGGATCCCTGGGTTATTTGAAATTGTTTTTGAATGCATTTTATGCACTTTTGTTTTCCGCTTCTAACTTATGATTTGGCCCAGGCAAAACATGTGGCATCCCTTTCAAGTGTCACAGTGTTATTTTTTTTTTTTTTGCAGTAACAAACAAATAACAAACAGGGATTGATGGCACCCATACGTAAGCTTGCAGTCGGCAGGGGGAGCTAGGGGTTGCTAGGGGTTGTTAGCACATTGCCTTAAACAATGCCAGCCACCGGCTGGAAGCAAGCGCAAGCTGAACACTGGCTGTCCTGATGTCAATGGGCGCCCATCAGTGTTCTGATGTTAATCGAACATGATTAGAGATGAGCGAACTTTTGAAAAATTCGATTCGACTGATTCGCCGAATTTTCCGACAAAAATCGTTTCGACCCGAATTTATTCGCGACAAATCGCTATTAAAAACGGCTATTTCTGAGCCTCCTAGAGCCTCAATAGGGTTGTAAACCATTCTGCCTTGCTGTAACACGCACAGGATGCGTGCTGGGTTAGTTAAATAATACTTTGAATAAATATCACATGCAGATCAGAGGCATCGCTAATAGAATCGCAGAGCGGCACAATTGCAGAGAGTTGAAGTGGCATCACTATGAGGGGCAGGAGCCCAAACATTGCTTTAAAGAGACACTGGAGTTGGCAGCAGCAGGAGCCCAAAAATTGGATGAATCACACCCTGGAGTTGCAAGCAGCAGGAGCCCAAACATTGGCTGAAAGAGACACTGGAGTTGGCAGCAGCAGGAGCCCAAAAATTGACTGACACACCCTGGAGTTTCAAGCAGCAGCAGCAGCAGCAGAAGCAGCAGCAGGGGCCCAAACATAGCTTGAAAGAGACACTGGAGTTGGCTGCAGGAGCCCAAAGATTGGATGAATCACACCCTGCAGTTGCAAGCAGCAGCAGCAGGAGCCCAAATATTACTTTAAAGAGACACTGGATTTGGCAGCAGGAGCCCAAAATTGGATGAATCACACCCTGGAGTTGGCAGCAGCAGCAGCAGGAGCCCAAACATTACTTTAAAGAGACACTGGGGTTGGCTTCAGGAGCCCAAAAATTGGATGAATCACACCCTGGAGTTGGCAGCAGCAGCAGCAGGAGCCCAAACATTACTTTAAAGAGACACTGGGGTTGACTTCAGGAGCCCAAAATTGGATGAATCACACCCTGGAGTTGGCAGCAGCAGCAGCAGGAGCCCAAACATTACTTTAAAGAGACACTGGAGTTGGCTTCAGGAGCCCAAAAATTGGATGAATCACACCCTGGAGTTGGCAGCAGCAGCAGCAGGAGCCCAAATATTACTTTAAAGAGACACTGGAGTTGGCTTCAGGAGCCCAAAAATTGGATGAATCACACCCTGAAGGTGGCAGCAGCAGCAGCAGGAGCCCAAATATTACTTTAAAGAGACACTGGAGTTGGTTTCAGGAGCCCAAAAATTGGATGAATCACACCCTGGAGTTGGCAGCAGCAGGAGCCCAATCATTACTTTAAAGAGACACTGGGGTTGGCTTCAGGAGCCCAAAAATTGGATGAATCACACCCTGGAGTTGGCAGCAGCAGCAGCAGGAGCCCAAATATTACTTTAAAGAGACACTGGAGTTGGCTTCAGGAGCCCAAAAATTGGATGAATCACACCCTGGAGTTGGCAGCAGCAGCAGCAGGAGCCCAAACATTACTTTAAAGAGACACTGGGGTTGGCTTCAGGAGCCCAAAAATTGGATGAATCACAACCTGGAGTTGGCAGCAGCAGCAGCAGGAGCCCAAATATTACTTTAAAGAGACACTGGAATTGGCTTCAGGAGCCCAAAAATTGGATGAATCACACCCTGGAGTTGGCAGCAGCAGCAGCAGGAGCCCAAATATGACTTTAAAGAGACACTGGAGTTGACTTCAGGAGCCCAAAAATTGGATGAATCACACCCTGGAGTTGGCAGCAGCAGCAGCAGCCCAAACATTACTTTAAAGAGACACTGGGGTTGGCTTCAGGAGCCCAAAAATTGGATGAATCACACCCTGGAGTTGGCAGCAGCAGCAGCAGGAGCCCAAATATTACTTTAAAGAGACACTGGAGTTGGCTTCAGGAGCCCAAAAATTGGATGAATCACACCCTGGAGTTGGCAGCAGCAGCAGCAGCAGGAGCCCAAATATTACTTTAAAGAGACACTGGGGTTGGCTTCAGGAGCCCAAAAATTGGATGAATCACACCCTGGAGTTGGCAGCAGCAGCAGCAGCAGGAGCCCAGACATTACTTTAAAGAGACACTGGGGTTGGCTTCAGGAGCCCAAAATTTGGATGAATCACACCCTGGAGTTGGCAGCAGCAGGAGCCCAAACATTACTTTAAAGAGACACTGGGGTTGGCTTCAGGAGCCCAAAAATTGGATGAATCACACCCTGGAGTTGGCAGCAGCAGGAGCCCAAATATTACTTTAAAGAGACACTGGGGTTGGCTTCAGGAGCCCAAAAATTGGATGAATCACACCCTGGAGTTGGCAGCAGCAGCAGCAGGAGCCCAAACATTACTTTAAAGAGACACTGGGGTTGGCTTCAGGAGCCCAAAAATTGGATGAATCACACCCTGGAGTTGGCAGCAGCAGCAGCAGGAGCCCAAATATTACTTTAAAGATACACTGGAGTTGGCTTCAGGAGCCCAAAAATTGGATGATTCACACCCTGGAGTTGGCAGCAGCAGCAGCAGCAGGAGCCCAAACATTACTTTAAAGAGACACTGGGGTTGGCTTCAGGAGCCCAAAAAATGGATGAATCACACCCTGGAGTTGGCAGCAGCAGCAGCAGGAGCCCAAACATTACTTTAAAGAGACACTGGGGTTGGCTTCAGGAGCCCAAAAATTGGATGAATCACACCCTGGAGTTGGCAGCAGCAGCAACAGGAGCCCAAACATTACTTTAAAGATACACTGGAGTTGGCTTCAGGAGCCCAAAAATTGGATGATTCACACCCTGGAGTTGGCAGCAGCAGCAGGAGCCCAAATATTACTTTAAAGAGACACTGGGGTTGGCTTCAGGAGCCCAAATATTGGATGATTCACACCCTGGAGTTGGCAGCAGCAGCAGCAGGAGCCCAAACATTACTTTAAAGAGACACTGGAGTTGGCTTCAGGAGCCCAAAAATTGGATGAATCACACCCTGGAGTTGGCAGCAGCAGCAGGAGCCCAAACATTACTTTAAAGAGACACTGGGGTTGGCTTCAGGAGCCCAAAAATTGGATGAATCACACCCTGGAGTTGACAGCAGCAGCAGCAGGAGGCCAAATATTACTTTATAGAGACACTGGGGTTGGCTTCAGGAGCCCAAAAATTGGATGAATCACACCCTGGAGTTGGCAGCAGGAGCCCAAACATTACTTTAAAGAGACACTGGGGTTGGCTTCAGGAGCCCAAAAATTGGATGATTCACACCCTGGAGTTGGCAGCAGCAGCAGCAGCAGGAGCCCAAATATTACTTTAAAGAGACACTGGAGTTGGCTTCAGTAGCCCAAAAATTGGATGAATCACACCCTGGAGTTGGCAGCAGCAGGAGCCCAAACATTACTTTAAAGAGACACTGGGGTTGGCGTCAGGAGCCCACAAATTGGATGAATCACACCCTGGAGTTGGCAGCAGCAGCAGCAGGAGCCCAAATATTACTTTAAAGAGACACTGGGGTTGGCTTCAGGAGCCCAAAAATTGGATGAATCACACCCTGGAGTTGGCAGCAGCAGCAGCAGGAGCCCAAACATTACTTTAAAGAGACACTGGGGTTGGCTTCAGGAGCCCAAAAATTGGATGAATCACACCCTGGAGTTGGCAGCAGCAGCAGCAGGAGCCCAAACATTACTTTAAAGAGACACTGGGGTTGGATTCAGGAGCCCAAAAATTGGATGAATCACACCCTGGAGTTGGCAGCAGCAGCAGCAGGAGCCCAAACATTACTTTAAAGAGACACTGGGGTTGGCTTCAGGAGCCCAAAAATTGGATGAATCACACCCTGGAGTTGGCAGCAGCAGCAGCAGGAGCCCAAACATTACTTTAAAGAGACACTGGGGTTGGCTTCAGGAGCCCAAAAATTGGATGAATCACACCCTGGAGTTGGCAGCAGCAGTAGCAGGAGCCCAAACATTACTTTAAAGAGACACTGGGTGTCACGCTCCGGGTACTACAGCAACCCACTTGGATAACTCCAGCCCTCCCAGTAAGACCTCAACCCCCAATCTCCGCAGCCAGCTTCACCTTTAGGAGCCCCCGCTTGCCGGGACGCAGAGAACGCCTGCCCGGGATCGGTTGCCCCCAGGACTTCAATGGCTCAAAGATTGGAGTCTTACTGTTCAGAGGCCTGGAGAACCCGCGGCTGGAAGTGGCGCCGAGCAGCCCTATAGCTGAGCGTGTAACGGAAGTCCAAACAGGCTTAGGGTCAGCAACGGAAGTTCTGAGATAGCAGCGGTACAAAGGATTGGACAAGACGTGGTCGAGGATCAAGCAGAGGTCGGCAACAGGAGATCAGATCGGGGGGTGGTCAAAACAGGCGAAGGTCGGCAACAGGAGATCAATTCAGCGGTGGTCAAAACAGGCGAAGGTCGGCAACGGGAGATCAAATCAGCGGTGGTCAAAACAGGCGAAGGTCGGCAACTGGAATCAATCGAGCTTCAATGCACAAGACAAGCTTGGTACTAGGCGCTATAACAGGCAATGACACACTGCAGTGGAAATCCCTTTATAGTGGGAAAACCGGCAGGATTGGACAGAGAGACAGTGGCTGGGATTGGTGCATTTAGGATCTGACAGCAGATTGGAGCACTGGCCCTGTAGTCTGATTGGTGAGCTCTGGGCTGATTGCTCCAGCTGAGCTTCCCAGGCAGACTGCTCAGAGCTGCACCTTCTAGACTTTGTTCTCTTAAACAGCCTCCGGTGGCCATTCTGAGTATTGCACCCTCGGAAGACATGAGCTGACTGTATAGGCCAGCAAGCACAAGCTGAGTGACAATGGGCAAGGGGGGAGGACTTACTCGGTGGCACACGCGCCGCTGGGGATGGCACCCGAGGCAGAAGCGGCTGCTGGGCAGGAGAAACCTGAACTCGTTGCCTAGGGACACCACGGGCACGGGTAGAAGGCAAGTCATTCCTGACACTGGGGTTGGCTTCAGGAGCCCAAAAATTGGATGAATCACACCCTGTGGAGAGTCATGTGGAGAAAAAGTAGCTTAGTTAGTAATATCTACATAAAATTATGAATAAAAAAATGCAAAAGTATTGCCAAAGTGAAGTTTTGTTTGATGGTGTGTTCCACCTTTTAATTAAATCAGAAACAACAAGGTATCATTGCCTCTGACTAATTAGCCCTCAAAAATTCTTGGAATTTTAATCTGGAATCATGTCTGATCCGTCTTATCCGAAGAATATGAATAAAAAGTAAGAGTAACGTAAAGGATTTTTTATCAATACTTACTTGTGGTCCGATGCGGAGGAATGTCTGTAACTGGAGAGCAGCGCCTTAAATCTGTTTTGCACGATCCATCTTTCTTTAGTGTTGGTCTGACCCCATCATCTATCTACTGGAATACATCAGGCATTGTTGGGAGGAAAGCTTGGCTGATCCATGCGCCATTCATTTCCACGCAGGGCAGTCTCTGAAAAAAAAAAAGTATGTATAAACCAGGGTCTTTTTCATATAAAAACAAATGGTTATTTTTGCTATTAAACCATATGTTCCACAGCTTTACCAGTCATTGTGTCAGCCAATGAAGCAAATTTGTCTGGAAGTGCTGCAAAAGCAGTCCACTGCATCACAAGTGGCATCTGACACCCCCAGTCAACTGTCTGTTGTCTGTCTGTTATGCTTTGGGTTTAGCTCCACTATCCATTGATGAAGATCTGATAATCATAAAATTCAGCAGCTACTGCCCAGCCAAGAAGTGGAGGAGACACTCGCCTCTTCTTCCACTAGCCGGCAATTAGTGATGAGGAGAGTGTCGTGGGAGGAGGTGTGGCAAGCCGAGGTAGTGGAAGAGGGTCCCTGGAGTCTGCGGTGGTGGCGGCAGCAGCAGCAGTGAATTATTGGGGACTGTTGATAGGAAAAATCAGCTACTCAGCGATGTGTCAGTTTTTCATGTTGCATCCACAATCCTGTGGAGAAAAAGTAGGTTAGTTAGTATATATACATAAAATTATGAATAGACAAATGCAATAGTATTGCCAAAGTGAAGTTTTGTTTGAGGGTGTGTTTCCACCTTGTAATTAAATCAGAAACAACTAGCTATCATTGCCTCTGAATAATTAGCCCTCAAAAATTCTTGGAATTTTTAATCTTGATGTCTGAGGGATTTCTCCTCTCAGACAGCGTCACCATAAGTCCAGCCTGCTGCATTACCCAGTGGTGGACCTTTCAGAGAACTGATGGCTTGTGCCGAGCCGAGGTGGAGAGTCCCATGGCATGGTTGTTGAACAGAAGGTGGGCCAGTCCTTTAGCCTGTCAGTGTGTACCAAAGTGCACAGTGTTGTCTACGTCTGGAGCTGTAACAATGGACTCATGGTGGACAATATATATCCTTTTAGGCCCCCTTGGTGATTGTGGTTTCACGCTGTTCTTCACATGGTTTTCCTTGACCAACAGAGTCACACATGGGAGGAACTACTAAAAATGAGAACTCAATCCATGAAAGCATTGCTTAATCCACGAAAACTGCAAATTTGGACCCATGGTGACTGACACTTGGAAGAACATCTTGTTTGCGCTGCGACAAGGAAGCCAGAGTCATGCGTCCTGACATGGCACACGTGTTCAGTCTAGTTCTGAAGTCTTGCCCCCATCTGAAAGACATCCGAACAACAGGAAAGAAAGTTAGCATGCACTTCTGGCACTCCTACACTACCAAGCACAACCTTATTGAGCCTCAGCGTCACAACGGTGTACCCCAACATAGTCTGATTTGCGATGTTTCCACCCGTTGGAATTCCACCCTCCATATGCAGGATCCACTATAGCAGTGGTCCCCAACCCTGTCCTCAAGGCCCACCAACAGGCCAGGTTTTGCAGATCTCCACAAAGATGCACAGGTGGAGTAATTAGTGCAGCTGCAGAGCAATAGAGCTGGCTATTTGGAGATCCAAAAAACATGACATGTTGGTGGGCCTTGAGGACAGGGTTGAGGACCACTGCACTATAGGAACAGAGGAAAGCCATCACGGATTTCTGGATGATCCAAACGGATAGGGGGACACCCCTGTGTAAATTCAATGTAAACCATTGGCAGCTCATACGTGACACCGACCGTTTGCTCAGGCCCTTTGAGGAAACTACTTTATTACTCGGTTGCCAGGACTATGAGATGAACGATGAGATTCCACTGCTTCATGTACTACAACACATGTTGGAAAGCATGGCTGGTCAGGGCACTGGAGACATGGCACATACATTTCACAGCCACATGAAGCCTGTGGGGGCTGAAGTGGAGGAGGAGGAGGGGGTGGGGCACAGCAAACCACAGTTTAGGTTTCACAAAATGACCATTTTATCTAGTCATCTGACAGGAGAGGAGGAGCAGGAGCAGCCACAGGAGCTAGAGGGTTGTGAGGAAGGCGAGACAGAGGACCCAGACACACCGTGGCAGTTTACAGTGGAGATGGAGACAGGTAGTCCCTCCGAGTCACTTGCACAAATGGCACGATGCATGCTCACATGCTTGCGTACTAGTGAGCGCAGAATTGTCTCCATTTGTCAGCGGGAAGACTTCTGGCTCTCCAACTTATTGGACCCTTGCTTCCGGCACAAAATGGGGGCATTTTTTACGCCCACTGAGAGGGAGGAAAAACTGACCTACTACAGAGACATCCCACGTAGTCAGTTGGGCGATGTCTATTTGTGCCATGGCCCATACTCCCGTAGGTCTGACTCGGGGGGACCTCTGCGATCACCTTCCACTGCCATGGCTGCTGGGGGGGTGGAAGGAGCAGCAGCAGCAGCAGCTCCATCAGCAGCAGCCTCAGTCTTCAGTCGCTAGTGAGTAGCTTTCTACACCCGCATAGTGAGTCTACTCATGAGCAGCAGGAAGACCTGGAGCTGGACCTCAAACAGCAGGTCATGTCATACCTTGACATGACCATGCCAACACACCTTTAGGATCCACTGGATTTGCTGGGAAGCCAAACTTGACTTGTGTCCGCAACTAGCAGAGTTTGCCCTGGAAAAGCTATACTGTAGTTGATTTAGATGGCAACTGGGCTGCTCTATATAATGCTGCAAAATGGCAAATTTACCTCACAATATAAGCTATTGCCCCTCAGATTTACACAGGGCCTGCTCTATATAACGAAGCAAAATGGCAAATTTACCTCACTATATAAGCTATTGCCCCTCAGATTTACACAGGGGCTGCTCTATATTATGCTGCAAAATGGCAAATTTACCTCACAATATAAGCTATTGCCCCTCAGATTTACACAGGGCCTGCTCTATATTATGCTGCAAAATGGCAAATTTACCTCACAATATAAGCTATTGCCCCTCAGATTTACACAGGGCCTGCTCTATATAACGAAGCAAAATGGCAAATTTACCTCACTATATAAGCTATTGCCCCTCAGATTTACACAGGGGCTGCTCTATATTATGCTGCAAAATGGCAAATTTACCTCACTATATAAGCTATTACAGCTCTATATAAATAAAAATAAATAAATAAATAAAGGGCCTGTAGAAGCTTATTTAGTATAACAGATAGGGTGACATGTGCTGGTTTGGGATGCCCATATGGGCTTGTGTTTTGGCAGCAGTACAAAAACCAATGCAAAATGCAATAGCTTAATAAAGCTGATGCTGATCAACGCTTATTTAGTATAACAGATGGGGTGCAACATGCAGGTTTGGGATGCCCTGCGGCCTGGTGTATTTAAAGCAGACCAAAACCAATTCAAAATGCAATAACTTAATAAAGCTGAGGCTGTAGATGCTTATTTAGTATAAACAGGTAGGGTGCAAGGTGCAGCTTTGGGGTGCCCTGCGGCCTGGTTAAATGAAAGCAGTCAAAAAGGAAGTGCAAACTGAAGTAGCTTAATGTTGTATACCAGATAGGGTGCAAGGTGCAGCTTTGGGGTGCCCTGCGGCCTGGTTTATTAAAAGCAGTCAAAAACAAGTGCAAACTGAAGTAGCTTAATAAAGCAGCTGATGCTGATCAACGCTTATGTTGTATAACAGATAGGGTTAGAATAGCATGTGCCTTGGGATGCCCGTGTGGCCTGGTATATTTCAAGCTGAACAAAAAGTAACAATAATCCAAGTATGAGAAATGCTTGTGCTTAACATATAGGGTTAATCAGCATGTGCCTTGGGATGCCCGTGTGGCCTGGTATATTTCAAGCTGAACAAAAAGTAACAATAATCCAAGTATGAGAAATAATTTTGACCTTCTTTACAGCGCCATACTTTGAAAAAAAAACCTTAATTTCATGCCGATCAATCCAAAGGCCAATGCCCCTAACAAAAATAGTGTTCGGCATAAGTTTTCCTTCTGGAAGGACATAACCTTTAGTTTACATGGTTGGGGTAGGTTATCTTACAAATTGGGATACCCCAGGCAGCAGTGTCATTGAAAGAGACAGATTGTAATGCAGGCCATATGCAAGCAGAGAAACTCAGGCTGCAACAGGCCTATTTAGTTTACATGGTTGGGGTAGGTTATCTTACAAATTGGGATACCCCACTGTATATGAAACCGAATATAAATGCACACCCAAAAGTGGACAATCAGCCTCCAAGAGGCCTGCTTAGTTTAAATAAGAGAGCTGCTTAGTGTAAATAAGAGGCCTGCTTAGTTTAAATAAGAGAGCTGCTTAGTGTAAATAAGAGAGTTAGGTTATGTTATGTTACAGAATGGGATGCCCCCACAGCAGACCTGAGATCAGTATATATGCACAGCAACAGTGGATAAGCAGGCTCCAACAGGCCAAATTACTTTAAATAAGTTTGCAGCTTATAGTAAATACAGAGGCTAATGGGATGTTACAGAATGGGATGCCCCAAAGCAGACTTGAGATCAGTATATATGCACACAGCAACAGTGTCTAAGCAGGCTCATACAGCCCAAATTACTTTAAATAACTGTGCAGCTTACAGTAAATGCAGAGGCTAATGGTATGTTACAGAATGGGATGCCCCAAGCAGACTTGAGATCAGTATATATGCACACAGCAGCAGTGTGTAAGCAGGCTCATACAGGCCAAATTTCTTTAAATAACTGTGCAGCTTACAGTAAATGCAGAGGCTAATGGTATGTTACAGAATGGGATGCCCCAAGCAGACTTGAGATCAGTATATATGCACACAGCAGCAGTGTGTAAGCAGGCTCATACAGGCCAAATTTCTTTAAATAACTGTGCAGCTTACAGTAAATGCAGAGGCTAATGGTATGTTACAGAATGGGATGCCCCAAAGCTGACTTGAGATCAGTATATATGCACACAGCAGCAGTGTGTAAGCAGGCTCATACAGGCCAAATTTCTTTAAATAACTGTGCAGCTTACAGTAAATGCAGAGGCTAATGGTATGTTACAGAATGGGATGCCCCAAAGCTGACTTGAGATCAGTATATATGCACACAGCAGCAGTGTGTAAGCAGGCTCATACAGGCCAAATTTCTTTAAATAACTGTGCAGCTTACAGTAAATGCAGAGGCTAATGGTATGTTACAGAATGGGATGCCCCAAAGCTGACTTGAGATCAGTATATATGCACACAGCAGCAGTGTGTAAGCAGGCTCATACAGGCCAAATTTCTTTAAATAACTGTGCAGCTTACAGTAAATGCAGAGGCTAATGGTATGTTACAGAATGGGATGCCCCAAAGCTGACTTGGGATCAGTATATATGCACACAGCAGCAGTGTGTAAGCAGGCTCATACAGGCCAAATTTCTTTAAATAACTGTGCAGCTTACAGTAAATGCAGAGGCTAATGGTATGTTACAGAATGGGATGCCCCAACAGGAGTGCACCTGGCAGCAGTACTACTATGCACAGCAAAAGTGTCTTTATCAGGGCAAATTTCTATTAGAATAAGTGCAAATGGCTATGGTATTAAATAGAGGCTTGTGTAGTCAGAGAATGGGATGCCCCAAAAGCCAGGAGTGCACCTGTGAGCAGTAATACTATGCACAGCAAGTGTGTTTATCCGGCCAAATTTCTATTAGAATAAGTGCAAATGGTTATGGTATTAAATAGAGGCTGGTGTAGTCACAGAATGGGATGCCCCAAAAACCAGAGAGCACCTGGCAGCAGTGAGACTATGCACAGCAAAAGTGTCTTTATCAGGCCAAATGACTTTTAGAATAAGTGCAAAGGGTTATAGTAAATAGAGGCTGGTGTAGTCACAGAATGGGATGCCCCAACCAGAGTGCACCTGGGAGCAGTACTATGCACAGCAAAAGTGTCTTTATCAGGCCAAATGACTTTTAGAATAAGTGCAAAGGGTTATAGTAAATACAGTCAGGGCCAGAAATATTTGGACAGTGACACAATTTTCGCAAGTTGGGCTCTGCATGCCACCGCATTGGATTTGAAATGAAACCTCTACAACAGAATTCAAGTGCAGATTGTAACGTTTAATTTGAAGGGTTGAACAAAAATACCTGATAGAAAATGTAGGAATTGTACACATTTCTTTACAAACACTCCACATTTTAGGAGCTCAAAAGTAATTGGACAAATAAACATAACCGAAACAAAATATTTATTTTCTCAATATTTTGTTGCAAATCCTTTGGAGGCAATCACTGCCTTAAGTCTGGAACCCATGGACATCACCAAACGCTGGGTTTCCTCCTTCTTAATGCTTTGCCAGGCCTTTCCAGCCGCAGCCTTCAGGTCTTGCTTGTTTGTGGGTCTTTCTGTCTTAAGTCTGGATTTGAGCAAGTGAAATGCATGCTCAATTGGGTTAAGATCTGGTGATTGACTTGGCCATTGCAGAATGTTCCACTTTTTTGCACTCATGAACTCCTGGGTAGCTTTGGCTGTATGCTTGTGGTCATTGTCCATCTGTACTATGAAGCGCCGTCCGATCAACTTTGCAGCATTTGGCTGAATCTGGGCTGAAAGTATATCCCGGTACACTTCGGAATTCATCCGGCTACTCTTGTCTGCTGTTATGTCATCAATAAACACAAGTGACCCAGTGTCATTGAAAGCCATGCATGCCCATGCCATTACGTTGCCTCCACCATGTTTTACAGAGGATGTGGTGTGCCTTGGATCATGTGCCGTTCCCTTTCTTCTCCAAACTTTTTTCTTCCCATCATTCTGGTACAGGTTGATCTTTGTCTCATCTGTCCATAGAATACTTTTCCAGAACTGAGCTGGCTTGTTGAGGTGTTTTGGGGCAAATTTAACTCTGGCCTGTCTATTTTTGGAATTGATGAATGGTTTGCATCTAGATGTGAACCCTTTGTATTTACTTTCATGGAGTCTTCTCTTTACTGTTGACTTAGAGACAGATACACCTACTTCCCTGAGAGTGTTCTGGACTTCAGTTAATGTTGTGAACGGGTTCTTCTTCACCAAAGAAAGTATGCAGCGATCATCCACCACTGTTGTCTTCCGTGGACGCCCAGGCCTTTTTGAGTTCCCAAGCTCACCAGTCAATTCCTTTTTTCTCAGAATGTACCCGACTGTTGATTTTGCTAATCCAAGCATGTCTGCTATCTCTCTGATGGATTTTTTCTTTTTTTTCAGCCTCAGGATGTTCTGCTTCACCTCAATTGAGAGTTCCTTTGACCGCATGTTGTCTGGTCACAGCAACAGCTTCCAAATGCAAAACCACACAACTGGAATCAACCCCAGACCTTTTAACTACTTCATTGATTACAGGTTAACGAGGGAGACGCCTTCAGAGTTAATTGCAGCCCTTAGAGTCCATTGTCCAATTACTTTTGGTCCCTTGAAAAAGAGGAGACTATGCATTACAGAGCTATGATTCCTAAACCCTTTCTCCGATTTGGATGTGGAAACTCTCATATTGCAGCTGGGAGTGTGCACTTTCAGCCCATATTATATATATAATTGTATTTCTGAAAATGTTTTTGTAAACAGCTAAAATAACAAAACTTGTGTCACTGTCCAAATATTTCTGGCCCTGACTGTAGAGGCTGGTGTAGTCACAGAATGGGATGCCCCAACTAGAGTGCACCTGGGAGCAGTACTATGCACAGCAAAAGTGTCTTTATCAGGCCAAATGACTTTTAGAATAAGTGCAAAGGGTTATAGTAAATAGAGGCTGGTGTAGTCACAGAATGGGATGCCCCAACCAGAGTGCACCTGGGAGCAGTACTATGCACAGCAAAAGTGTCTTTATCAGGCCAAATGACTTTTAGAATAAGTGCAAAGGGTTATAGTAAATAGAGGCTGGTGTAGTCACAGAATGGGATGCCTCACAGCAGACTTGAGATCAGTTCAGTATATATGCACAGTAAGTGTATAAGCAGCCTGAAAACGCTAACAAAGCCAGCCAGTAACTAAGTCAGCCAGCCAGTAACACTCAGGCTGGATGGAAAAAAAAAATCTCCCTGTGACTGCCTCCGATTTTTCCTAACTTTCCCTGTTTTTCGCTGACTTTCTGTCTGTCTCCTGCCTGTCTCCTGCCTGTCTCCAGCCTGTCCCTGTCTGTCTAACTGTCTCTCTCCCTGCCTACAGCAGCATCCTGTCTCTCACGAAATGAGGAAAAGCAAGATGGCCGCCAGCCTTAAATAGCGCTGTGACGTCACCGGGCTTGCTGGCTGCTGATAGGCTGCATGTGACTGCCCCAGCTTGCACTGGCGCGGGGTTGATGTCTGGACATGTCCCGTCCGCCATCTTAGAATGCCTGTAATGTAAATGAATGGATGTTAAAGGAAAACTTCGAGCGATCGAATCGCGGGGAAATTCGGATTCGATCCGAATCGAATTTTTCATGAAATTCGGATCGAATCCGGGTTCGTCCGGATCGATTCGCTCATCCCTAAACATGATCAGTGTTTTGATGTTAATGGGGCCAGAGCAGTGTACTGATGTCAGTAGAACCTGATCAGTGTTTTGATGTCAGTGGGCCAGATTAGTGTTCTGATATAAATAGGGCCCAATCAGTGTTCTGATGTCAATGTGCCTGATCAGTGTTCTCATGTTGATATGTCAATAGGACTAAGCAGTGCTCTGATGTCAATGTGGCATGATCACTGTTCTCATGTTGATGTAGCCCATTTAGAGTTCTAGTAAAGCAAATAGATTTACTCCGCGCTTCTGAACAGTATCCCTAGCTCCAAATTTAAAAAAGTATGTGCTCCAACGTGCCAGACACTTATCCCCAAGGTAGCCTCTAAACAATGATATAAATATTAAAGCACTGGGAGGGCTCCCCCTTACCTATTCCAGTACGGCCACATTTATGTATTTTTATCTTTACTTTTATAATAGTCTTTTAATATTCTGATTTATTTTTGAAATCCTTGGCCAACTATCTCTTTATCCTTAAGACTGGCTTGGGAAGACATGGTTTTTATACTTTATGCGCTGGCTAAGTTTTAGCCTTGCGTTTCCCCTCTCCGTCCCTGCGGCGGGGAGCTTTGACCTCGCTCGCAGTTCTTTCGGCTCTTGGGCGGAGAAGCCTGAAGCTGTGGGGAGAGATCAGCTCCTCCCCACCTACGAAAATACCCGAGGCCGGTCCGAGTGCCGCCGAAGAGGCCTCGGCTGGAAGGGGCGGGGTTTGAATGTCTCCGGAATGCTTACTTCTTCCGGCGGCTTCCACCGGCTGCGTAGCCGGTGGATGATCAACACGCCGCCTGGAGAGGTGAGAAACTTCTTTTGTATTTCTATTCGTGTTTTTATATTCTATTATATCTACTGACGCCGCACATACCCTGCCACTAGCCTTTGAGAAAGCGTTTTTTTCTGTGAAACGCATCAGGCGGGGGCAGCTGCATTTTTTTGAAGGGGGGAATATCCTGTTGGAAGTTCCCACTCATTATCTAACCCATATCTACTAATGGCCGTGGTGGAGAAGGGGAAGGAGGAGTACTTCTACATGTGTTAACTCCTTGCGCTTTTACTTTGGATTCTTGTGAGTGCATTTTTATATTAAAGTCTGTTGCAATATATAAACTGGGTTGCACTAGATTTTCTTTGGTCCTCTCCCTACATGTTGTTTGTTCCTGTTGGCCACGGATTGAGTTATCAATGAAGCCTGTGAATATACAGAACTCCAACATTGGGATATTATTGAAATATTGAATTGGATGTTTGACATACAAGGCACTATCTGCACTTTGCTCTGGTAAGCGCACATCTGGTGGATGGTGAACACGGGTGACTTGCATATAAAATAGTTTGGAGGCATTGGATTTTAATCAACTGAAAAGTGATTGATTTTCCATTTTTGAACTGTAGCACATTAGTGTTGGTGCATGCACTTTGGGACAGGCAGAACATGCTGTCTGAGGGACTTTATAAATATATGTTTGTTTAATCATACATATACGCTTATTTTTTGCTCTGTGCTTTAATATTTATACCATTTAGAGTTCTGATGGCAATCAGACCCGATCAGTTTTCTGATGTCAATAGCAACAGACCAATGTTCTGAAGTCAATTGGGCCTCATCAGTGTTCTAAATTGTGCCCGCGTGGAATTCTGATGCCAATGGGCCCCGGTAATTTATTTGTTGTCAGTGTAGCCAAGACTGTATCAGTATGTTTCAATATCTCTTGCCATGTCCTATTAATTTCATTTTTTATAGAGCTAACATACAACAACCTTAGACTGATATCCTTCTTGACAGCATAGTGTGGCACTTCATTGAAAAAAAGAGAACTACATAGACCAAAACAGAGCAGGACAGCACAGCAACATATATGGAAAATATCATAAATGATACTTAGTAACAGATCTACTCAAAATAAATCCAGAAATAGTCCGAATAAATATTTAGGCCCCTGAAATCTATTCTAATTGTACAAACAAAAAGTGCAGCTGTCATAAATGCAAACACACAAAGATGCAATTTCATCTAATATAAATGACATGAAAGAGGCCACGCAGCAGTCAAATGCTCACCCCTCGAAGCCACTTGTTCTGCTGGTATGAAATACCCGAGGTGTATGGGGTTATATACTGTAGTAGTATATTTTGGGCCTAATTTATCAAGCATTTCTGCCAGACTATGCCACAATTAGAGCGAACTTTTGAAAAATTCAATTCGACTGATTCGCCGAATTTTCCGAATTTATTTGCGATGAATTGTTATTAAAAAAGGCTATTTCTGAGCCTCCTAGAGCCTCAATAGGGTTGTAAACCATTCTGCCTTGCTGTAACACGCATAGGACGCGTGCTGGGTTATTGAAAAAATACTGTAAATAATTATCACATGCAGATCGGAGGCATCGCTAATAGAATCACAAAGCGGCACAACTGCAGAGATGTGAGGTGGCATCACTATGAGGGGCCCCTATGGTGCCTGAAAAACACACACTGGAGCTGGCAGCAGCAGGAGCCCAAAAATTAGCTGAATCACACCCTGGAGTTGCAAGCAGCAGCAGCAGCCCAAACATAGCTTGAAAGAGACACTAGAGTTGGCAGCAGGAGCCCAAAAATTGGATGAATCACACCCTGGAGTTGCAAGCAGCAGCAGGAGCCCAAACATAGCTTGAAAGAGACACTGGAGTTGGCAGCAGGAGCCCAAAAATTGGATGAATCCCACCCTGGAGTTGCAAGCAGCAGCAGCAGGAGCACAAACATTGCTTTAAAGATACACTGGAGTTGGCAGCAGGAGCCCAAACATTGGCTGAATCCCACCCTGGAGTTGCAAGCAGCAGTGGCCCAAACATAGCTTGAAAGACACACTGGAGTTGGCAGCAGGAGCCCAAACATTGGCTGAATCACACCCTGGAGTTGTAAGCAGCAGTAGCAGCAGGAGCCCAAACATAGATTGAAAGAGACACTGGAGTTGGCTTCAGGAGCCCAAAAATTGGATGAATCACACCCTGGAGTTGCAAGCAGCAGCAGGAGCCCAAACATAGCTTAAAAGAGACACTGGCGTTGCAAGCAGCAGCAGGAGCCCAAACATAGCTTGAAAGAGACACTGGAGTTGGCAGCAAAAGCCCAAAAATTGGATGAATCACACCCTGGAGTTGCAAGCAGCAGCAGGAGCCCAAACATAGCTTGAAAGACACACTGGAGTTGGCAGCAGGAGCCAAAAAATTGGCTGAATCACACCCTGGAGTTGCAAGCAGCAGTAGCAGCAGGAGCCCAAACATTGCTTTAAAGAGACACTGGAGTTGGCTTCAGGAGCCCAAAAATTGGATGAATCACACCCTGGAGTTGCAAGCAGCAGCAGGAACCCAAACATAGCTTGAAAGAGACACTGGAGTTGGCAGCAGGAGCCCAAAAATTGGATGAATCACACCCTGGAGTTGCAAGCAGCAGGAGCCCAAACATAGCTTGAAAGAGGCACTGGAGTTGGCAGCAAAAGCCCAAAAATTGGATGAATCACACCTTGGAGTCGCAAGCAGCAGCAGGAGCCCAAACATTGCTTTAAAGAGACACTGGAGTTGGCAGCAGGAGCCCAAAAATTGGATGAATCACACCCTGGAGTTGCAAGCAGCAGCAGCAGGAGCCCAAACATAGCTTGAAAGAGACACTGGAGTTGGCAGCAGGAGCCCAAGAATTGGATGAATCACACCCTGGAGTCGCAAGCAGCAGCAGGAGCCCAAACATTGCTTTAAAGAGACACTGGAGTTGGCAGCAGCCGCAGCAGGAGCCCAAAATTGACTGATACACCCTGAAGTTGGCAGCAGCAGCAGCAAGAACCCAGAAATTGGCTGGAAGGCACCCTGAAGTTGGCAGCAGCAGGAGCACAAACATTAGCTGGAAGGCACACCCTAGAGTGGGCAACAGCATAAGCAGGAGCCCAAACATTGCTTGAAAGACACCCTGGAGTTGGCAGCAGGAGCAGCAGGAGGCCAAAAATTGGCTGAAAGGCACACCCTGAAGTTGGCATCAGCAGGAGCCCACAAATTGGCTGGAAGGCACACCCTGAAGTTGGCATCAGCAGGAGCCCAAAATTGGCCTAAAGACATAAATATGTTTTGCATTTGGAAAGTGTAAAAAGTGCACCATGCTGAATCTAGTCGCATGCATCAGCCATTGGTGGGTGGAAATCCTGGCTGATCCATCCCTGATTCATTTTGACAAAGGTGAGTCTCTCCACATTTTTAGTTGACAGACGAGTTCTCCTCGCCGTAACTATAGCCCCCGCCGCACTAAACACCCGCTCAGATGGCACGTTACTGGCCGGGCAGGACAGCTTTTCCAGGGCAAACTCTGCTAGTTGCGGCCACAAGCCAAGTTTGGCTGCCCAGAAGTCCAGCGGATCCTCAAGGTGTGTTGCCATGGTCATGTCAAGGTATGACATGACCTGCTGGTTGAGGTCCTGCTCCAGGTCTTCCTGCTGCTCATGAGTAGCCTCACTATGCGGGTGTAGAAAGCTACTCATTAGCAACTGAAGACTGAGGCTGCTGCTGATGGAGCTGCTGCTGCTGCTCCTGCCAACCCCCCCGGCAGCCATGGCAGTGGAAGGTGAGTGCAGAGGTCCCCCCGAGTCAGACCTGCGAGAGTATGGACCATGGCGCAGATAGGCATCGGCCAACTGACTACGCAGAATGTCTTTGTAGTAGTTCAGTTTGTCCTCCCTCTCGGCGGGTTTAAAAAATGCCCCCATTTTGTGCCGGAAGCGAGGGTCCAATATGGTGGACAGCCAGAAGTCATCCCGCCGACAAATGGAAACAATTCTGGGGTCACTACGCAAGCACGTGAGCATGCTTCCTGCCATTTGCGCAAGTGACTCAGAGGGACTACCTGTCTCCATCTCCACTGCATACTGCCACGGTGTGTCCGGGTCCTCTGTCTCGCCTTCCTCAAAACCCTCTAGCTCCTCTGGCTGCTCTTGCTCCTCCTCTCCTGTCCGCTGACTAGATAAACCAGCCATTTCGCCAAGCCTAAACTGTGCTTCACTGGGCCACTCCTCCTCCTCTTCCTCCTCCTCCTCCAGTTCAGTTCCAACGGGGTTCATGTGGCCGTAAGATGTAGACGCCATGTCTCCAGTGCCCTGACCAGCCATGGTTTCCAACATGTGCTGTAGTACATGAAGCAGTGGAATCACGTCGTTCATCCCGTAATCCTGCCGACTGACAAATAAAGTGGCTTCCTCAAAGGGCCTGAGCAAACGGCAGGTGTCACGTATGAGCTGCCACTGGTTGACATTGAAGTTACACAGGGGAGTCCCCCTATCCGCTTGGATCATCAGGAAATCCGTGATGGCTTTTCTCTGTTCATATAATTGGTTCAACATGTGAAGGGTGGAATTCCAATGGGTGGAAACATCGCAAATCAGACTATGTTGGGGGCTACCGTTCTGACTCTGTAGCTCAAGAAGGGTGTGTTTGGCGGTGTATGAGTGGCTGAAGTGCATGCAAAGTTTCCTTGAAGTTGTTAGGATGTTTTGCAGATGGGGGGAAGACTTCAGAAACCACTTGACAACCAGATTGAAGACGTGAGCCATGCAGGGGGCATGGGTCAGGCTTCCTTGGCACAGTGCAGACAAAATGTTCTTCCCATTGTCGGTAACCATGATTCCCATTTTCAGTTTTCTTGGAGTAAGCCATATTTGGATTTCCTGATGAATAAATGTAAGCAGTTCCTCCCCTGTGTGACTCCGTTCGCCAAGACAAACCATGTGAAACACAGCGTGACACCTCCGTGCCCTGCACACATGGTAGACTGGAGGGGCACTGAGACTTGAGCCTACAGTGGAGGGTGAGGAGATGGCGGAGGATGAGGAGGCCGAGTCACACAGTGTCACAGGCCCAACCGGCAGGGAGCGCGGAAGCCGAAGCGGCGTGACTTGTCCAAGTTGCTGCTGCTGCTGCAAAGGGACCACATTTACCCAGTGGGCCGTAAACGACATGTACTGTCCCTGTCCGTAGTTACAGCTCCAGACGTCGGCGCTGCCATGCACTTTGCTACACACGGACAGGCTCAAGGACTGGCCCACCTTCTGTTCAACAAAAGTGTGCAGCGCTGGTACTGCCTTCTTGGCAAAGAAATGACGGCTTGGGACTCTCCACCTTGGCTCGGCACAAGCCATAAGTTCTCTTAAAGGTGCAGAGTCCACCACCTGAAAAGGGAGCAACTGCAGCACCAGCAACTTGGACAGGAGCACATTCAGCTTCTGCGCCGTAGGATGAGTGGGCGCATACTGCTGTCTCTTGGACATGGCTTCGCTGATGGATTGCTGGCGGGATGAATGACTTGGAGGAGGAGGAGCAGGAGCGACAGAGGATGGGTAATGACGCACAGCTGCCTTCGGCTGAGGTGCTGGAGCCTTGGCTGGCAGAAATTGGGAGCGGCGTGCCACTTGGTGAGGAAGCAGGCTGGACCACCTCTTCAGAGCCTCGGTTCTCCCAGGCCGCTTTATGGTGACGCATCATATGTTGACGCAGGGCCGTAGTTCCAACATTTGGGCCCTGGCCACGCTTCACCTTTTGCCTACATATCTTGCATGTGGCCATGTTACCCTCCTGCGGATGATTCAGGAAAAACTGTCACACTGCCGAGTAGCTACTTTTCCCACCAACAGGCCTCACTGATTCACTGCTACTGTCGCCAACTCCAGGAACCCCTGCTCCACTACCTCCCGATAAGGTAGCCTGCCGCGCAGCAGGTGCTCTACCCCGGCCCTGGGCCCGTTTGGCTCGAGGCTTTACAATTGTGCCCCCATGCTGACTGCCAACCATGCTGCTAACACCTTGTTGCCTCAGCTGCTGACTCCGGGGCAACCTGCACCCCTCTTCTCCTGATGATGACGATGAAGCCCCTTCATCACCCAGCTCCCAAGTGCGATCGGCTTCATCATCATCATCATCACCGAGTTGTGGCTGCACGTCACTGATGTTCTCGGTTTCCTCAACAGTGTCTGGCGCAGGAGCTGGAACGCTCGCAACACCCACGACACTGTCCACATCACTATTTGTCTACCTAGCTAAAGAAGCCACCTTCATATCTTGGCTGGGCAGTAGCTGCTGACTGTCCTCTATCTGATCGTCCTCCTCACTAAAGAGTGGAGCTGAACCCAAAGCATAGGATACGTCGCTGGGGGAGGGAACGGCGTAGGACAGAGGCAATGGGAGGACAGGGACTGCTCTCGGGGCATGCCAACTCAGGGTTGTGTCAGAGGAACCTACCGACCCTAGACTGGGGGTCTCAGATGTAACTTGTGATGATGTTGATGAGCGCGTTAACCAATCTACCACGGCAGATGCGTTACTGGTGGAGACACGACCGCTAGCAGATACTGGCAGACCAGGTCTCTCACCGTGACTCCTGCTGCCACTTGCTGCTATTCTGCTGCGACCTCTGCCTGCTGAATCTTGGCCTCTGCCACTCCTCTTTGAACATCCTTGCACTTGTCTGCTTGACATTTTTATGTATTTGAAATGCGCAATAGGTACGATAAAAAATGTGTTTACTTTAAAAAGAAGAAGCTAAATAAAGTGAGGGACTGCTTCTCTGCACCAGATACTATGAAAATTGGCAATATGAGATACCCTGCGGCCTGGTGTTTTGGCAGCAGACCAAAAACCAATTCAAAATGCAATACTTTGATTAAGCTGAGGAAGGACAAGCGTATTTAGTATAACAGATAGGCTGCCTAATGCAGGTTTGGGATGCCCTGCGGCCTGGTGTTTTTTTTATTAAAGGCAGACCAAAAACCAATTCAAAATGCAATACTTTGATTAAGCGGAGGAAGGATCAACAACGTATATAGTATAACAGATAGGCTGCTAAGTGCAGGTTTGGGATGCCCTGCGGCCTGGTGTTGTTTTTGTTAAAGGCAGACCAAAAACCAATTCAAAATGTAATACTTTGATTAAGCTGAGGAGGGATCAACAAGCGTATTTAGTATAACAGATATGCTGCTAAGTGCAGGTTTTGGATGCCCTGCGGCCTGGTGTTTTTTTTTTTGTTAAAGGCAGACCAAAAACCAATTCAAAATGCAATACTTTGATTAAGCTGAAGAAGGATCAACAACGTATTTAGTATAACAGATAGGCTGCTAAGTGCAGGTTTGGGATGCCCTGTGGCCTGGTGTTGTTTTTGTTAAAGGCAGACCAAAAACCAATTCAAAATGTAATATTTTGATTAAGCTGAGGAAGGATCAACAAGCGTATTTAGTATAACAGATATGCTGCTAAGTGCAGGTTTTGGATGCCCTGCGGCCTGGTGTTTTTTTTGTTAAAGGCAGACCAAAAACCAATTCAAAATGCAATACTTTGATTAAGCTGAGGAAGGATCAACAAGCGTATTTAGTATAACAGATAGGCCGCATAATGCAGGTTTGGGATGCCCTGCGGCCTGGTGTTTTTCTTGTTAAAGGCAGACCAAAAACCAATTCAAAATGCAATAATTTGATTACGCTGAGGAAGGATCAACAAGCGTATTTAGTATAACAGATAGGCTGCCTAATGCAGGTTTGGGATGCCCTGCGGCCTGGTGTTTTTTTTGTTAAAGGCAGACCAAAAAACAATTCAAAATGCAATACTTTGATTAAGCTGAGGAAGGATCAACAAGCGCATTTAGTATAACAGATAGGCTGCCTAATGCAGGTTTGGGATGCCCTGTGGCCTGGTGTTTTTTTTGTTAAAGGCAGACCAAAAACCAATTCAAAATGCAATACTTTGATTAAGCTGAGGAAGGATCAACAAGCGTATTTAGTATAACAGATAGGCTGCCAAGTGCAGGTTTGGGATGCCCTGCGGCCTGATGTTTTTTTTGTTAAAGGCAGACCAAAAACCAATTCAAAATGCAATAATTTGATTAAGCTGAGGAAGGATCAACAAGCGTATTTAGTATAACAGATAGACTGCCTAATGCAGGTTGGGGATGCCCTGCGGCCTGGTGTTTTTTTTGTTAAAGGCAGACCAAAAACCAATTCAAAATGCAATACTTTGATTAAGCTGAGGAAGGATCAACAAGCGTATTTAGTATAACAGATAGGCTTCCTAATGCAGGTTTGGGATGCACTGCGGCCTGGTGTTTTTTGTTAAAGGCAGACCAAAAACCAATTCAAAATGCAATACTTTGATTAAGCTGAGGAAGGATCAACAAGCGTATTTTGCATAACAGATAGGCCGCCTAATGCAGGTTTGGGATGTCCTGCGGCCTGGTGTTTTTTTGTTAAAGGCAGACCAAAAACCAATTCAAAATTCAATACTTTGATTAAGCTGAGGAAGGATTAACAAGCGTATTTAGTATAACAGATAGGCTGCCTAATGCAGGTTTGGGGTGCCCCGCGGCCTGGTGTTTTTTTTGTTAATGGCAGACCAAAAACCAATTCAAAATGCAATACTTTGATTAAGCTGAGGAAGGATCAACAAGCGTATTTAGTATAACAGATAGGCTGCTAAGTGCAGGTTTGGGATGCCCTGCGGCCTGGTGTTGTTTTTGTTAAAGGCAGACCAAAAACCAATACAAAATGTAATACTTTGATTAAGCTGAGGAAGGATCAACAAGCGTATTTAGTATAACAGATATGCTGCTAAGTGCAGGTTTGGGATGCCCTGCGCCCTGGTGTTTTTTTTGTTAAAGGCAGACCAAAAACCAATTCAAAATGCAATACTTTGATTAAGCTGAGGAAGGATCAACAAACGAATTTAGTATAACAGATAGGCTGCATAATGCAGGTTTGGGATGCCCTGCGGCCTGGTGTTTTTCTTATTAAAGGCAGACCAAAAACCAATTCAAAATGCAATACTTTGATTAAGCTGAGGAAGGATCAACAAGCGTATTTAGAATAACAGGCTGCCTAATGCAGGTTTGGGATGCCCTGCGGCCTGGTGTTTTTTTTGTTAAAGGCAGACCAAAAAACAATTCAAAATGCAATACTTTGATTAAGCTGAGGAAGGATCAACAAGCGTATTTAGTATAACAGATAGGCTGCCTAATGCTGGTTTGGGGTGCCCTGCGACCTGGTGTTTTTTTGTTAAAGGCAGACCAAAAACCAATTCAAAATGCAATACTTTGATTAAGCTGAGGAAGGATCAACAAGCGTATTTTGTATAACAGATAGGATGCCTAATGCAGGTTTGGGGTGCCCTGCGGCCTGGTGTTTTTTTGTTAAAGGCAGACCAAAAACCAATTCAAAATGCAATACTTTGATTAAGCTGAGGAAGGATCAACAAGCTTATTATGTATAACAGATAGGCTGCATAATGCAGGTTTGGGATGCCCTGCGGCCTGGTGTTTTTTGTTAAAGGCAGACTAAAAACCAATTCAAAATGCAATACTTTGATTAAGCTGAGGAAGGATCAACAAGCGTATTTAGTATAACAGATAGGCTGCCTAATACAGGTTTGGGATGCCCTGTGGCCTGGTGTTTTTTTTTGTTAAAGGCAGACCAAAAACCAATTCAAAATTCAATACTTTGATTAAGCTGAGGAAGGATCAACAAGCGTATTATGTATAACAGATAGGCTGCATAATGCAGGTTTGGGATGCCCTGCGGCCTGGTGTTTTTTGTTAAAGGCAGACCAAAAACCAATTCAAAATGCAATACTTTGATTAAGCTGAGGAAGGATCAACAAGCGTATTTAGTATAACAGATAGGCTGCCTAATACAGGTTTGGGATGCCCTGTGGCCTGGTGTTTTTTTTGTTAAAGGCAGACCAAAAACCAATTCAAAATGCAATACTTTGATTAAGCTGAGGAAGGATCAAAAAGCGCATTTAGTATAACAGATAGGCTGCCAAGTGCAGGTTTGGGATGCTCTGCGGCCAGGTGTTTTTTTTGTTAAAGGCAGACCAAAAACCAATTCAAAATGCAATACTTTGATTAAGCTGAGGAAGGATCAACAAGCGTATTTAGTATAACAGATGGGCTGCCTAATGCAGATTTGGGATGCCTTGCGGCCTGGTGTTTTTTTTGTTAAAGGCAGACCAAAAACCAATTCAAAATGCAATACTTTGATTAAGCTGAGGAAGGATCAACAAGCGTATTTAGTATAACAGATAGGCTGCATAATGCAGGTTTGGGATGCCCTGCGGCCTGGTGTTTTTTTGTTGAAGGCAGACCAAAAACCAATTCAAAATGCAATACTTTGATTAAGCTGAGGAAGGATCAACAAGCGTATTATGTATAACAGATAGGCTGCATAATGCAGGTTTGGGATGCCCTGCGGCCTGGTGTTTTTTGTTAAAGGCAGACCAAAAACCAATTCAAAATGCAATACTTTGATTAAGCTGAGGAAGGATCAACAAGCGTATTTAGTATAACAGATAGGCTGCCTAATACAGGTTTGGGATGCCCTGTGGCCTGGTGTTTTTTTTGTGAAAGGCAGACCAAAAACCAATTCAAAATGCAATAATTTGATTAAGCTGAGGAAGGATCAACAAGCGTATTTAGTATAACAGATAGGCTGCCCAATGCAGGTTTGGGATGCCCCGCGGCATGGTGTTTTTTTTGTTGAAGGCAGACCAAAAACCAATTCAAAATGCAATACTTTGATTAAGCTAAGGAAGGATCAACAAGCGTATTTAGTATAACAGATAGGCTGCCTAATGCAGGTTTGGGATGCCCTGCAGCCTGGTGTTTTTTTTGTTAAAGGCAGACCAAATACCAATTCAAAATACAATACTTTGATTAAGCTGAGGAAGGATCAACAAGCATATTTAGTATAACAGATAGGCTGCCTAATGCAGGTTTGGGATGCACTGCGGCCTGGTGTTTTTTTTCTTAAAGGCAGACCAAAAACCAATTCAAAATGCAATACTTTGATTAAGCTGAGGAAGGATCAACAAGCATATTTAGTATAACAGATAGGCTGCCTAATGCAGGTTTTGGATGCCCTGCGGCCTGGTGTTTTTTTTCTTAAAGGCAGACCAAAAACCAATTCAAAATGCAATACTTTGATTAAGCTGAGGAAGGATCAACAAGCGTATTTAGTATAACAGATAGGCTGCCTAATGCAGGTTTGAGATGCCCTGCGGCCTGGTGTTTTTTTTCTTAAAGGCAGACCAAAAACCAATTCAAAATGCAATACTTTGATTAAGCTGAGGAAGGATCAACAAGCATATTTAGTATAACAGATAGGCTGCCTAATGCAGGTTTTGGATGCCCTGCGGCCTGGTGTTTTTTTGTTAAAGGCAGACCAAAAACCAATTCAAAATGCAATACTTTGAATAAGCTGAGGAAGGATCAACAAGCGTATTTAGTATAACAGATAGGCTGCCTAATGCAGGTTTGGGATGCCCTGCAGCCTGTTTTTTTTTTTTAAAGGCAGACCAAAAACCAATTCAAAATGCAATACTTTGATTAAGCTGAGGAAGGATCAACAAGCGTATTTAGTATAACAGATAGGCTGCTAAGTGCAGGTTTGGGATACCCAGGTGGGCTGGTGTTTTTTTTTGTTAAAGGCAGACCAAAAAATAATTAAACTAATCCAGTTATATATTATGATAAATGCTTGTGTGTAACAGATAGGTTTAAATAAGCCACTGCATAGATGGCATGCACAGTGGCAAGGCAGATTTACAGCACAAAGAACTGAAATCGAATTGAAAACTGATCTGGCTAATGAAAACAAAAATTCACTGTCACTTCTAAGCTGTCCCTGGCTGGATGGTTCCGTTTTTTCCCTATCTTTCCCTGGCTCTGTCTACCTCTCATTCTGCCTCTCTGACTCTCCCTACCTATCTCTAACTATCTGTCGCTGTCTCTAACTAGCTGTGCTCTGGCCGCAATGCAAGGCTGAAATGCGCACAAGCAAGATGGCCGCCGCTTTATATAGCACGGTGACATCACCGGGCTTCCTTGCTGCTGATAGGCTGCATGTGACTTACCCATGATACCTTGCCCCAGGGGGTATGTCTGGACATGTTCATCCACCATTTCAGAATGCCTGTAATTGAAATAAATGGAGTTTAAAGGAAAACTTTGATCGATCGAATCGCGAGGAAATTCGGATTCGTTCAGAATCGAATTTTCCATGAAATTCGGAACGAATCTGGGTTCGTCTGGATCGATTCGCTCATCCCTAGCCACAATGATGCAAATTTAAGTGGTGAAAAATATCATTTACATTTTTTGTTACACTGGCTTATGTTGCTGCACTGAAAAAAAATAATTTGCTAAACCATTAGTGGTACAGCAACATGTAACATTGTCTGACAAAAGTGTTTGGTAAATCAGGGCCTTTATATCTTATATTTGTGTTTCCTATATTATATTTTGGGCATTTATTGCATGCAGAGTTCCCGCACTGAAACATTATTTTAATGCTATACTGGATTTTGGGTCATTTAGGGGAGTCATTATTTATTAAGACCTTTTGTGGACTTGATTTTGTATTACTATACGCAGATATTGCTGTGTAGTCAGTGGTCTCCCCTTGGTGGGGTAAATGTTGTCTTTCTGTAAATGGTAAATGTATCACAGTCTATGACCAATGCCATGAGCCACCTCTCATCTTGCCTCCACCTATTTTCTGTGCTGCCACTTTCTGCAAGAGATTTTGAACCAGAGTACGACTTGCATTTGATAGACTGTATTAGCAAGAGACTCTAGCCTTGGAAGCAGGGGTGCACCCGTAATTAGGCCAGGTTAGGCAGCCACCTCAGACAGTCTAATCTAACGGGTGGGGGGTATTGTTGGACCCCCATTTTTTTGACTTGTTCATTTGTGGTTTAGCTCCATGTTGGAGTTTTTAAATTTAAAGAGGAACAACACACCCAATTTTCACTTTTCGGGGTGTTGTTCCTCTTAGTGGGGGCATACTAGAATTGGATGCCCCGCTGTGTGTATGCCCCAGGTCACTCACCTTCCTGACATTCCCACGACACAGACTCGGGCGAGAACGAGCGTGCTGAGCGGCCCATTCAACCAATAAGCATGCTCGCTTTCACTCAGCTCCTTTCGGCTCCACTGACGCCTAAGCCGCCTGGATGGCTAAGCAGCCGAGCAGCACCGGAGGGAGCCACGTGCGCCGCCGGCCTCATCCTCCACTCACTTCTTAGCCGTTGAGTTCTTGCGCTGCTCATCAGAAACGCCGGGCTCAGGTGCGTACGGCTAGAGGTGATCCAGGATGCAGCCACAGCACAGAGGTACAAGGTGAGTGAAACGAGGCTTCTGGGAAGTTTTACACAGCAGGGCCCAATTCAGGATTCCCTAAGGAGTGGAACTCTGATGGGCCTTGAGGGAGACTCCAGGCCCCCCGATGTTCCTCTTTAAGGAGGAAGTCCAAGATTTTTGTAACCCCCAACCACCCCTCTCTCACCCTGTAATAATTACAATTTAGAGCATTAAAAAAATAAAACAACTCACCTGATCACCACAATCCTCCCCTGATCTTAGTGGGGGGGGGGGGGGGGAGGCTCTGCATGGAAGCCTTGGGCTTGATTGAAAGTTGAACTTGCATGACAGGCCACTACAGTCACTCAAAAGCTCAGCTTCGGCATCTCTGTGCAGATATCCCCCCAAATTAAACACAAGGAGAGGGAGTGGTGGGTAGTACAAAACGCTTGGACTTTCACTTTAATCATTGGTGGCTCAGCGGCCACTAATAATTAAATGTTATAAAAAAACCAAAACATCGTGATGATGGGGGGGGCTTTCTTTAGTTCACTTGAGACAGTAAAGAGGCTAACTTTTGGATTGCAAGATTCTTTTGGTCCAGTCCCAAACTGTTCTTCCTGATTGCTCATCCTCTGCTGTTTCTAAGCAATATAAATTTTCACATAGAGTTTGCTAAACATCTGCCAAAATTCCTGAAGTGTTCTCAGGTATTATATTCAAGTTCGAAAAAACCTAATACAGAGCAAAGCTCCTCCATCCAACATTCAATTTCTCAGTAAAACTTTAGAGGAAATGTCGGCCCCCACTTCACCATATCCCCAGACATGAATTTCTGAGAGTATCTTTGCTGGGAAAGCATATTTGTGCAAGTAAGACAGATAGAGGCTCATGTAGGTTGCCGGCTGCAGGAAATAGACCAAAGCCCTGAAGAAATTAACTCTATACCTTGCAGCCATTTTTAGCTCTCATTCGTTTTCTAAACAGGAATTCCTGCAATCTAAAATAATTAGGTTTTCTCATAAGAGTAATAACAACTATCCAGTAGCACAAATCGCTGACTGGAGCTGCACCGGGCTCACTGTCCAGCCAGTATGAGAAGGTTACATGTTGGTATTGCTCATGTTTCAACATATGGGCATCTGTCGGCAGAAAATCAAATCGCCATCAGCATAACGAACGGGACCAGAAGTTTGTCCAGCTGAAAAATCTACCAAACCCCCTTTGCTGCCCTGTGTTTGACCTCTGGCCTATTTCTGGATTTATGATTAGTAGGTGCTCCCTTCTAACCTCTGGTCCATCCTTTCACCTGTGACCTTGGCTACCAGGCACCCTGGGTGGACAACCTGGGGTTCCCCACAGCGTCCTACTATTCCCAAAATCAGGGGCTCTGGTGAAGACCAGGGATTCCTTGAAGACCCCAAGGACCTGTATGGTGTGGCACTTGTTAAGGGAAATTCTTACTTCTGCACAATGCAGTATTATAGTGGACCTCCCAACTAACCAATCGCTGACCTACATAAACACCTCAGCGTGGTTGGCCAGATGATGTGCCCCTTCCTGCAATCATTTATTGGTTATTGGAGGCAGAGATGCTGTCAGCACTTCTGATATTCTTGGCTTTGTTATTATAATACACTTTGCCTACAGTCAGTTAGGCTTTCTGGCACCCGGGACAAATATGCAAAATGGTGCCCCCCATCTGTGCTCAGTCCCTCCTTTGGCACCCCCCTGACCTGCTGCACCCAGGGCACGTGCCACCCAGATAGATAGATAGATAGATAGATAGATAGATAGATAGATAGATATGGGATAGATAGAGGAATAGATACATTCATTGTTAAATTAATAGATATTACGTAGATAGATAGACATATACATAAATATTGGCTGGACAAATAGATAGATAGATAGATAGATAGATAGATAGATATGACATACAGTAGATAGATATTTTCTTTATTGCATGGCACGGCCCGCTTCGGTATTCATAACAGTTAGGTTATTCTGCCACAAGGTGGCGGAGTGGTACTGCAGAAAAGCTGTGGCTTGTCCCGGCTCCCTATAAAAACAGGCTTAACCATAGAGTTCCCCAGTGTTTCCTTTGCAGTGGACTGCAAAGTTAGCAGATGGCTCTCTCTCTTGCGCAGGTGAGCGGGGCAACCAAGCCTGCGGCCCTGCAAGTCTATTTCCATCCGTTTCTGGACTCTCACTGCCTCCCAGCCTTGGCTGACAGATCGGGTAAAGGTAGAAGAGCACTAGGGTCAAGTGCTCGTGGAGTGCAGCTCCAAGCCGCAGAACCTGTAACACAAAGGGTAGCCGGCCATAGGCTTTATGGTGAGCCTTTTTAGGGATGCAGAGTTTCTATCCTAGCTTTTAAGGGGGTAAGTAGTGGGGACTGTGTCCCCTCATTTTCCCGTGCTGGGAAACGGTCACCACGGATGCCAGTCTGACCGGCTGGGGAGGCTTCTGGAAGTCCCTGAGGTTCCAGGGTCCGTGGGGCCCACAAGAAGCCCATGCTTCCATCAACGTCCTGGAACTGAGAGCGATCAAGTTGGTTCTTTCTCGCCTATCCACTCACCTCCGGGGTTGGGCTCTTCAGATTCGCTCAGACAACCAGATGGCGGTTGCCTACATCAACCATCAGGGAGGGACTTGGAGCAAGTGAGCCTTCAAGGAAGTGTCCCTGATTCTGTCTTGGGCGGAACAGCATGTCCCTGCATCTCAGCGGTCTACATCCCGGGGTGGAGAACCAGGTGGCGGACTCCCTGAGCAGGGGGATGTCTTGTCTGGGGGAGTGGTCTCTCAACAACCAGGTGTTTCTCTCCCTCTGTCACCGCTGGGGTCAGCCGGATGTGGACCTGTTTGCGTCCCGTCACAATCACAAACTTCCCAGATTTGTCTCTCTGTCTCAGGATCCTCTGGCCTTCACCATGAATGCCTTGGCAATACCTTGGACGGAGTTTCAGCTTCTCTCTGTGTTCCCTCCATTTCCTCTCCTGGGCAGGGTCATGCACAAGATAGCCCAGGAGTGGGTACCAGCCATACTGGTGGCCCCTTGTTGGCCAAGAAGAATTTGGTTCGCAGACGTCGTGCGGTTGGCAGTAGACCGGCACGTCTTGCCCAAGGATCCAGAATTTCTCACCCAGGGGCAGCTATGCCATACCAATTTACAAACTCTGACTTTAGCGGCTTGGCTGCTGAAACCTCCATATTGATGGAAAAGGGGTTGCCTGCTTCTGTTGTTGATATCATGATTCGGCTAGGAAGAAGTCCTCGTCCTTTAATTATTACAGGGTCTGGCATGCTTACATTGCCTGGTGTGAGTCCAAGTCTCTTCCCTGTCGGGTGTTTTCTATTCCCAGGATTCTGGAATTCTTGCAACATGGTTTGGATCAGGGCCTTCAACTTAGTACCCTAAAAGGCCATGTTTCAGCTCTGGCAATTATTTTCCAAAGATCTTTTGCCAATCACCGGTTGGTTAAAACTTTTTTCCAGGGTGTATCTCATGTGCGTCCACCTCGTAAGCCTTTGCTACCAGTCTGGGATTTGAATCTGGTGCTGTCTGCTCTGCAAGGGCCTCCCTTTGAGCCTATTAGTGAAGCTACCTTGTCTATTGTGACTCTTAAGGTAGCCTTTCTGGTGGCTATCACTTCTGTAAGGCGAGTTTCTGAGCTAGCGGCACTTTCCATCAAACCTCCTTATTTTGAGAGACATCAGGATAAGGTGGTGTTCCGGCTCAAGCCGGACTTCCTGCCAAAGGTTGTGTCTGCCTTTCATCTTAATCAGGACATTGTCTTGCCTTCATTGTGTCCTAACCCTGCTAATTCCAAGGAGCGGGCTCTGAAGTTTTATTTGGTCGCCACTGAGCCTTTCAGGAAGTCTGATGCTCTTTTTGTACTCACTTCTGGGCCTAGAAAGGGTTTGCCTCCGGCTAAATCCACTATCAGCAAGTGGATCCGTCAGGTGGTGGTTCAAGCCTATTCTGCTAAGGGAAAGGAACCTCCCTTTAGGATTACTGCTCATTCCACTCGTGCTATTGGTGCCTCTTGGGCTTTTCAGCACCAAGCTTCTGTTGAACAAGTTTGCAAGGCTGCCACTTGGTCTTCTGTTCATACTCTTTCAAAGTTTTACAAGGTTGATGTTAAGGCCTCAACGGATGCTTCTTTTGGCCGCAAGGTGCTTCAGGCGGTATTGACTTGAACTACTGGCCGTTACTCTTTGGGGATCCCACCCTACTCTGGACACTGCTTTTGCATGTCCCAACTGTTATGAATACCGAAGCGGGCCGTGCCATGCAATAAAGAAAAATACCATTTTGTGAATACTCACCAGTAAAATGGTTATTATTTGTGTGTCACACACACCCTGCTTCCTGTAGTAATAACGTTCGGGTAAACCATTTCCAGATGTCATTGCAGAGAGAGAGATCTTGAAACTGGCCCCTCCCAGTCTATATATACCTGGGACCTCCCACTCAATCCCCAGTGTAATTGAAAAGCAGTAAGACAAGGTACCAGAAAAAATTAACCCTCAATAAATTTATAGCTTCACCAAATAGAGAAAACCAGGATACTAAAAAGGGCGGGTGAAGCGGGGTGTGTGTGACACACCAATAATAACCATTTTACTGGTGAGTATTCACAAAATGGTATTATTCTTTGTGTGTCACACACACCCCGCTTCCTGTAGTAATAACGTTCGGGACATCCAAAAGCAGTGTCCCTAAAGGGTGGGTATCCAGCAGGAAGATGAAGCATAACTCAAACCACTGCAGTTTGCAGAACCTTGCGGCCAAACACAGCATCCGCTGAGGCTCTCACATCAACCTTGTAAAACTTTGTAAAAGTATGAACCGAAGACCAAGTAGCCGCCTTACAAACTTGTTCAACAGAAGCCTGGTGCTGAAAAGCCCAGGACGCACCAATAGCACGAGTAGAATGAGCAGTGATACGGAAGGGAGGAACTTTTCCCTTAGCCGTATAGGCGCCAATAATGGCTTGGCGAATCCATTTACTAATGGAAGATTTAGCTGGGGCCAAACCCTTCCTAGGCCCACACGGTAGAACGAAAAAGGCATCAGTCTTACGGAAAGAAGACGTAGCACGCAAATAAAAATGAACACAGCGAACAACATCAAAACAGTGCAAAACCCTCTCCTTGTCATTCTTGGGTTTAGGACACAAGGAGGGAAGAACAATGTCCTGATTCAGATGGAATGCAGAAACAACCTTAGGAAGAAAATCCGATTTGAACCGAAATACCACCTTATCTTGATGTTTCTCAAGGTAGGGCGCCTGAATGGACAAGGCCGCCAACTCAGAGACACGCCGAACCGAAGTGATAGCCACAAGAAAGACTACCTTCTGAGTCAAAGTGAAAAGAGCAATATCTGACAAAGGCTCAAAAGGAGGAGCCTGAAGAGCAGACAGAACCAAATTCAGATCCCAAACAGGTAGCAACGCCTTCCTAGGAGGCCGCAGATGCGTAACCCCCTGGAAAAAAGTCTTGACCAACGGATGAAGCGCAAAAGCCTTCTGAAAGAAAATAGACAAGGCAGAAACTTGCCCCTTTAAGGTACTAAGCTGGAGACCAGCATCCAATCCAGATTGAAGAAAATCCAGAATTCTGGAAACAGAAAAGACTCTGCAGGGCAAAGATCTAGCCTCACACCAATCGATGTAAGAACGCCAGGTTCTATAATAGACAGCAGAGGAAGACCTCTTTCGAGCACAGATAAGAGTCTTAATAACTGAATCAGAAAGACCCTCCTCCTTTAAGATGGAGGTTTCAGCAGCCAAGCCGTCAAAGCCAGCGTTGGTAAATTGGGGTAACGCAGCCGACCCTGAGTGAGAAGATCCGGCCGCAGAGGAAGCTCGAACTGATCCACTGCCATCAGAACGACGTCCGCGAACCACATTCTTCTTGGCCACCTTGGAGCCACGAGAATGGCGGGGACCTTTTCCAGAATCAACTTTCTTAACACTCTTCCTAGCAAGGGAATCGGAGGGAACAGATACAGGAACCCCAGTTTCCCCCAGCTCAGAGACATGGCATCCACCGCCAGAGCCAGAGGATCCTGAGACATTGATACAAAAGTCGGAAGTTTGTAATTTTGTGACGAGAGGCAAACAGGTCCACCTCCGGTGTTCCCCACCGAAGACACAGAGCCTGAAAAACCCGAGGATGGAGAGACCATTCCCCCAGACGGGAGGAGCATCTGCTTAGAAGGTCCGCTTCCGTGTTTTCCACCCCCAGAATGTAAACAGCCGACTGGCAAGGAACATGAGCCTCCGCCCAGGTCAGAATCAGGGAAACCTCTCTGAGAGCTCCCAGACAGCGAGTCCCTCCCTGATGATTGATGTAGGCAACCGCCGTCCTGTTGTCTGAACGCACCTGAACCGGAAGGCCCCGGACATGGTGAGTCAGAAGAGAAAGAACCAGACGGATAGCTCTCAGCTCCAGAACATTGATGGGCAAGTGAGCCTCTCGAGGACCCCACTGCCCCTGGAACTGAAGATCCTTCCAGAATCCCCCCCAACCCGAAAGGCTGGCGTCCGTGGTGACAGTCTCCCATAGAGGAGTCAGAAAGGACTTGCCTTTCAGGAGATTGTTCGAAACCAACCACCACTGAAGAGACTGCCGGACCCGGGAGGACAACTGGAAGGGTTGGTCCAATGAAAGTGGACAACGGTCCCAAGACGCCAACAGATGCATCTGAAGCATCCGAGTGTGAAACTGAGCAAAGGGAACTGCCTCGAAGGAGGCTACCATCAACCCCACCAGCCTCATCCCCAGACGGATGGACGGTCGAGGATTGGAGAGAAGAAGCCGAACAAAATCCTGAATCAAAATTATCTTCGACTGAGGTAGAAAACACTGTGCTGACAAGAGTCTATTGTCATCCCCAAGAAGGACGCCACCCTGGCCGGAGTCAGGGAGGACTTGGGATAGTTGATTACCCAACCGAAGCTTTCCAGCGTAGAAACCACCATGCTGGTGTCCTTCTCCGCTTCATTGAAGGAAGGAGCCATGATGAGAAGGTTGCCCAGGTAAGGCAAAATTCGAATGCCTTGAGTTCTGAGAATGGCCATCACCCCTGCTAGAACCTTGGTGAACACCCTTGGCACCGAACGGAAGCGCCACGAATTGAAAATGTCGATCCTCTACCATGAAGCGCAGAAAACGCTGATGGACCGGGCAGACGGGAACATGCAGATAAGCATCCTTTATGTCTATGGACGTCATGAAGTCCCCCTGCCGAAGAGAAGTGATGGCCGAGCGCAGAGTTTCCATGCGAAACTTCCGTGGACGAATGAACCTGTTGAGGAACTTCAGATCCAGGATAGGGCGCACCGATCCGTCCCTCTTGGGCACCGTGAAAAGATTGGAATAGAAACCGAGACCCAATTCCAAAGTTGGCACCGGATGGATGACCGCCATATCTAGAAGATTCCCTACCGACACGAGTTCTTGGGCGACCAAAGGATCGGTAGGTATTCGGGACCTGAGAAACCTTGAGGGAGGACGGGACTGTAACTCCAGTTTGTAACCGGACGACACCACCTCCCGAATTCATCTGTCCGGGACCGCCTGGACCCAAGTCTGGGAGAAGTGTCGCAACCGCCCCCCCACCCTCACGGGTGAGGGCGCCCCCTCATTGCTGAGCAGGCTTGGGCGTGGACTTAGGCTTAGAGCCCCACGAATGACCGGAACGGCCGCGGCCTCGCCCCGGTTCCAGCTCGTGCCCCTGGTAGCAGGAAGGGAGGCCCCTCTGCCTGCCCTGGCACCCCGAAAGGAAGGATTGAAAGAAAAGGTTCCTCGAAAAAGACGCCGCGGCTTCCTGCGCTGAGGCAACCTGCCTCCCTTGGTGACTGAATCCAACTTGTCACCAAACAGGCGTAAACCCAGAAAAGGAAGAGCTGTAAGTGATCTTTTAGCACCAACGTCCGCCGTCCATTGACGGAGCCACACTGACCGCCGAATAGCAACCAAAAGAGCAGATGTCCTGCCACACATGGCCATAGCATCATCCTGGGCGGCCAGAACAAAAGAAGCAAAAGACTCACACAATTGAAGAGAGGTAAACTCCTCACAATCCGGATCAAGATCCGCGTACAAATTTTTGATCAAGGCTTTAAGAGCCAATAGGACAATGGAAGAAGCGCATACCGGACGCAAGGTCGAACCGGCACTGATGAAACCATGAAGAGCCAGTTGATCGATTCTACGATCCTCAACATCCTTAATTGTAGTAGTGTCTGGTGAATGCAGCACTGAAGAATTAGAGAGCCCCAAAACCGGTGCATCAACGTCTGGGGGTACCATCCAAAGCTTAACCAATTCCTCCGAAAAGGGATACCTCCTGTCCCAATTAGCCGGGGAGCCAACAAGGCGGGTCGGCTGTTCCCATTCCTTAAGCACAACCCTTTCAAAATGTAGCTGACCAGGGAATGCTAAACGCGGCTTAGGCATCACAAATAGCTCACCCTTAGGCGGAGGGACCGCCGCCGGTGGATCCAGGGACAAAATTTCAAAAACCTTGGAAAGGATAGAAGGAGTATCACAAGACACCCCAGTAGTCAAATCTGCCGAAGTATCAGTCAACAGGGGAGCATCAATATCATCCAAATATTCCAAAATTTCCCCTTCTTCAGGCAAAGGACAATCTGACCAGTCTAACACCTCCGCTGCCTCCAAGGCAGGAGTCAGAGAAGGAGAATCAATGTGTTTCCTTTTAGCCGTAGCCTTATGAGCTACTTGTGCAGACAACAACTTCTCGAGAGTGGCCACTCGAGCGCACAACTTAGATTGCGAATCCCCAGCTGTGACAACATCCGGAATAAAAGTGGAGGTCCGGAATAAAAGTGGAGGAGCAGGAGACGACTGAGGTTGCGAAGAGCCAGGAGCCGGAGTACCAGACTGGCGCGCAATATTCTGCTGTGCGCAAGGAACGCACAAAATGACATCATCCCCTGGGAGTGGAACCCCACACCCCCCCCACTGCCTAGATTGCCCCGAAGAGCCATTTCCGGTATCATTGGAAGCCTCCATTCGGTGAAACTTTTTTAGAATTCGCAAAGCCCAGGGATTTATGCTATAAGCTACCCGGGATGCCCCTTATTCATTAATTAGAGTCCCGGGAGTGGGAGGATTTTTTGTAACCCAAAATAAGACTAGCCAGGTATATCAGACAGGGAGACCCATGCAGCAGGGGTATCCCAAATCTGGAAAGACAGAGAAAACACTGTAAAAATTCATAAATAGACCGCACATGCACACAGAGAAAAAACACAATATTATCCAATAAAAAAACCAAATATATATATATATACAGTATATATATAAATATGAGTTAAAATAAATATGGTCACATACAGTTGAATCATGCTGCTACCTGAGTAAAGGATCAAGCATGAGAAACAATGCATTAGGAAAAGAAAACCACAATGGCTTATTATAACTGTACAAAAAAACCTCCATTCTATACTAATATGGACCACAGCATAAAGTCCCCTGATGGGAATAAGGATTCATTGAATGCGATATAGAAGACAAGGAACTATAATAAAAGACCTTTTTTAAATGACCGCAGCAGAAGCGCTCCCCCAGCTGATAGAAGACAGGCAGGCAGAGAGCGCGCACGAAGCGCTTCTAACTCCGCCCCGCCAGCCAATCACCGCACAGCACGGGCCGCGCCGAGCGCGGCCCCACCCCTTAGCACAGATTTACCTCAGAGAGGTAAAAAATGGCGGCAGCGCCATTCAAAAAAGAAAAAACAAAAAAAACGGACCCGGTCTGAGCTGGGAACGCCGACACACACACAGATTAAAGACGCACACACACAGACACGCGCGCACCGACGCCCACATATATCAGTACCAAAATTACCTCAGGATAAAAAGAGTAGCATAAGGCAGAAAAGACCCCTCACCTCCCCCCCCCTCCCCCCTAACGGACTTCCCCACCAAAAAGGGAAGGCCCTGAGAAGGAGAGAAGAGATATGGGGACAACGGGACGGGGCATCCCAAAATCCGGGTCACCAACCGGATAACCACTCTGCCCCAATAATGGAGACTAGTGGAGGAGATAAGCTCCTAGGCACCACCAGGTGCCGGCTACCATTACCCAGTCAGCAGCCGAGGCTGTGAGGATTTCGATAATTACAAAATACAAGTACTGGGGCAGAAATAGACCAGGGGGGGTGCCGGGGTGCAAGCAGGAGACCTCTTACTTCTGTCTTGACGCATCTTGCAGAGAGAGAACACTGGGGATTGAGTGGGAGGTCCCAGGTATATATAGACTGGGAGGGGCCAGTTTCAAGATCTCTCTCTCTGCAATGACATCTGGAGATGGTTTACCCGAACGTTATTACTACAGGAAGCGGGGTGTGTGTGACACACAAAGAATAAAGCAATTCTGTGAGTACTCACCTGTAGAATTGTTTTTATTTCTTGCATGACACGGCCCGCTTCGCCCCACCCTTGTTTTGGTTATTCTTGGTTGCCTCTTTATGGTGATTGTTCCAAGTCAATTGGGGTTTTTTAAACATTTTTTACTTATTCTCTCCCGGCTTCTTGTCTCACTGCTTGTGTACGCTGGGAAACTCTATGGTTAAGCCCGTTTTTATAGGGAGCTGGGACAAGCCACAGCTTTTCTGCAGTACCACTGCGCCACCTTGTGGCGGAATGACCCAACTGTTATGAATACCGAAGCGGGCCGTGCCATGCAAGAACAAAAACAATTCTACAGGTGAGTACTCACAGAATTGCTTTATCTTTCTTCTACAGGACCAGAGAAGATGGTGGCACTTTATACAATAATAATATTAATACATAGAAGCAGCATGTAAACCACCTTCAAGAACAAGGCATAACCAGGCTAAGTGCTTACTAAGCAACATAGGCAGAGACTCAGACTCTCTAGCAATCTTCTAAAAACTACGCAGGTCATTCATTACATAATGACTGATAAATTATTCCCGGGAATGGGACCTTATAACCAGTCATGCCTGCTTGTGCGTCCACCTACTTCCACTAACAATAATTATGATATATTCAAAGTATAAGGTAAAGTGACATTAATAATGCAGTTAAAAACTAGACCTCAGTAATGGTACATGAGGATCAATGGACTATTGGCAACCTTCTTAGTGTCACTCCCTTTGCTAGTTTAATGAGTATGTGAGCCTCTATCCTTTAGAGCACTGTTTCCCAACCTGCAGTGTGCATACCCCGGGGGTACTCAGCAATGTTCAAGGGTGCACAACCAATCGTTCTGATAGGTCTGGTATATTATTTCCACAGTAAGACATTATTCTTTCTTGCTTTAAAAAGTGCTTCAATGCCAGTGACCTATTTATTTAAGTATTATTAATCATTTATCTCCCCCCCCATTTTGCGGCAACTGCTTGTCACTAGGGGGTACATGGCATAAAAAGTTTGAGAACCGCTGCTTTAGAGGACTTTGAGGAACTGATGCTGTAAGGCCAAATTTGCCTAAACATTTGGGTCCAGGTCTTCCATATCTATGGAGGTAAAATGGGGATATTTATTCTGTTCTCTGGAAAGCAGTACCAAGGCCCCCAAATGCATGGGACATTGTGCCAGTCCACTTTAGTCAAATTAACTATTTTTAGAACATAACAAGAAACTCCCTTTAGCCCCTTTCAGACATCAGCGATAGGACTGGCATGGACAGGATCTTGAACCAGCATGTGTCTGGATTCTTCCCTGGGTCCTATAGCCACATTGTTTAACCTCACCTGGCATTAATCATGCTGTTAGGTTTCCTCTAAATTTTCGATAAATGCATGTGCTTGGCCCCGCCCATGTGTTGGATCATTGCATTGTCTTCTCGAAGCCTAGCCATGCTCTCCAACCCCCATGATACCTCCTAATACTTGTGGGCCTCCGGACCTACCTGTTTTGTGATTTTGGGCTTATTGCCTTCTTGTCCTTGCTGATTCTTGTGGTTCTCCATAGTTCATGTCTTGTCTGCACTGGGTAGGTTTGCCACCTTTCCCAACAAAAAAAAAACAGCCTTTTCACGGGTACACATGGGCGTGGTCTTGTTCAGTGGATTAGGGGCTCCCCGAGTACTGGACCACCCATGCCCCGGATGGTCGGCAGCTTGCCTCTTTAGTGGCGCAGGTGGGTTGTTTGTCCTTTGTCCTTCTGTTACCAGTCAGCTACCTAGCTTCCTTTGTCCCCAGCCAGTGACCTCTGACTATGGCCTCCAGGGAGGAATTATCTGCCTGGCTGAGAGCTGCCTCCCTGTCCTGAGTTCCGATTCCTAAACCAGGAATTTCCCAATACACCTTGAATGCCCAGTAATGTTATTCACCTGGGCCTGACAGAATGATCCAACCCATCTGACAGGTATATTTTTGTTTCCCCCTCGTCGCTATAAGGAGCTCATCCTGGAAACATACCCCCAGTTTCTTCAGGCTGCCTTTAAGACGCAGGAGCCTTACATCCAGCAGTCTCCCATGGCAACCCGGAGTCATCAGGGGGCTTATTTTGTTTTTGAAGATGATCTGTTTGTCTGGGCTGAAGCAAACACCTCAGTGAGAATTTTGTTGAATTCCTTAAAATCATAGCTACATTTATGTATTCCTGAAGGTGACCTTAATCTGACTTCAGTTTTTTCAGCCCAGAAATCATAAAGCCTATTGCCTCTGTGTCCGATGTAGAAGAAGAGAATGACAGCAAGTCAGATGCCTGGACTGGTGTGTCTGGGATAGAGGATGAGGATGACAGTGGGTCAGATGCCTTGACTGATATATCTGATTCAGGGGATGACCATCATCCATCTGTTGTTCTATACTCTGTCCAGTCCATTGGGGTGCTCCAGTCCACTGTTTATCATTAGTCCATGCCAGTGACCCCAATAACTGAACCCGAGCCTGTAGCCCTAGTGACTCAACCTCTTAGTGTATCTCGGTGCGTGCTCATTTCTTAACCTCTCTGTGAGCTCAGTCCTGAACCTGTCTATCAGCCTGCCTTCGAGCCTGTATGTGACCCAGTGTCTGCTTTTGCGCTTGACTCAATGCTTGTCTGCAGCCCTGACGCAATGTCCACCTTCGAGCCAGACTCATTGTCTTTCTGTGACCATGACCCAATGTCAATTTTCTCCCCTCATCCTTCAGGACAGCCAGAGAGAGAGAGAGAGAGGCTCCTCCCTCTAGCGAGAAAAAACAAATTTGGACAGTTTATAAGCCCCACGCCTTACTCCCAGTCCTCAGTTTTTTTGTGTTCCTCTCCAGGAAACCGCTGAGATAGCGCCGTCCAGTTTATTTTATTCGTTTTTTATTTTCAAAACCCAGGAGAACGCGTTGGGGGGTGCCTGCCGATCTGAGGCTTTACTTACACAGGGCAGGGTACCTGTGGCCTTTAGGGGTCCACTGGAGCATCACATCATTGTGGCATCTGTTGGGCTTTGCAGGAAGCGCGGAATCTGGCGGCGGCAGTGTGAAAGGCAGGAGGCATCCTAGGCTCGGACTGAAACATGTACGACTTCTAAGGCTCGCGGGACGACGTCACTTCTGAGTGCTTGTGTTTTAATGCCATTTTGGATGGCTGCTCAGTCAAGCAGCAGTACCCAAGGCCACGGCAGTGGTTCTGGACTGGTGGCGGTGATCTTGGGCTGCGGTGGTGTCCTGGAGGCAGCACTTTTCAGGCAGCAGAAATCCCTGCCGACCTATAACAGTTCTTGGACCGACTGGGATACACAATCCTTCTGCGGCTGAGGAATGAATAGACAAACCAGGCAAGGTTCAGGCGGTCCAGGCAATGGCTAACCAGCAGACAATCCCTTCAATGATGCCTCATCAGTTTAGTCTAATCCCTCCTGGGGCTGACTGTGTACTTTCCTTGTGTTTTTCTTAGACCACCCCGTGGTCAAAACTAAAGAAAAGGGGGGCGTGGCTTGGCCGGAGAGCGGAATGGCTGCTTGAACTGTGTGCTCTTGGCGGAGTCTCCACTAACGCAGCTTTTTGACTACTTCTGACGGGCGATGGGCCGAATTAGCAAAGCCGGGGCTCCCGCAAAGACCCCCCGACCCTCGCAGACTGCAAAATCGGGGAACAGGAACTTACAGGAGATGTTTTCTAGTCAGCGCTCGGAAGACGCAGCTCCTCGTGGGCCTAAAATGGCGGACGCCTCCTCCCCTCATGGCTCTCCAGACAGGAGAGACGAGATGCTCTCAGACGACGAGGAACAGGGCTTGGCGGCTCAACTAAGCCAGCTACCTACCCGCAGCGAACTGGCCAAATTCGCTCGAGACATCAAGTCCTCCATTGCGGAGGCGGTCGCAGATCTGAAGGCAGACATGCGGTCTCTTTCCCACCGCATCGACAAGGTGGAGCGCGAGGAGGCCGACACCAGCAAGAGACTTACGGAGGTTAAAGAGGTGGTCCTGGCTCACAATCAGCACTTACTGGGCTTTCACCGTCATCTAGAGGACCTAGATAACCGCAACAGAAGATGCAACATCAGAGTGAGGGGTGTCCCAGAGGCGGTCGCACCGGACCAAACCCAGGAGGCCCTGACGTCCATCTTTAATTCGCTGTTGGAAAGGCCCCCGGACACCCCAATAGACTTTGTGAGAGCACACAGAGCCCTTCGTCCGCGGAGCACGGGCGATTCCTCCCCACGGGATATTATATGCTGCTTACAGAGCTTCCAGCTCAAAGAAGATATACTCTCTAAGGCCAGGAACAGAGATATGATCACCTTCAATAACAGTGAAGTGCAACTTTACCAGGACCTCTCCTTAATTACACTCCAACAACGTCGGGCCCTACGACCTCTCACTGCTGCCCTAAGAGAAAGGGGCATCCCTTACAGATGGCGCTTCCCGTTTGCCCTTTCCGCTTCCTACAATGGTAGGTCTGGTGTCCTACGCTCACCTGAGGATCTTCCTGATTTCTGCGAGTTGCTACACCTTCCACAGATTTCCGTGCCAGATTGGCTCAGCGACTTTTCGATCCCACTGCTGGTGCAGAGAGCGGGACGCCGGGGACGTGTCGACGCCTCCCCCGGCCGGGCTCCGGAGGTCTCCCCCCCGCGAGACAGGAGAGAACGAAGCAGATCTGGACAGCGTAGATGAACTGTTTGCAGCCAGCTGGCACACCAAACCGACATGATACGTGATGTATATAGTTAACTATCTGTGCTGTCTATAGCTAGGTCGGTGCTTCTGACGTAGGCCATTTCCTACTTAACTAAAGCTTATGTAGGTTTGTTAACCCTATCAGAATAATAGTTGTGGTAAGATTCGCTCTCCTTTGGTCCTCATCGGGGCCTCCGGCGCATTTGGCGTGGGGGACTTGGGGGGGACCATGGCGATGGCAATAAGAGTTTTGGTGCACATGCTGCTAGTGGCCTTATTGCACAGACTGCAGTCGGTCCTTCCGTCATAGTGACACTACTCTCTAAGGGTTCTGCTTATAATGACGTCTGTGACGCGGGCCACCTACTGCTTAATCCTTTGACTATGTATGCTTGTTAACTCTAACATATAGGCAGCTGCTGTGTACCTCGCTTTTCTGTGACATCCCCCGTGGCCCTCTGCGCTTGTAATGCGGACGCTATGGAGGGATCCATGACGACAGCAACAAAGGCACTGACGTACATAACTAGAATACCAAACCGACATTATACGTGATGTGTATAGTTATCTTTCTGTATTGTATATAGTTAGGTCGATGCTTCTGATTTAGGCCATTTTCTACTTAACTATAGCTTATGTAGGCTTGTCAACCCTATCAGAATAGTAGTTTTTGTAAGATTCGCTCTCCTATGGTTCTCACCGGGGCTTTCGGCGCATTTGGCGCGGGGGATTTGGTGGGGACCATGGTGATGGCAATAAGAGTTTTGGTGCTCATACTGCTAGTGGATTTATTGCACAGACTGTAGTTGGCCCCTCCGTCACAGTGACTCTACTCTCTAATGGTTCTGCTTCTAATGACGTCTGTGACGTGGGCCACCTATTGCTTAACCCTTTGATTATGTATGCTTGTTACCGCTATCATGTAGGCAGCTGCTGCGTGCCTTGCTCTCCTATGGTATCCTTCGTGGCCCTCTGCGCATGTAGTGCGGGCGCTATGGTGGGATCCATGGCGATAGCAACAAAGACATTGATGTATATGGTGCTCACGTTCTAATAGCAGGATAATATGTCTAATTGAATGGACGTTGTGGGGAATTGACGGCCCACACCCTCTCGGATATCCCGAGCTCGTTACCTTGCCCCCCCCCCATTCCTGCTGCGGGGCGGACTACCTTGGAGGGGTCTCTAGGCTCTTCATTGCACAACACTAGCGGCACTGGCACCCCTCAGGGGGCCCTGCGTTGGGCAGACCAGCTGCGCTGCGTCTGGGAGGCCTGGGTGGCTCCTTCGGGGCGGTCCGTTCTCCTCAAAGGGGATACATAGGATTCAATAGACACCTATTGCCAAAGACCACCTGCTGAGATGTTGTAGATAATATGGCCAACTTTATTGTAAAAATATTATTGTGTGGTCTGCTCCCCCGCTCTCTCCCCCGTGGCGACCCCCAGGGGGTGCTGGGGAGAGATCGGGGTGCAGTCATTAAAGTGTGAGGGGTGCATACTGTTGTATGCTTATGGAGACTTTACTCTGAATATTTGTCCGGGCTACTCTGTAACCTTTTGTCCCGCTGCTCACTTGATGCACTGAGACCGGGGCCCCTCCCTCCCGGGCGGCGGGACGGGTTGTCCTAGAGCTGTGACAGGGCAGTATCAATAAAGATGCCGCTCTGTTTTTCCTCCTTCGGCTGGAGCGTGGCTGGGGATCCTTATGGATGGGGCTCTGGGGCGGGCCGCCTCCCCGTCTGTGATGATTGACTGGCCTGCGGTCGTGCCGGTTGTAGCCTGTCTCTCGCTTGACTTGAGTTTTGCATGTCATGGCTTATATGTAGATGTCGTGGCGATTTCTGCCTCCCTGGGGTCTCCGCGGCGGTATCCCCCGGCCGTGCTCGGCTGGTGTGGATGCTTCGGCGGAGTCCACAGGGACAGCACTAAAGATCTCCATTGCAGAGGTGACCTATTGGATGTACTGAACACCTATCTGACTTATCAGGCGGTTTATTTAATATAGCATTTACACCCTTCTCCTGTGCTAATTCATGCAATGGTTATGACCCTGCTTAATGTCTACTTGGGTTGGAGGGGAGAATTCACTTGAAGGTCTGTGGGTGAGGTACCATACTTTATCCGCATAAGACACCCCAAGGATGCACGTGTCACCTAGCTTATTACACTCAAAGTGGCGCTCTCAATGCCTAAATCCCAATCTGGAGCCTGGAGAGCGGGTGAGGAGTGGAGAAGTAGGGGGGGCAGCGAGCCAATTCTACCTGTTCTCCTTATGGATGGGGGTCACCTCTCAAAACTAACAAAAAGGGAGGTCTACATAGGCGGGGCGGCACGGGACTGGGCGCAGGTCCATGGAAATGGTGCCTATCTGCTACCTTTTTCTTTCTGGGTGTTGGAGTGGGGACTCCGCCAGCACTTTTGTTTTCCCCCTGCTCTTCTCACACGTTGACCTGAGTAGTTGGACGCTGTGTCTCGCTCTTCGGCCTTCCACAGTTCCCCCAAAAGGGGCAACACGCTATAGTGGTGCAGTGGAGAGCCGGTCTCAACGCTCTCCTCTGATAGGGTCTTGTGGGCTCTGCCCCAGATCGTGGGGGACAACTGAAGAGGCTGGCCCTCTGGGCTCTTAACAGTTGTTCCAAGAGCATCCACCACTCCTAAGGAGGGGACTTGCCCCTCATTGCCTCCTTCCCTTTTTTCTCTCTTTTTTTTTTTTTTTTTTTTTTTTTTTCTCTTTTTTACTTCTCCCAATATCTGTTACTTGTCCCCGTCTTGGTCTGCGTTTTTTGATTGTTGGTGTGTTGTCCGTGTTCTCTGTCTGTAACCCCCCCCTTTTTTTTTTTTTTTTTTTTTTTTTTTTTCTTTCCTTTTCCTTCCTTTTCTTCTTCTTTTTCCCTCCATTTCTAACTTTCTCTCCCTACCTTGCCTCCCCCTAATACCTCCCTGGGCTGGTGGGGGTGGTTGAGGAGAGAGCGAACCCGTTTTATACCGAGATATTTGCGAAGTGGGGTGCCACCCTGTGACCAGTTCTAAGAAAATGAGGCCCCTATGTCTAAATGTGGTGACTATAAATGCCAAAGGGTTGAATTTCCCTCAAAAACGTCACGCCCTATTTAGAGAACTCAGGAACTTTAAGGCACATATTGCATTGGTACAGGAGACCCATTTCCAAAGACATAAGGCTCCCTACTTGGGTAACAGAACGTACACGTCTTGCTACTCGTCCCCTTCCCCCAACAATAAAGCTAAGGGGGTTGCTATCCTAGTGGCCCAGGAGGTGGGCCTTAAAGTGCTTGCGGTCGAGAGGGATCAGGAAGGCAGATTTATATTCTTAAAAGGGAAGCTCCCTAATGATCAGGTGATCACTGTGGCCAGTATATATGCCCCCAACAGAGACCAACACACTTTCTGTAGGACGGTCCTCGGAAGGCTACGGAGCTTCCAGGAGGGAATTCTGATCCTTGGAGGAGATCTGAACTGTGCCATGAACCCCTTGATGGACACCTCGGACGCTAAAACAGCCATATCCTACAGAGCACTGAAACAAATTAAAAGGGCTTTACAGGACCTTACGTTAGTAGATACGTGGCGTATGATGCACCCGTCTACTAAAGACTATACCTACTACTCACCCTTACATACCAAATATTCTAGAATTGACTATATCTACTTATCCCAGAGGGACCTTGAGAGAGTGGATTCGGTGCGGATCGGAAACATTTCTTTCTCTGATCATGCCCCGGTCTCGCTCTCCCTGACCCTTCCATTCAGAGAATGGAGGGAATGGAATTGGAGAATGAACGAAAGTATTCTGAAAGAGCCCGGCGTAGTCGAAAAGCTCAAAGATTCCATTTCGTGGTACATCAAAGAAAATGATACGGGAGACGTAGACCCCCTGACTCTCTGGGAGGCTCAGAAATGCACATTAAGGGGGGTTCTGATCCAGGAGGGGGCGAGACTTAAGCGTGAGAGGGGGATGAGGCTGGAGGGATTGAACAGGCAGATAGCAGACCTGGAGGCTCAACACAAGCGCTCTCTTCTGCTGAAACATTTAGAGGAGCTGGACTCCAAGCGACAGGAATTGAAAGATCTTTTGACCAGGGAAACGGGCAGATTCTTTACCCGACGCTGTGGACTGTTTTATGAGCAAGGTAACAAATCGGGGCGTTTATTGGCTAGAGCCATCCACCCGAAACACACACGGTCAAGGGTCGAGGGTATAAGAGGCCCTGATGGAACTATATTCCAGAAAAACAAAGATATTGCAGGAGCTTTTGGTAACTATTACTCCTCCCTGTATAACTTGCCGGGATGTGGGAGGTCGGGAGCTAGGGATTGCGACATGGAATCTTACCTAAGAGAGTCCATGATGCCATCTCTGCCAAAAGAAGTTGTAGAGCAGCTTGAAGCGCCTATATCGATCCCTGAGGTTCACGGGGCAATTAAGGCCTCCAGGCCTGGGAGGGCCCCCGGGCCTGATGGTTTCCCTACTCAGTTCTACAAAATGTTCTCTGACCGATTGGCTCCTCTCATGGCCCGTGCTTTTGAGTCTACTGCCTCTTCGGGTCTCTTGCCGGGCACGGCTCTGGAAGCACGGATCGTGGTGATCCCGAAGGAGGGTAAGGACCCCTCAGACTGTAAGAATTACAGACCGATCTCTCTTTTGAACGTTGATATAAAAATTTTTGCAAAGATATTGGCGGACAGACTGAGGGAATTCTTGCCTTCCCTGGTAGGTCAGGACCAAGTGGGCTTTGTTCCAGGAAGAGAGGCACGAGATAATGTAATTAAGGCCCTGAATATCCAGTGGTGGTGCAGATCCAAGGGGGTGCAGGCCATGATGTTATCGACCGACGCCGAGAAGGCATTTGATCGGGTGGACTGGGGCTGGATAGAGAAGGTCTTAGAACATGTCGGCTTAGGTGAGGCGGCCAGAAATAGAATTTTGGCTCTATACTCGAACCCCGTTGCCAGAGTCAAAGTCAATGATTGCTCCTCTCCCACCTTCCACATCCGAAACGGGACCAGACAGGGATGCCCGTTGTCTCCATTGATCTTCGCGCTCTCGCTGGAACCATTCCTGCGGAAGGTTGATCTATGTGATAGTATCAGAGGTGTCCTGATAGGGGACAGAGAGCGAAAAGTAGCTGCATACGCTGACGATATGCTTTTCTTTTTGCGATCACCGAGAGTGACGGTCCCCAATCTACTTAAAGAATTTGAGGTTTTTGGTCAGCTTTCAAACCTGAAAATTAACTACAGCAAATCTAGCGCCATGAACATATCACTGCCAGAGATGGAGGCAAAGGCTCTTCAAAGCTTATTCCCATTTAGCTGGGAACTGAAGTGCCTCAAATACCTGGGGGTTCTGCTGCCGGTCAATCCCTCCAGCCTGCTGCAGCTGAATTTCATGCCACTGGAATTTAGAATTAGGAAAGATCTGAATAAATGGTCCAGTCTGAGACTCTCTTGGTTCGGGCGTATGGCAGTCCTAAAAATGAACGTGCTTCCGCGGATTCTATATCTGTTGCAGTGCATACCCATTAAGCTGCCAGACTCATTTTTCAATTCTCTGTCGAGAGGCCTTCGATTTTTTGTATGGGCAGGCAAACCGCCCAGGATTAGACGCAACCTCCTTCTGCTCCCAAGAGATCAGGGGGGGTCGGGCATGCCTTGCATGAAATCTTACTACCAAGCCGCCCATATTGGGAGAGTAGTGGACTGGCAGATTAATGGGGCACAGAAGGATTGGGTGAGAATTGAGGGTGAGGCTGCCACGGGTGGGGGTCTTGATTCGGTGTGCAATCTGAGGTGGTGTGATGTCCCGATAGAGGCCAGGTCTCATCCTTACATAGGCTCTTCATTGTCTGTGTTACACCTCCTCTGCAAGGGGGAACCTGCTCTGACCTCGTTTCCTGGTCCTCTATCCCCAATCTTGGGCAACCCGGCCTTCCCACCGGGTACACAGCCATCTAAACTGCATGATTGTGGGGGCCCCAGACCTCTGCGAGCCTTTCACCTCCAGAGTGGTGGCATGTTCCGGGACAAGCTGAGTCTACAAGAAATAGTTGAGGCAGAGATCCCCGCCTTTACATATTTTCAGCTACGACATTTTTTCCTATCGAAGGCCGTGAAAGACAGCCTGAAGAGAGAGCTGACAGAGTTTGAGAGAGTATGCCTAGGCCAAGGCCCCAAAGCACATCTTTTGTCATGGGCCTATAACCTGATCAGGAGTAAGAGGAAACGGGACATTAAACCATGGGAAGCAAAATGGGAGGCGGATATTGGTCGGCCCCTATGTGAAGATGACTGGAAGAACATATACAGAAGCGTCCACAGAGGATTAATGAGTAGCTCGATGCAAGAAGCTAATTACAAATTGGTCACACGATGGTACCGCACCCCTGAGCTGTTACATTCAATTTTTCCAGCAGTTCCAGATGTCTGTTGGAGATGTGGAGCGGCGGGCGCCTCGATGGTTCACATCTGGTGGTCCTGTCCCGGGATACGTGATTATTGGGAGCAGGTGAGAGACATCTGTACTGAGGTTCTGGGTGAACCCATGGACTGGAGCCCCGAGAGTGTCCTTCTGGGGTGGTCATCGGACGGCAGGGGCATAGCAGGGGGCGCTCCCTTAGGAAGGCACCTTCTAAATGCTGCTAAAGTACTGATTCCAAGGAATTGGAGATCCCAAAAACTGCCCTCTATTAAGGACTGGTTCAGGCAGATAAACCATGTGGAAGTAATGGAGGAAATCTGCCATGCCAAACAGGATAGGATAGCGGCATACCTGAATATTTGGTCGATCTGGGTTGTCTTTAAGGACTCCGCTACCTACAAGCGGGTGTGGGACCCTTGATGGAATTAGACTGCTCCAGCGCTGACCTACAAAATATTATTAGGGAGTTCTGGGCCCCGTCTTTGAAAGTCTTTGAAAATCTCTGAACAGGAGTTGCAAGTACCTCTTTAACATCAACGGGGACAGAGGGTTGGGCGTTGCCCTCCTCCCTCACCCCCACCTGCCCATCACCCCCCCCCCCCCACCCCCCCCCCCCCTCTCCTGACTACCCGCCCAGGTCTTTCCGTCCCTCTTTCCCTCCCCTACTCCTTTTCTCCCCCCCCCTCAAGCCCTCTGGGCCTTCTTTTTCTGTTCTCCTGTGTATCTGTCTTACGTCTGTTTTGTCGGTTGGTCTATGTTAAATGTCTCGTAGATAATGTTCCACCTCATGTCCAGACCTCAGCCCTTTGACTATATGCACTGAGGCAGCGATCAATCCTTGGCCCAGGTGGGCTGGGATGGGGGGTGGCCCTAGGTGCCCAGCACTGGGATGTGGGCGCTTGGAAGGCCTGAGGAGCGACTCGTTTGCTTTGACGGGGGTGCTTCAGAATGGGAGTGAGACACTGGTCCGGCCCCTCCTCCGTCAATATGACCTGGGCCCCTTGGTTTCCCGGGGGTGGTGCCCCTGGGGTACTCCTGCCTATTCATCTCCTCATATGTGGTACAGGATTTCTTTTTGCACTTTATATAATGCTATGTAACCAAATGATGTTATACAGTCTTGATGCCAAATAATGCCTGGACAATTTATATTTGTTTCATGTCTCTGTATTGTATTGTACTGAAAACTTCAATAAAGATGAGTATGTTTAAAAAAAAAACTAAAGAAAAGGAAAGAGACAGGGAGAAAGACAAGGATGGTAATCCCAAGCTAAAGTAGGACCCTAGACCAATCAGACTGTATTAACTGCCCCAATATATTGCCTGACTCATGGAATAAATCATGTTTTTAGCCGTGTTTAGAACATAGAATGGGGCTCGAAGCCCACACATGGGAGGAGATGCTAGCCATGAGTTCCAGTGCGGCTTCTACTTTGCAGGTCTGCCACAGCGCGGTTGAGACCTCCCTCTCTACCCACAGGGCTCCGCCACCTCCAAACCCTCACATTTCTCTGGCTGGCCCCAGTCAAACATCTCTGATGGAAACTCTAGATCCTTTTAAACCTGAAATAAGCGCGGGGGGAAACCTCATCTGATCTGGACTCCCTTAAAAAAGGATTCACCTAAGTGGTTTCAGATGAAGAGGGAGGGGGTCCTGACCCCCCAAAACAAGTTGCCTAAGGTGACTTCAGCCCTCCTTGAGGATATTTATGACACCGAGAATGGGTGGATGAGCCCTTAATCTTCTCAGGATGCCATGTATCATAAGTTGTTGGTAAAGAAAGAAGTGTTTTCCTATTCATTTTTCTCTAACTAATTTAATGAGCAAAGAATAGCAATTCCAAAATATACATTTTTCTTACCTGGTTCAGTCAAGAGAAAATGTCCTTTCGAAGATTCAAACATTTCAGCCTGGGCCAAGTGCCCAAAGCTGGATGTTTCCTCTGGTAATCTCAGATCTGTTCAAAAAGAGAGTTATAGAACAAGTCCCTTTAGAAGTCCAGGGGAGGGGGGTTTACTCACACATGTCTCTAGTACACAAACCGTCAGGGGCCTTCCGCATGATTCTGAATCTCAAGGCCCTAAATCCATACTTGAAGTACAAAAGATTTTATATGGAATTAAACTTTTCAGTCAGGAACCCATTGATGCCAGGGGATCTCATGGTAAGCATTGACCTACAAGATGCCTATCTACATATTCCCATCTGGCAGACTCATCCCAGCTTACTGAGATTTGTGATTCTCTCAGACTCAGGAATCTGTCATTTCCAATACAGGGCACTTCCATTTGGAATCTCCGCGGTTCCCAGAATATTCACCAAGATCCTAGCCAAGGCAATGTGTCATTTAAGGTCCAGAGGGATTACCAATATTCTCTACCTGGACGATCTTCTATTGACAGTCAGTTCGAAGAACGCCCTTCCTGAGAATGTGGACCAGGGTTTGTCACTTCTCCTGAGTCTGGGCTTACAGACAGCAAATTATCTCAGCAAATGATCTTTCTGCCTCCAGAGAAGCAGGAAAAGCAGATGACTGCCATACACCTGCTGATAGCCATGGAGGAGATTACTGGTCTCATAACCTCCATCATTCTTTCAGATGGACACAGCTACATTCCAGGCAGTTACAGCCCTTCCTTACTGCAGGTATGGGTAGGTACCGTACCACATACCTGCTAGACAGCAGGGTAGCGATTCTGACATTGATCCTGAAGGATCTAGAATGGAGGTCATCAGTGGCAGCAGATTGAGCTGGTCATTGTGACTACAGATGCCAGCACCTGAGTATGGGGGGCCCACTTAGAATTACATCAAGTACATGAACCTTGGTCTGCAGATATAAGAAACATGTCAGCCTACTGTAGAGAGTTTTTGGCAATAGACAGAGCTCTTGCTTGCTTCTGCCACCTAATAATGGGGGAAACATGTACAGGTTTGTTCAACAACGTCGCAACAGTAGCATACATCAATCACCGGAGGGAACCAAGATCAGTCGATCTGCAGAGATTGGCTTACTGCTTCCTTGTACCAATTTAGGATCAGATCATCTCCTTCACAGCAGTCCATCCAAAAGGAACCCTAAATGGAGTTGCAGACTTCCTTCCAGAATGTCTCTGCGGCTCTGACGGCCGCATCCTCCGCTTCCCTCTAGCAGTACGTGTGCTCATGCCAGGCATTTGTGAATGGCTGGCGTGGGCATGCTCCCTGTTAGAGGGAGATGGAGGATGTGGCCATCAGAGCCACTGCTCTTAGACGCACCATGGGACCGGGAGGAGGTGAGACCGATCGGACGTCCTGGGGGGTTTCACACAGCGGGGTACCCCCGGGGAAAGGACCAAAACCCAGGATAGTCTATACTGGATTTTGGTCCCCTTTAAAGATCTGGAAGATCTGGAAAAGATTATCTTCGTTCTGTGAAGTTAACAGTTTGAAGTAGGGTCTCGCTGTTTTAAACTGTCCCAGTTTGTGTTTCTTCTCAAGGTGGAGGACCCTCTCTCTCCTTGGCCATCCTAAAGGACTAATAGAAATAACGGTACCAGTAAGCCTAATGGGGATTTTTGACCTTGACCTTGTGCCTGTTTGTGAGCCTGACCCAATGTCTGTCTGTCAGCCCAAATCTGCTGTTGAGTCTGAGCCCTCTGTCGAGTCTGAATCTGTTGCCCTGTCTGAATCCAGCTCACCTGAGGTAGAAGTGCCTGAGATTGGTTCGCCTGAGGTAGAAGTGCCTGAGTTTTGTTTGCCTGAGGTAAAAGTGCCTGAGTTTGCTTCGTCTGAGGTAGAAGTCCCCGAGTTTGGTTTACCTGAGGTAAAAGTGCCTGCCTTGCCTGAGCCTCTAATTCCAGTGCCTGCTTTGGTCAAGCCCCTATTAACAGTGCTAGCCTTGCCCGAGCCTCTAATGCCAGTGCTTGCCTTGCCCAAGCCTCTAATGCCAGTGTTGTCCTCACCCAAGTCAGTTGTTGCCTTTTCTCCGGTGTGCCCAGTTGTCGCCTCTGCTCTGGCATGCCCAGTTGTTGCCTCTGCTCTGGCATGCCCACTTGTTGCCTTAGCTTTGGCGTTCCCAGTTACTTCTGTCCTTGCATGCCCTGCTCAGGGCTCTGTTAAGACATGCCCTAAGGCTGAACCTGATCTCTGTTCCTCTGATAATCTTAGTTTGCACATGGGGATTTCTCCAGTTTGCCACTGGCTAAAGACACCTTGAAGAGTTTCCTAGAGTTGCAGGAAGGTCTGAATCTGGTTAACTGGGTTCTGGTTTTAGGGGTTTAAGTGGTATGGGTTTAGGGCTCAAGAGCCAGAATCATGAAGGTCCTGGTCCCCCTGGGCACTGCCATGAAGGTCTCGGTCCCCCTGTGTGCTGCCGTGAAGGACTGGCATAGACATGGTCTTGAACCGGTGATCCACCATCCATCATCACTTCAAGTTTGCTGCTCTTTTTAACCTCACCTAGTTTTAATCATACTGTTGGGTTTCTTATAAATGCATGTACTTGGCCCTACCAGTGTGGCATTTCCCCCCACCCATTCCCAAAGGCAGTGTGACATTCCCCCCTCCCCTTCCATTCCCATAGGCATGCCCCCCTCCCACCCGATCTTGGAAATAAAGAAAAAAAAAGCTATACCTACAGCCTTACCTGGAGCCTCGCGCTGCGGCCAACGGGACGCCAACCGATGAAATAGCGGCGGGCAGGGAGAGGGCAGGGTAACTGAACCCCGCCCTCTGTCTCCGCTCTGGCCACTGCCGGTACCGCCGGCCCGAAAAGTAGCGGAAGTGGCCAGAGCGTGAACAGTGGGCGGGGTCAGTTACCCTGCCCTCTCCCTGTCCCTGCCGCTACCGCTAGTACTTAGGCCGGCACATGCACACACTTGGTCCATGCTGGGGGGCGTGGCCTGCGTCCTTGTTCCGGCTGCATGGAGTGGGTGTGTGTGCACGCTATCACAAGAATTAGCTGCGGTACCGGCAGCGGCAAGAGCAGGGACAAAGGGTGTGTTTCCCTTCACTTTTGAGGAAAAATTAGTGTGTCTTATATGGCGAAAAATATGGTACAATACAGTTAGTAACATAATATGTAAGGCTGAATAAAGACTTAGTCCATCAACTTCAGCCTGTTTATCTCCTTCCAGTTGTCTAGTAGCCATAGCTAGAAATGCTATTACATGCAAGAAAGGCATCCAGGCCACTTTTGAATGTTTTTACTGTATCCTTCATTACTACCTCCTCTGGCAGCGAGTTCCAATCCCCTCCTATGTCCGTGGAGGAAGGTCCTTCCTCTAACCTTAGTGGATGCCCTTGGGTTATGGTTACACTCCGGGGTAAATAGTTCATGGGACAGTTATTCGATCACCCCTCAGGGGTCTCTTTTCCAAACTAAATAAGACTAACTTTGGCAATCTTTCAGGGTACTCTATTTCCTGCACTCCATTTATCACCCTAGTTGCCCTCCTTTGAACGTGCTCCAGTTATGATATGTACTTCTTATACCCTGGTGTCCAGAACTGTACAAAATATTCCTGACCAGTTACTTGTACAGGAGTAAAATTATGCTCTGGTTATGGGCACCCATGCAGCTCTTGATTCTGTTTGCCTTGGTAGCTGCTGCCTAGCATTGAACACAGCAGTTAAGTGTATTGTTAAAGGAGCAGTATTGCGAAATTTGCATTAAAAAAGATAAATAATTAAATAGCCACACAATAGCTTCTAACATGTGTATAAATAATGTGGCGACAGAAAAAGGAAAAAATATCTGCCTTTCTTTTAAATTGTATAATGACAATGGCTCAGTCCATTTGCTGAATAGGGGGATCTGCTGGGTTGTATTTAGTGAGCTGCTTCATTTAGCCCACTGGTCTCCTAGCAACACTTTACCTCAGAGGCTGACACTGTAATCAGTGGTAATGGCTGTGTGTGTGTGAGTTGTTATGAGACCAGGTGACTCAAATGTGTAAAATCTATACAAAATAAACTAAACTGAAAATAACTGAAATCCTTCTCTGAATAACTGTGCAGGAAAATCTAAAGGTATTAAAGTGGAACAAAACCCTGAGTGGCCGACCCTGAAGTCTATAAGACCCGGCCATTGACCTTCCCCTGTTGGGCATTCTAAATCGGGATGCCCCACTGTGTGAAACGACCCCTGGATAACCACAGATCCCCCCATTTTTCTCGCACGCTCAATCAAATAGTCATTTAGACAGGCCGGGCGGCCAGGAAGGTTACTGCCCAGGCTCCCCATCTGTGTGCAAACAGAGCCAGCCAAGCAAACAGCGCTGATTGGATGAGAGCCCGTGCATGCACTGTGGGACAGGGAAAGGTACGTTTTCACAGGTGAACGTGGGGATTTCACATATCAGGGCATCCCAAGCCGGGATGCCCTAGGGGCACAAAACAAAACTCCAGATAGTGAAAATCCTGGGTTGGGCTTTGCTCAAAACACACAAAGCTGAAAGAAAGATCATATGGAAAAATGTGTTGAGAAAAGAGAGAGAAAATGGTAAACTGAAAGATTGTGCAGCAGAGCCAACATGAAGGGAAAACTGTCAAAATAAAAAATGTTTAGAGCAAAAAAACAGGATGTAAACCCAAAAATCCAATTCTGAAATAAAATAACCCCCCACCCCCCAAAAAAAGAAAAACTGGCGAGTCTGAGATTTGAACCAATCACTCTCTGGTTCAAAGACATTGAATTTACCAATGAGCTAAATGACTTCTAGAGCTTTTCTCTCTGTTTTATATATATGAGTTCTGGCCAGGCAGAAATGTTGCAATATTATCTTATGCTGGACGGCTGCCAGCACTGAACAGCTGATTACTTTGTTACATTGTTTCCCCCTCTCCTCAGCGTGGAACAGGCCAGAGTGTCGGGCCCCGACACATGCAGGAGGTGCTATGTACCGATTCTGAGTGTAGCTAGAATTCCATTCAGCTTCTCCAGCCGCACATCAATGCGCAGCCGAAGACGCTGATATATGTACAGGAGGATAGCCAAGTCTGCTCTGTGGGCTCGTTGGAAAGGTAAGAAATGTGGGCAAATGGCAGGGTTTCACACAGGGGTGCATGCCATTTCGATATGACCCAGGGGGAGAAACCAAAAATCAGGAATATTGAAAATCAAGGGTTTTGGTCCACTTTGAATTCTTCTATACACAATAATCCCCAAAGAGGTAACAGGTTTTCTGCTCTCCCTTTTACAGTTTGAAATTTAAAAGAACAGGGTCATGGCCTGAAGGTGTGGCAAGCCAGGCACAGTGTCAGAGACAGCAGGAGGCGAAACCAGGATGAAAACATTGTGGTCTACAATGGTACATTTGAAACCACTGGAACATGAGCTTTAAAAGGTATTCCTACTTTCAATGGTATTTTTAAAAGTTTCCATTATTGTTTGTCAATATATTATATGATGAGCTCAAGGTGCTGAGCGTATGTGTTTTATTTCTATTCTTTTGTAACTCTGTTATAAAAGAAAACAGTTTTCTCTAGCAACCATGTGTTTATCTTAGCAATGTACATCAAAGTGGTGTTTTCTGACATACAGAAAATAATTCTTCTGGACTCTGGCTTGCTAATTATCTGATCAGCTGGGACAAAGATAACTAGTTTAACCCCATTTGCAATCAGGGCCAGATCAAGTGTGCTGGGGGCCGCTGGGCACAAAATCTGGTGGAAGCCTCAGCCAAGTAACTGATTGGTGGTTGCCTGGCACCCACCCACTTACTGAAACATCAGAACGAGTCCCCTGTGTGACCCTTGTGCGGGTGTGTGCTGCTTGGGAACTCCTGCTTTGCCATTTTGGGCGGGGGTAGTGTAGTTGCCCAGCTGGTCCAGCAAGTTCCCTGCATTGAGCTGCCAGCGGCTGTGCTTGGTGGCTTATGTGCAGTGAGCGGCTGCTGATTGATAGCTCTGCACCCACCCATGCCTGTAGCATTGCTGACGGTGGCTCTGCTGCTCTAGACTCTCCGCCCTGCTCTGTGGTGGCTTTGGCTGCAGGTTTGCAAAGACTAAGAAAGGCTTGATCAGCGGGGGGGCACTGCCGCTGACAGCTTTGTTGCTGGACCCATCAGACTAAAAACTCAAAAGCCTCCTGGACCAGACCATAACCCAAAGGTTGGTGGAGGCCCCCTTTGCAGGGCAAGTCGTTGAGGCCCCGGGGCGCTACAGATAGGGGGTATCAAATTCGTGTGTTCCAGTAGCTAAAGAGTTATTGGCAGCGTTTTCATCTATGGAGGTAATTGCTGCTGCTTTGTTTAGCTAAAGTTGTTGATGAGCTTGTTGGAGATACTGTGCAACAGCTTACAGCTTGTCTCTATTCGTTTCTCTGATGTGTTGTGTTTCCTGTACATTAGGCTCGATTCAGAGACACATTCGTCTGCACTTCTGTAGCTGTCTGTGAAAGTTTTAGTGGGTGTTTTTTTTGCTTTTTTTCGTCCATTTTTCATTCGTATGAACGTTCGGGAAAATGCGTATATGCGCTTTCGATGAACGAAAGCAAATCGGAACATTTCCGTTAGTTCGGATCATTTTCCAAACAAAATCTGATATTTTTCGTTCGTTCAGATAACTTACGTTGTTGGGATGGGCTTGCGTCTGATTCAGAGAGTTGATTTCCGACGGATCACCACCCTATAAATCCGTTTCATTTCCGATCCACTTACGGGACCTTTGAGGGCTCGGATTGCTATTGTCGAACATGTTTTGCGGCTATGTGGAGGAGTCTGCGCGCCTTTAGCACCAAGGCATTGCATGTATCAGCATGGCCGAGGCCATAAATTGTATAGCAATGCATACCTAAATAAATACATTTCATGTATGCCTTGTAGAAGCATTTTAATGCTGACCTTAATTAGTCCTTAACATGTAAACCTTTATTTTCCCACACATCCATATAATTGCTATATTTTTTTAGACTTATGTCCTTTGTGAATTATATTTGGATTGTTGAACTTGAATCTAAATTTGTTGTAGGAGTTCTTGTTTTAGTCGGTTACCTTTGCTTTGTGTAATTATTTTATATTTGGTTGCAGGAGCCACAAGATGTGCAACTCGCACAACATACAAGCAGTGTTTGGTCCAGGTATGCAATTCCTCAGTGTTCTTGCAAGGCATCCAGGGTCGTCCCATGATGCTTATATATTGCAGAGCTCCGGCTTATTTCGTCAGTTTGAGTCAGGAGAATTATCTGGTGGATGGCTCCTGGGTAAGTTTGCTCACATTCCATCAATCCATTTTCACTGTATGGCAATGAATATAGTTGATGACTCATGTCTTAACCTATGGCTGTTTTTAGCCCTTGATGACATGTTAAACAATATTGTAGCTTAGAATGTGTATTTTATGTTAGTATTTTTAAATTATTTCAGGAGATTCTGGATATCCACTCCTGCCCTTGCTCCTGATGCCTGTTCTTTGCCTGCAGAATGCGGGCCAGGGGTTCTCTAATCGGGCACTATGCAAAACCCAGGCCGTGGTGGCGAGGGCCCTCTGGCTTTTGAAGTCCAGATTTAGGTGTTTGGACCATACGGGGAGGGGAGCACTGCAGTATGACCCCAACAAGGTTCTACCAATATTTTAATTTACGTTTTTCAACAGGGACCACACGTTCCAGAGTGGCACAACTGAGTGTCAGGGTCCTTCAGTTGGTGGGCGAGATGCAGGAGCTGCGCGACTCGTTGGGGACCACAGATGAAGAATAATGTTCTGTGGCCTGCCATTGCTATGTATTTTGTTTTTTATAGTTGTAAAAATTTGAAATTTTCAAAATATTTTAAGATTTTATATTTTATGATGGAATAAAAAAAATGTTTCAGTGTCGTTTCATTTACAAAATACATTAACACAAAACTAATGGGCCCAGAAATATTTAAAGATGATTATTCACATGACCGAGAAGTGATTTGGGTGAGCTTTAAGGGTCCAAAAGGGAAGATGGAGGATAGTGCTAAGTGATTTAGCTAAACATTGTAGTAGAAGTGAGAGTGGCAAATATGTAGGCGAGCACTTTAATGAGTTAAGTTTGTAGTGCGCAGGCGCAAGATCATAAGGATTTCCGTCTGGACGATTATTTATTGAAAAAGAGAAACAGAAACTAACGAGAAACGTAAAGGATTCGTGGGAGGATATGATGGGAAAAGGGCAAAAACGAAAGCCTACGTTGTAACATGTGAAAATGAAACAGAAAAGTCACGCTGGAAAATGACATCCTCGTATTCGTAATCTGCCGTACGAACAGACGGAAACTTTACAGAAGGTTTGCAATGCATGCATAGAATCACTCGCACACTCATACGAGAGCGGGAAAATTTTAAAATAATACGAAATCGGCACAAAAACGAAAGTCTTTTTTGTCTCTCTGAATCGAGCCTATTGAGGTGATCTTTATGGCTTCTTCTTTCTGTCTGTTATCCACCGTGTAAGGTGACCTTTTCTTACTGCACTCATGTTCCAGTAAAGCAAGTTCCTGTTACACCACTAATGTCTATCTGGAGTTGAATCCTCTGCACCCAGCACTCACACTCTGTAACAGTTTATGGGCCCAGTGACTGAATGAAGCCATAGGGACCAGATAAAGCCCAGTCACTAGACGCAGCTCAGGCAGATCAAAGCCTCAAATGGGAGACAGCATTGCCGATGTGGAGATTTATGTTATATGTTCTTACATATATAGGAGGAGAATGGCCAGCAGCTCGGGGCTTAAACTCTCAGTGGCCAAGCTGAACAATGACAGTTATCAGATATGGAAGTTTAAAGTGGCAATGCTATTATCCAGAGATGACTTGTGGGAGGTTATCACTACAGAGAGGCCACAGGATAATTATCAGGACTAGGACAGGAAAAAACAGACCGGCACAGGCCACCATAAACTTACTAGTAGGAGATGTTCAGCTTATTCACATAGGCAGTGATAATACAGCAAAAGGCAAGTGGGATGTACTGAAAAGACTGCATAAGAGATCCAGAAAGTTGTTTCTGCTGAGGAAACTTTACAAAATGAGGCTTAGCAGAGAGCAGGACACACAAGACCGCATAAATGCCATGCTGGAAGTAATCAACTCAGATCAGTTAGTGAGGTTATAACAGACAGTCATGTCGCAGCCATGTTGTTTTGCAGATTACCCAATACATACACTGCACTGATCAATGCGTTGGACACAAAGTCTGAGACAGATCTGACACTAGTATTTGTGAAGACAAGGCACATGGATGAGTATCAACGAAGAAAGGAGCTTGTGCATGACTCCAAAGAAACTGACACCAGAACCACTCTTAAAGCTACAGGCACAAGGTTACACAAGAAGGAAACCAGGGTGTGCTTTAGATGCCACAAACAGGGACACATAAAGAGACTGTACTATATGGAAAGCAGAGCATATGAGTCCCCCCTATACTAAACAGAAGGTCAAAGCCACCATTTCTGACCCATTTGAAGGAAATTGGCTTGCCACATACATTCCAAGGCTGGTGCATTGACTCGGGAGCGTTTTAAAGCAGAATGGAATAGAGCATCAAAAGGCGTGTCATACACACAAGAGCAAAATGGGGTAGTTGAAAGAAAGAACAGAACTCTGATCAGATGTGTGCTGACAGACTCTGGACTACCATATAAATACTGAGGCAGCAATGACAGCACTTATTTGCAGAGCAGACTCCTTTCTAGAACAGCGGAGACAACTCCATATGAACGGTGGGATAAGAGGCCAAGTGTACATTCCAGGGGGAAAAGCAGAGCATTTGAAGGAGTCCTTGTTGGATACAGTGAGAATGTTAAGGGTTATTGAATCCTAAAACCCAAAACAGACAAGGTTACCATTATGAACAGCATAACTTTTGTTGAAGATCCGAGAGACAATGTGATGACAACTGAGGAAGTAAGAACAGAAGAGAAAGTGCCACTGATCTACCATCATCTGTAACTTCTGAACAGAGAGCTGAAGTGAGCGCAGAACCTACCAGTACTGAAGAGCTGACACAAGCAAGCTCAGACACAGAACCCGAGATGCTCAACAAGACAAAACCACCTGTACGTCTTTCATATAAGGCAAGCGCTGCTATTACCAATGAACCTGCAACCTGGGAAGACATTTCTCAGCTTTCAGAAGGGGAAGTCAGTAAATGGATAAAGGCTGCAAAGTAAGAGATAAAATCCATGTATTGCAGATGGCACATTGGAGTGATACAAAGCAAGACTTGTAGCTGAGGGATATTCTCAAAAAAAGAGGAATATGATGCACTTTAATGTGAAAACAGTGTTTCTACATGGTGAATTAAATTGGACTGAAACCAAACGGGATCGGCCTGGGAATGAACCATTCCCTCCCCCCGGGGCATCCAAAATCAGGATGCCCCGCTGTGTGAAACCTCCCAGGTCGCCCGCTACACTTACCTTACTTCCCGGTCCAACGACGCATGCGCAGACCACGACCGCATGCCCACTGTCCCTCTAGCAGGTCGCGTGCCAGTGCCGGCTATTCACAAATGTTGGTTTAGACGTCTATAGCTCAGCAGCTCCGACCACGCTGATTGGATGAGTGGCCGCACATGCGCAGTAGGACCGGGGTGAGGTGAATTGATGTGGGAGATCTGGGGAGGTTTCACATAGTGGTGCACCCCGGGGGGGGGGGGGGGGAGTTTTTAACTATAGTTTTTAACTATCCTGGGTTTTGGTCCAATTTAACAGAAAAAAACACCAGGATTTAAAAATGAACTCGGCCAGACCTACTGTAGTATGCAAACCTCAGAGGAGCATAGATGGTCTAAAGCAGACCTGGGCCAAATACGGCCCTTTGATTGGCTCTGACCAGCCCGCGACCAGCGTTCCCTGTAAGGTGCACGGCCGCACGCTGCCGACACCCCCGACGCTCAGTCCCGCCCACTGTCTGCACAGTCTTGCCAGAAAAGATAGTGCCGGGTTTGAATAGCACTTTTGCCCCTCTGTAGTGAGTCTAATGTAGCGGGGCGTGTGTGTATTAGAGCCTGCTTTCCTATTGGACAGCTCCCTCCTGCAGGTTTAGCTGTGGGCGGAGTTTCTCTTCCCGCCCTTGGCCTGTACTATGTGGCATGTGTCAGTCGCTGCGGAGCTGACCCCGGAGATGGAGGTACTCCAGCCACTTGTCTGTGTCTCACATGGCAGGCTGCTGGCACTTGTAGTCCACACCAAATGTGTTACATGCTGTATACAGCGCCTGATGGTGCACTGGCTCTCGTAGTCCATTTCTGGCCAGACCAATACCTTTGGGAGGGCGGGGGGACCATGCTACAAGGTGGGAAGGGTTTCACACAGCCTTTTATCCAAGGCTGGCCACCGGTCTCCCTCCCCCGGGCATCCCAAATCGGGATGCTTCACTTTTTGAAGCCCTTTTTACTCAGTAGCAACGTGAAAAAAGCGGACTCCTCCTCTGAAAGCAGAACAAACCGCCCACTGGTCTTCCACCTGTCGCATCCCAGATCGGGCTTTGTTCCGCTTTAAGGGAGGCAGTCTGCCATTTTTCATGGTGCTACTGAGTAAAAAGGGTTTCACACAGTGGGGCATCCCGATCTGGGATTTCCAGGGGGAAGACCAGTGGCCGCTCTGGGTTTTGTCCTGCTTTATGTGAGGGAATCTGCAATTTTTCACACAGCTAAAAAGTTTGACCAGCGCTGTGTTACTTTATAAATAACAATGTAAAGGAGGGGGGTTATTCCATCCTAACCTGATTTGGTCATGATGTTTTAAAGCAGACCAAAACCCATGTAACCCGGCCCTTTGGAGTGTGAAGGAAACCAGGGCTGGGTTACAGGCATCATGCCTCTGGGGCATCCCAATTTGGAATTCTCTTTTTCATTGTTTAACTATAACATATACTCATACCAGCTTGTCAAAACAATGCTATTTACTGCTTTTTATAAAGAAAAACAATTAATATTATGCAGAACTGAGTTCAGCCTTTTGGCCCGGCCCTTCACAATATTTTTAGTTTCTCATGTGGCCCCATGGAAAAAATAATTGCCCAACCCTGGTCTAAAGCAAGCCACCAGAGCATGGAATAGGAAAATAAATGAAGTGCTTACACATGAGGACCTTCAGAGGAGTAAAGCAGACCTCCGCTTATACATTGTTTATATGAGTGAATTCTTAGTTTGTTTTGAGCAAGCAGGGGATGAAGCAGAAATACTACAAACCCTATGTTAGCACTTTGAGACCGAGGATCTTCAAGAGCAGGGAATTCTTGAGTTTATTGCCCTACTAAGGATATGACAGCAGATATCCTTACCAAGCCCCTGACGGCTGAAAGACTCTTGCGAATTACAAAGAAGTTGGGTTTAACAGAATAAGCTTCAGCTGTTGAAAAGGGGTGTTGGAGATACTGTGCAACAGCTTACAGCTTGCCTCGGTATGTGATCTGCATCTAAATTGCTAAGTTATTGAAGTTTTCATTTATGACAGTAGATGGCACTGTTACATATATCTATGTGTAGTCTCTATGCATTTTTCTGCTGTGTTGTGTTTCCTGTACATTGAGGTACTCTCTGACTTCTTTTTTCCTGTTGTCACGCTCGGGGTAACTCCAGCCCTCTTAATAAGCTCACAACCCCCAATCTCCACAGCCAGCTTCACCTGTAGGAGCCCCCGCTTGCCGGGACGCAAGATACGCCTACCCGGGATCGGTTGCCCCCAGGACTTAATGGCTCAAAGGATGTAAGCTTATATGTGGGAGGACTGGAGAACCAATAGCAAGAGCGTGAGTGACGGAAGTCCAGAGACAGGCAATAGGTCGATAACGGGAAGGCAGAGATCGTAGCGGCACCAGGGGTCAGGCAAGACGTAGTCGGGGTTCAGGCAGAGGTCAGCAACTGGGGATCAGGATCTAGAAGCGTCAGTTCAGGCAAAGGTCGGCAACAAGGATTCAGGATCGAGAGGCATCAATTCAGGAAGAGGTCGGCAACAAGGATTCAGGATCGAGAATGGTCGTACAATCAAATCGGCAACAGGCTAGACTTCACAGGAGTAGGTAACACAGGGTTCTGAGCGCTATCACAGGCAATTCACAACTGAGAAGGAATTGCCTTTATAGGAACAGGTCTGAGGGAAGCAGTGTACTGATTGGAACACATAGGATTCCAAGGGTAATTGGCTGCAGAGCAGAAGAGGGCGAAGCCCTCAATCCCCTAGGATTCATTAACCCTTTACTTGATCCTCCGGCGGGTGCGCGCAGCACAGCGCCGCCGGAGGGCATAACAGACACGTGCTCGCGGCTGCGCGCGAGCACGTCTCCTGGAGGAGGAAGCGGGGGGCGTGGCTGAGCTGGGCGCCGCTCGAGCCGACGCCGCTCGGCGCGGCCGCCGCACAGTGACAGCTGCAGCTGGCCGCCTGGAGACGTTGCTGGAACGGGGATCAGGTAAGCGGTTCCTGACACTACCCCCCCCCCCTTCACGAGGGGCCTCCGGACCCTCACCCGGTTTCCCTGGATTGTCACGATGGAACCTTCTTACAAGAGCCTTGGCATGAACATTCCTCGCTGCCACCCAGCATCTTTCCTCCGGACCATAGCCAACCCAATCCACCAAATACTGTAAAGAATTACGCACTTTACGTGAATCCAAGATCTTATTCACTTCATACTCGGGCTCATTATTAAGAAGAATTGGTGCAGGACCAGCAAGAGGAGCATTCTTCGCCGGTTTTAACAGTGAAACGTGAAAGGAATTAGGTATTTTCATAGTTGGCGGGAGTTGAACTTTAAAAGACACATTATTCAACTTCTTGACGATTGGAAAAGGACCAATAAATTTTGGACCTAATTTGCTAGATGGCTGACGGAGCGCAATATTTTTAGTGGAGACCCAAACTAGATCGCCTACTCGAAGAGTAGGTTCCTGTGATCTGCGGCGGTCGGCAAATTTCTTATACCTCAAACCAGTGGTCTTAAGAATCTCCTGAACGTGTGTCCAGATATTCTTCCGTTCTTGAAGCCACTCCTCCAACGCCGGCAGATTGGAAGGTGACCCTGAAAGGGAAGAAGCTCTAGGATTTTTCCCTAAGTTACAATAAAAAGGAGATACCTTGGTACTTTCACTAGGCGCGTTATTGTAAGCAAATTCGGCGAAATCAATAAATTCCGCCCATTGTTCTTGGGCATCAGAAACATAACACCTTAAGTATTGTTCCAAAGTTTGATTAGTTCTTTCCGTCTGCCCATTTGTCTGGGGATGGTAGGCAGAAGAAAGAGAGATCTGTATTCCCAACCGCGAACAGAAGTGTTTCCAAAAACGGGAAGTAAATTGAACACCCCGATCAGAGACTATATTGGACGGAATACCATGAATACGAAAAATATGCGAAGTAAACAGCCGCGAAAGCTCAGGTGCAGAAGGAAGTTTGGCCAAAGGAACGAAATGTGCCATCTTACTGAAACGATCTACGACCACCCAAATGACAGTATTACCATGTGAGAGAGGCAAATCTACAATAAAATCCATAGAAATATGGGTCCATGGCTCAGCAGGAATTTCAAGAGGAACCAAACTGCCACTAGGAGCCTTGTGAACTCCTTTACTTCGAGCACAAATAGCACAAGCGTCGATAAAGGCAGTGATATCGCGTCTCATGGTAGGCCACCATACATGACGACGGGCAAGCAAAAACGTCTTACGGTTACCCAAATGACCAGCAGTTTTGGCATCGTGAAATTCGCGAATTACATCCGAACGCAGGTGCGGCGGAACAAACTGGCACCCCAAGGGTACATCACTAGGAGATTCATCTTGAAACGGCGCCAAGGTATTGGAGAGATCAGGAAGTAACGCCCCCACCACACAACCTGTGGGTAAAATTGGTTCACCAGAATCACCCCGATCCTTACATTCACCGAACATGCGAGATAGAGCATCAGCTTTAGTATTTTTTACACCCGGCTTGAAGGTAATAATAAAATTGAAGCGCGAGAAGAATAATGCCCAACGTGCCTGACGAGAGTTCAGCCTCTTGGCAGAACCTATGTATTCGAGATTTTTATGATCGGTATACACAGTTATAGGATGTAATGAACCCTCCAACCAGTGTCGCCATTCATCAAATGCCAGTTTAATAGCTAATAGTTCCCTATTGCCAACATCATAATTTTGTTCCGCGGTACTGAATTTACGCGAAAAATAAGCGCATGGATGGAGACGCTCAGGGTTACCAGAATATTGTGACAAAACTGCACCCACTCCCAGCTCAGAAGCATCCACTTCAATAATAAAAGCTTTATGAATATCTGGATGCACTAAGACAGGTGCCGAAGTAAAGGCCCGTTTCAAGGTTAGAAAGGCCTCACAGGCAGAGGGGGACCAGTTAGCAGTAAAAGCCCCCTTGCGGGTAAGGTTGGTAAGGGGTGCAACAACATGGGAAAACCCTTTTATGAAACGCCGATAAAAATTAGCAAAACCTAGAAAACGTTGCAATTCCTTTAAAGTTTTGGGTTGGACCCAATCCTGAACTGCTGAAACCTTCCCCGCGTCCATCTCCAAACCCTGGTTGGTAATAACATACCCTAGGAAGGGAACTGTAGTGACTTCAAACACACACTTAGACAGTTTAGCAAATAAGTTGTTCTCTCTTAATTTTTGTAGCACCAACTTAACATGGTGTCTGTGCTCCGGTAAAGAATTAGAAAAAATGAGAATATCATCCAAGTAGATGACTACAAATCTACCGAGATATTCCCTGAATATATCATTAACAAAATCTTGGAAAACGGCTGGCGCATTACAAAGACCGAAGGGCATGACCAGGTACTCATAGTGCCCATCCTTCACATTAAATGCAGTTTTCCACTCGTCCCCCTGTCGGATGCGAATCAGATTGTAAGCCCCTCTCAAATCCAATTTGGAGAAAATTCGAGCTCCTGTGACTTGATTGAACAGATCCCCAATCAAGGGTAAGGGGTATCGTTTTTTTACAGTGATCTTATTCAAGGCTCGATAATCTATGCACGGTCTCAAGCCACCATCTTTTTTCTCTACAAAAAAGAACCCGGCCCCAGCAGGCGAGGTAGAGGGACGGATAAATCCTTTCCTAAGATTTTCGGTAATATACTCCCTCATTGCTTGCTCCTCGGGCAGGGTAAGGTTATAGATCTTTCCCCTCGGGGGAATTGTGCCAGGCAGCAAGTCAATGGGGCAGTCATAGGACCGATGTGGAGGAAGAGTATCAGCAGAGCGTTCAGAGAATACATCGATCCAATCAGCGTATGGCTGAGGTAATTCCTGTGGTAAGACTTGAACGCTTCTGAGGCCTGTATTAAAACAGTGACCTTTACAGTGGTCACTCCACTTGACCAACTCCCCAGCCCGCCAATCTAACACCGGGTTATGGAGTTGCAACCAGGGGTATCCCAAAACCACCGGAGTTTCCGGACAATCAAAAATAAAGAATTCAGAGTGAGAAGAGCCGACAATTAGTCTGAGAGGTGGGGTCTTGGTATTTATAGGACCTTCCTGGATTGCCTTTCCATTGATAGCTAAAACTTGTAGGGATCTTTCAAGAGGAACTACAGGGATCCCTAAGGTGGAGATCATGCTCCTGTCCAAAAAGTTTCCAGCCGCACCACTGTCTATGAAGGCGGAAACTGTCTGCTTAGAGGACCCCCAAAACAAATCAATAGGTACAAGCATCTTATTCTGGCGAGAGTTACAAACTGACTCACCCAGATCAGTACTCTCTACCTGGTCTGGGTGCGGAAGTTTTCCGCCGGTTTCCCCTTGTTGGGACAGGACCCTGCAAAATGACCAGAATTCCCGCAATACAGGCATAACCCCTCGGATCGCCTACGCTGTTTCTCCTCTTGGGATAAGCGGGTTCTCCCTAATTGCATAGGTTCTTCCTGGGAAGATGATGAGGTATTTTCTCCACGGGGAACCGGGGATCTATGACTCTGGACTGGTCTAAAGGACGTGGGAGCCCCGACTCTCTCCCTGGCCCTTTCTCTAAGACGTCGGTCTATTTTAATGGAGACCTGCATTAATTGATCTAGGTCCACTGGCGGGGGAAAATTGACTAAGGCATCCTTGATGCTATCCGACAGTCCCACCCTGAACTGACTACACAAAGCTGGATCGTTCCACCTAGCTTCGATAGCCCAGCAGCGGAATTCAGCACAGTAGTCTTCAGCCGAATTCCGTCCTTGTTTTAAGGCCCGAAGCCTATTCTCTGCGGTAGACTGTATATCTGGGTCGGCGTATAAAACGCCCATAGCATTGAAGAAGGCAGTCATTGATTGTAGAGCAATGTCATGGGACGGTAAACAAAAGGCCCAGGACTGTGGGTCTCCTTGAAGCAAGGAAATGACTAGGCCTACTCGTTGGACCTCTGTGCCAGAGGAGATAGGTCTTAACTTAAAATATAGTTCGCAGGCATTCTTGAAATTGGAAAATTTTGCTCGTTCTCCAAAAAATTTCTCAGGCAGTGGAATCTTAGGTTCGGAGAAATGAGGTGGTACAGAGGAAGTTGGCACTTGACGAGATTCCTGAGTGGCCACTCTTTGAGCGAGTTGGTTGATCGCTGTGGCCATAGCTTGCACCTGCTGTACCAGGTCATCCATTTTGTCGGCCTGTGATAATGTCACGCTCGGGGTAACTCCAGCCCTCTTAATAAGCTCACAACCCCCAATCTCCACAGCCAGCTTCACCTGTAGGAGCCCCCGCTTGCCGGGATGCAAGATACGCCTACCCGGGATCGGTTGCCCCCAGGACTTAATGGCTCAAAGGATGTAAGCTTATATGTGGGAGGACTGGAGAACCAATAGCAAGAGCGTGAGTGACGGAAGTCCAGAGACAGGCAATAGGTCGATAAGGGGAAGGCAGAGATCGTAGCGGCACCAGGGGTCAGGCAAGACGTAGTCGGGGTTCAGGCAGAGGTCAGCAACTGGGGATCAGGATCTAGAAGCGTCAGTTCAGGCAAAGGTCGGCAACAAGGATTCAGGATCGAGAGGCGTCAATTCAGGCAGAGGTCGGCAACAAGGATTCAGGATCGAGAATGGTCGTACAATCAAATCGGCAACAGGCTAGACTTCACAGGAGTAGGTAACACAGGGTTCTGAGCGAGCACGTCTCCTGGAGGAGGAAGCGGGGGGCGTGGCTGAGCTGGGCGCCGCTCGAGCCGACGCCGCTCGGCGCGGCCGCCGCACAGTGACAGCTGCAGCTGGCCGCCTGGAGACGTTGCTGGAACGGGGATCAGGTAAGCGGTTCCTGACACCTGTCTATGTTATCCACCATGGAAGGCGACCTTCTCTTACTGCACTCATGTTCCAGTAAAGCCAGTTCCTGTTACACCACAAATGTCTATCTGGATTTGACTCGGCTGCACCCACCACTATCACTCTGCAACAGAGCTCAACTGGTGCAGTGGAAAAATTCTTGTATTTGCAATCAGAAAGTCTACTAAGAACCTTACTAAAGGGCAAGAAAGCCACTCCTACTTTACCAATACAGAGCCACAGGAATATAAGAAACATGGAAACAGCATGCTGTTAAAGCAGAACAAATTCTGGAACTTTGCTGGGTTTTGTTCTGCTTTAAGTATATCACAAGTAAGAAGGGGCGGCACCAACTGATGTCCAAAGCTAGGTGTGCACTGCTCAGGCTAGCAGGAATTTACTATACCAAAACGACTGGTCGTTTAAGTAAATCACAGGTATGGCCGCACTAACCTCACACAAATGATTATTTTTACATTCCAGAAGATTAAAACAATGAGCTAAACCTGACAAAAAAATGCTTAAGAAGCCAAAATCAGGCATGGAATGCTTCATGGTGAGGAATGGAAAATAGCTGTGCACTGCAAACTGCATGACTCTATAGAGGGTTTGGCTGTTGTATTGGGGCACAACTATTTCCTGCACCCCATCGAACGGAGCTCTAATTGGAATATCTATCTAATGCAGAGCTCACTGGTAATGTAAGGGGGTTAGGTGAGTTTAGTGTCCCTGTGAACCAGGACCCACCCTGGGTATAGTTGCCAGATAGCATGGAGGTCTGCTATAAGCCACATCAAGATAATGAAACTATAATTTTACTGCCCACTTATGCCATTTAAACCAATATTTATTAATACTGAATGGCTGTATTTTGGACAGAGGTTTTGATATGGCAGTTGGCCTAGACAGTACCACCTTCAGAGCAGTACAGGTATTAGTCCAGTATGTTTAAAATTATGCCCCAACTGTGCCATCTTTATCCTCTATGCCATCCATAATTTCTTATTATTAGTTGTGGGCAGTAATTAGTAAGAGGCCAGTAAGAGTAGTATGGGGGAGTTCTTGAATAGTGTGTATGGATATTAACCCTCTAACAGTTTTGCCTGATCACAGCTGAGGCAGTGAGAAAGGGAGCTCACAGTTTTGCCTGAACAGACAGCTGACCCCTCCTATTGGATAACACCCTCAGTCTGTGTGCCAGGGACACCCTAAAGTTAACTCTATTCAGAGCTGTTCCTACAAATGGAGGATGACATTTTTGGGAGATAAAAGGTAGGGGTGGCCCTTAAGTGTTGTGGGGGGGGGGGGGTCCAGGATGGTTAAGGATGATGTGGCAATCTTTAAGGGAGAGTAAGGGTGGCCCTATGGTGTATTGAGCACTATAGCTCAGCCCAAGGTGGTTAAAAGCCTCTCAAAGGCCCTGGCAGACAGCGTTTCTGCTAGGGATGCCCTGCTGTGTGAATCCCCAGGCAAAATGGGTTTTGTGCCACTTTAAGGGGATCCTTGGTTGGGAGAGTAGTAGCATTTTTGATCCACTGGGGTATGGCGACAGAAAGAGTAGCATGGGAGGGTGGCACAAATAAGGTGGGTTAAAGTGGCATACCCCCCACGCCCTACTTAGGGGCGATGCAGCTGGCTTAGCAGTGGACCAGTTTTTTTTTTAAAGCAAAAATATCTATTTCTCTAGTTCTACACCCTAAGAAGAGAGTATCGGCAGGGGCTTTGGCCAAATGTATTCCACAAGTTCAGTGGGTTTTGGTCCGCTTTAATGAAGATACTAACATTTTAGCTGTGGGGGTCTAGAAATTTCGGATAAAGACCTTGGGCCTAGGGGGCCATCATGTACCATTAATTATTAATAAGGACATTTCATTCAAGAATAAGGTGGGTATAGAACCAGGTGGTTTCAAGTAGAAGTAGACCAGATAACATAATATTAAACTAATCAGGCTTCTGGGGTTAAAAGCATGTTTTACTTATTGTAGGAAATAATTCTGTTGATTAATACTAATTTGAATATGATATACCTTCTTTGAGACAAGTTCAAGAAAACCTAACTTGATAACACTGTTGACCTGCACAGTCGTTCTGATAAACCTATATATACAATATGATTGAATGACTGCTTGTAGTAGAGCATCAACAGCTTAAACCAGTGGTATAAAGTGCTTTATAGTGTTAGCAAGTGGCTGCAGAAATCCACCAAATGGACATCAATCTTGCAGGATTCAAAAACACTCTGACTCATTTCACCAGATCTGGCATCTTCACGGGCTTTGACCAGCTGGGCTAGAATCCCCCCACTGACCGAACTCAAACTTTTAAACTGAGCTCAGGGGGTTGGCCAGGGTCGGGGCGATGTACTCATACTGTCCATGGGCTGATAGTCACCTATGGTCACTCCAGGTGAGAATTCTTTTCATGGAGGGTTCAAACTAAATACTCAGACTGAGACAGTTTCAAGTCACAAACAATGATGTGCCTTTCACTTTATTAGGCATACAAGTCACAATAGCAATCAACAATTCTTCCCTGTCACGCTTCAGTCTTCTTAGTCCTCTGCTTGCCCTTAGGTTCCGGATAAGAGAGTGGCAGGTATAGCCCCTGCACTGGCCTCCTCTAACTTGGTACCCATTAAAGCATTCAGGTCCGCTTGGTTGCCCCTCTACAAGTGGCCAGCAGTCCAAGGTCCACTTCCAACGCCAGAGCCTGAGGTCATTCTCCCACCTGGGTCTTGTCTGGACTCCAAACCCTCTTCACCCCCTTGGGTCCCTCTCATACTCCACCCCAAGGGCCAATCAAATAGGGTGGTGGGCAGGCCCTCATTTAACCCATATGTGGCCCTGCCTTGGCTTTACCCTAAACCGCTTATCCTACCTACTATTTTACTTCCTATCCTTTGGGGTCTCTTGGGGAGTTTGGGAGGTGGTGGTAGAAGCTGAGACAAATGAAGCAGCAGAGGGAACCTCAGTTGTTTGCATGTTTTTTGGTGTCTCATCCACTGCAGCTTGTTTTTGGTTTGCATGTGCCTGATCATGCACGTGGTGCTGAGATTATTCACACATTTCCCTCCACTCCTCACTGCTACCCTCTTTCTCAGCCTCCACATTGCACAAAGCCACAGCAGTTGGCACTTGGGTTTAATCCTCCTCACAGATGTCCTGTGATGGTCCGCTTTCCACATCCTCATCCTCCAACACAAGTTGTTGGGCATCTGGGAACCTAATATCTGCAACTGGGGAGGGGCCGGTGGATGGCCCATGGAATTCTAGCGAGTTATCATAGAGCATGTCATGACATGGCTGAGATGGCCTTGTTTTGAAGAGGGTGAGGTGAAGGGCTCTGCACTTTCGGCAGAAGTGGAGTGGGTTGAAGACAATATGATAAAACTTCAAGCACTTGCACTGTGTGCCATATAATCTATCAATGCCTCAACTTGGTCAGGCCTCACCATTCTGGCAGCAGAATTGCGGCCTAAAAGAATACGCTGCAAACCCTGGTGCCTGCTTGCACCAGAGGAATGTGGCTGGCACGTATGTAATATGTCCTCTCCCTGCAGCACCAACCACATGACCAGCAGCATCATGACAATGTCCCTGTCTCTTATTTGCTGTTACTGACACTTGCAGTTACTGACAGTGGCCTGAAAAGGACAATTATCAGATGTGTGTATATGTGGCTCAGTAGCTGCTTGTCCCTGGATATACAATGAAAAGGACAATTAGCTGATGTTTTTCTATGTGCCTCAGTAACTGCCTGTCCCTGGTTTACAATGAAAAGAACAATTAGCAGATGTTTTTCTATGTGACTCAGTATTTAACAGCTGCCTGTCCATAGATTTACAATGAAAATGACAATTATCAGGTGTGTTTCTATGTGTCTCAGTAGCTGCCTGTCCCTGGATTAACACTGAAATGGACAATTAGCAAATGATTTTTGATGTGGCTCAGTATTTAACAGCTGCCTGTCCCTGGATTTACAATGAAGGATAATTAGCAGATGTCTTTCTATCTACGGGACTCAGTAGCTGCTTGTCTCTAGATTTATAACGCAAAAGGACAATAAGTAGATTTTTTTTATATGGCTCAGTAGCTGCCTGTCCCTGAATTAACAATAAAAAGGACAATTGGCAGGTGTTTTTTTTTATGTGGCTCAGTAGCCTATCCCTGGATTTACTATGAAAAGGACAATTTTCAGATGTATATATATATATATATATGGCTCAGCTGCCTGTCCTTGGATTTACAATGAAAAGGACACTTAGCAGATGTTTTTCTATGTGGCACAGTATTTAACAGCTGCCTGGACTTCTGGTACTCCCCTTTTTCTCCTAGTCCCCTAGAAGTAGACGACCAATCATAGTACTGGACCTGTGGTCTATAACTCAGCCAACCCATCTTCCCCCCCATGGCCAATTGTGTATTAGCATTGTGATTAGGTGTCAAAGTACAGTATGCTGATATATGTGCTGCATGCTACAGTACTGGAGAGTGGTCATGCCCACTGGCTAGAAATTTCAATGACTAGAAACTTCAAAATACATTTTCTTCACTTTGGCGGGTTCATTTAAAAAAACAAAAAAGGGTAACATTAGGAGCTTTATGGATATAGGAATATATGGTACATGTAGTTACCTGGACAATCCTTTTTAAAGTGGGTATAAGTACCATAAGTATTTAGAATGCTTTGGTAGATCAATGTAACTTTGGTCTGGAACTACACCTAAGGCTTGATTCAGAGACACATACACATGCACTTAGAAACATAGAAACATAGAAGGTTGACAGCAGAAGGATACCATACGGTCCATCTAGTCTGCCCTTATGTGTATACTGTATGTACTATTTAACTCAGGATAGATGTGTGCTTATCCCAGGCATGTTTAAATTCAGTGACTGTTGATTTTTCAACTACCTCTGCTGGAAGTTTGTTCCAAGCATCTACTACTCTTTCTGTAAAATAATATTTTCTAACATTGCTCCTGATCTTCCCCCCGACTAGCTTCAGGTTGTGCCCCCTTGTTCTATCATTAAGCTTCTTCTTAAAAACACTTCCCTCCTGAACCTTATTCAATCCTTTCACATATTTAAAGGTCTCAATCATGTCCCCCCTCTCCCTTCTTTCCTCCAGACTGTACAAATTAAGTTCTTTAAGTCTCTCCTGATAAGTTTTACGTTTAAGTCCTTCCACTATTTTCGTTGCCCGCCTTTGGACACGTTCTATTTGAATAATGTCTTTTTGCAGGTAAGGTCTCCAGAACTGCACACAGTATTCTAGCTGTGGCCTTACCAGGGCTCTATACAGTGGCATCACAACCTCCCTCTTCCTACTGGTGATGCCTCGAGCTATGCAGCCGAGCATCCTACTTGCTTTTCCCACTGCCTGGCTACACTGTCCACTCATCTTGCAGCTATCAGTAATCAGTACCCCTAAATCTCTCTCCTCCCTGGTCCCGGCTAACACAGTGCTGCCCATACGGTACTCAGAGCAGGGATTCCTTCTACCCAAGTGCATGATTTTACATTTAGAGACATTAAACTCTAGTTTCCACAGTTTTGACCATCTATCCAGTAAAGCTAAATCATTTTCCATGTTGCAGACACCTCCAGGAATATCCACCCTATTACTAACCTTTGTATCATCAGCAAACAGACAAACTTTTCCTACCAAGCTATCTCCTATGTCATCTACAAATATATTAAAAAGAATGGGGCCCAGGACAGAGCCTTGCGGCACACCACTTGTAACTCGCCTTTGTTCAGATTGCACACCATTTACAACAACGCTCCAATACCGATCCCTCAGCCAACTGGAAATCCACTGAACTATCCAGGGATTGAGTCCTACCTTCAATAACTTATCTATGAGCTCCATGTGTCTGTATTTTTTGCGAATTTTTGCCTTGTGTTTTGGTTTTTACGTTACTGTTTTCATGCGTATATGCGTTTACGTTAACGTGTATATGCGCATTCGATGGACGGATCGAAATCGTATATTTTGCGTTATGTCTGATAAGTTACGTTATTGGTATCGGCTTGTGTCTGATTTTAAGACCTGATTGCCAATGGACCTCCGCCCAAAATAACGGTTTCATTTTCGCTCCACTTACGGGATCATTTTGGACTCGGCATTCCTGTTGAAAATGTTTTGCGGCTATGTGGAGGAGTATGAGCGCCTTCAGCTCAATGGCATAACCTGCATCAGCATGGCCGAGGCCAGATTGCAACGGACACACATGAACATTGATCGCATGCATGACGTTGAGCTGATCGAGCTGACCCGACTCAATCGTGTTTCCCTCCATAAATTGTATAGCGAACTGCGGCCATGGTTAGCCCGCACCACGAGGAAGGGGCAAGCAATTTCAGGTATGACCAAGATGCTTGGCTGCCTGCAATTTTTGGCGAACGGCTCGTTCCAGAGGCTGGATGCCCTCTCCGTGGGGATGTCCCAGCCTACAAGCCGCGTGCTATCCAAGTTTCTGGATGGCATGGCTACCCTGTGTCCAAAATATATTTCCTTTCCGGATGACATGGTAGCTTGGAAACGTGATTAAGTTGGGATTTTATAATATCGCCGACATGCCCAATGTCATGGGTGCGATCGATTGCACCCACGTTGCCTTAGTCCCACCCGCAGCCAATGAATACATCTATAGGTAAGTTAATTATGTCATTTTTTTATATTATTTAGCCAAACTAAATTTTAACTATCTAGTAATCCCTCCTTCTCAAGTCTCTCTTTAAACCAGTTTAGAATGCATACCTTAAACCCTACTTCTCAAGTCTCCCTTTGAACCAGTTTAGAATGCATACCTTAATCCCTCCTTCTCAAGTCTCCCTTTGAACCAGTTTAGAATGTATACTTTAACCAACACTTATCATGTAGGCCTTAGAAAAGCATTTGAATGCTGACCTTAATTAGTCCTTAGCATGTTCACCTTAATTTTCAAACACATCCATATTATTTTTATATTTATTTAGACTTATGTCCTTTGCTATTTAGTTTGGTATTGTTGAACTATAATGTTTATTTGTTTTTTTAGGTAGGGTTTTTGGTGGATACCTTGGCTTTTTGTAATTTTTAATTTTTTTTTTCAGGAACCGCAAGATGTGCCACTCGCTGAACATACAAGCAGTGGTTGGTCCAGACATGCGATTCCTCAGTGTCCTTGCAGGGTATCCAGGGTTGTCCCATGATGCATATATATTGAGGAGTTCAGGCTAATATACTCGGTTTGAGTCTGGCGAATTATCTGGTGAATGGCTCCTGGGTAAGTTTGTTCAAATTGCATCATCCCCTTTTCACAGTATGCCTTAAAATATAGTTGATGATCCATGTCTTAACCTATGGCTGTTTTTAGCCCTTGATGACATGTTAAATAATAATGTTGCTTAGAATGTGTAATTAATGTTAGTATTTTGTTATTCTTTCAGGGGATTCTGGATATCCACTGATGCCGTGGCTCCTGACGCCCGCCGCAGAATGCGGCCCAGGAGTCCTATAATCGGGCCCAGCGCAAGACCCGGGCAGTCGGGGAGAGGGCTTTCGGCCTTTTGAAGTCAAGGTTTTGGTGTTTGGACCATACAGGGGGGGCACTGCAGTATGACCCCCAACAAGGTTATAAAATTATTTTAGCATGCTGCGTGCTCCATAATTTTGCCCTGAGGCAGCATGTCCCCCATTATGTGGATATGCCCCCCTCTCCACCCAGGCAGGAACCTGATGAATTTTATGATGGCACCCCGATTGCTTCTGGGCAATCTGTCCGTGCCTAGCCTATCTTATTGAGAATTCTTTTTCTTAATATTCGTATAGTTTGTTATTGTTTTTGTCTTATTTGTATATTTGTTGCCTATTTGAAGGCCTTTTTTTGGGTTTAATAATTTTGTAATGAGTTAATTACAAAACAATTTACACCTGATTTGAGCGTAATGCAGTATATTTTCTCATGTTTGTCATTACAAACCTTCATTAATGTAAAAAGCCCACAAACATAAATGCATCAACTTAGCCCATAACAGCTAAAGTCCCATTCCATACATTTTCAGTAAACATGTAACATTTTTTTGGAAGGGCACTCGCAGATTCCATGGACATCCATTTGCAAACGTAAGTATACATTGGGCCAGACAATTGTCCACATCCAGGAGTTCTAAGCTAACTTACTCTAGGCCGAAGGTTCCCCGCCCACCAACATCAAGATCCATAGGGAGCACGACTTTCAAGGGGAATAGTAGGACAGGAATACATAGGGCCACATACACTCCCTCTCTTGCTTGTGCCACATTTCATCAGTGCAATGTTGCAAGGCCGGAGTATGCAAACTCTAGGGCTGCAAGTTATTTTTCCAGCCTATGACAGTCAGCCCCCATGCCAGTCCAGTTCAATCTTTTCCATGGCCCAATGGTGATGCTCTTCAGGCAAGAATGTCCCCCAATGTTGCCAACAAACAGTCAGCCAGCATTTCCTTAGGCCCAAGCCTGCTGCGTGGGAGCTTGAGCGTGTACTTGACTGAGGTTAAAACTCAACCATTGCCTAGTGGGGTATCTGAGCACTATAATGAGCTTTATGGGCGAAAAAGAAACCAGCAAAGGCATAAGCCACCAAATCTTGGTTGCGCTCACCACACAGGTAAATAGGGTTGGGATGGAGAGGAAAGATGTTGAGATCAGATCCAGGTCAAATTCTTAATATTGTTGTTGGCCATAATAATGTTGAGGTTGGCCTTGGAGGTGGCCCAATACCTGGGCATGTGTGGCATTCATAATCTGCCTTTGCTCCAGCATCTGTCTGTTGCTAGTGCGAAATTCATCTAGCATGGCAGTGAAGTTGTTATTTAAGGTGGCCATTTGTTCTACTATCTGTTTGTTGCTAGTGTGAAATTCATCTAGCATGGGGGTGAAGTTGTTATTTAAGGTGGCCATTTGTTCTGCCATCTGGCTGTTGCTCGTCCTAAATTCTGTCAGCATTGTGGTGAAGTTATTATTGAAGGTCTCTAATTGTGCAGTAATCTGCTCTGTGGTTCTTTGAGTCACCTGCCTAAAGTAACGGCTGTCATGGCACCATGCTGACTCCGGCACGTGCCTCCCCTGTGAAACTGGTCGATGTTGCTGACTGCATCTTCCAATTCCCCGGGTTTGAGCGCCTGCAGATGCTGGAGGTCTAGGGCGAGCAACAGTACCAGATGTACTAGGCAAAACCTCTGCAGCAGAGCTAGCACTGGGGACTGTAGGCTCAGTTTCAGCCAGCTGGCCATGATGGGCTGGCAGCATGCGTCCAGCTTCACTCTGCTGCCGAGGATTTGGTGCAGTAGGATGCTGGGGCAGTGGCAGATTAGGTTCCAGGGGGGTAATTTCAAAAGGTAGGATTCGCCTGGCATCCTCCTCCTCCATATGCTGCATTACATCTATTAGTGGAGGAGTCTGTTGGGACATGTGAAAAACTGTGTCAGATTTTTTGAGAAATATATTTTTGAACAAAATTAGTCATGTTCATTCACATGCATCACCAGTTACAGCAAAGTACACTTACCCTATATAGCTGGGCCTGTGTCTTAGGCAGCAGGGAAGTAGATGGCGTGGTCAAACTGGAGGAGGCTTCCACACTTGCAGAGGCATGATGCTGAGCTGGGGTTAAAATTAAATGGCACGTAAACACACAAACATTCCTTGATGAGCCTGATGAGTAGATATGCTTTAGAACACACGGGGCAAAGCAGGAATGACAACTCCCCCAACTGTTAAAGTGGACCTTCCCAATGAATCTGAGTCTATCTTATATGTATGACTCACCCTGTACCTACAGATTGGTCACCTTAAAAAATACAAACATGCATGTACTGCATGTTAGGAGGCTTTACACATCCAAAATGGCGCCTTAGGGGCCAACAATCAGCTTACAAATAGCATTTGCCTTCTGAGTGTGCTGCTGTGCATTCTTGCAATGATGACCTTTCCCTGACCCCAGCTCAACTTTGTCTGACCAAAGCACAGCTAAAACCCCAGTGGTATAAAGAACAAGAGGTAAGTGATCACAATTTTTTTAAATATTCACATTAGATGCAGTGGTTTTGAAAGCTAAATTGTTTGTTATTTTCAATAAATCATGCTGAAGGTCATGTATAGACTGAAAACTTTTCTAAGGACCATGAACTACTGCACCCTGGGAGAGTGTCCATCATTAACCCCATTCCTCAGCCATTCAACACCCGTCTACAAAAGTAACCTCCCCTCAAACACAATCCCTAGGGGCCTGTGTTGATATTTGCGTGTGAGCCTCATTTAAAATGTTTCCAATAACTCTCATTAAAACAATCATTACTAAACTGCAGAAATTTCCTGGGTGTCCGTGTCCCATGTGCCAGAGAGGCCCTGTAATGCTGCGGGGTGGATCAAAGCCAGGACCAGTTCCTCTGCTCTGGTGTATTGCAATTTTGTGGGGAAGCCTCCACCTGTTTGCAACCTGAAAATAAGACAAGCAACATTATTTTTCATTGTGGTCATTACAACAAGCTGCAAAATGCAAACATCAAATGTACCCGTGATTCCGTTGTTTGTTCTGCTTTTTCCTTACTGCATATTTGAGGTCAGATATATTCTAAGTATACAGCACGTCCTGTTCCAGAAGATATTCCTTACACTTGGGTTATACATCCAGTAAATGGCGCTGGACTGCAGAGACAGAAAAGTGGCCCCTCCCAGCCCCATATATACCAGGGACCTCCCACAAATTCCCCATTTCTTCTCTGCAGTTTGGGCTGCGATGACTAGAAGATGGCTCTCTCTACTCGCAGGTGAGCGGGGCTATTAGCCTGCGGCCCTGTAGGACTATTCCCACCCATTTCCTTTTACTGCATCCCAGCTTAGGCTGCACTGGTTCGGGTGAAGGTAGGCAGCACCGCTGCTAGGTGCTAAGAAGCGCTGCTCCAACCGCAGTCCCCCACCAAAGGGTAGGCGGTACAGGCCCATGGTGAGCCTTATGGGTTGCCCCTCCCGCATCTTATGCCTCTCGGCCCCTGTCCCCGCATTGACTCCCTTAGGCTGGCCTTCGCTTCCCCTTCACTTTATATATATATATATATATAATATATGTTTTATGCGATGATGCCTTTTTGAATTGGTTGCCCTGGTTTCTTTTGCCGCCGGACGCTTGTACTCCGCTCCGCGGTCAGCGGCGACATCACCTCAGGCACAGCTGCGCCATCATTTGCTGGCTTTGTCATGTGGGCGAGTTTTCGCGCTCTTTGGGGGGGGGGCTTGCGGCTGATGCGTTCTGCATCACTGTCTCCGCGGCCAGCCCCTTGATATATATGCGGGCGCCATTTTAGTTTTCTGTTGTGTGTGTCTCGCGTCTCCCTATCGCGGTCTGTAAGTGCCCCTGTGGGCTGATTTATTTTGTATTTATCTGTATTGCACATTGCTTACGGGATCTTTTTGCTTATGTCTTGCAGGCGGGTCAAACTTTTGTGGTTTCTCCCAGTCCTATCCCCTCTATTTAGTGTTAATTCCCTATTGGAGGGCTATTGTACTTTTTATCTCCCACTTCCCTAGTGGGCTATTGGGGAATCCCGGGTAGCCTTATTGGCGTCAATCCCAATTGGTCTATTGTGCCACAATAATCACCATATGGAGGCTTCTCAGGATTTTTTTATGTGCCTATTGTCTATATGTGTTTCCAATATCGGCAGAGACCCCAGAGCACGCTTGATTGATTGTTTTTGATTTGAGTAAGGCTGTGCCCACTAATATTTACATTCAAATGTGTGGTGTAGCCATGGGGGCGCGGTGTGCCCCCTCAGTGGCCAATTTGTTCCTGGGGTGGTGGGAGAGGGAGGTAGTAGGAAGTGAGGAACTATTTCAACATCACCGGCACGTGTTGGGTTGGCACAGATACATTGATGATGTGCTGGTGTTATGGCAGGGCACCGAGGAACAGTTTAATGAATATTTGGAGTGTCTGAATAACAATAATCTAAATATCTTTCTTACGGCTCAGATTTCATCTAAACAGGTTGCGTTCTTGGACCTTCTGATTACAAATGTGGGAGATGGCACAATACGCACCGGGCTATATAGAAAAGATACGGCTGTCAACTCGCTCTTACATTATAAGAGCTTCCATTTAACCAGTCTTAAACAAGGCATTCCGGTGGGGCAGTTCCTGCGTGTACGCAGGAATTGCTCCAACGATGAAGAATTTGAACAACAAGCTGGTGACCTTGCACAACGGTTTCGAAGAAGAGGATACCCAAAGGCGGTGGTGGAAAGGGCTCGTTCACGAGCAAGAAGTACACCAAGATCAGGCCTTTTAATACCTAAACAAAGAACACGTAAGATCCCTGAGGTAAGGTACGTAACAAGATACAACAGTGATTGGTCTAAATTAAGATCTATATTGAAAAGGCACTGGAGCATTTTGGGCACAGACCCACAGATAGTCAAGTGGATAGGAGGGGGCCCACGAATGACGGCACAACGGGCCCCTAGCATAAGGGATAGGATATGCTCTAGCCATTATAGGGGCACATCAAACTGGCTACGAGATAGTGCTGGGACAGGAGGGAATCACCCCTGTGGGGGGTGTTCCATATGCCCCCATATGGTAAAAGGTAAGAATATCAAAAACTTACAGACAGGAAAACAATTCTCAATACGTCAATTTATCAACTGTAGAACATCAGGAGTGATTTATGCTATTACATGTGGGTGCCCGAAGATGTATATAGGGGAGACACGCAACACCCTGAAAGCAAGGGTACAAGCCCACCTGTCCAGCATTCGGTTAGCCTCGAGGAACATATCATTGGGAAAAATAGTACCACCAGTGGCCTCACACTTCTTGAAGGAACATCAGAGCGATACCAGTAGCCTGAGGGTTATGGGCATTGAAAGGGTGAGTTTGGGTCCACGGGGGGGAGATATAAAGAGATTACTACAGCAGAAGGAGTTACGATGGATTTATCATCTGAACTCACAGGCCCCTACAGGATTGAACGAGGACCTGGCCTTCACACCATTTTTGGGGAGGTGATTTCACACTCACATTTTGTGTCAGGTTAGTATTTAAGTTTATTTATGCACGTCAAGAATGGGTAAGTTGGTTTATAACATGTTCACATAATTTTTGGGCACTCTTTGTTTCTGGGGCAATTGGGGTTGTTAGTAATAACACAGTTTCACAATTATGGTACTTATATATATTTTTTATTTAGATATCACAGCACTGTTTTGTAAGTCACAGTACCAGGTCGCACATTCAAGGAAGACATCTCCTGAAATAATGAAAAGTTGGGGCTGGAATAAGTGATCCCTGGAGTCACCTTCGTCACTCAGCAGTCTGCATTTGAATGTATCTAAAGAGTAAAAATAATATTGTGTAACCCAGTAAGGGGAGTCCATGTTTATTGAAAACATGGACCACATAGCAGCGATTTGATCTCTTAGGGGGTTCATAGTCCTTTTGTGGACATATGTGGGACATATTGGCATTGTCACATATACACACATAGGACGGTTTATTTGACACTCTTATTCCGTGTTCTGGGTTGGTAGGTATAGCATTTGAAAAGGAGACCATGGTATATTGGCCCCAGGATATAGTTGAATCTCAAAGATGGAGATATCCTTAATAATTAGGGAATGGCAGAGGTTGTAACTACATAATGTATAAAAAAGAACAAGCCTTGCCTTGGTATATTAAAATAGATAGAGATAAAAATATGGTGACCAATTTACTTACTAGTATATAGATATGATCTGTTAGGCATGTAGAAATAGGTGTTTTAAATAGTGACATATGTGAATAGTAGTAATTCATTAGATAACGTAATGTACATACATTGGTGTCCAGTTTTGATAATAGTATGTTTAAATGTTATTAGTTAGTACCTTGAATACTCACCCAATCCAGCCTGTCATCTCCCGCAGACCAAGCCAGGGTTTTGCGTTCCATTGACACCGGAATTGCATTTCCGGTGTCTGGAGCGCAAACTCCGTGACGCACGTCCGGCCGGCATGTGTCACGTGAGCGGCTGCAGGGTGACGCGCTTCCGGCTGGTGCGCGTCTGCCCGGGACCGCAGCGTATGGCCGGTGTTTGGCCGGGGAACGGGCAGTGGTGAGTATTTAAGGGAGAATGGGGTGAGGGCATCTGAATCTTGGCCCTGCCCTGGAGAGAAGGGAGAGGAGGGGGTCTGTGTGGCTTGTTACTGGAACATCTGAGGTACTGTGTCTTGTTATGTATGTGTCTGTTTTTTTTCCCCACGGCTGTCCTTAGGATGAATACGAATAATTTGTGATTTATGGCACTTAGCACTTTATGTAAATATTACCTGATTTTTTTGCACATTATTGAGATTTATAGCAATAGGTTTATGAGATAGGCACTGGTAGATAGGCAGCAATGGGCATTTAAAACAGTAACAGACAAATATATGTTATTAATTAATTGAGCCATAAGGGCGTTATCCATCTGGACACTCTGGTCAGAGTTGTCCTGCCCCCCCTCCACACATTCTGGTCCTCCCCCCCCTTTCTCCTTCCCCCGCTCTCGGTGGGACTGTGTGTAAATATATGTATTTTAGTAATGTTTTTAATCCTATGTATGTATATAGTAGAAATAATTGAATAAAGCAATACTAAGTGTTAATTAAAACGGAGTGGTGCCATTCACTATAGGGTGTGGATTAAGGGAGTGTGGGACTCTCTAGATTGGTGGGATACGTAGTAGGTGCACATATGTGCCTCCACCCCTAGTTTGTGCACACCCTTTACTAGAAATTTAGTGGGTGCGGTCTTTCCGGTCTGGTTCACACTAATATTTACATACGAGGCTTCTCAGGATAATGTGCTTGGGGTTCCTTCGGGACAAGCCCGGCTGTGTGTGGCGTGTGGGGTATCCCCTATAAGTGATGATGTCAGGGTGTGTGTACACTGTGCCCAGCAGACGCTTGCATTGCAGTCTGGGTTACCGGTGGCTGAGCCTTCCCCCCCCCCCACGCTTACATCTGACTCCTAGTGAGGTGCATACCAGTGGGGAGTCTCAACCTGATTTGGCTACTCGGGCGGCCAGCATTGAGAGACATATTGCTGGCTCTGGCCCGCGTAAGGCTTCTGCTAAGAAGCGGCATTTATCACCTGGTGTTTCCCTCTTTCCTAAGAAGGCAGAGGAATTTTTTGATGTTACCGGTTATACCCCCCTAGAAGAGGGGGAATTGTTTTCTGATTCAGAATCATTTGAGGAACATTCTAGAGAGTATGGTGCCGATTCTGGGCATGACCCATGGGCTTCAGATGATACTGACAGGCTTTTGGCTCACATTTTTAATGTACTCTGTATCTCTCCTCCTACCGTGGCTCCGTGGCAGCAGGGGGAGCTGTTTCATACTGTTAAACCCCGCTTGGAGTTTCGTGAACAAGCTCATTTTAATAATCTGGAGCTCAAGGAGTGGGAACGGCCTAGCCGGCTCCCCGGGGTGCCAAAGTGTTGGGATAAACGGTATCCCTTTCCTGCTGAAATGGTTAAACAGTGGTCATGCCACCTCCCGAGGTGGATGCTCCAGTTCTGGGGTTGTCTAACACATCCGTCATGCATTTCCCTGACTCTACTACACTGAGGGATGGGGAGGACAGGCGCATTGATCAGCTGGCTTGCCATGCTTTTGCCTGTGTGGGGGCCACACTCCGTCCGGTCTGTGCCTCTGCTATTATGGCTGTTGCTATTAAAAGCCTGCTCAGGGGTCTCTTAGATGGGGCCCCTGATGATGCAGGTAGTGAAGAGTATAGAGCTCTTCTGCTTTGTGAGGAATTTGTTGCATATGTTCTCTCTGCCTTGGATGATACCATTAAAAAGTGTGGCAGGGCTTCTGCCTTGTTGGTTGCGATACGCTGCTCGGTCTGGCTGCGCCAGTGGGCAGCTGACAACGCCGCTTAAAACACTGGGTTTCCCTTCAAGGGGCTGCGCCTCTTTGGTGAACGTCTGGACTTGTTTGCTAAGGGAGGGAAGTTGCCTCAGCATAGAAGGCAGCCCTGGTCCTTTCAGGGTTCAGGTAACTTTTCTCCTTCCTTCAGGGGCTCCAGAATTGGACGGGGAACTTCCTTTGCTGGAGTCCGCAGAGATTTTTGGGGCAGGGGCAGAGGATATGGCTGCCCTGGCCCCCCTGGGGTCCCAAGATTAAGTCCTCCCCCAAGCCTCCTCAGGCATGAAGGGGCGCCCTCACCCATTTGGGTGGGGGGACGGCTTTGGCTCTTGGCTCATGTCTGGAGGCTTCACGTCTCAGAACGGTGGATTCAGGAGGTAGTGTCCTCCAGTTACAAGATAGAGTTTACAGCCTGGCCGCCCCCAAGATTCATCAAATCTCGATTAGCTCGAAACCCCCTGTCAGCTCAGGGTCTGTCCCTGGCTGTACAAGGCCTTTCCGTAACTGGGTGCCCTTGAGGGAAAGGGGCAAGGGCTATTATTCCAATCTTTTCATTGTTCTCCAAAAAGGAGAACAATCCATCCTGAATTTGAAGCACCTCAACAAATTTGTCAGATTCAGACACTTTCGCATGGAGACTCTGTGCTCAGCTGTGACTTTCCTACGCCCAGGGGACATGACCTCTGTAGACATCAAGGATGCTTACCTTCATGTTCCTATATTTCCAGGTCATCAGAGATTCCTCAGGTTCACTCTGGAAGATCAGCACTACCAATTTGTGGCCTTGCCCTTCAATCTCACCTCGGCTCCCAGGGTATTCACCAAAGTGCTGGCAGGAGTGATGGCTCTGCTGAGATCTCAGGGCATTCGCATTCTTCCCTACTTGGACGACATGCTTATCGCTTCTCAGTCCTTCCATCAGGCAGAGCTGGACACTCAGTGGGTGGTGTCCACACTGGAGTCATTCGGATGGGTGATCAACCACCCCAAATCTTCCCTGTCTCCTTCCTTGGTGAAGTCTTTTCTGGGCATGATTCTGGATTCAGCTCAGGTCAAGATCTTTCTTCCTCAGCAGAAGGTGGAGATCCTTCAAGAGAAAGCTCAGCTCCTGCTGTCTTGTCCTCATCCATCCATCAGACAGGGAATGCAGCTGGTGGGCCTGATGGTGTCCTGCTTCGAGGCGGTTCCATATGCTCAGTTTCACATGAGGCCTCTTCAGCTTCACCTCTTGTCAGTATGGGATCGGGACCCTGTGTCCTTGAATCAGGTGTTTGTCCTGTCCCCTCTAGTCAGGCGGTCTCTGTCGTGGTGGCTGGACTCAAGGAACCTGCTGGGGGGCAGATCATTTCTGGCCCCCTGCTGGAAGACTGTCACCACGGACGCCAGTCTGACAGGTTGGGGGGCTTTTGGAAGTTCCTGAAATTCCAGGGTCAGTGGGGCCCTCATGAAGCCCATACCCCTATCAACATTCTGGAGTTGAGGGCGATCAGGTTGGTTCTCCCCCATTTAACCCCACACCTGCGGGGTCGGGCTGTTCAGGTCCGCTCGGACAACCAGACGGCGGTTGCCTACATCAATCATCAGGGAGGGACCCGGAGCAAGAGGGCCCTCAAGGAAGTGTCCCTGATATTGTCCTGGATGGAGGAGAATGTTCCCTGCATCTCTGCTATGTACTCTCGTCTGGGAGAATGGTCCCTTAGCAGCAGGGTGTTTCGCTCCCTGTGCCACCGCTGGGGTCAGCCGGATGTGGATCTGTTTGCATCCCGTCACAATCACAAGCTTCCAGTCTTTGTCTCTCTGTCCCAGGATCCTCTTGCCTTGGCCATGGATGCCCTGGCAATGTCTTGGACGAGGTTGCAGCTCCTGTATGTGTTTCCCCCGTTTCCCCTGCTGGGCAGGGTGCTGCGCAAGTTCAGGAAGGGGTGCCAGCCATCCTGGTGGTCCCCTGTTGGCCAAGAAGAGTGTGGTTCGCAGACATCATGCAGCTGGCAGTAGATCAGTACGCCCTGCCCCGGGTTCCAGATCTGCTCACTCAGGGGCACCTACGCCACCCCAATTTACAAACGCTGGCTTTGACGGCCTGGCTGTTGAAACCTCCATCTTCAACCTGCCTTGGTTGTAAATACCATGATCAGGGCTCGGAAAAGGTCCTCTTCTGCCATCTACTACAGGGTTTGGTATACTTACACTGACTGGTGCGAGTCTAACTCGCTTCCCTGACGTGTGTTTCTATTCCTAGGATTCTGGAGTTTCTCCAACATGGTTTGTATCTGGGTCTTCAGCTCAGTACTCTGAAAGGTCATGTTTCTGTCTTGGCCATTTTTTTTTCCAAAGATCCTTTGCTCAGCATCCCCTGGTCAAGACCTTTTTCCAGGGGGTTACTCACGTGCATCCCCCACGTAAGCCTATGTTACCAGTCTGGGACTTGAACTTGGTCTTATCTGCCCTGCAGGGGTCTCCATTTGAGCCCTTGCAAGGGGCCCCTTTGTCCATTCTTATGCTTAAGGTGGTCTTTTTGGTGGCTATCACTTCTGTTAGGCGTATTTCTGAATTGGCGGCGCTTTCCATCAAGCCTCCTTATTTTGAGAGACACCAGGACAAGGTGGTGTTTTGTTTTAAGCCAGATTTTCTGCCTAAGGTTGTTTCTGCCTTTCATCTCAATCAGGACATTGTTTTGCCTTCTCTTTGTCCTAATCCTAGTAACCCTAAGGAGAGGGTTTTACATTCTTTGGATGTAGTCAGAAGTTCTATTTGGTGGCTACTGAATCCTTCAGAAAGACTTATGCTATTTTTGTGCTTCCGCCTGGACCTAAGAAAGGTCTGTCTCCGGCTAAGTCCACTATCAGCAAGTGGATCCGTCAGGCTGTGGTACAGGCCTACTCTGCTAAGGGGAAGGAGCCTCCCTTCCGCCTTACTGCTCTTCCACTTGTGCTATTGGTGCCTCTTGGGCTTTTCAGCACCAAGCTTCTGTTGAACAAGTTTGCAAGGTCACTACTTGGTCTTCTGTTCATACTTTTTCAAAGTTTTACAAGGTTGATGTTAGGGCCTCAGCTGATGCTGCTTTTGGCCGCAAGGTTCTGCAGGCGGCAGTGGTTTAAACTTTCTGCTGTTACCTTTGGGGATCCCACCCTACCTTACGGACACTGCTATTGGATGTCCCAAGTGTAAGGAATATCTTCTGGAACAGGACGTGCTGTATACTTAGAATAATACAATTCTGTGATTACTCACCTGTAGAATTGGTATTATATGTATACAGCACGTCCTGTTCCACGCCACCCTTGTTATAATTTTTCTTACCTCTGTATGGTGATTGTTCAGTTTTTGTAATGGTTATAATTCTCCCGGTTCCATTTTAACTGCTTTTCAATACTGGGGAATTTGTGGGAGGTCCCTGGTATATATGGGGACGGGAGGGGCCACTTTTCTGTCTCTGTAGTCCAGCGCCATCTACTGGATGTATAACCCAAGTGTAAGGAATATCTTCTGGAACAGGACATGCTGTATACATATAATACCAATTCTACAGGTGAGTAATCACAGAATTGTATTTTTTTACTGGATCTGCTCAACATCTTTCCTCTCATCCCCTGCTGCATTCACCTGTCTGGTGAGGTCTTCCCAGATTTGGTTTTTGCGCACTTTGCTAGTAGCTTTGGATTTGCGGCCATATAGCTCTTCAAAATGCACTGTTAGCCCACTTGCCAAGGCGAGTGTTTTTGCCTCACCAAACCGCCCGCTCAATTGCCCTCGCCGCAAGGTTCTGCCTAATGGTTGCTGTTCTGGCTCTTCTCTGGTTGTTGACAATTCAGGGGACATTCTTACCTGAGTGTGGGGAAGAATAGGCCGTCATGTTACTCGAAAAAGAATGGACTGGACTGGAATTAGGACTGGGGGTCAATAATACCGCAAAGGAATTGAGGTAAGCATTACGTGTGCAAAATGAAGAAAATACAAAGCGCGAAGGAATTGAGGTAAGCATTAAGTGCTCAAAATGAAGAAGAATGAAACCATGAAGGAATTGAGGTAAGCATTGTAGCAGAAGTGAGTGAGAGAATAGTTGAGACGGAGACATAAATGAGTTAATTTAGGTGTGTGCATGCGTGAGTTAGGACAGATTTCCGTCTGGGCGTTTATTTATAGAAAAAAGTGGGATTCAAAATCTAACGGGAAACGTAAATATTTTGGTTAGAGGCGGCGTTGGAAAAACGAAAAAAACGGAAGCCTACATTGTTTCCTAAGTAACGTAAACGAAGAACGGAAGCAGAAAAATGACATTCTCGTTGGCCTACGCAGCGACGAACAGTTTACAGAAGGCTCCCGCTGCCTGCTTAGAATCACGCATACACACATACGCCAACGGAAACAAAACGAAAAAAAAATAGATCGACTCAAAAACGAAAAAGATTTTATGTCTCTCTGAATCAACATTCATATTCAGATTTGTATTTGTTTATTAATTAATACATAATGACACATGCACATAACACTGGAAGTGAGCCCGATGTTTTTATTCTGATTGGTTAAATGGGCATAAAGTAAATCTCCAGCCCAAGTTGTACTTTTATGCTTTAGTCATTTAAAGTCTTATTGTGATGTCACTGGCTCTGAATTATTTGTTAAGTTCATCTTGCATCAATCGAGGTTAAAATCAAAAGACTCTCAATCTGGCCATAGATCTTACCAGTCATATTTATTTTGCAAATGCATTCACAATAGGCAGAATAAATCAGGGATGTTAAAAACAAATCTATACCAGATTATTTTGGGCTCTGGCCCAGGAATTTCCTTTACGGAAAGCCTCCAGGATGATTTGCATTTATGAGAGCATTGACAATAATTCATTTGGCGAGTGCTCTGTTCCCCATCCAGCTAATCAATGCCGGGAGATATATGGGCATTTACCTTTAAAAGCTCCATTAAAAAGTCTAGGAGGCCTAGAATCCTTTACAGTCACCTTTATTGGCCCTGGGGAAATTCTAAGAGCAGGAAGCCTGCCGACAGTTCCATAGCATAGATTAGTCTGGGTTCATTTTCCTTTTTCAATTTGCCATGGATCTGGGCTCTTCCAGGCCATGATATACAAGGTTCTGCTGCCTTCAGGAGAATTCCATGTCAATCAGCAGAGGGAAGTCCCTCCAGGCCCACAAGGAATCCTATGAAAAAAGAAATGGCCCCACCACTAATGAAGCTGCACATATCCATCTCAGAACTGCCATCATTTAACTCCAGGGGGACAGCCGAGCTCTCCGATCATTAGGTGTCTTCACGGATAGATGATCCTGGGTGATCAGTGGCTTATATACCAATGAGATATGACAAGAGGACATCAGGGTCTTTTGTACAAGCCAGCCATCAGGATGAAGATGAAGCAAGTGATGTTTTGTACGATATCTGAGTTATTACACAGCCAAGGGAAAATACAACAGGATATACAGGAATACAGGAAAAGAAAGACTAAAAGTAGACAAGAGGAAAATAAGAGAAAATGTGGGAAAGAAGGAAAAATTAATGTAATAGGAAGAGAATGTGAAAATGGAGAGGATGTAGGGAATGTGCAAAATAGAAAGGAGAAACACTATAGGGTGAGAGAAGGAGATGTAACAACAGAAAAATGGAAAGAACATGGAAATGAGAGCAAGACGGGGGCGGGGATATGATAAAAAGAGAAAATGAATAAGGGAATGAGATCTGGATAGAAGGAATATATAAAAACAAGAGAGTGGTGAAGAATTCAAGAGAGTTGAATAGGGATAGAAAAAGAGAGGGAAACAATTTGGAATCCAGAGAAAAAGGGGAGAGCAGAAGCTAGAGATAAAGTAAGGGCGAGGAAGAAAGAGGAAAATTGTGGGGTCATAAAATAATAGAAATGCAGGATGCAGGAAAATCCCCCCTTATAGAGAGGTTGGGATACCACCCTTGGCGATCGCACACCTCGCACGATCCAAAGGCTGGCCATAGTCATGCCCAAACCGTGCTGCACTGGTTGTATTCACCAACATGCTGCCAGAGGAGTTTGTAATATCCCTGGCTTCCAGTAGCATAATTAAATGTTTGAAAATTAAATAGGCCCCTGTCGTGGCTCATCCCAGTACCATTATTCCTGTTACCTTAAGAGGATTAAAACAGCTGAGACAAATGGTGCTCCTTTTTCCCTTACATGATTTCAACTGAACACAAATCTTAGTATTAAGGTGGAGGTGCAACAATTATGGGGCCCCTCTGAACTTCTGGGCTTGTGTGCAGCCAAACCCCCTGGACTCTCTATAGTTATGCCCCTGCTGGCTTCTCTCTAGTGGTGGGAATGCAAAAGTTCTATATGAAAGAAAGAAAGAAACCAAGAAAGAAAGAAAGAAAGAGAATAACACTACCTGACTGCTAATTCCAAACCATGCTGCAGCAGTTGTCTCCACCAGCAGCACACTGTCACATTGTGGCATAACAATGTGATGGGGCCCTAGTGCGAACATTAAATAGGTCTCTTTCAAGGCTCATACAGTAAACATTTTTTCTGTCTTTTAACTCAACTACTTGGATGCAACTAAATAGATAGAGACTAAAACAGCAGAGACAAATGGTGCTTCCTCTCTGTAAATGATGGCAAGTGAGCATACTGTATAAGACGTCCACAGGGTGTAGAGGAGGAATCTAAGAAAAAAATAAGTGTTTTATAATCTATATATGACTACATTTATTATGTAGTACATAGACAAGTACCATATTTCTCGCCCTATAAGACGCACTTATCCCCAAAAGTGAGGGCAAAATAACCAAAGAATGAAACAGTATGGTGCTTCCCATTTGTAAATTATGCCAAGTGAGCATACTGTATTTTACGCTCCATAAGACGCACACAGATTTTAGAGGAGGAAAATAAGAGAAAAAAAATCCTAACCTAATGGTGTGGTAAAATATCCCCTCCAAATCACCCTTGTATAGGCAGTTTGTGGCATCCCCCATTACAGACAATGTGCAGCCTTCCTCATTAAAGACAGCATGAGGCATCCCCCATTACAGCCAGTGAGTGGCATTCCTTATTACAGCCGGTGTGCGGCATCCGCTCATTACAGGCAGTGTGCGACATCCCTCATTACAAGCAGTGAGCGAAATCCCCCACTACAGCCAGTGAGCGGCATCCCTCATTACAACCAGTGAGTGGTATCCCTCATTACAGGCAGTGTGCAGCATGCGTTATTACAGCAAGTGAGCGGCATCCCGCATTACATCAAGTGAGCGGAATCCCTCATTACAACCAGTGTGCGACAGACACACATGCACAGAGACAAAGACACACACACACCTACAGGCTCCCCGGCAGCTGATATCCTTGCTTCGCGGGTGGGCTTGGCCTATTTACAGGCCGCACCTGTGATTGGATGCCGTGATTTTGGTCTGCTTTGAGAAAAAAGGTGTCACTAACTAAGAAATATAGTAATCATATATAGTAAAAATCTATATATAAAGATAACGGATTACTGGAAAATACGGTACTTGGTAGACAAGTACCATATTTTTCACCCTATTAGACGTACTTTTCCCCCAAAGTGAGGGCAAAATATGGGTGAGTATGAGTCTGTCTGTCCTGCTCCCTCCTCACACACACGCAATTGGGAGGGATTGGGGGTGTCACCGCTGCCTGCATTGTGGGATGCCACCACTGCCTGTAGTGTGGGATGGCGCTCACTACCTGTAGTGTGGGATGGCGCTCACTGCCTGTATTGTGGGATAGGACTCACTGCCTGTAGTGTGGGATGCCGCCCACTGCCTGTAATATGGGGTCTGTAATGGGGTGATTGGGAGGGGATATTTTAGAACACCATTTGGATCATTATCTTATAGGCAGGTGCATCCTTTAGACTGAAAAATATGGTAATCTACTGTTTAATTTAATTTAGATTGATTGTTTAAGGAAAGGTATGACATATTAGTTAATAAAGAAATTGATGTTATTCTAAAAATGATTAATTCAATGACAATAATAAATAATTTTTTCTTTAATGCATGGCACGGCCCGCTTCGGTATTCATAACAGATGGGTTATTCCGCCACAAGGTGGCGCAGCAGCACTGCAGAAAGCTGTGGCAGCTCCCGGCTCCCTATAAAAACGGGATTAACCAACAAGTTCCCAGTGTTGTCTCTGCAGTGACACTGCGAAGTTAGAAGATGGCTATCTCTCTTGCGCAGGTGAGCGAGGCAACCAAGCCTGCGGCCCTGCAAGTCTATTGCCATCCGTTTCAGGACCCTCACTGTCTCCCAGCCTTGGCTGACAGATCGGGTGAAGGTAGAAGAGCACTAGGGTCAAGTGCTCCTGGAGCGCAGCTCCAAGCCGCAGAACCTGTAACACAAAGGGTAGCCGGCCATAGGCTTTATGGTGAGCCTTCTTTGGATGCAGAGTTCCTGCCCTAGCTTCCGAGGTGGTGAGTTTTTGGGGACTGTGTCCCCTTATTTTCTTTTTGGGGTCCCTCCCCCCCTCCCCCTCCCTAGCCATGGCTGCTCGCCGCTGCCTCCTTGTCCCTCTCTTTTCCCCCTCCCCTCTCTGACTTGGAGTCATATCTGTGGTGTTTTGACATTTTTTGTGTTTTTTTTGGTGTTTTTAGCTGCTACGCCGCTTTGTGCAATGCTCCGTGGCTGTGGGCGCTATAACCTGAGGTGATTTTGCCTTGTCATGGCACCGGCCGGGTCATGTGAGCGCTGTTTTCGCGCTCTTCGGGGGGGGGCGCTTGGTTACGCGTCTCACGTCGTCTCCCCGCGGCCCGTCCCTCGAGGTACTTCTGCCGGCGCCATTTTGGGAGAGCTGTGCGTTTGGATTTCTCCCTTCCTGGCTGCTTCTGGCTGCTCCTCTGGTGTGTCGCTTCTCCTGTGGCGGTGCCTGAGTGACGCTGTGGTGTCTTTGGTCCGTGGGGGTTTTTTTATTGGAGGGTGTATGTGCTGCGGGATGCTCATGTGTCTTTTTTCTTATGTCTTTCAGGCGGGATACCATTGGGTTGTGGCATATCCCCGCTCCATTCCTTCCCTCCCTTCATTCCCACCTTCACTAATTTCTGGGGGCAGCCCGTGGGAGGGCATTCCCGGTGGCCTTTGTATAGCCTTTACCCACCGCTGGCCTATTGCGCCTGTGTTAATCACCATATGGAGGCTGCTGGGGATAGCGTGCTTGGAGGCAGTTAGGGGCAAGCCCGGCTGTGTTCAATGTGTGGGGTGTCCCCTGTGAGTAACGGTGTCACGGTGTGCGTTCCGTGCGCTGAGAGGGTCATTGCGCTACAAGCTGGTTTGCCTGCTTCGCTTTCCAGCTCAGCACATCCCTCTGCTTCACCTACCCCCCTGCTCCTGCGAATGGGCCCCAGTGAGGGGGACGTCAGCAGGGAGTCACACTCTGATTTGGCTCTGCGGGTAGCCAGTATTGAGGGACAGCTTGCCAAGTCTATTTCCAGGAAGGCCTCTGGCAAGAGGCGGCACCTGACTTCCACTCCCTCACGCTCTACTGAGGAGTATGGGGAATTGGATGTCACTGCTGGTGTCAGGAACCGCTTACCTGGGCCCCGTTCCAGCGCTGGTCCTGGGCGCGCGGCGGCGGTTGGCGCGCCTGCCAGCACCGCTCTCGGCCGTCCTCGCTCCCGTCCTCCTCTGTCACATGCGCGCGAGCACGTTCTTCTTATGTCCTCCGGCGGCGCTGCTTTCAGCGCGGCCGCCGGAGGTAATTGGTGGCCAGTGCGCGTTCAGGGTCCTCCCTCTCCTTCTGTCGGGCCAATGAGCCCTGGAATTACACAGTGGGCCAATGAGCCCAGGTAGGGACTGGATGGCATTCCCATTGTTCTGGCCAATCATTATTATGATCCTGTGTGCACCAATCACAATACCTTCCCTCCTATGTCTGTCCCTATAAAGCTCTTTTCCCCGCAGTTGCTTGTTGCCTGTGATAGCGCTTAGTACCCTGATATTGCCTTGTCTCTGAAGTTTATCTTGTTGCCGACCCTGCCTGAATTGACGACCCTATCTCTTGAACCCCTGTTGCCGACCTTCGCCTGGGTTGACCACTCTCGATCTGAGACCCTGTTGCTGACCTCTGCTTAGAACCCTGACCACGATATTGTCTACTCCATTGTACTTCTGTCATCTCTGATCACCCGGTGCCGACCCCTAGCCTGTCTGGACTTCCGCTATACGCTCAACTTTTGGGCTCGCTCTATTCCACTCTCAGCCACTGGTTCTTCAGACCTCCGTACAGTAAGCCTCCATCCTTTGAGCCATTGAAGTCCTGGGGGCAACCAATCCCGGGCAGGAGTATTCTGCGTCCCGGCAAGCGGGGGCCCCTACAGGTGAAGCTGGCTGCGGAGATTGGGGGTTGAGGGCTTACCCGGAGGGCTGGAGTTACCTGAGCGGATCATTAGAGGACCCAGAGCGTGACATTATCACAGGCCAGAAAAGAAATGGATGACCTGGTACAGCAGGTGCAAGCTATGGCCACAGCGATCAATCAACTCGCTCAAAGAGTGGCCACTCAGGAGTCTCGACAAGTACCGACTTCCTCTGTACCACCTCATATTACCGAACCGAAGATCCCTTTGCCCGAGAAGTTTTTTGGTGATCGAAGAAATTTTTCTAACTTCAAGAACGCATGTGAACTGTATTTCAAGCTAAGGCCTATCTCCTCTGGCACCGAGGTCCAACGAGTAGGCCTAGTAATTTCTTTGCTTCAAGGAGACCCGCAGTCCTGGGCCTTTAGTTTACCATCTCATGATATTGCCCTGCAATCAGTTACTGCCTTTTTCTCCGCTATGGGTGTCTTATACGCCGACCCAGATTTTCGCTCTACCACAGAGAATAGGCTTCGGGCCTTAAAACAAGGACGGAATTCGGCTGAAGTTTACAGTGCTGAATTCTGCCGCTGGGCTATCGAAGCTAGGTGGAACGATCCAGCTTTGTGTAGCCAATTCAGGGTGGGGCTGTCGGATGGCATCAAGGATGCTTTAGTTAATTTTCCTCCACCAGCGGATCTAGACCAATTAATGCAGGTCTCCATTAAAATAGACCGACGTCTTAGAGAAAGGGCCAGAGAGAGAGTAAGGGCTCCCACGGCCTTCAGACCAGTCCAGAGCCATAGATCCCCGGTTCCCCGTGGAGAAAGTACCTCTACGTTTTCCCAGGAAGAACCTATGCAATTTGGGAGAACCCGCTTATCCCAAGAGGAGAAGCAGGGTAGGCGATCCAAGGGGTTGTGCCTGTACTGCGGGAATTCTGGTCATTTTGCAGGCTCCTGTCCCAATAAGGGGAAACCGGCGGAAAACTTCCACACCCAGACCAGGTAGAGTACTGATCTGGGTGAGTCAGTTTGTAACTCTCGCCAAAATAAGATGCTTGTACCTATCGATTTGTTTTGGGGGTCTTCTAAGCAGACAGTTTCCGCCTTTATTGACAGTGGTGCGGCTGGAAACTTTCTGGACAGACGCATGATCTCCACTTTAGGGATCCCTTTAGTTCCCCTTGAAAGATCTCTACAAGTTTTGGCCATCAATGGGAAGGCGATCCAGGGAGGTCCTATAACTACCAAGACCCCACCTCTCAGATTGATTGTCGGCTCTTCACACTCCGAATTCTTAGAATTCTTTATTTTTGATTGTCCAGAAACCCCGGTGGTTTTGGGATACCCCTGGTTGCAACTCCATAACCCGGTGTTAGATTGGCAGGCTGGAGAATTGACCAAGTGGAGTGATCACTGCAAAGGTCACTGTTTTACTACTGGCCTCAGAAGCGTTCAAGTCTTACCACAGGAATTACCTCAGCAATATGCTGATTGGATCGATGTATTCTCTGAACGCTCTGCCGATACTTTGCCTCCACATCGGTCTTACGACTGCCCCATTGACTTGCTGCCTGGCACTATTCCCCCGAGGGGAAAGATCTATAGCCTTACCCTGCCCGAGGAGCAAGCAATGACGGAGTATATTACCGAAAATCTTAGGAAAGGATTTATCCGTCCCTCTACCTCGCCTGCTGGGGCCGGGTTCTTTTTTGTAGAGAAAAAAGATGGTGGCTTGAGACCGTGCATAGATTATCGAGCCTTGAATAAGATCACTGTAAAAAACCGATACCCCTTACCCTTGATTGGGGATCTGTTCAATCAAGTCACAGGAGCTCGAATTTTCTCCAAATGGGATTTGAGAGGGGCTTACAATCTGATCCGCATCCGACAGGGGGACGAGTGGAAAACTGCATTTAATGTGAAGGATGGGCACTATGAGTACCTGGTCATGCCCTTCGGTCTTTGTAATGCGCCAGCCGTTTTCCAAGATTTTGTTAATGATAGATTCAGGGAATATCTCGGTAGATTTGTAGTCATCTACTTGGATGATATTCTCATTTTTTCTAATTCTTTACCGGAGCACAGACACCATGTTAAGTTGGTGCTACAAAAATTAAGAGAGAACAACTTATTTGCTAAACTGTCTAAGTGTGTGTTTGAAGTCACTACAGTTCCCTTCCTAGGGTATGTTATTACCAACCAGGGTTTGGAGATGGACGCGGGGAAGGTTTCAGCAGTTCAGGATTGGGTCCAACCCAAAACTTTAAAGGAATTGCAACGTTTTCTAGGTTTTGCAAATTTTTATCGGCGTTTCATAAAAGGGTTTTCCCATGTTGTTGCACCCCTTACCAACCTTACCCGCAAGGGGGCTTTTACTGCTAACTGGTCCCCCTCTGCCTGTGAGGCCTTTCTAACCTTGAAATGGGCCTTTACTTCAGCACCTGTGTTAATTCATCCAGATATTCATAAAGCCTTCGTTATAGAAGTAGATGCTTCTGAGCTGGGAGTGGGTGCAGTTTTGTCACAATATTCTGGTAACCCTGAGCGTCTCCATCCATGCGCTTATTTTTCGCGTAAATTCAGTACCGCGGAACAAAATTATGATGTTGGCAATAGGGAACTATTAGCTATTAAACTGGCATTTTATGAATGGCGACACTGGTTGGAGGGTTCATTACATCCTATAACTGTGTATACCGATCATAAAAATCTCGAATACATAGGTTCTGCCAAGAGGCTGAACTCTCGTCAAGCACGTTGGGCATTATTCTTCTCGCGCTTTAATTTTATTATTACTTTCAAGCCGGGTGTAAAAAATACTAAAGCCGATGCTCTATCTCGCATGTTCGGTGAATGTAAGGATCGGGGTGATTCTGGTGAACCAATTTTACCCACAGGTTGTGTCGTCGGGGCGTTACTTCCTGATCTCTCCAATACCTTGGCGCCGTTTCAAGATGAATCTCCTAGTGATGTACCCTTGGGGTGCCAGTTTGTTCCGCCGCACCTGTGTTCGGATGTAATTCGCGAATTTCACGATGCCAAAACTGCTGGTCATTTGGGTAACCGTAAGACATTTATGCTTGCCCATCGTCATGTATGGTGGCCTACCATGAGACGCGATATCACTGCCTTTATCGACGCTTGTGCTATTTGTGCTCGAAGTAAAGGAGTTCACAAGGCTCCTAGTGGCAGTTTGGTTCCTCTTGAAATTCCTGCTGAGCCATGGACCCATATTTCTATGGATTTTATTGTAGATTTGCCTCTCTCACATGGTAATACTGTAATTTGGGTGGTCGTAGATCGTTTCAGTAAGATGGCAAATTTCGTTCCTTTGGCCAAACTTCCTTCTGCACCTGAGCTTTCGCGGCTGTTTACTTCGCATATTTTTCGTATTCATGGTATTCCGTCCAATATAGTCTCTGATCGGGGTGTTCAATTTACTTCCCGTTTTTGGAAACACTTCTGTTCGCGGTTGGGAATACAGATCTCTCTTTCTTCTGCCTACCATCCCCAGACTAATGGGCAGACGGAAAGAACTAATCAAACTTTGGAACAATACTTAAGGTGTTATGTTTCTGATGCCCAAGAACAATGGGCGGAATTTATTGATTTCGCCGAATTTGCTTACAATAACGCGCCTAGTGAGAGTACCAAGGTATCTCCTTTTTATTGTAACTTAGGGAAAAATCCTAGAGCTTCTTCCCTTTCAGGGTCACCTTCCAGTCTTTACAACCCACACAAATTCCAACGACTGGTTAATTGCTGGGCTGGCCAATAACATACAGACATATATAGCCAAAAGACTCACTTTTAATAGTAGAAAAATGGCACAAAATGCATATGACAGACAAGACTTAGTAACACACACTAATTTAAAATCGCAATTGCGCTGAAACACATATACACATGAATGGAGGCCCCTGCCAGGCCGACCTGGACTCCACACTCTCACCAGCAAACACTCAGCTCACACCAAAAAATGCTGGCCAGCATATAATACAGGGACAAAAAATCTATCCTCTATAGGAGCAAAAAGTTTGGCGCATATCAAGGTCATAGACACCGGGAAGCCAGGCTTATGATACTATCCACCAGGTATGTGTTGTAAATATTTGTGACAGAATATTATGCTGGTTAAATAGAGGCTCAAAACATGGAGCACTTAAAAGGCAGTCTTATAGTACTGTCCAACATGTACAGGTTGTAAATATTTGTGGCGGAATATTATGCTGGTTTGGTGGAGGCTCAATACATGGAGCACTTAGAGGCAGTCTTACTCACACGGGCACATGGATTTCATAATGCTTGAAAGCGCCATAGACCTTCCACGTAGAATTCATACCCACAATGGGATTCAGGTGTTGTCTGCTAGACAAGAGTGCAGGTACTTATATCAAGCCACTCAAACATAGGTATACTGGCGCTCTCTGTAAAGGGCCGGAATACTCCACGGACCAATGCAGGTATTCAAAGCGCATCCCCGTCATGCCTCCATAAAGGGCACCTCAGGCCGTCATAAGTATGCCATAAAGCGTTGCCGCCAACAATCTCACCACTCGTAGGTCGCCAGTTCCTTCCCGCCAGTAGTGTGTCCAAACTGAAAGCTACTTGCAGACGCGGCCATACTGTAAGCGAGCACGCATGGTGGGTGTGGTCAGGGGCCCCGACCGACAGCTGTTTCGCTCCTGCTCGGGAGCTTCGTCAGGGTGGGAGGGGCTGGCTCTGTTGAGTCGTCTTTATAGGCGAATCCTAATGAAGCAAAGACCAATCACTTCCCTGCGCTCGCAGCTGCGCAGTGTTCAGGCCGAGATATTTACTTGTCGCAGCTCGCATTCCAACTTGCCTCACGTGACTTTGCATTACTTCCTTCGATCTGCGCCTGCGTAGTCCACTTGTATACACTGCCCGCAGCTCGCGCATGCGCAGTAAGTTTCACCTCGCCGCCCACAGCTTACACACTATATTTAACTCTTTCAGTGTTAGCTGGCAGCCAGGAGTGTCCACAAATGCACTTCTTAATGTCCGCAGTGCGTTAACACTTTCAACTCATACGCCAGTTTGATGACCTCCCTAATCTATTAAATGTATATACAATTCTATTGGGTTATTGGTACTAAAACTAACACAACATCACACATCCAGCAACCAACATAAACAACTTAGCCTAGATATACATAGAGAGAGACAGACAGACAGACAACAGCCCATACTGCCTTAAGACCACATACCCTTGTAAAAGCGGGCCCCAATCCTTCTTCCCTTGGATGGATGGATAGCTGAACTAAATGAAAAACTACCGCCACCAAACCTCACTAGTGCTATACCCTGATAAATATGCCCCACACATCTATAAGCCACTATCAAAGGTGCATAATATAGAGGTAAATGATAGAGGAGCCCCCTTTCCCCAGAAGCAAAAAAGAACAACCAAATTACAAAGAAGCTCAATGCTTAAGGGTTAAGAGGCTATCTAATCCAAAGGAGCAACCTTCCAATCTGCCGGCGTTGGAGGAGTGGCTTCAAGAACGGAAGAATATCTGGACACACGTTCAGGAGATTCTTAAGACCACTGGTTTGAGGTATAAGAAATTTGCCGACCGCCGCAGATCACAGGAACCTACTCTTCGAGTAGGCGATCTAGTTTGGGTCTCAAAAATATTGCGCTCCGTCAGCCATCTAGCAAATTAGGTCCAAAATTTATTGGTCCTTTTCCTATTATCAAGAAGTTGAATAATGTGTCTTTTAAAGTTCAACTCCCGCCGACCATGAAAATACCCAATTCTTTCCATGTTTCTCTGTTAAAACCGGCGAAGAATGCTCCTCTTCCTGGTCCTGCACCAATTCTTCTTGATAATGAGCCCGAGTATGAAGTGAATAAGATCGTGGATTCACGTAAAGTGCGTAATTCTTTACAGTATTTGGTGGATTGGGTTGGCTATGGTCCGGAGGAAAGATGCTGGGTGGCAGCGAGGGATGTTCATGCCAAGGCTCTTGTAAGAAGGTTCCATCGTGACAATCCAGGGAAACCGGGTGAGGGTCCGGAGGCCCCTCGTGAAGGGGGGGTAGTGTCAGGAACCGCTTACCTGGGCCCCATTCCAGCGCTGGTCCTGGGCGCCCCACCGCAGCTGCAGCGTCTGTGCGACGGCCGCGTCGGGCAGCGGCGGCGGTTGGCGCGCCTGCCAGCACCACTCTCGACCGTCCTCGCTCCCATCCTCCTCTGTCACGTGCTCGCGCGCGAGCACGTTCTTCTTATGTCCTCCGGCGGCGCTGCTCTCAGCGCGGCCGCCGGAGGTAATTGGTGGCCAGTGCGCGTTCAGGGTCCTCCCTCTCCTTCTGTCGGGCCAATGAGCCCTGGAATTACACAGTGGGCCAATGAGCCCAGGTAGGGACTGGATGGCATTCCCATTGTTCTGGCCAATCATTATTATGATCCTGTGTGCACCAATCACAATACCTTCCCTCCTATGTCTGTCCCTATAAAGCTCTTTTCCCCGCAGTTGCTTGTTGCCTGTGATAGCGCTTAGTACCCTGATATTGCCTTGTCTCTGAAGTTTATCTTGTTGCCGACCCTGCCTGAATTGACGACCCTATCTCTTGAACCCCTGTTGCCGACCTTCGCCTGGATTGACCACTCTCGATCTGAGACCCTATTGCTGACCTCTGCTTAGAACCCTGACCACGATATTGTCTACTCCATTGTACTTCTGTCATCTCTGATCACCCAGTGCCGACCCCTAGCCTGTCTGGACTTCCGCTATACGCTCAACTTTTGGGCTCGCTCTATTCCACTCTCAGCCACTGGTTCTTCAGACCTCCGTACAGTAAGCCTCCATCCTTTGAGCCATTAAAGTCCTGGGGGCAACCGATCCCGGGCAGGCGTATTCTGCGTCCCGGCAAGCGGGGGCCCCTACAGGTGAAGCTGGCTGCAGAGATTGGGGGTTGAGGGCTTACCCAGAGGGCTGGAGTTACCTGAGGGGATCATTAGAGGACCCAGAGCGTGACAGCTGGACATTATTCCCTGGAGGAAGGAGAATTGCCTCCGGATTCTGACTCCTCGGGAGACCAGCAGGAGAGTTGTGACAGTGATGCTGCATCTGGGGATTCATGGTATCCTGAGGACACTGGTAATTTACTGTCTCATATTTTTGAAATCCTACACATTGCCCCTCCTGTGGAGGCTAAAAGGAAACAAGGTGAGCTGTTTCGTCCTGTTAAACAGCGTCTGGAGTTTCCTGAGCAAGGTCAGTTCAACTCTATGATACTTAAAGCATGGGAACGTCCTAACAAGCTACCTGCTGTGTCCAAAAGTTTGGATAAGAGGTATCCCTTTTCTGCTGATCTTGTTAGGAGGTGGTCAGTTCCCCCTGAAGTGGATGCTCCCGTGCTGGGCTTGTCCAACACTTCTGTCATGCCTTTCCCGGACACTACCACTCTGAGGGATGGTGAGGACAGGCGCAAGGACCAGTTGGCCTGTCATGCTTTTACCTGTGAGGGGGCTGGATTGCGCCTGACCTGTGCCGCGGCTATTACGGCTATTGCTCTTAAGTCTCTGCTCAAGCACCTCATGGATGGCACTTCAGCTCGTGGAGAGGGAGAGGAGTTTATGACTCTCTTAGTTTGCTCTGATTTTGTGGCCTTTATTCTTGCCACTATGGATGATGCTGTGCGGCTAAGTGCCAGGCCTCCGCGCTCTTGGTGGCTATGCGACGATCTGTCTGGTTGTGCCAATGGGCTGCTGCTGCTGCTGCTAAGAAAGCTCTCACTGGTCTCCCCTTCGTGGGGTTGCGGCTTTTTGGAGAGCGTCTTGATGTTCTTGCTAAGGATGGCAAGCTGCCTCAGCGTAGGAGGCAGCCTCGGCCAGGGCTCTCTCCTCCATAGTGTCCGTAGAGATGCTTGGGGCCGTGGTAGACCCCGTGGTCGTCCCGGTCTCTCCTGGAACTCCAAACCAAATCCCTCCCCTAAGCCCCCTCGGGGTGGGGGGACGGCTTCGGTTTTTTGCTCACGTCTGGAGGCTTCACGTCTCAGACCGGTGGATACAGGAGATAGTGTCCTCCGGCTACAAGATAGAGTTTACAGCCTGGCTCCCCTCCAAGATTCGGCAGACCCAGGATGTCTTTAAACCCCCTGTATGCTCAAGGGTTGCATCTGGCGGTTCAATGCCTGTTAGAGTCAGGAGTCATTTGTCCAGTGCCCCCTCAAGATCGGGGTCAGGGGTACTATTTCAATCTTTTCACAGTCCCCAAAAAGGATGTCTCTCTAAGGCCCATTCTGGATCTAAAGAGCCTCAACAAATTCGTCAGATTCAAGCATTTTCGCATGGGGACGCTACGCTCTGCTGTCAGTACCCTTTGCCAGGGCGACTTCATGACCACTGTGGACATTAAAGAGGCTTATCTTCATCTTTTTTCCCCCCGGATGGGAGGGGGGGGGGGACTCGAGTGAAGTTACTTTTTAGGATTTATAAGTGTCTCTGAGAGAATAACGGATTTAGTCCCCTGGATATCTTACCTGCAGTCTATTCTGATTGGTCATATATCACACAGCCTATTCTAATGGGAGGAGAGGGGCCACACAGCCTATGGGAATGGGGGGAGGGGGATGCCACACAGCCTTTGGGAATGGGGGATGGGGATGCCACACAGCCTATGGGAATGGGGGGATGGGGATGCCACACAGCCTATGGGAATGGGGGGATGGGGATGCCACACAGCCTATGGGAATGGGGGGATGGGGATGCCACACAGCCTATGGGAATGGGGGGAGGGGGATGCCACACAGCCTATGGGAATGGGGGGAGGGGGATGCCACACAGCCTATGGGAATGGGGGGAGGGGGATGCCACACAGCCTTTGGGAATGGGGGATGGGGGGTGCCACACAGCCTATGGGAATGGGGGGAGGGGGATGCCACACAGCCTTTGGGAATGGGGGGAGGGGTATGCCACACAGCCTATGGGAATGGGGGGAGGGGGATGTCACACAGCCTATGGGAATGGGGGATGCCACACAGCCTATGGGAATGGGGGGAGGGGGGTGCCACACAGCCTATGAGAATGGGGGGAGGGGGATGCCACACAGCCTATGGTAATGGGGGGAGGGGGATGCCACACAGCCTTTGGGAATGGGGGGAGGGGGATGCCACACAGCCTGGGGGGGAGGGGGATGTCACACAGCCTATGGGAATGGGGGATGCCACACAGCCTATGGGAATGGGGGGAGGGGGATGCCACACAGCCTATGGGAATGGGGGATGCCACACAGCCTATGGGAATGGGGGATGCCACACAGCCTATGGGAATGGGGGATGCCACACAGCCTATGGGAATGGGGGGAGGGGGATGCCACACAGCCTGGGGGGGAGGGGGATGTCACACAGCCTATGGGAATGGGGGATGCCACACAGCCTATGGGAATGGGGGATGCCACACAGCCTATGGGAATGGGGGATGCCACACAGCCTATGGGAATGGGGGATGCCACACAGCCTATGGGAATGGGGGATGCCACACAGCCTATGGGAATGGGGGATGCCACACAGCCTATGGGAATGGGGGATGCCACACAGCCTATGGGAATGGGGAGAGGGGGATGCCACACAGCCTATGGGAATGGGGGGAGAGGTGGATGCCACACAGCCTATGGGAATGTGGGGAGAGGGATGCCACACAGCCTATACTAATGGGGGGAGAGGGGGATGCCACACAGCCAATGGGAATGGGGGGAGAGGTGGATGCCACACAGCCTATGGGAATGTGGGGAGAGGGATGCCACACAGCCTATACTAATGGGGGGAGAGGGGGATGCCACACAGCCAATGGGTATATGGGGAATGGGAGGGGGGATGCCACACTGGATATTCGGGGAATGGGATGGGGGCATGCTACACTGTCTATGGAATGGGGGCATCCCACACTGCCTATGGGAATTGGATAGGGGAATGCCACACTGTCTGTAATGGTGCATTTTTGGTTTAAAAATTTTTTTTCTTATTTTCTTCCCCCAAATCCTAGGTGCGTCTTATGGGCAGGTGCGTCTTATAGGGCGGAAAATACGGTATACTAATTGTTTTTACACCTGGGATATATACCAGTGGGCTCACCTCCAGCAATTAGTCATCTGTGGTAGTTTATTTTGTACTCCCTTATTGCATCTGGGTTCTCTTGTGGCACTCATGCAATGGGTTAGGGGGTCACTTCTTATTGTTCCATGGGCAACATAAAACTAGGCTGAAGGGCATTGTTTATTGGACAAGTGTTCGATTTATATATGTCTCCCTTAACCTCCATGGTTTTATATATCCCGTGCCCTTAATGGCTGCCACCACAGAGTCCCTTCCGCCCTCACTATGATCACGCTGCCTTTGATTGGTTCCTGGATGTGCGTCATGCCCTTAATGGCGCTCTCTATGCGGTTTCTCTTGTGCCAGCATGGTGATGCAATTGGATGTCTGCCTATTGCAGAATGATACGTGGGTTGCCGCCCTGTGATTGGAGTATGTCTCATTGGTCATACTTGATGATTAGAGGCACCTCCTTCAGCTTGACGTGGCGCGCCCGGGATCCGGTGAGGACGGGGGTGATGATTACCCTGCAAGTATAGAGGTAGGACCTATCAACTACATTAATTTTGTAGGGATAAGAGGTATTTGCTATTTGGTAATTATTCCCAGGTGTCTTTATTTGAATTTAATTGACATATGTTTAAATTGATGTTATCCGAGCTGCCCCATTGTCATGAGTAAGAGCTGCGGCTCGAAAAGCGTAGACACGAGGACGTGCTCTTGTATTTGCTTTTAATGTCCTGAATGCTGTGATGGCCTTTTAAACACGGTTAAGGCGGGTGAGCTCGAATAGTTCAACGTCATGCATGCCATCGATGTCCAAACGTGTTCGGTGCAGCCTGGTTTCTGCCATGCTCAAAAGTACAAGACCGCGTAGCTGACGCCTTTGATGCTCGCGGAAATCATGATACGGAGCTCAAATACGGGTGCTAATAGTGGCCGTAAGTGAAGCGTCGAGACCCTTGTTAAATGGGGCTGGTTTCAATCGGAAATCAAGGCTCTGAGTCAATTAAAAAAACGGACCAATGAACGACATTTCCGTTTTCCCGGATTTTCCCGTCAATCGGAAAGGCGGCCGAGTAAACACCTGAGCGCATACACGCACACAAAAAGCAACGTAGCACCCTTTCCTGACCCGATCACAGCCCAAAACCAACGGGAAAAGGTACGGGATAGCTGAACGGGGAGGCTCTGCATCAGGGCAAGTAACATTACTAACCGGCAGGAATATTAGGGATGTCCGTGTCCTGTCGGGCCGAGTGTCCCTCTAAGGCCACAGGATGTAGCAGGCCCAGCACCATCTCCTCAGCTTGGGTAAATTGCAGTTTGGTGGGGAATCCGCCGCCAGTTTGTAAGCTGAAAAAGAGAGTTGCACACATTTAGATAAATGTTTCCAATACAAGACGAAGCCAAATCCACAAAGTATATATGTACCTGTAATTACACCGTTTATTTGCTTTCTTCCGTGCTACATACTTTAGGTCTGATATTTTCCTTTGTATCTGCTCCACATCTTTGAGCTCTTCCCCCGCTGTATTGACCTGTCTGGTGAGCTCCTCCAAAATCTGGGCTTTGCGCTGCTTGCTTTTAGCTTTGGATCTGTGCCCATATAGCTCATCATAATACAAGGTGAGGCCACTAGCCAATGCCAGAGTTTGGGCCACACCAAACCTGCCACTCAAGTGGCCTCGGCGCAATGTGCGCCCTGTTGCTTGCCGTTCTGGCTCATCAGTGGTTGGCGGCAAATGGGGGGACATTCTGGGCTGGCTGTGTTGGGGAGAAATGTAGGACAGGTGGCTGGCTTCTGATTGGACTGGACTTGAATATGGACTTGGGGTTCTTGGCTGGGTGGCCACTGAACTAGTAGGCGTAGTTGTGGCATATTCAGCCTGCCTTTCCACCTGTGCCGGTGCCAAATGTGGGCGAGGAGGAGAGGGTGTGGTGGATGATGTTGGGCTTCTTGGCCTGTGCCTCTGTGGCCCCTTCACACTTTCATGGCCCTGGGAGGTTGATGCATGTGGGTGGGGTGATGGTGAACTGTGGCTGCTGGGGCTTCGGGCCCGGTGTCTTGGCCTCTTAGCATGAGAGCTTTTCCCATGAGGCTGGGGTGATGCTGAGCTCTGGCTGCTGGGGCTTCGAGCCTGGTGTCTTGGCCTCTTGGCCTGTGAGCTTTTACCACGTGGGTGGGGTGATGTTGAGCTCGGGCTGCTGGGGCTTCGGGCCCGGTGTCTTGGCCTCTTTGCATGAGAGCTTTTCCCACGTGGCTGGGGTGATGCTGAGCTCTGGCTGCTGGGGCTTCGGGACCGGTGGCTTGGGCTCTTTGCATGAGAGCTTTTTCCACGTGGGTGGGGTGATGGTGACCTTTGGGGGCTGGGGCTTCTCACCCTCTTGGTGTGCTTTTTAGGGGCCATACCTGTGTGCTTGCTGGGCTGGGCCTTCTTCTTTGGCGCTGGCTCCTTGGTTTTTGGCCTTGTGGGTGGCTTTGTGGTCACCTTCGCCTGGCCACTGCGGGTTCCCGGCTGCTTCGCCTTTGGCATTTTTGAGCGAGTGGTGGGGCCTGCTGAAGCCTCCTCCCACTTCTCTGCCTTTTTCCTGCTGGCTTCCTTGGCTGCTTTGGCCTTAGCGGCGGATTTTTTGGGTGGCATAATGATGAGACTCTGAAAGAGAATGAGCTGTGGCTCCAGGACCCTTTAAATACTAATGCTGGGGTCTGACGTTTACGCGTTCGTGTAAGCGTGCGTACAGCCGTTCGTCCGGCCGTGCAGAACTCGGAAACCGCAGGGGCATTACTTATCTGCTGCAGACAAGAGGCAAGATGGCGCCCACAATCTTCAACCGCCAACAAGAAGAGATCATCATGCTTGTAAGTGTCTTTTAATGGCTTTGATTTGCCATCTAAATGCATACCTAGCCCTTAAGGAAGCGCATGAAGAAACGGTTGTTTTAAAAAGTGTATCAAACTCCGTGCCAAACTGAAGTGAGGGCCCACACGTGCGAACCAACACTGAGGATAGCTTGAAGGATTGGATTAGGCTACAAATGTGTCTGTTAATGTCATTGAGGCAAATGATCGACTGTTGACAGATATTTCTATGCTGTTTTAACTAAAACTTTGCTTTTTTTGTGTTTTGTAGACCATACTGGAGCGCAGGTACGACTACCTGCCCAACACTTTTGAGAAGTGCACCGTCGCCCTGGAGATCATTGGCAAAATCCAACATCAAACAGACACCACCTTCACCCACACGCAGATCATGCAGCATTGGTCAGACCTGAAACGACTGTACATGACCCGGGTGCGGAGGTTTTTCGGAATCCATTTCCCAAGTAAGTACATAGCGATTGCATGCAAGATGTAACTAAGACAGAAGGTAGGCCTTTAGTTTTAATGCCTTTTCTTTGGTAGTGTTGGAAATGGATTACCGCATTCGCCGCACCCGGAGGCGCACAGGCCGACCAGTGCTGCATGAATCTGCAGCTGGAAGTGAAGGTGGTGGATCTCCAGTGCGACGGTCCTACCTCTCCTCTGTTGGGTCCTCCGACCAGCCCCTGGACCTTTCCACAGAGGAGGGGCGGCACAGCGTGGGCAGGGAGTCGTACCCAGCGACGCATGCGGGAGCCTCTGGTATGTGACTCTTCATGTAACCGCTCACACATATACATGCAATTTCCACCCAAGCTGATTCACTTAATCTGTTTTTGTAGATGCTTCTGGAGCGGGTGAAGATGAGCAGGCTGCAGCAGATCTCGCCCAGGAGGCACAGGGAGAAGGTGAGTGATGTGACACACACATTGAAAATGACATTTGATTGCTGTTGACTAAGACATTAGAACTGACCCTATTTGCCATGTCTCAACAGGCTCTACTTCACAACAGTGGCAGGGCCCAGGACGTAGGGTTGTCCCCAACGAGGCATCCGTCGGCCACCAACCAAGTAAGTTGTAATGTCATTCTTTGCAGTATGTGTTAAGTGACATGATCACCCAGATTAATAAAGCCATAGTCATTGGCATTACCAGACTGACCTCTGCCCACTTCCTCAGAGTAATTTCTTACCAGAATGACCTCTGCCCACTTGCTTAGAGTAATTACTTACCAGAATGACCTCTGGCCATTTCCTTAGAGTAATGACTTAGCAGACTGACATATGTCTATGGAATGGGGGCATCCCACACGGCCTGGGAATGGGATAGGGGAATGCTACACTGTCTGTAATGGTGCGTTTTTGGTTTAAAATATTTTTTTTCTTATTTTCTTCCCCCAAATCCTAGGTGCGTCTTATGGGCAGGCGCGTCTTATAGGGCGAAAAATACGGTAAATAGTTTTAAATATTTGTAATTTTTACACATTTTAAATTTTATTGGGTTTTTAAATTGTTTTAAATTTTGATTAAAAAAATATACACATGGGCCAAATAAATGGCCTTCAACTAAAAAAAAAGCTAAACTAAAATCAACGTTTCAGTGTCATTTTTTAACACAAATACATTAACGCCAAACGAAGGGTCAAATAAATATTTAGAGATGAAGATTCAGATGACCAGGAAGTGGTTTGGGTAAGTTTTAGGGGCCTAAAATGGAAGAAGAACTTAACTGCAAAGTGGTTTGGGTAAGTTTTAGGGGCTAAAATGGAAGAAGAACCTAACCGCGAAGTGGTTTGGGTGAGCTTTAAGGGTCCAACAGGGAAGATGGAGGATAGTGCTAAGTGGTTTGGGTGAGCTTTAAGGGTCCAAAAGGGAAGATGGAGGCTAGTGCTAAGTGGTTGGGGTGAGCTTTAAGGGTCCAAAAGGGAAGATGGAGGAAAGTGGTTTAGCTAAACATTGTAGTAGGAGTGAGGGTGTCAAATATGTAGGCAAGCACTTTAATGATTTAAGTTTGTAGTGCGCAGGCGCAAGATCGTAAGGATTTCCGTCTGGACGATTATTTTTTGTAAAAGTGAAACAGAATCTATCGGGAAACGTAAAGGATTCGTGGGAGGATACGATGGGAAAAGGGCAAAAACGAAAGGCTACGTTGTAACCTGAGAAAATAAAACAGAAAAGTCACGATGGAAAATGACATCCTCGTACTCGTACTCTGGCATACGAACGGACGGAAACTTTACAGAAGGTTTTCAATGCATGCATAGAATCTCTCGCACACTCATACGAGAGCGGGAAAATTTGAAAATAATACGTAATCGGCACAAAAACGAAAGTCTTTTTTTGTCTCTCTGAATCGAGCCTATTGTCTTGCCTTCCTTGTGTCCTAATCCCGCTAATTCCAAGGAGCGGAATCTGCATTCTTTGGACGTGGTCAGGGCTCTGAAATTCTATTTGGCTGCTACGGAGACCTTCAGGAAGTCTGATGCTTTGTTCGTTCTCACTTCTGGGCCTAAGAAGGGTTTGCCTCCGACTAAATCCACTATCAGCAAGTGGATCCGTCAGGCGGTGGTGCAAGCCTATTTTGCTAAGGGGAAGGAACCTCCCTTTAGGATTACTGCTCATTCCACTCGTGCTATTGGTGCCTCTTGGGCTTTTCAGCACCAGGCTTCTGTTGAACAAGTTTGCAAGGCCGCTACTTGGTCTTCTGTTCATACCTTTTCCAAGTTTTACAAAGTTGATGTTAAGGCCTCAGCTTTGGCCGCAAGGTGCTTCAGGCGATAGTGGTTTGATCTACTGGCCTTTACTCATTTGGGATCCCACCCTACTTTTGGACACTGCTTTTGGATGTCCCATCAGTTATGAATACAGAAGCGGGCCGTGCCATGCATTAAAGAAAAAAGCTGTAGGAGGAGTACTCACCTGTAGAATTGTTTTTGTTCTTGCATGGCACGGCCCACTTCGCCCCACCCTGTTATAGTTGTTCTTGGTTGCCTCTTTATGGTGATTGTTCCTAGTTAAGTTGGGGTTTTTTTACCTTTTTTACATTCTTACATTTATTCGCTCCCGGCTTCTTGTCTCACTGCTCGTCTACACTGGGAACTTGTTGGTTAATCACGTTTTTATAGGGAGCCGGGAGCTGCCACAGCTTTCTGCAGTGCTGCTGCACCACCTTGTGGCGGAATAACCCATCAGTTATGAATACCGAAGCGGGCCGTGCCATGCAAGAACAAAAACAATTCTATAGGTGAGTACTCACAGAATTGCTTTTTTTATGGCAGATCAATAACGTCATTTTGTTTTTATTACACCATCTCAAGAATTGGTATTGGGGTGCTATTGGATGACCTGAAAGCCAAAGTGGTTTTAAGTAAAATGTAATATCTGTTAAGATTTATATTCAGAGTTATCTGCAGTGATTTATTTTATTCCCTTTTATTTGATCTCTTTTTAACATGCTCAAGGCCTCCGATGAGGGGGGATAGCCCACAAAATGAGTAAAGCATTGATGAAAAATGACATGAATATACACAAGCAGCTTGAATAGGACATTTTTAGGATGTTATAATCCACATTGTAAGTTTAAGGAGAAGTTTGTAAAATGGTTTTAGGATACTGCATGTAAATATTTTCACTGGATTTTAAGCAAAATGATGTACAATTATGCAGCCCTCTGTTAGGCTAATCACATTTGGTGGTATTTTCCACTGCACAATCTTCCTCACATTTTAAAATGAAAATAGGAAAGACTCAATGACTCTTGTAAATTGTATATGGTCTATTGAGGCCCTCCGAGAACTGGCCGCTTCTACATTTGGCCCTCAGCTCCATTTCAGTTGGACGCACTTGGCTTAGGGAAACATGTGATCTGTTCCTCTGCCTCGCAGAAACTTTATAAGTATGACAATCCGCAGAGCTCCACTGATCACTACTGACAGGAACGGCAGCTCCTAAGGCTGGAACCCACGATGGTGAAGGTAAATGGACATAATGTAGTCAGAAGTCCCACCAGAGATCAGAAACTGGAGCGAAAGTCAGACCAGACAAAGTCATAAAGGAGGAGTTATCTGAGGCAAAGATCAGCAAACACACACAGAACAGAAACGATGGAGAGATAAAATACTGCAACATATAGGTGCATGAGGGTGCCCAGATAAAGGATACAGATATCAGTGCACATTTAATTAAAGCAGACCTACAGGTTTAGCAAGCATTAACATGATATTAATGCATTAAATAACTTTTGGAGTATAACATTAACTTGAACTCTTCAATGCTTCTATGCGACAAGTAATTTTAAAGCGGAACATACCCCACTTTTAGTTAATCCTGGGGTATCCCAATTTAGGATGCACCGTTGTGTGAAACCCCCCAGATTCCCCCCCCAAAAAACTCACCTTTCTCCGGTCCTAAAGCACATGCACTGGCGCTTGTCCAATCAGAGCCAATTTCCGTGCATATGTAATGTTCAGCAAACGGTTCTGTTTTATGGCCACATCCTCAGCAGTGGGTACCATCCTGTCCCCAGCCTATCTTAATTGCGGGGATGGGGCACACGCACAGCCTAAAGATGCTGGGGATGCGGACACCCGATATTTACATAAGCAAAGGAGCCAGGAAGAATGTGTTTTGCAGAGCCCCGAGGGTTTCACACAGTGGGAAGGTGGAATCTTGTAGATTCCAGAGCATGTTCCACTTTAACTTAGTGGCTGTGGCGGTTCTCATTCATCCAGATCATGATATATAATATGTTAGGGGCAGCGATCTTGTGACTGGAGAGATTCAGGTTCGATTACCAGCAAGGATATGAATGAGTTTCTCTTGAGCAAGGCTCAACTCCCAACTGCTTCTCGGGTACCATAATTATGGCAACTTTACTTGCTGTTTTATTTTGCTAAAAGATGTTTCGCTCGTAAGCTGTCCTTCTCAATTCACAATTCAGAACTCAACTCTAAATTGAGAAAGCCATTCAGATGACTAGCAAGACATAGCAATTTTAGTTGCCTTGGTTAATTCATGTCAGGCTCCTTTCTATCCAGGTTTTACCATCTTCCAAGTCTCCTGCTGATGTCGCCACCTCTGATGCCGGGTCTTTTTGCGTCACCACTGCCACCTTGATCCCAAGGTGGTGCTGCCACCTCTGTGGGACAGGAAATGGGCTGTTGAATATAGAGCTGCCACTAAACTATGCTGCCCTGGAGGCACAGCAAAGTACACTATAGTGCAATGTAATGGAAATGCACAATGCCCATAGTGTTGAGTTTGCCCATACTGTATAAGGTTTGCAATAATACTATTGTCCCCAATCGTAACAGTTAAAACAATAGAAACACTTTGAATAGACAAATTAATCTTTTATTGCTGCAGATCTGTATGTTACACCTCAAAGAGGGAGAAATGAGAACAACGAGGGACAGGGGACTTGGACTCAAAAGATAGACAGTCCCTCCAAATCAGGAACACTTGGGAGGTGATGGTAAAAGCGATATCTTATCAGACACACACTCAACGGCAAGCAACAGCGGTTAAAGAATCAGCTTGTTTTATTGCTGCAGGGAAAAATAAAGATTTGATGCCTTAATACACTTCATGGTCAAATGCACATGTAACCCACCCGTGGGTGGATCTTAGTTGAATGGCAGGTTAGTCTACGATAACAATAGTATTAACGGTTCAAATACCTTAGCAACCACAATTATTTAGAGAAATTAAGCAACATGTGTCTCTGCTGGTCCACTATTTAGTTGTCTAGCTGCATCCAACTGAGTTAAAAGACATAAAAAAGTTTACTGTATGAGCGGTGAAAGGGCCCCATTAAATATTCACACCAGGGCCTCGTCACATCTAGTTACACCACTGATAGTTATTATGGTCAGGGGAAGACTAGTGTTAATCTAGGCATGCAGGATTGATCAAATGTCTCTTTTTTTGAAGTTTACCTTTCTTTGTCCTTTCCCTCAAGCCCCGCAGAGGAGGCCACACCCAGATCAGCTTACTCACGGTTTGAGGACTTTCTTTCCATCAAAAGTCCAAAAGAAATGTCCCTTCGGCCGGCAGCGCTGTTAACAGACTTTTCAGATTCTGATTCCTTGTTCCAGCAGTTTTGGGCCAAGGTAACCAGCTGAGACTCTCAGCAATCCTAACAAATCTTTCATCAGCAGCTTTTTTCTCCAATGTAGAAACCTGTCCAGGCTTCTTCTTCTCCCTTTTCAATCTCACTAAAGCATCATGGGTCCTGTAGTCCATAGTCAATGCTGAAGGACCCTGGAATGTGTAGTTTTAAAGAGCAACAACATCCCTCCCCCCTCCCTCACTGCCTTTTGGATGTCTAAAATGCCAACATCCTTCAGCATTCCTGACCCCTCTGCACCCCCTCCCCTCTTAGCCATCACTGATTTACTCCCCAATACCTGCATGTTACCAACACATGCACCTATTTTCTTTCCTCTGCTAGTATAGCAGAGGCTTTTATAGAGGCTCTAAACACATTTCACAATTCACAGGCCAGATAATCTTACATTGCTTTAAGAGAGTGGATACAGGCACACTTGCTTTATATGGACATTAAAACAGACAGACTAGACAGTCTTGTATCCTCCAGGCAGAAGACATAGGAAAAACTTGCATATCAGTGTGGGAGCTAGGTTGTAGGGTGTAGGCCGCCTAGGGGGCATCCCAGACTGGTACGCGAAGTTCCCTGGTGTAAGCAAAGGGGCCAGGGGCCATAGGGATGCCAGCATGCCCATACCGTTTGCCAAAATGAAGGCTTCTCCCTCACACAAAAGTCGCTGCAGGGAAGGGGTCTCGAGCAAGGCAGCCACACCTTACTGGAGTCTTAGTACCAGGGGTTTAACTATAAGGGGTGCAGGAGTTCAGGAGGGGGCCCATCATTGTTGCTTCTTTACCTCTTTACCTTTTTTATTACATTTGTGTTCACACCAGGGCCCCGTCACAGTTAGTTATGCCACTGCTAAGTACTGCTTCACAGTCTCATGGGATACTCTCCTCATCTGTCCCATCCACCCCAGGACCCCCCTCTCAGCATAGACCTCAGTGTGAATCTGCTGCACCACAATCCCACCCACTTCATCAACACCCCGGCCTCTCTGAAGAAGTCTCACCAGCCGTCTTACACAGGGGTTTGGCCTACTCCAGTCTCCACCTTGATAGCCACGCTGGCCCTCTTACACAGGGTTTGGGCTACAGACTGTCTCCCTGCATGTTTCTTAATTTTCCCTTATATAACCGCTGTTCTCTTAAAATGTTGCCTTCAGTTTCCCTCCAAAATTCTCCCAACCAATCCTAGCAGTTTCCTGTTGTTTCCCAAATCTTCTGTCCCCTGACTCGTCATAAAGGGGAATCCTACCCCAGGATTCTAAGAGTGTGAATAAAGTTCTAGTGTCTAAAGTTGGAACGGCAACTGCCTTACTCACTTCTAGTATACTGATCTGCAGACCATCCTAAAAAGACTTTCACTGTTTTTATGCAACCCCAGCAATGTGTGTTGGCTTGATGTGATATGTTGTTCTAATTGTCTTATACAACAGAAAGAGAATCCCCCTCCCACCTTTCCCCCATGAACCATACTTTAGTTATTAAAATAAATAAGTACTCACCCCTTCCCACATACAGACCAATCCCTCAATGGAAAGTCTCATACTGTAGGCTCCACTATGGCTGCACTGCTGCAGGTGGTTGTAGATAATTCTTAGAAACATGGCTGGCCTTTGGGGCCATTGCCGACGCTTTAATGTGCCCCTTGCAGCTGTACCCTGCCACAGATACACACAGACAGTGTGTGTGTGTGTGTGTGTGTGTGTGTGTGTGTGTGTGTGTGTGTGTATCTCCTTGTCCCCAAGCCCTGATTTTTCTGGCACCATTAATAAGTAAATGCTCACCCTTCACACCCCTGTACCCTCTGCCCCATCCCCTGGGGGTAGATAATATTTGGGTGTAGGGGATTGATGGATACTCTGCATATTTATTTGGGGGCCCTAAAGTGGCATGTGTGCAGACTGTGGCCGTAGTTTATTTTGAAGTGCTGGATACATTACTTATGTTAGGAGCTGAGGGACGCAACCTGACTCAACAAGCACTAAAAGTGCCTATTGCAGCAACCAAATAGGCCCTGTCCATTTTTTTTTTTTTTTTTTTTGGTGAGAGGGACTGGTTAGTCATCACAGGCAGGATACCGTATATCTCTACAATGGGAGCCATATGTAGCACAAATTAAATGCATCAGGTTCTAACTCTTCCTGATTCTATTGTAAGACATGTTTAAATTCTGTAATGGCTTAGGCAGACAAGAGATTCTGTACACCTGCATTAGATGTGATCACAAGAAGCCTCTCTGACATACCTTATAGATAAAAGACACTGCAGCCATTTAATTTTATTGGCTCTGTACTACTCCGCTATAATACAATTTAGCTTATACAGCAATATGCAGGATTAGAGCAGATAGGAAGCGCCGCATGAAGCTATCAAAACAAGGGAAGAGCCAGTCAATAAACAAATCCAAGGACGTGTTTCAAGGACAAGGGTTCGATGGAAAATGCTTCAAAATGTTTTGGTCTAAGAATCTGCATAAGAGCTCACAATCAATAAGCGATACACACCGTGTTCACCAATGAGGAGTATATTTCATAGATATAGATATACTGGGTGCCAATAAAATAGTTTGACCCCTCTGGAAATGTAAATGTATAATTTATTCATCACAAGGGATCTTTTTTATACGCGTGACCTCCATACATAACCAGAAAATTGCCGCAGAACCGCAATATTTTATTTGCAATATGTAATATTGATTAATATTGATTGATTGCACAAAGATTTATACATGACATTACATGCTCTGAAGAAATAAAATATTGTTTAAAAAGTGGTGCATTAAAAAATAGACAAAAATGACCCACCAATTAAAAAGTGTGTGTGTAACCAAAACTAAAGGAGTAATTAATTTCTAATGAGCATAATGTCACCTCTGTCTCTTTAAAAAATTGCGATGTGTGAATAATATAAAGATCTATTATCGTTTTTCCTAAGGCTGCTTTCAAATCAGTGTGTGTATTGCATTTTGCACATTTTGCTCATTTTCTAGCTTTACTGACAATAACCTCAGAGGGACCCCTCTTGAACCGAGGGACTACCAAACCTGTGCAGTGTGCCAGGAATAGCAGCGGGTGTCCTGAATGTTGCAGAGTGTCAGTGCTGGGTGCATTAGAGTCAATTTCAGATAGACATTTGTGGTTTTACTGGAACATGAGATCAGTAAGAGAAGGTCTCCTTACACGGGGATAACATAGACAAGAAATATAATTCATAAAGAGCTCCTCAATGTACAGGAAACACAACATGCAGTAAAGAATGCACAACAGAGACTACACATAGATATATGTAACAGCGCCATCTACTGTCATGAATGTAAACTGCGTTAACCCAGCAATATAGATGCAAATCACATATAGAGACAAGTTGCAAGCTTGTTTCTCTCCAACACCCCTTCTCAACAACTGAAGCTTAGTCTGTTAAACCTTCTTTGTAAGTCTCAAGTTCCTCTCAACAGTCAGGGGCTTGGTAAGGATATCTGCTGTCATATCCTCAGCAGTGCAATAAAGTAACTCAAGAAGTCCCTGCTCTTGAAGATTCTCTGTCCCAAAGTGCTGTCTAATGTTTTTAGTATTTCTGTTTAACCACTTCCTGCTCATAACAAACTAAGAGTTTGCCCATATAAACAAGTACATAGATCCATCTCTTTGGCAATTTCTTTGTGTATAATCAGGGTATACAGGATATGTCTCTGTGAAAGCTTCTTTATGTGTATCTCCACTTGGGCCGCACTGTCTCCCTTTTGATGCTTTGCTCTGTCTGGGCTGTGTCTGATCACTGGGGCTTCATGCAGTCACTAAGCCCAAAACCTGTTGCATAGTGTGAGTGCTGGGTGCAGCAAAGTCAAATCCAGATATACATTTGTGGCATAACAAAAACTGGCTTTACTTGAACATGAGTGCAATAAGAGAAGGTCACCTTACATGGTGGATAACATAGTCAGGAAAATAAAGTCATAGAGAGCACCTCAATGTACAGGAAACACAATATGCAGTAGAAAATACAAATATATATATTGGGGAGCTGGGGAGGAGGAGGGGGGAGTGGGGTTGATTTACTGTCCCTATGGACTGGGGCCTTTTCTGCTAAAGTTAGCATATTGGGTTTGGGTCTGCCTTAAGATCAGGAGCAGATCTTAAACAGGTCTAGGGCACTAAAATAACAGCTACATTCTAATGCCATCGATGAGCTACTCACCATTTCCTAGAGGTGTGCCATCCAGTGGGGACAGGAAACAGTGCACACACTTGCAGCAACTACATTTATCCTAGTAGGAGGTGGGCAGCTCTGTAGTGTGCATCTATTCCCCATCATACAGAGGTCAATGCCCAATTATGGCTTAATCTTGCAGTGTGGCACTAAGCTCCACCTTCCATCTCAGCTGCTGCTGTCTTCTCTGCTGGGTCCTCCCACCTTTACTGCCACCACTAAGTCCTCTGATCTTCCTTGCTGTCACTGCTCCACCAGCATCCATACCTACGCCCACTGGTTAGGCTGCTTTGGGGCCAGGGTCCTGGTTAGGCTGCTGTGGTGTCAGGGGCCCAGTTAAGCTGCTGTGTGAGACCAGGGGCCTGGTTAAGTTACTATTTGAGGTCAAGGGCCCAGGTTAAGCTACTCTGTGGGGTCAAGGGCCTAGTTAGGTTGCCGCATGGGGCCAGGCTGCTACAGGGCCAGGGGTCTGGCTAGGCTGCTGCAGGGCCAGATGCATGGTTAAGCTGCCCTATGGAATCAGGCTGCTGCAGGGTCAGAGGCATGGTTAGGCTGCTGAATGGAGCCAGGCTGCTGCAGGGGCAGAGGTATGGTTAGGCTGATGCAGTGCCAGAGGCACAGTTAGGGTTCTGCTGGACTAGTAGCATGGCTTTGCTGCTGCAGGTTCAGAGGCACAGTTAGGCTTCTGTGTGGTTCTAGGGGCCGGGTTAGGTGGCTGTGTGGGTCCAGCTGGTTTGATGCCCAGCTGCTACAGAGCCAGGGGCACAGCTAGGCTGCTGCAGGGCCAGGGACTCAGATAGATGGCTGTGTTCATCCAGCGGATGTGGGGTCATCCTGTGGGCTCATCTCGTTAGGCTTTTGCTCGGCCAGGGGGCCTATTAAGCTGCTGAGCATAGCCAGGGGGCTCATGATGTGGGACTAGGCTGCTGCACCACCAGGGGCATGGTTAGGCTGCTGTGTGTTGCCAGGAACCTGGTTAGGTGGCTTTGTGAGGTCAGCTGGGGTGGGGCCAGGGGCTCTGTTGGTTTGCTGCATGGGGCCAGGTGGTGTGGGCCCAAGGTCCTGGTTAGGCTTCTGCAGGGTGTGAAACACAGTTAGGCTGCTGTGGGGCACCAGGGGCCTGGATAGGTGGCTGTGTGGGGCCAAGGGCCTTGTTAGCCTACTGAACAGGACCAGGGCCTCCACCACTTGCCTCAAGGGTGAACGCCCAGGGCGGAGGGTACAAGAAAAGTAACAGCCTATATCATCTTGTGCTGTGTGCACAAGATGGACATGCAGGAGCCATGTGACCAGACCAGATGGACATGCAGGAGCCATGTGGGCTGCCTTAAGTATATACAGCTTTCTCTACACACATCTACTGGTGCCTGGGCCCCTGCACCTTGCATCTCCTCTCCTCTGGCCCCACACACCAGGCACCTTTTTGGGCAGCATTCTTTGTTTTTGTTCCACAAAGGAGCTCACCCTCTGCATAAGTGGTGGAGACCACAAAGGGGTGAGGGTCCCATGCCCCTTGGGCCCCCTTTAATCCAACTTTGTGCTCTCTGCTGGGTCTAGGTGAGTTTAAACCATAAGGTGACTGAGCATTGGGGGAGGAGGGACAAGCAGAGAGTTTACTTTTTTACTTCAGCTTTACAGGGACTTTAAAGAGGAACAACAGACCTTTTCTGTTGTTCCTCTTAGAACATCCCTCTCCCCTCCCCCACTACCTTTTATATGTCGGCGTTATCTAAAATGCCAACATCATGCTGCTTTCCATGTCCCTGAACCTACCTCCCCCCTTAGCCAACGATCCCCCCTCTAGTGGCTTTCACCACTCCGATTTCAAACCTTGTGCCGAGTGTCAATGCAGCCTATGCAATGACGCTGCGCATGCGAGAGATCGGAGGGGCGGTGCCTTGTTTGTCGGGAAGCTAAAGGCTTTCAAGCCCTGTGAAAGACAGCGAGGGAGCGGAGGGGTGCCAGAGTGCGAAGCCACCCGAGTGAAATGTTTTTTGCCAGAAAAAGTTAAAACCAGAGGGGCAGAGAGGCCAGGCAAGCCAGGTTTGGGGAGTTATTATCAAGTTCCCTAACATTCTGATGTTCCTCCGATGTTGATCTTTAATATATAATTATAAATGCATTGCACACATATAGTGCCTAGTGTTCACCAGTACATAAAACATAGCCCTATATAAATGTATATATTTAGAAAACGGCAACAAACAACCTCAACCTTTTCATGCCAAGTACCCACTAGCAACAAGAAGTTCCAAACAAGTACCCCAAAGAAGGTGATTAATTATAAGTACCAAAATAAGTAAACCATATGCATTACAACACGGATTATGTTTCACTTGTAAAGTAAGATATCAGACCAGTCAGACACCCCCTAAAAGTTTGCCCTGGAACCAGGGCTGTATTTAGAGTTCCTGCTGCCACTATTTGTGCTTACGCCCCCCCACAGCTAAGTGTACCAGGGGCATCCCTTTTAGGAATGCCCAATGTGTGAACGCCCACATCCCTGCAGCTGAGGCTATTCAGATATGCTGGGCATGGCAGCACACCTTACACTGCAGAGAAACCCGCAATGTGACCGTTCCCTATGGTGATGCTCAGTCCAAAACAATGCTTTATGCAGTGCATTAGTATGTACACCATAAAGCAATGATTGGACAAGAGCCTGCACATACGCCATGGGAACAGCAGAAAGGTAAGTTAAGTTGTGGGTGATCTGGGGGTTTCACACAGTGGGGCATCTAAAATCAGGATGTCACGGGGAAAAAAACCCCCATCAACGGCCGACCTAGAATCTAAAAGATTGCAGGGCCAGCCGTTGGCTTTTTCCCGGGGCAACCCGAATTGGGTTGGCCCGCTGTGTAAAACCGCCCAGGGCACTAGTAAAACTTACCCTTTCCCCAGGTCAACGAAGCATGCACAAGCTGCACTGCCCCATTCCCCGTAACACCTAGTGGCGCGTGCTCCCGTCCCAAGCCTAACCCCATAGAAGTTAATGGGAGCTGTTTTTCCAAAGGAGTAAGCAGCTCATATTGGCTTTGCGCCTGCGCTGTGGGAACGCATATGGGGTGAGTTTTTGGGGGGTTTCATACAGTGGGGCATCCCAATTTGGATCTTAACAAAACCCAAGAAGTCAAAATCCCTGGTTTTGTTCCGCTTTAAGCAACCCAAAACCAGGGGGCAGCAAAAACTGGGACAGGGACTATGGCCAGTGGCGTAACTACATGTGACTGGGCCCTAGTGTGAACATGAAATGGGGCCCTTTCAAGACTCAGTTAACGTTTTCCAGACTTTTCATTTAATTGGATGCAGCTAAACAACTGAAACAAGAGAGATTAATGGAGCTTCCATTCTCAAGATGATGCCAAGTAAGCACAAATCTGATAAAGAGGGAAGAGGGGTGACACTGATGGGGCCCCCTTGTTTTACGATGTGGTTGCATCCCCTATAGTTACACCCTGGTAGCTGCCAAATTGGGATGCCCCACTGTGTAAACCCCTCTCCCTGGAACACTCGCCCTCTCCCGGAGCCCTCGCCGCATCTGTGCGTTCTGGCCGCATCCCTGCTCACCTGTAGCCGAGCATGCGCCGACCTTCCTGAATGGGTGGCGCAGTCACACTACGGCTGCCAGGTGGGTTGGGGGAAGGGCCAAGTAACAGCGAGCCTGCTGATTGGCTGAGCGAGCCACTCAGTCAATCAGCGCATTCACTCTCGCCCGAGTCTGTGCTGTGGGGGTGGAAGGAAGGCGAGTGAAACAGGGCGACCTGGGGGGGGTACACACAGTGGGGCATCCCAGTTTGGGATGCCGCTGCAGAGAGGAACAACACACAGGAAAGTAAAATTCATGTGTGGTGTTCCTCTTAACATGTTTGCTGGTACCTTGTTCTGCTGCTGGAAATCATGGAGGGCTGAGCGCTGCGCACAGGAGGAGGATGATCTTCGAGCTGCAGTGTAACCGGCAGCCCACACACTGAACTGAGGGGTGGAGGAGGAGGGAAAGAGCCACCATCACACTGCTCCTACGATACTTGCTGCTGAGGGAGGGGGAGGAGGGGGGGCACTCTGCCTGCACGTGTAAAGGAATGTGGGATTGCATTGCAGTGTGAGAGTGTCCAGGGCAGCATCGCAAATCCCCGTGCTGTCCTGACACACTCACACTGCAATGCATTCCCACATTCCTTTACACGTGCAGGCAGGCTGGGGGATTGCCCATACAGTTACAATGGCAAGAGCAGTGGCAAAGGCAGACCTGGGCTGGGGCGTGGGGACCTGGCAAGGCCACGCCCCCAACTCCCACACTTAGCTGGCGCGCCGCCACCTGTCATAGGAAGGAGACAGGTGGAGGCTGAGAGCAGGGGCGGGGCGGGGGATTGCCTGTATAGTTGCGTCAGCTGGCCATTGTGGGGCACCGAGGCAAACAGCAGGAATAGGGGGCACGCTCGCAACCTTCCCCGCATCGCCGGGGGGCACCACTGCATGCAAGTTTTTTTTTTTTTTTTTTTTTTATTAAATTGTTGCTGGCCTCCGCCCCGTACCCGCCCCTGTCTGTAGCTCCGCCCTAGGCATGTGCCTTCCTTTGCCTAGTGGCAAATACGGCCCTGCCTGGAACACTGCAGCATACCTCCTGGGGAACATGTACCACAGGTTTAGAAACAGTGCTCTAGACTGTAAATCAGATATTCTAGAGGTTCCCAAAATCAAACTCCTTATTTTAATTAGATATTATAATGCATGTTTACTGAATGGAGGCCTTAAAGTAGAACTCCAGTCAAGAAAATAAAGCTTAGTCATTTGCTCCCCTAAAGCCCCTTTGACACTCAGTGGTGTATGCTGTTCGAGAGCACTCATGCAGATGTTGTTGAATATATTTGGAAATACTGTGCACCTGAACTGCATGGGAGTGACCATCTTTATACACATCTGAGAACCCTGCTTACACATGAGTGGGGGGATGGGGGGAGAGCCTTTGCTAGTACACAGACACACTACAGTTGAGCTGAGAACTTCCTTATAATCTGCTCAACCAGACAGAAAGAGATTTTATCTGTTTCCTCAGAGAATGTCAGAAGATAAAATCCTTCACTAGCTGGCTGCACTGATGTAAAGATCAGCAAGGCTGCAGCATGCGTATGTGATGTTGTTTCTCCACGCAAAGCAGGATGTCAGGAGCTTGAAGTTTTGCTATCATCAGCCCACACCAAACAGAAAGATATATGCCTCAGAAACCTGGGGCAGCATTTCACACACACACACACACACACACACACACACACACACACACACACACACACTAAACCAACAACTGCTGGAGTGGATGCATGTAACTATGTATTAATGTAAGTCAATGGCCTCAGCTGCCGCAGAGCATTGCAACAGCTGTTTCCAATGTTGTTTTGAGAGCTTTCTGTGCCGTGATGAGTCCTTACAGTTGATGGCCTTTTACTTTTGGCTAGAGCTAAAGCATTATTGCAAGGTGATATATGGTCATTTTGACTGTGGAACTGGCTTTTTCAGATGCAGGGCTGGCAGAATTGTGGCAAGATGGTCACTCCAATGCAGTTCAGGGGCTTAGAATCTGCTTGCAATTCAGCAACATCTGCATGGGGTGAAGCCCTCTCAAAAAGCTTATCACTGATTGCTAGAGGGAGGCTTTAGGGGAGCAATTTACTAAGCTTTGTTTTGTTGACTGGAGGCCCGCTTTGAAGAGGAGCACTTTGCTTTTTTAGACAATGACCTCTTTTAGACTCAAATTTCCTCATCCCTGGGGCATCCACCTTTTTGGATGCCCCATTGTGTGAAACCCCTGGGATAATCCGGTATACTCACCTCACCAGCATTCCAATGGCATTCATTGCTCATACCCTCCAGCTGAGGCACATATCTGGGATGCACAATTAATGCAAGCTGGGAAACTGAGTGGGGGACAAGAAGCTGCCAGTTAGCTTCTTCACCTGCCCACCTCTGTGCTCCATCCCCTGCCACTGTCCTCTACCACTCACCTAGCCCATCCACCCCCTGCCACTGACCACTACTGCTCACCCACCCCCTCCAACCCCTGCTGTTGCCCTCTACCCCTCACCTAGTCCCTTCACCCCCTGCCACTGTCCTCTACTGCTCACCTTACTCCTCAACCCCATCCTGTTTTGCTCTACCACTCACCTAGCCCATCCACCCCCTGCCACTGACCTCTACTGCTCACCTTACTCCTGAACCCCGTCCTGTTTTGCTCTACCACTCACCTAGTCCCTCCACCCTGCCACTGTCCTCTACTGCTCACCTATCCTCTCCACCCCTGTCGAGCAGCAGAGAGGGTATAACTGGAGGACCAGACGGGGGCAGCAAGCACCAGCGGGCAATCAGCAGCAGAGAAGGGAGACTGACAAGGATAAGGAAGTGGTGGTGAGTACCAAGAGGCTGACACATAATGCAGTGCAACACAGGTAACTGTAAATAAATCTAAGAGTGTATAAGAGTGAAGGTTAAAGAGGAACTATCGCCAGGATTCTCACTATCCTTGTAACTATTCCTCTCCAGCATGGCATCACTATTTGGTGTGAATCCCCCTTGGAATACCAGTATTTCTTACCTTGCTGATGATCCCATAGCACATGCACATGCTCTCCTCCAATCAGTGCCTAATGTTCCATTCAGCCTTACTAAGCCACTCTGACACCAGAGCTGACAGCAAAGTGACTCAGTAAAGCTGAATAGGCTGTGCATACTTATGCCAACTATTCAGTAATGCTCGGTGCGGGTGTGAGCATCACCCAGAGCCATGTGAGCCTTGGTGAGGTGCGTATACTAGGCAATATTGAGCATTTAACACAAAGAGACATCACAATTTGGAAAAGGTAATCAGTGGGCCCTGTAGTCTTTAAGCTCCCTGGGAATGAAGGACCCCTTCCTTACCCATGGCCATGGCCTATAGGAACCTAAAATGCACAAACTTGCCCCCGTACTGCCTTTTGTGATCCTGACATTGAATAGATACTAATCTTTTCATTTCTGATGCTCTGCCTACAAGGGGATTGTGAAATGGCATTGTGTGCAGCCACTTCCAGGCCATCTTAGAGTTAGAGGTGTGGCATGGGTGTGGCTTAATTGCTATGTGTGCCTATCTTCCTCCTCTTTTCTGTTCTAAAAAGTTGAGAGGTATGCTTCTCATGAGGTACCATACCTCTTCCGAGACACACTTCTTCCAGGACCATGCCTCCCCTGCCCAAACTGGACCCACCTAGGGCAAAATCCTGGGTGCGCTTCCGTCGATCATTTCTGGCTGTCAGGGCAGCAGTGGTGATCAGTGGGGGACATCAGGATTGGCAATTGAATCGAGGTAAGTTGAAAAAAAATGAAAGCATGGTTTGGCTAGATGGGGGACCCACATTTTTTAATTTATTATTTTTAAGGGTTCAACTCCTAAAAAAAAAAAAAAGTATGAAGTTCCCAATTTTATATTTATAAGGGTTGATAGTGACAAGGGTTTGACAATTAAAATGACAAACAATGACATGTTAAAGTCCAAGCTCTGCCGAAAAAAACAATATATCATTTTCCTGGAAATTTCTGCAAAAATCCAAGTTAAAAATATATAGTGCAAAATGGTGAAAATGGTCTGGCAGCAGAGGGTGACAAAATCTCTAGTTAGGCCGTCACCGAAAGGATGGAAATCTGGTCCAGAAGTAGACTGATGTTTTATGAAAAGTAACACGCTGGCTAAAGAGTAAAGTACAAATATTTATATTAAGAGAAGACAAGTTACATTTTATGTCTTGCACAGTTAGTGGGCAACTAAATATAGCCGTGGCTGGGGCAGAAATTGGATCATGTTCACAATATCCAGACATCCTTTACTAACTGTACCTAAAGGAATTAAAAGGCAGACTATAAAGGGAAGCTCAAGTGTATACATATCGTTTCTGACCTACAACATGCTTCATATCCTCATTTTCAAAACCCATTACCACCGCCACCCAGCCCTGCAGCTTGCAATACTCCTCTCTTTTCAGGCTCTGCCAAATGGGGCACTGGAAGCCACAGCACATACTGCAGTGCCTGCACCCCATCCCACTGTGGAATTACATTTGAATAGCTCCACTTAATTTAAGCTTGGTGAGCAGAATTTTTTTTTTTAGCAGGGTTGGCTTAATTTTTGATTTATAAATAAGACCTGGAAAATAGTCTAAGAGATTAAAGTGGACCAACACCCAGGATTTTCACTATCCTGGGTTTTGGTCCACTTCCGCGGGGCGCCCCGCTGCGTGAAACCCCCCAGATCGCCCTAAAAAACTCAACTCACCCCACTCCTACGCGAGCGCTCTTCCAATTAGAGCGCTCAGAGCCGCTGTGGTATGTATGGACAAGCGACGGACAACCACAGCGGCTCTGAGCACGCTGGAGGCCGCATCTCGTGCTTCCCTCTAACAGGGAGCGCGCCTGCCATTCACAAACGGCCGTCGCGGGTGCGCGCCCTGCTAGAGAGAAGCGCAAGATGCAGCCTGCGCATGCGCCATTGGAACGGGGATAAGGTAAGGTTTCTGGGCATCCTGCGGGGTTTCACACAGCGGGGCATCCCGATTTCGGGAGGGATCTGATCGGCCTGGGACTCTTATAGATTCCCGGGCTGATCCCCCCTGGGTGTTGGTCCACTTTAAGATCCCAAAAAAGAGAGTTTCTCAAAAGAAAGGAATATCGGTAGATATGAAGATACATCATAGCTTAAAAAGGAGAAAAGGGAGAGATTGAGGTCCTAAAGAGGAATAGGCTGTACAAATAAGGATCTGATGGGAGGTAGATCAGAACAGAAGGGGGGGCAGGGAAAAATTGGGATAGAGAAATTGGTACAGGGCAGTACTCCCATCATTTTTTTATGGGGCCCAACTATTTCTTTGTTCAACAATGCTTCCTTCTCTGGCATAAATAATTAAGCAAGGTGGTATGCATGTTAGTAATAGTAGGGTGGCATGACGCATGGTATTGACATTTAATAATACAATATATGGTGTGGATGTGCTGAAGGATGGTATAAAGGGATCCTTAATGCAATAGGCCAGTGGTCCCCAGTCTTTTTTTCAAGTGCCACTTTCCATTTTTAAAATATCTTAAGTACCACCTTGGTGGTACATATGGGTTGTCAGTACATAAAACAGTATTCAAAACATGCAAAACCGCCATCTAAAGAAATTCACATATGGAATTTCAACCACCTCTTGTTGCATAACTCATGGAGCACGTTTGGCTTGGGTAAAGTTTAGCAGATCATTTCCGGGCCCAGGTCAGTCGGCAACCTGGCTGAGTATCGTGATAGGACCTCAGGTACCCCCAGTGGTAATAGCACCACTAATTAGGAACCCCTACTATAGGCAGAACAATGGATTGTGTCTGAGGTCCTATGGCTTTAGTGAGTATGGATTGGCTTTAGAATACTGTATAGAGGTCTTTGAACATTGAGCACAGTGGAGGCAGACAAGCCTTTGCTAGTATGGGGCACCTCTAAGTGTTAAGCATCCTGGTTATATTAAAGAGTTTATACAATGCCATAGTAGGACATTCAAATGTAAGGCAGCCTAAACCGTGGAATCATTGTACCCGGAGATGGATGTAGGTTAAAGCGGACCTTCACTCTGAATAAGAGCCTATCTTATAGGTTTCCCACACCCTGTACATACAGATTGCTCACATTAAAAATCATCCTACCTGCATCTACTGCATGTTATGAGCCTTTAAGCATCCAAGATGGCGGCTCATGGAACATCAGGCAGCCTGCAACAAGTGCCTTCTGACTGTGCTGCTCTGCATTCTGGGATTGCTGACCTTTTCCTGACCCCAGCTCTGCTCTGTCTGAGCAAAGCACAGCTATAACCCACCCCCTGTATTTTATCTTACTCTGCTCTCCTCAGTAAGTGTGATGCTTCTGAGTCAAGATGGCGGTGCCCCCAACCTAAAGTCCTTAACAGAGTTGCAGCCCAGTGGGGGAAACAATAATAAGTAAGTGACTAATAATTTAAAATATATTAATTTTCATAGCGTAGAGCAAGGCTTGCTTCATTTCAATTCTTTCACATTTGGGGTAATCTGCCACAAGGTGGCGCAGTTGACTGCAGAAAGACTTGTGGCTCCTCCCGGCCCATAAAAAGGGCAGGAATTACCCAGAGACTCCAGAGTTTCTCTGCAGTCCTGACTGCGAAGACAGAAGATGGCCCTATCTGGATCGCAGGCTAGCCAGGCATCCCGAGCCCGTCGTCCCTGCAGGCCTATTCTCACCTGTTCTGGACCCTTCTGCCTCCCAGCACTGCTGCAGGTTCAGGTGATGGTAGGGGAGCACCTGGGGTCGGGTGCTCGCAGAGTTTTTTGCTCTGGGCCGCAGACCCTATCTGTAAAGGGTAGCCGGCCGAGGCTATGGTGAGCCTGTGTCGTGTGCTGTGCTTCACTTCATTTTCTTTTGTCTCTTGTCTCCTCCTGCCTCCCCTTTTTACCCACCTTTTCCCCTTCATTATTCCAGGTCTTTCCCTCACCCGGCCAGACTCTGCCGGCCTGCTGACTCTGCTGGGGGGGGGGGTCTTGCGCGCAGTGGGGGGTCGGGGCTTGCCGGGTCCCCTGGCGGCACGGCCGCGGCTCACGGCGGGGCTCATGTGAGGGGCTTCGCTCCTGGCTTCTCTTCTTCCGGACGCCATTACATTGGTCGTGACTTGAAGGGGGGGCAGGACTGCCCTCGAGGTTCCCTCGTCCACGGTGCCATTTTCTCTGCGCGGGCTGGTGCGGTCGCTACCCCTCGCTGCCGGGGCTCCTCTTCCTCCTTCGGACACTTGTTGACAGCCCCCGCCGGATCTCCGGTCCTCATCGTGGGGACGCTTCTGCGGGGCTCCCTCGTGGCCAAGTCCCCGCTGCTGCCTCTGCAGATCCTCTCCTGTGGTACCTGCACGGGTGGATCTGGCTCTGCTACGGTCCGTGAGTCCACTCTTTTTTGTCAGTCATTATGTGTTGTGGTGTGCATGCGCTGTGGGATGCTTAATTCCCTCTCGTGGTGGCTGGACTCGAGGAATCTTCTAGCGGGCAGGTCCTTTCTACCTCCGTACTGGGAGATTGTCACCACGGATGCCAGTCTGGATGCCAGTCTGACCGGTTGGGGAGGGTTTTGGCACTCTCTGAAGTTCCAGGGCCAGTCGGGCCCTCAGGAGGCCCACACTCAATCAATTTCCTGGTGCTAAGGGCGATCAGGTTGGTTCTCTTCCAGTTGACTCCCCCCTTCGGGGTTGTGCGGTCCTGGACCGCTCGGACAATCAGACGGCGGTCGCAAACGAGCCCTCAAGGAGGTGTCGCTGATATTGTCTTGGGCAGAGGAGAATGTTCCCTGCATCTGGAGAACCAGGAGGCGGACTCCCTGAGAAGGGGGACGTCTTGTCTGGGGGAATGGTCCCTCGACAAAAAGATCTTTCATGCCCTGTGTCACCGCTGGGGTCAGCTGGACATGGACCTGTTTGCTTCCCGTCACAATCACAAGCTTCCAAGATTCGTCTCTCTGTCAAGAGATCCACTGGCCTTCGCCACGGACGCTCTAGCCAGTCCCTGGACGGATTTCCGGCTCCTCTATGCGTTTCCTCTATTTCCTCTCCTGGAACGGGTGTTGCGCAAGATAGCCCAGGAGGGGGTACCGACCATTCTGGTTGCCCCCCGCTGGCCGAGGAGGGTATGGTTCGCAGACGTCGTCCCGACGGCGGTGGATCACTTTGTCCTGCCCGACGATCCGGGGCTTCTAACTCAGGGACAGTTGTGCAACCCCAATTTACAAGTGCTGGTTTTGACGGCTTGGCTGCTGAAACCTCCATCCTGATGGATAAGGGACTGCCGGCTTCGGTAGTCAGTACTATGATTCAGGCTCGAAAGAAATCATCTTACATGATTTATCACAGGGTCTGGCATGCTTACATTGCCTGGTGCAAATCTTTTCCTTCTCGCACTTTCTCCATTTCCAGGATTTTGGAGTTTTTACAACAAGGTCTGGAGTCGGGTCTACAACTAGTACCCTCAAAGGCCAGGTTTCGCCCCTGGCAATCTTTTTCCAAAGATCTTTTGCCAATCATAGGCTTGTCAAGACTTTTTTCCAAGGAGTTACTCATGTACGTCCACCGCGTAAGCCCCTGCTTCCGGTGTGGGATTTGAACTTGGTGCTGCCTGCTCTCCAGGGTCCTCCTTTTGAGCCGTTGAACAATGCTGCGCTGGCCATTATGACTCTTAAGGTGGTCTTTTCGGTGGCTATTACTTCTGTGCGTCATTTTTCTGAGCTGGCGGCACTCTCTATTAAGCCTCCTTATTTTGAACAACATCAGGATAAGGTGGTATTCCGTCTTAAGCCTGAATTCTTGCCTAAGGTCGTTTCTGCCTTTCATCTGAATGAGGACATTGTCTTGCCTTCCTTGTGTCCTGCCCCTTCTAATTCTAAGGAACAAAGTCTTCATTCTCTGGATGTGGTCAGGGCGCTCAAATTCTATTTGACCGCCACTGTGTCTTTTTGGAAGTCAGATTCTCTGTTTGTCCTTCCTGCTGGACCTAGGAAGGGTTTGCCTCCAGTCAAGTCCACTATCAGCAAGTGGATCCCACAGACGGTGGGGCAAGCATACGCTGCTAAGGGGAAGGAACCCCCTTTTCGTGTTACGGCTCATTCCACTAGGGCTATTGGTGCTTCTTGGGCTTTTCAGCACCAGGTTTCTGTTGAACAAGTTTTTAAGGCCGCTACTTGGTCTTCTGCTCATACTTTTTCTAAGTTTTACAAGGTTGATGTTAGGACTTTAGCTGCCGCTGTTTTTGGTCGCAAGGTGCTTCAGGCGGTAGTGTCTTAAACTGCCTGCTGTTGTTCACTGGGGATCCCACCCTTTTTTCTTGCTGTTGGATGTCCCAAATGTGAAAGAATTGAAATGAAGCAAGCCGTGCTGTACACTAGGAAAAATACAATTCTGTGATTACTCACCTGTAGAATTGTTTTTACTGTGTACAGCACGGCTTGCTTCATCCCTCCCTCGTTATCGTTATCCTCTTTTGCCTTGTTATGGTGATTTTCTTGAGAGAGTTACTTTTAGTGGGGCTGTGTTTTATTAACATGGTCTTGCTTCCTGGCTTCTTGCATTACCGCTTTCAAACACTGGAGTCTCTGGGTAATTCCTGCCATTTTTATGGGCCGGGAGGAGCCACAAGTCTTTCTGCAGTCGACTGCGCCACCTTGTGGCGGATTACCCCAAATGTTTCTACCCTGTCTGTAATTACTACTTTGTAAAGCGTTACGGAAGATGATGGCGCTATATAAACAATAATGATAATAATAATGTGAAAGAATTGAAATGAAGCAAGCCGTGCCGTACACAGTAAAAACAATTCTACAGGTGAGTAATCACAGAATTGTATTTTTAGATGCTGGGGAATCATTTTTTAAGGGTTTGGGCTTTTCAATAAATCATGGTGAAGGTCCGGTTTAAAGGGAGCATGATATTTCAGAATATATTTCTAATCATAGCCCTGAATTTGAGTTCCTCCTTATCGGAGGCAGTCAGAGAAATGAAGATTGAAAGGGGCAGAGGGTCCCAAAGAGGGACTGTCCCTTTAATGGTAGGTACACATACGCATTGAAATATAAACAGTTGGAGAGTAGGAGATCACAAAGAGAAATTGGCACGTCAATAGATATTTAAAAAGTAAACAGATCTTACCATAAAAAGTGAAAAAAAAAAGTGAAGAAGTAGAACAAAAAATTGTAAGTATTTATCCATATGGAGCAGTAGTCATCCATAGCACTGTACCAAGTAGTAATTACAGAGAGGGTAAAACACACAGTACATGGGCTATCACCATGGCAGTTTCTAGGCAAAATAATGCTCAGTACGGGAAGAAAAATATTCTGCCCCCTGAATGCCACATTTTACTGCCTTGGAGTTCCAAATACGGTAGGAGAGTGTGTAGCAAGTGCTGGGAGGTTTCCATAGTGGTTCACAATGCGAAGCATCCTCAAATAGGACACCCCCTAGAGTCTATTTAGACTTTTGGTCCACTTTAAAGTATTAGGACAAATGGCAAATAGTTCCTTCTAAATAAGGGGCAGTTGAGAGGTATTTAAGGGGCAGTTGAGAGGTATTTAAGTTAACACACATGCTCCAGCGTGGTGTGGGACTACTGCTCCTGTCTGGGGGGGCATCCCTCACAACCACAACAAAACATACAACTTAAAGGGCCTGGTAGTTACTGTTATATAGTTAGTTTAGGGGGGTTATCATTTTAGTTAGACTTATGGCGATCTGTAAGTATTGTTTTTTATGGGGAAATGTAACAAGGTGATGGATTAGCCATCACCACTGTTAAAAAGTTCAGATTCAGTAAGTTTAGATTCAGTTTAGTACAGTTAAGTTAGGTTTCAGTATAGGGATTGCAGTTGGGTACACAAGGTGTCACCCTCTGCACTTATGGGGAGCTAGGCATAGACTAAAAAAGAGCCCTGCTAATTGGTTCCTGAGTCTATCTGTAAGTCTGATGGCCTGAGCTGGTGTGTGACTAGTAGATGTTGTTAATTGGGTGCTGGATATGCTGCCTCAGGCTGCTCACCTAGAGGACCTTTAATGTCAGACCGCGGGGTACTGATAAGGGGCCGAGACTGACGTGCTCTCAGTAACTCCAGTCTCCTGGAGGATGAGGACCAACCATAGGCCGAGGCGAGAATACGACCCTAAGGGCCAGGGGTCGTGAATTCTGGTACCGAGCTGTGGAATAAAGAAGTTATTTGGTTTGAACCTTGGACAGCAGCTGTTTCTTATTCTTAGGTGGGTCTGAAGTCAGCAGGGGCCTCCTGCTGGCTTTCCTCTCCCCTGGAAATGAGCGAGTACCTTCCCAGTCCTTCCCCTAGCCCAGGGAGAGTCCCAGTTGCCTCCCAGGTTTCCCTAATGAACACCTAAACTGCACCACATGTCCCTGTTACAAAGACTGTTGTTGAGTAACTGGGTGGTGGCATTATCTGCACTACAAATGGATACAACTAAAGCGCAATGTTATCTCCACTGCCCGTGAACCGCTGTATGCTTCATTGCACTTAGCGTTGGAGCAGTGTTGGACTGGAGTACTTTTAGATCACCACAAAAAATAATTCTTGAGGTCCACCAAAGGAATACGTTCTTGATGTCCACTAGAGGAATTTATTCTTGAGGCCTAAGAGAAAAAAAATCATTTTTGGCGCTCACGCTAGATTGAGTACATTGGGATCACCATTGGAAACCATTCTTGGGGTTCACCAGAGGAAATAATTCTTGGGGTCAACCAGGGGAAATTATTCTTGGGGTCCACTAGAGGATTTCCTTATCGAGGCCCACCGGAAGAAATAATTCTTTGGGCCCACAAGAGGAAAATGTTATTTGGCGCGCCAGAGGAATCATTCACGGGGTCTACCAGTGAAAATCATTCTTGGGCCCACTACGGGAAATCATTCTTGAGGCCCACCAAAAAAAAAATAATTCTTAGGGCCTACCATAGCTATTCATTATAGGTGTCCACTAAAGGAAATCCTTCTTGGGGCCCATCATAGGAAATAATTTTCTGGAGCTGCAACAGGAGATAATTCTTTGGGGCCCACCTGATGAATTATTTCTTAGAGCCCAGGAGAGGAAATCATCATCATCCTCTTTGAGCCACCCAGAGGAAATCATTATTGTAACCCACCAGGGAAAAGCATTCTTGGTGCCCACCAAGGGAAATCATTCTTGTGGCCCAGCAGAGGAAACCATTGTTGGGACCTCCTGTCCTGATGGTGGCTCTGGGTCAGTTCCTAGGGCCCACTGGAGAATCCTCTGGTGCTCTGACGGGCCTTGTCCAGTACTGTCATAGAGAATTTCTACTTCAACGTGATGCATTCGGTAAGTGGTGAAAGGGATTTAAGAGTGGTTTAGTTTCATTTCTTTATAGCTGGGTGGATCCAAAAAGAAAAACCCCTCTTGTGAACCTAAAGAATAATTGACTCTGGTGGGCAACAGGTACCTCAGCCCGACCACGAAAGTACATATGATTAAAGGAATGGGAATTGCGTTGCAGCAGGCAGCCCTGCAGCTATACCTCCATCTTCGCGTTCCTTATTGCCATAGGAACAAGTTACTGCTAATTATCAAATATTCACAGAGGTGACACCACCCCCACCAAACATACACATATGTACATGTAGAAAGGGAACATGAATGAGTGTGATGACCTGTATGTGACAATCTGTAGTGCTTCAGCCTTGTTCTCCTCAGCCTCCGGTGCTCGGCCATCTGCTCCAGGCAAAGCGGCGTCAAGGAGCTTCAATTGTTAGGCAAATGAGTGCAGTGACACTGCAGCACATATGTGCCTGGCTGTCCTGGCCCGCTCCCCCCATGGCTGCCATCAGCTCAGCTTGTGAATGAGGTGTGTGTGTAGTCCAGCTGATTTCCTTTTGAAGGACACCATGAAGGACGTTGCTGCAGGTTGTGGCGGCACTCTTTGGCACACGTCATTATCTGCCTAATGAGGGCATCTACAATTCCGATGACGGATGTTCAATCAATAGGTGCGAAGGCATGCAAGGAATTAATTTAGCTGGAGGGGGCGGTAATGGGATTAATTTTTATTATCCGAAAACCTGTCCAAATCATAAAAAGGAACTGATCTCCCCTTTTATAACATGACCGATGCAAGGTTACCAGGGGGACCCCCTGGAATGACACGTCAGCCCTCCATGGCATCTCCCTCATCCTTCCCTAAGAATTATAAGATGCCGGGTGGCCTTATATGGTGTCCGTCTTATTCTTCTCTGGTTAGGGAGGGGTTAACTTGTCCTGTTTCACCTTCTACTAGCAAATATCAATAACGAGACAACCCCCCCCCCCCCCCCCCTGTGCTCATGTCTGTCATTACTCTGTGTAATAAATCGTCACTGTGATGTCACATCTAGGTGTTATCTTTTTATTTGTATTATTTTTTAGTTAGTCGGGTGCTTGGGGGGGGGGGGGGTCTGATAACACGATCGACGTGCGCTTTGCAAAGAGAGCCAAGAAAAGCGATTGCAGGTAGAATCAATGATAACACAGTGCCATCAACGATCAAGTGGGCTTGGACTGTGCCACTGCCAGCGATAGGGGAAGCCGAAAACCTAGCCAGGCATATGTTCTCCTGTTACATATCGTCAAGGGCTTAATTGATCCACATCCTGTTTAATATTCATCGAGTCTATTCATAGGAAGCCTGGAAAGGGCTGTTTCCCGGCTTGGCTTAGGGTTTTGTGTGAAATATCCCTCCCAGGACCTCCCCTCCCGGCCCCTGCCACTTCCCGCACTCCTGGGATGCTGAAGTCTGCAGATGGTCTACAGCACAGAGTTCTGGCTCCATCCATGAGGCATGTAGTTCTCCAGTATCAGCTGCTGGAACCAATTTTACATCATTTTCCAGCTTTCTTTTCCTTTTCTTCCTTTGATTCCGACAAAAGAAATACAAGAACAGCCTACCCTGGATTCCTGTCTTCCTTCCCTCCTCCTCCTATCATGGCCTGGTAAGAGATCCGATCTAATGTATAGGGAAGGTTTCTGCAGCCTGAATTGATGTCTGTTATTATTATAACATTAGGATTATTCTTTTCTCATTTAATGTGGATGGGATTAAAGTGAGGATAGCAAGTATCCATGGCAACTTGCAACAGACTGTCTTTATCTGATACATTTGTAGGTTGTAGTCATGGACGCATGGCACATCCTGTAGGGATGAAGGATGCTGGATGGTGGCACAGGGTACCTGTCTGGGGCGCGGGAGGGGGCATAACACTTGATCCACAGTGATGGAAAATCTGACAATCGTGTCATAGTTACATTTGTACAATGGTAAAAATTATGAATCAGATGTTAAGCTTTATGATGTCATAGTAACATCCTTGCTATGATATAAAAAATGTCAATCAGTGTTCAGGACTTATTATGTCATAGTAACCTTCCTATACCTTCCATATCAGTCATTCGGTATTCTTATGTCACAATAACCTTACAGCAATGATAAAGAAAATAATCTGACCATCGCTTGTCGCCTTACAATAACCTTTCTAAAATGATACCAGATCTGACTATCGCTTATTAAATATTATTATGTTATGATAACCTTCCTAACATGATACCAGATCTGACTATCGGTTATTAAGTATTATTATGTTATGATAACCTTCCTAACATGATACCAGATCTGACTATTGGTTATTAAGTATTATTATGTTATGATAACCTTCCTAACATGATACCAGATCTGACTATCGGTTATTAAGTATTATTATGTTATGATAACCTTCCTAACATGATACCAGATCTGACTATTGGTTATTAAGTATTATTATGTTATGATAACCTTCCTAACATGATACCAGATCTGACTATCGGTTATTAAGTATTATTATGTTATGATGACCTTCCTAAAATCATACCATATCTGACTATTGGTTATTAAGTATTATTATGTCATGACTATGTCACAATAACCTACCTAAAATGATACTTTATCTGAACAGCAGTTATTAATTATTATTATGTCATGATAACCTGCCTAAAATGATATTAAATCTGACCATCAGTTATTAAGTATTAAGATGTCATGATGATAACCTGCCTAAAAAGATACCAAATCTGCCCATGGTTTGTTGCCTTGTAATGTCACGATAACCTTCCTGCAGTCTCCTCTCTATAGGATCTAGAGGAGATGACAGGACACGCTAGTCCAAGCAGGCTCTAGGGATGCTTACAGGCTCTGCAGAGGAAGCAGGGATCAGAAGGGATACCCAAGATGGAGAGGCTGCATAATGATGATCGGGATGTACATTCATCTTAGGGGGGATGGCGGGATGCACCTGCTCTTGCAGCGCGGTTGATCTATTGCTGCATTGCTATGTCGTGTGAGTGTGTGTGTGTGTTTTTTTTCTTTTTTATTCAACTGCAGGGTAGAGGGAGGGATCCTGCTCCGGCATGGAAAGCTGCCTGTCCCTAATCCTGATTGGATGGATGGTGGTGAGGGGCAGGAGGGGGGTACTTCATTAGGATTGTGGCACTAGGGGGGCAGTAACAGTAACTGCCCTTGGTGATTCGCACATACATGTACACCGGGGGGTCTCAGATAAGGTGTGACCATCTCATGTGACATGTTAGGATTCCAGGGAATGGACGGTCAGGCATCTGCTTCGTTTGACTTTAAATTCTCCTCCACGCCCTTCTGATCTAATAGGCCTGAGCATCCGCATCAGCAGCAGCGCAGGGTGTCTGGGGATAACCGCAGTGAAGGGGATGGGAAACAGGATTGCAGGGGGATTGCTGCCTTCTGGCCCGGAATGACCTTCTGCTTGGAAGCAAAGGGTCACTCCATCTTAAAAGGGTTTTGGGGGGTAAGGGAGTTTACAGACAGCGCCCGCAGCTCCTTTATATGCAGAATTGCAGTGTTGTGTCTACATCCAGCCAAACAGCTTACAATCTAATTATACAGTTCCCGGGCAGACATTGGTTTTCATTCGATTGAACTGATTTCATATGATCCATTGGGAATTGTACCTAGGGAACAAGGAGAAAGATTGTTTTCAGTCCCATCAGCTACCTGGGTTATGCTGCCTGTTCAGCCACATATACTCTCCTTGGGGTTTGTTTTGGGATGCCCTCTCTTGCCCAGAGACTCCTATCAGGGATCTCAATGGTGCATGCTTCACCTTTAGATTCTCTAGCTGCAAAATCTCATTGCTGGATCTGTAACCTCGCCACGTAGCTTACAATCTAAAAACCTCTGGAAATACAAAATTGGTTATCATTTGAATAATCTGATTAATATAGAGAGCAGAGGATCAGATACATTGTTTTTAGTCCAAACTTAGCCTAACCCACAGGGCTACCAGGGAATCCCCCAGGACTCAGAGCTCCCTTTGAGGGCCTTCATCAGCAGAACCTGAACTATGTATAGCTTATTTGGGGCATCCCAAGTGCACACACAGTCTAGCATAATGTTTCGGTGCATGGGCCCTCCATTAAAACTGGTAATACTTTCATTTACAGATGTAGCAATCATTAAACGACACATCACAGCTCAGCCAATTGTGATATCTCACATATAAGCCATTGAAAAGCATTTAGCGGTGTTATTGCGAAATTGTGTAATATTAAAAACCCAAATAAACACATTGGCTAATAAGAGGAGGGGTCACTTATACACCTGAACTGAATAAAACTCCTGCCAAGCTTGTGGTTTTCTTCTACTGGTAGGAATAAAATCCAGGGGTGACAGGTTTAGTGTATCAGGGGTGACAGAACCTGTCACCCGATTTCATCTTCCTTCCATTAATAAAAAATAAGCCTGGCTGCATATTTCTAGATGACGGGTGTTTAAGTGGCATCTCTCCTCCCTCCATCCAGCATATTTACTGTATATTGATTTTTATTATTAGCCAATTTTTTCACGATAGTGCCACTTTAAAGAAAATTGGGTCGGGTCCCCAGAGTCAATTCTACAGGTGGGCCCAAGGCATCCCAATCCGACACGGTTTTAGTTTATTCTGCAACATGTGTTAAGATAATCTGTTGATTGATCAATTTGTTAATCAATCTTGTTTTTAATGATCAAATGGGGATAATGTTAAGAGAGCAAAGAATCAGATACACTGCTTGCAATCTAATCGGACAATCTCTGGCCACACACTGCCCTTAAGGGTCCTATTCTGGCCCTCTGCCCCTGTCTAGATAGCCCCTGTCTATCATTTTGCATTTAAAGGGTCCTGATGATAAAGGAAGCTCACTGGTAGGCTGCTTCACTCTCAGCTCCTGTCGGAGTCTGAGTGTCTCTTCTTAAACAAGTGTTATGTTGGCCACACAGCTTACAATCTGATTGTACAATATCTGGTCACACACACACCATTTCGGTTCTACTTTTGGACCTCTGTTCCTGCATGGCTTTCATCCCTTCATCAGTAAAAGGGTCCTGATGTAAGGGAACTCACTGGTTGGCAAATTCACCCTCAGCTCCTTCACCTGCAGAGTCTCAGTGCCCAGTCTTAATGGTGCCATGCTGCTTACACAGCTTACAATCTGATTGTACAATCTCCGGATGAACAATTTGATTTTCCTTTGATTTATCTGATTTCAACTAAACAGGAATTAAGTCTGGGGAATATTGGATCAAATAAGCCATACAATCTCTGGACACACAGGGATAAAGTCTAGGAAACAGAAGGGTAAGATACATTTTTACTAGTCCCATCTGCAGCATGCATTATGCTGGTCCAGCATCTTACAATCTGAATGAACAGTTGGCCAACATACACATTGATTTTCATTAAGCAGGTCACCTGATGCTTGTCTCATGTGCCTCTCATCCATTTCCTGCAACACCGTAACAGGACTCTAAAGTTCCAATCTCATTTATCAAGGACCATGCAAAAAAGTGATCACACAGCCACTCTATCCCTTGAGGCAAGCCACAGGGATCCCACAGCTTTATCTGGCCACAGCTGAGCCTGCTCAAGACTCATAAAGCAGCGTGATGCCACGCCCTTTCCCAGCTCAGCCATGAGCCATAAATAAAAGTGAAGCCAGCAGCATCACTTAGGATTCATAATGTATTTACATTTAATTGGAGATTTTGAGCTGCTTTGAAATGGTTCATGTTACACAGTTCCTATGGGGGATAAGGTGGAGGGAAGTTATTGTGTGCCTGAACAGGGACTAAAAGGGTTCTTGGCCCTAGGGGGGCTCACTGATGAGTAGCTCTAATTAATTCAATTAATCGAAAACAAAGAACAAAGAAGTAACAATGGATCAGATATATTGTTTTATGCCCTTTTGATGCATTATTTCCCAATCCAATCAGTTTAAAATGAGAATGGTCATTGATGTGTGTCAAAATCTTAAAGAGGACCTGTATTTACATCAATCCTGCAAATCCAGCAGTCCAAGAATCCACCCCTGAGAGATCTGGCGCATACCTAGATTCAGGTCACAGACTCTGGCCACAGGGGCGTAACTTAAGGGGGTGTAGGGGGTGCACCAGGCCCATGAAGGTCAGTGGGCCCCATCATTGTTGCACCTTATTTCCCATATTTGTGCTCACTTGGCATCATTAAATGAAAGGGCGATGCGTTTGTCTCAGTCTTTAGTTGACCACACACCTTGATTGTAATCCCTCAACATGTGAATGTGTATTCTTATTTCGATCCAATAGGGCTAAAGTCTATTAAATAAAATATGATTTGTTAGCTCATTTGCCTGATTGATCAAATGACAATTGATGTGTTGACCATAATGCTGCCATACACTTTTCAACATGATTTCATGAAACACTGCAAAGCACTTAAAGTGGAACAAAAACCAGGATTTTGAATCTCCCAGGTTTTGTTCTATTCCCCGGGGGCATCCCAACTGTGGATGCACTGCTGTGTGAAACCCCTCAGTCCGCCCCAGTTAAACTCACCTCTCATTGGTCTAGTGGCGCATGCATGGGAGCTCAGCCAATGAGCTATGTTTACCACTTTTGGCAGACGGTTATCATTGACTATAATGGGGCACACAGCCCTGCATCCCTGGCCGTGCGCACAACAATGGGAACCACCTGGCAAATTACGTCAGTTCATCGGATGTCTCTAATTGGACGAGAACCTGCACATGCGCCATTGGACTGGGGAAAGGTGATTGTACATGGGCACCCTGGGGGGTTTTAGGGCCGGAAAGCCAGCTTCTGGCCCTGGAATCTTTTAAATTGCTCTTGAGCAAGGTACTGCTCCCCGGACATCATTGCTAGGGCTTGTGTGCACTAACTGCTTGTGTTTGTCTCACTCCACATGTTGAGGAACAATGCCTAAGTGTGCACAAGCGTACACTGGACATATATGTTCATAAAAGGCAAAGGGTTAAATGAGCCTGCTTTCTGCACTCCACTAACTCCCAGTGAAACCTGTCTTTTCTGCAGGGTCTCCTCAGAAGCAGACGACTCATACATGTATGCTTCAATGTGAGGGTCCCCACAGAAGTCAATTCCTTTCAGGCACCCTGAAAAATGAGTCAGCAGAAGGAAGTACATTCTATTGGGTTTATCAAGGAATGCAAAGTGCTGGGAAATAAAATATGCCACCCCTAAAAGCCAGCACGGGAGCAAGCAGAAAGCGGCCTAATTTAACTCTTTGCCTGGAATGTCCCTTTAACTGGAATGTCTCTTTAAAGTGGACCAAAACCCAGGTTTTCGACTATCCTGGGTTTTGGTTTTTATCCCCAGGGCACCCCTGCGTGAAAACCCCCAGATCGCCCAAAGAGACTCAACTCTTCCTGGTCGTACGACGCATGTGCGGCCACTTGTCCAGTCAGCGCACTCTGAGCCGCTGACGTCACGCCATCTAAGACAGCGTCTAAGGCCAGCGGCTCCGAGCACGCTGGCGGACGCATCCCCCACTTCCTTCTAACAGGGAGCGTGCCTGCATCGGCCATTCACAAATGCCTGGCGCAGCTTACACCCTGCTAGAGGGATAGCGGGGATGCGGCCCACGCATGCACCGTTGGACTGGGAAGCAAGGTAAGTGAATGGGATGACCTGGGGTGTTTCACACAGCAGGATGCCTCGGGGGGAGGGAATTGATCAGTCTGGGAATCTTATAGATTCCTGGGCCGATCAAGCTGGTTTTTGGCCCATGATCCACTTTAATAATGCTTTGCCGGCAATAGCATCAGGACAAAAAGAATCCCACCCAGTGGATGCCCCAGTGAAGGGGGGATTGCCACATACCCTCTAATCAGATTGTACAGTTTATGACCAGATACACGTAACACATTGATTGTACAATCCCTGCACAATCCTAACAGAAACCTAAGAACCCTTAGTAAATAAGCTGTCAGTCATTTTGGCCATACACTTTACAACCAATCTGGTTGCACAATTTCTGCCGTTGTTACTCTAGTTCTATACTGTATGCAGCAGTGTACCTGTATATAATTGGAATAAATGGTTCAGGTAGGTCCTGCGTGGTTGCTGGTTAATTGTTGCAGTCTGTGAGATCACAATCTGCTGGTGTGTGGCCATTGATAGTACAGTCCAGTACACTAAATATAAGGTTTCTGGCGATTGTATGTCCCAGGTGTGAGCAAACAGCTGGAGGATCTACTTGCTGCAGAGCCATGGATGCCACCCGGGCAGGAAACAAGCCTTATGCTGGGTTTACATGAGCAGGTCAATTTGCTCACAAATCTTCTGCAATCGAGCAACTGGTTCATATGCTGAAGATTTGTTGTTCAATCGGTCGCTAGAGCAATCGCATGAAATTTTTGGTCCGCCGGCTGATTCACCAACTCTCATTCATCACTTGATCGCAATGGCTGTTTCCAAAGAGCAATTGTCGCATAATTGCAGTTGCTTTAACAATTATTGCTGGATAACTGCTACGTGTAAACCCAGCATTAGAGTGGGAGTGAGGCATTGTGGGTGCATCAGCTCTGCCAGCCAATCAGACCCTCTAACATTCTGCAATGCTCGGCTTAAAGCAGGAACATGTAACTCCTGATTACTGAAAGTATGTCCCAGGGAGGGTGTAGGTCCACCTGCAACCCAGCTTTTGGCTATACTTACCGGGTTGAAGCTAGGTCTCCCTGGGATGGGGGATCAGAAGCCACAGCACACACTGCAACAGCCGCCATAGCCTCCAGTAGGTGTCACTGGCTGCTGCAGCATGTGCCGTGGCTTCCAGCCCACTTCATAAGAAGTCCTAGCTGCTGAGAGTGTGTGGGTGGCCGAGTGGGTTTAGATGCTCCAGGTTGGCTGCTGGTCTTCATTAAAACTCCTTTTGACAAACAGAAATTAGGGATATGTCCCCCGCCCCCCCCCCCCCCCCCCCCAGCAAATTGGAATGGATATTTAATATTCAGCTATCTTGAAGATCTGGGTCCCATCATCCTTGCCCACTCCCAGCTGCTTGTAACAGAGAAGCAAACATAAAGAGGACTTCCTTCCCCCTTATCCCATCCCAGGGCTGGATCTGATAAAGTTCTGCCTCATCATTTGCAATATTCTGCATCACCCCAAGCCGAATCCCTTTAAAGTCTATGGGGGGGATGTGTTTTGGGGTCTCTGGAAGGGAACTAAAGCAGCTAAATACCCTCAAATTGCATAATGTGAGGAACACAAAATCTAGGGTACAAATAATCGTATTTCTGGAGAAGAAGAATAGTCCTCAGTGATTAAAATCTGTATTTGAAGCTTAACAGAAAAATGTATTTTTAAAATGGACCAAAGGCGGACCTAGCATCTATAATACACAAGGTATGGTTAGATACCCACCCCGGGGGCACCCGCAGTGACATCTCTGGCCTCCTAGTTCTGTGCACTGATGATGATGACTGAGGTAGCAATACAAGGATGCAGGGGGTGCCACACTGACTGCGAGTGCGGCTAAGCTCTCATTCAGTTTCTTCAGATGCACATTTATATGCATGTCCAAAGAAGCTGATTGGAGCAGCGCTGCTTCTGCGCTGTGCAAATGGCAAATCAGGTTGCCCCACTGTGTAAAGCCCTGGGGCTTGCCTGCAAAATTCACCATTGCCGTTGGCTCCCATGGTGATGTAAACAGCGGCCACTGCATCCCCAGCATCTATGGGCTAAGTCATGCTCCTGTGCCCAGCCATTCGGATAGGCTGGGGATGGGATGGGATCATGCCCTAATCTAAAGGGCACTGGGGATGCGGCTGATCTCGCTTCCCATTGCCGAGCTCTTAACAGGGAAATATTGCCGAATATTAATATGCACAACATATGGTGCTGATTGGATGCACAATAGGACCAGGGAAAGGTACGTTTGTATTGGTGATCTGGGGGGTTTCACAGAGTGTGTCATCCTAAATTAGGATTAGGATCCCAGGTATTGTTCCACTTTAACAGACTAATAATAATTACACTGAAAGAAGAATTCCTCTATAACTTAAAACATCTGCAAAGCTAGAGTTTACCTTTAACAAACTTGAGTGGAGGGATTTCCCTTTTATTATAGTACAGTTTAACATCAGTATATAAGCTAGAGCTCCCCTTAATAAAACAATCACCAAATAACCTGCGTTTTGAAAAGGAGTGACCTTCCATAACCTTCACCTCATTTATCGCTCATAGGCTTCTTCCCTTTGTTGATACTATTCCAAGACAGGGAGCTTTTGCGAGAGGCTCTCTGTGCCCGCACTGCAACGCCAGCTGAAGACAGCCGGCGCTCTGTGCTCAAGCATTGCTGGTCGGGCGCTGGGTGCTGTGCAGGGCTTGTATAAATGTGCTAGGGACCCCTTGCGCCGGCTGGGAGATTTAATACACAAACACAGTGCCCGCATGGGCGCTGCAGAAAGGGAAAAAAGGCATACTGCACCTGTTGCAATCACCAATTTTTGTTTTATGGTGGGATGGCTGCACATTTTCACTGTGGAAACACTGGGAATTGGGGACACTTGAATGACAGGACAAATGCAGGGCCCAAGTGGCAAGTTTGCAGCGCAACCCAAAAGTGCAAGAAATGCATACAAAAACAATTCCAAACAGCCCAGGGATCCCATGGAACATGGACTAGCCCCCCAAAAAATTGCAATAAAATGATAACCAACCCAGGCAATTGAATTCTATGGAATTAGGCCACACAGTGCACCGTAACTGATGCTAGATGGGACACTACCTGGCACTATCACAGGCGCTATGGATTTTGACCTTCATACATACACCTTTTGTACTGGAATCTGACATTCATTTGGCATTGCGTGACATTAGCCTTTAATGATACAATGTAACTCTTGTGTCTTGTCAGATGCTCTCGACACCCGAACTGCAGAGCGCTCTGATTTTCTAGCTCTCAGCCATGCACCGGGCCCTAGCGAAGGCCTGTCAAAAGCGGATGGGCTAGCACCGCCTGGGACCGCAGGAAAATAACCTAATTCATGTTAAAAAAGGTGATTCTAGACGTTCAGCACCTGTTGCAATCCCTGCTTTTTGGGGGGTGGTAGCAGCACATAAAAAAAAAAATTTAATTGGGGAGACTTGAAAGACTTGATATGTTTTGCATGGCCCAAATCACAAGTTTGCAGCGCAGCACAAAAGTGCAAAAAATGCACCCAAAGAAAATCTAAACCAGCCCAGGGATCCCATGGCACATGCACCAGCCCCCCCAAAAAGTTTAAAAAATCCCAAAAAATTATAACCAACCCAGCCCATTGAAATCTATCGAACAAGTCGCACAGCGCAGGGTGGGCGCCTGGTCTTATCTGGCACTGTAGGGAACTTAATGCCAGCACTCATTCCATAGGGACACTACCTGCCACTATCACAGGCGCCTTTGGATTTTTGCCCTACAACTACAGCTTTTGCACTGGGACCTGATATTCATTTGACATTTATCTGGCACTACGTGGCACTAGCGCTTCTTAATTAAAAACCACTTACTGATGCCAAGGGCATACAAACCAATTGGGTAGTGCAGGCATGTGGAACAGGGGGGCCCGGGGCACACTGTCTCCATCACCTCTGCAGTATGTACCTGCCCCTAGCCATGGCGCCTCTTTCCCGCTCGTACTTGGCATGACGTGGGCCCCACTTCTTCGCCGGCACCACACGCGGACCCCGTGTCTTTGATGCCACTGCGCGTTCCGTGTCTCTGGCGGACCCGGCAGGTGAGTGTCCACTAAGTGGGGTTTATGTGGGTCAGCTGATGATGGGGGCCCTGCTATTTGGTTGGCTTTATAAACAGATGTCCCACTATAATAAAATTACAATTTTACATACAGATGTTTTAACAGAGTTAAAGAGGTATTATTCCTTCACTGTGAAAATATTTCTGTTAAAGGGGATCGCTAACATTAATTCATCAATTAGTAGGCGGACTCTTCTATCTTGGTTCAATTTTAAATTGGATGCCCAGGCTCTACCGTATGTAAGGTCTAAAAGAAAAAACAGAAGCCCCTCACCCTAACCAATGGACAAAAGCAATGGCTGTGCAGGTGGTGTGGAACTGGGATCGGCCAATTAGGTAAGTATCTCAGTGACCACCTGCAGGGGATTAAAGGTGAGTACAGCATTTTCTATTTTGTTGCCTGCAGAATGACTTTAATGCTCGGTGAGTTTTTTTTGCCGAGAAAATGCATCCTGTGCATCACTCAGCCTCCATAACGTCAGCGCTGCAGTTAATAATGTATACTTCCGCCCCGCAAAGTAACACTGCTCATGTAAAATATATGCTGTGGCCGGGCTGGACTTGGGCAAGGATTTGTAATACAATGTGAGGGTTAAAGCTCTGTTTGTGGAGGGAGGGGTGGGGAGCATCTTCTGTATATTCGCATATAGCCGCTAATTGATTGTAAGCTCTTTCATCTTCTCTGTCCTTCTTAATACCCTTATAACAGTCCTTCTGCCTGTTTCCCCTCTCCTAATACCATTATAGATTGCAAGCTCTTCCACCTTGTGCATACCACTTATGTTCTAATAGATAATTGGATCTTTCTATACCCTCCCTTATACCCTAATAGATTTTAACTGATTTCAGCTTCTCTATCCAGCTATACGCTGTACCCTAATAGATTGTGAGCTCTTCCACCTTCCCTATCCTATCCCCCTATATACCCTAATAGATTGAAGGTTTTTCCCTTTTCTTCCATATAACTTAATTAAGCTCTTCTCTCTCCAATTTCTTTTCTTATACCCTAATAGATTGTAAACTCTTCCTCCTTCTGTATCTTCCCTTATACCCATATAGACTGCAAGCTCATCCCTCTTCTGTATCCCCCTTAATACCCCATATACCCTAATAGATTGTGAGCTCTTCCATCTTCTGTATCCCCCTTAATCCCCCATATACCCTAATAGATTGTAAGCTCTTCCATCTTCTCTATTCTTTCTTATACACCAATAGATTGTAAGCTCTTCCCTCTTCTGTATCCCCCTTAATCCCCCATATACCCTAATAGATTGTAAGCTCTTCCATCTTCTGTATTCTATCTTATACACTAATAGATTGTAAGTTGTTCCCTCTTTTGTATCTTTCCTTATATCCTAATAGATTGTAAGCATTTCCCTCTTCTGTATCCTCTCGTATACCCTATTAGATTGTAAGCCCTTCCCCTTCTATATCCTCCATTACACCCTATTAGATTGTAAGCTCTTCCCTCTTCTGTATCCTCACTTCTTCCTTATTAGATTGTAAGCATTTCCCTCTTCTGTATCCTCTTGTATACCCTATTAGATTGTAAGCCCTTCCCCTTCTATATCCTCCATTACACCCTATTAGATTGTAAGCTCTTCCTCCTGTATCATCATGTATACCCTAATAGATTGTAAGCTCTTACCCTTCTGTATCCTCTCTTCTTCCCTATTAGATTGTAAGTTCTTCCCTCTTTTGTATCTTTCCTTATACACTAATAGATTGTAAGCTTTTCCCTCTTCTGTATCCTCTCGTATACCCTATTAGATTGTAAGCCCTTCCCCTTCAATATCCTCCCTTATACCCTAATAAATTGTGTTCTCTTCTCCTTCTGTATCCTCCCTTATACCCTAATAGATTGCAAGCTCTTCTCCTTCTGTATCATTCCTTATACCCTAATAGATTGTAAGCTCTTCCCTCTTCTGTATCCTCACTTCTTCCTTATTCGATTGTAAGCCCTTCCTCTTCTATCTCTTCCATTACACCCTATTAGATTGTAAGCTCTTCCCTCTTCTGTATCCTCACTTCTTCCTTATTAGATTGTAACCTCTTCTCCTTCTGTATCCTTCCTTATACCCTAATAGATTGTAAGCTCTTCCCTCTTCTGTATCCTCACTTCTTCCTTATTAGATTGTAAGCTCTTCCTCTTCTATCTCCTCCACTACACCCTATTAGATTGTAAGCTCTTCCCTCTTCTGTATCCTCACTTCTTCCTTATTAGATGGTAAGCTCTTCCCTCTTCTGTATCCTCACTTCTTCCTTATTAGATTGTAAGCTCTTCCCTCTTCTGTATCCTCACTTCTTTCTTATTAGATTGTAAGCTCTTCCCTCTTCTGTATCCTCACTTCTTCCTTATTAGATTGTAAGCTCTCCCCTCTTCTGTATCCTCACTTCTTTCTTATTAGATTGTAATCTCTCCCCTCTTCTGTATCCTCACTTCTTTCTTATTAGATTGTAAGCTCTTCCCTCTTCTGTATCCTCACTTCTTCCTTATTAGATTGTAAGCTCTTCCCTCTTCTGTATCCTCACTTCTTCCTTATTAGATTGTAAGCTCTTCCCTCTTGTGTATCCTCACTTCTTCCTTATTAGATTGTAAGCTCTTCCCTCTTCTGTATCCTCACTTCTTCCTTATTAGATTGTAAGCTCTTCCCTCTTCTGTATCCTCACTTCTTCCTTATTAGATTGTAAGCCCTTCCTCTTCTATCTCCTCCATTACACCCTATTAGATTGTAAGCTCTTCCCTCTTCTGTATCCTCACTTCTTCCTTATTAGATGGTAAGCTCTTCCCTCTTCTCCTCACTTCTTCCTTATTAGATTGTAAGCTCTCCCCTCTTCTGTATCCTCACTTCTTCCTTATTAGATTGTAAGCTCTCCCCTCTTCTGTATCCTCACTTCTTCCTTATTAGATTGTAAGCTCTTCCCTCTTCTGTATCCTCACTTCTTCCTTATTAGATTGTAAGCTCTTCCCTCTTCTGTATCCTCACTTCTTCCTTATTAGATTGTAAGCTCTCCCCTCTTCTGTATCCTCACTTCTTCCTTATTAGATTGTAAGCCCTTCCCTCTTCTGTATCCTCACTTCTTCCTTATTAGATTGTAAGCTCTTCCCTCTTCTGTATCCTCACTTCTTCCTTATTAGATTGTAAGCCCTTCCCTCTTCTGTATCCTCACTTCTTCCTTATTAGATTGTAAGCTCTTCCCTCTTGTGTATCCTCACTTCTTCCTTATTAGATTGTAAGCTCTTCCCTCTTCTGTATCCTCACTTCTTCCTTATTAGATTGTAAGCTCTTCTCCTTCTGTATCCTCACTTCTTCCTTATTAGATTGTAAGCCCTTCCCTCTTGTGTATCCTCACTTCTTCCTTATTAGATTGTAAGCTCTTCCCTCTTCTGTATCCTCACTTCTTCCTTATTAGATTGTAAGCCCTTCCCTCTTCTGTATCCTCACTTCTTCCTTATTAGATTGTAAGCTCTTCCCTCTTCTGTATCCTCACTTCTTCCTTATTAGATTGTAAGCTCTTCCCTCTTCTGTATCCTCACTTCTTCCTTATTAGATTGTAAGCTCTTCCCTCTTCTGTATCCTCACTTCTTCCTTATTAGATTGTAAGCTCTTCCTCTTCTATCTCCTCCACTACACCCTATTAGATTGTAAGCTCTCCCCTCTTCTGTATCCTCACTTCTTCCTTATTAGATTGTAAGCTCTTCTCCTTCTGTATCCTCACTTCTTCCTTATTAGATTGTAAGCTCTTCCCTCTTCTGTATCCTCACTTCTTCCTTATTAGATTGTAAGCTCTTCTCCTTCTGTATCCTCACTTCTTCCTTATTAGATTGTAAGCTCTTCTCCTTCTGTATCCTCACTTCTTCCTTATTAGATTGTAACCTCTTCTCCTTCTGTATCCTTCCTTATACCCTAATCGATTGTAAGCTCTTCCCCTTCTATATCCTCCATTATACCCTAATAGATTGTAAGCTATTCTCCTTCGTTATCCTTCCTTATACCCTAATAGATTGTAAGCTCTTCCCCTTCTATATCCTCCATTACATCCTATTACATTGTAAGCTCTTTTATACATTGAAAATGGGACACCACAGTGCTGCTTTGGGGCCCGTCACCGGCAGTCACACCCTGACATCCGCAGTGGAGGGGTGACTGAGTAATCAGTAGAGACAAATGAGAGGCCAGTGGTTGGAGAGGTCGATTGGTATTTGAGAAGCGAGGCGGGTGATCAATACGTGACAGCAGTGACATTGTAACAAGGGACGCGCTGCCTTCCAACGAGGCTGGAAAAACTGGAACCATCCGCGTCCGATCCCGCCCAGCAGGTTTGCGCTAAAAAGGAAGCTGAGCCTCCCTGGGCTGAGGGTATTGCTCAGACACAGCAGAGCCGCTGGCGCTGGAATTAGCCCGTGCCGACAGACTTGTTTTCCTGCTAGCGGCAGTCTATTGGGATATTATTTAATCAATCTCTGTGTGACGGCGTTATACAATGATTTCATTATTAGAGCTCCTGTCACTGGCCCGGACACAGAATATCCTGCTGGCAGCCACCTACCTGCAACCGCAAGGGCATCACTTGGGTCAACTGAGCCGGCCACTGCTAAGCCGCATAGGATTCATTGCCATTGGCATGCTTTATTAGGACTTATTTATTTGTATTTATTAAGTGGTAATAGATTTTCCAGCACTTTAAAGCACAGGGAGGCATTTTCATCAATTACTGAATTGTGTGGGGCCCTGGATCCCACTATGCTATACAGAAAATGAACAACAGACTTGTTAAAGGACTATTGTTAGACCTGAAGCAGACGGGCATCTGACTGCTTAAACCGGACCAACAGCCTGGTACAGCTGGAAAAAAAAGGTAGCGGACATTTTGGAGCTTCCTCTCCCAACTGACATAACTGACAAGGCACAATAACAGGAAGCCCAGCAGCACTTCCTGTTTGCAGGTGGCCTGCAAATGCATGAGCCGCCATCTTGTTTTTAAAATTTACCTCAGCATGAGTTAGAAAAAGGTAAATGAATTTTTATGTGCAGCAATCTAAATTCCACTGGGGAGGGATGCATATGAGCACTGTTTGTTATGTTGGTCTGGTTTAAGTCATTTTTGATTGCTGGTCTGCTTTAAAAACCTGTTCCCCAGTCCCCTTATGTGCTTCCATCATGTCCACATATAGCTTAATGCATGGGTGCAGGGTGGGACCACTAACGGCCACACAGGACCAGTTGCACAAGTAAGTATTAAACCGGACCTTGACATGACATGAATACACACAGGACCGCCTCTCCAACTCTCCTATATAAATCAGTTATAAAATGTATTTTCATTTTCTTACCTATTCATTCTTTTTTTGATATTTCAGCAAGAGCTCCCCCTTGTGGAATAAAATGAAGGCTCTCATTAAAGTGAACCAAAACTTTGGCCCTTATTTATGATGGAATAGCGACAGGTAGCGACTGGTGAGCGGCCGGTAATGACGGGCCCCGCCACGAGAACGCCGGCTCCCCACCACAATCACACATTTATCAAGCCAATCCTGCTTAGCGACTGAGATAGCGCCATATAGCCACTCATTCATCATTATTCCAGCCTCAGCCCACAGCGCCAGCGTCCGACATTGAACAGCGACAGGTAGGACCTCTCGCTACCTGGCGCTCTCCAATGCATTTCAATGGAACAATCTTTAAATATTCATAATTAATTGTTATTAATTGTTTTGTTTTTTGTTTTTTTTAAATGTGAAAAATTCTGTGACCACTTCTGCCATTTTAGGTAATTTTTTATGGTAAAAAACAAAATTACAGGTCTGATATTAATGTATTCATATTACAAAATTATTTAAAAAACTTGTATTTTTGGTTTCCAAAAATATGGATGTTTGGGGGTTAAAAAACTACTTCTAACCCATCGCCGCCAGCACTCTGGGATTTAAACATGCATTTTACAGCGCGAGAATTTTTTGAGCGTGATTTGTTAATGAATATGGTGGGAGCCGGTCGCTAGGGCCAGTCGCTATCATGCGCTCCCATACAGCGCGGAACCTGTCAAATAGCGACTCCTCACCCAATATTCAACATTACGGCAAACCGACTGAGTCGCTATCAACAACCGAACAACGGCCAAGCACAGCGACTACTAGCGGGCGCTCTGAAAATGCCGCTACAGTCGCTCAACTGTCGCTACCTGCTGCTATTAATGAATCGGCCTCTCCGATTTGTTGAATAAATTAACAAATTGAGTCTTGGACCACTTGCAATGTTTCCTACTGCAGATCATAGCATGCAGCAGAGTTATTTGTGTAAACGTGGGAGAATGTACAGGCTTAACACAACATGCACATAGCATCTCTTCATCATCACATGGAGGATTACAGCAGGAAAAACAACACATGAAAGGAAGAGCACAGCGATATTTAACACTGTACCATCTACTTTTCCAGCAATGTAGTGCCTCCAACTTAATATACAAAACACATAGAGGCTAATTCATTACTAACGCCAGGTATCACCAGATGAGTGTCTGTAAAGCGGCGCTTAGAGCGAACGCTGTGATTGGCTATCAGGCGCTATAACAGAGCGCTTCAGTCGCTGTAGTAACCTGGCAGCATTGATGAATGTGATGTATGTTGGGCGCACCAGTACAGCACTGCAGGGAGCAAAAGGTAGTGCCAGCTCAGTGCGACCGACCCTCAGTGCTCCACAAAAAGGACCCACACACACAGCATTGGCGCGCTAAATCTGGTCACTATAGCGTAGAGCGTCAGACGCTGTGTGATTAAAGTCTGTTTTTGAACACATATCCACCAGTAACAAAGCGAAAACACATGGAATGACATTGTTGTGACATTAATACTTTAATGCCAGACCTGTAATGACAATTCTGCATAAAAATCTAAAAAATCAAAAAAAGTTTTCAAAAATGACTTTTTCTAGGCCAGGAGAGGTGACACACTGATTTGAGCAAAAAAAAAAAAAAATTAAAAACAAAAAACCCTGTTTAAACAGAAGAAAAGTAACGTCCATTGAAATGTATGAGAGAGCGACAGGCAGAGACAGGTAACCTGGCGCTCTGGAAGCTAGAGGTCCGGCACTATACGCTGAGCTGCCTGTAATGATGAATCATACACTACATGGCGCTGTTATAGTCGCTCACCAGAATCGCTTTCATACATGTGGTATTGTTTACAGCGCCTAGCGTTCACCAGACGCTGCCTGCCGCTACGAGGCACTACCTTCCGCTATCCCTTCATGAATAAACCCAGTAATAAGCTGCAGCTGTTGGTATCTCTAACATCCTTAAGGGGGCCCGCTCATTTGGGATACCCAGCAGTTGAAAGGAATAGTGCATAGTCTGTATAGGCTGTTTACACAGGCTGTATACTCACCTTTTTCAAAGATTCATGCCAAAAAAACCTGGCAGAGCAGCGTGGTCTGCTGATTGTCGCACATCACCACAATAGGAACCCGGATAAAGTATAGAGTATGCAGCATAGCCCAGGGCTAAACAGTAGCAATATCCCTTGAGAACATTGCAAAAGAGTCTATTTCGAGTTTTGTTCCACTTTAAAGAGGAAGTTTATAAAAAGACTTTACATTCTCTATTCTTTCTGCAGTACTGGCACTAAGGTCGCCACCTTTCCGGCATTTTACCGGCACAGACAGTATTTTTGGCAACCTGTCAGTAAGTATTTAGTCATTTTTAAACCAGGCCTTCAGCATCATTTAAAGCTGACCAAAACCCACATTTTTAACTAGCATCCCCTGAGTTGCTCGCCGCGTGAGGGGTACCTGTTTCCAATTTTCACTGCTCCTGCTTCACTCTAATCCCAGATAATGGCGCCTGTTTTAGCTGTAAAGCCCCTCCTCCTCCATTCATTGCCAGTTGTGTGTGGTAATGATGTCATTGCCACACCAAAGCAATGACTAATCACCTGACATCTCACACTGAGGGACAGCAAATAAATCAGTGTTCCAGAACAATTCGAAAAGTGAAAATAAGATATTTTAAGTGAAGAAGTATGGTTCAACCTACATTTTACAAGACCGCACCCCCACAAGACCACACCCCAATAAGACCATGCTCATGTTCCTGTGAAAAGGCCAGTATTTTTTGTTGGGAAAGGTGGCAACCCTAAGTGGCACCATGGGGGCAACCTGATCTGGGATGCATGGCATTTAAGGCTCAAACCGGTCATGCCAATACAAAATAACTGAAATGTATTCCATGAAAATCCCAGATGCCCCATGCCAACAGTATCAGGAAAGAATAGAGGAAGTAAAGTCTATATGGATTTTATTTATTCATGACCACTTTTATTTTAGCATTGAGAGTTGGACTCCACTCCTCTTGCAACAGCGATGTTTCTGAGTGCAGGGTTGGAGGGATAGCTGCTCCTTGTTTTGTTTGTCTTTCCTGCTTCCTTGTATAAGTCCACCTTTCAGGAGCAAAAATGGTGGCCATGAATAAATAAAATCCAGTGACTGTATTAAAGAAAGGGATAGGAGTCTCAGCAAAAACAGATTTATTCAGCCCAACATGATGAATCCGCTGCACTGTATGTACGCAAACAAGTATTTGTTTTTAAACTTAGAGGCCGATTCATTAATAGCGCCAGGTAGCGACAGATGAGCGCCAGTAGCGTTATTTTCACAGCGCACGCTAGTATTCGCTGTGGTTGGCCGTTGTTCGGCTGTTGACAGCGACTCAGTCGGTGTGCGGTAATGTTGAATACGGGGTTAGGAGTCGCTGTTTGACAGGTTCCGCGCTGTATGGGAGCGCATGACAGCGAATGGCCATAGCGAACGGCTCCCAGCATATTCATTAACAAATCACGCTCAAAAAATTCTCGCGCTGTGAAATGCATGTTTAAACCCCAGAGCGCTGGCGGCGATGGGTTAAAAGTAGTTTTTTACCCCCAAACAACCATATTTTTGGAAAAAAAAAAACATGTTTTTACAAACATATTGTAATATGAATACATTAATATCAGACCTGTAATATCAATTCTGCACAATTTTTTTTTTTTTTTACCTTAAAAAAAATAACTAACATTGCAGAAGTGGTCACAGAATTTTTGCCATTTAAAAAAAAAAAAAAAAAATCATTAATAGCAATTAATTATTAATATTTAAAGATTGCTCCATTGAAATGCATTGGAGAGCGCCAGGTAGCGAGAGGTCATACCTGTCGCTGTTCAAGGACGCTCGCTGGCGCTGTGGGGTGAGGCTGGAATAATGATGAATGATTCGCTATCTGGCGCTCTGTCAGTCGCTAAGCAGGATTGGCTTGATAAATGTGTGATTGTGGTGGGGAGCCGGCGTTCTCGTGGCGGTGCCCGTCATTACCGGCCGCTCACCATTCGCTACCTGGCGCTATCCCTTGTTAAATAAGGGCCTTAGCCTGGACAATCTATTTAAGGGGTGAATTGAGGCGAGAAAGCTGTGGCCTAATGTTGGCCAATAAGGGGAGCTCTAGCCAAGGTTATCAGGAAGAACAAAGTTAATCCATTCTCTTACTAGCACAGATTACTGTGCAGTACAAGGTCTAAATGACTCCAGGGAGGCTGATCTCTCCATCCCTGGGATATCCGTATTTGGGATGCACCTGTGTTTGAAATCCCCTGAATTGCCTACTATACGCACCACAGGTGATCCCATGACTCTTTCATGGCTTCCCTTGGGTGATGGACCTACCTGTACCAGGCATTTCTGATGGCTGCCACAGTGATGCGGGGGAGTGACCAGCAGCTTGCACTCCATTCAGCTTAGTGGCCACTCTGACATCAAAAGGGCTTAGTAAAAGATGAATGGGGCACAAGCCACTGATTGTCTGGCTTCCCACGTATGGGCTGTGGGATCGTCCAGAGAAGTGTGTATAGTAGGCGATCCAAGGGACATACCAAAACTGGGTGCCCAGCAGGAGAGGAACAATACCTAGGAAAGTCCTGCATGTTGTTCCTCTTTTTCACTATTCCAGCTTCTGGTCCTTTCCCCTGGGGCACCACAGTTTTGGGTGCCCTGCTGTGTGAAATCCCCCAGAATGCCAAACGTATTCACCTCTCCTCGAGCCCATGGTGCAGCTAGCAGCACTTACAAGCGGTGTGTGGCATCACTTCCTCCTTTCGCACAGCCATTCAGTTGCGTCAGGCGGGGACACGCATAACTGAACAGGGTCGTGGCTGGTGGCTGGCCACGCATGTGTGGTGGGCTCTGGGGAAAGGTAAGAATATCAGGCACCCTGGGGGTTTCAGTCTGAACTGGGATGTAAGGCTGCCCTGGAGTCTCATAGGCTGAGTTTTGTCACTTGTTTGGTGCTTATAAGACGCGGTGTCTCCCCTCTGCAGATTTGGGTGTCAGAGTTTTTTTATTTCACAATCTCCAGATTTATGGATTTCTCTGGCAGGGAAAGAGTTTGTTTCTTTTTAAACCTCAAAGAGGGTGAAGGAAAAAAACGAGTAACAGGGGGACACGGCTCAAAAGAGGGACAGTCCCTCCAAATCAGGGACACTTGGGAGGTATGCCATTCTAGTCAGATGAAGGGACTTGAAGGTAATATAGTAATTCCTCGGGCACTGTTGTTAGGGCAGCCCACCGCACCAGGCATGTGAGCATGGGAAAAATTCCTATGTGTGCACACGCATACAATGACCATATATGTCACTGTCAGCATATTCCAATGACTCACTTTCCTTATATGTCCTTTATTGGGGTTTGAAAGCAAATTGAAACCAACATCAGGTATAATCCCTCCACATCATGATACTTCTTAAAGTAGACCAAAACCCAGGTTGTTGACTATCCTGGGTTTTGGTCCTTGCCCCCGGGGGAACCCTGATTGGGGATGCCCGCTGTGTGAGCGGCCGCTCGTCCAATCAGCACGATCGGAGCCACTGGCCTTAGACGCTGTCTTAGAGGGATAGTGGGGATGCGGCCGTGGCCTGTTGGACCGGGAAGCAAGGTAAGTGAATGGGGCAACCTGGGGGGTTTCACACAGCGGGGCATCCCATTTTTGGATGCCCCGGGGGGGGGATTAATTCAGGAAATTCAATCCCAGACCAATCGAGCTGGTTTTTGGTCCAATTTAAAGCCCAGCTCCGGGCTTCAGAATTCAATTTTCCAGGCAAAAGGTGGTGCATTTAGCCTGCCCACCCACCTGATGAACCTGATTGGTTACCAGCAGTCATATGGTGCAGCAGACTAAGAGCCAGCTCCGGTGGAATGTGGGAGTGCTATGTACAGGTGGCTGGGCAACTCAAGTGTTTCTTTATTGCTAGCTTTGGGCTTTCCAGCCTCACAGTACCCCTTGGCTTTAGGCCCAGGTGGCATTTGTCCAGTCAGTAAGCAAGTAATAAAGTAACCCTGACACCTCTGGCCAGAAGGCTATTGTGTTTTATGTGTGGTTGGAGGAGGGGTGCACTACCACGACTGATCCGTGAATTCAGTAGACCTGCATGAAAGCTAACGTTACTTTTCCAGCCAGCAAACCACAGAAATATATTTTTGTGCTTTCTCCTCTCTGTTGCTATAGTGAAGTGTACTTGCCGTTGTCATGTCAACACTTAAATAACGAGCGCTTATCAATAACTGCATAGCTCCAGTATAACATGTACATGACTTTCCACACCTCCCCCATCATATAGAAGTCTGCTAGAGCACAGCTTCTCAACTTGTTGGACCATGGCAACCTTTTGAGGGTCCAATATTACAATCAGGGACTACCTGATTTACTACTAATACACGGTGTGTGTCTTTGGGGGCAGGTGTTAGCTACAACGGCATTGATTCAATAAGACAATGAAAGTCAATGGCAGCTTTTACTACAGTGTAGAAAGGAGTAAACAGTTCTCTACTTTTCTTAGGAGTAAAAAAGTGACATTGACTTTCATGGTTTTCCTAGCTGGTGATTCAGCAACAGTGACATTCTCAGGCTTTTTTCTCATGAATTGAATCAGTTTTTTACTACCATGAGAATTGTTTTCAACTCTTATTGAATCGAGGCCAATGTAACTGAATGGCTACTTTATTGAAGACCCTCACCTAGTGGCACGTTGGATCTTCTTGGTCTTCAGAAGTTGGTTGTGACATGTTCCTCTAGGAATATTGGCCCAAGAAGACAACAATGCTTCTCACTGTCACCCCAGACTGGATAAAAGTTCTGACATTGTCTGAACAAGCCCTTTCTAGTACCAGTGTCAGACTGGAATGCCTGGGGCCCACAAGTAGAACTGCTTCTGGGGGCCCACCACACATTTATATGCAAGTATTACCAGCTTAAATTCAGGGCCCATGCACAAAAACATTATGCCAGACTGAAATGTCTGTGTGTGTGCACTTGCGATGCCACAAATATACTATACATAGTTGAGAATTGGTGATGCAGGCCCTTAAACAGGCCCCTGGGACCAGAGGCTTACCAGTTTTTTTCCTGGTAACCTTGTGGGCCAGTCCAAACCTGCATTCTCCTTCATCCCAGAGATGCTCTATATGATCAAGGTTTTGGGGCGTGGTGAAGGCTGGGAAAATCTTACAACCTGGAATTAATCCATGACTATATGACTCTTTTGGCTTGGTACATAGTCTTGTTGAATGGGCCCTTCTGCAACGGGGTCAACAGCTACCATGAACTTGGTCACAAGTGCTTACGTAAGGCCAAGGGGCAGAGAGGAACAGGAGCCAGGGTGTGCCAGGAAAACATTTCCCACACCATAAAAATAATCCAGCAGCCTGAACTGTTGACACTTGACTAGTTCTTTGATTCATGCTGCCTTAAATATAAGGCAAAAGAAATGAGCCTTTATCAGATCCAGGCAGCTTTTTGGGGTTTCTGCTTGTTGTTCTAATTTTCTAGCTCTTTTGCCCAAAAACTACTGGCTGGAATATCTTGACTGTATGTAGAACTTTGAGCTCAGGGGTAGGGGGTGCGACCACACTGAAGCCCAGAAGGTCGGGGAGGGGCCCATCATTGTTGCTCAGACAGAAAAAGTTTACTGTATGCGCCGTGAAAGGGGTCAATTTAATGTTTGCACCAGGGCTCCGTCACATTTAGTTATGCCTCTGACTGAGCTCCTCCATACTATCCTCCTTATGACAGAAGTAGTACTTTTAATATGTGCTTGTAATCAAAGTCCTTTGCAGCAAGTGTTTGAAAACACAATACGTGCATAGCCAGATAAATGGGCCTATCTTATATCTTATATCTCTAAAATACTGGGGATTAAGGTCCACAGCGACTGCTCTTGTATCTGTTCTACATTTCCCTTGAATCAGGCAATTGTCCAACTATTATACATTATCCAGGAGACTAACTGCAAATATAAAAGGCCCTTCCACTTACAGCTTATTGTCATTACGGCCATTTGTTTGACCTATTGATATAAACGTTAGAGAAAAACTCTCGTTTAGCGGATAAACAATACACAGCGCTGCTGCAATCTCTAAAACTGATTGTAAAGGGGCCTTATATGCCTCCTAATAGTTATATACGCACCCCAGAGCACCCAGAGTCACACTAAAGCACCTTGGGTCTCCCAGAGGAAATCATTCTCAGCCCCCCTACCAAGAAAATCATTCTCGGGGAACCCTTTAGCCAAAGCACAATTAGATTGTAGCATAATAAATGTAATTTTCTGAATAAATAACCAAAATCACAGAACAAACCAGAGAGAGAGAGACAAAGTCTTGGATGCACCGCCCTAATAATGACTACGGGTCACTGCCTGGGGCCCACTGGATGTCTAGTAGGCCACTTCGACACTGGGTTCACCTGCAAATGTGCCTGCTTTTTCAGCCGAGTGACACGGTGGAGAAGGAGCAAGGATGGACTGGCCATAGGGAGACCTGGGACAATGCGAGGAGGGCCGCACTGCTTTGGGGTCAGTTGGGCTGCTGCTTCTAACAACCACATTCAATCCCAGCCCCTTAATCTCCCTCTAAGCCCCCTGTACCCAGCCCCATTGTACCCAAAAGCCAAGGAACCCAAGCCCCGAATGCTATAACCCCGGCATCATGGTTGGCAAAGACGTCTCGGGATGGCCAGGGGCTGGTAAAGTCCAGGGCTGATTTTTGGCCCCAGTCCACCACTGGAAAGGAGTGGGGATAAAAAGGAAACGGAGTCCCGGTAAGAGATTCCCCTACCCACATGTCTCATCTGCCCTTTACCTAATAGTCCTACTCACCTTGCTTTTCCTTCCCCTGCACATATTCCTGACCCTCCCCCCACAAGCCCTCTACCCCCACACTTCCCAGATCCTTTTCTCGCCTTGATCCAATACGTGTATCCCAGGTTTCATCTGGGCATCCATCTCAGTAATTGGGATGGCCCAATGGAAGGGAAGTTAGCTGACATTTGTATTATTTATACAAAGAGCTTAGTGACAGTGATTACCTGCATATGTTACCTGCTGGTTTCCTCTACTCCCTGCCAGTAGTTTTCCCCTATGTTCACTTGCATGTAAGTAGTCATGTTTGTACTCTATCATGTAATTCTAGCTTTCTCTTTTTAGACTGGAAAGAAGACCAAGAAAGCAGAGCAGGTCAGTGCAAGTGTACCTAGGCAAAGTCACATGACCTAGGCTGCTAAAAAATAACTGTATCCATTTTGTCCATTCTTTTTAATTCATGCTAGGTTAGGAGGGTTCAGGTGATCAGAGGATAAAGATATAGGAAGGATATATGAAAATAACCCATGAAAACACTTAGATTTGATCTTGTGATTGAGATTCCATTTAACCACCTTTATGTTCAAATTATTCCAGGGTAATCTCATCCCTATCATGTAGCATTAGCACAGAGGATATTCATTGGATGAGGTGGTAACTTGAGGATCAAAGGACTATGCATTTACTTGATGAGTCTCTTATAGATTAAAGAGTCATTCATTTGACTAACGAGTCTCTTGTAGATTGAGTAGGTATTCATTTGCCTGATGGGTCTGCTACAGACTAAGTGATTATATGTGGCCTGTGGTGGGGGATTACTTTATGAGGGTTTTTGTGCCTGAAGAGTTCTTCACCCATTCTCATAGGCAGTACAAAATTTTAGGGATGTTGCTGTATCTTCTGATCAGTGTGGCAACAGTACTTGGATTATGGAATATTCATTTGTCTGAGGGGCTATCTGTCACACTGAGGGGGTATTTATTTAGCTTAAGGATCTCTTATGGATAGGGGAGTTAGACAGTTTAGACAGTTGACCAATTAGCACCTATAGAAAGGAGTACTCACTTTGTGTCTCACATTTTTTTGAGGATATCTAATGTTCCATACAGTAACTGCACATGGGTTGTGGGGTATTTGTGTGGTTGATGGGGTATCTTGTGGATTGAGGATGTATTTTTTGGCAAACTCTTATGAGGAGGTATTTGTGTGACTGGTGGGTTTCTCATGGACTGTGGTAGTTATATAACCAATTTCTTTCTTGTGGATTGTGGGGGAATTTATATGTCCAATGGGTCTCTTGTGGATTGAGGGATTATTAATGACCAATAAGGTCTCTCATGGATTTAGGAGGTATTTATATGACTCATTGGTCTCTTGTGGATTGAGGAGGTATTAATATGCCTGATGTATCTCTCAAGAATTTAAGGGGTATTCATATGATGCTTTATCTCTCATGCTTTATCTCTCATGGATTGAGGGGGTTTATATAACTGATGGGTCTCTTGTGGATTGAATGTTTCTTTTTCTGGCTACGGTTTTGATTTGGGAGTTATTTCTGGAGGTTTTTTTTGGATAGAGGAGGTATACATTTAACTGATGTGTCCTTTATGGGTTGAAGGGTTATTTTTGTGCTGGACGGTCTGAATTAATGATACATTTTTCTTTACATATTTGGTGCTTTGTGGTATTGCTATTTGCTAGTTCATATATTCTGACCATGCAACATTTTATGACCTAATCCTATGGGGAGTATTTTTGTTTCTATGAGTAAAGGTATTTATTTAAGTTCAGGGTTTTATGGCATTGGAACAAAGGAGAAAAAACTACTGTTGTAAAGTTGTAGTTATTTTTGAGTGGAATAAGCATATCCCTAATGGGTGATCAACATAAACTGGACCAACAGTCTTACACAGTGAAACAATAATATCTCCAAAACTCTGCACTCGTGATAGTGAATTGTTGCCAGCATTTACATTAACTTCTGTATCCATCCAAGGCTGAAATGCCACCTCATCAATTTTTTTTTCTGGTAGCGGCCATCTTGCAGGACCTGGGAAGCTTCCTTACCCAGAATCCCTGCCTTACTTTAACTGGCAAAAACCTATAATGCACAGCAGCAGAAAACCCAGCAGCACTTCCTTTTTGCAGGCTACTGGTAGGTCCATAGGATGCCACTGAGGAGGTAAAATCGACCATGACATGGGTTACAAAAAGGTAAATGAATTTTAAAGTACAGTGATCTGAATTACCCTGGGGAGGGGTGTATATGAACACTGTTTATTGTAAGTGTGTTGGTCCAGTTTAATTTGATGCAGAAGCAATGGTGTTATAAAAGTCTTGAGGCTTTGAATGAATCACCCTTATACAAAACTTACTTGGGTAATGTTAAAAGGAACACTAAACTATCCATGTGATTGCTGCTTAAATTCACTAGTGGTTGTGCAAGATAACACAACCGAGCAGTATAAGTTAAGAAGCACCACTAGTAGCACAGTATGCTGGAAGTGTACAAAATGAACACATGAATGTCTATAATTGTTGTATTCAGGCACTGACCATCTTCTCTGGGCAGCCCAGTGTTCCTGAGGCATGATCTAATCATATATTGCCAACAGCATCACATGTGGTGGGACACAGATATAAAAAAAGTGTATTTGCTGTTAAGGTGGTGCATGGTTTAGGCTAGGAGTAATAACTCAACAATTGAAGGAGAGCCCAGGTTGTGTGCTTATGGTAGAAAAAGGTCTGCTCAAAAGGGTTACCAAGATTCTTGCTTCAAACTATACATCACATTTTGGTGGGTCACTGGCTCTTTACATGGGGAAACAAAGAAATAAAATGCCATTTTCTATCAAAATAAAGAAAGATTAATTAGGAAGATGGGCATATCACACAGTATATTTCTTATTATTTCTCGAGCCAGGTTTAGCGTGCCTAGGGGCTAGTGGCCAGTAACGTACTTTGCCATCGGCTGCTATCGGTGGCAGAACTGCAGCAATGTAAGGACTTTCTATTTATATATTCCCGTGCATTGTTCTTACTTATTTACGGTAACATCTCCTAGACCTGGGTGATCAAATGGTTTTCAAGACAACTTCCACTTGCTCTGCTTTGGGAAATGTCTCCTCCAGAAATTCTGGAGCATGCAATATTGATAGAGTGAAGAAGCCATAAAACCCTTAAGGGACAGGAAGCAATTTTAAACAAATCCAAATAACAATACATCGAGGTACCTGAAAGTATTGAACTTGACAGTATGTATAATAGACTAATAAGTAAAGCACTGTTGGATCCCTTCTCATCCTCAAATTCATAAGTATGCAGATCCACCTGTCCCATACAATACTTACCCATGATTGGATGGGAATGGCAGAATAAGATAGATGGAGAGGAATGTCACTTTTAATGCCCCTGCTGCTTCCATCCTCCATATGGTCCAGTGCCACATAACAACACATGCAAAAGCTGGGAACCCGCAAACAGGTAAGCCAGAACACTGGCTTAAGCAATTATTCTGGTCCACCAAACAACTGGAAGGGGTGATATGTGGCTACCAATCTACACGGTGGACCCCTACTAAAGAGCATCTCTAGAAGCAAGTACTAAGGTCCAAAGCATCTCAGTATCCTGATCTAATTTGTGACAAGCTTTCCCATCTGCCTGGGCAAATATTCAATCATAACTACTGTATTTCATTACCTTGTGGAGTCTATGCCCAAACTGCTGAAGTTGGAAATGTCAAGGAAAGTCTACTAGACGGGTGTCTAGTAGCCATTTACTGTAAACTAAACTAATACATGTATTAACATTTAACCAGAGCCCTCATATTCAAAATGATAATGTTTATGGTCAGCATATGAAATGAGTGACTTGTTAATTTCCCTGCCCCTGAGCTCATTTGCTATTGATTGCTAAGGTATTCTGAACACCTTTCTGGGCTCCTATTTAATCTGTGCTGTTCCTGTCAACAGTCCTATTTATACTGTATAAATGAATAGCTGTGTAGGCGTGATCTGTTGAATACCTGTTCTTAAGAGACACATGGCTGTGCATGAATCTTCTTGAATGACTTTATACTGGGGAACTTAAATTGTGATTGCTCTATCCTTTTTTCTGTCTGTTTCCCTAAAGCCTTATTTGTTCTCTTCCTCGATAATGGCAAGTCTGTTCCGAACAAGCATCCACGACACTCTTCTTTATCCTTAATTTAGTCATAATGAAGAAGCAACATAACACCAAGATAACAGCTAATTAGCAAAGACACTGGCGTGCCATGATTATATGGTGTTCATAGCATTGTTACCAACGTACCTTAAATTTCGGAGGATCATATGCCAGGAAACCTTTTACGTTTCAATATTTTCTTTAAACCTTCACGCTTTACCAAACCAATGATCTCCACATTTTGTGCAATCTTTTATTTTTAATCAGAAATACAATATGGTATATTTTACTTGTAACTGAATGATGAGCCATAATAGTTTGACCTAGAGCTGAGGTGGTGAAGGTAGCAAGCTCATTTCAGGATACCTAGCTAGGCTTTGTTAAAGATGATGAAAGAACCTACCATGATAATTCCACCTGCCTATATGTACCATACAATGTGACGTAGCCTGCTTGTATGTAAAACAATGAGTCATAACAATTTAACTTTAGGTCAGTGTAGATAGAGAGGTAGTGTAGATATAGTTCATTTTCTTTTGTGGTGCCTTACTGGGCTTTGGCGAAGATGTTCAAAATGACCTACCATGATATTTCCACCTGCCTATATATGTTTAAGCTTTTTGAACATGGTCAGTTCAAGTTATGGAGTGTGGGGCTTAGTAATACTGCAAAGATAACTGGTTTAGGAGAATCATAAAGGCTTAGTGAGAAAGGCCAAAAAGACCTACCACAGATTTTCCACTTGCCTACACATGTTTGTTTCAGAGACCTGTAGTGTAGTAACTGGAAGGCACAATGATAAAGATAGTGAGTCATGTTAGGGATACCCACTTAGGCTTTGGTGAAGTAGACCAAAAACATGCAACGCTGTCAAAACAATTCCATTTTCCTTACATGGGCCCATCCAGTATTGGCATATAGGACTTTTAGGGAACCTTTCCACTCTAGCTCTCAATTTTTAAACTTGTAGCTTTTGTAGATCATGACTTATAAACATCCTGTGAAAAACCTGATAGATCATCTGCTGTATTACTGCAGAGATACAAGTTGATGCATGGGAAGGATGCCATTCAAGTAAACTGGAAAACTTTACTGCCCAGAGTTATTTTTAACTCCTTCCATGGACAGTTCAAGGTTAGCATGATAACTCAGCCTGGCCAGTTATAGCATTGGGTTCCTGTACAAAGGGTACATGGACGAGGTCGGTATCCAAATAAACTGGCCTTAAGAGTGGTCCTGATGAAGGCTTAGGTAGTTCTATGCAAATGGCTATTCAGAAAGTTTGAGATCACAATTAAAATAGAGTCGGTTTACAAAACTGTGTGCCTAGAGGGGGGGAAAGTGATATAACTACTATCACTCAGGAAATATGGTATATAATTGCTGCCTTAATATTTCACCTTATGAAGGTTAAGTCTGATGAATGATTACCTTGTGTTCCTGCAAAAGGGGGGGGGGCATTGTTGAGTATTAGGGGCAGACTGTGACCAAAAATCAGCCTGGAATGTTACTGCTCTCCAGCCAAACTGACATCCCCACAGAGCCTCCATCCTCTAATGAGCTTCCCAAACATTAAACAGGCTATATCATTGCAGGGACAGATCACTTTAGTATTGTAGCGGCAGATAATGTGGCAAGAGTGCATATGCCTGCACCATATAGGAAGCTGAGGCTTTAGCATTGCAGGGGCATAACATGGGCTGGGTGTCCTGGCTGAGGGGAGAGACTGGTGTGGTAGAAAGCAGTGCAGCAACAGGAGTGAGTTAATAGGCTTTGACGGTGAGATGGGCTGCATGCTGGCCTAGCTAACTTTAAAACAGCGCAGCCTACTTGGGTGTCTATTATATTGCCATTATAGTGGACCTTATGGTGCTTCTATGCAACTGGCTGAGTAAGGCCAATGGGTTGAGCAAATGTATTTATTGAGAATCAAATTTAGTCTTAATTTCCTAATATGTGGTTGCACAATGATTCAGCAGATTTATTCAAAATAGGTTAGGACCTAAAGCAAACCCCTGGCTAGATGTGGACAATTCAACACAAATCAGTTCTGAGAAGATTTTGCTTGTGATCTTAGTAAATTGGAACAACTGTTCTGCCTTAATGCTGGACCTTGTGGGGTTAAGTTGGTTCTAAGACATTTGGGGTCAATAGGATAATATAACCTGATTAAGTATTTTTATGCTCCTCGGAAGACGGGTGTATGGATGAAGCTGTCACCCAAGTTAACTGGTCCAACTTTACCTCCCTAATAGTGGATCTTATGGGGTCAAGCTAGTTCTTCTGAAACTGGGAGGTCAATGGGAGAATACAGTCTGATAAATGATTGTATTGTGCTCTTGCAGAAAGGGTGCAAAGGGCGAGTAATGATTAGGGCTAAGCAGATTTAAAGAGAATCAAATTCAGTCCAGATTTGAATATAAATATATTAAACTTTAGGGTTCTTTAAAATGAATCAGCAGATCTATTCTAACTGATCAGCAACTGATCAGCAAATCCAGATTTGGACAATTCAAAACAAAATCTGGAAAGATTTGCTCATCTCAAGTGAGGATGTCATCCAAGTAAATTGGTATAACTTTATTGTCCAACTGCAGGACCTAATGGGGTTAAGGTGGTGCTATGCAACCAACTACATAGACAATTTAAGGTCAACATGAAAATCCAGCCTTGATGGAGTGTGCAGGGAGAATCCTGCATTGCACCTGCACATACACATCAGGCTTTCCTTCTGGCAAGGACACAAACAAAGCAGCCATTGTAGTAATGAGAAAATAAGCAGTATAGGAAGTGACAACAGGCAGCATGTTTGGAATGTCTCCGAACCCTGTTTATCCAGCTCCCCTGGCAGACATCTATAATCTGTTACTTGATAATTAGGAACTAATGATTAGTTATTGTGCTATGATTAGTTTATGCATAATTGCATACATGATGTACCCACTTTTTTTTCCTCCCACGTTTCTTAATTGTTTTACCATCATGTTTCTGTCTTATGATTAAAGCAGGATCAAAGGAAAAATAACAAACAGTTAAGAATCCTGGGCTAAAAAAGAAAAATATTTTATTTTCTTTGACCTAAATGCATTCTTTTAAGAATACAATATATTATTACCTTCCTAAAAATGATGCAATTTAAGTGGACCTAAACCCTCTATGGCAACTCTGTGGGAAGTAGGTCATGGTCCACAGAGACACTGGCAGGCTGATTCATCACTAACGCGAGGTAGCGACAGATGAGCGTCTGTAGCAGGCATTTTCAGAGCACCCGCTAGTAGTCGCAGTGCTCGGCCGTGGGTCGCTAGTTTATAGCGACTCAGTCGCTGTTCAGTAATGTTGAATACATTGTGAGGAGTCGCTATTTGACCAGTACAGCACTGTATGGGAGCGCATGTTAGCGACTGCTCATAGCGACCGACTCACACCATATTTAGAAAAAAAACAGCCTCACAAATCTCTGGTGCTGAAAAATGCTTGTTTGAAGCCCAGAGTGCAGGAGGCGGTGTGTTTAAAATCTGTTTTCCAGCATCTATCCACTAGTAACAAAGTGACAACATATGGAATTACATTGTAATAACATTGTAACATGAACACTTGGCAGACCTGTAATGTCATTTCTGAAGAAATATATAAAAAAATATAAAATTGTGAAAAAACTGCTTTTTGAATGCCAGAATAGGTCACAGAATTATTTGTGAATTATTGAAAAAAAAAAAATAAACAAAAACCCCTTTTAAAGAGAAGAAAAGTATCGTCCATTGAAATGTATGGGAGAGCGACAGGTAGCGAGAGGTCATACCTGGCGCTGTGCAAGGCTGAACGCCGGCACTGTTCGCTGAGGCTGTGAAAATGATGAATCAGACGCTACATGGCGCTATCCCAGTCGCTAAACAGATTCTGCTTGATAAATGTGTAATTGTGTGCCGTGTCCGGCGTTCATCAGTCGCTACCTGTCACTACCTCACATTAACCAGGCGCTACCTGACGCTATCCCTTCTTAAATAAGGACCTAAGATAAACTTACCTACCCCCTCTCCCCCTCTGCATTAGTTAGACACTGAAATTTGCCTAGCAGCACTCCAGCCAAAGGAGACAGAAACCAGATGTACATATGTTTAGCAGCCACCAGGGGTGGACCTAGCCTCTCTGCCGCCCGAGGTGAACTATAAAAATCCACCCTCCATCCACCCTTACTGAGGGAGTGCATGACACCGCAAGCCCATATCAGTACTGCACATACTGTAAAATGGAAGAGCGGTGACCAGCGGGCATTCGGTGTGGGCAGCAGCTGTCTGTCAGGATGACAGGTCTGAATTGCAGCCAGGGCCATATTCAAGGTTCATGTTGCCCTAAGGACTTTATTGCTCACCTATTGGCTACCTTAAGCAGAACATCGGGCCCCCTCCCAGCCCTCCAGTTATACTAAACGGATCCAGTGCAGGTCTCCAGGAAGCAGGGGACTAAAAGTCAGAGAACAAACTATGGCAGAGAGTGTCTACTTTAGATAAGTTTTCGTAAAACATGGCAATGCAATGTCTGGGACTGCCGCTGGGGCCCCTGCCAAGTAAACACTGTGTGCAAACTTTCCTTTGTTTAATGTCACACCATTATCACTACGCATTCCCCCACAACCTACTGCCCCTCCCTCTGTGGGTATCTGAGGCAGTCACCTAACCTCACCTCATTAAAAGTACACCCCAGGCAGCCACACCTCCCCATTAAGAGGTGCGTGGAACTGCATTGTACAGCTGTTTTCTGGAAACGAGTCATAGAGATCCATTAGGAGTTTCTCCTAAATTTAGGGCTCAGCAGCAGTTTGGGGGGTAATGTCCTTCTGCACCTGAACCCTATCTTGCACAGAGTTGCTGGTGGAGTTTAGGTCTATTTTACTCAGGTGGACCATGGACCTTATTCCAGTTGGGAAAATATTGGGTCTAAACCCAAGAAACCAAGCTGGGCCAAGTTTAACTCCCATTTTTTCATGTGAAGTATCAGTGCAGCACCCTCAAGATAGGTACCTTCTAAGGATAGCTAATAAACAAGAGAAGCCAAACGGAGTGGAGAAAGTAAAAGGTGTTGACAGCATATTGTATTTAGTGCAGATCATGGCTGCCATACTTCATCAGTATTAACCCAGCAGCCCATATTTATACAGCACACAATGGGTGTCAACTCAGAGCCAGTTGAGGAAAGTCACTCCTGGCTAATTCAACACCAGGTGAAAATGTACATTGGGTTGTTGAATCAGCCCCAAGGTAGACAATTAAAGTGAGTGACAGTTTTCTTTCCTAAAAGCTGAGCTTTCTCACCTGGCTATGAATCGACCCCTATGTCCTGACATCAACCCACCACTGGAGTAAAAGTTCACCTAATCTACTAGAAGTAGTTACACCCAACGCAACAACCAAAAAACAGTATCTTAAGCGCAGTTTGCTTGCCATGCCCCCTCCTGGTTACCAGCACCATGTTAAAGATGAACCCAGTTCCTGTCAACATATCTTTCCAGGGGTGCTCATTTTTAGCTCACCCCTGGCAGAGCTCTGTAGGGATAGTATAAGGGTAGCAGGAGACCCAGTGTTCGTCTTGTGAGCCATGGGAATGCCAGCCCAGGCTCAGACTGGCCCTCAGGCGAAATCCAATAGTGAGCCCCTGTCATCAGCTGGTTTATTCCGTGCTAACAAGGTACTATCTAGAACTATCTGGTGCCTGGGAACAGCATATTCAAATATATCTTCGTTTCAGCTCTTTCAACCTCCCTGGCAGTCAGGGGGCACAGTATAGTTGGAGCCATTGTTCTATGCCGGGAGATGCAGATGATGCTGGATGTCTCCTTTCTGCAGCAGGAGAGATTGGCTTATCTACTCTTGGTAGTATTTGGCGTACTATCTGTTATTGTTTGGGAGTAAATAGTGTAAAAGTGCTTGCACTGTTTTTATAGTGTTAGGCTAGGCTGGTGGTTCCAAACCTCTTGGCTTTGTGAAAATTCAACACATTCATTAGATATCGAAACACAACAACTATAAGGAGTTGGAGATTATTTTATTGCAATATTATGACACAAAGCAACATTCCGGGGCTGCCAGGTCCACTCTTTGAGGCCAAGAGGTATCTCCTTAAACACCATTTGTTTTATCTTATATTAAAAGCTAATCTAAGCTAAAAGCAGCCAAATTGGACCAGAAACAAATTTTGAAGGATTCCATCAACCCTTACTGCAGCCAAACAGGTGTGATTTTTTGGAACCTGGACATAGGCTCTTCATTTATAGTTTTATAAATATATTCTGAACCATTGAAGAAAATATATTTATATAGTTTAATTTGCTTGCATAGAAAGGAAGGTCGTAAATAAGGTGATGTGTATTTTTGTATATTTACCCAACGTCTCATTCCTATAAAAGGCTAAACCGGGACCTCCTTTACTGACTAAAAATGAGCATCAGATCTGGTGATACTGTAACCTTTCAGGTGCTTTTATGAATCTGAATATAAGGCTGAATATAACAAGTAGGCGTAGCACGTGTCTGCTCCCCACAACCTGCTCCCATTCAAACCGAAGAAATAGCTCCATAATGACTTGATTGTTGTCTGAAGTAGCTGGTGGTTAAGTCCTCCCACAAGTTGCTCATCAGACAAGGTCACCGCACCCTGGTGAAATCGAGCTGTGACCTCTCGCATAGCTTTAAAGCTGTAAGGGTTAATTGTGTGAGTTTAATCCTACGGCTTAAGTCAGGATTAAAAAAGAAATTTTCTGTTAATGTACCCGTAGAGGAAAGTACTAAAAATCAATTTGTTGGGTGGTGAGCTGAAGGCGAGCCAACTTGGGGCATCGGGTTTGGAGTCGTCCTGTAAAATGTTTCTTTTTCGCCCACAATTGTTCAGTGGCCGTGCTGAGTACGAGCTGTTGTCATGCTCACCATTGCATCAGCAGCAGCCCTAAAAGTGCCCACACATTACCAGTCAATTGAATTATACTTTAACCAGATTTTCCCCATTCTTGAATTATATTTAAACCATAGTGACAAACTTTAGATGTAGGTCAGTGTTTAACTTGAATATTGCCATTTTAGATCAGCATCAATGTGCTGGTCAAATTATTTTTCTTTAACTTTTCTTTCCCGTGAGAGCGTTGCCTTGGCCCATGGCCAAATCTTTTACATAATATCAGCATGGCCCCGTAGCTGGGCCCAATAGCACCCTGGCACTATATTTATCTAACAAGGCTCAACAGCAGCTAAACGGGGACACACAGCAGCCTAACAGCCCCAGCCTTGGGGAGCCTCCACCAGACTTTCCACCTAAGGGTCTCCATACCAAATCTGGCCCTGACGCATCAAGCACAATGGCTGGCTGGCCCCTGGCTATGAGCATTCCACTTTTGGAAGAACAACAGGCCCATCATTGCGGGATGCTGCATCCTCTGGAGTCTTTAGGAAAGTTAAGTGCAAGCGTGTCTCCCTAACAAGGGTTTCAACCAAAAATAGGCAGATAATAAATGAATCCTTCCCCAGGCCTCTAATGTTAATACGCAGAGTGTGAGCAGATGTCCCTACTTCCAAAAAATACAATGTAAGCAAACACAAACTATACCCAAGACCCAAATATAATATATAGAGTATATGCCTTCAAATCCACAATTATTAGTCTAACTGCACAATGTTCCTCCAAGACCCACAATTAATTGGAAGAGGGTTCTAACTATATATTTAGGCCCTTATTTAACAAGGGTAGCGACTGGTGAGCGGCCGGTAATGACGGGCCCCGCCACGAGAACGCCGGCTCCCCACCACAATCACACATTTATCAAGCCGATCCTGCTTAGCGACTGAGATAGCGCCATATAGCGAATCATTCATCATTATTCCAGCCTCACCCCACAGTGCCAGCGAGCGACCTTGAACAGCGACAGGTATGACCTCTCGCTACCTGGCGCTCTCCAATGCATTTCAATGGAACAATCTTTAAATATTCATAATTAATTGTTAATAATTTTTTTTTTTTATGTGAAAATTTCTGTTACCACTTCTGCCATGTTAGATATTTTTTTTAAGGTAAAAAAAAAACTAAAAAAAATTTGTGCAGAATTGATATTACAGGTCTGATATTAATGTATTCATATTACAAAATGTTTTTATAAACTTGTTTTTTTTTTGGTTTCAAAAAATATGGTTGTTTGGGGGTTAAAAAACTACTTTTAACCCATCGCCGCCAGCGCTCTGGGGTTTAAACATGCATTTCACAGCGCAATAATTTTTTGAGCGTGATTTGTTAATGAATATGGTGGGCCATGGCTATGGCCATTCGCTATCATGCGCTCCTATACAGCGCGGAACCTGTCAAATAGCGACTCCTCACCCAATATTCAACATTACCGCACACCGACTGAGTCGCTGTCAACAACCGAACAACGGCCAAGCACAGCGACTACTAGCGGGCGCTCTGAAAATGCCGCTACAGTCGCTCAACTGTCGCTACCTGGCGCTATTAATGAATCGGCCTCTTAGTAACAGCATATGTCCTCTGTTTCCATCCACCTACAAGCATTGTTAAAATATCAGGCCTTTCTAGAACGCTAGGAAATTTTGAAGGTTATAAAAAAAAGTTTGGTGGGACCTAATAGACTTCCCTACCCTCCTGGGTAAAACTCCACCACCACCAGATGAAGCAGTCCCATACAGTCCACCAATTACAATTCTTTTCTCTACAAAATGACTTTCTAGAAGTCCCTGTCCAACCCCCAAATAAACATACTCACTTGCTGCAGTCTGGTGTTAGCTCTAATTAGCACCAGTGCCCACAGCATGCTCCTCGCCCAGCCTCTATCTTTGACAAGCAGTAGGGGGGTGCATCACATGACCTATCGTGAGCTAATATATGCTATCAGCAAGAGATGCTCGTATGCATGCTGGGGGCAAGTTGGGAGCACTCTCTTAACTTTGGAGCTGATAGGTACCTGAACTGCTTAAGGTTTTTTGACCAACTGTGATGTGCACCAAGTTTCTCCTGAGGTAGTGAGCATTAGATTTTGGCTCACTGTATATCACACAAACCACCCTTCCCCATTCACCCTTTAGCACCATGCTCTTTATCTTAAAACATAATGAATAAATATGAATGAAGGCAAAAAAAGGTCTAAAATGTAGCTGATGTTGGCCCAAAGCAACCTGATAAATGATTCCTGTCATCTGTTACAGCTGGTGCTGCATCAGCAGCCTTTTTGCTGTCTGTAATTGGCCCTAAGTAGCTCCATTTATGCAGTTTTAAAAGTTTTCCCCACTTTCAATTATTTATAAGTTTGGACTATATCTTTTTGTCTATTAATATTAAGCAGATCGGGGCATTTTTTTCAGTCACCTAGAACAAGAAAGTAGAGCAGAGGAGCTTTAGGATGTCCCAGTAGGAGAGGAAAGTGATGTAATAATGTATAAGCTGAGCATTCTATAAGAGGAGGAAGAAATCTGCTAATATTTTGCCCGATTTTTAGTCCCATAGACTTTATTAGTGTCTGAATCTGGGCGTGGAAAAAACTGGGAGGCCGATTCATTAATAGCGGCAGGTAGCGACAGTTGAGTGACTGTAGCGGCATTTTCAGAGCGCCCGCTAGTAGTCGCTGTGCTTGGCCGTTGTTCGGTAGTTGATAGTTGATAGTTTGCCGTAATGTTGAATATTGGGTGAGGAGTCGCTATTTGACAGGTTCCGCGCTGTATGGGAGCGCATGATAGCGACTGGCCCTAGCGACCGGCTCCCACCATATTCATTAACAAATCACGCTCAAAAAATTCTCGCGCTGTGAAATGCTTGTTTAAACCCCAGAGCGCTGGAATAATGATGAATGAGTCGCTATATGGCGCTATCTCACTCGCTAAGCAGGATTGGCTTGATAAATGTGTGATTGTGGTGGGGAGCCGGCGTTCTCGTGGCGGGGCCCGTCATTACCGGCCGCTCACCAGCCGCTACCTGTCGCTATCCCTTGTTAAATAAGGGCCTTAGTTTTACACCTTCAGCCGAATATCTTCTGGTCTGATAATTTATTTACTATATATTCTGTTTATTAAATTTTTTTTCTAAACTAAAAATCTAAATTTCTATGCCCTGGGGCTAATATCCCAGCACACCAGGCGTAGGTGCCAACTCAATAAATGACAATATGATATACTTATGTTATTTAAATTTGACAGGTTCGTAAACAAGCTTTCAGACATGTCTGATGTTTGTTGTGAATGTACTGAATAGGTTTTCCTTTGCAATGTATTTTCCTTCCTTGTGTTTCCTTCTTTCCTTGTGTTTCCTCTGTGTTAGATAGAAGCAGTTTGAAGGCCACCATAAGACTCACCTTATAAACGTGTAATGTGTAATGTAGATAACATAAATAACAAGGAAGATTACTATATGGCATTTGCCAGAAATTTGATTTGAAAGCCAGTTATTTCATTCCACTTATCAGTCTTTGATTGTCTGCCACTGTGTAAAAAGTGCACTTCTATTTATTTTTCATCCAAAGTAAACTTTTTACAAATAGTGCTGAATCAACCCTAAAATATTATAATATTTTACATAATTAACATATATTTCTTTTATATCAGCGTGAAATCTAACATTTAGGATTCAAGTGTAATGTGATCAACAGAATGTTCAGTTGGACCATTTTGGGTGCCCCACTGTGGATCAGCTCTCTGTAGGCCTGAGAACTAGGGTGCTAAAACATACCTTTGCTCCCATCGCAGTTGTTCACGTGATCACCAGCAGCCTATCGGGTTGCCAGGTCCAGCAGTAACACAGTGATATGCACGGATAATAGACAAATCTGATAGCGGTCACGTTGAACATGTCAGAGTTAAAGGGGACCAACAGTCAAAAATGAATTAAATCAGACCAACACAACAAACAGTGTGCCCCTCTCTCCAGGGCAATTTAGATTGCTGCACATAAATGACCTTTTTCTAACGCCTACTGGGATAAATTCTAAAAACAAAGATGGCCGCTCGTGGGATTGCAGGCCACCTGCAAACAGGAAGTCGTGCTGGGCTTCCTGTTACTGTGCATTTCAGTTATGTCAGTTGGGAGAGGAAGCTCCAAAATGACCGATTCTTTTCCCTTCCAACTGTGCCAGGCTGTTTAAGTATCAACTGTACCAAGCACCAACCCACAGTGGAGCATACCAAAACTATGAAGCTATTTCCCTTTTGTACCCACATGCCACACACATTGTGCCATGACCCTTGCCACAAAAAATCCTTCAGTGTAGTTATTTGTATATGTATATACTTGCCATCAGTTATCCTTATTCTGATCCTCTGCCAGAAAAGGTAGTCCCTGGGTGACCATAGGGAGGGCAAGGAGAATTCTCAGTGTGCCACACTGCTTTGGAACCAACAAGGCTGGGATCTCACACAGAGTCTATGCCAGAATGCAATCATTCAATACTCTTCTCACACACCCCCTCCCACCCCACCCCATTGTATCCCCCATCAAAGACGTCCCAGCATTAGAGCTGTGGGGCCATACCCACTCCCGACATAGCATCTACCCCTACAATACCAAATGTTCATTACAATCTCTTTAACAGTGGCCACTTCCACCTCCACGACCCCCCCCCCCCCCCTACAGTGCTATAGTCTCATCTGAAGATAATTAGAAGCACCCTGGAGGTGGAGCTCAGCAGCTCATTGGCTGGCAAGTGCCACTAAGTTCATGGGTTGATTTTTGGCCCCAGTCTGCACCTGGGGGAGCTTGTACTGGGCATCCATTGGCTGGACAGGTACAGATGTCAATGGGGCAGTTTTGTAATGAGCTGTATAAATAATCTCAAAATAAATCTGGTTGAACGTATATACCTGAAAGTACCTCTAAACTCCTGGCTTGTTTTGTCCTGTTCAGATATCCAGATTAAGGCCTAGGCAAATTTCACCACAGCCATTTTCATCTACCTGTTTTTTTTTCTCTTCATTTTCTCCTAATGAGAGTGCAGCTTTGACACATGGCTGTTATGTTCCAGTAACCGCAAGTTGAGATTGCGATCTCTGACTCACCATTAGCTCAGTCTTAGTCATCAATTAAGTCAGATGCAGTTTAGCGAGAAGGACACACCATGCTGTAAGCTGGAGTGAGTGGGTATTTGTATTTGGGGCCCATGTTACCTCCATTTGAAGTGTACCTGTGCTAGGAACCTATCAGCAATGCTTATTTGTAAAGGTCACAGAATTGGTAAAAGTGCAAAATCAGATCATTAAAAATGCAGAAGACAGATGTAAGCACTGGGCATACTCAGGCAGGTGCTGGGGCCCCTGCACATTGGGAGGGCCCACCTCATTCCATCTACCCTGGGCAGCCCCTATGCAGGGCTGTGCAGTAACCAGGACTAAGTGCTGTCAGCCAGGGGCAGTTTGGCCATTGGGAGAGTTCTTCTGTTCTTTGATTATTTACTTTCTTTCCTTCATCTGTTCATTCTGCCATTCCTTTTCCTTATTTCTTCTTCCTTCCATTATTCTTCTTCCTTCTGTTCCTTATGTCATTAATTCTATCACTTCTGTCATTCCTTCTTTTTTTCTTAGTCCTATTCTTTTTCTCATTCCTTTCATCCCTATTAACCCATATCTGTTGCTGTTATTCATTCATTCTCTTTCATTGTTTCTGTCATTCATTTTACGCTTGCTTTTTCTTTCTTTGTTTCTTTCCATTTATTTTTATATTTCTTTCCTTTCATTCGTTCTTTTAATACATTCCATTTCTCTTTCTTTCCTGCTTTTTCTTTCTGACAAATGGGACTGAGACAAAGGGAATGTGTAAGAAAGAATGAGACGTAGGAGAAGAAAAAGAATGTTGAAAAAAGAAGGTACACAGACAAGATTTGGAATTTGCAAAAGGTAAAAAGAAGGTGCTGTAAAAATGGGATGGAGGGACTTTCTAAAAGAGACACGAGAATGGGGTAAACAGTTGATAAAGAAAGTGCAATAAGGGGGATCAGATACCATGTAATTTTTTCATATGAAATAATAAACCCCACTAGCATTTAGACCTTTAGGTATTTAATGTGGTAGCAGGCAATAAAGGTCGCATCATTTGTAAGTGGGGAATAAAGATCCTATGGTTAATTGGTGACATGGTTAGCCATTCTGGTATCGCCCAGTAGCCATAGCTAATCAGTAGGGCAAATGCAAAATTGGCAGTTCTAGAGATACACACATCTTAAAGCTGACCTTCAAACCTCCCATCACAAGAATCCACAATAATAAAGTAATACCTTGGATGGCACCAACTTGTTAGACTTGACAATTTTCTCCTGTTGGGGCACTGCCCCCCCCCCCCCCCCCAACCTCTTTTTTAAAAGATTTCTTTGTTTGTATGTAATGTGCACATTAATTATGGAGTTGTAATGCACAGGCCACAGTGATTCAAAGTCTGGAGACTGTAGTTACTGTACACTTGAAAGCCAAAGCCCTGTAACTGCTCTTCAGTAGGAGAAAAAAATAAGGTGTTCCAGATTTCAGTTCTTCTTTGATATCTCGCCAATGCCATACTTAACAGCATCAAAGGCACATTTTTCTCCCTGCAGCAGGTTCTCCCAGTCAGTGTGCAAGCTTTGCACTTTCAGGAGAAATAATTTGTCCTAGAGCTTTGCCTGATTTGCCGTTAAAGCAATTGTAGTCATAATCTAATTAGACCAGGGGGTGACTGCAGTTCATGGGGACCCCTTAGCAAAGCCCCTTACCAGTATGTGCCTAAATAAAATCTAATTTCAGCTAGACTGCCATCATGATTGGGCAGCAATCTAATTGAGTTATGCTGTGATTAGTGTTGTTTGGGTTTGTAACGAACTTTGCAAGTTCAGGTTCCCAAGCTGGAACCAGAAGTCCGTGTTCGAGTTCGGTGTTCGGCCCAAACATGGACTGATGAGCAGCCCATCAACCAGCTTCACCTAATGGGTGCAGCAGCAGCAGATCACCGCAATCCCTGTCCTGACAGTGGCGGTGTTCCTTCAAATAGACTATGGCAGAGGCCACAGAAAGATTGCTGCTGCTGGCACTAGGAGTGTCCTTGTTCATGGAAGCGGTGGGAATCTATCTGTGGCCCCTGCCATGGACCATTTGAACTGAACACTGCCACCACTGGGACTGGGATCACAGGGCTCAGGTAAGTTGTACAGCAGCGCTCCCTGCTGCTGAACACTCTGTGCCCCCTCCCACCACACCTGCCATCACAATTTTCCTTTCATCTAGGATTCTGCCTCTGGGGCCAAGGTGGGTGAGGCCCAATCGCCCCCCAAAATTTGGGTCCCAATAGATTTTAATGGGGACCCGGGTCGGGTCCCTGAACCCGAACTTTTTTTCAAAGTTCGACCGAAGTTACCAAACCTGAACTTTGGGGGGTTTGCTGATCCCTAGCTGTGATGGTGAATGGGCATGCATGGTCGTGGGAAACCACTATTACTTAGCAGCTGGTGCTGGGAAGTCTCCTTATGTATTGATGGACTTATCTAATCTTCAAATGGCCTGCCAATGTTCTGACTCAACTTACAACCTTGGACCTTTTTGGACAAGTGTTTCCTGGTTTATTCAAAGCTGGCTTGTTTTGTGACCTTCATTCCTTCCAGCACCACTGAATCAGGAAAAGGAAGCAACATTCTCCGCAGGATCTGTGGTATCGAATTCAATAACCACTCCAACCCTGCTGTTTCTACTGTACATTTGTGTGACATATTGACATAGATGCCAGTAGCACAGAAGCCTCTGTCAGGTCCTTTATTCATAAAATAGAATGAGTCACTCATCAAACTGACGAATTGACGCCATTGGCCATTATTCAAAGCTGAGCCCACCCTCTTAACTACTAGATCCCTACAATTCAGATTTCTTTCCTTCTGTTTTAACCTTTAAAACGATCTCCTACTTCCTATTCTGACAGAAAGATCACATCTTTTTGGGCAATGACATCATTAATACAGGATGAAGCATCACTAATATATGATATATATGATTGCTAGAAGTCATGTAGCTCCACTGCAACATTTTGATGAGCTCCCACCCAACAAATAAATATCACAGGTAGAGGTTCTGCATATTGGCCGTCTGGTGCACCAAGTGTAATAACTAGAATTAGGCACCACTAAATATTCAGTTAAAGCCCTGATCATATGCCAAGTAGACTGCAACACTCTCATCTGTGGCCTACCAGCAAGCAGACTGGATCTCCTGCAATCTATTCTCAACCCTGATGCTCGCCTTATCCACCTCTCCTCTCACTTCCCTAGTGATGCCCGTATCTGTCAATCCCTCCACTGGCTGCCAGTTTTTGAGTGAATTCCATTTAAAATTCTTTACTTAACCTCTGCAGCCAAATCCCTTCCTATATGTAATCTCTAGTTCATAGATCAGCCCTGATTGTATGAGCCTATCATCTGTCTCCAGAGTCTTGCCACCCTTCAGAGTATTGGCTACCATGCTAATACATGCCTTCTTCCTAGCAGCCTCTCTTCTCCACCCTTATCCTTTAGATTGAAAGCTGTCAAGGGTAGGGCGCTCAGTCCGATTGTATGCATCTCATCAATGTGTATTTGTAGCAATTTGTCACATCTGTGTATTCTAAGAGTTTTCTTTCATTTACCCTGTCTGTAATGTATACAGCGTACAATGGCACAGCAGCAGGTGGTGCTCTTTAAATAAATAATAATATTAGACAGAGGTCCCATCCAGGGCAAAGTCTAGTCAAAATCTAGTCAAAATAGCACTCAGTGTGGGAATGGAATTCTGCCCCTTCTCACCCATCCTATGGTGCTGCTACTGTCCCACACAGGTATGTGTCATGTTGTGACCTTTTCTTAGCAGCAAGCAATGCCCCCTCCCCATGACTGAGCCTATTATGGGGGGATGAGGGGCCTGAAGGTTTTTTCCTGAAGTAGATCCTAAAAGCATTCATAATAACCGTGTCCGTGCCACATGTTGGTGGTCATTTAAAAAGACAGAACCCAACGACACTCAATTTCATTAGTGATGTAGTTTATTGCTTCATCAAATCCAACATTTCAAGACTACAGGGGCCCCTGTGTTGGCATACAAGGTTCCAGACATACAAAAACTTTGTGGTCCCAAAATGTTGGATTTAATGATGCAATAAATCACATCACTGATGACGCTTAGTGGATCCGGTGGCTCCTGCCTTTTTGGACACTCTTAATGAGAGCGCCATCTATACCATGAAACTAATACAAGGTATTCTGGAGAGTACATTTTATCAGGTCTGGTTGACAGTTACCTGCAACAAGTTGTTGTTGCCCACTGGACCCAATAAAAAATGAAACATTAAACCAAATAACCATTAGTTCAGCATTTAGGATTCTACGTCTAGGAGAGCTCTGACACCATTCATTAGTTAAGGTTGAAGGTCTAGGAAAGATCAGACACCTTTTTTCTAGTGGACATCAATAATGAAACATAATAGAAATCATTTAACAAGGCTCTGCTGGCCCCATCGGTGTTTAAAGTGCAGTGAAAAATGATTCCTGAGCATTTTCCTGAAGGTGATATTACAGGCTTCTCCCCTGGGTTCTCATTGATTTGATCCACCATAAGGTCAGACAAAGACAAAGTCCTCGTCTACCCAGATCCCAATGGCCTCAGAATTGGCTCCACATGAAATTCATTGTGTGGCAATCTGTTGCGATGACTGTTTTCTGTGAGCGCTTTATTTTTCATTTCTATCTCCGCTCCGTGCCTCTGATTCTTGAAGAACGCAGAGTTAGCAGGGAAATGGGGTTATCAGATCAATACATTGATATTTTTTTACGTCAGAAGCACGACTACAAATTTCTGCTCTGTGACTCGTCTCTGAGCTGAATTGTTCTGCAGCTCTACATTCATGGCGTGCTGCCTATTGAAGATGAGTTTATTCTGTGTGTAGAACAGTTCTGACTGGCCTGTTACGTAGCATGACTACATAAAAAGTGGCCATCATAGCCTTCAGAATTCCTAAACCTCCTACATTATCCCCTTCCTATAAGATAACCTGACTGTAGAATGAGATTGGCTTGCTGGCAGTATGAAGGTTAATGTTTTTTTTTGGCAGGTCGGGTTACACAGGGCAGCTATCTTTATCTGATATATACTCACATTCAAAAGATACGGGAAATTTGAATTAATTTATTATTGTTTTCAGAATGTTGCAGCACTCCAGTTTGCACCAGTGTGGTGAATTCTGGCCTTGATAAATTAGGCCCTATATGTACTAGCTGATTTATCAGGATGGATGTTAAAAGTGAGATAAGAACTCCTGCAGGAAAGTAGAGGTCTCGCAGTCATGGCCGAGTGGTTAGGGTTAGGGTTGCAGGTTTGGCTCCTGGCATGGGCATGACCTCTTGAGCAAGGCACTTAACCCCCAACCCTAGTGTGTTCACTGGTGTGGATTACTCTGTATTTGTTGTTCACTGCATGGATGGGTCAAAAAGCGGAGCATGAATTTCTATGTATGCACAAGCATACAATGGAAACATGAGGACATTATACATTAATAAACATTTGGTGTCTTTGTATTTGGCTCCAGGCTTTATTCATTCTAAAAAGGCTTATTCAAAATCATGAAAAAGGCAAATACTGTACTGTCATTATCCTCAGAAATAGGTGTATATTATAAGTATCCTCCATTCAAAATTGACTGTAGTGTCTCTTATCTAGGCAGCATGGGGCTTCATATACCGGTGACAAAAACTTGAAACTCAGATCCATTACTTACCTACTACTACTATCCCTTATTTTGGGCACCAGATTGGAACCCCACCCAACTGACACAACCTGTAGGGCAGGGGTGCTCAACATTTTGAAAAGCGTTGATAACTGGTCGCGAGCCACAATAAATAGGTATTTTTCATTTTAAATAGAATATCAAAGATTTTCTACATGGATCAGGATACCCCCGCCTTCACAAATTCAAGTGATTGATTTTTTACACTTGTGTGTCCTTCCACCACATCACCCCATTACCACATTCATATGTAACAATCCCCCCATGCTACCAATATGATTGCCTTACCTCTCCAAATATATGGGTCTGACTCCTGTACATATAGCCCACCCCCATCAGTCCCAAAATGTAACTGTATTTCCAGTACTCAACCAATCTAAATGCCTACCAATGCTAAACATACCATTAAAGCATTATAGCAAAAATGTATTGTTATGCTTCCAGAGATATCACCCAGGGGTAGTGTTGGGCCATCATTGTCACCATGTTCCTCCAAGCCACCACTGTCAATGCTATTTGGCAATGTGCCCCTACTTTATCAGTAACCCTCCTTACTGAGCCTCTATTTCACTACCATTGCACAGCCAGTTCTATTTAACAACTCCACTTTGCTCACAGCAGGTCAAGGGCCATATCAGATGGCTCTGAGGGCCACAGGTTGATCATATGTGCTGTAGGGTTTGCTAGGCCAGTGGACCCACAGCATTGACTAAGCCCACCCCATAAACCTCACTGGCTGCTGGCGGTCAGGTGGGGCCACGATGCTTCATGGAAACATGGAAGTAGGGAGTAATGGGGCCAGAGTTCAGGTTGTCAGTGTTGTTTTGTGGAGCACACTTGCTGCCTTCAGTCTTATCTGGGTGGAGGATGCAGGGTCGGCTCCAGGTTTATGTGAGCCCTTGAGCAAGAGAGTCTGAGTGAGACCCTTTGCGGTGTGTGACATCCCATGCCATGTCTAGTCTTGTGGCCCTTTTGCCTTGCGGCCACTAATGGATCCTTTCACTGCTGCTGATCACCCTCCGGTCCTCACTGCCTTCTTCCCTGCCACCAATTGCCCTCTAGTCCCTCTGACCTACTCTACTGCCGCTGATATCCTCTGGGCCTTGTCCCCTACTCCGCTATTGATAACATCCTCCAGTCCTTAGTGCCTTCTCAGATAAAGCTGCCAATTATCCTCTGGCCCTCTCTCCCTTCTGAGCTACTGCCAGTTGCTCTCTAATTCTCACCAGCTTCTCCACTGCCATTGATCAACCATTGGTCCTGAAGACAGCAGTGAGTAAGTGTGCACTCCGGACAACGAGCTCATATGGATCTATTGGGTGGTGCCCACTGGAGAATCATCTCCCTGCCCAAGCACAACTGAAGTGGCCATCTGGGCTCAAGTAGCCCCCTGAAGATGCTAAGGGTCCCTGGGCACCTTCCTTGGTATTCATTTAAAAAGGGTCCCTATCAAAAATCCCAGAAATGTTCTTAAAGTGAAGAAACAAGCTAGAACATTTACAAATACTATAAGGCACAAAATGATCTTATACAAAAACTTACTCGGGTATGAAAACTCAAGAGCACAACACCCTGGGCAACAATATATAATATAAGTCTTTCTATACGTGTGCCCTGACCCCCTGCTGCACCAGAAATATGGGTCTTAATCCGCCCAATCGGTTTGCAGCTTCATGAATGTTCCGTAGCAGAATCTGGCTTGTTTCATAGGACACAAATTGATTTATGGGGTATTCTGGTCTTTATAAAGTATAGAGCCAACAATGCTGCCTCTGCCATTATTAGGTTTGAGATCCGGTGCGCAGCTCTGTTATCCCTCTCCAGAGCCTGCGCGTGGCTCATTATCCGGCTGCTGGGCGCGACCCCTCCAATCCCCCGTCAGATGCTTCTTATCCATTAACTGCTCCAAAACTGATGCTGCGCTATGTGTGGGCAGTATATGCATATTTTACTCTGCGATGGGAATATTGCACTATTAATTTATGACCGAAAAAATTGCAGACGCCATTAACGCTAGCCAAGACTTCCCCCTCGTTTCATAGAATGAAATGCTGGTTTTATTATGTTTCATAAATGATTCCTATTGCAAGTAGCTTTGTGAATAGTAGAGTAGCCCTCCGGAAATCACTCTAGCATTAACAGCACATGAGGAAGACGGCCGGAATTGAGGGCTCGTAAGTATCACTGTTGTTTGGATCCAAGACCTAAACCCTCCTGGCCAGCAGGGACCCTAAACAAAGCTACTCCTCCTATTGCTGTAAGTTCTGCCATAGGTCCTTCCCCTTTTTCCTGGATAGGGGGACAAATAATAGCTTTACACAAGTGCATCGATCAAGCATCCACCAACATGGGGCATGCAGCGTTTGCAACCAAAGATACATTTCTTATTACTGCAGGGCTTACCAGAGACGGAAGGGTATAGGTTAGGGTGTCTGGACCCTACTTGCACAAAATTGACAGGGAGGCTTTAGGTTTCAGTTAAATTGACTGTCCAGGCATTAAAATGTATACTCACCAACGTTTTGCCAAAGCAGCTTTCTCCCTGCTCGATGCTCAGAAATCACTGGGTCCCCCCCATAAGCTGGTACGCTCACACCACCTCCTACATAGAGTACCAAGTCAGTGCCTGTATATATATATATATATATATATATATATATATATATATTCATATTATTTCTTTAATATGATTTTTGTTTTTAGATATTTGATGTTTTTTTTTTTATTATATTACATGTTTTTTCTTTTTTAATATATTTGTGTATATATATATATATTTTTTATTTTTTGTTTTATTAGAGATAAAATTCTACCAAGCAACTCATTTTACATCCATCATAAACCGCCTAGTGTCACCTGATAAATTATTTTGTCACATTCTTCTCTAATGTGAATGATCCTTTCATCAATAATAATGGCCGCCCATACTAATACAAACGGATCCGAGAGCTCTGGTGGTGGCATCCCCCGTTACCCTCTAACAGGGAGCATGCCCGCGCCGGCCATTCAGAAATGCCTGGCTAGGGCATGCGCCCTACTAGAGGGATAGCAGGGATGTGGCCGCTGCTTGCGCATGCGCTATTGGACCGGGAAAGAAGGTGAGTTTATGGGTGATCTGGGGTGTTTCACACAGCAGGGCATCCCAATTCTGGATGCCCGGGGGGGGAATCAATGGGCCCGGGAATTATAAAGATTCCTGTGCCGATCGTCGTGGGTTTTGGTCCACTTTAATCTGGCCCTGGAAGGGACAGCTAATGTGGCAGCGTTGGGTATGGCCCCTACAGATGTTATGCTATAGCAACTGGGCTGAACAGGAGCTAGGGTTTCTTGGCTTGGGAGTACAGTGGGGTCAGATACAAAGGGGCTGGGAGGATACTAGAGGATAGAGATTAGGTGGGGGTGTTAGAAACAGCAGCTCAGCAGCACCCAATGTAGTGTTGCCCACTGGGAATTCTCTCGGGTCTCCCTATGGGCAGTCTACCCTTGTAAACCTCTTTTTCATGGGCATCAGTGTGGTCCCTGCTGCTGCATGTCTGACCTGCATTGTCAACCCTCATACTCCCACCTCCCTGGGCCTTTAAACACGCCACTGTGCTTCAGAAAACTCACAGCTGCTGAATTCAGGCACCCCAAAGATGAACCTAAGCTTTGCCCAGGGCCCCCCTTTTTTAAAGCAGCTTTGCCGGCCCTTCGTTTCTCCTCCATTAGGAAAGCGTGTGCCACTGCATTGTTCTACTGTTTTGTTTCTCCAACATACAGCCCTCCATGACTAAATTCAGCTCTCATGGGCCCTAGAGTAGGTGGGTCAGGGTCTCTGCAAGCCTGAACCCTTCTTCTACTCACCTACTAAGAGGGAGCTAATAGTGCTGATAGTGCCTAGAGCATCATGGACACCCAATATGGTGCTGCATGCAGGGCCTGAGAACCACCCTAAGAAATGTTTGGGCCTCATACAACCACAATGCCAAGCACTCCCCCCCCCCTTCTGACATGGATTTTAATGGATTTCTATAGATGACAATGTGGAGCTGCTGCGTTCACAGTACTGTACAGGTATTAGAAAGCATGAAAGCAGGTGAAATGTCAATGGATTGCCACCAGGCCAAGCAGTTGGGCCCCATTGAGTATCCGGGCCACTTAAGGTGATTGTCCAGTCTACGTGTTACTCTCTGCTCTGCCACACCTTGGCTCTGGGACAGGGGCAGGAGGGCTATAACTAAAAAACCTCCTTACCTTGTATGGAATCCAGCGCTGCCACCTGCGCTCCTGCGGCAGCCACACAGACAGTGCACAGAATGGTTTCCTCTGTTCTCTGAGCGTGCTACTGGGACAGCTTATAAAGCATGGGAAGCAGATCCAAAATGGCTGGATCCAAAATGGCAGGTGAGGTAAGGAGTTAGTTCTTTTACACTTAAACTTAGATCCAGATCCACTTACATCCAATAAAGGAGTCCTGCCTCTACCCTACTGGTGATAGCTCTGAACCCATGTGTCCACTGACAGCCAATCAGGTTTGCTTGAAGCACATTGCTGCATGCCTGTTTGCTGGTAAACCTAATTGGACACCGTCACATGGGGCCTCAAGACAGCATCCAGGTACAGTAACATGGAAGTGCAGCTGCCTTGTATAGCCCAGGGTAGCACTATCCAAATCAGGATGCCTCCTGCTGCAGATTATGAGGACCAGTAGTTTGTTACTGCTGGTCCACTTTAATTCCTTCACATAATGTGAACAGCAATTTATATATTTGCCTGAAGATGTTCCTGCATCTTGCAGCACGGTGTACTTTTACCAATGGCCATGCCGCGCTCTGACAAGGGCATCTGCAGATCCTTGGCCGCCATTGGTCCAGGCGGAAAAAACAATGACTGCAGCGCGTTAATATTTAATGATTGTGAAGAAGCCAAAGCAAAAGGGGGTGAGCCGAGCTTTTACAGGAGCTAAAAATGTGCATTAGCAGAGCGCTGGCATAAATTATTTGGCCAGAGCTGCGCGGCTCCCATTACTGTCCACGCAGAGCCTCCCACCGCGTCTCTGGCCTCTGATCAAACCCAAAGAGGCTACTTTATATATTTCTCCCATCAGCAGCCTCCGCTGCGTGATTCATCTCCTATAAGTGTTCTCCTGGAAGAGACAATGATGTCCCCCCCCCAATCTGTTATCAGGCATCGTTTGGGTAACTCATCATGCCTTGCGGAGCTTGAAAACTGGGTACATTTAGCCACAATTTTGACAATTTAATTCTGTAAAAAAAGCACCAGTCATTTTTATGTACATAATAGCACCAGTTACCTCTGGACAACTACTGCATTTGAAAAAGAAAGAAGGAACTCCCTATAAATATAGTAAACTGAATTAATGCTAGCGGTCCCCTTTACCAAAATAATATATTTTCACAGTGAATGCCAAGTCCCTTTTTAATATAATTTAGAGGATAATATATAATAAAGAGGAATAACTACTACCATGGAGTCTGTAAGACTCTAGGGCCAGGGTGTCCCAATTTCTGCGGAATCCCGAATTGAAATGCCCTGCTATATGGATTCCCAGCGATCACCCAGCTCACTCATCCCACTCCACACCTCTTCAGCTCTTCTTGGGGCTCTGAGTTTAGAGCAGCAAAGAAATTCAGAATGCGGGTCAGCTCCTACACAGTGGGAACAAAGAAAGGTGAGCCTTTATCCGGTCACTGGGGATACACACAGCGGGGCATCCCAGGATGTCCCAGGCAGGTAGAACAAATCTAAGATTCCAATTCCTCTTTGAAACATACAGTATGCATGGAAATCTAGAGGTCCCCTTTAGAAAGTGAAGAAATAGGGTGATACCTTTTCACTTTTTACTGCTGTACAACAAATTATCGCTAAAGGTCCCCTTTAACAGAATCAAGCATTTTTACAGTGAAAGAAGACTCTCTTTTACATTTGGGATACCCAGGTGGGAACTCACACATTCATGGGAATGCTACGTGGAACGCAGACGTGGCTCTATTCCAGTCAGCTTCTTTGGCCGCTCATAATAATTTGCGACTAAAGAAACTGGAAGAGAGCTTAGCTGCAGCCCCTGCATCCCTCTATGGCTGTGTGCAGCCACACCACCCAATTAGTTACAGCAAGCGTGGTTGCATGCAGACCTAGACAGATGCAAGAGAAATGGTACTGGCAGCGCATGTGCCGTGGGCTTGAATATCTATCAACTGGCTGGGTTCCACACAGCTGGGCATCCCAAATCGTGATGCACAGGGTGGGTATTTAACCAGATCGTGCATCCCATAGAGGCTGGGGACAGTTTTGCTCTACTTTAAACTCATTTAAAATATATGTATGGAAACAGCGGGTCCCCTTTAGAAAGTGAAGATATATGTCAATACCTTTTGACTTTCTACCTCCGTACAACAAATGAATGCTACCCTACAACAAAATAATGTATTTTTGCAATGAAATACGAATCCGTTATTAACGCTTCTAAAGCATCTGTATCTAAAGCCAGAGGATCACAGAATATTGCATTTTTACAATGGAAGAAGAATCCCTCTTTACCCCTTGAAAACAGCCAGAGGCCCCTTTAACAGTATTTTTGAGATGAAAGTAGAATCTGTTGTCAATCTGTATGTAAAGCCAGAGGTCTTCTTTAACAGAATAATTTTTACAATCAAATCAAAATCCATCCTTATTGCCTTTAAAAGATGCGTAATTAAAGTTAAAGCTCCCTTTAACAGAATATTGTTTTTACAATGAAGGAATCTCTCTCAGTCTCTTTAAGAACTTCTGTCTGGATGTATTCACCATGTAGCGCCATGTAGCGTCCGATATATTATTACAGGAGGCTCAGCGTATAGCGCCGGCACTCTAACTTCCAGAGCGCCAGGTATTACCTTTCGCTCAGTGTCTCTCGCCGATACATCTCAATGGACGTTCATTTGCTTGTGTTTAAACAGTGTGCTCAAATCATTGTGTGACCTCTCCTGGCTGTAAACAAACACTTTTTTGACTTTTTATATTTTAATGCAGAATTGTCATTACAGGTCTGGCACTAAAGTGTTAATGTCACAATGTTAAAACAATGTCATTCCATGTGTTGTCACACAGCGTCTGGCGCTCTCTGCTATAGCGACCAGATTTAGAGCGCCGACGCTGTTTGTGTGTCCTTTTTTGATAAGTAGAGTGCCGAGAGTCGGTCGCACTGAGCTGGCGCTACCTTTCGCTCCCTGCAGCGCTGAATTGGTATTAGAGCGCCCAACATACATCACATTCATCAATGCGGGCCAGATTACTACAGCGACCGCAACACTAGATTACAGCGCCCAATACCCGCTTACAGCGTCTACTAGCGGTCACTCTAAGCCATACAGATGTTCATCTGCCGATACCTGGTGTTAGTAAGCATTCACATGAATCTGCAGATTGACAGCCACTGCTAGTATGTGAAAGTGGTAAGTATGGGGGCTGTCTATTCTTGAGCTTGTGGTAAGGGGAGATGCAATCGGGGTATTTTCTTACTTTATCCCCTTTTCACACCCCCTACTGGACCAGGGTGGTTACATATTAAAGATAAAACTATTTTGCCTACTGCCCTGTGTGGCACTACATGCACTTGTCACATGGCCCTGTATTGCACCACCCCTATTCATAGTCCAGAGTATGTAGTTCTAATGAAACCTGTCATCCTGAATTGCCCCGACTCATTTATGCTGGAAGATGAAAATACTGAAATCTATAGGAATAAATATGGCAGTCAGCCAACTTAACATTCAGCGTCCTTCAGGAAGCACAACATCAATTCCATCAGGCCAAAATGTTAATTAATGACTGGAAGATGTCAGTGAAAACATTTTATTTATCAGTCTTCATGAGCTTTTATCCCAAAGAATTCCAGACAGTATCTGTTTAACTTTCCATATAGCCTGGAGCTCCCTGTTGTCCTCCTGCACCCTCTTACCAGCTGTACATATATAAGAGCAAGCGGAGCCGTAGCCAGGGGGTGAAGACAGGTGCAGGGCAGCAGACTTCTCTAGATGACATGAAGTTCAGTCACCCGATATTCATCAATCTGTCCTGTGTAACATTCACTATAGCGAGTCTGAAAGCCAGACATATGATTTAAAGTTAAATAGGGACACAATAATTAGCTCTCTGTGATCCCATTGTGCAGATTTTTGCATTTAGTCACTAAAGCATGGGAGAGCTTTATGTGGTGAGCACTGCACACTTTAGAAAATAACTGGAATGACAAATATATTCACCTCAGTCTTGGCTAGAGCTCCCCCTAGTGGCTGAAATTAGGACACAGTTTACAGTTCTCTTCTGAAGTGTGGTCTAGGTCTGCCTCTAATAGTTTAGTAGCCCAATCCACACCATGTAACATCCTGGAACCAGATTAATAATACTTTTATTATTGGAGATAGTTTGTGTAATCAGAGCCAAAGTGCAGTCCACCATTTGGCTTGCAAAGGAAGAATAGGCATAAAAGCTCGAGAAAGCAGCTGCAGGGAAGAAAATGATGTAGGCTTCACAAGACAGAGCCTGTAATTATTCTGAAGGCCAAAGGGGTTTAGTTTAGATGAACCAGAGAAACAGAGAAACAATCATGGAGTATCAAAGAACTATGAAAACCTATAGACTATAATCCAGATTAGCAGTGGCCAACCAAAATGAAGCTGGAGTTCAGCTTGCTACAACTGACCAGCAAGCCTGATACTCATGAATTCCACATTCCAGAGATGGCAGGTGAACAAGTCACAATTCAATTTTGCTGGGTGAGCCAGTTCATCACCAATAATTGTATGAAGGAGGGTCTTCAGGCATATGGGGGGGGGGGGGTAAGGCTTTTAGACATTTTAATAGCACTGTATAGAGCATCAATATGTGTGGGAGGGGCTAATCATCAATAGATCAACAGTTTGCTCATTTTTGACTTAGAGTACTATAAGGATATTACTTAACTTATAAAGCATTCCTGAGTTATGCTCAATCGATGTCTGATTGAAAGATCTGGTCTGATGATGCCTTTTCAGCACTTTGAATCTCTGCATTCCCTTGTATCTCTTTAATAAAATGCAGGCAACCCTAAAACGTTCCCATGCCTGAAAACAGGTGCGTGTATGGTGACTGTGAGACCCAAATCAATCTGAACTGCTGTAAGTTCATACTAGGTACCAAAATATGTTGTTTCTACAAACAGTTTCTGTAATGAAAAACTCTCAGTTGTTGGTTGAATTACTCTTAAAAGCATAGAGCCAAGCTAATGCCTCAATACATACTGGCTAGGTGGGGTAGAAGGAGCTAATTAAATGGAAAGATTTCACCAGGCACAAAAGTAATTTCCTAAGCTGAATAAAGATGTTGAGGTCCAGAGGGTAGTGGGGACGTGGCCACCAGCGCGCTCGGGTTGGAGACGAGTCTCAGATGAATTGATGTGAGCAGATCTGAGCGAGCTGATTGAACGAGAGGCCACACATGCTCCGTAGGACCGAGGAAAGGCGTGTTAACCTGGGGGCGACCTGTGAAACCAAGGGAGTCATCAACTCACCTATACCCGCGGCTCCCGCAAGGCTGTGTTCGCCAGCCCCCGCATCCCCGTCATCTTCAGTGCCCAGCCATTCAGATAGGCCAGGCGTGGGAGCGCATGCTCATTCAGAAACCCAGGGATGCAGACAACAGAATGAGCAGGGTTCCTCAAGTGCATGCATTGATCACCTGTCTAGCAAGCCTCATTGGCCACTGGAGGTCATATAGGATGCTTAATTGATGCAGGAGTGTGGACATGGTAAGTCTTCTTCTGCTCACCATTGGCATTTCAGTGGACCTCTACATGGTGGAATTCCTGTTTCCAGGCTCAGATGGCCCACAGAGTTACTTTTGGGTGAGCTCTTTAGGGTGCCCAGTCTGCTTCATCAGACATGATGTTTCATACCTGTATGAAGCACACTTTTAGGCTCTGTTCACACTTTTAGGCTCTGTTCACACCTCTCTGCTTGCGCTGCGCTGGGCAACATAGTCACAACACAAAGGAGAATGCGGTGTATATAAGTGAACATTTAAAATGATGGACAGCATTTTTGCTTGCACTGTGACTGCGTTGCCCAACACAGCTCAAGGGGAGAGGTGTGAATAGAGCCTAATACTCATAGAAAAGTGAGCAAAAGACATCAACAGGATGAGGAGAAACAGGTGATGGGTTGCCTTTATGAGTCATTTTAAGACACACAGAGAGAGGAGAGAATGGGAATACAAATTGATTCTTATATTTTTTATGATAGAATGCGGACTTTAATATTAAGGGTCTGATTTATTAAGTGCTAGCAGCCAGAATACACCATATCAGTGAAAATTAAAGTGGTGAAAATTTTCATTTAGATTTTTCTTTTTACACAGGAGCATGTTGCAGCACTGCAAGAAAGACTTTTCTTAAAACATTAGCGTTGCAGCAACATACAGAATTTTTTTTATCATTTTCACTACTCTTCTTCTAAATTCTGGTAGATTGTGATTGATAAATCAGAACCTAAATATTAAAAGGGCAATGAGTCTGCACCTGGGTCAAAGAATGCTTGTCCAAGCTAGGAAAAGATTCCCTCTTTTAGCAGTGTAGCAAATCAAATCTAAAGGCAACATTGACCATAAGTCAGTTTGTCCCCCAACACCTTTAGACTTGTTACAGGATTTCACACAAAAACGAAACAGGACGCTAATCTCCTTAGAAAAATTGGCCACATACCCTTCCCCATGCAATCACTGGCTAGTTGCCTGGAGATATGTTTTATTGATTTCTACAGGCTCACATTTCATTTATCCCCCTTAATAAATATATCCTGAAAGACCTGGTAGAATAAGGATGCAGTAGTTGTAGTGTGTATTATATAAGAAATAGAGCCAAGTCATAGGTTAACTTATAGTTGGGGTAGGTAGATTAAAATTAGTGCTTAGATTTGCAGATACATTTTAGTTATTGGTTAGCAAGGAGAGGGGGGATAAAAGTGAGGAAGCAAATACAGATGCAGCAGCCATCAACCAGACCTGTCATAACATGTTAAGGCAAATACAGTAATGCGTATGTGAAACACATCGCCACCATTGCTGGTACAGTAAAGGAGTGAATCACGTGTTTTCACCACCAGATACAATGTAGCACATGGATCCGTGTTTAGTATGGCTTTCTAAAGCATGTTTTCTTTTTCTTTTGTGTTTTTCCTTTTTTTTAAACCGAAGATGTGACCATGCAATCACATGATCAAACAAATAAAAACTACATGACCACATCTTCAGACATGGGAAGGAAGACTGTGACAGCTAACGCCAGGCCTCTCTTTTAAAACATTGAAACTAAGAAGTTTTGTGCTCCAACAGGAAATTGTACTGACAATAATTATTGTTTCTCGTTAAGAAACTAGCGCATTAAAGCAGTCCAATAGTGTGTAACCATTGCTACTGTGCATCTGTAGGAATAAATGAAGGAAACTAGACTTGTTTTTAAATACTTTTCACTCTTTATTCAACTGGCTTTCTCAAAGCCTTTAAGAGGAGTAGTGAGAAAATATCGTCAAGAAAAATACAGATGCTTTGGTTGATTACTGTAGATCTACCAAACCATTGACCAGTGTTTGGGGCATATCTCCTGTTTCTCCTGATATTCTGATATCAGAAAAGCATCATTTTCTTCCATCCATTCCTTCATCCACCCTACTGGAAGAATGCCTATGCTCACCATGAAAAGCAGCATCTGAGGCACCGCGAACGCAAGATCTGGCTGAACCCGACAATGGCTGACATCTGCGAGCTCTTATCAGAGCAGCATTGTCGATACACGCCGCTAGCCCGAAGCCACTGCGAGAACATTTCAACTGCTAAGCAGAAAATACAATTGAAATCTCTGTGCACTTTGTATGCTCTGAAGCTTATTTACCAGAAATAGACTAAAAGCAGAGCACTTATTTAAATGAGCTTGTCTGATGACTTCATTGCTTGCTAAGAAAATCTCTGCATGTTTCACACTTGCTCTCCTTTCTGTTTCAAGCGCAATTCCTGGCTACCGGGGGGATAAAAAAATATTTTCTATTTTTCTGTATACAAAAAGCAACAGCAGATCGTCAGTGCGGCAGAACCTCTTCTTGTTGTCATAGCAACTGAAATTCAAGCATTCCTTCCCCTCGGCCTACCTCCTCTTCCCTGTACTCCCCCTCCCACCCCACCAACTCGCTCTCTCCATGGACATGATTCAACCACAGTCATCATTCATGACTACCACATGCGCCAAGCACTTTCATCATTCTATGTTCTGGGACTCAGGGCTTGGTAGGTCATTGAGTACTAAGGTTGGGTAGCTTTTCCTGAACTGATTCAAAGATGGTTTACTTCTATTTTACAGCCATTCTACACATCAGAAACTGCTGCAATGTAAAAAGTGTCATGGTTTAAATATGTTACAGATTGGTTATTATTCCTCTTGTATATATATCAGTGGAGGTTCTCATTTATCCAGGACATGGTATATCTGTAGGAATAAATCAAGGCAACGTGACTTGCTTTGTTATGTTTTTGAAAAAAATGTTTCACTAGTCATCCAACTGGCTTTCTCAAATGAGAGTAAAAACTGTACTTTCTAAAAATAAAACTGCAAGTCCAGTTACCTTGATTTATTCCTACAGATACTCTATATTGTCGGGGCTGTTGGAAACAGTTCTTGAAGTGAAGTTCAGTTTCATGACAAAAGTCCAACACAAATCCACTGCCTTTCAGAATACAAAAAGGGTGCAGGATAAACGGCAACACAAAGTCTTTTTTCCTTTCGGGGGTTAAACATAAACACAAATGAGTTTCCTCAACAGTATAGCAAGTTCAGAGCTAGGGGGCATGCAACTTAAGTCTCTCATTCACTGGCTTAGAATCTTGAGACATGGCTTCCCCCAGACTGCTTAGCTTGCAGCCTTTCCTAGCAAAGCAGTGGCTAATTTCACCTACCTGTGCTGGAAGGAGGGCAACGGCAAGTCTAACTACCGACCCACCTTCCATTCCATGAAAATCCAGGCCCATGAAAACCTTATCAAAACAGCTCCAGTGCTCTAACAAAGCAAACTGCTTTCCTGGATTCCTCTGCCTCACCCAGCTTAACATCCTGGGCGAGACACACACTCCTTGTGTGACTTTACCCATTGCATGCCTACAATATGTAGTGTGTGTATTTATCTACCAAAATCAAGCCTGGACTAAGCCATGTTTCAAGTTTCCCTGATTGCCACTTTAGGGTGTTGATTAGTGTGTCTCGAACCAGACCCCTGGACACTAAGGAGGATCACCAGGTCATGGAGCTAAGATATTTGTGGATAGGGTTGGGGTGTGAAGATATACATCAAAGTTCACAAGATATTTAAAAGAAAGAAAGTTAAAAAAACCTTGTGGTCTTCACTCCTGTATTAGATGGCCGTTATACAGTATTTATCCACTATATACAAATTAATTTAAATACTAGAGCTTAAGACTTGTACACATTGATTTACATATAAGTGATACATTACAAATACAACCCTGATTCCAATGCTGTGTAAAAAGACAACACAAATGTAATGATTTGGAAATCTTATATAACCATGTTATACACAATAGAACACATAAATATGATAATATGAAAAGGACAAATAAAAGGCCCAAAAATTAAGTAGTACTGATGAAAAAATGCTGAAAGGTCAATATTCTAATAAAGTCACATGATGATATGTCAAAAGAGTATGTTAGAGAGGCAGAGTCTCTCAGAGGCAAAGATGGTCAGAGGTTGGCCAACCTGTGAATTACTATGTCTAAAAATTGCAGAACTATTTCACAAAAATGTTGCCCAATTTAAAATACTTTGAAGCTCCCACCATCTACAGTACAAATCCAAATATTTTGAGAATCTGGAGAAATCTATGTTCCCAAGGGACAATGCCAATGGTACATACTGGATGTGTGTGATCTAGATGGCACTGCATTAAAAACAGACATGAATCAGTTATAAAAACACTGCATGGGCTCAGGAATATTTCCAGAAATCACCGTCTGTAAGCACAGCTTGCCAAACAGCCCACAAATACAATCTATAAATAAATTCCCTGAGGCAAATAAAAAAATTGTTCTGTGGTCAGATGATTCAAAAATTGAAATTCTTCATGGAAATCACAGACACCCTGTCCTGCACATTCAAGAAAAGAGGGACCACTAAGATCATAAGTGCACCATCCATGTAGCCTGCATCTTTGATGGTAAAGGGTTGCATTAGTACCTATAGCATAGGCCAATTACATATCAATGCTAAGCAGTAAAAAGAGGTTTTAGAGCATCAGTAGCTCAATCATTGTATTCTTCTTTTCCTTACAGTGTCCCAGTTGAGGAGCCAGCACTCTGGAGTGTCTGAGAAGTTACATGTTGATATGCTGAGAGCTGGTTCTATTGATAGGCAGCGAGTTGTTAACTTCTTTGTTGTTGCACTTGACCTGATACCATACATTTCGTTCCTTAGAGGGCTTGAGCAATAATGCAACTGCAAAGAACAGAGGGATTCTAGTAACATTGGGTGTATACCAAATCAGTAAGCTAAAGGCGCCGGGGGGGGGTGGGGGATTGGGATGTTAAAAGGTAATAAGTGCAAGTTAGTATGAGAACCAATACCTAATGCATATGTGAGTTAGAGGAGCATATGTGGCAAGGTAGTATTAGTACCCATATTAGTGTTAGGGCTGTGCGGTGTAGGTGTGATGCCCAGCGGGACACCAGCTTTCTGTAAGCAGACAATCCCCAATCTCCACCGCCACTTCAAGCCCCCGTTTGCAGGTACGTCTAACTGGACACGGTTGCCCCCAGGTCTTAATAGGCACAAGGGATGTCTGCTTACGGTGAAGGTCGATGAACCGTGAAGGTATCCCAAAGCCGAGGTCATTCAGTCCGAAAGGTGCGTCAGAACACAGGGATGAGACAGGTGCGTAGTCAAGAATAGCCAAAGGGTCAAGCCGGGAGGTCAGAGGTAGCAAGGTATCCAAAGGGGCAGGCAGGTTCGAGGTCAGACAAGCAAAGGTACTGGCAGCAGACAAGGATGGTCGATCAAGCCAGGTCGGAAAGCTGGGAATCGCTAGTAGAATCACACCCAAAGCACAAGAGACTATAACAGGCACTGAGCACTGGGCTGATTCCGTATTTATTGGGAAACTGACCAATGGCAACCCGAGTGTGTGTGGTGATTGGTGCAACTACAACACTTGTGAGTGATCGGTGAGACTTTCAGGGGATGGTCAGTGCTGGCAGGTGGGGAGGAAGCTGCGCCGCCTGCCACTCGCAGCGCAGCGCCTCCTAGTAAAGAAACTGACATACCGGGCGCCCGCACAGCTAGAGAGGGACGGGGGAGGCTGCCAAAGCGTCGCACCACACTCCCCTTCATCCAGGAGCGGCGGCCGCGCTCAGCAGCAGGAGCGCCGAGCGCCGCGCTGCCCAGCAGACGCTCGCTGCGAGCCCCAAGACACAGGTCTCTTACAGTAGGTTGGAGTAAGGTAAGAAACTGCAAATTGCATTGTTAATAGTCTCATGAGAAAAGGGAAAAAATGTATTTGATGGGAGGCATATATATAATAATCTTTTTTTTTTTAACCTGCAGACATTTGGTAAAACATTTGGTATACAGCGGGAAGTGCTCTCATTGAACTTTCTTGAACAAAAAGTGTCTGAGACAGGAAGACACCTTGGATGCCCAACCTAGGTACACCCTCCTCCTCAAGGCCCACCCAACAGGTCATGTTTTGTGGATCCCACACAAACACACAGGTTAAGTAATTTATGTAGATATAAAGCCACTGTGTGGAGATCCACAAAACATTACCTGTTGCTGGGCCTTGAGAAGGAGTTTTGGGGAACACTGCACAAAGCCTTTTGAAATTGAGGGTCTCAGAATTGGAGGGTAGAGGTTATTTGGGAAAATGGGTACAACATCAATCAAGATACACAACACACGCAAGTAGTGGATAAAGGGGCGAAACAGAAATCCACTGGACTAGGTGTACCCTACCCAAGCAGCCACTGAAAGTATTTAATGAAAAATGAGGAGTGGAATAAATACATCCATTTACAGTATTTTTATTTTTTGGCCCCTACTAAACAGTTTGCGTTTGTGATGCAAGTGGATTACACAGAGTGACCTAATGCTATGTTCTAAGAATAGCAGGTTTGCTGTAATCAATGAATATTGAGGTCTGGTGTTCTGCAGAATTTATTGCAACCTTCGATGTGAATCCAGGATCACTGTTTCCACTACTCATTGAAACTAATTACACCAGGGGAAGAGGACATCTCGGGTGACAGACTCTGTCACCCCTCATAGATTACACCTTTAACCCCAGGATTTTATTCCTACCAGGGGAAGAAGACCACAAGCTGAGTGGGAGTTTTATTCAGTTCGGGTATATAAGTGACCCCTCCCCTCATTAGCTAAAGTGTTTATATGGATTTTTAATATTACACAATTTCGCGATAGTGCTCCTTTAAGTAGCTTTTGATGAAGTCACATAAGCCTTTGATTGTTTCCACATTTTGCTTCAACATTTAGTCGCTGCTTATTTTCAGTTCAAAGTGTGGGAATATGCATAGCATGGGATTGCAAATGGATGACTATTAGCAAAGTAATGTCACTCTGTGAACCATGGCAAAAAGTGGTTATAGTCTTATGGGCCAATTAATCCTCCTCTAATCTAACTTGCATGGTCGTAGTAATTGCTGATACTCTCCTTTTTTTGGACAGCTTCCTGAAACAAGCTTTCAAGCAACGTCAATGTTTTTTTGGTTTGACTTGATGATGAGGTCAAGCCTCAGAAAGATTATGGCTGGAAAAATGAGTCATTTGTCTGATTAAAACCAATAACCACAGTATGTTCAGTCATCACAAGATATCATTTGGAAACTGGTCATACAATAAAAACACACTATAAGTTGTTGGGTCAGACGCATGGAGCCATCTCAATAGTGTACAAAAAGCAGTTGGGATAAAGTTCGGATTTATAAAAAAAAAATCATCAATACATTCAGGACAGGATATAGAGCTTGCCAGGGTACCATCATTGACAAGCTTATTTATTGAATATCTTATTACAATCCTGCAGCTGTTTTTCTGTGGTATTTGTAACCCTCTGAATTGGTTTCCTAAGGATGAATTGTAACTGTGGAACACTGATCTTTACCAATATATGCAGAAAAACCATAGTGCATTGTGCCCTCCATCTCATCATCATCCATGTATCATTATAACTTCATTGGGCAGTGTTCATAATTGATTTCTTTGGACTTAATTTAGGATTCCATAATAACTAGATTGGGGTTCCAAACCATTTAGACATTCCATTCGATTGATCATTCTGATTATCTCCAGTAGAACTTGTGTGGCATTTATGAGGTTATAATCACCTAAAACTGTGTAAAAATACAAAAAACAGTAATTAAAGTACTTGAAACCCACATAGTTTAACATAGTTTTCATCACCTTTTGAAGTCCTTTTGTAATTTAATGTATACATGGCAGCAGATCAGGTTTGTGTTCAACTTAATGTGCAGCTTTGCCACATACCACCAAGATTCGCATACCACTATTGGTATGTGAAACATAGAATTAGGCCATAAAATGGCCCACTGGCTCTTGCCTAAAGTTTTGCTTGTCACCTTATGGACTTATTCCTCTTCCTTAAACATCTTATAAATTGCTGGCGCTACTGGCGCTAGTCTCTTATTTATCGGTTGGGACACATCATATTGTCTACTGATTTTAGCGGTTTCCACCTCCATAATGTTCTTTAGTGACAAAGATGGTTATCAGCTTCTCCCTCCTGATGAAGGTTTACTCAACCGAAACGTTGAGGGTTTAGGTTGTCATCCAACAGAGGTATACTGCTGTCTTATCTTACCATTGATGTCTCTTGTTTCTGTAAATTGACTTACATGTATGCATTAGTGCTTGTTTATGTACCATGGATTGTGTCCATCTCTGTATTGCACACTGCTTGTCTGTATGCACTGTGTATAACTGATTTGGGTTATTCCCCTATTTCATTGGTGACACAACCCTGGAGACTCTATATTCATTATGTCTAGAGCTTTGTTTTCTTGATGCAAACATATCTCATTGTAAATATTAATCAATTACATTTATTATATTTATTAAAACTTGTCACTTTTTGCATCATGTTGTAGTTGGATGTTCATTAGATATAGCATATCTCTTCAATTGTATGTTATTTATAAGCTGTGCTATTAAGCAGACACAGCTAGCTATATTTTGAACCCCGTTCTTTGTTGCCATATCTAGTCTTCTAACTGGTGTTTCAAGGTGAGCATTTGTAGCCTGATGTCCTATATAATTAAAGATGGTTATCAGACCTTGGAAATGTTATATTCTTGCCTAGAAGCCACCTTTATCGCATTTGCAAAGCCTAAGCCTAGACAACTGTAGGGAAGTCCTAGGACTATGTCTGTTACATGTCTGTGCTCATCCTGATCATAGATGCTCTGCCTTCTCCTTGTGTCTGTGGTACCAGACGTGATAAATGTTTGAGTAAAGAGTTGTATAAGATTTATTATATTATAAGAGTTTATTGTCTGCCTGTCACTTACATAAACTTGAAATTACCAGTCCAAGACTCAAAATGATGTCCCTGGATTTTTGGGCAATTCTGCTCACGTGAAGGGACTGCTGGTAACAGCTCTGGTTATTATGTGTACAACGATTGCCTCCAGAGGGACTGTGTTTTTCTGTGGAGCCATATTTATAGCCTATAACCAAGAAAATCCTGTCTTTTGTCTTTTGGACCAGCCATTGGGATAAAAGCTTCACCCATATGTCAGCAATGGTTTGCCAATTTTGCACACTATTGTGACTTGTCTACCTGTTGTTGAAGCAGACACATGGGTTTTAGATGCAAACAATTTGATTTGAGACTAGTTTAGGAGATTTTACACCAACATTCTTAGAATAAACAGTGTTGGGGTTACTGCCACAATGCATTGTGAATTGTGTAAGTTAAACCGCACCAGCAGCCTGGCACAGTTAAAAAAGAAAGGTAGTTGCCTCTGCTTCATAAATACTACCTGGGGGCACAGGTTGCTCCTCTGCCGCTCCTCCATGCTAAACAGGAGGCCCCACTGTGGGTCCTGGAGGAGGCAAGAAGATCCTTGCCAATGGATGTAGAGACCCTACCGTGGGTCCCTAAGCGAGTGCGGCCTAAGACCATCTCCCCAATCCTGCGGTGCCTGTTGGACAAATGGGATCTTTGCAAGATCAGGGCAAAGCTGGAATCTAAACATTTGCCCTTGGTGAGGCTGTTTGATAACCCATTGTTTCTCCCAGGGGTCATGCATGCTCACAGCTTCGGATGGTGGAAGGCCAATGGCATTGTGACACACGATCTCAGTACCCCAAAAGGAGTGCTATCTTTTGAGGATCTTAAAAGCGCCAAACAGATCCCCTCCTCGGAAATCTTCAGATATTTGCAACTTTCGCATTTTGTCGGCAGCATTCTGAAGAGGGGATCTCCACCATACAGGCTTACTCCACTGGAGCAAGCATCTCTTCGCCAGCCGTTTGCAAAGGGGATGATCACATATATCTATGGGGCTTAGGTGAAATGGGCTGACCCCCTGTGACATGGATACATGGAGAGGTGGGAGGCGGAGCTGGGGGCCCAAATTGAAGGGGAGGATTGGAGGAAAATTTGGAACAATGTGCGGAAAACGTCGCTAAATGTGTTAGCCACTGAAAACACTTATAAAATAGTACTCCGTTGGTACTACACCCCGGCGAGACTTCATAAATGCTCCGCCTCACACAAATGCTACAGGGGATGTGGAGCAATTGGAGAGTACCTCCATGTTTGGTGGTGATGCCCAGTGGTACAGGGCTTATGGAATGAGGCGTACAAAGTGTTATCTCACATCTTGGGTAGATCTCTTTCCCTGACTCCGCTTGAAGCTTTATTATCATTGAAGCAGCGGCCCTATACGAGGGATGAGTGGAGTCTAGTAAAGCATCTATTGGTTGCCATGCGCCTAACAGTGGCAGCGAATTGGAAAGCCCCCAGACTATTATGGCAGGAGGTAGAGGCGAGGATGGCAAACATAATGGTGAATGAGCAAATGGCAGCCTCCATTATGTCTAATAAGGAAAAGGCTGACCAGGTGTGGGAACCATGGAGAGAGTTCCAACGGAAAAAGTGTTAGGGGCTATTAGGTTTGATGGCCCTAGGGAATAGGGTTAATGAGCACTGACCCAGCAGGAGGGGAGATGTTGCGTGTTCTGGGACGCCCCTCTTCCTTCCATCCACCTTTATAGAGGCCCTAACGTCGCCACCCTTCCTTTTTTTCCCCCTCCCTCCACTTTTCCTCTCTTCCCTTTTCATTCTTTACCCTTTCTTAACTTCTCTTCCTTCCATCTTCCCTTCTTTATGCTTGCTTTATTTTGTTCTGTTTAAACAGGTAGTCCATTGAGGACGCCTTAAATTGCTGTGTGGTTTAATGTATAATGAGTTTATAAATTAATTTGCATAACATCCTCTACCGCAGCTCCTCCAAGGAGGGTCTTTGGTAGAGCAAAAGCCCCCCACCCCTGGGGCGGTACGCCCGGGGCGGGTTCTGGTCACGGTGGTGCAGCCAGGCTGTTTAGAGTTAACAGAGACTCACATAGGATTTATTAGAACTTGCACTTTAATAATGATAAAGACAGCAATTATCTTTTATTTATTTATACTTCTTAGATTAAATTACACCAGTATGCTGTATTATTATCTGTTTGACTGGAACATGCTGTGATTATATACCATGTTGTAAACTCTAAATTTGCTCGATAAAAATATTGTAAAAGAAAAAAGAAAGGTAGCGGCTATTTTGGCTACTTTCCCTCCCAGCATCTCATCCATGCTGCTGCCTGGATTCAACTGACATAACTGACAACGCGCAGTAACAGGAAGCCCAGCAGCATTTCCTGTTTGCAGGTGGCCTGCAGATACATGAGCCGCTATTTTGTTTCTGGAATTGACTACAGCAGGAGTTAGAAAAATGTAAATTAATTTTAATTTTTGACTGTTGGTCCGCTTTAAATCCATGAAGCAGCACAGCTGGGGTGCTGGAAAAGAAAGCCTCAGGGGTGCTTCAAAATGACTGCTACGAGGGAGAAAATCAGTGAGGTGGCATTTCAGGCTTGAGTGGATGCAGGAGCAAATGTAAGCGCTGACAATGATGCAGTATCAGTACTCATGTGGCCTCCAACATCAAGTGAAGGTGGAACACAGTGTAGAGCATTTTGCGGGGACATAAGCATTTTCTATGGGGAAGTAGTAGGGGTAGATAGAACTGGCAAATATAGGGAGTTAAACAGAGGCTCATTAAGGGCAGGAGGTTGTAAGGTGAGTGATATAGGAGGATGGACTGAGAAATAGAGGTTGAAATTGACATGTGTTTTGGTAGCATGGGGTGAATGTTGCTTATAAAAGTGGTAATAGAATTGTGTGGTGGAGGGACATAAGAGGGTAAAAAAAAGGGTAAGTGTGTCTGCAGGGGTGGTGGGAGGATTTGAATGCGTTTGGGATTGGGGTGTGTTTGTGTGTGTGGTCTTGGACACTAGCTTAAACCAGGTTTCAGTTAGAGATCTCAGGTTAAGTTGTTGAAACTTGGGATAGAGACAAGTCAGGACAACATTTGTACTAGGTGTAAATGTGTTGAATCGGCTTTAAGGTGTCAGCAGAGACCAGATTTTAGTTGGAGATCTCAGGTTAAGACAGTATAGCATACACATGGCAGAGGCAAACACTACGAGTTAATTTGTCTTAGGGAACCAGCAAATTAAAGTCAACATTTTGGTTCGAGATCTCAAGGTAGGTCAGCAAATTCTGTCACTGTCCTGGCCAAGTCCTGGGCTGCCTGCTTGAGTTCAGCTCTTTATTCGCCCATCCTGGATTGTTTTTCTTTGTGTCTTCTTGTCACCAGAGAATTTAAAAAGGAATTGATTGGAAGCTATCAGCCATTAGAGCTGTAAACGCCCTTTCAGAGAGGCTGCAGATGTCTTTTGTTGCTGCGGTGCTGCTGGAAATATGGGGAGTGAGCATGTACAGCTGGAGTTTCCGGGATCTGCAAGTGTTTTATCTTTGGAGAATGCTGAGCTTGGGAGGAGGAGAGTGTTTGGTGGCAGAGCCGATCATAAACAGTCAGATCTCAAGAAACACAGGAGCTGCAGTGATGGTGCCACTAAAATATTAATAAGCTCCACTGCGTTGCTATTTCTCTGTGAGCATCAAACGTCCTTGTAATAGAGGCTTTCGCAATAGGTTGAGTCTAGGGGATGGAAGGCTTTACATGGCAGAAACATTATTAAGTGGAATGCCAGGAAGTTATTATTCATTCATGTTTGGGACTGGAGATTGTGGGGGTTTCTCTTTCAGCTTTGGTTTATTTCTTTGACATGAAAGATTGGACATAGATTATTTCATAAATCTCGGTTTCTTGCTTACCTGGCATTTGTGCACTCGGGTAGCAGATGACAATGGTATGACCCATGTGTTTGTCAGTAAAGGTCATTAGCTTGACACCAATAATCATTTGAATGACTCATCTGTCAGGAGCTGCTGTACAAGGCTCTGGTAACATACTGTGGTAAAGGAATTACCTTACTAGTAAGTGACTACAAAATCCTACCCAGGTACCATCTCTGCTCTGCTGGAGGAAGATATGTTCTTATTACATATAAACTTTACATTACATTTAAGCTCCTTTCCCACTGCTGCACTTTTGTGCTGAACTGCGTAGTGCTGTGTTGCGTTTTACTTGTGTTTGCATTGCATTTGTGCTGTTTTGCACTGGAAACGCAGCATGCAGGGCTTTTCCAGCGCAAAGGGCTAGGTGTGAAAGGGGCCTAAAAGTCAACGACACCTTACTCACCCAATCTGGCTAAGCTGCTGCAGTGATTGGATTACTAGCTACATGCTGCCTTTTCAACTGTAGAACGCAGGAGGCTCCCCTGATAATTAGGGGCAGGGGAAGCACAACAGACTGGCCACCCAAAGAGAACCCAGTGGTGAAAATAGCTGATTATCACTGAAACAGCTCGCCGAGGATTACGTTTAATGCGGCCCCAAATATTCACACATCCATGGCTGCTAAAGGTATGTTAATCATTTTATCATGTGCCATGCGAGGCTTCTGCCTCATTTTCTGCATGGGCATGGAACCTTTTTCTGCTTTTCTGGAGGGGACCTCCAGCTATTGAGCATCCTAATTTGGGTCGCCCAAAGGCAGGAGCAGACTGGTCATAAGAAGCAAAGAGAGAATTCTCAGTGGGCCGCACTGCTTTGAAGTTGTTTGGGCTGGCACTGTCACAGACCGGGTGTGGCGGTACAGGTGTGGATCCGCTGTGACCGTGTTACTGATAGCGAGTGCCGCGTCAGGGGAGTCTAAGAGGCCACCGGTATTCACCAGAGCCCGCGGCAAAGCAGGTTGGTCTTGCAGTGGCGAGTGACCCCCCGGTCGCTCCCCCCCAACGGCGGCTCAGTCACACAGTCAGCCGAGGTAATGCGTGGTACAAAGGAGGCAGGCAAAAGGCGATGTAAAAGTTCAAGCAGAGGTCAGGGGCTGGCAGCACAGGTTCAGAGTCGGGGACAGGCAAAGGTCAGTACACGGGTGAGCAATACTGAAAACAACAGACTTTCTGCATACAAAGGAAGACCAAGATCCGGCACTAATGGAAAAGGAAGTGCCCCTTAATTAGGGGAAGTGGATGCAGGATTGGATGACCAGGTACCAATCAGTGGTGTATAGGCCCTTTAAATTTCAGGAATCCGGTGCACGCGCCCTCTAGTGGAAGGGCGCGTGGGCGCACCGAACCATGCGAGTCAGCACGAGGAGGAGGAAGACAGCTGGGAGCAGCCGGCGCACGGCCAGCCACCGCGCCGGCAGGAGCGGGTAAGGAGAGGGACTGGCGAGCGCCGCGAGATGGGCGTGCAGCACTCACCAGGGCAGCGGGAGCAGCAACGGAGTTGAGGGGAGTGCTGTGAGATGGGACCGCAGCGCTCGCCCTAACAGGCACATTATCCAGACTTGTAGAATTCATTTAATCTTCTTCTGAAACTACCCTCAGCATCTGCCCTCCCAAAACTTCCCCATACCCCTTCCCCTATACCTGGTCCAATTGTACCCCCAACAAAAACACACCATGCCTGCGATGCTAAAGTCTTAGCTTTATGGCTGTGTGGGGCAGCAACTTCTGGAACAGTATCTGCCCCATCAAAACTAAAGTCTCAGTACAATCTTTTTAATAGTGGCTATATCCACCCTGATGATCTGGCCTTGCAGTGATATAGCCTTATGCCCTTATTCATCAAGCGATAGCGCCAGGTAGTGTCTGACGAGCGCCAGGTAGCGGCAGCTAACGGCGACTACCGACTCAAGTACGCCCGCGGCGGTCACAATGACGCATTTATCAAGCAAAATGAGGCTAGCGCCGGCGAGAGCGACGGCTAGCGCGGCATTCATCATGAAGCCGCCTGGACCGAACAGCGCCGCTGCAAATTCCCTCACAGCGCCAGGTATGAGCTGTCGCTCCCTGGCGATGTCCAATGCATTTCAATGGAGCAAGCTATAATAATTCATGATTAATTGGTAATATTTTTTTTTTTGATTTTTTTAATGTCAAAAATTCGGAGACCATTTCTGCAATGTTAGGATTTATTTTTAAGTCAAAAAAAAAAAAAAAAAAAATATGTGCAGAATTGATCTAACAGGTCTGAGATTAATGTATTCATATAACGGGATGATTCTAAAAACATGTATAATGTTACATTCAAAAAATATGGTTGTTTAGGGGTTAAAAACTAGTTAATACAGATCGCCGCCAGCGCTCTGGGGTTTAAACAAGGAATTGACAGCGACAGCACATTCGGAGCGTGATTTTTTGATGAATATGAAGCTAGCCGTTCGCTCTGGCCATTCGTTGTCAGGCGCTCACATACAACGCTGGACCTGTGAAACAGCGACTCCCCAGCCCGTATTCAACATTACCGCACACCGACTGAGTCGCTGTCATCAAGCTAATGCCGGCCAAGCACAGCGAATACTGTCTGGCGCTGAAAAAATCACGCTACAGTCGCTCATCTGTCGCTACCTGGCGCTATTGATGAATCGGCCTCCCCGTTATCAAGCGCACTGGATGACCAGCTGGGAATCACCATGAGGGTGGGCCCAGAAGCTCATAGACATGTCAAATTCCCAGACTGATTTTTTGACCCAGTCCAACCCTGCTCACAGGAGCGGGAGATGGAGCAGCCTTCAAAGTCTGCTCCTGGAGCTTGAACTGGGGGTTCACTGTTATATGTAAAGCTCAGTGACATAGCTAAATGTGATGGAGCCCTGATACAAACATTACATGGGGCCCTGTCAGGGCTCATGCAGTAAACTTTGTCCTATCTTTTGACTTGAGTTGGATGCCGCTAACTAAAGACTGAAGTAGCAAAAAAATAATGGTACTTAATTTCTCTATGTAATACCAAGTGAGCACAAATATGATAAATAAGGTCGAGGAGCAACAATTATTGGGCCCCCTGGCCCTCTGTGCCCCGTTCATTTATATCCCCTATAGTTATGCCTCTGGTAAAGCCCTCCAAAAAACTTCCTGCAGCTCCATGGCCTTTACTGGTCCAAAGCAGATGCTGGCTGGTGGGCGGCCTAAAACGGTACAATGTTAGCTTGGTCATTTTCGCACGTCTCTTTCCAATCAGTGTGAAGAAAGTAGTTCTTGCAATTGGAGAAAGGAGTCAGTAGTGAAGCACATCTAGAGCTTGGCTGACATGGGCAGAAGAATGAGGCAATGTGAAGAGACAAAGCAGCACTGGATCATATCTTCATATCGATCCCCTATCTGTGACTATGCTCATTAGTGCCCCAGTTCTATTAGGCAGATATCCTCCACTTTCTTCTGTGGACTGGCTGATCATGCAACAGGACAATCTAAATATACATGGCTAATAAAATATGGATCTGTTTTCCATACGTCTGAGGCTCTGGGGACCCACTGCCTTAATGCACCAGAAATTCTTTAGGTCCTGATTACTAATGTACTGAAGATTCTCTGTGACTGAGGCCTTTAAAATAATAATGAGCAGCAATAAAGCTGAATTATTCAATGGAATTGGGAAGCCGTGATTACCCATTTGCTTTACACCAACTTAAAACGTTAACGTTAAACGTAAAGAAAAACAGCTCCTAGTTTAAATACAATCTCTATCCTTGACATTGCTTCATCTTTTGGAAACAGACAAATACACAGCTATACTAGTATAATTCTTGCATAATTCTTGCACATCCTGTTGCGTGGCAAAGCGTCTCCCACCTTTGTAATCACATCAAATTGAAAGTTCAGCCAGCATCCAGGTTCAAATTCTCAATTTATTCCATCTATAGTAAAACAAGGCTCACAGGATTATCCCATCCCACAAAAAGTCTGCATGCTGCTACACATTTCATAGCTCCCAGCTCCTTAATAATTAGTATTATAATAATAATAATAATAACTAATTACTTTCCTCCCCAGCAACAATCAATTAATATTGCCCCTTTCTTTCTCCCTTTCCACCTACCAGCATGCAATCAATAACCCCTTTCCCTCTTCTTACCAGAATAAAAATTTTGACTATCCTGGGTTTTTTCCTTGCCCCCGAAAATTTGGGATACCCCGCTGTGGGGGACGCTGGGGTGCCCCCAGATCGCCCAGTACAAACTCACATTTCCACAGTTCTATGGGGCATGTGCAAGCTCTTGTCTATTAAGAGCTGTCTGCTGTGCCTATTAATGCTCTACAAATGGCTTTGCACTCAGTAATGGGGAGCAGAAGCACCCGCATCCCCAGACGTGGGTTCGCTAACGCAAAAAAGGTGAATTTTGCTGGAACCCAGGGTATTTCACACAGCAGAGCATCCCAATTTGGGATGTCACAGGGAAAGGCCAGCGGCCGGACTGGAAATCTTTTAGATTCCAGGGCCAGCCTGGTTGGGTTTTGTTCCACTTTAATAATCCACCCTCCCTATTCTCTACTCCAAGCAGAATTTAATTAATAATCTCCCTCTCTCTTTTCTGCTCCAGAATTGAATTATATTGTCCATCCTCCCAGGCCAGCGGCATTAAATGTATAACCCCACCCTCTCCCTACCATTGAATTAATTAATCCCCGACCAACATTCAATTATTAATACCCCTCTGCAACCAGCATGCAAAAAATGAACCCCCCATAATTATTTCATTATTACATTTTTTCTTTTCTTTCCATCGTGTGGCATTAAATATATAATCCCCTCCCTCTCCCCACTATTCAATTAATTAACCCCACTCCACCATCATGAAATTAATAATCCCCTCCTTCCTTCTCTCCCAGCAGCATCAGATGTACAATCCCTCTCCCCACCATTCAATTTATTAACCATACCCAAGCATACCCAAGCAATTATGTACTTCAATTCTCCCACAAATATACAATTATAAACCCCCTGCCTCCCCCCAGCAGCATTCAAAGGTTAACCCCCTTCTGCCACCAAAATGCAATAAATAATGCCCCTCCCTCCACCAATCAATTAATTGCCCCCCACCAACACTAGCATTCAATTATTAACCTCCCCCCATCAGCATGCAATTAACAACCTCCCTGCATTCTCCCATTCCCTAGCAACATTTAATTACAAATCCCTATCCCTCCTCCCACCTAGCCTCATCTCTCCTCCCCTCCTCTGGCAACAAAATATTGCAACGCTAAGCCAGTACTTCACAATTTCTGAGTGAAGCAAGGAGGTCAGAGAAGTGGACAAGAATCCTGTGTACAACATAAGTTGTTATATAATAACACAATATATGTATGTTACAGTCTGCATTTTTAAATAGTATTACAGTATTATACATCATAATTTTGGTCAGGTTCTGCATCAGATGATAGTTTCTTCAGTACCAGTTGCATATATCATTCACATAAAGGAGACATTGAGACATTGTAAGTGAGAATAAATGAATACACATTTTTTTGCACATTTATATATTGTAAGGATTCACAATAGCTTTAATCTGTATTATTTTAGGCTTCTAATGAAGATGGTCAAAATTTGTTGAAACACATTAAGCAACCTAATATCTTTAAAAACCATCACAACTGATATAAATGTGGATTCCTAATTTATACATATGATTTGCCGGTTGAGTTGAGTTTTCGATTTTTGTGAACATTTTCTCTCTTTTGCCTCCAGGTTTTCTCAGAGCAGCGGAGACACGAGGTGTGCTTGCCCCTGACTGGGTAACAAAAGCAGTTTGCAACTGAGACTGGAAAAAAACAACGTCCATGGATTGGCCCCCTCACTCAGCTCGGACTCGCAGTGGTGCCGGTGACTGTTAGATGTGGCTGCATTCATGAATGAAACACCCGATGCACGTTGTGTTATGACTCCTCCTACAACAAGATCCTAAACAGGTAGAGCGACATATCCATAGCTTGTTCCTGCTATACTCTATGAACTTACAGTGTGTGTTGCCCAGTGTGGTGGAGGCCCCTGGGCAAAATGGTGGTAATGGCCCCAGATACAGTTTTTTTTTTTTAAATAATAGTCCAGCCAAGTAAATGATTGGTGGTTGACTGGAACCCGCCTACTTACTGGAATGTCAGATCTAGTCCCTTCTGCCACCCTTGTGCGGGTGGGTGCTTTGCCATTCTGGGTGGGGGGTAGTGTACTCGCCCAGCTGGTAAAGCAGAAAACAGTTCCCCACATTGAGCTGCCAGCGGCTGTGCTTGGTGGCTTATGTGTAGTCAGCTCTGCACCCACCCATCACTGTAGCGTTGGTGACAGCGGCTTTGCTGCTCTAGACTCTCTGTCCTGCCCTGTGGTGGCTTTGGCTGCAGGTTTGCAAAAACAAAAAAGGCTTTTCCAGGTGTGGGGCCCCCCACTGCCACCGATAGCTTTGTTGCTGGCTCTGCAGCTTGTCAGACCAAAGACTGAAAAGCCCCCTGGACCAGATCATAACCCAATAGTTGGTGGAGGCTCCCTTTGCAGGGCAAGTTGTTAAATCCCCAGGGCACGCGCCTCTTATGCCCCACTATAATAATATGGCCCTGGTGTTGCCCGAGATGCTGCAAACCCTACAAAAGACTCACCAAAGTTTAAAAGTTGACCAAGGTGTAGCAGGGTGTATGCATAAACTGGGGATAAGGGGTTCGGTTTAAATTCAGTGATCTACTGTATGCAGCAAGGGCCAATAACATCAATGAAAACTGCAGTAGTAAAGGCCCCCCCCCCCATAGACTGTTTGATCTAAAGTTTACATCTCATAGAAAGTACCTTTTTTATTTATCATCTGCCAATCAGCAGTCAGCCTGCTTTCCACATAATTTCGGTGAAAGTGGAAACTTTATCTGTGCAGTCGCCGGATGTTCTGTGTCAAATTCATTTTTTCAAATCTAGAATATATACCTAGGGATAGCGTTAAAGTGAAAGTCCACTTTTGATGGTTTGTGAGGGCAGGGCTCACATCTCTCTTATTGTAGATCTATTGTAGATCTTGGTGTTAGTTTGTTAACAAATTGCAGGTAGTGAAAACTGCTTTCTTAAAACTCACATTTGCAAAAAAATTAATTAGCTAAGCTCAGCACTTGAGGACATCTTTGGCAAAAAAAATACACTTTAAAAATGCCACTGAAAGCGAACTTTCCCTTTAATTCTTCATTTATGTGTATAGGCTACGCCTACTAGGATGTTGGGCCATACACAGCGCTGTTACCTGAATTAGTGGATGAGAGTTTTTCAGGGTCTCCTGATACAGACAATGGCCTTGATTAGAGATGAGCGAACTTCCTAAAAATTCTCCAAGAAATTCAGTTTCGTCCGAATCGAACCTTTGAGAATCGCTCATCCTTATTGGTATACACGCAGCACGGCGGGAGTGGGGGAAGCCAGATGCACTGTCAGCTGTGCAAGTCGGTTTCCGCCGCACGCTGACAGTGCGACTGGCCTTCCCCACTCCCACCATGCTGTGTGTATAGCACAGACACTTACCTACATACCGGCTTCCCCGACGTTCTGGCCCAGTGGCTGGCTGCACGCGCATGTTGTCTAGGGCCTTGGCGGGAATATCCTTGGCTGCCACCCAACATCTCTCCTCGGGACCAAATCCCTTCCAATCAATTAATTATCGTAGAGAGTTACGCAATATTTGAGAGTCGAGAATTTTATTGATTTCAAATTCAGGTTTATCTTCTACTGACAGGTGGTAGATAAGACACCTGAACATTAACAGCAGATTTTAGCAAGGATACATAAAACGCATTAGGGATTTTAATGGAAGGCGGAAGCTTGACTTTAAAGGGAACATCGCTCAATTTCAAAATCGGAAAGGGACCAATGTATTTAGGTCCCAATTTTGATGAAGGCTGGTGCAAGGCAATGTTTTGGGTGGATACCCAGACCAAATCACCCACCTGAAATGGTGGCTCAAAGGACCTATGTCGGCTGGCAAAGGTCTTGTGCCTCTTAAAGTGGACCAACACCCACCTCTGTTCGGCCCAAAAATCTTATAGATCAGCTCCCTCCCCCCGATTTCGGATGCCCCGCTGTGTGAAACCCCCCAGAAAGCCCCTAAAAACTTACATTATCGGCGACGGATAAGCCACCGCCGCCTCCCGCGCGTCCCTCTAGCAGGACGTGCACCCTGTAAGAGGGACGCGTGAGAGGCGGCGGCTTATCCGGCGCTTGTCCATCGCCGATAAGGTAAGATTTTAGGGTCTTTCTGGGGGGTTTCACACAGCGGGGCACCCCCGATCGGGGTGCCCCGTGGAAGTGGACCAACACTCAGGATAGTCAAAATCCTGGGTGTTGGTCCACTTTAATAGCCACTTTAAGATTCTCCTTTACCTTCGACCAAATGGTCGCTTTTTCTCGAAACTATTCCTCCAAGGTTGGCAAATTGGAGGTAGGGCCAGAGAGAGATGATGCATTGGGATTTTTTCCATAATTGCAGAAAAACTGTGAAAATTTAAATGACTCCCTGGGTGAAATCAGCAATAAAATCCCCAAAAATATGAGTCCATGGTTCACCAGGAACCTGTAAGGTTACCAGTAACACAGTGGGATCTATTGGTTCTCTTGCTACGAGCGCACACAGAACAGGCTTTGACAAAGGCAGTGAAAAATACAGAAACAATGGAAAATAGTTTGTGGAGCATCATCAGTGGGTGCTAACTTGAATGCCCAAGTCTGTGGATCTCCTTGCAAAAGGGAAATGACCAGACCCACTCTTTGAGTTTCTGTACCTAAAAAGATGGGCCGCAGTCTAAAGTATAACTTACAGGAGGAGATCTTCCATAGTTTTTGGCCTGTGATAATGTCAAGCCCCGTGGGACACCCATCTTCTGGTGAGTCCACAACCCCCAATCTCCGCTGCTTCTTCAGTCTTTAGACAAGCTCTCATTTGCTTTACATGCTTCATCGGACATGGTTGCCCCAGGACTTATATAGACTGGGTGATGAAGAGCAAGGCGGAATAATACACAGGACAGTTCTCACGATACGTCGCACTAAGGGGAGTAGCAACAGAAGGGTCAAACCAATGGTCAAACCAGGTGGTCAGAGGATTCACTGCACGTGTGTGCGAGCACGGACAGAGGTGCCCAGGATGCAAGGGGAGGAGGAGGGCTGTAGCACCGCTCGAGCCGGCATCCGAAGCCGATGCGCCGGCCTGCGTGACAGCACACCCCACCGGCCAGATGCCACTCGAACGGGCGGCCCAGGGCGCCGCAGGACCAGGGAGCAGGTGAGTGGATGATTGTGACAGAAAGTATGAGATTTCCCTGACTTAACAAAGGTCAATTTAGCTGTCAAACAAGCATAGAAAATAAATGTATTGGGAACTCTGGAATCCCGACAACAGATTTATTTAATAAGGCAACCAATGATGATTTTTCCACCCATTTCCCCATAACCTTGCTTATAATAGTAAATGATTGGTTCCACCTTAGGGCATTTCCATCATATATGAAACATATCGACCACCTGTCCACAATTTCTGAAAGGAAATATATTAGGATATATATTTGCCAACCTACGGGGACCATACGCCAACGAGTAAATACCTTCAAGTTGGATTCTAACAGCGAAGTGTTGAGAGAACCTTCAGAACTACGAACTAACCATTTAACCCAATCTTCAACTTTAAAAGTTTGCTGTAAATCTGCCTCTCACTTTATCATATAACAAAGTTTGCCTTCTTCATCTGTGAAGTATTTACATAAGGTAAAAAATACCAACTTTCCCTCCAGGACGAGTTAGGCATAATTTCTCAAAAATAGTAATATTTACTCTATCCCCTTCTTTAATTATCCTAGGATTTAAAATGTGCTCTATTTATCTATATTTGTATTCTTCTTTTAAAGTTGAAATTTGTCTCTAAAAATTACCATACTCTGTAATCCACATGGAGTGGAATTTTATCGAGACCTTTCTGTGTCCATCATTTTAGATATGCTCTTTCTCTCCCAGGCTCAAAGTCAGGAATTTCCCCAAGGAGGCTACCGGTGTATGTTTGGAAATCAGGTTGTGTTTTTTGCTAATAGTATCCCAAAGAGCTAATGCATTAGACAATACAGGGCATAATAAAGCTGGCCCTTTTTCCTTAGCTATCCTCATGATGGAAAACAAATCAGATGTTTTCTGTTCTATCATTAACCAGCTGGGCTTTTCTCTACTAATAAAAATCTGTGTAAGTTGGGCTGATTGAGTAACATAATAACTATATGCATTTGGGACACCAAAGCCCCCCTTATGTTTTGCTATATATAAAACTCTCTGATGTATCCTTCTACTTTTGCCTGCCCAAATAAATCCCAACATTTTAAATGATATATTTTTAAAATCTGCCTTCAGGGTAGGAATAGGAAGTGTAACAAGGTCATTTTAATTGCCCTAATGCACCCCAACCAAGACAGCCTCAGACCAGGCCAGGGGTCTATGTCACCTCCAAATTTATGAAATAATGAATTGTAATAGTTTTATATAATAAATAAAACTTAGAGGTTAGTTGGATCCTTTGATAATTAATACTATCAGTTTTCCAAATGAGATTAAAGGATTGTTTTAAATTAAGAACCTCTTGGTCTTAGAGGTCAAATTCAGTGCCTCTCCCTTATATATATTATTAGACTTCGACTCAGATCCTTTTATCCCTATAACTGCATGAGGATCCCTAGATACGTTTCTCAAAATATTTTGAATTGTAGTTCCAAAATCTTGTCTTCCCAAAACATATAATCCTAAGTCAAAGCATTAAACACCTTATGTAAATCTGAAGATAGAAGCATAGTCGTTCTTGCTCCTTCTTGATCCCAGTTAGTTTGAACTGCAGAAATCGAATCAATTACTCTTCTGGTCTGATCTGAGGCCTGCCTTCCTGGAATAAAACCCACGTGATCAAGATGGAAAAACTGAGCCAGAAAGGAGATAAGCCTTAATGCCTTAATATTTATCAGGGAAATGGGTCTATAATTATTACAATCCCCTGGATCTTTTCCTGACTCTAATGTGTGCTTTATTTAAATCTCCTAATCTCACTTCATTAGTCCTTAAGCTATTAAACCATAAAGCAACATGCGTTGATAGAATTTGTAGGAATGTTTTATATTGAGTGTTAGTAGAACCATGAGGTCCAGGAGTCTTAGAGACCTTCAATTGCTTTGTTTCCATCTTGATCTCCTTTTCCTCTATACCTCTTTCTAAAATATCCTTATGAACCTCTGATATTTGAGGAAATGGGATATCTTGAACAAATGTATCTGCTTTAGGAGTAGGAGCAGCATATATATTGTTATAACATTTGAAGAAACCATCAAGGAATTGCTATTATAATTTCCCGAGGATAATCTTAATTTAGCAAAGGATGTAGTTTGCTTCGTAGAGGTTAATCTCCTTGCCAAAACTGACCCTATTTTATCTCCCTGGTGATAATGTTTACTCCACCCCCAAAAAAAGGGGAATTAACCTGTGAATCAAGGATTCACCTGGTGAGCATGTCCACCCCGCAGGTATATCTGAAAAAAATATTAACCCTTAAGACAAATAAGGCCTATTTATTTAATGAAGTATTTCCTTGACTATATATAACACTATAATTTATATAGTACTTAGTACCATAAAATATAGGGCTCCATTCACACCACTCTGTTGCATTAAGAGAAAATGTTTTGTAAATATGCCAAAGGGACATTGTATCAAAACAAACGCTGCACTTTTGATGCATTAGCAATGCATTTGCATTGCTCTTGTGCAGCGCCCCTTAAAAGAAAGTTTATTTGGGGCATAATAAGTAAAGGGGGAAATCTATGACAATGCAAACGCAACGCAGGTGCACTCTGTTATACATACGCTGTGCCCGTGTCGCCACAGATTCCCAGTGACCTGCGCTGTTACAATGCTGCACTGAAAAAGGTGTCTGCAATGCTTTTTCAATGCGTTGCGCAATGCAGATGTGTGAACTATCCCACCTAGAATAATATGCAGTGTCTCCTCCGCGTGGTAACTGTGCTGCAGCGCAGTGACTCAGAGAAAGCACAGAAGTTCGAATAGAGCATAAACCAAAAAAAAAAAAAAAAAACTTTATAAACATAGTAAACAGTTATTTTTTCAAAACACTTCTAACCCTCAAATCTGGGTTTACATATTTACTTATAATAACATTAACAATACCAAAATATTCATGTATGTAACTTAGTTTTACTATGAGTATTTATTCTCTTCTCATAATCCTCTTATTAGGATCAAAGTGTTAAATGACATCAACCTGGATGCTGAAACTAAATGTTGAAAAACAAGTAAAAAGTGATAGAATCTTCTTGAACTCAGGTATCCACTTTGGAACGCTTAGGCAATCTCTCAAATGTATTCTTCCATAAAGGAGAAAGAGGTTAACATTTAGCATCACTTGTAGACGATTCCTCCAGACTAGATGACATTATGCCAAGATCAATGAGTAATTCTTCTCCCTCAGAAAAAATTGCAAAGGAATAATAGTTGCCTTTCAAAATAAAGTTCAAAGGAAACGGGAAAGCCCATCTGTATTTGATGTTCCTCTGAATCAACTTAGACAAGAGTGATTTTATTTCTTTTCTTTTTTGGATTGTTATTGGAGAACGATCAGCAAAAAATTGGATTGGATTATCTCTTACATTATATTAGATATACATGATACAGCAGATTCATAAGATACTGCAGATTGATATGACACCCCAAATCCATGTGTTACAGCAGATCCACATAACAGCACAGGGCTATATGATGCCACAGATCCACATGACATATCAGATTCAAATGGTACTACAGATCCATATGACAGGACATATCTATACAACACGAAGGTTCATGTGACAAGACAGATCTGTATGACACCACAGATCCACATAATACAGCAGATCCATATGACACAGCAAATTGATGTAACACCACAAATCCATGTGCTACAGCAAATCCATATAACATCACAGATCTATATGATATCACAGATTTATATGATGCCACAGCAGATTCAAATGACGCCACAGATCCACATGCTATGGCAGATTCAAATTTCACCACAGAATCAATTTGACACCACAGATTCATATGACACAACGTATCTATACAACATGAAGATCCATGTGGCACGAGAGATCTATATGACACAGTAGATCTATATGAAACCACACCACAGATCCATGTGAAACAGGGATTCAAATTATGCCACAGATCCACATCCACATGACAGGACATATCTATACAACACGATAATCCATGTGACACCACAGATGTATATGACACAACAGTTCCATATGATACCACAGATCCACATGATACAGCAGATCCATATGACAATGCAGATCCATATGACATAGCAGATCCATATGGTACAAAAGATCTATATGACACAGCAGATTTATATGATGCCACGGATTCATGTGACACAGCAGATTCAAATGCCACAAATCCACATGACATGGCAGATCCATGGGACACAAAAGATGTATATGATGCCACAGATCCACGGGACACAGCAGATTCAACTGACACCACAGATCCACATGATACCACAGATCCACATGATAAAAAATATCTTAATGACAACACAGATCTACATGACACCACAGATCCATATGACAAAGTAGATCCATATGACACATAAGATCCACATGACACCACAGATCCACATGATAAAAAATATCTCTACGACAACACAGATCTACATGACACCACAGATCCATATGACAAAGTAAATCCATATGACACATAAGATCTATATGACCACAGATCCACATGAAACAGCAGATTCATATGACACCACAGATTCATATGACATTGCAAATCTACATGTTAAAGCAGATCCACATAACACCACAGATCTATACTACACAGCAGATTTATATGATGCCACAGATCCATGTGACAAAGCAGATTCACATGACACCACAGATCCATATGACTCGACATATCTATACAACATGAAGATCCATGTGACATGACACCACAGATCTACGTGATACAGCAGATCCATATGACATGGCAAATCCACGTGACACAAAAGATCTATATGACACCACAGATACACATGACAAAGTAGATCCATACGACACAAAGGATCTATATGACACCACAGATCCATAACAAACCATAGATTCATATGTCATGACAGATCTATACAACACAGAAGATCCATGTGACATGACAGATCTATATGACACCACAGATCCACATGACAAAGTAGATCCATACGACACAAAGGATCTATATGACACCACAGATCCATAAGACACCACAGATTCATATGGCATGACAGATCTAGATGACCCAGCAGATCCATATGACACCACAGATCCACGTGATACAGCAGATCCATATGACACCACAGAGCCATATGACACGGCTGATCCACATGACACAAAGGATCTATATGACACCACAGATCCACATGACACAGTAGAACCATATGACACATAAGATCTATATGACAACACAGATCCAAACAACGATCCATGTGACACCAAAAATGTATATGACACCACAGAACCACATAAAACAGCAGATTCATATGACACCGCAGATTCATATGCCATTGCAAATCCATGTGTTAAAGCAGATCCACATAACACCACAGATCTATACGACACAGCAGATTTAAATGATGCCGCAGATCCATGTGACACAGCAGATTCAAATGAAGTCACAGATCCACATGACATAGCAGATTCAAATGGCACCACAGATCCATTTGACACCACAGATCCATATGACACGACATATCTATATAACACGAAGATCCATGCGACAAAAAAGACCTGTATGATACAGCAGATCCATAGGACACAGCAGATCCATTTGACAATACATATCTATATGACAAAGCAGATCTGTATGACACCACAGATCCACATGATACAGCAGATCCATATGACACAGCAGATCCATTTGACAATATATATCTATATGGCACAGCAGATCTGTATGACACCACAGATCCACATGATACAGCAGATTCATATGACACAGCAGATCCATTTGACAATATATATCTATATGGCACAGCAGATCTGTATGACACCACATATCCACATGATACAGCAGATCCCTTTGACAATACATATCTATATGGCACAGCAGATCTGTATGACACCACAGATCCACATGATACAGCAGATCCATATGACACAACAGATCCATTTGACAATACATATCTATATGACAAAGAAGATCTGTATGACACCACAGATCTATATGACATTTCTTTGGGACACAGCAAACCTTCATGAAACCCAAAACCAAATGGAAGAATGTTGCTACTGCACAGCTGCCGCCCTTGATTTAGATCAAATAACACTGTGGATGCTTTATTTAAGACACTGTGATTTCAGGAAGTTTCTCTTTAGTCGGGTTAGTTGGACTGTACTCCCTCAGCTGAGGTACCAGTAAGTGATGCACACCTGTGACATGACAGATGTGAAACTACAAGACTTGTCCTGCTTGGCCATCCATTTGTTCATTCAGGCCAGCAGATCCCCAGCTGCTTTGGACAGACAAGCTATGGTGTATTGTACCAGCTCTTGGACCTGGTTCTGCAGCAGATGGAGATTTGCAGGTTGTCTGACAAAGTCAATGTCATTATGCAGTTTGGACAAAGAGGAGTCAGTTTTAAGCTTTGTATTCAAACAGTAATAATGTCATACTGTTCAGGGGATCATATCCAAGCAGAAGTTTACATGACAATATCAATATTGCAGAGAATAATCTGAGCCAGATGCTTCCAACCAGTGATGCCCCAACTAGACCTGCACCATTGTCGAAAAGGGAAGCCCTATATTGATACATATGTAGTGTTTGGTTTTTGGGGTAATTATAAAAACGAAAGTTGTACAGTACTGCACAGTTTGTCATGCAAGAAGCTTGGGAAACCCTTTTCTCACTTCTACATGGATACTAATATAGCAAAATCGTTTGAAGCTCTGCTTGTCACCTGAACCCAAAACACATTTTGATGGGAATAAAAGCAAACACCAAGATTACCAGCCTGTCTAGACTATGTATTGTATAAAATGATAGGTAAAACATCCTGTAACTGCAATGTGACATTAGGAAGCCACTTGATTGAGGTCTTATTATTTGTTTTTTTTAGGCCCATCATCTATCCGGCACACCCACTGATACAAAGCCTGAAGACTGTGGCCACCACTTTTGAAAAACAAAATCCGCACACACTCACATTGATACTCTCCTCGGTCAGGAAATAACATCATTGAATCAAGATGGGAGATTTGAACAGCTCAGTGGATTTTTACCCAAAGAATCAGCGAAGAGAGCAGAACCATGCCGGGGGCTTTGGCTGCACTCTACAAGAGCTGCGCTCACTCATGGAGCTGAGAGGAGCAGAGGCCATTCAAAAAATTCAAGATAGTTACGGTGATGTCCACGGCCTGTGCAGGAGACTGAAGACTTCCCCAACTGAAGGTAACAACCTTGGTTCATATTCAGCTTCCAGCTTCATTAGGTGAACCTATTGCTGGGTTTAAACATTCCAGCTTCATTAGGTGAACCTACTGCTGGGTTTAAACATGCAGATATCTTGGCTGTTCGCTCAGCGAGTGACCATCCATACAAATCTTCTGTGACTGAGTGATTGTGTTCAGACATCGAAGATTTGTTGGTCAATCGGTCACTAGAATGATCGCTCATGTCGCTCGTTCTCATAGCAAAACACATTGTTTAGAGGATGACTTCTGTTTACACACTTCAACCATCAAGCGATGAAATGATCAAGAAATTTTTGGTCAGCTGAAATGAGCCGATGGCTGACAGATTAACCAATTCTCCTTCGTTGCTTAATCAAAGCAGTCGTTTCTACAGAGCGTTTATCATTAAATTGTGGTTCCTTTAGCAATTTCTTACTTGATAATCTAAACATGCCATAAGACAGTAGGCTTATGTATCACCAAGGTTGGAGTACCTATGCTGTTTGGTTTCCTACTTGCCTGATTTATATCATACCTGAAGCGAATTCTGTGACTAATTTATAAGAGGGGAATCTCCGTACAGACATTTAGGTGGGCAATACTTACCTATGTGACCTTCTCCACCTTGTAGCTAAACTGTTTAGCCAATATGAAGAGAGAGCTGGTAAAAATGTAGTCTATTTAGATACTTGCTTTCAACAATGTCTACAATATACAAGTTTAGGCTTGTCATGGCAACCTTGGATTCACATCCCCATGATAAGGGGGAGTGTCTCTTACTAATAAAGAGGATGAAAGAGATCAGATGACCTCCTCAAGCAGTGTGGCCTTTCCTCAGCAGCAGAGTGGCTATGCAATCAAGCAGTGGGGAGTAGGAAGGGAGCGTACAGGAGGGTGAGAGAAAAAATGGTTGCTTTAGAAGAGATGGGCAGTGGGGACAATGGCAAGGGTAGAGCAGTTTTATACAAAAAGGGTTTCTAGGATTTGTCAGGTGTCTGGGCTGTTCCTGCATCCAAGTTGTGTTGTGTTTTTTCCTGTTCCTGCATACAGTCATGTCTCCTCTCAGATAGGATGTGATGTGTTCTTGACATAGGTATTCCTTGTTTTTTTCGGCTCTGTAATGCAACATTTCCTACAGCTGTCCAGAGAGGTTGTATTTAGATCCTTCTGGACTAAAACTGATGGGGTTTGACAGAGGATAACTCTGTTTCCTTTATCAAATTGACTATTAATAAAAGGAATTAGGAAAATCATTCTGCTTAAACCTGCATAAACTTCTAAATAATTTACTGAAGTTTTTGTTAAAGTGGATTGGAGTATAAGTTTAGTTATGACATGAATCTAAAGTCTGATATTTTCCATACTTGTCCTTAGCTTCCAGTTAGCAACAACTGAAGTTGTTGTGTTCCCTTTCCATCCTGTCTGCTGAAAACCCAAATGGACAGTAAAATCACAATGCTGCACTCCTGTGGTGGTATCGTACTGCAGCAGCCAGCATCCACCATTGGCTTACAGTGGACTTGGAGTAGAATGGCCAATATTCTCTGTGGATGAGACCTGGCTAAGCTTCACACTGCACTGTACACCTCCGCTGGGCCAAAAGCTGGAACAATTGTATCCAAAATCAGACATTGGGGATCGATTAAGAGCCTGGTGAGAAAACGGACTACTTTTTATGAGAGTAAAACTTCCATTCATTTTTATTGTCTACCGGGTGTAAATTTTCACCTGGCTCTGAATTATCCCCAAGCTAGATAATTAAGTCAATGGCTCCTATAAAGGAGTGCGTTTTCTCACCAGGCTCTGGATTGACCCCATTGAGCCTTGTGTCCCTATACCACCTCTGATTTAAAGTCTGATCAAAAAAGTCCATGAAAATTGGGCTTTCCATTTTCGGTTTCAATAATTTATAATTAATAAAATATTTGAAATACACAATTATGTATATATAAATCTCCATACAGTTTGCAACGTGTCGCAATTGGCTGCCTGGCAATAAAATCCTTGATAAAACATTAGGTTATATAATAGTGGAAATGTGGCAATAAAAGCTTAGCTGAGAATGTTCCACAGCTTGAGGCTTTCTTCTCCAAGCTAGGGTCTTATTTTGGCAACACTAGTGCAACGTAGTGGCAGTTGTTTTTCCTTAGCGACACCAGCAAGTCATATTTATGATGACATGTATAGCATCACACATAGCACTATGTAGTGTATCAAGAGCAACTGGTATTCGGTTAGCGCTCATCAGGCGCATCAGGTTCAGTGTTATTCTCCTGTAGACTTCTATTAGCCATTCCAGTAATATTATTTTTAGTGATGTCTGGTTAGCATTTTTATTTGTGGTCAGTCAAGTGACATGGCATCACTGACCTGTTCAGAATGTTTTTTTTCTAATTGCACCTGGCGCTTTATGCCTGAGAGTCACTGTTCTAGAGCACCATTGCTGGCGCTGTGGTTTTACAAGTTAAATACAGCATGGAGTAAGCAGAGTGCTACCGGCACTACCTGTCGCTATCTCTAATGAAAAATGATAAAGCACAGGTACAGTGGTATCAAGGTACAGCGTCACATAGCCTTCTGCGCCAAACACTGGCAGTGACGTCTGCCTCTGGCTGGAATCGCTTATAGTGTCTCTCGGCAGGCACTCAAGTGGCGCTACAAGGTGCTGGTAATAAACTGGGCTCTTAAAATCAGTCACGGTTTTGCTGATTTGATTTAGTTGGACCAGAAGAGAACTTTGACAATATTTATTAACATTGGACTCTATCCTGTGCAGCATAAAGCAACCATAAAGTACAAGGGACTACCTAGATATTTTACCCACAATAGGAGCCTTAACATTTTTTATTTAGATTTTTCAGTTAAACCGATAATTTCTCCACTGTGAATGCTGTTCCCATTGATATTTCTATTGTCACTCATTAAAGCAGATGGCTTATGTTACAAAATCCATATTTGTTTCAGATGTGTTAAAATAACAAGTATCAAATAGAATGTGAAATAAACCAAATGTTATTCCAAAAGGTTTAGTGACATTATAGACAAAAAAGGTAGTTTGACAGCCTGAGACTGAAAGAGGACATGTCACAAAAATTGTAAAATATATGTAGCATTCCTCAACCACCAGGAACAAGGTGGTTCCCCACTAGTGGGGATTTAGAGAATGTGACATTATAGACAAATACATACCGCCTAATTTAATATAATATCTTACAGGCGCAAGATGAGAGTCTCTTGCAAGATGCTCTCTGCGTTGGTACCACATTGCTCTGCTCTTGAGTGCTCCTGGCCATGTGCTGGACGCTGCCTATAACTTTTAAAAGCCTATGCATTAGCGACTCCTAGCGCCAGCTGGGAGCGCAGGAATTACAGTGTATTTAACATTGCAAACACACAGGCACTGTAAAGAGGGGATAAAAGGCATACAGCACCTGTTTCAATACCCGACTTTTTTTGGGGGGTGACGGCAGCATATTTCCAATGTACAAACACCGGGAATTTCATAGGGGACACTTGAATGATGTGACACGTTTTGCATGGCCCAAATCGCAAGTTTGCAGCGCAACCCAAAAGTGCATCAGGTGATAGGTAAATATAAATATATACACATTTAAAGAATCTAAAAATAATAAAAGGATAGCACTTACCTTTGGGCAAATCCTTGGTCATGTCAATGCGTTGCATGCCCTGCTCTAGAATGGTATTCGACAACAATCAGAGACAGCAATGTACCAAACGGTGTCTGTATCCAAAATTAGCTTTGCTCTGTTGATGCATTATCAACCATTTATGCCAATTTATCTATGGAATCCTTCCGTACTTAGCAAACACAGAGCTTTCTGATCTTGGAAAACAGACGAGTGTGTGTCTTAACAGTAGTTGAGATTCCTTGCTGTGTTGGGTGCAACATTGGTAGCTGGGTGCTGGGCATACCCACCGGTATTACCTGGGAAGGGGACAGGCAATCAGAGATTGGTATCAGTTATGTGGTTAGATGTGGCCAGTGGTCATCAATAGGAATTAGAGAACCCACTGAAGTTCAGGTTTGACAACTTCGGCCAAACTTGCCACTAAAGTTCGGGTCGAGACTGGAGACCCGAACCCCTGGGCGATTGCCCTGCACAAAATGTGCTAGGGAAAGTACTCAAAATAATTAGAGAAAATTAAAAAATTAAAGAAATACATACATACCGTAAATGGAAAAAATAAAATATCATTTTTTAAGGGTGTTGGAGGCCAGATGGGGGGGGGGGCACCTGAGGGAAAATACTCAAAAAAATTACAAAAACTAAAGAAGAAAAGAAATACCTCAATACATATTTAAAAGAAAAGAAATATTAGTCTTTTAAGGGTTTTGGAGGCTCCTGGATGCCGTCCCACAGCTCTTGGGTGGTGTGGGGTCTTCCTTGCACTTCCCGCTTCAGTGCCAGCCACCACTACATTGCTTGTGTAGTTAGAGAGATGTATTGTCCCTGCCCATGCTTACTCATGGCATTATCCAGTGCACATCTTTTTTTTTCCACAACCTGTTGGTCGGGGCAGGAATGGCCTGGCGAGGAAAGCAGAGGTGACTGGAAACAATATATTGTGGAACAACGTGGTGCTGAGATTATTAAAAAATTTCCCTTGCTTCAGGCACCTGGTGGCACAACATGCAAATGACCTATGACCTTTGAGGCTGCTTGGGCGTGCTAAGTCCCTGGGTGTGGTGGCTGACCTCAGAGCACTCACGCCCTCCGCCCTTTTCTGCTGGCTGCCTGGGGCTGTGTGACCACTACCTCTTACTCCGAACTCTAAGGGCCTACAGTTCAAGTTCGGTCTAGGACCTTGTCACCACCTCTTCTCATAGAGGGAAAATAAAATATAATAACACTGAATAGTTAGGTAGCCAATAGGCACATGTAGGGGTCAGAATATGCTGACAGACCGCATCTGCAGCCTATAGGATGACATATCTTCTGTCTATGGGAATCCTTTCTTTCCAGTATCATATTACAGGAAAGAATGCATTTCAGTGAATGTGTTACATTTACAATGGCCGTAGAGGCTCTTCCACAACATACGTCTCAGTACTTCTGGTCCTCTAATTTCCTCCTGCATACAATGGGGGCTGTTCCTCTCCTGCAGTTAATTGAATGGCAGAATCCACATTGATTTTTCTTTTGTGAAGGCGAGTGATATGCAAGCTCCATGGTACCCCCCCCATACCTTTGCCCTCGGGGAGGAACTGTAAGTACAGCACAAGACTAATAAGCAAAGCAGGTTTATTAGCAGGGAGAACGCAGCGCACAGCCAGAACACCGATATAATAAATTTGTGTAATAAATGACTTACAGAGGGAAAAGAGACATTGCAGACCCCAGGGATCACCATCGAGGGATATCCGCCGAACGTATAATTCAATGAAAAAATAAGACAAGCAGAACTGATAGCAGCTTCGGTAACAATAAACATGAAAGCGAAGTTGTCTTTAATGTCAACAGGTCCCTAAAGTGTCATGAAAGTCGAATCCTGATGAAGTTGTCTTTCTGTTAGTGGAGAGTATTTATGGCTGGAGATGAGCAACAGGTAATCTGTGAGCGCCACTAATTCATTTTCTTTATTGTGTTTCTTTATTACCGGCACCGGAGACCTGGGATTAGATCCCTCCTTCCACAGAGGCGCGAAACTGCTGAGGACACAATAATACTGCTGTGATGAATGACAGCCCCATTTACTAAATTAAATCCTATTTATTCAAGTGATGCGCCTCTTGGCCCAAGGGATTGTGGATCAGAGACCTGACATTAGGAAGCACTGCTTTAACAGTCTATATTAATCTCTACAAGCTGCTGTGCTGCAGTTTTTCTATAGTGAACCTATAGTCAGGGGGCGACTGGCCATTTGAAGGACCTGAAAAATTCCCAGTGGGCGATGCTGCCCCATCCCAGAATTGCCTCTGTTTATGACTTAATGTTACCCTTTGTGCTTTAAAGTGTTTGGCAAGTCAAAAAATATCAGTAGCTTACCTTTCATTGAGTGGATCCAGCGCTCTGCTTCTCCCTCTGTCTATCTCCTTAGTGAGGAAAATCACTTCCTCATTCAGCTTTTAGTCCCCACCCCGCTGACCTGGTCCATCAATCCTGGTTGGCTGCCTCTCTCTGCAGCTCTGAAACCCGGCCCTTCTCTCTCCTCACAGTGTGCTTACATCACATACCTGTTTCTCTTCTTTTTTTCTATGCATCTTCAATGCTCTAATACTTTAAAAGATAACTTAGGAACTACGGGGCTTTTTGAAAACAGATTGCAGTTTAGGACAGTGCAATGTGCAACCCAAGACAATGGGACAACAATCGGGCTTAGTATAACTTTAAAGAAAGCTGTTAAATTGTTAATGAAAAGGACACATCATGGCAGCATGGGGCCCCCATCACAGCTGGGGCATGCACATGGGAAATGTAGAGATGATGGCAGTCCACTGGATAGAAAGGGAAATAAATGCCTGGCTGGACATGATACAGGCCATGAAGCCAGTGTAGAAGGTGAAATCCGAGGACAAGTTATTGTCCTGTCCTCCTCTGCCTATTGGCAAAATAGACTATATGTCCACCCTGTCGAATGAGCATTTGGGATATTGCCTTGATCTATGCTACTGCTCACTGCTGCGACACAAACCTGTGATTGGTGGGGGCATATCTGTCGCAGGGAATTACATCTTCGCTTCTGATTTAGGGATTATGCCCTCTAGAAATCCCTTGGGAAGTATGATAGTTGGGGCAGAATCTCTGCATTCACTGTACCACTGGTTACTGATATGTTTCACAAACTGTGGATATCCCAAACCCTATTGAACACCAGTGGTTACATGAGATGCACATGTGATGCAAGAGCACGAACTGGATAGTTATCCCTGCCCAAACATACCTGCGCGGTGGGCGCGCAAAATTTGCGGAGGCAGGGTGTGCACATCACCCCATACCTGGACGAATTTCTCATCTGAGCCCCATCTTTGGCAAAGGCACTGCGGGATGTTCGGATGGTCATGTCCATGCTGGAACGATTCGGTGGGTGGTCAACTACCCTATATCCCAGGTGGTTCCCACCATGGTGGTGACCAATCTAGGTATAACATTGGATACTCGACGGGCAGGAGTTCCGGTGCAGAGGTGCACAGCTGTTTAGGAGGCAGTGAGGTCCCTGCTGAGAGACTCAGGGGGTCTAAACTTGAGGTGTCAGTGTCGTCTTTCTTGGCTCAGTTGATGCAGTCGTCTGTTGGCTGTTCTTGCACAGTCCCACCCTTATTGAGGATACTGCTTTGGGACATTGCTACTGGTGGTGCCCCGGAATGGAAGAGATAAGAAAAGGGAAACAGTATACTCACTGCTATGTTTCCTTTTTTGTCCTCTTCCGTTCTGGGGCACCACACCCGCCCTACTGTTGTGTTACGACTGTGATGGTGACGGTTGATGCCTTCTACATGGTTTTAGTTTGTTGCACTGTTTCTAGTTGCGCACATTATGCACAGGGTAGCGTTCTCCCCTCCCGGAGCTGTGGCTGAATTGCTTTTTAATTAACTGAGGAGATCCTGCCACAGCCTGCCCTATATAGGCTGCGAGGAGTTAGTTTTTTCTATCTTGCAGTCCCCGTCTATGGCTAATATTAACCCACATGTTGCTACTGGTGGTGACCCGAAATGGAATACACAAGTTTTCCTCCATGGGGAGCTCTACCTGCCCAGAGAAAACCGCGGGGGGCAGCCGTACTTGGTCCGATCCTCAGCCCAGGAGAACATAGAGGCAGTGCAGGAACTGCCAAGTGACGAACCGGGGATGCAGCATGGACCTCCAGGCACCGCACAAGGTGGTGCTGCCTCATGCTGTTAGTGAGGAGGAGAGCGTAGCTACGGACCACGCAAATGCATCCGTCCCTTCCCCTCCTCCCATCCTCCACTGTAAGTCCCAAACAGCCAAAGCCATGCCCCCCTGCTGATGCCACAGGTGCGGCTGGCCCACCCCTTCCTGAATTTGAGTATATGCAGGCTGCATGGACAGGGGCCAGGCCCCCTCACTGCGAAGCTCCAATGAGCTCTGACCAGCATGGCTGCCAGCTGTATTAATTCACAAAAACAATGACACCTGGGAGCCTGGCCACCTAGCTCAGGCACCCCCCCCCCCCCCCAGCAGCCATGGGGAAGGCAGACTGCAGCCAGGGTGGGTGGATGACTCAAGGGGTAGAGGGAAACAGGGGCTCAGTGGGAGGGACACAGCAGGGCCGAAATGCAAGGCCATGATCCTCGAGAATCAGACCCAGTCGGACGAGTCCCGGCGCGCTTACCTGGACCCGTGCGCGCTCGCCTCACTCTGCACGATCCCACACTATCGGCTTGGGAACTGGCTTCAGGGATCTAACAGTGAGGGGCTGAGGAGGGGCTGAGAGACAGATGGAGTTGAAGCTGTTGCTTCCGGTCAGCACTGTAACTAAAAACCAAAAAATCCAGACATCTTCATAGTCCTAGGCTGCGAGAAAAGAACTGAGGAGATCCTGCCACAGCTTATATAGGCCAGGGGGAGCTCGTTTTTTTCAATCTTGCAGTACCAGCCTACGGCTGAGATTAACCCGCGTGTTGCTACTGGTGGTGCCCCGGAATGGAAGAAATGAGAAATTTTGATTTGGAATGGGAGGCTCCAGCCACTTGACCCCATTGCGGAATTGGGGTACCTGGAACTGCTGCAGGTAAAGCTAGTGCTCAGTGACAAATACAAATATTGCTGCTTTTGCTGAGGGATCAGGTGCCGCGTCGCCCAAAATTGGGCTTAGTGTTGCCTGGACAGCTGCTTTAATATCTATAGGCTGCTGTTCATTAAAAGGCTTCTTATCTACAAGTAGTATTAAAAAGTATTGCCCCATATGAATTGTTGGTAGGGGGCAGCAAATATCACTGTGGGGGCCTCTGTGTTAATAGTGTTATATTTCTTTCATCTCACATATTAAAGGAATGCTAATTCTGTCACATAGCCATAAACCTGCCACCTAATACTGCTCTAATTAATAATTGTATTGGATAAATCAGTTAAAGTTTAGCAGTAGCCAAAAATGAAAACTCCTGTATTCCAGTGAGATCCTTCAAATTCTGTGCTAGCCAAAAACAAAAAATCAATTTTTTTCCCTGAGCTTTGCTTTTCCGGATCAATTCTTTCCGCTAGCAGACAAAATCAGACCATAGCTTACAGCTCTGTTTTCTACAGACAACTAACAGTCTTGTCATCCAGTGACAGCGGCAACAGTGTGGCTACTGCTGGCAGGAATAGGTGGAAAGCCAGTGAAGTTTGGGGCTGAAGGATACAGGAGTGTGCGGTATTTTTATATTGCTGGGGTGAGACTTCCAGACTGTAACTGGGCATGACCAGATAGGACCATGTAGTCCAGGATCGATACAGGAATGTGTGTCCTACATGCCCATATATACACATACTAATACAAAGTACCAGTATAATAAAATTAAAAGTGAGCTTAAAGTGGACCAGATTTTGACTATCCTGGGTTCTGGTCCATTCCCCCACTGTGCGAAACACCCCAGATCGCCCGAAGAAACTCAGCTCTTCCCGGTCTTATGGCGCATGTGTGGCCGCTCACCCAATCGGACCGCTGAGAGTCTAAGGCCAGCGGCTCCCAGCGCGCTGGTGGCCCCATCCCCCGCTTCCCTCTAACAGGGAGCGTGCCCACGCCGAACATTCACAAATGGCTGGTGCGGGCACGCGCCCTGCTAGAGGGATAGCGAGGATGGGGTCCGCGCATGCGCCGTTGGACCGGGAAGCAAGGTAAGTGAACGGGGCGACCAGCGGGGCATCCAAAACCGGGGGGAGGGAATCGATCTGCCTGGGAATCTTATAGATAGAGTTTTTACATTCCAGATTGAGATGATTTAAATATAGGTCCACTTTAAAGAGCACCAAAACCCATGTAACCCGCCACGAAAGTCCAAAATACTCCAAGACCAGGTTAGAATGTTCCGCTGAGGCATCCAATGGGACCTCCCATTGAGTGAACCCCCCTGGCTTGCCCGCTATACTTACATTAGCAACAATCTTACAGAGTGCGTGGGACACCACCAGCATTCCTCCAGCTGAATGGTTGATATAGATACGCAAATAAGGGCAGGACCAAAGGGACCAAAACCCTGGAAAGAGGAACAACGGCCTCCCTGGAATCCAAAAGGCTCCAGGCAGGACAGTGTCTTTATCCCTGGGCTGGCCCCGCTGGAAAGGTGTATGCTACTCATTGAAGTCAATGAGATCCATTTGCTAAATTACATACAACCGACTGGGCTCTCATTGGAGGTTAAAGTCCCAGGTTTTGTTCCGCTTTAAACTATTTAAAAAACGATTTAAATTAATTGCCAACCCCACCCAGCTACATTAAATTATGCCTATTCCCTACCCAAACACCAGAGCACCAACATTGTATATAAGGTGCAGCACCAGCTAAGGCAGGGTTTTTATTGCTACTGTTACTTAGAAAATGGAGAAAAATGATTGTATAGGGGGCCGCCACCAAACTTTATTCAAACTCTAATTAGGCAGGCAGTGATTGAAATGCTAATTATACATGGCTATTTTATGCTGTTTAGGACCAAGTGACAGGTACACATATGGGAGAGGGGAGAAAGGCAGTGCTGCCTGTGATGGCTAAGGCTGCATACTAGTGTGCTCATGAGCTAAGCTGAACTGACAAATGGGAGCAGGGCTATAGACAACTAGTCAAAGGCTATGATTGGTGGTCTATGGCTAGTCTGCCATACTCTTGCCTTGGTTCTACTCCCAGGAGCAGTTGTGTGCTGATAGGAAGAGAGAGGGCAGCCATGATGAGGTGAGCTGCTGAATGACAGTTTACGCACTTTACCTACCTTTAAACATTCAGCTGCACAGACAAACAATTCACAACTGCGTGACATTCGATATGCATCAACACTGTTCAAGAGAATTTTGCAGCTGTGGTTAATGAAAGGGTAAGTGCCGTCTAGTGATACAGACAGCTACCCAGTGGAGATCAGTATGTGCAGCAGGGCAGGGAGGAGCTCCCTGGTGAAAATATATCATCATGCCTGGCTGATGAAGGCAAGGCAAAGACAAGGATAAAGTCTGCAAGGTTATATTACTGACTAGCTATTCTATTTTCTCGATTGCCACAAAGCCTTCTTAGACCAGGAGAATCACAAACAAAATCACATGACCATGTTTTCCTGGCATTTCTCCATCTCTATTAGTAATGTGGTTAAATATTAAAATGTCAGACGGCCTGGGGTGCCTGCGTCTAATTTTATGCTGCCCTCGAGCTCGTCAACAGGGCCGACCACCCTCAGGCCTCTATACTCAGGTCCAGATTATTCGGGGAAACATATTTGCATATGAATCGATCTACGGTCACTCATAGATGGATAATTGTGATATTGCTTTGTTCGCAGACTATATTAAAGCAGAAGTAGATAAGATCATCCAGACAACGGGTTAAAGCAGGACAAAACCCAATGGGGAATCAAAAAGATTCCAGAGCTGGCCGCTTGTCCTTGGGGCTGCGCAATGTATTCATTCCCCCCCCAGACGGTGCAAGACTCACCTTCTTCCCGGCTCGCTTTTAGGTGTAAACACCGTAAGCCACATTCCCAGCATCTTATTTCACAAAGTCTTTCAAAAGTCCTTAATACCTTCTTCCGCATAAGTGTAATCTCTGGATTCAGTCAGAGGTTCCTATTAGTTCCACCACCACTGGGTTCCTATTAGTTCCACCACCACTGGGTTCCTATTAGGTCCACCACCACTGGGTTCCTATTAGGTCCACCACCACTGGGTTCCTATTAGGTCCACCACCAGTAACACTGAGCAAACAGGCCACTCACTAGATGGAAATACAATGATGGCGTGTAGTTCCTCATTAGGGCTCTACTCAGGCAGTCATTTAATATCGCAGTATAGCCATGCAATGTGGTCTAAAGTTCCTTTCCTCAAACCTGGATGAGCATTAGAGGGTATAGTGAACGATGATCAGCTTCTGTGTCCTGGTGGAGGTGTGCACATGTCACCTGCTCAGGGTTAACAATGAAAAAATAGGCTGGGGATGGGAGTGTGGCCGCTACGGGGAATGTGGCCACTTTCCTGATCCTGATTGCCACAAGCAGAGCTGTTTGCTGAACTGTACATAAGCATGAGAAGCTGATTGCACATGCGGCGCAAGAAACAAAGCCCAGTATAATCAAAATCACGGGTTTTGTTCATCTTTAAGTGTCAAATCAGACATGTAGAGGATTGATCCTGGTGTGCTGCTAAATTAACTTGTTTTAGGGATTTCCTCCTTTTCTAGATTTTATTTATTGGTCTTCATTAAGAGGTGTCCACATTTCAGTGCTGAAATAATAACATCCAGGCTACAGAAAAATGGTTGCATCTCAGCAACAATGGCTTTATTTAGCATATTACCTCAATAAATCTACATGACACGTACAAAACAATTATTTGTTTTTACAATTAGTCTAGACAATACCTTTAAATTAGCCTGCTTTCTGCTAACCTTCTTATCGGCTGCCCCAGCCAAGTCTTTTATTCAAAAGTGCTTTACATTTCTTTATACTATTGATCTCTGTCCCTCCTGCTGACTTTGTCATGCATGAGCCATCCCTGTGTGCCACAAGGTCAGCAGAAGGGAGGAAGTTCAGCAGAGCTTATCAGAAAGTGCTGGTCCTTGGCAGCCAGCAGAAGATCAGCAGAAAACAAGCTAATTGAACTATTTGGCTAGACTGCTCCTTTAACAATAAAATAACAATATGAATAGAAATGGTCATACTTCAGATTTAAAATCCCTGTCTCAGAGCCTCTAGACCAGCGCTTCTCAACCTGGGGGTCGAACGACCAAAACACAGGGGTCGCCTAAAGCCGTCAGAAAATACATATTTCCGATGGCTTTAGCCACTGAGAAGTCGGGCTACCGTCTGCAGCAGCACTATTCAGCTGGAACGCACGCCGTTATGGATGCGCGTTCTAAACTGAATGCCTGCGCGCATGCTCAGACGTGATTGCATCATCTGTCCGGGGCCTAAGGGGCGGGGGAAGCGGGGGGGGGCGCTCCACAGTCCATAGCAGGGCATTACATGTGTCTGGCACTTGCTGACGTCATCAGTGGGCGGACGCAGCAAGCGCCGGAGGACAGAAGCCTAGGAGGCGGAGAGGCAAGACAGCCTGCTGGTGTAAAAAAGGTTAATCATGTAAAAACAGTACACACACCATATACACAATACTGTGTAAGTGTAAGGTGCTTTGTGTGTAATCATTACACAGTACACAAAGCAGCTTACACTTACACAAAGCACCATACATTTACACAGTGTGAACTACATCGGTCTTATACTATAAGAGACCACTATAAAATGTAGTTCACACTGTTCCCCAATGTATAATTATCTCCCATATCTCCCACTATTTTCCCATATTCTGAATGAGGAAACTGCTGAAATCAGCGGTTTCAGGCATTGAATCTGCCTCCTATTGATTTCATTGTGAGTGCGGCGGATTTTGTGGAAGAGAGCTCCCGAGAATCTCGAGCTACCACACAATTCGTCGTAGCCTCCTATTAATTGCAATAAGAGGTGGAGAAATGACAGTTTCCAACACATGCTATGCCATGGTGAAATGTTATTTAATGGAATTAATAATAAATATTTCTCAACATATAATTAAATATTGTTTTTATGATTAATCACTATTTTTAAATTATGTTTGATGTGTAGCAATGAGAATATATAATGCATATCAGGTATTTACATTCCGAATTATAACTGTAGCAAAATTACAGTTTTGAAGTAGCCACGAAATTATTTTTTGGTTTGGGGTCACCGCAACATGAGGAACTGTATTGCGGGGTCACGGCATTAGAAAGGTTGAGAACCACTGCTCTAGACCAATGGTTCTCAAACTTTTTAGGCAAAGTACCCCCTAGAGACAAGAAGTTTCAACAGACTATCTTCAAAAAAGGAATCAATTATACATTTGACAAAAATAAGTAGGCCACAGGCCTTATAGCACTTGCAAATAGGAATAATGTTTTACTGTTAAAATATTGTAATAGACCCATTAGACCCCTGTTGAAGGTGCACCCCAAACTTCCCTGTGTACCCCTTGGGGTTGAGGACCAGTACTCTAGACCACTGTTTCTTAACCTGTGCTATGTGTATTCAGCAATGTTCAAGGGTTCACCAACAGAGTTGCTCTGCTAGGTCTGGTATATTATTTTAACTGTAAATCATTATACTTTCTTGCTTCAGAAAGTGCTACAAGGCCAGTGACCTCCTTTTTTCGGTAACAATAGTCATTGACCCCCCCCCCCCCCATTTTCGGTGTACTTGGTTGTGGCTGCCTGTCGGTAGGGGGTAGGGCCACCACTAGGAATTTTGGGACCCCATACAGCCACAATGTCTGCCCCAACAACCCCCCCAGTTTGTACCCTGCACAAATATAAATATAATATATAATATAAATACATTTGTCTTTGGTAAAAAGATTTTAAGCCTGCTACCACGTCAAGGTAGGCTCTTTTTGCGGGATCCTTTAATGTTTATTAGCACAACACTCACCTGCTTTCAGAGCTCCCTCTCCAATGTAAACAGCGGCATCCACATCTTTGGGCTGTGGCTACATAGCCAAACCTTACTTCAGCAACCATGTCATGCCTCTGGGCTCCACCACTTGCCCCATGAAAATCTAGGTTATGGGGACCCTGCCTTTACTTCAGCACCCATGTCATGCCTCTGGGCTCCACCACTTTCCCCATGAAAATCTAGGTTATGGGGACCCTGCCTTTACTTCAGCACCCATGTCATGCCTCTGGGCTCCACCACTTTCCCCATGAAAATCTAGGTTATGGGGACCCTGCCTTTACTTCAGCACCCATGTCATGCCTCTGGGCTCAACCACTTTCCCCATGAAAATCTAGGTTATGGGGACCCTGCCTTTACTTCAGCACCCATGTCATGCCTCTGGGCTCCACCACTTTCCCCATGAAAATCTAGGTTATGGGGACCCTGCCTTTACTTCAGCACCCATGTCATGCCTCTGGGCTCCACCACTTTCCCCATGAAAATCTAGGTTATGGGGACCCTGCCTTTACTTCAGCACCCATGTCATGCCTCTGGGCTCCACCACTTTCCCCATGAAAATCTAGGTTATGGGGACCCTGCCTTTACTTCAGCACCCATGTCATGCCTCTGGGCTCCACCACTTTCCCCATGAAAATCTAGGTTATGGGGACCCTGCCTTTACTTCAGCACCCATGTCATGCCTCTGGGCTCCACCACTTTCCCCATGAAAATCTAGGTTATGGGGACCCTGCCTTTACTTCAGGGCCCATGTCACTTTTGGTGGCATGATATGGTCCCCAAGGTTTGCTAGTGAGACCTCTTAACCAGCTAAATGATTCCCAGCTAGGGAATCAAACTAAAGCATACCAAAACCCAGGTATACCAAATGAGTGATACCAAAACCCAGGTATCACTCGCATCCTTCCACTGTGGCAGCACACAGCCAAAAAAGGATGTGATTGATGCCACCGCCAGCCACGCATGCACCGTGGTCTCGTCGGAGAGATAAGATTCTCAGGCGAACAGAGGGGCATCCCAGGGAGAGGGAATTAGCCGGAAATTGCTCTCCAGGACCAGTTTTGGTCTGCTTTAAAGCGGAACAAAACCTACTATGGCCAGCTGCTGTGTCGGCTGCTGGCCTTCCCCCGGGGCATCCCAAATTGAACAATTGCGACTTCACAGGGGCCCAGAAGGTCAGGGAGGCCCCATCATATCAATTTTGTGCTTACTTGGTATCATTTAGAGAAAGTGAGCTCCATGTGTCTCTTCTGTTTCAGTGTTAAGCTGTCTAGTGTCTTGGGCGATTTTGCACACTTGCTGTAATGAGGGGGATTTTAGCACACCATTTGGTTCATAAAATTGTTTTTCTTATTTTCCTGAGGTTGAATCACTTCCAAGATAGACAATGAAAGTGAATTGAATGGTTCTCTTATATGACCCTTATATGTCATGGTACTAAGCATTTTTCTTCATCTTGCCAACAGAGGGCTCACAGTCTATGTTGTACTCACACTTGCACTTGGATTGTCTGGCCACAATAGGCTCTAGGGCTGGTTTTGGTCCTCTTTTAAGGAACATTCCAAGCAAATGGTTAAATTAGCCTGCTTTCTGCTTGCTTCATGCTGGCTGTCAGGAGCTGCATCTTTCATTCACCAGCACTATGCGAACCCTCTAGACCTGGTTCCCTTCTGCTGACTCATTTTTCAGGGTCCTCAAAATGAATAGACCTCTGACGGGACAGATGGGTTCATCATCTGCTAATGAGGAGGCCCTGCAGAAGGATAGAGCTTGCTTGGCATTATTGAGAAATATAAAGCTGGCTGAATAAAGGTTGGATGAAAGGTGTAGCTCCTGACATTCAGCATAGGTCGGGCAGAAATCAGGATAATTTAACCCTTAGCATGGAATGTCACTTTAGGGCTTTTTTAGCCAATATCAGCAAAACATAACATAACCTGGTACTCTCTATAACTCGTTAAAATGTTGTCCCTCTTCTTCTGCCAGCGCTTTTTCTCCAGGTTTTCCATCCTGCCACCCGCTCTCACGCTTTCTGAGGCATGCAACCTGTTGTTTCTGATCTGTGGTCTGCAGTCTCTGAATTTCTGTGGCCCTTTTTGGGGTTTCCTGCATCTTTCCCTCATGTCTCACATCCTCAAAGCTATATGTGCATTTCCAACGGTGAAAATATGTGCAAATACTTCCAATTATTCCAGTCCGACACCTTCCAGCTACAACTTGCTAAACCATGTCTAGGAGGGGAACAAAATGGTTCCAAATAGAACTCTTTATTTTAACTATACTCTTTTGAATAAACGAAAACAAATATAAAGTGTTACAAAAATAGAATACCTCAACATGCAGACTAAAGGTTTAGCATTTCTCTGGTCTGAGCTGGCAAAGGGGGAATAATGTCACATCTGCTGTTAGCTGTGCTTTTGGGCCGATGCCCGCGCCTCCCAAATGTTCTGATTTGTACCCTCATCTGATGCTATGCTGCTTTTAGCCTCTGTACAGTATATGTATGCAATATATATATATATATATATATATATATATATATATATACATAAATATTAGGTGTGCTAAATTCATTGATTTTTCATGTAGATTTCTCACACATGACTTCACTTGATAATAGACATCATAGAAATGATAGATGTTGGGGCATGATGGGATTGATTTTTACTCAGCTTCAGAAAGGAGAGGAGGACAAAAAGACGTTACTTGTGTCAGGCTCAAACTGGCCTAAAGTGGAAAAGGGAAATCCCTTGGTGGCATTTTAGTCTCCTGCCCCTTGATGATGGATTATGCACCCTGTGACATCATCACGTCTACTTCTGGTGCCCACATCATATAAGCATATCACATGCTTGTGTGCTGCAGAGATGATATGGCATATAGGCCTTGTGACTGTAGACATTTAAGTCTGCCAGGCACACATAACACACCCAACAATGAAGAAAGAGGCAGAGCTACCCATGCACCATGTGACTGAGGACCAACGTGAGTATGTGACGATTCTTGGTTCAGAGGAGTAGCTAGGCTTTCTGGCACCCGAGATTCGAAATTATGCCCCCCACCTGTGCTCAGGTCCCTCTTTGGTGCCCCCGTGACATGCTGCACCTGGAGCACCTGCCCCCCCCCCCCCCCCCCAGCTATGCCTCTGCTTGGTGCTTTCACCATTTAGGCTATAAGCCTGGGTCTTGGCTGGCTTTCAGATTATTTAAAGTGGAACAAACCCCACCAGTAGCCAGCCTGGAATCTAAAAGATTCTAGGGCTGGCCACTGGCTTTCCCCAGGGTATCACAAATTGATGTGACTCCCCCCCCCCCCCCAGGGCACCGGTAAATCGCCTTTCCCTGGTCCAACACTGCATGCACAGGCTTTCATCTAATCAAAACTGTTGTTTTGCCTTTGTTTACAATGTCGTGTCGAGAGTGTGCTGCCGCATGCCCTACATGCCCCTGCCCCGGTGGCATGCGCATGCTCCCTCACTCAAGTCATTTGGTGAAGCAGACTTTTTACTCATGCTGTTGGCAGGGGTGTCTGCTGAATTGAGTCAGAGAGAGAGAGAGATCGAAGAAATGATGGGAATAGAGACCAACTGAGCCAGCTGAGAGCTTTCTCTCTAAAGTGGTGTCTGAACGGTGTCTCATTGCACCCCACTCCACAGAGAGATTGGGCTGGCTCCCAATGCATCTGCACAGGTTGAAAACTCCAAAGGTCGGCCATGACCCTCCAATATGACATAATAAAAATAATCCATTTCCTCTCCTGTGATTCTTAACTTGCTCCCTATGTGTATCTCCATCAGCAGCAGCTGCTGGGCCGCCTCTGGCAAGATAACTGCAAGCCTCTCCGGGGCGCTCCCGCCTGCAGCAGCAACACTAGAACATACTAATTGCCATTATCAGGCGTCAGCCGCCTCACGTCTCCCCCGGGTAATTGAGAAGCGATACACTCTTCACAGGGCTCCACGCTCAATATAGACATTACTACAAAGCTGCAAATTCATCCTAGCTGTGCCTAATGCTATATGACTCCCGGCCCCACCGTCCATCAGACCTTTATTTTCTCATTAAAGTGAAACCGAGAATCTGCGTAGATTATCTACTTTGCAGCAATTTGCTTTACAGCATAAGAATGTGATTAGGAAATCAAGAGAGATGTTTAACCTCTCCTCAGTAGGGTTTCTATAGCAATCCTTCAAAGTCAGCGCCCTTAGCCTGGGTTTTTGGTGGTTCATCTGTGTGTGGATATAAGATAATATTTCCTGTAGGTGTAAGATGATGAGATAATATTTATATTTATGTAGACTGTGACATTATCAGACAGAGCAGATATAAACAGTCTTGGTTGTAGTCAATAATTTCATAATGTCCTTTAGTAATTTGCACATACCTGTCTGATCAACAACATAAGGGCACGGTGTGAGTATCCCCTCCCGGGCTCAGCAGCTGCAAGAACAGTGTGGCGTCACAATTCTGGCTCCATACTCCATGGTTCAAAGGAATTATGGCTCAGATCTCATACCATCTAAAATATTAGCCATGACAACAGAAGAGTTATTCCATGTTAGCACATGAATTATAAGCTGCACACCAATGGCAAGTATATAGGATCCATGTGTGAGAGAACAGCTACAAATCATTTGGAAAATGATTTGGCTCCTACAAACACAGATATTAGACTTGATATATTCAGAATAATGTGAACTATGAATTTGACCTCTGACCCTGGTATCAGAACTGGACCATTACATGTGACCCCTGTGACAGGGTAGTTACAGTTTTCAGCCTGGGTGGGACCAGAGCTGAGATAAGGAATAGAGTTGTAGCTGAGGAGCACAGAGATCTCAGGTACACCAGGCCTGAGACAGCTAGACACAGGAGTCCAGAGGAATCAGAAGAATCTGGGAGAACTGGAAGACCAGTGAAAGTCCAAAAGGTTCAGGTGGGAGTTACAGGCCTGGAAACTCACCAGTTAAGACCAGCCATGACCAGTCTTCTGGCGAAGAATTGTGTGTAACGTCTTAAACTGGACCTTCGCCCAGAATAATCTTGTATTCCCCTCCCCCCCCCCCCACTCTGTACATACAGATTGTCCAGACAGGAATTGTCTGACTATTCCGCACTGCATTCTGGGATTGCTGTTCTTTTCCTGACCCAAGCTCTGCTCAGTCTGCGCAGAGCAGATCTAAAACCCAACCCCTGGCACCCTCTCCTCTCCTCATCATGTGATGCTGGGAAGGAACAAGGAGTAGCTTCTGAGGTAAGATGGCGGCAACCATTTCCTTGAGTCCTGAACAGAATTGCAGGCTAGCGGGGGAAAGACTATAAAGTAAGCAACTAAAAATGTTATATACTAGGGAATAGTTTTTTAAGGGTTTGGGATTTTCCTTAAATGATGCAGAAGGTCCAGTTTAAGCTTTAAATGCCAAGCCCATAGGTCCTACAGGTTTGCTTCACCTACCGTTAAGTGCCCCCCGTGGCTCCTCCAGTTTCAGGAGAGGGCCCGAAAGACATCTGTAAACATTTACTCACCTGCACCTCCAATCCTTCCTGGTGGGTCTTCTCTTCACCCAGGGGGCCTCCGACCCCCCACGGGCCCTCCTCCACGCTTACAATGTCATCACCGCTAGCCCTGCCTTTTCTGTGCAGGAGAATAACGTCATCCAGTGACATCATCCCACTCCAGTGCCGCAAACTGCATTCAGATTCAGAGAATCTGATCATCCCCTGCCTCCCCACGCTCCTTCAGCAATCACCGCATCTGTCATGGGATTGGCGAGCTGATGATCTGATGTAAATAAAGAAAATTTAAAAATTGTCATTTTGCTCTGGCGTCTGTTTGTTTCTTTACATTTAACCCTTAGTGAACCGTAAGGGATCCATGGTGACTTGCCATTAACCCCCCCACTCCCCATTATCTGCCTCCCCAAAGCCTGGGGGGGGGAAGAGCCCAGGGTCAGACGACTATGCGGGCTTGTAGCCTCCAGGGTGTTAAGAATTAAAAAAGAAAATAATAAAATATTTTTTCTAATGTGTGCATGTATTTTTTTTTACAGTTAACCCTTTGTGAACTGGTAAGGGGTCCATGAGACCGCTATACCAGTTCACAAGTCACCTGTGGCTAGCCATTAACCCCCAGCCCCCCATTATCTGCCTCCCACAAAGCCTGGTGGAGGCAGAAGAGCCGGGGCCGCAAGGGCTGTGCGGGCTCATAGCCTACAGGGCTGGGTGATGCCGAGGTTGGCCTCTGCACCCTGGTCTACAAGCCCCCATAGATGTTGCCCGGGCTGGTTACGCTGGGAAGGGGGGACCCCACGCCATTTTTTGTATTTTTAAGGGTTTTAACCCTGGGGAGGAGGACCCCTTACCAATTGTTTAATTTCACCTTTTATAATGTTGATAGTAGTTTGTATTTTGTTTCCAAATATTATCAAGTGCACCTAAGATTGGGGGGTTTCCTGGGCAAGAATGGGGAGCTACAGATACATATTAGGTACTGTTGTAATCAGGAGAAATAGGGATTTCACATGCAATATGATATATATATATATATATATATATATATATATATATATATATATATATTATATTTTAATATTTTGCAAAATGGAAAATGACCCGTCAACAGAGGGTGACAACATCTCAAGTAGGCTGGCAGTTAAAATGGTTAAAAGTAGCTATGCATGTTGGGTATTGTTCTGTTCAGGGGACCTTGCACTTTCAGATTTAGCTTGTTTTTTCTTGTTTGCATATTGATGTTTAAGGAAAATGTGTTTTCTATTTTGTCTTTTTATACATTTTTAGAGAAACTCTGCAACCAAAGAATTGAGAGATTACTTCCAGAAAAATGAGCCCACTGCAACAAGCTGGGTATCCCTAGAAAGCTTAATGTTTGTACTTCCAGGGAATATATGGTTTGTGGGGTTATCTCAAATGTAAAGGGTCATTTTGGTTGCAAGATGCACACTTTGTTTGCAGAGCTGAAAATTACCCTTACATTCATGCTTTACTTTGGGGTGTTTGGCAACCCTATCCTTGACAGGACCTATACATGTTGGGTATTGTCTTGTTCGGGGCTACTTGCCTTTTCAGATTTACCTTATGTTGAGGGCAGCCCTCCTGCCAGATAACCTGTAGTAATAAGTCAAGGCAGCTGAAGTTAGTGGTATTGTCTACAACATCTTTGTATACGGCTAGTTGTGAACTGGTGTCAATTGGTAGGAAATTTGGAGTGGTTGGGGATGTGGCATGGGCATGACCAGGAGGCGTGACTTAATTGTTAAAAAATTTTGGCTGTTATCCCATTGTCCCCCTTTCCCATACTGAAAAGTTGAGCGGTATGTTCTAACCTACTGTATGTGTTCCTTACAATCCTAGGCTATCAAAATATTTTCTATCTTGTAATATAATAAAACTTATGGTCTCTCTTAGCACTACTTATGGAAAACTATCAGAGGGTGCTGAACCTTCATAACTGTTGCTAGATTTTATCCATCCTATATGTATACTACCTGTGGAACATCTGTAGAGTAATTCTTTGACTTTAGACCAGATGAATCAATCTGAAACATAAAGTTGCAAGGCCTGGATTTATGTATGGTATTGTTTTGTTTCAAACATTGTATAATGGGTGCAATAATCAGATGAAGATTTCTGTGTAGAGAACACACCCATGTTTTGTTCTTAGGGTCTGATATTTCCAGTTACTCACGAGGTATTAGTGAGAGTGCAGTAGTTTAACTTTCATGGACGCAGCAATAAAAGCTAGAAAACTGGATAAAGGGATCACAGGGCTCGCTGCAGCATTGTCCACTTTACAAAGGCTGAGCCGAGAGCTAAACCTCCGGGTCTGCATTACAGGATAAAATCTTGATCCTTTCCACATAAGCCCATTAATCCACCCTGGCTAAAATAAGAGCTGGTGGGTGTAGCGGGCACAGTAGTTAGTTTAATTGTAGGGCTGTATTCTTTCACTCACACGGTAGGTGAGTTGTTCTGTACATGTCATCCATGCAGGACAAAATCCATTAAAGCTTATAATTCCAGCTGTCCAGCCACCAGAGCCATGAAACACGCTGTAATTTAGGCACTACAGAGCCGATCTATGAACAGGCATTCCCAGCAATGGGAGAAGGAACACCGGTTCCTATTGTAGCCCTTATGTAGATTTTGTTTGGAAAACCTTTTATGCCTTCTACCATAAATGGCTGGAAATAAAATGAGCAGAGCTGTACACCAGGGAGATAGCTTAGAAAGAAATGCCCATACTGGTGCCACCCGAGGATGTGGTTAGCATCTGATTACGAAATGCTTAGGAAGGTCTTGTATTTACCCTGATTACCTTAGTCAAGTTTTGTTGGTCTATTACCTCTCCGAATGGTACAATCTGCGCCTTCTAAAATAAATATTTAGCTCCCAGGGTATAGCAGACCCAACACTTCTTTATGTAAGAACCCCTCAGACAGGTAGCACTCAGAGGCAGGCATTGCAAACACTCAATGGAGCCCTGCACACTGTGACACCTGAAAGACCAGAACTTTGATCTTGACGTTTAACCCTGGATGCAGTGGACTAATGCCTGAAGACCAGAGCCAGTGTAGTGTCGAGAAGCGGGTGCTATTGGGACCCAGTGTGCCGGAGTTGATGTGTGCGGTGGTGTGTTGTGGACAGCCCCCAAGCTGCACAGACCCAAACGCAGGGAGTTTTGGTTCTTTATTCCTCCTTCAAGAGTGCAGCACAACCTTAGTAGCATTAGACAATGGCTCCTTCCAAGAACACAAACCCAATGGTGGGTTTCAGAATGTATTAATCTTATCAATCTATTAAAGATTATGCACACTAATCAAAATATGGTGTGCTGCAAGGCAAGTAACAAGTCAAATGCAACAGTTTACTGAGGGGACGGACTTAATCCAACTCAGACAAAGATATACTACCCTGTGTATAATGGAGCACCTTCTCACACATGTTAGAAAAATATAAATCAATTTATTTTTTATAAGTCAAGAGGCAATAACATAAACAACATGAACAAAAGAGACACTTTAAAACCAAAGAATCACAAAGAATGACAAAGAGGGGTGATCAGATAATTCAGTGCTCAATGATCTCTTTACAGTAAGTAGTCCTAATTCATTGGGACCCGGGAGCAGCAAAAATAATCCTATATTACTATGAAAAATATATGTATGATCTGGCAACGGTGGGTTTCAGGTCTTTAGCTCTCACCAAGACCCTCTGAACTGTCACCATTCTTCCACCTCTCCCAGGTTCTCTCTGATCATACTGGACTGTTTTAGACCCCATAACAGTCATGGCCAGCTTTAATCACAATCCAAAGTAAGTCACGGTGTCAACTTATCTCATTGAGTGTCACAGAACACGGGTATGGTAGCTGAATGGGACCGCAGCATGTGGAGCTAACAAGATGGTATCACAGTAGACATTCAACGGTATAGGGGATAGGTAAAAGAATCAACCTGTTTTATTGTTGCAGGGTCATGAAAAGAAAGGTTTAATACTTAGGTTTATTACGCTACTGTCAAGCAAACACAGGTACACTTGCTTTATGAGTGCGTTTCAGTGAAAGGGTTCTAGTGGAGACTTGTAGATGTTCAAGTATACCTTTGACTAGTTCAAAGTTGGCAGTTTTTGGAACATGAGCAAAATAAAATGAACTGGTTATCTAGAGTAGTATTTGTCTGTATTTAAGGTCATTGGCTAGCTAAAAAGGCGAACCTACACCCCTGCCTCAAGTCTATTGCAGCCTCTAACTGATTTGCCTCCATCCATCTTTCCATCATCTCTGACCAGATGCCAGTCTGTGCTGAAGGAAAGCATCCCCATAGCATTATGCTGCCGCCATCTTATTTCATGGTGGGGATAGTGTGTTAATTGTGGCGTGTAAAGTTAACTTTCCTTCACACATAGAGTTTGGCTTTTAGACCAAAAAGTTCAATTGACCATAGCACCTTCTTCCACCCCTATAGTACATACTGTAGCTTTAGGCAAATGGGGCTTTCAAAAATCCAATCTTGCGAAGCTTACATAAAGGACACGTTTGTGGAGTACATGAGTAACACAACTAATAGTTGTCCTGTGAGACTCTCTGACCTGAGCTGTGGATATCTGCAGCTCCCCCAGAGTGACCCTGGGCCTCATGGCTTTTTCTCTAAATAGGGCTCTGCTTACCTGGGCTGTCAGTTTAGGTGAAAGGCCATATCTTGCTAGGTTTGCAGTTGTACCATACTCCTTCCACAAATGGATGATGGATTGAACAGTGCTCTGTGGGATGTTCATAGCTTGGGCTATTTAAAACCTAACCCTGCAATATACTTCACCACAACTTTATCCCTGAGCTGTCTGGTGTGTTCTTTGGTTTTAACAGCAATATTGCAGTCCAAGTAAGGTAGCACCACACCACTAGTAAATTTGAAAAAAAAAAAGGATTTTATTTTATTAGACGCTAAACACATGAAAACAGGACAATTATAAACAACCAGATAGCCCTTTACTGGCGAATATAGTCATTATCAGTTTTATCAAGCTGGTTTTCATAATGTTGTTTGTTCATTAATGTTCTCTAACAAACCTCTGAGGCTTCACAGAACAGCTGTAGTTATACTGAGAATAAATTACATGTAGGTGGACTCTATTTATTAATTAGGTAACTTCTGAAGGCAGTTGGTCATTTTTGTCATGGCTATGGATTTTATTTGGAAGTATCAGAGTACAGGGGAGCTAAATACATTTGCACACCACACTTTTCAGTTCCAGTCCAGGTCTTCCCAGTGATGACATGTGGGACGACCTGGACTGGATATAATCAAAAACATTTCTACAGGTGAGTTTCACAGAATTGTATTTTCACTTTCTTTAAAATTGCCACATTGTATTACTGTGATTTTATCACATAAAATCTCAATAAATTGCATTTAAGTTTGTGGCTGTAACATTTAAAAATCTAAAAAAGTTACAGGGTATAAAAACTTTTTCAATGCACTGTACTTTGCCCTAGGAGTGTGTAACCTCTAGATTTTATTGTGCGTCACCTGCTCTTATGCTGCATAGCTGACATTAAAGTGGACCAAAACCCACCTCCAGGGCAGGCTTACTCCCTCCTGCAGGGGCATCCGGAACAGGGATGTTCTGCTCTGTGAAACACCCCGAGTTTCCCATAAATCTTATCTTTTCCCCGAGCCCATGGAGCGTGCGCGACTGGCGCCGGCATCACCTACCTTTTCGGCTGTGCGCGGCCCCGTCCACCGCAACTGAATGGGTGGACATTGCTCGCACATGGGCACGAAGATAGGTAAGTGAGTTAGGCGCATGGCGGGGTTTTACACAGGGGGAAGGACCAAAACCTGGTATAGTGAAAATCCTGGGGACGCACTCTTTTTACAAAATAAGCAGTGGACAATGTGTGAGCAGAATGCCAAGCCCCCAAGAATATGTAGAGCACAATTGGAAACCACTTTCAGAATATACATTAATAAGCAAAGCCTTTGCAGATCCCTGTATATAGCTCAAATATTAATAAGTAGAGCAAAAGTGGATCCCATCATCCATAAAATTAATATGTGGAGTGCAAGCTAGATGGAGTCAATGGCAGCATAAAACCACTAACTGCCTTTCACAGAGCATGCAGGTTTCTTATAACTTATCAATAAACTATGAAATATATATCATGCCGGCTCCACGTTTGTGGGGGCCCTTGGGCAAGAGAGTTTTATTGGGCCCATGGTGTCACCTTTCAGCTCTGCTGCCACAAATGGGTCATCTCCTGCTGCTGATCACCCTCTAGTCCTTGTCAGCTGTCACCTGGTTCTCGCCACCTTCTGCTCTTCCATCAATGGCCCTCCATTCCATGCCACCTTCTCCATTGTTGCTGATCATCCCCTTGTTGCTGAGGCCAGCCATGAACAGGTCTACACACAACACCCGGCATTCGGTGGTTGGGTCCACTGTTAAATTATACCATGGCCAAGTGTGAGCCTAAGTGGGCCCCTAAAGATGCCAGGGGCCCTGGCCCCTGGCAATTGCCCATGTTTGCCCTGTGCTGGCACTGGCCCTGATATTAATGATGGTTAAATGCACATAAAGATAAGCAGATATCTAGAATTGATAATGTAAATATGTATGTAACAATACTAAATATAATATAATATAAATTTAATACTAAATTTTTAAAAGGCATGAGTTATACATTTGTAATATAATTCTTATCTAACATAAGCAGTTTCTATGATCCAAGTTGAAGTACAAGTTTGGACTGGGAATTGTGCTTAGAGATACTTTCCAGACTGCGGTAGGCAGCGCCAGCTTTCTCAGACTGGGAGGCCGATTCATTAATAGCGCCAGGTAGCGACAGATGTGCGCCAGTAGCGTGATTTTCACAGCGCCCGCTAGTATTCGCTGTGCTTGGCCGTTGTTCGCTTGTTGACAGCGACTCAGTCGGTGTGCGGTAATGTTGAATACGGGGTTAGCAGTCGCTGTTTCACAGGTTCCGCGCTGTATGGGTGCGCCTGACAGCGAATGGCCAGAGCGAACGGCTCCCAGCATATTCATTAACAAATCACGCTCAAAAAATTCTCGTGCTGTGAAATGCTTGTTTAAACCCCAGAGCGCTGGCGGCGATGGCTTAAAAGTAGTTTTTAACCCCCAAACAACCATATTTTTTGTTTAAAAAATTAAACAAGTTTTTCTAAACATTTTGTAATATGAATACATTAATATCAGACCTGTAATATCAATTCTGCACACATTTTTTTTTTATTTTTTTTTAACCTTAAAAAAAATATCTAACATTGCCGCAGTGGTCACAGAATTTTTGACAGTTAAAAAAAAAAAAAAAAAAAAAATTAAAATCAATTAATTATGAATATTTAAAGATTGCTCCACTGAAATGCATTGGAGAGCGCCAGGGAGCGACAGGTCATACCTGGCGCTGTGATGGGATTAGTAGCGGCGCTGTTCGTTGCAGTCGGCTACATGATGAATCCCGCGCTAGCTGACGCTCTCGCCGGCGCTAGCCTCATTTAGCGTGATAAATGCGTGATTGTGTCCGCCGCCTGGCGTTCTGGAGTCGGTAGCCGCCGATAGCTGGCGCTACCTGGCGCTAGTCAGACACTACCTGGCGCTAGCCCTTGAAAAAAAAGGCCCTTAATCTTCCATATGGCATCTAAAAACAGTGTATGTCCCTTTCCAGAGCCACACCTAAAAGGACACACCTAGAGCAGAAGGCAGGTAAGTATAATACTTCTCAGTCACACTCTGCATTCCAACCTCACATTCGGCACCCCGATAGCTGCTGCCAGTTCCACTTCCATATAAGCCAGTGTGCTGTTAACCAAGTGAAGTGGGCCCACCCAAGATGCAGTGCACCCTGACTCCTGCCCAGTTTTGCCTTTTGGTGGAGCCGAACACAACTATGTCCACAAGATGAGCATCTGGTATGTTTATCTTTTTTTAGTACAACCACTGGTCATATTAACATAAAGTATTGCAGTCGAAAAATGCCACTACAAGCAAATTAGAGTCTGGATCTAGGGAAAAAGTATAAGTGGTAAACAAGTATTTTTATATATGCGGAACTACATACCAGATCTGAAAGTGGAACCACTGAAAAGAATGCGTGATTGAGATTAGGGCGGCAAAGCTTTGCATACTATAAGAGATAGTTGGGAGGCTGTAAAGCAATAAGGAGAGCCCTGTCTTTGGATAAATATAGAACTGTCATTTGCACACCTTACTAGTCATGATGGGAATTGTCAGTTTCAAGCAGAGGAGTAGGGATGCTGTCACTGTCAGTTCCTCTGCTCGCTAGTCAAATGGCTAAATAACTCCATTCATAATGAAAAATGAGAACAGTCTCCCAGCATTTGTGGGGTTATTGTCTTCTTTTGTGGTGCTGTGCAAAGTAATAGTTTCCCAAAAAAATATAACAAATGATGCCACTGATACTACAAATGGCAGATAAAGGGGTGAATAGCATGGGCAGAAAGGAAAGTGGAAAAAGCAAAAAGAAAGGAAGATTGTGGGAATGTGAAAAAGAGAGATAGCTGGACAGTGTAAAAAAAGGGGAAGAAACGTGGGAAAGAGAAAACAGAGCAGCGAGGTATGAAATAGATATCGGAGCAAATGGAGGAAATTTGGAAAATAGGTTGGATAAGAAAATGAAAGGGAAAAATACTTGGAAGAGGAACATCAAGGTGAAACACAAGATCAGGGGACACACGCAGTGCCTGATGGGATATGGTGCTGCCCATTGGGAGGTCGCCAGGAATCCAAGGGATCTAGTAAATGGATGCCTGGGTGAGGTGAGTACAAACTGCCCAAATGTAAAACCGGAGGGGGAGGGCAGCAGTCTAGTGAGGTTTGGGGGAGGTTTTATCCTCCCCCCGATGTTCCTCTTCAAAGGGAAAGTCAGGTGCAGCCACCACTAAAGGAGCTAGGCGTTACACCAAGAAGTCTTCCAGCGCCTTCTTGCCCCGAGCGGCTCCCCCTCTCACCACGCATTAATAGGTTTAACACTGAATATAACAACACTAGTTGTAAACGTACATATTAAAGGGAAAGTCGACTTTTGATGGCATATTCAAAAATGTATTATTACAGTGTGCCAAAATGATGCCATCAAGGTACTGAGCTAATATAGAATGTTTTAAACATATTCTTATCTTAACAAATGTGTGTTTTATGGAATCAGTTTTTACTACCGCCAAACTGTTGCTACTGCCACCTGTACACCAAGTCTTTACACCAACATCTACAACTAGACAAAGTGCAATTTCTGGGGAAATTGTGTGAAGCGTTCTTGCCTCCACCAGTTCTCTACAACTGGAGTGGGCAGAGTAACTGGGTGGAGTGACTTGAGTAACTGTTGTGTGGTTGGAGGGGCTAGAGTAACTGTGGAAAGGTTTGACTGGGCAGAGTAACTATATGGATTGTTTGGAGTGAGTAAAGACAGTAGGCATTAAATTATGAAGCATTTATATCTTGCTAAATGACTGGCTATGTCATTTGTCTAACCTGGCTGTGTGGGCGGAGCAGCTGTAAAATGAATGTAACGAGCCTGGCTGCAGGTGTGTTCCTATGGCAACACACTCTGAGGTAGCCAGAGAATGCACTTTAAAACACATTTTTAATTCACTGGTGGTTGCCATATTCAAATGGCTGTACCTTCCAAAGTGTACACCCTACAGCAAAGAGCTATACTTTTAATACTGTAAGAATCACAAGACCCAGGCCTACAATGTGGTGTATAGCATGTCTCTGAAATATTAAAAATGAAGGCACAGTCGCAGTCTAGAAATTGCCATTCAAATTTGTGGTGTCTAGAGTGGAGTTTCAATGAATGTCAATGGGAGGTGTGAGTTGCTAACAAAAGGTCATATTGTGAAAACTGTTAGGGCTATGGCTTAGCCTTGGACATTTTTTGTGGCACAGGGATAGCTGAACGTTTTGATACAAGATTTGTGTAGGTGGGCTTAAAAATGAGGGAGAGGTCGCAGTTTAGAAATCATGTCCTGATTTTTCACTTCACACTCATCTCCCACTCTAGTTTTGAACATTCCTCCCATTCATTCCTATGGGAAAATTGCTCCAGAAAAACGCCAATATTTCAGAAACCGTTTGGCGAAACGTTCCACAAAGTAATAGCACACCATTCGGGAACGATCCGCACGTTTTGGTATATTATGGTCTATGTAGTGTAAAAACTGTGGGAGGAGTTACAGTGCAAAATATGGTGGAATAATATATCAGTAAGAACAGTAAGTGATCTTGCCATGCAAGAACACTTAATAAAATATATGAGAAAGAACAATAAGTGATCTTGCCATGCAAGAACACTTAATAATTGAGAAGTGAGTCCTATACTCACAGAACACTGCTGCTGGTAATGTGTAAGGTTAAAAGAGCTCCCTTACCTTAGCCACAGCCATAGCAACATTGTTTTGTATGTACAGGGCTCACTTTTTGGTTTACAGACTTGGTGTATGGTCATCAATAGCAACAGAGTGCAGGCAGTGAAAACTGCTTCCATAAATCAAACATTTGCTTACATAAGAAAAAAATACCAGATTAGCTCAGCACCTTGAGGAAATCCTTTTGGCACAGAAAAGGCCAGCCACCTAAAACTTAACCATAAAAACTCCCCTCCATCCTGGTTCCAGTGCCGGGGGTCTCCTCATCCCCCAGTGGGCTCAGAGAGAGTGTCAGAGGACACCGATCCTCTCTCCTAATCCTGGCTTCTGAAGATCACTTCTGGCTGCGATTGATGGCGTGGGACAGCACCCGGTGATGGAAGGAGGTAAGTGGTTAAAAATATTTATTTATCAAAGGACTTTTGCAAGTGTTTGTTTTTTTTACACTTAACCCTTCATAAAGTAGTAAGGGCAGGAAGGGCCGGCAAGTGTGTTGCCAAACTCCCTGCGCAATTACCTTCAAAGATTACCCCAAAGGCCAGGGGGGTGCCGAAGAGCCTAGTGTCCATGAGGGCTATGTAGCTGGTAGCTTTTAGGACTGGGGGCCAGCCGCTTGGCCACAACGTCCTGGTCTAACAGCCAACATAGCTGGTCCTGTTCTTTTTATTTTTAAGGGTTTAACTCTTGACAGTTATTGCAAGTAAACTGGAAAGTGCAGTTGTATTTTATTTGAAAATCTCTTCTCAGTTTGGAGTGTCTCCTGCACAGGAACGGTTGGTACTGTTGTAATTGGGAGGAATGAAGCTTTAACAAGCAATACGATTTTCTTAAAATTTTATTTAAAAAAGCACATTTTAAAAAAATAGATTTTTTGTTTTTTTTTCCATTAGTTGACCCAATAATATTGAGGAAGCATTGAAAAAAAATAAAAACAACCCCAAACTCTGAAAAAGAAACAATATTTCTCCTGCAATAACCACAGTTAACATGCATACAAATTGCTTGGCAACAAGTGGTAACAAAATCTTTAGGTCGGCTGGCAGTGAAAGGGCTGAATTCACGGCGCTCAAAGGGGTCTCCCGGTATATAAAAAAATTCAAATTGATGGACTGTGGGTTAAACAGAGATAATAATTGTATGTGTCATTATGATGTGAATAAAATAGACTGGATTCACCACAAGTTCTGAGATTACACAGACTGCCTTGGCTGATGTTATGCACAGAAAGTGGGGTAATCCAGAATAACCCCACAATATACCTGTATCAAAATATCCGCACAACCAGAAGTAAAGATTGATAATAACCCTTTATTTTATATATGGGTATTTACAACAAATCTAGGTTACACTGTAAAGTTAAAATCTGAAATTAAAAACACCAGACCCCATGGGTTGTCATAACAAGCTCTAAAATGTTGACATTGAATATAAAGTTCCTATGAGAAATATGTATCCAATTGTGCAGCGTGACTAAGAGGTGCAATCACTAAACAGTTAACCTAGATTCCATATTCTAAACTCAAATATGTGCAAAAAATGCTTCTAAAGTGTCTAAAGCCTATATATCTGTGCAAAACAAGCTTAAAGTGACAAGTGCCAAAAGTATATATGTAAATCTTTACCTCCTGTGCTATTATCAAACATAAGTGAACTGACAATATGAATAACTAGTCGGTACTAAGTTATAGTAAAGTACATCACCGGGTGTAGAGAGCTGTCCTCTAGGGGTCCGGACGGACAGAAACAACGACGCGTTGCGTGATCACAGCTGGATCACTTCCTCAGGCCGTTTCGCCCCTCCCGCCGCCATGCCCGCCTTTTAGCTGCACGGTGTGCGTCTCCGCAGTGACGCGACGTGGGTGCACGCCACCACGCGCCCCGCGCACCCCCCTGATCAGGGAGCGTAAGGGCAACGTGATGGCGCACATCCTCCCCACATCCCCAGAGCGCACCTGCCAGGAAGTGTGGTGCGGGGCCGCGCGCGCGCCCAGCGCCCGGCGCGCAGGCGTACTCCCCTGCAGTAGGAGGCACCCACGTGCCTTGGCTGATGTGACTGAAGGGCAATAAAAATTTGACAGACTTTCTCCCCAATCCTATCCTATAATCCCCCTGATCATTATCCCGCAGCTTACAACATTATGACTTCATTATTACACTGTCATTATTTATGTGTTAGTGGAAAAACAATTGTGCGTGACTGTGTGTCTGGAGGTTACAGATCTGTATAATGCCTGAAGAAGCTTAAAGCGGAACTTCAGTTAAAACCTTAGCCAGGCCCCCGCGCCGTCCTCCCAGTCTTCCGCAGCCGCTGCACGCGAAGAAGCAAAGCCGCACCTCCTGCACAGAGCCAGGGGATGTCTTCCAGCCAAGATAGCAGCTCCCAGGATACGGAGCACTGGAGGAGCGTCACGGGCGCCTGGCTAAGGTATGTTTTTTTTTTCTTTGTAAACCCCCCTCCACCTGTCTCAGTGCCAGGGTAGCGTGTCATAGTTCCATTTTAAGATGGTTTGAAAGCTTGCAAAAAGAAATTGATATAGCAAAAGGATGACAGAGACAATGTGCCAAAAGAGACAAATACAGAGGTCTGCTGTGCCAGCAGAGAGTTTCTTTCCTAAAGGAATATCTGAATGATCTCTCCTGGCACACACTTACAATGAGCTTGGTATGGTGCCCTGTGCAACTACACAGCTCTCATATACCAAAAGCCAGTCATTGTCCTTCTGTTGCCTGATTACTTCATGTTTAGTCCATGGGAATTAGGGAAATATGTACAGGTTTAGATGTAGCTTCCTCAACAAGGACAAAGACTCCTGTACAGAGGTTATCAGACTTAAAGGGAAAGTCCACATTCATTGCCTTCCCTACATCAGATCAGGCCTGCCAGAGGAGCAAGAGTCTCCTCTGCTTACCTTCATTCAGTTCTGTGGTGCATCCGGCTTCCACAATATCAATATCTGAAGCCAGGTGGATTTTCCCTTTAAGCACAATTGGCTTCAAACAGTCTGTTGTTTGATTGTTGGCCGAAATCAAGAACACATTAGGTAAAATGTGCAGAATTCTCTGCTTACTTGGAGACTCCATCCCATCTCCATCTCAACACTCATGGCTCAGGATTACATGAAGGTGCCAATGCACACAGCAGTACTGTACCAGTTGGTCTTTGCTTGGTTTCTATGCCTAAAGAATTGCATTTCTTATGTGCAACCCAGCTTCAGATTCATTGTCTCTTGGGCTCTGTTATAACTTTGTTATGAGCTTGTGCTGCTACCCTAAGACCTTAATCAGTCTTTTCATTTATTATCCATTTCTGCCTGTCTGTGACTTTGACCTGCCTCTCGACTTTCGATTTCTGTCTGCTCTGATCTTACTTCAGCTTTGCCACCCAGTTGCACAACCTTAGATTGCTCTGCAAGGCCAGTCCTTCCACACTATCAGGGCCCTACAGGAGGGGAGGGAGTAAGCCCATGACAGGGGATTCATGTGTTCTCCAACAAAACTGATCCAGAGTCATATTCTCTCTGCATCCTAAATTGTTCCCCCCCAAAACAATGATGGCAAGTTATTTAGGTAGACCACTTTGCTCCAGGTACCCGAATGGATACCGGTAACATTACTTTTGGAGAGTCAGCCTTAGTCTTTAATAGGTTCCATTTCTGACTACTTTACAATTTTATGGTTAAATAAAAGGTATGTGCTTTCATTGCCTCTCTTCTAATTCCCGATCCTTTACTCGAATAGCCAATTCAGCACTTTTTGATAGGCTCATCATGGCCTAATTGAATCATTGTGACTGGAGGATAATAGTATGTCTTCTATATAATTACAGTTTCCCATACTTCCTTTGTGAAAGGTATACCGTCAGGAAGCTTTAAACACTTTATAATTAAACACGTTACAAATTATCCCATTACCAGAACCATCTAAGCAAAACATAAGTTATCCTAATAGAGTAGTAAGCACCACCTTGAGTCCTGACACAGCCTGTACTCCATTTACTGTATCTTCTGACAATGTGGGCTGAGGGGCCGAGAGCTGATAACAAGGAGGGATGCTGTCCCATACTGATGATGTCTGAAAAGCTGATTATCTCTGTAACGAAATAAACATAGCTCTTACCTTATAGCTCCTCAGAGTCCTGAACATGGGTGGATTCCAGCAAAGGCCACGGTCAAGGTTGGTCAGGTCACCTGGAGCTTCACTAGGTTTCAAAGGGACTCAAAAAACAATGAATACCACATACCTATAGTCCCAAGCGACTGATTGACAATATTCTGGGGGTTTGAAACTTACCTCCACTGGAGATCCAGAGCGTGCCATTCCTGTGCTGGTGCTTATGATCGTGTTGCTGCCTATTTGCTTCTTCCTGGTTTCAAGCTGGCCAAACCTGCTCCATTAATTTCAATGGAGGGGGTGTGCTGAGGGTTGACTGACACTAGGAGGGGGGAACACTGGGCTCCAGGCCACGCAGATGGCGGGGACGGGATTGACAGCTGTGCAGGACTGTAGGTGAGTATGTGCTTTTTTTTAAAATGTTTGCCCGAACAGGGACTTTAAAGGCTCTTTGTTGTAAAAGAGGTATCTCTAAAAACCTGTGAAAATAAAATGCTAGTATATAATAGGCTACAGCCTTATATGTTCCCTCCCACCCTGTACATACAGATTGCCTACATTAAAAATCATCCTACCTGCACCTAGTGTGGTTTCTTAGCCTTTAAACATCCAAGATAACGGTACATGGGGTCTCAGGCTGCCTGCAGTAAGGAAGTGTCTTCTAACTATGCCGCACTGCATTCTGGGATTGCTGTCCTTTTCCTGACCACAGTGCTGCTCTTTCTGTGCAGAACCCAGCTATAACCCCACCCCCTGTACTTGCCCACCGCACCTTTCCTCAGCATGTGATTCTTGTGAGGCAAGATGGCATATCCTGGAGTCCTGAACAGAGTTGCAGCCCAGTAGGAGAAAGAATAATAAGTTAGTGACTAAAAACTTCAAATATATTAATTTTAGATGCTGGGGAATAGAATAGAAAAGGGTTTGGGCTTTTCATTAAATGATGTTGAAGGTTTAACTAATATACTGTCATTTCCTAAACATTTGTGAAATGACAGGCACACCACCATAACCTATGATGGGTCAGGATTGTGACCTGACCCATACCTCACACAGAGCCCTGTTTATGTGAGCTGAACAGAAGGCTCATGCATCTGTTCTCCTACGACCCACCAGCACCACCTCATTCATCTGAACCTGATCCTAGGCCCAATTGACCCTAACCCAGGCCTAATTAATCTGAACAACAACCTGATCTACAGCCCAATTCAACTGTACCAGAACCTGACCCAAAACCTGATTTTTTTTGTACCACAACCTGCAACTTTACAACTGACCTAAAATAAATAATTGCTCTGGTGGAACAAATGTGACCGGCCCCTAGATCTCACAGCCCTCTTTTTTTGATTTATAAACTAATCATTAAGAAACCAACACGTATACAAAAAAAATACAACTGTGTTTTAGGACATGCTTCTTTGGATGGTCATATCCCTTTAAGAAGTTGGAGATTATCGCTGCCCACTCCCATCCTTTCCTCTCAGAGAGAAAAACACAAAGCTTCGACTGTACAGCTTCCCGCAAGAACAGTCAATTCTGACCTTACTAAATGCTTCCATTAGTCACACTTTCCCGTGCTGGAAAGGTCTGCCGCCTGTATAAAAGGAATATGACATTAAATCGTTATTAGAGGATCGTTTAAAAAAAGGACCTATGGAGGCCATGAGGCACTTGCAAGTGATTTGCTATTATGGGGATGACACAAGGCCTCCCCGCGAAGGGAAGCGCTAAGGATAAACCACCGGCGGCCAGGCTAATGCTAAGTTTTGTTGTGGTGTACAAACCACCAGTGTTACAGGGGTTTCCCCACACAAAGCCTGGGCATCCCTACTCAGGACCCTACCTAGGGTGCAACCCCCCTCTATATTGCCCTTACCTTCCCAAGCCCAGACATCTCCTGGAAGTAACCAGCGCTGCAGGCTTCATCCACTCCCTGAAGCTCTGCTGACAGCCGACGTGTGGGGGACCCGTTTCGGCTGTCAGCAGAGTTTCCGGGAAGCTGGTTGCACTGTCAGTAACGCACATATAAGAGCTGTCACTGGAGGAATCCTACTCCCTAATATTGTCCTACGTTGACCTAACTGCCGGCTGAAACCGTCAGAATGATCGCTCCTGACAGTGGAGATAATGGAGAGGGACCCTGCCACTAGAGGTACAGTACTGTATGGGTAAGTATAGGTTACATTATGAATAGAGATGAGCGAGTAGTGAAATATTCGAAATTTCGAATTTCGATTCGAATAGACCGCGTTACTCGACTACTCGACCGAATATCGAATCCCATTATAGTCTATGGGAAAAAAATGCTCGACACTTGGAAATCTCAATTCGACCACTTGGAGGTCACCAAGTCCACCCTGAAACATCAGAAAATGATGCCAACACTGCTGGAATGCAACTGGGACAGCAGGGGAAGCATGTCTGGGTGCATATAACGCGCCCAAGTCGCACTATTACGCCACTATCACAGCCTCTCAACAATACACTCCAAACACAATATTACTTCTACGTAAAGTGAGACAAGACAAGGAAACCTTCTTTCCTCTACATTGCCATGGACCCCAAGCCAAACTGTACAAAAAAGAAGAACAAATTCTGCACCCCTTAAAATCACGTTGCCTAATGACAACCACAGATGGCATAGGCAAGGGGGAAAATAAATATACCCCACCCCTAATTGTCATTGTGTGTGTGTGTGTGTGTGTGTGTGTGAGATGTGGTCAGACATGTCCTCTTGTGTCATTGTGTCACCCCAGCAGTAAGGGAAGCTTACAGGAGGAGGTTTGTTACAGTGTGTCACCCCAGCAGTAAGGGAAGCTTACAGGAGGAGGTTTGTTACAGTGTGTCACCCCAGCAGTAAGGGAAGCTTAGAGCTGAGACCTCTTAAAAATTGTGTGGAGGCCCAAGAGCTGAGACCTTTTAAAAATTGTGTGGAGGCCCAAGAGCTGAGACCTCTCAAACATTGTGTGGAGGCCCAAGAGCTGAGACCTTTTAAAAATTGTGTGGAGGCCCAAGAGCTGAGACCTCTCAAACATTGTGTGGAGGCCCAAGAGCTGAGACCTTTTAAAAATTGTGTGGAGGCCCAAGAGCTGAGACCTTTTAAAAATTGTGTGGAGGCCCAAGAGCTGAGACCTTTTAAAAATTGTGTGGAGGCCCAAGAGCTGAGACCTTTTAAAAATTGTGTGGAGGCCCAAGAGCTGAGACCTTTTAAAAATTGTGTGGAGGCCCAAGAGCTGAGACCTCTCAAACATTGTGTGGAGGCCCAAGAGCTGAGACCTTTTAAAAATTGTGTGGAGGCCCAAGAGCTGAGACCTCTCAAACATTGTGTGGAGGCCCAAGAGCTGAGACCTCTCAAACATTGTGTGGAGGCCCAAGAGCTGAGACCTTTTAAAAATTGTGTGGAGGCCCAAGAGCTGAGACCTTTTAAAAATTGTGTGGAGGCCCAAGAGCTGAGACCTTTTAAAAATTGTGTGGAGGCCCAAGAGCTGAGACCTTTTAAAAATTGTGTGGAGGCCCAAGAGCTGAGACCTCTCAAACATTGTGTGGAGGCCCAAGAGCTGAGACCTTTTAAAAATTGTGTGGAGGCCCAAGAGCTGAGACCTCTCAAACATTGTGTGGAGGCCCAAGAGCTGAGACCTTTTAAAAATTGTGTGGAGGCCCAAGAGCTGAGACCTCTCAAACATTGTGTGGAGGCCCAAGAGCTGAGACCTTTTAAAAATTGTGTGGAGGCCCTAGAGCTGAGACCTTTTAAAAATTGTGTGGAGGCCCAAGAGCTGAGACCTTTTAAAAATTGTGTGGAGGCCCAAGAGCTGAGACCTTTTAAAAATTGTGTGGAGGCCCAAGAGCTGAGACCTCTCAAACATTGTGTGGAGGCCCAAGAGCTGAGACCTTTTAAAAATTGTGTGGAGGCCCTAGAGCTGAGACCTCTCAAACATTGTGTGGAGGCCCAAGAGCTGAGACCTCTCAAACATTGTGTGGAGGCCCAAGAGCTGAGCACTTATTAGTGCTGCAGCTACGGCTGCTTTAGTGAGGGGTAGCTGCTGCTGCTGGAATAGGGACAGAAAGACTTCAGTGGTGTATTACCACCTATATACAAAACTATATACACTCTGCTCAAAACGGCTGCTTTAGTGAGGGGTAGCTGCTGATGCTGGAATAGGGACAGAAAGACTTCAGTGGTGTATTAGCACCTATATACAAAACTATATTTTGCACTACTGTTTTGTGTCCTCTGTGCCAACAAAACACTGTTTTATACACGGTGCGTATAGGCACCATTTCACCTTCTGGCAGTATACGGCTGTATAGCCAGGTGTTCTTAAAAATATATTTATATTTGGCACTACTGTTTTGTGTCCTCTGTGCCAACAAAACACTGTTTTATACACGGTGCGTATAGGCACCATTTCACCTTCTGGCAGTATACGGCTGTATAGCCAGGTGTTCTTCTTAAAAATATTTTTATATTTGGCATAACGCGTGGCCCAAAAAGTAAAACGTCTGAAATGCGGAGGGCTAGCGCAAAGGGACGTGGACGAGGATGGGGGCGCGGAAATGCTGGTGGGGGCACAAACCGCGTTGAAGCCAGTGGGGATACAATGCGTGCTGGTGAGGGGCAGCCAGCATTACGCTCATCCAGCTTCCCTGCCTTTATGGGACAGTTATGCGGGGGGCGGGGTACACCTCTGTTAAGGCCTGAGCAGCGTGAACAGGTGGTGCAATGGATGGCCGATAACGCTTCCAGTCACTTGTCCACCACCCAGTCATCCACACAGTCTCACTCTGACCCTCCTTCCTCCCAACCTTGACCCCTCCCAGGACCTCTTTTCGGGTCCTTTTCCAGATGTGCTGCAAGAATCCCAGGAGCTAGCAGAGGAATTTGTTTGTAGTGATGCCCAAGCACTTGAGTATCCGCCATCTGCTAGTGATGTGGACCCGGAACCAGCATCTGCTATCATGAGCGATGATGATGATGAGACGCAGTTGCCATCAAGGGAGGCTGTTGGAATGTCCAGTGGGCAGGAGGAGGAGCAGAGAGAGGAAGTGGAAGAGGAGGTGGTGGACGACGAAATGACCGACCCCACTTGGACAGGGGTGATGTCCAGCGGGGAAAGCAGTGGAGATACGGTCTGCGCATCACCGAATAAGGCAGCAAAAAGCAGAGGACAGTCCAGAGGCAGAGGACAGTCCAGACAGAGAAGGCAGGCCACAGCCAGCAGGGCCGAAGCTCTTCCCGGCAGCAGGCAGTCGCGCGAAGCTCCCCCATCGAGGCCTCGTACTTCTGTGGTGTGGAGATTTTTTAACGTTTGCGCGGATGACAAACTGAGCGCGGTTTGCGCAATCTGCCACTCAAAACTGAGTAGGGGCTCTGAGAAGAGCAATCTGACCACCTCAGGCATGCGCCGTCACTTGGAATTCAAGCACTGGGCTGAGTGGGAGAGAGCAAACGCAATACAACCTGCGCCCCGTCTTGCTGCCACTGCCTCTTCCCCTTTGTTGTGTGCTGCCACTGCGGTCCAGACCTCCAGCCAGGACACCTCCACATCTGCCTCTGCCTCGGCTACTTTGGGGCCTTCTCCTTCAGCCCCACCTTCCCCCGCATCTTCGTCTGCACCTTCCATCTCCTCGTCCCATCAACTGTCCATCTCGCAGGCGTTCAACCGCAGGCGGAAGTACGCCTCCAGTCACCCCCAAGCCCAAGCCTTAACCTGCCTCATCTCCAAACTGCTGGCCCTGGAGATGTTGCCGTTTAGGCTTGTGGAGACGCAGGCCTTCCGCGACCTGATGGCGGCTGCCGCACCTCGCTATTCCGTCCCTAGCCGCCACTATTTTTCCCGGTGTGGCGTCCCCGCCCTGCACCAGCACGTGTCGCGTAACATCAGGCGGACCCTGAGGTACGCAGTCAGCGCAAAGGTCCACTTGACCACCGACTCGTGGACAAGCGCTTGCGGCCAAGGACGCTACATCTCTTTGACGGCACACTGGGTGAATGTTGTGGAAGCGGGGACGGGGTCGCAAACAGGGACGGCCTACATACCACCCCCGCCCAAGATTGCCAGCACAGGTTCTGATAGACCCCCCTCCTCCTCCTCCTCCTCCTCCTCCTCCTCCTCCTCCTCCTCCTCCTCATCCTCCTCATCCTCCTCCTCATCCTCCTCCTCATCCTCCTCCTCCTCATCCTCCTCCTCATCCTCCTCCTCCTCCTCCTCCTCCTCCTCTGCCTTAACATCGCCCTCAGCCCCTAGCTGGAAGCGTTGCAGCACTGGCACGGGGAGACGTCAGCAGGCGGTGCTTAAGCTCATCAGCTTGGGCGACAGGAAGCACAGCGCCGCAGAGGTGAGGCATGCCATATTGCAGCAGACAGAGATGTGGCTGTCGCCGCTGCAGCTAGGACCAGGCATGGTCGTGTGCGATAACGGCCGTAACCTGGTGGCGGCTCTGGAGCTTGCAGAACTCAATCACGTACCATGCCTGGCCCACGTTTTTAATTTGGTAGTACAAAAGTTTCTAAAGACTTACCCCAACCTGGCAGAGCTACTGGTCAAAGTGCGGCGCTTGTGCGCTCACTTTCGGAAGTCAACTGTAGCTGCTGCTAGCTTAAAAAAAAATCCAGCAACGCCTCCATTTGCCTCAACATCGGCTGTTGTGCGACCTGCCCACTCGCTGGAATTCCACCTATTGCATGTTGGCCAGGGTGTGTGAGCAGCAGAAAGCATTGATGGAGTACCAGATGATGCATCCACGCGTGCCTCCAACTCAGCTCCCTCAGTTTGCCAACCACGAGTGGCCATGGATGGCAGACATATGCGATGTATTGCGTATCTTTGAGGAGTCCACTAAGAAGGTCAGCAGCGAGGACGCTATAGTGAGCGTAACCATCCCGCTCCTAGGCGTCCTTAAAGAATCGCTCATCGCAATAAGGGAGAACGCATTGCACACAGAGGAGATGGGGGTAGGAGGAGACGCAACGCAGGTAGACAGTCAGACCACACTTTTGTCTGCTGCTCGGTGGCAGTTGCAGGAGGAGGATGAGGAGGAGGAGGACAACGTGGAGGTGGCTGTGGAAGAGGATGCTGGCGGCGAGGGTAGCAGTCAGGCTGTGTGCGTCCCATTGGTTCAGCGCGGATGGGGCGGAGAGGAGGAGGAAGAGGAGGAAATGGAAAATGATCCTTCTGGTGGGGGCAGTGACGTCATGCCTACTCAGAGTCTGGCACACATGGCTGACTTCATGCTGGGCTGCTTTTCCCGGGACATACGTGTTGTCCGGATATTGGAGAACAAACTATACTGGGTCTTCGCACTCCTGGACCCCCGGTATAAAGATAACTTCTCCTCTTTTATTCCGGTAGAGGAGAGGACGAATCGATTACTGGAATACCAGAGGGAACTCTTGCAGAACATGATGCAGATTTTCCCACCCAGCATCGCTGGCGGCAGAGAGGAGAGTGTCTCCCAGAGTCTGACAACATCGATCAGGCCCACAGCCACCAGGGGAACACTCTCCAAGGTGTGGGACACGTTCATGTCACCCCCTCGTGCAACTTCCATCACTGCGGGGCCCGCTATCAGCAGGAGGGACAAGTATCGGCGGATGTTGCGGGACTACCTGGCAGACCACACCCCTGTCCTCCCCGATCCCTCGGCGACCTACACTTACTGGGTCTCCAAGTTGGACACGTGGCTGGAACTGTCCCTGTACGCCTTGGAGGTGCTTGCCTGCCCTGCCGCCAGCTTGCTATCAGAAAGGGTGTGTTCAGCGCAGCCGGGGGCATTATAACCGATAAGCGCAGCCGCCTGTCAACCGACAGTGCCGACAGGCTGACGCTAATCAAAATGAACAGCAAGTGGATTGACCCGGACTTTGCTTGTACAACAGTGGAAAGCAGCCAAGAGTGAAGTGCCATCTGTATGAAGTGCCATTTCCTCCTCCTCCTCCTCCTCCTCCTCCTTAACCGCCGTAGAATTGCTGTATTAATGAAAAAAATTATGGCTCACCTCTTAGGCTTAATACAATCAATTTTTAAGAGGTCTCAACTCTTGGGCCTCCACACAATTTTTAAAAGGTCTCAGCTCTTGGGCCTCCACACAATTTTTAAGAGGTCTCAGCTCTTGGGCCTCCACACAATTTTTAAGAGGTCTCAGCTCTTGGGCCTCCACACAATTTTTAAGAGGTCTCAGCTCGTGGGCCTCCACACAATTTTTAAAAGGTCTCAGCTCTTGGGCCTCCACACAATTTTTAAAAGGTCTCAGCTCTTGGGCCTCCACACAATGTTTGAGAGGTCTCAGCTCTTGGGCCTCCACACAATTTTTAAAAGGTCTCAGCTCTTGGGCCTCCACACAATTTTTAAGAGGTCTCAGCTCGTGGGCCTCCACACAATTTTTAAAAGGTCTCAGCTCTTGGGCCTCCACACAATGTTTGAGAGGTCTCAGCTCTTGGGCCTCCACACAATTTTTAAAAGGTCTCAGCTCTTGGGCCTCCACACAATTTTTAAAAGGTCTCAGCTCTTGGGCCTCCACACAATTTTTAAAACATAGCAGCCCTAATAAGGGCTCTCAATGACTCTCTTGTCTTCTGGTAGCTGGTATATATGGTGGTAAATGCGATATTCTGAGCTTCTGGGGCCCTGCCTGACTACATAGGATATGAGATATATACTGTTCAACATAGCAGCACTAATAAGGGATTAAGGACTGTCTTGTCTTCTGGTAGCTGGTATATATGGTGGTAAAAGGTATATTCTGAGCTTCTGGGGCCCTGCCTGACTAAATAGAAAATGAGCTATATACTGTTCAGCGTAGCAGCCCTAATAAGGGCTCTTAAGGACTGTCTTGTCTTCTGGTAGCTGGTATATATGGTGGTAAAAGGTATATTCTGAGCTTCTGGGGCCCTGCCTGACTAAATAGAAAATAAGCTATATACTGTTCAGCGTAGCAGCCCTAATAAGGGCTATTAAGGACTGTCTTGTCTTCTGGTAGCTGGTATATATGGTGGTAAAAGGTATATTCTGAGCTTCTGGGGCCCTGCCTGACTACATAGAATATGAGCTATATACTGTTCAACATAGCAGCACTAATAAGGGATTAAGGACTGTCTTGTCTTCTGGTAGCTGGTATATATGGTGGTAAAAGGTATATTCTGAGCTTCTGGGGCCCTGCCTGACTAAATAGAAAATGAGCTATATACTGTTCAGCGTAGCAGCCCTAATAAGGGCTATTAAGGACTGTCTTGTCTTCTGGTAGCTGGTATATATGGTGGTAAAAGGTATATTCTGAGCTTCTGGGGCCCTGCCTGACTAAATAGAAAATGAGCTATATACTGTTCAGCGTAGCAGCCCTAATAAGGGCTATTAAGGACTGTCTTGTCTTCTGGTAGCTGGTATATATGGTGGTAAAAGGTATATTCTGAGCTTCTGGGGCCCTGCCTGACTAAATAGAAAATGAGCTATATACTGTTCAACATAGCAGCACTAATAAGGGATTAAGGACTGTCTTGTCTTCTGGTAGCTGGTATATATGGTGGTAAAAGGTATATTCTGAGCTTCTGGGGCCCTGCCTGACTAAATAGAAAATGAGCTATATACTGTTCAGCGTAGCAGCCCTAATAAGGGCTATTAAGGACTGTCTTGTCTTCTGGTAGCTGGTATATATGGTGGTAAAAGGTATATTCTGAGCTTCTGGGGCCCTGCCTGACTAAATAGAAAATGAGCTATATACTGTTCAGCGTAGCAGCCCTAATAAGGGCTATTAAGGACTGTCTTGTCTTCTGGTAGCTGGTATATATGGTGGTAAAAGGTATATTCTGAGCTTCTGGGGCCCTGCCTGACTAAATAGAAAATGAGCTATATACTGTTCAACATAGCAGCACTAATAAGGGATTAAGGACTGTCTTGTCTTCTGGTAGCTGGTATATATGGTGGTAAAAGGTATATTCTGAGCTTCTGGGGCCCTGCCTGACTAAATAGAAAATGAGCTATATACTGTTCAGCGTAGCAGCCCTAATAAGGGCTATTAAGGACTGTCTTGTCTTCTGGTAGCTGGTATATATGGTGGTAAAAGGTATATTCTGAGCTTCTGGGGCCCTGCCTGACTAAATAGAAAATGAGCTATATACTGTTCAACATAGCAGCACTAATAAGGGATTAAGGACTGTCTTGTCTTCTGGTAGCTGGTATATATGGTGGTAAAAGGTATATTCTGAGCTTCTGGGGCCCTGCCTGACTAAATAGAAAATGAGCTATATACTGTTCAACATAGCAGCACTAATAAGGGATTAAGGACTGTCTTGTCTTCTGGTAGCTGGTATATATGGTGGTAAAAGGTATATTCTGAGCTTCTGGGGCCCTGCCTGACTAAATAGAAAATGAGCTATATACTGTTCAACATAGCAGCACTAATAAGGGATTAAGGACTGTCTTGTCTTCTGGTAGCTGGTATATATGGTGGTAAAAGGTATATTCTGAGCTTCTGGGGCCCTGCCTGACTAAATAGAAAATGAGCTATATACTGTTCAGCGTAGCAGCCCTAATAAGGGCTATTAAGGACTGTCTTGTCTTCTGGTAGCTGGTATATATGGTGGTAAAAGGTATATTCTGAGCTTCTGGGGCCCTGCCTGACTAAATAGAAAATGAGCTATATACTGTTCAGCGTAGCAGCCCTAATAAGGGCTCTTAAGGACTGTCTTGTCTTCTGGTAGCTGGTATATATGGTGGTAAAAGGTATATTCTGAGCTTCTGGGGCCCTGCCTGACTAAATAGAAAATGAGCTATATACTGTTCAACATAGCAGCACTAATAAGGGATTAAGGACTGTCTTGTCTTCTGGTAGCTGGTATATATGGTGGTAAAAGGTATATTCTGAGCTTCTGGGGCCCTGCCTGACTAAATAGAAAATGAGCTATATACTGTTCAGCGTAGCAGCCCTAATAAGGGCTATTAAGGACTGTCTTGTCTTCTGGTAGCTGGTATATATGGTGGTAAAAGGTATATTCTGAGCTTCTGGGGCCCTGCCTGACTAAATAGAAAATGAGCTATATACTGTTCAGCGTAGCAGCCCTAATAAGGGCTCTTAAGGACTGTCTTGTCTTCTGGTAGCTGGTATATATGGTGGTAAAAGGTATATTCTGAGCTTCTGGGGCCCTGCCTGACTAAATAGAAAATGAGCTATATACTGTTCAACATAGCAGCACTAATAAGGGATTAAGGACTGTCTTGTCTTCTGGTAGCTGGTATATATGGTGGTAAAAGGTATATTCTGAGCTTCTGGGGCCCTGCCTGACTAAATAGAAAATGAGCTATATACTGTTCAACATAGCAGCACTAATAAGGGATTAAGGACTGTCTTGTCTTCTGGTAGCTGGTATATATGGTGGTAAAAGGTATATTCTGAGCTTCTGGGGCCCTGCCTGACTAAATAGAAAATGAGCTATATACTGTTCAGCGTAGCAGCCCTAATAAGGGCTATTAAGGACTGTCTTGTCTTCTGGTAGCTGGTATATATGGTGGTAAAAGGTATATTCTGAGCTTCTGGGGCCCTGCCTGACTAAATAGAAAATGAGCTATATACTGTTCAGCGTAGCAGCCCTAATAAGGGCTATTAAGGACTGTCTTGTCTTCTGGTAGCTGGTATCTATGGTGGTAAAAGGTATATTCTGAGCTTCTGGGGCCCTGCCTGACTAAATAGAAAATGAGCTATATACTGTTCAGCGTAGCAGCCCTAATAAGGGCTCTTAAGGACTGTCTTGTCTTCTGGTAGCTGGTATATATGGTGGTAAAAGGTATATTCTGAGCTTCTGGGGCCCTGCCTGACTAAATAGAAAATGAGCTATATACTGTTCAGCGTAGCAGCCCTAATAAGGGCTCTTAAGGACTGTCTTGTCTTCTGGTAGCTGGTATATATGGTGGTAAAAGGTATATTCTGAGCTTCTGGGGCCCTGCCTGACTAAATAGAAAATGAGCTATATACTGTTCAACATAGCAGCACTAATAAGGGATTAAGGACTGTCTTGTCTTCTGGTAGCTGGTATATATGGTGGTAAAAGGTATATTCTGAGCTTCTGGGGCCCTGCCTGACTAAATAGAAAATGAGCTATATACTGTTCAACATAGCAGCACTAATAAGGGATTAAGGACTGTCTTGTCTTCTGGTAGCTGGTATATATGGTGGTAAAAGGTATATTCTGAGCTTCTGGGGCCCTGCCTGACTAAATAGAAAATGAGCTATATACTGTTCAACATAGCAGCACTAATAAGGGATTAAGGACTGTCTTGTCTTCTGGTAGCTGGTATATATGGTGGTAAAAGGTATATTCTGAGCTTCTGGGGCCCTGCCTGACTAAATAGAAAATGAGCTATATACTGTTCAGCGTAGCAGCCCTAATAAGGGCTATTAAGGACTGTCTTGTCTTCTGGTAGCTGGTATATATGGTGGTAAAAGGTATATTCTGAGCTTCTGGGGCCCTGCCTGACTAAATAGAAAATGAGCTATATACTGTTCAGCGTAGCAGCCCTAATAAGGGCTCTTAAGGACTGTCTTGTCTTCTGGTAGCTGGTATATATGGTGGTAAAAGGTATATTCTGAGCTTCTGGGGCCCTGCCTGACTAAATAGAAAATGAGCTATATACTGTTCAACATAGCAGCACTAATAAGGGATTAAGGACTGTCTTGTCTTCTGGTAGCTGGTATATATGGTGGTAAAAGGTATATTCTGAGCTTCTGGGGCCCTGCCTGACTAAATAGAAAATGAGCTATATACTGTTCAACATAGCAGCACTAATAAGGGATTAAGGACTGTCTTGTCTTCTGGTAGCTGGTATATATGGTGGTAAAAGGTATATTCTGAGCTTCTGGGGCCCTGCCTGACTAAATAGAAAATGAGCTATATACTGTTCAACATAGCAGCACTAATAAGGGATTAAGGACTGTCTTGTCTTCTGGTAGCTGGTATATATGGTGGTAAAAGGTATATTCTGAGCTTCTGGGGCCCTGCCTGACTACATAGAAAATGAGCTATATACTGTTCAACATAGCAGCACTAATAAGGGATTAAGGACTGTCTTGTCTTCTGGTAGCTGGTATATATGGTGGTAAAAGGTATATTCTGAGCTTCTGGGGCCCTGCCTGACTAAATAGAAAATGAGCTATATACTGTTCAGCGTAGCAGCCCTAATAAGGGCTATTAAGGACTGTCTTGTCTTCTGGTAGCTGGTATATATGGTGGTAAAAGGTATATTCTGAGCTTCTGGGGCCCTGCCTGACTAAATAGAAAATGAGCTATATACTGTTCAGCGTAGCAGCCCTAATAAGGGCTCTTAAGGACTGTCTTGTCTTCTGGTAGCTGGTATATATGGTGGTAAAAGGTATATTCTGAGCTTCTGGGGCCCTGCCTGACTAAATAGAAAATAAGCTATATACTGTTCAGCGTAGCAGCCCTAATAAGGGCTATTAAGGACTGTCTTGTCTTCTGGTAGCTGGTATATATGGTGGTAAAAGGTATATTCTGAGCTTCTGGGGCCCTGCCTGACTAAATAGAAAATGAGCTATATACTGTTCAGCGTAGCAGCCCTAATAAGGGCTATTAAGGACTGTCTTGTCTTCTGGTAGCTGGTGGTAAAAGGTATATTCTGAGTTTCTGGGGCCCTGCCTGACTAAATAGAAAATGAGCTATATACTGTTCAGCGTAGCAGCCCTAATAAGGGCTCTTAAGGACTGTCTTGTCTTCTGGTAGCTGGTATAGATGGTGGTAAAAGCGATATTCCGAGCTTCTGGGGCCCTGCCAGCGACAGCCTGTCTTTCCCTGCTGTGAGCGTCTGTCCCTCACTAAGTTCAAGCTGCTAATGCTGACGAAGAGGAAGTGCTGAGTTTTGTATATTCGAGGTCACATGGTTTTTCCAGCCAATGCGTGTAGACGCCGTTTTCGCGATGCCAGCGTCCTCCCAGGACCTGTCCCACCCCCCCTGCATGGTGATTGGTGTAAAAAACGCGCCAGGGAAGGTGGGAGGGGAAACGAATTGTGAGTGCGCCATCGCCGCTGTACTCGATCGAAATCGAGTATGACGAACAGCGTAGTATTCGATCGAATACCGGCTCGGTCGAATACTACTCGCTCATCACTAATTATGAATAATGTAATAAAATATTAAGAATAATACATTTTTATATTTTGTGTATTACTTATTAGAGCTACACATTGCACTGTCCCATCTGTTTTCAAAAAGACCCAGCAGTTTCTGAGTTATTTGTAAAAGTATTAGAGCATTGGAGATGAGGAGAATCAGTGGGTGTGGCAACAGCGATGTGATATAAGCACACTGTGTGCATTACATATATCATAGTAAAAAATAAGTGCATTGTTGTGCCTCAAGTTATTACTGCTAGAACATAGTGTGACCAGAAAAAGGGGGTGAGAGATGGTGCAAGCTAAGAGCGTCTCTAGCCTGCCAGCACATAGTGTGACCAGAGAGGAGGGAGGAGGAGGGTGGGGTTTCATAGCTGCAGAGAGAGGCAGCCAATAAGGACGTCTCGGGAGGGAGTGGGGGATCTTTCCATTCTCGTTCCACTGAAGGTTGATTGAAGGACCAGGTCAGCAGGGTGAAGACTGAAAGCTGAATGAGTAAGAGATTTACTCACTAAGTAAACTGACATAGCAGGAAGGAGAGCACTACTCACTAAGTAGACCCACATAGCAGGAAGGAGAATGCTGGAGGGACTGGGGGGGGGGGGGGGGGGACGGACTCCTAAACTAGTTCACAGGGTAGGGGAGCATCAAGCCACCTGCCCAACATCCCGGTGGGTGGCTTGCAGGCACCCTCACATTAATACCCCCACCCCAATGACCAGGGGGTGCCAAAGAGCACAATGTCTGCCTTGCAGGAAGAGCACCGGGGGACTTGCCAAAAGGCATAGAGGCCAGTAAGGTTTGCCAATTCCTTTGTCCAGATTCTAAGTTTGGTAACATTCAAGTCAAATTCAGCAATCTTGCTCTTCATTGCTTCTGGCATAAAAAAATGTGCCAAAAAGAATTAGAGCGACAGTTCTAGATTGGAGACTACTGGGATCATGACATTGATACCATCATGTTGCTAGGGATATCAGCTTCACACAGTGGACCCCAGGAAGAGCCCTGCAGTGGCTCATGAAGCCTATCTGACCCAGAAGCTCAGAATCCATAACGCAAGATACCTAGAGAGTTTCACATATAATGGAATCCTGAAATTCACACTGGGAAATATTATAAGGGCCTCCGACTAGGTATCGTGTAGCTTTAGTTCTAGGGCTGAACCTCAGTCTGCGCATGCACAGGTAAAGAAAGTGATGGCCATGCCCAAACATCTATGTTTATTGAACATGCACAAATTCCTGTGCAGATACTGTAAGTTTGCCTTTGCAGAATCATTTGCAACAGGTCCTTCTGGACATTGGTTCGAGTGCACATGCATGCACAAACTTTGGTTTGTGATTCACAGATATGTGCACATGCACGAAAGCCTTTAAATATGTAACTAAGGCACCAAGATGGAGCCAGAAGATTTTAATAAGATCTTTCATGTTCAGCCTTTGCCTGTTTTGTTGAGTAACCTTGTTTCCAGATTCTGCTTACTAATTGCTGGCTATTGCGTAGATTATCTACTACGCCACTCACTGCCTGCCCAGAACATTTTCTACAGACTTTTGACTACCATTATTGTCTGCCAACTACCGATGACATTGGCTGGTTTACATCTGACCTTGCTCTTGCTTTCCAGTGCCTGCGAGTCTAGTATAAGGCAATCACTGTTTGTCTACATTGACCCGTTGTTCTCATGGAGCACAAGTTGCTTGCAAGTCAAGCTTATTTTCCCTTCGGGGAGTCTCTAGCGAGGGTTGCCCTTAAATTCTGAGCTACTGGGTTGAGTCTTGGGTTCTAGGTAGTAGTGTCAGCCCTCCCAGTAGTAAAAACTCTGCTTTTCCGCAGTCAGAACTCACCCGAGGCATGATAGCCCCACAGATATACAGGCTGGCCTCAGAACCAAGCCACTTTGCCAGGAGGCGTGTGACACTAAGCCTTCCTCCAGCTTTTCATTGGAGGTGATACAAATTGATAAATTGTGACTCATACCATAGTAACATAGGAGTATAGTAACATAGTATGTAAGGCTGAATAAAGACTTTAGTCCATCCAGTTCAGCCTGTTTATCTCCTTCCAGTGGTATGGTAACTGGAAATGTTATTACATGCTAGGAAGGCATCCAGGCCACTTTTCAACGCTTTTACTGTATCCTTCATTACTACCTCCTCTGGCAGAGAGTTCCATATTCTCACTGTTCTAACAGAGAAGAATCCCCTCCTATGTCGGTGGAAAATGCACCTTTCCTCTAACCTTAGTGGATGCCCAACAACTATCCTTGGACATTTCATAGCCAAACTACATTTAAGAGCTGTGGCCCTGTATATGACTAGACTCTTTTTATCAGGAACTCCACTTTCGGCCTATCTCAAAAGAACGTTTTAGTAATATTTATTCTGTCATTTCCTTTTTAATTAACTATCTATATTGCCTTTTGTAAATCCCTCATTTTATAGCTAATTGCACAATTTCTGTCTCCCTTTTATGGAAGTAAATTGTACATAGCTGAACTTCTGAGTGCTCTATTTACACTTGTTTTAATTAAGTTTATTGTATATGGAAGGCTTGGTTAATCACTTTATTATTTCCGTCTGTAGTGGAAGTAAGTTACACAGATCCTTTTTTGCTACCATTGGGAGTAGGTGGATTGGGCCCTACCTGACACAGAGTTGCCAAGGAATGTTCAGTCTAATTTAATTGCATGTAGCTTCAGCAAACTGAGGTGAGAGCTGGCTTTTTGCTCTAACAAGTAACCCCCCCCCCCCCAAGTTCAGAGCAGGTCCATGCGTCACGTAGCCCCTTTGTTTATAGTTTAAGAGAATGGCAGCACGGATGGATCTGACATTGTCAGACGGGTGACTGTCAGGATGACTCAGGGTACAATGAAGCATCCCAAATTTTCTTGTCAGAAAAGTGATATCCTGTATAACATGTCAGCGAGAGGCGCAGGCCACAGGCATCACTAATTGAATGAAAGAATACCCGCACTGAATTGCAATCAGGAGCCTCGATTAGAGCACTTGGGATTGACTCACAGCCATCAGGACTGATGGTAACTCTTTGTTGTCTAAAGGAAACAGCAGGGCCGGCATTGTGGGGGGCAAACCAGGCTTACCCATATGGCTCCTGATTTAAAATGCCTTGCTGCCCATGCTATATAGTAAGCCTGACTGGGCAGAACTACTTACCACTTCTGCATTTCATTGATGGCAATAGCTGGTTTGGGCGCCATATGATTGCTGGACATTAACTGGGTTTGTGAGGTGATCTTGCACCCCGCTGGCAGTCATGTCTTCAAGCTGCAGGGGGATTTTCTTGGTCTGCTTTAAGCTTACAGAAATAGATTTTCTTTATCATTCCAATGATGAGATACTGTAACTTACTAATCAGATATCACTGACTTATCCTGCGCTCTCCAGAAGGGATGGACCCCGAAATGGGTTGCTCCATCCATTCAACCAGGAATTCAGTCAGAATCAGAAATGAATGACACGCATCGCTAAAAGGAGGAGGTGCAGCAGCCATTTATCACTAGCCCATATGCTTTCCTACTGGCACAACTAAAGAGAATATGACACAAGGGTCCCGTTATCCCAAATATTCGGAAAAGTGATCTGATTTATGGTCATGCCAGAATTGCAGCTGCTGTGCATATGGCTCACCCCTAGGACGGCTTTGCCATAGTTTTCAGCTTAGCTTATTTCAGGAGTTAAGGCAGACTTAAACCTTAATTTCCAACCTGGTCCACAGGACACTAAACTATCCTCAGCCACCTCTTCACACCATATAGGCACCCTGTGTTAGGAAGATACTTTTTTCCTAGCAGTGTTCTATTGGACCGAGGAAAGGAAACTAACTACCCTACCCCTTCACGTAATCACAGAGCCCTGAGAGAGATACTTGCCATTTCCTAATTAAGGTATTTTGCAAGTCAAGTCATAAAAAAATAATCAGCAGCTTATAGAATGACTCCAGCGCTGTCCTTCCACCTCTGCCTGCCTCCTTAGTGATGAAAATCACTTCATCATTCTGCTTTCAGTCCCCAGCCGGCTGATGTGGTCCATCAATCAACCTTTGGAGACAAAGAATGGAAACACCCCGCACTCCCTTCTCAGATGTCCTGAAACCCCACCCTCCTCTCTTATCTCTGTAACTGTGAACCGCTTGCCTATGCTGCTAAGTGCAGCGAGCAGTGCTACGTTCAGAAGTCTCATGTCTGGCTACCTGACAGCCCACATCAACCAGCTGCTATCACACTACCAGCCCTCTCACACTTTACACCCGCTCCCACCTTCTGCACTCTCCTCTTTTGCAACCACCCTTCTCACCCTCTGCAGCCGCTCTGACATCCTGCAGTCACTCTCACCCCTGTCTGCTCAGCGATCAGCCCCGCCCTGGGCAGCACAGGTTGTGGAGCTCTCCAATCAGCCCCACCTGGGCGGCACAGGTGGGGGGCTCTCCAACCAGCCCAGCCCCAGGCAGCACAGGTTGTGGGTCTCTTTAATCAGCCCCACCTGGGCGGCACAGCTGGGGGGCTCTCCGGTCAGCCCAGCCCCAGGCAGCACAGGTTGTGGGGCTCTCCAATCAGCCCTGCCTGGGCGGCATAGGTAGGGAGCTCTCCGTTCAGCCCCGGCAGGGTGACACAGGTGGGGGGGGCTCTCCGATCAGCCCAGCCCCAGGCAGCACAGGTTGTGGGGCTCTCCAGTCAGCCCTGCCTGGGCGGCATAGGCAGGGGGCTCTCCGTTCAGCCCCGGCAGGGTGACACAGGTGAGGGGGGCTCTCCGATCAGCCCAGTCCCGGGTAGCACAGGTGGGGGGCTCTCAGATCAGCCTGACTCCGACGTCACAGGTAGGGGGCTCTATGATCAGCCCAGCCCCAGGTAGCATAGGTGGGTGGCTCTCAGATCAGCCTGACTCCGGGTGGCACAGATGAGGGGGCTCTTTGATCAAGTTTACACAATCTCTGATCTTTGAGCTGTAAAACAGTCCGATAAAGTGTACCCCACGCTGTCAAAAGTCCTCAGAACTGTTTCACACAGTTTTTATCACAACATAAAAAGTGGAAAAGGTTTTTTGAATGCAGGACATTTAAGCGTAGGACAAATCAAGCGCAATATGTCTCCCATGTATTTGGGAGTGCGTGCATGTGCTTGGGGTGTATGCATGTGTTTGAGAGTGCGTCCATGTGCTTAGGGGTCTGTGCATGTGTTTGAGAGTGCGTGCATGTGATTGGGGGTGCGTGCATGTGCTTGAGGTTGTGTGTATGTGCTTGGGAGTGCATGCATGTGTTTGGGAGTGCGTACATTGGTTGGGAGTGCCGGACCTCAAGCTTTTACAGACTCCGCTCATTATGCTGATTATTATGCAGCATCACAGCTCCAAGGGCTATCATAAGGTGAAACTGTAAACCTTAATATCATGGCCATTTCTTCCTCAATTTAGAAACGGAAAACAATTTAGGACAGTGCCAAATGTAGCCACACACAATAGTGTAACAATTACCTTTGCCTGCTGTATCACTTAAAACTCAGTCTGTTAGAGGAAAGGAAACAGCAGAGCACAGGTGTGGCAGCAGCACCTCCTCCTATAGGAGACACATTGCGCAGGTCTTTCCTCTCCCCTGTCATCCTCCATGAGGAAAAGTTGTGGGGCACACAGGAAGTGGGATTAGATTGGTTGGGGACCTTGTGGACCTGGAGCATGCATTAGAGAGATCCTCACCTTTTGCTATCTGACAGGGACAAGGAATGGCTACACACATTTCAGCAATTGCATCTCCTGCAACAGGAGGCATGCACCACTGCATCAGGACCGGCGTCAGCCCCCGGCAAGGCGGGGCAGCTGCCGGGGGGCCCCACCCTCTGGGAGGGCCCACTCACAGGGCCGACCTTTGATCGGCTGCAGACTGAGAGGGCACCAGCTGTGGCTGTCCTCGAATGGTGGGGTTCCACACAACGGGGCATCTCGATTTAGATTCCAGCGGTGCAAGTGCTGGGTTTTGTTCTGCTTTTAAGTTGCTCACCTCAGCTGATTTCCTATCCCTGGAACATCCCAATCTGTGATACCCTACTGTGTGAAATCCCCTGGGATCGCTGCCATACCCACTATACAAGCAATTCCACCCCTGAGCTTTGGTACGTTTTACAGGGGCATCTCAATTTGGGATGCCCCTGTGAGTGAAAGAACCCCCCTGGTTTAGCCGTTAACTCAAACTGGCGATCTCACAGTACATTCACCAGTTCGAGGAAAGTAATGAACTGAAATGAAAGGGGGGGGGGGTCATACACAGGGGCATCCAAAATCGGGAGAATCTAGATTCATTTAGACTCCAAGGTCAGGTTTAAAGGGGTTTGGTGCGCTTTAACGTAGACCAAGTTTTGGTCCAAATAGCATGATCCTTAGGGGGCATCCAGATTTGGGTTGTCCCTCGGACCTCGGTGATGTGACGCGACTCTTCACCACAAAGGGGCCCACTGAGACCATGCTGCCCAAGAGCCCACATAAACCTGAAGCCAGCCCTGACTGCAGTATGTGATCATTTCCCACCCTTCATCATCAATTGCTTTGTGTAAATATGGCGACTATCTCTTTCGGGGAGTAGGTAGCTTAGAGTCCTGGACCCTGCCTGGCACAGAGTTACAGTTTCAAATAGAAGTCTGATACCTTGGCACTAAAAAACAACACTCTCTTACAGTCCTTTTTCCTGGCTTACCTCATCCAGGGATGTGTCACCTCTTGCTTATTGCCAGTTGCGAGGGTTAGGGGGTGCCGAGGAGAAGCCTGTTCGGTAGAGGTCACCCATTGCTGCAGAAATCTTCTTTGTGGCCTCATCATGACAGACTGCCAGCATAATGGTGTCATCCCGGTGCTTGTCCAAAAGCAAGGTGGCAACACCATACCTCCGAAGTGTCCCTGATTTGGAGGAACTGTCCCTTTTTTGGGTCCATGTCCTCCGTCCCTCACTGTTCTCATTTGTCCCTCTTTGAGGTGTAACATGAAGGTCTGCATCAATAAATTATTTATTTGCCTATTCAATGTGTTAAAATTGTTGTAACTATTACAGCCCATCCCCTATCCATCCCTCAATGAGAGGGAGTGGCTTCATTTAACAAATGTCCCTCTTTCACACCCTGAAAAGTTGGTAGGTATGGGCAATACTGATTCCACAGCAGAGGCGCTGTCACAAGAGTCAGTAATAAACCTGGCTGTTGGGTTTAGCTGAGTATAAATTCTTTTTTGCCTAGGCCATGAATATGAGAAATATTTAGAGGACAACTGGATGCAAAGTTACTTTTTCTTATCTCTGATCATCTTGGCTGGTGCTCACCCTAGTGGCCATAATCTAGTCACAGTGTGGCCTAGATTTTCCTTTGCCCCTCCCCATACACGCACAGTAATAGTTTAGAACCATCTGTGCCCACTCCACTCCACACCCCACAGCTGGTGCTTGTCCAATGGGGAGGTGGCAAGTTAGAGCAGGATTTTGCAGCAGCAGCTGGTTTCAGGTGATTCTAGATTTTTTTAAGCATAGGCCATTAATGTAAGAAATATTTATATGCTAACTGGGTATTATTTCTTATCTCTAGTAATGCATCTAAACATGCTTTGTGCTGGCGATTTCAGGTTTTTCTTTGTTCTTCTTATTCTTGGCTGGTGCTCCCCCCTAGTGGCTAAAATCTAGCCCCCCGATGGTTTATAAGCCTCTTTAAATTAGCAAGTTTATTAAAGCAGACCAAAACCCACTGAACTTATAAAATACATTTGTCAAAAGCCTCTGGCGATCCTCCCTTCTTAGGGTTTAGAGCTAAAAATGGATATTTTAATTTTAATTTTAATTGGAACACTGTTTTTTTTTTTTTTTGCTGTTCCTTTCTGTAAGATGGCAGGGGATAAGTCATTGCATCGGTGTGGCAATGACATCATTGCCGCACACAACAGTGGCAATGAATGGAGGAGGCGGAGCTTTACAGCTGAAACAGGCGCCATTATCAGTGATCAGAGATTAGAGTGAAGCAGGGGTGGTGAAAATTGGCAAAAGGAACTCTTCATAGAGGGGGATCGTAGTTAAAATTTTGGGTTTTAGTTTATTATGATAAAAATAATAATAGTAATAAATTGAACTTTCCCTACAACTGGGCTTTAATGAGGACTTCTAGTTTAATCCACAAGGGGCCACTATGAGTAGCACTAGCCAAAAAGAAAAAAAGGTATTAGATAGTAAAACCAAATACATGTTATTATTGAGCTATATTATTAAGCTGTAAGCATTTTACATGGATTCACGCTTTTGTCTCTTGCTACATAGCTTCTGTTCCCAAAGTTTAGTCATGTGATACTGAGCTCTGCAATAACCCATTGAAATAATACACACCCATATTTCAGCAATGAACAGCCTGTTGTGAGATCTTTATCATAACCCATCTATTTTGCTCTTTGCAGGTTTGTCTGAGAATGCGGCAGACTTCGAAAAGAGAAGACAAATCTACGGTGTGAACTTCATACCTCCCAAAAAGCCCAAAACTTTCCTGCAATTAGTCTGGGAAGCTCTTCAGGACGTGACACTCATCATTTTGGAAATTGCGGCCATCGTGTCTCTGGGCCTTTCATTCTATGCACCGCCAGGAGAACAAAGTGAAAGTAAGTCACCTTTATATCGGATTATTCTTTCCACCGTGACATGTTTCATGCAAAACTACTGCTTAGGCCTTTTCATTTAGTGGGGAAGGACTGAGTCCCAGCAGACAAAATCATTTAAAGTAGGCCGAAATCTGAAAAGACTTTTCTAAGGCCCATTGGAAGTATTCCTAATTGATGTGTACTACTACAGAAAGCCCAAGAACAAGCTACACACTAATTTAGTTCTAGGTTCCAGATGTGGCTAAATATGGCAGAGAAGAGCAGTGTCAGACTGGGGTGTGTGGGGCCCACCAGCAGAGCTGACCCTGGGGGCACATCGGCTTATATTCAGGGCCCATAAATAGAAACATTATGACAAACTATGTTGTGTGTATACTTGGAATGCTACACATAAGCTATAGATATGTTCAGATTTTGGTGGTGAAGGCCCTCAAAGGGGGATTCCCTGGTAGTCCTGTGCGCCAGTGTGAGCCTGGAGAAGAGCGTGTGTTGGCAACCCTGCTCTTTCCACCCTACACACCACTGCCAGCAGACCATTAAGGTCCTGGTTACACAGAGCTGACAGAAATCAGGTATGTCAGTGCGCTCTCCTCTCTGTCAGATTTAGTCACAGTGGGAACCCAGAGCTACATTATTATGTAGCCTGATACTGGGCTTTTGCAAGCAATACACACAGAAGCAGCTGATTAATCAGACCTACACCATGGAAGAAAGATTTCCCATCCCCTTTATGCCATGTAAAGAAAAAAAACTTATTTACTCCCAGGGATATAGCTTCAGGTGGTGCAGAGGTTGTGGCTGCATCTGAGCTCATGAGGTTAGGGGGAACTGCTGTTGCTGCTTCACTATCTTATTTATTAGATGTGTTAGGTACTTGCAACAGCCATTCGAAAAGACCAGTACTCCAAGGCAATAATCTTAAGCAAATGCCATGTATTAGATTCCAAGTATCACATCATCAGTTAGTCGACGTTTCGGGGGCCACAATTCGGGGGGAAGAAGGCGTGCGGACCCCCAAATAAACAAGCAATCATCTTCCATTTGCTGTAAAGTGCACCTTCATCATCATCATAATCCTGTAACTAGAAACGCAGTGCAGCTTTAGATCCGGTGTTCAAATAAGGTAAAGCCAGTTTCTTCTGTTTGCAGCAAATCTTTTTTGCATTTTTGATGTTTTTAGGGCTCATGCTGCTCTGACAGTTTTAAGTATTTATGCTGCTTCTTGATGAGCACGCCATGGCTAGAGAACATCTCGTATAATCCTCCAGCAAATCACCAGCAGGAGGCCACGACAACGCATCCCATATTATACATATGCATCAGGGCTGTGCTCCATCATTCATGCAGGACGCAGGAATCGGTAGGCTTGAAAGAGGAACAACACATAGGAATTTCACTTGCCCGTGTGTTGTTCCTCTGTGTGGCGGAACCCGAATAGGGATGCCCCGCTGTGTACCTGCCCAGGTCTATCTCACCTTCCTTCTGCTCCCACAGTGCAGACTTGGGAGAGAGCGAGTGCGCTGATTGGCTGAGCAACACAATATCACTGTCACTTGGCTGCCTTAAGCGCCACTGACGCCAACCACATCCCCCGCCCACCTTGCAGCCAATTGTGAGCAGGGATGCGACTGGAGTGCACAGATGCAACTAGGACTCTAGGAGAAGGTGAGTGAAACTGGTGATCTGAGGGTTTCACAAATTGGAGGAGTGCAACTCAGACAGCCTTGGAGTCTTTTAGACTCTAGAGCCTCCAAAGTTCCTCCTTAAAAAAATCTACAGTATACTCACTGTTAGGGGTGTGGATTGGCAAGAATCTGGCGATATGATACGTATCACAATACACGTATGACGATACGATATATCCTGATATATTCCGATTCTGTCTCAAAGACGATATATTGCGATATTTTTTTTTTTATAATGAATATAGCTTTGGAAACCCTAATCTACACATCCACGCTGCACCCCAGCTCTGCCCAGCTCTGCTCTGCCCTGCTCCACGCTGCCCCCCATCTCTGCCCAGTTCCACGCTGCCCCCCCTCTCTGCCCAGCTCTACGCTGCCCCCCATCTCTGCCCAGCTCCACGCTGCCCCCCCTCTCTGCCCAGCTCCACGCTGCCGCCCATCTCTGCCCAGCTCCACGCTGCCCCCCATCTCTGCCCAGCTCCACGCTCCCCCCCATCTCTGCCCAGCTCCACGCTGCCCCCCATCTCTGCCCAGCTCCACGCTGTCCCCCATCTCTGCCCAGCTCCACGCTGCCTCCCATCTCTGCCCAGCTCCACGCTCCCCCACCATCTCTGCCCAGCTCCACGCTGCCCCCATCTCTGCCCAGCTCCACGCTCCCCCACCATCTCTGCCCAGCTCCACGCTGCCCCACCATCTCTGCCCAACTCCACGCTGCCTCACCATCTCTGCCCAGCTCCACGCTGCCCCCCATCTCCACGTTGCCCCACCATCTCTGCCCAGCTCCATGCTGCCCTCCCCCATCTCTGCCCAGCTCCACGCTGCCTCACCATCTCTGCCCAGCTCCATGCTGCCCCCCATCTCTGCCCAGCTCCACACTGCCCCCCATCTCCACGTTGCCCCACCATCTCTGCCCAGCTCCATGCTGCCCTCCCCCATCTCTGCCCAACTCCACGCTGCCTCACCATCTCTGCCCAGCTCCATGCTGCCCCCCATCTCTGGCCAGCTCCACGCTGCCCCCCATCTCCACGTTGCCCCACCATCTCTGCCCAGCTCCATGCTGCCCTCCCCCATCTCTGCCCAGCTCCACGCTGCCCCCATCTCTGCCCAGCTCCATGCTGCCCTCCCCCATCTCTGCCCAGCTCCACGCTGCCCCACCATCTCTGCCCAGCTCCACGCTGTCCCCCATCTCTGCCCAGCTCCACGCTGCCCCACCATCTCTGCCGAGCTCCACGCTGCCCCCATCTCTGCCCAGCTCCACACTGCCCCACCATCTCTGCCCAGCTCCACGCTGCCCCCATCTCTGCCCAGCTCCACGCTGCCCCCCATCTCTGCCCAGCTCCACGCTGTCCCCCATCTCTGCCCAGCTCCACGCTGCCCCACCATCTCTGCCGAGCTCTACGCTGGCCCCATCTCTGCCCAGCTCCACACTGCCCCACCATCTCTGCCCAGCTCCACGCTGCCCCACCATCTCTGCCGAGCTCTACGCTGCCCCCATCTCTGCCCAGCTCCACACTGCCCCACCATCTCTGCCCAGCTCCACGCTGCCCCCATCTCTGCCCAGCTCCACGCTGCCCCCATCTCTGCCCAGCTCCACGCTGCCCCACCATCTCTGCCCAGCTCCACACTGCCCCCCATCTCTACCCAGCTCCACGCTGCCCCCCATCTCTGCCCAGCTCCACGCTGCCCCCCATCTCTGCCCAGCTCCACGCTGCCTCACCATCTCTGCCCAGCTCCACGCTGCCCCACCATCTCTGCCCAGCTCCACGCTGCCCCCATCTCTGCCCAGCTCCACGCTGCCCCACCATCTCTGCCCAGCTCCACACTGCCCCCCATCTCTACCCAGCTCCACGCTGCCCCCCATCTCTGCCCAGCTCCACGCTGCCCCCCATCTCTGCCCAGCTCCACGCTGCACCCCATCTCTGCCCAGCTCCACGCTGCCCCCCATCTCTGCCCAGCTCCACGCTGTCCCCCAACTCTGCCCAGCTCCACGCTGCCTCCCATCTCTGCCCAGCTCCACGCTCCCCCACCATCTCTGCCCAGCTCCACGCTGCCCCCATCTCTGCCCAGCTCCACGCTCCCCCACCATCTCTGCCCAGCTCCACGCTGCCCCACCATCTCTGCCCAACTCCACGCTGCCTCACCATCTCTGCCCAGCTCCACGCTGCCCCCCATCTCCACGTTGCCCCACCATCTCTGCCCAGCTCCATGCTGCCCTCCCCCATCTCTGCCCAGCTCCACGCTGCCTCACCATCTCTGCCCAGCTCCATGCTGCCCCCCATCTCTGCCCAGCTCCACACTGCCCCCCATCTCCACGTTGCCCCACCATCTCTGCCCAGCTCCATGCTGCCCTCCCCCATCTCTGCCCAACTCCACGCTGCCTCACCATCTCTGCCCAGCTCCATGCTGCCCCCCATCTCTGGCCAGCTCCACGCTGCCCCCCATCTCCACGTTGCCCCACCATCTCTGCCCAGCTCCATGCTGCCCTCCCCCATCTCTGCCCAGCTCCACGCTGCCCCCATCTCTGCCCAGCTCCATGCTGCCCTCCCCCATCTCTGCCCAGCTCCACGCTGCCCCACCATCTCTGCCCAGCTCCACGCTGTCCCCCATCTCTGCCCAGCTCCACGCTGCCCCACCATCTCTGCCGAGCTCCACGCTGCCCCCATCTCTGCCCAGCTCCACACTGCCCCACCATCTCTGCCCAGCTCCACGCTGCCCCCATCTCTGCCCAGCTCCACGCTGCCCCCCATCTCTGCCCAGCTCCACGCTGTCCCCCATCTCTGCCCAGCTCCACGCTGCCCCACCATCTCTGCCGAGCTCTACGCTGGCCCCATCTCTGCCCAGCTCCACACTGCCCCACCATCTCTGCCCAGCTCCACGCTGCCCCACCATCTCTGCCGAGCTCTACGCTGCCCCCATCTCTGCCCAGCTCCACACTGCCCCACCATCTCTGCCCAGCTCCACGCTGCCCCCATCTCTGCCCAGCTCCACGCTGCCCCCATCTCTGCCCAGCTCCACGCTGCCCCACCATCTCTGCCCAGCTCCACACTGCCCCCCATCTCTACCCAGCTCCACGCTGCCCCCCATCTCTGCCCAGCTCCACGCTGCCCCCCATCTCTGCCCAGCTCCACGCTGCCTCACCATCTCTGCCCAGCTCCACGCTGCCCCACCATCTCTGCCCAGCTCCACGCTGCACCCCATCTCTGCCCAGCTCCACGCTGCCCCCCATCTCTGCTCCAATCCATGCTGCCCCCCATCTCTGCTCCAATCCATGCTGCCCCCCATCTCTGCTCCAATCCATGCTGTACCCCATCTCTGCTCCACTCCATGCTGTACCCCATCTCTGACCAGCTCCATGCTGCCCCCCCATCTCTGACCAGCTCCATGCTGCCCCCCCATCTCTGACCAGCTCCATGCACCAGACATCTTACCCTGGAGATGCAAAGTTAGCCGGGGTACTGGCCTCTGCTCCCAACCTCACACCAAGCTTGCTCTCTGAATTGAAGGAACGCCCATTGGCTGCTGCCACCACCCGCCCTCCTGCACATCGGCCATTACCCCAGCCGCCCCTCAGCACCTCATATGTTCACCCACCGCCATCTCTCACCTCAGATGATCACTTGCTGCCCTCCCGCGTGTCGGCAGCTACAAGCCTGCCGCACTCCCACACATCGGCCTTCCTCCCGGCTCCCGCCTTTCAGCCTCTCACCTGACTCCCTCTGGAACGTCAACCGCTACCTCCGCCACCCTCCCTCACAGGACTAACCAGATCCTGGATTCTACTCATTGGCGCCGACTTACAAACTGGATATCAGAGCCTGGCCATGGCAACTTTTTAGATGCAGGAGGAGATGTAGCAGAAGGTCAAGGGCAGGCGGCTAGGGTTCATTAACAAGTCTGTTACAGGGGTTCTGCATTGAGAAGGGATTTTATGCTTTTATTATATTCAGATATTCCAAATAGTGATTCATCAAGACCACTAGATGGTACACAGGATTAAAGCGGAACAAAACCCTATGCGGCAGCCCTAGAATCTAAAAGATTCCAGGGCTGGCAACTGGCCTTAGCCCGAGGGTGACCCATATCAGAATGTGAAACCCCTTAATTCGTCTGTAACAGCTTACCTTTCCCCACTCCATCTGCACATGTATGGGCTCTCGTCCAATCAGAGCTGTTTGGCGTGCCTATATAATTCCGCAAATGGCTCTGCCCTCCTGCAACCAGGAGCGCAAGCAACCACATCCCCGCATCTTTGGGCTGTGCGCATGCTCCTGTTCCTGCCTTTCAGATAGGCTGGGAAAGGAGGACGTGTGCTGCTGGGGATGTTGCCGCTTGTGCTCATGACTGTAAAAGGGCAGAGCCGTTTGCCGAATTACATAGGCATGGCAAACTGCACTGATTGGATGAGAACGCATGCATAAGCTGTTGGACTGGGGAAAGGTAAGCTTGGTTTCACACAGCGGGGCATGCCAGATCAGGATGCCCCCATGCACAGAACAAAACCCTGGGGGTTTGTCCCACTTTAAAAATTAATACTTGAATAAGATCCATGTTAAAAAAAAATCAGGAAACAGGAAGTGGGAGATTTCAGAAAGAGGAGTGAAGAGGCCCTGACTGCTTGGCTGGATTCTCATCAGTGAGTGCCACCAGGTTGCTCGGTAAAAGAACCGATGCCTGTTCCAGACAGAGAGAGGAGAGCCTGCAGAGAAGCCCTGGGTGGGGGGTGGGGTGGGGGATGTGACACCTAAAAAGCCAGCGGTGTGATTATAGCTCTCCAGGTCGACCAAGGCACCATGATAATTGTTGTAAGGAAAGACATGCATGTCTGAAAATATTCACCGTCTGTAATCCAATCATTATTTTTTAAAAGAGCTTCCCAGGACAGAGAAGTGAGGAAAACCCTATGGAGTCCACAAAATACCTGCTCATGCAGTGTCAGATTACTCCAAACCCTGCAGCATACAAGAGTTTAACTGTGAGAACTGTGCAAATAAGTTTATTTATCTGGACTGTGAGTCTGATATGTAATCCACTGGCTGAAGTTGCAAAATATACAACCTGACCTGTGAGGATGGAGCACTAACTTGTGGCCAGTGACCAAAATTACTATTTTTCTTAAAGTTATGTATGTTGGACATTTCCTGCAGTTTGAGATGTACTAATTCGGTTTTATTGGAGACCGACAGTACTGAACTACTAAGCAATCTGGAGTGCATTCATTGGGTCAATATCGTAACATATAACTGTAGAGCCGGTCACAAGTCAGGCTGGTGTCAGCACAGATTCTGTGCATGTTCATGCGTTGGTTCATGTCTCTACACATGCGCACATTGAATCTGATAAGCGCACATTTCTCTATGCGTGGCCATTTCTTTGCATATGATCATTTCCTTTGCTTGTAGCAATTTCTTTGCACATGCGCATTTCCTTGAGCACACTCAGCTAGCAGGGAACGCTGCTGACACTTGTTGCTCATTTTCACGGAATGATTTGCGAACATGAAATTGCTAAATCAAACACAATCAGACAAAAATGTATCCATGGAAATGTCCTCTGGGATCAAGCAATCAACGATAATTTGTTCATCGGTCGAGCATCATATTGACATGAAATATCTCCTCATCACCTTATCGTTAGGTGCTTAGGAGCGCTGCTCCACCGCAATCCCCCACCAAAGGGTAGGCGGTTCAGGCTTATGGTGAGCCTCTATGGGATGCCCTCCCGCACTATTACCCCTTGCCCCTGCCCATCGGTGGGCCCTGTTTAAGTGGCCGCTGTCCTCCCTCATCCTCCTTGTAGTCTTCGGGGGAAAAGGGGGGGGGGTGTAAATATGTATGCTATGCATTCTGTGTTTTACACCTTTTTTCCATTCTGTTTAGTCTTGTGTTAGCCGCTACGCTGGCTTGTCTTTACTGTTTTTTTTAAATTGCCGTCGCCGCGCGCTGACTTGGTTCCGCGGTTGGCGGCGGCATTACCACAGGCGCTGGTGCGCCATCATTGGCTGCTTGCACGTTCGTGGCTTCGCGCTCTTTGGGGGGGCGGGGCCCGTCTTTGGCGCGCTCCGCGTCATCGCTGATACCGGCCCGCCCCTCGAGGTATACCGACGCCATCTTTATCCTGCCTGTTTGGCCCATGTGCGACGGACCCCTACCTACCGCGTAAGTGCCCTCGCGGGCGGTTTTATAGCTTTCATTTTTATTACTGTGTGTTTACAGGTCTTGTCTGCTTATGTCTTTCATGCGGGACAGGCCCTTTGGCTTCTCCCGGCCCTGTATTAGTATATACTTGTAGGCCTTGTAAAAATAATACTCCCACTTCCCTAGTGGGTTACTGGGGCATCCGGGGTTGCTATATAGCGTTATTCCCTATCGGCGTATAGCGCCGCTATAATCACCATATGGAGGCATCCCAGGATAATGTGACCGGGGTCCCTTCGGGACAAGACCGGCTGTGTGTAGCGTGTGGGCAGCCTCATGCTAACGCTGACAAGGCGCGGGTCTGTGTACCCTGTGCTGAGCAGGTGCTTGCATTGCAATCTGGCCTGCCAGTGGCTGCACCTCGTTTCACTTCACCTACTCCCCCAAGCTTAAATCTCACTCCTGCTGAGTTGCATACTAGTGGGGATTCTCAGCCTGATGTGTCTTCTAGACTGGCTACTGTTGAGCAGTTGATTGCTAAGTCCTTAGCGCGTAAGGCCCCTGCTAAGAAGTGGCACTTGACGCCTAATGTCACTGTTTTCCCTATGGGAACTGAGGAGTTTTGGAATCTTTGTGGCTACACCCCGTCTGATGAAGGGGAGCTCTTTTCTGATTCAGGCTCATCTGACGAGAGACCAAGGGGTCATGACGATTCTGGCTCTGACCCTTGGACCCCGGATGACACTGACAGATTATTGACCGAGATTTTTGAGGTTCTGTCCATCTCTCTCCCTGCTGCGGCTCTCAGGCAAAGAGGGGAGCTTTTCCATACAGCAAAATCACGTTTGGAATTTCCGGAGCAGGCACATTTCCATAACCTTGTGCTCAAGGAATGGGAGCGCCCCAGTAAGCTTCCCGGGGTTCCAAAGAGTTGGGATAGGAAGTGTCCCTTTCCTGCTGAGGTGGTTAAATGTTGGTCACCCCCCCCCCCCCCCCCGAGGTGGATGCCCCGATCCTTGGGCTATCTAACACCTCTGTCATGCATTCCCCTGATTCTACTACCCTGCGGGATGCTGAGGACCGCCGCATTGACCAGCTGGCATCCCACGCCTTTGCATGGGCAGGGACGGCGCTGCGCCTCTGCCATTACTGCTGTGGCCACTAGAACCCTTATCAGAAATATGCTTGATAGTGCCCCTGATGATTTTCCTTGTGAGGTGTTTAATGCACTCTCCAGTTGTGATGTTTTTGTAAACTTTATACTATCATCATTGGATGACACCATCAGAATGTGTGCCAGAACTTCTGCCCTTGTGGTGGCTATACGCCGCTTGGTTTGGCTGCACCAGTGGGCTGCTGACAACGCTGCCAAGAAGTCCCTCACTGGGTTTCCCTTTAAAGGTCTGCGCCTGTTTGGGGACCGCCTGGACCTTTTTGCCAAGGGAGGCAGGTTACCTCAACACAGGCGGCAATCTCGGCCCTTTCGGGGTCAGGGTTCCTTCTCCTCCCCTTACCGTGGTGCAAGACAGGGAAGGGGGGTTTCCTTTCCTGGGGCCCGGGGAGATTTCTGGGGTAGAGGCAGAGGACGTGGACGTCCTGGCTCCTCCTGGGGTCCCAAAGCAAAATCCTCCCCCAAGCCCCCTCAGGCACTTTGCTCACGTCTGGAGGCTTCATGTCTCAGACCGGTGGATTCAGAGGTAGTGTCTTCAAGTTAGAGTTTGCTGCCGATCCCCCTCCAAGATTCATCAGATCCCGGATTCCTCAGGACCCTGTGTCAGCTCAGGAGCTAGTGCAAGCAGTGCAAGGCCTCCTGGAGCTGGGGGTCATCTGCCAGGTCCCCTTAAGAGAAAAAGGCAAGGGATTTTACTCCAACCTATTCACAGTACCCAAAAAAGATGGTTCAGTCAGGCCCATCCTGGACTTGAAGATCCTCAACAAGTTTGTCAGGGGCAGGCGCTTTCGCATGGAAACTCTGCGCTCTGCCATTAGTTCCCCTCGCCAAGGGGATTTCATGGCTTCTGTGGACATCAAAGATGCTTATCTTCATATTCCTGTGTTCCCAGGTCATCAAACGTTCCTCAGGTTTGCTCTGATGGATCAACACTACCACTTTGTGGCCTTGCCCTTCGGCCTCACTTCAGCTCCCAGGTTGTTCACCAAGGTGCTGGCTGGCGTGATGTCTCTGCTCAGATGTCAGGGCGTCCACGTGCTTCCCTATCTGGACGACATTCTCATCACTTCCCAGTCTCTACATCAGGCAGAGTTGGACACTCAGCTGGTGGTGTCTACTCTGGGGTCATTTGGATGGGTGATCAACCACCCCAAGTCCTCACTGTCCCCTTCCTTGGTAATTCCATTCCTAGGAATGAATCTGGATACAGTTCAGGCAAGGATCTTCCTTCCTCAACAGAAGGTGGACAATCTGATTGCACAGGCTCAGTCCCTCCTAGCTTGTCCCCATCCCTCCATCAGGCAGGGGATGCAGCTGGTGGGCCTGATGGTGGCATGCTTCCAAGCGGTCCCTTATGCTCAGTTCCACTTGAGGCCCCTGCAACTTCACCTATTGTCAGTATGGGACAAGGACCCAGCGTCTCTGGACAGGGTCTGTGTGCTCTCTCCCCTGGTCAGGAGGTCCCTCTCGTGGTGGATGGACTCAAGGAACCTGTTGGGGACAGATCCTTTCTTGCCCCTTCCTGGGAGACGGTCACCACGGAAGCCAGTCTGTCAGGTTGGAGGGGGGTTCTGGAAGTCCCTGCGGTTCCAGGGGAGGTGGGGCCCTCAGGAGGCCCACACACCTATCAATGTCTTGGAACTGCGGGCGATCAGGCTAGTTCTGGCTCACTTGACTACTCACCTTCGTGGCCTGCCTGTTCAGGTGCGCTCGGACAACCAGACGGCAGTCGCCTACATCAATCATCAGGGAGGGACCCGGAGCAAGGGGGCCCTCCAGGAATTGTCTCTGATCCTGACTTGGGCGGGGGCCAATGTCCCCTGCATATCAGCTGTGTACATCCCGGGGATGGAAAATCACCTGGCGGACTCTCTGAGCAGGGGGACCTCTCGCCAGGGAGAATGGTCCCTATGCAGTAGGGTGTTTCAGTCTCTGTGTCTCCGTTGGGGCCAACCAGATGTGGATCTGTTTGCGTCCCGCCACAATCACAAGCTCCCAGCCTTTGTCCCTCTGTCCCAGGATCCTCTGGCCTTGACGTCGGATGCTCTAGCAATGTCATGGCAGGACTTTCAGTTCCTGTATGTCTTCCCTCCAATCCCCCTGCTGGGCAGGGTTCTGCGCAAGATTGCTCTGGAAAGGGTGCCAGTAATTCTGGTGGCCCCCAGGGGGCCAAGAAGAGTGTGGTTCGCAGACGTGGTACAGCTGGCGGTAGATCAGTACGCTCTGCCCTTGGTGCCAGATCTGCTCACTCAGGGCTCACTACGCCATCCCAATTTACAAACTTTGGCTTTGACGGCCTGGCTGCTGAAACCTCAATCTAGATGGAGAAGGGGCTGTCTTCCTCAGTTGTGGATACTTTGATTAAAGCTAGGAAGAGGTCTTCCTCTTCCATTTATTACAGGGTTTGGCGTGCCTACATTGACTGATGTGAGTCTAGGTCTCTTCCCTGTCGTGTGTTCTCTATTCCCAGGATTCTGGAGTTCCTGCAGCATGGGTTGGAGATGGGGCTCCAACTCAGTACTCTGAAGGGTCAGGTTTCTGCCCTGGCTATTTTCTTCCAGAAGTCCTTTGCTCAGCACCCTCTGATCAGGACTTTTTTCCAGGGGGTCACTCATGTGCGCCCCCCAGGTAAGCCTATGGTGCCTGTTTGGGATCTGAACTTGGTTCTGTCAGCCTTGCAGGGTGCTCCTTTTGAACCTGTGCAGGATGCTGCCTTGGCCATTCTTACGCTCAAGGTTGTGTTTCTGGTGGCTATCACTTCTGTCAGGCGTGTGTCTGAGTTGGCGGCGTTTTCCATTCAGCCCCCCTACTATGAGAGACACCAGGACAAGGTGGTGTTTCGTTTCATACCTGACTTTCTTCCTAAGATAGTGTCTTTCATCTGAATCAGGATATTGTCCTCCCTTCCTTGTGCCCTAATCCTAGCAATGCCAAGGAGAGGGTTTTGCACTCTTTGGATGTGGCTAGGTGTCTGAAGTACTATCTGGTGGCTACTGTACCTTTCAGGAAAACTGATGCTCTTTTAGTGGTACCTTTTGGTCCTAGGAAGGGTTTGGCACCTGCCAAGTCTACTATCAGCAAGTGGATTCGTCAGGCTGTGATTCAGGCCTACTCTGCTAAGGGGAAGAGTCCTCCCTTCCGCCTTACTGCTCATTCCACTCGTGCTATTGGTGCCTCTTGGGCTTTTCAGCACCAGGCTTCTGTTGAGCAAGTTTGCAAGGCCGCTACTTGGTCTTCTGTTCATACCTTTTCAAAGTTTTACAAGGTTGATGTTAGGGCCTCAGCTGATGCTGCTTTTGGCCGAAAGGTTCTGCTGGCGGCAGTGGTTTAAACTGTCTGCTGCTGATTTTTCTTGGGGATCCCACCCTATTTATGGACACTGCTATTGGATGTCCCAACTGTAAGTATTAGATTTGGAGCAGGACTTAATGTATACTAAGAATAATACAATTCTGTGATTACTCACCTGTAGAATTGGTATTATGAGTATACAGTACTTCCTGCTCCAACCCACCCTTGGTTGCATTATCTTGGATCCCCTGTATGGTGATTTTTATCCTTGTTATAGTTGATAGTTTGGATTGTTTAATTCTCCCGGCTTCTCATTAACTGCTTTTCAATGCTGGGGATTTGTGGGAGGTCCCTGGGTATTTGAGGGGCCGGGAGGAGCCTATTTTCGATGTCTCTGCAGTCCAGCGCCATCTGGTGGAGTATATCCCAACTGTAGGTATTAGATTTGGAGCAGGACGTACTGTATACTCATAATACCAATTCTACAGGTGAGTAATCACAGAATTGTATTTTTTGAACATGTATCCACTTGTAACAAAGCGAAAACATGGAATTACATTGTTATTACATTGTAACATGAATACTTTAATACCAGACATGTATAAGGATAATTCTGCATAAAAATATTATTAATCCAAAAAGTTTTCAAAAATGTCATTTTCTTGCCCAGGATACATGTAAAAAAGTTTTGAGATTTTTTTTAAGGAAAAAAAAAAACAAATGGGATCAGGAAAGGGATTTAAGGGTCGTCCATAGAAATGTATGGGAGAGCGCCAGATAGTGACAGGTAAGACATGGCGCTCTGCAATGCTGAACCCCGGTGCTGTACGCTGAGGCTGGGATAATGATGAATCGTACACTACATGTACGTTGTTCCAGTCACTCACCAGATTCGGCTTCATAAATGTTTAATTGCGTGCCGTCTCCAGCGTTCACCTGCCGCTACCTGGCCCTATAACTTCATGAATAAGGCCCAAAGATTTTCTACAACAATCAGGATAACCACTGTCTCCACACACTCCATTCAATTGATTTTTTTTACACTCGTAGGTCCTTTTACCGCACCAGCCTATTGACACATTTATATCTATCGATCCCCACATGCTAGCAATTGTCCTAGCTCTCCAAATATATGGGTTCCTTATTTATAGTCCGTCTCCCAATTCGTAACTTTATTCTCAATACTCAACTTATCTAAACACCTACCCAGACATACTCCCTGCTGTGTGAAACCTCCAAGGTCACACTCCCTGTTAGAGGGTAGCGGGGGATGCAGCTCGGATCCGCTCATATTTGACAAGCTCCTGGACGAAGGGGTTCGAATGGATCTGAGCACGCTGATTGGACGAGCGGCCGCGCATGAGTCATAGGACTGGGAAGAGGTGAGTTTGTTCAGGCAACATGGGGGGTTCCACACAGCAAGGACCAAAACCCAGGGATGTCAAAATCCTAGGTTTTGGTCCACTTTAACAGTTCACAAAGAGTTAATCGAAAAAAGACACTGAAAAAAGACACTGGGTAAAGCAAAAGTATTATCCCCCCCTTCATACTTACCTCCAATCCATCTCCGGTCTCCTCATAAATCCAAGGCTGTGTCCTGCACTGATCCGCTGCTTGCTGTGACTGACAGCCAGAGATTGGTGGACACTGGGGTTATTACCCAGGAGGTGTCCAGGAACAGGCTCAATCATGTCAATAATTTATAGACCAGGAAGATAAAAAAAACAAAACAAAAGCGATACTCACCTCTTTTACCCGAAGCTGATTGCAGTAACTCCAACATTTACCGCTTCATTAGATTGATTGCCTATGTTTTGTAGGCCGCATCTCCTGTCTCCAGGAGGCCTCTGCGACACTGCCATGCACACTCCGTTCGCTGCAAGCCTCACCACACCTTCTCTATTGCAGTGAATGGAGTAGGCCGCATCTCCTGTCTCCAGGAGGCCTCGGTGACTCAGGGCCACCTCTCGCCAGCAATCACAGTGACACTGCCATGCACCCTCCGTTCGCTGCAAGCCTCACCACACCTTCTCTATTGCAGTGAATGGAGTAGGCCGCATCTCCTGTCTCCAGGAGGCCTCTGTGACTCAGGGCCACCCCTCGCCAGCAATCACAGTGACACTGCCATGCACCCTCCTTTCGCTGCAAGCCTCACCACACCTTCTCTATTGCAGTGAATGGAGTAGGCCGCATCTCCTGTCTCCAGGAGGCCTCGGTGACTCAGGGCCACCCCTCGCCAGCAATCACAGTGACACTGCCATGCACCCTCCGTTCGCTGCAAGCCTCACCACACCTTCTCTATTGCAGTGAATGGAGTAGGCCGCATCTCCTGTCTCCAGGAGGCCTCTGTGACTCAGGGCCACCCCTCGCCAGCAATCACAGTGACACTGCCATGCACCCTCCGTTCGCTGCAAGCCTCACCACACCTTCTCTATTGCAGTGAATGGAGTGGGAGTGGGTGTGGCTCTGTGACCCATAAAGGCTCTAGATGGCACAGACACTCAATCTTACAATGTGGTAAGTGTTGGAGAGCAGGTCTTCAGGGTACAAAAGGTGAGTATTATTTTTTAATTTTTTAAAATCATCCTGGACTATTAAAAGCACATACTTATGTGTATCTGCTTTCAGCTTTCAAGTGAAATAGAATGCCATCTAGTGGTCAGGTGCCTTTATGGCTTGAGGCAGCCATCTGAATAAGAATTAAAGGACAACTGCAAACAAATTACATATTTATTTATTCTGTTGTTTTAGCTAATGCTTCCCCTAGCAGCTGTTTTTGTATTATGAGAGTTCCTGTTGTAGACAAAATTAATTTCTATCCAAATTTCCAGCTCATATTTATGTGTACTATTTTCTTCCACCTTTAAATGTGTCATTTCTGCTCTGTGATCTTCTCCTGGTTAAACTAAGGAATATGAATCTGGCTCACTCTGTATCAAAGAGCTGTTACAACAAATCAAAAAATAAAGTAGACCTTCGGTCCAGTTAGTAGGATTTTTAGGGGGCATTCCGATTTGGGATGCCCTTCAGGATTGCTACATAGCTCCCTGTCTGAGCTGCACACTCACCTCGCTGGGATCCAATGCTATAGACAAGTTCAGAACAGGAAGTTTCTGTAGCGGCATCCCCACTGTGTGTGCTCTGCAACTCACTAGTTTGACAGTGGGAGAACACACAGCAGGGGCGCAGCCTAGGAGGTAAGTATAGGTTTGTATAAATATAGATTAGAAAGGTTCTCTAAAACTTTCTAAATTTCTTTTTGCACAAACCTTTGTAAAAATAATAAACTAATGCCTAATAATGCTTTTTTCCACATAGATTGCGGGAACGTGCAGTCCGGAGGCCATGATGAAGGAGAGGCAGAGGCCGGGTGGATCGAGGGAGCTGCCATATTGTTGTCTGTCATTTGTGTGGTGTGGGTGACGGCCTTCAATGACTGGAGTAAGGAGAAGCAGTTCCGAGGGTTGCAGAGTCGCATTGAACAAGAGCAGAGATTCTCCGTCATTCGGAATGGACAAGTCATACAGATTCCCGTGGCCGAGCTCATCGTGGGAGACATCGCCCAAATAAAATACGGTGAGACCTGCTAACTTTGATTTCATGGAATGATATTTTACTGTAATGGACAGGGACAGATTAAGGGTGTTCATGGTACATAGGCTAAGTAGCCTTTCACACCCATATGAAAATGACAGGCGGCATCCTCAGCTGTCCCCCGGCTATCCTGTCCCACGAAGCTCCGATGACAGCTGCTAGGTAATCGGTGGAGGTGGGCGAGGCCCCCCCCCCCCCCCCCCCCCGGGCTCTTCTGTGGTGAGGAGAGGGCGAAGTATGAGGGATCGTGGCCGCAGGTGAGTAAAGGTTTTTTCCTACAGTATTGTGCCAGCTGCCAGTGGCCCCCCCTGTGCAGATGCCGGCCCTGCTGCTGGGGACCATTCAGATTTGCCTATCCTGCAGGCTCACAGTTATGTGCAAGCTCCCCCAACAAACCTGTATAGGGAATGTGAAAGCTGTAACAGTAAACTGACCATTTGATGAGGTCCTTAAAGTGGGACAGTTTAAACGAGTTTGTGAGTGATGGGCATGGTAGAGGTGTGGTTTAGCGTGTGGCTAAATTATGGGTCATAGCAGTTGTAAAACCACCCAGACATCCTTTGCCATTGTGCATTTGGTGGGACAGTCTTCCCCACGTCAACAAAGTGTTTTCGGATGGACAGAGAGCATCAAAGTGGGACTGTCTCACTGAAAGTGGAGCATCTGGTCAGTTTATGTAATGGCTGCTTGGTATTGGGCTTTGCCAGATGGGCATGCACAGCTGGGGCAAGATGTGTGTCACACTTATTCTTGGAAGAATCCTGATAGACAGTTTAGTTACCTTCACCCCTGTTCCTGAAGCCAGTGCTAGTCAGGATGCCACATAAATGCTTCTATCAATGTAGCCGCAACTGACCTGCGCTCTAGTATAGATTGTCTGGCTCTTATGACCTGATTCCGATCAGAGCTCAAGCGTAGGAGGTGCCTTGCTCAACATCTAATCAAATGGTGCTGCTCTATGGAGGCTCTTTTCCCTTTTGGAGGCCATGCTGACTCTTCGTCACAGCAATGCAGCTGCACTATTCTATTGAAGGGAAAATCATGAAAGCTGGCCTGGAACATTGAGTTGAAAGAGGGTGTGTTTTCTTTTTGTTAGGGCTGTCAGGATCAGCTAACACTCTTTTCTGGGGCCTGGGGGATCAGCATGCACTATTATTTTTTGGGTGGAAGCAAAATGTATTCTCTGCTTGCACTGGGCCTATTCATTTTTGGAGGATGGCAGCTATTACACGCCGTGTCTTATTATGTATATTGCAGGTCCTGGGGCTGCACAGATGATTTCTTGCCTGGACTAGGACTTAAAGAGGAACAACACCCAGAAAATTGACTTCCTAGGGTTCTGTTCCTCTCTGGCAGTTCATCCTAATTTGGGATGTCCTGCTGTGTGAAGCCCATGGGATCGCTCATAAACTCACCTTTTAATCTCTCCCATGGTGCATGCATGGGGCTCTCAGCCAAACGGTGGTGTTCGTTTTTATTCAGATTTCCTTTGCTGCACCGCCCATACCCCCAGCTGTAGGCATTCCATTTAGAAAGGCCTGATGCGTGTATGCATCTAGCTTTAAGGTACGTTGTGGATGAGGCCACAGTGCAGAGATGCGGTAAGGGTTCATTGAAGCGGTAAGTGGATCGGGCGATCAAGGTGGTATCACACAGCGGGGCATCTCAATTCAGGATAACACATAAAGAGTTAGACAATTCCCCACTCCCCAAAGGTTTACAGACTTGAGGAGGTGTTGGTCCTCTTTAACAGAAAAATTACAGTATGGTTGCCCCCATCAGAGGCCGGAGGAGGCTGGGCAGAAAGGAGAGAGTGGTTAGCTTGAATGGCAGCTATGAGAGCCTCATTCAAGCCATCAATGCAAGGAGAATGTGTGGTCTGGACTAGCTCCTCACCCTTGTATTGGTGGTCCACATCAGCAGTGAGGGGCTGGAGCGACAGAGGAGGAAGTGTATTTCCTCATTCACTGTGCCAAGCAGAAAGCAATGACAGCGCTAGTGATGAATGACAGTAATTAATGGCAATGCAAACTGCTGTTGTTTATTTTTCTTTTGTTTCTGGACAGGGGAACACTATGAGCAAAAGAAATAGCAATATTCAATACAGGGTATTGACAATATATTGCTGTACAAAGCTATTCAAGTGCAAATAACCACTACACAAACATTGGCAGCATATGTGTACATGGCATATACATGTGAAGGATGATTGGATAATACTATTGGATAATATGAGCAGTGGGGGAATGATGTTCACTAGCACAGCAGGATGGACACATCTTGTAGGCATTACATCTAATTTGCACTGCACAGATTTACATGGAAACAAAATAAGGGGTGATCTAAGGGGGTGGTAAGGCTCACCAGCTTTGCTGGTTTATATAGTAATAATAATCTCCCAACAATAATATTTAAAACATAATAATTAGCTCTTAGGATGCTGTGGGGTGTGGGCTCTTGTGAACCATTATTGGGGTGAATTTGGGCCACAGTACAGCAGATAACTGTAAGCTTTGGCCTGATTTTGGCCACTGGATGAAGCACCAGCCAAGATTATCAGGAAAAACAAAGCAGAATGACAATTTTTTTTTTGCTCTAGTGCCGATTGGAAAGTGTGCAGTGGCTCATTAGAACTAAGGAATTTTGTTTTGTCTACAGTTATCCTTTAAGGTGGACCTAGACAATGGGTTTGCTTGAATAAATTACCCCCAGTGTGTGTTTGTTACACTTTATCCTTTATTAATGAGAAAATGCAGCAGCAGTTAGATCTGATACTGCTGTTTACTCCGCCATGGCCGGCGGCTGGAAATCCCTGCATACTTATCGCTCTCGCAGAGGAAGCGGTCCAGGATGATAAAGTTTTCATATGTGATTTCAGGGCTTTTGTCATAAATGTAGGCGAGCTTTTCACCCTGTGACACATGTGGCTCTGCGCGGCCTCCCCCGGGTCACATTAATATTGCAGCGCGTCATTCATTTTTCAATGTTCTCTGATGTTCTAGGCGACCTGCTGCCCGCAGATGGAGTTCTGATCCAGGGAAACGATCTTAAAATTGATGAAAGCTCGCTGACGGGAGAATCGGATCATGTGCGCAAGTCTGTGGAGAAGGACCCCATGCTGCTTTCTGGTGAGTCTCTAGTATTTCACAGTGCTTTACACTTTACAATGTAGCCATTGCCAATAGGTTCATGCCCCCGATTTGTCTGCAAGTCTTACCTTTCCGCCAAGCCCATGTCATATGCTCGGCCAGTGCCGGCATCACTCGCATCCCTTCTCGGCTGTGCGCGGCCAGTTCGTGACTAAAAAAAGTAGTAAAGCAGTAAGTCTAGTGGTCAAGTGGGGGAGGTCACAAGGCGGAAGCCCTAATTGTCCCCCTTTTAATCCATCTATGTCCAGAACCCCCCTGGCCATGTCCAGTACACCTGAATAGCTGCTGGTGTGTGCATGCAGGGCAGAATTTAAATGCCTTAGTGATTAGGTAGCCTGGGCGCGGGGGGCTTTTTTAGCTGGACCCTGGGTTTCCCAATTTGGGATGCTCCTAATTAAAATTGTATGTGGACCAAAAGCCTGTTTAGACTTTTAGTACACTTTAATCTCACTCTTGCAACTCTGTGACAGGGAGGTTCCTGGTCCACAGGGATTCTAAACTTACCTCATGCCTCCCCCCCCACACGATCAATGAGCCCTTCACTAGAGGGATCCCCACCTTTTCCTTGCAACTGCTGCACCTCCTCCTATAGCAGGCATGCGTTACTGCAATGCAATAGCTTGGAGGAGTGACTGGGGTGGTGGAGTTGCTCCCCAGTGACAGTGACTTGGCTGTAGTGGCCCAGGCCTGGCCAGCACCCAGGGGACTTGACACACCGCCGTGTGCAGAATGGAAATTGGGGCCTAGCAGCTGAGGGGGGCCCCGAGAGTCTTATGTCTAGAGTGGTGGGGTGAACCCTCCCCTAATAGTGACCTAGCAGTAGGGTGGCCTATAACCTGCTGGTGCCCCGGAGGAATTTGCATATCTGGTTCATGTGTCCTGTGTCCAGTCCCAGGAGGGGGATGTGCGAGAGAACTGTTGAACTGTTTGTAATTTGCTGCAAGTAATCCTTTTACTGCTGTGTGTGGAATAAGTTATTTACAGTTTGAAAAGAATCCTGTATGGTCGTGACTACGTTCAGCAGCAGTGTGTTTCCTGGACCCCTCCAGGGCCGCGGATTACACAGGTAGTGATGCCTGGCCCAAATCAGAATATACCCCACTGTGTGGGTGATAGGACCTTTCGTAAGTGGAGTCCGGGTTAAAGGGCCAGTCTTGAATAACTTTTCCAATAGCTGGCACATCAGCAAGGAAGTCCGTCACTGGAGCCGGGAAACATGGCTGTTACTATCACTGTGTTGTTTCACCTCCAGACATTTCTGATTCTTTACTTGTTTGAATTTTATAACCAGTGTAGTCATTAAAAATTCTGAATCCTGGTATGAACACCATCTTGTTTGGAAACAATCACAAAAATGACTGGGAAAGGCACTCATCTAGATAAGCCAACTGAGTGCCCTGATTGGTGTCATCGCTGGGTCCGGCCATTTAGAAAGAGGCATGTGGACGCTGGAAGCGTTATTAGCCATAGCGAGCAGCCAATTCCTTTATGACGGGTGGTGGGAAGAGGTACACTGAGACAGCAGGTGACCCAGCATGAGCCTCCATAATGGGCTCCATTAGCCTGTTGCTTTCTTCCATCTTGCTGCCAGGTCATATTAGGCATTTTATACAGCCAGGCACCTTGGTAAGCCTAGCAATGAACACTGTGCTGTCATTCAGAATGTCAGGACCTTGCCTGAACCAAGCAGGACAAGGATATGCATGCTGGCTCATGCTTCCTACTTATGACTCATGTACTTGGCAGGTACCCACGTCATGGAGGGCTCTGGCAGGATGGTGGTGACAGCTGTTGGTGTAAATTCACAAACCGGAATCATTTTCACCTTGCTTGGCGCCGGTGGAGAGGAGGAAGAGAAGAAAGACAAGAAAGGTATGACAAAAAGAATTCTCATATTTAGAAAATACATGGTAAATTATACAAATGTTGGTTCAGCTGTCAGGTCTGAAGCCCAATCTTTCAAAACAGTATGTACCAACTTCAAGTGAAAAGTGACCTCTAATTATGGGCATCCAGGGTGTATGCACCTTTAGAAATCCTCCCTCGCTACCCTAATTTAGTATATGAAATTAAAATAAAATCTGTCCCCCCAGGTTGAAGGAAAGGGGAAGACTTCTAGAATAAGGAGCCTCCAGGCAGGCATTCCATTCCAGGTGTTGCATACTGAACAAGGGGCACCCAATCTATGGTAATGACGGTAAGACCTAGATCTAGTAGAGGTACTGAAAATAGTAGCAGTACATATAAGTGTAGAGAGAAGAGGAGGAATCTCACTGAACTAGGAGGCTCCTACCCAGGCAAATATTCCATATCAAGTGCCACATACAGGGGGCACGCAATCCAAGGTAATGAAGTCAGGATTAATGTATTAGAGGTACTTAAAATAACAGAGATACTAAGACAAATGTAAGAACAGAGAGAAGAGGAGGAGATTTCTCCAAACTTTGAGCTTCCTACCCAGGTAGATATTCCATTTCTGGCGCCACATAAAAGTAGGTAGTGGAGGTACAAAAAGTAGAGTAGAGAGAAGAGGGCAAACTTTCCTGATGCTTCACAACTTTAATCCCATAGAAGCTCACGGGCAGGGCCAGATTATGAGGGGGGCGCAAGGGGCGTGAGCCCCGGGGCCTCCACCACTTGCCCTGCAAAGGGGGCCTCCACCAACCTTTGGATTATGGTCTGGTCCAGGAGACCTTTCAGTTTTTTGGCCAGCAACCAAGCTATCGCGGCGGTGTCTGGGCAAGCCAAACCTGCAGCCAAAGTCGCCACAGAGCAGCAAAGCAGCCGTCAACGCTACAGTGATGGATGGGTGCTTGGTGGCATATAAGCCACCAAGCACAGCTGCTGGCAGCTCAATGCAGGGACCAGCTGGGCGACTACACCCCATCCAGAATGGCAAAGCAGGAGTTCCCAAGCAGCACGCACCTGCACAAGGGTGGCACAAGAGACTCGATCTAACGTTAAGTAAGTAGGCGGGTGCCAGACAACCACCAATCAGTCACTTGAAAAGAAAAACTGTATCTGGGGCCTCCACCAGATTTTGTGCCCAGGGGCCTCCACCACACTTAATCCGGCCCTGCTCACGGGTTACTCATTCAACCCCCAAAACACAGTAGCAGCTGGGGACTGGGTGATTAGACATAAAAATGGGCCACCTACTATCTCCTGTGGTGCCAGAACCTGGCTTGAAGTAGGACTACATTCATATGTAACAATCCCCACACGCTAGCCATACACATGTTTACCTCCCTGAATATATGAGCCCCTTATTTATAGCCAATACCCCATCAGTCCTACATCTTAACCATCTCACCAATAGTCACCCATCTAAGCTTCCAACAATGCTAGGCACACAATTATTATAGAAAAATTGTGCCAAAGATGTCACCCAGGGTTGATGTTGTGCAACTGCTGTCACCTCTATTTGCAAATGCACCCTCACCTATATCACTTTCCGTGCAACCTTCCATCCTTACTGTGTCCCTAGTTATCTAGGTTCAATTCACCCCTTCCATTTTCCCTACAGCAGGTCAGGGGCCACATTAGATGGCTCTGAGGGCCACATGTGGCCTCTGGGCTGCATGTTCAGCATGTGTGATCTAAGCTCTTTGGTGAGATGGTAAAGGCATGGGCATAAAGACAATAGGAATAGGACTATTAGGAATAAACATGGTTTCATTTTGAGAATATCATGAATCCTGGATCCTGGAAGACTCTACACAATATATTATTATATTATCATATTATGGGCTCACAAGTGGCCCAGTCATAGTGAGGCCCTTTGAACTTATGGCCTCAAACTGGCTGAACCTATTAGTTATGCCTTGGTTTTAAATGGGTTATTTGGTAGAACAGTAACGAAGGGTTCACACTATTCATTGCAGCTCATAGTACTGGTGAGGATAGAGATTTGATGGAGCCACACACTCAGAAGCTGACAGATCCCTGTTGTTGGCACTAACATAAGTCCAGGCACTGATTTCCTGAACATCAGTCTACCAGTTACACACAGGTAATGCTGAAAGGGATTGCCCATGCTAAAATAAAAAAACTACTCTATACTCACCTTCTATCTCCTACAGATGATCACTTCTAGTGCAGTGATGGGTGTCCTATAGATGGGTAAATCCGAATCCCACATCGCACAGCCTGATCATCAGCACATCCGCATTCTTGACAGCATGCTGCCATGTCATCTTTCACAGTGATGCCTGTCCCCTGCATTCAAAGTAAGGGACATGCTGGCATGTCGTGATTAATGGCGGCGGCAGCGTCCTGTTGAAAATGCTGATATGCCTGATGATCGGACTGTGCAGGTCAGGACTCGGATCTACCAATCAGATAAGGTATCCAGCACCACACTAGCAGCGTCTGCAGGGAACAAACAGTGAATATAGACTTTTTTTTATTTTAACCTGGACAATCCCTTTAAAAGCCAAAAGTATAGCCACACAAAGTGCAATCATACACAGATTTAACTGTCATACAGTGAAGCGTACGAGGCACTAGTAATTAGGACACACTCCAGGTCATAGTTGCATCACACAGAAGGCGGCTTATTGCATATATAGGGGCAGTGCAAATATAAAAATAACTACAATGGCAACAGATCTGGTTATACCATAAAACAAGACATACGAGAAAATGAGGAGTTTGCTGAAATAAATTGTAAAAGAAGATAGTAATTGCTCTTTACAGTCGACCCAGCAGTATTCCAGTGAGGGTGTGGTGGTGACTAAGTAACAGCCTGCTCTAGGAAGCAGCTCCTGAAGTGACAAAACATCCAGCCCTCCCTTTTCATTTATAGCGAGAAAAAGAGAGACAAGTCCACCAGGGAGGACACTAGTTTAGTGCAGTTAGAGCTTGGCCTTTAAATATCAAGTATAGGCTTTGTGGACCTGTCGGTTCTGATGACTGGGTCAGCAAGCAGATTTCCAGAACCTGCAGGTCATTCTGAATCTAAAAAGTCAGCTTTTCATAGATTTATGACATAAAACCCACATAGGTGTTTATCTGAATTATAACAGTCCCCTTGCGGACCAAATATACATTTTATAGTGGCATAAAGCTTATAATGTGGGCAATCAGCTTGTGACCTCTCTGTAAGCAATATTTCAGAAGCTGGGAGATGGAGAATATTTCCTTTGAATCAGGGGTATCGCCTGGTACCAGCAGAAAAATAAAAAACTCAATTCCTTTCCTACCAGATAGGTGTGAATTGCTGCTATGTTAGCCTGACCCTGAAGTGTCATCTGCACCAGCCATTTGGACAATATCCCTATCATAGATATTGTCGTGGCTTCTCCCAAAGGCTAGTGTAAACAGGGGCACAGAACGTTCTACCTTTGGCATGCAGATCATCCCGATTGCTGGAAGCAGAACAAAGCAAACTAATTTACATCTGCCTTTGCATTGTGTAGCCATCCTATATGTTATATTTGATAAAGACAGAACTATTTGTTACCCTCATACTTCTGGTGTTTGGTGAGGATAGTGGGGAGCAGGGTGTCTCCAAGTGTGTCTGTGGGTGGGGTGCCGTGGCTCTACCACAAGCAGTGTCTGTACTCACTGTGCTGTACAGACAGACACTTGACTCCTCTTTATTATCATGTCTTCATACACAATGACACAAGGCACAGTAGCCATAACACCCCTTCACAGCCAAGTATTTGCCAGCTGGAATTACTCCCTGTGTCTGGACAACCAGGACTCCCACAGGTAGCCACTGCTGCTATTCTACAACTGACTGCTCCGTGACAATTCAAAGTGGTATAGAACACTATACAGTGTACAGGGTCCCTCTCTCTTGTATAACCTCTAACTAGCTTTTCACTTTAAAATATAACATTTGCCTTACTCTGTGTTTGTGTTCACCTCTGTTAATGGTCCATATAATCGTCTTTACAGTACTTGTCCTGCACTGGTTCTACTGTTATTGAAAGAAGGGCTGATTGTATGATGTCATCATGTCTTTTTAAAAATTACAATGATATACTTCTTTCTGAAAGAAAAGCCCATCCTGTTTATATCTTGTGTTATATTGTATAAAGCTTGCATTTGGCAGGAAGGCTTTGTGTTTCTATGTCATGCCTGTTGTGCAGAAAGAAAAGAGCATGCTGAACTTCTTTACTCCATCCTCTGGACATAAAGGTCAGAGGGTACATTTAAGAAGAACCCTCCCATACCATGCAAGTTGGCTGTTGGGGTGACCTTGTATTTCATAGCAGTGTTCCCAGCCATACTTGTGTACTGTTGTTAAGTTTTGGCACGTGTCAAAAGCAGCACAACCACCAACTGAATGTAAATACTATGAAAACAGGGAGATGTGGAGGTGGGTAGTTAGCAACACCTAATTTTTTTACTCTTTAATTAGTCTATAATATTTGTTAGGTTTTGTTCATAGCTCCGATTGTGATGCTTAATAAGTACTGGGAGGTATTTACCTAATTGTTCAAAGCTAGTCGAAATTAAAGGTAGTTTAACATTGTGTTACACAGCACTGTAAAGGCGCTTGGTGTTAATCTTTGGTCTAATTACTCACTACGGAAGATGATGGTGCTTTATAAATAAATATAAATAATAATAATAAATACAGGGATGTTCCTGAACTGAGCAGTGGGGGGCATCTCTATGAGGAAGCCAGACTCGCCACCCTAGTACTCACCTAAATCAGCATTCCCACACAGCATTGCTTTGTTAAAGCAGGAAAAACCTGGGATTTTGACTATCCCCATTGTGTGAAACCTCCCAGAACACCCTGTACAACTAAGCTCTTCCAGGTTCAACGGCACATGCACGGGCTTGCCCAATCAGATTCCAATCTGCATTTGGCTCAGTGGACAGCACAAGCGTGCACATCCCCACTGGCATGCGCACTCCCACCCCAGGCTAATAGAATGACAGGGGAGGGAGCATGCACACAGCCAAGGATGTAGGGGATGCAGCTGCTATCACTCCCCATTGTAAACAATCATAGGCACGGCAAATAGCTCTGATTGGACGAGAGCCTGCACATGTGCGATTGGACTGGGGAAAAGGTAAGCTTTACTGGCAATCTGGGGGGTTTCACTCAGTGGGGCATGCCAATTCAGGATTTCAGGGCCAGCTTCCCTGGGTTTTGTTCCGCTTTAAAGCAAGTAGCCAGTGAAGTTTCACAGAGCAAGCTTGCACAATGGTGTGTAACATGGGGGTGCGATGAAGTAGCTGGTACAAGAGAATAAGGAATTAGGAAAGTACAGGAGCAGGGGACGAGGCTTCCAGCATTGCATATGCCAGAGGTGTGTCTTTGGCACAGAAAACTCATTGTTCTCGTTGTTAGCCACCATGTAACTCCTGATGTCACCATGCATCTTCTGTGAAATTAACATCTGGGCCTCGATTCAATAAGAGTTGGAAAAAATTCTCATGGTAGTAAAAAATTCACTTTATGAGAAAAAAAAGCATGAGGATTTCTTTGTTACTGAATCACCAGATAAAAAGGCATTCGACCTGATTCAGAGCCTCTCTCGCACACATTCCCCACCAGCAGGAATGACGTCAAAGGAACGTACTTGCCTTGTTTCTATGGCCGAGTTGTCCTTTTTGCGAGAAAATTATGGTATGCGTACACCAAACCGAATGTACACCGTATAAATACGACTCAAGGCGTCCGTGCGTACGTAATTTTACGTTTTTTTTGTGCTTGTGCGGGATTCAGAGCCCTGATTTGTGGGTTTTTGGACATTTAAAAGCTGTAGTTTTCCTTTTCAAACTTACGCCGTGTTTTTGATAGCGGAAAAACTAGCGAAAATACAGCCTACATCCTCCGCACCTACAATGGAGCCCCTTGACGAGTTCTGTGAGGCGTACAAGCACTTGCAGCAGTGTGGGCATGTTAACCATTTACCTCCAGAGCTTAGGCATACCCACCATCGCCTGGATATGAATCAGATGACCAATCAGCAGCTGTTCAAATTGATCCAACTGAACCGCCTTTATCTTGAGAAGCTTTACTCAGAGTTGCGGCCATGGTTGGCCTTCTCCACAACAAAGGGGCATGCAATTGGAGGCATGACCAAATTGCTTGGCTGCCTTCAATTTTTAGCAAATGGCTCCTTTCAGAGGCGAGGGGCTCTGTCAGTTGTCATGTCCCAGCCTTCGCTGAGCCGTGTCCTGACTAAATTTCTCGATGGCATGGCTGTCCTGCAGGAGAAATACATCTCTTTCCCTGACAGCATGGTAGCCTGGAACGCGGCGAGCTTGGGTTTTTTCAATATTGTGAATATGCCAAGTGTCATGGGCGCCATTGATTGTACACATGTGGCCCTGGTTCCCCCAGCTGCTCAGGGGTATATGTTTCCGTATGTTTAGGTTCACATAGCTCCTCCTTGTAGCCCACTCTCATCTATTGAGGCTAGCCTAGCTTCCTCTTCCTTGAAAGAGCTTTCCTGTTTTTCAGTCTGTTTAGGTCCACATAGCTCCTCTTGTAGCCCACTCTCCTCTCTTAAAATATCTTAGCTTCCCCTCCCCCCAAACAGCTTTCCTGTGTCCTATTTGGCCCTTGTTTTACTTTATTTTTTTTTGTTGTTGCCAGTCTAGTGACTCTGTTTTATTTGTGGCTTCTTTTTAGCAAATGCAAGATGGGTCACTCTCTTAAAAAGCTGTGTTGTGTGGGGCCGGATCTTGCTGCCCTGGCTCCTGACACCCTTCTTAAGGTCCAAGACACCTCGCCAGGAGGCTTATAATGGGGCCCACCGCCACACGCAGGCTGTAGGTGAGCGTGCCTTCGGGCTGTTGAAGGACAGATTTTGTTGAGACGGATTTTGCCCCCTAGGTTTCTGCCTGGTGGGTGGGCTTGACCTTGATGTTGTCTTGGTGGTAGCCAAACAAGAGGGGCCAGCTGTGGCTGCAGTTGGCGGGTCTTCCCGTGAGGTGCTACTGGCTGAGGTGTTGCTGCAAAGTCGAGGTAAATGCAGTGGTAGTTTCCATTTAACAATATATGTGGCCCTTAAAAATCCCTACAAGGGATACACATTGGGTCCCACATTGATGTGTCTCCCCAAATTTTCTGTCTGCTCACACCCATGTTAGGAGTTAAACAACATCCAAATGCACAATATATGTGGTCACACAACATATGTTGCTCAGGCAAGCCCTTAAAGTTGGCTGTGCATGTGGGAACTAAGATAGGTGGCTGGCGTGTTTGGTTGACCTACTCCCTTCTGTGGCAAGCTACAATTTTCTAACAAGTCTTACCACTGTTGGGCACATACCACTTATTGGTATCCTTGGTGCCCGACACCCCCTGTTAGGTGTTGGGGTGGAACATCCCCAACACCCCCTCCTCAGCATAGGTAAATTGTAGAGTTTTGGGAAGTCCCCCATCAGTTTGCAAGCTAGATTCAAACAAAGGAAAGAGTGGCTTTAGTGAGTTGTCCAATGTTTCCTGTGCAAGCAGCCCTCTGGATGTTCAGCACTTACTCCTTAGCCTGTCTGGTTCTGTGTTTCCACTGAACTGCCCCCTTCAGGTCGTCCCACTCTTTCTTGGCCTGGGCACCATCCTTCGGTTCTGACCCTACCCCCAAGCCCCAATCTCCAACCATAACTGCTCCCACAACGCTTTGGATGTTGAGCGGGACCGGGACCCAGGCAGCCGATCCTACTTTTTGGCAACACCATCCAGCAGAACATCCAGCTGGGCATCATTAAATTGGCCACTCAACTTTCCCCTTGTTAGTTTGTGCCTAGGGTGAGTGGTTGATGCTGTGGTCTGCTGGGTGGTTTCTTGGCTGAAGTCACTATGCCCACTCCCATGTCCAGAACTGATGGATTCCAGGCTACTAGCCGGCTGAGAAAGCAGGCCTGGTCTGGAAACGCTGCTCAGCCTTTGGCTCCCCAATTGGCTCCACATGGGGCTCCTCTGTGGACTTTGCAGTGAGGCCCGCACTTGAGTCTGTCCTGGGGTCCGCATAGTGCTCCGGTGTCCTGGCTGTTGGTCGGCTGTGCCTGGAGGCCCGGGAGCCCTGGTTTTCTGACTCCAGCTGCTGATGCCTTAAACTGCTGCGGGTGACCCAGAGTGGCTAGTGTGGTTGTCAACAGGGGAATGCCTGCAGGAGAAACGACGGTTCCTGGGACTCGGTGCTGCCAGTTCCTCAGCCATGCCTGTGTTCATGGCTCCGAGAGCTGTGGTGGTGTCTATAGTGTGGCATAGTGAGCTCCTAAGTCAGCATTGGCAAGCAAATCTGACCCTCAGATGTGTTCTTATATACCGAATTGAGTGGGTAATTGTATTGGAAACTATTTGATATATTTGACAGCCCCTCAAAGGCACAAGCACACTTCCGGGGTCTGCCTGGGCACCGGGGTGTGTCATACAGACAACATCCAAAGACATTCAACATGGCACCCACCTTATTCATCTGTGAGCATCAGGACATTATGATGGTAAGTCACACTTTCATGCCATTTGCCTACACAGGTGTTGCTACATTACACGCCAAGGAGCAAACAGGTGACAGTGGCCGCAAAATACGAGCAAATGCACATGGCGCTACACTAATGGCGGAGGCCTGGCCTTCCAATGTTATAGAGCCACAGTATTTTGCTGCCACTGTCATGTGGACCACTCTGGCATGTTTGTATTCAACGCAGGGGTGCCTAAGTGATTTAGGTTTGACATTTCTATGCAATCCGCTACTATTGTGGGATGGCTTCTCCTTGTTGCTGGCTGGGGTCAGCGAGTCCTATCCGACAGTAGGAGCTGAGTGGAGAGATAGGCGCGCCTTTTGGCCTAAGTGCATCAGCGCTTGCAATCCGCTGCTATTGTGGGATGGGAGAGCTGGATTAGTTAGAATTGGCATACACTTAGCAATTTACTTAAAGGGGCAAGGGTGTGCAAGAAGACCCAAACAGAGGACATAAGTTAACAATGCACATCTGTTTGCTGTTTGCAGACTTTCATGGAGCAATAGTATGACCCAACACACATAAAAAGAGGACGTTGGCAGAGGAAGTGGCATCCCATGTGAGTTGCCTTACCCCTTCACCCAAATAATGCAGCACTGGTTGGACCTCAAACAGCGAAAGTGGCCCTGGGTGCAGAGGTTCTACAGACAGAACATCCCAGTAAGTGGATGTACAACAGAGACGATGAGCTATCAGGGTAATAATGAGTAACATGTTTTACAAAATTATATTTTCTTTTGTAGCTTTGGAGTTCTGGCTGCGGATCAAGCCCACCAGAGGCGAGGGTTCCAACCAGTGAGGCCAAGGTGTAAGGCGGCAGCCCTGAACCCTGCCGACGCCCTCTTCCTCCTCTGAAGTAGCACAACCACCTTCTCTTTGTAGGTGCCATGTTGGCCCCAGAAAGAACATTTTGTTATATGTTTTGTATATGTTTTTTAAAACAAAGTTATTAAACATTTGTTTTTAGTAAAACACTTGTTTTTACTAAACAAGAGTTTTAAAGTTATATGCTGGGTGGTGGTGTGTTTTCTATGCAACTACATAAAGCAGATGCTAAGCAAACAAACAGCAATGTAAAACAGAACACCAAAACAGAAAGTGGATGAAGTATGAGGTGAGTAACAGTGGGTAGAAGCAGACGACAAGGCAACCAAGGTACAAAAATGAGTATATGCAAGGACATGCAGACTACATTGGATGCTCTAGATGCCAGCAGGGGGACAACAGGTAAGTATTTGCAAGGACATGCAAACTACATGGAATGCCCTAGATGCCATCAGGGGGAAGAAAGGTATGTTTTGCAAGGACATGCTGACTATATGGGATGCCCTAGATACCAGTGGGGGGAGGAAAAGTAAGTGTGTGCAAGGACATGCAAACTACATGGGATGCTCTAGATGCCAGCAGGGGGAGGAAAAGTAAGTGTGTGCAAGGACATGCAAACTACATGGGATGCTCTAGATGCCAGCAGGGGGAGGAAAAGTAAGTGTGTGCAAGGACATGCAAACTACATGGGATGCTCTAGATGCCAGCAGGGGGAGGAAAAGTAAGTGTGTGCAAGGACATGCAAACTACATGGGATGCTCTAGATGCCAGCAGGGGGAGGAAAAGTAAGTGTGTGCAAGGACATGCAGGCTACCATGGGTACAGGGGCGGGGGATGTTGGGAAGCACCTTAAAATAGCTTGTCACAACAAAAAAAGTTGTGCACTGGAAATCCATGCAAGGACACACGGCACACCGAGAACAATGGGATCCACAGCAACTTATGTCCAAAAACAGGTAAAACACTCAGTTTTCGAAACTACTTTGGCTGCAAATACGGTAAATGCTCGGCTAAACCGTATGCATATGCAAAGCAAATACACCCGCTTACACATGAACAAACTTTTCTCAGAACGCGGCTGTGAATGATACGAGCATTCACAATTTCCTGGTTACTGAGATCATTTCCTGGAAAACCAAGCATTTATGGGCGGCTCTGAATCAGGCCCACTGAAGATCAAGGGCACTTTTTACTACGGTGTGAAAAGTACCATTTACTTGTATTGTTTTCCTAGCTGGTGATTCAGCAACAGTGACATTCTCAAGCTTTTTTCCCAAAAAGTGATTTTTTTTACCATGAAAATATTTTCAACTCTTTTTGAATTGAGGCCTTGGGCTTTAATATCCAAACAGGAAATAAGGTTAGATCTGCACAAGATTCTGGCCATGAATAACCTTCAGTGCAGTACAGTCTCTTAACCAATGTGAATGGACAAAAAGTATCTAGTATTGAGATACTAGTCATGTACCGTACAAGAGCCATTTTAGTGGTAGTCTACAGCTTTACTAGCTATGTCTAGCTGTAAATATATACACAGAAGTACAAGATGCAAGTGAGACCTGGTTCTGATTTCTCCTTATTTCCTACTAGGTAGCCAGAACCAGGCCTGACTTAAGCCTTAAAGCGGACCTTCACCCTGAATAAGAGCATTTCTTATATGTTTCCCCCCCACCCTGTACATACGGATTGCTCACATTAAAAATCACCCTACCTGCATCTACCGCATGTTATGAGCCTTTAAACATTGAAGATGGTGGCTCATGGAACATCAGGCAGCCTGCAAACAGGAAGTGCCTTCTGACTATGCTGCTCTGCATTCTGGGACTGCTGACCTCTTCCAGATCCCAGCTCTGCTCTGTCTGAGCAAAGCACAGCTATAACCTGCCCCCCTGTACCTTATCCCACTCTCCTCTGCCCAGTAAGTGTATCCCCGTATCGCCCGTATCCTAAAGTCCTGAACAGAGTTGCAGCCCAGTGGGGGAAAGAATAATAAGTAAGTGTCTAAAAACTTAAAATATATTAATTTTAGATGCTGGGGAATAGTTTTTAAGGGTTTGAGCTTTTCAATAAATCATGCTGAAGGTCCAGTTTAAGAAAGGCTGCTATCTACCATTATAACTGCCCCCATGAGGCTTGAGGGAAGCAATAGAAAGGCCTAGAGGGCAGGACGTAGATGTTTTATTCTTTAGATATTGGACTTCTTTGAGCTAGAATATGGGCCCCAATTGGCTAAATGACTAAATGTTAAATCATTGCTAGACACCAGGCATTTGGGAACTGAAGCCTTGCAACTTTGACTTGCATCGTTTTTGATTGTTGGTTATTGTAATTGACCTGATTTAGCATTGTGGTGGTATTGCTGCTTTTATGCTCATTGAACTGATGTTTAGAACCCATTTCATTGTTTTATTTTTTTGTTTCTCTTACCTCCTTCTTTTCTTTCTTCTTTCAACCTGCTCATGGACATTTCCAACCCTGATTGACTCCTCTCCTCCACTTCCTTGCTGTCAACCCCACTTATATGAATCTGCTCTCCACTCCCTTCCTCTCCCCATTTAAACTGCCTTTTCCTAGCTGCCAAATCTGCCGCCACAGCCCACCATATCACAGCTGCTAATGCTTTCACATCCAGCTACATGAACGGTATGTGTTACCTAGGGATCCAGGAGTCTCAAAAAGGGTCTCCAAAATGTTATTTCAGATTTAGGTAGATGTAGTGAGTAAGATCCCACTGTGGATATTTTTGAGCACGCCAGTGACTACCAAAATTTCAGCATCCAACAGGTACAGTAGGCTTGGATTTTTAGAAACATTTTAACAGTGACATATTGACACTTGCTTCATATTTTGTTTCAAATTATATCACATCTTTACTAAAGCTCATTTTAACCAGAGTCCTGTCAATGGCACAAGAACATTGTAGTTTCTAGACTGGTCACCACTTTTTAATCCCAATGATACATAATTTCCTCTGTACAGTGACGAAAACTGAGGCTAGACCCCCCACAGTTAAAAAAGCTTTATTAGGAGACATTTTAATGTTTTTACTTATTGTTTACTTCTGTATTAAATAGTTAAAGAAGAGTTTTGGGCTTTGGCCGGAGTTAAATTTAGAATGCTGGATGCTATATTTTTACCATTTTACAATGTACCTTTTATAAATAAATTATACTTCCTCATGTGGAAAGAACAATGTGGCCATCCATATAGGAGGTAGTGAAACAGATCGCAAAACTTGGGGTCCAGCAGACTTTAGTCAGGGAATGCTCAAAGAGTTATTGTCATTGTAGAACAACTAATTTGTAAATCACCTCTCAACTCATTTGGAAAAGTGTGCCCTGCTCATTGTTATAAGAATCCTTGAGAGCATCATTGAGAGACTGAGCCTTCCCAGGGTTATGTTAGACATGGCCAACCAAAGCTATGTTAGAGATTGCAGAGTGTGATGGGTATAGGCAGGATGAGTGCAACTGAAAACCAAAGGAAAATCTCACAAAACTGAGAAAAGATGGTGAGGAAGACATGCCATTGAACTTCCTGCTGGCTAACTAGCTGAGGAACAGATCGTCCAACACCCCTTGCTTCTGTCTTTCACCTGAAGATCAGAATTAAAGCCATTTTCAGAAGTAACGGAATACAGGATCTTATGTTAGAGACCCACCAAATTCTCTTAAATGGTCTTTCGTACTCATGTGAAGAGAGTCCCCTCACACCAAATACCTGGTGGTGGTGTGAGGTGGGCACTTCATTAAACTTTGAAGATGCTCGCCAACTTTTGAAGTTCTGGGTGGCACTTCAGTGAGTTAGAAATGTTTATTTTTATTTTTTTCATTATAATTTAAAGATGTTCTGGTGAGGCATACTGAACTATTACAGGAGACATGTAGTCCCCACCCAAATCAGGTTTGGGTTTGCCATCTGCTTACAAGTCTCCAGAAATACCCAAAAAGGCAGAACACTCACCTTTCTAATGTCCAGGTGTGTGCAGAAGCTGCAACTGCCTGCCTATGTGTCAGCAACATACTGTGCTCACATGGGCCACAGGAGTAGATGAGGAGCGCTGATGAGGTGGGTTTCATTGTGCAATTTCAGGCATTTCCAGGGATAGATATGTATTTATTTATGTAGATTGTTAAAATTAGTGTCAAGTCAACATAGGCTAGATTTACTCGAAAAGATTTCAAAAAGAGTTTCTAAAATAGATGACCCATTGCTAGCTTCCTTTGGACACGTTTTGCATCCTTCAGTAAAATTGTCCTTTTAAACAAGTAGAATGTTTTCTTCCAAATCCTTCTAATAAAACTAATATAGATGATTAATCCTTCCTCACATGCATAAAAGGTATACAACTGACCACTTTTCATGTATAAAACCAGCTTTCTGATTTGTTGAATTCCATGTATAAGAAAGTTGTGCTCCATCATGGTGGGCTTGTCATCTATTTTATATTTAATAATTTCCATAGTGATATTAGTTAGTTAATATAAGGCATATATGCTTTAGTAGTGTGTTAATTACCCCATTTTATATCTGTAGTAAAAGCATGAAGTAGCAGAGAATAAAGGTTTGTTCCATGCCGATTAGTCTGAACCTGACCATGAGGTTTGATGCAGGACCGAATTGAATCAAATGAATTGGCCAACAGTATCGGATTAATTGAGTTTTTAAGGTTTTTGAGACTTGTTTAGCTCTAAATTGATTTGGGTGACTTAAATAATAGATCTTTCTGAAACAAATCCATAGAGTTCAGATGTTTCGAACCTGAATTTTTAGGAAAATCAGATCGCAATTTATTCTATCCAAATAGCTTTGCTCATCCCTAGTATGTAGGAAAGGTCTTCTATAAAAGGCACTATAGGGCCAGTTGTCAACCTTCACAAGAGACACATTTTGAGAAGGCCAAAGTCAGGTAAAAATTAGCTTCTATAATGACTTTATGGTCCCCTAGACTTTAGCAGTATCCCTGCGCTTTCCATTAGCCTTACGCTGTCCCATGTTCAATGTTGCTTTGGCTGTTGTTTAGCATGGCTCCACTATCCTGCCATACTTTGTATGTATGTTTTGTGTTGTTACTGTGGCACAGTGTGTCTTGTCTGTTTTCACGTCTTGTGTTTGTCACCCCTCTTTTGTTGTAGGAAAGCAGCAGGATGGGGCAGTGGAGAATATTCAGAACAAAGGTAATGTGCACACCCTGCATAGTCAATGACGCCATATTATCGGATTACACAAAATACAGACATACTATAACGTAAATCTAAAAACACAGCAAACAATAAAGACCTTTTTAAAGAATGTTGGTAGCAGACCTTGAGATAAACCAGTATCAAATTCTGTCTGGTTGGCCCAATATGAAATGGGAGTCCATGGCATGAAGATTTGCAGTCATCCAGGTTATGGCATATCTGTAAAATCTCAGGAACTTCTCACCTACCTTGCTGAAGGCAAGACAAAGTGGAGAATGTACCCCTAGCTGGGCTCAACCTTGCTGTAGATACACCCCAGGAATCAGGATTTCCTGCAGAACGTCTGTGTTAATGGGCACTAAAGTTAGCAAAAGACACAAATGGAAGTATAAATATTGGAATGGGAAATTATGGAGAATTACTATTAAAGAAAAGCTAAACATGTGCACTTTGCTATCATAAGTCATAATATTCTTATCTTTGGACCAAACTGAACTAGTTTGAAAACACTGGCTTAAATGTTAAAAGGCCTCTCTGGCCTCATTGCATTTGAAGTGGACCAAAACCCAGGATTTTGACTATCCTGGGTTTTGGTCCTTCCCCTCCCTCCAGATCTCCCACATCAACTCACCTCACCTCAATACTACGGCGCATGCACGGCCTCTCTTCAAATCAGTGCGTTTGGAGCTGCTGAGCTATGGACATCTAAAACTACATCTTAGCACAGCGGCTCCAAGCACGCTGGCGGCCGCATCACACGCCTCTCTCTAACAGGGAGCGCGTCAACGCCAGCCTTTCACAAATGTCCGGCGCGGGCACACGCCCTGCTAGAGGGATAGTGGGGATGCGGCTGTGGCCCACACCTGCGTCGTTGGACCGGGAAGTAAGGTAAGTGTAGCGGGTGACCTGGGGGGTTTCACACAGCGGGGCATTCTGATTTTGGATGCCCCGGGGGGAGGGAATGGATCGGCCCAGAAATCTTATAGATTCCCGGGCTGATCCCACTCGGTTTCAGTCCTCTTTAAGTTGTGCACAGTAGGTTGCAGATGTGTAAATAAATGTGTAAAAGGGGCCCCATTATAGCTCATTCCTTTTTCCTGTCATTTCAAGTGAACTGAATGCAACTACATGATGCCATGTAAGCACAAATATGATAAACAAGATGGATATGCAAGCAACAACAGTGGGGCCACTAACCTTATGGGCCCCGATGGGTCTGCAGCCCCTGCAACCTCTCTAGCCTCTGGTAGGCTGTTAGATAATTAAGACAGTTGAAAGCATATATTAAGCTCAATCACCAGGTGCTTGTAATGACTGCCATCGACTGCCTGGTAGGTTACATTGATAAGCATCAATAGATTTCTGAAACATGAAGCTCACGCCAGTCAATTTTTGGAGGTTTTGCTGGAGTTGTGAAGCACTTTAATGCTCTGTCTAAATGAAACAAGTGGAAATCCTATTTGATAGATAATTCAAAGCTCATGTCGCAGATATGTTATGGGCGTTTTGAGAACTTTAATGTGTTTGGTCACCCACGCACTATATGGGTTCACAAACTTTCAAATACCGCCGGAGGGTCTAACACACGTTAGGCTGAACCCTCGATTGTTTTATAATGATAGGCCAGCTGAGAAAATACAAAGTAATGTATTTTTGAAGTAAAGCATAAATACGGTTTAGTTGCAGCAGATGTTCTGCTTGTATCATTAGTTGTTACATTTGTATAACTGAAGGGCCCCACCTACAGGCTCAATCCCAGTGCGTGTCCCTGCTGCTAGTCATGAGGGAGCAAACTCCCTCGTTGTTTGGCCGCAGGGAGCTCATCAAATGAGTATCCACCGGCGTCACTTATATGCCATCAGTGATGGATGCTCATATGCCCATCAAGGACCAGTCAGGAGCATACTTTTGCTTTTGGAGCTGACTGCTTCAAAACTAGATCTGCAGCCTGCACAACTATGGGGCATCGGGAATGAGGCCTAGCAGGTAAGCCAATCTGTTAGACAATTTGGCTGAAGGTTAGTTTAAGCAGGGGAATAACTACAGAAAGTGCAGAGATAGAGACTCGATCAGGGCCCATGTGGTCAGGGGTCCCCACCATTGTTGTCTATTCACCCTATTTATCATATAAGTGCTCACATTTGTCTCTATGTTCTTCTTTAGTAGTCTATTAGTAACCAATTAAGTAAAAAGAGGAAAATATTACTGTATGAACCATTACTGCCCCCCCCCCTTTTAAAGTGGTACAAAACCTGGGAATTTCCATTCCCATGGCTGTGGGAAACCCCCCCAGAACGCTGCTATTCACTCACCTTTCCTCGGTCCAGTGAGAGCCATTTGCTGTGCCTATGTGTCATTATGACTATGTGTCATTCAGCAAACAGCTCTCATTGACTTAAATGGGGAGCACAAGTAGTTCCCAGCAGTGCACATGCTCCCGTCCAAGCTTGGCCTGGGACAGGATCGTGCACAGCCTAAGGATGCAGGGGATGCAGCCACTCTCACTCCCCATTAAAAACAATAAGAACCGTTTGCCGAATGACAGTCAAGGCAAACTGCTTACATTGGATGAGAGCCCGTGTGTGCTCCATTGGACTGGGGAAAGGTGAGTGAATTCCAGATGCCCTGGGGTAAAGCCAGTGGCCTCCCTGGATGGGTTTAGTTCTGCTTTCATTTATACACCAGGCCTCAGTCATATTAAATTACACTTTGTTCGATTCAGTTTCTTGTGTCTTTTCCCACTCTAAAAATAAATGAATTGACTAGAGGAGTCCAGCCCTGGGTTAACTTTTTAACAATTTAATATGACAATCAACTTGTTCGCAAAGGCAACAGCTAATATTTTGCTGCACTTAACATCAACTGGCCCAAATGTTTGCTCTGTTAATCTAAGCAGCTATTGATCAGCCCCTTCCAGTGAAAAAATGGGGGGTTTAGGCAGTTTTTTCTCTTTCTAAATGTTTATTTCCGAATAATGGCTCCATCACAGCATGGAGGCCCTCAGCCCAATCAGGCATCTCATTCTTGCCTGCCCACTTCATAAATGAGGAATGCGGCTCGGCAGGGTGGATACTGTTCCAGCAATAAGGCATGACAGGGCTTCCATTGTGGGCCTGCATTTATACGCCTCAGGTGCGTTGTTTCGGTGGAGGCCTGATGGTCAAATAGCAGCCTCCATTGAGAAGCATAATTGTATGACAACAATACAATCTCGTTAGGGCCTGCTGGCAGCTTAAAAATGGATATGAAGAATTGAAATATTCACACTCCTCGGAAGAATGCTTGCAATTACAGCTTGAAAAAATATTAAAATAGTGTTAAAAAGAATCAGATTGGACACATAATGCTTGACGTAAATTCCTTCAATGAGTAAGGCAAAACCCTCGACTACCTACTGTACAGGTGGCAAAATGTTCCAAAGGTGGATTATGAGCTAAACTTATAAAGGTTAACTGAGGCTTGTGGATTAGACACAATGGTGCTGTTTAAGCCTGACACCTAACTTTCTGGGGCAATAAGAGGGACAGTCTACAGTATAAGGTCTATGGAGGACAAAACTAAAACAACAGGATATAACCATTGGATCTCCTGCAGCACTTCCTTCTGGGTCTGAATCTTTGATGCTTACAGTGAACTCTGAGACCAGGTGCATTTTAAGTCTTGCCATCATCTGCCAGAACTGAGTCATGGCTAGAATACCACCCTGCCAACGTCACAGGGGCATGCTAGGCACCGCCCTGGCCAGCACCACTTAAAACTTAACACCTTCATTTCGAGAATGAGTAGGTAATGAAGATCCAGACACAGAGGGGCATGTTGCAGAGAATCAAAGGTGATATCCTGGGCTTATTTTGCCAAGGACCAAGTGGGAATTTACCATGGATCAAGAATTAACCTTAATGCAGTAGGGCAAATCCATTCCCTGGGCTGCGCTTGTATCTGAATTTTTTGCATGCATGGTAAGATACAAGGCCAGTTTAAGGGTGTTCATGGTACAGTGACCTCCCCCCCCCCCCCCCCACACACACACACACACACACACACACACACACACACACACACGCGCCAATATCACATTTTAACTCCTGTTTCTCGTTTTTTTCAGTTTCACTCCTGTTTCTATATCTCTGGTGCCTCTGTCCTGCCTTACGCTCTCTCTCTCTTGTTCCCCCCTCTCTCTCTCTCTCTCTTCTTTCCGTCTATTTTGTCTATCTCTCTCCTGTTTCTCTATGCCTCTCTTGCTCTTTCTGTCTTTCTCCTTTTTCTCCGGTGTCTCTCTCCTGCCTCACACTCTGACCTGTTTCTGTTTCTCTCCTCCTCTTTCTCTATGTCCCACACCTGTCTCTCTCTCCCTTGTGTTCTGTCCTGTCTGTCTCTTCCTCCTGTATGTTTCTCCTTCCTGTTTCTCTCTCCCAATTGTGTCTGGCGTGCTCCTGTCCCACTTCTCTCTGTAATGTACCAGTCTACTATTGCAAAACCAGTAGTGTTTTTGCCTGGTGATAATGGTGCTGGGGCCCAGATCAGGTTTTTCATTTCACCTGATCTTAGGCCCAGCACCATTGATACCAGTGATAATCTGGACCTGGTCAGGTATGCTTGATTTCTCAGGGGGTTCATCAAGTAGTTGGGCTGCTTGGTGCACTTCTTGTGAGGACTACACCTTAAGTATGTCAGCTACAATAAATGCAAACATATACTAAACCAATATATGTCTTCAGTGACAAAACATGAATACATTATGCAAAAAGCACAAGAATAAACTGTCAACCCAATCAGCACAAGGTTCCAGGGCAAAGAACCAATACTATATGCAATCCATATTAAGAATCTAAAAAACACTTAAAAACAATCCAAACAAAGCACTTGAAAGCCAATATGGCCACAAGATAATGATATGCAATCAAACATGCCATATGGGATAAATAAAAGCATGAATATAAAGTGTCTGTAGTATTAATACTAATGCATTTTATATACTGTGCACAATAAATAATCCAAGTGTTAAATGAATTAATGGAACCATAAGAAGAAATGCAAAAGTAGCAGAAAACATAGATTAGGCTGATCTTCCAAACTACAGTTGGGTACAACAGGGAAAGGCCAAAAAGTGGTGTATTTCTGCCTTTCTTAGAATAAAGCCGTCTTGGAGACTATTTTTCTAGTTGGATAAGCCATTAGGTAAGCATACATTGAGGGGATGAAAGTAAGGCTGCTTCTGGGTTTGCCAGGCAACAGCTTCAGCAAGTATAGAGAGGGAATTGGAGCTTGAGAAGTTTTAGGAGGCAGTGTTGACATTGCATGGAACAATGGGTTTCATGGGAGGAACCATATGTGATCCCATAGGCTGCTAGTTGGGCAATAATCTGTCAAAGCTATCAGCAACAATATTAATGGGCAACATGAATACGGGCTGTAAAAAGTCTCTTAATTGATCATCCAAAAAAGTTCTGCAATTTATGCACTCGCTCTTTTATTTATGCTAACCTGCTTGATAGATACATGCTAACATCTATAATTGAGCCACCTTCATTGAGTGCCCCCACTTCTTATTTAAAAAAAAGGGTTAAGTGTACATCTATCCGAGAAGCATTATATAGACAGTGACACACACTTTAACATGAAAGGGAATGCGAGATGAAAAGGCTTAGCAAATAAAAGCCGAAACTTAACACGTCCACAACTTACAGTAATTGCAGAAAATAAATGACTAAATGAATATAATAGGTGAGTCTTATTATGAAACACTTTACTATTTAGGTAAATGTAAGCCTTTACTTGCCTTTCAATGTCTTCTTGTTCATGTATATGTTTACTGCTTACCTTGCCAGCTTTCTCCATCTTGTTTCTTGATCTTCTCTGTCCTTTGATGGTGTCTTGCTCAATGTGGTCCCCATACCTTGTCCAGTGAATATGTGTTCAGCAGGGTAGAGCCATTACTGTGGCCTTTACTGGTCAGCACAATCTTGTGTTATAAAGAAGGCTAAGAGTGGAACGTTTGTTGGACCAGAAACCTTTGATGAGCAGTCAAGCTTGGAAATAGATCCACAAGCCTTCCCCATAAGTAGGACCCAGACCAGTTTACACATAGGTGCACAGTTTGAGATGCGTGCTAAAGGATAAGCAATCCAGAAGACTAGTTGGGTTCAGGGAAATGTTCAGGCAGTGGTTAAAGAGAAGATCAAACAAGTAATGGACAGCAACAGATATATTCCCAAACACTAAAAATAACACACCTTAGCAACTGAACATTATCACAGGCACTTTGACCCCTGGGTCAAAAGCCAGGACAGGGTACTTGCTAAATACCAGCTGACTGCTGCTAAAGGAACATGGACTGTTCCTGGATTTGGTAAGAGGCAGGGAATGGTGAGTACCTGACCGTTCTCATTTTGCACTGCTACTGCAATATATGCAAGGACCTAGAGCTATGTAATCATTCAGCTTGTCCCAAGTGCCACCAACATGTTTGTCCTCTGTTTGTATAATGTAGAATTTCATGGCCTGGCATTCAAAATATGATTCAGTCAAATTTAGATATTATGCAGCCATTATTAAAAATGAAGAGAAAATACAATATTAATATCAATTAAAGGACTATACAACATGGTTACTGACCCGCATCATGTATTAACCTAAAGAGAGGAAGATTCTAAGTCAATACTTATTGCATTTTTTTCAAGAAACACCCCTAGAGGAGAAACGTGGCTGAGTTCCATCAACAAAGATGTCATTCTGTGTTCCTTCTGATAGGATCTTGGAGATACATCCATTCCAGTCATTGCCAATATTGAAATACAAAGATATATAGTATCTAGAATATTATGAAATTTAAATTGCCGATACACACATAAATTCCCAGGATAAAACCAATTATTGAAGACATTGATGGCTTTTCTGCTATTCTGTAACTCTCTCCCCAAAGTATCTTTAAAGCTGATATTTTTTTTTTAATACGAACACAAACAGAGCACTTTCATAAATATAAAGGAGAAAAGGTCCACCGAGACGTCAATGAGAGCGTGGGAGACAACTCTCTTCACTCTCCGTTGAAGACAGTAAACTAAGATTGCCAGAACCATCCAATAAAATCTGGCATTCAATTATCCAAAAATCTATTTCAAACATCTATCTTGGAACAAATGTATCCAAAAGAAGATATTTAAAAAGTAGGGTCTTCTGGGATTTTCACCTTTCAGAGGAGCCACATCCTTAGTTTAGTATTATTGATTAACCTTCACATACTCCATAATCGGGGATTTTATGGAGCAATGTATTCTTTTGGGTGAACCACGTACATAATGATCTTGGCAATAATGCAAAATAAACATTACCACCAGTTCAAAGTGCCATCAACAAGTAGACAGTTTATATTTAAAGGCCCTCCTGGAAGGATTCCATATCATAAAGATACAGTAGCCATAAGTCTCTTCTTTTATTCTGTACGTATGCCAAAGCATTCTTGAATCTGATTCGGGTGGGAAAATAAATATTTAAAAGTTCTTAACAATGAATGTATTACACTGTAATACTTCTACGGAAGCAATTGGTTATACAGCACAAGCAGCAGGCAGTTGTTAGTGGTGGGTCAAATATTTTTGCAGGTCACATTTGCTATCATTCCAGCAAGGCTGGTGAGCAGCTGTAAGACTAGACCTTGGTAGACCCTTTATCCTGACACCACCACCAATCTGGGAAACCTAACATGCAAATTTCTTCTTTCTTCTGTACTGTAATATACATGTTTTGTGTGTTTCCTTTTAGCTAAAAAGCAGGATGGAGCAGTTGCAATGGAGATGCAACCGCTAAAGAGTGCAGAAGGTGGGGAAATGGAAGAAAGGGAGAAGAAGAAAGCCAGCATTCCCAAAAAGGAAAAGTCTGTGTTACAGGGGAAGCTCACCAAACTGGCAGTACAAATAGGAAAAGCAGGTAAAACAGACAACCCAGTCAGCTGTGGTCACACTGTGCTGCTACTTAATATACATTGTGAAGGAGAAACCATGACAATATCAGATACCTGATCTCAGATGTCTAAAGCACCCAAGTGCTATGTGTGTTCCTTGACTTATACCCTCTCCTGATACACTGGGTGGCATAGTGGTAGTGCTTGTAGCTTGTCTTGCAGGGGGCATGCCGGCACCATAGTTATTAATGGCGTAGGCGGGGCCAGTTTAGAATACATAAGCGATGGACGTCAGTCAAGGACTTGGATCCAGCGATTAGGTCAAAATGAGAGGGCAAGGTGAGAATTTTTCACAAAGTGGGTGTTGTTCCAAGCGCAGGGAGGCATTCCGATTGTGGATCCCCCCCGTGCATTAACAGCGAAGAACGGGAGAAATCTTACCTTTCTCCTCGGGCCCCCAGACAAATACAGTGCTGTGATTGGCCACCTCGGAGAAAGGTAAGATTTCTCCTATTCTTCGCCATTGATTTTGTGAAAAGTTTCATAGTTTGCATTGTCCTTTTAAGCCTATCTCTCTAAGATAGCTTCCTCCGCCTGTTCTGGTGTTGGTTACAAAATTAATAATAATGTCATTGCTTAGCCATTTTATAACTGATACCTAAAGAGGCAGTCAAGTCAAAAATGAGTGAAGCTTCATTTACAGTAGCTGCATCTGGCCATCCTTATTTTGATGGCCCATAGTGCTGCCCCTCCCCATGGAAGCCCAGAGACCAGGCAATCCCATACTCAATTCTTCTGTGTTTGATCCCATGGTTGCCGTTCACTTCTCAGTTAATTTCGTGCAATGTTGCAAACCTAATAGGCTACTAGTGGTCACATAAAAATAAGAATGCTAGAAATGGGAGTATCAGCTGACCACTCCCTGGGCTTTCCTGCATGGGAGGCAGTGGGCATTCAGATCTGGATGCACCCATTTATTTGTGACTATTTAAAGCACCACCATAGTCAAATCAGACAACTTACCCATTTATTGTATGGCTGCCAAGCACATGCCAGTAACCAACTACAGTAGGTTTGCTGAGTGGCCTTGTACATCAAACCTGAATGGTTACTAATGGTCACATGATGCTGCCATTTGGTGCCAAGCATGTAAATGAGACATTGATGATAGGGAATGTTTTGTCTTCAATCTAATGCTGTTTCACTTGTGAAATAACCCTGCTCTTGGGCTTCCAGCTTTAATATGACTAACAGGTTTGCTATGTCCTGAAGATAAACCAAGAAACAAAGAAAAACTTCAGTGAAAATACATTTTTAGAGCAAGACTTTTCCATGTTGATCTAACACAAATGCCTGTTCAAGCTAATGTTTTACTGTTACACTGGCTCACTGTTACAATTTTCCTTTATTCTGAGTCTAGCTTGCTAGATATTTAAAGAGGCGCCATAGTCAAGTCACCACTTCCTCATTCATTCATGGTGTATGGCACCAAATGGCAGTTAACCAGGTGACCAACGGAAACCATTTAGGTTTGATGTCCAAGCCCACTGGGAAATCCAGACTGGTCACTGGCTGTCACATGATTGCCAGATACACGTGAATGGGGAAGTGGTCTACATACGGGTATAGAATCACTTTAAATGAACTAAGATAGCAACAGAAAAGAACCGATCTTGTGACCAAGGGTTGCAGGTTCGATTCCAAGCTGGGACATATGTGTTCACAAGCATACAATGCACATATATGGACATAGTACTTGTTTACTATTCTATTTAAGTGCAGTTATAACAGACCACTAAAGACATACCCAATTATCATTTTAATGCAGAGGCTGGGGTTTAATACATCATGTTGATATTCCCAATCCATCACAGCTAGGGGAAATAATAAAATAGTATAAAATTATCCAAATAGGGTCATGTAAATGCAAAGAGATGAGAATTATTGCTTCATCATTTTTACATCTCCTGTGACTTCCATGACCATCTATTGGTAAGGGTCTGGAAGCCTGAAATGAAGAGTAGTAAGAGAGGAATAATGTACCTTGTGGAAGAAGGCTTAAAGTCCCTGTCCAGACAAACACTAACTTTCTCCTACCTTATCCCCCTTGGGAACATTAAAAAATAATCCATTACAAATCACCGAAAAATATTGTTGTATATAAATACCTCATGATTTCTTTGCTTTAGCATCTGGGTTTGAGGCTGAGCTGGGAGGGGCATGGAGAAATTATGTAAATTATGTCATTATTTTATGTAGCATGCTCTTCTGTGGTCAGGGACAGCTTGCAGGACCACTTTGGCTTGCCATGCTCACTCACACGCTAACACTTAGGGAAAAATTGTAACAGTAAACAGTGTTCTGCCATTTTCTGCCGCTCTGTCCTATTAACCTGTTTTATCCTTTCTGACTTATTCCCGCCCATTTTACCCATTATGCTCTTCTCCTTTTTTTCTACTACCCTTAACATCCCCATCCCCCTTTACCCCAACTAGGTCTGGTGATGTCGGCAATTACAGTTATCATCCTGGTGCTCTACTTTGTAATTCAAACCTTTGTGGTGGATGGCAAAGTGTGGCAAGCGGAGTGTACCCCTGTCTACGTGCAATATTTTGTCAAATTCTTCATCATTGGAGTTACTGTCTTAGTGGTGGCTGTGCCAGAGGGCTTACCTTTAGCCGTTACAATCTCTCTAGCCTACTCTGTCAAGGTAAGCAGATGTGGCTCTTGACATTTTCTTAGTGCAGCCCTCCAAACAGCCCATTATGGTTTGTTAACTGAGAATCCCTAAAGCAAAACAATGCCTTAAAAGGGAACTCCATTGAAGTCAGTTGGTGAATAGGAGATCTAAGATTTCCGGAATCGAATCTACATTGTTCAATCTATAATTGAAACAGGAATAGAGCAGGGTTGCTGATTGGAAAACAGCTTTTCAATACTGAAACTTTCAAAATAAATGCTACTATTTATTTATGCAGTTAATAGGTTATTATAAATGATTAATGAGGATGATATAACTTTAAAAACTAAGTGCCCCTTTTCCATTAATGAGGATTGTTCTGTAAACTATTCCTTCCAGGTAGATATTTACTGTAGACCAAGGCTTCAGACTGACCTGTACCCCAAGCCAATCTGCTGCCATCTTTACTTTACACAAGCCTAGTTTACCTAAGTACAATGCCACTCCAAAAGTTGCATGTTTGTGCATTTTCTATGGTTGTTTTGTGCATTTTTAACAAGGTTTCATGTGACTTACAGCCAGAAGGTATTTAAGATAATTAGAAAATAGAAAGTGGTAAAACTTTTAAATCCATTTATGTTTAACTATTAATTATTAAACCTTTATTACAGCAATAGAAAATATATCCATTTGACATTAGTTCATGTGTCAAAAGAGATCAAGTACAAAAACAAGGAGATGGCTCTTATCTGTACATCATAGGGCCAAAACTATGGATTCCAAAATGTACAATGGATCCTTTTAGAGACCATTTATTTTGTCTTGAAAGATGAGGAGTAATTCTCCACCCTCTGTGTGCTAGATAATGTGCCATATTTTCCACACAATAAGAGGCACCAAAAGTGGGGGGAAGTTGTGAGTGAATGTTATTGTTATAGGGTGAATGTAAAAAAAACAGCCAACGGGAGGCCAGATGCTACACCGCCTATGGGGAATGAGAGGTGGGAAAATGCCACACTGCCTATGGGGAATGAGAGGTGGGAAAATGCCACACTGCCTATGGGGAATGAGAGGTGGGAAAATGCCACACTGCCTATGGGGAATGAGAGGTGGGAAAATGCCACACTACCTATGGGGAATGAGAGGTGGGAAAATGCCACACTGCCTATGGGGAATGAGAGGTGGGAAAATGCCACACTGCCTATGGGGAATGAGAGGTGGGAAAATGCCACACTGCCTATGGAGAATGAGAGGTGGGAAAATGCCAAAATGCCTATGGGGAATGAGAGGTGGGAAAATGCCACACTGCCTATGGGGAATGGAATGGGGGAGAATGCCACACTGCCTATGGGGAATGGGATGGGGGAGAATGCCACACTGCCTATGGGGAATGAGAGGTGGGAAAATGCCACACTGCCTATGGAGAATGGAATGGGGGAGAATGCCACACTGACTATAATCGGGGAGGGGAGGGAGTGCCACTCTACTTGTAATTGGGAGGGGGTATTGTAGCACAACATTTGATTCCGAATATATTTTTTATTATTTTGCTCCTCCAAATCCTAAGTCTTATAGGGTGAACACTACAGTTCTTCGCCTGAGTGTTTGATTTGCCTCTCTGAACAGATCATAGTACAGATTTATGTTTTATTTTTCGGGACAATTACATCAAATTACAGGCAGCTTACCTATTTACCATTGATGGTTATGATGATAACTTATTATTTATTATTATAATCAGATTTACTTTGCCAGATACATTCAATACATAGTAGGAATGTGTTGTGACAGAGAGGTAAAGTACAATGGGTAGAGGACTAAGACAGTTAATCAACAATTCCAGCATTAGGAATAGCACATTTAGAAGCTGGTGGTAGTATCAAAGAAAGGACCTAGTCCTAGGAAACACAGCCCAGCTAGCCATTTGCAAAGTTCTACATGGAAGGGTAGATAAAATAAATGTTTAGATTCATTTGAAGCTAGGAAAAGACTTGCAAATAGGGGAAAGGTAAAGGGAGGCACACAACCTTGTGTGGGCCTTTGTTGGACCAGTCACTGTCTGGCTTCAATAAACACAGCTTAACCACCACAAATCATCCTCTTCCACATTCTATGGAGCATCTGAAGGTTACTGAAATCACAGCAGTTCTGGTATCAGAAGATTTGTTTACTTTTAAAAAGACTTTTCAAAAGTTGTAGTCAGTAGGCAAGCCCTCTCTTTTGGACCATTTCCCTTCCTTCAAACACACATCAAGTACAAAACAAGTCCCAGGTGTTTGGATCATTGAGGGTGGAAAATACTATCTCTGCTGACATCCAATAAAAAAAATACTGGGTGGTAAACTAGAACACAAATATAAATTAGATATCCTTTTATTGACTTTCCACACATCGCACAGTTTGGGACTTGCTCTTACAGTAGGTGGGACACCATTGGTCTCTTCTATATCCAATTACCAGTAGTTAGTCATTTTTATTATTACAGGTAAGAAGTAGAGATTAGTGAATCGTTTCTACATTTTGACGTTTCGGATTCATTTTGGACAGCTCCTTGTCAGCTAAAAGCCATCACATCTTTACTTTCTGAACACCAAGCTGGTTGCTTTTAAAAAGGGATAATTTTTAAAACATTTTCTCTTTTTCTCTTGTGACATTTGAAATGGGCTGGATGCAATCCTTGCAGACCTTAATGTGACATACAGGACTTTTTAGAGGTATAAGAGTACTTTGTTTTTAGAATTAAATTCTTCTGACTGCAAAGAATCCTGAAATCACAAATCAGTCCGGGAAAACATGTTTTGGTCCATGCTAGTAAGAACTAATTTGGCAAATATAAGCAAATTTGGTAAAGCACTATAACACCATTAAATGGTTATCAGAAAACCTGATAATACACTTAACCTAGCAAACCAATTTGGTAAAACTTCTTGCGGTTATCTTAATTTTCTGTCACCTTTTGTTCTTAGGGTTTCTTGTTCGTAATGGTAACATTTTAGTTTTAAATATGTTTTCTATATATGTATATTATGTAGAAAATGATGAAGGACAACAATCTGGTACGGCACTTGGATGCTTGTGAAACCATGGGCAATGCCACTGCTATCTGCTCAGACAAAACAGGGACTCTGACAACTAATCGGATGACTGTAGTTCAGTCTTACATTGGAGATGTCCATTACAAAGAAAAGCCAGACCCCAGCAATCTCAATTCCAAAACGTTGGACCTCCTCGTCAATGCCATTGCCATTAATTGTGCCTACACCACTAAGATACTAGTAAGTACAGTATAGTACCATTCTTATTTATAAATATTAGCCTCCAAATGTTATCTTTTAAAGCGTAACTTCAGTCAGAAGGTGACCTTCCCATGCTGCCATCCTAACCTGGTGTTGAGGCAGGATGGGAGATAAGAATGAAAAAAAACCCTTAACTGATACTCTCCGGAGCTGGGGGATGCCGCTCTGTGCTTTCGTTCAAGATGGTGGCACCATTGGAGGGATCGAGGTCCCCTGGGTAAGGTAAGGGTTTTAATCTCTTTCAAACTTCCCCACCCTGCTTCCACGCCAGGGTAAGGGGGCAGGGCAGGGGGGTGCAGATTCTGACTGAAGTACTGCTTTAAGCAAATATTATAAAATTATAACTTCTTTTTTACCTTTCCAGCCTCCAGAAAAAGACGGAGCTCTTCCCCAGCAAGTAGGCAATAAAACTGAGTGCGCCCTGCTTGGGTTTGTTCTGGATTTGCAACGGGACTACCAGCTGGTGCGAGACCAGATTCCTGAGGAGACGCTCTACAAAGTCTACACATTTAACTCTGTCCGAAAATCTATGAGCACTATTGTGCGACTACCCAATGGAGGATTCCGACTTTATAGTAAGGGGGCTTCCGAGATCATGCTAAAAAAGTAAGTACTCGGAAAACAAGCTCAAGAGAAATAACCATGTGTTTTAAAACATATACAAATAAAACTTTCCAATACTAGGGATGGGCAAACCTGAACCGCAATGTTTGGGTTCATACGTGTCACTACTCTTTAATGCCACTTGCTCAAATCACTTGGCTATCCGTACCAATTGTTCAGGCCACTTGGGGGTCCACTGCTCTTTACTAGATTTTACTAGATACTAGAGGAGTATCCACTGGTTCAGGGCACTAGTGTGTCAGTGTCTGTTTAATACTACTTGTTCAAACCACTTGGGTGTCAGTACTCTTTAATATCAATTGTTGGTGGCGTATTCACTAGTTCAGGGCACTTGTGTGTCAGTACTGTTTAATACCACTTGCTCAAACCACTTGGGTGTCCCTACTTTTTAATACCAATTGTTAGTGTAGTATCCACTGGTTCAGGGCATTTGTGTGTCAGTACTGCTTAATACCATTTGCTCAAACCACTTAGGTGTCACTACTCTTTAATACCAATTGTTAGTCGACTATCCACTAGCTCAGGGCACTTGTGTGTGACTACTCTTTTATACCAATTTTTAGTGCATTATCCACTGCTTCCGAGCACTTGTGTGTCACTACTGTTGGTCAAACCACTTGGATGTCAATTGTTAAGGCCACTTGGGGCTCACTGTTCTTTAATACCAATGGATAGTAGAGTATCAGGGATGTGGCCGTGGTACTGAAGCACTAGGTAGAGTGGTTTTAAACAGGAGCACAGCTTATCCACTAATAGTAGAAATTGTCTTGTGTTTCTTAGTGGCATTGGTTACTGTTGGTTACTGATTACCATGAGTATGCATTGGTCTAATAGCGCGCATTTTTTATTACAGTAATTGGAGCAAGAAGAAATGATTGGTTTTGCAGTTTTACAGGGGAGGAGCATGGTTTATCCACTCAGTGTCTGAAGTGATAGGGTGGGCGTGGCAGCATCACTGTGACAGATGACAGGGGGTGACCTGTTTATCACAGAGGCTGTCTGGAGGTGATATGGCCAGGATGACACAGGGGTCTGAATGTGACATTCAGTTTAGTGTGCAAGCAAAGGCAAGCATTTTCTCTGTTATGTTACCTGGTTGGACCATTACTTTAAATAGGATGTCCAGTGTCTTCATAACCCCCCCGCCCCCCCCAGGTTGCCGAGATGGGGGTGGGGTTATAAAAAAACCTCTCTCATAATTCAGGGCTTCCATACGGGCAGTGGCCACACAGAGAGTGCACAGTATAGGGTTATGAAGACACCCAACTTTAATGAGAAAAAAAACTGCATCAGGGGCCTCCACCACACTTAATCCGACCCTGCGCACAGCCATTATTTTGATTTGTATTGCGAGTATGTGTGTTGCTTGGAACTCAATAGACAGAGCAGAAGATGGGTTCAGAGGTCCTCCAAGGAGTGCACATGCTAAACTGTGGGAGCACAGAAGGGTTTGTCTCCTATCCATGTTTCAGGCATTTCTGTTAAGTATCCATTTCAGGGATGCCCGGGAGGTTTTATCCACTTTAAAATGCATTGCTTCTCCCAGTAATGGTTCAGTGTACTGTTGCTTAAATTAAATATGACTATCGTGCTAATGCTCAGATAAATAAGACTTGGCTGCATAAGCAACAGACACCCCCGCGCAGCATATTATCCTGTACATCCAGCATCATAAGAGCTTTACCAGTACAGAACCGTATATCAGACACTCTGTAACTGGCCAGTAAAATTAAAAGTCTGTCAGCTTCCCTGATTGGACAGTAGGAAATCAAAGAGCTGCCAGTGGATTAACACAGCCATAGCCGTATACCATATGTTACTCCCATCCGCTTACTGGAAAAGAAGGTCGTATTTCTTATACAATGCTCTCATACGCCCGGATGGTTTTATTTCCTAGCTCAGAAAACCATTGAGAAGGCTTAATTAAAGACAGTGGGGATGTTGGCCATATGCAATGTGTTACGCTAGAGAGGCAAAGTCCCATACAGGCAGCAATGTTCTCTATTTTTATTAGGGAAAATCTTCTGTGATCACAGGCGGATCGCTCAATAAAAGACAATAATAAAACCAGTATTAGATTGTGATGCCACACAGCAGATAATGAGCTTCCCAGTCTGGAACCATATTCTGATAAAGAATCCAATGTTATTATTTATATGAAGAAAAAACAGTTCATTTAAGTCTATGTAACTATAAAATGATTGAATACTACCATTTACCTGAGGCACCACCTCTTAAACCGGATCTTCAGCGTGATTTAATGAAAAGCCCAAACCCTTAAAAACTATTCCCCAGCATCTAAAATTGATAAATTTTAAGTTTTTAGTCACTTATTATTCTTTCCCCCACTGGGCTGAAATTCTGTTCAGGACTCTAAGATACTGGCACCGCCATCTTGCCTCAGAAGCATCACACACATTGAGGAGAGGAGAGCGGGATAGAGTACAGGGGGCGGGGTTATAGCCGTGCTTTGCACAGACAGCAATCCCAGAATGCAGAGCGACACAATCAGAAGGCACTTCCTGTTTGCAGGCTGCCTGATGTCCCATGAGCCGCCATCTTGGATGTTTAAAGGCTCATAACATGCAGTAGATGCAGGTAGGATGATTTTTAATGTGAGCAATCTGTATGTACAGGGCGTGGGAAACATATAAGATAGACTCTTATTCAGAGTGAAGGAACGCTTTAACAGGGGCATCACTATATTCATAGCATCATGCATGCTAGTGCTGGTGGGGCAAGCAATAGCAGAAGCAAAGGCAGCAATAATCTATCCTGAAGCCTGTCCAGTATTTCTCTTCTTCATTGCCTGCAGTGCACTGTAGATGCTCTAGCATCCTTTCCATTTCTCCACGACCCACTCCACGAGGGACCTGTCCCTCTGCACTCCCAGCATGAGAGCCCAGTGAGTGCAACCACTGTGGCTGGCCTGGTTCATTCACACTGGGAGCGTGGCCACATTTGGAAGTGGGCCTTGAATGAATGAAATGAAGGGGCACTGTCAGGCTTTCATATCATTAATATGCTTAGCTATCACGTGTACTGTGCTCTGGCTGTCTGTCCCCCCCCCCCCCTGCGCATCCCCGGCATACCTATGCCGTCTCCCTAGAATGCATTCTGGCTCTGCATTGCTTTTTATAACAGGCCAGCAATTCCACATGTACTTCAGAGGGTAATGTTAGTTAATGTTAGAACCAAGGGCACACTGAGAGAGGGAATCCAGACTAGCCGGGATCATACACAGGGTATCAGTCCTACAGGCATCAAGGCACAGGGATAGAGCAGATGGATGGTCGAGGATAGCCAAAGGGTAAGGGTTGGACATGGCAGAGATAGGTTAACAGATAAGCAGAGCAAAGTCTAGCAGAAACGCTATCACAGGCAATGCATGCAGGGAGTGGCCTGGTTTTATGTGGCCATCAGCCAATCAGAGATGGAAAGCAGAGTCAGCCCACTAACATTAACCCTCTGAATTCCATGTGGAATTGCTGGCCTGTAATGAACAGTAAGGCACAGCCAGAATGCATTCTATGGAGACAGCACGTCTAGAGGTATGCCGAGGATACGCAGGTTAGCAGACAGCCAGAGCACAGTACAGGTAATCAGCCAGGATATGGAGGATCTGAAAGCCTGACAGGCACATTTTGAGTCCTGCATGCTGCAAGAAATGGAGGCGAGGCACATGAAGCTTCAGATGCACTCCCTGTTGACCTATTATTTCCATTGCTTGGACCATCTCTAATGTGAAGAGAGTAGGAAGGGATTGTACTTTCCCAAGAGCTACGTGTCCAAGAAGCCTTTCCAAGGTTTGGCACAGTGGAGTCCTAGTCCAGAAAGGCAGACCCATGCCTCTGATCCTGGTGTTTTTGATGGAAACATGAAATAACACTGAATACCCCACTGGGGTCACAGACAACAAAGAGAGATTGTGTCTAGCCCCATTCACTGGAGAAACTGGACACAGTGAAAGCAATCCCAAAGGTCAACCAATCAGATTACATTTGTTATTTGTTTAAATTAACATTCAACAAAGAAACTTTTCTGGTTGCCTTGTAAAACTGTTCCAATTTTTCTGGCTCAGTTTTGTGAATATGTTGCAGATCCCCACCACGCATGTCCACCCTTACCCTGGAGGTTTTATTACTCAGGAGTTCAAGTGACCAAGACAACATTTACACAAAAAAATCCAAATCCAGTTTCGGAAGGGGGGGGTTCACGTCGTACAAATGTCTTTAGCCTGTAACTGCACTCTGTGGGTGAATAGCCAGATATTAGACAGTGACAGCTGACCAGGGAGATTTCATTCCTAAGTATTATTGGCTTTGAAATCGGTTCTCTAGCCAGATGCCATATGGACATCCTCCAGTGAATTTGAATACATACTGTACATAATAATAGGAAATGGTTAAGTGCCTGTGATCCTGAACATAGCTTATAGTATTGTCATAGTCATTTCAGGAGTAGCATAACACTTTTAATGTATCACATGTTTTGTAAACTCCTCTCACTTGTACAATCAGGTGCACAAACATCCTCAATGGCGCTGGTGATCTCCGTACTTTCCGGCCACGTGATCGGGATGAGATGGTCAAGAAAGTAATTGAGCCTATGGCATGTGACGGGCTGCGCACCATCTGCATCGCCTATCGGGATTTTCAGGCAGTTCCCGAGCCTGAATGGGAGAATGAGAATGTGATTGTGACGGACTTGACTTGCATTACTGTGGTGGGAATTGAAGACCCTGTGAGACCCGAGGTATGCTTGGTTTACTTCTCCAAAATGGTGAACACCAACCATTGTTTTTTGTGGTTGTTGAACTAATTCTAATTGATTTTTTAAGTAGAATAACAAATAAGTCCTATATAATATAGTAACACATTTGTTACTTTTTTTGAGTTGCCCTTTATACATAGGTCCTTTTTAGCTCCAGTATCTCATTGGCAGATAATGGCTTCTTTTTTAGAAAACTGTTTATTCATAAAAATTGAGAAAACTTTAATAACCGTGTCACTTTCAACAGTTTTGCCATTATCTGATAAGGAATTACACACGTTAAAAAAAAACATTTTTTACAGTCACAATTCGTGACATATGTTGTTTGAGAGGGTCTAACCCCATGCAGATGTGTGGAATATATTTGCAGATACTGCACTCATGACCTGTATGGGAGCTGCCATCTTGCTACACATCTGAGAGCCCTGCTTACACATGAGCATGAGGGGCATCTCTGCTAGCACACATACACACTGCAGTTAAGCTTAACAGTACATCTAGCTAAAAAAATATCTGTTTCCACACAGAATGTTAGAAGAAGATGGTGAAAGGAGCAATTTTGTGTGTGTGTGTGTGTGTGTGTGTGTGTGTGTGTGTGTGTGTGTGTGTGTGTGAAGGAGTCATGTAACTCTATGTATCTCTATAAAGAATATTTAAACAGCTGTTTACATTTTTGTTACAATGTTTTTAAGAGCAACGATGAGCCATTACAACTGATGGCTTTTATATTCTGGCTAGTGAGAAGGGATGTTTTCAAAGAGGACCACAAATTGTCACTATGCTGGGGACCACTCAGCCATTCAGCTGCTGGGGTTCAATTCAGATTTTCATGCTGCTCTGAGTTTAAAGGGTAATTCCACTTTCAAAGGCAAGTTTCCATGTCTTCAGTGTGCCAAGCTTATTTGTTAATTTGCATGCCCATGGTACGGAGGTGCTGCTTGGGATCACCGGTTATGTTAGTGTACAGGGCAATCCCTGGGTATTCACACATCGGGGCATCTCTATTTGGGATGCCATTTAAAGATATAGACCACTGACATTTTAAGGCAATTTTCATTGTGGGACTGGATTTTTCAGAAGAAGGTCTGTCTGGTGTGTAGCAAACTGGTTACTCCCATGCAGTTCAAAGTTCAAGAGCACATCTGCATGATATTCCACAACATCTGCATGGGGTTAGGCCCTCTAAAATGTATTACATTACTAATTGCCAGGGGTTTAAGAAAGCATTTAATGAATAGCTTGATTTTTTTAATTAAAGGTCTGCTTTAAGGAGGTTCTAGAAGATCTACTTGACTAAAGGGGACCTCTGATTTTTTTAAAGTTTACAATCCCCCCCCTCCCCCCATAACAGGAGTTTAGTAATGTCTAATTGATACTGTTCTATAAAATGTTCTAATTCTTTCTGCAGGTTCCAGAAGCCATCCGGAAATGTCAGCGTGCAGGGATTACAGTCCGCATGGTTACCGGGGACAATATCAACACAGCACGAGCCATTGCAGCCAAGTGTGGCATCATCCAGCCTGGGGAGGACTTCCTGTGTTTGGAGGGGAAAGAATTCAACCGACGGATCCGAAATGAGAAAGGAGAGGTCTGTCAGCCACTTTGCTTAAAGCTGAGCTCTAGTCAAAAATGAAAATGCTGCATTTAAATGCTCCCTCCATTTCCCACTTATAGCTCCAAAATAAATTTTCCTTTTCACATGATTTTTTTGTAATTTTGGCCTATTTCTTTATTATGCTTTTCTTAGATAGAACAGGAACGCCTGGACAAAATCTGGCCCAAGCTGCGGGTTCTGGCCCGTTCCTCACCGACTGATAAACACACCCTAGTAAAAGGTAACAGCCCCCCCCCCACCCTATGACTTGTGTGTGTAATATGCACATCTGTGGGTTAATGGTGCCCGTACATACTGTGACAGGAAATCACAGGCACCAATTGAAACTTTTGATAGGACAGGGTTTGTGTTGTGTGTGAATGAAGCTTCGTGAGCCGTCACATGCTGCCCTCTCCCCCAGTCAGGCTCCAGTCAGGCTTTGCACACTTCAAAGTACAGAGGGGAAAATTATGTATCTTAGTCAACTATTTATTTTTCAGTAGCCTTTTGTAGCCCTCATGCACCGGGGTGCCCGGCGAGTGATGGCAGGGAGCAGGTTCTTCTGGGCCCAGGGTAATCAGCGTGTGTGTTGTAAGGGTTAGAGTTGCGGGAAAGGTTAGTACTCACTGTTACTGCTTGGAAAGATGTACAGCAGTCCAGTAGATGAAAGCAGAGTTCCTCTTTATGCAATCCACAAGCAAACACGGAGAAGGTACATTTCCATCCAGTTACCGTTCTGGTTCTGTCCATAGTCAGGTACAATTAAAAAGTATTGCTGTCCTTTGCTGGAACTCTCCCTCCTCTCTCTTAGAGTCTGTGCTCTTGCTCCTTTTACAATTCAAGATGGTGTAGAACAACTGCTTTGGGACTGGGGCTTCCCTATATCCCTTCTCACTACCTTCCAGAACCTTCTATCATGTCCTCATGGCCTCATGTCCAACATCTGATAGGTTACTCTCTAAATCCTCTAACCAATCACTACCTTTCTAGTTATAACTAATGTTTCTACTTTACCTCCTGTTATGGGTATGGCACTCCCAGTGCAAATGAGCTTAATGTATGGTAACTCTATTTATAGGATTTTTATTAGTTAATTAATGTAACCCCTACACTATCATATATATTAGCCTTTAATTTCACCAAGGTTTAATGATAGTTGTTATTAAAAGCAGACCAAAGTTCATATAACCTAGCTCTGGAGTCTATAAAAAAACGTATTCCAAATCTGTAAAGCCCAATGAAATGCCCTGGTTTACCCATTGCTCATCCTGAACCAGTGGCACATGCGTGGGGCCCCTAGCAAAATTCCCTCCATCTGCTGTGAGACCCCTTACATGGTATATGTGAATGGCTGAGCGCAGTCAGAGAAAGTGGTCCGGGGAGGAGTCCAGCACGTAATTTATTCACAAATGATTGATATGAATGGCAATCAATTATTATTAGTGAAATGCCACACATGTGCTGTGGGGCTCGCCAGATCGAAGTAAGTAGCAGTTTCCAAACTGGGTTGCCCCAAAGTGGACCAAAGTCCTGGGTTTGGTCTACTTTAAAGGGACCTTTAGCTGGACCCACATCCTCCATGAGTTTTCTGTCCCAAGGAGAGTATAAGGCCACAAGTTACAGATGTTTTTCTAGTCAAATGTATTATTGGTGCCTGAAGCAATCAGGGACCCCGAAATTCCATATTTGAGGGCTCCCAGATGGTCTGGATTGGCCATGGGACACACCACCATCCACTATGGGTAATTCCAGCAAGACACATGGTCATGGCAAAGCAACATGAAAGTGACGGAGTCCCTAATTTGGCGTCACAATACAACAGTCTCAAAAGGTTACCAGAGGTATTGTCTTTGCTGGCTAAAGTTGTGTTGTGCATGGCTATTCCAAGCCCAACTTCAACCAACATTCTTATTTTAGTTTTTATAGAATGGGACAAGGAAAAAGCATCTCAGAGGGTCCTTTTAGTCATAGGAAGGACCATTGGGGACCTGGCTTCACTTAAAAATAAATCTATGGGCGTCACTGGAAATGAAAGGTGATGTCAGTGAGCCTTGTCTCATCTTGAAGCCTTTCCTTTAGATGTTTTCTGTCTGGTCACCACAGACAGTAAGCCTGAACTTCGAAAATAAAATGGGGTGTCAACAAGGGAGAAGGGCTTTAAATAGGTCCCCCCCATCTTTCCAAACAGAATATAAATCCTAACATATTTGACTAGCCTTCTGTCTTCTAGACTCTATGTTTGGCTTTTGTTAACTCATGTGAGTAGCACTATATAATGAATTGGCCTCCATGACCGATACTAACACCCTGCCTTTATTTGCAGGCATTATTGACAGCACAATTGGTGAACAACGGCAAGTGGTTGCAGTGACAGGAGACGGCACCAATGATGGCCCAGCCCTTAAGAAAGCAGATGTTGGATTTGCAATGGTAATCCTGTTTTTCCAAGGTGTATTTATGTGGTGCATCCCACAAATATGACCAACACCCACAAATTAATAGGCTGAATGTGGGCATATCCCCCCAGTGCAGCTGGCAGAAGGGGATAGATGAGTGCACCTGGCAGAAGGGGGATAGATGAGTGCACCTGGCAGAAGGGGGATAGATGAGTGCACCTGGCAGAAAGGGGATAGATGAGTGCACCTGGCAGAAAGGGGATAGATGAGTGCACCTGGCAGAAAGGGGATAGATGAGTGCACCTGGCAGAAAGGGGATAGGTGAGTGCACCTGGCAGAAAGGGGATAGATGAGTGCACCTGGCAGAAAGGGGATAGATGAGTGCACCTGGCAGAAAGGGGATAGATGAGTGCACCTGGCAGAAGGGGGATAGATGAGTGCACCTGGCAGAAAGGGGATAGATGAGTGCACCTGGCAGAAGGGGGATAGGTGAGTGCACCTGGCAGAAGGGGGATAGGTGAGTGCACCTGGCAGAAAGGGGATAGATGAGTGCACCTGGCAGAAGGGGGATAGATGAGTGCACCTGGCAGAAGGGGGATAGATGAGTGCACCTGGCAGAAGGGGGATAGATGAGTGCACCTGGCAGAAAGGGGATAGATGAGTGCACCTGGCAGAAGGGGGATAGATGAGTGCACCTGGCAGAAAGGGTATAGATGAGTGCACCTGGCAGAAGGGGGATAGATGAGTGCACCTGGCAGAAGGGGGATAGATGAGTGCACCTGGCAGAAAGGGTATAGATGAGTGCACCTGGCAGAAGGGGGATAGATGAGTGCACCTGGCAGAAGGGGGATAGATGAGTGCACCTGGCAGAAGGGGGATAGATGAGTGCACCTGGCAGAAAGGGGATAGATGATTGCACCTGGCAGAAGGGGGATAGATGAGTGCACCTGGCAGAAGGGGGATAGATGAGTGCACCTGGCAGAAAGGGGATAGATGAGTGCACCTGGCAGAAGGGGGATAGATGAGTGCACCTGGCAGAAGGGGGATAGATGAGTGCACCTGGCAGAAAGGGTATAGATGAGTGCACCTGGCAGAAGGGGGATAGATGAGTGCACCTGGCAGAAGGGGGATAGATGAGTGCACCTGGCAGAAAGGGGATAGATGATTGCACCTGGCAGAAAGGGGATAGGTGAGTGCACCTGGCAGAAGGGGGATAGGTGAGTGCACCTGGCAGAAGGAGATAGATGAGTGCACCTGGCAGAAGGGGGATAGATGAGTGCACCTGGCAGAAGGGGGGTAGATGAGTGCACCTGGCAGAAGGGGGATAGATGAGTGCACCTGGCAGAAGGGGATAGATGAGTGCACCTGGCAGAAGGGGGATAGATGAGTGCACCTGGCAGAAAGGGGATAGATGAGTGCACCTGGCAGAAAGGGGGATAGATGAGTGCACCTGGCAGAAAGGGGGATAGATGAGTGCACCTGGCAGAAGGGGATAGATGAGTGCAGCTGGCAGAAGGGAATAGATGAGTGCAGCTGGCAGAAAGGGGATAGATGAGTGCACCTGGCAGAAAGGGGATAGATGAGTGCACCTGGCAGAAGGGGGGTAGATGAGTGCACCTGGCAGAAGGGGATAGATGAGTGCACCTGGCAGAAGGGGGATAGATGAGTGCACCTGGCAGAAAGGGGGATAGATGAGTGCACCTGGCAGAAGGGGAATAGATGAGTGCAGCTGGCAGAAGGGGGATAGATGAGTGCACCTGGCAGAAGGGGGGTAGATGAGTGCACCTGGCAGAAGGGGATAGATGAGTGCACCTGGCAGAAAGGGGATAGATGAGTGCACCTGGCAGAAAGGGGATAGATGAGTGCACCTGGCAGAAGGGGGATAGATGAGTGCACCTGGCAGAAAGGGGATAGATGAGTGCACCTGGCAGAAAGGGGGATAGATGAGTGCACCTGGCAGAAAGGGGGATAGATGAGTGCACCTGGCAGAAGGGGGATAGATGAGTGCACCTGGCAGAAGGAGATAGATGAGTGCACCTGGCAGAAGGGGGATAGATGAGTGCACCTGGCAGAAGGGGGATAGATGAGTGCAGCTGGCAGAAGGGGGATAGATGAGTGCACCTGGCAGAAGGGGATAGATGAGTGCAGCTGGCAGAAGGGGGATAGATGAGTGCACCTGGCAGAAGGGGGATAGGTGAGTGCACCTGGCAGAAGGGGGATAGATGAGTGCACCTGGCAGAAAGGGGATAGATGAGTGCAGCTGGCAGAAAGGGGATAGGTGAGTGCACCTGGCAGAAAGGGGATAGGTGAGTGCACCTGGCAGAAAGGGGATAGATGAGTGCACCTGGCAGAAAGGGGATAGATGAGTGCACCTGGCAGAAAGGGGATAGGTGAGTGCACCTGGCAGAAAGGGGATAGATGAGTGCACCTGGCAGAAAGGGGATAGATGAGTGCACCTGGCAGAAGGGGGATAGATGAGTGCACCTGGCAGAAAGGGGATAGGTGAGTGCACCTGGCAGAAAGGGGATAGATGAGTGCACCTGGCAGAAGGGGGATAGATGAGTGCACCTGGCAGAAAGGGGATAGATGAGTGCACCTGGCAGAAGGGGGATAGATGAGTGCACCTGGCAGAAAGGGGATAGATGAGTGCACCTGGCAGAAGGGGGATAGGTGAGTGCACCTGGCAGAAGGGGGATAGGTGAGTGCACCTGGCAGAAAGGGGATAGATGAGTGCACCTGGCAGAAGGGGGATAGATGAGTGCACCTGGCAGAAGGGGGATAGATGAGTGCACCTGGCAGAAGGGGGATAGATGAGTGCACCTGGCAGAAAGGGGATAGATGAGTGCACCTGGCAGAAGGGGGATAGATGAGTGCACCTGGCAGAAAGGGGATAGATGAGTGCACCTGGCAGAAGGGGGATAGATGAGTGCACCTGGCAGAAGGGGGATAGATGAGTGCACCTGGCAGAAGGGGGATAGATGAGTGCACCTGGCAGAAAGGGGATAGATGAGTGCACCTGGCAGATGGGGGATAGATGAGTGCACCTGGCAGAAGGGGGATAGATGAGTGCACCTGGCAGAAGGGGGATAGATGAGTGCACCTGGCAGAAGGGGGATAGATGAGTGCACCTGGCAGAAGGGGGATAGATGAGTGCACCTGGCAGAAGGGGGATAGATGAGTGCAGCTGGCAGAAGGGGGATAGATGATTGCACCTGGCAGAAGGGGGATAGATGAGTGCACCTGGCAGAAAGGGTATAGATGAGTGCACCTGGCAGAAAGGGGATAGATGAGTGCACCTGGCAGAAGGGGGATAGATGAGTGCACCTGGCAGAAGGGGGATAGATGAGTGCACCTGGCAGAAGGGGGATAGATGAGTGCACCTGGCAGAAAGGGGATAGATGAGTGCACCTGGCAGAAGGGGGATAGATGAGTGCACCTGGCAGAAGGGGGATAGATGAGTGCACCTGGCAGAAAGGGTATAGATGAGTGCACCTGGCAGAAGGGGGATAGATGAGTGCACCTGGCAGAAGGGGGATAGATGAGTGCACCTGGCAGAAAGGGGATAGATGATTGCACCTGGCAGAAAGGGGATAGGTGAGTGCACCTGGCAGAAAGGGGATAGGTGAGTGCACCTGGCAGAAAGGGGATAGATGAGTGCACCTGGCAGAAAGGGGGATAGATGAGTGCACCTGGCAGAAAGGGGGATAGATGAGTGCACCTGGCAGAAGGGGATAGATGAGTGCAGCTGGCAGAAGGGAATAGATGAGTGCACCTGGCAGAAGGGGGATAGATGAGTGCACCTGGCAGAAAGGGGATAGATGAGTGCACCTGGCAGAAGGGGGATAGATGAGTGCAGCTGGCAGAAGGGGGATAGATGAGTGCACCTGGCAGAAAGGGGGATAGATGAGTGCACCTGGCAGAAGGGGGATAGATGAGTGCAGCTGGCAGAAGGGGGATAGATGAGTGCACCTGGCAGAAAGGGGATAGATGAGTGCAGCTGGCAGAAGGGGGATAGATGAGTGCAGCTGGCAGAAGGGAATAGATGAGTGCACCTGGCAGAAGGGGGATAGATGAGTGCACCTGGCAGAAGGGGGGTAGATGAGTGCACCTGGCAGAAGGGGATAGATGAGTGCACCTGGCAGAAGGGGGATAGATGAGTGCACCTGGCAGAAAGGGGGATAGATGAGTGCACCTGGCAGAAGGGGAATAGATGAGTGCAGCTGGCAGAAGGGGGATAGATGAGTGCACCTGGCAGAAGGGGGGTAGATGAGTGCACCTGGCAGAAGGGGATAGATGAGTGCACCTGGCAGAAGGGGGATAGATGAGTGCACCTGGCAGAAGGGGGATAGATGAGTGCACCTGGCAGAAGGGGATAGATGAGTGCACCTGGCAGAAGGGGGATAGATGAGTGCACCTGGCAGAAAGGGGATAGATGAGTGCACCTGGCAGAAAGGGGGATAGATGAGTGCACCTGGCAGAAAGGGGGATAGATGAGTGCACCTGGCAGAAGGGGATAGATGAGTGCAGCTGGCAGAAGGGGATAGATGAGTGCAGCTGGCAGAAGGGAATAGATGAGTGCAGCTGGCAGAAAGGGGATAGATGAGTGCACCTGGCAGAAAGGGGATAGATGAGTGCACCTGGCAGAAGGGGGGTAGATGAGTGCACCTGGCAGAAGGGGATAGATGAGTGCACCTGGCAGAAGGGGGATAGATGAGTGCACCTGGCAGAAAGGGGGATAGATGAGTGCACCTGGCAGAAGGGGAATAGATGAGTGCAGCTGGCAGAAGGGGGATAGATGAGTGCACCTGGCAGAAGGGGGGTAGATGAGTGCACCTGGCAGAAAGGGGATAGATGAGTGCACCTGGCAGAAAGGGGATAGATGAGTGCACCTGGCAGAAGGAGATAGATGAGTGCAGCTGGCAGAAAGGGGATAGATGAGTGCACCTGGCAGCAAGGGGATAGATGAGTGCACCTGGCAGAAAGGGGATAGATGAGTGCACCTGGCAGAAAGGGGATAGATGAGTGCACCTGGCAGAAGGAGATAGATGAGTGCACCTGGCAGAAAGGGGATAGATGAGTGCACCTGGCAGCAAGGGGATAGATGAGTGCACCTGGCAGAAGGGGGATAGATGAGTGCACCTGGCAGAAAGGGGATAGATGAGTGCAGCTGGCAGAAAGGGGATAGATGAGTGCACCTGGCAGAAAGGGGATAGATGAGTGCACCTGGCAGAAGGGGGATAGATGAGTGCACCTGGCAAAAAGAGGATAGATGAGTGCACCTGGCAGAAGGGGGATAGATGAGTGCACCTGGCAGAAGGGGGATAGATGAGTGCACCTGGCAGAAAGGGGATAGGTGAGTGCACCTGGCAGAAAGGGGATAGATGAGTGCAGCTGGCAGAAAGGGGATAGGTGAGTGCACCTGGCAGAAAGGGGATAGGTGAGTGCACCTGGCAGAAAGGGGATAGATGAGTGCACCTGGCAGAAAGGGGATAGATGAGTGCACCTGGCAGAAAGGGGATAGGTGAGTGCACCTGGCAGAAAGGGGATAGATGAGTGCACCTGGCAGAAAGGGGATAGATGAGTGCACCTGGCAGAAGGGGGATAGATGAGTGCACCTGGCAGAAAGGGGATAGGTGAGTGCACCTGGCAGAAAGGGGATAGATGAGTGCACCTGGCAGAAGGGGGATAGATGAGTGCACCTGGCAGAAAGGGGATAGATGAGTGCACCTGGCAGAAGGGGGATAGATGAGTGCACCTGGCAGAAGGGGGATAGATGAGTGCACCTGGCAGAAGGGGGATAGATGAGTGCACCTGGCAGAAAGGGGATAGATGAGTGCACCTGGCAGAAGGGGGATAGGTGAGTGCACCTGGCAGAAGGGGGATAGGTGAGTGCACCTGGCAGAAAGGGGATAGATGAGTGCACCTGGCAGAAGGGGGATAGATGAGTGCACCTGGCAGAAGGGGGATAGATGAGTGCACCTGGCAGAAAGGGGATAGATGAGTGCACCTGGCAGAAGGGGATAGATGAGTGCACCTGGCAGAAGGGGGATAGATGAGTGCACCTGGCAGAAGGGGGATAGATGAGTGCACCTGGCAGAAGGGGGATAGATGAGTGCACCTGGCAGAAAGGGGATAGATGATTGCACCTGGCAGAAGGGGGATAGATGAGTGCACCTGGCAGAAGGGGGATAGATGAGTGCACCTGGCAGAAGGGGGATAGATGAGTGCACCTGGCAGAAGGGGGATAGATGAGTGCACCTGGCAGAAAGGGTATAGATGAGTGCAGCTGGCAGAAAGGGGATAGATGAGTGCACCTGGCAGAAGGGGGATAGATGAGTGCACCTGGCAGAAAGGGGATAGATGATTGCACCTGGCAGAAAGGGGATAGATGAGTGCACCTGGCAGAAAGGGGATAGGTGAGTGCACCTGGCAGAAAGGGGGATAGATGAGTGCACCTGGCAGAAGGGGGATAGGTGAGTGCACCTGGCAGAAAGGGGATAGATGATTGCACCTGGCAGAAGGGGGATAGATGAGTGCACCTGGCAGAAGGGGGATAGATGAGTGCACCTGGCAGAAAGGGGATAGATGAGTGCACCTGGCAGAAGGGGGATAGATGAGTGCACCTGGCAGAAGGGGGATAGATGAGTGCACCTGGCAGAAAGGGTATAGATGAGTGCACCTGGCAGAAGGGGGATAGATGAGTGCACCTGGCAGAAGGGGGATAGATGAGTGCACCTGGCAGAAAGGGGATAGATGATTGCACCTGGCAGAAAGGGGATAGATGAGTGCACCTGGCAGAAAGGGGATAGGTGAGTGCACCTGGCAGAAAGGGGGATAGATGAGTGCACCTGGCAGAAGGGGGATAGGTGAGTGCACCTGGCAGAAAGGGGATAGATGAGTGCACCTGGCAGAAAGGGGGATAGATGAGTGCACCTGGCAGAAAGGGGGATAGATGAGTGCACCTGGCAGAAGGGGATAGATGAGTGCACCTGGCAGAAGGGGGGTAGATGAGTGCACCTGGCAGAAGGGGATAGATGAGTGCACCTGGCAGAAGGGGGATAGATGAGTGCACCTGGCAGAAGGGGGATAGATGAGTGCACCTGGCAGAAAGGGGATAGATGAGTGCACCTGGCAGAAGGGGGGTAGATGAGTGCACCTGGCAGAAGGGGATAGATGAGTGCACCTGGCAGAAGGGGGATAGATGAGTGCACCTGGCAGAAAGGGGGATAGATGAGTGCACCTGGCAGAAGGGGGGTAGATGAGTGCACCTGGCAGAAGGGGATAGATGAGTGCACCTGGCAGAAAGGGGGATAGATGAGTGCACCAGGCAGAAAGGGGGTAGATGAGTGCAGCTGGCAGAAAGGGGGATAGATGAGTGCACCAGGCAGAAAGGGGATAGATGAGTGCACCTGGCAGAAAGGGGATAGATGAGTGCAGCTGGCAGAAAGGGGATAGATGAGTGCACCTGGCAGAAAGGGGGATAGATGAGTGCACCAGGCAGAAAGGGGGTAGATGAGTGCAGCTGGCAGAAAGGGGGATAGATGAGTGCACCAGGCAGAAAGGGGATAGATGAGTGCACCTGGCAGAAAGGGGATAGATGAGTGCAGCTGGCAGAAAGGGGATAGATGAGTGCAGCTGGCAGAAAGGGGATAGATGAGTGCACCTGGCAGAAAGGGGGATAGATGAGTGCAGCTGGCAGAAAGGGGATAGATGAGTGCAGCTGGCAGAAGGGGGATAGATGAGTGCACCTGGCAGAAGGGGGATAGATGAGTGCACCTGGCAGAAAGGGGGATAGATGAGTGCAGCTGGCAGAAAGGGGGTAGATGAGTGCAGCTGGCAGAAAGGGGATAGGTGAGTGCAGCTGGCAGAAGGGGGATAGATGAGTGCACCTGGCAGAAGGGGGATAGATGAGTGCACCTGGCAGAAAGGGGGTAGATGAGTGCAGCTGGCAGAAAGGGGATAGGTGAGTGCAGCTGGCAGAAGGGGGATAGATGAGTGCACCTGGCAGAAGGGGGATAGATGAGTGCACCTGGCAGAAAGGGGGATAGATGAGTGCAGCTGGCAGAAAGGGGATAGATGAGTGCACCTGGCAGAAAGGGGGATAGATGAGTGCACCAGGCAGAAAGGGGGTAGATGAGTGCACCTGGCAGAAAGGGGATAGATGAGTGCACCTGGCAGAAGGGGGATAGATGAGTGCAGCTGGCAGAAGGGGGATAGATGAGTGCACCTGGCAGAAGGGGGATAGATGAGTGCACCTGGCAGAAAGGGGATAGATGAGTGCACCTGGCAGAAAGGGGATAGATGAGTGCACCAGGCAGAAAGGGGGTAGATGAGTGCACCTGGCAGAAAGGGGATAGATGAGTGCACCTGGCAGAAGGGGGATAGATGAGTGCAGCTGGCAGAAGGGGGATAGATGAGTGCACCTGGCAGAAAGGGGGATAGATGAGTGCACCAGGCAGAAAGGGGGTAGATGAGTGCACCTGGCAGAAAGGGGATAGATGAGTGCACCTGGCAGAAGGGGGATAGATGAGTGCAGCTGGCAGAAGGGGGATAGATGAGTGCACCTGGCAGAAGGGGGATAGATGAGTGCACCTGGCAGAAAGGGGATAGATGAGTGCACCTGGCAGAAAGGGGATAGATGAGTGCACCAGGCAGAAAGGGGGTAGATGAGTGCACCTGGCAGAAAGGGGATAGATGAGTGCACCTGGCAGAAGGGGGATAGATGAGTGCAGCTGGCAGAAGGGGGATAGATGAGTGCACCTGGCAGAAGGGGGATAGATGAGTGCACCTGGCAGAAAGGGGATAGATGAGTGCACCTGGCAGAAGGGGATAGATGAGTGCACCTGGCAGAAGGGGGGTAGATGAGTGCACCTGGCAGAAGGGGATAGATGAGTGCACCTGGCAGAAGGGGATAGATGAGTGCACCTGGCAGAAGGGGGGTAGATGAGTGCACCTGGCAGAAGGGGATAGATGAGTGCACCTGGCAGAAGGGGGATAGATGAGTGCACCTGGCAGAAAGGGGGATAGATGAGTGCACCTGGCAGAAGGGGAATAGATGAGTGCAGCTGGCAGAAGGGGGATAGATGAGTGCACCTGGCAGAAGGGGGATAGATGAGTGCACCTGGCAGAAAGGGGATAGATGAGTGCACCTGGCAGAAAGGGGATAGATGAGTGCACCTGGCAGAAGGAGATAGATGAGTGCACCTGGCAGAAAGGGGATAGATGAGTGCACCTGGCAGCAAGGGGATAGATGAGTGCACCTGGCAGAAGGGGGATAGATGAGTGCACCTGGCAGAAGGGGGATAGATGAGTGCACCTGGCAGAAGGGGGATAGATGAGTGCACCTGGCAGAAAGGGGATAGATGAGTGCACCTGGCAGAAGGGGGATAGATGAGTGCACCTGGCAGAAGGGGGATAGATGAGTGCACCTGGCAGAAAGGGGATAGATGATTGCACCTGGCAGAAGGGGGATAGATGAGTGCACCTGGCAGAAGGGGGATAGATGAGTGCACCTGGCAGAAGGGGGATAGATGAGTGCACCTGGCAGAAGGGGGATAGATGAGTGCACCTGGCAGAAGGGGGATAGATGAGTGCACCTGGCAGAAGGGGGATAGATGAGTGCACCTGGCAGAAGGGGGATAGATGAGTGCACCTGGCAGAAGGGGGATAGATGAGTGCACCTGGCAGAAGGGGGATAGGTGAGTGCACCTGGCAGAAGGGGGATAGATGAGTGCACCTGGCAGAAAGGGGATAGATGAGTGCAGCTGGCAGAAAGGGGATAGATGAGTGCACCTGGCAGAAAGGGGATAGATGAGTGCACCTGGCAGAAAGGGGGATAGATGAGTGCACCTGGCAGAAGGGGAATAGATGAGTGCACCTGGCAGAAGGGGGATAGATGAGTGCACCTGGCAGAAGGGGGATAGATGAGTGCACCTGGCAGAAGGGGGATAGATGAGTGCACCTGGCAGAAGGGGGATAGATGAGTGCACCTGGCAAAAAGAGGATAGATGAGTGCACCTGGCAGAAGGGGGATAGATGAGTGCACCTGGCAGAAGGGGGATAGATGAGTGCAGCTGGCAGAAGGGGGATAGATGAGTGCACCTGGCAGAAGGGGATAGATGAGTGCAGCTGGCAGAAGGGGGATAGATGAGTGCACCTGGCAGAAGGGGGATAGGTGAGTGCACCTGGCAGAAGGGGGATAGATGAGTGCACCTGGCAGAAAGGGGATAGATGAGTGCAGCTGGCAGAAAGGGGATAGATGAGTGCACCTGGCAGAAAGGGGATAGATGAGTGCACCTGGCAGAAGGGGGATAGATGAGTGCACCTGGCAGAAGGGGGATAGATGAGTGCACCTGGCAAAAAGAGGATAGATGAGTGCACCTGGCAGAAGGGGGATAGATGAGTGCACCTGGCAGAAGGGGGATAGATGAGTGCACCTGGCAGAAGGGGGATAGATGAGTGCACCTGGCAGAAGGGGGATAGATGAGTGCACCTGGCAGAAGGGGGATAGATGAGTGCACCTGGCAGAAGGGGGATAGATGAGTGCACCTGGCAGAAGGGGGATAGATGAGTGCACCTGGCAGAAGGGGGATAGATGAGTGCACCTGGCAGAAGGGGGATAGATGAGTGCACCTGGCAGAAGGGGGATAGATGAGTGCACCTGGCAGAAGGGGGATAGATGAGTGCACCTGGCAGAAAGGGGATAGATGAGTGTACCTGGCAGAAGGGGGATAGATGAGTGCACCTGGCAGCAAGGGGATAGATGAGTGCACCTGGCAGAAGGGGGATAGATGAGTGCACCTGGTAGAAAGGGGATAGATGAGTGCACCTGGCAGCAAGGGGATAGATGAGTGCACCTGGCAGAAGGGGGATAGATGAGTGCACCTGGCAGAAAGGGGATAGATGAGTGCACCTGGCAGAAAGGGGATAGGTGAGTGCACCTGGCAGAAGGGGATAGATGAGTGCACCTGGCAGAAGGGGGATAGATGAGTGCACCTGGCAGAAAGGGGATAGATGAGTGCACCTGGCAGAAGGGGGATAGATGAGTGCACCTGGCAGAAAGGGGATAGATGAGTGCACCTGGCAGAAAGGGGATAGATGAGTGCACCTGGCAGAAAGGGGATAGATGAGCAGTTGAGAAAAGGTGGTGGATGGGGCCAGCTGAGAAAAGGTGGTGGATGGGTGCAGCTGGGAGAAGGTGGTGGATGGGGCCAGCTGGGAGATGGTGGTGGATGGGGCCAGGTGGGAGATGGTGGTGGATGGGGCCAGCTGGGAGATGGTGGTGGATGGGGCCAGCTCGGAGATGGTGGTGGATGGGTGCAGCTGGGAGAATGTGGTGGATGGGGCCAGCTGGGAGAAGGTGGGGCGTTGGTGCAGCAGGGAGAAGGGGGTGGATGGGACCAGCTAGGAGAAGGTGGTGGATTGGTGCAGCTGGGAGAAGGGGGTGGGTGGGTGGTTGCAGCTAGGAGAAGGGGGTGGATGGGGTCAGCTGGGAGAGGGTGGTGGATGCGGGCAGCTGGGATAAAGGGGTGGATGGGGCCAGCTTGGAGAAGGGGGTGGATGGGGTCAGCTGGGAGAAGATGGTGATTGGGGCCAGCTGGGAGAAAGTGGTGGATGGGGGCAGCTTCGAGAAGGGGGTGGGTGGGTGCAGCTGGGAGAAGGGGGTGGATATGGTCAGCTAGTAGAAGGGGGTGGATGGGGCCAGCTGGGAGAATGTGGTGGATGGGGCCAGCTGGGAGATGGTGCTGGATGGGTGCAGCTGGGAGATGGTGGTGGATGGAGGCAGCTGGGAGATGGTGGTGGATGGGGCCAGCTGGGAGATGGTGGTGGATGGGTGCAGCTGGGAGATGGTGGTGGATGGGTGCAACTGGGAGAAGGTGGTGGATGGGTGCAACTGGGAGAAGGTGGTGGATGGGTGCAGCTGGCAGAAAGCGGTGGATGGGGCCAGCTGGTAGTAGGCAGTGGATGGGTGCAGCTGGGAGAATGTGGTGGATGGGGCCAGCTGGGAGATGGTGGTGGATGGGTGCAGCTGGGAGCTGTTGGTGGATGGGTGCAGCTGGGAGATGGTGGTGGATGGGGCCAGCTGGGAGAAGATGGTGGATGGGCCATCTGGGAGAAGGTGGGGGATTGGTGCAGCAGGGAGAAGGTGGTGGATGGGTGCAACTGGGAGAAGGTGGTGGATGGGTGCAACTGGGAGAAGGTGGTGGATGGGTGCAGCTGGGAGAAGGTGGTGGATGGGTGCAACTGGGAGAAGGTGGTGGATGGGTGCAACTGGGAGAAGGTGGTGGATGGGTGCAACTGGGAGAAGGTGATGGATGGGTGCAGCTGGGAGAAGGTGGTGGAGGGGGCCAGCTGGGAGTAGGCGGTGGATGGGTGCAGCTGGGAGAAGGTGGTGGATGGGGCCAGCTGGGAGATGGTGGTTAATGGGGCCAGCTGGGAGAAGGTGGTGGATGGGTGCAGCTGGGAGAAGGTGGTGGATGGGTGAAGCTGGGAGAAGGTGGTGGATAGGTGCAGCTAGGAGATGGTGGTGGATGGGTGCAGCTGGGAGAAGGTGGTGGATGGAGCCAGCTGGTAAAAGGTGGTGGATGGGTGCAGCTGGGAGAAGGTGGTGGATTGGGCCAGCTGGGAGAAGGGGGTGGATGGGGCCAGCTGGGAGAAAGTGGTGGATGGGGCCAGCTGGGAGAAAGTGGTGGATGGGGCCAGCTGGGAGAAGGTGGTGGATGGGTGAAGCTGGGAGAAGGTGGTGGATAGGTGCAGCTGGGAGATGGTGGTGGATGGGTGCAGCTGGGAGAAGGTGGTGGATGGAGCCAGCTGGTAAAAGGTGGTGGATGGGTGCAGCTGGGAGAAGGTGGTGGATTGGGCCAGCTGGGAGAAGGGGGTGGATGGGGCCAGCTGGGAGAAAGTGGTGGATGGGGCCAGCTGGGAGAAGGTGGTGGATGGGGCCAGCTGGGAAATTGTGGTAGATGGAGGCAGCTGGGAGATTGTGGTGGATGGGGCCAGCTGGGAGGAGGTGGTGGATGGGTGCAGCTGGGAGAAGGTGGTGGATGGGGCCAGCTGGGAGAAGGTGGTGGATGGTGCAGCTGGGAGATGGTGGTGGATGGGGCCAGCTGGGGGATTGTGGTTGATGGGTGCAGCTGGGAGTGGGTGGTGGATGGAGCCAGGTAGGGGATGGTGGTGGATGGTTGCAGCTGGGAGAGGATGGTGGATGGGTGCAGCTGGGAGAGGGTGGTGGATGGAGGCAGCTGGGAGATGGTGGTGGATGGGTCCAGCTGGAAGAAGGTGGTGAATGGGGCCAGCTGGGAGAGGGTTGTGGATGGGTGCAGCTGGGAGAAGTTGGTGGATGGATGCAGCTGGCTGATGGTGATGGATGAGGCCAGCTGGGAGAAGGTGGTGGATGGGGGCAGCTGGGAGAATGTGGTGGATGGGGCCAGCTGGGAGATGGTGGTGGGTGGGTGCAGCTGGGAGAAGGGGGTGGATGGGGTCAGCTAGGAGAAGGAAGTGGGTGCAGCTGGGAGATCATGGTGGATGGGTTCAGCTGGGAGAAGGTGGTGGATGGGGCCAGCTGGGGAGAGGTGGGATGGGGCCAGCTGGGAGAAGGTGGTGGATGGGGCCAGCTGGGAGAAGGGGGTGGATGGGGCCAGCTGGAAGAAGGTGGTGAATGGGGCCAGCTGGGAGAATGTGGTGGATGGGGCCAGCTGGGAGAAGGTGATGGATGGGTGCAGCTGGGAGAAGGTGGTGGATGGATGCAGCTGGGAGATGGTGGTGGATGGGAGCAGCTGGGAGATGGTGGTGGATGGGGACAGCTGGGAGAAGGTGGTGGGTGGGGCCAGCTAAGAGGAGGTGGTGGATGGGAGCAGCTGGGAGAAGGCGGTGGATGCGGCCAGATGGGAGAAGGTGGTGGATGGGTGCAGCTGGGAGAAAGTGGAGGATGGGGGCAGCTGGGAGATGGTGGTGGATGGGGCCAGCTGGGAGGTGGTGGTGGATAGGTGCAGCTGGGAGAAGGTGGTGGATAGGTGCAGCTGGGAGATGGTGGTGGATGGGGCCAGGTGGGAGATGGTGGTGGATGGGGCCAGCTGCGAGAAGGTGGTGGACGAGGCCAGCTGGGAGAAGGTGGTGGATGGGGCCAGCTGGGAGAAGGAGGTGGATGGGGCCAGCTGGGAGAAGGTGGTGGATGGGTGCAGCTGGGAGAAGGTGGTGGATGAGTGCAGCTGGGAGAAGGGGGTGGATGGGGCCAGCTGGGGGATGGTGGTGGATGGGTGCAGCTGGGAGAGGGTGGTGGATGGGTGCAGCTGGGAGAAGTTGGTGGATGGGTGCAGCTGAGAGATGGTGGTGGATGAGGGCAGCTGGGAGAATGTGGTGGATGGGGCCAGCTGGGAGAAGGTGGTGGATGGGGCCAGCTGGGAGAAGGTGGTGGATGGGGCCAGCTGGGAGATGGTGGTGGGTGGGTGCAGCTGGAAGAAGGGGGTGGATGGGGTCAGCTAGGAGAAGGGGGTGGGTGCAGCTGGTAGATGGTGGTGGATGGGGGCAGCTGGGAGAAGGTGGTGGATGGGGCCAGCTGGGAGGAGGTGGTGGATGGGGCCAGCTGGGAGAAGGTGGTGGATGGGGCCAGCTGGGAGAAGGTGGTGGATGGGGCCAGCTGGGAGAAGGGGTGGATGGGGCCAGCTAGGAGAAGGGGGTGGATGGGGCCAGCTGGGAGAATGTGGTGGATGGGGCCAGCTGGCAGAATGTGGTGGATGGGGCCAGCTGGGAGATGGTGGTGGATGGTTGCAGCTGGCAGATGGTGGTGGATGGGTGCAGCTGGGAGATGGTGGTGGATGGGGGCAGCTGGGAGATGGTGGTGGATGGTTGCAGCTGGCAGATTGTGGTGGATGGGTGCAGCTGGGAGATGGTGGTGGATTGGGCCAGCTGGGAGATGGTGGTGGATAGGGCCAGCTGGGAAAATGTGGTGGATGGGGCCAGCTGGGAGAAGGTGGTGGATGGGTGCAGCTGGGAGATGGTGGTGGATGGGTGCAGCTGGGAGATGATGGTGGATGGGAGCAGCTGGGAGATGGTGGTGGATGGGGGCAGCTGGGAGATGGTGGTGGATGGGGGCAGCTGAGAGAAGGTGGTGGGTGGGGCCAGCTGGGAGGAGGTGGTGGATGGGAGCAGCTGGGAGAAGGCGGGTGGATGCGGCCAGCTGGGAGAAGGTGGTGGATGGGTGCAGCTGGGAGAAGGTGGTGGATGGGTGCAGCTGGGAGAAAGTGGTGGATGGGGGCAGCTGGGAGATGGTGGTGGATGGGGCCAGCTGGGAGGTGGTGGTGGATAGGTGCAGCTGGGAGAAGGTGGTGGATAGGTGCAGCTGGGAGATGGTGGTGGATGGGGCCAGGTGGGAGATGGTGGTGGATGGGGCCAGCTGCGAGAAGGTGGTGGACGAGGCCAGCTGGGAGAAGGTGGTGGATGGGGCCAGCTGGGAGAAGGAGGTGGATGGGACCAGCTGGGAGAAGGTGGTGGATGGGTGCAGCTGGGAGAAGGTGGTGGATGAGTGCAGCTGGGAGAAGGGGGTGGATGGGGCCAGCTGGGGGATGGTGGTGGATGGGGCCAGCTGGGGGATGGTGGTGGATGGGTGCAGCTGGGAGAGGGTGGTGGATGGGTGCAGCTGAGAGATGGTGGTGGATGAGGGCAGCTGGGAGAATGTGGTGGATGGGGCCAGCTGGGAGAATGTGGTGGATGGGGCCAGCTGGCAGATGGTGGTGGATGGTTGCAGCTGGCAGATGGTGGTGGATGGGTGCAGCTGGGAGATGGTGGTGGATGGGGGCAGCTGGGAGATGGTGGTGGATAGGGCCAGCTGGGAAAATGTGGTGGATGGGGCCAGCTGGGAGAAGGTGGTGGATGGGTGCAGCTGGGAGATGGTGGTGGATGGGTGCAGCTGGGAGATGGTGGTGGATGGGAGCAGCTGGGAGATGGTGGTGGATGGGGGCAGCTGGGAGATGGTGGTGGATGGGGGCAGCTGAGAGAAGGTGGTGGGTGGGGCCAGCTGGGAGGAGGTGGTGGATGGGAGCAGCTGGGAGAAGGCGGGGGGATGCGGCCAGCTGGGAGAAGGTGGTGGATGGGTGCAGCTGGGAGAATGTGGTGGATGGGGGTAGCTGGGAGATGGTGGTGGATGGGGCCAGCTGGGAGGTGGTGGTGGATAGGTGCAGCTGGGAGAAGGTGGTGGATGGGTACAGCTGGGAGATGGTGGTGGATGGGGCCAGGTGGGAGATGGTGGTGGATGGGGCCAGGTGGGAGGTGGTGGTGGATGAGGCCAGCTGGGAGAAGGTGGTGGATGGGGCAAGCTGGGAGAAGGAGGTGGATGGGTGAAGCTGGGAGAAGGTGGTGGATGGGTACAGCTGGGAGATGGTGGTGGATGGGGCCAGGTGGGAGATGGTGGTGGATGGGGCCAGGTGGGAGGTAGTGGTGGATGAGGCCAGCTGGGAGAAGGTGGTGGATGGGGCAAGCTGGGAGAAGGAGATGGATGGGGCCAGCTGGGAGAAGGTGGTGAATGGGTGCAGCTGGGAGAAGGTGGTGGATGAGTGCAGCTGGGAGAAGGGGGTGGATGGGGTCAGCTGGGAGACGGTGGTGGATGGGGGCAGCTGGGAGAAAGGGGATAGGTGGGTGGCAGTGCATGAATTAGTGCACCTGAGATAAGATGAGAGACCAGTTTACAGGGGGTTAGGTATGGTTTAGGGGTGTCACAAACAGTGTAAATTTGCTGTAAATAAGTTGCATTTGTGGATAATCACACTTAAGGGGCAGTTGTGGCCTAGAGGTAAGGGGAGCGGACTTGTGACTGGAGGGTTGCAGGTTTGAATCCCGGTCCTGGGACATGACTGAAGTGCTCTTGAGCAAGGCACCTAACCCCCCAACTGCTCCCCGGGCGCCGTAATTAGGGCAGCCCACCGCTCCGGGCACGTGTACACACACTGCACGGATGGGTTAAATGCGGAGGACGAATTCCTATGTGTGCGCAAGCATACAATGGCCATCTATGCATTAAAAAAAAAAAAAAAAAAAAAATTAAATATAATTTTAAAAATGAATTTTCCAGGTGTACAGCACGGCTTGCTTCATTTCTTATTCTTTACACGTGGGTAATCCGCCACCAGGTGGCACAGTCGACTGCAGGAAGACTTGTGGCCCCTCCCGTCCATAAAAGGGCCAGATTTACCCAGAAGACCCCCAGTCTTCTCCTGCAGTCTGCTGCGAAGATGGTCTTTTTTCCCTCTCTCCATGGAATTCGCAGATAAGCGGGGCATCCCAAGCCCGTCGGCCGCTGCAAGCCCTATTCCCACCTGCTTCCCAGACCCTTCTGCCTCCCAGCCATGGCTGCGGACCAGGTGACGGTGGGGGACTGCCGCGGGTCAGGCGTTCGGCAGACCTTTTTCCTCACGGTAAGCCGGCCATAGGCTATGGTGAGCCTATAGGGGGGGAGGGGAGGAACCACACTGTGACCCTGTGTTCATATATATTTCCACAAGCTTTACTGTTGTTTTTGGTTGGTGTTTTGTCACTTTTTGATTATTTTTTATCTCAGAATATACTTACCTTTCTCGTTCCCCTTCTCTCGCCTTCCTCACTGCATGATGTCAGGGGGGGGGGGGGGACACGCGCGCCCTCGTTGTCATGGGCAGAGCTGGCGGGCGGCAGTTACTTGTGAGGCGACTTGCCGCCAGAGCGCTTTCCGTTAGGCGGGGGGGAGGGGACTCCCTCCCCCCGCCGTTTCTCCTTCTTCCCGGGCGCCATTTTAGCCTTCGGGCACCCGAAGCCGTATGAGCGCTGCGTGGGGGCGGCCCGGCCCGTCAAGGTCCTGACTGGGCTGGTACGGCGCCATTTTGCTGAGTTTTCCCCGCCGCCTCAAGCTTCGCTGCACGGCTCCCCCCGCCTATATACGCTTTGCTGCGCCCTCTGCCTTTTTAATGGTGCTGGTCCTGCGCTCCCAAAGGTCTGATTCGGCGCTGCGAGGATCTGCTATCCATGCTGCACGGGTTCTCATCTCTTCATTACATCATTGGTCCGTGAGTCCAGTCCTTATCATTATTAACCCATTATTTACTGTGTGGTGTTTTTTTATATGGTGGTGCATGTACTGTGGTCCTGTATTTTACTTGTGGTTCTTCCCGTTACATTCCACTCCCCCCCCCACACCCCCCCTCTCTTCCACCACCCCTTCCTGCTTGGGGGTTAAGGTGCTGAGGGTTACATGCCCGCTGAGCGGTCGCAGCGCAGTTTGTGTACCCTGTGCCCAGACTGTTATTTCGGACCAGGACGGGGTGAGTGTTACTGACCCCAGTCCCATTTCTCCGCCGGCCTCGCCGACTCCCCCGTGTCTGCTTCTGGCCCCTAGGGAGGGGGAGGCCAGTAGGGACTCTCGTAGTAATTTTGATCTTAGATTGGCTAGTATTGAGCATCAGTTAGCGGTTTCAGTTGCTGGTAAGGCCAAGAGTAAAAAGCGGCATTTGGAACCTGCTCGCGGCATCTTTGCCGATGACGATGAGAATTATGAGGCCTTCAGTGGCCAAGTTTCCGCTGAGGAGGGTAAGTTGCTCCAGGGCTCCGACTCCTCCTGGGGCAGTTGGGGGGACCTTGATAGTTGCCCCGAGTCTTCATCTGAGGAGGACGAGTGGCTCCCAGATGAAGAGCAGCTGTTGTCGGCTGTACTTGAAACCCTACATTGATCCTCCTAAGGAGGCCAAGAAGAAGCAGGGGGACCTGTTTCGGCCGGCAAGACAGCGCCTTGTCCTTCCCGAACAAGGCCACTTCTCTAAGATTTTTTTTAAGGAATGGGAAAAGCCTAATAGGTTGCCGTCGGTGCCCAGGGGTCTGGACAGACGGTATCCCTTTTCGTAAGATTTGGTTCGCCTCTCCTGAGATTTCCTCCTTACGCGATCATGTTGACAGGCGCATGGATCAGCTAGCCTGTCATGCTTTCACTTCTGTAGGAACTGGTCTGCGCCCTGTCTGTGCTGCGGCCATTGTCTCCATGGCCATTAAAAAGAAGGTGAGGCATCTCGCGGATTTTGCCAAATCTCACAAGTGGGCAGGGGAGTATGGGGAGCTCTTAGCTTGTGTGGATTTCCTGGCCTTTGTCATATCGGCTATGGATGACGCCGTCTGTTTTGGTGGTAGGGCTTCGGCTGCTCTGGTCGCACTGCGCCGTTCTATCTGGTTGCGTCAATGGGCAGCGGACGCTGCCGCCAAAAAAGCTCTCACAGGTATTCCCTTTCTGGGACTCCGGCTATTTGGGGAATGATTGGACCTTCTGGCTAAGGATGGGAAGCTTCCTCAGCATCGGAAGATGGTGCGGCCTTTTCGGGGTTCTTCTTCTTCCTTTCGCCCCTCACGTGGAGGACGAGGTTCTTCCTTCTCTGGTGGCTGCAGAGACTCATGAGGGCGAAGTAGAGCCCGAAGTCGTCCCGGCCTCACCTGGGGATCCAAGCATAAGCCCTCCACCAAGGCCCCTCAGGCATGAAGGGACGCCCTCACCCTTCCGGGTGGGGGGGGCGGCTTAGTTTTTTTGCCCACGTCTGGAGACAACGCTTCTCGGACCGGTGGATTCAAGAGGTGGTGTCCTCCGGATACAAAATAGAGCTGATAGCTTGGCCGCCCCCACAATTCATTCGGTCCAGGATTTCACAAAATCCCGTGACGGTGCAGGGTCTGAGGTTGGCCGTCCAACATCTTCTGTCATCAGGAGTTTGCCCTGTACCACTGATAGAACAGGGTCGGGGATTCTACTCCAATCTGTTCACGGTGCCCAAGAAGGACGGCTCCCTGAGACCCATACTGGATCTAAAGGGTCTCAACAGATTTGTCAGGTTCAAACACTTCCGCATAGAGACTCTACGGTCGCCGGTGAATTTTCTTCGGCCAAGCGACTTCATGACAACTGTGGACATCAAGGACATCTGCACGTTCCTGTCTTCCTGAGACACCAGAGGTTCCTGAGGTTCGCTCTGGGGGATCAACACTATCAGTTTGTGGCCTTGCCGTTCGGAATCACCTCGGCCCCTCGGGTGTTCACCAAGGTGCTGGCGGGTGTCATGGCTCTGCTGAAGAGCCAGGGCATTTGCATTCTTCCTTACTTGGACGACCTGCTGATTGCTGCGCCATCTTTTCATCAGGCTGAGAGGGATACTCAGGTGGTAGTGTCCACCCTCGAGTCTTTCGGTTGGGTGATCAATTATCCCAAGTCCTCTCTCTCTCCCTCTTCGTTGAGATCCTTCCTGGGAATGACGCTCGATACTTCTCAGGTCAAGGTGTTTCTTTCTCAGCAGAAGGTGGAGGGTCTTCAGATGCAGGAGTGGGCCTTGTTATCGTGCCCTCATCCCTTCATCCGCCTGGGGAGGCAGTTGGTGGGTCTCATGGTGTCTTGCTTCGAGGCTGTGCCCTTCGCTCAGTTCCACATGAGACCTCTTCAGTTGAATCTCCTGACCGTCTGGGATCGGAGTCAGGAGTCCTTGGAGCGGAAGTTCGCTCTGTCCCCTCTGGCCAGACAGTCTCTCTTCCTCCGTCACAATCACAAGCTTCCAAGATCCGTCTCCCTGTCAAGAGATCCTCTAGCCTTCACCACAGACGCGCTAGCAATTCCTTGGGCGGAGTTTCGACTCCTCTATGCCTTTCCTCCTTTTCCTCTGCTGGGTCGTGTACTGCGAAAGATAGACCAGGAGGGGGTACCGACCATACTGCTGGCCCCCATTTGGCAGAGGAGGATATGGAGGATCACGGATGTCGTTCAGATGGCGGTGGATCAGTTCGTCATGCCCAAAAATCCAGAGCTCCTCACTCAAGGGCAACTTTGCCATCCCAATTTACAAACGCTAGCTTTGACGGCTTGGCTGTTGAAACCTCCATCCTGACGGATAAGGGTTTGCCGAATTTGGTCGTCAGCACCATGATTCAGGCTAGGAAGAAATCCTCTTCTATGATTTACTACAGGGTTTGGCATGCTTATATTGCCTGGTGTGAGTCTAAGTCTTTTCCTTGTCGCACATTCTCCATTTCTAGGATTCAGGAATTTTTACAACACGATCTGGAGTCGGGTCTACAACTGAGTACCCTCAAAGGACAAGTTTCTGCTTTGGCAATTTTTTTCCAAAGATCTTTCCCTAATCACAGACTTGTAAAAACTTTTTTCCAAGGAGTCACTCATGTACGTCCACCGCGTAAGCTTCTGCTACCGGTGTGGGATTTGAACTTGGTGCTTTCTGCTTTACAGGGTCCACCTTTCGAGCCCATACACGATGCGGCTCTTTCAATTCTGACTATTAAGGTGGTCTTTTTGGTTGCTATCACTCTGGTGCGTCGCGTCTCTGAGCTGGCGGCGCTTTCCATAAAACCTCCTTATTTTGAGCGGCATCAGGATAAGGTGGTGTTCTGTCCTAACCCGGAATTCTTGCCAAAGGTTGTATCTGCCTTTGATCTCAATGAGGACATTGTCTTACCTTCCTGTTGTCCTGTCCCTGCTAATTCCAAGGAATGGAACCTTCATTCTCTGGATGTGGTCAGGGCACTCAAGTATTATTTGGTCGCCACTGAGTCTTTTCGGAAGTTTGATTCTCTTTTTGTCCTTCCTTCTGGACCTAGGAAGGGATTGCCTCCAGCCAAATCCACTATCAGTAAATAGATTAGACAGGCGGTGGTGCAAGCATACTCTGCCAAGGGGAAGGAACCCCCTTTCCGTGTTACAGCTCACTCTACTAGGGCTATTGGTGCCTCTTGGGCCTTCCAGCACCAGGCTTCGGTTGAACAGGTTTGTAAGGCCGCTACTTGGTCTTCGGTTCATACTTTTTTCAAGTTTTACAAGGTTGATGTTAGGGCCTCAGCTGATGCTGTTTTTGGCAGCAAGGTGCTTCAGGCGGTAGTGGTTTGAACTGCCTGCCATTGCTCTCTGGGGATCCCACCCTTCTTTTTGGACACTGCTGTTGGATGTCCCACGTGTAAAGAATAAGAAATAAAGCAAGACGTGCTGTACACCTGGAAAAATACAATTCCGTGATTACTCACCTGTAGAATTTATTTTACGGTGTACAGCACGGCTTGCTTCATCCCACCCTTGTTATCGTTGTTCTCTTTTGCCTTGTTATGGTGATTTTGTTGAGAGAGTTTCTATTATGGGCTGTGTTTTTATTAACTTGGTCCTTACCTCTCGGCTTCTTGCATTACTGCTTTCAAACACTGGGGTCTACTGGGTAATTCCGGCCCTTTTATGGCCGGTAGGGGCCACAAGTCTTCCTGCAGTCGACTGCGCCACCTGGTGGCGGATTACCCACGTGTAAAGAATAAGAAATGAAGCAAGCCGTGCTGTACGCCGTAAAATCAATTCTTCAGGTGAGTAATCACAGAATTGTATTTTTATCTAACATTAATATTGTGGGTGCCCCTGATTAACCCAACCAAACCTAAAGCTGCATATACCAATATAAGAGTAACGCACATCACACAAGTTTATGCTAAAAATAGGGTAAGTGTATTAATATGGTCAAATGATCTTGAAAAAAACAGCCAGTGTATCATATTTACACAATTCATAACCACCACTTATAGATAAAGACTTGGGATTGGCTGCTAAATACAATGGCATGTATGTAACTCCTCCAAGTACCATCAAAAAATCAGAAAAGCAAAAAAAACTGCTAGCAGTTTTTTTTTATTTCTACTTCCCTGTGTTCTTATTCCCAGAGAAAATATGTGTCAGGTGTTAGAGTATTGGCGCCCTCCAGTGGTGAAGATGCAATACATATGGAATTATATTGTAGCAACATTGTAACCTGAACACTTTAATGGCAGACCTGTAATGTCATTTCTGAAGAAATATATAAAAAATTAAATAAATGTGAAAAACTGCTAATTCAATGCCAGAAGAGGTCACAGAATTATTTGAGATTTAAAAAAAATAAAAATAAAAACAAAAACAGTTTAAAGAGAAGGAAAGGATCGTCCATTGAAATGTATGGCAGAGCGTCAGGTAGCGAGAGGTCATACCTGGCGCTGTGCAAGGCTGAACGCTGGTGCTGTTCGCTGAGGCTGGGAAAATGATGAATCAGACGCTACATGGCGTTATCCCAGTCGCTAAACAGATTCTGCTTGATAAATGTGTAATTGCGTGCCGTGTCTGGCGTTCACCAGTCGCTACTTCTCATTAACCAGCCACTACCTGACGCTATCCCTTTATGAATAAGGCCCTAAATGTGACGGGGCCCTGGTGCCAGGGACCATGCGATGACCGTGATCAAGCTTGTATACTGTTAAATCTGAGACTATGTGATTTATATATATTTTTATATCCACTACGCTACACAAATTATAGTTTTAATTATTAGTTGTTTCCCTTGTGCCTTGCCAGTGACAGTTTTGCTTCAAAAAAAGTTAAAAGAGCAAATTGTGTAATATTTAAAATCCATATAAACACGTCGGCTAATAAGAGGAGGGGGTCACTTATACACCCTAACTGAATAAAACTCCTGCCAGGCTTGTGGTTTATTCTTTCATGGTAGGAATAAAACCCAGGGGTGAAAGGTTTATCCTATCGGGGGTGACAGAGCCTGTCACCCCAGATGTCCTTTTCTTTCCATTAAAAGAAAGAAAAACAAACCTGGCCGGATATTTCCTGATGCAGCGTGTATACGTGACCCCTCCCTTCGCCATCCAGGATATTTATATGGATTGCTATCATTGGGCCATTTTTCGTCATAGTGCTCCTTTAACTAAAACTCATATGACAAATCGCTTTGCCCGAAAGCAGAACGGAGACTCTGAAGTTAGCTGGAAGAAGTTTATTTACTCTGATGAGATGTTCTTTAAAGAGTTACTGTAGTGATGGGTAGAAAAAAAACCCTATAAAAGCCCTATACTCCCCTTAAAGTAGAACAAAACCCACCAGGTTTTAAACCAGGGCCTTCCGATAATCGGGATGCCCCGGGGTGCCCATAAACACTCACCTTTCTACCGCTCCAATGGCACATGTGTGGGCTCTCGTCCGATGAGAGCCATCTGCTGCAGCATGCGATCCCAATTAAAGTCAATGAGAGTTTGCTGAATGACAGTCACAGCAAATGGCTCTCAATGGACGAGAGCCCAAGCGTGTGCCATTGGGACGAGGAAGAGGTGAGAGAAAAGCAGCATTCTGGGAGGTTTCACATGGCAGGGCATCCCAATTCAGGATGCCCCGGGAAGGACGGGACAAAACCCAGGAAAATCGAATTCTCGGTTTTTGTTCCACTTTAAATTGGCACAGAAGATCTATCATGGTGATTGTAGAAAGGGAGCATCCTCAGAGCTCAGGGCTGTGCTCACTGCTGATGCCTGGTGCTGTTAGAACCGAGATGGGTCTTCTGTCCCTAGGGTAAAGTAAGTATTGGCTTCTTAGTACTGTATATAGTATAGTAACCCTTTAAGGACATCTAATCTCTAATAATGAGGTGATGCTTGCGTTAGGCCCACAACTCTTCAGGCCTTGTTGTGGGTTCTACTGGAGCAGGCCCAGTTGCGAGAGGTGGCGGCCGGCCAAAGAGCACAGGGAGCAGTAAAATCTGCTGAGTGCAGTGGTGCCTCGCTCGCTCTGCTGCCACCTACATGCCATTGCATACATACAGTACCATAGAGGAAGCTTGCACCGGGTCCCCTTCTGTCCTGGGCCAGATGCAGCTGCCTTCCCTGTCTTTATAGTATGTACGCCATTATCTCCAATGCTCTACACGACACCATAATAATTACTAGTGAGTGACTTCTATTATACCAGCTATGCTACTAGGAAGTGCAACAGTTAAAATAGAGCTCGACCCTATAGGGAAGCGCAGCATGTGCATCCTGCCCGCAAACCTTTTTTCTCATACAGTTGACCAAGAAACCACCAGCGTGAGTTTAGGCCATTAGGCCCAAGTTCTGGCATTTTTAGGGATCCCAGGGGTTTGTGATGCAGTGTCCCTAACGGCCAAATGATGAAAAAGAAAAAATATATATTAATAATCTCTTTTATTCCCTCTGGACCTCTAGGGATTGGCGGGTACGGATGTTGCCAAGGAAGCCTCTGACATCATCTTAACAGACGACAATTTCTCCAGCATAGTGAAGGCTGTTATGTGGGGGCGCAATGTATACGACAGCATTTCCAAATTCCTGCAGTTCCAGCTGACTGTCAATGTGGTAGCTGTGATTGTGGCCTTCACCGGGGCCTGTATCACTCAGGTAGGTCCCATGACCTGTGCATCAGTGTCTCCATGCCAGGAATAGAGCTATGGCTAAATTAGGGCCCTCGCGGCACTTACATTCAATTTAATTTTTTAAAGTGTATATTTTTTATATATATATTTTTTGGTGCCAAAACAATATTGTCAAGGTGCTGAGCGATATTTTTTGTTGTTGTCATTGGCAGCTGTACAAAAAGATCTACATAACACTGCTGCTGGGCACATGTAAGGGTGAGTGAGCAGTGGCCATAGTAGAGGAGTTGTGTGTGTACAGGGCTCACTCCTCTCTTCCTGTAGCTATTGATGTAGAATTGCCTATAGATTGCAGATAGTGAAATCTGCTTCCATAAAACACACATTTGCTAACTATAAAAAATGTAAAAAACTAGATCAGCTCAGCACTTTGATGACATTCTTTTGGCAAAAAAATACATTGCAAGTGGAATTTCCTCTTAAGCCTGCATATTAAAAAAAAAATCTGCACCCCCTCCCAGCCCACACCGGTGCTATACCTGGCTTTGAAGGTTAAAACGGAAAAAAAAAATCTCACCTTCATGGTAAAAGCAGCGATGTGCAGCGATGTGGGCAACACTTCCTGATACACTGATCAATGTAGAAGCTGCACCTCAAATGCACATGATTGGCTGGCTAAACAGTCAATCATAGCCAGGTCCTTTTTAGCTTTACAGCATAAATCCACTTTCCATTGGCATTTTTTAAAGTTCTGATTATTGTGTGCCAAAATGATGTTCTCAAAGTGCTGAACTTATCTGTGATTTGTTTTATTTGTTTTCAACTCTGTTATGAAAGAAAACTTTTCTCTATCAACAATTTACTTATGTTAGCAACGTACATCGACTAGTGGTATACGTAGCAGAGACTTCCTGACTCTGGATTGCTAATCATCTGATTGGCTGAGGCAGAGACAACAACACTCCACATTCCATAGTATAGAAGAGAGAAAATAAGAAAAAAATATCTTGAACCAAATGGTGTGCCAAAATACCCCCTCCCAATCACCCAATTACATGCAGTGAGAAGCATCCCCTATTACAGGCAATGTGCTGCATCCTTCATTACAGGCAGTGTGCAAAATCCCTTATTTAAGGCAGTATGAGGCATCCCCCATTATAGCCAGTGACTGGCATTTCTCCCTACAGCCAGTGACCAGCATCCCTCATTTCAGGCAGTGTGCAGCATACCCCATTACAGACAGTGAGCAGCATCCCTCATTACAGCCAGTGCTTGGCATACACCATTACAGACAGTGAGCACTATCTCTCATTACAGGCAGTGAGTGGCATACCTCAATTTAGGCAGTGAGAGGCACTCCCCATTACAGCCGGTGAGCAGCATCCCTCATTACAGCCATTGTTTGGCATACTCCATTACAGCCAGTGAGCTGCATCTCTCATTACAGCCACTGAGCTGCATCCACTGATTACAGGCAATGAACAGCATCGCTTATTACAGGCAGTGAGCAGCATCCATCAATTTAGGCAGTGAGTGGCACTTCCTATTACAGGCAATGAGCGGAGTCCCTCATTACAGCCAGTGAGAGGCATCCCTCATTACAGTCAGTGTGCACCATCCTCTCCCCAATCATGTGTATGAGGAGAGAGCGCAATGGAGTACCAGCGGGCAGGAACCAGATAAACTTTTCCTTGCTGCCTGCCGGTCCTCCAATGCCCTGCGCTCCATCCACGCACATAGAGACACACATGCACAGAGACAAAGACACACACAAACTCAGTGGCATACCTGGCAGATGATTTCCTTGTTTCACGGGTGTGCGTGGCCTATTTACAGACCACGCATGTGATTGGATGCTAGACATTCATAGGCCATGCCCACTCACCGAAGTAAAGTAATGAAGCCCGGGCTGCTGCAGATGCCTCGGGAGCACCTGCAATGTTAGTTTTTTTGTTTGTTTGTTTTTGCTTTTATATTTGCATTATAAGATGCAGGGGTACTTCCCACCACCTTTTAGGGGAAAATAAGTGCGTCTTATGGAAAAATACAGTAAGTTAGAGTAAATCACAGGCATGAAGGCACCATCCTAACAAAAATGTATATTTTAAATTCCAAAAGAGGAAAACAAGAAGGCAAAATACCAAAATCTTGACAAATGGGAAGTTTTCCTTTAAACCCCCAAACTGGGCTAAGCACTGGGGGAGGGATAGTAGGGCATGCGTGTGCTTTAGGCCTCTACTCTACACACCCTAAAGAGGAAGTGAATTCAGCAAGACCTTTCCTTCTTTTTTACTGTGCCTAACACTGGCAGCATAAAAATGCTGTGCTGTGCAGTGCCGCCCAGTATGTCTGCCCGTGTCTCTGGCCATGTTCTGTGGGCATAATGATACATACTCCAGCAACTATGTGACTGCCGCCTGGCAATCAGTTTCCAGTAAGTTAGAATGGCTGACAATGGTCCCCAACCTTGACATGACAGTGCAGGTTTTTGGAAATGGTGAGCATCATCAATTTATTTACACTTACATGGGGTGTTTAATGATAGTTGTCCTTTAAACATTCTGGTGTTTAATTGTGTATAGAAAGCCGACAGCAAATTAGCAAAGAATTTCTATTTTTCCAGAGAACTTATTGGAATTATTATTTAACCCTTTTCATCTCCTCCATCTTCAGGATTCGCCGCTAAAAGCCGTGCAGATGCTTTGGGTCAATCTAATTATGGATACCTTTGCATCCCTGGCACTGGCTACAGAACCCCCGACAGAATCACTGCTTCTACGCAAACCCTATGGAAGAAACAAGCCCCTCATATCTCGCACCATGATGAAAAACATTCTCGGACATGCGGTCTACCAGCTCGTCATCATCTTCACATTGTTGTTTGCGGGTAAGTGTATTGAACCTGATTCCAATCGGGCTCAAATGCTCTTTTTGTAATGTCAGATTAAAGTGGACCTCCAGTGAAAAAAAATTACGTTTAGTAAATTGCTCCCCTAAACAATGCCTATAGGCCTGATTTACGGTGTGCACCATTTTGCATGGGTCTGCGTCCGCCATGTGACAAGACCCATCAAAATCTCTGGCGCCATGATATTGTCATTTACTGGCACACAGCAAAGCAACATGACTTGCAGTAATCCATGCCACCAAGCATTTTGGGGCATATGAGTCAAACACACCTGCTGAGATCCCAACGGACAAACTTTTGTGTTCTGGGGGGGGGGGGGATCTGCCAAACTGCCTGTTTATGAGGAGGTTCTTGGGGGGAGGGTGTTCTGCCTCATCTGTGGAGGTTTGCTTAATAATTATAGGTGTTAAAGTGGACCAACACCCAGGATTTTGACTATCCTGGGTCTTGGTCCACTTCGGTGGGGCACCCCCGATCAGGGTGCCCCGCTGTGTGAAACCCCCCCGAACCCCCTGAACTCACCTCTCCCCGAGCCGACGGACGAGCCGCGGACAAGCGGCTCCTCCGCCGCCGCCTCCCGCGCGTCCCTCTTGACGCGCGCGTGCCCGCGCCGGCCATTCACAGACGGCGGGAGCGCGCACGTTTAGAGGGACGTGAGGGAGGCGGCAGTGGCCGGCCACCGCCGAAACTGAGGTAAGGAGTTTGGGGTGTTTGGGGGGGTTTCACCCTGCGGGACATCCCGATCTCGGATGTCCCGCGGGGAGGGAGGTGATCGGCCCGGGAATCTTATAGATTCCCGGGCCGATCACCGGTGGGTGTTGGTCCACTTTAAGCTTACACTCTACATATTAATTATTCGGTCTTGGAAGACAGTATGCCTTCTAATGTATCTGGACGCCCCCCCCCCCCCCCCACACACACACACACACACACACACACACACACACACACACACACACACACAGTGGTCACAGAGTGATGGGAATTGATAGCGCCCAATGGCCGGCATTTATTGTGGACATCAGAAGCATGGAAGATGCTCTGTCTGGTGGGAGACTCTAGTCAAAAGTTTACTCTGGGGCCCATGGGATTGTAGTTACACCACTGGACAGAGAGTATAGTTTGTATCTCCAGTCAACTGTCTTTGAACACACAGACAATTCACACTAGTTGGCTGCTTCATATACAATCAACGGGGAGGCCGATTCATTAATAGCGTCAGGTAGCGACAGATGAGCGACTGTAGCGTGATTTTTTCAGCGCCAGCCAGTATTCGCTGTGCTTGGCCGGCATTAGCTTGATGACAGCGACTCAGTCGGTGTGCGGTAATGTTGAATACGGGCTGGGGGGTCGCTGTTTCACAGGTCCAGCGTTGTATGTGAGCGCCTGACAACGAATGGCCAGAGCCAAAGGCTAGCTTCATATTCATCAACAAATCAGGCTCCGAATGTGCTGTCGCTGTCCATTCCTTGTTTAAACCCCAGAGCGCTGGCGGCGATGTGTATTAACTAGTTTTTAGCCCCTAAACAACCATATTTTTTGAATGTAACATTATACATGTTTTTAGAATCATTTTGTAATATGAATACATTAATCTCAGACCTGTTAGATCAATTCTGCACATATTTTTTTAAATTTTTTTTTTGACTTAAAAATAAATCCTAACATTGCAGAAGTGTTCTCCGATTTTTTGACATTAAAAAAAAAAAAAAAAAAAAATTAATACCAATTAATTATGAATAATTATAGATTGCTCCATTGAAATGCATTGGACATCGCCAGGGAGCGACAGCTCATACCTGGCGCTGTGAGGGAATTTGCAGCGGCGCTGTTCGGTCCAGGCGGCTTCATGATGAATGCCGCGCTAGCCGTCGCTCTCGCCGGCGCTAGCCTCATTTTGCTTGATAAATGCGTCATTGTGACCGCCGCCGGGCGTACTTGAGTCGGTAGTCGCCGTTAGCTGCCGCTACCTGGCGCTCGTCAGACACTACCTGGCGCTATCGCTTGATGAATAAGGGCCTTAATGAGGTTGGGATCTGACTGTTTGCATGTCAGACTTTTTGCATGTTATTTATTCAAGCTGGTCTGATGGTGCTTGAAAGTCTGCTTAGGATCAATACTTAACTCCAAGGGAAAAGTTGTAAAGTGGCAGAAGATCATCAGGATTATTCATGATGGCGACTGCAAAGCACTTTGAAAGCACTTGTGATTGCGATTGCCACTCAATAGAGTGGAATTGCTATCGCAGCAGCTTTCAAAACACTGCTGGCAAGGCTTTTGCGGGATAACATAACATTGTATGAAATGATGAAAAAAGTCCATTCAGTTCAGCCTGTTTCTTAGTGGTCTAGTAGCCATAGCTGGAAATGTTATTACTGTACAAGCAAGTATATCATCCAGGTCACTTTTGAACCGTTTGGCTGTATTCTTCATGACTACCTCTGGAGAATTCCATAGTCTCACTGCTCTTACAGTATAGAATCCCCTCCTAAGCTGGTGCAAGAAGCATCTTTCCTCTAACCTTAGTGGATGACTCTGAATTTTACTTACAGTCCTGGTTTTACAGAGATTGTGGAACCGATATTTGTATTGCCCCCAAATATATTTATACATAGCTATTAGATCACCCCTTAGGCATGTATTTTCCAAACTAAATAAACCAAACTTTGGCAATATTTCAGGGTACTCTAGTTCCCTCATTCTATTTCTTAATTTAGTTTCTCGCCTTTGAACGCACTCAAATTCTGATATGTCTTTCCTATGCACTGGAGCCCAGAACTATACACAATATTCCATATGGGGAATAATGCTCTGGTCATAGGCACCTATGCCCCACTTGAGTTTAGAAGACTCCAGGGCCATCAGATTCCTGGGGTATCCTGAGTTAGGATAATCTGGGGTCTAAGACCCAATGGAATCACGGCACTAACTCACCCAGCCACATTCCAGCGATGCATGCGCTGGCCGAGGCCCTGCTGTACTTTCCCCATTTTTCACACACCTGATTGGCTCCATGAGTACAAAACTGCCCCAAAAGTTGACGTAAGCAATTTATGTGCATTTTAAACATGGTTTTAGGTGAATGACAACCTATACATATCACCTAGGTGGTACTTGGGTTAGAGAAGTTCTGCAGACAAAAGTAAAAACAAAAGGGCACTTACCTTTTGTCCTGCGCTGCTGATTGGTGCAGATCCGCAACCTTGCTGCAGCCAATGATTTGGCTCAATCCAGAGCCTCACACTCCATTCTCCAGCACTTCCATGCCAGACCATGCCCCCCCACCCTCAGTCACAGGGGGTGTGGCCATGGCCTCTCCATTCACTACAATGGAGGGGGGCATGTCAGGCCTCAGCCTACTACCTACACTGCAATGAATGGAGAAGGCATGGCAGCACGCCTGTGATTGATGGCAAGCTGCGATCCCGTCCCTCGATCGGGCTAAGGCACAGCTTATGGCTGTGGCGAGGGTGTGGATTGTGTGGTCAGGTATAGTGCAATCAAGTTCCTAACCCCCGGACTTGTACCAGTCGGTGGCGCGGGACAAAAGGTTAGTGCCCTTTTGTTTATACTTCTGCTTGCTGAATCACCTAATTCAAAATTAGAAAGTGGCACTTGAGGAAAAAAGGTTGGACTCCCCTGCTCCTTATCCTCATTTAGGTGCTCTCTTGCCCATAGTCATTCAGAGCTTCTAGTAGCTTCTTTGCTCTTCTTTACTCCTCCCTCAATAAGTCAGTGTAAGCCCTGCAGCCACTCATTTTGCCCCATATCAGCACCATGTCTTCAGCAAAATGGGGGTTTCAGCCATGATGCTGATGAACTTTGGGGCAAAAATCTAAGTATTGGCAGCCACTGGTCACTATATAGCTCAGGTTATGTTGCGGCGCGATCCTGAACTAATGACTGGACTCAAGGTGACCAAGAAATGGATATGGTGGCCTCTATTGGAGTGAGTTACGCTTTAAAGAAAGATAGCCAAATCTTGTTTTCTCCTTTCCTTCCTTAGGTGAAATCTTCTTTGACATTGACAGCGGCAGAAATGCCCCATTGCACTCCCCTCCCTCTGAACATTACACAATTATTTTCAACACTTTTGTCATGATGCAACTGTTCAATGAGATCAACGCCAGAAAGATCCACGGAGAGAGGAATGTATTTGACGGTATTTTTGCAAACCCAATATTCTGTAGCATAGTGCTGGGCACTTTTGGAGTCCAGGTAAGAACAACAACCAATTTCTACACTTTAATATACACCTCAACGTCTACAGTTTTTCATACTGATTTGTTTTTTAACAGTAAAATTGTTTTTATTGCATTTTCTTTTGGTAGTTTGTTGGTAAAGTAACCAAGTTTTTCTTAATAGAAAAAAACAAGACAATTCTGTGAGTACTCACCTGTAGAATTGCTTTTGCCATGCATGGCATGGTCATTACATCCGGGTATTCCGCCACAAGGTGGCGCAGTGCACTGCAGAAGAATTGTGGCTCCTCCCGGTACCATATAAAAACGGAATCACCATAGACTTATCCAGTGTTGACAAGCAGTTATTCACGAAACCGGGAGATAATTAAAGTAACAAGAAAACCCCAACTAACTTGGAACAATCACCATACAGAGGCAACCAAGAACAACGATAAAAGGGTGGGGTGAAGCAGGCCATGCCATGCATGGCAAAAGCAATTCTACAGGTGAGTACTCACAGAATTGTATTTTTTCCATTGCATGGCACGGCCTGCTTCACAAAGTCATTACATCTGGGACATCCAAAAGCAGTGTCCATAAAGTAGGGTGGGATCCCCAAAGAGTAACAACAGGCAATTTAAACCACTACCGCCTGAAGTACCTTGCGGCCAAAAGCAGCATCAGCTATGGCCTTAAAGAAGCACTATCGCGAAAAAATGGACCAATGATAAATATCCATATAAATATGCAGGATGGCGGGAGGACAGGTCACTTATACACACGACATCAAGAAATATCCAGCCAGGCTTGTTTCTTTTATTTTAATGAAAGGAAAAGGACAGCCGGGGTGACAGGCTCTGTCACCCCTCATAGACTAAACCTGTTATCCCTGGAATTTGTTTCTACCATGTGAGAATAAACCACAAGTTTGGTGGGAGTTTTATTCAGTTTGAGTATATAAGTGCCTTGTCCTCTCATTAACCAATGTGTTTATATGGATTTTTAACAGTACACAATTTAGTGATAGTACTCCTTTAACAACCTTACAACCTTGTAAAACTTGGAAAAAGTATGAACAGAAGACCAAGTTGCGGCCTTACAAACTTGTTCAACAGAAGCCTGGTGCTGAAAGGCCCAAGACGCACTAATAGCACGAGTAGAATGAGCAGTAATCCTAAAAGGAGGTTCCTTCCCATTAGCAGAATAAGCTTGTACCACCGCCTGACGGATCCACTTGCTGATAGTGGATTTAGCCGGAGGCAAACCCTTCCTAGGTCCAGCAGGAAGAACAAAAAGAGTGTCAGACTCCCTGAAAGACTCAGTAGCAACCAAATAAAACTTCAGAGCCCTGACAACATCCAAAGAGTGAAGGGTCCGCTCCTTGGAATTAGCAGGGTTAGGACACAAGGAAGGCAAAACAATGTCCTGATTGAGATGAAAAGCAGACACAAACTTAGGCAAGAAATCCGGCATAAGCCGAAACACCACCTTATCCTGATGCCTCTCAAAATAAGGAGGTTTGATGGAAAGCGCTGCCAGCTCAGAAACTCGCCTGACAGAAGTAATGGCCACCAAAAAGGCCACCTTAAGAGTCAGAATGGGCAAGGCAGCCCCACGGATAGGCTCAAAGGGAGGACCCTGCAGAGCAGACAACACCAGATTCAGATCCCAAACTGGTAGCATAGGCTTACGTGGCGGACGCACATGAGTAACTCCCTGGAAAAAAGTCTTAACCAACCAGTGATTGGCAAAGGATCTTTGGGAAAAAAAATTGCCAGAGCTGACACCTGTCCCTTGAGGGTACTGAGTTGAAGGCCCGAATCCAAACCATGTTGCAAAAATTCCAGAATCCTGGGGATAGAAAACACCCGACGAGGAAAAGACTTGGACTCACACCAGGCAATGTAAGCATGCCAGATCCTGTAGTAGATAAAGGACGAAGACTTCTTCCTAGCCCTAATCATGGTATCAACAACAGAAGCCGGCAAACCCTTATCCCTCAAGATGGAGGTTTCAGCAGCCAAGCCGTTAAAGCCAGCTTTTGTAAATTGGGATGGCACAGTTGTCCCTGAGTGAGCAGATCTGGATCCTTGGGTAGGGCATACTGATCTACTGCCAACTGCACAACGTCTGCGAACCACACCCTCCTTGGCCAACAGGGGGCCACCAGAATGGCTGGTACCCTTTCCTGGGCTATCTTGCGCAGCATCCTGCCCAGCAGAGGGAACGGAGGGAACACATAGAGGAGCCGAAACTCCGTCCAAGGCATTGCCAGCGCATCCGTGGCGAAGGCCAGAGGGTCCTGTGACAGGGAGACAAACCTGGGAAGCTTGTGATTGTGGCATGACGCAAACAGATCCACATCTGGCTGACCCCAGCGGTGGCACAGGGAGCGAAATACTACTGTTGCTGAGGGACCATTCCCCCAGCTGAGACTTTCCCCTGCTCAGGGAGTCCGCCTCCAGGTTCTCCACCCCTGGAATGTAAACTGCCGAGATGCAGGGGACATTCTCTTCCGCCCAAGACAGTATCAGGGACACTTCCTTGAGGGCTCGCTTGCTCTGAGTCCCTCCCTGATGATTGATGTAGGCAACCGCCATCTGGTTGTCCGAGCAGATCTGAACAGCCCGACCCTGAAGGTGTGTGGTCAGCTGAGACAGAACCAACCTGATCGCCCTCAGTTCCAGTACATTGATGGGAGCATGAGCCTCCTGGGGGTCCCACCGACCCTGGAACTTCAGAGACTTCCAAAAGCCCCCCCAACCGGTCAGACTGGCATCTGTGGTGACAGTCTCCCAGCACGGAGGCAGAAAGGTCCTGCCCACTAGAAGGTTCCCTGAGTCCAGCCATCACGAGAGGGACTGTCTGGCCAGGGGGGACAGAGCAAATTCCTGATCCAGGGACACAGGATCCCGATCCCAAACTGACAAGAGGTGCAACTGAAGAGGTCTTGTTTAAAACTGAGCAAAATGGACCGCCTCGAAGCAGGACACCATCAGAACCACTAACTGCATCCCCTGCCGGATGGAGGGATGGGGACACAAGAGCAGAGTCCATGCCTGCTTCTGCAGGCCCTCCACCTTCTGCTGAGGTAGGAATACCTTGACCTGGGAGGTATCCAGAGTCATGCCAAGAAAGGACCTCACCAAAGACGGAGACAGTGAAGACTTGGGATAGTTGATCACCCAGCCGAAGGACTCGAGAGTGGAGGTCACCACCTGAGTATCCTTCTCGGCCTGATGAAGCGATTGAGATGCAATCAGAATGTCGTCCAGGTAAGGAAGGATGCGAATGCCCTGATTCCGCAGCAAAGCCATCACACCCGCCAGCACCTTGGTGAACACCCGAGGGGCCGAGGTGATACCGAACGGTAAGGCCACAAACTGGTAATGCAGATTCTCTAGAGCGAACCTGATAAATCTCTGATGACCTGGAAAGAATGGCACGTGAAGGTAGGCATCCTTGATGTCCACTGATGTCATAAAGTCGCCCGGGCGCAGGGTACTGACTGCCGAGTGCAGAGTCTCTATGCAAAAATGCTTGAACCTGACAAACTTGTTGAGACCCTTCAAGTCCAGGATGGGCCTCAGGGACCCATCCTTTTTGGGGACAGATTGGACTAGAACCCTTGCCCCCGTCATGGGAAGGCACCTGGCAAATGACTCCTGACTCCAACAGACGTTGAACCGCAAGGCGCAAACCCTGAACTGACAGAGGGTTTTGAGACATCCGGAATCTGATGAATCTTGGGGGCAGCCAGGCTGCAAACTCTATCTTGTAACCGGAGGACACCACTTCCTGAATCCACCGGTCTGAGACGCGGAGCCTCCAGAGGTGAGCAAAGAGCCGAAGCCGCCCCCCCCCCCACCCGGATGGGTGAGGGCGCCTCCTCATGCCTGAAAGACATTGTCCCGCCTGAAAGACATAAATAAAGACACATAAGTATCCCACAGCGCATGCCCAAAAGAGACCAAAAACCCCCCGAAGGGGACTCACGGACCAAGTAGGACAAGGGCACCAACCGCCAGACCACAGGAGGAAGCATCAAGCAGACCGGAATCACCGCCGCAGCTCCGGAATGAGAAGGGCCCCAAAGTGCAGCAGAAGCAAAATGGCGCCGGCAGAGGAACCTTGAGGGGCGGGCCGCGGGAGGACGGCGCGATACGCGTCATCCTCCGGCCCTGCCCCCCGAAGAGGGCGAAAATGGCGCTCACCTGACCTCGCCGGCGTCATCACAGTAGAGAAAAAACACCTCACACATATAGTGCCACCCGCCGCGGAGCGCAGTGCAAAGTGGCGAGGCGGCAAAACACAGTTAAAAACACAGTGAAAAAACATGAGAATACACAGCCAAAGCACCGTCGCCGCTAACACCCGCCCCCCCCCTCCCCCGTGCACACTACGGGGAGGGAGTGAGGAAAGCAAGCGAGCAGCAGCGAGGGCCCAGGCCAGGGACGGGGGACCCCAAAATGCCAGAACGAGTAAACAGTCCCCAAAAAACACTCACCCCCTCAGAAGTTGGGACAGGAACTCTGCATCCCTAACAGGCTCACCATAAAGCCTATGGCCGGCTACCCTACCGATCCATCAGCCGAGGCTGGGAGGCACCGAGGGCCGGGAAACGGGTGGAAATACCCATGCAGGGCCGCAGGCTTGTTTGCCCCGCTCACCTGCGCAATATAGAGAGCAATCTTCTATCTTCGCAGAATCACTGTAGAGGAAAACTGGATAAGTCTATGGTGATTCTGTCTTTATATGGTACCGGGAGGAGTCACAACTCTTCTGCAGTACACTGCGCCACCTTGTGGCGGAATACCCAGATGTAATGACTTTGTGAAGCAGGCTGTGCCATGCAATGGGGAAAAATAACTTTCTTTTTCCTAATGTAACCTAAAATAAAAGTTAATCACCAGGGCTTAGCGAACCTGAACAGCACTTCAGTCCGGCCGTTTCGGCCTAACACTGAAGCTGGTTGATAGGCTGCTGAGCATCCCATTGATCAACTTCCACCCTTCCTGCATCAAATCAGGTCAGCCAGCAGCCAACCATCTCACTGTCCCCCAAAGCATATGCCTGCGAGCTAGGAGGACAGCTCCTAGCAGGGCCAGCAAGCAGGCAAGTGTACACAGTGCTCTGCCTGCTATATAAGATGATGGGGGGCTCTGTCAAAGTCTGCTATGAAAGATGAAGGGGGCTATGTTAAAGTCTGCTATGGAAGATGATGGGGGCTCTGTCAAAGTCTGCTATGGAAAATGACGGGGGCTCTGTCACAGTCGGCTATGGGATGATGATGGGGGACTCTGTCACAGTCTGCTATGGGATGATGGGGTCTCTACCACAGTCTGCTATGGAAGATGATTTGGCGGGCGCTGTCACGGTCTATGCAATGGAAGATGATAAGGGGGCACTGTCACAGTCTGATATGTAAGATGATGGGGGGGCTCTGTCACAGTCTGCTATGGAAAATAATGGAGGGCTCTGTCACATGGGATGATATGTGGCTCTGTCACAGTCTGTTATGGAAAATGAGAGGGGCTTTGTCACAGTCTGCTATGCAATGATGAGGGGTCTGTCACACTCTGCTATGGGAGATGATTGGGGGCTCTGTCAAGGTCATCTATGGAAGATGATGGGAGCTCTGTCACAGTCTGCTGTGGAATATTATGGGGGGCTCTGTCACAGTCTGCTGTGGAAGATGATGGAGGGCTCTGCCACAGTCTGCTATGAGATGATGGGGGCTCTGTCACAGTCTGCTATGTGGTGATGGGGGGGCTCTATCACAGTCCGTTATAGAAGGTGATGGGGGCTCTGTCACAGTCTGCTTCGAAAGATGGACTGGCTCTGTCACAGTCTGCTATGGGATGATATGTGGATCTGTCACAGTCTGCTATGGAAAATGAGGGGGGGCTTTGTCACAGTCTGCTATGGAATGATGAGGGATCCGTCACACTCTGCTATGGGAGATGATTGGGGGCTCTGTCACAGTCTGCAATGGAAGATGATTTGAGACTCTGTCACAGTGTGCTATGAGATAATACGGGGCTCTGTCACAGTCTGCTATGGGATGATGGGGGGCTCTCTCACAGTCTGCTATGGAAGATGATGTGGGGCTCTGTCACAGTCTGCTATGAGATGATGGGGACCTCTGTCACACTCTGCTATCGGATGATGTGGCTCTGTCTCAGTTTGCTATGTGGTGATGGGGGGCTCTGTAACGGTCTGCTGTGGGATGATGGGGGGCTCTGTCATAGTCAGCTATGGAAGATGATGGTGAGGGCTCTGTCACAGTCTGCTATAGAGGTTGATGGGGTGCTCGGTCACAGTCTGCTATGGGAAGACCAGAGGCTCTGTCACCGGCTGCTATGGGATGATGGGGGCTCCACAGTCCACTATGGAAGATGATGTGGGTCTCTGTCACTGTCTGCTATGGGATGTTGGGGGCTCTGTCACAGTTGGCTATGAAAGATGAGGGGCTCTGTATTGGTCTGCTGTGGAATGATGGGGGGCTCTGTCACAGTCTGCTATTGAAGATGATGGTGGGGGCTCTGTCACAGTCTGCTATGGAGGATGATGGGGGGCTCTGTCACAGTCTGCTATGGGAAGATGGGAGGCTCTGTCACAGTCTGCTATGGGATGATGGGGGCTCTGTCACTTTCTGCTATGGAAAATGATGTGGGGCTCTGTCACTGTCTGGTATGGGATGTTGGGGGCTCTGTCACAATCTGCTATGGAAGATGATGCAGGGCACTTTCAGAGTCTGCTATGAAATATGATGCAGGGCTCTGTCACGGTCTGCTATGGAAGATGATGGGGGCTCTTTCACAGTCTGCTGTGGAAAATGACGGGCGCTCTGTCGCTTCGGGATGATGATGGGGGACTCTGTTACAGTCTTCTACGGGATGATGGGGGGCTCTGTCACAGTCTGCTATGGAAGATGATGGTGGGGGCTCTGTCACAGTCTGCTATGAAAGATGATGGTGGGGGCTCTGTCACAGTCTGCTATGGAAGATAATGGTGGGGGCTCTGTCACAGTCTGCTATGGAAGATGATGAGGGGCTCTGTCACAGTCTGCTATGGGAAAATGGGAGGCTCTGTCACAGTCTGCTATGGAAGATGATGGTGGGGGCTCTGTCACAGTCTGCTATGAAAGATGATGGTGGGGGCTCTGTCACAGTCTGTTATGGAAGATAATGGTGGGGGCTCTGTCACAGTCTGCTATGGAAGATGATGAGGGGCTCTGTCACAGTCTGCTATGGGAAAATGGGAGGCTCTGTCACAGTCTGCATGGGATGATGGGGGCTCTGTCACAGTCTACTATGGGAGATGATGTGGTGCTCTGTCACTGTCTGCTATGGGATGTTGGGGGCTCTGTCACAGTCTATGACTGATGATGAGGGGTTCTGTCACAGTCTGCTTCTGAGAATGATAGTTGTCTCTGTCACAGCTATGGAAGATAATGGTGGGGGCTCTGTCACAGTCTGCTATGGAAGATGATACAGGGCTCTGTCACAGTCTGTTATGGAACATGATGCGTGGCTCTGTCACAGTCTGTTATGGAAGATGATGGGGGCTCTTTCACAATCTGCTATGAAAGATGACGGGGGGTCTGTCACTTTCTGCTATGGAAGATGATGGAGGTTGTGTCAGTCTGCTATGGGATTATGGGGGGCTCTGTCACAGTCTGCTATGGGATTATGGGGGGCTCTGTCACAGTCTGCTATGGGGTGATGGAGGGTCTGTCACAATGCTCTATGGGATGATGGGGGGGCTCGGTCACAGTCTGCTATGGGATGATGGTGGGGGCTCTGTCACAGTCTGCTATGGAAGATGATGGGAGGCTCTGTCACAGTGTGCTATGGAAGATGCTGGGGGCTGTGCCAGTCTGCTATGGAAGATGATGGGGTACTCTGCCACAATCTGCAATTGAGGATGATGGGGGGGGCTCTTTCTCAGTCTGCTATGGAAGTTGATGGGGGGCTCTGTCACTTTCTGCTATGGGATGATGGGGGCTCTGTCACTGTCTGTTGAGGAAGATAATGGGGGGCTCTGTCACAGTCTGCTATGGGATGATGGGGGTTATGTCACAGTCTGCTATGGGATGGTGGAGGGGTCTCTGTCACAGTCTGCTATGGAAGATGATGGGGGCTCTGTCCCCTTCTGCCATGGAATGATGGGGGTTCTGTCACTGTCTGCTATGAATGATGATGAGGGGCTCTGTCACTGTGTGCTATGGAAGATGATGCGGGCTCTGTCACCCTCTGCTATGGGATGATGGGTGCTCTGTCACCATCTGCTATGGAAGATGATGGAGGACTCTGTCACCGTCTGCTATGGAAGATGATGGGGACTCTGTCACAGTCTGATATGGAATGATGGGGAGGCTCTGTCACAGGCTGCTGTGGGACGATGGGGGGCTCTGTCACAGTCTGCTATGGAAGGTGATGGGGGCTCTGTCACAGTCAGCTATGGGATGATGGGGGCTCTCATAGTCTGCTATGGGATGATGGGGGGGCTCTATCACATTCTGCTGTGGCATGATGGGGGCTCTGTCACAGTCTGCTATGGGATGATGGGGGCTCTGTCATGGTCTGCTATGGGATGTTGGGGGGCTCAGTCACATTCTGCTGTGGCATAATGGGGGCTCTGTCACAGTCTGCTATGGGATGATGGGGGCTCTGTCATGGTCTGCTATGGAAGATGATGGGGGCTCTGTCACAGTCTCTATGGAAGATGATGGGGGCTCTGTCAAAGTTTGCAATCGGATGATGGGGGGCTCTGTCACAGTCTGCTATGGGATGATGGGGGCTCTGTCACAGTCTGCTATGGGATGTTGGGGGGCTCAGTCACATTCTGCTGTGGCATAATGGGGGCTCTGTCACAGTCTGCTATGGGATGATGGGAGCTCTGTCATGGTCTGCTATGGAAGATGATGGGGGCTCTGTCACAGTCTCTATGGAAGATGATGGGGGCTCTGTCACCGTCAGCTATGGGATGATGGGGGGCTCTGTCACAGTCTGCTATGGAAGGTGATAGGGGCTCTGTCACAGTCAGCTATGGGATGATGGGGGCTCTCATAGTCTGCTATGGGATGATGGGGGGCTCTATCACATTCTGCTGTGGCATGATGGGGGCTCTGTCACAGTCTACTATGGAAGATGATGGGGGCTCTGTCACAGTCTGCTGTGGGATGATGGGGACTCTGTCAAAGTTTGCAATCGGATGATGGGGGGCTCAGTCACATTCTGCTGTGGCATAATGGGGGCTCTGTCAGCAGTCTGCTATGGGATGATGGGGGGCTCTGTCATGGTCTGCTATGGAAGATGATGGGGGCTCTGTCACAGTCTCTATGGAAGATGATGGGGGCTCTGTCACCGTCAGCTATGGGCTGATGGGGGCTAACACAGTCTGCTATGGGATGATGGGGGCTCTGTCACATTCTGCTGTGGGGTGATAGGGAGCTCTGTCACGGTCTGCTATGGAAGATGATGGGGGCTCTGTCGGAGTCTGCTATGGAAGATAATGGGGGCTCTGTCACAGTCTGTTATGGAATGATGGGGGGCTCTGTCACGGTCTGCTATGGAAGATGATGGGGGCTCTGTCACAGTCTGTTATGGAATGATGGGGGGCTCTGTCACGGTCTGCTATGGAGGATGATGGGGGCTCTGTCGGAGTCTGCTATGGAAGATAATGGGGGCTCTGTCACAGTCTGCTATGGGATGATGGGGGGGCTCTATCACAGTCTGCTATGGGATGATGGGGGGCTCTGTCACAGTCTGCTATGGAAATTGATGTGGGGGCTCTGTCACAGTCTGCTATTGGACGATTGGGCCTCTGTCGCAGTCTGCTATTGGACGATTGGGCCTCTGTCGCAGTCTGCTATTGGATGATTGGGCCTCTGTCGCAGTCTGCTATGGGATGAAGGAGGCTCTTTCACTGTCTGCTATAAAAGACGATGGGGGCTCTGTCACCATTTGCTATGGAAGATGATGGGGGCTCTGTCACATTCTGCTATGGGAGGATGGGGGCTTTGTCACAGTCTGCTATGGAATATGATGGTGAGGGCTCTGTCACAGTATGATATGGTATGATAGGGGTCACAGGCACAATCTGCTATGGGATGGTGTGTGCTCTGTCACCGTCTGCTATAGAAGTTGATGGGTAGCTCTGTCACAGTCTTCTGTGAGATGATGGGTGGCTCTGTCATTCTGCTATGGAAGATCATGGTGGGGGCTCTGTCACAGTCTGCTATGGAAGATCATGGTGGGGGCTCTGTCACATTCTGCTGTGGGATGATGGGAGGCTCTGTCACAGTCTGCTATGGAAGATTATGGGGGGCTCTGTCATAGTCTGCTATGGAAGATGATGGGGAGCTCTGTCACAGTCTGCTATGGGATGATGGGGGGCTCTGTCACGGTCTGCTATGGAAGATGATGGGGGCTATGTTGGAGTCTGCTATGGAAGTCTGCTATGGAAGATGATAAGGGCTTGGTCAACATCTGCTATGGAAGGTGATGGGGGGCTCTGTCACAATCTGCTACGGGATGATGCGGGGCTCTGTCACAATCTGATATGGAAGATGATGATGGGGGGTTTTGTCACAGTATGCTATGGAAGATGATGGGGGCTCTGTCACAGTCTTCTATGGGATGATGCGGGCTCTGTCACAGTCTACTATGGAGATGATGTGGGGCTTTGTCACAGTATGCTATGGGATGATCGGGGCTCTGTCACAGTCTGCTATAGAAAATGATGATGGGGACTCTGTCACTGTCTACTATGGGATGATGGGTAGGCTCTGTCACTGTCTGCTGTGGAAGATGATGGGGTCTCCATCACAGTCTGCTATAAAAGATGACGGATGCTCTATCACAGTTTGCTATGGAAGATGATGGGGGCTCTGTCACAGTCTGCTATGGGATGATGTGGGGTTCTGTCACAATCTGCTATGGAAGATGATGGGGGGGCTCTATCCCAGTCTGCTATGGGATGATGGGGGGGCTCTGTCACAGTCTGCTATGGAAGATAATGGTGGGGGCTTGTCACAATATATTTTGCATGTTGAGGACACTTCTATAGCATTTCAAGCGGACCAGCATCTCTAACCTTAAAGCGGAACAAAACCCTGGATTTTGACTATCCCAAAACAACTAACCTCCACTGGGTCCTACGGTGCATTGGCAAGCTCTTGCCCAATCAGAGCCGTGCTGCCAGGGTTTGGATTGATGTAGTCAGTGTTGAGCTGGGGGGTTTGGGCCCACCAGTGATCTCCCTGGGGTTAAATGCAAATATTAGTGGCTTAAAGTCTCGGCCCAGGCACACACTAACTTCCTCCCACCTTATCCCCTTCAAAACTATGTAAATTCAGCCATTTTAAGGCATCTCAAAATCTCATATTACATGTCAATACCTTATGTATTCTAAGCCAAGCTTTATGACCCATGAGCACACTGTGCTGTGGACAGCTGTGACACCACTGTGGCTTGCCAGGCTCCCTCATGCCGAGAGCACCAAGGCACTGTCTGGCTGTAGAATCGGTAAACCATTCCGACTCCGACAATTGTTTTTATCAGGTTCAAACTCCATCTCCAACTCCTTACAATGATTTGTAATAACACATTTACTGTAGTATAATGGTAACATCATTGTTTTCACCATCAGGCTACTTAGATAAGATAAAGCATATTTATTAGAATACAATTTCTGAACAAATAACTTAAAGTTCCTGTCCAGGCAATAATATATATTTACCTATTGTCACCTTTTGTCCCGGGCAACTCCTCTGTGCAGTGCCGGCATCTTTATACTTATCTATGAGAGAGAACAAGTAATTCTATCCTCTGTTGTCAGACAGAAACTGCGGTGTCTATCAATATAGCTTTACACCTCCCCCCCCCCAAACAGTCCTACTTTATTCATGGCAATGGAAGGGTGTGTCGAGGTGGGACATGCCAAACTCGCCTTGCCACGCCTCCTCCATTGCAATGACGGCGTATTAGGAACAGAGGAAGGGCCCTAGGTTTATAGAACATAAAACCCGTAAACCCAATTAAAAAAAACAAACAAGCACCTACAGTACCTCCTTTCTCCTGATGTAGGTCCCGCCTGGTCGACCCTTCACAAACCGCCTGGTTGCTGAGAACAGGGCTCCCGGTCTCCTCACTAGTCAGTCAATGTGTCTGTGCACAGCCTCCTTAATAGAGAATGCTGTGCCCAAACAGTGACTGGCAGGGAGCAGAAGGGCCACAACCGACAAGGAGGTTTTCAGCAGGAGCTGCTACAGGAGAGAGGTACTAAGGCCCTTATTTAACAAGAGATAGCGCCAGGTAGCGAATGGTGAGCGAACGGTAATGACGCTCACCGCCACGAGAACGCCGGCTCCCCTCCGCAATCACACATTTATCAAGCCGATCCTGCTTAGCGACTGACAGAGCGCCAGATAGCGAATCATTCATCATTATTCCAGCCTCACCCCACAGCGCCAGCGAGCGACCTTGAACAGCGACAGGTATGACCTCTCGCTACCTGGCGCTCTCCAATGCATTTCAATGGAGCAATTTTTAAATATTCATAATTAATTGCTATTATTTTTTTTTTTTTTTAATGTCAAAAATTCTGTGACCACTTCTGCAATGTTAGATATTTTTTTTAAGCTAAAAAAAAAAATTTGTGCAGAATTGATATTACAGGTCTGATATTAATGTATTCATATTACAAAATGTTTTGAAAAACATGTTTTTGGAGCGTGATTTGTTAATGAATATGCTGTTCGCTATGGCCGTTCGCTGTCGTGCGCTCCCATACAGCGCGGAACCTGTCAAACAGCGACTCCTAACCCCGTATTCAACATTACCGCACACCGACTGAGTCGCTGTCAACAGCCGAACAACGGCCAAGCACAGCGAATACTAGCGGGCGCTGTGAAAATAACGCTACTGTCGCTCATCTGTCGCTACCTGGCGCTATTAACGAATCAGCCTGTAAGTGCCTATTTTTTCATTTGGGTTTACAGTCCCTTTAACATCTCAAAACTTCCAGTCAGTACATTTCTACTGAGTCCAGCCAAAAGTAGCCCAGACTGTGACTTCACAGCCCTGGATGTTGGATCACTTTTTGTGTGAAGTCCTAGAAGTCCTCCTCCTTACTTTTAACAATGTGTTTGTTCTTGTTAATCGGTTTTAAGAGGACTGTTCAGTTTGTACTCTAAACACTATTTTTGTTCAGGGGATTGCAAAGGCCAAACTTGGTGCTGGTATTTCTCAGTGTTTTGCTAAATGCAGGGAATGTTTCTGCTAGGCAGCTCCAAGTATAACTAAACGGATAGAGGGTAGTAGTGTGCAACAGACAAGAGGAAAGGAAGGAAAACGAAGAGAGAAATAAGGAAAAAAAAGAGGAAGTGGAGGGAAGATAAGGAAGGGTGGGGTGGAATAGGGAGGTACAAAGGAGTCATTAATGCTTCATTCACCCTTTAGTCTATGGTGTTTTTTTATATTTATTAAATTTTGGCATGCTGAAAAGTTTGTTGTGTTTTATGGGCACTGGTTGACATTTCGTCATTAAAATTACAGGATATCATTGCTGGATACAAAGGTTGCAGTACGAAAAGGCTATGTTTTAGTTGTGCTCCAAATTACAGATTGGTAACACAAATAAGCCTGGAAAAATGATTTTACAAGATAAAAATAAAATGACATTTGGTGACATCTAGGTGCTTATATATTATTGACATGTCACAATGCAGGCTCTGTTAAATAATTATGTGTAATATTAATCAAAAGCATAAAACACTTTGGTACAATTCTACCCTTGTGGTCTATGGAATCTTAACCAACAGCGCCAACTAAAAGCAGCGCAGCCCTGGTCACCTCAAATGATGTCGCTAGTGACAGAAACATGGCTGCTGACTCTTTTTTTTGTTTGTTAAATCGGACACTGAGTGGCCCAGCCGCTAAATATTGCCACTGAGTGGTATTAACAGGCTCTGATGCTTGATAAATCAGGCTCCCCGTCGGCATGTGTGGACACATAGGATACCACAAATAAGCTCAACATAATGCAGGTCTGCTATATAAATGAGTTAGCACATTACTTGCTGCATCTTAGTATTTCTCATACTAAATTATTTCAGTTTGCCTTTTTTAGATTATGGGTCACACTTAAAGCGGACCTTCACTCTAAATAAGAGTCTATCTTATATGTTTCCCACACCCTGTACATACAGATTGCTCACATTAAAAATCATCCTACCTGCATCTACTGCATTTTATAAGCCTTTAAACATCCAAGATGGCGGCTTATGGAAGCTGCCATTTTTGCAGGCAGCCTGCAAACAGGAAGTGCCTGCAAACAGGAAGTGACTGTGCTGCTCTGCATTCTGGGACTGCTGACCTTTCCCTGACCCCAGCTCTGCTCTGTCTGAGCAAAGCACAGCTATAACCCGCCCCCCTGTACCTTATCCCACTCTCCTCTCCTCAGTAAGTGTGATGCTTCTGAGTCAAGATGGCGGCGCCCGTATCCTAAATTCCCGAACAGAGTTGCAGCCCAGTGGGGGAAAGTATAATAAATTAGTGACTAAACATGTAAAATATATTAATTTTAGATGCTGAGGAATTGTTTTTTAAGAGTTTGGGCTTTTCATTAAATCATGGTAAAGGTCCGGTTTAAGGGGCCAACAGCCAAAAATGACTTAAACCAGGCCTACACAACAAACAGTGCTCATATGCATCCCTCCCCAGGGAAATGTATATTTCTGCACATAAAAATTAATTTACCTTTTTTTTTAACTCCTGCTGTGTTTTAGAAACAAAATGGTGGCTCATGCATTTGCAGGACATGTGTAAACAGGTGCTGCTGGTCTTCCTGTTACTGTGCATTGTCAGTTAAGTCTGTTGAATCCAGGCAGCAGTATGGCTGAGATGCTGGGAGAGGAAGCTCCAAAATGGCTGCAACCTTTCTTTTCCAACTGTGCCAGGCTGTTGGTTCGGTTTAAGATAGAAAAGGTTCTTGGGGCTTATTTTTTTACATAACAAAAACCTGCCATTTTAAAGTGGGGTGGTGTTTTTTAAGAGAAACTCCAAGGTTTGTTATAACCCCACAAACACCCCGCCCTCCCCCTGGACATTTAAATATTTAATTAACTCACGTGATCAATGTAATCCTCCCCTGATTCCGGTGGGGGGTTGTTACTCTGAATGGCATTTGTAGATTGGGGAGGCCGATTCATTAATAGCGGCAGGTAGCGACAGTTCAGCGACAGTAGCGGCATTTTCAGAGTGCCCGCTAGTAGTCGCTGTGCTTGGCCGTTGTTCGGTTGTTGACAGCGACTCAGTCGGTTTGCCGTAATGTTGAATATTGGGTGAGGAGTCTCTATTTGACAGGTTCCGCGCTGTATGGGAGCGCATGATAGCGACTGGCCCTAGCAACCGGCTCCCACCATATTCATTAAAAAATCACGCTCAAAAAATTCTTGCACTGTAAAATGCATGTTTAACTCCCAGAGCGCTGGCGGCGATGGGTTAAAAGTAGTTTTTAACCCCCAAACCACCATATTTTTGGAAACCAAAAAAAAAAACAAGTTATTTAAATAATTTTGTAATATGAATACATTAATATCAGACCTGTAATATCAATTCTGTACAATTTTTTTTTTTTTACCTTAAAAAAATTATCTAAAATGGCAGAAGTGGTCACAGAATTTTTCACATTTAAAAAAAAAAACATTAATAACAATTAATTATAAATATTTAAAGATTGTTCCATTGAAATGCATTGGAGAGCGCCAGGTAGCGAGAGGTCATACCTGTCGCTGTTCAAGGTCGGACGCTGGCGCTGTGGGCTGAGGCTGGAATAATGATGAATGAGTGGCTATCTGGCGCTATCTCAGTCGCTAAGCAGGATTGGCTTGATAAATGTGTGATTGTGGTGGGGAGCCGGCGTTCTCGTGGCGGGGCCCGTCATTACCGGCCGCTCACCAGTCGCTACCTGTCGCTATTCCTTCATAAATAGGGGCCAAAGTGACAGTTGGACCTGCGTGAATGACCATTACAGTCACACTGCTGCACGGGATTGGGTGACAGACCTCCCAATCTATGTATTCTCTCCTAGATGGCTGCACCCAGGAGTGGCTGGGGGAATGGTGTTAGATCCCGGGCAGTGGTTATAGAGAGATTGGACTTCGCCTTTAAATCTATTATAAAGAGAAGAAATTCAATAATATTACCAATATTACATTATAACCCAAATTTCTTTTATGCGACAGAGCATCATATTGTACCAATGTGACAATACGGGACTGTAAATGTGACTCACTGTGGCTTTTCTTTTATTCTCTTGTTTCAGATTTTGATTGTCCAGTTCGGAGGGAAGCCCTTCAGCTGTTCGCCTCTTAACACGCAGCAGTGGCTTTGGTGCCTCTTTGTGGGAGTGGGAGAGCTTGTGTGGGGACAGGTGAAATATAATGATGATGATAATGATTATCCACCTAATTTTCTTTTAAAAGCCTCCAATTACTTGATTTTGAAAATGATTCCTCTTCCTCCTTTTCACAATGCATGAAATGTATTGTTTGAATATTCTGTAACCAGGGGGCTGAAGACCATAATGATGGTATTAGGGTTTGGCTCAGATTAAGAAGGGTACACATTGGAAACCCCCTTGACCCTGTGGTTCTGTTTTTATCTTATTCATTAAGCTTTGCTCATAAGACAGATGAATGGTAATAACATTGACTCAATAAAGTAATTAAACTGTTAAAGCACAATATATCACTATCACAAATAATAAATAGTACAATAAGAGAAGATCCACATAAAAATGACAAGAAGAATACATATACACACTGCATCAAGAAAATGACCCAAGTTTATTTGTTACTGCATCAGGGTGCATGTACTATTTGCTGCTCAGCCAGCCAATGCTGGAATAATGACTTATTGGTTTTGGCATTATGCTAATGTTTGTAGATGCTTTTACCCAGCATGCAATTTTTTGGCAATTATAATAGTGGTTATTGCTACTGTTTCGAAAGGCTGGCTCAGCAGACAGTCAGTTAGAGATAAGCAGTCCCCCCCCCTGTAAAAGGGGAATGGTATGCTCAAAAATCTGTTACACTGGATTATTCTTCCTTCCAGTAGAGAAAACCACAGGCATGGATTTTTTGTTCATGAGTATGAAACTAACCCCTTCTTTTGCTAGCACGTTTGTATGGATTTTAATACAGAACAATTTGACTATAGATCTCTTTTAAAGCAGAACAACAGTAAAAAATGACTGTAATTCTGCAGTACTCCCTAGGAGCGGGGCAGCATGACCCGGGATACTTACCACTTATGTGCCTCTTCGGCAGCAGCCACGGGGCCTCAGAATTGCGACCAGCGCTGGTTATGCCGCCCCGCTGCTAAGTAGTACTGCAGAACCACAGTCATTTTTGACTGTAGTTCCACTTTAAAGTTAACCAATCAATGCCAACAGTCGTCCTGGAGTCTAGAAGATTCCAGGGCTGGCCTAAATGCAAAGAGTACCAAATTCAAGGGTACAAGGATAAAGGGCGCTTTCTTCAGAAAGTATTTACATGGTGCATACCGACCAAAACACCCAAATGTACCCATGCAAATCATCTAATATCTAATGAGAAAACAATGAGGGACATTTGTGGTCCTGTGGCATCTTGAAGATACAGTTGGATGATGTTCCTGCCATAGACAATGCTGGAAAGTTGCCATCCAACTATACTGTATTGCTTGTGGTGTTGCTGCTTAGACTAATGGCAGGACCAAAGCAGTCTAGGAGACCTTCAGATTTGTGCCCCAACGACCAATAAATTAACCTTATATTTAAAAATAAACCTGTGTAAGTAAGCTCAATCTTGTCCTATGGAAGGACCTTAGATTTACAACATACCTATATTAACAGTAGAATGGTTTTCTTTTCTCTCATTTGAGACTTTCTCTCTATCTTTCTTTGAAGGTTGAATAATCCCTTCTGTAGGAATAATAGGAATATTCTAAAGCAAGGTTAGTTGAGCTGGCCTCTGTATCTGACACCCTTTCTCCTGTCTAGCTCATTGCCACCATCCCCACCAGCCATCTGAAGTGTTTGAAGGAAGCAGGTCATGGGCCAGGCAAGGATGAAATGACAGATGAGGAGCTGGCGGAGGACGAAGAGGAGATCGATCATGCAGAAAGGGAGCTTCGAAGGGGTCAGATCCTTTGGTTCCGCGGACTGAACCGAATTCAAACACAGGTATGATTTGAAATCCTTTGCTGGATGTGATGCTGATAATTACGGGATGGGTCTGTACCGCATGATTTTGCCATTTGGTTGCTAATGAATGATTGATATCAAGCTGTGCATGTGTCAATAATCGCCAGGCTTTGTTTTGGTAACTTTTTCTTCTCCATCCAGGTGGGCCTCAAATACAAGAACGGTGTTCCAATAGTTTACAGAGAAGCGTAACTTTCTCTTCTGTATTGTATAAAGGGAATCTATCATAGCTTATGTGGCTGCACATTATTTCATGCTCAAGCAAAAAAATAGCAGATAATAGTGTTGCTGATTCTTAAAGAAAGGATCACTAGATACTGGGGAAATATTAGCCACAGACATCTTGTGATAGATGGATAGTCACATACTTAATGCCCCTAAACATTTGGACATTTCATGGAAGTACAAATTATTTCTATTCTACTTTGGTAATTGATGGCCCAAAATGGCTTTAGGGGCACTTTAACTGAACAACTCTTTTTAGTATTAAAAGGGCAATTCATTGGTTTAGAGCCACTTTAATTGTATATATTCTTTTAGTAATAGATGGCCAACAAATGGTTATATGGCCTGCTTTAATGTAATCATTATTTTTAGCAATTGATGGCATACAATAAGTATAGTGTCACTTAATTAGAATAATGTTATTTAGTAACTGATGGCCAAAACATCGGTATAGTCCCTCTTTAATTATATACTTCTTTTTAGTAATTGATGGCACACAAATGGGTATAAGTCCGCTTTCATTTGAAAATGATTTAGTTATTGATGTCCTACAAATGGTTAGGCCCACTTTAATTTCTTTTTAATAACAGATGGGCCAGAAATTGGTTTAGGGCCACTTCAATGTAATTTTTCTTTTTTGTAACTAATGGGCAACACATGGGTATAGGGCCTATACTCCCTTTTAGCAATTGATGGCCAACAAATGAGTATAGGGCCTGCTTTAAATTTTTTTTTCTGACATGTGGAGGAGGGAGCATTCTTCTCAAATCAGACCAAAAGCAAGTTCAGTAAATTGCATCCCTAAAGCCCCACTCTGGTATTCAGTGACATAAACTATCTGAGAGGGCTTAACTCCATGCAGAAGTTATGGAATAGCAGGCAGATTCTGTACCACATACTACATACATGAGTTCAGCTTCTGAAAAACCTAATCCCACAGTCAAAATGTTTTCATATATCAGTGCAATCCTCCTTTATTTCTAGTAGAAAGCCATCAGCTGTGATGACTCATTACTCTTCTGCACAGCTGAAAGAATTGGAACATTTTAGATGATTGAGAGAGTTGGAACAGTGATAAAGATACATTGTTGCAGGTTTCCCTTCACACACACACACACAATCTCTCTAGCAGCTACTTATTCACTGTGTGTGTGTGTTTATATAACATAATACACACGCTGCCCGGGTTTTTGAGACATTTACCTCAGTTTGGTGTGAGCTTCTGCTGGAACAGTGTGTGTGCATGTGTGACTGTTCTTCAGCAAAGAATCGTCCTCTTAATCCAAAACATCTGCATGGAGCCCTCTTAGGTAGTTTTTGCCGGAGGGGCCTTTAGGGGAGCAATTTACTAAACTTCTTTATTGACTTTTGGTTGGCTTTAATTCTAAATGATGGGTTGATGGGGTATCCATAGGAGATTGCAGAGATTTTTTAAAATAAAGTACATTCAGACCTGGGCACACCACATTGGGCCCAATTTGATTTATCGATTCACCAACCAACCAAGAATTTTGACTACCCTGGGTTTTGGTCCCTACCCAGATCTGGGATGCCCTGCTGTGGTAAACCCCCCAGGCCACCCAATCTATCTTACCTTAACCCGGTGATATGGCGCATGCGCATCCAATCAGCGCGCTCAGGTTCAATCAGCATGCTCAGACTCGCTTCCGCCCACTTGTTTAAGACTCAGCTCAGACCCAAGCGTGCCAGCAGCTGCAACCCTGGTACCCTCTAACAGGGAGCATGCCCGCACTGGCCATTCTAAAAATGCCTGCCACAGGTGCGGGCCCTGCTAAAGTTATAGAAGGAGCTGCCTCTGCTTGCACATGCGCCGATGGATCGGAGGAGAAGATAAGTTAACCAGGTGACCTGGGGAGTTTCACACAGTGGGGAATCCCAAATCTGGATGCCCCGGGGGAAGAGAATCAAGCCCTTGAATCTTATAGCTGCCAGGGCTGTCTGGCCTGGGTTTTGGTCCACTTTTTTGATGGCGCACAAATTATTATAGGGTCATTTTATATTAATACATTTTTTTAGTAATAAATGGGTGTATAGACCCGATTTAATTCAGTATTTCTTTTAAGTAATTGCTGGCCAACAAATAGGTATATGCCCACTTTAATGCAAAAAGTATTTTTAGTAATTGATGGCTAACAAACACGTTTAGGTCTTGATTTAACGTAAAAATTATTTTTTTCTGGCAAATGTGGAGGACCCAACATTCTTCTTAATTCTAAATGATTGACATGCCACAACCTCCCCCAGCAACCTTTGCCAGTCCTAGAGACTCTTTGGGAGATCGGCTGAAGGCAGAGTCTCTGCCCCCCTTTATATTACGCTGGCTCTTTTCACTTAAGCAGGGAGTGTCGCTCACTGGCCATTTTTTCTTGTTCGGTAAGCCCAGAAGTGGCTGTTCTCTTTCTGAGAGGAGAATGCAGCTGATTGGCTGTGTGCACGAACGGCAGAAAGCAGCTGATTGGTTGCTTGCCTCGTTGCTCTCTGTGAGGTAATACTGCCATCTTTCTGATTTCTTCAGCAGTACTTTCTTGTCGGCACCCTGGATCGGGCCCATACTGTCAGGCTTTTACTGTATATTTTTATTATACAGATATATATAATACATGTTGTGGCTGATGTCTTCCTATTCTATTATACAGCTTCTTCCTCAATATTCTGCTCCTGAGGTAACCTCCACTAGTTTTTAAGTCTGCATATACTAATATCATGCAATTTAGTGTACACCCCGTTGTGGACTTCTGGGCATTTCCACCCCTCCTTCTTTTTCCATTTTCAAAACTTAAAAATAAAGAACCTTGAAGAAATGAAAGCATGTCTCTGCAAGAGACTAATAGCTCCCTCAGTTTAGATGTTTCAGCCATGCCTTGCATTGCAAACAGTCCCTTACACCTGTGGGAGACGTAGTGACACGCTCGGCTGCTGTTGCCCAGACTACAAAAACCATCTGCCAGCGCAGCAGCCAATTTGCCCTTACCTGTTGGTTTATAATTTCTGGGGGCCCGTGCAAAGTTGTGTCTGGGGGCCCTAATCAAAGGCATATTTATATAACAAAATACAATAAAAAGAGGAACATATGAGGGAGAGAAGCAGCTTTTTCTTATGTAGCCTCAGCACAGCATCACTAGTATTACACCACTATTACATGCCAGACGCTACCAGAGTTCACTCAGCAGACTTGTGGGGGGCCCCATTGCATGGTGGCAAAACACGCCACAGTAGATATGTCATGGTGGCAATTTGTTTTGTTTTTTGCAATGATGGACCAAGGAGTGAGTCAGATGACTTCATCTCTGTCATTGAATCCATTTGTTAGCAACCCCACTGCACAGATGTTACCTAATCTACCGGTAGATAATGCGGGTAATATTCAGGACCTAGGACTGAGTAGTCTGACCTCGGTTTCTGCAAAGGATTCTGGTAAGGTGAGCAAGAGTTTTGTGTCAGTTATATTCAATATTCAAAATATTCTCGTTGTCCTACTGGCTTGGATAGTATCTGTCAGTACTCCTAACGGACTGGTCTCTGCTCTGATCAGCGGCAGATAATTATTCTGTCAAGAATATTCTTCCATGAGCTGCGCACATCACACATTTTGTAAAGTGTTACAGCATTGAAACCTGAACTTGGTTCTGTCTGGCTGGCTCTTCAACATGCTCCTTTTGAGCCCTTATATTCTGTATCATGTCTCAAAAGGTGGCGTTTCCTGTGGCAATAACTTCCATTGGAAGGGTGTCAGAGTTGGTGGCCCTTTCCATCAAGTCTTTGTTCTTAATTTTTCACAAAGACAAGTCCAGTCCTTAGACTTCCTTCCAGCTACCAAAAGTGATTTCTCCTTTCCATTTAAATGAGGAAATGGTGTTACATTTCTTCTGTCCGAACAATTCCCAACCTCAAGAGAGGTTGTTTATACCTTGAAGTTCTATATTTACAGAATCAAGGACATAAGAAGACTGATTCCGTCTTTGTGTCTTTGTAGCCAGCTCCTCCAATCAGGAAATCTTTCAAAATAGATATTGTTGAATCTTATTTGGCCAAGGGTAAGCATCCAAGGTGTCAGCTCATTCCAAGCTCTTTTCACCAGATCATTCGGATCTTCCTGGGCTTTTTCATCATCCAGCATCTGCAGAACAGGTCTGCATAGCAGCTACAGTATATTTTATTCTTCAATTGTTTATATTTGCCAGTCAAGAGTTAATTGTAGCTGTTATACACTTGCCCTGCTTCTTAATGCTTGGGCCATCCCATTGTTTAGAATTAAGAAGAACACTGCGTCCTCCCAGAAGGAAAGACCTTCACGCTGAGAACTAAAACTCTTTCTTTAGTTGAATTTATGGGTGATAAATGGATTATAATAATTATTTTTAGTAACTGATGGCACAGAAATGGGTATTGCCTGCTTTAATTACATATTTCTCTTTAGTAATTGATGGGCCACAATTGTGTATAATCCCACTTTAATGTTATGCTTCTTTTTAGTAATTGATGGCTCAGAAATTGGTATAATGCTAGGGGGGGGGGGGGGTGGCCGCAATGCCACTGCCCACGTAAATGCCGGACGGCCAATCGTGGTGCTGTATTCCCGTCACTGGACTGAGGTTATGGTGAGATTTATGGGCGTTCTGGGGGGTTATGTGCTGGGGAGCTCCAGCATTCTGGATGCCCCCCCCTGGACTGTCATTTAGCAATGGGAACCAACACCTGTGCCGCACAGGGTGATGGTCCACTTTAACAAATGGGTATAGGCCTGCTTTAAACCGGACCAACATTTTACAAAACATGGGTGTTGCTCCACTGCGGAGGAGAGGCACCCCGATTGCTGGGGTCCCTCCACCTCAGTTGAGCACTGAAAAGCCTGCAAGCCTTACCTGACAACTTGTTCCCTCTGGGAAATGCAGCCCTGCGATTGGTTGGCAGCTGTCACATCTCCAACACCCATGTTTTGTAAAATGGGTGTTGGTCCCGTTTAATTCTATACTACTTTGTAGTAATTGATGGCAATTAGTAGGGCCACTGTAAATCCATAATTATTTTCAGTGCTAACCTTGCCCTGAGGTGGGGGGTAATAACATAAAACACCTTATCTGGCCCCAAAATCCAGCACTGTCCATTGCCACTTTGAGTGGTGTCTCCCCATTCCGCCCCAAACCAAACGAATGTGTGCAGAGTGTAGGTGTCGCTTTATGTGCTGTGGGCAAGATGGCCAATTCCATGGCCAGAAATGAAGATGGACAGCACTAGATTGTGGGGTCCAGGTAAACCCTGTTAAATCCTGTCCTGCCTATTTCTGCTGGACTTTCAATCTAATAACCAACAAATGGGTAAAGAGTCTATTTTATAAATTTTCTTTCGTAACTTATGAATAACAAATGTGTAAAGGGACACTTTCATTTTCCATCTGTTTTTAATAAATGATGACCTCTCCCCATGATAGAGCAGGCCAGCAGAAATAATCTGAGATAGAAGACAGGTAAACATTGATTTTACACTTACAGGGTTTTTTAATAGGTCTGGTTGTCCTGTGTTCACATATTTAGCCATGTAGTGTACATTCCAGTCTGCAGCTAGTAATCCTAAAGAAAAAAATAGCAGCTGTCTATTCGACTGATATTATATTTTGTGATAGATTCCCTTTCATTTACCAAAGAATCCATTATATTTGTATCGTCAGCAACTGTTATATTGGTCTCTTCTGTGTGAACCCCTAGCTGTTGGTGAACAATTTAGGCTATACCACCATCTTAAATACAGCGCCATTGGTAAAAAGTTCCCTTTAGGTGAAAAACGTGTTCTATCGCTACCTGGTCCTGAATCACACACTAACTATACATTAAAACAATTGCATTTTTACATCAAAATAAGTAGCACAATTTTTACTCCTAGTGCTAAATCAAAGGGGTGATTCAGCACCAAATGAAAAAAGGCGCTACTTTTATTGGACTAAAAAGTGGCATTCACTTTTATAGTCTACCTAAGGGGCCATTCAGCACCACTGCACTTCTATTTTACTTTGTTACCTAAAGTGTACATTTTGCACCTGGTGCTGAAACAACCCCAAATAGTGAGAGATAGCAAGCAACATATGTTTGTAGTAATATTTGTGCCCTTCCTGTGAGGAGCCATCTGTGTTGAACATAACTGAGCTCCTGCTTCCCCTTATCACTCCTTCTCCATACAGCTCCTCCTTCTGCACCTCACTTTGGCAGGCAGCAGTTATACTGTCCTCTCTCCATGGCCTATATACTTTACAGTACACATGGATGTTCTTGACTGTGAAAGTTCTCAGTCCTCCAGGTCAGGCGTCTCCAACCTTTCTTACCATAAGATTCAGCACTGTGCCGCAAAAAATTCAGCACTGTGCCAAATTTGATTTGAATGGGTCATACAAAAGTCTTATTGGACTGAAAAAAGTAACAATACAGTACATGAGCACATCAAACTTAACAGTACCAAAAAATGTAAAATGTAACACCGCGCTAAAATCTTATAACATAAAAACTACATATAAAATGTTCTCTCCAATGTTTCCTTAGATTTGCTACAATGTGCCAAACTTTTCATCCAAAAGAAAGTCTCACAGCAATATACAATTATAAGACATGGAGCAATAAGGACACAAATGATTGTGATCACAAAAACAGTCTTTAAAGTAATTCTTAAGGAGGTATCCCACGGTGCATGCACATCCACAAATCAGGGTTTTGCCACAAGTGCCCGCCACCTCCACACCTATGCGCTTACCATGCGTTTCGTTGCGTGCGCAACTTTATCAAAGGATGCATCCTTTGATAAAGTTGCGCACGCAACGAAACGCGTTAGGAGACGGCAGCTATAGGACTTCAAGGCAGTTCTCTACTTGCTTCAAATTTGGCGCCCACACTGATGATCGTATGGAATAAGGGGATAAAGGACTCCCTCTTAGCCTACATCTGTATACAGGCGTATGTTACTTCAATGAAATGTGAGTGCATTTTTATATATTAAATTGGTTTTTAAAGAAATCTTGATGGGGTTGCACTAGATTTCTTTGTGCTTTTTTAAATTTATGACTGGATCCTGCAAACGTTTGGGAGGAATATATATACTACAGATTGAAGCATTGAATTGTATGGAATTCTTCAGTGGCTGAAATTGCTCTAAGGCTTTCCAATTTCTTTAATCTGGTAAGCGCATAGGTGTGGAGGTGGCGGGCACGTGTGGCAAGACCCTGATTTGTGGATGTGCATGCACCATGGGATACCTCCTTAAGAATTACTTTAAAGACTGTTTTTGTGATCACAATCATTTGTGTCCTTATTGCTCCGTGTCTTATAATTGTAAACTTAACAGTACAGTGAGCATGTGCCCTCCCCAGCTCTTAAAAAAACGCACATTTACCCCACAGTACTAGCCCACACATGTGCACCCCCAGCTCTGAAGTAGAGGAATGAGAGGAAAGAAACATGCTGCACTGTGGTTCCCAGCTTCAGTCTTTTCTCAGAATTGTGATCCAAGCATTACATGGTACTGTGTGGAAATAATACATTTCCCATTTTTGGGGGACAGTGCAATTACAGGCCTGACAAGCCTTTGGAAAAATTGTACACGCTTTCTAGATTGTTGTCCTAAATTGAAGCATATATATGCATACTGTCCAGATACAACATTCCTCAGGTTGATCTCTTCATGGCACCAGCTAGATGTAGAGTTAACTAACACATCAAAGTCAGCGTTAAAGTCTTTGTCCAGGCACTGCTGTTAACCTAATAACCAGGTGTCCCCTCATGCTTTCAAGAAGTCTGCAATGCAGAGAAAACTTAGCATAGTAGGCTTGTGTAAGGGCTTGACTCATCCAGCTTGTTATATTGTGCAGCGAGGGGGAGAGTAGCAGCAGTGCAAGTTTTAAAACTCCCAGTCCAAGTTTCATTACTCTGCGCTGATGCCTTTGTACTTGAGATGATTGTAAATATCTAGGGGAAACGTTGAAAATCCGGGTAGAGTTTATGAAAGTTATACATTTTCTAAAGAAACAAATGTATTCCATCCCATGTTCCATATATATCCACTGTACCAGTAGTCATTTTAGGGAATGAGGCTGTCTGTATTGCGATAATTAATTTAGACAATTGTGTTTTTCCCAAAGAAAATTAATGCAACCTAAAGCAATGCCAAAACAATCAAAAGCTATGACACTGCCAATTCAAGTACTTTGGTAACACTGTTCTTATAATCGTTTTGGTCTATCAATCTCAGAGTGCTCTTGTTTGCTATAATGCACAGCCTTACTGCTTACCCTTGTGATTGGACGATTCTCTGGCACAAATATGTGGCGTAGACAAGCAGGAGATTGTAGTGGGACTGCTAGATTCCAAGAACAGTGCAACCACAGGTTGGGTTTAAAGTATATCTGTAGCTAAAAATAAAAAACAACCTATTTTCACCTTACCCCCTGAGCCTGCTGCTCCAGCTATAAGCGGATAGCAAAGTGGTCTTCGACAACCAAACTGTTGCTCAAAGTCTTGAGGGCTTTCTCCTACTCCTGGCCATGAGGGAGCTGGCTGGCCATGCTGAGTACTCTTATCTTATGGAGCGCAGCACCATGCAGCTATTCAAGACAGCTGTTAACAAAAGGCAGAGACTGCTTTTGCTATGAGCTCATTACTGGAGCAGCTGGTCCAGGGAAAAGGTCAATTCAGGTAGTTTTTTTTTATTTTTAGATAGAGGTGTAAACCCTGAACACCACTCGAAAGTAAACTTTTTACTTAGGATGGAGTTCCCATATTGTTTTTTTTTTTTATTATTTCCCAAAGAAGAACCATTTGAAAAAAAAAGAAAAGAAAAAACATTATCTCATTTTCTTTCCTACAGATGGAGGTAGTGAGTACCTTCAAGAGAAGCGGTTCATTTCAGGGTGCTGTGCGTCGGCGTTCCTCGGTCCTCAGCCAACTCCATGATGTAACAAATATTTCTACTCCCACTCACGTAATTCTCTCTGCTGCCAATGCCACCAGCACTGCTGGGAGTGAGTGTGATTTCCTTACTGCTCATCAGTAACATTCTAAAAATCCACCTTTACACAAGTTATTTTATCTTCTTTTTTGCAGTCTTGCATTTTACTGCTCACCGTGATTTTTCTTTATTTATTGCTTTGTCTGGTCTTTTTTTCCGTCAAGGTGGTTGTAAAAGCCATATTCTCCTTTATTCTCCGTTTTTTTCCGTGTGCAAAGCGTATCATGCCTATCTGCGATACCCGATCCAGCTTGGTTTGTTTGCAAAAGACTTTATTTTCTTCTGCTGTCTGCTGCAGTTGCTGCTGTCGCTGCTTTGGGAGCCTTTTCCATTTTTGTTTTATTTGATGGTTTATATTAAATCTGCAGTACCAATTAACACATACTGGTATTACTAATGACTAATTTCTCCAAGATAGGCTCAAAAATATATGTAGAACACGTAAACCTATCACAATAAATCAGGACGACAAGTTGCCAATACAAATTCTTCTACTTAAGAAGTGGACATGTTGATAAGCAAAATAATTGCAGTGTTATTATGTTTAATGTATGGAACCATTTAATATGTCTACACAAACTCCAATGAATATAGAAAAAGCTAAATGTCCATATTCTAATATGGATCTTCATTTTAAAAGTCAATGTAAGCAAAAATAATAGATTCAGAGATATGTGAATGTTTTAAAACAAACCCATCCTAGCAGACCCTGTCTGGACTTCAGCAGCCATGTACTCAAGAGGAGAACATTTTAGAGCAATGGGCTTTGAAAGATCTGCTGTACGGAGTTAAAGAGTAAGTCCACTCTCCGTCTTACCTTATCGTCCCTGGCTTCCCTTTCCCCAATGGGAGCAGTGCTTCCACGTTCTGAGCTCCTGCCCTGTTGCTGCACTGAATGGCTGGTTAGACTCTGTCACGGCCATGGCATCTCCCAGTGGCTAATGCCGATTGGCTGGGGTGTGGCGGCCAGTGTTGGAGAGGTAAGATTGATTTATTTATTATTTCCAGTGCCTACATTCAGCTCAGCACCAAGTAGGGGAGCACTCAAACTTTTAAGTTCCTAGAAACGTTTTAGTACTGCACAATGTAATGCACTATATGTATATGTATATATATATATATATATATATATATATATATATGTGTGTAAAATGCCATTTATTAACTGTTACCAGCAAAAGGTGTACAGGCCTTATTAATTTTATATGCAGTTCTAAAACTAAAAAATATATATGTTACAATGTATCATTTACACATAAAACAGGACCTAATGTCTATTATCCAAATCAAATGTTCATATATATTTTAACAGTAAAACTGTTTAGTAATATACTTTTCCCTCACTGGAAATGTTATTCCAGGAGGTTACGGGCCTGCAATGGCCTCACCCCATCCCACCAGGTATGCTGACAGACACCTCTACTCTTGCTGCTCTAACTGGCAGAGGAGATGGATGCGCGCTTCAGCACTGAGCACCTCCTCCGGGAGAACTTTAGGCTGCCTCAAGTTTGTGCAGTTGTTTCTGCTCCCTCCCTTGTCTGAAAGGGGCGTGGGGAGTACTGTATAAGTAGCATTGTGGAGCTAACAGGCAGCTAGAGTGTGTATGTAGACTAACAACCACCTTAGCACAGAGTTGTCTTTAATCTAATGAATAATGTCTTTATGAAAAATGCACTTTAGTATCAGTTACTAGTAATAGGTTGACAGTCTATTTTTTAAATATTAAATAAATATATAATATAAAAATATAGTCCAAAATGTATATACTTAAGAAAATATAGGCTGATCTAAAATTCAGAATTCTAACATGTATTTTCAAATGCGTCGTCGTTTTCCTATAAAATCTTTTTGACAATATGAGTAACCTAATGAGAAGCATAATATGTGGTACCTTAAAAAAGAGTCTTACTTAAGTTTGACTGACATGATTCATTTAAATAGTAAATCTAACTGAGGCCTGTTATACATTTGCAGTTCACAATTATCACCTGATCACAATTTACAGAAATCACTTTCTTATTGTTCTTCTCTTTTACTAATTTAATATGTACTTTCAATTGAACTAAAGTGGAAACTGCTACAGCAACAACATACGTGACCCATTTAAAATGTTGAATTGACTTGTACAAAATAAAAAAAGATAAAATGTGTAAAACGGCTGCAACACATCCAACAAAGGCTTTGCATGACATGCTTTACACACATTAAATGTCGCCTAGTGAAAAGCGCAACTTTTCTTATGGAAGTCCCAGAATGGTAAGCCAACAATACAGTGTTTCAGTCATGACAATTTTCTATACTAAATTAGAAAAAAAAGAGAATATGGCAAAAACATTCTTTCAAAATGATATAAAAAAAAGTAAACCTTCGAGTATGGGCCCAAAATGAAAGATGATGATGAACATTACTTCATTTTTTTTCTTGCTTTTACAGCATAGGAAGTATTTCCCTCTTGAAGTGAACAGAACTTTTCACGGAAAACCATTAACAACACTTTCTTTTCCCATCAGGATTCCTTGGGAAGCCATCTTGTGCAGGGGAGCCCTTGCTATTAAGCTCTTATTTTAGGCTTTGATTATTTTATAACATTTTGTAAAACGATTATTATCATTAGACATTAAGTAAGAGAATATAGCCAAAATGTATTCCGATAAACTGAAAGATTACAATTTGACTATTTTGATTATACCAGTAAAGAGGAAAAGAGAAAGTGGTCACATGGTGCATACTAACTAAGAATCACAGAACTCTACATAATTCCTTTAGCCGTTGGACAGAGCCATAACAGTGGTCTCTTAATGTTCATTTGTACCATTCTGGGCTCTTAAACTGCTAATAGATACATAGACATAGTTCTTGCCCTTGAGTAGACATGTAGAAATGTTGAATCTAATCAGCTATGGAGTTCATGTTACTTACTGGGGCAGGGCTTGGGGTGTGCCAGGCAAAGGTAGCAAGCTATGTTTAAGGGTTAGCGCATAGAAAATTGCCCTGAACCAAGATAGAAAATACACAAATTAATAAGTAAACTGTTCTCTTGCTTCCAAAATCGTTCACCTTAAAAAGGATACAGAGTTCTTTAAAAACATAACAATACAATACAGATTACCCATTACGTCTATGGCATCATGTTAAATAGATACACAAAAGAGTATTTGTGCACCACTCAAACCACATGGATAGAAAGGAGGGTTATACTGATTGACTTTTCTAGAAGGGTTTCAAAAGTTAGGTTTGTTCTGTGGCGATTAACTAAACTGTCACTTATAGGAAGGTAGAAAGGTAAATAAATTGGAGTAACAGGTTTGGTCCAGTTGACAGATTCTGGTGCCGACATGTGGTATGCAAGGCAGGTCGGCTGGTTTATGCCCTGGAGGCTGATGGTGGCACATTTTCAACTTTAGCTCCGGCACTGACAGACACACTTCCACCACCCTCCAGGGCACAAACAGCTACACGAGAATCTTGTGGAAAGGCTAGAATCCCTTCACTTATATCCATTAGATTGTGAGAGCACAGCTTACACATATTCACTCATTAGAAAATCTTGCCTCTTTGCACACTTGGTAGGTAAGTGCAACTGACCAACAGAATGGCAGCCAAGGTAAGTATTCCTTTATTTTACAATTTGACTTCAGATGTCCTTACGACATAATTTACATTTTAATGATGCCCCACTAACATGCTAAAGAGACAAAACACTAACAAAACATGTTCTAAAATATTCTGTTTTAAACATTTCATTTTCATTCTGCTTATTTAATGTCTTAGTAAGGTTTTTGCTCACCGATATAAAAAGACAATTAGAAGAAAACTAAAGTAGTAGCAGCAAACACAAAATTTGGAAATCCCGTAAAAGGCCAATATATATAATGCCAGTATAATAAGGAGAAATAAAAAAAAAATAAAGAATAACTAGAAGGAGATAGAGAGGATAGGAAAAATATCCTAGTGCAGGTAAGCAATCAGCAATTCTGGGGGGATGTGAGTTTAGTCTTCTAGACTACGGATGACGAGGATCTTGCTTCAAAGCTGTGAACCCAGGGCCATCAGTTGTGGGGACGATAAGACAAATATATTTTTTTATAAATCTTAATTTTATAAATAAATATCTTTTATACATCTAATAATACATATCTAATAGATATAAATCTATTTTATAAATCGAAAGATTCTTTACTTACATCATTTAGATTCTTTTTTTTACTGTTGTAGTCAAATCCAAATATTCTTACATTTAAAGGATTAGTCAATTTATGAGCTTTGAAGAAAATAAAGCTGACGTTTCTTTTTAAAGGTAAAATAAGATCCAATATGGTTTACTGATGTTGATGCATTTCGATCTAGAATGGCCTAAAATGAAATCTTAATCAGGGGCTCCCAGAATTCCTTGCATTTCATTACCAAATGTTACAGCACAATAGCGAGTTCTTCTCCTCCTGGAAACAGTTTTCAAATGGATTTCTCTTGTCTGTTGAGAGCTTGATCTACAGTAAATGCCTTTTTCCCTCGTTTTGTTTTGGGTTTGATTTTTTCTTTTGTGCCAATGTTCATCATTAAACACAATTTCTTCTTTTTAGAGTGTTTGTTTCTTTTCTGCCATCAACACACAATCACATTCTTTCTTCGAAGCTCATGACATGTCAAAAAACATTTGTTGACCTTAAAGGGCATCTCTGAGCATACCATTGAAAAATGGATACTCATCATACCTTCCCAGCATTGGATTTTGTGTAGGTCCAGTGCTTTAGACATTTCTGGCTCTATCGCCGTCAGATGTCTCCCCTTAGCACAGCAAAGGAAGCCCTGGCACCCCATTCGCACAAAGTGAAGGCGTCTGTGCCATTCCACACTGTGACACATGCAGGGGGTGGTGTTCCTCTCCATGGATGAACTAGAAGACAGAGAGGGGGCACATCTAAAGCCATTGAACCGTTAATATTTAAAGCAGCAGACCTATATGGATCCTCTGTAGGGGAGGTCAGGTGAAGATCCTTTTTTATACTATGCCTACAGAAGCCCTTTAAGACATCTTGAGACATCCAAAGATTACATTGAAAACCATCCCTAACAAACATTAGGTTCATAAGAAAGGGTCAGAGAATGGATATCAGATATAGTTTGCAGTGTAGAAGTTTCACAAAATAGTCAATCGTGAAATGTGCATATGCCATATTAAACATCAACATACTAAGAGGGTAGTATTTTAGAAGGAAAACTACATGGCTGTGCCTATGCTTCGGGGTATCCTTATTGTCCCAGTGGTCAACTGCCAGAGGGATTTACGTAGGTTTTCTACGAAATAGAATACAAATACTCCCTAGCTTAAATGCTTTCCGAAACCATAAAAGAGAGGTATTGAGCTGAAAATCTCTTGATTTAAAGACATACATTCACAAGTAATCCAGGAAATATCATGCTTGTAGCCGCTCATGACTGTCATTAGCATCCTTTATTTGCCAGTTCTAGGTGTGTTCCACTCTGTGTTTCATTGGCTTCTCTCCCTTATCCCTGACCACGTTCATTTCTTCCCTCCCTGAAGCATGGAAGAACACAAAACCATCCTTGCATGCGATGATCCTTCTGCCAAAAAAAAAAAAGCTGGTCAATCAAGCTATTCCCTTAATACAGCAAATATGGGCTTTAATACTCGAATGTTTACTGTGCCAAGAATGCATGATTGAATCGGAGCTCCGCCTCCAGCGGTTCCGGCTGTATCACTGTGTGGGCTGAGTCTTCTCTCGGTGTCTCATTATTACAATTCACGCTGAACACAGTCATTACAGAGAATTTTGATATTTTTTTTTTTTCTTCTTCCCAATTTCCCTTTTTGGGGGGTTTCAAGTGCAGCATGGGTACATTCTCATTGTTTAAAATAAAAAAAGTCATTGTTTGTCATCGTAATTCTCTGTATAAACCATCCATTGGCTATTCATGCTGTGCACAGCTGCTCTTGATTCAAACTTTTCTTATTTTTATTTCATTTTATTTTAGCAGCATGTTTTATAGGAATGGTATTATAAACCCAGTTCTGCTTTTTCCCAAGAGAATTAATGCCGCATTTTAAAGGGCATCTTTTAAAAAAAAAATGGATACTTCCATTTTTTAACTTCTATCAGCTTCCCGCAGCTGATCAGTACCTTGTTGGCTTTTACCCATTTGGAAGGTCTTTCTTATTTCAAGTGGAAGTAAAGTCACAATAGACTCACTTCCTTGACCCCTGCAGCATGGGGGGATCCTAATCTGTCATGCCCCACAGTGTCTCTTCCCCTTCCCTCAATGCAAGCTTGGGACCAAAGGTCATTCAGATTCACAGGGTACAAGTGCTCTGCCCAGTGAACCCGATTTGCTGCTGGCGGTCATGTGACATGGCAGACTGACAGCCTACTCTAATGGGACACAAAAGTGTTAGGTATGGGGCTGCAGAGATGCCAAATATGGATGCCCCCATGCTGCAGGTATAGAGAAAGTATAGGTACAGTCTTTTGCAAGTTAACGGAGCGGCGGACTTGGACCGAACAGCCGTTGGGTCTCTGTTTCTCTTTAGCTTACAGGTTCCCTTTAAAGGGTTTGTAAAGAAAAAAAAATCTATTTACCTTATTACCCACAGGCTTGATCCATCAGGGTCCTGTGGGCTAAATCAGTCCCATTGTTGCACTGTCAGTTCTCCTAATGCTTTTTCAGCATCAGTCATGCGGTGCGCCCCCTTGATGCCAGTTAGCCTGGCCCCTCATGATTGGAAGCAGGAGCCCGCACAGAAGCCACCTGGGGAGCATACCGCTAGTACTGGAGCTGATAGCTCAATGAAAAAGGGACCTTCAGCCTGCAAGACTCCAGGAGATCATGTCTGCAGGGGGGAGGTAAGTCATGATTTATTTTGCCTTTACAAGCTAAACATCATACAGGTATAAATAGAAATAAAATGTATTTGCTTGAGTCCTTTTTAGAGTTCATTATTTTATCTAAATAACAGCAATAAAATATACCTGCAACAGGCTAATATTTAATATGTTAAATTTAGGAAAAATTAAAAAATCACATCTATGCTTCTGCTTTTCATTATTTCTTGCCCACAATATGCATGTATTTTCTGTATTAAAGTGGACCTACACCTCCCAAAAGGACCCCTTAGGCCCAAAGCATTACTCATCCACATGAAATTCCTGCCACTGACTTTGATCTATTTTAAAGCGGATGCCAAGACTAGGTAGCAAAAAATCCCACACCTCCCCCAGTGCAAGGACCGATCTGGATGCGGGGGGTATAAGTGACCCCTCCTCCCGCCATCCAGCATATTTATATGGATTTTTATCATTGGGCCATTTCCCTGAAGCACCTGATCTGGGGCATCTCCCAACCCTCACTAGTACCACTGACAGGAATGCCTGGGGGGAGGGGTGGTGGTAAATGCTGCGGCTCTAAAAGCTTTTTTAATTATGTGGCGGTGTAGTTCCACTTTAAAGGTTTAAACATACAGCGGCTGCCCTCCAGGCACACCTCAAACTTTCTGGATGGGCAAGATTAGAACATGAGCTATTATTTCTGAAATGCAAATAATCGCCTTTGAACATTTACATTTTTATTTCCATAAAGAGGAAGTACAGTCACAAACTTTACTTCCTCCACCGCTGAAGCACAGTGGTACCCTGAAGTCTTTTGTGATCCTTATTAATATTTCTAATATTAATAATTAATATAATGCATCATTTAGAAATAGTGTTTAAACAGCTTAAAAAAACATTATTGAGGTTGTGAGAAATCAATAGAATTTAACACATTAGAGAAAATAAGACAAAACTTTCCCCTTATCAGTGTAACGTATAACAGTGTCATTTGCTCATCCTGGCAGGCCCAGGAGCTTTGGCGTAAAAAGATCATTTGCATGGGCTCACCTTCTGCAAGGGATTCTGGGAGAGATCCCATTATCCTTGCCTGGTTTCCTTATCCAAATATTTTTCTTTTAAGGAAAGCATTTTCTGCCTCATAAGGTTTGGGAATAGTTGTTCTAATACAAAATGAAACATAAAAAGAATGTGGAGGGTTCAAACAAAACGAAGCCAAAAAAGCAACACCACTAAACCGCAAAAAAAACTATTTAAAATACCAGTAAATGTAGAACTTTTGGGTTTTTAATTTTTTGCACTGCTTTGGCCTTCCTTTCATTTTTCTTTTTTTTTTTTTCTGCATTGCATTTACGCTGCTTCTGCATTTCTCACATGTCACATAGTGAATGTATGTTTTACGAAGCAGTTTATTAGTAAAGCATTTTCTTGTTAAAAGTCTCATCATTCATAAAGTGTCACTCATTTTTTTTCTCTATATGTATATTGCATTTACCTATATACATATATAGATGGCAAATACATGATTTCACTTTATTCATAATACTTTCTAAAAATGTAAATGCTGAACATTTTCAGACCACAATGATGCATGACAAGGCACTTATTTATCCTATAAAGGATAACATGCTGTGGAAAACATTTATATATATATATATATATTCAATTTAATGGGACAGTCCAGGCAAATGTCACTTACCTGCAAGGCTGCAGGCTCGATCCCTCATAGCTCTGTGGCCTAAGCTGGTCTAGTTGCAGTGCTCCTAGCTCTGAATTCTAACTGGTTCCATATATGAGCAGCCACCACTAATAGCACATCAGTGGTGGACACTCCCAAGCAGCAAGAGAACCTGATCCTTTGTGACCAACCAGCAGTAGAGATGTGCACCAAGGCCTGCTGGGGAGCACATTGTCGTCATCAGAGCTATCAGCACTAAAACTGGACTACAGCAGGTCACAGGACTCTACAGGATCAAGCTGGCAGGCAAGTCATATTTGTTCTTGTGTCAGCCTGAGCAGTCCCTTTAACAAGAATTATTAAATTGAAAGTCCAGACTGCCCCTACCACATGCCCTGTCCTATCTCCCTCCCCTGGCCTTTCCTTTATTCCCCAGCCTGTTCTCCCATCCCCAGAGAAAGGTTAACACCTTACCTGGACCGGTATCCAGTGCCACTCCCTTGGTGATTAAATCACTTGGACAGTGACAGAGCTGCATCTCCTCATTTGTCCAACCATTCACTTAAATGGGGAGGGAGTGGGTGCAGAGAGCGGAGGATGCCACTTTTTACAACTGCCACCCGTAGCGTCAATGACAGGTCTGGATTCCTGGGACTGGTAAGTTGTTTTATTTTTTTTATCCCCCCCCCTCCATCCTGTCTTAGTGCCAGGGAAGAGAGAGGACAGGCTGATGGAGAGAGGACAGGGCCAGGGACTGAAGATATACTGGACTTCCAATTTAATAGAGAATCTTACCTACCTTAGCTTCACAGCAGCTATCACAGCCAGACCTGCAGCTTCAAAACCTACCGAGATCTGGCTGTGTTTTGGGCTCTGACTTACTCACAATGAATGGGGCTGTGGACCCCCACACTATGACCGAGGCATGAGAACAGAGCTGTGGTCAGATGTATGTGGTCTTTTCTCAATTGGTAGGTTTTAAAGCAACAGACCTTGCTGGATGAGCTGTGGGGAAGTTAAAGAGGAAAAGTCTGAATAAACTTTACTTCCTCCATAGCGCCCTAAAAACTGGCAGCATTGGGCATCCGTTTGGGACGCCTCGCTACACATTGTGACCCAGCTAAGCAAGATCAATAAGGGCAATCCGGGCATAGTGATACTTGTCACACCCGCAATCCAGCCATGGCATTTGAACAAGAGACCACCATTGACCAATCTGGTTCATTATGCGCCACCCACCCAATGAACCTGATGGGTCACTGCCACTGGCTGTCACTATTTTGTAAAGCAGAAGAGATGAGGATTGGTAGCCCTGATCTGGTATATGGTATACTGCCAATATTTGGGACAGTATAGAGAAAATAATGTTTATTTAGACTGTGGGTGAGCCTACAGATGCCCTTTGATGTGGTCTGAAACAGAGAAATTTGAAAGAAACCCCCCTTTATATTGCATGAATCTAACCTTTTCTCTTTCTTCTTCTTCAAATTCTCTTCCCTATCCCTTTCTCCCGTGTTCTTTCATGGGGTCTTTCCCTTTGCACCTACCTAACCCAATTTTTTTAGATCCGGGTGGTGAAAGCATTCCGTAGTTCCCTCTATGAAGGCCTAGAGAAACCAGAAACCAAGACCTCCATTCACAACTTCATGACAACACCGGAATTCCTGATCAACGATTACATCCATAATATTCCCCTGATCGATGACACGGACGCAGAAGACAGCGAGGAGCCTCCAGGCAAGATGCTGTGGTCCATTCCACCCCCATCACCCAACAAGAACAACAATGCCATCGATAGCGGCATTTACTTGACCACAGACACAAGCAAATCGGCTGCATCTTCTAATCCGGAAAGTCCTCTGCACAGCGTGGAAACATCCCTTTAACAGAAGGACAGGCAAGTCTTCAGTCATCACCACAACGGCAAGACAGCAGAACCTATTGCTTTGGCCAATGTGCCAGCAAAGCTTATTCCTGCAGCATCCATGTCCACTAAGATTAATGAAGACCAAAACATATTGATATGCATTTTATTTCTTCTCCAACGAATGAGGATCAGCACTGATCATGGCCACTCTCAGAACTTTTACCTTAAGTATCTTTACATTTGACAACCAGGGACCAGAGATCCCAGGTTCAAATCCAGAAAAGTGTTTAAGAAATCCATCACTGCAGCTATCTTAGCATGATAACTTGTCACCCGCTTCAGTCGTGCCCAGCCAGGAAAAAACAAAAAAGACACAGCGTGCTTAGGAACACTTGTAACTTCCTAGAGAGCTAAATATGTATCACATTTCGCAACCTATTATACCTTCTAAAGAAATTATGAAAGGAAGGATACATCTGTAGACCTAAAATAAAAAATACTTGCCTCCACTTTCCCCATAGCAGATATGTTCAGGTCCAGTGGTTTAGAGATCCAGCCCCAGTCCTTCTGTTTGCACCCACCATTTTAGTTAGGTTTTTAGTAAGGCTGAAGGAGAGCTCCCTGCAGCCATTAACGTTGAATAGAGTGTGCAGCACTGGTGGACCTAAATTCAAATAATGCTTAATCCCTCTCCAGGCTAAAAAATAAATAAATACTCACCCTTTTCCTTGGATCCTTTCCATCGTAGTTGAGTAGGACAAAACGTACAGGGTCCAGAGATCAAGCCTAGCAGCATCACCGCTCACTGGTCAGCACGTGTAACATGATGTCCCCAGCTCCCTTAGTCACAGTGACTGGCCATGCCCCCTCTATCGCGGTGAATATACCGGGGGGTAGCTAGTCACTGTGATGTGGGGCAGCTATAAAACACTGTGGTTGCTGCTTAAGGGCAGACCTGGTTCTATGCAACTGGCTAAAGATGGAAAGGATGCCGGAGAGGAAATGTAAATATGATTTTTTTTTCTCTGGGCTGTCCCTTTAAGGTTTACTTAACTCACTCCTACCCAGAGCATCCTGCTTTGGGATGCCCCACTCATTGTTAACCCCCAAAACAGGCTTTAATACTCACACTCCAGCAATGCGTCAACCGCAACCTGCATCCCTTGTAAGCACCGGCAACCAATCGGGTCCGAATCCCATAGGTCGCCAACATTAACAACAAGTGGGGCATCCCAAGCAGGAGGCAGTATCCTTTGTTTTATAAAGCTACAAGTGTTATATAAAGTCAAATTCCTTTCATATAAGCAAATCTAACCCGAGCACGAATAAGTGGAGTATAATAAATTCATGCTAAAGAATCGGGGGGAGTAACTTTTTTTATATTTTGCCTACAAATCAACAGTATTTTAGGAACAAATAAAAGTGTTGGTGAAAATCTACTCCTAGTATTTTTTATGCTCAAAAGGATCAATACATTTGAAAAATAAAAATCTAGAAAAAGATGTGTTGGGGCTGCAAATATTGAAAGTCTAAATCCTCTAAAACTACAAAACTTCCACATTTTGCAGTGACGCTATTGATCAAGAGTAGTTTTTATATCCAATTTATTTAAAGTCACTTTCATTAATTTGCCGTATTTATATAAACTAGCATGAAGTAGTCAAATATAATCAATAAAAATATAGGAGAGAAAAAAATAGTGAAATTGTATTACAGCAAATAACGCATGTTTCCTTTTTCACCGCTATGGTTTCTTAGTTCTGATCACACATTTCTGCATGATTGGCCTTCTTTAATTTGGGAACAAAAAAATTGTCCAGTCGCTTGAAAAGTAAATCAAATCAAATCACATCAACAGACAAATTTGTGCTTACACTGTCACAAAAACATTGTATTATTTATTATAGTAAAAAGAAATTGGAACATTGAATGTTCCACATGACAAAGCTTAGGTGAAACTAGAAGAAAATGCAATATTTCTGGAAGCAGCGCTGGGACGGGTGGATAATGGATCCATCTTAACAAGGGAATTTGAGACCATACACAAGACTGCGCTCAATACTGTCCTGCCACTAAACTGAATTTCAGCCAATTCGACTGACTGTCGCTGTGGACTGTTAATGCTCTGAGATTAAGCTGGACTTGGTTTACCAATAAGCCTAGTCCCCCTTTTTTTTGGTTCTCTCTATTTACAAATTGAAAGGGATGTCGCCTATAAAAATTACTTTTTCATTAAATATAAGCCATGGGAAATCCTGCATAATGAATCTTAAATGCCAGCTTTCTTTTTTCCTCTGCATTATGAGCATCGCTTGAAAACTCGGAATTGGATTCACAGTTGCTAAGTACTGCAAGGTGGATAGAAAATTCTGTTTTAGTAGCCGTGCAAAAGCAATTAATACATACACTAAGTTGAAAGGCATCTCTAGGCATTAAAGTCACTGAGCTTCTGTTGGCTGCTCTTCTCCATTTGCAGTGCTGTTGACCCTGGTGTGTGTCCCTGCTGCCAGTCACAAGAGAGCGGTCTCCCTTGTCAATTTACAGGGCGGCATAATGTGAGCTGACCATATTTTATCAGCGGTGGACATTGTATTCTTCATGAAGTGAGATCGGGAGCAAGTTTTTGGAGGTTGACAGCTCCCAAGTGGGAACGCTACAGCCTTCAGCACTGCGTAGGATCAAGTCAACAGGCGGGGAGTGTTGGGTTTTCTTTTTTAATAAATGCTCGCTTGTTCCGGTGTTTTAAAATGCACCGATTTAGAAGACTGGAAATGGCCCTCCTTTATGTCGGTCAATCAGGCCAAGGTCTGCTAAGAATAGATCCATGGTTGGCTCGCCATAACCTACTTTTGTCACGGTGTAAAGATTCACTGGGTGTAGAGGGGACACGCCAGGCTCTGCTGTGACAGCAGTGGGTATGCAGAGAACCACTGGTGCCAGATCGTCAGTCCATAGTTTAAAGCACTGGGAGCATAGAACCCTTTTAGAAATATCTTGCCTAGAGATGCCCTTTAATTACAAACGCATAGTGAATAAAAAACCATCACAACAGTCGTCTTTCAGATTTATTTTCTACGTAATGCCTATGGAGACACTCAGAACTACCAGCTCTAGATGGTTTAAGCCATTTCTTTATGTTGAAAGATTGCAATGAAAACTGCTCAAAATATTAAGAGTAATAAAAATCTGAAAAAAAAAAGAAAAAAGAAAAACAAAGTAAAAAGATGCAACTTTGTTTCTTTCAGCATATGAGTGTAACAAATGAAATGAAAAAAAAAAAAGAAAGTGGTGTTTAATTTTAAAATTATACAATGTGTAATATTACCGTTCATTTGCAGGCTTCTTTTCATTCAATATTGTAGATATATTGATAGAAAAAAAAGATACAAAGAATTATATATTTAAAAGCCAAAAAAAGAAAAAAAAACTTAAAGAAAAAAAGCCACTACTGCTGTATAAACCTGCCAAATGTAAGCGTGCTTTGCTTATTATTTTATTGGGAGGGGAGGTAGGTGGGGATTGGGAGCAGTGCAATATGTCTGTCTTTTCTTTTTTTTTTTTTTTTTTTATTATTAATAAAGAAAAATGCTTGTACATTTTTTTTCAGGGAAGGGCTTAAAACTCATATTGGGAAGCCTCCCCGAAGCATATACTGTATTGAATGGCTGATTTTGTTTAAAATGCTACATAATGTTGAAATTTTACCTGCCTGTTATTAAACAAAAAAAGAATATATATATACATATATATATATATATATGAAAGACAACACCCTGTATAGCATAAATGAGTCTGTATCGAAATTTCAAAATTGAAATAGACAAAATTTTTGTCAGTATAAAAAAAAAAAATGAAACTATTCTACAAGCTGAGTTTGGATAGCGTGTGTTTTGTTCTTTAACTTTTACAGATTTATTCGGATTGAGAACGAGATTTCACCCCGTGTGAAAAAGCAAAGGTTCACTTATCATGGATTCGGATTAGATTTTGCTGTGGGAGCCTTTTAGGGATTGAGAAATTACATTGTTAAACAAAAGCCTGTTTATTAGATAGTAGCTCTGAGCTTTTTGTTACTTAAAGTGGGCCAGAAGTAAAACAAGCAAGTAAATTGCACCCCTAAAGCTCCACTCTGGCAATCAGTGACATAACTATTTGAGAGGGCTTAACTCCATGTAGATGTTATGGAATAGCAGGCAGATTCTATGCTGCATAACTGCATGGCAGCAGCCATATTGCCACATACATGAGTCCAGCTTATATAAAAACCCAATCAAAATTGCCTCACATATCAGTGCAATCCTTTATTTCTAGTAGAAAGCCATCAGCTGTGATCGACTCATTGCTCTGCTGAACAGCTGAAAGAATTGTATAATTTTACAAGATACATATTGTTTACACTGACTGAATGGGAGTGTGGTAAATCCAGAGTCCGCAGTGAACAGTGATAAAGATACATTGTTGCAACTCTCCCCTTACAGACTCACACAAACCCAACTCTCTAGCAGCTGATTATTCATTGTGTGTGTGTTTATATAACAATACACAAGATGACCGTGTTTCTGAGGCATTTATCTCTATCAGTTCGGTGTGGGCTGCTGCTGGCACAGCTCTCCCCTCATGCTTATGTGTGTGACAAGATGGCCGCTCCCATGCAGTTCTGCAGCAAAGAATCGGCCTGTTAATCCAAAACATCTGCATGGAGTTAAGCCCTCTCAAAACGTTTTTGCCAGCGGGGGCTTTAGGGAAGCAATTTACTAAAATTCTTTTTTTTACCTTTGGTCCGCTTTAAACATAAGGTAACAGCCATCTCCAATAAACAGAGCTCCTTCTGGATAATTTACAGTTGGGGTCATGCTAATAATTAAGTAAAGCTTAAAGGCCAATAATAAAAATCAATATAAATATGCTGGATGGAGGGAGGGGGGTCACTTATACACCTGACATCAAGAAATATCCAGCAAGGATTGTTTTTTATTAATGGAAGGAAGAGGAAATCTGATGACAGGTTCTGTCACCCCTGATACAATAGACCTGTCCCCCCTGGATTTTATTCCTACCAGAAGAAAAAACACAAGGTTGGGCGGAAGTTTTATTCCGTTTGGTTGTGTAAGTGACCCCTCCTCTCATTAGCCAACGTGTTTATATGGATTTTTAACATTACACAATTTAATGATAGTGCTCCTTTAAGTTTAGTGAAAGTTTCACTTTCTACACTACGTGCACATTTGGATATGGACTGAAGCTGAGTTTTAACGTTAACACACAAAAATAGCAATAAAAAAATGGGGTAAGGATAATTTCTTCTGGGGTATGTGGAGGAAGCATCACTTCTTCTCATTGTAAATGTATCCATCAGAGATTGCGGGCACTTTTTAAAATTGGGTTAAAGTTGATTTAAATCTGGGTATACCCCAGCCTCTCCCAGCAACCATAGAAAGTTCTAAAGAGTGTCCCTAGTAGATCGGACATGGCAGATATGGCTCTGCCCTTTTTCACTGTAATATCTTTCTCTATTTTTTTATTATCCAGATAGTTTCTGCACTAGAGTGATGGTTTTTCACCCGCCCCCCAGTTGGTCCATAACTCACCAATTGCCAAGACTGATTGAGGGCACAATTGGGTCAGTGAGTACCCAGATTTTAGGGTAAAGAAACTGTGTTTTCTAATGCAAGTACTTGCTAAATTAGAAAATCTTGCTTAGCAGACTCCACCATACTGGGGACTAATCTGCCAATAGGTTAATTTTTCACAGGACAGTTACATGTGTTTGTTACTTCAACAATTTTATACAATTTGTGTTTTAATTGTGTTTGGGGGTCCGCTGACAGGCAGGCAGTTGTTTTGCCAGGTCACCGGTGCTCACTATAATGTCTACTACTAAGAGATGCTGCCGCAGGAGACCTGCACATTGTCCGCTCTTGTTTTGAGGTCCCAGGAATGCTGATTGGCTGCCAGCAATTCAGCTGTTCCTTTCATCCTCTGGGCACTTGCTGAACAGCACTTCCTCCTGGAGATGGTGTTCCATAGGCGGCATCTTGAAGGTCAGTCATTTAGTTGGGCATAGTTATGATTGAAATCCCTTCCTTATTCACACACCATAAAATCCATTACTTATTATTTTACGACTGATCAACAGGGGTCATACTACTGATCAACAGAGCAGAGCTTGTCTCTGCATCAGGGGCGTCTGATATAATTTCCCTTATGCAGGGCTGGGAGCAATCTATTTGCCTCATGTAAGTCATATGCCCTATTGTTCTGAGAATTTTAAGACTTTATATTGGTTATTTTGTCTGAAAATGTTTTCATTTTCATTACTATATTTTTCACAGATGCATTACAATTAACCTTCCATAAGGTCAAATTAGGTGTTGCTATATTGGTGAGGTCAGTATGGTAATGCAGTTTTTCATTGTCTTGAAGAGGCTTCCATACATATTGTATTAAGCGAGTTGTATACATTTCTGAGTATACCCCTCTTTTTTGCTTTCTAGCTTTATTTTATTTTATCCTGGAAAAAATGGGACCCCCTGACCCAAAAAACGGCATGGCCCAGCAAGTCATAAATATCCCCTTTAACTTGGATGCTTCAACCATCCCTGTATGCACTGTAAAGAGCCTTCATACCTGTAGGGTATATGGTGACATGCTCAGCCTTTTGTAGCCATGACTAGAGATGAGCGAATTTATGAAAAGTTTGATTCGACCGATTCGCTGAATTTTCCGGAAAAAGTAGTTTTGGTCCGAATTTATTCACGGCGAATCGTTATTAAAAACGGTCTCAATAGGGTTGTAGAACATTTTGTCTTGCTGTAACATGCATAGGATGCGTGCTGGGTTAATGAAATAACACTGTAAAGAAGCATGACATGCAGATCAGAGGCATCGCTATTAGAATCGCTGTTGCAGAGCGGCACAATTACAGAGCCTTGAGGTGGCATCAGCATAAGGAGTCCATATATTGCCTGAAAAACACACCCTGGAGTTGGCAGCAGCATAAGCAGCCCATATATTGCCTTAAAGACACACTGGAGTTGGCAGCAGCACAAGGAGCCCATATATTGCCTGAAAGACACACCCTGGAGTTAGCAGCAGCAGCATAAGCAGCCCATATATTGCCTGAAAGACACACCCTGGAGTTGGCAGCAGCAGCATTAGGAGTCCATATATTGCCTGAAAAACACATTGGAGTTGGCAGCAGAATAAGGAGCCCATATATTGCCCGAGAGACACACCCTGGAGTTGGCAGCAGCATTAGGAGCCCATAAATTGCCTGAAACACACATTGGAGTTGGCAGCAGCCGCATTAGGAGCCCATATATTGCCTGAAAGACACACTGGAGTTGGCAGCAGCATAAGCAGCCCATATATTCCTTGAAAGACATACTGGAGTTGGCAGCAGCATAAGGAGCCCATATATTGCCTGAAAAACACACTGGAGTTGGCAGCAGCATAAGCAGCCCATATATTGCCTGAAAAACACATTGGAGTTGGCAGCAGCATAAGGAGCCCTTATATTGCCTGAAAAACACATTGGAGTTGGCAGCAGCATAAGGAGCCCATATATTGCCTGAAAGACACACCCTGAAGTTGCCAGCAGCATTAGGGGGTCATATATTGCCTGAAAGACACACCCAGGAGTTGGTGGCAGCAGCAGCAGCAAAGCAGCATTAGGAGCCCCTATATTGCCTGAAAAACACATTGGAGTTGGCAGCAGCATAAGGAGCCAGCCCATATATTGCCTGAAAGACACACCCTGGAGTTGCCAGCAGCATTAGGGGGCCATATATTGCCTGAAAGACACACCCAGGAGTTGGCGGCAGCAGCAGCAGCAGAAGCAGCATTAGGAGCCCATAAATTGCCTGAAAAACACATTGGAGTTGGCAGCAGCATTAGGAGCCCATATATTGCATGAAAGACACACTGGAGTTGACAGCAGCATAAGCAGCCCATATATTCCTTGAAAGACATACTGGAGTTGGCAGCAGCATAAGGAGCCCATATATTGCCTGAAAAACACACTGGAGTTGGCAGTAGCATACGCAGCCCTTATATTGCCTGAAAAACACATTGGAGTTGGCAGCAGCATAAGGAGTCCATATATTGCCTGAAAGACACACCCTGAAGTTACCAGCAGCATTAGGGGGCCATATATTGCCTGAAAGACACACCCAGGAGTTGGCAGCAGCAGCAGAAGCAGCATTAGGAGCCCATATATTGCCTGAAAAACACATTGGAGTTGGCAGCAGCATAAGGAGGCAGCCCATATATTGCCTGAAAGACACACCCTGGAGTTGGCAGCAGCATTAGGAGCCCATAAATTGCCTGAAAAACACATTGGAGTTGGCAGCAGCATTAGGAGCCCATATATTGCCTGAAAAACACACCCAGGAGTTGGCAGCAGCATTAGGAGCCCATATGTTGCCTGAAAGAAACACCCTGGAGTTGTCGGCAGCATTAGGAGCCCATATGTTGCCTGAAAGAAACACCCTGGAGTTGTCGGCAGCAATAGGAGCTACCATGAATCAGCTACTACCATGGTCAGCCATTGGTGGGTGGAAATCCTAGCTGATCCATGCCTGATTCATCTTCACAAAGGTGATTCTCTCTTTATACCATGTCAAATTTAGAAAAAGTATGAACAGAAGACCAAGTGGCGGCCTTGCAAACTTGTTCGAAAGACGCTTGGTGCTGAAAAGCCCAAGAGGCACCAATAGCACGAGTAGAATGAGCAGTAAGGCAGAAGGGAGGATCCTTCCCCTTAGCAGAGTAGGCCTGTATCACAGCCTGACGGATCCATTAGCTGATAGTGGACTTAGCCGGAGCCAGACCCTTCTTAGGTCCAGACAGGAGCACAAAGAGAGTGTCAGTCTTCCTGAAGGATTCAGTAGCCACCAAATAGAACTTCAGAGTCCTGACCCCATCTAGAGAGTGTAAAACCCTCTCCTTAGAATTACTAGGATTAGGGCACAGAGAAGGCAAAACAATGTCCTGATTGAGATGAAAGGTAGAAACAATCTTCGGCAGAAAATCTGACTTAAAACGAAACACCACCTTGTCCTGGTGTCGCTTAAAATAAGGAGTACCCTGCAAGGCAGATAAGACCAAATTCACATCCCAGACTGGTAACATAGGCTTACGAGGAGGGCGCACGTGAGTAACCCCCTGGAAGAAAGTCTTGACCAGGGGAGGCTTGATGGAAAGCGCCGCCAACTCAGAAACAAGCCTCACAGAAGTGATAGCCACCAAAAAGACCACCTTAAGCGTAAGAATGGACAAAGGGGCTCCTTGCAAGGGCTCGAAGGGAGACCCCTGCAGGGCAGATAAGACCAAGTTCAAGTCCCAGACTGGTAACATAGGCTTACGTGGGGGACGCACGTGAGTAACCCCCCTGGAAGAAGGTCTTGACCAGGGGATGCTGAGCAAAGGATCTTTGGAAAAAAATGGGCAAGGCAGAAACATGACTTTTCAGAGTACTGAGCTGAAGACCCAGATCCAAACTATGTTGCAGAAACTCCAGAATCCTAGGAATAGAAAACACACAACAGGGAAGCGAGTTAGATTCGCACCAGTCAATGTAAGTACGCCAAACCCTGTAGTAGATGAAAGAAGAGGACCTTTTCCTAGCCCTGATCATGGTATTTACAACCGAGGCAGGAAGCCCTTTTTTAATCAAGATGGAGGTTTTAACAGCCAGTAGGTGCCCCTGAGTGAGCAGATCTGGAACCCGGGGCAGGGCGTAATGATCTACTGCCAGCTGCACGATGTCTGCGAACCACACTCTTCTTGGCCAACAGGGGCCACCAGTATGGCTGGCACCCTTTCCTGAGCTATCTTGCGCAGCACCCTGCCCAGCAGGGGAAAAGGGGGAAACACATACCGAAGTTGAAACCCCGTCCAAGACATTGCCAGGGCATCCATAGCCAAGGCCAGAGGATCCTGGGACAGAGAGACAAAGACTGGTAGCTTGTGATTGTGACGGGACGCAAACAGATCCACATCCGGCTGACCCCAGCGGTGGCACAGGGAGCAAAACACCCTGCTGCTGAGGGACCATTCTCCCAGAGGTCCCCCTGCTCAGAGAGTCTGCCTCCAGATTCTCCACGCTCGGGATGTACACAGCTGAGATGCAGGGAACATTTTCCTCCGCCCAGGACAGTATCAGGGACACTTCCTTGAGGGCCCTCTTGCTCCGGGTCCCTCCCTGATGATTGATGTAGGCAACCGCAGGTTGAACAGCCTGACCCCGCAGGTGTGGGGTTAAGTGGGGGCGAGAACCAACCTGATTGCCCTCAATTCCAGAATGTTGATAGGGGCATGGGCCTCCTGAGGGCCCCACTGACCCTGGAATTTCAGGGACTTCCAAAAGCCTCCCCAACCTGTCAGACTGGCATCCGTGGTGACAGTCTCCCAGCAGGGGGCCAGAAATGATCTGCCCCTCAGCAGGTTCCTTAAGTCCAGCCACCACGATAGAGACCGCCTGACCAGAGGGGACAGGACAAACACCTGATCCAAGGACACAGGGTCCCGATCCCATACTGACAAGAGGTGAAGCTGAAGAGGCCTCATGTGAAATTGAGCATATGGAACCGCCTCGAAGCAGGACACCATCAGGCCTACCAGCTGCATTCCCTGCCTGATGGATGGATGAGGACAAGACAGAAGGAGCTGAGCTTCCCCTTGAAGACTCTCCACCTTCTGCTGAGGAAGAAAGATCTTGACCTGAGATGAATCCAGAATCATGCCCAAAAAGGACTTCACCATGGAAGGAGACAGGGAAGATTTGGGGTGGTTAATCACCCAGCCGAATGATTCCAGTGTGGGCACTACCCGCTGAGTGTCCAGCTCTGCCTGAGGGAAGGACTGATAAGTGATAAGCATGTCGTCCAAGTAGGGAAGAATGCAAATGCCCTGAGATCTCAGCAGGGCCATCACTCCTGCCAGCAACTTGGTGAATACCCTGGGAGCCGAGGTGAGACCGAAGGGCAAGGCCACAAATTGGTAGTGCTGATCCTCCAGATCAAACCTGAGGAATCTCTGATGACCTGGAAAGATAGGTACGTGAAGGTAAGCATCCTTGATGTCTACAGAGGTCATGAAGTCCCCTGGGCGTAGGAAAGTCACAGCTGAGCGCAGAGTCTCCATGTGAAAGTGTCTGAATCTGACAAATTTGTTGAGGTGCTTCAAATCCAGGATAGGTCTGATGGACCCATCTTTTTTGGGGACAATGAAAAGATTGGAGTAATAGCCTTTGTCCCTTTCCCTTAAGGGCACCTGGCAGATGACATCCAGTTCCAGAAGGGCTTGGACAGCCAGGGACAGACCCTGAGCTGACAGGGGGTTTTGAGCTAACCGAGATTTGATGAATCTTGGGGGCGGCCAGGCTGCAAACTATCTTCCTACCTCCTGAATCCACCGGTCTGAGACATGACGCCTCCAGACATGAGCCAAAGCCGTCCCCCCACCCGGATGGGTGAGGGCGCCCCTTCATGCCTGAGGGGGCTTGGAGGAGAACTTAGACCTGGGACCCCAAGAGGGTCCAGGGCGGCCACGTCCTCTGCCCCTGCCCCAAAAATCTCCACGGGCTCCAGCAAAGGAAGCTCCTCGTCCAATTCTGGAGCCCCTGAAAGAAGGAGAAAAGGCACCTGAACCCCGAAAGGACCGGGGCTGCCTTCTACGCTGAGATAACTTGCCACCCTTAGCAAACATTCCAGACGTTCACGAAAGAGGCGCAGCCCCTTGAAGGGAGAACCAGTGAGAGCCTTCTTAGCAGCGTTGTCAGCTGCCCACTGGCGCAGCCAGACCAAGCGGCGTATCACCACCAACAAGGCAGAAGCCCTGCCACACATTCTAATGGTATCATCCAAGGCAGAGAGAACATATGCAACAAATTCCTCACAGCACAGAAGAGCTCTATACTCTTCACTACCTGCATCAATAGGGGCACCATCTAAGAGACCCCTGAGCAGGCTTTTAATAGCAACAGCCGTAATGGCTACCGACTCTTTGGCACCCCGGAAAGCCGACTAGGCCGATCCCACTCTTTGAGCACCAGATTATTAAAGTGAGTTTGTTCAGGAAACTCCAAGCGTGGTTTAACAGAATGAAACAGCTCCCCCTGCTGCCATGGAGCCACGGCAGGAGGAGAGATACAGAGTACTTAAAAAATGTGAGCTAAAAGCATGTCAGTTTCATCTGAAGCCCAGGGGTCAGACCCAGAATCGGCACCATAAACCTTAGGCTGATCCTCAGATGATTCTGAATCAGAAAATATTTCCCCCTCTTCCAGGGGGGTATAACCGGTAATGTCAAAAAATTCCTCAGCCTCCATAGGAAAGAGGGAAACACCAGGTAATAAATGCCGCTTCTTAGCAGAAGCCTTACACAGGCCAGACCCAGCAATATGTCTCTCAATGCTGGCCACCCGAGCAGCCAAATCAGGTTGAGACTCCCCACTGGTATGCACCTCACTAGGAGTCAGATGTAAGCGTGGGGGGGTAGGCGAAGCCCGAGGGGGCGCAGGCCCAGCCACCGGTAACCCAGACTGCAGCGCAAGCATCTGCTGGGCGCAGGGTACACACACCCTGTCATCATCACTTATAGGGGATACCCCACACGCCACACACAGCCGGGCTTGTCCCGAGGGAACCCCAAGCACATTATCCTGAGAAGCCTCCATATGTTGATTATTGTGGCACAATATGCCAAGTCGAGATTGACGCCAATAAGGATGCCCCAATAGCCCGCTAGGGAAGTGGGAGATATACAAATACAAAAGTCCGCCAATAAGGGGTTAACGCTAAAAGGGGATAGAACCGGGAGAAACCACTAAAAAATTTGACCCACCTGTAAGACATAAAGCAAAGAACCCGTAAGTATAATACAATGAAATACAAAGAAAAAGCCAGCCCGCAGGGGCACTTACGGACCGCGATAGGGAGACGCCAGACACGCAGCACAGGAGCTCCAAAATCTGCAAGGCCCGCCCCCCAAGAAAACGAAAACGTGAAACGTGCCCCCGTGACAAGGCCAACCAATGACGGCGCAGCAGCGCCTGAGGCGATGTCGCCGCCATCCGCGGAGCAGAGTACAAGCGTGCGGCGGCATATAATACAAGCCAGTAGAAAGGGCAGAAAATGGAAACATATTAAATACATACACCCCCCCCAGATCTACCCAGAGGGAGCGAAGGGGAAGCAGCGGACCACCTAAGAGGAGCCTAACTGATGGGACAGGGGGCGAAGGGCACGCGGCCGCGGGAAGGGCATCCCATAAGGCTCACCATGGGCCTGTACCGCCTACCCTTTGGTGGGGGACTGCGGTAGGAGCAGCGCTCCTTAGCACCTGGCAGCAGTGCTGCCTACCATCACCAGACCAGCGAAGCCTAAGCTGGGAGGCAGAGAAAGGAATGGGTGGGAATAGTCCTACAGGGCCGCAGGCTAATAAGCCCCACTCACCTGCGAGTAGAGAGAGCCATCTTCTAGTCATCGCAGCCCAGACTGCAGAGAAGAACTGGGGAATTTGTGGGAGATCCCTGGTATATATGGGGCCGGGAGGAGGCACTTTTCTGTCTCTGCAGTCCAGCGCCATCTACTGTATGTATAACCCAAGAGTAAGGAATATCTTCTGGAACAGGACATGCTGTATACTTAGAATAGTGACTTTCTTTACAAAATGCAACCAGTTAGCAGACAGCTACTCTTCAAATATTTATGATAGTATTTGGGATGCCCCCCTGTTCAAAGACACAGGCTGGCTGCTTTAACAGTGAAAAAGTGACTTTCTTTAGAAAATGCAACCAGTTAGTAGACAGCTACTCGTCAAATATTTATGCTAGTATTTGGGATGCCCCCCTGTTCAAAGACACAGGCTGGCTGCTTTTACAATGAAAAAGTGACTTTCTTTACAAAATGCACAATGTTAATAGACAGGTATTCTTCAAATATTAAAGCTAGCACGCTTTTTAAAGAATAACACCAGGAAAAGGAAAAGCTAAATAGGCAGGTGTGGTATTAACACTAAATAGGCTTGAAAGCTAATGCTTTAAAAACTTTAAACTTTCCCTGTCTTTCTCTGTCACTGTCACAGCCTCTCTCCTTCTCTATCTGTCTCCTTCTGTTCCTTATTCTATCTATCTCTCCCTCGCTGTATCTATCTGTCTGTCTGTCCCTCGCTCTCTCTGCGTGATCTGCTCTGGCCGCAATACAGTGTCGGAATGAGCTTCCGCAAAATGGCCGCCGCTTATATAGAGCTGTGACATCATCGGGAAGCCTGGCTGCTGATAGGTAACATGTGATGCCTACACAGGATTCCTGGCCCCATGGGACATGTCCTGACATGTGGATCCACCATTTTAGATGGTCTGGATAGTAGTAAATGGAGTTTTAAGGAAGCGATTCGAGTGATCGAATAGAAGGATCGAGTCCTTATTAATGCATCAACAAATGGTTCTTTGGCGCGGCAGTCTGACCTATGTGTGCTTCGGCCCTGATAGCTAGAGCTGTGGCAGACAGGCTAGAGGACATGGAGAATGATGCTTCCAATCATGCCTCCCGTGACACAATTCTATATAATGTCCAAGATTAAGGATCAGTCATGGACATTCTTTTTAAGTCATCCAAGGACACTGGTAATATGTCAGCTAGAGCAATGTGCTTTTGCTTTTAGAAGGGTTTTCTGTGGCTAAAAGCTTATTCGGCTGCATAAACACCATATGAACTATGGTTTCTTTTATAGAAGTGGTACAGAGATGACCTTGAAGTTGCAGGAGGAAAGAACACACTTTTCCCTCCCTTTGACACTACTACTACTATTTTTTAATCCCTTTAGATCCTCTGATATATCAGATTGGAACTTCACAAATATTCAAACGCAAGTAAACACAAAGCTCCTTTTTAAGGGAAACTAGGGCTGGCCCCAAATCTTTCACTGCCTGAAGCGACGTCCTTACCCTTTCGGTGGGGGGCTGCACATATTTGCACAGGTTTGGCTGGAACAAGTTTCAGATGTTGGGATTAGGGAAGTGATTCCCACGGGCAACAAATAGAATTTCTACTCTTCCCTTCCAATGGATTTTTCACGTCAAATCTGCCGCAGGACCCTGTCCACCTATCAATCAGGCAGTTTAGGGTCTCCTACGTTCAATTATTGTACCAGTCTAATTTTTCAGAACATGGTACAGGTATTTCTTCATTGTTCCCAAAAAGGATTCTTTCCGACCTTTTCTAGACTTCAAATATCTGAACCTTTATGTCAACAACAGACGTTTCCACATGAAGTCCCTCAGATTAGTGTTGGCTTCCGATGTTTCCTCATATAATATATACCTGTATATATGCTCTCATTTTGTACACTATTCTTTGTCTTGACATATTATCCACCACTGACCTGGTGGCCAACAGGAGCATCAGATCTTTACCCTTCATAGATTCCGGTTAACTATTTTACCATACATACAAGCCTTCTTGGAATCTTTAGACTGAATTCTTCAGCGAATTTATATATCCTTTTTTATCGTGATGTGTTTTTTAATACATGGTATTCTGCATTGCTGAATATTGTATTGGTGTGCATTACTCCTACATAGACTATATCGGTTGTTATGTTAGGTTGATTGTAGAGAAAGATCTCTGGTAGGATAGCATCCCCAACTGTTTCATACATTAGTGTGCTTAGTATCTAAATATATATATGGCTAGTGAACAACAATAGATCCTCCATGATTCCATTCATTTGAATCATATTTCTGGAGATAGAAATGGACACGCAGGCAAAAGTTTTTTTTTTCCAGACTAGAAGAGACTAAGGCTAATGGAGAAAATTCTATCTATCAGAAAATGCATGAAAGTTCTAGACTTCATGGTAGCAATGATGGAAGCTTGCTTACGATCAATTTTGAACTAGACTGTTTATTCTGTCAAAATGGGACATAGACAAGGAGGCATCAGACTATGTTTGGGAATTTTCGACTCCCTTTATGATCACTGGGACATTCCAGACATTGATCTATTCATGTCAAGATCCAAAAGAAAAGTCAAGAACTTTGTGGGAAGATATCCTCAAGTCCTGGCTAGAGTAGAGGTTTTAGGGACTCCTTTAAATCCTTGGAAATAATGCATTTCCCTCTCTGCTTCTGCGTCGGCTTCCTCTGGAACGGGCCAAGATGATCCTGATCAAGCCAGATTGGCAAAGAGTGTGGTATGTGGATCTGGTCAACCATCTAGATCTATTGTCACAAGGACCATTCTTAAATCCCAACCTAAAGTTCTACATGCATAGAATTAAGGGAGACTGATTCTCTACTTATTTCTGTGGATAGCCCTAAAGCAGGGTAATTAGCCCCCTCCAAAAAATGCTACTGTACAGCATTCACGTGTCCTAGAAGAGTTTTAGTACTCACTGTAAAGGCCGGAGCTCCCTCCCTTCCAATGTCTTGGCTGCTACAGACTGAATTTTTTATTTTGTTTAAAGTTGGTTATTTTTTCCAATGCGTAACTATCCTCTGTTAATGAACTGGCTATGGTTGCTGGGGGAGACTGGGGTATACTGTATTTTCAAAAAGTGTACACTATCTTCTATTGATATTCCATCAACCAGTCAAAGACCCTTACAATGAGTACTGAAACTCACCTTTACGGTGAGTGCAAATGCAGGAACATTCCACAATTTTTTTAGCATAGCCCATAGGGTACTGGGGTTCCCAAACTTACAAAGAATTATCCCTACCCCACTGGAAAAATGATGTACGTCACCTGTATAAGTCCTATCCCAGATAAAGGTAATTCTTGAGAAAACATTGAACAAACTGCATTGTATTGCATGAAAAAGTACTTAAAGTGGACCGTCACCCATGGGTGATCGGCCCGGGAATCTATAAGATTCCCGGGCCGATCACCCCCCTCACCGCGGGACATCCGAGATCGGGATGTCCCGCGGTGAGGGACCCCCCCCAAAACCCTAAAAGAACTCACCTGCCGCCGCCGCCTCCCGCGCACTCCCCTAGCCGTGCGCACGCCCGCGCCGGCCGTTTGTGAATGGCCGGCGCGGGCGCGCGCACTGTCAGAGGGGCGCGCGGGAGGTGGCGACGGACGCGCTGCCTTGTCCGCCGCTTGTCCGTGGGAGCGTGGTGAGGTGAGTTTGGGGGTTTCTGGGGGGTTTTACACAGCGGGTCACCCCTAATCGGGGTGCCCCCCTGAAGTGGACCAAAACCCAGGATAGTCAAAATCCTGGGTGTTGGTCCACTTTAAGTTAAAAAGCTCACTGAGATTCAGGTTGCAATTCACATCCAAATGTGCAGCCAGAGTTAAATATGCTTCAGTAAATACTTAGCATGCCCCCCACTGGTGCTTGAAAGTTTATAAACCCTTCTGCCTAAATGGGATATAAAGACTGCAGTACATCAGCTTTTCACTCAACTCCTAAAGATCGATAAAGAAACAAATCAAACAACAAATTAGTAAAATATGATTAGACTTGGTAACTTATTTATTGAGGAACATAATTCAACACCACATAACTGTGAGTGGCAAAAGTATGTGAATCTGCAGATAATTTTAAGGTGAAACTAGAGTCTGGTGTTTTCAGTCAATGGGATGACAATTAGGCGGAGCAGGTGAAGAACAGGAAACTGGAAAAGTATGATTTTCATAATATACTTGTGGAAGAGTATCATGGCACAAATAAAGGAGATTTATGGGGACATCAGAAGAAGAGAGGTCGATGCTCATCAGGCTGGAAAAGGTCACAAAAACATTTCTAAAGAGTTTGGATATCACCAATCCACATGCAGAGTGTATGCAAACGGAGAACAAGAAAGGTAGTTGACCAAGAGAGACCAAAAGCACAAAAAGCAAGGTGATATATTAGTCTGTAAGGTCACAGGGTAACCCATGGTAATCTCTAAACTACAGGCTTTTCATGAGTCCACCATCCGGAGGAGGACACTAAAAGATAATGGTGTGCATGGCAGGATTCCAATGGGAACACTGCTGGTATGTTTTGTGGGTGGGGACCTAAAAAGGGCTTTGATTGGATGAGCGCCAGTGCATGTGCCACGTGAACGGGGAAAGGCGAGTGAAAGTGGGTGGGCGACCTGGGGGGTTGACAGTTGAAATCCTGGTGATTGGTACGATTTAGGTAAAAAGCTGCATTTTTCTACAAAGAAAAATACCATTTTGTGATTGCTCACCTGTAAAATGGGTATTATAAGTATGTCACACACCCCACTTCAGATACTTATTATTATTACACTTGGGTAACTCACCGCTAGGTGGCGCACTTGCAGAGATCTCCAAAAGCTTCAGCAAGCCCCTCCCGGTCTATATATACCTGGTACCTCTCACCAATTCCCCAGTGTTCAAAAAGCAGTAAGACAAGGTACCAGAACTAAACAAATTTAACCCTCAACCGTAAATAACAAAACTTCACCATATAAAGAACCAGGATACCAAAAAAGGGCGGGTGAAGTGGGGTGTGTGACATACTTATAATACCCATTTTACAGGTGAGCAATCACAAAATGGTATTATTCTAAGTATGTCACACACCCCACTTCAGATACTTATTATTATTACACTTGGGACATCCAACAGCAGTGTCCAAAAGAGGGCGGGTATCCAAACCAGGCAATAACGCAGATAAACTCAAACCACTGCAGCCTGCAGAACCTTACGGCCAAAAACAGCATCCGCCGAGGCCCGAACATCAACCTTGTAAAACTTGGAAAAGGTGTGAACTGAAGACCAGGTAGCAGCCTTACAAACTTGTTCAACTGAAGCCTGGTGCTGAAAAGCCCAGGAAGCACCGATCTCACGAGTAGAATGTGCAGAAACACGAAAAGGGGGGTCCTTCCCCTTGGCAAAATAGGCAGCAATAATCGCCTGGCTAATCCACTTACTAATGGAAGACTTGGCCGGAGCCAAACCCTTCCTAGGACCACAAGGCACTACAAACAAAGCATCAGTCCTTCGAAAAGAAGACGTGACACGCAAATAGTACCTAACACATCGCACCACACCCAAGCAGTGCAACGCACTCTCCTTATCATTCCTAGGCCTAGGGCACAAGGAAGGAAGAACAATGTCCTGATTAAGATGAAAAGCAGACACCACCTTAGGAAGAAAATCTGACTTGAAACAAAAGACCACTTTGTCCTGATGTTTCTCAAAATAAGGAGCCTGAATCGACAAGGCTGCCAACTCCGAAACACGCCGAACCGAAGTGATGGCCACCAAAAAGACAACCTTCTGAGTCAGAGTGGATAAAGCAATACCCTGCAAAGGCTCAAAAGGAGGAGCCTGTAACGCAGAAAGCACCAAATTCAAATCCCACACTGGGAGCAATGGCTTCCTAGGAGGCCTCAGATGCGAAACCCCCTGGAAAAAAGTCTTAACCAAGGAATGGCTAGCAAAAGACTTCCGGAAAAAAATTGACAAGGCAGACACCTGCCCCTTCAAGGTACTCAGCTGAAGACCAGAATCCAAACCAGATTGAAGAAAATCCAAAATCCGAGAAATAGAAAAAACCCGGCATGGCAAAGATCTAGTCTCACACCAATCAATATAAGATCTCCAGACCCTATAATAGATGGAAGAGGAAGACCTCTTCCTAGCACTAACAAGAGTCTGAATGACCGAGTCCGAAAGGCCCTCCTCCTACAAGATGGAGGTTTCAGCAGCCAAGCCGTTAAAGCCAGCGTTGGTAAACTGGGGTAACACAGTTGTCCCTGAGTGAGCAGATCTGGCCGAAGAGGCAAATCGAACTGATCCACTGCCAGACGAACGATGTCTGCGAACCACACCCGCCTTGGCCACCTTGGAGCCACGAGAATGGCGGGAACTCCTTCCTGAACTAGCTTTCGCAGCACCCTGCCTAGCATGGGAATCGGAGGGAACAGATACAGGAACCCCAGATCCTTCCAGCTCAATGACATGGCATCCGTCGCCAGTGCCAGAGGGTCCCGAGACAGTGACACGAATGTCGGAAGCTTGTGATTGTGACGAGAGGCAAACAGATCCACCTCCGGCGTTCCCCACCGAAGACACAAGGACCGAAACACATGGGGATGGAGAGACCATTCCCCCCGGCGGGACGAGCACCGGCTCAAGAAGTCCGCCTCCGCGTTCTCCACTCCTGGAATGTACACCGCCGAAATGCAAGGAACATACGTCTCTGCCCAGACCAGAATCAGAGACACTTCCCTGAGGGCACCCAGACTGCGAGTCCCTCCTTGGTGATTGATGTAAGCAACAGCCGTCTGATTGTCCGATCGAACCTGAACAGGCATGCCCTGTAACCGATGCGTCAAGCGAGACAGAACCAACCTGATGGCTCGCAATTCCAGAACATTGATGGGCAAGTGAGCCTCCTGAGGGTCCCACAGCCCCTGAAACTGAAGATCCTTCCAGAAACCTCCCCATCCTGACAAGCTGGCATCCGTGGTGACAGTCTCCCACCGCGGAGTCAGAAACGACCTGCCCTTCAGAAGATTGTCCGGAAACAACCACCACCGAAGAGACCGCCGAACCCGAGGAGAAATCTGGAAGGACCGATCCAACGACCGCGGGCGCCTGTCCCAAGCCGCCAAAAGATGAAGCTGCAGCGTCCTCGTGTGAAACTGTGCGAAGGGAACCGCCTCGAACGAGGCCACCATCAACCCCACCAGTCTCATCCCTAGCCGAATGGACGGGCGAGGAATGGAAAGAAGACGCTGAGCCAATTCCTGAATCAAAAGAACCTTGTCCTGAGGAAGAAACACTTTGTGCTGACAAGAGTCCAAGGACATCCCCAGAAAAGTCACCACCCTGGCCGGAACCAGAGAGGACTTGGGGTAATTGATCACCCAGCCGACCTCTCCAACATGGACACCACCGTGCTGGTATCCCCTTCCGCTTGACCGAGGGAACGAGCCATGATGAGAAGATCGTCCAGGTAAGGAACAATGCGAATCCCCTGAGCTCTGAGCAGGGCCATCACCCCTGCCAACACCCTTGTGAACACTCTCGGGGCCGAAGTGAGGCCGAATGGGAGAGCCACAAACTGAAAATGACGATCCTCCACCACAAAGCGAAGAAACCGCTGATGTGGCGGAAAGATAGGAATGTGAAGATACGCGTCCTAGATGTCTATGGACGTCATGAAGTCCCCCTGCCGAAGCGAGCCGATCGCCGACCGCAAGGTCTCCATGCGAAACTTCCGGGAACGAATAAACCTGTTGAGACACTTCAAATCCAAGATCGGACGGAAGGACCCGTCCTTCTTGGGAACAGTGAAGAGATTGGAGTAATAACCTCTTCCCACCTCCGAAGGAGGAACCGGGCAGATGACTGCCAACATAGGAAGATTCCTTACTGCCGCCAGGAGCCCCTGCGCGGCCACAGGATCGAGAGGCACCCGAGACCTGAGAAACCTTGGAGGAGGACGGGACTCGAACTCCAGCTTGTAACCGGTCGACACTACCTCCCGGATCCACCTGTCCGATACCTCCAGGTCCCATACCCGGGAGAAGCACCGTAACCGTCCCCCCACCCGTACGGGTGAAGGCGCCCCCTCATTGCTGAGCGGGCTTGGCAACTGACTTGGGCTTGGCGCCCCAAGCGTGAACGGGGCGGCCACGGCCTCTACCCCTGTTCCAACCCGTGCCCCTGGAAACCGAGACGCCCGCACCTCTGCCGGCTTTGGCTCCCCTAAAGGACGGATTGAAGGAGGCCGCCCCCCGAAAGGAACGGCGCAACCTCTTGCGCTGAGGCAACCTGCCTCCCTTGGCAACAGAATCCAGCTTTTCACCAAAAAGCCTCGACCCCAAAAAAGGAAGGGCCGTGAAAGACTTTTAGAATTAAGGTCAGCTGTCCACTGTCGCAACCACACAGAGCGACGAATAGCCACCAACAGAGCAGAAGCTCTGCCACACATCAACATGGCATCATCCTAGGCGGCCAGAACAAATGACAAAAAAGAGTCACAACGCTTAAGCGCAAGAAACTCATCACCAGAGGGATCAAGGTCCACACATAAATCCCTGACCAAAGACCTAACCGCCAAAGTCAAAAGAGCCGAAGCACAAACAGGCCTCAAACCGAACCCGCATAGACGAAACCATGGCGGGCCAGCTGATCAATCCGGCGATCCTCGCCATCCTTAAGATAAGAAGTGTCAGGAAAATGAACAGCCGCCGTATTAGACAGCCCCAAAACCGAAGCATCCACCTCGGGAGGGACAGACCAACGCTTCAGCAAATCCGCCGGAAAGGGATATTTCTTATCCCAGCTAGGCGGTACCCCGACGAGCCGTGTAGGATGCTCCCACTGTTTAAGGACAACGTCCTCGAAAGGCTGTTGACTGGGGAACTCCAAACACTGCTTGGAGCCCCCAAAAAACTGACCCCTAGGCCGAGGAGCAACCTCGGGAAGGTCCAAATCCAAAACCTCAAACATTTAGGCCAGAATGGAAGACGTGTCGGGGACCAACCCCGTGGCCTGGTCAACCTCAGCACCCAGCAGCTGCTGAACCTTAGGATCATCTAAATCCTCAATAAGCTCACCCTCTTCAAGGGGACGATCTGACCAAACCAAAGCCTCAACAACCTCATCATCTGAGTCCGACGGAGGCGGGGACAAGTGTTTCCGATTAGCCTGAGCCTTCTGAGCGACCACAGCGGAAAACAACTTCTCGAGGCTGGCCAATCGGGCGCAAACCTCGGATTGCGAATCACCCCCAATGACAACGTCACACGGGGTCCGGAACCGGCGAGGAGGGGAGGGAGATGGCGCGGCCGAGGAAGGACCGGGCACCGGGGTGCCGGACTGGCGCTCAATGTTCCGCTGTGCACAATAATGACATCATCCCCTGGGAGCGTAGTCCCGCAATCCCCACACAACCTGGATTGTCCCGAAGGACCGTGTCCGGTATCTTTTGGCAGCCTCCATAAGGTGAATTTTAAGGCATTCGCAGACCCAAGGGATTTACGCAATAAGCAACCCGGGATGCCCCTCTCAGATTTCAATAGAAAAATATATCTATATATGAAATATTACAACAGCCCTGACCGGGGAATATAGGCCCAAGGGACACTAAGCCAACCCCCTAGCCAGGAATACAAGACCGGGATAGCCCATGACTGATGGAACCCCGGGAACTGGAAGGGAAAGGAAACAATCAATCCAGGCACACACAACAAGGCACAGAACTACAGGCCAAAAAATAATAAATAGCCAAGACACCTCCAGCCAGCATAACCAAAACCCGTCTGAAGCACCCTGCCGTTGCCCCCACGAGAGGGGGAGGGGAGGAGAGGGAGGCACAGACCATGTCCTAATTTAAAGACAGTTAGCCTAAGTTAGCACTAAAGAAGGCACTGTTACCCCCCTTAATCAAAAGCTCACCCCAGTCTCAGCCACACTTGAATTAGCATTCGGTGTCGATATAATAGCAGTGAACAAACACAAAACAAGGAAGGAGGGGGGGCAGCCTACCTGAAGCCCCGCGAGAAAATGACACCAGCCAGAGCACATCAGCGACGGAGAACCAGAGGCGGAGACGAGGGGCGGGCCCGCCAGAAGCGCGGGACCGCTGTAGCCCCGCCCCTCCCTAACCGCCAGACACAGCGCAGGCCGCGCCATACGCGGCCCGCCCACCTAAAGCCGCATAGCGAGCGGCGGGCGCCGCATAGTAAAGACGCCCGCAGAAAACATGTCGGGCGGACCGGCGGCCGCAAGCCGCCCGGTCCCGCCCGCCTAACGGCTAACAAGCGGGGCGCCACGGAACCACTGCGCCCTGGCACCCAGGCGGGCCGGCGGCGCAGCGCGCCGCTCGGCCCCGCCCACCGAAACCATTCTGAGGAGAGCACTTAACAAAGACGGGCGCCCTAACATGGCGCCCGCCCACCGCCCCGGGCGGCGGATGATGGACTCCCCGCCACACGTAAAGGCACACAGGAGTCCCCAAACACACCAACGCCACCCAGGCCGCCTGTCCCTGCCTCTGCCCCAAAACACGCTAGTACACAAGTGAACACACACACACTCCAGCATGGGAGATAAAAGATAGGGGAAAACCTAATGAGGGGCATGAGGGCTGGGGCATCCCACGTCCGGATCACCAAAAACCGGATCACCGCTATGCCCCATAATATAGGGTCGAGCGGAGGAGCTAATCTCCTAGGCACCTAGAGTGCCATCTACCCGTGCCCGGCCTCCAGCCTGAGCTGGGAGGCTGCCATAGAATAAGGGGATAAACACAAAACAGAGCCGGGCAGAAATAGACCATTGGGGGGGGGGCCGGGGTGATACCCCGGCTACCTGCAAGCAGGAGACTTCTCTCTTCTGTCTTGTCGCCATCTTGCAGAGACCAACACTGGGGAATTGGTGAGAGGTACCAGGTATATATAGACCGGGAGGGGCTTGCTGAAGCTTTTGGAGATCTCTGCAAGTGCGCCACCTAGCGGTGAGTTACCCAAGTGTAATAATAATAAGTATCTGAAGTGGGGTGTGTGACATACTTAGAATAACATTCCAGCATATAAACCTCACCCCATCTGTGAAACTGGTTGGTGGTAATACGATTATTTGGGCATGTTTTGCTGCATCTGAGCCTGGATAGTTGCCATCATTGATGGAATAATTAGCAAATTCGTGTCAGGATGTCTTTCAATCACAAGAGAATGCGGCTCATACAGATAGAGACCCCAAGCACATAAATCAGTCTACCAAAAATGGTTAAAGAGGAATACAGATAAAGTGGACCTCCAATCAAAAAATAAAGTTCTGTAAATTGCTCCCCTAAACCGATTCTCTGATGATCAGTGGTACAAGTTGTTTGAGAGGTCTTTACCCCAAGTAGAAGTTGTGGAATAGCTGTTCTCCCGAACTACGTGGTAGCCATCTTACTACACACCTGATATTACAGCTTACACAGGAGAATGAGGGGGGAGCTGTGCCAGCAGCAGTTCACACCAAATTGACAAATATATGCCTTGGAAACACACACTCTAAACTATAAACTATAACACTATAAAAAGCTGCTTAAAAGCAGGGCTCTGAAGATCAAGATGGCAGCTCTCACGCAGTCCATCAGCACAGAATCGACCTCAAATTCCACAATATCTGCATGCCGCTAAGCCCTCTCAAATAGCTTATGTCAAAGAAGGCTTTAGGGGAGCAACTTACTAAGCTGTATTTAATTTGGCTGGAGGTCTGCTTCAATTTTTTGGCATGACCAAGGCAAAGCCATGACCTTTATCCAAAATAAATGTTGTGAAAGGACCCGAATCGAACATGGGAAGGAAACTCACCAACATAACAGAGGTTAGGTTACATTTGCACAGCTAACAATGATACTGAATTGTACCAGGGGAAAAATGCATGAGAAAAAGAGTTTGCTCATAAAATTATTAGTAAATAAAAACGTGCTGAATGAACACTAATGTGGGCTGTAACAACTGTAAAACCAGTTTGAATGTAGGACAGCTTTATCTCTGTTTTTTCTATGTTTTTTTTTTACATTTAGGTTAAGCAGAAAAATAAATATACATCATTTTTATAAATATTAAGTATTGTATTAGCCATTTTTATTTTGTTCCGCACTGTTAGTTATCCTTCGGACATCAAAATTCTTATTGCAATATCTCTTGAGCCAAAATTTATAGCAGCTAAGCTTTCCTTATGATACATGTTTTGTTTTAAATTGTATGACGATTTAATAACTATAGCTGTAAAATTAAAAATAAAAGGATGATTATTGGTAACGCAACACGCAGAAATGTAGAAAAAGAACAGAAACCAACAAATTACCTAGTGAAAAAGCTTGGCTTTCATAACCCAATGTCTGTGCAGGCTCAGAGAGAAAAAGTAGACAAAGTAACACTTTGCAATTGCTCTTAATCCTTTAATTATAGTAACAAAGTTTTCTATATGTTATATGCTTTAAACTAAATGTACCAGAAAACATATGACCATTCCTAATTAAAGATTAATTTTTTTTTTTTTTAAAGTGAAGTTTGAGTATCATTAATATAACATACACCCCTAACATGTAGAAAAAAGCAGAAATGACCATAGTCCCTCTTTACTATACAACAGTGGGGGACCTGTGCATCGGCGCTGGTAAAACAAAACAAAGAAAAAAAAATGGTTGGCTTAGAACTCACCTCTTTTGAGTACTCTTCTATGGCTGCCATGGAGCAGCCCATCAACCTCCAGGCCAGTGGCGATAGGCTGCTCAGGGTGACCGCAAGTAGCTTATCAGTGCGGTGCAGTGATAGGCTGCTCAGCGGTGTCAAGTCCCGTGGGACACCCGCCTTCTGAGTAAGTCCACAACCCCCAATTTCCGCTGCTAGCTTCACCTATAGTCAAGCCCCCCGTCTGCCGGGGTAGCACAAAGGATGCGGACTTACGGGGAGGAAGGCGGATGAACCAGGAACGAGATTGGGCGAGGTCGGGCAAGCAGGGGTCATACACGGGAGATCAATCCAATCAAGCGCGGCACAAAAGGATTAGACAGAAGAGTAGTCAAAGTCGAGCCAAGGGTCAAGCCAGAAGGTCACGGGTACGCAGTACAAGGGAGCAGGCAAATCCTAGTCGGAAACAGGCAAAGGTCATCCAGGCAGCAATCACAGGATGGTCATACACAGCAAGATCAATAACGGGAAAGTTCAGATACAGATAATCACACCCAGCAGCACGCTATCACGGGCAAGGAACAGGTGTGCGGGAAACACCTTTATAGGAAGTGAGCTGACATGATTGGTGGGAGAGGGGACGTGATTGGTGCGACTTGGGATACCTGGCTGATTGCCCAATACACTTTGGACTCATTGGTCCACCTTAAAAACCAAGGGCTCATTGGCCCACCTTAACTGAGCCTCCGGTGGTCGCGCTGATTGCAGCACCGCCGGAGGTTATTATAAGACAGCCGTGCTCGCGCGCGAGAGAGACAGGGAGGAGAGGGGGCGTGTCTGCTCGTCCCCGCTCGCTCCGACGCCGCCTGCCGGAGACGCGCCCATCGAGCGGGGGCGGAGGCAGACAGACGCCGGAGCCCGCGCTGCCTACAGACGCTGCGGGACCAGCGTGAAGGTGAGTTGTTCATGACAAGCGGCAGCCATAGAAGAGAACCAGGACAATGCAAGTTCCCGAGCAGCCATTTTTTTGTTTTGCCAGAGCAGTCTGGGTCACGCTACCCCGCCACTGTATAATAAAAAGCGTCTATGGTCATTTTTGACAATAGTGCAACTTTAACTTGAGTAAAGGTAAAGTAAAAAGATGGCTATTGCAATCCAGTTCCAGGAGAGGCTGGATGAGAAAACTGGCAGCATGTAACAATTTCCAAGCTACACAATAATCCAGTAAACTGTGACAGGGTGTTGCACAAGTAGTGACAAAACTTGTGTTATTTTACAACAGCTATAAGCAACCTGTTGCTACATTCAGGTCACGTAGAAAATGTTTTGGTGAAAATCTGCATTACAAGTTATTCATAGTTGTTGCTGGGCATCAAAGTGCCATGACCAAATAGAACTATCTAGAGTGTAATTTGTGAAATTAAGATCAGTGAAAGAGTTGATCACTTACTGTTGGTTCATTAGGGTGCGGAGAATATACAGTACAAATAAAGCTGCAGGCAATGTTAAAAATACCCCACTCAGGGGGCGTGGCTGGCCGATGGTGGAATAGGCAGCAATTAGTTGGAGCTCTGCACAGGGACATCCCGGACAGCAATTTGAGGCACGCAGCGATACCCATCCCTAGATGCCCAGGCGCAGGAAGCCCTTGGGCACAGCCAGGAGACAGCAGCTGGCCTCCATCGCTCGTCTCTTTGGAGCGGCGGGCTGGGAGGAAGAAGAAGGGATGCGCTTGGCGCTGCAATATGTGCCCCCGTCTTTGATCGCGGCATTAGCTGAGGTAGTTCGCTCCGATGTTTCGGACGCCCTGGGGGAGCTTCCTTCCCGATCAGATTTTGATGGATATATTACACAAATGGAGAACACCCTCCGGAGAGAGCTCAGCACGCTGCAGAACTCTATCTCTGAAGTATCACATAGGGTGGACTCAATTGAGCAAGATCAGTCCACGCTAGCCCAGAGTGTGGCGGCCCTGGAGCAGCTGCAGCGGGAGGAGAGAAGACACACCTCCGCCCTATATCTCAGCCTGGACGACCACGAGAACCGAGGAAGACGCAACAACATGAGGCTGCGCGGGCTCTCGGAGTCGGTCGCCCAGCCGGACCTGGAAAACACGGCTAAAACCATCTTCAACATGATCCTGGGCTCCCCCCCCCCCCCCCCCCCCGCGAGCGACATTGTCATTGACAGAATTCACCATGCCCTTGGCCCCAGACCAGCGGATCCGCAACGGCCCAGGGACGTGATCTGCAGGATTCACTATTACAAATCCAAGGAGGACATCCTGAGAAAGGCGTGGGAGAAAGGACCAATCAGATTTGAAAGCTCATCCGTGGTGGTTCTCCCTGACCTCTCCTCCAGGACACTTCAAATAAGGCGAGCAATGAGACCCTTGCTGGAGGTGATCCAGCGCCAGGGAGCCTATCGGTGGGGGTTCCCATTTCACCTTATTGTCCACCGGAATGGAAGATCCTTTGCCTTGAAAACAGCCGAACAGCTTCCACAACTTTTTGCCTTCCTGGACACTGACCCAATCCGGATCCCGGACTGGCTCGCACCGACCCTGGAGCCACAGCGCGACGGGCCGAGAGCGAGGGGACCGCGTGGACCACCTGGCGGGGCGAGGGGGGCCCGAGACGCCGGGAACCTCCACCCGGTAACAGAGCTTAAAAGAAGAAAAATCATCACGGGGCCGTGACCTATCTTTGCCGTGGGGCCCGGGGTGTCCCTCGTCTTGGCCCCCTGATGGAGCGGAGGACCACTCCACCAACTGGACGATCGTCACCCGTCCCCCTCTGCTGCGCCCGTGGGGACTAGCTGTTTTACGGGCGCGCTTCCCTGTTTTGTGGGGGGTGGCGCTCGGCCGGGCGCCGCACCTGGACCCGTTTCTGGGTGTACTCCCTCGCATGGGCGGCGCCTACAGGTTTAAAATATTACAGTATAAAAAGTTGAAATGTTGTTTGCTCTTGTTCCGGGTCTGCTACTCAGTCTAAAAAACGTTAATATTGACTGATAGATGTATGTGGGCCCGGTGGTTGGACTTTAGTGGGAGGGATGCCTTTGACCCCAGGGGCAGGCGGTGACCGGGACCGCCACTCCTTGCCCCCTCGCCCAATTTGGTGGGGGGCGGGTGGTGGGGGCCCGGGCTCTGGTGTGGTGGGACATGGGGGACATCCCACCGCGCCCATGCGCAGCGCCCTTGGACGCCCCCAACTTCCGTATTAATTACGCAAAGTCAGAGGCGTTGAACCTTACTCTGCCGCACCGAGCTAAACGAGCTAAACTTAAAGGCACTACAGGCTAAGGTTCACTTAGACCTTACAAAATATGATAGAGGTCAATATATTCGTGGTTTGGCAGGATCAACATTCTGAAAATGGATATACTCCCCCGGTTTTTGTATCTCTTTCAGACAATACCGATCATGCTTCCCAGACATTTTTTCAAATCAATACAGACGGAATTCCTGAAGTTCATCTGGGGCTCGCGAAAGTGCGCATCAGATTTAATATATTGGCCAGACCAAAGAGCGCAGGCGGAACCGGAGCCCCGGACCTAAGGCTTTATCATGCTGCGGCTGTCATTACAAGGATGGCGGACTGGACACACAGGAGAGAGGACAAGCTCTGGGTCCAGCTGGAGAGGGATATTTTGGGGTTTAACCCGTGCTCCCTCCCGTCGGTTTCCACCACCGGGGATGCCGACAGAAAGGGGTTCCCTTACCTGACCCGGCATTTTCTTTCCAGCTGGGATAGATTGCAACGGCAGGGGGCGTTGGTAACTAGGCCTGGACCTCTCACTCCACTGTTTAACAACCCGGAGTTCACACCGGGACAGAACATCTCCCGATTTTTGATCTGGAGAGAGACGGACGATACTAGGCTACGTGACATCCTGTCAGGAGGGAGGTTGCCCTCCCTAGCAGAAATGAGGGCACAGACCGGAGGTAGCCACATTGGCAGCTCGAGGCATTCCTTGCCTCAGGAGGGCGCATCAACAATGCATCTCTACCCCTGACACCCCTGGAGGAGTGCCTTCCACAGTCGCAGCCACAGGAAAACGTGATATCAGTTTTTTACAGTATACTGGTAGCTGCGAGGTACACTTCAGAGCTGGAATTCATGTCCAAGTGGGAGAGGGACCTGGGGATGCCGATCACGGGGGAAGAAGCTCAGAAGATATTTACGCTGACGCATAAGCTTGCGGGGGCCAGTTCAGCGCAGGAAAAAAATTACAAAGTACTCACAAGATGGTACAGGTGCCCAATGGACATTGCTTCGTATTCGTCGGGGGGATCAGATGCATGTTGGAGATGTGGGGCACCCCGAGGAGGGATCTTGCATGTCTGGTGGGATTGCCCCCGATCAAGAGGCTCTGGGATACGGTTCTCAAGATCCATATGGAGGTGGAGGGATCTGTGGTGCCGAACAACCCGAGAGTCGCACTGCTCTCCCTGATTCCTGGCTCCATTGCCAAGGCTAAGAAAGGAGTCCTTAAATACTTCCTGACGGCTGTAAGGTCAATTATCCCCAGACATTGGACGTCCCCTCTCCCGCCAAGTTTAGCGGAATGGTTCGCAGAAATGGACCACATCTTGAGGATGGAAGAGTTGGTGACGGACGATGGAGAGGGAACTGAGGCGCACTGGACAACTTGGATGAATTGGATCAGATTCAGACGGACGAAGCGAAGATTTTCATGGCGATGGACGTGGGCCGAAGATGATATGCCTTGCGGAGCGGATTGTGGCGGTCTGTTGGTATGAGGTCCCTCTTACAGCACTACTCCCACCTACCCCGTTCGTCCCGCCCCCTCCCTCCCATTATCTTCCCCACCCTCTTCCTCCTTCCTTCCCTCTCTCTTTCCTTTCTTTCTCCCTTTCCCCTCTCTCCCTTTCCCCTCTTGTCTTGCCTTTTCTCCGGTTTGCCTCATTCACCCCTTATTTGCATGATGGGTTTCTTCTCCTCCCCCCGTCTCGTCTCATTCTGCCTCCCCGGGCCTTTCTCCGATCAGTGCTTGTGCCCCTCGGTGGATTCGCTGATGGGGTCTATACGCCCCGGACTCCCTTGCCGCCCTGGCGGCTGGCGGGGGGGAGCCCTTAGCCCCTGCTTTGGGCCCCGGAGCCAGAGGCGGGGGACTTGGTTGGATATGATGCAATGCGGATGGCCTCCCCTCACATGTCCAACAGGACGTAGGTTACATCTTTTGATGGTGACACTTGCCTCACTACAAATGATGACTGACTCTCACCATCAGAGGTACGAGATGTAAGCACAATGTACGTCAGCTTATAAAATGTTTTATAGGGGTGGCGCGTCGGGGAGGGGGATTTGATGATGCCCCAGCTGCGTCTGGAGGTGGGGGTGGTGTGGGAGCCCGGATTGATTCTATGTCTGTATTGCTTATTCTTCTAAACTTGTATTGTTTCTTGTCTCTATATTTGAAAACCTTAATAAAAAGAAATTACAATACCCCACTCACTCATTCATATTTACTGTGCTAATTTCACTATTGCCATGCTCACCTCTCTCTCGTTATACTGTGTACTAGGCAAAATGTGCTAAACACACCTGTGATGTCCCAAGGTAGTAACACAGGAATCCGGTCCTTAGAAACCTCCTGGTTTCAGATCCCACTTTCCCCAGGTGCTTCCACATCCCTTCACGTCAGTCACCGTGAACGTGCATGACCATTGGTGGAGTGCCCGGTTAGGGGGCGTGTTCTTGCCACACTAGGCTACCAAGTAATGGACTGACCAGGAGCTAGGCTGCCAATGGAAAATATTAGAGCTTAAGTTTTGCACGTGATGTTGGAGGTGCAGGCTGCAATGTCTGACACAACACAAGCAGGGGAGTAGGCAAGCAAATATTTCTGCACACCAGAACCGCCTTGCAACCTCCCAATACAAATATTCAGCCCAGCCAGCCCCCAGGCCGGTGAGGCCAAAGGTCTAGATCCAGAGTACTACCCAAAACAGATCTGCCAGATGCAGCACCAACACTAGAAAAAGTCAAAGTTGGTAAAGTCAAACATGGATAAGGTAAAACCAATATGAGAAGCTGAGGAGGGAGAAGACAAATTCAGGGAAAAAGCTAAAGTCTTTAAAGCAGAAAGTCCAGGGTGCAAATGACCCGCCTCCCTGCATCCCGATGTTGATACAAAGCATGGAGAGTACAGTAGAGAGTACAAAAAAAAAAAAAAACTTACCTCATCCGGATCCCACGCCATTACTGAGACTTCTGCGGCAGCCACATTGACAAAGCAGACGAGGCTGCAAACTAAGCCAGGGAAGCCGCTCGATGCTTCCTGTCCAAGATGGTGGTGCCCAGGACCAGAAGAGCGGTGCTGGATAGCGGGTAAAGTAAGATTTTCTTTTTGTAACCCCTCACCCTGGCTTAGCAAGGGGGGGGGGGTGGCTTTCATTGGCAGCCTGGACTGCTTTCAAGCGCATCCATATGATTTTCCATGTCCTCATTCATGTATGGCAGCCAGTCAGTTGACTGCTGGTGAATGACTTCGCACATGAAAAACAGTGGTCACATGATTGGCTTGACTCTCCTGAATCTTGAGCCATTTTCAGGGCTCCTGTGGCAGACACACAGAGTGCACAGAGCGGCATCCCCTGCTCTAGGAACGCTTCTGTGAATGGGTGAATAAGGACACACACAAAGCGGAGAATGCTGCTCTATGCCTCCTGTTCCAGATGGCGCCAGGACCCGAAACATCAGGATTCACAGGATACAGTCCGAGGGAAGATTTTTTGCCGCAGCATGGGAGGAAGGTCATTCTAACACAGGACTTCCAATTTATGAATCAGGAATCATGTTCAAACAGGAAAGAAACCGGAGTTGTCAAGATAATCAAGCAATGTTGTCAACTCCCAGGCCCATTTTACTTGTGTTGCTCGAGAATGGGGGTAGATTTATCGTTGCCCATGACCCCTTAGATGCAGATGCATAACAAAAAAAATTTGAGTGGCTCTTGAGTGGAGTTTAATATGAGGCTTGAGGCGCTAGTCCAGACTATGCCCCCTCTGTATAGATGGCTGGAATGGTGCTCTCAGAGCCATACAAGCACAAAAAACACAGCAAAAGGGTCACTCCCACTTGCTTCAAAAGAGAAACCATAAGGTAAAACTGTAAACCTTTGATATCTCAGCTATTTCTTCTCTAATTCAAAAACAATTTAGAACCTTACCAAATGTAGACAGACACCGTGGTCTAACAATTGCCTTTGCCTGTTCTATAATTCAGTGTGTGTTGTCCAGCATGAGAGATGCTGCAACGCATTTCTGAGGCACCTATTTCTCAGTTTGGTGCGGGACGCTTTTAGCAACCCCAAGCTTTTCTGCTGACAGCCTGTCTTGTGTGGTCAGACTCTCATGCTCCACACAGGCACACTGCAGTCATGCTGACCTTTTCATGCAGAAAACTAAAGAAGATTTTATCTTAAAGTGGACCAACACCCACAAAAATAACATTGCTTTAAATGAACAAACATAAAAAAACACTTACGTTTTGATGATCCAGGCAGCCCTCTGTCCCTCGCAGCGTCTGCTTTCTGGAATCACCTTCGCCGGAAGTCCCGCCCTCCAGTGCTTGTATGTGTCCTTTGACTGGCATCTGCACTACTAAGACGTGCATACCAGTCTCCAAGCATCGCGTGAATTCAGTTTCTGGCGTGAATTCAGTTTCTGTTTCTTCAGGCGTGATGTCATCATGGTGGGCGTGGCCTCTGTCTTCCAGCCGTCTTCTCAGGAGCGTGCACGTCTCTCAGGTCTTGCCTTTCACTCCCTCTGCCTTTCAGTCTCTTCCCTGCAGAGCGCGCTCGCGCGCTCACGTAGATAAAAAAAAAAAACAAAAGACGCGCATGCGCAGTAGCGCCGCTAGGTAAAGTGAAGCGCCGCTTGCCCCGGGAGCGAGCGGCGCTTCACTTTACCTACCTCGGCACTACTGCGCATGCGCGAGGTTTAGAAGAGGAAGAGGTCAAACGATCTCTTCCTCTTAGATGCAAATCAAATATGGTGGCGCGAAATAGAAATTGAAGCGACGCTGCGCTGGATCATCTAGGGTACGTTTTTTTTTTTATTATTAAGGATAACGAGTCCTGGCGAATAGAATGGTATATTTCAAGTGGACCAACACCCAGGATTTTGACTATCCTGGGTCTTGGTCCACTTCGGTGGGGCACCCCCGATCGGGGTGCCCCGCTGTGTGAAACCGCCCCGAACTCACCTCTGTCCGCGGCGACGGACAAGCCGCGGACAAGCGGCTCCTTCGCCGCCGCCTCCCGCGCTGGCCATTCACAGACGGCCGGCGCGGGCGCGCGCACGTCTAGAGGGGCGCGAGGGAGGCGGCGGCGGCCGGCCGCCGCCGAAACTAAGGTAAGGAGTTTGGGGTGTTTGGGGGGGTTTCACCCCGCGGGACATCCCGATCTCGGATGTCCCGCGGGGAGGGAGGTGATCGGCCCGGGAATCTTATAGATTCCCGGGCCGATCACCGGTGGGTGTTGGTCCACTTTAATGACGGAAAAAAAAAAAAAAAAAAAACGTGAGGGTGTTGGTCCACTTTAAGGTGGAACTAACAAATCTGAGCATTGGATCACAAGACCTACTGTAGAGTAGCCAAGTGGTTTATCATTCCTGAGGAAGCATTTAGCGAAATGCATTGGAAGAATACCTAAGCACCTTCACCAGCCAGGAAAATCTTGGTCCTATGTGAGATCTAAGACAAGTTTGTTTATACATGATGCAGATGTACATATATTGTAACCCATAAAATTCACTGAAGTAAAATAATGTATGAGGAACAGAGCCATTTGTCTGTAAAGATCATTTAATATGAGGAGGATTTATAAATCGCAGTAGAAAGTGATATTCAACCTCAGGTGGGTGTAACCCAACTGAATTGCTAGTATTTCTTAACAGAACAAAACAAGTCTGTATAGATTTGTTTTTATGCAGGTTGTAGGGCAACCCCTCTTTACCTCATCCAGAAAGTTGTTTTGTGGACTTTTAGTCCTAATAGTCTTATTTCCTCCTAAAAAATCTCATCAGCTGTTCTTCACCTCAATTTTGTTAATAGTTTTCTGCATGTAGTTTTCCGTTCCTTATCTGGGAAATGCTTCTTCCAAGTCCTCTGGTTTCATCGCTGTCAGCTCTGGTGCCGGAAAGCATGCTCCTCAGCTGGTCTTGCTGTGGGTCTTTTTAACACCCTTTCTTACTCCTTTTCTCTATTCTCACATTCGTACTTGTGGAAGAAGTCTAACCCTTTATGGGTAGCACCACAAACATTCCAGAGCTGCTGCACCTACTATCCTTAAAGTCCTACCGCTTGAGGTATTCCAAGCCATGGCCTTGGGGAACCCAAAATACTTCATATCGCCAATAGTGACAGTTTAACAACAACAGTCAAGAGGTCAAAGATCTTTGTCGGAGTTTAGTCAATTACATTTATGGAAAAAAGTTATTATCATAACTTTAGCAAACAAATCACTGAGAATGTTGCTTTTGTTTAGAAACTTAAGATCAGAATGTCCTGACCTGTGACACCTTCAATGTGTGTAAGCAAATGAATCAAAAGTTACAATGGGACTCCAAAATGGCAAAGGCTTCATCCTCACTGGCTCAGTTGTGTCCAGGACATTAGCCAATGAAATTATGAGATTTCAGTATCCATGGTATAAATTAGTATCAGTTCAGATATGATGTTGTTGATGATAGTTTTGGAGAGGTCTTCACTAAAAACCTGAAAGAGAAAAAAAAATGGTTTAAATCTTCTCCTGGACTATGTGTGGTGATGATTTCATGGCAGCCAGGGGCGGACTGGCCATAGGGAGAATCAGGAGAATTACCAGTGTGCCACACTGTTTTAAGGGCTGGTTGGGCTGCTGCCTATTGCACCCCATTCATTTATGCTGCCCTAGTCTCCCTCCCAGACCCCTACCCCTGGCCCCACTGTAGTCTCCTAGTCAAGAAACCCCAGCCCATATTCTACCCTCAATATTATAGCCTCAGAATTTTGGCTGTGGGGGCCATACCCACCCATGTTCATCACATCCCTGGGATGCTATAGCTTTGGTCTTGAAGGGCATATGGGCCAAGCAAGGATGCTGTGCGCTGGCTGGGCTGGTAATATCCCGGACTGGTTTTTGGCCCCAGTCTGCCTCTGATGCCAACCCCCAATGTTGAACAATTTAGATGGAAGCAACCTTTCTATACCACGGTCATGTGGATATTATACTTTTTACTAATCCCCTTTTCAGACAGAGGCCCCTATACAGCTGATACAGCCACACCAGCTTTGGAGTTACAGGCTGACCGTTTTGTCACCGAATCATTGTAACAGCCTCTGCATCATGGGGTACAGGATGACATTTTTTTTCTCTTTTTTTTTTTTAGGGTAAAATGACACATTGGATAGTGCAAGTGCATTTTTAAGTTCGATCTGCCAAATTTAGGTCATCGGGGTTGTTGGTTTGGAAATGGGGGGCTTTTTTTTTTTTTTTTTTAAAGCCAACCTACAGTTAAACACTGATTCTCTTCTTTGGTTCTTTTACTCTTTAAAGGCAACCAAAAGTAAAAAAAACCTTTTGGTCTACTGGTCTAATCACTGCTGCAGATTGAGGCTATGCCAAGGGGGTGGGTAGACCACAACACATTATGGGCCGGCTCTTTTAGGGATACACATGGATTTACCGTTAAATGAACCTGCTTGGCCCCTGCCAACAGAAGGTGACGTAATATTTCACTATCAGTCCTGCATTACGAACAAAAGAAAGAAGTGAGACATGGAAGCAGGGTCGGTAAGGTTCCAATCATTCTGTATGAAAAGCCCCAAACTGCCTCTTAATTTTGCAGGTTTAAAAAAGGAACAGTCCAGGCAATGGCAATAATAAGACAGAAATGAGCTAACTTGAAGCCTTTCATGCGTTCATGTGCCTCCCTTCAATTACAGACAGGGTTCTGTAGAAACTGTAGAAAGTCTCCAGTGCCGTCCCCATTCCTCAGCAACCCCAGTGGTCACACTTGCTGGGCTCGCTCACACTGGAAGCACACACATGGAAAAGTGGAAAAGAAAATACAATTCTGTGAAACTCACCTGTAGAATTGTTTTTGATTATATCCAGTCCAGGTCATCCCAGTGATGACATGTGGGTATTCCGCCCCCAGTGGGAAACCCGAAAAAGGACAAGCTGGGAGGCCAAGAAACCATGTTACTTCACATAGCTTCAGCTTGTACTCTCTCTAACAAGACTTAAGTATACAAGTCCAATGAATAAAAAATGGTAATCACCATAACAGGTAAACAAGAGATAATGAACAAAAGGGCAGGATGGGAAGACCTGTACTGGATATAATCAAAAACAATTCTATAGGTGAGTTACACAGAATTGTATTTTTCCCTATATCCAGTCCAGGTCGTCCCAGTGATGACATGTGGGACATCCAAAAGCAGTGTCCATTTGGGCGGGATCCCCAGTGCGGAACAGCATGTAGTTAATTTCACTACCGCCTGAAGCACCTTTCGGCCAAAAACAGCATCAGCCGAGGCCCTAACATCCACCTTACAAACTTGTTCAACCGATGCCTGGTGCTGAAAAGCCCAAGAGGCACCAATAGCTCTGGTAGAATGAGCTGTGATCCGAAAAGAGGGTTCCTTCCCCTTGGCAGAATATGCTTGCACCACCGCCTGTCTAATCCACTTACTGAGAGTGGACTTGGCTGGTGGCAAACCTTTCCTAGTGCCCTCTGTTAAGACAAAGAGAAAATCCGATTTCCTGAAAGACTCAGTCGCAACCAAGTAATACTTAATGGCTCTGACCACATCCAAGGCATGGAGGGCTCTTTCCTTAGGATTAGTCGGTGCCGGACACAAGGAAGGCAAGACAACTTCCTCATTAAGGTGAAATGGAGAAACGACCTTAGGCAAAAAATCAGGTTTAAAGCGAAAAACCACCTTATCCTTATGCCGCTCAAAATAGGAAGGCTTCATACAAAGCGCGGCCAGCTCTGAAACGCGACGCACCTAGGTGATCGCTACCAAAAAGACCACTTTGAGAGTCAAGATAGGCAATGCAGCATCGCACAATGGTTCGAAGGGAGGACCCTGAAGAGCAGACAGTACTAAATTCAAATCCCACACCAGTAATACTGACTTACGCGGTGGCCGAACATGGGTGACTCCCTGGAAGAAGGTACTGATCAACCTATGGTTGGCAATGGATCTCTGGAAGAAGATGGCTAAGGCTTAGACCTGGCCCTTGAGGGTGCTCAGCTGGAGACCCAAGTCTAAGCCGTGCTGTAAAAACTCCAGAATCCTAGAAACAGAAAATGTGCGGCAAGGGAGACCCTTGGACTCGCACCAAGCAATATAGGCGTGCCAAACTCTGTAGTATATCATGGAGGAAGACTTCTTCCGTGCCTGAATCATGGTATGCACAACCGTGGCCGACAGCCCCTTTTTCATCAGGATCGAGGTTTCAATAGCCAGGCAGTCAAAGTGTGTGAGAAGCCCTGGGTCGTCGGGCATGATGTAGCGATCTACTGACATCTGACATGTCTGCAAACCAACTCCTTCACGGCCAGCGAGGAGCTACCAGGATGGTTGGGACCCCCTCCTGGGCTATCTTGCCCAGCACTCTGCCCACAAGTGGAAACGGAGGGAATGCATAAAGAAACTTGAACTCCATCCAAGGAATCGCCAGAGCGTCTATGGCAATGGCCAGAGGATCTCTTGAGAGGGAGACGAACCTTGGGAGCTTGTGATTGTATCTGGACACAAAACAGGTCCACGTCCAGCTGACCCCAGCGGAGACCCAGAGCGTGAAAAGCCTTGCTGCCAACAGGTTACTGGAGTCCAACCACCACAAGAGGGACTGTCTGGCCGGGGGGGGGACAGTGAAAATTCCTGTTCCAGAGACTCCTGCATCCGGTCCTAGCCAACAGGTCAACAGGTTCAATTGAAGAGGTCTCATGTGAAATTGGGCAAAGGGCACTGCCTCGAAGCATGACACCATTAGGCCCACCAATCTCATCCCTAGACGCATTGACAAGACAGCAAGGTCTGCACCTGCGTCTGGAGACCAAAAGTCTTCTGCTATGGCAGAAAGACCCTGACCTGAGCAGCGTCTATCGTCATTCCCAGGAAGGAGCTCACTGTTGAGGGAGTGATAAAAGACTTTGGGTAATGGACTACCCAGCCGAAGACCTCTAGGGTTGACAACACCGCCCGAGTATCGTTCTCAGCCTGCTGAAGAGACTGGGCCGCATTCAACAAGTCATCCAGATAAGGCAGCACACTAATGCCCTGGTTCCTCAGGATGGCCATGATGCCCGCCAACACCTTGGTGAAGATGCGGGGCGCTGAGGAAATCCCGAATGGAAGAGCCACAAACTGGTAATGCTGGCCCTCCAAAGCAAACCTCAGGAACTTCTGATGTCCCAGGAAAATTGGGGTGTGCAGATAAGCATCCCTGATGTCCACCGTGGTCATGAAGTTGCCCGGACGAAGCGAGCTCACCGCCGACCGTAAGGTTTCCATGCGGAAATGTCTGACTCTTACAAACCTATTGAGATCCTTCAGGTCCAGGATAGGTCTTAACGTTCCGTCCTTCTTGGGAACCGTGAACAGGTTGGAGTAAAAACCTTGACCCTGTTCCTGACGAGGTACAGGGCAAATCACACCTAACCGCAGAAGGTGTTGCACGGCCATTCTCAAGCCCTGTGCCTTCAATGGGTTTTGGTAGATCCGAGTCCGAAGAAATTTTGTGGGCGGCCTGACTGCCAGCTCTATCTTGTAACCGGAGGACACTACCTCCTGAATCCACCGGTCCTAGACGTGCTGCCTCCAGACCTGAGCAAACAGCAGAAGCCTTCCCCCCACCCGGATGGGTGAGCGCGCCCCCTCATGCCTGAGGGGACTTGGCAGGGGGCTTGGATTTGGCTCTCCAGGAGGGATTGGGTCGGCCACGGGACCTACCTCTACCCCAGGTATCTCTGCGGCCACCTGAAAATGAAGAGCCTCTTCCTCCTCGAAAGGAACGATAGGCAGAGGGATTCCTAAAGGACCGAGCAGGCTTCCGTCTCTGAGGGAGTCTACCATCCTTGACCAGTAGGTCCAGGCGCTCCCCAAAAAGCCTGTGCCCCACAAAGGGGATACTCGTAAGCGACTTCTTGGCCGCGGCATCAGCCGACCATTGCCGCAGCCAGAGCGAGCGGCGGAGGGTAACAAGCAGGGCCGGAATCCTGGCACCAAGCCGGACCCCATCGTCCATGGCAGAGGCAACAAAACCAATGAATTCCACGCAGGCCTTGAGTTCCTTATACTCATCCGCCCGCTTGCGAGCCTTAGCTCTATCCACAAGATGTCTCACCTTCTTTCTGATGGCTAGAGAGACAATCGCCACGGCATAAAAGGGCACCAGCAAAGGTGAACGCATGGCAGACCAGCTGATCCATGCGCTTGTCAGTTGGGTCACGTAAGGAAGCGGTATCAGGTGATGGCATAACAGTGTTGGACAACCCCGACACAGGGGAATCCATTCAGGAGGGCGAGACCATAGTCGAACCAGCTCCTCAGGGAAGGGATACCACCTATCCAGGCCCTTAGTCACAGACACTAGCTTGTTAGGCCTAATAGGCATATTAGAAAAACGGGCCTGCTCCGGAAAGACTCGCCTCTGTCTTTCGGGCCTAAACAAATCACTTTGCTTCCTCTTAGCCGCTCTGGGAGGAACAATGTGTGGCGTCTCAAACACTGAGGTAAGCAACTTCTTCGTATCATCAGGGAGCCATGCAGCCTCATCCGCGGAAGAACCAGACAAACTGTCATCACCAGCAGAATAATCCACAGTGGAACGGGAATCATCTGGCAACTCACCTTCCTCCACAGAGCCCAGATCAAATAGATTGTCATCATCCGAGTAAACAGGCTCGGGGTACCGTTTCTTACTCGTGGCCTCTTGGGAGCCGAACACGAGATCTGTCTCTCGAGATTGGCCAGCCTATGCGCCAAATCAGCATGGGACCCCCTGCTGTCTCCCCCCTCGCTGGGGGCTGAGTGCAGCAGCAGAGGGTCCGGGGAGACCACAGGCAGTGAAGGGCTAGGGGCAGGGACGCCTGCCCAATCATGGTCCAAAATGATGCCCCTGGTGCAAGTGGTACAAACAGTGCTGAATCCGCCCAGAGGATTCCTACTGCACAAGGGGCAGAGTTTTTCCTGCCCAAATAGGGCCCCCAGCTCACTATCGCCAGATGCCTCCATTATGGTGATTAAAAATGGTCAATTGGTAAGGTTACAAGAAACTAACGGACCAAGCCTATATGATCCCTCTTGATAAAAAGGGGGACCGGGAGGAACCACAACCGTCACCACAAAGCCCACGACCTATACAAGAGAGGGGAGAGAGGCCCATCAGACTCAGCAAAGCAATTTGGCATAATAAAAACAAGTCATTCAAAAAGAGGGACTCACGACACCGACAGAGGGACAGTCCTTGGAGCCGTAGAAAAGCTCCGATGACGGAATCCCCGGCAGCAGCAGAAGAAAGACGCAGCCAACAGCCAGAGAGCAGGCCCCAGCACACACACACAGAGCTTTCAGCGCGTTCCTCGAGTGTCGGGCCGCGCCGTGATGATGCGGAACGCGTCAGTGCCCGGCACCGTCCCCTCCGGCGGCACGAAAAACACGCCCGCCCACCATCATCCTTCTGCAGTATGGCCTAGAGCGGCCATTAAAGCATGGCCGCGGAGGTCCGCAACCCACGCAGCCTCTACACACAGCGCCGCACAAGCGGGACAAGCGTCTCCCCCCCCCCCCCCCCGTCACAGACAGTGCCGCAGCAGCGGGGCCACTAGGGAGCGAGGGAGGTAAGGATGTCATGCTCCAAGGCCCAGCTGAGCCAGCGAGGAGCCATAGTGAGAGAAAGCACAGTAACACAAGTGTCAAAAAAACACCAATAAAGCTTGTAGGCAGGGAGGGTAATACAGACTTTCCTAGAGCCCTAACTAGTGGTTCCCCCCCTCCAGGCTCACCATAAGCCTGTGGCCGGCTACCCTTTAGGACAGGGTCTGCGGCTCAGAGCATAGCTCTGCCGAACACCCGACCCCGGTGTTCACCCTACCGTTACGATCCCGTAGCAGCCAGCGGCTGGGAGGCAGGAGTGGGTCAGACGGGATCAGTGGAAATAGGGCCCCGCAGGGGCCAGCGGGCTAGGAGGCCCCGCTCTTCTGCCAACATTCCATAGAGAGTTCCAAACAATCTTCTGCAGCCAAGGCTGCAAGATGAACACTGGAGAATCATAGAGGGACATCTGTCTTTATAGGGGGCCGGGAGGAGCTACATCTTTTGATCTTGCAGTCGAGCGCCCCCTGGGGGCGGAATACCCACAAGTCATCACTGGGACGACCTGGACTGGATATAGGGAAAAAGGACAAGATCTGATACAGCATTTACATAGCACTGCAGGAAGTGGAGCAGAGACACATGGGACAGACAGATGAGCTCCTTTCTGTCTTATTAATGTTATTGCCTGGACTGTACCTTTAAGTTGCTTTTCCATGGAATATATTAAGGCTGCTGGAACTGCTGTACAGTAGGCTTAGCAGTGTAAAGAGAATTTTCTTTCAAGTGGATCTAACTCCATTCCTCTATCTGAAACTAATAAAAAAATCTTAGTTACCTGGTAAATTCTTTTGTAAACAGTTGTAATGCAGCATAACCCATGGGGCCCTGTCCACACACAGGAACTCATCAGTAAATTCCCTTTCTTGTTCTCTCCCATTCCGGGGCATCACACCCGCCCTACTGTTGTGTTAAGACTGTGGCAGTTGATGCCATCTATGTGGTTTTAGTTTTGTTGCATTGTTTCGAGTTGTGTGCATTATGCACAGGTTAGATTTCTCCCCTACCGGGGCTGTGACTGAGCTGCTTTTTAGTTAAAGTGGACCAACACCGAGAGGTGATCGGCCCGGAAATCTATAAGATTCCCGGGCTGATCACCTCCCACCCCGCGGGACATCCGAGATCGGGATGTCCCGCGGGGTGAAACCCCCCCAGACACCCCAAATCGCTTACCGCCGCCGCCTCCCTCGCGCCCCTGTAGGCGTGCGCGCGCCCGCGCCGGCCGCCTGCGAATGGCCGGCGGGGGGCGCGCGCGCGCCGAAAGTGACGTGAGGGAGGCGGCGGCAGCCGCTTGGACGTTCCTGATCCCCGCCTGGACGTTGGCGGGGATTGGACCGTCCAGTCACGTGGGAGCGGGGACAGGTAAGATTTTGGGGCTTTCTGGGGGGTTTCACACAGCGGGGCACCCCCGATCGGGGTGCCCCGCCGAAGTGGACCAAAACCCAGGATAGTCAAAATCCTGGGTGTTGGTCCACTTTAACTGAGGATATCCTGCCCTATATAGGCCGGAAGGAGCTATTTTATTTTTCTATCCTGCAGTCCCCCGTCTATGGCTGAGAGTTGCTACTGGCGGTGCCCCAGAACGGAGGAGGATGAGAAAGGAAATTTAATGGAGAGTACACAAATCTCCCTTTCTCATCTCTTCCATTCTGGGGCACGAGAAGTAGCAACACCTGGGACGTCCCAAAACAGTACCCTTAATAAGGGTGGGACCTTGCAAGAACAGCCAACAGCTGACTGCGTCAACATAACCAAGAACTGCACTGACACCTCAAGATTAGACCCCCAGAGGGGAGTTCACAAACGTTTGCAACACATTACATCGGCAGATGCCCTGACATCCAGTCTGTAAAACTTGGTGAAGATGTGGAGAGACGTCTAGGTCGCCACCTTGCGGACCTGTCCTGACGCCTGGTGTTGGAAAGCCCAAGACATGGCAATCGCCCTGGTGTGAGCAGTGACCAGGAAGGGCGCCTCATTCCAGTTGCAGGTGTAGGCTTGTGTGACCATCTTGCCTGCATGATCCATCTGCAAAGAGCGGATCTGGCAGCCGCCAGGCCTCTTCTTGGTCCTTCTGGGGTCACAAACAAGACATCAGTCTTACGTACCTCTCAAACAGTGACCAAGTAATACGCTAATGCCCTGACTACATCAAGGTAATGCAGGTATGCCTTATGGGGCGTGGGCACAAGGAGTGTAGCACCATCTCCTGGAGATGGAAGGGAGAGGCCACCTTGGGCAAAAACTCCTGCTTCACATTAAACACTGCTTTGTTTCATGCAGCACCAAAAGGGAGATCAGAAAGCGTTGCCAGCTCTGAAACCTGCCAAGTGGAGGTGATCGACACAAGAAAAGCCACCTTCAACAAGGAAAGCCTCTGACATGGGTTCAAAGGGGGGCCCCCTGAAGTGCTGATAGGGCCAGATTGAGATCCCAGGGCGGGACTAGCGACCTCCGGAGGCTGAACATGTACAGCGCCCTGCGTGAAAGTGCGGATTAACCTATGATCCGTGATCATCCGTTGGAGAAAAAGACCTGGCCCTTAAGGGTGCTGGGCTGTAGGCCAACGTCCAGGTCTTGCTGGAGGAACTGCAAAATTTTGGGTACCTCTTACAGAAGAGGCCCTTAAATTCGCACCAAGACACAAAGGCCCTGCAAGTCCTGTAGTAAATTCTAGAGGACTGTTTCTGTGTTCAAATCAAGGTCCAAATTACAGCGAAGGACAAACCCCTCTCCTCCAATATGCTGGTTTCAACAGCCAAGCTGCTAAAGCCAGCACTGGAGAATTGGGGTGCCACAGAGGACCATGTTGCAGCAGATCTGGCCGGTTGGGGAGACGCCACGGGGGCTCCACTGCCAGGTTGACCAGATCCACGAACCACACCCTTCTGGGCCAGTGTGGGGCGATAAGGATGAAAGGCCGCTTTGACCGCCATAGACAGGCATACGGAACTGCCTCTATGGTCATCCAGCCAAGGAGACGCATGCCCTGCCTGATGTTCGGCTGTCAGCAGCGACCTCACCACCTCCTGAAGAGCCATGCACCTCTGCACTGGTAGAAGGGCCTGTGCCCGTCGAGTATCCAATGTCATACATAGATAAGTTGCCACCATGGAGGGAACCACCCTCCATAGTAGTTGATTATCCACCTAAAGAGTTGCAGCGTGGACAGGACAGTCCGAACATCACGCAGTGCCTATGCCATAGATGGGGTGATGTGCACACCCTGTCTCCTCAGGAGTGCCATCACCACCACCAAGACTTTCATGGACAGTCCGAGCGACAGTGCCACAAATTGGAAATGTTGGGCGCCCACCGCAAACCGCAGGCATTGCTGGTGACCAGGGAAGATCGGGATACTGATGCTACAACCCATATTCATACCTGCATAAATTCCCGAATCTCTGGAAACCCCGTTTCCAGTTTCCAGAAAAAAGGATCTTCAGACCTTCAAGTGAATCTTTGTAGTAATATACTAATCACTGGAAAGAAGTTGTCCTCAACTCTGGGTGAGAAGCCCTGCTTCAGCTGCAAAAGAGACCTCAGGGTCCAAAGACTCCCCTTTTACAACTCAACAGTCCTTCTTCCGGAGATGAAAGACTGGAGAATACGATGTATTACTACAGGTAGCAGCCTTAGAGTTGTTGCTTGTTATTCAATAATCTTTCCACAAGATGAGGAAATATTTGTACTAACAGTACATACTGGCCACACACCACTTAATGCAACACTGCGTGAGTTAAAACAGCAATCAAACTGATTCACTTCTTAAAGTGGACCTTCACTGTGAATAAGAGCCTATCTTATATGTTTCCCACACCCTGTACATACAGATTGTCCACATTAAAAATCATCCTACCTGCATCTACTGCATGTTATGAGCCTTTAAACATCCAAGATGGCAGCTCATGGAACACCAGGCAGCCTGCAAACAGGAAGTGCCTTCTGACTGTGCTGCTCTGCATTCTGGGATTGCTGACCTTTTCCTGACCCCAGCTCTGCTCTGTCTGAGCAAAGCACAGCTATAACCTGCCCCCCTGTACTTTAGTCCACTCTCCTCTTCTCAGTAACTGTGAACTTTTCAATATATCATGGTGAAGGTCCGGTTTAAGTTTGGATATAAGCCAAACTCAGTTTGAAGTTTGCAAGGTAAGCCCCGATACTTAAAAATCAATAAGAAACCACCTTCCTCCACTGGCAACTGTTAGGTACATGCCCTGCATACTAAAGTGGCATACCGGATCCCAAGCACCTGCTAGGGTATTCCATAACTCTTGAATAGCCACAATATGGGAAGCTTGCCTGCAACTGTACCGCCCCAATAGCACTGTGCAGGCGCCATCATGTAGTACCACTGCTTTTCCCAGGCATGACAGCCCTATATCTGGCACCACCTTATGATGCAGAATATGTAGCTTGGACAGAAGGCCTCTTCTCAGGCTAGTCCATGCCCCCCCATGTTAGCTGACAGTCAGCCTGGGCCTGGTGGTGAACAGCCACATAGAGGCCCCGGGAAGCCCCCAAAATCATTATGCTCCATCCGCTTTGCAAAGGGATTGCAAGCCACAAGGACACCCCCCTCCCCTGCCAAATATAAAGATCAGATAAAAAAAAAAAACTGAGAGCCCCTTGGGTAACATGACAAGGCTGTCTCTGGTACCAAGGGATGCCCAGTCAATACTTACCTTTCCCCATGCCCTCACACGTAATCTTTCACTGGTAAGGAGCTGACAGGCTGGGAGAAGAAAAGCTTTTATAACCTGGTGGTCATGTGTTCCTGTGTGTGGGCTGAGCCCCATATTGCTGAACATTATGCTGCCCTGTAGGATGTTTAGAGAAAATACACATATCATGAGCCATTCAGAGACACCAAAGAATGAACTCTGCACTTACGTTCCACCACTGTTTTTCTGCACCCTCGCTGCCTGGGACCTCCACCCCATAGCACTGCAGAGCAAAGTATAAGACAGCTACAGCTATATGCTGGGCTTCATAACGCAGGCAAAGGTCCCCCAGGTAGCTGTCCCTGAGCAGAGCCCAGGACGCTGCAGCTATTGGATTGCGCTGCCAGTTGTGCCGATTCATCCAGTTCTTTAGTGATAGAAGATAATGGAGCAAATACTGTAAAAGGAAATGTACAGGTATTAGACAGGAGAAGGACACCGGATCTGGGATCATAGCGCTCCAGCCCTGTATAAAGTAGATCATTATTAATCTGAACAAAAACGATGCAAACAATGTTGGCTGCATCCCAAGCATCTCTGGGCTGGGGTGCGCAGACTAAACGGAAAAAGGGGGTCACTCCATTTTGCTGAGCTGTGTCTAAACATAATCGTATGCTGGGCATTAATATGGACGGCATACGGAGTAGATTGGATGAGAGCCGCACATGCACCATGTGAACTGGAAAATGTTTTAATGAGCGATCTGGGGAGGGCGGGGGGGTTCACATAGCGGGGCATCCCAAATCGAAAGGATCAAAACCCCGGCTTTTGCTCCACTTTAATAGTGTTTATACTGCATGTTTTACCCTGTATTTAATTACAGCTGTAGCTGCCTATGGAAGATGAAGGCACTATATAAATATAGAGAATACCTGAAACACTTTTCCCTGCGACTCGAGGCCCTCAACCTCTGGACTAAATCAAGCCTTTGAGCCAGGCACAGGTCAGCAATGAATCCATCCTCTCTGATCTCCTGTTCTGGCTCAGAGCAGGTTTTTTTTCTTGGCTGATGTACAAGCACAGGATTTAAAGCGGTTGGATTTCTAAGACCACCACAGGATTTGCAAATTGGATGTTCTACATAAAAGGAAGCATCCCACCGTAATCTGCGGTCTAAATGCTTAGATTAAAAAACAAAAAATACCAGAGTCACCTGGTGGGTGGGGGATGAAGCTGGAACCATCTGGTGTGTTTTTGTAGTATTTTATGGTCTACAAAAACAAGAATTCCTATCCGGAGTGACTGCATGCTATTTGTCACGCTGCAAGTGAGACACGACACACAGCACAGGAGATAAACCTCCCTGTGTGTATCCTTGAACATGGTGTACTCTTTTCTTAAGTAGTGCTAAGTGCCATTATTAACCGAGGAGAATTGCCAAGCCATCAAGTCATGATTGTGTGCTCACATAGAAACACACTGTTCTCAATTACTCACTTTGTGCGGATGGTTGAAAGAGACCCGAAAATGAAGGAGCTGCAACACCAGCAACTCACATTGCACAATGCTATCCCGCAGCTCCCAGAACTTCGCATCCACTTCCAGAGGGTCACTCCCTGGATTCAGATACCTGCTCAAGAAAAAAAATACTTTATAAAGTCTGGAAAACCGCCATGCAAATAATAAAAACATTAACTAAATAGAGAGAACGGGCTATTAATAAACACTTAAGGTCCTGAGGCCTCTATTGCTTACCTGTGACAAACGTTAATTATATCCCTTGTTCGAAGGTGTTGCTCCTCTACCTTTCCAGCCAGGTAAATCGCAGACATGGCCACCAGGTATGGATCATAGTCCTCGAGCTTGGTCTCGTGAAAGAACTTGTGATAAATGGTACAAGCTGTGGATATTGGGATGGAGTGCATTCCCAGCTTGATACCTGTGGATAAGATATTGCAATGGGAAATATGGATCACCCGCAACAAAGCAAACTTGCGAAGAGGCAAACATGTAGGGCATGGTTGCAGTATCGTCAGCTACCTTCCAAAGCTGGGCAAGTAACAGAACTGAAATAGCTGTTATGGCATCGTGCAGGGTTGGGTGGAAGCCTGGTCTAGGCCTAGAAATATATAAAATCTCCACCTGTTGGGACTTGGCTGAAGCCTGTGTCTCCCCAGTCACCACCACCCGCTTAGGCTCTGTGCTTTGCCAGGGTCAATGATATCCAATGAATGGAGGACCTGACCTGGTCTCAGAGAAATTCAGGCAAACTTTGCTTGATTGGATGAAATTCAGAAACTCGGACGGGGTAACTATCGCCATAATATGCATTGTATTTAAAAGGAGCACTATTTTGAATATCTGCATTAAAAAGATAAATAATAAAATAGCCGCACAATAGCTTCTAACATGTATAAATAATGTGGAAAAGAAAAAATAAATGTATGCCTTACTTTTAAATTTGAAAATGAATCGCTGAATTGGGGGGGGGGGGGGGGGGGGGGGTCTGCTGGGTTTTATTCAGTGACGTGATAGACAGCCACAGCATTTAGCCTCCCCCCCCAGTGGCAGGCAGCATGCAAAAGCCCCCTCCCAGTGACATTTTTTTTGCGCCTGGGTGCGCCTTAAGGTCAGGTGCATCTTATACAGAGAAATGCGATAGGTCTCAAGGCTTACCTGCCTCCATTATAAACCTGACCACCCGGAAGTGCATCTTCTTAGCTTTGTCTTTTTCAGACACCGCAGCAGACGCAGTCTCTGCCTCCATCATGCCAGACACCTTAACACAAACAGAGGTTTTTACATTTAGATTATACTGTATAAAAAGTATAGGCCCACTAGTTCCTGCTGCACTGCTTGTTCTTGCCAAAGCCCCAATACCATGCAGCATGGCCAGAAACTGCACCACAGGTGTCTGTTTGGGCAAATATATATTTTTTAAGCTTATGTATATGACTGCAACATTGTCCAGACTCCGCAGAAGCATTCACAGAAGAGTTGACCAGTCAAGTAAAGTCAAGCTTTACTCCTGCCTTTAGCAATGCCTTATAGCAGCCGCATACTCTCTCCAAGTCATATGTAGCTATTCACTTCTATGGTGGCTTGTAATTGGGGGGGGGGGGGCAGGAAGCACAGCACACAATGCAGCACCCAGAGCCTCTAGAGGTGATGCCAATACACTCATTTCAAAGAATGGTTCACTCCAATGGCTCACCAAAACCCTAACCCTTACAGCACACCCTCAAGACATCTCAATTTGGGATGCCCTACTGTGTGAAACCATGCTGGTTGCCTATACTGACATTGGGAATTGATCTCACAGCGCATCCCGGTCAGCTGATGCGTGCACCTCTCACCAGAATATTGGAATAGCTGCTAGTAGCTGTGCACAGCAGAGGGGAGCAGTCAGTTCTGTTTACAATTCATAGAAACATAGAAGGTTGACAGCAGAAGGAGACCATACGGTCCATCTAGTCTGCCCTTATGTGTATACTGTATGTACTCTTTATCTTAGGATAGATGTGTGCTTATCCCAGGCATGTTTAAATTCAGTGACTGTTGATTTTTCAACTACCTCTGCTGGAAGTTTGTTCCAAGCATCTACTACTCTTTCTGTAAAATAATATTTTCTAACATTGCTCCTGATCTTCCCCCCGACTAGCTTCAGGTTTGCCCCCTTGTTCTATCATTAAGTTTCTTCTTAAAAACACTTCCCTCCTGAACTTTATTCAATCCTTTAACATATTTAAAGGTCTCAATCATGTCCCCCCTCTCCCTTCTTTCCTCCAGACTGTACAGATTAAAGTGGACCAACACCCTCGGGTGATCGGCCCGGGAATCTATAAGTCTCCTGGGCCGATCACCTCCCTCCCCGCGGGACATCCGAGATCGGGATGTCCCGCGGGGTGAAACCCCCCCAAACACCCCAAACTCCTTATCCTTATCTTCGGCGGCGGCCGGCCACCTCCCTCGCGCCCCTCTAGGCGTGCGCGCACCCGCGCTGGCCGAAGTGGACCAAGACCCAGGATAGTCAAAATCCTGGGTGTTGGTCCACTTTAAGTTCTTTAAGTCTCTCCTAAGTTTTAAGTTTAAGTCCTTCCACCATTTCCGTTGCCCGCCTTTGGATCCGTTCTATTTGAATAATGTCTTTTTGCAGGTAAGGTCTCCAGACATTCATTTTCATACATAATTATTCACAGCAGTGAATTATAATACGTCAAGAACCTGTGCATGCACTGTGGGAGCACTGTGGACTGAGGTGAATGAACAACTGATCCTGGAGGTTCCAACCTTGCCAGTGAAAGGATTCTGGAACTTGTAGTCAATAGATATACTGAAGGCTAGGAAAGTTGCCACTATCACAACACAAAGCCACAGAAAGAAACTCGGAAATAGCATGCTAAATCACAGGTCTGGGGGCACAATTCTAAGGTTTGGACCAGATGTACTTTGACATGTCACAAATGGCAAGAAAATGCAGACCATTAAAATAAGTCATCAGTGCGCTGTAGTTTGCAAAAGCCTGCATGCAGCGTTTTGTATGCAGCGCAACCACAACACACCCTATAGAATTCTATGGGCACCACAGGTAAAACGCATGTATTGTTGCTTACCTGCAGTGAGGTTAAAGGGCCATACTCAACGCCACCTCCAAGTCCCTCTCCGCTGTCCTGGCCCCCGTCCTATAGTCCAGCACTGCACAAACATAGGAAAATGCCAGAGCTCCAGCCACAGCTGCCTCCAGGGACAGGGAACAACGGGACAGAAGAGGGCGGCGGGTAGTGCCACCGCTGCACCGTACCACAAGTGAATGACTCTGGGTCTGTGCACTTCCACTGCAATGTGGTGGCAACGCACAGCGTTAGGCTCTGTTCACATCTATCAGTTGCAGGTATGCATTGGTGCATCGGATCATTGGATCAGAACCTATAATGTGCTTTTAAAGAATTTGCATTAGGTTAAAGAGTAACATTGTAGGTGTTCGGAGTTTATAAAAACGCCCCAAACCTGGCTTGCCCGGCCCCCTGCCCCTCCGGTTGAGCATTTGAATAGTAAAAACTTACCTCTTCGCTCACATCGCAATCACTTACCCTCCTCTCCCTCGCCATCCTCCGTAGGGCAGCGCCATCTTGGAATTCTTTGGCTTCCCGAAAGACACTGCGCCACCCCTCAGACCTCGCACATGCGCCATGTCATTACAGCTGCCATCACTCAGGGACAGCTAAGGGTGGGGAGGGGCGGAAATGGGCCAGGAATTCAGCAGGATGTCAGCGTTTAGGATAATTGACATCCAAAAGGCAGTGCAGAAGGGATTATCTGAGAGAATCATCAGAAAGGGTCGGATGTTCCTCTTTAACAGTCGATTTGAAAAAAATGTGCCAGAAAGCAGCTGACCTGATGTCTGGCCTATGTACCTCTCCTCTATTTAAACCGGACCTTCAGCGTGATTTAATGAAAAGCCCAAACTCTTAAAAAACGGTTCCCCAGCATCTAAAATTAATATATTTTATGTTTTTAGTCACTAACTTATTATTCTTTCCCCCACTGGGCTGCAACTCCGTTCAGGAAGTTAGGATACGGGCGCCGCCATCTTGACTCAGAAGCATCACACTTACTGAGGAGAGGAGAGTGGGATAAAGTACAGGGGGGCGGGTTATAGCTGTGCTTTGGTCAGACAGAGCAGAGCTGGGGTCAGGTAAAGGTCAGCAGTCCCAGAATGCAAAGCAGCACAGTCAGGAGGCACTTCCTGTTTGCAGGCTGCCTGATAAGATGGCGGCTTCCATAAGCCACCATCTTGGATGTTTAAAGGCTCATAACTTGCAGTAGATGTAGGTAGGATGATTTTTAATGTAGATAATCTGTATGTACAGGGTGTGGGAAACATATAAGATAGACTCTTATTCAGAGTGAAGGTCCGCTTTAAGTAGTGCAGATAGATAAGGAGAAAGCTAGTTTGTGGGGAAATTAAAAAGAAAACTTTTTTTGCACAATAAATACATAGTAAAGTCTATGGCAATGCAAACACAATGTAGGTACACTGCGGATATATGCATAGTGCTTGCAATGCTGTAGACCTGCACCGAAGTAAGTTGCACTGAAAAGAGTGTCTGCAACGCTTCTTTAATTCATTGCGCGATGCAGCGCAGATGTGTGACCTTTCCCATCTAGAATAATGCGCAGTTTTTTCTTTGCGCTGTAACTGCATTTTAACACAGAGGAAACACAGAGGTGTGAACACAGCCTAATGTCTATTTTACATTCCAGAAGAGTAAAACAAGGCAGAACACCACAAACCTGACCAAAGGGGGCGTTTTCCTTAAAAGAGGAATAAAACCCTGCCTAAAAGACTCCAGGGCCGGCCATTGGCCTTCCCCCTCTGGGGCATCCCAAACTGTCAAAACTTCACTTTGTCATGGCCGCCAGGTGGTTCTTCCATAGAAGCAATACTTAGGCCCATTTCACATTGTGCGTTTCCACTGCATCTCGCTGGAAGCACACAGATGCAGTGCAGCAGACAATTGTGCGATGCAGCAGCGGTATTACATGCAGCCCTGCACTGCAATGTTGTTTCCTGTCCCCCAAAGCAGCACCTGGAATCGGGGACAGCAGCAGCAGCTGAAGGATGAGGCAGTGGAAGAAGCTCAAGGCACGGACTCCCAGCGGCAGCAGGACCCCGCATCCTCCTCCAGTTTGGCAGTTGATGTTTTCCCTTCAGTCCAGGAAAAAGATGCAGCTGTCCCCAGCGCTCGGGCCAGGGGAAAGATTGCCTATTCTAAGTATGTCACACACCCCGCTTCAAGAAATTCATAACGTGTGGGTAATACTGACCTGTAGATGGCGATATGCAAAGATGCCAGGAAAAAAGAGAGCCCCTCCCGGTCCATAAATACCTGGGACCTCCCACTCATTACCCTGTCTTTCATCTCTGCAGACGGCGAGCAAGTCAGAAGATGTGGTCTCCTCCTTGCACAGGGGGATATCAGGTAGCCAGGATGACTCCCGGCCCTTTAGTTATCTATTTCCGCCTGGATCTTTTTTTTCTGTTACCTCATGCCTCCCAGCCTAGGCTGACGGTCCGGGTGAGGGTAGAAAAGCACCCTTGGTGCTTAAGAGCAAATGCTCTCCCGTGAGACCCTATATAAGAGGGTAGGCGGTCATCTGGGACGGTGACCCCGGTTTGGGATGCCCCGTCCCTTAGCCTTACACTTTGGGTGGTCCCCCCCTTTGGGTAATGCCCCTCTCTCTAGCGGGATAGCGGAGGGTAGGAGCAGGGCCCCTTATTCAGTGTTAGGTCCAAATTTTGTAATCATTAATTCTTAATAATGTTTTAATGTATTAATTTATTAAATTATCCTCCCAATAGTTATTAACTTTTTTATTACTTCATAACAGCGTGTATTTCTCTGTCAAAATGGCGCTGTGGCCGCCATTTTTATGCAGGCTTTCTCCCTGAGGTAAAAGGGGCGGGGCCGGGCGTCAGGGTCAAAGCCACGGCCCGCTCCCCTCCTTCTGTCTCTTCTGAGACCGGCCCCGCGGCCGCACATGGCTACGGTGCCGGCCATTTTGCATTGTCATGGCGGAGGGGAGCTTCTACCCTCACGCTTTCACTCTTGGGGGCGGGGCCGGGTTTTCCAGCGCTGCGGCCCGCCCCTGTGTCACAGGCACCGCTGAGGTGCTTTTCTCTGTGCCTGTTTCCTCAGAAGGAGCTGGCCACGCCCCCCTTCTCTCCTCAGAGCTGCTCTTTACCTCACGGAGAGAGGAAGTTGTCTTCAGGACCACAGTGAGTGGCCCGGTGGGCCCCCCTTCTGTCCCATCACCTATAATTATATATTTTTATGTCATATATATATTTTATACTCCGCTTTTCTTATTAGCCTTTTTTATTATGTCTTTCAGATATAACCTACAGTGGTGTTAGGGGGTTTCTCCCGGTCCTAGGGTCCCTGGGTTCTTAACTGGCTTATTGCAAATCCTCCCACTTGGGACATTAAAGGGGCATCCCGGGTTGCTTATATGCGTAATTCCCTCGGTCATTGCAACCTACTATAAGTTCACCTTATGGAGGCATCCCCGGATACTGGGCTCGGGCTCCCCTCGGGGCAATCCCGGAAGTGTATGGGGTGTGGGGCATCCCTTACTGGCGATGTTGTATTTCTGTGTATACCATGCGCACAGCAGACTATTGCGCGGCAGTCCGGACCCCAGGAGTCTGGTTCAGCGCCGCCGGTCTCTCCTTCCCCCCCCTCCCAGTTTGATCTGTGCCCAGTCTGACGTTGTCATGGGCGGGCAGTTGCAATCGGAGATGTGTGCCCGATTGGCCAGTCTTGAAAAATTATTCTCCAGCACGGTCACCAGAAAGGCTCCGGCTAAGAGAAAGCACTTGTCGCCGTCTTCACCGGCGGCCGACTTGGATGATCTTGATAATCTGGACTGGTCTGATTACTCCCAACTTGAGGAAGGGGAGGTATATGAAGAATCAGATAATTCAGACGATCAGCAGTTTGTGGGTGCTGATACCGAGCGGGGCTTGGGGAGGTCTTCGGATACTCCTAATGTTCTGGCTCAGATGTTTGAGGTTTTGGCTATTTCTCCTCCTGAGGCGGTTCCACAGCAAAAGTGGGAATTTTTCGAAGAATCCAGGCCGCGCTTGGAATTTCCTAACCAAAAGCATTTTGATGGGATTATTGCTAAGGAATGGGAGAGGCCTGCCCGGCTCCCAGGTGTCCCTCAGTGTTGGGACAAAAAATATCCCTTTCCCTTGGATACGGTTAAGCGTTGGGCGTCCCCTCCCGAGGTGGATGCACAGATTCTGGGTTTATCCAACACTACTGTTTTAAATTCTCCTGATTGCTCCACGCTCAAAGATGGTGAGGATAAACGCATTGACCAAATGGCTTGTCATGGTTTTGCCAGTGTTGGGTCAGCCATGAGGCCGGGTTGTGCTTCAGCGCTGCTGGTGGTGGCTACCAGGTCGGTGGTCAGGGACCTGTTGACTTCTTCCGGGTTAGATCCGGATAGGGACGAGTTCCTTGGCCTTAAAAGGTGTGAATTGTTTTTGTCATTTGTACTAGCCACCTTGGATGACACACTGATGATGTGTGGCAGAACGTCGGCTCTATTGGTGACTATTCGGCGTTCGGTTTGGTTGCGCCAGTGAGCGGCTGATTTTGTGTCTAAAAAGTCGCTGACCGCTCTTCCCTTTGTGGGATTACGGCTCTTTGGTGAGAAGTTGGATTCAGTTGCCAAGGGTGGTAAGTTACCTCAACGCAAAAAACAGCATCGTCCCTTTCGGGGGGCGGGTTCCTTTGCTCCTTCCTTTCGTGGGGCTAGAGCTGGCAGAGGAATTGTTTTCCCCGCAGCCAGAGGAGATTCCTTGAACAGGGGAAGAGGACGTGCCCGCCCAGGATACAGCTGGGGCTCTAAGCCCAAACCCGCTGCCAAGCCAGCTCAGCAATGAGGGGGCGCCCTCACCCATGTGGGTGGGGGGACGGCTGCAACACTTCTCCCAGGTCTGGGACCGGGAGGTCTCGGACAGATGGATCCGGGAAGTGGTGACTTCCGGCTACAAGCTGGAGTTCGAGCTCCGGCCCCCTCCCAGATTCCTCAGGTCTTGGGTGCCTTCGGACCTTCTGGCCGCGCAGGAGCTCCAGGCGGCAGTAAAGAGTCTGTTGGATATGGCAGTTATTTGCCCAGTGCCCCCCTCAGACAGGGGTCAGGGCTTTTATTCCAATCTGTTCACGGTGCCCAAGAAGGACGGCTCGGTTCGACCCATTCTGGATCTAAAGATCCTCAACAGGTTCGTCCGTCCGCAGAAATTTCGCATGGAAACGCTGCGTTCAGCTATTCATTCTCTTCGGCAGGGGGACTTTCTGACGTCCGTAGACATCAAGGACGCCTATCTGCATGTGCAGATTTTTCCAGCGCACCAGAGATTTCTCAGGTTCGTGGTGGAGGATCGGCATTTTCAGTTTGTGGCACTTCCTTTCGGTCTTACCTCGGCTCCAAGGGTTTTCACCAAGGTGCTGGCCGGGGTGATGGCTCTCCTCAGAGCCCAGGGTATTCGCATTGTCCCTTATCTGGACGACCTTCTCATTATGGCATCTTCCTTCAGCCAAGCGGTATTGGACACCAGAACTGTGGTGTCCTCTCTGGAGAGATTCGGGTGGGTGATCAACTACCCCAAGTCCTCCCTTTCTCCGTCCAGGTTAGTGTCTTTTCTGGGAATGTCCCTGGATACTTCCCAGGCCAGGGTGTTTCTTCCTCAGTCCAAGGTTCTCTTGATTCAGGAGTTGGTTCGACTCCTCCTGTCTATCCCTCGTCCGGCCATCAGACTGGGGATGAGGCTGGTGGGATTGATGGTAGCCTCCTTCGAAGCGGTTCCCTTTGCTCAGTTCCACACAAGGACACTCCAGCTCCATCTGATGGCGGCCTGGGACGGGTCGCCACTGTCGTTGGATCAGTCCTTCCTGATGACCCCCCCGAGTTCGGTGCTCCCTTCAGTGGTGGCTGGATCCAATCAATCTGTCGAGGGGCAGATCCTTTCTGGCCCCTTGTTGGGAGACGGTCACCACGGATGCCAGTCTATCAGGATGGGGGGGGTTCTGGAAGGATCGTCAGTTTCAGGGACTGTGGGGGCCTCAGGAGGCTCACGAGTCCATCAATGTTCTGGAATTGAGGGCCATCAGGATGGTTCTGTTTCGCTTGACTCATCAGTTGCAAGGATTGCCGGTTCAAGTTCGGTCGGACAATCGGACGGCGGTCGCCTACATCAATCACCAGGGAGGGACTCGCAGCAGGAGTGCCCTCAAGGAAGTGTCTTTGATTCTGGCCTGGGCGGACACCCACGTCCCGTGCATTTCAGCAGTTTACATTCTGGGAGCGGAGAACACGGAGGCGGACTCTCTGAGCAGGTTCTCTGCTCGCCGGGGGGAATGGTCTCTCATCCCCAAAGTGTTTCGCTTGATTTGTCTCAGGTGGGGGTCCCCGGTGGTGGACCTCTTTGGTGGGTCAAGCAAGCAAGAGCAAGTAATGTTCTATGGTAAAATAATATAGCAGACCTATTAGAGCCACTCTGTTGGTGTGAACATTGCTGAGTAACCCCCCTGTGGGGTACATGTACTGCATGTTGGGGTGTCCTGCGGGGGGTCACACAGCAGGGAATCCTGATTTGGGATTTCCTGGGAAAAAGCAACGGCTGGCCCTGGAAACTTTTAGATTATAGGCCGGCCACTTGTGGGTTTTGTTCTTCTTTAAAGCGGACCTTCAGGAAAATTTAATGAAAAGCCCAAACCCTTAAAGTGGACCAACACCCAGGATTTTGACTATCCTGGGTTTTGGTCCACTTCGGTGGGGCACCCCGATCGGGGGTGCCCCGCTGTCTGAAACCCCCCAGAAAGCCCCAAAAAACTCACCTCTCCCCGCTCCCACGTGACCGCGCCAGCCAATCACAGCGATCAGAGCCGCTGTGGTATGCGCGTCCAAGGCCGCCTGGACGCGCATACCAGCTCAGCTGGCTCTGAGCGCTGGAGGCCGCATCTCGCGCTTCCCTCTAACAGGGAGCGTGTCTGCACCGGCCATTCACAAACGGCCGGCGCGGGTGCGTGCCCTGCTAGAGGGAAGCGCGAGACGCACCCGCGGCTCACGCATGCGCCGATGGAACGGGGCTGAGGTAAGGTTTGTGGGCCTCCTGGGGGGTTCCTCCCCGTGGGACATCCTGATTTCGGATGCCCTGCGGGGAGGGATCTGATCGGTCCGGGAATCTTATAGATTTCCGGGCCTATCCCCCCTGGGTGTTGGTCCACTTTAAAAAACTATTCACCAGCATCTAAAATTAATATATTTAAAGTTTTTAATCACTTTTTATTCTTTCCTTCACTGGCCTGCAACTCTGTTCAGGACTCTAGGATACGGGCATGGCCATCTTGGCTCAGTAGCATCACATACTGAGGAGAGGAGAGGGGGCAAAAGTGCAGGGGAGCGGGGATATAGATGTGCTTTGCTCAGACAGAGCAGAGCTGGGGTCAGGAAAAGATCAGCAATCCCAGAATGCAGAGCGACACAGTCAGAAGACACTTCCTGCTTGCAGGCTGCCTGCACCTCCATGGGCCGCCATCTTGGATGTTTAAAGTCTCAGAAAATGCAATAGATGCAGGTAGGATGATTTTTAATGTGTGTACAGCGTGGAGGAATCATATAAGATAGATTCTTATTTAGGGTGAAGGTCCGCTTTAATAATGCTCTGTAACAGCGTTTGATAATGGCACACAAGTTGGGCATTATTTTCGTACAGGAAAAAGACATTCAGTAATTAAATCAGACCTTCAGTATGTTACATGCTGAAAGGAAGCCTGCCACTGCAAAACAGGCTTCCTCGGCCATCCAGATATACTTACCTTTCTCCAGCAGGGACCTATCACACAGGGACAGGAAGCAGCAGCAGCACATGAGGGGAAATGCTATGTCCAGTGCCATTCTGACAGAAGCCTGCTGAGAAATAAAGAATCTCTCTGCTGTGAGGGGGGTCAGGGTGTTACACACAATGAAGCTGTCTGCAGCCCGCTTACCTTCCCGGGAACATCCATGTGAGACCTGTGGAGAATACGCTAATGGGAGGCTGCATGTCCACCTTTTCCTATAAAGATGAGCAAGGTATCTGCTTCATTCTGATCTTCACTTTCCTCTTTACTCAACCCCTCATGGCTTCTATATCCTCAGCCGACTCTCCTCTTCTTCTCTTTCCTCGTTCGTACACATTGCTTCTGTGTCACACATGTGCAGTGAGGTAAAAAGCTACACTCGCCATCTTTATTGTGGGCAGCCTTTCCATATGCCCGTGTGTATAGTCAGCCATTTTTGCTGTGGGCAGCAAAGTCAAATGCTATGCAAACAAAGCGGCGCCGCCATTTTTGTTTAGGGCCATGCAGTGCTGTCCCCTCTGATTCTCACAATGGGCTCTGGTCCTGCACTTACTTCTAATAGGTTCCATGGTTCTGTTATTTCACTTGTAAAAAAGTGTTTTTTTTTTCTTTCCTGAATTAAAGCTGGCAGTGAGTTCAGAAATATAAACTAATAGCAGACAGCCCCTACTGTGACTAAACAGCTTCCACTACCAGTTTACGGAACCAAGCGCTTACAATCTATTATGTTATAAGGAAGGATACAGAAGGGAGAAGAGCTTACAATCTATTAGGGTATAAGAGAGGATACAGAAGGGAGAAGAGCTTACAATCTATTAGCATATAAGGAAGGATGCAGAAAGAGGAAGAGCTTACAATCTATTAGGGTATAAAGGAGGATACAGAAGGAAAAGAGCTTACAATCTATTAGGGTATAAGGGAGGATACAGAAGGAGAAGAGCTTACAATCTATTAGGGTATAAAGGAGGATACAGAAGGAAAAGAGCTTACAATCTATTAGGGTATAAGGAAGGATGCAGAAAGAGGAAGAGCTTACAATCTATTAGGGTATAAGGGAGGATACAGAAGGAGAAGAGCTTACAATCTATTAGGGTATAAGGGAGGATACAGAAGGAAAAGAGCTTACAATCTATTAGGGTATAAGGGAGGATACAGAAGGAAAAGAGCTTACAATCTATTAGGGTATAAAGGAGGATACAGAAGGAGAAGAGCTTACAATCTATTAGGGTATAAAGGAGGATACAGAAGGAAAAGAGCTTACAATCTATTAGGGTATAAGGGAGGATACAGAAGGAAAAGAGCTTACAATCTATTAGGGTATAAGGGGGGGATACAGAAGGAGAAGAGCTTACAATCTATTAGGGTATAAGGAAGGATGTAGAAAGAGGAAGAGCTTACAATTTATTAGGGTATAAGGGAGGATACAGACAGGGAAGAGCTTACAATCTATTAGGATATAAGGAAGGATGCAGAAAGAGGAAGAGCTTACAATCTATTAGGGTAAAAGGGAGGATGCAGAAAGAGGAAGAGCTTACAATCTATTAGGGTATAAAGGAGGATACAGATGGAGGAAGAGCTTACAATCTATTAGGATATAAGGGAGAATACAGAAGGAGAAAAGCTTACAATATATTAGAGTATAAGCTAGGATACAGAAGGAGAAAGAGCTTACAATCTATTGGGGTACAATAGATGATACAGAAGGAGAAAGAGCTTACAATCTATTAGGGTAACTAGGTGGATGTGGTCACACGCTGCAAGAGCCAGACTACATAACTGCTCGTGAATACCAGAGGCCTGTGAAGCCAGGGGCCATCCTGGAAGTGCCTCCACAGGCAGGATGGACGATTCAGGGGAAGAGTCCTGCCGGTACCTGGAGGAATATCAAATTACCGGATGCCGGGACTGCTTCTGACAGTGGCACTACTTCCACCACTGTGCCCCAGCCCGGTGAGAATGTATCGGGTTTTCACAAACCTATGTGCAATAACCTTATCGCTGTGGCAAAAGGAGGAAGAAAAACTCTGCAATCTGAAACTGTCCCTAAAGAAAAAGCGCACGGATGTCAGCAGAGTGCGAGGGTCAGATTGCCGCATTGGAATGACGGAGTTGGCAGATTTCAAAATGCAGGTTAAACAACAGGAGAAATTAGTTAAGTCCATGCAAGAAAACAGTAGGGCATTCCAGGAAAAGTACAGGAATGAGCAGCGTTTTAAGACCATACAGCACTCAGGCTAGGCCACGTTGGAGGAGAAGAATGCTGACCATGTGGTGGAGACCCCAATGGAGGATTTGCTGGCCACATGTCCACCCAAGACCACAGCAGTTGCAGAGCCTGGAGCCCCAGAATCTGTATATGTAACATCTGTGCATGCACAGATCATCAGGTGTGTGCAGTGGAGGAGTCTTACCATAGGGTGACCACCAGCAGGTATGTGAGGCACTGATGCCATCTCAGTGTCATGTCAACTTAGCCAGCCATCCTGCGGAGGGCACTGATGACGCTGTGTCAGATGGTAAGGGAGGTTTTGGTGCTGCTTGTCCTGCAGAGGCACTGGCCTCAACTACTGTTCTGGCACTTATCCTGGGTCCGGGGCGTGCTGAATCTGGTGGGCCATTGGTGTTTCACCCGCAGGAAGGTCTGGCTGGTAATGCTTCAAGTGATCCTGCATCCTCTGATGTGTCTGCTGCCAGTCTGCCCCTTTTGTCTCCTCCCAGCCTGCCCCCTGGTTCTGCCACCAGCCTACCCTATCACTGCTGCTGCTAGCCTGTCCCCCGTGAATGCCTTCTTTGTCTGATGCCAGCTTGCCTCCTCTATCTTATGCCACCCTGTGTACTGTGTCTGCTGCTGGACTATCCCTTGCTAGTGCCCTGCCAACTTCCCATCCAGATGCCATAAGAATTCATGATCTTAGTGAGGTCAGACACCATGTCACAGTCACATAGCGGGGGATGCGCCCATCAGTGCGCTAAGAGCCGCTCACCTTAGATGAAGGGATGTCAGCAGATCCAAATACACTGGTTGGACGAGCGGCCACACGTGCACTGTAGGACCGGGAAGAGGTGAGTCTGTTTCGTGGTATTCACAAAAATTATATGGTCAGCACTCCTTAAAAATCACAATGCTTTAATGAAGATCCATATAAAAACATCCCACAATGAAAAAGACAGCTGTAAAAACAATAGACAGAACCCTGATGGAGATAGAAATTCTCACGTGCTAACGCGTTTCGGACAGAGGGGGGTCCTTATTCATAGATGAGTGAGTCAATCTATAGTTGCGTTTAAATAAGCCACTTAATTAAGATCACTTACCGCACACCATCTGTGTAAACCTCGCGTCACAGCCTCAGCCCCACACGGCGTGCGCATCGGACTCGCCATCCGGGAGTCCACCTGCAGGCAGCCGATCCACCAATCAGCGCAGCAAAACCTACAAGGCGCGCCACCCGCAGACGCGCCAACCAAAATGACGGAAGCGCGTCACACGCTCCAGGGCAGAGGTCACTGGGAGAAGACGCACGCTCCGTCAAGAGGCAGCTGACGCATCATGGGGTACGTCACTGCAAGCAGTGGACATCTCCATGACAACGAGAACGCAACGGACAGCCGATATAGAGCTGAGAACCGCTGCGCCAGGGACACAGAGAGCATGGGCAAATAGTATTATACATGTTATTATTGTAAAAAGATATAAACAACTAAGTGGCATACAAATAACACTAATGATTAAAAAACAACAACTTGCCCAATATGTTATGCAAAGATGGTCCATAGAACAGCACCATCAAATATTACCACATATAAATAAACACAGATATGCGTACTAATTAAATAGCACAATATTACTAACCTTGTGATAATTAATATAAAAATAATGAGAAATAATTACCTCACATTCTGATATGTGTGGATACATGCACAGCAATATCAGGTCACACACAAATGAAGTCACGATTATGGCACCCAATAGGTGTGGATGAAATACATCCACACATGCTGCAACAAAAATGATTCTAATGCCTTGTATATTATAATAAGGGACATGCATCTGTCCAACATACTACAGTGAGATATTTCCAATACCTTAATGTTATAAGGTGCATGATCATAACCTATGAAAAAATGGAACTAGAGCTGGAACGAGTTGTGAAAAGGGAAGGAGGGGACTCATCGATCAGTAATAAATGAAATGTCCCACTTATGATTCAGGCCCTTCGGGAAACGGGTACCCAAGGTGTAAATCCAAAATGCTTCACGTGCTAACAGTTTCTGTCTAATATCGCCACCTCTGGGACCCATAGTAACCTTTTCTATGGCGCTAATTTTTAGCCGAATCGCTTCTCCCTGGTGATCTGAGTTATAGTGTTTAGCAACATTGGATCTATTCAAAGTATTTGGTTTACAAAAACCCTGTAAATGTTCAGATATTCTTATTTTCAACTTCCTGGTAGTACAGCCCACATATTGAATGGAACAATGTGAGCAAGTGATCAAATAGATGACCATACTCGAATTACAATTCAAAAGGGACTTAATGGTAAACTTTTCTCCTGTATTAGTAGATATAAATTGTTTACCTCTATCAACGAATCTACACATTCCACATCTCTGACAGCCACAGGGGAAAAAACCCAATGTGGCTAGCCACGTGTTCTCTCCCTTATTTGAAGAGCTGAAAAAGCTTGGGGATAAAATATTACCCAAACTAGGGGACTTTCTGCTGACAACCCTTACACCCTTATCCACTACGGCCCGGAGAACAGGATCCGCATTCAATATTGGCAAATTCTTTTTGAGAATGCGGCTAATCTCACGGAATTCCATGGTGTAAGGGGTGCTGAAAGTCACACCCTGGAACGAGTAATCTTTCTTCTTCTTCTTGTTCATACCAAGAAGTGCTTCCCTAGGCTTATTGTTAGCTATAGATCTCGCTCTAGAGAGCATCCAGGGGGGATAGCCTCTCTCACGCAGTCTAAGTTCAATTTGTGTTGCCTCTTTCTGAAAGGTACTAGTCTGGGAACAGTTGCGCTTGCTGCGCACCATCTCACCCACTGGAATAGAACGAATAGTATGGTGTGGGTGGCAGCTAGAGGCACGAAGAATATTATTCCCTGCTGTGGGCTTCCTATATGTTGATGTAGACATACTTTGGGAACTCTCATCCCAAGTAATTAAGAGATCCAGAAATTCAATAGATTCTGAACTCGTGTTGGGAGTGAAGAATAGGTTAAGATGATTGTTGTTACAATACTCCACAAACAGCAACCAATCTTCTGTCGAGGATGTCCATACCAAAAGTAGGTCATCAATGTAACGAAAGTAACTTGTAATAGCAGTCCTCCAGCTATTTTTTTCTCCAAATATAAAATAGTGTTCCCACCACCCCATATATAAATTGGCAAGGGTAGGGGAAAAAGGAGCACCCATTGAGGCTCCCTTCAACTGTAAATAAAAAACACCATCAAAAACAAAAAAGTTATGTGTCAACAGATACTCAGTGGTCAACACTATAAATGAACAGAGATCAAAATCAAAATCAGTATATAGCTGTAAATGAAACTCAAGGGCCTTGATCGCCAAATCATGAGGAATAGAGGAATATAAGGATGAAACATCCATAGTGCATAATCTAGAGCCTGGATGCCACTGTGTGTTGCTTAGCAAATGAATAAGATGTCCAGAATCCCGTAGGAAACCTGGCAATCTCAATACCAATGGTTGCAGAATATTATCCAGCCATTTACCGAGAGGTTCATTCAAACCCCCTATCCCGCCACTATTGGTCTCCCTTTAGGGGGGAAATCACCCTTATGGATTTTTGGGAGATGGTGGAATAGGGGGGCTGTTTCGTGACCTGGGTGGTTTCACACAGCGGGGCACCCCCAATCACATGCGCGAGTAACCGCCGCATCCCCACTATCCCCTTAGCAGGGTGTGTGCCGGCGCCAGGTATATGTGATTGGCCAGCGTGGGTACGCTCCGTGTTAGACGAGAGCAGAGGATGCGGCTGCCGACGTGCTTCGGTAAGCTCCCTTAGACGATCGCTTAGACGAAGAGGATGGGAGCGTAACCAAGCACGCTGGGGGAAGGGTAAGTCAGATCGGGCGACGTGGGGGGGTTTCACACAGCGGGGCACCCGGGGGAAAGGACCAAAACCCAGGATAGTCAAAAACCTGGGTTTTGCTCCACTTTATCCTATGCAGTGAGTGCTGTCTTGGCTTTGCTCACTGCTCCATGTTGGTTTTGTCATTATCAGGTGAAAAGCTTGGCCCTTGCAGCACTAGAGTCCTGCTTACAATCTATTAGTGTATAAAGGAGGATACAGAAGGGATAAGAGCTTACAATCTATTGGGGTATAAGGGAGGATACAGAAGGGAGAAGAGCTTCCAACCTATTAGGGTATAAGTGAGGATACAGAAGGGAGAAGAGCTTACAATATATTAAGGGATAAAGGAGGATAAGCAGAATAAAACCCAGGATTTTCACTGTCCCGATTTGGTATGCCCCACTATGTGAAACCCCCCCAAATCACTCATAAAAACATACCGTTCCCCAGTCCCACAAAGAATGCATGGCATGGCATACAGCTCTGTTTAGATGCAGAGCTCAGCAATAATAAGCAGCAGTGGGCGCAATCCCGGTTGGCGCCATGGGAGCCAGGGCAAAAGTAAGTTTTGCAGCAACCAATGTAATTGATGGCATGTTGGATTTGCGACCCACCGTCAGTCACAGGAGCACTGCCACGTCCTCCCCATTCAACGGGGGGTGCTGAGGCCTGACCTGCCCCTGTGACACCTGTGATAGCAGGGGGTGGGATCTGGCACAGAAGCACCAGTGAATGGAGTTCAGCCCAATGCTGTTTGGGCAGTGCGGCCGGTTGGGATCCAGCGATCAGGTGAAATTGCCGGGCTAGCTTCAGTCTCGGGGACAAAGGTGAGTATCCTTTTGTTTGTGTGCTGAATCACTTTAGGGTAAATGTGTAAATAAGGGGACATGTATTCTTAACATGCTCCATAACACAGGTGGCTGCCTCATGGAGCATTATCGTAATACATATCAAAGGACATAAAGCCCCCAAGTCAGTACCTGCCCCTCTATTGTGCCCCTTCAGTCCATATATTTCTCCCTAGATAGAGCAATTGCAGTAGGTTCTCTAGCTATGATGGGGGGGGGGGGGGGTGTTGTGGCCCTGCTTATAGCCAAAAAGTTTGACCCCCACAAAACTGTTTAATGTGGACCAAAACCCAGGATTTTGACTATCCTGGCTTTTGGTCCTTTCCCCCGGGGCACTCGATCGAAGGTGCCCCCCTGTGTGAAACCCCCCCAGATCTCTGATGCCAACTCACCTCTTCCCGGTCCTATGGCACATGTGTGGCCGCTTGTCCAATCAGCGCGCTCGGAGCCGCTGACAGGCCGTCTAAGCTTTCGTCTAAGGCCAGAGGCTCCGATAGCAGCCGCATTCCCCGCTTCCCTCTAACAGGGAGTGTGCCCGCGCCAGGCATTTGTGAATGGCACGCACCCTGCTAGAGGGATAACAGGGATGGCGCTGCGGCACATGCATGCGCCGTTGGACCCAGAAACAAGGTAAGTCTATGGGGTGACCTGGGGGGTTTCACACAGTGGGGCATCCCAATTTTGGATGCCCCTGGGGGAGGGAATAGATCCCGGGACAATCGGAGTGGGTTTTGGACCACTTTAAGCTTTACACCTGCTTATTTATTAAAGGAAGGGGGCTTTCTTCATTTAATGTCCATGTGATGCTTTTGTGTTGAATAGTGTGGCCATGATTTTATCCTGAAGATAGGGTTAGTAGGCAGCTGGGCTTTTATCCCCTAGGCCAGTAAGTGATGCCGATTGTTAAGAGATCACACTCATGTTGTCTTGTTGGGGGCTTGTGTTTCTTTGTAGTGTCAGTTAGTGTGATATTTGGGAAGTTTGGGGGGGAGGATGGGGAAATGATGGGGGATATTGAGGATGTCACCAATGTTGGCATTTCTGGGCTATACAGCATTTGCTCTAAATCTATTGTTCCCAGCAAAATCAAAATCTGCCAATAGGTGGTGCTGTTGCCCCCTCTGTGACCGATGAAGCTGCAGCAGTGACTTGGCACAGAACTGTCATGTCTGGTTCTCTTTAGAATTTATTTATAGTGATTTTACAACTTTATTATTCTTCCTCTTCGCAGAATGAGAAAGCGATGATGAGTGGTGTAGCCGACCTAGTCCACCCTGTCCTCCGGTTCCTGAGCCTCGAGCAGTCTAGGTAAGGCTGTATTTCCTAAATATTCTCTCCTCTCTTCCGGTTGCCATGGCGGTACAGATGCTGCATGGTTACCGAGCACGAAGCATTGCTCATCCAGTATTGCCTGCTTGTTTGGCTGCAGACTGAAACTTTTTTTTCCCGTGAAGAGCCTGCTGGGTAATTCTAAACTTAGCCCTGAATGTCACTGCCAGAAAGGTGGGCTGATGATAAGAGCCCCATCTGCCCTACAGGCAGCAGGAAGCCCGGCTAAATGACTTACCAGAGACACCCCAACCAAGGAAGTCACAAGATCACAGCTATCATTATTATGGTTTATTTATAGAGCGCTAACATCTTCTGTGGTGCTGTATAAGGTAGCGATTACAGAAGGGTAAGGCAAGTAATATCTGTCAGATGGGAGAGGTGCTACAGCTACACATTGATACTGGAGTACATTAGGAATAAGGGCTCTGCCCTTGTGAGCTTACACTCTTTATAGGATGAGGATGGAGATGAGAAGTTGGGTCACAGACGGTATGTACTAAGAATGACAAGTAGCCCGCAGCACTGGAGGGGACAGGTGGATGAATCGAGCAGCTGAGAATAGATTGGAGGGGTGCCAGTCTGTTTGCTGGTATCGCACAGGAGAGTTTTACAGTACTGTAGTTCGGAAGTGAGCAACACATTTATTCGAATTTTAGTGGTGTCAGGTGTGAGGGAACGCTGGGTGTGGGGGATGTTTTTGAGTTGGGGATGATGGGCCAGGGACTAAGTGGAGAGGTGGTAATGAGCTCTGAATGGCTGCTATTTGTATAGCTGCACTAAAGTCACACAGGGCAGTACTGGCACAAGTTATTTATGGTGCCCAGCCATCATTTGAGCATAGGGACCATTAAAGCAGGAAATAAAACTGAGAATTGTACTATCCTGTGTTTTGTTCCTGGGAGCATTTAGGATGCCCTGCTATGTGAGACCCACCAGATTGCCTATTAAACCTCACCTTTCCCTAATCCTATGGTGCATCCATGGGTTCTTGTCTAATCAGAGGCATATGCCATGCATTTTAATGATCAGCAATACAACTCTGTTTAGATGCAAAGCACGGCAATCGGGAGCAAGAGCATCCAGTTTCCTTTAGATTGAGGAGCGCTTCTGCCTGCTCCTGCACCAGACCATCTGAATGGCTGAGCGCCTCAACCCAGAGATGCTGGGATGCAGCCATGATTGTTTACATCACCCAGGGAGCCACCCGTTTGGGATGCTCCATTGGAAGGCCAGCAGTTTTGTTCTGCTCTAAGTCCGTCCCAACACCATCACTCACTCAGCAGAGGCAGACATCTAGTTACAGGAGGTATTTGAACATTTAAAGCGGATCTTCTCCCCCCTGAGGAAGCACATACATTTTTGCTCACATCTGATTCCATCCATGCAGAAGCTGCTCTGGTGCCCCCTGTGCATGTGCTGTGCTTACACCCATCCAGCGAACACCATTGGTTACTGGGGGTCACATGGGCCATGTGAGAGCATCGTGGAAGCACATACCCAGTGGTTGTGCCCAATTTTTAGGTTTTAATAGAAACTCACAGGTAGTCCCACACAGCTGCTTTGCCCTATACTAGTAGTTTTAAACTTACCTGCATCATCCCCACGGCCGATCAGCTGCGAAGAACATTTGATGCCTATGTATCCTTTTTTATTGTTTCTCGGACATTTTCCGGTGGGGTAGGTCTTTTTTGACTGCAGGTTCACTTTAAAGTGGAACAAAACCCAGCGTTGCCAGCCCTGGAATCTGAAAGATTCCAAATCTGGATGTCCCACTGTGTGCCACCCCACCGGGGTGCAGCAAATCTTACCTGCTTCCTGGCTACCTAGTCTATGTAATTCCTGCATCTTTGTGCTGTAAGCACGCTCCTGCCCCCACCTATGAGATAGAGACAGGGAACACCCACTGCTCGGGGTTCAGCACCATATTTTTTTTTTCTACTCCCTTTTTTCCTCTCAGTGCAATTCAGCATCATATTTAGCTGTGCATTCTAACTATGAAGTAAATACTTGTGCTGTATCAACCCCTATGTGAACAGGTGGAGCACTATAGGGTAGATTCATGGTTGTGCGTCAACAAATTTGCAAACATTTTTTGGATCACCAAGTTGCACTCGGGCTTCCGCTCAATTCATGGCCCTCAAAATGAGATGCACATTTGTTTTTGCGCCAATTTGTACACTAGCGTTCACCAACATGCCAGTTTGCACCTGAAATTTCCGCTCACAAAAATGTGGGCCCCTAGTTTAGCAAAAAAGAAGATAGTTAAATTATTAAGCAATAATATGCACACCAAATAGAGGGGGGGGGGGGTAAAGAGAACATTTGGGACAAAAAAATGGGCCAAAAAACATTAAGGGTTAACTGGAATCAGAGTAGCCCCCCAAAAAATGGAGAACACAGGTTCTCCAGAGAATACACTCAGAAATGGCGAATAGAGCTTCGCAGAAAACACAGAAGCTGGAGAGAGCAAATCGCTATGGAGAAACAGTAAAGGAAAGGGGACAAACATGGGGGACCATCGGGACCAGTTAAGCACTTAGCCGGACAAATGCACGTGGGGCAGATCCATTTGCCCTTCAAAACAGCAGATTATCCTTGTGGAAGGCGCTATTTGTGCTTCTCCAGTGTGCTTGCCATTTGTTGCGATACGCACCTGCACCTGGTGTGCGCATGCAGCCATGAATCATGCACCTAGGTGCATGCAGAATCGTCTGCGCTCTGCCTGAGGCCCTTATTTAACAAGGGATAGCGCCAGGTAGCGACTGGTGAGGGAACGGTAATGACGGTCACCGCCACGAGAACGCAGGCTCCCCACCACAATCACACATTTATCAAGCCGATCCTGCTTAGCGACTGAGATAGCGCCATATAGCGACTCATTCATCATTATTCCAGCCTCACCCCACAGCGCCAGCGAGCGACCTTGAACAGCGACAGGTATGACCTCTCGCTACCTGGCGCTCTCCAATGCATTTCAATGGAACAATCTTTAAATAATCATAAATAATTATTAATTTTTTTTTTTTTTTTTAATGTGAAAAATTCCCACAAAAATTACCACTTCTGCAATGTTAGATATTTTTTTAAGGTAAAAAAATAATTCAAAAAAAATTTGTGCAGAATTGATATTACAGGTCTGATATTAATGTATTCATATTACAAAATGTTTTTATAAACTTGTTTTTTTTTGTTTCAAAAAATATGGTGGTTTGGGGGTTAAAAAACTACTTTTAACCCATCGCCGCCAGCGCTCTGGGGTTTAAACATGCATTTCACAGCGCAAGAATTTTATGAGCGTGATTTGTTAATGAATATGGTGGGAGCCGTTCGCTATGGCCATTCGCTATCATGCGCTCCTATACAGCGCGGAACCTGTCAAATAGCGACTCCTCACCCAATATTCAACATTACTGCACACCGACTGAGTCGCTGTCAACAACCGAACAACGGCCAAGCACAGCGACTACTAGCGGGCGCTCTGAAAATACTGCTACAGTCGCTTATCTGTCGCTACCTGGCGCTATTAATGAACCGGCCTCCCCGTGTTTTGCGCACTGACCATGAATCGCCCCTTATATGATACTCCTAGTAACTTTTTCCATTTTTCCATGATAGGAGCAGTAGTAATGCTTGATGTCTCTATTCCACAGCTGGGGAGCACAGCCTATCCACTCTCTACGGGAATTGGAGTATGGTTGATTATTGTAATAGTAAGGGTGAATTGCTATGTCACTTTTATGTATTAAATTATTTATACATCCTCCCTGCACACACACATGCTACAGTTTGGCAAAATGCCTGTGCCTGGTAATATTTGTTTGTAAATTTGTATACAAATATTACCAGCTTATTTTTAGGGCTCATTCACATAGACATTATACCAGACTGTGTTGTGTGTGTACACATAGTGTGGCATACCTACCTACTTTTCAGGGTGGGAAAGAGGGACATTTGTTAAATTAGGCCACGCCCCCTCATTGATGGATGGATACGAGGTAGAGTGTAACAGTTACAACAATATAAACACTTGAATTGGCAAATTAATCAGTTATTGGTGCAGATCTGCATGTTACACCTCAAAGAGGGGCAAAGGAGTACAACAAGGGACAGGTGGACACAGACTCAAAAGAGGGACAGTCCCTCCAAATCAGGGACACTTGGGAGGTATGGTGTTGGGAGGTTGTATAAATAATAGTCATTTCCAGTGGAGGTCCCCAATTATCCCAGTCTGACACTGTGTCCACTTCTTCAGCCTGCTGGACAGGCCTGGTGACTGTGGAAGTGCTGCTCCTGGTGGGGGAACGGAGGGGTGAGTTGAAATTAGGGAAGCCCTATTTTTTTTATTTTATTTAGCCAAATTGGGCTCAGCATTGGAAAGGGGCATTTTACGGCAGGGTTTACATGTGACTGACTGGCGCTTTTAAGCAGACCTACACCAATCCCGGCCTGGCTTGGCAGCTTTGCCCTATGCATGGTTTAGGTGTGCTGAAAGACTAATTCCAATCTCACATAACAAAAATACTCACTTTTTCCAGGACTCTATCAGCTTTCAAACTGAAAACTGCAGCATGCAATATGGTGACCAAAAACTTATCAGTAAGAGGTGTTGAGTGATGGAATCCCATTGTAAAAAGGTGCAGCTTAGTATCTACTAGAGAGATATGCAAAAGGTTAAAATAAACCTAAATGTACTCATGCAACTTGGTGGCAGGGAGGGTCCTGGTCCACAGGGACATTAAACGCAGGGAGATGACTAGATGTCATCATCTGACTCACCCTATAAAGCCCCCCCCCCCCAAGGTGGGCAGTGAGATTGCAGAAGCCGGTGTGTGGGGCAGGGAACGGCTTTCTCTGTGCCACTGAAAATCGGATGCCCCCCAGGGGAATCGGATGCCCCCCCAGTGCTGGATCCCGGATGGAGGTGAGTGGCTTTTTTTTTTGCCCGCAAACCTGTTTTACCAACAGCCACATCAATTTTACAGGCTTGGCAGTCAGCAGTAGGAGAAGCAATGCTGAATAATCTACGTCTTGGCATTTAAAGGGTTAAACTAACTATTTTTGGGAGGGAGAACAACTTAAACTAGTTTGTGGGTGATTGGTCTGTTGGAAGAGTGGCCTATTTATGAGATTTTTGAGGATTAAATGTCACAGCATTTTTTGCTATCCATAGTAGCAAGTAGCATAGCCCCCAAGTGTCCCCCTTCTCGCAGGACAATCCTGCTTTGGTGCTCTTGTCCTGTTTTCCCATGCCAGTAGTCTTTGTCCCTCGCTGTCATCTCACTGGGGCCGGTCCCGCACTGTCATGGCGCCGACCCCGAATGTGTGATTCAGCTCACACATCTTCCAGGGACGGCGCTGTCTGCTGTTTTTTTTTATTTTTCCTCACATCAGTTCATTGGAGGTCCAGTGGGAGGATCAGGGCGGGGCACCTGAGCTGGCGCCACACCATTGGCTGAAGCTGGCACCGCTCCTGTTATAGGAAGGAGCCGATTTGTGCAGGGGCAGGGCTACAGAACAGCATGGCACTGCTGACAGAAGCAGAGGAGGGCCATTGGCTTGGCTGCATGTGTGTGGGGAGGGGGCTTGGCTGTATGTATGTAGGGGGCTTGGCTGTATGTGTGTAGAAGGGCTTGGCTGTATGTGTGTGGGGGGACTTGCCTGCTTGTGTGTAGGGGGACTTGCCTGCATGTGTGTGGGGGGACTTGCCTGCGTGTGTGTGTGGGGGGGGGGCTTGCCTGTGTGTGTGGGGGGGCTTGCCTGCGTGTGTGTGTGGGGGGCTTGCCTGCGTGTGTGTGGGGGGGCTTGCCTGCATGTGTGCGTGGGGCTTGCCTGCGTGTGTGCGGGGGGCTTTCCTGCATGTGTGTGTGGAGGGCTTCCCTGCATGTGTGTGTGGGGGGGGCTTGCCTGCATGTGTGTGTGGGGGGGCTTGCCTGCATGTGTGTGTGTGGGGCTTGCCTGCATGTGTGTGTGGGGGGCTCGTCTGCATGTGTGTAGGGGGGCTTGCCTGCATATATGTGTGTGGGGGGGGCTTGCATGCATATATGTGTGTGTGGGGGGGCTTGCATGCATATATGTGTGTGTGGGGGGCTTGCGAGCATATATGTGTGTGTGGGGGGCTTGCCTGCATATATGTGTGGGGGGCTTGCCTGCATATATGTGTGTGTGGGGGGGGGTTGCCTGCATGCCTGTGTTTGGGGGAGTCTTGGCTGCATGTGTGTGGGGGGGTTGGCTGGGTGTGTGTGGGGGGCTTGCCTGCATGCGTGTAGGGGAGCAGCTTGCCTGCCTCATAAGTAGGTGTAGCTCTGGCCCCAGTCACATGCTCCAGGGATCTTCCATAAATAATGTTGGTGACTGAGCCAGTGCTCAACCAATCCATTAATTCTACTACTGCTATTTACCCAAAGAGTAAGAGCAATTGTAAACGGACATTCAGTGGGACAGTCTTTCCCATAATGACAGCAAAGGGTGATATTTAGGTGTCCCCAGAGTCGTTGGGAGGACTGTGGGACAAAAGCCCTGCATGCAGTATCTTGGGAGGGGTCACGCTAGTTATAGGAAGCATAAGTGCTCCTCAAATGCTGAAAATCCCGGAATAGGGCGATGGTGTTGCTATAGCTATTACCGCTATCACAACCTAATTGGGGGGCAGTGTGAATGCCGCCTGACAGTGAGCTCCATCACACGGAGGGGGGGAGGGGGGCAGGAAGCTAACCTCACCTAACCCATACTCACCTTTTCCTAGAAAAGCTCCATGGGGGGGGAGATAACGAACTAACACCCTTAACCCATAAACCATAAGTGAACTCAGCATAAGAGAGATACTCACATTTTCCTAGCAGAGCTCCATCTGATGGGGGGGCAGGAAACTAACTTCATCCACCCCCTCACAGTTTTAATGAGCCCTACATTAGAAAGATTAATTCATTTTCATAGCAAAGCTCTATCTGATGGGGGATAGGAAACTACCCAAACCTATCCCCTCACACCATCAGTGAGCCCGGCATTAGTGAAATATTTACTTTTTTCGAGCAGAGCTCATTCTCCTGAGTCAGGAGTCTTAGCTCCCCATTACACTAACCGCAAGCCCTGCATTAAAAAGATACTTAACTTTTCATAGAATAGTTCTACCTTATGGGGACAGAAAACTAACATCACCTACTCCCTCAAACTATCAGTGAGTCCTGCATTAGAGAGAGACTCACCTTTTCCTAGCAGAGCCCCATTGGACAGGAGGCGCTGGCCTTTGCAGTGTGCAACTGTTCCTGTCCTCCGACAAACAGCACTTCATAAGAAAAAAAGGAACTCCCAAATTTAGTGCTCACAGGCAGGGGTAGTAGGGGAGTTAAAGCGGACCAGCACCCACGAGGCACAGGGTGCGGACCTAGACTCTCCCTGGCACAGAGCTGCCTGGAATGTTTAGGGCCGCTTTAAGATCTAATAATGGCTATAATGCCTTGATGGCAGCCCCGGGTTATCCAATGGCTTTTAATAAACGTTATACTGAAAACCGCCTGACCACTCCCAGCGCCCCAAGCAAAGGAGAACTTGCCGGGTGTTTTTGTTTCTCAGATGAAAGATGAATGAACAAAAAATGGTTCCCTTTAAGTAAAATCACATGATATCAAATACAAATATGGCTAAATCAGGGGTTAACTAGTGGCCCGCCCACATCTGCTGAGTGGCATTGTCTGTGCATTTGTGCGCCATCCCTGTGATTTATTGGTCCCATCAGATAGGAAATTGCTTCCATGCTTCTTTTTTTTTTTCTAAAGAGGAAGTGTCTTTTTTTTTCTCCGGGACCCATATGCACGCCAGACATTGCAGAGACATGGCATTCCAGAATGATGATTGGATGACACAACAGTCCATAAGCTCTCATAGCAGTTACTATTTCACCTCCTGTCCCCAGTTTTACATTTCCTACCACGTTCGACTTTTTATTATTCCCCACTGGGCCACCTTCAGGAACGTATGGGGCCTCATATAGCCAAATAGCCGAGGCGTAACTAACTGTGGTCGGGCCTCGGTAGGGACAATAAATGGGCTCTGTCATGGCTCATACAGTTCCCTTTTAGCCTACTAAACACTGCAACAGACAGGCAGTGTGTCTGCACATGATGCGGTGTGAGCACAAACCTGATAAATATGGAGGAAGAGCAACAATGGTAGGACCCTGTACCCCCTGTAGTTACGCCCCTGAAAATGGGGGCCCCATCCCACTTATATCACCTTGTAGCCACCATACCATTACAGCATACTGTACAAGCCAAGGGCTCCTTTACCTTCTCGGGACCCATCATACCATCCATTTGTCCAGTGGCCCCACATCCAATCCTGTGAACTTCCCACTGCTTCCAAGGCCCTCTTTATGCCACCATGCAAACCACCCATCTATACTATGAACAGGTCCAAGTTAACTCTGAAGGAGGCCCCTGGACAGAAAGTCTAGTGGAGGCCCCCTCAAAAAATCATAGAGTAACCGCTGCCCTTGTTAACCAGTGGAGGAAGACCCAGGCAAGAGCCCTGGTTCACCCTCCTTTAAGCTCCATGTGCATTTTGCTGGCTAAGCCATTTATTGACCCCCATGTTTCTCCCCCATCTTTAGCGTTTAGCTGTGGCAAATTTGTCTCTCCAGCTTCTGTGTTTGAGGCGAATCTGTATGCTCCAATCTGTAGTGGATTCCCTGTGATGGCTGTGATTTCCTTGTTTTTATGTGTGATGTTTTATTTTGGTGACATCTTGATTCCCGTTGACCTACAGTTTTGTGTTTCCTGAATGTTTGGTCCTGGATGTTCTCTATATTCCTCCCTCACTGCCTTGGCCACTGGTGGGGTTTGTTCTGCTTTAAGGATAGAATTACTATGAAACCTTATTTTTTATACCTGCCATGCATACCTGGGAGCGCGCCAAACTACAGGGAACCCGGGGGTGCAGCAGCTATACAATGCCTCGGGGCAGGCTAGCAGGTTTTAGGGTTTTGATCTACTTTAAACTACACCCCTGACACACCTATCACCCAGTTAACTGGTCTCCAAGGTTAGGGTTCCCTGAAAATATTGAAAAAATAGCAAGTGATAGTGGAAGTGTGATACATGAATGAGCTGACAACCAGGCTACGGTCCCTACTCTTACTATACATGCCAGTGCTTGCCTGTATAATGCCAATCCAAACATGTTCCTTGCCTGTATACAAACAATGCAACATTTTACTTACTTTACATTACTTACCTGTAAAAGAGGAAAGATCATTTTTACTTGCCTGTATTCAAACCTGGACGATTTATACATGCAAGAAATTGCTGCTGTTCAGCTAAGCCAACCAAGGCAGGCTAACGGGGCCCCTGAGGTAGCTGTAGTGCTGTAGCTGTAGCGCTACTCACTTCTAGGTACTAATGATGGGAGGTGCCAGAGGAGTGAGACTACACACTAGATACATACATCCTTTTACCCTCTGCACATTCACTTAAAATCTAGATGCTAGCTAACACTTGTTAAAACGGGGGATTTTGTTAAATACATTGCAATTATTTTATCTTAAAGTGGACCAAAACTCAGGCTTTTGACTGTCCCCCCCCCCCCCCCCCCCGGGAACCCCGCTGTGTGAAACCCCCCAGGACGCCGAGATCAGCTCACCTCTTCCGGTCCCACAGAACATCTAAGAGCAGCGGCTCTGATGGCCGAATCCTCCGCTTCCCTCTAACAGGGAGCGTGTCCGTGCTGGCCATTCAATGCCTGGCGTGGGCACGCGCCCTGCTAGAGGGATAGCTGGATGCGGCCGCTGCTTTTAGACGCGTCTGGTACCGGGAAACCAGGTAAGTAAATGGGGCGACCTGGGGGGTTTCACACAATGGGGCATCCCTGTTCCTGGGGAAGCAAGTATGCCTACTCTGGAGTCTCAGAGGTTTTGGTCCACTTTAAATGTTGCATCTCCAGTGCAGCTCCCCTACACTGGCTTAGCTGAACTGCAGACAAGTATACTATGGTTCATTGATTGTATACCAGCAAGTAAAACACTGTATTCATACAGGTGAGCATTAATAGGGATTAATAGGGTAGAAAAACTACCTTTGTGTGGTTGGCCAGTTTATATATGGATTGCAATATATGTTAACTAATTCTTTTGATTGAATTGATTTGGAATTATTTACATTTGTGTTGTAGATCATTATGGGGTTCAGTGTCCCACATTAGCATGGGGGGGGGGTTGCAGGCTTGTATTTAAAACAGTTGTTTGTTGTGTCAAACAGCCAATGAATATTAGAGATCAGCTCGCATGATGGTCAGCCATTTTCATAGCCCTGTGGCTTCCTGAAGCAGTTCTGCTTCTAAATATGAAATCAGATTTCACTTCCCCCGTGCTCTGCTCCTGCGTTGAATCAGACGCGTGTCCTTTCACGTGCACAATTTGTTAGTTATAGGTAGTGCACACAAACAATTCCTGTGTCCTTTCACGCCCGTCCCTAACTGCTAGAGAGCTGCTTTATGAGCAATCTGTTGCTTGGGGAGCTGGTTGTCAGGCAGGAACAGCACATGTGCGGCTCACGCTTTTATTTCAAGACAACAGAAACACAAGTATACACACTCACCCCCTCCCGTCTTAAGGGGTGTTCTATTGTGCAACTGGCTGGATGTTTTGAAGTGAAAATAAAGTTAAAAAATGCTTAGGGTCCATTTACACCCCCCCTCCATTAACAAGCCTGAAGCTGGACATTGATACTCACTTTTTTTCTGTTCCTGGGATGTAGCAACCACAAACTGCACATCTCTATCAAGGGCAAGTGGGCATGTGTGCACATGGAGGATTGAGGATCTGGTGAGTAACAATGGATGCCCACTCCTTGAGGCATTCCGAATTGGGATGTGTGAATCCCCCTGGATCCCCCATTTAACGTACCTGCTCCCAGAGCCATAAGCCCTCGCCGTGTCTTGGCGCCACAACCACATCCCGCTCACCTCTAGCTGCAAGGTCACACGACAGCTAGAAACTCAGCAGGGAATGTGTCTTGGTGCAGCAGTCACATCCCCACTTACCTCTAGCTGTGAGGGTACCTGTGCCAGGCCTTTCTGAAAGACACGCCACAGCTAGAGTGAGTGAAGATGCACTCGGCCCGCTCGGGTCCTTTCTGCTCAGTGGCTAGCACAGCCGAAGGGAGCCTAGGCGAAATTGAACATGCTGTTCAGCCAATCAGCATGCTAGGATTTGGCCACTCCTGCACCATGGGAGCAACAGGAGGGGTGTTTTAAGGCGACCTAAATGGATACACCCAGCAGGGCAACCCAAATCAGAATGCACCGCCTGGGAGGAACAATACCCGAGAGAGGGAAATTCCTAGGTGTTGTTTCTCTTTAACACGCCAGCCAGTCTACAATTGAGGTGGAAGTATAAACATTTGACTTTCAGGGCCACCAGAGGAAATAATTCTTAGGGCCCACCTGAGAAAATAGTTCTCGTGGCCCACCGGAGAAAATCATTTTTAGGGCCCAACAAATGAAAATCATACTTGTGGCCCACCAGAGAAAATAATTCTTAGGGACCAACAGAGGCAATTATTCTCAGGGCCCACTGGAGAAAATAATTAAGGTGCACCAGAGGAAATAATTCTCAGGGCCCACCGGTCTAAAGGAATGCTAGGGGATGAGGCCGCTTCTACGCCTTATTACCGATATCTGTGTTTAAACAGAGCCATATGCCCGGCCTATGGCGCGGACTGGGCACCCCAAGTGCAAGAATCAGGCTAGTGAAATTCCCTGGTTTTCTTCTGCTTTAAGGTAAAGACCTTTTTAAAGTGGACCAACACCCAGGATTTTGACTTTCCTGGGTTTTGGTCCACTTCGGCGGGGCACCCCGATCGGGGGTGCCCCGCTGTGTGAAACCCCCCAGAAACCCCCAAAAACTCACCTCTCCCCGCTCCCACGTGAACGCCGCAGCCAATCCCCGCCAACGTCCAGGCGGGGGACAGGAACGTCCAAGCCGCTTCCGCCGCCGCCGCCTCCCGCGCGTCACTCTCGGTGCACGCGCCCGCGTCGGCCATTCACAGAGGGCCGGCGCGGGCGCACGCACGTCTGGAGGGGCGCGCGGGAGGCGGCAGCGGCGGAAGCGGCGGCGGATCAGGTAAGGTCTTTTTGGGGTTTCTGGGGGGTTTCACCCCGCGGGACATCCCGATCTCGGATGTCCCGCGGGGTGGGAGGTGATCGGCCCGGGAATCTTATAGATTTCCGGGCCGATCACCCCTGGGTGTTGGTCCACTTTAACACCTTACCTGTTTTATGTTAATGTATATGTGTGTGTGTCTTGTTTTGTCCTTGTTTTTCATTATGGCGCAATTCATATGTGTGTGTTGTTGTGTTTAGGGCAGAGATATTTGGGGGCGTCTGCTTGTCCTGTTTTTATCCTCAGTGGCCTTGAACTCTGTTTTGAAGCATCCTACCCCCCCCCCCCCCCACCCTTCTTATCTGTCCCGGTTGTAGGAAGGGGATTATATGTGAAGTGCACTTGGCCGGACGCTGGGTTGATAATACCAGGAAGCGCTTAATGGCTCCACAACAAAAGCTTGTCTTCTCTGTCCTGAATCAGCGCAGCAGATGGCTGCTGATATGGAATAGCCTCAGAGAGTGCGTGCAACGCTCTCCGGGTGGGCCGCACACTCCACACAACTTGTAACAAAACTAAGTCTGTTGTGTTATGTAAGGAAGGAGGACACAGAACATTCTTAGCCAGAACGGCTGAACGCCGCTGTCTCCTTGTGTGACAACAGTTGTATTATGCGAAAGAGACACAGCCAGTACTGAGTGCTCATTGAGTCCTGAAATTCATTATTCATTAGCCAAAACGCTATACATCCAATTATTATTGCCACTAGTGGACCAGCGTTAGGGCGAGCGCTGCGCGCCCATCTCGCAGCACTTCCCTCACCTCCATGGCTGCTCCCAGCTGGCTTCCTTCACCTCGTGCTGCCTCCTGGCATGGTCAGGTGCACGCAAGTCCCCGTCCACTAGAGGGCGCGCGCGCCGGATTCCTGAAATTTAAAGGGCCTGTACAGCACTGATTGGTGCCTGATCATCCAATCCTGCATCCACTTCCCCTATTTAAGGGGCACTTCCTTTTGCATCAGTGCCGGATCTTGGTCTTCCTTTGCATGCAGAAAGTCTGTTGTTTTCAGGATTGCTCACCCGTTTACCGACCTCTGCCTGTCCCCGACGCTGAGCCTTCGCTGCCCGTCCCGACCTTGGCTACTTACCTTCGACCTCGAGATTGTGCTGCCAGCCCTGATCTCTGCTTGAACTTTGACATCGCCTTTTGCCTGCCTCCTTTGTTTCACGCATCACCTCGGCTGACTGTGTGGCTGAGCCGCCATTGGGGGTAGCGACCTGGGGGTCACTCGCCGCTGCAAGACCAACCTGCGGCGGGCTCTGGTGAATACCGGTGGCCTCTTAGACTCCGCTCCCCTGACACGGCACTCGCTATCAGTAACATAGTCACAGTGGATCCACACCTGTGCCGCCATACCCGGCCCATGACAGTAAGATCCGGCCATGGATCCCGCTGAGGTGCCACTGCCTGATGCCACTGAACTACTGGCAATAGTGGTTATGCAGTCTCGCCAAATTAACCAGCTCTCCGCCATGATTCAGCAACTCTTATCGATTCAGCAACAGCAATTGCCACCAGCTGCCCCGGTATTGCCGTCACAGCCTCCAGTAGCATCGACTTGTAGAATCCGTCTCTCCTTGCCAGCTAAGTTTGACGGGGATGCCAAGTTATGCCGAGGCTTCCTTACCCAGTGTTCTATGCATTTGGAAATGTTGGAGGACCAATTCCCCACTGAACGTGCTAAGGTGGCCTTTGTTATTAGTCTGCTCTCAGGAAAGGCTCTGGCCTGGGCTACCCCATTATGGGATCGCAAGGATCCAGTCACTTCCAATATACTCGCCCGGGCCTCATCTGCAGAAACAGCCCTTTTGAACTTGGTCCAAGGCAACCTGTCTGTTGGTGAATACGCCATTCAGTTCCATACCCTGGCATCTGAACTGTCTTGGAATAATGAGGCCTTATGTGCCTCCTTCAAGAAGGGATGATCTAGCCGCACATGATTTGCCGTCATCTTTGACTGATCTCATCCATTTGGCCACACGCATCAATGTGCGTTTTTCTGAAAGGCGTGAGGAACTGGAAAGAGACTCTCAGCGCCCTAGGAGGGCATCCCGTTTGGCTCCTGTGTTTCAACATCCTTTGACCGCACATGCGCCCTCCAGTGAGGAGGCCATGCAGGTGGATCGATCCCGCTTAACCCAGCTGGAGAGAACTCGCAGGAGGAATGAGAATCTTTGTTTATATTGTGCTGGCTCGGAGCACTTCCTGATAGACTGTCCTATTCGCCCGCCACGACAGGGAAACGGGCGCACCTAGTGAATGTGGGAGAGGCGTCCCTAGGTGTGTGTGCTACCTCTCCACGGCTTACGGTTCCTGTACAACTTACCGTCGCAGTTACCGTCTCCTTAAACCTGACTGCCTTTTTGGATTCAGGTTCTGCAGGAAACTTTATCGAGGCCTCCTTGATTAATAAATATAACATCTCTGTGAACCGACTCGCAAAGCCTCTATTCATCGCTTCGGTTAATGGTGAAAGGCTTGATTGCACCGTGCGTTATCGCACAGTACCCCTCCTTTTAAGGATTGGACCTTTTCACCAAGAGAATATTCAGTTCTACATGCGCCCTCATTGTACCTCTCAGATTCTTCTCGGCCTACCCTGGCTTCAACTTCACGACCCCACTCTTGACTGGAATACCGGCGATATCAAGAGTTGGGGCGCAGGCTGCTACAAGAAGTGTTTGAAGTCCGTTCCTGGCAGACCTATTCCTGCCTCTGTTCCACTTCCCGGCCTGCCTGCGATCTATCAGGCCTTCTCTGATGTTTTCTGCAAAATGCAAGCGGAGGTACTTCCGCCTCATCGACCCTATGGTTGTCCTATCGACCTCTTGCCGGGTACCACTCCACCTCGTGGCAGAATCTATCCTCTCTCGGCTCCTGAGACACAGGCTATGTCTGAGTATATACAGGAGAATCTCCAAAGAGGCTTCATACAGAAGTCTTCCTCTCCTGCAGGCGCAGGCTTCTTCTTTGTGGCCAAGAAAGATGGCTCTCTTCGCCCTTGCATTGACTACCGTGGCCTCAACAAGATTACCGTCAAAAATTGTTACCCTTTATCTTTGATTTCTGAACTATTTGATCCACTTCGTGATGCCAGGATCTCCACTAAACTCGACCTGAGAGGGGCCTATAATCTGATACGTATACGTGAGGGCGATGAGTGGAAGACCGCCTTTAACACCCGCGATGGCCACTTTGAATACTTAGTGATGCCCTTTGGACTTTGCAATGCACCCGCCGTATTCCAGGAATACGTGAACGACATCTTCCGGGACTTGCTTTACTCCTGCGTGGTAGTGTATCTGGATGATATACTCATCTTCTCTTCTAATCCTGAAGAACATCACCGCCACGTCTGGCAAGTCCTGTCTCGCCTCCGCCTACATCGCTTATACGCCAAGTTGGAGAAGTGCATATTTGATCAGACCACTCTACCATTTCTTGGGTAAATAGTTTCTGGTCAAGATCTCCAAATGGACCCCAGCAAGTTAAAGGCAGTGTTGGACTGGCCACGTCCTTCTGGCCTATGGGCTATCCAACGCTTTTTGTACTTCGCTAATTATTATCGCCAGTTTATTCCCCACTTTTCGACTATAGTTGCACCTATTGTGGCTCTCACGAAGAAGAACACCAATGCCAAGTCGTGGCCTCCTCAGGCTGAAGAGGCCTTTAATACACTTAAAAATGCCTTCTCTTCTGCTCCGGTGCTTTCAAGACCAGATCCAGCTAGACCTTTTGCCCTTGAGGTAGATGCCTCCTCCATTGGAGCTGGAGCCCTGCTTACTCAGTAGCAAATCTGCTACTGGCAGGACTCTCGCCTGCGGTTTCTTTTCGAAAACGTTTTCTCCGGCAGAGAGGAATTACTCCATTGGAGATCGGGAATTACTCGCCATCAAGTTGGCATTGGAGGAGTGGAGACATCTCTTGGTAGGTTCTGCCCATCTTGTTACCATCTTTACCGACCACAAGAATCTGTCTTACTTAGAAACTGCCCAGCGGTTAAATCCTTGACAAGCCCGATGGTCGTTATTTTTCGCCCGTTTCAACTTTCAAATCCACTTCCGTCCAGCCACCAAGAACATCAGGGCGAACGCCCTTTCTCGCTCTTCAGACGTCTCCGGGTCAGAATCCACTCCACAGCATATTATCTTTCCTGAATGCCTAGTCCCACTTCTCTGGTACAGACACCTCCTGGAAAGACCTACGTGCCTCCTCGCCAACGTTGCAGAATATTAAAATGGGGACATTCTTCTCATGTAGCTGGCCATGCTGGTATCAGAAATATTGTTCTCTCATTTCCAGATATTATTGGTGCCTTCTCTAGTGAAGGACATGATGGAATTCATTCAGGCTTGTTATATCTGCGCACGTGACAAGACTCCTCGCCAAAGACCTGCTGGCTTACTTCTTCCCCTACCTATCCCAAATACTCCATGGTTACACATCGCTATGGACTTTATTACTGACCTTCCTTCTTCGCATGGCAACACCGTTGTTTGGGTAGTAGTGGATAGGTTTTCTAAGATGGCGCATTTTACACCTTTGCCTGGCCTTCCTTCGGCTCCTCAGCTGGCGAAACACTTCCTTATGCATATCTTACGACTTCATGGGCTGCTTGCACACATCGTGTCTGACAGGGGAGTACAATTCGTTTCTAAGTTTTGGAGGGCTCTTTGTAAACAACTGAAGATTAAGTTGGACTTTTCCTCTGCTTATCATCCCCAGTCAACCAAGTGGAAAGAGTTAACCAAGTCCTCGGCCATTTTCTTCCTGCGCCTCAAGATGATTGGGTCGACCTTCTGCCCTGGGCGGAATTTTCATATAACTTTAAGGATTCTGAATCTACAAGAAAATCCCCGTTCTTTGTGGTGTACGGTCGTCATCCTCTTCCGCCTCTGCCCTTGTCCACGTCTTCTGAAGTACGCACCGTGGAAGAACTCACACAGGATTTTTCCACCATCTGGCAAGAAACTCAACGTGCTCTTTCTCAAGCTTCTGCTCATATGAAAATGTGCGCTGATAAAAAGAGAAGAGCTCCTCCTGTTACTCTCCTGGAGATAAGGTGTGGCTTTCGGCGAAATACATCCGCTTCCAAATTCCCAGCTACAAACTGGGTCCCCGCTTCCTGGGTCCTTATAAGATCAAGCAACAGATCAATCCGGTTTGCTATAAGCTTCACCTTCCAGCATTTCTTCGTATCCCTAACTCCTTCCACGTCTCTCTTTTGAAGCCAGTAGTTTGCAATCGTTTTTCTCCGAAAATCCTGGAACCCGCTCCAATTTCTGGTACCGCGGACGTTTTCACGGTGAAAGAGATCCTGGCCTCTAAGGTCTCCAGAGGCAAAAGATATTTTTTGGTCGATTGGGAAGGCTGTGGTCCAGAGGAAAGATCTTGGGAACCCGAGGAGAACATTCTGGACCATAGTCTCATCTCGGATTTTCTGATTTTCTTAGTCCCAAGAAGAGGGGGAGACCCAAGGGGGGGGGACTGTTAGGGCGAGCGCTGCGCGCACATCTCGCACCATTTCCCTCACCTCCATGGCTGCTCCCAGCCGGCTTCCTCCTCCTTGTGCTGCTTCCTCGCATGGTCAGGTGCACGCACGTCCACTAGAGGGCGCGCACGCCGGATTCCTGAAATTTAAAGGGCCTGTACAGCACTGATTGGTGCCTGGTCATCCAATCCTGCATCTACTTCCCCTATTTAAGGGGCACTTCCTTTTGCATCAGTGCCGGATCTTGGTCTTCCTTTGCATGCAGAAAGTCTGTTTTCAGGATTGCTCACCTGTGTACCGACCTCTGCCTGTCCCCGATTTAAAATCAGTTTTGGAGTAACCGCAATGCCATGGCAATGCATGAAAAGTGGAGTGCATTGCCCTACAAAGAATGGGCTCCAAACAATAGCAGAAAACATAAAAATTTAATAAATACATACATTTAAAAAAGAAATAATAAAATATTACTTTTTCAACAGGTGTCAGAGGCCAATTTAGGGGTAACATCAGGGCCATTGCCCTGCACAGAATGGGCTAGGAAAAGTACTCAAAATAATAACAGAAAACAAAAAAAAATTAAATACATAAATAAAATAAAAATGAAATATACATTTTTTTTTTTTTACAGATGTCGGGGGGCCAATTTGGGGGTAACACGAGGGCGAAAGTACTCAAAATAACAACAAAAAAATGTATTTGTTTATATATTTTTTGGGGGGGTTTTCTAACAGGTGTCAGGGGGAGGAGCAGGTGTGGTGGTGTAAGTGGAAAGAGGTGGTGGAAGAGGCAGAGGAACAACAACTAGCCCCTCAAAAAGAAATCCATTCATGGCAAACAAATAATGTACAAGTTAAAATATGAGAGAGTTTATTGAGTAAATGTAAAAAACAGTACAAGCCAAAAGAGAAATGCAGATCATCCCAGGACATATGTATTAATAACACAGCAGATCAAATGCTATTCCAAGTAATGGGATGCGGGCAAGCTGAATTAGCCACCCATAATTAACAAATTAGAAGTAAAAATCAATAACCAATACTAATAAAAATGAAGGGAGCTTACCCGCATGCACACCTATGCGCTTGCAAAGTCATTACACTGCTTCTTCGGGATTTACTGATGACTCCTGTCTGCTAGCATCTCCTTTAGCGGCACTTTTCAGATTGCGATTGGCTGATCTCAAAGGTGCCACAGCGACAAGGTGCAGCCGGCTGGCCACATCCCCGACACACTGTTCAGGCACCCAGACATTCAGAAGGGCGTGCATGACTGAAGGGAAGCTGGGGATGCTGCCACCGGTGGAGATTGCGTCACGAGACCTGCTAGGATTAGGTAGGAATACCGACGTCCCGGAGAGTTTCACTCAGAGTGCATCCGGTGTAGGATGCCCCGAGGGCAGGCTAGCGACCGGGCCTGGAATCTTTTTAGATTCCAGACCTGGACACGTGGGTTATGACATACATACTATGGCCTCCATTCATCAAGAGCTGAAAAAAATTCTCATGGTAGTAAAAAATTCATTTCAGGAGAAAAAAGCCTGAGAATGTCACTGTTAATGAATCGCCAGTTAAGAAGACAATGAAAGTTAATGGCACTTTCTTACTCCAGAGAGAAGTAGTGAACTTTTTACTCCTTTTTACACTGTAGTAAAAAGTGCCATTGACTATCATTGTCTTCCTAGCTGGTGATTCATCAACAGTGAAATTCTGATTAAATGAATTTTTTACTACCATGAGAATTTTTTTCAACTCTTGATGAATCAAGGCCTATGTTACTGTCAGGCCCTGTAGGACACCCCGCCTTCAGGTGAGTGTGCAACCCATGCCTCACCAGACACGGTTGCCGCCAGGATTTAGATGGCACAAAGGATGCAGACTTACAGGGTGAAGGCAGATGAACCAGGGACCAGGCTGGGTGGAAGTGGGGCTGACTGAGGTCATACACGGAATTGACAGTCCTTTGGATTCGGGCGTTCCAAGGGGATACATAGGAGAATGGTCAGGGACAAGCCGGGTTGTCAGAGGGTGTGCAGTACAGATGGGTAGACAAGCTCGAGATCGCCCCAGGCAGTGATCAGACAAAGCACAAGTAGGCAACAGATAATCAGAATTTAGCTGGTGGTACTATAACATCCAGCAAAAAGCTATAACAGGAAATGCATGCTGGGAGAGGCCTGGTTTTTTGTGGCCATTGGCCAATCAGGACAGGAGGCCAGAGTCGTCCCATTACCTTCACTCCAGCAATACCTGACCTGTAATAACTAGCAAAACATAGCCATAAAAGGAGACGGCATGCCTAAAGGCATGCCGGGGATGTGCAGCCATACTGACAGCCAGAGCACACAGAGAAGGTGATTAAACAGCATGTGGGGAAGCCGTGACAGTTACTATGTTAATAATAAAATAGTGCACATAAATCAAATACTAACGCTTATAAATAATGCATTAATTAATTAGGAATATTATGTAAATTTAATATTAGCAAAGTATTAGCTAAATAAATATGTAGATTCGATAAGTATGTTGGCTTATATCGACATGTGTAATGACATATTGGGCCAGTTATAAAAAGGATGCAATCCAAACACTGCAAAACGCTTTGCATAGGGCAGTAATGATGTACAGCTATCAATTGATCTTCACCATAATATGACAAATTGATCAACCAATTGGATTTCAATGGACTTGAAGAGAAGCTTTATCTTTGAGTGCCCCTGACTCCAATTATAGGTCTTCCATCCGAATAAAGTAAATGAATAATGTGACCACTCCAAAACACAAGAGAGGTGCATGATCCATAGAAACTACAAACATAGGTGAATGAAAAACAATCATTAGGTATGAATCAATACAATATATACTAACTTGCCAAATAAACACGTTTACCACCCCATGTGTGTGGCCACATGAGCCACACTCCTGTGTCAATCAACAAACAAGCATAAACAAATATGGGCAAAACCTGATGGTGATAAAACCCCAATTCAAATATGTGGGAATGAATGACCCACCCTGAACCAATCCAACCACTACCCACCCTAATCTATAAATTCTACTAAAGATGATGTGTCAGAGTCCTGGCTAAAACCAAACCTTAAAGTGGACCAACACCGAGAGGTGATCGGCCCGGAAATCTATAAGATTCCCGGGCCGATCACCTCCCACCCCGCGGGACATCCGAGATCGGGATGTCCCGCGGGGTGAAACCCCCCAAAAAACCCCCAAACACCTTACCTGATCTTCGGCGGCGGCCGGCCGCCGCCGCCTCCCTCGCGCCCCTGTAGGCGTGCTCGCGCCCGCGCCGGCCGTCTGCGAATGACCGGCGGGGGCGCGCGCGCGCCGAAAGTGACGCGAGGGAGGCGGCGGCGGCAGCCGCTTGGACGTTCCTGATCCCCGCCTGGACGTTGGCGGGGATTGGACCGTCCAGTCACGTGGGAGCGGGGACAGGTAAGATTTTGGGGCTTTCTGGGGGGTTTCACACAGCGGGGCACCCCCGATCGGGGTGCCCCGCCGAAGTGGACCAAGACCCAGGATAGTCAAAATCCTGGGTGTTGGTCCACTTTAATAATGGGTTACCCCAAAAGGGGGATTATAGGCGAAATCATCATTTAAACCCATTGGGATACGAGTTCTTAAGTTGAAAATCCATCTAGTCTCCTTTTACAATAATAATGACTATATTACCTCCCCTTATGCCAGTCTTGATGTGTTCTAACGCAATTAAAGTCAAGTCAGGTCGACTCATGTATTTTTCTAAGAAATGTGCTACTATAGGAGACACTACTCTATCTTCCCCACTATGAGGCCGATTCATTAATAGCGCCAGGTAGCGACAGATGAGCGACTGTAGCGTGATTTTTTCAGCGCCAGCCAGTATTCGCTGTGCTTGGCCGGCATTAGCTTGATGACAGCGACTCAGTCGGTGTGCGGTAATGTTGAATACGGGCTGGGGGGTCGCTGTTTCACAGGTCCAGCGTTGTATGTGAGCGCCTGACAACGAATGGCCAGAGCGAACGGCTAGCTTCATATTCATCAAAAAATGACGCTCCGAATGTGCTGTCGCTGTCCATTCCTTGTTTAAACCCCAGAGCGCTGGCGGCGATCTGTATTAACTAGTTTTTAACCCCTAAACAACCATATTTTTTGAATGTAACATTATACATGTTTTTAGAATCATTTTGTTATATGAATACATTAATCTCAGACCTGTTAGATCAATTCTGCACATTTTTTTTTTTTTTTTTTTTTTTTTTGACTTAAAAATAAATCCTAACATTGCAGAAGTGTTCTCCGATTTTTTGACATTAAAAAAATTAAAAAAAAAATTATTACCAATTAATCATGAATTATTATAGATTGCTCCATTGAAATGCATTGGACATCACCAGGGAGCGACAGCTCATACCTGGCGCTGTGAGGGAATTTGCAGCGGCGCTGTTCGGTCCAGGCGGCTTCATGATGAATGCTGCGCTAGCCGTCGCTCTCGCCGGCGCTAGCCTCATTTTGCTTGATAAATGCGTCATTGTGACCGCCGCCGGGCGTACTTGAGTCGGTAGTCGCCGTTAGCTGCCGCTACCTGGCGCTCGTCAGACACTACCTGGCGCTATCGCTTGATGAATAAGGGCCTATGTCTTTGTAAAAGCCGTATATTTGAGATGTGTTGCTGTGCCTACATAGTTTATTTTTTGTTCATTGTTTTTAAGTCCACATCCACAAGTAATAATATTACCCCAGACGTTTGTCAGTTAATGTATTGAAAGATACTGAAATTGTGTCCATCTAAACCACCTTTTACACTGCTCCTAGATGTTATATATGGGCAAACTGAGCAGCCACCACATGGATAACTTCCCAATATCCTATATCCTGTACCCAATGATGTTGTGGGTCTCATGTATAAGTTCTTACAATTATCACGTAAATTCCTGGATCTTTTGGCTATGATGGACGCATGCAGATAAAGATATTGTGTAAGCATGGGCTCTGTGTGTGTATGCGTGGAACTCAGTGATGAACCTAATTGGGTTCCTCTTTTTCTGAATTTTTCCTGTGCTTACACAATTCATCCCTGGATTTTGAAGCTGTCCGTTGATAGGCCTGTGTGAATACTCAGGATAACCCCGTCCAGGGAACCTATTTCTGAGCACAGCTGCTTGAGGCAGAGGAGGGGGAGAGGGCAGCCAATACTAAAACCACTCACTCAGGCACCGGCACAAATCCCATGGGATCCACACCTGGTTCATCTTAATGAGTGTAAGGATGTCCACATCGGCTGTGAATAGGAGGATCCTCTTGTCGGTGATGACACCCCCCTGCGAGGCTGCACATATGTTCTGGTAGGACACTTGCCACAGGGCAGGCCAGCACCTCCAAGGCATAGAGGGCAAACTCTGGCCACATGTCCAATTTAGCGACCCAGAAATTCAGTCATCCACCATGCAAGTCAAAGTCTGCATCCTGATACTACTGGCCATATCCGATGGTGGTGGACAATTAAATAAGGTGTTGCACATCATGCTCACCCATCCTTGTGAGGTGGTGCTGTTACCCCTGCTGCATTGGTGACGTGCTCCTCTTCCTCGGCCTCTTCCCGCCACTCTCAAAGCTCTCAAAGTCAGCTGGGAACTCCACCGATAGTGGGTCCACCAGAGTGTGTTTGTACTCCATTATCTTTCTATGCCGCTCCAGTGCTGGAATCAAGGAGGTAATGTCCTTATAGCAAGGCTCCAGCAGGGCGACTATGCAGGCAACTCTGTGGTCATTCCGCAGGCACTGGAGCACGTAGTGGCTCATTTGAGCCAGACTGCCCTGATTCAAGGAGAACTTGTTCTCAGTTTCAGGTGTCTTCTCCTCCTCCTGCTCCTCTCTCCAGCCATGCTCCAGTGACACCCATGTGCTGCACTGGGTGCCATCCTGCTGTCAGAGAAAGTCCTCCTCCCCCCCCCCCCCCTCCAAATCCTCTGAAACCTCCAAAACTACTCTGCTAGCTGGACAGTGGAGTACCTGGCTGCTGTCGGCCCAGCAACCTACCCTGCGAGCCAAGTGGGCACTGCCCTGACACCTGGGAAAATGGGCCTTCCTCCTCTGCTTCCACCTGTGCCAGCATCACATCCTCCATCATGGCCTGATTGTTTTCTTCAAGCAGGCAAAGGATGGGGATGGTAGCGCTGATGCTGGCATCATCAGCACTGACCATATTGGTGGCATACTGGAAGCAATGACGCATGACACAAATGGAGACCCACATATTGGTGGTGAAGTACTGTTGGTCTGCACTTTGACTCACCCAGGCATTTTGGAGCTGAAACTCCACCATTGCCTGCTGCTGCTCACATATACCTGGTTGGAAAGTCACATTTGAGGCGATGGGTGGGATGTCCGAAGTTCCTCTGTAATACAGACAGGCGAGCAGCAACAGGGTGGGAATGCAGAAACTGTGTGCACACGCCACGCACATTATGCAGCAGCTCCAGCATCTCTGGCCCAGGAAGCTCTGCACCACCTAGTTGAGCACATGTGCCAGGCAAGGGATGTATCTCCACCCAACTCGGCCCAAGGCTGCTACAAGGCTCCGCCCATTGTCACACACCACCTTGCTGGGCTTCAGATGCAGCAACAGCAACCACTTATCTGTGGTGCTCCTGGATGCCGGTCCACAGCTCTTGGGCAGTGTGGGGCCCAGATAGATGATTTTGGCACCGCCTGCTGCCATTTCTCTATGGCTGTGCTCAAAATGGTTGTGCAGGCCCTGCGCAGACTGAATCAAGAGGCACCAAATGATGTCCAGCAATCCTGGGTGGTGGAAGGATATGAGCCACAGTGCTTCGTGCCTTAGTCCTAGCCGCCACTACACTAAACCACTGATCCCTACTGTATCACCCAATCTGTAACATGTGGTATGGGCATAAAATCTGGACTGAGACTTTTTTAGCCACATGAAACCTAAAAAATACCAACATGGGTCAGTCCAACTACAGGGGTTTTGTGAACCTCATTTCACAGTATTCAAAGACTTAATGGCTTCAAGGTTTTATGGTGCACAACAAGACGGCACTGGAGGCTGGAATGGAGGTCTGCCCTCTTCAGCATTGAGTCATGCTTTTGTCTCAGATGCAGTGATAGCTGGAGATTGAGCTGGAGACCCCAAAGGCAAAGCCATGAAGAGGCGTTCACAAGGAAACATCAAACCTCTCCTAGTCCTGGGATTATAGTGTGCAGTGGCATGATGTATAGTAGCCAGGCCCCTCAAGTATTAGTCATCTTTTTTTTCAACTTGGTATAACATTGATTTGGCGGTGAAGAAAGTGGTATGGCCATTTCTCCAGTGTCCTAAGGACCATTTTTCACGCCTAAATATGCTACCATAGCCTGCAGCATCTCCGGACTTGCCTCCCATTGAGCACATCTGGGATGTCATTGGTCAACAATTACAATGTAAGCTGTCCTCAGCAATTATTAATGACTTGTGTGTATGCAAGTGCATTCAGGGTAGACGCGTGTACGTTAACCAGACAGCCATTACTAAAATAACACCAGTGATAGCATGGCAAGGCATGCAAGTGTGTATTTCTACACTCAACCATACTCGATAAATAGTTTTAATTATTTTACTTCCATGTTTTCATTATTTGCATATCATTAACACATCTATCAATCCTGTGATTCCTGTACTTTTCCTTACTGTTGTTGCCACTTTGGTCAGGTTTAAGTTGTTCTATTATTTGACCTTCTTGGAGATGTAGAGTTATAAGGTCGCCTGGGGACGCAGATGACTGCAATGTCTCCAGCTTCTCAGTGCCATTGTGGAAAGCACCAGGTGTGGAATTCAGATGACTTGTTTGTCTAAGTCTAGGGGAAAGTCCTGCTTGTCTGACATCAGGGGACTCATTGCTTCATAGCTTTGGTGTTTCCTATTTACCTTCTATTTTTTGTCACACAAATATCATGGCCTTCTTTAAACCCTGCAAAAATGTCACTTTTGGCTGTAATGTAATTTCCTCAGATTGTCATATAAAAACCTTCGTCATTCCCCAGAAACCAAACAAACAAGGTCTCTGTAATTCCTTTCATCGGCCCCGAGGGGCCAAAAATAAGGCATTAGCACCTATTGCTTTTCTAAAGCCTTTTCTTCCCTCTTTTCTTTGATTAGGAAAAGAAAATACCACGTTCTGTGTAAGGCATTGTCTCCATCAGATAATGGAGCCGCTGCACGATTGTTTGTACAGTATTACGGAGGAGAGATTATGTTTCCATGTTATGCCATCAACTTGATAAAAAATGTGCATATTGTGTGCTCCATAATTACTGATCCTTTAAGGGGAACTCCCATAAAAAATGTTTCACTCTCTTTAAGCAGGGGGATAGTGGTCAGGACTTACCGGTATTTCTGCCAAGGCCTCAAAGTTCTTGACCCGTGAAAGCATGGCCCTAGCTGCTCTAGCGTTCCCTTAAAAAGGGGGGGGGGGTATTGTCCTGTGTGGCTGGATGACGTAGGCTGAGGGGGTATTCATTTGGGTTGAGGGGGCAGTAAACTATATGAAATGGTAGCAGGAACTAGCAGCCCATCCACCCATTTATATAGAGAATGATTCTGGGGTTACCTTGAATCCCGTGGTGGTGTGGATGCGAGCCAGAGAAAGGCCTTTGTTGATTATGAGTGAAGAAAATCAATCCAAGGAACTATTTGTGGATTGGAAGGGGAGTTTATTGATGCTAAGTTTAGATTTTGTTGGCACTAATGGGTCTGTTATGGATTTAAGTAATATTCATAAGGTTGAGACATCTGTTTGAAACTGGGTATTTAGTTGAGTTAGGGCACACTTATGGGCTTACGAGGTGTTTACTAGGCTTAGTTCACCGTTTTGGATAAAGAATATAGATTTGTCTAGAAGTCCTTTGAGGTAATACCTAGTTCTTTCCCTTTTTCATTTTTTTTATAGATTGATGACCGCCTAGCCCCAGTGGCAGACTGGGGCCAAAAATCAGCCCTGGATTTTACCAGCCCCTGGCTGGCCCAAGACATACCTGCTGAGGCCTCCCCAACCATGATGCCGGGACTATAGCATTGGGGTCTGGGGTTCCTTGGCTTGTGGGTACAGTGGGACTGGGTACATGGGGCTGAGAGGGAGACCAAAGACAGAGATTGAATGTGTTAACGTGTTTAAAAACAGCAGTCCAACTGGCCCCAAAGCAGTGTGGTCCACCAGGCATTGTCCCAGGTCTCTCTATGGCCAGTCTGCCCCTTCCTAGCCCTGATTCCTTCTGGCTGTTGCACTATTGCTTCTGCTGGCTGATGATAAAAATAATGAGGGTGTTGTGGCACCCATTATAATTGCAAATTTAATTTCAAATTAGGCAGCACACCCTCATATTAGGGTATGGGGGCTCATGACACAATACAGGCTGGGCCCCAACATACCCTGTCTGTAAAAGCTAGGCCCCTAGTTCGAATTGGGTTCAAGGCAACCAGGCTCACCCCAGTATTCAGACTATATAGGAAACAGAATTTCAAACTAGGGGCCCAGACATCACTTTACAGGGTTTGGATGGGGGAGATAGGAACAGTAGTTCAAACCAGGGACCTAGGCCTGCATCAGGCCTTTCTGAGGGTGGCTGCACTCTCTGGACAGAGCAAATCAGAATGAGACAAACCTCACTAATTGGCTGAGCGGCCAAGGAGGAAGTGAGTTAGAGATGCAAAGATGGATGTACATAGAATTAGAGGGAGTCTTTTTTTTTTTTGATGTTGTTCCTCTTTAAGCTGAGGAGTTTTATTAGTGACACAGTGACACAGGAGTCTGTGGACAGGGGATTCTGTATACATGGCCTGCCGTTGGGGTCTGCAAGCGGTGCAATCACACAGGGCACCATCCCAATCCATCCCATCCCAATGTGTAAGGGGGCAGCGGGAGAAGAAATTCAAGCACCTTTTAAGAAAGAAGCTCTCACCTGCTTCAGCAGGTCTTTTCTACACACAGTTATTTCTCTATGTTGTTCTTCTTTCTTTTCCATTATCAGTGTTTCTCTCTTTTATGTCTGTCCATCTCTTTTTCTTTCCTCATCCCTCGTTTTCAGTTGTTTTCCACCTTCCATTCATATTGCTCTTATTTGCACATTCTTTTCTCCTCTTTTTCTTACTTGCTCCTTCTCCCCTTCCAAATTACAGTACTTCCCTGTACCTTCCTTCTATCTGTCTTTTCCACATTCCCATAATCTCTTTCCTGTCCTACCGTCCTTTTATATCCCTCTCTTTTTACCTTCTTTCTCTCTTTTTCACCTCACTCCAATCTCTCTTAGTCTCTTTTTTGGTTTGCAGTATCACTCTCTGTTTTCTACATTAACTTCAAAATGGCAAAAAATGGGGCCCTGGCTAGCCCATGAAGTGCTGAGTCCCGCCCATGCTGTCAACCCAACCCAAACTCTCTTCTCAAGCTTTACTAACAGGGCAGGTTTTACAGATCTACATAAAGATGGCTAGATAAAGTGAATAATACTGGAGCAGAGCTATAAAGCCAACTATGTGGAGATCTAGACTTGTTGGTGGCTATCGAGGGGAGGGTTGAAAACACTGCTTTATAGCATAGCATTGCAGGGACAGATCATTAACATGGAGCATATGGCAATCGGGGGGTTTCACACAGTGGGGCATCCCGAAATACACCAGGGAGAGTGAAACTGATGGCTCTGGAGTCTTTTAGACTGTAGGGCCCATATTTGCGGTGGTTGGTATACTTTAAAGAAGGGGGACAAAACTGAGGCCATAGCATTGCAGGGGCAGACCATGGGATGAGTTGTCTTGGCTGGTGGCCAGGTACGCGGAGAGCAGTTAGGGGGAGACTTGGGAGGCAGGGAGTGGAAAGTCCAGCAGGCTCCAATGCAGTACGCGGCATTAGGAATTTGCTCCCTATGGCTAGTCAGCCCCTGTGTGTGTTTTGCTGTGTTCTGTAATGAATAGGCAAATGTATAATCATGATCTGAGCTTCATACAGGAACTGATACCAAGATTTTCCATCACCTCTCTTATTAAAGTGATATCAGCTCCATAAGATGACAAGAAGGACAAATCTGAATTATATATATATATTTCTATTATCACACATGTACACACAGCTAATATATTAAAAAGCACTGAAAAAACACATCCACTCATTTTTAACTACTTACCTGGGCCAGGTGTTTTTGGCATGCAGGGGGATCATTTGTAAGGGTCCTTTCCAGGGCACACATAGGTTTCACACTGCCCCAAAAGTCATAATAGGCTCCCCCAAAAAGAACTTAAAAGTGGATCAAAAGTCTTCTGAGGCACCATGATCTCAAGAGTGCAAGATGATGTTGGGCAACATGCGTGCCGCATTCCTGACTGTCTTCTCAAGCACGTACTCCGGCATCCAGCTATTCAGATACGCTGGGCGTAGGAGCGTGCACAGCTACAGGGATGCGGCTTCACTGGAACCACCTCTAAATGTTAGTATAAGGGGTGTTGGTCTGCTTTAAAGGGACTTTTTTTTATCTCTAAAATATTATTATTTTGTTAAAGGGGGCCTCTAACATAATATACATATATTTTAAAATGGACTAAGCCCCATCTCGGCTGGCTGGCTGATTCCCCCCATTTTTGTGTGAAACCCTGGTGATTACATTAACTCACCTAGCCACCAATCCCATTGCACATGCGTAGGCAATGGCCCCACTGTAACTTTGGCTAGGAGTGTACCCTGCCAGGCATTTTTCAATGGCTGGTACAAGCACGCCCTGAATGGAGACGAGCCCATTGGTTGGCGTTGTAACGCCAGAAGATTAAGTTTTACTGGTGATCCGTGAATATACACATCGCAAGGCAGAGATCCAAGTCCCACGCTGCCTGGACCTTATAGTGAGTCGCATACGCATTCAAGACCTTGCACTGTGACTGATGGAGGGGGAGGTGCCCTGTCATAAATGTGACTATTGGGCCTGGGCATCACGGGATTAGGAATACAGATCAGGTAAGGTATGCTGTTCTGGACTAGGAGTGTGGAGTGAAAAGTTTAGTGTGGAGCTTTTTATTTTCTTGCCTGGACAATGATTCAATTCCTCCTGTGCCAAATAGTGTATAACCCCCTGGTTTTGCCATATACTTACCTCAAATCTCAATCCAACGGTACATGCACAGGCCTCTTCCGGTATCCCTCATTTGTCGATTGCTTAGCTGCGCTCTGCTGAGACATATAAAGCGAGCAGGCAAGACGAACATGCAGAGTTGGGATGCTGCTGAAGGCAGCTTTGGGATTGAGGATCGGGATGAGTATATTGCAAAATCAGGGGGGGGGGATCACAATGCAGGGCATCTCAAATTGGATGTCCTGAGGACAAGGAATTGCCTAACTTTGGGGCTAGTCAAACGGGTTTTTGGTCAATACATTTTTTTTAAATAACGAGGACTGTTTTTTTTTTATTATTGGTGACATGTTTCTCATGCGTTCTTTGGTTTTCACATGTTATCTGAAGACATTTGGCTGCCTTGGGAGATTCCCAAAGCGCAGAACCACCACCAGATTGTTTTTTCTCTTTTGACTTGACTTGATTTGGCATAGACTTCAGGTTCAGCACACTATAAATCTATATACTGCATATAGATGTATAATGTGCTGAACCTGAACATTACAAAAAAAAAGGCTGACTGCATGATACAGGACATAGGGATATTCTGGAAATACCAGAAATGACTTTGCTCTACAAAACCACCATAAGAGCTCTTAAATCACCAAGTCGCCCTTTAGCCCTCTAATTTATTAAGACAACTTCAAGGGTTGGTCTGTTATAATTTAGATGACAGCCAGGCATCCATTTTTTGGCTTTATAAAGGAAAAGATTTGACATGTTTAGCATCCCTTGATGACGATCCTCTGCTGGTATTGGGCCCCTTGAACTGGGATCCTTCCTAATAAGGCATCTCCTTTTATGGTGGCAGCGGAATGCGCAGCGTTACATTTAAACACATCATCTGTCACATTCCACCGAAATCTCTCCACATCCTCTTTCAAGGAAACGTCTTCCAAGCTCACCCCAGACTTGTTTCGCTTCTTCAGAATGTAAAAACCCTTCAACTTTTTTTGTCCCCAGAAAACCTGGCAGTGGTAAGTTAAGGACGGGTCGTGTTCACCTCATCTCAGTGCTGTTTTTGTTGTGCTATTTAATTGAAGTGTTGGAGATGGAAAGCAGAGCTGCCAGGAGACAGATTAGACCTGATTAGGTTAATTCTGCCTTTTATCACATAAAAGATGGATCTGTAGCAACTTTTTTCAAACAGTCTGTGTACAAAAAAGAAAGGATTGCATTCTAGACATAGAGGTGCTGTAACAGTTCCCATTAAAAGCGCACAAAGGCTTGTTCCAGGAACGCGCTATGTAATTAGATGGAGGATCTGGCTAGTTAAGGTTACTTTACATCTGTGAGTAATCTGCAGACAGACTCCAGAACAATGGAAATTGCCGACCTTCCAGGTTTAACCTACAAGTGAGATGTGAAGGCTTTGAGTCTGTTTTAAACCTTTCACTACCAGGAAGCAAGATTTTAAAGCCCAACTCCAGTCCTCATTTCCATACCCATTCAAAATCTGACTTCCTGCAGGGGCATGCATTTCATAAGATCCAATAGCACCTCCTCTGTGCCTATCGGGATATCTGGCTTTTACTCCACCCATACACTGATATGGCTAGGGCTGTCAGAGCTGGAGGTGGGCTCATTGGCCGGGATAGTCAGGGGATGGTGAAAGCAGATAGGTCAGGCAGACAACAGAACCCACTGCAGGCACTTGGCGGTCCATCATGCCGCATGTCCTTCTATCCTCGGTTTTGCTGGAGCAGGCCTAGTTGTGGAAGGCAGTGGCAGGGGGAGGCAGCAGCTCTTAAGTTGGAGCACCCGCCTCTGTTGGCTGGAGGAGCCAACTGGCCCAAAGGAAGAAGGCGCTCAGCCAGGAGAAACTCTCCTGGGGGACAGCTAGCACTGGGCCGTCTTATGCCATGGGCTTGGTAGCAGCTGCCTTTCTTGCCTCTATGCTATAAACGCTGTGGTAGTGTCAGTGGTATTGTATGTATAGTAAGAAGAGGGAACCATTTTTTTTTAGCTGAAAAGAGAGTGGAGAATATGAGTTCGAACAGGAAAGGACTTTTCCAGGCTGACTTTAAAGGATCATCTGATTTAAGCCACCCATCTTACTGTCTTATCATCCCTCAGAACACTGGGCACCTGCTTAGTACATACCCCTTGTGATCCTATAGTTTCATCCCCTTTCTCTTTAGATTGTAAGCTCGCAAGGGCAGGGCCCTCTCTCCTAATGTATTCTGGCATATTTGTGTTTTTTACTTGTCTGTTACATTTGATTCATAAAATTGTATGTTATATATGTATTGTTGTCATTGTTGTCTTACCTCTGTACTTGTACCGTGCCACAGAATATGATGGCGCTTTATAAATAAACAATAATAATATTAATAGATAAGATCAGCACATTGAGGATATCCGTTTGGCACAAAAAAATACACTTTCAAAGATTCCATCGAAAATAAACCTTCCCTTTAAACATTCTGCACCCAGGTGACCACCGGTGGGCAGTAGGACTTGCCACATTTGTATTCAAGGCACCACGTGCCTAGCAAACCTCATTGTCTATCTGTGGTAACTGAAGCACTGGGGTGGTGAGTACTAATGTCTGATTTTACAAGGGCACTTATAGAACACTCAGGTTGGAACAGTGAGTCCCCAAGGCAGGGCATGACGGTAGATACATTTAGCCGTGTGCTTGGCAAATATCGGATCGGCTCCTTTAAAGTGGACCAAAACCCAAGATTTTGACTATCCTTGGTTTTGGTCCTTCCCATGGGGGCAACTCACCTTAACCCGGTCCCACGGCGCATCTAAGAGCAGGGGCTCGGACGGCTGCAACCTCCGCTCCCCCGCTGCCCTCCCCAGGCATTTGTGAATGACTGCCGCGGGCACGCTCTGTTAGAAGGAGTCGGAGGATGCAGCCGTCTGAGCTGCTGCTCTTAGACGTGCTGTGGGACTGGGATAGGGTGAGTTGCTGTGGCGATCTGGGTGCCCCTGGGAAAAGGAGCAAAACCCAGGATAGTCATAACTTTAAAGTCAAACCTCCACCCTCAATCTTCAATTTACTCCACCATAAGTTATGTAGGTAAAGAAGGCCTACAGCCAGGAAGGGAGGTCTCCTCGATATCACTGTTGGGGCTCCATGTTATGAGGGAAAAGGGACTCTTTGTGACCAGCACTGGCTATTTCAATGTGTGCTACTGCTTCTGGTCCCCCATATCATGGAAGCTCTGTTCTGGTTGTATCACCCCCTAGGTCAGGGGTGCTCAAACTTTTGAGAAGCGGGGAGCACTTAATTGATTTGGGACCTGGTCACTGGCCACATCGAATAGGTTCAGATTTTTTATTTAGAATAGCATAACAAAGACTTTCAGCAACAGTTGAGGATATCAGGATACCCAATGTATGGACAAACTCCACTCGTATGTCCAGGGCGGCCACTTAGAATTTTAGCTATACAGCCACAATGTCTGCCCCCCCCCCACTGTAATTATCCTACACAAATGTATACATCTTTTTTTGTCATGTTAAATAAAATAAAAACTTTGCCAAAAAGATTTTAAAGTAGCCGAAAACCCGGGATTTCATTATCACAGGTTTGGGATGCCCCATTGTGAGAACCCCCCAGATAGCCTGCCTTTCTTACTTCATGCCCACAATGCATGCGCAGTGGGCGGCGGCATCACCAGCATCCTTCGGCTGTGCACCGACATTTGGTCAGAAAGATATGAATGCAGCATAAACGCAAATTGCCCAGCAACTGGTGCATGTGTCATGGGATTGTCAAAAGGTGAGTTTTTCCATAACAATTCACGGAATATCACACTGCAGAGCATCCCAGATCTGGATGGGAACAACACTCCATACAGTTAAAATTCCAGGTGTTGTTCCTCTTCAAGACCCCCCCCCTCACAATAAATCCTGCTGCACATATATACACATTAATTTGCCTCCCCCCCACAGACACCAACCAATGCAGCACAGACTGGCATTTACACACTGAACCCTGCCTGGAGCCACCACTGTAAAGCTAACCGTGGTTCAGTGGAGGATCGTCCCCCTCATGGCTTGTCATGCTGTTTCATTCAATCTAACATTAGTGGAAGAGCGCCTTCCTGCCCCTTGCAACAAGCTGCCGCTGCTCCGGTCATAATAAGCTTTGGCAGTTGCGGAGCGGGGATATTGAGGATCAGGGTGGGCAAATAAAAAAACAACCTAGATATTGTCCCAGACCTGATCGCCCCAGCGCCTTGCATCATCATCCCCACCCTGGCTTTATCCAGACAGAGAATTAGAAAGAATGAATGTAAATAACTAGATAGATAGATGGAATGAAAAGATGTAGAAATGTGGATAGATACATAGATATATAAGTAGATATAATGAAAAGATATCTACTGAATGAAAAGATAGATAGATAGATAGATAGATAGATAGATAGATAGATAGATATGAAACTACATACAGATAACGAGATAGAATGAACAGACATACAGAGAGAAAAACAGAGAGAGTGACATGGATTGATAGAGACAGACAGATGGATAGATAGAATGAAAAAGACATACGGACAGTGAGAGAGAGATTGATAAATATATTAATGGATAGACAGACATAATGACAAGACATACAGATAGAGAAATAGATAAAATGAAAATACATACAGAGATGAATGGATAGATAGATAGAATGAAAGACATACAGATAGAGAGATATGGATGGATAGATATATAAATAGATAGAAAAAATGGTACATACAATAAACAGAAAATGGATGAACAGATAGGATAAAGAGATTTATACTGATGGGTTGCAAGCCCGAAAATACATACAGTAAGGGCTGATATATACAATGAAAAAACATAGAGAGCTACAGGGCTGGATTAAGTGGAGGTCCCTGGACAGAAAATTTGGTGGAGCCCCCCCGGTGTCTTCATAACCTCATCCTTACATGGTCAGGCAAGTGCGTGCACAGTGGGGGGGGGGATGCACCTCTCTGCGTACCCGACGCCCGTGCCCTGGTGATAGGGCTCAATTACAGGAAAGGTAAAGCTTTTATTCCAAGTGTGACATACACTCCGCTTCAATACTTCTTGACAGTTGGGTTATTCTCCAGTAGAGGGCGAACTTCTGCAGAGATGAATGCAAAAAAAGAAGCCCCTCCCGGTCCATAACTACCTGGGACCTCCCACCAATTCCCCAGTTGTCTTCTCTGCAGGGAGCGAGCAAGACTGAAGATGAAGGCTTCTCTTACTTGCAGGTAAGCCGGGCTCGCGCCCGGCCATTTTTGTCCCTATTGCTGCCAGGACCCTCCTAAATTGTCTCTGTATTGAGCCTCCCAGCTTCAGCTGCGGGTCTTTGGTAAAGGTAGGAGCACCCTTTGGGTGCAGTAGGAGCACCGCTCCACCGTGAGACCCCACCATGGGGTAGGCGGTTATCCAGGCTTTGGTGATCCTGGTGTGGCATGTCCCGCTAGGCTTAGGGCCGGATTCTGGCAGGGTTTCCCCCCTTCTGGGTCCCTTACTCTCCTCCGGGGGGGGGGGGGGGGGCTGACTACCTGACCTTTATTTTCAGTGTGTGTGTTTAATCACTGTTGAATCATGTGTATGTGTGTGTGTGTGTGTTAACGTTCGGCCCGCACGCACGCTCTCTTGCGGCCGGGGAGCGCGACCTTCTACTTCCCTCAGTGAGGGGGGGCGGGGCCTGGCGCTCTCCCGCGTCGGCAGAGCGCGCCGGCATCGGCCTCCCCCCTTGGCGTCGTCGGCCGGCTCCAGCCCTATCGGCTGGAAGCGCGGCTTGGGAGTGAATCCCGCGTCGGAGGGGGGCGGGGCCATGTGCTGGCACGCTCCGCGCTGGCCCGCCCCCTTCACCCTCTCCTCGTATGGACGCCATCTTCTGCCGTGAGTGCCCCATACGGTCTCCCTTAGCTGGATACCTAGGCTTATGCTCTCCTTGCGGTACATGTGGCCGGGCGTTAATGTGCCCGTGGGCTACATACATCGGGGGCACATGTGTACATAGTCATTTACCTGTATATGAATATTGATACTGTGACTGTAATATCTAATGCTAGGGCATCCCTTTACTATGCTCTGCTCTTATGTGACCTATTTTGTGTCTTACAGGTGTCCCCATATAAGTGCATTGGGGTCTCTCCTGGGGTCCCTAGATATAAATATTGTCCACCCCAAAAAATCCTCCCACCGGGACTTTTAAGGGGCATCCCGGGTTGCGTATGCGTAATCCCCTACGGTCTTGCGACTGACCACAAAAATTCACCATATGGAGGCTCTGCAGGATACCAGGCCCGGGATCCCTTCGGGACAATCCGGGCCATGTGTGGGGTGTGGGGTATCCCTTACGGGGGGGAATGTGCTGATCTCTATACCATGCGCACAAAAGGCCATAATGCGGCAGTCTGGTGGGCTCCTCCCACTTCATCGCCTTCCCCTCCCCACCTGATCCGTACCCCAAGTGACATTGGTACTAGTGGGGAGTCGCTTTCTCATGTTTGGGCTAGGTTGGCCAGCATAGAGAAAATGATTGCTAGCACGGTGGGCAAGACGCCCCAGGCTAAAAATAGACAGTTGTCGTTGGCCCAGCCCTTGTGGGACACTGACGATGAGTCCGCTGAATTGTCTGATTATTCCCCGCTAGAGGAGGGGGAATTGTATCAGGATTCAGAGGCTGACTATGGTCAGCCTGGGAATTCCAATGTCGGGCAGGCGCTGGGGGATGCCGTTGATACGGCCACTGTTTTGTCACATTTATTGGAGGTGTTGGATATTGATCCACCTGAGGCGCCCCCTCTTAAGAAGGGGGAATTATTTGGGGCCTACAAGCCCCGTGATGCGCTGATACTTAGGGAATGGGAGAGGCCCAGTCGGCTCACTGGTGTGCCTCAGGGAAGTATCCCTTTCCGGTGGAGGCGGTCAAGCGCTGGTCGATGCGCCTGTGTTAGGTTTGACCAACTCTTCTGTACTGAACACCCCTGACGCCTCCTCCCTTAAGGATGGCGAGGACAAGCGCCTTGATCAGATGGCGTGCCACGCATTTGCCAACGTGGGCTCGGCCCTGCGGCCGGTTAGTGCATCTGCCCTGGTGTCTCTTGCTACCAGGTCTCTTATCAGGGACTGGCTGAATAACGCTCAGCTGGATCCAGCTAGCGCTGAATTCGCTATACTTAAGAAGTGCGAATTGTTCATGGAGTTTGTCATGGCTGCGATGGAAGACTCCATTGTCGTGTGTAGTAGGACGTCAGCCTTGCTGGTGGCCATGCGCAGACTGGTCTGGCTCCGTCAGTGGACAGCGGACGTTGGAGCCAAGAAGTCACTCACAGCTCTCCCCTTCTTGGGTGCACGGCTGTTTGGAGATAAATTGGATGCTGTTGCTAAAGGCGGTAAGTTACCTCAGCGGAGGAAGCAGCGCCGTCCCTTTCGGGGGGCAGGCTCGTTCACTCCTTCCTTTCGAGGGGCCAGAGCGTCTAGGTGTCTGGCCTTCTCGGGGGTCAGGGGCTCGTCCTGGAACAGAGGAAGAGGTCCGGCACGTCCCGTGGCTGCCTGGGGTTCCAAGCCCAAGCCTGCCGTTAAACCGGCTCAGCAATGAAGGGGCGCCCTCACCCATAAGGGTGGGGGGACGGCTGCGGAAACTCTGCGCTTGGCTATCAATTCCCTTCGCCAAGGGGATTTTATGACATCCATAGACATCAAGGATGCGTATCTGCATGTTCCGATTTTTCAGGCACATCAGAGATTCCTCTGGTTTGCGGTGGAGGATCAACATTATCAATTCGTAGCTCTTCCCTTCGGACTGACCTCGGCACCGAGGGTCTTCACCAAGGTTTTGGCGGGCGTAATGGCTCTGCTCAGAGCTCAGGGCATTTGCATTGTGCCTTATCTGGACGATCTGTTGATTTCTGCTTCTTCCTTCCATCAGGCAGAACTGGACACCCTCCAGGTGGTGTCGACCCTGGAGAGATTCGGGTGGGTGATCAACCGCACCAAGTCTTCTCTCTCCCCGTCTCGAGTGATTTCATTTCTGGGCATGAATGTGGATACCAGTCGGGCCAGAGTGTTTCTGCCCCAGACCAAGGTGCAGGGGATTCAGGACCTGATCCGTCTTCTTCTGGCCAGTCCTTGTCCCTCTATCCGACAGGGGATGAAACTGGTGGGCCTGATGGTGTCCTCCTTCGAGGCGGTGCCGTTTGCACAATTTCACATGAGATCTCTTCAACTTCTCCTATTGACGTATTGGGACAGGAGCCCACAGTCATTGGATCAACCTTTCAAGATGTCTCCCAGGGTTCGGCAGTCATTTCGGTGGTTGCTGGACTCGAGCAATCTGGTGAAGGGCAGATCCTTTCTGGTCCCTTGTTGGGAGACGGTTACCACGGATGCCAGCCTGTCGGGCTGGGGAGGTTATTGGAAGAGTCATCAGTTCAGCGGGGTGTGGGGTCCCCAGGAGGCTCACACCCCCATCAATGTATTGGAGCTCAGAGCCATTCGTCTGATTCTGGCTCGGTTAACCCCACAGTTACGGGGTCTTCTGGTTCAGGTGCGTTCGGACAACCGAACGGCAGTGGCCTACATAAATCACCAAGGAGGGACTCGCAGCAGGAGTACCCTCAGGAAAGTCTCTCTGATCCTGCGCTGGGCGGAGAGCAATGTTCCTTGCCTTTCGGCAGTCTACATTCCGGGGGTGGAGAATATGGAAGCGGATTCCCTGAGCAGGGGGTCCTCTCGCCACGGAGAGTGGTCTCTCAACCCCGAGGTCTTTCTGGATCTTTGCCGCAAGTGGGGGACTCCGGAGGTGGATCTCTTTGCCTCGAGGCACAATCACAAGCTTCCGACATTTGTGTCTCTTTCTCAGGATCCCCTGGCCTTGGCAGTGGATACCTTGTCTCTGGCGTGGAAGGACCTGGGTTTTCTGTCTCTGTTTCCACCTGTCTCCATGCTGGGCAGGGTAGTTCGCAAACTGGTTCTAGAAGGGGCACCAGTGATTCTGGTGGCTCCAGGGTGGCCAAGAAGGGTTTGGTACGCAGACGTCGTAAGGATGGCTGTAGACCAGTGCCGGCTTCCCTTGATGCCGGACCTGCTATCCCAGGGTCATCTACTTTAACCCAATTTACAAACGCTGGCTTTGACGGCTTGGCTGCTGAAACCTTCATCTTGAAAGAGGAAGGTTTGTCTGAGGCGGTCGTTCAGACCCTGATTAGGGCTAGGAAGCGGTCCTCTTCTGGCATTTACTATAGGACTTGGAGGTCCTATATTGATTGGTGTGAGGCTAGGGCCTTGCCTTTCAGGGTTTTTTCTGTACCCAGGATTTTGGAGTTTCTTCAGCATAATCTGGACCTTGGGTTCCAGCTTAGTACTTTGAAAGGACAGGTTTCTGCTCTGTCGGTTTTCTTCCAGAGGTCTTTTGCTTTACACCCGCTGGTTAAGACTTTTTTCCAAGGGGAGGCGCATGTGCGGCCCCCTCAAAAAGCTGTAGTTCCTGTTTGGGATTTGAATTTGGTTCTTTTGGCTCTGCAGGGTCTGCCTTTTGAGCCGCTACATGATATTGCTCTTTCGGTTCTCACTCAGAAGGTTCCCTTCTTGGTGGCGATTACCTCGGTTCGGCATGTCTCTGAGTTGGTGGCTCTGCCGATTCCGGCCCCTTACTTTGAGAGACACCAGGATAAGGTGGTTTTTCGTTTTAAACCGGATTTTCTTCCTAAGGTGGTGTCTGCTTTCCACCTCAATCAGGATATTGTTCTCCCTTCCTAAGCCTAACAATGACAAGGAGAGGGTTCTGCACAATTTGGATGTTGTTCGCTGTGTGAAGTACTATTTGGTGACTACTTCTTCCTTCCGCAAGACAGACGCTTTTTTCGTGGTGCCCTGCGGGCCCAGGAAAGGTTTGGCACCTGCTAAGTCTACGATTAGCAAATGGATTCGTCAGGCCATTGTTGGGGCCTATTCTGCTAAGGGGAGGACTCCCCCTTTTAGGGTCACTGCGCTCTCTACTTGTGCTGTGGGTGCATCCTGGGCTTTTCAGCACCAGGCTTCTGTTGAACAAGTTTGTAAGGCCGCTACTTGGTCTTCCATTCATACTTTTTCCAAGTTTTACAAGGTTGATGTGCGGGCTTCAGCGGATGCTGTTTTTGGGCGCAAGGTTCTGCAAGCTGCAGTGGTTTGAGTTGGTGCATTCTTTACTGTTTATGGTTCCCACCCTTGACGGACACTGCTATTGGATGTCCCAACTGTCAAGAAGTATTGAAGCAGAGTGTATGTCACACTTGGAATAATACCGTTTTGTGATTACTCACCTTTAAAACGGATATTATAAGTGTGACATACACTCTGCTTCACCCACCCTGTTTGGTATTCTGGATCCTTTATATGGCGAACCATTGTTTTTTGTTAGTATTGTTATATTTGGTTCTTCTTGGTCCCTTTACTGCTATCTTACACTGGGGAATTGGTGGGAGGTCCCAGGTAGTTATGGACCGGGAGGGGCTTCTTTTTTTGCATTCATCTCTGCAGAAGTTCGCCCTCTACTGAGACCTGCCTGGGATAAGCACACATCTATCCTAAGATAAAGAGTACATACAGTATACACATAAGGGCAGACTAGATGGACCGTATGGTCTCCTTCTGCCGTCAACCTTCTATGTTGCTATGTCTATGTTTCTGTGTTTACTGGAGAATAACCCAACTGTCAAGAAGTATTGAAGCGGAGTGTATGTCACACTTATAATATCCGTTTTAAAGGTGAGTAATCACAAAACGGTATTTTTTTTAACCCCCCCGTCCCCCGGCATCCTATTTAGAGTAATAGTCCAGCCAAGTAACATGACAAAAAATCTGTCCCAGTGATGCTGTCACGCCCACTCCATTCACTGCGATAGAGGGGGCATGCCAGTGCTTTGCATGTCTGTAGAAAAAGGTTACCCACCCCCTCACTTCCTCTTTACCTAGTGTTGTACATCTGTGCTGTGTGTGGTGTGCGTGTGGACCCCACCCACCCAAAAAAAGACAACCTCCCTGTATCTCCTAAGTAGGTAGGTTATGTTAGGGAGGGGGGGGTGGGGGGGGTAGGCAGGCATACAGGTGAGTGGGTAGGTAGGTAAGTGGGGAGGCAGGTAGAAAGATGGGTAGGTACTCAGGTGAACAGGTAGGGGGTAGTCAGGTAAAGGAGTGTGTGGGAATTTTGATAGGAATAGATAGAAATTCCAAATAGATATGAAATTAGGAGAGGTAGGCAGGTGGGTGGGTAGACATGTGGATAAATAGGTCAGTAGGAAGGTGGGTGGTAAGTAGGAAGGTATATAGTTGAGTAAGTAGGTGAGGGCAGGTAGCGAGGTTGGTGGGAGGGCAGCTAGGGAGGTGGGCAAGTGGGAAGTCAGGTGGGTGTTCAACTGCCACCTCAGCTCCAGGGTCTGTCAGTTCTGCCTTTGTACCAGGACTGCCAGCTAGATCTCCAAGTCCTGAGTAGGGAGGCGAGTGGGCATGTACATAGGTATGTGGGTGGGTCAGTGGGCATTTGGATATGTAGGTAAGTTGGTCAACAGGCAGGTAGATAGGTAGGAGGGTGAGTGGGTAGGTGGGTAAATTGGTGGGTGGGTCGGTAGGTAGATGACATCACTGCTTATCTGGGCTGGAGAATTCTGTTGTGTGCTGTCCTCAGCAATGTCCACCACTTGTCTCCGCTGGCTCCAGTCCTCACCACCTCTCTGCTCTGTCCTTGGTGCAGCCAATTGGTTGCTTGTCCCCCTAAGTCTGGAGATCTAGGACTCCAAAGTGGGTCACCCTGTGAATCAATGCATCTTGCCCAGGGATGTCCAGTTCTGAGCCCCGGTTCTCCAGGGCCATGGAGGCAAGGAAGCCCAAACTTACAGGTAATGCAGCTGAGATCTTCATCTGCAGAACAGGCTGATCCACTTATTTTTAGACTCTTACCACGGTACCGCATATTGGATCCACATGCCCCTTCAAGTGGGTTCCTAGCCTCCTTGAATCCGGAGAACCAAGGCTTCAAATCATCCTAGGAATCAATGCACCTTGCCCAGGATAGTACACGTCCAAGCATCAGATCTCTGTACCTCTTTTTTTATACATTTTCACAAGTAAAAAAGATGAAATTGCATGGTGGAAGAAAATCAGGATTACGTTTTTTTTCTCACTTTTGAATAATTTTTGTCCATAGTGCATTTCAGCGTTGTTTTTAGCTGTGCAATTTATTTTAAAATGTGCACAGTGAAAATGTTGCTGAATTTCCTTATGGTGTTGAATCTGCCCTAATTTGACAGATTAGTTTTAACTGAACTAATTTGCATATGGCTGCCATTCACCATAATACTACTTCCTGTTAGTCTTTTTTCCCAATATTGAGCAAATGCTTTAGTAAAAAAAGAAACAGGCTGTTTTGGGGCACTGTGCTAGAGATGGAAGGTGACAACATAAAGTTCCTATCTGAGTATCGGTGCACTTTAAATGGATTATCCAAGCAGAAACATACCAACGTTAGGTATCAAGCAATTCTGTCCTCCAGCAACAGCGGCCTCATATGGTGGTGTCGATCAAGCCTTGCTTTTGCACCAACAGGCCGACACCACTCATTGCAATAGAGGGGGCGTGTCAAGACAGGTTCGCAATGCCCCTTCCAATAGAATAGTTGTGTTGGGGTGTAAGCCATATTAATGGACTGCCCGAAGATGAAGGATGGAATTGCTGGTTCTCCCTCATCAGTAGAAGATGTCAGTGCAGCACCAAAGACTTGCAAGTAACAAAAGGTGAGACTTTTATTATATTAATGCCATAACTTCCCCAAGTGGTGATCAGTTGTTTGGGCAGGTGGCTACTGGTACAAGAGATCCTTCTCCAGCTTATCCACCCATGACCTTCAATGTTTAAACCAGTATTACTTGCCCATAATCTACCCATTTTCATGACATCATGGCTCCCCCAAGTGGTGCCTTGCAGGTGGCTACTGGTACAATGAGGTCCTTCCCAGCTATTCCATTCTTGGCCTTTAATAAGATAATCCACATTCCTTGGCTCCTTATCTACTTCCATAACACCATGACAGCTTTAAAGTGGACCAAAACCCCCCAAAAAACTATTTGTACCCCCACCCCAGGTACGTTACCGTTTAGATGTTTTCTGCCCTCAATGCTGCTTGATATTCCTGTTATAGTGATTTTCGTTTTCCCCAGCTATGCCATTGTATGCCATTGGTTTCTGACAAGATACAATTGTTACGCCCCCTTCTAGCCCCTCCTTGCAATTGTGTGCTGGGAGCAGTTATAGCCCATTGAAATTAGTGCTAGAAATAAGATAGATAATATAAGAGCCATTTCATTTCCCCATTTTTCTTTTATAGCCAAAATTGTTTGTGAATATTTTTGTCCAATCCATTTCAAGGACACTAAGGGGAGTTGATACTTTTTTTATTTAACCTTCCATAGGACGTGGTTGGCCCTCTTGAAGTGGCACATGGGACATAATTGCGCTGATTGTTTTATATTACTCTTATGAAAATGCTGTAATATTTTTAACCTCTATTCCCACCTCTAATGTACTTGCCATCCATACCACAAGGAATTACTTGTATATATGGAACATAGCAAATACTACATTTTGAAAAATAAGGGGTACACAAGGGGTACGGGGAGTGAGGTTCCTCAGGGCCCTGTGGTGTCTTGTTCGGCACTTGTGTGATGTGGTTGCTACCAGGCAGGCAAAAGCAGTTCCCAGGCCACTCTATGGGCCGGCCAGTAAGAAGCAGCTGCGGGCTCTGACCCCGTTCCCGCCACTGCTATCGCTGTCTTTTACAGCAGCGGCAGGGACAGAGACAGCTCCCGCCACTCCTTCATCTGTTGCCTCTTCTGGCTGGGGCACACGCGAGCACCTGGGTCAGTGCAGCAGGCGGGTGTGGCCTGCACCAACTCGGCTGCTTCTTACTGGCCGGCCCATAGAGCAGGTGGGCGTGGCCTGCCCCGACGCACTGTGTCAGCGCAGGCCACGCCCACTCGGTTCACGGAGCCGGCTGCTCAGCGGAGGGGTGAGTTTTACTTTTTTTTTTTTCTACTTCTAAGGAGATGCCACACTGCCTATGATAAATGGGGGAGGGGGAATGCCACACTGCCTATGGGAATGGAGGGACACCCTGCCTATATGGGAAATGGGTGGGGGGGCAATGCCACACTGCCTATATAGGGAATAGAGGGGGGGGGGCACACTGCCTATATGGGGAAAGAGAGGGGAGCACACTGCCTATATGGGGAATGGGTGGGGGGAATGCTACACTACCTATATGGGGAATGGGAGGGGGGAATGGGGGAAAATGCCACATTGCCTATATGGAGAATGGGATGGGAGGGATGCCACACTGCCTATATATGGGGAATGGGTGGGGGGAATGCCATACTGCTTATATGGGGTATGGGGGGAAATGCCACACTGCCTATATGGGGAATGGGATGGGGGGATGCCACACTGCCTATATATGGGGAATGGGTGGGGGGAAATGCCACACTGCCTATATGGGGAATGGGGGGGATGCCACACTGCCTATATGAGGAATGGGAGGGGGGGAATGCCACATTGCCTATGCCATTAGGGTATCCCACACAGCCTATGGGAATAGGAGGGGGGATGCCACACTGCCTATATGGGGAATAGAAGGGGGAATGCCACACTGCCAATATGGGGAATAGGAGGGGGAATGCCACACTGCCTATATGGGGAATAGGAGGGGGAATGCCACACTGCCTATATGGGGAATAGGAGGGGGGATGCCACACTGCCTATATGGGGAATAGGAGGGGGAATGCCACACTGCCTATATGGGGAATGGGATGGGGGGATGCCACACTGCCTATATGGGGAATGGGATGGGGGGATGCCACACTGCCTATATATGGGGAATGGGTGGGGGGAATGCCACACTGCTTATATGGGGAATGGGGGGAAATGCCACACTGCCTATATGGGGAATGGGGGGGATGACACACTGCCTATATGGGGAATGGGAGGGGAGAATGCCACACTGCCTATGCCATTGGGGTATCCCACACGGCCTATGGGAATAAGAGGGGGAATGCCACACTACCTATATGGGGAATAGAAGGGGGAATGCCACACTGCCTATATGGGGAATAGGAGGGGGAATGCCACACTGCCTATATGGGGAAAAGGAGGGGGAATGCCACACTGCCTATATGGGGAATAGGAGGGGTAATGCCACACTGCTTATATGGGGAATGGGATGGGGGGTATGCCACACTGCCTATATGGGGAATAGGAGGGGGAATGCCACACTGCCTATATGGGGAGGGGAATAGGAGGGGGAATGCCACACTGCCTATATGGGGAATAGGAGGGGGAATGCCACACTGCCTATATGGGGAATAGGAGGGGGAATGCCACACTGCCTATATGGGGAATAGGAGGGGGAATGCCACACTGCCTATATGGGGAATGGGATGGGGGGATGCCACACTGCCTATATGGGGAATGGGATGGGGGGATGCCACACTGCCTATATATGGGGAATGGGTGGGGGGAATGCCACACTGCTTATATGGGGAATGGGGGGAAATGCCACACTGCCTATATGGGGAATGGGATGGGGGGAATGCCACACTGCCTATATGGGGAATAGGAGGGGGAATGCCACACTGCCTATATGGGGAATACGAGGGGGAATGCCACAATGCCTATATGGGGAATAGGAGGGGGAATGCCACACTGCCTATATGGGGAATAGGAGGGGGAATGCCACACTGCCTATATGGGGAATAGGATGGGGAATGCCACACTGCCTATATGGGGAATAGGATGGGGAATGCCACACTGCCTATATGGGGAATAGGATGGGGAATGCCACACTGCCTATATGGGGAATAGGAGGGGGAATGCCACACTGCCTGTATGGGGAATAGGATGGGGAATGCCACACTGCCTATATGGGGAATAGGATGGGGAATGCCACACTGCCTATATGGGGAATACGAGGGGGAATGCCACAATGCCTATATGGGGAATAGGAGGGGGAATGCCACACTGCCTATATGGGGAATAGGAGGGGGAATGCCACACTGCCTATATGGGGAATACGAGGGGGAATGCCACAATGCCTATATGGGGAATAGGAGGGGGAATGCCACACTGCCTATATGGGGAATACGAGGGGGAATGCCACACTGCCTATATGGGGAATGGGAGGGGGAATGCCACAATGCCTATATGGGGAATAGGAGGGGGAATGCCACACTGCCTGTATGGGGAATAGGATGGGGAATGCCACACTGCCTATATGGGGAATACGAGGGGGAATGCCACAATGCCTATATGGGGAATAGGAGGGGGAATGCCACACTGCCTATATGGGGAATAGGAGGGGGAATGCCACACTGCCTATATGGGGAATACGAGGGGGAATGCCACAATGCCTATATGGGGAATAGGAGGGGGAATGCCACACTGCCTATATGGGGAATGGGATGGGGAATGCCACACTGCCTATATGGGGAATAGGATGGGGAATGCCACACTGCCTATATGGGGAATAGGATGGGGAATGCCACACTGCCTGTATGGGGAATAGGATGGGGAATGCCACACTGCCTATATGGGGAATGGGATGGGGAATGCCACACTGCCTATATGGGGATTGGGAGGGGGAATGCCACACTGCCTATATGGGGAATAGGAGGGGGAATGCCACACTGCCTATATGGGGAATGGGAGGGGGAATGCCACACTGCCTATATGGGGAATAGGAGGGGGAATGCCACACTGCCTATATGGGGAATAGGATGGGGAATGCCACACTGCCTATATGGGGAATAGGATGGGGAATGCCACACTGCCTATATGGGGAATAGGATGGGGAATGCCACACTGCCTATATGGGGAATAGGAGGGGGAATGCCACACTGCCTGTATGGGGAATAGGATGGGGAATGCCACACTGCCTATATGGGGAATGGGATGGGGAATGCCACACTGCCTATATGGGGATTGGGAGGGGGAATGCCACACTGCCTATATGGGGATTGGGAGGGGGAATGCCACACTGCCTATATGGGGATTGGGAGGGGGAATGCCACACTGCCTATATGGGGATTGGGAGGGGGAATGCCACACTGCCTATATGGGGAATGGGAGAGGGAATGCCACACTGCCTATGGGGAATGGAAGGGGGGAATGCCACACTGCCTATATGGGGATTGGGAGGGGGAATGCCACACTGCCTATATGGGGATTGGGAGGGGGGAATGCCACACTGCCTATATGGGGACTAGGAGGGGGAATGCCACACTGCCTATATGGGGACTAGGAGGGGGAATGCCACACTGCCTATATGGGGAATAGGAGGGGAAATGCCACACTGCCTATATGGGGAATGGGATGGGGAATGCCACACTGCCTATATGGGGAATAGGAGGGGAAATGCCACACTGCCTATATGGGGAATGGGATGGGGAATGCCACACTGCCTATATGGGGACTAGGAGGGGGAATGCCACACTGCCTATATGGGGAATAGGAGGGGGAATGTCACACTGCCTATATGGGGATTGGGAGGGGGAATGCCACACTTCCTATATGGGGACTAGGAGGGGGAATGCCACACTGCCTATATGGGGATTGGGAGGGGGAATGCCACACTGCCTATATGGGGACTAGGAGGGGGAATGCCACACTGCCTATATGGGGATTGGGAGGGGGAATGCCACACTGCCTATATGGGGACTAGGAGGGGGAATGCCACACTGCCTATATGGGGAATAGTAGGGGGAATGCCACACTGCCTATATGGGGAATAGGAGGGGAAATGCCACACTGCCTATATGAGGAATAGGAGGGGGAATGCCACACTGCCTATATGGGGAATGGGATGGGGGCATCCCACACGGCCTATGGGAATGGGAGGGGAGAATGCCACACTGCCCATGAGGAATGGAATAGGGAGAATGCCACACTGTCTGTAATGGTGTGTTTTTGGTTTAAAATATTTTTTTCTTACTTTCCTCCTCCAAACCCTAGGTGCGTCTCATGGGCAGGTGCGTCTTATATGGCGAAACATACGGTATATTACCTCTGGTCCCAACCCACTACAACACTATTGCAACATTACTATGTATGTAGAACCTTACAGACTGCCTACCTGCACGTCTTCCTATTTAAAGGAAAAATGCACGGATCTCCGATCAGAGGTTTCCAGAAGGGACGAGACTCCCCGCTTACCTGCCACCTGGTATGAAAAGCCAGGCCAGAGGTTGTACAACACTGCTTGTTATAGGGGGGTGCAGGTCAGCTATCAGCAGCATGGGAGTGTCAAGCCCTCTGGCAACCACTGGAGATAGTTCTGTGAAAAATAATTTTCCTTTAAAGTTGGGTTGGTGCACTTCAAAGTAGACCAAAACTAGAGTTTTGGTCCAAATAACATGATCCTTAGGGGGCATCCAGATTTGGGACGTCCCTCGGTTATGTGATGTAACTCTTCACCACTAAGGGCCCGCAATAACCTGGAGTCGACCCTGCATCTATTGGTGCCTTGCTTTTATGTTTTGGGTGGTGAGGCATCTCAAATCAGGCCGTGGGGGTGGGGGCTAGTTGGCTTTCAAGAGGCAGTCTAGTCAACAGCAGTAATAGTTAGAAAGGCAATGATAATGCTAAAGCAATAAGGCAGCCTGTGCCATGTGCCTCTCCATTTCCTCCAGTGCTCTGTAGATGCTGTAGCAGGGCTCCAAAATGTCCCCTCCCCCAACAGGCCAAAAAGGTTGCATAGCTGCCTCCTCCCACAGCCGAGTGCACACATGGCTCGTAAAGCTTTTTCACGACACACCCTTCCGAGCTCAGCCACACCCAGTGGCTTCACTTAGAATACAGAAGGTAGTTACATAAAATTAAAAATTTTGACAGGTTTTTAAAGGCTCATTTTACACTGCCCCAATGGAGGATAAGGGGGGAGGAAGTTAGCCTGGACAGGGAATTTAAGCATTCAAGTGAACCTTCAAACAAAAATGACAAAGTCTGCTCACACTCTTAGCGCTGACAAATCACAGTTTGGAATGCCCAGACAGTTAAAAGTAAGCCTAAAATCAGGAAAAATAATCATATCCAACGTGACTGCCAGCTGAAAACTACAGAGGAACTATTGGCAAGTCACCACTGCCTCATTCATGGTGTACGGCACAAAAGTTAATCACGTGACCGACTAAAACTCTTCAAGTTGGATGTGCAAGCCCCCTGGGAAATTTAGATTAGTCACCAGCAGTCACATGATCAACTGCCATTTTGTGCCATACACCTTGAATGAGGAAGTGGTGACTTGCCTATAGTTCCTCTTTAAGTTTGCCAGAAGAATTGCAAGCTCTGAGTAAATAAGTAATGGGAGAAATATGCGTGAGTGTGCGGTAGGTATGAATGCAACTGGGGAGGGGTAAGTATTTTGCCTGATTTTGGGCTTCCATTTTACTTTTACTTTTACTTGGAGGTGGATGCTCAGATGGGATTGGCAAGTTAAAAAATAAATATCAGTAGCTTACCTTTCATTAAGTGGCTCCAGCGCTCTGCTTCCTCCACTGTCTGTCTCCTTAGTGAGGAAAATCACCACCTCATTCAGCTTTCAGTCCCCACCCCACTCACTTGGTTCATCAAGCAACCTTCAGAGGACCAAAAACTGAAACACCCCCCACTCCCTGCCAGTGGCGGGCTGGCCACAGGGCATACCGGGACGAATCCCGGTAGGCCGCGGCTTGTCCTGCATTTCTGGCTCCCCGTTTACCTTCTGGGGGCTGCTCTGGCTGCTTCCTAGTTCCGCAGCGGGCTGGGTGATAGCAGGAGAGGCCAGGCTTTACGGCGGCTCCGAGCACTCTGCAGCAGCCTTTGATGTCCGGGCTGCAATACAAGTGAGTGTCATTAGTTCCGGCCGGCCGCTTCTGCCTGCACCTGACAGTTATGTGGAACTGTCAAACCTTGCTGCAGTTTCCCCCTCGGCGGTGTTACACTGAGGGACAGTCCAGAGCCAGATTCTGGGCAGATTGGGGCGCTGTTCTGTATTTCCCTGCCTGTGCTCTGCTTTGTAGTGGTAAGCTGATAGCTGCTTATCATGTATTTCATTTTTTATTTTTTAATTGGGGAGTTGCACATTTCTAAATTTCCTGGAGTTTGGCTTGATTGGTGACCAGGGTCGCCTGATTCCCTATCCCTGGGGCATCCCAAACTGTTTTGGTCTACTTTAAAGAGTTTTGGCCTTTTTCTGTGGGACGTCCTGATTTGGGAAAAATACCTGACCACTAAACAAACAGCACATGCGTGGTTAAAACATGTGTCTGCACCAGCTAGAGGCTGGCGGGATGTGGCTGGCAGCCTGCTTGGCTCCATCCAGCCCTTAGCAAGGAGAACCCATGCATGAGCCACTGGATCAGCGGCCAGGTAAGTTTTACTGGCGATCTGAGGGGGTTGTACAAAATGGGGCGTCCCAAAGAAAAGGACCAAAACCCTTTGAAGTGGGCCAAAACCCAGGATTTTGACTATTCTGCCAGCGTCTAAGTGCAGCTGCGCATGCGTGAGCCGCAGCCGCAACCCCCGCTACCCTCTAACAGGGAGCGTGCCCCCACCGGCCATTCACAAATGCATGGCGTGGGCACATGCCCTGCTAGACAGGATGCGGTTGCAGCTCATGCATGCGCCGTTGGACCAGGAAACAAAGTAAGTGAACGGGGTGACCTGGGGGGGGGATTCACACAGTGGGGCATCCCGATTTTGGATGCCCCGGGAGAAGGAAAGGAATGGCCGGGAATCTTATAGATTCCCGGGCCGATCCCGCTCAGTTATATATATATATATATATATATATATATATATATATATATGTATATAAATGTGGCGTTGACTCACTTTACTGGGCCGAGCACAGTACAGCACGGCCAGTCTGACCAAAAAGTCCAGGGCCGTTTTTTGGCCCTCTCTCTACAACTCTGAAACCCTGCCCTCCTTTCTCCTCTCACACTCATCACAGTGTGCTTACATCACATCGCTGTTGACACATCCACCATTTCTCTTCACTTTTTCTATGAATCTCCAATGTTCGAATACTAGTAGAAACTACAGAAAACAGATTGAAGTTTAGGGCAGTGCAACGTGTAGCCCGAGACATTGGGACAACAATCAGGTTTGCCTTTAGTATAACTTTAAAGTGGACCAAAATCGAGCCCAATTGGCCTGGGAATCTATAAGATTCCTTGGCCGATCTATTCCCTCCCAAAATCCGGGATCCCCTGCTGTGGATGCATAGCTCGAGGCATCACCAGTAGGAAGAGGGAGGTTGTGATGCCGCTGTATAGAGCCCTGGTGAGGCCACAGCTAGAATACTGTGTACAGTTCTGGAGACCTTACCTGCAAAAAGACATTATTCAAATAGAACGTGTCCAAAGGCGGGCAACAAAAATGGTGGAAGGACTTAAACTTAAAACTTATCAGGAGAGACTTAAAGAACTTAATTTGTACAGTCTGGAGGAAAGAAGGGAGAGGGGGGACATGATTGAGACCTTTAAATATGTGAAAGGATTGAATAATGTTCAAGAGGGAAGTGTTTTTAAGAAGAAGCTTAATGATAGAACAAGGGGGCACAACCTGAAGCTAGTCGGGGGGAAGATCAGGAGCAATGTTAGAAAATATTATTTTACAGAAAGAGTAGTAGATGCTTGGAACAAACTTCCAGCAGAGGTAGTTGAAAAATCAACAGTAACTGAATTTAAACATGCCTGGGATAAGCACACATCTATCCTAAGATAAAGAGTACATACAGTATACACATAAGGGCAGACTAGATGGACCGTATGGTCTCCTTCTGCCGTCAACCTTCTATGTTTCTATGTTCTATGTTTCTATGTGTGAAACCCCCTAGGACGCCCTGTTCGCTCACATTCATTCCTAGTCCAACGGTGTATGCGTGATCCGCGGCCGCATCCCGCTATCCCTCTAGCAGGGGTGCGTGCCCGCACAGCCATTTGTGGATGGCCGGTGCGGGCATCCTCCCTGTTAGAGGGAAGCGGGGGATGCGGCCACCAGCGCGCTCAGAGTCGCTGCCCTTAGATGCCGTTTTAGATGGTGTGACGTCAGCGGCTCAGAGCATGCTGATTGGACGCTTGCGCCGGGAAGATATGAGTTAGATTGGGCGATCTGGGGGGTTTTACACCCCTTATTGGGGTGCCCCCGGGGAAAGGACCAAAATCCAGGATAGCCAAAATCCTGGGTTTTGGTCCACTTTAAGCCTGCAGGTGGGGAGATGAATGTTTTTGGGGGGCTTTACACAGATGTTACCTGATGCCAGGGGTAGATGTTTCAGCAAATCTTCAAACATTTTTAAGTGGTGGTCCCCTTTAAAGCAGACCATAACCCACCGCCTCTAGTCTTGAAGTCTAAAAGACTCCAGAATCGGCTTAAATCCCTCCCCTGGGGTATCCTGATTTGGGAGGAAAACCCCCTGGTTTCTACATATACTCACCTCTGGATTAGAAATCACCCACTGGCATCCAGCAGCAACCTCAACACTCCACTATCCAATGCACATACTACTGCCAGAATATCTGAATGACTGGGGGAGTGGCCAGTGGGAGATGCCCAGAAATTATTTCATTCAGTATTGATTTTCGAGCATCAATATGAATGGTACAGAATGCTGATTGGAGGAGAGCTCGTGCATGGGCTTTGGGAGTGTGGAGCTAGTTAATGAACAAGACAATCCATGGGGTTTCAGTGAGTTCTGGTCTACTTTAAACTGGTACATTCCAGAAAAGCAAACATTACTCAATTTCTAAAAGGCTTTTTTTTTTTTACAAATATATAAATGTTTCTGCATATTAAACTGCTAATTTGTTGTAACTAAATTGGAAATTCAAAATTAAAATTGTAACATTTAATAGCAGCCAATCTGGTGTAGCCTCGCAAAATAGAAACTGCTAAAGTTTGGCTTCAAAACACACCTAGTGAATGTTCCTTAAAATGTTCCCCGTCTGGTGCTCGGCACCCCCCTTCCCAAGTGGTGCAGTGGGCCCCTCTGGTGGCAGCGCAGGAGTCAATTTGGTCTCCTGCCTGAGGATGATCATTACACAGGCTCAGTCGTGAAAATGACTCAGAAATCCCCGGGCCCCCACTTTCCTGTAACCTGACATCAACCCAGGCCTGTGGTGCTGTGCAGAGCCCTCCCCACTTCCCAGCAGAGCCAGTGTGGAGCAGCAGGCTGGGCTTCAGGTTGTACACAGCCTGCACGTGTACTGAGAGGAGGATACTGGGAGTGATGGAAGCAAAGGCGGAGGGAGGGACAGGGGCTCACTTCTTTTTTTTTTTGTAAGAGGAAACACAGCCACCAAGCTGAGCTGGAAATCATTAAAAGTCTTGCTTGCCTGCCAGCGTGCAAAGACGAGAAGGAAAGAGCGAGGCAGGTTCTGTCTCCTTCTCAGCCCATCTGAAGGCTTTCTGCACCAACCACAACAACCAGGTTTATGGATAGACTTCCCCCCCAGCCTGCCAGGTAAGGCTTCTGTAAATCCGGTGAATTGCTGTCTGCATCTAGAGAGGGTGGTTGGGAGCTCTAGGGAAGTATTTCCTCATTCAAAAGAGGGTGGATGATGTGTAGAAACAGCAGCACTGGGGGGAGGCGAGCCTGGCGGAGGAACAGAATAGACTGCACACATATAGCTCACTTCTCTCTAGCCATAGTCGTGGGATCTTGTCATTCTTTCCAACCTCAGAATACAATGATTTCATTACGGCACGAAACAAGCCAAGCCTGATGGATCCAAACTTGTCTTATAGAAAGAACACGATGCTCAGATTAGGAGACACAGCAGAGACCGAGAAGGTCTATTCATAAATAATTGTCTATTTTTTTGCAGACGTTGGCAGTAAGATTTTCTAATTGAGTTTGAGTTCAGTTATTTTCCATTCCAGGGAGCATATAGGTGAAATAAGGTAGAGCCAAGATCCCATCTGTGAAAGTATCTAAGAGGTGCTAAAAGGGCTGATCCACACACCTATCACAACTGTGCCTAAACATGTTTTACTTGCTTTGCATAGTTTCATCCCCCTAGACTTTGGCAATGAGGGTCCTAAACTCTCAGAAATGTGGCCCAGGTCACCTTTTTTTTCACCTTTTTAATACGTTGCTTTACAGACCAGGAGATTATATACCAGTAGGTGAAATTAGGTGGAGCCAAGATCCTCTTGGACAGTAGTAAGTAAGCCGACTATCTGAGAAATGCTAAAAAGATTTAGCCACACAGATCATCCGTATAAGAGGAGAGAGAGACTTTCGTTAAAGGCTCTGAGTAAGGCATGCTGGGGGTTACACCCAGCCCACCAGAAACACTCCCTGTGCTGTCCAGAAGGTAGGAAGTAGAGTACAGCAAAAAACCCAAGTTGATCAATGTAAGCAGTAACATAAAGCTCTTGAAAGTCCTGTTAGTAAGGTTCCTTCAGGTCTGAGGTCCTCCCATCTATAAACCATACCCATAGGAAGTAAAGTACAGTCAATTGGAGTAGAGAGCATCAATTGGTAAAGGTATGCGGTAACATAAATCACTACAGAAACTATAGAGATTCTACATAATATATGGAGTCAGTCTGCAGCTCCCACACAGGTACCAAAACTTGTTTGGGATGTTTAATGAACTCTTCATTCCTCTGGATCGACTTCCTAGAGACACTTGGGCTCCTTTACCTGATTTCCATCTATTTCCCAATCATTGTCTTTGCTTATAAAGGTAAAATGAGGCAGAAACAGGATTTGTGAGGCAGAAATGTAAATTGCAGAGTAATAAAAAAGATCAGGGTCACCTGTCTATTATGGTTCACCCAGCAGCCAGGGGCACATTGGGGGCAAAACTCTGCCTGAAAAATGACTGTCCCTGCCCAGCCTAGAAGCAACAGCTCCATTCACAGGGTGCTTCTGATCAGCAGCTGAGGTGCAGATCAGGGACATGAGTGGAAATGGAAAGACAGATAATGTGTCAATCATAGGAGGACCTATGATTGGACCAAGTACGGGGGAAGACTTGGGTGACAGGGACCTGAGTGCCGAGTGAATTCTAGCATATCATTTGGGTTAGGTGCCAGTCCTGTTGGCCTCAAAGCATGGCTGGTTCCCCTTGCCAGACACCCTACACAGAGGATTCATCAGACTGTTTAAACATCCTTTAAGATGTATTTTCCCATTAGTTTCCTCAACCTTTGGTGACACTTGCAGTGTGGACAGTGCACCTCAATTTTTTGGGGGTTTCCCCCTATCGATTGCTTTGGTTTTTATCCTTCTTGAATATCTTTCCTGTAGAGTAGTTAAATGGAGCAGAGGGGAACATATATCTGTAACCCCTTAATGTTGATCCTGCAGAAGACTCCGGTAGTTGGTTGGTCTTCTGCAACGGAGAAAGTTTTTCTTCTTAGAAAACTGGTCAGGCCTTACTAGGTAGGTGTCCCATGCAAAACAACAGGATGCAGCCTTTTCCAGGGCAAAACAGACTTTGTGCCCTCCTTTAGATCTCCCACCGGTAAGAAATAACTGACAGAAGTGTGCAGGAGCCGGCCCCATTCCTGGCTGGTACTGCCCCTCCTTTAAACCCCATTTACCTCCAAAAAGCATGTCAGCGCATGATCTGAGCAGGTGGTGCCCCATGCCTGGAGTGTCAGTCCATATAAAAGAAATCCTTGCCAAAAAATGTCTGGTGCCCCATCACATCCCCTAGAATGATGGTGTCCTGTGCCTGCTCAATCTGAACAACCCAAATGGGCAGCAATGCAAGAAAAAGTGGGGCAAACAGGCTTGAGTTTTGTAGTCCTGGTAAAACTTTTAGGGCAGGCAGTTTCCCAACATTTTTCATGCAGTACTGCCAATTATATTCCAGTTTATCTCAAGTACTACACAACATAGATCTTGCTTGGGAATGTGTAGGTCATCTATCTTCAAAGAATGATGTATCTATTTCACCTGGCCCAACAGTACAAACTCTTTCATTGGCCATGCCATCATCAAGGTGCTGCACACTGGTGGTCTGATGACCTTGGCACCATACTGGAGGAACAATGGCATGCTGGGATGCCAAGCCATTTTCTGAAGACATTGGCACCAGGAAGGAGGGGATTTAACTAGCAGCAAAAGAAGTTTGTGCTTCCCAAGTCACATTAAAACAGATCTACAACCTTACATGGAGAAGCCTATGTTCACAATGAACGTATATTCTGCGTGGGACAAACGCACCCTCCTGCCACCCCAGTGCAGCAGCTTTCCTGCAGTGCTTCATGTCCACCCCCACCCCGGGGTAGTCCAATTATCACTGAACTAAAAGATTCTGGGTTCACTGCAGGCCTGGCATTGTACATGCTTTGGGTAATATCAACCATCTTGCAGTCATTGCTACTGAGGGTTTTTTAGGTTACCCCATTGATTTCTTGCATTGGCATTTGTTTTTTATTCTAGATCACATAAAGTGGGAAGTAAGGCAAGATTTGCAACAGTGAAATCTAAATAGCAGAAACTGTAAAGTCCATGCTTGTTTCTGCCCAACAGCCTTCCTGTAAATGCTCAGTTTTACACCTCACCATGTGGTTGCCCAAACACGCTGAAACACGCTTCAGTGTACAATAACGTGCAGCCGTCAAGTGTGAAGTGCCGACACCATTCACACGGTTCATCTCTCGTCTTTGTTAACCTTCCATTGGTGTTATTACTGGTTGTTCTTGTACAAATCTTCCCTTTTTGTAGCTCAAATAGTCGTGTTGTTATATGATGACCTGTTAGGGCTCATTCATGGCAGTATAATATCAACATTCCAGGAGCTGACACATATTGTGTATAAGAATAACAATGCTTCTACGTACAGTATCACACACATCAAGCAAGGTATATGATGTAATTGTGATCGGGTCAATCAAGGTTACGACTTAAGAAAAGCCTGGTGTCCCAAAGTTGTAGTAGACAACTTTCACAGTGTTTTCCAGCATAGAAGTGAATACCAGACTTTTATCTATTTTCCTCTGTTATTGATTTCTATTAATTTGAAGATGATGTATCCAGTTTGCCAGAGTTTATGCAAAAATTAGTTGTGTTTTGTGTTGATTTTTATTTGGGTCAAGGTAGGTGAGGTTGGTTAGGTTCCAGGATAATGTAGCTTCAGACTGTAAGCAATCTGTATCAGCCTCTCTCCTGGTCCATCAGGGGTTTGCAGTGTCCTGCTCAGTGTGCGGTATCTGGTGAAGCCGGCTGGCACATTGCTGCATAGGTGCACAGATTCCCTGACACTCCTCAAGATCTTTGCTCAGGTGGAGTGGAGGAGTATATGCTCTAATGGGTCAATGAGCCCTGATTTTACTCCTGGGACCATTGAACCCTTAATCTGGCTAAAGAGCCAAGCGACCCAGCCAATGGCCACATCTCACCCCATGACCTGTGGTGATTGGACCCTCTCCCAAATAAACTTGCCCAGTTCCAGCCACCTCGCACACGTGTGCTGGTTAGCGTAGCTCTTTTTTAGTACTTCACCAATTGTACCTTAGCCAGTCAGTTGTGACCTACTCTGTGAGTGCTTGGAATGGTTCTGATTTGTACCCCAACCCCATCTTTGCCTCATCCTCCAGAAACTGTGTACATCTGACCCCTGGCCTGTCTCTCTATTATGTATTTGCCTTCTCCTCTAAACCAAAAGACTGAAATAGACTCTTGGTTCAGAATGTAGCCTCCCACAGGTGCATCCTGATTTGGGAGGCCGCATTCTCACCAGACATTTGTAGGAATGACCACTGGCCATGCTTACCCTCAACCATTCTGCTGAGACCCCATTGTGTGTGCATCTCAGCCTTTGCAGCCTCAGGCTCCATTCTGAACTGATGTCCTAGAGGGTAATTGCATGTTGCTATTGGCAACTGTACACCAAGAAGACAGAAGTGAGCCCTGTACACATAGAACACCGCTGCTATGGTTGCTACTAAGGCGTGGCAGCTCACACAACCTTACACATGCCCAGCAGCAGTGTTCTGTGTGTACAGCACTCGCTTCTCTGTTCTTGCAGGCTTGTCATATCAGGTGAAAGATTTGAGCGTAGCCAATTCATCCCAAATCTGACGGCTAGGTGTGGCTCCAGTGATGAAAAAAGCCGCTGGTGAGCCCAACGCATCACCCCAGGTACTGTTTTTTTTTGGGGGGGGGGGGGGGCACATTGTGGGTTGAAAGAGCGTTTTGGTCCACTTTATGATTAAGATAAGTCATTGTGGCATGTCTTCGCCTCATAAGGAGGGTATAGTAGTAGCTGTACGATAGGGATATGGGTACCTAGTCAGCTCAGGAAGCAGTTTTAAATGTGGATTAGGATTCTAGGTACTGGTCTCTATATGCACGTCTCTCCCAAATAATGGCCTCCTGGGACAAAATAACTTATTCTAAGCATACAGCACGTCCTGCTCCAGATGTAGTAATAACATGTGGGTAATCCTCCGCCTCCGGCGCCGTGCACTGCAGACTTGTAGAAAACAAGCTCCTCCCGGCCCTACATATACCGAGGGACCTCCCACAAATCCCCAGATTTCTCTGCAGTGCTGGAACTTCGAAGACATGAAGTATCACGCTCTCGCAGGCGAGCGGGGCTTACAGCCCGAGGCCCTGCGAGACTATTTCCACCCATCCTTTTGCGAAGAATATGCCTCCAAGCCTGGGCTGCGTTGGTCGGGTGAAGGTAGGCAGCACCTAGTGTGCTTACGGAGCTAGACTCCACCGCAATCCCCCACCATAGGGTAGGCGGTCAAGGCTAATGGTGAGCCTTTAGTGGATGCCCCTCCCGCATCATTGCCCCATGCCCCGAGTGCTGGGTCACCTTCTTCCTCAGTTCCCCCCGTTAGTGGGGGGAAAAAGAGGGGGGGGGTTGTGTATACGTTGGCCTAACCTTGCCCTATTACACTGTTTGGTTATAGCCTTATTGGTTACCGGGGGTCAGAGCCGCACTTCAAGCATTATGTCAATGTCGGCCGCAGCGCCTTTAATGTACCTTGGTTTGGCACGTACGGCGGCTCCGTTTAGCGACGCTATGGCGTTTATTACTGTCTCTTCTTTCTGTAACTTGTTCCGCGCTTAGAGCTTCGCGCTCTCCGGGGGGGGGGGGGGGGCTGGTCTGGTTTGGCGCGTTCCGCGTCGTCTGAGCTCTGGCCCGCCCTTCGAGGTTCGCTTGGCGCCATTTTGTCGGTCTTCCCGCGAGCGCGCGGTCACGATCCTCCTCTTCCTTGGTTACTGTAAGTGCCCTCACGGGCGTTTTTGGTTGTTAGTCTTCCTATAGCGCATGCCTCTGACACCCCCTTTTCTCCTTATGTCTTTCAGACGCCAAGATTCCAGTGGCTTCTCCCGGCCTGATATATATATCCTAGCGGGTTTATTCCTAAATTCTCCCACATCCCTAGCGGGTCTTGGGGCATCCAGGGTTGCTTATAGCATGAATCCCTACTGGCATATTACTTAGATTAATCACCATATGGCGGCATCTCAAAACTATGTGTCCGGGGTCCCGAGGGGACAAGCCCGGCTGTGTACCACGCTGATGCTGACAGAGCACAGGTCTGCAGACCGTGTGCTGAGCAAGTGCTGGCCCTGCAATCAGGTTTACCGGTAGCTGCACCGCGCTTCAATACTCCTGTCTCCCAGTGCTTAGATCTCACTCCAGATGAGTCGCACTCGAGCGGGGATAACCAGCAGGTGGTGCCGCGCAGGTTACCCACGGCGGAGCAGGTGATGTCTGGTTTGGCAGAGCGCTTGGGCGCTGGAAAGAACCGGTCCCTAACGCCCCCTGGTTCTAGGTGTCCCACCGAAACTGAGGAGTCTGCTGCTATGCAGGACCTTGATCCTTCTGATGAGGGTGAACTGTTCTCAGGTTCCAGTTCCTCAGATGAGATGTCTTGGAGCCGTGACAGTTCTGGCCCAGGTTCTTGGGGCCTGTGTGACACTGATGAGTTACTTATAAAGATCTTTGAAGCACTGTCCATCTCTCCTCCGGGAGAGTCTCCCAAGCCCAAGAGGGAGAGTTTCCACATGGCGACGCCGCGCCTGGAATTTCTGGAACAGGATCATTTCCAGACTCTTATATCTAAGGAATGGGAATCACCTTGTAAACTTACAGGGGTTCCGGGGGTCTGGGACTGGAAGTACCCTTTTCCCCCTGATTTCGTTGATCAATGGTCAGTACCTCCCGAGGTGAATGCACCTATTATTGGGGTTGCTAACCCTCCCTTCATGGCAGCTTCCACTCATCGTACCCTTCGGGATGCTGAGGACCGGCGCATTGACAGATTGGCTTCCCAAGCCTTTTCGTGTGCAGGGACGGCTCTGCTCCCGGTCTGTGCTGCGGCCGTCACCGCAGTGGCCGCCAGGACCCTTCTTAGGAAGATACTTGACCAACAGCCGGAGGATCTCCCTTGGGAGGTCTTTAATGCACTGTCTGATTGTGATGTTTTTGTGAGGTTTATTCTCTCAGCGATGGATGACACCATTAAAATGTGTGCTAGAACCTCGGTTCTTGTGGTGGCTATTCGCCGCCTGCTTTGGCTGCGACAGTGGGGGGCTGACAATGATACAAAAAAGGCTCTTACTGATCTTCCTTTTAGAGGACGACGCTTATTCGGGGCCCGGTTGGACCTTTTTGGAAGAAAGGATAAGGCACCCTCGCGCAGAAGGCCGTCCCGGCCGCCTAGGGGCAGGGATACCCCTCCCCCTCCCTACATTAGTGTCAAGCGAGAACCAGACGTGTGCTTCCAACTTTTTGGAGTGGAGGCCCGCCCCAGGGGGGGCAGGCAACGCCCTGGGACCTCCGGCAGGGCGAAGTCCAAATCTGCCAAAACCACGCAAGCATGAAGGGACGCCCTCGCCCTGTTGGGCGAGGGGGCTGCCACAGCACTTGGCTCCTATCGCAGGGCGCCATGCTCCGTTAAGGCTGTTACGGGAGATAGTCCTCCTGGATGCAGAATGGAGTTTGCTGGTCGGTCCCTTTCTGAGGTTGTCAGGGTTCTTCTAGTCCCTGCTTTCCCTTCGGGGGTTGAGGCAGGCCGAGCCAGGCGTGCAGGATCCGGGCTCTCTTACAGGTTGGCCCTTGACTTGTGATTGTATCCACATACCTTTTCCCTCTGGGATGAAGCAGTCTGACCCGGGCGGGCATTCTGGACCTAGCATTTACCTTTCACAGGCAGCTCCTACATGGTATTTACCTGTTGGGCCATAGGAGCTCTTGTCCAAGTGGACTTCTTGATGCCTGTGAGGATCTATATTCCTTCTTAGTCCCCTGTTCCCTCAGGACACCTAGGCTATTTCCAGACGGTATTGCAGGACCAACTCGGCGGATTGGGTCTTGTTTTGGGCCCCTCTCCTGTTCCCAGATGGCTCACCAAGGCGAGTATGGGAGTGTGGTCTTGGACGTGCCCATGTGACGTCCGCGCTAGGTCCCACTTGATTGTCATTCTTTTCCAATTTTGCGTCAGGTCGTGTGGGCTATTGACTTGGGGCTCCTTGGGAGTCCTTTGGATTGGTGCTCAGGCACACCTCTTACTTAGTGTACCCCGGTTCGATATCTCCCTACGGGGTGGCTTTTAGATGGGTTCACGTTAAACCTTCCCTTCGGCTATGTGTGGCCTTAGTATGGTAGGGGCCTTGCCCTCCGGTTGGTCACGCTACCTTCACCTTGCAGCTGGTGGGCCTGTTGGTGGCGGTCCAGATGCTGTCCTTTATTCTCAGAGGCCTTTGGGGCCTGGGACACCTTAGGTTACTTATCCTGGTCGGGCTTCCAACACCCCTGGAACTAGGTCAGTACGCTCCCCCTTGTTACGGGGGTTCCTTTTTGGAGTTGGTAAATTCAAGGGAGGTGTCAGAGACCATCCCTTCCTTTCTTGCCTTTCCCTGTAAATGGTCACCACGAGGACCAAGTCTGGCAGGTTTTCTAGGGGGTTTTCTATTTCTTCTGAAATCCCCCGTGGCTCCTAAGGAGGTCCCCTTTTTGGGGTTCCGTTTTTATACTGTTTTTCGGTTATCACATTGAGCCTTGGCGGGCTCTCAATTGCTGGACTACTCCTCTTCAGGACTTGTCTCTTAGGGACACTCGGTCAGTCTGACGACAGTGGCCTGTCCTTTTTTATCTGTGAAGGTCTCGGAACAGGTTGACCCTTCAGGAAGGGTCTGGTTCGGATCTAAGCGGGGGTTTACATTCCTTACACTTCTTTGGTATTGGCTTGTTGGCTGTCCTACTGAGCTAGGAGGGTCTATTCTAGTGTCTCACTGAGCCCCTACTGGTGTGGCCCTGTGGGGCCCCGTTCCTATTACAGGAACTTTGTCCGGGGTTATTTTCCTGGGTTATTGTCCCAAACCTCGCTAGCCTGGTCATGGAGCCTTGTATTGCTTGCTGTCAAGACATTATGCTCTATAGGTCTTAACCCTTTTTTTCACCCTGCTAGGTGGGGTTTTGCACAAAGTTTGCTGTAGCAGGAGTGAACCGTTACGCCGGGGGCCCTGGGTGGCCCAGTGGGGCGTGGTTCGCTGATTCTGCTGAAGACAGTCGTACTGTATGCCCTCTCTCGAGGGCTGTTCTGCCTATTCAGGCTCCTTACTACGTCGCCCCTATCTACAGGCCTTTTTAGGCGATTGGATGGTTTGCTCTTCATCCCATTGGAGATGCTTGACTCGGGGTGTCTTTTTTCTATTGGAGGACTAGGCCTAGCTCCCTCCTCTTCTTCTTCTTCTCCCTTCTCTGCCTGCTAGATTGGGAGATGTCGTTCTAGTTTGCCTTGCTGGGACTGGCTCTCTCTCCTGCGGGATGTTGCCTGATCCCTGGGTCCTAGAGTTATTACAGCACGGTTTGAGTTGGCTCCCCAACTCAGTTCTCTGAGGGTTGTCAGGGCTCGCCCTGTTTGCCTACTGTAGAAGTCTAGTTCAATCTTCTGTATGGAGCATTCCTCATGGGTTGCTCAGGTGCATTCCCCAGGGACTTTCTAAGCTCCCTTTTGGGGGGGTTACTTATCCTGATGCCCTGCTAAGGGTTCCTTGGGTCTTATTCAGGTTCTTGTCTGAACTGTTCCTTCCTTCACATCCTCCTTCTGGGGCGGTTGCTTCAGTCAGAAGCGTGCCATAGGGGATGGCTCTGTTAGTGGTCCTAGTCATTATCTATCTATATATATATATGTTTATATATCTGTACACCATTAGGTGAGGGTGTTTCGCCTTACACCGAGTTTGGATCCAGGCGGAGTTTTTTATTCTCCTCTATTCCAGACCCTCCAGCCTCTGGACTAGTGTCTTGCTTACTCTGAGCTTAAGGGATCTGTATCCCTCTACAGGCGTTGGAGATTCCTGGACTGTTCCCTGTCCCTGGTTGGGATTATGCCCCTTGAGACTTATAGGCGTCTCCATCTTTATGTAACAGGATTTGATTGCTTCCATGGGTGAAGGAGCCCTTTGGATTGGTCTTGCTCAGTTGGTTTGTCCTTCTGAGCCTAAAATAAACGTTTCGGCTCTTGCTGAGCCTTGTTAGCGTTGTTTTTCAGTATTCCCACCGGTCTCACCTGAGACCAGGTTTCATATTCCCCGACGGGGAGGGTCCTAAGGTTGCCATGGCTACCCTTTCTTTGCAGTAGCATGGTTAGGCGTTAATCCGGCCTACTCGTTTAGGGGAGATTCTTTCTTCTCTCTTGGTTTTGTTCTCTTTCTACTTGTGCTTGGCTCGGGCCTTTCAGCACTCGGTTCAGTTGAGCAAGCTGACTAGTTCGCTGCTTGTGTTTCACTCAGCCTTGTAAGGTTTCATAAGTTTGAGTTAGAGCATTGCTCATGTTGCTCCTGGTAGCAAGGTTGCGGGTGACAGTGCTATTACTGTTGGCTGTGCCTTTTCTCATGGGGATCCCACCCTACTTTATGGACACTGCTATTGGATGTCCCACATGTTATTACTACATCTGGAGCAGGACGTGCTGTATGCTTAGAATAATACAATTCTGTGAAGTACTCACCTGTAGAATTGGTATTATACGCATACAGCACGTCCTGCTCCACCCCACCCTGGTTTCACGTTGTTCTGGATCGCCTGTATGGTGGTTATTATCTTGATATTATTGCCAGTCTCTGGGTGGTTGGTTTCCTCCTGGCTTCTCCTTCTCACTGCTTTTCAATGCTGGGGATTTGTGGGAGGTCCCTCGGTATATGTAGGGCCGGGAGGAGCTTGTTTTCTATATGTCTGCAGTGCACGGCGCCGGAGGCGGAGGATTACCCACATGTTATTACTACATCTGGAGCAGGACGTGCTGTATGCGTATAATACCAATTCTACAGGTGAGTACTTCACAGAATTGTATTATTCTTAATGTCCGTTCCCAAAAATGACCATAAATACTGGTTGCCATCTGACTATGGCACACATTATGCACAGAAGGGTTCAGCGTGGCATCTCCCATAATTCTCCCACTACTTTTACTTTAGGTTTGTTTTACACTGTCCCTGACAATTGTACTGCTCCTTAATGACGCCTTTTAATACTAACCCTTTGAGGATCCTTCACAGTGGAAACCTTCTTCACTGAAGCCTTCTCTGGCACTCATGTGGGCCAAAGGAGCGCCATTGGTGGGCAAACAAGATGAGTAATTAAGCCCATTAATGGCTCTCCCATTTGTTGTGCAGTGGTGCATGACAAATTGGGGTAAAGTGAGCAGGCTTAGAGCATGCCAAAACCTATCCTACCAGGACCTAAAATTTAAAAGGACTATATGGCCGGATGTAAGCCCCCCAGGGTATCCTGATTTGTGAAATTCCCGAGATCGCCCATAAACTTTCCCCATTCCTTCAATCAACAGCACATGCGCGGCACCCTTATTTGACTTTTCTTATTCTTTACCCAGAGATAACATTTGCAATGGCAAGGAGGGAGTCTGGTAAAATAAAAGCCTATAATCCCTTTCTCTCCCTGTCAGCAGTTCTTGGTGCCATCTTAAAGATGGAAGTCTTTTCTTTTGAAGGCTGTTCCACTGTGACTAGTCTATTTACTGTTAAGGTCATGCCATGCACTGCCTCTGTATAAGCACATCATAGAACCTTATCTCCTAGACCAGTACATATTGAAACACCGGTCATTGTACCAGCTATTGCTTGAGAAGGAAAAAAATCGAAGATGACATGGAGGCTGAAATAGCTTTTGGCATTTTCATGATACTTTTAGTAGTTACAAGGAATCTGCGCTTTGGCTGGTGTACAAATAATGGTAGACTGCAGTGAAATGTGAAGGTTATTTTTCATACAAATTAATAAAATATTGTACAAATTTTGTTTGTTATTTGCCCTTTATACATAAAAAAACAATGATCATAAAACCACTAAGCTCAAACTTTTGGACCCAGTTCCACACGATATTTGATCTTTACTTCTTTACAACTTAACCGAACCACTAGCAAAAAAAAACAACAACACATTTTTTAGATTGCATTACTGAGCACCCCGGTCAGTGTGTGAACCCGTTTCGTTAGTTACTAACAAATTTCTATCTTTATAGTCCTCCTGCAGTAACTTGTGGATGCCGCCATAATGGTGCACCCAGTGATCTTCCAAAACTTGCATAGGGGAGTAGAAGAACTATGATGGGGTACAAAGAGCAGGGATGTCATGGAAATGCCTCAAGCGCTTGAGCTGCCTTGCAGGTCTGCATGAGGCAGTAAGCATGTACAGTGTAGACTAGTGATGCCACCGGAGGCCTGCATATGTGTCGTGAGATTGAGGGACAAGGTAGGTTTTGCAGACTGATGAGGTTCCACACAGCAGGATTTTCCAAATCGGGATGCCCCAAATGCTAGCTTTTATCCAGCCCCAAATGCTTTTAGTCTTAGGCTTCATATCATATCTTAGGCTTCATATCTTCACACACCACTCATATCTCGATATTGTGATCTTCCTGATCCTTTAATCATTGGATAGTGTCATTACTGATATTCCACCTTTGCAGAATAAATAGGTTACTGGGGCCCATGAACTAGATTTTATATAAGACATGTTATGCCTCCACCTTATTGTGCATAAGGGCATTGTTTGACAGCACTGTGGAATAGGTGGATAGGGTGGCCAGCAGGATTACCTTGTTAGTCGTTACTAGAACAAAGATACTAGAAGTTACTAGAAATAGATACTTACCTCCCTCTGCTTAACTACATACATTCTGGGTCCCCACATTGTTGTGAGTGTGTGTTTGAAACTGGATGAGTTGCTCTCATGGAGCAGAGAGAGGTTATAACGGACCAGTAGGTCACCTTCTTATTTAGAGTAGGTTCCCTACCTCACTACTTCCCTGACCATCCACAGACTCAAACCCATGGTGCTCTTTGGTCAGTCTTGAAGCACAACCCTGTTTCCACAGGAGCGCATTCTCAGCTTTGGAGAAACAGGACTGCTGCAGCTCACAGGACTCTATGGGGTAAAGCCTGTAGGTGGTTAGGTAAGTATAGCCTTTTTTTATTTTTGTCTGGACAAACCCTTTAACAGTTGTACAGATAGAACATGTTTTACATTTCCTTTCTAGCTGGGCAAGGGTAGAAATCATGATGAATGCTAACATCCATCATAGAAAATATGCTTATACTTAAAAAAGATGGGTGAACAAGCAACTTGGATCATCTCAGTCTGCTTGTTGCAGGTTATAATATAACAATGAATGGAGCCAGACAGCCATCACTGTTTTGGGATGAATTCAGCCAAGGCAGCCTCTGTAATTTTGTAAAATTTGGTTTAAGAGCTGGACACAGACTTTTCAGTTGGTTGCTTTGCATCACGACCCGGTGATGCCAGGCAGGAAGATTTTGATTGGCATTTATAAGTGTTTTCACTGTTCAGCTCTTCTTGCCTGTATGTCCCTAAGGAAGGGGCTATACTACACCCAAAAACATTGGATGGAATCTTTATGGATATGTGTATAAGAGACTGTATATGCATGTGGATTGAATATAGGAAATTGATCCTGGAGTGCTGGCTTTTTTTCTGTTCTTACCCATTGTGCCACCAATTGTCAGAGCGCTCACAATAATTACAATGGTAAGCTGTGCAGCTGTCATGGGCGTTCGAGTTGATGGTTGGTCAGATCTAGGTGCCCAAATTTGCCTAAATTCCCTGAAGTGGGATTACTGTATTACATATATGTATTACATATATTTATGTATATTTTATAATGGTATTCTGGATATGCCCCTGGCTCGAGGCCTGCCTGGCCATTTACTGCTGCAGTTGGCCCAGAAAATGGGGGTTTTCCAGTCCATCCTGCAATGCCAGCTAACTGGCGCACTCAGCAGTATTACCCCAGGGAGATACCTGACCTCCAGACATATTGGAGCTAGAGCCCATCACCCTCCGTCTCTCTCACTCTTCTTTGGTCGTCCTTCCCTCCTCTCCCCTCTGTCTCTCCTCTTTCCCCTCTCTCCAGTACGGAGGCGAGCCGCACATTTTCCATGCTCTGTAAAGCTTTTGATTCCTGAGTAGGGATGTAACAGCTTCACACAGATTCCTGCCCAGTCTTTGCTTTCAGGCTGATGGGATAAAGGAGACTTTGTCCGGGGATATGATGTCGTGGTGAAACCACTGGATGGAATTTAAGGGGGGATTTCTAGGGGACCAAACAACTTTTGTCAGTTTCAGGAAGGGGACAGCCTTCTAAAATAGAATACTTAAAAAACGCATTTTGTAGAGCTAAAAATACAAAAATGTTCTATGGCGATAGACAAAGCGGACCTTCTTCTCTCTCGAGCATTGTTTTGGTTTGTTCTATCCTCATTCTTAAATTCTTCTTGCGCGCTGAGCTTTAATGTCTTTTTTTCTTGTGTCAGAGTTTTAAAGACCCAATCAAACAAAGTGTGAGCTTTATAGGAGGGGAATTCCCATTCCTCATACCAAGGCTTCCCTTTCTTTGTCTCGCACTATTTTTATCATGGCTGTTAAAGCAAAAGTCAAATATAAAATCCTAGTCATGTATTGATTCAAAATACTAAAAGACGAACTGTAACTGTACTATAAGGTTACTCAAGAACAAACTAATCTCTCCAGGAAGCTTTGATTTACCTGCACACTCTCAGCAGAACAACAGGCAGGCATAGTTACACACTTTTGTTACATAGTAACATAGTTGAAAAAATACTTTAGTTCAACCAGTGTGGTAATAAAATAAAACCCTGGATCAGGCATCTCCTCCCGGTGATCTAGTAGCCCTAGCCATCAGGGCCAGTGTTAGAGGGTGGCTAATTGAGCAACTGCTTCGGGCCACCATCACCAAAGGGCTTGGCCTAAGTTGTGGTACCTTGCTATTTATGGGGTGTCGGTACACGGTGTGATGACCAAGGTAGCAAATGCAGTAGCTTTTCCAGACATCTTTTTATAGATATCAGTGATCCTCTACAGGGGTTATAAAATATGTTTACTGAATTTAAATTTGTCTGCTGAACTTTTTGTTTTGTTTTTGCTTTGCCAAGGGCCACATTTTGTTGAAAAAATTTCCCTGATAGCTGGTAACGGTATTACAGGCAAGAAAGACATCTAGGCCACTTTTGAACTCTTTTAGTTTATTCCTAATGACTACCACCTCTGCTCTTACAGTAAGTCATCTCTTCCTGTCGGTGACAAAAGCGCCTTTCCTCTAAACTTTACGGACACCCCCGTGTTACAGTGACAGTCCATGGTATTATTATTATTGTTTATTTATAGAGCACCATCATCTTCCATGGTACTGTACAAAGTAGGTAAAAAACTGACAATTGGACAGATTTTGTATTGCCCCCTGATATATTTAGACAGATATTAGATCACTCCTCAGGCACTTTTTTACCCAAATTAAATGACCAGCATTCTATCTTTTTTTGGTTCTCCACTGAACTGAAGCTCTACTATGTACTTCATATGTCCATGCCTAACACTGTACACAATGTTCCAGGTGAGGTCACAATATTCCAGATGGGGTCTGACCAATGACTTATAGAATCTCATCATCTATGCTCCCCTTGATGCCCCCCATAAGCCATAACACTGCTGTTTTGTGATGGTCGCTACATTTAAGTTTACATTTCGCTACATTTAAGTTTATTGTAAACTAAAACCCCAAAGTCTGACACAGAGACATAAAAAAGCAAGACTACATTTTGCCAAAATGCACTTGAGTAAGCCAAAATCCTTCTGGGAAAATGTCTTGTGGACAGATGAGACCAAGACAGAGCTTTTTGGTAAAGCACATCATTCTACTGTTTTCCGAAAATGAAATGAGGCCTACAAAGAAGAACACAGTACTTACAGTGAAATATGATGTTTTGGGGTTGTTTTGCTGCCTCTGGCACTGGTTGCCTTGAAGGTGTGCAAGGCATCGTGAAATCCGAGGATTACCAATGGATTTTGGGTCGCACTGTACAGACCAGTGTCAGAAAGCTGGGTTTGCATCCAAGCACTCTTCCAGCAGGACAATGACCCCAAACATACGTAAAAAAGCACCCAGTGTGCCAATAATTTAGTTCATTCCATTTTTGGAGTTTGGTGTGACATTATGTCCAATTTGCCTCCCCCCCCCCCTTTTTTTGGTTTACGTCTAATACGCACAAAGTGAATAAACATGTGTATAGAAAGAAATGTGTTACTGCAATCCCTTTCTGTGAGAAAGGGGTGCCAACAATTACGGCCATGACTGTATATGACAGCCATTGACTTACCCCCTTGTATTAGATGATCAGGTACAATTGACAGGATCAATCTCTCCTAATTCCATCCTGATATGGAGTAAAAAGGTCATTTCTGTTATAGCAGGATAGTAAAATATTCAAACACACACAACAGATGTTTAATTTACTGACCTATATTGACATTTTTTAAATAATGACATTGGTTGAATCAAAAACTAATTTCATGTCTTCTAAAGGATGAAATACATGATTTAGGAAATTATTTATATGTCCCCATAGTTTTTTAGCATCAAAGGAGGCAAATGAGTGGATGCCCCAAGCTCCACTCTCTTAATGGTTAACTGATAAATGACATCTGTGTACAGCACAAATTGAAAACAGGCAACGGGCGTCTGAGGAATTGGGGACATCACTTAAACTGATTACTTCCATCATTTCTTGCAGGGAAAACGTTTCACCTTCAAGCTCCCTACAGACGTTACTATAAGCTGCACAAAATGGGACCATTTTCATTTCATTTAAATATGTTTTACCTGAATCTCTGCCTCTTTGTACATATCTCTCATGTCAACAAAAAATTTTAAGCATTTTGTTGCAACTTTTCTTTATTAGACTCCCCACGTTCTTTTTAGTGCATACAAGAAATTGTAAAGGATGAGCCAGCACTTAAAAAAATAGTCAGTCCATATACATCCCAATCGGATAACAATCCATTCGATTTTAACTTACATGTTAGTCTTGAGAAAGGGGCTCACTGTGACCCAAAACGTCGACTGATCGGTTGTTATCCGATTGGGATGTATATGGACTAATTCTTTTTTTAAGTGCTGGCTCATCCTTTACAATTTCTTGTGACACGGTGCCTCCGGGAGCCTTGCACTCGTACATTAGGATATTATAAGTGTGCAGCGTGAATGTTTTTTTCTATTCTAGCCAATTCAGTTGCATGTCTGCATCCTAGGGGCTGAATGTGACAGAAATAAAAGTTACTATAGCTATGTACATTGGGCCACAATTTTAAGGAACTCTGTAAGACAAAGTGCATAAACTATCAGTCAGCAGCTGACCTCGACATGGTTGCCCTCTCTCTTCCTGTCAGAACGCAGCTGCTCCTGGAAGTAGAAACAAGGCAAAGAGTAGTGGCACACCCCTGTGAATTTCTTTGCCATAGGCCACCTGTTGGGCTCGACTGGTGATCCTTAGCTCCACCCCGCTGTCATCTCCGCAAGAATGAGCACGCTAGTATTTTGCAGCCTGAGCCATCACAGCCAGCATAGCCTTTCTCCTCTCTCCCATCCTTATGCCTTCCACCCTCAGCAATGCCCCTAATTAGCATATGAATAGCCGAGACTAATTATCGTTTACATCAACTCCACACCTAATTTACGTTTCAGTCACCACCGCACCTAAATAGTGTTTCAATCACTGCCATACCCGATTAGCATTAGCTTCCTGTGTGCTTGTGATTGTGATTAGATGGCACAATCACAGCTTTGGAACACGGCAATAGAGCCTGCACCCTCTCACTTCACTATTGATCATCAGACTATGGGCACTGTTTATTAGAAATAACTCTGCTCTTGCGTAACGACTGATTCAGTCCAATGTATAAAAACACTACAAGGAGAGAGGAGCACAGCCAGCAAAATATTGTGTTCTTACAGACCTTGCCTTATTATGATGATTATTATGCATCATCACAGTTCCAAGGGCCATACCCACTTGCTCCAGAAAACAAATCAGAAGGTGAAAATGTAAACCTTGATATCTCGGCCATTTCTTCTATTTAAAAAACAGAAAACAGTTTAGGACAGTGCCAAATGTAGCCCAACGTAATGGACTAACAATTAGCTGTATCCCTTTAATGTCTGCTTCCCTGTTGCATTTGTCCATAGATTCCGTCAAAGTGGACATTTTCATGCAAAGAAACAAATCTGTTCAACAAGTGAGTTCTGTTCCTCTGAGTGAAAATTGTGCGTCTGGGTGACTTCTTTATGTCAGGGACTACATTTGCTGGGAATGAGCTTAAATTGCTGGGTTCATTCACTTTACTGCTCATCTGCTACAGTACATGTAGATTAAAATGGCTTTAGCTATAAACCCAGAGCAAAACTCATTATGATTCTTCTAAAATGCCAAATCAACAAGGACACATTATGCCAAATGAAATTGATCAGATTAGCATTTCATCTGAACAGATTCTGCACACAATGTATTTGATAGGGATTTTACAGGTATTGTATCTAAATCAGATACAATCCTTTTTTTTATCCCCCTAAAAACAGAATGAGAACACTTTTGGTGGTTGCCAGGAAGAGGCTATTACACAAATAGAAATTATATACATATTTTCCCCCAGCTTTCAGGCGGAATCTTGGCATTGTTTTACTGTCATCCTCTCTTATGGCTTCTCCTTATTAACGCCTCCGAGACTTCTGCCAAGCTGCACCTCATTTATATAACTGGCTGCTTTCCTCTAAGAGACGCTCACTCTACTGTGATATTCTTCAAGTGTTTCAGCCGAGCTAATTCAAGAAATTGCCTGATTCACAGTCTTTATGAATTGGCCCCTGGGGGAATCTGCTCATCAGAGTCATATTGTATAAGAATTAAAGAGACAAAGGTTTAGTGGTCAGTCAGATCCAGAGTCTTGTGCAGCAGAGATAAGGTGTTACGGATCAGTCTTTATTAGCTAATACGATTTTAAGTAAGTGACCATCCCAATCAAAAAATGGATATGAATGCTGGTAGTTGGGTGCTCATAAACTCATATAATCAGCCAATCGTGTGTCCACACCATCAGGCCGCATCTCTTGTTTTTGTTCTCTGACACTGATGCGACCTCCACATTCACAGGGCCTGTAGCACATCCACTCCATGGGACTAGGGTTCCGCATAAACTTCAGTGTCAGACCCCTATGCCTTTTTCTCGAGATGTGATGATGCTCTGACCTCAGCTATGGAATAATGGAAAAGAAGGTTCGTGGGTTAGTGCAGTATTAAAAATCAACATCTCTTAAAGTGTACCAAAACCCAGCTCAATCGGCCCGGAATCTATAAGATTCCCGGGCTGATCGATTCCCTCCCCCCGCTGTGAGAGAAGTGGAGGATGCGGCCGCCAGCACGCTCGGAGCCGCCGGCCTTAGATGCCGTCTTAGATGGCATGGCGTCAGTGGCTGTAAGCACGCTGAATGGATAGGACCTGGGGGGCTTTACACAGCGGGGCGTGGTGCCCCAGGGGAAAGGACCAAAACCCAGGATAGTCAAAATCCTGTGATTTGGTTTACTTTAACCTCTTGTGCTATGAACCTTGTTGGCTGCACTGTGGCTCCAGAAAGCATTTGAGAACAGTTTCCAAGGCCCTTAGATGCAGCTGCACAGAAGCCACAGGCAGCGACTCCAGAAGGGCCGCCCAGTGGTGGTAAGGGATGCCATCACCCTGCATTATAGAACCAGTAATCTCTTGTACAGTATCACGGAAGATGATGGTGCTTATGATAATAATACAATACACAAGCATAGGGTTGGCTATAAAAGTTATTTGCTATTTGGGGACATAAATGGAACCCCTCTGCACTTGTTAAAATACATTTCTAGAAAGCAGTAGCTCCTGATGCAAGAGGTATTGGGTAATTTATTTGTCACTGGTGGCCTTGAGGTTGGGAATCCTTGGTCTAGCCAATCATTTATTCATTCAATAATTTATTGGTGTGTTTTGGTATCTGGTGGGTTAACTAAACACCAGACTGATGGGTAACCCTGCAGCGGTTTGCGGCAGCATGTTGCTGCGCGCTGCTGCTCACCTCAAACCTCCCCTCAGCCCCGGGCAAGTCGCTACATTCCCTTTGCCAAGACGGTTTCTTAGGCCGGCCCTTGGAAATCACACACAGCCTGTTCCAGGAACCTGCAATTACATCCAGGAAAGATCGGGGAGACCAGCAGCTTGTTCTTCCCTTCAAGTGAAACACACACAAAACTTCACTGCTGGCTGGCATTACAACCTTTGCTGGGATTAAATATGGATGATTAAGATGCTTTAAGACCCTCTCAATAAGTTATGATAGAAGTGCCATTGTTGAGTATCGAGAGAGGCAGCTGCAGGCACTGTGTGACGGTCTGTACTCTGTCACGAGTTGGGGACAAATAGAAAGACCTCACATGATTTAGTTGTATGCAGTGAGGCGATTACGTCTGAGAAGATACCATCCAGTACCGTCCATGGTGAAGCCTAGAGACTCTTTGTATGATGTTTCCTGTTTCCAGACTGCCGGTCTGTTTATCCACAATCAATCTTTATTTCTGGCAAGGTCAGATTTATCATTAAACACCAGTAAGGCATGTGGATAACCCTCCTTCACAGGAGAAAAAATCTGTTCCACATTACTCTCTTGAAAACCTCATCCTATCAGCCATCAGGATCTGGTTCAGCAACAAGCCTGATACAGGACCACCAGTGTATTCTTTATCTGCCTATAGCACCTACCTAGATATGTGTTCCTAGTCTTCCCGAGTGCATCAGAGTTGATGATGTGATGTGAGAGTATGGCCACAAAGTTATGTACACCAACAAAAGATTCTTCAGTTTGACTGCCCAGACCGTGTTCATCTGTGTTCAGACCATGTTCATGGAAAATACTGTGCAGTGATCATCCAGAAATAAAGTGGTAGGGGAGCTGCAAAGTTCAGAATGATAGGATAGACTAGAAATGTAATTAAAGTAAATGTTTAATAAAAAAGAAGCAGGTGGTGAGTAGACACTTATGCCCCATGTTTCCCACTTGCCTCTGGCTTCTGATTTGAACGGATATGTCTTCAAAAACTATAATTATCCCCATTGCCATGTTCTGTCTGTTTGCATTAAAGTCTGATGTCTTTTCCGTGCACTGCTTGTTGGCTTCTCTGACTTGGCCCTGTGGGGTGTCTCAGCCCACACCCAGGTGTTTTTAATCATCATCCTGGTCTACATTTCATAAACTCCTGTCCAACCTGCCTTCCTGCTGGTGCACCATCCTGAGTGTGTGTGTCTCATTGAGGGCACCTGCATGTGATCTTGGTAGCCACATATCTGGCCTCCTGTCAAGCCCTGTCTATTAATTAAGAGGCTTTCTATATCTCTGGGGCTGCTTGGCTAACTTTGCACTCTTTGTTGGGCCTTGGCTTTCTTGTTTCATGTCTGCTTCTTGTTTTCAGTGAGTACCCTTTCAAGTTTGCCTGCTGTGCGCTTTGTGTCTTGTTGCCTGTCTGCCCCTGTCTACAACTATCTCTGGGGTTTGTACAACCCGTCTCCGTGTAAAGTTCCCAGCAACCACCCTACTGTAAAGTCTCTATCTCAAGGCATCAACTCCTCCACCCCAGTCACCCGTCCAGGCTATGGGCCCTGGATTTTACCTCAGGAAATGGTCACCTCAGGTGTTTCCTGTCAACAGCAGACTTTCTCTCATCTCCTCTGACTGGGGAGTCAGTTTACCACAGGAGTACAAAGGCAGTTTTGAGAACATCTCCAGGGGCATGCTGGGGCCTACTCGGCTTGGCCCGGCAACAGCAGCTGCCTTCCTTGCTCTCCCTCAGGGCTTAGTTCCCTCCAGCAGCTCCCTTTGCCTCTCAAACCAGGAAGTTCCTCTCACTGAGCTTATGGTGGCTATTCTAAGTATACAGTACGTCCTGCTCCAAATATAATACTTACACTTGGGTATCCTCCGCCAGATGGCGCTGTGCACTGCAGACATGCAAAAACAGGCTCCTCCCGGCCCTTCATATACCCGGGGACCTCCCACAAATCCCCAGATTTCTCTGCAGTGCTGGCTGCGAAGACATGAAAGTATCACTCTCTCGCAGAGCGGGGCTGTTACAGCCTGCGGCCCTGTTGGACTACATCCCACCCGTCCTCCTTGTGATGTGCCTCCCAGCCTCGGCTGCGCTGGTCGGGTGAAGGTAGGCAGCACCATGCGTGCTTAACGGAGCCATGCTCCACCGCAGTCCCCCACCAAAGGGTAGGTGGTTTAGGCTGATGGTGAGCCTTTAGGGGATGCCCCTCCCGCATCATTGCCCCACGCCCCGTGTAGCGGTGGACCCTGTGTAAAGGGTCGCCATCCTCCCTCGTTCCCCCCTTAGCCCGGGGGGGAAAGAAAGGGGGGGGGAGGGGTTTGTGAGTATGGCGGCCTCAGTGTACCCTATTACACGCTTATGGCCTTAGTATCGTGTTTGACTGGGAATGGGTGTCAGAGCCGCTCTGTTTACTTTTAACTTGTATTGGTCGCCGCTGCGCCTTTCCTATATGGTTGTACTGCATGGGCGGCGGTGGCTTTGCAGATGCTGCTGCGTCTCTTTTTTAGCTTGTAGTGGCTCTTCTGCGGTAATCCACTCAATCAATTCCCTTCAGGCGTCACTGCCCTGCTTTCTATATTGGCTACGCGTTTTTGGAGCTTCGCGCTCTCCGAGGGGGGGGGGGGGGGGGCGGGGTCCTGGCTTAGCGCGCTTCGCGTCACGGTCAGCTCTGGCCCACCCTTCGAGGTTCGCTTGGCGCCATTCTTACTCGCGCGCGCGTGGTGAAGACCGTCCTCCCCACTCTGTCTGTAAGTGCCCTCGCGGGCGACTTTATATTACTTTTATTACTCCCTTGCGCATGGCTCTGACATTCTGTTCCCTTTATGTCTTTCAGACCGTGGATTCCGGTGGCTTCTCCCGGCCCGGTATAGCTCCCGGTTGAGACTATTAAATTTACTCCCACTTCCCCGCGGGTTATTGGGGCATCCAGGGTAGCTTACAGCGTCAATCCCTACTGGCCTATTGTGCCGATTAAATCACCATATGGAGGTGTCCCAGGATATTGTGAACGGGGTTCCTTCGGGACAAGCCCGGCTGTGTGTAGCTTGTGGGGTCTTACCTAGCAGCGGTGACAATGCACGGGTCAGTGTTCCTTGTGCACAGCAGGCGCTATCGGTTCTTCCCGCTTCTTCCGTGGCTGGGCCTGCACCTCGCCTCACTTCACCTACTCCCCCAATACAAGCGGGGATTCTCATCCTGATGTGGCTACTAGACTGGCCAGTGTTGAAAGATTGCTTGCTAGCTCATTAGCGCGTAAGGCCACCGCTAAGAGGCGGCATTTAACTCCTGACTCTGCTTTTCTCCCTATGGAATCTGATGAGTTGTTGCATCCTTACGGCCATACCCCCTCAGACGAAGGGGAGCTGTTCTCTGACTCAGGGTCATATGACGAGGAGTCAAGGGGTCATGATGAGCACTGGACCCCGGATGATATTGACAGACTGCTGGTTCAGATTTTTGAGGTTTTGTCCATCTCTCCCCCTGTTGCGGCTCCCAGGCAAAGGGGTGAGCTTTTTCATACTGCTAAGGCTCGTCTGGAATTTCCCGAGCAAACCCATTTCAATAGCCTTGTGCTTAAAGAATGGGAACATCCCAGTAGACTTCCTGGGATCCCCTGGATAGGAAGTATCCCTTCCCGGCTGACTTGGTTAAGTGCTGGTCATCGCCCCCAGAGGTCGATGCTCCTATTCTAGGGTTGTCCAACACCTCTATTATGTACTCCCCAGACACTACTACGCTACGGGACTCTGAGGACCGACGTATTGATCAATTGGCAGTAGCGCTCAGGGCCATGGTCAGGAATGCACTCGATGGCACAGATGAGTTGCTACCTGATACTGTCAATGCACTGCCTAACTGTGATGTGTTTGTAAACTTTATCCTGTCTGCATCGGACGATGCTATTAGGATGTGTGCCAGATCTTCTGCCCTGGCGGTAGCTATACGCCGCGCGGTTTGGTTGCGCCAGTGGGCTGCTGACAATGCCGCTAAGAAAGCCCTTACTGGGCTTCCATTTAAGGGGCTGCGCCTGTTTGGGGACCGTCTAGACCTCTTCACCAAAGGAGGGAAGTTACCCCAGCGCAGGCGGCAGATTCGGCCCTTTCGAGGCCAGGGCACCCTTTCAACCCCCTACCGTGGGGCTAAACAGGGAAAAGGGGTGTCCTTCGCAGGGTCCCGCGCAGATTCAAGGCACAGGAACAGGGGACGCCGTCCTGGTTCCTCCTGGGGGTCCAAGCCCAAAGCCTCCTCCCAAGACCCCTCAGGCATGAAGGGACGCCCTCGCCCGTCAGGGTGGGGGGACGTCTGCAGCACTTCGAGCATGTCTGGAGGCGCCACGTCTCAGACCGGTGGATTCAGGAGGTAGTGTCCTCCGGATACAAGATAGAATTTGCTGTACGGCCCCCCACCAGATTCACTGGGTCCCGGATTCCACAGGACCCTGCCTCAGCTCAGGTCTTGTTGCTGGCCGTGCAGAGTCTCCTGGATCTAGGGGTCATTTGCAAGGTCCCCTTAGGAGACAGGGGCATGGGGTTCTATTCCAACCTTTTCACGGTACCCAAGAAGGATGGGTCAGTCAGGCCCATTCTGGATTTAAAAATCCTCAACAAGTTTGTCAAGAACAGGCACTTTCGCATGGAAACTCTGCACTTGGCCATCGGCTCTCTGCACCCAGGGGACTTTATGACGTCAGTAGACATCAAGGATGCTTACCTTCACATCCCGGTGTTTCCCGGACACCAAAGGTTTCTCAGATTTGCACTGAAAGATTGACAATTTGTGGCCTTGCCATTCGGCCTCACGTCAGCTCCCAGGGTGTTCACCAAGGTGCTGGCAGGGGTGATGTCCCTGATAAGGCTAAGGGGCATACGTGTGCTGCCCTACCTGGACGATATACTCATCACCTCTCGGTCTCTGTGGCAGGCAGAGCTGGACACTCAGCTGGTAGTGTCCACCCTGGAGTCCTTCGGCTGGGTGATCAGTTACCCCAAGTCCTCTCTGTCCCCCTCCTCGGTGACTCCGTTCCTGGGAATGATTCTGGATACGGTTCAGTCAAGGATATTCCTTCCTCAGCAGAAGGTGGAAGCTCTGACTGCGCAGGCGAGGTTCCTGCTCTCGTGTCCACAGCCCTCCATCAGGCAGGGAATGCAGCTGGTGGGCCTGATGGTGGCTTGCTTCGAGGCGGTGCCCTTTGCCCAGTTCCATTTGAGACCTTTGCAGCTTCACCTTCTGTCAGTATGGGACAAGAACCCAGCGTCCTTGGACGGGGTCTGTGTGCTTCCCCCCTCGGTCAGACGGTCCCTTGCGTGGTGGCTGGACCACAGGAACTTGATAGGGGGCAGATCTTTTCTGGCCCCCTCCTGGGAGACGGTCACAACGAATGCCAGTCTGTCAGGTTGGGGGGGATTCTGGAAGTCTCTGCGCTTCCAGGGGAGGTGGGGCCCTCAGGAGGCCCATTTACCCATCAACATTCTGGAATTACGGGCAGTCAGGTTGGTACTGGAGCGGTTGACCCAACACCTGAGGGGTCTGTCGGTCCAGGTACGTTCAGACAACAGAACGGCGGTTGCCTACATCAACCATCAGGGAGGGACCCGGAGCAAGGGTGCCCTCCAGGAGGTGTTTCAGATTCTGACTTGGGCGGAGGCCAATGTACAATGCATTTCGGCTGTTTACATTCTGGGGGCAGAGAATCTGCTAGCGGACGCTCTGAGCAGGGGGACGTCCCGTCAGGGGGAGTGGTCCCTCTGCAACAGGGTATTCCAGTCCCTGTGTCACCGTTGGGGTCTACCGGACGTGGACCTGTTTGCATCCCGTCACAACCGCAAGCTCCAGGTCTTCGTATCCCTGTCTCAGGATCCTCTGGCCTTGGCCATGGATGCCCTGTCCATGTCATGGAAGGAGTTTCGGCTCCTGTATGTGTTTCCACCATTCCCCCTTCTGGGCAGGGTTCTGCGCAAGATCGCTCTGGAAGGGGTGCCTGTGATTCTAGTGGCTGCCAGGTGGCCAAGAAGAGTGTGGTTCACAGACGTGGTTCAAATGGCAGTAGACCAGTACGTTCTGCCAGAGGTGCCAGATCTGCTAACTCAGGGCTCCTTACGCCATCCCAGTTTACAAACGCTGGCTTTGACGGCCTGGCTGCTGAAACCTCCATCTTGATGGAGAAGGATTTGTCTGCCTCTGTGGTAGGTACTATGGTGCAGGCTAGGATGAAGACTTCTTCTGCTATCTATTATAGAGTATGGCGTACCTGACTGGTGTGAGTCTAGGTCTCTTCTCTGTAGGGAATTCTCAGTCCCTAGGGTTCTGGAGTTCTTACAGCATGGTCTGGAGTTAGGTCTAAAACTCAGCACTCTGAAGGGTCAGGTTTCTGCCCTGTCCGTCTTCTTTCAGAAGTCCTTTGCTCAACATCATTTGGTTAAGACGTTCTTTCAGGGGGTCACTCATGCGCGTCCCCCTCGTAAACCTGTGGTCCCCGTTTGGGATTTAAACTTGGTTTTATCTGCCTTGCAGGGTGCTCCCTTTGAGCCTATTCACGATGCTGCTCTTGCTGTTCTTACCCTCAAGGTTGTCTTTTTGGTGTCCATAACTTCGGTTAGGCGTGTGTCTGAGCTGGCTGCTCTTTCTATTCAGCCTCCATACTATGAGAGGCACCAGGACAAGGTGGTGTTCCGCTTCAAGCCGGATTTTCTGCCTAAGGTTGTGTCTGCCTTTCATTTGAATCAGGACATTGTTCTTCCTTCATTGTGTCCCAATCCTAGCAACGACAAGGAAAGGATTCTGCATTCCTTGGACGTGGTCAGGTGTTTGAAGTATTACCTGGTTGTCACTGCGGGTTTCAGGAAGACTGATGCTTTCTTTGTTGTGCCTTCTGGGCCTAGGAAGGGTTTGGCTCCTGCCAAGTCTACTATCAGCAAATGGATCCGTCAGGCTGTGATTCAGGCCTATTCTGCTAAGGGGAAGAGTCCTCCTTTCCGTCTTACTGCTCATTCTACTCGTGCTATTGGGGCCTCCTGGGCCTTCCAGCACCAGGCTTCTGTTGAACAAGTTTGCAAGGCCGCTACTTGGTCTTCTGTTCATACCTTTTCAAAGTTTTACAAGGTTGATGTTAGGGCCTCAGCTGATGCTGTGTTTGGCCGCAAGGTTTTGCAGGCGGCAGTAGTTTAAGCTGCATGCTGTTGCCTTTTTGTTGGGGATCCCACCCTACTTTTATGGACACTGCTATTGGATGTCCCAAGTGTAAGTATTATATCTGGAGCAGGACGTACTGTATACTTAGAATAATACAATTCTGTGAAATACTCACCTGTAGAATTGGTATTATACGTATACAGTACGTCCTGCTCCACCCCACCCTGTTTTTTTGCATTATTCTGGATCCCTTGTATGGTGATTGTTACCATTATTGTTGTTACCAGTTTCGGTGGTTAAATTCTCCCGGCTTCTTGTTCACTGCTTTTCAATGCTGGGGATTTGTGGGAGGTCCCCAGGTATATGAAGGGCCGGGAGGAGCCTGTTTTTGCATGTCTGCAGTGCACAGCACCATCTGGCAGAGGATACCCAAGTGTAAGTATTATATCTGGAGCAGGACGTACTGTATACGTATAATACCAATTCTACAGGTGAGTATTTCACAGAATTGTATTTTTATACCTCTCACCCAGGGCGACACCCAGTGGGTGTTCTGTATATTGCATTGATAAGAAAACATGCTTCTTTTTTAGGAGAGGAAATTGCTATTTAATTTCATTGTCTACCTTGGGACTGTTTCATAGCCAGGTGAAAATTTACACACAGCAGACAATTAATTTTCTCTCCTAAAAAAGAAGTGAGTTTTCTCACCAGGCTCTGAATCCGCCCAATTATCATGGTATATTTCCAACACTAAGCCAGGAGGAAGGGAGGCAATTGGGCTGGTGGTCCTTTTAGAACAGTGTCCCCCAACCTGTAGCTTTGTAGCTGACTCTTGCGTGGACCACTGCTGTGTGGCTCATAGGTCATCTGCTACATTAGAAGACTTGTGGAGATCTAACAAATTGCTGAAACTAGGAGGGGGGGGGGGTTAAGTAGAATGGTTGGTTCCATACATGGGGTTAATGCCCGGACACAAGTCAGGCAAGAGCAGAAGCATGTCGAACTATCTATTTTACCAATCTTCCTAGGTAGCGTCTGTTTCTTGGGGCCTCTGCTCATGTGGGGCAAGTAATTTATGGAACAGGTGGATCCATATGCATTCTTGAAGCTGGGGGTGTTTGATGCTTTCAACTCCTTCCTGTTTGTGATTGTTTCTTAGTTCCAAACTGTCCTAAGTGCTGATTGTGGCTCTAATGGCAAAGAGTTGTGGGCCCCTGTGGGAGAAAAGACTAAACTTTCTTAACTCTCAGACATAAAACTCCCGGTAAATATGTAAGAGATTTACCAAGGTTGTAACTAAAGGGGGTGCAGAGGTAGCAAACACTCTGGGACTCATGAGGTCAGGGGGGCCATTATTGTGCCTGCTCCCCCTAATTTATCATTGTTTGACTCTGGTCTATCATTCTTCAGCGGTCTACTTGAATCCAATTGAGCAAAAATTACAGGAGGAGGTGACTGTATGGGGCCCCATTTAAAGTGGACCAAAACCAAAGATTTTTACTATCCTGGGTTTTGGTCCTTGCCCCCATCCCCGATCTCACTCACCCTTCTCCAGTCCTACGGTGCATGCACATTCCTATTTTCCAATCAGCACACTTGGATCTGCTCCCGTCCCTTCTTCTAATAGCTTATCTAAGGCGAGCAAATCCAAGCGTGCTGGAGGACACATTCCCCGCTACCTTCTAACAGAGAGCATTCCCTGCGTCAGTCATTCACAAATGCTGGGCGAGGGCACGCGCCCTGCTAAAGGAATAGCGGGCATGCAGCCGCAGCTCGCGCATGCGCCATTGGACCAGGAAAGAAGGTGTATCTGGGCGACCTGGGTGGTTTCACACAGCGGGACATCCCGATTCTGAATGCCCCATGGGGAGGGAATTCAGCGGCCCTGTATAGATTTCAGGGTCATTGGGACGTGGGTTTCGAGCCACATTAAAGTTGGTCACATTTAGCTATGCCACTGATGAGGTATGTATGTATGTTGCACACTTATTACATAACAAATTAATTGTCAAATACTCCCTAGGTTTTCTGCAACCACCCCCCCCCCCCCCATCCTGAACTGAGACCCGCAGGCTGCCACACTACCACAGGCTTCCTTGGGGCCCAATTCAATCTAGGGGGCAGGCCATCAAACATAGGTTACAGAGGTGGGCCAGACGCTGTAGAGCTCATGTTGTGTATGGGCTCTTCATAACCTATGTGATAGCTGGAGCCTCTAGCCTGATTTTCCTTTATGGCCTGAATAATAATAAGACTGTCTTGTGCACAGAGGTCCCGTTCAAATTAAACCATAACATATAGATTATCGATGGACCCAGTCTTTATACAGGCTGTAGTGTGTCTGCCCCCCACCCATAACATGGGGCCAGAGGCTCAGTTTAAACTCAAGGCTAAGTCATCACTGGTTATTGGTTATGAGGGGGGCCTAGACATTGCTCTTGTGTGGGAGGTGCCAGCCCTGCTGAAGGGCCAGGCAAAGGCTTAATCAGAAAATGGGTAGGGTCAGCCCAGGCAGCAGACAGGAAAGTTCAGAGAAGGAGTAACAACAGATAAAGCCACCAGCAACATGCCCAACGTATCTGAATGCTATTATGGGCAGGGAGGACTGGGACAGAGACAACTTTATAAGTGCAAGGGCCAATCAGGAGAGGGCATGGGATCATGGGTGACCCTTACCCGCTAACATAATCTTGGCTCATTAGGGACTCATTGACCCAAACAGGCTTAAAACCCTTGTGATTAAGCTGCAATGCCGATGTTCCAATGGCCAACATGAAATTGTTTTTCGCTTTTCTGTCAGAAGTGAAATCTTGGAGCTCTGAAGTGATTATTAAACCGCAAGCATCACTCGGCTACATTTCATGAAGTGTTGTTTTGGTTCCCTTGTGACCTTCCCATTGCAGAATAGTGTGAGCTCACTAATGTACTGTGTCAGCTTTGGATGACATGGATATAAGTGCCTCTTGAGGGGTGTAATTCACTAACGTCCAAAGTGCCCATTAAGAGTGGGAACATTCCATATGGGTCAGTAATGGTTTAAGTGACTCCTACAGAGTCGCCTTTCCATTAGAAGTCTGTTTATAAGTATAGATTTTAGACATAAAAAGAAGCTAATTGACTGTTTCAGCCAGAGAAAAACTGGAACCTCTGTGAGCGGAGCATGTCAATAGGTTAGGTTGAGTTTTGCTGCCCATTGTCAACCTTTTACCCGGAAGGATGAATTATTTTGCCTGCAAATCAGTATACCATTGTCACACTATTGCCACACCATTGGCTTGAAGAGAAACCTACAAAGCAACAAAGCTTCCACGTAGTTCTTCTATATCATCTTTCCAATTCGTTTTTATTTTACTGTCATCAGAAATAACCCCTTCCGTAGCCTATTTGGCACAGCGAGCAGTGATTAGTGCTGCAAGCCTCATCAATGCACCCCATGCACTGTGTTCTTCTCTCAGTCAGCAGCGAATCTGTTCATGTTTTGGCTTTTTTAAGGGTTTTTTACAAGAACATTGATAGAGATGCCTCCTGATTGATGATCACATGACAACCAAAGTCACTGCATTGACATGCTTTGGAGGCCTTTCTTGGGTGTCCTGTTGGCCTTATGTCCGCTGTTCCAGCAGTGCTATTTCCTACACCAGTCTACATTTACACAGGTTGCCCAATTATTGCTCTAAAAATGCCTGATGTATGGCTAGCATACAGATTAGGGAGGTTTTATTGCACTCTTTGTGTCAATGTAATTATTATTGTTTATTTATAAAGCACCACCATCTTCCATGGCACTGTACAATGTGGAATTACAAACACGGTGAAACAACTAACTTCTGGTGAAACAATACATTAGCATTATGAGTCAGATGTGACAGAAATGCACAAGTACGGGGAGGCCGATTCATTAATAGCGCCAGGTAGCGACAGATGAGCGCCAGTAGCGTGATTTTCACAGCGCCAGCTAGTATTCGCTGTGCTTGGCCGGGGTTTGCTTGTTGACAGCGACTCAGTCGGTGTGCGGTAATGTTGAATACGGGGTTAGGGGTCGATGTTTCACAGGTTCCGCGTTGTATGGGTGCGCCTGACAGCGAATGTGCAGATTCATTAACAAATCACGCTCAAAAATTTCTCGCGCTGTGAATTCCTTGTTTAAACCCCAGAGCGCTGGCGGCGATGTGTGTAAAGTAGTTTTTAACCCCCAAACAACCTTTTTTTTTAAATGTAAAAATTATACAAGTTTTTCTAAACATTTTGTAATATGAATACATTAATATCAGACCTGTAATATCAATTCTGCACATATTTATTATTTTTTTTTTTACCTTAAAAAAAATATCTAACATTGCCGTAGTGGTCACAGAATTTTTGACAGTTAAAAAAAATTAAAAAATTAAAAAAAAATCAATTAATTATGAATATTAAAAGATTGCTCCATTGAAATGCATTGGAGAGCGCCAGGGAGCGACAGGTCATACCTGTCGCTGTGATGGGATTAGTAGCGGCGCTGTTCGTTGCAGTCGGCTACATGATGAATCCCGCGCTAGCTGACGCTCTCGCCGGCGCTAGCCTCATTTAGCGTGATAAATGCGTCATTGTGTCCGCCGCCGGGCGTACTTGAGTAGGTAGCCGCCGTTAGCTGGCGGTACCTGGCGCTCGTCAGACACTACCTGGCGCTAGCCCTTGATAAATAAGGCCCATAGTCATACTGATATTCACTAAGGGAAAGGAATATTATTTGCTTCAGAGATCTCTTACAGATAGTGAAGAGCCAAATCTGGATCTTAATGTTACGGTACAGATCTGCCATATAATTTACATTATTCTGGATCTCTATTATCTGAATCTGAGTTCAAAAACTAGGGAGGGTCAGGATGTGTTTTGGGGTCTCTAAAGGTCTGTAAAGCAACTAAGGCAGCCAAATGCTATCGAACGTCATGTTGGAAACACCACACAATCTGGGGGTACATTATTCGAATGGAAACAGACCAATAATCAGGGCTGTATTTCCCATTAGACAACCCTAGGCATGTGCCTAAGGTGGCAACCTGGAGGGGGGGCGCTGCCTTTACTACTGTATTAAAGAGAAAAAATATAAACTCTCATAGCCAGGATACTAATGCCTCCTAACAAGACCTCCCCAGCCACAGAAGGACGTATTTGTGTGAAGGGGGGGGTGAGGACACAATGGGATGAACACAGGCCAGAGCATCTCCCCTCCACTGCTGTGGTTATGTGACTCCTGTATGTCAGAATTACAGAAAGATGGAACATGCTTACTTGTTTCTCTGCTTTCCCCCCTTTGTGCCCTGTCCCTCCTCCACACGCATACCCTGCATCTAGCCCATTGCACCCTCTCCCCGTCCACACTTTTTTTTATATGGACCGGGGGAGCAAGCACTTAAAGTGCCTAGGGCACCATGAACACCAAATACAGCCCTGCAAATACGGTGTTTTGGAGTAGAAGTGGACCCTCCCTTTAATGAGTTAAAAGCAGACCAAAATCCATACCCCCCATTAACAAGGGCAGCCTGATTTGAGAGTGTGAACCCCCTAGGATCGCCAAGTCTTTTACTTCACTTCACATCGCATGCAAGTGCTTCCAGCCATTTAGAATAGATTGTGGTGAATATTATTCCCACCAATCTATTCTAAATAAATGGATTTCTGGGGTGCCTCCCACCGACCACTCCCTATGGCTGTGCAAGCTTTTGGTCCGATATTAAAGATTTCCAAATCGGGATGCCCCATGGACGGAATTGCTGCCGAACCCTGGTCTAAGCCTCCACAAATACTGTACCCAGCCTCCATCCCTGCTGAATTCAAATGCAGAACAGGAAGTGCACACGGCAGCATATCCCCCTCCACAGTGCACACTCTCCATAGTCAACAACTACAGGGAAGCAGGGGATGTCTGTTCTACATTTGAATACATCACTGGAATATGGCTTGGTAAGTGCAAGGGCCCTGGAAGGGGTTAAGCAGTGATTTGGCCCATGGGGCATCCAAAATTGGACAACTCTTCTGTCTTTTCACTCTTCTTTCTGAAATCTTGCCGGTAACACCTCGCCAGGGCCATGGTTTATGGTTGTGATTTCCACTGGATTATGGCCCAAACAAGAAAAAAGCACCAAGATAAAACAAAAAACCTTATATACACCATAAAAGCAACATATATATATATATATATATATATATATATATACACACAGAGCCGTTTGCCGTGTCATTGTGCTCTGCCGTTCTGCAATGGGGAGTGAGAGCAGGCGTATCCCAGCCAATCAGATAGCGTGGGATCGTGCGCTGCTGGGAATGTGGCCACTTGCGCTCTCCATTCTGGAAGATCAGAGCCATTTGCCGAATGACATAGGCACAGCAAACAGCTCTGGGTGAGAGCCCGCACATGTGCTGTGCAAACTGGGTAACAGGTAAGCTGTTACAGGCAAACTGGGGGGTTTCACACAGCAGCACAACCCAATTTGGGGTGCCCTGGGGGAGGCCAGCAGCCTCATGGCATGAAGACATTCAATGGCCAGTAGGAGAGGCACAAGGGAAAGTCTGTTTAATCAAATATGGCTATCATCCATTTTACGTATGTATCACAATATATAAAGGGCTTCGACTTGTTTAAAAAGCCTGTTAATTGCCTATGTAACATTCAAATGTATACATAAAAAAGTAACAATAGTTACTACATTAAGATCACAACAATTAATAGTATCAAAAGGTAATTACAGTGGCGTAACTAAATGCGACAGGGTCCTGATGCGAACACTAAGGGGGTTATTCAAGAAGGGATAGTGCCAGGTAGTGCCTCGTAGCGGCATCTAAGAAAGTGAATCTGGTGAGCGATGTATTATTACAGGCGGCTCGTTGCAGCGCTATACTATTCTTACAGCGCCCAACACACATCACATTCATCAATGCAGGCCAGGATACTAGAGCAGCTGAGACGATCTGTTACAGCGCCCGATCCCCCCACTAGTGGTCGCTGTAAGCGCCGCTATATAGACGCTCATCTGGTAGTGAATCAGTGGTGAATCAGCCTCCACATGGGGCCCCTTCAAGGCTCATACAGTAAACTTTTTTCTGTCTTTTATCTCAATTGGATGCAACTAGACAACTAAAGACTGAAACAGCAGGGAGAAATTGTGCTTCCTTTCTGTAAATGATGCCAAGTGAGCAGAAATATGATAAATAAGTTGGAGGAGCAACAATTATGGCCTCCCCCCAACCTCCTGGGCCCCGGTGCAGTTGCAGTCACCTGTAGTTATGCCCCTAGGTAAATATAACACTCACATACTACACCTATCAGGCCGCCAAACAGCGCTCACTTGGAACCTTCCATTGTTTAATAATTTTCATGTGACCAATGGCATCAGTATGTTCTGTGACAATAAGGTTGTGAAGGTCTTGAAAGAGCTCGCTGGTTTTCAAGAGATGTGTGGTAAAGAGACATCTTTTTATAGGCTAGCTGGAAATATTGCTTTTGAGTTACAGGTAGATTTTAGCTGGTGTTATGGCATTATTTCACGTGTTTCCCTGTGTCATTTCTCATTGTTACATATAACTTAATATATGGACATCTATGGTTTGATTTCTTGACATGTGAGGATTGGATGTATTGCCATCGACATCTGGTGAGAATTTCATGGAAATAGGATAGCACCTTTAGAAATATATTTGTGACATGTTTGAACAAAGCTAGAGCAGAACAATAACCTATAAATAACCTATTTTCCTTTTTGCTTGAAAATAAGGGCATTTTAGAGACTTTCACCTTTTTTACCCATCAAAGGCTTATTCTCTTCATTGATACAATTTTCAGGCTTAGGCCTCGATTCAATAAAGGTAGAAAAAAATTCTCATGGTAGTAAAAGATTTAATTCATGAGAAAAAAAGCCTGAGAACATCACTGTTACTGAATCACCAGATAAAAAGACAATGAAAGTCAATGGCAGCTTTTACTACAGTGTAGAAAGAAGTAAACAGTTCTCTACTTTTCTCAGGAGTAAAAAAGTGCCATTGACTTTCATTGGTTTCCTATCTGGTGATTCAGTAACAGTGACATTCTCAGGCTTTTTTCTCATGAATTGAATCTTTTACTAACATGAGAATTTTTTTCTACCTTTATTGAATCGAGGCCTTAAAGTGGATGTCCAGTCATAGATAGGTTACAAATAAGAAATGACCTCACCCACGTTCCAGTGCCAATGTAACAGGTCCGTGCAGCCGCCACACAAAAAGACACAAAGAGGCCGATTCATTAATAGCGGCAGGTAGCGACTGTAGCAGTATTTTCACAGCGCCCGCTAGTAGTCGCTGTGCTTGGCCGTTGTTCGGTTGTTGATAGCGACTCAGTCGGTGTGCAGTAATGTTGAATATTGGGTGAGGAGTCGCTATTTGACAGGTTCCGCACTGTATGGGAGCGCATGATAGCGACTGGCCCTAGCGACCGGCTCCCACCATATTCATTAACAAATCACGCTCAAAAAATTCTCGCGCTGTAAAATGCATGTTTAAACCCCAGAGCGCTGGCGGCGATGGGTTAAAAGTAGTTTTTTAACCCCCAAACAACCATATTTTTGGAAACAAAAAAAAACAAGTTTTTTAAATAATTTAGTAATATGAATACATTAATATCAGACCTGTAATATCAATTCTGTACAATTTTTTTTTTTTTTTTAATTTAAAAAAAAAATATAACATGGCAGAAGTGGTCACAGAATTTTTCACATTTAAAAAAAAAAATAATAATTAATAACAATTAATTATTAATATTTAAAGATTGCTCCATTGAAATGCATTGGAGAGCGCCAGGTAGCGAGAGGTCATACCTGTCGCTGTTCAAGGTCGGACGCTGGCGCTGTGGGCTGAGGCTGGAATAATGATGAATGAGTGGCTATATGGCGCTATCTCAGTCGCTAAGCAGGATTGGCTTGATAAATGTGTGATTATGGTGGGGAGCCGGCGTTCTCGTGGCGGTGCCCGTCATTACCGTTCGCTCACCAGGCGCTACCTGTCGCTATTCCTTCATAAATAAGGGCCTAAATGTGTGGCTGTCCCTAAGGCCCCGGAACTCCAGGAGAACGGTGCTGGACCGCAGACGAGGCAAGGTTTTTTTTTCTTTGTAACCCCCATCCTGCCTCAGCACCAGGGGAAGGTGGCAGGTCAGAAGGAAGTTACCCCCTGACTGGAGTAATGCTTTAATGATAAAATGTAACACCTACTGATACATTTGTATCCTTGCCGTTATATACAGATGTTAAAGGATAATAATAAGGTAAAATGGTCATTAATATCACCAGGGATGAACTGGAGCACCATGGGCCCACCAGAGAAAATCATTTTTGGGGCCCACCAGAAAAAAATTTCCCTGGGGCCCACCCTTTAGCTAAAACACAATTAGGGCCTAATTTAAGAAGGGATAGCGTCAGGTAGTGGCTGGTTAATGAGCGGTAGCAATAGGTAGCGACTGGTGTACGCCGGACACGGCACGCAATTACACATTTATCAAGCAGAATCTGTTTAGCGACTGGGATAGCGCCATGTAGTGTCTGATTCATCATTTTCACAGCCTCAGTGAACAGCGCCGGCGTTCAGGCTTGCACAGCGCCAGGTATGACCTCTCGCTACCTGTCGCTTTCCCATACATTTCAGTGGACGATACTTTTCTTCTCTTTAAACAGGGTTTATGTTGTTTTTTTTTGGGGGGGGGGGGGATCTCAAATAATATTGTGACCTCTTCTGGCATAGAAAAATCAGTTTTTCCACAAATCTTTCATTTTTTATATATTTCTGCAGAAATGACATTACAGGTCTGGCATTAAAGTGTTCATGTTACAATGTTGTTACAATGTAATTCCATATGTTTTCGCTTTGTTACTAGTGGAAAGATGCTGAAAAACAGACTTTAAACACACCGCCTCCTGCGCTCTGGGCTTCAAACAAGTATTTTTCAGCGCCAGAGTTTTGTGAAGCTGTTTTTATAATGAATATGCTGCGAGTCGGTCGCACTGACCAGTCGCTAACATGCGCACTCATACAGCGCTGTACTGTCAAATGGCGACTCCTCACAATGTATTCATCATTACTGAACAGCGACTGAGTAGCTTAGAACTAGCGAACCACGGCCGAGCACTGCGACTACTAGCGGGTGCTCTGAAAATGCCTGCTACAGACGCTCATCTGTCGCTACCTGCCGCTAATGATGAATCAGCCTGTCCGATTATAATAATAATATCTGATGTTTATTGATCAAACAAGAAGCTAAACCTACTAAAGAAATAAAAAAAAAACTCATAACATTCTAGGCAATACTGTCTTGCACTGCCCTGAGTTAGTGCCTTGGGCCCACCAGGGAACCTTCTGATTGGGCCGGTGGGCCATTTCGACACTGAATTACACAGTGAATCATTTTTGGTTACGTGATCGTTTACTACAAGCCCAAAAATGGTTCAGTGTGCTCATCCATGTCTATAGTCCACATCTGCACAGTCACTACATCCAGCAAACAATAGGCTTTGCTGAATGGGCATGCACAGGGGTGTAACTTGAGGGGGTGCAGGTGGTGTTCAGTAGATTAGGGGAACCCAATCATTGTTGTTCCTCCAGCTTATTTATAGTATTTGTGCTCACTTGGCATCATTTAGAGAAAGGTTTTAGTGTTTGGTTTTCTAACTGCATCCAGTTCAGTTAAAATGCCAAAAAAATGTTCTGAGTCGTGGCCCCATTTAATGCCCGTACCAGTTGTAAGTGGTGCCACACATGCCTGTCAGAACCCCAATGGTTATAGGATTAGTGAATGTTGGCGAAGCATGGGAATGTTGCGTATCTCATCAAGTGAAGAGGCAGCCCAAATGCCCGAGCACTAAGCAGCCCTGAAGGCATCTATTGAAGGTCCGCTTTAAGTGGTGGATGGTGCAGCCTGAAGGCCCCAGCCTTTGTGGGCTCGGTTGAGATGTGGACCTCACTGCCATTCGGAAGCATTTTTCTCCCCCTTCCGCTCAGCCTTAGGTCAGTGTAGGTCGGCGATACATGAATACATAAAGAACTTTTATTGTTACCCATAAAATACAAAGAGAGAATTACTGGCGAGGCGCAGACAAGAGATGGATTGTTTTCACCCGGGACTCCGGCCAAACGCTCATGTTATAGCCAATGACATTACAAATGGAGGAACTCCTCCAATATTCCCCTCAGCATTGTCCTCAAAAGAGACAAACAGCTGGAATGTACTAAAATAAGGACAAAGAGACTCCCCCCTATTTCATACAAACCCACCGTGACAAATGTGACAGCTATAAACCATTCTACTCACCCAGGCTGTCTCCAGGTTTATGGGGCCCTCAGCTGACAGCGTCTCAGTGTTCCCCATACTGAAGGGTGAATGCGAGAGGATCTTCCCTCCAGTCCCCAAATATCTGTGTGTAGCGTGTGAGTCAAAAAAAGCAGAACCCCCTGCACAGCCAAACTTGCAGCAACAAGGTGAGTATCAAACTTTCCAGCACACTCCACACCTCACTGCCCCCCCCCCCCCCAACACACGCGGTGTCAGCTTTGGGCACCTTAAACCGGACCTTCACCATGATTTAATGAAAAGCCCAAACTCTTAAAAAACGATTCCCCAGCATCTAAAATTAATATATTTAACATTTTTAGTCACTAACTTATTATTCTTTCCCCCACTGAGCTGCAACTCTGTTCAGGAATTTAGGATACGGGCGCCGCCATCTTGACTCAGAAGCATCACACTTACTGAGGAGAGGAGAGTGGGATAAGGTACAGGGGGGCAGGTTATAGCTGTGCTTTGCTCAGACAGAGCAGAGCTGGGGTCAGGGAAAGGTCAGCAGTCCCAGAATGCAGAGCAGCACAGTCAGGAGGCACTTCCTGTTTGCAGGCACTTCCTGTTTGCAGGCTGCCTGATAAAATGGTGGCTTCCATAAGCCGCCATCTTGGATGTTTAAAGGCTCATAACATGCAGTAGATGCAGGTAGGATGATTTTTAATGTGGGCAATCTGTATGTACAGTGTGGGGGAAACATATAAGATAGACTCTTATTCAGAGTGAAGGTCCGCTTTAAAGAAATCATCACATTCGCTGAGGTTTGCAGGATGCTGATTTCACCTATGTGGATCGAAACCAGGGATGTGCTTTATTTTGAAGAGCACAAGACACCTAAAGTGGACCAAAAGCCATATTTTAACTAGCATCCCCTGAATTTCTCCCCCCCCCCCCCATGTAGAGTACTATTTTCACAGCCCCTACTTCACTCTAATCCTAGATAATGGCGCCTGTTTTAGCTGTAAAGCTCCGCCTCCTCTATTCATTGCCATTGATGTAATTGCCACACCTATGCAATGACATCCCCTGCCATCTCACAGAGAGGGACAGCAGGGTCCGCTTTAAATGATTAGAAACCTGGTTGTGGGCCACAATGAATAGGTTCAGAATGTATTCATTTGGAATAGCATAACCATACCTCCCAACTTGTGAAAACTGGAAAAAGGGGACATTTTTTGCACTCAAAGTGGACCTTTCCCCGGGGGCACCCCGATCGGTGGTGCCCCACTGTGTGAAGCCCCCCCCCCTCCCCCAGACCGCCCCAGCAACTCACCACTTCCCAGTCCCATGGCGCATCTAAGAGCAGCGGCTATGATGGCCGCATCCTCCCACTCCGCTCCACCAGGGAGTGTGCCTGCGCTGGCCATTCACAAATGCCTGGCCCGGGCATGCGCATTTTAACTATCCGGGATTTTCACCACTTTAAACCATGCCCCCAACCACATCCCCCATCATGCCCCAACAATACCTAAGAATTACATAATAATAATAATACCGGCGGGCCCCCCACACACATACATGCAGGCAAGCCCCCCCCCCCCCACAAACACACATATTACAGCCAGTGATCAACATCCCTCCATTCCAGCCAGTGAGGGGAATCCCTCCATTACAGCCAGTGATCAACATCCCTCCATTACAACCAGTGAGGGGAATCCCTCATTATAGCCAGTGAGGGGCATCCCTCATTACAGCTAGTGATCAGCAACCCTCCATTACAACCATTGAGGGCCATCCCTCATTACAGCCAGTGAGCGACATCCCTGCATTACAATCAGTGATCAGCATCCCTGCATTACAACCAGTGATCAGCATCCCTCCATTACAACCAGTGAGGGGCATCCCTCATTACAGCCAGTGGGAAGCATCTCATTACAGCCAAAGATCAGCATCCCTCCATTACAACCCTCATTACAGTCAGTGGGGAGCATCTCTCATTACAGACAGAGATCAGCATCCCTCCATTACTACCAGTGCTCAGCATCCCTCCATTACAACCAGTGATCAGCATCCCTCCATTACAACCAGTGATCAGCATCCCTCCATTACTACCAGTGATCAGCATCCCTCCATTACAACCAGTGATCAGCATCCCTCCATTACTACCAGTGCTCAGCATCCCTCCATTACAGCTAGTGATCAACATCCCTCCATTACAACCAGTGAGGGGAATCCCTCATTATAGCCAGTGAGGGGCATCCCTCATTACAGCTAGTGATCAGCAACCCTCCATTACAACCATTGAGGGCCATCCCTCATTACAGCCAGTGAGCGACATCCCTGCATTACAATCAGTGATCAGCATCCCTCCATTACAACCAGTGAGGGGCATCCCTCATTACAGCCAGTGGGAAGCATCTCATTACAGCCAGAGATCAGCATCCCTCCATTACAACCCTCATTACAGTCAGTGGGGAGCATCTCTCATTACAGACAGAGATCAGCATCCCTCCATTACAACCAGTGATCAGCATCCCTCCATTACAACCAGTGATCAGCATCCCTCCATTACAACCAGTGATCAGCATCCCTCCATTACTACCAGCGATCAGCATCCCTCCATTACAACCAGTGCTCAGCATCCCTCCATTACTACCAGCGATCAGCATCCCTCCATTACAACCAGTGCTCAGTATCCCTCCATTACTACCAGTGATCAGCATCCCTCCATTACAACCAGTGATCAGCATCCCTCCATTACAACCAGCGATCAGCATCCCTCCATTACAACCAGTGCTCAGCATCCCTCCATTACTACCAGTGATCAGCATCCCTCCATTACAACCAGTGCTCAGCATCCCTCCATTACTACCAGTGATCAGCATCCCTCCATTACTACCAGTGATCAGCATCCCTCCATTACAGCCAATGATCAGCATCCCTCCATTACAACCAGTGCTCAGCATCCCTCCATTACTACCAGTGATCAGCATCCCTCCATTACAACCAGTGCTCAGCATCCCTCCATTACTACCAGTGATCAGCATCCCTCCATTACTACCAGTGATCAGCATCCCTCCATTACAACCAGTGCTCAGCATCCCTCCATTACAACCAATGATCAGCATCCCTCCATTACAACCAATGATCAGCATCCCTCCATTACTACCAGTGATCAGCATCCCTCCATTACTACCAGTGATCAGCATCCCTCCATTACAACCAGTGATCAGCATCCCTCCATTACAACCAATGATCAGCATCCCTCCATTACAACCAGTGATCAGCATCCCTCCATTACAACCAGTGATCAGCATCCCTCCATTACAGCCAGTGATCAGCATCCCTCCATTACAACCAATGATCAGCATCCCTCCATTACAACCAGTGCTCAGCATCCCTCCATTACTACCAGTGATCAGCATCCCTCCATTACTACCAGTGATCAGCATCCCTCCATTACAACCAGTGCTCAGCATCCCTCCATTACAGCCAGCGATCAGCATCCCTCCATTACAACCAGTGATCAGCATCCCTCCATTACAACCAGTGCTCAGCATCCCTCCATTACAGCCAGCGATCAGCATCCCTCCATTACAACCAGTGATCAGCATCCCTTCATTACTACCAGTGATCAGCATCCCTCCATTACTACCAGTGATCAGCATCCCTCCATTACAGCCAGTGCTCAGCATCCCTCCATTACAGCCAGCGATCAGCATCCCTCCATTACAGCCAGCGATCAGCATCCCTCCATTACAACCAGTGATCAGCATCCCTCCATTACAGCTAGTGATCAACATCCCTCCATTACAACCAGTGAGGGGAATCCCTCATTATAGCCAGTGAGGGGCATCCCTCATTACAGCTAGTGATCAGCAACCCTCCATTACAACCATTGAGGGCCATCCCTCATTACAGCCAGTGAGCGACATCCCTGCATTACAATCAGTGATCAGCATCCCTCCATTACAACCAGTGAGGGGCATCCCTCATTACAGCCAGTGGGAAGCATCTCATTACAGCCAGAGATCAGCATCCCTCCATTACAACCCTCATTACAGTCAGTGGGGAGCATCTCTCATTACAGACAGAGATCAGCATCCCTCCATTACAACCAGTGATCAGCATCCCTCCATTACAACCAGTGATCAGCATCCCTCCATTACAACCAGCGATCAGCATCCCTCCATTACAGCCAGCGATCAGCATCCCTCCATTACAACCAGTGATCAGCATCCCTCCATTACAGCCAGCGATCAGCATCCCTCCATTACAACCAGTGATCAGCATCCCTCCATTACTACCAGTGATCAGCATCCCTCCATTACTACCAGTGATCAGCATCCCTCCATTACAACCAGCGATCAGCATCCCTCCATTACTACCAGTGATCAGCATCCCTCCATTACAACCAGCGATCAGCATCCCTCCATTACAGCCAGCGATCAGCATCCCTCCATTACAGCCAGCGATCAGCATCCCTCCATTACAGCCAGCGATCAGCATCCCTCCATTACAACCAGTGATCAGCATCCCTCCATTACTACCAGTGATCAGCATCCCTCCATTACAACCAGCGATCAGCATCCCTCCATTACTACCAGTGATCAGCATCCCTCCATTACAGCCAGTGATCAGCATCCCTCCATTACAACCAGCGATCAGCATCCCTCCATTACAGCCAGCGATCAGCATCCCTCCATTACAACCAGTGATCAGCATCCCTCCATTACAGCCAGCGATCAGCATCCCTCCATTACAACCAGCGATCAGCATCCCTCCATTACAGCCAGCGATCAGCATCCCTCCATTACAACCAGTGATCAGCATCCCTCCATTACAGCCAGCGATCAGCATCCCTCCATTACAACCAGTGATCAGCATCCCTCCATTACAACCAGTGATCAGCATCCCTCCATTACTACCAGTGATCAGCATCCCTCCATTACTACCAGTGCTCAGCATCCCTCCATTACAACCAGCGATCAGAATCCCTCCATTACAACCAGTGATCAGCATCCCTCCATTACTACCAGTGAGGGGCATCCCTTATTACAGCCAGTGAGTGGTATCTCTCATCACAGCCAGTGATCAGCATCTCTACATTACAGCCAGTGAGAGGCATCCCTCCCTCATTACAGCCAGTGAGATGCATCCCTCATTACAACCAGTAAGTATCCCTCTATTACAGACAGTGAGCAACATCCCTCATTACAGCTTGTGAGGGGCATCCCACCTCCCTCCCCTGTTAAATCTCATCCTGCTGAACAGATGCTTCTCTCAATGGTGCCATGCTGCTTACTATCTCTGCCCCCCGCACACGCTGGCTCCTTCCTGTGACAGGAGCGGCCTCAGCCAATGGCATAGCGCCTGCTCTGGTGCCCCACCCTGATCCTTCCACTGGACCACCAATGATGTGAAGAGAGAAAGAAAAAAAAAGCAGCCAGCACAGCGAGCGGCATCCCCAAGAAGACGCATGTGCGCCGAACCGTACACTGGGGTTGGCGAGTCCCGCCGAGATGACAGCGCAGGACAAAGTCTACCAGCGCGGGACAAAGTCTACCAGCGCGGGACAAAGTCTACCAGCGTGGGACATTGGGGCAACGGCCCCAAAGCATGATTGTGCCGCAGAAATTCGGACATTTGGGGGGTATGGCATAATAAAGATTTTTTACAACAATCAGGATACCCCCTGTCTCCACAAACTCCTATGTCCTTCCACCGCCCCCCTGCATTCATATGTAACAATCCCCACATGCTAGCAATGCAGATGCCGATTGGCTTACTTCTCTGAATATAAGGGTCTGAGAATGCAGCATATGTGTGCAGCTGTTTTTTGTCCCCTTCAGAAGGAGCTCATTTAGGAAATGTTTCTAATGAAGGGCTCACTGATGGCGTGAGGGGGCAGGTGAGTTTCCTGCCATTGGGTCAAGCTTGGCTTGGAAAAGGTGATTATCTCTCTAATGCAGGGCTCACTGATGATATGAGAAGGTGAGGTTAGTTTCCTGTCCATCAATGAATGAAGCTCAGCCAGGAAAAGGTGATTATCTCTCTAATGAAGGTCTAACTGATGTTGTAAGGAGGGGGGTTCGCTTGGTTCCCACAATGATCCAGATTTTTACCATTGCACAGCTCTGTCTGAAAGGGGACTTTGTACAGCTGCTTTAAGGTCCTCCATCAGACGGGGAGGCCGATTCATTAATAGCGCCAGGTAGCGACAGATGAGCGACTGTAGCGTGATTTTTTCAGCGCCAGCCAGTATTCGCTGTGCTTGGCCGGCGTTTGCTTGATGACAGCGACTCAGTCGGTGTGCGGTAATGTTGAATACGGGCTGGGGGGTCGCTGTTTCACAGGTCCAGCGTTGTATGTGAGCGCCTGACAACGAATGGCCAGAGCGAACGGCTAGCTTCATATTCATCAACAAATCACGCTCCGAATGTGCTGTCGCTGTCCATTCCTTGTTTAAACCCCCAGAGCGCTGGCGGCGATGTGTATTAACTAGTTTTTAACCCCTAAACAACCATATTTTTTGAATGTAACATTATACATGTTTTTAGAATCATTTTGTAATATGAATACATTAATCTCAGACCTGTCAATTCTGCACATATTTTTTTTTTTTTTTTACTTAAAAATAAATCCTGCAGAAGTGGTCTCCGAATTTTTGACATTAAAAAAAAAAAAAAAAAAATAATAACAATTAATTATGAATAATTATAGATTGCTCCATTGAAATCCATTGGACATCGCCAGGGAGCGACAGCTCATACCTGGCGCTGTGAGGGAATTTGCAGCGGCGCTGTTCGGTCCAGGCGGCTTCATGATAAATGCCGCGCTAGCCATTGCTCTCGCCGGCGCCAGCCTCATTTTGCTTGATAAATGCGTCATTGTGACCGACGCCGGGCGTACTTGAGTCGGTAGTCGCTGTTAGCTGCCGCTACCTGGCGCTCGTCAGACACTACCTGGCGCTATCGCTTGATGAATAAGGGCCTAAGCTCCAATCACGCAGTGTTACAAAATACTTGAATTTACCCTAGAAGGATTTTCTCCCCATCAACCCCCAGGTATGAGGCATTTGAAAAAAATTGTCCATGTAGCTGTAGAGATGTCAGAATTCTTCAGATGAGGTGGAGAAGTTCTCACAGTTTGTAGAACCTCACTGGAATGAATATGCGGAAACACTCCCTTCCCCCAGGCCAGGATTGTGGTGCACAGCTTGAAAGGCTTTTACCTGGTGTGTTGATGTCCTTTACGTTTCCCAGAAAGTCCTGAAGTGTCTTTTTATGAGAATATGTCATTAGTTTAATCATTTGTTTTGCTTTCAGCTCAATAGTCGCTTATTTTTATCCATTTACCAACCAGAAGTATAATCTTACTATGTTATAGTCTGACAGCCCAGTGAGGCATCATTCCCGGCTGAGTACAGGCAGTCAGTGCTGCGCAGGCACCTCGCTTTTTTAAAAAAATCTTTTTGCGAAGCATTTTACTTAAGAGGAAAAATTCCTAAATAGGTTACGTTGTGTGATACAGGACACATCCAACTCCATACATTCTGCTGTGGAGAATGGGGGCTGACTAAAGGGTCGATTCAGCACCAGTAGAAAAAAAACTCCCTTCGGTGGGGAGCCACATTGGCCTCATGCTCCCACAAGTGCGAGAAAGCCATGTGAGAATCATTTGAGACTTTTTCCTTTCTTGCATGAATTTTTTACTCTGGCATCAGCTGGAGGCAAATGAATGACAGCAACATTTTTTGATAAAAATATAAATTGGTGTGCCCCCTGTCTTAGAGCCATCCAGCCAGTCCAGGCACCAGGCATAAGGGCTGGTAAACCAGGGCTCAGGGGCCAACCAGCTGCCCCTGGTCCTGCCAGATTACCATCCCTCATACCCTTTGGTATCGGTCCATTGAAAGCCAGCTACATACCAGCACCATGAGCACTAGGCTCCCTCGCACCTCTGGTGCTCCAACACCACTCAAAAAATACATTTAATATTCTACAATGTAACTATTATCACCCCAAGTCTTCCCCTTTCGGGCTCCCGCCAGACAGTGTCCTCCTCCGGTCCAGCAGGTTCTGAGGTTCCTTTGCCAAGCCCTGCTGGGGTAATCTTGATCTTTTCTGAAGGCCGCCACCATCATCTGTTTAAATGGGGGAAACAGTCCCCCCACAGCTCCCTGTAAGAAGTAATGGCCAGGAGCCAGAGGGGGATTTCTTGGGGTATCCTACTCCATTCCCCTCCTCTCTAGTATAAAAGCCTCGCTCCCCCGACACCATTCATTACCCCAGGAGTGGGGACCTGTGTTCCCCTTCACTTCAGATGCCTATTGAGAAGCATAATTTTTACATAGCAGCATGGTTCCTCTTTATTAGTTCAAAGGGCAGGGGGTTGGCCTACCTGACACCCTGGCAGGTGGCTCTCTGCCCCCCCCTCCCCCCCCCCCCCGGCATATTACCCTCACCCCCAAAGGGCAGGAGGATGTGGAGAAGTCAGATGCCCATCAGCATAGACCTGCTGCTCTACACTGGACCTGTCCTTTAGAACATACGATAAGGGCTGGTAACAGCTAGGCCCAGGGGCTGGCAGTTTAGCCCTTAAACTCTGGAAAGAAAATCAGAAAGAATAAAAGTGATTGACAGAAATAAAGCAAGTTAAAAAGAAAGAATTAGAGAGAATGACAGAAAAAGGTAAAAAATAAAGAATAGAATAGAAATGGGGTGGGGTGAATGACCCTTCTCACTACATGGAAGAGGTGTGTCACATGACCATCATGTGAGGTGGGCTCTCCTAAGGTGCAGGGGCCCTGGCACCTGACCTGGTAAGTCTGCGGGTAAGTGTTTTATCTTTACTGGTTATTGGTTATTTAGCACAGAACATATCAGATATCCATTTTATGTGTTTATATGATTATATCTAAGACCTAAAAGAGGGACAGTCCCCTCACACATCTTGCTGGTCAGGGAGCTCACTTGGCAACATGGAACCTTGTGTCACATCCTCTCGTTGCTGAGGTCATGTCACTAGGAAGCCTGTTAGCAGCATGGAGGCAAGCGAGGGTCTTGAGGGAGGAAATGTGGAGGGGGGGGGGGGTTCCAGGAAAAATACGGAGAAAGCCTCTCCCTGTGATTTGTCAGTTGTTCCCTACATGCGCGTCTCGCCAACTCATTCTGCTCTTTTCCCTGTTTGCAGATCTGCAGGCTCCCTAAAGCCTCAACCAGACTTCTGCTCAAAGACACTTTAGGAGTATTTCTTGTGTTTTACTCTCCAATACTGGAATATACTTGGATGCCTTCCTGCCCAGGATGCAGAACCCAGGAAGCATCTCTTTTCACCCAGTTAGAGCTCGGGATGCCCAGCGGCTTCGGCTAAACAGCTACAAGAACCTGTGAGCTTTCCTAAAAGTGTTCTTCTGGATTTGCGAGATGTATTGTGCTCAGAAGCTGGATGGTGCCGGAGAGCAGAGCCAAGCTTCCTGAATGAGGAGGAGGGGGAGCATCACCTAGATGGCTCTTCTGTAGGGACGACAAGGCTACTGAGGAGGATTATCAGTACCATTGAGATTTTTCCTGGAAACAGCACAATCATTAGAGAGGTGCCGCATGCCTACCACAAGCTCAACACTGTCACTGTTTGTTATCAAGCAGCAATTCCGGGTCAGAACAAGCTCTCTACTGAGAAAGGTAGGTTCAAACCTTTATGCTCTGGGTAACCTTAATAGATACTGATATCCAATTAACTTTAGTTCCCTTTTAAACATCCCCCCAGTTTACATGGTAAGCCCATCCAGTCTAAGTGATCCCAAAGTCTAAAACGACAGAAAACAGCTTCCCATGACACTGTGAAGTCTTTTTAGACCTTAGTCCACTTTAAAGATTCCTACGAAGCCATGATCAGGACATGGAGCAATGTATGATAGGGGCAGAAAACAGCTGCACACTGCAGTGCCACACACTACCTACTGTGGCTGTTGATGCCTATCAGATGGCGTGCCTCTAGGAAAAGGTGGTTCTCTCTCTAATGCAGGGCTCACTGATGACGTGAGGGGGTACATGAAGTTTGTTTCCTGTCCCCTGTTGGTTAAAGCAATGCTAGCAAAAGGTCAGTAGTATGTCTGTAAATGCAGGGCTTGCTAATGCCATAGTGGACTAGGTGAGATTTGTTCTCACCTAGAGCTATAGCGCTATACTAGCAAAAGGTGACTATCTCTCTAATGTAGGGCTCACTGATGGCGTAAGGTTACTCAAAGTTCGCTGCCAGCAAGAAATAAATCCTGTTGTTATGCTGGACATACAGTAAAAAAAGGAAGAGTCTAAAAGACACAGACGAGCAGTGACAGGACACCTCCATTTACCGACCAAGAGTTTGATCAGTTACTGGATCCTAATGCTTACTGGAGTGAAAGGTGTTTTAGGTGTTAATCGCTAGCATAACGGTACTGATTCACTAAACATTCCTTTAAAATATAAAAAGACAGAAAACTAAAAAAAGTAAAAGACAGAACAATGCTTCATTTATGCTGGTTATTTACACCTTAAAGGGAATGTTCAGGCACACTCTAAAGTATTGTGAAGGGCTACACTATATTGCCTGAATAATTCCAAATGAAACTTTCACCTCCTGTTATGTCCTCGGTAATGGAAGTGGCAGGGCTGAGTTATGCAAGACCACTGTGGGCATTGCATTGGAGTGAGCTGAGATTAAAGCTTATCACTAACAGAGGGGGTGTCAACCTGACACGAACCTGCATTGGTAGTCTGGATTGGGGGGAGGCGCTGGAGGCAGAGGAAGAAGAAATTCCTCTTTCTTTCTGTGACCAGAGCAAACAGACAGCGAGGGGCCGGCAGTGCATCAGAGAAGCTGTTAGGCAAATGATTTTGACTGGTTAATCCCTTTAAAATGTTTGTCAAGTTGCAAACATAAAAAGTCTATACTGACCTTTTGCCCCCCCCCCCCCCCAGCTCCTTTATGCAGGACCAGTGTGTCCACACACCAGCGCCACCATCTTCATACCTACTTAGGGCAGGGATCTAGAGATTGTTGCTCTCAATACTGGCGACCTCCCATGGCGGCATCCGTGGAGCCTTGTTTCTGCTCCACACGTCTGATCAATTTATTGCAATGGGTTTGGCATGCCCCGCCTTGGCACACCCCCTCCATTGCAATGAATGTAGTAGGTGTTTTAGGGGGTGAAGCCAGCTTAAAGCGGAACCTATAACCCCTCGCCCTACCACCCTTCCCTGACGCTGAGGCCGGACCTCACTTAAATAGGTGGAAATGCGCACAGGGCAGGAGGATGCGGCTCTGTGCTTCTACCAAGATGGCGGTGCCCAGGATCCGGACAGGTGTTGGCCTCTGGATAAGGTAAGGGGGTTTCTTCTTTGTAACCCCCTGTCCTGCCTCAATGCCAGGTAGGGTGGCAAGGCGGGGGGGGGGGGGGGATTATAGTTCAACTGGAATTCTGCTTTAATATCCGCCCAGTGCTGGAGGAAGGGAATTGTTCATTCTCCCTCACTTGTAAGTACGATAATGGAGGTGTTGCCCAAAAAATCTGTAGGGGACAAAAGGTGAGTATAGACTTTTGTACTGGACCCGGAACCTAAAACTTTTATGACAGTTATGAAGATCCACCTACTGTTAAACTATGGCCCTTATTTAAGAAGGGATAGCGTCAGGTAGTGGCTGGTTAATGAGAGGTAGCGACATGTAGCGACTGGTGAACTCCGGACACGGCACACAATTACACATTTATCAAGCAGAATCTGTTTAGCGACTGGGATAACGTCATGTAGCGTCTGATTCATCATTTTCACAGCCTCAGCGAACAGCGCCAGCGTTCAGCCTTGCACAGCGCCAGGTATGACCTCTCGCTACCTGACGCTCTCCCATACATTTCAATGGACGATCCTTTCCTTCTCTTTAAACTTTGTTTTTGTTTTTTTATTTTTGTTTTTAAATCTCAAATAATTCTGTGACCTCTTCTGGCATTGAAAATGCAGTTTTTTCAAATTTTTTTTATTTTTTATATATTTCCTCAGAAATGACATTACAGGTCTGGCATTAAAGTGTTCATGTTACAATGTTGTTACAATGTAATTCCATATGTTTTCGCTTTGTTACTAGTTGATAGATGCTGAAAAACAGACTTTAAACACACCGCCTCCTGCGCTCTGGGCTTCAAACAAGTATTTTTCAGCGCCAGAGATTTGTGAGGCTGTTTTTTTTCTGAATATGGTGTGAGTAGGTCGCTATGAGCAGTCGCTAACATGCGCTCCCATACAGCGCTGTACTGGTCGAATAGCGACTCCTCACAATGTATTCAACATTACTGGACAGTGACTGAGTCGCTATGAAGTAACGACCCACGGCTGAGCACAGTGACTACTAGCGGGCGCTCTGAAAATGCCTGCTACAGACGCTCATCTGTCGCTACCTGGCGTTAGTGATGAATCAGCCTGCCCGTCGCTAAGAACTAGCGACCCACGGCTGAGCACAGTGACTACTAGCGGGCGCTCTGAAAATGCCTGCTACAGACGCTCATCTGTCGCTACCTGGCGTTAGTGATGAATCAGCCTGCCCGTCGCTAAGAACTAGCGACCCACGGCTGAGCACAGTGACTACTAGCGGGCGCTCTGAAAATGCCTGCTACAGACGCTCATCTGTCGCTACCTGCCGCTAATGATGAATCAGCCTGTAAGATTTGCTTTATAGTTGACCAATCACCCCCTGCAACCGGCCTGGAATCTAAAAGATCCTCTCTTTACTGAATCACACCTTATTTTATCTCATTATTTTGAAATAAAGCAAGAAGCAATCCTAATCTACGTGAGATATTTTAAGGCATGCTTTCAAGGCCATGGTCTTGGACTGGTCCACCAGACTAGCAGAAAATTTGATGCGCCCCAGACCAGGGGCATAGCTAGGAGGCAGCTGGGGGCACGTGCCCCGGGGGTGGCAGGTCAGGGGGGGCACCAAAGGGGGGCCTGAGCACAGGTGGGGGGCACCCAGGGTGCCAGAAAGCCTAGCTACTCCTTCTGCTCCAGACACTCACCCAAGGCCACTATCAGGGCAGTACAGGAAGTCCAAGACTTACTTCACGTGTTCTGTGAGTTTGTTATTAATTAGTTACTTTGTTATTTTGTTACTAATAGTTTGTTATTATAAAGTTACTTTTGGTAATACATTAATTTACAAAAAATAACAAACATTTAACTTTAAATTGTGCAATACAATTGCATTGTTTGCATTATTTATATATAGCTTAAGAGAGTGGCCCCAAGAATGGTTCCCCCTGGTGGGCCTCAAGAAACATTTCCTCTGGTAGGCCCAAGGTGCTCCATTCTGACACTGCCAGCACATGGGTTCCTTTAAACCTTTATAAACGCTTTTAATGTGATTCCTGCTTAGAATAAAACTATTTATTCTTCACATTTTATACAAATCAGGATGCCTCTGGGGGCAAGGAACAAAACCTGCGTTAATGAAAATACCAGATTTTGTTCCACTTTAAAGAGGAACATCGGAGACCATGGAGTCTAAAAGACTCCAGGGCCACTGGCTCCACTCCGAATTGGGATGGTCCGCTGTGTAAAACCCCCAGAAGCCCCGTTTCACTTACCTTGTCCCGGAGCCCTCACGTTTCTGTGCTGCGTCCGCATCCCGGCTCACAACTGGCAGCGTGCGCACGGGCTCCTGACCTTCCTAAACAGGAAGTGTGGGCATGTGACGGCTAGGAGGTGAGCAGGGGATGCGGCTGGCTGCAAACTCGGCTCCCTTCTGTGCCACTTGGCTGCTTAGCCATCCAGACGGCTTAGCCATCAGCAGCGCCAAAGGGAGCTGAGTAAAAGTGAGCACGCTAAGTGGTTGAGTGGGTCACTTAGCCAATCAGTGCGCTCGTTCCTGTCAGAGTCTGCGCCGTGGGAGCAACAGTATGGTTAATGAGGCGACCTAGGGGATACACACAGCGGAGTATGCCAATTCAGGAAATACCCTGAAAAGTGAAAATCAGATGTGTTGTTCCTCTTTAACTCTGAAACACCTAAATGTAACAATCCCAGTCTGTGATTCACAAAAACTAAGAGTGCAAATTGCAGAGAATTTCTTAGAACAAGAGCAGAAAAACTGTTTTTGTTTTCTACATTCGTTGACATTTTTCTTCCTGTTTTGCAGGGAAATTATCTGAATTATCAAAGAATGACATAGGAAGAGGAACATCATTCTCCTCCGCCATTGTTGTGAGAGAGATTTCTTGAGCAAGCTGGTGCACGGGCCTTCACCTTCATTTCCCCCTATGGTTGTCCCCATGTGTGCTGGGTGAATGGAGTCCTTGTGTAAATCCACCACCTGGCTGCGGGATGAGCTGGACTCTCCTGCCCATAATGTTCGTATACTGGACTGTCGGAGTCGGGAGCTCTATGACTCCTCTCATGTGGAGAAGGCTCTTCATGTGGCGCTGCCTGGCCTCATGCTTCGAAGGCTGCGCAAGGGAAACCTTTCTGCGCACTCGCTTCTCCCAGGATCCCCCACAGTATCCAGAGGAGTGGCTCTTCTGTATGACGAGTGCACCACCAGCCTCCCAACACGTGCAAGCGTCCAGCCAGAGGAGCAAGAATCTGTGCTGGTGACTCTTCTTCATAAGCTCCGAAAGGAAGGGTGCCAAGCCTACTACTTGCAAGGTAAGTGATCCCAACTCATGTCATGTCAGGCCTATTGAGAGACAACTTAGCCTATTTGAGTGAAGAAGCCTTAACCGAATCAATAGATTTGACATTTTGTCCAGTTGTTATTGTCCATAGGGACATCTTGATTTGGGTTGTGCCACAGCTGGGATCACTAGCTATTCATTCACCAGAGCTGCACACTCACCAAGTGGAGATCCAGCACTGTAGTACCACAGCTTAATGATTGTTCTGCTCAGGGTTCAGGCTTTGGCACATCCTAAATTGGAATGCCCCTTAGGATTCATAATAATCAGACCAAAAGTAGCTCTTAAAGTGGATTTTGACTATCCTGGGATTTGGTCCTTGCCCCCGGGACAACCCCCCCAGATCGCATGATCTCACTCGCCCTTGCCCGGTCCTATGGCACATGTGCAGCCTCTCATCCAGTCAGGGGGCTCGGACCCGCTCCCAACTCTTCGCCTAAGGCAAGCGGATCCGAGCACGCTGGTGGCCACATCCCCCGCTACCCTTTTACAGGGAGCGTGCTAGCACCGGCCGTTCACAAATGCCTGGCGCAGGCACGTGCCCTGCTAAAGGAATAGCGGAAATGCAGCCACTGTTCGCGCATACGCCATTGGACCAGGAAAGAAGATGAGTTTCTGGGTGAGTTTGGGGGTTTTACACAGTGGGGCATCTTGAATCTGGATGCCACCGGGGGACCGAGTATGCCTGCCCCAAAGTCTCATAGACTCCAGGGTGGGTTGTGGTCCTTTTTAAAGAGGACCTTCACACAATAATGAAAATCATCGTTGGAGCAAAGGTGATTCTATGTCCCCACCCGGGGATGTTGTCGGGGAAAAAAGTAACAGAATCGTTAAGAATATCAACTGTATATATTTTGTTAAATCAAATACATCCAAAACTATCATTCTTAACAAAGGATTGCCCTGGGAAATGTTTGCTCCAGTGATCTGATTGGCCAACGGAGTTGGGAATGATTTTCCTCTTGTGTCAGGCTTGATTGGCTGCTATTGTCTGAGAGGAATACGATGTTGCCTTACCATGGCCAATAATGTGATAGTGACTTGATGCTGGGGGGTTGTCTTTCTTTAACCACATTTACAACTCCAATACCCCTTCAAAACAAGCCACATCCAATAACGATTTACACAATTTAGGTAACACATTTTAGAAAATATGAGATTTCATTCAAATTCACCTCATGCAGCTTAGTAATGAGGTAATATATTTTTAGATAAAGTAGCCGAATTAACCATCACAAATGAATTACTTTGCATCCCTCTCGATATGTTTCTTGCCGTAAACACATTGTCTACCGTGAGGGCTGAGAAAGAGCAACAGCGGCCTTGGAGCATGTTTGTTTGCCCTTCGTGGTAAAGCCTAATCAGCCAATCATCTCCATTAAAGAGGACCCTCAGGGGGTTTCATGAAGATATTAATGATCAGGTTTAAAGAGGAGGAAAAGTAGAGTTAAACCAGATGCTTCACTCTTGCTCATGTGCTCCCCTTATTTCTTAAGGCAGGAATGCATACCCAAATTACCCTGGAGGCTTCTGTTCTAAGGCTACCCCCTGGAAATGTATTGGGGCCTAATTATTTACATTTAAATGAGATCTGCATCTCTTTTTTCCTCAGTACATATATAAGCTGAGCCAACCATGCCAGAGGTAGTCCCTTTCTTCCCAGTCCCCAATCAATACTTGCCTGTACAAGCACAATGCTGCCTGGTGACATGGTACTTGCCTATATACAAAACAGTGCAACACTTCTGCCTGTAGAGAGACGGTGGCAACTTTCTACTTGGCCTGTGTAGAAGCTCACCCAGCTCATGTGGGGACAACCATAGGGGGAAATGAAGGTGAGGGCCCGTGCACCAGTTTGCTTAATCGCACAACCATGGCAGGAGCTGTCAGTGTCACAGCTATTTTACCATGGAACTGTACAAGCTGTGTTCTTTTCTTGTTGTTTCGTCACCTCCTATGTGTCAACATTGGACATCTGCTGCATTCAGCGGCACACTGAAGAAGATGCTCTATATTGGGAGAGATTTGTAGTTATAGGCTGTGAGTGCATTTAGTTTAGATGTTGTGTTGGGAATAGTAATTCTATGCTAAGAAAGAGTGGTCATCATCTGCCATCGATTGAAAAAGGTAGAAAAAAATTCTCATGGTAGTAAAAAATTCAATTCATGAGTAAAAAGCCTGAGAATGTCACTGTTACTGAACCATTAGATAAAAAGACAATGAAAGTCAATGGCAGCTTTTACTACAGTGTAGAAAGGAGTAAACAGTTCTCTATTTTTCTTAGGAGTAAAAAGTGCCATTGACTTTCATTGTCTTCCTATCTGGTGATTCAGTAACAGTGACATTCTCAGGCTTTTTTCTCATGAATTAAATCTTTTACTACCATGAGATTTTTTTTCTACCTTTATTGAATCGAGGCCATTGTCTTATAACTTCCACAACAGGCAGATGCCCCCATAACCCAAGCTATATTTATGACTACTTCCACCCTAGGCATTCTTTAAAGTGGACCAACACCCAGGATTTTGACTATCCTGGGTGGTCCACTTAGGTGGGGCACCCCGATCGGGGGTGCCCCGCTGTCTGAAACCCCCCCGATCGCCGCAAAAACTCACCTCTCCCCGCTCCCACGTGACCTCGTCCGGCCAATGACAGCGCTAAGAGCAGCTCTGGTATGCGCGTCCAAAGCCGCTTGGACGCACATATCAGAGCGCTGTCATTGGCTGCGTCTCTCGCTTCCCTCTAACAGGGAGCGCTCCTGCGCCGGCCATTCACAAAACGGCCGGGGCGGGAGCGCGCCCTGCTAGAGGGAAGCGAGAGACGCGGCCGCGTCTCGCGCATGCGCCGTTGGATCGCCGGTAAGGTGAGGATTGTGGGCCTCCTGGGGGGTTCCTCCCCACGGGACATCCCGATTTCGGATGCCCCGCGGGGAGGGATCTGATCGGTCCGGGAATCTTATAGATTCCCGGGCCGATCCCCCCTGGGTGTTGGTCCACTTTAAAAGAACAACTCTTCATATAAAGGAATACCAAGTATTTACCAAAACCTTTAATGATTACTGCCAGAAACTGAAGATCAGGGAAGCATAAGACACCATGAACCTTTTTTAGGGAAGGGACTGATATGGAAACTGAAAAGGCTTTAAGCATTGATCATTGAAGCAGAAACTTCTGCAAGCGCAAATTGTCTCATTTAAGGGAGGTTTAAAGGCCCGAAAAGCAGGTGCATATGTGTCAATATGAGTGTTTTTCCTCCAGCAAAAAGCTGGAGTAAACTGTCAACTTCACTGACTAACAGGCTTATTTCATTTCTAAAACACATGGCATGTGTCAGACACAAGGTTTATTTTCCTAATTTTCAGAGAAAAAAAATTGGTTAAAGTTGTCAAAGTTCACAAATCTCAAAATGTTTAATAATAAAAGCACCAAAAAGGTGGACATTGAGCCCCAAAATTCTAAAAGGAAAGAAAATAACCAATAGTATTATTAAGCACTAATACACAAACCATCAGGGACAAACCATTTGGAAAAACAACACTGGAAGTGACCTAGAATCAGGATATCCCCAAAAAAACGACAACTAAAAATAAGGAGAAATAAACACCTATATATAAACAACACCTAAATAGTTTTCCCCTTTCTTTACTTTTTCGATATTGTGATTTTGTCTCTCCAGCTTCTGTGCTTTAGGCAAATCTCTATTCTCCATTTTTAAGTGTATTCCCTGTCACCTCATAGCAGTTGTGCTGTGCTGTAGTTATGCCTCAATCTCAGCCATCAATCCTAGAAACCTGGGTCAGACCTTTTGTAATTAAGGCCAGCTCTGGATATTGTTCCTTTTGTGTTTTCATCTGTGATCACAAGTGCGATGTGCTAACCGTTATTTATGTCCTCCAATTTTCCTGTCAGGTTTCTGACTTCCTCACCAGATAATTGCAGTACAAAGCAGGCCGGGAGCATTTACTGAAGCTTCCTGCCAATGATCAGACCTTCACCAGAGAAGGATGAGAGGGCCGGCTATTTATAGGCAACCTTAAAGCCGCCCGTCATAGATTCACTTATTACTTTTGTTGTTGGGATCAAAGCGTGCTGTAAGACATCATGTTTAGCTCTCCCTTTAGTAGCAGTTATTGAACTCGGCAGCAGACCCCATGTGCAGATCCTGCTTTCAGGTCTGGAGTAAAGCCCCCCCTTCCGCCAGTCATGTTATCTGAAGCATTATCACATTCTTTTAAAAGGTTTTCCCGAAGATGGAGGAGCACTGAAATAAGTATACAACTCCCCCCCCCCCCCCCCCACACACACACACACTATAACCATAGGAAAACTATGTCCATAATAAAAAATAACTTTCCCCAAACCCATCCCTTGGTTGATCTTGATGAGCTTACATATGTCTTTTTCAACCCGATTAACTAAGTAGTTAAAGTGGAACTTCACTGAAAACTGGCGCTGATGCAGGACGATGGGGGGGGGGGGGGGGGTTGCAAATAAAAAAAAAATTCAGTGAAGTTCCAGTTTAACTATGGCCCTTATCTAAGAAGGGATAGCGTCAGGTAGCGCCTGGTTAATGTGAGGTAGCGACAGATAGCGACTGGTGAACGCCGGACACGGCACACATTTATCAAGCAGAATCTGTTGAGCGACTGGGATAGCGCCATGTAGCGTCCGATTCATCATTTTCACAGCCTCAGCGAAGAGCACCGGCGTTCAGCCTTGCACAGCGCCAGGTATGACCTCTCGCTACATACATAGATACATTTCAATGGACAATACTTTTCTTCTCTTTAAACGGTGTTTTCTTTTTTTTTTTCAAAAAATCACCAATAATTCTGTGACCTCTTCTGGCATTGAAAAGGCAGTTTATTCACAATTTTTTCATTTTTAAAATATTTCCTCAGAAATGTCATTACAGGTCTGCCATTAAAGTGTTCATGTTACAATGTAATTCCATATGTTTTCGCTTTGTTACTAGTTGATAGATGCTGGAAAACAGACTTTAAACACACCGCCTCCTGCACTCTGGGCTTCAGACAAGTATTTTTCAGCGCCAGAGATTTGGGAGGCTGTTTTTTTGCTGAATATGGTGTGAGTCGGTCGCTATGAGCAGTCGCTAACATGCGCTCCCATACAGCGCTGTACTGGTCAAATAGCGACTCCTCACAATGTATCCACCATTACTGAACAGTGACTGAGTCGCTATAAAGTAGCCGGCCGAGCACTGCGACTACTAGCGGGCACTCTGAAAATGCCTACTACAGACGCTCATCTGTCGCTACCTGGCGCTAATGATGAATCAGCCTGCCCGTAACTACATGTCCCATTGCTGCATTGCACAAGCTATAAACACTTAACCCACGCCACGCCCCACGGTGGAGACACATGGACGCAGCGCTGCACACAATTGTGTGCTGCATTGTGCCTCCGGGTGTGATGCGGTGCATTGGCAACATAAACATGTCACCCTGCACCACAGCGTTGTTTCCTGTCCCCCAGCGTGGGTGGGGGTACTGGGAGGATAGTGTTGGGGGACCAGTGGCATGGATCGGGAAGTGAGGGTGAGTATGGTCCTTGCACTGCAAAGCACCATAGGTAAAGAGCAATATATGTGCTTAGACTTCTATGGGGACACGTTGCAGATGCACTGCGGGCAAACGTCAATGCACTGAAAGGGCCTATTGAATTTACTGGGCTGCAATTTCTGGGTCTAAGGCTCCTTTCATTCCCCTGCGCTTTACACTGCAATGCGTTTTACCTGCGCTTTACTTGTATTTGCGTTGCGTTGCGTTGCCATAGATTTCTATAGATCTGTGTTTGTGTTGCATTGGAAATGCAGCATGCAGAACATTTTCAGTGCAAACGGCTATGTGTGAAAGGGACCTTATCATGGAAAACAAACATGATACGCGCAGTGTATGAAGGTGTCTAGAGCTTCAAGTGGGCTAAATCTGACTCAAATCCTAATGGGGTATAAGGAGTATGAGAATGTGCAGAGTAAGTATTCTAAAATATTGTTGTATCTTATCACCAGTGTCGTCAGTTTGTGGCGACATGGTGTGGGTAAGGGAAGGTTTAGGGTGGGATTCCAAGTCATGCTGGTGGTATGGGCTGCTAGGATTTGGGTCATGGATACAGGTCTCTAGTCCAGTGCAGATTTAGCGCATGTCGTTCCATCCATGGCGTGTAGGTGTTAATTTGCAGTTTCTAATGCACTCTTACATAACAAAGCTCCAAGATGATGAGCCAGCCTACATTCAGGCACTTCAGTTCCAGCCCATTCATGTGCGCCACGCAGCGCTGTGCTGAGAACGCTGAGCCAGCCGCCGCTCAGTTACCAGGAAACAGTCCAGTCTGGAAGCGGAGCAGAGCCAGAGGAACAGAAATATAGACAATTAAGACTAATTATAGAACGCGGGGATGTGATATAGTTATCTAACAATACCGCCCACAATCTAGACCCGCTAATTCTTGATACAGCTCCTCTGTGCAGGACGATGAATGGTTAAAAAGGAGCTGGGAAAATTCCATTTCATCTGAAACTAGCAGATCTAGTTCATTAAAGCGGACCTTCACTCTGAATAAGAGCCTATCTTATATGTTTCCCACACCCTGTACATACAGATTGCTCACATTAAAAATCATCCTACCTGCATCTTCTGCATGTTATGAGCCTTTAAACATCCAAGATGGCGGCTTATGGGACATCAGGCAGCCTGCAAACAGGAAGTGCCTCCTGACTGTGCTGCTCTGCATTCTGGGATTGCTGACCTTTTCCTGACCCCAGCTCTGCTCTGTCTGAGCAAAGCACAGTTATAACCCGCCCCCCTGTACTTTATCCCGCTCTCCTCTCCTCAGTAAGTGTGATGCTTCTGAGTCAAGACGGCGGCGCCCGTATCCTAAATTCCTGAACAGAGTTGCAGCCCAGTGGGGGAAAGAATAATAAGAAAGTGACTAAAAACGTAAAATATATTAACTTTAGATGCTGGGGAATCGTTTTTTAAGGGTTTGGACTTTTCAATAAATCATGGTGAAGGTCCGGTTTAAGTGAAAAGGTTTCATTCCACAAAGCTGATTCGCATCCAGACTAGTGTGAGGAGCAATATATTGTGACCTTTCGGAAAAAAATGTAGCAACCTTTGTGTTATTATAATTCTCAGCAGTAAGCATTTCTTTTCTCAAAGTTTCCTCCATTCCCTAATAAACTGGCTGTGAACTTTATTAGGGTAATAATTAGCAGCACTGCAATCTTGCTAGGAATCAGGGTGCCCCTTGGGCTCTTAGTTCAGGTTAAGGGTCTTAATTTGAGGGGGTGCAGGGAGTGCAACATCACTGAAGACCAGAAGATCAGGGGGTCACATGATTGTTGCTCCTCCATCATATTTAGCATATTTGTGCTCACTTGGCATCATTTAGAAAAAGGAAATAACATTTGTTTCTGCAGTTTCAGTCTTTAGTTGTTTAGCTGTATCCAGTTGAGTTAAAATACAGAAAAGGGTTATTGTATGAGCCTTGAAAAGGGCCCCATTTAATGTTCGCACCAGGGCTCCGTCACATTTAGTTACGCCACTGTTCAGGTTACTAGGGCTTCTGTAGATGCTCCAATGACCAAGTGTGTAAAGATGTCCAACAGAAATCAGCATAGATAGGTATAAGTGGAGTGATTGATTTAGCAGAGCAGGTAAGTAACTTACATAACATTGCAAGCATGGTGGAAAGGATAAGAGGATTCGATTTAGCCTGGAGATCCAGTAAGTTCCATTATTTGCGTTATTAGGATTAGGAGTTTGATTTAGGCTTATATAGTGGACCAACACCCAGGATTTTGACTATCCTGGGTATTGGTCCACTTCCTCGGGGCACCCCGATCGGGGATGCCCCGCTGTGTGAAACCCCCAGAAAGCCCCAAAAACTCACCTCTCCCCGCTCCCACGTGACCGCTGCAGCCAATCCCCGCCGGCGGACAAGCGAGAGGCAGCGCCGGACAAGCAGAGCGCGTCCGCCGCCGCGCCTCCCTCTTACAGGGAGCGCACCCGCGCCGGCCATTCACAAACGGCCGGCGCGGGAGCGCGCCCTGCTAGAGGGACGCGCGGGAGGCGGCGGCGGCAACGGACGCGCATGCGCCGCTGGAACGTGGAAAAGGTAGGATTGTGGGCTTCCTGGGGGGAATCTTATAGATTCCCGGGCCGATCCCCCCTGGGTGTTGGTCCGCTTTAAGAATAGAATAGTTGCCTGGGTTACACTAGGATCGTTTTAATAGTAAAAGTTAAAATTTAACACAACTATCCCGAGTTTTGTTCCCTGCTTCGGGAGTATCCTGAATTGAGATGCCCCACTGTGTGAAATCCCCCAGATCACCCAGAACTCACCTCTTCATGGTCCTATGGTGCATGTGCAGGCTCTAGTCCAATCAGAGCCGTTTGGCGTACATATGTAATGTTGGCAAATGGCTCTGTGGACATGCAGTGGCCACATTCTCAGCAGTGTGCGCGCTCCCGCCTCCAGCCAGATCATCTGAATGGCTGACAGCAGTGTGCGCGCTCCCGCCTCCAGCCAGATCATCTGAATGGCTGACAGCAGTGTGCGCGCTCCCGCCTCCAGCCAGATCATCTGAATGGCTGACAGCAGTGTGCGCGCTCCCGCCTCCAGCCAGATCATCTGAATGGCTGACAGCAGTGTGCGCGCTCCCGCCTCCAGCCAGATCATCTGAATGGCTGACAGCAGTGTGCTCCCGCCTCCAGCCAGATCATCTGAATGGCTGACAGCAGTGTGCGCGCTCCCGCCTCCAGCCAGATCATCTGAATGGCTGACAGCAGTGTGCGCGCTCTCGCCTCCAGCCAGATCATCTGAATGGCTGACAGCAGTGTGCGCACTCTCGCCTCCAGCCAGATCATCTGAATGGCTGACAGCAGTGTGCGCGCTCCCGCCTCCAGCCAGATCATCTGAATGGCTGACAGCAGTGTGCGCACTCTCGCCTCCAGCCAGATCATCTGAATGGCTGACAGCAGTGTGCGCGCTCCCGCCTCCAGCCAGATCATCTGAATGGCTGACAGCAGTGTGCGCGCTCCCGCCTCCAGCCAGATCATCTGAATGGCTGACAGCAGTGTGCGCGCTCCCGCCTCCAGCCAGATCATCTGAATGGCTGACAGCAGTGTGCGCGCTCCCGCCTCCAGCCAGATCATCTGAATGGCTGACAGCAGTGTGCGCGCTCCCGCCTCCAGCCAGATCATCTGAATGGCTGACAGCAGTGTGCTCCCGCCTCCAGCCAGATCACCGCCTCCAGCCAGATCATCTGAATGGCTGACGAGCAGTTGTGCGCGCTCTCGCCTCCAGCAGATCATCTGAATGGCTGACAGCAGTGTGCGCACTCTCGCCTCCAGCCAGATCATCTGAATGGCTGACAGCAGTGTGCGCAGCTCTCGCCTCCAGCCAGATCATCTGAATGGCTGACAGCAGTGTGCGCGCTCCCGCCTCCAGCCAGATCATCTGAATGGCTGACAGCAGTGTGCGCGCTCCCGCCTCCAGCCAGATCATCTGAATGGCTGACAGCAGTGTGCGCAGCTCTCCGCCTCCAGCCAGATCATCTGAATGGCTGACAGCAGTGTGCGCGCTCCCGCCTCCAGCCAGATCATCTGAATGGCTGACAGCAGTGTGCGCGCTCCCGCCTCCAGCCAGATCATCTGAATGGCTGACAGCAGTGTGCGCGCTCCCGCCTCCAGCCAGATCATCTGAATGGCTGACAGCAGTGTGCGCGCTCTCCGCCTCCAGCCAGATCATCTGAATGGCTGACAGCAGTGTGCGCGCTCCCGCCTCCAGCCAGATCATCTGAATGGCTGACAGCAGTGTGCGCGCTCTCGCCTCCAGCCAGATCATCTGAATGGCTGACAGCAGTGTGCGCGCTCTCCGCCTCCAGCCAGATCATCTGAATGGCTGACAGCAGTGTGCGCGCTCCCGCCTCCAGCCAGATCATCTGAATGGCTGACAGCAGTGTGCTCCTCCGCCTCCAGCCAGATCATCTGAATGGCTGACAGCAGTGTGCGCGCTCTCCGCCTCCAGCCAGATCATCTGAATGGCTGACAGCAGTGTGGCGCGCTCCCGCCTCCAGCCAGATCATCTGAATGGCTGACAGCAGTGTGCGCGCTCCCTCGCCTCCAGCCAGATCATCTGAATGGCTGACAGCAGTGTGCACGCTCCCGCCTCCAGCCAGATCATCTGAATGGCTGACAGCAGTGTGCGCGCTCCCGCCTCCAGCCAGATCATCTGAATGGCTGACAGCAGTGTGCGCGCTCCCGCCTCCAGCCAGATCATCTGAATGGCTGACAGCAGTGTGCGCGCTCCCGCCTCCAGCCAGATCATCTGAATGGCTGACAGCAGTGTGCACGCTCCCGCCTCCAGCCAGATCATCTGAATGGCTGACAGCAGTGTGCGCGCTCCCGCCTCCAGCCAGATCATCTGAATGGCTGACAGCAGTGTGCTCCCGCCTCCAGCCAGATCATCTGAATGGCTGACAGCAGTGTGCGCGCTCCCGCCTCCAGCCAGATCATCTGAATGGCTGACAGCAGTGTGCGCGCTCCCGCCTCCAGCCAGATCATCTGAATGGCTGACAGCAGTGTGCACGCTCTCGCCTCCAGCCAGATCATCTGAATGGCTGACAGCAGTGTGCACGCTCCCGCCTCCAGCTAGATCATCTGAATGGCTGACAGCAGTGTGCGCGCTCCCGCCTCCAGCCAGATCATCTGAATGGCTGACAGCAGTGTGCGCGCTCCCGCCTCCAGCCAGATCATCTGAATGGCTGACAGCAGTGTGCGCGCTCCCGCCTCCAGCCAGATCATCTGAATGGCTGACAGCAGTGTGCGCGCTCCCGCCTCCAGCCAGATCATCTGAATGGCTGACAGCAGTGTGCGCGCTCTCGCCTCCAGCCAGATCATCTGAATGGCTGACAGCAGTGTGCACGCTCCCGCCTCCAGCCAGATCATCTGAATGGCTGACAGCAGTGTGCGCGCTCTCGCCTCCAGCCAGATCATCTGAATGGCTGACAGCAGTGTGCGCGCTCCCGCCTCCAGCCAGATCATCTGAATGGCTGACAGCAGTGTGCGCGCTCCCTCCTCCACCCAGATCATCTGAATGGCGCGCGCTCACACCCTGAGGATGCAGGCATGAAATGGCCGGATGTTTCCATTGGGTGATTGTTGCAATGCCCCGGGGGTGGGGGGTTGTACACAGTGAGGCATACCGATTTTGGTTGCCCCAGGGGAAGACCAACAACCTTTTAGATTCCAGGGCCGTGCCTCAAGAGTTTTGCTCCGCTTTAAGGTTTTCAAACTGATAATGTTTTCAAGTGGACCAACACCCACCGGTGATCGGCCCGGGAATCTATAAGATTCCCGGGCCGATCACCTCCCTCCCCGCGGGACAAGACCCAGGATAGTCAAAATCCTGGGTGTTGGTCCACTTTCAGTATCCATCTTGTGAAAAAATGTAACATACTCATCTGGAATGTCGTTTTTAAAAATCTTGAACGAGTTCAAGAGCAAATACAATAATCCTGAAGTTTGGTAGATATCTGACCACAGAGCGTAATTTATGAGATGTTACAAGAATAACTCCAGGTAATAAAACGCTTACTCACCTCACTGTACCCCCCCCCCCCCCCCCCCCCCCCCCCCCCCACCCCCCCTTAGTTGTTTGGTCCAGATTGGCCACATTGTGAGGAACCGTGTCCTTCCATGGAATCGGCAGGGGTGAATATGGCGACTAGAGTTGGTATCTGGTAAAGCACAGCAGTTGAAGTGGGGTGGTTTAGCTGCGGGGTAGGTCGGGTAAGGGTTATAGTCTAGTTCTGAAATGTTCTCTTTAATAAATACATTCATTTCTATCCTCACAGGTGGGTTCAGCAAGTTTCAGGCAGAATTTCCTCACCATTGTGAAACCAACCTGGACTACAGCAGCTGTGCCAGTAGCTCACCTTTACCCCCTACCCCGGTGCTTGGACTTGGAGGGCTAAGCATCACATCGGACTGCTCTGACGTTGAGTCGGATCTTGACCGGGAGCCATTGAGTGGTATTGACTCTGAAGGCATGAGCCCGCGCAACCAGCCGCCATCATTCCCAGTGCAGATCCTGCCTCACCTTTACCTGGGCAGTGCCAGGGACTCTGCTAACATGGACACTTTGGCCAAACTCGGCATCCGTTACATCCTGAATGTTACACCAAACCTGCCCAACATCTTTGAGAAGGATGGCGACTTCCACTACAAGCAGATTCCTATATCGGACCATTGGAGTCAAAACTTGTCTCAGTTTTTCCCAGAAGCCATTGAGTTCATCGGTGAGTATAGAATCGAAGATTAGCCAGGATGGCTGTTTAATCTGGAGAGTTTTATTAATACAGCTAAACAGCAATAGTTGAACCACAAAAACTTTTTTTCTGAGCAAAAGTAGCCAAACCAGCCAATTAAACATTTAGAAACTCAAATACATTTTATTCTTCTGTAATAACAAATGAAGGTACATCTAACAGACACTTACACATGCCTAACAGCAGTGCTGTGTGTATGCAGGGCTTGATGTATGGTTGCCGATAGCAACACATTGCAATGGCACTGCTTCCATAAAACACACATTTGACAATATAAAAAAATTCTAGATCAGCATTTCAAAAATACAATTGAAAGTGGACTATCCCTTGAATGTGCACATATACCTTCACTTCATTCTTAAACCAGACGTTCCCCCGGAATAAGAGCCTATCTTGTATGTTTCACACACAGATTGCCCATGTTAAAAATCATTCTGCTATCTACTGCATTTTCTGTACCTTTAAACATCCAAGATGGAGGCACATGGATTCTCAGGCTGCCTGCAAACAGGAAGTGTCTTCTTACTGTGCTGCTCTGCATTCTGGGATTGCTGTCCTTTTTTCTGAGCCCAGCTCTGATCTATCTGTAAGCTATAGAGCTATAACCCTACACCCCCCCCCCCCTCCTCTCTTCAGTATGTCATGCTTCTGAGGCAAGATGGTGGCGTCCATATCCTAAAGTCCTGAACAGAGTTGCAGCCCAGTGGGGGAAAGAATAAAAGTAAGCGACTAAAACATTAAATATATATATTCATTTTAGATGCTGGGGAATAGTTTTTAAGAGTTTAATCTTTTCATATAATGAAGGTTCGGTTTAAAGTGGACCATCACCCTCGGGTGATCACCTCCCTCCCCGCGGGACATCCGAGATAGGGATGTCCCGCGGGGTGAAACCCCCCCAAACACCCCAAACACCCTCACCTTAGCTTCTAGGCGTGCGCGCACCGGCCGTCTGTGAATGGCCGACGCGGGCGCGTGCGCGTCAAGAGTGACGCGCGGGAGGCGGCGGTGGAGGAGCCGCTTGTCCGCGGCTTGTCCGTCGGCGCTGGGAGCGGGGAGAGGTGAGTTCGGGGCTTTCTGGGGGGTTTCACACAGCGGGGCGCCCCACCGAAGTGGACCAAGACCCAGGATAGTCAAAATCCTGGGTGTTGGTCCACTTTAAAGTTAATCAGTAAGACAGGACAGGCCGGCTAATTGTCAGTGTCCAGAATTTAGATTCCAGAGAAGGTGATTATATCACACAGCTCAAACTCAGCAGATGTCCCACTTTTGTCCTACTGGTCCCCACACCCTCCTCTGGAAGCTAAATGTCCCACTTTGCTGACACTTGTGGAAATGTCCCACTTTGCTGACACTAGTGGAAATGTCCCACTTTGCTAACACTAGTGGAAATGTCCCACTTTGCTGACACTAGTGGAAATGTCCCACTTTGCTAACACTAGTGGAAATGTCCCACTTTGCTGACACTAGTGGAAATGTCCCACTTTGCTGACACTAGTGGAAATGTCCCACTTTGCTGACACTAGTGGAAATGTCCCACTTTGCTGACACTAGTGGAAATGTCCCACTTTGCTGACACTAGTGGAAATGTCCCACTATGCTGACACTAGTGGAAATGTCCCACTTTGCTGACACTAGTGGAAATGTCTCACTTTGCTGACACTAGTGGAAATGTCTCACTTTGCTAACACTAGTGGAAATGTCCCACTTTGCTGACACTAGTGGAAATGTCCCACTATGCTGACACTAGTGGAAATGTCCCACTTTGCTGACACTAGTGGAAATGTCCCACTTTGCTGACACTAGTGGAAATGTCCCACTTTGCTGACACTAGTGGAAATGTCCCACTTTGCTGACACTAGTGGAAATGTCCCACTATGCTGACACTAGTGGAAATGTCCCACTTTGCTGACACTAGTGGAAATGTCTCACTTTGCTGACACTAGTGGAAATGTCTCACTTTGCTGACACTAGTGGAAATGTCCCACTTTGCTGACACTAGTGGGAAGCATGGCCCACCAAATCCAGGGAATGTGTTAAGTTTAAAACTGAGGCCCTACTCCGGCTTTTTGGTTGAATGGTGGTCATTGAATTTATTGTTAGGCTGAGCATTAGCTCAATCACCAACATTCTTTTTATTCTATGCTGTGCTTTAAGCGTATATTCGCGGTGGGGCTACACAGAGGAGTAGCAAATATTTAATCCTAAAATGCCCAAGGTTATGCCACACCCACAAATCACACACCCACCACGCCCATCATCCTGAAAGTCCCCCCCATAAAACGGTCAGTTTAACAATGAGTCCCCCCCATAAAATGGTCAGTTTAACAATGAGTCCCCCCCATAAAACGGTCAGTTTAACAATGCTGCAGCTTCGTAAGGGAAGAGAGGACAGGCGTTGGGCCAGACTTGTAGCTCGATGGTGTCTCATTGCAAAGGGGTGATTAGCCTAGTGACAAGTGGCGGTTTGCCGTGCCTATGTAATTCGGCAAACGTCTCTGATTGGTTACATGCATGGGCATGTACCCAACTGTGCTCCCAATTGAAGTCTGTCAAAGCCGTTTGCCAAATTACATAGACACGGCAAATGACACAGATTGGTCGAGAGCCTGCTCACGACCGTTAAACCAGGAAGAGGTGAGTTTTCCTGGGCATTCTGGGGGGTTTGACACAGCTGGGCATCCCAATTTGGGATGTCCCTAGGGCACAGAACAAAACCCGTTCCACTTTAAACATTAATTATTAATCAGTGCCCTTCCACACTAACAAATGTGTTCTGTGATACGGTACACGCAGCAACACAAGTATCACTCCTGTGTAGCTATATCCTAGTATAGCCCCGAGCAGGTCCATGTAGCTCTGTAGTCTGCCCAATCCTTCACCCTGGCTCCAATTTCTTTGAATAGCTGCCCTGTGTACTGTAGGCACACAACAGTGGGCAGAATCCCTCCCCGGACTTCATTACTGCCTTTAGGCTGCTTATTATTCACACAAACGTGTGCACCCCCCTCCAGACCCCGAGGCCTAAGTATATAATTGCTCTGAATTTATCAGTAAGCAACAGGTGACCAGAGGAATCAGCACTGCTGGACCTGTGTTGCTGTTTTTCAGTGCATGTCAAAGGGTTTCTGGGGCATCTCTGAGGCTACTTGCAATATGGCAGCCACACACTTTTTGCCTGGACTTAGAAACATAGAAAGTTTATGGCAGAAGGAGACCACACAGTTAGTCTGCCCTTAAAGCAGATTGAAACCACATTAGAGTTTGGCTGGATTCCCCCCAGGAGGCATCCCATATTGGGATAACCCCCATCCGCAATCCTGCGCCTCTGTGTTCGGCACTTGGCAGAGAAGGTCTGCTCTGTGGCAGTGCCCATGCTGCAAAGCACAACACTATGGAGTTTACTAATGGAACCCGGAAGTAGGTGAGGATGTGGGCCCTGGACAGGTGCGGGTAACCTTTGGTCTACTCTAAGAAAGTGGCTTTCAATGCCCCGGAATCGAACCTGGGACACAGTGTTGAGAGGGCCAAATGCTAACCGCTAGCAGTTAGAAGAAGATGCCCCTTTTTTTTACCATCATTCAGCACTCCAGACTGTTATATCAGCATTGCTTATTACATTTAGAAATAACAAAACCCTGGATTGTTTCTATCCCAGGTTTTGTTCCTCTGGTATCCCCCTAGAATCACCATAAACTTTCTTTCCATCCCAGGTCACATGCTCAGGCCACAGGCCACTTACCATCTCGCCTTACATAGTGGATTTCTATGATGGAAATGAAAGGGACTCTTAACCTAACAGCAATAATTAGGCAGCAAGAAGCTCACCTGGCGCCAGTGCCATGTGCCTCTCCTCCATTTCCTGCAGAGCCGGATAGAAGCTGTAGCAGAGCTCCAACGTTTGCCATTTTTTAAACTGTATTCCTCCAGGAGCATGCAAATAAGTGGCCCTACAGCCAATTTGTCCTTTGGTGCTCTCAGTGTGAGCAAACACAGCAAACCACAGTGGTCCCACAGCTGCCTCTGATCGCAACAGTGTAGGTGCTGTGAAATGGCTCATTATTTACTTTACCAAGGGGGATGAGGAGGGAGAAGGACTTTAAATGCTAAGTTTAACAGAGTTACCTAAGTGCTGGATACTTTATATATACAACTAGAACAAATGTACTGTCCTACAGCAGGGAAATAAAAAAACAAAGGGTTACTTACCTTTTGTCTTGCGCTGCTGGTCCCTGCAGGTCTGGCGCTCCACAACTCACCCAGCTGCTTTATCGGGGTCCCCGCAACAGCCGCTGCCTCGTTCAGGGCCTGAAACTTGCCACACCATGCCCCCGTTATCAATCACATGGGATGTGGCCACGTTCCCTCCATTCACTACAATGGAGAGAGGGCTTGTAAGGCTTTTCCCACTACCTCCAATGCAACGAATGAAGAGGGCGTGGCCACACCTAGGTTATTGATGGTGAGTTGCAATTCCGTCTCACCATCAATCTCGTCCCCGGGGTCTGCCCATGGAAGGCGCAGAAGGCAGCAACTGCGGCGGGATCACCGGTCAAGCGATCAGGTGAGTTGTGGAGTACCGGACCTCCAGTGACCAGCAGCGCAGGACAAAAGGTAGGTAACCTGCTGAATCACCCTAACATTTCTTTCATTTAAACCCTGTTTAGTCAGCCATTGTCTGCAAACGTTTTAACAATGCAGATTAGTTAATCATGAGTTTGTGACTTATTTCATTGGCTAATAAAACATCATGGAGATCAGATGTGGCTGTAAATATGAAGTAGCCACAGATCCTTGATGTAGCTATCTGGGCACCTTAAGGACACGTTCATGGAGATCAGATGTGGCTGTAAATATGAAGTAGCCACAGATCCTTGATGTAGCTATCTGGGCACCTTAAGGACACGTTCATGGAGATCAGATGTGGCTGTAAATATGAAGTAGCCACAGATCCTTGATGTAGCTATCTGGGCATCTTAAGGACATGTTCATGGAGATCAGATGTGGCTGTAAATATGAAGTAGCCACAGATCCTTGATGTAGCTATCTGGGCACCTTAAGGACACGTTCATGGAGATCAGATGTGGCTGTAAATATGAAGTAGCCACAGATCCTTGATGTAGCTATCTGGGCACCTTAAGGACATGTTCATGGAGATCAGATGTGGCTGTAAATATGAAGTAGCCACAGATCCTTGATGTAGCTATCTGGGCATCTTAAGGACATGTTCATGGAGATCAGATGTGGCTGTAAATATGAAGTAGCCACAGATCCTTGATGTAGCTATCTGGGCACCTTAAGGACATGTTCATGGAGATCAGATGTGGCTGTAAATATGAAGTAGCCACAGATCCTTGATGTAGCTATCTGGGCACCTTAAGGACATGTTCATGGAGATCAGATGTGGCTGTAAATATGAAGTAGCCACAGATCCTTGATGTAGCTATCTGGGCATCTTAAGGACATGTTCATGGAGATCAGATGTGGCTGTAAATATGAAGTAGCCACAGATCCTTGATGTAGCTATCTGGGCACCTTAAGGACATGTTCATGGAGATCAGATGTGGCTGTAAATATGAAGTAGCCACAGATCCTTGAAGTAGCTATCTGGGCATCTTAAGGACATGTTCATGGAGATCAGATGTGGCTGTAAATATGAAGTAGCCACAGATCCTTGATGTAGCTATCTGGGCACCTTAAGGACATGTTCATGGAGATCAGATGTGGCTGTAAATATGAAGTAGCCACAGATCCTTGATGTAGCTATCTGGGCATCTTAAGGACATGTTCATGGAGATCAGATGTGGCTGTAAATATGAAGTAGCCACAGATCCTTGATGTAGCTATCTGGGCACCTTAAGGACATGTTTGTGTGTGTCTCATTGAAAATGACCTTGAGTCTAGCGTGAAGCTGCGGCCCGGATAAGGTTACCCTAATGGATGTCCCTCCTCCCCTTTCTTACCACTTACTGCCTTTGTCTGAGAGATATTTATACATGACGCCTCTCGGCGGTGTTATTGGGATTGTTTCTGATGAGGACACTCGGATTGTTGGATAATGATGTATTGTGCATTGATGACGCTGGGCCAAAAAACATACTCCGTTTTCTCTTTGTAATAGAACACACATTCATAGTAAATCAGGTCTAAAGAATATGTCTATCAGTTCAGTCCTACAATTTGGCAAATTGAAAAGCCTCCATTAGTCGGCAGTTATGCCTAATTGAGGTATTATCTGCTGCATATTTCTATGGCTACCTGCAGACCTATAAAGAACAGTCTACATTTCCATGTCTATTTCCATCAACCCACAGCCAGTCATGTTTAATGCATGATCATGGAATATGTAATACAGCACTTGTGTACATGGCAAATGTACATGTAGCAAGATATATTCTATGACGGGAGCAATTCATTATAGATATCAAGTGCCCTTTATCATAATGATAATGGACAGACAATGTCTACCATGGCTTTATATCCAGCTTTATTGTAATGAAAGGAATCAGGCTTCAAACCTTCAATTGCCCTCCATAAAAAAATATCTTTTGTTGCAATAATGCAAGATGTGGGAGATGTACAGCCTAAAAGCTTTAGTGCTTACAATGTGCAGATCAATTACTTTTTGGTGCCTATTTTTGTTTCCCACCAACTATAGACAAGCATGAAAATTACAAAGCAAGCTCTTGCACTACTTCTGCCATGGAACAGGAACAATACAGGGATTTAAAGAGTCCCTAAAGTCTCTTTTGAAGGTTGGGCCCCAAATTCGGCATGTTGCTTTTCAATGAGGGCCAGGAGCTTGCACAGTGCTAGGGATGCCGTTCTGTGCAGCTTTGCTACATTGGAATGGAATGCACTGAAGCCAGGGCCAGGTGAGTAAAATATTTTATTAGGGACCATTGGGCCCTGGTCATGGGATTTGTGTCCCTTCAGCATTTTATGGCCCACCACTATGGGTTCCAAGCCATGGGAATACCAACCCATATGCTTGGTGCTCCAGGCCAATAGCCCAGGGAGGGGAGGCCTCATGCCATTTTTGAGAGGAATTTAAGGGTAAAGTTAACATAGAAACATAGAAACATAGAAGGTTGACGGCAGAAGGAGACCATACGGTCCATCTAGTCTGCCCTTATGGACCATACGGTCCATCTAGTCTCACTTGAGATTTGGGCCTCAATGCTGGGGACAGGTCGTAGGTCCTTCAGTATCAACCCACTGCCCTAAAAGATGGTTCTCATGACAGACCAGGGATCCTTTGCAGACCTGATTTACAAAAGAGCTTTTGAGAATTGTTAGTATTCTCCTAGATTGATGTAGTTCTTGGTATAACACGGCTGTTGTGTATGTGTCCAGTCTCTGTGGCTACTTGTGTTGTCCATGTGGTGTTCTCCTCCTTCTCACAGGTGGTCACAATCCCCTCTGCTCTTTTCCCTATATAGGCTTGTGTGTAACCCCGCCTCCAGGAGTTTCCCCAGAGTTTCTATAAGCACTAACACTGGCAAAGGGCCTTTCTGTTTCCTGTTACTGTAGGTATATCAGTGCTTGCTTCAAGTCTGTCTGCTTTTGCTCTTGTGTCCTGTCGCCTGTCTGCACTCTGTGTCTCTTTTCCCATGTCTGCAACCACCAGATGATTGCTTGGGGCCTCCGCAAGTCCCATCATCTGATGCTCAGCTGAAGATGCCCCCTGGAATGGTTGGCCATTTGCCATTTTGGTGACATAGGGGGATCATCTTTGGGTGTCTGACCAACTGTTCCCAAGTTGTGAATCTGAGCGCCTGTTCCTTGTCTGTGCCTCATTTCCTGGTCCATGTATGTGTTACTTGTCTAGTCTAGTCTGTTCCAGTTCAGTTAATTCCAACCAGCACTTCCTAATCTAGTTTCCTACAAACACCCACATTCCTGCATGCCTGGGCGTGGCAAGGGTGCAGGAAAAAGGAGGAGCATTAGCCATTGCAACTTCTGAACTAAAAAAGGGGTTTCTCAAACCCTTTACCCATGCAAAATAACATTTTAGAGCTGGATGTCTATATTTGCCAAAGCTTGAATGTATTTATATATTTTTCTCCTGTTTAGATACAGTTGGTTCTGTCTGAACTCCTGATACTGACCTAGAGCTGCCTGTCTTGATTTGTGACTTCAGCTAAGGCACCCTAACCATAGACTTAAAGCGGAACAAAACCCAGGATTTTGACTAATTGGGACTCCCTGCTGTGTGAAACGCCCCAGTTCACCCAGTAAAACTTACCTCTCCTCAGTCCAACGACCCATGCACGGGCTCTCGTCCAATCAGAGCCTTTTGCTGTGTTAACATCCTTTGGCAAAGAGCTCTCATTGATTACAATGAGGAGTGAGAGCAGCCACATCCCCAAGTGTCATGGTTAAAAAAAAAAAAATACTCCACCCACTGTTTAATAGTTAATAAATTAATCCAATTTGAAGCATATTTTTTTTTCTTTTTTTCCATTTTCAGGCCCAATCGTCTTATGTGTAAACTTGCAACAATCATGGACAATTTGAGGCATACACACTAAGAATAGTGGAATTTCTCCCAGAATTCCTGGCAGTAGGCAGGCCCATGCAAATGATCTCTTTACACCTCTTAAAGCTATATCCAAAGCACCTGTACCTGTGAGGGTGTACAATGCTCTGGAATAGCATATAAGGAAATATGTTACTGTCCACACCTACTTGTTTCATGTGTTTCAAGCTTTTGACACGTGTCAGGTTGAAGTTGGATGGTGACATGGGGGGTGGGGGGGGAGGCTTGGTATGCCAGAATATCATCACAATCCCGGTTAGGGAGAGACCCATGTTGAGCAGTATAGGAGGATTAAAGGGATCTAAAATCCCCCTATTGAAGGTAGGGAGCGCTTTTCTAAGCTGCAAGGTATTTGTACATACAAGCTAAGGATAATGGAATTTTCCCCAGAAACCACTTGCAGGTTGTAGAAGGTTGTAGACAGGTATACTACATCATCATTATTATTGATGTTAAATAATCATCAGGAAAGGAGAATGGACAGGTCACTGAATCCCATGCTTTCATTTTCAGTCTTTTTCTGATACACATTTGTGGGTTTCATGTGTGTTTTTATGAGTTTTGACCTTATTTATAAACCTGTTTAAAGCAAATCCCCGAGCTCTCTCGTTTCTGCCGTAAAATTGGTCACGTTTTCCACCTTACGTTGTGACTCATCTGTACTAAGACATTAAAAGCAATTGTGGTTCAAGGTTATTGCTGTGTTCCCAAACTTTTGTATGTTGCTAGGGATGAGCTGGTGATTCCAGACAAAAAAGAAAGGATTGTGCATAGAAACAGACACAATCAGAACTCTCTTTTCCTATATCAATACATTTTAGGCTGCCTGGTCCTTCCTTTCATACTGTTGTATGGCAGGCCTCCCATTAAGCCTTGGTTGCCTATGCGCCCAATCATCAAAGGTTGTTGCTGCATATTGTCATGAGTTCTTTTTACTCTAGTCCGTTGCTGCTCCAGCTCATTCTTTTTTTTATGTATTTATGATCAATTTGTCTTTAGGTGGGACAGACTGAACCCCACTGACCAACAATTTCTCTAACAAACAGTTTATATTAGCAAGGTATAACAAAACCCCTTTTAAAACATGCTGTACTGACATGAGTGCATATAACTTTCCAAACAAATGAGGATCATCCATTCTATTCCAGGCAAAGGATATATCAATCACGGAAAAGGAAAAGCAGAATTGGGGTGCACCCCCAGAGGCACCGCTAATCACTCACCTTTCCCTGGTTCAACAGGGCATGTGCGGACTCTTGTCCAATCAAACAGCTCTGAATGTTTTCAATGGGGAGCGCGAGCAGTCGCATCCCCTGCTTCTTCGGACTGTGCACATGCTCCCTCTCCTGCCACACAGATAGGCTGGGACGGGAACACACGCACCGCTGGGGATGCAATCACTCTCACTCCCCATTGAAGCCAATCAGAGCCCTTTGCCAAAGGATGTAAACATGGCAAAGGTCTCTGATTGGACGGAAGCCCGCACATGCCTCTTGGACCAAGGAGAGGTGAATTTTACTTATGAACTGGGGCGTTTCACACAGCAGGGCATCCCAATTAGTCAAAATCCTGTGTTTTGTTCTGCTTTAAGTCTAAGGTTAGTGGGCCTTAGCTGAAGGCAGGGTAGGCAGCCCTGGATCAGTATCAGGAGATCAGACAGAATCAGTTCATACAGGAGAAAAATAAATTAACGCATTCAAGCTTTGCCAAAAATAGACATCTAGCACCAATACTATTTTGTTAAAATAGGCTTCTAATTTAAATGTATTTATAGTTTACAGGGGGCGAGTCCCACCTATCAGGAGTTGAACTATAGAAGGCTATCTTTTCTGCTGAGCCTGTTTTCTTCTCCTTCTGGGCCCAAGATTCAGTTTGTATTGAGGTCAGTGGGTGTAGAAGGATTGCATACAGGCTCCTGCTATATTATAAGTTTGTCATTTTGTTCTACCCATGGATGGACAGGACTGACTGATCGTCTCCATCAAAGTTGTGCTTTCTAGTGCTCTCTAGAGAGGCTAAAGGACCCCCTGGGGAAGGAATTTTACATACAATTATAGGGGACATACGGGGAGGCCGATTCATTAATAGCGTCAGGTAGCGACAGATGAGCGCCAGTAGCGTGATTTTCTCAGCGCCAGCTAGTATTCGCTGTGCTTGGCCGGGGTTTGCTTGTTGACAGCGACTCAGTCGGTGTGCGGTAATGTTGAATACGGGCTTAGGGGTCGCTGCTTCACAGGTTCAGCGTTGTATGGGTGCGCCTGACAACGAATGGCCAGAGCGAACGGCTTGCTGCAGATTCATTAACAAATCACGCTCCGAATTTTTTCGCGCTGTGAATTCCTTGTTTAAACCCCAGAGCGCTGGCGGCGATGGATTTAAAATAGTTTTTAACCCCCAAACAACCATATTTTTTGATTGCAAAATTATACAAGTTTTTCTAAACATTTTGTAATATGAATACATTAATATCAGACCTGTAATATCAATTCTGCACAAAATCATTTTTTTTTTTTTACCTTAAAAAAAAATCCTAACATTGCAGAAGTGGTCACAGAATTTTTGACATTAAAAAAAAAAAAAACATTAATAGAAATTAATTAGGATTAATTAAAGATTGCACCATTGAAATGCATTGGACATCGCCAGGGAGCGACAGGTCAGACCTGGCGCTGTGATGGGACTAGCAGCGGCGCTGTTCGTTGCAGTCGGCTACATGATGAATCCCGCGCTAGCTGTCGCTCTCGCCGGCGCTAGCCTCATTTAGCTTGATAAATGCGTCATTGTGGCCGACGCCGGGCGTACTTGATTCGGTAGCCGTCGTTAGCTGGCGGGACCTGGCGCTCGTCAGACACTACCTGGCGCTATCGCTTGATGAATAAGGGCCTAAGACAGATAAAACCCTTCAAAAAATGTTTGCCCTTTGGTTGACTTACTATCATTCCTAAGGGGCATCCTGATTTGGGATATCCCGTGGCCGGAATCAATGCCAGACTCCTCACCCAATCCAGAGATGTGTTTAAATGTGGCACAGGCAAAATGGACTATGGAGCTTGGGTACAGCAAGGGCTGCTGCATGCACTTCCTGTAAAAAGTAGCCTGGATCCTGGTATTGGTAAGCACATCTCAGACTGGTAGTAACTCTGACTGTGGAGCATCCCCAATCAGGAAGACCCCCTATACCCACACACAAACTTTTCTTACCAGCTCATACTTTCTTCAGGACACCATTGCATTTACTAAGGGCTTCTGAGCCTGTTTATTCTTAACCAGGATGGTGCTGGACAAATCCCAACAGTATTGTCATAGCTGCTGTTCCTCTGACTTTTTCCTTTTCTGAGCCTAGGCAGGAGCAGGTAATAAATCCAAGAGGAGGAAGAGCCTTTTAGCCCTAGTCCTCATGATATGTGTCACTTTACCTCAGAATGCTCCCTACGTCCCCGAGGAAAATTATTTTACAGTAAGCACCCTATCTATAAAAATAAAATGTCATATCTATTATAGGAAACATTACTAGTGCAATTAAAGTGCTCATGCATAGAAATGTCACCCCAAAAAGCTTTAAGTAATTCATAATAGGCAACACACATAATGTAGACAGATTATGAGGGAGGCCAAGGGATTGGGTGGGACCCAGATGACCCTGTGATTATGAACAGAGATGGACTGGGGCTAAAAAGCAGCCTGGTAATTTGCATACCCTGACCAGCCCATGATGTCCTTCTTAGCCTTGCCCCCAAGGTTCTTCTCAGCTGATCAATGAGCGTGTTTATCAGCTGATGCTATAGAATTGCAGGAACAGATCATGGGCAGGAGGTGGATGTGTGATGGTACTGAAGCTTTAGTATTGTATGGGCAGATTGTCTGGCAGCGGTGGGTATACCCCCACAGTCATGACGCTGGGGCTATAGCATTGTCAGGGAAGAGCATTAACCGGGGGAGGCTACACCCAGCCCAAGTGGCCCTAAAGCAGTGCGGCCCACCAGGAATTCTGTCTGTGCTCCCTATGGCCAATCTGCCCCTGATTATGATTGTATTGTATTTTGTTGAAGGAGAAGACAAACTGCATGTTGTGTTAACATACCTCCCAAGTGTCCCTGATTTGGAGGGACTGTCCCTCTTTTGAGTCCAGGTCTCCCTGCCCCTCTTTGTTTTTCTCTTCCCACCTTTGAAGTGTAATATGCAGATCTGCATCAATAACTGATTAATTTGCCTATTCAAAGTGTTTATAGTGTTGTAACTGTTACATCCTATATCCTATACATCCGTCAATGAGGTGGTGTGGCTTCATTTAACAACTGTCTCTCTTTTTTAATAGTTGTTCCTTGCTTTTCAGATGAGGCAGCTTCTCACAACAGTGGGGTGCTTGTGCACTGCCTGGCTGGCATCAGCCGATCTGTCACCGTCACCGTGGCCTACCTCATGCAGAAGCTCAACCTTTCTCTGAATGATGCCTACGATTTTGTAAAGCGAAAGAAGACCAACATCTCACCAAACTTTAACTTCATGGGGCAGCTGTTGGATTTTGAGAAAAGTTTGGGCCTTAGTAGCCCAGATGACAATCGGCCTCACGGCCACTCGTTTTTCACCAGTCCTTCCAGCGATGATGTATTTGAATTGGACTCATTGGACTCTACGTAGTGTCCTTTTTAATACTATGAGTATTTTCACATATTTCAGAGCTATTTTGAGCCTAACCAGCTATGGAGATCATCGGAACTGTTCCAAGTCCTTCCCCTGAGTCTTCAGAATCAGGAAATGTGACTATTTTGAGGTGTATCTCTTTTCGATCAAGCAGGAAGGAGTTGTATTTTTTACCTTTGACGGGCATTTTACAAACCTACAGTATTTCTTCTATGTTGGCACTAGCTTGACTTGACTTGAATTTAATGGACATTGAAATGACCGGAATATGGGATCACGGATGAGTACCAAAGCATTCAAACCGAAAGATGACCTTACAGAGATGACAGACGACCAGCGGCAGTTTACACAAAGCAAAACCTTGTAGCCTTCACCTGAAGACATTGGTCAGTAAGCTCTCAGCACTATGCTATCCCTTCCAGCATCCAGCGGGTTAGCATTTTTCTGCCTCCTGACTCATGTTTTCCTAATTGCTGATTTTTAGAACAGAGGCATCAGCTGCTCTAAATGAAGAATACCCAACTGGGAATGTAAACTCAGACTGGGAACATACCACATTCCTATTTGAAATGGATCACGACAAGGCCTGACTCACTTGTTTTGCTTGACTGGAATGATAAATCCTGTGAGCGGAATTCATCGAGCTTTCAAAGTAAAGGAGCAGGTGGTAAATACGCTCCTTCCATCTGGAGCCCACATCCAATGATCGACATTCTACTTCAATACACAGGAAGAATCCGGCCATAGGGGTGGGCCCAAGCTTACAAAGCCATGCGTTTTCCTCTCTACTTTTGTACAGTATTTCTATTCTAATGTTTTACTAGCTTTGCGTTTAACAGTGTGTCTCCTGGGATGATTGCAACAGATGTTTTTTTAATGATGTCACTCTTCTCAGGCCCAAGGCTACAATAATTTACAAAAAAAAAAAACAAAAAAGAAATAAAAAAGAAATAACTCAGGATTTCTTCTGGTATTCAAATCCTTGTGGAAGAGAAAATAAGTATTTATCAAATGTATAGATTCCCATTTTGGCATGGAAGCCTCATAGCCCTGCCATGCAGGATGGAGGTAATGGCTGTCATGGTGTCCTTTAAATCACCAAAAGGGGATCCAAACCCTTTGCGGCCGGCACCTGGAATCTAAAGACTTCAGGGCTGGCCACTAGCCTGCTCCTGGGGCATTCTATAGCGGGATGCCCCAGTCTGTGGAACCCCTGCTGCGATTACCTATCTTATCTTAATGGAAAAGCGTGCGTGCTCAAGAAAAAAGCCGGGATACGGGCAGCAGGCTGGCCTCTGTCATCCTGCAATCTTGAGATTAGCCAATCGACAATCTTAAAATTGTCAGGGGCATGGCCTTGGCATTGGAAAAAAAACCTTTTTATTTTTTTTAAACCAGCCCACCACCAAGCCGCCAACATCACCCAAGGTATTCAGGTGTGGAGGGCGGTGGGGAACATGGGGCACTTTAAAGCCACTTTAAAAAACATTTTGGCTGATAAGGGAGCAACACATTCTTTTAAAACTACAACGAGAATCCATTGTTCAGGCATTGTTATCACATATACTGTAGGTAATATTTATGATACAGTTGTACACATCTACCTATTTAAACAGGAATGACATCAGAGAAATTGACATTGAAATTGACATCCTCTCTGCTGGGGCATCCCACCATTTCCTGGTTCCTACGATGCATGCGCGGGACGCTCGGCCAATCAGTAGCACTCGTTCTATTCAGATTTTCTGAATGGAAATCTGAATGGAGAGAGGATTGACGGCCATGTCCCTGCCCTGCCATTCAGATTGGAAGATTAAGATTTAGAAAGATGCAGCGTAGGCTTGTGGAAGAGGTGAGTGGTCAGGCAATACAGGGGAGTTTCACACAGCAAGGCATCCCAATTTGGGTGGCCCATAATAAGATAGATCCTAAAGACTCAAAGGGTGTTGCTTATCTTTAAATCCCTGTCCAGACAAATCTGAAGTAAAAGAAATTTCCATTATAAGAAACGTACCTTTTCCGCCTCACAGCTGCTTCTGCTATCTCCAGCTTTTCAATACGCACCCAACCCTGAGATCTGATCCTCCAGCATTCGGGCGCCTTCTGCTGCCCTGTACAGAGCGCGTGTGCCAGGGCAGTGCCTGACATGCCCTTCTGTTGCATTGAATGGAGTAGGGCATCATGACACAGCGACAGGATGGGGTGACATTCCCCAATTCACTTGGCGACATTCACTCACTGCGAGACCTGTATGTCCGCCAGTGGGAATGGAATGGGCTACTTTCAAGGTTCAGCTTCTTTCTTGGCACCCTCTACTTAAAAGGTTTCTCCATACGGGGTGTAAGATCAAAGCATTCTTACCTCACGTGCAGCTAATTCTTCCTGCTGCAAGCTGTTGTTGCTGATTTCTAGGCCCTTTTTCATAACGAGTCTCCCAGCTTTTTTCTCGCATGACCAAATGGTGGACTGGACTCTACCCCCTCCTGTATCACTGTGTGTGCAGGGGGAGATAGCTGTCTTCCCTTCCTTGTCTATTTCTTAGGCTCATTAATGCTAATTCATTTGCAATCTCCTTTTTAAAATCGTTCTTTAAGACCTAAGGGCAGCGATTACAGGGTGATTGTAATCACGCTGCATTCGCAATGCACTACTGGGAATTGGGCCTTACTTCTGAAGCAATGCAATCCTGTTGTTATATGGGAGTATAACACTGAAGACACTGAATTACACAGACAGGCAGGATGCCCCTTTGTCTGAAGTGCTGAATGCAACCATTCCAATCTGTGATTCACAGAAGCTAGAGAGAAAACTGCAACAGGAGATAATCAATCATCAGCCTTCTGAGAAAGAAGTTGGCTTTGATTCGATACTCCGATTTTATAGGTGCTTTAAATAGAACTTAACATGAATGGGCATTTAATAATGGGGCTCACCAGTCAGGAGGTAACTTCTTTGTCCATTGCTTTTTTACCTTCACTGTGGGAAGCGTTTCTGTCTTAACCCTTTGGCTTCCCATAAGGACCCTCAAACTGGACTAACAGTCAATGGGTGGAGTCAAGTTTCCAGAATAGGTGACAGGAGAACTGTTCGTTAAAATACATTTTTAGGTGAACTAGACCCTTGGTTATTGCTGTTTGCGTCCCGGCAGATGAGAACCCCCCCACACACACACACACACACACACACACCTACCTTTAAAGGACACCTCTGATCCATTGCATGAAAGCCAGCTAAAGAGGGGGCACAGACATCAGTAAAAGTGTGACAAGGGTCTGACTTCTATGGGGGTTATATTAGCTATATAAGTTTGGAGTATCTTACCTCTCACTTGAAGGGCATCATGGCACCAAATCAGGAACAATTTGAATTGAACAAATGAGTGTTTATGGAGAAGTGAGTGTTTACCTTCTCCATGCTTTCATTATTAAAACCCTTCAAACAGGTGCTCTTTAAGTATTGTCTGATTTTACAGTAACAAAAGAAAAATAGATGCATAAGGCACATTAAAGGGTATTTAGAGAATAAGCCTCAGGATTGAGCAATGGGATGGGCAAATAACTCGGGCAGTGCATGAGATGGGCCTCACCTTCTTCCAGCTTCCTGTTTTCAGCCAATGGAAACAGGAAGTCAATTTCCTCAGAATAGTAAAAAAAAAATAACACAGCATAGTAGTAAAAACAATGACACGGATGGAACGGTTCCTCATTCTAATGAAAGGAAAGTTCCGGGTATAGGACCTGAAAAAGGTGTTATATCATCAGGTGCTATTTCCCTACTTACTAGAGATGTTGCACTGATTACCAAAAGTTACCAACAACAATGAATTATAGGGATCCACCCTAACATTCAGTCATATGGATCCTCAGGCTACGCATCTGTTAAAGCAGATCCAAAACACACTGAACATATGAAATACATTCGGCCAAAGCCCCTGCTGATACTCACTACTTAGGTTGTAGAACTAGAAATGATTATTTGCTCTTTTCGAATTGTCCTGGAACTGATTTATTTGCTGTCGCTCTCTATAAGATGGCAGATGACCAGTCATTGCATAGGTTTTAGCTAAGACATCATTGCCACACACAACAGTGGCAATGAATGGAGGAGGTGGGGCTTTACAGCTAAAACAGGCGCCGTTATCTGGTATTAAGTGAAGCAGGAGCAGTGAAAATTGGCAAAAGGTGCTCCTCATGGGGGCAGCAATTTAGGGGATGCTAGTTAACAATGTGGGTTTTGGTCCACTCTAATATTGATGATCTGCCAGCCTAAAAGTGGGCTCACACCCTGTCTGGCCACCCACCATGGGTCCAGGTCCATGGCACCCTTAGCCACTCCCTCCCGCAACTGGTAAACCCAGCTCTAAAGAATAACTTTGCTTCGCTCCACCTGATGAGGAGTCAGAAATGCTTGCTGGGTTCCATTTCACAAGGAGCTCTGAGAAAAAAAGGTATTTCTTTACTGTGTGGTTTTGCTAGCAGCAAAAATGGGTGGGTCAGTGACTAACAACCAGAGAATTGCCAGGTAGGGTTAAGATCTGCTTTAAAGCAAACCTACACCCTTCTGTGCAACTTTTTTTTAGGAAGTGCGTAGGTCCACCATTACCCAAACCCACCTGCTCCTGATGCTGGCAAGTGCCAATCAGACTGGGAATTAAAAATCACAGCACACATTGCTGAAATATGAGGCAATGGCTTCTGCTGTGGGTGTAGTAGTTTCCTGATCCTATGTGACATAGCCCTTCTGTCCAGCTATTAACTGCTTTAACCCCCCCCCCCCCCAGTATAGAGTAAAAATGGTGGACCTCTAGCGGTTACACAGTCTGGATTTGCTGGATGCCCAGTACTTATAGCTGTATATTCACCCCAAGGGTGGGACACCAACATATCATATGCCAGTTCCAGGTCTTAGGGTGCAGCACCTACTTTTCCCTTGGGCTGTGTATTTTACCCACCCTCCACCCACACATTAAATTCTTAGGCCACCTTACACCACAGAGGCCTGCAAACCGCTCAGCCATTACTTTTTCTATTTAGGTTAACCCCCCCATAGTGGCTGCCTGTAAATTAAAATGAAAACTCATTAAAGTGGGAAACTGGGGATGCAGTCAGCCGAGATTCTAGAGATCAGCCAATCGGCTATGTCAGAAATGGCAGGTGGGCATGGGGGGACACATGGGAGAACAAAAAGGGTTTAAAGTATTTCATTTCTTATTTCCTAATTCTCCTGGCTGAACCGGGGGGGGGGGGGGGGGGGCTGTTTCCGTAGTTACACAGGTACACTGTGGGTCTTTCTCTTGGGAATATGCTTTATAGAACTGGAGTAGGACGGAAATGCTGCGGGTGACATTGCGCTGAGTAACTTTATATCTTTAAGTAACTTTTTAGGGTCGATTCAGCACCAGATGAGAAAACTCGCTCCTTTTTTTTAGGAGAGAAAACTTCCTTTCACTGTCTACCATGGGGTTAGGTAAACATTTACATCTGGTTACTGAATCAGCACCATAGCAGACGATGAAAGTAAAAGGACGTTTTTTCTCCTAAAAAAAAGGTGTGGCTTTTATCACATAGAGCTGAATCGAACCTAATAGGGTTGTTTCCGAATCATATTTTTTTACCTATTTTTGAGAGAAAATGTGTTTCTCATTATTTTTTCCCCTATTTAGCTGTGCAATTTATTTTTAATTGCACAGGTAATGCAGTGCTGAATTGTACCGAGGAAAGAAATCAATCAAAATAAGAAAAAAATGTTTTCTTTCCAACAAACGTGCTTTATCAAGCCTGTTATGTCCAAGCCTCGACAGTGAGGAAATGTGATTTTGGAATGGAGAGTGTGAAGGGGCTTATTAAAACAACAGAATCAAAAGTTGTGCCTACAGTTATCCTTAAATAAGGAAGACCAAAAGAATTGACCTATCCCCTGGTCTGTGTAGTGACCAGCTCTCTACCTCAACACACAGTAGCCAACAGTGCGAATGTGGAGGTCATAAGCATGTGACAGTGAGATGGCCTCCAAGAAAATCATTGGGAAAGTGTTAAAAGTACAATCACCTGCTGGAGCGTTCAGATTGACAGGTCACTTGACTTGTTCCAAATTTAGGAAAAACAGAGACAGGTAAGTATTTAGACTATCCAAAGTAGATAGGAGTTGTATTGGTTCTTGAAAATTGGAGGCCAGTAGTAGGGGTATAGCTGGTAAGAGGTTTGAACTTCTCCCTCATTAGGTGTCAATGAGGTAATCGAACATGACTTAGGGCAGCGATTTCAAAACCCACTTTTCCTGCTTTTTGGAGCCTGAGCTTAACAATTAGCCAAACAGTTTGCAAAGGTCCCAGAATGATGGTGAAGCACATTGTAATGAAGGTGATAACTAATGCCTATGGGCTTGGTTTGTCCACAAGCACACTTCAAAGACCAACCAAAAACTCTAAAGAATGTAATTATTTTATAACAATAATGACATCATAAATTAAAGGGACATGGTTACCCCATGGTTTTTCGAGCTGCTTTCCTTCTTTACCCTTTGATGCTAGCGTTTGGGGTAAATCAAGGAAAGATAAAAGGGATAAAGGTAAGGATAAATAAGATAATTAGCAACCTCAAGAATAAAACAAAACACGTACAAATGAAGCAGAGTTAAAAGTCCCTTTCACTGAGTTACAATGAGTAAAGAATGCTATCTCAACTTCTTTTCCATGGCTCCAGTGTTCTGAGCCAGAGATATCTCAGGACTTTTAAAGAAATTTAGCAGCCAAACCAAAAAGTCAAATGGTAAATACCTTTTGTCCCCCGCGGATCAGTACTAGTCCGGTGATCAGCAACTCTGGCACCTATTCCGGGGTTGGACTGATGGCATGTCAGGCTTGTGACCCACTACGCACTCTCCATTCATGGCAATGGAGGGGGTGTACCAAGGCCTGAAATGCCCCCTCTATTGTAGTGAATGGAGAGGGTGTGGCCATGTCCCTGTGACTGATGGGGGCGGGAGCCGGCACGGAAGCGTTGGTGAATGGAGTTTAGGCCTGGGGAAGCGCAGGAAGTGAGGGCTGCAGCATGGGCTCAGATCCGTCGATAAGTTACAGGGAACAAAAGGTAAGCACCCCTTTGTTTCTTTTGTTTGGCTGCTCAATGACTTTAAGTATAAATCATCTTATCTTGTTACATTATGAGTGGAGGATGTGTTTATTTGTTATGTAGACCATGGCTACCATGGCTTTCCGATTCCGTGGCCAACATCTTTCAACCCTTGTAAACTAGAAGCTTTTTCAGGAAAATATTCAGAAATATTTACAAAATCCCATGGGCTTGAACAGCCTTGCAAGTTCCTCACATTTTGTTGCATTTGTCTGCCCTCATGTAGACAGGGAGTATAATGGCTGGGTCATTCCATGTGTTTTACATTCAGCCTCTGATATCCAGTCAGCATAGCAGGTGGTTGCGGCGAGTGGTCCTCAGGTGGAAGTCAATGGTCAGCTGTCTTCCTCATTTTAACCCTTCTGTTGTCCCCAGTGAACAGGACCTGCACAAACCGGTGGTGGATCTAGCAGCCGGGCTAGAGATAGGTGGGTAGGCACTTTTGGTGTCTTCACAGCTTGACTGTGGGTCTGTTAGGAGGATTGAACAATTGGATCCCAGGCTGATTAAAGCTAGAAGCAGACCTACACTCTTCCTGGAACATTTGAACTAGGGACATCTATGTCTGCTGTGTTCAGTGTGAGACTGGAGTATCTGGGGGTCCACCAGTATAACTGATTAGGGGGGCCCACTGCCCCATTGGTTGCAATTATTACTAGTTTATGTTCACGCTCATGCCAAACCATATTGTCTGTGTGTGTGCATTTGGGATGCCACAAATGAGCTATTTTTACTGTAGTTTAGGCTTTAGGGATGGAGGCCCCCAGAGGGTCCAGGAGCCCGCCCGGGCATTACCTGGTACTGCTGTGGGCTAGTCTGAACTCAGCTGTGGTCCTAACCCACCTACTTTTACTGCCTCACCCAGCTCAATAACGTGGCTATACCCCCCTCCTTTTCCATCCAAAGCTTCCCTCAAAAGGGACAGAAAGCTGCAGCATGCTGATGACCCTGACTACTGCATTGTGCTACCACAGTGACCCTGTCCAGGGTAAGAAAATTAGAGTATAGCCATACTGTAGACCAAGCGGCAAAAACAGGAGGGTGCCCTCAGTACCCTCATTAAAGAACAGGTCTACTCTTTTGCATCAAATCAATTCCCCACCACCCACCTGCCATGTAAGGAAGATGCAGATGGGCATGGGAGTTGGATGCGTCTATGAGTGTGCCACGCTATACGTGACTCAAACTGGCATTTACACCAACATACCAGTCATCTCTTAAGGGCCGCCATTTTTTACCTCGTCAAGTTCATGTTGACAAAGGTAAAGGGGATTTAGTGTCACTATAACCCTCTAAATAACTTTCTACAAGAACTATAAAAATGTGTTATGCAAGTATACGGGGAGGTGCAGCTTTTTCATTAATGACGTGTATATTCGTTATTGTATGATTTATAAATAAAATGCACTTTTTACTATACACGTTCAATCTTTGTATTTGTTTATTATTTATTTTTCAGCTAAGAATATCTGCTATGTGCTAGCTAGGTGCTGGCACATCCACTTGTCCTCTGCTATGTCTCTAGAGCCAAGTGTGTAGGTGAGATCCAAGATCGATAACTGATATTAAACATTTCCCTCTCACCATAGCTTGTTATCATGTATGTCCCTGGCAGGGCCGGCCTTGGAGCACTGTAAATGTCACCCTGTTCAAGATTTCAGGATAGTGCCACAAAACAAACATATACACAATGAAAGAGGAAAAGATGGAGGGAATGTGAAAAATAGAGAGAGACAGAAAAACTGTGAATGAGGAAAAGAGAAGAGAAGGTTTCAAGAAGAAAAAGAGAAGGAGCGGATTGTGTAAAAGAGAAAGAAAGAGAAGGGGGAGTAATTGTGGAAATTAGAATGGGACAGGGTGAATGTGGAAAAGAAATGAAAAAGGAAGGATAAAGAAAGCGAGAAAGATGGAGGGATTTGTAGAGAGAGAGATGAAGAAAGGGAAAGGCAAGAAAATCAGAAAATCCTTGAGCTAGGGAAAGTGAGGGACACTAATGTAGATTTTCACGATGGGGAAATGTAGAAAAGTGAGGCCTGATGAGCCAGTTAAGAGGGCATCTGATTGGGATCCCCTGAGACCCCCTTACAGAAAGGTTAGGATGGTTCCCTGCCACTGCACAGCACACATATCCCAAAGGATGGCCTGGTACTTGGTTTTTGGAATCTCCCAGGCTCAACCACACCGCCCAAGTCACAAGCTCATGCCCAAGACCAAGGCAAGACAAGTCTACTCAACACCAGTTACAGTAGTTACAATATAATTACAAAAATACATGAAGATAATATATACAATTAAAGTATAAACATGTAAATAACTCATGCTTTATACACATGTAATCATATTCATCCTGTTTAGAAGTGTCAAACCTGTTTTGTGCTGACAACTCAAGATTTTTTTTAAATCATCAGATTTTTTTAGGGAAACACTGATAACGTCACACAAGGTGATGAAATGTACATCAGCAAAGGACAGGAAAGATAATGTTTGTTTTTTTTTGCTGTAAAAATGTTGCCAATAAAAATGCATGGGGTGAATTTACACTGTGAGCTGGAGTCCAACCAGAAGTGTAAAGTCTCGACCAACGAGGGGGGAAATGATGGCGAGAGAAGATGAGGGACTAGCTATTACGCCTGGTGCTGAACATCGACTGATGGGCAGGAACACGATAGATTGATGGTGCGCTGTTTAGATAACATTCAGACTGGGTGTACACACAGGAGCAACTTTTGTGGGTAACCACAGTGGGTACTTCTCTTCATTTAATTGTTAAATGCCACGCTGATGTTCAATTACTGTAGTTGGTCAATTATGTTATGTCATCCCCAGAACTATGGAAAAATGCCTGTTCTAGATAATACTTAAAGCGAACTTCCATGCTCCCTAGCAACTCAATTGAATAAAGGGGGGTGGGAGCAGCTCAATCACTATTATTTATACAAAATTATTATTATTATTCAGGGCCTGGGAACCAATTTACCGCCCAGTTTAACCCTCTCATCAACTAAATATCAAGCAACAAACATGTCTAGCTATGTGGAAAGACAGAGATTTGGTTGCATATATCTGCAGATACATGTGGAAGCCACACTGCCCCGGCAAGGCAATATGGATTTCTCCCTTTGAAGTGTTCTAAAGGGAGGCTGGCTGCTTCCCAGGTGAGTAGCTCTCAGATATTTGTCTGCATTGCATGTCCCAACTTTGGGGACTCAGAATTAAGAGTAGGGACCACACTAAACACAGAGTGCCTTGCCGGGGCAGTGTGGCTTCCACATGTATCTGCAGATATATGCAACCAAATCTCTAATAGAAATGGCAAAGCCAATTGCTATCCCTTTGTGTCGGGCAATGTTTGGCACTGTCCTAAACTGTTTCTCGTTTTTAACTGAAGAAGAAATGATCAAGGTTTACACTTTTACCTTATGATTTTACTTCTAAAGCATGTGGGTGTGGCCCTTGAAGCTGTGAAGTAGCGAAATGATCATCATAATACGCGGGGGGTCTATAAAGGCACAAGGTCGCCCTTCAAACACAGGCGTTCACAACACCCTGGCTTTGCTCCTTCCCTCACTCCCTGTGTTAGGCAACATTGGACGCCTGGACCAGCACCCCCAGACGCATGCGTGCACTTCCATACTCGCATGTGCACACTCCCAGATGTGCATACGTACACTCTCAGACATGCATGCACACATTCCCAGACATGCATGCGCGCATTACCAGACGCGTGTGCGCATCCCCAGGCAGGTAGGCAAACAGGCAGGTGGGAGGCGAGCTGCACACACCTCTGTTGCTCGCTGCCTGATCCTGCTGATGGCTGCGCCCCAGGGCCTCTCGATTTAGGGTGCTTTGTCTTTCATCAACCCCCAGTGAAGCTCAGAAAGTGATTTTCAGCCTTGCAGGATCCTCTGTAGTAACAAACTCAGTCTTGTCTCCAATCAGGTTCATTTGCGTCATGCTCCTGTGTCTGGTGAACCTGATTACTATTAGTCATGTGGGATATAAGAACAATGTGGGAGTGTGGACTGGATTTAACCCTGTTTTAGACTTTCTAGGGGTTGCTAGGGAGCCTGACATCCCAAATCCAGTTGCCTTAGGTGGAGGTTAATTAGTGGGTCTAAAGTCTTTTCTGATTGTGTGTCTAATTTTACCCAAGACAGCCATAGGCATATTTGGCTCCTGAGATACTCGTCAAAAGAAAGAAGTCAGCCTTGGAGATGTTATCCAACAACTCCTTAGGTGGCTGAGGATCAGAAGCAGGATGACATAGAAGGATTCTAAGTTTACCATCATGACCTCACACTTGTATAAAGGGCTGGATTATAGGCAGGGCACAAGAAGCGTGCATTCCTGGGCCTCCACCATTTGCCCTACAAGAGGGCCTCCACCATCTTTAGGGCTATGGTTGGAGGTATTAGGATTTATGGCACCACCGATTGGTCTGGTTGACCCCAATCTTTCGAACGATACCTCCAGTGGGTAATTAGCCCCCATAGGTCCAAATATCTGGGGCTCGGAAGTGTACCACCCCAGCGCTCGCGAGCAACGATACTGGGAATTTATGATACTGCTGCTTGGTCCATTCTACCAGCATTCTACATGCCCTTACATGGTATACCTGAGGTTCTGAGGTTTCCAACTGCACCTCCAGTCTCTCCTTAGCCCCCCTAGGTCCGGAGAACGGGTGCTCAGAAATGTACCACCCCCGGCGCCAGTGAGCAATGATACTGAGAATTTGCGATACTGCCGCTTGGTCCGGTCAGCCCCAATCCACATGCCCTGGCAGGGGTGTATACCTGAGGTACTTCTCTTTCCAACTACACCAGTCATTATGCCACCTAGGTCCAATGATCTGACGCTCAGGAGTGTACCACCCGGGTACACTGGACGCTGCTCAAAGACAGATGTGCATACGTACACTCTCAGACATGCATGCACACATTCCCAGACATGCATGCGCGCATTACCAGACGGACATTTGATTTAATGGAATAAAATACTGCATCAGTGGCCTCCACCATATTTTCTGCCCAACGGCCTCCGCCACACTTAATCCAGCCCTGCTTGTATATCTGCAGAGACAACAAGTAAAATCACTACGTGCACAGCTCTGTTTCCGTTCCCATGGACCTCCATCCCCATCACTCAGAAGCATCCTGCGAGATGCTTTCCGGGGAAGGCTTTCTGGCTACAAAGGGGAAGTGAAGCTTCCTGATAGCTGCAGATAAGCTGCTCACCCTACAACTTGCTTTATTAACTGTTTCCAGTCAGTCTCCTGTGATAACAAGCTGGGAATTCCCGAGAATTAGCTTTATTTCCTTCCACTGGCTTCCAGATAGGAGCACAACTACACCATTTTAATTCACTATATGTTGTATATATGTAGAATTTTCAAGGGAAACTAAAAAAGTGGAAAGGTTTGTCACAATTTATATGTTTTAAGAAATGAGATGTCTCATCTTGCAGCCTGTCTTTCTTCTGTTGTCTAACCAAATCTAACACCGCTTATTCTCACATAGACAAGCCCAGGGGCGGACCGGCCATAAGCAGACCTGAGAGAATTTCAGATGGGCTGCACTGCTTTGGGGCCTGCTTCTGTAATCCGGAGACAAGAAACAGACTGCCGCTGCACACCAAACTCTCACACTTTTCACTCTTTTCAAACTGTAAATACTTTATTCCACACACGGCAGTAAAAGGATTACTTGCAGCAAATAACAGTTCAACATCCTCTTGTACACCCCCTCCTGGGACTGGACACAGAATACGGATATGTAAATTCACCTGCCAAGTGACTTGGGCACACCCTGGCAAGTGTATTTGTCTGCATAAAGCCCCTCTGCTGAACTCTAATCTGTTTCACTGCCACAACAACTAACAGGCCCCCTCTGGCCAGCTTCTTCTAATAGAGGGCCGGGGGGACCTTTTAGTTAGACATGCATCACACAACAGAGACACTACCGGGTTGGCGAGCTGCTCTGCCGCCTGGTTTGTATCACCAATCACCACCTGGTAAGTTTAAATATAGGCGTGAACAGAGGGTGCAAAGTCAAAACATGATCGGCTTTGGGGATGCCCCCACCCCAGGCCTCATCAGGTTAATAGACCCCCCCCCCCCCCAGTGGGAATAGAACTGATTAGGACAGTCCATAGCCAGGTGTCCCTTTCTCTGGCAGGACCAACACACCTGATCAGCATCTATCAGAGGCAGACCAGTCCTGGGTCCTTCCCCTCTTATAGTCTCCGTCTGGTGTGTATGGTCCCCCAGTTCTTTGCAAAAGCTGTCCACTCTTACCCCCAGGACCTTAATCACCTCCTCCAAAGATCTCTGTTTTTTGGGACCCGTGGACAGACTCAATCATTTGAACAAGCTTTGGTCTCAGCTCCACTTGCTGAGATCCCTGAAACAGAGCAAACTGGCCATCTCCTCCTCCTTCTCAGCAGCCAAGGCCAGCCCCTGCAAATGCAGAAAAGAACTATACTTTTGTAGTTCCCTTTTCCTGCACAAATCATTCCTCACATTGCTGTTCCCAGCCAGCTAAGGTGGCGGCATTCCAGAACAATAAAAACACATTTATTACACTTCTTCTAACTTCCCTACCCTATCCTTACCTCCCTAGTCTTCACACAACCCTCTTGTATCCACAGAAAGGACCCCCCTGTCCATTTAGCCCCAGCATCTTGGTTGTGGGGGGCATACCTACCCCTAAACAATATATATATATTATGAATGCACACCTAAACACAAAAGTGTAATTGCAAAAAAAGGGAATACATTTATTTATATACTTCAAACATCTGACATGGGGCTATTGGGGTTTCACATAAAGATAACACCTTAGAATGAAGGTACGCTAATAAACAGTATTTACAATATATACAACGCATCAAATATCCTGGGATCTGTACTTGTTTGGTTGCACAAAGCATAGTATGGCATGGAGAATACCAGGATTTCTCAGCAGAAAATTGGTTGCAAAGAGAATTTAGTGAAGCAGCTGACAGGCACTGCGCTCCTTTACCGCATCTGGACACCGCTCACTACCTATCGCTCTGAGGAAGGTTTTTGTTCTTAAACCGAAACACGTGTCAGCGACAGCGTCAACACTACTTGGACTTTATAACCGAGCAGCAGTACTTGGACTTTTAAAGTTGAACTCTACTAAGGACACTTGGAGCAATAATCCCTTGATTGGGATATTATCCACACCCGAAAGTGCCTCAAAATCTCCTTAAGGTATAGCTATCAATCATTCCTTCTCTTTGCAACCAATTTTCTGCTGAGAAATCCTGGTATTCTCCATGCCATACTATGCTTTGTGCAACCAAACAAGTACAGATCCCAGGATATTTGAAGCGTTGTATATATTGTAAATACTGTGTTTATTAGCGTACCTGCCCTTCATTATAAGGTGTTATCTTTATGTGAAACCCCAATAACCCCATGTCAGATGTTTGAAGTATATAAATAAATGTTTTTGACACATGTGCCAACCTTGACATTAAATATCAGTGGGCTTTGTGTGGAAGCAGCGTGAAATGTGGACTAATTTTGCGATGGTGCGTACAAGCCTTGTCCACTTAGAAAAACGTTCAAAGCGATGGCAGCCCAAACCAAGTCCTTGCTTAGTACGGGTGATGAGGGTTTTAACTTCTGGACGAATCTCTGGATCTTTTTCAGGTTCTAGAAGACTGAAGACATCAGTTGTGGTCTCATCTGGATCATCCAGCAGGAATTCAGGACCTGTTATCCAAGAAGAATTAGCAAAAGCACTTGCAGATACTGGCCTGGTGGCATGATCTACAGGATTAATTTCAGATGGGACATAATGCCATTGTTCAGGCCTAGATGATTTCCTGATTCTTTCTACACGGTTACTGACATACACATAGAAACGTTTAGTCTGGTTGTATATGTAGCCCAGGACAACCTTGCTGTCCGTGTAAAATTTGGTGTCATCTATCTGAATGTCTAGCTCAGGCATTACAAAATCAGCAATTTCTACAGCCAACACAGTCCCACAAAGTTCAAGCCTAGGAATCGTGTGCTCGGGTTTAGGTGCTAACTTAGCTTTCCCAAAGAGAAACCCTATGTGAGTTTGATTGGAGGAGTCTCTTACCTTGAGGTAGGCAACAGCAGCTATGGCCTCAGTAGATGCATCTGAGAAAATGTGCAGCTTCTTCCTCTGACTCGTAGCGAGGGAAGTCAAAGTGTAGCAGCGCGGTATACAGATTTCTTTTAAGGCATGTAGAGATTTTCTCCAGGACTCCCACTTTGAAAGCTTGTCTGTTGGCAGCTGAGCGTCCCAATCTTTTATCGTCTCTGAGAACTGTTTAAGCAAGGATTTCCCTTGTATGGTGATGGGAGCCACAAATCCCAGTGGATCCTATAGACTGTTCACCACTGATAGCACACCACACTTAGTGAATGGCTTGTCTGTAGAGCTGACTTGAAAACCAAAGGTGTCCTTTAGTAAGTCCCACCGTAGGCCTAGACTTCTCTGTACAGGTGACATGTCCATCCCCAGGTTTAGATCTTTAAACCCTGGGGCGTGATCGCCAGGTTGAAAGGCTTTCATAACAGCAACACTATTTGAAGCAATCTTGTGTAGCCTGAGGTTAGCCTCAGATAGCATACCTTGTGTTCTTCGAAGCAGATCTATGGCTTCTTCCTCTGTAGGTAGAGATTTAAGTACATCATCAACATAAAAGTCTCTCTCAACGAACGAATTGTGGAGCGTCTGTTCCATACTCTTTTTCTCCACTAAGGGCAGTCCTTCAAAAACCATATGTTGCAACAGCGGGTTAGGGGCTATTTCCAAAAACATGTACCTTCATGCGATATTCCATAATCTCATCGTCCATGTTGTTGTTACGGTGCCACACGAACCTTAGGAAATTTCTATGGTCTTGATGTAAAATGAAGCAATGAAACATTTGCTCAATGTCAGCAGTTATTGCAACTGGCTCTATTCTAAACCTCATAAGTACACCTACAAGGTTGTTGGTTAGATTAGGACCCGTGAGAAGATACGTCAGGGATATGCCTTGATACTTGGCGCTGGAGTCAAATACTACCCTGATCTGTTTAGGCTTGCGTGGGTGGTACACTCCGAAGAAAGGTAGATACCAGCACTCATCTTGTTCTTGAAGTGGTGGAGCTGGTTCGGCATGATCATTGTCAAAGATCCTTTTCATAATGGCGATTAAATGTTCCTTCATTTCGGGCCTGTTCTTTAGTGTACGTTGCAATGAGATGAATCTGGATAGAGCCTGTTCGCGATTGGTTGGGAGTTTGGCCCTTGCAGCACGAAGAGGTAGTGGTGCAACCAAGCTATTAGACTCATCCTGGAAGAATTCTTTGTCCATTATTTTGACCTAGGTTGTCGTCAAGAGTAACCTGCCCTACTTGAAGGATGTCAAGGGGCTTCTCCTTCACTTCATAATGTTGAGGACATCGTTTGATGTGGGATGCACGGCCGTTTCCCAACACGTAAGTTTTGGAGGAGTGGATCTCCGATGACGCACGAGTCCTGTTCAAACATACGTTGCCCACTATTACCCAGCCTAGGTCAAGTTCTTTGTGCGCAAGGAGCGTCGTCAGGCCCATCACATTGCGTACTTTATGCACTCTAAGAATGTCTCTTCCTAGTAGGATCAAAATTTCAGCACTCATGTCCATTGCAGGAATCTCATCAACCAGGTGTCTTAAGTGAGGATGGTGATATGCAGCTTCCGGAGTAGGAATCTCCTCCCTTTCATCTGGTATCTGGTCGCACTTGACTAAGGTTGGTTGGAGTATGCCCTCCCCCTCCTTGATATGAGAGACCATGAACCCGTCGACTCTTCTGCCAAAGGTCTCTATACGACCAGAACAGGTTCTGAGAGTATACGGTGTGGCGTGACCCTCTATGCCGAAGACATCAAAGAATTTGGGCTTCACCAGGGATCTGTTGCTTTGTTCATCTATTATGGCATACATCCTGACGGCCTTCTCAGGATAGTCCTTTGGGTATATGTTCACTAGGCAAACCTTGGCACAGCATTTGTGATCCAAGCCCTCTCCACAGACTTCTGTGCATGAAGAAGAAACATTATCCTTCGCTGGAAAAGGGCCTCGTTGCTCCCCGCCATGATTTGAGGTAGGGATGGAGGTAGGTAGCTGCTGTGGGTTGTCAGGAAGTGGACTAGGATGCATAACTGTAACATGTCTGTTGCTACCACATTCTGTACACTTGATAACAGGCTTACAGTCTTTATCGAGATGGGTATATGAAGCACAGCACTTGAAGCATATTCCAAGTTTCTGGAGAATCTCCCTGTGCTCATGTAAAGTCTTTGCCCGAAGCCCAAGGGGGTGAGGCTTCTTATTAATCGGACACTGATGATTAGGGTCTTTATCTTTATCATCAGCAATGCCTTTATCACTAGGTGTACTAGTGGGGGGTGAGATGTCTGTTCTCTTGACAGATATTGCTCTATTAAAGTCTCTACGTTTAGGTGGTGTATTATCATACCTTGTTGATGATACAGCAGGCAAGTTGGTTTCACCGAAGCTGAGGCTGGGATCATTTCTCATCCAGGCTTGATCACTAATGAACCTGCAAAGGAATGAGAATGGAGGAAAGGATACGTTATTGTCTCTTTTGTACCTTGAGCCTTGCTGTTTATTTAGATACCACTGGGTTGACACCATGAGCGGTGTCCAGGAAGCTTAGTCCAGCTAGACGTGGGTCAGGCTTTGCCAACTCTAGTTCCATGAAGAGGTCACTTAGATCTTGGAGCTTGCGATAGTCTTTGTTTCCAAATTTTGGGAAGGTTTGCAGTCTTTTGAATAGAGCACTTTCTATGGCTTCAGAACTACCGTAGGTTTGCTCGAGTCTTGCCCATGCAGCAACTAGACCTGCATCTGCATGGTCAACGTGTACTGTTCTCAGTCTCTTAACACGATCTGCGGACTCTGGTCCCAGCCACTTTATGAGCAAATCAAGTTCTTTCTTAGTAGTAAGATTGAGGTCAGCAATAGCAGCCTTGGAGGTTGATTTCCAGGCCCTGTAGCTCTCTGCACAATCGTCAAACCTTGAGAGGCTAGTGTTAATAAGCCCATGGCGTATCATAAAGTCATTCAAGTCTGATCTCTCACTCTGTGGTGCCAAAATAACTTGTGGAACCCCTTGGGTGTGAAAGTTTTCTGGTGCTCTAGGGTGAGTTCTACCAGGGTAGAATGATTTTGCATGAGTGTTTATCCGTGGTTTAGTCTCTAAGATTTATGCTGGCAGTGGCTTGAATTGCGTCTTGCCGCTGGAAGTCACGTTGTTGGCAGGAGCTGATGTGGTTTGCTGCATCAATGCACTTGTGTTGAAGACTTGAAGAGGCTCAGGCATATGGAGCGGAGAGGTCATTGTGTCGAGAGTCAGAACAGTGTCACTAGTAGGGGGCACAGGAAATGACTCTGTATCCTTGCAGACATTATGCTTTAGTACGTAGTCACTGGTGCGTTCAACTGGATCTTCCAGTTCTGCTGGGATAAGACAGTCTGAATTAGTACTTTGTCCTATTGCTTGTTTGAGGACTTTCAGCCTTGCCAGGGAAGCTGCTTCCTCCCCTTCCATTTGTAGAATCTTTATTTGGAAGTCTGCTTCTGCTTGTTGAGCAGCCATTTGCGCTTGGAGAGCTTTGCTCTGGGCTTCCAACTCTGCATGGCAAGCTGCCTTGCGTGCTTCTACCTCTGCTTGCTGAGCTACCATCTCGGCATGGCGAGCTGCCTTGGGTGCTTCTATCTCTGCTTCCTTTTTGGTGAAGGATCTTTGTGCCTTTTTTGATTCGGCATCAGCGCGGGCCTCTATTAGCTTGTCGCTTAATGTTGAACCCTTGGAGCATGAGGATCTAGAAGAGAGTGCAGTGCGCTTGCTTGATGTGGATTTGTGAGATCTGATCTCCTCCAGTTGAGTAATGTGGAGTTCTGCCTTACACTTAGCACTTTGCTCTGCGAGGTCCCTTCGTTGGTTCAGTGTATCAATCCTTGTCCGTTCTGCTGAAGAATCCCTTGTATTAGAGTCCTGCAAAAAGGCGGAGTACTTTGCAGACAGCCACTGGTAACGTTCATATGCTGCATGTAGGTGACTTATAGAGTCTCTCAATTCAGCTGGTTGGTTATTAAAACGTGACAGAACTGACATGCAGTGTGAGGTTCTGTCCCAGAGGTCTGATAGATTAATAGAGAAGTCAGTCTTAGTGACTTCATAATTTTCCATGACTTTCTGTGTCAGTTTAATTGTACGTTTGGGTCTTACGCTCTGCTCTGTAATATCTGCAGAATCTGCTCCCTGCCGGTTCGGGAGCAAGCTGTTTCTGCATTGGTTCTTACATAAACAAATGTTCGTACCCTTTTTTTTAAAGTTTTGCGACAAATGGTACTGTCTCTTTAAGAAGACGAGCACCAGCAATACTGTGAGATAACAGTATAACTGACTCAGAAGGTTATAATAGCAATTCTTTCCCTTGTAAGAGCTCAGTGCCTTGGCCCGTTTAAGTTAGAGAGAACGCTGGGGACGATCTTTATCAGATAGCTGAACTCACCAATACTGTGTTCATACACAAAGCCGATTTGTTCAGTCCATCACAACAGTGGGATACAGCAAAATGGATTATCAGTATCATGCGGCGGTCAAAAGATGATGCTTTGATCAGAGTAGCATGCAGGTTAACATGTGTGTGTCATAAGGCAGAAAGGCAATGAATAATGAAACAGGAAATGCTCACTGGAGAAGATGGGAGTGGTTTAGACAAAGGGAAATGAGTCAAAACTCTGACCTCTGACGTACATACAAGTGCAATACACAAAACGTCCAAAGGTGGCAGCATAACTGACTATAGAAATGTCCATAGAAGCAGCAATACAGGAATTAACTATGTAGATGCATAATAATGAAATATTAACTGTGTAACAGCACAGGTGCAGTGGAACCAGGGATGGCAAAAACACTTCTGGCAGTGCAGGTTAGCAGCCCTGAACGATGAACCGTTGGTTGGGATACCGTTTGCCTTGACATCACCAGCATTGGGGGAGAGGAGGAGGAGTGAGTATTACTGCTGCCTTGAAATTAAACAATACTATTTACCACACCGACATCCATACCAAGAAAACTTCCAGAAGGAGCTAGTACATGGCTATAGTTCTTGCAGTTCTTGCAGATGTATTGAAGGGTGCCAGAGGTGTGCACATAGATGAAAGATGCTGTAAAGAACCAGATGCTGTGTATCACCTGTGCTGCCACAGCTAACTTGGAGAGTATGTGACTGTGAACAGGGCCAACTTTGGAGCTATGGTTAGGAGACCAGGACTTTGTGGTGCCTCTGCTTTGTCTGGCCGGCCCTGATACACATTCCCTTGTAGGGGTGTATACTTGAGGCGCCCCCTTTCCAACAACCCCTCTAATTAGCCCCTCTAGGTCCAGAGATCCAGCACTCAGAACTATACCACCCTGGCACACGCGAGCAATAGTGCCGGGACTTGGCGGTGCCGCCGCTTGGTCTAGTCGGCTCTGATCTATATGCCCTTGTAGGGGTGTATACCTGATGCTCTCCCCTTTCCAATGACACCCATGAGGATCAGCCCTGATCCACATACCCTTATAAGCCCCAACAGCCACAATGCTGAGGCTATAGAACTGCGGGGTAAAGAAAGAGTGGCTGGGGGGAGACTTGCCCGGCAAGAAGAAGAGGGGACTGTTAGATGAGGAATGCATAAATTCCAGCACAGGCTATGGGTGAGTAGTGTGCTGAGGCCTTCATCCAGCCCAGTCAGCCTCCAAAGCAGTGCGGCCCATAGGGAATTAGCCATGGGCTTCCTATGGCAGTCCACCCCTGCTGGTGACCAAACGTTCAGTGAAGGCAGCGTTAAGGAAACCTTAAGGAGAACACAGGAAACCTTCACAGAGGTTCCACCTAAACATTTGACCAGAGATCTGTAGATAGTAAGCGTTGTTGTTCTGAGAGAGATCTCGGCATGTTTGGGTGGGATTTCTGGGCAGCTGGGATAAGTCTGAGAATTTGGTGCTTAGTATCCAGGATTTTTATCCTGAAACATTTTGTTATTTTAGTGCCCGCATGTCACATCCTCTCATCAGCATCTCAGAGGCAGCCATGCAGCGCCTCATTTCCCCCTAGCCTGGCTTATTTGGGTTTTCAGGGCTTTTCTGGCAGCACATGCCCAAGCAGACCCTTCATGTCGCACATGTACAATCAGCTCTGAACACGCTCCTTCATTTATTACCACTCCAGCTGCTCGGCTTATTTGTGTAGAACCTAATGGCTTGTGTTGCCCTGCAGCTGGATATGGTAGCCATGGCAACAGCCCTGAGAGCCATCCAGTCTGGGTAGCTTCAATCTCCATCCTCCGTCCTCAGCTTCCTGACCCCACAAAGGGAAGTAACTCTCAGCCGTGTACTCCATCACCTCTACGCAAACTGATTTGCTAAGCTGAGCTGATTAGGCTACAGGAGGTGCAGACATGGTGACTGTGCTGGGGTCCTCCAGATCAGGGGAACCAAATCTGTGCTCACCATACATCCTAAAAAGAAAAAAACAGCATGATATATGCCCAGTAAGGATATAACCTATTCTGACCTCCTAACTGCCTGTCACTCTGGGACAGTCTTCCCCTCGGCACCTACACTCCCCACATCCCCCTTCCTGTCATACAGCCAACCATACTCCCCTTATCCGGCACAAGTCCCACTGCCACAGCCAGATGAGGAGGTGTCTGTGATGTGGCTTCAATCCCCTATCACAAGGAGCACTTTTCTGGAAGAAGGTGAGTATTGCTAACTGCAGGGCTCGGTTGGCTCTATGCTTAATGGGGACCAAAATTAAAAAAATCCTAATCCCAACTGGAATGCCCATCATTGCCCCCTCCTGTCACTATTGAACCCAATAACTTATCCCATACTCCTACTCCTAACAGGGATCTGCTCTGCCCCCCCCCCCCCCTCTGCTTGTGCACAGACCCGCTCTAGAGTGCCGTGGGATGCCGGGACCAGCTGAATGTTGCAATGCGGGGGACTTTAGAGTGGACTAACAACCTCCCTGGGATAAACTTACTTCAAGAAAGAAAAAGGGAGTTAGAGGTGCTTATAGGTGGTTCCAGATGGCTCAGGTTTGAGATGAGGGGCAATACTATGGAAATAATGGCTAATGATTTATGCTAAAGAGGACCCCGGGGAGGTTAATAGGAGAGGGTCTCTTAGCTCTCAGTGGCTTTTGGTCAGGGTGGATGTAATGTTTTAGTCTTATGAGGCCTAGAAATTCTCCATGGTTGTCCTGCTTTTAACAGTTCCATATGCTCTGTGGTTGACACGTCTATGCTGTCAGAGTTAAAAAAAAAAGGCTGTTTTGAAGATGGTGGGGACAAGGATGGTCAGATTTTCACATTTAAAAACAGATTGCCTCCATGTTTTTCTAGCTGGGAAGCTTTTTGATGTTTGTGTAACATGGCCAGGCTCCTCTGTGTCATCTTCCTTTGGGAAGCAGTCAGTCTAGTAACTGGCATGGTGTGAGGGTTCCTATCTGCAGGTTTGGCCGGGGAGTCTCTGCCAGCTAAATGGAAACCTGCAGTGGAGACTGGGAAGTGAAATGCTGCACAGCAATTACGGATGGCACTCTAACATATGACTGGTGGGGTAGAGCACCCCGTCTATTCCAGAGTTAGGACACCCCTAGAGAGCTCCTCTGATTTCCGATCAGCGGAGGATGGATGCATGGATGCATCAATCTGTAGGAGGCCATAGGGAGAGGGTGGGACGCACTACTTTAGGGAAACTTGGGCTGGGCGAAGCCTCCGGCATGCAGCCAACTTCACCCAAGGCCTAAAACTTGCTTCTCCTAACACCACCCTTTACCCCTTACTTCCCAAACCCTCTCTCCATACCATGGTCCTATTGGAAACACCCTACGGCCAAGCGTCAAGTGTCAATAGCATCACTTATCACATATCCACCCTGCTCATGATCTGATCCTGCAATGCTACAGCATCCTCTGAAAAACACACTCTATCGAACTACTGAAATGCTCCTTGGAGGCGGGGCCTCAGTTACTCATGGACCAGTCATTGGCTGGCCAGGGCCTGCAAATTCCCAGGCTGATTTTTGGCCCAAATCTGTCCCTGGTCCAGACTAAGTACTAACCAGACCTCTGCTAGTAAATGTGTTCTCTTTACAGCCCCTCCCCAGCCCTTCTTGTGTCTCCTTTCACCCTCTAATTTTCAATCCTAGCAAGCTTAGTGTTTCTGTTTTTCCTTTCCCTGACCCCTTTTGTGTCTCTTTTTTTTAAGGCCTCTCTGCAGACCAACTCCCAGGAGTTTCACTCCCCTTGGTTCTGGTCCACTTTAAAGAGGCATCACAGTGATTTAGGATGCCCATGTGCGTAAAACCTCCAGGTTCGCCCAATAACTTACAGCTCAGCCACTGATGAAGATTTCCTGTGCTTGGACACAAGTCCCTCCACACTTGTCAGGCAAACAATAGTATCAGTCGTCCAGCACTCTCAGGTAAAACTTCAGGTTTTATTGATATCTGTTGAAATCATCCAGACTAAAGTCACAGGCAGTGAAGGAGATTGCTGGTAGCAAACACCTTCACTGCTTGCTGATGCAGGGATGATGGCAGGAACCCTTTATGTACTGTGGAATATCCAGGTTGAGGTGAGTACTGGGTAAACCATGGGGGGGGGGTAGTTCATACAGCAGACAAACTGTAACCTGACCATAGAATATTTTAGACTCCAGAACTGAGTTACCTGGGTTGTAGTCTTTAAATCACTTTAAAGTTTACCTCTAGTCAAAAATGATGAAATGGCTGCTTATCCCATTTGGGATTCCCTGACACCCATGACAGTGGTACCTACATACTTCTGACCTAATGCATTGCCTGGCGCTCCACATGGCTGCCACTGGCCATTCAGGTTTGCGGGGCAGGCCTGCAAACTGTGCTGAGGTGATTGCCGGCAGTCAAGCGGGTGCCACTATGGTATCCAGCAGTGAGGGAATGCAGAAGTGGGTATTGCTTCCTAGTCTTGGACATCCTGTAAGTGCAGTGTGACAGAGCATGCCAAGTCAGGATCCCCCTCCCCTGCATGTGTCTGCAGATTATTTCTGATTGGAGGTCTGCTTTCATTGATAATCCTATGATTCCAGGCTGATCAGTGATGAAGGGGTTTAGCCTACCAGGTATGCGTGGTACCTTTTATTTCCACCTAGCGAACCCCACTGGTAACTGGCAGGTCCTGTGACTGGCTGAGGATACACTGGTACGAGGATGGTTGAGTATTTCCAGGGAGCTAAGCAGAGGGATATCTCTAATCCAGATGCCAGGCAGGTGGGGGGATGCCGCAGCCGCAGCAGGCGGTAGGTTTGCTTAAACAGATAGATGGATGCTTCCTTGTTAAATGTGCCCAGTGAGTGCTGATCCCCTTCAAGCGGGAGCAGCCGTGACTGGGGGGAGATGATGGAGGAGGAGGTGAGTGGGCGTGCGGGGAATGACTGGAAATGCTGTGCTCAGATGAGGCCATCCACCACGTGTTCTGCTGAGCTCCCCGGCTGCTCCCTGCCAAGAGGACCTGTTACTGCACACTCTTCTGATTCTTATACTGTCCATAGTCGCACACTGGCTGCTGGTGAAATATAAATGTGTTTTAGACTTGGAAAGGAAGGGTTACAAACAATTTATATATGTCTTTAGTAATTATGACCCTCATTCTAGAAACATGGCCTCATTTCCTATCTATATCTATATACAATGGGTGTCACTAGGACCAGACTATCCCCCTGATAACGCGGCTTCATGCTGTAAAACTGGTCCTATTAATGGTCCTGTTTGCTGTGGGGGTTACTCATGAAGGGATAGCGCCAGGTAGTGCCTCGTAGTGGCAGGCAGCGTCTGGTGAACACCTAGTCACATTTATGAAAGCAAATCTGGTGAGCGACTCTAACAGCGCCATGTAGCGTCACATGTATTATTACAGGCGGCTCAGCGTATAGCGCCAGCGCTCTAGCTTCCAGAGCGTCAAGTATTACCTTTCGCTCAGTGTCGCTCTCCCATACATTTCAATGGCCGTTCATTTGCTTGTGTTTAAACAGCGTGTTTGACATTTTTTGTGTTTTTTTTTTGCTCAAATCATTGTGTGACCTCTCCTGGCTGCAAATAAACATTTTTAGAAACTTTTTTGACTTTTTTGATTTTTATGCAGAATTGTCATTACAGGTCTGGCACTAAAGTGTTAATGTCACAGTATTAAAACAATGTCATTCCATGTGTTTTCACTTTGTTACTGGTGTATTTGTGTTGTGGTAAGGTGCAAGGTGCCGTCATTGACGGTAGGTATGTGGCACCAAGGTACCTGGCCTTGGTGCAGTAAAGCGGTATAGTTTCTCCAGCATCAGCTGCTATGGCAGTCTCGTGCTGAAGTGTTAGTATAGCCGAAAGGCTAACCCGGGACGGCTTTACTGGGATGGAGTAGAGCAGGGTGGGACTCCATCCCCCTACCCAGGTCTGGGTTTTGCGGGCCACATAAATACCCTGGGGAGTCAGCTGTGCACTGGCTGTGTCTAGAGCTCACGTGTGGAGTGAGACTCTGTGTGTCTGACTGGAAGCTCTTATACAGGCTATTTTATGTGGACCCGAGGTGGATTCGGCTGCAAGTTTGCAAGCTTGGACTAAAACTAAGAAAGGCCGTTGCCTGTCTGATGCAATTCTGTGGCATTTTTCCTGAAAAGGTGATGTAACCCAAAAAGGATATTTTATGTTATGGACTTTATGTGTGAATAAACACAGACTTTACTTTGAACTTTTCGCCTCTGAGCCTCTATACTGCTAACATCCTGCTGTCTACCAGAGCTGATCCTCACAGTGTTCAAAAACCGACTTTAATCACGAAGTGTCTGGCGCTCTATGCTATAGCGACCAGATTTAGAGCGCCAACGCTGTGTGTGTGTCCTTTTTTGATAAGTATGGTGTGGAGCGCCGAAAGTCGATCACACTGAGCTGGTGCTACCTCTTGCTCACTGCAGCGCTGTACTGGTGTTAGATCGCCCAACATACATCACATTCATCAATGCCGGCCAGGTTACTACAGCGACTGAGGCACTCTGTTACAGTGCCCGATACCCGCTTACAGCGTCTACTAGCGGTCACTCTAAGCGCCGCTATACAGACGCTCATCTGCAGATACCTGGCGTTAGTAATAATACCATTTTGTGAATACTCACCTTGTAAAATGGGTATTATAAGTATGTCACACACCCCGCTTCAAGATATTCATTACCTGTGGGTATTATGGTCCTGTAGAGGGCTTCTGCAGAGATGATTGGAGGAAAGAAAGCCCCTCCCAGTCCATAAGTACCTGGGACCTCCCACTCATTACCCAGTATAAAGAAAGCAGTAAGGTAAAGGACCAGGAAGAGCCAAATATCAGTCATAACAACGCAAAGTTCACCATATGAAGGATGCAGAATCCAAAGGGCGGGTTGAAGCGGGGTGTGTGACATACTTATAATACCCATTTTACAAGGTGAGTATTCACAAAATGGTATTATTCTAAGTATGTCACACACCCCGCTTCAAGATATTCATTACCTGTGGGACATCCAATAGCAGTGTCCATAAAGGGTGGGGATCCAAAAACAAGGTATAAAGCACAACTCAAACTACTGCAGCCTGCAGAACTTTGCGGCCAAAAACAGCATCAGCTGAGGCCCGCACGTCAACCTTGTAAAACTTTGAAAAAGTGTGAACAGAAGACCAGGTAGCGGCCTTGCAAACTTGCTCAACAGAGGCCTGGTGCTGAAAAGCACAGGAGGCCCCAACCGCACGAGTAGAATGAGCAGTAACACGAAAGGGAGGATCTCTCCCCTTAGCAGAATAGGCCCCTACAATGGCCTGACGGATCCATCTGCTGATGGTAGACTTTGTGGGTGCTAGACCCTTCTTGGGCCCAAAAGGCACCACGAAGAATGCATCAGTCTTGCGAAAGGCAGACGTTACCACCAAATAATACTTCACAACACGAACCACATCCAAAGAATGCAGGACCCTCTCCTTGTCATTGCTGGGGTTAGGACAGAGAGAGGGCAGAACAATATCCTGATTTAAATGAAAGGACGAAACCACCTTAGGAAGGAAGTCCGTCTTAAAACGGAAAACCACTTTGTCCTGATGTCTTTCAAAATATGGAGCTTGAATAGACAGAGCCGCCAACTCAGAAACACGTCTAACTGAAGTGATAGCTACCCAAAATGCCACCTTCTGCATAAGAGAAGACAAAGGACTATCATGCAAGGGCTCAAAGGGGGGACCCTGTAGCGCAGAAAGAACCAAATTCAAATCCCAAACCGGAATTAAAGGCTTCCTAGGAGGCCGCACATGCGTAACCCCCTGGAAAAAGGTCTTAACCAAAGGATGTAGTGCAAAAGACTTTTGGAAAAATACCGCCAGGGCAGACACCTGCCCCTTCAGAGTACTGAGTTGGAGCCCTAAGTCCAGACCATGTTGCAAGAACTCCAAAATTCTAGAAACAGAGAATTCCCTACAAGGGAAGGACCTAGCCTCACACCAATCAATATAAGACCTCCAAGTCCTATAGTACACGGATGAAAAAGACTTTTTTCTAGCACGAATGAGAGTCTGAATAACAGCGTCAGAAAGACCTTCCTCCTTCAAGATGGAGGTTTCAGCAGCCACGCCGTCAAAGCCAGCGTTGGTAAATTGGGGTAACGAAGACGACCCTGTGTGAGCAGATCTGGCAGCAGGGGCAGAACGAACTGATCTTCTGCCAACCTTACCACGTCTGCGAACCAGACCTGTCTTGGCCACCTTGGAGCTACCAGAATTGCTGTTGCTCTCTCCAGAGCAAGCTTGCGCACTACTCTGGCCACCATGGGAAACGGAGGGAACAGGTACAGAAACCCCAGATCCCTCCAGTTCAGGGACATGGCGTCCGTCGCGAGAGCCAGTGGGTCCTTCGCCAGAGACACAAAAACCGGAAGTTTGTGATTGTGACGGGAGGCAAATAGGTCCACCGCCGGTGACCCCCACCTGAGACAAATTGAGTGAAAGACCCTGGGATTGAGAGACCATTCCCCCTTGCGGGCTGACATCCTGCTCAGAGAGTCCGCCTCCGTGTTCTCCACACCTGGGATGTAAACTGCTGAGATACACGGGACATGTCTTTCGGCCCAGTCCAGGATCAGAGACACTTCCTTGAGGGCATTCCTGCTGCGGGTTCCTCCCTGGTGATTGATGTAGGCCACCGCCGTCCGATTGTCCGACCTGACCTGGACCGGCAAGTCTCGCAGTTGATGAGTCAAATGACAAAGAACCAACCTGATGGCCCTCAATTCCAGAACATTGATAGACTCGTGAGCTTCCAGGGGACTCCACAAACCCTGAACTTGCAGATCCTTCCAAAAGCCCCCCCATCCTGAGAGGCTGGCATCCGTAGTGACTATCTCCCACTGCGGAGTCCGAAAGGATCTGCCCCTCAGTAGGTTGGTTGAGTTCAGCCACCACCGAAGCGAGCGGCGAACCCGGGGAGACATCTGAAAAAGATGATCCAGCGACTGAGGAGACCTGTTCCAGACCGATAACAGATGGAGCTGAAGTGTCCTTGTGTGAAACTGAGCAAAGGGAACTGCCTCGAATGAGGCCACCATCAAACCCACCAGTCTCATCCCTAGACGGATGGACGGTCGAGGCATAGACATGAGCGACCGAACCAACTCCTGAATCAGAAGAACCTTGGACTGAGGAAGGAAAAGTCTGGCCAGATCTGTATCCAGAGACATTCCCAGAAGGATACTGTCCTGGACGGGTGTAGGGAGGACTTGGGGTAGTTGATCACCCAGCCGAACCTCTCACCCAGCCGAACCTCTCCAGAGTGGATATTACCGTCCTGGTGTCCAATTCTGCCTGGCTGAATGACGGTGCCATGATGAGGAGATCGTCCAGATATGGCACAATGCGAATCCCCTGCGCTCTGAGGAGAGCCATCACCCCAGCAAGCACCTTGGTGAAAACTCTTGGAGCTGTGGTGAGACCGAAGGGAAGAGCTACAAACTGAAAGTGCCGATCCTCCACCGCGAACCTCAGAAACCTCTGGTGTGCGGGAAAAATGGGAACATGGAGGTAAGCGTCCTGAATGTCTATGGACGTCATGAAGTCCCCCTGACGAAGAGAATGAATAGCCGAGCGCAACGTTTCCATGCGAAACCTTCGCAGTCTGACAAACTTGTTGAGAATCTTTAGGTCCAGTATGGGCCGGACGGAGCCATCCTTTTTGGGGACCGTGAACAGATTTGAGTAAAAACCCCGACCCCGGTCTAATGAGGGAACTGGGCAAATGACTGCCATTTCCAGAAGACTCGATACTGCCGCCCGGAGCTGCTGCGCAGCCAGTGCCTCCGGGGACACCCGAGACCTGAGGAAACGCGGGGGAGGGTAGGACTCGAACTCCAGCTTGTAGCCGGAAGACACCACTTCCCTGATCCACCTGTCCGAGACCTCTCGGTTCCAGACCTGGGAGAAGTGCTGTAGCCGTCCCCCCACCCGCACGGGTGAGGGCGCCCCCTCATTGTTGAGCGGCTTGGCCACGGGTTTGGGTTTTGAGCCCCAACTGTATCCTGAATGGGCACGTCCTCTGCCCCTATTCCAGGAATTTCCCCTTGTAGAAGGGAAGGCGAAACCTCTTCCTGCTCTAGATCCCCGAAAGGAAGGAGTGAAGGAAGACGCTCCTCGAAAGGGGCGACGTTGCTTCTTGCGTTGAGGTAGTTTGCCCCCCTTGGCCTCCAGCTTGTCTCCAAAGAGCCGTAACCCAACGAAGGGAAGAGCTGTTAGTGACTTTTTTTACCCAAAGTCAGCCGCCCACTGGCGTAACCAAATTGAACGCCTGATAGTAACCATTAGAGCAGAGGCTCTACTACTCATCATCAAGGAATCATCCAAAGCGGCCACCATGAAGGACAAAAACCCCTCACATTGTTTTAGTTCACGAAATTCCTCACTGTCCGGATTCAAACTGGAGGAGGATAACAAGTGCCTGACCACCTTTCTCGTAGCCACCGCCAACAGCGATGAGGCACAGGCCTTATTGCTGCCCCAATACTGGCAAAACCATGACAAGCCATCTGGTCAATGCGTTTATCCTCACCATCCTTAAGAGAGGAACAATCAGGGTTGTTCAATACGGCTGAGTTGGATAACCCCAAAATAGGGGCGTCCACCTCGGGGGGAGACGCCCAGCGCTTAACCGTATCCACTGGAAAAGGATACCTCTTATCCCAACTTTGGGGAATGCCTGGGAGCCGGGCAGGCCTTTCCCATTCCTTAGAAATAATATTATCAAAATGCTTTTGATTAGGGAATTCCAACCGCGGCTTGGATTCGTCATAAAACTCCCCTTGCTGTTGAGGAACCTCCGCCGGAGGCGAGATAGCAAGCACCTCAAACATCTGAGTCAGAACATTAGGAGTATCCAAGGAAGTCCCTGAGCTCCGATCGGAATCAGCACCAACAAATTGCTGATCATCAGAAATATCTGAATCCTCAAATAATTCCCCTTCTTCTAGAGGGGAATAATCTGACCAATCCAGGCCGTCCTCATCATATTCAAAATGATTAACCGGTGATAAATGCTTCCTCTTAGCCGGTGCTTTCTTGGCAACCGTGGAGGAAATGAATTTTTCAATACTGGCCAACCTGGCACACACATCAGATTGCGACTGCCCCCCCGTGGCAATCTCACACGGGGCACGGGTCAAAGTGGGAGGGGGAGAGGATGAAGCCGGCTGCGCTGATCCAGATGCCTGGGGACCGGACTGCCGTGTAATAGTCTGCTGTGCACATGATATACATAGGAAAAAATCATCCCCTGTTAGGGAAACCCCACAACCCATACACTTCCGGGATTGTCCCGAGGGGAGCCCGGAATCTTGGGATGCCTCCATAAGGTGAACTTGAATAGTCGCTATGAGTGAGGGAATTACGCTATTAAGCAACCCGGGATGCCCTTATATTGTCCAAGTGGGAGGTTTTGTAATAAATAGCAAAAGTACCCAGGTACTCTAGGACCAGGAGAAACCTGAAAAAATTCCTGGCAGTTCAGCCTGAAAAACATAGAAAAAGACAGTAAGAGGTTCTCCCTATATAAACCTATATCTATTATACCTATATATATACATATATATATGCAAATATGTACAGATAAGCAACGGCCGCAGGGCCACTCACTGAGTCTTTGGGCGCCAATACACTGTGTCCTCTGCCTGAGGTAACACAGATCAGAGCGGGAGACGCAGCAGGGGGGCGTGGCCAGCGTGGATCGCGCGCTGCAAGGCTCCGCCCAGCAGCTCCAAACTCCTAAAGGGCGCGGGCTTCGGCCTCATACCGAAGGCCCGGCCCCGCCCCCTCACTGAAGAGCGTGAGGGGAGAAATCCTCCCCTCAGCTCTGAGGTAAAATCCAGCACCTGTCTCAGCTCTGAGGTAAAAATCCAGCACAGTGTCTGTCAGACGTGAGGGGAAGCTCCCCTCCATTAACACTCGCGCACCGGTGCCGCAGGCAGCCGCGGCACCGGGCGCATAATAGAGCCGGTAGCAGCCCGCATAACAAGCGGAGCTGCTCCCCGCTCGGTCACGCTACCAGCTCCAAACTCCTAAAGGGCGCGGGCAGCGGCATGATACCGAAGGCCCGGCCCCGCCCCCTCACTGAAGAGCGTGAGGGGAGAAATCCTCCCCTCAGCTCTGAGGTAAAAATCCAGCACCGCGGAGTTTACATTATAACTATTCATACCAGAAAAGTAAACATTTTAAACAAACATTTCAAATAAATCTATTTTCCAGGCGCCCCCATAGAAAAACACCAGAAGCTGAATAAGAGGCCTCCACACAACTAAAAAAGGGGGAATAGGCCATTTAAGGGGAAAATTAAAATCTTGGACAGGGCATCCCAAACCGGAGTCACCAACCCGGTATAACCGCCTACCCTCTTTATAGGGTCTCGCGGTGGAGCATAGCTCCTGAGCACCTGAGGTGCTGTTATACCCTCGCTCGGACAGTAGTCAAGACTGGGAGGCATTTAAATAGCTATATATTAATAAAGGGAATAAAGAGTCCGAACGGAAATAAAAATATATATAGGCCGGGAGTAGACCCGGCTACCTTAAAGTCCCCCTGTGCAAGGAGGAGATATCATCTGCTGCTTGCTCGCTGTCTGCAGAGATGAAGACTGGGTAATGAGTGGGAGGTCCCAGGTACTTATGGACTGGGAGGGGCTTTCTTTCCTCCAATCATCTCTGCAGAAGCCCTCTACAGGACCATACTACCCACAGGTAATTAATATCTTGAAGCGGGGTGTGTGACATACTTAGAATAGATCAGCCTCCACGTTAGATGTTATTTTAGTGTTCTTACACTGTTTCCCCAAAAATAAGACAGGTCTTAAATTAATTGTTGCTCCAAAGTATGCGCTTCCTGCCAACCCAGCTTCTCTCTTCCACGCAAGTTCCATTGCATTACAAGTGTAGAGTAATCCACACCCCCGGGTGGGGGACAAGAACACACGGCCGCTGCACACTCTCCTGGTTTATATTCGGCAGCCACCCTAAGCCAACAAGGCTGAGTAGAAGGCACCACCGCACGCTGGAGTATTCCAAAAACAAGTAAATGCTTTATTTGCTATTCCTTACAAAAGTAGTCCATAAAAGATTTTCACTCACACATTTCCATGATAACTATGCAAACGGCAAGGCCAAACAAGTGTAACGTCGGGGCGCCGGCAAGCCATGAGCCACCCCACAGGAAACTCTCTATCCCGAGGACTCGCCCCGGACTTAGTTCTGGGCCTTCCCACAGCGGTCGGCCCACAATGGCTACCAGGTACAGCTGGACAGGGTCTCTTTGCGGTGCCAGCCAGGCACAGGCCACCCCACTGTATTGTCAGGTAGCCCAGTAACCAGCTCCCCCCTTCCCAGGGAACACAGCCAGCTCACCTCAGCCATGCTGGATCACAGTGAGGAAATCTCCTCAGCTTCTAGTGTACAAGACAGCTGGGGCCTACCTTCTGCAGCACTGAAACTGCTGGCCAGCCTCCTCTCTGCCAGCCAGCTCCTCTCCTCCACCACACCTTCTCTGCACAGCACCACCGCTTGAGAGGCCCTCCTGAGCTTCACTACAGCCCCCAGGATGTTCTGAGGCCTTCTCCAGCAGGTCCTGCTTCGGCAGCCCTTCTCACTCTGTTACCCTTGTGGCTCTAGCTTCCTGACCCCGCCCCTTTTGTAGCAGCCCCACCCCCAAACGGCCTGTAGTCGAATCCTCTGAGATTTTGTAAGTCCCAACCATCAGAAGTCACTTGCCCACATCCAAAATGGCGGTGGCATCCCGGGCGGTCACCGCTTGCCAGCCATGAAAGAACAACAAAACAAATACTTTTCCTACATTAGCAGTTTGCTCCCCCCAGTAATCCTGAAGCAACCACAATGCTCCCATATATGCTCTGCAGTGGGACTACTTGATATATGTGTGTGAATCACGCTAAGGCTTATTTGCAGGGTAGTTCTTATTTTCATGAAAACCAGGTAAATAGGTGTTTTTGTAGGGTAAATATTTTTGCATTGTATTATATATAGTGTTCTAGTGCTGTGCCAAGTTTCACTTGACACTTGTTGGCCCAGGTACCAGAGGGGTATCACCAGCACAGGATAAGGTTATACCTTATATATTAACACCTTTACCAGTATAGCCTTACCTCCAGTAGTTACGGACTGTCATGGAACTAAAAAAAATGGTATACCGCTTTATCCAAATTCTGTACCTATGACCAGGGCTGGAATAAGTGTGATGGAGGCCCCTAGGCAGAAAATCTGGTGAAGGCCCCTGATGCAGGATTTTTTTTCCATTAAAGTCCAGTGTCTTCATAACTTCATCCTTACATGGGTGGGCAGGTGCGTGCACAGTGGGGGGGGGGGGGTACCACTCTGTGCACTTTCTGTGCAGCCACTGCCCGGGCACAGTGCTGAATTACAGGAGAGGTAAGGTTTTTTTTGTAACACTGGACATCCTATTTAAAGTAATTGTCCAGCCAGGAGTAAACAGAATGTCAGATCCAGTCTCCTGTGCCATCCTGGTCATATCACCTCCAGGCAGCCTCTGTGATAAACAGGCCATCCCCTGTCATCTGTCACAGTGATGCTGTCATGCCCGCTTCATTCACTGCAATAGAGGGGGCATGCCGGGGCTTTGCATGTATGTAGAAACAGGTTACCCACCCCCTCACTTTACACACTGAGTGGATGAACCATGCTTCTCCCCTGTAAAACTGCAAAACCAATCATTGATCCTTGCTCCAATCACTCTAATAAACACTGGGCGTTATAAGACCAATGCGCAATACACATGCCAGTAACCAACCCCACTAAGAAACAAAACACAAGCCAGTTTCTACTATAAGTGGTTAAGCTGTGCTCCTGTTTAAAACCACTCTACCTGGTGCTGTACATCTGTGCTGCGTGCCATGTGTGTGTGTGTGTGTGTGTGTGGACCCCACCCACCAAAAAAGACGACACCCCCTGTATCTCCTAGGTTGGTAGGTTATGTTAGGAAGATAGGTGGGTGAGCAGGAAGGCATATAGGTGGGTAGGTAGGTAAGTGGGCATTTAGGTGGATAGGCAGTTAGAAACATGGGTAGATAGGTGGGTTGTAGTCAGGTAGGTGGGTAGGAGTGGTAGGTACTCAGATGGACAGGTAGAAGTTAGTCAGGTAGAGGAGTATGTAGGAATTTAGATAGAAACAGATAGGAATTCCTATTAGATAGTCATTTAGGATAGGCAGGCAGGTGGATGGTTAGACATGTGGATACATAGGTCAGTAGGTAGGTGGGTGGATGGTGCGGCCGATGTGGGGGGTGCTACAAACCGAAAGTGTGTCTAGGCTTCATTAATTCACATTCAAATTAATATGAAAGGCCAAGGGAGCTGATTACAGGGGAGTGGCGTCTGCCCAGTAGGAACGCAGACAAGGTATGTATAGTGGTCAATCTGGGGGGTTTCACACTGTGGGGCATCCCAATTCGCCATGCCCTAGGGGGACGGACCAAAACCAGGGATAGTAATAAGGATAGAAAAAAAAGTTACTACACACGGATCCGTCCTGGCAGCTCCCCTGGGGTAGCAGGATTGAAATGAAGTTTAAAGGCCATACCTGAACAAAGATGGTGGATGTGCATATAGTGGCTGCAATAGGTCCATATGCAACTGGACCAGTGTGCAGACATCTCCTGCCATCCTGCTGAATGATTTACAGGCATAGTAGTTATTGTGCAGTCCCGAGCCAGGTGGGGAGATGCGCTACACCTGACTTTTTATTACTAACACACAGCTTGGTACAAGGAAATCCTTCCCCACATTTCTGCTCCTGACCTTAAATTTATTAATGACAACACCGAGCCCTATGCTCACCTACTGTACTTCCATGATCCCTTTGGCTGCTGGATTGTGACTTCACATGACCACAGACAACCAGTGGCATTTTCCGAATGGGTGCACACATAACACTGTGTAAGCCCGGCCTGTGAACATCCCCATGGGGTGCAGTAATGGGGTTTGTATATTATACTGTATGTGTTATCCCTTCTATTGCCAGATCTGATGCCCTCCTGCCAAAAGGAATTCTTTGTCTGTCTTGATTTTATAAACAGTAGATGGGCGCCCCCTTGTGGTAAAAAAAAGAGTAGTCAAGGTCAAACTCCAGCTAATGTCTTATTTTAGTTTATGCAAGTTTTAGACAAGCTAGAAAAGTTGCACCAGTCTATAAGCCAAATGGTAAGTCAACAATAAAGCCAATAATAGTGTGCACACTAATCCCAGCACTCAAAACTCAATACACTGCAAAAAAAGAGGGACACCCACAGTACCCTCTAAAAAGTGCCAAGGATGAAACAGTTGCACCACTTTAAGGGTCTAAAAAAATTTTAGACCCTTAAAGTGGTGCAACTGTTTCATCCTTGGCACTTTTTAGAGGGTACTGTGGGTGTCCCTCTTTTCTTGCAGTGTATTATTTTAGTTTATGTTTAGGATACTACTTATAATGCCCCAATGTGCCCTGATTTGGAGTTTAAGGTTATACTAAATATGAGCGCCTAATTGTTGTCCTATTGTCTCAGGCTACACATTGCACTGTCCTAAACTTCAATCCGTTTCCATAAAGACCCTGTAGTTTCTAACTTATTAGTAAAAGTATTCGAGCATTGGAGATGCAGAGAAAAAATGAGGAGAAACAGTGGGTGTGGCAACAGCGATGTGATGTAAGCACACTGTGTGCTTTACATAACCATAGTAAAATAATATGTGTATTGTTGTGCCCATAGTTATTACTGCCAGCACATAGTGTGACCAGAAAAAGGGGGTGAGAGATGCTGCAGGCTAAGAGCATCCAGACTGTCAGCACATAGTGAGACCTGAGAGGAGGGAAGAGGGTGGGTTTCATAGCTGCAGAGAGAGGCAACCAATCAGGACCCCTGGTGAGGGAGAAGGGTTCTGTTCTAGGTCCCCTGAAGGATGATTGACAGAACAGATCAGTGGGGTGGGGACTGAATGAGGAAATGATTTTCCTCACTAAGGAAGGACCGTGCTGCAGCCAATCAATGTAAGGTGAGCTGCTGATATTTATTTTTAAACTTTTGACCTGCCAATCACTTTTTCAAAATGACTTTCTGGCCTCAAGTCACCCCCTCAAGGCTATAAGACTTGAATGGCGGTGGATCACTCTTTTCATGGGCCAACCTGAATTGGGATGCCCTGCTATGTGAACCCCCTCCCTGATCACCCAAGCTACTCACCTTTTCCTAGAGCCCACGCTGTGCCTCAGTGGCGCAGCCGCATCCCTAACATACCTCTACTGGGGGCGTATACCCATGCAGCCCCACAACTAGAGCTGAGCAGGAAAGCGGCCATTGGCGCATCACCACTGATTCGTTGATCGGGCCTACATGAGAATCAGAAAGAAGCAAGTTTTCATGCAATCCTGGGCGATGCACACAGTGGAACAAAATTTAAAAAAATGGCCGACCTAGGTTACCAGCCTCAGATATAAGGGCTCAGAGGCCGATGGTAAACCAGCCCCTATGCTCTTTGGTATGTGTCCGATTGATACCAGGCTCTTCCACACACACGGTGCTCCCAGGCGTGGTGCGGGAAATTAGACGGGTTACCCAGTGCCAGCAGGTTACATGCCGGCCCCCTGACTTTGCAACCACTGGAGCTTTTTCCAGTTCCCCCCAAGTATTATACAAGAAAACACTACACGCAATTAAAGTTTAATACTCCTCAGTGTCTCATGGCTGGTCTCTGCTCCATCTATGATGGTCTTCTGAGCTCTACCGATGTCTTCTGAAGCTGGCAGTGGCATCATAAAATGCCACCACCAGCATCTGGAACACTGGGAGGTTGGCACTGGTCTCTCCTTATATCCTAGGTACCAGCTGGGGGTGAAAGCTTTTATAACTCAGAGCTCGAGCCTGTGAGGACACCGTCCCATCATGTGTTGGGGTCATGTAGGGGAGATTCCAGAGAGGCTTCCTAGCATAAATCCCTCCTCCCCAGCATAACTGTCATTTCCCTTGACTAGAAGCCAAGAAAGGAGGAGGGGGACCTGTGTCCTCTTCACTCCATTTGCATATGGGGCATCATTTTTACTTGCTGGACAGAGGTCAGGAAAATGTAAGTTCAAGGTGCAGGGGGACTGCCCCTCTGCCACATTATCTGGGTAGAGGAGTTTGGAAGAGGCTGAGGCCCAACAACATGGGCCCAGCGCTTACCACCAAGCCTGTGCTGTAGGGCATAAGAATTGGTAATAACTAGGACCAGGGACCGGCATTTCGGCCCTTAGGCATACCAGCTGCTATGTTTTGCCATGTTGGTAATAACTACAATGGCGGGGAGGGTTGGGCATGCATTTCTTTTCATGATTCGGGGGGTGGGGCACACCAGGGGTCCCATCATTGTTGCTCTTGCTTATTTATTTTATTTTTATATATTTATATATTTGTGGTCACTTACTCACTTGCCATCATTTAGAGAAAATAAGCTTCATTCGTCTTTGCAGTTTTCATCTTTAGTTGTCTTGCTGCATCCAAGTGAGAAAAATGTTTACTGTATCAGCTGTGAAAGGGCCCCATGGGGCTCCAAGAAGATCCTCCTGTCCTGCTCCGGAGCCTGATCATCCGTTATCTCTCCAGAAAAGTTATTCCTAAGCCGCCATTGACAGTTTTTTGGCTTTTTTGTTCAATTGTAGCATTAACCACACAAAACTGCCAAACACAGAAGGAGATCTGCAAACCTCTACCAAAACCAAACACCAATAACTGGCTAAGGTTCTGCTGTTTATCAAAGGATTCCCCCAGCAATATAGAGGGAAATATAACTGTAGCACATAATGCTGAGCAATTTGCTATTACAATGTAACAGAAGGAAATGCAGCTGCTGCTACAATGTAACAGCAGAATACTGTCTCACTTATTACATTGTAACAGTGCAAGTCAGAGTGGTACAATTTTGTATCCCTAAATGAAATGCTGCATTTGAACGTCTGCTATCTCTAACGAGATCAGAGTGATGTCCTGATAACTTCCATTAGGTTTTTTTTTGTTCAGATGATCGCCCATCCCTGAGCACTAAAGCGGAACTCCAGCTGTGTCTCAGGGTCACAGACAGACAAAAAGTTAACTGGTTTCTGTTTGATTGCTCTATATTTGGGTTTTACATCATAGCAGTGCCAAGCGCAAGATGCCAGTAGATGGAGCCATAAGACAGCACAAAAGAGAAGCCTGTTCCCAGTCTTCTTCAGAATAATATACGTATCAGGGCAGATCTGGATTAGAACTGCCATAGACTTGCTGAGTCTGAGCTCGGGCCATTCTGGCATCTCTGTCACCAGTGCACCCCAATAATAATAAAAGAAATACGCTAAACGTCCGAAACCAGGCTTTCTAATTTATTGTCTGTCAGCCAGAGGCTTCTTTCACCCACATTTGATAGCTACAGTACTACAGGGTTACAACCCAACTCTATGTCATATACCGAATCTGACTGAAGTGGACTTATTGTCCAAATAATCTCAAATGTTAAAGCTGACCAGAATTCATATAAATGAGTTGTCCCTCATTAAGAGATTTCCTCAGGGGCATCCTGATTTGGGATGCTCTCCAAGGTGAACCCTCTGGTTTCCCCATATACTAACCCTGGCCCTCTATCCCAAGGTGGCAGTGAAGCATTGCCACATTCAGGCAACGCCCACAGCACCTTCCACCGTGCCTCCCTCTAGCGGGGATGCGGACAGGGGCCCATGCATGCACTATGGGATCAAAGATCAAGGTGTGTATATGTGGAAATCAGGGGGTTTTACACTGCAGGTCCAGATCAGGATGCCCTGGACGGATTTTCAAATGGCCTTAGACTTTAGGACTGAGTGATACAGGTTTAGGTCCTTTTTACGCAGACCAAAACCCTTAAAAAGCCTCCTATTTGAGTACTTTGGGAGATGCTGCAAACTCGGCGACAACTTGGTTTAGCCCTTTTAGTGCCAGCCTACGTAGAGTCACCCTCTGTTGCCAGACAATTTTTTACCATTTTGCACTCTACATGTTTAACTGTGATTTTTGAAGGAATGTCCAAACATTTCCCAGGAAAATTTTATATTGTTATTTGTCAACAGAGTTGGGACTTTGAACATGAAATGTCATGTTTGTATTTTTTTTGTAGCTTTTTCAAATAAAACAAACAAAAAAATGTAAAAGCCCCATTCCTCCCAGTTACAATGGTACCATTTTCCTGTTCAGGAGACTCCGCAAACTGAAATAGTGTTTTAGGAGATTTCCAAAGAAAATACAGCTACTATGCGCACCTTGCAGTTTTTCGCTTTACAATTGAAATACCCCCCCACACACAAACTATATATTCTTTCAAAATACACACCTCAAGCTTTCTAGGCGTACCAGGCTTGTTGTCATAGGCGCAGTTTTCTGGATGCAATCCTTCAAGAAATTCACTGGTTGCACAGGGTTTACATAAGAAAATGAATTTAAAAAGCATGACATTTTTTTTTCTAAAATATTAATATGCAAACAAGAAAAACCAAGCCAAATCTGAAAGTGCAAGGTCCCTGAACAGAGCAATACCCAACAGGCATATGTGCTTGACCTCGACTCTTCTATTGTCTTTCACCTTGGTGCTGTGATATTTAAGGACCGACTTCCATTGTATGACCCCGGCTTCTCGACATTGCCCAGTCTGGCCTTTGGTTCACCCGCCTTCACACCCTGTAAGCTCACATCCTTTGTGCTACTAAGTCCTGGGGGCAACCGTGTCCGGCGAGGCGTGTATAGCGTCCTGGCCAACGGGGGCTTGACTAAAGGTGAAGCTAGCAGTGGAGATTGGGGGTTTTGGACCTTGAAGGCGGGTGTCCCACGGGGCCTGACACCCAGTGCCATTGAGCGCCACTTTGTATCCAGCGTATTTATGATTTTTTTTCCTCCTTGAAAAGATTGTCCCTGTATTTTTCCAGCGCTGGTCAGTGCTTCATCATTACAGTTACAAGAAATCACTGCTGGGGACAAATTTTACAGTGCATTTTTGCTGGGCTTTAGTTGTTGTCCAAATTACACATTCGTAACCAAAAGAAAAAAATGTTTTTTTTAATTTAAAGTCACAATGCAAGTTCTGTAAATAAATGTGTGCAAAATGATTTATAGGCATAAAACACTTCAACCCAGAAATAACACCTCAAACACAAAAAGAGAAGAGAAAAAAAAAAGAAGAAGCAAATAACCCTCACTACACCCTATGATCCTTCATCCTTAGGGCCTTATTTAACAAGGGCTAGCGCCAGGTAGTGTCTGACGAGCGCCAGGTCCCGCCAGCTAACAGAGGCTACCGACTCAAGTACGCCCGGTGGCGGTCACAATGACGCATTTATCACGCTAAATGAGGCTAGCGCCGGCGAGAGCGTCAGCTAGCGCGGGATTCATCATGTAGCCGACTGCAACGAACAGCACCGCTGCTAATCCCATCACAGCACCAGGTATGACCTGGCGCTCCCTGGCGTTCTCCAGTGCATTTCAATGGAGCAATCTTTAAATAATCATAATTAATTGCTATTAATGTTTTTTATTTTTTTTTTAATGTCAAAAATTCTGTGACCACTTCTGCAATGTTAGGATTTTTTTTTAAGGTAAAAAAACAAAAAAAAATGTGCAGAATTGATATTACAGGTCTGATATTAATGTATTCATATTACAAAATGTTTACAAAAACTTGGATAATTTTTAAGTTTGTTTGGGGGTTAAAAACTACTTTACACCCATCGCCGCCAGCGCTCTGGGGTTTAAACAAGGAATTCACAGCGCGAGAAATTTTTGAGCGTGATTTGTTAATGAATCTGCAGCAAGCCGTTCGCTATGGCCATTCGCTGTCATGCGCTCCCATACAACGCGGAACCTGTGAAATAGCGACCCCTAACCCCGTATTCAACATTACCGCACACCGACTGAGTCGCTGTCAACAAGCAAACCCCGGCCAAGCACAGCGAATACTAGCTGGCGCTGTGAAAATCACGCTACTGGCGCTCATCTGTCGCTACCTGGCGCTATTAATGAATCGGCCTCTTAGTCCTCTCCTCCTACAGAGGACAGAAAAGGGAAAAGTAGAAAATGTCAAAATATGGAAAAAAGAAAATATACAAAGTGGTGGAAAAAAATAGGAATATTCAAATATAAAGAAAATAAAAAAGAAGGGAAAAATTAAATATTATGAATGAATATATATATATATATAATATTCACTCCCCTCCTCCCCCACTTTATTCTTTGCTATATACTCCTTAAATCGATTCACTCGTCTTCTCCTCCGACATTCTCTCATAGCTCAAAGAGTCTTTAAATACATCCCTTCTTAAATTCATCATCTACTCTAAGAACCTTATTTATGAAGCAGAAGCGCCACACAGCTCCAATATTTTTGCCTCAGTGGCACTCAGCTTCCATTTAAGAAACAAAAAAATGGTGGCGCCGATACGGGTGCCAGCTAGCATCTTATTCAACACTAGTGGCCAAAAGGACATAGAGAAGGGCACTCTGCTTGAAGCACTGCCAGTTGAAAGTGGCGGCTGTAGTCATGATCACAATGGGCAGAACTGGGCAGAGTGTTTTATGCTTTTCAAGGAGGAAAAAAATCATAAATACGCCACGCAGTGCCGAAAAGATGGCGGTACAAAGTGGCACTCACTGGTGCAGGGATAATCGGCAGTAGAGTCTAACAGGTGCTGACATAGGCCGGCCAATGCCTAGTGCGACAATCAAAGCAGATTAGTTAGCGTTTGCCACTGCAATATCTAGCGCCATTGTAGTCCACAGCGCAGCGCTCCAAAACTGGCACTATAGCCACTAGAAAGGCGCTAAATGGTGCACATCATACATTAATAAAGCCCATAATCTCTTGAGTCTGTTCCTCTTTCCCCTGGATCAATGCTGTCAGCTCTTCCATCTCTCGTAGTTCTTGTAACTAACTGTAAATGTAGGTCCTATGTCCTGCTTCCATATTCTTGGAATGTCCCTTCTGGCTGTGTTTATTATTCTGAACATTAATTCCATTTTTTTATATCTTTGTACACACAATAAATATGCTCCAGGGTCCTCTCTTAATTTAATTTCTCCCACCTCTTTTACTATTTCCTTCATTTTTTTGCCAAAATATCTGCCGTTTTCTACATTTGCAGAATAAGTGCATGAATGAGCCCTCTTCATGCCTGCATCTCCAACACATTTTGCTGGTCTTTGGAAATATTTGATTTAACTTCTGTGAGGTCAGGTAGCAAGGAAGTTATATCCTGTTTTGTGTATTTTTACTTCCACTGGCCTTTTACTATTTATTATAAAAGTCTTCTGCCAGTCCTCTTCTAGGATCTCTTTACCTAGATCCCTCTCCCATTCCCTCCCCTGGCTTTTTCATTAAATTGTGTTATTAGCAACCAATAAATGATTACCCTGCTTGGTGTCTTTTTCAAGATCATCATTTTTTCAAACAGTCTTAACCCTTATCATCATTTAATAAAAGCCCAAGTATTCTCCAGCATCTAAAATTAATATATTTCACATTTTTAGTCACTTATTATTCTTTATCCCACTGGGCTACAACTTTGTTCAGGACTTCAGGATACGAGCGCCACCATCTTGCCTCAGAGGCATCACATACTGAGGAGAGGAGAAGGGGGAAGTGCAGGGGGCGGGGTTATAGCTGTGCTTTGCACACACAGAGCAAAGCTGGGGTCGGGAAAAAAGAGAGCAAGCGAAAGGGCCAGGGTGCTATTTTTTTGGCATTTCTTATGGGCAGGCTGATTCATTACTAATGCCAGGTAGCGACAGATGAACGTTTGTAGCGTGGATTTCAGAGCGACCGCTAGTAGTCGCTGTGCTCCGCCATGGATCTTTGTTTCAGAGCGCCTCAGTTGCTGGCCGGCATTGATGAATATGATGTGTGAGTCACAGTACTACCCTGTATGGGAGAGAACAGAAGCACAAGCGACCGACGCACACCACATTCATCAAAAAAACAGCCTCAAACATCACCGAAATCAGCGCTCAAAATCTGGTCGTTGTAGCCCAGAGCGCCAGAAGCTGTGTGTTTAGAGTCTGTTTTTTAACATGTATCCGCAAGTAACAAAGAGAAAACATATGGAATCACATTGTTATTACATTGTAACATGAACACTTTAATGCCAGACATGTAAGGACAATTCTGCATAAAAATATAAAAAATATAAAAAGTTTTCAGAAATGTCATTTTCTAGGCCAGGATACATGTCAGAAAGTTTTGAGATTTTATTAACATTTTTTTTTTTAAATTAGGGTCAGAAAAGGGAATTAAGGATCGTTCATAGAAGTGTATGGGAGAGCGCCAGGTAGCGAGAGGTAAGACATGGTGCTCTGCAAGGATGAACGCCGGCGCTGTACGCTGAGGCTGGGATAATGATGAATCGTACGCTACATGGCGTTGTTCCAGTCGCTCACCAGTCGCTCTATATGGTGAGGAAAGTTCACCTGCCGCTACCTTCATGAATAAGACCCTTTGTAAAAAATTTACAAGTTTTCTATTTTGAATTTGAATTCTTGCCAGTAAAGCTCCATATTTGGGGACTGCAGGTCCTTCTTTTTCATTTTTCCTCTGTATAATGGTACATCTCATTCAAGATTTTTTATATTATATTTTACGAACGTCATCACATTCTTTTAAATACATTTTTTTTTTTTCAAGAAACCCATATTGTATGTGAAAGCCCCATTCCTCCCGATTACAACAGTACCACATATGTATTAGTAGACACCCTTTCCTGCCCAGGAGACTCCCTCAAATTGAAAAGAGCTCTTTATGACATTTTCATATGAAATACAACTACTATGCGCACTATCAAGGGTTAATATTTTTTTCAAATGGCATGGTGTCCCCCCATGTTTTTTTTAACATTAAGGGTTAAACCCTGGTAGCTGTGGAAGCAGGTAATGGGCCGGGGGTTGTGGCAGGTCACACGCTGGCTGGCAGGTGACTTGCCAGCCCCTCCTGTCCTGTGAACTGGTATAGGGATCTCATGGACCCCTTACCAGTTCACAAAGAGTTAAATGAAAAAGAGAAAAAAACACACACACACACTATTTTATCGTATCTCCAATCAATGCCAATCCTGATCGTGCCATGCTGTCACAAACATCTTATGTCGCCGCTGTAGCCACACCCAGATGCCATGTTTGAGATCTCTGATTGGCTAATCTCACGTCCCCAGTTTCCCTCTAGGCCGCCCTCAGCCCATCTGAATAGCTGAGTGCTGGAGTGTGCCCCAGCTAAAGGAAAGCAGGGGATGCGGCCACAGGCCACAGGTGAGTAATGCACCAGGGGACAGACAAGTAGCTGGCCCTAGAGTCTCTTAGACTACACACTCCAGCTGATTTTGATTTGCTTTAAATGTCATTATAAGCTAAAAAAATTCTGCTTACCTAACCCACTGCAACCATGACACCCTTGCAGTGACAGCTGGTGAAATGCCATTGGTCTTCTACTGTCAGCACCTCCAGCCCCTGCCATTCAGACTCTCCCATGTATTTGACTGGTCAGGAGTATGCTGTCACCCCGAGTGCTTACATCAGAACAATGTTTCATCAGCAATGCTAGGGATAAAGGTTGCTGGGTTTAGGTGAATATTTCTCAGCCCACAATTACTCATTCCCCAAAACATTAACAAAATGATACCTTTTTCTTATGATGCAGGGAGTTGGGTGAGCAGCCCACAGATGCCGCTTACACCTTCACGGGGAGGCCGATTTATTAATAGCGCCAGGTAGCGACAGATGAGCGGCAGTAGCGTGATTTTCACAGCGCCCGCTAGTATTCGCTGTGCTTGGCCGTTGTTCGGTTGTTGACAGCGACTCAGTCGGTGTGTGGTAATGTTGAATACGGGGTTAGGAGTCGCTGTTTGACAGGTTCCGCGCTGTATGGGAGCGCATGACAACGAATGGCCATAGCGAACGGCTCCCAGCATACCAGAGGTCATACCTGGCGCTGTGATGGAATTAGCAGCGGCGCTGTTCGCTGAAGTCTGCAACATGATGAATCCCGCGCTAGCCGACACTCTCGCCGGCGCTAGCCTCATTTAGCGTGATAAATGCATGATTGTGTTCGCAGCCTGGCGTTCTGGAGTCGGTAGCCGCCGATAGCTGGCGCTACCTGTCGCTAGTGAGACACTACCTGGCGCTATCCCTTGATAAATAAGGGCCTTAGTCGCAAAACATGAAAGAAATATAAAAGAATTGTGCTTCTTTGAATTTAAACTGGACCAAAACCCACAGCCGATGGCCCTGGAATCTATAAGATTTCAGGGCCGCCTGTTTCCTTTCCCCTCAGGGCATCCAAATTTTGGATGCCCCACTGTGTGGAACCCCCCAGGTCTCCCCGGTAAACTCCCCTTCTCCCTCGATCCAGCGGCAGGGCATGCTATACCTTTAGCAGGGTGCATGCCCTCACCAGGCATTTGTGAATGGCTGGTGCAGGCATTTTCCTTGTCAGAGGGTAGCAGGAATGCGGCCGCTGGCTAGATTCACAAAGCGGGGCATCCTAGGTTGGGGTGCCCCGGAAACAAGGACTAAAACCCGGTATAGCCAAAATCCCTGGTCCACTTTAAGGAGAATTTTAACTGAGAATAAAGTGAGACATCACGGAAAATGTCTTAGATCGTGGTGCTGAATCAACCCTATTGTGGTCGTATGGACAGATGCTCTGATTGGGAACTCTGCAGCTGCTTCAGGCTTACCTTTAGTCTATGTGCGGCCTCTCTGATTAATTGCCATCCTTGGTTGGTCTGAGAGTTTTGATAGGCGGCAGGTTTGATGTGATATAACGTTTATTTCACTTGATAATCAGAGATGTAATTTTTTTTATAACCCAACCCTGATGTTGTACCTGAATAGTTTGGAGATCTCTTTGGTCTTCATGGTGTTGTTTTGGTTAGTGAGGCCCCTTGCATAAAGGGCCAGTCCAGCCAGACTTCCCACTTTGAAAACGCCACCTTTCGCTAGCACTGAGTCAAGGCGGGGGGGGGTTACATAAAAATAAAATTCACCTCAGCCGCAATGATTGGGCGATGCCCTCCTGATTTGGGATGCCCTGCTGCATGAAACCGCAGATGTGGCAGAATTATTTACCTCTCCAATGAGCCCACAGTGATGTGGCTCCACTCCAACCAGCTTCTCATATTAACGTGCTGAATGAAACTGAATGAAACCCAAGCCACACACACTATCAGCGCCATGCAACCCATGTTTGTGTGTGGTCATGCCAGCCATTCATTTACGGGGCATGGCCATGTAAAGCCACCGTAGGCTGCACATGCGCTGTGAGATCATTGGATGGGTACAAAAAAATGGGCGCTCTGGGGGTTTTTTATAAAACCTGGATTCCCCAGGGGAATGGAGCAAAAGCAAGGATAGTGAAATCCTGGGTTTTGGTCCACTTCAATGGTCTGGGCTTCATAGCATTATGGAGAAATCTATAGTTGCTGTTGATGTCACATGTACCTTACATTAATCTTTCCCACATGTCATCTTTAGAATATACATCCTTTTATTTTGTAATGTGTCCCCTTATATAAATGTAACTGGCCCATAACTAAACTTAGTACTCCCCCATCTACATTTCTTTGTATGGAAGACCCCTCCATTTCCAGTAAAATCACTCAGAATGGCTGATGGATGCCAGGCTTCCAGGTCCTCGTGCTGGCTCTATATGGTGAGGAAAGATTCCGCCTGGAATGGGAAAAGGTGCGTGTTAGGGATGAAATGTTCCAGAGCGCAGGGAGGGGCAGTGGCGCAGGCACACATGGTCTATAAACATTGCGGATAATGCACTTTAGGAGGGAATAACTTCTCCAATGTGGCTCCTGTTATGACAACATGGGGCTTACCGGAGAGCCGAGGCTGAGTAACGCATGACTTTTCCCAGAGAAGCACTTCAAGCTCGTCCAGTGTTTATAGTGAGGCTCTACAAAAATAGCTGCTGGGCCATTCCTACATAGAATGTGAGGGACAGCCCAGACCTACAGCCTCCACCTTCTGAAGAGGTAAGTAATACTAACACTTACCACCGCCACCACTTCCAGCAACCAAACTAATCAGTGTAGACCCATCTAAGGAACGGCCCAGGCAATTCAGAATAACAACCCTTACTTACCTGCCAGCCCACAGGCCTGGTCCTACATCGTTCTGCTGATTGAGTGGGCTTCAAAGCTGAGACCGTGCTCTTTACTGGCAGCGCAGGCATACAAACCTCCACCAATGAAAAGCAGTGGATGCTCCTGATAGGTATTTGATGCGCCACAAATCAAAGAGAGATTCTTCTCCTACTGTATATGAACCGGGAGGAGAGCCGTGCTGACAGGGGCTGCTGTCACTGGATCAAGCCTGCAAGCTGGCAGATCAGGACCAGGATTTTAACACTTAACACCTAGGGTGTCACTTACCTCTCAGTCTATAATTCTCAATAAAAGTCTGTCACCAGGAAGACTCGGGTGAGACCCATCCCTGACTTTTCTATTGCGCCTGGATGATCAAAATCGGGCATAATACTCACTTTTCTTCAGTCCATCCATTAAAAGTACAGTTCACTGTTTAGCTATGACCAATAGGATGCATACCTGCCCAGAGAACCCCGAATCCCAAAGTAGCATGCCCTGCAGCCTGAGGAGCCTCTACAGTCAAAAAATGTGGGCGATCCAGTTTTAGGCAGAATAAAACCTACTGCGCCGGACATGGAGGCGAAAGAATTCCAGGGCTAGGTGAATGCCTTCCCATAAGGCATTCTGATTTAGTATGCCCTGTTGTGTGAAAAACCTGGTTTCGCTATATACTCAACTCTGGATTCGATCCCATGGCACATGCGCAGGCCTCTGACAGCATGCCCAGCACTCCTCTGTCCGATGTGCGCATCCCCGCATAATGGCGAGTGGCAAGTGCATGTAATGGGGGAGTGGCCAGCAGGAGCAGCAAGTGGCAATCTATTGATTTAGACAGAGGAGTAGCTAGGCTTTCTGGCACCCGGGGCAAAGATTCAAAATGGCACCCCCCACCTGTGCTCAGGCCCCACATTGGCGCCCCCTGACCTGCTGAACCCGGGGCAAGTGTCCCCCCCTGTTCCCCACTAGCTACGGCCCTGGATTTAGAATAGACAAGCACCACAATCTATTCTGATTGGCCAGAAAATTGGTGATTCCAGGCGATTTACACATAGGGGCATCGCAAATCCTGAAGTGCTCCACTCTATTCACTGTAACAGCACTGAGAGATGTTACAAGTTACATTAAATGCAGACAGATGGGGACTGTAATGGATGACACTCTGCTTAATAATAACTTGGACTAGAGTAAGCACAGACCCCCCCCCCCGTTTGGAGGTGGCCCCAGTTGCTAAGCTGTCTTCTCTATAAATACACCAGACATGATAAAAACACAATTAATTCCCCCAATCTGCTTTTTATATAAATAGCTGGTCCTCCATAGCTGTGAGTCACAGCGCTGGCTCGGAGTCCACAGCTAAACTCAGTGTGGGATTCTCCTGGCTCCATCCCACATGCCTTGATGCTAAGTTTCAAGCTGCATAGTAAGACATTTTAGAGCAGACCTAAAGTCAAAATGACTCCAGGTTGGAGCAATACAAATTTGTATGCCCCTTCAGTTATACAAATAAATTCGGCATAATTACTCTCCTAGTCTGTTCTGCCGTGCCCCATGTGACCGGCAGCTGTCAACTGAGCTCACTGGGCTCTCACCTGCATGGAGTGCAACTGATGCCACCCAGGAACGCCAAAGAATGAGTCATTCTGCCCAATATTGTGCTTTCAAGGAATATTTGACTGGACGACATCCCAAAGAGACCTAAGGATACATTTTAAAGGGTTATCCTAAGTTGCAATAGAATAACTTGGAGTGAGTACTGACCCTCCTTCCCCAGGGTTTCTGTTAGTTTTGGGCATCAAGCTTTTGGCATGTTTAGAAGCTGGTCATTTTAACACAACCTCAGACACTACCAGTAGTATAGTGATATCATTAACTCCTTCCTATCTCTAATACAGCGACTCTCAGTCTTGACTTTATTGCCTCCCTCTCCATGGGTAGTTGCAACATCTGGCTTTTAATACTCACCCTTCTGACCTGCCTCATGGTGGAAACCACAGCTTTCTCAACCAACCTCTAGCTATTCCTTAGCAGATTAGCATTTTCATTCCTGGCCTGATTTATCTGGAGATTTATTCTGATCCAAACTGATTGAAAATCAAAATATCCCTTTTTAAGGGAAAGTCCAAACAACAGTAATCAGGTAAGCACACGCAGCTTACCTGATGCCTGTACCAAGTGCCTCACCTCCATTTCCTGCAGTGCCTGATAGAAGCCATAGTAGGGCGCCAAAGTTTGCCCTTTCAATTTTTTTCCTCCAGGATCCCACATGCCTCCCTTAGTGTCATGTCTCTTGGTGCTCTCAGTATGGGCAAGCACAGCAAACCACAGTGGTCCCACAGCTGTCTATGAACACAGCAGACTGATAAAGCTGCACCATGACACATCTTTCCTGCTTAGCCACTACCCAGAAACTGAATTGAAAGTGACCTCACTGATGGTACATTTACAAAGCATGATTTGTGAATGAAAAATCACTTGCGCAATATCATATGTGAGCCAAGAATAATCAAAAGACTCGCGTTCGCACGTGTAAGATTTTTCAGTAAATATTCGTTAAAGTGATTGGAATTAAGATCACATTTAAGGTATTTGTATAGACAATTTCTGTATCTACATACCAACGGTAAATTGATGAATGGAACAGAATATGCGAGTAATGCCAGTGCTGGCCATGCATGCTCTGTGGGCCCATCTGACAGTTAAAAATTCCAGGCTAATGGCGGGGTTTCACACAGGGGAGAGGGAATCAGTCGGCCCTAGAGTCTCATAGACTCCAAGGCTGGTTTCGGTCCGTTTTAAGGAAATTTTGTCCAAATTGATTCACTCATGTCAAGAATATCAACTTCAGGTTAGGAGATCTGATTATTTATCCGCTATATAGATATATTATCATTTATAGGAAATTTCACAACTTTCAAATTATACATAAGGAATTACCTGCAAACTAAGGAATATCTCCAGTGAGTATATAAATGTGTCCTGTGTGTAAGAATGATACCTGGTAATAAATATTCCACATGTGTGACCCGGTGACCTTACCCCCACCATTCCTCCTATTACACATAGCATGTTATTGTGCCACTTGGGGGTTCTGCTTATCTTCTGCTTTGTACTGATCTTTATTTATGCTTCAGTAATAGCTCTCTGTCATGAGCACACACTTATATATGTATACATAAGGCGACATACACGAAGCCAGTCCTTCTATGGTCTTGTTTTACTTAACCTGAAAGTTTCAGAGGTCCAAGGGTGAGATGAAAAAAGCAATTCTATGAGTACTCACCTGTAGAATTGTTTTTGTTCTTGCATGGCACGGCCTGCTTCGGTATTCATAACAGTTGGGTTATTCTGCCACAAGGTGGTGCAGTGGTACTGCAGAAAGCTGTGGCATCTCCCGCCTCCCTATTTTAAACATAGAGTTCCCCAGCGTAGACAAGCAGTGAGACAAGAAGCCGGGAGAAAATAAAGTAAAAAATGTGAAAAAGGTAGAAAACCTCCAATTAACTTGGAACAATCACCATAAAGAGGCAACCAAGAACAACGATAACAAGGGTGGGGCGAAGCAGGCCGTGCCATGCAAGAACAAAAACAATTCTACAGGTGAGTACTCACAGAATTGCTTTTTTCTTTATTGCAATGGCACGGCCCGCTTCGGTATTCATAACAGTTGGGACATCCAAAAGCAGTGTCCAAAGTAGGGTGGGATCCCCAAAGAGTAACGGCAAGTAGTTTAGGTCACTACCGTCTGAAGCACCTTGCGGCCAAAAGCAGCATCCGCTGAGGCCTTAACATCAACCTTGTAAAACTTTGAAAAAGTATGAACAGAAGGCCTTGCAAACTTGTCCAACAGAAGCTTGGTGCTGAAAAGCCCAAGAGGCACCAATAGCACGAGTGAAATGAGCAGTAATCCTAAAGGAGGTTCCTTCCGCTTAGCAGAATAGGCTTAAACCACCGCCTGACGAATCCACTTGCTGATAGTGGATTTAGCCGGAGGCAAACCCTTTCTAACAAAAAGAGCATCAGACTTCCTGAAAGTCTCAGTAGCGACCAAATAAAACTTCAGAGCCCTGACCACATCCAGAGAATGCAGTCCGCTCCTTGGAATTAGCAGGATTTGGACACAATGAAGGCAAGACAATGTCCTGATTGAGATGAAAGGCAGACACAACCTTTGGCAAGAAATCCGGCTTAAGCCAGAACACCACCTTATCCTAATGTGTCTGAAAATAAGGAGGTTTGATGGAAAGCGCCGCTAGCTCAGAAACTCGCCTTACAGAAGTGATAGCCACCAGAAAGGCTACCTTAAGAGTCAAAATAGACTCACGGTTAGGCTCAAAGGGAGGCCCTTGCAGAGCAGACAACACCAGATTAAAATCCAAGACTGGTAGCAAAGGCTTACATGGCGGACGCACATGAGAAACACCCTGAAAAAAAGGTTTTAACCAACCGGTGATTGGCAAAAGATCTTTGGAAAAAAAATTGCCAGAGCTGAAACATGGCCATTTAGGGTACTAAGTTGAAGGCCCAGATCCAAACCACGTTGTAAGAATTCCAGAATCCTGGGAATAGAAAACACCCGACAGGGAAGAGACTTGGACTCACACCAGGCAATGTAAGCATGCCAGACCCTGTAATACATAATGGACGAGGACTTCTTCCTAGCACGAATCATGGTATCAACAACAGAGGCAGGCAACCCCTTTTCCATCAATATGGAGGTTTCAGCAGCCAAGCCGTTAAAGCCAGAGTTTGTAAATTGGGATGGTGTAGCTGCCCCTGAGTGAGAAGATCTGGATCCTTGGGCAAGACGTTCCGGTCTACTGCCAACTGCACGACGTCTGCGAACCAAACTCTTCTTCACCAACAAGGGGCCACCAGGATGGCTGGTACCCGCTCCTGGGCTATCTTGAGCATGACCCTGCCCAGGAGAGGAAACGGAGGGAACACAGAGAGAAGCTGAAACTCCGTCCAAGGTATTGCCAGGGCATCCGTGGGGAAGGCCAGAGGATCCTGTGACAGAGAGACAAATCTGGGAAGTTTGTGATTGTGACGGGACACAAACAGGTCCACATACGGCTGACCCCAGCGGTGACAGAGGGAGAGAAACACCCGATTGTTGTGAGACCACTCCCCCAGACGAGGCGTCCCCCTGCTCAGGGAGTCCGCCACCTGGTTCTCCACCCCTGGGATGTAGACCGCTGAGATGCAGGGAACATGCTGTTCCACCCAAGACAGAATCAGGGACACTTCCTTGAAGGCTCACTTGCTCCGAGTCTCTCCCTGATGATTGAGGTAGGCCACCGCCGTCTGGTTGTCTGAACGGATCTGAACAGCCCGACCCTGAAGGTTAGTGGATAGGCGAGAAAGAACCAACCTGATCGCCCTCAGTTCCAGGACGTTAATGGAAGCATAGGCCTCTCCTCAGGGACTTCCAGAAGCCTCCCCAGCTGTCAGACTGGCATCCGTGGTGAATGTTTCCCAGCACGGGGGCAGGAAGGACCTGCCCCCCAGAAGGTTCCTTGAGTCCAGCCACCACGAGAGAGACTGTCTGGCCAGGGGAGACAGAACAAATTCCTGATCCAGGGACACAGGGTCCCGATCCCAAACTGACAAGAGGTGCAACTGAAGAGGTCTCATGTGAAACTGAGCAAAGGGGATTCCTTGAAGCAGGACACCATCAGGCCCACCAACTGCATCCCCTGACGGATGGAGGGATGAGGACACGACAGCAGAGCCCGAGTCTGCAGCTGAAGACCCTCCACCTTCTGCTGAGGAAGGAACACCTTGACCTGAGAGGTATCCAGAGTCATGCCCAGAAAGGACCTCACCAAGGACGGAGACAGAGAAGACTTGGGATATTTGATCACCCAGCCGAAAGACTCTAGAGTGGATGTCACCATTTGAGTGTCCCGCTCCGCCTGAGGAAAAAACTCGGCCACAATCAGTATGTCGTCCAGGTAAGGAATGATGCGGATGCCCTGGTTCCTTAGCAGAGCCATCACTCCCGCCAGCACCTTGGTGAACACCCGAGGTGCTGAGGTGATATCAAAGGGTAGAGCCACAAACTGGTAATGCTGATCCTGCAGCTCGAACCTTAGAAATCTCTGATGACCTGGGAAGATAGGCACATGAAGATAAGCATCCTTGATGTCCACAGTGGTCATGAAGTCGCCTGGGCGAAAGGTAATGACAGCAGAGCGTAGCGTCTCCATGCAAAAATGCTTGAATCTGACAAATTTGTTGAGGCCCTTCAGATCCAGAATGGGCCTCAGAGAGCCGTCCTTTTTGGGAACCGTGAAAAGATTGGAATAGTACCCCTGACCCCTTTCTTGATGAGGCACCAAACAAATGACTCTGGACTTTAACAGGCAATGAACCGCCAGAAACAACCCTTGAGCGGACAGGGGGTTTAAAGACATCCGGGATCTGATGAATCTTGGGGGGGGGCAGGCTGAAAAGTCTATGTTGTAACAGGAGGATACTACCTCCTGAATCCCCCGGTCTGAAACATGAAGCCTTCAGACGTGAGCAAAGAGCCGAAGCCGTCCCCCCACCCAGGTGGGTGAGGGCGCCCCTTCATGCCTGAGGGGGCTTGGGAGAGGGTTTGGGCTTAGGATTCCAGGAGAGACCGCGACGACCACGGGGTTTGCCACGGCCTCAAGAATCTCTGCGACCACTGGAGAGGAGGGAGTCACGGCCACTTTTGGGAATGCGAAAGGAAGGGAGGGGGGCAGAGGACCCCCGAAAGGGCCAAGACTGCCTCCTACGCTGAGGCAGCCTTCCATCCTTAGCTAGAACATCAAGACGCTCCCCAAATAGCCGCAGCCCCACGAAGGGGAGGCCAGTGAGAGCTTTCTTAGCCGCAGCATCAGCTGCCCACTGGCCCAACCAGACAGAGCGGCGCATAGCCACCAAGAGCGCAGAGGCCCTACCACACAGCCGCAGATCATCATCCATAGCAGTAAGGATAAAGGCCACAAAATCAGAGCAAAGTAAGAGAGTCCTATATTCCTCCCCCACACTACCAGCTGTTGCACCATCAATGAGATGCTTGAGCAGCTTCTTAAGGGCAATAGCAGTAATGACGGCAGCACATACTGGGCGCAAGCCAGCCCCCACACAGGTAAAAGCATGGCAGGCCAATTGATCCATGCACCGGTCATCACCGTCCCTCAGAGTGGTAGTGTCAGGGGAAGGCATGACCGAAGTATTGGACAAGCCTAGCATGGGAGCGTCCACTTCAGGAGGAAATGACCACCTCTTAACAAGATCAGCAGGAAAGGGATACCTTTCATCCAAACCCTTGGGCACAGCAGGCATCTTCTTAGGATGTTCCCATTCTTTAAGCACCAAGGTGGTAAAATGTTCCTGCTCAGGGAACTCTAGACGCTGTTTACCAGGGCGAAAAACTCCCCCTGCTGTCTCTTAGCTACCTCAGGGGGAGCAATGTGCAAAATTTCAAAAATATGTGACAGCAGATTAACAGTGTCCTCAGGGTACCATGATTCCTCTCTGGACGCAGACCCAGGGTCACTATCTCAATCCTGCTGGTTCCCAGAGGAGTCAGAATCCTGGGAGAGCTCCCCCATTGCAAGGGGGTGACAGCCACCAAGATCATCAATCCCCACATACATCTCAGTAAGGGGAGCAGGCCTGGTATCCAGGTGTCTCTTCTTGCCAGAGGCCTTCCCAGGAACAGTCCTGGCAAGCTGCTTTTCAATGTTAGCCACCCGCAGAGCCAAATCAGAATGTGACTCCCTGCCAATATTCCCCTCACTGGGGCCCAATTGCAGGAGCGGGGGAGTAGGTGACGGCAGAGCTGGGAAGCGAAGCAGGCAAACCAGCTTGAAGCTTGAACCACACTTTCAGCGCACGGCACGCACACCGTGACGCTGTTACTCACAAGGGATACAACACACATGGAACACAGCCGTGCTTGCCCTGAAGGGCCCCGAGCACGCTATACCCAGAAGCCTCCATATGGTGATTAACACAGGTGCAATAGGCCAGCAGTGGGTACAGGCTTAAGACAGAAGCCACCCGAGATGCCCTCCCACGGGATGCCCCCAGAAGTCAATAAAGGGGGAATGAGGGGGAGGAAGGAGTGGAGCCGGGAGAAACCACAACCCAATGGTATCCCGCCTGAAAGACATAAGTAAAAACACACATGAGCATCCTGCAGCAAATACACCCCAAATCAATAAAAAAAAAAACCCAAGGGGAACTCACGGGCCAAAGACACCGCGGGGTCACACAGGCACAGACCGCTGGATAAGGCGACCCACCGGAGGAAACAGCGCTGCAGCCAGGAAAGGAAAGAATCCAGACGCGCAGCTTGTCCAAAATGGCGCCATGACAAAGCAAAATCACCTCAGGTTATAGTGCCCACAGCTGTGGAAGGGGGGGGGGGGCACGGGGGGGGGGGGGAGGAAAATAATGGGACACAGTCCCCAAACTACTTACCCCCTCAGAAGCCAGGACAGAAACTCCACATCCCTATTAGGCTCACCATAAAGCCTATGGCCGGCTACCCTTTGTGTTACAGGGTCTGCGGCTTGGAGCTGAGCTCCAGGAGCACTTGACCCTAGTGCTCTTCTACCTTCACCTGATCTGTCAGCCGAGGCTGGGAGGCAGTGAGGGTCCAGAAACGGATGGAAATAGACTTGCAGGACCGCAGGCTTGGTTGCCCCGCTCACCTGCGCAAGAGAGAGAGCCATTTTCTAACTTCGCAGTTCCACTGCAGAAGAAACACTGGGGAACTCTATGGTTAATCCTGTTTTTATAGGGGGCCGGGAGATGCCACAGCTTTCTGCAGTGCCACTGCGCCACCTTGTGGCGGAATAACCCAACTGTTATGAATACCGAAGCGGGCCGTGCCATGCAATAAAGAAAAGAGACTGGAGACGCCAGAGTGCAGCATTTACTAGTCAGTATTTAATGTCGTACAGTTTCATCACAAGAGTACACTCTTCCAGGGACTAACCACAGTGCAAATACACCGATAACTAAATAATGACACCAGAAGCTGAAGCACACTTTCAATATTGTTGGCACATTGTCACAGAGGGGTGGGGGATTGGTGAGTCCACAAGGTATTCTATGACTATTCTTAACATTTTTGATAAGTGTCTCCTGCATTTGTGCCCTCAGAAGAGATGTTGCATCATAGAACAGGCAGCCTGTTGACAGGAGGGACCGGAGGAACTTGAGCTCTGTGAATTGGCACAAGCGTTTATAGGCTCACAATGACATGAAAGAGATTTCCAGTAGAAGATACAAGCCAGCACATCCAAACCTAGAACACGGCTCAATTTCTTCCCAAGCACCCAAGTCCTGAAACACCATTGTTGTTTTTTACCTTCCAGACCTTCAAAGCTCAGCAGGGTTGTCCATTATCTTCTTCGACTTGCAGCTTTAGGGATGAAGGTTTTGGATGATGTGACTGATTACCTGGGGACATTTTTTGTGATATGGAATAAATGATTACAAGATCCAGAATGAGTGATGGAGTCTAAACAAGTCAAAACTTTGAGATGTTCCTCTACCTGCGCAAGATCTCATAATGTCCTACTGCAGCCATCAACATGGTAAAAAGGTTCTTCTCCAAATGAATAAGCATATTTTAAAAGTAATATAAGGACAAACGTGTAGATGGGCAACCAAAACAAATTGGGCCAGACTACTGACCATAGGGTCCAGGATTCTTGGCCATCTCCTGGACTTCAGTACAGCTATTGAATCGTCTGCTTTCAAGTAGGGCCCTTTAAATGCGGATATATGAGGCGCATGTGTTCAGACTGCAGCAGAATTTTGACCTCCATTCAATAAACTTCATAAGAAACCTGGGGGGAGGGGGATTAGAAGGGGCAGGTGGTTGAATGGGGCCATGGAGGGCAAGGAAAGAACAGCCATTGGCCACTGAAGGCATCATGCAGACAGGTGTCACCACAAGCTCATGCAAGGGTGTAGTGCCTGACATGGAGATCCCTGGTACGGGGGGGTACTCCAGACGTCAAGTCTCCACTTTCCAGCTGGTGACGACAAAGGTTAGAAAAATCACAATCTATCTGCAAGTAACAACAGACAAGTGAAAAGTTACAGCTTGATAGCCACATCTTTCAAACTAACAGTATTTTTTTAAATGTCTTCTCCTGAGTTGGTCATCTTGGTACATATGGGGGGGGCTCAAGCATTGTCTCAATAGGTGTACATAGCAGGTATGGAGATGAAGGGTTTTAGACAGAGTGTGGCTCTGGGCAAAATTAAGAGGGGGCCCCAAGTTATAAAATATCAGCAACGCAGTCACATTTAGTGAATATACTATATGTAGTGACCTACTACCTTCCCCCTCTGTATGTCCAGTCCCTGACATCCTTCCTCCTGTGTCCAGACCCTGTGAGCTGTGAAATTAAGCACAGGGGAGGGAGTGGACAGGTTGGAGAGTGTGAAGTGGGGCGCTTACGACAGCCAGTGGAGTCAGTACAGAGGATCCTTGATGCTGCTGAAGCTAGTGCAATTGCTGCTTTACACAGCTTTTTGTATGGGCATTAGTGCGCTTTAGGCTGCTTTCACACATGTGCGTTTCTCTATGGGAAAGTGCAATGGCAATTTCACAGCGTTTTGCAAACGATAGCGCTTGCAATTTCCGTTTAAATTGCAAGCGCTATCACTGCAAAATCAGGGCATAAAGAATTCTTGCAATTGGCCTGCACATCAGTGAAAGGGCTCATAGGTTACCAGCTGTCACAATGATTGCAGAGTGATTGTAAGCAGTTCAAGGTCACCCTGCAATTGCCCTGGACAACTGTTTTCTACTCCCTAATGCTAGCCTTATAAGTGTGAATCTTGCAGCTACAAAGGGGTTAAAAGGACTAAATGAGCAGTAGAAGTATGCTTGCTTACCCTGGTAGGTTTCCCAGCATCTATCCACCAAACTTTCCAGGATCATGATGCAAATATCAAATGGCACTGGGCAGGGGGGGCTGGGAAACCAAGTATGGCCCTGGAAAACCCAACTCTACATTAACCCAACCTGACACTGTCTGGATCTAAGCACCAAGTGACTTGTCTTCAGGAGGACAGCAGAGCTCTGCGCTCGTGTTATCAGCATACATCAATCCAAGTGATGTCATCAGAACAATCATACTGTACATATCATTTTTGTTTTAGAACTTTGGGGCCCCCGAGAGCACCAGTATACGACTGTTGAAGTTGACATGTAAGAATGTTCCGGTGGGGCCACCCTAGACGAGAGGCTGGAAGATCTTTGTCTCAGAAGATAACAGCCATTGCCTTGAGTAGCCATCTGGCTGCCAGTTTGGCACATTTCCCTAAAATACCAGATTGCTTAAAGCACCTTCAGATTGTGTTACAGCTGATTCTTACCTCCAATCACCACTTTTCCTTCTGCTCCGTCTCTCCTGGGTTGTCATCTGCCTCTACTTCAACACTGTGGCCCATTTTAGTGATGTGACGGAGAAAGGACGTTGCATTGAAGGCTCTCTGAAAGAATTGAAAAGAAAAGGCTTGTCTACTTGAATACTGTCATACTGGTCTGTGTAAAGGACATCAGAGCATTCTATAATTAAATTTGCCCACCTACACTGACTCCCCATTGGCTGTCTGTGCTCTGAAAAAAAAATCTTGTTTATAAGTCCTGGTCACTGAGTCACTGTTTCAAGGGTGAAGAAATCAGCAATTAACATGGATGTTATGCTGAACTGAAGTAGAAGATCAAGATGAGGATCAGTATTTCAGACAAGGAACTAAAGGTGTTGACAGCCCTTGTAGACCTCCAACAGCCAATACTCTGGCATTCTGAGACTGGACATCTACTTGTAAATAGACTATTCAGAAACTTTAAGGGCAAAAGGGGACTGTCTCCTACTTGCTCAATGCTTGCTGTATCCTTCGGCTAATACTTTACAATGGTCAACCCCAAGGCTGCTGTGTAAAATATAAAGAAAAAAAATGCTGTTGCCCCCCCTTCGATTTTTTTTAGATTCCTTCGGATAAGACAATTCTGTGAGTACTCACCTGTAGAATTGCTTTTGCCATGCATGGCACGGCCTGCTTCACGAAGTCATTACATCTGGGTATTCCGCCACAAGGTGGCGCAGTGCACTGCAGAAGAGTTGTGGCTCCTCCCGGTACCATATAAAAATGGAATAACCATAGATTTAGCCAGTGTTGACAAGCAGTTATTCAAGAAACCGGGAGATAAGTAAAGTAACAAGAAAACCCCAACCAACTTGGAAAAATCCCCCTACAGAGGCAGCCAAGAACAACGATAACAAGGGTGGGGTGAAGCAGGCCATGCCATGCATGGCAAAAGCAATTCAACAGGTGAGTACTCACAGAATTGTCTTTTTCCCATTGCATGGCACGGCCTGCTTCACGAAGTCATTACATCTGGGACATCCAAAAGCAGTGTCCATAAAGTAGGGTGGGATCCCCAAAGGGTAACAACAGTCAATTCAAACCACTACCACCTGAAGTACCTTGCGGTCAAAAGCAGCATCAGCTGAGGCCTTAACATCAACCTTGTAAAACTTGGAAAATGTATGAACAGAAGACCAAGTTGCGGCCTTACAAACTTGTTCAACAGAAGCTTGGTGCTGAAAGGCCCAAGACGCACCAATAGCACGAGTAGAATGAGCAGTAATCCTAAAAGGAGGTTCCTTCCCTTTAGCTGAATAGGCTTGTACCACCGCCTGACGGATCCAGTTGCTGATCGTGGATTTAGCGTCCAGCAGGAAGAACAAAAAGAGCGTCAGACTTCCTGAAAGACTCAGTAGCAACCAAATAAAACTTCAGAGCCCTGAAAACATCCAAAGAGTGAAGGGTCCGCTCCTTGGAATTAGCAGGGTTAGGACACAAAGAAGGCAAAACAATGTCCTGATTGAGGTGAAAAGCAGACACAACCTTAGGCAAGAAATCCGGCTTAAGCCGAAACACCTTGATGCCTCTCAAAATAAGGAGGTTTGATGGAAAGCGCTGCCAGCTCAGAAACTCGCCTGACAGAAGTAATGGCCACCAAAAAGGCCACCTTAAAAGTCAGAATGGGCAAGGCAGCCCCACGGATAGGCTCAAAGGGAGGACCCTGCAGAGCAGACAACACCAGATTCAGGTCCCAAACTGGTAACATAGGCCTACGTGGCGGACGCACATGAGTAACTCCCTGGACAAAAAGTCTTAACCAAAAAGGCTCGAATCCAAACCATGTTGCAAAAATTCCAGAATCCTGGGAATAGAAAACAACCGACAAAGAAAAAGACTTGGACTCACACCAGGCAATGTAAGCATGGTGGATCCTGTAATAGATAAAGGACGAGGACTTCTTCCTAGCCCTAATCATGGTATCAACAACAGAAGCCGGCAAACCCTTATCTATCAAGATGGAGGTTTCAGCAGCCAAGCCGTTAAAGCCAGCGTTTGTAAATTGGGATGGCACAGTTGTCCCTGAGTGAGCAGATCTGGATCCTTGGGCAGGGCATACAGCCAACTGCACGACGTCTGTGAACCACACCCTCCTTGGCCAACAGGGGGCCACCAGAATGGCTGGTACCCCTTCCTGGGCTATCTTGCACAGCACCCTGCCCAGCAGAGGGAACGAAGGGAACACATAGAGGAGCTGAAACTCCGTCCAAGGCATTGCTAGCGCATCCGTGGCGCAGGCCAGAGGGTCCTGTGACAGGGAGACAAACCTGGGAAGCTTGTGATTGTGGCGGGACGCAAACAGATCCACATCCGGCTGACCCCAGCAGTGGCACAGGGAGTGAAATACCCTGTTGCTGAGGGACCATTCCTCCAGCCGAGACGTCCCCCTGCTCAGGGAGTCTGCCTCCAGGTTCTCCAGGTTCTCCAATGTAAACCGCCGAGATGCAGGGGACATTCTCTTCCGCCCAAGACAGTATCAGGGACACTACCTTGAGGGCTCGCTTGCTCCGAGTCCCTCCCTGATGATTGATGTAGGCAACCGCCATCTGGTTGTCCGAGCGGATCTGAACAGCCCGACCCTGAAGGTGTGTGGTCAGCTGAGACAGAACCAACCTGATCGCCCTCAGTTCCAGTACATTGATGGGAGCATGGGCCTCCTGGGGGCCCCACCGACCCTGGAACTTCAGAGACTTCGAAAAGCCCCCCCAACCGGTCAGACTGGCATCTGTGGTGACAGTCTCCCAGCACGGAGGCAGAAAGGTCCTGCCCACTAGAAGGTTCCCTGAGTCCAGCCACCACGAGAGGGACTGTCTGGCCAGGGGTGACAGAGCAAATTCCTGATCCAGGGACACAGGGTCCCGATTCCAAACTGACAAGAGGTGCAACTGAAGAGGTCTCATGTGAAACTGAGCAAAGGGGACTGCCTCGAAGCAGGACACCATCAGGCCCACTAACAGCATCCCCTGCCGGATGGAGGGATGGGGACACAAGAGCAGAGTCCGTGCCTGCTTCTGCAGGCCCTCCGCCTTCTGCTGAGGCAGGAACACCTTGACCGAGACATGCCCAGAAAGGACCTCACCAAAGACAGAGACAGTGAAGACTTGGGATAGTTGATAACCCAGCCGAAGGACTCGAGAGTGGAAGTCACCACCTGAGTATCTGTCGCTGCCTGATGAACAGATTGAGCTGCAATCAGAATGTCGTCCAGGTAAGGAAGGATGCAAATGCCCTGATTCCGCAGCAGAGCCATCGCGCCCCCCAGAACCTTGGTGAACACCCGAGGGGCCGAAGTGATACCGAACGGTAAGGCCACAAATTGGTAAAGCTGATCCTCTAGAGTAAACCTGAGAAATCTCTGATGACCTGGAAGGATTGGCACGTGAAGATAGGCATCCTTGATGTTCACCGAGGTCATGAAGTCGCCAGAGTGCAGGGTACTGACCGCCGAGCGTAGAGTCTCCATGCGAAAATGCTTGAACCTTACAAACCTGTTGAGACCCTTCAAGTCCAGGATGGGCCTCAGGGACCCGTCCTTTTTGGGGACCGTGAACAGATTGGAGTAGAACCCTCAACCCCGTTCCTAGGAAGGCACCGGGCAAATGACTCCTGACTCCAACAGACATTGAACCGCAAGGCACAAACCCTGAGCTGACAGAGGGTTTTGAGACATCCGGGATCTGATGAATCTTGGGGGCGGCCAGGCTGCAAACTCTATCTTGTAACCGGAGGACACCACCTCCCGAATCCACCGGACTGAGACGCGTAGCCTCCAGAGGTGAGCAAATAGCCGAAGCCGTCCCCCCACCCGGATGGGTGAGGGCGCCTCCTCATGACTGAGGGGGCTTGGGGGAAGGTTTGGGCTTGGGGCCCCATGATATACCGGGACGACCACGGGATCTGCCACGGCCCCAAGAATCCCTGCGTGTACCCAAGAATAGGGAGCCACGACCTCCTCTGGAAGCACGAAAAGAGGAGAGGGAAGAGACCCCCGAAAGGGCCGAGGCTGCCTCCTCCGTTGAGGCAGCCTACCATCCTTGGCTAAAACATCCAGACGCTCACCAAAGAGCCGCAGCCCCGTAAAGCGGAGCCCAGTGAGAGCCTTCTTAGCGGTAGTATCAGCCGCCCACTGACGCAGCCAAACAGAGTGGCGCATAGCCACCAAAAGGGCAGAGGTCCTACTACACTTCTGTACTGCATCATCCATGGCAGTAAGGACAAAGGCAACACAATCAGAGCAAAGCAAAAGGGACCTATAATCCTCCCCCCTGTTGCCAGCCGTAGCGTCCTCCAGGAGACGATTGAGTTGTCTTTTAAGGGCAATAGCTGTAATGGCAGCAGCGCAGACCGGACGCAGCCCAGCCCCCCCCCCCCACACATGCAAAAGCATGGCAGGCCTGCTGATCCATGCGCCGGTCCTCGCTGTCCCGCAGTGTAGTAGGTGAAGGCATGACCGAGGTGTTGGACAGCCCGAGCACGGGAGCGTCCACCTCAGGGGGACCACGACCATCGCTTGACCAGGTCGGCAGGAAAGGAATACCTCCTATCCCACCCTTTGGCCACCGCGGGCAATCTACTAGGACGTTCCCACTCCTTGAGCACCATATTAGTGAAATGGCTCAGGGAACTCCAGGCGCTGTTTGTCAGGACGAAAGAGCTCACCCTGCTTCCTCTTAGCCACCTCAGGAGGGACAATGTGAAAGACTTCAAAAATGTGTGTCCACAGGGAACCATGAGTCTTCCCCAGACGCAGACCCAGGGTCACTGCCGTAACCCTCTTCAGAGGAGTCAGAGTCCTGAAAGAGTTCCCCCTCCTCTAGGGGGTAAAGGCCAACAAAAGTATCAGGCCCCTCATCCTTCTCAGGAAAGAGGGATGTCACGGTTGCCTTTCAATACTGGCCACACGCAGTGCCAAATCAGACTGTGACCCCCCCGCTAGTATCCCCCTCACTAGGGGCTAAATGCAGGCGCATTTAGGTAGGTGATGCCAAAGGCAGCGCAGAGCTGGGAGCAAAGTGGGCAGCCCAGCCTGGAGAGCCAGGACACCTGGCACACGGCACGCACACCCCGACACTGTTACTCATAGGGGATACCCCACACATGGAACACAGCCGGGATTGCCCCGAAGGACCCCCACTATCCCCAGATTCCTCCATATGATGATTAACACAGGCACAATAGGCCAGCACAGGGTAATGGCTAGCAAGAGCCCCCCATGATGCCCCCCCAAGGGATGCCCCCAGAAGCCAGTAAGGGAAGATGAAGGGTGGTAAGGGATAGGACCGGGAGAAACCACAACCCACAGTTGTCCCACCTGAAAGACATAAATAAAGACACAGAAGTATCCCGCAGCGCATGCCCAAAAGAGACCAAAAACCCCCGAACTCACGGACCAAGTAGGACAAGGGCACCAACCGCCAGACCACAGGAGAAAGCGTCAAGCAAACCAGGATCACCGCCACAGCTCCGGGATGAGAAGGGCCCCAACGTGCAGCAGAAGCAAAATGGCGGCGGCGGAGGAACCTTGAGGGGCGGACCGCGGGAGGACGAAGAGCGATCACGTGACCTCGCCGGCGCATCACAGTAGAGAAAAAACGCCTCACAAATATAGCGCCGCCCGCCGCGGAGCGCAGTACAAAGCGGCGGGGCGGCGAAAAACAGTTAAAACACAGTAAAAAAAACAGTTGAATACACAGCCAAAGTACCTTTGCCGCTAACAGCTGCCCCCCCTCCCCCGAGCACACTACGGGGAGGGAGCGAGGAAAGCAAGCAAGCAGCGGCGAGGCCCAGGCCAGGGACTGGGACCTAAAAACGCCAGAACGAGTTAACAGTCCCCAAAAAACACTCACCCCCTCAGAAGCTAGGACAGGAACTCCGCATCCAAAACAGGCTCATCATAAAGCCTATGGCCGGCTACCCTTTGTGGTACAGGGTCTGCGGCTTGGAGCAGCGCTCCTTGAGCACTTGACCCTAGTGCACTTCTACCTTCACCCGATCTATCAGCCGAGGCTGGGAGGCACCGAGGGTCCGGAAACGGGTGGAAATAGCCATGCAGGGCCGCAGGCTTGTTTGCCCCGCTCACCTGCGCAATATAGAGAGCCATCTTCTATCTTCGCAGAATCACTGCAGAGGAAAACTGGATAACTTTATGGTGATTCCGTTTTTATATGGTACCGGGAGGAGCCACAACTCTTCTGCAGTGCACTGCGCCACCTTTTGGCGGAATACCCAGGTGTAATGACTTCGTGAAGCAGGCCACGCCATGCAATGGCATCCCAAATAACCTTGTCTGTTGCTGATGCCCCTTTTTCATAATTTGAAAAGATTTTTGTCTACCACAACCCAACATTGTGGAGCAAGAATTGTGTCTTTTAGCTTAGATGAGACTTACCCAGTCCTCGTTTTTATTCATATTCATATATCTGATGCTTAATATCCCTGTACATGCAAGGAAAACAAACACGCACATACACACACACTCACCTTTTGTCTCCTGCAGCTAATCTGCCTAGCTTAAATTCAGGTAAACTTGCCAGTTCCCAAATTCAAAGGTCTTCCTGCTGACTGGCAGCCTTTATTCACTTAAATGGAGGGAGCATCCCATGGCCTACCAGTGGATACATCTCGTGACTGTGACTGAGGCTGGAGGGGGGCAATCTACACCATGGCTGGTGCTTAGTGGTACAGTGACAGTGTGTGACTAAGTGTGGTACAAGAAAAGTTCTGAAATTTTGAAGAAACAAAACATTCAATATATATGAGATAAAATACCTTGTGCTCAATCCCTACTATCCCCCCTCCTCTGTGTGTTGAGTCTCTGACTCCTCTAGCTAGTATCATGGCTGCAATAGATATCTTTTGAATGGGCATTAGTGAGCTGCATGCCAACACCCCCAGCAATCGCAAGTTTATGGCGCTAAAGCCAGGGCCTCCTATGATGATGTGAGCTCTGGGCAATTGCTCAGTCCCTCCTCCCAACGCTGGTTCTGTCAGGGGAATCGATCTTATCATCTGGTAAGTTTCAATCAACTGGACTAATACAGATCAGCAGCAGGGACAAAAGGCCACTTATACTCTCTAGTAGGTAAGTTATACAAATAAAACATAAATATACCGTATTTTTGCTCCATAAGACACACTTATTTTCCAGCAAAAGCTAGAGGATCATGTCCCTGCATCTTAAGAAGCATAAAAAATAAAAAAAAAACTTGCACTACAGACGCTCCTGTGGCTTTTGCAGCAGCCTACCTGCGAAGCAAGGAAACCAGCTGCTGGTGAGCCTGTAGCTGTCTGTGTGGGTGCATGTGTCTTTGTCTCTGTGCATGTGTGTGTGGAGCGCTGGGCATTGGAGGACTGGCAGCCAGCAAGTGTAAGTTTATCTGCTTCCTGCTCACTGGTCCTCCATTGCGCTCCCTCTTCACACACGCGATTGGGGAGTGGATGCCGCACACTGGTTGTAATAAGGGATGCAGCACGTTTCCTGTAATGGGGAGTGCCACACACTGGCTGTAATGATGGATGCCACACACTGCCTGTAATGGGAGGATGCTGCACACTGGCTATATTGAGGAATGCCAATCACTGGCTGTAATGGTCTCATACTGCCTTTAATGAGAGATGCCACGCATGGAAAGGGACGTAATGGAAAGGGAGTATTTTAGCACACCCTATAGTTAGGAATAGTTTTTTTCTTATTTTTCTCCTCTAAACCCTTGTTGCTTCTTATGGTCAGGTGTGTCTTATGGAGCAAAAATGTGGTGATCAAAAAAAGAATAACAACAATAAAAATTCTAACAAAAGAAATAACATTTCAATTTTTACAAAGAACATAGCAGTTGGGACACAAATGTCTCGGAGGGTTGCTACTGTCTCACCTTCCACTGGCTGCGGGCAAAATTCTTCTGGATTTGCTCACTGACAGATCCATGGATGTCTCTTTCCAGAGCCGTGTCCCCGGAGATCCTGATAAAGACAAAAACATTCCATCATAAGTTATCACATTAATCCCAGTGCAGGAGGATTGTCTGGAAAGGGTCACATACATTCTGGCTACAATTCATACACACACTACCAGGCAATCGGCTTACCAACCATATGCACTTTTTTTTGCCATGATCAGATATGTTTTCTAATAAGGACAATTGCTTTAAACCATAAATTAGAAAAGGGCACTGACTAGCGTTGGGTGAGCCGGAGCTGCAAGGTTTGGGTCCGGGGTTTGGGTCACATTCTGCTATGGGGGATGATTGGGAATTTGGGATGTTCTGTCACACATTCTGCTATGGGGGATGATGGGGGTTGTTCTGCGACACAGTCTGCTATGGGGGATGATGGGGGTTGTTCTGCGACACAGTCTGCTATGGGGGATGATGGGGGTTGTTCTGCGACACAGTCTGCTATGGGGTGATGGGGGATTCTGTCACAGTCTGCTATAGAGGATGATGAGGGTTGTTCTGCAACACAATTTGCTATTGGGGATGATGGGGGAAATCCATCACAGTCTGCTATGGGGGGTGATGGGTGTTGTTTTGCCACACAGTCTGATATGGGAAAGAGTGGGGTCTCTGTCATGGTCTGCTATGCAGGGATTATGTCACTGTCTGCTCTGGGAGAAGATGGGGGATGTTCTGCAATGCAGTCTGCTATAGGGGATGATGGGGGCTGTTCTGCCACACAGTCTGCTATGGGGTGATGGGGGGCTCTGTCACACAGTCTGCTATGAAGTGATAGGGGGTTCTGTCACACAGTCTGCTATGAGGGATGATGGGGGCTGTTCTGCCACACAGTCTGCTATGAAGTGATAGGGGGCTCTGCCACACAGTCTGCTATGGGGGATGATGGGGGCTGTTCTGCCACACAGTCTGCTATGAAGTGATAGGGGGTTCTGTCACACAGTCTGCTATGGGGGATGATGGGGGCTGTTCTGCCACACAGTCTGCTATGAAGTGATAGGGGTTTCTGTCACACAGTCTGCTATGGGGGATGATGGGGGCTGTTCTGCCACACAGTCTGCTATGAAGTGATAGGGGGTTCTGTCACACAGTCTGCTATGGGGGATGATGGGAGCTGTTCTGTCACACAGTCTGCTATGAAGTGATAGGGGTTCTGTCACACAGTCTGCTATGGGGTGATGCGGGGGCTCTGTCACACAGTCTGCTATGAAGTGATAGGGGTTCTGTCACACAGTCTGCTATGGGGGATTATGGGGGCTGTTCTGCCACACAGTCTGCTATGGGGTGATGCGGGGGCTCTGACACACAGTCTGCTATGAAGTGATAGGGGTTCTGTCACACAGTCTGCTATGGGGTGATGCGAGGCCTCTGTCACACAGTCTGCTATGAAGTGATAGGGGTTCTGTCACACAGTCTGCTATGGGGGATTATGGGGGCTGTTCTGCCACACAGTCTGCTATGGGGTGATGTGGGGGCTCTGTCACAGACTGCTATGGGGGTGATAGGGGTTGTTCTGAAACACAGTCTGCTTTGGGGTGATGGGGTGATTCTGTCACATTATGCTATGGAGAATGATGGGGGATGATCTGTAACACAGTCTGCCCTGGGGAATGATGGGAAAGAGAGGCGGATTTTGTTACAGTCTACTATGGGGGAATTCTCTCACAGTCTGCTATAGGGGATGATGGGGATTGTTCTGCCACACAGTCTGCTATGGGGAAGATGGTGGCTCTGTCACAGCCTGCTATGAGGGTAGTTCTGCAACACAGTCTGCTATGGGGTGGTGGGGGATTCTGTCACAGTCTGTTATGGGGGATGCTGGGGGGTTTTCTGCAACACAGTCTGCTATGGGGAATATGGGGGGCTCTGTTACAGTCTGCTATGGGGGATTATGGGGGTTGTTTTGCAATGCAGTCTGCTATAGTGGATGATGGGGGTTGTTCTGCCACACAGTCTGCTATGGGGTGATGGGGGATTAGTCAGTCTGTTATGGGGGATAACGAGGGGTTGTCCTACTACACAGTTTGCTATGGAATCATGGGGGGGGGGGAGGGGTTGTCACAGTCTGCTATGGAGGGTGATGGGGGTTGTTCCGCAACACAGTCTGCTATGGGGATAATGTGATTTGCTCTACCACACAGTCTGCTATAGAGGTGATGAGGGTTGTTCTGCCACACAGTCTACTATTAGGATGATGGGGGTTGTTCTACCACACAGTCTGCTATAGGGATGATGGGGGCTGTTCTGCCACACCATCTGCTATAGAGATGATGGGGGTTGTTCTGCCACACAGTCTGCTATGGGGATAATGTGGTTTGCTCAGCCACGCAGTCTGCTAAAGGGATGATTGGGGTTGTTCTGCCACACCGTCTGCTTTTTGTAACCGTGCACCGACACCCTCCCCCTGTGCTAAGCCTAATTCAGGTGTTAAAATACATCATGCCTGATTCCGGTAGGGGGTTGGACACTGAATGGCAGCTGTAGACCTGAGTGACAGTTGGGCTTTATGAATGACCAGTACAATCATACTGCTGCAGGGGATTGGGTGACAGACCTGCCATTCTTTGCATTCCCACCAAGATGGCTGTGCCCAAGACCCAAGGTTCTCTTTTCTATAAACTCCTGCAATCCTACTTTGCCAGATACAACAAAAATACATCAGCTTTATATATATATATTTCTAAAATTGTAAGTCAGTAAATACATAAATGTGCAAAAGTCCCTGAGAAAGCAGTCAGAGCTGCCATGCTATGCCTCGGGCAGTAACAAACATTTGGCATGAGACTTGACTGAACATCGTTTTTCATCTGATGATGCAACACTAGAAGAGTGTTTGTGGACAGGGATTGATATGTCTGTTCTGAAAGTTGGGATTTCTTTTGCAGATGACATTTATCTTTCTTTCCCTATTCCTGGCCCTCTGCCTCTGCAGTTATCTCTCGCAGGCAACCAAGCAGCAGAGGAGCTGCCAGCACGCAGATCTCACCATGGATGTTGCAGAGCTTGCTCACAGGTCAGTCTCTTCTCCGGATCCCTCTCCAGCAGGTGTCGGATAAAGTCTTTGGCTGGAATGGAAGATGAGAGCGGGTGAGTTGGAAAGAGCTCAAGGCAATTTATCATGAACATTGGAGGTCATTCTTAATATTTGGTGAAGCCAGTGTGACTTCCGGTGTGTATGCTGGTATGGATTGCAACCTGCATCCTGGTGAGCTTTATAGCGATAACACACAAAAAAGTGCAAAAAAAAACGGTCTTTGTCCCACATTTCCCCGAAACAAATGTAGGTGCTTGCACATTTTTAGAGTTCAGGTGCATTATTTATCCAGTGATGTAAGGATTTATTAAAGTTTGGAAATAACAGCACCCTATGGGCTATGCTAAAGATTTCACCATTTTTTTTCTGCATAGCCCTTACCTAATTAGAAAAATGATGTGCCTAACCTGTAAAAATGCTCCATCACAGGTACAGTTAATTTTGAGGGGAAAAAGGTAGAACAATACCTGTTGGACTTTTTGTGTCTAAACGCTAAATAGCTTGCCAAGATGCAGGTTGCAATCCACACCGCAATACACATTGCAAGTCACACGATACTGAGGCTACAGCATTGGGGCAGATCATGAGTTGGTGTTCCTTGCTGGGAGGGTGGCAAGAGTTGCTGTGCTGCCCGGCAAGACTCTTAAAGTTAAATGAAATACATAATTATTACTATCCCAGGACAGGATGGGATTCAATGGGGAGAAAGAGCGAACGCATCTCCCTTGGCCTATCTCAAAGATCGTGCACACAGCCCGAAGATGCAAGGGGTGCGTCCCCATCAGAGCCACTTGCTGAAGTACATAGGCATAGCAAATGGCTCTGGACAAAAGCCCATGCATGCGCCATTGGACTGGGGAAAGTGAGTGAATACCGGCGACCTGGGGGCTTTCACACAGTGGGGCATCCCAATTCAAGATGCCCCGGAGTTTTCAGTTTCCGAGGATGCCAGCCCTGAAGTTTTGTCAAATTAGCCAATGCTTACAACCTCCTAATTCCTTGTATGGCTGCCAGTGACCAATTGAGTTTGCTGAGTGGGCTTGCACATCAAACCTGAATGGTTGCTGGCAGTTACATGACTAGCCACCCTTAGCTGCTATACAAGTTAATGAAAAATTTGTGAGTTAATTTAATTACTCTTTTTTATGGGCACATAACACAGATAGACAAGTGCAGCCACAGTACCAGGGTGCAGTGACATAACTAAATGTGGCTGGGCCCTGGTGCAAACATTAAATGGGGCTCTTTCATGGGGCCCTTTTCCTGCTATTTTAACTCATTTGGATAGAACTAGAATAGAAATACAATTCTGTGACACTCACATGTAGAATTGTTTTCTCTTCTGTATCCATTCCAGGCCGTCAGCTCCAGAAATGAACGGGTTAATTCTTGTCCGGAGGACATGCACTGCAAGGGAGAAAGGTGTGGCTCCTCCCAGCCCTATATACTTCCAGCTGCCCTAACACAAGTCAGTAATTGAAGAGCATTAGCACCACTGGCCAGGAGGCTAAGTCAGCTATGATCTATAGGAGAAAAAATGTTAATCCACACCTTTCCCCACTTATTTTCTTTCTCAATTTCCTGTTTCCTTTTTTTTATTTTTTTTGCTGAACACACTATTTATATATACAGATACATCAGGACTAGGCATTTAATGAGTAGAAAACCGTAATCCAGTGGAAGGGAGGGTCTGACGGCCTGGAATATATGTATAAAAGAAAACAATTCTACAGGTGAGTGTCACGGAATAGTATTTTCTCTCCCAATCCATTCCAGGCTGTCAGCTCCAGAAACAAATGGGACCTCCAAAAGTGCATAAAGAGTAGCCAAAAACAACTGACCACTGTATGTAAAACCTTTCTACCAAAAGCGGCATCCGCCGAGGCGCTAACATCTAGCTTATAAAACTTAGTAAATGTATGAACTGAAGACCAAGTAGCGGCTTTACATACCTGTTCTACCAAGTCCTGGTGCTGAAAAGCCCAGGAAGAGCCAATAGCTCGAGTGGAATGAGCTGTAACCCCGAACGGTAGGTTCCTTTCCTTTGGCAGCATAGGCCCTGACTACTGCTTGTCTTATCCATCAGCTGATGGTAGACTTAGCTGGCGGAAGACCCTTTTGAGGACCTTCGGCTATAATGAATAAAAAATCCAAGTTACGAAAAGGCTTTGTAGCAGAGATATAATATCCTAGAGCTCTTACTACGTCCAAAGAATGAAGGACCCTCTCCTTGGGATTAGCTGGAACCAGACATAAAGATGGTAAAACCACCTCTTCATTAAGATGAAAAGGAGAAACCACCTTGGGAAGAAATCCGGCTTAAATCAGCAGACAGCCTTATCTCTGTGTAATGCGAAATAAGGAGACTTAACCGACAAGGCTGCTAATTCCGAAATCCGTCTAACCGAAGAAATTGAAAAAAGACCTGTGTTGGGGCAGCTGGAAGTATATAGGGCAGGGAGGAGCCACACCTTTCTATCTTGCAGTCCATGCCCTTCATTCGTTTCTGGAGCTGAAGGCCTGGAATGGATTGGGAGAGAGAAAAAAAACTAGACTTGTATTCAGAATATTAATTGTGAACTCTTATGGCCCTGGTGTGGTCGCTACCCCTGCACCCCCTGTAGTTTCGGCCCTTGCCAGGGCCAGGGTTTAGCCGTATGTTACTCCTGTAGGTGCCTCTGGCTGGCTGGACCACACCGGCAGAGCTCATTATTTCATTCCATATCCAGCACAGACCCCTGAGTGTCTTTCCGAAGCTTCATTAGAAGAAACTCTGGCAGATGGAAAGGTCTCTCTCCCTTTACAAGTGATCCAGAAGTTCAAACCACCAGGCATGATGCCTGATGAAAGGGACAGCCACTCGCGAGATGCGCCAAGCCAGAATGATAGTCAGGAACTTTTTTATTATCTTCCTACACAGAGCGAGGGTGAGCAGGAACCAGACATGAAAGCTCTGTTTCCTGAAATCCCTAAAAAAAGCAGGCCCCTAATGGAAATGTTTGGGGCCCCATTCAACTCATTACAGTGCTGGACTGGAGCACTGTGGGCCCACCAGAGAATACGATTCTTAGGAAGATTATGCTTTAAGCTAAAGACTTTAGCTTTAGCTTATGAAATCTGAGTTATTTGCCCAAACAACAAATGTAGCTAACTGAAGCATTACCAATATTCTAGGCAGTGGTGGACTGGGGCCAAAATTCAACCTGGCCTGCCCATGACCAGCCAGTGGCATCTCTACTGCTTCCTGGTCAGTCAACCAGTATGCTCCAAAACTGAGGCTATATCATAAGGGTGAGGACATGGGCTGGGGTTGCTTGGGTGAGGGGATAGAGTGGTGTAGGGGATGGGGGGCTGGGATTGGATGGGAGTGTTAGTAGCAGCCCAGACTGCCCCAAAGCAGTTTGGCCCACTGGGCATTTGCCCTGAGACTCCCTATGGCCAGTCTGTCCCTGATTCTATGTAAGCTAGAATTACTGTGCTAGTTTTAGATCTCCTCTCCTGGTCTAATAGTTGCCCTGGGTGAATACCTGGGGCCCACTAGAGGATCCTTTGTTGATCTGGTGGGCCAGACCGGCACCCTAAAGAACCGAACAGTCAAAAATGACTATAATTCAGCACTACTAGCTAGCAGCGGGCCAGCACGACCCTGTCTGCCCCGCTGCGCATCGCGCTGTTAAAACAAGAAACCCAGCATCCGGATACTCACTGCTTCCAGACCTCTACTGCAGCCAGACTCACACCCAGCACTGATAGGTTTGAGTGCTGCCGCCCTGTTAGGCTGCTCGCGATGACTCTCCCACGTGACAGTTTTCACCACGGCGATGTGCAGCAGGGCATCCCAGGTCAGTTTGTCCCACTGCTAAATAGTACTGTGGAACTATAGTCATTTTTGACTGTAGCTCCACATCAATGTTAGGGGCCGCAGGCCCCCTCTAATTTTGAGTTAGATTTTAAGTGTAGGCTGGGAGGATGAGCCAAAATTTTATTCATTTCTGCTGGTCATGTGTTCCTACCCAGGGGCGGAGCCATAAGGTCTCAAGAGTATGCTGCCCTGAGGATGTTTGAAGAAAAACACACTCTGCATATTAATTTTGGGACACGGAATGAATGCAGGTTGAAGGTGGCAGTATATTTTTAGGTGCATGTACGCTACATATTTTAATTAGGGGCTGTGTATGCTGAGGGGACACTCAGTGGAAAAAACGCCGGGATTGAGTTTGGGTCCTTAGCTTTAGGGAATCCTGATCTGGTAAGCCCCACTGGGCATTTGGCTGGGTTGTGAAACCCGAGCCAGTTGCCCAGTATACATACCCATAGCGCAGGCATGACAATCAGCTTCCTTGGCCATGCATATCAATGTGTGGCCAAAGAAACTGAATGGTGGCTTATTATTGAGCTGCTGTTGCACCTAGACATTTCCACTTTGGACTGACAGGACTGACAAGCACTGGGTTTAGTGGGGCAAACATTTAATGATGTGATTGGATAAAGTTATGTCTGCACTATAAACAGGGATCCAGTACCTGATTCTGAAATATCGTCCCAGTACGGTGCATCAAATTCATACTCGGCCTTGATGATCTGGTTGAAGAGCTCGGAGTCGTTCTCATCATAGAAGGGGGGGTATCCACACAGGCTGCAGGGAAACAGGCAAGTTTCACATCTCTGAAATGCCCTCCCCCACCCAATCCGACACTCCACAACTCTCAAAACCTTCAAAGGTTCCCTTAAACTTACCTATTCAGACAAGCATATAATCTGGCTTAAGCATATTTCTAAAGGGCATATGCCACAAAGCACAGTACTGACTGTTTGTGATCCTTCCCCCTCATCCTTTAGACTGTAAGCTTGCAAGGGCAGCGCTCTCTTTCCTATTGTATCTTGTATTCAGAATACCGTATTCATTGTAAACTCTGTAACATTGCATTTGTAATAGTATATGTACTGTATGTTTCTACCCTGTCTGTAATTACTACTTTGTACAGCGCTATGGAAGATGACAATCATTTTATTAAAGCAATGCAAGTGGCATGCTGGTACCAAATTTATTACCAAAAGTCATTTGGCTGAGTTGGTCCTCTTTAAGATATGTATTTAGGGGCATCTTTGGGATGCTCCACAGTGTGAAACCCCCCTGGTTTCCCATACACTCCACTTAGTCCCCATTTCCACGGTACATGTGTGTGGCATCTCCTGTTCTTGAACATCTGGCAGGTCGGTCCTTGGCTACAGTTCCCCCTAGTGGCAGAAATCAGGCTACAATGAGCTGCAATGTAACCCAAATGTATCCCCTTAAAGCAGACCAAACCCTCTTCTCCCAGCCCTAGAGACTTAGGATGCCCTAAGGTGTGTGAAACCCAAGGGATCTTAATACTTGCTCCTGTGGTGTATGTGCAAGCTTTCGGCAGCATACCCAGCACCCCTCCATCCGGGGCACACACCTACACCATAGATATCTAAATGACTGATTGCAGTTGTAGTCATCCCACAATCCATTCTGCGGTTAGCATTTGTCAGCAAAATATAAACAAGAGTATTTGTATCAGGTCCTTTTCTTTAAAAAGGACCTGTCCAGAGGCTGCAGCCTCACTCCTGCTGCATGTGCTCCCTGGCCCCTGGAGTCTGGTCTATAAAAAGCTATTGTTGGGCAGCTCTATTTGCAAGGGGTCATGATGGCTGCAGCCTTGCTGATGCACAGGGTGCATGGAGGTGGAGCGGAGCCTGATCTTTAGAACGGGTTACTTATCAAGCACCAAACCTACAATCCACTGCAGGGGGACTGATAGGAGCATCCTTTTTATTTCACAACAACAGATGACTTAGAATAAATCTGTCAATGTCTCATTCCTCTCAGAAGAAAATTCATTTTGGAGACTGAGAAAGATTGGTCAGCAGAATGGAGACAGTTCTATAGGGTTTATCATGGAATGCAACATGCTGGTGAATGAAATATGCAGCCCCTGGCAGCCAGCATGGGGCAAACAGAAAGCAGGCTAATGTAACCCTTTGCCTTGAATGGTGTAATCTGCCCTCCTCTGCAGAGGATGGTACATGTCCTGCCATTTAATATTTTTCATTCAGTGCTGGCAAGAGAGACATGATACCTTCATTGATGAGGAAAGACGACACTGTGAAAGTGCCTTTGTCTTTAATATGTCACTGAGTGCCGACATAGCAGTATGTATCAATGTGCATCAGTAAGTACAATGGCTATCACTGTGTATCAGTATGTATCAGTTTACAGTATATCAGCAACTACAGTGTGTATCAATGTATATCAGTGTGGACCAGTGTGTATCAGTAAGTACAGCACAGTGTATATGTTATGTACAAGGTGTATCACTGTGTATTACTAAGTACAGTGGGTATCACTGTATCAGTATATATCAGCGGGTAGTGGTATGTATCTGTAAGTACATTATGTATCAATGTGTATCAAGGTGTTTTAACAGGTATCAGTGTGTATCAGTAAGTACAATACAGTGTATATCAGTTTTGTACAAGGTGTATCACTGTGCATCAGTAAGTACAGTGTGAATGTGTATCGTCATATATCAGCGTGTAGTGGTATGTATCTGTAAGGACATTGTGTATCAGTGTGCATCAATGTGTATTAACAGGTATCAGTGTGTAAAAGTAAGTACATTGTGTGTTAATGTGTATCAGTGTGTATCAATGTATGTTAATGTGTACCAGTAAGTACAGTGTGTATTAGTGTGTATTAATCTGCATCAGAAAGTACAGTTTGTATGAGTGTACATCATTAAGTACAGTGTGTATCAGTGTAGATCAGTAAGTACTGTGTGTATCAGTGTAGATCAGTAAGTACTGTGTGTAGCAGTATATATTGAAATTGGGGGTACTTACAGTATATAGGAGATGACTCCGAGTGCCCACACATCCACGGCCTTCCCGTATGGCTTCTGTTCCAGGAGTTCAGGGGCTGCAGAGACCAGAAACAGAGCAGAGAGGAGGCGATGACATGTGCTAATATAACAGTGCTCAGGAAAGGAGCCAAGATTTCCAGATAATGATACTGGGATCTAAAGAGGACCTGCTGTGAAATAATCAGAGTCTTCACTTGTAAACAAACACTGCAGGCAAATTTTGTGCACCCAGCTGCTTCTGTGTTGCCGTGCTCGGAGCTGCCCACTTGATCGGCGATGTAGTGCTTAGTCTCCCTGCCAGTGTCATGGCTCCCTGGCACCTAGCATTGCAATATAAAGTACTGACAGGGTGGGAAATGGCATTGCCAGGTACAGGCAAACTTTGTTTATCTGTCTCTTTGCCCCATCTAATCCTCCCCCCACTTGCTCTGCTCAGCACCATCTATCCCTGTCTCACCATCTCGCTCCCCCAGTTCAGCCCCATCCATTCCTGTCCCCCCAGCTCTGCCCCATCCATTCTATCCCATCCATTCCTGTCCCCCAGCTTTGTCCCATCCATTCCTGTCCCCCCAGCTCTGCCCCATCCATCCCTGTCCCCCCAGCTCTGCCCCATCCATTCCTGTCCCCCCAGCTCTGCCCCATCCATTCCTGTCCCCTCAGCTCTGCCCCATCCATTCCTGTCCCCTCAGCTCTGCCCCATCCATTCCTGTCCCCCAGCTTTGTCCCATCCATTCCTGTCCCCCAGCTCTGCTCCATCCATTCTATCCCATCCATTCCTGTCCCCCAGCTTTGTCCCATCCATTCCTGTCCCCTCAGCTCTGCCCCATCCATCCCTGTCCCCCCAGCTCTGCCCCATCCATTCCTGTCCCCCCAGCTCTGCCCCATCCATTCCTGTCCCCTCAGCTCTGCCCCATCCATTCCTGTCCCCTCAGCTCTGCCCCATCCATTCCTGTCCCCCAGCTTTGTCCCATCCATTCCTGTCCCCCAGCTCTGCTCCATCCATTCTATCCCATCCATTCCTGTCCCCCAGCTTTGTCCCATCCATTCCTGTCCCCCCAGCTCTGCCCCATCCATCCCTGTCCCCCCAGCTCTGCCCCATCCATTCCTGTCCCCTCAGCTCTGCCCCATCCATTCCTGTCCCCTCAGCTCTGCCCCATCCATTCCTGTCCCCTCAGCTCTGCCCCATCCATTCCTGTTCCCCCAGCTCTGCCCCATCCATCCCTGTCCCCCCAGCTCTGCCCCATCCATTCCTGTCCCCTCAGCTCTGCCCCATCCATTCCTGTCCCCTCAGCTCTGCCCCATCCATCCCTGTCCCCCCAGCTCTGCCCCATCCATTCCTGTCCCCTCAGCTCTGCCCCATCCATTCCTGTTCCCCCAGCTCTGCCCCATCCATTCCTGTCCCCTCAGCTCTGCCCCATCCATCCCTGTCCCCCCAGCTCTGCCCCATCCATTCCTGTCCCCTCAGCTCTGCCCCATCCATTCCTGTTCCCCCAGCTCTGCCCCATCCATTCCTGTCCCCCCAGCTCTGCCCCATCCATTCTATCCCATCCATCCCTGTCCCCCCAGCTCTGCCCCATCCATTCCTGTCCCCCCAGCTCTGCCCCATCCATTCTATCCCATCCATTCCTGTCCCCCAGCTTTGTCCCATCCATTCCTGTCCCCCCCAGCTCTGTCCCTATCCCCCCAGCTCTGCCCATCCACCCCTGTCCCCTCAGCTTCCCCCCATCCATCCCACCCCATCCATTCCTGTCCCCATCTATCCCTGTCCCCTCGGCTCTGCCCATCTATCCCTGTCCCCTCAGCTCTGCCCCACCCATCCCTATTCTCTGTTCTGCCCCAACCATTCCTGCCCCCCCAGTTTTGCCCCATTCATCCCTGTCCCCTCAGCTCTGCCCATCCACTCCTGTCCCTTCAGCTTCCCCCCATCCATTCCATCCCATCCATTCCTGTCCCCATCCATCCCTTTCCCCTCAGCTCTGCCCATCCATCCCTGTCCCCTCAGCTCTGCCCCATCCATCTCTATCCTCTCAATTCTGCCCATCCACCCCATCCCCATCAATTCCTGTCCCCCCAGCTTTGCCACATTCATCCCTGTCCCCTCAGCTCTGCCCCATCTATCCCTGTCCCCTCAGATCTGCCCCATCCATCTCTATCCCCTCAGCTCTGCCCCATCCATCCCTGTCCCCTCAGCTCTGCCTCATCCATCCCTGTCCCCCCAGCTCTGCCCCATCCATCCCTGTCCCCTCAGCTCTGCCCCATCCATTCCTGTCCCCTCAGCTCTGCCCCATCCATCCCTGTCCCCTCAGCTCTATCCCATCCATCCCTGTCCCCCCAGCTCTGCCCCATCCATCCCTGTCCCCTCAGCTCAACCCCATCCATCCTTGTCCCCTCAGCTCTGCCCCATCCATCCCTGTCCCCTCAGCTCTGCCCCATCCATCCCTGTCCCCTCAGCTCTGCCCCATCCATCCCTGCCCCCTCAGCTCTGCCCCATCCATCCCTGTCCCCTCAGCTCTATCCCATCCATCCCTGTCCCCCCAGCTCTGCCCCATCCATCCCTGTCCCCTCAGCTCAACCCCATCCATCCTTGTCCCCTCAGCTCTGCCCCATCCATCCCTGTCCCCTCAGCTCTGCCCCATCCATCCCTGTCCCCTCAGCTCTGCCCCATCCATCCCTGTCCCCTCAGCTCTGCCCCATCCATCCCTGTCCCACCAGCTCTGCCCCATCCATTCCTGTTCCCCCAGCTCTGCCCCATCCATACCTGTCCCCTCAGCTCTGCCCCATCCATTCCTGTTCCCCCAGCTCTGCCCCATCCATCCCTGTCCCCTCAGCTCTGCCCCATCGATACCTGTCCCCTCAGCTCTGCCCCATCCATCCCTATCCCCTCAGCTCTATCCCATCCATTCCTGTCCCCCAGCTTTGCCCCATCCATCCCTATCCCCTCAGCTCTGCCCCATCCATCCCTGTCCCCTCAGCTCTGTCCCATCCATTGTTGTCCTCCCAGTTTTGCCCATCCAATCACCGGCCTCCCAGCTTTGCCAATTCATTATTCTTTCTTCCAGCTCTGGTCATCTACCCCTCAGCTCTGCTCATCCATCCCTTCTTCCAGCTCTCTCCATTCCTCCCTGCCCTTCCTGTTCTGTCTATCCATCTCTCTTCCTTACAGCTCTTCTCCAACCCCCCCAGCCCTATCCATCCATCATTGTTATCAGACCTTATTGCCAGTAACATTTTGGGCCCTAGTCCATCCCTGTATACAGCCTGCACAGAATGCAAGGGGGGGGGGGGTTAAAGCAGTGTACCAAGGGCCAGGAATGTAAGTTCTGTGGTGCCAAAAAAAGCTCCTTGTTTTCTTCCCAGTGCCCGATAGGATTTTTGGGGTGGGGTGGCGGGGGGCAAGTGACCTTTTCTAGTTTTGCCCGTGTGCTGATTTCTAACTATCCACCCCCAGCGAACAGCCCTTGACCCGGACCTTTACAAGAAGTGGTTGAGTACCCCTGGAATAGACTGTCACCTCATCCAGACCCTTTTCTGCAATTCACTTAATCCTCTTCTAACACCCCCCTTAGCTCCTGGCCTTGCAGGTTTACCACCATCCTCCCCCTATACCTGGCCATATTGTACCCTCCAGCCCAAGTCCTGACCTTGAAGTTCTATAACCTCAGCCTGTTGGCTGGGGAGCACATTCTTGGCCCCTATTATACTAACGTTTCAGTACCATTTCTTTCAGAGTAGAAAAACCCACCCTTACCCATGATCTTTTTACAAATGCACTTGTTGACTGGCTGGGGAGCACGCAGGGGACAGGGCTCAGGAGCTCAAGGGTTGCTCATGGGCAGACCGGTGCCTTTAATCCCGGGCTGATGTTTGGCTCCCATCCACCCTTGCTCATGCTCTGTGTTATATGGAAAGAAAGACGATTCACAGGAGCTCAGAGCCCCATCCAGCCATTAGTGAAGCTTCCAGCTCCTAGTCCCCCTCACTTCGATTAAAAAACTGGGTTTCTGGGTTCTGCTTTCCCCACGCCTCTCTGTGGTGCAGGAACCTGGCCTTGGTTACATTGTTTCTAGGAGCTGGGTTTTGGGTTGGGGTCTGCAGTGCAGCAGGCATAGACATAGATGATGACAGTTCTTACCAACGTAGCCTGGTGTCCCACAAGCTGTGGCCATCATCCCACCATCTTCAAACTTGGACAGGCCAAAGTCGCTGATCATAATTTTGGAGTCTTCAAAAGGAGTTGCATATAGGAGGTTTTCTGGCTGAAAGCAGAAGGGGACAAAAGCGGAACATATTGGATTTGTATTTACCATAATATTTTGCTAGCCATTCTGATTTTTGATATTTTGTATTGTATGTTCTTCTATTGGAGGTGGCCATCTGCATATGTCTGCCAACAATCTATTATAACTGGTTTGTTTTTTTGTCATTCTTAATGCTTTAATGCAGTTTATTGGTTTATTGGATGTTTCCTTCCTTTGGGATGAATACTAACTTGCTGTGCGCTGAATAAACACTGGAAAGTTTATTCTGAACTTCTTCGTAGTTATGTGTTTACAGAGTTGGGGCTCCCTTTCCTGTAACTGATAGAAAAATCTTTGGAAGTCCTCAAGTCCTAAAAGTTAAGTTTGGCTGGAATTCTGTTTTAAACATGACATACCAGGCTGAGATTGAATGAGGTCCCTTGCAATTACTTTTTAAAGGAATTGTCCAGGCTAAGTGTAACAGCAAGACCTGAGTAAGGTGGAAAATGAGAGAGGTGAAAAAAATTGAGAGAGAGAAGGAATGAGGAAATATGGAAATATGGGGAAAGAAGGCAAGTTGAAAAGAGGGGGAAAGGTGCAAAAGGAATATGGACATAAAATATAAAAGATGAAATGTGAAAAAAAGATGAAACACAGAGGAAAAGGAAGAAATTGGGAGAGATGGAGGTGTCACATAAATTAGATAAAGACAGAAGGAAGACAAGTAGGGACAGATAGGAAACAAAGTGGAGAGAATAGGATTGATTCAGCACCATATTTTTTTACTAATTTTTTTGTGAGTAAACACTTTTTCTTATGGGTTTTTCCCTAGGTGCAATTCAGCGCTATATTTAGCTGGGCAAATATTTAAAAAAATGCACAGCTAAATATGGTGTTTAATTGCACCAAGGAAAGAAATCATGAGAAAAGGTGTTTACTCACAAAAAAGTTACTCACAAAAAATACGGTGCTGAATCAACCCAAATATGAGGGGAAGATGGAAATGTGGGAAAAGGGAGAACTGAGAAACCAGCTAGGAGCTTTCTCTCTTAAAGTGTGTCTAAATGGCATCTACTTACAGAAAGTTTGGGATGGCGCCAGGGACATAACTTGAGGGGGTGCAACTGATCCGGCTTCCAGAAGGTCAGGGGGATCCCATCATTGTTGATCCTCTACCTTATTTTTCATTTTTGTGCTCGCTTGGCATAATTTAGATAAAGGAAGCTTCATTTATCTCTTATTTCTCTGTCCTTAGTTTTCTAGCTGCATCCAAATAAGTTAAAAACTCATAAAAAAGCTTACTATATGAACTATGATGGGGACCCATTTAATATTCACACCAGGGCCCCATCACATTTAGCTACTCCACTGGATGGCGTCCTGCGCAATCACACCTGTCACACACCTAAAAGCTGTCTGTGCTCAAGGATTTAGGTAGAAGCTCCATTTTGGGGGTGCCCCACAATTTCTCAGAAGAGCACCTTTTTTGGGGACATCCTTCTTGCGACTTACCTTTAGGTCGCGGTGCACTATCCCCATATTGTGTAAGTACTGTACAGCATCCAGGATCTGGCGAATCAGCTGACTGGCATCCTTTTCTGTGTAATATCCCCTTTCTATGATGCGATCGAAAAGCTCACCGCCTGTGACCCTGAAATGGAGATGTCATTATTGCTTCTTTTGTACCAGAACCTTTTAGTGATACGCAGGATCAGACAGTGATGAAGAGGATAAAGAATGCACATTCTACAGAGACTTGATAAAGTAGACTTAAAGAAGATATAAAATCAATGTAAAAATAATTCTTATATGTCTGGATTATACCCAGCTTTATTAATTTTCTATACTGTAAGCTCGCAAGGGCAGGGCTCTCTCCCCTATTGTATCTTGTACTCAGAATATCCATTGTTAACTCTGTAAAACTGCATTTGAAATAGTCTATGTATCGTATGTTTCTACCCTGTCTGTAATTACTACTTTGTAAAGCGCTACGGAAGATGATGGCGTTATATAAATAAACAATAATAATAATAATATAGTAGCCTCACAGAGCAAGCCATTCTGAGGTTCAGCACATAACAGCCTAACAACCCTCCACCTATGACCATCTACACCAAGCTCACATAAACAGCTTAAAACACTCAACACTTCCCACGCTCAACTTATATCAACAACTCTCAACCCATGACCACCCACAGCAGCAGCATGTAACTCTGACCCAGTCAACTTCAGATCAACCACGATAGGCATCTTGCACTAGCCTATCCCACTCGACAATCAACATCTGCCATTTGACAAGCACATTATTATCATTATTATTATTGTTTATTTATATAGCGCCATCATCTTCCGTAGCGCTTTACAAAGTAGTAATTACAGCCCCGAAATTGCCAGTGAAACATTGCCTATAGAAATCTATGGGAGATTTTACATGATGGACTCTCCACTAAAAAGTCCAGCATTCAACTTTTTAGCCATAATTGTGGAAAATTGTGATTGCAATCCTGATTTCTACTAAAACGCCAGCAATCGCTAGTACACAGGCAATTGCTTTAGCGATAGCAATTATCACTAACGTGTCTGCTCACTACATTGTGAAAGTATCATAAGAGACATCAACCACATTTCATAGTTGACTTCCACCATAGCCTGCCATCCTCTAGCTTAATCAACTCCTGATTATCCACACTCCATTACATTAAAGCTCTAACCTGTTCTAATGACCACCCATATTAGTTTCACACCAGTAGCTTACAAACAGCTATGCCTTTATTCCATGACTACCCAACTCCACCCCTCATAACGCTGGCCTGAAAACAACCCCCTCATATTTACATCTACATAGTGTACACACTGCAGAGTGTGAGTGCTGGGTGCAGAGGGCTAAAATCCAGATAGACATTTGTGGTGTAACAGGAACTGGCTTTACTGGAACATGCATGCAGTAGGAAAATGTCCCCTTAAAATGGAGGTGAACAAAGATGGGAAAAAGTCATAGAGCAGAGCTGAATATACAGGAAATACAACAAAGCAGAAAATTGCCTATAAAGACTACAGTTAAGCCATCTAGTGTCCTAACCTGTCATAACTGTAAACTGCAATCAATTTGGCAAAAGTCAATCTAACAAGAGTTACTTACAGTTCCATCGCCAAATAAAGGTGAGTAGGACTTTCATAGATATCTTGTAGTGAAACAATATTTTTATGATTCATCCTACAAAGATAAGAAAACTAACATTAACAAGTCATATTGTCATTTAGTCATTTAGAGGCTAGAGTAGCTAGGCTTTCTGGCACCCAGGGCAAAGATTCAAAATGGCGCCCCCACCTGTGCCCAGGCTCCCCTTTGGCTCCCCCCCCTTACCTGCTGCACCCGGGGCACGTGCCCTCCCTGCTCCCCCCTAGCGACGCCCCTGCATGTGTGTCTAACTAAACTACTTACCAGTAGGGAAGAGAGAGAACCCCCCCTCCCCAATGTTCGGGTTCAGCAAGTTCAGCCGAACTTTGAAATCAATCGGGACCCGAACTTTGGGGGGCAATCCTGCCTCCCCCAATTAAAAAAAAAAAATATATATAATTGTGACAGTGAGTGTGGCAGGAGGGCGCAGATTGTGCAGCAGGAAGCACTGCTGAGCCCCACAATCCCAGTCCAATCCAGGGCGGAATTCAGTTCAAATGGTCCACGGCAGGAGCCACAGAAAGATGGCTGCCACTCCCATGAGTGAGAACACTTCTAGCGCCAGCTGGCAGTGCTGGTGGCACTAGGAGTGTCTTCACTCATGGGCTCAGGTAGGTTGTGCAGCAGCTTCCTGCTGCTGTATCCTGTTGATGAAGCTGGTTGATAAGATGCTCAGCAGGCCATCAACCAGCTTTTCAATTTTCGAGCCGGAAGCCAATCTTGAATGCAGACTTCCGGCTGAAATCCGTGTTTGGGATTGGGAAAATGAACTGGCAAAGTTTGGTACGATCCCAAATTTTGCTGTTCGGTTTCGCTTAACAGAACTTACCAGTCATTGATTATGAAACAAGCCTGCCAACTTCCAAAAGACAAAGCCCTCAAACCATAGGTCAACTGTATATGATAAAACAGGTGGCCTGTAGACTGACATGCATTGAATGCAATCAAAATCAATTTGACTTGATGAGTTGAATGGTTGGAAAGGAGTCTTGCAGTGCTCAATCAGGGTTGATTTATCAAAAAGATTGTTTGTGATACAGCTGAGCAAAATAATGATTGACAGTGTGCCTGGGCCAGATATTATCCACCACTGTGTTATCTTATCGATAAGCTGAGCTTAGTGATTGATACATCACTTGATCTAATTTCCAGACAACAGCCAGCCAGTAGCTCAACATGTATCCCAAATCAGGATAGGATGTTGGGGAGTAAATTCCCTTTGACTATTTATATGTACTATATATATATATATATATATATATATATATATATATATATATATATACACAGAGCCAGCTCCAGGTTTATGTGGGCCCTTGGGCAGCATGGTCTCAGTGGGCCCCTTGGTGGTGAAGAGTCGCATCACATCACTGAGGGACGTCCCAAATCTGGATGCCCCCTAAGGATCTGGCTATTTGGACCAAAACTCCAAAACCAAACCCCTTTAAACCTGACCTCGGAGTCTAAACAAATCTAGATTCCTCTGATTTTGGATGCCCCTGTGTGTGACCCCCCCCCCCCTTTGTTCATTACTTACCTGGAACTGGTGAATGCACTGTGGGATCGCCAGTTTGAGTTAATGGTCAAACCAGGTTCACAATAGGGGCATCCCAAATTGAGATGCCCCTGTAAAGCGGACCAAAACTCGGGTGGAATTGCTTGTATAGTGGGTATGTCAGCAATCCCAGGGGGTTTCACACAGTAGGGTATCACAGATTGGAATTCTCCAGGGATAGGAAATCAGCTGGGGAGGGCAACTTAAAAGCAGAACAAATCTAGCACTTCCTCCCCTGGAATCTAAATCGAGATGCCCCGTTGTGTGGAACCCGAGGAGATGTTGGCACCAGCTGTGGCAGTGCCCTTCCAGTCCGCCACCGGTCAAGCGCCGCCGCACACACCAAAGGTCGGCCTTGTCAGTGGGCCCCTGGAGGGTTGGGCCCCCGGCAGCTGCCCCGCCTTGCCGGGTGCTGACGCCAGCCCTGTATATATATATATATATATATATATATATATATATATATATATACACCGGTATATATATATATATATATATATATATATGTATGTGTATAGTGTGATTCCACATTTAATACCCATTTAGTCTTTATTTCCCCAATCCCTGAAATTTTCTGTACATAATTGTACAGTGGGCGTGTAGAAAAAAATGGACAGTGCGTAATGTAATCTTTCCTGGGAGACCAGATACACCGAGTTCTGAGGTTTCCATAACAACCTTGAAAGTTCTGCTTTTGGGCACAAGTATGAAGAAGCTGCAGAACTGTCTAAAAAGATGAATTTTTGATCAGATAACAGCTTTGCGAACTGGTTCGAATTTCTTTTCCTTAATGGAGGATACGCTGTTGCAAAATCTGACAAGCGTTAAAGGAAAAGTCAACTTTCATTAATAAAATGAGATGCCATTTATCATCGCTGAACAAACTGTATGCTAATTTCATGTATGAAAGATGACTTCAGAATGTATTGGCCACGGAAACATTCATTTTCCTGCAGATACAAGTACGTGCCATTCATTGATTCTCAGCCTGCTCACACCAATGCAGAAAGCTTTGTATGACATTTTTGGCATCCCTGTGCTATCTTTTACTGTAGGTACTGTAATAGCAGAATTTTCTGCCAGGTGGAAGGTGACCTATAGCAGTTCACTGAGTAGAGTGCTGGGCGGGAGACCCACCCCAAAAACAGGAGAGCATCTACTATGTGATAGGTTGGCCGCCATCGGGGGGTGCAGGACTGGTCTCCCAGGCTCAAGTATGAAGGGGGGGGTCTGTGTGCGCCCCCTTAAACACAGCCGCGATAAGCTTGTGGCAGTGACATACACTGATCACTGTGTAAAAAACAAAAGCAAAAGCAACCCCCCACCTCCAGTCACCAGGTAGTCTCAGCTCGTCTCCTAGTCTTACCTCATCACGTTTAGCCGCATGATTAGCCATGCCCCTATTATTCAAGAGCTACTTTCCCGCCAAAGAAGTCCGGAAGTCCGGGACTGAGTGAGCAGTACAGACGGTGGCGGGATATGGGAAGGGTTTTTTTGTTTTTCTATCCTGGTTGCTTAAGGGGCCCCTGTTATGGAACAAGAATGGGGGACACACAGATGGGCACAACTAATAGGGTCCCGCAGGCAGGGTCACCATCAGGAGGGAGGGGCGGGTCCAGTGCTGCATGACAGGTTGGGTTCAGTTTACTGGGTAAGGGAACCCCTTTCCGCACCCCATTGTGGAACAAGAATGGGGGAGCACAGTTGCGCAAGACAGGTTGGGTTTAGTTTACTGGGTATGGGGACCCATTTCCCCACACCTGATGGCGCCCCCGTTATGGAACAAGGATGGGGGGTACAGTTGCGCAGGACAGAATGGGTTTAGTTTAATGGGTATAGGGGCCCGTTTCTCCACACCTGATGGCACCCCCGTTATGGAACAAGGATGGGGGGTACAGTTGCGCAGGACAGAATGGGTTTAGTTTAATGGGTATAGGGACCCGTTTCTCCACACCTGATGGCGCCCCCGTTATGGAACAAGGATGGGGGGTACAGTTGCGCAGGACAGAATGGGTTTAGTTTAATGGGTATAGGGGCCCGTTTCTCCACACCTGATGGCGCCCCCGTTATGGAACAAGGATGGGGGGTACAGTTGCGCAGGACAGAATGGGTTTAGTTTAATGGGTATAGGGGCCCGTTTCTCCACACCTGATGGCGCCCCCGTTATGGAACAAGGATGGGGGGTACAGTTGCGCAGGACAGATTGGGTTTAGTTTACTGGGTATGGGGACCCATTTCCCCACACCTGATGGCGCTCCCACCTTATGGAACAAGGATGGGGGGCACAGTTGTGCATAACTGATGTGGCCTCGCAGGTTTGTACATTTGTTTGGCAGTTTTGAAGCACTTTTCTTTAGGTCTAGTTGCTATTAGTTGTTTGAGCTTGTGTTTTTTTTAAAACAATACATTTGCATTGCTTTGTTCTACTTACTGTTCTTGTCATTTTTTTACTATATTGTTTGGAATTACAAAATGTTTACTTTTGCATTTCTTTAGTAAACCTTACAGAAGCAGGTTTGCACTCATTTTTTTTTATATTTGCACTTTTTTCCATTTTTTTATTTCCATTTCTGTAATACATATCACAGAAGCATTTTTAGACGGATTTCACTAAATATCTTTACAATTACACTTTAAATTTTGATTGAAACGTCAAGATACATTTGTTTTATGCTCACAGTTCTTTAGTAAATGTTGCAGAAGCACTTTAAAGTGGACTTTTGACTATCCTGGGTTTTGGTCCTTTCCCCGTGCTAATGGCCGGCACGGGGACGCACCCTGTTAGAGGGTGGCGGAGGACTCGGCCGTCAGAGCTGCTGCTCTAAGACGTGCCATGGGACCAGGAAGAGGTGAGCTGGGTTCGGGCGATCGGGGGGGGGGGGGGGGGGGGTTTCACACAGCATTTCACACTGCCCCCAGGGAAAGGACCAAAGCCCAGGATAGTCATAACTATTGACTATCCTGGTTTAGGTCCACTTTAAATTTGCAGGAACCTTTTAAGGGAGTTTGTTATATTTGCACTTTCAATTTTGATGGTCGTCTGTGAATTACACTTTTTGATTTACGGTCACAGTTCTTTAGTAAACTTTGCAGGATCACTTTTAAGTGGTTTGCGCTAAAGCTCTCTATATTTGCATTTCAATTTCTTTTATTTATTTAGCAGTGTATTACACTCCTTTTTCTATATAACAAAAGTTTTAGACACTAATAGTCTGTGTGTTCTTGGGGAAAGGGAACCGTTTTTTTTTGTATAGTTTTACTTTACAGCAAGAGAAAAATGTATCCACACAAGTCTGGATCCCAGGAGCCCAAGGAAATGAAAGGGATAGAGCAAGAAGAAGAAAAGGTGAAGAACAAAAATGTTATCTTGCAGTTTTTAAGCCGCAAAGCACTTGTCAGGCGGCTGAATGTGGTGAATCATCGCAAGAAGTGGTCTCCTGAACAGATAAGCGCATTTATTCTGGCTCCATACTGGCTATCAACACTTTAGTTGTGGCAGAGAAGTCAACATCTGAAGACGCACCAAAAGCAGTCCTGACTCCAGAAGCTGCTTAATTGCAGAAGTCAACATGTGAAGAAACACAAACCGACTCCAGACACTGCAGAATTTGAGGAACCATCTTGAAGCAGTGTTACCCATTGCTCTGTTGAAAGTGAATTATTGGAAGCACAGGGCAATTTGGAAGATTTGAAAACCCAGCAACTTGGTACAATGTACTCTAGGACAAGCACACGGATTTTGGGTTCTGCGTTAATAAATTAATATAATAATATATATATATATATATATATATATATATATATATATATATTATTATATAATTAATAAATTGAAGGAAATGCACATACAATGGATAAAGATGTTGATGGACATTCATTCAGTGAATAGAGACTGGCTTAGATGGAGAATGAGCAAACAGGTTTTGTACTGTATAACATGTTTGGCTTTTTCCACAGAGTTCACCAGTAAGGCTTTAAGTATTCTCTGTCGGAAAGAAGGCTTTGATCTCTCCAAAACTAGATGGCATCAATTGTATGAAAGACTCCTAGAGAACAAAAGTTCAGCACAACACCCAAAGCATTCCTGAAGTTGGTGCACTCTTCAGAAATCCATTATTGGATGTGGTGTTGATGCGGAAATACACTCTTCTGGTGACAAGGCTTTTGGATGTTACTTTATACTTAGCATCAAGAAATCTTGCATTCAGTGGAAGTAGCCAAAGAATTGGAGACATAAAAAATGGAAATTTTCGTGGCACCCTGGAAATTCTAGCTCGCTATGATGTTCATGAGCATTTAGAGAAAGAGAAAGTCAAGCCAGGAAAAAACTACCAGCACATTACCTTTCTTGGGCCACACAGAATGAGTTCATCAATCTTTGTAGAAAACATGTCCTGGATTCAATCCTTAATGAAAGGAAAGAAGCAATTTATTTTGCAGTCATTTGTGATGCTACACCAGACATTACCCACACTGAACAGAATGTCTTAATCTTAAGGAATAGCAGCTGGAGCATTCAAGAGCGATTCCTTGAGTTTTTCATTTCTTCAGGAGGACGCGAGAAGAAATTGCTGACTTGATCATCTCAAGACTAAGCCACTATGCAACTGATCTTAAAGATTGCAGAGGTCAGAGGTACGATAATGAAGCAAATATGGCTGGCTGAAAAAAAATAGGTTCGATCCAGACTCCAGGAAAAGTACCCTGAAGCAATTTTCTGTCCCTGTGCTGCTCATACCTTAAATCTTGTGGGTGATCATGCAGCTGCAAGCTGTCCAGAAATGAAGGCTTTTTTTGGAAACGTTGACAGAACATATGTTCCCTTCAGAAGCAGCCCTTATTGGTGGAATACCTTGATTGAAGAAGTGGGCAGTTCTTTGCATGGTGTAAGCGACACCAGCTGGAGTGCAAGAATTGAAGCTGTCCGTCCAGTTGCTCAAAAAACTGCCAAGTGTTCTTCTAGCATCTGAGAAGATCATCACATCTGTGAAGTAAACACCTGAGGCACACTCAAATGCTCAAGGTCTTTACGTATACTTTTCTTCGTTTAAAGCAATTCTTGTTGCAACCATTTAAGTGAAAGAGCTGCAATCTTTTGAGGAACAAAACAAGATTTTACCATCAAGATCTGTTTCCATTGATATTGGAGCTGCCAACATCCAGTCTCTGGAGAAATGCAGTTAATCTGGGATAGCTGGGCCTGCTCTTCGATCAGAAGCCAAACTGGTTGCATGAATATTACCGCAGAGTTGATGAATGCACAGCAGCTTTGTCAATCAAGTAGACAACAGAGTGATCCAGAAAACAGCTTTAAAGCCAATGTTTTCCTCGTATCGCTGGGATTCATAATTTCTGACCTGGTCCAACGATTTAAGTCCATGCAAAATGTTTGCAAGTTGTTTGTGCCTATCTTGAAACTGAGAGCACTCCATGATGAAGAAGATCTCCGAACATCAGCCCTCAATTTGATTGCTGCATATCGTAATCGAGTCCTTACTGGCTCAACTTCAAAATCTAAAAAACTTCTATGAAGCTACATTTCCAGAAGACCTTGGACCACTGAATCTGCTGAATCAAATTAATGATCTACAGCTTCAAGGAATATTAGGTCAAGTGTGCATTGCTCTTAGGATTTTTCTTACCCTTCCCCTTTCTGTGGCAGAAGGTTGCAGGGCATTCAGCAAATTGTCTCTGATCAGAAAAAAACTACTTGAGGATGACAATGAGTGAACAGCAATTGAATAACCTTGCCATCCTCTCCATTGAACATGAGCTTGCTAGACAACTAAACTTCATGGACCGAATTCAAGATTTTGCAAGCCAGAAAGCGAGAAGACTGTCCAAACGCAACTGTTTATTAATAAAGGAAATGTCATTCATAGTCTTTGGTTTGCAACTAGTCCTTGTATGAGTTTGTTTACATTTTTGTTTATGCAGCCTGATTTTTTGTTTATTTTTTGTTTGTGTATTTTAACTGTTTAAACTTTTGTAGAAACAATGTCACTACTTTGTGTTTTAATAGGTTTGTTTGTATTTTTTGGTTTGTTTTGCTTATATATGTATGTGGTTTCAGATGTGCAGAAATAGCAGGTGTCTGTCTCAGGGTGAAGTTTAATGTTTTTCTACTGGTGTCCAGTAGACACACATTTGAAGTTTTATGTGCCCTTATATTAAAGCATATTTTGAGGTGCAGTACAAAACAACCTTTACACTTTTTACAACTGTTATTTTTTAGACCTGTTATTCTTGGACTTTTATTGTTGTGTTTTTTTCTGTCAACATCACATGATTGTTTTGGGTTATTAGTTTTACCTTTTGACCAAATGAATTAACTAAGTGGCTCTTAATTTTTCCAAGAAATTAGTCACATTAAAGAGGACATAGGACCTAAAATAAAACTTCCCTGGCTTATTTATCAATGCATTAGGTTAGGTTAGGGCACTGCTAAAAGAGCCTTGATGTGGTAGCAGACTTAAAATCTTTTGGGCAAATCTAATTTTTTTTTGTAAATTTAAGCCAGAAAAAAGATTGTATTTATACATTTGTAGAATCAAACCAGGGAGGGGGGGGGAGGCAGACATTGCGGCTGTACGGCACCCCAAAATTCCTAGTGGCGGCCCTGGGTTGGGGTGTAGATAATTGACATCTGTTAGAATTAGGAAGGTCTGATATTGGGTGTAGGGGGTGGGGTTCTTCTCAAGCCCTGAGGTTTTCTGTCTGTCACTTATAGGAGTATAGGCAACTTTTTCTTAACTGCAGTGCATGACACAACGGACCTAACTCAGTAAGCTTGCCATAAAAAATATCTTGAAAATAAGGGATGAGATACAATAAGGCATGAATGAAGAAAGAAAAGTGTTTAAAGCGGATCAAAACCCTTCTAGGGAACCCTGTGCCCTCTCCCTCTCACTTCAGGTGATGTTGCCTCGGTGGTGGAAATTTTGTGATCAGTGATCTGACAATATTGCCGGATGCTGTAGGCCAGCCAACTGGCCGCATCTGATTGCTCATCCTCTTGCACCCAGCCATTTGGGGAGTACAAAAGATCCACTCACTATATAACTTAAAATTTACTAACAGGCTGATTCATTAATAGCGCCAGGTAGCGACAGATGAGCGTCAGTAGTGTTATTTTCACAGCGCCCGCTAGTATTCGCTGTGCTTGGCCGCTGTTCGGCTGTTGACAGCGACTCAGTCGGTGTGCGGTAATGTTGAATACGGGGTTAGGAGTCGCTGTTTGACAGGTTCCGCGCTGTATGGGAGCGCATGACAGCGAACGGCCATAGCGAACGGCTCCCAGCATATTCATTAACAAATCACGCTCCAAAAATTCTCGCGCTGTGAAATGCTTGTTTAAATTCCAGAGAATATGAATACATTAATATCAGACCTGTAATATCAATTCTGCACAATTTTTTTTTTTTTTTTTTTTTTAAGCTTAAAAAAAATATCTAACATTGCAGAAGTGATCACAGAATTTTTGATGAATATTATGAATTATGAATATTTAAAGATTGCTCCATTGAAATGCATTGGAGAGCGCCAGGTAGCGAGAGGTCATACCTGTCGCTGTTCAAGGTCGCTCGCTGGCGCTGTGGGGTGAGGCTGGAATAATGATGAATGAGTCGCTATCTGGCGCTCTGTCAGTCGCTAAGCAGGATCGGCTTGATAAATGTGTGATTGCGGAGGGGAGCCAGCGTTCTTGTGGCGGTGAGCGTCATTACCGTTCGCTCACCATTCGCTACCTGGCGCTATCCCTTGTTAAATAAGGGGCTAAGGTACCCACACCAGACATTTGTGACTAAGGGAGTACAAAAGGTTCACTGATTGTAAAACTCCCAAAATTGACTAAAGTACTTGCCCAGGCATTTGTGAATGGCTGATGTGGGTATGCAGAGGAGTAGGGGTGCGGGCAGCAGTGTGATTGCGAACCAGCCAGAATCAGTTAGTCTGTGTGTAAAGAGAACCTGTCAGTATCCCTAACCCACACTTGCACCCATACAACACCTCAGGGTCCCAGAAATACCTGCTCCCCAACACACTGCTGCCTAACTGGGTGCAACATATGTACCATAGATTTCAACGCACCAATCAAACCCTAACTGAATATATATTTTTGTACTTTTGTACCACTGAGCTTTAATCCATTGAGAAATCTGTTTGCCTTTAGACACTACACTTTACAGTTGAGTACATGAAGAGGATGTCCATATTGCCACATATGAAGAAGTAAGCGGAATCTTTATTTATTAATAATAATGATAATAATTTTTATATATATAGCACCATTATCTTCTTTATCTTTATCACTGTTGTCTTCATTTATCACATAAACTTTTATCACTGTTTATATTGCTACTATTGGTCATTAGACATAAGCCCAAACCTGACAGCCTCCCCCTGTGTGACCTCCATGGGAATGATTGCGCTATACCCCTTCTCCGGCTGGCCATCTTTATTACCATGGATAAGTACATCCATATGAACTAGTAACACCTCCAAGAGAAGGTATTTCAAATCCTCCAGATGTCTTTGCAAAGCTCGAATCTTTGTCACACTCTTTATAATTTAAAACACATAATAAAATGTTACCAACTCCCCAGGCATAGAGCATAGCACGTCTTTGTAATAAATATGAAGCTTCCTGCCCCTAAAGAGGATAATGAAATGTTTAAACCTGGCATTTAGCAGCGGATCTGTCTGAACCCCCATCCTGCACCCCCGCTGTGGTGCAGTCATGCACCCTGTTATTATTGAGCGTCTGACGAGAGCTTGATCGGGTTCAGTATCTTAGTCAAGGCCAGGCAGGGACATAAAAAAAACCTCAACAAATAGTGATCGATCATAACGCTTAGCAGTATTACACTTTTAGATGAAACATTAATTGCATGTTGTCCATACATAATTCACCTTCTTATTGAAAATACGAGCAGGCATTTAATAATGCTGCTTTAGATGAAAATGCCGGTGCTGTCTTGTGATTTATTAGTGCACAGCCGTATTTGCATTTAAACTGATCTAGAGATTGGGGAAAAAAACAAACAGGTTCTAACTGCAGTCCACATACTTAAAAGTCAAATGGCTAAATCAAAAGTTGTGGCATTCGACTTAGTACCAGAGGTTTGTTTTTGTTGCCCCCCCCCCCCCAAAGGGCCAAATAAACCCCTCTTAACTCATTAGATACCCTTAAACTAAATAATTACCTTTATTATTGCACACACAAATCAATACTGCTTCAATTAATAAGAGAATGCCCTGACCAAATAGAGACCTTGTCTTTCCATAAGAAAACAGAGGGCCAACATTTCCCTGAACATCCCAATCAGGAAAATACTCCCCCAAAAATGCCCCTTCAATCCAGTGGAGACTTGTCTCACTTAATGAAGACCTACTTAGTTCATAAAAGACTTTCTCCAATCATATAGACATCATTAATATATAACAAGAAAATCATCTTCAGACAAATGAAGGCACCTTCAATAAAGAATCCTCCCCAGGCAAATATTTGGTAAATTGATAAAATTCTGCACAGGAGGAGACTGGGACCAAAAATTAGCACAGGGTTTGCCCCAATCAGCCAACCAACTGCTGTTACCCACCCCTAGAGTTCTTCCCAGCTGATCTACAAGAGTGCTTGTCACCTGAGGCTATAGCACTGCAGGAGTAGATTATGGTCAGGGGTCGATATGGCCACTCTTATAACAATGGGGTACCAGCCCAGTTGGCCCCATTATTTATGTGAGAACCAGTCAGTCCCAAAAACACCCCCTTAATCCCACAGAGCTCCCGCTCATAGTCCAACCAAATATCCTTGTTATTCCATGAGAGCCCCTCAAGCCAGAAATGTCCATTGGACTCAGATGAATCCACCCTAAAGCAAGATGATCGCCTTAATCATTAAGAGACCCCCCCCAATGGTCAAACCAATGGTCAAATGAAGACTGAAAATGAATCCACCTTCAATATACTCTATGGCAAAAAAAAGGCCCCAATCCCCTCTATACAAGCTAATCCTAGTGTACTGCTCATGAAGGCCTATGAAGAAATCCACCCCTGGTTAGCACTATTTTAGTACATGTGCTCTGCGCAGACGCAGGGATCATTTATTCTTCTTATCTACTCATTCTAATTGTAACTTACTCGCTTGTAATTGCCCTTCTGACCTAGATTCTATCTATTCATTGTAATTAAATTAATATACAATTTAATCTTATGCTGTTCTGTTATCTTGATCCAGGTACTCTCACTTGTCTATGGTTCTTAGTTATATTACATGCTACCAGGCTGGCTTCTGGCCCAATATAATCCAGCTGATGAGGTGTATCAAACAGAGAAAGTGGCACTACTATGGGCTAGCAGGGCTCTGTTCACTGGTGGTAGTGAAAGGGCACCGCAGATGGTCAAGGTCTGTATTAAAGTGGACTAACAGTCTATTAAAACCTATCTGTCAGCATATTCCTGCACCCGCTGCGCTGCACAATTGGCTACTTATTTGTCACACACCTGTTTTCTTGCCCAAGAAATAGAAGCCAGGACTTGCGACTTCCTCATTCAAGGGCTGCAAATTCCGCACAGTTCAGGTGGTTGTGAATGTTGGTTGTTAGCCTGCTTTGACCCTTGCTAGTCATCGCGAGATGCCACTGAGTGTCCATGCTGTGGCCGGCAGCTGCTGAGTAATGACATGGGCAACACGGGGAGCCCGATTTATTAATAGCGCCAGGTAGCGACAGATGAGCGACAGTAGCGTGATTTTCACAGCGCCCGCTAGTATTCGCTGTGCTTGGCCGTTGTTCGGCTGTTGACAGCGACTCAGTCGGTGTGCGGTAATGTTGAATACGGGGTTAGGAGTCGCTGTTTGACTGGGTCCGCGCTGTATGGGAGCGCCTGACAGTGAATGGTCATAGCGAACGGCTCCCAGCATATTCATTAACAAATCACGCTCCAAAAATTCTCGCGCTGTGAAAAGCTTGTTTAAACCCCAGAGCGCTGGCGGCGATGGCTTAAAAGTAGTTTTTAACCCCCAAACATCCATATTTTTTCATTTAAAAATTAACCAAGTTTTTCTAAACATTTTGTAATATGAATACATTAATATCAGACCAGTAATATCAATTCTGCACAATTTTTTTTTTTACATTTTTTTACCTTAAAAAAAATCTAACATTGCCGAAGTGGTCACAGAATTTTTGACATTTTGTAAATAAAAAAAAACATTAATATCAATTAAATATGAATATTTAAAGATTGCTCCATTGAAATGCATTGGAGAGCGCCAGGTAGCGAGAGGTCATACCTGGCGCTGTGATGGGATTAGCAGCGGCGCTGTTCGTTGCAGTCGGCTACATGATGAATCCCGCGCTAGCTGACGCTCTCGCCGGCGCTAGCCTCATTTAGCGTGATAAATGCGTGATTGTGTCCGCCGCCTGGCGTTCTGGAGTCGGTAGCCGCCGATAGCTGGCGCTACCTGGCGCTAGTGAGACACTACCTGGCGCTATCCCTTGATAAATAAGGGCCTTAGTGTACTCAGCCAATCATGGCTGCTTATGTACTGTCAGTGCCGCCCATAAGGAAATCTTACTCCACAGCAGCAGCTGATCTCTCCGCCCATTCATTTACTACAAATGGTGCTGTCAGTGTGTTTATTGACATGGCGGCAGTGGTGGTGGGCAGGAAGGAGCCCCTGCACTTTTGGCATTTTGGCGGTCACCAGAGCAACAGCAGCGGAGGGAGCCCCTGCACTTGCTCTGCTAGAACACATTGGACACATTGCGCATGCCCAAACCAGCTTCCGGGTGGAAAAACTATGAAAATTTTAACAACAGGTTCAGATAATCAAGTGAGACACATAAATCATGATTAACATGCCAAATTACAACCAAGGGCATGAGCTTGATGGAGGGGGTTAAATCAATATACAGATAATCTATATATATATATATATATATATATATATATATATATATATATATATATTGGTCCACGAAAAGGTATCACGTGATCTCAGTGACAGTGATGTCAGCTGGGGCCATGAGGTACGGGTTTCATCACAAGCCAGCAAGGTTCTCCACGTAGCTGATTCTTACCCTCTATGAGGTTGTGATTCAGCTTGTATGTGACAAGAATTTATCCAAGTTCTGGCCACACCATTTCTGTGAAGAGCAGCACAGTATACACCAGCCCCATGACTTGTTTTCCAACACTCTCTAGAATGTCTTAGCAGTGAGATCTCTTTTCAATGGAGGATCAACAGTAAAAATTGACTTAAACTGGACCAACACAACAAACAGTGCTTAGATGGATCCATCCCCAGGACAATTCAGATTGCTGCACATAAAACCCAAAAGCCATCTGCCAAAACTAGATTTTAATGCCACACAGTCTCATTACTGTGAGTAATTCATCATTCATGAGGACTCCATGTTTCAGCATCTAAATTAGCACATTTTACACAACTCCAGCCACCTTAGCTTATAGAATGTGTAGCTACTGGATCATGGAAGCCAATGGCGTACATACAATAGAGGAAGGGAAGGATGCTGCTACTGGGCCCCTGGAAGAATGGGCCCCACTAGAGATTTCAGCAACCTCCCCTTCCTATATTGCATGTACACTACTGCGGAAGGGTGAAGCAAGGCGAAATCACAATTCAAAAGATGCAGGAAGAGCGGCATAAAAGGGGGCTTTGCTGACAGCGGGAGCTAGCCTGAATAGGAAGAAGGAAGTTATTGAGCTGAGAGCAGCTCCTGGCTGGCCAATCAGAGAGCTGAGTCTGGCTGGGCAATCACAGCACCAAGGAAGCCGGCCAAATGCGGTAGATAAGCCACCAGGGGCATAGATACCATAGCGGCAGTGCAGGCACCTCCCCCCCGGCCCGTGGAACATGGGGGACCGGCACAACCTATAGATAGCAAAATTCAGGTGCTTGCGGTGGCCAAGGGCATGGTGGAGTGCTAGTTGGCAAGAGAGGAGGGGGAGATCAGCTCATGCAGGGTAAGGAAACCATGATGGAATCCTATTTGTGACCAACTGTCCAGTTACAGCATTACGGGGGTGGGGGGTCCAGTATGATTTTTGCTATGGCTCCCTGTGAAGTGTATGTACCCCTCTGATGGAACCTATATTCATACAGCCGGCAATACATATTTTTTGGACAGTTATTGTTTCCAAATGCAACCGAGAAGGGGTGAGTTTAAACCACAACAAATTCATACGTCCATGATCAGCCTGGAGAGTCATGGTCAGGAAACAGCTGGATGCACAATATTGTTGCAGTTCAGAAAGCCCTTTAAGAGCCTCAGTGAGCAGCCTTCAGTTCAGCATAGCTAAAGCCAAGCTGCTATATTATTCTAAATGTGGTGCTATTTCCTGGCAGTGTGCCCGTCATGTACATGAACAGATACAGGCAATGCCAATAGAAATAGCAAGGGGAATGCAAATGCAGACTAGGTGCTCTCGTCAACATTGGCGACCTACACCACTTGCTATCAGGGGCAGCAACTGATATAGTTATTTATGAGAGGTCCACACTAGACTTTCTGCCAAGGGGCCTCCACCACACATAATCCAGTCCTGCCTACCACCATTTCCAGGCATGACACAGCGGGGACACATACGCTGGCCAATCAAAGAGCTTTGTCTGGCTGGCCAATCGCAGCACCAAGGAAGTCGGTCAAATGTGGTAGCTAAGCTACCAGGGGAGTATATAGCATAGAGGCAGTGCAGGCCCCTAGCATAAAGGCAAGTAGCAAAAATACTCACCTTATTGGCCCTCAAGAACTATTTCTTTCAGCTGCCCAGTAGCTCCTTTGAGCAGAACTCCAATCCAGTCACCCAGAGCCATCCTTTTTTTTTTTTATCCAGGGACCCTTTTTCCCTTACCTTACAAACAATTTTTAAAGCGGACCAAAACCCACATTTTTAGCTAGCATCCCCTGAATTGCTCCCCCATGAGGAGTACCTTTTGCCAATTTTCACTGCTACATTCTAAGATAATGGCGTCAGTTATAGATGTAAAGCTCCACCTCCTCCATTTAATGCCACTGTTGTGTGTGGTAATTATGTCATTGCCACACTTATGCAATGATTGATCGCCTGCTAATTTACAGAAAGGGACAGCAATAGAAAATTGTTCCAGGATAATTCGAAGAGCTACAATATTTCTTTCTAGTTCTACGCCCTAAGAAGGGAGTATTAACAGGGGCTTTGGCCAATTATATTGCACAAGTTCAGTGGGTTTTGGTCATCTTTAAGAGAGTGAAAAAATGGTCTAACAATAATAAATCCATATGAATGTGCTGGATATCAGGATGAGGGGTCAATTATACACCCAGCACCATAAACATTTTAGCCAAGCTCCTTTCTCTCTTTTACTGGAAGAATAAATAGGAGATGGTTGTAAATGTATCATTCTGCGTTTATTTGGGAGGACTGCTAAACTCTAATAGCCTGTCTTCTAAGCCAGCCTGTGTTTAAATAGCAGCTTATTGTTATTGCAATTCTCTGATGTGTGCACTGCTTTGGGCAGGCTGGCACAGGAGACAATCAGTGGAATCAGCCCTATAAAAGATGGAATGTTCAACAATCTGTCACAACTTGTGAGGAATATCACATTTAGGGCCAGATTTAACAAGCTCTATCTACCAGAATATGCCTCATAATAATAATTATATAAATTATATTTTACACTACTCTGATTTGCACCTCTGCAGACTGGGCTTCATTAATATAGCCCTTAATATTACATCTATGGCCTGCTCATGGCAGGTCAGGAACAATAGATCTCAGTTAAAATGTGCAGCTCAAGCCCATCGAGTGCCAGAGCAGGACGCCTCAGCCTCAAAGACTCCACGCTGATAGCTTTCACACCTCATGCAGCCAACTCAGATCCTATCCACACTGGCAGGAACAACCCTTGCTATTAGCTGTGCTGGCAGTTTTGCAGCCACAGTGTGACCATAATTTCAAAGAGATTAATGAAATTGCTCTACGCCTTAGTCCTTAAAGCAGACTAACACACTGTGTGGCACCGTTGTTGAACCCCACTGCTAAATGGCAATCTGGGGGGCATCCAGAATGCCTATAAAGCTCACCTTAACCTCGCTCCACTGACGAGATTCCAGTGCTAACTTGGGCAGGACATTCCGGCGGCCAGAACATCACTGCCCACTTCAGCACTGGGCAGGCAATTTCTCATTGGTGGATCGAGTTTAAGGTGAGATTTATGGACGTTCTGGGGGGTTATGTGTGGGGGGGGCTCCCCAGACGTTGGGGACCAAAACCCGCACTGTGCAGGGTGTTGGTCTGCTTTAACTAGTTACATCTTAATCATGATCTAGAGACCAAAAGGCACATCTGCATGAGTCTCTTGTCAGTCTGGTATCCTCTGATACGGAGATATGAGAAACTTTGGTCAAGAGTTACATAGGTCATCAGTGTTTGGGTTCATAGTGTGACCAGAATCCAAGCTGGGTCTGTTGACGCCAGAACTAGCTTCCTATGATTTTCCGACAGAAAGTTACCCATATTCGTTTTAGAAACTAATTTCTGGGAAGTGGTAGGAAATCAAGACCCAGGGGGGGAAGGACCAACCAAGTGTTTCAATGTCTGGAGAATGGAGACCTGGGCTGTCCTTCCCGCTGAGGAGGTTATGCCCTGTATTGCCGGAAGGGGCCAGGAACAAGCAGAACACTTAATACCACTATCTACAAGGACCACAACGATAACTGACATACACTTTATCTGCTCAGTTCTGATTCTACCTAACAGTTGTATTTGCCTATCACCCCTGTGTATATATATCTATTCATTATATGTAAATTGTTTGTCTAGTGTGCCCTTAAGGCGAATACACAATATAATCTTGAGCTTTAATTTTATCTGCATCCGTGCTTTTGGTTTCACAGTTGTATACTACAGGGGCTGGCTTCTGGCCCGATAAAACCCCATTAGCTGTCTGGGCTATCTCATACTAGAGCTGGTATTTCTAGGGGAGGGCAAGCAGGGCGATACCTGAGCCCCAAAACCATTAGGGACGCAGTTATCCCAGCCATCCTGTTTTCTGCCCAAAAGTCAGGGCCACTGTTAATGGGGCAGACCATAAGACAGCCCCCTCATCCCCCCATATTGAGCTCAGTCATGGTAGAGGAAAGAGGCATAGCATGGTACATACTAGCATAGAACAGCAGCAGCATGATAGGATGGGTGAGGAGGGGGCAGAATTTTTTTCCTTTTCACACTGAGCACTATTTTTCCTTGAATGGGCCCTGCTTTTGGTCCACTTTAATCGGCCAGCCCTGAAGTATTTTAGACTCCAGGTCAGCCAAATACCTGCTTGGTCTTCTTTAATGTAGCATGTCACTTTCCATGGTTCTCTGCCTTTCTTTACCTCACACAGTCACTTTTTACAGTCACTGGCGAGCTGCAATCTGGCAGTGTAAACTGGCCACCAAGTTAGTGGCTCTGGGCAGAAAATGTGTTTGTGCACCTGGTTTAAATGTTATGCCACATAACATACCCGTGACTGCCCCAGCCCTGTCCCACATAGATAACAGCGTGGGAAGAGGGGACAGGACAGACTCTTGCAGGCCAAATCTGATGACACTCCGGGCCAGATTTGGCAAGCGGGCGAGAGTTTGGCACGTGTGCTCTAGGGGCTGCAGAAGGTCAGATTTTGGTTTAAATGAAGAGACCATACTACACCGTACCAAATGTCTCCGTGATGTTGGGCAGGTTCACAAGGCACGATCCTTCACAGCCCTGAATATCATTCCTACCAGCAGTCAGCTTGAGTGTCTAAATATCCCCTTCTTTTACTATCCAGCACGTTTATATGGATTTTCAGTATTGGTCAATTTTGTGATACAGCTTCTTTAAAGAACCTTAGAGTCTCGTCCCTAAACTAAGTCCCCCAAATCAGTGATTAATTGTGCAAATTAGTCCAGAACCTTTCTTTTACATATAGAGATCTTTTGTTCTTTGTTAACAGGAAAGAGTTGCAAGATGTTGGAAATGTTCTTCATAGCAAAGTTTAGTGTACTAGTGTCGGGTTTCTTTGTACAGTACTTTATTTGTTTTACCAGTGCCGGTTACTGGCTATTGCCCAAGCTTTAGTGAAGGATTTATAAGCAGGCACTGAATTATAGATAGCCTCATCCAGAGCTGTTATTTAGGCCTTTTGCCCCTTAATAAGCGGGGTAGGCATGCAGTAGGTAAAGTCACAGAAGGAGTGTATTATCTCACCCAGGATGTTAATGTGCTACTGCAGTCAAAGGTAATTGTTACACCATTGTGTCGGGCTACATTTGGCTCTGTCCTAAACTGTTTTCTGTTTCTAAATTGAAGAAGAAATGGCTGAGATATCAAGGTTTACACTTTCTCCTCATGATGTCTCTTCTGAAAAAAGTGGGCGTGGCACTTGGAACTGTGATGCCACATAATAATCAGCAATGTGATGAATCTGGAGGTGGAGGGAGGGGCAGGAGGAGGGAGGAACCAGCAATCCTGACCCACTCTGCTGAGTGGATTAGGGGACAGGATGACTAGGATAATGTCTTTGGCTGAACCTTTAAACCTCTGTATCTTGGCAATTTCTGCTTCAATTTAGGACAGTGCCAAATGTAGCCCGACACAATGGTGTATCAATTACATTTGCCTACAGTAGCTGGATGAGGTAGAGGAATCCAGTAAAGCTGTTCTGCTCCAGGGTTGTTAGAGCAATATTTATATGGGCCTGGATTTTTATGGAACAGAAGGTAGGTTTGGTAGTGGAAACTGCAGTTCCCTCCTTTCAGGATGAATTTTACCTTTCCACTTTAGTCCACATGGGTGGCTGAGATTAGCCCATTTGCTGGGCTAGAAAAGGGCTGCAAGCTAAGCAGTCAGGAGGAAGCTGAGTGATGAGACAGAGCCTGTATCAGGATCTAAGCCAGTGATAGAGATTCTGCGTGCCCTCTAACTTTGGACTTACTTGACTGGTGAGGAAACCTATTTTCTGGATGGGAAGGATTTATGTTGCAAGGGGCGGGCTGGCCATATGGCATACCGGCAGGGCCATGACTGGAGGTGATTATACAGCTTGTCATCTGGGGCAGCATTTGGATGGGCCTCCCCAGCTGTAGCGTGGGAACACCCCCCTGTGGATAATGGCAGCGTCCGGGGGCGTTCCCTTCTCTACATTGCTGAAGTGAAGATGGTGAGCGGGGTAGTGGGAGATCGGCGGCATCGGGCTCCAGAGAGACCAGGGTGGGAGGGTATGCAGGGGTGAGAGACAGCCGGTGATTGGGTGGGTGCGCTCTATATCGAGACCAGTGTTCCAGCCTGAGGTTGGGGGGGGGGGGTGTTGCTCTCGTTTTGTATGTATGTGTCTCGTTCTGTGTGTCTCTCTCTTTCTGTGTGTGTGTGTCTCTTTCTCAATTTCTGTGTGTGAGTGTCTGTACTGAGGGATGCCCGCAGTGTCTGTACTGAGGGATGCCCGCAGTGTCTGTTCTGAGGGATGCCCGCAGTGTCTGTACTGAGGGATGCCCGCAGTGTCTGTACTGAGGATTGCCCGCAGTGTCTGTTCTGAGGGATGCCCGCAGTGTCTGTACTGAGGGATGCCCGCAGTGTCTGTACTGAGGGATGCCCACAGTGTCTGTACTGAGGGATGCCCACAGTGTCTGTACTGAGGGATGCCCGCAGTGTCTGTACTGAGGGATGCCCACAGTGTCTGTACTGAGGGATGCCCGCAGTGTCTGTACTGAGGGATGCCTGCAGTGTCTGTACTGAGGGATGCCCGCTGTGCCTGTACTGAGGGATGCCCGCTGTGCCTGTACTGAGGGATGCCCGCAGTGTCTGTACTGAGGGATGCCCGCAGTGTTTGTACTGAGGGATGCCCGCAGTGTCTGTACTGAGGGATGCCCGCAGTGTCTGTACTGAGGGATGCCCACAGTGTCTGTACTGAGGGATGCCCGCAGTGTCTGTACTGAGGGATGCCTGCAGTGTCTGTACTGAGGGATGCCCGCTGTGCCTGTACTGAGGGATGCCCGCTGTGCCTGTACTGAGGGATGCCCGCAGTGTCTGTACTGAGGGATGCCCACAGTGTCTGCACTGAGGGATGCCCACAGTGTCTGTACTGAGAGATGCCCGCAGTGTCTGTACTGAGAGATGCCCGCAGTGTCTGTACTGAGGGATGCCCGCAGTGTCTGTACTGAGGGATGCCCGCAGTGTCTGTACTGAGGGATGCCCGCAGTGTCTGTACTGAGGGATGCCCGCAGTGTCTGTACTGAGGATTGCCCGCAGTGTCTGTACTGAGGGATGCCCGCAGTGTCTGTACTGAGGGATGCCCGCAGTGTCTGTACTGAGGGATGCCCGCAGTGTCTGTACTGAGGATTGCCCGCAGTGTCTGTACTGAGGGATGCCCGCAGTGTCTGTACTGAGGGATGCCCACAGTGTCTGTACTGAGGGATGCCCGCAGTGTCTGTACTGAGGGATGCCCGCAGTGTCTGTACTGAGGGATGCCCGCAGTGTCTGTACTGAGGATTGCCCGCAGTGTCTGTACTGAGGGATGCCCGCAGTGTCTGTACTGAGGGATGCCCACAGTGTCTGTACTGAGGGATGCCCGCAGTGTCTGTACTGAGGGATGCCCGCAGTGTTTGTACTGAGGGATGCCCGCAGTGTCTGTACTGAGGGATGCCCACAGTGTCTGTACTGAGGGATGCCCGCAGTGTCTGTACTGAGGGATGCCCGCAGTGTCTGTACTGAGGGATGCCCGCAGTGTCTGTACTGAGGGATGCCCGCAGTGTCTGTACTGAGGGATGCCCGCTGTGCCTGTACTGAGGGATGCCCGCAGTGTTTGTACTGAGGATTGCCCGCAGTGTCTGTACTGAGGGATGCCCGCAGTGTCTGTTCTGAGGGATGCCCGCAGTGTCTGTACTGAGGGATGCCCGCAGTGTCTGTACTGAGGGATGCCCGCAGTGTCTGTACTGAGGGATGCCCGCAGTGTCTGTACTGAGGGATGCCCGCAGTGTCTGTACTGAGGGGTGCCCGCAGTGTCTGTACTGAGGGATGCCCGCAGTGTCTGTTCTGAGGGATGCCCGCAGTGTCTGTTCTGAGGGATGCCCGCAGTGTCTGTTCTGAGGGATGCCCGCAGTGTCTGTACTGAGGGATGCCCGCAGTGTCTGTACTGAGGGATGCCCGCAGTGTTTGTACTGAGGGATGCCCGCAGTGTCTGTACTGAGGGATGCCCGTAGTGTCTGTACTGAGGGATGCCCGCAGTGTCTGTACTGAGGGATGCCCGCAGTGTCTGTACTGAGGGATGCCCGCAGTGTCTGTTCTGAGGGATGCCCGCAGTGTCTGTACTGAGGGATGCCCGCAGTGTCTGTACTGAGGGATGCCCGCAGTGTCTGTACTGAGGGATGCCCGCAGTGTCTGTTCTGAGGGATGCCCGCAGTGTCTGTACTGAGGGATGCCCGCAGTGTCTGTACTGAGGGATGCCCGCAGTGTCTGTACTGAGGGATGCCCACAGTGTCTGTACTGAGGGATGCCCGCTGTGCCTGTACTGAGGGATGCCCGCAGTGTCTGTACTGAGAGATGCCCACAGTGTCTGCTCTTAGGGATGCTGCAGTGTCTGTTCTGAGGGATGCCCGCAGTGTCTGTTCTGAGGGATGCCCGCAGTGTCTGTACTGAGGGATGCCCGCAGTGTCTGTACTGAGGGATGCCCGCAGTGTCTGTACTGAGGGATGCCCGCAGTGTCTGTACTGAGGGATGCCCACAGTGTCTGTACTGAGGGATGCCCGCTGTGCCTGTACTGAGGGATGCCCGCAGTGTCTGTACTGAGGGATGCCCGCTGTGTCTGTACTGAGGGATGCCCGCTGTGTCTGTACTGAGGGATGCCCACAGTGTCTGTACTGAGGGATGCCCGCTGTGCCTGTACTGAGGGATGCCCGCAGTGTCTGTACTGAGTGATGCCCGCTGTGTCTGTACTGAGGGATGCCCGCTGTGTCTGTACTGAGGGATGCCCGCTGTGTCTGTACTGAGGGATGCCCACAGTGTCTGTACTGAGGGATGCCCGCAGTGTCTGTACTGAGGGATGCCCGCAGTGTCTGTACTGAGGGATGCCCGCAGTGTCTGTACTGAGGGATGCCCGCAGTGTCTGTACTGAGGGATGCCCGCAGTGCCTGTACTGAGGGATGCCCGCAGTGTCTGTACTGAGGGATGCCCGCAGTGTCTGTACTGAGGGATGCCCGCAGTGTCTGTACTGAGGGATGCCCGCAGTGTCTGTACTGAGGGATGCCCGCAGTGTCTGTACTGAGGGATGCCCGCAGTGTCTGTACTGAGGGATGCCCGCAGTGTCTGTTCTGAGGGATGCCCGCAGTGTCTGTACTGAGGGATGCCCGCAGTGTCTGTTCTGAGGGATGCCCGCAGTGTCTGTACTGAGGGATGCCCGCAGTGTCTGTACTGAGGGAAGCCCGCTGTGCCTGTACTGAGGGATGCCCGCAGTGTTTGTACTGAGGATTGCCCGCAGTGTCTGTACTGAGGGATGCCCGCAGTGTCTGTTCTGAGGGATGCCCGCAGTGTCTGTACTGAGGGATGCCCGCAGTGTCTGTACTGAGGGATGCCCGCAGTGTCTGTACTGAGGGATGCCCGCAGTGTCTGTACTGAGGGATGCCCGCAGTGTTTGTACTGAGGGATGCCCACAGTGTCTGTTCTGAGGGATGCCCGCAGTGTCTGTACTGAGGGATGCCCGCAGTGTTTGTACTGAGGGATGCCCGCAGTGTCTGTACTGAGGGATGCCCGCAGTGTCTGTACTGAGGGATGCCCGCAGTGTTTGTACTGAGGGATGCCCGCAGTGTCTGTACTGAGGGATGCCCGCAGTGTCTGTACTGAGGGATGCCCGCAGTGTCTGTACTGAGGGATGCCCGCAGTGTCTGTTCTGAGGGATGCCCGCAGTGTCTGTACTGAGGGATGCCCGCAGTGTCTGTACTGAGGGATGCCCACAGTGTCTGTTCTGAGGGATGCCCGCAGTGTCTGTTCTGAGGGATGCCCACAGTGTCTGTACTGAGGGATGCCCGCTGTGCCTGTACTGAGGGATGCCCGCAGTGTCTGTACTGAGGGATGCCCGCAGTGTCTGTACTGAGGGATGCCCGCAGTGTCTGTACTGAGGGATGCCCTCAGTGGCTGTAATAGGATATGTCGCAACATGCCTCTGTAGGATGCTCCTCATTCGCTGTAATGAGAGATGCCCCTCACTGCCTGTAATGGGAGATGCGGCAACATGCTGGGATGCCCCTCACTCGCTGTAATGAGGGATACCAGTGACTGCCTGTAATGGGGTGATTCTGTGAACTGCCTGTAATGGGGGGATTCATCACACCATTTGGTTCAGAATATTTTCTATCTAATTTTTGTCCTCCTGGGCGCATGTTATGGAACGGAAAAAAAGGTGTATATATAATGTGACATTAAGATACTATACTGGGCCAGGAACAGTACAGCAGGGCCGGTGTGCCCCAAAAAGTCCCGGGCCATTTTTTAGCCCCAGTCCGCCCCTGTAAGTTGCCATATATGCTGCACCCTTTTGCACACTGAAACACAGTGAATTGTGTTGGACTTTTCTCAATCAACTGCTTTGAACTTCACATTTAAACTGGACAACCTGGCACAGTCGGAAAAGCAACTCCCCAAAACGCACTTTCCCCATCTGCACGCATGTTACTGTCAGCACTTACATTTGCTCCAGCATCCATTTTGGACCACCCACCACCAGGATCTTAGCCATGCTGCTGCCTGGATTCAACTGACATAACTAACAATGCACAGTAATATGAAACCCAGCAGCACTTCCTGTTTTCAGGTGGGCTGCAGATACATGAGCCGCCATTTTGTTTTTAAAATTTACCACAGCATGAGTTATAAAAAGGTAAATTAATTTTTATGTGCAGCAATCTAAATTGCCCTAAAGAGGGATGCATATGAGCACTGTTTGTTGTATTGGTCCGTTTGAAGTCCTTTTTGACTGTTGGTCCACTTTGTTTCCAGAGTTTGTCATTGTAAAGTCTTTGCTAGAAACTCTTTAAGGTCCCCATATCACAGGCCCTTGTTCAGAAAGAAAGAACCCTATAACCCCCAAAAGACTGGCTTACTACTGATACTATTGACAAGAATTTTAGTTTATATTATGCTTCAGTTCCACAGAACTCCTTCCTTAAGGGCTTTCTGTGTACTTTGTGTTGGCTCACCAAAAATGACCCCCTGGGCAGTGGAGGATGATATCTATGGTCCTCTACTTCCTTATTCCTCATTCGATACTTCCCCTGCAGAGCAGGGCTCAGACGGTTGCAGACAAGAATCAGCTTTTTGAGGAAATGTGGGCCTTACACAACAAAGAAACACAATGGGTGGTGAGTTCAAGCACCCCAAGTAGCACAAGCTATGGACGTTTTTTTAAGGGTCTTCATAGGTTGGCAATGCTGGTCACCACTTCTTCTGGCCCCATCGCTATAGGAGGGAAGATCTCAATGCAGTCTGTTTAGCTGGGAACACTACTGCCACTCAAACCATACTAGAATCAGATGACCAAGAGGATAACTGAAAGAATGAAAGTCAGATGGTGCAGATGGGTTTTCATTTTTGGAAACTTACTCATTTCGAGGGAGAACCAGGAGAGGGGCTCTAATCCCTTTTTAACAATTCACAGATTATAATTTATGTTACTTGAACCACACACACACATCATAATGACAAGAAAAAGCTTTTATGTGTACAAGGGAGCAAACATCCCCCCATGGACAGCGAAATTCAGTTCATGTACATGTAATAGCAGCAAGCCGTTTGCCGCAGAGATTCTTGCACTTTCCATTACTGCAGAACAGGCAAAGCTGTGACACAGGTCACGTTTTTACTGGAAATAACAGACACCCATGATAATAAAAGACAGTTGGTAACCCTGGTGATGGTCATTAGGACTTACTTTTTCAGGACGGCGATTTCATTTTCCACCACTGCCTCCTTCCCACGCAGGGCTTTCTTTGGGATACATTTCAAAGCCACCAGTCTCTCTGAATCTTTTTCCTGTGCGAGGACCACTTCAGAAAAGGCCCCCCTGAGAACAAAGAAAACCAATTTGAGTTGTGTTACGTTGAAGACCTTGCTGAAATCTTTTGTTCACCCAAAACCTAATCACTGAAACTCTGAAAATTAGTCACACTGTTTGTGAACTCTAACAGGCATCTCCCATAGTGAGCCCTTCATCATATTTGGAAGGCTTTGCAGCCTTTAGAAGGATGTAGCGATAAAGTCCACCAAGCTACCCCCTCCCTTTCCCCAAAAAATTGAACCACATCACAGTTGAATACACTGCATTGGCTATGGGACTCCACTGTGGCATTGCCCTGCCTCTCACCTTAAAGAGGAACATCGAACCTAAAATAAAATGGGGCCGATGTCGTTGTTGCCTGCTACGGTGACATCCGGCGTCATCAGGGCCCGATGCTTTGCCCCCCACCGGCTTAGCCATGCTCTTCAAAGTCCTGCTCCGCTCAGCAAAGTCTTGTGGGATTTCAGGGAGCTCCATTGCATCCCATTCATGGCCACTGTGCAGACGCGAGTTCAGGGACCGAGCGCAGTGCCTGATGGGATGCAAGATGGCGCTGCCCGACGGGAGGTTGCCGAAATCCGAGGGACCCAGAAGATGGATACCCTGGGGAGATGTGTAAAAATTGCCCAGAGGCAAAACCAGAGGGGGGAGCAGATTGGTGAGGTTTGGGGGAGGCTTTAACCTCCCCTGATGAACGTCAAAATTTTACTTCTCACCTTAACCTGATTATTTGATCCTTCTCTGACCCAGCTGACCCTACTAACAACTATTCATAGAAACAATGGTTGATGACAGTCCATCTAGTCTGCTTTTATGTAAATTTGATGGGGTCAGTTTAGAGCCTGGTGAGAAAATTCACTTATTTTTTAAGGAGAGAACACTGCCATTCACTTTCATTGTCTACCGGATGTAAATTATCACTTGGCTCTGAATCAGCCCCAAGGGGTGGTAGGCGGTGGGGAGACCTTCTTGTCTTAATTCTGTTTATTTTGGTTGTATTTTGGTTTCATTTTGTGACCTATACTGTGGTTCACCTCATAAAACTTTAGCACACTTTGGTTATGATGATGATGGGGGATTGATTTTGATACTGTAATTTGTGATTGTTTCATATATGCAATGAATTGTGTTAGTTTTTTTTAGATTATTTTTTTCAGGTTATCTTGATGGGATTGGTTCTGGTCACCAATTTCAGATTGGTTACAAGCAAATGTATTTTTTGATTGTTTGCACTTGCACTTTACAGCACATATATATTTTTATGATCTGGATCATAGGCATGTTTTGCACAGTACATGCACATGGTTTTATATTTATATTAGAAACTTTTTTTTCTTCTATTACGATGTGTATACATATATATGTATATATATATATATATATATATATATATATATATATATATATGAATTTGATGGCAAAATATATATAAATATATATATATTTTTTTGATGGTGCTCTCCCCATCACCTACACACCTATCTATGTTGGTCTGTTTTGTTTGTCATTGTTTGATTTATGTTTTTTAATTGGTTTTAGCATGTTTAGGATTATATGTAGTGATTAACTTGTGTCAAGATCAAATAAAATCATATTATTTGTACTAGTATTTGATTCTAGTGTGCCTCCCCATTTTGTTGTAGTATGAAAAAGCCCCAAGGTAGGCACTGGAAGTGAATGGCAGTTTTCTCTCCTAAAAAATAAATGAGTTTCTCACCAGGCTTTGAATCATCCACTATATCTTAGGATAGATCTATGTATGGCACGTGACCAGGGATCCTCCTAGTGACACCTTAAAGTGGACCAACACCCAGTGAAAATCCTGGGTTTTGGTCCACTTCTGCGGGGCACCCCGATCGGCCTAACAAACTCACCTCACCCCGCTCCTACGCGAGCGCTCGTCCAATCAGAGCGCTCAGAGCCGCTGTGGTATGTACGGACAAACGACGGACAACCAAAGCGGCTCTGAGCACGCTGGAGGCCGCATCTCGCGCTTCCCTCTAACAGGGAGCGTGCCAGCCATTCACAAACGACCGGCGCAGGTGCGGCCGCAGCTCGCGCATGCGCTGTTGGAACGGGGATAAGGTAAGGTTTCTGGGCGTCCTGCGGTGTTTCACACAGCGGGGCATCCCGATTTGGTATGCCCCGCGGGGAGGGATCTGATCGGCCCAGGAATCTTATAGATTCCCTGGCTGATCACCCCTGGGTGTTGGTCCACTTTAAGAAGTCTGCCTGGGATCACCCCACCTTGTACACTCATTCTCCTGAACTGATACAGCCAGGCCAAGTGAGATCAATTTTTCCTGTGCCCTCCTTGTTTAAATTATTTCAGTTATCCTGTATAAAATGTATGCACAAAGAATACTGATTTACACCTCCAAAATATTTATGGCAACACATTTGGGTGACAGAACATGGTTAAATGGCTGCCCAGTGACAGCAGGAGCAACAGAGAAAGCCATTTGAGTATGCTTGTGAGCATTTCAACATGAACGGTATATACAGGATCAATTCCTTATTCCACGTTTATGTGTTTAAGCACTAAAAATTTTTTTTTTTATTGTAATGTATTTATGAAACTCAGTTTCTATTTATTATATATGATCACATGAGAGATCACTTCACAAACCCTGATTACCAAAGGGAAACACCCCCCAAGTATACATTTTGCTGGGCATTAATATGTACGGCTATGAATCGTGATTGGAGGGGTGCCCGGCAATTGCGTTGGATTGCTAAATCAAGGTAAGTAAAAGTGTTTTAAAGCAATTCATGGAGGTTCCCCTTTCACTTTTAAAATACATGAATTGGTTCAAAGGGACCTCAGGATTTGTTTTATTTTAATAGTGCAATTATTGGTGGTCTTAAAATGCAGTGTGGCTGTTTTGTTTGCTACAGGACAAGCAAAGAGAAAAAAACTGGGAAGAATTGTGCTAGGGAACATGCATCAGATCCAGATCAATGAATATAGGGAATCTTGCTGCTCACTGAAAACTCTGGCTTCTATGTGGGACCCAACGAGGATGGAAGGTTAAAATGAATAAAAATGCATTGGAATAACATTGTTTGGATCAGCATTTATGCTGCATTGGCAAAGAAAAAGATGCACATCTGTGTTTACTGCACACAAGGACAATTACACACACATAAGTACATTGCAGTCACATTAAATTGTTTAAATACAAAAAATATATACAAGCTTCTATGCTAATTTTTAGTCTTCCGGATGTGTTGATTGTGCCCAGGCAGCACAGGCGTCAATCTGATGCAAGAATGAAACACAACACAGAACTGCAGGGGACAAAGGGTGAGTATGACCTATTTGTGTGTTTTTTCAAATTGGCAAGACAATCACTTCATTGGCCACTGCTGGTCTGGAGGAAACCTGGACCACATGACCGCCAGCGGCCAATCACAGGAACTCACCTGGGAACATGGTGCAGGTAAGGAGGCAGTGCCATAACTAAATATGACTGGGCCCTGTTGTGAACATTAAATGGAGCCCTTTACGGCTCATACAGTAAATATTTTCTGCCTTTAAGCACATTTGGATGCAGCTAGACAACTGTCGGACTAAACAGATAGTGCTTCCTTTATCTAAATGATCCCAGTTATGCACAAATATGATAAATAAGCAAGCAAGCAACAATAATGCAGTGGATGTAGACTAGTGGCAGTACAGGGACCAGGGGCGATGGATTGGGAGGCAGCAAATAGCATATAGCAAATAGGTCCCTGACTTGCTCTGCCCATAGACTTCTATGGGCTGGGTTGCGTTGGCACAGTGGGCAAAATGCTACATACAGCAACAATAATGGGTCCCAGATGCAGTGGATGTAGACTGTACAGGGACCAGGGGTGATGCATCGGGAGGCAGTGGTGAGTATCTGGTCCTTGACCTGCTCTGCCCATAGACTTCTATGGGCTGGGTTGCATTGGCACAGTGGGCAAAATATAACAACACTATGCAAAACACAGTGCAAAGATATCAAAGGGCCAATTTACTTAAATAGGCAGCATTTTCCTACCACCTGTGTCACATTGGATTATTTCTATATAGTTTTTTGTTGCTATCCAGAGACCAAAACACATAGGCTGAGGCTTTAATGGTATTCGGATCTGGGTTCTGCCAAACCAGAATATTCCCCAAATTGTCTCCAAGCTGCATTAGTACCAAAAAGAGGCCCATTCCAACACTGCGTATCACTGTGCAGCCAATTTAGTTAGAGCGTTTCAGTCATTCTGGAAATAATTTAGCTTTCTTTGCTCCGTTAGGTGAGGCTTCAGGAAAGCTAAAAATTATGCAGCAACCATGTAATTATTTCATCTCTTCGAGCTCATATATTCTTCATTGCTGCTAAGCTACAGCAATATGGATGACACATGCGGTCACATCTACTCTGTTTCTCGTTAATTGTTCTCCGTTGTTTCTTTGCTTCTCAGTACTCTGCATGCTGGTGACTTCTTGCTCTCCTGAAGGGACATCCTCCCACGCTCTCTACTCCCCATGCCCACGCTCACCCCACCACCGCTCACTAACTAGCCGTCCTCCTCGTTAGCGGAGGGGGGAGGCTGGCATCAACTCCCACGGATGATGGCAGTGTGTAGGAGGAGGAGGGCCCCGACAACAGCACCCAGCTAGGCTGACATGACGGCTGGCAAATAAAGATGAGAACGAGAGAGCCTGGACTAATCAACTGCGTACACACACACACACACACACACACACAGACACACACATGCACACACAGAGACACACACAGAGACACACACAGAGACACACTTTCCCACTGATATTCTTGATCAGAGGAGGCACGTGGGACGCATGCTGCTTAATGTAAATGTCTAGCATTGATCCTGTGCACGCCTGACTAGCGCTTCCCCTGGTGCATTGTGGGTGCAAAAAGATCATTTAGGTACCGCCAGCTAACGGCAGCTACCGACTCAAGTACGCCCGACGGCGGTCACAATGACGCATTTATCACGCTAAATGAGGCTAGCGCCGGCGAGAGCGTCAGCTAGCGCGGGATTCATCATGTAGCCGACTGCAACGAACAGCGCCGCTACTAATCCCATCACAGCGCCAGGTATGACCTGTCGCTCCCTAGCGCTCTCCAATGCATTTCAATGGAGCAATCTTTAAATATTCATAATTAATTGATTTTATGTTTTTTTTTTTTTTTTTTTTAACTGTCAAAAAATCTGTGACCACTACGGCAATGTTAGATATTTTTTTTAAGGTAAAAAAAAAAAAAAATATGTGCAGAAATGATATTACAGGTCTGATATTAATGTATTCATATTACAAAATGTTTAGAAAAACTTGTATAATTTTTACATTAAAAAAAAATGGTTGTTTGGGGGTTAAAAACTACTTTACACACATCGCCGCCAGCGCTCTGGGGTTTAAACAAGGAATTCACAGCGCGAGAAATTTTTGAGCGTGATTTGTTAATGAATCTGCAGCAAGCCGTTCGCTCTGGCCATTCGCTGTCAGGCGCACCCATACAACGCAGAACCTGTGAAACATCGACCCCCCAGCCCGTATTCAACATTACCGCACACCGACTGAGTCGCTGTCAACAAGCAAACCCCGGCCAAGCACAGCGAATACTAGCTGGCGCTGTGAAAATCACGCTACTGGCGCGGGATAAAGCTCGTCATGGCCCTGGTCACAGTGACATCAGAGGAGCATAAATATATATAAAAAGCCCCCTGTTGTGGCAGAGAGTGAGCAGCAGAAGCCCAGTGCAGTACAGAGTATCTGCCTCTGTCCTGCTGAAGACAGTGGAGAGCGATGTGGGACACTGACACCGGAGGATTGTGAGGGAGTTTGAGTTTGTTTATATATTTCAGAGCGAATTCTGATTCAGACTAATCGGTTCGCTCATCTCTATTAGTCATCTTCATGTCTTTTCCAAAAATCATGCGTAAAGAAACAGACTCGGCATTACAAAAATGGAGTTTCATTGTCTCCTCTAACATCACAGCTCTTGTGACAGCAGGGGAACTTGCTGCAGGTAACAAATAACACACTGTCGTTTTAGCTTAAAGGGAATGCACATTCCCAGAGCTTGGTTTCTGGGGGGGACACAGCTTGTCTCATCCAATCTCTGGTCAGGGAGATACAAAAGAGGTCCCCCTAGAGCTGCAGCTCTTCCTGGCCTGGCCTGGTAGTGTTAAGTAAATACAAAGATTCTGCCTATAGAAAGTGACAGACAACAGGGATGGTGGCCGATGTCAGAGCAGCCGACAGAGCGAGCACATGAAGCTTTGTGAGAGCCTGTCCCTCACAGTGTCTTTTGACTGCTGTCACTGCCTCCTGAGGGAGCAAACACCCTCTAATGTGGTGGATTTTCCTTCACAGGGTGAACATTGTGCTTATTTCTCCTTTTCTATTGCCTGCCATTAGAGCTGAGGTATTTCATGGTGTTCAATTTAGAGCCTCAGGTTGAGGCAGCAGCAGCTTCAAGAGAAGCAGATCCTAAATAGAAACCTGTGACACAGATGGAGGATAAGTAAAAGGAGTGTTGGTCCTAGGGAAAGGTGGAAAGGCTAAACAAGAGACGACCCATTGCAGACCCTGGCCGGGACACTGTTGTTCATCTGACCCCAGGAATCTGGACCTATAGTGAAGAGCACATGAATGCTAAATCCTGTTGCCAACCCTGTCACGTCTAACCACATGCCTACCTGACCATGTCTGATCTGCCACTGCATGTACCAACAGCACAGTTCGCCCTCCCAAGTTGACCCCTCAGCCTTGCTTGAGAATTTGAGTCCAAATTTGCTATTTTAGTTTCCAAGAAAGAAATGTCATGCTGTGCTGAATGCAAAAGGGCATCATGTGCTTACTTTTGACCTGTGAACACAGATGACTGAAGCGCTAATTGTTTAGTATGTTTGCTGTGAAGTCCATTTCTGCTTTCAGAATGGCAGACTTCTTTCAATTCTGCCTTTTTCACACCTTTGCCAGTTTTGGAATGAGAGGTTCCAGTGACACCCTTTGGTCCCAGTGACCCCCATGGCTTTTCTGTGCTAGCAACACCCTTACCGCTGACACCCATGGCATGTCAGTTTGACTTCTCAGCACATGGAGACACTCAAACCACGGTGCTCCTCGTCCTCTTTTTCCTAAATTAGAACAACACTGCTTATATGTTTGGGGGTCTTCCAGTGCAATTTGGATTGGAACAGTTTACAGTATGTGAGGAGAGAGGGCCCTGCCTTATCAAGGTTACAACGTAAATGTGTAAATAAATGCTATACATTAAAAACAGCCAGTGTCCCATGAGGGCATTATTAACTTTTATATTTATTGTTGCAGACAATAGCTGGGGCAAACATTAAATAAATAGGCACAATGATCAATAAGCAGGGGGATTTCTAACCAAAGGCCTCGATTCAATAAAGGTAGAAAAAAAATTCTCATGGTAGTAAAATATTCAATTCATGAGAAAAAAGCCTGAGAATGTCACTGTTGCTGAATCACCAGATAAAAAGACAATGAAAGTCAATGGTACTTTTTTACTCCTAAGAAGAGAACTGTTTACTCCTTTCTACACAGTAGTAAAAGCTGCCATTGACTTTCATTGTCTTTTTATCTAGTGATTCAGTAACCGTGACATTCTCAGGCTTTTTTCTCATGAATTGAATTTTTTACTACCATGAGAATTTTTTTCTACCTTTATTGAATCGAGGCCATAGTGTGTAAAGGAGAAACTATCACTCCTTCCTCATCCACCTGGTTCCATGCTGGTATGTGCCATGCTATGCCACTTAGCAGCAGGCAATGCCCCCCTCCAGGACTGTGCCCATTATGGGGGGAAGAGGGGACTGTCTTATTGTTTGCACCACTAACAGTGGTCCTGACCCATCTGCAAAAAAACAGATAGCTGCAATAAAGGCGCCCAGGGCCTGGCTACTGTTCACCCTGTACGCCTACTGCTCAAAACAGCCCTGTCAATGAGAGCCTTATCGCCTTATTCCAAAATAATTGGATACACAGGTTTTGTTTCAATGTATTGGTCCATCAATCAGCCCCACTCCCTCCTCAGATGTCCTGATTGGCTGCCTCTCTCTGCAGCTCTGGAACCCTGCCCTCCTCCCTCCTCTCTGGTCACACTATGAGGCCGATTCATTAATAGCGCCAGGTAGCGACAGATGAGCGCCAGTAGCGTTATTTTCACAGCGCACGCTAGTATTCGCTGTGCTTGGCTGTTGTTCAGCTGTTGACAGCGACTCAGTCGGTGTGCGGTAATGTTGAATACGGGGTTAGGAGTCGCTGTTTGACAGGTTCCGCGCTGTATGGGAGCGCATGACAGCGAATGGCCATAGCGAACGGCTCCCAGCATATTCATTAACAAATCACGCTCAAAAAATTCTCGCGCAGTAAAATGCTTGTTTAAACCCCAGAGCGCTGGCAGCGATGGGTTAAAAGTAGTTTTTTAACCCCCAAACAACCATATTTTTGGAAAAAAAAAACATGTTTTTACAAACATTTTGTAATATGAATACATTAATATCAGACCTGTAATATCAATTCTGCACAAATTTTGTTTTGTTTTTTTTTTACCCTAAAAAATATATCTAACATTGCAGAAGTGGTCACAGAATTTTTGCCATTAAAAAAAAAATAAAACATTAATAGCAATTAATTAAGAATATTTAAAGATTGCTCCATTGAAATGCATTGGAGAGCGCCAGGTAGCGAGAGGTCATACCTGTCGCTGTTCAAGGTCGCTCGCTGGCGCTGTGGGGTGAGGCTGGAATAATGATGAATGATTCGCTATCTGGCGCTCTGTCAGTCGCTAAGCAGGATCGGCTTGATAAATGTGTGATTGCGGAGGGGAGCCGGCGTTCTCGTGGCGGTGACCGTCATTACCGTTCGCTCACCATTCGCTACCTGGCGCTATCCCTTGTTAAATAAGGGCCTAAGTGCTATAAATAATAACTAGAGGCACAACAATGCACATATGTTTTACTATGATATATGTAAGGCACACAGTGTGCTTACATCACATCGCTGTTGCCACACCCACTGTTTCTCCTCATTTTTTTCTCTGCATCTCCAGTGCTCTAATACTTAGGAACTACAGTGCAATGTGTAACATGAGACCATGGGACAACAATCAAGCTTGTTTATAGTATAACTTTAACTTTATGTGCTTTATTTCCTCTGATAATGCAAATTCTTCCTTCATTTTAGCCAGTACTTTGATGGTATTTTATAGCATTATTTTCACATCCTACCTTGTGGATACTTGTAAACATTCTACATTCTAATTAAAATGACTGAAAAAAAAAAAAAAAACTGGCTCTCAAATGTTTTTATTAGATTGGACACAGGTGTGGGAGGCCAGTCAAGGTCAGCATGAAGCAGTAGAAAGCCTAGGAGAAACCACCTTTGCCACAGGCTGCTCCAGCAGTCGTAGATCCCAGTGACATGAATAAGATCTACCGGTATATCTAAGGGAACTACAGGACTCGGACAGGTGTAGGAAAATCCATTCCTTATTTTCGCCTTGACTTGCACTTGTATATTATGTATAAAGAGCATTCCGTGGCACTATACTAAGGCCCTTATTTAACAAGGGATAGCGCCAGGTAGCGAATGGTGAGCGAACGGTAATGACGGTCACCGCCACGAGAACGCCGGCTCCCCTCCGCAATCACACATTTATCAAGCCAGATAGCCACTCATTCATCATTATTCCAGCCTCACCCCACAGCGCCAGCGAGCGACCTTGAACAGCGACAGGTATGACCTCTCGCTACCTGGCGCTCTCCAATGCATTTCAATGGAGCAATCTTTAAATATTCATAATTAATTGCTATTAATTTTTTTTTTTATTTTTTTATTTTTTTAAATGTCAAAAATTCTGTGACCACTACGGCAATGTTAGATATTTTTTTAAGGTAAAAAAAAAAAAAATTTGTGCAGAATTGATATTACAGGTCTGATATTAAAGTGGACCAACACCCAGGATTTTGACTATCCTGGGTTTTGGTCCACTTCGGTGGGGCACCCCGATCGGGGGTGCCCCGCTGTGTGAAACCCCCCAGAAACCCCAAAAAACTCACCTCTCCCCGCTCCCACGTGAACGCCGCAGCCAATCCATGTCCAGGCGGGGATCAGGAACGTCCAAGCCGCTTCCGCCGCCGCCGCCGCCTCCCGCACGTCACTCTCGGCGCGCGCGCGCCCCCGCCGGCCATTCACAGAGGGCCGGCGCGGGCGCGCGCACGTCTGGAGGGGCGCGCGGGAGGCGGCGGCGGCGGATCAGGTAAGATGTTTTTGGGGTTTCTGGGGGGAATTTTTTGAGCGTGATTTGTTAATGAATATGCTGGGAGCCGTTCGCTATGGCCATTCATTGTCATGCGCTCCCATACAGCGTGGAACCTGTCAAACAGCGACTCCTAACCCCGTATTCAACATTACCGCACACTGACTGAGTCGCTGTCAACAGCCGAACAACGGCCAAGCACAGCGAATACTAGCGGGCGCTGTGAAAATACCGCTACTGTCGCTCATCTGTCGCTACCTGGCGCTATTAATGAATCGGCCTCTTAGTATACAGAAGGGTTGGACGAGTAACATACTTATAATACACAAGGCATTATGAGTCATGCATAATAGATATATGACAACAAATTAATATAATATACATACAGAAGTACAAGTCAAATGCAACAAAACACATTAAAACATTAGAAATTGTAATTAAAATTACAATCTAAACTGCGGAGACCCAGTTGCAGGTAAGTAAAGTGGGTTTAAAATAGGTCACCAAACCAGGCTGGGGCTGCTTACATGCAGCTGTCTATTCTACATCATATAGGTATAGTACATCTAAATGTGCAAACAAATTAACAGGTTGTGTTAAGAGGAAAATACACCTTCCAGACATGTGGAACCTGCCCAGAATGAGAGCCTCTATACACCCTCCTCCAACGCAGAGGCCTGAGGGGCCGGGAGATGCACTGATCTAGAACTAAGCTGTCCCCCTCCCACAGATACTCACGATCCCAGCTTTTCCTTGATATTGTACACCATATTAATGTCTTCAATTTTCTTCTTTCCATTTTTCCCAAGAGGCATGGCTCCGGCTCTGCGTAATAGTAAATCTGCATGTGAAACATGACAAAGAAATCTGGATCAGAAACACATTTTCTCCTCCAAGGAACCATTAATAAATGTCACTGTAACACCACCACAAGGAAGTGTCTGTCAGCCAGTGGATCTCCACGTTACAGATGTAGCAATGATCAACATGTAGGATAAACAATGGAACCAGCCTTTCTGATAATATTAAATACATTTTAATGGCTTTTGTGCCGATTCGATGAGAACTTACAGAAGACCAAAAGGAGCACTATCGCGAAAAAAAGGGCCAATGATAAAAATCCATATAAATATGCTGGATGGCGATCGGCCACTTTTACACCCGGCATCAAGAAATAGCCAGCTTGTTTTTCTTTCTTTTAATTGAAGGGAAAGGATGTCCAGGGTGATAGGCTCTGTCACCCCTGATAGACTAAACCTGTCACCTCTGGATTTTATTCCTACCATGAGAGAATAAATCACAAACTTGGTGGTAGTTTTATTCAGTTCAGGTTTATAAGTGACCCCCTCCTCATTAGCCAATGTGTTGACAATGGCCCTTATTTATGACGGAATAGCGACAGGTAGCGACTGGTGAGCGGCCGGTAATGACGGGCACCGCCACGAGAACGCCGGCTCCCCACCACAATCACACATTCATCAAGCCAATCCTGCTTAGCGACTGAGATAGCGCCATATAGCCACTCATTCATCATTATTCCAGCCTCAGCCCACAGCGCCAGCGTCCGACCTTGAACAGCGACAGGTATGACCTCTCGCTACCTGGCGCTCTCCAATGCATTTCAATGGAACAATCTTTAAATATTCATAATTAATTGTTATGAATTTTTTTTTTTTTTTTTTTTTAAATGTGAAAAATTTTGTGACCACTTCTGCCATTTTAGATAATTTTTTTAAGGGAAAAAAAAAAAAATTGTACAGAATTGATATTACAGGTCTGATATTAATGTATTCATATTACAAAATTATTTTAAAAACTTGTTTTTTTTTGGTTTCCAAAAAATATGGTTGTTTGGGGGTTAAAAAACTACTTTTAACCCATCGCCGCCAGCGCTCTGGGGTTTAAACATGCATTTTACAGCGCGAGAATTTTTTGAGCGTGATTTTTTAATGAATATGGTGGGAGCCGGTCGCTAGGGCCACTCGCTATCATGCGCTCCCATACAGCGCGGAACCTGTCAAATAGCGACTCCTCACCCAATATTCAACATTACGGCAAACTGACTGAGTCGCTATCAACTACCGAACAACGGCCAAGCACAGCGACTACTAGCGGGCGCTCTGAAAATGCCGCTCAACTGTCGCTACCTGCCGCTATTAATGAATCAGCCTCAATATCTCCATCATAGAATTTCTTTTCATTTACTATATGTTTTTGCACCTCAGCTATTGTTGTCTTCATCATCCCAGGAGAATAATTTGCCTCCGTTGGTCGAAGCACTAGTATTATAAGGACTATATAATTACTGACATTAATACATTGCTTGTTTAAGCTGAGTTAAGAATATTCTGCAGACAAGGAAAAAAGACCCTATACTCACCTTTAATCCCCCCCATGTGTGACCACTGCTAGCCCAGCACTGATACACTTACTGTAGTGCATGGGTCAAGTCTTCAGCAGCTCATGTGCATTGAGTGCCCGTGGACCGCACTGCACCTTCATCACATAAGCTACGGCACACGCTCCTTCATTTGCAGAAACAGAGGGTGTACCATAGTGCCTTTGTCAGTTCAGGACGGGACGAGAGCCAGAGACAGTGGTGCTGGTGGCCTGGCAGTGCTTTACATGGATTGGGCATCGGGCAGTCGGGTATGTGTTACAGCACTGGACTAGCAGAGCTGGTCTGCAGGGAATAAAAGATAAGTGTAGTGTTTATATTTTATTTTTTGTCTTTTTTATGTCTTTAAAGGGACAATCCAGACCCACACACTTTCTCCCCTGCAGCTAAAAAAAGCTTACCGAGTATAATTTCATTCAGCCTCCCCCTCCCGCATCAGTCACAGTGACTCCAGCTCACCCATTTCATTGTAGTTAATAAAGTGGACATGGCCAGTCACTGTGACTGACACAGCGGATGTATTCATTCGCCACAGCGCTCACTGGTGAATTGGGACCGCCACGGGACTTTAAAGCAGACCATCACTCTGAATAAGAGCCTATCTTATATGTTTCCCACACCCTGTACATACAGATTGCTCACATTAAAAATCATCCTACCTGCATATACTGCATGTTATGAGCCTTTAAACATCCAAGATGGCGGCTCATAGAACAACAGGCAGCCTGCAAACAGGAAGTGCTGTCTGACTGTGCTGCTCTGCATTCTGGGATTGCTGACCTTCTCCTGACCCCAGCTCTGCTCTGTCTGAGCAAAGCACAGCTATAACCCGCCCCCTGTACTTTATCCCACTCTCCTCTCCTCAGTAAGTGTGATGCTTCTAAGTCAAGATGGTGGCGCCCGTACTCTAGAGTCCTGAACAGAGTTGCAGTCCAGTGGGGGGAAAGAATAATAAGTAAGTGACTAAAAACGTAAAATATATTAACTTTAGATGCTGGGGAAAAGTTTTTTAAGGGTTTGGGCTTTTCAATAAATTATGGTGAAGGTCCGGTTTAAGTTTTATTTAACCAGACTAAGATGATGAGGCTGCAGGTGAATTCATAGTCAAAGTTCATTTTGGATCACGACATGCAGATAAATGTCATGGCAGTTTAGAATGCCCCACATGATTAAGGCTTTTATTCGTGAAGGGATAACGTCAGGTAGCGCCTTGTAAATGACAGGTAGCGGCAGGCGAACGCCGGACACGGCACGCAATTACACATTTATCAAGCAGATTCTGTTTAGCAACTGGGATAACGCCATGTAGCGTCCGATTCATCATTATCCCAGCCTCAGCGTACAGCGCCGGAGTTCAGCCTTGCACAGCGCCAGGTATTAGCACTCGCTACCTGTTGCTCTCCCATACATTTCAATGGACGTTCTTTTATTTCTCTTTAAACAGGAGGTTTTTATAATTTTTTTTTTTTTTTTTTTTTTTATCTCAAATAATGTTGTGACCTCTCCTGGCCTTGAAAAAGCCATTTTTCAAAATATTCTTCATGTTTTATATATTTATGCAGAATTGATATTACAGGTCTGGCATTGATGTGTTCATGTCACAATGTTATTACAATGTAATTCCATATGTTTTCTCTTTGTTACTGGTGGATACATGTTAAAAACAACCTTTAATCACACAGCCTCTGGCGCTCTGGGCTACAGCGAAGCATTTTTGAGCGCCAGAGGTGTGTGAGGCTGTTTTGATGAATAATTTTGATGAATAGTCGCTAACATGCGCTCCCATACAGCACTGTACTGTTCATACAGCGACTCCCCACAATGTATTCATCATTGCTGCACAGCGACTGAGTCGCTATGAACTAGCGACCCAAAGCCGAGCACAGCGACTACTAGCGGGCGCTCTAAAATGCCTGCTACAGACGCTCATCTGTCGCTACCTGCCGCTAATGATGAATCAGCCTGCCCATAAAACAAACAGCCTGTTTTAGGCTACACACTTACCTTACTTCCAAATTTACCTAGGGGTTGGAAATGCGGCATCACCGTCCCCTGCTGCTGAGCACACCCCCACTGACAACAGATCAGCAGATTCACCAGAGTGGAGGGAGCACACAGGCGCACAGAGATGGTGGCCAGAGGTAGGCACTGAACTGGCAAGGCAATGGATCTGCCTGGTATTAGGCTTGCAGAGGAGAAATGTTACAATCTCCTATAGAATTGTAATATAAATCTAATACCGAGTCTCCATGATAAAATATACAATGATAAAAACTCAAAAATAAACATAAGTATAACAATTTCTTAGGAAAAAAATACCTTATCTATAATGACATAGGCCCTTATTTAAGAAGGGATAGCGCCAGGTAGCGCCTGGTTAATGAGAGGTAGCGACTGATAGCGACTGGTCAACGCCGGACACAGCACACAATTACACATTTATCAAGCAGAATCTGTTTAGCGACTGGGATAGCGCCATGTAGCGTCTGATTCATCATGTTCACAGCCTCAGCGAACAGCGCCGGCGTTCAGCCTTGCACAGCGCCAAGTATGACCTCTCGCTACCTGACGCTCTCCCATACATTTCAATGGACGATCCTTTTCTTCTCTTTAAACTGTTTTTTTTATTATTATTTTTTTCAAAAAAATCACAAATAATTCTGTGACCTCTTCTGGCATTGAAAAAGTTTTTTCATAATTTTTTCATTTTTTATATATTTCCTCAGAAATGACATTACAGGTCTGGCATTAAAGTGTTCATGTTACAATGTTGTTGCAATGTAATTCCACATGTTTTCGCTTTGTTACTAGTGGATAGATGCTGGAAAACAGACTTTAAACACACCGCCTCCTGCGCTCTGGGCTTCAAACAAGTATTTTTCAGCGCCAGAGATTTGTGAGGCATTTTTTTGCTGAATATGGTGTGAGTCGGTCGCTATGAGCAGTCGCTAACATGCGCTCCCATACAGCGCTGTACTGGTCAAATAGCGACTCCTCACAATGAATTCAACATTACTGAACCGCGACTGAGTCGCTATAAACTAGCGACCCACGGCTGAGCAAAGCGACTACTAGCGAGCGCTCTGAAAATGCCTGCTACAGACGCTCATCTGTCGCTACCTGGCGTTAGTGATGAATCAGCCTGTCAATAAAAGAATCCATCAATGATCTTGAATGATATCAGTAAATCAGCTTAGTGGTCTGTAGACAGAGATGGTCTCTCCTATCTCTAGAGATATGCCTCTATGTCCTGCATACAATAATACCCAGGAGATATACAGTACTATAAGAATTTCATAGATTTTCCACAGGAAACACTTCCTGATAAACATCTCGGCTTGCACAGGGTCAGTTAGTTCTGTCTCGCGCAGGATCAGTTGGTTAAATATCAGCTGCACGGAATGATAATGCAAAACAACAGCAAAATCTTCTATCAGGTCTTGAATCCAAAATAAAACCAAAAAATAAATGAAAATCTTTGTTCGAATTTTTCGTGGCAAGGTAGATCACTTCTCCAATGAGGGAAGGAGATTTTTGGATTGTTTGGAAACAGCACCCCATAGGAAAATTCTTTAGCATACCCCAATGGGTGCTGTCGTTTCCCAAACTACAAAATGATCCGTTCCTCGTTGTAAAAATGATATCTCTCACCTGACAAATGCCCCATCACATGGGATAAAAATTAGAACAAACATTCGTATTGCATGATTTCATTTTTTTTTGTATACATTTTATTTCAATATTAAATATTTTATTTAATATTTTTTGTGATTCTGGCTAAAGTTTGTGTTTGGGGACCTGAATTTGCAAAGTTCGTCATGGACCCAAACTTTGCTGTTGTCAAGCCTCCTGGCTACAATCATGGGGAGAGCTGAGCTGAGCTCCAGGTATGGGGCGAAGTGAAGCAGAAAAAACTCCAAGAGCAAATAAAAAGTCTTAGCAGAGTCCAAGGGTGAATCCGGGGTCAGAGGCAGGCAGAAAACAGGCAAAGTCCATAAGCAATCCGCGTCAAAAATCAGGTTATCCGTCAGTGTATAAATCCAGGAAATCAGGGAAACAAGGTCCAGGAAGTAAGCTGATAACACAGCATTGGCTGTAGGCCAGCTGTCCTCTTAAATAGGGCTATCAATAAGCACAGGGAGGGATGTGCCAGAGTCTGGTGAAGTCACTTCCTGTCCATTCAAACTCAGGAAACCAGGAAGTGAAATCAAGTCCAAGAGCTTACACTCTAGGCCTTGTGCACTTCCAATGGGCTGAACAGCAGGTGTCACTGTGGAGCATGCGACAGAAGAAGAGCCTGCTCTGTTAAAACCTTGCAGCCGAGCACGTCTGCTGCTGCATGCAGTCCGTGGTATGGCACGCTCACGATGCCTTAAAGGGTAGGAAAGGCGAGGAGACTGACAGCTGTACGTTTAACACTGTAACTGGATTGAAATCTGGCTGACAAGCCATGTGCAGTAAGTGGTGGTTACTGATTCTGGATGGTCCCCAGTTGTAATCGTGGACCATTCCATTCAGATGGAGTTAATGGCATTGTCTCAATTTTTGCAGACACCAAGATATGTAGCGCAGTGCAGTCTATTGAAGATGTTCACAAGCTTCAGGCTGACTTGCCGACACTTTGAGTGTCTGGGCATCCACTTAGCAAATGAAGTTCAATGTGGAGAAATGTACAGTAATAAATTTGGGGTCTAGTAACCTGAAGGCCACATTTGTCCTCAGCGCAGTAAAACTGGGAGATTCGCTAGTTGAGAAGGATCTGGGAGTACTGATAGATCACAGGCTTAATAACAGCATGCAATGCCAAGCAGCTGCTTCTAAGGCCACCAAGATATTATCATGCATTAAAAGAGGTATGAAATAATGGGATAGGGATGTTATTTTGCCTCTTTATAAGGCACTGGGGCGCCCTCGCCTGGAATATGCCGTCCAGTTCTGGGCACCCATTCATAGAAAGGACGCCCTGATTTATGAAGGGGTGCAAAGGAGAGCCACCAAACTAATAAGAGGAATGAAGGATCTTGGTTATGAAGAAAGTTTACGGGAATTAAATCTATTTAGGCCCTTATTTAAGAAGGGATAGCGTCAGGTAGTGGCTGGTTAATGAGAGGTAGCGACAGGTAGCACCCTACACCCTTCTACACCCTAAGAAGAAAGTTTCGACAGGGCTTTGGTCAAAATTATTTCACAAGTTTGGTGGATTTTGGTCCGCTTTAATAGTATTTTCTAGCTTCTACTCCTTTTTTTGAAGCTGACAGATGTGCCACTGTGACCAGCTCATGTGACAGCCTATGCCACAGAATTATAGTTCTTATGGTAAAAAAAAGCATTGTCACCCCTTCTTATTTTTGTTTTAATTGGGGTTTTACATGAAATAGTTTTGTCCCATATTTTTGGTATTGCCCATTTTTTTTTTTTTTTTACAGGTAAGTCATGTTCCTCCTCAGTCGTCTCCTCTCAAGACGGGCAGGCTGTTTCATCATTAGCGGCAGGTAGCGACAGATGAGCGTCTGTAGCAGGCATTTTCAGAGCGCCCGCTAGTAGTCGCAGTGCTCGGCCGTGGGCCGCTACTTTATAGCGACTCAGTCGCTGTTCAGTAATGGTGAATACATTGTGAGGAGTCGCTATTTGACCAGTACAGCGCTGTATGGGAGCGCATGGTAGCGACTGCTCATAGCGACCGACTCACATCATATTCAGCAAAAAAACAGCCTCACAAATCTCTGGCGCTGAAAAATACTTGTTTGAAGCCCAGAGCGCAGGTGGCGGTGTGTTTAAAGTCTGTTTTCAGCATCTATCCACTAGTAACAAAGCGAAAACATATGGAATTACATTGTAACAACATTGTAACATGAACACTTTAATGCCAGACCTGTAATGTCATTTCTGAAGACATTTTTAAAAAAATCATAAAAATGTGAAAAAACTGCTTTCTCAATGTCAGAAGAGGTCACAGAATTATTTGTGATTTTTTTGGCAAAAAAAAAAAAAAAAAACCCGTTTAAAGAGAAGAAAAGGATCGTCCATTGAAATGTATTGGAGAGCGACAGGTAGCGAGAGGTCATACCTGGCGCTGTGCAAGGCTGAACGCTGGCGCTGTTCGCTGAGGCTGGGAAAATGATGAATCAGACGCTACATGGCGCTATCCCAGTCGCTAAACAGATTCTGCTTGATAAATGTGGAATTGCGTGCGTGTGCGGCGTTCACCAATCGCTACCTGTCGCTACCTCTCATTAACCAGCCACTACCTGACGCTATCCCTTCTTAAATAAGGGCCTATGTGTGTCTATGTAATGTCACTGCCACACCTATGCAATGACTAATCACCTGCCATCTTACAGAGAGGAAGAGCCAAAAACAGTGTTCCAGGGCGATTTGCTAAGTTAAGATATCCATTACTAGTTCTACACCCTAAGAAGAGAGTATCAGCAGGGGCTTTGGTCAAAATAATTTCACAAGTTTGGGGGGTTTTGGTCCACTTTAAGAGAAATGTCTCTATTCCCTGTAGAGTATTCCTCCTAATAGACTGCTGCCGCCACGCTGCTCACCTATCGGGGTGTGTGCTGCGCTGCACATTCTGCTTTGCACTGGACGAGAGCCTTTTGCAAATAAAGGGCTGAGAGGAGGCCAGGGAATGAGTTAAAGTGGACCAAAACCTTTTTATAAAGAAGTTCCTATCTGCCCCCCTTTTATATGGAGCATCCCGACTTACTGCTGCTGCACTGTGGGAGCTGACGGGGAGGCTGATTTATTAATAGCGCCAGGTAGCGACAGTTGAGCGACTGTAGCGGCATTTTCACAGCGCCCGCTAGTAGTCGCTGTGCTTGGCCGTTGTTCTGTAGTTGATAGCGACTCAGTCGGTTTGCCGTAATGTTGAATATTGGGTGAGGAGTCGCTATTTGACAGGTTCCGCGCTGTATGGGAGCGCATGATAGCGAATGGCCATAGCGACCGACTCCCAGCATATTCATTAACAAATCACGCTCCAAAAATTCTCGCGCTGTGAAATGCTTGTTTAAACCCCAGAGCGCTGGCGGCGATGGGTTAAAAGTAGTTTTTTAACCCCCAAACAACCATATTTTGGGAAACCAAAAAAAACAAGTTTATAAAAACATTTTGGAATATGAATACAATAATATCAGACCTGTAATATCAATTCTGCACAAATTTTTTTTTTATTTTTTTCTTACCTAAAAAAAAATATCTAACATGGCAGAAGTGGTAACAGAAATTTTCACATAAAAAAAAAAAATACTAACAATTAATTATTAATATTTAAAGATCGCTCCATTGAAATGCATTGGAGAGCGTCAGGTAGCGAGAGGTCATACCTGTCGCTGTTCAAGGTCGGACGCTGGCGCTGTGGGCTGAGGCTGGAATAATGATGAATGAGTTGCTATATGGCGCTATCTTAGTCGCTAAGCAGGATCGGCTTGATAAATGTGTGATTGTGGTGGGGAGCCGGCGTTCTCGTGGTGGTGAGCGTCATTACCGTTCGCTCACCAGTCGCTACCTGGCGCTATCCCTTGTTAAAGTGGACCAACACCCACGGGTGATCGGCCCGGGAATCTATAAGATTCCCGGGCCGATCACCCCCCACCCCGCGGGACATCCGAGATCGGGATGTCCCGCGGGGTGAAACCCCCCCCAAACACCCCAACTCACCTACCTTATCTTCGGCGGCGGCCGGCCGCCGCCGCCTCCCTCGCGCCCCTGTAGGCGTGCGCGCCTCCGCGCCGGCCGTCTGCGAATGGCCGGCGCGGGGGCGCGCGCGTCAAAAGTGACGCGAGGGAGGCGGCGGCGGCCGCCGCCGCTTAGACGTTCCAGTTCTCCCCTTGTACGTCGGCGCTGGGAGCGGGGAGAGGTGAGTTTTTCGGGGGGTTAGGGGGGGTTTCACACAGCGGGGCACCCCGATCGGGGGTGCCCCACCGAAGTGGACCAAGACCCAGGATAGTCAAAATCCTGGGTGTTGGTCCACTTTAAATAAGGGCCTATATGGCTCACACTATTGGGTATCCCAGACCAGAATGCCCTCAGGGCAAGATTTCCCCCAGCTTCTTTCTAAGGCCAAGATCAATGCGTTTTCATTGTGGTTTATTCTCCAGCTTGTCTGAGCTCATAGTTCCTCCTCCATTCCTGGGCTCTAACTCATTTAGAAATTCCAGCTCCATACAGCCGGGGTCTGATTTATCCAGGGATTATCTAGGTCGGCGGACGGCCAGCTTCACCTACAAATTAAAAAAAATGATAAAAGGAGGGAAGGGGATCTGTGCAGCTTAAATCTTCTCATTGTGCGCTTTGCGGCATGAGAAGCTCTATCTGAGCGCGTGCCGGAGCTGCTGCACAATGCGGGGAAAATAATTAGCAGCCTTTCTGGACCTGAAAGATAAAAATGTGAGTGCTGAGCATGCCAGCAACCAAATGATCAAACAGCGGCGTCTTTCTAGCAGCCGCCAGTGTTTGCGTTTAGAGAGCGCACAATGCAAAGCTAGAATCTGCTAAAGCTGCTCTCTGCTTTTCCAGTCTTAGGTCATCTAGCTGTATCCATTGGAGGTAAAATAACAGGAATGAGCCATGGCAGGACCCCAATCAATGTTTGCACCAGGGCACAATCACATGTAGGCCCTTATTTAAGAAGGGATAGCGTGAGGTAGCGCCTGGTTAATGAGAGGTAGCGACTGGTGAACGCCGGACACGGCACGCAATTACACATTTATCAAGCAGAATCTGTTTAGCGACTGGAATAGCGTCATGTAGCGTCTGATTCATCATTTTCACAGCCTCAGCGAACAGCGCCAGCGTTCAGCCTTGCACAGCGCCAGGTATGACCTCTCGCTACCTGTCGCTCTCCCATACATTTCATACGCCCATACATGGACGATCCTTTTCTTCTCTTTAAACGGGTTTTTTTTTTTTTTTTTCAAAAAAATCACAAATAATTATTTGACCTCTTCTGGCATTGAAAAAGCTGTTTTTTCATAATTTTTTCATTTTTTATATATTTCCTCAGAAATGACATTACAGGTCTGGCATTAAAGTGTTCATGTTACAATGTGGTTACAATGTAATTCCATATGTTTTCGCTTTGTTACTAGTTGATAGATGCTGGAAAACAGACTTTAAACACACCGCCTCCTGCGCTCTGGGCTTCAAACAAGCATTTTTCAGCCCCAGAGATTTGTGAGGCTGTTTTTTTGCTGAATATGGTGTGAGTCGGTCGCTATGAGCAGTCGCTAACATGCGCTCCCATACAGCGCTGTACCGGTCAAATAGCGACTCCTCACAATGTATTCAACATTACTGAACAGCGACTGATTCGCTATAAACTAGCGACTCACGGCCGAGCACTGCGACTACTAGCGGGCGCTCTGAAAATGCCTGCTACAGACGCTCATCTGTCGCTATCTGGCGTTAGTGATGAATCAGCCTGCCCGTTATGCCACTGCGCGCAGTCAGCTAGGATGGAGAAGCCCAATGGATATTTAAAGGATAACTGTAGGGCAGAAATATTCTCCCTTAGTTCTAAACCCCTTCACACTCCCCATTCTGAGTTGGTAATAACATGTGGGGGCTTATTCATGACTAATGCCAGGTATCGGCAGATGAGCGTCTGTATAGCGGCGCTTAGAGCGACCGCTAATAGACACTCATGCGTGGGTATCGGGCGCTGTAACAGAGCGTCTTGGTCACTCTAATCACCTGGCCGGCATTGATAAATGTGATGTGTGTTGGACGCTCTAACACCAGTACAGCGCTGCAGGGAGCGAGAGATAGCGCCAGCTCAATGCGACTGACTTTCAGCGACTCACACTATACTTCAAAAAACTGCACACACAGCGTCGCCACTCTAAATCTGGTCGCTATAGCATAGAGCGCCAGACGTTGTGTGATTAAAGTCTGTTTTTGAACACATATCCACCACATGGAATGACATTGTTGTAACATTGTGGCATTAATACTTTAGTGCCAGACCTGTAATGACAATTCTGCATAAAAATATAAAACACTTTCAAGGCCAGGAGAGGTCACAAAATTATTTGAGAGAAAAAAAAAATACCCTGTTTAAACAGAAGAAGAGGAACGTCCATTGAAATGTACGGGAGAGCGACAGATAGCGACAGGTAATACCTGGCGCTCTGGAAGTTAGAGCACCCGCGCTATATTAATCAATTGGAGGCTGCATGGTGCTGTTAGAGACGCTCACCAGATTCGCTTTCATAACTGTGGTTTTGCGTACAGCGCCCGGCGTTCACCAGACGCTGCCTGCCGCTACGAGGCACTACCTGGCGCTATCCTCTGATGAATAACCCTTACTGTTTCATTTCCTTTCCTCAGCTTTATTTTCTTCTGACAATCTCAAATAAAACTCCCCCCCCCAGGTGGCCATAATGAGTTCCAGCTCACTGCTGCCCTGCAGGCCCTAGAATCTCCCTGTAACGGCTTGGTGTAGACCACACAGCATCTTGGGAGCTAGTACTGTATATTAGGATTAATTGGAGTTAGTCACTTATTATTATAAACCTACACTAGGACTTTAAAGCCAAGCAAAACCGTTTTGGAATGCCCCACTGTGTGTAACCCCCCCAGATCTCCCATACAAACTTACCTACAGTTACTCATCCAATCAGAGCTTAAACTGGACCTTCACCCTGAATAAGAACCTTTCTTGTAGGCTTCCCCCACCCCGTACATACAGATTTCCTACCTGCACCTATTGCGTTTTCTGAGCCTTTCAACATCCAAGATGGCGGCCCATGGAGTCTCAGACTGCCTGCAGACAGGAAGTGTCTTCTGACTGTGCAGCTCTGCATTCTGGGATTGTTGTCCTTTTCCTGACCTCAGCTCTGCTCTGTCTGTGCAAAGCACAGCTATAGCCTCACCCCTCTGCAATTTTCACCCCTCCTCCTCTCCTCAGTATGTGATGACTCTGAGGCAAGATGGCGGCGCCCGTATCCTAGAGTCCTGACCAGAGCTTAAGCCCAGTGGGGGAAAGAATAATAAGTAAGCACCCAAAAACCTAAAATATATTATTATAATATATATGAAAATATTATTTAGATGCTGGGGAATCATTTTTAAGGGTTTGGGCTTTTCATGAAATGATGCCGAAGGTCCGGTTCAAAGGAAAACGTCCTTTTTGGCAGGTTTCTGGCGTTCTGCCTTATTGTTTATTATTATTATTATTATTATTATTGCCTCTTTTGGAATGTAAAATAAATATTGGTGTTAGAATTGTGATTTACTTATCAGCATGCTGCTTCCTTGATTCTCAAATTCCTGTATTTCTACAGTGGGAATGGTTTTCATGGCCTTGAGTAAAAACAATAGACTACAAGTCCCACAATTCTTCCAATGTAACAGGTAAATTCTTTAGCAGCTTTGGCTGGCAGGCTGATTCATCACTAACGCCAGGTAGCGACAGATGAGCGTCTGTAGCAGGCATTTTCAGAGCGCCCGCTAGTAGTCGCAGTGCTCGGCCGTGTGTCGCTACTTTATAGCGACTCAGTCGCTGTTCAGTAATGTTGAATACATTGTGAGGAGTCGCTATTTGACCAGTACAGCACTGTATGGGAGCGCATGTTAGCGACTGCTCATAGCGACCGACTCACACCATATTCAGCAAAAAAACAGCCTCACAAATCTCTGGCGCTGAAAAATGCTTGTTTGAAGCCCAGAGCGCAGGAGGCGATGTGTTTAAAGTCTGTTTTCCAGCATCTATCAACCAGTAACAAAGCGAAAACATATGGAATTACATTGTAATAACATTGTAACATGAACACTTTAATGCCAGACCTGTAATGTCATTTCTGAGGAAATATATAAAAAATGAAAAAATTATGAAAAAACTGCTTTTTCAATGCCAGAAGAGGTCACAGAATTATTTGTGATTTTTTGGGAAAAAAAATAAAAAGATACCCTGTTTAAATAGAAGAAAAGGTTCGTCCACTGAAATGTATGGGAGAGCGACATGTAGCGAGAGGTCATACCTGGCGCTGTGCAAGGCTGAACGCTGGCGCTGTTCACTGAGGCTGTGAAAATGATGAATCAGACGCTACATGGCGCTATTCCAGTCGCTAAACAGATTCTGCTTGATAAATGTGTAATTGCGTGCCGTGTCCGGCGTACACCAGTCGCTATCAGTCGCTACCTCTCATTAACCAGCCACTACCTGACGCTATCCCTTCTTAAATAAGGGCCTTAGACATCATTTGCCACACAATAATGGACACTTTTTAAAAAGCCATCGAGTGGAATAACCCTTTAATGACCAGCAATTCGGTGCTGTTTACACGCAGAGAGTGACAAGCCTATGCTGGAATTTTCATTATTACAGTCCATTAAAGAGGACCACAACCTGCCCAGGAGTCTCATAGACTGATTACCTCTCCCTAGGGTATCTGGAATTGGGATGCCCAGCTCTGTGCAACCCCCCTTTTGCCCAAAAAAGGTAACCTCTCCAAAGAGCCCTTGGCGCATGCGCGGCAATTGCAACCCTTTCTGGCTGTGTGTTGCCACGCTCGCTGTAACTGGCCGCGCACAGCCGAAGGATGCAAGTGATGTCGCACATCAAACATGCACACGTCTAGGATTTCATTCAGCTCCTCCAGACGCACATTAATATGCGTGGCCGGAAAAGCTGATTGGAGGAGCAAAGCGCCTGCGTCGTGGGTTCATTTTTTGAGCAGATTAGAAAACCAGGGTTTCACACAGCGGGGCATCCCACACCGGGCTGCCTCAGGCGCATATACCAAAAACGGGGTTGTAATAATCTGGGAGGCTGATTCATTAACAGCGGCAGGTAGCGACAGTTGAGCGACTGTAGCAGTATTTTCACAGCGCCCGCTAGTAGTCGCTGTGCTTGGCCGTTGTTCGGTTGTTGATAGCGACTGAGTCGGTGTGCAGTAATGTTGAATACGGGGTGACGAGTCGCTATTTGACAGGTTCCGCGATGTATGGGAGCGCATGACAGCGACTGGTCAGAGCAACCGGCTCCCACCACATTCATCAAAAAATCACGCTCAAAAAATTCTCGTTATTATTTTTTTTACCTTAAGAAGATTAACTAACATGGCAGAAGTGGTCACAGAATTTTTCACATTTAAAAAAAAAAAAAAAAAAAAACATTAATAACAATTAATTATGAATATTTAAAGATTATTCCATTGAAATGCATTGGAGAGCGCCAGGTAGCGAGAGGTCATACCTGTCGCTGTTCAAGGTCGGACGCTGGCGCTGTGGGCTGACGCTGGAATAATGATGAATGAGTGGCTATATGGCGCTATCTCAGTCGCTAAGCAGGATTGGCTTGATAAATGTGTGATTGTGGTGGGGAGCCGGCGTTCTCGTGGCGGTGCCCGTCATTACCGGCCGCTCACCAGGCGCTACCTGTCGCTATTCCTTCATAATTAAGGGCCTAGGTCTACTTTAAAGCTCCAGCCTATATGCTTATTATTTCTGCCGGTGATGAATTGGGATTGCCAAGTGAGCTTGCACATCAAACCTAAATGGTTGCTGGTAGTCAGAAGATGTGAATAAGGAAGTGGTGACTATAATGACTCTTTGAAATGGACCTATCATTGCTGGCAGACGGGGTGCCCCTGGGGCATCTTGATTGGGGATGCCCCACTTTGCAGCACAGCAATCACTTACCTTTTCATTGCTCCCATGGTGTGTTTTCGGGCCATGGCCAGGTGGAAGCGTGCCTCACACAAGGGGGTTGAGGATGCGCCTGCTTTCACTCCTTGTTAAAAACAGTGCTTTTTTCCTGCATTACTATGCATGGCATAAAGTACTGATTGGCTACCTCTGTTCCTCCCCCTCCTGGCTGCTAACCAATCACACCTTTCCTCTTCTTGTCAATTCTTTGAGCTCTCCCTCTCTGCACTCTGAAGGAAAGCCTTATGCGAATACAAGCAGTATACTGACGGAAAGGACAGGCCCGCCATCCAGGAAATAAACATAAAGTAAGTTCATTGTAAGCCTGGGCAGAAGGGCAGGGCACTCTCTCCTAATGTATTCCTGCACCTAAAGTGGACCGAAACCCAGGATTTTGACTATCCTGGGTTTTGGTCCACTTCGGTGGGGCACCCCGATCGGGGGTGCCCCGCTGTCTGAAACCCCCCCGAAAGCCCAGAAACACGCACCTCACCACGCTCCCACGTGAACGCTCCAGCCAATAACAGCGCTCAGAGCCGCTGTGGTATGCGCATCCAAGGCCGCTTGGATGCGCATAGCAGCTCTGAGCGCTGGAGGCTGCGTCTCGCGCTTCCCTCTAACAGGGAGCGCGCCTGTGCCGGCCATTCACAAACAGCCGGCGCGGGTGCGCACCCTGCTAGAGGGAAGCGCGAGACGCAGCCGCGGCTCACTCATCCGCCGATGGAACGGGGCTGAGGTAAGGTTTGTGGGCCTCCTGGGGGGTTCCTCCCCGCGGGACATCCCGATTTGAGATGCCCCGCGGGGAGGGATCTGATCGGTCCGGTAATCTTATAGATTCCCGGGCCGATCCCCCCCTGGGTTTCAAGCCACTATTAGTTACTCTTCTGTTACATCGCACTTATACCATGTGTATTAAATGCCTACATCGCACTTATACCATGTGCATTATATGCCTACATCGCACTTATATCATGTGTATTATATGCCTACATCGCACTTATACCATGTGTATTATATGCCTACATCGCACTTATACCATGTGTATTATATGCCTACATCGCACTTATACCATGTGTATTATATGCCTACATCGCACTTATACCATGTGTATTATATGCCTACATCGCACTTATACCATGTGTATATGCCTACATCGCACTTATACCATGTGTATTATATGCCTACATCGCACTTATACCATGTGTATTATATGCCTACATCGCACTTATACCATGTGTATTATATGCCTACATCGCACTTATACCATGTGTATTATATGCCTACATCGCACTTATACCATGTGTATTATATGCCTACATCGCACTTATACCATGTGTATTATATGCCTACATCGCACTTATACCATGTGTATTATATGCCTACATCGCACTTATACCATGTGTATTATATGCCTACATCGCACTTATACCATGTGTATTATATGCCTACATCGCACTTATACCATGTGTATTATATGCCTACATCGCACTTATACCATGTGTATTATATGCCTACATCGCACTTATACCATGCGTATTATATGCCTACATCGCACTTACACCATGTGTATTATATGCCTACATAGCACTTACATCATGTGTATTATATGCCTACATCGCACTTATACCATGTGTATTATATGCCTACATCGCACTTATACCATGTGTATTATATGCCTACATCGCACTTATACCATGTGTATTATATGCCTACATCGCACTTATACCATGTGTATTATATGCCTACATCGCACTTATACCATGTGTATTATATGCCTACATCGCACTTATACCATGTGTATTATATGCCTACATCGCACTTATACCATGTGTATTATATGCCTACATCGCACTTATACCATGTGTATTATATGCCTACATCGCACTTATACCATGTGTATTATATGCCTACATCGCACTTATACCATGTGTATTATATGCCTACATCGCACTTATACCATGTGTATTATATGCCTACATCGCACTTATACCATGTGTATTATATGCCTACATCGCACTTATACCATGTGTATTATATGCCTACATCGCACTTATACCATGTGTATTATATGCCTACATCGCACTTATACCATGTGTATTATATGCCTACATAGCACTTATACAATGTGTATTATATGCCTACATCGCACTTACATCATGTGTATTATATGCCTACATCGCACTTATACCATGTGTATTATATGCCTACATAGCACTTACATCATGTGTATTATATGCCTACATCGCACTTATACCATGTGTATTATATGCCTACATAGCACTTACATCATGTGTATTATATGCCTACATCGCACTTATACCATGTGTATTATATGCCTACATCGCACTTATACCATGTGTATTATATGCCTACATCGCACTTATACCATATGTATTATATGCCTACATCGCACTTATACCATGTGTATTATATGCCTACATCGCACTTACATCATGTGTATTATATGCCTACATCGCACTTATACCATGTGTATTATATGCCTACATAGCACTTACATCATGTGTATTATATGCCTACATCGCACTTATACCATGTGTATTATATGCCTACATAGCACTTACATCATGTGTATTATATGCCTACATCGCACTTATACCATGTGTATTATATGCCTACATCGCACTTATACCATGTGTATTATATGCCTACATCGCATTTATACCATGTGTATTATATGCCTACATCGCATTTATACCATGTGTATTATATACCTTGTTGTCATTGTTGGATTTTTTCACCCCCTGGTACAGTCGACCATGATGGCTCGTTTTATAAATAAACAATAATACTAATAATTTGATGAAAGCCTGTATATGCAGCATGCAAATCACAGAAATCCCCTGCGACCCGGTTCAGCCATACCAAGGGATTGTGGTCTGTGATCAAGGTGAATTCACGCCCATACAAATATGGAGTAAGTTTTTTCAAAGCCCATACCAACGCCAAACATTCTTTTTCCACGGCCGCATAGCTCACTTCCCGAGGTAACAGTTTCCTACTGATATACGCAACAGGGTGCTCGCCTCCATCTTCTCCCACTTGTCTTTTCCCCCCAATAAGAGACAGAACTCAGTATTGAGGGTGAAGATGATACACACACACACATACAGTTGTACTCACAGGGTGCTGGTCTTGTACACACACAGTTGTACTCACAGGGTGCTGGTCTTGTACACACACAGTTGTACTCACAGGGTGCTGGTCTTGTACACACACATGTACTCACAGGGTGCTGGTCTTGTACACACACATGTACTCACAGGGTGCTGGTCTTGTACACACACATGTACTCACAGGGTGCTGGTCTTGTACACACACATGTACTCACAGAGTGCTGGTCTTGTACACACACACATGTACTCACAGGGTGCTGGTCTTGTACACACACATGTACTTACAGGGTGCTGGTCTTGTACACACACACAGTTGTACTCACAGGGTGCTGGTCTTGTACACACACATGTACTCACAGGGTGCTGGTCTTGTACACACACATGTACTCACAGGGTGCTGGTCTTGTCTTTTCCCCCCAATAAGAGACAGAACTCAGTATTGAGGGTGAAGATGATACACACACACACACACACACACACATACAGTTGTACTCACAGGGTGCTGGTCTTGTACACACACATGTACTCACAGGGTGCTGGTCTTGTACACACACACAGTTGTACTCACAGAGTGCTGGTCTTGTACACACACGTGTACTCACAGGGTGCTGGTCTTGTACACACACATGTACTCACAGGGTGCTGGTCTTGTACACACTCTCTTAGCTCTGGTTGCAAGGCATTGAGAAAATGTTCTAGTAAAAACAACTGTAGGCTTCCGGGGTGACAGCGTTCCGGGCTAACAAAGCCTCCTTTACCAGATGGTAGTGTGGTAAGTCCGCATCAGGGATGGCCCGGAAAGCATCGGAAGCTTTCCCCGATAGTTTCCCTGATAATATGGTGACCCATTCCTCCGTGGGTACCCGGGATAAAGCGCACTGCCGTTCAAAATCGGCCAAAAATCCGTCAATCTCATCGTCACTTTCCTGGAAGGACTTAAATGCTGCAAATGGAATCTTTTTCCCCCCAGTGTAACTGAGGCTCGGAGACACAGGGGCGCTGAGAGGCTGCTGGGTTGTGAGTCGTCGATCTTCCCTTCGCTTACTGGCCTCTGCCTCCGCTGCGGCGAAGACTCGGTCGATCAGTTCTTGTGATGGATTCGGCCATAGACCGACAATCTGTTCCGAACCGCTTGAACAAGAGCAGCGTCTTCATCGATCTCTATATTGGTTTCGGTCCTCACTGCTGCATGATCCATTTCGATCAGCTCGGCTATCAGTTCCTGACGTGGGCGGTTGCTAGCTGACCTTCCCCGGCTCTCGAGTAGATCCTTCAGGGTCCGCCTTTTCAACTTGTCATGCTGACTCTCCATCAGGGTAGCACTCTCTCTGGGTACAAAGGACCATCCCACCGCTGCCACCAATTGTAGCGATAACCCTTATCGCCGGAGGGCTTCACCGCCCGAGACGTCCTTTTCCCAATCGTAAGAGGTGCTGCTGGAATTCCAGAGTCGTCCGTGAGGAAACAGGAACAGCCCTTATAAGGGCTAGTGAATTGTAATATAGCGTTTCCCCCAATAAGAGACAGAACTCAGTATTGAGGGTGAAGATGAAGTGTTTTTATTAGTGCCACTCTAGGCCTTATATACACAAGTCTCCATGCAAGGTGGACCTGATGGAGAACTGCATGAGACACACACTGACCAATAGCAGCAGGGCACACAATCCCTCAACTCTGCCGGTGACGCAATCAGCAGAACAATAGCAGGCTGTAATACAATCAATCAGGACAATGCCATTGTTTGTGACGTAATCAATTAACACAATGGCAGTCTATAATACAATCCAAACTACAATGACATTGCCTGTAACAGTATCAAAATACAATGACATTGTCTGGAACCTAATTAAGAAAAGGCCAGTGAATGACCCGGTGGGCAATGGAATAGTGATGACACCCAAAAGACAGAGCCTCTGTCACACTGTGCTCAGCCATGGTTCGTTGTTTCAGAGCGCCTCAGTCACTGGCCGGCATTGTTGAATACGTTATGTGATTCGCAGTACTACGCTCTATGGGAGAGAATGGTAGCGCCAGCTCAGTGCGACTGACTCACACCACATTCATCAAAAAAACAGCCTCAAACAGTTCCGGTGCTCGAAATCGGGTCTAGTGGATATTTCACTAGTAACAAAGCGAAAACATATAGAATGACATTGTTATTACATTGTAACATGAACACTTTAATACCAGACATGTAAGTAATGCATAAAAATATTATTAATCAAAAAAGTTTACAAAAATGTCATTTTCTAGGCCAGGATACATGTCTGAAAGATATAAAAAAAAAAATTGGGATCAGGAAAGGGATTTAAGGATCGTCCATAGAAATGTATGGGAGAGCGGCAGGTAGCGAGAGGTAAGGCATGGTGCTCTGCAAGGCTGAACGCCGGCGCTGTACGCTGAGCCTGGGATAATGATGAATCGGACGCTACATGGCGTTGTTCCAGTCACTCACCAGAATCGCCTTCATAAATGTGTAATTGTCGCCATGTCCGGCGTTCACCTGACGCTACCTGATGCTACCTGCCGCTTACAAGGCACTACCTGGCGCTATCCCTTCATGAATAAGGCCCTAGGTTTTTAGTCGCTTACTTATAATTCTTTCTTCCTCTGGGCTTCAACTCTGTTCAGGACTCTAAGATACGGGCGCCACCATCTTGCCTCAGAAGCATCACATACTGAGGAGAGGAGGGGGGCAAACGTGTAGGGGGTGGGGTATAGTTGTGCTTTGCACAGACAGAGCAGAGCTGAGGTCAGGAAAAAGTACAGCAATCCCAGAATGCAGAGCTGCATAGTCAAAAGACACTTCCTGTCTGCAGGCTGCCTAAAACTCCATGGGTCGCCATCTTGGATGTTAAAAGGTTAAAAAAAAACGCAATAGATGCCGGTAGGATGATTTTTAATGTGGGCAATCTGTATTTAGGGGGTGAGGGAAACATACAAAATAGACTCTTACTCAGGGTGAAGGTCTGCTTTAAAGGTGACCTGCTCTATGCTTGTGAAGGAAGATCTCTATTTTCTTTGTTGTTTCACTGTGTACACCAGACAGAAGCTAATACGAACACAAACATTGTGTTATTACTTTTCAGGACCATAACTAGGGATGAGCGAATCGATCCGGACGAACCCGGATTCGATCCGAATTTCAGGAAAAATTCGATTCGGATCGAATCCGAATTTCCCCGCGATTCGATCACTCGAAGTTTTCCTTTAACATCCATTCATTTACATTTACAGGCATTCTAAGATGGCGGACGGGACATGTCTGGACATGTATCCCGCGCCAGTGCAAGCTGGGGCAGTCACATGCAGCCTATCAGCAGCCAGCAAGCCCGGTGACGTCACACAGCGGTATTTAACGGCGGCCATCTTGCTTTTCCTCATTTCTCTATTGCATTCGTGACAGACAGACAGAACGCTGTGTAGCTGAGGCAGTTAGACAGGCTGGAGACAGGGACAGACAGGGACAGGCAGGAGACAGGCAGGAGACAGACAGGAGACAGACAGAAAGCCAGGGAAAGGTAGGAAAAACGGAGCTGGCTGACAGGGAGATTTTTTTTTTTTCATCCAGCCTTTGTTAGCGTTTTCAGGCTGCTTATAGTAACTAACTGTGCATATATACTGAACTGATCTTAAGTCTGCTGTGAGGCATCCCATTCTGTGACTAAAGCAGCCTCTGTTTAAGACCATATAAGCATTTGCTCTTATCATATTTGAAATTAGGCCTGATAAAGACACTTTTGCTGGCCAAAGCACTACTGGACCCTGCCAGGTCCATTCCTGCCCAGGGCATCCCATTCTGTGACTACAGCAGCCTCTGTTTAAGACCATATAAGCATTTGCTCTTATCATATTTGAAATTAGCCTGATAAAGACACTTTTGCTGGCCAAAGCACTACTGGACCCTGCCAGGTCCATTCCTGCCCAGGGCATCCCATTCTGTGACTAAAGCAGCCTCTGTTTAAGACCATATAAGCATTTGCTCTTATCATATTTGAAATTAGGCCTGATAAAGACACTTTTGCTGGCCAAAGCACTACTGGACCCTGCCAGGTCCATTCCTGCCCGGGGCATCCCATTCTGTGACTACAGCAGCCTCTGTTTAAGACCATATAAGCATTTGCTCTTATCATATTTGAAATTAGCCTGATAAAGACACTTTTGCTGGCCAAAGCACTACTGGACCCTGCCAGGTCCATTCCTGCCCAGGGCATCCCATTCTGTGACTAAAGCAGCCTCTGTTTAAGACCATATAAGCATTTGCTCTTATCATATTTGAAATTAGGCCTGATAAAGACACTTTTGCTGGCCAAAGCACTACTGGACCCTGCCAGGTCCATTCCTGCCCAGGGCATCCCATTCTGTGACTACAGCAGCCTCTGTTTAAGACCATATAAGCATTTGCTCTTATCATATTTGAAATTAGGCCTGATAAAGACACTTTTGCTGGCCAAAGCACTACTGGACCCTGCCAGGTCCATTCCTGCCCAGGGCATCCCATTCTGTGACTAAAGCAGCCTCTGTTTAAGACCATATAAGCATTTGCTCTTATCATATTTGAAATTAGGCCTGATAAAGACACTTTTGCTGGCCAAAGCACTACTGGACCCTGCCAGGTCCATTCCTGCCCAGGGCATCCCATTCTGTGACTACAGCAGCCTCTGTTTAAGACCATATAAGCATTTGCTCTTATCATATTTGAAATTAGGCCTGATAAAGACACTTTTGCTGGCCAAAGCACTACTGGACCCTGCCAGGTCCATTCCTGCCCAGGGCATCCCATTCTGTGACTACAGCAGCCTCTGTTTAAGACCATATAAGCATTTGCTCTTATCATATTTGAAATTAGGCCTGATAAAGACACTTTTGCTGGCCAAAGCACTACTGGACCCTGCCAGGTCGATTCCTGCCCGGGGCATCCCATTCTGTGACTACAGCAGCCTCTGTTTAAGACCATATAAGCATTTGCTCTTATCATATTTGAAATTAGCCTGATAAAGACACTTTTGCTGGCCAAAGCACTACTGGACCCTGCCAGGTCCATTCCTGCCCAGGGCATCCCATTCTGTGACTAAAGCAGCCTCTGTTTAAGACCATATAAGCATTTGCTCTTATCATATTTGAAATTAGGCCTGATAAAGACACTTTTGCTGGCCAAAGCACTACTGGACCCTGCCAGGTCCATTCCTGCCCAGGGCATCCCATTCTGTGACTACAGCAGCCTCTGTTTAAGACCATATAAGCATTTGCTCTTATCATATTTGAAATTAGGCCTGATAAAGACACTTTTGCTGGCCAAAGCACTACTGGACCCTGCCAGGTCCATTCCTGCCCGGGGCATCCCATTCTGTGACTACAGCAGCCTCTGTTTAAGACCATATAAGCATTTGCTCTTATCATATTTGAAATTAGGCCTGATAAAGACACTTTTGCTGGCCAAAGCACTACTGGACCCTGCCAGGTCCATTCCTGCCCAGGGCATCCCATTCTGTGACTACAGCAGCCTCTGTTTAAGACCATATAAGCATTTGCTCTTATCATATTTGAAATTAGGCCTGATAAAGACACTTTTGCTGGCCAAAGCACTACTGGACCCTGCCAGGTCCATTCCTGCCCGGGGCATCCCATTCTGTGACTACAGCAGCCTCTGTTTAAGACCATATAAGCATTTGCTCTTATCATATTTGAAATTAGGCCTGATAAAGACACTTTTGCTGGCCAAAGCACTACTGGACCCTGCCAGGTCCATTCCTGCCCAGGGCATCCCATTCTGTGACTACAGCAGCCTCTGTTTAAGACCATATAAGCATTTGCTCTTATCATATTTGAAATTAGGCCTGATAAAGACACTTTTGCTGGCCAAAGCACTACTGGACCCTGCCAGGTCCATTCCTGCCCAGGGCATCCCATTCTGTGACTAAAGCAGCCTCTGTTTAAGACCATATAAGCATTTGCTCTTATCATATTTGAAATTAGGCCTGATAAAGACACTTTTGCTGGCCAAAGCACTACTGGACCCTGCCAGGTCCATTCCTGCCCGGGGCATCCCATTCTGTGACTACAGCAGCCTCTGTTTAAGACCATATAAGCATTTGCTCTTATCATATTTGAAATTAGGCCTGATAAAGACACTTTTGCTGGCCAAAGCACTACTGGACCCTGCCAGGTCCATTCCTGCCCAGGGCATCCCATTCTGTGACTACAGCAGCCTCTGTTTAAGACCATATAAGCATTTGCTCTTATCATATTTGAAATTAGGCCTGATAAAGACACTTTTGCTGGCCAAAGCACTACTGGACCCTGCCAGGTCCATTCCTGCCCAGGGCATCCAATTCTGTGACTAAAGCAGCCTCTGTTTAAGACCATATAAGCATTTGCTCTTATCATATTTGAAATTAGGCCTGATAAAGACACTTTTGCTGGCCAAAGCACTACTGGACCCTGCCAGGTCCATTCCTGCCCGGGGCATCCCATTCTGTGACTACAGCAGCCTCTGTTTAAGACCATATAAGCATTTGCTCTTATCATATTTGAAATTAGGCCTGATAAAGACACTTTTGCTGGCCAAAGCACTACTGGACCCTGCCAGGTCCATTCCTGCCCAGGGCATCCCATTCTGTGACTACAGCAGCCTCTGTTTAAGACCATATAAGCATTTGCTCTTATCATATTTGAAATTAGGCCTGATAAAGACACTTTTGCTGGCCAAAGCACTACTGGACCCTGCCAGGTCCATTCCTGCCCGGGGCATCCCATTCTGTGACTACAGCAGCCTCTGTTTAAGACCATATAAGCATTTGCTCTTATCATATTTGAAATTAGGCCTGATAAAGACACTTTTGCTGGCCAAAGCACTACTGGACCCTGCCAGGTCCATTCCTGCCCAGGGCATCCCATTCTGTGACTACAGCAGCCTCTGTTTAAGACCATATAAGCATTTGCTCTTATCATATTTGAAATTAGGCCTGATAAAGACACTTTTGCTGGCCAAAGCACTACTGGACCCTGCCAGGTCCATTCCTGCCCGGGGCATCCCATTCTGTGACTACAGCAGCCTCTGTTTAAGACCATATAAGCATTTGCTCTTATCATATTTGAAATTAGGCCTGATAAAGACACTTTTGCTGGCCAAAGCACTACTGGACCCTGCCAGGTCCATTCCTGCCCAGGGCATCCCATTCTGTGACTACAGCAGCCTCTGTTTAAGACCATATAAGCATTTGCTCTTATCATATTTGAAATTAGGCCTGATAAAGACACTTTTGCTGGCCAAAGCACTACTGGACCCTGCCAGGTCCATTCCTGCCCGGGGCATCCCATTCTTTGACTACAGCAGCCTCTGTTTAAGACCATATAAGCATTTGCTCTTATCATATTTGAAATTAGGCCTGATAAAGACACTTTTGCTGGCCAAAGCACTACTGGACCCTGCCAGGTCCATTCCTGCCCAGGGCATCCCATTCTGTGACTACAGCAGCCTCTGTTTAAGACCATATAAGCATTTGCTCTTATCATATTTGAAATTAGCCTGATAAAGACACTTTTGCTGGCCAAAGCACTACTGGACCCTGCCAGGTCCATTCCTGCCCAGGGCATCCCATTCTGTGACTAAAGCAGCCTCTGTTTAAGACCATATAAGCATTTGCTCTTATCATATTTGAAATTAGGCCTGATAAAGACACTTTTGCTGGCCAAAGCACTACTGGACCCTGCCAGGTCCATTCCTGCCCAGGGCATCCCATTCTGTGACTACAGCAGCCTCTGTTTAAGACCATATAAGCATTTGCTCTTATCATATTTGAAATTAGGCCTGATAAAGACACTTTTGCTGGCCAAAGCACTACTGGACCCTGCCAGGTCGATTCCTGTTGGGGCATCCCATTCTGTGACTAAAGCAGCCTCTGTTTAAGACCATATAAGCATTTGCTCTTATCATATTTGAAATTAGGCCTGATAAAGACACTTTTGCTGGCCAAAGCACTACTGGACCCTGCCAGGTCCATTCCTGCCCAGGGCATCCCATTCTGTGACTAAAGCAGCCTCTGTTTAAGACCATATAAGCATTTGCTCTTATCATATTTGAAATTAGGCCTGATAAAGACACTTTTGCTGGCCAAAGCACTACTGGACCCTGCCAGGTCCATTCCTGCCCGGGGCATCCCATTCTGTGACTACAGCAGCCTCTGTTTAAGACCATATAAGCATTTGCTCTTATCATATTTGAAATTAGGCCTGATAAAGACACTTTTGCTGGCCAAAGCACTACTGGACCCTGCCAGGTCCATTCCTGCCCGGGGCATCCCATTCTGTGACTACAGCAGCCTCTGTTTAAGACCATATAAGCATTTGCTCTTATCATATTTGAAATTAGGCCTGATAAAGACACTTTTGCTGGCCAAAGCACTACTGGACCCTGCCAGGTCGATTCCTGCCCGGGGCATCCCATTCTGTGACTACAGCAGCCTCTGTTTAAGACCATATAAGCATTTGCTCTTATCATATTTGAAATTAGCCTGATAGACACTTTTGCTGGCCAAAGCACTACTGGACCCTGCCAGGTCCATTCCTGCCCAGGGCATCCCATTCTGTGACTAAAGCAGCCTCTGTTTAAGACCATATAAGCATTTGCTCTTATTATATTTATATTATAAGACACTTTTGCTGGGCATAGGCTTACTGCTGCCTGCCAGGTGCACTTCTGTTGAGGCATCCCATTCTGTAACATAGCATACCCCTCTTTATTTACACTAAGCAGCTCTCTTATTTACACTAAGCAGGCCTGTTGGAGGCTGAGTGTTACTGCTCACTTTTGGTGTGCATTATATTCTGTTTCATATAGACCCACCGCTGCCCGGGGTTTTTTTAAATATCACCTACTACCACGCCAGTTAGACTATGTCGGGCAGACAAGTGCCTGGAAGTGAAAAGAGGAGTGGCAGAGGCCAAGATTCCGCAGGCAGAGCTCGCATCAGACTGGGGGCCAGTAGCAGCAGGAGTCACGCTGAGAGACCTAATCTGCCAGTATCTGCTAGCGGTCGGGTCTCCACCAGTAACGCATCTGCCGTGGTAGATTGGTTGACGCGCTCATCAACAACATCATCACAACTTACGTCTGAGACCCCCAGTCTAGGGTCGGTAGGTTCCTCTGACACAACCCTGAGTTGGCATGCCCCGAGAGCAGTCCCTGTCCTCCCATTGCCTCTGGCCTACGCCGTTCCCTCCCCCAGCGACGTATCCTATGCTTTGGGTTCAGCTCCACTCTTTAGTGAGGAGGACCATCAGATAGAGGACAGTCAGCAGCTACTGCCCAGCCAAGAAATGGAGGTGGCTTCTCTAGCTAGGCAGACAGATAGTGATGTGGACAGTGTCGTGGGTGCTGCGAGCGTTCCAGCTCCTGCGCCAGACACTGTTGACGAATCCACGAACATCAGTGACGTACAGCCACAACTCGGTGATGATGATGATGACGATGAAGCCGATCGCACTTGGGAGCCGGGTGATGAAGGGGCTTCATCGTCATCATCAGGAGAAGAGGGGCGCAGGTTGCCCCGGAGTCAGCAGCTGAGGCAGCAAGGTGGTAGCAGTCAGCATGGGGGCACAATTCCAAAGGCTGGAGCCGGCCGGGGCCGGGGCCGGGGTAGAGCACCTGCTGTGCGGCAGTCTACCTTATCGGGAGGTAGTGGAGCAGGGGTTCCTGGAGTTGGCAACAGCAGCAGTGAATCAGTGAGGCCAGGGGGTGGGAAAAGTAGCTACTCGGCAGTGTGGCAGTTTTTCCTGAGGCATCCGCAGGAGGGTAACATGGCCACATGCAAGATATGTAGGCAAAAGGTGAAGCGTGGCCAGGGTCCAAATGTTGGCACCACGGCGCTGCGTCAACATATGATGCGTCACCATAAAACGACCTGGGAGAACCGAGGCTCCCAAGGGGTGGTCCAGTCTGCTTCCTCACCAAGTGAGCTCCCAATTTCTGCCAGCCAAGGCTCCAGCACCTCAGCCGAAGGCAGCTGTGCGTCATACCCATCCTCTGTCGCTCCTGCTCCTCCTCCTCCAAGTCATGCATCCCGCCAGCAATCCATCAGCGAAGCCATGTCCAAGAGACAGCAGTATGCGCCCACTCATCCTACGGCGCAGAAGCTGAATGTGCTCCTGTCCAAGTTGCTGGTGCTGCAGTCGCTCCCTTTTCAGGTGGTGGAATCTGCACCTTTCAGAGAACTGATGGCTTGTGCCGAGCCGAGGTGGAGAGTCCCAAGCCGTCATTTCTTTGCCAAGAAGGCAGTACCAGCGCTGCACACTTTTGTTGAACAGAAGGTGGGCCAGTCCTTGAGCCTGTCAGTGTGTAGCAAAATACATGGCAGCGCCGACATCTGGAGCTGTAACTACGGTCAGGGGCAGTACATGTCGTTTACGGCCCACTGGGTGAATGTGGTCCCTTTGCAGCAGCAACTTGGACAGGTCACGCCGCTTCGGCCTCCGCGCTCTCTGCCCATTGGGCCTGTGACACTGTGCGACTCGGCCTCCTCATCCTCCGCCATCTCCTCACCCTCCACTGTAGGCTCAAGTCTCAGTGCCCCTCCAGTCTACCATGTGTGCAGGGCACGGAGGTGTCACGCAGTGCTTCACATGGTTTGTCTTGGCGAACGGAGTCACACAGGGGAGGAACTGCTTAAATGTATTCATCAGGAAATCCAAACATGGCTTACTCCGAGAAAACTTAAAATGGGAATCATGGTTACCGACAATGGGAAGAACATTTTGTCTGCGCTGCGCCAAGGAAGCCTGACCCATGCCCCCTGCATGGCTCACGTCTTCAATCTGGTTGTCAAGCGGTTTCTGAAGTGTTCCCCCCATCTGCAGGACATCCTAACAACTTCACGGAAACTTTGCATGCACTTCAGCCACTCCTACACCGCCAAACACACCCTTCTTGAGCTACAGCGTCAGAATGGTATCCCCCAACATAGTCTGATTTGCGATGTTTCCACCCGTTGGAATTCCACCCTTCACATGTTGGACCGATTATATGAACAGAGAAAAGCCATCACGGATTTCCTGATGATCCAAGCAGATAGGGGGACTCCCCTGTGTAACTTCAATGTCAACCAGTGGCAGCTCATACGTGACACCTGCCGTTTGCTCAGGCCCTTTGAGGAAGCCACTTTATTTGTCAGTCGGCAGGATTACGGGATGAACGACGTGATTCCACTGCTTCATGTACTACAGCACATGTTGGAAACCATGGCTGGTCAGGGCACTGGAGACATGGCGTTTACATCTTACGGCCACATGAACCCCGTTGGAGCTGAACTGGAGGAGGAGGAGGAGGAAGAGGAGGAGGAGGAGTTGCCCAGCGAAACACAGTTTAGGCTTGGCGAAATGGCTGGTTTATCTAGTCAGCGGACAGGAGAGGAGGAGCAGGAGCAGCCAGAGGAGCTAGAGGTTTTTGAGGAAGGAGAGACAGAGGACCCGGGCACACCGTGGCAGTATGCAGTGGAGATGGAGACAGGTAGTCCATCCGAGTCACTTGCGCAAATGGCACGAAGCATGCTCACATGCTTGCGTAGTGACCCCAGAATTGTTTCCATCTGTCGGCGGGATGACTTCTGGCTGTCCACCTTATTGGACCCTCGCTTCCGGCACAAAATGGGGGCATTTTTTAAACCCACCGAGAGGGAGGACGAACTCAACTACTACAAAGACATTCTACGTAGGCAGTTGGCCGATGCCTATCTGCGCCATGGTCCATACTCTCGCAGGTCTGACTCGAGGGGACCTCTGCGCTCACCTTCCACTGCCATGGCCGCTGGGGGGGTTGGCAGCAGCAGCAGCAGAAGCTCCATCAGCAGCAGCAGCCTCAGTCTTCAGTCGCTAATGAGTAGCTTTCTACACCCGCATAGTGAGGCTACTCATGAGCAGCAGGAAGACCTGGAGCAGGACCTGAACCAGCAGGTCATGTCATACTTTGACATGACCATGCCAACACACCTTGAGGATCCGCTGGACTTCTGGGCAGCCAAACTTGATTTGTGGCCGCAACTAGCAGAGTTTGCCCTGGAAAAGCTGTCCTGCCCGGCAAGTAGCGTGCCATCTGAGCGGGTGTTTAGTGCGGCGGGGGCCATAGTTACGGCGAGGAGAACTCGTCTGTCAACTAAAAATGTGGAGAGACTCACCTTTGTCAAAATGAATCAGGGATGGATCAGCCAGGATTTCCACCCACCAATGCCTGATGCATGCGACTAGATTCAGCATGGTGCCACGTTTTACACTTTCCAAATGGTGCAAAACATATTTATGTCTTTAGGCCATTTTTTGGGCTCCTGCTGCTGCTGCTGCCAACTCCTGCCAACTCCAGGGTGTGATTCATCCAATTTTTGGGCTCCTGAGGCCAACTCCAGTGTATATTTGGGCTCCTGCTGCTGCTGCTGCCAACTTCTGCCAACTCCAGGGTGTGATTCATCCAATTTTTGGGCTCCTGAGGCCAACTCCAGTGTATATTTGGGCTCCTGCTGCTGCTGCTGCCAACTTCTGCCAACTCCAGGGTGTGATTCATCCAATTTTTGGGCTCCTGAGGCCAACTCCAGTGTATATTTGGGCTCCTGCTGCTGCTACTGTCAACTCCTGCCAACTCCAGGGTGTGATTCATCCAATTTTTGGGCTCCTGAAGCCAACTCCAGTGTATATTTGGGCTCCTGCTGCTGCTGCTGTCAACTCCTGCCAACTCCAGGGTGTGATTCATCCAATTTTTGGGCTCCTGAGGCCAACTCCAGTGTATATTTGGGCTCCTGCTGCTGCTGCTGCCAACTTCTGCCAACTCCAGGGTGTGATTCATCCAATTTTTGGGCTCCTGAGGCCAACTCCAGTGTATATTTGGGCTCCTGCTGCTGCTACTGTCAACTCCTGCCAACTCCAGGGTGTGATTCATCCAATTTTTGGGCTCCTGAGGCCAACTCCAGTGTATATTTGGGCTCCTGCTGCTGCTGCTGCCAACTTCTGCCAACTCCAGGGTGTGATTCATCCAATTTTTGGGCTCCTGAGGCCAACTCCAGTGTATATTTGGGCTCCTGCTGCTGCTACTGTCAACTCCTGCCAACTCCAGGGTGTGATTCATCCAATTTTTGGGCTCCTGAGGCCAACTCCAGTGTATATTTGGGCTCCTGCTGCTGCTGCTGCCAACTTCTGCCAACTCCAGGGTGTGATTCATCCAATTTTTGGGCTCCTGAGGCCAACTCCAGTGTATATTTGGGCTCCTGCTGCTGCTGCTGCCAACTTCTGCCAACTCCAGGGTGTGATTCATCCAATTTTTGGGCTCCTGAGGCCAACTCCAGTGTATATTTGGGCTCCTGCTGCTGCTACTGTCAACTCCTGCCAACTCCAGGGTGTGATTCATCCAATTTTTGGGCTCCTGAGGCCAACTCCAGTGTATATTTGGGCTCCTGCTGCTGCTGCTGCCAACTTCTGCCAACTCCAGGGTGTGATTCATCCAATTTTTGGGCTCCTGAGGCCAACTCCAGTGTATATTTGGGCTCCTGCTGCTGCTGCTGCCAACTTCTGCCAACTCCAGGGTGTGATTCATCCAATTTTTGGGCTCCTGAAGCCAACTCCAGTGTATATTTGGGCTCCTGCTGCTGCTGGTGTCAACTCCTGCCAACTCCAGGGTGTGATTCATCCAATTTTTGGGCTCCTGAAGCCAACTCCAGTGTATATTTGGGCTCCTGCTGCTGCTGCTGCCAACTTCTGCCAACTCCAGGGTGTGATTCATCCAATTTTTGGGCTCCTGAGGCCAACTCCAGTGTATATTTGGGCTCCTGCTGCTGCTGCTGCCAACTTCTGCCAACTCCAGGGTGTGATTCATCCAATTTTTGGGCTCCTGAGGCCAACTCCAGTGTATATTTGGGCTCCTGCTGCTGCTACTGTCAACTCCTGCCAACTCCAGGGTGTGATTCATCCAATTTTTGGGCTCCTGAGGCCAACTCCAGTGTATATTTGGGCTCCTGCTGCTGCTACTGTCAACTCCTGCCAACTCCAGGGTGTGATTCATCCAATTTTTGGGCTCCTGAGGCCAACTCCAGTGTATATTTGGGCTCCTGCTGCTGCTACTGTCAACTCCTGCCAACTCCAGGGTGTGATTCATCCAATTTTTGGGCTCCTGAGGCCAACTCCAGTGTATATTTGGGCTCCTGCTGCTGCTGCTGCCAACTTCTGCCAACTCCAGGGTGTGATTCATCCAATTTTTGGGCTCCTGAAGCCAACTCCAGTGTATATTTGGGCTCCTGCTGCTGCTGGTGTCAACTCCTGCCAACTCCAGGGTGTGATTCATCCAATTTTTGGGCTCCTGAAGCCAACTCCAGTGTATATTTGGGCTCCTGCTGCTGCTGCTGCCAACTTCTGCCAACTCCAGGGTGTGATTCATCCAATTTTTGGGCTCCTGAGGCCAACTCCAGTGTATATTTGGGCTCCTGCTGCTGCTGCTGCCAACTTCTGCCAACTCCAGGGTGTGATTCATCCAATTTTTGGGCTCCTGAGGCCAACTCCAGTGTATATTTGGGCTCCTGCTGCTGCTACTGTCAACTCCTGCCAACTCCAGGGTGTGATTCATCCAATTTTTGGGCTCCTGAGGCCAACTCCAGTGTATATTTGGGCTCCTGCTGCTGCTGCTGCCAACTTCTGCCAACTCCAGGGTGTGATTCATCCAATTTTTGGGCTCCTGAGGCCAACTCCAGTGTATATTTGGGCTCCTGCTGCTGCTGCTGCCAACTTCTGCCAACTCCAGGGTGTGATTCATCCAATTTTTGGGCTCCTGAAGCCAACTCCAGTGTATATTTGGGCTCCTGCTGCTGCTGGTGTCAACTCCTGCCAACTCCAGGGTGTGATTCATCCAATTTTTGGGCTCCTGAAGCCAACTCCAGTGTATATTTGGGCTCCTGCTGCTGCTGCTGCCAACTTCTGCCAACTCCAGGGTGTGATTCATCCAATTTTTGGGCTCCTGAGGCCAACTCCAGTGTATATTTGGGCTCCTGCTGCTGCTGCTGCCAACTTCTGCCAACTCCAGGGTGTGATTCATCCAATTTTTGGGCTCCTGAGGCCAACTCCAGTGTATATTTGGGCTCCTGCTGCTGCTACTGTCAACTCCTGCCAACTCCAGGGTGTGATTCATCCAATTTTTGGGCTCCTGAGGCCAACTCCAGTGTATATTTGGGCTCCTGCTGCTGCTACTGTCAACTCCTGCCAACTCCAGGGTGTGATTCATCCAATTTTTGGGCTCCTGAGGCCAACTCCAGTGTATATTTGGGCTCCTGCTGCTGCTGCTGCCAACTTCTGCCAACTCCAGGGTGTGATTCATCCAATTTTTGGGCTCCTGAAGCCAACTCCAGTGTATATTTGGGCTCCTGCTGCTGCTGGTGTCAACTCCTGCCAACTCCAGGGTGTGATTCATCCAATTTTTGGGCTCCTGAGGCCAACTCCAGTGTATATTTGGGCTCCTGCTGCTGCTGCTGCCAACTTCTGCCAACTCCAGGGTGTGATTCATCCAATTTTTGGGCTCCTGAGGCCAACTCCAGTGTATATTTGGGCTCCTGCTGCTGCTGCTGCCAACTTCTGCCAACTCCAGGGTGTGATTCATCCAATTTTTGGGCTCCTGAGGCCAACTCCAGTGTATATTTGGGCTCCTGCTGCTGCTACTGTCAACTCCTGCCAACTCCAGGGTGTGATTCATCCAATTTTTGGGCTCCTGAGGCCAACTCCAGTGTATATTTGGGCTCCTGCTGCTGCTGCTGCCAACTTCTGCCAACTCCAGGGTGTGATTCATCCAATTTTTGGGCTCCTGAAGCCAACTCCAGTGTATATTTGGGCTCCTGCTGCTGCTGCTGCTGCCAACTTCTGCCAACTCCAGGGTGTGATTCATCCAATTTTTGGGCTCCTGAGGCCAACTCCAGTGTATATTTGGGCTCCTTCTGCCCCTCATAGTGATGCCACTTCAACTCTCTGCAATTGTGCCGCTCTGCGATTCTATTAGCGATGCCTCTGATCTGCATGTGATATTTCTTCAAAGTATTATTTAACTAACCCAGCACGCATCCTGTGCGTGTTACAGCAAGGCTGAATGGTTTACAACCCTATTGAGGCTGTAGGAGGCTCAGAAATAGCCGTTTTTAATAGCGATTCGTCGCGAATTTATTCGGGTCGAAACGATTTTTGTCGGAAAATTCGGCGAATCAGTCGAATCGAATTTTTCAAAAGTTCGCTCATCTCTAACCATAACTATAGGGGGGTGCAGGGAGTGCGACCACACTTGGGCCTAGAACTTCAGAAGGGCCCCATCATTGTTGCTCTTCCACCTTATTTATCAGATGTGTGCTTACTTGGCATCATTTAGAGAAAGGAAGCACCATATGTCTCAGCTGTTTCAGTCTTTATTTGTCTAGTTGGATCCAATTTTGTTAGAAGACAGAGGAAGAGTGTCGACAGGACCATGTCACATTTAGTTAAGCTACTGTGTGAACACAAACATGACCACAGTTATTTGCCCAGCTTTACTATTGGTGAACAAAGCTCACATGATGAAGTAACCCAATCAGGGAAGTGCTACTACAGGCACACCACATACTACAGCTATCTGAACCTGCATTAACTTTAGGATTGGAAGCCCCCTCTCTAATTTGCCCCCCCGAACCATGGCTGACCCAGAGAGCCACCATCCACCCAGCAAGAGTAGGAAAGTCATATTGGAAATAGGGAATGTGGGATCTAATAGAAACTATTCTCCCATAAGACATATCCATAACAAAAGAGGAAATCGGTGTCTGAATACGATATCCATGAATTAGCCAGATAATGGAGGAGGTATGATGAAGCAAGGACTGCTCTTAAACTAGAGGACCTCAAGCCCCATAGCAATACGGCCCTACTAAGACTCATCACTAGCTAATTATTGTTAACCACCAACACCAGGACCATTCTTATAAATGCACAGTTGATGTCGCCATGAAAATATTCTTAGAAATGTTTGGTGGCATTAACTATACCAGCACTATCCTCTCCATTGTCCTTCTTGATGTATGGCTGTATGCTATAGAAAATAGCTGTTAGCTATATCACATTTAGCAGATTTCTCCTTCTGAAGCTCCATAAGTACGGACTGAAGGCTCACCACCACTATAGGATCCACTAGAGCCCTGACACTACTTTACCCATTGGAGTCTAACCACCAGTTTAAGATCCACTAGACTCCCACCAGCACTTCCAAAGTTACGTAATTACATAGTTAATATGGTTGAAAAAAGACATATGTCCATCAAGTTCAACCAAGGGTGTTGGGGTAGGGGAAGTTATGTTATATTTTATTTTATTTTTTACTGATAACCACTAATAGTAACTGTTGATGTTATTTTCTTCTAAATAAGCATCGAATCCTTTTTTGAAGCTGTCAGCGGTTGAAGCTGTAACATGCTTCTGGGGGAGGCTATTCCACATTTATAGTTCTTATGGTAAAGAATGATTGTATTTTTCCAGTCGAAGGGAGTGCCTCCTTGTCTTTAGACTTTCTTTATTATTATTGTTTTTATTTTTATTTTTTTTTTTGCTTTTCTATAAAGCGCCACTATAGCCTGTGGTGCTGCTGAGCACTTTGAGACTCACTAGACTCCCACCACTGTGAGATCTGCTAGACCCCCTCCCACTTTAAGACCCGTTGAAAGCCTCACCGCCACTTTTAGACCCACAAGAGCCTCACCACTATTTAAAGACCCATTGGAATCTCACCACAACTGTGAGACCCACTAAACAACCACCACTACGTTAAGACCCATTGGATACTCACCACCACTTCAAGACCTGCTGGAACCCCATCAACACTTTAAGATCCAATACCAATGTTATGAGACCCACTGGAATCCCACCAATAATAAAACTGTTGCACTCTAACCAGAACTTAAAGACCAACTTGGACCCCACCACCTCTTAGAGACCCACAAAAGCCTCACTATTACTTTTTGAGATTCAGTAGAATCCCACCACCACTTGGACCCCTTTTTGTCATTCTTGTACCAGCTTCATTTTAACATAAAGGTGCTTTAGGTTAAACAATTAATCTGTAGACTGCCAATCTTTGTCCTTCTTTATTCACTAGATTGCTAAACATGAGATTTAAATGGATTTTTGTATGCCATCAATAATGAGTTGGAACTTTGCCCATTGTTGTGCATCCTGAAACTGCTGGATCAGCTTTGTTACAGTTAATACACGGGGAGGCCTCATTAATAGCGGCAGGTAGCGACAGTTGAGCGACTATAGCGGCATTTTCAGAGCGCCCGCTAGTAGTCGCTTGGCCGTTGTTCGGTTGTTGATAGCGACTCAGTCAGTTTGCCGTAATGTTGAATATTGGGTGAGGAGTCGCTATTTGACAGGTTCCGCGCTGTATGGGAGCGCATGATAGCGACTGGCCCTAGCGACCGGCTCCCACCATATTCATTAACAAATCACGCTCAAAAAATTATCGCGCTGTAAAATGCATGTTTAAACCCCAGAGCGCTGGCGGCGATGGGTTAAAAGTAGTTTTTTAACCCCCAAACAACCATATTTTTGGAAACCAAAAAAAACAAGTTTTTAAAATAATTTTGTAATATGAATACATTAATATCAGACCTGTAATATCAATTCTGTACATTTTTTTTTTTTTTTTTTTTTACCTTAAAAAAATTATCTAAAATGGCAGAAGTGGTCACAGAATTTTTCACATTTAAAAAAAAAAAAAAAATATTAATAACAATTAATTATGAATATTTCAAGATTGTTCCATTGAAATGCATTGGAGAGCACCAGGTAGCGAGAGGTCATACCTGTCGCTGTTCAAGGTCGGACGCTGGCGCTGTGGGGTGAGGCTGGAATAATGATGAATGAGTCGCTATCTGGCGCTATCTCAGTCGCTAAGCAGGATTGGCTTGATAAATGTGTGATTGTGGTGGGGAGCCGGCGTTCTCGTGGCGGGACCCGTCATTACCGGCCGCTCACCAGTCGCTACCTGTCGCTATTCCTTCATAAATAAGGGCCTTAATCTTTGATCATATAGATCATATGGGATCACACACATACAAGAAGATACTTATAACAATAGACCAATAAAGTGCAATGTTATTGTTATGTTAATGTTATTTGTTATAGATAATGCCAGTACACCTAGTGGTAGACATGGTAAAGCCAGACTTCAGGCACCAGTAATTTTATTCCATTCCTCCCTACTTCCATCCCAAGCTCTGTTCATCAGGTATTCCCCTGCATTTGGTCTCCTCTTTACAACTCGTGGCAGGCTTGAGAGTCAGATGATCTATTAGCCAGCCTGCAGCTCTCTGGTGGAAGAGCTAAAGGGAGCTGGTTCATGTTGGAGACTATGTGGACACTTGCCATAGCATCTCAAATGAATTTCCCCCTTGCCTTCACTTTGAAGTAGAACAAGAGCAGATTTAGATAAACTGAAGATGAAGGTAAATTGTGAGGTTGACATTGGAGAAAGTAGGAAGGGGAGGAATGAGCCCCAAGGTTGGAGTTGGGCTGCTGGTCGGGCCCCTATTTCTGTATTGGTTGGTTTGATTACTTCTAGCTGTTGAAGGTCTAGTCCACAAAGATGAACCCAGACACTTAGCAGAAGATCTGCTGGGACAGAATCCTCAATAGTCCACCTATATCTGCTTAGGAATAAAGGATAATAGAAGTCACCCTTAAAGCCATAATCTATACGAATGTAAACTATGCATCTACTATTATCCAGATTTCTGCAGAGGAACAGGAACAGTCCCCACTTCTCAATGTCACCTCACTGCTGTTATTTCTAGTGAGGAACTGCCTCCATTCTGATATGCTGCACCACACCACCACGCCAGTGTTGGGAATAAATAGTGGCCCTCCTCTGCCCAGTAATGCTTTTATCACAACAGTCTGCCTGTGAAATATTCCAGTTTCTATTTTTTTTATGTTTATCCATTCGTATTCATTATTTCTATCAAAAGCCAACAATTTTATGGTTCTCGATAAATCCCTGTTTGTGGACAGTCATGCACGTCTGCAGGTAATTAAAATAATTCCAATGTTCTGGCAAGGCAATCTGAGAATTTTGAAATAAAAGGACACTACAACCACCATTTCTCCTAAGCAGGATTTGTCTGGAGAATTTCAACCTATAGCTGCCAACCTGTGTTTGTCACGCCCGTTAGTCCACCTCAATGAATAAAGCTTGTGTGATGTCATCCTAAAAACCATCCTGTTTAGGGGTGATAGAATGGATACATGGTTCCTATAACTACCACCAACCTGATCAAGCCCTTTTCTGGTGGTGTCTCCTCTTGGCACAATCCATGGCATCCTCCAAAAATGTACCCAAAATTACATTTATGAATGAAGCATGCATGAAGTCATCCTAATCTGTTCAGGGGTGTAACAACCTACTGAGATACTACAACCACCATTACTTTGATCATGCCCCAGCCTAATACATAACAGATTCTTGAGCTGTCAAACATGGTTTCTCTGATTAACCATTCTTGGCATGATCCATGGCAGTAACCTGATTGTAATCGTGAATGAAGCTTACTATATGTGAGGTCACTCGGAAAGCCATCCAGTTTAGGGATGGCAGAATAAATACCTGGATACTAACACCCACACCATGGATTCTCTGATTAACCCTTCTTGACCCAATTCATGCTGGCCTTGAGGTAGCTCTAAATAAATGAAACTGGTCACCTTTAAGATCACCCCGTTTAGGAATGTCAGAATGAATGTACAACAACCCGCATCATTGTAATCACTTTCCTGTCTGAAGAATGCCAATCTGCAGCTGTCTCGGCTTAACTCTTTGTGCCACAATACATGTAGCCACCAGATAGCCATAAAATGACTCCATATTCCAGTAAAAAATAAGGCTTATATTAAGTCACCCTAAAATAAAGTCATACTGTAGACACCATCCTCACACTTAAACCTTAATCTGCAGATCACCATGTCTGTGGCTGACTTTGGGCTTCCTGATTAACCCTTCTCAGCACAAACCCGAGCAGCCTACAGTTAATGGTGCACCAACTTTGCCTGGCTCTGGTGCTTGAGTACATCCTACTTCGATAACTGACGGGCACCTTCTGTTTAACATCTTGCACAATTCAGCCTGGCACAACTTCACATCAACACAGACATCGACCAACTGTCCCCCCTTGAAGCCGCCAATTTCCCTCATTTCCATATCGGCTTTAATAAGTGGGATTTATCCATCTGTCTATGCAGCATGCGGACATCTACTGTAATGCCTCCCGGGATCAGCACTTTCTGGCAGACCCGACACATGCCATTGAGATGATCAGGAACTGAGATGGTAAAATTAAGAAATAAAAATAGAAAATGTCTGGAGTTGCCCTGTGAGTATTTTTTTCTGTAAATGAAGGAATAAAACATGCTGTTCTTTCAGGTGTCCAGCCAGTGTGAGATATACGCCAGGGACTTACCTGGCTGTGATCAGTAGTGCATTAACCTGCAGGATCGTTTCCCGTCTGGAGTGATGCAGCGCTGTGTGACTGTGTGAACGTGTTCCATGCTATTTAAAACATTCTCATCCCTGACAGCCCAGGCCAGTAAACTGTAGCACGCACGCTCTCTCTCTCCCTCTCTCGCTTTCTCTCTCTCCCTCCCTATCATCCATTCTCTCCACCCCTTTATCATCCATCTCCCTTAAAGGGGGCATCCATATAAGGAGATTGCTGAAAAATGTCGGCAGATCCCTGGATGCTGCGGGCAGCCCTGAGAAGGATTCTTAGCGGGATGAAAGGCCGCTTTGCAGGCATCTGTTGCACAAATGAAAGTGAGAAAGGGAATTGGCAGGACTGGGAGACGTCCGGCTTTATAGCTCGCCAGTTTTTGGAGATGGAAAATGGGACGTCGTTTAGAAAGAAATTTGTTGGACACTGCTAAAGCCTGGCCAAGCTGAAAAAAATGCAGATTATGTTTAGATTTAGTGTGGCCCACCGGGTAACATTTGAATCCCTTAGGGAACCCCGGAACTCAGGGTCTCCTTTTGGGGGACTCCATTCCCACAGATGGTGCGCTATGTGATTGTAATGATTATGTTGCCCATTTTTCTCTAATGAGAACAGTGGGTAATGCTGAATGTCATGAATTCACACGCACACACGTGTGTGCTTACAGAGGAGCAACAATCCCCTTGAGTCTCTTGGGGAGCTTGGTCTACCTCTTTATGGGGTATCCCACTATGTGAAACTCTCCGGTTCGCCCAATCCACCCACCACTTTAACACTAGAGGTGGGGGGTATGCAGCCGGTGGTGCTTGCTCTACTCAGATTTCCTGATCGATGCCAGTGTGACAAAGGAAATGTGAATTGAACAATTGCCACTGCTTGGCTGAGCCATAGGAATGAGGAAAGAGTGAGTTAACAGATGACCCCGGGTTACAGAGGCATAGCTAGGCTTTCTGACACCCGGGACAAAGATTTGAAATGGCGAGGCCCCCTTTTACACTAGTGCCCATTTGGGAGTATGGGGTAAAACTAATCGCCTTGTCACTGCAGCAGCCAGGAATGGTTGCATGCCCTGGAGCATTGCCCTGGATCCACATGGCAATCCAGGGGATCTCGCAGAGCAGGGAGTACCAAATACCTGAGATTGTGAAAATCCAGGTGGTGTTCCTCTTAATCACATGTACACACACTACTCACTGCACACACAGACATGATAAAACACACACATAACTTTAAAACCTGAGATGTATTGCAGCGTGCTGCCCAGCACACATTTACAGCAGGATGGAGTAACTGCTAATACGCTGATGTTGCTGGCCGTGCCTGAGCTTCCATTTTTTGTGCTGCGCAGAGGAGGAGCTCTCCCCTAGGGAGTCTTCTCACACTGCCAGAGCTGCTGATGCTGCATGCTGAGCCTGAGAGGGGAATCTGCTATCCATCCACACGAATAGCCGTTATAGAGCTTTTCATGCTGCCCAGCCCTGCCACCCCCACACCCCTCATAAATGCCATGTGAGTAGACTTAGCAGCCCCATCTCACTCCTGACTTCCCCCGTTGCACAGTAAATATCTGACCTGCTACACCTAAAATCTCCTGCGCCTGGCATCTGTCCCTGGTCTACCAATAACTGGCCACAACACAACGGTGAGTGGGAACTTGGCTCTGGCACCCCAATTCAGCTTCCCACCCCTCCACCACCTTTCATTGAGGAAGGGAAATAGTTATGGCTGCAACCTGCTATGTGTAATACAACAGCTGCCCCTGCTTGATTTCTCTGAGGGCTTGCCCCAGCACTGCCTCCTGTGCGTAGGCCCCTTTTTGGCATCCCCGATCCACTGCACCTGTGGTACATGCCCCACCTGCCCGCCACCAGCTACACCCCATGCTGGGCTATACACAAAGTGAGATGTTATTCCTCTTAAAAGTTAAACAAAACCCTGGCCGGCCACTGGCCTTCCACTGGGGCATCCCAAATCAGGATGCCTGGCTGTGTGAACCCTTACAACTTATCTTTCATGAGAGCCAGTGGGGTATGCCAAGTCCCCCGCCAACCCCTACAGAGCTTATCATTCCCCAATAGTGCATGCTGACTACTTGACGCATTCTATTGAAGGAACTACAGTGATCACATTATTGCCGTAGCCAACCAGAAGCTCACCCCACCAGCACAAAGGAGAGTCAGTCGCTATCTCTATAGGTATATCAACCGGGGAGCACCAGGGGGGTGGCATGGTGCAGATCGGAGAGGAAACCATGCTTCATCTTCGGGTGGATGTCAGCTTCAAAGTTTAACATTTAAAATACCCTAAACCTGCCTTACTCCAAAGTGTCCTGCTGACTCCAGGGCACCAAGATCAGCATGGCTGAGATACAAGCACTTAGGCCCTTATTTAACAAGGGATAGCGCCAGGTAGCAAATGGTGAGCGAACGGTAATGACGCTCACCGCCACAAGAACGCCGGCTCCCCTCCGCAATCACACATTTATCAAGCCGATCCTGCTTAGCGACTGACAGAGCGCCAGATAGCGAATCATTCATCATTATTCCAGCCTCACCCCACAGCGCCAGCGAGCGACCTTGAACAGCGACAGGTATGACCTCTCGCTACCTGGCGCTCTCCAATGCATTTCAATGGAGCAATCTTTAAATATTCATAATTAATTGCTATTAATTTTTTTTTTTTTTTTTTTTTAAATGTCAAAAATTCTGTGACCACTTCTGCAATGTTAGATTTTTTTTTTTAAGGTAAAAAAAAAAAATAAAAAAATTTGTGCAGAATTGATATTACAGGTCTGATATGGCCGTTCGCTGTCATGCGCTCCCATACAGCGCGGAACCTGTCAAACAGCGACTCCTAACCCCGTAATCAACATTACCGCACACTGACTGAGTCGCTGTCAACAGCCGAACAACAGCCAAGCACAGCGAATACTAGCGGGCGCTGTGAAAATAATGCTACTGTCGCTCATCTGTCGCTACCTGGCGCTATTAATGAATCGGCCTCTTAGCTTCCCTGTGTTTTAATGGATGAAGGTGAATATTTTGAGCCACCAGAGCAACATCTTTCCACTAAAGGTCAGAGGTTTACAGAGGAGGAGGATCGCTTTAGTATTCAGCTAATCTTTGGAGCAGCTGACCTGGGGGTGGGGGGGGTTATAGGCATTTTTGTATTTTAGGTGTGCTTCAATTCCAAGAACTGGATTTCAAAAGTAACCCACGACTAGAGGTCTAAATCAGCTGGTTTATGAAATGCAAATCACCTGCTTGTAGCATTAGTAGCACAAATACACATCTAAGTGTTAGCAGTGTAAATACACATGTAACTGGGAAGGTCCAGTTTTTGGCAGGTCTGTTTGGTGGCATCACCACCAACTTGCATACAATACACAGAATAAATTAGAGGATAGAAAAAACGTTTGGCAGGCAAATGAATACATTATTTCTGCAGAATTTCTACACCCAGCATGAAAAGAGGGACAAAGAAGAACCACCAGAACAGACGGAACCAGAAAAGTACCCATCCAAATGAGAGAAAACAGGTATGGCTACATCAATCAATAAGGGGTGAGTACAGGCTTAAAAAAATCTATATTCTCCTTAAAGCAGACTGAAACTCCCACCACTCATGCCCAGCTGCATTGTTTTGTCTGATGGGGATGCAAAAATAGAGGTGGATTGCCCGCTGCACAGTACTGTATGTAACCCTTATCCCCAAGCCCCAGGAAATTGCTGTAGCAGTCTCAGGATGTCAATTTGTAGGGCAAAATAAATACTGTGAAAAATACCTGGTAGGGTATGGTAGATGGCAGAATTTGTCCCCTGAGGCCAGGTCCTTTTTTAGAGAAAACGGTCATTCACTTTCATTGTCTAGCGGGAGTAAATATTCACCTGACCCTGAATCTGACCCAAGATAGACAATGAAAGTGAACGGAAGTTTTTTCTCCTAAAAAAGGAGTGAGTTTTCTCACCAGGCTCTGAATCAATCCCATTGTGAGGAATCTGAGCCAGAGGTTTGGTTTCCAGAAGATGTGACTGATGTGCTCTATGTCCACTGACACAGACACCGATCATGGTTGGCCTTTGGGGACTGCAAAGCATGCGATCACACAGGGCTTCACCTCAATCCCTCTAGACCGACGGATGACAGGATACGCCATTTAGACACTTCCTTGTACACTATGCATCAGAAATATCCAGCCTGACATGTGTTTTTTTATTTTAATGGAAGGAAGAACAAATCTGGGGTGACAGGGTCTGTCACCCCTGATACACTAAACTTGTCACCCCTGGAATTTATTCATACTAGGAGAAGAAAATCACAAGCTTGGCCAGAGTTTGATTCAGTTCGGGTATATAAGTGACCCCTCCTGTATTTATATGGATTTTTGATATTACACTATTTTGTGATAGTGCTCCCTTACATAGAAGCTCTTAGCTGGCTCAGCAGGCCTCTTTTGACCAAATGATAGAGGCTGTTTGCAAAGGAGAAATAGAGATTATCTTTGTCATTCTCTCTCTCTCTCTCTGTACCTCTAGCCTTCTGTTTCTTCTAATTCCATCTATCTAGTTTCCACATCCATCTCACTTTCATTTCCAAATTGCCTCTTTAAGCTCTTATCCTTCCCTCCTGTTTTCAACATTGCTGCTTCTCTCTTTTTGTGTTATCTCCTATCCCTCTCTCATTCCCATGCTCCATCTATCCCTATCCCTCTCTCTCTCTTTTCTGTTTTCCCACCTTCTCTCCATATCTATCTGTTTTTTGGTTTCCCTCCATCTCACTGTCATTTCCACGTTGCCTCTTAATTCTCATCTCCTTTCCTCCAGTTTTCTACATTCCTTTTCTCTATTGGTGGTACCTAATTTTCCCCTCTCTTTCCCACGCCCAATCCATCTCTCCCTCTGTCTTCCTCTTTTCTGTGTTCCTACTGTCTGTCTTTCCCACCTTCCCTCCATCTCTCTCTGTGTTCTTCATTCCCTCCATCTCTTTCCTTGTGTGTGTGTGTGTTTTGGAGGCTAGCACAGGGCAACATTAAAAAAGGCCGGACCAAATCCTCACCGCTACCCCCAAGGGAGACCCAGGAGAATTCCTGGTGGGCCACACCGCTTTGGGGCCAGCTGGGCTGCTGCTTCTAACACCCACATTCAGTCTCTGCCCCCTTAGTCTTCTTCTCAGCCCCATGTACCCACCCCCACTGTGTCCACAAGCAAGGCAACCATAGCCCCAATGCTATAACCCTAGAATCATGGTTGTGAGTAGTGGAGGGTCTCAGCAGGGGCGTCTCAGGTCAGTCATGGGCAGGTCAAATCCCAGGCTGATTTTTGGTCCCAGTCCGCCACTGCACATACATGGCTGCTCTGATACAGTTACTGCGACATGCAGTCTTCAAGAGAGACATGAGAGTCTGTTTCTGTTTATTCATTGTCCTGTGAAAATAAGCCTTGCATACTGAAGGGGATCCATTTAAAAAGGACTGAGATGCTAAATGCCATGGGACTTATGTAGTTGGGCCAGGGGCCATGTTCTGGGGGTGGTTACTGGTTTCGTTGCTGCTGTTGCTGCATTGCCAGATTGTTTCCAAACTATTCCTGGAATTCCCGATCTGCGGCCCCACTTGAGTTGCTAGGACAACATAACAATAAGGAGATTGGCCACAGCAGCAGTTGTGTTACCTCTATATTAAGCGAGAAATCCATAACCTAAATATAACCTACGACTTTGCTCACCTCATCACCTCTTATGAGACCCCTGTATTGTAATATGTTTTTCCCATTTTACTGACAGACCTCCATAGATACCGCTCACATGGCTGCTGGTAACAAATTAGGTTTATCATGCCAGCGGGTGCACATTTACGTGCAAGCTCATCGGCAAACCTGATAGGCTGCTGCCAGTCATGTGGGGACCGCAAACCACTTTAGGTCATAGAAGAGATAAGTATTGGTTGCCCACTATTGAGCTTTCAAGGAGGGCAGTGTTTATCCTCCAGTGCAGCACATGGAGAGGGGTCAGAAGCCCCCCCCCCCTTATTCAGCTAAAGGCTCCCCACCACCATGACCTTGTACAAATCTAAAAAAGAAATGTGGAAGATGCTTAACCCAATTTATCTGAATCAGGAAGACCCATGCTTCGAGGGTGAGAAGACATTAAGTCCTCATTTACAATAGTCCCCCTCAGGACTGCTGTCTCTCCCATGTCTGGGCATCTCAATTTGGAATCCCAATAGAATTTCTACTCAAGCAGCCAGCACTCACCTACCTCTCTTGTGCCCCCCTCACTCCTCGCATGACAACAGCCATGAAGTGCATCGGGGGTCCTATTGGTCACTGTTGGGACGATGAATGTCTGGATGTGTCTGTTAGGGTATTGGAAAATGATATACAGTTAACTGGTACATGCAATGTTATTTTCTTCTTTAAAAAAGTCTAACTCTTTTTTAAAGATGTGAACGTTTGCTGCTGTGACTAGCTCATCTGGGAGCATATTCCACAGATTTACGGTTCTCATGGTAAAGAAGGATCCTTGCCTCTGTAGATTTAATTTTTGTTTTCTCCAGACGAAGCACATTTTACATGAAATAGCTTTTCTCCCTATTCTTTACATGAGCCACATGTATGTTATTTACAAATTAAAGTGGAACAAAAACCTAGGTTTTGTTCTGTGCCCTCACACTCCCTATTGTAAACAATAAGGGCCTTTTACAAAATGATATAGGCACAGCAAATGGCTCTGATTAGACCAGAGCATGTGCACGCGACGTTAGACCAGAAACAAGTAAGCTTTAACTGCTTATATATGGGGTTTCATATAGCGGGGCATCCCAATTCGGCTGGCCGCCCTGGGTTTTGCTCCGCTTTAACCATGTCCTCTATTAGATGCCTCCACTCAGTACTAAAAAGATCTAATTTCTGTAATCGTTCTTCATAACTAAGATCCCTTACTCCCCTTATTAGTTTGGTCGCTGTCCTCTGCAGCCTTTCCATAATCAGGGCATTCTTTCTATGAACTGGTACCCAGAACTGGACGGCATATTCCAGGTGTGGGCGCACCAGTGCCTTGTAGAGAGGCAAAACATCCCTATGCCATGATTCCATGCCTCTTTTAATGCATGATAATATCTTGGTGGCCGTGGAAGCAGCTGCCTGATATTGCATGCTGTTATTTAGCCTGTGATCTACCAGTACACCGATATGCTTTTCAGCAAGTGGCCCAGCTTTTCCCCCCTGTGAGGACATACTGTATGTAGCCTGCAGATTATTATACCCCAAGTGCATTACTTACATGTTTAACAATAGTGGGTCCAGCACTGAACCCTGGTGTATACTGTTTACAACCAGGAATCATTCTGTATCATTGAATACCTTGTACAGTGCTACATATATATACACATTGATTATAATAATTATAAGTAGGTATCATCATTTATATGTCTCTGTACGCACTCCTTCTGTTTTTAATCCAGTTACAAACTACATTATCTAACGCTAAAGATCACAATTTTGCCAATAGGTATATAAAGGGACAGTGTCAAATGCGTCAAATGCAAAATCCAGAAATGCTACCCCAGGCTTCTACTCACCTCTTCAAAGCAGCAAAATCTCATAATTCTGTATATATATATATATATATATATATATATATATATATATATATTCCATACAGGGGTATATGCTCTTGGCTGGCATTGTTGCCACCAGTTCTGGGGCTTGGTATGCAACAAGCAATGTGCCAGCAACAGATCCAGCTTGAATAGTGTACATTGCTGCTGATATCTTACAACCTCTGTGTTCTGGAGAGGGGGGGCATCCCTACACTTGACTGTAATAGCACACCTCTGGCAGATGGTCCCAGGAACTCTTAATTTCAGCACCTAATGGAAATGGGTAATGAATGTCCACATTAGCACGTGATGCCCGCATGTCAAGTCCCCCTCCTTAGTCCTATTTTTATTAGGTGAGCAGTTACATTTTAGGCTGCACTGGTGCCCTCTGCTGATAGGAAACTAGTTGATCCTTTAGTGCTATACAAGCAGCAGTGCATTGTGATGTGTTAACCACTGAGAATGGGAGAAAAGTGAGGAAATAAGGTGATCCCTTTTGCATATAATTAAATACGTATTTTCAAAGTATTTTTTATTGAAGCACACAACATTGTGTACATTATTTTTGAAAATAGGGCATTTGTATAGAGTTTGTTAAATTTACAGAACATCAGGAAATATCACTTATGGCACCAAAAACGCCCAATAAAGATTGAATAACTATATACTGTACAATGCAATTTTAATGCTGCTATAACAGACCTATTCACGAGTCTCCAGGTGGCCTCCACCTATATACACAGAAGCAGTGTACATCAAAAGTTGTTAAATCAGAATGGACTGGGCATTTGTTATGCTGCCGGCCACCTGGGCCCATTGGGGGACATTTCTTGGCCCCACCAACAGGACTACTGGTGGGACCAACCATTATTACATTCCACATCACAGGGGGGTTAAGAAATGAGCAGGGCAGAAGCAGGGTGTAGCAGAGAGTAAGACAGATTTAGGGGTGCAGCACAAAAAGACAGCATCATAGCAGAGATGGGGGTGCAGTATGAAGCAAGCAGAGATCGAGGGCAGCATGATGCTGGGTGGCAATGGGGGGGGGGGTGCAGCATTGAGCAGGGCAAAGATGGGGGTGCAGCATGGAGCAGGGTGGAGCGGGGTAGAGATGGGGGTGCAGCATGAAGCAGGAGAGATGGGTGAAGCATTGAGCAGGAGAGATGGGGGTGCAGCATGAAGCAGGAGAGATGGGATGCAGCATGGAGAAGGAGAAATGGGGTGCAGCATGGAGCAGGAGAGATGGGGGTGCAGCATGGAGCAGGAGAGATGGGATGCAGCATGGAGCAGGAGAGATGGGTGAAGCATTGAGCAGGAGAGATGGGGTGCAGCATGGAGCAGGAGAGATGGGATGCAGCATGGAGCAGGAGAGATGGGATGCAGCATGGAGCAGGAGAGATGGGATGCAGCATGGAGCAGGAGAGATGGGTGAAGCATTGAGCAGGAGAGATGGGGGTGCAGCATGGAGCAGGAGAGATGGGTGAAGCATTGAGCAGGAGAGATGGGGGTGCAGCATGGAGCAGGAGAGATGGGGTGCAGCATGGAGCAGGAGAGATGGGGTGCATCATGGAGCAGGAGAGATGGGGTGCATCATGGAGCAGGAGAGATGGGGTGCATCATGGAGCAGGAGAGATGGGGTGCAGCATGGAGCAGGAGAGATGGGGTGCATCATGGAGCAGGAGAGATGGGATGCAGCATGAAGCAGGAGAGATGGGGTGCAGCATGGAGCAGGAGAGATGGGGTGCATCATGGAGCAGGAGAGATGGGGTGCATCATGGAGCAGGAGAGATGGGGTGCATCATGGAGCAGGAGAGATGGGGTGCAGCATGGAGCAGGAGAGATGGGGTGCATCATGGAGCAGGAGAGATGGGGTGCAGCATGGAGCAGGAGAGATGGGGTGCATCATGGAGCAGGAGAGATGGGATGCAGCATGAAGCAGGAGAGATGGGGTGCAGCATGGAGCAGGAGAGATGGGGTGCATCATGGAGCAGGAGAGATGGGGTGCATCATGGAGCAGGAGAGATGGGGTGCAGCATGGAGCAGGAGAGATGGGGTGCATCATGGAGCAGGAGAGATGGGGTGCAGCATGAAGCAGGAGAGATGGGGAGCAGCATGGAGCAGGAGAGATGGGGTGCAGCATGGAGCAGGAGAGATGGGGTGCATCATGGAGCAGGAGAGATGGGGTGTAGCATGAAGCAGGAGAGATGGGGAGCAGCATGGAGCAGGAAAGATGGGGAGCAGCATGGAGCAGGAGAGATGGGGTGCAGCATGGAGCAGGAGAGATGGGGTGCAGCATGGAGCAGGAGAGATGGGGTGCAGCATGGAGCAGGAGAGATGGGTGAAGCATGGAGCAGGAGAGATGGGTGAAGCATGGAGCAGGAGAGATGGGGTGCAGCATGGAGCAGGAGAGATGGGTGAAGCATTGAGCAGGAGAGATGGGGTGCAGCATGAAGCAGGAGAGATGGGTGAAGCATTGAGCAGGAGAGATGGGGTGCAGCATGGAGCAGGAGAGATGGGGTGCAGCATGGAGCAGGAGAGATGGGGTGCAGCATGGAGCAGGAGAGATGGGTGAAGCATTGAGCAGGAGAGATGGGGTGCAGCATGAAGCAGGAGAGATGGGTGAAGCATTGAGCAGGAGAGATGGGGTGCAGCATGGAGCAGGAGAGATGGGGTGCAGCATGGAGCAGGAGAGATGGGGGTGCAGCATGGAGCAGGAGAGATGGGGTGCAGCATGAAGCAGGAGAGATGGGGTGCAGCATGAAGCAGGAGAGATGGGGTGCAGCATAAAGCAGGAGAGATGGGGTGCAGCATGAAGCAGGAGAGATGGGGGAGCAGCATGGAGCAGGAGAGATGGGGTGTAGCATGAAGCAGGAGAGATGGGGGTGCAGCATGGAGCAGGAGAGATGGGGTGCAGCATGGAGCAGGAGAGATGGGGGTGCAGCATGGAGCAGGAGAGATGGGGGTGCAGCATGGAGCAGGAGAGATGGGGGTGCAGCATGGAGCAGGAGAGATGGGGTGCAGCATGGAGCAGGAGAGATGGGGTGCAGCATGGAGCAGGAGAGATGGGTGCAGCATGGAGCAGGAGAGATGGGGAGCAGCATGGAGCAGGAGAGATGGGGTGCAGCATGAAGCAGGAGAGATGGGGTGCAGCATAAAGCAGGAGAGATGGGTGAAGCATTGAGCAGGAGAGATGGGGTGCAGCATGAAGCAGGAGAGATGGGGTGCAGCATGAAGCAGGAGAGATGGGGTGCAGCATGAAGCAGGAGAGATGGGGTGCAGCATAAAGCAGGAGAGATGGGTGAAGCATTGAGCAGGAGAGATGGGGTGCAGCATGAAGCAGGAGAGATGGGGTGCAGCATGAAGCAGGAGAGATGGGGTGCAGCATGGAGCAGGAGAGATGGGGTGCAGCATGGAGCAGGAGAGATGGGGTGCAGCATGAAGCAGGAGAGATGGGGAGCAGCATGGAGCAGGAGAGATGGGGGTGCAGCATGGAGCAGGAGAGATGGGGTGTAGCATGGAGCAGGAGAGATGGGGAGCAGCATGGAGCAGGAGAGATGGGGGTGCAGCATGGAGCAGGAGAGATGGGGTGTAGCATGAAGCAGGAGAGATGGGGGTGCAGCATGGAGCAGGAGAGATGGGGTGCAGCATGGAGCAGGAGAGATGGGGGTGCAGCATGGAGCAGGAGAGATGGGGTGCAGCATGGAGCAGGAGAGATGGGATGCAGCATGGAGCAGGAGAGATGGGTGAAGCATTGAGCAGGAGAGATGGGGGTGCAGCATGGAGCAGGAGAGATGGGGTGTAGCATGAAGCAGGAGAGATGGGGGTGCAGCATGGAGCAGGAGAGATGGGGTGCAGCATGGAGCAGGAGAGATGGGGGTGCAGCATGGAGCAGGAGAGATGGGGTGTAGCATGAAGCAGGAGAGATGGGGGTGCAGCATGGAGCAGGAGAGATGGGGTGCAGCATGGAGCAGGAGAGATGGGGTGCAGCATGGAGCAGGAGAGATGGGGGTGCAGCATGGAGCAGGAGAGATGGGTGAAGCATTGAGCAGGAGAGATGGGGGTGCAGCATGGAGCAGGAGAGATGGGGTGCAGCATGGAGCAGGAGAGATGGGGTGTAGCATGGAGCAGGAGAGATGGGGAGCAGCATGGAGCAGGAGAGATGGGGGTGCAGCATGGAGCAGGAGAGATGGGGTGTAGCATGAAGCAGGAGAGATGGGGGTGCAGCATGGAGCAGGAGAGATGGGGTGCAGCATGGAGCAGGAGAGATGGGGTGCATCATGGAGCAGGAGAGATGGGGTGCAGCATGGAGCAGGAGAGATGGGGAGCAGCATGGAGTAGGAGAGATGGGATGCAGCATGGAGCAGGAGAGATGGGGTGCAGCATGGAGCAGGAGAGATGGGGGTGCAGCATGGAGCAGGAGAGATGGGGTGCAGCATGGAGCAGGAGAGATGGGGAGCAGCATGGAGCAGGAGAGATGGGGGTGCAGCATGGAGCAGGAGAGATGGGGTGCAGCATGGAGCAGGAGAGATGGGGAGCAGCATGGAGCAGGAGAGATGGGGTGCAGCATGGAGCAGGAGAGATGGGGGTGCAGCATGGAGCAGGAGAGATGGGGTGCAGCATGGAGCAGGAGAGATGGGGGTGCAGCATGGAGCAGGAGAGATGGGGTGCAGCATGGAGCAGGAGAGATGGGGGTGCAGCATGGAGCAGGAGAGATGGGGTGCAGCATGGAGCAGGAGAGATGGGGAGCAGCATGGAGCAGGAGAGATGGGGGTGCAGCATGGAGCAGGAGAGATGGGGTGTAGCATGAAGCAGGAGAGATGGGGTGCAGCATGAAGCAGGAGAGATGGGGTGCAGCATGGAGCAGGAGAGATGGGATGCAGCATGAAGCAGGAGAGATGGGGTGCAGCATGAGGCAGGAGAGATGGGGTGCATCATGGAGCAGGAGAGATGGGGTGTAGCATGAAGCAGGAGAGATGGGGGTGCAGAATTGAGCAGGAGAGATGGGGGTGCAGCATGGAGCAGGAAAGATGGGATGCAGCATGGAGCAGGAGAGATGGGGAGCAGCATGAAGCAGGAGAGATGGGGTGTAGCATGAAGCAGGAGAGATGGGTAGCAGCATGGAGCAGGAAAGATGGGATGCAGCATGGAGCAGGGAAGAGATGGAGGTGCAGCATGGAGCAGGAGAGATGGGTGAAGCATGGAGCAGGAGAGATGGGTGAAGCATGGAGCAGGAGAGATGGGTGCAGCATGAAGCAGGAGAGATGGGGGTGCAGCATGGAGCAGGAGAGATGGTGGTGCATCATGGAGCAGGAGAGATGGGATGCAGCATGAAGCAGGAGAGATGGGGTGCAGCATGAAGCAGGAGAGATGGGGAGCAGCATGGAGCAGGAGAGATGGGGTGCATCATGGAGCAGGAGAGATGGGGTGCAGCATGGAGCAGGAGAGATGGGGTGCAGCATGGAGCAGGAGAGATGGGGTGCATCATGGAGCAGGAGAGATGGGGTGCAGCATGGAGCAGGAGAGATGGGGTGCAGCATGGAGCAGGAGAGATGGGGAGCAGCATGGAGCAGGAGAGATGGGATGCAGCATGAAGCAGGAGAGATGGGGTGCAGCATGGAGCAGGAGAGATGGGGGTGCAGCATGGAGCAGGAGAGATGGGTGAAGCATTGAGCAGGAGAGATGGGGAGCAGCATAGAGCAGGAGAGATGGGGGTGCAGCATGGAGCAGGAGAGATGGGGTGCAGCATGGAGCAGGAGAGATGGGATGCAGCATGAAGCAGGAGAGATGGGGTGCAGCATGGAGCAGGAGAGATGGGGTGCAGCATGGAGCAGGAAGATGGGGTGCAGCATGAAGCAGGAGAGATGGGGTGCAGCATGAAGCAGGAGAGATGGGGTGCATCATGGAGCAGGAGAGATGGGGTGTAGCATGAAGCAGGAGAGATGGGGTGCAGCATGGAGCAGGAGAGATGGGGGTGCAGCATGGAGCAGGAGAGATGGGGTGCAGCATGAAGCAGGAGAGATGGGGTGCATCATGGAGCAGGAGAGATGGGGTGTAGCATGAAGCAGGAGAGATGGGGTGCAGCATGGAGCAGGAGAGATGGTGTGTAGCATGAAGCAGGAGAGATGGGGAGCAGCATGGAGCAGGAGAGATGGGGGTGCAGCATGGAGCAGGAGAGATGGGGAGCAGCATGGAGCAGGAGAGATGGGGTGCAGCATGGAGCAGGAGAGATGGGATGCAGCATGAAGCAGGAGAGATGGGGGTGCAGCATGGAGCAGGAGAGATGGGGTGCAGCATGGAGCAGGAGAGATGGGATGCAGCATGAAGCAGGATAGATGGGGGTGCAGCATGGAGCAGGAGAGATGGGGTGCAGCATGGAGCAGGAGAGATGGGGTGCAGCATGAAGCAGGAGAGATGGGTGAAGCATTGAGCAGGAGAGATGGGAGTGCAGCAAGGAGCAGGGTGCAGCATGGAGTAGGTTGCAGCATGGAGCAGGGTGCCTCATGGAGCAGGAGAGATGGGGTGCAGCATGGAGCAGGAGAGATGGGGTGCAGCATGAAGCTGGACAGATGGGGCACAGCATTGAGCAGGAGAGATGGGGTGCAGCATGAAGCAGGAGAGATGGGTGAAGCATTGAGTAGGAGAGATGGGAGTGCAGCAAGGAGCAGGGTGCAGTATGGAGCAGGTTGCAGCATGGAGCAGGAGAGATGGGGTGCAGCATGGAGCAGGAGAGATGGGGTGCAGCATGAAGCTGGACAGATGGGGCACAGCATTGAGCAGGGGTGGAATGGGGGGCAGGGTGGAGATGTGGGTCTGTGGCAGGTGATGTGACCCTGGGACCATCTAGCTCCAAGCAGCCGGATCAAAAGAATAGAGATACTGCAGGGGACGGGCAGAGTAGGAGGGGTAGCTGCTGGGGTGAGTGGGTGGTGTAAGTATGGCTGCCGGTGGAGTAGTGACGGCAAAAAAGACCAGAGGACCCAGTGGTGGCAGTGACGACCAGAAGACCCAGCAGAGGATACAGCAGCTGAGGTGAACGGCAGTGAAGGTGGAGGAAAGTGCCAGACTGCAGGATCTTTTAGTAGCCATAATTAAGCATTGAGCTCTTTATTATGAGGACAGGAAAAAGACTGCAGCGCTGCGCACACCCTAAAGGGAAAAAAAGGGGTTGCTGCTAATGTGTGCACTTTCCTGTCCCCAACCATAATGCTCACTTATTCGGTGATCCCTCAGCAAATGTCCACTTGTTGACAGCATTCCCACATTCCTTAAGTGGCTGTTTCCCAAAGCAGGGCATCCTAAATCTAAATGTCCTGGGGGCACAGACCAAAATCCAGGATAATGAAAATCATGGGTTTTGGTCCACCTTAAAGCAGACCAAAACAAAGGCTAACCTGGGTTTACCCGGGATGCCCCATGGTGTGGCACTTTATTACCTTTCATTGATGACTTTTTAGGGTTAGGGGCCACATTATGACTTTTGTTATGGGGCCCTTTAAAATCCATGTTTGCCCCTGGTTACTATTATGCCAGTGTAGAAGGCCTCATTACTGTCAGTGTTATGTTACCTGAAAGAAGGGATTAAGTGGTGCTCCCTCTGCTGTAAGAATTTCTCTGCTTTACATGCACTTGCACTAGCACACTTAGTACTTTCCATTAGCTATATCACATGCACACGGCTGGTTTCCTGTCATGCATCCGCTTGCTCCAACTGTCATACATGTGACTATCTGACTTTAGAGACATACATCCACTCACCCAACCAGTAGAGTGTCAAAGAATGTTATCTGGGGGCAGTAGGGGGTGTAACTTCTGCAATTCCCACCTGCCACATTTGTAATCATTAGGAATGTGACAGCTGCAGGAACATCAAAGGACATTTTGCATGGCTGCTCCTGCTATAGTCTTTGTGGCCAGGCACCTCCTGCTCCTTAGATTTGCTTTTAGTGCTGCTCTCACTTGCATCACCATTGCTAATAAGCATCCTTTAACACAAACAGCAGCCATGCAGCGCTTAAGAGTCAAAGCGACACTATGCTCCATCCGGCCTGGGTGGACGACCCACCATGGGTGTATCCCTGCACCCAACTATGGCAATTCTCCACCGTCAAAAACAAGGTCACTCACAATGGCTTTCAATGTCCGTACTCATTGCTCATGTGTGAGGAATAGTGTGCAGGTGAAAGATACATCTTGATTTTCAGCCATACTTGCATTCCAAGTTCTTGTCTCCTGTGAATCTGCCATGTGACCTGGCTTGTTCACTTCATCTGTAATTGTGTTGTGACTTTTGCTCAGACCTCAAGTTACCCTTTGCAGCCTCTAGCTCTGACTCCCTACTCCCAACTGCAGCCTGACTTTTGCTTCTGACACTGTGCGCCCCATCCTGACTCCTGCTATCCTTAGTGTCCTTTGCTGTCTTGGCATTATCTGCAGGGCTGGGTTATAGGCAGGGAACGAGGGGCATGCAACCTTGTCGTCCTCCAACTTTGAGGCTAAGGTTGGGGTGCCAGAAGATTGCGGTGCCGCTGCTTTGTCTGGTTGGCCCTGATCCACATGCCCTTGTAGGGGTGTATACCTGATGCTCTTCCCTTTCTAATGACACCAGTGAGTCATTAGCCTCCCTATGTCTGGAGATCCAGCACTCGGAGGTGTACCGCCCTGGCACCCAGGATTTTCCAGTACCAGGATTTTCCATGCTGCAACTTGGTCCAGTCGGCACCATTCCACATGTCCTTATAGAGGTTCTCCCCTTTTCAACAACACCTCCAGTCAGTCATTAGTCCACCTAGGCCCAGAGATAGGACACTCAAAAAGGTAGCACCCCAGCATCCACGAGAAACGGTACTGGGAATTCTCAGTACTGCCACTTGGTCCGGTCGGTACCGAGTGGGTCGTTAGCCCCTCTAGGCCTGGAGATTCAACACTCGGAAAGGTACCACCCCAGCACCCACGACCAATGGTACCGGGATATTGTGGTGCCGCCAATCGGTCCGATCGCCCCCGTTTTACATGTCCCTGTAGGGGTGTATACCTGAGGGTCTGCCCTTTCCAATGTGGGTCATTAGCCCCCCTAGGTCTGGAGATCCAACACTGGGAAGTGTACCACCCCAGCGCCCACGAGCAACAGTACCAGGCACTGCCGCTTGGTCCGGTCACCCTAATCCAGATGGCAGTGGTGTATACATGAGGTTTTCCAACGGGGTCTTTAGCCCCCTAGGTCCAAAGATCTGGTGCTGGGAAGTGTACTATCCTGGACGAGCTGCATTGATTCCCAGGACACTACACTGGAGGTGCTGAGGACTTCAGTTATGCACCTCTACAAGGGCATGTGGATGCAAACACGGTGCTCGTGGGTGCTGGGGTCTAAAATTCCCTTTAAGTTTGGGCTTCCTTGCCCTCATGGTACTGGAGAACTGGGGCCCAGAAGTGGATCTCCCTGGGCGAGGTGCATTGATTCCCAGGGTGAACCACTTTGGAGCCCTGGATCTCCAGATTAGGGGGGCTAGCAACCAACGGGATGCACCAAGGACAGTGGTGAGGTGGTGGTGGTGAGGACTGGAGCCGGTGGAGATAAGTGGTGGACATCGCTGAGGACAGTACACAACAGAATTCTCCAGCCAGGATCAGCAGTGATGTCAGTCACCTACCTACCTATCTACCTACCTGCCTATTGACCCACCCACCAATTTATACACTGACCCACTCACCCTCCTCCCTATCTGCTTGACTGCTGACCAACCTACCTATCCAACTGACTACTGACCTACCCATCTACCTACGTAACTGCCCACTAGCCAGGACCTGAAGTGGCAGCTGGCAGCCCGGTGCAAAGGCAGAATCATTAGACGTTGAAGCTTAGGTGGCAGTTGCCCACCTATATACCTTCCCACTTTGCCCACCTCCCTACCTGTCCACCTTCCTACCTACTCACCCAACTATATACCTGCCTAGTTACTCACCCACCTACCTACTGATCTATGTATCCACATGTCTACCCACCCACCTATCCTAAATTCCTATCTAATAGGAACTCCTATCTATTCCTCTCTAAATTCCCACATAGTCCTCTACCTGACTACCCTCTACCTGTCCATCCGAGTACCTACCCACCTATCTGCCTACCCACACCTACCTACCTGACTACCCCCCTTGCCATCTTCCTACCTGCCTAGCCATCTAAATGCCCACTCACCTACCTACTCACCTATATGCCTGCCTGCTCACCCGCCTACTTTCCTAACATAACCTACCAAACTAGGAGATACAGGAAGGTTGTATTGTTTTGGCAGGTGGGGTCCACACACACACACACACACAGTACAGAGCAGAGATGTACAGCACCAGGTAGAGTGGTGTAAAACAGGAGCACAGCTTATTCTCTTATAGTAGAAATTGCCTTGTGTTCTGTTTCTTAGTGTTGTTGGTTACTGGCATGTGTATGCATTGGTCTAATAGCGCGTATTGTTTATTAGAGTGATTGGAGCAAGGAGCGATGATTGGTTTTGCAGTTTTACAGGGGAGAAGCATGGTTTATCCACTCAGTATGTGAAGTGAGGGGGGGGGGGTAACCTATTTCTACATACATGCAAAGCCCCGGCATGCCCCCTCTATTGCAGTGACAGATGACAGGGAATGGCCTGCTTATCACAGAGGCTGTCTGGAGGTGATATGACCAGGATGGCACAGAGGTCTGGATCTGACATTCCGTTTAGTGTGCAAGCAAAGGCAAGTATTTCTTTTTGTTATTTTACTTGGTTGGACTTTAACTTTAAAGTGGACCAACACCCACCGCTGATCAGCTCCCTGCCTGCGGGGCACCCCAATCGCTGTGTGAAACCCCCCAGGACGCCTGCAAATCCTACCTGTTCCTCGTTCCAACGGCGCACGCGCGGGCCGCCGCCGCCGCCTCTCGCGCATCCCTCTAGCAGGGCGCGCCCCGGGCCGTCCCTTTGTGAATGGCCGGAGCGGGCGCGCTCCCTGTAAGAGGGACGCGCGAGAGGCGGCGGCGGGCGCTCTCACCTTGTCCGTCGACGGACCTCGCTTGTCCGTCGGCGGTGATTGGTGGAGCGAGTCACGTGGGAGCGGGGCCAGGTGAGTTTTTGGGGCTTTCTGGGGGTTCGGGGTGCCCCGCGGAAGTGGACCAACACCCAGGATAGTGAAAATCCTGGGTGTTGGTCCACTTTAAATAGGATGTCCGAGGTGCTGAGACGGCGGGGTTACAAAAAAAGCCTTACCTCTCCTGTAATTCAGCAGTGTCGCCCAGACACAGGCAGCAGCCGCATACAGAGTGCACAGAGCGGCATCCCGCCACTGTGCACGCACCTGCCCACCCATGTAAGGATGGAGTTATGAAGTCACAGGACTTTATTGGAAAAAAAATACTGCATGAGGGGCCTCCACCACACTTAATCCGACCCTGATCATCTTTACTCTTTGTCTCTGCACCCTGAACTTCCCACACCAAGTGACCATCGTCCTTGTGTGGATGACCTGCTACTCTGGTCAATCATTGTTATCAGGCAGGGCAGTTTCTAGGCAAAATTCTGCCCCCTCCTCACCCATCTTATTCTGCTACTGCTGTCGCATACAGGTGAGTTCCATGCTGTGCCTCTTTCTGAAAAGGGACCAAAACCCAGGATTATGACTATCCTGGGTTTTGGTCCTTTCCCTGGGGCACGCCAATCAGGGAAGCCCGATGTGTGAAACCCCCAGGTTGCCCAATCTAAGTTACATTTCCCCAGTACTATGGCGCATGCGAAGCCTCTGGTCCAATCAGCACGCTCGGATCGGCTCTCACCTCTTCGCTTAAGCCTTCATCCTTCAACCGTATCCTCCGCTACAGGTAGCATGCCTGCGTCGGCCATTCACAAATGCTTGGCGCAGGTGCTGCTAAAGGGATTGCGGGGAGCCGCGGCTGCTCGTGCATGTGCCGCTGGACTGGGGGAGGTGAGTATACTGGGCAGCCTGGGGGGCTACACACAGTGGGGCATCCCGATTCTGAATCAATCAAGAGGCCTTGGTATCTTATATATTCCAAGACCGTTGATCCGTGGGTTTTCGTCCACTTTAACAGCAGGCAATGCCCCCTCCCCAGGACTGGGCCCGATATGGGGAATGAAGGGCCTAGCATTTGGCAGGCACCACTAATAGTGCCTGTGACTCATCTGCATAAAACAGGATGGCTGGTATAAAGGCACCCCCAATGGTCTTGGTGGCCAGGGCCATAGGTGTTGCAGATTTAGTAACCACATCGGTGTCCATGAGGTTCGGCAATCCCACCATTGCTTCACCATCTTGGGTATTGGCTTTGAGCTTACAGAAAGAAAGTGTGTTTTGGCTCAACTATTTCACTCTTTAATAGTATAACCATACCTCCCAAGTTCTGAAAATAGAAAAGAGGGACATGTGCAATTAAACCACACCCTTAAAGGGAAACACCACCTAAGAATTACATAATAATAAAGGCAAGCCTCCCCCCCACACACACATGCAAGTCACCCTCCCCACACACAACATGCAAGTCACCCTCCACACACACACACAACATGCAAGTCACCCTCCACACACACAAACATGCAAGCCCCCTCCACACACACATATACATGCAGGCCCCCCTCCACACACACGCAAGCCCTCAAACAAACATGCAGGCAAGCCCCTCCCCCCACACACACACACATATACATGCAAGCCCTCCACACACATGCAAGCCCACCCCCCACACACACATGCAGGCTCACTCAACTCACCTCTCTGCTGTTCCCAAAGCGCATATGTGGGCTGTTGTTGAATCTGCTATTTAGGCAGGCATACTAATGCACTGCATCCCTGGTTTCCCTGTGGAAAGTGCTCTCTTGCAACCAGCCTATCTGAATGGTTGGGTATGGGATTGCATACATCTGCAAACATGCCGGGAATATGGCCAATGATTGTGGCAAGGGATCGATGGAAAGGTAAGGGTTTGTGGGTGATCTGGGGGTGCTTACATGAGGGGGGGGCATTGAGAAAAGGGCAACTAGTTAGCCAGCCTGAGTCTCAACTGATAGACTGATCAGTCTATTAGAATCCAGGGCCACAAAAATGGTGGTAGGTCCTCTAGGGCTGCTAGATTCCCTCTCCCCCAGGGCATTCAGAATTGGGATGTGTAAAACCCCCCAGGTCTTCCAGAAACTCACCTTCTTTCACGGTCCAACGGCTCATGCATGAGCAGTGCCCGCATCCCTGCTGTCCCTTTAGCAGGATGCGTGCCGGTGCCAGGCATTTGTGAATGGCCGGTGTGGGCATGCTCCCTGTAGGGTAGCAGGGGATGCGGCTGCAAGCACGCTTGAATCCACTCGCCTTAGACGAGCTCTTACATAGTTACATAGTAAGGTTGAAAAAAGACATATGTCCATCAAGTTCAACCAATGGACGGGGTTGGGGAAGGTTGTTTTTATTTAATTTCTTTTAACTGATAACAGCTAAAAGTAACTGTTAATGTTGATAAAAAATGCTTGTTGCCTCCAGAGACTGAATCTTCTTTTTCTCCAGGTGGAGGGAGTGCCCTCTTGTCTTTAGGATTTTAGTTGAAACAATCTTTCCCCATATTTTTTGTATTGGCCATTGATATATTTATACAAGCTAATCATGTCCCCCCTCAGTCGTTTCCTCTCAAGACTAAACAAATTTTATTCCCGTAATCTTTCCTCATAATTAAGATCTTTCATTCCTCTTATTAGTTTGGTGGCTCTTCTCTGCACCCTTTCCATAGTCAGACCGTGCTTTCTATGAGCTGGTGCCCAGAACTGGATGACATATTTCAGGTGAGGGCACACCAGTGCCTTGCAAAGAGGCAAAATGTCATCCCTATCCCATAATTCCATGCCTCTTTTAATGCATAATATTAGCTTGGGCGCCTTGGAAGCAGCTGCTTGGCATTGCATACTGTTATTTAGCCTGTGGTCTACCAGTACCCCCAGATCCTTCTCAACTAGCGACTCTCTCAGTTTTACTCCCCTGGGAACATATGTGCCTTAAGGTTATTAGACCCCAAGTGCATGACTTTACAGTTTTCTACATTGAACTTCATTTGGAAGTTTAATATGGATGTCCAGACACTCAAAGTGCCCAAGCCAGCCTGAAGCTTGTGAACATCTTCAATAGACTGTACTTTAGTAGAATTTAGTAGAACTGTGATACATATCTTTGTGTCATCTGCAAAAATACAGACAGTGCATTCAATTCCATCTTCTATATCATAAGCAAATTGAGTAATAGTTGGCCCATCACTGGACCTTGGGGTACACTGCTTACAAATGGGGACCATTCAGAGCAGGTATCATTAACTACAATTATCTGTACACAAACCTTCAGCCAGTTTTCAGCGCAGTTACAAACTGCATTTTCTAATTGCAAAATCCAGAAAAAACTATATCTACGGCCACCCCTCTGTCCAGGCTTCTACACACCTCCTCATAGAAGCCAATCAGGTTAATCTGGCAGCTTCTGTCCTTAATAAGACTGTGCTGGCTGGCACTTACAGTATTATGCATAGTTACATAATCTAGTATGTAGTCTTGTAGGCGTCCCTCAAGCTATTTCCCACAATTGATGTTAATGTTACAAGTCTGTATTTACCTAGAAAAGACCTAGAACCCTTTTTAAAAATGGGCACCACACGCCTTGCGCCAGTCCCTTGGCACTATACCAGTTGTTAGTGAGTCTTTACAGAGCAAAAGCAGAGATGCTGAAATAACTGAGCTGAGTTATTTAAGAACTCTTGGGTGAAGTCCATCTGGTCCTGGAGTCTTATTCACATTTAAATGATTGAGTCTTTCTTGGATTATATCCATGTTTAGCCCATTAAGAATTATGCTTGGGGTATTGTCTACAGTGGCAACACCTAAATTGGTACCTTGTGCCTCATTGTGTACACAGAGCTAAAGAGCCCATTTAGAAGCTCCCACTTTTCTCTTAGATCAAGGAGCGGGAGCAGATCTGAGCACGCTGATTGGATGAGAGGCTGTGCATGCTCCGTAGGACCAGGGAAGGGTCAGATCGGGTGACCTGGGGGGTTTCACACAGCGGGGCATAACCGATCAGGGTGCCTTTGAAGCAAGGACCAAAACCCAGGATAGTCAAAATCCTGGGCTTTGGTCCACTTTACGTAATGCCTACACTAGGTACCAATAGGGACCACTTCAAGTATAATGATATGCCCCTCTGGGTCATGGCATACTAAATGAGGGCAACAAGACGATCAGGAGTGTTCCAGCCCCATGCTTTTGCAAATTGTCTGGGAGAAGAGGGCTGCAGGGGGAGGTGCGCTAAAAATAAGTAATTTACAGTTACTAGCAATAAGGAGGGGACTAGCATCTGTTTCACTATCACCTGGGGGAGCTACTTACTCTGCAGTTAAAAAGCTGGATGTATGTGGGTGTCACGTGGGCTGTTACGTGGGGGAAGCATGAGCAGTTCAGTAACTGTACATTTACAGCCTCTATGCAATCAATTTTCTTCTCTTTTAAATGGATTGTCCGGGCTGTGCAGAACCATTGATTTGATTGCTTACTTGCCATGCAAATAACTCATCCTGGTGTGTTGCTAAATATAGTTGTTTTTAAAGGGATTTGGCCCCTTTCCAGTATCCCAGCCCCTGGATTTTATTTATCCTAGACCACCTTTTTTGGCATTGAGAGGTGGGCTTGGCTCCTCCCTCCACCACGTTCGAGGGTTTTGGTCGCTTTAAAGGTGGATTGTTCTTCCCCAAAAATTGATAATTGAAGAATCTAACATGGCCCAATTTTTCATTTCAAAAATACATGACTGTTGGATAAATAGAATAAGCAGAGGCCGAAGCAAGGACCAGATGCAGCCGCCAAGTTTCAGGTGTCCTCAAATCGGGATCCCCCAGAAGGGAGTGAGACAACCTCCAATAATTTTTGCAACTTCAACCTAAATATCAAAGTGTCAGCTTTTCAAGAGGAACAAAACTCCAGATTTTCTATATCCTGGGTTTCATCCCTCTTGCTAGGGGCATCCCAATACCCCACTGTGTGTTCCTCCAGATCATCAAAAAACTCACCTTTTTTTCGTTCCCACGGCGCATGCATAGGCCCCTCAGCCTATCATCAGCATCTCATGCTCCGTTTAGATTTTCCTTGCTGTTCATCTCTGGCTGTGGGCCATTCAGAAATGCCTGGCACTGGCATGTGCCCCAGCAAAAAGTATAGCAGGGATGCGAGCGTGACCTGCAGATGCAGTGTGGAATCATCACAAGGTGTGTGTACCGGGTGATTCTCCGGGCTTTCACTCAACGGTGCATCTCAATTTGGGATGCCCCATTAAGAGGTAGACCACCAGCCAAAGAGTCTTAAAGGGATAAAGTAGATGTAGATAGTGTAGAGTGTTGCCTTATATCCAAGGACAACCCAGGCAAACGCATTTTACTGATGCTGTAGAAAGTAGGTGAAGGCAGCATCTGACTGATAGCAAGCTGCAGCTTAGATCCAGGAACTCAGTGAGTGCTGCTCTAGGGATGAATATTGGGCATCAGGTACGCTTGCTTGTGTCAGTGCACAATTCTGTATGCATGAGTGCTGCGCGCCCTTCATCATGATTCCTTCGCTTTACCTTGAGCGACACCTGTCATGGCCACTTTACTGGAGCCGGTGCTCCTAGGAGATCCTGCGCACCTTCCTGGGGGATGACGGCCTCTTCATGCTCACACAGGGCATTAAACATGAATGGCTGCTTTGAAAGATGAATGAAGCTAGCGAGCTGCAGGCGGCGCAGGAAAGCGGGTCAGGAGATGTCCTGACGTCATTGTCTGGAAGCGAGCGCAGAAAAATGCATCTGACAGTGCCAGTGTGAGCCGGCCCGTGCCATAGGGAGTCATAAATAAATCCTACACCCGGGTGACAGGATATAATAAATGCAACGATGGAGGATGAAAGAACATGCAGAAACAAGGATAAGATACAATGCAACACCAAAAACATGCAAAAAAATCCTATTTTTAGATTCAAAGGGTAAGTGGAATTTGTTGTGCCAAAAGGATGTGCTCAAGATGCTGAGCTGACCTAGTTTTTTGTCTTCCTATGTTAGCAAATGTGTGTTTTACGGAAGCAGTTTTCACTACCTCCAATCGATTGCCATCTAGTCAAAAACTCACCTAGCTCTGAATCAATGAAATGAAAGTTAATGGCAATATTCTATCCTAAAAAAGAAGGGCGTTTTCTTACCAGGCTCTGAAATGACCCCCCAAAGTCTGTACACCAAGAAAAGAAAACTGAGTCCTGAACACACACAGAACACTGCAGCTCTGGATACTGCTGAGGTGAGGGAGTAACTTGCCCAGCAGCAGTGTTCTGTGTAAGTTATTGGCAAAGTACACCAAGTCTGCACTTGGTGTATGTTTCCAATAGCAACAGATTGCAGATAGTGAAAACTGCTTCTATAAAACACACATCTGCTAACATATAAAATAAGAAAAATAAGAAATACTAAATCAGCTCAGTACCTTGATGGCATCATTTTGCCACACAAAAATATACACTTTAAAAAATTCAGTCAAATATAGACTTACTCTTTAAAGTGGACCTACGGTCAAAACCATTGTGGTCACTTTATCCCTCACCCTTGGATGTCCCTATTTGGCTGTCCCTCTAATTTCCTTTAGGAAGCCAGGAAATTGGCTCACAGGTTCCACAAGCCAATCCTGCTAATTGCGCCAGATACAATATTTTTTGGCCTGACCTCCCCAGCCAGCCAATGATGAGTCTATTTATGCAGCATAGCCAACCAGGCAAAGCTACTAACCCACTTCTGTTCCCACCCACCCTGCCTGGTGCTGGCAGTGGCCAATCAGGTTTGTTCTATATGCAAGCCTGCCCATTGACTACGAGGAGTGGTGGGGTGGCTGTAGTTTTGTTAAACTGGACCAAAACCCATAATTTTGATCTTGGGTTTTGGTCCTTGTCCCCCTATCAGGGATGCCACATTGTTTAATCCCCCCCCCCCCCCAGATCTCACTTTTCCCCGGTCCTACGATGCATGTGCAGCCCTCTTGTTCAATCAGCGAGCTTGGATCTGCGCCCATCTCTTCGTCTAATAGCTTGTCTAATGCGAGGGGATGTGAGTGTGCTGGCGGCCACACCTCCCATTACCCTCTAACAGGGAACGTGCCCGCGCCGACCATTCACAAATGCCTGGCACATTCACGTGTCCTGCTATAAGGATAGCAAGGATGCAGCCACAGCTCGTGCATGTGCTGCTGGACCGGGAAAGAAGGTGAAAGTTTGGACGACCTGGGGGGTTTCACACACCGGGGCATCACGATTCTGGATGCCCCGGAGGGAGGGAATCCAGCAGCCCTGGAAAGTTATAGATTTCAGGGACGTTGGGGTGTGGGTTTTGATCCACTTTAAAAGAGGCCTCTAGCCTAAATTTTTTTTTCTTTTGAAGAATGAGATGTTTGCACAATTTGGCTGATTTAGTTGCTTTCCGTCTTTGAGAAATGACACCTCAAATTTTTCTCTTCTCCCTAAAGACATAAACTGGTTGCCGGGGACCCTTTCCAACAATACCCTACAAACCCTCTAAATTGTACCTTAAATTTTCACAAAATGGGTGTTGTTCCACACACTGAGGAACATTAACAGGAGAATTCTTACAATTCTCCTTCGTTTCCCAGAGAAATTGATCGCTCTGATTGGTCGATGGGGGCACGTACTTGGGTAAAAGTGGACTAATCTGTTTAAAACTCCCGTGGCAAAATGCAGCAGGGTGATTGGCCAGCAGAGTGGAAGCTGGGGAATTGTCATTTGAGGTAAGATTAACAGGGATTGCAGGGGTCAGGGGACCATGGCAATCAAGAACACACACACACACACACACACACACACACACACACACATTTAGGACTAATTTATGTAAAATTAGTGTTGGTCTATTTTCTAAGAGATATTTTGTGAATATTTTTTTTCTCAAAAAAGTGTGTGTGTTAAAGGATCGCGAAAAATGGCCCAATGATGAAAAAATCCATTTATACAACCGGCATCAAAAAATATCCAGCCAGGCTTGTGTTTTTTCATTTTAATGGAAGGACATGCTGTCACCCCTGATAGACTCAAGCTGTGTAACCCCTGGATTTTATTCCTACTAAGAGGAGAAAACACAAGCTTGTTGAGAGTTTTATTCAGTTCGGGTGAATAAGTGATAAGTGGTAATGTGTTCATATGGATTTTTAATATCCATAAAATGTCATGATAGTGCTCCTTTAATGAAAGGTTCAGCAGCAGCATGGCGTCCCTGGAAATCCTTTTCAAACATCAGCAATTTTGTCCTTCCTCCGGTTCTTCAGTAGGGGGCAGCACACATCCAAATGACATACCCGACAGGCGCACTCCTGCTCTAAGCGCCGATTCACTTCAGAGAAGTACAATTCTCCTCACGTCCGAGAATCCGCTGAAAAGCGCAGCTTCTCCTGCAGAGGGAAAATAAACAGGAGACATGGGGGGAGGTATTAGCGAGCAGAGGAGCACTTTACTGCATTTGTGAACAATGCAGCTGATACACAAACATATATTTATAGTTTCCCTTCTTTATCCAATAGAGAGAATTGAGGAAGATACATAATTATAATAAAGCTGCCAGAACATATGCTTTCACTTTTCCATTCATTTCCACCAGGTGCCCACCAGTACCCTCCCCTATCCTGTTATTCTATGGCCGCTATGTACTGGCCTATGCAGAGCATGCAGCTACAGTAGAAAAATCATGCCGTCTCCCAATATGGAGAGCTTAGTCAGATTTCATCAGCTTCTGCAGTGATTGTGACCACCTCATCATCTGAGACCACAAATGTTATGTCACTGGGTATTCTGCATGACTTTCTGAGTGGTCCTGAGCTGCTGAAGCTCTTTACTGACCGTCACACACTCCCTGCATCTCATAAAGCATGATGGCTGGCTCCTCCTCCTGAGATGTATCCTGAGCTCCATGAACTTGCAAGTCCTGTACCTCCTCTCCGGCCTCCTGTTCCCCACCACCACTCTCCTTTGAGTGCTGCTCTCACTGGTTACATCGCCTGGCTGCTCACTGCTCCTGCATCATTCTAATCCCAGATAATGCCACTTGTTTCAGCTATAAAGCTCCACCTCATCCATTCATTGGCACTGTTGCGTGTGGCAATGATGTCATTGGCACACCAATACAATGACTGATCACCTGTCAGCCTACACCTAGGGACACACCGAAAAATATCAGTGTTCTTGGGCAATTTGAAAAGCGAAAATATCCTTTTCTAGTTCTACACCCTAAAAAGAGAGTATCGGCAGGGGTTTTGGCCAAATGAATTTCACAAGTTCAATGGGTTTTGGTTCGCTTTAAAGTGCTTTCCCCCAGGGCATCCCCAATCACCCAATAACACATAGTATGCAGAATCCCCCCAATAACACATAGTATGCAGAATCCCACCAATAACACGTAGTTTGCAGAATCCCCCCAATAACACGTAGTTTGCAGAATCCCCCCAATAACACGTAGTTTGCAGAATCCCCCCAATAACACGTAGTATGCAGAATCCCCCCAATAACAAGTAGTATGCAGAATCCCACAATAACACGTAGTATGCAGAATCCCACCAATAACAAGTAGTATGCAGAATCCCACAATAACACGTAGTATGCAGAATCCCACCAATAACACATAGTATGCAGAATCCCCCCAATAACACGTAGTTTGCAGAATCCCCCCAATAAGATGTAGTATGCAGAATCCCCCCAATAACAAGTAGTATGCAGAATCCCACAATAACACGTAGTATGCAGAATCCCACCAATAACACATAGTATGCAGAATCCCCCCAATAACACATAGTATGCAGAATCCCCCCAATAACACGTAGTTTGCAGAATCCCCCCAATAAGATGTAGTATGCAGAATCCCCCCAATAACACGTAGTTTGCAGAATCCCCCCAATAACACGTAGTTTGCAGAATCCCCCCAATAACACGTAGTATGCAGAATCCCCCCAATAACAAGTAGTATGCAGAATCCCACAATAACACGTAGTATGCAGAATCCCACCAATAACACATAGTATGCAGAATCCCCCCAATAACACGTAGTATGCAGAATCCCCCCAATAACACGAAGTATGCAGAATCCCCCCAATAACACGTAGTTTGCAGAATCCCCCCAATAAGATGTAGTATGCAGAATCCCCACAATAACACGTAGTATGCAGAATCCCACCAATAACACGTAGTATGCAGAATCTCCCCAATAACACGTAGTATGCAGAATCCCCCCAATAACACGAAGTATGCAGAATCCCCCCAATAACACGTAGTTTGCAGAATCCCCCCAATAAGATGTAGTATGCAGAATCCCCACAATAACACGTAGTATGCAGAATCCCCCCAATAAGATGTAGTATGCAGAATCTCCCCAATAACACGTAGTATGCAGAATCCCCCCAATAACATGTAGTATGCAGAATCCCCCAATAACACGTAGTTTGCAGAATCCCCCAATAACACGTAGTTTGCAGAATCCCCCCAATAACACATAGTTTGCAGAATCCCCCCAATAACACGTAGTTTGCAGAATCCCCCAATAACACGTAGTTTGCAGAATCCCCCCAATAACACATAGTATGCAGAATCCCCCAATAACACGTAGTTTGCAGAATCCCCCCAATAACACATAGTATGCAGAATCCCCCAATAACACGTAGTTTGCAGAATCCCCCAATAACACGTAGTTTGCAGAATCCCCCCAATAACACATAGTATGCAGAATCCCCCCAATAACACGTAGTTTGCAGAATCCCCCAATAACACGTAGTTTGCAGAATCCCCCAATAACACGTAGTATGCAGATTCCCCCCAATAACACGTAGTATGCAGAATCCCACCAATAACACGTAGTATGCAGAATCCTCCAATATCACGTAGTATGCAGAATTCCCCCAATAACACGTAGTATGCAGAATCCCACCAATAACACGTAGTATGCAGATTCCCCCCAATAACACATAGTATGCAGAATCCCCCAATATCACGTAGTATGCAGAATCCCCCCAATAACACGTAGTATGCAGAATCCCCCCAATAACAAGTAGTATGCAGATTCCCCCCAATAACACATAGTATGCAGAATCCCCCCAATAACACATAGTATGCAGAATCCCCCAATAACACATAGTATGCAGAATCCCCCCAATAACAAGTAGTATGCAGAATCCCCCCAATAACACATAGTATGCAGAATCCCCCAATATCACGTAGTATGCAGAATCCCCCCAATAACACGTAGTATGCAGAATCCCCCCAATAACACGTAGTATGCAGAATCCCCCCAATAACACGTAGTATGCAGAATCCCCCCAATAACACGTAGTATGCAGAATCCCCCCAATAACAAGTAGTATGCAGATTCCCCCCAATAACACATAATATGCAGAATCCCACCAATAACACGCAGAATCGCCCAATAACACGTAGTATGCAGAATCCCCCCAATAACACGTAGTATGCAGAATCCCCCCAATAACAAGTAGTATGCAGATTCCCCCCAATAACACATAGTATGCAGAATCCCACCAATAACACGCAGAATCCCCCAATAACACGTAGTATGCAGAATCCCCCCAATAACACGTAGTATGCAGAATCCCCCAATAACACGTAGTATGCAGAATCCCCCCAATAACACGTAGTATGCAGAATCCCCCCAATAACAAGTAGTATGCAGATTCCCCCCAATAACACATAGTATGCAGAATCCCCCCAATAACACGTAGTATGCAGATTCCCCCCAATAACACGTAGTATGCAGAATCCCCCCAATAACAAGTAGTATGCAGATTCCCCCCAATAACACATAGTATGCAGAATCCCACCAATAACACATAGTATGCAGAATCCCCCCAATAACACGTAGTATGCAGAATCCCCCCAATAACAAGTAGTATGCAGATTCCCCCCAATAACACATAGTATGCAGAATCCCACCAATAACACGTAGTATGCAGATTCCCCCCAATAACACGTAGTATGCAGAATCCCCCCAATAACACGTAGTATGCAGAATCCCCCCAATAACATGTAGTATGCAGAATCCCCCCAATAACACGTAGTATGCAGAATCCCCCCAATCACCCCATAAAACACAATCTTACTGGCGATCACGGGGGACACACACAGCAGGGCACCCAAAAATCACAATGAAATCACAATGCCCCCACCAGGAGGAACAAAACACAAGAAAGTGAAAATTTGGGATGCCCTGCTGCATGAAGCCCTGCCAGTGGCCTGCTCTTCTTGCCCACAGTGCAGGTGCGCGCATATTAATGGAGAAGCTGAATAGAACCCAAGCCGCCGACCATGAGTGTGCCATGGGTTCGGTGGTAAGGTAAGCATATATTAGTGTCTTGGGGGGGGGGGGGGCTATCCATTAATAATAAGGGGCGTGGCTTAATGTAACAATTATCCCTCTTTCCCACCCTGAAATGTTGGAAGGTATGAATGTGATACTAAACCACCTGAGCCCCTATAACTGTCCACGCCCCTAGATCTGCCCCCCTGCTGCTATCGTGGTAGTTCTGGTATTGTGATAGAATTGCTATTCTTATGGTAATGTACATGAACCTGTCTCCCCCTACCTGCTGGTATGGGAGCAGCACTATTGCGCCCTCTAGTGGTCGGATACCTGCAGGCTGCGCTTGCGCAGCAAAGCGGGACGGGTGGGTGACAGTAGGGCGGAAGTGACGTTAGATGTCGTCAACCTCTGGCGGAAGTGCAGAGTGAAAGCAGGAAGTAGCCGGTGCGGCTCGGGAGGATGGAGGAGGATAGTTTGGAGGCGCGGATTAGTGAGTAGGGGGCGAGCCCGCTGCCCCAATCTTCTCTATCTGTGACGTCACGTCTGCCGCTGACTGGCAGTCTTGAGAGAAGCGCGGTGGTGACGCCGCTGAGCTGCCCCCACCTGTGCCAACCATTGTCGGGCTGCCAACAGGTGGGCCGGTCAGAGGCTCTGACCCAGTCCAGGGACAACTTGTTCCGGGTGTGTGAACCTTAAGTGTCAGCTCAGTGGCCAGGCGCTGTGCTTCTCTCGGTATGGCTGCTTAGGTCTTGACTGTGTGAGGCCTCCTGGACCATCCCCTGCAGTGACATCTCGCCTGTCTCTATCGGGACATGTTACCCATTTCTCTCTCTGTCATGACATCTCACCTGTCTTTATCTCTGTCATGACATCTTACCCATTTTTCTGTTGTGACATCTCCTCTGTCTCTCGCTTTGTCATGTCAGCTTGCCCATCTCTTTGTCATGACATCTCACCTGTCTCTCCTGTTATTGTAACATCTTGTCCATCGTTCTCTTTGTCTTGACATCTCTCTCGTGACATCTCGTCCATCTCTCTCTGTCACAGCATCTCGCTAGTTTTTTTTCTTTGTTGTGACATCTCACCTATCTCTGTCATTACTTCCCACTTACATCACACCTGTCCCTCTCCCCTAATGTCATAACATCTTGCTTGTATTACTTTCTTTCGTGACATCTTGCCCGCCTCTCTTGTCGTGACATCTTGCCCGCCTCTCTTGTCGTGACATCTTGCCCGCCTCTCTTGTCGTGACATCTTGCCCGCCTCTCTTGTCGTGACATCTTGCCCGCCTCTCTTGTCGTGACATCTTGCCCGCCTTTCTTGTCGTGACATCTTGCCCGCCTTTCTTGTCGTGACATCTTGCCCGCCTTTCTTGTCGTGACATCTTGCCTGTCTCTCTCTCTTTCGTTCCTGTGTCTTCCTCTGCAGATCGAGCCACCAACCCGCTGAGCAAGGAGCAAAGCTGGGAGGATGTTCATGCTTTCTGCGACCTGCTCAACCACGACCTCGAAGGGTAACCCCACCTCATGTACCCCCAATCGCCTCGCTGTGTGCTCCTAACCCTGCCGCACTAATGCAATATCTTCCTCTTTGCAGACCCCAGCTGGCCACCCGGCTGCTAGCACACAAGATTCAGTCTCCGCAGGAGTGGGAGGCCATGCAAGCCCTGACGGTAACATATTTCCTTGTGACTTTCCTGCTGCCCTTTTCTCTGAGCTGTTGGGTGGTTACTGGCTGCACCAGACACAGGAAATAAAGTATTATAACTACAGGGGGCACTATTATTACTATTATTATTATTGAAGTCCCACCGCACACGCCCCAGTCACATTCATCCAGCTTTTAGTCGCACCCCCCTGCATTAGGCCACAGTGTCTGCTTGAAGGTGACTTTTTTGAGAAGATGAAATGAGCATACACTGGAAGGATTATAATTTATAGTAATAATGCGGGGTGACAGGACAGAGTGTCTGTGTCTTCTGGTAATGAGGTCTCTGCTTGCCACTGTGAAGGTGATCAAGGTTTCATAGCTAGAGGTTGTGGGGTGTGTATTACTGTCTTTTTTTTGTTTCTGCTCTAATGATCATTTTTAGCTTTTCTGTCAATTCTCTGATTATTGATGTAGGGTATCAATAGATCTTATGTCACAAATGCTTCTGCTATGTAATCGAGGCTACTAGAAGAGTTCTGCATACAGCCTGACCTGTGCTGGAATCCTGCCTGATGACGCCATTGTGTTTCGGCAGCTGCTGAGGATCTTCTCCTTGGCTAGTGGGGTTCTAATAGTGTAACCCATTGTCATGTTTTTTTTCAGCTGCCAGCATTCTTCCAGTCTAGTGGCGATTATTATTTCCCCTTTTCTTTCAGGTTCTGGAAGCATGCATGAAAAACTGCGGGAAAAGATTTCACAGTGAGGTTGGGAAATTCCGATTCCTAAATGAGCTGATAAAAGTTGTTTCTCCCAAGGTAAGTTTTTTGCTGAAGGTTGGATGGTGTGGCTGATACAGTAGATGCTTTGCTACACCCTGTACTCAGCCACTCAGGTTCTATTAAATGCCCAAAAAATGAAATGCTATTATTTTAAACAGAAAATTACATTTGAATATTTAGATTTGGGATACTGATGTGTGAAGACCCCAGATCACCCAGTAAATTTCACATTTCCCCTGTCCTATGGCACATGCACTGGCTGCTGTCCAATCAGAGCTGTTTGCTATACGAACTACATTAGTAGCTATCACCAAAAATGTAGCAGGAACCTTGACAACCAACCTATACAGTAAACCTACTGATAGGAACACACAATATAACAGTGCACATATCTCATGTCTCAGTTTGTAAGAGTGCTAAGGATCTGCTCCGACCTAGAAGATAGGGAGGCCCAAACCTTTGAAGAAAAGATTCCAGCAGCACAGAAGTGATGTTACAACCAACACACTGATGGGGCATCCTGGTAGACCAGGAAAAACTGGTGGCAACACATTTTGTGTAAATGGGACACTTGACATGTGAACTGAGGGTATGGTAATAGAACACTTACCTCGCCCCACTTGAGGAGGTGATAGGAATCAAATACTACTTCAGAGAGAAACCTTTTGTATCCATACATTTAGATACTATTCTGACTCGTTCTAATGTAGCAGGTAAGACATTTCTAAATAAGAAAAGGCAAAACCGAATTTATACTAGGGCCTAAATGAGCCGAAGAAAAGTTGGACATAGACAAGGCCTCAGAGATAAGGGAGTCTGCTCTGCAAACTCCCAGAGGGCCCTAAGTCTCAGTCCTTTCAAAGACTACCTAGTAGGGGGAGGCTCGCTTGGTCTGTAGCTGTTCTGTAGCTGCCTGCAGTGCCGTCTCCCAAAGTCGATTGTGCTACACACATTGGAAAGGGGATACCACTTTTTTTTTCCATCCCTCAATGTTTCTTCCTGGTGACCAAATTACCAAGGGAATTACAAGAGACCGCTAAATTTACAAGAATGATTTCAAAAGAATGTTCTATTCTCACATTTTCCTGGTGCAAAAGCCATCATTCTAAATCTGAAAAGATTAAATCTTTTCATCAGATGCAGAAAGTTCAGAATGGAATCTATTTATTCGGTAAGGAACATCTTCATGGAGCATGCTCTTATGATCAATTTAGACCTGCAGGATGCCTACCTGCATATTCCAATTCTGCCTCTACATCACATTTATTCTAAGTATGTCACACACCCTGCTTCAACTTTAATAATTACACTTGGGTTATCCACCTGCAGGTGGCGATGTTGCAGAGAAGTCTTGAAAAAAAACGAGCCCCTCCCGGTCTATAAATACCTGGGACCTCCCACTTATCTCCCAGTGTTCTTCTCTGCAAGATGGCGACAAGACAGAAGAATGAAGTCTCCTGCTTGCAGGTAGCCGGGGTAACACCCTGGCCCCCCTTCTGGTCTATTTCTGCTCGGCTCTTTTTGATATGCCCCTTGTGAAGCCTCCCAGCCTAGGCTGCTGGGCCGGGCGAGGGTAGACGGCACCCTAAGGTGCCTAGGAGCTTAGCTCCTCCGCTAGACCCCATGGGGTAACGCGGCTATCCGGCCTGGTGATCCGGATTTGGGATGCCCCGTCCCGTTTTCACCTTTTAGGTGTTCCCTCACTTCCCCGCTTGATCCCTTTTCTCCCTACGCTAGGAGGGGGGGGGAGCTCTTGTGAGTGCCTTGCGCTTGTATTGTCTCTGTATGTGTGTTTTGACCTTTTTTAGTGGAGAGCATCTCCACCTCAGGCTGTCGGCGGTTTGTACGGCGCCATGCCTGGGTGGGTGTCATGCTGATTTTGGCGGGGCCGGGAGGCGTGCGTGTCGCCGTCCCGACGGGCCGCCCGATCCCGTTTTGGCGCTGTGTTGGGGGCCGTGGCCGGGCTCCTTGATGGGGGTTTTTGCCTGCGGGGCCAGGCGCCATGTGCATCCGGCGCCCGCTGTTTCCTCATATGTGCGGCACTGCTGGTTGGCGGGGCGGCGGGGCCGAGTCTCGCGCGGCCCGCGCTGTACTGTGCTTGGAAGGGGGGCGGGGCCGGAGCGCTTCGCGCGTCTGTGTAGGCCTGCCCCTCTTCTCCTTCCTCCTCGTTTCCGGCTTGTGTGCTGCTGGGCTGCTGCGATCGCCATTGTAAGTTACTGATTAAAGTTCAAAGCTGACTCCCAACTAGTTGGTTAAGTTAATCCTTGTGAAATATGTTACTGTTGATGGAGCTCTTCTGGAAGTATTCCCTCAATGTATGGGTGCATGTGTGCCTTTAGATTGTCCATGGTATCTGTGTCTGTGCATCTGCTTGCTTTATTTTTACTGTGCTGCTGCATGATTGTTATTGTCCATGGCTATGGAGTGACTGCTGTCCTTTCCATTGCAGATCCGGGGATCCCATGCTGAAGGGGTCTCCCGGGCTTAGATACCTGGCTAGTGGGGTCTGGTCCTTCCATAATTTTTACACTACAAATCCTCCCACTCGGGACATTAAAGGGGCATCCTGGGTCGCTTAGTACATAAATCCCTGGGTTATTGCGAATACCACAATTTCACCATATGGAGGCTTCCAGTGATACCGGAGACGGCCCTTCGGGGCAATCCAGGCTGTGTGGGGGTTGTGGGGCTCATCTCCCAGGGGATGATGTCATAATATGCATTCCTTGTGCACAGCGGAACATTGCGCGCCAGTCCGGTACTCCGGCCTCTGGCTCCTCACCGCCCGTGTCATCTCCTACCCCTCCCCGCCTGTTCCGGACCCCATGTGACGTTGTCATGGGTGGGGATTCGCAATCCGAGGTGTGCGCCAGGTTGGCCAGCCTTGAGAAAATGTTTTCCACGGTGGCTGCTCAGAAGGCCCCGGCTAAGCGGAAACATCTTTCCCCGGCTCCGCCGGCCACTGATTTTGATGTGTGTGAGTCCTTGGGTTTCCCAGTCAACGACATTTTGAGGATGTCATCCTTAAAGAATGGGAGCAGCCTACCCGTCTTACGGGTGTTCTGCCTAGTTGGGATAAAAAGTATCCTTTCCCGGCGGACCTGGTTAAGCGATGGTCTTCTCCCCCTGAGGTCGATGCCCCGGGTTTGGGGCTGTCTAACACGGCTGTGTTGCATTCTCCTGACTGTACTATAATCAAGGATGGTGAGGATCGCCGGATTGACCAGCTGGCTCGCCACGGCTTTGCCAGTGTTGGTTCGGCTTTGAGGCCTGTTTGTGCTTCGGCACTTTTGATGTTGGCTGTCAGGTCCATTCTCAGGGATTTGTTGTCGGACCTTGATCCTGCTTGCGAAGAGTTCCAGGCTCTCAAGCGTTTGTTCTTGCCACTCAGGATGATGCCATGGTTATGTGTAGTAGGACCACGGCCCTGTTGGTGGCTATCCGACGGTCTGTGTGGTTGTGGCAATGGACTGCTGACTTTAATTCAAAAAGGTCACTCACGGTTCTTCCCTTTTTGGGTTTGCGCCTGTTTGGTGAGAAATTGGATTCTGTTGCCAAGGGAGGTAGGTTGCCTCAGCGCAAGAAACTGCGCCGTTCCTTTCGGGGGGCCAGAGCTGGCAGGGGTGCAGCTTTTTCCGTCTCCAGGGGTGCCAGTTGGAACAGGGGTAGAGGCCGTGGCCGCCCCGGTCACTCCTGGGGTTCCAAGCCCAAACCCGCTGCCAAGCCTGCTCAGCAATGAGGGGGCGCCCTCACCCGTGAGGGTGGGGGGACGGTTGCGACACTTCTCCCAGGTCTGGGACCGGGCGGTCTCGGACCGATGGATTCGGGAGGTGGTGTCGTCCGGTTACAAGCTGGAGTTCAAGTCCCGACCTCCTACCAGGTTTTTCGGGTCTTGTGTGCCCACGGATCCATTGCCCACGCAGGGGCTCCTGGCGGCGGTGAGGAATCTTCTGGACATGGCAATCATCTGTCTGGTTCCTTCCTCGGATGTGGGCCTCGGGTATTATTCCAATCTCTTCACAGTGCCCAAGAAGGATGGATCGGTACGTCCCATCCTGAATCTGAAGTTCTTCAACAGGTTTATCCGTCCCCGGAAATTTCGCATGGAAACTATGCGCTCGGCCATCATGACGTCCATAGACATCAAGGATGCCTACCTTCATGTTCCTATCTTTCCGGCTCATCAAAGGTTTCTTCGCTTCGTGGTGGAAGATCGGCATTTTCAGTTTGTGGCTCTTCCGTTTGGCCTTTCCTCGGCTCCAAGAGTGTTCACCAAGGTGCTGGCCGGAGTGATGGCTCTTCTCAGACCTCAGGGGATTCGCATCGTGCCTTATCTGGACGACCTTCTCATCATGGCTGTTTCCTTCAGTCAATCGGAGATGGACACCAGGATGGTGGTATCCACTCTGGAGAGTTTCGGCTAGGTGATCAACTATCCCAAGTCCTCCCTCGCTCTGGCCAGGGTGGTGTCCTTCCTGGGAATGTCCTTGGATTCTTGTCAACACAGAGTGTTTCTGCCTCAGCCCAAGGTTCTCTTGCTTCAGGAATTGGCACAGCTTCTTCTTTCCAATCCTTGTCCGTCCATCCGGCTAGGGATGAGATTGGTAGGGTTGATGGTAGCCTCCTTCGAGGCAGTTCCTTTTGCTCAGTTTCACACGAGGACGCTTCAGCTTCATCTGTTGTCGTCTTGGGACCGGCGACCGAGGTTGTTGGATCGGCCCTTCCAGATGTCCTCCCGGATTCAGCAGTCTCTTCAGTGGTGGATGGTCTCGGCCAATCTCTTGAGGGGCAGGTCTTTTCTGACGCCTCTTTGGGAAACTGTCACCACGGACGCCAGTTTGTCGGGATGGGGAGGTTTTTGGAAGGCTCTTCAGTTCCGGGGGCGGTTTGGCCCTCAGGAGGCCCACTTGCCCATCAACGTTCTGGAGCTGAGAGCCATCAGGTTGGTTCTGTCTCACTTGACCCGGCATTTACAGGGTTTGCGGGTTCAGGTTCGGTCAGACAATCGGACGGCGGTTGCTTACATCAATCACTAGGGAGGGACTCGCAGTCAGAGTGCCCTCAGAGAGGTGTCTCTGATCCTAGCCTGGGCGGAGATCCATGTCCCTTGCATCTCGGCAGTGTACATTCCGGGAGTGGAAAACATGGAGGCGGACTTCCTGAGCAGGTGCTCTTCCCGCCGGGGGGAATGGTCTCTCGATCCCAAGGTGTTTCGGTCTCTTTGTCTCTGGTGGGGGACACCGGTGGTGGACTTGTTTGCCTCTCGTCACAATTACAAGCTTCCGACATTCATGTCGCTCTCTCAGGATCCTCTGGCTCTGGCGGTGGATGCCATGTCTCTGAGCTGGGGGGACCTGGGGTTCCTTTATCTGTCCCCTTCGATTCCCATGCTAGGCAAGGTGTTGCGAAAGCTGGCCCTGGAAGGGGTTCCCGCCATTATCGTGGCTCCAAGGTGGCCAAGGCGGGTGTGGTTCGTAGACATCGTTCGGCTGGCGGTGGATCAGCTCGTTCTGCCTCTTCGGCCGGACCTTCTCACGCAGGGTCATCTGCGTTACCCCAATTTTCCAACGCTGGCTTTGACGGCCTGGCTGCTGAATCCTCCGTCTTAAAGGAGGAAGGTCTTTCTGACTCTGTTATTCAGACTCTTATTAGCGCTAGGAAGAGGTCTTCTTCTACTATATAGTATAGGACTTGGAGATCTTATATTGATTGGTGTGAGGTTAGATCTTTGCCCTGTAGGGTCTTTTCTGTTTCCAGAATTCTGGATTTTCTACAATTAGGGCTGGACTGTATTTTTTTTCAGAAGGCTTTTGCGCTTCATTCTTTGGGTCTAAGGACAGGAGCACCAAACGATATTCAAAATTCATATTATTTATTAGTAGAAAAACAAATATACAACATGCTCTACATAACACACTATACAAGACAAACAGTTTAAAAACACTGCTGAAAACACCAGGTGTGGTATGAATAGGCAACAAGCGCATCTGTCACCTATTTTGCTCTGCGGTTCCCAGCGTCAATTGCTTTATTATGACAGGATCGTCTGTTTGACAGACGCTATAACGTAGTTTCCGGAGGCAGGACTGGGGCCCCGGAAGTGATGCGGAGACGGTGACACGCAGATGCGTGCCACGGCCACGCTCCGGAAGACGTAGACCGGACCTGCATTACACCCTTTGTCCCAGCTTGGCGCGCGCTCTCGGCCCACCCATCGAGTTACTTCAGGTATTTAAAACAGGCTCTGAGGCTAGATAGGTTATTCACCCAGCGAAGCGGCACGGGCGGCCGCGAACGTAGGTGGCCCCGCTGCGAGACCCCACTCCGTGATCCACGTGATTTTTTACCCCTTATTACTGTCTTGCCTGTATTGTTTGTTATCATATGTGCGCCTTCTATTTTGGCCGAGGCTATTGTCACTTAGTCTGTGCTTGTTCACTTATTGTTCATGATCATTTTTTTAAGTGTTGTACACAATTGTATGCACTAAGTATTTTCACCATATTGGATAGAATTGTAGTGTTTTGTATGCTATATGTAATATTTGTTTTCTCATGGTTATGCACTGTCACCTTATTTTTATATAGACATTGGTATTAGTGTAGTTGTAGGGATTACTTGTGCCGGCACATTAGGTAAATTTTATTGAGGGGTTCTATACGTGTTTACATTAGGAGTTTGCCCAGGTATTTATGCTGTACTTATAGCACTGGATGTTATTCTGGGGGTTTTCAGCAGTGTTTTTAAACTGTTTGTCTTGTATAGTGTGTTATGTAGAGCATGTTGTATATTTGTTTTTCTACTAATAAATAATATGAATTTTGAATATCGTTTGGTGCTCCTGTCCTTAGACCCATGGGGATTCACTCCATGTGCCTAAATTGCTTTTTGTATCTGTAGAATTACAGTGTAGCACAACCCTATTTACATTTGTGGTGCACCACTTTGGTTCTTTTTGCGCTTCATTCTTTGGTTAAAACCTTTTTCCAGGAGGTTATGCATGTGCGACCTCCCAGGAAACCCTTGCTCCCTATTTGGGATTTGAATTTGGTTCTCTCTGCTCTTCAGGCTCCTCCCTTTGAGCCCTTGCAGGATATCGCTCTTGCTACCTTGACTCAGAAGGTCTGTTCGGCGTGTCTCGGAGTTGGCGGCCTTGTCGATTCAGGCTCCCTACTTTGAGAGGCATCAGGACAAGGTGTTTTTCGCTTCAAACCGGACTTTCTTCCTAAGGTGGTTTCTGCCTTTCATCTTAACCAGGACATTGTTCTTCCTTCCTTGTGTCCTATACCTAGGAATGACAAGGAGAGGGTCTTGCGTTGTTTGGACGTGGTACGCTGTGTGAAGTACTATTTGCTTACTACATCTCCTTTTCGTAAGACTCATGCCTTTTTCGTGGTGCCCTGTGGGCCTAGGAAGGGTTTAGCTCCGGCTAAGTCTTCCATTAGTAAATGGATTCGTCAGGCTGTTGTCGGGGCCTAGTCTGCCAAGGGGAAGGTTCCCACTTTTCGTATCACTGCTTATTCTACTCGTGCTGTTGGAGCGTCTTGGGCTTTTCAGCACCAGACGTCTGTTGAACAAGTTTATAAGGCTGCTACTTGGTCTTCTGTTCACACCTTTTCCAAATTTTACAAGGTTGATGTGCAGGCTTCAGCGGATGCTGTTTTTGGCCGCAAAGTTCTGCAGACTGCAGTGGTTTGAGTTATGCATTTTTGCCTTGTGGATACCCGCCCTTTGTGGACACTGCTTTTGGATGTCCCAAGTGTAATTATTAAAGTTGAAACGGGGTGTGTGACATACTTAGAATAATACCATTTTGTGAATACTCACCTGTAAAATGGGTATTATAAGTATGTCACACACCCCGCTTCACCCGCCCTTTTTGGTATCCTGGATCTTTATATGGTGAAGCTTTGTTTCCATTTTGAGGGTTACCGTTGGATTGTTCCTGGTACCTTGTCTTTACTGCTGTTTGAAAACTTGGAGATAAGTGGGAGGTCCCAGGTATTTATAGACCGGAAGGGGCTCGTTTTTTTTTCAAGACTTCTCTGCAACATTGCCACCTGCAGGTGGATAACCCAAGTGTAATTATTAAAGTTGAAGCGGGGTGTGTGACATACTTATAAAACCCATTTTACAGGTGAGTATTCACAAAATGGTATTTTTTTAGATTTGCAGTAGAAACAGACCAGGGGCTTTAACACTACCAGTACAGGGCTTTACCTTTTGGCCTTTCATCAGCCCCACGGATCTTTACAAAGGCGGAACCAATGGCGCACATCAGACAGGAATTAATTACAATTATTCCTGGACAATTTAATCTTGCTAAACAAGTCAGGGGAATCGCTGCTAACCGAGAGAAGACTCCTCCTTCTAAGAACTTTAGGCTGGATTTCAACTTCATCAATGAACTTCATCAAATGTGGTGCCAAGCCACTGTTGCAGATTCCTAAGGTACAAACTAGACAGTGTTTTTCAAAAGATTCTGCTCCTGCAACAGGAAAAATTCCACAAGAACGTAGCAATGACCCAGGAATTCCTCAAGTCCTGACTAGTTTCTCTACGAGAAATCATGTCCTTGCTTGGTCTCATGATGGCTGCAATTCCAGCAGTCCCATGGGCTCAACTTCACATGAGAACCCTGCAGAGATTTATTTTGTTGCATTGGGACAAGTCCCCAGACTTATTGGATTAGAAGATTCAAATAGAGGAAGATGTACTAGAAAGCCTCCATTGGTGGACAGATCCAGTGATATAAAAAAAGGGAAGACTGTGGAGGCAAGAGAATTCTGTAGCGTTTATGACAGATGCCAACTACTGGGGTGGGGGAGCCCACCTGGAACATCTGAATGGCCAAGGAAAATGGTCACCATAGAAAGCAAGGAGATCCTCCAATGTCAGGGAACTAAAGACCATCAGGCTGGCATTGGATCATTTTTACCAGTAATATCAGGCAGAGAGGTCTAGATCCGCTCCGAACCATGTCATTGTTCCTGATAAATCTCTCAGTTTCATTCTGTTTCCTCAGAAACAGGTCCTGTCAATATCGGCAGTTCATTTAAACAGTACCCTGAGCACTGTTGTCAGAATACAACAGACTGGTGCCTAAACCAGAAAGTTTTCCTCCAGATTGTAGCCCTTCCGCAGATAGAACTCTTTGCCAGTGCCAACAATTCAAAATGCAATATTTTTTACTCACTGATGAGGGAAGACTGTGCCCTAGCAGTGGATGCCCTGGCTCATCCCTGGAACTTTCATCTAGCTTAGCACCTCCCCCATTCAGATTACTTCTGCAAGCAAGATAGTGCAGAGATCTCAACAAGAAGATCCTAGTTCTCAGAACTGAAAAGGATGGTGAAGAAGGGGCCATGGCATCTACCAAATATGCCAAATTTGCTTAATCAGGGTCTCGTTCTTCGAGAGCCAGCAAAGCTTCAATTGATAGCATGGATCTTGAAGGGGCCATCTTAGAGAAGGACTGTTATGGCAGTGTGATAAAAACTCTAGTGGACAGTCGTAAATTGACTGACACATCTATGCAAAGGTTCGGAAGCGTTTTTCTTCATTTTGTGAGACTAACAAACTGAAGAAAAAGGATGTACCTGCAGCCCTCGAATTCCTGCAGAAAGGATTTTAGAAGGGGCTAGCAGTAAACTCAGCATTATTGTTTCTCTAGACTGCCAGTTGTCACAGCATCAACTTATCGATCGTTTTTTTTTTTTTTTTAAGCAAGTTTAAAGGTTTTTTGAAATAGGACTTAATCGTCGTGTTGAAAGGGTTACTGGAACCTCCATTTGAGCCATTGGAAGAAGTACCAGAAAAGTGGTTATGTTTTAAAATGTTGTTTTCTGTTGACTATCACATCAGAAAGGGGAGTTAGTGAGCTGCAAGCTCTATCAATGAAGGAACCCTACTGCACAATTCTTTCAGATAAGGCCATACTGAGACCCGATCCTTTATTTTTTGCCAAAGATTGATACATCCCCCAATAGGTCCCAAGACATAGTGCTCCCAACATTGCCAGCTACGGCAGGCACAGAAGAAGATCTCTCACTATTGGATGTGAGAGGAGCTCTAATCATTTATTTAGAAAGATACAGAGAATGGCGAATAGTGGAACAGATTTTGATCATTTCTAGCTGCAAGAGAGGAGGCCTAGCTGCTTCTAAATCCACTATTTCCAGTTGGATAAAACAGACTTTCCCATCTATTTCATTCCGGGGCACCACCAGTAGTCCTCCCGGCCTATATGAGGGCAGGCTGTGGCAGGATCTCCTCAGTTATTTTCTTGCAGTCTCATGGGACTGTGAAGATGCTCTGAATTTTTATTTATTTATTTATTTATTTGTTACAGTTCTGACCGGGAGCAGGCTCCATCTGTCTCCTAGCACCCCACCAGCTGCAATGTTCCTATGGACCCCTAAAGTGGGTTCCCAATCCGATAGTGTGGGATCGTGCAGGGTACCTGACTTCTGGGCCTTGCATGGTGGCCCTGCTGTATCCTTCCACTAAGCCCCCATTTTCCCTCTACCTCCTGGGTTATCTACCCATCATGGTCACATTCTGCCTCCCCTATTGCTGCTGGGGAGGCCCGAGCTAGGTGGCCATCTTCCAGTTGTTTGCGGTTCACAGCTCATTCAGAGCTCAGCTGCCGGGGGGGGGGGGGGGGGGGGCCTCATTGTGGCCTGCGGCCTGCCTATTGGCGAACAAGGTAGCATGCAAGCCACTGGCGGAGGCCAATTCGGGCATCACGGTGGAGGACTGGAGGAGGGGGCGGGACAGCCGCATTTGCATAGTTCGTGGCTCCGCCTCCCTCCTCACTAGCAGCATGAGGCATCGGCATCTTGCGCGGTTCCCGGATGTCCCTGCTGCATACCCGGATTGTCACTTGCCAGCTAATGCACTGCTTTCCTGTTCCCCTGGGCTGAGGATCGGCTCCAGCACAGCCGCCGCCCCACGTTTTTTCCCTGGTCAGGTAGGGCTCCCTCTGAGGGCAAATCCTTTTTGTTTTTTTACCGATTCCTTTCTGAATATGACATTTGTTCATGTTGTTGCAGGGTGGGGGTCTGGAAGCTGCTACATCCTTGGCCGGTGGGTGGATAGCAGCTGTAGGGAGGTTGCTTTTCCTGTAGTTCAGGTAATCCAGCCAAGCCCTCTCAAGGTTGACGGGGCACCCTCACCCGATCGGATCTCTTGCTGGCCCCGGGGAATTGTAGTAACTTTGCCACCCTCAGAGCAGGGCTGTGGCTTCTACTCAATACTATTCGTGATCCCCAAGAAGGAGGCGGAGGCTTCCTTGATGAGGCCAACGTTGAAGGTGGCTTTTGTTGTGGCGATCACCTGATCAACATCCAGAGAAGTTCTTCCTCCACAGGTCTCAGCACATTCAACAAGAGCTATGCCAGCTTCTTGGACAGGTGCCCCTATAGAAGAGATCTGTAAAACAGCAATGTGGTCATCACCCCACACCTTCCTAAAACACTAGCTCTCCTTTTTGCGAAACATCAGGCCTTTGGTAGAAGGGTCTTGCTAGCGGCCTCCCGCCCCTAAGGTATAATTACTTGCTAATCCTCTCCGTGGGTCATCCTAAAGCACGAATGGGGCAAATCCCTGTTAGACTTACAGGTAACAGTTTTTCTATGAGTCCTTCAGGACGACCCCTTAGTTTACCTTATGTTACTTAAAGTGGACCAACACCCAGGATTTTGACTATCCTGGGTCTTGGTCCACTTCGGTGGGGCACCCCCAATCGGGGTGCCCCGCTGTGTGAAACCCCCCCGATGACCCGGAAAACTCACCTCTCCCCGCTCCCAGCGCGGACGGACAAGCGATTTGACAGCAACGGACAAGCGGCTCCTCCGCCGCCGCCTCCCGCGCGTCACTCTTGACGCGCCCGCGCCGGCCATTCACAGACGGCCGGCGCGGGCACGTCTAGAGGGGCGCGAGGGAGGCGCATACACAACAGTGGCAATGAATGGAGGCGGAGCTTTGCAGCTAAAACAGGCGCCATTAATTTGGGATTAGATTAAAGCAGAAGCATTGAAAATTGGCAAAAGGTTCTCCTCATGTTTGTATCCAGCATGATGTATATCTGTGGAATACAATATTCTTCTTTAACTATCAATGTTCTGGCTCTCTTTTCGAATATTTAGGTGTTGGCAGGAATTAACAAGGCATCCCCCTGTTCCCCCTTTTTTAAAGGCTTTACTGTTGAGGCATAGAATGTTGTTACCATTGACCATTAGCAGGGACTAGTCTTAGGGGCCTGCTGTTGTTGCTGCAGCATCACAAGGAGTTGAGTCCCTGATCTACAGCAACTTTCCATCCCATGAACAGGTTGGCGCTTCTGACCTGCATGTTTTTTGGGGTCATGATTTGCTTGATTTGCGTTGTTTCATTTGTTGTGCTTGTGTTGTGGGAACTTGTGTGTAAATGGTTCTCAGAAGCCTTGTTTTTGTAAAATAACTGATCAACTTCCAACTTTTTATTTAGTACCTTGGTGCACGATCCCCAGAAAAAGTGAAGCAAAAGGTCTTGGAGTTGCTGTACAGCTGGACTCTCGGACTTCCCGATGAAGTGAAGATTGGGGAGGCCTACCAGATGCTGAAGAAACAAGGTGAGCTTTAAGGATGTCTGTAGGGAAATGAAGGGTCACCATTGCTACAGGAAAATGGCCCATTGTGATGCTTTGTGAGCCAGGTAGCCGACTGTAAACACAGCAAGCAGCTCATCTGATGTCTATCCCACGTTCCTCTCCAGAAGCTGTAGCAGGGCTTCAAAGTTTTTTCTCAATTTCATTCCGCCAGGACTATGCAAAAAAGTGGTCCAACAGACACTGTCCCTTGCTGCTCTCAGCACAAGTGAGCATTGCAAGCCACAGTGGTCCCGCAACTTACTTGTGACTCATAAAGCTGAACCAGGTCACCCCCTTCCCAGCTCAGACATTTCACCAAAATTAAAGTGAGGAAAGGGGCTTTGGATAGATATGGTATATACATCTAATCAGAGATTTTGAGAGTCTTTGATATGGTCCCTTTTACTCTGTTCTCAACGGGGCTAAGGTGGAGGGTTGGTGTGTGCCTGGAGTTTTTGTTGGGTTAGGCTCACCAAGTATTGCAGCTGGGGTACCAACTAGGCAAAAAGCATTTTGAGGATGTCAATATGGGCAGTGGCTGTATTAACATTTACATTTTTTTTTTTAAATTGAGGTTAGTTGGGGGGGGGGGGGGGGGGATTTGTAACTGGCATTATCTATATAATGCATGACAAATGCACTCTGAGCATGTTCTATTACTATAACAAAGAAAACCAATAAATGTCATTACAGTCATTACACCTTTACAGGCGTATACTGCTGAAGGCAAGCTAGTTTTTCCTGAAGCAGCCTGGTCTGGAGTAACAGCTTATTGCTATGGCAGCTCTGCTGACGTGTGGAAAGGTCTGTTCTGTGCAGACACTAGAGCAGTGTAACTTGTAGCGGCCGTTACTCGAGGAATGGCTTTTTGCTATGTTGGCTCTGCTGAGATGTTACCCATTATGCAATGCTCTGTAAAAGGCATTTATTCAACTTTCCACCCACCACAAGCTTCATGTAAATGATAAAATACATGGTGGTATATTTTCACACACGCATAACCCTGCCTGTAGCCATGAACAGTCGGGTTTCAGCTTAGCCCTGACACTACATTTTTTTGGTCACTCAAGTGCTTTACTTGATTGTATTCAGGGAAATACTGCAGCAGTGTTACAATATTTACATAGTTAATACTCTTCTAAATTTCCTATTGTATTGAATTGTATCCTTTCTCCTGTTAGAAGGAATTTCAGGTATGTATGAACATATATACTTGGCGGAAAAAAATGAAAATTCCAGTTGTAATTCTTGCTGAAATATGTATTGATAACCGACTGCTTCATTATAGGCATTTTAACTGACGACCCAAAACTTCCAGCTGAAGCAATGATGCCCCCTCCACCTCCACGCCCCAAAAATGCCATTTTTGATGATGACGAGAAATCTAAGGTGAGTGAGACTCCATTTTTAGATGTGCAGAGCTGCATGTTTAAAGCGGAACAAAGCCTTCAAGGCATGGCCCTGAAATCTAGGGTCTCGCGTCTGGCCACGGGGCTTCCCCTGAGGCATCCCGATTTGGTTGTGGGAATACAAAATGGACACCACAGCATTCCTTCTTCTGTGCTTCCTCGCCAACGTAAACACCAGCGGCCGCACGCTCTAGTAGATGCTCTCGCTCTGATTGCCATAAACAAGAGCCACTTTATCAAATGGCTCTTATTGGCCCATACATGCGCTGTAGAGGTGAGTTTGTGTGGGGGGGGGGGGGGGGGTTCACACAGTGGGGCACCCCAGTTGGGGATGCCAAAGACCAAATCCCAGGAAAGTCAAAATCCTGGAATTTGTTCCACTTTAGTCACCCCTCGGCTTCTTCCTATTACAACTTACTCCTAAACTGCTGACACAGTAACTGATTAGATTAGCCATGTTGGTACTCGCCACACTCCACAAATCATTTCAGCCAAACCAACCATTGTCTCCCGGTCCAAGATCCCAGTGTATGGTACATGTGATAAATCCTCTATTTCCCTTAATCTTTGACAGCTACAGTGCTAGGTGTCCTAGAAGGAAAGTGGAGAAGTGCTGGGTTTCCAAAAGGATTCTGCATTAGTGGAGCCCTTTGTTGATGTTAAAGGAAAAGTCCACTTTCCTGGACTTTACCAAAAGACTCCAGGGCTGGCAGTGCCACTCACCTGACCCCATGACTACTCCCATGCTGACTATTGTCTTCCTGCTGCCCTTAACTAGAGGATTCGCTTACCTGACCACCATTCCCAGGCTGTCGATCTGACCCTGAAGTTCGTAAATAGAGGAGCTCATCCAGGCTTCGATGGGTGGGCATGGCCTTGAAAACCACGGGCGCAGTCATACATGGAAGTTCTTGGTGTACGAAGGTGCCCATTGCTTTCAATGGGAGCTGGCCATGCCGAGGCCACACCCACCCACCCACCCACCCACCAGCCAGAAATTGGAAGCTCCGCTCCCGGCTTCACAAATCAGGGCTGCAGGAGGATGATCAGTGGTCAGGTGAGATTCTAGTTACCACTTATGAAAGTGGGACTTTTCCTTTAATTAACCCAGAAGATAGTTTTGGAGTAAGAAGCAGGTTATTACTTTATTATTCTTGTTGTGGTCTTGAACACAGTTTCAGGAGATCTGCTTTTACTTTTCTGTACTAGGGTTAGGTTATCATTTGACCTCAAAAGACACAATGTTTATCTAACAGCGAAGCCACAGCAGTCACTTCTTTCTCTTTCTGCTTAAAGAGACAGCCCAGGCAATATCAATAAATAGGCAGCACCCGAAAGCATGAGCCTCTCCTCCATTCCCTGCAGTGCTGTAGTAGATGTATTAGGCCTCCAAATCTTGCCCTTCCATTCCTTTCCATTTTTCTACGACTATGCTCTAAACTTGGTTGCCAGGCTGCCTAGTCCTTCAGCGTATGACTTGTCGGATTCACCCCTGCAGGGAGTGCTGAGGGCCAGGGACAACTGTGCAACAAAATTTGGAGCATGGTCGTGAAAAAATGGAAAGGAGAGGAAACATTTGGGGACCTGCTACAGGTTCTACAGTGCACTGCAGAAAATTATGGAGAGTCACATGAGACAGACCTTTGCTGCCTTATTTTTGCCATTTCCTGGGCTGTTCCTTTAAGCAGAAAGAAGTGACGACCTCTGCTTCCTAAGACCCACAGAGCAGAGTGGCCCCCTACTCACTTTAGGGCTGTTGCCATGCTGCTGCAGTGCTGGAAAGAACTGTCTGGCATGGTCTGTAGGGTCAGGGTCTGAGAGATATCTCCAGCAAGGAGGCATCAGAGGTTAGGTGCTCCTCTGTGCACCCATTGTTACACTGATAAATGAATAGATTATTTTATTTCCCCCTAATATGGCAGATGCTGGCCCGTCTCCTGAAGAGCACGCATCCTGAAGACCTGCGAGCTGCCAACAAACTCATCAAAGAAATGGTGCAAGAGGTAAGACTTTTTATTGGCCTCCATAGAAGTGCCATAGAGGTCTGTACAGCCATCTCTTTATGGATGACTGTCACATGATGCCGTCTCACAACAGTATCTCTGTACTGCACTTTAGTATTTTCTGTTTCTTATCCACATAAATTGAGTGTTTAGACCAGCCCTCTTGTTTTTGGGGTGGGATTTGTGTGAACTATATATCCACTTTTCTTTTTACCAGGATCAGAAGCGCATGGAAAAAATATCTAAACGAGTGAATGCCATAGAAGAGGTAAATAACAATGTGAAACTTCTGAGCGAGATGTTGAACGCGTATAGAGTAGAGCAGTCTGAGGGCAGCGAAGACCTAATGAAGGTAAGTGCCTTCCACTTGAGGTGTCCTTGTTCATCTGGCACGACCTTCTTGCCGTGATTCCTCTTTTTCTTTGGGCAGGAACTGTATCAGCGCTGTGAGAAGATGAGGCCCACGCTTTTCCGTCTGGCCAGTGACACAGAAGACAATGATGAGGCTTTGGGTAAGATGTCTCTGGGTTACTCTTCATCTTATTAGTGGTCTGCAGTCTGGTAAATGGATTGCTATGCAGCTGTAGTTTGACAGGCACCTTCGATAAATGTCTGTTATCACTGGTCAGAATCAGAATGATTAATGTATATCCCGCCATGTTGTGTCTCCAGCTGAAATCTTACAGGCAAACGACAGCCTAACGCAAGTCATTAATACTTACCGACAGCTGGTAAAAGGGGAGGAAGTCACTGGTGAGACCTCCTGCAGCAATGTGCCAGGTGAGCAGAGTTGTGCGTGTCACAGGTCCTATTACTGATGCTGGATCAGTTATTAATGATTGTGTTCTCTCTTAGCCAGCAATTCTGCGCTATTGGATCTCTCAGGGCTGGATATGACCTTCGCAGCAGGACTCTTGCCGTACTCCACAAGTGTCCCCTCTCAGACTTCTTCCATATCCCTTCTAGATGATGAGCTCATGTCACTAGGTAAGGACAGGTGTGATTTTATGTACAAAACTTGGACCGCACCAGCCTATAAAGTCCTCCACAATTTTGGTGTGCCTGGCTAGCTAAGTACTATACACTCAAACAAATATGGGATCCCACATGACCCACACAAGAAGCCTACCCTAAATTATGGCACCGCCACACTTATTACAATAAAGATATATCCATTTTATTATTTGTCCAATACAAAAAGATACATTAAAAACAATTAAAAGACAAGATCACATACGGGGGCGCCATGGGTAAAAAATGTTCCTCTTAAAAACATATGTGTCCCATAAATTGTGCCAATTATTTGTACAACAAGTGCTCCTATATACATACTACATGAGCACACATATCAAAAAAATCTACACTCTAACAATCTATATATAATACATTGATGCATATCATAATAAAGTGCAATTACAGTGCTATGCTAAACTAATATATATATATATACCCCTGAGGACAAACCAAGGGAGAAAAAAGATAAACAAAAAATCAAAACAAATGTGCTATGTACATCACCATTGAGGAACAGTTTGGCCAAGCGCTACACCCCGTCCAGCCGACGCATTTCGTAACGGTCTCCCCGTTACTTCATCTGGGGACAAATCTTTTTGTATTGGACAAATAATAAAATGGATATATCTTTATTGTAATAAGTGTGGTGGTGCCATAATTTAGGGTAGGCTTCTTGTGTGGGTCATGTGGGATCACATATTTGTTTGAGTATAAGGACAGGTGTGAGAGATTTTGTTTTTCATGATTGCTAGGTGGCAAAAAAACAGCAATGATCTGCAGAAAAAAAAAACAATCCACTTTAGAAGCATTTGTTAAAATAATATGGCTATCCCAGCTCAGGTCTATCAAAGGGGGGAACTGCTCTAGAAATTGGCCAAACCCCTGGGGTGGCTTTTGTTTGGTCTTCTAAACAAGAGCTGCTCATTTTGTCTATTGTCAAAGCCTGTCTGGAGAACTGCTCACTATACACTATTTTCACGGAGGTGATGGCTTCTTGCCCCAAGACTTATAGCAGTGGTCCACAGTTTGCAAGGACAAACTTGGACATATTTTCACTCCACTGTTAGAAATAGAGTGCACAGCTCTCATCATTAAAGCATGTCGGCCACTGCCCCTGTGTGCTTCTCCTGTAAAAGTCATTGGGGACACACGCGTTAGCAGGAAAGTATAAAAGATCTGGGGAATAGAAGGTGAGTATTTTTGGTCTTAGGCGAAGAACTGAATTTCATTCATAACCACTGACTTGGCATGAACTAAACTGAAGGTGAAAAAAGATCTAACTGCTGTTTCCTAGGTAGCTTACACTGGCTACTCCTAACAGTATGAACTGTGCCCTTCTCTTGTGATTTAGCCCTGTTTGACAGGAGGCCTCTCAAGTTTTCTCTTGTTAATTTGGCTTGTCGAAGTCCCAAAGAATCCCCATCAGGGATTTTAAGCAGTGTAAAACTCCTAAAACACTAGGAAACACAAGCAAAACACAAGGGAAATTCATCTCAAATGGTTCACAGTATAACCCGACAAGCTTCATGTATCACAGTCCAGTTAAAGGACAAGTATCATTTGCCAGGGCTGAATATAATTTCATCACAGGCACTTCTCTGCCTCGCAGCCTTTAAATATGTTACATTCTCCTACTGCATTGTAAACGTAGCTGATTTGTTATTAGTTTGTGATACACTATATGCGAAAACAAAAATCGTTACAGCGTATTGCAATGTAACATGGCTTCCCTGCAGTAGGAGAATGTAACAGATTTATTAACTCAGATGATAAGTGTTTGTGATGTAATTATATTCAGCCTGTGGTCAGATCAGCTGGAAAATGATACTTTGCTTAATATCATATTATAAGCTTGGCCTCTCAGGCTAACTCATGGTTCAACCCCTGGATCTGGCCACTTGTAGCTCTGGTTGCCTCTCTGCAGACTGGCAGCAGCTCAGGCGTTTATGCGCTCTCAGCCATACGAGACCCTCCATCTTTATACAGACACTTGGTTGTGGTACTCTCCATTGGCCACCTGCAGGTGGCTCCTGCACCTTATCTGCCTATATAGCAGCAGCCCTCTCCTGAGGCTTGTTAGCCCCTATATAACACTTTCCGCATTTCCGCATGGACCAATTCTGGATTGGGCTACTTGTCCAGCAGGATGCACCCTGCTTCCCTTACTGTCCAGACTCAACATCACTATGAAACTCTTCACCTGCAACCACTTAAAGAGGGGCCGATTCACCCCCCCCCCCAGTCAGCTCCTACTTACCTTTTGGATGATGCCCGGCGGCTTCAGGGTCAGATCGCTGCCCCCGTGCCAGCTTAGCCGTATTTTAGTGACAGCAGGGCTTTAGCCGTGCTCTTCAAAGTCCCGCACCGATCAGCGAAGTCTCTTGGGATTTGGGGCAGCCCCATTGCATCCCATTCATGGGTGCTACGGAGGTGAGAGATTGGGGACCGTGCACAGTGCCTTATGGGATGCAAGTTGGCACTACCAGAAACCGAGGGACCTATAAGATGGATCCTTTGGCAAGGTGTGTAAAGAATGCCCTAAGGTAAAACCTGGCGGGGGAGCAGATTGGTGAGGCTTATGGAGGCTTTAACCGCCCATGATGTTGCTCTTTAAAGTGCGAGTACCTAAATACATGGCACTGCCTCCGGGAGTGGTTTTGTTGCCCAACCCAGCATTTTGCTATCCAGTAAAGCATTTTCTTGTCTTTTTTTTTGTAATTCATTGTGGCCAACCAGCTATCACAGGGGACGACAAGGTAAACCGGGCAAAACAAATCTTGCTTCTCCATACAGTCCTAGGTTCCCCCTGATTATCTAGAAGACCCTCCAAGGTCCTTTCAGTGCAACACAAAGAGCGCTATCCTGAAAGTACTTACATGGCTCATACAAACCAAGAATAAGAGGATATACCCATGATTCTTAGCTGTAGGTGAAGTTATCTGAAACCTTTACTTTATTTTTCTTGGGCTATTACCCAAGCTCACACACAAACCAGCCAGGGCATGCAGGTAATCTGAATTACACAGCCATCCACTTTGTGTCACCCGCACAAGGCTAGAGACTATGGGAAGTGAGACTTAGGGGTGCCAGAACATAGTCACTTTAGGGAGGGTTCCATGGCTGAATATAGTGGGCTTAAACCACATATGCTCAACCTCGTATGTGGCCCCTGACCTGCTTTGGGGAAAGTGGAAGGGGTAAATAGAGCTGGCATCTAAAGGTAGTTAAATAGAGGCCCAGTAAGGATTTCAAAGACAGCGATAAAGGAGGGGCGCATCACCAAATAGAGGTGGCAGTGGTGGCTTGGAGGAACTCGGTGACATAAGAAAAAGTCTGTAGAATTTCTTAAGAAATATTTCACACTACATTTATCAATTTGTTCTATCCAATTCCAGGATTAAATGAGCCAGTTCCTCCTGCACAACCTCCAGATGCCTCTTCATGGAACAGCTTCCAGGTAAGAAACCTCTCTGGCTATCACCGCAAGCTTAAACTAGTACAACACAAAAGGTTACTGGGGGGGGGGGGGTAGATGAGGGGCACCAGCAGTCGGGATGCCCTCCGGCAGAGGGATCTACATCCATTTTGTGAAAAATGGGTGGTGTTCCTTTTTACTGGCTGGACTGGCTAAACATTTCATAGTGGGTCCCCTCCTAATATCTCTATTGGCAGGGCCCCTCTCTGGATATACTTTGTTTGGTTTTGATGTAACAAAGTACCAGCAAGCTCGCGCTAGCATGCTGTATGTAAAAACAGATGCCCATTGATTCATGTCTGGTATGAATTATGTGCTTATCCTTTAGTCTCCGGAAGTGACCATAGACTGCGCTTCCAATGAAAAGGCCTCATCTCTTCCCCCGGCACAAGCGAGTAACATAAAGGCTCTGGATGATCTGGATCTACTCGGAAAAGCACTTCTTCAGCAATCCCTCCCACCCTCCGCAATGCAAGTCCAATGGTGAGTCAGATTTTGCTGCCTAGGTTTCATTGCGCTGTAGCTATGCTACTGCTCCTCATGTTAACCCATTTAGTGCCAGCTACATTGGTGCCTCTCTGGCAGTTAAGTGCCAGCTATGTGAGACTCAGCTGACGTTTCGCTGGTTTAGAAGAGGATAAAACAAAATCAAGCTCACGCTTCTTCCCTCGGAGGGTCAGATTCCGGTAGTGATTGGTTGAGGACAGGTGGGTAGGACAGGGAACTCCCAACATTTCGCTCTGCTGTATGTGTGTGTTTTTTCACTTTTAACTCTTTGGGAACTGATAAGGCGTTCATGGGACCCCTATACAAGTTAACAAGGCTTGAGGGGCTGGCTAGTCACCTGTGGCAAGCCATTAACCCTTCGGCCACATTACCTGCTGCCCGGGTGGGGGGAGAACATGCCCCAGCCTGGCTTGTAGCCTTCAGGGCGAGGGGACACCCAAGCTGCCATAGCTGGTGCCGGGCTGGTTTTGCTGGATAGCGGGGACCCCACGCAATTTTATATTTTAATTTATTATAGTTATTATAATTTAACACTTGATAGTCTGTATAGTAACAGGTTTTTTCATTTTAATATGTCATAAAGTGCTCTCTTCAGTTTGGGGGATCTTCTGGGCAGGAACGGGAGTCTACTGAATTTAAACATGCCTGGGATAAGCACACATCTATCCTAAGATAAAGAGTACATACAGTATACACATAAGGGCAGACTAGATGGACCGTATGGTCTCCTTCTGCCGTCAACCTTCTATGTTTCTATGTTTCTACATATATGGGACTTTCACAAGCTATAAGGTGTTCCTAACAAAATTAAATAAAAAAAAAAAAAAAAGCACAAAAAAAATATAAAAACTAAACGGACGTTTAGCTAAGGCACCTTAGGAGTTACCAATGCTGCTTCAAGCAGGCTCTCTCTGGATCACTACAGTGCCCACAGTTAGGTTAGACTTGCAAGGATGGAGCTTCGCCTGTTATCTGGGTACTCCATTCTTTTGGACACCCGATTGTTTCCTTGTTGCTTCCCTACACTGGGGCCGATGGTCAGGGAGTTTTTGTCTTGCAAGACCCATATGTTTATTTTTGGTCATTGTGCATTTTTGTTGGGTTGTTTCCCTCTGGGAACAAGAGGGGAGTGGCAGCCGCTCAGACCATTTTATAACTAACCTGGGAGGTGCAAGTCAGCAGGGCAATTAGGTTACTAAAGACTTAAAGGAGCCGCAGCACTCAACCCTGTTAGCTTGCAGACCAACCTATAATCTGTCTCTAAATGGTAAAAACAGAGGCTAAGCTGCACCACCACGCCAAGGTGGCTCTATGGGTGCAGTCCTAACTCTAATCTATGAGAGCCCCGTATGGGACATACAATGCAAGAGATAAAATGGGAGCAGCTTACCTGAGGTTGCCCTGTTTCCCTCTGGGGCTTCTCCTTACTGCTTTCTACTAAATGGGGAGGAACCAGAAGTGGGAAGGTGGTATGTCCTTCCTGTGGAGGAGCCGACAAGGAGAGGGGTTTCAGCTTTACATATTCTCCAGCACACACTCTTAGCTCCAGGAGCATATTACCCAAGTGTAATGAATCGTTAGTCTATTATAATATATAAGGCTGGCTATTAAAGGTTTAAAAGTAGCTATGCATACTGGGTATTGTTCTCTTTGGGGGGGCATTGCACTTTCAGATTTAGCTTGTTTTCCATATTGATATTTTAGGAAAATGTTTTTTCTTTTATTCTGCTTTTTTTATCAATTTATTTAGGGAAACCCTGTGCAACCAGTGAATTACTCAAGAGTTTGCATCCAAAATCGTTTGTGGGGGGAATTTCAAATGTAAAAGGTTTTTTTTTTAAACTGCAAGGTGTGCATAGTAGTCGTATTTTATTAGAAAATCTCCTAAAGTGCTTCTCTCGGTTTGTGGTGTCTCCTGGGCAGGAAAGGGGGTCTACCGATTATATATGTGGTGCTGTTATAACCGGGAGGAATGGAGCATTTAAATGCAATATTATTTTCTTGAGAATAACATTTTCACCGAAAAATATTCCACATATTTCACCCAAAATTATTCCACATATTTCACCCAAAATTATTCCATATATTTCACCCAAAAATATTGACAAACACATTTCATGTTAAAGAGGAACATCGGGGATAGGGGGCTAAAACCCCTCCCAAACCTCACCAATCTGCTGCCCCCCCCTCAAATTTTACCTTTGGGCAGTATTTACTCACCTCCCCAGGGGATCCATCTTCTGGGTCCCTCGGTTTCCGGACGACCTTCCGACAGGCGCGCCATCTTGCATCCCCATCAGGCACTGCGCACGTCCCCTGATCCTGCGTCTGTGCAGTGACCATGAATGCGATTCAATGGAGCCACCCAAAATCCCGTGGGACTTTGCTGAGCTGGGAGATCGCCTCAGGACATTGACGAGCACCGTGCTTGTTAGTTAGGGACGGCTGAGCGGACGGTAGGGGGGGGGGGGGGGGGATCGGGCCCTGAAGCAGCCAGATGTCACCACAGCAGGCAGTGGCAACATCCAAAAGCTAAGGGGTCGATGGGGGGGGGGGGGGGGAATGGGCCCCTTATTCTAAGTATGTCACACACCCCGCTTCAGGTTACTAAATCATTAGACATGGGTTATACTCACCGCTAGGTGGCACTGTTTGCAGAGAAGTCCAGAAAACAAGAAGCCCCTCCCGGTCTATACATACCTGGTACCTCCTAACAATTCCCCAGTGTTCTTCTCTGCAAGGTGGCGACAAGACAGAAGAAAGAAGTCTCCTGCTTGCAGGTAGCCGGGGTGTCACCCCGCCCCCCCCCCCCCCCCCCCCCATGGTCTATTTCTGCCCGGTTCTTTTGTTTTTTATCCCCTGAGTGATTGGTAGCCTCCCAGTTTAGGCTGTAGGCCGGGCAAGGGTAGATGGCACTTAAAGTGGACCAACACCCAGGGGGGATCGGCCCGGGAATCTATAAGTTTCCCGGACCGATCAGTTCCCTCCCCGCGGGGCATCCGAAATCGGGATGTCCCGCGGGGAGGAACCCCCCAGGAGGCCCACAATCCTTACCGGCGATCCAACGGCGCATGCGCGAGACGCGGCCGCGTCTCTCGCTTCCCTCTAGCAGGGCGCGCTCCCGCGCCGGCCGTTTTGTGAATGGCCGGCGCAGGCGCGCTCCCTGTTAGAGGGAAGCGAGAGACGCAGCCAATGACAGCGCTCTGGTATGCGCGTCCAAGCGGCTTTGGACGTGCATACCAGAGCGGCTCTGAGCGCTGTCATTGGCCGGACAAGGTCACGTGGGAGCGGGGAGAGGTGAGTTTTTGCGGCGATCGGGGGGGTTTCACACAGCGGGGCACCCCCGACCGGGGTGCCCCACCTAAGTGGACCAACACCCAGGATAGTCAAAATCCTGGGTGTTGGTCCACTTTAAGGTGCCCAGAAGATTAGCTCCTCCGCTCGACCCCATATTATGGGGCATAGCGGTGATCCGGTTGGTGATCCGGACGTGGGATGCCCCAGCCCTCATTTGCCCTTAGGTTGTGTTGGGTGTGACTGGGTGTGGTGCCTGGCTTGATTGTGTGTGTGGACGGGTGTCTGTGCTGTGTTGGGCCGTTTGGCCAGTGTTTTCTGGCATGTTGGCTGCTCTTTATTTATTGTACTGTATTTTCCCTGCGTGTGTTGTGCTGGAATGATTGTTGTCTTTTTTTTTTACAGATCCTGGGATCCCATCCTACAGGACTCTCTCGGTCTTATATACCTGGCTAGTTTGGGGTTTTAGGTCATCACATTCCTTATTAGGTCCCATGATCAGGACTTTTAAATTTATATATATATATATATATATAATATATATTGAATTCTAAAGGGGCATCCCGGGTCGCTTACTGCGTAAATCCCTGGGTTCTGTAAATACCATAAATTCACCATATGGAGGCTACCTCAGATACTGGAAATGGTCCTTCGGGGCAGTCCAAGCTGTGCGGGGGGTGCGGGACTCCGCTCCCAGGGGATGATGTCATTATTTGCATTCCATGTGCTCGGCGGAACATTGAGCGCCAGTCCGGCACCCCGGTGCCCGGTACTTCGTCGGCCGCGCCATCCCCCTCTCCTCCTCGCCTGTTCAGGACCCCGTGTGACGTTGTCATTGGGGGTGATTCGCAATCGGAAGTATGTGCCCGATTGGCCAGTCTTGAGAAGATGTTCTCCGCTGTGGTCGCTCAGAAGGCTCCGGCTAAACGGAAACACCTGTCTCCGCCTACGCCGGACTCAGATGAGGAGGTTATTGAGGATCTGGATTGGCCAGATCGTCCTCTTGAAGAAGGTGAGCTGGTTGAAGAATTAGAGGATCCTGAGGTTCAGCAGTTGCTGGGCGATGAGGGTGACCCAGCTGAGGGGTCCGTTCCTGATACGCCATCCATTCTGGCACAGATGTTTGAAGTTCTGGATTTGGATCCTCCTGAAGCTGCTCCTCGACCTAAGGGTCAGCTTTTTGGAGTGTCCAAGCCGCGCTTGGAGTTTCCTAGTCAACAGCATTTTGAGAATGTTGTTCTTAAGCAATGGGAGCAACCTACGCGTCTTGTTGGGGTGCCGCCTAGCTGGGATAGAAAGTATCCCTTTCCGGCGGACTTAGTGAAGCGTTGGTCTGTCCCTCCTGAGGTTGATGCTCCGGTCTTGGGACTGTCTAATACGGCGGTTGTACATTCTCCTGACACGACCTCTCTCAAGGACGGCGAGGATCGCCGGATTGATCAGCTGGCCCGTCATGGTTTTGTCTGTGCGGGTTCGGTTCTGAGGCCCGTTTGTGCTTCGGCACTTTTGCTGCTGGCGGTTAGGTCTATCGTCAGGGATTTATGTACGGATCTTGATCCTACTTGTGCTGAGTTTCTTGCTCTTAAGCGTTGTGATTCCTTTTTGTCATTCGTTCTGGCCGCTCAGGATGATGCTATGCTGATGTCTGGCAGGGCTACGGCTCTGTTGGTTGCCATTCGCCGTTCAGTGTGGTTGAGGCAGTGGACGGCGGATTTTAATTCCAAGAGATCGCTCGCGGCTCTTCCCTTTCTGGGTCTGAGGCTTTTCGGTGAAAAGCTGGATTCTGTTGCCAGGGGAGGTAAGTTGCCTCAGCGCAAGAATTTTCGTCGTTCCTTTCGGGGGGGCGGCCCCCTTCAACCCTTCCTTTCGGGGAGCCAGAGCCAGCAGGGGTGCGGGCTTCTCGGTTTCCAGAGGTGCTAGCTGGAACAGGGGTAGAGGCCGTGGCCGCCCCGCTCACGTCTGGGGCGCCAAGCCTAAGCCAGCTTCCAAGCCCGCTCAGCAATGAGGGGGCGCCCTCACCCTTGCGGGTGGGGGGACGGTTGCGACTCTTCTCCCGGGTATGGGACCAGGAGGTCTCGGACAGATGGATTCGGGAGGTGGTGTCGTACGGCTACAAGCTGGAGTTTGAGTCCCGTCCACCTCCAAGGTTTATCAGGTCTCGTGTCCCTTCAGATCCTTTGGCCGCGCAGGGGCTCTTGGCGGGGCGGTAAGGAATCTCCTGGAATTGGCAGTCCGGTCCTGCCTTCGGAGGTGGGGCGCGGGTATTATTCCAATCTCTTCACCATTCCCAAAAAGGATGGGTCGTTCCGTCCCATCTTGGACTTTAAGTTTCTCAATCGGTTTATTCGTCCCCGGAAGTTTCGCATGGAAACCCTTCGGTCGGCGATTGCTTCACTTCGGCAGGGGGACTTTATGACGTCCATAGACATCAAGGATGCATACCTTCACATTCCGATTTTTCCGGCTCATCAGAGGTTCCTTCGCTTTGTGGTGGAGGAACGGCATTTCCAGTTTGTAGCTCTTCCGTTCGGCCTTACCTCGGCTCCGAGAGTGTTCACCAAGGTGTTGGCGGAAGTGATGGCCCTGCTCAGAGTTCAGGGGATTTGGATTGTGCCTTACCTGGACGATCTTCTCATCATGGCGCCTTCCTTCAGTCAAGCGGAAGGGGACACCAAGTCGGTGGTGTCTATGCTGGAGAGGTTCGGCTGGGTGATCAACTATCCCAAGTCCTCTCTGGTTCCGGCCAGGGTGGTGACCTTTCTGGGGATGTCCTTGGACTCTTGACAGCACAGAGTTTTTCTCCCTCAGGCCAAGGTTCTGTTGATTCAGGAATTGGCTCAGCTTCTTCTTTCCAATCCTCGCCCGTCCATCCGTCTAGGGATGAGACTGGTGGGGCTGATGGTGGCTTCTTTCGAGGCAGTTCCCTTCGCGCAGTTTCACACGCGGACGCTTCAGCTTCATCTGTTGCCGTCTTGGGACTGGCGACCGCGATCGCTGGATCTGTCCTTTCGGATGTCTCCCCGGGTTCGGCAGTCTCTTCTGTGGTGGTTGGTCTCGGACAATCTCCTGAAGGGCAGGTCCTTTCTGACCCCACTTTGGGAAACTGTCACCACGGACGTCAGTTTGTCGGGATGGGGAGGTTTCTGGAAGGATCTTCGGTTCCAGGGACAGTGGGGTCCTCAGGAAGCTCACTTGCCCATCAATGTTCTGGAGCTGAGAGCCATCAAGTTGGTTCTGTCTCACTTGACGCAGCATTTACAGGGTCTGCCGGTTCAGGTTCAATCGGACGGCGGTTGCGTACATCAATCACCAAGGAGGGACTCGCAGTCTGGGTGCCCACAGAGAGGTGTGTCTGATCCTTGTTTGGGCGGAGACTCATGTCCCTTGCATCTCGGCAGTGTACATTCCAGGAGTGGAAAACACGGAGGCGGACTTTCTGAGCCGGTGTTCGTCCCGCCGGGGGGAATGGTCTCTCCATCCCCAGGTGTTTCGGTCGCTTTGTCTCCGGTGGGGGACGCCGGAGGTGGATCTGTTTGCCTCTCGTCACAATCACAAGCTTCCGACATTCGTGTCGCTGTCTCAGGATCCTCTGGCTCTGGATGCCATGGCCCTGAGCTGGAGGGACCTGGGGTTTCTTTATCTGTTTCCTCCGATCCCCATGCTAGGCAGGGTGCTGCGAAAGTTGGTTCTGGAAGGAGTTTCCGCCATTCTCGTGGCTCCAAGGTGGCCAAGGCGGGAGTGGTTCGCAGACATCGTTCGTCTGGCAGTGGATCAGTTCGATCTGCCTCTTCGGCCGGATCTTCTCACTCAAGGTCAACTGTGTTACCCCAGTTTACCAACGCTGGCTTTGACGGCTTGGCTGCTGAGACCTCCATCTTAAAGGAGGAGGGTCTTTCGGATTCGGTCATTCGGACTCTTATTAGTGCCAGGAAGAGATCCTCTTCTTCTATCTATTATAGGGCTTGGAGATCTTATATTGATTGGTGTGAGGCTAGATCTTTGCCCTGCCGGGTCTTTTCTATTTCTAGGATTTTGGAATTTCTTCAATCCGGGCTGGACTCTGGTCTTCAGCTGAGTACTTTGAAGGGGCAGGTTTCTGCCTTGTCTATCTTTTTTCAGAAGTCATTTGCTCTCCATTCTTTGGTCAAGACTTTTTTCCAGGGGGTTTCGCCTCCTAGGAAGCCTTTGCTCCCTGTTTGGGATTTGAATTTGGTTCTCTCTGCTCTTCAGGCTCCTCCTTTTGAGCCTTTGCAGGATATTGCTCTCTCTATGTTGACTCAGAAGGTTGTCTTTTTGGTGGCCATCACTTCGGTACGGCGTGTTTCGGAGTTGGCAGCCTTGTCTATGCAGGCTCCTTATTTTGAGAAACATCAGGACAAGGTGGTTTTTCGTTTCAAACCAGACTTTCTCCCTAAGGTGGTCTTGGCGTTTCACCTTAATCAGGATATTGTCCTTCCCTCGTTGTGTCCTAAGCCTGGGAATGACAAGGAGAGGGCTCTGCATTGTTTGGATGTGGTACGTTGTGTCAAGTACTATCTGCGTATTACGTCTTCTTTTCGTAAGACTGATGCCTTTTTTGTGGTGCCCTGTGGGCCTAGGAAGGGCTTGGCTCCGGCTAAGTCTTCCATTAGCAAATGGATTCGTCAGGCAATTGTTGGGGCCTACTCTGCCAAGGGGAAGGATCCCCCTTTTCGGGTTACTGCTCATTCTACTCGTGTGGTTGGAGCGTCCTGGGCTTTTCCGCACCAGGCTTCTGTTGAACAAGTTTGTAAGGCTGCTACTTGGTCTTCGGTTCACACTTTTTCCAAGTTTTATAAGGTTGATGTGCGGGCCTCAGCGGATGCTGTTTTTGGCCGCAAGGTTCTGCAGGCTGCAGTGGTTTGAGTTTCTGCATTTTTGCCTGGTTGGATACCCGCCCTTTTTGGACACTGCTGTTGGATGTCCCATGTCTAATGATTTAGTAACCTGAAGCGGGGTGTGTGACATACTTAGAATAATACCATTTTGTGAATACTCACCTGTAAAATGGGTATTATAAGTATGTCACACACCCCGCTTCACCCGCCCTGTTTGGTATCCTGGTTCTTTATATGGTGAAGCTTTTTGGTTATATTTGAGGGTTACCATTGTTTTTTTCCTGGTACCTTGTCTTATTGCTGTTTGAATTACTGGGGAATTGTTAGGAGGTACCAGGTATGTATAGACCGGGAGGGGTTTCTTGTTTTCTGGACTTCTGTGCAAACAGTGCCACCTAGCGGTGAGTATAACCCATGTCTAATGATTTAGTAACCTGAAGCGGGGTGTGTGACATACTTATAATACCCATTTTACAGGTGAGTATTCACAAAATGGTATTTTTATTTTAGGTCTGATGTTCCTCTTTATAGCCCAAACTCTGCTGATGAAAACAATAAATTATTTTCTTGGGAAATCCCTGGACATTCCTTCAAAAATCACAGCTAAACATGTAGCACAAAATAATAAAACATGGCCTGGCAACCGTGGCTGACAAGATTTCCAAAGAAAAAAATGGCAGAGAGATTCTGTGATCACCAAAAACTTAATGGCGACATTGGACTCTGGACATATAATTGCTTCAAGTGATATCTCTGATCTACTCTGTGTAATGATCATCAGGATTTATTATCAGTTACTTTTTCCTGGGGACACTGATCAAGTATCTAATATTGCTGCTTCCATAGTAGAGGAGTAGGGAAAGCAGTGTGTGTCCTGGTGTATTTACTCCTTTCATGACAGAGTATAAAGTTAAATTTCCATGAAATGTCAGCTATTATTCCTGACAACAAAATTACTGACTGCATTCAAAGATCTAATATGGCTGCTCCAATACAAGAGGAGCAAGGAGTGGGTGCATCGTGGTGGGCTACTCCTACTCCTCATAAAGGCATACAGGGCTGATGGATTTTTGATGCCCGCTTTTTGACAATGCATATTATACATGTGGTATTATGAGTGAGGTGTAACAGAAGAGTAACTAAACACATATATGCTGGAGTACATTAGGAGAGAGGATCCTGCTGTTGCGAGCTTACAATCTCTTTGTCTTTTTAGCATTTCAGAATTGCTGAGGAGTGTGATATTCAAATGTAGCTTGTATCAGGCTTTGGTGTATGGGGGTTGATGAGAAGAGAGGCAAAGACTTGGAGTGCAGAGCTTGCAGGGGACCTGCGCTCTGGGTTATGAGGCTTGTATAGAGCTAACGTTTGTGGGGCTTATATGGGGGTGAGAGCTCTCGAGTGTGGGGCTATCATGGGGGCGAGACCCTCCCATGGTGAGGGGCTTGTGGAGGTCCGGGTTCTGGGGTTTAGCTCTGGAATGGAGGGCTTTGTATGGAGGTCAAGGCTCTGAGTTAGAGGGTGTGTGAAGAGGTCAGCGCTTTGGGTAAGGAGTTTGTATGTCGTTAACATGCTCAATTTTTTGAATTGTAATTCTCCATTGTTTTTTTTTCCCAGGGATAAGTCGCAGCACAAACCCACTCTGAGGGATCTTCAGAATAAAGTGGCCACTCCTCCTCCTCCTCAGCAGCCCTCTATAATGGGAACTTTCCCCTCTCTTGGAGAGAAGCCTACAGCTGGCCCTGTGAAGAGTGACATCTCGCTAGCAAACGTTAATGTGCCTCTGGAGTCTATCCGACCTAGTAAGAAGTAGATGTTACTTGGGGAGAATCTGATATGAGACCTCACAGCAAGTGTTCAGGGTTCACTATAGTGGTTTTCTAACCCCACTCTTTTGTGTCTTTAGGTAGTGTCCTCCCTGTCACTGTGTATGATCAGCGTGGCTTCCGGGTCCTCTTTCACTTTGCTCAGGACAGCCCAGCTGACAGACCTGATGTGCTGGTGGTGGTCATCTCCATGCTGAGTACAGCCCCCCTGCCTGTCACTGGAATCAGTTTTCAGGCTGCTGTGCCCAAGGTTGTTACTTTTTCTGTCTTCACCCCACTTCCACCACCCCCATCAGGCATTATCTTACCTTTTTCATATTTTCTTGTCTTCTGCAGGTGATGAAGATAAAGCTGCAGCCTGCAACGGGCAGTGAATTGCCAGCCTTCAACCCTATTGTGCCCCCAACTGCTGTCACTCAGGTGCTGCTGCTTGCCAACCCCACACAGGTCAGTAAGTAAGCCCTCAATCCATTCATCTGCATCTCTGCAGGGTTTACAGCCCATGTGTAAATAACTGGCCTATCCCTACTTTGCTGCTATTCAGCTCTGAGCTGAATTGGGCTTTTAAACTGTGTTGAAAATATGGCAAATCTGGCCAAAGCATAGATATGTGTTGAGGGAACAACCTGTCTGCTTCTGCCTGTAGTAGTACTTCAGTAATACAATCATATGCTTGGATTTTCCCTTACATTGTCCCTGTAATAGATGCATGCTGATAGGTCAACCCTTTTCCAAGGTGTAGTAGCTGCATCATAGAGGGTCCTGCCAGCAACAGTTGTTAACTTCTTTTGTTTTTTGTCATCCCAGGAAAAGGTGCGCTTACGATACAAGCTTACCTACAAGCAAGGTGATCAGAGCTTTGATGAGATGGGAGATGTGGAGGATTTTCCTCCCAGAGAGAAGTGGGGTCACCTGTAGGAGGAAACAGACGTCACTCCACCACTTCTACAAGACAGCCTCGCCGTGGCATTCCGGCCTATAAAGATGAATCCACAACTGCACTATCTACAGATCCTCCTGGACTTTATCCAAAGCTCCTTACCCACCTCGACAGCGTGCAGATGCTGTGGCTACTGCAGGGGAGCGCCGGTCCTCTCCTCCTCCTTTACATGTTCTTGTCAAGTCTGTCAACCATGTCCGTGTTTGCTGGAGGTGTTGGGAGCATTAGAGAGAAAACGGTTCCATTTTCTGCTCTTGTGCGAGTTTGTCTTTTGCGTGTCCTCACCATGCAGCTACTTCTTTGCAGCACTCTACAGTGCGTTTAGGTCACATTAAGTCTGTTCCTAGTGGAGTCTAAATTGGCCTGACCTGCAGTTCGGGACTTAATGTTCCTCCATTTCTCCTGGATGCCTCATTCTGGGTGGGTTAGCTAAATCTCATTACTAGAGGATCCATACACACACACACACACACAGTCCAGGTAGTGATGGTGCAGGTCTGCCTGTGATCCTTGCAGCTCTTTGTGATGGGGCCCCGGACATATTATGTAATAGTTATTTATTTTTTAGCAAGGCACTTGTGTGGGTCTAGGATTGTACTTTGCTACTCTCCAGTGGCAACTTTAGCTTTTGTTTTAGGGCAGCTGAGATTAGAATTTCTAGCGCTGTACCTTATTCTGCTGCAATCAAATGTGCATTTTCTCTGCTCCCATCCCTGTCTGTCCCTTGGAGCTGTGGCCAAGCCGCTCTGTTGGTATCACTAAGCAAGATGAATGCAGTGCAGTGCACGGCAGGGCCATGTGGCCGAAGCCAGGTAAAGCCTTTCTCAGCTTTCCAGAAAGCTGGTCCATGTGAAGCCATGTGAGAACTAGATACACCATCTTCCCATTGGCAGGCTTGCTGGAAGCAGCATTCAGGTTTCTGTGTAAAGGAGGGTGTTTTAGGGTTCAAATTTTAAGACGAGTGCTACTTTAATGCTCATTTTTGATTCACATCCCCCAGTTACAGCACCTGTGTCAGACTAGTCTGATTCTGCTGCCACTTCCTGATCTTCTGAGCTTTGTCCCTCGGTGGTGTGTAGAAGCTGCTGTTACAAACAGACCACATCCCTTCCACATTGAGTCACATGTTCTAGATGGAGGTGGCAATGAACGATCACTTCTGCAGTCCAGGGGTGGGTGGGTGAGCAATGAGTGATTGCGGGGTCATTCTTACACTCCACTCCAAAGCCCGGGGAGACCTAAAGAGACTGCAGTGACCTACCCTGCAGTGCAGACACAGGCCTTGCCCAGCGTGCCTCTCAGGTACCACATGATTTGTAATAGTGACAGTCAGGAATTATTTTAGTGAGGAAGCGACTCAGTTCCCCTTTGTTGCTGTTCACTTCTGAAACTCTCTCCAGAAAAAGGAAGTCTCCCCGGCCTAGCTGCAGGGAGTGCTTGTTATTGTTTTGTGCGCCCCCTCCCAACACCCCCCTTTCCTGTCTTGTCCAAAACCCTCCCCCCGTCTTTGAGCTTTGTGGGTTTGTAGGCCCTGTCGGTTGGTCCCTGGCACTCTACGGATGGGTATATAGGATATATTTTTGGTGTGAATGGTGCGGGGGTCATGGCACACAAAACGCTGTAATTTAAGGAGAAATAAAAGCTTTAATTCAGAAGTTCTGCGGGTAGTGATGTCATGGTAAGGGGGTGGGGCCACTGCTGCCATGCTGTACAGCGTGACCTTGAATAATGGCAGGTGAGTTGTGCATATAAATGACCAGGGTGTTGGGGGTGCTCCATTGGTGCCTGTTGCCTCATGCACAAATTGTCAGGAAGCCATGTATTCCAGCTCTAAAGTGGACCAAAAGCCTTATTCCCGCCCCCCAGGGGTCATCCAGATGACGCATGCCCCACTCTGTAAAAACCCCAGAGTCTCCTGTAAAAGCTTGCAAGCTGCGGCCACTGTCTGCTATACCTTTAGCAGGGCACCCACTCGTGCCAGGCTGGTCTGTTAGAGGGTAGCAGAGATGCGGCAGCCGAGTGTGTTGGTTGGATTCATGCCCTGGAGGCAGGTACCTAAACCTGCGATAGTCAAAATCCTAGGTTTTGGTCCACTTTAAGCAGGGTGATTTCTCAGGTGCCCGGTCAAGTTGTGGTATGAGCAGGGTGATTCCTCTTAGTTGTCTGGTCAGCGTGTAATGAGTATGAGCAGGTTATACTCTCTCAGGTGTCTTGGCACGGTGTGGTGAGTATTACTGTCAGGGTGTGGCGAGTGTGAATGCATGGTGATTCCTCTCCACTCTGACCGGTGTCCGGTCAGAGTGTTGCGAGTTTGAGGCTCCCATGAGCTTATAGTGACCGCTAATAAACTAATGCTGCATTGCCCCACAGCTTTCCTTCCTGATGACCCCATTATAACTTCAGTCACTGTGTTTCAGCTGCCAATAGATGGCAGGCTTATAAATGCCCTCTGCCAGCCATGCTGCCCCTCCAGCTTTAGCATTGCCCAGTAAAGCTACAGGTGATGAGCCCTGATGTTCTAGGTCAGGGGCCTAGCTGGTGGGACAAGGTGGCAGAGGCCTTGCGCTAGCCTCCCTGTCAAAGCCTGCTGTCGCCCATTTCCTGCTGAACCTCCGTCACATTAGCTCACCTGTTTGGCTGCTGCAGGAGGACCAGCCACCATGCTCATGTCTCCCACGGTTCCCCTCATAGTTTACCAGAAAGCACTCAGCAGCCGGATGTCAGAGCGCTGCTATGTGCTCTCGCAAGTTCCTGTGTGGTCGCTGCGCTCAGATTCCCTTCTTACACCTTGTGCTGCAGCTCAAGAGGATTTATGTTCGTTTCCCCAGGAGCAGTGGCCATCTTGGCGTCATCCCATCACTGAGCTGTAATAAGAGGAACACTAGACCTGCTTTTTAAACTGTGTGCCCCAGGCTGCCATGCTGCTTCTCTGCCCCTAAAGCTGGTAGTGTGGGAATTTACTGCTTGATTCCTGTTCAGGTCAGTGGCTCAAGCATGGCGGCTGGAGGAGCCCCATAAAAGAGTGAGCCTAACCTTATATGACATCATCTCTTGGGGCAGGATGGGAGATTGGACCATAGGCCAGTCACGGCGTCGGACATTTGGCCACCAGAGGACAGTTTTAATCTTGTGACACATCCTCTAGTTAGTGGATAGATGCAAGAAGGTGACAGGACTGCAGGGCAATGGCGGAAAAAAATGCTTTAGCCAGTCACTAGGGCGACAAGGGAGTTGCCAAACCAACCAATAGACATTTAATGTGGTGTACTGCCTTTTAGCAGGAGAAGAGACGAGAGAGAAGATTTCTTAGTCATACTCACCCTCAACCCATTCCCCTGAGAGCTCACAAGGTGTCCCCCTCATGCCGTCTCTCAGAGCCCACGAGGTGTCACCCTCATCTGTCTCCCAGAGCCCACAAGGTCTGTCTCCTAAATGTCACAAGGTATCACCATCCACGGAATCCACAAGATGTCTACTTAATCTGCCTCCAGGAGGATCAGCAGGAGGGGGATGGGGTTTGGCTTCTTGATGGTAATGGTTGTGGCATTCTAGGATCTCCAAACTTGGCAACTTCCTTAATGGACTTAGGAAAATTGGGGGCTGAATCGGTTTCTGTGGTTGTGCTGGCTGTCAGTCCTGCTGATTTCTGAGAATTTGGGGGCGGGGGGGGGGGGTGGTAGGGGCTGTGGTATAAGCTGAGAGGTTAAGCTGGACACAATTATGTGCAGGAGAACCAAATGGAATATTGTGCACTGAGCTGTACTACTAAGATATCAGACTACAAAGGGGACTCTGGGGGACCAAGATTTCAGGCTATGCTGATTCAGGGAAGTTTCCACCATGAACCATGGCCCTGACCCACCAGCAAAATAACAGGATGGCTGGGATAAAGGTGCCTCCAATGGCCTTGGCACCCAGGTCCATGTTTCATTGATGTGCAGTTTCATCCCAGACTTGCAGCACCAAGCTCATTTCGCCTCTGCTTTGCGATAGCAGGGACCATGCACGGCAAGACCAGGACCATATCTTCAAGACCGGTTCATTTAAAAGCACCAAACACAGGGTCATTTTGCCCTTTGTGTCATCCAAGTCTGCATTGTAGCTGGATATCGTTGAAATCTAGGGGAGTGCGAGCAGGGCATTCACGCTGGACAACAAGGCCATTGGAGACATTTATCCAAGCCATTCTGATTTTTGCAGATGAGTTAGGGCCACTTTTAGTGGTGCAGGTCATAAAACAGGCCCTTCATCCCCCATATTGAGCTTAATCAGGGGGAGGGAGCACTGCCTACTGCTAAGGGAGCAGCATTACACAGCACATCCCGTTATGGTACAGGATGAGGAGAGTGAACGCCATTTCTCCTCAAAATTAACCAAAGTGTTGGGCCTCCAGACCCCCCTTTGTAGTCCAATATCTCAGTAGTATAGCTGAGCAATAAGGCTCTTTATAAGGGTGAAGGAAGCTTGGGGCAGGATTTTAAAGACAGATTTTGACTTCACTTAGATGCTGGTTTTCATTATTTAGAAAGCTTGTTTACAAAGTTCAGACTAAGAACCCACACTGCTGACTAGAGTGTTGGAGGGTATTACAAACTCAGTTGTGAGTCTGGGGGGGGGGGCATAAGACCTTCTCTGTCTTGATTCTGGTGTAGAGGGAACATTACACGCTGTGCATTAATTGTGAGGCTGGGGATCATAAGACCTTCTGCTTATTAATTGTGGGTTTAGGGGACACAAGACCTTGCTTATTAATTGTGGGTCTGGGGGAATTTAAACACTGTCTATTGATTGAGGTGTAGGGAGCATTACACACTGTGTATTAATTGTGAGTCTGGGGATCATAAGACCTTCTGTTTCTTAATTGTGGGTCTGGGGGCACAAGACCTGCTTATTAATTGTGGGTCAGGGGGCACAAGACCCTGCTTATTAATTGTGGGTCAGGGGGTACAAGACCTGCTTATTAATTGTGGGTCTGGGGGCACAAGACCTGCTTATTAATTGTGGGTCAGGGGGCACAAGACCTGCTTATTAATTGTGGGTCTGGGGGCACAAGACCTGCTTATTAATTGTGGGTCAGGGGGCACAAGACCTGCTTATTAATTGTGGGTCTGGGGGCACAAGACCTGCTTATTAATTGTGGGTCGGGGGGCACAAGACCTGCTTATTAATTGTGGGTCGGGGGCACAAGACCTGCTTATTAATTGTGGGTCAGGGGGCACAAGACCTGCTTATTAATTGTGGGTCAGGGGGCACAAGACCTGCTTATTAATTGTGGGTCAGGGGGCACAAGACCTGCTTATTAATTGTGGGTCTGGGGGCACAAGACCTGCTTATTAATTGTGGGTCAGGGGGCACAAGACCTGCTTATTAATTGTGGGTCAGCGGGCACAAGCCTGTTTATTAAGTGTGGGTCTGGGTCACAGTAAACACTTTCTATTGATTGCGGTGTAGTGTCAATTGATTGTAGTGTAGGGAGCATTAAACACTGCCTATTTTGGGTCTAGGGGCTATAAGATCTTCTTAAAGCAGAAGTCCAGTTTTGGGGTAACCCCCCTCCCCACACAAACAGGCTACCACCATCCCCCGGTGCTGAGGCACGATGGGGGAGGGGGTTAAAAAGGAAAAAAAACCTTACCTTGCCAGCGGTCCAGTGCTGTTTTCTTGGGAACATGTGGCTGCCGTCCTGACAGAGCATCCCCGCTATGTGCGAGCTCCCACATAGCCCACATATTATTTGTGGGCCAGGGGGGCATTAGACGCACTTTCTGTTGATTGTGGGTTGGGGAGCATTCCACAATGTGTCTGGGTTATTCCATATTCGTTCTAATAATTGTCTGGGTCGGGGGGCATTAGATACGATTAATTGTGGGTCTGTGGAAGGGGGCATTAGACACTCCTATTATGGGCCTGGAGAGTATTATGCACCCTGATTAATATTAATAGTTGGGGGCATTAAACACTGCCTATTAATTGTAAGTCGGGGTGCATTAGTCATTCTGCCTGTAATGGCGGGGTGGTCAATATACACTGCCCATTATAAAAAAAAAGGTGCATCAATTATTGTGAGGATGCATTACACCCTTTGCTTATTAATTGTGGGGTCTGGGTTAGTAGAATGGGGAAAGAGCCATGATAATCTGTGGGGGTTGTTGGTCAGATGGGTGCTGTGAGGTGCATTGGGTGCTATCTGGCAGTCGGTCACCTGGTAACAGTGGAGGAGAGCAGCTCATGCACTCATGGTAGCAGAAGGCTTACCCTCGTGTGAGGGGGCGTGGCCTGCATATTTGTACTCCACAGTGATTGTTAGCTGATGATAATGGAAATCCCATATATAAATATAATGCCTCATCTGTGCACAGATCGGGCGACAGACACCTATAGCATACGATCAGTTGGGAAGGTAGACATGCGGGGTGGGCGTGGCGTGCTCCGGGAGGGGGCGTGGCAGCGGCCTCGCCCAGGAAGAGTCGCAGAAGAGTAAATCGGGTGGAAGGTCGGAGAGACACTCGGGGAGAAGCGAGATGATCCAGCGTCAGATCAACCGCATGAAGCAGCTGGCCGCGCTCGGCCCCGGCAGGTGGGTGCCCTAAGGGGCTTCCTGTAGTTCTAACTGAATGACGCCCGCAGTGGCTGTGGCGGTGCCCTTCATTTGTATCGCAGCAATAGGGGAAGTGTGTCTGCAAAGCGAACTTATTGACAGCAGAACAGACGCGCCCTCTGCCCTTTAGATCGCGACAGTATACAGACCTGTCCCCACCATGAGACTGTCACGATATTCACGTGTCACCACTAAGTAACGCTGTAAGTGACTCGGTCACTTTAAATGAGTGGGATCCAGAGGCTCTCACCATCGGCTTTACATCGGACCCTTCCCCTCACCCGACTAACCTTTCCCTTCCCTACACTCTAACCCTTCCTGGCAAAGCCTTCCTCTCACTATAGACCCAGACCAGAGGATTAGGGCTAGGGTGACGCTTGATCAATGCCTTAGGGGTAGGATACAACAACTTGGGGTAGAATAGTGGGGTAAGGCAGAACAGAGGGTATCTATTCACCTTCCCCCCTTTGACTTAACGGTAAGTACCTCTTCAGTTGAATTTTTGAACGTATATACGTGTGTGTGCCAAAATGATGAATCCTCAAGGTGCTGAGCTGATTTAGTATTTTCAAAATGTTTTTGGAAGTAGTTTTCACTACCTGCAATCTGTTGCCATTGGCAACATACACAAAGTCTGTACACCAAGAAGAGGGAAGTGAGTCCTGTACACACAGAACACTGCTGCTGGGCATGTGTAAGGTTGAGCGAGCTTCCTCACCTCAGCAGCGGTCATAGCAGCAGTGTTCTGTGTGTGCAGGGATCACTTCTCTATTCTTGGTGTACAGATTTTGTGTACATTGCCAATGGCAACAGATTGCAGGTGGTGAAAACTGCTTCCATAAAACACCCATTTTTTTTAACATAGGGGGAAAAAAACTACTAGATCATCTCAGAAACTGGAAGACGTCCCTTTGGCACAAAAACATTTCAATTTCAAAAATTCCGCTGGAAATGAACTTACCCTTTAAACATAGGATAATCCTAGGGTGGAATAGTGGTATAGAAGTGGGGTTAGGATTGACCTGTTGGGTAAGCATTGGTTTGGCTTAGTCCTACACATCAATCCTAACCCTAGCTCTAAGCAGTGGGGTACTATGTTTGGGTTGAACGTTGAGGTAGGGTTAGGGTGGAACAGACGGCTTTGTTAAGCTTGAACAGTGGGGCAGGTTGGGGTTGAACATGGAGTTGGGTATTGGCCCTTCTGCTTGGCATTCTTCAGGAGATTAGGGGTTAACCAGTAGGGTAAGGTGGTGGGGGGAAGTAGCTTAAGGTTAGGGAAGAACCGTAGCTTAGAGTGTAACAGTCAGATAGATTTAGGGTGGACAAGTGGGGTATGAACTAGGGTTAGAGTTATACCTAAGTTTATGGTGGAACAGTGGGTAGAACAGTAGGGTTAGGGTAAAATAGGGTTGAATATTGTCTCCTCTGCTTCCTAACCCTAAACCTGGTAGGAATTTGGAGACTAACCCTAACCCTAGGGTGACACAATGGAACACAGAGTTAGGTACTCACCCTTCTTCTCTGCATTCTTTAGAGGGTTAGAGTTAGGGTTGAATAGTGGGATAAGGTTGGGGGGCAGTAGGGTAAGGTTAGGGTTGAAGAGTCACTTAGTATAATTAGGGTCAGGTCGGAATTAGAGTTAAACATATGGTTAGTGTACAACATTGGGGTTGGGGATGAACATTGGGGCAGAACTCAGGTTGACCTCCCGGTATTGTCTACTCTGCTTTCTGACCCTGACCCTGACCCTGGTAGGAATTCATGTTAGACTTAAACATAGACCAACCCTAATCCTAGGGTTACATAGTGATGTAAGGTTGGGGTTAAAGCGGTCCTTCACTCTGAATAAGAGCCTATCTTATATGTTTCCCACACCCTGTACATACAGATTGCTCACATTAAAAATCATCCTACCTGCATCTACTGCATGTTATGAGCCTTTAAACATCCAAGATGGCGGCTTATGGAACATCAGGCAGCCTGCAAACAGGAAGTGCCTTCTGACTGTGCTGCTCTGCATTCTGGGATTGCTGACCTTTTCCTGACCCCAGCTCTGCTCTATCTGAGCAAAGCACAGCTATAACCTGCCCCCTGTACTTTATCCCACTCTCCTCTCCTCAGTGAGTGTGATGCTTCTGAATCAAAATGGCTGCGCCCGTATCCTAAAGTCCTTAACAGAGTTGCAGCCCAGTGGGGGGAAGAATAATAAGTAAGTGACTAAAAACTTTTTTTAGATGCTGGGAAATCGCTTTTTAAGGGTTTGGGCTTTTCAATAAATCATGGTGAAGGTCCGGTTTAAACTGTGGGTGGGGTAAGTATTGAACAGTTGGGTAGGAACTAGGGTCAGAGTTAAACATTAGGGTTGATTCTACAATGTAATTTTTTTTCCTCTGTACAATTCAGCGCCATATTTGGCCGTACAATATAAAGTGGACCAAAACCAGGTATTTTCACTAAGACGGCTTGGGGTGCCCCGCTGTGTGAAACCCCCCAGGCCGCCCAGCTCACTTACCTCTCCTTGAGCCCATGCTGCAGCCAGAGCCGCCTGCTGGAATCCTAGCCGCACCTGCAAGCAACGCGCAGCATCACTCGGCTCCCTGTGGCTGTGCACAGCCATGTACATCCATGTAGCTCTGGCCGGCAGGGCCATGCACAGCTGAGCCGATCAGGCATGCGCTGCTGTTTCGAGAAAAAAGCTTAGACTATCGGTAAGAATACCAGATTGGGATGCTCCCGCGGGGGGAGTAGGCCTGCCCTGGAGTCTCATAGCCTCCAGGGTGGGTTTTGGTATAATAAATATTTGGTAAAAGTAATGTGCACAGCTAAATATGATGCTGAATTACACCGAGAGACAAAATCATGAGAAAACGAAATTACGATGCTGAATCAATTCTATGGGTTAGGATAAGGTTGTTATACATGGGGTTAAACTTAAACAGTGGAATCAGGTTGGATGGAACATAGGGCTGGTCCTCTGCTCTGAAGACCTTCTTGAGAGGGCAAGATTTGAGATTGAGAGGTAGGGTGGATCATAGGGTTAGTGTAAAGCCATAGACCTGGTCAGCTGGATGGTCCATTTCTGGTACTTATGGTTGAAGGTTTAGGGTTCCAGTTGGGGTTTTGGCTTAGCATTTAGGGTGAAACAGTGGTGTAAGGTTTGAGATACGGTGGATGTTTCTGCACTTTGTATGTTAGGGTGAAGCACAGAAGCGCCCCGTGCAGGCACTCCCTTGGCTGTGATGTGCAGGGTAGGCAAGGGAAGAATAAGGGGCAGAGAGGTGCCAGGACTCGCCCCGTAACCAGAAAAACTTGTGTCTGTGTCCTGGGTGGGGCTTTGGGAACGGCCCAAAATTCCAGGTGTTCCTGCCAATCCATTGCAGAGCTGAAATCCAGGAAAGAGCACACAGAGCTCCAGCAGTTCTCCTGACATCCCACTGTGTTGATGCCAGGCACCCTCCTATACAATTGCTGCAGTCCCAGAATCATCCTTTGATTAGAGACTCACCATGTCTTCCAACATTCATAGGACCTCCCCAAATCTAAGCACTTTGGATATGTTAGGTCATCCATGTTCAGTGTCATGGCCTTAGCCTCCCTCAGACCATCAGAGAGGCATCAAATCTGCTGTGGAATAAAAAGAGTTAACCACCATGGTCAGGGTCCTGCTTGCACACAGGAAGGTGTGCGCAGCTCTGGGGTGCAGTAAAGCTGGTGGAGGTTTCTGCCATGCAGGGGCACTTTACTCCATCACAGTGACCCTCCCCTCTATTGCCCCATCACTGCCCCCATATTGTCACTCTTGCCTCCATATTGGCCTTGTGCCCCTGTTTGGATGCAGGAAAGATGCAGTTTGCCTGAGCAACTGGATACATGAGACAACACTTCTGTGTGCTTTGTGCCCGGCGATGGCGGCAGTGTGCGGGGACCTCTTGGCCTTCTGAGGAGATGCACTGTAAACAAAGTAAACTGAGGACCCCCTTATGCTGTCACTGTCCTTTCAGGTCACAAGATGTCACCGATTTGCTGACAGAAGACCTGCTGCCGGTAAGAGAGCTGTTACACTGATAGTATTCATTCCGGACCAAAATGTTTGTTGTGATAGAAGATTGAATGGTAGGTGACTGGTTGACAGGCTTATGGGTTACAGCAGGGTTGGGGATTTGATCCGACTGGCTGACAGGTTTATGGGTTACAGCAGGGTTGGGGATTTGATCCCAATTATGTTTAGAGTTTAGGAGTTATGATTACATGGTTAGGGGTTAGAGGGTTAGGGTTAAAAAATAGATAGTTGCAGTTAGAGGGCTATGTTTAAGCAGAGTTAGGGCTGGGTTTAGGGGGTTATTGGTTTGGGTGGGTTTGGATGTGGAGGGTTAGATGGTTATATAGACTGGATTAGGAATCTGTTTTTTTGAGGGTTAGGGATTATAGTTTAAGCACTAGAGGGTTTGAGTTAGGGGTAAACTACAGTCAGGATTGGGTTTATGGGTTGGGGGGATATGGTAAAATGGTTAGGGTAAGGGAAGGGGTAGGATTACATGGCAAGGGTTAGATGGTTAGGATAATTAGGTTCAGAGGCTTAAGGATTAGATTTTTATTGGATTTTTAAGTGTATTTCTTTTTGTGCCTAAAGGATGTGCATAAGTTACTGAGCTGATCTAGTATTTTTTCCTATGTGTGTTTTATGGAAGCAGTTTTCACTGCCTGCAATCGGTTGCTATTGGCAACGTAATTTTGCCTCCCTACCTGTCTTAACAGTAATATCTTCAGTCATGTCATCTCGCTGCCTTAAGCTAAACACAGACAAGACAGAACTGGTCATTTTCCCACCGTCGAACTCCCCTCTCTAGCACGTCTATATCTGTTAACAATCTTACAATAACTCCCCAAGCTTGGTGCCTGGGACTCCTCTCTTTAGCTCACACCTCATATTCACTCCCTAGCCACCTCCTGCAGTCTCCAACTTAAAGCGGACCTTCACTCTGAATAAGAGTCTATCTTATATGTTTCCCACACCCTGTACATACAGATTGTCCACATTAAAAATCATCCTACCTGCATCTACTGCATGTTATGAGCCTTTAAACATCCAAGATGGCGGCTTATGGAATCTTATGGGCCATCTTATCAGGCAGCCTGCAAACAGGAAGTGCCTCCTGACTGTGCTGCTCTGCATTCTGGGACTACTGACCTTTACCTGACCCCAACTCTGCTCTGTCTGAGCAAATCACAGCTATAACCCGCCACCCTGTACCTTATCCCACTCTCCTCTCCTCAGTAAGTGTGATGCTTCTGAGTCAAGATGGCGGCGCCCGTATCCTAAATTCCTGAACAGAGTTGCAGCCCAGTGGGGGAAAGAATAATAAGTTGGTGACTAAAAACATTAATTTTAGATGCTGGGGAATCGTTTTTTTAAGAGTTTGGGCTTTTCATTAAATCACGCTGAAGGTCCGGTTTAAAAACATCTCGTGTATCCGTCCCTTCCTCTCGCCTGACACCACTAAAATACTTGTGCATGCCCTGGTCATATCCCAACTGGACTACTGCAACACCCTTTGTGGTTCACCATCTAACATACTGCCACCCCTCCATTCTATCCTGAACTCTGCTGCTCACCTCATCCATCTCTCCTCCCACCCATTCAGCTCTGCTCCTCTCTGCCAATCCCTACACTGGTTGCCAATCCCACAGCAAACCCTGTTCAAAATGCTAACTCTCACATAGAAAGCTCTCTCCAGCCAGCCCCCTCCCCCCATATGCAGCCTGCCTCTGCTGCCGACCTTCTCCTGTCTTTCACCCTGGTCACCCCCTCTCATGCTTGTCTCCGGACTGCCGATCCAATCTTCTGGAATGCCCTCCCGCATTCATTTCACCACTCCCCAACCCTCTTAGCTTTCAAAAGTATGCTCAAAACCCATTAGTTCAGACAAGCATACAACCTGGCTTCAAATGGACCAAAACTTAGGATTTTTGACTATCTTGGGTTTTGGTCCTTGTCCCCGGGGCACCCCGATCAGGGATGCCCCGTTATGTAACACCCCACAGGTCACCCGAACTAACTCTCCTTTCCCCGGTCCTACGGCGCATGCACAGCCTCCCATCCAATCGGTGCGCTTGACTTGCTGGCTTGTCTAGGCTCATCTAAGGAGCCAAGTCCAGCTGAGCTTCACCAATGCACCGGCAGCCCGCTACACTCTAACAGGGAGCATGCCCGCGCCAGGCATTTGTGAATGGCAGAGGTGACCAGTGTGAAAGACAGGAGAAAGTCAGCAGCAGAGTGGAGGCTGTTGATATTGTTGGATTAGAGATGAGATGTAGAGGGGGCTGGCTGGAGAGAGCTTTGTATGTCAAAGTTAGCATTTTGAACAGGGTTTGCTAAAGGGGTAGTGGGGATGCTGCGCTGCTCGCACATGAGCCGTTGGACCAGGGGAGAAGATGAGTATACTGGGTGACCTGGGAGGTTTCGCACAGCGGGGCATCCCGATGCTGGAAGGGGAATCAAGCAGCCCTGGAATCTTATAGATTCCAGGGCTGATGACTGTGGGTTTTGGTCCATTTAAGCAATTCTCTAAAGGGCACATGCCATAAAACTCCACTTTCCCTTTATCTCCTTCCCTTACCCTTTAGACTGTAAGCTCGAAGGGGCAGGGCCTCTCTCCTATTGTGGAGAGGTGGGAAACTAGTCACAGGTTGGTAGGCAGTGGAGATGGGTACTCACAGGTTGGGAGTGGTGAATGGAGGGGTAGTCAGGGAGGTATTCACAGGTTGGTTGTTTGGGTTGGGTGGCTAATCATAGCTTGGTAGTTGGGGGGCAGTCACAGATTGTCAGCAGGGGGTGCAGGGGTAGGTACAGGTTGGTAGTTGACGATAAGGGTAGTCACAGGTTGTCAGGAGTTGGGGAGTAGTCAGAAGTTGGTAGATGATGGGAAGGTGCTGTGGCAGCTTCCCAGTTTTTCACTAGTTATGGAAATGGGTGCAAATGGGAGAGGCTGAGAGGTAACAGAGAGACAAGAGCACTGATCCCCTCCTATCAGTCTGTGCACCACAGGGACTTATGCTCTACATTTTTACAGAGAACACCAAACTGCCTTAAATCTCACACTTTAATGTCCCCTCCACACTCACATACTGTTATTATACATTTATATAGTGCTGACATATTCCACAACGCTGTGCAGAGCACATAGAAGCAATGGCATGACTCCCTGTCCCTCAGAGCTCACACTCTAATATCCCCTCCACACTCACACACTGTTATTATACATTTATATAGCACTGGCATATTCCACAGCACTGTACAGAGCACATAGAAACAGTCACATGACTCCCTGTCCCTCAGAGCTCACACTCTAATGTCTCCTCCACACTCACACACTGTTATTATACATTTATATAGTGCTGACATATTCCACAGCACTGTACAGAGCACATAGAAGCAGTCACATGACTCCCTGTCCCTCAGAGCTCACATTCTAATGTCTCCTCCACACTCACACACTGTTATTATACATTTATATAGTGCTGACATATTCCACAGCGCTGTACAGAGCACATAGAAGCAGTCACATGACTCCCTGTCCCTAAGAGCTCACACTCTAATCCTCATACTCACACACTCGTGTTACTATTATGCATTTATATTGTCATATATATCACACATTCCATGGAATAGAACGGATGAATTTCTTAAAAAGTCTCTGGCGTTGGAGCCTACACTCTAGTTTTGGTTCCCTTATTATCATTATGCTAGATGTATATAGCTCTGATGTATGCGGTGGTGTTGTGCGGTGTCCAGCATCAGCTGCTGGTGTGTGCTGTCATGGCTTCTCTCTCTGCTCCTTGTTGCAGGCTGATCAGCAGGTGGAGGTGGTGAAGAAGGCAGCTCATCTGGTGGGGAAGCGACTGGCAAGCTGCATGCAGGGGCCACTTAGCTCAGACCTGGACAAGAGGCTGGTGAGGTGCAGGTTACCATGGTAATTTGTCATATGGCAGTTCTAAAGCACAGAGCTGACACTCAGATTTGTATTTGCAGAAGAAGCTTGCACTGATGTCCCTGTCTTCAGCCATGGCAGACAGTCTGAAGGAAATGGACAGCGAGTCCAGTCTACGGTTAGTTTCACAAACCACCTTACACTTACTGACAGCAGCCAATCAAATGGCAGCACTGCCCCCCCCCCCCCCCCCCCCAATACCCAGCCAATCACTGATTACACTGCATTGGAAGTGAGGAATGTCTGGAAAAAGATTGCTTCAGGGCTACAAAGGGATGACACAGCATTTGCAGCCCTTCCCACCTAGATAGCAACAGGCTCAGCTTTCCGGATAAATTGATGGCACTGCTGAGGCCATGTGTCTCATTAGCTGGTAGACGGGGCTAGATCTGTGTCTGGACATCAGAGCCACACCTGCCTACCCCACACCCAGCAAACCCCCACCACTACCCCCCCCCCCCCCCCGCCCCCGCCCGAAACACCAAAAACCTGTCAGCCACACTCTCCTCAAAACCCCATACCCAAAACCTGGCAAACATAGTAACATAGTATGTAAGGCTGAATAAAGACTTTAGTCCATCCAGTTCAGCCTGTATAGAAAAGATCTCCTTCCACTGGTCTAGTAGCCATAGCTAGAAATGTTATTACATGCAAGGAAAGCATCCAGCACTTTTGAACTCTTTCACTGTATTCTTCATGACTACCTCTGGATAGTTCCATAGTCTCACTGCTCTCACAGAGAAGAATCCCTCCTATGTCAGAGAAACCCCAAAACCTGCCAGCCACAAACCCCTAAGTCCTGACACCTGAAATGTGTTTTGGACTGATCACTGCCGGTGCATTATCCCTTTACTCAATGGATACCAAAATAGTTTGTCTAGCAGTGACACCATAGACTGTTCTATATATATTCCTAGAAGAGGTATTCAAGTCTACTAGACCCTACAGAGAAGACGGACAGGCTTGGCACAAAGCTTTGCCAGCCAGCCTGCAGCTGAGGGGCAGAGACTGGGGATGCTCCCACTTCCTATGCCAGATCTCTGTTCAAACGGCACTTTATGCCGTGCATTAGTATTCACGGAATAAAGCGCTGGTCACGAGCCTGCGTCTGCGACATGGGAATGATGGAAAGATGAGTTGTGTGGGCGATTTTGGGGGTTTTAATCAGGGGCATCCCAAATAGCATATCCCCAGGAAAATGTAACTATTGGTCCATTCAATTGGCAGTACACCCCCTTTCTTATTAATATGATACTTACCATCCCTCACACTGCCTTGTACCTGCATAGTCAGGGGTGCCACAGCCAGCCATTTTGCCTCTATCGGCACCAGCAGCTGATGTCCAAACTGATCAGCTACTGATCAGCTACAGCTACTGGAGTAGAAAACAGCAAAACAGCATGGTGTGGTACATACATACTGACTATGGTGGATAGGGGCAGCATGAGGGCAGTTATGCATCAACCTAAAATAAAATAGGTTCACTCTAACTGTATTTAAAGCAGGACAAAAGCCAGTTTGGCAAGCCATAGCTTCGCTGATTCACTGCCTGAATAGCTGGCACTGTTGGTGCCAGGATGCCAGTGTCCCCTCCAGTGGTGCACGCCCGCATTGGCCATCCAGATAGATGGCTGGCGTGGCCGAACGAGACAGTCTGAGGGTAGCAGGGGATGTGGCACAATATGTGTGTGCTGTGGGATTGCTATTTAGGTAAGTATATTAGGTGAATTCTATTCAGAACCAAAGCCATGGTTGCACCACTCCCCTACATCTGTGTATGCCCGCAGTGACCTTCACCATATGACCAATCTGAACCTTTACTGAAAGTAGTGTAGTACCCCTAACTATTGAGATTACCTGGCTAAGACTGCGAAAATGATATTCTAAGTATGTCACACACCCCGCTTCAAACATTAACCTCCCTGGCGGTGTTCCCGAGCGTGACTCGGGGTTAATTTTCACTGCGGTAACTCGGTAACCCCGAGTCACGCTCGGGGTAGATTAGGCAGAGGAGCAGTCTCCTTACCTTTTCCCTGCGATCCAGCGATGTCCCCGCTGTGACCGCAGGTGAGAGCCCCGGCAGCTGCGTCCATCTGACTTCCTGGTTCCGTCTCTGTGAGCCGCAAAGGCTCATGGGGGCGGAACTGGGCGGCAGATTTAAACGTCATGGTAACGCTTTGTGCACAAGATTGCACATAGAATCAGAATGCCAGGGAGGTTAAGAATTACTCTTGGGTTACTCCACCAGCAGGTGGCGACGTTGCAGAGAAGTCTTGAAAAACGAGCCCCTCCTGATCTATTATACCTGGGACCTCCCACTTCTCTCCCAGTGTTCTTCTCTGCAAGATGGCGACAAGACAGAAGAATGAAGTCTCCTGCTTGGCTCTTTTTGATATCCCCCTTATTGTGAAGCCTCTCAGCCTAGGCTGCTGGGCCGGGCAAGGGTAGACGACACCCTAAGGTGCCTAGGAGCTTAGCTCCTCCGCTAGACCCCATACCATAGGGCAACGCGGATGTCCGGTCTGGTGATCCGGATTTGGGATGCCCCGTCCCGCTGTCACCTTATTGGTGCTGTCCCCTTCCCCCGCTTGGATCCCTTTCTCCCTGCGCTAGAAAGAGGGGGGGGGGGGGGCGCCTTGTGTGAGTGAGCTTCTTGTGAGTGTGTTTGGCTTACTGGTGTATGTTTGTTTTCGACTGGGAGTGAGCTTCTCCTCCTCAGGCGGCGGCTTATATTGGCGCCGTGCCTGGATGTTGGCGGCGATGGGAGTGTGTGGAATGCCTGTTTGTGGTTTTGATACTGGACGGGCGGCGCCGTCCCGCTGCTTCCGTTGCTGTGCTGGTTCGCTGGAGGTCTGGAGCCTCCTCTGCCCGGGGCAGTTGCGGGATCGAGCGCCATGTGAGTCCGGCGCTCGTGTTCCAGTGTGCGGCAGTTACCTCAGGCGGAGGGGGCGGGGCCGCTTCTCGCGCGGCCCGTGCTGTACCGTGTGGTGGAAGGGGGGCGGGGCCGCAGCACTTCGCGCGTCTGGAACGGACCGCCCTTCTTCTCCTTCCTCCTCGCTCCGTACTGTAGTGCCGCTGATGATGATGATGCTGCTGTTGCTGCTGTGATCGGCGCTGCCATTTTGTGAGTAGCTGCTTGTGTTCTATATGTTGCTGGGCACTTCTGGATGTTCTCCCTCAATGTATGGGTGCATATGGGTGTGTTGTATTTCGGGCTGTGTATGTTTTTGATTTATTATACTGTACAGCAGGAAGAGCATTTAGCTATGGTGCTTAGGGTCCAAGGTTGTCCTGAGTGACACGGGACCAGTTAACACAATCGCCCTATGTCACGTGTTTTTTTCGAGCCCAGCTCAGAATTGTTTTTCTGCATGACTGATTTATATATATATATATATATATATATATATATATATATATATATATATACATATTTCCTTGGTTATGGAGTGACTGTTGCCCCTTTTTTCATTGCAGTTCCTGGGATCCCATGCTGCAGGGGTCTCCAGGTCTTAGATAACTGGCTAGTGGGGTCCTGACCTTCCATAAACATTGCGCGCCAGGCCGGTACTCCGGTCTCTGGCTCTTCACCGCCCGTGTCATCCCCTACACCTCCCCGCCTGTTCCGGACCCCGTGTGACGTTGTCATGGGTGGGGATTCGCAATCTGAGGTATGCGCTGTGGTTGCTCAGAAGGCTCCGGCTAAGCGGAAACACTTGATCCCGCCTCCGCCGGACTCAGACGTGGATGTTATTGAGGCATTGGATTGGTCAGATTGCCCCCCACCTGAGAGGGGGAGATTCTAGAGGAACTGGACGTCCCTGAGGCCCAGCAGTTGTTTGGTGCTGAGGGTGACCAGGCGGCGGGGACGGTATTTGACACCCCTTCCATATTGACTCAAATGTTTGAAGTTTTGGATTTAAACCCTCCCGAGGCGGTTCCTCCGCCTAAGGGTGAGTTGTTTGATGTGGCCAAGCCGCGTTTGGAGTTTCCCAGTCATCGACATTTTGAGAATGTCGTCCTTAAGGAATGGGAACAGCCTACGCGTCTCGTTGGTGTTCCGCCTAGTTGGGATAAGAAGTATCCTTTTCCGGCGGACTTGGTGAAGCGTTGGTCTTTTCCCCCCCCGAGGTTGATGCTCCGGTTTTGGGGCTATCTAACATGGCGGTGTTGCATTCTCCTGACACGACTACCCTTAAGGATGGCGAAGATCGCCAGATTGACCAGCTGGCTCGCCATGGTTTTACCTGTGCGGGTTCGGCTTTGAGACCTCTTTGTGCTTCGGCACTTTTGTTGTTGCCGGTTAGGTCTATTGTCAGGGATTTATGTGCGGACCTTGATCCTACTTGTGATGGGTTCCTTGCCCTCAAACGTTGTGAGTCCTTCGTTTCGTTTGTCCTTGCCGCTTAGGATGATGCCATGGTGATGTGTGGCAGGACCACGGCTTTGTTGGTGGCTATACGACGGTCGGTGTGGTTGTGGCAATGGACTGCCGACTTTAATTCTAAGAAGTCGCTTACGGCTCTTCCCTTTTTGGGTTTGCGCCTGTTTGGTGAGAAATTGGATTCGGTTGCCAAGGGAGGTAAGTTACCTCTGCGCAAGGAATTTCGCCGTCCTTTCGGGGGGCGGCCTCTTTTAATCCTTCCTTTCGGGGAGCCAGAGCTGGCAGAGGCGTGGGCTTTACGGCCCCCAGGGGTGCAAGCTGGAACAGGGGTTGAGGCCGTGACAGTCCCGTTCACTTCTGGGGTGCCAAACCCAAATCAGCTGCCAAGCCCGCTCAACGATGAGGGGGCGCCCGCACCCTTGTGGGTGGGGGGCCGGTTGCGACTCTTCTCCCGGGTGTGGGACCAGGCGGTCTCGGACAGGTGGATCCGGGAGGTGGTGTCGGCCGGTTACAAGTTGGAGTTCGAGTTCCGACCTCCTCTAAGATTTTTCAGGTCTCGTGTGCCCTCAGATCCTTTGGCCGCGCAGGGGCTCCTGGCGGCGGTGAGGAATCTTCTGGAAATGGCAGTCATCTGTCCGGTCCCTCCTTCGGAGGTGGGCCGCGGGTATTATTCCAATCTCTTCACAGTGACCTAGTAGGCCGGGTCGGTTCGTCCCATCCTGGATCTGAAGTTCCTCAATGTGTTTATTCGTCCCCGGAAGTTTCGCATGGAAACTCTGCGTTCTGCCATCAGTTCTCTGTGGCAGGGGACTTCATGACGTCCATAGACATCAAGAATGCCTATCTTCATATTCCTATCTTTCCGGCTCACCAAAGGTTTCTTCGCTTCGTGGTGGAAGATCGGCATTTTCAATTTGTTGCTCTTCCGTTCGGCCTTTCCTCGACTCCAAGAGTGTTCACCAAGGTGTTGGCGGGCGTGATGGCCCTTCTCAGAGCTCAGGGGATTCGCTTTGTGCCCTATCTGGACGATCTTCTCATCATGGTTTCTTCCTTTAGTCAAGCGGAGGTGGACACCAGGTCGGTGGTGTCCACTCTGGAGAGGTTCGGCTGGGTGATCAACTACCCCAAGTCCTCTCTCGTTCCGGCCAGGGTGGTGCCCTTTCTGGGGATGTCCTTGGATTCTTGCTAACACAGAGTTGTTCTGCCTTTGGCCAAAGTTCTCTTGATTCAGGAATTGGCGCAGTTTCTTCTTTCCAATCCTTGCCCGTCCATCCGGCTAGGGATGAGACTGGTGGGGTTGATGGTAGCTTCCTTTGAGGCAGTTCCCTTTGCTCAGTTTCATTCGAGGACGCTTCAGCTTCATCTGTTGGCGTCTTGGGACCGGCGACCGCGGTCGTTGGATCTGTCCTCCGGGATGTCCTCCCGGGGTCGGCAGTCTCTACAGTGGTGGATGGTTTCGGTCAATCTCTTGAGGGGCAGGTCCTTTCTGACGCCTCTTTGGGAAACTGTCACCACGGACGCCAGTTTGTCGGGATGGGGAGGTTTCTGGAAGGACCTTCATTTCCAGGGGCGGTGGGGTCCTCTGGAGGCCCACTTGCCCATCAATGTTCTGGAGTTGGGAGCCATCAGGTTGGTTCTGTCTCACTTGACACAGCATTTACGGGGCTTGCCGGTTCAGGTTCGGTCGGACAATCGGACGGCGGTCGCTTACGTCAATCGCCAGGGAGGCACTCACAGTCTGAGTGCCCTCAGAGAGGTGTCTCTGCTTCTGGCCTGGGCGGAGACTCATGTCCCTTGCATCTCGGCAGTGTACATTCCAGGAGTGGAAAACACGGTGGCGGACTTCCTGAGCAGGTGCTCTTCCCGCCGGGGGGAATGGTCTCTCCACCCCCAGGTTTTTCGGTCATTTTGTCTCCGGTGGGGGACGCTGGAGGTGGATCTATTTGCCTATCGTCACAATTACAAGCTTCCGACATTCGTGTCGCTCTCCCAGGATTCTCTGGCTCTGGATGCCATGTCTTTGAGCTGGGGGGACCCAGCTGTTCCTCCGATCCCCATGCTAGGCAAGGTGTTGCGAAAGCTGGCCCTGGACGGGGTTCCCTCCATTCTCGTGGCTCCAAGGTGGGTGTGGTTGGCAGACATCGTTTGTTTGGCGGTGGATCAGTTCGTTCTGCCTCTTGGCCGGGTCTTCTCTCACGGGGTCATCTGCGTTACCCCAATTCTTCAACGCTGGCTTTGCCGGCCTGGCTGTTGAAACCTCCATCTTAAGGGAGGAAGGTCTTTCGGATTCTGTTATTCAGACTCTTATTAGCGCCGGGAGGAGGTCTTCTTCTACCATCTACTATAGCAGTGGTCCTCAACCCTGTCCTCAAGGCCCACCAACATGTCGTGTTTTTTGGATCTCCAAATAGCCAGCTCTATTGCTCTGCAGCTGCGCTAATTACTCCACCTGTGCATCTTTGTGGAGATCTGCAAAACCTGGCCAGTTGGTGGGCCTTGAGGACAGGGTTGGGGACCACTGTACTATAGGACTTGGAGATCTTATATTGATTGGTGTGAGGCTAGATCTTTGCCCTGTCGGGTCTTCTCTGTTTCCAGAATTTTGGATTTTCTTCAATCAGGGCTGGACTCTGGTCTCCAGCTGAGTACCTTGAAGGGGCAGGTTTCTGCCTTGTCTGTCCTTTTTCAAAGGCTTTTGCGCTTCATCCTTTGGTCAAGACTTTTTTCCAGGGGGTTTCGCTTGTGCGGCCTCCTAGGTAGTCTTTGCTCCCTGTTTGGGTTTTGAATTTGGTTCTTTCTGCTCTTCAGGCTCCTCTGTTTGATCCTTTGCAGGATATTGCTCTTTCTACTTTGACTCTGAAGGTTGTCTTTTTGGTGGTCATCACTTCGGCGTGTTTCGGAGTTGGCAGCCTTGTCGATTCAGGCTCCTTACTTTGGGAGGCATCAGGACAAGTGGTTTTCCGCTTCAATCCGGAATTCCTTTTCTAAGGTGGTCCCTGCTTTTCATCTTGACCAGGACATTGTTCTTCCTTCCTTGTGTCCTAGGCCTAGGAATGACAAGAAGAGGGTTTTGCATTGTTTGGTTGTGGTACGCTGTGTGAGGTACTATTTGCTTTCTACATCTCCTTTTCGTAAGACTGATGCCTTTTTTCGTGGTGCCCTGTGGGCCTAGGAAGGTTTTGGCTCCGGTTAAGTCTTCCATTAGCAAATGGATTCGTCAGGCTGTTGTTGGGGCCTATTCTGCCAAGGGGAAGGCTCCTCCTTTTCGCATCACTGCTCATTCTACTCGTGCTGTTTGGAGTGTCTTGGGCTTTTCAGCACCAGGTTTCTGTTGAACAAGTTTGTAAGGCTGCTACTTGGTCTTCTGTTCACACTTTTTCCAAGTTTTACAAGGTTGATGTGCGGGCTTCAGCGGATGCTGTGTTTGGCCGCAAGGTTCTGCAGGCTGCAGTGGTTTGAGTTTTGCATTATGGCCTTGCTGGTTACCCGCCCTTCCTGGACACTGCTTTTGGATGTCCCAAGAGTAATTCTTAATGTTTGAAGCGGGGTGTGTGACATACTTAGAATAATACCATTTTGTGAATACTCACCTGTAAAATGGGTATTGTAAGTATGTCACACACCCCGCTTCACCCGCCCTTTTTGGTATCCTGGATTCTTTATAGGGTGAAGTTTCGTTTACAGTTTGAGGGTTGCCAATGGTTTTTTTCCTGGTACCTTGTCTTTACTGCTGTTTGAAAACTGGGAGATAAGTGGGAGGTCCCAGGTATTATAGATCAGGAGGGGCTCGTTTTTCAAGACTTCTCTGCAACGTCGCCACCTGCTGGTGGAGTAACCCAAGAGTAATTCTTAATGTTTGAAGCGGGTTGTGTGACATACTTACAATACCCATTTTACAGGTGAGTATTCACAAAATGGTATTTTTAGAATACAGAATATAAAATATGTATCAAATAACCAATTGCAATATAGCACCAATTAATATACCCACTGAGGAACACAATGCACAAACCATTAAGCCCCTGTGCTCCTGTGTCAGAAAATGAATGAAATTAAAATAAATGTCTTTGCAGCCATCTACATGTGTGATACACAAGGAACCCCTGAGCCCCCCCCCCCCCCCAACTGATATATAACCAAATACTCCCTGATATCACGATTTAGGCGAGCTGCCACCCAGTGTCATGATCTATAGTCCTGACTCTCCGGAAATGCTGAGCAAAGTGTCTCTCTATGGCAGGAGGACCCTGGAGATGGGCTGCTGTGTGGAGGGCTTGCTTGCGCAATCTCTGGCAGAATTTGAAATAAATATGGAGCGAGATGTGCTGCAGCCTCTGAACAAGCTGAGCGAGGTATTATGAACTTTTATCTGCCTTTGTCTGTCCTTTATCATCCTGCATTTCTGTGCTTCTTGGTACATCTACCTTGCCTCACACCATACACTACAATCCTGTATCACCTGTCACCATACACTACAATCCTGTATCACCTGTCACCATACACTACAATCCCGTATCACCTGTCACCATACACTACAATCCCGTATCACCTGTCACCATACACTACAATCCCGTATCACCTGTCACCATACACTACAATCCCGTATCACCTGTCACCATACACTACAATCCCGTATCACCTGTCACCATACACTACAATCCCGTATCACCTGTCACCATACACTACAATCCCGTATCACCTGTCACCATACACTATAATCCTGCATCCCCTGTCACTATACAATCCTGAATCACCTGCCATCATACAATGCAGTCCCGCATGACCTGCCACCATGCAATGCAGTCCCGCATGACCTGCCACCATGCAATGCAGTCCCGCATCGCCCGTCGCCATGCAATGCAGTCCCGCATCGCCCGTCGCCATGCAATGCAGTCCCGCATCGCCCGTCGCCATGCAATGCAGTCCCGCATCGCCCGTCGCCATGCAATGCAGTCCCGCATCGCCCGTCGCCATGCAATGCAGTCCCGCATCGCCCGTCGCCATGCAATGCAGTCCCGCATCGCCCGTCGCCATGCAATGCAGTCCCGCATCGCCCGTCGCCATGCAATGCAGTCCCGCATCGCCCGTCGCCATGCAATGCAGTCCCGCATCGCCCGTCGCCATGCAATGCAGTCCCGCATCGCCCGTCGCCATGCAATGCAGTCCCGCATCGCCCGTCGCCATGCAATGCAGTCCCGCATCGCCCGTCGCCATGCAATGCAGTCCCGCATCGCCCGTCGCCATGCAATGCAGTCCCGCATCGCCCGTCGCCATGCAATGCAGTCCCGCATCGCCCGTCGCCATGCAATGCAGTCCCGCATCGCCCGTCGCCATGCAATGCAGTCCCGCATCGCCCGTCGCCATGCAATGCAGTCCCGCATCGCCCGTCGCCATGCAATGCAGTCCCGCATCGCCCGTCGCCATGCAATGCAGTCCCGCATCGCCCGTCGCCATGCAATGCAGTCCCGCATCGCCCGTCGCCATGCAATGCAGTCCCGCATCGCCCGTCGCCATGCAATGCAGTCCCGCATCGCCCGTCGCCATGCAATGCAGTCCCGCATCGCCCGTCGCCATGCAATGCAGTCCCGCATCGCCCGTCACCATGCAATGCAGTCCCGCATCGCCCGTCACCATGCAATGCAGTGCAGCCCCGCATCGCCTATACCAATAGACATTGGCCACGTCTACTCCATTCACTGCAGTTAATCGAGAGGACATTCCAGGCTTTGGCACACCCCTCTATTTCAATAAAGAAAGTTACCGCGCTGAAGTTACAGTGGTTGACACGATGGGGGGGCATCCTGTTCAATATGGAGGTCACCGGTGAACGGTGGTGATGCTGTGGGACTGTATCTCGGACCCTGGTTAGTTTTACACTACAGGAACAGGGAGGAATCATTACACAGGAAAAAAGGAGAGTTATGTTTTTATTCCAAATATGCATCACACCCTGCTCCAGAATGATTCATTAAGTCTGGGTTATAGTCCACAAGAGGGCGCTTTACTGCAGAGATGGCAAAAAAGAGGCCCCTCACGGTCCACATATACCCGGGACCTGCCACTCATTTCCCAGTTTAGTCTCTGCAGTCGGCGTCGACAGTCAAGATGATGGCTCTCTCTCTCCTTGCAGGTAAGCCGGGTAGCACCCGCCCCCCCCCCCCCCCCCTTTTGTCCTATTTCCACCCGGGCCATTTTAAAATGCCTCCCAGCTACGGCTGCATGGTCCGGGTGAGGGTAGGTAGCACCTATTAGAGGTGCTTTTCACAATGGAGCTAGACTCCACCGCAAATCCCCCACCAAAGGGTAGGCGGTTTTCAGGTTGGTGATCCTGATATGGGATGCCCTGTCCGTTTTACTGCCCTCAATACATAGACCCGAATGTAACCATGGGCTTTCCCTCTGCCTCCCTGTTCCCGGTTAGTGGAGGGGGGGGGGGTGTATCCACGGCTATTGTATTTTATATGTATGTGTGCTTTTACTTGTGTGTGTATGTGTGATTGGACTTACGCACGCTGGCAGCTGCCAGCACGCTCTCCTCCGTCGGCTCCTTCATTTTGATCGGCCCGCACGCGCCCTCTGCGGCGGCAGAGGCGGGCCAGTGACGTCACAGCCGGCTCCCAGCCTATTGGCTGGGGAGCACGGCCTGTTAGCTGTCCCCGCGCTCTGGAGGGGGCGGGGCCTAGCGCTTGGCGCGCTCAGCAGTGGCCCGCCCCGTCCTCCTTCTCTTCCTGCTCTCCGTACGGACGCCATCTTGCGATCCCTGTCGGTTCCGTGAGTGCCCATGCGGGCTTACCTTCTTCAGTGATTGCTTACTATTTCATGTGATGGCTGCTAGGCGATTGGGACTCTGCGGGCAGTGTATGTATATATATATATATATATTATGGGTATGCGTGCTGGGGTTTTTTACTCGTGAGTTTTCCCATTATGTTTTCCAGGGGGACAACCCTAATTTGAGGTTTCTCCCGGTCCTGTGACCCATCCCAAAAAAATTTAGGGGGATCTTTAATTTTATGTGAAACAGAGCCAATACCGTACTTGGGAATGCCTCAATTGAGGTAAAACCTTGTTTGGAATTGGTTTAGGCGCGCTTGAACCACGTGTCAGAAATAATGCTCTGCCTAGTCAAGGATATATGAATTATCCACACAGGACAGATATTCTCTGATGTGTTGATATATCTGCCAGGGTAAACTTTAGTACCGATTTATCAGTATATGACTAGCAGAATAATAATTTCATATATAACTGCTTATATCATCCACAAAAGGCAAGATATTAATGTAGTACAATATTATGAAACAATGGTTTTGTTTGGGCACTTACCGCCGCGGCCCGGGGGTTCGTAACCTTCCCAGGGCCTCTGATGGTGTTTGTCTCTGGTAAGTGCAAATTTATCTAAGGATTATCCAGACGTCCAGACACCTGAAAGCATAATCAACTAAAAGGGATCTTCACACTGCGGTTTTGCACTTACCAGAGACAAACACCATCAGAGGCCCTGGGAAGGTTACGAACCCCCGGGCCGCGGCGGTAAGTGCCCAAACAAAACCATTGTTTTGGGCCCCATGCGGCTGGGTCAGCTCCGCTGGTCTCATCCTCCGCGCCTGGTTATGACCCCTAGTGACATTAACACTAGCGGGGAGTCGCAATCCGATGTTTGCGCTAGACTGGCCAACATTGAGAGAATGATTGCTAGTTCTGCAGCCAGGAAGGCTCCAGCTAAAAGACGGCACATTGCGCCCGCTGTGCCGGCCTTCGCCTCTGATTATGAGCGTGGGGACGCGGACGACACTCATAGGCTGCTTACCCAAATATTTGAGGTACTTGCCATTTCCCCCCCCTGCGGCGGCGCCTAAGCAGCAGGGAGAATTGTTTGGTACCGTTAACAAGCTGATTCTTAAGGAATGGGAAAAGCCTAGCGGGCTTCCCAGTATCCCTAAGGGGTGGGATAGGAGGTATCCCTTTCCCGCTGACATGGTCAAACGTTGATCAACTCCCCCCGAGGTGGATGCCCCCGTCCTGGGGTTGTCCAATACATCCGTCGTGCATTCTCCTGATTCCACTACCTTAAAGGATAGTGAGGACCGATGTATTGACCAACTGGCCTCCCATGCTTTTGCTTGTACGGGTTCGGCCTTGCGCTCGGTGTGTGCTTCTGCTATCACAGCCGTGGCTATTAGGACCTTGATCAGGGGCATTCTGGATGGCTCCCATGAGGATCTTTCTAGTGCGGAATTGGGAGCTCTGTCGCAATGTGAGTTTTTCATCACTTACGTCTTATCTGCCTTAGATGACACCATTCGGATGTGTAGCCAGACCTCGGCATTGGTAGTCTCTATCCGCCGTTCGGTCTGGTTGCACCAGTGGGCAGCTGACAATGCTGCTAAAAAGGCGCTCACGGGGCTTCCCTTTCAGGGTTTGCGCCTGTTTGGGGATCATTTGGACCTTTTTGCTAAGGGAAGTAAATTACCCCCCATGCAAAAAGCAGCCGCGACCCTTTCGGGGTTCAGGCTCTTTCGCTCCCTTCTTTCGTGGGCCTAGGATAGGCAAGGGGGTATCCTTTGCTGGACAAAGGGGAGATTTCTGGAGTAAGGGCAGAGGCCATGCCCGACCCGGATCCTCCAGGGGTGCTAAACCCAAATCCACTGCCAAGCCTGCTTCTCCTGTCTCCTGCCTCCTGTCCTCCTCACAGATTCCTCAGATCTCGGGTTCCTACCGACCCTCGGGCAGCGCAGGGACTGTTGTTGGCGGTGCAAAACCTTTGGGCCATGGGGACGTTCGTCAGGTTCCCCCCAGAGAGAGAGGTCAGTGTTAATATTCCAATCTCTTTACAGTGCCCAAAAAGGATGGTTCCATCAGACCCATTCTGGCTTGAAGATTCTCAACCGGTTCATCAGAACCAGACGCATGGAGACACTGCGCTCCGCTTTCAGCTCCCTGCGCCCGGGGGACTTTATGACCTCAATAGACATAAAAGACTCTTACCTTCATGTTCCGGTCTTTCCAGGACACCAGCGGTTCCTCAGGTTTGCAGTAGGGGAACATCACTACCAATTTGTGGCTCTACCCTTCGGACTCACCTCTGCACCCAGGGTGTTCACCAAGGTACTGGCGGGTGTGATGGCCCTTCTCAGAGCCCAGGGCATTCACATTCTTCCTTATCTGGACGACCTTCCCATTACGTCTCCTTCACTCCATCAGGCGGAGTTGGACACCCGGACGCTGGTGGCGACACTGGAGAGGTTCGGGTGGGTAATCAATTACCCCAAGTCCTCACTCTCTCCGTCACAGGTGACTTCTTTCCTGGGCATGACGCTGGATACCATTCAGGCCAGGATTTTCTTACCTCAGCAGAAGGTGAACGCTCTTCGAGCGCTGATTCATCTCTTACTGTCCAATCCTCATCCATCCGGCAAGGGATGAGACTGGTGGGACAGATGGTGGCCTGCTTCGAGGCAGTGCCCTTTGCTCAATTTCACATTAGGCCTCTTCAGCTCCATCTCCTGTCGGCCTAGGACAAGTGTCCTCTGTCTCTGAATCAGACCTTTGTTCTGTCTCCTCTGGTCCGGCAGTCCCTTCTGTGGTGGCTGGACCCGAAGAATCTTTTGGGGGGCAGATCATTTCTGACTCCCCGCTGGGAGACGGTCACGACGGATGCCAGTCTGTCAGGCTGGGGGGCCTACTGGAGAGCCCATCAATTTCAGGGGCTGTGGGGCCCTCAGGAGGCACACGCCCCATCAATGTTCTGGAGCTGCGGGCGGTTCGGTTGGTGCTGGCGCAGCTGACGCCTCAACTTCAGGGCCTGCCGGGTCAGGTTCTCTCCGACAACAGGACTGCGGTCGCTTACATCAATCATCAGGGAGGCACTCGGAGCAAGAGTGCCCACCGGGAAGTGTCTTTGCTTCTGTCTTGGGCCGAGGGGTTGAGAACCTGGAAGCGGACTCCCTGAGCAGGGGGGCCTCTCGCCGGGGGGAATGGTCCCTCAGCAACAAGGTCTTCCTATCCCTCTGTCGCAGGTGGGGGCTGCCGGATGTGGATCCGCCACAATCAAAAGCTCCCAGCGTTTGTATCACTGTCTCAGGATCCTCTGGCTCTGGCAGTGGATGCCGTGTCTCTGTCCTGGCGGGGGTTTGGTCTCCTGTACCTCTTCCTCCGTTTCCCCTTCTGGGCAAGGTCTTACGCAAGCCGGTTCACGAAGGAGTGCCAGCTGTTCTGGTGGCCCCCAAGTGGCCAAGACAGGTGTGTTTCGCAGATGTCGTGCAGTTGGCGGTCGATCAGTACCTTCTGCCTCTGGTTCTGGATCTTCTCACTGAAGGACGTCTCTGTTACCCCAATTTACAAACGCTGGCTTTGACGGCATGGCTGCTGAAACCTCCATCCTAAAAGAAACGGGTCTGTCTGAGGCGGTTGTTTAGACTCTGGTTAAGGCTAGGAAGAAATCTTCCTCTAATATCTACTACAGGCCCTGGCGGACCTAAATTGATTGGTGTGAGGCTAGGGCCTTCCCTTGTCGGGTGTTTTCTATCCCTCGGATTCTGGAGTTCCTCCAACATGGTCTGGATATGGGTTTTCAGCTCAGCACTCTGAAAGGGCATGTTTCCGCCCTGGCGGTTTTCTTTCAGAGGTCATTTGCTCTTCATCCTTTGGTCAAGACCTTCTTCCAGGGGGTCACTCATGTGCGACCTCCCCGCAAACCAATGTTGCAGGTTTGGGATTTGAATTTGGTGTTATCGGCCCTTCAGGGTCCTCCGTTTGAGCCTGTGCATAAGGCTGCACTGTCTATTCTCACCTGGAAAGTTGCCTTTCTGGTGGCTATCACTTCTGTCCGACGTGTTTCTGAGTTGGCGGCTCTGTCCATTCAGGCCCCCTACTTTGAGAGACACCAGGACAAGGTGGTTTTTCGCTTTAAGCCAGACTTCTTGCCTAAGGTTGTCTCTGCCTTTCATCTCAATCAGGACATTGTGCTTCCTTCCTTATGTCCTAATGCTAGTAACAACAAGGAGAGGGCCCTGCACTCTCTGGATGTCGTCAGAAATTTGAAATACTACCTGGTGGCTACTGCGCCTTTCAGGAAGACGGACGCCTTGTTTGTTGTGCCCTCTGGTCCTAAGAAGGGTTTGGCGCCGGTTAAGTCTACCATTAGCAAATGGATTCGTCAGGCCATTGTTGGGGCCTATTCTGTCAAGGGGAAGGATCCCCCTTTCCGGATCACTGCTCATTCTACTCGTGCTATTGGGGCCCCTTGGGCTTTTCAGCAGGCCTCTGTTGAACAAGTTTATAAGGCTGCTACCTGGTCTTCTGTTCATACCTTTTCCAAGTTTTACAAGGTTGATGTTCTGGCCTCAGCGGATGCTGTTTTTGGCCGCAAAGTTCTGAAAGCTGCAGTGGTTTGAACTGCGCATGGTTGCCTTTTTTTTTTTTTGGGATCCCCACCCGTTGTTGGACACTGCTACTGGATGTCCCAGACGTAATGAATCATTCTGGAGCAGGGTGTGATGCATACTTGGAATAATACCATTCTGTGAATACTCACCTGTAGAATGGATATTATAAGTATGCATCACACCGTGCTCCATCCCGCCCTGAGTTTTATTCTTGGATCCTCTATATGGTGAATTTTTCCTTGTTAATGTTGTTATTTTGGTTTTGGCTTCTCCTGGTTCCTTACTGCTTACTAATACTGGGAAATGAGTGAGAGGTCCCGGGTATATGTGGACCGGGAGGGGCCTCTTTTTTTGCCATCTCTGCAGTAAAGCGCCCTCTTGTGGACTAGAACCCAGACGTAATGAATCATTCTGGAGCAGGGTGTGATGCATACTTATAATATCCATTCTACAGGTGAGTATTCACAGAATGGTATTTTTTTGGCCTGGACTGTTCATTTAAACCAGGACAGTCCAGACGAGTAACACGACAGACAGACCATCAGCAGCTGATCAGAATTGGCCACTGGAACAAGGGCTATGTTTCACCACCAAAGGATGCCGGGAGGAGTGAGTATTGAAGGTTCTAGGGCTTATTAGGCTGCAGGGCATCTGGAATCAGTATGCTACTCAGGAGGCTAATAACCTAATGTCTTGACTTTAGGTTCACTTCAAGGACCAGCCTGACTTTACAACATATTCTAAGTATACAGTACGTCCTGCTCCAGATATAATACTTACACTTGGGTTATCCTCCGCCAGAGGGCGCTGTGCACTGCAGACATGCAAAAACAGGCTCCTCCCGGCCCTTCATATACCCAGGGACCTCCCACAAATCCCCAGATTTCTCTGCAGTGCTGACTACGAAGACATGAAGTATCACTCTCTCGCAGGTGAGCGGGGCTATTACAGCCTGCGGCCCTGTGGGACTATTACCACCCGTCCTCCTTGTGATGTGCCTCCCAGCCTGGGCTGCGCTGGTCGGGTGAAGGTAGGCAGCACCATGCGTGCTTGACGGAGCCATGCTCCACCGCAGTCCCCCACCATAGGGTAGGCGGTGTAGGCTGATGGTGAGCCTTAGGGGATGCCCCTCCCGCTTAATTGTCCCACGCCCTGTGTAGCGGTGGACCCTGTGTAAAGGGTCGCCATCCTCCCTCGGAAAGAAAGGGGGGGGAGGGGTTTGTGAGTATGGCGGCCTCCGTGTACCCTATTACACGCTTATGGCCTCGGTGTCGTGTTTGACTGGGAATGGATGTCAGAGCCGCGTTATGTACTTTTTACTTTTATTGGTAGCCGCCGCGCCCTTTCTATATTGCATGGACGGCGGTGGCTTTGTTGATGCTGCGGCGTCTTTTTCTTAGTCTGTAGTGGCTCTGCTGCGGTAACGCACTCGATCATCCCTTCAGGCGTCACTGCCCTGTTCCTTTTTTCTTTATTTGCATTGCGCTTTCGGAGCTTCGCGCTCTCCGGGGGGGGGGGGGCGGGGCCCTGACTTGATGCGCTCCGCGTCACGATTGGCGCGCTCCGCGTCACCTTCAGCTATGGTCCGCCCTTCGAGGATCGTTTGGCGCCATTCTTTTTCGCGCGCGCGTGGTGAAGACCGCCCTCCCCCCCTCGCGGGCGACCATATATTATCCTTATACTTACCTGTATCTTACCTAGTTTACACCTTGCGCATGGCTCTGACATTCCTGTCCCTGTTATGTCTTTCAGACCGTGAATTCCGGTGGCTTCTCCCGGCCCGGTGTATCTCCCGGTTGAGACTCTTAATATTACTCCCACTTCCCCGCGGGTTATTGGGGCATCCAGGGTAGCTTACAGCGTCAATCCCTACGGGCCTATTGTGCCGATACAATCCCCATATGGAGGCGTCCAGGATATTGTGAACGGGGTTCCTTCGGGACAAGCCCGGCTGTGTGTAGCTTGTGGGGTCTTACCTAGCAGCGGTGACGATGCACGGGTCTGTGTTCCTTGTGCACAGCAGGCGTTATTGGTTCTTCCCGCCTCTTCAGTGGCTGGGCCTGCACCTCGCCTCACTTCACCTACTCCCCCAAGCCTGAGTCTAACCCCCAATACAAGCGGGGATTCTCATCCTGATATGGCTACTAGACTGGCCAGTGTTGAAAGATTGCTCGCTAGCGCGTAAGGCCACTGCTAAGAGGCGGCATTTAACCCCTGACTCTGCCCTTTTCCCTATGGAATCTGATGACTTGTTGCAGCCTTACGGCCAACCCCCCTCGGACGAAGGGGAGCTGTTCTCTGACTCAGGGTCATACGACGAGGAGTCAAGGGGTCATGACGAATCTGGTTCCGAGCACTGGACCTCGTATGATATTGACAGACTGCTGGCTCAGATATTTGAAGTTTTGTCCATCTCTCCCCCTGTTGCTGCTCCCAGACAAAGGGGTGAGCTTTTTCATACTGCTAAGGCTTGTCTTGAATTTCCAGAGCAAACCCATTTCAATAGCCTCGTGCTTAAGGAATGGGAACATCCCAGCAGACTGCCTGGGATCCCCAAGAGTGTGGATAGAAAGTATCCCTTCCCGGCTGACTTGGTTAAGTGCTGGTCATCGCCCCCCGAGGTCGATGCTCCTATTCTAGGGTTGTCTAACACCTCTATTACGCACTCCCCTGACACTACTACGCTACGGGACTCTGAGGACCGGCGTATTGATCAATTGGCATGCCATGCCTTTGCATTTGGGGGAGCCACCTTGCGCCTGGTTTGCGCCTTAGCCATTATGGCAGTAGCGCTCAGGGCCATGGTCAGGAATGCACTCGATGGCACAGATGAGTTGCCCTCTGATACTGTCAATACTCTGTCTAACTGTGATGTGTTCATAAACTTTATCCTGTCTGCATCGGACGATGCTATAAAGATGTGTGCCAGATCTTCTGCCTTGGCGGTAGCTATTCGCCGCGCGGTTTGGTTGCGACAGTGGGCGGCTGACAACGCCGCTAAGAAAGCCCTTACTGGGCTTCCATTTAAAGGGCTACGTCTGTTTGGAGACCGTCTAGACCTCTTCGCCAAAGGAGGCAAGTTGCCCCAGCGCAGGCGGCAGATTCGGCCTTTTCAAGGCCAGGGCACCCTTTCAATCCCCTACCGCGGGGCTAAACAGGGAAAAGGGGTGTCCTTCGCGGGGCCCCGCGCAGATTCCTGGCACAGGAATAGAGGACGCCGTCCCGGTTCCTCCTGGGGGCCCAAGCCCAAAGCCCCTCCCAAGACCCCTCAGGCATGAGGGGGCGCCCTCCCCCGTCAGGGTGGGGGGACGTCTACAGCACTTCGAGCACGTCTGGCGGCGCCACGTCTCAGACCGGTGGATTCAGGAGGTAGTGTCCTCCGGCTACAAGATAGAATTTGCTGTACGGCCCCCCACCAGATTCATTGGGTCCCGAATCCCTCAAGACCCTGCCTCAGCCCAGGTCTTGTTGCTGGCCGTACAGGGTCTCCTGGATTTAGGGGTCATTTGCAAGGTCCCCTTTGGAGACAGGGGCACGGGGTTCTACTCCAACCTTTTCACAGTACCCAAGAAGGATGGGTCAGTCAGGCCCATTCTGGATTTAAAAATCCTCAACAAATTTGTCAAGAACAGGCATTTTCGCATGGAAACTCTGTGCTCGGCCATTGGCTCACTGCGCCCAGGGGACTTCATGACGTCAGTAGACATCAAGGATGCTTACCTTCACGTCCCGGTGTTTCCAGGACACCAAAGGTTTCTCAGATTTGCACTGAAAGATCAGCATTACCAATTTGTGGCACTGCCATTCGGCCTCACGTCGGCTCCCAGGGTGTTCACCAAGGTGCTGGCAGGGGTGATGTCCCTGATCAGGCTAAGGGGCATACGCGTGCTGCCTTACATGGACGACATCCTCATCACCTCTCGGTCTCTGCGGCAGGCAGAGTTGGACACTCAACTGGTAGTGTCCACACTGGAGTCCTTCGGTTGCGTGATCAATTACCCCAAGTCCTCTCTGTCCCCATCCTCGGTGACCCCGTTTCTGGGAATGATTCTGGATACGGTTCAATCACGGATATTCCTTCCTCAACAGAAGGTGGAAGCTCTGACTGCGCAGGCGAGGTTCCTGCTCTCGTGCCCACAGCCCTCCATCAGGCAGGGAATGCAGCTGGTGGGCCTGATGGTGGCGAGCTACGAGGCGGTGCCCTTTGCTCAGTTCCATTTGAGACCTCTGCAGCTTCACCTTCTGTCAGTATGGGACAAGAACCCAGCGTCCTTGGACGGGATCTGTGTGCTTCCCCCCTCGGTCAGACGGTCCCTTGTGTGGTGGCTGGACCTCGGGAACTTGATAGGGGGCAGGTCTTTTCTGGCCCCTTCCTGGGAGATGGTCACAACGGATGCCAGTCTGTCAGGTTGGGGGGGGGGGGGGATTCTGGAAGTCCCTGCGCTTCCAGGGGACGTGGGGTCCTCGGGAGGCCCATTTGCCAATCAACATTCTGGAACTGCGGGCAGTCCGGTTGGTACTGGAGCGGTTGACCCAACACCTGAGGGGGCTGTCGGTCCAGGTACGCTCAGACAACATGACGACGGTTGCCTACATCAACCATCAGGGAGGGACTCGGAGCAAGGGTGCCCTCCGGGAGGTGTCTCAGATTCTGACATGGGCGGAGGCCAATGTACAATGCATTTCGGCTGTTTACATTCCGGGGGCGGAGAATCTGCTTGCAGATGCTCTGAGCAGGGGGACGTCCCATCAGGGAGAGTGGTCCCTCTGCAACAGGGTATTCCAGTCCCTGTGTCACCGTTGGGGTCTACCGGATGTGGACCTGTTTGCGTCCCGCCACAACCACAAGCTCCCGGCCTTTGTGTCCCTGTCTCAGGATCCTCTGGCCTTGGCCACGGATGCCCTGTCCATGTCATGGAAAGAGTTTTGGCTCCTGTATGTATTTCCACCATTCCCCCTGCTGAGCAGGGTTCTGCGCAAGATTGCTCTGGAAGGGGGGCCTGTGATTCTAGTGGCCCCTCGGTGGCCAAGAAGAGTGTGGTTCGCAGACGTGGTTCAAATGGCAGTAGACCAGTACGATCTGCCAGGGGTGCCAGATCTGCTAACTCAGGGCTCCCTACGCCATCCCAATTTACAAACGCTGGCTTTGATGGCCTGGCTGCTGAGACCTCCATCTTGATGGAGAAGGGTTTGTCTGCCTCTGTGGTAGGCACTATGGTGCAGGCTAGGAAGAAGACTTCTGCTGCTATCTATTATAGAGTATGGCGTACCTACATTGACTGGTGTGAGTCTAGGTCTCTTCCCTGTAGGGAGTTCTCTGTCCCCAGGGTTCTGGAGTTCTTACAGCATGGTTTGGAGTTAGGTCTAAAACTCAGTACTCTGAAGGGTCAGGTTTCTGCCCTGTCCGTCTTCTTTCAGAAGACCTTTGCTCATCATCATTTGGTTAAGACCTTCTTTCAGGGGGTCACTCATGCGCGTCCCCCTCGTAAACCTGTGGTCCCCGTTTGGTATTTAAACTTGGTTTTATCTGCCTTGCAGGGTGCTCCCTTTGAGCCTATTCAAGATGCTGCTCTGGCTGTTCTTACTCTCAAGGTTGTCTTTTTGGTGGCCATAACTTCGGTTAGGCGTGTGTCTGAGCTGGCTGCTCTATCCATTCAGTCTCCATACTATGAGAGACACCAGGACAAGGTGGTGTTCCGCTTCAAGCCGGATTTTCTGCCTAAGGTTGTGTCTGCTTTTCATTTGAATCAGGACATTGTTCTTCCTTCCTTGTGCCCCAATCCTAGTAATGACAAGGAAAGGGTTCTGCATTCCTTGGATGTGGTCAGGTGTTTGAAGTATTACCTGGTTGTCACTGCGGCTTTCAGGAAGACTGATGCTCTCTTCGTTGTGCCTTCTGGGCCTAGGAAGGGTTTGGCTCCTGCCAAGTCTACTATAAGCAAGTGGATCCGTCAGGCTGTGGTTCAAGCCTATTCTGCTAAGGGGAAGAGTCCTCCCTTCCGTCTTACTGCTCATTCTACTGGTGCTATTGGGGCCTCCTGGGCCTTCCAGCACCAGGCTTCTGTTGAGCAAATTTGCAAGGCCGCTACTTGGTCTTCTGTTCACACCTTTTCAAAGTTTTACAAGGTTGATGTTCGGGCCGCAGCTGATGCTGTGTTTGGCCGCAAGGTTTTGCAGGCGGTTGTAGTTTGAGCTACGTGCCGTTGCCTTTTTTGTTAGGGATCCCACCCTACTGTTATGGACACTGCTATTGGATGTCCCAAGTGTAAGTATTATATCTGGAGCAGGACGTACTGTATACTTAGAATAATACAATTCTGTGAAATACTCACCTGTAGAATTGGTATTATACGTATACAGTACGTCCTGCTCCACCCACCCTGGTTTTTGCATTATTCTGGATCTCCTGTATGGTGATTGTTGTTATTATTTATCATTACCAGTTGTTTTGGTGGTTGGATTCTCCCGGCTTCTGGTTCACTGCTTTTCAATGCTGGGGATTTGTGGGAGGTCCCTGGATATATGAAGGGCCGGGAGGAGCCTGTTTTTGCATGTCTGCAGTGCACAGCGCCCTCTGGCGGAGGATAACCCAAGTGTAAGTATTATATCTGAAGCAGGACGTATGTATACGTATAATACCAATTCTACAGGTGAGTATTTCACAGAATTGTATTTTTCTTGCTGTATATCACTCCAGGCACTTCCTTTCACCCTCTTCTGCCAGTGCCACCCTACACTTGTCATCTGCTCCTCATTCACCTTGTCATGGCCACCCTCTGACCACCAGCACTTACCTGCATGATGTTGTGTTGCCTAAGCGTCATATGTTGGGCTCTCTGTTCACAGCTTTTTCCGCCTTTCCTGCTAAGCTGAATCCTCGTTTTCATTCCTTCACCACTGCCATCTACAGCTCCCTCTTTCTCTCCTCAGGAAGAACTTCCCTTGGTTCTGAAGCGCAGGAAGCATCTACAGAAACTGCTCACAGACTGGAATGGTGCAAAGACTCGGTGAGTAGATGCTGCACATTTTGCCTCACCCACCGGCAAAAGACCTCCCTTGCTGGCATACAGAGATTCTGGGCAGAGCTTACCATGTGCGGTGGGGGGGGGGGGGGGTGGCTACAGGTGGTTTATTTTTATGTGGAGCCACTAAGAAAAGCTCTGTATATGCATGTAGCACATGAACGTGCTGTTATGTCAATGTCGGATGGAGAAAGAAGTGGTCAGCCCCCCTCCTTCAATCCTCTGTGTCGGTAGCATTTCGGCCTGGGATTGGGACAAAATTAAATCAACTGCTGAGTCCAGCCACAATAATCCATTAGACATGGTGGCAGGAAGATGTAGTCATGTCCTCAGTCTAGAGGTCTTTTGGGAGGCATCACGTAATGTTTATCCTTGGCTTCTAACTTCAATCTCCTGGTGATTCTCAAGCATTCTCCCCTTCTCAGCCATTCTGTGGAGGCAATTTTACTGCAGGGTTACAGTGGCTTTGTGTATTACAAACATGGTCAATTAAGACTTTTACCTAATGGCACCTAGCTGATCATTTTATTCCAGCGCAGCCACAGGTTTCTGAATTCACAGGGCCTGGGTACATACACAATCATTAGGGGACCTCCTAACAATAATGTTCCTCTGGTTTGGAATACGCTATAAGATAGACGTAAACAACGTATAAACTTGCTCCCCCATGGTTGGTGTAAATTTGTTTCTCTCATTTGCTTCCATTTCTGCAGGACAGTGTAGTCCTAGTGTAGTGATGTATACCCCACAATGTGAAGAAACTCAACACTGATTCCAGTGTTCAAGCTAGTGAGATGCCCAGAATATTATCTGATCCACTCTGTATTAGAATAGAAGCTACAAAAAGTCATGGAGTCATGAAGGTCAGGACTAGTCCCATCCGGACACAGAGACCTGCTCATGTAGGGTATAGAGAAATCAGTATATGTGATGCCAGTGATTCTCTTCTACAGTCTCTCTCAGGCGCAGAAGAACATGTCAATGGGTCAGGGAGGAGGCACAGGAACACTTGCTAAACTGGAGAACCTGAAGGAGGAGGAAGAGGAACTGCAGAGGAGAGTGGAGCAGAGCAAGGTGTGTTTGTGTGTTACAATAAATCTGTGTGAGGATATTGATTATAGTGAAGTGTCTATTATTGCGATAACATTATTCCAAGTGTGACATACATTCCGCTTCAACTCTTCATGACATTTGGGTTATTCTCCAGTAGAGGGCGAACTTCTGCAGAGACAAATGCAAAAAAGGAGCTCCTCCCAGTCCATAACTACCCGGGACCTCACACCAATACCCCAGTTTCTTCTCTGCAGGAAGGCGAGCAAGACAGAAGATGAAGACTTCTCTTACTTGCAGGTAAGCCGGGCTCGCGCCCGGCCATTTTTGTCCCTATTGCTGCCAGGACCTTTTCTAAATTGTCCCTATGTTAGCCTCCCAGCCTTGGCTGCAGGTCCTGGTGAGGGTAGGCAGCACCTATTCAGGTGTTGAGGGAGCGCTGCTCCTCCGTAAGACCCCATTACAAGGGGTAGGCGGATTTCCGGGTTGGTGATCCCAGTTTGGGAGGCCCTGCCCCATATATTTATCCATGACCAGACCCTTGTGTTGGATTTATTCCCCTTCCGGGTCCCTTCCTTTACCCTCCTGGGGGGGGGGGGGCACCCCTCTGCTGTCATTTTCGCTTTGTGTATGTGTGGTGTGAATGGTTTTACGGTGTGTCATAGTGTTTGAGAGAGTCGTTTGGTGCTTGGCAGGGCAGCTGTACTTCGTACCTCAGCCTGGGGAGCTTCTCTTCCTCAGGCTGCGTTCGGGGCGGGGCCGGGCCACGGTTGCTTATAGATGTTTTTTCTTATGGGCCTTTTTCATGTGTCTTTCAGATTGTCACGTGTGTGTGCATGCTAAAGGGGCTTTTTCCCGGTCCTAGGGTCCCTTGCCAAAATTTTGTTCATTAAAAATCCTCCCACAGGGACTTTTAAAGGAGCATCCCTGGTTGCTTATCAGCTTAAATCCCCTGCGGTCTTGCGACTAACCACAAAAATACACCATATGGAGGCTCCGCAGGATACCGGGCTCGGGCTCCCTCTGGGACAATCACGGCCATGTGTGGGTTGTGGGGCATCCCTTACGGGTGAGAATGTGCTTATTTGTATTCCATGTGCATAAAAGCCCATATCGCGGCAGTCGGGTTCCCAGCCTTCTGGGTCGGCCCCCTCCGCTTCATCGCCTTCCCCTCCCCGCCTTATCCGTACCCCAAGTGTCATTGGTGCCAGCGGGAAGTCGCAGTCCGATGTTTGTGCTAGGTTGGCCAGCATCAAGAAATTTATGGTTAGTGCGGTGGGCAAGAAGGCCCAGGCTAAAAAGAGACATTTGTCGTCGGTCCAGGCGACTTGGGATATGGATGATGATTCATTTGATATGTCAGATTATTCCCCGTTGGAGGAGGGGGAATTGTATGAGGAATCAGAGGCTGACGATGTACGGGTAGAGATGTTTGTATTTGTTTCAGCGCAAAAATACCAGATAGGGGTTTAGCTGCACCTGTAGTAAGGCGAACCTGTCCTTATTGGATAACAGAGGTGGGTGTTTACTTATCCTAAACCTATAGTTGTTCTAGGAGAAAGGTAAGTATTAGGTGCGCTATGGATGGAAAAAAGGTTAGTAGGAGAAATAGTTAGCACAGGTAGAAATAAATTCTTGTTAGAAGGCTTGGTTAACGTTGCAGGTGATTCTTCAAGGTACGCTTGTTAGAGACTGGAAAGAAAATTAGGGGTAAGAATGTTTGAGGTTGGTATTTCTACCAGTTAATCAAACCAGCGACAATCGGTATCATTGCCTCTGGCTGATTAGGCCTCAAAAGTCTCCAAAGTTGTTGGGAGATTTTTTCTCTACCTGGTCGCCAAATTAATGGTTACCTGGACTGTAAGTACCCAGTGCCGAAAATGGCTCTATTGGGTGCTCCTTTTTGTAAACAAGAGGTATTGTAATTACCGGTGGTGCACAGTGCTGGACTCACCTGTCTTCTTAGGTTGATTGGAGTCTTGAAGCTTTATTCTGTATTTGAAGTGCAGGTCTGCTTTTAGGTAAGTACTTGAGAGTGGACTGGGGTTCCTTGATGATGGTGTTGTTGTAGACTGGTCTGCTATTAGGTAAGTACTTGAGAGTGGACTGGGGTTCCTTGATGATGATGGTGTTGTTGTAGACTGGTCTGCTATTAGGTAAGTACTTGAGAGTGGACTGGGGTTCCTGATGATAGTGTTGTTGTGAGCTGAGGTCTGTTTCAAAAGAGCAGTGCAGGTTAGAATGGGTTAATACCTTTAGTGGAAAGGCTTAACGTGGTGCTGGTTCCCCAGTGTGTATACTGAGCAGAGCAGGGTTAATGGCTTATGCTTTGCCCTGTATGTAGTAGGTAGGTAGGGTATGTGTAGTGGTAGCTGCTGCGACTTAAATGAATGCTGGAATGTGTAGTCACTGTCAGCGGCGAGGAGATGTAGCATGGCCGGCGGGCCAGCCGCTCCTGCGGCTTTGATATGTGTTAGGGGTGTGTGGCCGCTTGAGCGGTAACGAGATGTGGCGTGGCCGGCGGGCCAGCCGTTTATGCGGCTTTATATATGCTGCTGGGTATGGCCGCTTCAGCGGCAGACTAATGTAGCGTGGCCGGCGGAGGCTCAGCTAGAGGTGGATGGCCGCTCCTGCGGCTTAAGACGTGACAGGTAGTGGGGCCGCTCCTGCGGCGAAGAGATGTAGCGAGGCCGGCGGTTTCGTCAGAGTGTATCCAACGTTGTCAAGGTGACGATGTACGGTTTGGCGAGACTGATGTTGGGCAGGCGCTGGGGGATGCTGTGGACACGGCCATGGTTTTGTCACATCTCTTGGAGGTTTTCGATATTGCGCCGCCTGAGGCGCCCCCTCTCAAGAAGAGGGAAATTTTTAGGGCCCACAAGCCTCGTTTGGAGTTCCCTACCCAGGGTCATGTTGATGCACTGATCCTTAGGGAATGGGAGAAACCTAGTCGGCTTCCGGGTGTTCCTCAGGGATGGGATAAGAAGTATCCTTTCCCGGTGGAAGCAGTTAAGCGTTGGGCTTCTCCTCCCGAGGTCGATGCGCCGGTTTTGGGGTTGACCAACTTCTCCGTGCTTCACACCCCAGACGCCACTTCCCTAAAGAATGGTGAGGATAGGCGCCTTGATCAGATGGCATGCCATGCCTTTGCCAGTGTTGGTTCGACCTTGCGGCCTGTTTGTGCATCTGCGCTAGTGTCGGTGGGTGCTAGGTCTCTGATTAGGGACTGGTTAAATGACGCTCACCTTGATCCGGCCAGCGCGGAGTTCACTACGCTTAAAAGATTTGAATTGTTCATGGATTTTGTCTTGGCTGCTATGGAAGACACTATTGTGATGTGTAGTAGGACTTCAGCCTTATTGGTGGCCATGCGCCGATCGGTATTGCTCCGTCGGTGGACGGCGGACTTTGCGGCCAAGAAATCGCTCACAGCTCTTCCCTTCTTGGGTACGCGGCTGTTTGGAGATAAGTTGGATGCTGTGGCAAAGGGAGGTAAGTTACCTCAGCGGAAGAAACAGCGCCGTCCCTTTCGGGGGGCAGGCTCTTTCAATCCTTCCTTTCGCGGTACCAGAGCTGGTAGAGGTTTGGCCTTCTCAGGTGTCAGAGGCTCTTCCTGGAACAGGGGCAGAGGTCGGCCCGTCCCGCTTCTGCCTGGGGTTCAAAACCCAAGCCTGCGGGTAAATCAGCTCAGCAATGAACGGGTGCCTGCACCCGCTCGAGGGGGGAGGGGACGGCAGCGGGTCTTCTTCCAGGTCTGGGCTCGGGAGGTCACAGACAATTGGATTTTGGAAGTGGTCTCCTCCGGGTACAAACTGGAGTTCGAGTACTGGCCTCCTCCAAGATTTTTAAGGTCTCGGGTGCCCTTGGACCCTCAGGCGGATCAGGGGCTCCTGTTAGCAGTAAAAAACCTTATGGGAGTTGTATGCCCGGTGCCTCCGTCGGAGGGAGGCAGGGGTTTCTACTCCAATCTTTTCACGGTTCCCAAGAAAGAAGGTTCTGTAAGACCCATTCTGGACCTCAAGGTCCTCAACAGATTCATCAGAACCAAGAAGTTCTGCATGGAGACTCTGCGCTCGGCCATCAATTCCCTTCGTCAGGGGGATTTCATGACATCCATAGACATCAAGGATGCATATTTGCATGTTCCAATTTTTCCAGCGCATCAGATTCCTCAGGTTCGAGGTGGACGATCAACATTTTCAGTTTGTAGCCCTTCCCTTAGGGTTGACCTCAGCGCCGAGGGTCTTCACCAAGGTTCTGGCAGGCATAATGGCCCTATTCAGAGCTCAGGGAATTCGCATTGTACAGTATCTGGATGACCTATTGATTTCAGCTTCTTCCCTCCGTCAGGCGGAGCTGGACACCCACCAGGTGGTGTCGACCCTGGAGAGGTTCGGGTGGGTGATCAATCGCCCCAAGTCCTCTCTCTCGCCATCACGGGTGATTTCATTCCTGGGCATGAATCTGGATACCATTCAGGCCAGAGTGTTTCTACCTCAGACCAAGGTGCAGGGGATTCAGGATCTGATCCACCTTCTTCTGGCCAATCCTTGCCCTTCTATCCGACAGGGGATGAAACTGGAGGGATTGATGGTGGCCTCCGTCAAGGCGGTCCCGTTTGCGCAGTTTCACATGAGATCTCTTCAACTTCACCTGTTGACGCATTGGGACAGGTGTCCGCTGTCGTTGGATCAACCGTTCAGGATGTCTCCCAGGGTTCTGCAGTCCCTTTGGTGGTGGCTGGAGTCGAGCAACCTGTTGAGGGGCAGATCCTTTCTGGTTCCTCGCTGGGAGACAGTTACCCCGGATGCCAGTCTGTCGGGCTGGGGAGGTTTCTGAAAAAATCATCAGTTCAGCGGGGTGTGGGGTCCTCAGGAGGCTCACAACCCCATCAATGTCTTAGACCTCAGATCCATCCGGCTTGTCCTGTTACGGCTGACGTTGCACTTGCAGGGTCTTCCGGTTCAGATTCGTTCAGACAATCGGACAGCGGTAGCCTACATCAATCACCAAGGAGGGACTCGCAGCAGTGCCCTCAGGGAAGTCTCTCTGATCCTGCATTGGGCGGAGAGCAATGTTCCTTGCATTTCGGCGATCTACATTACGGGAGTGGAAAACACGGAGGCGGACTCCCTGAGCAGGGGGTTCTCTCGCCAAGGAGAGTGGTCTTTCAACCCCGGGGTTTTTCGTTTTTTTTGTCGCAAGTGGGGGACTCCAGAGGTGGATCTCCTTGCCTCACGGCACAATCACAAACTCCCAGCCTTTGTGTCTCTATCTCAGGATCCTCTAGCTCTGGCAGTGGCTCTGGCTTGGAAGGGTCTGGGGTTTCTGTACCTGTTTCCTCCCTTCTCCATGCTGGGCAAGGTAGTTTGGAGGGGGCACCAGCACTGCGCTGCAGTCCCAGCTTCTGGTCTACCAAGCTCCTGAATATAGTCCTGTCACTCAATCACAGCAGCATTAGGCTCACCACTGGGACCAGGTGAGTGTTTTTTTAATGCCTTAATGAAGTATGTGAGAAATCGACATCCCAAGAATAGTATTCGTCACATACCAGGGGTACAGGCAGTATTACTAGCGCCAGATTATCCAGCTCAAAGCCTATAGAAGTGAACCACATCTGCTAGCACAGGTCAGGCATTAAGGGGTAACCCATATGCTTGGGGAGAATCACAGCTTTCAGCACACCATCCTACAAGTATGTTCAGTGATCCAATAGGGATTCTGAGATGTCCAAGTCCTCCGTAATCACTAAATTAGAAAAAAACCTTTTCTCTCCACAGCTACAAACTTTTTTCGCCACACCTGATCAGCCTGATGGTTCCGAGCTTTGCAAGACTGGGTAAAAAATAACCCCTTTTAAAAGCCCTTTCTATGATCACACAGCAGCAACTATAGCCCGTTTTAAGCATGTCCTGAGGAAATTGGATTTCAGATTTTTACTGCAATATTCTTTTAATTACTTTTTCTCAAAATGAAATTATCCAGATAGTCTCCGCACTAGTGCAATGGTTTACACCCAGGTATCCCCCCCCCCCAACATGTCTGTTGGGGAAGTTCTCACACTGTGATGAGACTCCTGGATTGGGCACAAATTTATAAAGAAGATCAAGAGAGGAATCTTAAAGTAGAGAAAATTTTTACTATCCTGGGTTTTGGTCTGTCCCCTGCGGCACCCCGATATGACATGCCCTGCTGTGTGAAACCCTGCTAGCTGCCAAATTCTCTTGCCTTTCCTGGAACCCACGGTGCGGGCACGGCAGTCATTCAGATTAATGTGCGGCTGTGGAAACTCAATGGAATCCCAGCCCCACATACGATCGACGCGTAGGATCACACGCATGCTTTGGCTGTGAGGGTTTCACACAGTGGGGAATCACAAATTGGAATGGCCCAGTGTAAACAATTATTATTATCAAAACCTGTATAAATATATCAACGATTAATATAACAATAATTGCTCATTGTAGGTTCTACGGTTGTGGGTGACAAAAGGAATCCCACCTATGAGAATATATAAAAGATTGTTTTGTGCACAAACTTATGTTACAGGACAGCAGCTCATATGTAAAAATAACAAATAATAAAATTGGGAACTAAACAGTAACGTAAACCCCTAGGCATAAGTATCATAGGGACTAAATGATTAACATAAGACCATTACTAAAATTACTTGAAAGGCGTTACTATTTAGAATTGTCAGTTACAGATCAGCCCCAACCTGCCCCCCCCCCCCCCCCCATTTCCCAAAGTCTTTCCAAGAGACCTCACTTCCTGTTGGTAATGACAACCCCCCCCCCCCCCCCCCTTAGCCAGCCCATCTACTAACAAAAGGATTCCATGGTCAGGAGTTGACTTCATTTATATTATACAATTAATATCCTTTATACGCCTTCAAATCCATTGTGTCAGTTCTTATGCATATATCTGGCTTTCCGTTGACATCTAGGAGGGGCCCAAAATTACCACTAAAGCTAGAATAGCTATCTGAAAATCTTCTTATTTTAAACTTATTTCTCTAATATTTATATTTTATGGGGATTTTCTTTCTCTTATGCTACCTACACCGTTATTGTGGTAGAGATGCATGGATGCAGCGCAGCGATGCACACAATTGTGTGCTGCCCTGTACCTCCAGTGCAGTATGGCTGCAGCATATACTACTCTGCACTACCACATTGTTCCTGTCCTCCGGCGAGTCCAAGTCTTTTCCTTGTCGGGTGTTTTCTATCCCCAGGATTCTGTAATTTTTGCAACATGGTTTGGATTCGGGCCTTCAACTTAGTACCCTCAAGGGACATGTGTCAGCTCTGGCAATTTTTTTCCAAAGATCCTTTGCCAATCACCAGTTGGTTAAGACTTTTTTCTAGGGAGTTACTCATGTGCGTCCGCCACGTAAGCCTATGCTACCGGTTTGGGACCTGAATCTGCTGTTGTCTGCTCTGCAGGGCCCTCCCTTTGAGCCTATCCGTGGGGCTGCTTTGTCTATTCTGACTCTTAAGGTGGCCTTTTTGGTCAGGCGAGTTTCTGAGCTGGCGGCGCTCTCCATCAAACCTCCTTATTTTGAGCGGCATCAGGATATGGTGGTTTTTTGGCTTAAGCCGGATTTCTTGCCTAAGGTTGTGTCTGCTTTTCATCTCAATCAGGACATTGTTTTGCCTTCTTTGTGTCCTAACCCTGCTAATTCCAAGGAGCGGACCCTTCATTCTCTTGACGTTGTCAGGGCTTCTGAAGTATTCTAAGCATACAGTACGTCCTGCTCCAATATAATACTTACACATGGGTAATCCTCCGCCAGAGGGCGCTGTTCACTGCAGACATGCAAAAACAGGCTCCTCCCGGCCCTTCATATACCCAGGGACCTCCCACAAATCCCCAGATTTCTCTGCAGTGCTGACTGCGAAGACATGAAGTATCAACTCACTTGCAGGTGAGCGGGGCTATTACAGCCTGCGGCCCTGCGGGACTATTTCCACCCGTCCTCTTCGATACAGATGTGCCTCCCAGCCTGGGCTGCGCTGGTCGGGTGAAGGTAGGCAGCACCTCGTGTGCTCACAGAGCTACGCTCCACCGCAATCCCCCACCATAGGGTAGGCGGTTTAGGCCGATGGTGAGCCTCCATTAGATGCCCCGCCCGCATTATTGCCTGTGCCCCTCATAGCGATAATCCCTGGGTGCAGGTCCGCTTCTCCCTCGCTTCCTCCCGTAGCTCGGGGGGAAAAGATCTTTCATTTGAACTTGGGTGTCAGTGCCGTGCTCCTTGCTCCACATAAGCTTTCTGGTTGCGCGCGTGTTTGTTTCATTACATTAGTGTGCAGCCCGGGCGGCAGCATCATTCTCTAGTGTGAGAGCAATCTCCTTAATTGCACTATGTATGTGTGTACTATCCACTACTGTCATTCACGTTGCGCTGGTTAGAGCTTCGCGCTCTTTGGGGGAGGCGGGGACTCGGCATGACACGCCCCGCCTCCTCCCTTGGTCATGTAAGTGCCCTCTGGGGCGGTATTTGTTCTTATGATTTTTTATTCGGGTACGCATGGCACTGACACCCCCCTCTTATCCCATTATGTCTTTCAGACGCCAGGATTTCGGTGGCTTCTCCCGGCCTGACATATATTATATATATAACATAACAAATTCTCCCACTTTCCTAGCGGGTCTTGGGGCATCCAGGGTTGCCTATTGCGTAAATTCCTGCGGGCATACTGCTCAGATAATCACCATATGGAGGCATCTCAGAATTATTTACCCGGGGTCCCGGGTCTAGTCTGGGGCTTGACAGCTGATTCATTCACCCCTTGGAGACGGGCTTATCTTCTGGGTGACTCAGTATCTGGGGGACTAGGAGCAAGCTTCCTTGGCTTCCTCTTCCTCCGTCTATTGTGGGTTATGGCGTACCCATATTGATTGGCATGAGTCTTGGTCTCTCCCCTGTTGGACGTTCTCGGTTCCCAGGGTTCTAGAGTTGTTACAGCATAGGTTGGGGTTGGCTCCCCATCTAGGTACTCTGAAGGTTCAGGTTCTGTCCTGTCTGCCTTCCTGTAGAAGTCTGGTTCAGCCTTCCTTGTTAGGAGTTCTCTTGGGGATTGCTAAGGGGCATCTCCCAAGTAGTTCTGTGGTCCCTGTGGGGATCAATTTTTTCATTCTGTTGCCCTGCGGATTGTTCCTTTGGGACTTATTCTGGATACTGTCTGAGCTGTTTTGTAGTTCAAGTCGCCCCTCCGGGGGCTGTTGCTTCAGTCAGACGTGTTACGGATTACTTAACCCTCGCTCTATCTATATATATATATATATATATATATATATATATATATATATATATATATATATATAATTATGATGTGGTGGTATTCCGCCTTGTGCCGGACCCTTTTGTCCAAGGTGGTGTTTTATGATCTTTATTGAGTCCTTTCAGTCTGCCTATGGGCCTTATTCTTTGTAATGATGAAGTAAGGGGTCTACGTTCCCTCAACAGGTGTTGAAATGTTCCTGGTTGTTTCTTGTCCCTTAGGGGGACTGATGCCCTTTGGGGTCTGCGGGCGCCTCCATATGTATGCGCCTGATCTCGTTTGCTTCCAGGGCCTATGCGCCCGTTGGACTGATCTTACTTGGATGGTTTGCCTTCCTGGTCCTGAGTAAAGGTTTCGGCTTCTTGCTGATCCTTGTTACTGAAGGGGTCAGTATCTCCGCCTGTCTGGCGGGAGACCAGTTTTCATTTCCCTGTTGGGGAGAGTTCTATGTTTTACCGAAGCTTCTGTTGCCTTTGGGCTGGTTAGGCCGTTACACTGGCCTATTCCTTTAAGGGGGAAGAATCTCCCTCTCTCTTTTTATTCCATTCTATTGGTGTTTGGGTACCTTTGGCCCTTCGGCACCAGGTTTTTTTGTTGCATAAGTTGCTAGACCGCTGCTTTTTTCTGTTCATACCTTTTCAAAGGTTTTGTTATGTGATTGACGTTAGAGCCTTTGCTCATGTTGTACTTGGTAGCAAAGTTTTGCAGGTGACAGCGCCTTTACTGTCTGCTGTGCCTTTTTTGTTGGGGATCCCACCCTACTTTATGGACACTGCTATTGGATGTCCCATGTGTAAGTATTATATTGAAGCAGGACATACTGTACTGTACTGTACTGTACTACTGCTTAGAATAATACAATTCTGTGAAATACTCACCTGTAGAATTGGTATTATACGCATACAGTACGTCCTGCTCCACCCCACCCTGGTTTTACATTTTTCTGGACCCCCTGTATGGTGATTGTTATCATTACTATTGTTACCAGTTGGTGGTTGGTTTCTCCCGGCTTCTTTTCTCACTGCTTTTCAATACTGGGGATTTGTGGGAGGTCCCTGGGTATATGAAGGGCCGGGAGGAGCCTGTTTTTGCATGTCTGCAGTGAACAGCGCCCTCTGGTGGAGGATTACCCATGTGTAAGTATTATATTGGAGCAGGGCGTACTGTATGCGTATAATACCAATTCTACAGGTGAGTATTTCACAGAATTGTATTTTTATTTGGTTGCTACTGAGTCTTTCAGGAAATCTGACACTCTTTTTGTTCTTCCTGCTGGACCTAGGAAGGGTTTACCTCCTGCTAAATCCACTATCAGCAAGTGGATCCGTCAGGCGGCGGAGCAGGGGGAAGGTTCCTCCTTTTAGGGTTACTGCTCATTCTACTTGTGCTATTGGTGCTTCTTGGGCTTTTCAGCACCAAGCTTCTGTTGAACAAGTTTGTTAGGCCGCAACTTGGTCTTCTGTTCATACCTTTTCCAAGTTTTACAAGGTTGATGTTAAGGCCTCAGCTGATGCTGCTTTTGGCCGCAAAGCACTTCAGGCGGTAGTGGTTTGAACTGCCTGTTGTTACTCTTTGGGGATCCCACCCTATCTTACAGACACTGCTGTTGAACGTCCCATACGTAAGGACTTCTTGAAGCAGGCCGTGCCATGAAATAGGAAAAAGACAATTCTGTGAGTACTCACCTGTAGAATTGCTTTTACTATGCATGGCACGGCCTGCTTCACCCCACCCTTGTTATCGTTATTCTTGGTTGCCTCTTTATGGTGATTGTTCCAAGTTAGTTGGGGTTTGTTACCTTTTTTACTTTTATTATGTCCCGGTTTCTTGAATAACTGCTTGTCAACGCTGGATAGGTCTATTGGTGATCGTGTTTTTATATGGTACCGGGAGGAGCCACAACTCTTCTGCAGTACACTGCGCCACCTTGTGGCGGAATATCCCATACCTAAGGACTTCTTGAAGCAGGCCGTGCCATGCATAGTAAAAGCAATTTTACAGGTGAGTACTCACAGAATTGTCTTATTTCTCTTTAACTTCACTCTGTCACACAGCACCCACACTTTGTAGTACTGCTGCTTTTATGTGTGGCTATGTTGATCTGTCTTCACGTGCTGGTGATGGTTTTCAACTATCTAGTGTATTGTTGATATGTAGTTTCCTCTTGCAGCTTTCTACTACTGGGTTGAGTAACATCCTCCATTCAGCTTTACATACTTGGAGACTGGGGAATGTGTGTGGAGTCTTCATGTTAAACTAACATGATGACATTATACCAAGACCAACTGGACTACCCCCCCCCCCCCCCCCCTTAAATTGAAAAGTCAGCAGCCAGGCAGAGTTGATCGCATGTGTATATAATATAAATAAATATATATATATATATATATATATATATATATATATACACACACACACACACATTGGGGTAGTGTAAAGGAAGGTTCATAATTGTCGGACATAGCTGCTCAGTTATCTTCTCTTTTTTTTTTTTTAACCACACAGGATGATTATTTGTCTGACTTGTATCACTTTGCGACCAAAGAAAACGACTACAGAAACTATTTTATACGGGTGAGCTGTGAAGCGTCTCGCTTGTAATGCTTCTTCATACTGTTTATCAATCTTACCACCATTATGAAACTGATAATGTCATCATCTTCTGCAGCTTCTGGAGCTCCAGGCAGAATTTCACCAAAGATCCCTGGCACAGTTGACTGAGGCGTTAAGAGAGCTGAGAGATACTCTGAAGGAGAGCGGTCAGTAACTGTCCCTCTGGGGGCCTTTTGATGTTTGTTTAGATCTTCTGGGGGGGGGTCTATAAGGCAACATGACTGAAGCCTGCCAGTGCTGGGGTGTGTCCACCAGTCAAATGGCACTAGGCACATGGAAGGCAACAAGCTATGAAAGTCAGTGATAAGGGTGGAGAACTGGCAAGATATTGCTTCATCTGTATTCGGTTTGTGAAAGAGAAATTTAATGGATGAGTGCCAGTCACATGACCCAGCTACATGCATTGAATTACCACTTGGCCGCTAGTGCTGGGCTTGTGCTTCAGAGGTGAAGCTCCTCCAAGTAGACCACACTGCGCATCCCTTCACTGTAATTTGTAACTGGAGAAAACAATCGGCAATCACCTGGACTATCCAATCAAATTCTTCACTGTTGCTTTCCACACAATATTACCCAATGCTGAGATGTGTTGTCCGTCCAAATCCCAGCCCACAATACAATAATAATTGTTGTCCTATCTGTCTTCCTGTTTCAGGACCGATCCTGCAGGCTCCTGCTGCAGATGTGTATGGCGCCCCATTGGCAGCACACCTCACCACATTTGGCTGTGATATTGCTGTGCCCATATCAGCCTGCGTGCAAATGCTACTAAAACATGGCATCCAGGAAGAGGTGAGTGTCTAAAGCAAAGCTCTGGATGTTATCTGGGCGATGAATGAAGCAAGTGCCTAGAGACAAAAATTACTTAAATAAGAGCAAGATGGATATTCTAAGTATGTCACACACCCCACTTCAGAATCAATTCATTAAGCATGGGTACTCACCGCTAGGTGGCGCTGCTTTGCAGAGAAGTCCAAAAAAAGCAAGCCCCTCCCGGTCTATACATACCTGGTATATCTGTTACCCGCCGGTTCCATGCCTGTCTGCCGGTGGGCAGACTTTGATTTTACGGTGGGCGGGGCCGGGCGGCGCGCTGCGCCACCGGCCCGCCTGTGTGGAAGCGCCGGGGACCCTGCCTTAGGCGGGCGGGACCGCGCGGCATGTGGGCCGCGGGCCCGCTCGATGGCTTACGCGGCTCGCGCGTTTTTGTTTTGAGGGGCGGGGCCCGCGCCAAGCGCGGCCCGCGCCGTGTCTGTCAGAAGCGCGTAGTGTCCTGTTAGATGGGGAGGGGCGGGGCTACACGGGTCCCGCGCTCGCTGAGGCCGCCGCCTCTCCTCTCTGTCTTTTGCCGTCCAGGCGCCATTTCGCGGGGGCTCAGGTAGGCTCTTGGCCTTAAGTACAGCGTCGGAGCGTCCTGTTAGAGGAGCGCTCAGTGAGGGGGGACTGCTATGTCTGCTATGTTTTATTATTGGGGCACTATCCAGCTGCCTGTATTATGGCTGTTATTGGGTCTGCGCCCCTCTCCCCCTCCTGTCTCTCTCTCTCTCCCCCTTTCCCCCCCCCCTCTCGTTGGGGGCGACGGCAGGGTGCTCCAGCCAGGCTTTGGGCGTACTGGATGGTAGTTTTTTTATATATTTTACTGGTGTAATGCCTGTACTCTTGGTCAGTGTTGATTGATTGAATGTTTTTTTGTGTTTTTCAGATAATATCCGGGATTCCATCATACAGGGCTCTCCCGGTCTTATATACCTGGTTGGTTGGGGGTTGTCTTAGAGTCCCTTGCAAATTCCCAGGGCTTTTTCATTTAATAGTAGTATACTCATACTTATCTATATATATATATGTTACACATATATATTTATCCCTATTAAAACCCCAGAGGGGCATCCCGGGTCGCTTACTGCGTAAATCCCTGAGGGCTGCGAATACCATAAATTCACCATTATGGAGGCTACCAGAGATACCGGAACTAGTCCTTCGGGGCAGTCCAGGCTGTGTGGGGGATGTGGGACTCCGCTCCCAGGGGATGATGTGATCGTTTGTATTCCATGTGCACAGCAGAACATTGAGCGCCAGTCCGACACCTCGGTGCCTGGGACTTCTTCTACCGTGCCTTCTCCCTCCCCTCCTCGCCTGTTCCGGACCCCGTGCGACGTGGTCGTTGGGGGTGATTCGCAATCTGAGGTAGGCGCCCGGTTGGCCAGCCTCGAGAAAATGTTTTCCGCTATGGCCGCTCAGAAGGCTTCTGCCAAGCGAAAACATCTGTCTCCGCCTCCGCAGGACTCCGATGAGGAAGTTGAGGTACTGGATTGGTCGGATCGTCCCCTCGAAGAGGGGGAGCTTATTGAGGAGACGGAGGATTCAGAGGTTCAGCAGTTGTCTAGCGCTGAGGGGGACTTGATAGAGGGGCCCCCTCTTGATACGCCCACTATTCTGGCTCAAATGTTTGAGGTTTTGGATTTGGATCCGCCGGAAGTTACTCCTTGGCCTAAGGGTCAGCTTTTTGGGGGTTCCAAGCAGCGCAGTGTCAGCAGCATTTTGAGGACGTGGTCCTTAAGCAGTGGGAGCAGCCTACGCGGCTTGTCGGGGTCCCGCCTAGTTGGGACAAGAAGTATCCTTTTCCAACGGATTTGTTGAAGCGGTGGTCTGTTTCCCCCGAGGTGGATGCTCCGGTTTTGGGGCTGTCTAATTCGGCGGCTGTTCACTTCCCTGATACTACTTCTCTCAAGGATGGCGAGGATCGCCGGATTGATCAGCTGGCCCGTCATGGCTTTGTCTGTGCGGGTTCGGTTTTGAGGCCTGTTTGTGCTTCCGCCTTTTTGTCTTTGGCGGTTAGGTCCATGGTCAGGGATTTAGGTGTGGACCTTGATCCTACCTGTGAGGAGTCTCTGGCTCTTAAGCGTTGTGAATCCTTTTTGTCGTTTATCCTGGCCGCTCAGGAGGATGCCATGTTGATTTGTGGCAGGGCTACGGCTCTGCTGGTGGCTATTCGTCGTTCAGTGTGGCTGAGACAGTGGACGGCTGACTTTAATTCTAAAAGATCGCTTACGGCCCTTCCCTTTCAGGGTTTGAGGCTTTTTGGTGAAAAGCTGGATTCTGTTGCCAAGGGGGGCAAGCTACCTCAGCGCAAGAAATTTCGCCGTTCCTTTCGGGGGACGGCCTCTTTTACTCCGTCCTTTCGGGGAGCCAGAGCCGGCAGGGGTGCGGGCTTACCGGCCTCCAGGGGCGCCAGCTGGAATAGGGGTAGAGGCCGTGGCCGTCCCGTTCACGCCTGGGGTTCCAAGCCCAAGCCTGCGGCCAAGCCCGCTCAGCAATGAGGGGGCGCCCTCACCCGTACGGGTGGGGGGACGGTTGCGACTCTTCTCCCGGGTATGGGACCAGGAGGTCTCGGACAGGTGGATCCGGGAGGTGGTGTCGGCCGGTTACAAGCTGGAGTTCGAGTCCCGCCCTCCTCCAAGGTTTTTCAGGTCTCGGGTGCCTTTGGATCCTTTGGCCGCGCAGGGGCTCCTGGCGGCGGTAAGGAATCTTCTGGATTTGGCAGTCATCTGCCCGGTTCCTCTTTCGGAGGTGGGTCACGGGTATTATTCCAATCTCTTCACTGTGCCCAAAAAGGACGGGTCGTTCCGCCCGATCCTGGATTTGAAGTTTCTCAACAGGTTTATTCGTCCCCGGAAGTTCCGCATGGAGACCCTGCGGTCTGCGATCGGTTCGCTTCGGCAGGGGGACTTTATGACGTCCATAGACATCAAGGATGCTTACCTTCACATTCCGATTTTTCCGGCTCACCAGAGGTTCCTTCGCTTTGTGGTGGAGGATCGGCATTTTCAGTTTGTAGCTCTTCCGTTCGGCCTCACATCTGCTCCCAGAGTGTTCACCAAGGTGTTGGCGGGAGTGATGGCCCTGCTCAGAGCTCAGGGGATTCGCATTGTGCCTTATCTGGACGATCTTCTTATCATGGCGCCTTCTTTCAGTCAAGCGGAAGGGGACACCGGTTTGGTGGTGTCTCTGTTGGAGAGGTTCGGCTGGGTGATCAATTACCCCAAGTCCTCTCTGGTTCCGGCCAGGGTTGTGACCTTTCTGGGGATGTCGTTAGACTCCGGCCAGCACAAAGTGTTTCTCCCTCAGGCCAAGGTTCTGTTGATTCAGGAATTGGCTCAGCTTCTTCTTTCCAATCCTCGCCCGTCCATCCAGCTAGGGATGAGGCTGGTTGGGTTGATGGTGGCCTCGTTCAAGGCGGTTCCTTTTGCGCAGTTCCACACGAGAATGCTTCAGCTTCATCTTTTGGCGTCTTGGGATCGGCGACCGCGGTCGTTGGATCGGTCCTTCCAGATGACCTCTCTGGCTCGGCAGTCCCTTCGGTGGTGGTTGGTCTCGGACAATCTTCTGAAAGGCAGGTCGTTTCTGACTCCGGTTTGGGAAACTGTCACCACGGATGCCAGCCTGTCGGGATGGGGAGGTTTCTGGAAGGATCTTCAGTTTCAGGGGCAGTGGGACCCTCAGGAGGCCCACCTGTCCATCAATGTTCTGGAGTTGCGAACCATCAGGTTGGTTCTGTCCCACTTGACACATCATTTACAGGGCCGGCCGGTGCAGGTTCGGTCGGACAATCGGACGGTGGTTGCTTACATCAATCACCAGGGAGGGACTCGCAGTCTGGGTGCCCACAGAGAGGTGTCTCTGATTCTGGTTTGGGCGGAGACTTATGTCCCTTGCATCTCGGCAGTTTACATTCCAGGAGTGGAGAACACGGAGGCGGACTTATTGAGCCGGTGTTCGTCCCGTCGGGGGGAATGGTCTCTCCATCCCCAGGTGTTTCGGTCGATGTGTCTTCGGTGGGGGACACCGGAGGTGGATCTGTTTGCCTCTCGTCACAATCACAAGCTTCCGACATTCGTGTCATTGTCTCGGGATCCTCTGGCTCTGGCGGCGGATGCCATGACACTGAGCTGGAGGGACCTGGGGTTTCTTTATCTGTTCCCGCCGATTCCCATGCTAGGCAGGGTTCTGCGGAAGCTGGTCCAGGAAGGAGTTCCCGCCATTCTCGTGGCTCCAAGGTGGCCAAGGCGGGTGTGGTTCGCAGACATCGTTCGTCTGGCAGTGGATCAGTTCGATCTGCCGCTTCGACCAGATCTTCTCACTCAGGGTCAATTGTGTTACCCCAGTTTACCTTCGCTGGCTTTGACGGCTTGGCTGCTGAAACCTCCGTCTTGAAGGAGGAGGGTCTTTCAGATTCGGTCATTCGGACTCTTATTAGTGCCAGGAAGAGATCTTCTTCTTCCATCTATTATAGGTCTTGGAGATCTTATATTGATTGGTGTGAGGCTAGGTCTTTGCCTTGCCGGGTCTTTTCTATTTCTAGGATTTTGGAATTTCTTCAATCAGGGCTGGACTCCGGTCTTCAGCTGAGTACTTTGAAGGGGCAGGTTTCTGCCTTGTCTGTCTTTTTTCAGAAGTCATTTGCTAGTCATTCCTTGGTCAAGACTTTTTTCCAGGGGGTTTCGCATCTGCGGCCTCCTAGGAAGCCTTTGCTCCCAGTTTGGGATTTGAATTTGGTGCTCTCGGCGTTACAGGCTCCTCCCTTTGAGCCTTTGCGGGATATTGCTTTGTCCACTCTGACTCAGAAGGTTGCCTTTCTGGTGGCCGTCACTTCGGTTCGGCGTGTTTCTGAGTTGGCGGCCTTGTCGATTCAGGCCCCTTATTTTGAGAAGCATCAGGACAAAGTGGTTTTTAGATTCAAGCCGGATTTTCTTCCTAAAGTGGTCTCTGCTTTCCATCTTAATCAGGACATTGTTCTTCCTTCTTTGTGTCCTAAGCCTAAGAATGACAAGGAGCGTGCTCTGCACTGCTTGGATGTTGTTCGTTGTGTCAAGGTTTATTTGCGTGCTACGGCTTCTTTTCGTAGGACGGATGCCTTTTTCGTGGTGCCTTGTGGGCCTAGGAAGGGTTTGGCCCCGGCCAAGTCTTCTATTAGCAAATGGATTCGTCAGGCGATTATTGCAGCCTATTCTGCCAAGGGGAAGGATCCCCCTTTTCGTGTTACTGCTCATTCTACGTGTGCTGTTGGAGCGTCTTGGGCTTTTCAGCACCAGGCTTCTGTTGAACAAGTTTGTAAGGCTGCTACCTGGTCTTCGGTTCATACCTTTTCAAAGTTCTATAAGGTTGATGTGCGGGCCTCAGCGGATGCTGTTTTTGGTCGCAAGGTTCTGCAGGCTGCAGTGGTTTGAATGTTTCTGCATTATTGCCTGGTTGGATACCCCCTCTTTTTTGGACACTGCTGTTGGATGTCCCATGCTTAATGAATTGATTCTGAAGTGGGGTGTGTGACATACTTAGAATAATACCATTTTGTGAATACTCACCTGTAAAATGGGTATTATAAGTATGTCACACACCCCACTTCACCCACCCTTTATTTAGTATCCTGGGTCTTTATATGGTGAAGTTGTTGTATTCACGGTTGAGGGTTACTTTTTGTTATTTGGTCTCCTGGTATCTTGCCTTTATTGCTGTTTGAATACTGGGGAATTGTTAGGAGATACCAGGTATGTATAGACCGGGAGGGGCTTGCTTTTTTTGGACTTCTCTGCAAAGCAGCGCCACCTAGTGGTGAGTACCCATGCTTAATGAATTGATTCTGAAGTGGGGTGTGTGACATCAGGTGTTTGATGCAGGCCACACTTTGAGGCGCCACCCAGCTTTTTCTAGTAGCCAACCTCAATCCTGTCAGGGAACACTGCCCTGCAAAGCACTGGATAGGTAGGCAGGCTGTGGTTTTGTGTCAATTGATGATTGGGGGGGTTGCTGACAGAGCATGGCTGCTGGAGTGCTCCCATTACTGTGGTGACATCATTATATTCTCCATCATCTTGTTCGGCAGTGCTGGCAGAAGCTTTCCTCTGACACCTCAGCAGCAGCTGCATTTCCTTTCACTCTGCCCCATAGTTCTGGTGGTTCTCTGTGACCAGATTATGACTAGGCCCCACTTTGTAATCTCAGGGTTGTCTGACAGAAGTATGTTTGTGGTGTCACTTGATTCTGTGCTCTGTTTTAGGGATTGTTTCGATTGACTGCCGGTGCCTCAGTCATGAAGAAGCTGAAGGCTAGTCTTGGCACGGGCACCAGTAACCTGGATGAGTTTCTGGCCGAGCCGCACGCCGTGGCAGGTATGATTCTCCACCATCCAACTCCGTAGTCTGCGCTCTGTCTTCACTGCTTCCGCTCAGCATTCTTTCTTCCCGTCTAGGTGCCCTCAAGTCTTACCTCCGAGAACTTCCAGAACCACTCATGACCTATGAATTGTTTGATGATTGGATGAAAGCTGGCAGGTGAGTGACTTCATAACTGTAGGGAAACATTCCAACCACCAATGTAGCATTACACCGCTGATGCTTTCATTTTTAGTGTCAAAGACCCAGAAAAACGTCTGGAGAGTTACAAGGAGGTGTGCGCCAAACTTCCCCCCGAGAACTACAGTAATCTCAGGTACTTCTAAGCAGTGGCAACAGGCCCTTATGCTCTCACATGTCTATTAATTGTCATATTCAATTGGATGCTCCGAATGAATGATGAGTGTAATTTGTTTTGTCCCTGTTATGTGTTTTTATCTTTATACAGCAGCCCGGGAATATATGTAGCTTATCTGTGACATCTCAAGTGTGCATGCAGTAGGTTGGCAAAAAATGTCTGTAAATGAGCTCTAAAAAACTTTATTCATAGGGTGGGCCCCAAGAGTCTGGGCTACTGGTGGTCTCAATACACCCCAGACCCACACTGATCATATGAGTCAGGGAAGGCATCTACAGAGATGTTAAGAAACATTCAGAGAGAACCAGGTTGTAAGAATTCTGCTGTCATGTTCAGACAGCAAACCTTGTTCCCTACGAGGGATGAAGATGGAGCCCTCTGTGTGCCATGTTGCCTGAGTTATCTTGGTTGCCAGTTTGCCACTGTGAGACTGACAGCTGTGCCATTTAAACCTCCCATGTAGAAAAGAGGTAACAAGCATAAATACCCCAAGGTATGGTATATGGTATGGTGGTTTGCCTGAGAGGAATAGAGCGAGGTAGCCATTGGATGAAGAGACAGAAAGTGCTGGCAGCGGGTGGTGCCTTTCCCCTCTTGTAGTTGTCTCTTACCCATTAAACCTGAATCTCTCCCCCTGATGCCATTGGCCGGCCAGCCAGACCTGACCTCAACCTGCCTCCGGATTTTTCTTTCAGGTACCTGGTCAAGTTCTTGGCAAAATTGGCGGAACATCAAGAAATAAACAGAATGTCTCCAAGCAACATCGCAATTGTGCTTGGCCCCAACCTGCTGTGGCCCCGATCTAATGGGTGAGACACTGTGATATGAGTTACTTCACATCCTGATCTAACGAGTAGCCACACACTCCATTCCAACAAGTAACCACACATTCAGAAGTAGCGAGTAGTCTGCTGTCCCATCTGTGACTTTTGCCAAATGAATGTGTGTTTGGCTGGCTCCCTTGCTATAGTAGGTGACAGGAGCCATCTCAGGAACAGAGTAACACTCTTAACACATCTCCCTTTATTTTAGGGATTCGTCTGTGCTGGACATGGCGTCTGCCTCATCAATCTTGGTTGTGAACGTGGCCGAAGGTTTAATAAGCTGTGCTGCCGACATCTTCCCTGGAGGTAAATGCAGGTGTCCTCCACCTGCAGATTTTCTGACCTGCTGAAAAGCTGCAGTATTGCCCTATTACATTTTCATCAATAGGTGGCTTGCCTCTGTGCTAAATGAGAATATTGGATATCTGGATTGGCTCATTTGAAGAGGTGATTTTTGAGGGCACCTTTTATAGGTTTGAGGAGTGACAATTTGTATGAGACAGGGCATTGCAAAGGAGTGGAGCAGGGTGTGTGCGACGATTTGAAAGTGGACCAAAACCCTGAATTTTCACTATCCTGGCTTTTGGTCTTTCCCCCCTGAGGCACCCCAGTTTTGGTGCCCCGCTGTGTGAAACCCTATCTTTTGCTGAGGTCACTTACCTCTCCTCGAGCTCACGCTATAGCTAGATAAGCTGCAGGGAATCCTAGCCGCACTTGAGAAGGCGCGCAGCATCACTCCCGTTTCCACATGCACTGTTGGCCTCGAGGGGAAAGGGAAGAATATCGGGCTCCCTGGAGGGTTTTACAGAGTGGGGCATGCCAGTTCAGGATGCCCCCGCCGAAGGGAATAAGATGGGAGTGGGTGACCAGCATTGGCAGGACAAGGTCCTGGGCAGTGGAGTGGAGTTGGGGCTGTGTCTGAATTATCATACCTGGACTAGGGATGAAATGTCTTTCAAATATTGGCAGCCGGTGGAGGGACTGACCAAAAGTAGATTGGAGGGGGTGCCAGTCTGTTTGCTAGTAGATCACAGAGGAGAGTGTTGCAGTAGTCTAGTTGGGATATGATCAGGGCATGCACTATAATTTTAGTGGTGTCAGGTGAGAGGAAGGACAGATGCAGGAAATGTTTTTCAGTTTGAGACAACAGGAGGCGGCTAGTGACTGAATGGGAGGAGAGGATAAGAGAAAGGAGTCCAGTATAACACAAGGACATTGCGCTTGGGGGGCAGCAGTGATTTCAAGATCATTGACAGATATTGGTGTATTGGAGACAGAAGCAGAATTGCATGGTGGAAAGATGAGCTCTGTTTAGTCCATGTTCAGTTTGAGGGAGTAAGTTGACATGAATGCAGATCTCAAATTAGAAGGGAAGAGAGGTTTGTGCCTCGGAGGTATTATTAAAGTGAGTCAAAACCCACATGGCCGGGTCCTGGTATCTAAAAACCTCCAGGCCTTGGCCTATAGATTTGGCAGTTAGCCAATCCTTAATTACATATTCCAGCATGCCACTGATATGGCTATGATTGGCTATGGATATATAAAAAATAATTACAAATAAATGTACACAGCTATCTAGGCTGGAACCCTCCGGATCGGCCATGGAAAAATGGGACACCAAAGGCTCCTGGAAATTTAGAGGAACAAAGCTACTCCCACCACCTAATGTGGATCAGATTAATCCCAGATCACACCCCCATACCCTTATGAGGGATCAGAGTATTTTCAGCTTCCTTGTGTCCAATCTTTTTGTGTCCTTCATACTATTTATTCGCTAATCTGTCTCATTATTAATTTTTTTCTTTTTTTAACAAACAAGGTATGTAATTTTATAATCATGAAACTGTTGACTTTATATCTCATATTTATTAAAAGCCCTCTTCATGTGCCATCAGTGGTTTAGTGTGCCAGCTCAGCATGGGTGGTGTGGGCACTGTGGACCTGTAGAGCCCCAATGTGGCAGCTTTGAGGTATAGCAGCTATAAATGTGCAGTGACGGCAGCAACTTATTTACGTTGTAGATATAGATTTTGGAGTTCCAGAGGCTTCCACGCCCCCCAAAACATCTTCCCTGCAAAGTACCGATGTGCAGCCAATCCTGGACAGTCCTGGTCCCCTGAACTCACCATCACACTTGTCCTCACTGTCAGAGATGTAAGTGATTTAAATGAAATGAATAGATGATGTGCTCCTCCTCCAGCACCCCCTTGTCGCACACATATGACCTCAGCACCCTGTAATTTTCCTATTGTCTCCCCTCTGTACCTTATAGCACTCTATTCTTTTTTTTTTTTTTTTCTGCTTCTGACGCACTCGGGTCACCCTCCTCTCCCTTTGTTGTCACCCTTCCAACTTGTTGTGTCACTCTCCCATCACCCTATTATTCTTGTGTTACCCTTTTATTACTTTACTGTCATCCCATGACCTTTGTGTCACATCATTCAGATATCTCCCCATCTCCCGCTTCCTTGTCAGCACTCTATGATCTTTGTGTCATCCTTCTTCCACTATATCACTCCTCGGTGCCACTATCCTTTTAACAGTTACTATTAGCGGTTATCAGTAAAAAAATAAAAAATAAAAATTCAATTCTGTGAAGCTCACCTGTAGAATTGTTTTTGATTATATCCAGTCCAGGTCGTCCCAGTGATGACATGTGGGTATTCCGCCCCCAGGGGGCGCTCGACTGCAAGATCTAAAGATGCAGCTCCTCCCGTCCCCCTATAAAGGCAGGTGTCCCTCTAGCATTCTCCAGTGGTTAAAAAGCAGTAAACAAAAAGAGGACAGGCCGGGAGGCCAAGAAACCATGTTACTTCACATAGCTTCAGGTACTCTCTCTAACAAGACTTAAGAATACAAAGTCCATGAATAAAAAAATGGTAATCACCATAACAGGCAAACAGGAAATAATGAACAAAAGGGTGGGGTGGGACTACCTGGACTGGATATAATCAAAAACAATTCTACAGGTGAGCTTCACAGAATTGTATTTTTCCCTATATCCAGTCCAGGTTGTCCCAGTGATGACATGTTGGACATCCAAAAGCAGTGTTTATTTGGGCAGGATCCCCAGTGTGGAATGTAGTTCATCTCACTACCGCCTGAAGCACCTTTCGGCCCAAAACGGCATCAGCTGAGGCCCTAACATCCACCTTGTAAAACTTGTAAAAGTATGAACTGAAGACCAAGTGGCAGCCTTACAAACTTGTTCAACCGATGCCTGGTGCTGAAAAACCCAAGAGGAAACAATAACTCTGGTAGAATGAGCTGTGATCCGAAAAGGGGGTTCCTTCCCCTTGGCAGAATATGCTTGCACCACCGCCTGTCTGATCCACTTACTGAGAGTGGACTTGGCTGGTGGCAAACCTTTCCTAGAGCCCTCTGTTTGGACAAAGAGCAAATCCGATTTCCTGAAGGATTCAGTCGCAACCAGGTAATACTTTATGGCTCTGACCACATCCAAGGCATGGAGGGTCCTTTCCTTGGAATTAGTCGGTGCTGGACACAAGGAAGGTAAGACAACTTCCTCATTAGGTGAAAGGGAGAAACGACCTTAGGCAAAAAATCAGGTTTAAAACGAAGAACCACCTTATCCCTATGCCGCTCAAAATAGGGAGGTACACGACGCACCGAGGTAATCGCTACTAAAAAGACCACTTTGAGAGTCAAAATAGATAATGCAGCATTGCACAAAGGTTCGAAGGGAGGACCCTGAAGAGCAGATAGAACTAAATTCAAGTCCCACACCATTAATACTGACTTACGCAGTGGCCGGACATGGGTGACTCCCTGAAAAAAGGTCTTGATCAACCTATGGTTGGCAATGGATCTCTGGAAAAAGATGGCTAAGAATCCTAGAAATAGAAAAAGTGCGGCAAGGGAGACTCTTGGTCTCACACCAAGCAATATAAGCGTGCCAAACTCTGTAGTATATCATGGAAGAAGACTTCTTTCGTGCCTGAATCATGGTATGCACAACAGTGGTCGACAGCCCCTTCTCCATCAGGATTGAGGTTTCAATAGCCAGGCCATCAAAGCCAACGTCCGTAAATTGGGGTGCCGCAGCGACCCCTATGTGAGAAGCCCTAGGTCGTCGGGTATGATGCAACGATCTACTGACATCTGAACTATGTCCGCAAACCAACTCCTTCTCAGCCAGCGAGGAGCCACCAGGATAGTTGGTACCCCCTCCTGGGCTATCTTGCGCAGCACTCTGCCCAGAAGTGGAAACGGAGCGAATGCATAAAGAAAACTGATCTCCAGGGAATTGCCAGAGCGTCTGTGGCAATGGCCAGAGGATCTCTTGAGAGGGAGACGATCCTTGGAAGTTTGTGATTGTGTCTGGATGCAAACAGATCCACGTCCGGTGGTCTTGCTGCTGAGAGACCATTCCCCCAGGCGCGAGGAGCTCCTGCTCAGGGAGTCTGCCTCCAGGTTTTCTACCCCGGGAATGTAGACCGCCGAGATACAGGGAACATTCTATTCTGCCCAAGACAGAATCTGGGTCACCTCCTTGAGAGCTCTCTTGCTCCGAGTCCCGCACTGGTGATTTATGTAGGCGATAGCCGTCTGATTGTCTGAGCAAACCTGGATCGCACGACCCCTTAAATGGGGAGTCAAGCAAAGAAGCCCCAACCGTATCGCTCTCAGCTCCAGGAGATTTATGGGCAAGCGGTTCTCCTGCAAACCCCACTGACCCTGGATCTTCTGGGTCTGCCAAACGCCTCCCCAGCCTGTCAGACTGGCATCCGTGGTAACTATCTCCTATTGAGGAATCAGAAAGGACTTGCCCATTAGCAGCTTTCGGGAGTCCAACCACCACAAGAGGGACTGCCTGGCCAGGGGGGGACAGCAAAAATTCTTGTTCAGAAAGGCACTGCCTCGAAGCATGATACCATTAGGCCCACCAATCTCATCCCCAGACAAATCGAAGGCCGCTGACAAGAAAGCAAGGCCTGCACCTGCGTCTGGAGACCCACAACCTTTTCTGCTGTGGCAGGAAGACCTTGACCTGAGCGGTGTCTATCGACATTCCCAGGAAGGATCTCACGGTTGAGGGATTGAGAAATGACTTCGGGTAATTGACTACCCAGCCGAAAGCCTCCAGGGTTGACAACACCATCCGAGTATCGCTCTCGGCCTGCTGAAGGGACTGTGGCCGCAATCAGCAAGTCGCCCAGATAGGGCAGCACACAAATGCCCTGGTTCCTCAAGATCGCCATGATGCCCGCCAGCACCTTGATGGAGCGATAGGCAGAGGGATTCCGAAAGGACCGAGCAGGCTTCGGTCTCTGAGGGAGTCTACCATCCTTGACCAGGAGGTCCAGGCTCTCCCCAAACAGCCTGTGCCCTACAAGGGGGATACTCGTAAACGACTTCTTGGCCGTGGCATCAGCCGACCATTGCCGCAGCCAGAGCGAGCGGCGGAGGGCCACAAGCAGGGCCGAGATCCTGGCACCAAGCCGGACCCCATCGGTCATGGCAGAAGCAACAAAACCAATGAATTCCAAGCAGGCCTTGAGCTCTTTATACTCCTCCGCCCGCTTGCGAGCCTTAGCTCTATCCACAAGATGTCTCACCTTCTTTCTGATGGCTAGAGAGACAATTGCTGCGGTGCACCCAGGGCGAAAGAGGGCACCAGAAAAGGTGAACGCATGGCAGACCAGCTGGTCCATGCGCTTGTCAGCCGGGTCACGTAAAGAAGCAGTATCGGGTAATGGCATAACAGTAGTGTTGGACAACCCCAAAACAGGGGGATCCACTTCGGGAGGGCGAGACCATAGCCGAACCAGCTCATCAGGGAAGGGATACCGCCTTTGCAGGCCCTTAGGCACCGACGGTAACTTGTAGGCCTCTCCCATTCCTTGAAAATCATGTTGAAAAAATGGGCCTGCTCCGGAAAGACCCGCCTTTGTCTTTCAGGCCGAAACAAATCTCCCTGCTTCCTCTTAGCTGCTCTGGGAGGAACAATGTGTAGTGTCTCAAACACTGAGGTAAGCAATTTCTCCGTATTATCCGGGAGCCATGCATCCTCGTCCGAAGAAGAACCATACATACTGTCATCGCCAGCAGAATAATCCACAGTGAAGCGTGAATCATCTGGCAACTCACCTTCCTCCACAGAGCCCAGATCATCAAAAAGATCGCCATTATCCGAGTAAACGGGCTTGAGGTGCCGTTTCTTACTCGTGGCCTTCTTAGGAGCCGTCCGCGAGATGTGTCTCTCAAGATTGGCCAGCCTGTGCTCAAAGTCTGCATGAGACCCCCTGCTGGCTCCCCCCTCACTGGGGGCTGAGTGCAGCAGCAGAGGGTCCAGAGAGGCCACAGGCAGCGCAGGGCTAGGGGCAGGGATGCTCCCCCTTTCATGGTCCAAAATAATGCCTCTGGCGCAAGTGGTACAAACAGTGCTGGAACGCGCCAACACCCGGCTCCGCCCCCCCCCCCCCATCCCCGGCGGCGGGGCGGACCTGGGCGCTGACGCGTGAGGAGACACGTCCGCCCACCGTCTTCATGCTGCATGGGCAGAAAATGGCTGCAGGGACACCGCGGCCCACCGCGCCTGAAGTGCAGCGCCGCACAAGCGGGAAACCCCCCCCCCCCCGTCACAGACAGCTCCGCACCAGCGGCAAAGCAGAGGCCCGCGGGGTACAGCAACCCCTCAGGAAGGTGACGACGAGGGAGGGAGGGAGTGAGGGAGGTGAGTATGCATCATGCTCCCTAAAGCCAGCAGAGCCAGCGAGGAGCCAAAAGTAAAATCGCACATACAAAAGTAAAGCACATACAAGTGCCAAGACACCAATGAAGCTTGTGGGCAGGGAGGGTATATACAGAAAAAGGTGGTTCCCCCCCCCCCCCCACCACCATAAGCCTGCGGCCGATTATCCTTTCACATAGGGTCTGCGGCCCAGAACGCCAACTGACCCCAGCGTTCACCCTACCGTCACAATCCCGTAGCAGCCCAAGGCTGGGAGGCAGGAGTGGGTCAGGAGGGATCCGTGGGAATAGGGTCCGCAGCGGCCGACGGGCTAGGTGGCCCCGCTCTGCTGCCATCATCTGAGAGAGTGTCCAAACGATCTTCTGCAGCCAAGACTGCAAGATGAACTGGAGAATGATAGAGGGACACCTGCCTTTATAGGGGGCCGGGAGGAGCTGCATCTTTTGATCTTTCAGTCGAGCGCCCCCTGGGGGTGAAATACTCGCATGTCATTACTGGGACGTCCTGGACTGGATATAGGGAAAATAAATAGCTTCCCCTATAAAATAAAATAAAAAATAACTTCCCCTACCCCAACACCCTTGGTTGAACTTGATGGACATATGTTTTTTTTCAACCATATTAACTATGTAACTATGTAACATCCTGTTACTCATGTCTCATCTTTTTGTCACCCTATCACTCGATTCACCCTACTGTCACCTTGTTCCTTTCACGTCTACTTCCAAGCACTGTGTATCACCCTGCTAACACCTTTGTGTCACCTTAGAGAAGCTGAAAGCCGGTACCAGGATCCAGCCCCCATCACGTCTCCTGCAGTGAAGATGCCGGCTCCAGAGAGCACCAATATAGGTGGGGTGCAGGACGTGGCCAGCCCAAGTACAGCCAGGAAAAGTGAGCAAATGTTTTGATTGGCTGGATTCATTTGGGGAGTCACATTTTTATGCTTCAGTAGAGTTAAGAGTTTTTTATTCACAGAAATTGTTTTCCTTGTAGTGAAGCGTCCGGCTCCTCTCCGGCCCAGCATGCCTCCACCAGTACAGCCGAATGAGACTACAGCTAGCGACGCATCAGGTGATCACCAGAACCCCAGGCCCATTCCTCGAAGGAATATGGGTGGCAGCTTGAGAGTACCGAACATGCCTCCCCCTCGTCCTCCATCTTCCAAATCCGAGCCATGTGATGCAGATTCTTTCAAAAAGACTCCGCCACAGCCACTGCCCAGAAGTCGCATACAGTCTACTGACCACTAGAGGCAGAACCTTGTCCTGGGACTGAGTGCAGTGCGACATTGCTGGTTCCTGAGAGGATGGGTGGCGGCAGGAGAGTGTTGCCCAAGGAAATATTAGAAGGTGCCCATGGTGTGGAATATCCCATAGTGTCCACATCACAGGGCTCCACCAACATGGTGATTGTAGGTGGGCCTGGTGCCTGCATCTAATAAACTCTTTTCTTTTTTTATAGATCAATTTGTAAATGTGTTGTCACAGCAGCAGCAATGGTGGAGGGGACATACACACTACATGCAGATCACTCTGTCACACCACAATCCAACTATTAGAGTGTCACCATTAGATTTGTTCCCAGATCCTCCATGGCGAGCAGCATCACTTTCAGCCCTGGAGGAGGCAGAATAGTATTTGGTGACAGGGCCTGTGCTCATGTTCCTCACATTGGCTACCTTTTGTCCTGGCAGAATATTGCTGGCATGTGTTCAGAGCCACTGCGAACACAGAGATGATCTCCCAAAAGCCAGACCGCAGACAAAGATCAGACCACTGCTATTGTTTTAAGGAAAAAAGAAGTTTCTCCACCCTCTCAACACTCCTGGCTGTGCTGCCTAAACAGTTGCGCTGGGGCGCCAGGCACCTCTGTTTAGAGCTGACCCCTGCATAGAAAATATGGCTGGCTGTCCCATGTCCCTTCAGCTGCTCTGGACTCCTTGGCATGAAACAAGATGGCAGGAAGAGACACTCGCTGACCCCTGCATAGAAAATATGGCTGGCTGTCCCATGTCCCTTCAGCTGCTCTGGACTCCTTGGCATGAAACAAGATGGCAGGAAGAGACTCTCACTTGGTAAACAAGGGAGGAATGCGCAGAGCATCAGCTTCCAGATGCTGTAAATGGCGATAGGGTGTGAGGCAGTCGCGGAGCCAAGATTTCAGATTCCACAGATACTGCCTCCCCTCAGCCCTAGAAAACCCCTCGGCCCCTCACCCTGGGTAACCTTAGAACACCTCATATAGCTGGGAGTGTCCACTAGCGGCCACGTTTCTAGAGACCTTTCTCTAATAGACCACAGTATCCCTGTTGCCAGCCGGTTTCATTTGGAATATTTTAGATGAAAAGATTTTCAGGGAAAAACATGTTTTATTCTCTGTGCCACACATCCCGCTTCTTCTTTAAAAATACGGACGTATGGGTTACACACTTGCAAGGTGACGATGTGCAGAGAGACGTCTTGAAACGAGCCCCCTTCCAGCCTATATATACCTGGGACCTCCCTTTAACATACCAGTTTTTTCCTCTCTGCATGAGGCGACAAGACAGAAGAGATGTCTCCTGCTTTCAGGTAGCCGGGGTTTACCCCGGCACCCCCTTTTAGTCTATTTCTGCCCAGTTTTAAATTGTGTTTGCCTTTAAAAGGTTAATGGAAGCCTCCCAGCCCAGGCTGTTTACTGGGCAACGGCAGATGGCACTATAGGTGCCAAGGAGCTTATCTCCTCCGTGACACTCCGCTTGAGGGGCGATCGGGTATCCGGCTGGTGATCCGGATTTGGGATGCCCCCGTCCCGAGGTCCAGTTTTAGGGCACCCTTTTCCCGCTTGATCCCTATTCCCTTCGCGGGGAAGGGGGGGGGTGTGTGTGAGTGTATGTGTGTCTTTTTCACTCTATGCAGCACATGTGTGCTATTCAGTTTGAATTTCCCTCCATTATTCAGCCGCGTCATTCTGGGTAAGGGGGCGTGGCAAGACGCCGGGAGGAAGTTCTCCTGGCCAGTTCCGGGTCATGGCTCACATGTGGAGAGGGAGGAAGATCCCTCACTGCCGCGTTTAAGCCTGCACAGCGGCAGGCTTGTCAGCATTGTGGAGCGTGGCTTTGGATTGATGCGGCCGTCTCTGCGCTGGTCCCTCTTAGCCCCTTGCCCTGCTGAAACAAGGTAGGCGGCCCCACCATTTTACTGTGTGGGGCCGTTTTTTAGTACATGTGATTTTTTTTTTTTTTCTTGTGTATATGTGGGGATTGATGTCTGCTGTTTCCCCACAGATCCTGGGATCCCTGTTTCAGCGGCTCTCCCAGTCTATCCCCTCGATTCAAAGAGCAAAAGTTAATTGATTTCGGATCGAGAATCGTAAGTTTGGGTGGGTGTTAGTCATTTTTTCCTGTTTTTTTGGCCATTTCCGACTCGCACGAGCCTACGTTTGAATGCGTATATGCTCTTACGATCATCGCAAGTTCGTTCGTAAATTTTAGGATCAAAACGTAAAACTTAGGATCAAATCCTAAAACTTAGGATCAAAACGTAAAACTTAGGATAATTGGATGTGTTTAGGTGTGATTCAGAGAACAGTTTTCAAACCTCTAAATACGTTTTAAAAGAAAGCCACTGCCGACACCTTTTAGCAGTCGGATTGCTGTTCTTGAACAGGTTTTTTGGCTATGTGGAGGAGTCTGCGCGTCTTGAGCTCCAATGAACTGCATGTATCAGCATGGCCGAGGCCATAAATTGTATGGCAATGCATACCTGATTCATGTATGCCTTATAAAAGCATTTTAATGTGGACCTTAATTAGTCCTTTGCATGTAAACCTTTATTTTGCAATATATTTGCGTTAATTAAAGAAACGTATGTCCTTTGGTATTTATTTTTAAATTGATGTACTAGAATAATATTTTTAGATTGCATTTATTGGTGTAGGTGTTTACCTTTGCTTTGTTTAATTATTTAAGCACATCTTTGGTCAGATGCATCACACTTACTGAGGAGAGGAGAGCGGGATAAAGTGCAGGATGTGGGTTACTGCTGTATTTTGCACAGACACAGCAGAGCTGGGGGCACGGAAAGGTCAGAAATCAAAGAATGCAGAGCAACACAGTCACAAGGCCCTTTCTGTTTGCAGGCTGCCCGATAATACCTGAGCCGCCATCTTGGCTGTTTCTAGACTCATAACATGCATAAGTTGCTGGGTGTTTTTTTATATTTGAGAGCAATCTGTATGGAGAGGGTGTGGGTAACCACACACAAAATTTTAAGTTGTACCATTTGAAGCCAAAATATTAAAATTAAATCCACAAGTAAAAAATGCAAGTTAACTAAAAATTAAACAAAGTAAGATTTACTTATGCAAATGCATTCATTAATGGTTGGTTACTACAAAATGAATGAAATAAAGAAAAATAAGACCAAATATTTAGAATGCACTTTAATGAGGTAAGTTTGTAGTGCGCAGCCGCAAGATCAGAAGGATTTACGTCCAGACAAAAAAGGAAAAAGGGCAAAACCAATGTTGCAACCTGAGAAATGAAACGGAAAAATCAGGATGGAAACTGACATAGGTCTGATTCCCGAACTGCCATACGAACGGACGTACATTTTAGGATAGAAACGTATTTGCTTATAGAATCACTCGCAAGTTCATACGAACGCACGAGCGGACGGGAAAAATAGGATGATCGGCACCCAAATCAAAGCTGTTACATGTTTCTTTGAATCGACCCTTATATATACTGGACTAGTTAATAAAAAAAAAAGAAGAAATCCTCCCATTCCGGGACGTTTATTAAGGGGGCATCCCGGGTTGCTTATATGCTTAAAAATCCCAGGGTAATTGCGAAATACCATAAATTCACCGTAATGGAGGCTTCCGATGTTACCGGGGGCTCTTTGGGGCCTAGGCTGTGTGCGGGATGTGGGGCCCTGCTCCCAGGCGATGACGCATTAATTTGCGTTCCATGCGCAAAGCAGACTATTGCGCGTCAGTCCGGTATTCCGGCTTCTGGCTCTTCGCAGCTTCCGTCATCCCCTACCCCTCCTCCCTTATCCCGGACCCCGGTTGACACTGTCAAAAGTGGGAATCGCAATCCGAGATGGCTGTGCGAGTGGCCAATCTCGAGAAAATTATTTCCGCCACTATGGCTCACAAAGCTACGGCGAAGAGGAAGCACCTTTCCTTAGCAGCGCCTGGCCCTGAGGATGAAGTGTGTGATTCCTTAGAATGGTCCGAATATCCCCCTGATGAGGAAGGGGAGCTCCTTGAGGAGCCGGACGAGCCTGCAGATCAGCTTTTGGCTGACGTTCAGGCTGCAGGGGTGTCTGTGGACACCTACATAATTTAAAACCACAGGGAGACCATGTGTTCATATATGTGGTGCACTGCCCTATAGTGTTATGGGCGCCCTAAAACCTGAAAGTACTATAACACAAACACCAAAGAGACCTGTGGTTCATTCAGGGCTGGCACTTGCAGATAAAAATACACACTCAGGCTGCTTGCCGCAACACAAAAGTTAATTTATTTAAATATGGCACATAAATCTATCAAAAAAACCCCATCCCTCAATTTAAAAAGCTAGCATAGCTCAAAATAGATACGGGGGCCCCCCACACAAATGCCACACCTCCTCATACTCACACATACCACCACACATCCATAGGGTTATTGGCTGGCCAGCCACTAAGGAATAATCTAATGGGCGGCTGCTTGGATAGAGGGTAATGTCCTAAAGCGGGCCTAAACCACATAAGGTAACCAAAGTGCTGAGTGCTGTAAACAATGGAAAGCTTGACACAAACGTGACTTGATAGCAGCAGAATCCAGCTGTATAATCATAAAGTGCTTAGTGCCAGATATATGTCCAATCACATTTCATGGATCCAAGAAAATTGCACTATTACACACTGAATATTGCAGGTCATGCATGCGCACGCTTATTGGAATTGCACTGTGCCTTTGTATTGTACCTTCACGCATCGATGATACTGGGCACTGTCAGCTTAAACTTGTAAAGTGAAACAGGCCACATACACTTAGAATATATAAAGTCCACAGGAGCCGCGCTGGGCCCAGCCGCGCCGATGCGTCCGGCCTCCGACCCTGTTTCCCGCAGCTCTACTGTGTTACCTCTCCTAGGCCGCAGCCTATTGTGTAGCCTCGCGCTGTGCCGCGCTTTCCACCATCAGTATGTTATTTCAGCTGGCCAGCGTGTGCGGTGAGGAGAGAAGAGGAGGGGGCGTGGCCAGGCCTTCCGTCCACCAACGGCGTTTCGCCCCGCCTACTGGGGCTTCGTCAGGGTGGACACTCCTTCCATTTTGGCCCAAATGTTTAAAATTTTGGCTTTAGATCCGCCTGTTGTGGATCCTCCACCGAAGGGTGAGTTATTTACAGAACCAAAGCCGCGCCTAGTATTTCCCAAACAACAGCACTTTGTCAAAGTTGTTCTTAAAGAATGGGAACATCCTGCGCGCCTGGCTGGCATTCCTCCTTCTTGGGATAAGCGGTATCCCTTTCCAGAGGATTTAATTAAGCTTTGGTCTATCCCACCTGATGTAGATGCTCCTGTGTTGGGGCTATCTAATTCCGCTGTGTTGCACTCCCCTGACATTACTACCATTAAAGATGGTGAGGATCGGCGGATTGATCAATTGGCCCGCCATGGGTTTATCAGTGCTGGTTCAGGTATGCGGCCAGCATGCGCTACGGCGCTTCTCCTTTTGGCGGTTAAGTCTGTTATTAGGGATCTGTGCGCAGGACTTGATCCCGCTTGTGATGAATTTATTTCTCTCAAGCAATGTGAAACCTTTATTTCATTTGCCATAAATGCTCAGGATGATTCACTTGCTATGAAAAGCAGGACAGCGGCACTACTGGTTGCCATCCGCTGCTCAATATGGCTACGCCAGTGGACGGCGGACCTTAACTCTAAGAGGGCGCTTACAGCGCTCCCTTTTGTGGGTTTGCGCCTGTTTGGTGAAAAATTGGACACAGTTACCAAGGGTGGTAAATTGCCGCAATGCAAGAAGCCACGTCGCTCCTTTCGGGGGGCAGCTTCGTTTGGGCCCTCCTTTAGGGGAACCAGAGCAGGCAGAGGGGCTTCTTATTCCTCTACCAGGGGTACAGGTTGGTCCAGGGGCAGATGCCGTGGCCGTTCTGGCCAATCCTGGGGCACCAAGCCCAAGCCTGCAGGCAAGCCCGCTCAGCAATGAGGGGCTGCCCTCACCCGTGCGGGTGGGGGGACGTTTGCGACACTTCTCCCAGGTTTGGGATCAGGCGGTCCCGGACAGATGGGTCCGGGAGGTAGTGTCGTCCGGTCTCAAACTGGAGTTCGAGTCTCGCCCTCCTTCACGATTCTTCCGGTCTCGGGTGCCTACCGATCCTTTGATTGTGCAGGGGCTCCTGGCATCGGTAAAGAACCTTTTGGAAATGGCGGTCATCCGGCCGGTGCTGCATTTAGAGCTGGGTCTCAGTTTTTACTCCAACCTTTTCACGGTCCCCAAAAAGGATGGATCAGTTCGTCCTGTTCTAGATCTGAAGTGTCTCAACAAGTTCATCCGCCCTCGGAAGTTTCGCATGGAAACTCTGCGGTCAGCCATCGGTTCCCTTCGGCAGGGGGATTTCATGACGTCCATAGACATCAAAGATGCTTATCTTCATGTTCCCATCTGCCAAGCTCATCAGTGTTTTCTCAGGTTTGTGATGGGAGATCAGCATTTCCAGTTTGCAGCACTTCCATTCGGCCTTTCCTCGGCTCCAAGAGTGTTCACCAAGGTGCTGGCAGGGGTGATGGCCATTCTCAGATCTCGGGGCATTCGGGTGGTCCCTTACTTGGACGACCTACTCATCATGGCTCCTTCGCTCGTTCAATCGGAGACAGACACCAGGATGGTGGTCTCCATGTTGGAAAGTTTTGGATGGGTGATCAACTATCACAAGTCCTCCCTGGTCCCGGCCAGGGTAGTGTCCTTTTTGGGAATGTCATTGGACTCTTGTCAACACAAGGTATTTCTGCCTCAGACCAAGATGCGTCTGATTCAGGAATTGGCTCAGGTCTTGCCAACCCTCGGCCATGCATCCGTCAGGGGATCAGGCTGGTGGGGTTGATGGTTGCCTCATTCGAGGCAGTTCCCTTCGCACAATTTCACACAAGGACGCTTCAGCTACATCTGTTGGCATCCTGGGACCGGCATCCGCGGTTGTTGGATCGGTCCTTCCAGATGTCTCCCCGGGTCTGGCAGTCTCTTCAGTGGTGGTTAGTCTCGGACAATCTCTTGAGGGGCAGGTCCTTCCTGACTCCTCTTTGGGAAATTATCACCACGGACGCCAGTCTTTCAGGATGGGGGGGATTCTGGAAGGATCGTCAGTTCCAGGGGCAGTGGAGGCCTCGGGAGGCCCAATTGTCCATCAATGTTCTGGAACTGAGAGCCATCCGTCTGGTTCTGGCTCTTTTGACTCAGCATGTTCTGGGCCTACCTGTTCAGGTTCGTTCAGACAATCAAACAGCTGTTGCTTACATCAATCGTCAGGGAGGGACTCGCAGTCTGGGTGCTTTCAGAGAAGTGTCCCTGATCCTGATTTGGGCAGAGGCCCATGTTCCTTGCATCTCTGCTGTTTACATTCTGGGAGTGGAAAACAGGGAAGCGGATCTTCTGAGCAGAGGCTCGTCCCGTTTAGGGGAGTGGTCCCTTCATCCTCAAGTTTTCCGGTCGTTGTGTCTCCGGTGGGGGACACCAGAAGTGGACCTGTTTGCCTCTCGTCACAATTGCAAGCTCCCGACCTTTGTGTCGCTCTCTGGGGAGGTCGGGGGTTCCTGTATCTGTTTCCTCCGATTCCCATGCTGGGCAAGGTAATGCGGAAGCTGGCTCTGGAAGAGGTGTCCGCCATTCTCGTGGCTCCAAGGTGGCCAAGGCGAGTGTGGTTCGCAGACATCGTTCGGCTGGCAGTGGATCAGTTCGTTCTGCCTCTCCGGCCCGATCTGCTCACTCAGGGTCAACTACGTTACCCCAATTTACCCATGCTAGGTTTGACGGCTTGGCTGCTGAGACCTTCATCTTGAAGGAGGAAGGTCTTTCTGATTCGGTTATTAAGACTCTGATCTGTGCCCGGAAGAAATCTTCCTCTACCACCTACTATAGGACTTGGAGAGCCTATATTGCTTGGTGCGAGGCCAGATCTTTACCTTGTAGAGTCTTTTCAGTTTCTAGAATTCTGGATTTTCTGCAATCAGGGCTGGATTCTGGACTCCAGCTAAGTACTTTGAAAGGGGAGGTTTCTGCCTTATCTATTTTCTTTCAGAAGCATTTTGCGCTTCACCCTTTAGTTAAGACTTTTTTCCAGGGGGTTACGCATGTGCGGCCCCCCAGGAAACCATTACTCCCAGTTTGGGATTTGAATTTAGTTCTTTCTGCTCTTCAGGCTCCTCCTTTTGAGCCTTTGCAGGATATTGCTCTTGCTACCTTGACTCAGAAGGTTGTCTTCTTGGTAGCTATCACTTCTGTTCGGCATGTCTCGGAGTTGGCGGCCTTGTCAATTCAGGCGCCATACTTTGAGAAGCATCAGGACAAAGTGGTTTTTAGGTATAAACCAGACTTCCTTCCAAAGGTAGTATCTGGTTTTCATTTGAATCAGGATATTGTTCTTCCCTCCTTGTGTCCTAATCCTAAGAATGACAAAGAGAGGGCCTTGCATTGTTTGGATGTAGTTCACTGTGTTAAGAACTACTTGATTACTACTTCTTCTTTTCGTAAAACTGATGCCTTTTTTGTTGTGTCATGTGGGCCAAGAAAGGGTTTGGCCCCAGCTAAATCTTCCATTAGCAAATGGATACGTCAGGCCATTATTGCGGCCTATTCTGTTAAGGGGAAAGTTCCTCCCTTTCGCATCACTGCTCATTCTACTCGCGCCGTTGGTGCATCTTGGGCTTTTCAGCACCAAGCTTCTGTTGAACAAGTTTGTAAGGCCGCTACTTGGTCTTCTGTTCATATTTTTTCTAAGTTTTACAAGGTTGATGTGCGGGCCTCAGCGGATGCTGTGTTTGGCCGCAAAGTTCTGCAGACCGCAGTCGTTTAAGTTATGCTTCATTGCCTTCGGATACCCATCCCTTTTTGGGCACTGCTTTTGGATATCCCATACGTCCGTATTTTTAAAGGGGAAGCGGGATGTGTGGCACACTGAGAATAATACCATTTTGTGAGTACTCACCTGAAAAATGGGTATTGTCAGTGTGCCACACATCCCGCTTCACCCCCGCCCTTTTCGGTATCCCGAATCCTTTATACGGTGAAGCTTATGGTTATTATTATTTTGTGAGGTTACCATTGGATTACCTGGTACCTTGTCTTTCTGCTTTTGTATACACTGGTTTGTTAATGGGAGGTCCCAGGTATATATAGGCTGGAAGGGGGCTCGTTTCAAGACGTCTCTCTGCACATCGTCACCTTGCAGGTGTGTAACCCATACGTCCGTATTTTTAAAGGGGAAGCGGGATGTGTGGCACACTGACAATACCCATTTTTCAGGTGAGTACTCACAAAATGGTATTATTAGTAAAACCACTGTGTACCCCCGCCCCCCCCCCCCCCCCATACAAAGTTTTTATAACAGTTGCCATATTCAGGAAATTGCTCACTTCATCTAAAGAGAAAACCAGAGGAAAAAAAAACAGATTGACCCACGTCCCTCAGCTAACTGCCACACCATACTGATCCCTGTGCCCCCCACTACTGGCCCTTGCCTGGCCTCTAAGCAAACAATATACATGGGTTTCTGAGCAGCTAGATCATTGCTCTCCTCCTGTTCCCAATCCTATAGCACACACAGGTTTAATGTGCTCAGGTTGAGGCAGATCCAGGAGCAGCTCCCAACCCAGCAACCTGTGCCACTATCCAACCCAAACCCATCATCCCATGCCTCTATCCAACCCCAACCAAGCACCCTGTGCAACTGTCGGATCCCAACCCAGCATCATGTGCAACTATCTACTATCAATCCCCGACCAAGCTTCCTGTGCCACTATCAGACTCCGACCCAGCACCCTGTGCCACTAACCGTACTCAACCCAGCTTCCTGTGCAATTATCTACTTATCAAACCGGTAATCTGTGCCACTATCAAACCCCAACCCAACATTGCATAACACTGTCCTACACCAACCCGGTCACCTGTGCCACTATCAGCCCCTGACCCAGCACTCTGTGCCACCATTGTACCCATGGCCTTTGCTGCTTTCTGTCCCCTATCACAGGGATAGTTTCCCCAATCCCTTGCCCCATGCCATTTGTTAAAGTGAAAATGAAACATGCCCCCTAGAAGCTCAAGGTGCCTTTTCAATCTCGCATCCGAACACTCCTGACAAAGAAAGCAAGCAATAGGACAAAAAGAAAATGGCTAGATATCACTACATCGGAGAATTGAAAGATCAAAAACAAATAACTTGAATAGCAAGAATACAAATAAAAAAAGAAAGAGAAAACATAAATAGAAGGATAAAAAATAAATAGAAGGATGGAATAGAAACACAGAAGGATTTAATAGAAAAACAAAGCAGGTGGAATACCAAGATACAAAGATGGAGATTTGATTGTGTACATGTGTGCATAACCACACTTTACACATATTAGACAATACACCAACATCCAATAGCAATCAAGTGGCACTGCCCCAATTAGCACAAAGTGTAAAGGCAGCATGCCCAGATGGCAGCCCTACTGTAGGAGTGGGGTTGCCACATGGTGAGGTTGCAGTCACTCGAGTTTCCCCTACTCCTTGGGATTCAGCCCTATTACCTGATCACAGGGACTCACCCAGACAAGGCAGGATAAGGTTCCATTACCACATTTTTATTTAACAATCCCAACATGCTACCAATAGACATGCTGTTGTATGGGTCCCATATTTATAGCTCATCCCTCCAATAATCGTAACCATATTCCCAGTACTTAACCAGGGCCAGATTATGAGGGGGACGTGTGCCCGGGGCCTCCACCAACCTTTGGGTTATAGTCTGGCCCAGGAGTTTTTTTCAGTCTTTGGTCTGACACGCTGCGGGGCCAGCAACGAAGCTATCGGCGGCATTGGGGGGCCCCCGTGCCTGGGCAAGCCTTTTATTGTTTTTGCAAACCTGCAGCCAAAGCCACCACAGGGCAGGAAAGAGAGTCTAGAGCAGCAAAGCCGCCATCAGCAACACTACAGTGATGGGTGGGTGCAGAGCTGTCACTGCACATAAGCCACCAAGCACAGCCACTGTGGCTGTGTCCAGGGAACTGTTTTCTGCTGGACCAGCTAGGAGACTACACTACCCCCCGCCAAGAATGGCAAAGCAGGAGTCCCCAAGCAGCATGCACCCACACAAGGAACTCGATCTGACGATCCAGTAAGTAGACGGGTGCCAGACAACCACCAGTTACTTAAATGGATTATTGTTTTAAAGGAAAAAAATACTGTATCTTGGGCCTCCACCACACTTAATCCGACCCTGTACTCAACCCATATAAACTCCTACCAATAGAAGAAAGCACTAAAATATAGGAAATAAAATGTTTCTTATTAGTGCTAGAGATTTCACCCAAGCATAATGTTGCACGTCACCGTGTTTCTCCAAGCACCACTGTCACTATTTGGCAATGGGCCCCTCCTATGTCACTCCTCCCATTCTCCCATTTACACACCAGTTTACCACTTCCACTTTCCCCACAACAGGTCAGGGACCACACCAGATGGCTCTGAGGGCCACAGGCTAAGCATATGTGCATTGGACAGATGCTCCCCTTCCTAGCAGAGTGCTGTCTGATGGAAGATGGGAATTTACCCTTACCAACCTTTTCTTTCGCTTAGCTTTCCTAGCAGAGCCACACGGGGGCAGGAAATTAATCTTACCTACCTCCTCCATCAGTGAGCCCAGCATCACAGTGATACTCACCTTTTCCCAGCAGATTTCCATGTAAAGGAGGACAGGAAACCCATCTATCTAGTGAGTTCTAGATTACTTGCCCCCCCTTTTGATCTAGTATCAGGGTTCCTTGGACACAGCCAGAGTGCCAGCCTGGGAGTCAGGTGACCCTTGTATGCCTTTCTTCCAGATGCCAAAATCTCCCATAACAGGCAGCGAAGGGCATCCTCCCATTACAGGCAGTGAATGGCATCCTCCCATTATGAAAAGTGAGGGGCATACCCCGATTACAGGCAGTGAGGGGCATCTCCCATTACAGCCAGAAGCTGACATTCACCTTTTACAGCCAGTGAGGGGCATCCCCCCCATTACACACCATGGCTGGCATCCCCCATTACAGTTATTGAGCGGCATCTCCCATTACAGGTAGTGAGGGGCATACTCAGTTACAGACAATGTGTGGGTGGCATTTCCCATCACATGCATTGAGGGGCATACTCAGTTACAGACATGCCCAATTACAGTGTGTGGCATCTCACATTACAGCGAGTGAGGGGCATCCCCCCATTACAGCCGGTGAGCGACTTGTCCCATTACAGACAATGAGGGGCATCCCCCATTACAGCCAGTGAGCAACTCATATTACAGGCAGTAAGGGGCATCCATTACAGCCAGTGTGCTGCATCCCCCAATTACAGCCAATGAGCTGCATCCCTCATTACAGCCAGTAAGCAGCATTCCTCCATTACAGGCAGTGAGGGACATACCTACAGGTATCACGCCCACCTCAAACAGGACAATAATAAAGCAGCAGGTAGCTGATTTATACCTGCCTGCCCGCTGTTGCTGCTACTCACTGGCACACACACATACACACTGACACATTCAAGTTTATCGGCGCTTCCCAATTGCTCCCCAATTGCTGCCAGTGGGCGTAGCCCATATGGAAGGTGTCCAATGAAAACAATAGATGCTGCCCATAGCCACAGGCCGTCTGGTACTACCACTGTAGCAACCATGTGCCGCAAAGCTTTAAAGCATGTGTGTGTATGTGTGAGTGGTGGCGGGCAGGCATCAATCGGTTACCCTGCCTGCCCACTGCCTTATTATTCTTCAGCACTTGGGGACCTGCACCCCAGAAGCCCTGGCATCCAACCAGTCACCGGCTGGCACTTGCTCCGCCCCTCACCAGCCACCACCTGCCCTCCCGCATGTGCTGCCACCCGCGACCCCCCTCCGTATCTGTCGCTCACTGGCTGCAGCCTTCCCTATCCACCAGGTGACCCGGCCAGGGCAGGTGCTGGCCTACCGGCCAGTCCTCCCCTGCTATATCTTTAGCGGGCTGCATGCCCACACCAAGCATTTGTGAATGGCGGGTGTGGCAACACACAGAGGGTAGCGGGGATGCATATGCACCGTAGGACCAGGGAAAGGGCATTTTACCAGGCAACCTGGGGGTTCCACACAGCGGGGCATCCCAAATCTGGGTGCCCTGGGGCAAAGACCAAAACCTAGGTTTTGGTCCACTTTAAAGTGGACAGGATTTTGACTATCCTGGGTTTTGGGTGCCCTACTGTGTGAAACCCCCCCAGATCGCCGAGCCCAACTCAAATCTTCCCGGTCCTACGGCACATGTGCTCGTCCAATCAGCGCACTCGGAGACGATGATGTCATGCCATCTAAGGCGATCGGCCCCAGGCGCGCTGGCAGCTGAATCCCCCGCTTCCCTCTAACAGGAAGCATGCCATTCACAAATGCCGAGGCTTGCGCATGCGCTGTTGGACCAAGTTAAGTGTATGAGGCGACCTGGGGGGTTTCACACAGCGGGCATCCCGATTTTGGATCTTATTGATTCCCGGGCAGATCGGCATGGGTTTTGGTCCACTTTATCACAAAACGTATGTTAAGCTGGAAAGGCTATGGGCTGCCCTTTTGATTCTCCTGCCTTGCATTTTTGGAGAAAAAAAACAAAGCTTTTTTGCATAGCAAACAGCAAAGTCTATGGTAAGGCAATTGCACGCAACATATGTAACAGATGTGATAGGCAGCCTCATCCTATATTATGACTGCGCTGCTCCATGAAGAAAACGTGGCGTAATGGAGGCCAAGCCACTTCATAGGTGGGCGCCATTACTATCATGAACTGCTTCCAATGCGGGCCGACCCTAAGCTTTCCTCCGGGGTATCTCAGGACAAACCCGCTCCCGCCATATCTCCGTCTCCTCCTCTGGACCAATTTCTTCCAAGTCCAGACAGTGCGGGGAGGGGTGGCCACACCCCTCACTTCCTATTGGCTGGCGCATCAGAACTCTGCTCTATATAAAGCGGCTAATGCTCGCAGCTGTTCCGAAGTTTCTCTGACTGAAAACGCGACATGGCAGCTGAGGTAAGCGCGGCGGGTGCGGGGATATAGGAGGGGCCCTGCAGGGTGGCAAGAAGTGCATTACTATGCCGACTACAGAAGCTGGTGGATGAAGGTGGCGCGGCTAAGAGGGGTGCACAGGTGGTGGGGCAGGGAAAGTTGGTGGCATTGGAATGGGTTAATTAGCTGTCGTTTTGTTCCGCTGTCACAATAAGCATCCTGAATGTGTCCCTCTAAAAAATGGTCAGCTTGGGATGGGGACATGTTGGCACTAGGCAGGTTGGTGGCTTAGGGTGGGGCATTGTTGGTGGCACTGGGATGGGTTGGGGGCATATTGGTGGCATTGGGATAGGGTGGGGGCATGTGCTTGCTGAAATGGGACGGGGGCATATTGGTGGCATTGGGATAGGGTGGGGGCATGTGCTTGCTGAAATGGGACGGGGGCATATTGGTGGCATTGGGATAGGGTGGGGGCATGTGGGCACTAAGATGGGATAGGGGCATATTGGTGGCATTGGGATAGGGTGGGGGCATGATAGAGCGGGGTAGATTGGAGATGAGGCAGAACCAGATGGGTCAGGGGCATGTTGGCACTGGGTTGCAGGCATGTTAGTGCTGACATAAGGCAGGTTGGTGACACTGAGATGGGATGGGGGCATATTGGTGGCATTGGAATAGGGTGGGGGCATGATGGAGCAGGGCAGATTGGAGATGAGGCAGAACCAGATGGGTCAGGGGCATGTTAGTGCTGAGATAGGGCAGTTTGGTGCCACTGGGATGGGGTGAGGACCTGTTGCTGCTGGGATAGGGCAGGTTGGTGGCATGGGAATAGGGTGGGCGTGTTGGTGTTGGGATGGAGCAGATTGGTAGCATTTGGTTAAGGCAGGATAGGGGATGATGGGGTAAGTCAAGTTGGTGGCTCTGAGATGGCGCAGGGCAGGTTGATGGGATGGGTCAGGGCAGGTTTGGACTGGGAGGGACAGGGAGTAGGTCTGCTCTCCCCCTCTCCATAGGTTTAAGTTCTCTTTCTCCGGCAGCCCAGTGTATTAGAGCGTTTTATCTCTTTGTATTGTGTAGAAGGCAAGCATCTTGCTAGGATTATTTTATTGGTTGCATTAGTTGCTCAGTAGCATGTTCAGAGTCTCTGTGGTTACAGTCAGTGCTGTGATATGTGGAGGAAATCAGAAGTGTACAATGCCACGACATATGCTGGCACAATAAGGAAGCCGTCACGTGGTTTGCGGGGGGGGGGGGGGTCTGGGTGTGGTTAGTGGGGTGGGGGCCCATTTGGCCTCTTACTATTTCAGTTCCGCCTCCAGCAAATCAGTTTCCATTGTAGTATATGATTACATTAACCCCTTTTCTGACAATATTCTTCCTGAATGCTCTCTGTCACATTTTCAAAGGCTGAGACCTCAAACGCATGTTATTGCGTTAATCCTCTGGAGAAGGGCGTGGCTGCTCCCCAGCTATAGGCCACCATCCGTACCAGGGTGTCTATTTTACAAGAGCTAACCATTTCGCATGTACACTGTGCCCACGCAAAAAGACATCGGATCTGTGGACTCGCACGTAGTCATGCCATTTTCCATGCATGATAAAATCTTTCCTTGTCAGTCACTGTGGGAATGGGATCCAGCAGCAGTAGGGATTGATATGCCCCCCAACTGTAAAGTATTATAAAGCATTGTGTGTGTGTGTGTGAAGGGTTAATGGATGCATGTGTAAGAGCTCTCGGCGCTCCAGCCCTCCTCAATCACTCTGAAACGCTCACTGAATGTCGACGCAATTGTCCTTTTTAATGATGATCAGGATGAAGGGCTTTGGTGAGATTGTGCCTGGCTGTCTGGCAGCAGCCCAGACAAAGTTGCGATAATATTTCTCTTTATGACCAGTCACACCGAAGCCAAGACAAAGGCCTGTGTGATGTCAGCATTGTGCTAAGCCAAGTATAGAGCGTCCGGCGCGCTCCGCCATATTTAGCCAGTCTGTAATGCCAAAACTATTTCTCTCCCATCTGCAGGGAGTTGTTCTGAAGAATCTGAAACTGAAGCAAGGCCACTGTGTGGAGGTGAAAGGCTTTGTCCCAGACGGCTGTAAGGGGTAAGTTCTGCAACAGATTGTCCATCCAGATGACAACATATTCCACAGGGGTCCACCAATTATTCTGGCCCCACCAAGGACAACTTTCTGCTGCAGAGATCAGCGGCTGGATGAATGTTGCTCAGTTGATTGCTTTTGGCTATTTAACTTTTTATTTACATGAAGCATGTGACAGCACTGTGACTCTCCTGGGAGCGCTGCCATAGTCCTGGCTGGGGCGGGTGGTGCTGAGTTCTGAAGCTTTGACGCGGATAAGTCCTGTAACCCCCTCCTACCCTCCCCTAATGCTGAGACAGGATGGGGGGGGGGGTAAAAAAAGAATGGAAAAAGCATTCACCTCACCCGGGATCCAGCACTGGGCACCACAATCTTAAGAAAGCATAGGGTGGCTTGCCCAACCAATCACTTGACTGGGCTGGTAGGAGCGCACACATAGCGGGGGATTCAGCGTTGTGTACAGTCTGTGCGACAGCCACACGTGCCTGAGAGAATGGCATAGGACCCGGTGAGGTAAGGGGTTTTCTTTTGTTTGTTTTTTGTTGGTGTGGGGTTCTAGAGATTGGACTTCTGCTATAAAGAATGTGCAGCGCTGCCTATCTGTCCATTAAGTGCCGACTACGTCCTCTCACTCAGCCGGTATAAAAGGCAGGTCCTGCCCCAGATTCCCCTGTCCCCATACCCAGCCTCCGCCGATCACTTGATTATACACATTAATATACATAGTAATCTTCAGCAGACTATAATCATTAATAAATAAATTATACAGCATTCTCCTCAAATTATACTTAAAGTGGACCAACACCCACCGCTGATCAGCCCGGGAATCTATAAGATTCCCGGGCCGATCGGGGATGTCCCGCTGTGTAAAACCCCCCAGGACGCCTGCAAATCCTACCTGTTCCTCGTTCCAACGGCGCATGCGCGGGCCACCGCCGCCTCTCGCGCATCCCTCTAGCAGGGCGCACACCTGCGGCGGCCGTTTCTGAATGGCCGGCGCGGGCACGCTCCCTGTAAGAGGGACGTGCGAGAGTCGGCGGCGGGCGCTCTCACCTTGTCCGTCGACGGACCTCGCTTGGTGATTGGTGGAGCGAGTCACGTGGGCTCGGGGTCAGGTGAGTTTTCGGGGCTTTCTGGGGGGTTTCATACAGCGGTGCACCCCCGATCGGGATGCCCTGCGGAAGTGGACCAACACCCAGGATAGTGAAAAATACCATTTTGTGATTACTCACCTTCAAAATGGGTATTATAAGTATGTCACACACCCCGCTTCCAAGATTAATAACATATGGGTTATGTCCAGTAGAGGTCGAACTTCTGCAGAGATGACTAGAAAAAAAGGAGCCCCTCCCGGTCCATAAATACGGTACCTGGGACCTCCCACACATTCCCCAGTATAGGAAAGCAGTAAGGGGACCAGGAAGAGCCAATAAAAGACTAAATAACCAAACAAGGTTCACCATATAGAGGATCCAGAATAAAAATCAGGGCGGGATGAAGCGGGATGTGTGACATACTTATAATACCCGTTTTAAAGGTGAGTAATCCCAAAATGGTATTTTTCCAAGTATGTCACACACCCCGCTTCCAAGATCAATGACATATGGGACATCCAATAGCAGTGTCCAACAAGGGTGGGGATCCCAAAAAGGCAATAATGCACCAATTTAAACCACTGCAGCTTGCAGAACCTTGTGGCCAAAAACTGCATCCGCTGAGGCCCGCACATCAACCTTATAAAACTTGGAAAAAGTATGAACAGAAAACCAAGTAGCAGCCTTACAAACTTGTTCAACAGAGGCCTGGTGCTGGAAAGCCCAGGAAGCCCCAACAGCACAAGTAGAATGAGCAGTGATCTGAAAAGGCGGAACCCTCCCCTTGGCAGAATAGGCCCCAACAATGGCCTGACGTATCCATTTACTAATGGTAGACTTGGCGGGCGCCAAACCCTTCCTGGGCCCGGAGGGCACCATGAACAAGGCGTCTGTCTTACGAAAGGGAGAAGTAGCCACCAAATAGTACTTCACACAACGAACTACATCCAAAGAGTGCAGGACCCTCTCCTTGTCATTGCTAGGCTTAGGACACAAGGAAGGAAGAACCACATCCTGATTGAGATGGAAGGCAGAGACCACCTTAGGAAGGAAATCTGGCTTAAAGCGAAAGGCCACCTTATCCTGGTGTCTTTCAAAGTAAGGCGCCTGAATGGACAGAGCCGCCAACTCAGAGACACGTCGAACAGAGGTGATAGCCACCAAAAAGGCAACCTTTTGTGTGAGCATAGAAAGTTCTATGGGCCTACAGAACCAAATTCAAATCCCAAACAGGCAACAAAGGCTTTCAAGGGGGCCGCACATTAGTGACCCCCTGGAAAAAAGTTTTAACCAAAGGATGAAGAGCAAAGGACCTTTTGAAAGAAGACCGCCAGGGCAGAGACCTGCCCTTTCAAGGTACTAAGCTGGAACCCCAGGTCCAGACTGTATTGAAGAAAATCCAAAATCCTAGGGATAGAAAACACCCTGCAAGGCAAGGCCCTACCCTCACACCAATCAATATAGGACCTCCAAGTCCTGTAGTAGATGTTAGAGGAAGATCTCTTCCTAGCACTAACAAGTGTCTGAATCACAGCATTAGACAAACCTTCTTCTTTTAAGATGGATGTTTCAGCAGCCACGCCGTCAAAGCCAGCGTTTGTAAATTGGGGTAACAAAGTTGACCTTGAGTGATCAGATCCAGAAATAGGGGCAACCTGTACTGATCTACCGCCAGCCGTACGACATCCGCGAACCAAACCTGTCTTGGCCACCTTGCTGGCGGACCCTCTTGAGCCAGCTTGCGCGCCACCTTGCCCACCATGGAGAAGGGGGAAAACAGGTACAGAAAACCCAGATCCCTCCAGGCAAGAGACAAGGTGTCCACTGCCAGGGCCAGAGGTTCCTGAGACAGAGACACAAATGCAGGAAGCTTGTGATTGTGACGTGAGGCAAAGAGATCCACCTCCGGAATCCCCCACTTGTGACAAAGTGACCGGAACACCTTGTGGTTGAGCGACCATTCCCCTCTGTGAGAGAATCCCCTGCTCAGGGAGTCCGCCTCCACGTTTTCCACTACCGGAATGTACACTGCTGAGATGCATGGGACATTGCTCTCCGCTCATGCAAGAATCAGAGAAACTTCTCTGAGGGCAATCCTGCTGCGAGTCCCTCCTTGGTGACTGATGTAAGCGACCGCAGTCCGATTGTCTGATCGAACCTGAACCGGTAGACCCTGGAGGTGATGCGTCAAGCATGACAGTACCAACCAAATAGCTCTCGGCTCCAAGACATTGATGGGGGTGTGGGCCTCCCGAGGAACTGATGCTCCTTCCAGAAACCCCCCCCCCCCGACAGGCTGGCATCCTTGGTGACCGTCTACCAACAAGGGGTCAGAAAAGACCTGCCCCTCAGAAGATTCCTTGGTTCCAGCCACCACTGAAGAGACTGCCGAACCAGGGGAGACATCCGAAATGACTGATCCAATGACAGCGGACATCTGTCCCAGGCCAACAGTAGATGGAGCTGGAGCGACCTCATGTGGAACTGAGCAAAAGGGACTGCCTCGAAGGAAGCCACCATCAACCCCACCAGTCTCATCCCTAGCCGGATAGACGGGCGAGGGTTGGACAGAAGGAGACGTATCAGATCCTGAACCATCTGCACCTTCGACTGAGGTAGGAACGCCCTGGTCTGAATGGTATCCAGATTCATGCCCAGAAATGCAATCTTCCTTGACGGGGAGAGAGAAGACTTGGGATGGTTGATCACCCAGCCGAACCTCTCCAGCGTTGACACCACCGTCCTGGTGTCTAGCTCTGCCTATCTGAGAGAGGATGCCGTAATGAGAAGGCCGCCCAGATACGGCACAATGCGAATGCCCAGGGCTCTGAGAAGGGCCATTATACCCGCCAGCACCTTGGTGAACACTCTTGGTGCCGAGGTCAGCCCGAACGGGAGGGCCACAAACTGAAAATGCTGATCTCCCACCACAAACCTGAGAAATCTCTGGTGTGCTGGGAAGATCGGCACAGGAAGGTAAGCATCCTTGATGTCTATGGACGTCATGAAGTCCCCCTGACGAAGAGAGAGGATGGCTGAGCGCAAAGTCTCCATTCGGAACTTCTTGGCGCTGATGAACCTGTTGAGAAGCTTCAAATCCAGAATGGGTCTTATGGATCCATCCTTTTTGGGCACCATGAAGAGGTTGGAATAATAGCCCCGGCCTCTCTCTGATAAAGGCACTGGGCATATGACTTCCATGTCCAGAAGATTTTGCACTGCCAACAGGAGCCCCTGCGCAGCCGGGGGACTCGAGATCTGAGGAATCTGGGAGGAGGCCGGTACTCTGAACTCCAGCTTGTACCCGGAAGAGACCACTTCCAAGATCCACTTGTCTGTGACCTCCCGGGCCCAGACCTGGATGAAGTGCCGCAGCCATCCCCCCACCCCGCAAGGATGAGGGCGCCCCCTCATTGCTGAGCTGGCTTGGCAGCGGGCTTGGGCTTGGAACCCCAGACAGGTCCTGGACGGGCCCGTCCTCTGCCTCTGCTCCAGGAATCACCTCTGAAGGTAGAGAAGGCATCTCCTCTGCCTGCTCTGGCACCACGAAAGGAAGGATTAAAGGAGCCTGCCCCCCCCCCCCCCCGAAAGGAGCGACGCTGCTTCTTGCGTTGCAGTAGCTTTCCTCCTTTCGCTACTGAATCCAATTTATCTCCAAACAGCCGCATACCCAGAAAGGGTAGCCCTGTAAGTGACTTCTTGGCCGCAATGTCAGCTGCCCACTGGCGCAACCAGACAGAGCGTCGTATAGCCACAAGCAACACCGAGGTTCTGCTACACATACATAGTGTCATCCAAGGCAGACAAGACAAAGGTCATAAACAATTCACACCGCATAAGCGCTGCTAATTCATCGCTGGCTGGGTCCAGCTGGGAACCACTCAACAGGCCCCTAACCACTGGCCTGGTAGCCACAACTGTGAGTGCAGAAGCACAAACAGGCCGCAAGGCTGAACCCACGCTAGCAAAGGCATGGCAAGCCATCTGATCAATACGTCTGTCCTCACCATCCTTAATCGTGGTGACGTCTGGAGAGTGCACCACAGATGTGTTGGACAATCCCAGAACGGGCGCATCGACCTCGGGAGGGGACGACCAGCGCTTCACCGCGTCCACCGGAAAGGGATACTTCCTATCCCATCCCTGAGGAACACCAGGAAGCCGGCTAGGTCTTTCCCATCCCTTAATAATCAAATTTTCGAAATGCTTCTGATTTGGGAACTCCAAACGAGGCTTGGGGGTCCCAAAAAATTCCCCCCCTCAAATAAATGGGCCAGGATCTTGGGGGTATCCACGGCATCCCCATGCCCCTGCCCAGCATCGGCATCCTAAAACTGCTGATCCTCAGAGCCATCAGATTCCGTAAACAGTTCCCCTTCCTCAAGCGGGGAATAATCAGACCAGTCAAGGGAATCCTAATCAAGAACCGGCGCGGCCGGTGACAGATGCCTTCTCTTAGCCGGGGCCTTCCTGGCCGCAGAGCTAGAAATCAATTTCTCACTGTTGGCCAATCTAGCACATACATCAGATTGCGACTCCCCACTGACAGTGTCACTTGGGGTACGGATAAGGCAGGGTGGAGTAGGTGATGAGACCGGCGGCACGGACCCAGACGCCTGGGACCCCGACTGCCGCATTATGGTCTGCTGAGCACATGGTATGCAAATCAGTACATTATCCCTCATAAGGGATACCCCACAACCCACACACTGCCGGGATTGCCCCGAAGGGAGCCCAAGCCCGGTATCCTGGGAAGCCTCCATATGGTGATTATTATGGTAGTCGCAAGGACCAGAGGGAATTGCGCTAAAAGCTACCCGGGATGCCCCTTAAGTCCGTTAGTGGGAGGATTTCAATAATAATGATAATGAAAATGCCCCAAATTTAGCCAAGGGACCCTAGGACCCTTTTAACCAAGCAGGGTCCTCCTGAAAGACCCCAAAAGAGAAAGGGGGACCCCGTAAGCAAGGCACACTAACCACTGCAGTCATACATGCAGATTATTAATAATATATAAATATAATATATATATATATATATGACATATATGTAAATGATACATGCGACAATAATGGCAAAAAAGCGCATAACACATAGCATGGATAAGAAAAAACAAGAAGCCCCGCAGGGCACTCGCAACACAGTAATGGCGCCTCTCCGACCAGAGGTGAAGACAGAAGAGGGAGAAGAAGGCGGGCCCGTCCCTTCCCCATCATTGTGGTTCCCGGCCAATGCTGGCCACCGCAAAGGGCGCCATAGAGAGGGGGGTGGGGCGGAACCAGCGAGCGCCCCTCCCTGGACAGCAAGGAGGGGAAGAAGCTCTCCTCCACCAAGCGCGGAGCCCGCGCATACAGTGACAAACACACACACCAAAACACATTCACATGAAACAAAAAGGGAAGGACCATAAGTGAAGGACACAGCCCCCCCCCCCCCCCCCCCCCGTTGCGAGAAGGGAGTAATGGAAGGGGAAGGTCCCCAACTACAGTAGTAGAAGGTGGGGAAAACGGACAGGGCATCCCAAACCAGGGTCACCGACCTGGTAGCCGCCTGGGGTCTCACGGAGGAGCGTGGCTCCTATCAGTACACCTGTTGAGGTGTACCCTACCCTCACCCAGACCTGCAGCCTAGGCTGGGAGGCATAGGGTTATTTAACTAGGCCGGGCAGAAATAGGATAAAAATGGCCGGGTGCAAACCCGGCTTACCTGCAAGGAGGAAACGGCCATCTTCTGACTTGCTCGCCGTCTGCAGAGACGATTACTGGGGAATGTGTGGGAGATCCCAGGTATTTATGGACCGGGAGGGGCTCCTTTTTTTTTCTAGTCATCTCTGCAGAAGTTCGCCCTCTACTGGACATAACCCATATGTCATTAATCTTGGAAGCGGGGTGTGTGACATACTTGGAAATGATCAGATGAAGTGAAGGAGAGACTTGGGCTATGATTCAAAGTGATACTCAGCAGCCAGGTCTCCACATAAACGGGAGGATTTGTAATCAGTTGACTTGTCTGTCCCCCACCTTGCGGTTCATACAACGTGGTGCACATCTTATGGTGATAAGAGATGATGTGACAGAGTTTGAGCAGAAGAGTAGGTGATGGTGTAGGTGAAAATCCTTGTAGTAAGCACAACGCAGAATAGACCTTGACTCCCCCCAACCCTCCACACCCTCGAGGGAGATTTCTAACACTTGGATCATTCTTTAACTGCGTCACAGTCGCATTTAGCAATAGTTATTCTGCGGTTTTTCCTTTGGTACAGCACGGGCTGTTTGCTCTGACTTATAGATGCCCATACAGCCCTATTAAGACCACTTTTAGATGCCCATATAGCCCTGTTGACATATTTTATATTATATATTTGTACTTGTAAATAAAATAACAAACAAAGATATGGTTTCAAGCAGCATACACTGTAATACAATAAGGTTCTTTCCTTTTTTGCTATTGCTTTAGACTTGTGAAAATCGATTCCAAGAGGCTTCAATCCAGTTAATTGGTTACCGTATTAACTATGTGTCCTTTCTACCTGCGATCTTGATGTACCAGGTGAAACAAAACCAAACAGGCAGGAGCTGGAATCTAAGATATTAGAAGGCTGGCAGCTGTCCCTACCATGGGGTATCCCAAATCAGGTTCTTCTGCTGTGTGAAATCCCAGCAAAACTCCCCTCCTTCAGCAACTCCCTTGGCAATGTAAACAATGGGGCTGAGAGCGGCCCCATCCCCAGCATCTCTGGGCTCAGGCACACTCCTGCTCCATTCTCTGGGGATGTTTGCTGAACATTAATATACATGGCAAATGGTTATGATTGGACGAGCACCCGCACATGTGCCATAGGACTAGGAAAAGGTGATTTTGTACTGGGTGATCTGAGGGGTTTCACACAGTGGTGCGTCCCAATTTAGGATGCCACAGGGGCCAGAAACCATACCCGGGGTAGTCAAAATCCCAGGTTTTGTTCCACTTTAATGTGTTGCTGTGTATGCTATTTAAATCAATACTTATTTAATTTGCAGCTACGTAGGTTGAAGTGCATTTTCCTATAGGTTGATATTAGTATCTTGATTGAGTAGAGAGAGACCTCTCTTGTTTTATTGCACCCACATATCTCATGCCCCTTTATTCTTTGGAACTGCTATTAAGATTTACCCACTTAAAAATCATGTGTACAGATTTTTGTAATATGTGATGTCATAGACGAATTGTCTATGCCCTTTATAGCAGACCTATCTGATTGCATCACAGTCACTTTGAGCTGGCGTCACTGTCACCCTGCTTATAATAATCTCTAGTACCAACAATGGGACACTATGAGAGGCATCCTGACCTCCGGGTACAGACATGTGTAGGCTGATTCTCCGTCAAATGACCCCCTTCAGAGTGACTGGTTCACCAGTCATGTTTGAACTTTTTAGCGTTAATTGGTTGTGCCTGTTTTCAAAGAGAAACATTCCTCCGATCACAGTTTGAATAAGAAGTTTGGTATAAGAAGTAATTGGCAGGTTCCCTGCAAACAGCTGGGGTGGGGCTAAATTTAATGAAACGTTTGGAGTCAGCTGCTGATTTCCTGCCCCAAAATGTGGTTGGCATTTTGTCCAGTGTGCGCGCGGTTGTGGTAAGTTGCATCACTCATATTCTGTTTCGTTTTTGTTTTAGCTTTGCCATCAATTTGGGAAAAGACTCTGACAACTTTTGTCTTCATTTAAATGCCCGATTTGACATTCATGGAGACTCCAATACAATTGTCTGCAACTCAAAGCAGGCCAACACCTGGGGCAAAGAACAACGCGAAACAATCTTCCCCTTCCAGCAGGGGGCAGAGACCACGGTGAGTGAATGCCAAGCGGTAGGAGTGCGCTTACCCACTTGCCACCCAAAGCCTTGGGAGGGGGCAAAATATACTAGGGCAAGAATAAATGGAGGTCACAAGAGAAGGCAAACATAAGAGTGAGGGATAGATAGTGGGCTCCCATAGAGGGTAAACATATTTTGGGGGATAGAACAGGGATTTATCGGAGCCCTGGGCAAGGACAAACATAGGCAGGACCTAGAATGAGGGATAGGATACCGATTGGAGCCCTGGAACAGGGAAAGCATAGACTAGGGCCCAGGACAATGATGGAAAGTAACCACCAGTCTAATGAATAAGGAGAGGGCCAGGGAAGGGTGTCTTCAGATTTGCTCATATCCTCTTTATGTGTGACACAGACCTACAAAGAGAAGCTGCTAAGCTGTCCATGTTGTCCCCACAGGTGAATTTCCGTCTGGAGGGTGACCAGATCATTGTGCAGTTGTCGTCAGGAGAGCAATTCTCGTTCCCCCTGCGTGAGAAATTGGATGAGATCTCCTTCCTGTCCCTGGACGAGCTGCAGCTCAAATGCCTGACGGTGGAGTAAATCAGCCTTGCTGTCTCTAGCTGCCATGTTTCTTGCGGCCCATTTATGTATCCTGAACCCTGTAGCTTCTATTAACTCCCCCCCACCCCACCTATTTTATAAGGAACCACTTTGGTTGCTGCCATCAAATCTCAGGGTCCTACCTTTTTAGTTTAGCTGCATTTGTAGTGACTGTGACATCTAAAGGGCTTTATGGACTCTCATCTATCATCCTGCTTTCCCCACAGCTTGAAGAGTTTTAGTGTCCATCCACCAATACTTGCTGAACTGGGCCCCTTAATATAAGCATTTCCAGGAGCCCCTCTATACCACCCATGCAGTGGAAGGGCAATGCTTCAACTTACCCAAACAATTTGGGAGCCCCGATATGACATAATGTCACACCTATAGCTTTTTTTTTTTCCAGGTCCCCATAACCACCCTGAGTGAGATGTGTCTGCACCACATATAGAAACCACTAACATTCTGACTGGACCCTTTTTACAGCAGGACACTGCTTGGGCCCATACTGGAGTAATGCTGGTACTGCCATGATGGCACCCCTGCAGGACAAAACATCTGCCCTGCTTCCACCACTTTGTTTATAATTTTTGATTGGCTGGCATATCAATACTCTTGCTGCTTTATCTTAAAGCAGAAATACGGAATGAAGCATGGCTGGGGAAAGTTTACTAGGAAACCTAATAGTATTTCGAATGCACACAATAAGAATTGTGGGGCACCACTGACATGTCTGCTGCTTCTATGTTGGCTGTAATAATGGATCCTTCACCTTACCCAAGACCTCTTCTCCCAGCTGTGCTTTTTCCATGAGAGGAAGTTGTCTGAGGGTAAGGTGCGTATATGCTGCCTCCTACCATACTGTGCATTAAGGCTTCAGCTTGGAGTCCCCGTGCTGAAAGAAGAGCGTGTATTCTATATGTTGTAGCATGCTGCCAAAATAAAAGATCTGATCTATAAAAAAACTCTCTTTAAATTCACAAAAAAAGGACTGCTGCACCTGACCAGTCCCACCTGCCTGGTGTCTAAAAAGGGTATTCCCAAATTCAGTGGCTACACGCCCTGTGCGCTCAGCCAAGACCACCCATACCTGCTGTTACACCCAAAGCCTCTGGGCCTTATTTGTTTAACCCTGGCCTTACCTCACCCCACCACACATATTCCACGCCAGACCTACACCAGCCAACTTCCACAAGAAACTTCTCCAAGCTCCTAGGATGAGAAGAGACATTCCACAGGAGTCCATGAACTGGGTGGGGAGTTTAGCCCTCCTCGGTTAGGGGGAACATGCAGTCTGCACTGAGAAACGTCTGATTGTCAGAGTCTCCCTCATATCCATGTGGTCAGCTGAGGTAACAGGAAGCTGTGAAAAGCTGGAATATCTGCCATATATTTGTAAATTTTGTTACACTCCCTCTTTCTTTGTCAGGCTATCCAAATCTGACAGACATAACCCTAACCTATGACTGGAGATTTTAAAGTGGAACTACATGCTAAAGTGATGTCTTTAAATGGCAAACTGCATACAATGTACTAAAAGTGGGATTTCTAGAAATCACAGACAGGGTAACACATACAGTACATAGACTACTACATACAAGATGCTACAAGGGTCATGTGAATGCTATGAGAACCAGACACAATAGGAGAGAGTGTCCTGCCCTTATGAGCTAACTGTCTAAAGCACTGTTTTCAAACTGTGGTACACAGTGGTGTTCAGGGGCTATCCAACATGGAGTGCCTGACTGGTCTGGTATATTATTTTTACAAGTGAAACTTTATCCCTTCTTGCTTTAAAAGTTCCACGAGGCCTGTGGCCTACTTATTTTGCTAATTTTCATAGTTAATCACCCCCTTGGGGGTACTTGGTTGAAACTTCTTGTTGCTAGGGGGTACTTGGCATAAAAAAAAAAAGTTGAGAACCACTGTTCTAAAGAACTAAACAAAGATGCGCAAAAGGGTGTAACTCCCAACATTCATACTCCAGCTATGCTGTCAATAGATTTCTGTTACTGAGGTGGGTCACTATGGCATCACATTGGCATGGCTGAGGTGGGTCACTAATGGCATCACCCACATCCACCTGAAATACAAATATGCCACCAAGTGCTGGAAAGCAGGCAAGATGGTGCCAGGTAGAGGTGGGCATAGAGTATTGCAAACTTAGATACCCCCTGCTGCCACCCTTGCAGATGGCATGAGTGAAGGGGAATTATTCCAATTAGTGATACCAGCCACAGGTTTCTGTGTTTTAATGATAGATACAGTAAGTGGAGCATATCAAAATGGTAGAAGAAGCACAGGATGGAACAGCTGCCCTTCACACATAAAAAATAGGTACTGGTATGTTTATTTTATTGCAACTTGGAGGCATATTTTTGGTCATGGAGAAGTACGCAATTTGCAGGATTTAAATTTAACAAAAAGGAGGTTAATTGTAAATATTGGTGATGGCTTATATCTGCAAAAGAGGGATGTTGCTTAAAAGCTCTAAAAAACATGCTGCATGAATCTGACTATATAGAAGTAAACTTTCAATTTAGCTTTCCTGAAACACCCCTGTTCTGCATATACAAACCAAACAGAGCACAGCGATTCAGAGCCTTTATAGGCTGTATTAAAAATATATTCTGGTGCAACATACAAAGGGCTTAAACTGTTTAAGCCTATCTCTAGTAGTCACACATCATGTTCTTAAAGCTTTCCAGTGTCATCCCTCTACAGCAGAGAGCCAATCATCACTATTCTAAGTGTCACACACCCCACTTCAAACATTAATAATTACACTAGGGTTAACGCACCTCTAGGTGGCAGCATTGCAGAGAACTTCTCCAAAAAACTTCAACAGGCCCCTCCCGGTCTATACATACCTGGTACCTCCCAAGAACCTCCCAGTGTTGTTCTCTGCAAGGTGGCGACAAGACAGAAGAAAGAAGTCTCCTGTTTGCAGGTAGCCGGGGTATCCCCCCGCCCCCCCCCCCATGGTCTATTTCTGCCCGGCTCTTGTTGAGAGTATACTATTTAATGGCAGCCTCCCAGCTTCGGCTGTAGGCCGGGCAAAAAGGTAGCCGGCACCATTGGTGCCTAGGAGATTAGCTCCTCCGCTCGACCCTTCATTGCGGGGCATAGCGGGATACCCGGAGTGGTGATCCGGATGTGGGATGCCCCATTTAATAGGAGGTTAGCGGTCAGGATGTGCCTAGCCCTGGGATATCTTTATTTCACATTCCGGGGTGTGGGGCGCGCTGGGGACGGTGACATGCTGTGTGAGTGTGGCTGCTGCGCTGCTACATTGTGAGGCTTTCGTGCTTTTTACTGTGACTACCTTTATTGCAAGTTGCCTGGGTGTCCCTCTGTCCCCCCTGTCTGTGTGTGTCTGTCCTCTCCCCTCTGGAGCCGGGGGGGGCGGGGCCTCGCGGCGCGCTGCGCCGCGGTCCCGCCTGTGGCTGAGCGCCGTGTCCGGCGCTTGCAGCCTGCGGTCCGGTCTGCACAGGGGGGGGGGGATCTGATTATCAGTGTGTGGGTCTGTGTTAGTGCGCACTGGGAACCGGCGGGTTGTTCCGCCGGTCCCGTCCTTGAGGTCTGACGCTGGCGGGGTCGCGCGGGCCGCGCACTGATTGGATGTCCCGGAGGGGCGGGGCCTTCTCGGCTCCCGCGCTCCCGGAGCTTGTCTTCTCCTCCTTCACTGCGCTGTGTGCGGGCCGCCATCTTCTGCGGTGCCTGGCTGCGCGGTTTCTTTCTCCCTCTCAGGTAGGCGTTTTTAGTTTTCTTGCGATGGCCCCTCGGTTTGCGTCCTCTCCTCCTCCTTCCTCCTCGATCCGGCGCATCTTTAAGGTGCTGGTTTTGTATTAACCAGTTCCTGTGTCTCTGGTTAATGAGGGGGGGGGGGGTGTAAGGGGGGGTTTTGTATGTTATGCTGGCATATGGTGCTGGATTGACGCCTGTCCCTCTCCCTTTGTGTCTTTCAGATCCTGGGATCCCGTCTGGCAGGGCTCTCCCGGTCATATATACCTGGCTCGTGGGGGGTGTCTTTTCATTGAAATATATATATATATATTTTTTTTTTTTATACTTTTATAAGGGTCTTATGCTATTCCCCTGGGTCAGGATCTTGTGACTATCCTTAGACAATTGTTAGGTTATTAAGGGGCATCCCGGGTAGCGTACCGCATAAATCCCTGGGTTCTGCGAATACCATAAATTTCACCACATGGAGGCTGCCACTGATACCGGGAATGGTTCTTCGGGACAATCCAAGGTGTGCGGGGGTTGTGGGACTCCGCTCCAGGGAGATGATGTCATTTTGTGTATCCCTTGTGCACAGCAGAACATTGCACGGCAGTCCAGTACTCCGGTGCCTAGCACTTCTTCAGCCGCGCCATCTCCCTCTCCCCCTCGCTTATTCCGGACCCCGTGTGACGTTGTCCTGGGCGGGGATTCACAGTCTGAGGTATGTGCCCGCTTGACCAGCCTTGAGAAGCGTTTTTCTGCTATAGCCGCTCAAAAGGTTTCAGCTAAGCGGAAGCATCTGTCTCCGCCTCCGCCGGATTCAGATTAGGAAGTGGTGGGAGATCTGGATTGGTCGGATCGTCCCGTGAAGAAGGTGAGCTCATTGAGGAAGAAGATTCTGATGTTCAGCAGTTGCTGGGTTCTGAGGGGGATCAGGATGATGGCCTCCCTCTCGATTCCTCTAACATTCTGAGCCAGATGTTTGAGGTTTTGGATTTGGAGCCTCCGGTTGTTGCTCCTAGGCCTAAGGGTCAGCTTTTTGGGGTGTCCAAGCAGCGTTTGGAGTTTCCCAGCCAACAGCATTTTGAAGAAATTGTTTTCAAGCAATGGGAGCAACCTACACGTCTTGTTGGTGTGCCGTCTAGTTGGGATAGGAAGTATCCTTTTCCGGCGGAATTGATGAAGCGTTGGTCTGTTCCCCCTGAGGTAGATACTCCGGTCCTGGGACTGTCCAACACGGCGGTCGTGCATTCCCCTGACACGACTTCGCTCAGGGACGGTGAGGATCGCCGGGTTGATCAGCTTGCCCATCACGGTTTTATATGTGCGGGTTCGGTGTTAAGGCCTGTCTGTGTTTCGGCCCTGTTGACTTTTGCTGTCAGGTCTATTGTCAGGGACTTGGGGGTGGATCTCAAGCCCACCAGTGATGAGTCCCTTGGGCTTAAGCGCTGCGATGCTTTTTTGTCTTTTATCCTGGCCGCTCAGGAGGATGCCATGCTGATGTGTGGCAGGGCTACTGCCTTGCTGGTGGCTATCCGGCGCTGTGTGTGGTTGAGACAGTGGACGGCCGATTTTAATTCAAAAAGATCGCTCACAGCTCTGCCCTTTTTGGGTTTGAGGCTTTTTGGTGAGAGGCTGGATTCTGTTGCCAAGGGAGGTAAGTTACCTCAGCGCAAGAAATTTCGCCGTTCCTTTCGGGGGATGGTCTCGTTCAATCCGTCCTTTCGGGGAGTCGGAGCCGGTAGAGGTGCGGGCTCCTCTGCCCCCAGGGGCGCCAGTTGGAATAGGGGCAGAGGCCGTGGCCGCCCCACTCGCGTCTGGGGTGCCAAGCCCAAGCCGGCTGCCAAGCCCACCCAGCAATGAGGGGGCGCCCTCACCCGTTCGGGTGGGGGGACGGTTGCAACTTTTCTCCCGGGTGTGGGACCAGGAGGTCCCGGACAGATGGATCCGGGAGGTGGTTTCGGCCGGTTACAAGTTGGAGTTCGAGTCCCGTCCTCCTCCAAGGTTCTTCAGGTCTCGGGTGTCTTTGGATCCTTTGGCCGCGCAGGGGCTCCTGGCGGCAGTAAGGAATCTTCTAGATTTAGCTGTCATTTGCCCGGTTCCTCCTTCAGAGGTGGGGTGCGGGTTTTACTCCAATCTCTTCACGGTTCCCAAAAAGGACGGGTCCTTCCGTCCTATTCTGGATTTGAAGTTCCTCAACAGGTTTATTCGTCCTCGGAAGTTTCGCATGGAAACCCTGCGGTCTGCGATCGGTTCGCTTTGGCAGGGGGACTTTATGACGTCCATAGACATCAAGGATGCGTACCTGCACGTGCCGATCTTTCCTGCTCATCAGCGGTTCCTTCGTTTCGTGGTGGGGGATCGGCATTTTCAGTTTGTGGCTCTTCCGTTCGGCCTCACCTCTGCTCCGAGAGTGTTCACCAAGGTGTTGGCGGGGGTGATGGCCCTGCTCAGAGCTCAGGGGATTCGCATTGTGCCTTACCTGGACGATCTTCTCATCATGGCTCCTTCCTTCAGTCAAGCAGAGGGGGACACCAGCACGGTGGTGTCTCTGTTGGAGAGGTTCGGCTGGGTGATCAATTACCCCAAGTCCTCGCTGGTTCCGGCCAGGGTGGTGACCTTTTTGGGGATGTCATTGGACTCCTGCCAGCACAGAGTGTTTCTTCCTCAGGCCAAGGTTCTGTTGATTCAGGAATTGGTCCAGCTGCTTCTCTCCCATCCTCATCCGTCCATTCGTCTGGGGATGAGACTGGTGGGGTTGATGGTGGCCTCGTTCGAGGCAGTTCCCTTTGCTCAGTTTCATACGAGGACTCTTCAACTTCATCTTTTGGCGTCTTGGAACCGGTGTCCGGGGTCGTTGGATCGGTCCTTCCGGTTGTCCCCTCGGGTTCGGCAGTCCCTTCTGTGGTGGTTGGTCTCGGACAACCTTCTGAAGGGCAGGTCGTTTCTGACTCCGCTTTGGGAAACTGTCACCACGGATGCCAGTTTGTCAGGCTGGGGAGGTTTTTGGAAGGATCTTCGGTTTCAGGGGCAGTGGGACCCACAGGAGGCTCACTTGCCCATCAATGTTCTGGAATTGCGAGCCATCAGGTTGGTTCTGTCTCGCTTGACGCATCATTTACAAGGTCTGCCGGTTCAGGTTCGCTCAGACAATCAGACGGCGGTTGCTTACATCAATCACCAAGGAGGGACTCGCAGTCTGGGTGCCCACAGGGAGGTGTCTCTGATTTTGGTCTGGGCGGAGACTCATGTCCCTTGCATCTCGGCAGTTTACATTCCGGGAGTGGAAAACACAGAGGCGGATTTTCTGAGCCGGTGTGCGTCCCGTCGGGGGGAGTGGTCTCTCCATCCCCAGGTGTTTCGGTCACTTTGTCTCTGGTGGGGGACGCCGGAGGTGGATCTGTTTGCCTCTCGTCACAAGCTTCCGTCCTTTGTGTCCCTGTCCCGGGACCCTCTGGCTCTGGCGGTGGATGCCATGACCCTGAGCTGGAGGGACCTGGGGTTTCTTTATCTGTTTCCTCCGATTCCCATGCTAGGCAGGGTTCTGCGAAAGTTGGTTCTGGAGGGAGTTCCCGCCATTCTCGTGGCTCCAAGGTGGCCAAGGCGGGTGTGGTTCGCGGACATCGTTCGTCTGGCCGTAGATCAGTTCGATCTGCCTCTTCGGCCAGATCTTCTCACTCAGGGTCAACTATGTTACCCCAGTTTACAAACGCTGGCTTTGACGGCTTGGCTGCTGAAACCTCCATCTTAAAGGAGGAGGGTCTTTCGGATGCGGTCATTCAGACTCTTATTAGTGCCAGGAAGAGATCTTCTTCTTCCATCTATTACAGGTATTGGAGATCTTATATTGATTGGTGTGAGGCTAGGTCTTTGCCTTGCCGGGTCTTTTCTGTGTCTAGGATTTTGGAGTTTCTTCAGTCGGGGCTGGACTCTGGTCTTCAGCTGAGTACTTTGAAAGGGCAGGTTTCTGCCTTGTCTATTTTTTTCCAGAAATCTTTTGCTAGTCATTCCTTGGTCAAGACTTTTTTCCAGGGGGTTTCGCATGTGCGGCCTCCTAGGAAGCCTTTGCTCCCAGTGTGGGATTTAAATTTGGTTCTTTCTGCTCTTAAGGCTCCTCCTTTTGAGCCTTTGCGGGATGTTGCTTTGTCCATTCTTACTCAGAAGGTTGCCTTTCTGGTGGCCATCACTTCGGTTCGGCGTGTTTCAGAGCTGGCAGCTTTGTCTATTCAGGCTCCTTATTTTGAGGATCATCAGGACAAAGTGGTTTTTCGTTACAAGTCAGATTTTCTCCCTAAAGTGGTCTCTGCTTTTCATCTTAACCAAGACATTGTTCTTCCTTCTTTGTGTCCTAAGCCTAAGAATGTCAAGGAGAGTGCTTTGCACTGCTTGGATGTGGTACGTTGTGTCAGGTACTATCTACGTGATACGACTTCTTTTCGTAAGACTGATGCCTTTTTCGTTGTGCCATGTGGGCCTAGGAAGGGTTTGGCTCCGGCCAAATCTTCCATTAGTAAATGGATTCGTCAGGCCATTGTTGGTGCTTATTCGGCTAAGGGGAAGGATCCTCCTTTCCGAGTTACTGCTCACTCTACTCGTGCGGTTGGTGCGTCCTGGGCTTTTCAGCACCAGGCTTCGGTTGAACAAGTGTGTAAGGCTGCAACTTGGTCTTCTGTTCATACTTTTTCTAAGTTCTATAAGGTTGATGTGCGGGCCTCAGCGGATGCTGTTTTTGGCCGCAAGGTTTTGCAGGCTGCAGTGGTTTGAGTTTTTTCTGCGTTATTGCCTGTTCGGATACCCACCCTTTTCTGGACACTGCTGTTGGATGTCCCTAGTGTAATTATTAATGTTTGAAGTGGGGTGTGTGACATACTTATAATACCCATTTTACAGGTGAGTATTCACAAAATGGTATTATTGCTTACCCTAAACTACCTAACTATTTAAAGGAGCAGTATCGCGAAATTTGCATTAAAAAAGATAAATAATTAAATAGCCACACAATAGCTTCTAACATGTGTATAAATAATCTGGAGAAAGAAAAAGGAAAAAATATATGCCTTTCTTTTAAATTGTATAATGACAATGGCTCAGTCCATTTGCTGAATAGGGGGATCTGCTGGGTTGTATTTAGTGAGCTGCTTCATTTAGCCCACTGGTCTCCTAGCAACACTTTACCTCAGAGGCTAACATTGTAATCAGTGGTAACGGCTGTGTGTGTGTGTGTGTGAGGTGCTGCTTTTGTTATGAGACCAGGTAACTCAAACTCATGTGTAAAATCTATACAAAATAAACTAAACTGCCTGAAAATAACTGAAATTCTTCTTTGAATAACTGCAAGAAAATCTAAAGGTATTAAAGTGGAACAAAACCCTGAGTGGCCTACCCTGAAGTCTATAAGACCCGGCCATTGACCTTCCCCCTTGGGCATTCTAAATCAGGATGCCCACTGTGTGAAACGACCCCTGGATAACCACAGATCCCCCCATTTTTCTGGCGCGCTTACGCAGATAGTCATTTAGACTGGCCGGGCGGCCAGGAAGGTTACTGCTCAAGCTCCCCATCTGCGTGCAAACAGCGCTGATTGGATGAGAGCCCGCGCATGCGCTGTGGGACAGGGAAAGGTACGTTTTCACAGGCGAACTTGGAGATTTCACATATCAGGGTATCCCAAGTCGGGATGCCCCTAGGGGCACAAAACAAAACTCCAGATAGTGAAAATCCTGGGTTGGGCTTTGCTCAAAACACACAAAGCTGAAAGAAAGATCATATGGAAAAATGTGAGAAAAGAGAGAAAATGGTAAACTGAAAGATTCTGCAGTATAGCCAACATGAAGGGAAAACTGTCAAAATCAGCTAAATGACTTCTAGAGCTTTTCGCTCTGTTTTAGATATATAAGTTCTGGCCAGGCAATGTTGCAACGTTGTTATCTTATGCTGGACAGCTGCCAGCACTGAACAGCTGATACTTTGATACATTGTTTACCCCTCTCCTCAGCGTGGAACAGGCCAGAGTGTCGGGCTTGTGACACTCAGAAGACATAAACATGAGCTATTAGTCTCCAGCTGCTCAACACACATTTTTTTCTACATTTGTAATTCTTACTCCAACACTTACCTACATTCAAAGTACCATTTAAATATAAGTCACCAAGAAAAATTTGCGATACTGCTCCTTTAAGTAAGCCTGTAGGACCTCAACATGGGCATAGGACAGAAGGGAACAGAGACTGGGAGAGTGCTGGCTGATTATCTGAACACATCAGACTCCTACCAATGCGTATGGCGGCAATATCAACAAGTGTATTACCCTCAAATGTACATTAACGCAACCCCTAGTTACTGTTGACATATTACTCTTGTTACTGTAATGAAGAAATCCCCCCCCCCCCCCCCATTCTGTTAAAGAGCTGCTACTGTCATTCAGCAGTATCAGAGTACAAAGCTGTTCTTTTAGTAGTTCCACACAGTGAAATTATATAATAATAAGAATGATTGCAGGCTGCTCGCTCTGACTACTGCAGATATGAGTTCAATAGATCCTCCAACTGGAGCCAATACAATTTGCCTTCAGGGCAATAGCTCAGATGATGCTCAACCTGGCCCTACAATGCACCAGAAACCATCAAATAAGTTGGGAACACATATCAGGATGATGTTTGTGGATCTTCAGCTATGAGACTCCAGGGCAGGCTTGCTCTCTCCTCTTTGGGAATCCTGAACTGGCATGCCCTGCTGTGCGAAACCCCTTAGGGCACCCAGTAACCTCGCCTGTCCCCTAAGCCACAGCAAATGAGCGGCTGGAATCGCTCGTCTCCCTTCTCAGCTGTAACTGGATGGCTCACAGTCGGGGAGGAAGTCGCTCGTGAGGCTAGGAATTCCTGTTCTTACTGCCAGAACAGAAGTCAAACTTGGCTCCATAACCTCCAACATAAAATAAGGAAAAAAAAAAATTTACTGTATTTTCACCCGATAAGACACACTTATATTCTAAGTATGTCACACACCCCGCTTCAAACATTAATATTTACACTTGGGATATACCCACCTCTAGGTGGCGACGTTGCAGAGAAGTCTTGAAAAACGAGCCCCTCCCGGTCTATACATACCTGGGACCTCCCACTTAATCCCCAGTGTTCTTCTCTGCAAGATGGCGACAAGACAGAAGAATGAAGTCTCCTGCTTGCAGGTAGCCGGGGTAACACCCCGGCCCCCCTTCTGGTCTATTTCTGCCCGGCCTTTTGTTTATTAGCCCCTTGATTAAGTGTATAGCCTCCCAGCTTAGGCTGTCAGCCGGGCAAGGGTAGACGGCACTTAAGGTGCCTAGGAGCTTAGCTCCTCCGCTAGACCCCATATTATGGGGCAATGCGGTTATCCGGCCTGGTGATCCGGATTTGGGATGCCCCGCCCTGTTGTCCCTATTAGGCTTGCCCTGTGTCCAGCTTGGTCCCTTCTCCCTGCGCTAGATAGGGGAGGGGGGCTTGTCTGTGTGCCTGGGTATGTTTTATTACATGCATGGCTGTGTTAGTGCTTTTTACACTCTGCTTGGTGCGGCCGGTGTGGGGCGGGGCCGGGCGCTGTGTGTGTGTCGCCGGCCCGCCCGTCTGTCCGGCTCGCTAGTGGTGGGGGGGGGCTCCGTGGAGCCCCTCTGGCTGTGGAGCGGGCGCCATGTCATTTGGGTGCCCGCCGCGGTGGGCGGCTCTCCGGAGGGGGGCGGGGCCAGGCGGCGTGTGTGCCGCCGGCCCGCCTGTCTGTGTCCGCTCGCTGTCTGTTATGCGGGCGCCATGTCTTTTGGCGCCCGCTGTGGTGTCCGCCTCTCCGGAGGAGGGGGGCAGGGCCGCGTCGTGCGCGGCCCGCGCTGTGCCTTGATTGGAGGGGGGGGCGGGGCCGGAGCGTCTGCCGCGCTTTGTTGGGCCCGCCCTTCTTCTTCCCCCTGCCTCCTCGTGTCTGGTGTGTTGGCCGCCATTCTGGTTGCGGCTCTTAAGGTAGGCCGGCTTTTCTTGCCTTTTAAGGTGGTTCGTTTTCCTGGGGACATTAGAGGTTTTTGGGTCAGAATCCCCTTGAGGTGGGGGTTTGTAATGGTGCTGTCAGCTTGACCCTTGAGTGGTAGCTACATATTGCTGGGTCCCTTGTTCTGGTGCACTCATAGCCTTCTATATATATATATATATATATATATATATATATATATATATATATATGCCTTGTATATTCCTCCCTGTGCGGGTTCATGCCTGCCTTTTTTTTTGGTGATTTTATTATTGTATTGACATGCGCTGATCTGTTAGTGCTTGGAGTGACTGTTGTCTTTTTCTGTTTCAGATCCTGGGATCCCACGCTGAAGGGCTCTCCCGGTCTTAGCTACCTGGCTAGTGGGGTTGTCCATTACAATTTTATTCATATATTGTTTAATCTGCAAATTCTCCCACTTCAGGGCCATTAAAAAAAAAAAAAAAAAAAAAATAATAAATTTTAAAGGGGCATCCCGGGTCGCATATGGCGTAAATCCCTGGGTAATTGCGAATACCATAATTTCACCATATGGAGGTTTCCAAAGATACCGGAAACGGCCCTTTGGGGCAATCTAGGCTGCGTGGGGGTTGTGGGGCTCCGCTCCCGGGGGATGATGTTATTATATGCATTCCATGTGCGCAGCGGAACATTGAGTGCCAGTCCGGCACCCCAGTGTCTGGCTCCTCGCTGCCCGTGTCATCTCCTTCTCCTCCTCGCCTGCTCCGGACCCCGTGTGACGTTGTCATGGGTGGGGATTCGCAATCCCAGGTATACGCCCGGTTGGCTAGCCTCGAGAAAATGTTTTCCGCTGTGGTTGCTCAGAAGGCTCCGGCTAAGCGGAAACACTTGTCCCAGCCTCCGCCGGACTCAGATGCTGAGGTTGTTGAGGCATTGGATTGGTCAGACTGCCCCCTAGCTGAAGAGGGGGAGCTTATTGAGGAATTGGACGACCCTGAGGTCCAGCAGTTGTTTGGTGCTGAGGGTGACCAGGCCATGGGGACTGTTTCGGACACCCCTTCCATATTGACTCAAATGTTTTGACGTTTTGGATTTGGATCCTCCTGAGGCGGTTCCTCCGCCAAAGGGTGAGTTGTTTGACGTGGCCAAGCCGCGTTTGGAGTTTCCCAGTCAACGACATTTTGAGAATGTCGTCCTTAAAGAATGGGAGCAGCCTACGCATCTCGTTGGTGTTCCGCCTAGTTGGGATAGGAAGTATCCTTTTCCGGCAGACTTGGTGAAGCGTTGGTCTTTCCCTCCCGAGGTTGATGCTCCAGTTTTGGGGCTATCTAACATGGCGGTGTTGCATTCTCCTGACACGACTACTCTTAACCCTTTAAACGCCAGCCACGTAAATTTTACGTGGCTGCCTCTCCAACAGTTAAACGCCAGCCACGTAAAATTTACGTGCCTGACTTTCCCCAGTAAAAAAAAAAAAAGTAAAAATAAAAGACACTTACCTGACCCCTCGTTCGATCCGGTCGGGTCTCCTCTTCAGCCAGAGGGGCTCCGATCGCCCATCGGGGCTCCTCCGGCTGCAGGGGAGGGCCCGGAACAGGGTGCCCCCCCCCCGTTTCAGCAGCCGCCCGGTTTGCTGTAAAAAAAAAAACAAAAAAAAAAAAAACAGTCACCTACCTTTGTCCCCGCCGGCTCCCGCAGGCTCTCCTCTTCACGGGGGGGGGCTCCGATCCCCCCCCCCGCTCTTCTGTCTTCTGGAGGGGGCATAACAGCCCTCCTCCCTTGCTTCCTTCCGATGGCGGCCGCCATCTTGGTGACGTCACGGGGCGGGGCCAGATGACGTCACCGCCGGGTGTCATCGGGGCACCCGGCAGTTCGTCTCTCAGATGCCGGTGACGGCTGGACAGGGAAGGAGGGAGGTAGGCGATCCTCCGATCGCCTGCCTCCCCCCTTCTCTGCCCAGCCGTCACTGACAGCAGATCGCCGCGGGACACAGAAGATGAAGATCGGAGGTGAGTAAAGTAAAAGTTTTTTTTTTTTTTTTAATAAACTTTTTAAAAAAACGTGTCTAGTCTTATTTTTTACCATTTAACCCTTTGTGAACTGGTAAGGGGTCCATGTGACCCCTTATACCAGTTCACAAGGCTGGGGAGATGGCAAGCCACCTGCGCTAGCGGGTGGCTTGCCATTAACCCCTGGCACCCCCATTACCTGCCTCCCCAAAGGCCAGGGGGGGGCAGAAGAGCCCGGGCCCACATGGGCTATGTGGGCTCGTAGGCTGCAGGGTGGGGGGGCCACATAAGCTGGCCCCCCCACTCTGTGCCTACAAGCCCCCATAGCTGGTCCCGGGCTGGTTACTGTGGGTAAGGGGGACCCCACGTCAATTTTTTTTTTGATTTTTAAGGGTTTTTAACCCTTAAAAATCAAAAAAAAAATGGGGTCCACCCCCCCTGGGAGGGGGGACCCTATGTCATTTTTTTTTTTGATTAACCCTTTGTGTTCTGTCATCCAGCAGCTATAAAAGGCTTCTAGCAAGTGAGCAGAAGCCAGTGATCGCCGAGGGACAGAGTGCTCCAGGATGGATGGGAGGTGAGTACAGTGTAAAAAAAAAAAAAAAAAATTAATAAAATATTTTTTCTCTTTTGTGTGTCTGTGTCATTTTTTACTTTTAACCTCTTGTGAACTGGTAAGGGGTCCATGACCCCTATACCAGTTCACAAGGCTGGGGGGATGGCAAGCCACCTGCGCTAGCGGGTGGCTTGCCATTAACCCCCGGCACCCCCATTACCTGCCTCCCCAAAGGCCAGGGGGGGGCAGAAGAGCCCGGGCCCACATGGGCTATGTGGGCTCGTAGGCTGCAGGGTGGGGGGGCCACAAAAGCTGGCCCCCCCACTCTGTGCCTACAAGCCCCCATAGCTGGTCCCGGGCTGGTTACTGTGGGTAAGGGGGACCCCACGTCATTTTTTTTTTTGATTTTTAAGGGTTTTTAACCCTTAAAAATAAAAAAAAAATGGGGTCTCCCTCCCCTGGGAGGGGGGACCCTATGTCATTTTTTTTCTCGATTTAACCCTTTGTAGTGTGGATGCTTTTTGTGTTTTTTTTTGTGAATGTTATAAAATACTTGTTTCAGTTAGGGGGGGTCTCCTGGGCAGGAACGGGGGGCTACCGATAAATATGTGGTACCGTTCTAATCGGTAGAAATGGGGCTTTCACATGCAATATGATTTTCCTTAATAAAATACATTTTTTATTTAAAATAAAGGAGTCAATTTTCTAAAAAAAAAATTTTATTTATTTATTTTTTTTTTCACTTAATAATATTGTAAAAAAAAAAAAAAAAAAAATTACAAACAAGACATTTCATGTTAAAGTCTAAACTCTGCAAAAAAAAAAATATATAATTTTTCTGAAAGTTCCAGCAAAAATGGCGCAAAACATGTCGCAAAACATGACGCAAAATGGGGAAAAATGGCCTGTCAACAGAGGGTGACAAAATCTCAAGTAGGCTGGCAATTAAAAGGGTTAATAGTACCTATGCATGTTGGGTATTGTTCTGTTCGGGGGACCTTGCGCTTTCAGACTTAGCTTGTTTTTTCTGGTTTGCATATTTATATTTTAGGAAAAGGTGTTTTTTATTCAGCTTTTTTATACATTTTTTAGGGAAACCCTGCGCAACCAAAGAATTCTTTGAGGAATTAATTCCAGAAAGATGAGCCCACTACAACAAGCTGGGTACGCTTAGAAAGCTTAACATGTGTACTTTCAGGGAATATATGGTTTATGGGGGATATTCCAAATGTAAAGGGTTGTTTTGGTTGAAAAATCGCAAGGTGCGCACTTTGTCTGCAGAGCTGAAATTTTCAAGTAAAATTACCGTTACGCACATGCTTTACTTTGGGGTGTTTGGCAACTCTTCCCTTGACAGAACCTATGCATGTTGGGTATCGTTCTGTTCGGGAGATGTTGCTTTTTCAGATTAAACTTGATTTTTCTTGTTTGTATATAGTTTTTTTAGGAAAATGTGGCTTTGATTCTGCTTTTTTATCCTTTTTTTAGGGAAACTCTTTGCAACCAAAGATTACGTTGAGGGATTACTTCCAGAAAACTATGGCCACATCCACAAGCCTGGTACGCCTAGAAAGCCTGAGGTGTGTACTTCCAGAGAATATATAGTTTGTTGGGGGTATTTTAAATGTAAAGGGTTGTTTTTCTGGAAAAACCGCAAGGTGCGCATATTGCATAGCATAGTTGTATTTTATCTGAAAATCTCCTAAAGCGCTGTTTCAGTTTGGGGGAGTCTCCTGGGCAGGAAAGGGTGTCTACCTATACATATGTGGTACCGCTGTAACCGGGAGAAATAGGGATTTCACACGCAATAAGATTTTATTGACAAACTTACATTTTTTATTCCAAAAAAAACTACAATATGTAAAAATTTTTTTTTTTTTTTTGCACATATTAAGAATACACCTAACAAATGACAAACAAGACATTTCATGTTAAAGCCCAGACTATGCTGAAAAAAACAATATATCATTTTCCTGGGAAATCCCTGGAAATCCCCTCAAAAATCACAGTTGAACAAGGGGAGCGCAAAATAGTGCAAAATGGTCTGGCAACAAAGGGTGACAAAATCTCAAGGTAGGCTGGCGGTTAAAGGGTTAAGGATGGCGAGGATCGCCAGATTGACCAGCTGGCCCGCCATGGTTTTGCCTGTGCGGGTTCGGCTTTGAGGCCTGTTTGTACTTCAGCACTTTTGTTGTTGGCGGTTAGGTCCATTGTCAGGGATTTATGTGCGGATCTTGATCCTACTTGTGATGAATTCCTTGCCCTCAAGCGTTGCGATTCCTTCGTTTCGTTTGTCCTTGCCGCTCAGGATGATGCCATGTTGATGTGTGGCAGGGCCACGGCTTTGTTGGTGGCTATCAGACGGTCGGTGTGGTTGCGGCAATGGACTGCTGATTTTAATTCAAAAAGGTCGCTTACGGTTCTTCCCTTTTTGGGTTTGCGCCTGTTTGGTGAGAAATTGGATTCGGTTGCCAAGGGAGGTAAGTTACCTCAGCGCAAGAAATTTCGTCGTTCCTTTCGGGGGGCGGCCTCTTTCAATCCTTCCTTTCGGGGAGCCAGAGCTGGCAGAGGTGCGGGCTTTACGGCTCCCAGGGGTGCCAGCTGGAACAGGGGTAGAGGCCGTGGCCGTCCCGTTCACTCCTGGGGCGCCAAACCCAAACCAGCTGCCAAGCCCGCTCAGCAATGAGGGGGCGCCCTCACCCTTGCGGGTGGGGGGACGGTTGCGACTTTTCTCCCGGGTGTGGGACCAGGCGATCTCGGACAGGTGGATCCGGGAGGTGGTGTCGGCCGGTTACAAGCTGGAGTTCGAGTCCCGACCTCCTCCAAGATTTTTCAGGTCTCGTATTCCCTCAGATCCTTTGGCCGCGCAGGGGCTCCTGGCGGCGGTGAGGAATCTTCTGGAAATGGCAGTCATCTGCTCGGTCCTGCCTTCGGAGGTGGGTCACGGGTATTATTCCAATCTCTTCACAGTGCCCAAGAAGGACGGGTCGGTTCGTCCCATCCTGGATCTGAAGTTTCTCAACGTGTTTATTCGTCCCCGGAAGTTTCGTATGGAAACTCTGCGGTCTGCAGTCAACTCGCTTCGGCAGGGGGACTTTATGACGTCCATAGACATCAAGGATGCATACCTTCACATTCCGATCTTTCCGGCTCACCAGAGGTTTCTTCGCTTTGTGGTGGAGGATCGGCATTTTCAGTTTGTGGCTCTTCCGTTCGGCCTTACCTCGGCTCCAAGGGTATTCACCAAGGTGTTGGCGGGCGTGATGGCCCTTCTCAGAGCTCAGGGGATTCGCATTGTGCCCTATTTGGACGATCTTCTCATCATGGCTCCTTCCTTCAGTCAAGCGGAAATGGACACCAGGACGGTGGTATCCACTCTGGAGAGGTTCGGCTGGGTGATCAACTACCCCAAGTCCTCTCTTGTTCCGGCCAGGGTGGTGCCTTTTCTGGGGATGTCCTTGGGTTCTTGCCAGCACAGAGTGTTTCTACCTCAGGCCAAGGTTCTCTTGATTCAGGAATTGGCGCAGCTTCTTCTTTCCAATCCTTGCCCGTCCATACGGCTAGGGATGAGACTGGTGGGGTTGATGGTAGCTTCTTTCGAGGCAGTTCCCTTTGCTCCGTTTCACACAAGGATGCTTCAGCTTCATCTGTTGGCGTCTTGGGACCGGCGACCGCGGTCGTTGGATCGGTCCTTCCGGATGTCCCCCCGGGTTCGGCAGTCTCTACAGTGGTGGATGGTCTCGGACAATCTCTTGAGGGGCAGGTCCTTTCTGACGCCTCTTTGGGAAACTGTCACCACGGACGCCTGTTTGTCAGGATGGGGAGGTTTCTGGAAGGATCTTCGGTTCCAGGGGCGGTGGGGTCCTCAGGAGGCCCACTTGCCCATCAACGTTCTGGAGTTGAGAGCCATCAGGTTGGTTCTGTCTCACTTGACACAGCATTTACAGGGCTTGCCGGTTCAGGTTCGGTCGGACAATCGGACGGCGGTTGCTTACATCAATCACCAAGGAGGGACTCGCAGTCTGGGAGCCCTCAGAGAGGTGTCTCTGATCCTAGTTTGGGCACAGACTCATGTCCCTTGCATCTCGGCAGTGTACATTCCAGGAGTGGAAAACACAGAGGCGGATTTTCTGAGCAGGTGCTCTTCCCGCCGGGAGGAATGGTCTCTTCACCCCCAGGTGTTTCGGTCGATTTGCCTCCGGTGGGGGACGCTGGAGGTGGATCTGTTTGCCTCTCGTCACAATTACAAGCTTCCGACCTTTGTGTCGCTCTCTCAGGATCCTCTGGCTCTGGCGGTGGATGCCATGTCCCTGAGCTGGGGGGACCTGGGGTTCCTGTATCTGTTCCCTCTGATTCCCATGCTAGGCAGGGTGTTGCGAAAGCTGGCCATGGAAGGGGTTCCCACCATTCTCGTGGCTCCAAGGTGGCCAAGGCGGGTGTGGTTCGCAGACATCGTTCGTCTGGCAGTGGATCAGTTCGATCTGCCTCTTTGGCCGGATCTTCTCACACAGGGTCAACTGCGTTACCCCAATTTACCAATGCTGGCTTTGACGGCCTGGCTGCTGAAACCTCCATCTTAAGGGAGGAAGGTCTTTCGGATTCTGTTATTCAGACTCTTATTAGTGCCAGGAAGAGGTTCTCTTCTGCCATCTACTATAGGACGTAGAGATCTTATATTGATTGGTGTGAGGCTAGATCTTTGCCCTGTCGGGTCTTTTCTGTTTCTAGGATTTTGGAATTTCTTCAATCGGGGCTGGACTCTGGTCTTCAGCTGAGTACTTTGAAGGGGCAGGTTTCTGCCTTGTCTGTCTTTTTTCAAAAGTCATTTGCACTTCATCCTTTGGTCAAGACTTTCTTCCAGGGGGTCTCGCATCTGGGGCCTCCTAGGAAGCCTTTGCTCCCTGTTTGGGATTTGAATTTGGTTCTCTCTGCTCTTCAGGCTCCTCCTTTTGAGCCTTTGCAGGATATTGCTCTTTCTACTCTAACTCAGAAGGCCTTTTTGGTGGCCATCACTTCGCTTCGGCGTGTTTCGGAGTTGGCAGCCTTGTCGATTCAGGCTCCATATTTTGAGAGACATCAGGACAAAGTGGTTTTCCGCTTCAAACCGGACTTTCTTCCTAAGGTGGTCTCTGCTTTTCATCTTAATCAGGACATTGTTCTTCCATCCTTGTGTCCTATGCCTAGGAATGACAAGGAGAGGGTTTTGCATTGTTTGGATGTGGTACGCTGTGTTAAGTGCTATTTGCGTACTACATCTCCTTTTCGTAAGACTGATGCCTTTTTCGTGGTGCCCTGCGGGCCTAGGAAGGGTTTGGCTCCGGCTAAGTCTTCCATTAGCAAGTGGATTCGTCAGGCTGTTGTTGGGGCCTATTCTGCCAAGGGGAAGGCTCCCCCTTTTCGTATCACTGCTCATTCTACTCGTGCTGTTGGAGCGTCTTGGGCTTTTCAGCACCAGGCTTCTGTTGAACAAGTTTAAGGCTGCTACTTGGTCTTCTGTTCACACTTTTTCCAAGTTTTTACAAGGTTGATGTGCGGGCTTCAGCGGATGCTGTGTTTGGCCGCAAAGTTCTGCAGGCTGCAGTGGTTTGAGTTCTGCATTATTGCCTTGTTGGATACCCGCCCTTTATGGACACTGCTTTTGGATGTCCCAAGTGTAAATATTAATGTTTGAAGCGGGGTGTGTGACATACTTAGAATAATACCATTTTGTGAATACTCACCTGTAAAATGGGTATTATAAGTATGTCACACACCCCGCTTCACCCGCCCTTTTTGGTATCCTGGTTCTTTTATATGGTGAAGCTTTGTTTACGGTTTGAGGGTTACCACTGTTTTTTTTCCTGGTACCTTGTCATTACTGCTGTTTGAATATTGGGGATTAAGTGGGAGGTCCCAGGTATGTATAGACCGGGTGGGGCTCGTTTTTCAAGACTTCTCTGCAACGTCGCCACCTAGAGGTGGGTATACCCCAAGTGTAAATATTAATGTTTGAAGCGGGGTGTGTGACATACTTATAATACCCATTTTACAGGTGAGTATTCACAAAATGGTATTTTTTCCCCAGAAGTGGGGGGAAAATGTCAGTGCCTCTTATCAGGCGAATGCAAAAAAAAAAAAAAAAAAAACCTTTCATTTCCAGCTCCCACACCTCAGCAGTCCTCTCCATACATATATAACCAGCTTCCGTCGCCTCAGCAGCTGACCCAAGTACCCAGAGACACCGTTCAGGCAACCGGTTGGGGCTTAGACCTGTGACACCTGCCAGCGTTCAATGACACTGGCAGGAGTAACAGGCCACACTCGCCCAGAAGTCGGAACCAGAGGCAGGCAGCAGCGGCTATGAGGACAGGGAGGTGGCAGCGGACGCTGGTAATGTGCGGGAGATGGGAGTTGGGGAATGTGTTTTTTATTCTAAGTATGTCACACACCCCGCTTCAAGACATTCATTACATGTGGGTATACTGACCTGTAGATGGCGATCTTGCAGAGATGTCAATAAAAAAAAGGTAAGACCTTGGATTCGGTGGCAAAGGGAGGTAAGTTACCTTAGTGTAAAAAGCAGCGTCGCCCCTTTCGGGGGGGGGGGCGGCTTCCTTCTCTCAGTCCTTTCGTGGGGCTAGAGTCGGCAGGGGTTCGGCTTTCCCCTCGTCCAGAGGTGATTCCTGGACCAGGGGCAGGGGTCGGGCCCGTCCAGGACACGGGGCTCCAAGCCGGCTCAGCAATGAGGGGGCGCCCTCACCCTTGCGGGTGGGGGGACGGCTGCAACTCTTCTCCCAGGTCTGGGTCCAAGAGGTCTTGGACAGGTGGATTCAGGAAGTGGTGTCTTCCGATTACAAGCTGGAGTTCGAGTTCCGGCCCCCTCACAGATTCTTCAGCTCTCGGGTGCCATCAGATCCTCTGGCCGCACAGGGGCTTTGGGCGGCAGTAGCAAGTCTCTTGGACATGGCTGTCATCTGTCCAGTGCCCCTCTCAGACCGGGGCCTGGGCTTCTATTCCAGTTTGTTCACAGTGCCCAAGAAGGATGGATCCGTTCGTCCCATTCTGGATCTGAAGTTGCTCAACAGGTTCGTCCGTCCCTGGAAGTTCCGTATGGAAACTCTGCGCTCAGCCATCCACTCACTTCGTCAGGGGGACTTCATGACGTCCATAGACATCAAGGATGCTTACCTGCATATTCCAATATTTCCGGCACACCAGAGATTCCTCAGGTTTGTCGTGAACAATCGACATTTTCAGTTTGTGGCTCTTCCGTTTGGCCTTACCTCGGCTCCAAGGGTTTTTACCAAGGCGTTGGCAGGAGTGTTGGCCATCCTCAGGGCCAGGGGTATCCGCATCGTGCTCTATCTGCACGATCTTCTCATCATGGCGTCTTCCCTAAGTCAGGCGCAGCTGGATACCAGGACCGTGGTGTCCACTCTGGAGAGTTTCGGTTGGGTGATCAACTATCCCAAGTTCTGCCTCACTCCCTCCAGGGTGGTGGAGTTCCTGGGAATGTCTCTGGATACTTCTCAGGCCAGGGTGTTTCTCCCCCGAGCCAAGGTTCTTCTGATTCAGGAATTGACTCAGCGTCTCCTATCCATCCCCCGCCCGTCCATCCGGCTAGGGATGCGACTGGTGGGATTGATGGTTGCATCGTTCGAGGCGGTTCCCTTTGCCCAGTTTCACACGAGGACGCTCCAGCTCCATCTCTTGGCGGCCTGGGACGGGTCCCCGCTGTCATTGGATCAGTCCTTTCTGATGTCCCCCCGGGTGCGGCGTTCCCTTCGGTGGTGGCTGAAACCGAGCAATCTGACGAGGGGCAGGTCCTTTGTGACCCCCCGTTGGGGGATGGTCACCACGGATGCCAGCCTGTCCGGTTGGGGGGGATTTTGGAAGGATCTTCAGTTTCAGGGACTGTGTGGGCCTCTGGAGGCTCACGATCCCATCAATGTTCTGGAGCTGAGAGCCATCAGGTTGGTTCTGGCTCACTTGACTCATCAGTTACAGGGACTACCGGTTCAAGTTCGGTTGGACAATCGGACGTCGGTCGCCTACATCAATCACCAGGGAGGGACTCGCAGCAGGCGTGCCCTCAGGGAAGTGTCTTTGATTCTGGATTGGGCAGAGGGCAATGTCCCATGCATCTCGGCAGTGTACATTCTGGGAGTGGAGAACACGGAGGCGGACTCCCTGAGCAGGGGGTCATCTCGCCGGGGGAATGGTCGCTCTGCCCCAAGGTGTTTCGGTCGCTTTGCCACCGGTGGGGGACTCCGGAGGTGGACCTCTTTGCCTCTCGTCACAATCACAAGCTTCCGGCATTTGTGTCTCTCTCGCGGGATCCGCTGGCTCTGGCAGCGGATGCCATGTCTCTGAACTGGAAGGAGCTGGGGTTTCTGTACCTGTTCCCTCCGTTTCCCATGGTGGGCAGAGTGGTGCGCAAGCTGGCCCTAGAGGGCGCATCAGCAATCCTGGTGGCTCCAAGGTGGCCAAGACAGGTTTGGTTTGCAGACGTGGTAAGGTTGGCAGAGGATCAGTTAGTTCTGCCAGATCTACTCACTCAGGGTCCACTGTTCTACCCCAATTTACCAACGCTGGCTTTGACGGCGTGGTTGCTGAAACCTCCATCTTGAGGGAGGAAGGTCTTTCTGATGCTGTCATTCAGACTCTGGCTAGAGCTAGAAAGAAGTCTTCCTCTGCCATCTATTATAGGATTTGGAGGTCTTATATTGATTGGTGTGAGGTCAGGGCCTTGCCTTGCAGGGCGTTTTCTATTCCTCGGGTCTTGGAATTTCTGCAACATGGTCTGGACCAAGGTTTGCAGCTTAGTACGCTGAAAGGGCAGGTTTCTGCCCTGGCCGTGTTCTTTCAAAAGTCTTTTGCTCTTCATCCTCTGGTTAAGACTTTTTTCCATGGGGTTACGCATGTGCGGCCTCCTAGGAAGCCTTTGCTCCCAGTTTGGGATTTGAACTTGGTTCTTTCTGCCTTGCAGGGTCCTCCTTTTGAACCTTTGCAGGATATTGCGCTTTCTGCTCTTACTCAGAAGGTTGTTTTTCTGGTGGCCATCACTTCTGTTCGGCGTGTTTCGGAGTTGGCAGCCTTGTCCATTAAGGCCCCTTACTTTGAAAGGCATCAGGACAAGGTTGTTTTCCGCTTCAAGCCAGATTTCCTTCCTAAGGTGGTCTCTGCTTTTCATCTTAATCAGGATATTGTTCTACCCCCCTTGTGTCCTAAGCCTAGCAATGACAAGGAGAGGGTTTTGCATTCTTTGGATATGGTTCGCTGTGTGAAGTACTATTTGGTGGCTACTTCCCCTTTTCGTAGGACTGACGCACTTTTTGTGGGGCCCTCTGGGTCTAGGAAAGGTTTGGCTCCCGCCAAGTCTTCCATTAGTAAATGGATTCGCCAGGCCATTGTTGGGGCCTATTCTGCTAAGGGGAAGATTCCCCCTTTTCGTGTTACTGCTCATTCTACTCGTGCTGTTGGGCCATCCTGGGCCTTCCAGCACCAGGCTTCTGTTGAGCAGGTTTGTAAGGCTGCTACTTGGTCTTCGGTTCACACTTTTTCCAAGTTTTACAAAGTTGATGTGCGGGCCTCAGCGGATGCTGTTTTTGGCCGCAAAGTTCTGCAAGCTGCAGTGGTTTAAGTTTGTGCCTTGTTTTTTTGGATCCCCGCCCTTTATGGACACTGCTATTGGATTTCCCACATGTAATGAATGTCTTGAAGCGGGGTGTGTGACATACTTAGAATAATACCATTTTGTGAATACTCACCTGTAAAATGGATATTATAAGTATGTCACACACCCCGCTTCACCCTGCCCTTTTGTATTCTGGATCCTTTATATGGTGAACCTTTGTTAGTTTTAATTGGCTTCCTGGTCCCTTGATCTTACTGCTAGCTTTATACTGGGGAATGAGTGGGAGGTCCCAGGTATTTATGGGCCGGGAGGGTCTTACCTTTTTTTATTGACATCTCTGCAAGATCGCCATCTACAGGTCCGTATACCCACATGTAATGAATGTCTTGAAGCGGGGTGTGTGACATACTTAGAATACCCATTTTACAGGTGAGTATTCACAAAATGGTATTTTTAGGCATTCTGCACACTGCCTTTAATATGGGATGCCCCTCTGCCTGTAATGTGGGATCTGTAATTGTATGATTGAGGGAATTCTGCACACTGTCTATAATACAGTGATTGGGAGGGGTATTTTAGCACACCATTTGGTTCAGAATATTTTTTTTCTTATTCTCCTCCAAATCCTGGGTGTGTATTATAGGGCGAGAAATACGGTAAGTTACCTGGCAACTTCTTTTATAAACATTCGAATGGGCAGTATGCTCTTGAGACCTTATGGCTTCACCCCTAGGTAGGAACACATGACCACCAGAAATGAATAAAGCTTTACAGAGTGTTGCAAAATACAATGACAGACCAGACTAACTAACTTAAGTTTTCTCTAAACATCCTCAGGGCAGCATACTCTTGAGAAGATAATCAAGATCTACCTCTACTGGGTGGGAAAGGCTGCCCAAAGCACATTCCTACCAAAGGACTGATCCTCTAAAGTTAGCAGATCTAAACGGTAATGCCTAACAAATGTCTTGGCTGAAGACCAAGTGGCCGCTTTACAAATCTATTCAAAAGAGACCCAAGCTTGCTCCACCCAAAACATAGAGACACTTCTCAGAGGGAGCTGTAATTCTGCCTCGTATTCGGGATCCATTATAGGCAAAACTCATTGTGGTTTTCACCCAGTGGGCCAGGGTTGGGACCTAGGACCTGAATATGAAATGAATAAGCTATTCGCCTTTCACCAATCCTTTGTTTGATATTCCAGAAGACATGATCTGACATCCAATGATTTATCCACAGAAAAATCTTTACCATCCGCAGACAGAAGAACAATTTCCTTTGTCCAATGAAAGTCAGAACATATCTTCGGTAGGTAGCAGGGGTCCACTCTTAAAACTACCCGATCCTTGAAAATATGAAGAAATGGGGTGACGGCAGGAGTGTGTTTGGATATCACCGAATCTGCGGGCAGAAGTTATTGCCACAAAAAATAAATAAATAAACAGTACCTTCAATGTGAGAAATTGAATAGGCAAATCCAATATTGGTTCAAATGGAGGGTACGTGATAACTCTAGTCAGATCCCCTTGAGATGCTAGCTTCATGCGGACTGGCCCAGAACGCTTAACAGTCAGAAGAAAATGTCTAACGAAAACTATGATAACCTCTTATCCAAAAATACAGAGAGAGGCTCTGGTTAGAGCGTCAAAGTACTGACACTGAGACCCAAATTAACTCCCTTGTGGGGGAAATCAAAGTATAACCAGAAGGCATGTTTAAAAGGTCTTCCAGATCTTCAAAAAAATCTTTCTTGTCACCTCCTTCCTACTGGAGAGTAGGGTCTTGATAACGTCTAAAAAACCCTCTCTTAGAAGCATGGCGATTTCAGGGTCCATAGAGTCAAACACCACCTCTGGGGATCTTGGCAAAGCACTGGTTCCTGAGATAGTGGGTATGGCCTCCCCAGAAGTTCTCAAGGTGTCTTTAGTGTTGAGAATCAAGGTCTCTTTGGCCACCAAGGGGCAGAGAAGAAGTTCAGTCTGTGGTTCTTTCCAAATGTAAAAAGATCCGCCTCTGGAGTTCCCCTCAGAACACAGATTTGATTAAATACCTCCTGGTTTAGAGACTGCTCTGCCTCCAAAAGCGGAGAGTGGCTTAGAAAGTCTGCAACATATGATTTAGGCACCCCTTAAGATGAATGGCTGACAGAGATAAACAGGTTCTGTTCTGCCCAAAGCAAAATTTCCGTTGCAGCTTTGTAATAGGGGAGATCTTGTCCCCTCATCGATTCAGGAATGTCATGGTCATTGTATTGTCTGGCCTAATCTGAATGCGATTGAAATAGGAAAACATATGTTCCTGAAGCTTCCCCAGATAATCTATAGGCAGTTGTTACATAAATAAGTAAGTTATACATTAGTTAGAGTACAATGAATGTTACAATGGTTAGAGAGAGATGATGCAGAGACAGATAGAGATAGTTAAGATACTTAGCACTTCATCCCTTAGCACTTCATCCACTAAGGTGTCCATCTATTGACTGCAACCCCCTGCACACAGCTTCCTAATGTATTGAATAATAGTGGCCAGCATTCCCCGCCTCGTGGGATTGTCTGCCTAGGTCGGCCCACATCAGGTCTCTATGAGATTAGATATATATTTCATAAAGGGTATAACTCCCTCAATATGCATGTTATCATATTGTAACTAAGAAATTCATGATCCCATACATCTTTCCCACCCAGTAGAGGTAGATCTTGATAAACCCCAAATATATATCATCCAGGGTCCAATACTATGTAGATTATCAGGTTCTGGTTCTGGACAACATATACATGCCATGCTTGATATTAAATGAAAGGTCTCATAGTCCTGAATAAGATCATCTCATTAATATAGTCATAACGGTTATATCTCAAGAGTTACAATGCTTCCCAGAAATATCATCCAATGCCCATATGCCCAACGTGTATTGAAATGTCTGGGTCTGGGGACCTAATTAGGAATTCAAGGATTCCTTTTCAAGAGAGCTTTTTGACAGCTAGGTGTTACAGGTGTCTATTGTCATGGTCTGTTTACTATAGACATGGTAGTATTTCCAGCACACACCCTATTTTGAGTGTTAGGAATTCTGGTCACTTTCTTCGCCCTTTAACAGCAACAACCCCTCAGTTGGGGTGAGAAGGCGAAAAAGGCCTTCTTTTACCACTATCGACTCTTTTAGGTTTGACGATGACTGACTCAGCCTTTTGGACCATTTTCCTTGGGCAGTCATGGACCCCCAAGACCCTCATAGCTTGACGCACCGGGGCCTAACTGGAGCACAAATATTGAACTGCTTCCTGGAGGGACTTTATATTTTGGGAAGGCAAAACAATATTCTGAAGAACTGAATTGATCTCGAACCTTAGATAAGTCACCACCTGAGACGGAACTAGACTGGATTTTTATAGTTCAAAACCCACCGTAGTTGAAGCAACAAATCCTTTGTTACACATAGATCTCGAAGTAATTTCTCCCAGTTTGGGGCAAAAAGTAGGAGTAGGCTATGACTCCAATCCCTTTTTATCTTAAATAACCAAGCCAACCTTGGTAAAGATCCTGGGAGCTGATGCCAGACCAAAGGGAATTGAAAGTGAAGTGTTTGGTCTTCAATTTTTATTGCAAACCTCAGGAAAGTTTGAGCATAATGGCTCATTTGGCCTACTGGCATCCTTCAGGTCTATTCAGACCCGGTGGAAGCAGATTCCTGACAGAAAAGAGGTATTCCATGCGGAAAAGCCTGTAATGTACCAAGAGATTCAGTTGAGAGTAAACCTGAATACCCCGGGGGTCTTCTTTACTAAAAACCATTTGCACGCTGCTGGCAGGGGACTGAGACAATCACCCGCATGTCCAACATAAAATGTAGACTGTTCCAGATGGCCAGTATTTCCTCCTTGATAACAAAATCTCAAATTGTTAAAGTCCTTATTCCTAGTGGGGAAGCATTTGTTCTTGTCAGCTGACCTATATAATACATTCTCTATATTGATTTTCTTATTAATCCTCATTTAAACGTGCCTTTCTTAACAGGGAATCGTGCAGAGGAGCCAGGGGTGCCTCTTCTTCTGCTAGGAGGGGCAGGTTTAGAGGATCTGCCAATACTAGTCTGCATTAACAAACATGACTTAAGCTATTGGAGGCAAAAATTCAAATTCCTAGCGACAAAGGTAGAAGCTAGAATCGGTTTCAGCGAACAAGATTCTGCCTGCCAGGCCCTCTTTAATAGGCAATCCATACATTTGTCTAAACGGGTCCTTGAAGATGCCACAACCTCATAGGCCAAATCCACTCCTTTAGAAACCTTCGCAAAAGGTGCATCTTACCTAAAGAGAGAATTCTCTTCAGAAAACTGATAATGTCTCTTAAGAGCCCCTGATCTAAATACCTTCTTTACTGGGTCTCTCCATTCATTAACTATAGCTTCTTTAACAGACTTATGAATGGGGAATGACATAGGGGTCTCCAGAACAAAGTCCAGGTAAAACCAATCATGCTTAGATCTAGGGGTAGCTCTCCTATCCTCAACATGTCATATGTAAAAAAATAGTGTAAATCTTCCAGGGAAAAAATAAATCTACCCGGAGTGGAAGATTCTGACCCCTGTCCTTCTTCCTCAGAAGCAGATAGTCCTCCTCCCCCTCGGAAAACAAGAGCACTCGAGTGTGCAGAATGCTGCCCTCTAAAATAGAACAGGGTGTCAAAGGGATGCCCCAGTAATTCACTACACCCAGTCGAATCCTGGTAGGTCTTCAGGTTCTCAAAGGAAAAAGAAATATGTTCCTTCACAACTTGCACCATATTTGTCATAATGGGCTGATGTTCTTTACTCACAACACTTTCTGTACAGGTTTGACAAAGAGCTTCTTATAGGAATCAGCCAACTTGACATCAAATATTGGGCATCTCCTACTCTTTTTTTTTTTTTTTCCCCACCTTGGATCCAGGTTTAGCCATAGATACTTTCAAGGCAGCCGTTTTGGGGAGCTTGGTCTAAAATGACAAAAAAGGAGGGAGAGAAGCCATGAGGGTCAAGGGTTACTGTAGCTTTAAATCACGAGCCGGAAAAGCAAAAGGGACTTACCAGAGCAGAACTGGACCTCTTCTTCCCAGACTGAGCAGAAGACAAAGTTACAGTTGGAACTGGATTGTGTTGATCCAATACATAATGTCTCACGGAGGTCAATAAAATACAATTCTGTGAGATACTCACCTGTAGAATTGGTATTATACGCATACAGCACGTCCTGCTCCATCTATAATACTTACACATGGGTTATCCTCCGCCAGAGGGCGCTGTGCACTGCAGACATGCAAAAACAGGCTCCTCCCGGCCCTTCATATACCCAGGGACCTCCCACAAATCCCCAGTATTGAAAAGCAGTGAGAAAGAAGCCGGGAGAAACCAACCACCAACTGGTAACAATAGTAATGATAACAATCACCATACAGGGGATCCATAAAAATGTAAACCAGGGTGGGGTGGAGCAGGACGTGCTGTATGCGTATAATACCAATTCTACAGGTGAGTATCTCACAGAATTGTATTATTCTAAGCATACAGCACGTCCTGCTCCATCTATAATACTTACACATGGGACATCCAATAGCAGTGTCCATAACGTAGGGTGGGATCCCCAAAAACAAGGCACAGTAGACAGTAAAGGCGCTGTCACCTGCAAAACTTTGCAACAGGCATGACATGAGCAGAGGCTCTAACGTCAATCTCATAACAAGACCTTTGAAAGGTATGAACAGAGACAAGCAACCATCTAGTAACTTATTCAACAGAAAAAACCTGGTGCTGAAGGGCCAATGGTACCCAAGCACCAATATAATGGAATAAAATGAAAAAAGGGGGAGATTCTTCCCTCTTAAAGGAATAGGCCAGTGCAACGACCCAACCAGCCCACAGGCCTTCAGCCTCGTGGAAAACTTGTAACTCTCCCTAAGGGGAATGAGAACTGGTCACCCCACCGAAGGCGGGAATACTGACCCCTTCACTAGCATGAGGCCAAAGGCTTTACTCAGGACCAGGAGGCATCCAAGAAGGATTAATCCAAAGGACGCAGTGGCCCTGAAAGCAGGCGATATCAGGAGCATACATAAGGAGGCGCCCGCAGACTCCAAGGGCATCAGTCCCCCTAAGGGACAAGAAACACTCAGGGAAAAATTGCAACACCTGTTGAGGGAATGTAGACCCTTCATATTAGCATTATTAAGAATATGGTTCGTAGTTAGACTAAAACGGACTAAAACAACGATCATAAAACACCACTTGGACAGGAGGTCCGGTGAAAGAAGGAATACCCCCACGGCATGGGATATATATATATATATATATATATATATATATATATATATATATACACACACACACACACACACATATATATACATCGAGCCAGGGCTAAGTAATCAGATCCACCTTCTCAGGCACTCGTCTGACTGAGGCAGGAGCCCCCAGAGAAGCGACTTGGACTACCAAGCAGCTCAGACAGCATCCAGCAGAAGTCCCCAGGGAAAAATCCGCAGGGCAAACAAAATGAAAATTGATCCCAACAGGGACCATAGAACTACTTGGGGGATGCACCTAAGCAATCCCCAAGAGAACTCCTCACAAGGAAGACAGAACCAGACTCCTACAGGAAGACAGCCAGGACAGAACCTGAACCTTCAGAGTACCTAGATGGGGAGCCAACCCCAACCTATGCTGTAATGACTCTAGAACCCAGGGAACCGAGAACGTCCAACAGGGAAGAGACCAAGACTCATGCCAATCAATATGGGTATACCATAAACCCCAATAGACGGAGGAAGAGGAAGCCAAGGAAGCTTGCTCCTAGCCCCCCATATACCGAGTCACCCAGAAGAAAAGCCCGTCTCCAAGGGGTGAATGAATCAGCTGTCAAGCCCCAGACTAGAGTCTGTATAAAAGCACGACAAAAGAAGGGGCCTCACAAGGGCAGAACCGCACTCCTGAGAGAGTGTACAGGTCAGCAGACCTCAGCAGAAGCATCTGCGAACCACAGTTCACAAGGCCACCCAGGCCATCAATCTCACGGGTCTCTTTATCAGCACAACCGTGCGCAGAACCCCACATAGTAGGGTGAACGAAGAGAAGGTATATAAAATAGAAGTCTATGCATAATTTTACTAAGCCCCCATGACCAGAGTCAGAATATTCTGGGACAGTAAAAACAAGGGCGGAGCCCCTGTGGTATAAGCGAGACCCAACAGAGCCACCCTAGTTGGCTCTCAGAGCGACACCAGGATAGCATAACCTGCCACTGAAGGGCATCCATTGGAGCGAATACCTCCGCCCAATCAGGATCAGGAACCCTCCAGAGGTAAGATGGACCCTCTAGGGGACCCTACCTAGGAACCACGGTGGGTTTTGGAAGAAATTCCCCCCGCCAACCTGCGAGACTTGGTACCCATGGTGACCATTCACAGGAAGATGCAAGCAAAGAAGGGGGTGCCCCCCGACAGGGCCCTTGAATATGATCAGCTCAAGAGGAACCACCTTACCAAGGGGGAATGAGCACAGACCAAGCCCCAGGGGTGCTGGAACCCCATGTAGGATCAATAACCTACTGTGCCGAAGAGCCCAAGTGCTCGGTATATAAGGGACATCATCTGATATGCCACCAACGGGCCCACCAACTGCCATCCTGCCTGGTGAAAGTAAGATGTCAGCAAAGGGGCACAGAGCCCCCGTAACCAGGAGTCCACATGTTGCCAAGGAAGAAGGCTCAAGCCTGAACCGAATCCAAGGAATGGAGATATGAGGGATTGAGGTGACTGAGCACCCATCCAGTAACTCCCAGGGGACACCGCCGGCCGACCAATCCACTCGGCCTGACGTAGAGATTGGGGAGTAAGGAAAGACGACCCGGTAGATCCTAATGCAGACGCCCCCCCAGGCATGTCCGAGACATCACCCCCATTTGCGCCATGGCGAGTAGCCTGGGAGCGAAAGAGAGGCCACAAATAATGCCTCAATCCGCAGGGTTGGTCCTGCAACACAGTCTAGTAACAGTCTTGGTGTCCAGCAGACACAAGGGGGAACTAAGAAGATCTAGAACTCCACAGGAGGCCGGAAGCCCCCCTTGCACAGGACGCCTGTGTCCCACGAAAGAGATGTCATATAGGGACTACCTGTGAGAGTAGAATTGCCAGGCCTACCATAGGCCCGCGTGGCCCAGACTGCCTCATACTGTTGAGGGAAGGAGGAAGGTTAATATAGAGGCCAAAGCCCCATACTGTTAAGGGCAACCTGTAAGTAAGCCCAAACTCTGTAGGCCCAGTACGGCCTACACCAATACCTGAAGTAAAACCAGGGGCTAGAAGCACCCTGACAACCACTGAGAGGGACCGCCCAGCAAAGCTATCCTGTGTCCAGGGGGACAACCTCCTGGAACCACCAGAAGGAGAAGGTACATTCCTAGACGGTGGACAGCTGCTGCAGCAGTACCCTAGCCCAGAAGGGCGAGGGCGCCCCTTCATGCTTGGGAGGTCTTGGCAGATTTGGACTTAGTCCTGCCAGAGGGCCCAGGGCGTTGCCTGCCCACCCCATGGTGGAAATCCACACCGAACAGTTGGAAGCACACCTCAGGTTCGCGTTTGACACTAACGTAGGGAGGTGGAGGGGTGACCCTGCCGTGGGGAGGCCGGAGCGGCCTTCTGCGCAAGGGTGCTTTACCCTTTTTACCAAAAAGGTCCAAACGGGCCCCAAATAATCGCCGTCCTCTGAAGGGAAGGCAAGTGAGACCCTTTTTCGTAGCCTCGTCAGCACCCCACTGTCGCAGCCAGACCAGGCGGCGAATAGCTACCACAAGGGCAGAGGTTCTAGCACACATCTTAATGGTGTCATCCAGTGCTGAGAGGATAAACTTCACAAACGCATCACAGTCTGATAGCGCATTAAACACCCCCGAAGGGAGGTCCTCAGGACGGTGATCTAGTACTTTTCTGACAAGAGTCCTGGCGGCTACCGCAGTGATGGCCGCGGCACAGACCGGGCGCAGAGCCGCCCCTGCACACGAGAAGGCGTGGGAAGCCATGGGAAGCCAGTCTGTCAATGCGCTGGTCCTCAGCATCCCGAAGGGTACGGTAAAAAGGAGCCGTCATGAAAGGGGGGTTAGTAACCCCTATAACCGGTGCATCCACCACAAGAGGTGCTGACCAAAAATTAACCACATCAGGAGGGAAAGGGTACTTCCAATCCCAGACCCCTGGGACCCCTTTAAGTTTACAAGGCGATTCCCATTCTTGGGATATAAAGATTCTGTAAATGATCCTGTTCCAGGAACTCCAAGTGCGGCGGCGCTGTATGGAAACTCTCCTTCTTAGGCTTGGGGGTCTCCTCGGGGGGGGGGGGGGGGAGATTGACAAAACCTCAAAGATCTTAATAAGAATTTCATCTGTGTCACACAGGCCCCAAGAACCGGGCCCAGAATCATCACAGCACCCGGGCATCTCGTTCGAGGAGCCCGAATCTGAGAATAGCTCACCTTCCTCAGAAGGATCAAGGTCCTGCATATCAGCAGAGTCATCGGTATCGTTAGGAACCAGAGAGCCAGGAGGCATCAGGGACCGCTTCTTACCAGGGCCCATACGCTCCGCCAATCCAGACAGCACCTGCTCCGCCGTAGGCAGCACGCGCGGCACGGTTTGCAGGTCATCCCCGCTCGAGTGGGACTCATCAGGAGTGATATTTAGGTCCGGGGAGACGGGTGTATTGAAGGGAAGTGCAGCCACTGGCAGACCTGCCTGTTCAGCACACGGTCCGCAGACCCGTGCTCTGTCAGCCTCAGCCTGGGGCTGACCACACACTGCACACCGCCGTTCATGTCCCAGAGGGACCCCGGGTACATAATTCTGAGATGCCTCCATATGGTGATTATCTGAGCAGTATGCCCGTAGGGATTTACGCAATAGGCAACCCTGGATGCCCCAAGACCCGCTAGGAAGTGGGAGAATTTGTTATGTGGACCCGCTGTAATATATGTTAGGCCGGGAGAAGCCACCGAAGTCCTGGCGTCTGAAAGACATAATGGGACAAGAGGGGTGGTGTCAGTGCCATGCGCAGCCGAATACACATAGAACCATGCTGCCTGGAGGGCACTTACATGACCAAGGGAGGAGGCGGACCGCACCACGCGCGCGCGAAGATTGTCAAAATGGCGCCAAGTGAACCTCGAGGGGCGGGCCAGACCAGGCTGTGACGCGGAGCGCGTCATGCCGAGTCTCCGCCTCCCCCAAAGAGTGCGAAGCTCTAACCAACAGACTAAGTAGGACAGTTGAATAGAAGGCGCATGCATAAAGATGCTGTCACGTTGGAAATGATGCTGCCGTCTAGGCAGTTGTTAATGAAAGACAAAAGGCTCGCAACTGTATAGGAAGGAGCGCGACACTGACACCCAATTAAAATAAAAACCAAAGGCCTTAACGTGTTACTTCACACTAGGACTGCCACACATACCCCCCCCTTTCTTTTCCCCCCCGAGTTACGGGAGGAAGCGAGGGAGAAGCGGACCAGCGTCCATGGACTAATCTGTGAGGGGCACGGGCAAGAACGCGGGAGGGGCATCCACTAGAGGCTCACCATCGGCCTAACCGCTTACCCCATGGTGGGGGATTGCGGTGGAGCGTGGCTCCGTTCAGCACACAAGGTGCTGCCTACCTTCACCCGACCCATGCAGCCCAGGCTGGGAGGCATATTCTTCCAAAGAGGACGGGTGGAAATAGTCCCGCAGGGCCTCGGGCTGTAAAGCCCCGCTCGCCTGCGAGAGCGTGATACTTCATGTCTTCGCAGTTCAGCACTGCAGAGAAATCTGGGGATTTGTGGGAGGTCCCTGGGTATATGAAGGGCCGGGAGGTGCATGTCTGCAGTGCACAGCGCCCTCTGGCGGAGGATAACCCATGTGTAAGTATTATAGATGGAGCAGGACTTGCTGTATGCTTAGAATATGGGCAGAGACTAACACAACCTCTTCTGCCTGGTCCGCCATGCCTGGAATGAGCTATTCAAGCGATTTCCCAAAATCTGCCTTTAAACAATGGTAATGCTAAATTGCAACAGATTTTTAACCCTCTGTTTGCAATAGAGGGAGGCCAGAAAGAACTGATATACATAGCACACGTCCTTTTTAACTTTGAGCACCTGCGCTGAGCAGGGATCTCGGCGGCCGGGAGATCCCAAATCAACGCTTTCCCCTTCCCTACTTCCTTCAAATAGCGGAAGCGGCGTGCACCTAGTCTTACAGCTGTAAGGAGAGGGCACCCCGATGCCGCTGCAGCTTTTGCCCATCCTTTCCTTGCTGCCCCTGCTCAGCCACCTGATCGTCTGCCAAACACAGCCTCGGGAAGTGGGGGGGATGCGGAGGACCCTCCAATCCGGATCTTCTCTAGCAAAATCATCCTTAGTAAAAGGGTAAAAATTAAACCCCTGCCCGAGTATTAGGTTAGGGAGAGAAGAGAGGAGAATCTGGCCTATCCCCCGTAGGGGTGTGAACTGGCAAGAATCTGGCAATATGATAGGTATCGCGATTCTGTCTCAAAAACAATATATTGCGATTTTTTTTTACATTTAATCTTAATTTAAATTTTAAGAATGACAGAGGGTCCTTGCTTCCCGGGGGGGGGGTTTAAAAAAATACCCCCAAAAATGGTGCGAGGTTCCCCTTACCGAGCATAACCAGCTAGTACCAGCTATGGGGGCTTGTAGAACAGGGCACAGGGGCCAGTTTTGGTGGCCCCTGGCCCTGCAGGCTACAAGCTGGCATAGCCTATGGCCACAGGCTCTTCTGCCCCCCCCCCCCCCGAGCTTTGGGGAGGCAGGTAATGAGGGGCTCGGGGTTTATGGCAAGTCACCCACTAGCCGCAGGTGACTTGCCAGACCCAGAGCCTTGTGAACTGGTATAGGGGTCGCATAGATCCCTTACCAGTTCACAAAGGGTTAACAATAGAAAAAAAAACACACATAGAGAAAATGTCTTTATTTAAAAAAGATCCGATGACAGATGCAGTGATCGCATGCCAGAGGAGGGGGGGGCAGGAGCGTGCTCTGCCCAGCAATAACCGGCATCTGGGAGCTGAGCCGCTGCGCCCAAAGGGGCGGGGCTACTCGTGAAGATGGCAGTGCCAATCGGGAAGGCAAGGGGAGAGGGCCTGTCGGCCTCTCTCCTGATGAGCCCTGGGGGGGATCGGAGGCCCCCCAGGTGAAGATGAGAGCTGGCCCGATTGAACAAGGGTCAGGTGTGTTTTTTTTACTTTTCATTTACTGTGGGAAGGGGGTCCGAATCGATTCTAGTATCGTTGAATCAAATATCGCGATACTTGACAGAATCAATTTTTTTCTGACACCCCTAATCCCCTGGACAGCTCCCGGGTCCCTGGCCGGCTGCCTCTGGAACTGGGAAATGGGTCTGCCCTGCACCAACCCACAGCGCCAGTATTTACAGAAATTCGTCAGTTCAGGAGCTCAAGGTCTGGCTCCTGCCCAAGGCAGGAACACAAAAATCTTGAGGCTGGAAGGAGAAGCCAAAGCTTTATTCATTCTGTTGGTCATGTGTATGCTGCATGTTGTTTCTCCACAATGAATTTTGAACAAAACAATTCAGATGCAGTTGAAGTTCAGACTTTCAGCTTTCAGCTCTCATGTACATCACCAGGAGCCATTCTTCTTTTTAAACTGGACCAAAACCCATGCCCTGCTAGATTCCCTTTCCCCTGGGGGAACCAAAATCGGGATGCCCCACTGTGTGAAGCCCGGAAACTCACCTACCTTCCGTGTCCAACGGCGTATACGCAAGCAGCAGTCGCATCCCCGCTATCCCTTTAGCAGGGCGAGTGCCGGCGCCAGGCATTTGGTAATGGCCGGCATGCTCCCTGTTAGAGGGAAGCAAGGGGAAGCGGCCACCAGCATGCTTGAATCCGCCTGCCTTAGACAAGCTCTTAGACGAAGGAGCGGATCTGAGCATGTCAATTTAGCGAGAGGCCGCACATGCGCCATAGGACCAGGGAAGGGTAAGTCAGATTGGGAAACTTGGGGGTTTTGGTGTGTTTTGGAGGTGCCCCGGAGCAAGATCCAAAACCCAGGATCAGGGTCAAAATCCTGGGTTTTGGTCCACGTTAATGCTCAGCCACTGCTCGTCCATTGTATACACACTTACCAGATCACCCGAAGCGAGTCCTGCGCTTGGCACCACAGCCTCTTCCTCCACCAGAATCAACTCAGCGGTGTATGGGAATTAAAGCTGAACAAAACCCACCCACGGCCACCCGGGAATCTAAAAGATAACAGGGCAGGCCGCTGACCAAGTCAGGCTGTGTGAAACCCCCCAGGGTGCTGGTAATACCTTTCCCGGATTCAAAGCTGCACAGAACGGCTCGCGTCCAATTTGAGCCGTCTGTCATGACTATGTAATTCTGCAAACGGATTACAGGTGATTACTCACCTGTAAAATGGGTATTATAAGTATGTCTCACACCCTGCTTCGGAAGTAGTCATTACACTTGGGTTATGTCCAGTAGAGGGCGAACTTCTGCAGAGATGACTAGAAAAAAGAAGCCCCTCCCGGCCCATAAATACCTGGGACCTCCCACACATTCCCCAGGATAAGAAAGCAGTAAGGGGACCAAGGAAAAAGTATCACCATATAGAGGATCCAATATACAACTCAGGGCGGGGCGAAGCAGGGTGTGAGACATACTTATAATACCCATTTTACAGGTGAGTAATCACAAAATGGTATTATTCTAAGTATGTCTCACACCCTGCTTCGGAAGTAGTCATTACACTTGGGACATCCAATAGCAGTGTCCAAAAAGGGTGGGAATCCCAACAGGCAAAAGTGCACAAATGAAACTACTGCAGCTTGCAGAACTTCGTGGCCAAAAACAGAATCCGCTGAGGCCCGCACATCAACCTTATAAAACTTGGAAAGGTAAGAACAGAAAACCAAGTAGCAGCAGTACAAACTAGTGCAACAGAAGCCTGGTGCTGAAAGCCCAGGAAACCCCAACAGCACGAGTAGAATGAGCAGAGATCTGAAAAGGGGGATCCCTCCCCTAGACAGTATCGGCCCCAACAATGACCAGACATATCAATTTACTAATGGTAGACTTGACGGACGCCAAACCCTACTGGGGCCCAGAGGACACAACAAAGCGTCCGTCCTACAGAATTAACCACCAAATAGTACATCACATCAACAAACACATCCAAAGAGTGCAGGTCCCTCTCCTTGTCATAGCTAGGCATAGGACACAAGGAAGGGAGAACCACATCCTGATTGATAAGGAAGGCAGAGACCACTTAAGGTAGAAAATCTGGCCTAAAACAGAAGACCACATGGTCCTGAAATCTTTCAAAGCAAGGGGCCTGAATAGACAGAGCCGCCAACTCAGAAACACATTGAACAGAATTAATAGCCACCAAAAAGGCAACCTTTTGCGAGAGAAGGAAAAGTGCAACATCCTGCATCGGCTCAAAAGGAGGCCCCTGGAGAGCCGGCAGAACAAAATACAAGTCTTAACCAAAGGGTGAAGAGCCAAAGACCTTTGAAAGAAAACCGCCAGGGAGACCTGTCCTTTCGAGGTACTAAGCTGAAAAACCAGGTCCAAACCATATGGAAGAAACTCCAAAATTCTGGGAATCGAAAACACCCTACAAGGCAAGGCCCTAGCCTCGCACCAATCATTATAGGACCGCCAAGTCCTGTAGTAGACGTTAGAGGAAGACCTCTTCCCAGCCCCAACAAGCGTCTAGATCACAGCATCAGACCAACTTTCACCTTTAAAAAAGGAGGTTTCAGCAGCCACGCCGTCAATCCAACGTTTGTAAATTGGGGCAACAAAGCTGACCTTGAGTGACCAGATCCTGAAACAGAGGCAACCAGTACCGAATGCCATCCACACGACGTCTGCGGACCACACCTGTCTTGGCCTCTTTGGAGCCACCAGAGTTGCTGGCACATCCACTAGAACCAGCATGCACACCACCCTGCCAGCCATGGAGAAGGGAGGAAACAGGTACAGGCGCCCAGATCCCTCCAGGCAAGGGACATGGCAGCCCCTGCCAGAGCCAGAGGATCCTGAGACCCAGACAAAAAAAGCAGGGAGCTTGTGGTTGTGACGGAAGGCAAAGAGATCCACCTACGGGAACCCGCACCTGTGACAAAATGGAAAGAAATACCTTGTTGTTGAGGGACCATTCCCCTCGACAAGAGGACCCCCCGACGAGGGAGTCCGCTGCCATGTTCTCCACACCTGGAATGAACACTGCCGAGATGCATGGGACATTGCTCTCGACCCATGCAAGAATCTCACAGAGGGCACTCCTACTGCGAGTCCCGCCTTGGTGATTGATGTAAGCAACCGCAGGCCGATGGTCTGATCGAACCTGACCCGGTAAGCCTTGGAGGTGAAGCGTCAAGTGCAACAGCACCAACCAGATAGCCCTCAGCTCCAAGACGGCAATGGGGGTGTTAGTCTCTAAAGGACCCCACAGCCCCTGGAACTGACGTTCCAGCTAGAAACCCCCCCCCCCAGCCCAACAGGCTGGCATCCATGATGACCTGCTCCCAACAAGGGGCCCAACAAGGTCTGCCCCTCAGAAGATTCCTCAGTTCCAGCCAGCACTGAAGAGACCGCCGAACCAGGGGAGACAGCACAAACGACTGATCCAAAGACAGAGAGCATCTGTCCCAAACCGCTAACAGATAAATATGAAGAGGTCTCATGTGAAACTGAACAAAGGGAACCACCTCAAAGGAGACCACCATCAACCCCACCAGCCTCATCCTTTGCCGGACGGACAGGCGAGGGTTGGACAGAAGAAGACGTATCAAATCTTATACCATCTGCACCTTCGACTGAGGCAGAAAACCCTCTGGTCTAAATGGTATCCAGATTCATGCCCAGAAAGAAAACCTCCCTTGACGGGGAGAAAGAAGACTTAGGGTAGATGATCACCCAACCGAACCTCTCCAGCGACGTCACCATCGTTCTGGTGTCCAGTTCCGCCTGGCTGAGAGAGGATACCGTGATGAGAATGTCAGCCAGATACGGCGCAATGCGAATGCCCTGGGCTCTGAAAGGGGCCATTACACCCGCCAACACCTTGGTGAACACCCGTGGTGCCGAGGTCAGTCCGAAGGGAACAGCCACAAACTAGCAGTGCTGATCTCCCACCACAAATCTGACAACCCGCTGACGACCTGGGAAGATCGGCACATGAGGGTAAGCGTCCATGAACGTCATAAAGTCCCCTGGACGAAGGAAATTGATGGCAGAGCGCAGAAACTCCATGCGAAATTTCTTGGTCCTGATGAACCTGTTGATAATTTTTAAAAACCAGAATGGGTCTTACGGAGCCATCCATTTTGGGCACTGTAAAATGGCTGGAATAATAGCCCCAGCATCTCTCCGAGAAGGGCACCGGGCAAATGACCTCCAAATCCAGAAGATTTTGTACTGCCAACAACAGCCCCTGCACAGCCCGGGGGTCCGAAGGAACCGGAGACCTGAGGAATCTGAGGAGGCCGGAACTCGAACTTCAGCTTGCACCCGGAAGAAACCACTTCCAGGATTCAATTGTCTGTGACCTCCCAGGACCAGACCTGGGCGAAGTGCCGTAGCCGTCCCCCCACCCGCAAGGATGAGGGCGCCCCCTCAATGTTGAGAGGGCTTGGCAACAGCCCTGGGTTTGGCACCCCAGGCAGTTCCGAGGTGGGCACGTCCTCTGCCCCTACCCCAGGAGTCAACTCTGAACGCAGAGTAAGCAACTCCCCTGCTTGCTCGAGAGCCACGAAAGGAAGGAGCAAAGGAGCCTGCACCCCGAAAGGAGCGGTGTTACGTTTTGCGTTGTGGCAGCCACCAAGAACAATTAATCTCCAAACAGCCGCATACCCAAGAAGGGTAGCCCTGCAAGCGCCTTCTTAGCCGCCATCTCAGCCGCCATCTCAGCCGCCCATTGCGTATAGCCAAAAGCGAGGCCGAGGGTCTACTACACATGCATAGTGTATCGACCAAGCCGATAAGACAAATATCATAAACAAATCACACCTCGTAAGTGCTGCAAACACATCACTAGCAGGGTCAAGATGGGGACCATTCAACAGGCCCCTAATTACAGATCTGGTAGCTACGGCCGTGAGAGCTGAAGCACAAACAGGGTGCAGGGCCGAGCCCACACCGGCAAAGGCGTGTGACGCCATTTGATCAAGACGACGGTCCTCACCATCCTACGCGTGGTGGAGTCTGGTGAATGCACAACCAATGTGTTGGCAACCCCAGAATCGAGCGTACTTCAGGGGGTGACGACCAGCGCTTCACCGTGACCACCAGGAAGGGATACTTCCTATCCCAACCCCCCCGGCTGGACCTTTTCCATTCCTAAAGAATCAATTAGTCAAAATACTTCTGATCAAGAAACACAAGGCGAGCCATAGTGGCCTCCAACAAATTTCCCCTTCTGCGGGGGGAGGGGCCTCCGCAGAAGGGGAAATAGCAAGAACCTCAAACATATGGACCAGAAGTCTGAGGGTATCCGCAGTATCCCCACGCTCCTGCCCAGCATCAACATCAAAGAACTGCTGATCATCAGAGCCTACAGCGTCCTGAAAACAATCCTCCGTCTTCAAACAGGGAATAAGCAGACCAAGTGAACGGGTCATAATCATAATAATCAAAGGCCGGTGCAACCGGCACCAAATGCCGTCTCTTAGCTGGGGCCTACCTGGCCGCAAAGCTAGCAATCATCCTCTCAATGTCAGCAATAAGCACATACATCAAGTTGCGACTGCCCACTAATGACAGTGTCACATGGGGTCAAAGCCAGGCGTGGGGGTGAAAGCTATGAGGCCAGCGGCGCTGATCCAGATGCCAGGGGCCCGGATTGCCGCTCAATGGCCCGCTGTGCACATAGTATACAAATAAGCACATTATCCCCCGCAAGGGATACCCCACAAACCACAACTGCCGGGGTGGCCCCAAAGGGATCCCGAGCCTGGTATCCTGGGAAGCCTCCATAAGGTGATTTTTTATGGTAGTCGCAATGACCAGAGGGAATTACGCTAATAAGCTACCCGGGATGCCCCTTAATGTCCGTTAGTGGGAGGATTTGTGTATGACAAGGAATAGACCCCAATTGGAATGAGGGACCTAAGTGCCCAGGAAAAAAACCCCTTATTATCATGAAAGACACAATATAAGGTACCATAAAAATCACACCAAGCGCCATATACATATGAAAGCATGCATGCTCCGATAATATATAAAATATATCTTATACAGTCAGCATATAGTACAAGAAAAACACCTTCCATGAGCTGAGAGCCCCTAATGGGTTAACAGCAGTGTACAACAAACATGAACAGGCCCCGCAGGGCACTCACAGAGAACCGGAGGAATGACTCATCCTCTCAATGTCGGAGCAGCAGAGAGAAGCGCGTGGCACTGCCCCCTCCCAACCATGGCTAGAGACAGCGGTACCCAGCCATTGGCTGAGGACCGCAAAGGGCGCCAGGAGGAGGGGGGCGGGCCGCAACCAGCGCGCCGAGCGCCCGGCCCCTCTCCTGACTGAGGTGAAGAGAAAGAATGGCCGCGCTCCCAGCCATGCTGCGGAGCCAGCCCGTTCATTAGGGAGCCAGCCCGCCGCCGCTGAGAGCAACAGCCGTGCGGGCCTGGCTGAAAACAAGTGCGCACAATCATACACGCACACACACACTGGCCCCAATACAGCAGGAGAGTCTTCGTTTAGCAAAACAACCACGCTCCACAAAATGGAGGTACAGGTCCACCCCCCTATAATCCAAGACGGGGAGTGACGGAGGGGGGGTCCCAAAACTACCTAAGGAAGTGCAGGGACAATAAACGGACAGGGCATCCCATACCAGGATCACGAACCTGGCGGCCGCCTACCCTTTGTATAGGGTCTCACGGAGGAGCATAGATCCTATACAGTACACCTCTAAGGTGTAACCTACCCTTACCCGGACTCACAGCCAAGGCTGGGAGGCATAGGGACTAAGAATAAAAGTCCAGGCAGAAATAGGGACAAGTGGCCGGGTGTAAACCCGGCTTACCTGCAAAGGAAAGATAGCCAGCCATCTTCTTGACATGCTTCACCGTCTGCAGAGACTTATCTGGGGAATGTGTGGGAGGTCCCAGGTATTTATGGGCCGGGAGGGGCTTCTTTTTTCTAGTCATCTCTGCAGAAGTTCGCCCTCTACTGGACATAACCCAAGTGTAATGACTACTTCCGAAGCAGGATGTGAGACATACTTAGAATAATGCAGCCGCCTGCATTTACATTGGCGAGGGAGCCTGGAAGAAGGTAAAAAGTTGATGAAGGTGAATGTTGCAGCGTCCCTGGGGAACGGGGCTTTCGCACAGTGGGAGATCCTGATCCTGGGGAAATGCCAGCAGCCGGTCCTGGAATCTTTTAGATTCAAGGGCTGTGCTGCAAGTGTTGTCTTCCGCTTAAAGTACTTGGCTGCAATATGTTTTGAACCAGTTCTAAATGTTTCCTTTTTTCTAAGGGTTATATGGCTCCTACAATACACCTACACTATTTACTCTGAATGGGAAGGTTGGGGACCTCTGCTTTAACGTGACTGTAAAGGCAAAACAAAAAAAATAGAAATAAACAGTGGCTTACCTTACCAAACATTCCTCCAGCGCTGTCATTTGTCTCAGCTCCTTGAATTAGGAAATCCCCTTCCTCACTCAGGGCTCCAACCACACCCGCCGATGTGATCCATCAATCAGTGCTGAGGCTCCAATAACCGAACCATGCCCCTCCCCTCTGGCTTGAATGGCTTTATGCCATGAAGCCCAACTAACCCCTCCCTCCCACCTCCCTTCCCTGCCCCATCAAGCAGCTGCACCCGATGCCCCCTCTCAACTTCTGACACCTGGTGGGGAAGGAGGAGACCCCACGAGCACAGTGTACAATCCTGGGGGAGACTAACTGCTGCGCCCAATGCCTCCCCTCCTCCGCCTCGGACACCCACAGTGGGAAAGAAGGAACATGGTTTCCCAGGAGAGAGCAAAAGCGCCAGTGAACGAGGTCTGTCACATGCTCCCCCTCCCTTACCTACACACACTGCAGGAGGGGGGGTGAGGATCCCCCATTCAGTCTGTATGCTGTATTGTGTGGGGGGCTCAAATGCTCCCCCAGAACCAAGGCCTATGCGGCTGCACTGCAACACTACAATACACACACTCCCAAAGCACATGCACGCATTCCCAAATCGCATACACGCACACTCCCAAAGCACCTTGGGAGTGCGCACATGTGCTATTGGGATTGCAGCCTTGTGTGTCTCGAGTGCTGGTCTAGGCTCCAAAGTCGCCTAGCAACAGGGGGAGAGGGGGGAGAAGCACAGCCAGGATGTTTGAAGCAAGTTCTGGGAATCTTACAGACCCTGCCCATTATTCTTTAGTATTATACAACATCACAGATCTAAAGGCCACACCCACTTTTTCACAAGATAAATCATGAGGTGAAAATGTAAACCTTTAATATCACTTTAAAAGAGGAGCAACAGACTTCCGGGGGCGGAGCCAACGAAGATGGCCGCATTTTAGCACGCTCCTCCACATGCTCCTAGCATCGATTGTAATCCTCAATGCCGGAGCCTTGGAGCACGTTTGTGAGAGGGGGCAAACATCAGTGCTACCGTCTGGATTTACGGGAGACCCCCCTTTCATGATTCCCCGGAGTCCCTGCCCGCATTTGCGAAACCCACGTGGCGCCTGGCGCGCCGAAGGTAAGGGGAGGTAAAACAGCTACTGCTCGAGATCCCCCTACCTCTTTACCTACCTGCGATTGTTCGAGCCTGCTGGGGTGCGCCGGAGGCTACGGGAGATCTGTTGTTGGTGAGCCGGCCACTGTGTCAGCGTCGGCCTTGGCACCGGAGGAGCGGTGGACATCGCCTCTGTTACGGGTGGTGAGGGGGCGGACATTCTGTGCTTCCTGCCCTGCGTGGCCCCCTGAGAGAGCCGTGCAGCTGGAGTGCGGGCGACGGCGGGAACGAGACTGGAGGCTGGCGGTCGAGGCGGGGGTGAGTGGAAATGACCCGGTGGGACCCCTTGCGCTTTCTTGCCTATCCTCCCTGCCTGTCGGCATGAAGCGGGGGAGCGAGTGGTGGAGCGCGGTGCCCGGCTCCTCGTGTACCCCCCCTCCCCGCCCCACAGCGAGTCAGCCGGTGAGAGAGGCGGGCAGCCATCAGCGTCGGGCATCGGAGGGCAGCCCTTCCCACTAACTGTGGCCCTGACACCGGAGGAGCGGCGGGCATCACCCCTATAGCGCCTGCTGGAGCGGCGGTCATCGTCACGCCCTGCACTGTGACATCCCCTGATGGAGCAGTGTTGCCAATGTGTGAGTGGGGACGGGAGCGGGCTTGAGTGGTGAGGGTCTGCGGGACCCTCGGTACACTCTGAGTGACCCCCCCCCCCGCCCGGCACGGGTGAAGCGCGACAGAGGGCTGTGGAGTGTGACACTTGATTCTCTGTGGATCCCCCCTCGAGGCGTGCTTCCCTCTACCAGCAAGAGAGGTAGGAAAGAAAGGTGTACAGTGACCTGCCTCCTTGTCTCACTATAACTGAGCTGCGCTAACACCTGCGCGCCACACCGCCGGATATACCCCACAGTAACTGTGCAGCACTGAGGCAATTGATCAGCCAACTCTGAGGGGCCAGATCGTTGGCTGGAGGCGGGGACTGCTCCCCTGGCTGCGAGACCTGTCTGCCCCCCCCTGCTTGGATCACCGCCCTCACTTCAAAGCAGTAGGGCCCCCCCCCCCCCCCAACGCTCTGCCCACCCGGCCATTTTTGAGTCTGGTGAAGACACCATTTCCGCATCCTCCCTTGTCCTCCTTTCTCCCTGCGGCCGTGGCCGCCATCCCTGTGTCCATCGGAGTGGCCCCTGAGGTTCCCCTTAGGTTGGATCTCATATTATATTATTGTATATAGTTAATTATTTACTGTATTTCAAATCTGTAAATATCATCGGCAAATTTCTGCACAGAGCACTGGCTCACTGCTTCAAGCAGGAAAAATCTGTGTAAAACCTGTTGCTGGGAGAGCCGAGTGCAGTTCACCTCTCATCTCATTGAGGGCGAGGTGCCTGTCCTCTGCTGCCACCTGCTGGCCAGTTGGTAGATTGCTCTTCTTTTGCCTTTCTTTTATAATCCTTGCAATTTGCCAATACCTGTATCTTTGTTCATAGTGTCTAAAACTGTTTAGAAGGGCTTGAACCGCTACTTGGTGAGATAATAGCAATAATTTGCCCTTTTGTCTACAAAGTCTCCATCTTTGATACTCCCTGTAATTTGGCAGTGCTCATATTTTTATTCACAATGTCTCAAGCGACCAGAAAGGGTTTAGACCGTTATCTAGAGAAACAGCAATCTGCAAATACTACAAAAGCTGACAGGACCAAGTCAAAACAGACCCAAAGTAGTCAGAAAAACAACAACACCCAGGGATCGCCCCCCAGCTCCCCATTAACCCCTGACTTGCACGGGGACTCGATCCCAGACACACCCTTGGAACAAGGAGGGAAAATTCATAGCTCAGGCAGTCTTGGCTCAGATTACCCCTTACTTGGACAAACGATTTGATTCTCTGCAGGATGCCATTGCCAATTCCATGACCCAGATCACATCTAATACCACGAGGGTCACAGAATTGGAGCAAAGGGTCAGTGATTTGGAGGATAAACTAGATCTTCTCCAAACCAGAGCCTCTGCTCAGGAAATGATTATTTCATCTTTAAATGAAAAGCATGAGGATCTGGAAAACAGGAGTAGGAGATCAAACCTCCGTTTTATAGGAATTCCGGAGTCGTACAAGACTACCGCGTCCCTGACCAAGTTCCTCACACATGACCTTATGCTCGCCCTTGGCCTCCGGACCACTGACTCTAGACATGTTGAACGGGCGCACAGGTTGGGCCAGGAGAGGCAGTCGGTTAGCGCAAGACGCCCTAGGCCGGTGATAGCCAAGTACTTTCATTATGCAGATAAAGAGGCGATCCTCGCAGCCTTCAGAAAGCAGAAAGAACTGATGGTGGAAGGGCACAGAATCCTGATATTTCAGGACTTCTCAGCCGCAGTCGCACAGAAAAGACGAGAATTCGCCCCGGTGTGCAAGTACTTGGCTGACACGGGAATACGGTTCGCCCTCTTATACCCTGCTAAATTGCGGCTGCTAATAAATGGAGAGCCGAGAATATTTGAAAACCCGACTCAGGCCAAAAAGGAGCTACTGCCGATTTCTAGTCAGGAGAAGCCCACTTGACGTACCCTAGTATCACACTTACGTTTAACAGTTCCAACGTTAGTACGCCATTTTGGGAATTGAGCATAACCCCTATTAGACCACCTTTGAACCACTATGACTTTGGAAAAGTTTTGTTGTTGGTGCACGGAGATGGTCGTGCAGCCACTGGCTCTGCTGCACGATCCTCTCTGTCCTTAATGTTTAATGTTTGTTACTTGTTTATAGAATTGATTACTCAGGTTTCTCCCTCTGATCTCGAGGGAAAAGGTTATATGATGGAAAAAGGAAAATGGAGGGGAGTGACAGGAACGTTGCAATGGAATAGCATTGGTAATTGGTTATACAGCAGAGGTCACATCGTCTCCCAACTAGGAGACGATGCTTTTAACTGTCTGTTACTGGTCCGCGGAATACAATAGGGAGGGTGCCTGGGACAGCCCCCCCCTGTTTACACTGATTTTCTGGGCTTTTTAAAGTTTGACAGCGCTACCCATCCTAGATGAGTCCGGCAAATGAGCGGTCCGGCCACCCTAAATCCCATTTAAAATTGTTTTCCTGGAATGTGGGAGGGCTTAACCACCATCTCAAACGTAGGAAAATCTTACAACACCTGAGCCACCACGCTGCTGATATAGTCCTTTTACAGGAAACGCACTGGAAGGAGGGAGAGGAGTGCAACTTGAGAGCACCCTGGATTAATGAGGTGATTGCCACGACATTTAAAAAAAAAGCAGAGGGGAGTTGCGATCTTGTTAAATAAATCACTTAGATACACAATTCTGGAATCAGTCATTGACCCCCAGAGCAGATACATCATACTGAAGTTAGAGGTTTCGGGGCAAGAGTATACCTTGGTGAACGTCTACGCTCCCAACACCCCGAACCTCCCCTTCTTTGTTGACTTAACACAACAACTACATGACTATCAGGATACAAAATTGATCGTGGCAGGCGATTTTAACATAGTGACAGATCCTACACAGGACAAATCTAGTCCCACTGTAAGGGACGGTAGGGGACTCACAACACCATTTAAACACATCTATGACTATCTGCCCCTGGTGGATCCCTGGAGACTCCTTAACCCCTCGGCGAGGGAGTATACATATTACTCCAAGGCTCATAAATCCCTGTCTAGGATTGACCATATCTTAACGCATGAATCCCTTCTCTCGGAGGTCATGGAGGCAGAGATCAAGCCGATTGCACTCTCGGACCACGCACCGATCGTGATCTCCCTCTTACTGGAGGTCCCCCAGTGCAGGTCCACGTTTTGGCGCTTCCCTACGTACTTAGCAGGCTTGGATGGCTTCCGGGAGTTCCTGAGAGGAACTTGGGAAAAGGATGACAATATCCAACACATAACAGAACCCGTACTATTCTGGGAGGCGGCAAAGGTAGTTATCAGGGGTCATATTGTAGACTTCGCTTCTCGAAGAAAAAAAAGCATTGAAAACGAGACCTAAAGAGCTTTACGATGCGGTCTCGGAGTCGTATAGAGCTTATTTACAACTCAACACTGAAGCCGCAAAACAACAATGGTTGGAGGCCTCACTTATACTAGATACCTTCCTTAGTGCAGAGGCAAAGAAATCAAACTTTTTTCAGAGACAAATACTATAGATTTGGCAACAGGTCTGGTAAGCTCTTAGCAACAATGACTAACCCCTCAGGCCCTAGAAGACACATTGCTGCCATCAAAAAGACAGCCTCTGAACAAAATTACACTAGGACCTCTGAGATAGTCAAATCATTTGAAGATTACTACAGAGGCGTCTACACTTCTGCACTGCCGGACCACTCGCTAGTGAACCCTTTCCTCCAGCGGGCAGAACTGGAGAAGCTGTCTGATTCCCAGAGAGGGCTGTTGGAGGGCCCGGTTACGGAGAGGGAGGTCACGTGGGCAATCCGGCAGCTAAAAAATTGCAAGACCCCGGGGCCCGATGGCTACACGGGAGAATTTTATAAGATATTAGGCCCTTTTATTACCCTAATTTTACAGGACTTGTTTAACACAATCCTTCAGAAGGAAGTCGAAATGCCATATTTCACTGAAGCATACACTACCTTAATTTTAAAACCCCAGAAAGACCCTTTGTCACATTCTTCCTATAGACCCATCTCCCTATTGAACAACGATTACAAACTTTTAGCTAAAATAATGGCGGAGAGGCTACAATCGATTCTCCCGTCCCTACTTAGCGAGCATCAGTTGGGCTTCGTCCGCAACAAACACATTACGTTGGGCATACGGACAGCTATCGCAGCTACCGTTGCCGGCAAGAACTCCGGGGGAATACTGCTTAGCCTAGATGCCGAAAAGGCATTCGATAAGGTGGAGTGGCCATGGCTGCTGGGTGTCCTGGAGAGAAGGGGGTTCGGAGGGCGCTTTCTACATTATATCCGATTCATTTATAACAACTCACGAACCTCTCTATTGATCAATGGGGAGAGATCACGGGAGGTGCGCCCGGCTAGGGGCACGAGACAGGGATGCCCGCTCTCACCCCTTATGTTTAACCTGGCTTTGGACCCACTGTTGAGAGCCTTAGAGGCGGAACCGGAGTTTTATGGCATTGGAGTTGGATCCTCGTCAGTGAAGCTAACGGCGTTCGCAGATGATCTGATCTTGTTTATATTTAACCCGAGATCGGCCTTACCTAAGATCTTGCAATTGATAGACACGTTTGGCCAGGTATTGGGCTATTCTATAAATCTGAACAAGTCGATGGCTATGTTTTTGGGATCTAGTACTAGGCCACGGTGGAGTGATAGATATCCCTTTTCATGGAGCGGGAGCTCCCTGAGATATTTGGGAGCGCTCATTCCGAAAAACCCCCTGGAGTTGTACTCCTGCAATTGCAGGCCTGGGAAGGGTCACGTTGCAACAAGAGGTTAGGAACGCAGGGGTGAACCTCCCAGACATCGAAAAATATAATCAGGCGGCTCTCCTGTGTGTCTTGAGAGACTGGGTGGGGAACCGTAAAGCACATACCAACTCGGACTGGGACCAGGCCCTATTAGGTACCACGAGCTTGACCTTCATGATTTACCAACACAAGCATCTCTTGCCCCCGCAGGTGACACAAAACCCCCTGCTATTTACAATCTGGAAGGTATGGCAAACTATCCGCAAAGAGAGAAAGCTGAGCTCGCACTCCTCTCTGCTTTTGCCGCTGGCTGGAAATCCAGACCTCGGCCTGAGCGACGCGGCTCTCATATATGAGCACTGGCGTAAGTCGGGCATCACCTCAATTTCTGCCTTGGTGAACAAAGATCAGAAGAAAATTCTGTCTTATGAGGCAATGAGTCATTTATATCCCAGTGTGACCCTCTGGGTGTTCTCCTTTATCCAAGACACTTCCTACACTAGAAAAATAGTCAGTCGCCTTTCTGACCTTGATTGGTCCAATGAGGTGGACTCCCTCTTACAAGATCCTCCACCAAGTAAGGGAGCTATTTCCATGTATTATGCTATGTTGAGGAAAAAACTTGATTGGAGTGGGCAGAAAACGGGAATGATAAAGTGGACTCGGCATTTCCCTGACCTCACGTGTGACCAGATCCTGAAATCTTATAATTATTCTTGGTCTACTCTATCAGCATCAACATATAGAGAGATGCTTCTTAGGCAGTTCCATTATAACTGTTTCCCCGCTCCGATCTTTCCGCATGGGCTTATCTGAATCCCCACATTGCTTGAAGTGCAATGCGGAATCAGCGGACCTCTTTCATAACTTATGGGAGTGCCCTGTGATCAGAAAGTTCTGGAGACAGGTATCTCAATACACATCTCAGAACCTGGTAAACTTCGCATCCCCCTCACCGGAATGGGCAATTTTCGAGGAGCTTATGTTAGAGGGTGTAAGAGTCTCACAGGGGACTAGAAGGCTGCTATTGATTATATCCGCGGTCGCACGCAAAACTATTTTGCAGGCCTGGATTCACCTCGAACCGCCCCAATTTAAAGTCTTTTTGGGGAAATTACAACAGTTCTTTAAATTCGACTGGGTAGATGTGACCTCCCAAAAGGAAACAAAAGTTGAGTCCTTCTTCGCCACCTGGGAGAGCTTTATCAATCTCTTGACCCCGGAAGTCCGAGCTAAAATACACAACGCTTTCGGGGGCACTGAATGGTACCTCAGAAGACTGGTGGAGGGAGATCCACCAATTATATTAGGTTAGGAGGTGGAGTCCCTCACATATTTTGTTAGACTCGCAAGCGCCGGGGCCCTTGTAATATCCAGGGGAATTATTGTTGACACTCTTTGGGATGGCCTCCATGGAATAAACTGGGGTGGGACTGCTTGAACGTATGTCAAACTATAAGTTTGACCAGTAAAAATGCTGTAACCAATGTCTATCTGCTGTAATCAATGTTTATTTGCTACCTTGCTTATTGTCTGTGATCTGTATGACTGTAATTTCCCTGTCCTCAATAAAAAAGTTTTTGAATTAAAAGAGGAGCAACACCCCTTTCAAATCTATAGGACACTTGGGGGTTGCTCTACCCCTTTATCCTGAATTGGGATAAGGTAAGAATACTCACTTTCCTGGGGGCTTCACACACAGGTCATTCCAAAACAGGATGCTTCAGAAAATCAGGTGAGTGAAACTTTTTGGTTTTGGTTCACTTTAAAGTTTCAATAATGGGGTCACTCCAGGGCTGGAATGGAGCACTTTGGACCCACCAGAGGAGATCATTCTTGGGGCCCACCAGATGAAATTATCATTGGGGTCCACCAGAGGCAATTATTATTGGGGCCACTAGAAGAAATGATCATTGGGGCATACTAGAAGAAATGATCATTGGGGCATACTAGAAGATATGATCATTGGGGCATACTAGAAGAAATGATCAATGGGGCATACTAGAAGAAATGATCAATGGGGAATACTAGAAGAAATGATCATTGGGGCATACTAGAAGAAATGATCATTGATCATTGGGGAATACTAGAAGAAATGATCATTGGGGCATACTAAAAGAAATGATCATTGGGGCATACTAGAAGAAATGATCATTGGGGCCTACTAGAAGAAATGATCACTGGGGCCTACTAGAAGAAATGATCACTGGGGCCTACTAGAAGAAATGATCACTGGGGCATACTAGAAGAAATGATCATTGGGGCATACTAGAAGAAATGATCATTGGGGCCTACTAGAAGAAATGATCATTGGGGCCTACTAGAAGAAATGATCACTGGGGCATACTAGAAGAAATGATCATTGGGGCATACTAGAAGAAATGATCATTGGGGCATACTAGAAGAAAATACAGTTTTGTGAGTACTCACCTTTAAAACGGGTATTATGAGTGTGCCATACACTCCACTTCGATCTTCATGACATGTGGGTAATCTCCAGTAGAGGGCGAACTTCTGCAGAGATGAATATGCAAAAAAAGAAAGCCCCTCCCCGTCCATATATACCTGGGACCTCCCACCAATTCCCCAGTGTAAAAAAGCAGTAAGGGGACCAGGAAGAACCAATTATAACCTTAACAATCAAAACCAATGGTTCACCATATAAAAGCCCCAGAATACCGGAAAAAAGGGTGGGGCGAAGTGGAGTGTATGGCACACTCATAATACCCGTTTTAAAGGTGAGTACTCACAAAACGGTATTATTCTAAGTGTGCCATACACTCCACTTCGATCTTCATGACATGTGGGACATCCAATAGCAGTGTCCGTCATGGGTGGGAACCAGAAACAGAAAAGAATGTACCAACTCAAACCACTGCAGCTTGCAGGACCTTGCGGCCAAAAACAGCATCTGCTGAAGCCCGCACATCAACCTTGTAAAACTTGGAAAAAGTATGAACGGAAGACCAAGTAGCAGCCTTACAAACTTGTTCAACAGAAGCCTGGTGCTGAAAAGCGCAGGACGCACCAACAGCAGCAAGTGGGTGTAAGGCAAAAGACCTCTGGAAGAAAACCGAAAGAGCAGAAACCTGTCCTTTCAAAGTACTAAGCTGGAACCCAAGATCCAGATTATGCTGAAGAAACTCCAAAATCCTGGATCTCGAAAACACCCTGCAAGGCAAGGCCCTAGCCTCACACCAATCAATATAGGACCTCCAAGTCCTATAATAAATGCCAGAGGAGGACCGCTTCCTAGCCCTAATCAGGGTCTGAACAACAGCCTCAGACAAACCTTCCTCTTTCAAGATGAAGGTTTCAGCAGCCAAGCCGTCAAAGCCAGTGTTTGTAAATTGGGGTAAAGTAGATGGCCCTGAGATAGCAGGTCCGGCAGAAAGGGAAGCCGGTACTGGTCTACAGCCATCCTTACGACGTCTGCATTCCAAACCCTTCTTGGCCACCTTGGAGCCACCAGAATCGCTGGCGCCCCTTCTAGAACCAGTTTGCGAACTACCTTGCCCAGCAATGAGACAGGTGGAAACAGGTACAGAAAACCCAGGTCCTTCCAAGCCAGTGACAAGGCATCCACTGCCAGAGACAGAGGATCCTGAGAAAGAGACACAAAGGCCAGAAGTTTGTGATTGTGCCTCGAGGCAAAGAGATCCACCTCCGGAGTCCCCCACTTGCGGCAAAGATCCAGAAAAAACCTTGGGGTTGAGAGACCACTCTCCGTGGCGAGAGGATCCCCTGCTCAGGGAATCCGCCTCCGTGTTCTCCACTCCCGGAATGTAGACTGCCGAGAGGAAAGGGACATTGCTCTCCGCCCAGTGCAGGATCAGAGAGACTTCCCTGAGGGCACTCCTGCTGCGAGTCCCTCCTTGGTGATTTATGTAAGCTACTGCAGTTCGGATGTCCGAACAAACCTGAACCGGAAGACCCCGTAAATGTGGGGTCAGCCGAGCCAGAACCAGCCGAATGGCTCTGAGCTCCAATACATTGATGGGGGTGTGAGCCTCCTGGGGACCCCACACCCCGCTGAACTGATGACTCTTCCAATAACCTCCCCAGCCCGACAGGCTGGCGTCCGTGGTAACCGTCTCCCAACAAGGGACCATAAAGGATCTCCCCTTCACCAGATTGCTCGAGTCCAGCCACCACCGAAAGGACTGCCGAACCCTGGAAGACATCCTGAAAGGTTGATCCAATGACTGTGGGCACCTGTCCCAATACGTCAATAGGTGAAGTTGAAGAGATCTCATGTGAAACTGTGCAAACGGTACCGCCTCGAAGGATGATCCCATCAAACCCACCAGTTTCATCCCCTGTCGGATAGAGGGACAAGGACTGGCTAGAAGAAGGCGGATCAGGCCCTGAGCCCCTGCACCTTGGCCTGGGGCTGAAACACTCTGGCCCGAATGGTATCCAGATTCATGCCTAGGAATGAAATCACACGAGACGGGGAGAGAGAAGAGTTGGTGTGGTTGATCACCCACCCGAACCTTTCCAGGGTCGACACCACCTGGTGGGTGTCCAGCTCCGCCTGATGGAGGGAAGAAACTGATAAACAGATCGTCCAGATAAGGCACAATGCCAATGCCCTGAGATCTGAGCAGAGCCAATATGCCCGCCAAAACCTTGGTGAAGACCCCCGCTGCCGAGGTCAGACCGAAGGGAAGGGCTACAAACTGATAATGTTTATCCTCCACCGCAAATCGGAGGAATCTCTGATGTGCCTGAAAAATCAGAACATGCAGATACGCATTCCTGATGTCTATGGATGTCATAAAATCCCCTTGGCGAAGGAAATTGATAGCCGAGCGCAGAGTCTCCATGCGGAACTTTTTGGCTCTGAGAAATCTGTTGAGAACCTTGAGATCTAGAATGGGTCTCACCGAACCCTCCTTTTTGGGAACCGTGAAAAGGTTGGAGTAGAAACCCCTGCCTGTCTCTGACAGAGGCACCGGGCATATAACCCCCATGTCCAGAAGATTTTTTACTGCTAACAGGAGCCCCTGTGCAGCCTGAGGGTCTGAGGGCACCCGAGACCTCAAGAATCTTGGGGGCAGCCAGAACTCGAACTCCAGTTTGTACCCGGAGGAGACCACTTCCAAGATCCAATTGTCTGTGACCTCCCGGGCCCAGACCTGGAAGAAGAGCCCCTTCGTTGCTGAGCCGGTTTAACGGCAGGCTTGGAACCCCAGGCAGGCGCGGGACGTGCCCGCCCTCTGCCTCTGTTCCAGGACGAGCCCCTGACACCTGAGAAGGCCAAACCCCTAGTCGCTCTGGCCCCTCGAAAGGAAGGAGTGAACGAGCCCGCCCCCCGAAAGGCAACAGCATCCAATTTATCTCCAAACAGCCGCAAACCCAAGAAGGGAAGAGCTGTGAGCGATTTCTTGGTTCCAACGTCCGCTGTCCACTGGCAGAGCCAGACCAATCTGCGCATAGCCACTAGTAAGGCTGACGTTCTACTACACAACGACGATAGAGTCTTCCATCGCAGCCATGACAAAATCCATGAACAATTCGCACTTCTTAAGAATAGCGAACTCAGCACCAGCTGGATCAAACTGAGCGTTATTCAGCCAGTCCCTGATAAGAGACCTGGTAGCTCAATATCCAACACCTCCAATAAATGTGACAAAACATTGGCCGTATCCACGGCATCCCCCAGCGCCTGTCTGGCATTGGAATTCCCAGGCTGACCATAGTCAGCCTCTGAATCCTGATACAATTCCCCCTCCTCTAATGGGGAATAATCAGACAAATCAGCGAACTCGTCGTCAATATCCCACAATGGCTGGGCCGACGACCAACGTCTCTTTTTAGCCTGGGCCTTCTTGCCCACCGTGCTAGCAATCATTTTCTCGATGCTGGCCAACCAAGCCCAAACATGAGAAAGCGACTCCCCACTGGTACCAACGTCACTTGGGGTACAGATCAGGTGGGGAGGGAAAGGCGATGAAGCGGGAGGAGCTGACCCAGAAGGCTGGGTACCAGACTGCCGCGTTATGGCCTTTTGTGCGCATGGTATACAAATCAGCACATTCTCCCCCGTAACGGATACCCCGCACCCCACACATGGCCCGGATTGTCCCAAAGGAATCCCGGGCCCGGTATCCTGCGGAGCCTCCATATGGTGAATTTTGTGGTCAGTCGCAAGACCGCAGGGAATTACGCATAAGTAACCCGGGATGCCACTTACAAGTCCCGGTGGGAGGATTTTTGGGTGGACAATTTTTATAACTAGGGACCCCAGGACCAGGAGGGACCCCTTAATATGCACATATACAGGGCAACCTGTAACACACCAAATAAGCAACATAAGCCACACAAATGGAAATATATATCTATACCACAACCCAGCCAAACAGTGCAATTAAGGCACAAGCACACACACACGATTGAGACCATAAGGCCCTTACCACCCCGCTGTGCAAAGCGGCCTGCCAGAGAAGATGGCCTCCACGCAGCCTCGTGCCTGAGGAGGGAGCGCAGAACGCGCGTTTGCCAAGGCCACGCCCCCGGTAATAGGGCAGTAATAGGGCTAATAGAAGGCCCGGCTTACCTGTAAGTAAAGAAGTCTTCATCTTCTGTCTTGTCGCCTTCCCTGCAGAGAAGGAACTGGGGAATTGGTGGGAGGTCCCAGGTATATATGGACCGGGAGGGGCTTTCTTTTTTTGCATATTCATCTCTGCAGAAGTTCGCCCTTTACTGGAGATTACCCACATGTCATGAAGATCGAAGTGGAGTGTATGGCACACTTAGAATATGATCATTGGAGCATACTAGAAGAAATGATCATTGGGGCCACTAAAAGAATTGATAATTGGGCCACTAAAAGAATTGATCATTGGGGCATACTAGAAGAAATGATCATTGGGGCCACTAGAAGAAATGATCATTGAGGCATACTAGAAGAAATGATCATTGGGGCATACTAGAAGAAATGATCATTGGGGCTGTGAGGAATGGGGCAAATATTACATTGCATTTTATCGCTGATACCGGTATCCCCCTTTAAGATTCTCCCTTCTTAGCAAATGTCTGCCATTACAAGGCCAGCAGGAAAAGGAAGTCCATATAGGGGCAGGAGGTTCTGACACTTCAGAACAGGCAGTTTGAGCTTCAAAGCCCCCCCCTGCTGCTTTCCTGCTGCCCTCCTAACACCTTACTGAGGCACAGAGGAGTCTGCTTGCTTCTTCCCAGGAAAGGTGTGATAGCCTGGTGCTTCAAAGGAATGATTCAGGATCTGTGTCTGGGAGGGGGTGGGGGGTGAGCCCTGCTTAAAGGTAGGGTAAGGAGATAAGAACATCGTCATTCTCTGGATAGGGGTCTCGCTGCAGCGTACTGGAGGTGTCCAAAATTATCTGTAGGCTCTTCACTTACCTCTTGTGGGAGCTCCCCCATCATCACTACTCTGCAACTGCATATTAAGGTAACTGACTATTGTTTCTCTATGTAACTCACTCTACCCTGTAACCTTCTGAGAACAGCATTTTTGTATCATTTCATATTCCATCATAGCCAAATGTTTGTTATCACTGCCTAGTGTGCTTATAGCATTAAAACTTATTTTAACTTGAGCCATCTGTTTGCCTTAAACCAAGAATCTATGTGTCCTGCCCATTATTCTTAGTATTATACAACGTCACAGATCTAAAGGCCACACCAACTTTTTTCAAAAGATAAATCATGAGGTGAAAATGTAAACCTTTAATATCACTTTAAAGAGGAGCAACACCCCTTTCAAATCTATAGGACACTTGGGAGTTGCTCTACCCCTTTATCCTGAATTGGGATAAGGTAAGAATAATCACTTTCCTGGGGGCTTCACACACAGGGTCATTCCAAAATAGGATGCTTTTGGTTTTGGTTCACTTTAAAGTTTCAATAATGGGGTCACTCATGGGCTGGAATGGAGCACTTTGGACCCACCAGAGGAGATCATTCTTGGAGGCCACCAGATGAAATCATTGGGGTCCACCAGAGGCAATTATCATTGGGGCATACTAGAAGAAATGATCATTGGGGCATACTAGAAGAAATGATCATTGGGGCATACTAGAAGAAATGATCAATGGGGCATACTAGAAGAAATGATCAATGGGGCATACTAGAAGAAATGATCATTGGGGCCACTAAAAGAAATGATCACTGGGGCATACTAGAAGAAATGATCATTGGGGCATACTAGAAGAAATGATCATTGGGGCATACTAGAAGAAATGATCATTGGGGCATACTAGAAGAAATGATCATTGGGGCATACTAGAAGAAATGATCATTGGGGCATACTAGAAGAAATGATCATTGATCATTGGGGCCACTAGAAGAAATGATCATTGATCATTGGGGCCACTAGAAGAAATGATCATTTGGGCATACTAGAAGAAATGATCATTTGGGCATACTAGAAGAAATGATCATTGGGGCATACTAGAAGAAATGATTATTGGGGCATACTAGAAGAAATGATCATTGGGGCATACTAGAAGAAATGATCATTGGGGCCACTAGAAGAAATGATCATTGGGGCATACTAGAAGAAATGATCATTGGGGTCACTAGAAGAAATGATCATTGGGGCATACTAGAAGAAATGATCATTGGGGCCACTAGAAGAAATGATCATTGGGGCCACTAGAAGAAATGATCATTGGGGCATACTAGAAGAAATGATCATTGGGGTCACTAGAAGAAATGATCATTGGGGCATACTAGAAGAAATGATCATTGGGGCCTACTAGAAGAAATGATCATTGGGGCCACTAGAAGAAATGATCATTGGGGCCACTAGAAGAAATGATCATTGGGGCCACTAGAAGAAATGATCATTGGGGCATACTAGAAGAAATGATCATTGGGGCCACTAGAAGAAATGATCATTGGGGCATACTAGAAGAAATGATCAGAAGAAATGATCATTGGGGCCACTAGAAGAAATGATCATTGGGGCATACTAGAAGAAATGATCATTTGGGCATACTAGAAGAAATTATAATTGGGGCATACTAGAAGAAATGATCATTTGGGCATACTAGAAGAAATGATCATTGATCATTGGGGCATACTAGAAGAAATGATCATTGGGGCATACTAGAAGAAATGATCATTGGGGCATACTAGAAGAAATGATCATTGGGGCCACTAGAAGAAATGATCATTGATCACTGGGGCATACTAGAAGAAATGATCATTGATCATTGGGGCATACTAGAAGAAATGATCATTGATCATTAGGGCCACTAGAAGAAATGATCATTGGGGCCACTAGAAGAAATGATCATTTGGGCATACTAGAAGAAATGATCATTGGGGCATACTAGAAGAAATGATCATTGGGGCATACTAGAAGAAATGATCATTGGGGCATACTAGAAGAAATGATCATTGGGGCATACTAGAAGAAATGATCATTGAGGCCACTAGAAGAAATGATCATTGGGGCATACTAGAAGAAATGATCATTGGGGCATACTAGAAGAAATGATCATTGGGGCATACTAGAAGAAATGATCATTGAGGCCACTAGAAGAAATGATCATTGGGGCATACTAGAAGAAATGATCATTGGTGCCACTAGAAGAAATGATCATTGATCATTAGGGCCACTAGAAGAAATGATCATTGGGGCATACTAGAAGAAATGATCATTGGGGCATACTAGAAGAAATGATCATTGGGGCCATTAGAAGAATTGATTATTGGGGCCACTAGAAGAAATGATCATTGGCGCATACTAGAAGAAATGATCATTGGGGCATACTAGAAGAAATGATCATTGGGGCATACTAGAAGAAATGATCATTGGGGCATACTAGAAGAAATGATCATTGGGGCATACTAGAAGAAATGATCATTGGGGCCACTAGAAGAAATGATCATTGGGGCCACTAGAAGAAATGATCATTGGGGCATACTAGAAGAAATGATCAGAAGAAATGATCATTGGGGCCACTAGAAGAAATGATCATTGATCACTGGGGCATACTAGAAGAAATGATCATTGATCATTGGGGCATACTAGAAGAAATGATCATTGGGGCCACTAGAAGAAATGATCATTGGGGCCACTGGAAGAAATGATCATTGGGGCCACTGGAAGAAATGATCATTGGGGCCACTGGAAGAAATGATCATTGGGGCATACTAGAAGAAATGATCATTGGGGCATACTAGAAGAAATGATCATTGGGGCATACTAGAAGAAATGATCAGAATAAATGATCATTGGGGCCACTAGAAGAAATGATCACTGGGGCATACTAGAAGAAATGATCAGAAGAAATGATCATTGGGGCCACTAGAAGAAATGATCATTGATCATTGGGGCATACTAGAAGAAATGATCATTGATCATTAGGGCCACTAGAAGAAATGATCATTGGGGCCACTAGAAGAAATGATCATTGGGGCAACTAGAAGAAATGATCATTGATCATTGGGGCCACTAGAAGAAATGATCATTTGGGCATACTAGAAGAAATGATCATTGGTCACTGGGGCATACTAGAAGAAATTATCATTGATCATTGGAGCCACTAGAAGAAATGATCATTTGGGCATACTAGAAGAAATGATCATTGGGGCCACTAGAAGAAATGATCATTGGGGCCACTAGAAGAAATGATCATTTGGGCATACTAGAAGAAATGATCATTGGGGCATACTAGAAGAAATGATCATTGATCATTGGGGTCACTAGAAGAAATGATCATTGATCATTGGGGCCACTAGAAGAAATGATCATTGGGGCATACTAGAAGAAATGATCATTGGGGCCACTAGAAGAAATGATCATTGGGGCCACTAGAAGAAATGATCATTTGGGCATACTAGAAGAAATGAGCACTGGGGCCACTAGAAGAAATGATCATTGGGGCATACTAGAAGAAATGATCATTGGGACCAATAGAAGAAATGATCATTGGGACCAATAGAAGAAATGATCATTGGGGCCACTAGAAGAAATGATCATTGATCATTGGGGCACACTAGAAGAAATGATCATTGGGGCCACTAGAAGAAATGATCATTGGGGCCACTAGAAGAAATGATCATTGGGGCATACTAGAAGAAATTATCATTAGGGCCACTAGAAGAAATGATCATTGGGGCATACTAGAAGAAATGATCATTGGGGCATACTAGAAGAAATGATCATTGAGGCCACTAGAAGAAATGATCATTGAGGCCACTAGAAGAAATGATCATTGGGGCATACTAGAAGAAATGATCATTGGGGCATACTAGAAGAAATGATCATTGGGGCATACTAGAAGAAATGATCATTGAGGCCACTAGAAGAAATGATCATTGGGGCATACTAGAAGAAATTATCGTTGGGGCCACTAGAAGAAATGATCATTTGGGCATACTAGAAGAAATGATCATTGAGGCCACTAGAAGAAATGATCATTGGGGCATACTAGAAGAAATGATCATTGGGGCATACTAGAAGAAATGATCATTGGGACCACTAGAAGAAATGATCATTGGGGCCACTAGAAGAAATTATCATTGGGGCATACTAGAAGAAATTATCATTGGGGCCACTAGAAGAAATGATCATTGGGGCCACTAGAAGAAATGATCATTGATCACTGGGGCACACTAGAAGAAATGATCATTGAGGCCACTAGAAGAAATTATTATTGGGGCCACTAGAAGAAATGATCATTGGGGCATACTGGAAGAAATGATCATTGATCATTAGGGCCACTAGAAGAAATGATCATTGGGGCATACTAGAAGAAATGATCATTGGGGCCACTAGAAGAAATGATCATTGGGGCCACTAGAAGAAATGATCATTGTGGCCACTAGAAGAAATGATCACTGGGGCCACTAGAAGAAATGATCATTGGGGCATACTAGAAGAAATGATCATTGGAGCCACTAGAAGAAATGATCATTGGGGCATACTAGAATAAATGATCATTGATCATTGGGGCCACTAGAAGAAATTATCATTGGGGCCACCAGAAGAAATGATCATTGGGGCATACTGGAAGAAATGATCATTGATCATTAGGGCCACTAGAAGAAATGATCAGTGGGGCATACTAGAAGAAATGATCATTGGGGCCACTAGAAGAAATGATCATTGGGGCCACTAGAAGTAATTATCATTTGGGCATACTAGAAGAAATGATCATTGGGGCCACTAGAAGAAATGATCATTGGGGCCACTAGAAGAAATGATCATTGGGGCATACTAGAAGAAATGATCATTGGAGCCACTAGAAGAAATGATCATTGATCACTGGGGCATACTAGAAGAAATGATCATTGGGGCCACTAGAAGAAATGATCATTGGGGCATACTAGAAGAAATGATCATTGGGGCATACTAGAAGAAATGATCATTGGGGCATACTAGAAGAAATGATCATTGGGGCATACTAGAAGAAATGCTCATTGGGGCCACTAGAAGAAATGCTCATTGATCATTAGGGCCACTAGAAGAAATGATCATTGGGGCATACTAGAAGAAATGATCATTGGGGCATACTAGAAGAAATGATCATTGGGGCATACTAGAAGAAATGATCAATGGGGCATACTAGAAGAAATGATCATTGGGGCATACTAGAAGAAATGATCATTGGGGCATACTAGAAGAAATGATCATTGATCATTGGGGTCACTAGAAGAAATGATCATTGATCATTGGGGCCACTAGAAGAAATGATCATTGGGGCATACTAGAAGAAATGATCATTGGGGCCACTAGAAGAAATGATCATTGGGGCCACTAGAAGAAATGATCATTGGGGCATACTAGAAGAAATGATCATTGGGGCATACTAGAAGAAATGATCATTGGGGCATACTAGAAGAAATGATCATTGATCATTGGGGTCACTAGAAGAAATGATCATTGATCATTGGGGCCACTAGAAGAAATGATCATTGGGGCATACTAGAAGAAATGATCATTGGGGCCACTAGAAGATATGATCATTGGGACCACTAGAAGAAATGATCATTGGGGCCACTAAAAGAAATGATCATTGGGGCAACTAAAAGAAATGATCATTTGGGCATACTAGAAGAAATGGTCACTGGGGCCACTAGAAGAAATGATCATTGGGGCATACTGGAAGAAATGATCATTGATCATTAGGGCCACTAGAAGAAATGATCATTGGGGCATACTAGAAGAAATCATAATTGGGGCATACTAGAAGAAATGATCATTGGGGCCACTAGAAGAAATGATCATTGGGGCCACTAGAAGAAATGATCATTGGGGCATACTAGAAGAAATCATAATTGGGGCATACTAGAAGAAATGATCATTGGGGCCACTAGAAGAAATGATCATTGGGGCCACTAGAAGAAATGATCATTGGGGCATACTAGAAGAAATGATCATTGGGGCTAGGGATGAGCGAATCGATCCGGACGAACCCGGATTCGATCCGAATTTCATGAAAAATTCGATTCGGATCGAATCCGAATTTCCGCGTGCTTCGATCGCTCTAAGTTTTCCTTTAACATCCATTCATTTACATTACAGGCATTCTAAGATGGCAGATGGGACATGTCCAGACATATACCCCGCTCCAGTGCATGCTGGGGCAGTCACATGCAGCCTATCAGCAGCCAGCAAGCCCAGTGACGTCACAGCGCTATTTAAGGCGGCGGCCATCTTGCTTTTCCTCATTTCTCTATTGCATTCGTGAGAGACAGGACGCTGCTGTAGTCAGGGAGAGACAGTTAGAGAGCCAGGGACAGACAGGGACAGCGAGAAGCAGGGAAAGTTAGGAAAAATCGGAGGCAGTCACAGGGAGATTTTTTTTTTTTCATCCAGCCTGAGTGTTGCTGGCTGACTGGCTTTTTTAGCGGTTTCAGGCTGCTTATACACTTTTGATGTTGTGCATATTGTGAGATGTGTCAGGGATCGCCCTTTTCTGATGTCAAGGGACACGTATTTGTCCAATCAGGCAAACAGCAGAAAGTTCGTTCAATCTGACTCTTGGTCAGCTTTATTGGTAAAGGTTGCAAAAGCAAAATAAAGATAACACAGCAACAAAAGAAAATCCTTGCCTGTCCGGCACTAACTAGACAAGTGAAAACCCTCACTACTAGCTGGAGAGCTTCTCTCTGCCAGCTACAAAAAAACACTTCCAGCAACCTTTACTCACATGAATCTCTCCACAGACCTGGGCTGTGTCCTCAGCCAGAGAGATAGATCTGCCCCCTGACTTCCTCCTTTTGTCAGCCTCTCATTCCCCCTAATTAATTACCTGACAGGTGAGAGGCTCAGCTATTACCTCACATAGGAACGGAACCTGGGAGAAATATACCTGTCTTCTACTATCAAACCTGCATGAATGTCACATACCCCCCCCCCCCCCCCTCTGCTCAGGCCACCGGGAATGAGCATTTGTAACCAGAAGGCAGTGCACACGTGACAGTGCATCTGCATTTCCCTGCAGTCGCCCAGCCCTGTGCTCTACTGTAAAGTTGTAGGCCTGCAGAGCTAGAAACCACCTTGTTACTCTGCTATTTTTCTCTTTATTAAGGTACATCCATTTCAGAGGGGCGTGGTCAGTGACTAGCCGGAACTTTCTTCCCAACAAATATTTGAGGGACTCGAGGGCCCATTTAATAGCTAAACATTCCCTTTCTACAATTGCATAATTTCTTTCGTGTTTATTCAGCTTCCTGCTTAAATAAAGCACGGGATGTTCCTCTCCATCCCGGATTTGTGACAAGACAGCCCCTATTCCTGTCTCGGAAGCGTCTGTCTGGACCACAAATTCTTTCTTGAAATCTGGTGTGATCAATATTGGCAGGGAACAAAGGGCCAATTTTAAGGTTTGAAACGCTTTTTCAGCCTGAGGGTTCCACCTTATCATCACTGAGTCTTTTCCTTTAGTGAGATCAGTCAGGGGATTTGCTATGGAAGCAAAATTGGGTATAAATCGCCTATAATACCCTGTAATTCCGAGAAATGCCCTCACCTGTTTTTTATTTAACGGTTGAGGCCACTTCTGGATTGCTTCAACTTTATCTACCTGGGGTTTAATTACGCCTCTTCCAATAATATAACCCAAATATTTGGCTTCTTCTAACCCAATACAACACTTTTTGGGGTTAGCTGTCAAACCTGCAGCCTGTAAACTGTCAATGACTGCCTGCACGTCAGAAAGGTGTGTCTCCCAGTCAGGACTATGTATCACTATGTCGTCAAGATAGGCCGAAGTATATTTCCTATGTGGTTTTAACTCTATCCATTAACCGTTGGAAGGTTGCAGGAGCCCCATGTAAGCCGAAGGGCATATTTACATAATGAAATAAACCGTCAGGTGTGGAGAATGCTGTCTTTTCTTTGGCAGATTCAGTCAGCGGAATCTGCCAATAACCTTTCGTCAGATCTAGTGTGGTGATGTAGCGAGCTGTACCTAGCCGCTCAATCAGCTCATCCATCCTTGGCATAGGATAGGCATCAAATTTAGACACAGAGTTTAACTTCCTAAAGTCATTACAAAACCTTATAGTACCGTCTGTTTTGGAATTAACACAATTGGGCTGGACCACTCACTATGGGATTCCTCAATCACTCCCAATTCCAGCATGTCTTTCACTTCTTTAGACACTGCCTCACGCCTAGCCTCCAGGGATTCTATAGGGCCTAACATGTACCTTTACCCCAGGTTCGGTCACAACATCGTGTTTTATCAGTGGAGTCTGCCCTGGTTTGTCAGAAAAGACATTTTTGTTATGAATTATCAGTTGTCTAGCCTCTTTCTTTTGTGTGTCAGACAAGGACTCAGCGATAATAACGTTAGGTATTAGAGAACCATCACAGGCTGGCCACGCAACCTTCGCAGCTAGAGTTTGCCTGTCTTTCCAAGGTTTAATCAGATTCACATGGTAAATCTGCTCAGGCTTTCTTTTATCTGGTTGGTGAATTTTATAATTTACCTCACCTACTCTTTCTATAACGGAGTAGGGACCCTGCCATTTGGCCAAGAACTTACTCTCTATAGTAGGAACTAGTACTAACACCCGATCTCCTGGTGCAAATGTACGTACCTTAGCACCCCTATCATAGATTCTTTTTTGCGCACCTTGAGCCTGTTCCATGTGGGTCTTTACAATTGGCATCACAGCTAAAATTCTGTCCTGCATTTGTGAAACATGTTCTATTACACTTCTGTAGGGAGTGACCTGCCCTTCCCAGCTTTCCTTTACCACATCTAACAACCCCCGGGGATGTCTACCATATACCAACTCAAATGGAGAAAACCCGGTGGACGATTGAGGCACCTCCCTTATGGCAAACAACAGATATGGAAGCAACAAATCCCAATTTTTCCGTCCTTGTCCACTACTTTCTTTAACATCTGCTTTAGAGTCTTGTTAAATCTTTCAACTAAGCCATCGGTCTGAGGGTGATAGACGGACGTGCGTAGTTGATTCACCTTAAACAATTTACAAAGTTGCTTCATCACATTAGACATAAAGGGTGTGCCTTGATCGGTAAGTATTTCTTTTGGGATGCCCACCCTACTAAACACCTGTACTAACTCCTTTGCGATAGTCTTAGATGATGTGTTTCGCAAAGGTATGGCCTCCGGATAATGTGTAGCATAGTCCATTATAACTAGAATATACCTGCATGAATGTCACAATATATACTGAACTGATCTCAAGTCTGCTGTGGGAACATTACCATTTTGTAAAATCTCATTAGCCTCTGTATTTACTCTAAGCTGCACAGTTATTTAAAGTAATTTGGCCTGTTTAAGCCTGCTTAGACACTGTTGCTGTGCATATATACTGATCTCAAGTCTGCTGTGGGGCATCCCATTCTGTAACATCACATTAGCCTCTGTATTTACTGTAAGCTGCACAGTTATTTAAAGTAATTTGGCCTGTTTCAGCCTGCTTAGACACTGTTGCTGTGCATATATACTGATCTCAAGTCTGCTGTGGGGCATCCCATTCGGTAACATCCCATTAGCCTCTGTATTTACTCTAAGCAGCAAACTTATTTAAAGTAATTTGGCCTGTTGGAGCATGCTTAGACACTGTTGCTGTGCATATATACTGATCTCAGGTCTGCTGTGGGGGCATCCCATTTGTTTTTGACTGCTTTTAAAAACCAGGCCGCAGGGCACCGCAAAACTGCACATTGAACCCTATCTGTTTATAAGGAAATACATAAAAATGTCAGGCAGACAAGTGCCAGGATGTTCAAAGAGGAGTGGCAGAGGCCAAGATTCAGCAGGCAGAGGTCGCAGCAGACTAGGGGCGAGTGGCAGCAGGAGTCACGGTGAGAGACCTGGTCTGCCAGTATCTGCTAGCGGTCGTGTCTCCACCAGTAACGCATCTGCCGTGGTAGATTGGTTAACGCACTCATCAACAACATCACCACAACTTACGTCTGAGACCCCCAGTCTAGGGTCGGTAGGTTCCTCTGACACAACCCTGAGTTGGCATGCCCCGAGAGCAGTCCCTGTCCTCCCATTGCCTCTGTCCTACGCCGTTCCCTCCCCCAGCGACGTATCCTATGCTTTGGGTTCAGCTCCACTCTTTAGTGAGGAGGACGATCAGATAGAGGACAGTCAGCAGCTACTGCCCAGCCAAGAAATGGAGGTGGCTTCTTTAGCTAGGCAGACAAATAGTGATGTGGACAGTGTCGTGGGTGCTGCGAGCGTTCCAGCTCCTGTGCCAGACACTGTTGACGAATCCACGAACATCAGTGACGTACAGCCACAACTCGGTGATGACTATGATGACGATGAAGCCGATCGCACTTGGGAGCCGGGTGATGAAGGGGCTTCATCGTCATCATCAGGAGAAGAGGGGCGCAGGTTGCCCCGGAGTCAGCAGCTCAGGCAGCAAGGTGTTAGCAGCATGGGGGCACAATTGTAAAGCCTGGAGCCAAAATGGGGCCGGCGGCAGGCTACCTTATCGGGAGGTAGTGGGGCAGGGGTTCCTGGAGTTGGCGACAATAGCAGCGAATCAGTGAGGCCTGTTGGTGGGAAAAGTAGCTACTCGGCAGTGTGGCAGTTTTTCCTGAAGCATCCGCAGGAGGGTAACATGGCCACATGCAAGATATGTAGGCAGAAGGTGAAGCGTGGCCAGGGCCCAAATGTTGGCACCACGGCCCTGCGTCAACATATGATGCGTCACTGTCAGGACCAGAGAGTGCTTTAAGTGCACTCTCTGCCCGGGAGGGTAAAAGGTTTGGCCAGAGCAATGACACGGAGACATAAGATATGCTTAAAGGTTTTATTAATGGCAAAGATAACAAAAAACTCATATTCAGATACAGGGAAAAAACTAACTAACAAAAAATACCAGATAACAGAAAACCGAACCCCTAAGGTGCTGGAGCACTCACCCAGGGTCCTAGGGCAGATGCAGGCAGTCTCCAGACTCCTGACAGGAACAGACTAAAGATCAGAACTCCAGATACAAGGCACATGGATCCACGGACAAAGAGGAAGCAACAACAAAATCCTGCTGCACCTGGTGGAGGGAAAATCTCCCTTAAATAGCACACACACCAGGTGCAGCAGATGAGAGAGCAACATGCGCTTTGCTGCCACTCTGGAGGTTGGAGGGACTGCCGCTGGGGTGAGCAGCCAGAGCTCCGCTGACACCCGCTGGTGGCTGAAGGAACTGCAGATGGGAAAACAGCTCCCAGCCACCAGTCGGGCGCCAGCTGAACCCGGGGACCTTACACTACCCCCCCTTTCAGGAGCGGGCTCCTGAACGCTCCCCTGAAAGAAAAAACTCTCCCCTGAGAACAGTACCAACAAATCAAAATCAAGTCCAAAAAGAAAAAAAGGCAAAAATCTGTGTACAGATCCCACCTCCGGGATCCACAGAGGAGCCAGAGTCTATCGGAGTAGGGGTCCAAATAATTGGCAAAGTTTCACCAGTCCTGGATGCAGGTTTTAGACAGGGCCCGGGTGCCGAGCCAGGGACAGGCTGGAAGCAGGGCCCGGGTGCCGAGCCAGGGACAGGCTGGAAGCAGGGCCCGGGTGCCGAGCCAGGGACAGGCTGGAAGCAGGGCCCGGGTGCCGAGCCAGGGACAGGCTGGAAGCAGGGCCCGGGTGCCGAGCCAGGGACAGGCTGGAAGCAGGGCCCGGGTGCCGAGCCAGGGACAGGCTGGAAGCAGGGCCCGGGTGCCGAGCCAGGGACAGGCTGGAAGCAGGGCCCGGGTGCAGGCTCGCTGAGGGACCCGGCTGCAGGCTCGCTGAGGGACCCGGCTGCAGGCTCGCTGAGGGGCCCGGCAGAGGGCTCAAAGGCTGGGGGCCCGGCAGAGGGCTCAAAGGCTGGGGGCCCGGCAGAGGGCTCAAAGGCTGGGGGCCCGGCAGAGGGCTCAATGGCTGGGGGCCCGGCAGAGGGCTCAATGGCTGGGGGCCCGGCAGAGGGCTCAATGGCTGGGGGCCCGGCAGAGGGCTCAATGGCTGGGGGCCCGGCAGAGGGCTCAATGGCTGGGGGCCCGGCAGAGGGCTCAATGGCTGGGGGCCCGGCGGCGGCTGACTCGCGGTGGGGCCCAGCGGCGGCTGACTCGCGGTGGGGCCCAGCGGCGGCTGACTCGCGGTGGGGCCCAGCGGCGGCTGACTCGCGGTGGGGCCCAGCGGCGGCTGACTCGCGGTGGGGCCCAGCGGCGGCTGACTCGCGGTGGGGCCCAGCGGCGGCTGACTCGCGGTGGGGCCCAGCGGCGGCTGACTCGCGGTGGGGCCCAGCGGCGGCTGACTCTACCATGGGACGCTCTGGAGGCAGGCCGGCATCGACCATGGGACGCTCGGGAGGCAGGCCGGCATCGACCATGGGACGCTCGGGAGGCAGGCCGGCATCGACCATGGGACGCTCGGGAGGCAGGCCGGCATCGACCATGGGACGCTCGGGAGGCAGGCCGGCATCGACCATGGGACGCTCGGGAGGCAGGCCGGCATCGACCATGGGACGCTCGGGAGGCAGGCCGGCATCGACCATGGGACGCTCGGGAGGCAGGCCGGCATCGACCATGGGACGCTCGGGAGGCAGGCCGGCATCGACCTCAAAGACCGGATCATCATCGTCAGAATCTTAGTAGAACCAGGCATCAGGGTCCTGGTTACTAGTAGTAGCCACCGGTTGGTTCCAAGATGAAGCAGGAGACCCCTGATCCAAGGCCCCAGGTGAAGCACACAGCACCTCAGAAATCCCCCTAGAATCTACAGATCTGGCTAAAGGGATGGTAGATGGGGGAATCTGGACAGGAACACTGGGTTTAATTAGACAGGGCTGCTTAACCTGTGGCAAAAGGGGATTTATATCAAAGGCTACGTCCACCAAGATCCTAATTAGGGGTTGAGCCGCTGGGAAGACAAAATCTCCCCGATCAACCAAGGAGTGAATAAGGTTGATAAGGTCTAAACACATGGGTTTAGAGTACCCAACAAATAATGCCTGCACCTCACCAGCATGAGTCTTAGCTAAAGGCAGTAACTTTCTGATCACAGCAGGATCCATAGTGGGGGCTAGGAACGGCAAAAGCTAGAGGGACTACAAATCCCAGGATGTGTAATGCTCTGGCCAGGTGGGTATATGGGCAGCAGGATTATGTCAGGACCAGAGAGTGCTTTAAGTGCACTCTCTGCCCGGGAGGGTAAAAGGTTTGGCCAGAGCAATGACACGGAGACATAAGATATGCTTAAAGGTTTTATTAATGGCAAGGATAACAAAAAACTCATATTCAGATACAGGGAAAAAACTAACTAACAAAAAATACCAGATAACAGAAAACCGAACCCCTAAGGTGCTGGAGCACTCACCCAGGGTCCTAGGGCAGATGCAGGCAGTCTCCAGACTCCTGACAGGAACAGACTAAAGATCAGAACTCCAGATACAAGGCACATGGATCCGCGGACAAAGAGGAAGCAACAACAAAATCCTGCTGCACCTGGTGGAGGGAAAATCTCCCTTAAATAGCACACACACCAGGTGCAGCAGATGAGAGAGCAACAAGCGCTTTGCTGCCACTCTCTGGAGGTTGGAGGGACTGCCGCTGGGGTGAGCAGCCAGAGCTCTGCTGACACCCGCTGGTGGCTGAAGGAACTGCAGATGGGAAAACAGCTCCCAGCCACCAGTCGGGCGCCAGCTGAACCCGGGGACCTTACAGTCACCATATAGCGACCTGGGAGAACCGAGGCTCCCAAGCGGTGGTCCAGTCTGCTTCCTCACCAAGTGGCACGCCGCTCCCAATTTCTGCCAGCCAAGGCTCCAGCACCTCAGCCGAAGGCAGCTGTGCGTCATACCCATCCTCTGTCGCTCCTGCTCCTCCTCCTCCTCCAAGTCATGCATCCCGCCAGCAATCCATCAGCGAAGCCATGTCCAAGAGACAGCAGTATGCGCCCACTCATCCTACGGCGCAGAAGCTGAATGTGCTCCTGTCCAAGTTGCTGGTGCTGCAGTCGCTCCCTTTTCAGGTGGTGGACTCTGCACCTTTCAGAGAACTGATGGCTTGTGCCGAGCCGAGGTGGAGAGTCCCAAGCCGTCATTTCTTTGCCAAGAAGGCAGTACCAGCACTGCACACTTTTGTTGAACAGAAGGTGGGCCAGTCCTTGAGCCTGTCGGTGTGTAGCAAAGTGCATGGCAGCGCCGACGTCTGGAGCTGTAACTACGGTCAGGGACAGTACATGTCGTTTACGGCCCACTGGGTGAATGTGGTCCCTTTGCAGCAGCAGCAGCAACTTGGACAGGTCACGCCGCTTCGGCCTCCGCGCTCCCTGCCCGTTGGGCCTGTGACACTGTGCGACTCGGCCTCCTCATCCTCCGCCATCTCCTCACCCTGCACTGTAGGCTCAAGTCTCAGTGCCCCTCCAGTCTACCATGTGTGCAGGGCACGGAGGTGTCACGCAGTGCTTCACATGGTTTGTCTTGGCGAAAGGAGTCACACAGGGGAGGAACTGCTTAAATTTATTCATCAGGAAATCCAAACATGGCTTACTCCAAGAAAACTTAGAATGGGAATCATGGTTACCGACAATGGGAAGAACATTTTGTCTGCGCTGCGCCAAGGAAGCCTGACCCATGCCCCCTGCATGGCTCACGTCTTCAATCTGGTTGTCAAGCGGTTTCTGAAGTGTTCCCCCCATCTGCAAGACATCCTAACAACTTCAAGGAAACTTTGCATGCACTTCAGCCACTCATACACCGCCAAACACACCCTTCTTGAGCTACAGCGTCAGAACGGTATCCCCCAACATAGTCTGATTTGCGATGTTTCCACCCGTTGGAATTCCACCCTTCACATGTTGGACCGATTATATGAACAGAGAAAAGCCATCACGGATTTCCTGATGATCCAAGCGGATAGGGGGACTCCCCTGTGTAACTTCAATGTCAACCAGTGGCAGCTCATACATGACACCTGCCGTTTGCTCAGGCCCTTTGAGGAAGCCACTTTATTTGTCAGTCGGCAGGATTATGGGATGAACGACATGATTCCACTGCTTCATGTACTACAGCACATGTTGGAAACCATGGCTGGTCAGGGCACTGGAGACATGGCGTTTACATCTTACGGCCACATGAACCCCGTTGGAGCTGAACTGGAGGAGGAGGAGGAAGAGGAGAAGGAGTTGCCCAGCGAAACACAGTTTAGGCTTGGCGAAATGGCTGGTTTATCTAGTCAGCGGACAGGAGAGGAGGAGCAGGAGCAGCCAGAGGAGCTAGAGGTTTTTGAGGAAGGCGAGACAGAGGACCCGGACACACCGTGGCAGTATGTAGTGGAGATGGAGACAGGTAGTCCATCCGAGTCACTTGCGCAAATGGCAGGAAGCATGCTCACGTGCTTGCGTAGTGACCCCAGAATTGTTTCCATCTGTCGGCGGGATGACTTCTGGCTGTCCACCTTATTGGACCCTCGCTTCCGGCACAAAATGGGGGCATTTTTTAAACCCACCGAGAGGGAGGACAAACTGAACTACTACAAAGACATTCTACGTAGGCAGTTGGCCGATGCCTATCTGCGCCATGGTCCATACTCTCGCAGGTCTGACTCGAGGGGACCTCTGCGCTCACCTTCCACTGCCATGGCTGCTGGGGGCGTTGGCAGGAGCAGCAGCAGCAACTCCATCAGCAGCAGCCTCAGTCTTCAGTCGCTAATGAGTAGCTTTCTACACCCGCATAGTGAGGCTACTCATGAGCAGCAGGAAGACCTGGAGCAGGACCTGAACCAGCAGGTCATGTCATACTTTGACATGACCATGCCAACACACCTCGAGGATCCGCTGGACTTCTGGGCAGCCAAACTTGATTTGTGGCCGCAACTAGCAGAGTTTGCCCTGGAAAAGCTGTCCTGCCCGGCAAGTAGCGTGCCATCTGAGCGGGTGTTTAGTGTGGTGGGGGCCATAGTTACGGCGAGGAGAACTCGTCTGTCAACTAAAAATGTGGAGAGACTCACCTTTGTCAAAATGAATCAGGGATGGATCAGCCAGAATTTCCACCCACCAATGCCTGATGCATGCGACTAGATTCAGCATGGTGGCACGTTTTACACTTTCCAAATGGCGCAAAACATATTTATGTCTTTAGGCCAATTTTTGGGCTCCTGCTGCCAACTTCAGGGTGTGCCTTCCAACCAATTTTGGCCTCCTGCTGATGCCAACTTCAGGGTGTGCCTTTCAGCCAATGTTTGGCCTCCTGCTGCTGCTGCTTGCAACTCCAGGGTGTGATTAATTCTATTTTTGGGCTCCTGCTGCCAACTCCAGTGTCTCTTTAAAGTAATGTTTGGGCTCCTGCTGCTGCCAACTCCAGTGTGTGATTCATCCAATTTTGGGCTCCTGCTGCCAACCCCAGTGTCTCTTTAAAGTAATGTTTGGGCTCCTGCTGCTGCCAACTCCAGGGTGTGATTCATCCAATTTTTGGGCTCCTGCTGCATACCCCAGTGTCTCTTTAAAGTAATGTTTGGGCTCCTGCTGCTGCTTGCAACTCCAGGGTGTGATTCATCCAATTTTTGGGCTCCTGCTGCCAACTCCAGTGTCTCTTTAAAGTAATGTTTGGGCTCCTGCTGCTGCCAACTCCAGGGTGTGATTCATCCAATTTTTGGGCTCCTGAAGCCAACCGCAGTGTCTCTTTAAAGTAATGTTTGGGCTCCTGCTGCTGCTGCCAACTCCAGGGTGTGATTCATCCAATTTTTGGGCTCCTGTTGCCAACTCCAGTGTCTCTTTAAAGTAATGTTTGGGCTCCTGCTGCTGCTTGCAACTCCAGGGTGTGATTCATCCAATTTTTGTGCTCCAAAAGCCAACCCCAGTGTCTCTTTAAAGTAATTTTTGGGCTCCTGCTGCTGCTTGCAACTCCAGGGTGTGATTCATCCAATTTTTGGGCTCCTGAAGCCAACCCCAGTGTGTCTTTCAAGCTATGTTTGGGCTGCTGCTGCTTGCAACTCCAGGGTGTGATTCATCCAATTTTTGGGTTCCAAAAGCCAACCCCAGTGTCTCTTTAAAGTAACGTTTGGGCTCCTGCTGCTGCTTGCAACTCCAGGGTGTGATTCATCCAATTTTTGGGCTCCAAAAGCCAACCCCAGTGTCTCTTTAAAGTAATGTTTGGGCTCCTGCTGCTGCTTGCAACTCCAGGGTGTGATTCATCCAATTTTTGGGCTCCTGCTGCCAACTCCAGTGTCTCTTTCAAGTAATGTTTGGGCTCCTGCTGCTGCTGCTGTTGCCGACTCCAGGGTGTGATTCATCCAATTTTTGGGCTCCTGAAGCCAACCCCAGTGTGTCTTTCAAGCTATGTTTGGGCTGCTGCTGCTTGCAACTCCAGGGTGTGATTCATCCAATTTTTGGGTTCCAAAAGCCAACCCCAGTGTCTCTTTAAAGTAACGTTTGGGCTCCTGCTGCTGCTTGCAACTCCAGGGTGTGATTCATCCAATTTTTGGGCTCCAAAAGCCAACCCCAGTGTCTCTTTAAAGTAATGTTTGGGATCCTGCTGCTGCTTGCAACTCCAGGGTGTGATTCATCCAATTTTTGGGCTCCTGCTGCCAACTCCAGTGTCTCTTTCAAGCTATGTTTGGGCTCCTGCTGCTGCTGCTGCCAACTCCAGGGTGTGATTCATCCAATTTTTGGGCTCCTGCTGCCAACTCCAGTGTCTCTTTAAAGTAATGTTTGGGCTCCTGCGGCTGCTTGCAACTCCAGGGTGTGATTCATCCAATTTTTGGGCTCCTGCTGCCAACTCCAGTGTCTCTTTCAAGTAATGTTTGGGCTCCTGCTGCTGCTGCTGTTGCCGACTCCAGGGTGTGATTCATCCAATTTTTGGGCTCCTGAAGCCAACCCCAGTGTCTCTTTAAAGTAATGTTTGGGCTCCTGCTGCTGCCAACTCCAGGGTGTGATATATCCAATTTTTGGGCTCCTGCTGCCAACCCCAGTGTCTCTTTCAAGCTATGTTTGGGCTCCTGCTGCTTGCAACTCCAGGGTGTGATTCATCCAATTTTTGGGCTCCTGAAGCCAACTCCAGTGTCTCTTTAAAGTAATGTTCGGGCTCCTGCTGCTGCCAACTCCAGGGTGTGATTCATCCAATTTTTGGGCTCCTGCTGCCAACTCCAGTGTCTCTTTCAAGCTATGTTTGGGCTCCTGCTGCTTGCAACTCCAGGGTGTGATTCAGCCAATTTTTGGGCTCCTGCTGCCAATTCCAGTGTCTCTTTAAAGTAATATTTGGGCTCCTGCTGCTGCTTGCAACTCCAGGGTGTGATTCATCCAATTTTTGGGCTCCTGCTTCCAACTCCAGTGTCTCTTTAAAGTAATGTTTGGGCTCCTGCTGCTGCTGCCAACTCCAGGGTGTGTCAGTCAATTTTTGGGCTCCTGCTGCCAACCCCAGTGTCTCTTTAAAGTAATGTTTGGGCTCCTGCTGCTGCCAATTCCAGGGTGTGATTCATCCAATTTTTGGGCTTCTGCTGCCAACTCCAGTGTCTCTTTCAAGCTATGTTTGGGCTCCTGCTGCTTGCAACTCCAGGGTGTGATTCATCCAATTTTTGGGCTCCTGCTGCCAACTCCAGTGTCTCTTTAAAGTAATATTTGGGCTCCTGCTGCTTGCAACTCCAGGGTGTGATTCATCCAATTTTTGGGCTCCTGCTGCCAACTCTAGTGTCTCTTTCAAGCTATGTTTGGGCTCCTGCTGCTTGCAACTCCAGGGTGTGATTCATCCAATTTTTGGGCTCCTGCTGCCAACTCCAGTGTCTCTTTAAAGTAATGTTTGGGCTCCTGCTGCTGCCAACTCCAGGGTGTGATTCATCCAATTTTTGGGCTCCTGCTGCCAACTCCAGTGTCTCTTTCAAGCTATGTTTGGGCTCCTGCTGCTTGCAACTCCAGGGTGTGATTCATCCAATTTTTGGGCTCCTGCTGCCAACTCCAGTGTCTCTTTAAAGTAATATTTGGGCTCCTGCTGCTGCTGCTTGCAGCTCCAGGGTGTGATTCATCCAATTTTTGGGCTCCTGCTGCCAACTCCAGTGTCTCTTTAAAGTAATGTTTGGGCTCCTGCTGCCAACTCCAGTGTCTCTTTAAAGTAATGTTTGTGTCAGGATTGTACCTAACACCCGTCTGTCTTAAGCCAGTATCCCCCAATCTCCACCGCCACTTCTGCCTATAGACAAGCCCCCGCTTGTAGGAGACGCGAGTAATGCCTCTCCCAGTCGGTTGCCCCCAGGACTTAACAGGCGCAAGGGATAGTAGCTTAAGGTGCAGTTTGGTGTTAAGCAGGGAATCCCGAGTGAGGATGCCGGGTGCGGAAAGTCCGTAATTCAAGCCGAGGTCAAACCAGGTAGTCTCAGGCGAGGTATCCAGGGGAGAAGACAGAGGATGGTCGAGGGTAGCCGGGGTCAATTCCAGGGGGTCACAGGCGAAGTACAGGAGGGTAAGGCAATAGAATGGTCAGGCAAAGCAGAAGGTCGTGGGCAGGCAGCTAGCAAGAATAGTCAGGGTCCAAATCCAAATCCAATCCAATATCTTCACAAACACAGCAGCACACATCCAGAACCCAGAAGCTATAACGGGCACTGGGAACCTGGAACAGTACCCATATATAGGGAAGTCTGGCCAATGGGAAACAGGGAAAAAGGAGGGAAGGAAGGTGCTTGGTGCAAACAATGAAGTGGGATCGGTCCCAGGAGCTGGACGGCCCAGGCCAGACAGGCCGACCAGTCCCTGGGTCCGATCCAAAGAACCGGCCACTGACTGGGTAATTCAAACTCGCCCCCGGCGGGCGCGCTGGGGGAAGCGCCGCCGGGAGGCATAAAGCAGACGTGCTCGCGCGCGCGCGCGAGCACGTTGACGATCGGGCGCGCCCCCGCCAGGAAGGGGAAGCGCAGAGCTGGAGGGGAGAGCCGCAAGGCCGCGCAGCCGCGCGGAGCGGGCTGCGACGCGGCCACCCATGGCGTCCTGCGCCGCCCGCCCCAGATCCCCACGACGGCGCCGAGGAGCCGGCAGCCCCGGGGACCGCCGGGCCGCGGCTTGGTGGGAGGCAGCCGGCAACGCGCCGCGGGACCCGGAACGGCGGTGAGGTAAGTGCCTAACAGTTTGGGCTCCTGCTGCTGCCAACTCCAGGGTGTGATTCATCCAATTTTGGGCTCCTGCTGCCAAATCCAGTGTCTCTTTCAAGCTATGTTTGGGCTCCTGCTGCTGCTTGCAACTCCAGAGTGTGATTCATCCAATCTTTGGGCTCCTGCAGCCAACTCCAGTGTCTCTTTCAAGCTATGTTTGGGCTCCTGCTGCTGCTTGAAACTCCAGGGTGTGTCAGTCAATTTTTGGGCTCCTGCTGCTGCCAACTCCAGTGTCTCTTTCAGTCAATGTTTGGGCTCCTGCTGCTGCTTGCAACTCCAGGGTGTGATTCATCCAATTTTTGGGCTCCTGCTGCTGCCAACTCCAGTGTCTCTTTAAAGCAATGTTTGGGCTCCTGCCCCTCATAGTGATGCCACTTCAACTCTCTGCAATTGTGCCGCTCTGCGATTCTATTAGCGATGCCTCTGATCTGCATGTGATATTTATTTAAAGTATTATTTAACTAACCCAGCACGCATCCTATGCGTGTTACAGCAAGGCAGAATGGTTTACAACCCTATTGAGGCTCTAGGAGGCTCAGAAATAGCCGTTTTTAATAGCGATTCGTCGCGAATAAATTCGGGTCGAAACGATTTTTGTCGGAAAATTCGGCGAATCAGTCGAATCGAATTTTTCAAAAGTTCGCTCATCTCTAATTGGGGCCACTAGAAGAAATGATCATTGGGGCCACTAGAAAAAATGATCATTGGGGCATACTAGAAGAAATTAGCATTGGGGCCACTAGAGGAAATGATCATTGGGGCATACTAGAAAAAATTATCATTGGGGCCACTAGAAGAAATGATCATTGGGGCCACTAGAAGAAATGATCATTGGGGCATACTAGAAGAAATGATCATGGGGCCACTAGAAGAAATGATCATTGGGGCATACTAGAAGAAATTATCATTGGGGCCACTAGAAGAAATGATCATTGGGGCATACTAGAAGAAATGATCATGGGGCCACTAGAAGAAATGATCATTGGGGCATACTAGAAGAAATTATCATTGGGGCCACTAGAAGAAATGATCATTGATCATTGGGGCATACTAGAAGAATTTGGGCATACTAGAAGAAATGATAATTGGGGCATACTAGAAGAAATGATCATTGGGGCATACTAGAAGAAATGATAATTGAGGCACACTAGAGTAAATTATCATTGGGACACCCCAAAGGAAATCATTCTTGGGGCCCACCAGATGAAATTATAATTGCGGCCCCAAGGGGAAAGCATCATTGGGGACCAACTTGAGAAAGTCAGTTCAAATCTTGGGGATCCACCATTAGAAATCAATCAAGGCACATCAGAAAATATCGTAATTGGGCCCCACCAGAGAAAATCATTCAGAATCTTGGGACCCACCAGAGAAAATAATATTTGGGGCCATCAGGGAAATAATCATTGAGGCCCACTATAGAAAATAATTCAGAATCTTGGGACCCACCAGAGAAAATCATATTTGGGGCCCACCAGGGGAAATAATCATTGATGCCCACTATAGAAAATGATCCTCAATCTTAGGGTCCACCAGAGTAAATCATTCTTGAGGCCCACCCTTCAGCTAAAACACCTTAGATTGTAATAACATAAAATATTGCATAATGTCATTTTCTGAAGAAAAGGCCCACCAGAAACAGCGTCTTTGATCTCTTTTACCGCCCCGATGGTGGTCCTCGATCAGTGCTTGGGGCCCACCGGTGAATCCTCTGGTGCTCTTATGGGCCAGTCCGACACTGTCGCTCCCTATTACGTCTGTTATTTCGATGTCCCACTTACCAGCGCAGCCCCTTGATGAGTGGCGCCTAGCAACACCCCGGCCACAGCACCAGCCATAACTTCTTTTACAAGTATAGGGCGTCTTAGCTTTCTAGAGCGGGGGGCGGGGCATGGGAGGCAGGGGCGGGGCATGGGAGATTGGGGCGTGGATAACAGGTGGGCGCCTCCCCACAGCGCAACCATCTCTCGGCTAACTGAGGGGAGGGAGTCTGGGGCGCCAGCAGCGCATGAGAAGCATGGCGCGTTCTCATTGGTTGGGGGGCGTGTCACACAGGTCGGCTTGGATTTCCACTTCCGCTCACGCTTTCTTGTCATTGCATCAGAGCGGCCGGGTGTGAGGTGAGTGCCAGTGGCTGGTGGGTGCTAGGTCTCCCGGTAAGTCCCTCCCTCCCCCGTGGTGTCAGCGCTCTCAGTGGCCCATATCTCCCGTCAGCAGGTTGGAGAGGAAGCATTGCTGGATCCAGCTCTCTCTAGTTATAGTTGTGGATAGTCGCCCTCATTTCTGGTGGCCGATCATTGAAAGTTCCACCCCCCCTGTCTTCAGCAAGCATATGGAGCTAAATGTGATGGGGCCCTGGTGCGAACATTACAGAGCTGTCATGACTTCCTTTCCCTAACTACTGATGCCAAATGTTATAAAGATTGATGAGCAACGATGATGGGGCCCTCCTGGCTCGCACCCCCTGTCCCCCCAACTGTCCCTGATTTGGAGGCACTGTCCCTCTTCCGAGTCTGTGTTCCCCTTTCCCATGCTGTCCTCAGTTGAGGTGTAACATGCAGACCTGCATCAATAAATGATTAATTTGCCTATTCAATGTATTTTTATTGTAACTGTTACAACCTACCTCCTATTGATCCCTCAACGAGGGTCCCTGGCCTAACGTAATAATTGTCCCTCTTTCTCTTCCTAAAAAGTTGGAATGTATGCTATAGTTATGCATGGCTTAGGGGCCGTGTTGATGGCAGAGCATGGCTCGGGGGCACAGTGAGCAGTGTTGATAGCAGAGCGTGGCTCGGGGGCACAGTGAGCAGTGTTGATAGCAGAGCATGGCTGGGGGGCACAGTGAGCAGTGTTGATAGCAGAGCATGGCTCGGGGGCACAGTGAGCAGTGTTGATGGCAGAGCATGGCTCGGGGGCACAGTGAGCAGTGTTGATGGCAGAGCGTGGCACAGTGAGCAGTGTTGATGGCAGAGCGTGGCACAGTGAGCAGTGTTGATGGCAGAGCGTGGCACAGTGAGCAGTGTTGATGGCAGAGCGTGGCACAGTGAGCAGTGTTGATGGCAGAGCGTGGCACAGTGAGCAGTGTTGATGGCAGAGCGTGGCACAGTGAGCAGTGTTGATGGCAGAGCGTGGCACAGTGAGCAGTGTTGATGGCAGAGCGTGGCACAGTGAGCAGTGTTGATGGCAGAGCGTGGCACAGTGAGCAGTGTTGATGGCAGAGCGTGGCACAGTGAGCAGTGTTGATGGCAGAGCGTGGCACAGTGAGCAGTGTTGATGGCAGAGCGTGGCACAGTGAGCAGTGTTGATGGCAGAGCGTGGCACAGTGAGCAGTGTTGATGGCAGAGCGTGGCACAGTGAGCAGTGTTGATGGCAGAGCGTGGCACAGTGAGCAGTGTTGATGGCAGAGCGTGGCACAGTGAGCCGTGTTGATGGCAGAGCGTGGCACAGTGAGCCGTGTTGATGGCAGAGCGTGGCACAGTGAGCAGTGTTGATGGCAGAGCGTGGCACAGTGAGCAGTGTTGATGGCAGAGCGTGGCACAGTGAGCAGTGTTGATGGCAGAGCGTGGCACAGTGAGCAGTGTTGATGGCAGAGCGTGGCACAGTGAGCAGTGGTGATGGCAGAGCAAGGCTCAGGGACACAGGAAGCAGAGGTGATGGCAGAGCGTGGTGCGGTGGCAGTGAGCAGTGTTGATGGCAGAGCGTGGCTCGGGGGCACAGTGAGCAGTGTTGATGGCAGAGCGTGGCTCGGGGGCACAGTGAGCAGTGTTGATGGCAGAGCATGGCTCGGGGGCACAGTGAGCAGTGTTGATGGCAGAGCATGGCTCGGGGGCACAGTGAGCAGTGTTGATAGCAGAGCATGGCTGGGGGGCACAGTGAGCAGTGTTGATAGCAGAGCATGGCTCGGGGGCACAGTGAGCAGTGTTGATGGCAGAGCATGGCTCGGGGGCACAGTGAGCAGTGTTGATGGCAGAGCGTGGCACAGTGAGCAGTGTTGATGGCAGAGCGTGGCACAGTGAGCAGTGTTGATGGCAGAGCGTGGCACAGTGAGCAGTGTTGATGGCAGAGCGTGGCACAGTGAGCAGTGTTGATGGCAGAGCGTGGCACAGTGAGCAGTGTTGATGGCAGAGCGTGGCACAGTGAGCAGTGTTGATGGCAGAGCGTGGCACAGTGAGCAGTGTTGATGGCAGAGCGTGGCACAGTGAGCAGTGTTGATGGCAGAGCGTGGCACAGTGAGCAGTGTTGATGGCAGAGCGTGGCACAGTGAGCAGTGTTGATGGCAGAGCGTGGCACAGTGAGCAGTGTTGATGGCAGAGCGTGGCACAGTGAGCAGTGTTGATGGCAGAGCGTGGCACAGTGAGCAGTGTTGATGGCAGAGCGTGGCACAGTGAGCAGTGTTGATGGCAGAGCGTGGCACAGTGAGCAGTGTTGATGGCAGAGCGTGGCACAGTGAGCAGTGTTGATGGCAGAGCGTGGCACAGTGAGCAGTGTTGATGGCAGAGCGTGGCACAGTGAGCAGTGTTGATGGCAGAGCGTGGCACAGTGAGCAGTGTTGATGGCAGAGCGTGGCACAGTGAGCAGTGTTGATGGCAGAGCGTGGCACAGTGAGCAGTGTTGATGGCAGAGCGTGGCACAGTGAGCAGTGTTGATGGCAGAGCGTGGCACAGTGAGCAGTGTTGATGGCAGAGCGTGGCACAGTGAGCAGTGTTGATGGCAGAGCGTGGCACAGTGAGCAGTGTTGATGGCAGAGCGTGGCACAGTGAGCAGTGTTGATGGCAGAGCGTGGCACAGTGAGCAGTGTTGATGGCAGAGCGTGGCACAGTGAGCAGTGTTGATGGCAGAGCGTGGCACAGTGAGCAGTGTTGATGGCAGAGCGTGGCACAGTGAGCAGTGTTGATGGCAGAGCGTGGCACAGTGAGCAGTGTTGATGGCAGAGCGTGGCACAGTGAGCAGTGTTGATGGCAGAGCGTGGCACAGTGAGCAGTGTTGATGGCAGAGCGTGGCACAGTGAGCAGTGTTGATGGCAGAGCGTGGCACAGTGAGCAGTGTTGATGGCAGAGCGTGGCACAGTGAGCAGTGTTGATGGCAGAGCGTGGCACAGTGAGCAGTGTTGATGGCAGAGCGTGGCACAGTGAGCAGTGTTGATGGCAGAGCGTGGCACAGTGAGCAGTGTTGATGGCAGAGCGTGGCACAGTGAGCAGTGTTGATGGCAGAGCGTGGCACAGTGAGCAGTGTTGATGGCAGAGCGTGGCACAGTGAGCAGTGTTGATGGCAGAGCGTGGCACAGTGAGCAGTGTTGATGGCAGAGCGTGGCACAGTGAGCAGTGTTGATGGCAGAGCGTGGCACAGTGAGCAGTGTTGATGGCAGAGCGTGGCACAGTGAGCAGTGTTGATGGCAGAGCGTGGCACAGTGAGCAGTGTTGATGGCAGAGCGTGGCACAGTGAGCAGTGTTGATGGCAGAGCGTGGCACAGTGAGCAGTGTTGATGGCAGAGCGTGGCACAGTGAGCAGTGTTGATGGCAGAGCGTGGCACAGTGAGCAGTGTTGATGGCAGAGCGTGGCACAGTGAGCAGTGTTGATGGCAGAGCGTGGCACAGTGAGCAGTGTTGATGGCAGAGCGTGGCACAGTGAGCAGTGTTGATGGCAGAGCGTGGCACAGTGAGCAGTGTTGATGGCAGAGCGTGGCACAGTGAGCAGTGTTGATGGCAGAGCGTGGCACAGTGAGCAGTGTTGATGGCAGAGCGTGGCACAGTGAGCAGTGTTGATGGCAGAGCGTGGCACAGTGAGCAGTGTTGATGGCAGAGCGTGGCACAGTGAGCAGTGTTGATGGCAGAGCGTGGCACAGTGAGCAGTGTTGATGGCAGAGCGTGGCACAGTGAGCAGTGTTGATGGCAGAGCGTGGCACAGTGAGCAGTGTTGATGGCAGAGCGTGGCACAGTGAGCAGTGTTGATGGCAGAGCGTGGCACAGTGAGCAGTGTTGATGGCAGAGCGTGGCACAGTGAGCAGTGTTGATGGCAGAGCGTGGCACAGTGAGCAGTGTTGATGGCAGAGCGTGGCACAGTGAGCAGTGTTGATGGCAGAGCGTGGCACAGTGAGCAGTGTTGATGGCAGAGCGTGGCACAGTGAGCAGTGTTGATGGCAGAGCGTGGCACAGTGAGCAGTGTTGATGGCAGAGCGTGGCACAGTGAGCAGTGTTGATGGCAGAGCGTGGCACAGTGAGCAGTGTTGATGGCAGAGCGTGGCACAGTGAGCAGTGTTGATGGCAGAGCGTGGCACAGTGAGCAGTGTTGATGGCAGAGCGTGGCACAGTGAGCAGTGTTGATGGCAGAGCGTGGCACAGTGAGCAGTGTTGATGGCAGAGCGTGGCACAGTGAGCAGTGTTGATGGCAGAGCGTGGCACAGTGAGCAGTGTTGATGGCAGAGCGTGGCACAGTGAGCAGTGTTGATGGCAGAGCGTGGCACAGTGAGCAGTGTTGATGGCAGAGCGTGGCACAGTGAGCAGTGTTGATGGCAGAGCGTGGCACAGTGAGCAGTGTTGATGGCAGAGCGTGGCACAGTGAGCAGTGTTGATGGCAGAGCGTGGCACAGTGAGCCGTGTTGATGGCAGAGCGTGGCACAGTGAGCCGTGTTGATGGCAGAGCGTGGCACAGTGAGCCGTGTTGATGGCAGAGCGTGGCACAGTGAGCCGTGTTGATGGCAGAGCGTGGCACAGTGAGCCGTGTTGATGGCAGAGCGTGGCACAGTGAGCCGTGTTGATGGCAGAGCGTGGCACAGTGAGCCGTGTTGATGGCAGAGCGTGGCACAGTGAGCCGTGTTGATGGCAGAGCGTGGCACAGTGAGCCGTGTTGATGGCAGAGCGTGGCACAGTGAGCCGTGTTGATGGCAGAGCGTGGCACAGTGAGCCGTGTTGATGGCAGAGCGTGGCACAGTGAGCCGTGTTGATGGCAGAGCGTGGCACAGTGAGCCGTGTTGATGGCAGAGCGTGGCACAGTGAGCCGTGTTGATGGCAGAGCGTGGCACAGTGAGCCGTGTTGATGGCAGAGCGTGGCACAGTGAGCCGTGTTGATGGCAGAGCGTGGCACAGTGAGCCGTGTTGATGGCAGAGCGTGGCACAGTGAGCCGTGTTGATGGCAGAGCGTGGCACAGTGAGCCGTGTTGATGGCAGAGCGTGGCACAGTGAGCCGTGTTGATGGCAGAGCGTGGCACAGTGAGCCGTGGTGATGGCAGAGCGTGGCACAGTGAGCCGTGGTGATGGCAGAGCGTGGCACAGTGAGCCGTGGTGATGGCAGAGCGTGGCACAGTGAGCCGTGGTGATGGCAGAGCGTGGCACAGTGAGCCGTGGTGATGGCAGAGCGTGGCACAGTGAGCCGTGGTGATGGCAGAGCGTGGCTCGGGGGCACAGTGAGCCGTGTTGATGGCAGAGCGTGGCACAGTGAGCCGTGTTGATGGCAGAGCGTGGCACAGTGAGCCGTGTTGATGGCAGAGCGTGGCACAGTGAGCAGTGGTGATGGCAGAGCAAGGCTCAGGGACACAGGAAGCAGAGGTGATGGCAGAGCGTGGTGCGGTGGCAGTGAGCAGTGTTGATGGCAGAGCGTGGCACAGTGAGCAGTGTTGATGGCAGAGCAAGGCTCAGGGACACAGGAAGCAGAGGTGATGGCAGAGTGTGGTGCGGTGGCACAGTGAGCAGTGGTGATGACAAATCATTGTGCGGTTACGGTGAGAAGTGGTGATGGCAGAGCATGGTGCATCGCAACAAGGAGCAGTGGTGATGGCAGAGGGTGGTGCGGTGGCACAGTGAGCCACGCTGATGGCAGAGGGTGGTGCAGTGATGATGGCAGAGCATTAAGAAAATCGCATGCCTGCTCAGATCCCATTCACATAAACAGCTGGGTGCCACTCCCCAAACATAATTAACCAAAGTAAATATAATGACCAACACAATTTTATAGGGGATGCACACCAGCATCAAAATCACAAAATACAAAGGACACATTAAAACTTTCAAAAAACATATAGCATACGATACACAAAAATACACCAAACACAGCACAGTTACACATATGGTGAGGTGTAGGTGGGGGAAGAGCACTAAATCAGAATAAGAGAGTAATACAAAGATTCATATAATATTAAATAATTTGGTTAACATACCATGGTCAATGTACAATAAATATAAAAAATCCATATAAATATATCAATAAATATTTGAAAACAGCCGTGAACTATTTTATACTAATACCCTACCTATAATCCGGATCATAGCTGTGCAAAACCACATGATGATATCACCATGAGACTATTCAAAGACCTATAACTACAACCTCATTAGCTCTATGTGTAACTGTGCTGTGTTTGGTGTATTTTTGTGTATCACGTGTTATGTTTTTTAAAATTTGTATTATTTATTTATGTATCCTTTGTATTTTGTGATTGTTATTATGAATAAAATTTGAGCTATTTTTTGATGCTGGTGTGCATCCCCTATAAAATTGTGTTGGTCATTACATTTACTTTGGATAATGGCAGAGCATGGCGTGGTGACACAGTGAGCAGTGGTGATGGCAGCACCTAGCACAGTGAGCTGTGTTAATGTCAGTGCTTGGCATGTTGGCACAGAAAACAGTGGGAATGACAGCACATGGGGTAATGAGTGTTGGCAGGTGAAGAAGTTTTCTCCCCCATGAATAATGGTAACTTCTATCTCCAGGCTCGGCGATGGATCCGCAGGTCCCTGAGACAATCAGCTTCCCACGGGAGGAGGAGAAGATTCTGGCACTGTGGCAGTCTCTGGACTGTTTCCAGGAGTGTCTGAAGCAATCAAAGAACAGGCCGAGGTGAGTGCAAGCTGTGTGGTTCCTTACGGTGCGAATCTCAGCTTGCATGGCGCTTTTATGGCAGCTGCCCTGTGGTTACCGGCCCTGTATGGTGTGGCAGTGCTCCGGTGTGAGAAGGGCAAACATTAACGCTGTGATATTTTGCATGGGGCTCACCATTCCTGTGCTGCCCCATAGCCCGGTCACAGCAACATGGTACTAGTGGTGGCAGAGCTGCTGAACCTTATTATTGTGACTGCAAGGATGAGCCCGGTATCTGGCCATGTCTGTTCTGTATGAATGGGAGCTGCTCCTTAAAGCGGACCTTCACTCTGAATAAGAGTCTATCTTATATGTTTCCCACACCCTGTACCTACAGATTGTCCACATTAAAAATCATCCTACCTGCATCTACTGCATGTTATGAGCCTTTAAACATCCAAGATGGCGGCTTATGGAAGCCGCCATCTTATCAGGCAGCCTGCAAACAGGAAGTGCCTCCTGACTGTGCTGCTCTGCATTCTGGGACTGCTGGCCTTTACCTGACCCCAGCTCTGCTCTGTCTGAGCAAAGCACAGCTATAACCCGCCCCCCTGTACCTTATCCCACTCTCCTCTCCTCAGTAAGTGTGATGCTTCTGAGTCAAGATGGCGGCGCCCGTATCCTAAATTCCTGAACAAAGTTGCAGCCCAGTGGGGGAAAGAATAATAAGTTGGTGACTAAAAACGTAAAATATATTAATTTTAGATGCTGGGGAATCATTTTTTAAGAGTTTGGGCTTTTCATTAAATCACGCTGAAGGTCCGGTTTAAATGCCTCAGTTTCTATATGGGCAGCTGATGCACCAATTGCTGGGCTCTTCCTCTTACAGGTACACATTCTATGATGGGCCGCCATTTGCCACAGGCCTCCCGCATTATGGCCACATCCTCGCCGGCACCATCAAGGACATCGTAACCAGATTCGCCCACCAGAGCGGCTTCTATGTGGAGAGACGATTCGGCTGGGACTGTCACGGGCTGCCTGTGGTGAGCATTCAAACTACTGTATGGGGAGGAAGGGTCAAGTGTTTGGGAACAATAAACTGCCCCAAAATAATGGCCACAAAGTCACACTACAGGGTCCCTATGCATGCCTGTTAAGACACACACAGGTAATGGGTGTAAAGACACTCATGGGGGCCACATCTTGATTGGTGCACAGATACACGCATGCATTATGTTGACCTGTACTATGAGAGACTTCCAGAGTCCAGCAGCAGTTTGGGCCTCTCGGTTTCAGAAGACTTTAGTCTTTATGTGGATGTTCTGTGTTTTGTTTGATTGGGAAAAAGAGCTTTCATGATGGTGTCCCTGATAATTGCTTCTCCCTGCAGGAGTATGAGATCGACAAGACGTTGGGGATCAAAGGACCGGAGGATGTAGCCAAAATGGGGATCGCCGAGTACAACAAGCAGTGCCGTGGGATTGTGATGCGATACGCTCAGGAGTGGGAGGTATCCACAGGACATCATGGGAGTGGGATTTACCTCTGCGGTTCCCTATCATTCATCTCTTGCCTTTCCCATCACACAGACCAGCGTCACTCGCCTTGGCCGTTGGATTGATTTCAAGAATGACTACAAGACGCTGTACCCGTGGTTCATGGAGACCGTATGGTAAGTGTCCAGCTTCTCTTGTTTTCTCCCTCTTCAGTAGGTGAAATATCATTGGTTGCTGTAGGTCTCCCTCTCACTGATGGACAAGTCCAGGCAGTGTTTTTGCCTGCTTTTCTTCATGGAAGACCAAAAGACAATTTTAACATTCACCCCCGGTGGCATCTATCTCAGTTTATACATTAAAGCGGTACAAAGCTTTTTTTTATTTCTCAAAACATCCTTAGGGCAGCAGACCACTGATATATATAGGCTCCGTCCCAAGGTAGGAACACATGACCACCAGAATACACAAAAGCTTTCGCTCCTCCTCCAGACGCCAGTTCTTTGTGTTCCTGCCTGGGGCAGGAGCCAGACCACCAGCTCCTGAACCACGGGTTTAGGTAAGTAGTCTGGGTTGCTGTGGGTCTGTGCTAGCCTTAAACAAAGTATATGACGGCCTCTTTCTCTTTTTCAGCCTGATGGAAGGGGGGAGGAATCTGATGCTGGGGCAGATTCCACCCCGCAGCGCTTGATGACAGCGGCAGGCATCTCTGCGAGACCCAGCTAATTAATGCGCATGCTCCTGGCTTAACCCTTCTAGTGCCAGCTAAGTGAGTCTCGCGTAGCAGCCTCTCCTACCGTCATGTAGCTGACTTTAAACCCCCACACAAAAAAAGTATAAAAGCTAAAACTCACTCACTCGCTTGTTGGATCGGAACGGGTGTTCTCTTCACCCCCCCCTCTTTTTGCTTTAGGAGAGTGCCCGAAATAGCGCACCCCCCCGCCCCCCCCCCCCGCTTCAGCCGCTGTTAATTGTAAAAAAAAATACATTTACTCACCTGCGGCTACGATCCCTCCCGCCGCTCTCCTCTTCATGGTGGGGCCTCCGATGAGCCCCTCCCTAGGGTCTTCCGTGGTGAGGAGAGGGCAAGAAATCTAGACGTGATCTCTGATGTCACCCGGCAGCCGGCACTTCTCATCCGCCCAAGACTATCAGTAACGCCGGGTGATTGAGGGAGGGAGGTTGGAGGGGCGAGGGAGTTGTGATCCCTAGCCCCCCTCCACCGATCACCTGGCAGCTTTCATCGGAGCTCTGAGGGACAGTAATAATCATAATCTGAGGCGAGTAGAGAAAAAAGTCTTTTTTTTTCTGTGTTTATTTTTACTGTTAACCCCTTGTGAACTGGTAAGGGATCCATGAGACCCCTATAACAGTTCACAGGGCTGGGGTCTGGCAAGCCACCTGCAGCTAGTGGGTGACTTACCATTAACCCCCGGCCCCCCAAATTACCTGTCTCCCCAAAGCTCGGGGGGGGGGGGGGGGCAGAAGGACCCATGTCCCAGGAGGCCATGCAGGCTTGCTATTAACCCCAGCCCCCTATTACCTGCCTCCCCAAAGCCTCGGGGGCAGAAGGGCCCAGCCAAGCCAATTTAGGCGGTGCAGGCTTGTAGCTGGCAGGGTGGGGGGGCCACCAAAGCTGTCCCCCTGTGCCTTGTCCTACAAGCCCTGCATAGCTGATCCCCCTGGCTGGTTATGCTGGGTAGAGTGACCTCACTCCATTTTAACCTTTAAAATTGGCAAAAAAAATATGCCCCCCCCCCCCCTTTCCCGAGCTATTACTTCCAGAAAGATGAGCCCACTACAACAAGCTGTGTTCGATTAGAAAGCTTAACGTGTACTTTCAGGGAATATATGGTTTGTGGGGGGTTTTCCAAATGTAAAGGGTTGTTTAGGTTGAAAAAGTGCAAGGTGTGCACTTTGTCTGCAGAGCTGAAATTTTCAAATAAAATTACCTTTACGAATAAGCTTTACTTTGGGTTGTTTGGGTTGCAACTCTTCCCTTGACAGTACCTTTGCATGTTGGATGTTGTTCGGTTCAGGGGACCCTGCTTTTTCAGATTGGACTTGTTTTTTCTTGTTTGCATATTGTTTTTGTTGTGTGTTCGTTTTTTTTTTTGTTTTTGTTTTTTTTTAAGGGTAACTCTGAAACCAAAGAATTCATTGAGTGATTACAGAAAAATGTGCCCACATCAACAAGGCTGGTACGCATAGAAAGCTTAAGGTGTGTACATAGAGAGAATACATAGTTTGTGGGGGGTATTTCAAATGTAAAGGGTTGTTTTTCCTGAAAAACTACAAGGTGGACTTAGCGCATAGCATAGTTTTATCTGATCTCCTAAAGCGCTGTTTCAGTTTGGGGGGAGTTTCCTGGGCAGGAAAGGGTGTCTACCAATACATATGTGGTACTGTTGTAACCGGAAGAAATTGGGATTTCACACACAATAAGATTTCAGAAAGGCCAAATAAGACATTTCATGTTAAAGCCCAGACTCTTTGCTGAAAAAAAACAATATATAATTTTCCTGGGAAATCCCTTCAAAAATCGGTTGAACATGTGTAGCGCAAAATAGTGAAACATGGTCTGGCAACAGAGGGTGACAAAAACTCTAGGTAGGCTGGCACTTAAAGGGGAAGCACTCTGCTAGTCTTAAGTGTCTTTTTCTGGCTTCCCTCTCATTTTACCTTAGAGGGCAAAAAGATTCAGCTAGCTATTGCTTATCTATTGCTTAAGGAGGGGTGTCGCTACCCCACGCCAGACTTCAGAATAGCAGATCAGGCAGGGGAATCCTTGTAAGTCCCTGGTCCTCTATCATCTACTATGGGAGACTTTGCGGATCAACATCCTTCCAAGCCAATTTCATTGGAGACTCTGACAGATACTCAGTCTGGGAAGAAGGGGTCCATCTCTGCTACGGTAAGTCTCTTTTTTTTTTTTAATTTATGGGCACGCTCTCGCAGTTTTAAGGGCTACTTTGAATTATGTGTTTGGAAGGTTATATAGGATCCTTATGGCCTACTACTACTACTACTACTACTTCTTTTGTGAAATCAAGCTGCTAGATTCCTATAGGAAGCCTCTTTGCAAGCCCTGTACCGATAAGGTCGTAAGTAAGGAACGTCAGCCCAGGATATGATGAGAGTTCTGAAGGATCATTTTTCCTCTTCCTTTGAGAATCTTGAGACCCCATCGGACTCGGCTAAATGTAAGGCGCTTGTTGGGCATTCGGAGTCGGAGGTCTCTGATACCCCCCCTTTCTGAGGGATCCTTTCACCTCCCTGAAGGAGGGCCCTTATTCAAGTTTTGATTCAGTTTCACCAGTGAAATTTCTTTTTACTCCAGAGGATTTACCATAACTCGTGCATATGGTTCATCTTTCCATGGGCATTGAGGATAGGAGTTTCATCCCTAAGTCTAAACATGATGGGTTCTATCCTGATTTTGTTCCCAATTCCCCTATGACTTTTCATAGGGGACTTAAAGAGGCTATCCATAATGAGTGGAAGGATCCAGTTAAGAAGGTTATAGACCAGGGGCTCTTAAGAGGCGTTAACCGTTCATTGAGGAAGACTTGCATGTTTGAGATAAATGCCCCAAACTGGATGCACCCTTTTCTAAGGTCTCCAAGGTCCTTTGGTATCCTCAAAGGTCCTTTAGACAAGAAGATGAATTCTCTCTTGAAGAAAGCATGGCAGGCTAAATCTTGTACTCAAACAGATTCTAGCCTCTACTTGCATTGCCAGGTATCTTAATTATTGGCTTCAGCAGCTTAAATCATGTCTTAAAGCAAACTGATATTAAAGAGAGTATGAAGGCTTTACCAATTCTCTTCTCAGCAGCCTCTTTTCTGTCTGATGCCACTGCAGAATCGGTGAGATTTTTGGTTAAGCCCATGGCCCTCACCAATGCGGTGCATAGGACTTTGTGGCTGCTTAACTGGTAAGGGGATACAGTTTCAAAGCTGTGCCTGTGTGCCATGCCCTTTAATGAGGAATTCCTCAGAACTAGAGAAGGTTTTAGATAGTCTGATAGATATATAAATAACTCTCTTCCCACTAAGCCTAGGGATTTCAGGAATAGAATTTTTTTCTAGTCAGTCCTCTTATAGATGGCCCTTAGCAAGGACTCATTTAGAGGGGGGCCTCCTACTTCTAGGAGAGGAGTTTATAGGATCCACTCTGGTATCCAACAGTCAGTCCCTAAGAAGCAATGACGCGGGGTCCTTAATAGGTGCCCAATTCCACGTTTGGTGGGAGACTCGAGTGTATTGCCCCTTTATTTTCAGGTGAATAGGAAGGGTTTCTCAATAGAATTCATGCACATCCCTCCCAGGAAGTTTTTTTTACTCCTCTCCCAGGGGGCTGGGAAGAAAGACTGGCCATTTTCATCAGTTTAGATTCCATGTTGGATATGGGAGTAATTGTCCTGGTTCCCTGCCACCAATGGGGGAGGGTTCTACTCGAGCATTGATTTGGTAAAGAGGATTCTGCTTCATACTCAAAAACTGAATCTGTTGGTAAGCTACAAACTCTTCCGCATAGAATCCATTTTCTCTGTGAGGGATCTGTTCGTGCCTGGCTCCTTCATGGTATCAATAGACCTGAAGGATGCCTATTGGCAGGCACCGATGAGCTTGTCTGGTCAAGTCTTCTTGACCAAATATTCCACTTCCAATTTGTAACTCTACCCTTTTTTACCAAAATTCTAGCTGCACTAAGGCAGAAAGGAGTCAGGATTATAGCATATATAGACCACCTCCTCCTCTTTGCCCCAGATCAGGAGAGGTGGCTCCAGGATCTGGAATTGACAAAGGATTTTGCTAAGAATTGCTAAGATTGGGTTGGATCTTGAATTGCCAGAAGTCCAGTCTAGTCCCATCACAGGTCATGAGCAATACGGTCCTTCAGAAAATCTATCTGCCTCAGTCGAAGATAACGACCTTTCGGGAAGCCATCCAGTCCCTTTGTCCAGTCGGTCGATTTCGGCTTGTCAAGCTATGCGAGTCTTGTGGCTAATGACCTCATCCTTCCCCGCTGTAAGATGGGGTCAGCTACACTCAGAGTATACAGCTGCATATTCTAAACTCTTGAGACAGGTCTCAGGAGTCCATAGACAGGATAATCAAAGTCAGATTTAGCGAAGGAATTTGAGTTGGTGGCATGGCAAGCACATGTTTGTCAGTGGCCTTTCCTGGTTGGATCCCAAGGACATGGGAGTGAAGATGGGTGCCTCTTCACAGGGTTGGGGAGCCCATTGCGGATCCCTGGTCACTCAAGGGAAATGGCCCAGAAGACTGAGCCTATCTTCATTGAATCTCAGAATTGATAGCTGTGAAGAAGACATTGCTAGCCTTCTCTTACCACCTGAAGGGTTATCAGAATAGACAATGCGACTACTAAGGCATATCTAAATCATCAGGGAGGGACGAGGTCATACATCCTGCAATAAGGAAATTTTGATCTGGGCAGAACTGAGCCTTTTTTATCCCTATCAGCCATCCACCTGAAAGGTTGCTGAAATTAGGTGGAAGTTTTTGGAGTCGCTCTCTGTCGGAAATCTGATCACAAATCTGATCTAAAATTTGTGATCAGATTTGTGTCCTAAGAGGAACTCCGGAGGTGGATCTTTTTCGCCTCTGGTCGAACCAACAAGTTGAGGAAGTTGGTCTCCCTCTATCCCTCTGATCAAGCTCTAGGAATAGATGCCCTGGTTCACCAGTGGTGTTTCAGTCTGGCTTCTACTTTTCCTCCAGTTGGATCCTCCCTCAGGTTCTAAACAAAAATATTCTGCCAAACAGCCACGATTCTATTGCTGGCCACTTGATGGCCGAAGAGACCATGGTTTTCAACTCTGAAGATGCCCTCTGTCCAAGAGCCTTGGGGACACCCGGTGAGACCAGATCTTCTATCCCAGGGACCAGTGCTCTGTCAGGATGCGCGGAAGCAGCGTCGGTGATATCCAGGTTCTTTCGTGCCGGCACCCCTTTCTTCCAGTTTTCCATTATCATATAATATTTCGGGTGGATTCTTGCTACCTTCCTAAGATATTTTCCGACTTTCATCGGACCCAAGAGATTATTCTTCCATCCATTGGGGATATTGATCCCTCCTCAGGCCCTGATATCCCAAGACTTATCTACAGAACCCGTTTGCTGGAATACCTTAGACAAACAAAGAATTGGATAGCTTATTTGTTTCCTTCTCAGGTCACAGGAATGGTCAGTGTGTTCCAAGGCAACATTGGCTGATGGATGAAGAGCACTATCAATTTTGCATACAACGGATCTCTTTCAACAGGGCGGGTTACAGCTCATTCAAGTATTTCCACATCTTGGACAGAGCAAACTGGTGCCTCTATTAAACAGATTTGCAGTGCGCCAACCTGGTCTTCAGCTAAGACATTTATTAATCGTTATCGTCTGGATCTGCTTAACTTGCAAGATCAAACCTTTGGCATGAGTGTGTTGCAGTATCTTGCTTATCCTCAGTGGTATGCTGCCCTAAGGATGTTTTGAGAAAACCTGGTAACGTCTTTTCTAAAAATCCAAAAGGGGCAACATACAGGCTTCCCTCCCTCAGGCTACATTCTGAAGGAGGAGCTAAAGCTTCTGTGTATTCTGGTGGTCATGTGTTTCTACCTTGGGATGGAGCCTTAATATCTCCGTGGTATGCTGCCTTTTCGAATGTTTAGAAAATAAGTTACCAGGTAACTAACCTAAGTTTTACCTGTGACCCTGGGGATTTTGTGACAGTAGATAGTCCTACATTGACCACTAATGTGCAGTTCCTCTTGTTATCTAGTGTTAATTTTGCTGTTACCCCCTGTGTTGGGGAGAATTTAGTCTGTATGTTGTAAATCGGAACATGCCCTTGGGGCACCCTGAACTGGCATACCCTGTTATATAAACCCCCCTCCCAGAACACCCTGTAAGATTCAACTCCTCGCAGTCCAATGTCGCATGCATGGACTCTCATCGATTCAGAGCCATTTGCTGTGACTATGTCATTTGGGCTGGGGATGCACTTGCTTGTGATCTCAATTGAAGAACATCAAAGCCGCTTGCCAAAGATGCAGGTGATGCGGTCACTCTCGCTCCCTATTGTAAAGAATCATTCATTTACATAGGCAAGCCAAACAGCTCTGTTAGGACGAGAGCCCTTGCATGCACTGGTGGACCGGAAAGAGGAAAGCAAATACTGCCCTGGAATCCTTTAATTTCTGGGGAAGGCCAGAGGCTGGCCCTAGAATATTTTAGCCTTTTTTTCCTTCCACTACAAATGCTACTGTCTGGGCTGCCATCTACTGCCAGTCTGCTGGTACACCCTGTCGGTGATCTTAAGATCAAGAGTCTGCACCTGACTAGTCAGCTGGATGTCCTCAGATGTCTTCAGTTTAGCATAAATGAGCATTACTGTGTGTCTCTTTAAATATCAGGTGGGTCTTCAAGCAGCTCTATGATAAAGGATTGGTTTACAGAGGGGTGAAGGTTATGCCATTCTCCACTGCCTGCAATACGCCACTGTCCAACTTTGAATCTCACCAGAACTATAAGGTTTGTATTGCAATGATTTGGTATCCATGCAAAGGCTGATTGTGTGACTATAATGGAGCCACCATAAGCTTTGTCCTTCTTTTTTTTTTTTTTTTTAGGATGTTCAAGATCCCTCTGTTATTGTTACCTTCCCCCTGCTTGAGGATCCAGCTGTGTCCCTGGTAGCATGGACCACCACCCCCTGGACACTGCCCAGCAACTTGGCACTTTGTGTCAATCCAGAACTTGTATACATCAAGCTAAGAGGTAAGTGGAGTCCTGGCTGATCTGCACCCGGCACACATAAGAGAGATTTGTAACATTTTGGTTCCATTGTTTGTGCAGATAAATCTAATGGGAACCTCTACATACTGATGGAAGCCCGGCTGTCGGCCCTCTACAAGTCTGAGGAGGAGTATGACATTCTGGAAAAGTAAGTTTGTCCCTCGCTCCTCTGTATAGAGATCTGCACCTTGAATGATGACGTGCGCTCAGGGTCTTCAGAAGTTGCTTTACTTTGATGCCCTCTGTCACGATCACACTCTATCAGCCCAGCCAATACGCTAGAGAGAGTGTGATGGTACAAGGGTTAAAAGCCACCAGACCCGTGGGTATGCACTATTAGTCCCAACAAGTCATCAATTAACCCTAATAAACGCGTTTCACCAGAGCTTCCTTCAGGAAAGTGAGCTCATATATTTAGAGATTAAAGGCTAGAGCTGATTAATTAAACATCTTTTAATCTGATAAAAAGGTATCACAGTGCTGGATGTAATTTACAATAATAAGATGACATACAAAAATACAGAGAGTATACAGCAAAGAGCAGTTCAAAAATAAAGTCCTTACGCAGTTCTTTTGAGTGAGTTTCCAGTGGTGCTTGTTGCTTGAGACCGATGTTCTGTCCCAGGTTCCTCCTTAGGTTATGTTTCCAAAGCATGTGCCCCTTAGCATTTATTTAGCTAATTTTGGAGGGAAACGGTTTACATGACATCCCCATCTCCCTGGGATTCCAAAGGGAGGAGGGATTCCTCTCCCAGGTCCCCTTATCTGATTCTGGTTTATGGTTGGGCAGAGACAACATCCTACTGCTTCAAAGACATTTGACTTCCCCCATAAAACTGTGTGTGCATGTAGGGGGGTTTTATGACGCAGGAGGGAAAGTTACGCTGGCAGAGTGGTCAGCTAAGGTCTAATATATACACATATATACACTCATAAAAACATATGTTTATTCTATAATCAGGCCTCGGGCATGACACCTCCCCCTTTATGTTGCGAGGTGGGGATAGTGACCCACAGTCACTTTCCCCAAAGCGCACACTTAAGAGGAACTTAGAGGTCCCCAGTCGCTCTCATTCCTAGTGCCACCGGGATCCACAGTAGTGGGTCCAGGCGGGCAGGGGGAGTCTTTCTAAGCACCAGGACTTCCAGGCCTAATGTTGGCAACTGGGGGGCTGTGCTCGAGGCAGGAAGGGACACACCATCACCAGGGAAGAAGCACAGGGGCCCAGGGGCATGACTCTGGTTTTCCATTGCATCTGAATTATTGGGCAACACCGGTATTTGGCTGTCTATGTTCCCAGGAAAACCATATTTTCCAGCGCCTGACGCAGGCGTTGGAAAAGGGACTCCTGTGATCGGGACACCAGCAGCCATGTTTCCCACGTGTTGGCGAAAAAGATGAGGGGGCCCGTATGTGGCCGGAATGACCCTCATGTTAGGCCAAGGCGTAGTTTGCCCCACCTCCCCTGATCCTTCTTGCCTCTCCCTCAGCTTTGACACAGGCTGCCCTGGATCTGCGTCACGTGGCAGATCCCAGGAGCCAGGGACTGTTCCCTTCTCCACAACCCCAACTTTGGGACGATTCAGGAAGTCTGCGGTTAGCCGTAGGCCCTCCTGATTCGGCCTAAATGCTTGGTCACCTTGCTTTCCCGGGGAGCTGGAAGCTAGGCTTCTGAGCTGCCTTCCAGGGTTGTCCGTCTGCAACGCTGGCTGCAAGGTGGCACTACAAGTCCCAGCCCACTGCCTTTCTCTCTCCTGGGGCCCTAGCATGTCTTTGGAAAGGGACTCCCAATACAGGATATTGTTTTCCCAATATACCCGATGCCCATCGGTGTTAGCACCTGGCTGCTCAGCACGTTGTCTTAGACCTTCAAGGGAAGGATCACTGCGCAGAGCTTCCCGGAAATGTTTATTGCCCGCCCCCCATCTTGTGGCATCAGGGGACACATTTCCCTCAGGTGGACTAGCATCTCCACCCTCCTCTGCTTCGGCTTGCGAGTCACACATCTTTCCCCTAGCATCACCATCCTCCCTTCTTATTCTAAGTATGTCACACACCCCGCTTCAGATAGTCATTACACTTGAGTTATACCGATCTGTAGAGGGCGATCTTGCAGAGATGTCATGAAAAAAAGGGAGCCCCTCCCGGTCCATAAATACCTGGTACCTCCCACTCATTCCCCAGTCTTTCACCTCTGCAGACGGCGAGCAAATCAGAAGATGGATGTCTCCTCCTTGCAGGTAGCCGGGGTAACTCCCGGCCCGCTTATTAGTCTATTTCTGCCTGGACCCCCCTGTCTTAGTATTCACCTTGCCTCCCAGCCTAGGCTGCTGGTCTGGGCAAGGGTAGACAGCACCTAGGGGTGCTTAGGAGCTACGCTCCACCGTGAGACCCCATACTAAGGGGTAGGCGGTTTTGCCGGGTTGGTGATCCCGGTTTGGGATGCCCCGTCCCTTGCCCGTCCACCTTCCAGCGTGGATTCCCCCTCTCCCGGATTGCCCTTGCTCCTTAGGGGGGGCAGTGTTTAATCTTTAGTGTGTGTGTGATTCACGGTGTGCATCTCTACTAGTACTCAGCCGGCGCTGGCTGTGCTGCAGCGCCGGCCGTTGTAGCAGCTTCGGCGGGGGAGCTTTTTCCCCTCATGGTGCGATTGGTAGGGGGGCGGGCGCTCAGCACGATCGCCTACCGCCCGCCCCCCGTGCTCTTGGCGCCGCTGCGGAGCCCGGCCACCGGCCGGGAGCGGCGTGTTGTCAGGGGAGGGTGCCGGACTCGAACTGCACCGGCCCGCCCTTCTTCTTCTCCCTCTGCTTCTCGGGTTCTCAGGCAGGGCGGACGTCATCTCCTCCGTGAGTGGCCCTTGGGGCCCCATTACTTCAGGCACTGTTAACCGTGCATTTTATAAAGCGCTTGGAATTCATGAGCAGCCATGTCTTTTGACCTGTATATATATATTTCTTAGGTTATTGCAATATCAGTATGTCTGCATTGTGTGTGTTTGGGCATGATTGAGGTGCTGATTAGCCCTGTATTCTGTCTTCAGGTGGACTCTTGTTGGATCCTAAAGGGTCCTCCCGGTCCTAGGATCCCTGGTTTAATTTTAGAACTCCCCATAAATCCTCTCACTCGGGACACAGAAGGGGCATCCCGGGTCGCTTATAAGGCGTAATTCCCTTGGGTATTGCGACTACCAATAAAATCACCATATGGAGGCTTCCCAGGATACCGGGCTCGGGCTCCCCTCGGGTCAAACCCGGCAGTGTTTGGGGTGTGGGGCATCCCTTACAGAGGATGATGTTTTCCTTTGCATACCATGTGCGCAGCAGACTATTACGCGGCAGTCCGGATCCCAGGTGTCTGGTTCTGCGCCGCCGGTCCCTTTTCCTACCCCTCCCCGCCTGACCCGTACCCCGTTTGATGTTGTCACGAGTGGGGAGTCGCAATCTGAGGTGTGTGCCAGATTGTCCAACCTTGAAAAATTATTTTCTAGCGCTGGGGCCAGAAAGGTCCTGGCTAAGAGAAAGCACTTGTCCCCAGCCGCGCAGGCTTCTGATTTTGAGGAGTTTGATTCACTGGACTGGTCTGATTACCCCCCGCTAGAGGAAGGGGAGCTTTTTGAGGAGTCGGATGGTTCTGACGATCAGCAGTTGGCACTGATGCCGAGCAGGGTCAGGGGGATTCTTTGGGTACCCCTAAGGTCCTGGCTCATATATGTTTGAGGTTCTGGCAATCTCTCCTCCTGAAGTGACTCTTCCGCAGAAGGGGGAGTTCTTTGAGGAGGCTAAGCCGTGCTTAGAATTCCCTAATCAAAGGAATTTTGACGGCATTCTTAAGGAATGGGAGAGGCCTACTCGGCTTCCGGGTGTCCCTCCGGGTTGGGATAAGGAAAATCCCTTTCCGGTGGACGCGGTGAAGCGCTGGTCGTCCCCTCCCGAGGTGGACGCCCCCGTTTTGGGGTTGTCTAGCACCTCTGTCTTGCATTCTCCTGACTGTTCTACTCTCAAGGACGGTGAGGACAAACGCATTGACCAGATGGCTTGTCACGGTTTTGCCAGTGTCGGGTCGGCCTTGCGGCCTGTTTGTGCTTGAGCGCTTTAGATAGTGGCTTCTAGGTCGGTTGTCAGGGACCTGTTGTCTACCGCCAGGCTTGACCCGGCTAGTGATGAGTTCAACGCCCTTAAGCGAATTGTTTTTGTCATTTGTGCTAGCCGCCCTGGATGACACCATGGTGATGTGTAGTAGAACTTCGGCCTTGCTGGTGGCAATTCTGCGGTCGGTTTCGTTGCGCCAGTGGGCGGCTGATTTTGTGTCCAAAAAGTCTCTCACGGCTCTTCCCTTTCTGGGATTGCGGCTCTTTGGAGAAAAATTGGATTTGGTCGCAAAAGGAGGTAGGTTACCTCAGCGAAAGAAACAACGTCGTCCCTTTAGGGGGGTGGCTTCATTTACCCCTTCCTTTCGTGGGGCCAGAGCTGGACGGGGATCGGCTGTCTTCCCCTCCAGAGGTGATTCCTGGAACAGGGGACGGGGACGTGCCCGTCCAGGTCACAGCTGGGGCTCCAAGCCCAAAGCCGCTGCTAAGCCGACTCAGCAATGAGGGGGCGCCCTCACCCTTGCGGGTGGGGGGACGGCTGCAACACTTCTCCCAGGTCTGGGGCCAGGAGGCCTCGGACAGATGGATTCGGGAAGTGGTGTCTTCCGGTTACAAGCTGGAGTTCGAGATCCGGTCTCCTCCCAGATTCTTCAGGTCTCGCGTGCCCTTGGATCCCCTGGCCGCGCAGGGGCTCCAGGTGGCAGTAACAGATCTCTTGGACATGGCTGTCATCTGCCCGGTGCCTCCCTCGGACCGGGGCCTGGGATTCTATTCCAGTCTGTTTACGGTGCCCAAGAAGGATGGCTCTGTTCGTCCCATCCTGGATCTGAAGTTTCTCAACGGGTTTATCATGGAAACTCTGCGCTCTTCCATAAATTCACTTCGGCAGGAGGACTTCATGACGTCCATAGACATCAAGGATGCTTATCTGCATGTTCCAATCTTCCCGGCGCATCAGAGATTTCTCAGGTTCGTGGTGGAAATCGGCATTTTCAGTTTGTGGCCCTTCCGTTTGGCCTTACCTCGGCTCCAAGGGTTTTCACCAAGGTGCTAGCAGGGGTGATGGCCCTTCTCAGAGCCCAGGGAATCCGCATCGTGCCTTATCTGGACGATCTTCTTATTATGGCATGCTCTCTCAGCCAGGCGGAGCTAGATGCCAGGACTGTGGTAGCCACCCTGGAGAGATTCGGCTGGATGATCAACTATCCCAAGTCCTGCCTCTCTCCGTCCAGGGTGGTGGCGTTCCTGGGAATGTCTCTGGATACTTCTCAGTCCAGGGTGTTCCTCCCCTGCCCCAAGGTTCTTTTGATATAGGAATTGACTCAGCTTCTCCTATCCATCCCTCACCCGTCCATTCGGTTGGGGATGCGACTGGTGGGATTGATGGTGGCTTCGTTCGAGGTGGTTCCCTTTGCCCAGTTTCACACAAGGACGCTCCAGCTCCATCTCTTGGCGGCCTGGGACGGGTCCCCGCTGTCATTGGATCATTCCTTTCTGATGTCCCCCAGGTACGGCATTCCCTTCGGTGGTGGCTGGAACCGAGCAATCTGTTGAGGGGCAGATCCTTTCTGACCCCTCGTTGGGAGACGGTCACCACGGATGCCAGCCTGTCAGGTTGGGGGGGATTTTGGAAGGATCTTCAGTTTCAGGGGCTGTGGGGGCCTCAGGAGGCTCACAATCCCATCAATGTTCTGGAGCTGAGAGCCATCAGGTTGGTTCTGGCCCACTTCAGTTACAGGGCTTACCGGTTCAAGTTCGGTCGGACAATCGGACGGCGGTCGCATACATCAATCACCAGGAATGGACTTGCAGCAGGCGTGCCCTCAGGGAAGTGTCTTTGATCCTGGCTTGGGCAGAGAGCAATGTCCCATGCATCTCGGCGGTGTACATTCCGGGAGTGGAGAACACGGAGGCGAACTCCCTGAGCAGGTACTCATCTCGCCGGGGGGGAATGGTCGCTCAGCCCCAAGGTGTTTCGGTCGCTTTGCCACTGGTGGGGGACTCCGAAGGTAGACCTCTTTGCCTCTCGTCACAATCGCAAGCTTCCGGCGTTTGTGTCTCTCTCGCGGGATCCGCTGGCTCTGGCAGCGGATGCCATGTCTCTGAACTGGAGGGATCTGGGGTTTCTGTACCTGTTCCCTCCGTTTCCCATGGTGGGCAGAGTGGTGCGCAAGCTGGCCCTAGAGGGCGCGTCAGCAATACTGGTGGCTCCAAGATGGCCAAGACAGGTTTGGTTCGCAGACGTGATAAGGTTGGCAGCGGATCAGTTAAATCTGCCCCTTCTGCCGGATCTGCTCACTCAGGGTCCACTGTGCTACCCCAATTTACCAACGCTGGCTTTGACGGCGTGGCTGCTGAATCCTCCATCTTGAAGGCGGAAGGTCTTTCTGATGCTGTCATTCAGACTCTGGTTAGGGCTGAAGTCTTCCTCTGCCATCTACTATAGGATTTGATTGGTGTGAGGTCCGGGCCTTACCTTGCAGGGCGTTTTCTATCCCTAGGGTTTTGGAATTTCTGCAACATGTTCTGGACCTGGGTTTGCAGCTTAGTACGCTGAAAGGGCATGTCTCTGCCCTGGCGGTTTTCTTTCAAAAGTCTTTTGCTCTTCATCCTCTGGTTAAGACCTTTTTCCAGGGGGTTACCCATGTGCGGCCTCCTAGGAAGCCTTTGCTCCCAGTTTGGGATTTGAATTTGGTTCCTTCTGCCTTTCAGGGTCCTCCTTTTGAACCTTTGCAGGATATTGCTCTTTCTACGCTTACTCAGAAGGTTGCGTTTCTGGTTGCCATCACTTCCGTTCGGCGTGTATCGGAGTTGGCGGCTTTGTCCATTAAGGCTCCTTACTTTGAGAGGCATCAGGACAAGGTTGTTTTCCACTTCAAGCCAGATTTCCTTCCTAAGGTGGTTTCTGCTTTCCATCTTAATCAGGACATTGTTCTACCCTCCTTGTGTCCTAAGCCCAGCAATGACAAGGAGACGGTTTTGCATTCTCTGGATGTGGTTTGCTGTGTGAAGTTCCTCTTTTCGTAGGACTGACGCCCCTTTTGTGGTGCCCTCCGGGCCTAGGAAAGGTTTGGCTCCCGCCAAGTCTTCCATTAGTAAATGGATTCGCCAGGCCTTTGTTGGGGCCTATTCTGCCAAGGGGAAGGTTCCCCCTTTTCGTGTTACTGCTCATTCTACTCGTGCCGTTGGGGCGTCCTGGGCTTTCCAGCATCAGGCCTCTGTTGAGCAAGTTTGTAAGGCTGCTACTTGGTCTTCCGTTGGTTTTCCAAGTTTTACAAGGTTGATGTGCGGGCCTCAGCGGATGCTGTTTTTGGCCGCAAAGTTCTGCAAGCTGCAGTGGTTTGTTTGTGCATTATTGCCTTGTTTTGGATCCCCGCCCTTTATGGACACTGCTATTGGATGTCCCAAGTGTAATGACTATCTGAAGCGGGGTGTGTGACATACTTAGAATAATACCATTTTGTGAATACTCGCCTGTAAAATGGGTATTATAAGTATGTCACACACCCCGCTTCACCCCGCCCTTTGGTATTCTGGATCCTTTCTATGGTGAACCTTTTTTACTGTTACTGGTTATTTTGGCTCTTCCTGGTCCCTTTACTGCTGTCTTAATACTGGGGAATGAGTGGGAGGTACCAGGTATTTATGGACCGGGAGGGGCTCCCTTTTTTTCATGACATCTCTGCAAGATCCCCCTCTACAGGTCGGTATAACCCAAGTGACTTGTAGGCCCCCAGTCCATTGCCTGAATGCAGTCCTTAGCTGACCTGCATGTTCAGTGCAACTTTCTGTGGTGCTTTGTTGTAAAGTCCTAAACTTCTTCCGATAGGTCTCTGGAGTCAGATTAGCACTTTTTAGCAGGGCAGATTTTATTGCCTCATAGTCCTGGTCTCTTTCAGAGGGAAGAGAAGCAAACCCATCCAGAGCTTTCCCTCGCAGCCGTGGGGTTAGGTATCGTTACGCTGGCAGAGTGGTCAGCTGAGGTCTAATATATACACATACACATATATACACTCCTAATACATATGTTTATTCTATAATCAGGCCTCGGGCATGACACCCTCTATGTAGCCAGGCTGAGGAGGAGCTTGAGTTTAGGTAAATGTATAGGGCTGTGATGTAATTAAAGTCTCGCTGTCACCAAATCACTGGCACCTATATAAGCCTTCAAATTCAGTTTCATGTTTTTTATTTTAATATTGAAATGTGACACTAGCCCCAGTAAATGTGCATACATATACCGACTGCATGTACTGAAGCTTCCAGCTGTTCTCCTGAGCCTTCATTGTCCCACATTCAATTTTATTTGTGTTCTGTTATCTGCAGGTTTCCAGGCATAACTCTGAAAGGAAAAAGATATCGGCCACTCTTTGACTATTTTTCTAAGGTACTCCCCTTAGAGTCGAATTGATTAAGGCCCCCTAACTATTGGACAATTATGATGGCTAAAGGGGGCAGCACAGTGACTGAGACTTCCCAATAGGGTGCACCATTGCAGTTGCCTGAGTGATCATATAGTGTTACTGTATCCATGGGCTGCAGCTGACTGATGGGATTTATAGATTGTGTAATTTTACCCATCACTAGTGACCCCTCACCTGCAATGTGTGGGGCACGTTTAGAGTGCAGCTATAGAAAATGTTCTATACTGTGAAGGGTGACCATGCAGAATTTCACCCCAGAGAAAGTTGTTTAATATTAGGCGGTGAGGAAAGAGGAGGGTGATCCCGGTATAAACCTGATTTCTATTAGGGGGTGATCCTGGTATAACCCAGATCCCTATTTGGGGATGAGGAAGCAGGAGAATGATCCCGGGATAAATATCCCTTTTGGAGAGTGGGGGAAGTAGGGGGGTAAATCAGCATAAATCTGATCACTATTAGGTGGTGAGGAACGGGGGAGCATGGTCCTGTGATAAATGTGATCCCTATTAGGTGGTGTGGAAAGAGGAGGGTCATCCCAGGATAAATCCTAGTGGGTGAGGAAAGATGAGTGGTGGTCCTGGGATAAATTGAATCCTTATAATAGGGTGCAAAAGAAATGGGGTTATCCGGGATCAAGCAGATCAGGGCAGTCAGAATATGATCATGTGACCCTGCATTCTGTTTCTTCAGGCCGCGGAGCATGGTGCATTCACAGTTTTGGTTGATAATTATGTAAAGTCAGAAGATGGCACCGGGGTGGTACATCAGGCTCCATACTTTGGTGCGGTAAGTTACAATTTGGTTTTAGCAGCTGGGGACAAGATTGAAAGAGGTCATCTGGGTGGCTGGGGGTCTGCCAGTCAGGTGACACAGGAGCCTGCAGATTGTTGTCCTCTTTCTGCTTATTTTGCTCTCTGGGATGTGGGATATGGGAACTGTTTGGTTAAGCAGAAGAAGGGGAATGAGTTTTGACAGCAGCAAGGAACTGCCCCTGCATGGTCAGGTGGTGGTGGTGCACTTCCTATGATACACCTCTTGGTGGCACCGTTCTACAGATTAAAGTTTGGGATTGCTTACCTTCAGGCATTCAGTCTTGATTTTGGTACCTGTACAGATTATGGCAGGGGTTATGGGCTGTATTGGTGAAGTACCTGGCCTGCCATGTAGAGATGGGGGGGGGGGTAGTAATTTTTGGGGAGAGGGTAATATAGAGCTGTGCTGGAATATATCTTATTGGGAGCTCTTTTTGTGGGATAATTGTTGCTCTGGGAGCTCCATTGCTATGTATGCCCCAAACTGAATGTTATGTATCTGACCTCCAGGATGATTATCGTGTCTGCATGGACTTCAACATCATTCAGAAGGATTCTGTGCCCGTCTGCCCTGTGAATTCCTCTGGCCAGTTCACTCCGGAGGTTACAGACTTCGCTGGACAATATGTTAAGGTTGTTGATCTTTTATCATCCTTATTGTACCTTCAGAAATTCTTTTACCAGGTACTTGATTGTTGCCTTGACATATTGCAGGAAAAAATTAGGTCAGCCAGGCCAATCTGTTAATAGTCGGCACAGGCCCCTTTTGAGAGCAGGTCCATAGCGGGAGGCACACCACATGCTACACATCATTTTTTCCAAATAATTCTTCTAACCTCATGCTTCAATCCATCTGCAACTTGATGCCTTGATCTCGGCCCATATGCAATCGTTTGTCCTAAATAAAGGACCACTTGAGTTGCCTGTTGTCCTGAATGTGCTGACCTGCTAAAGACTTGGTGAAAAACAGGATGATAATAGAAAAGGGATCAGATGGTGCCTGAGATTATTCTACTGTTCTCCCTTGCATGCTCTTTCGCCCTAGTCCTAGCTGAATGTGGTGCTCTGTGGCCAGAGGGTTTGTCATCGTTTGTGTACCTGTAGTAAATAACGTATCTTTACATGGCTGCCCCAATTGATCATTTATCTTTTATGACAGCAGATTCTGCAGTGTGGTCCTATAGCAGTACAGTACAATACTTGCCACCAAGTATTTAAATGGTGCATACAATAAATGCTTTTTGGCAAGAATATACATTTAGACCTTGAACGTTGGTGAACCGTAAAGCAAAACACCACAAACAAAACCCGGGTTTTGATTCTTTCCGCAAAGGGCATTTCTGGCATGCCCCACTAAGTGAAAGCCCCCCAGATCGCCAATAAAAATACAGATGGCCGACGCATGGCGGAGTGAGGAAGCTCAAACGTGGGGCTCCGGAGACTTACCCGTTCCATGGCTGATTTTGGGCACAGAGAGCTGAGCAAATACCCCATTATGGGTGGCAGCAGGAGGAAGAAGACGCAGAGAGGCGGAGGTGGACATGCAGATGGAGGAATCGCCCGTTTCCTGAGCTCGGGGGGGGGGGGGGGTCCGTCCAGGGAGGAGGCAGCGGCACTCAAAATGGCGCGGGAGAGGAGCGAGCCTCCCACAACGCGAGCCAGGGAGAAGACAGTCTGCCGAGAGATGGCTGTGCTCACAGGCGGAGGCGAGGAGCCGCTCAGCTGACATGCGTGCGGCGGAGGTAAGCGAGAGCGTCCCCTTGCAGCGTCATACCTCGGCCGCTGAAGGCAGGAGAGAAGGGGGAGAAAGCCCAGCGATCAGGCAGCCAGAGCCCCTGCCACCACGTGGGGCGGAGGAGCGAAGTACCGCGGAGAGGGGATCTCCCCAGCACATCTAAACCCTGACACGAGCATCAGTTTAAATAATACTAAAATAAAGTTGGCACTCTCACCAGTGACAGGGAAAGGGGGAGATGCTTCCCCGTGCCAGGCTGCACACACCATTATCACTGAATGTGAGGTCCACCAGCCACCTCCTTCAGGCAGTTCCCTGGGCATCTCCCCGCCCCCCGCGGACATCACCCTCGCAGATGGGGACCCCCTCATGGAATGTGAAGATTTGTGGTGGTCACAGATCCATAGCCCCATACTCCCACCCAGCTGCACACCGCCATTAACCTGGTACTCAGGCTCTGGGGGAGATCCGCAGGAAGGACCAGACCCACGGGAGAGCTGCTGGAACAGCCCAGGAGGGGGGTCTCTGATAATTCTGAGGGTAAACCCCACTCCAGCCTGCGCTTAACCCAAACGTCATGGGACATCCCTACCGAGTTAGATCCCAGCCTCAAACTTCTTCTCCAGTTTCTCCCCACTAAAGCAGACCTGAAAGAAGATCTAGAAGCAGTTGCACTGAGAATTGAGCGAGCGGTCAGGAAAGAGCTAGAAGATCTTCAACAGCAAACGTCGGCTTTTGATACGAGGGTAGCTTCATTGGAGAGCTCCAGCGCAAGCCATGAAGATAGAATTGCTGAGCTGGAAAGGGCATCCCGCAGTCAGAAATACCAACTCACGGATGTCATTCTGCAGGCAGATCTGGAAAATCAGAACAGGCGTAATAATTTGAAGCTGAGGGGGATCCCAGAGTCGGTACCCCCAAACCAACTGCGGTCAGCGGCTACCGATATCTTCAACGCCTTGCTAGGAAACCCAAAAGAATCTGAGATAATCATAGATCGTATCCACAGAGTGACTAGCCGACCAGCGGACGAACTTGATGCGCCGCGAGATGTTCTTTGTCGCATACACTTCTTTACAGTTAAAGAAGATATCCTATGCAAAGCTTGGGAACTGCGACGGGTGGAGTGGAACGACCGTAGGATCCAGATCCTCCCGGATTTCTCCCCTCCTGGAAAAGCTCCGGGAGGTCAACGCTTCATACAAGTGGGGACATCCATTCCACCTTATTGTCCGTAGAGACAACAGCATGTTTACCTTACGGCGCAGAGAGGACCTTCCTGATCTGTTTCGATTCTTGGATACTGACCCCATTGAAGTACCGGACTGGCTGGACTTTAGCGCAGACCCGCCCCCGCGAAGAGAGCAAGGGGACAGAAGAGAGTGTCGGTGGGGACGTGGCGGGGGGGGGGAATTCGTCCGGGCCCCAGGCGATAGGTCACTGGGCCTTGAGCTGTGGGCTTCATGCTGAAATGCCCTCCTGCTGGCTGCGTTAGTATCCTTTTGAGAAGTGGCTGCTCCCTCTTGAGGAGTGGCTCTTTCAAGCAGGCAAAGAATGTGACTTCGTTGTGCTATGCCATTTGTTCGTTTCTCTGCCCAGTGTTCTTATTTGTTCTCATTGATGGTTTGCAGTAATATTGTTTGTATTGTGCCTCGCACATCCATAGTTTATTGAAGTTTGTTTAAAAATTGCCTCTGATATGATGACCGGGAGTCGGGCGTTTACTAAACGCCAGTCCCGAGGGACAATTGACTAGAGATGGGTTGACTAGGGCCCCACCCCGAGATGCGAGGTTGCCTTTTCCCCCAATAGTTTCTGCTCTCTCCCACCAAGCCACCACCTGGTGGGACTAAGCAGAATAAGGAGCATTAGTTCCGGTCCTAGAACCTGCCCTCTCTCCTGATAGAGGGTCTTTCTACCCCTAGGTTCTTTTCTTCTCCCCTTTCTTTTTGTTTTCTACTACTTTGCTCCTGCTCACCGATATTCGGGGGTTGTCGGGGTTTACACGATACATGCTTCCCCTACCTGTGCTCCTACCCTGCCTTGACAAGGGGAGGGTCTGGCGGTATGGCTAGCTTAAAGATATTTAAACCCTTAGCATTAAGGGAGCATGTTCCTGAAAAAAGAGCCAAGATACTCTACGCGTTACATAAAGAAAGGGTAGACGTAATACTCTTCCAGGAGACCCATTTTGGCAGTGGGAGAGTCCCAGAAATCAAAAATAAGTACTTCACAAGATGGTACCACTCCCCAAACCCAGATGCCAAGTCCAAAGAGGTATCGATTGCGATACATAAAGGCACTCCGCTGGAGCCACTGGACTCAAAGATAGACCCCCAAGGGAGATACATCTTTTTGAAATTCTTGACTGGTGGGGAGACATACACTGTGGCAAACATATACCTACCCAACCAAGATCAACCAGGGGTGGGAGTACGATTTCTGCATCTCTTAGAGGAATTTGCAGAAGGGGTCTTAATCCTGGAAGGAGACCTCAACATGGCATTGGATCCAAGGCTGGACACATCACAGGGTAGGTCAGCAATCCCGCAATCTAAATTGGCGACCTTCAGAAAAGCTCTGAGCAACCTGCAGGTTGTGGATGTGTGGAGGATTCTGAACCAAGGGGCGAGAGATTATACGTTTTTCTCACACACTCATGCATCTTACAGCAGACGGGACTACATCTTTGTCAGTCATTTTGCCCTGTCTAGAGACGTGAGTACCTCAATTGGCCCGATCATCTGGTCAGATCACTCCCCGGTATATCTCAACCTGCCGGTGGCGGGAGGGGTCAGGAGACAATTCAGCTGGAAACTTAATGACAACCTACTTAGGGATCCTATGTGTCTGACAGAGGTGGAAAGCTCTGTCTCACACTTCATCGCTGATCATGCCAATGATGACACCCCATTACCAACACAATGGGAGGCGATTAAGTGTGTTCTTAGAGGGATATTTATTAAACATGGTTCCCGGTTAAAGAGGGAGAGGACGCACCAGATCCGGACCACTTTAGATCATATCCAAGCATTGGAACAGGCCCATAAACACACCCTCCAATAGTGATCTGATGGAACTCATTGCAGCCAGAGAGACACTTAAAAAATTGTACGATCAGAGCTATCTGAAATACAGGGACAGATGTAGAGCCAGGTTCTATGAATTTTCAGATAAATGTGGGAAACTGCTAGCCAGATCTTTACACCCTAGACAGGATTTGACGTATGTCCCGGCCATTAGAGGGGGGGAGGGGCGGGAGGTTAACAGACCAAATCAGATAGTTGAGGAATTTCAGGGGTGCTACACCAGGCTGTACAATATAAAAGGTGGTCGGGATTCTTTACCCCCAGGGGAATTGGATGCCTGCATCTCATAATACATAGAGGAAACAGCAGTCCCTTCTCTGCCGGAGGAGACAGGAGTCTTACTGGAGGCACCCTTTGAAGAGACCCAGATAGGGAGGGCCATTAAAGGCTCCCCACTGGGAAAAAATTCCAGGCTCAGATGGATTTACGCCACGATTTTACAAAATTCTGGGGGAGAGACTCACCCCCTTTCTGACAAAAGTGTTCAACAGTGTCTCTGACTCCTGCCCCTTCCCCAGACATGCCTTGGAAGCACATATTTCAGTTATACCGAAACCCAACAAGGACAGGACCCTAATTGGTAACTATAGGCCAATCTCACTAATAAATGTGGATATAAAACTTTTTGCCAAGGTTATAGCAAACAGACTACAAGACCCCTTGGCTGAGATTATAGATAAAGACCAGGTGGGTTTCATATTGGGAAGGGAAGCCAGGGATAACACATTGAAAACGATCACCCTTATGCAATACGCGCAAACTCAAAAGATCCCTTCATGCTTGCTCTCCGTAGATGCCGAAAAGGCTTTTGATAGGGTCCATTGGCGTTTTCTGCGGGCAGCCCTGGTACAGATAGGGATAGGCCCTGATATGCTGGGGAAGAGTGTCACTTTATAATGGGCCAACAGCAAGGGTCAGAGTGAATGGGATTTTATCATCTCCATTCAGTATTAGTAACGGGACAAGACAGGGATGCCCGCTCTCGCCATTGTTGTATGCGATAGTCATGTAACACCTCGCACAAGCCCTGAGAGCAAACTCTGCAATTAAGGGAATCCCCTGTGGGGGGAGGGCTCTCTCTGTTCGCGGATGATCTTTTGTTGTAAATCACGTCCCCTCATCTCTCTTTGCCATCTATACTCAGGGAATTTGATAGATTTGGCTGCCTTAGTAACTTTAAAGTCAATCTCACCAAAACGGAAGCTCTTAACATCTCCCTAGTGATGCCCTACGACTCTTACAAGCGAATTTCTCATTTAAGTGGCAGAGGGAATCCATTCTTTACCTGGGGGTACAACTGCCTACTAATCTAGACAGCCTGTATAGGCTAAATTACGCCCCCCTCCTCTCTAAGACTCAGGAGAATCTCAAGGCGTATAACAAGGCGCAGTACTCGTGGATGGGACGCATAAACATATTGAAGATGGATATCTTACCCCGCTTTCTCTATGTGTTCCAGACCATCCCAATTGTGCCGGAACAGGGATTCTTCAGGGCCTTGAAGAGGGCTTGGATCAGATTTGTCTGGAATGATAAGAAGCCCAGGATTAGCTACTCAGTCCTAACAAGGCCCAAAGGCGAGGGGGGGTTGGGTTTGCCAGATCTTAAAAGCTACCACACTGCTGCACTGTTAGTCAGGTTAGTCGACTGGTTCCACAACCAAGAAGATAAGCTATGGGTGAGTGTGGAGGGTGGAGCCTCCCCTCTTAACCTTACCGCGCTCCCTTGGGTCGCATAGTCTCTCATTGCTGACTCGCTCTTTATCTGTATGGGATTCGATCCTTAAGAAGAAGAACCTATCGTGTAATTCCACACAAAGGGGGTAACCCAACACCCCTCAATAATACCTGTATGAATAGACCGCAACAACCAAAATTTTGGGTAAAATGATAAGAACCCTTTATTTGTATTTGGGTATTAATATACTGCTAGAACATACTTATCACATTTAAAAACATACACTTAAAATACTCAGACCCCCTGGGTAGTAATTGGACAATAACTTTTAGTATACTTAATTAATATAATGAGTCCCTGGGAATGCAGAATCGCAGCTGTGCTCAACCCTATACTATACACCCATATATTTGCAAATTATTATACAATCGTTAGTGTCATGATTGCTGTAAAAATATATAATAAAATAGTATAAAAATGTACTATTGGTGCTTTTATATACAAACAGTACTGTCAGTACAAATCTATATAAAGTGCCATGTGCCAGCTAAACATTAGTCTTATCAAGAAGTGATAAGACCTATAGTGCAAATGAAATGACAATTATGTCTATCTCAATAAACTGAGTGAGGTGACATGAACCAAACAGTGCTCCTACCCTGCCCGTGACGTGACTCCTGTGTAGCTGCGGCTGCCCAATGGGACTAATAGGAAATAAAGAGTACTTCACCCGATATGCAAACTGTCCTCCCGGGGGTCAAAAACGAGCGATTGGCGACGCGTAGCGTGACCCGGCTGGATCACTTCCTCAGACGGCCTGAGGAAGTGATCCAGCCGGGTCACGCTACGCGTCGCCAATCGCTCGTTTTTGACCCCCGGGAGGACAGTTTGCATATCGGGTGAAGTACTCTTTATTTCCTATTAGTCCCATTGGGCAGCCGCAGCTACACAGGAGTCACGTCACGGGCAGGGTAGGAGCACTGTTTGGTTCATGTCACCTCACTCAGTTTATTGAGATAGACATAATTGTCATTTCATTTGCACTATAGGTCTTATCACTTCTTGATAAGACTAATGTTTAGCTGGCACATGGCACTTTATATAGATTTGTACTGACAGTACTGTTTGTATATAAAAGCACCAATAGTACATTTTTATACTATTTTATTATATATTTTTACAGCAATCATGACACTAACGATTGTATAATAATTTGCAAATATATGGGTGTATAGTATAGGGTTGAGCACAGCTGCGATTCTGCATTCCCAGGGACTCATTATATTAATTAAGTATACTAAAAGTTATTGTCCAATTACTACCCAGGGGGTCTGAGTATTTTAAGTGTATGTTTTTAAATGTGATAAGTATGTTCTAGCAGTATATTAATACCCAAATACAAATAAAGGGTTCTTATCATTTTACCCAAAATTTTGGTTGTTGCGGTCTATTCATACAGGTATTATTGAGGGGTGTTGGGTTACCCCCTTTGTGTGGAATTAGACGTATCCCATACCATTCATGGTTGGGACCTGTATATGACCTGCACACCTTCAGATTCATAGTGGTGCGGAGTAATATTGTATTTTGTCTACGTCCAAGAACCTATCGTGTAGACTGGGACCATTTACTCCTCTGTTCGATAATCCCGCCTTCCCCCCGGGTGTAGGGACGAAGTAAGTTCCTGATTTGGGAAAAAGCGCAAGGGGTTAGATTAGCCGATACACTACAAAACAATCGACCTCCGGGATCTCCAGATTCAGGGACGAGGGGAGAAGGTGTCCTGGCTTCTCCATAGGCAGTTGGTTGCTTTCATCTCCTCCCATGCTCAGGGAACTTCGCTCACTAGGCCTCTGACTTCTTTTGAGAGCATCCTGAGAGCCCACGGCGGACCACCGCATGCCCTCTCGCTCCTGTATAAGGTTTTATTGGCGAAGAGGGATCTCTCGGATGGCCTCGGGTATGTTGGGAGATGGGAGCGGGAACTGGGCCGGGAGTTTGACGCTGAAGACTGGGAAAAATCTTTTACCCTGACCCATAAACTTTCTTTGGCATGTAGGAAAAAGGAAAAAAATTTAAAAATTCTGTCCCGGTGGTACCGATGTCTGGTGGACTTGGCCAGATTTGGGGGAGCCGATTCAGGTATGTGTTGGCGGTGTGGAAATGCAGGGGGTACAGTGCTACACATCTGGTGGAGCTGCCCCCTAATAAATAGATTGTGGGACCAGATATTCGTGGTGTATATAAATTCCTGACTTTGGAAGATATGCCTAAGGAACCGCAAATAGCCTTGCTATCCATGGTGCCTGGATCGATCTCCGCAGCAAAGAAGGGAATCCTCCGGCATCTCCTGACCGCAGCCAGATCAGTGATACCCTGACATTGGCGCTCCCAACACACACCGGGCATCTGGGAGTGGGTGCAGGAGGTGGAGGGAATCAGGAGAATGGAGGAGATGGTGCTCGAGGGGGAGGAAGGTGGGAGGGAGAAGTTCAATAAGACCTGGATGATTTGGATTATGGCGCGAGATACGCCAGAGTTCAAGGCTCTGCTCTCCTCCCTGTAGCCAGCTGTGGGACTAAACTTGCAGGAACAATGGAGGGACAGGGAGGAGCATAAAGCACAAAGAGGGTGGCTCGGTACCGCCAGGCCCTCCCCAACATACACTCCGCCCCCCCCCCCCCCTCGGGGACATGTACCCCCCCCCTCGTCCGCCGCCTGGGAACGGTTGGGGAGCAGCATTTTTCAGTTTGCTTAGTTTTCCCCTCCCCCCCCTTCTTCCCTTTCCCTCCCTCCCTGCTGTGTTTTTTTCATTTTACCTTTATCTTCTTTTCCTTCTTCTTCCTTTTTTCTTTTGTAATTCTTTGTTACGCCCCCCCCCCCCCAAAAAAAAAAGGGGGGGGGGAGAGTACAGGGCTTTTCCATGGTTGTGAACATGTGCCCATGTGACTTGGGAGCACCTCCCCCTCCAAGAAGCGTAAACAGACCGACGGGGGGACGCCCCCTTTGGGGGTCCCACTCGGCCGGGCCTAACCAGAATCGGGCGAAGGAGGGAGCTATTCTGGGGGTGCCCTGTTGATGTCCCGCAGGGAGATCTTAGTCAGCATCGCTCACATTTGACATGGGTATTGAGCTGAGGGAGGGTTGAATGGGGTGCTGCTAGCTTTATATGTTGTCTATATATTATTTTATAGGTGATGTACGCTAAGATTGTTGCTTGCTATGTCATGGAGCCCTGTGTTCTGTTTCTTCCTAATAAAAACATATTGAACAAAAAAATAATACAGATGACGGGGGGGGGGGGGGGGTGTCTGGATTTGGGATACCCCGGGGCATGGCCGGAGGCCACCCACAGTTTTGTTCCGCTTTTAAAGTGGATATCCAGTCTAAGGGTAAACCAACATCACAGAGGCACTAGTGGTTTGTACGGCAGCTGCAGATGTGCCGTTAACAGCACTGCGGGGGGGGGGGGTTACTGTTATACTAGACCTCAACTGTAAACTGTTCTCTAATCTTTAAGGTCCTGGTATGTAGGGCAGCAGGTAAGATTTCGTGGTGGTGGTGGGAGGGGTTATCTACCATAAAAAAGGCAAGACACAAAGGGGGAATAGTGTTGGGCTCTTGACGTTTAATGCTGCCCATTAGTAGGGAAAAATACCATTTTGTGAATACTCACCTGTAAAATGGGTATTCTAAGTGTCACACACCCCGCTTCAAACATTAATAATAACACTTGGGTTACTCCACCAGCAGGTGGTGACGTTGCAGAGAAGTCTTGAAAAAACGAGCCCCTCCTGATCCATAATACCTGGGACCTCCCACTTATCTCCCAGTTTTCAAACAGCAGTGAAGACAAGGTACCAGGAAAAAAAACATTGGAAACCCTCAAACGGTAAACGAAGCATCACCCTAAAAAGAATCCAGGATACCAAAAAGGGTGGGTGAAGCGGGGTGTGTGACATACTTATAATACCCATTTTACAGGTGAGTATTCACAAAATGGTATTATTCTAAGTATGTCACACACCCAGCTTCAAACATTAATAATAACACTTGGGACATCCAAAAGCAGTGTCCAGAAAGGGCGGGTATCCAGCAAGGCCATAATGCAAAACTCAAACCACTGCAGCTTGCAGAACCTTGCGGCCAAACACAGCATCCGCTGAAGCCCGCACGTCAACCTTATAAAACTTGGAAAAAGTGTGAACAGAATACCAAGTAGCAGCCTTACAAACTTGTTCAACAGAAGCCTGATGCTGAAAAGCCCAAGACGCTCCAACAGCACGAGTAGAAAGAGCATTGATACGAAAAGGGGGAGCCTTCCCCTTGGCAGAATAGGCCCCAACAGCCTGACGAATCCATTTGCTAATGGAAGACTCAGCCGAAGCCAAGCCCTTCCTAGGCCCACAGGGCACCACGAAAAAGACAGTCTTACGGAAAGTAGATGTAATAAGAAAATAGTACTTCACACAGCGTACCACGTCCAAACAGTGCAAACCTTCTCATGGTCATTCCTAGGCTTAGGACACAAGGAAGGAAGAACAATGCCCTGGTTAAGAAGAAAAGCAGAGACCACCTTAGGAAGAAAGTCCGGTTTGAAGCGGAAAACCACTTTGTCCTAATGTCTATCAAAGTAAGGAGCCTGAACCGACAAAGCTGCCAACTCCGAAACGCGCCGAACCAAAGTGAATGCCACCAAAAAGGCAACCTTCTCAGAGAGTCAGAGTAGAAAGAACAATATTCTGCAAAGGCTCAAAAGAAGGAGCCTGAAGAGCAGAGAGAAGCAAATTCAAACCCCAAACAGGGAGCAAAGGCTTCCTAGGAGGCTGCAAATGCGAGACCCCCTGGAAGAAAGTCTTGACCAAAGGATGAAACGCAAGGGACTTTTGAAAAAAAGACAGACAAGGCAGCAACCTGCCCCTTCAAAGTACTCAGCTGAAGACCAGAGTCCAGCCCCGATTGAAGAAATTCCAAAATCCTGGAAACAGAAAAGACCCAACAGGGCAAAGATCTAGCCTCACATCAATACAAGATCTCCAAGTCCTATAATAGAAGGTAGAAGAGGACCTCTTCCTGGCACTAATAAAAGTCCGAATAACAGAATCCGAAAGACCTTCCTCCCCTAAGATGGAGGTTTCAGCAGCCAGGCTGTTAAAGCCAGCGTTCGTAAATTGGGGTAACGCAGTTGACCCTGTGTGAGAAGATCCGGCCGAAGAGGCAGATCGAACTGATCCACCGCCAGACAAACGATGTCTGCGAACCACACCCTCCTTGGCCACCTTGAAGCCGTCCAGGGCCAGCTTTCGCAACACCTTGCCTAGCATGGGGATCAAAGGAAACAGATAAAGGAACCCCAGGTACCCCCAACCCAGGGACATGGCATCCACCGCCAGAGCCAGAGATTCCTGAGATAATGACACGAATGTCAGAAGCTAGTAATTGTGACGAGAGGCAAACAGATCCACCGACGGCGTCCCCCACCGGAGACAAAGCGACCGAAACACCTGGGGATGGAGAGACCATTCCCCCCGGCGGAAAGAGCACCTGCTCAGGCAGTCCGCCTCCGTGTTTTCCACTCCTGGAATGTACACTGCCGAGATGCAAGGGACATGAGTCTCCACCCAGGCTAGAATCAGACACCCCTCTCTGAGGGCACTCAGACTGCGAGTCCCTCCCTAGCGATTGACGTAAGCAACCGCCGTCCGATTGTCCGACCGAACCTGAACCGGCAAGCCCTGTAAATGCTGTTTCAAGTGAGACAGAACCAACCTGATGGCTCTCAACTCCAGAACGGTGATGGGCAAGTGGGCCTCCAGAGGACCCCACCGCCCCCGGAACCGAAGGTCCTTCCAGAAACCTCCCCATCCCGACAAACTGGCGTCCGTGGTGACAGTTTCCCAAAGAGGCATCAGAAAGGACCTGCCCCTCAAGAAATTCCATCCACCACTGGAGAGACTGCCGAACCCGGGAGGACATCCGGAAGGACCGATCCGCGGTCGCCGGTCCCAAGACGCCAACAGATGAAGCTGAATCGTCCTCGAATGAAACTGAGCAAAGGGAACTGCCTCGAAGAAAGCTACCATCAACCCCACCAGTCTCATCCCTAGCCGGATGAACGGGCAGCGATTGGAAAAAAGAACCTGCGCCAATTCCTGAATCAAGAAAACTTTGGCCTGAGGCAGAAACACTCTGTGTTGGCAAGAATCCAAGAACGTCCCCAGGAAGGACACCACCCTGGCCGGAACGAGAGAGGACTTGGGATAGTTGATCACCCAGCCGAAACTCTCCAGAGTGAATACCACTGTCCTGGCGTCCATCTCCGCCTGACTGAAGGAAGGAGCCATGATGAGAAGATCGTCCAGATAAGGCACAATGCGAATCCCCTGAGCTCTAAGAAGGGCCATCACGCCCGCCAACACCTTGGTGAACACTCTTGGAGCCGAGATAAGGCCAAACGGAAGAGCCACAAATTGAAAATGCCGATCCTCCACCACGAAGCGAAGAAACCTCTGGTGAGCCGGAAAGATAGGAATATGAAAGTAGACATCCTTGATGTCTATGGACGTCATGAAGTCCCCCTGCCGAAGAGAATTGATGGCAGAGCGCAGAGTTTCCACGTGAAACTTTCGGGGACGAATAAACACGTTGAGGAACTACAGATCCAGGATGGGATGAACCGACCCGTCCTTCTTGAGCACTGTGAAGAGATTGGAATAATACCCGGGACCGGGGACCGGGCAGATGACTGCCATTTCCAGAAGATTCCTCACCGCCGCCAGGAGCCCCTGCGCGGCCAAAAGATCTGAGGGAACCCGAGACCTGAAAAATCTTAGAGGACAGAACTTCGAACTCCAGCTTGTAACCGGCCGACACCACCTCCCTGATCCACCTGTCCGAGACCGCCTGGTCCCACACCCGGGAGAAGTGTCGCAACCGTCCCCCCACCCGCAAGGGTGAGGGCGCCCCCTCATTGCTGAGCGGCCTTGACAGCGGGCTTGGGTTGGGCACCCCAGGAGTGACCGGGACGGCCATGGCCTCTACCCCTGTTCCAGCTTCCGAAAAGCCCGCACCTCTGCCAGCTCTGGCTCCCCGAAAGGAGGGATCAAAAGAGGCTGCCCCCCGAAGGGAACGACGAAGTTTCTTGCGCTAAGGTAAATTGCCTCCCTTGGCAACCGAATCCAATTTCTCACCAAACAGGCGCAGGCCCACCAAGAGGAGAGCCGTAAGCGACTTTTTTTTTTTTTTAAGTAGAATCAGCAGTCCATTGCCGCAGGCACACCGACCGCTGGATAGCCCCCAATAAGGCCGTGGTCCTACTACACATCACCCTGGCGTCAACCAGAGCGGCCAGCACAAACGAGAGTAGGCAGCTCCCATCCTACAAGGATGACCTCAACAAAATGTCTCTGATTGGGAAACACCATGCGCGGCTTGGCCATGTCAAATAACTCACCCGCAGGCGGGAGAGCCACCTCAGGGGGATTTAAGTATATATAATGACAGAGTAGGATCTGAACCTGCACCGCTGGGGAATAAAGCTCCATAAACTTATGCTCTAACCACTGAGCCATGCAGCCGGGTCTAATGCCAAAACCTCAAACATTTGAGGCAGGAGCGAAGGGGTGTCAAGACCTCCCCCCGTCGCTCGCTCACCAGCAGCACTAAACAAATGCTGGACAACAGGCTTATCCGATTCCCCAAGTGGGGGGCAATCGGACCAGTCTAAGGACTCAAACCATAAACATCACAGGCCGGCGGAGCCTTTTAGGCAACCGCAACGGAAAACATTTTATCAAGGCTGGCCTACCTGGCGCAAACCTTGGATTGCGAATCCCCCCCCCCATGACAACGTCACATGGGGTCCAGAAAAGGCTGGGAGGGGTAGGTGAAGACACGGGCGACGGAGGACCGAATACCGGAGCACCGGACTGCCGCGTAATGTTCCGCTGTGCACATGAAACACAGAGTATGACCTCATCCCTCTGGAAGAGGAGCCCCACAACCTCATACATAGCCTGAATTGCCCCGAGGGATCGTTTCCGGAATTGTTGGAAGCCTCCATATGGTGAAATTGTGGTATTCGCAATTACCCAGGGATTTATGCAATAAGCGACCCGGGATGCCCCTTTTAATGTCCCGTGTGGGAGGAATTATATGGTGCATTTTGGGGAATCCCACACTGGCAGGAAACTAAGTCTGGGAAACCCCTTAAGCATGGGATCCTGGGATATGCCCTGGAAAAAACGGTCACTCCAGAGACCATGTATGTACACGAGCATGCAATCAGGCACATTAAACAATACACTAAATATATGTACAATATATGACTCTATAGGTGTGTACCATGTATGTACACGAGCATGCAATTAGATTAATATATATATATATATATATATATATATATATATTAAATATATTTATTTATTATATAGAGATATATAAGAAATTTTGCCCAAAACATCCATAGGCACATGCTACATGGACCCACACACACGCCCAAGAGGTAGTAATGCTCCTAAGCCGGAACCACTAACGGCTGTGCTATGCAACACAATAATAAGCATAAACACTAACCTAAAATGGCGGCATAAGCAGCTGCGGCAGCAGCAAAACCACTCCCAGGAACGAGGAGAAGGAGATCGGGCCGCCCAGATGCGTGAATCGCCCCGCCCCCTTCCTAAGATAATGAACAGCGCAGGCCGCGCGAGACGCGGCCCCGCCCCCCGCCATGTAGAAGCTGCAAAGGGAAAAGGGAGACGGCCGCCCGACGCACAATGCGTCCGGCCCTGCCTCTCCAGCACACAAGGAGCCCAGCATAACCTGGCTCCCACAACAGCGTCATGCGGGAGCGGGCGGGACGCCGGTTCGCGCCTGAGACCGGCCCCGCCCCCCGCCAAAGCAGCAACCTTACCCAGGCACGGAGCAGCGCAGCCGCCGAGTGCCTGAGGTGGGGGAGCTCCCCAGAAACAAGACAACGCGCCCAGGCCTCGGGAGAGGTCACACCATAACAAGCATAACCCCTACCTGGCGCACACCTAGTTCAAAACACATGTAAAGCACAACCACTCACACAACGCATGGAGAACCCTCCCCCCCCCCCCCCAAGCGCAGGGAGAAAAGGGGACCTAGCGGGGGACAGTGCCACCACCCATAGGGTGGAAACGGGACAGGGCATCCCAAAATGGGGTCTAGCGGAGGAGCTAAGCTCCTAGGCACCTTAGGGTGCCGTCTACTATCGCCCGGCCCAGCAGCCTAGGCTGGGAGGCTTCACAAGGGGCATATCAATAAGAGCCGAGCAGAAATAGACCAGAAGGGGGGCCGGGTTGTTACCCCAGCTACTTTCAAGCAGGAGACTTCATTCTTCTGTCTTGTCGCCATCTTGCAGAGAAGAACACTGGGAGATAAGTGGGAGGTCCCAGGTATTATGGATCAGGAGGGGCTCGTTTTTTCAAGACTTCTCTGCAACGTCGCCACCTGCTGGTGGAGTAACCCAAGTGTTGTTATTAATGTTTGAAGCGGGGTGTGTGACATACTTAGAATAGCTGCTTTTCTAGGACCCAGAAGCTTGTCTGTAGTTTTAAAAGCACATGTAAAACCACACGTTACCAAGATTTAAAAGGGAAACTGCTGCCTGTGAGGCCCACTCACTCTGATCTGTCTTTTTCAGGACGCTGATAAGAATATTATAAAGTTGCTGAAGGAGCGTGGGCGCCTGGTGCACAGCAGCACCTACAAGCACAGCTATCCCTTCTGCTGGAGGTGAGGCCCGGGGTTGGGGGGTCGGGGCCCTGCGTTGTTGTAAAGGCTGCTTCACTTGTCTGTTTTCTGCCCTGTGCAGGTCAGATACACCGCTGATCTACAAAGCTGTTCCTAGCTGGTTTGTGCGAGTGGAGCACATGGTGGAGAAGCTTCTGCACAATAACGCTCAATGTTACTGGTAAGCGGTGTGCACCCGACAGTTCTGAATCCTGGTGATATTTTCCAGGGTTGGCTGGTGGCAGGATTTCCTGTGACAAGCTTGCACCGCTCTGCACTGGAATATTCAGCACTGTTCATTAGTTTTGTACTTCACAGCTATTATATTATATGTAGATTGTGAGCTCTTGTATGTCTCTCACATTTAGGTGCGCTGTACCGAAGCAGTTTGGGGAATTGAGTTAATGAATTCAATTAGCGTGTTGTGTTAGGCATCCCCAGAGTCTTTTCAACGGTGCCCAAAAAGGAGGCCACAGCTTTCAGCACACTTTATTTGACAGGAATAAAACACGTGCTGGGGGGGGGGGCTGGGGGAGTTGCTGTCTGTGCCAATAACCCAATTCTTGGCTGCGCTGCCCGCCATAGGCCTTTCTGTAATTAGTCCTGCAACTAGTTCAGCCATCTGGAGAAATCAGCTGGCATGCTCTGCTACTTTAATGAGTCTTCCCCGTCCTGTGCTTACTGCCCAAATTTATAAAGGAGGCACACAGCCAAAAGTATGCAAGTTAACCCTCCACATTTAGTTTAATTCTTGCTGGTATTTCTCTATTGACTTCTGCCGCACTCGCCACTGTGAGACGAGCAATTAAAATGGTGTACAAGTTACAAAGCTACCATATCGAAATGTATAAATTGCTGATATTGGCTAAAGAATGGCCAGTATGGTCAGCGTTAGAAAAAGGGAGTGGATGCAACATAGGTGTGAGTAATGGCGAGAACAGGTTTCCTAAACAGATTAATGGCACTGCAACAGAATTTCTGGTCTGGTCATTGTGTAATATGGTTATAGCCGTGTCGCCATCTTTTTTTTACTTGTGACCAGACAGGTTCTCATGTCTTTCCACCATGCCGTTCTTGCCCCCACCAGGGTCCCAGAGTTTGTACGAGAGAAGCGTTTTGGGAACTGGCTGAAGGATGCTCGGGACTGGGCCATATCCCGGAACCGTTACTGGGGCACCCCCATACCGTTGTGGGTCAGCGCGGACTTTGAAGAGGTTTGTGCTGGATAAGGATGATGAGCAGTATATGTGTATGTCCTCCATAGCTGCTGCCTAGAAGCCTGTGTGTGTGTGTGCGTGAGTTCTTTGTGTGACCTTGCAGCTTTCTCCTGTCTGTTGCCAGTTGTACGTTGTGTGATCAAGCTGCTCATAACCTGTCTCTACCTCATGCAGTTATGGTGGCAGAGATGCGGGTATAGGAGGGGCCTGGCTGGTGAAGGCAGTGCCTTTATGTCATGCAATGTTATCTTGTGTGACCACATCTCATGGCTTGCAGGTTGTGTGTGTGGGGTCGCTGGCGGAACTGGAGGAGTTGACCGGTGTGAAAGTGACAGACTTGCATCGGGAGAGGTAAGTCCCTATTCCCAGTCAATGTAATAGATGGAGTTGGTGGCACTGATTGCGCTTTATTGTGTAACAGATTGCATTGTACCACTGTGCGCTCCTGCCTTTATCCTACCTCCATTTTCTCCATGTAGACGCCTGGCCCTTTAAAGGGTTACTAAATCCAAAACAAACTTACCTTCTCTCCCGCGCAGCAGCTTCAGCCTGGTCCATCACTTGTAACCTCCTGGTTTCTGATGAGTGGTGGGGGGCTCCCTGCTCTACAACCAGCAGTGAGCGGATGTGCACGCTGTTGCTCTTAGCCTCACAGGTTCTGCTGGTTGCTGTGCATTGTCCATTTATTGCAATGAATGTACAGGTGGGGTGACACCCTGAGGCATCGAGGGGGCTGTTCTCAGAAACAGGTTTCTGAGTGGCCGTGACCCGCTGTGTGGCAGATAAGGTAAGTGTTGTTTTTTTTTTTAATTTAGTTTAGTAACCCTTTTAACTTTGTATGCCAGCTTTTATTTAAATGGAGGTCACACACTGGATTGATTCACACACTTTTAGTCAATGAAATGTTGCCCTGTCTGTGCCCATCTATGACAATGTTCCTGCTGTTCCTGATAAGAATGTTTCGTGCAGTGTGGATCATCTCTCCATCCCTTCACGTTGTGGAAAAGGCGTCCTGCACCGGGTGACGGAGGTGTTCGATTGCTGGTTTGAGAGTGGCAGCATGCCCTACGCGCAAGTTCATTACCCATTCCAGAACAGAAGAGAGTTTGAAGATTGTTTTCCAGCAGATTTCATAGCAGAAGGCATTGACCAGACACGTGGCTGGTGAGTATATCGCAGCAGTCATTGACACAGTATTGTGTGCCTCTATCCAGTGCTGAGTACCCTGTGTTCTGTATCTGCAGGTTCTACACACTTCTGGTCCTCTCTACAGCACTGTTTGGTCAGCCACCATTTAAGAATGTGATTGTAAATGGCCTGGTCCTTGCCAGGTAGGTGCACTTAGCAATAAAGGACTGGAGGCATGGACGTTCAAGGGTGACAATGCTTAATTGCTGCAGATGGGGGGTGGGGTACACTTCAGGGAAATTGCTGGTTATTGGCTGCACCAGGTAGGAAGGGGAGGCCAAGGGGCCCACTGTCTAAATGCAAAGCACAACAATGGCTGCAATTTATTTATTTTTTTCTATGAAAATGTACCATGCCTCATTCTCCTGCTGCACTGTTATAGTATCTACATGATTAACTTTCTCTTGTCTCTTCTGTGAAAGTGACGGCCAAAAGATGAGTAAGAGTAAGAAGAACTACCCAGACCCCATGCAAGTCATTAACAACTATGGAGCGGATGCTCTCCGGTTAGTACAAGGAGAAATCGTGCTAGTGTGACAGGGGTTCCCTGTGTGTATTTGTGGGGAGGGTGGTACAAGTCTATAGCACTTGCTGGTGCCTCCTTTAGCCATTGTCTGAAACATGCCTGTAATTGGTTAGGGTTACTCTGCTCCCCTGTAGGTCACCTCTTGTGTTCCCAGTCAGGATCCGCAGGATTTCTTGCTGCAGTGCAGTTGATGCAGCAGAAGCTGATGGGCGATTTTTCATGGGGACCTTACGTATCTGGGTCATGTGTTGCAATGTAGGGAGAGTATGAAGACCTGAAAGAGGACCATGTGTGGAGTGTGTATAGGGACAGAAGGAAAAATAGAGGCAATTTCTGAGCTGTGCTGGGACTGCAGATCTGGGGTGTAAGGGATCACTTTTCCTATGCTCCACTACATCGCTGTGTTTGCAATCTGCCTCTCCTGCCCTCTGTGTGTCCTCTGCGGTTGCACATTGTTTTCAGGCTTCGGCTGAGCATGTTCCCTCAGCACTTTACCTCCTCTCGGATTCTGCCAGACACTCTCCTCAAGAGTCAGAATGTTTCTATGGCTGCGTAAACTGTCTGTTTTGCTGCCTGTCATTTTTCTACATTAAGATGCACCTAGGCCATTTCTGTCGACTCTAAAGGCTAAGATTACCTTAAAGCGGACTAACGGTCAAAAATAACTTAAAGCAGACCAACACAACAAACAGTGCTCATATGCATCCCTCCCCAGGGCAATTTTAGATTGCTGCACATGTAAATTCAACAAACAGGAAGTGCTGCCAGGTTTCCTGTTACTGTGCATTATCAGCAATGTCAGTTGAATCCAGTCAGCAGCATGGCTGAGATGCTGGGAGTGGAATCTCCAAAATGGCTGCTACCTTTTTTTTTTTCCAGCTGTGCCAGGCTGTTGGTCCGGTTTAACTTGGCAAAACCTGCCACACATGGCCCTCACATTCGAGAGCTGCTTACCTTTTATCTTGCAATACTCACTCCCATCTATCAGAAGGAGTACTGTGATTGAAAGTGTCTCCACAATGTGGGGCTTTTCAGGGTCTCTACTGACAAGGCTCCAGGGGAGGGTTTATTTACTTTACTTTGTTGCCCAGAGAGAACCTGTAAACCCCATCAGGCCCCAGAAATAGGGATTGACACCTGTTCTGCTGGTTGCAGGAAGGTGGGGGCACAAGGGGCCTTCTAGTGGGGTTGTGTTTATGCGTTTTGCAGCGGTACAGCAAAAGAAATCCAGCAATGACTCCTCTATGGCCTTATTCTAAGCATACAGCACGTCCTGCTCCAGATGTAGTAATAACATGTGGGTAATCCTCCACCTGAGGCGCTGTTCACTGCAGACATGTAGAAAACAGGCTCCTCCCGGCCCTACATATACCGAGGGACCTCCCACAAATCCCCAGATTTCTCTGCAGTGCTCACTGCGAAGACATGAAGTATCACGCTCTCGCAGGCGAGCGGGGGCTTTACAGCCCGAGGCCCTGCGGGACTATTTCCACCTGTCCTCATTGTGAAGTAATTGCCTTCCAGCCTGGGCTGCGTTGGTCGGGTGAAGGTAGGCAGCACCTTGTGTGCTTACGGAGCTAGGCTCCAACGCGATCCCCCACCATAGGGTAGGCGGTTAAGGCTAATGGTGAGCCTTCAGAGGATGCCCCTCCCGCATCAGCGCCCCATACCCCGTGTAGCGGTGAACCCCGAGTATTGGGTCACCTTCCTTCCTAGTTCCCCCCTGCTATTGGGGGGGGAAAAGAGGGGGGGGGTTGTGTGTACGACTGTTAACCTTGCCCCATTACACTTGTAAGCTCTTAGCCCCTGGCGGTTACCGGTGTCATGAGCCGCTTTTCACATTGATTTTAACTTAGCCGCAGCGCCCTTAATATATTTTACTTGGGGTGCGTGTGGTGAAGACTGTCCTCCCCTCGCTGTGCTGTAAGTGCCCTCACGGGCGACTTTTCTTTAGCTTTTGCTTCTACTCGCTTGGCTCTGACATCCCTGTTCCCCTTGTGTCTTTCAGACCGTGAACTTCGGTGGCCTCTCCCGGCCCGGCGTAGCGCCCGGTCCAGACTTTTGTTAAATCACTCCCACTTCCCAGCGGGTCATTGGGGCATCCAGGGTTGCTTTATAGCGTCAATCCCTACTGGCATATTGCACATAATAATCACCATATGGAGGCATCTCAGGATATTGCGAACGGGGTTCCCTCTTGACAAGCCCGTCTGTGTGTAGCTTGTGGGGTCTTACCTAGCAGCGGTGACAATGCACGGGTCTGCGTCCCTTGTGCACAGAAGGCGCTAGCCGGTCTTCCCACCTCTTCTGAGGCTGGGCCCGCACCTCGCCTCGCTTCACCTACCCCCCCCAAGTCTGAGCATAACCCCCAATACCAGTGGGGATCCTCATTCTGATTTGGCCACTAGACTGGCTAGTGTGGAAAACTTAATTGCTGGCTCCTTGGCGCGCAAGGCCACTGCTAAGAGGCGACATTTGAATCCTGAATCTACTATATTTCCTATAGAATCTGATGATTTACTTCTTTCTTACACACATCCCCCCTCAGACGAAGGGGAACTGTTCTCTGATTCAGGGTCCTACGACGACGATTCTAGGGGACAGGAAGAGTCTGGTTCTGATCCTTGGTCCTCGGACGACATTGATAGACTGTTGACCCAGATCTTTGACGTATTGTCCCTCTCTCCCCCTGCCGCGCCCCCCGGCAAAGGGGTGATCTGTTTCACACTGCTAGGGCGCGGTTGGAATTTTCCGAACAAACCCATTTTAATAGCCTCGTCCTAAAAGTGTGGATAAGAAATATCCCTTCCCTGCTGACCTGGTAAGTGTTGGACATCGCCACCCGAGGTCGATGCCCCAATTCTAAGTCTGTCCAACACCTCTATTATGCACTCCCCCGACACTACTACGCTGCGGGATTCGGAGGATCGGCGTGTTGACCAACTGGCATGTCATGCCTTTGCGTTTGGGGGAGCGTCGCTCTGCCCAGTGTGCGCCTTAGCCATCACGGCGGTGGCGCTCAGGACTGTGGTTAAGACTGCTCTTGAAGGGGAGGATGACTTGCCCTCTGATGCTGCCAATGCTCTGGCCACCTGTGAAACTTTTGTGAACTATATCCTATCTGCATCGGACGATGCTATTAAGTTGAGCGCTAGATCTTCTGCTCTGGTGGTAGCCATACGCTGAGCAGTCTGGTTGCGCCAGTGGGCCGCTGATAACGCCGCCAAGAAGGCCCTTACGGGGCTTCCATTTAAGGGTTTGCGCCTGTTTGGAGAAAGGTTAGATATCTTTGCCAAGGGTGGCAAGTTACCCCAGCGCAAGCGTCAAATTCGGCCCTTTCGTGGCCCAAGCTCCCAATCGACCCCCTACCGTGGGGCTAAACAAGGCAGAGGAGTGTCCTTCGCTGGGTCTCGCGCAGATCCCTGGAACAAGAATAAAGGACGCCGTCCTGGCTCCTCCTGGGGGCCCAAGCCCAAGGCCCCCCCGCAAGACCCCTCAAGCATGAAGGGGCGCCCTCGCCCGTCAGGGGACGTCTACAGCACTTCCAGCATGTCTGGAGCCGCCACGTCTCAGACCGGTGGATTCAGGAGGTAGTGTCCTCCGATTACAAGATAGAATTTGCTGTACGGCCCCCTACCAGGTTCGTTGGGTCCCGGATCCCTCAGGACCCTGCCTCAGCTCGGGTTTTGATGCTGGCTGTGCAGGACCTTCTGGATCTAGGAGTCATTTGCAAGGTCCCCTTAAGAGACAGGGGCAAAGGGTTTTATTCCAACCTTTTCACGGTACCCAAAAAGGATAGGTCAGTCAGACCCATTCTGGATTTAAAAATCCTCAACAGATTTGTCAGAAACAAGCACTTCCGTATGGGAACTTTGCGCTCGGCTATCGCCTCGCTGCGCCCAGGGGACTTCATGACATCTGTGGACATCAAGGATGCTTACCTGCACGTTCCGGTGTTTCCAGGACACCAAAGGTTTCTCAGATTTGCGCTGCTGGATCAGCATTACCAGTTCCTGGCCCTGCCATTCGGCCTCACGTCGGCTCCCAGGTTGTTCACCAAGGTGCTGGCAGGGGTGATGTCCCTCTTAAGACTAAAGGGCATACGCGTGTTGCCCTACCTGGACGATATACTCATCACCTCTCGGTCTCTGCGGCAGGCAGAGCTGGACACTCAGTTAGTAGTGTCCACCCTGGAGTCCTTCGGATGGGTAATCAATTACCCCAAGTCCTCTCTGTCCCCCTCCTCTGTGACCCCGTTCCTGGGGATGATTCTGGATACAGTTCAGTCAAGGATATTCCTTCCTCAGCAGAAGGTGGAAGCTCTGACAACACAGGCGATGTCCCTGCTTTCGAGCCCTTATTCCTCCATCCGGCAGGGAATGCAGTTGGTGGGCTCGATGGTGGCAAGCTTCGAGGCGGTGCCCTTCGCCCAGTTTCATTTGAGAATCCTGCAGCTTCACCTTCTGTCAGTTTGGAACAAGAACCCAGCGTCCTTGGACGGGTTATGGGTGGTTCCCCCCTCGGTCAGACAATCCCTTGTGTGGTGGCTGGACCACAGGAACTTGACAAGGGGCAGATCCTTCCTGGCTCCCTCCTGGGAGACGGTCACGACGGTTGCCAGTCTGTCGGGTTGGGGGGGATTCTGGAAGTCCCTGCGCTTCCAGGGGAGGTGGGGCCCTCAGGAGGCCCATCTACCTATCAATGTATTGGAACTCAGGGCGGTCAGATTGGTACTGGAACAATTGAGCCATCACCTGAGGGGTCGGGCGGTTCAGGTACGCTCAGACAACAGAACGGCGGTTGCCTACATCAACCATCAGGGAGGGACCCGGAGCAAGGGTGCTCTCCAAGAGGTGTCTCAGATTCCGACATGGGCGGAGGCCAATGTCCAATGCATCTCGGCTGTCTACATTCCGGGGGCGGAGAACCTGCTGGCAGATGCTCTGAGCAGGGGGTCGTCCCGTCAGGGGGAGTGGTCCCTCTGCAACAGGGTATTTCAGTCCCTGTGTCACCGTTGGGGTGTGCCAGATGTGGATCTGTTTGCGTCCCGTCACAACCACAAGCTCCCTAGCTTTGTATCCCTGTCTCAGGATCCTCTGGCTCTGGCCACGGATGCCCTGTCCATGTCTTTGAGGGAGTTTCGGCTCCTGTACTTGTTTCCACCAATTCCCCTTCTGGGCAGAGTGCTGCGCAAGATTGCTCTGGATGGGGTACCCGCGATCCTAGTGGCCCCAAGGTGGCCAAGAAGAGTGTGGTTCGCAGACGTGGTTCAAATGGCAGTAGATCAGTACGAACCAGCCAAGGTTGCCAGATCTTCTAACTCAGGGGTCTCTACGCCATCCCAATTTACTAACTCTGGCTTTGACGGCTTGGCTGTTGAAACCTCCATCCTGATGGAAAAGGGCTTGTCTGCATCTGTAGTGGCTACTATGGTGCAAGCCAGAAAAAAGACGACTTCTGCTATCTATTATAGAGTCTGGCGTTCTTATATTGACTGGTGTGAGTCCAGGTCTCTTCCCTGCCGGGAATTCTTAGTCTCTAGGGTGCTGGAGTTTTTACAACATGGTCTAGACTTGGGTCTTAAGCTTAGTACTCTGAAGGGCCAGGTTTCGGCCCTGTCTATCTTCTTCCAGAAGACCTTTGCCCAGCATCCTCTTATCAAGACCTTCTTTCAGGGGGTCATTCATGTGCGTCCCCCTCGAAAGCCTATGGTACCTGTTTGGGATTTAAACTTGGTTTTATCGGCCCTGCAGGGTGCTCCTTTTGAGCCTATTCAGGAGGCTGCTCTCGCTGTGCTCACGCTCAAGGTTGTCTTCTTAGTAGCTATCACTTCTGTTAGGCGTGTGTCTGAGTTGGCTGCCTTATCTATTCAGCCTCCTTACTATGAGAGACACCAGGATAAGGTGGTGGTCCGCTTCAAGCCAGACTTTCTGCCTAAGGTGGTGTCTGCATTTCATTTGAATCAGGATATTGTACTTCCTTCTCTGTGCCCTAATCCTAGTAACCCTAAGGAGAGGGTTTTGCATTCCTTTGATGTGGTTAGGTGCGTCAAGTATTACCTAGTTATCACTAAGGCTTTCAGGAAGACTGATGCTCTCTTCGTTGTGCCTCATGGGCCTAGGAAGTCTACCATCAGTAAATGGATTCGTCAGGCTGTGGTTCAAGCCTATTCTACTAAGGGGAAGTCTTCACCCCTTCGTCTTACTGCTCATTCTACTCGAGCTGTTGGGGCTTCTTGGGCTTTTCAGCACCAGGCCTCGGCGGTACAAGTTTGCAAGGCCGCTACTTGGTCTTCTGTTCATACCTTTACTAAGTTTTACAAGGTTGATGTTAGGGCCTCAGCTGACGCTGTGTTTGGCCGCAAGGTTTTGCAGGCGGCAGTAGTTTAAACTGCTTGCTGTTGCCTTTTCTGTTGGGGATCCCACCCTACTTTACGGACACGTGCTGTATGCTTAGAATAATACAATTCTGTGAAATACTCACCTGTAGAATTGGTATTATATGCATACAGCACGTCCTGCTCCAACCCACCCTGGTTTCACTTTGTTCTGGATCCCCTGTTTGGTGATTGTTATCATTGTTGTTATTGCCAGTTTTTGGGTGGTTGGTTTCTCCTGGCTTCTCCTTTCACTGCTTTTCAATGCTGGGGATTTGTGGGAGGTCCCTCGGTATATGTAGGACCGGGAGGAGTCTGTTTTCTACATGTCTGCAGTGAACAGCGCCTCAGGCAGAGGATTACCCACATGTTATTACTACATCTGGAGCAGGACGTGCTGTATGCATATAATACCAATTCTACAGGTGAGTATTTCACAGAATTGTATTTTTCGGACCTATTTGATGCGGCATAACAGAAGAAAATGTGGCCGCAAAAAGTCCTTCCTACTGTGTCTGGGCCGCAAACACCCCATTAATTTTTTTGGTGCTGCAGACACGAACACATGTTCACATTTCATGTGGTACCGTTTGTGGCACAATAGGTTTTAATGGGGATTTAATAGACAGGAAGGCAGGGAGTAAACAGGACAGTGCGAATGCAAAATGGTGTCCCTACTGCAAACACAAACGCATGCTGCAAACGCATACCAGACAGATATGAACGTAGTCTAAGATTGGGTTTCTACCATGTTTTAAAGTGGACCAACACCCACCGCTGATCGGCCCGGGAATCTTATAGATCAGCTCCCTGCCTGCGGGGCACCACGACCCCCCCCCCCCCCCAGGACGCCCGCAAATCCTACCTGTTCCTCGTTCCAACGGCGCATGAGCGGGCCGCCTCTCGCCTCTCCCTGTAAGAGGGACGCGCGCGCGAGAGGCGGCGGCGGGCGCTCTCACCCTGTCCCCGATCGGGGTGCCCCACGGAAGTGGACCAACACCCAGGATAGTGAAAATCCTGGGTGTTCACTTTAAATCTTGTTTGCGGTTTGTAATGTTGTGCTTTGTAACGTTCTTTTCTGGCTTTGCAGACTTTACCTGATCAATTCACCAGTGGTCAGAGCAGAGAACCTACGCTTTAAGGAGGATGGCGTCCGGGACGTGTTGAAGGATGTCTTCTTGCCCTGGTATAATGCCTTCCGCTTCCTGATGCAGAATATTTACCGGCTACACAAGGTATGTATGCCTGGGTGTGCCGGCAGCGGTTGACGATGCTGGTTGTATGCTTTTGCTCACTCTGTTATTTTTATTTCTCAGGAGGAAGGCATCCAGTTCTCATATAATGAAAACACAGCCTCGCCAAGCACCAACATCATGGATAAGTGGATTGTGTCCTTCACACAGTCTCTGATTCAGTTTTTCAAGGTGGAGATGTCAGGTAAAGGTTGACTAAAGCCGGCTGTGCACCATACAAGCTGATTGTTCACATTACAAAGTATAGAGATTTAATGGTTAGTGCACAGTCTTTAGAGAATTGCGCTCCTGTACTTGGTGTCATTGTGTGTCAATTGTCTGTGGTCAGTATTTAACATTTTAACTGTTATCGAATTTAAAAACCTGCCATTCCTACCCCAGCTTACCGTCTCTACACCGTGGTACCACGGCTCATCAAGTTTGTGGATATGCTAACAAACTGGTACGTGCGCATGAACCGGAGACGACTGAAGGTAAGTTTTGTAGTAGGTATAAATGTTGATGTAAGTGACTTTGCTGCACTGTCTGATTGGTCTCCTTCCTCAGGGTGAGAGCGGCACAGAAGACTGTCTGATGGCCCTGCAGACTCTTTTCGGCGTTCTCCTCTCCATGTGCAAGCTGATGGTATGGTGTGACTCCCCTTTCTGTGGCCACACTTTAGTCTGGCTTCCCCTTTTCAGAACAGGGAATTCTGGGTAACTTATCTGTGATGTCTTTCCAGGCACCATTTACTCCATTCATCACAGAGCTGATGTATCAGAAGCTCCGGCTGCTCATTGACCCTACCTCCGTCCAGGAGAAGGATGCACAAAGCATCCATTATCTCATGCTGCCTCCTGTCAGGTAACCATGGCGAGAGATGATCCTATTATTTAGCCTAGCCTTTGGCCCTTTCCTCTGCTGCCACGCTCAGGTGTCTCCCTAAACTCCCCATCCTTGGTCTCTTTCAGAGAGAATTTGATTGACAAGAGGATAGAAGAAGCCGTTCTGCGCATGCAGTCTGTAATAGAACTGGGCCGGGTCATCCGTGACAGGAAGACATTGCCCATTAAGGTTGGTCAGTCAGAAATGTCATTCTAACTGTTGGCAATGTGAAATATCTTGCTGACTTTGTCATTTTGTCTCCTCTAGTATCCTCTCAAGGAAGTGATAGTTATTCACCAGGAGCCTGAGGCGCTCTCCGACATCCGTTCCCTGGAGAAATATATTGTAGAGGTAAGGCCATTTATGTGTATCTGCTTGCCCTGTCCTGCAATGTCCTGCTATTATTACCTCTCACAGCAATGGCTGCTCCCATAAAAGTCCCGCTGCAAGCCTGTTGGACAAACTGTAAAGATTTGGTGAGAATTGCACTTTATTTGCAGCTGATAGTTTGGATTGTGGCCTTTTGAGTACAGTAGACTGGTATTACTGGCTTACTTTCAAGCAAAAACAACACCTTCCCCTGCAACACTTTCCTGGTGCTGAGGCAGGACAGGGGGTTGCAAAGAAAAACAAAACCCTTACCCTCAGCCGTGGTCCAGAGCCGCCTGCCGGTTGCGCAGAGACACAAGTCTCCTGGGTGCATGCACAGAACTGGGGATGCTGCTTTGTGCCTTTCTGTGCGGCTGCTGCCTGTGACCTGGCTAAGGTAAGGGGTTTTCTTTGCACACCCCCCCCCCCCCCCCCCCTCCCCAGTCCAGTGTTTCTGACAAACGCTTTAAGCGTTTGAGATTGGGAATTTTTTCATTGCACTATTGTGTTGAGGTATTTAGGTCAGCTTCTTAGTCTTATTGCATTTGATATCCTAAGTCTTGCTGCTTATCTTAGGGAAGATTTGCTTTTTGTGTTTTTAACTGGGGGTCTCTTGAAAAAAATGTCTTCTTAATATTGTGGATGCTTACATTTGTTTTTCTAGTATATCAATTTGATATGTTTGCCTTTTGAATGGGTTAAAGTGCACCTATATACCCAAAGGAAACCATACCCAAAGCCTATGTCCAACATTCATAACAACACAAACCGGATGCAGTCAATTGTATTGCTCCCTGGCCGAGCAGTCACACCCCCTGATGCTTTCCAGGGATTATACATTCAGTTCCAGTACACACAGCTTAGCATTGGGGGTCAGCCTTATTAGTTATAATAACTGCAATACATTTTGTAATTAAATGGATTAGCATATGGCTGCCATTCTACAGCCTGCTTCCTGTTAGTGTTATGAATATTTGCCGACGGCTTTAGTAAAAAAAAAAAAAAAAAAAAGAAAAAGAAAAAAAAAAAAATAAAATTCCTTTCTGAGTATAGGATCATTTTAAATGGAGGTTTCCTTGAGCTATGCTTCACTACATGCTGTCTTCCAGCTCCATGTTGCCGGGTGAGGTCTCTGAGCAGTTGTGTCATTACACTTTATGGCTGAAAGTATTTGGCATCTGTCTAATGAATGGTCACAGAGGACCTGTTTATGGCTATTATAGGAGCATGCAAAGCTGCTGGCTGCCAAGCAGGCTCCTCGAACGCTTGCTGCAAAATGGCTCTGATTCTATTACTTTGAAATGAAGATGTTTAGGAACTGCAGCTCGATCATTACCTCTATTGGGACTGCCAAATGCTGAACTGCACATTAATAAATCTGCAGCCGACATGACCAATGTCTGTATCATGATGGTGCGACTCCTCACCATGGTCTAACCCTTCATTCACCAACCACCCCCTGCCATCACTAGAATTGTTCATGTTGCACTTCAGACAGCAGTAGCAATAATTCCAAGCCTTAAAGCGGGGTGGAATACCTGCCTAAAACGACCCCCTGCCCTGCCACTCTCTCCTGGCGCTGAGACAGGACAGAGGTGGAGGGGGGGGGGGTAGTTGCAAAGAAAACCCTAACCTCACCCACAGTCCAGCACTGCTCTCACATTTCTATGCTGCGCCTCAGGAAGGCAAAGAGACACAAAGTCGCATCCCCCGGCACAGTGTGCACCCCTGCCATCCTTTTACTTGCACAGAGTCAGGGGATGCCACTTTATGAAACACACACACACACACACACACACACACACACACACACACACACACACACACACACACACACACTTTCCTCCCTGTAATTACGGCAATGTGATTAGGTAATATATTCTTAGTATACATTACGTCCTGCTCCAGATAAGAATCATTACACTTGGGTATTACTCCGCCAGATGGCGCTGGACTGCAGAGACTGCGAAATTGGCTCCTCCCGGCCCCTCAAATACCCGGGACCTCCCACAAATCCCCTTAATATTCTAAGCATACAGCACGTCCTGCTCCATCTATAATACTTACACATGGGCAATCCTCCACCAGAGGCCGCTGCAGACATGCAAAAACAGGCTCCTCCCGGCCCCACACACACCGAGGGACCTCCCACAAATCCCCAGATTTCTCTGCAGTGCTGACTGCGAAGAGATGAAGTATCAACTCTCTCGCAGGTGAGCGGGGCTATTACAGCCTGCGGCCCTGCGGGACTATTTCCACCCGTCCTCTTCGATACAGACGTGCCTCTCAGCCTGGGCTGCGCTGGTTGGGTGAAGGTAGGCAGCACCTCGTGTGCTCACGGTGCTACGCTCCACCGCAATCCCCCACCATAGGGTAGGCAGTTTAGGCCGATGGTGAGCCTCCATTAGATGCCCCTCCCGCATTGTTGCCCGTGCCCCTCAAAGCGATAATCCCTGGGTGCAGGTCCGCTTCCTCCCGTAGCTCGGGGGGAAAAGAAAGGGGGGGAGGGGGTATGTGTGGCAGTCCCAGTGTATTGTAACACATTTAAGGTCGTTGATTTTTTATTTGAACTTGGGTGTCAGTGCTGCGCTCCTTACTCCACATAAACCTTCTGGTTGCGTGCGTGTTGTCCTTTCATTACATTAGTGTGCAGCCCGGGCGGCAGCATCATTCTCTAGTGTGAGAGCAATCTCCTTAATTACATTATGTATGTGTGTACTATCCACTACTGTCTTCACGTTGCGCTGGTTAGAGCTTTGCACTCTTTGGGGGAGGCGGGGACTCGGCATGACGCTTCCCGCGTCACAGCCAGATCAGGCCCGCCCCTCGAGGTTCGCTTGGCGCCATTTTGACGGTCTTCGCGCGTGGTTGCGATCCGCCTCCTCCTTTGGTCATGTAAGTACCCTCCGGGGATTCTTTTATTTGAGCTGCGCATGGCACTGACACCCCCCTCTTATCCCATTATGTCTTTCAGACGCCAGGGTTTCGGTGGCTTCTCCCGGCCTGACATATATTATAGCGGGTCCACATAACAAATTCTTCCACTTCCTAGCAGGTCTTGGGGCATCCAGGGATGCCTATTGCGTAAATCCCTGCGGGCATACTGCTCAGATAATCACCATATGGAGGCATCTCAGAATTATGTGTCCGGGGTCCCTCGGGGACATGACCGGCTGTGTACAGTGTGTGGTCAGCCCCATGCTGATGCTGACAGAGCACGGGTCTGCGGACCGTGTGCTGAACAGGCACTGACCCTGCAATCAGGTTTGCCAGTGGCTGCACCTCCCTTCAATACACCTGTCTCCCCGGACCTAAATCTCACTCCTGATGAGTCTCACTCGAGCGGGGATGACCAGCAAGCCGTGCCGCGCAGGCTGCCCACAGCTGAGCAGGTGCTGTCTAGTTTGGCGGAGTGCTTGGGCCCAGGAAAGAAGCGGTCCCTGACGCCTCCTGGCTCTCCGGTTCCTAACGATACGAATCACTCTGCTGCTATGCAGGACCTTGATCCTTCTGAGGAAGGTGAGCTATTCTCCGATTTCGGGCTCCTCGGATGAAATGCCCGGGAGCCGTGATGATTCTGGGCCCAGTTCTTTGGGCCCGTGTGACCCAGATGAACTACTTATTAAGATCTTTGAGGTCTATCTCCCCTCCTGGAGCGGCTTCCAAGCCTAAAGAAGGAGAGTTTCCACACAGCGCCGCCGCACTTGGAATTCCTGGAACAGGAGCATTTCCAGAATATTATATCCCAAGAATGGGAATCGCCTTGTAAACTTAAAGGGGTCCCGGGGGTCTGGGATTGGAAGTACCCTTTCCCTCCTGATGTGGTTAACTTTTGGTCAGCACCTCTTGTGGTGGATGCACCGATTATAGGGGTTACTAACCCCCCCTTCATGACGGCTCCTTATTACCGTACCCTTCGGGATGCGGAGGACCGGCGCATTGACAGACTGGCTTCCCACGCCTTCTCGTGTGCAGGGACGGCTCTGCGCCTGGTCTGTGTCGCGGCTATCACTGCGGTGGCCGCCAGGACTCTCATTAGAAAAGTACTTGACCACCGACCTGAGGACCTCCCCTGGGGGGTATTTAATGCGCTCTCAGACTGTGATGTGTTTGTGAGGTTTATCCTCTCAGCGCTGGATGACACCATTAAGATGTGTGCTAGAACCTCTGCCCTTGTGGTAGCTATTCGCCGCCTGGTCTGGCTGCAACAGTGGGGTGCTGACGATGCTACGAAAAAGGCTCTCACTGGCCTTCCCTTCAGAGGACGGCGTCTATTTGGGGCCCGTTTGAACCTTTTTGGAAAAAAGGGTAAGGCACCCCTACGCAGAAGGCCGTCCCGGCCTCCTCGGGGCAGGGACACCCCTCCCTACGTTAACGTCAAACGCAAGCCTGAGGTGTGCTTCCAACTGTTCGGTGTGGATTTCTACCACGGGGTGGGCAGGCAACGCCCTGGGCCCTCTGGCAGCACTAAGCCCAAATCTGCCAAGACTTCCCAAACATGAAGGGACGACCTCGCCCTTCTGGGCAAGGGGACTGCTACAGCAGCTGACTCCTATCTAGGAATGTATCTCCTCCTTCTGGTGGTTCCAGGAGGTAGTTCCCCTGGACACAGGATAACATTTGCTGGGCGGTCCCTCTCAGATGTTGTCAGGGTGCTTCTAGCCCCTGTTTTCCCCTCAGGAATTGGTACAGTCCGTACTAGGCCTACAGAGTCTGGCCTTACTTACAGGTTGCCTTTAACAGAATGGGGCTATGGCCTCTATATTAACCTTCCTCCTTCCCTCAAAAAGATGAGGCAGTCTGGGCCATGCTGGCCTATGGTAGGCCTGGCAATTCTACTCTCACAGGTAGCCCCCATATGATATCCTTGTCTTGGGACACAGGCGCCCTGTGCAAGGGGGGCTTCCAGCCTCCTGTGGAGTTCTGGATCTTGTTAGTTCCCCCGGTGTCTTCTGGACACCAAGCCCGTTACTAGTCAGTTTGGCAGGATCAACCCTGCAGGGTGAGGCCTTGTTTTTGGCCTCTCTTCTGCTCCCGGGCTACTCGCCATGGTGCGAATGGGGGTGATGTCTCGGACATGCCTGTGGGGCATCCGCACTTGGACCTACCGGGTCGTCTTTCCTTACTCCCCAATCTCTACGTCAGGCCGCGTGGGTCAGTCGGCTGGCGGTGTCCCCTGGGAGTTACTGGATGGGTGCTTAGTCACCTCAATCCTTCATGGTCCCTTATCCGCTATCTCCATTCCTTGGATTCGGTTCAGGCTTGAGCCTTCTTCCTTGGCAACAAGTTGACTCCTGGTTACGGGGCTCTGTCCCCCTCTGCTGACATCTTACTTTCACCAGGCAGGATTGCAGCTGGTGGGCCCGTTGGTGGCGTATCAGATGATGTCCCTTATATACCGAGCCCTTGGGCTCTTCGGCACAGTAGGTTATTGATCCTACATGGGGTTCCAGCACCCCTGGAGCTAGGTCTGTGCTCATTCCCCCTTGGTAAGGTGGTTTCTCTTGAGCTGATTATATTCAAGGACCCTGTCAGGGGTCCTTGCTTGCATCTTCCTGTGAATGGTCACCTTGGGTACCAAGTCTCGCGGGGGGGGGGGGGGATTTCTTCCAAATCCCCCCGTGGTTCCTGGGTAGGTTCCCTTAGAGGGTCCATCTACCTACCGGCTTTGTTAAAACAATGAGCCTTCAGTTGACTCTATACTGCTGGACTTCTCCTCTTTAGGACCTGTCTATTTGGGGACTCTTGGCCTGTTGGAAGACAATGGCCTGTTTTATTATTGGTCTGGAGCTTGAAGCAGGATGATTCCGCTGGAAGGTTCCTGATCTGGGTGGGGGTCTACGTCCCCTGCTCCTCAGTGGTATTCGCTCCAATGGATGTCTTTCAGTGGCAGGTTGTGCTATCGTTGTGTCCCTCTGAGAGCCAACTAGGGTGGCTCTGTTGGGACTCGCTTATATCATAAGGGCTCTGCCCTTGTTTTTACTGTCCCAGAATATTCTGACTCTGGTCATGGGGGCTCAGTAAATTTGTGTATAGATTTTTTATATGTCTTCTCTTCATTCACCCTGCTATGTGGGTTTTCTGCGCACGGTCGTGCTGATAAAGAGACCCGTGAGTTTGATGGCCCCTGGGTGGCCTAGTGAACTGTGGTTCGCAGATGCTTCTGCTAAGGTCAGCTGACCTGTACGCTCTTAGGAGTACGGTTCTGCCCTTGTCAGGCTCCTTCTTATATCGTCCCAATCTACAGACTCTAGTCTGGGGCTTGACAGCTTATTCATTCACCCCTTGGAGACTGGCTTATCTTCTGGGTGACTTGGTATATGGGGGGCTAGGAGCAAGCTTCCTTGGCTTCCTCTTCCTCCGGCCGTTGTGGGTTAGGGTGTACCCATATTGATTGGCATGAGTCTTGGTCTCTCCCCTGTTGGACGTTCTCGGTTCCCGGGGTTCTAGAGTTGTTACAGCATAGGTTGGGGTTGGCTCCCCATCTAGGTACTCTGAAGGTTCAGGTTCTGTCCTGTCTGCCTTCCTGTAGAAGTGTGGTTCAGTCTTCCTTGTTAGGAGTTCTCTTGGGGATTGCTCAAGGGCATCTCCCGAGTAGTTCTATGGTCCCTGTTGGGATCAATTTTCATGCTGTCTGCCCTGCGGATTGTTCCCTTGGGTTGCTGTCTGAGCTGTTTTTGTAGCCCAGTCGCCCCTCCGAGGGCTGTTGTTTCAGTCACTTGTGTGCCTGAGAAGGTGGCTCTGATTGCTTAGCCCTCGTTCATACATATACATATATATATATATATATATATATATATATATATATATATATATCCTCGTTCATAATATATATATATATAAATATATCATTATGTGGTGGTATTCCGCTTTACGCCGGACCATTTTTTCCAAGGTGGTGTTTTATGATCATTATTTAAGTCCTTTTAGTCTGCCTATGGGCCTTATTCTTAGTAATGCTGAAGTGAGGGGTCTATGTTCCCTCAACAGGTGTTGAGCTTTTCCTGGTAGTTTCTTGTCCCTTAGGGGGACTGATGCCCTTTGGGGTTCGGCGGGCGCCTCCACAAGTATGCGCCTGATCTTGTTTGCTTCCAGGGCCTATGTGCCCTGTGGACTGATCTTACCTGGATGGTTTGCCTTCTTGGTCCTGAGTAAAGATTTCGGCTTCTTGCTGATCCTTGTTAGTGAGGGGGTCAGTATCCCCGTCTGTCTGGCGGGAGATCAGTTTTCATTTCCCCGTTGGGGAGAGTTCTAAGTTTTACCGAGGCTTCCGTTGCCTTTGGGCTGGTTAGGCCGTTACACTGGGAACAGGGGGAAGAATCTCCCTCTCTCTTTTTATTCTGTTCTATTGGTGTTTGGGTACCTTTGGCCCTTCGGCATCAGGTTTTCTGTTGAATAAGTTACTAGACAGCTGCTTATTTCTGTTCATACCTTTTTCAAAGGTTTTGTTATCTGATTGACGTTAGAGCCTTGGCTCATGTAGTGCTTGGTAGCAAAGCTTTGCAGGTGACAGCGCCTTTACTGTCTGCTGTGCCTTTTTTGTTAGGGATCCCACCCTACTTTATGGACACTGCTATTGGATGTCCCATGTGTAAGTATTATAGATGGAGCAGGACGTGCTGTATGCTTAGAATAATACTATTCTGTGAAATACTCACCTGTAGAATTGGTATTATACGCATACAGCATGTCCTGCTCCACCCCACCCTGGTTTCACTTTGTTCTGGATCCCCTGTATGGTGATTATCATTGTTGTTGTTACAGTTTTTGGGTGGTTGGTTTCTCCCGGTTTCTCCTTCTCACTGCTTTTTTAATGCTGGGGATTTGTGGGAGGTCCCTCTGTGTGTGTGTGTGTGGGGCCGAGAGGAGCCTGTTTTTGTATGGCTGCAGTGGGCAGCGCCCTCTGGCGGAGGATTGCCCATGTGTAAGTATTATAGATGGAGCAGGACGTGCTGTATGCGTGTAATACCAATTCTACAGGTGAGTATTTCACAGAATTGTATTTTCTCTGCAGTCTGGACTACGAAGGACAAGAAGATGGCTCTCTCTTCTCGCAGGTGAGAGGGGCTATTAGCCTGCGGCCCGGTAGGACTATTCCCACCCGTTCCATTATTACTGTGCCTCCCCGCCTTGGTTCCGCCTCACGGTCTCCGTGGCCCACCCCTCGAGGTATACCCGGCGCCATTTTCTCTTGTTTTCGGCTGCTGCATGACTGGCTTCTGTCTACGGCGGTCCGTGAGTGCCTTTACCCTTTGTCATTATACATGTCACTTATGGGTTCTCTTCACTTAAGTCTTTCAGACGGGTCGACCTCTATTGGTTTCTCCCGGCCCTACTCCCTTTATTTTAGTAAACTTGTGAGGCCTGGTGTGTAAATTACTCCCACTTCCCTAGCGGGCTATTGGGGCATCCCGGGTTGCTTTTATAGCGTGAATCCCTATCGGCCTATTGTGCCGCTATAATCACCATATGGAGGCGTCTCAGGATAATGTGGTTGGGGTTCCTTCGGGGCAATCCCGGCTGTGTGTAGCTTGTGGTTTGTCCCCTAATAGTGCTGACAATGTGCGGGTCTGTATACCTTGTGCCCAGCAGGTGCTTGCGCTGCAGCCTGGTTTACCAGTGACTGGGCCTGCGCCTCGTATGGCGTCACCTACTCCCCCAAGCTTAAATTTGACTCCCATTGAGTTGCACACCAGTGGGGAGTCTCGGCCTGATGTGTCTTCTAGACTGGCTGATGTTGAGAAGTTGCTTGCTAATACCTTGGCACGTAAGGACTCTGCTAAGAAGCGGCACTTGACGCCTGATGTCACTCTTTTCCCTATGAAGGCTGATGAGTTTTTGGAAATGTCTGGTTATACCCCTTTGGAAGAAGGGGAGTTATTCTCTGTCTCGGAATCATCTGATGAGAGGCCCAGGGGTCATGATGATTCTGGCTCGGACCCTTGGGCCCCAGATGATACTGATAGGCTGTTGGCTCAGATTTTTGAGGTACTGTCTATCTCTCCCCTGGTTGCGGCCCTCAGGCAGCAGGGGGAATTGTTTCATTCTGCTAAGCCACGTTTACAGTTTCCTGAGCAAGCCCATTTTAATAATCTCGTGCTCAAGGAATAGGAGCGTCCCAGCAGGCTTCCCGGAGTCCCTAAGAGTTGGGATAAGAGGTATCCCTTTCCTGCTGATGTGGTGAAGCGTTGGTCATCCCCTCCAGAGGTGGATGCCCTGGTCCTAGGGTTATCTAACACCTCTGTCATGCATTCCCCTGACTCTGCTACACTGCGGGATGGTGAGGACCGGCGTATTGATCAGCTGGCGTCCCATGCCTTTGCCTGTGTGGGGACAGCGCTGCGCCCGGTCTGTGCCTCTGCCATTACGGCTGTGGCTATTAGGACCCTGCTTAGAAGTGTCCTAGATGGTGCTCCTGATGATGTTTCTAGTGAGGAGTTTAATGCACTCTCTCGTTGTGAGGTTTTTGTGACTTATGTCCTCTCTGCCTTGGATGATACCATTAGGATGTGTGACAGAGCCTCGGCCCTTGTGGTGGCTATACGCCGCTCAGTTTGGCTGCGCCAGTGGGATGCTGACAATGCTGCCAAGAAAGCTCTCACTGGGTTTCCCTTCAAAGGACTACGCCTGTTTGGGGCCCGCCTGGACCTGTTTGCTAAGGGAGGCAGGTTACCCCAGCACAGGCGGCAGTCTCGGCCATTTCGGGGGACAGGGCTCCTTTTCTTCCCCCTACCATGGAGCCAAACAGGGGAGGGGGGTCTCCCTTGCCGGGGCCCGAGGAGATTTCTGGGGTAGGGGCAGAGGACGTCTTCTCCCAAGCCCCCTCAGGCATGAAGGGGTGCCCTCACCCATCCGGGTGGGGGGACGGCTTCAGCTTTTTAGTGACGTCTGGAGGCTTCATGTCTCAGACCGGTGGTTTCAGGAGGTAATGTCCTCCGGTTACAAGATAGTTTGCTGCCTGGCCGCCCCAAGATTCATCAGATCCCAGATCTCTCAGGACCCTATGTCTTCTCAGGCTCTAGTTCTGGCGGTGCAAAGCCTTCTGGAGCTGGGGGTCATCTGTCAGGTCCCCTTACAAGAAAGGGTCAAGGGTTTCTGTTCCAACCTTTTCACTGTGCCCAAAAGAGATGGGTCAGTCAGGCCCATCCTGGACTTGAAGATCCTCAACAAATTTGTCAGGTGCAGGCGCTTTCGCATGGAAACTTTGCGCTCTGCCATCAGTTCCCTGCGTCCCTACCTTCATATTCATGTTTTTTCCAGGTCATCAAAGGATCAAAGGTTCCTCAGGTTCGCTCTGGAGGATCAGCACTATCACTATATGTGGCATTGCCCTTCGGTCTCACTTCAGCGCCCAGAGTGTTCACCAAGGTGCTGGCAGGAGTGATGGCTCTGCTCAGGTCTCAGGGCATTCGCGTGCTGCCCTATTTGGATGACATTCTCATCACTTCTCAGTCCCTCCAACAGGCAGAGCTGGATACTCAGCTAGTAGTGTCCACTCTGGAGTCATTTGGCTGGGTGATCAACCATCCCAAATCTGGCCTGTCTCCCTCCTTGGTAACACTCTTCCTGGGAATAAATCTGGATACAGTTCAGGTAAGGATTTTTCTTCCTCAGCAGAAGGTGGACAGTCTGCTAGTGCAGGTTCAGTTCCTGCTATCTTGCCCTCATCCCTCCATCAGGCAGGGGATGCAGCTGGTGGGCCTGATGGTGTTGTGCTTCGAGCCGGTCCCTTATGCCCAGTTTCACAGGAGGCCTCTGCAACTCCACCTCTTGTCAATATGGGACAAGGATTCTGCGTCCCTGGACCAGGTCCTTGTGCTGTCCCCCCTAGTCAGGCGGTCCCTCTCGTGGTGGCTGGACTTCAGGAACCTGTTGGTGGGCAGATCCTTTCTGGCCCTCTGCTGGGAGACTGTCACCACGGATGCCAGCCTGACAGGTTGGGGGGGTTTCTGGAAGTCCCTGCAGTTCCAAGGGCAGTGGGGTCCTCAGGAGGCCCACACACCTATCAACATCCTGGAACTGAGGGCGATCAGGTTGGTTCTGGCTCACTTGACCCAACACCTTCGGGGCTGGCCTGTTCAGATACGCTCGGACAACCAGACGGCGGTTGCCTACATCAATCATCAGGGAGGGATCCAGAGCAAGGAGGCCCTCAAGGAAGTGTCTCTGATCCTGGCCTGGGCGGAGCACAATGTTCCCTGCATATCAGTTGTGTACATTCCGGGGGTGGAGAATCTGCAGGCAGACTCTCTGTGCAGGGGCACACAGGGTGTTTCAGTCTCTGTGTCACCGTTGGGGCCAACCAGATGTGGATCTGTTTGCGTCCCGTCACAATCACAAGCTCCCGACCTTTGTCTCCCTGTCCCAGGATCCTCTGGCCTTGGCCAAGGATGCCCTAGCAATGGGAGCTCCTGTATGTCTTTCCTCAATTCCTCCTGTTGGGCAGGGTTCTGCGCAAGATAGCTCAGGAGGGGGTGCCAGCTATCCTGGTGGCCCCAGGTGGCCAAGAAGAGTGTGGTTTGCAGACGTGGTGCAGTTGGCAGTAGATCAGTACGCTCTGCCCAGGGTGCCAGTCCTGCTCACTCGGTCACTTTGAAGGCCTGGCCGCTGAAACCTCCATCTTGATGGAGAAGGGGCTGTCTGCCTCTGTTGTGGATACCATAATCAAGGCTAGAAAGAAGTCTTCTTGTTCCATTTACTATAGGGTTTGGCGTGCCTACATTGACTGGTGTGAGTCTCTTCCCTGTCGTGTGTTCTCTATTCCCAGGATCCTGGAGTTCCTGCAGCATGGGTTGAAGCTGGGGCTCCAACTCAGTACTCTGAAAGGTCATGTCTCTGCCCTGGCTGTTTTCTTCCAGAAGTTCTTTGCCCAGCACTCTCTGATCAGGACTTTTTTCCAGGGGGTTACTCATGTGCGTCCCCCACGTAAGCCTATGTTGCCTGTTTGGGATTTGAACTTGGTCTTGTCTGCCTTGCAGGGTGCTCCCTTTGAACCTGTGCAGGAGGCTGCCCTGGCCATTCTTACCCTCAAGGTTGTCTTTTTGGTGGCGATCACCTCTGTTAGGCGTGTGTCTGAGTTAGCGGCGCTTTCCATCCAGCCCCCCTACTTTGAGACACACCAGGACAAGGTGGTGTTTCGCTTCAAGCCAGATTTTCTGCCTAATGTTGTGCCTGCTTTTCATCTGAATCAGGACATTGTTCTTCCTTCCTTGTGCCCTAATCCTAGTAATGCTAAGGAGAGGGTCTTGCATTCCTTGGATGTGGTTAGGTGTCTGAAGTACTATCTGGTGGCTACTGCACCATTCAGTAAAACTGATGCTCTTTTTGTGGTCCCTTCTGGTCCTAGGAAGGGTCTGGCTCCTGCTAAATCTACTATCAGCAAATGGATCCGTCAGGCTGTGATTCAGGCCTACTCTGCTAAGGGGAAGAATCCTCCCTTCCGCCTTACTGCTCATTCTACTCGTGCTATTGGTGCCTCCTGGGCTTTTCAGCACCAGGCTTCTGTTGAACAAGTTTACAAGGCCGCTACTTAGTCGTCTGTTTATACTTTTTTTCAAAGTTTTACAAGGTTGATGTTGGGGCCTCAGCTGATGCTGCTTTTGGCCCCAAGGTTCTGCAGGCGGCAGTGGTATGACCTGTCTGCTGTTACCTTTGGGGATCCCACCCTACTTTATGGACACTGCTATTGGATGTCCCAAGTGTAATGATTCTTATCTGGAGCAGGACGTACTGTATACTAACTCACCTGTAGAATTGGTATTATGAGTATACAGTACGTCCTGCTCCACCCCACCCTTGGTTTTGCATTATCTTGGATCCCCTGTATGGTGATTGTTATCATTGTTATAGTTACTAGTTGATTCTGTTTTTCTTCTCCTGGCTTCTCGTTAACTGCTTTTCAATGCTGGGAATTTGTGGGAGGTCCTGGGTATTTGAGGGGCTGGGAGGAGCCAATTTCGCTGTCTCTGCAGTCCAGCGCCATCTGGCGGAGTAATACCCAAGTGTAATGATTCTTATCTGGAGCAGGACATACTGAATACTCATAATAACAATTCTACAGGTGAGTAATCACAGAATTGTATTTTTTTTTTTCTCCCTGCAGGAACTTAACGTTCGGAGGGTCACGGTGTCCACAGACAAGAACAAATATGGAATCCGTCTGCGAGCAGAGCCAGATCACATGGTACTTGGAAAGCGACTTAAAGGAGCATTCAAGACTGTCATGGCGGCCATTAAAGAGCTTAAGAGCGACCAGCTGGAGGAATTCCAGAAGACAGGTCAGGGGGCTTAGCATTGTATTTCAGAAATGTGATTGTAGAGGAAGTTATGTTCACTTGTCTTGTCTTTCCCATTAATCCTCATGTGGGATGGCAGGTTCTATAGTGGTGGAGGGACATGAGCTGCACGAAGAGGATGTTCGGCTGCTTTATTCATTTGATCAGAATGCTGGAGGCGACTCTCAGTTTGAAGCTCATTCAGATGCTCAGGTAAAATATCTGATTAATAAATGTCACAAAGTGTTCAGCTCCTATATGCTGATCATGTTTTCCTTCCAGTTCCCAGAGCAGAATTTGAATAAGAGTTCACAGGAGAATAAGCGAAACCAGTGTATCATCCTCACTGGGTCTGGCATCTGTTGCATGACAGGAGCGTCAGTAGCTGGACTCAATGTCTATTGATGGCATCATTGTCCATTCCAACCTGCAATCTAAGAAACAGGGGTGTACATTTGTCTGGTGCAGGCATTGGGATTCAGCACCTGATTTGGCCAGTGATGGCATGTCGACACAACAGGTGGTGCCATTCGGAATGTGCATGGGCACTGTCTGGAAACAATTCTGAAATTGCAGCCTATATAAAGCAAAATCCACCGGCCTGTGGAATTGTCACCTGCTGCCTGGTCTTAGGATGTAGCTACTGGCTTCTTAGTGAGCACCTAGACTTGTTCATACATGGTCTAAAACCAAGCTGCCATTTGGAACCATGACTTAATTTCTGAAATGTTGGGTGAGGACTAGCTACATTGTTGCATTGCTCCATTGTTTATTCTACTGGAGACCAAGTTTGCAATGCAGCAGCCTGTTTTTGTCCAAACCTTTACCAGGTTCTATAAGCTGGATGTGAGGGTGGCAACTGAGGTTGCTTTTGGCCAAAAGGTTTTTCCCTATATCTAGTCCAGTTCGTCCCAGTGATGTCATGTGGGTATTCCGCCCCTAGGGGGCTGGACTGCAAGATCAAAAGATGCAGCTCCTCCCGGCCCCCTATAAAGGCAGGTGTCCCTCTATGATTCTCCAGTGTTCATCTTGCAGTCTTGACTGCAGAAGATCGTTGGATACTCTTGGATATTGGCAGCAGAGTGGGGCCTCCTAGCCCGTCGGCCGCTGCGGGCCCTATTTCCACTGTTCCCGTCAGACCCACTCCTGCTTCGGGATTGTGACGGTAGGGTGAACGGCAGGGTCAGGCGTTCGGCAGAGCTAGGCTCTGGGCCACAGACCGTTTAAAGGGTAGCCGGCCATAAGCTTATGGTGAGCCTAACGGGGGGGGGGGGGAAACCACTTGCTAGGGCTATAGGATGCCTGTATGTCCCCCCCTGCCCACAAGCTTTATTGTATGTGTGCTGTGTTTTGACTTTGCACTTGCTCCTTGCTGGAGCCCGACCCTCCAGCTGGCCCCTGGAGCCTTTCATGCTTACCTCCCTCGGTCCTTCACGGTTCGTCACGGGCCTTGTGGATTTCCCCTCCCTCCATCTTGACTCTGTCACATACGCTGTGACGGGGGACGCTGCTGTGGCATGCAGGCGGCGCGTGGAGCTCTTAGTGCGGAAGCCGCATTGTGTCCTAGCGCTGGGGGCCATGCCTTCATGGCCGCTCTTTGTTATGACGGTGGGCGGGCGCGTTTTTTTGTGCCGTCGGAGGGGGTGGAGCCGTACGCTGACACGTTCTGCATCATCTCGGCATGGCCCGCCCCTCGAGGAATGCACTAGAAGCTGCAGGTCTTCGTGGCTGCTGCGCTCTGTTCCTGTTTGCTCCGCTGATGCCTGGGATCCCATGTTCTGAGGCCACTGTCGGTGTGGTGAGTCCCTCTTTTGAATGATCATGTTGCTTATCATGCATCTCGCTGTTTAGGAGTCTGATGGGCCTCTCCCCTTTTTTGTCTTTTGCATAGGTCGTGGGCTTAGTGATTAGGGGTTGTGGTTCCTCCTGGTCCACCTTTATATTAAGAGGGATCATATAGGTTTGGGCTGTTACTGTCTTGTAACCTTTCAATTGACAATTATTAATCAACATAATGGAGGCATCTGGGGATAGTGAGCTGGGGGCCCCATCTGGGCGGGTGAAGCTCTGCCCCTTGTGTAGTAGGAATCCTCTGGGCGGATTCAGCACTGTTTGTACCACTTGCGCCAGGGGCATCATTTTGGACCATGACCAGGGGGGCGTCCCTGCCCCTAGCCCTTCACTGCCTGCGGCCTCTCTGGACCCTCCTCTGCTGCCATCAGCCCTCAGTGAGGGGGAAGCCAGCAGGAGGTCCCACGTTGATTTGGTGCATAGGGTGGCCAGTCTTGAGAGACAGATCTCGCGGACGGCTCCCAAGAAGGCCACATCGAGCCAGTTTACTCGGATAATGACTATCTTTTTGATGATCTGGGTTCTGTGGAGGAAGGTGAGTTGCCAGAGGATTCCCGTTCCACTGTGGATTATTCTGCTGTCACTGACAGTTTGGTTCTTCCTCGGATGAGGATGCGTGGCCTGATGATACAGAGAAGTTGCTTACCTCAGTGTTTGAGACACTACACACTGTTCCTCCCAGAGCGGCTAAGAGGAAGCAAGGTGATTTGTTTAGGCCCAAAAGACAGAGGCTAGTGTCTTTCCAGAGCAGGCCCATTTTTCTAATATGATTTTCAAGGAGTTGGTTCGGCTGTGGTCTCGTCCTCCCGAGGTGGATTCCCCTGTGTCTGGGTTGTCCAACCCTACAGTTATGCCATCACCTGATACCGCTTCCATACACGACCCGGCTGACAACCGCATGGATCAGTTGGTCTGCCATGCATTCACTTTTGCTGATGCTCTTTTTCGCCCTGTGTGTGCCGCAGCGATTGTCTCCCTGGCCATCAGGAAGAAGGTGAGACAGCTTGTGGATAGAGCTAAGGCTCGCAAGAGGAGTATAAGGAACTCGAGGCCTGCGTGGAATTCATTGGTTTTGTCACCTCCGCCATGGACGGTGGGGTCTGGCTTGGTGCCAGGATTTCGGCCCTCCGCCGCTCGCTCTGGCTGCGGCAATGGTTGGCTGATGCGGCGGCCAAGAAGTCTCTTATGAGTATCCCCTTCGTAGGGCACAGGCTGTTTGGGGAGTGCCTGGACCTTTTGGTCAAGGATGGTAGACTCCCTCCGAGACGGAAGCCTGCTCGGTCATTTCGGAATCCCTCTGCCTATCGCTCCTTCGAGGAGGAAGAGGCTCTTCATTTCCCGGTGCCCGCAGAGATACCTGGGGCAGAGGTAGGTCCCGCGGCCGACCCAACCCCTCCTGGGGAAATAAGTCCAAGCCCCCTGCCATCCGGGTGGGGGGACAGTTTCTGCTGTTTGCTTAAATCTGGAGATGGCACGTCTCGGATCGGTGAATTCAGGAGGTAGTGTCCTCCGGTTACAAAATAGAGCTGGCAGTCAGGCCGCCCACAAGATTTCTATGGTCTCGGATATCCCAAGACCCAGTGAATGCACAGGGCTTGAGAATGGCCGTGCAACACCTCCTGCGGTTAGGTGTGATTTGCCCTGTTCCTTTTCAGGAGCAGGGTCAAGGTTTTTACTCCAACCTGTTCACTGTTCCCAAGAAGGACGGAGATTTAAGACCAATCCTGGACCTGAAGGGTCTCAACAGGTTTGTAAGAGTCAGACATTTCTGCATGGAAACCTTACACCCGGCGACTTCATGACCACGGTGAACATCAGGGATGCTTATCTGCACATCCCGATTTTCCTGGGGCATCAGTTCCTGAGGTTTGCTCTGGAGGACCAGCATTACCAGTTTGTGGCGCTTCCATTCGGTATTTCCTCAGCCCCCCGTGTTTTCACCAAGGTGCTGGCGGGCATCATGGCCATCCTGAGGAACCAGGGCATTCGTGTGCTGCCTTATCTGGACGACTTGTTGATTGCGGCCCAGTCCCTTCAGCAGGCCGAGAGCGATACCTGGACAGTGTTGTCAGCCCTGCAGGACTTCGGCTGGGTAATCAATTACCCAAGGTCTTTTGTCACTCCATCCACAGTGAGATCCTTCCTGGAAATGACGATAGACACCGCTCAGGTCAAGGTCTTCCTGCCAGAGCAGAAGGTTGTGGGTCTCCAGACGCAGGTGCAGGCCTTCAATATGTCTGGTGATGAGATTGGTGTCCCTAATGGTGTCATGCTTCGAGGCAGTGCCCTTCGCCCAATTTCACATGAGACCTCTACAGTTGAACCTGCTGACCGTCTGGAATCGGATGCAGGATTCTCTGGAACAGGAATTTTTGCTGCCCCCGGGCCCCCCCCCCCCCCGGTGGTTGGTCTCTCGGAACCTGCTGGTGGGCAAGTCCTTCCTGACTCCCCATTGGGAGATAGTTACCACGGATGCCAGTCTGACAGGCTGGGGAGGTGTTTGGCAGAAGCAGAAGATCCAGGGTCAGTGGGGTCCACAGGAGAACCGCTTACCCATAAATCTCCTGGAGCTGAGAGCGATCTGGTTGGTGCTGCTTCGCTTGACTTCCCACTTAAGGGGTCGTGCGATCCAGGTTTGCTCTGACAATCAGACGGCTGTCGCCTACATCACTCACCAGGGCGGGACTCTGAGCAGGAGAGCCCTCAAGGAGGTCAGATTCTGACTTGGGCAGAGGAGAATGTTCTCTGCATCTCGGCGGTCTACATTCCCATGGTAGAAAACCTGGAGGCAGACTCCCTGAGCAGGAGCGCCTTGCGCTGGGGGGAATGGTCTCTCAACAGCAGGACCTTTCAGGTTCTAGGTTTCCGTTGGGGTCAACCGGACGTGGACCTGTTTGCGTCCAGACACAATCACAAGCTTCCAAGGTTTGTCTCCCTCTCAGGAGATCCCCTGGCCATTGCCACAGACGCTCTGGCGATTCCCTGGACGGAGTTCAAGTTTCTTTATGCATTCCCTCTGTTTCCACTCCGGGGCAGAGTGCTGCGCAAGATAGCCCAGGAAGGGGTACCAACTATCCTGGTGGCACCTCGCTGGCCGAGAAGGAGTTGGTTTGTGGACATAGTCCAGATGTCAGTGGATCGCTACCTCATGCCCGACGATCCAGGGCTTCTCACACAAGGGTCGCTGCGACACCCCAATTTACGGACGCTGGCTTTGAAGGCCTGGCTATCGAAACCTCAATCCTGATGGAAAAGGGGCTGTCGCCCACAGTTGTGCAGACAATGATTCGGGCACGGAAGAAGTCTTCTTCCATGATATACTACAGAGTTTGGCATGCTTATATTGCTTGGTGTGAGATCAAGAGTCTCCCTTGCCGCACATTTTCTATTTCTAGGATTCTGGAGTTTTTGCCACACGGCCTAGACTTGGGTCTCCAGCTGAGCACCCTGAAGGGTCAGGTATCGGCCTTAGCAATCTTTTTCCAGAGATCCATTGCCAACCATAGGTTGATCAGGACTTGTTTTCAGGGAGTCACCCATGTCTGGCAGTATTACCGGTGTGGGACTTGAATTTAGTACTGTCTGCTCTTTAGGGTCCTCCCTTCGAGCCATTGTGCGATGCTGCATTGCCTATCTTGACTCTCAAAGTGGTCATTTTGGTAGCGATCACCTCGGTGCGTCGCGTATCAGAACTGGCCACGCTTTGTATGAAGCCTCCCTATTTTGAGCGGCATAAGGATAAGGTGGTTTTTCGCTTCAAACCTGACTTTTTGCCTAAGCTTGTTTCTCCATGTCACCTTAATGATGAGGTTGTCTTGCCTTCCTTGTGTCCGGCACCTACTAATTTTAAGGAGAGGACCCTCCATGCCTTGGATGTGGTTAGAGCCATTAAGTATTACCTGGTTGCTACTGAGTCCTTCAGAAAATCAGATTTTCTCTTTGTCTTAACAGAAGGCTCTAGGACGGGTTTGCCACCAGCCAAGTCCACTCCCGGTAGGTGGATCAGACAGGCGGTGGTGCAAGCATATTCTGCCAAGGGGAAGGAGCCCCCTTTTCGGGTCACAGCTCACTCTACCAGAGCTATTGGTGCCTCTTGGGCATTTCAGCACCAGGCATCGGTTGAACAAGTTAGTAAGGTCGAACTTGGTCTTCTGTTCATACTTTTACAAAGTTTTACAAGGTGAATGTTAAGGTCTCAGCTGACGCTGTTTTTGGCCGAAAGGTGCTTTAGGCGGTAGTGAGATGAACTACATGCTGTTCCGCACTGGGGATACCGCCCTTATGGACACTGCTTTTGGATGCCCCACATGTCATCACTTCTGGGACGACCTGGACTGGATATAGGGAAAAATACAATTCTGTAAAACTCAGCAGTAGAAATGTTTTTGAGTATATCCAGTCCAGGTCGTCCCACCCCGCCCTTTTGTTTCATTAGCTCTTGTTTGCCTGTTATGGTGATTACCATTATCTAAAGTCTTGTTAGAGAGAGTACAAGCTGAAGCTAAATGGAGTAACATGGTTTCTTGGCCTCCCGGCCTGTCCTCTTTTTGTTTACTGCTTTTTAACCACTGGAGAATGATAAAGGGACACCTGCCTTTATAGGGGGCCGGGAGGAGCGGCATCTTTTGATCTTGCAGTCGAGCACCCCCTAGGGGCGGAATACCCACATGTCATCACTAGGATGACCTGGACTGGATATACTCAAAAACAATTCTACAGGTGAGTTTCACAGAATTGTATTTTCCAGACCACAGTTTGATTAGTCTTTCTAATTTTGTAGTCCTGCTGCTGTGGGTTTACCCACCCATTGCTGGGACTGCTATAGGACATCCCTATCAGTGGTGAACTGTCTCCCCAAGAAACTTGGCATTACTCTTAAATCACTAACTCTGTATATTCACTTTTTATTGGCTCTAATGTGGGCTCTTATGCTGTTGAATTGTTGTTCAGGGCTGTTCCCTGTAGTTCTGTGGCACTTGGACGCAGGGGGAGTTCTTTGTATCCGTTTTTTCAGTATTTTGGATATCCTGGCAAATCGCAACTGGTTTATTCACCAATTATATACCTTTTGCCGATACAAGAATGTTTTTTTTTTTTTTTTTTTTTTTCATTGCAGTATGTGGCCCTTAGTTTTGGCACTCTGTAGCTTTAACCATGTCAGTGTGCGAGAGCATGTACAATTGGTGTTCTAAAAATTCTGTCTGCAGGTCCTGGTTTTGTTGGACGTCACTCCTGACCAGTCAATGGTGGACGAAGGTGTGGCCCGAGAAGTCATAAATCGAATACAGAAGTTGCGGAAGAAGGTTGGTGACATTGAAGCTCTCTTGTGTTGGCGAGAGCATTGAAAATTCTAATAAAGACTATATGAAATATGAAGTTTGTGACCAACCGGCTGTGAAATCATGCAGTGCAAGTCTTGCAACGCTTCCTCTGAGTGTGTCTAATGTTTCTGTATCCATCAGGGAAATTTGGTTCCTACTGATGACATCACCATCTACTATCAAGTCCACCCACAAGGGGAATATCTGCAGTCTGTGATTGAGCGCCACACAGATTTTATTCGCGCCACTGTCAAGTCTCCGCTGTTGTTGTATCCTGTGCCGCCCTCAGCCCACACCATCATAAAGGAAAAGACTCAGGTTAGTGGCTTCAAACAATCTCGTAACAGCCTTTAGCATTCGTCAGCAGGCAGGGTGTCCTTTCTCCCACACAAGGCTTGAGGGGCTTGCCAGAGCCATGGGTGGGGTAACCTTATACTTTCACGGCTTTTGGCTATGCTCCATAAATTTGAAGCAGAAAGCTGTGCAAAAGTTTTTGGGTTGTGCTGCTTTACAGCATGCAGTGGTTACCCCAAGCTTCCCAAATTCGATTTTCTGAATTTTTTGGGCTGCTGGCTGCTCTGGTATCTTGCTCCCCATATATGCATATGTGTGAGCACTCACTGACCTGTGATTCTCTTCCACAGCTTAAAGGTTCAGATCTGGAGATGACATTGGTGAGAGGGTCATCTGCACCAGCTGATGGACCTGCCTGTGCTTGTGTCACTCTGCACATAGCTGCCAACGGTGCAGAGAAAAGTAAGTTAGATGCTGTACATGCTCAGATTTATTTTCCTTGAATTCATATATTTTTTTCCTTTTTTATAGGTTTTTGTTCAGGAAGCGGGGGATTTAAACCGGACCAACACCCATTTTATTTATTATTAACGGGTGTTGGTCCCGCAGTCAGCTAATCAAAACAGAGTCCCCATCGCACATGACCCCCCCCAGAACGCCCGTAATCCTCACCTTCACTGTGAGCCAGCGCCGTGAAAGGAGTCCCACAATTGGCTGCCATGCGTGCGTTCCATGAGGGCCATGGTCACCGAAACGACCTGCCCCCGTGACCGCCCCTCCATGCCTCCTGCATTCTGGAAGGCCCCCCAAGCTTGTTTTAATTAGCTGACTGTGGAACCAACACCCATTAAAGAAAAAAGGGGTGTTTGATCTGGTTTAACCCTGTTTATCTTTGGGCCCTTACGGTCGCGTTGATCTAGTGGACCCACTATGCCTCCTGGAGTCGGTTAGGCTGATAGCTCCTGATCAGGGGTAAAGTTAATGGTAGGTGCCAGGGTCCTGCAGGTGCTACTGGATGTTACTTCAATCATCGTGAAGGGGACCCGCAAGGGCTGGTAGACCCCTTCAAAAGAGACATCCAGTCGCAGGTTTTGTCAAGTGACCTGTAGGGTGGACCATGAGGAAGATATATTCTTAGTATACAGTACGTCCTGCTCCAGATAGATTACTTACACTTGGGTTATCCTCCGCCAGATGGCGCTGCACTGCAGAGACATGTAAAAACAGGCTCCTCCCGGCCCCTCAAATACCCGGGACCTCCCACAAATCCCCAGATTTCTCTGCAGTGCTTACTGCGAAGACATGAAATTATCACTCTCTCGCAGGTTAGCGGGGCTTTTAGCCTGCGGCCCTGTTGGACTATTCCACCCGTTCCTCGTTTGTTGTGCCTCCCAGCCTGGGCTGCGCTGGTCGGGTGAAGGTAGGCAGCATGCGTGCTTAAAGAGCGCTGCTCCACCGCAATCCCCCACCAAAGGGTAGGCGGTATAGGCTGATGGTGAGCCTTCATGGGATGCCCCTCCCGCATTATTGCCCCATGTAGCGGTGGGTCCTGTACAGAGGGCCGCCATCCTCCCTCATTCTCCCTGTAGCCTTCGGGTGAGAAGAAGGGGGGGGGGGTGTGTGTGAGAGCGTGTATCTTGATTCGTGCATACGGCTTTTTGTCAAGTATATGTGGTGTCAGCTGCCGCGCTGACTTGTCTTTTTACTATGGCAAATGCCGCCGCCGCGCGCGTTTTCTCCTTCATTTAGATGTTCCGCGCCGGGCGGTGGCGTTACCTCAGATGCTTATGCTTTCTCATTGGTTGCTTGTCTGTGGCTTCGCGCTCTTGGGGGGGGCGGGGCCTGGCTTGGCGCGCTATGCATCACGGCTCGCTCGGGCCCGCCCTTCGAGGTACTCGCAGCGCCATTTTCTGTCAGATTGCGCGCGCGTGTGTGACTGTTCTGCTTACCGCAGTCCGTAAGTGCCCTCGCGGGCGGCTCTATACTCTCTACTCCTTGTAGTGTTTGGTTCTGACACCCCCTCTTCCCATTGTGTCTTTCAGACGGGTGAATCCATTGGCTTCTCCCGGCCCGGTGTAATTGATAGGGGCCTTGTAAAATTACTCCCACCTCCCTAGCGGGTCATTGGGGCATCCAGGGTTGCTTATAGCGTAAATCCCTACTGGCATATTGTGCCTAATAATCACCATATGGAGGCATCCCAGGATAATGTTACCGGGGTCCCCTTGGGACAAGACCGGCTGTGTGTAGCGTGTGGGCAGCCTCATGCTGACGCTGACAAGGCGCGGGTCTGTGTACCCTATGCTGAGCAGGCGTTTGCATTGCAATCTGGCCTGCCAGTGGCTGCACCTCGTTTCTCTTCACCTACTCCCCCAATCTTAAATCTCACTCCTGTTGAGTTGCATACTAGTGGGGATTCTCAGCCTGAGATGTCTTCTACACTGGCTACTACTGAACAGATTATTGGGAGGTCCTTGGCGCGTAAGGGCCCTGGGAAGAAGCGGCTCTTGGCGCCTAATGTTACTGTTTTCCCTATGGGAGCTGAGGAGTTTATGGACCTGTGTGGCTATACCCCGTCTGATGTAGGGGAGCTCCTTTCTGACTCATGACGATTCTGGCTCTGACCCCTGGATGACACTGACAGCTTATTGACCCAGATCTTTGAGGCGCTGTCTATCTCTCATCCTGTTGAGGCTCCCAGGCAAAGAGGGGAGCCTTTCCATACAGCTAAATCGCATTTGGAATTTCCAGGGCAGGCACATTTCCATAACCTTGTGCTCAAGGAATGGGAGCGCCCCTGTAAACCTCCCGGGGTTCCAAAGGGTTGGGATAGGAAGTATCCCTTTAAAGCTGAGGTGGTTAAATGTTGGTCATCTCCCCCGAGGTGGATGCCCAGATCCTAGGGCTGTCTAGCACCCCTGTCATGCATTCCCCTGCTTCTACCACCCTGCGGGATGCTGAGGACCGACGCATTGACCAGCTGGCCTCCCACGCCTTTGCGGGGACGGCGCTGCACCCCGTCTGTGCCTCTGTCATTGCTGCTGCGGCTGCTAAAACCCTTATCAGAAATATGATGCATAGTGCCCCTGATGATTTTCCTTGTGAGGTGTTTAATGCACTCTCCAGTGGTGCTGCCTTTGTAAATTTTGTCCTTGCAGCACTGGATGACACCATCAGAATGTGTGCCAGAACTTCTGCCCTCGTGGTGGCTATACACCGTTCTGTTTGGCTGCGCCAGTGGGCTGCTGACATGGCTGCAAAGAAGGCCCTCGCTGGGCTACTTCTGTTTGGGTACCGTCTGGACCTTTTTATTAAAGGAGGTAAGTTACCCCAGCGCAGACGGCAGTCCCGGCCCTTTCGGGGTCAGGGTTCCTCCTCCTCCCCTTACCGTGGGCCAGGACAGGGAAGGGGGGCATCTTTCCCTGGGGCCTGGGAAGTTTTCTGGGGTAGAGGCAGAGGACGTGGACATCCTGGCTCCTCCTGGGGTCCCAAAGCCAAATCTTCTCCCAAGCTCCCTCAGGCATGATGGGGCGCCCTAACCCATCCGGGTGGGGGGACGGCTGCAGCACTTTGCTCTCGTCTGGAGGCTTCAGGTCTCAGACCGGTGGGCTTAAAGATTCTCAATAAGTTTGGTCATGGACAGGCGCTTTCGCATAGAGACTCTGCACTTTGCCGTCAGTTCCCTGTGCAAGGGGGGTTTCATGACTTCTATGGACATCAAAGATGCTTACCTTCATATTCCTGTGCTCCCAGGTCATCTCAAGTTCCTCAGGTTCGCTCTGATGATTCAACATTACTACTACTAAGTGGTGGCCTTGGCCTTCGGCCTCACTTCAGCTTCCAGGGTGTTCCCCAAGGTGCTGGCTGGCGGGATGTCTCTACTTAGACGTCAGGGTGTCTGCCTGATGTAGAGACTAAGAACTGATGAGGATGTCGTCCAGATAGGGAAGCACGCTGAGTTGGATACTCAGCTGGTGGTGCCCATTCTGGAGTCATTTGGATGGGGGATCAACCACCCCAAGTCCTCACTGTCCACTTCCTTGATAACTCCATTCCTAGGAAGGAATCTGGATACAGTTCAGGTAAGGATCTTCCTGCCTCAGCAGAAGGTGGACAATCTGATTGCACAGGCTCAGGCTCTCCTAGCTTGCCCCCATCCATCCAGTAGGCAGGGGATGCAGCTGGGGGGCCTGATGGTGGCGTGCTTCGCAGCGGTTCCTTGGGCTCAGTTCCACTTGAGGCTTCTGCAACTTCACCTATTGTCTGTATGGGACAAGGACCCAGCGTCTCTGGACAGGGTCTGTGTGCTCTCCCCCCTAGTCAGGAGGTCCCTCTTGTGGTGGATGGACTCAAGGAACCTGTTGAGGGGCAGTCCCTTTCTTGTCCTTCCTCGGTGGTGGGGCCCTCAGGAGGCCCACACTCCTATCTATGTCTTGGAGCTGCGAGCGCTCAGGTTAGTTTAGGCTCACTTGACTACTCCTCTTCAGGGCCTGCCTGTCCAGGGGCCCCCGGACAACCAGACGGCAGTTGCCTACATTAATTGTCTGGGAGGAACCCGGAGCAGGAGGGCCTTCCAGGTAGCGTTTCTGACCTGGTGGAGGACAATGTTCCCTGCATATCAGTGGTGTTCATTCTGGGGGTAAAAATTCTGCTGGCAGACCCTCTGAGCAGGGGGACCTTTCACCAGGGAGAATTGTCCCTCTGCAACAGGGTTCTTTCAATCTCTGTGCCACTGTTGGGTTCAGACAGCTGTGGAGCTGTTTGCGTCCCATCACAATCTCAAGCTCTCTGCTGTTTGTCTCCCTGTCCCAGGATACTCTGGCCTTGACCTCGGATGTCTTTACATGTCATGGCTGGACATTCAGTTCCTGTATGTCTTTCCGCCATCCCTCCTGCTGTGCAGGGTTCGGTGCAAGATTGCTCTGGTAGGGGTGCCAGCGATTTTGGTGGCCCCCAGGTGGCCAAGAAGAGTGGGGGTTCGCAGACGTGGTGCAGATGGCAGTAGACCAGTACGTCCTGCCAGGGGTGCCAGATCTGCTCACTCAGGGCCCCTTACGCCTTCCCAATCTACAATATCTGGCCTTGATGGCCTGGTGGCTGAAACCTCCATCTTGATGGAGAAAGGTTTGTCCGCCTTGGTAGTTGATACCATGGCGAAGGCTAGGAAGAAAACTTTTTTTACAGGGTATGGTGTACCTACATTGACTGGTGTGAGTCTAGGTCTCTTCCCTGTCAGATGTTTTCAGTTTCCAGGGTTCTGGAGTCTTACATCATGGGTTGGAGTCAGGGCTCCAACTCAGTACTCTGAAGGGTCAGGTTCTGCCCTGTCTGTTTTCTTTCAGAAGTCTCTTGCTCAGCATTCTTTGGTTAAGACCTTCTTCCAGGGGATTACTCATGTGCGCCCCCCATGTAAACCTATGGTCCCTGTTTGGGATTTGAACTTGGTTTTTGTCTACCTTGCAGGGTGCCCCCTTTGAGCCTATACCGGAGGCTGCTCTGGCTGTGCTTACGCTCAAGGTTGTCTTTCTGGTGGCCATTACTTCAGGTCAGGCGGGTGTCTGAGTTTGCGGCTCTGTCCATTCAGCCCCCATACTATGAGAGACACCAGGATAAGGTGGTGTTCCGCTTTAAGCCAGACTTTCTGCCTAAGGTGGTGTCGGCTTTTCATTTGAATCAAGATATGTGCTTCCTTCATTGTGCCCTAATCCTAGCAATGCTGAGGAAAGGGTTCTGCATTCCTTGGATGTGGTCAGGGGTCTGATGTGTTACCTGGTAGTCACTGCGTCCTTCAGGAACACTGATGCTCTTTTTGTGGTCCCTTCTTGTCCTAGGAAGGGTTTGGCTCCTGCCAAGTCTACTATCAGCTAATGGATCCGTTAAGATGTGATTCAGGCCTATTCTGCTAAGGGGAAGAATCCTCCCTTCCGCCTTCCTGCTCATTCTAATAGTGCTACTGGTGTCTCTGGGGCCTTCCAGCACCAGGCTTCTGTTGAACAAGTTTTGAAAGGCCGCTACTTGGTCTTCTGTTCATACCTTTTCTAAGTTTTACAAGGTTGATGTTTGGACCTTAGCTGATGCTGTTTCTTGGCCGCAAGGTTTTGCAGGCGGCAGTGGTTTAAACTGTCTGCTGTTACCTTTTTTGTTGGGGATCCCACCCTACTTTTATGGACACTGCTATTGGATGTCCCAAGTGTAAGTAACCTGTAGAATTGGTATTATAAGTATGCAGTACGTCCTGCTCCACCCCACCCTTGGTTTTGTATTATTCTGGATCCCCTGTATGGTGATTGTTATCATTGTTATAGTTACCAGTTTGGGTGGTTAAATTCTCCCGGCTTCTCGTTCACTGCTTTTCAATGCTGGGGATTTGTGGGAGGTCCCGGGTATTTGAGGGGCCGGGAGGAGCCTGTTTTTACATGTCTCTGCAGTGCAGCGCCATCTGGAGCAGGACGTACTGTATACTTATAATACCAATTCTACAGGTGAGTATTTCACAGAATTGTATTTTCTCCTTTGCCTGTTCCTTCCACTTTTGGGCAGTAGGGCGACAGCAAGGCACTTTTTTTTTTTATTTTATTTTTGTCAGGTATGGGAAGGAGAAAGAAGCAGCCAGTATTTGAATTTTCCTGGCAGTTACCATAAAGCACTGCCAATGGTCGATGGGCGGGGCTGGGGCACGCTCTCGCTTCTAGCTCAGAGCAGCAGTGATGGGGCCACATCCGTGTTGAGGGTTTCTGTTCCAGACTGCCTGGCTTCCAGCAGTGGAATCTGCTGCTGCAGTTGAACGCAGGTCTTGGGCTTCGGGAATCTACCCACACCTCTTCGGGAATCTACCCACACCTCTTCGGGATTCCGCTTGGATCTCCATCTGCTCCTCCTCGCTGCGCTGGCTGGCTCTCTCCACCGGGGGAGAAAGACACCGGCTAGGCCAAAGCTCCCCTTGCCGGCGCTCTCGCCTCTACTGCTGCACCTCCACCTGTGCCTGCCTGCAACCCCTCCAGGCTCCTCGGTAAGGTCGCTGTTGGGTCTCGGGTCTCCACTGCCCTTCTCTGATCCCTGCATCTGGTAGGGTCTTACTACTTACTTTACTGTTGTATTTTATGCTTTAGTTTATGGGGAAAAAATATTTTTTTTAATGCTTTCTCTATATTCTTAGTATACAGTACGTCCTGCTCCAGATAAGAATCATTACACTTGGGTATTACTCCGCCAGATGGCGCTGGACTGCAGAGACTGCGAAATTGGCTCCTCCTGGCCCCTCAAATACCCGGGACCTCCCACGAATCCCCTGAATTTCTCTGCAGTCTGGACTACGAATGACAAGATGATGGCTCTCTCTTCTCGCAGGTGAGCGGGGCTATTAGCCTGCGGCCCTGTAGGACTATTCCCACCTGTTCCATTTTTAATGTGCCTTCCAGCCTCGGCTGCGCTGGTCTGGGTGATGGTAGGCAGCACCGCTGTCAGGTGCTTAGGAGCGCTGCTCCACTGCAATCCCCCACCAAAGGGTAGGCGGTATAGGCATATGGTGAGCCTCTGTGGGATGCCCCTCCCGCCCTATTGCCCCGGTCTATCAGTGGGCCCTATTTTAAGTGGCCGCTGCCTTCCCTTGCTCTCCCTTGTAGCTCTCGGGGGGAGGGGGGGGGTGTGCGTATATGCCTTGTTGCTTCACTGTATTATGTGCTTCTGGTTGGTGTCAGTCTCCGCGCTGACTTGGTTGCACTGGTTGCATTTTTTGAATATGCCGCTGCGCGCGCTTTCACTGTGTTCCACGGCTGGCGGCGGAATTACCTCAGGCACTGGTGCGCTGTTATTGGCTGCTTGTCACGTGTGCTACTTCGCGCTCTTCAGGGGGGGCGTCACTGTCTCTGCGGCCTGCCCCTCGAGGTATACCCGGTGCCATTTTTCTCTGGATTCGGCTGCTGCGTGGCTGGCATCTACCTACCGCGGTCCGTGAGTGCCCTCGCGGGTGGCTTTATTTACCCTATGTCATTATACATGTCACTTATGGGGTTCTCTTCGCTTATGTCTTTCAGGCGGGTCGAGCTATATTGGTTTCTCGGCTCTTCTCCCTCTATTTAATTAAACTTGTGAGGCCTAGTGTGTAAATTACTCCCACTTCCCTAGCAGGCTATTGGGGAATCCCGTGTTGCTTTTATAGCGTGAACCCCTATCGGCCTATTGTGCCGCTGTAATCCCCATATGGAGGCGTCTCAGGATAATGTGCTCGGGGTTCCTTCGGGACAAGCCCGGCTGTGTGTAGCTTGTGGGGTGTCCCCTACTAGTGCTGACAATGTGTGGGTCTGTATACCTTGTGCCCAGCAGGTGCTTGTGCTGCAGCCTGGTTTACCAGTAGCTGGGCCTGCGCCTCGTATGGCTTCACCTACTCCCCCAAGCTTAAATCTGACTCCCATTGAGTTGCATACAAGTGGGGATTCTCAGCCTGATGTATCTACTAGACTGGCTAGTGTTGAGAAGTTGCTTGCTAATACCTTGGCACGTAAGGCCTCTGCTAAGAAGCGGCACTTGACGCCTGATGTCACTCTTTTCCCTATGGAGGCTGATAGTTCTTGGAACTGTCTGGTTATACCCCTTTGGAAGAAGAGGAGTTATTCTCTGACTCAGTCATCTGATGAGAGGCCCCCGGGGGGCATGATGATTCTGGCTCTGACCCCTGGGCCCCAGATGATACTGATAGGCTGTTGGCTCAGATTTTTGAGGTACTGTCTATCTCTCCCCCGGTTGCGGCCCCCAGGCAGCAGGGGGAATTGTTTCATACTGCTAAGCCACGTTTACAGTTTCCTGAGCAAGCCCATTTGAATAATCTCGTGCTCAAGGAATGGGAGCGTCCCAGCAGGCTTCCCGGAGTCCCTAAGAGTTGGGATAAGAGGTATTCCTTTCCTGCTGATGTGGTGAAGTGTTGGTCATCCCCTCCAGAGGTGGATGCTCCGGTCCTAGGGTTATCTAACACCTCTGTCATGCATTCCTCTGACTCTACTACGCTGCGGGATGGTGAGGACCAGCGTATTGATCAGCTAGCGTCCCATGCCTTTGCCTGTGTGGGGACGGAACTGCGCCTGGTCTGTGCCTCTGCCGTTACGGCTGTGGCTATTAGGACCCTGCTTAGAAGTGTCCTAGATGGTGCTCCTGATGATGTTTCTAGTGAGGAGTTTAATGCACTCTCTCGTTGTGAGGTTTTTGTGACTTATGTCCTCTCTACCTTGGATGGTACCATTAGGATGTGTGACAGAGCCTCTGCCCTTGTGGTGGCTATACGCCGCTCGGTTTGGCTGCGCCAGTGGGATGCTGACAACGCTGCCAAGAAAGCTCTCACTGGGTTTCCCTACAAAGGACTACGCCTGTTTGGGGCCCGCCTGGACCTGTTTGCTAAGGGAGGCAGGTTACCCCAGCGCAGGCGGCAGTCTCTGCCCTTTCGGGGGCAGGGCTCCTTTTCTTCCCCCTACTGTGGAGCCAGACAGGGGAGGGGTATCTCCCTTACCGGGGCCCGAGGAGATTTCTGGGGTAGGGGCAGAGGACGTGGACACCCTGGCCCATCCTGGGGCTCCAAGTCTTCTCCCAAGCCCCCTCAGGCATGAAGGGGCGCCCTCACCCATCCGGGTGGGGGGGCGGCTTCAGCATTTTGCTCACGTCTGGAGGCTTCATGTCTCAGACCGGTGGATTCAGGAGGTAGTGTCCTCCGGTTACAAGATAGTTTGCTGCCTGGCCGCCCCCAAGATTCATCAGATCCCGGATCTCTCAGGACCCTATGTCAGCTCAGTTCTGGTGGTGCAAAGACTTCTGGAGCTGGGGGTCATCTGTCAGGTCCCCTTACGAGAAAGTGGCAAGGGTTTCTATTCCAACCTTTTCACCGTGCCCAAAAGAGATGGGTCAGTCAGGCCCATCCTGGACTTGAAGATCCTCAACAAATTTGTCAGGTGCAGGCGCTTTCGCATTGGAAACTTTGCGCTCTGCCATCAGTTCCCTGCGTCCAGGGGACTTCATGACCTCTGTGGACATAAAGGATGCTTACCTTCATATTCATGTTTTTTCCAGGTCATCAAGGGTTCCTCAGGTTCGCTCTGGAGGATCAGCACTACCAATTTGTGGCATTGCCCTAGGTCTCACTTCAGCTCCCAGAGTCTTCACCAAGGTGCTGGCAGGCGTGATGGCTCTGCTCAGGTCTCAGGGCATTCGCGTGCTGCCCTATTTGGACGACATTCTCATCACTTCTCAGTCCCTCCAACAGGCAGAGCTGGATACTCAGCTAATAGTGTCCACTCTGGAGTCATTTGGCTGGGTGATCAACCATCCCAAATCTTCCCTGTCTCCCTCCTTGGTGACACCCTTCCTGGGAATGAATCTGGATACAGTTCAGGCAAGGATATTCTTAGTATACAGTACGTCCTGCTCCAGATATAGTACTTACACTTGGGTTATCCTCCGCCAGATGGCGCTGCACTGCAGAGACATGCAAAACAGGCTCCTCCCGGCCCCTCAAATACCCGGGGACCTCCCACAAATCCCCAGATTTCTTTGCAGTGCCGACTGCGAAGACATGAAGTATCACTCTCTCGCAGGTGAGCGGGCTATTACAGCCTGCGGCCCTGTTAGACTATTCCCACCCGTCCTCCCTGTGATGTGCCTCCCAGCCTGGGCTGCCTTGGTCGGGTGAAGGTAGGCTGCACCATGCATGCTTATGGAGCCATGCTTCACCGCAGTCCCCCACCAAAGGGTAGCGGTTTAGGCTGATGGTGAGCCTCTAGGGGATGCCCCTCCCGCACTATTGCCCCATGCCCCATGTAGCGGTGGGCCCTGTACAAAGGGTTGCCATCCTCCCTCGTTCCCCCCGTAGCTCGGGGGGAAAGAAAGGGGGGGGGGGTGTGTGGTGGTCTCAGCGTATGGTGTTTACACGCTTATGGCCTTAGTATTGTCCTTTGACTGTATTCCTGGTGTCAGAGCCGCGCTGTTTGCATTTGTATTGTGTATCTGTCGCCGCCGCGCGCACCTCTTTCCTTTACTGGATGTGCTGCGCCGGGCGGTGGCGTCTTCATTGGCAAATCATTTTTCTAAGCGTGTCATACACTTCGTTCCTCGTGACAACGCTGAATCTATCTCAGAGCTTCGCGCTCTTCGGGGGGGCGGGGACCTGGTTTGGCGCGCTCCGCGTCACTGCACGCTCTGGCCCGCCCTTCGAGGTTCGCTTGGCGCCATTTTGATGCTAGTCGCACGCACGTGTGGTAGCAGTCCTCCTCCTCCCTTGGTATGTAAGTGCCCTCACGGGTGATTTTCATGATTACTGCGCATGGTTCTGACACCCTTTATTCCCATTATGTCTTTCAGACTGGTGAACACCATTTGCTTCTCCCGGCCCCGTGTAATTATAGCGGGCCTTGTAAATCTACTCCCACTTTCCTAGCGGGTCTTGGGGCATCCAGGGTTGCCTATTGCGTAAATCCCTGCTGGCATATTGTGCCTAAATATTCACCATATGGAGGCATCTCAGAATTATGTGTCCGGGGTCCCTCTGGGACAAGACCGGCTGTGTAGAGCGTGTGGACAACCCCACGCTGATGCGGACAGGGCACGGGTCTGCGGACCCTGTGCCGAGCAAGCACTGGCTCTGCAATCAGGTCTGCCAGTGGCTGCACCTCGCTTCAATTCACCTATCTCCCCATGCTTAAATCTCACTCCTGCTGAGTCGCATACAAGTGGGGAATTGCAGCCTGCTGGGCCTTACAGACTACCTACGGCTGAACAGATTATTGCGAGGTTGTCAGAGCGCATGGGCCCTGGTAAGAAGTGGCACCTGTCATCTCATGTTTCTGTATTTTCTATGGGAACCGAGGAGTTTACTACTCCGTGTGACTATACCCCTTCTGATGAAGGGGAATTGTTCTCTGACTCAGCTGATGAGAGGCCGAGGAGTCCTGACAATTCTGGCCCTGAATACTGGGGTCAGTGTGACACTGACGATTTGTTGAATAAGGTCTTTAAGGCACTGTCTATCTCTCTCCCCGGTGAGGTCCCCAAGCCTAGAGGGGAGCGCTTCCATACTGCGACAGCACACTTGGAATTTCTAGAGCAGGCTCATTTCCATGCTCTTGTGCTCAAGGAATGGGAATGCCCCAGTAAACTTCCAGGGGACTGGGATAGGAAATACCCTTTTCCCCCTGAGGTAGTTAATTGCTGGTCGTCACCCCCCCGTGGTGGATGCGCCGATCATAAGGGTCCCTAATCCCCCCTTTATTACAGCCCCTGCTTATAGTTCCCTTCGGGATGCCGAGGACCGGCGCATTGATCTGCTGGCCTCCCACGCCTTTTCTTGTGCAGGGACGGCGCTGTGCCCGGTCTGTGCCGCGGCTATTACTGCAGTGCCCGCTAGAACCCTCATCAGGGTTGATCTGATATCACCCTGAGGATCTCCCCTGGGAGGTGTTTAATGCACTCTCCAGTTGTGATGTATTTGTAAAATTATGCTAATGCTATTAGCGCTGGATGACATCATTAGAATGTGTGCAACTTCTGCCCTTGTGGTGGCTATACGTCGCTTGCTCTGGCTGCGACAGTGGGGTGCTGACGATGCTACTAAAAGACTCTTACAGGGCTTCCCTTTACAGGGCAGCGCCTATTTGGGGCCCGTCTGGACTTGTTAAAAAGGCCAAATCACCCCAACTCAGACGGCCGTCTCGGCCCCCTCGGGGCAGGGGCACCCCTCCCCCCCCCACCTTAGTGTTAAACAGGAACCAGGGGTGTCCTTCCTGGCGTTTAGTGCAGACTCCTGCCCCATGAGCAGCAGACAACGTCCTGGCCCCTCCGGCAAGGCTAAGCCCAAATCTTCCACCAAACCCCCTCAAGCATGATGGGGCGCCCTCGCCCGTCTGGGTGAGGGGATGGCTGCAGCACCTTGCTCTTATCAGGAGGCATCTCGCCTCATTCTGGTGGATTCAGGAGATAGTGTCCTCCGGATACAGGATAGAGTCTGCTGCGTGGCCTCCCCCAAGTTTATCGGGGTACTCCTGGTCCCTGCCTCTGTTCAGGCGTTGGTGCAGGCCTTGCAGGGCCTATGGGGTCTTGGGGTCACTTGCAGATTGCCCCTAACAGGCAGAGGCAGGGGCCGCTACACCAACCTTTTCCACAGTCCCCCGAAAGGATGGGTCAGTCTGGTCCACCCTGGATTCACAAGTTTGCGGCAATTCACCAGTTACAGCAGTTCTGCATGGATACTCTGGGCTGGGCCATCAGCGCCTTGCGCTCAAGGGGCTTCTCGACGTATGTGGTGCTCAAAAGATGCTTCTGTTCACTTCCCTGTGTCCCCTGGACACCGAGGCTCTTCAGATTCGTGTAGGAGGTCCAACACTACTAATTTGTGGCCTCGTTATCTGGCCTCTCTTCAGCCCCCAGAGTGCCTACAAAGGTGCCGACAGGGGTGATGTCTCGGATGAGACCAAGAGGCGTCCGCGCGATGACCTACCTGGACATCCTTTTTCACTTCCCAGTCTCTACGTCAGGCTAAGTTGGTCTCTTGGCTGGTTGTGTCCACTGGGAGTCATTTGGATGGGTGTTCAATCACCCTATGTCCTCATTGTCCCCTTGATTGGTAACCTCATTCCTAGGAGTGAATCTGGATTCGGTTCAGGCGAGTATCTGCCGCCTTCAGCAATAAGGTGGACAATCTGGTTGCATGGGCTCAATCCCTCATTGCTGTCCCCGTCCCTTTACCAGGCAGGGATGCAGCTGGTGGGCACTTTGGTGGCTTGCTTGGAAGAGGTCCCTTATGCTCAGTCCCCCCTGGGCCCTTCTGCAACTTATATTGTTAGTACAGGACAGGGATCCGGCATCCCTGGAGCAGGGTCTGTGTGCCTTCCCCCCCCCCCTGGTGAGGAGGTCCCTCTTGGAATGGATGAACTCAAGGAACCTGTCTGGGGGCAGTTCCCTTCTTGCCCCTTCCTGGAGACGGTCACCATGGATGCCAATCCGGTTGAAGGGGGGTTGCTCTTCTGAAACTCCCTGCAGTTCTTGGAGAGGTGGGGCCCTTAGAAGGTCCATACACCCATTGATGTTTGAAATAGTGAGCGTTCAGGTTGGCTCCTTTTCGCTTGCCTACTCCTCTTCAGGGCCTGTTCGGGGGCGCTCGGTCTGTCTGGCGACCGTGGCCTACTTTGATCATCTGAGAGGAACCTGGAGCAGGAGGGTCCTCCAGGAGGTCACTATGATCCTAATCTGGTGGAGGACAATGTTTCCTGTATATCAGTGGTATTCGCTACGGTGGGGTCCCTCTGCGACAGGATGTGCTAATCCCTGTGTCACTATGGGGTCCAACAAGTTGTGGATCCTTGTTGTGTCCCGTCACTATCACAAACTCTCGGCCCTTGTTACCCTGTCCTCGGATCCTCTGGCCGTAGTCGTGATGCCTCGGTAATGTCATGGCTGGACATCTTGTTCCTTATGCCTTTTTCTCTATTCCCCTGCTAGGCAGGTTTCTGAGCAAAGTCTGCTCTGGAAGGAGGGACCAGTGATTCTGGTGGCCCCCGGGTGGCCTAGTAGAGTGTGGTTCGCAGACGTGGTATTGAGGGCAGTAGATCTGTACGTTCTGCCTGGAGTGCCAGCTTTGCTCAATCAGGGCCCCTTTAAGTCACCCCAATCTACAGACTCTGGCCTAGACGGCCTGAATGCTGAAACATCCATCTTGATGGAGACAGGCTTATCTGTCCCGGTGATTGAGACTATGGGAAGACTAGGAGCGAGCTTTTTCTTCTTCTCCCATCTATTATAGGGTATGGTGTTTCCATATTGATTGGTGTGAGTCTAGGTCTCTTCCCTGCCGGGCTTTCTCTGTTCCCAGGGTTCTAGAGTTATTACAGCATGAGTTGGAGTGGATTCTACAACTCAGTACTCTGAGGGGTCAGGTTCTGCCCTGTTCGCCTTCCTTTGAAAGTCTTTTGCTCAGTTTTCCTTGATTAAGACTTTCCTTTAGGGGGTTACTCACGTGCGTCCCCCCTGGAATCCTATGGTCCCTGCTGGGATTGAATTGATTATGTCTGCCTTGTGGGGTGTTCCCTTCGGACCTATTCAGGATGCTGGCTGGCTGTTCTTACCCTCAAGGTTGTCCTTCTGGTGGCTGTTGCTTCGGTCAGACGTGTGTCTGAGCGGGTGGCTCTGTCTATCTAGCCCCCATTCTTGAGATACACCAGGATAAGGTGGTGTTCCGCTTTAAGCCGGACCTTTTTGCCTAAGGTGGTGTCTTATGTCATTGATTTAGGATATTGTTCTTCCTTCCGTGCCTTATTCCTAGCAACGTTGAAGAAAGGGTTCTGCATTCCTTGAACTGATGTTGGAAGTTTTTCCTTGGTAGTCACTGGGTCCTTTAGAAGAACTGATGCTCCTTGGGTCTACGACCACTCCATCTTGATTGTGCCCTTTGATCTCGCGGGGGTGGGGGTTAGGAGGCTTTGGCCTGGTCATTTCTTGGATGGGATGTTTCCTTCTGGTCCATGGAAAGGTTTTTTTGGCTTCTGCCATGTCTACCGTTAGCGACTGGATTGTCAGGCTGTTACTCAGGCCTATTCCACTAAGGGGGAAGAATCTTCCCTTTCGCTTGACTTCTTATTCTTCTCGTGCCTTTGGTGCCTCTTGGGCTTTTCAGCACCAGGCTTCTGTTGAACTTGTTTGCTAGACCGCTACTTGGTCTTCTGTTCATACCTTTTCAAAGTTTTACAAGGTTGTTGTTAGGGCCTTCAGTTCATGCTGTCTTGGCCGCAAGGCTATGCAGGTGACGGTGGTTTCAACTGTCTGCTGTTGCCTTTTTTGTTGGGGATCCCACCCTACCTTATGGACACTGCTATTGGATGCCCCAAGTGTAAGTACTATATCTGGAGCAGGACGTACTGTATACTAAGAATAATACAATTCTGTGAAATAGTCACCTGTAGAATTGATATTATTTGTATACAGTACGTCCTGCTCCGCCCCACCCTGGTTTTTGCATTTTTCTGTATCCCCTGTATGGTGATTTTTACCATTTTTATGGTTACCAGTTTCGGTGGTTAATTCTCCCGGCTTCTTGTTCACTGCTTTTCAATGCTGGGGATTTGTGGGAGGTCCCCGGTTATTTGAGGGGCCGGGAGGAGCCTGTTTTGCATATCTCTGCAGTGCAGCGCCATCTGGCGGAGGATAACCCAAGTGTAAATACTATATCTGGAGCAGGACGTACTGTATACAAATAATATGAATTCTACAGGTGAGTATTTCACAGAATTGTATTTTTTCTTCCTCAGCAGAAGGTGGACAGTCTGCTAGCGCAGGTTCAGTTCCTGCTATCTTGCCCTCATCCCTCCATCAGGCAGGGAATGCAGCTGGTGGGCCTGATGGTGTCGTGCTTCGAGGCGGTCCCTTATGCCCAGTTTCACATGAGGCCTCTGCAACTCCACCTCTTGTCAGTATGGGACAAGAATCCTGCGTCCCTGGACCAGGGACCAGGCGGTCCCTCTCGTGGTGGCTGGACTCCAGGAACCTGTTGGTGGGCAGATCCTTTCTGGCCCCCTGCTGGGAGACGGACACCACGGATGCCAGTCTGACAGGTTGGGGGGGCTTTTGGAAATCCCTGCAGTTCCAAGGGCGGTGGGGCCCTCAGGAGGCCCACACACCTATCAACAGTCTGGAACTGAAGGCGATCAGGTTGGTTCTGGCTCATTTGACCCAACACCTTCGGGGCCGGCCTGTTCAGGTACGCTCGGACAACCAGACGGCGGTTGCCTACATCAATCAGGGAGGGACCCGGAGCAAGGCGGCCCTCAAGGAAGTGTCTCTGATCCTGGCCTGGGTGGAGCACGATGTTCCCTGCATATCAGCTGTGTACATTCCGGGGGTGGAGAATCTGCAGGCAGACTCTCTGAGCAGGGGTACCTCTCGCCTGGGAGAATGGTCCCTCTGTGACAGGGTGTTTCAATCTCTGTGTCACCGTTGGGGCCAACCAGATGTGGATCTGTTTGCGTCCCGTCACAATCACAAGCTCCAGCTTTGTCTCCTGTCCCAGGATCCTCTGGCCTTGGCCACGGATGCCCTAGCAATGTCATGGCAGGACTTTCAGCTCCTTTGTCTTTCCTCCATTCCCCCTGTTGGGCAGGGTTCTGCACAAGATAGCTCAGGAGGGGGTGCCAGCAATACTGGTGGCCCCCAGGTGGCCAAGAAGAGTGTGGTTCGCAGACATGGTGCAGTTGGCAGTAGATCAGTACGCTCTGCCCAGGGTGCCAGACTTGCTCACTCAGGGTCACTTACGCCATCCCAATTTACAAACTCTGGCTTTGACGGCCTGGCTGCTGTAACCTCCATCTTGATGGAGAAGGGGCTGTCTGCCCCTGTTGTTGATACCATGATAAAGGCTAGAAAGAAGTCGTCGTCTTCTTCCATTTACTATAGGGTTTGGCCTGCCTACATTGACTGGTGTGAGTCTAGGTCTCTTCCCTGTCATGTGTTCTCTATTCCCAGGATCCTGGAGTTCCTGCAGCATGGGTTGGAGCTGGGGCTCCAACTCGTACACTGAAAGGTCATGTTTCTGCCCTGGCTGTTTTCTTCCAGAGGTCCTTTACCCAGCATTCTCTGATCAGGACTTTTTTCAAGGGGGTTACTCATGTGCGTCCCCCACGTAAGCCTATGTTGCCTGTTTGGGATTTGAACTTGGTCTTGTCTGCCTTGCAGGGTGCTCCCTTTGAACCTGTGCAGGAGGCTGCTCTGGCCATTCTTACCCTCAAGGTTGTCTTTTTGGTGGCTATCACCTCTGTTAGGCGTGTGTCTGAGTTGGCGGCGCTTTTCATCCAGCCCCCCTACTTTGAGAGACACCAGGACAAGGTGGTGTTTCGCTTCAAGCTAGATTTTCTGCCTAATGTCGTGTCTGCTTTTCATCTGAATCAGGACATTGTTCTTCCTTCCTTGTGCCCTAATCCTAGTAATGCTAAGGAGAGGGTCTTGCATTCCTTGGATGTGGTTAGGTGTCTGAAGTACTATCTGGTGGCTACTGCACCATTCAGAAAAACTGATGCTCTTTTTGTGGTCCCTTCTGGTCCTAGGAAGGGTCTGGCTCCTGCTAAATCTACTATCAGCAAATGGATCCGTCAGGCTGTGATTCAGGCCTACTCTGCTAAGGGGAAGAATCCTCCCTTCCGCCTTACTGCTCATTCTACTCGTAGTATTGGTGCCTCTTGGGCTTTTCAGCACCAGGCTTCTGTTGAACAAGTTTGCAAGGCCGCTACTTGGTCTTCTGTTCATACCTTTTCCAAGTTTTACAAGGTTGATGTTAGGGCCTCAGCTGATGCTGCTTTTGGCCGTAAGGTTCTGCAGGCGACAGTAGTTTGACCTGTCTGTTGTTGGGGATCCCACCCTTCTTTATGGACACTGCTATTGGATGTCCCAAGTGTAATGATTCTTATCTGGAGCAGGACGTACTGTATACTAAGAATAATACAATTCTGTGATTACTAACCTGTAGAATTGGTATTATGAGTATACAGTACGTCCTGCTCCACCCCACCCTTGGTTTTGCATTATCCTAGGATCCCCTGTATGGTGATTGTTATCATTGTTATAGTTACTAGCTGGTTCTGTTTTCTTTATCCCGGCTTCTCGTTAACTGCTTTTCAATGCTGGGGATTTGTGGGAGGTCTCGGGTATTTGAGGGGCCGGGAGGAGCCAATTTCGCGGTCTCTGCAGTCCAGCGCCATCTGGCGGAGTAATACCCAAGTGTAATGATTCTTATCTGGAGCAGGACATACTGTATACTCATAATAATTCTACAGGTGAGTAATCACAGAATTGTATTTTTTTTGTTTTTAGATATGTGGAAAAGGGATATTAGGTTATGGTCCACCACTAAGGTCTCGGAGTAATCACGTGATTATCGAGATGCCTTATATATTTTAGTCTTGGGCCCTCGGGCATAATAGACCGACTTCACCATGACAGTGTGATCTGGGTCTGGTATACTAGCAGAGAGTGTCGTCCCATGTCCTCTGTGCCTGCCGAGGCCTCCAGAAGAGGACAACCCCATCTGTTCTAAATTCACCGCTGCAGTGGTAATTTCCAGATTGAAGAGGCAGCTGCTTCTTCAAGGCAACCACTGGCAGCTGCCCGACGATCCAGATCTCCTTACACAGGTGCCTCTCCGGCACTCCAATTTACGAGTTCTGGCTTTGACGGCCTGACTATTGAAGCATCAATCCTGGCAGAAAGAGGCTTATCTGCTAGGGTCATCCGGGCAATGATTCAAACCCGGAAGCAGACTTCGTCAAAGATTTATCAAAGAGTCTGGTGGCTCTTTATCTCTTGTTATGAATCCAGGGGTTTCGCTTGTAGGAAATTTTCTGTCTCCAGAATCCTAGAATTTTTGAAGATGGATCACGATGAAGGACTTCAGTTGAGTACCCTCAAGGAACAGCTCTCTGCCTTATCCATCTCTTTTCAGAAGCCCATTGCTGAAAATAAACTTAAAAGGACATTGTTGCAGGTGGTCACCCATGTGCAACCTCCCCAAAAGCCTCTTTTGTCTGTTTGGGAAATTAATTTAGACTTCAGTGTCCCCCTTTGAACAGCTGGCAGAACTTTCACTGGGTTAAATGACATGTATGGGTATCTTCCTAGTGGCAATTACCTCTGTGTGGCGGGTTTCTGAATTAGCACTCTTATTGGTTAAGACTCCTCATTTAGTCCTACACAAGGACAAGGCTGTCTTCTGTTTTAAACAGGACTTTCTTCCTAAGGTTGTTTTGCCCTCCTTATGTCCTGTTCCGGTTAGCCATAAGGAGAGTCCTCCACTCCTTGGATGTAGTTAGAGCTCTGAAACCAGACCTTCACCCTGAATAGGAGGCTATCTTATATGTTTCTCCCAGCCTGTACATACAGATTGCTCACATTAAAAATCATCCTACTTGCATTTAATGCATTTTATGAATCTTTAAACATCCAAGATGACACCCCATGGAGTCTCAGGCTGCCTTCAAACACTGCTTTGCATTCTGGGATTGCTGTCCTTTTCCTGACCCCCGCTCTGCTCTATGCAAAGCTAAGCTATAACACGCCCCCTTTTCTCAGTATGTGATGCTTCTGAGGCAAGAAGAGTTGTAGCCCAGTGGGGGAAAGTATAAAAAGGGAATTTATTTTTTTAAGGGTTTGGGCATTTTATGAAATTATGCTGAAGGTCCGCTACTATTTGAGGGGCTACGAAAAGTTCTAGCGCCGGCTAAGTCCACCATCAGCCAATGGATTAGACAAGCCGTGATTAAAGCCTACATCTCCAAGGGGAGGAATCTTCCTTTCAGAGTTACAGCCCATTTTACCCGGGCTATCGAAGCTTCCTGGGCTTTTCAGCACCAGTCTTCAGTAGAGCAGGTCTGCAAGACTGCTACCTGGTCTTCGGTTCGTACATTTACCAAATTTTATAAGGTAGATGTTAAAGCCTCAGCGGACGCCGCTTTTGGTCGAAAGGTATTACAAGCCAGTATAAAGCTCTTCAGCTAAGCTTCGTTTTTTTTTTTCGGAATGGCTTACTTCTCAGGTTAGGGGAATAAGGTCAACACTTGGGATTCCCACCATGGAACAAGGGCACTGCTGTGGGAGGTCCCATTCGTATCTGATTTGGTGATGCCCTGGAGTGGAATATGAGAGAAAATATAATTCTGTGACTTTCACTTGTAGAATTGTTTTCTCTGGAGTAGGCGTCTTTCCCACCATATCTGCTAGGCTACTATTTCCATTCCTTAGATGCCATGGTCCTAGTAAAGCTTGTATTTATGTAAAAAATTTTGCATTTAAAAAAATAAATTAAGGAGGAAAATAGTAAAGAGGAGTTCTAATGTGTTTTCCAACTAAACGTGGGATCACTTAGGATGTTTTCATCTTCCCAAATTGCTGTTCCTACTGCTTTTCAATTACTGGATTGCGGAGAGCAGCCGGAAGTAGTCCCGCCCTTCGGACGAGAGTTAACCCATTTGTATCTGATTCGGTGACGCCCTGGAGGAAAGAAGAGGTCATAATCACAGAATTGTATTTTCCCATTATATTGTATTTTACCTGGAAGGATCAACCCATATGTAGAATTTCCAGCAAGTCTGAAAAAGTACCCGTATCTGCTAGGGTAGGTCTGGAGAGACCTGGTGAGAGGCAAGAAGGGGTTACCCCACTAGTGCCCTTGCTCTGGAGTCTTGGCCTTCATGGCAGTACTGAGCTACCTACCTCACAAAGCTTGATTATTTGCATAAAATTCGCCCTTAGCAGGTGATGTGTGATTGGATTGTGATGTCATGCCAGGGTAATTCTTTCTTTTTTCCCTCCAGGCGGATTCCTTCTCATAGAGAACCCCAAGGGGGCAACCATCACCAGCCTGTCTGAATTAAAGAATACTATTAACACTATATTCCAGCTGAACAGCTGCCATCTCTCGGTGTACAGTGGTGCTGCAGGTACTGCTTTGGCAAAGGGATCTCTGAGTGCACCTGACCTGCAGGCCATGCTCTAATGCTCATCCCTTCCTTCTAGAACTGACCACTGCTTGCAATCTCCTCAGTCTGAATGGAAAGACGCTGCATGTGACAGCTGGAAGTCCCCCCAGTCACCGCGACAATGGCAGTGTCCTGCACTGCCGCTATGTCAATCTGAGGCTGCTGAGCACAGACACACAAGGTAAGCAGGAGCACTGTGCCAGGAGCTGTGCCATAAGGTGGCTGGAGCCTGACACACTTGTCTATTCTCAGTGTGTCACACACCCCGCTTCCCCTTTAATTCTTACGATCGGGTTACTCCACCGGCAGGTGGCGACGTTGCAGAGAGAAGTCTTGAAAACAAGCCCCTCCTGGCCTACATATCCCTGGGACCTCCCACTTAACACCCAGTGTTTTCTCTCTGCAAGATGCGACAAGACAGAAGAAAGAAGTCTCCTGCTTGCAGGTAGCCGGGGTCAAACCCCGGCAACCCCCTCTTGGTCTATTTCTGCCCAGTCAATTGTTTATATGCCTAGATTGTTAACGGAAGCCTCCCAGCCTAGGCTGCTGGCTGGGCAACAGTAGATGGCACTATATGGTGCCTAGGAGCTTATCTCCTCCGCTCGACCCCACGCGTGGGGCAATGAGGTTATCCGGCATGGTGATCCGGATTTGGGATGCCCCTGTCCCGGTGTTCCCCTTGGCCACCTTCTCCCGCTTGGTCCCTTCGCGTTGGGGGGGTTCGTATGGGGTGCTTTACACTTGTGTGATTCTGTGTGTTTGGGGAGCGCTGGCAGCTGCGGGGTCAGCGCCGCGGCGTGCGGGTGCGTGTCCCGAGCTGCTGGGGCTCCTTGTAGCATATTTTAAACTTCTCCCGCTTGGCTGTGTTGGGGGACTGAGGGCGTCTGTGGCGCCCGTTTGCACGCGGCGCCGCCATTCGGCGGGCCGCGCTGCTCGTGTTTTGGGGGCGGGGCCGCGCTCTCTCTCAGCCCACGCTGTATGGATCTCCGGCGGGGGGCAGGGCCGGAGCGCGTCGCTCGCTGAGCCCGGGCCGCCTTCCTTCCTCTTCTTCACTCGGAGTCCTCACTACATGGAGGCACTCAGCAACAGGTCAGCGGTCCCTAGCTCGGCTGAGGAGGGCGCCGTCATTCGAGCAGGGTTTGTTTGTTTGTCTTGCATTGTTGCTGTGTAGTGCATGCTAATGGCAGTCGCTTGCGAGTTTCCCTGTCACTTTGGTATAGCTTCCCCCTCCTGGAGGCACATATTAATTATATATATATATATATATATATATATATATATATATAATTTTTTTTTCATGGGTTGTATATATTGTTTATATATTTTACCGTTACCTTCTTTTTGGTGTATGTGTGTGGCACATGCTGGCAAACTTTCTTTGGGGGACTGATTGTGGTCTCTTTCTCTTACAGATCCTGGGATCCCCTCACTGCAGTGGGTCTCCCGGTCTAATATACCTGGCTAGTCTTTTTCTCCAAATTGGGATTCTCCTAGGCTTAAAAATCCTCCCACTCCCGGGACTTTAATTACAAAAGGGGCATCCCAGGTTGCTTAATGCGTAAATCCCTGGGTTATTGCGAAAGCCATAATTTCACCATATGGAGGCTTCCGACATTACCGGAAATGGCTCTTCGGGGCTATCCAGGCTGTGTGGGGGTTGTGGGGCTCCGCTCCCAGACGATGTCGTCATAATATGTATTCCATGTGCACAGCAGAGTATTGCGCGCCAGTCCGGCACTCTGGCTCCTCGCAACTTCCGTCATCTCCTACCCCCCCCCTCCCCCACCTATTCAGGACGCCGTGTGACGTTGTCAAAGGTGGAGATTCGCAATCCGAGGTGTGTGCACGATTGGCCAACCTCGAGAAAATAGTTTCCGCCGCGGTGGCTCAGAAGGACGCGGCTAAGCGGAAGCACCTTTCTCCAGCATCGCTTGTCCTGGAGGATGAGGTGTTTGAAGTATTGGATTGGTCCGATTGTCCCCCTGCTGAGGAGGGGGAACTCCTTGAGGAGTCGGACGAGCCTGCAGACCAGCAATTGGTTGGTACCGCTGGCAATCAGGCTGCGGGGGTGTTCCTTGACACTCCTTCCATTTTGGCTCAAATGTTTGAAATTTTGGCTTTGGATCCGCCCGAGGCGGTCCCCCCGCCAAAGGGTGAGTTGTTTGATGTGCCCCAGCTGCGTTTGGTGTTTCCCAGGCAACAACACTTTGTGAGGGTTGTCCTTAAGGAATGGGAACAACCCACGCGCCTTGTTGGAGCTCCTCCTAGTTGGGATAAGCGTTATCCCTTTCTGGAGGATTTGGTGAAGCTTTGGTCTGTTCCCCCTGACGTCGATGCCCCTGTGTTGGGGCTGTCTAACATGGCTGTGTTGCACTCCCCTGACCCTACTGCCATTAAAGGTGGTGAGGATCATCGGATTGATCAATTGGCTCACCATGGTTTTATCAGTGCTGGATCGGCACTGCGGCCGGTGTGTGCTTCGGCGCTTCTTCTGATGGCTGTTAGGTCCATTGTTAGAGATTTGTACGCAGATCTTGATCCCACTTGTGATGAGTTCGCTTCTCTCAAGCCGTGTGAATAGTTTATTTCCTTTGTCATGACCGCCCAGGACAATGCGCTTGTGATGTGTAGCAGGACCGCGGCCCTGTTGGTTGCTATTCATCGGTCGGTGTGGCTGCGCCAGTGGACGGCAGACTTTAACTCTAAGAAGTCGCTTACAGCTCTTCCGTTTGTAGGTTTGCGCCTGTTTGGCGATAAATTGGATTCAGTTACTAAGGGTGGTAAGTTGCCTCAACGCAAGAGGCCTCGTCGTTCCTTTCGGGGAGCGACTTCCTTTAGTCCCTCCTTTCGGGGAGTCAGAGCGGGCAGAGGGGCCTCCTTTCCCGCTACCAGGGGTGCAGGTTGGACCTGGGGGAGGGGCCGTGGCCGTCCCGGTCAGTCTTGGGGCGCCAAGCCCAAGCCTGCTGGTAAGCCCGCTCAGCAATGAGGGGGTGCCCTCACCCGTGCGGGTGGGGGGACGATTGCGACACTTCTCCCTGGTTTGGGACCAGGAGGTTCCGGACAGATGGATCCGGGAGGTGGTGTCGTCCGGTTACAAGCTGGAGTTCGAGTCTCGCCCTCCTTCACGGTTTTTCCGGTCTCGGGTGCCCACCGATCCTTTGGCCGCGCAGAGGCTCCTGACATCGGTGAAGAATCTTCTGGAAATGGCGGTCATCCTGCCGGTGCCGCACTTGGAGGTGGGCCTCAGGTTTTACTCCAATCTTTTCAGTCCCCAAGAAAGACGGGTCGGTTCGCCCTGTTCTGGATCTGAAGTTCCTCAACAGGTTCATCCGTACTCGGAAGTTTCGCATGGAAACTCTGCGATCGGCCATCGGTTCTCTTCGGCAGGGGGACTTCATGACGTCCATAGACATCAAGGATGCTTACCTTCATGTTCCCATCTGCCAGGCTCATGAACGTTTTCTTCGGTTCGTGATGAAGGGTCGGCATTTTCAATTCGTGGCACTTCCGTTTGGCCTTACCTCGGCTCCAAGAGTGTTCACCAAGGTGCTGGCAGGGGTGATGGCCATTCTCAGATCTCAAGGCATTCGCGTCGTACCTTATCTGGACGACCTTCTCATCATGGCTCCCTCTCTCAATCAATCGGAGACGGACACCAGGACGGTGGTCTCCACGCTGGAAAGCTTCGGTTGGATGATCAACTTTCCCAAGTCCTCCCTCGCCCCGGCCAGGGTGGTGTCCTTTCTGAGAATGCGGTTGGATTCTTGTCAACACAGGGTGTTTCTGCCTCAATCCAAGATTTGTCTGATTTGGGAATTGGCTCGGTTCCTTCTTTCCAATCTTCGACCGTCCATCCGTCTGGGGATGAGACTGGTAGGGTTGATGGTTGCCTCTTTCGAGGCAGTTCCTTTTGCTCAATTTCACACAAGGACGCTTCAGCTTCATCTGTTGGCGTCTTGGGACCGGCGACCACGGTCGTTGGATCGGCCCTTTCAGTTGTCCTCCCGGGTCCAGCAGTCCCTTCAATGGTGGTTGGTCTCGACCAATCTCTTGAGGGGCAGGTCTTTCCTGACTCCTCTCTGGGAAATTGTCACCACGGACGCCAGTCTTTCGGGATGGGGGGGGATTCTGGAAGGATCTTCAGTTTCGGGGGCAGTGGGGACCTCGGGAGGCCCACTTGCCCATCAATGTTCTGAAACTGAGAGCCATCCGTCTGGTTCTTGTTCTTTTGACTCGGCATGTTCTGGGCCTTCAGGTTCGTTCGGACAATCGAACAGCGGTTGCTTACATCAATCATCAGGGAGGGACTCACAGTCTGGGTGCCCTCAGAGAGGTGTCCCTGATCCTGACCTGGGCCCATGTTCCTTGCCTCTCGGCAGTTTACATTCCGGGTGTGGAAAACAGGGAAGCGGATCTGTTGAGCAGGTGCTCTTCCCGTCTGGGAGAATGGGCTCTCCATCCTCAAGTTTTTCGGTCGCTGTGTCTCCGGTGGGGGACACCGGAGGTGGACCTGTTTGCCTCTCGTCACAATTGCAGGCTTCCGACCTTCGTGTCGCTCTCCCAGGATCCTCTAGCTCTGGCGGTGGACGCCATGTCTCTGAGCTGGGGGGATATGGGTTTTCTTACCTTTTTCCTCCGATACCCATGCTAGGCAAGGTGGTACGGAAGCTGGCTCTGGAAAAGGTGTCCGCCATTCTCGTGGCTCCAAGGTGGCCAAGGCGAGTATGGTTCGCAGACATCGTTCGGCTGGCGGTGGATCAGATCGTTCTGCCTCTTCGGCCCGATCTGCTCACTCAGGGTCGGCTGTGTTACCCCAGTTTACCAACGCTGGGTTTGACGGCTTGGCTGCTGAAACCTTCATCTTGGAGGAGGGTCTTTCTGACTCAGTTGTTAAGACTCTGATCTGTGCCCGGAAGAGGTCTTCTTCTACCATCTACTATAGCCTATATCGCTTGGTGTGAGGTTAGATCTTTGCCTTGTAGGGTCTTTTCGGTTTCCAGGATTCTGGATTTTTTGCAATCAGGGCTGGACTCTGGTCTCCAGCTGAGTACTCTGAAAGGGCAGGTTTCTGCCTTATCTATCTTTTTTCAAAAGCCTTTTGCGCTTCATCCTTTAGTTAAAACTTTTTTCCAGAGGGTTACGCATGTGCGGCCTCCCAGGAAGCCATTGCTCCCTGTTTGGAACTTGAACTTGGTTCTTTCTGCTCTTCAGGCTCCTCCCTTTGAGCCCTTGCAGGATATTGCTCTATCTACCTTGACTCAGAAAATTGCCTTCTTGGTGGCTATCACTTCGGTTCGGCGTGTCTCGGAGTTGGCGGCCTTGTCGATTCAGGCGCCCTACTTTGAGAGGCATCAGGACAAGATGGTTTTTCGTTTCAAACCGGACTTTCTTCCTAAAGTTGTTTCTGCTTTTCATTTGAATCAGGATATTCTTCCCTCCTTGTGTCCTAAGCCTAAGAACGACAAGGAGAGGTTTTTGCATTGTTTGGATGTAGTACGCTGTGTTAAGTACTATTTGATTACTACTTCTCCTTTTCGTAAAAACTGATGCCTTTTTTGTTGTGCCCTGTGGGCCTAGGAAGGGTTTGGCTCCGGCCAAGTCTTCCATTAGCAAATGGATTCGTCAGGCGATTGTTGGGGCCTATTGGGCCAAGGGGAAGGTTCCCCCTTTTCGTATCACTGCTCATTCTACTCGTGCTGTTGGAGCGTTTTGGGCTTTTCAGCACCAAGCTTCTGTTGAACAAGTTTGTAAGGCTGCTACTTGGTCTTCTGTTCATACCTTTTCTAAGTTTTACAAGGTTGATGTGCAGGCCTCAGCGGATGCTGTGTTTGGCCGCAAAGTTCTGCAGACCGCAGTCGTTTAAGTTATGCTTCATTTTGCCTTCGGATACCCACCCCTTGTGGACACTGCTTTTGGATGTCCCGATCGTAAGAATTAAAGGGGAAGCGGGGTGTGTGACACTGAGAATAATACCATTTTGTGAGTACTCACCTGTAAAATGGATATTGTCAGTGTGTCACACACCCCGCTTCACCCGCCCTTTTTGGTATCCTGGATCCTCTATATGGTGAAGCTTTCTTTTGTTTTATTTTGAGGTTACCATTGGTTTTCTTGGTACCTTGTCTTACTGCTGTTTGAATTCACTGGGTGTTAAGTGGGAGGTCCCAGGTATATGTAGGCCAGGAGGGGCTCGTTTTCAAGACTTCTCTCTGCAACGTCGCCACCTGCCGGTGGAAGGGGAAGCGGGGTGTGTGACACACTGACATTTTACAGGTGAGTACTCACAAAATGGTATTTTTCAGGTACACTTTTGCTGGAAAATCCGGTCGGTCAGAATAGTCTGAAGTATTCTGCTCTATGTCATGAAGTGGCCAAAGTCTTTGGACTGAGGAGTCGACGCTTGAAATTGTTTCTTGATGCCGCCATGTCTGAAGGTAAGTGAGCCTTGCAATTACAGTATTGGTTACACTTTTTTAGCCCATACTACAAGCCCTGCCCCTATAAGCTTATATATCATCCTCCCTGGTTTTGGGTGGGAACATTGGCGGGATATTTGAAAAGAAATAAACCTTTTATTTTCTCGTGTCACAGAGGTGGTTCCAGGTGCGCCGATGGAAAGCCTGAATACGAAGACTCTGTATGTTCACATCCTTCCAACCACGGCTGAGTGTTAGCAGACCTGCATGTCTGTGCTCTGTGCAGCTTACTCCAGGATTCCTCCATGCTGGTCTCTGCTCCACCTAATCTATTTATTTATCAAAGTGACCATCCACCGTCTCTGGGGCTTTTTGGGAATTAAAAACATTTTAGACTGTTAGTCGCTGTTTTTTTCATTGAAGCCGCGTTTCTCAGCTGCATGGGATCTTGCCACTTACAGCACAGACTGGCAGTCCTTTCTTCTTTTCTGTTGTTGCCCCTCCAGGGACCTTGGTACTCTAGTCATTACTTTGGGAGTGGTCGCCCCTCATGGCATCTCCCTATCGAAAATCCGCCTCCCAGCATGCTATCAAAATTGTCCATATTTCACCAACAAATGGTGACAGGTGGCCACCACCACAGTATCTATAAACCAGAGTAGGGATGTTTTTGGCAGTTATATATGTACTGGACGGATTTCCTTTTGTGTATGATGGCGAGTGCATAAGCTATGGGAACAAGGTAAAGACATTGTTACTGTGATAACTGGATTACATTAGAAAAAACAGGAGTGATGGTAAAGTAAGATCCAAGGAGTCATGGTGTGTTGAATGCAAGGGGAGGCTAGTTTCTATAGCTGCAGATCAGAATGGATGAACAAGGGTCACATACAGGGTGTGTGTATAATATATTAAAAATCTCCATTTAGAAAGGCCTGGCACAGGTGGGAAACTAGCTAGAGGCATGCTGGGGATTTGGCCATAGCAAGGGCTCCTGTAAGAGGTGATCAAGCGATCCAGGGGTTTCACATAGCAGAGCAGCCCAGTTTGGGATGCCCAATAGAGGAGGTGGTGGTCTTTTTTTTAAAGGGTTTACGGACTGCAAAAATTTGTAGTGTACATAGCATATGTGTCTCAGTTGTTGAGGTGCCTCAAAGACTGGATCAAGGCTCTGATCGATTTCCTGTCTGCCATTTGTAATACTTGAAGGGGTGTGTGAGGCATGGCAGCATTAGTGCCTTTCAGCAAACTGCTTTGATTGTTTACAAGCAGGAGTTGTGTCTGTGCTCTCTCGTCCAAGCAATTCAGATAGGCTGGGGCGGGCGCGTGCGTGTGCCACTGGATATACGGGGGCTGTGGCAGCATGCACTGACTATTGATTCCCATCAGAGCCCTTTGCTGAATTATGTAGTCAAGGCATAGGGCTCTGATTGGATGAGCCCGAGCATGCACCGTTAGCAGGGAAGGTGAGTTTTAGTGTGTGAACAGTGGGGTTTCGTGCCGCGGGACATCCCAATTTGGGATGCCCCATGGGCACAGTACAAAACCCAGGAACGTCCAATTGTTTTGTTCAGCTTTAAGACATACTGTTCTATGCTCACCGTAACATCTTTCACATATTGATATTCCTCTTTGATATAAACGGATCCTGGGTCTGTGTTGTGCAGATGCCTCATATTCTGCGATTGGCTCAGAAATGTTGTCATGAGCCACTACCCTGAAGTTATTTCTAGTGATGTCTGGGTGGTGGTTCTCCTCCCAGCTTGCTACAAGTCAGATAAAAAATTATAAACTGTGAAGGATGTAGGTTTAATCATTCAGTGAAGTGCATTGTTTCCTATCCATTGATTGTGCTTACCATCAGGTTTCCTCACACTGCTGGTTTTGGTTTGGGAAGCACTGCCGCAGCTCCTGTGGATCTGCTCGGAGGTCCTCCATGGGGACCTGTGGCTGTCTGGCCTTTCAAGACAGCCTTTGGCAAACCTGAATAGTAATTGCCAGCTGAGGGTTAAATCTCTAAACTTTTGGGGATAATTGGGAGGGTGTTAGAGGCATCTTTGGGAATTTAATGCTATTGGCTTTTTATGGAGATAGTTTTCGTTATTTCATTCTATCCTTACAGCAAAAATGCTGCAAAAAGTCCTTCCTGAGCAATTGGAGATTGTGTTCTGTAATGTAAAGAAAAGTCAGCATATATTTGAAGTGGCTATGGCTTTGGGCAGCCATCACTATAATGAGCATGCTCACATGCCTTTAACCCTTTAAGTGCCAGCCTTCCTGGAGATATTCTAAGCATACAGCACATCCTGCTCCATCTATAATACTTAGACATGGGTTATCCTCCGCCAGAGGGCGATGTGCACTGCAGACATGCAAAAACAGGCTCCTCCCGGCCCTTCATATACCCAGGGACCTCCCACAAATCCCCAGATTTCTCTGCAGTGCTGAACTGCGAAGACATGAAGTATCACGCTCTCGCAGGCGAGCGGGGCTTTACAGCCCGAGGCCCTGCGGGACTATTTCCACCCGTCCTCTTCGGAAGATTATGCCTCCCAGCTTGGGCTGCGTGGGTCGGGTGAAGGTAGGCAGCACCTTGTGTGCTGAACAGAGCCACGCTCCACCGCAATCCCCCACCATCGGGTAGGCAGTTAGGCCGATGGTGAGCCTCTAGTGGATGCCCCTCCCGCATTGTTGCCCGTGCCCCTCACAGATTTAGTCCATGGACGCTGGTCCGCTTCTCCCTCGCTTCCTCCCGTAACTCGGGGGGGAAAAGAAAGGGGGGGGGGGTATGTGTGGCAGTCCTAGTGTGAAGTAACATGTTAAGGCCTTTGGTTTTTATTTTTATTGGGTGTCAGTGTCGCGCTCCTTGCTATACAGTTGCGAGCCGTTTGTCTTTTCATTAACAACTGCCTAGACGGCAGCATCATTTCCAGTGTGTCAGCATCTTTATGCATGCGCCTTCTATCCAACTGTTCTACTTATTTCTGTTGGTTAGAGCTTCGCTCTCTTTGGGGGAGGGGGAGACTCTGCATGACGCGCTCCGCGTCACAGCCTGGTCTGGCCCGCCCCTCGAGGTTCGCTTGGCGCCATTTTGACAATCTTCGCGCGTGGTGCGGTCCGCCTCCTCCCTTGGTCATGTAAGTGCCCTCTGGGGCGCCATGGTTCTATGTGTATTCGGCTGCGCATGGCATTGACACCACCCCTCTTGTCCCATTATGTCTTTCAGACGCCAGGACTTCAGTGGCTTCTCCCGGCCTAACATATATTACAGCGGGTCCACATAACAAATTCTCCCACTTCCTAGCGGGTCTTGGGGCATCCAGGGTTGCCTATTTCATAAATCCCTGCGGGCATACTGCTCTGATAATCACCATATGGAGGCATCTCAGAATTATGTAACCGGGGTCCCTCTGGGACATGACCGGCTGTGTGCAGTGTGTGGTCAGCCCCAGGCTGAGGCTGACAGAGCACGGGTCTGTGGACCGTGTGCTGAACAGGCAGGTCTGCCAATGGCTGCACCTCCCTTCAATACACCCGTCGCCCCGGACCTAAATATCACTGCTGATGAGTCCCACTCGAGCGGGGATGACCTGCAAACCGTGCCGCGCGTGCTGCCTACGGCGGAGCAGGTGCTGTCTGGATTGGCGGAGCGTATGGGCCCTGGTAAGAAGCGGTCCCTGATGCCTCCTGGCTCTCCGGTTCCTAACGATACCGATGACACTGCTGATATGCAGGACCTTGATCCTTCAGAAGGAAGGTAAGCTATTCTCAGATTCGGGCTCCTCGAACGAGATGCCCAGGTGCTGTGATGATTCTGGGCCTGTGTGACACAGATGAAATTCTTATTAAGATCTTTGAGGGTTTGTCAATCTCCCCCCCCCCCCCCCCCCCCCCCGGGGAGACCCCCAAGCCTAAGAAGGAGAGTTTCCATACAGGGCCGCCGCGCTTGAAGTTCCTAGAACAGGATCATTTCCAGAATCTTATATCCCAAGAATGGGAATCGCCTTGTAAACTTAAAGGGGTCCCAGGGGTCTGGGATTGGAAGTACCCTTTCCCTCCTGATGTGGTTAATTTTTGGTCAGCACCTCTTGTGGTGGATGCACCAGTTATAGGGGTTACTAACCCACCTTTCATGACGGCTCCTTTCTACCTTACCCTTCGGGATACTGAGGACCGGCGCATTGACAGACTGGCTTCCCACGCCTTCTCGTGTGCAGGGACGGCTCTGCGCCCGGTCTGTGCCGCAGCCATCACTGCAGTGGCCGCCAGGACTCTTGTCAGAAAAGTACTAGATCACCGTCCTGAGGACCTCCCTTGGGGGGTGTGATGCGTTTGTGAAGTTTATCCTCTCGGCACTGGATGACACCATTAAGATGTGTGCTAGAACCTCTGCCCTTGTGGTAGCTATTCGCCGCCTGGTCTGGCTGCGACAGTGGTGTGCTGACGAGGCTACGAAAAAGGCTCTCGCTTGCCTTCCCTTCAGAGGACGGTGATTGTTTGTGGCCCGTTTGGACCTTTTTGGTAAAAAGGGTAAAGCACCCTTGCGCAGAAGGCCGCTCCGGCCTCCCCCGGACAGGGTCACCCCTCCACCTCCCTACGTTAGTGTCAAACGCGAACCTGAGGTGTGCTTCCAACTGTTTGGTGTGGATTTCCACCATGGGGTGGGCAGGCAACACCCTGGGCCCTCTGGCAGGACTGAGTCCAAATCTGCCAAGACCTCCCAAGCATGAAGGGACGCCCTCGCCCCTCTAGGAATGTACCTTCTCCTTCTGGTGGTTCCAGGAGGTTGTTCCCCTGGACACAGGATAGCTTTGCTGGGCGGTCCCTCTCAGTGGTTGTCAGGGTGCTTCTAGCCCCTGGTTTTCACTCAGGTATTGGTGTAGGCCGTACTGGGCCTACAGAGTTTGGGCTTACTTACAGGTTGCCCTTAACAGTATGGGGCTTTGGCCTCTATATTAACCTTCCTCCTTCCCTCAACAGTATGAGGCAGTCTGGGCCACGCTGGCCTGTGGTAGGCCTGGCAATTCTACTCTCACAGGTAGTCCCTATATGACACCTCTGTCTTGGGACACAGGCGCCCTGTGCAAGGGGGGCTTCCGGCCTCCTGTGGAGTACTAGATCTTCTTAGTTCCCCTTGTGTCTGCTGGACACCAAGACCATTACTAGACAGTGTTGCAGGACCAACCCTGCGGATTGAGGCATTATTTGTGGCCTCTCTTTCGTTCCCAGGCTACTCGCCATGGCGCGAATGGGGGTGATGTCTCGGACATGCCTGGGGGGGGCGTCTGCATTAGGTTCTACCGGGTCGTCTTTCCTTACTCCCCAGTCTCTACGTCAGGCCGAGTGGATTAGTCGGCCGGCGGTGTCCCCTGGGAGTTACTGGATGGGTGCTTAGTCACCTCAATCCCTCATGGTCCCTTATCCGCTATCTCCATTCCTTGGATTCGGTTCAGGCTTCAGCCTTCTTCCTTGGCAACAAGTGGACTCCTGGTTACGGGGGCTCTGTCCCCCTTTGCTGACATCTTACTTTCACCAGGCGGGATTGCAGCTGGTGGGCCCGTTGGTGGCGTATCAGATGATGTCCCCTATATACCGAGCCCTTGGGCTCTTCAGCACAGTAGGTTATTGATCCTACATGGGTTTCCAGCACCCCTGGGACTTAGTCTGTGCTCATTCCCCCTTGGTAAGGTGGTTCCTCTTGAGCTGATCATATTCAAGGGCCCTGTCAGGGGGCACCCCCTTCCTTACTTGCATCTTCCTGTGAATGGTCACCTTGGTTACCATGTCTCGCAGGTTGGCGGGGGGGGGGGGGGAATTCTTCCACAACCCCCCGTGGTTCCTAGGTAGGGTCCCCTAGAGGGTCCATCTTACTGGTTTTGTTGAAATGGTGAGCCTTCCGTTGACTCTATACGGCTGGACTTCTCCTCTTTTAGGACCTGTGTATTTGGGGACTCTTGGCCTGTTAGAAGACAATGGCCTGTTTTATTATTGGTCTGGAGCTTGAAGCAGGATGCTCCCTCTGGAGGGTTCCTGATCCTGATTTGGGCGGGGGTCTACGTCCCCTGCTTCTCAGCGGTATTCGCTCCAATGGATGCCTTTCAGCAGCAGGTTATGCTATCCTGGTGTCGTTCTGAGAGCCAACTAGGGTGGCTCTGTTGGGTCTCGCTTATACCACAGGGGCTCCGCCCTTGTTTTTACTGTCCCAGAATATTCTGACTCTGGTCATGGGGGCTTAGTAAAATTATGCATAGACTTTCTATTTTATATGCCTTCTCTTCGTTCACCCTACTTGTGGGGTTCTGCGCACGGTTGTGCTGATAAAGAGACCCGTGAGATTGATGGCCTGGGTGGCCTTGTGAACTGTGGTTCGCAGATGCTTCTGCTGAGGTCTGCTGACCTGTTCGCTCTCTCAGGAGTGCGGTTCTGCCCTTGTGAGGCCCCTTCTTTTGTCGTGCCTTTATACAGACTCTAGTCTGGGGCTTGACAGCTGATTCATTCACCCCTTGGAGACGGGCTTATCTTCTGGGTGACTCGGTATATCGGGGGCTAGGAGCAAGCTTCCTTGGCTTCCTCTTCCTCCGTCTTTTGGGGTTTATGGTATACCCATATTGATTGGCATGAGTCTTGGTCTCTTCCCTGTTGGACGTTCTCGGTTCCCAGGGTTCTAGAGTCATTACAGCATAGGTTGGGGTTGGCTCCCCATCTAGGTACTCTGAAGGTTCAGGTTCTGTCCTGGCTGTCTTCCTGTAGGAGTCTGGTTCTGTCTTCCTTGTGAGGAGTTCTCTTGGGGATTGCTTAGGTGCATCTCCCAAGTAGTTCCATGGTCCCTGTTGGGATCAATTTTCATTTTGTTTGCCCTGCGGATTTTTCCCTGGGGACTTCTGCTGGAACTGTCTGAGCTGCTTTGTAGTCCAAGCCGCTTCTCTGGGGGCTCCTGCCTCAATCAGAAAACGTTCCAGGTACAGCCGCACTCTTACCCTTGTATCAGGCGGGTGCACGGTTCGCGGAGACACCGCAGATACCAGTATACTTGTAAAGAACCAGCACTCCAGATAAATTCATGCAGAAAATTGTATTGCTATAACATGAGTTAAGTACAGCAGTGGTGGCGAGTCGACGTTTCGGGGTGCACTGGGGCCCCCTTCATCAGGACCCACCGCGTGTCTTTTCTTGTACACGCGGTGGGTCCTGATGAAGGGGGCCCCAGTGCACCCCGAAACGTCGACTCGCCACCACTGCTGTACTTAACTCATGTTATAGCAATACAATTTTCTGCATGAATTTATCTGGAGTGCTGGTTCTTTACAAGTATCCTGCCTCAGTCAGACGTGTGCCTGAGAAGGTGGATCTGATTACTTAGCCTTGGCTCGATATATATATATATATATATATATATATATATAATCTCTATCTATCACATCTTTATGCACCCCATGCCGTGGGGGTATTCCTTCTTACGCTGGACCTCCGGTCCAAGTGGTGTTTTATGATCATTGTTTTAGTCTGTTTAGTCTAACTACGGACCTTATTCTTAATAATGCTAATATGAAGGGTCTACATTCCCTCAACAGGTGTTGCAATTTTTCCCCTGAGGGTTTCTTGTCCCTTAGGGGGACTGATGCCCTTGGAGTCTGCGGGCGCCTCCTTATGTCCTATGTCTGCGGGCGCCACTGCGTCCTTTGGATTAATCCTTCTTGGATGCCTCCTGGTCCTGAGTAAAGCCTTTGGCTTCATGCTAGTGAAGGGGTCAGTATTCCCGCCTTCGGTCGGGTGACCAGTTCTCATTCCCCTTAGGGAGAGTTACAAGTTTTCCACGAGGCTTCTGTTGCCTGTGGGCTGGTTGGGTCGTTACACTGGCCTATTCCTTTAAGGGGGAAGAATCTCCCCTTTTTCATTTTATTCCGTTATATTGGTGCTTGGGCACCATTGGCCCTTCAGCACCAGGTTTTTTCTGTTGAATAAGTTACTAGACTGTTGCTTGTCTCTGTTCATACCTTTCAAAGGTCTTGTTATGAGATTGACGTTAGAGCCTCTGCTCATGTCATGCCTGTTTTACAGGTGACAGCGCCTTTACTGTCCGCTGTGCCTTGTTTTTGGGGATCCCACCCTACTTTATGGACACTGCTATTGGATGTCCCATGTGTAAGTATTATAGATGGAGCAGAACGTGCTGTATGCTTAGAATAATACAATTCTGTGAGATACTCACCTGTAGAATTGGTATTATACGCATACAGCACGTCCTGCTCCACCCCACCCTGGTTTACATTTTTCTGGATCCCCTGTATGGTGATTGTTATCATTACTATTGTTACCAGTTGGTGGTTGGTTCTCCCGGCTTCTTTCTCACTGCTTTTCAATACTGGGGATTTGTGGGAGGTCCCTGGGTATATGAAGGGCTGGGAGGAGCCTGTTTTTGCATGTCTGCAGTGCACAGCGCCCTCTGGCGGAGGATAACCCATGTGTAAGTATTATAGATGGAGCATTACGTGCTGTATGCGTATAATACCAATTCTACAGTTGAGTATCTCACAGAATTGTATTTTTGTCACCCTTTGTTGCCAGACCATTTTGCACTATTTTGTGCTCCCCATGTTCCCCTTGCAGTTTTTCAAGAAAAACAACCCTTTTAAATCAAGAAAGTTATTTAATTTAACATTAAACATTTCATAAATATGAAGGGTAATAAGAAACCTGCTTTTCAAATACTCCCCACTAGTAATATATGTCTATTATTAGTGCCTTTGTGATCCTACATTTATTTCCTTATATATTGCCACAGAAGATGGCTGTATAATTGTTGGTCTCACCTGATCACATATCTGAACCACTCATTGGTGTTCTGTCGTGATCTGGTTTCTAAAGCCCCTCCCCTCAGCTTTCAATCTGGCACACTTTCTTTTCTTGGTCTCTAGGGGGACCCTATGCTCTGTGTCCTAATGGTGTGCCCTGACCATCTGTGCGTGATTTCATTGTTGCACTCTTGCTTACTGTCTTCCAAGCACCAGTTTCCTCTGTGTGGCCCTCTGGACCCTCCCATACTGCCCCTGTGTAGGGAAGATGGCAAAGATCCCCCATGCAATTTTAACGTGAAGTCACCTGAGATGGCAGTAGATCGATTGTCAGGACACCGAGACTTATTTCCACTATTGTAGAATAATGAAAAATTTAGAGCGCATTTAAATATTTCAGCGTTTCAACCCGTCCCTGTGTCCTTCCTTTCCAAGAACAGCAATGCCGCAGCACATAGCAGTGACCCACTTCATTCCCAAGATGTTAACAGGCAAGATCTCATGATAACAATTAGGCTGTACTACCAGCACTTTACAGTGATCAAACAACTCGGTTTGCCATTCCTATGAAGAAGAACCTGTTCAATGCTGCAGAGCGGGTAGGAATGCTGCAATGGCAGGATCGAAACCACCACCAAGGAACACAATCTGGCAACTCCTTGAATAGCCGACGAGATGTGCTAGAGCAGTGGCCTTCAATGTTTTTATGCCAAGTACCCCCTTACAACAAACCGTTACAATCAAGTACCCCAAAGGGTGCGATCAATGAATCATGTTATGAAAAAGTAGGTCATGTGCCTTATAGCACTTATTAAAGCAAGAAAGATGTTTTACTGTTAATATACTAGACCAATAATAAGTGGAACACCCCTGAATATTGCTAACGTACCACAGGTAGAGGACTTGTGGTGTAAGATGGTTGGTAAACTACAGCTGTTCACCCCCAAAGAGGAAACTCGTACAATTTTAAAAATGGAACAAGTCCCTGAACAGGACACTCAATCTGTCAGAACCAGTCTCTGGTGGGTCACCCATGATACAGGATGAATGATCATTCTTGCTACTTTAGCAAGGGGCAGTGGCAAGTGATGCCAGCTTGTTGGTCTATATGGTCCAAAGCCATGGACCATGCAGGGGAGTGAGTTTACAGTCAACCTCTGGAGAAGCCTGCCCTCCTACTAATTTCAGGCATTGGACAAAGGACTGATCTATCTAGGCCACCATTAAAGAGGGCAAACTCTCTGCGGCAAGGGTGTTGGTGGCCGCCAGCAGCATTGATGTCTAATAGGCTGTGGGGGGGCGAGCACCTGGCTGCTAAATTTCCTGCCCACATTAGCGCTTGGAAGTCATATGCGGCACTGGATTCCTGGTGGGGGAGCGAGAGAAAGGTAAAAGTTGTGGGGTGGCGGGGCTTCAGCTCCATCATTCTGGATGCCCCAAGCCTATTAGATAATTACCACAGAGTGTGTTCGGCAGGCGGCTCTCACTGACTTGGGGCGTGTGCGTGCTCCTGCCCCAGCCTATCTAAATAGCTGAGGTGGGAACAAGTGCACAATGCCGAGGATCCCACTAAAAACAATGGGAGCCATCTGTCAAATGACGTCACAGGAAAGGTGAGTTTTTATGGGCGAATGGGGAATCACACAGTGGGGCATTCCAATGCAGAATGACCCAGAGAAAGACAAAGACAACAGCCGACCCTGGAATCGTTTAGATTCCAGGCAAGCTGATAGTGGGTTATGTTCCGCATTAATGTGCAGAGCGACATGTTCTGATCATCTGAGTGGTATCTAGGACATCCTGGTCAACTTCCTGATCATAAAAATTCAATTCTGTGAGTACTCACCTGTAGAATTGTTACTGTGTACAGCATGGCCTGTTTCATGTCAATCATAACTTCTGGGTATTTCACCACAAGGTGGCGCAGTTGACTGCAGAAGATTTGTGGCTCCTCCCGGCCCTATAAAAATCCAGGAATCACCCATAGACCCCCAGTGTTGAAAAGCAGTTATGCAAGAAGCCGGGAGAAAAAACAAGATAAAAAGACTTATCAAATCACCATAAAGAGGCAACCAAGGATAACAATAACAAGGGAGCGATGAAACAGGCCGTGCTGTACACAGTAAAAACAATTCTACAGGTGAGTACTCACAGAATTGTATTTTTCCAAGTGTACAGCATGGCCTGTTTCATGTCAATCATAACTTCTGGGACATCCAATAGCAATGTCCGTAAAGTAGGGTGGGATCCCAAATGAGTATTGGCAGGCAGTTCAAACCACTACCGCCTGAAATACCTTGCGGCCAAAAGCAGCATTAGCTGAGGCCCGAACATCAACCTTGTAAAACTTGGAAAAAACAGGAGCCCAAGTAGCGGCCTTACAAACTTGTTCAACAGAAGCCTGGTGCTGAAAAGCGCAGGAGGCACCAATAGCTCTAGTAGAATGAGCAGTAACACGGAAGGGAGGTTCCTTCCCTTTAGCAGAATAAGCTTGTACCACCGCCTGCGGATCCACGTGCTGATAGTAGATTTGGCTGGAGGCAAACCCTTCCTAGGTCCAGCAGGAAGAACAAACACAGCATCAGATTTCCTAAACTACTCAGTTGCGACCAAATAAAATTTCAGCGCCCTGACCACATCCAGAGAATGGTCTGTTTCTTAGAATTAGAAGGGGTAGGACACAAAGAAGGTAAGACAATGTCCTGGTTGAGATGAAAGGCAGACACAACCTTGGGCAAGAAATCCGGCTTAAGCCGGAACTCTACCTTATCCTGATGCCACTCAAAATTAAGGAGGTTTCATGGAAAGCGCTGCCAGCTCAGGGACTCGCCGCACCGAAGTGATAGCCACCAAAAAGACTACCTTAAGAGTCAGAATGGACAACGCAGCCTCACGCATAGGCTCGAAGGGAGCCTATGAGTAACTCCTGGAAGAAGGTCTTAACAGGCCTGTGATTGGCAAATTATCTTTGGAAAAGAAACAATTCTGTAGTACTCACCCGTAGAATTGTTTTTATTAGTATACAGCAAGTCCTGTTCCCGATATTCCTTACACATGGGTTATCCGCCACAAGGTGGCACTGGACTGCACAAAAGACTTGTGGCCCCTCCCGGCCCCATATAAAGCCAGGAACCTCCCACAAATTCCCAGTGTTACAAAGCAGTAGACAAGAAGCCAGGAGAACAATAACGAAAGAACCCAAATGAAAATTGAAACAATCGCCATACAGAGGTAACCAAGAATAATAACAAGGTAGGGGTGGAACAGGACGTGCTGTATACTTATAAAACCAATTCTACAGGTGAGTACCTTACAGAATTGTATTTTTCCAAGTATACAGCACGTCCTGTTCCCGATATTCCTTACACATGGGACATCCAATAGTAGTGTCCGTAAGGTAGGGAGGGATCCCCAAAAGTAACATTGAGTAGTTTAAACCACTGCCGCCTGCAGAACTTTGCGGCCAAAAGCAGCATCAGCTGAGGCCCTAACATCAACCTTGTAAAATTAGAAAAGGTATGAACAGAAGACCAAGTAGCGGCCTTGCAAACTTGTTCAACAGAAGCTTGGTGCCGAAAAGCCCAAGAGGCACCAATATCACAAGTAGAATGAGCAGTAAGGCGGAAGGGAAGCTCCTTCCCCTTAGCCGAATAAGCTTGTACTACCGCCTGACGGATCCACTTACTGATAGTGGACTTAGCCGGAGGCAAACCTAGGTCCAGAAGGGAGAACAAAAAGAGCATCAGTCTTCCTGAAGGATTCAGTAGCTACCAGATAAAACTTCAAAGTCCTGACCACATCCAGAGAATGTAAGACCCTCTCCTTAGGGTTACTAGGATTAGGACACAGAGAAGGCAAAACAATGTCCTGATTGAGATGAAATGCAGACACAACCTTAGGCAGAAAATCTGGCTTAAACCGAAACACCACCTTGTACTGGTGTCGCTTAAAATAAGGAGTACCCTGCAAGGCAGATAAGACCAAATTCACATCCCAGACTGGTAACATAGGCTTACGAGGAGGGCGCACGCGAGTAACCCCCTGGAACAAACGATGGTTGGCAAAGGATCTTTGAAAGAAAATGGCCAAAGCTGAAACATGACCTTTGAGGGTACTAAGTTGAAGACCCACGTCCAAACCATGTTGCAGGAATTCCAGGATCCTGGGAACAGAAAACACCCGACAGGGAAGAGACTTAGACTCACACCAGGCAATGTAAGCATGCCATACCCTATAGTAGATAAAGGACGAGGACTTCTCCCTAGCCCTAATCATGGTACTAACCACAGAGGCAGGCAGCCCCTTATCCATCAATATGGAGGTTTCAGCAGCCAGGCCGTAAAAGCCAGCGTTTGTAAATTGGGATGCCGTAGCTGCCCCTGAGTGAGCAGGTCTGGATCCTTGGGCAGGGCGTATTGATCTACTGCCAACTGCACGATGTCTGCGAACCACACCCTTCTTGGCCAACAGGGGGCCACCAGAATGGTTGGCACCCCTTCCTGGGATATCTTGCGCAGCACCCTGCCCAGTAGAGGAAACGGAGGGAATACATAGAGGAGCCGAAAGCTCTCCCAAGACATTGGCAGTGCATCCGTGGCGAAGACCAGAGGATCCTGGGACAGAGAGACAAAGACTGGAAGCTTGTGATTGTGACGGGATGCAAACAGATCCACATCCGGCTGACCCCAGCGGTGACAGAGAGCGAAACACCCTGCTGCTGAGGGACCATTCTCCCAGACAAGAAGTCTGCTCAGGGAGTCTGCCTCCAGATTTTCCACCCCCGAGATGTACACTGCCGAGATGCAGGAAACATTCTCCTCCTCCCAGGACCGTATCAGGGACACTTCCTTGAGGGCCCTCTTGCTCCGGGTCCCTTCCTGATGATTGATGTAGGCAACCGCCGTCTGGTTGTCCGAGCGGATCTGAGCAGCCCGACCCCGGAGGTGTGAACTCAATTGGGCAAGAACCAGCCTTACCGCCCCCCGGTTCCAGAACGTTGATAGGAGTGAGGACCCCACTGACCCTGGAATTTCAAGGACTTCCAAAAGCCCCCCCCCAACCTGTCAGACTGGCATCTGTGGTGAGAGTGGAGTCCAGCCACCACGAGAGGGACCGCCTGGCCAGAGGTGACAGCACACACACCTGATCCAGGGACCGAGGATAAGATTCATAAGAGATGAAGCTGAAGAGGTCTCATGTGAAACTGAACATAAGGTACCGCTTCAAAGCAAGACACCATCAGGCCCACCAGCTGCATCCCCTGCCGGATGGAGGGATGATGACAAGAAAGTAGAAGCTGGGCCTGCGCTTGAAGACTCTCCACCTTCTGCTGTGGGAGAAAAACCTTGACCTGAGATGTATCCAGAGTCATGCCCAGAAAGGACCTCACCAGTGATGGGGACAGAGAAGACTTGGGGTGGTTGATCACCCAGCCGAAGGCAGGCAAAGGCATGACAAGCCAGCTGATCCACACGTCGGTCCTCAGCATCCCTCAGGGTAGAAGTATCAGGGAATGCATGACCGAGGTTTTGGACAACCCGAGGACGGGCGCATCCACCTCAGGGGGAAATGACCAGCGCTGACCACATCAGCAGGGAATGGGTACTTCCTGTCCCAGCTCTTGGGCACCGCGGGCAATCTACTAGGGCGTTCCCACTCCTTGAGCACCAAATTATTAAAATTATTTTGCTCAGGGAACTCCAAGCGTTGTTTAACAGTGTCAAAAAGCTCACCTTGTTGCCTTTTAGCTGCCACAGGAGGGCAATACACAAAACATCAAAAATATGGGCCAAAAGCCTATCAGTGTCCTCAGGAGACCACGGGTCCTCTCCCGAAGGAGACCCAGTACTGCCATATGCCTCCTGCTGGTCCCCAGAAGAATCGGAGAAGAGTTCCCCCTCTTCCAGGGGGTAATGGCTAGACAGATTGGAAAGTTCCACATCCTCAATAAGAAAAAGGGGAGAAGCGGGGGTTAGTTGCCGCTTCTTTCCAGAAGCCTTGCGGGGGACAGGCCCCGTAATGTGTCTCTCCAAGCTGGCCACCCGCGTAGCCAAATCATAATGGGATTCCCTGCTAGCATGTCCCTCGCTGAGGGTCAGAGGCAGGCGCGGGGGGGTAGGTGATGCAGAATGGGGTGCAGAGCTGGGAAGCGAGACAGGCAACCCAGACTGCAGCGCAAGTACCTTCTGGCCGCAGGGCACACATACCCTAACATCGTCGCTGACAGGGGATACCCAACACATAACACACAGCTGGGCTTGTCCCGAAGGAACCCCAAGCACATTATCCCCAGAAGCTAGTAATAGCCACCCGGGATGCCTAAAAGCCCGCTAGAGAGGTGGGAGATAATAAATGGGAAGAGGGCTGGGAGAAACCACAGTCACATTTATCCCGCCTGAAAGACATAATAGAGAAAACCCCATAAGCATTTAAAAGCGAGAAAGGTAAAATGAACCACCCCGCGGGGGCACTCAAGGACCGCACGATCAGGAAGGCCAGCAGCACAAGTGAAAAAAGGGATCCAAGATGGTGCACAAAGCATCATCAGCAGAGCCCCCCCCCCCGAAGAGCACGAATCGCGCCCCACGTGACCCCGCCGGCCAATGACTGCACAGCAGCAACTGAGGTGATGTCGCCACCATCCGCGGAGCGGTGTACAAGCTGCGCAGCAGCGAGCGTACAGAACAAAAAAGCACAAATAAAGCAGAAGTTAAAGTGAACACCAACGCCCCCCCCTGAGAGCTCCCCAGGGGGAGAGCGAGGCAAGGGAATGTAGCAGCGGGCGCATAGGGTAAGCACTAGCCACAGGGGTGGAGGGTAAACAAAGAACCCCCGAACATGCAGGAAGGGGCATCCCACAAGGTTCACCATAAGCCTAGGCCGCCTACCCATATCAGTGCAGGGATTGCGGTAGGAGGAGCGCTCCTCAGCACCTGACCCTGGTGCTGTCCTACCTTCACCCGAACCAGGCAGCCGAGGCTGGGAGGCAGTGGGTCCAAAACGGGTGGGAATAGTCCTGCAGGGCCGTAGGCTGATAAGCCCCGCTTGCCTGCGCAGTATAGAGAGCCATCTTCTATCTTCGCAGTCCAGACTGCAGATGGAAACTGGGAATTTGTGGGAGGTTCCTGGCTTTATATGGGGCCGGGAGGGGCCACCTTGTGGCGGATAACCCATGTGTAAGGAATATCAGGAACAGGACGTGCTGTATACTTGGAAAATTGCCAGAGCCGAAACCTGTCCCTTGAGAGTACTAAGTTGAAGGCCCGAGTCCAGACCATGTAAAAACTCCAGAATCCTGGGAATGGAAAAAACCCGACAAGAAAGAGACTTGGACTCGCACCAAGCAATGTAAGCATGCCAAACCCTGTAGTAGATAAAAGACAAGGATTTCTTCCGAGCCTGAATCAAGGTATCAACAACTGAGGCCGGTAAACCCTTGCCCATCAAGATGGAGGTTTCAGCAGCCGTTAAAGCCAGCGTTTGTAAATTGGGATGGCGTAGATGTCCCTGCGTGAGAAGCTCTGGAGCACTGGGCAGGACGAACCAATCTACTGCCATCTGGATGACGTCCGCGAACCACACCTTCCTCAGCCAGCGGGGAGCCACCAGAATGGCCGGTACCCCCTCCTGAGCAATCTTGCGCAACACCCGACCCAGCAGAGGAAAGGGAGGGAATACATAAAGGAGCCGAAACTCCGTCCATGGAATTGCTAGCACGTCGGTGGCAAAGGCCAGAGGGTCCTGTAACGGTGAGACAAACTTTGGAAGCTTGTGACGGGACGCAAACAGGTCCACGTCCGGCTGACCCCAGCGGTGACACAGGGCGAGAAAAATCGTGTTGCTGAGGGATCATTCTCCCAGGCGAGACATCCCCCTGCTCAGGGAGTCCGCCTCCTGGTTCTCCACCCCCAGGATGTAAACCGCCGAAATGCAGGGAACAGTCTCCTCCGCCCAAGACAAGATCAGGGACACTTCATTGAGGGTTCGCTTGCTCCGAGTCCCTCCCTGATGATTGATGTAGGCAACCACCGTCTGATTGTCCGAGCCGACCTATACAGCACGACTCCGAAGGCGGGGGGTCAATGGGGAGAGGGCCAACCTGATAGCCCGCAGCTCTAGGATATTGATGGGTGCGTGGGCCTCCTGCAGGCCCCGCTGACCCTGGAATTTCAGAGACTGCTAAACTCCCCCCCCCCCTCAGCCGGTCAGACTGGCATCCGTGGTGACAATCTCCCAGCGCGGAGGCAGAAAGGACCTGCCCACCAGAAAATTCCTTAAGTCCAGCCACCAGAATAGGGACTGTCTGACCAGAGGGGACAGAGCAAATTCCTGATCCAGGGACTCCTGATTCCAATCCCAAACCGACAAGAGATGTAACTGAAGAGGTCTCATGTGAAACTCAGCAAAGGGAACCGCCTCTAAGCAGGACACCATGAGGCCCACCAACTGCATCCCCTGCTGAATGGAGGAGTGAGGACATGCAAGCAGGGCCCGTGCCTGCGTCTGAATGCCCTCCACCTTCTGCTGAGGGAGAAACACCTTGACCTGAGAAGTATCCAGCGTCATGCCCAGAAAGGACCTCACCAAAGACGGAAAGAGTGAAGACTTGGGATAATTGATCACCCAGCCGAAGGACTCGAGAGTGGACGTCCCCACCTGAGTATCCATCTCGGCCTGATGAAGAGACTGAGCAGCAATCAGAATGTCGTCCAGGTAAGGAAGGATGCGAATGCCCTGATTCCTCAGGAGAGCCACGACGCCAGCCAGCACCTTGGTGAAAACTCGAGGAGCCGAGGTGATACTGAATGGCAAGGCCACAAACTGGTAGTGTTTAGGAAGATTGGCACGTGAAGATAGGCATCCTTGATGTCCGGCGTGGTCATGAAGTCGCCCGGCCGAGCGTAATGTCTCCATGCGAAAATGGGCCTCAGGGAGCCGTCCTTGTTGGGCGCCGTGAACAGGTTGGAGTAGTACCCCCGACCCTGTTCCTGAAGAGTTACCTGACAAATGACTCCTGACGCCAGAAGACATTGGACGGCCAGACTCTTGGGGACGGCCAGGCTGCAAACTCTATCTTTTAACCAGAGGACACCACCTCCTGAATCCACCGGTCTGAGACGCGAAGCCTCCAGAGCAAAAAGCCGAAGCCGTCCCCCCACCCGGTCAGGTGAGGGCACCTCCTCATGCCTGATGGGGTTTGGGCTTGGTTTGGGCTTGGTCCCCCAGGAGAGACCGGGGCGACCGCGGGATCTGCCTCGGCCCCAAGAGTCTCTGAGACTAACTGAGAAAGGGGGGCCACGACCTCCCCTTGAAGAACGAAAGGAGAAAGAGCCCCGAAAGGGCCGAGCCTGCTTTCTACGCTGGGGGAGCCTACCATCCTTGGCCAGAACATCCAGACGCTCACCAAAAAGACGGAGACCCGTGAAAGGAAGCCCAGTGAGAGACTTCTTAGCGGCAGTGTCAGCAGCCCACTGACGCAACCAAACTGACCGATGCATAGCCACCAACAGGGCCGACGCCATGGCAGCCAGCACAAACACAATAAAATCAGAGCAAAGCAAGAGGTCCTTATAATCCTCCCTTTTCTTACCAGACCTGGCGGCCTCAGCAAGACGCCTGACCTTCTTTTTAATGGCGATAGCCACAATGGCCGCGGCGCAGACCGGGCACAAACTGGCCCCCACAAAGGTAAAGGCATGACAAGCCAACTGATCCGTATGCCGGTCCGCGCTATCACGCAGTGTGGTAGTGTCAGGGGATGGCATGACCGAAGTGTTAGATGTTAGTGTTAGCCCCAGGTCCGGAGCGTCCACCTCAGGAGGGCACGACCAGCGCTTAACCAAATCTGCCGAAAATGGATACCTTCTATCCAACCCCTTGAGCATCGAGGGTAACCTATTCGGACGTTCCCACTCCTTAAGAACTATATTTGAGAAATGGCCCTGTTCCGGGAACTCCAAGCGTTGCTTGCCAGGGCGGAAAAGCTTGCCCTGCTTCTTCTTCGCCGCCTTAGGGGGGGCGATGTGTAATGTATCGAAAACCGCCGACAAGAGGCTATCGGTATCATCCGGGTGCCAGGTATCCTCATCAGAGGAGGACCCTAGGTCACTATCTTAAACGTCCTGTTTATCCCCAGAGGAGTCTGAGTCACGGAAAAGCTCCCCCTCCTCCGGGGAGTCACGGCCACCATACACATCAAGGCCCTCATCCTCCTCGGCAAATAGGGACAATGCGGCGTCAAAGTGCCGCTTCTTGCTAGAGGCCTTGCCCGCCGCCAGTCGGGCCAACTGCCGCTCAATGCTGGCCACGCGCAGCGGCAGATCTGATTGCGACCCCCGGCTAGTATCCCCCTCACTGGGGGCTAAATGCAGGCACGGAGGAGTAGGGGATGCCGTAGGGAACGCAGGACTGGAAAGAGAAGCGCTCGGCCCAGCCTGATCCGCAATAATACTTTGGGCGCACGGCACACAAACTGCGCCACCACCACTCAAAGGGGATGCCCCGTGCATGACACACAGCCGAGGCTGCCCCGAAGGGCCCCCAAGCTCGCAATCCCCAGAAGCCTCCATATGGTGATTATCAAAAAAAGGGCACAGTCAGCCCACCAGGAATACAGGTTAAATCAGAGCCCACCCGGGATGCCTCCAAGGGATGCCCCACAGCGCCGGGAAAGGTGGCGGGGGGAGAGATTGGACCGGGAGAAACAACAATGCTGTTATCCCGTCTGCAAGACATAAGCAAGACAATCATGAGCATCCCACAGCACATGCACCGAAATAAAACCCCCGTCGGATCAACTCACGGACCAGCTGAGCAGCACCGTAGCACGCGCAGGAGCCGAAAGACCGCAAGAAGATCTACCAAGCGACTATGGGAGAGGGACCAGGCAGGCAGAGAGAGCCTCAGCAGCAGCAGCGTGGAGTCCTGCAAAATGGCGCCGGCGAAAGATCCTCGAGGGGCGGGCCGCAGGGGGATGTCGTGAAAAGCGTCATCCCGCGGCGCCGCCAACACGAGTAATGGCGCCAACGTCAGAACACAAGGCCCAGATCCCCAAATGTCTCCCCCGCCGCAGTGCGCTTGCAGCGGCGGGATAAACGACCGCACACAATCGGCGGAGTGCTTGCGCGACTTCCGACCCCCCCCCCCCGCAAGTCCGCGGCAGGGCAGCGGGATAGGGAAGTGGGAGGCGAGGGAGGGAGGAGGGGGGGGGAGAACGCGCAGTGCGTGGGAGCAAACCGGGACAAGGTAGAAGGGGGGGGGGAAACGGAGCCCCCAGGAAGGAGAGTCCCCCACATAAACAACCCCCAATAAAAACTCACACCCAAGAAGTGCAGAACACCAAGGGCAGCAGTGGTTCCTCCGTCCCCCTAGGCTCACCATATGCCTATGGACCGGCTACCCTTCAGCAATAGGGTCTGCTGTCTGGAGCAAAGCTCACCGAGCACCTCGACCCAGGCACTCCCTTACCGTCACCCGATCCGACAGCCATGGCTGGAAGGCAGAAGGGTCCGGAAGTGGGTGGGAATAGGCTTGCAGGGCCGCAGGCTTGGTTGCCCCGCTAGCCTGCGAATAACCGTAGAGAGCCATCTTCTGGTCTTCGCAGTCATGACTGCAGAGAAATACTGGGGGTCTATGGGTGATTCCTGGCTTTTTAACCCTTTTGCTGCCAGCCTACCTGCAACATTTGCCACTCCCTGTTGCCAGACCATGTTTCACTATTTTGCGCTACACATGTTCAACTGTCATTTTTGAAAGGATTTCCAGGGATTTCCCAGGAAAATGATATATTGTTTTTTTCAGCAGAGTCTGGGCTTTAACATAAAATGTCTTGTTTGTATTTTTTAGGTGTATTCTCAATATTTTTGGGTGAAATATGTGAAAAAAAAATTTTTTAAATTATTTTTTTACAATTTGTAGTGTTTTTTTGTAATAAAAAATGTAAGTTTGTCAATAAAATCTTATTGCGTGGGAAATCCCAATTTCTCCCGGTTACAGCGATACCACATATGTATAGGTAGACACCCTTTCCTGCCCAGGAGACTCCCCCAAACTGCAAATAGCGCTTTAGGGGATTTTCAGAAAAAATACAACTGTGATATGCGCTATGCTCACCTTGCAGTTTTACCAGAAAAACAACCCTTTACATTTGAAATACCCCCAACAAACTATATATTCTCTGGAAGTACACACCTCAAGCTTTCTAGGTGTACCAGGCATGTTGATGTGCCCATAGTTTTCTGGAAATAATTCCTCAATGTATTCTTTGGTTGCAAAGAGTTTCCCCAAAAAAAGGATAAAAAAGCAGAATCAAAGCCACATTTTCCTAAAAAAAACTATATACAAACAAGAAAAAACAAGTTTAATCTGAAAAAGCAACATTCCCCGAACAGAACAACACCCAACATGCATAGGTTCAGTCAAGGGAAGAGTTGCCAAACACCCCAAAGTAAAGCATGTGCGTAACGGTAATTTTACTTGAAAATTTCAGTTCTGCAGACAAAGTGCGCACCTTGCGATTTTTCAACCAAAACAACCCTTTACATTTGGAATATCCCCCACAAACCATATATTCCCTGAAAGTACACATGTTAAGCTTTCTAAGCGTACCCAGCTTGTTGTAGTGGGCTCATCTTTCTAGGATTAATTCCTCAAAGAATTCTTTGGTTGCGCAGGGTTTCCCTAAAAAATGTATAAAAAAACTGAATAAGAAACACCTTTTCCTAAAATATAAATATGCAAACCATAAAAAACAAGCTAAGTCTGAAAGCGCAAGGTCCCCCGAACAGAACAATACCCAACATGCATAGGTACTGTTAACCCTTTTAATTGCCAGCCTACTTGAGATTTTGTCACCCTCTGTTGACAGGTCATTTTTCCCCATTTTGCGCCATGTTTTGCGCCATTTTTGCTGTAATTTTCAATTTTTGCAGCAGAGTTTAGGCTTTAACATGAAATGTCTTGTTTGTAAATTTTATTTTGTTTTTTTATAATATTATTAAGTAAAAAATAAATAAATAAAAACATTTTTAGAAAATTGACTCCTTTATTTTAAATAAAAAATGTATTTTATTAAGGAAAAGCATATTGCATGTGAAAGCCCCATTTCTACCGATTAGAACGGTACCACATATTTATCGGTAGCCCCCCGTTCCTGCCCAGGAGACCCCCCTAACTGAAACAAGTAATCTATAACATTTACAAATAAAATACAACTACCATCCACACTACAAAGGGTTAAATCGAGAAAAAAAAATGACATAGGGTCCCCCCTCCCTGGTTAAAAACCCTTAAAAATCCCCCCAAAAAATTGACATGGGGTTCCCCTTACCCAAGGTAACCAGCCCGGGACCAGCTATGCAGAGCTTGTGGAAACAGGGCACAGGGGCCAGCTTTTGTGGCCCCTGGCCCTGCAGGCTACAAGCCCGCATAGCCCGTGGGCCCGGGCTCTTCTGCCCCCCCCCGGGCTTTGGGGAGGCAGGTAATGGGGGTGCCAGGGGTTAATGGCAAGTCACCCGCTAGTCACAGGTGACTTGCCACCTCCCCCAGCCTTGTGAACTGGTATAGGGGTCATGGACCCCTTACCAGTTCACAATGGGTTACATGTAAAAAAAAAAACACACACACACACACACACAAAAAGAAAAAATTATTTTATTATTTTTTTTTTTAATACTTACCTCCCATCCATCCTGGAGCACTGTGTCCCTCGGCGATCACTGGCTTCTGCTCACCTGCTGGAAGCCTTTTATAGCTGCTGGATGACAGAACACAAAGGGTTAATTAAAAAAAAAATGACATAGGGTTCCCCTTCCCGGGGGGGGGGGGGCATTTTTTTTTTTAAGGGTTAAAAACCCTTAAAAATCCCCCCAAAAAATGACGTGGGGTCCCCCTTACCCAAAGTAACCAGCCCAGGACCAGCTATGGGGGCTTGTAGGCACAGAGTGGGGGGGCCAGCTTTTGTGGCCCCCCCACCCTGCAGCCTACAAGCCCACATAGCCTATGTGGGCCCGGGCTCTTCTGCCCCCCCCTGGCCTTTGGGGAGGCAGGTAATGGGGGGCTGGGGGTTAATGGCAAGTCACCCGCTAGCCCGCAGGTGACTTGCCAGACCCAGAGCCTTGTGAGCTGGTACAGGGGTCTCATGGACCCCTTACCAGCTCACAAAGGGTTAACTGTTAACAAAAAAACACCACACGTTAATAAAAAGTATTTTATTAAAAAAAAAAAATGTTTTTACTGTACTTACCTCCGATTGCAAGCTCTTGTCTCTCGCCGCTGTGCTGACAGATGCCGGTGATCGGCATCCAGAGAAGGGGGAGGCAGGAGATCAGAGGATCTCCTGTCACCTCCTTCCAGGGCACCGATCACCGGCATCTGAGAAGCTGAGAGGGCTGAAGCCGGTGATCGATCGGGGCCGGGATGATGTCATAAGCCCCGCCCCAAGGGGGCGTGGCTTAGCGGCAAGATGGCGGCTGCCATCGAGGATGAAAGGGGAGAGAGCCTCTCGGGCTCGGTAAGTCCTGGGGGGGGGGATCAGAGGCCCCCAGGTGAAGAGGAGGGACAGCGGGAGCCAGCGCACATGCAGGTAAGTGAATGTCTTTTTTTTTTTTTTTTACAGTTAGCAGCTTCTGCTGCCAAAGCAGGGGGGGGGGGCGGCCTATTCCGGGGGCTCTCCTGGAGCAATCCGAGCCCCCATGAGGGATCGGATGGCACCAAATTAAAGAGGAGACCCGGCCGGATCCAACAAGGGGTCAGGTGAGTATTTTTATTTTTTAAACTAGCAGCAGGGAAAGTCAAGCACGTAACACCTACGGGCTTGGCACTTAAGGCCCAGCCAAGCCAGCCCGTAGGTGTTACGTGCTTGGCAACAAAAGGGTTAAAGGGCCGGGAGGAGCCACAAATCTTCTGCAGTCAACTGCGCCACCTTGTGGCGGAATACCCAGAAGTTATGATTGACATGAAACAGGCCGTCCTGTACACTTGAAAAAGAAGTTAAACCACATGAGTAAGCACTTGCATCCTGGCACTAAGAAAGGGATAGAGGCTAGACTAGTGATCCTTTTGCCAGTTTCAAGCTGGTTTCTAATTATCCTTTACTACCATTACTTCTCTGGATGATAAAAAGATAAAAACATTAAAGCGGACCTTCACTCTGAATAAGAGCATCTCTTATATGTTTCCCCCACCCTGTACATACAGATTGCGCACATTAAAAATCATCCTACCTGCATCTACTGCATGTTATAAGCCTTTAAACCTCCAAGATGGCAGCTCATGGATCAGGCAGCCTGCAAACAGGAAGTGTCTTCTGACTGTGTCGCTGTGCATTCTGGGATTGCTGTCCTTTCCCTGACCCCAGCTCTGCTCTGTCTGGGCAAAGCACAGCTATAACCCCACCTCCTGTTCTTTATCCTGCTCTTTTCTCCTCAGTATGTGTGATGCTTCTGAGGCAAGATGGCGTCGCCATATCCTAGAGTCCTGAACAGAGTTGCAGCACGGTGGGGGAAAGAATAATAAGTGACTAAAAACATAAAAATACAATTCTGTGAGTACTCACCTGTAGAATTGATTTTGTAGTATACAGCACGTCCTGTTCCAGTAATTCCTTACGTCTGGGTTATTCCACCACAAGGTGGCGCAGTGGACTGCAGAAAGACTTGTGGCCACTCCCGGACCCATAAATAGCCAGGAACCTCCCACAAATTCCCAGTGTTGACAAGCAGTTATACAAGAAGCCGGGAGAATAAAAAAAAAAAATGGATAAGAACCCAAAAAGAACTTTAGAACAATCACCATACAGAGGTAACCAAGAAAAATGATAACAAGGGAGGGATGGAACAGGACGTGCTGTATACTAGAAAATCAATTCTACAGGTGAGTACTGTGTTCCAGTAATTCCTTACATCTGGGACATCCAAAAGCAGTGTCCGTAAGGTAGGGTGGGATCCCCAAAGAGCAAAGGCATGCAGTTTAAACCACTGCCGCCTGCAGAACTTTGCGGCCAAAAGCAGCGTCAGCTGAGGCCCTAACATCAACCTTGTAAAACTTGGAAAAAGTATGAACAGAAGACCAAGTTGCGGCCTTACAAACTTGTTCAACAGAAGCCTGGTGCTGAAAGGCCCAAGAGGCACCAATAGCACGAGTGGAATGAGCAGTAAGGCAGAAGGGAGGTTCCTTCCCCTTAGCAGAATAGGCTTGCACCACCGCCTGACGAATCCACTTGCTGATAGTGGACTTAGCCGGAGGCAAACACTTCCTAGGACCAGAAGAAAGAACAAAAAGAGCATCAGTCTTCCTGAAAGATTCAGTAGCTACCAAGTAAAACTTCAGAACCCTGACCACATCTAAAGAATGCAGAGTCCTGTCCTTGGAATTAGCAGGATTAGGACACAGTGAAGGCAAGACAATGTCCTGATTGAGATGAAAAGCAGACACAACTTTAGGCAAGAAATCTGGCTTGAACCGAAACACCACCTTGTCCTGGTGTCGCTCAAAATAAGGAGGTTTGATAGAAAGCGCCGCCAACTCAGAAACACGCCTGACAGAAGTGATAGCCACCAAAAAGTCTACATTAAGAGTCAAAATGGGCAAAGCAGCCTCACGAAGAGGCTCAAAAGGACAACCCTGCAGAGCAGATACCAGATTCAGATCCCAAACTGGTAACATAGGCTTACGTGGTGGACGTACGTGAGAAACCCCCTGGAAAAAAGTTTTAACCAAACGGTGATTGGCAAAAGATCTTTGGAAAAAAATTGTCAGAGCTGAAACATGACCTTTGAGAGTACTAAGTTAAAGGCCCAAATCCAAACCATGTTGCAAAAATTTCAGAATCCTGGGAATAGAAAACGCCTGACAGGGAAGAGATTTGGACTCACACCAGGCAATGTAAGCATACCAGACCCTGTAGTAGATAAAGGACGAGGATTTCTTCCTAGCCCTAATCATGGTATCAACCACAGAGGCAGGCAACCCCTTTTCCCTCAACAGCCAAGCCGTCAAAGCCAGCGTTTGTAAATTGGGATGGCGCAGCTGTCCCTGAGTGAGCAGGTCTGGATCCTTGGGCAGGACGTACTGATCTACTGCCAATTGCACGATGTCTGCGAACCACACCCTTCTTGGCCAACGGGGCTACCAGAATGGCTGGCACCCTCTCCTGGGCTATCTTGCGCAGCACCCTGCCCAACAGAGGAAACGGAGGGAACACATAGAGGAGCCGAAACCCCTTCCAAGGCATTGCTAGCGCATCCGTGGCGAAGGCCAGAGGGTCCTGTGACAGAGAGACAAAGAATGGAAGCTTGTGATTGTGACGGGACGCAAACAGGTCCACATCCGGCAGACCCCAGCGACGGCACAGGGAGCGAAACACCCTGTTGCTGAGGGACCACTCCCCCAGCCGAGACATCCCCCTGCTCAGGGAGTCTGCCTGCAGGTTTTCCACTCCCGGGATGTAAACTGCCGATATACAGGGGACATTCTCTTCCGCCCAGGACAGTATCAGCGACACTTCCTTGAGGGCTCGCTTGCTCAGAGTCTCTGACTCCCTGATGATTGATGTAGGCAACCGCCGTCTGGTTGTCCGAGCGGATCTGAACAGCCCGACCCCGAAGGTGTGGGGTCAATTGGGCGAGAACCATCCTTACCGCCCTCAGTTCCAGAATGTTGATAGGTGTATGGGCCTCCTGGGTGCCCCACTGACCCTGGAATTTCAAGGACTTCCAGAAGCCCCCCCAACCTGTCAGACTGGCATCTGTGGTGACAGTCTCCCAGCAAGGGGACAGAAAGGTCCTGCCCACCAAGAGGTTCCTTGAGTCCAGCCACCATGAGAGGGACCGTCTGGCCAGGGGGAACAGAACAAATACCTGATCCAGGGACACGGGGTCCCGATCCCACACTGATAAGAGGTGTAGCTGAAGAGGTCTCGTGAAACTGAGCATAGGGTACCGCCTCGAAGCAAGACTTCATCAGGCCCACCAGTTGCATCCCCTGCTGGATGGAGGGATGAGGACAAGAAAAAAGAAACTGGGCCTGAGTTTGAAGACTCTCCACCTTCTGTTGAGGGAGAAAAACCTTGACCTGAGATGTATCCAGAGTCATGCCTAGAAAGGACCTCACCAGTAATGGGGACAGAAAAGACTTGGGATGGTTGATCACCCAGCCGAAGGACTCTAGTGTGGACACCACCATCTGGGTATCCAGTTCTGCCTAATGGAAGGACCGAGACGAGATCAGAATGATGTCCAAATAAGGAAAAATGCGAATGCCCTGAGATCTCAACAGAGCCATCACACCCGCCAGTACCTTGGTGAATACCCTGGAAGCTGAGGTGATACCGAAAGGTAAGGCCACAAATTGGTAGTGTTGATCCTCCAGAGCAAACCTGAGAAATTTCTGATGACCTGGGAAGATCGGTACATGAAGGTAAGTGTCCTTGATGTCTACGAATGTCATGAAGTCGCCCGGGCGCAGAGTAGCGACTGCTGAGCGTAGGGTCTCCATGCGAAAATGCTTGAATCTGACAAACTTGTTAAGGTGCTTTAAATCCAAGATGGGCCTGAGGGACCCATCTCTTTTTGGGAACAGTGAATAGATTGGAGTAGAAGCCTCTGCCCCTTTCCCTGAGAGGCACAGGGCAGATGACCCCCAACTCCAGAAGGTTTGGGACCGCAAGCTCTAAGCTGACAGGGGGTTTTGAGCCATCCGGGATCTGATAAATCTTGGGGGCGGCCAGGCTGCAAACTCTATCTTGTATCCAGAGGACACCACCTCCTGAATCCATCTGTCTGCTACACATAGCCTCCAGACGTGAGCAAAGAGCCGAAGCCGTCCCCCCACCCGGATGGGTGAGGGCGCCTCCTCGTGCCTGAGGGGGCTTGGGGGAGGGACTTGGGCTTGGGACCCCATGAGAGCCCGGGATGGCCTCGTCCTCTACCCCTGCCCCAATAGTCTCTGTATGCCCCAGCAAAGGAAACTCCTTGACCAGCCCTGGAAGCGCGGAAGGAGGGGAGAGAAGCACCGGTCCCCCGAAAGGGCCGAGATGGCCTCCTACGTTGAGGCAGCCTACCACCCCTGGCAAATAGGTCCAAGCGTTCACCAAAGAGCCGCAGCCCCTTAAAGGGATAACCAGTGAGGGCCTTTTTAGCAGCATTATCAGCCACCCACTGACGTAGCCAGACAGAGCGTTGTATAGCCACCAACAGGGCAGAAGTCCTACCACACATTCTAATGGCATCATCCATGGCAAAAAGGATATATGCAACAAATTCATAGCAAAGTAGGAGAGATCTATAATCCTTACCTCCCGTGTCATCAGAGGCCCCATCTATGAGACACTTAAGCAACCCTTTAATAGCAATAGCCGCTATGGCAGAGGCACAAACCGGGCGCAGTGCAGTCCCCACACAGGCAAAAGCATGACAGGACAGCTGGTCCAAGCGCCGGTCCTCACCATCCCGCAGGGTAGTAGTGTCAGGTGAATGCATGACTGATGTGTTAGACAACTGTAGGACGGGTGCGTCCACCTCGGGAGGACATGACCAACGCTTAATCACATCAGCGGGAAAAGGATACCGCCTGTCCCAACTCTTGGGCACCCCAAGTAGCTTACTAGGGAGTTTCCACTCTTTGAGCACCAGATTATTAAAGTGATTCTGCTCAGGGAACTCCAAGCGTGGTTTAACAGAATGGAAAAGCTCCCCCTGCTGCTGTGGAGCCACAGCAGGAGGGGAAATACAAAGCACTTCAAAAATGAGTCAATAACCTGTCAATGTCATCTAAGGACCATGGGTCTTCTCCAAAGGGAGACCCGGTACCACCATATAACTTAGACTGTTCCTCAGAGGATTCTGAATCAGAGAATAATTCCCCCTCCTCAAGGGGGTAAAAGCCAGAAAATGAGTCCCTCATCCTCCACAGGAAAGAGGGAAGCAGCGGGAGATAAATGCCGCTTCTTAACAGAAGCCTTACGCAGGGCTGACCCAGCAATATGCTTTTCAATGCTGGCCACCCGTGAAGCCAAGTCATAATGAGACCCCCCTCACTGGGGGTCAGATGCAAGCGTGGGGGGGTAGGTGAAGCAGAAAGGGGCGCTACGGGACCCGTAGCAGAGGACCCAGGCTGCAGCGCAAGTACATGTTGGGCACAGGTCAAACACACCCTGACACCGTCACTAACAGGGGATACCCCACACGCAAGACACAGCTGGGCTTGTCCTGAAGGAATCCCAAGCACATTGTCCCCGGAAGCCTCCATATGGTGATTTAGATACAGGCGTAACGGCCAGTACAGGGACACAGCTAGCAATAGCCACCCTTTTTGGGATGCCCCCCCAAAGCCCGCTAGGGAAGGTGGGAGAATGGTAAGGGGCAGGGCCGGGAGAACCACAGTCAGAGGTGACCCGCCTGCAAGACACAATAAGTACACAATAAACATCCCCAGCGTATACATAGTAAATCAATATAAAAACCCCCGTAAGGGACTCACGGACCAATCGGACAGATCGCTCAGAGACCAGACCGCGTCGCAGCACTGCAAGGACGAGGCCACAAAATGGCGCCGGCAGCAGTACCGAGAGGGGCGGACCGCGAGAGTATGACGCAAAACGCGTCAAACCGCGGTTCCCACCCCTCCGAAGATTGCGAAACTGTGATCATGTGAAACGCCGGCGCCATGACAGCGACCTAAAAAATACATAGCGCCAACCACCGCGGAGCACCGTACAATGGTCCGCACAACACCGAAAAAAAACACAAAACACACAAGTCACAGACCCCCGCCCCCCCCCTGCCAACCAAGCGAGCCACAACAAAGGGGTCGCGCCCAACCGTCTAGGGGGGAGGGGAGAAGGGTGAAGGGAACAAGGATTGAGGCTGGGGCATCCCAATGAGGCTCACCATAGAAGGCCTGTCGCCGGCTACCCTTTGGTACAGGGTCTTGCGGCCCGGAGCCGAGCTCCTTCAGCACCTGACCCTAGTGCTTTCTTTTTATATATTCTTTATTTAGATAGTATTTTACACATTTTCAAAAAAGAAAACAGAAACAAACAGGAAATAAATTCCAAGCAAAGAGATCTTACAGAGAATGACATATATTAACATCTGGTACACGGCATGCCTCAAAAAATTAATCTAGACTACCCTTGTAAAGCGGCCGTTCCGGACCCAAATGGAATTGACCATATGTACGTATCCTAATTGCAGACGGTATGTTGGCCCTTAACTCCAGAGTAACAAACACAGTTTAGAAAAAAAAAAAAAAACAAAGAGGTAAAACAACAACATTAAAGGACGGTGGGGGGGGGCAAGGGGGGGAGTAGCGGCATCTCCCATCTGGCCAAGTAGTCGCAAGTACTCAGGGGATTCCATGAACTCGTTCCAACCGTACCAGGTCGTTGCAAACCTCTCATAGCCGTCTCCCTTGGAGAGTATCAAGTTCTCAAATCTCATTATTTCATTAACCTTTCTGATCCACATCGCAATTGACGGTGGCTGCGTACTCTTCCAAAGCTGTGGGATACAGGCCTTGGCCGCGTTCAGAAGGTGACAACGGACCGATCTACGGTACCTTTTCAGCGGGGTCTTTGAAAGGTGAAGGAGACACAGCGCCGGGTCAGCAGGGACCTCCGCGCCCGACACCTTTTCTGTCACACTTCTGACCACGTCCCAGAACCCCGTGATCTTTGGGCAGGACCAAAAGATGTGAAGAAGGTCTCCCCGCTCCTCTCCACATCTCCAGCAGTGGGGAGGGACACTCGGGTACCACTTGTGCAGGGCGGTTGGCACTCTATACCAACATGTAAGCAACTTATAATTACACTCTTGGTACTTTGTACATATCGTTGTTTTGTGCGGTAGTAGCAAAATCTTTTTCTTTTGTGCCAGTGTAAGGGATATGTTAAGATCTCTCTCCCATTTCGTGAGAAAGGGTAGGTCATCAGACTCCGGCCCTGTAGGGGATGTAAGTATCTTATAAATTACTGAGAGGGTGTGCTTCTCGGGTTGTTTATGACAAAGCTCCTCGTACAGTGTTCTATTACGCGGGTTGTCTCTATAGGTCCCTAAGGAGGAGAAGAGGTGGGACAACTGTAACTGCTGCCACGGCAACCATCTCGGGACCCCCCTCTCCATCGCTAATTCCGTCAGATCTGCCCACCCCTCCTCCGCCAGAAAATGGCACACTCTAAATAGGCGCGCCTGCCTCCAAGCTTTAGCCGTCTGGCCTTCACACCCAGGGGGGAAACGAGGGTTGCCCAGTATTGGGTAGAGTGGCGAGGGGGACGGTGATATTCCCTGATGTGGAAAGAAGGTCCTACAGACACTCAATGTTGGTCCGATTGTAGGGTGCTGCCTAGCGGGCGCTGTCTCCCACCCTCCGCCTAACCAAGGGGCGGCCGAAAAGGGGAAGTCCAGGAACCCCTGCTCAATGCCCACCCATTGTTTGTATTCCCCATGCAAGCACCAATCAATTGTCCTATTCAGGTGCACTGAGGCGTGGTAGAGAATCGGGTCCGGGGCGCCTATGCCCCCGCTCTCCTTAGCCCTTGCCAAAAGCCTTCTATTTATTCTTGGGGTCCTCCCAGCCCAGATAAACTTGATAAATATGGACCTAACCTTAAGCAGGAAGGACCGTGGCAGCGTCACCGGGAGAGCCTGCATCAAGTACAGCAGGCGGGGGAGAAGGGTCATCTTCACAGCATTACACCGCCCGAACCACGAGAGTCTGCCTTTGGACCAGCGTGCTATCTCGTCCTCAAACTTCTTGAGGAGTGGAGGGAAGTTAAGAGCAAAAATGCTCGACAAGTTGCTGCTAATTCTCGTGCCCAGATAACCCACGCTGACCCCAGCCCACTTGAAAGGAAAGGAGCTCTTGATATTGTTAAATCTAGAAGTCGGGATATTGACATTCATGGCTTCTGACTTTTGAAAATTTATTTTGTAGCCTGACAGACGTCCATACTTCACAAGCTCTCCCATCAGGTTCGGCAAGGACGTTTCTGGGCATGTTAGGAAGAAAATTAGATCGTCTGCGTAGGCTGCCACTTTGTAATGGTTGGAGGGTCCCTCAAGGCCCCTGATGTCTGGGTTGTCCCGCACCCTGCGCAAAAAGGGCTCGAGCACAAGAATGAAGATCAGGGGCGAGAGGGGGCATCCCTGCCTCGTCCCATTAGTAATATCCAGGGGGCTTGACGTAAACCCGTTAACTCGCACCGACGCAGTAGGCGAACTGTACAGGCCATTAATCCAACCTAAAAGGTTCGGACCAAACCCGATGTGATGGAGGGTGGACTGCATAAACTGCCAGTCCACCCTATCAAACGCCTTTTCTGCGTTGGTCGCAAGGAGAAGGGTAGGAATGTTACTCCCCTGTGCAAGGTGAATCAAGTTTAGCACCTTAGTGGTGTTGTCCCTTGCCTCACGGTGGGGCATAAAGCCCACTTGGTCGGGACCAATGATCTGATGAAGATGCGGCGACAGCCTGGTAGCGAGGATCTTTGCGAAAAGCTTCACGTCAGCATTCAACAGTGAAATTGGTCTGTAGCTGGAACAGAGGTTGGGATCCTTACCCTCCTTGGGGATAACTGTGATATGTGCCCTCAAGGTGTCACTCGGAACATGGGCACCATCTTTAATGGAGTTCAGCATAGCTAATAATTTGGGGGCAACTAGAGGGGAGAATTTTTTATAATATTGCAGGTGTAGCCCGTCCGGGCCCGGGGCTTTGCCCGCTGCAGAACTAGCTATAGCGCCCTGCAATTCCGCGAGAGAGATTGGTTCCTCCAAGTCCTCCAAGACTGATTCCGGAAGCCTGGGCAAGCCCGACTCTCTAATGTACTGCGCTATAGCCCGTTCCCCAGTTTCTCCACTCGGTCCCTGAAGGTTATACAAACCCCCATAGAACTTGCGGAAGGTTTCCGCTATGTCTCTGGTATGGTGTAGAATCCGACCTTTTGGGTCAGCTATTCTGGGAATGTAAGTCCTAGCCCTCTCAGCACAAAGCGCTCTAGCCAGTAACCTGCCACACTTGTCGCCAGATTCGTAAAACATCCTGCGGCACTTGACCATTTGGGCTTTGATTTTGTCGCATGCAATCATCTTAAGTTTTTCCCTCAGTGTGGTCAGGGCTGGGAGGCAGGCCGCTGAGAGCGATTTTTTGTGCTTCCCCTCAAGTTTAGCAATTTCTCCCAGTAACTCCAGCGTACGCTGCCCCTTTTCCTTCTTAAGCCTTGCCCCATGCTTTATGAACGATCCCCTAATATAGCATTTATGGGCTTCCCAGAGTACACCAGGGGAGATTCCCGGGGTAGAATTTAACTCAAAGTAGCTCTGGATTTCCTTCCATATGTCTTCTACAACCTTCTCATAATCTAAGAGTGCATTGTTAAGTGTCCAGGACCAGCACCTCGGAGTAGGGGCTGGGCAGGCCAAAGTAAGAGAGACAGGCGCATGGTCTGATAGAGTAATATTGCCGATTGAGGTGTCAGCTATCAGTGCTAGGGAGGCGTGGGGCACAAGAAACATGTCGATCCTGGAGTACGAGCCGTGTGGAGGGGAGAAAAAGGTGTAGTCACGCGTATTGAGGTGCTGGATCCTCCAAGGGTCCACCAGCTGGTGTTGCGTAAGTACTTTCCGCAGACACTTGAGTTTGGAGTAAGCCAAGTGGGGTCCACCCCTAGAGGTGTCCAGCAGCGGCTCCAACACCATATTCAGGTCCCCTCCGATCACTAGCTCACCCTCCGAAAAGGCCGACATAGAGTCCAGCATCCGCTCTATGAAGGTTACTTGACCCGAATTAGGGGCATAGATGTTGACCAGGGTGTATACTTTCGAGTGGATTTTTCCCTTGACAAACAGCCACCTTCCCTCCCCATCGGCCTTCCATTCCAGCAGCTCCCAGGGAAGCCCCTTGGCTATTATAATACTGACCCCTCTGGACCTAGAGTCTGGGGAAAAGCTATGGAATGCCTGAGGGTAGTATTTGTCTTTTAATGTAGGCGGGTTTGCTGCTTTAAAGTGCGTTTCTTGTAGGAAAGCCACCTGCGCTCTCATCCCTCTCATATATCTCAAGATCATAGATCGCTTTTCGGGGATGTTCATCCCCTTGGTGTTGAGGGACACTATCTTACACTCTGACATCTTGGTTGCCTCGAGGGAAATAGGTGGGAGAGCCCGCTCCGAACGTGGAGGCCTTTTGGCGTATCAGGAAGTGTTACCGACCAAGTGACCGGGGGGGGCGGATGGGGAGGAGCACACGAGAGGGAATCGGGATAAGACACACGGGGGGAAACTATAAATCCTATCAAGGATACCGCCTGGGAGGTCTCCAGTACCTACCAGGCAACCCTATTGGGGGTAGGGTGTCTAACACTACAAAGCGCCTAACGGGGCCACGGCCCCCCGCACCCGGCGCAACCTTATAAAAGCTAACTATAAAACGGCGACATATGATACAATCGAGTATATAGCATCAAAAAACATGAACAGGAAGCAAAAAACATGAACATGAACAATAAGCAATAATAAACAGCTGCCTGGTTATCGGCAGTAAATTAAACTCTAAGAGAAAAGGATACTAGTAGGGCAGCTTCAGGCACAGTCCCCACCAATCAGATCATCCGCCAGCAAATTGGTGCATTACCCGAGAGCAGCAGAAAATGTCAAGCGGGAATGTTCCTCAAGGGGACCATACGAAACACTGAGCCCCGACCCGAAGGGTCACGTCCCCTGCCATTTCTCAAGTTTCCGCATCGTACGGTCTGGGAGGTCTGCGAGGGCGCCTCCGACCCTCCAGCCCCCGGGGACCCCTTCGTCTCACACCGACTTGGCGGGGGGGTGGCTGCACCAAGTCCAACGCCAACCAGTTCGGAACATCAATTGGATCACAGTCCAGGAATGCGAAAAGATTCTGCATATCGCTTGGGGACTTCAACAGAAAGGTATTACGCTCCTTCCGCACAATAAGGTGAAAGGGATACCCCCATCTATAAAAAGCACCCTTTGCTAGAATTAGATCCAGAAGTGGCTTCAAAATTCTCCGCATCTGGAGGGTTCTTCTCGACAGGTCCGGGAGGATCCGGATATTGGCTCCGTCAAAGTCCACGCTTCCCTTCTGCCAGGCCCGCCGGGCGATATCCTCCTTCAGGGTAAAGAAGTGGATCCTACAGATCACGTCTCGGGGGCTAGTGGGGTCCGCACTTCTTGGGCCCAGAGCTCTGTGAACCCGGTCCATCTCAAGCGGAGTAGTAGCTTCTCTCTCAAGCAGGCTATTGAAAATCGCCGTCACGATGTGCCTCAGGTCTGCTCCCGCGGAAGCCTCCGGGATGCCCCTCAACCGCAGATTGTTCCTCCGACTTCTATTTTCCATGTCATCAATGTGCAGCATCTGGGACTGGAGCAGAGCCTCTTGAACATCACACCGGGCTTCTAAGGCCTGGAGACGGCTCGCCGTCGAGACTTCAGTCGACTCAAGGGCAGTTACGCGCGCTTCAACCTGCATTATGTGATGTTTAACTTCCGCTATTTCGTGCTTGTGGGCCGCTTCATATTTAACTATCAGCTCTTCGATGTCTGCTCGAGATGGCAGGCCCTTCAACAGCGAGATTGTTTCTGCATGTATGTCACCCTTACAGGCACCATTATCCCCACAGCTCGTTTGTGGCTCCATGAACAGGGGGGGTGGACCCCACTCCCCTACCTTTGACTGGGGGGCATCCAGGGGCCAGTCAGCCTCCATTGGCTCTGGAGAGAAACGCAATCGGGCCGGAGACATGGGCGCCAGGCTGTCTCTAGAGGGGGTGTCCCTCCACCCCGGGGACAGCGACAGCACGGAAGCGGGCGAGCGATCAAGCCCCGGGCTCCTTCTTCTCACAATGACCTCTGGCTCCAGCGGGCAGTGGCAAGTCTGACGCTTCCCCGGGGGTCACTGGGGGAGGCCGGACGCCAGCATCCCATCGGCCTCTCTCTGACTGCTCAACACAAGGCTGCTGTCGACACTTTGAGAACGCCGGGGGGTATATGAGAATCTGGCCAGCCCACTCGGGGGCAGGGGGTCTCTGCCATCACAGCCGCGGGGCAGGGGGGGTGCATCTCCCAGTGTATCCCCACTTTTCAACCCGCTATTCAGAAAGCCCTCAGCTTGAGCCACCGACAGTCCACTAGCCCTAACTCTCCCCTGCTGGCCAGGGTTTCCATCCTCCCTCTCCTGTGTCATCTTCTCAGCATGAACTGACAATCCATCTTTCTGGGGCCCTGCTCTGGCTCCCACCTTCCTAGGGGGCGGGGGTGTACCTTTAAGGTCTTCTCCTGCTGCAGCTGCACGAACGCAGCCGTCTCCGTCCGCCATCTTGGATGCCGTCACTGGCCCCTTAAGGCCGCTCCTCGTCTCTGCTCCGGCCCCGCCGCCGCCAGCTGACTGGGTGCGGTGTAGTTGCACAGGCTGGGGCCGCTCTTGTGCTGCTTCCTGCGGTGCCCCCGATCTCTGCATCCCCTTCCTTGGGCTCGGCTCTGCGCTATGTCCGCCGTCTCCGCCCGCCAACGTCGCCATTTTGGGAACCTGGAGGGAGGTCAGATGCCGCCGCATTGAAGCCGCTTCACGCCGCGGAGGCCCGTTCTGACCCGATCTGCCGCCTCCTCCTCTATGCTTCTTCCTGCTCATGTCTCTTTCGCCGGGTAAGTCGCCGTTAAATGTCACCTAAAAGCGCCGATTGTGCAGGAGCCTCCGGACCACGCTCCTCACTCCTTCATGGCAGGACACTCCCCCCCCCCCCCCCCCCCCCCAGTGCTTTCTTACCTTCACCCGAACCGCCAGCCGAGGCTGGGAGGCAGTGGGTCCAGAACGGGTGGAAATAAGCCTGCAGGGCCCTAGGCTTGAAAAGCCCCACTCCCTACGCAATAGAGAGCCATCTTCTATCTTTGCAGTCCAGACTGCAGAGAAACACTGGGAATTTGTGGGAGGTTCCTGGCTATTTATGGGGCCGGGATTGGCCACAAGTCTTCCTGCAGTCCACTGTGCCACCTTGTGGCGGAATAACCTAGGTCAAGAATGACTGGACTCCCTCTTTAAACTGAAACAACATCCATTTTTTACAAAAAGGGTGTTGCAGTGGGCACAGGGAGGCATCCCAATTGCAGATGCCTCCCTGCGCTTTAACGGGAGAAATATTACCTCTTTCCTCGGTCCCCCTAGAGACAGCTAATCATCAGTTTTCTTTTGAGATATTAGGCTAGCAGTATGCGGTCTGCCAGGTAGGACACTTAGGCTTTCATTTCACTCTTTCACTCAGCGTTCTAAAAATCCCTTTCGTTTTAGTATTCTGTCACAAACATGGAAGCTGAGATGATTGAGTGTTGTGTTATGATGACGACCTGTTCATGGCTAAAATGCTAATCTAGCTGCCCCCTCCCTCCATTCCAGGACAGCCTTTACTCGCCTATCTCTGAGAACATTTCTGAATAAGAAAAAGCCACTGTCACAGGCAAGCGGTTTTCTGTAGCATCATAGAGGGGATTAAACTCACAAACATGTTTAGAATGAGAGACGAAAGCTTTAATGAGGGAAATGTTCACTGATGGAATTACGGCCTGATGCTGATGATCCCGACACGCTACAGATTTGTCTCCTCTTGCCAGAAATCTGATCACAGCTGCAAATCCTCAATCTCATTGTCACTTTCTTATTAGGGGTTCATAAGATTCTGGAATTATGGAGCCATGTCAATTTCTCCAACAGAATCTTTGAAAGTTTGATATGTCCAAACCCAGTGCTACTGCAATTAAATGGCAGCAATGTTAGGAAGGCTATACCCACAATAGAGAAAAGCACATACTCATATAATGTAAATGAGAAGCACGGACGAGTGGGTTTGGGATCAGGATAACAAAACAGTCCAATATTAAAGTGATACTGCAGGCAAAGGTAATTGTTAGACCATTGCGTGGGGCTACATTTGGCACTGTTCTAAACTGATTGCTGGTCCCTCCCTCCTCCATCACATTGCTGATTATTATGCAACATCACAGATCCAAGGGTCATGCCCACTTTTTGTCTTCCATTTTATTTCAGGCCATCAGAAGTATGAGTTAAACTCTCCCGAAGGGCGTGGACTGCAAGAACAAAGGCGTGTCTCCACCTTCCGAGCCTATATCCTCCTAGCTGACTTCCTTCACTCCAATTTCTTTCTTGCAGTTGGAAATGGACTGCAAGGATGTATCTGAACTCCTCTCCCATTTACTTTTTGTTTTTAAAGGATTATGCCTTGGAAGTGGGGTATTGGAAACCTGACTATTCCTGGGCCCTTATACTCCTCTGATCTGAATGGACCCACTTTGTCTCCGCAGCTAAGCTGCATTCGGATCAGGATGGTAAGGATGAGCCCCAGGGTCTTGGGGAGCTGTGGGGGTGTCACCTTTTTGTTTTTTTAAAAAAGAGTGACATTCCTGGCTGGGAATTCCGCCACAGGTTTTTGTCTAGTGAGCTTGATTGGAGGTGATTAGGGAATTATTTTCCCTCTTTTAATGCTCTTTCCCATGTGTTAATTGTGTTCAATTGGTTGTAAAATTCAAAAATTGTGCGCCTTTAAGGGGGCAGAGCTAAGGCGGCAGCGAGGAAGGATCGTATTCTGGGCCGCAGCCATGGAAAGAATTTCGGCTTAGCAAAGTAGCTAGCTAGTGGGTGGTTCTCTTCAGGGGCACAATGCTCTGTTCTTGGCCACCGTCGTGGAAAGATTTTCGGCTTGGCGAAGTAGCTAGCACTGCCGTCAATCTTCGGTTCTTCTTAGCGGCACAGCACAGTTTTTCAGTCCGTCGCTGTGCAAAGATTTTCGGCTTAGCGAAGTGCCGAGTACCGCAGACACCTCCGCTTTTTCTTAGGGGCTCAGCGCTCTTGCTCGGGCCAAAGCCATGGAACGATTTTCGGCTTAGCGAAGTGCTGAGCACTGACAGTTCTTCTCCGCTGCCCTGGCGGACACTCTGCGCTTCCCTGGCCGGATGCTGGGTTTGCTGGCTGGCAGGGGGCTGCTCCGAGCCACCGCACTGGACGAGGATAGCACGGTGTGCAGGGTTATGCTACTGTAGTAGTAGATAGGGGTTCTAACCCCTATTGCCCGTGCCCTCTGAGACTTAAAACCCCCTTGGCAGCCTTCAAGCGGACCTAAACCTTTAGTGAGTCGTACTGGCTACTAAGAAGGTTTTTGGAAAAAAAAATTCTCTGAGTTTTTGAAGAGGATATTGTGGCTGCCATAGTCTCCCTTGAGTCTTTAAACTCTGTCGGCAGCCCTCAAGTGGTCCTAAACCTTTAGAGAGTCATTAAGAAGTATCGGCTACTAAAAAGGTTTTAAAGAAAAGATTTTTCCCTCTGAGTTGAAGAGGATGTTGTAGCTGCTATAGTCTGCCAGGAAGTTATTGGTTGGGAGAATTCATCCAGTAGGGATTCGGATTCAGAGTCCTCTACACAAGGAGGTGCTCGGTTAAGGAGAAGATGGATGGTTTGATTTCCTCCATTCTGGATGATGTTGCGGAGCATACACATTATTCTAATCTGATCAATAGGGAATGGCAGAAGTCAGGTTGTCTTCTGGTTGCCTTCTGACCATTCCTAAAGTACTAGATACTATGTATCCCTTTCCTCCAGATCAGATTGAATTATGGTCTCACCCTCCTGTGGTGGACGCTCTGGTGCCAGGTCTTTTTAAGATTTTGGTTATGCCATCCTCTGATGCTGGTGCTTCTCCAAAGGATCCAGTGGATAAGTGCGTGGATCAGGTGGCATGTCATGCTTATTCTATTATGGGGTCGACCTAGCGGCTGACCTGTGCTACATCCATAGCATTTTTGGGGAGCAGGAGGTTGTTAAAACAACTGGACTCTAAGACTCGTACAGGTCATTCACGGAAGTCATGCTCCCAGTTGATAAAAACCAATTTGGCTCCAACAGGTATGTGATCCTGGCTATGGAGGATTTGATCTGGTTAAGGTCTAGCTCTGGTGGTAGCCTTAAGGCGTGCTTTATGGCTTAAGCAATGGCCAGCTGACATAGCCTCTAAAAAGAATCTGACAGGACTCCCATTTAAGGCGGGACGTCTGGGTAGTGCTTGGTTGGCATGGTAAATCATGCTATTAGTGGTGAATCATCTAATCTGCCACAGAAGCCGAAGTCTAATACTGCTTTCCGCAGGGCCTCTAATCCTTGTGGGTTCCGGCTAGAGGTTCACCCCATTTGGGATACCGAAGAGATTTTTGGAATAAGACAAAGTCCCAAATTAAGGCAACAGGTGTCTGGGAGACTAAAGCCAGACCCCCTTCAAAGCCTGCTCAGACATGCAGGGATGCCGCCGCTCTTGCAGGTGGGGAAAAAGCCTCTGCATTTTGCTCATTTGGAGGCTTCATGTAACAGATCTTTGGATACAGAAAGTTGTATCCTCAGGATACAAGATCAAATTTGGAGTCAGACCTCCTCGGAGATTCTCTTGGTCAGGGATATCCCTAATTCCGCAGAAAGCTGAAGCATTGAGATCCGCCATATCTTGCCTTTTTAGAGATTGGAATTGTTGATCCACAGTGAAGTAGTGAAGGAGGTTTTTATAACCACAGTGTATATATAAGGATGCATACCTACATTGCAGTAGGTGGCCTACATCTTCAGTTTGTGACTCTACCCTTCAGTCTATCATCAGCACCAAGGTTGTTTACCAGGGTGTTGGCAGGTCTCATGTTTTCTCTAAGAAGTCAGGGTATGCATATAATCCCTTACTTAGACTATCTGTTGATATGGGCCCCATCGTGTCAGGGGGTCCAGAAGGGTACACAGACTGTCTGATCTACATTGGATAACTGACTATCCAGTCGAATACTTCTTAAAGCGGTCCTTCACTCTGTATAAGAGTCTATCTCATATGTTTCCCACACCCTGTACATACAGATTGCTCACATTAAAAATCATCCTACCTGTATCTACTGCATGTTATGAGCCTTTAAACATCCAAGATGGCGGCTCATGGGACGTCAGGCAACCTGCAAACAGGAAGTGCCTTCTGACTGTGCTGCTCTTCATTCTAGGATTGCTGACCTTTTCCTGACCCCCAGCTCTGCTCTGTCTGAGGAAAGCACAGCTATAACCTCACCCCCTGTACTCCTCCTCAGTATGTGTGATGCTTCTGAGTCAAGATGGCAGCGCCCATATCCTAAAGTCCTGAACAGGGTTTCAGACCAGTCAGGGAAAGAATAATAAGTGACTAAAAACTTAAAATATATTGATATATATGCTGGTGAATTGATTTTTTAAGGGTTTGGAGTCACAAACGATCCAGGGACAGTAGGAGTTCGAAGGAGACGAGACTCTCCCTAAATATCCTGGAACTGAGAGCGATTCTATTGTGTCTCAGACTTTGGACATACCATCTGAAGGGGCATCCCGTCTGGATTCAAATAGACAATCGGACGGCGGTGGTATATATCAATCACTATGGGGGCACCAGAAGCAGTCAAAACCTCATGGAAGTGAGCTGGATTTTACTATGGGCCGAGAAACAGGTTCCATGTATCTTGACTGTACACATACCTGGAGTGGACAACTTGCAGGCCGATCATCTCAGCAGAACGGTCCTGCATCAGAGGGAATGGTCCCTTTTTTCAATCGCTATGCATGCTATGGAGGATCCCAGATGCAGATCTCTTTGCATCACGGCACAGTCGGAAGGTCCGAAGTTTGTGTCCTGGTCCAGGGATCCTCTAAAAATAGCAACAGATGCCCTGACTCTTCAGTGGTCAGCATTCAAGCTTCTTTATGCATTCCCTCCAATTCCACTCCTGGGTCGAGTACTAAAAAAGGTTAGCTCACAAGGGAGTCCCAGTCATTTTGGTGGCTCCTCAGTGGCCAAGAAGAAGCTGGTTCTCAGACATAGTAAGGATATCAGAGGGCAACTCGTGGAGGTTACCCGACGATCCAGATACTCTCACACTGGGGCCTCTAAGGCATCCCAATTCACAAGTTCTGGCTTGGACGGCCTGGCTATTTAATCTTTTATCTTGGCAGAAAGGGGTTTTCTGCCAGAGTCATCTAGACTATGATTCAGGCCAGGAAGAAGTCTTCATCAATGATCTACTATAAAGTCTGGATTTGCACTAAGCGATAAATTCTTGCCAAAGGGTTCGCTGGTAGAATTTTTTTTTCCCAGAATATGGATTTTTTGCAGAAGGGTCTTGATGAAGGTTTTTCAGTTGAGTACTTTAAAGGGACAGATATCTTCTTTATCTATCTGTTTTTTTAAGAAACCCATTGCTGAGAATAAATTTATCAAAACTTTTGTATAGGAAGTTGCTCATGTGCGGCCTCCCTGTAAGCCACTTCTGACGGTTTGGGACCTGAACTTAGTTTTATCATCTATTCAGGGTCCTTCTTTTGAACTATTGGCAGATATGTCATTCAATTTATTGACTCTTAAGGTTAGCTTTTTTAGTGGCAATAACCTCAGTAAGGAGGGTTTCTGAATTAACATCTTTATCAGTTAAGTCTCCTTATTTAGTGTTACATAAGGACAAGGCCGTCTTCTGCTTTAAATAGGATGGTCTTCCTAAGGTAGTTTTCATCTTAATGAAGAGGTGAATTTGCCTTCCTTATGTCCTACTCCAGTGTCTGATAAAAGGATTTTTCATTGCTGGATGTAGTGAAAGCACCAAGATACTATCTCACTACTACACAAACTTTCCGTAGTTCGGACTCCTTATTTGTCAAACCTGAGGGTCCACGCAAAGGTCTTTCACCATCTAGGTCTACCGTCAGCCGATTAGACAGGCAGTGGTAAGAGCTTATATCCCTAAGGGGAAGGATTCTCCCTTTAGGACTATTGCTCATTCCACAAGAGCTATTGGAGCATTTTGGGCTTTTTAGCATCAAGCTTCAGTAGAACAAGTATGCAAAGCTGCTACTTGGTCTTCAGTTCATACATTTACCAAATTCTATAAGGTAGAGCCTTTGGTAGGAAGGAATTACAGACAGTAGTAATTAGATGGTTTTGGAATGTCTTATTCCTGAAAGGAGTAAGGGTTTTTTTGGAATGTCGTATTCCTGAAAGGAATAAGGGTTTTTGGAATGTCTTATTCCTGAAGGAATAAGGTTTTTAGGGATCCCACCTGAATTAAGGGTACTGCTTTTGGGGGTCCCATTTGTCTCGGAATTCTTCTGATGGCCTGAAGTAAAATGGAAGAGAAAAGAAAATTCAGTGAGTACTCACCTGTAGAATTCATTTCTCTTCCATTATTACTTCAGGACATCAGACCCTCCCTGTCTGCTAGGTTACTATGTCCATGTCTTTGATGCCTAGTTTTAGTGGAGTGGTAAATATGTAAATATTTGCTGTAAATAATGATCAGCATAAAAAAAAAAAATTTAAATGGAGAGAGGAGTATTTTGTCTCCAGCCTTTTGTTTTCAACAGGAAATATAGGTATGCCTCCCGAGCGGCTGGTTCTACTGCTTTTTAATTAAACTGAAGTGAAGGAAGTCAGCCAGGAGGACATAGGCCCGGGAGGTGGAGACACACCTTCGTTCTTGCAGTCCATGCCCTTCGGGAGAGGTTAACCCATTCGTCTCTGAATTCTTCTGTTGTCCTGAAGTATTAATGGAAGAGAAATTAATTCTACATGTGTGTAACTCGTAGAATTTTCTTTTTCAGAAGATAAATCATAAACTGGACCTGTTAATCCTGATATTTCAGCCATTTCTTCTTCAAATTTAAAAAATGGAAAACAGTTTAGGACAGTGCCAAATGTAGCCCGACACAATGGTGTAACAATTACCTTTGCCTGCAATAGCACAAGTTATATATTTAACACTTTCAGAGCGCACTAGACACTATATACATACATACATAATATAAACACTACGTACATACAATGAATGAGTTCAAATTTATGTCAGTTACCGAAAGTTGCTGGTCGTTACCTGGGGCAAGTACAGCCTGCTTGATCCTGGTCCCTCCTGACACATGATCTGGCGTGACCCTCTAGATGAAACAGGGTCCAGTTTATACACAGGTGGGACACTCCCCTCTAGGATCTAGATCTTGATTGGAATGTTTCCCTCCTTCTGGAAGATCTATAGTGGCTTATGTTTCTGGAAGAAGACCTTGAACAATGCCTTATTATGATCATACTTGATGCTGACCGGGAGTGATGCTTTGGGAAAAAAACGTTTGAAACAAATCCCAAAGGGGTTATATAATTCAAGCAGCCGAATGCTCTATGGGAACAATCCCATTTCTACATGTTGCATTCCTGCCAGGATCAATTTCTGCACTGGAAATGCACTGCAATAAACCATTAGATACCTTATAACATGTACTTTGAGTAGTAGGCATTGCAACACACTTTCCCTTTTTTACCTAACTAGCAGAGTTTCAAGCTTTAGAGTAAGTGCATGTTACTGCGCCTTAATTGGGCCTTTATACTGCTTCGTGCGGATTTCTGATTTTGCACCCCCCCTTCACTTTCCGTTATGCGAGGGCAAAGAAAATTCCAGTTGCGGGCATAACAGGCCACTTTACAGCCTTTCTAGTTATTTCACGTCACCTTTATTAAGATTAAGGAAGCATCCTTGTAACCTGAGGGTGGCCGTTTCATGTGCGGCCGGGATATGACTGATGTGCTCTTGAGCCAGGTACCTAACTTCCCCCAAAGTGCTCTTTAGGCGTTAGTGTAAGCCATTGCTCCGGGCACGTGTGTATTCACTTCTTGTGATTGTCTCATTGCACAGATATGATGGGAAAACTTCTAGGTGTATGCAAGCATTAGCCAATACATATATATTCAAACTCCCAAATGAGTAATGGCACCTACCATACCAAGATCCTAACAGGGATGAGGACAAATCAGGAATGGGGAGCAGGGGGATGGGGAGTCAAATGCATTGATTTAAAGAACTAGCAGGGGTTAATGAGGAAAACATTAACCCACAGTATGACACCACAGAGGTGCCAAAATTGAACTTTAAAGGTAAGTACACAAATTTTACTTTTCTCTCATATTCCATTCTAAGGTGCCAGATACTCGTGGGGGCACAGCAGTTCCCTTTTTAGGGTGGATACAGCTATATAAAACAGTCAAACAGATTAACTGTGTCAACCATGCCCATAACAGCTAAAACATAAGCACAGAAAGACTGACATACTAGACCCCCATCAGAGGGTCCACCACCACCTGTAACACCTTAGACCAAGCAACTAATGCCTTCACATTCACCTTGTAAAGTTGTGTAACGAAGACCACATTGCTTCCTTGCACACCTGAAGCCTGATGCTGTAAAACTCAGGGCAATCAAATGGCCTGGTAAAATGAGCTGTGGCCTGGATGGGAGCCTCCCTACCTTTACAGGTGTATGTCCTCAACAACATATGCCTAATCCACTTGCCTATAGCAGTCCTGGCAGTGGCCAGAACCTTCCCTGTGTCCCCCGGAATCACAAACAAGGTGTCAGTCCTACTATAAACCTGAGTGGCCATCAAGTAGTACTTTACAGTTGAAGTAGTACTTTGCAGTAGAAGTCTCTGCTTATGATTAGTAGTACTTAGCCAAAAGGTGTGTGGGGAACACTTGGTCCTTATTGCCATGCAGACTTTGACTTACCCGATGTCCTCCAGCTGATGCATGGAGTGAAAATTGTGTGTCTTACAAAAAGTGGGCCTTAGTTTATTCTTCTGAGGAAGTCTTGTGGACCCCATGGCCATCTTGTTGATGTCACGAGAAGGCACGCCAAACAAATGGATGCCCCACTAAATTCTTCTGGAAGGCTGCGTTCGCCAACCACTGCTTCAGCTACACCATTCACCATAGGTTGACCAGCAAAGCCAACCCCCCCCCCCAGGCCTGACTGTTTTATCCATTGCTGGGATAATGTAGCGCAACAGTTCCAATGCCTAAGCTGAACTAATGCCTCTGCTGTTGCTTTATCCATGTGTATAACCCCACCATGGTGAAGGCATGTTCCAGTTGCTCATGCACTGGTCCTTCAACAAGGCACTGTCTGACGTGGGGATCAAAGTGTATCTGTCCAGTCCTAAAACTGGGTTTTCCACCTCTGGAGGTGCCAACCATCTCTTAACTGCTGCCCACTATCTAGTTGAAATGAGCAAGATTAGGAAGTTGCTTTCTTACCTTCTGTCGTTTATAGGTTTCGTCCTAACTTTCAGCTCCAGCGACATTGAAGAGTGCAATGCCTGAAAGGCCAGCTTTGAGCTTGTCAATGCAGTCTTTTCCAAGTGTACAGCACGGCCTGTTTCATTCAATCATTACTTCTGGGTATTCCGCCACAAGGTGGCGCAGTTGACTGCAGAAGACTTGTGGCTTCTCCCGGCCCCATAAAAAGCCAGGAATCACAAATAGACCCCCCTGTGTTTTCTCTGCAGTCATACTGCGAAGACCAGAAGATGGCTGTCTACGGTTATTCGCAGTTGAGCGGGGCAACCAAGCCAGTGGCCCTGCAAGCCTATTTCCACCCGCTTCCGGACCCTTCTGCCTCCCAGCCTTTGGCTGCCGGATCAGGTGACGGTAGGGGAGTGCCTGTGTCGAGGTGCTCGGTGAGCTCTGCTCCAGACCGCAGACCCTATTACTGAAGGGTAGCTGGTCCATAGGCCTATGGTGGTTATTCCGCCACTGAGAGCGCCTTGCGCTCCATGGCGGGATTCACTTCTGGGCAGGAAGGGCTTGCTGACGACGGCGCCATTTTAGCTGTGGGCGCCGGCGTATCGTGCCTTTTTGCGGGGGGCGCTCCGTGGGATGACGCTTTTCACGTCATTCTCCTGCGGCCCGCCCCTCGAGGATCGTCTGCGCCATTTTGAAGGCCACACTCTCTACTACTGGGGGCTTCCTCCGACGCCTGGTCCCTCTTTCCTCATCACTGGTCTTCCCTTGCGGTGTTTTGGCTCCTGTGTGTGCTGCGGTGCGGCTCAGCTGGTCCATGAGTTGATCCGACGGGGGTTGTTTTGGGGCATGTGCTGCGGGATACTCATGATTGTATTGCTTATGTTTTCCAGACGGGATCAGCATTGTGGTTTCTCCCGGTCCATTACCTCTCCCCCCCTCCGCCTGTCCCGGCTCTGTGGGGCATCCCTTGGGGGCATCCTGGGTGGGCTCTTTTGGCCTTTATCCCTGGTGGGCTGACTGTGCCCTATCTGATAATCACCATATGGAGGCTTCTGGGGATAACAAGCTTGGGGGTCCTTCGGGGCAGCCTCGGCTGTGTGTCATGTGCGGGGCATCCCTTCCAAGTGGTGGTGGCGTGGTTTGTGTGCCGTGCGCCCAAAGTATCATTGCGGACCAGGCTGGGCTGGGTGTTTCTCTTTCGAGTACTGCGCTCCCCGCGGCATCCCCTACTCCCCTGCGCTTGCATCTAGCCCCCAGTGAGGGGGATACTAGCAGGGGGTCCCAATCAGATCTGGCGCTGCGCTTGGCCAGCATTGAGCGGCAGCTGGCCCGACCGGTATCGGGCAAGGCCTCTTGCAAGAAGCGGCACCTAGACGCTGCGTTGTCCCTCTTTGAGGATGAGGACCTTGACACATATGGCAGCCGTGACTCCCTGGAGGAGGGGGGAGCTCTTGCGTGACTCGGACTCCTCTGGGGATCGTCAGGATGGTTACGACAGTGACCTGGGGTCCTCCTCTGATGAGGATACCTGGCTCCCGGATGATACCGATAGGCTCCTGTCGGCGATTTTCGACCCCTAAGGCAGCGAAGAGGAAGCAAGACGAGCTTTTCCGCCCTGGCAAGCAACACTTGGAGTTCCCGGAACAGGGCCATTTCTCCATTATGGTGCTTAAAGAGTGGGAACGTCCTAACAGATTACCCTCGGTGCCCAAGGACATAAGGTATACCTTTTCGGCTGATTTGGTTAAGTGCTGTTCGTGGCCTCCTGAGGTGGATGCTCTGGTCCTGGGATTGTCTAACACGTTGGCTCCTCTATGTATTTCCTCCCTTTCCTCTGCTGGGTCGGGTGCTGCGCAAGATTGCCCATGAGGGGGTACCGGCCATTCTGGTGGCCCCCCGCTGGCCGAGGAGGGTATGGTTCGCGGACGTCGTACAGATGCCAGTAGATCGGTTTGTCCTGCCCGACGATCCAGAGCTTCTCATGCAGGGACAGCTGCGCCATCCCAATTTACAAATGCTGGCTTTAACGGCTTGGCTGCTGAAACCTCTATCTTTATGGACAAGGGTTTGCCGGCCTCTGTTGTCGATACCTTGATTCATGCTCGGAAAAAATCCTTGTCTTTTATCTACTACAGGGTCTGGCATGCTTACATTGCTTGGTGCGAGTCCAAGTCTCTTTCTTGTCGGGAATTTTCCATTCCCAGGATTCTGGAGTTTTTACAGCATGGTATGGATTCGGGCCTTCAACTTAGTACTCTCAAGGGACAGGTTTCGGCTCATGCTATTTTTTTTCCAAAGATCTTTTGCCAATCACAGGTTTGTTAAGATCTTCTTCCAGGACGTTACCCATGTGCGTCTGCCACGTAAGCCTTTTGCTACCGGTTTGGGACTTGAATTTGGTGTTGTCTGCTCTACAGGGTCCTCCTTTTGAGCCCTTGTGCAATGCTGCGCTGTCCATAATGACTCTTAAGGTAGCCTTTTTGGTCGCTATTACTTCGGTACATTGAGTCTCTGAGTTGGCGGCACTTTCCATTAAACCTCCTTATTTTGAGCGGCATCAGGAAAGGTGGTGTTCCGTCTTAACCCGGAATTTTTGCCCAAGGTTGTATCTGCCTTTCATCTCAATGAGGACATTAGGCTCGATTCAGAGAGACACAAAAAAACTTTCGCTTTGGTGCCGACGTCGTAAGATTTTCAAAATTTCCCGCTCTCGCATGAACGTTCGAGCGATTCTATGCATGCTTCGTAAACCTTCCGTAGCGCGTCCGTGTGCTCGTATGCCAGAGTACGCAGACGAGGCTGTCATTTTCCATCGAAAATGTTCAGATTCATTTTTCACAACTACCAACGTAGCCTTTCGTTTTTGCCCTTTTCCCATCGTATCCTCACACGAATCCTATCATTTTCCCGCTACATCCTGCTTCATTTTTTCCTAAAATATCTGTCCAGACGAAATTCTTACGATATTGCGCCTGCGCACTACAAACTTCTCTCATTAAAGTGCTCGCCTACATAATTTCACTTCCATCACTAAACTCACCCTAACCACTTCGCGCTATCCTGCCTTTTCCCTTGAGGTCCCTTAAAGCTCACCCTAACCACTTCGCGCTATCCTGCCTTTTCCTTTGAGGTCCCTTAAAGCTCACCCTAACCACTTCGCGCTATCCTGCCTTTTCCCTTGAGGTCCCTTAAAGCTCACCCTAACCACTTCGCGCTATCCTGCCTTTTCCCTTGAGGTCCCTTAAAGCTCACCCTAACCACTTCGCGCTATCCTGCCTTTTCCCTTGAGGTCCCTTAAAACTCACCCTAACCACTTCGCGCTATCCTGCCTTTTCCCCCTGAGGTCCCTTAAAGCTCACCCTAACCACTTCGCGCTATCCTGCCTTTTCCCTTGAGGTCCCTTAAAGCTCACCCTAACCACTTCGCGCTATCCTGCCTTTTCCCTTGAGGTCCCTTAAAGCTCACCCTAACCACTTCGCGCTATCCTGCCTTTTCCCTTGAGGTCCCTTAAAACTCACCCTAACCACTTCGCGCTATCCTGCCTTTTCCCTTGAGGTCCCTAAAACTTACCCAAATCACTTAGCGCCTTGTTTCTTCTTCCATTTTAGGTCCCTAAAACTTACCCAAATCACTTAGCGCCTTGTTTCTTCTTCCATTTTCACACCCTAAAACTTACCCAAATCACTTAGCGCCTTGTTTCTTCTTCCATTTTCACACCCTAAAACTTACCCAAATCACTTAGCGCCTTGTTTCTTCTTCCATTTTCACACCCTAAAACTTACCCAAATCACATAGCGCCTTGTTTCTTCTTCCATTTTCACACCCTAAAACTTACCCAAATCACTTAGCGCCTTGTTTCTTCTTCCATTTTCACACCCTAAAACTTACCCAAATCACTTAGCGCCTTGTTTCTTCTTCCATTTTCACACCCTAAAACTTACCCAAATCACATAGCGCCTTGTTTCTTCTTCCATTTTAGGTCCCTAAAACTTACCCAAATCACTTAGCGCCTTGTTTCTTCTTCCATTTTCACACCCTAAAACTTACCCAAATCACTTAGCGCCTTGTTTCTTCTTCCATTTTCACACCCTAAAACTTACCCAAATCACATAGCGCCTTGTTTCTTCTTCCATTTTAGGTCCCTAAAACTTACCCAAATCACTTAGCGCCTTGTTTCTTCTTCCATTTTCACACCCTAAAACTTACCCAAATCACTTAGCGCCTTGTTTCTTCTTCCATTTTCACACCCTAAAACTTACCCAAATCACATAGCGCCTTGTTTCTTCTTCCATTTTCACACCCTAAAACTTACCCAAATCACTTCACGGACATCACAATCTTGATTTTCAAATATGTCATTGGCCCCTTGTTTTTGTTAAATGTATGTGTGCAAATAAATGGGACATGTTTTTTTTTTTTTTTTGTATTTATTGGTCAATTGCCATTTGTTGTAAAAATTTTTGGCCCAACTTTGGCCCTAAAAAATTAAAAACTATATACAAATTGTTTGTTGGTTATTAAAAATATATACACTAATTTTTTATAAAAAACTTTAAAAACTATATACAATAAAAACTTTTTTTTAAAAAATAAAACTATATACAAAAAACTTTGGTGTTTAACCAATAAAACTATCTACAAATAAAACTATTTACAAATCTACAGGGCCAGGAACCAGGACACTAGTCTTCCTCTTCTGTTGTCCCCAACGTGTCCCGCATCGCCTGCAGATCGGCCACCAACTCAAGGACCCTCCGATTCATATCAGCAAGTCGCTGTCTTGTGGTCCCTGCCAAAAAAACAGAAAAACAAATTATTCGGAGAACAATACATGTTTCTCACCTGTGAATTTAATGTATTTTAAGAAACAAATTAACTATAATGCACAGATGTCATTAATGACAGGAATTAAGGTTAGGAAGTGGCCACAGGTCATTAAGCTAATTCAGTGGCCACAGGACAGTTGGGCAACTAATTAAGCTAATTCAGTGGCCACAGGACAGTTGGGCAACTAATTAAGCTAATTCAGTGGCCACAGGACAGTTGGGCAACTAATTAAGCTAATTCAGTGGCCACAGGACAGTTGGGCAACTAATTAAGCTAATTCAGTGGCCACAGGACAGTTGGGCAACTAATTAAGCTAATTCAGTGGCCACAGGACAGTTGGGCAACTAATTAAGCTAATTCAGTGGCCACAGGACAGTTGGGCAACTAATTAAGCTAATTCAGTGGCCACAGGACAGTTGGGCAACTAATTAAGCTAATTCAGTGGCCACAGGACAGTTGGGCAACTAATTAAGCTAATTCAGTGGCCACAGGACAGTTGGGCAACTAATTAAGCTAATTCAGTGGCCACAGGACAGTTGGGCAACTAATTAAGCTAATTCAGTGGCCACAGGACAGTTGGGAAACTAATTAAGCTAATTCAGTGGCCACAGGACAGTTGGGAAACTAATTAAGCTAATTCAGTGGCCACAGGTCCCTCTTATATTGGCATTGACTAGGGCATTATGTGTTTTGGTGTTCATGGGAATTTAGACAGAAATCTTTATAATGCCATGACTACTTACTTGGTTGGTGGCCGAGAGATGGCTCGTTGGGGACAACACCCTGAGGTCCTAGTTCCTGGCTCTGCTGTGAAGAAGTGCCTGTTGAAACATGGGCCAAATGGTTAGTTTGGATGTCTGATTCCGCAGTCCTCAAATGTTTTTAGCTAAGTCTGGGTCACATCACTCACCTTCTCCAGGGTCTTGTGGGCTCCTATCTGCTGCCTCCTCACCCACTACTTCACCCGCAACAGAAACATCTACAAAGACAGAATAAAGGATTCAGTTTGGTGATATCAGGAGCTAGCAATTAGATGTTTGGGTGTAGACATGAAGAGTGACATACCAGAGGATCCCGCATGCGTGGCAGGGTACGACTGCCTGCCCACGCTGTGCCGCCCCTCCTCTGTGGTAAGGTCCAGGGGCTGGTCTGAGGAGGCCACAGAGGAGGGGTCGGCCCGTCGCCCTGGAGATCCACCACCTTCACTCCCAGCTGCAGAATCATGCAGCACTGGTCGGCCTGGGCGCCTCCGGGTGCGGCGAATTCTGTAATCCATTTCCAACACTACAAAAGAGAAGGCATTATAAATAAAAGGCATAAATTCTGTCCTAGTTACATCTTGCATGCAAGCGCTATGTACTTACTTGGGAAATGGATTGCAAAAAACCTCCGCACCCGGGGCATGTGCAGTCGCTTCAGGTCCGACCAATGCTGCATGATCTGTGTGTGGGTGAAGGTGGTGTCGGTCTGGTGTTGTATCTCCGAGATGATCTCCAGGGCGACGTTTCGTTTGGCAAACGAGTTGGGCAGGTAGTCGTACCTGCGCTCCAGCATGGTCTGCAAAACAAAAAACAAACATAGCAAGAACTCAGAAATGCATATGTAGAAGAGGCAACAATACATTATTTTGTTCAATCACATGAACACATACACACACACACTTTTAGCCTAAGTTAACTTTCAAATATGGCAGCACTGTCGTTTGGCACGTGTGTGGTGTGCGCTTGGTTGTGCATGTAGTCCAACCAAAGCTTTAACAAAAAGATAACTTTTTGCGCATCCTTAACATGTAGAGCAACAATTAACAATCCAAGCAAAGTCGTTAAAAGACACTTACAAGCATGATTATCTCTTCTTGTTGGCGGGTGAAGATAGTGGGCGCCATCTTTCTTCTTCTTCTAGGCAGCAGATAAGCACGGCCCCAGCGGTTTCCGGGTTTCGCACGGCCGTGCGAACGGCCGGACGTGCGCGTAAGCGAACGCGTAGGCGTCACACGCCGGAGACCTTATTTAAAGGTCCCTGCACACACAGCTCATTCTCTTTGAGAGTCCACACATAATGGCACCAAAAAGAAAACTTCCAGCTAAGAAGCAGAGCAAGCAGGCTGAGCAGGGCGTGGGTCCGCAAACACGGTCGCAAGAGCCTAAAGCCCGACTAAGGGCTACCACCAAGGCTGCGGCAAAAAAGGAGGTTGCAGCACCACCACAACCAAGGGGCAAGGTAACCAAGGCTGCTAAAACTCCTGGCTTGGGTGGTAAGAGGGGACGAAGCCCCACCCCACCCTGCCCCACATCACCCCCCCCACGTGGCACCAAGGCCATAGGCAAAGGCCAAAAACACCGGGCCAGAAGCCGCAGCAGGGGCCGAACCACCTCCCGGTCCACAAGCCGCAGCAGGGGCCCAAGGCGCCGCAGGGGCCGAACCACCTCCCGGTCCAGAAGCCGCAGCAGGGGCCGAACCACCTCCCGGTCCAGAAGCCGCAGCAGGGGCCCAAGGCGCCGCAGGGGCCGAACCACCTCCCGGTCCAGAAGCCGCAGCAGGGGCCCAAGGCGCCGCAGGGGCCAAACCAGGACACGCTCCAGAAGCCCGAAAAGCCGCCAAAGGCCAACGGCCCCCTCCCCCCCCGCACGTGGCTCAAAAACTAAGGCCAAGCAACCCACCTCCAAGGCCCCACAGACCCAGCCGACCACCTCCAAGGGCCCACAGACCCAGCCAACCACCTCCAAGGCCCCACAGAGCCACAGCAGCAGCTCAAGGTCGCCAACACCCTCTCTTGCTCGCCCACATTATCCTCCGGCACAGGTTGGCATGCATTCACCCTATGCCACATCTACACCTGCAACTTCAGGGTCCACCCAGCCAAGAACACCCAGTCCCTTCCCAAGTCCAGTAAGATCAACAGCCAGCCTCCAGTCCTTGAGGTCTCCTCCATCCCCCCAGGCCAGAATGTCACCCCATTTGCAACCAAGCAGTGAGGAGCCACAACCACCCCGAAGAGGGCGCAACTTGCGCAGAGGACACTTGGGTGGCCGTTTTGCTGAGTCCCAAACTCTGGCATTGGCTACTGGTCTCACCTTACATTTTGATGAGCTATATGGTAGAAGATCAAAACACACCAGTAAACAGCGCAAAACCGAGATTTTTGAAGAACTCACCAGGCAAGTCAATGCAGCGGGTGAGGAACGTAAAGATATGGACCAGATTCAACGGAAGATTTCGGACCTGAAATATGCAGTGCGGAAGAAAGAGAATCTACGGCGGATGCACAGGTACATAGCTAATGTTTGGGTTTTTATTATTCTTGTCTGTCCATCAGTGCGCTTAATTATGCTTACTATGTTTTTCAGCGAAACAACTGGCGGAGGTTTCCCAACCAAAATGCGCTTTACACCGGCTGAGGAGATGGTGCTGTCCTTATTACATCCCGTGGCCTTAGAGGGACACTCAGGCCAGCAGGACACCGACAACCCACCAATTCCTGCAGGTTAGTAATGTCTGAATGACCACACAAATGTATAGAAACATACACATACGCAGCACGGGCTAGCTAAGCACATGGCTGTAGGGGGTGGGAGCAAGGGCTAGCTAAGCACATGGCTCTAGGGGGTGGGAGCAAGGGCTAGCTAAGCACATGGCTCTAGGGGGTGGGAGCAAGGGCTAGCTAAGCACATGGCTCTAGGGGGTGGGAGCAAGGGCTAGCTAAGCACATGGCTGTAGGGGGTGGGAGCAAGGGCTAGCTAAGCACATGGCTCTAGGGGGTGGGAGCAAGGGCTAGCTAAGCACATGGCTCTAGGGGGTGGGAGCAAGGGCTAGCTAAGCACATGGCTCTAGGGGGTGGGAGCAAGGGCTAGCTAAGCACATGGCTGTAGGGGGTGGGAGCAAGGGCTAGCTAAGCACATGGCTGTAGGGGGTGGGAGCAAGGGCTAGCTAAGCACATGGCTCTAGGGGGTGGGAGCAAGGGCTAGCTAAGCACATGGCTCTAGGGGGTGGGAGCAAGGGCTAGCTAAGCACATGGCTCTAGGGGGTGGGAGCAAGGGCTAGCTAAGCACATGGCTCTAGGGGGTGGGTTTGTTAGGAGTGCTCACTTTGACTAGGGAGTGTCATGGGTGTGGCCTGGTAATGTGCAAATTGACATCCACATACATGATGTTTAATGAAATGTGTGACAAATATGTCACTTAGAAGTGTCGAAAAGGAATGGGTGCTATGTATTAATTGAGAAGCACACGCCACAATAACATCTTTGCCTGTTGGTCAATTTGTTTGGAGCTGGTTTAGTTGCACAACTGATTAAGATGGTTTTCTAGGAAGGTTTTATGCCATACAAATGTTCCCCACCAGAATCATATTGTAAGTGTTTTTTCCCACCTTAGTGTGTTAACTTCCTCCCCTTAAAGGGATGTTGCAACTCACACATCAGCCATTCTTTGCATGTTTGGTTTGAGACACGTGATGTGTCTAGTCTGGTTTAACAATCCATGCACTAATGTAATGGGCTTCCTAGGGAATGCCAAGTGGCCACGTTGTGGGAGGGGCCCTTACTGCTTTGCCACGTTTCTTGGATTACCATATGTGTTCTTAATCATAAACTATGCATAGTTGTGTGTATTAATCGCTGTTTTTCTTCCAAACCAGACCAGCATCATCCCTCAGCTAGTGGGGACTCCTCTGCCATGTTACCGCGTCCGTCTTCTTCCGCGCTGCATAGGACCCAGGATCCGATGTCTACGGTAAGTGTATTTTGAGGGTGTTGTGTATGCATGTAGCTTGCCATGTTTGGCTTGTGTGGTTTTTATAGGTATTCCACACACTGAACCTGTTTTTTTTTACATGTCCCCAACAGAGCCACACACTGATGGAGCAAATCCAGGAGCAGGAGGAAGATGGAAGCTTCATAGGAGATTCTGAAGATCTTCCCCTGGGACAGAATCTGCAACTGTCCCAAAATGTGTCTCCGCCAAATCCACAGCAGCAGAGTGAAGCTGGCTGCATGCTGCCTGCACATCGTGGGCAGCATGCAGAGACTGACCCTCCAGTCCCCAGTTTCAGATCTGCTGCTGAGGATTTGGCGAGCAGACCTGTGGCTGTTGGGGGTCCTCGAGCCACATCATCTGCACGCCCCACAACCCGGGGAATTGGGCGGCGTACTCAGCAACGTCGCCCAGTTTCCCAGGGGAGGGGCGTGCAGATGATGGAGTCAGCATGGCACCATGAGAGGCGCCTTTTTCGCCGCCAAAACCAACAAAATCAGGAGCATATTAGGGGCCAATTAGAGTCCCTAAATACTACCTTCAGTGCCGTGCTGACTGAATTGAGGACCCATAACAGCCACATGGCCAACTTGACTTCAGAAATTAGGTCAGGCATGGCCGAAATGCACACTAACCAAAGACACATTTTGGAACAGTTGCAGATTCTGAATGCCACACAGGCCCATGTTATGGCCCCCCCCCCACCAAGGGCCACAACCTGGGTTCTATGGGCATCACACATATTAAGGTGTGTTAGGCATGAATCTGGTCCATATCTTTGCAAAACCTACCCACTGGATTGACTTGTCTGGTGAGGGCTAAAAATCACACATTTTGCGCTGTTCTTGCTCGGTTGCTTTTGATTATCCACCATATAGCTCATTCAAGGCCTGAGGTAGCCCAGTAGCCAATGCCAGAGTCCCAGACTCAGTGAATCGGCCACTTAAGGTGTTGCGCGCCTGCCCTGGCCACAATAACATTTGTGGTGGCTCCTCATGTTTGGCGGCATGATTGGGTGACATTCTGGCCTCAACATCAAAGACCTTGGACCCTGGCTGTGATTGTACTGGATTTGGATTGGGACTGGGTGTTCTTGTTTGGGTGGCCCACTGACTTACAGGTGTAGATGTGGCATAGCTAGGATTGCTTTCAACCTGTGTCGGTGGAAAATGTGGGCAAGCAGGAGAGGGATTCATTTTGTGCTATTTATTTTGTGTACAAATGTATTGAACATAATTGCATGTACAGGTGTGGTCCCAAAGTATGTGAGGGGCACTCACCTCCGATTCTGTTTGTCTCACATATACCTTTTACTAAGTAGTAAACATTTTGTTTTGAACAAGCTCATGTGTGTGGTGTTTTGATATAGAAATATGAGTTCAAGTTGGGACGAAAACAAACAAGAACCAAGGTCTCCAAATAAATACTCCAACATATTTTATTTTTTGGGTTGCACAAATTCATTATTGTTTACTTCATAATGAAATTAAACATAGCCAAAATTAAAAAAAAATTAAAAAAAACTAAAAACTAAATTAGGAAAAATGTGTGGCTATTAAATTTGCCCGCACGGCTTGCCCAGACGCACTTGGCTGGCCCACATAGGCGTCGTCTGCCTCATCGGAGGGTGGAGAGGGTGGGCAATCCAGATATCGGGGGACCCTTTGCATAATGGCTAAATTATGGAGCGCGGCACATGCCATTATAATGTCAATGACCTTTTTCGGGTCATACTGCAGGGAGCCCCCAGTGTGGTCCAAGCACCGAAACCGGGTCTTGAGGAGTCCAAAGGCCCTCTCCACCACTGCCCTGGTCTTTCGATGTGCACGGTTATAGGCCTCTTGTGCTGGAGTTTGTGGCCGGAGGACCGGAGTCATGAGCCACGGCAGTAGTGGATAGCCCAAATCTCCTAAATAAGCCCAAAAAAAACAAAAAAATTAATAACAGGAAATCATACATTGCCACGCAACATTACTACTGCAATAAAAATAAAAGAGGTATGTGACATTGTCACACAAACATGAGCATACAGATTGCAGATGCTAAAACAAGAATTAAACATATGTGATAGATGTGGGTCAAAAGTAGGCAAATAATACTGGGGATGGTGGGCAATCAGGCAGACTGTTAGCAGATATTGTTTCCTGCCTGTGCTGCAGAACAATGTAGTATGGTCTAACTTGACCTGCCCCTTTAGAATTCTTGCCTTACTCCCAAACCGGTGTAAGCCTGCCCCTGCACTTTATCCCGCTCACCTCTACTCAGTAAGTTAAATGCATGTAAGCAAAGATGGCGCTGACTCTCTGGTAAAGTCAATTACAGATTTCGAAAGAAAATGGTTTCGAAGGCTGTTTCAGACTTGGCCTCACATTACACTTATTAATTAAAACAATGCAGGCAAAACAATTTTGCAGCAAATGGAGTTTGTCTAAGCTAATGGTTACAGTGTGCTTACACATGTTCACAAGGTGAGGGGCAAGGCAGCGTTTCTGAAAGGTAAATCCAACATAAAACTTGCCCATACATATACAATCCAAAGCGATAATTTGAGCCAACTTACCAAGGAGCCATGCACCCGCAAATTCCCCTGACTCAAACCGGCGGAATAATCCAGATCTGCGCAGGATATACGCATCATGGGCTGAGCCAGGGTAGCCTGCCAGGACGCTCAGAAAGCGCAGGTCCTGGGCCACCACCGCTTGCACATTCAGCGAATGGCCCATTTTGCGATTTCTGGTGAAAAAGGAAACAGAAACCACCCAAAAATTACGTTTAGTAAACAAATCCAACGCACACTTCAAACAGCCTATGTCAAAATGTAACATGTAAAAGAAGAACAATGTTTAAGCCTTGACAGTCTTACTTGTTCTATTAAAAGGACACTTACAAATGTTTTACTTTGAAATAACTAACTTTGGGACTAATTTATAAATAAGGGCCGTTGGTGCACATACACTCTTGGCAAGGAGGGAGCATTAGCAAGGAGGGAGTGATTGCAATGAGTGAAGATGTAAAATCTGAGTGTATATTAACCTAGAGGGACTAAACAAAAGGAGGGACTATTGGCAATGAAAGTTACTACAAATGGCGAGATTAGTCACAAGGAAGCTTTTCAGGAAAGGAGGGACTATTGCCAATGAAAGTTACTACAAATGGCGAGATTAGTCACAAGGAAGCTTTTCTGGAAAGGAGGGACTATTGGCAATGAAAGTTACTACAAATGGCGAGATTAGTCACAAGGAAACTTTTCTGGAAAGGAGGGACTATTGGCAATGAAAGTTACTACAAATGGCGAGATTAGTCACAAGGAAGCTTTTCTGGAAAGGAGGGACTATTGGCAATGAAAGTTACTACAAATGGCGAGATTAGTCACAAGGAAACTTTTCTGGAAAGGAGGGACTATTGGCAATGAAAGTTACTACAAATGGCGAGATTAGTCACAAGGAAGCTTTTCGGGAAAGGAGGGACTATTGCCAATGAACCAAACGAATAATGTGATTGAGCAAAGGAGGGACACACAAATATTTAGAGACAATGGAAGCCAAAACTTGCCTGTATATATACTCGTCGCTTGACGGAGGGACGAGGGCAACGTGGGTGCAGTCAATAGCACCCATGACATTGGGCATGTCGGCGATATTAAAAAATGCCAGCTTAATGGCGTTTCTGGCTACCATATCCTCAGGGAAACAAATATATTTCCGAGTTATGGTAGCCATGCCTTCCAAAAATTGGGATAGCGCGCGGCTCAGCGTAGGCTGTGAAATCCCCACGGAGAGGGCACCCAGCCTCTGGAACGAGCCGTTCGCCAAAAATTGCAGGCAGCCAAGCATCTTGGTCATACCTGAAATTGCTTGCCCCTTCCTTGTGGTGCGGGCTAACCATGGCCGCAGCTCACTATATAATTTATGGAGGGAAGCGCGATTAAGCCTGGTCAGCTCGAACAGCTCAGTGTCATGCATGCTATTGATGTCCATGCGTCGCCGCCGGTGCAATCTGGTCTGTGCCCTCCGGACGATCTCAATGCCCATGAGTTGCAGATCCTCATGCTCCTCAAAGGCAGTAGCCTCGTCCATGGCTGGCTCGCGCTCCCGTAGTCAAAAAGGTGCCGGGAATGTTTTTGCCCTGAAACGAATTTATGAGGTGTGGGACCATCGGCAATCAGCTCTCTGAATTAATCGCAAGCCCATTGCAATAACGAAAAAATTCTGAACGGACGAAACATTTCCGATTTGGTGGGAAAAAGCTCCCGAAGTAACGAAAATCTTCCGATTTTGGCACCATTATCGAAAGAGCATATACGCATGTTCTCGAACGTTCGTGCGAGTGGAAAATATACGAAAAAAAGCAAAAAAATGACAAACACCCACCAAAACTTTCACAGACAGCTACGGAAGTCCGGACGAATGTTTCTTTGAATCGAGCCTATTGTCTTAACTTCCTATTGTCCTGCCCCTGCTAATTCCAAGGAACGGAACCTTCATTCTCTGGATGTGGTCAGGGAGCTCAAGTATTATTTGGTCGCCACTGAGCCTTTTAGGAAGTCTGATTGTCTTTTTGTTCTTCCTTACGGTCCTAGGAAGGGCTTGCCTCCGGCTAAATCTACTATCAGCAAGTGGATTAGACAGGCGGTGGTGCGTGATTATTCTGCCAAAGGGAAGGAACCTCCCTTCCGTGTTACTGCTCATTCTACTAGGGCTATTGGTGCCTCTTGGGCGCTTCTGTTCATACTTTTTCTACGTTTTACAAGGTTGATGTTAGGGCCTCAGTGGATGCTGTTTTTGGCCGCAAGGTGCTTCTGGCGGTAGTGGTCTGAACTGCTTGTCGTTACTACTTGAGGGCACTGCTATTGGATGTCCCAGAAGTAATGACTGAATGAAACAGGCCGTGCTGTACACTTGGAAAAATACAATTCTGTGATTACTCACCTGTAGAATTGATTTTACTGTGTACAGCATGGCCTGTTTCATCCCTCCCTTGTTATCGTTGCCCTTGGTTGCCTCTTTATGGTGATTGGTTCAAGTTAGCCTTTCTAGGCTGTGTATTCTTTGCTCATGGTTTATCTCCCGGATTCTTGCATAACTGCTTTTCAACACTTGGGGTCTATTTGTGATTCCTGAATTTTTATGGGGCCGGGAGGAGCCACAAGTCTGCTGCAGTCAACTGCGCCACCTTGTGGCGGAATACCCAGAAGTAATGATTGAATGAAACAGGCTGCGCTGTACACAGTAAAATCAATTCTACAGGTGAGTAATCACAGAATTGTATTTCTTCTGGTCCTCTGTCAGAGTCAGACACTTCCTCCTTACTAGAGTCCACCTCCCATTCAGAGCAATAGGTATCTCCCAAGAAGGGCACACCATCTGACTCGGGAGTCTCCTGTACAGCTGATCCTATAAGATTGAGTGAAGTCACTAGGTTCTCCAAGCAAGATAGCCAGACCACTACATACAATGCTGGTCCCAGGGACAGACTGTAAGTCATTGGAGTCCCCTGACCTGAGGATTCGGACCCGGATAGGTGGCTGCAGGGCAGTAGTGCATACTGCACACAGGGCCCCCTTTCCCACCACACAGATGGTTCTGGCACATAGAACAAATTGCAGCTCTGCTTTAGACATTGTGAAGTCCACAAACAGACTTGGCAGTAGTAGTCAGAATCTCTATGGGACTACCCCTAGTTAACCTCCCTTCAAGCTCACCCTGGGACTTAGTGCCCCAAAAGATCCACAGAAAGACTATCTAGGTCCTCTGCCGGCTAAAAGTAACCACACAACAAACAGGTTTCCGGTTCCCCAATCTACAACATAACACAACACATATCAGTAAGATAATACAGCAACACCAATCGATCTGCTTTAATTAAATACTCCTGTTCATCTGTGACGTCTACCTAATCCAGTGATTAAAAAAACAGAATTATACAGAAGTTTTCTATGAGAGAAACTTTTTTAATAGGCTTTGTGGACCATTTTTAGTATTCATTAATTCGTATCAAAAACCTCAGTGATCAAGGTTGCTGCTAGACCATGGCACTACTTAGGACGTAAGCTGAAGGTGGATAAGCCAAGAGTTTGGTTCATAGCGAGTGGTCTGCCACTTCACCTCACCCTGCACCCCAGCCGGTTCAACCTGATGCTGGATCCAATGCAAATGTTTAGTGGGAACCTAAGGTGCCTAATGGTTACATAGGCAAAGATATAATGCCCCCAAGCTGATCCCTGCAATTCAGGTCAGAGTCTTTCCTTTATTGCATCACATTCTCTATAAACGGACATTATATTGTGACCAGGGTTCCCTGGAAAGGATGGGGGGAGCTGGGATGATTTTTAGATTTGCTTAAACTTTCGCTTTCAGGTGTATATAACCAAAATGGACATTTGCCTGTGCCGATATGACAGTGTTACCCTCTGCAGCTCACACATGGCTCTCCTCCAAGGAATTGATTAACCTCCTGTATAAAATAAAGCCTCACACAAATGTATTACATTTGAAAGGTACAAGGTACCAACAATTCCAACATTTTCTTAAAAAAACTTAAATTAGAAATGGAATCAGAAGCCATTTCAGCTTTCACTGCAAACCACAGCTTAGGAGCCTCCTGCACTAACCGCCACCACACTGGGTCCAAAATATAATCAGCAGTAATGGCTTACAGCCATTTGTAAAGATGGTCTTAATAAGACGTGTTCTGATCCTTTTATGTTGGATATCTGGACAAGTGTTGTCCAAAAATCCCAAGGCTGGAACTGAAAGGCAGGACCCATTGTGACCAGCGCCTCCTGCAAACAATAAGAAAATGTTAATGAGTGACACAACAAAAGGTTTATTAACCATACTACAGCAATAAAGATGCAATGTTACACCCCACCCATGCCATCCCTCCCTCTGTTTTCTTTCTTCCCTTAGTCCTCCTGAGCCCTTACCCACAGAAGCAATTCTGCCTCAGCACCTTAAAGGAGCCCCACTGTCTGGCATCTCCTCAACATCCAGATTATATTCTACCCTTAACCCTTACTTCTCCCCTCATCACAAGCTTTTTATAAAATCACAAGCCATCACCCCCCAAAAATGCTTGAATACTGTCCTACCACAGCACTTTAGTCCTTTTAGTGCATTTGATTGTAAGTTATTTCAGAGCAGGGCACATTATGTTTTGTTAGCTATGCTCCTCTCACCTGAAATCTTCTTGCATGTACATGGCACATCCCTAGTTAAGGCATTTCCTTAGTAAATTGCCATGGCATAGGAAGGTGCTGTACAACTTAATATTAAATAAAGTGGATCTGTTGTGTTTAATGTCCGGCTCTTCTGCAAAGTAGCTGAGTTGTGCATCGCAGTCTGGAATCTGCCGGCTGGCTACCATTGTTTATAAAAAGCTTCTCAGACAATAAAATGCTTTTCAGCCCTTGGCACTTCCATCCCTGGCAGAATTCCGGAGATTCGGGGGCCGATTCCTTGTCAGTCCAGATCACAATCATCTCTTTGTTGTAGCTGGAAAGAGCCACCGGCGGCAATTACTCCAGTAGGCTTGAGGAGCTGACCTCCCCCTCATCCACTCCTAGAGAACATATGCTACACCCTTGCAGTGCGGCCCTTGCGCTAACCCCTGACATAGGACAATGATCTGGAGTCACCCCGCAGAAACCTTGCCCCTCCAACTGCACTATTATCTTTTCCTTCATGTAATAGCGCCCCACTACCTCATGCATTCTAAAAGAAAAAATGGCGTCTGGCGCAGTTTCGGAATGTTCTTGCTCATCACAATATATTACACTCATTGGAAAATGATGCTGCCATTAACACCTCAGAACTTCGACTGTACAAATAAAAGGAATTCCACAGAAATTCACCAAGAAAACATTTTGCTGCCTGGAGTTGGTCTAAGTTTTAACTTCAATGTTAAACCTAATGCTTAAATGTAACTTAAACACACTTAATCTGAACAGGGTGGCCGCCATCTTGGAAAACTAGCTTCCCTGCCCAACCCATCCAGGGGGCGGCGTGGAAAGTTGCAGCTGCCTGCACTTTCAGATAGGTCTATTATTTTTGGGCACAGCAGCGGCATTCCAGGGCACATGGCTGCATCATTATGAGGTCAGAGCTGTTTGGAGCACACAGGATGCATACTCCCTCTTCCTAGGGTATAAACAGGAAGTCCGCACAGAATCCAGGCCAGGGACCTTTCTTCTGAAATTGTGGGATATGTCCCATGCCGGGTAAGAGACTCTAAATGTCTAGTGGAGGCAGCAGCTAGAGACTCGGCAGTGGACCCACTTGAGGCCATTAGGATCATCGTCAGGGAGGAGATGGAGACTCTTTCCTTAGTCAACAACAACAGTCAACATCCGCTGCAACATTGGAGCAGGCACAAGCTGCCCCAGTTGCTCAGATAGAAGCTGAAGGGGAAGAAGAGTGTAATCTCAAATTAGGATTTAGGTATGTTTTAGTGGAACCCTATGTTACAGCAGTTAGGCCCTGCAATGGCAAGACCAGGAGGATGATATAAAAGAATCAAAATATTATCCTCACCTGAGCAAAACATCTTTAACCTTATGATCTTTAGCCTTCCATTATTCAAGGAAATAAAACGCATATTCAAACAGGAATGGGCTACGGCTGAGAAGAAACAGTCTCTTCGCAATAGAACGACTAACCTTACCCAATAAATAACAAAGATATCAAGAGGTTAGAAAACAATCCTGCAATCCTCAGGCTGGCAAGGCACTTAACTTTGCCTCTTAGTACATAAATTGTCACCATTAAAAAATGGCAGCATCCCTCCCTAGTGCAGCTAGTTATTTCCATTAGTATGATGCCACAGAGGTGCCAGGAAATCTGAAAATTGTATACTTACCTTTCTATAATTTTCCTTTCCTGGCGCATACTGGTGAGCCATAGTGGAACGATAAGTGGTAAACTGTAGTGCAGAGATAAGTAATAAAACTCTGGTGACCGGTAGTACAGAGATTTCTAATACATTTGTTAAGAACAGCAGTGCAAGAGATACTGTATATAAACCAGTTGTGACCAGTAGTAGCTATATAATAAATCAGTCGTGAATAGTAGGAAAGAGATATATAATAAATCAATGGTGACTAAGTAGAGTAGTAGAATAGAGAAATATATTAAACCAGTTGTAAGTAGTGAAAATATATGATAAAGCAGTGATGACCATTAGTAAAGATAAATATAATAAATCGGTGGTGAGTGATAATAGATAATTATATAATAATCTGTGGTTACCAGTAGAAAAAAGATAAATAATAAACCAGTGGTGACCAGATATATGAAAAAAATTGTGGTGACTGGTAGTTGAGAGATATGTAATAAACCGATCATGTCTGGTAGATTATAACAATTTTTTGGTGAGTGTTAGTGGAGATATACATCAAATAAGTAGTGGTCAGCAGAAAAGAGAAATAATAAATAAGTGGTGAGCGGTGGTGGAGAGATGTATATTAAACCACTGGTGATGCACTTCTTCCTCTTACCAGCATGTGCGTATATGTGTATTCTTATTTGAGCATGCGCAACCACCAATGTGAAAACATTAGGGGTGTGAATTGCAAGAATCTGGCGATACGATACGTATGACGAAACTATATATCCCGATTCTGTCTCAAAGACGATAATTTTTATTTTTTTTTAATTACATTTTATTTTTAATTTAAAAAATGACGTCATTTTTTGGGGCAACTTTAAGGGTTAAAAAAAACCTTAAAAATCCCCCCCAAGAAATGGCGTAAGGTCCCCCTTACCCAGCATAATCAGCTATAGGGGCTTGTAGAACAGGTCACTGGCCCTGTGGGCTACAAGCCGGCATAGCCTATGGCCATGGGCTCTTCTGCCCTCCCCCGAGCTTTGGGGAGGCAGGAAATGAGGGGGGCTCGGGGTTAATAGTAAGTCACCTGCTAGCCCAGGCCCTTGTGAACTGGTATACGGGTCTCATAGATCCCTTACCCGTTCACAAAGGGTTAACAGACAATAAAAACACCACACACAGAAAAAAATGCCTTTAAAAAAATAAATAAATAAAACATTTTCTTTATGAATGATTCCCACCTCCCCTAGAAGGGACTATGCTCATCTTACCAGTGGTGCACATCCCCTGGGCAGCCGAGTCTGCATCTGAAGTGGTGGCAAGCAGTAGAGAGATATCTAATTACTCAATTGTGTACAGAAGTGGAAAGATATAAAAAGAAATCAGTGGTGGCCAGTATTGAAAATATATATTATAAACCAATGGTGACCAGTAGAGAACAGATATATAATAAATTAGTGGTGACTGGTAATGGAAATATATAAACCTAAAATATCTGGGAGTGAAGAGCTATATAATAAAATAATGGTAACCAGTTGTGGATAAATATATTAAAAAAATCAGTGGTGATCGGTAGTAGAGAGATGTATATAATAAACCAGTGGTGACAAGTAGTGAAGAGATACAGTAAATAATAACACCAGCAGTGAGCAGTAATGCAGAGATATATGGAAAAAACAGTGGTGCGTGGTAATAGAGCAAAGGAGTGATCATTAGTGGGGAGATATATAAATTGTGGTGAGTGCTAGTGAGGGATGCATCAATGTAAAGTTACACCAGCTTATATAGTGTCAGGTGTTTGTGAGTGGTAAAAAACTTTGGAGTGCAGATTAGAAGCCCCTGCCTGGATTTCCTGCTAGGACTGCCCTCTTGTAATGATGCTCCCTCAGTTTCCTGCCAGCTGACGTCGGTACACCTGTTCCAAGCCACTGGCAAAGGAACAGAGCATTCAGTGCCCCTTTCCACTGGCAGATTCCAATAATTGGGGCGAGACATAAATATGGATGTTTGGTATGCTGATAGAAGCTTCCAATTAAAATAAAATGTGTCATTTTCCGGGAAGAGCAGCAAGTTCTTCGCCTGTACGAATTCAGTATTTAACCTGACAGGATATATTCCTGGAGCGGAGGCGGATGTCCCGTAAAATACATGTCATCTGTAAATAAGGTGTCATGGACACACATTATCCGGTAGAAATTCTCAGGATCCTTCGCTTTTAAATGAGCAAAACAATTGCCACTATGTTACATGTGTGGGTTTAGCAAGATAAATAGTTAGGCTTTCTGACACCCGTGGCAAAGATTTGAAATGGTGCCCCCCACCTGTGCTCAGGCCCCCCTGACCTGAAGCACCTGGGGCTCATGCCCCCTTCCCCCTAGCTATGCCCCTGGGTTTAGCCTACTGGAATGTTCTGGTGACTTGATATAATTGGTCCTAAGGAAGGTTAGTGGGTGGGATTATAACCTATTAGAGGAGTAACGCTCTTCAAGAGTCAGACAGTGTGCAGGCACAGAAAACAGAGAGAACCTACAGTACTAAAGTATCCATTTACATTTCATAGTCCCGTTCATTCCAAAACATGGAGTCTGTCTCACTTGGGAAATGTTTGAATTGTGCATCAGGCATCCACTTCACAGGCATAGTGTAAGTCCCTGTCCAGGTAAGAAAACATAACAATTGATACTCGCTATTTGTCTCTGCAGCACTTTGTCCAGTCCTGGAGTACATACTGATGCCCCCAGCCCCCAAAAATGAACAAGAAGAGAGTCAGCAGATACTGACAGCCCTAGTAAAAATGGAAACACACACTCCTGCTGCATCACAATGTGGCCTTGCTCTACTGCTCCAGGCCTGCTTCCATGATTCTTTTCTCTCCAACAGAATAGTGTGGCTGCATTGCTATGACGAAGAGTCATCGTGGCCTGCAAAAGGGAGAAGAGCGTCAAAAGAGCAGCATCATCTGATCAGATATTGAGCAGTGCACCTTCTGTGCTTAAAGCGGTCCTTCACTCTGAATAAGAGTCTATCTTATATGTTTCCCACACCCTGTACATACAGATTGTCAACATTAAAAATCATCCTAACTGCATCTACTGCATGTTATGAGCCTTTAAACATCCAAGATGGCGGCTTATGGAAGCCGCCATCTTATCAGGCAGCCTGCAAACAGGAAGTGCCTCCTGACTGTGCTGCTCTGCATTCTGGGACTGCTGACCTTTACCTGACCTCAGCTCTGCTCTGTCTGAGCAAAGCACAGCTATAACCCGCCCCCCTGTACCTTATCCCACTCTCCTCAGTAAGTGTGATGCGAAGATGCCGGCGCCCGTATCCTAAATTCCTGAACAGAGTTGCAGCCCAGTGGGGGAAAGAATAATAAGTTAGTGACTAAAAACGTAAAATACATTAATTTTAGATGCTGGGGAATCGTTTTTTAAGAGTTTGGGCTTTTCATTAAATCACGCTGAAGGTCGGGTTTAAGCTCTGATTGGATGACAGAGGCCACAATCAAGGCATAAGGGGCGGCCTATTTACACTAAAGCACAGGGGCTACATTGAAGCAGTCTCTGCATTTTTGTGGCATCCTGATTCACCACATCCTGGTGAAGGTAGGTAATTTAGCTGGCAGGATTCTTTTGACTGCATTGGTAGTCAAATGAAGGGTTAAAGAGCATGTAAATTGACTTCCTCAAATCCTTGCAGCAATTGAGAATCCTGATTTCTGATGCCCCCACCGTGCCTCCCTACCTGGCAAAGCCCAATACCTTTCACATTCCCTTTTCAACTGTGAGCCTGTTGGCTAGGCAAACCTGAATGGTCACCAGTGGTCATGTGATTGCTTGCTATTAAGGACATGCAGACATATTATTGGCTGCCCCTTATTGGTATTAGGGATGTGAAACAGGTACGCCAATGCTGCAAAGTCTCAGGGAGTAAAGTCTTTATATATTTTTTTTTCATATTTACTTCCTCTTTTTTTAGTAATCCAAATGTCAAAATGACTTTTAGTATACATGCCTTACGGTTCTTTTTATTTATACTTCACTTTCACATAGGAAGTGATAGGGTTATATTCTCCTATTGTTAGGAGGGTCAGACTGCACTAGAAGAGTTAACTCAAAACACCTCCTTGATGGCTCCTCCCTCAGTGAGGAAAATAGAAATTTGAAATGCATATGATCACTGCTTCTCATAAGGGTGTTGGTCCAGTTTAAGATCAATCGCAGCCAGATTCTGAGGCACCGACATTGTAGGGGATGCATTCTCAACATCAGACTCTAATCAAACCAGTTGCCTCCGATTCACATGTCTATAAAAGGAATATCATGGTCTTCAAAGTTCAAAACCTATGATATCTCAGAGCACCGTGCATGTCTAAAGCACAGTAAATGCTCCGCAGGTGAGACACGGGGGGCTGTGTGGCTCCTTCAACAAACCTGCAGTATGTTCCTTTGCATGTCTTGATACATGCATTGCTTGTCATGCTGCATGCCCTACTTAGTGTCCCATATTGTGTCCAAGGCTAGGAAGAAGTAGACTAGGCCGCTATAGGGAAGTGACCTCTGATAGTGGCACAGAGCTAACAGAAATGGCATTCCCAACATTGCCTTTACCTTTACGCCCTTGGTTTGTTTCTTCCTGCCTGTCAGAATGCCTTTGCACATGCATGCATTCATGTGGAAGCGTTGATGCCATTCTATCTGGCAGCCTGTATCCGGGACCCTATTCCAGCAGGAAGCCAGATTCCAGGAATTCTCACTCCTGTGTTGATGTTTAATAGGAGCAACCTGACACTATCACAGTGCTGATTGATAATGCACCCAAGCTGTCTGCTCTGGCTCTTGTTCCCCAGACTTGTGCTCTGGATCTTACACCCCAAAAATGTGTTCTGGATCTTTCACCAAAGCATTGTGCCCTGGATCTTGCACCACAGCCACGTGCTCCAGATCTTGCGCCCCAGTTGCATTCTCCGGATCTTGCACCCCTGTTGCGTGCTCCAGATCCTGCATTCCTGCCGCGAGCTCTGGATTCTGCACCCCAGTCATGTGTTCTGGATCCTGCACCCCAGTCGTATGCTCCGGATCTTGCACCCCTGTTGCGTGTTCCGGATCCTGCATTCCAGCCATGAGCTCTGGATTCTGCACCCCAGTCATGTGTTCCGGATCCTGCACCCCAGCCGTGTGCTCCGGATCCTGCACCCCAGCTGTGTGCTCCAGAGCCTGCACCCCAGTCATGTGTGCCGGATCCTGCACCCCAGCCGTGATTTCCGGTTCTTGTACCCCAGCCACATGCTCTGACACTTGCACCCAGATATGTCCTTAGTCTGAATCCTATTTCAGCAGGCAGCTAGCTTCTGGGAATTCTTACACTCGTGTTGATGTTTAAAAGAAGCAACCTGATATAATTACAATGCTGCTTGATTGTCAGTGATTCAGAGACCTTCAGCCATCCTTGTATCCTGCTATTACCTGAGTATTTCCGGTCTCTTGCCATCCCCTGTGTTCTGACCCAGCTTCCTTGATTATTCCTTGGACTGTCTACCTGTTGTGACCGAGCTCTCCTCTGGCCTATGAACCTTTTCTGCCTGCAACAACCATTGGCCAGTTACTCGATTTAAAACTGTGTTTGTTAATTTTTTACCTCAGTTTGTTTTATAGACTACGATGCTCACCATTCCAGACACTGTTTTAACTCAGCCTACAGAGGGCTTCCTCTGTCAGTACTCACTCACCCTGCCAGACAGTGCCCTGCCTACAGAGCACTGTCACCTCTGCCTGATCAAAATATTAATAATCAGCCAAGGGTATCCACCCCCTCCCCACTTGACTACTGAAGCAGAGCTCAGGGTCGGGCACTGACTATGGCAGATGAAAACCTATAGACGGCATAAAAAGAAGTGTAAATGGGGACCCAAGTACACACATATGGCCCTGAAGTGATCCCCTCTCCATTAGGCTGCTGCATGTAGACTCCAGCACTGGTGGCAGGAAGACAGGCAGTGTGAGAAGGCTGAAAAGAAGGCCGTTGAGTGAGGAGAGTGGGAACCAACCCGCTCATTTCCCCGGCCTCTTATCTGATAGGCGGAACGGGAGGAGTGGATTGGCTGAAGTGGCTGTGAGAGGCCCAAAAGAGATTACCTGGTGCTGTGCCGAGTGCAAGCCGTCCTCAGCTACTGCCTCCACCTGCACCAGCTGGTGCCGGCTAGAGGAAGAATTACCCACTTGCCCTGCTAAAATTCTATGATGACAGAGGAAATATTATGGGATCTGAGCTCAAAGTCCCGCACTATCGTCTCCTTCCATGTAGGTGAGCCCATGAGCCAGCTAGGAGATGAGGAATGAGCCCAGGAGCTATAGTGAAATGACTATTATCAATGGAAAAAACTGGTGAAGCATACCCACACACAAAAACAAGTTCTCGCCCAAAAATCCCTGTAAAACATACTCCCTGAATATCAAGAGTTTACACTTTTGGAGTGAATTTCCGCGTGAGTACTCGCACAAAACGAAAATTCTCTCCCAAAAAAGTGTGTGAACAAACCATAATCTAAACATACAAAAATTCAACTCTGTGAAGTACTCACCTGTAGAGTTGGTATTATATGCAGACAGCACGTCCTGCTCCAGACATAGTCCTTACATGTGGGTATACCTCCGCCTTCAGCGCTGTGCACTGCAGAATCATGAAGAAAACAAGCTCCTCCCGGCCCTACATATACCGAGGGACCTCCCACAAATCCCCAGCATTGAAAAGCAGTGAGAGAAGAAGCCAGGAGGAAAACAACCACCCAGAGACTGGCAATAATATCCAAGATAATAATCACCACACAGGGGATCCAGAGCAAAGTGAATCAGGGTGGGGTGGAGCAGGACGTGCTGTCTGCATATAATACCAACTCTACAGGTGAGTACTTCACAGAGTTGTATTATTCTAAGCAGACAGCACGTCCTGCTCCAGACATAGTCCTTACAGGTGGGACATCCAATAGCAGTGTCCATAAGTAGGGTGGGATCCCCATGAAAAAGGGCACAGCCAAAACAGCACTATCGCCTGTAACCTTGCTACCAGGAGCAACAACAGCAAAGCTCTAACTAAACTTATGAAGCCTTGCAAGGCTAATGAAACGCGAGCAGAGAACTAGTCAGCCTGCTCAACAACCAAGTGCATAAGGCCCAAGCCAAGCACCGGTGGAAGAAATCCAAACCAAGAGAGAAGAATGAATCTCCCTTAACAAACAGGCCAGAGTAACAGCCTAACCATGCTACTAACGATAACAGGGTAGCCATGGCAACCATAGAACCTTTCCCGTCAGGGAATACTAACCCTGGTCTCGGCGAGACCAATGTAATACTGAACACGAGCTAACAAGGCTCCTCAAGAGCCAACATGATAATCAGGAGCTCAGAAGGGCAACCAGCCAAGCAAGACCAATCCAACAGGCTCCCATACTCATAAGAGTAACGAGATCCTGCTGCAAGGAGGATGGTGACGTCTATAAGCCCAACGGGCCTAGCCCCAACCCTGGACAGGAAGCAGTCCAGAGGTTCCCAACGCCTATTGAGGGATACAGATCCCTTTTAAGCTCAGAGTAAGCAGAACCCCAGTCCAAAGACCATAGGTTCTGGAATAGAGAAGAATAACAACCCTCCGCCTGGACTCAAGCTTGGTGCAAGGCGGACACATCCTCACCCGACGGTGTACAGATATAAAGAGCTGTAAAAAATATAAAAAGGATTAGGCTAAGAAGGCCGTCTCCTATGGCACGCCCCAGACTGAGGCACCCGCCCCGAAGGAGTCATCTGAGGCAGGGAACAGTTCAGACAAGAACCTGAATAAGACCCAGGGAAACCCTAGGCAGGGCAACAGGATAAGCAACCCCCCCAAGGGAGCTTAAAATTCTCTGGGGAATGCGCCTGAGCCACCCCTGAGGAAAGCTCAACGCCGAAGCTTGAAACTAGTCTCTACCGAGGACAAACAGGGCGAGCCCTGGAACCTCTCAAGGAACTGAGTTGGGAGACCAACTCCAGCCATGCCATAAGAACTCTAGTACCCATGGGTAAGGCCTCATTCCATAGGGAATAGAGAGCTAGTCCCAGCCATCCAACTAGGACGCCAACTCCCAACATAGCTGTTAGAAGGAGAGAAGAATAAAAAAGGGAGGGATCTAGACCCAACCCTCCAAAAGGAAGAGACACCCAGAGGGAACATTTCTGATAGGGTGAATAACGATCGTCCAAACCCTGTGAAGGGAATGATGTAGTAAGGAGCCTAACCAGGCATAACAGCCCACATGAGAGGGCTCACAGTACAACTGTCTCCAGCAGAAAATGCGAACCAAACCACATAGGGCCACTCATGGCCCCCAGTGCAACAGTTCACCCTTGCCACAGCAAGCCTGTGCAGAACCCCACCTAGCAGGGTGTAAGAAGGGTCAGACAAAGGGTAGAATACCCGGGCCAAAGGCCAGACTAGGTCACCGTGACCAGGGCCAGAGAGTCCTGGGGCAATCCCCTAGGGCAACGAATTAGGACCTTAACCAGGACAGAGTCTCTGTAACAGTCACAGGGCCACAGCCCCAATCAGTAGGCTCATTGAGACACTAGGGAAGGCCCTCCCAGCCCAGTAGGACAACCAACGAGCCAATTACCAATGAAGTGCAAGGAGTGTAAAGAACCTCCACTGGATCAGAACCAGACCCTACAAGAAGGGTCAACCTGTTCCGAAACCTTCTCGGATAAAAGCTGGGACAGGCCACTGACCAGACAGGCCAAGAGTCCCCAAGAGACAAGGCCTAAGGGAAACAGACCAGCAAGCTAGGGCCCAACAAGGCACAATGTGATGACCTACCAATGGTATGAAAATGGGCCCCCCTAAAGGGGCCCCCCTTAGGTACCTCAGGGAATTTCATAAGGAATAGAACCCCTTTAGTGACCCTACCAGACCTGGTCCCCATGGCGACCATCTACAGGGATAGCAAGAAGGGAGTGATGTCCATCAACAACTTCCATGAGTAGACCAACCAGAAGGGAACCCCCGTAAAAACAGGGGGAACATACTGATCTATTTCCAAGGGTGTTGGAACCCCATCCAGGATAAGTAACCCAAGGTGTCGCAGGCCCCAGGGGCATCTGGGAAAAGTAACAGCCTTGGGCCGCCAGCAATAGGCCCACCAGCCGCAAGGTGAATGTAATGAGATTACACAGAGGGCAAGGCCCCTTCCATACCAAGGCACCCAAATCAGAAGGGAGGGTTGAACCAGGACCCATCTAAATGCCACCCCGTAGGGATAGTATGAACCAGATTACACCAAGTAATAGATGTGCCTGAGCACCAATCCAAAAGACTCCAAGAGAGCTCCAAGTCAAAGTAGAAACTAGTGCGGACAGCACCGGTGAATGAGCATGAAAGCGCTCCCATACTCGCCTTGGCGAGCCATCTGGGAACAGGGGAGGGGCCCCAGACAAGACCCTAATATAAAGAATGGTCCTGTAACACCTGCTGGAAAAAAGGACTAGGCGTCCAGAGGGAACAAGGGACCAAGGGGAAAAGGATCCTTGCAGGCATCAAGCGGTTCACCTGACAAGGGCGTCTGCGGCCCAACAGATGGATACCAAGTAGGCAGAGCCCGTGGAACCTAGATGCCCGGGCTAGACCGCCGGATCTGGGCAGACTGCGTCATCCCAGGGGAAGAGCAGAGTGAATGCAATTATCAGCCAAGGCCAACCTAAAAGAAGGCCCAGACCCTCCAGGCCAAACTCAACCTGTGTCCAATCACTAAAGGATACAACGGGGACTAGAATACCCCTGGCTAATTTTGAAGGGAACTGCCCAGAACACTCCATTCTTTAAAAAACCACGTCCAGGAAGGCCATCACCTGCCATCGCCCGAACGAAGCATGGCATCCTGCCATAAGAGCCAAGTGCTGTGGCGGGCGAGGGCGTCCCTTCATGCTTGTGAGGTTTTGGCAGACTTTGGTTTTGACCTGCCAGAGGTCCCAGGGCGATGCCTGCCTCCCCTGGAATGAGCTTCCACTCCAAAAAGTTGGAAGCACACTTCTGGTTCTCTTTTAACAGAAACATAAGGAGGGGGCGAGGGGTCCCTGCCCCTGGGCTGCCTGGCTGAGCGTCTGCGCGAGGGCGCCTTACCCTTTTTGCCAAAAAGGTCCAACCTGGCCCCGAATAAGCGACGTCCTCGAAAGGGAATGGCAGTAAGAACCTTTTTAGTGTCACTGTCAGCCCCCCACTGTCGCAGCCAAAGCAGTTGACGAATGGCCACCACAAGGGCTGAGGTTTTAGCACACATTTTGATGGTGTCATCCATAGCTGAGAGGATAAATCTCACAAAAACGTCACAATCTGACAGTGCATTGAAGACCTCACAAGGGAGATCCTCCGGCTGTTGGTCAATAATCTTCCTGATCAGCGTCCTGGCGGCCACCGAGGTAACAGCCGCAGCACAGACCAGGCGCAGAGCCGTCCCTACACTAGAGAAGGCATGGGAGGCCAATCTGTCCATGCGCCGGTCCTCGGCATCCTGAAGGGTGCGAGAGAGGGAAGCCGCCATGAAGGGAGGGTTAACAACCCCAATAATTGGAGCATCCACCTCTGGAGGAACTGACCATCGTTCAACCAAATCTTGGGGAAAGGGGTACTTCCAGTCCCAAACCTCCGGGACCCCTGTGAGTTTACAAGGGGATTCCCATTCCTTAGATATAAGATACTGGAAATGATCCTGATCCAAGAATTCCAGGCGCGGCGTCGCCGTGTGGAAACTCTCCCTCTTGGGCTTGGGAGACTCTCCCGGGGAAGAGATAGACAGCACTTCAAAAATCTTAATGAGTAACTCATCAGTTTCACACAGGCCCCAGGACTCCGGGCCAGAACCGTCGCGGTTCCAAGACAACTCATCCGAAGAACTGGACCCTGAGAACAGATCACCGTCCTCGGACTGATCCAGATCCTGCATAGCAGCAGGTTCTTCGGTTTCAGTGGAAGACCTATAGCTAGGTTGCGTCAGGGATCGTTTCTTCCCAGCGCCCAAGCGCTCTGCCAAGCCTGGCATAATATGCTCCGCGGTGGGAAGCTTGCGCGGCACTACTTGCTGGTCATCCCCGCTCGAGTGCGACTCATCAGGAGTGAGATTCAAGTCCGGGGAGACAGGTGTATTGAAGCGAGGTGCAGGTACAGGCAAGCCTGATTGCAGGGCCAGCGCTTGTTCAGCACACGGTCCGCAGACCAGTGCTCTGTCAGCGTGGGGTTGTCTACACATGGTACACAGCCGGTCTTGTCCCCGCAGGACCCCGGACACCAAATTCTGAGATGCCTCCATATGGTGATTAATCTAGGAAATATGCCGGAACGGATTTATGCTGTAAGCAACCCTGGATGCCCCAAAACGCGCTGGGAATGTGGGAGATTCTAATATGACCCCGTGAGATATATATATATCAGGCCGGGAGAAGCCACTGGAAGCTTGGCTTCTGAAAGACATAAGGGGAAAAGAGGGTGTCAGAGCCATGCGCAACACAAAAAGAAAATGAAACGAACGCCCGTGAGGGCACTTACATCAACCAAGGGAGAAGGAGGATCGTGACCACGCGCGCGCGGGAGACCGACAAAATGGCGCCAGCGAACCTCGAAGGGCGGGCCAGAGCTATAGGTGCCGCGGAACGCGCCAAACCAGACCACGGCCACCCCAGAGAGCGCGAAGCTCCGCGGAACAAGACAGGAAAAGAACAGAAATGACGCCATGGCGTCGTGAGACGGAGCCGCCTTACGCGCCAAGTCACATATTTTAAAGGCGCAGCGGCCAATCGTAAAAACAAAGTTTGAAGCGCGGCTCTGACCCCCGGAACCTATAGGGCTAAGGCAAGGCGTGTGATATGGCAAGATTAGGCCAACGTACACAGCCCCCCCTCTTTTTCCCCCCACTGACGGGGGGAACTAAGGACGAAGGTGACCCAGCACTCGGGGTTCACCACTAAATGGGGCGTGGGGCAAGGTGCGGGAGGGGCATCCACTATGAGGCTCACCATTAGCCTAAACCGCCTACCCCATGGAGGGGGATTGCGGTGGAGCATGGCTCCGTAAGCACACTAGGTGCTGCCTACCTTCACCCGACCAACGCAGCCCAGGCTGGGAGGCATGTTACTCACAAAGAGGACGGGTGGAAATAGTCCCGCAGGGCCTCGGGCTGTCAAGCCCCGCTCGCCTGCGAGAGCGTGATACTTCATGTCTTCGCAGTTCGAGTACTGCAGAGGAATCTGGGGATTTGTGGGAGGTCCCTCGGTATATGTAGGGCCGGGAGGAGCTTGTTTTCTTCATGATTCTGCAGTGCACGGCGCTGAAGGCGGAGGTATACCCACATGTAAGGACTATGTCTGGAGCAGGACGTGCTGTCTGCTTAGAATACAGCTATTTAAAGTGGACCAACACCGAGAGGTGATCGGCCCGGAAATCTATAAGATTCCCAGGCCGATCACCTCCCACCCCGCGGGACATCCGAGATCGGGATGTCCCGCGGGGTGAAACCCCCCCAGACACCCCAAATCGCTTACCTGATCTTCGGCGGCAGCCGGCCGCCGCCGCCTCCCTCGCGCCCCTGTAGGCGTGCGCGCGCCCGCGCCGGCCGTCTGCGAATGGCCGGCGGGGGCGCGCGCGCCGAAAGTGACGCGAGGGAGGCGGCGGCGGCGGCAGCCGCTTGGACGTTCCTGATCCCCGCCTGGACGTTGGCGGGGATTGGACCGTCCAGTCACGTGGGAGCGGGGACAGGTAAGATTTTGGGGCTTTCTGGGGGGTTTCACACAGCGGGGCACCCCCGATCGGGGTGCCCCGCCGAAGTGGACCAAAACCCAGGATAGTCAAAATCCTGGGTGTTGGTCCACTTTAAAGTGAATGAGGCAACCCCCATTTAGAGTGAAGTATATATGGCAGCAGATCAGGTTGGGGTACAGATGCAGGACAAGTCTAAAGCCTTGTCGAGTACCACCTGAGAGGTACTAGTAACACCTGTTGGGAATCCCTGCTATAGAACTACTGCTGGGCTCTGGGACACCTTCCAGGCTTGGGAGGTAACTTAGCATCAAAGATCAATACACTCCGCAGAAATGGCATATAGGAGTGCCCAGGGCTTGAGAACCATCATAAAACAGATCTCATTTACACAGACTGAAGGGTCTGTCCAGCGACACTGAAGTCCCAGATGCCCACATTCAGAAGTCCCAGATGCCCAGATTCACCATCTGGAAACATATGGTGTGGAATTGACCTGCATAATGAAGTCCAAGAACCAGAATTATATTGACTCAGTTCTTGGCACAGACTTCCCTTGCTGCAGGTAGCCTGATCCAGACTGATTCTGTGTGTAATGCCATCTCAGAAAACAAAATCATCTGGGATGGTGACAGGCTGATTTTGCCAAAACTCTGGATGTGGCTTCTGATCTTGAGGCCACCTTCATTATCTAAGTACAAAACTAACAGAGCTAATGGCAGACAGTCATGACTGTTGACATTGTACTGGGTAAAGACCCTGAGGACCCTAGCCAGTCTAAAGTGAAGCGTCAGTCTGGTTTTCCTCTGCAGAGTGCTGATAAGCCCAGATTTTCCTGGAGGATCTGAATGTAAAGGTAGGCTGTCTTGGTGTCCATTCACACTAGTAACTTGCTCAGGCTTCTTGCTCACTGAATAGTGAGTATTAATTTCCAATGTTGGGCATTTTGAAGGGATGAATAGCAGATGGACAGCCTAAATACAAATAGGGACAGAGTGACCTGTGAGCTTTTGGGTTTGTGTTATCTTTGAAATAATGGAGCAGTCGATCTGCCTCTAACAACATGGTTTAAGAACAGCCTAAAAAACAGCTGCAACAGAGAGAGGAGGATCCCACAATAGGGTCCTGTCCCAGTTAGGGCGTACATTACGGCATACTTGAAACACTTTAATAATAAAACACTTAAATATTGCACAGGGGGTAGTTATTTCCTAATTCCTCTCCATCCCAGGGGAACTCTTCTGCACCATGAGGAGCTTCTCCACCGCATTTGGATCCATAGAATTTATTATATTATTCATTATTCAGGCATAGCCTAACATGGGCAGCATTTCTGATGGTATTACAGGGCAATTGCCTAGAAGCGCAATCATTTATTAAGACCGCAAAGTACGGTATATACAAATATATATAAGGAATGTAATTTGGCAAGGAGACATCAATAACACAATCGATGTAACAACATATCTTCCGAATTAACATATGAAGCCTATACTTTAGATAAGAAAAACTTAGTATCATACTGAAGCAGAGAATAGCACATGTACCACACAGTTACTTTAATAGGATCAATGGAACATTTTGTTCAGTTTCCTTATGGCAATGACAAAGAAGCTGTTCATGTTCCTGTTGGTTCTAGTTGTTAAAAAAACAGTACTTACGGCCTGAAGGCAGTAGCTTGAAGAAGTGATAGCCAGGGTGGGTTGAGCCAGCAGCTATTTTCCTAGAGCAAGAGATGAGTATTTGGTTAAATTTCTTTTCCAGAGATGGAAGAGGGGAACCAATCATTTATTTTGCAATTTTTTTTTCTTCAACCATTTTTTTTGTCTTTAGTGGTAGCTCCACCATACCAGACCGTGAAAGATGATTTCAGAACAGAACCAATGGCCATATTATAAAATGTCACCAAAACTTTCTTAGACCTCCCAGCTTTCCTAAGTTGGCAAAGGAAAAATAGCCTCTGCTGGGATTTCTCCAGAACAGAGTTGATTTTGTTGCACCATTTTAGGTGGTGAGACACATATGTTCCAAAGAATTTGTTGTCAGGAACAATTTTTACCTCCTCACAGTCAATACAGATAGGATGCAGGACGAAGTGAAATTTGAAATCCACAATGACCTTACAGTTTTCTTGATTTTCAGGATTAAATTACTGTTTTAAAAACAATATATCTAGATTGCAGGCAGAAAGCATGCAGATTCATCATTGTTGCTGATGAGTCATGCAGCATTTCATAATCAATCGCCTTGGTGTGAACGGGCCTCATTAGAGGTGCAGGAACAAACAACAGCTGCCACACCAATACAAGATAGGAGGCATGCCACTGGGTGAAATGGAGATTTAATAGTAACTACTGGAATCACTCAGGAACCCTAATTCACTTAGGGTTTTCACTGTACATATTGGATGCCCCAAGGAATCCTAAGACATGCCCAAGAACTATGGATGGCTCAGAAGCCAAGCCATCAAAGCCACATACATCTTATGAGACCCTGAGATAGCTCACACTACCTGACTCGCAGATGCCAAGGGGGTTCTGTTGCACACCAAGCCACTCTTAGCAGAAGTGACCGAAATGTCTGGCACCCCCTGCTGTATATCAGTGGTAGTATGCATAAGCCAGTCTAAACTTATTCCACAGAGCATCTGCTGCACATGCCAGACGGTCCCTGGAGCTGCCTACAAATGTTTTTTAATCCCCTGGTATGACCTCTTCTCTGCCGAGAAAGTCTGATGGGACAGCCAAACATGAGCAATAGCAATATTACTGAGACATAGTTCTTGCACTTTGCATCTTTATCACCTTGCCTCTGGTACTTGTACTGGTAGTTTATGTATGTAGTTTACTGCCATGGCATTGCTCAGCCAAATCCCTCACTGGGAACCACAGTGATAGATGGCTTGCTCCTAACTCCTGGACTCTGATGGTCATGGATGTCTCCTGAGGGGGCCACTTGCCTTGTACCATCCTCGTTTTGAGGACACCTCAAAAGCCATTGAACTGGTTGGAAGAAACTCCACTACAGTGAACATGCACTGGCAGGTTAAATGTCCATTACGAAAATGCACCAATTTGTTCCATTCTGTCAGGTCTGTTATGGCTGCATAAGTGTTACTTTTTCCAAGGCCTACATCATCATACCAAACAGTTGCCTATCCTGACGGTAAGGTAGCGTGTGTAATTGCAGCACTTTTCTGACATGGAAACTGTTTGGGGCGCCTCCCTTGCTTCTCTTCGGCTGTGCGGGCGCATGCTCGAGCATGCATGTTGCTGACAGCTAACACTGCTCTGAGGAGACACTGCGCCATCAGTGGCAGGCAGCGCAGGCTCTAGTGCAACTGAGAATAATTAGGGCTGGTCAGCCATACTGGCCAAAGCTGACCAGCCCCTGGGAATAGTATGGCCAATCCGGCCACTCCCCACCAGCAGTCTGACCACCCACAGCTCCCTAATGGCTAGTTTTCCCTTAAATAGGAATCAGGGCTGAGCCACAATGTCCGTGATAGCTTTCTGTGCGAAGGGTGTACTCTGTCTTTCGTGAACTACTACCTGTTGCTGACTCTGCTCCGTCTGACCGTCCCTGTCTACTGCCTGAACCAACTTCTATTGCATCTGACCATCCCTCTCTACTGCTTGAACTGACCTCTGCTCCCTCTGACTGTGATTCTGTCCAACCCCTTGGACACCTTGTGATCTCTGACTCCCCAGTTTGACCTTTGTTTTCCCTGACCATCCCTGATCAGACTGATATCCTGTGTATGACCCCGGTTTCCTGATCATTCTGTTTGCCCTGGGTTCATCTGCCTTCACCCGTATGCTGGCATCCTTTGCGCTACCTATGACCTGGGGGCAACTGTGTACGTTGAGGTGTATCCAGCGTCCCGGCAAACAAGGGCTTGTCTATAGGCAGAAGCAGTGGTGAAAATTGGGGGTTGCCAGCTCACTCGAAGGCAGGTGTTCCGTGGGGTATTACAATTATATTCAGGGACCCATCAGGGGATTTCATGGTAACCCTGTGTCAGTCTGAGCTTGAGGTTAACTTTAATATGGGATGGTTTAAAGATCCAGACAAAGTCCTGCAAATTTTAGCATCTCACCCTCTTGTAATTCAAGAGTGAATAATTCTTATGCCATTACAAAACATCTACATGAGGCTAAGCCTCAGAGCTCTGTTAGGACTCCTTTGCTCAGGAGTCACTGACTCAAACTGATGTAGGTAGGTTAATTCTCCTATGGGCTGGATATTACTCATGTGTAAATGAATCATAAAGTGTCCTTGAGTAAATGAGAAAGAATAACATATTTTACTTAACACATTGAGGTGGAAATCCTTTATACTGACCAGCTGAGATGGTTAGCTAAGCACTGGGTGTTCTATTAAATGATCCAAAATTGGGGGCCACTGTGCTCAGGGAGAGGAGCGACTTTCTTACCCTGAGACAGAGGGGCCTATATCTCTGACTGATATAAAAAAAATATCAAATAATGTTATAGAAGATAACCAGAGTTTCATCATTGTGTCTTTAATAAGACCAGACAGGTCTTAATCTGCACAAGCCTCTATTGCGGCTTCCAGCAAGCACTCGGCGCGCTCCCTAGTGCTCCATCTTCAACAAATATCAGTAAAATATTCGGCAATCTTTTCATATACTCAGCCTCTGAGTGCTGCCATCCAAGCACACTGAGAGCAGAACGCAGGAATAAATTATTCGGATGGAATCGCAATGCTTGCTGACCTGAATCATCCTCTTTGAATTTAGAGAACGAAGCGTCAGTCTCAGTACACAAAGTACGTGTGCCACCAGTACCCATTATCATCTATCCATTACTGAACAAGCACTAAATCTAATTCTGCTCCAATCCCACCAACATTTGTGAATATTCCTGGCAGTGTAACTTTGATTCAAAGCAGTTATTCCCTAGAGATGAAAAGGCCCCCAGAGTAGGCGCTCCACCTGAGCAGCACCCTCATCTCTTAGCCCAGAAACAATACCTTATAGTGATTCTGTCATGGTGGCTGGTAACCTTTCTGTATTTTGCTGTAATCTGTGCCAGTCAAAATATTTGTAAAGTTTTAGCCGGGCTGTTTGGTCAGGGCAGGGTCATAACATATACTCTTAATAAAATGTTGTACTTATCAGCTGCCCTTTTGATGCAATTCAAGTCCAGTATTTACCAAGTTTAGAGTTATAAGAATCTACAGTAGACATATGTGATTTATGCAGAGGCACATAAAGCAGGCTTATTCTCTAAATGTAAATTCATCTCTTCCACTCTTTCCCACTGATTTTTGTTTTATGCAGGTACCTTATTGACCTGATCCACACACCTGACACAAGCAGGACCTTACTCAATGAGACTAGCAAGGGAAGATGAGCCAGCTAATCAAGTGTGTATGGAAAAGGCCACTCTTTTGAATTCCATTGCGAATAGCTGCCTGTTAAAAAGTGACCAAATCGACATTATCAATAAACATTTCTGTGCAGATGGTGGCCATCAACGAGGTTTAACAACCTTACAAGACAATTGTCTTGCATGGGTAGAAGGACCAAAGGGGAGCTTTGCTAGGTTTGGTTCGAACGCCAGATCCTATGTGCAGGGTATAAAACTTTTTCACTCACATAGATGAACAGTTCTGATCAGTCTGGCTGGCTTTGCTCTAACTTTATCAACAGGGCCTTTCTACCATTAGACTGTTGTGGTTGAAAATCCCTGGAGATCAATATTTCCAGAAATACAAAAAACACATTTATCTCACAGCACCCACCACCCAGGCTCCTTCACAGTTCACTTAATTCTCCATTCTCACATTAGATTCTAAGCTCTTGACTGGCATGCACCGCTGCCACCTGATTGGCTAATAGCCGGAATAAGCAGGTGTACAGGTGCACCTAGTAAAAGCGCTTAGCGGGTGTACACACTAAACACACACACACACACACACACACACACACACACACACACACACACACACACACACACATTGGGAGTGCAGACATACAGTGGAGCTGCTGCAATATTTACTGCCAGCTCACACTGCTGTAAGACAAGCCAGCAGCTAACAGGTTAATCTTGCAGTCAGGAATATTTCTGGGTGCTGAATATTTATATAGGTGGAGCCGTCAGAGCTGCAGAGAGATTTCCCTGCTCAGAAATTTCTCCCAGAATTCAGTGGCGGCAGCAAGTCACGACAGAGACAAATAGGATTCCATGATTGCAGATTTGTAGCTGCTGAATAATGGAAGCATATATTTAATCTTTCCAATTCCTTTCAGGAGGATCCCAATCTCACCATGTTTCCCCCTACCATGTCCCCTACTGATACACATGCCTGGTCACATGACTTCTCTGAATATCTGCCCTTCACCAAATACAGTATATATATCCATCATCCCTATTCCTATAACCCTCTCCTGTAAACCCTGATTATTGCCTTTCCTTATATGTCTCCTCCTTTAACCTCCTCTAAACATCCATCTATACCCCTTCTCTCTCTCTCTCTGTCTCTGTCTCTCTCTCTCTCTCTCTCTCTATATATATATATATATATATATCTCAAATATCTATAGCCCTTCCCTATAGGCTCAGTTCCTCGTTATACCCTCCCATTATCTGTCACATGTCACCCAAATTCCTTACTTTTCTCACACCTCGCCCAAATATCCACCTACAAAACCTTTCCTAGGGTCTCAGCTCCTCTGTAGACCACCTTACAACACAGTACAACAAGCTCACACCTCACCCTAATAACCACCCACACATCCCCCTCCTTTATATATCAAATATTTATAGCCTTCCTCATTATAGCCTTTCACCCTGATACACTCCCCCTCCACGGTACAGCCACCTACTCACCCCCATTTAAATTAAATGTCTATAACCCTATCCTATAGACGCAGCACTTTTGTTTACCACATACCATTATAGCCTTTGCTTATACAGCATGTCACACTTGACTATCTAGCTACACCTCCACCCAGTATATATATTCTCTATAGCCTTCTCCTTGTATACCACCCCCCAGTCTTGCTTTTCCAGTTCCATACACCCCCCCTTCCATGGTACAGTCAGCTCACATCCCTCCAGGAGTGTAACTACAGGGGGTACAAGGGTTGCAACCACATTGGGACCTGTGAGAGCTGGGGTCCCTGTGAGCCATAGTGGTTCTGCTGCTGTCCCACAGTAGGGAATGCTCATGAATCATTAAGCTGCATCATAACAGGCTCTTAACGACTTCCCATGTTAGCATAAGTTTATGTCTGCTTTAAAGATACAAAATGTACATAGATATCAGATTTAAAGGAGCACTATTGTGAAAAGAAAGGGCCAATAATAAAAATGCATATAAATATGCTGGATGGTGGGAGGAGAGGTCACTTATACACTCGACATAAAGAAATACCCAGCCAGGCTTGTTTTTTATTTTTATTAATGGAAGGAAGAGGAAATCAGGTGACAGGTTCTGTCACCCCTGATACACTAAACCTGTCATGCATGGATTCTATTCCTACCAGGAGAAGAAAACCTCAAGCTTGGCAGGAGTTTTAATAAGTTCGGGTTTATAAGTGACCCCTCCTCTCATTAGCCAACGTGTTTATATAGGTTTTTAATATTACACAATTTCATAATAGTGATCATTTAAGCTAACTTAAATAGATTGTCCACTTCATGCCAGTATAGGATAAGAAATGAACAGATTATTTTTAGAAAAACAGGAAACAGGTTGCAACAGTAGTGTGAGTCACAGGGCTCTGTTGTTTACTAGAAGAAATGGAGCCAAAGAAATGGACCAAAAATTCCAGTTAGGGCCAACTAAGTTGTTTACCTGGCTCTCTCTCTCTCTCTCTCTCTCTATATATATATATATATATATATATATATATATATATATATATCCAGAGGAGATACGGCAGAGAAAGGTCGAGATTGACGGGTTCCTTGTGGCCAGGAGAGGGAGGAAAACCACGCTGGGGTGAAATCCTGGAGCGTGAGACTGATGGGATGCAACCATAGGAGTCTAGCTGTGTAGAGCTCTGTGTGCCAGGGGTCCTGAAAAGTCTGCTTTGCCTGCCTCAATAAAGAGGTAACCTGTTTGCAATGTTTATGGCTGCAATTTATTTCACCTTCAAGTGGACCTAGATTCTTCAGGGAACCTGCTGTTAGACCTACAGGGTGGCCTGAGTATCTTCACATCTCCTGCTCCCAGACCCAGGAAAATACAATTCTGTGATTACTCATCTGGAGAATTGATTTTACTGTGTACAGCACAATCATTATTTCTGGGTATTCCGCCACAAGGTGGCATAGTTGACTGCAGAAGACTTGTGGCTCCTCCCAGCCCTATAAAAAGCCAGGAATCACCCATAGACCCCCAGTGTTGAAAAGTAGTTATGCAAGAAGCCGGGAGATAAACCATGATAGCCGGAAGATAAACCATGATAAAAAATACACAGCCTCACAAAAAATAACCTTTGAACAAATCACCATAAAGAGACAACCAAGGACAACAATAACAAGGGAGGGATGAAACAGGCCATGCTGTACACAGTAAAATCAATTCTACAGGTGAGTAATCACAGAATTGTATTTTTCCAAGTGTACAGCACGGCCTGTTTCATGTCAATCATAACTTCTGGGACATCCAATAGCAGTGTCCGCAAAGTAGGGTGGGATCCCCAATGAGTAACGGCAGGCAGTTCAAGCCACTACCGCTTGAAGCACCTTGCGGCCAAAAACAGCATCAGCTGAGGCCCTAACATCAACCTTGTAAAACTTAGAAAAAGTATGAACAGAAGACCAAGTAGCGGCCTTACAAACTTGTTCAACAGATGCCTGGTGCTGAAAAGCACAAGAGGCACCAACAGCCCTAGTAGAGTCAGCAGTAACGCGGAAGGGAGGTTCCTTCCCTTTGGCAGAATAAGCTTGCACCACCGCCTGTCTAATCCACTTGCTGATAGTGCATTTGGCTGGAGGAAAGCCCTTCCTAGGTCCGGAAGGAAGAACAAAAAGAGAGTCAGACTTCCTAAAGGGCTCAGTAGCGACCAGATAATACTTGAGCGCCCTGACCACATCCAGAGAATGAAGGTTCCGTTCCTTGGAATTAGCAGGGGCAGGACAATAGGAAGGTAAGACAATATCCTCATTGAGATGAAAGGCAGATACAACCTTGGGCAAAAATTCCGGGTTAAGACGGAACACCACCTTATCCTGATGCCGCTCAAAATAAGGAGGTTTCATGGAAAGCGCCGCCAGCTCAGATACTCGATGCACCGAAGTAATAGCGACCAGAAAGGCTACGTTAAGAGTCAGAATGGACAGAGCGGCCTTACACAGAGGCTCGAAGGGAGGACCCTGTAGAGCAGAAAGCACCGAGTTTAAATCCCAAACCGGTAACAGAGGCTTACGCGACGGATGCACATGAGTAACTCCCTGGAAAAAAGTCCTGACAAGCCTATGATTGGCAAAAGATCTTTGAAAAAAGATTGCCAGAGCCGAAACCTGTCCCTTGAGGGTACTAAGTTGTAGACCCGAATCCAGACCATGCTGAAAAAACTCCAGAATCCTGGGAATGGAGAATTCACGACAAGATAGAGACTTGGACTCACACCAAGCAATATAAGCATGCCAGACCCTGTAGTAAATAGTAGACGAAGATTTCTTCCGAGCCTGAATCAAAGTATCGACAACAGAGGCCGGCAAACCCTTGCCCATCAAGATGGAGGTTTCAGCAGCCAAGCCGTTAAAGCCAGCGTTTGTAAATTGGGATGGAGCAGCTGCCCCTGAGTGAGAAGCTCTGGATCGTCGTGCAAGACGTACCGATCCACCGCCATCTGGACGACGTCCGCAAAACAATACCCTCCTCGGCCAGCGGGGGGCCACTAGAAGGGCCAGTACCCACTCCTGGGCTATCTTGCTCAGCACACGACCCAGCAGAGGAAAGGGAGCCGAAACTCCGTCCAGGGAATTGCTAGCACGTCCGTGGCGAGGGCCAGAGGATCCTTTGACAGGGAGACGAATCTTGGAAGCTTGTGATTTTGACGGGACGCAAACAGGTCCACATCCGGCTGACCCCAGCGGCGGCACAGAGCCAAGTGAAATACCTTGTTGCTGAGAGACCATTCCCCCAGACGAGACGTCCCCCTGCTCAGGGAGTCCGCCTCCTGGTTCTCCACCCCCGGAATGTAAACCGCCGAGAGTCATGAAATCGCCCGACCGAAGGGAACTTACGGCCGAGCGTAAGGTCTCCATGCGAAAGTGCTTGAACCTGACGAATTTGTACAGGCCCTTTAATTCCAGTATGGGCCTTAGGGAGCCATCCTTCTTGGGCACCGTGAACAGGTTGGGGTAGTACCCCCGACCCTGTTCCTGAAGAGGTACCTGACAAATGACTCCGGGCGCCAGAAGACGTTGTACGGCCAAACGCAGTCCCTGAGCCGACACAGGGTTTAGAGATATCCAGGACCGGAGGAATCTTGGGGGCGGCAGGCTGCAAACTCTATCTTGTATCCAGAGCCTACCATCCTTGGTCAGAGCGTCAAGACGCTCACCGAAGAGACGAAGACCAGTGAAAGGGAGCCCAGTGAGAGACTTCTTAGCGGCGGTGTCAGCCGCCCACTGACGCAACCAGATGGATCTACGCATAGCAACCAGCAGGGCCGAGGCCCTACTGCCAAGCCGGACGGCGTCATCCATGGCAGACAGCACAAAGGCAACAAAGTCAGAGCAAAGCAAAAGGTCCTTATAATCCTCCATGATCTTGCGAGATTGGGTGGCCTCAGCAAGGCACATGAACTTCTTTTTAATAGCAATGGCCACAATAGCCACGGCGCAGACCGGACGCAAACTGACCCCTACAAAGGTGAAGGCATGACAAGCTAGCTGATCCATGCGTCGGTCTGCGCTATCACGCAAGGTGGTAGTGTCAGGGGACAGCATGACCGAAGTGTTGGATAGCCCCAGGACCGGGGCGTCCACCTCAGGTGGACACGACCAGCGCCTAACCAAATCGGCCGAGAAGGGATACCTTCTGTCTAACCTCTTGGGCACCGAGGGTAACCTGTTAGGGCGTTCCCACTCCTTGAGGACCATATTAGAGAAATGGCCCTGTTCTGGGAACTCCAGGCGCTGCTTGCCAGGGCGGAAGAGCTCGCCCTGCTTCTTCTTCGCCACCTTTGGAGGGGCGATGTGCAATGTATCAAAAACAGCAGACAGGAGTCTGTCAGTATCATCCAGGAGCCAGGTATCCTCATCTGAGGAAGACCCTAAGTCACTATCGTACTCGCCCACACGAACCCCAGAGGAGTCCGAGTCACGGAACAACTCCCCCTCCTCCGGGGAGTCACGGCCACCGAACATGTCAAGGCCCTTGTCCTCATCGGCCAGGAGGGACAAAGCAGCGTCTAGATGCCTCTTTTTGCTAGAGGCCTTGCCCGCCGCTGGCCGGGCCAGTTGTCGCTCAATGCTGGCCACGCGCCGCGCCAGATCCGATTGTGACCCCCTGCTGTCTTCCCCCTCGCTGGGGGCTAAACACAGGCGCGGGGGGGTAGGAGATGCTTTCGGGAGGACAGGACTGGGAAGAGAGGCGCTCAGCCCAACCTGTTCCGCAATGATACTTTGGGCACACGGGACACAAACCGCGCTGCAACCACTCAAAGGGGATGCCCCGCACATGACACACAGCCGAACCTTCTCCGAGGGGCCCCCAAGCTCGCTATCCCCAGAAGCCTTCATATGGTGATTATCAAAAAAGGCACAGTAAGCCAACACGGAGTAAAGGCTAAGAAAGAGCCTACCTGGGATGCCCCCAAGGGATGCCCCACAGAGAGGAGACAGGGGAGGGGGGGTGAGCATCCCACAGCACATGCACCTGATATGCGTCATCCCGCGGCGCCGCCCCCCCCCCATCGAAAGAGGCGCGAAGACGCCGGCAGAAGACCTGAAAATGGCGCCCAGCGCCAGATGAAGGGACGGTCCCTGCAGCGCAGTGCGCTTGTGGCGGAAAAGGAGTCCGCGGAAGCACAGCAGCGCGTGCAGGCCCTCACCGACAACCGCCACCCTGGGGAGAGGGGGAAGGGGAAGAGGAGGGGGGCGGCGACAGCGGACCAGGGGTACAGGGGGGAGGGGGGAGGGTAGAAGAGGGAAAAATGAATGGCAAGCAGTGACATGGAATAAAAAACAACCCCCCACAATCACAACTCACCCCAGGAAATGCACACCAAGGGCACAAAAACAGCAGTGGTTTCTCTCTATAGGCTCACCATATGCCAATGGCTGGCTACCCTTCAGGTACAGGGTCTGCGGCCTGGAGCAGAGCTCACCGAACACCCGACCCCAGGTGTTCCCCTACTGTCACCCGATCCGATCAGCCTAGGCTGGGAGGCATGAGGGTCTGGAAAACGAGTGGAAATAGGCTTACAGGGCCGCAGGCTTGGTTGCCCCACTCGCCTGCAAATAACCATAGAGAGCTATCTTCTGGTCTTCGCAGTCGTGGCTGCAGAGAAACACTGGGGGTCTATGGGTGATTCCTGGCTTTTTATAGGGCAGGGAGGAGCCACAAGTCTTCTGCAGTCAACTGCGCCACCTTGTGGCGGAATACCCAGAAGTAATGATTGAAATGAAACAGGCCGTGCTGTACTCTTGGAAAAGACACCTTTTACAGCGTGACCATGTCCAGGGGCCACTTCATATACATTTCCCTACAACTTATCCTACTTAGAGAGGATATCCCAAAGTCTGCGGGTGTGCGCTACACATAATACATTCAAAGATTTTGAGATGCTTTGACATGGCTCATTTCCCTTGGGGAATAAGTTGGAAGTATGTATGTTCCTGAACAGGGCCCATAAAATGGGAAACTGGGGATAATGCTTACACAACTGTGAGTGAAATATACAGAGCTTCCACACATGGGCCGGGGGGGGGGGGGGTGGCCGCGGACCTGTGATACCCATTGTATATGGATGCTCCAAAGGGACAGTGAGTCTAACTTGACTGTTCTCACTCATCAGTTAGCTTCCATCCTATGCAGGTGCTGCTAGGGCAAGGTGCGTAGGCCTCAGGTTGTTGTAACCAGTCTGTCCCCTTAAGCAAGTGTAGAATAGATCTATGTATATACTGTACCGTGTTGCCCTTTGCAGGTGGTCGAGGATGTTGCTGGCCGAGGCGCTCTCCAGTGAGGGAATCCAATACAATTCATCACATGCAGACACTCAAGCAAAATAGGTCAGTAGAGCTGATAACACAGATGTGCTCCGCTCCTCCATTCTTACTGTGTCACACTGCCAGAAAGATTTCTTGCCCACCAAATGGCATGAATCCTTAGCCGTGAGCCTAGTGGATGGCACAGGCCCCGAGCCTAGAGGGCAGCATGGTCCCCTAGCCTAGAGAATAGCATAGGTCCTGAGTCTAGAAGACAGCATGGGTCCCAAGCCTAGACAAAAGCAAGGGCCCAGAGCACAGAAAACAATATAGGCCTGGAGCCTAAAGAACAATACAGGCTCTGAGCCTAGAGAACAGCATAAGCCCTGAGTCCAGGGAACAGCATGGTACCTGAGCCTAGAGAACACAAGGGGCTCTAAGCAGTATGCATATTGATTATGTGTTTTAGGTATGTTCTGTGACACCATTAGTCAGCCAAAGGGAAGAAAAAGTAACATAACTTATAGGAAGGCCTCTGGTGGCTCCACTGTGAGTGCCAAGATGGTCATGGAAAACCTCTTCTAACAGAATATTCAGCACAGGATGTTCTTTAGAGAAGTCTGCTCAATGAAGGTGGCCCAATGCATAGTCATAGCACATACATCTCAGGGTGCCCCGTCCCCTCCCACGCTTACACCAACAAGTTACAGGCACATCAGGCCTATTCAACACACAAATACCACCGTATTTGCTGAAATGTGCAGAGAAATATTGGAGATCTAACTGATCTGACGCATCTCATCACTGTGACCTGAGAAAGCACCTCCCAACATGACTGATTAACAGGGTCACCTGCCGCCCTGAAAGCTGAGGCAATATCCTCCTGGGTCCTCTGAATTTAAAAATTGGCAGTTCTTCTTGCTGGCCCTGCCCACTGGAGGAGCTCTCTGACACTGGGGTGGGGTGGTGACTAGCACACAGGAGGGGGGCAATATACACTTGAAAGTGAAAGTGAAGCAAGGTGTGGCAGATCTACATTGTCCTTCATAAGCACCCCAGAGGTGGACACCTGCCTTCCAAATATGGGGGGCACACATGACAAACATGACAGCTGTGAAGGACCCGCTCTGTGCCATCCCTGCAGTTCTCATGAGCCACCTCAAATGAACACCAAACCCCATCAAGATTTCCTGTTTCACAGCATGCAACCATCAACTAAAACTATAGCTGTATGCGGTGGAGCATTGATATGAATCCTGTAACTGTAACACGTCCTGCAGTCCTTCATGATGCAGACCCACTGCCAGCATGTCAGTGATGCCATTCTGCAAACTCTGATGGGTCACGACCAGAAATCATGTTTTGACAGTGAAACCTTAACACGAGGGTGATCCAACTGATTCTGTATTTGCCACAGAGGCTCCATCCCCTGGGCTTATCTGCTTTTTCAGACACATCTGACTTTAGTATTAGCTAGAGCTAATTTCCCAACCTGCGGCACACGTACCAAGGCAAACCTTCAGAGGGTGCCTGACTGGTCTGCTATATTATTATAGATCTATAGATATTATTAGATCTGCAAAAAGTAACCTATTGGTGGCTCTCCAGGAAAGGGTTGATGAACACTGAGCTAGATAAAACTGCAGCAAGCCTAAATTGGAATAGGGAAACACCAGGAAGCTGCCATGACCCTCACAGCACCTCCCCCCACCCCCACCCCCATACCTCCAGCACATTGAATTAGGGTTGATTCACACCTGTCAGGTACCACATGCATTTGTGCGAATGCAGCAAACAATGCGGTACTGCAAACATAAATCACACAATAGCTCCTCTATGGCTCATTTCAAGCCTCTAAAGTACAGCAAGGTGAATGAAAGTGCAGCCACAAATAGTCCTGCATGCTCCCTCCAGGACGCAACCTAACCTCAATAAAATAGACGAAAACCCAAGATTTTGCCCTGGGGCACCCCGGTTTGTGAAACACCACGGATCGCCCTCTGTTCTTACCTTTCCTCAAGACCACAGCGCATACGCAGCTAGCGGCAGCATCTTTTACAATCTGTTCACCCGCCGTGGCAGAATGGCTGTGGGTGGCCAAAGGAGTGATGCTGTGTGCCGATCGCCTGCCATTCCCTTCAGCTTTTTCAGACACATATTAATATGCGTGGCCGGAGAAGCTAATTGGACGAGCACCTGCGCAATGGGTAAGAACAGCGAGCGATCCCAGATACTTTCACACAGGCGCAAATGCAAACGCAATTACAAATGCATGCTTTTCAGCGTCGAAACAGACCTTGACTGCAAAATAACGCGAAACACCATGCAAATTCGGCTTGATAGTGGTGAATGTAGCCTAAATGCGGAGCTCCAGTGTGATATACATATATTATCGTGCAGTGATAGCCTGGATTTGTCCAGGGTTTTTGTTTTCTGACCCTTAATAAGGCAGGGAATCATAGTCACACAAGTAGCTTTTTCAGCATCCAGCAAGATATTACTTAAACCGGACCTTCAGCATCATTTATTGAAAAGACAAAACCCTTAACAAACTATTCCCCAGCATCTAAAATTAATATATTTTAAGTTTCTAGTTGCTTACTTTTTATTCTTTCCTCCACTGGGTTGCAATTCTGTTCAGGACTCTAGGATACGTGTGCCGCCATCTTGCCTCAGAGGCATCATATACACTGAGCAGAGGAGAGCGGGGTAAAGTGTAGAGGGGCAGGGTTAAAGCTGTGTTTTGAACAGGCAGAGCAGAGCAGGGGTCAGGAAAAATACAATTCTGTGATTACTCACCTGTAGAATTGGTATTATATGTATACAGCACGTCCTGTTCCAGAAGATATTCCTTACACTTGGGATATACTCCAGTAGATGGCGCTGGACTGCAGAGACAGAAAAGTGGCTCCTCCCAGCCCCATAAATAGCCGGGACCTCCCACAAAATCCCCAGTATTGAAAAGCAGTTAGCAAGAGACCGGGAGAACTATAACCATTATATGAAAATTTGAACATAAGAACAATCACCATAAAGAGGTAACTAAAGATAATGATAACAAGGGTGGGGTGGAACAGGACGTGCTGTATACATATAATACCAATTCTACAGGTGAGTAATCACAGAATTGTATTATTCTAAGTATACAGCACGTCCTGTTCCAGAAGATATTCCTTACACTTGGGAGATCCAATAGCAGTGTCCGTAAGGTAGGGTGGGAGCCCCAAAAGTAACAGCAGACAGTTTAAACCACTGCCACCTGCAGAACCTTGCGGCCAAAAGCAGCATCAGCTGAGGCCCTAACATCAACCTTGTAAAACTTTGAAAAAGTATGAACAGAGGACCAAGTAGCGGCCTTGCAAACTTGTTCAACAGAAGCTTGGTGCTGAAAAGCCCAAGAGGCACCAATAGCACGAGTGGAATGAGCAGTAAAGGGAGGTTCCTTCCCCTTAGCAGAGTAGGCCTGAATCACAGCTTGACGGATCCACTTGCTGATAGTGGACTTAGCCGGAGCCAGGCATTTCTTAGGTCCAGACGGAAGCACAAAAAGAGCATCAGTCTTCCTGAAGGATTCAGTAGCCACCAAATAGAACTTCAGAGTTCTGACTACGTCCAAAGAATGCAAAACCTTTTCCTTAGGGTTACTAGGATTAGGACACAGAGAAGGCAAAACAATGTCCTGATTGAAATTAAAGGCAGAAACAACCTTAGGTAGAAAATCTGGCTTAAAACGAAACAACACCTTGTCCTGGTGTCTCTCAAAATAAGGAGGCTTGATGGAAAGCGCCGCCAACTCAGAAACACGCCTAACAGAAGTGATAGCCACCAAAAAGACCACCTTAAGCGTGAGAATGGACAAAGGGGCTCCTTACAAGGGCTCAAAGGGAGACCCCTGCAGGGCAGACAAGACCAAGTTCAAGTGCCAGACTGGTATCATAGGCTTACGTGGGGGACGCACGTGAGTAACCCCCTGGAAAAAGGTCTTGACCAGGGGATTCTGAGCAAAGGAAATAGCCAAAGCAGACACATGGCCTTTCAAAGTACTGAGCTGAATACCCAGATCCAAACCATGTTGGAGAAATTCCAGAATCCTAGGAATAGAAAACACACGACAGGGAAGCGAGTGGGACTAACACCAGTCAATGTAAGTACGCCAGACCCTGTAATAGATGGAAGAAGAGGACCTCTTCCTAGCCCTGATCATGGTATTCACCACCGAGGCAGGCAGCCCTTTTTCCATCAAGATGGAGATTTCAACAGCCAGGTCATCAAAGCCAGCGTTTGTAAATTGGGATGGCGTAGGTGTCCCTGAGTGAGCAGATCTGGAACCAGTGGTAGAGCCTACTGATCTGCCAACTGCACGATGTCTGTGAACCACACTCTTCTTGGCCAACAGGGGGCCACCAGGATGGTTGGCACCCCTTCCTGAACTATCTTGCGCAGCAACCTGCCCAGCAGTGGAAACGTGGGAAACACATACAGGAGCTGGAATCTTGTCCAGGACATTGCCAGGGCATCCGTGGCCAAGACCAGAGGATCCTGGGACAGAGAGACAAAGACTGGAAGCTTGTGATTGTGACGGGACGCAAATAGATCTACGTCCGGCTGACCCCATCGGTGGCACAGGGAGTGAAACACCCTGCTGCTGAGGAGCCACTATCCAAGACGAGAGGTCCCCCTGCTCAGAGAGTCTGCCTCCAGATTCTCCACCCCCGGGATGTACACAGCTGAGATGCAGGGAACATTTTCCTCCGCCCAGGACAGTATCAGGGACACTTCCTTGAGGGCCCTCATGCCCTGGGTCCCTCCCTGATGATTGATGTAGGCAACTGCCGTCTGGTTGTCTGAGCGGACCTGAACAGCCCGACCCCTCAGGTGAGGGGTTAAGTGGGCGACAACCAACCTGATTGCCCTCAATTCCACAATGTTGATAGGGGCATGGGCCTCCTGAGGGCCCCACTGACCCTGGAATTTCAGGGACTTCCAAAAGCCTCCCCAACCTGTCAGACTGGCATCCGTGGTGACAGTCTCCCAGCAGGGGGCCAGAAATGATCTGCCCCCCAGCAGGTTCCTTAAGTCCAGCCACCACGATAGAGACCGCCTGACCAGAGGGGACAGGACAAACACCTGATCCAAGGACACAGGGTCCCGATCCCATACTGACAAGAGGTGAAGCTGAAGAGGCCTCATGTGGAACTGAGCATATGGAACCGCCTCGAAGCAGGACACCATCATGCCCACCAGCTGCATTCCCTGCCTGATGGATGGATGGGGACAAAACAGCAGGAGCTGAGCTTTCTCTTGAAGGACCTCCACCTTCTGCTGAGGAAGAAAGATCTTGACCTGAGCTGAATCCAGTATTATGCCCAGAAAAGACTTGAACATGGAAGGAGACAGGGAAGATTTGGGGTGATTGATCACCCGGCCGAATGATTCCAGTGTGGACACCACCCTCTGAGTGTCCAGCTCTGCCTGATGGAAGGACTGAGAAGCAATAAGCATGTCGTCCAGGTAGGGAAGAATGCGAATGCCCTGAGATCTCAGCAGGGCCATCACTCCTGCCAGCACCTTGGTGAATACCCTGGGGGCCGAGGTGAAGCCGAAGGGCAAGGCCACAATTTGGTATTGCTGATCCTCCAGAGCGAACCTGAGGAACCTCTGATGACCTGGAAAGATAGGGACGTGAAGGTAAGCATCCTTAATGCCTACAGAGGTCATAAAGTCACAGCTGAGCGCAGAGTCTCCATGCAAAACTTGTTGAGAAGCTTTAAATCCAGGATAGCTCTGATGGACCCATCCTTTTTGGGCACAATGAAAAGATTGGAATAATAGCCTTTGCCCCTTTCCTTCAAGGGCACCCGGCAGATGACACCTAGGTCTAGAAGGCCTTGGACAGCCAGGGAAAGACACTGAGCTGACAAAGGGTTTTGAGCTAAAAGAGATTTGATGAATCTTGGGGGCGACCAGGCTGCAAACTCTATCTTGTAACCAGAGGAAACTACCTCCTGAATCCACCGGTCTGAGAAATGATGCCTCCAGACGTGAGCCAAGAGCCGAAGCCGTCCCCACACCCGGATGGGTGAGGGCGCCCCTTCATGCCTGAGGGGGCTTGGGGGAGGACTTAGTCTTAGGACCCCAGGGAGGGCCAGGGCGGCCACGTCCTCTGCCCCTGCCCCAAAAATCTCCACGGGCTCCAGCAAAGGAAGCTCCCCGTCCAATTCTGGAGCCCCTGAAGGAAGGAGAAAAGGCACCTGAACCCTGAAAGGACCGGGGCTGCCTTCTACGCTGAGGTAATTTGCCACCTATAGCAAACAAGTCCAAACGTTCCCCAAAGAGGCGCAGCCCCTTGAAGGGAAAACCAGTGAGGGCCTTTTTGGCAGCATTGTCAGCTGCCCACTGGCGCAGCCAGACTGAGCAGCGCATTGTCACCAACAAGGCAGAAGCCCTGCCACACATTCTAATGGTATCATCCAGGGCAGAGAGAACATATGCAACAAATTCCTCACAACGCAGAAGAGCTCTATACTTTTCACTACCAGCATCATCAGGGGCCCCATCTAAAAGACCCCTGAGCAGGCTTTTAATAGCAACAGCCGTGATAGCAGAGGCACAGACCGGACGGAGCGCAGTCCCAACACAGGCAAAGGCATGGCAAGCCAGCTGATCCATGCGCCTGTCTTCCCCATCCCAGTGTCAGGGGAATGCATGACAGATGTGTTAGACTACCCCAGAACTGGTGCATCCACCTCTGGAGGACATGACCAATGTTTAACCATTATACCAGGAAAGGGATACCTCTCATTCCAACTCTTTGGTACCCCGGGATGCCGGCTAGGCCGTTCCCACTCCTTGAGAATCAGATTATTAAAGTGAGTTTGTTCAGGAAACTCCAAACGTGGCTTAACAGTATGAAACAGCCCCCCCTGCTGCCACGGGGCCACGGCAGGAGGAGAGATACAGAGTACTTCAAAAATGTGAGCTAAAAGCCTGTCAGTATCATCTGAAGCCCATGGGTCAGATCCAGACTCAGCATAACCCCTAGGCTGATCCTCAGATGATTCTGAATCAGAGAATAATTCCCCTAATTCCAGGGGGGTATAACCAGTAACATCAAAAAACTCCTCAGCTTCCATAGGAAAGAGAGTAACACCGGGTGCCAGATGCCGCGCTTAGCAGGAGCCTTACATGGACCAGAACCAGCAATATGCCTTTCAATGCTGGCTACCCGGGCAGCCAAATCAGGTTGAGACTCCCCACTTGTATGCATTTCACTGGGAGTCAGATGTAAGCGTGGGGGGGTAGGCGAAGCCAGAGGGGGCGCAGCACTAGGCCCAGCCGCAGGTAAACCAGACTGCAGGGCAAGTACCTGCTGGGCGCAGGGTACACACACCCTGACATCATCATTTATAGGCGATACCCCACACGCCACGTATATGGTGAATATCACGGCACAACAGGCCAATAGGGATTGACACTAATAATAGCAACCCGGGATGCCCCAATAACCCACTAGGGAAGTGGTAGTAATGGTATGTAATAGCCCTCCAATAAGAGTTAACACTAAATAGAGGGGATAGGACCGGGAGAAACCACAAAGTTTGACCAGCCGGCAAGACATAAGCAAAAGATCCCATAAGCGATATGCAATACAGATATATACATAAATAAATCAGCCCGCAGGGGCACTTACGGACCGCGATAGTGAGACGCCAGGCACACGCAGCAGGGAGTCAAAATGGCGCGGAGCAGGGTGGGCCACGGAGACAGTAATGCAAAACGCGTCATCCACAAAGCCCGCCCTCCCGAAGAGCGCGAAAACGTGCCCCACCTGACAAGACCAGCCAATGATGGCACAGCAGCGCCTGAGGCGATGTCGCCGCTAACCGCGAAGTGCAGTACAAACGTGCGGCGGCTGCAAAAGAAACCAGTGCAATCAATTCAACAGGGATCAAACACAAAACACAATATATAGAAAAGCCGCCCCCCCCCCCCCCCCCGAGAACTACAAGGGAGAGCGAGGGGGAAGCAAAGGCCAGCCTAAAGGGAGCCAACTGTGGGGACAGGGGGCGAGAGGCATAAAATGCGGGAGGGGCATCCCATAAGGCTCACCATGGGCCTATACCGCCTACCCTTTGGTGGGGGACTGCGGTTGGAGCAGCGTTCCTTAGCACCTGACAGCGGTGCTGCCTGCCTTCACCCGAACCAGAGCAGCCTGAGCTGGGAGGCAGGAAAAGGAAACGGGTGGGAATAGTCCTACAGGGCCGCAGGCTAATAGCCCCGCTCACCTGCGAGTAGAGAGAGACAACTTCTAGTCATCGCAGCCAGGACTGCAGAGAAGAACTGGGGATTTTGTGGGAGGTCCCGGGTATTTATGGGGCCAGAAGCAGCCACTTTTGTGTCTCTGCAGTCCAGCGCCATCTACTGGAGTATATCCCAAGTGTAAGGAATATCTTCTGGAACAGGACGTGCTGTATACTTAGAATAGGTCAGCAATCCCAGAATGCAGAGCGGCATAGTTAGAAGACACTTCCTGTCTGCAGGCTGAGGATAAGAATATGCACTAGGTGCAGGTAGGATGATTTTTAATGTGAGCAATCTGTATGAACAGAGTGGGGGAAACATATAAGATAGACTCTTATTCAGGGTGAAGGTCCGCTTTAAGGACCTATGATCAGTACTTACGCCTAGATGTCACTTTAGGTCTGCTATAAATTTGCTGCAGGAATGGGGGGGCACAGCGCGGTTCACAGTGTCTAGATCCCAGATTTTCAGCTATTGTGGCAAGGGCTCATTGCGAGATATATGTGCTAGTGATAACCTCCACAGTCCATTGAGGCTGCGCTCCAACCTGACAGGATTCCGCAGCCTGTGAGAAGGCCTGTGAGATCCAGCGTAGTTATTCTGGGAGGGCTACGCGCGTCTGACGAGCCGCCAGGGTGGATGTTCGTCATGCCAGAGAGCAGCCAGGAAACGAGAAGCTAGGCGTTTCCCTCACCCTTACTGGCTTCCGGGACACGCCATAACTAACCCCTCAGAGAAATACCAAACACTTGCACACAGGGGGGAAGGAAACCCCCCAACGGCCGTCTTGGAACGGCGGACATTCCGACAGTTACTCCCTCATAGAAAGTGGGAAACCCCAACTGCTCGGGAGGCAGAGACTCACCACCACTTAGCTCTCAGCAAGCGAGGGACGGCCAACAGTTACCCCTTCAGAGAAAGGGGGTATATCACAACTTACACTTTAGAAGCGAGATACCCATCAGATTAAGGGGGACAACACAAAACTTAACCCTCAGATAAAGAGGGGCAACCCAACACTTCCCCCTCTGAGGAGGAGGGACACCCACCACTCCCCCCCTCAGAGAAAGAGGTAAAAAAAACAAGTATATCCAGCTCACTTTGGCAGTCCTCCTCAATGAAGATCAGTGACAGTATATATTCCAGCTGGTCCCTTATTAAAAGTGAGCTTTTAATTGTAGTTAAAAATTTTAAGCCTGAAACGAAAAGATTCAAAAACAGACCATAGTTGAAAGACCCAGAGCCACCTCAGCTCCACTGCTGGGACCATGTGATGCGTTTTGGGCCTGGAGTGGCCCTTAAACCGAACCTTCACCATGATTTATTGAAAAGCCCAAACCCTTAAAAACGATTACCCAGCATCTAAAGTTAATATATTTTAAGTTTTTAGTCACTTATTATTCTTTACCCCACTGGGCTGCAACTCTGTTCAGGACTTTGGGATATGGGCGCCGCCATCTTGACTCCGAAACATCACACTTACTGAGGAGAGGAGAGTGGGATAAAGTACAGGGGGGCAGGTTATAGCTGTGCTTTGCTCAGACAGAGCAAAGGTGGGATCAGGAAAAGGTCAGCAATCCCAGAATGCAGAGCAGCACAGTCAGAAGGCACTTCCTGTTTGCAGGCTGCCTGATGTTCCATGAGCTGCCATCTTGGATATTTAAAGGCTCATAACATGCAGTAGATGCAGGTAGGGTGATTTTTAATGTGAGCAATCTGTATGTACAGGGTGTGGGAAACATATAAGATAGGCTCTTATTCAGAGTTAAGGTCCACTTTAACCATACCTGGGTATTTCAGCCAGTCTGTTTTTGAATCTTTTTGTTTGGGGCTATATTTTTAACTATAATTATTACACGCTCATTTTTAATAAGGGACAAGCTAGAATATATATACTGTCATTGTTCCTCAGAGAAAGGGCGACTCAAAACGTACCCCTCAGAGAAAGAGGGACACCTTAACACCTACTCCGGAGAGAAAGTTGGGTACCTCAACACTTACCCCTCAGAGAAAGGGGAAAACCCCAACACTTACCCCTCAGAGAGAGAGGGACACCCCAACACCCCTCAGGGAAAGAGGGACAACCCAACACTTACCCCTTAGAGAAAGAGGGACAGCCTAACACCCCTCAGAGAAAGATGGGTACTTTAACACCTACCCCATTCAGAAATAGAGATGCCCCAACACCTACCCCACAGAGAAAGAGAGACATCCCATCACCTCTCAGAGAACGAGGAATGTACCCATATTACTGTTGTCTCCACGTGCCATTCATGCACACCTTTGCTGCTTCATGCCTAATGCTGAAGCATTGCATATTCCTCCCACACTAAAGTCCTACTGTAATATGCTCTGCAGCTGCTGGTCTCCATTCCAGGTCTCTACCACCCTCTAGAGCAGAGGTGGGCAATTATTTTTTCTATGGGGCCACATGAGAAACTAAAAATATTGTGGAGGGTTGGGCCAAAAGGCTGAACTCAATTCTGCATAATATTAAAGTGGACCGACACCCAGCTGGAACGGCCCGGGCGCACTCCCTGTTAGAGGGAAAGGCGAGATGAGCTTTTACGCCGCTTTGACGCGCATACCTCAGCGACTCCGAGCACGCTGATTGGACGAGCGGCCGCACATGCGCCGTAGGAGCGGGATGAGGTGAGTTTTATCGGGAGATCTGGGGAGTTTCACATAGCGGGGACCAAAACCCAGGATAGTCAAAATCCTAGGTGTTGGGTACTGAACCTGTTACATAGGGTGAAACAGACTGGAGAACCGGCTGTCTTGCTATCCACTGATGCCGAGAAGGCTTTCGACCGGGTGAATTGGCAATATATCAGAGCTGTCTTGGAACACATTGGTCTGGGCCCTAGAGCCTTGCAGATGATCATGGCCCTATATACGGACCCATCGGCAAGGATTAAGGTTAATGGTGCTCTCTCGGGACGGGTGAACATAAGAAATGGTACTAGACAAGGCTGCCCACTCTCCCCACTGATTTTTGCTTTATCTATGGAGCCCTTCTTATGTAGAATCAGGGGACAGGGGGACATCCGAGGGATCTCGGTGGGTTCGGCTACACATAAGATCTCAGCATATGCGGATGATCTTTTGTTTTTCCTTACAAACCCAGCCGTAGGTCTGCCTGTGCTGCTGAAGGAATTCGAGCGGTTCGGTAGACTATCCTTTTTGAAGATAAACTACGATAAGTCAGAGGCCCTGGGGGTGAACCTCCCGCGGGAGGTTGAGGCCCAGCTGAGGGCATCCTTTCCATTTAGGTGGCCCCCCTCAGCCATTACATATTTGGGCACTAAGATCACAAGGACGGTGGACGGGATTTATGCAGCGAATTTTGGCCCTCTCTTAACTAAGCTGAAATGTGATTTGGCGAATTGGGACCTTCCCACCTTTTCGTGGCTGGGCAGAATCAGTATACTTAAAATGACGGTTTTGCCAAAAATACTATACTTATTCCAGACCCTTCCGATTCAAATACCCAGAGCATATTTTAAATCCCTAAACTCGATTTTTATAAATTTTATTTGGCAGGGGCGTAAATCGAGGCTGAAGTTGCAGCTCCTCTTTAGGTCAAAACAGTCGGGTGGTCTGGCCTGCCCAGATCTACTGCGATATTGGCGTGCGGTCCACCTCCAGCGTATATTGGATTGGCATCACCAGGGTCTACAGAAGAAATGGGTAAACCTGGAAGCAACTTGGCTTCATACCCCATTGAAGGACACTATTTGGGCCGTCAGGTCGGGGAGGACCCTCTGTAGGGACCATCCGCTCATCTCCACTACCCTTGGAGTCTTTGACAAGCTGAGGGACAGGCAGGAGATTTCCCCTTGGCCGACCCCCCTGGTGCCGCTGGTTCACAACCCCTCCCTTCCCGTAGGCATTCCCCCGAGTCTTCGCCGGAGCTTTGCGGAGAAGGGTGTTCCAAGAGGGTTAGATCTCATCTTACCCAATGGGTGGGCGCGATTGGAGGACCTGAGAGAAAAGTGGGGTACGCACCTGCTTGATCACTGGCTCTTTTTTACATTCCAAAACTTCCTCCTGAGCTTGGGGCCTAGGCAGGTGATGCTTAGGGCCCTCACCCCCTTTGAACAGTTAGCAAGAATGAAGGATCCCCCCACAAAACTGGTCTCTCAACTGTATGAGCTTCTGGGGAGCGGCTGCGACGGCGGGGTGCCCCGCTTCTGTGCGGACTGGGAGAGGGACCTGGACAGATGCTTGACGGAGGAGCAGTGGAGATATATTTTCCTGGCAACACACAAAACTTCCGTATCCTCTAAGATCCAAGAGGCCAATTATAAGTGTCTCACGAGGTGGTACTACACCCCGGAGAGGCTGCATGGTTTTTCTCCGGCCCATTGTGCCGAGTGTTGGAGGTGCCGGGGAGCGATTGGTAGCTTTTTCCACATCTTCTGGGAATGCCCTAAAATCATACCTTTTTGGCGAGCGGTTGCCAGAATATCTGAAGAAATTGTGGGGTGCTCGGTGGCCCTGGACCCCGCTTTGCTCCTCCTACACTTGGCGGATACCCCCTTTAAGACCTATAAGAGATCGCTTCTGAGGCATCTTATAAACGCGGCAAAGGCGATGATACCTAGGTTGTGGAGGTCCGAGGCGGTTCCCTCGGTGGCGGGCTGGCTCGGGGAGATCAATCATATAATGGAAATGGAGGAGCTTACTGCCTCGGTGCATGAAAACACGACGCAGTTCTTACAGACGTGGACGTTGTGGTTCCTCTTTAGAGAAACAGATAGATTTAAGCAGCTCGTGGCCCCCGGCGAGGGTGGGAGAAGCTGAGGGGGTGTTGTATGGTCATACGCACTGCTGAGCTGACTCCCCCCCCCCCCCGGTTCAACCCTTCCTCTCTCCTATTTCTCCCTTCCTACCCCTCTCCCCCTATCTTCTCCCTTCCTCTCTCTTTCTCTTTCTCTTTTATTTTTCTTTCATGTACAAGCTCTCTTGGATTAGGCCATGTTATGTTGGAGCAAGAGGTTAAACGCGGACTACGGTGGGCCCCAGGGCCGTGGCCCAGACTGATGGTTGGTCCCTACGGGGGGCCGCCGCTGGGTTGGGCGGGAACCATCTATAGCTGTGGATTGCAAAGGAGAATTTTTGTAGAGGTTTCTATTTGACACACCAATGACCTGAATGTATGCACCATGTCCATATGTTTTTGGCGAGATGGCTCTGTAACTTTGCAAATGTTGTACTTTCTACTTGTCTCTTTATTGAAAGTAAAATCAAAATAAAGAATTTCAAAAAAAAAAAATCCTAGGTGTTGGTCCACTTTAAGCAGCAGCCGTCCTGGGGGGGGTTCACACAGCGGGGCAACCCGATTTTGGATGCCCCGCGGGGGGGTATTGGATCGGCCCGGGAATCTATAAGATCCTGCAGGGTGTTGGTCCACTGTGATCTCCTGTGTACAGTGCGGGAGGCGCCAACCGGCTGCGAAGAGGGCCGGGCGCCTCGCAGGCAGCACAAGCGAAGCCAGCCAGCTCAGCCCGGGCCGGTCAGAGCCAATGAAAGGGCCGTATACGGCCCCCGGGCCTTACAATGCCCAGGTCTGCTCTAGAGTCACTTCCCTGCCACTCCCACTTCACACCCTCCGCCCTTTTACACATGCTCAAGAACGTGGTCCTTGTACAGTGGGAATGGTCCAAAGATAATCTATAGAACCCAGGTCTGTAATTGCCATGTCTGCCATATCCCCTAAACTTCCCGCCCATGCTCTTAAAGGGAAGGTCCACTTCTGTGACCTTTTCATCAGACTCCAGGGAAGGACAGCTCCAGCAGTAACTAGAAGATCTTACCCCTAGTGCTGCATCGGTGATTCTCCTCCCCCAGCCTCAGTTTGTAAAGCCCTTCCAGGTTCCGGCCTGCGGGTGGGTGTGACCTGGGTACAGCCGGCTCCAATTATACACAATGCGCACCTTTGTACTCCAGTAACTTCCATGTTCGAAGCTGGCTGTACCTAGACCACACCCACTCGCCAGCTGGAACCCAGAAGTGCCTCTCCCTGCTTCACAAACTGTGGCTACTGGAGGACGACTGGCAGTGTGGGAGCAGTGATAAGGTAAACAAATCTAGTCACTGTCAGAGCTGCCTGGTCCTGGAATCTGAGCAAAAGTGTAAGTTTCATTTAAAGCAGCAGTCCAGTCAGAGACTGGACTCCACTGCTCATCTTTGTGCGATTTCAGTATTAAAAAAAAAATGAAAAAAACGTTATGTGTTAGCCTGTTCCCACAGTGCCTCACTGTGAGCTTTATTCACCCCATCACTGCATAGCGGGCATGCAGCTTCGCCACTGGTTGGGTGCGTAGAGCCATTCAAGATTGCTCAGAGTCAGAATCTGGGGACTTGGCTTCTCCCTCCAGTGCACATTTTGGGTATAGGGAGACAGACTAAATGCTGCGAGAGCCAAACTACCTTGTCTGCAGTTAGGTTTTGCAGAAACAAGCTCACTGCAAGCCTGTGCTGCAGATTGTAGCAGGTCTTACCTTTCTATTTCCACTTTGTTTTACCAGTCCCATAGCACTCCCGCTGTAAGTGATCCTGGCAATTGGGACCACTGTGCAACCACAACCAATTTTGGAGCTGGTCATGAAGGAATGGAATGTAGAGAAGGGGCTAAGTGTGGAGACTTTCTATAGCTTTGGGGATGGGACGCACTTCTGACTAGATCCTTGCTGCTTTATTATTTCCATTGCTATGCAAAGATGCAAAGTGTAGCCCTTTCCCTCCAACTATCAGGTTTGTGCTTATTCTACTTACACTGTTCCCTGATTGAAGCTCTGGCCAGGCACAACAATTGGCATGCAGTGTGCCTAGCCTTCCTGATTAGGGTGGGATAGGGAGGGATTGCTTAAACTTGCCCCATGTGGTTGCAGTCAGGGAGGATCTGACAAGCACAGTTAGTGAATGGATAGTCCAGGCTTCAGGGAGCTGACTCAATTGTCACATTGCAGATGTCAGTAGCAGAAGAATAATGGGGTCTGATTAAGAGCTTAGAGCGGCTGGGCACACACGCACATTCCCTGCCAGAGCCGCATTGGTGCCTTGCCACCTGGTATCACCCAAATCCCTCCAATCCAGATACAAGGGTTTCTATTCATCGCTAGGTAACAGGGACAGGACTTGTTCCCAAGGTCAAAAGTTTGGAAAGACCCATTTAGCCACGGAAACGCTCCACCGTATATTTTTAGTCTTTTGGGAAAAAGTTGTTCAGACCGTGAGATGGGGAGGGCTTTAGATGCTGCAGTGAGTAAATATAACTGACTTCTTGTGTCCTGCCATACTGCAGGAATGTGAGCCCGGCAAGCTGAGAGCACCAAGGATCAGAGAGACGTTTAGGATGGCTGATGGTCAGCACTCCGTGCCTTTCAGCACCTTTCCCCCGTATGGTGCCATCAATTCTATGTAAGTTTCATTGGTTAACTTTAATAGCCACTCCGGTGAGCACCCGTCTAGTCACCTAGGAGTAACAATCCGGCTGCCAAGCACCCTGTGTACTGACCCTGGCTCAACCAACAACTGAAATATCATCCTGTGTAAAGTTATAACATTTTAAACCCAGTCCAATCTGACATTGATCTAGCCCGGCCCACGCGTTCACTGTCCTCAGCCAGCCCAAACATTCACTGACGTTAGCCATGCTCACATATGCACTAGACGTATCTGGGGTCTACACAGTCACTGACCCCCAGCTGAGCTTGAACATTCACTGACCCAACCAGGTGCACACATTCACTAGCCCCAGACAGGGCTGCACAGTCACTGACCCCCAGCAAGAGACTGTGGTCTGGTGTGCAGTGGCAGTGAATGTTAGAGCTGCATGTGACTATAAGATGTTGCACAGAGGCATAGAGTTATTTCTGAACAGCCAATCTGTTTGGGAGGGGGGGGGGTATTTGCTGCTAGAAAGATTCCGTAGGTTTTGCCCCTTTGCTGTGTCTGGTGTCAGGGATAAGTGGTTGGTGCTGCTCGATCCATTCTGGTGCAGTGCAGGCATATCTGCAAGCAGCAGATTAATATTCTGAGCAGCAAGTGAGATGGGATGGCGGAGCATCGTGTCCTGCTCTCCCCCGGATGGGGGGCCTCCCACACGCCTGCTGCATTCACTGCACATTACCAGCATTGTAGGGCAGGAGCTGCATACATGGCTTGTCTTCCCCTGTTGAGCTGAGAGATTTCTGGATGCCCAGTCTGGTATCAAGGGTATTAAATCCTGGCATTGCAAACACATGCTGGCCGTCCCATTGTGTTTACTTTATGTGCTGATACGCTTTCTAAATTAATATTGATATACATAGCTGTTCCATTGGAGCGTGGCGCAACACACAGGGTTCACTTGTCTATTTTCTGCGGGTGCCAGTGGCTGACATTTTAACCTTCTCAGCTACCCATCAGGTTGCTCATTTTAATTTGACACAGAATGAAGTGGTTGGCCCTCCTGCTTGCAGCACTGGGAGCCCTGTATGGAATGTATGTGGTCTGCTTCTGGAGAGCTTCCTCTCAAAAGCAAATCTTGGTAACAGTGACCACAATATAGTTGCATTCAAAGTGGACCCAAACACAGGATTTTCACTGTTCCAGATTTTGGTCCTTACTGCGCGGGTGTCCCTATTTGGGATGCCCCACTGTGTGAACCCCCCCAGTTCGCCCCCAAAACTCACCTGTACCCGGTCTTGTGCACTCCCACTCTCAGCTTATCTGAATGGCTGGCTGCATAAACGTGCTTCAGCTACAGGAGGGCAGAAATGTGGGGGCAACTGGTGAGCGTGGCATGGGAGCCCTGGAAAAGATGAGTGATTGCAGAGCAATCTGCAGGGGCTCACACAGCAGGGCATCCTGAATCGGGATGCCCCAGGGGAAATGAAGCAGCCGGCTGTGTGTGGTTGGTCCACTTTAACATGAACTGTAAAAAATGATTCCCCTGGCTGGGAGGGCAAAAACAAAAACCAAGGCCAGCTTTCCCAGGCCCAAGGCTGCACTTCAGGACATAGACTAAAATTGCAATGCTGAACTCTCAGTAGCAGCTTTTGAGAATTATGTGATTATTATATGATTTCTTCCCATAGTTCTGCTGTACTAAATAGCAGCGGGGCAGCGCAAATCGGGCTGCCCCGGTGCACATCGCCGCCATTAAAACAGGAAACCGGACGCCTGGATCCTCGCTGCTTCCAGGCCTCTTCGGCAGCCAGCATGGCCTATCAGTCTCCAGGGCACTCCCACTTGACTGCAAGCAGCCTATCAGCATTGGCCCTAGAGACTGATAGGCTGTGCTGCGGTGGGCGCAGAAGTGGCCCAGAAGTGGTGATTATCCAGGTGCCCGGTTTCTTATTTTAACGGTGGCGATGTGCATCGAGGCTGCCCCATTGCTATATAGTGCAGCAGAACTATGGTTATTTTTGATCATTGTTCAGCTTTAATCAAATCTGTAAAAAAAACAGAGCTGGCAAAAGCACAGAATGGAAGACATGTGGCCAAAGAATGCAAGCCCAACCCTAAACATTGTTTAAATTATATGCATTCAGAGAAAACAAAAAAATCAGGACAGGTACGTGCCCTAACTAATGGTAATAGGGAGTTGGTCGCAGGAGGATCAGGAGAAGGCTGCTAAATAGCTTTTTTTATCTCTGTGTACACAAAAGAGGAGCAATGATCCAATACAGGCAATGCCACTGCTGGCAATACCCCATGCAAAAGAGGAACACCACCCAAAGAAATTGACTTTCTTTGTTTTTGTTCCTTTCGGGTGGTATATCCTGATTAGGGATGCCCACTGTGTGTATCCCCCGGGATCACCTATAAACTCACATTTTCCTTCTTCCCATGGCACATTGGCGGGCCACCTAGGCAATCATCGATGTCTAGCTGTGGGTGTAGCTTCACTGGCCATTCTGAAGGGCCAGATGCGGGTGTGTGCCAAGCTACAGGTAGGCTGGGGATGCGGCAGCACTGCAGGCTCCTGGAAGAGGCTAGTGGATCAGGCGATCCGAGGGTTTCACAAAGAGGGGCTTCCCGAATTATCTCCATAAAGAGGTAGGTTAACCCTCCCCAAGAGTCTTATAGACTGGAGGGGGGTTTTGCTCATCTGCCTCAAAGTAGATGTCATACAACAAAAGCTCATTTGAATGTAAACAGGACCACTTCACCCAAGTTTCTTAAACCAGACCTTCAGCATCATTTAATGAAAAGCCCAAACCCTTAAAAAACTATTCCCCAGCATCTAAAATTAACATACTTTTAAGTGGACCAAACTCCAGGATATTGACTATCCTGGGTTTTGGTCCTTTCCCCAGGGGCACCCCGATCGGGGGTGGCCTGCTGTGTGAAACCCCCCAGATCGCCCGAGCCTGGCTCACCTTATCCCAGTCCTACAGCGTGTCTGAGAGTAGTGGCTCTGATGGCCGCATCCTCTGTTTCCCTCAAACAGGGAGTATGCCCACGCCAGCCATTTGTTAATGGCCAACGCAGGCACGCTCCCTGTTAGAGGGAGGCGGAGGATGCAGCCGTCAGAGCCGCTGCTCTTAGACGTGCCGTGGCACTGGGATATGGTAAGCTGGGCTCGGTGTCCTAGGTTTTGGTCCACTTTTTAGTCTCTTATTTATTATTCTCTCCCCCACTGGGCTGCAACTCTGTTCAGGACTCTAGGATATGGGCGCCGCCATCTTGTCTCAGACGCATCACATACTGGGGAGATGAGAGGGGGCAAAAGTGCAGGGAGACGGGTTATAGTTGTGGTTTGCACAGACAGAGCAGAGCTGAGGTCAGGAAAAGGACAGCAATCCCAGAATGCAGAGAGGCATATTCAGAAGACACTTCCTGTCTGCTCCATGAAACTCCATGTGCCGCCATCTTGGATGTTAAAAGGTGCAGGTAGGATGATTTTTAATGTGGGCAATCTGTATGTAGTGGGTGAGGGAAACATACAAAATAGACTCTTATTCAGGGTGAAGGTCCGCTTTAAAGAGAAACAAAACCCTGTGAACCCCTGCTGTGTGAAACCCCAGGGGTAACCCACAAGACTCACTTGCGGTGGCTCCCACTGCAATGTAAACAGCAGTGGCTGCATCCTGGGCATCTCTGACCTGAGGTCATTCAGATAGGCTGGAGATAGGAATGCTCCCCAGTCTAAAGGAAAACTTGGGATATGGCCACTGGGATGGTGTGTGTCGATGGCCTTTTTTGAAAGTGTATATATATATATATTTTGTGCACTTATCTAGTATTTTTTTCTCTTATGTTGGCAATCTGCAGCTATTAGCAATTGTACACAAAGAAGGGAGCAGTGAGTCCTGTTCGTTGTGTACAGAGATCACATCTCTCTTCTTGTAGATCTTGGTATACAGACTTGGGCCTCGATTCAATAAAGGTAGAAAAAAATTCTCATGGTAGTAAAAAATTCAGTTCATGAGAAAAAAGCCTGAGAACGTCACTGTTACTGAATCACCAGATAAAAAGACAATGAAAGTCAATGGCAGCTTTTACTACAGTGTAGAAAGGAGTAAACAGTTCTCTACTTTTCTTAGGAGTAAAAAAGTGCCATTGACTTTCATTGTCTTTTTATCTGGTGATTCAGCAACAGTGACATTCTCAGGCTTTTTTCTCATGAATTGAATCTTTTACTAACATGAGAATTTATTACTACCTTTATTGAATCGAGGCCTTGGTGTACAGTTGGTAATAGCAACAGATGGCAGGTAGTTAAGATGCACATTTGCCATTGTAAGAATAAGATTAAAAAAATACTCAGCAAAAGCTATTAAAAGTGAACTTTCTCTTTAATGAACTTGGCTCAGTAATTTCATCAGCACTCTTCTTGATGTTTAAACTGGAACAACACCCATTTTTCACAAAATGTCTATTGTTCTGGGCGCAGGTAGGCATTTCTGATGTCTTCCTGCACATTAAAGCGGTCTTTCACTCTGAATAAGAGTCTATCTTATATGTTTCCCACACCCTGTACATATAGATTGTTCACATTAAAAACCATCCTACCTGCACCTACTGCCTTTAAACATCCAAGATGGCAGCTCATGGAACATCAGGCGGCCTGCAAACAGGAAGTGCCTTCTGACTGTGCTGCTCTGCATTCTGGGATTGCTGACTTTTCCTGACCCCAGCTCTGCTCTGTCTGAGCAAAGCACAGCTATAACCCCACCCCCTGTACTTTATCCCACTCTCCTCTCCTCAGTAAGTGTGATGAGGCGGCGCCGGTATACTAAAGTCCTGAACAGAGTTGCAGCCCAGTGGGGGAAAGAATAATAAGTGACTAAAAACTTAAAATATATTAATTTTAGATGCTAGGGAATCGTCTTATAAGTGTTTGGGCTTTTCAATAAATCATGGTGAAGGTCCAGTTTAATGTAATTAAACAGGAGCAATCTTACCTTTCTCTGTGGTCCCCTGGTGAGACAGCAGTGGCCAATCACAAGGCTCGGTTTAACTCGTTTATGAATAATATTGAAGATTACGTTAAAAGCACTGCCCTTTATTTCACTTATCCTATGCGCCACATTGACGGAGTAATCAGATACACAAGGGTTAACAGCCGGCAGGCCTGGTTTGCAGAGGTTGAAGCTTGTAAACTCCTTCCACCTAGCCTATCCGTCCAGACTTCCAGGTTTCCGAATGTCGACCCACCATGTCAGAGGCATCTGAGGCATCGTGGTCTCGTATCATTGGAGGGGATAGTGCTGTGTGCGCTTTTTGCTGTGAATTGCTGGCCAAAGTTGAGCAGCTCCTGTGCAAAGTGTGCACCGCTCCAGCCTAGTGTCCGGTTGTAGGCCCCTGTGGGGGGTTCTTTGTCTCTTCCAGTCCCACTGCTGTATTTAAACCGGACCTTCAGCGTGATTTAATGAAAAGCCCAAACTCTTAAAAAACGGTTCCCCAGCATCTAAAATTAATATATTTTACATTTTTAGTCACTAACTTATTATTCTTTCCCCCACTGGGCTGCAACTCTGTTCAGGAATTTAGGATACGGGCGCCGCCATCTTGACTCAGAAGCATCACACTTACTGAGAAGAGGAGAGTGGGATAAGGTACAGGGGGGCGGGTTATAGCTGTGCTTTGCTCAGACAGAGCAGAGCTGGGGTCAGGTAAAGTTCAGCAGTCCCAGAATGCAGAGCAGCACAGTCAGGAGGCACTTCCTGTTTGCAGGCTGCCTGATAAGATGGCGGCTTCCATAAGCCGCCATCTTGGATGTTTAAAGGCTCATAACATGCAGTAGATGCAGGTAGGATGATTTTTAATGTGGCCAATCTGTATGTACAGGGTGTGGGAAACATATGAGATAGGCTCTTATTCAGAGGGAAGGACCGCTTTAAGCTCTGTTTAGGTCTGGTAATTCGGGAAAGGCCTCTAATTCTTTGCTATCCCCTGAATTTTCAGGCAGTGCACTTCCTCCCGCCCCAGCTATTCAGATAGACTTGAGATGGAGCGCACGCCTTTGAAGTTTGTCAGAGCCTTTTAGCAAATGACATAGTCATGGAAAATGGCTCTAAATTGGATGAAAGCCTGTACATGAGTCGTTGGACTGGGATCAGGTACATTTTCCTTTATGTTCTGGGGGGGTTCACACAGTGGGGCACGGAACAAAACCCAGCATAGTCAAAATCCAGATTTTGTTCTGCTTTGATGGTACTGGCTTTCACAACGCTCAATGTTAAGGGTGAGGTCCCAGAGAAGCAGATGAACAACATGGAGTACAAACATTGGAAGGTGATGAAAAGTTTATCTTGCCCTACATATCTCGTCCAGATCATGCTACGGCTACGTTGGAGCAGGGGAACTTTCTAGCAATGGTGGATATCAAGGACACTTACCTCCATGTTCCCATATTTCAGGTACATACAGAAATGAGCAAAGGGGGTGGGAGTAGCTCCATCACTATTATTTATACAAAATTATCATCATTATTATTCAGGGCCTGGGAACCAATTTACCGCCCAGTTTAACCCTCTCATCATCTAAGTATTAAGCACCAAACATGTCTAGCTATGTGGAAAGACAGAGATTTGGTTGCACATATCTGCAGATACATGTGGAAGCCACACCGCCCCGACAAGGCACTCTGTGTTTAGTGTGGTCCCTACTCTTATTTTTGAGTCCTCAAAGTTGGGACATGCAATGCAGCCAGAGCTACTCACCTGGGAAGCTGCCAGCCTCCCTTTAGAACACTCCATAGGGAGAGATCCATGGTGGCTGAATCCCTCCCTGTGTGTGTTCATGGCAATTCAAACTGAGCAAAGGGGGTGGGAGTAACTCCATCACTATTATTTATACAAAATTATCATCATTATTCAGGGCCTGGGAACCAATTTACCGCCCAGTTTAACCCTCTCATCATCTAAGTATTAAGAACCAAACATGTCTAGCTATGTGGAAAGACAGAAATTTGGTTGCACATATCTGCAGATACATGTGGAAGCCACACCACCCCGACAAGGCACTCTGTTACCAAATGTCTGTCTTTCCACATAGCTAGACATGTTTGGTGCTTAATACTTAGATGATGAGAGGGTTAAACTGGGCAGTAAATTAGTTCCCAGGCCCTGAATAATAATAATAATTTTGTATAAATAATAGTGATTGAGCTGCTCCCGCCCCCCTTTATTCATTTACATACAGAAATACTTGAGGTTTGCGTTGGGTCCATGCCACTTCCAGTTTGTGTCTTTACCATTCGTATTGTCCAGGGGTGTTCACCAAGGTACTGGTGGAGGTTATGGCCCTACTGCACAAACAGGGGATCCGGATTGTGCCTTATCTTGATGACCTGCTAATTCTGGCGTGATATCTCGATGACTAACTTTTTTTAGCTGGATCGTCAATTATCCCAGGTCAGAAATTGTCCCGTCCTGAGTGTCCTTCCACTTCTTGGGCATGACTCTGGACATGTGACAGGCCAGGATTTTTCTCACAGAAGAGAAATGTCACATCCTTTAGGTCAGGGTCCAGACTCTTCTGAGAGCTGAAGAGCCTACCATTTGCTGGGGCATGCACCTTATGGGTTTGATGGTCTCCACAATTTCACACCAGACAGCTCTAGCTGCATCTACTGGACTGGTGGAATCGGTCAGAGGAGGGACTGGACCATCAGTTCACTCTCACACGGAGGGTCAGGGACTCCCTGGTCTGGTGGCTTTAGTCCTTTTCATAGTTGGCCAGTCATTTGTTCCAGTACAATGGACCATTTTGAAAACAGAGGCCAGGCTCTCTGGCTTGGGTAGAGTGCTAGGGGACCTCACCATTCTGAGCCGTTGGGACCAACAGAAGAGTCGGTTGCCCAACAATGTGTTGAAGCTGAGGACGATCCTGCTCTCTATGGAAGTCTTTTGGAGCGTCTTACAGTCAGGGTCCAGTCAGATAATGTATCAGTCTTTGCATATGTCAATCACCAGGGCGGTGACCAAAGTTTGCCTGCCTTCGCCAAGTGCATTTAAGCAGTGGCATCTGGCATACTCATTTACCCCCGATACTGCTATTGGGTGGTCTGGTCAAAAAGGTAAGAGCTTGTGATACTCGTAGCACCATATTGGCCAAGAAGAACGTGGTTCATGGACATAGTAAGGCTAGTGGTGGGCCGGCTGTGGCGGCTGTCAAGTCTGCTTGGCCTCTGCAGCACCCCAATACACAGGCATTTGCTTTAAAGGCCTGGCTTTTGGTCTTCTGGTCTTTATGTCTTAGTGCAAGGCTAGCAGTCATGTTTGTCGTCGCTTTTCTGTTTCCAGATTTGTGGATTTCCTGCAGAAAGGCTTGGGCGTTGGTTTACTACTTAGCACCCTATAAAGTGCATCTATACTCAGAGGGAAGTTTATGTCATCGCCTTCTATCCCCAGCATAGAGCCCCAAAACAGCCTGTGTTTATTTTTTTTACTAAATCCTTTGCCCAATATTCATAACAACACAAATTGGATGCAGTCAGATATATTGCTCCCTGGCCGATCAGCCTACCCCCAGCAATGATGTATTCAGTCACAGTAAACACAGCTCAGGAATGGGGAGCACTTCAACCTAACTGCCATTCAGCACCAATCCTTTAAACAAATGCTTGAGAAGAAAATGTAACCTTGATCACTATAAAAATGTTTTTCTCACAGAAAAATGTGGGGAAATATTCTCACAGTGTTGAATCTGCCCTAATGTGACAGTTTAGTTGTAACTGACCTAATTATCATATGGCTGCCATTTACCTTAATACTACTTCCTGTTCTTTTTATCAATATTGGGCAAAGGCTTATTAAAAAATGAAACACGGGCTGGTTTGGGGCCTGGGCTGAGTTTAGAAGGTGATGACGTTAACTTCCTTTGTGTGGATAGGTGAACTTTAATAGAAAGGTTTACATTTTTTTAACTGGCTGAAAACTATGTAATCAAAATGTTAATGCAAGGGGCTACTCACATAGGTCCACCACGGCAGGTCCCGGTACCACTGTTTCTCCAATTCATTCTTTAAATTTGGGTTTCTGTGGTTCTACTTCTGTTCGCAGAGTGTCAGAGTTGGCGGCACATTTTTATTTTACAAGGTAGATGTGAAAGTATCGCTGATGCCATTTTTGGCTGTTTGGTGTTGCTGACAATGGTGGATCCTCCACAGAGGGTCTGATTAGCAGCATCTCCTGTTGCTCAGTGGTTCATGGCCATAGTTCACACAAACGCCCTGTCGTTGTTGCTCAGTGGTTTATGTAACCACCCTAAGAAAGGGACTGCTATGGGACGTCCACCAGTTTCTAAATACTAATAATATAAGAGAAAATGTATTTCTCTGTCCCTCTGCTCCGCCTCGACAGCCCCTCCCTTGTTTGTTCTTGTTGTGACTGCCCCATTGTATTTTGATGTTATGGTAGTTCCCAAATATAGGCTAAGTGGGAAGAGTTAAAAGCTTTGATCTTTGCAGAACTTACCTGCCAGCTGGTTAACCCTCGAGTATATGAATTCTGTGTTGAGACGAAAATCCATTTTTAAGGTTATCATAACATTTTTGGCTGATGACCCCAAGATATGTAGCACAGTCAGTCTATTGAAGATGCTCACCATCCCTTGACAAATGAAGTTCAATGTGCATTAATGTAAAGTAAGTACTTGGGGGTCTAATAATCAGCAGGCCATCTATGTCCTTGAGTATGTACTTTAACTGGACCAACAGCCTGGCACAGTTGGAAAAGAAAGGTAGCAGACATTTTGGAGCTTCCTCTCCCAGCATCTCAGCCACGCTGATGTCTGGATTTAACTGACATAACTGCCAATGCACAGTAACAGGAAGCCCAGTGGCACTTCCAGTTTGCAGGTGGCCTGCAAATGCATGATCCGCCATTTTGTTCCTAAAAGTTACTACAGCAGGAGTAAGAAAAAGGTAAATTAACTTTTATGTGCAACAATCAAAATTGCCCTGGGGGGTGTATATGAGCACTGTTTGTTGTGTTGGTCCACTTTAAATGTACTGGTAAACCAGAGGCTAACAGTCTATAATGTCAAGCAGCCCCTTCCAATGCCACTAAAATATTGTCTTGCATTAAAAGAGGCATGGAATTGGGATGTAATATTGCCTCTTTAAAGAGGACCAACACCCAGGGGTGATCGGCCCGGAAATCTATAAGATTCCCGGGCCGATCACCTCCCACCCCGCGGGACATCCGAGATCGGGATGTCCCGCGGGGTGAAACCCCCCAGAAACCCCAAAAACCTCTTACCTGATCCGCCGCCGCTTCCGCCGCCGCCGCCTCCCGCGCGCCCCTCCAGACGTGCGCGCGCCCGCGCCGGCCCTCTGTGAATGGCCGGCGGGGGCGCGCGCGCGCCGAGAGTGACGCGCGGGAGGCGGCGGCGGCGGAAGCGGCTTGGACGTTCCTGATCCCCGCCTGGACGTTGGCGGGGATTGGCTGCGGCGTTCACGTGGGAGCGGGGAGAGGTGAGTTTTTTGGGGTTTCTGGGGGGTTTCACACAGCGGGGCACCCCCGATCGGGGTGCCCCGCCGAAGTGGACCAAAACCCAGGATAGTCAAAATCCTGGGTGTTGGTCCACTTTAAAGGGCACTGGTGTGCCCTCATCAGAAAGGTGCTGTCCAGTTCTGGACACCAGTTTAAGGAAAGGATACTCTGATTTATGAACGAGTGCAAGGAGAGCCACCTAAATGATGGCAGACAGTGAGGTGTGGCATGTTGTACGATTGTGTATAGGAAATAACTGCATTGCAATGAAGCAAGTCTCCTATTCGAAGAGATGGGCCATTGTTATATGTGCCCAGCTATTCCCCGTCCCCCCCCCCAACAGATAAAGGAAAAAGCTAGGAAAAGGTGAGTATATCTACTGATGGCATGAGGGGGTAGGTGAGGTTAACCTAGTGTCCTTGGCCCTTAAACCGGACCAACACCCATTTGTTTCTTTAACGGGTGTTGGTCCTGCAGACAGAGCATAAAAACAATCTGGGGGGGGGGCATCCAGAATTCTGGAGCCCCCCGGCACATAACCCCCCCAGAACGCTTACCTTCTTACCTTCACGATATGCTTACCTTCACTTCCAGCCTGCGTCAGTCATGTGTGCCATGGTCGCATCCTCCGTGCCGGCCACCAGAACGACCCACCCACGTGCATGTTCCTGGCGCAGGCTCGAGGTGAATGTAAGCATATCGGCCATGTTGGGGGGTATGTGCTGGGGTGCTCCAGCATTCTGGATGCCCCCTGAACTTGTTTTATGCTCTGTCTGTGGGACCAACACCCAGGGGCGGATTAAGTGTGGTGGAGGCCCCAGATACCTTTAAAATAATAGTCCAGCCAAGTAACTGATTGGTGGTTGTCTGGCACCCGCCCACTTACTGGAATATCAGATCAAGTCCCTTGTGCCACCCTTGTGTGGGTGCGTGCTGCTCGGGAACGCCTGCTTTGCCATGTGTAGTCGCCCAGCTGCTCCAGCACAAAACAGTTCCCTGCATGGAGCTGCCAGCGGTTGTGCTTGGTGGCTTATGTGCAGTGAGCAGCCACTGATTAATATCTTTGCACGCTCCCATCCCTGTAGCATTGCTGATGGCAGCTTTGCTGCTCTAGACTCTCCATCCTGCCCTGTGGTGAATTTGGCTACGGGTTTGCAAAAAAGGCATGCCTATAGCTTTGTTACTGGCCCGTGGCCCATCACACCAAAGTCTCAAAAGCCTCCTGGACCAGACCATAAGCCAAAGGTTGGTGGAGGCCCCCTTTGCAGGGCAAGTGGTGGAGGCCCTGCGGCTCGCGCCCCTTGCGCCCTCCTTGTAATCCGGCCCTGCCAACACCCCTAAAAGAAAAAACGGGTGATGGTCCAGTTTAACAGACTCTATGGACACCCCACACGTAACCATCATGGTTTCTATCAATTCAGAAACATTTGTTGTGAATTTAAACATAATCAGTGTTTGACTAGGCGAGTGGAGAAGCTGAAACAACCTACTGTACCATGTTACCTACCCACAGGCTTAGCTGTTAGTCTCTGCTGTGCTATAAGCAGCAGGCATGGAATTCATTGATGATTATTCTGGAGCTCAGCCTCTTTCTAGAAAGTTTTTGGCATGATATTGGGAAGTGTCCAGCTCTGAGGTGCCTCTTGTGTGTATCCTGTGCAGAGGTGGGATGTCCTGCCTGTGTGTGTATGGAGGTGATGTGATGGGCTCTCCCATAGCTGTGACAGGGGAGCACTGCGGCATTGGGCCCTTCCCCTGCACCTGTGTGTGTGTCCCTGTAAACATGGCCTGACTCACCGCTGGGTTATTAGAGGACACAACTGGGCAGAAATGGTCATGTTTATCTGCGTAAAAGCTGCCACAATGCACCTTCTGACAGGCTGGATAAATTGGCTGCTCAGCGGATAGTTTCTGTGTCACTTGTTAGTGATGACAGGACATCGGCTCGGCTGGGAGAGCTACATGCTCCAGGTAAGCTCTTTACTATAAGCAGGGGAGCAAAGGGCTGCAGCTCCTGGGTTTTGCTGGAATCTCAGAGGAATTCTTTATAGGCAGTCCCCTCCTAAAACTGTTGCTGTGAACGAGTGCTCGCCCCCTCCTCCTCCTTTCCAGCAGGTCCATTTTGTGTGCACTGCATCCTGCATTGCATGCAGCGCCTGGCAGTCCCCATTGTGCAGCTCCCTGAGGGATGACAGTGCCCATTCTTTGGCTGGCACCCTCCCCAGTTAGTAAACATCCTTGTGAGCATCCCTTGTGATCACTGCAGCACTGGGATGCTGTGCGAGGCGTCCTCCCCCTACCTGCCTGGCTAGAATGGTAGAGTCTGCAGAAGGGCTCCTGTAATGTATCTGCGTTATCAATATGATCCAGATGCTGGAGAGCGATCGCTCTGCTCTGGTGTCGCTGAAGTGGCGCTGGCTCTGAGATGATATCTTAGCCAAGTAAGTAGCGACATCCCCCGGCATAAATGTAGTAGAGGTGGGATCCTGTACACACACACCCCCTCCTCCCTCTCCCCTTCTTTCTCGCCCCTTGTCTCTTTCTTTTCCCCCCTCCATCCTTTGCACAGTACACGGCGTGGGCATAGGGCTGCTCTCTGCTGCAAGGTGACCCGCTCCTGCAGCCATTTCTCAGGCCTGTGTATCGGGGGCTGCAGGCTGGATTGTGGGCTTTATTGTGCTGCTGCTGTTGCGGTGGTGGGAAAGGATGGATTAACTGTTGCTCGGCGCCGGAGCTGGCTGGAATCACATCATCTGATGCCCTGAAGACAAGGCTGTGATTGATTGTCATCCTGCATCGTGCCGCATACAGGAGCTCCGCGCTGTCCAGGCGGGAGGGAGGTGAGTAACACACGGAATGATCCAGCTCTTTTCATAGGACTGACTGCAGGTGTCTCTCTGTGCTGGATGTAGACATGAATGTGCCCTTCTCCGCTGCTGTTATGTGTAAATGTATGTATGGGTTTGCTGAGGACGCTGCTTTAACCCTCGCTGTCATTATTCTCAGCAGTTTTTTGCATGGACATTCCACCTATTTGGCTTAGTTATCAGGGAAGGTCAAACACAGCACTGTAATTGCCATTAACCCATAGCTGTGAAACTGGGATTATCCCCCAGATTAATAACCTGTGAATACATTCCTGCAGTCGACCATGCCAGGGGCACGGGGTTGGCACTCTTGCAGTGGCACATTGGTGACTTCTGTTCCTATATGTGAAATAGGTCTGTACAGGGCAGACATGTTGGTGATTTCCACAGGTTGTGCACCCCTCAGCAGACCAGGTATTAGGGTCACCTGGTTACAGGAGAGCTTGTAGATGTGTATTGGGGAACCCTGCAGCGGCGGTTCCTCTGCAGCAACTGACAGTGACATGGCCAGGATTAGAAGCTGCCCAAGGTGACATTGTGCAGAAATGGGGCACTGGCGCTCCACATCGGAGGCTGGCTACTTTGTGTGAGCGCGTTTATCATCAGGAGGGCTGGCTGACTTGTTCATGGCTGATTAACCTGCATTATAGATTTCATCTGCCGCTGTAAATAAGACGCCACCACTCCTGCCCATTGCCTGGCCTGTCGTGTGCAGTGATACAACATACAAATTAGAGCCATCCATGCCTGTCCTCTGGACAAGGACCTGCTGCTGCTGCTGACACAGATGGATGCCGCAGTCGGCCCTCTGTGGCGAGATCTGGGCTTGGGCTGGTTTTGTCACCGACCTGTTTGCTGCACCACAAGAGAGAAGGTCGTTCTAACTGTAGTGAAGCACAAGGTCAACCGCTTCTGAGACGCGCAAGCGCTTGCTTGCTGCTGTAAGTCTTTTTCAAGCTAGGCTCCGGTGTCCTTTCAGCAGAACTGCAATCATGCATAATGTGTGTGGAGCTGTGGGCCTGCAGAACCCCTGGGGACCCCGTGTTCAGTGGCATCTGACATACAAGCTCGTATGTAGGTTGCTGTGTCTGCCAGGACTCCCCTCTTGTTTCAGGCAGGTAGGAATGAAGTTCCCAGCTACAGGGGTCCTCTGATGCTGTAAACTGTGCTGCCCACTCTATGTGCCCCCTTCCCATTGCTGATGATAAATGCCCCCCCCCCCCAAGAGTCTCTGCGGCAGAGCCAGCTCTGACCTCATTCTGGGAGCAGCTCAGGCAGCGACATGTTGTGGGAAAACACATCTGTAGGAAATCTAGCAGTAGTGGGGTAACAGGTTGCTGTGCAGCAAGGGGGGCCCTGCTTAGATGCCCTTTGTAGCTTCATTCTGTGTCCGGCGCTTTCCCATATTCAGATTTACTGTGTTATATATCAGCTCAGTCACGGATAGGGTACTGCATGTCCAGTCAGAATTTCACACCTCACCGGCTCTGGCCACTCACAACCATGAATATTTTACCAGCTGATGGGGAGCCATTAAAAATGCAGCAACCTGAAATCCAAAACTGCAAAGGTATGAAATCTTCAGCTGGGGCATCTATGCTTCCCCCCATCTGCTAAGCTTCTGGTCATGCGCAACATCAAATTCTTTCCTAAATTGTATCCCCATCCAGGCGTAGGGCTGCGGGTGTCCAGATGCAGCAACGGGCTTCAGAACCTAGTCCTGGCCCTAGATAACCTGTGTGACATGAACTGGGCTGCCACAAGCTGTAGCAATTCTTAAACAATTTTCCACACTTCTGCCATGTAGCCAGAACTTAAAAGAAGGGTCTGTTTCCTTTTCCTCCAGCATGCTGACAGTGTGGGTTCTCCGCAGCCTCCTGGCAAGAATTTGTCACCCAAAATCACATATGGAGCTTTGTATGATGGGGTCAAGAAAAAGGCTGCACCCTTCAGTGTTGAATACCGCTTATTAGAGGAGGTGTGGCTGCCACAGATGTATGCATCTGTGTTCTGTCCACCATCAGATGAAGCTCTTCCAGGAAAGGGTGAGTATGTCCCTAATGCAGGACTCACTGATGGCATAAGGGGGGAGGTGAGGGGATTTCCCTGCCCCCTGTCAGATGAAGCTCTGCTTGAAAAGGGTGAGTATGTTCTTAATGCAGAGCTCACTAATGGTTTTAGGGGGTAGGTGAGGTTAGTTTTTTTTACTCCACCCCATCAGATGGATAATTGAGTATCCCTTTAATGCAGGGCTCACTGATGGTGGGAGGGGGGCAGTGAGGTGATTAGCCTTCCACTGGACCTTCCCTGGCATAGAAACCAGTAAGTACCTATGTAAACGTTCTGATGTTTCGGACCTCATGCTGACGGCTACAGTCTTGTGCTCCTTGCTTTTCTGTCAGGGGCTCCATCTTGGTGGCCGGGGTCTCCCAGGCGCCCTGTGCTCTGGGTGCACCCGTGTTGTGTCAGTGACTCAGCGCCATGTTGGTTATATCCCTGGCTGTAGCTTTGGTCACTCTGGCACAAATGAGTCATGGAATGGGGATCCCTGGCTGCCATATATGTGGTGTGGGGACAGATTACGCCTGCCACAAAGGGGGTGGTGGGGCACTGCAAGAGGCTAAGGGTGAAAACTGCCAGCTTCCATCTCCACCTCACTGCCACTAATACTCCTGAAAAAGGAAGAAGTAGAAATGGTGCCTTCGTGTGATTGACAAGATGGAAGTCCCCAGCCTCCCGCTTGCTCCCTCAGCATCACAGCTGCTATTTATAGAAGCGCATGCAAGAATGCTTCCTTTCCCGAGCCGCTGCGTTACCAGGCTGCACAGGAGGAGATCCGCTGCTTCCATCCACACCTACAGCTCCACTCACTGTGTGTGCAACAGGGGATAATCCACACGTACCAGGCAGCATGGATGAAGGGTGTACCAAACTCCCAGTGTGAAGGGTGCAGTAATGGATCTGTATGTCATACATTCTCACTCTCATCTGTGTGATACATATCCTTCCTGTATGATGGGGGAACTGTATGTTGCACTGCCATCCTGTGTATTTGCCAGTGCTTTGATAAGGGTCTCTCTCAAAGTCAGGGTGGAGGTGCTCATCTTTGGAAAGGCGAGCTGCATGTTACACGCTTGTGTGTTCCATACATAGTCTGCAGGTATATTGTCACAGAAGTGTATATATCAGTCTTGCATCCTGTACAATGTGTAGTGGCTAAAGTGTGTTACACATTACACACTTAACCTTTATATATTTTGTGGGTAATTTGCACATTGTACACAGAAATGTTAGGAGGAGGATGTGTATCGTGTTACCACTCCTGGGGTAATCAAAGAAAATCTTCTTCATCCTCTGGAAAGCCCTAAAGAGTGTGATGTCCACACCCTCAATCTGTAACATGTATTGCACACTGATCCTATGCAGTGTACAGAAGAACACTCATTTTATAGTGGGAAATGTGTGTAATGCACCCTACAAAGTGAGTGTGCAACACACCAATACTATCATCAAAGGGAATGCGTAGTACACAGATCTCCTGTGTGCAATACACTGGTGCCCTCTATAAAAATAGTGTGTAATACGCAGTCACCCTTTATACAATTAGCAACTCAGATGCCCTCTATAAATAATAATACATTGTTAATATTGCCATTGTTAACTGGTCCAACACTCATTTAAAAAAAATGGGTGTTGCTCCCTGAATGGGGGGGGGGGACAATTGCCCCCCCCCCCCCACAACACGCTGTAAAGTCTGGTAAAAGAGAAATCTTACCTTTGAAATGTTCCCACCCCCAGCAAAACTGAGCCCTCTCTGTGTATCCAGGCGGTGGCCACTTGCAGGACCCAATTTCGTCAGGGGAGCGGTTTGAAGGGTAATAGTTTTGCATTTACATGAGGAAATGTGATGTTCCATTCCATCTGACCTGGAGTGTTCTGGTTTAAAACATGCCCCAGCTGGAAATTGAATCTGCAACCCTCTGGTCACAAGATCAGTTTTCTTACCATTAGGCCATAGTTGCCCCCACAAGTGAGGGGGCAGCACGCAGCGGAAACAAAACCCAGCACTGCCAGCCATGGAATCTAAAAGTGATTTCAGGGCTGGCCACTGGCCTTCCCCCAGGGCATCCCATCCTTTCCCCTGGAGCATCCAGCTGTGTGAAACCCCCCAGATCACCTATAATAACTCACAGGCTCTTGTCCAATCGGAGCAATTTGCCATGCAAGCGTAATTCAGCAAACGGCTTTGCCCCTCTGCAATCTCCAGCAGCGAGCACGCTCCCTCCCAACCTATCTGGATGGCTGGGGACAGGAGCACAGAAAGCCAGTGAATCAAATATTCATGGCAAACGGCTGTGATTGGATGTGAGCCCGTACATGAGCAATTGGACCGGGAAGAGGTAAATATTACAGGGCGATCTGGTGGACTTCACACAGCGGGGCAACCAATGCCCAGGGGAGATAGTAAAAGTCACGGGTTTTGATCCACTTTAAAGTGAGTGTGCAGCACACAGGCACCCAGAGCTCCTCTATAAAGTGAGTATACAGTACACAGATGCTCTGTATAAAGTGAGCTTACAGCACACAGGTCTGCTCAACATTGTACCTGGTACATGGTTTGTACGCTGTAGGCAAACATGTTCGGCATGTTGTGGCCCCTCGTGACGCCGCTGCCCACTTGCTGTATTTCATTAAATCTGTAATCGTTTGAAGTAATGAGATTTTTTCCTTTGTTTTGTGTCTCTCTGTTCCCGGCCTTGGGGAGCTGCCATTCAGTGGTAAATCTTTCTTAATGAGTTTGGCGACTTAATTTTCAGCCGGACATGAGCAGCACTAATGCGTTCAGCAAAACTCTGCTTTAACCTCTCCTGCTGGGGCTGTAGTTTTTGACACTTTCTCCCTCACAACATGTCTGCATACCTGTGAGGATGGCAGCCCCCACCTCCGATTCCCGCTCTGGCACAGCTCTGTGGATGCCCCCTTCCCTGCTGTGCTTGGCGCAGGGAGTCCTTTGGCCTCTGAAGGACTGATGGGGGAATGTCTGGTGACAAGTGCTGCATTGGGCAGTTCAGGGGCCGTCCTAGAGCATAGTTTGTGCTTTGCTAGTGATCTGCATTGATAATGGTTGGGGGACTGGAAATGGCAGCTCTGACGCAGGTCTGCCGTCCCTGTGGATGTGATTGATCATCCGCTTGGCATCTTTATTTCCTCCATTTTACAGGGGGAGTGAATCTGTCATTGATCTAGGTCACTGGGCTTGGTTAGCAAGGCAGCAGAGCATTGCTCCTTCATAGGGGTAACTACTGGAGCAATCCCGTGCAGCCACCTACAAATCACATATACTGGTTATTATGAATACTACAATTGTTTTATTCAAAATTGTTTTTTTTCTGTGGTCGTGACAGATATCCCCAAACCCTCTGGTGGACCTCTTAGCAGAAATTGACGCCTCCTTCACCCATCCCCCCTCATGGAATTGAAGGGCACATTCTATGCCCGATTCCTGTCTGTCTGGCCCCTACCTCATATAGTTCTATTGTATAAGATGATGTCTGATGAAGAGAAGTTGGTATTCTCGAAAGCTTGTGTTAAAATATACTAATTTAGCCTACAAAAGGTATTGCCTTATTTCTTACTAATATTTCTTATTACTTTTCTACTATGGCCTCTACCTCACCAATTTTAGTTTTCCAAAGTTATGGGTGCCATCTTGTTTCTGAGCCAAAGTGGCAATGCAAGCACAGATTTTTTTTAAATCTGGCTGTTGGTGCTGTTCAGCTAGGAGCTACAGGTCATAGTAAACAACGGGTCCTATGGAGCAGCAAAAAGTGCAGGTGGAAGCGGAGTAGACATGCACAACTTTGTTAAAGGGACTGTAAACCCAACGACAAGCAGCTTACCTGACATCTGTCTCATGTGCCTTTCCTCCATTTCCTGCATTGCAGGGTAGAAGCCATAGCAGGGCTCCAAAGTTTGTTCTCCTTTCAATTTCAGCCCTCCAGGACCACACAAAAAATTCTAACAGCCACAGTGGTCCCAGATGTATCTGACCACAGCAGAGCATGCTTAAGACTTGCTTTAGCATGCTAAAGCTGCGCCCAGCTGGCCACAATTTAGAAATTGAAGAGACTTTGCTTAAAATACTTTTTATATATAATCAAATTTCGAGAGGCATTAAAATGACTCATATTACATAGTTCTCTAAGAGGGAGGGAAGTTAATGTGTGCCTGGATAGGGAGTTTAAAGTGGACCTATCACTTCCAAGGCCAGCCCTGGAGTCTAGAACACTTTCTCCTGAAGCAAAACACGATTGCCCAGATACAGAGCTCACTGTATGCCCTACCTTATGGTAATGGGCAAAATCATTTGCTGCTGTGAGAAACACCAGCCAGTTTGATGTGCCCTCAGGGTGCATCAGGCAGTGGGAGGTTTGCCCAGGAAAGGGAACATCAACTGCGAGTTGGTGATGGGACATTTGCTGGGGCATCTGGCACTGCTGAAACAAATAACAGTAACTATACATGAGAGGGAGGTCCCTCCAGGGAGACAAGAATGGAACCTTGCATCAGGGGATTCCACCATTATTGAACACATACAGGAAGTTCGAGACATCCTAATGATCCGGGACTGTTCATCAGGGAATCAGAGGTCACCATAGAAGACCAAGAGGGTAAGCTAAATGATGTTAAAATCTTCACTGTGGGGGTTCTCTGAGGATCACTATCTTTTTCTAGAAGTTTGAGGAAAAGTGGGTGATTTCACATGAGCTGTTCAGGCCAAGCTTATGTCTCAGGCCACAGTAGCCCCTCTCATCAGAATTTGGGACAGCGGGGCAAAGGCCGAGTGGTTGAGTGACCATTTAGTGGCAAAATGGGGGCTTGTGGTGCATGCTGTTGTATTACATGGAATCAGCTGGAGCTGCCCATCAAATTTCTGCATACACATACTCTGGTGGGGTTAGGGGGCTATTAGTGTTGGGGTTTCTGTGGTTGCGGTAACAGTTCTCACATACGGTTAAAGCATTACTTTGTCAGGTCTGCTAACTATTTAGAAACTGCACCGCTGCAGCCAGTAGAGGTGTATGTAACCCTTAAAAAATAAAAAGGTACTCACCTTCTCTCCCCGCAGCAGCTTTTATTTGGTCCAGTGTCAGAAACCTCCTGACTCCTGACCAAGGCCCTCTATCTTTCATTGTTCTGCCCCCTCACATTCACTGCCACACCTCTCCATTGCAGTGAATTTCACTACTTACGTGAGGGGTAGTGGGCGGGGGAGTGTGTAAGGATGCCAGGAGCCTCATTCTGGAAAACCTGGAAGGAGAGCACCTTTTAGTTTTTTTTTTTTTTGGTTTTACATACGATAAGTTTTGTTGGCCAAAATGGACTTCACATAGCCACATGCTTGGGGGTCAGCCAAAGCACTATTTTTGAGCCATGGCAGATTGGGTTTCCACATTCTACCATGATTGTATGCTCCTCTAGTAGGGACCCTTTACAGTCACGTAGAAGGGTCCTAAACGTTTTTGGTAAGGATGTAAAATATGACAGAACCAACATGGTCTTTTGTGCGATTTTCATGTTGGTAAGTTTCATCTTTCATCCATCAATTAAGAAAGAGCGAGATCCATGTAGCCATCCATTTGTGATTCATCATGCAAAATCCTGCACTTTTACAGGCAATGCCCAGGAACAGCATCACCTCTCGACAAGCTTGGGGGTTAATGTCAATGAGCTTCCGTCTGCTTATCCAAGTCTATTAACCAAACTTTGGGTAACACTGCGCTCGAGTACCAATTGGCCGATGTGGCAACAACCCTACCTTCTATCAGGATATGCACATAAGCTCTAACATCTTATCTGTTGATGTCCCTTATGCTGAGTTTACATGAGCAGATCATTTGGCTGTTCGCTCAGCAACCAACCATACAAATCTTCTACGATTGAGCTGAGTTCAGACGCCAAAGATGTGTTGGTCAATAAGTCGCCAAAGCGATGGCCTATGCAATCTTTCGTTCTCATAGCAAAACACTTTTTTTAGAGGGTGACTTCTCTTTACACATTCCACCCATCACACAATGAACACAGCGGCTGTTTCCATGGAGTGATTATCGCTAAATTGTGGTTACTTTGAATGATTCCTCGCTTGATAATCGCTCCGTGTAAACGGGCCATTAGACTGCCTGGCCTGACCATGGATCTCTATCTTTATCTTTCCTGATTGTTGCTGACTTCTTCTCTTCCTAGCCCAAATTCAAACTCTGACTTTAAACTTTTGGTTACATTCTGAAATATGACTTGTGTTTATCCCTTTACTTCTTCTTGTCTTCTCGTCAATCCTGATTCTGTTCACTTCTGGTTGATCTGTGCTGTGTGTCGGCTGCTCCAAGCCCAGATACGCAATCTCACCAGAACACACCCAAACACTTGTACTACTAGCTGCCGCAACCACTGTTAAAGCTGATAAATTGGACTGGTGAAACTGCAGTTATTGTCCCGTCAAAGTGTATTTGAGATCATTCTGAAGGTTAGGTTTCCAGGAATCTAGTGGAAGTATCGGTAGGTCGCTATGATAACTCATGTTCAAGTTAGGAGATTAAATTATTTTTGTACATTTTTTTCTAATTGTGAACTACATGCTACATGCCATTCAGTCATAAACACTGGCTGATTCATATCAGGAATGTATAACCCCTGTAAGCTAATCCCACTCCTACTCTTTGAAGATTACAGACCTGTTCATACTAAATTGACCTTGTTTGTTTTTATTAGAGGGGACAAGCTACTTAGGGAGAAACACATATTAGGCGTAAAACAGTGGCTTAAAAGGAACCAGAAAATATATAATATTTAGTTTTAAGATAGAACACTTTACCTTGGTTTTATTAGGAAATCACCAGAAATGCTGCATCCTGCTTTTGGGGATGAAACAATGTTGGGGGGGGGGGAGGGTGACATGAAGCGAGTGGGATTTTTGAAAGTGTATATTTTGTCCCAACAGGATGTCGTCAAGGTACTTGAGTTGATTTTTACCTATGTTAATAAATGTGTGTTTCTATAAAGCAGTTATCACTACCTGCAATCTGTTGCCGTTGGCAATGTACACTGGGAGGCCGATTCATTGATAGCGGCAGATAGCGACAGTTGAGCGACTGTAGCGGCATTTTCAGAGCGCCCACTAGTAGTCGCTGTGCTTGGCCGTTGTTCAGTAGTTGATAACAACTCAGTCGGTTTGCCGTAATGTTGAATATTGGGTGAGGAGTCGCTATTTGACAGGTTCCGCGCTGTATGGGAGCGCATGATAGCGACTGGCCCTAGCGACCGGCTCCCACCATATTCATTAAAAAATCACGCTCAAAAAATTCTTGCGCTGTGAAATGCATGTTTAAACCCCAGAGCGCTGGCGGCGATGGGTTAAAAGTAGTTTTTTAACCCCCAAACAACCATATTTTTGGAAACCAAAAAAAACGTTTTTTAAATAATTTTGTAATATGAATACATTAATATCAGAGCTGTAATATCAATTCTGTACAATTTTTTTTTTTTTTACCTTAAAAAAATTATCTAAAATGGCAGAGGTGGTCACAGAATTTTTCACATTTAAAAAAAAAAAAAAATTAATAACAATTAATTATGAATATTTAAAGATTGTTCCATTGAAATGCATTGGAGAGCGCCAGGTAGCGAGAGGTCATACCTGTCACTGTTCAAGGTCGGACGCTGGCGCTGTGGGCTGAGGCTGGAATAATGATGAATGAGTCGCTATATGGCGCTATCTCAGTCGCTAAGCAGGATCGGCTTGACAAATGTGTGATTGTGGTGGGGAGCCGGCGTTCTCGTGGCGGTGCCCGTCATTACCGGTCGCTCACCAGTCGCTACCTGTCGCTATTCCTTCATAAATAAGGGCCCAAGTCTATACACCAAGAGGAATTGAGCCCTGTACACACAACACTGCTGCTATGACAGCTGCTGAAGTGAGGAAGCTCACACATGGCCAGCACCAGTGTTCTATGAGTACAAGCCTCACATCTTTTCTTCGTGTACATTGCCAATAGCAACATATTGCAGATAGTAAAAAAGGCTTTACTAAAGCAAACATTTTATAACATAAGAAACCATTTTTAAAAATACTTTATCGGCTTTACACCTAGAGGACATCATTTTGGCATACAAAAATATACACTTTAAAAAATTTAATCAAAAGTGGACTTTACCTTTAAGTATGACTTTAATATGCCACTGCTGCACCCTGTCATATGGTTCCTTTATAGTTATCTTCAGGCAAATTTTCATTCCACACAAACCATTGAAAAGGTGGCGATAAATATTGGCTTCTTGAGCAGTTTAGAACATAGCCCTCAGGTTACACTGACCGTGTTATCTGTGAGCTGTGGGAGTTATCAGTGCAGTATAGTCATTGCAGCTACCTGTGCTGCCTGTATTTTTTAAAGAGCCCTATCTCTAGAGTCAGGCAAAAGCCTTCCCTAGTGTCATTCCAATTCTGGGATCAACACCAAGCCACTGCAGCAAAGAGCAACACACTCTGCATTCCCACCGCTACTCCTGCCCTACGTGTCCCCACTGTGTCCCTGGGGGAATCCTGGTTTGGAATGCCCCCAGGGACACAGTGGGGACACGTAGGGCAGGAGTAGCGGCGGGAATGCAGAGTGTAATGCTCTTTGCTGCAGTGGCTTGGTGTTGGATCCCAGAATGATTTAAAGCACACCAAACCTGGAAATGTATTTAAACCGGACCTTCACCATGATTTATTGAAAAGCCCAAACACTTAAAAAACTATTCTCCAGCATCTAAAGTTAATATATTTTAAGTTTTTAGTCACTTATTATTCTTTCCCCCACTGGGCTGCAACTCTGTTCAGGACTTTAGGATACGGGTGCCGCCATCTTGACTCAGAAGCATCACACTTACTGAGGAGAGGAGAGTGGGATAACGTACAGGGGGGCAGGTTATAGCTGTGCTTTGCACAAACAGATCAGAGCTGGGGTCAGGAAAAGGTCAGCAATCTTGGATGTTTAAAGGCTCATAACATGCAGTAGATGCAGGTAGGATGATTTTTAATGTGAGCAATCTGTATGTACAGGGTGTGGGAAACATATAAGATATGCTCTTATTCAGAGTGAAGGACCGCTTTAAGTAATTGACCACCCAATAAAAAACCGAAAAAGGGTACTCGCCGTTTGTCCCTTGCAGTTGAATGGACCTAGTTTGGCAATAACCCAACGGCAATAATAAGGCAGCAAGCAGCTCACCTGATGCCTGTTCCATGGGCCTCTCCTTCATGTTCTGCAGAGCTGTGCAGAAGTCGAAGCAGGGTTTCAAATTTGCCCTCTTTTTAATCTCCTTACTCTGATAGGATTTGTGAAACAATACCTCAATCCATGCATATGTGCTGGCCTCTGGCAGCATCCCTGCTCTGTGGGCATGCCACACCTGGCAGCTTGGGTGTTTGCTGCCAGGGCTGCACAGGTTGAAGGGAGTCGGGATGCTGCAGGATTCAGCAAACTGCAGCTACTGTTATTCTGACAGTGGCCTCAATAGACTGCGCTAACATACAATTGCGGTTATAGGTGGGCAGTTGGGTTCCTCATATATCGTGACCCCCAAAGCGGAAAAGCCTTCACCAAGCAGTCATATTATTTGATGGTGAATTTGTAAAAACAATCCTGATAACATTATGGCACAGGCATGCTCCCACTATACCATGCATGTGTATTGCATGCTGTCACTTTGTATATGATTCTTTGCAGCAGTCCAGGCAGCAGCAGGCCAGGTCATGTGATGCATTTGTTCCCAAGGAAACACTGTTACATTTGTGTTGTATAACTAGCTTTGCATCAAACTTACTCAGTTTCTTGTGATCTGGAATCTCGCTTCTCGCTCTCCATTCCCTCGACTTTCAAATTAGTGGACTGGAGGATTCACCTACACAAAATCATAGCTGTTGGTGATCCTTACTCATGCTGACTAACACGGCCTATATTGTTAAAATCCATTCCTGCACAGAGCAATCCTCAACCAAAAAGCTTGCCTTGGAATGAAAAACAGCTCTGTGCATGCCCAGTGTATTATCTCTTTGTTTCTCATGCCACTGTAAGCATTCACAGTCCACAACCTCTCCCCATATCCCAGGCTGCTGTCAGCTTTCATGGACTAAGGTCTCTGGAGATCAGAGGCTCTGGGAAGAGATACTGATTTGAAACAGGGACTCCCAGCAACTGAGCACTGAAGCCTGTGTGGGACTGGTCACTGTGCTGACAACTTTTTTATTTTCAGTTGTTTTATTTATATCATATTTTGAAAAATACAGAAAAAAATCACATTGTGACATTTGCAATACATGTATTCAACTGGAGTCTGTAATGAATGTAATGAAATAAGACTAAAGGTTTTGCTAAAAATTCACCCGTGCTGCCAGACAGAGGCCTTTATGTCTAAATTCCAGCTCACTGGCAGGCTTTTCTTACTTATCATGAGACCACCATATTGTGCACTTGTCTATATCAGACTGCAGCTTGTAGGGGAGACGGGGAGGCCGATTCATTAATAGCGCCAGGTAGCGACAGATGAGCGCCAGTAGCGTGATTTTCTCAGCGCCAGCCAGTATTCGCTGTGCTTGGCCGGGGTTTGCTTGTTGACAGCGACTCAGTCGGTGTGCGGTAATGTTGAATACGGGTACGGGGTTAGGGGTCGCTGTTTCACAGGTTCAGCGTTGTATGGGTGCGCCTGACAACGAATGGCCAGAGCGAACGGCTTGCTGCAGATTCATTAACAAAACACGCTCCGAATTTTTTCGCGCTGTGAATTCCTTGTTTAAACCCCAGAGCGCTGGCGGCGATGGGTGTAAAATAGTTTTTAACCCCCAAACAACCATATTTTTTGATTGTAAAATTATACAAGTTTTTATAAACATTTTGTAATATGAATACATTAATATCAATTCTGCACAAATTTTTTTTTTTTTTTTTTTTTACCTTAAAAAAAAAAAATCCTAACATTGCAGAAGTGTTCACAGAATTTTTGACATTAAAAAAAAAAAAGTAAACATTAATAGGAATTAATTATGATTAATTAAAGATTAATTAAAGATTGCTCCATTGAAATGCATTGGACATCGCCAGGGAGCGACAGGTCATACCTGTGATGGGATTAGCCGCTGTTCGTTGCAGTCGGCTACATGATGAATCCCGCGCTAGCTGTCGCTCTCGCCGGCGCTAGCCTCATTTAGCGTGATAAATGCGTCATTGTGACCGCCGCCGGGCGTACTTGAGTCGGTAGCCGCCGTTAGCTGGCGGTACCTGGTGCTCGTCAGACACTACCTGGCGCTAGCCCTTGATAAATAAGGCACTAAGGCCCTTATTTAACAAGGGATAGCGACAGGTAGCAACTGGTGAGCGGCCGGCACTCATTCATCATTATTCCAGCCTCAGCCCACAGCGCCAGCGTCCGACCTTGAACAGCGACAGGTATGACCTCTCGCTACCTGGCGGTCTCCAATGCATTTCAATGGAACAATCTTTAAATATTCATAATTAATTGTTATTTTTTTTTTTTTTTTTAAATGTGAAAAATTCTGTGACCACTTCTGCCATTTTAGATAATTTTTTTAAGGTAACAAAAAAAAAATTGTACAGAATTGATATTACAGGTCTGATATTAATGTATTCATATTACTAAATTCTTTAAAAAACTTGTTTTTTTGGTTTCCAAAAATATAGTTGTTTGGGGGTTAAAAAACTACTTTTAACCCATCGCCGCCAGCGCTCTGGGGTTTAAACATGCATTTTACAGCGCAATAATTTTTTGAGCGTGATTTTTTAATAAATAAGGTGGGAGCCGGTCGCTAGGGCCAGTCGCTATCATGCGCTCCCATACAGCGCGGAACCTGTCAAATAGCGACTACCGAACAACGGCCAAGCACAGCGACTACTAGCAGGCGCTCTGAAAATGCCGCTACAGACGCTCAACTGTCGCTACCTGCCGCTATTAATGAATCGGCCTCCCAGCAATGCTAAGTTAAGGTGGGCAACCTAGCCCAGTCCCTATACAAATAAAGAATAAAATAGAAAGAATAAATGGAGAGACAACGGTTTGATAGAATAAAAAGAAGCACAAAAAGCCTACAAATAAAGTGGAATGGAATAAAAAGGTAGTAAGAGTATCATAAAAGAATATAAAGTTAGAAGGAAAGATGGGATGATTGGACCCCGGGAGGGTGGTAGTCAGGAAGCTAGGAAGGAAAGCAAGAAGAAATTCACAGTAAAAAGAAGATAAGCAAGACTCTCATATCAGGGTGCCCTTGCTTGAGTGCATGGGCACGTCCCAGCTGCAGTAACCCATATCTTCTGCACAGAATATACTCATAGAAAGGTATGGACAGATAGATTAGTATTATTGTTTTTTTTTTTATAGTACATAGACAATTGCAGACTCAAAGCAAAAGCTATGAGAGTAGGACACAATAGGAGAGAACCCTGCCCTTTTAATGCATTCTAAAGGAAAAGCTTATACCAGGTTTTATGCTTATCTGAGGAGGTGGTGTTGAGGGCAGTTTTTAAAGCTTTAAGTGTTGGGAAGTTTAGGATTGAACAGGGAGGGCATTTCAGAGAAGGGGAGTGGTACGTGAGAAGTCCTGGAGACTGGAGTGAGAGGACCAGGGTGGAGGACAGGAGAAGGTCAGAGGCAAAGCAAAGGTTGCGTCTCTAGATTGCTAGCATTAGATTAGAGATGAAATGTAATGAGGAGCCTGGCTGGTATGTTAGAGTTATCATTTTAAACAGAATTCACTGGCAGCCAGTGAAGAGACAGAGAGGAGTGGCACTGGAAAAAGAGATAGAAGAGGTGGATGAGGTGAGCAGCAGAGTTTAGAATAGATTGTGGGGATGCCAGTGTGTGTGTTGGTAAGCTAAAAAGGAGAGTGTTGCAGTAGTCAAGTCGGGATATAACCAGGGCATGCACTAGTTGGGATAGGGTGGTAACCGGGGAGGGAAGAGGGGTGCAGAGAGGGTTTCTTGATAAGTGGAGTTATACTATAGCTGCATGTGTATATGAAGACAAATATGTGCCTGTGGAGAGGGAGAGGTTAAATTGAGATGTTAAGGCTGGATTGAAAAAAGAGACAGCTGAGAGATTAGGTGGGATGGAATAAGATCATAAGCACAGGTAGTCAGGTGGTAAGGATGGATAGTTTTTGTTTAGAAGTAGGGCGCAGGGGAAGTCTTGAGGAGCAAGTTATTCTGGGGGTGAAGCCAATTCAAATGGAGCAATTGTTCAGCTGTTAGTTAAGAGGTAGAGGAAGAGGCAGTGGGCAGAGAAGGGAGTTGAAGGTAATAAATAGCTATTTTGCATTGCACTGTAAGTGTTTACTTTCCAATAGCAATAGTCATTATTGCTTTACAATTACAATAGATTACAATAGAAACAAATAAGTTCAATCAACGGTTTCTTGGCTGTAACAATGTAACCTACACCATTGAGCTGGTAGGCGTTTTAGCATCTTGTTTGTTATAGCCTCAGGCGGTAGCAGGTAGTGCATCCCAATATTTTAATCTCCCATCCCAATATATGGCTCTGTGAGTGGACGCCTTGGTATGTCTGTTTAGCCAATGAGAGGGCAGTTCTGAGTTCTTGAACGGTTTTATTTGTCCTCCATTGCCATTCAGCAACTCTAGAGAGCCGTTTTTGGGGATGCGGGCACAGTTGTATATATGTGTATGGTTGTAGTGTGGCTGCAGATTATGAAAATTGCCATTGATTTTCCTTGTCTACCTTTGGGGCTGATTCAGAGTCAGGTGCAAATTTACACTCAGTAGACAATGAAAGTAAATGTCAGTTTTCTCTCCCAAAAAAAGAAATGAGTTTTTTTTTACCAGGCTCTAAATCGGCCCCTAAAATAAACTGGAGGAGCCAGGTGGAAAAGTGGTAGAGGAAGAGATTAGAGAGTAGTAGTTCGGTGGGGGCATTATGATAGCAATATTTAGGTGACAGGGAGAGTATAGGCAGACATGGTGGAGTTACAAAATGGGAAGGGTTTGGTAGTAGTGCATGGATTCGATTAAAAGAGCAATGTTCAGAAAGAAGTATGCCAACACTGAATTGTAGTCCTCCATGTGAGAGGGCAGCAGGTGAGACTGTTTCTGAGGTTTCTGAGCCAGGTTTCTGTACGGCCCATTAAATTGAATGCATTAGTAAGAAATAGGTCATAGATGTATGCAAGTTTGTTACTAAGCATGCATACCACAGTGAACAGATGACAGCAGGAGGAGGATGTCGGGGAGGGATTTATTATTCTGAGATTGGATAAGTTCTGTGTATATGCAGATATAGCAAAGTAATGGGTGATTGTGCTGGGGTGGAAGGCAGAGAGGATAAGAGAGGTGAGGGTGAGGGAGGCCCAGGGTTAGGTGAAATGTCACCAATGGCAAGTAGAAGATACATAGATATGGGATACAAAAATGTATATATTTATTTATACATTTATATAGATGGATATGGGATAGAGGTACATATAGACAGATGATAGACATATGGATAGATTGATACATATAGATGTTTAGATGATGAAAGCTAGATAAGAGATGGCTGAATAGATAAATGGCTAGCCATATACACAGATAGATGAATGGATAGATATCAGTTAGATAAATTGATTGTTTGACATAGAGATGGATGAACAGATAGATAGAATAGATAGACATATAGCTACAGTAGATAGATAGGTAGATATATAGATAGCAGTAGATAGGTATATATATATATATATATATATATATATATATATATATATATACATTTGGGATAGACACTCATTGAAGAGACAAGCAGGTGAGGGTATTAGAGTCAGTACAGTGTCCCCCAACTCCAGAATATTGTGTAGCTGTCACAAATGTCCCCAATTACCCTAGAGAAACAACAACGGTGGGGGAGGGCGGGACCTTACCTTGGCCAATCTACTTGTCGGGGCTATGCCCTGCCCACCTGCAATCCCGGTGGGTACAGATATGGCCCTTATAGCTACTGGATTTGCCGCCTCATTCACCATGCAGCTTCCAACAAGGCAAACCCGCCCAACTTATAGAACCATAGAAGGTTGACGGCAGAAGCAAACCATATGGGTGATCTAGTCTGCCCTTATGTGTGTATTTTCCCTTTATCTTAGGATAGATGTATGCTTATTCAAGGCATTTTTAAGGTCACTTACTATTGATTTTTCTACTACCTCTGCTGGAAGAGTGTCCCAAGCATCTACTATTCATCACTGTAGCTTCCTGGGAGTGAAGCAAAAATGAGCAGTGTGGATGCAAAAGGTGTGCGGCCCCTCAGTATACAGCTTATAGGGAACAGTGGGGGGGAGGGGCCTTGTTGAGCTGCAGTTAATATAAAGCACAAATGTTTATGTCGGGACATATCAAGGAAAAAGTTTCAGAGCGTCCTAACTTTTTTCCAGGAAAATTGTTACAGGAAAGTTCAACACCCCAAACAAAGTGTCTGTCACCCTGTGAGGTGCAGCCACTAGGGCTTCTTTCTGATATTCTGACGAGGGGAATCTGTGTTGCAGGGAGCACACAGCTCCTTTGTGATTATTAGCTACTCGGTGGCTATTTTCTGTTGATTCTGCAAGACAGGAACAATACACATTTTATTTCCTGGTGGTTCATTCTGAGATCTGCTTATTTCTTTTTTAAAAGGATTACACTAAGAGATTAGGTCCTAGGGATTAGTGGACCAACAGGTTTGTTGGTGTAAACACTTATGAAGTTTAGAACGTTGATCACTGGAATTATGATGGGAACATGGGGATCTCTGTCATCTGGTGCCAGCATATTCTAGCTCAGTCATAACATTTCACAAGGGGAGAAATGCGTGATGGTCCTTCTGCACCCTTCATGATCGCACCACTTCTGGCTCTGACAGTAATTTGTAAGGTCTATGGGTGCTTTTGTGTACCAGGCTTAGGTGCTTGGCGTGCAGCCACAGCAGCAGCCGTTCATTCAGTTAAGGATGACGCCATGAGTGAATCCTGCTGGACCAGGGTCCCCTGCAGTGCATCCAGACTCTGATTCTGATGGTTGGGCTGGCTCTGATCTGGAACATGAGGAGATGTTGCTGGGTCTATAAAATGATCAGATTTCTGAAACAACCAAGATCCAGTATCTGGGAGCTGTCATTCACAGCCTTATTGATTCTCCAGGGTGGAATAAGAGAAGCCTGACAAAAACTGCAGGGCACCAAAAGTAAACTTTCCTCTATCATGAGAACTGCGTGTTAGGAAGGGTCCTGGTCTGAATTTGGTGCATACTTACCTTTTTCTGTGGAGCGCTGTCTGACATATAGTGGGGCCCAGAGACAGCTGCACACCATGCCCTCTAGTGGAGGAGGTTTAGTTGTTTCTGAGTTCCCCATGGGACATAGCTCTGTGGGGAAAACGTATGTCCTGAATTTGTGGCTCATGTGCAGTGAAAGTGTGTATTGTATTGGCTTCAGTCCAAAAACCCACTTGGCAAAGATTTGCCAGGGAAGTCTACCTTAAAGCAGAACAACATCCAGAGTGGCTGGCCTTCCCCCGGGGCATCCAAAAACTCCCCAGTTTGCCTGTAACAGCTTACCTTTCCCCAATCCGCTGGTGCATGTGCAGGCTCTTGTCCAGTCGGAGCCGTTTGCCATGCCTATATCATTCAGAAAACCACCTCTTCCTTTCTGCAGTGGGAAGCGCATGCGGCTACATCCCCGCATCTCTGGGCTGTGCGTACACTCCCACCCCAGGCTGGGGCAGGAGCATGGGCTGCTGGGTATCACCCCCATTACTAGGCTGATATAATACTTCCCACTTGTCCATGTCCCCCTGTCCCTTTGTTTTTCTCATTTGTTTCTCTTTGAGGTCTAATGTGCAGATATGCATCAATAAATGATTAACTTGCCAATTCAAAGTGTTTATATTGTTGTCGTGCCTTGTGACCACAGAGTTGCAGGTTCGATTCTTGACCATAGGACATGACTGAACTACCCTTGAGCAAGGCACCTAACTCGTCAACTGCTCCCCAGGCACTGTAATTAGGGCAGCCCACCACTCCGGACATGTGTATACTCAATGGATAGGTTTTAATTGTGGATAAAAAACTCCTATGTGTGCGCAGGCATACAATGGCCATCTATGCCCCCCTCCCAAAAGAAATCTATCCATTCTTCAATAAGAAGTGTAATTCAACTATTGTTCTTATTTCCCACCCTGAAAAGTTGGAAGGTTTATGAAAAGTGTCTGTGTGTGACATATATTATCTCTCACCAGGCTGATATTCAGGGAAGTGACTGTGTGTGACCTGTATTATCTCTTGCCAGACTGATATACAGAGAAGGTGCTTGTGTGTGACCTGTATTACAGTACCTCTCACCAGGCTTATATGCAGAGGAGTGAGTGCGTGTGACCTGTATTACAGTACCTCTCACCAGGCTTATATGCAGAGGAGTGAGTGTGTGTGACCTGTATTACAGTACCTCTCACCAGGCTTATATGCAGAGGAGTGAGTGCGTGTGACCTGTATTACAGTACCTCTCACCAGGCTTATATGCAGAGGAGTGAGTGTGTGTGACCTGTATTACAGTACCTCTCACCAGGCTTATATGCAGAGGAGTGAGTGTGTGTGACCTGTATTACAGTACCTCTCACCAGGCTTATATGCAGAGGAGTGAGTGTGTGTGACCTGTATTACAGTACCTCTCACCAGGCTTATATGCAGAGGAGTGAGTGTGTGTGACCTGTATTACAGTACCTCTCACCAGGCTTATATGCAGAGGAGTGAGTGTGTGTGACCTGTATTACAGTACCTCTCGCCAGGCTTATATGCAGAGGAGTGAGTGCGTGTGACCTGTATTACAGTACCTCTCACCAGGCTTATATGCAGAGGAGTGAGTGTGTGTGACCTGTATTACAGTACCTCTCACCAGGCTTATATGCAGAGGAGTGAGTGTGTGTGACCTGTATTACAGTACCTCTCACCAGGCTTATATGCAGAGGAGTGAGTGCGTGTGACCTGTATTACAGTACCTCTCACCAGGCTTATATGCAGAGGAGTGAGTGTGTGTGACCTGTATTACAGTACCTCTCACCAGGCTTATATGCAGAGGAGTGAGTGTGTGTGACCTGTATTACAGTACCTCTCACCAGGCTTATATGCAGAGGAGTGAGTGTGTGTGACCTGTATTACAGTACCTCTCACCAGGCTTATATGCAGAGGAGTGAGTGTGTGTGACCTGTATTACAGTACCTCTCACCAGGCTTATATGCAGAGGAGTGAGTGTGTGTGACCTGTATTACAGTACCTCTCGCCAGGCTTATATGCAGAGGAGTGAGTGCGTGTGACCTGTATTACAGTACCTCTCACCAGGCTTATATGCAGAGGAGTGAGTGTGTGTGACCTGTATTACAGTACCTCTCACCAGGCTTATATGCAGAGGAGTGAGTGTGTGTGACCTGTATTACAGTACCTCTCGCCAGGCTTATATGCAGAGGAGTGAGTGTGTGTGACCTGTATTACAGTACCTCTCACCAGGCTTATATGCAGAGGAGTGAGTGTGTGTGACCTGTATTACAGTACCTCTCACCAGGCTTATATGCAGAGGAGTGAGTGTGTGTGACCTGTATTACAGTACCTCTCGCCAGGCTTATATGCAGAGGAGTGAGTGTGTGTGACCTGTATTACAGTTCCTCTCACCAGGCTTATATGCAGAGGATTGAGTGTGTGTGACCTGTATTACAGTACCTCTCACCAGGCTTATATGCAGAGGAGTGACTGTGTGTGACCTGTATTACAGTACCTCTCACCAGGCTTATATGCAGAGGAGTGAGTGTGTGTGACCTGTATTACAGTACCTCTCACCAGGCTTATATGCAGAGGAGTGAGTGTGTGTGACCTGTATTACAGTACCTCTCGCCAGGCTTATATGCAGAGGAGTGAGTGTGTGTGACCTGTATTACAGTTCCTCTCACCAGGCTTATATGCAGAGGATTGAGTGTGTGTGACCTGTATTACAGTACCTCTCACCAGGCTTATATGCAGAGGAGTGACTGTGTGTGACCTGTATTACAGTACCTCTCACCAGGCTTATATGCAGAGGAGTGAGTGTGTGTGACCTGTATTACAGTACCTCTCGCCAGGCTTATATGCAGAGGAGTGAGTGTGTGTGACCTGTATTACAGTACCTCTCACCAGGCTTATATGCAGAGGAGTGAGTGTGTGTGACCTGTATTACAGTACCTCTCACCAGGCTTATATGCAGAGGAGTGAGTGTGTGTGACCTGTATTACAGTACCTCTCGCCAGGCTTATATGCAGAGGAGTGAGTGTGTGTGACCTGTATTACAGTACCTCTCGCCAGGCTTATATGCAGAGGAGTGAGTGCGTGTGACCTGTATTACAGTACCTCTCACCAGGCTTATATGCAGAGGAGTGAGTGTGTGTGACCTGTATTACAGTACCTCTCACCAGGCTTATATGCAGAGGAGTGAGTGTGTGTGACCTGTATTACAGTACCTCTCACCAGGCTTATATGCAGAGGAGTGAGTGTGTGTGACCTGTATTACAGTACCTCTCACCAGGCTTATATGCAGAGGAGTGAGTGTGTGTGACCTGTATTACAGTACCTCTCACCAGGCTTATATGCAGAGGAGTGAGTGTGTGTGACCTGTATTACAGTACCTCTCACCAGGCTTATATGCAGAGGAGTGACTGTGTGTGACCTGTATTACAGTACCTCTCACCAGGCTTATATGCAGAGGAGTGAGTGCGTGTGACCTGTATTACAGTACCTCTCACCAGGCTTATATGCAGAGGAGTGAGTGTGTGTGACCTGTATTACAGTACCTCTCACCAGGCTTATATGCAGAGGAGTGAGTGCATGTGACCTGTATTACAGTACCTCTCACCAGGCTTATATGCAGAGGAGTGAGTGTGTGTGACCTGTATTACAGTACCTCTCACCAGGCTTATATGCAGAGGAGTGAGTGCATGTGACCTGTATTACAGTTCCTCTCACCAGGCTTATATGCAGAGGATTGAGTGTGTGTGACCTGTATTACAGTACCTCTCACCAGGCTTATATGCAGAGGAGTGACTGTGTGTGACCTGTATTACAGTACCTCTCACCAGGCTTATATGCAGAGGAGTGAGTGCGTGTGACCTGTATTACAGTACCTCTCACCAGGCTTATATGCAGAGGAGTGAGTGCGTGTGACCTGTATTACAGTACCTCTCACCAGGCTTATATGCAGAGGAGTGAGTGTGTGTGACCTGTATTACAGTACCTCTCACCAGGCTTATATGCAGAGGAGTGAGTGCGTGTGACCTGTATTACAGTACCTCTCACCAGGCTTATATGCAGAGGAGTGAGTGTGTGTGACCTGTATTACAGTACCTCTCGCCAGGCTTATATGCAGAGGAGTGAGTGCGTGTGACCTGTATTACAGTACCTCTCACCAGGCTTATATGCAGAGGAGTGAGTGTGTGTGACCTGTATTACAGTACCTCTCACCAGGCTTATATGCAGAGGAGTGAGTGTGTGTGACCTGTATTACAGTACCTCTCGCCAGGCTTATATGCAGAGGAGTGAGTGCGTGTGACCTGTATTACAGTACCTCTCACCAGGCTTATATGCAGAGGAGTGAGTGTGTGTGACCTGTATTACAGTACCTCTCACCAGGCTTATATGCAGAGGAGTGAGTGTGTGTGACCTGTATTACAGTACCTCTCACCAGGCTTATATGCAGAGGAGTGAGTGTGTGTGACCTGTATTACAGTACCTCTCGCCAGGCTTATATGCAGAGGAGTGAGTGTGTGTGACCTGTATTACAGTTCCTCTCACCAGGCTTATATGCAGAGGATTGAGTGTGTGTGACCTGTATTACAGTACCTCTCACCAGGCTTATATGCAGAGGAGTGACTGTGTGTGACCTGTATTACAGTACCTCTCACCAGGCTTATATGCAGAGGAGTGAGTGTGTGTGACCTGTATTACAGTACCTCTCACCAGGCTTATATGCAGAGGAGTGAGTGTGTGTGACCTGTATTACAGTACCTCTCGCCAGGCTTATATGCAGAGGAGTGAGTGTGTGTGACCTGTATTACAGTTCCTCTCACCAGGCTTATATGCAGAGGATTGAGTGTGTGTGACCTGTATTACAGTACCTCTCACCAGGCTTATATGCAGAGGAGTGACTGTGTGTGACCTGTATTACAGTACCTCTCACCAGGCTTATATGCAGAGGAGTGAGTGTGTGTGACCTGTATTACAGTACCTCTCGCCAGGCTTATATGCAGAGGAGTGAGTGTGTGTGACCTGTATTACAGTACCTCTCACCAGGCTTATATGCAGAGGAGTGAGTGTGTGTGACCTGTATTACAGTACCTCTCACCAGGCTTATATGCAGAGGAGTGAGTGTGTGTGACCTGTATTACAGTACCTCTCGCCAGGCTTATATGCAGAGGAGTGAGTGTGTGTGACCTGTATTACAGTACCTCTCGCCAGGCTTATATGCAGAGGAGTGAGTGCGTGTGACCTGTATTACAGTACCTCTCACCAGGCTTATATGCAGAGGAGTGAGTGTGTGTGACCTGTATTACAGTACCTCTCACCAGGCTTATATGCAGAGGAGTGAGTGTGTGTGACCTGTATTACAGTACCTCTCACCAGGCTTATATGCAGAGGAGTGACTGTGTGTGACCTGTATTACAGTACCTCTCACCAGGCTTATATGCAGAGGAGTGAGTGCGTGTGACCTGTATTACAGTACCTCTCACCAGGCTTATATGCAGAGGAGTGAGTGTGTGTGACCTGTATTACAGTACCTCTCACCAGGCTTATATGCAGAGGAGTGAGTGCATGTGACCTGTATTACAGTACCTCTCACCAGGCTTATATGCAGAGGAGTGAGTGTGTGTGACCTGTATTACAGTACCTCTCACCAGGCTTATATGCAGAGGAGTGAGTGCATGTGACCTGTATTACAGTTCCTCTCACCAGGCTTATATGCAGAGGATTGAGTGTGTGTGACCTGTATTACAGTACCTCTCACCAGGCTTATATGCAGAGGAGTGACTGTGTGTGACCTGTATTACAGTACCTCTCACCAGGCTTATATGCAGAGGAGTGAGTGCGTGTGACCTGTATTACAGTACCTCTCACCAGGCTTATATGCAGAGGAGTGAGTGCGTGTGACCTGTATTACAGTACCTCTCACCAGGCTTATATGCAGAGGAGTGAGTGTGTGTGACCTGTATTACAGTACCTCTCACCAGGCTTATATGCAGAGGAGTGAGTGCGTGTGACCTGTATTACAGTACCTCTCACCAGGCTTATATGCAGAGGAGTGAGTGTGTGTGACCTGTATTACAGTACCTCTCACCAGGCTTATATGCAGAGGAGTGAGTGTGTGTGACCTGTATTACAGTACCTCTCACCAGGCTTATATGCAGAGGAGTGAGTGTGTGTGACCTGTATTACAGTACCTCTCACCAGGCTTATATGCAGAGGAGTGAGTGTGTGTGACCTGTATTACAGTACCTCTCACCAGGCTTATATGCAGAGGAGTGAGTGTGTGTGACCTGTATTACAGTACCTCTCGCCAGGCTTATATGCAGAGGAGTGAGTGCGTGTGACCTGTATTACAGTACCTCTCACCAGGCTTATATGCAGAGGAGTGAGTGTGTGTGACCTGTATTACAGTACCTCTCACCAGGCTTATATGCAGAGGAGTGAGTGTGTGTGACCTGTATTACAGTACCTCTCGCCAGGCTTATATGCAGAGGAGTGAGTGCGTGTGACCTGTATTACAGTACCTCTCACCAGGCTTATATGCAGAGGAGTGAGTGTGTGTGACCTGTATTACAGTACCTCTCACCAGGCTTATATGCAGAGGAGTGAGTGTGTGTGACCTGTATTACAGTACCTCTCACCAGGCTTATATGCAGAGGAGTGAGTGTGTGTGACCTGTATTACAGTACCTCTCGCCAGGCTTATATGCAGAGGAGTGAGTGTGTGTGACCTGTATTACAGTTCCTCTCACCAGGCTTATATGCAGAGGATTGAGTGTGTGTGACCTGTATTACAGTACCTCTCACCAGGCTTATATGCAGAGGAGTGACTGTGTGTGACCTGTATTACAGTACCTCTCACCAGGCTTATATGCAGAGGAGTGAGTGTGTGTGACCTGTATTACAGTACCTCTCACCAGGCTTATATGCAGAGGAGTGAGTGTGTGTGACCTGTATTACAGTACCTCTCGCCAGGCTTATATGCAGAGGAGTGAGTGTGTGTGACCTGTATTACAGTTCCTCTCACCAGGCTTATATGCAGAGGATTGAGTGTGTGTGACCTGTATTACAGTACCTCTCACCAGGCTTATATGCAGAGGAGTGACTGTGTGTGACCTGTATTACAGTACCTCTCACCAGGCTTATATGCAGAGGAGTGAGTGTGTGTGACCTGTATTACAGTACCTCTCGCCAGGCTTATATGCAGAGGAGTGAGTGTGTGTGACCTGTATTACAGTACCTCTCACCAGGCTTATATGCAGAGGAGTGAGTGTGTGTGACCTGTATTACAGTACCTCTCACCAGGCTTATATGCAGAGGAGTGAGTGTGTGTGACCTGTATTACAGTACCTCTCACCAGGCTTATATGCAGAGGAGTGAGTGTGTGTGACCTGTATTACAGTACCTCTCGCCAGGCTTATATGCAGAGGAGTGAGTGCGTGTGACCTGTATTACAGTACCTCTCACCAGGCTTATATGCAGAGGAGTGAGTGCGTGTGACCTGTATTACAGTACCTCTCGCCAGGCTTATATGCAGAGGAGTGAGTGTGTGTGACCTGTATTACAGTACCTCTCACCAGGCTTATATGCAGAGGAGTGAGTGTGTGTGACCTGTATTACAGTACCTCTCACCAGGCTTATATGCAGAGGAGTGAGTGTGTGTGACCTGTATTACAGTACCTCTCACCAGGCTTATATGCAGAGGAGTGACTGTGTGTGACCTGTATTACAGTACCTCTCACCAGGCTTATATGCAGAGGAGTGAGTGCGTGTGACCTGTATTACAGTACCTCTCACCAGGCTTATATGCAGAGGAGTGAGTGTGTGTGACCTGTATTACAGTACCTCTCACCAGGCTTATATGCAGAGGAGTGAGTGCATGTGACCTGTATTACAGTACCTCTCACCAGGCTTATATGCAGAGGAGTGAGTGTGTGTGACCTGTATTACAGTACCTCTCACCAGGCTTATATGCAGAGGAGTGAGTGCATGTGACCTGTATTACAGTTCCTCTCACCAGGCTTATATGCAGAGGATTGAGTGTGTGTGACCTGTATTACAGTACCTCTCACCAGGCTTATATGCAGAGGAGTGACTGTGTGTGACCTGTATTACAGTACCTCTCACCAGGCTTATATGCAGAGGAGTGAGTGTGTGTGACCTGTATTACAGTACCTCTCGCCAGGCTTATATGCAGAGGAGTGAGTGCGTGTGACCTGTATTACAGTACCTCTCACCAGGCTTATATGCAGAGGAGTGAGTGTGTGTGACCTGTATTACAGTACCTCTCACCAGGCTTATATGCAGAGGAGTGAGTGTGTGTGACCTGTATTACAGTACCTCTCACCAGGCTTATATGCAGAGGAGTGAGTGTGTGTGACCTGTATTACAGTACCTCTCACCAGGCTTATATGCAGAGGAGTGAGTGTGTGTGACCTGTATTACAGTACCTCTCACCAGGCTTATATGCAGAGGAGTGAGTGTGTGTGACCTGTATTACAGTACCTCTCACCAGGCTTATATGCAGAGGAGTGAGTGTGTGTGACCTGTATTACAGTACCTCTCACCAGGCTTATATGCAGAGGAGTGAGTGTGTGTGACCTGTATTACAGTACCTCTCGCCAGGCTTATATGCAGAGGAGTGAGTGCGTGTGACCTGTATTACAGTACCTCTCACCAGGCTTATATGCAGAGGAGTGAGTGCGTGTGACCTGTATTACAGTACCTCTCACCAGGCTTATATGCAGAGGAGTGAGTGTGTGTGACCTGTATTACAGTACCTCTCGCCAGGCTTATATGCAGAGGAGTGAGTGTGTGTGACCTGTATTACAGTACCTCTCACCAGGCTTATATGCAGAGGAGTGAGTGTGTGTGACCTGTATTACAGTACCTCTCACCAGGCTTATATGCAGAGGAGTGAGTGTGTGTGACCTGTATTACAGTACCTCTCGCCAGGCTTATATGCAGAGGAGTGAGTGTGTGTGACCTGTATTACAGTACCTCTCACCAGGCTTATATGCAGAGGAGTGAGTGTGTGTGACCTGTATTACAGTACCTCTCGCCAGGCTTATATGCAGAGGAGTGAGTGTGTGTGACCTGTATTACAGTACCTCTCGCCAGGCTTATATGCAGAGGAGTGAGTGCGTGTGACCTGTATTACAGTACCTCTCACCAGGCTTATATGCAGAGGAGTGAGTGTGTGTGACCTGTATTACAGTACCTCTCGCCAGGCTTATATGCAGAGGAGTGAGTGTGTGTGACCTGTATTACAGTACCTCTCACCAGGCTTATATGCAGAGGAGTGAGTGTGTGTGACCTGTATTACAGTACCTCTCACCAGGCTTATATGCAGAGGAGTGAGTGTGTGTGACCTGTATTACAGTACCTCTCACCAGGCTTATATGCAGAGGAGTGAGTGTGTGTGACCTGTATTACAGTACCTCTCACCAGGCTTATATGCAGAGGAGTGAGTGTGTGTGACCTGTATTACAGTACCTCTCGCCAGGCTTATATGCAGAGGAGTGAGTGTGTGTGACCTGTATTACAGTACCTCTCGCCAGGCTTATATGCAGAGGAGTGAGTGCGTGTGACCTGTATTACAGTACCTCTCGCCAGGCTTATATGCAGAGGAGTGAGTGCGTGTGACCTGTATTACAGTACCTCTCACCAGGCTTATATGCAGAGGAGTGAGTGTGTGTGACCTGTATTACAGTACCTCTCACCAGGCTTATATGCAGAGGAGTGAGTGTGTGTGACCTGTATTACAGTACCTCTCACCAGGCTTATATGCAGAGGAGTGAGTGTGTGTGACCTGTATTACAGTACCTCTCACCAGGCTTATATGCAGAGGAGTGAGTGTGTGTGACCTGTATTACAGTACCTCTCACCAGGCTTATATGCAGAGGAGTGAGTGTGTGTGACCTGTATTACAGTACCTCTCACCAGGCTTATATGCAGAGGAGTGAGTGTGTGTGACCTGTATTACAGTACCTCTCACCAGGCTTATATGCAGAGGAGTGAGTGTGTGTGACCTGTATTACAGTTCCTCTCACCAGGCTTATATGCAGAGGAGTGAGTGTGTGTGTGACCTGTATTACAGTACCTCTCACCAGGCTTATATGCAGAGGAGTGAGTGTGTGTGACCTGTATTACAGTACCTCTCACCAGGCTTATATGCAGAGGAGTGAGTGTGTGTGACCTGTATTACAGTACCTCTCACCAGGCTTATATGCAGAGGAGTGAGTGTGTGTGACCTGTATTACAGTACCTCTCACCAGGCTTATATGCAGAGGAGTGAGTGTGTGTGACCTGTATTACAGTACCTCTCACCAGGCTTATATGCAGAGGAGTGAGTGTGTGTGACCTGTATTACTTCTCGTCAGGCTGATATGAAGGGAAGTGACTGTGTGTGACCTTTATTATCTCTTGCCAGGCTGATATACAGATAAGTGCTTGTGTGTGACCTGTATTACAGTACCTCTCGCCAGGCTGATATGCAGGGAAGTGACTGTGTGTGTCCTGTATTACTTCTGACCAGGCTGATATGCAGGGAAGTGTCTTTGTGTTACCTGTATTATCTGTTGCCAGACTGATATGCAGAAAAGTGACTGTGTATGAGCTGTATTAACTCTCTACTGGATGATATGAGGGGAAGTGTAAGTGTATGACCTGTATTATCTCTCGCCAAGCTAATATGCAGAAAAGTGACTGTATGTGCTGTATTACCTCTCTACTGGGTGATATGAGGGGAAGTGTAAGTGTGTGACCTGTATTATCTCTCGCCAAGCTAATATGCAAAAAAGTGACTGTGTATGAGCTGTATTACCTCTCTACTGGATGATATGAGGGGAAGTGTAAGTGTGTGACCTGTATTATCTCTCACCAAGCTAATATGCAGAAAAGTGACTGTGTATGAGCTGTATTATCTCTACTGGATGATATGAGGGGAAGTGTAAGTGTGTGACCTGTATTATCTCTCGCCAAGCTAATATGCAGAAAAGTGACTGTGTATGAGCTGTATTACCTCTCTACTGGGTGATATGAGGGGAAGTGTAAGTGTGTGACCTGTATTATCTCTCGCCAGGCTGATATGCAGAGAAGTGTTGGTGTGTGACTTGTATTACCTCTCGCCAGGCTGATATGCAGAGAAGTGTCTGTGTGTGACCTGTATTACCCCTCGCCAGGGTAATATGCAAAGAAGTGTCTGTGTGACCTGTATTACCCCTCGCCAGAGTAATATGCAGAGACGTGTGTGTGTGTGACCTGTATTACCCCTCGCCAGGGTAATATGCAGAGAAGTGTCTGTGTGTGACCTGTATTACCCCTCGCCAGGGTAATATGCAGAGAAGTGTCTGTGTGTGACCTGTATTTCCTCTCGCCAGGCTGATATGCAGAGAAGTGTCTGTGTGTGACTTGTATTACCTCTCGCCAGGCTGATATGCAGAGAAGTGTCTGTGTGTGACCTGTATTACCCCTCGCCAGGGTAATATGCAGAGAAGTGTCTGTGTGTGACCTGTATTACCCCTTGCCAGGGTAATATGCAGAGAAGTGTCTGTGTGTGACCTGTATTACCCCTCGCCAGGCTGATATGCAGAGAAGTGTCTGTGTGTGACCTGTATTACCCCTCGCCAGGGTAATATGCAGAGACGTGTATGTGTGTGACCTGTATTACCCCTCGCCAGGCTGATATGCAGAGAAGTGTCTGTGTGTGACCTGTATTACCCCTCGCCAGAGTAATATGCAGAGAAGTGTCTGTGTGTGACCTGTATTACCCCTCGCCAGAGTAATATGCAGAGACGTGTCTGTGTGTGACCTGTATTACCCCTCGCCAGGGTAATATGCAGAGACGTGTCTGTGTGTGACCTGTATTACCCCTCGCCAGGGTAATATGCAGAGACGTGTCTGTGTGTGACCTGTATTACCCCTCGCCAGGGTAATATGCAGAGACGTGTCTGTGTGTGACCTGTATTACCCCTCGCCAGGGTAATATGCAGAGAAGTGTCTGTGTGTGACCTGTATTACCGCTCGCCAGGCTGATATGCAGAGAAGTGTCTGTGTGTGACCTGTATTACCTCTCGCCAGGCTGATATGCAGAGAAGTGTCTGTGTGTGACCTGTATTACCTCTCGCCAGGCTGATATGCAGAGAAGTGTCTGTGTGTGACCTGTATTACCTCTCGCCAGGCTGATATGCAGAGAAGTGTTGGTGTGTGACTTGTATTACCTCTCGCCAGGCTGATATGCAGAGAAGTGTCTGTTTGTGACCTGTATTACCTCTCGCCAGGCTGATATGCAGAGAAGTGTTGGTGTGTGACTTGTATTTCCCCTCGCCAGGCTGATATGCAGAGAAGTGTTGGTGTGTGACTTGTATTACCTCTCGCCAGAGTAATATGCAGAGAAGTGTCTGTGTGTGACCTGTATTACCCCTCGCCAGGGTAATATGCAGAGACGTGTCTGTGTGTGACCTGTATTACCCCTCGCCAGGGTAATATGCAGAGAAGTGTCTGTGTGTGACCTGTATTACCTCTCGCCAGGCTGATATGCAGAGAAGTGTCTGTGTGTGACCTGTATTACCTCTCGCCAGGCTGATATGCAGAGAAGTGTTGGTGTGTGACTTGTATTACCTCTCGCCAGGCTGATATGCAGAGAAGTGTCTGTGTGTGACCTGTATTACCTCTCAGCAGGCTCACATGCAAAGCATTTACTGTGTGTGACCTGTATTACCCATCAATAGGCTAATATACAGGGATGTCACGGTATAAAGGCTGAAATACTGGGAAAGTGACTGTTTGTGACCTGTATTACAGCACCAGGCTACTATATGAGGGAACGACTATGTGTTGATATAAGAAGGTGTGACTGTGTAGAAACATAAAACATAGAAACATAGAAGGTTGATGGCAGAAGGCGACCATATGGTCCATCTAGTATGCCCTTTCATGTATACTGTACGCCGGGTCTCCTCTTCTTTGGGGGGGGCCTCTGATCACCCCCCCAGGCTCTTGCACGGTGAGTAGAGGGCTCAAAACATGCCCCCTCCGGCGTTCACACCGCTAGCCCCGCCCCTGACGTCATCCCGCTCCATGCTCTGGACTGTCAGAAGTCGGGGCTGATCACCAGAGGCAGGTTGAAGGGTAGGGGGCTGTGGTCCCCTGCCTCCCCAGCCCTCCTCCAGTGATCAGCCCCGCAGCTGTCAGCGGATCGCCAGCGGAGAGAATCGTAGCGAAAACAGTATCGGAGGTAAGTGTTAAAAAAAATAAGTAAAGGTCTTTTTTTCTGTGTCTGTGTATGTGTGTGTTTTTTTTACACCTAACCCTTTGTGAACTGGTAAGGGGTCCATGAGACCCCATACCAGTTCAAAACGCCAACCCCCGGCCCCCCAAATTACCTTTCTACCCCCAAAGCGGGGGGGGGGGGGGCAGAAGAGCCCGGAGATATTAGGCTTTGGGGCTTGTAGCCTGTAGGGCCTGGAGATATCAGGCTATGGGGCTTGTAGCCTGCGCCCTGTTCTACAAGGCCCATAACTGGTCCCCTGGCTGGTTATGCTGGGACCTCACGCCATTTTTTGTTTTTATTTTTAAAGGTTTTTAATCCTTAGAATTCCCAAAAAATGGAGCCCCCCACCCCGGGAGGGGGGCCTATGTCATTTTTTTTTTTATTAACCCTTTTGTTACCTGTCACCCAGCAGCTATAAAAGGCTTCCAGCAGCAGCAGGAGAGCAGAAGCCAAAGTAATCAGCCTGAAAAAAATCTGTGTCTGTTTTTTAATTTACATTTAATCTTTGGTAAACTGATAAGGGGTCCATGAGACCCCTATACCAGTTCACAAGGCTTATGGGCTGGCAAGTCACCTTCGGCTAGTGGGTGACTTGCCATTAACCCCCGGCCCCCCAAATTACCTGCCTCCCCAAAGCCTGGGGGGGAAGAAGGGCCCGGGCCATTTTGCTGTGCGTGCTTGTAGCCAGCACAGTTCCTACGCCCTGTTCCTACAAGCCATGCATAGCTGGTCCCCGAGTTGGTTATGCTGGGTAAGGGGGACCCCACATCATTTTTTGTAGATTTTTAAGCCTTAAAATACCCCAAAAAATGGGGTCCCTCTCCTGAGAAGGGGTACCCTGCGTCATTTATTTTTGTTTAACCCTTTATAGTGTGGATAGAAGCTGTATTTTACTTGTAAATGTTATAAAGTTTTCAGTTTGGGGGGGGTATCCTGGGCAAGAATAGGGGGACTACCGATACGTATGTGGTACCGTTGTAATCGGGAGAAATTAGGCTTTCACATGCAATATGGTACGCCTAGAAAGCTTGAGGTTGAAAAACTGCAAGGTGCGCATAGATGTATTTTATCTGAACATCTCCTAATGCGCTGTTTGCGTTTGGGGGAGTCTCCTGGGCAGGAAATGGTGTCTACCAATACATATGTGGTACCAATGTAAGCGGGAGAAATTGGGATTTTCCTTCAAAAAGATTTTATTGACATTATTAACTAAAATTTTTATTACAAAATAACACTACAAATTATAAAAAAATAGATTTAGAAAAACATTTGGCACATATTTCACCCCAAAATATTGAGAATAGACTTAAAAATGACAAACAAGACATTTCATGTTAAAGCCCAGACTTTGTGAAATCCCTGAAAATCCCTTCAAAAATCGCAGTTGAACATATGTAGTGAAAAATAGTGAGAAATGGTCTGGCAACAGAACGTGACAGAAACTCCAGGTAGGCTGGTACTTAAAGGGTTAAACTCCAGTTTCCACTGTTTTGCCCATTTATCCAATAAAGATAAATTAGTTTCCATGCTGCAGACACCTCTAGGAATATCCACCCTATTACTAACCTTTGTATCATCAGCAAACAGGCAACCGTTTCCTACCAAGCCTTCTCCTGTCACACTTACAAACATATAAAAAAGAATGAGGCCCAGGACAGAGCCTTGCGGCACACCACTTGTAAATTACCTTTGGTCTGATTGCACACCATTAACAGCAACAGTCTGATACCGATCCTTCCGCCAGCTGTAAATCCACTGAACTATCCGGGGATTGAGTCCTAACGTCAATAACTTATCTATGAGCACTTCATGTGGTACAGTGTCAAAATCCAGATAGGTCATATCCACAGCACCAACTTCATCCAACACTGTGAAGCCGTGCTCTTTGGGGTCCAACAGGTTGTTAATTTTTGGCGGGGAGATTATCTGTTTTTTCAAGAGAGTTTCCATTAGTTTTACCACTATAGATGTTAATCTAACTGGCCTGTAATTACTGGCTTCTTCTCTACTTCCGTTCTTATGGATTGGTACGACATTGGTCATTCTTCAATCATCTGGAATCTCCCCGGTTGAAAGGAATGGTTTAGTAAATCAGTCAGGGGGCCCACAAGCATAAATCCAAGTTCCCTTAGAACTCTGGGGTGGATTCCATCTGGACCCATTGCCTTACTTACCTTTAGATGTGCCAGCTCGCCTAAGACTTTGTCCATTTATGCTATGTGTTTGAAAGCCACTATCTGAAAGTACTGAACAAAAGCAGCTATTCAGATGATCAGCCACAGCCTTATATTGGTCAATATAATCATTTTCCCTATTTCTAATTTTTGAGACTGCGCTGTTTTTCTCCTTCTGTCGCCAATATATCAGAAAAAGGTTTTATCTCCCTGCTTTGCAGCTTTGCCCATGTCTTTATCCTTTTGCCCTTCAGCAGCATTTATAATCAGTTTTGCTTCCCAATTATATATGCCTCTGTCAGCTACACTTCCACATTCTTTATACTTTATACTTCTTATAGGCAGATTGTATTCCCTGTATTACCCATTACCTTTACAAAGGAGTGAGTGTGACCTCTATTTCCCTGCACCAACCATATATACAGGAGAGCGACTGAATGTGGCCTTTACCTCTTCTCTTGACAGGAGCGTCACTGTGTGAAGTATGAAATACAGGGAATACAAGTGACTTACAAGTGAATACTTTGTGAAAGTACTGAACAAAAGCAGCTATTCAGATGATCAACCACAGCCTTATATTGGTCAATATAATCATTTTCCCTATTTCTAATTTTTGAGACTGCGCTGTTTTTCTCCTTCTGTCGCCAATATATCAGAAAAAGGTTTTATCTACCTGCTTTGCAGCTTTGCCCATGTCTTTATCCTTTTGCCCTTCAGCAGCATTTATAATCAGTTTTGCTTCCCAATTATATATGCCTCTGTCAGCTACACTTCCACATTCTTTATACTTTATACTTCTTATAGGCAGATTGTATTCCCTGTATTACCCATTACCTTTACAAAGGAGTGAGTGTGACCTCTATTTCCCTGCGCCAACCATATATACAGGAGAGCGACTGAATGTGGCCTTTACCTCTTCTCTTGACAGGAGTGTCACTGTGTGAAGTATGAAATACAGGGAATACAAGTGACTGTGTGTGACTTATGTTACCCCTTGCCAGGCTGTTATACAGTGGAGTGACTGTGTGACCTGTGTTACAACACCAGGCTACAATGTTGGGGGATACATTGTGTGTGACTTTTATTACCCCTCGCCAGATTGATATAAGGAGGTATAACTGTGTATTCCCTGTATTACCCCTCACTTCACCAATAAAAAGGAGTGAGTATGTGTGGCCTGTATTTTCCCGCACCAACCTGTATACCCCTCACCAGATTGTTATACAAGGAAGTGACCGACCTGTATTACCTGTATTATCACCAGGCTGATATACCAGGGATTGACTGTGTGTGACCTTTATGTCTCACCAGGCTGATATATGGGGGAGTGACTGTGTGACCTGTATTACCTCTCGTCATGCTGATATACTTAATTGGGCATGAGTTTGTGGCCTGTTTTACCCCTTCGTTAGGCTAATATACAATATGGGGGTGACTGTGTGTACCTTGTATTGCCCATTGCCAGGCTGAAAAATGGGAGAGTGGCTGTGTGGAACCTGTACTACCCCTCGCCAGGCTCATATACAAAGGAGCAACTGTGTGTGACCTGTATTACCTCTCCAGGTTGATATGCAGGAAAGTGACTGTGTGTGACTTGTATAACCCCTCAATATGCTCATATACAAAGGAGTGTTTTTGTTTTTGACCTGTATTACCTCGCCAACGCTGATAAGCAAGAAAGTGCCTGTGTGGGACCTGTATTACCTTGCCAAGGCTGATATGCAGGGAAATGACTGTGTTTGATCTTTATTGCCCCTCAGCTGGCAGATATATGGGAGAGTCACTGTGTGTGACTTGTATTACCCCTCACCAGGCTGATATACAGTGGAATGACTGTGTGACCTGTATTCTAAGTATGTCACACACCCCGCTTCAAGATAATCATTACATGTGGGTAGTATGGTCTGAAGAGGGCGATCTGCAGAGATGATTGGAGGAAAGAAAGCCCCTCCCAGTCCATAAATACCTGGGACCTCCCACTCATTACCCAGTTTTCCATCTCTGCAGACGGCGAGCAAGTCAGAAGATGATGTCTCCTCCTTGCACAGGGGGATTTCAGGTAGCCGGGTTTATTCCCGGCCCGCTTTTCTCTCTATTTCCACCCGGTTATGTTTTTTATAAGTCCCAATACACATGCCTCCCAGTCTAGGCTGTATCCCGGGTGAGGGTAGAATGGCACTTTTAGTGCTCTGGAGCCATGCTCCACTGCGAGACCCTGTACCAGAGGGTAGGCGGTTATCCGGGCTGGTGACCCCGGTTTGGGATGCCCTGTCCCTTGGCCCCCCTTTCCTGATGCCCTTCTCCTGTGGTGGTGGGGATAAAATGTCGAGGGCCACCTTTTTTACCTCAGAGTTAGGATTTATTTATTGAGCATTGTTTCACTTTAACAGCGGCGCTTGCTGCTACTGGCGCCAGAGCTGAGGAGAACTTTTCTCCTCAGAAGTTGTAGTTGGGGGGTGGGGCCGGCTGTTGGCGCTGGCTTGTCCCCCTGGCTTTACTGTTTTTTGTTGCGGTGACTACCGCAATGGCCGCGGCACGGTTATTTGCGCTGGCGGTTCCCTTAATCTTGTGAGGGGAGATCTCCCCTCACGCGCTGGCCACAGTGGGCGGGGCCGAGCGATTGCGCGTTGCCGCGGCCCGCACCCATTACATCCCTGGGGTCTTTGTGGTTACCGGCGCCGCGGCTGCTGTTCTTGCCATGGTGTGCGCTATAGTGTTTTTCTGAGGTAATTTACCTCACACATTTTGCCATTAGGGGCGGGGCCGGGCTGTTGAGCGGGACGCCACGGCCCGCCCCTGTTAGGCAGACCCACTGCGGAGCCTGCTTTCCGCTCTGTAAGGGGGCGGAGCTACGCATATCGCGCGCTCCACGCTGGCCACGCCCACAGGATCCTCTCTGCCTCTGTGAGCTGCGTGTGTGGTGGACGCCATTTACCTCACGCAGGAAGGCACAGTGAGTGGCCCTATGGGCCCCCTATATTTCTATATTTCTATATATATATATTTACTTATATGTAACCCTTTATATCCGGCAAGTCTTTCAGGTAGAACGCCTTAGGTTTTAAGGGGTCTTCTTCCGGTCCTTGGGTCCCTGGGTTAAATTCCATGTTAAAATCCTCCCACTTGGGACAATTATAAGGGCATCCCGGGTTGCTTACTAGCGTAATTCCCTCGGTCATTGCGACTACATATAAGTTCACCGTATAGAGGCATCCCCAGATACCGGGCTCCCCTCGGGGCAATCCCGGAAGTGCATGGGCTGTGGGGTATCCCTAACAGGGGATGACGTATTTCTATGTATACCATGTGCACAGCAGACTATTACACGGCAGTCAGAACCCCAGGCTTCTGGGTCAGCACCGCCGGCGTCATCCCCTTCCCACCCCGTCTTGGCCCGTGTCCCGTGTGACGTTGTCACGGGTGGGCAGTCGCAATCTGATGTGTGTGCTAGATATTGGCTAGTGTGTGCTAGGTACTAATATTGAAAAATGTATTTCTTCTGCGGTTGCCAAGAAGGCTCCAGCTAAGAGAAAGCATTTGTCACCGGTCCCACCGACATTTGAATATGACGATGAGGATCGCCTGGATTGGTCAGATTACTCCCCTCTGGAGGAAGGGGAGCTATTTGACGAATCGGATTATTCGGACGACCAGCTATTTGTTGGCGCGGACTCTGAGAAGGGGTCAGGGAGTTCTTTGGATACTCCTAACGTCCTTGCTCAGATGTTTGAGGTTCTGGCTATTTCTCCTCCAGAGGTTGTTCCTCATCAACAAGGGGAGTTTTATGAGGAATCCAAGCCACGCTTGGAATTCCCTAATCAAAGGCATTTTGATAAGATTATTTCTAAGGAATGGGAGAGGCCGGCTCGGCTCCCAGGCATTCCTCAGAGTTGGGATAAAAGATATCCTTTCCATTCGAACACGGTTAAGCGCTGGACGTCCCCCCCTGAGGTGGACGCACCAATTCTGGGGTTATCCAATTCAGCCGTTTTTGAATAACCCCGATTGCTCTTCTCTTAAAGATGGAGGGGATAAACGAATTGGCCAGATGGCTTATCATGGTTTCGCCAGTATTGGGGCAGCCATACGGCCCTTTTTGCGCTTCGTCTCTGCTGGTGGTGGCTACCAGGTCGGTGGTCAGAGGCTTGTTGTCATCTTCCGGTTTGCACCCGCACATTGACGAATTTCTGGGACTTAAACGTTGTGAGTTATTCTTGTCTTTCATGTTAGCCGCCTTGGAGAGCTTCTGCTCTGATGCTGACTATAAGGCGTTCAGTTTGGTTGCACCAGGGGGCGACCGACTTTGGGCCAAAAAAGTCGCTGACGTCTCTCCAATTCGTGGGGCTACGGCTTTTTGGAGAAAAATTGGATTCAGTAGCTAAGGGGGGTAAGTTACCTCAACGCAAGAAGCAACGACGTCCCTTTCGCGGGGCGGCTTCTTTCAATCATTCCTTTCGCGGGTCCAGAGCAGGAAGAGGTTTCGCCTTCCCTTCCACTAGAGGAGATTCCTGGAATAGGGGCAGAGGACGTGCCCGCTCAGGATACAACTGGGGTTCAAAACCCAAAACCTGCGAACAAGCCTGCTCAGCAATGAGGGGGCGCCCTCACCCGTGCAGGTGGGGGGACGGCTGCGACACTTCTCTCTGATCTGGATTCGGGAGGTTTCGGACAAACGGATCCGGGAAGTCGTGTCTTCCGGCTACAAGTTGGAGTTCGAGTCCCGTCCTCCTCCGCTTTTCTTCAGGTCTAGGGTGCCCCCGGACGCACCTGGCACACAGGGGCTTCGGGAGGCGTTTTTCAAGTCTTCTGGAGATAGAGGTCATATCGCCAGTGCCCCTATCAGATCAGGGTCGGGGATTTTACTCAAATCTGTTCACGGTCCCCAAAAAGGATGGCTCTATCCGGCCCATCCTGGATCTGAAGATCCTCAACAGGTTTATCAGGCTGCGAAAATTTCGCATGGAATCGCTTCGTTCAGCTATCCGCGCTCTCCGTCAGGGGGACTTCATAACGTCCATAGACATCAAGGACGCTTTCCTCCATGTTCCGATTTTTTCCCGCGCACCAGAGATTCCTCAGGTTTGTGGTGGAAGATCGGCACTTTCAGTTTGTAGCTCTTCCTTTTGGTCTCACCACAGCTCCAAGGGTTTTTCACCAAGGTGCTCGCTGGGGTGATGGCTCTTCTTAGAGCGCAGGGAATTCGCATAGTGCCATATCTGGACGATCTCCTCATCATGGCATCATCATTCAGCCAAGCGGAATTGGACACCAGGACGGTAATATCCACTCTGGAGAGGTTCTGCTGGGTGATCAACTACCCCAAGTCCTCCTTTTACCCGTCCAGGATAGTATCCTTTCTGGGAATGTCTCTGGATACAGATCAGGCCAGAGTGTTCCTTCTTCAATCCAAGGTTCTTTTGATTCAGGAATTGATTCCGTCGCTCATGTCCATTCCTCGTCCGACCATTCGACTAGGAATGAGACTGGTAGGGTTGATGGTGGCCTCCTTCGAGGCAGTCCCCTTTGCCCAGTTTCACATGAGGACGCTACAACTCCATCTATTGTCTGTCTGGGACAGATCTCCTCTGTCGCTGGATCAATTCTTTCTGATGTCTCCCCGGGTTCGCCGACCACTCAGGTGGTGGCTGAACTCAACCAATCTGTTGAAGGGCAGGTCTTTTCAGACTCCTCGTTGGGAGGTGGTCACCACGGATGCCAGCCTCTCAGGATGGGGGGCTTCTGGAATGATCTGCAATTTCAGGGGTTGTGGGGACCCCTGGAGCCTATCAACATTCTGGAATTGAGAGCCATCAGAATGGTTCTTTTTCGTTTGACTCATCTCCTGCAGGGCTTGCCGGTCCAGGTTCGGTCGGACAACGGACGGCGGTTGCCTACATCAATCACCAGGGAGGGACTCGCAGCAGGAGTGCCCTCAGGGAAGTGTCGTTGATTCTGGACTGGGCGGAGAGCCACGTCCCGTGCATCTCGGCAGTTCACATTCCAGGAGTAGAGTACTCGGAGGCGGACTCTCTGAGTAGGTGGTCAGCCCGCAAGGGGGAGTGGCCTCAGTCCCAAGGTGTTTCGTTTGATTTGTCTCAGGTGGGGTTCACCGGTGGTGGACCTCTTTGCCTCCCGTCACAATCACAAACTTCCGGCATCTGTGTCTCTGGCGAAGGATCCGCTAGCCTTCGCGACGGACGCCGTGTCCCTGAACTGGAGGGATCTGGGGTTTCTGTATCTGTTCCCTCCGTTTCCCATGGTAGCCAGAGTAGTGCGCAAGCTGGCTCTGGAAGGAGCGTCAGCAATTCTGGTGGCTCCAAGGTGGCCAAGACAGGTTTGGTTCGCAGACGTGGTAAGGTTAGCAGAAGATCAGTTCATTCTGCCCCTGCTGCCGGATCTGCACACACAGGGTCATCTACGTTGCCCCAATTTACCAACGCTGGCTTTGACGGCGTGGCTGCGGAAACCTCCATCTTGAAGGAGGAAGGTCTTTCTGATGCGGTTATTCAGACTCTTATTAGCGCTAGGAAGAGGTTTTCTTCTTCCGTTTACTATAGGACTTGGAGGTCTTATATTGATTGGTGTGAGACTAGGGCTTTCCCTTGCAGGCAATTCTCTATTTCTAGAATCCTGGAGTTCCTGCAACATGGTTTGGATCTAGGGCTCCAACTTAATACTCTGAAGGGGCAGGTGTCTGCCCTGGCGGTGTTTTTCCAAAGATCTTTTGCACTTCATCCGCTGGTTAAGACCTTTTTTCCAGGGGGTTACGCACGTGCGGCCCCCTAGGAAGGCTCTGATTCCGGTTTGGGATTTGAATTTGGTTCTTTCTGCTCTTCAGGGTCCTCCCTTTGAGCCCTTGCATGATTTTGCCTTGTCTTCCCTTATGCAGAAGGTAGCCTTTTTGGTAGCTATCACTTCCGTTAGACGTGTTTCTGAGTTGGTGGCTCTGTCTATTCAAGCGCCATATTTTGAAAGACATCAGGACAAAGTGGTTTTTCGTTTTAAGACGGACTTCCTTCCTAAGGTGGTTTCGTCCTGTCATTTGAATCAGGATATTGTTCTGCCCTCTCTGTGTCCCAATCCCAGCAATGACAAGGAGAGGGCCCTGCATTCTTTGGATGTGGTTCGGGTTGTGAAGTATTATTTGGTGGTAACGTCTGCCTTTCGCAAGACTGATGCATTTTTCGTGGTGCCATTTGGGCCCAAGAAGGGTCTAGCACCCACAAAGTCTACCATTAGCAGGTGGATTCGTCAGGCCATTGTCGGGGCCTATTCTGCTAAGGGGCGAGATCCTCCCTTTCGTGTTACAGCTCATTCTACTCGTGCGGTTGGGGCTTCCTGGGCTTTTCAGCACCAGGCCTCTGTTGAGCAAGTTTGCAAGGCCGCTACCTGGTTTTCTGTTCACACTTTTTCAAAGTTTTTACAAGGGTGATGTTTGGGCCTCAGCGGATGCTGTTTTTGGCCGCAAAGTCCTGCAGGCTGCAGTAGTTTAAGTTGTGCTTTATGCCTTGTTTTGGATCCCCACCCTTTATGGACACTGCTTTTGGATGTCCCACATGTAATGATTATCTTGAGGCGGGGTGTGTGACATACTTAGAATAATACCATTTTGTGAATACTCACCTTGTAAAATGGGTATTATAAGTATGTCACACACCCCGCTTCAACCCGCCCTTTTGTATTCTGGATCCATCGTTTTGTGAACCTTACGTGTTATGACTAATATTTGGCTCTTCCTGGTCCCTTACCTTACTGCTTTCTTTATACTGGGTAATGAGTGGGAGGTCCCAGGTATTTATGGACTGGGAGGGGCTTTCTTTCCTCCAATCATCTCTGCAGATCGCCCTCTTCAGACCATACTACCCACATGTAATGATTATCTTGAAGCGGGGTGTGTGACATACTTATAATACCCATTTTACAAGGTGAGTATTCACAAAATGGTATTATTACACCACCAGGCTACAATATGGGGGATCGTGTGTGACTCTCGCCAAGTTGATAAAAGGAAGTATGACAGTGCATTACCACTTACCAGGCTCCCATACAAAGGAGTGAGTGTGTGTGACCTGTATTACCAAGCCCAGCCTGATATACAATCCCCTCGCCAGGCTGAGATACGAAAGAATGACTCTGTGTGACCTGTATTACTCCTCACTAGACTGATGTACAGTCAGTCAAGTAACCTGTGAGTAACCTGTTCCCCAACCCAACGCTGATATGGGTATACGGGTGACTGTGTGACCTGGATTCCCCTTGCAGTAACTGTGAGATCTGTGCGCCCTTTGTTATGCCAGGATAATATACAAAGGGGTGACTTTGGTATTCATAACATGTATAACACCACACTAGGCTGACATAAGGGGGGCAGCTGTGTGTGACACCCATCAACCCTGATATACTGTACAGGGAGGTGACTGTGTGTGACGTGTATAACCCCTCGCCAGGCTGATAAATGGGGGATCTTCTGTATGTGACCTATGTTACCCCTTGCCAGGCTGATATGTGAGGGAGTGTCTCTTTGTGACCTCTATTACCCCTCACCAGACTGATATATAGGGGAGTATCTTTGTGTGATCTGTAATACCCCTCACTAGGATGATATATGGTGGGGGGGGGGGGGATTATGTGACCTATATTACCCCTCGGCAGGCTAATACAAAGGGAAGTGACTGTGTGTGACCTGTATTAGCCCTTAAAAAAAAAACAAACAAAAACACAGAGCTATATGTAACTTAATTAAAGTCCTCTTTAAAGTCCTTAAACTTGTGATCAGAAATCCACCGTGAACATCAGCAATCAATTTGTGCAATTCCACCACCAGTTTGGTACTCTTACCAGAGCTAATCGAATAGCCAGCATTCACAGCAATATCGCAGACACTTCAATTAATAACCTCCACCCATTGGGGGTACGATTCCTCAATATATGTTGGTATAGCTGGCCAGGTTTCCAGAGCATAATCATGCAGGAAGAAATAAGAGGACCATAGTGCAGTATTGCTATACTATAAGTCTATTTATTTAGGCCAATAAAATACTCACAAACACAGGAATAAAACTCGCATGTCACATTAAAAGGTTAAGCCAACCCACGCTGCTGAACTCCAAAATAGTAAACCACCGGCTCCCAACGCGTTTCGTCGCTCAGCGCGACTTTCACAAGGTGTATTAGCCCTTGCCAATCTATTCAATTGGGGGGGGGGGGGGGGGGGTGTATGTGATCTGTAGTACCCCTCAGCAGGCTAATATACTGGGAAGTGACTGTGTGTGTCCTGTATTAAATGTCGCCATGCTGATATGTGGGGGAGTGTCTTTGTATGACCTGTATTATCCCTCGTCAGGCTATGGCTATTATATGGGGGGGGGGGGGGGGGCTAATATACAGGAAAGTAACTTGTGACCTGTATTATGTGGAGTAGTAAAAATTCCAGCTCCCAAATCCAGCCGGTGGTAAAACGTAGCTTCCTTGCTCCTCCTACCTGTGCTCACTATATTACTTGGGTGAGCTGTCAAAAAATTTTGGGTCAATCTGTATTACATGTTGCCAGGCAGATATATGGTGGAGTAGCTTAGGGGGAGCAGGTCAGGAGGCGCCAAAGGGGGGCCTGAGCACAAGTGAGTGTGCCATTTTGAATCTTTGCCCCGGGTGCCAGAATTACTTTGGGTTACCTGTATTACCCCTCGCCAGACTATTATAATAGGGGGGCAGGCTAATATACAGGAAAGTAACTGTGTGGCCTGTATTACATGTCGTTGTGAAATTTCCAGCTCCCAAATCAAGCCAGTGGTAAAACTTATACCTCCTCCTACCTGCGCTCAGTATACTACTTGGGTGAGCTGTCAATACGTAGATATATGGCAGATATATGGGGAATAAACTTGTGTCATCTGTATTACCCCTCGCCTGGCTGATTTACAGGGGAGTGGCTGTCTGTGACATGTAATACCCCTCATCAGGTTGACATATGAAAAAGTGACTGTGTGTGACCTGTATTTTCCATCGCTAGGCTGATGTATGGCTAAGTGACTGTGTGTGATGTGTATTGCCCCATGCCAGGTTGATATATAGAGGAGTGACTGTTTGTGACATGTATTGCCCCGTGCCAGGCTGATATATAGAGGAGTGACTGTGTGTGATGTGTATTGCCCCGTGCCAGGCTGATATATAGAGGAGTGACTGTTTGTGACATGTATTGCCCCGTGCCAGGCTGATATATAGAGGAGTAACTGTGTGTGATGTGTATTGCCCCATGCCAGGCTGATATATAGAGGAGTGACTGTTTGTGACATGTATTGCCCCGTGCCAGGCTGATATATAGAGGAGTAACTGTGTGTGATGTGTATTGCCCCATGCCAGGCTGATATATAGAGGAGTGACTGTGTGTGATGTGTATTGCCCCATGCCATGCTGATATATAGAGGCTGGACTGTGTGTGACGTGTATTACCCTGTTCCAGGCTGATATATAGAGGAGTGACTGTGACATGTATTGCCCCTTGCCATGCTGATATATAGAGGAGTGACTGTGTGTGATGTGTATTACCCCATGCCAGGCTGATATATAGAGGAGTGACTGTGTGTGATGTGTATTACCCCATGCCAGGTTGATATATAGAGGAGTGACTGTGTGTGATGTGTATTACCCCATGCCAGGTTGATATATAGAGGAGTGACTGTGACATGTATTGCCCCATGCCATGCTGATATATAGAGGAGTGACTGTGTGTGATGTGTATTACCCCATGCCAGGTTGATGTATAGAGGAGTGACTGTGTGTGATGTGTATTACCCCATGCCAGGCTGATATATAGAGGAGTGACTGTGTGTGACGTGTATTGCCCCGTGCCAGGCTGATATATAGAGGAGTGACTGTGTGTGACGTGTATTGCCCCATGCCAGGCTGATATATAGAGGAGTGGCTGTGTGTGATGTGTATTGCCCCGTGCCAGGCTGATATATAGAGGAGTGACTGTGTGTGATGTGTATTACCCCATGCCAGGCTGATATATAGAGGAGTGGCTGTGTGTGATATGTATTGCCCTGTGCCAGGCTGATATATAGAGGAGTGACTGTGTGTGATGTGTATTACCCCATGCCAGGCTGATATATAGAGGAGTGACTGTGTGTGATGTGTATTACCCCATGCCAGGTTGATATATAGAGGAGTGACTGTGTGTGATGTGTATTACCCCATGCCAGGTTGATATATAGAGGAGTGACTGTGACATGTATTGCCCCATGCCATGCTGATATATAGAGGAGTGACTGTGTGTGATGTGTATTACCCCATGCCAGGTTGATGTATAGAGGAGTGACTGTGTGTGATGTGTATTACCCCATGCCAGGCTGATATATAGAGGAGTGACTGTGTGTGACGTGTATTGCCCCGTGCCAGGCTGATATATAGAGGAGTGACTGTGTGTGACGTGTATTGCCCCATGCCAGGCTGATATATAGAGGAGTGGCTGTGTGTGATGTGTATTGCCCCGTGCCAGGCTGATATATAGAGGAGTGACTGTGTGTGATGTGTATTACCCCATGCCAGGCTGATATATAGAGGAGTGGCTGTGTGTGATATGTATTGCCCCGTGCCAGGCTGATATATAGAGGAGTGGCTGTGTGTGATGTGTATTGCCCTGTGCCAGGCTGATATATAGAGGAGTGACTGTGACATGTATTGCCCCGTGCCAGGCTGATATATAGAGGAGTGACTGTGTGTGATGTGTATTACCCCATGCCAGGTTGATATATAGAGGAGTGACTGTGTGTGATGTGTATTGCCCCATGCCAAGCTGATATATAGCGGAGTGACTGTGTGTGATGTGTATTGCCCCATGCCAGGTTGATATATAGAGGAGTGACTGTGACATGTATTGCCCCGTGCCATGCTGATATATAGAGGAGTGACTGTGTGTGATGTGTATTACCCCATGCCAGGTTGATATATAGAGGAGTGACTGTGTGTGATGTGTATTGCCCCATGCCAGGTTGATATATAGAGGAGTGACTGTGTGTGATGTGTATTACCCCATGCCAGGCTGATATATAGAGGAGTGACTGTGTGTGATGTGTTTTACCCCATGCCAGGCTGATATATAGAGGAGTGACTGTGTGTGATGTGTTTTACCCCATGCCAGGCTGATATATAGAGGAGTGACTGTGTGTGATGTGTATTACCCCGTGCCAGGCTGATATATAGAGGAGTGACTGTGTGTGATGTGTATTACCCCATGCCAAGCTGATATATAGAGGAGTGACTGTGTGTGATGTGTATTACCCCATGCCAGGCTGATATATAGCGGAGTGACTGTGTGTGATGTGTATTACCCCGTGCCAGGCTGATATATAGAGGAGTGACTGTGTGTGATGTGTATTACCCCATGCCAGGCTGATATATAGAGGAGTGACTGTGTGTGACGTGTATTACCCTGTTCCAGGCTGATATATAGACGAGTGACTGTGTGTGATGTGTATTGCCCCGTGCCAGGCTGATATATAGAGGAGTGACTGTGTGTGATGTGTATTACCCCATGCCAGGCTGATATATAGCGGAGTGACTGTGTGTGATGTGTATTACCCCATGCCAGGCTGATATATAGAGGAGTGGCTGTGTGTGATGTGTATTACCCCGTGCCAGGCTGATATATAGAGGAGTGACTGTGTGTGATGTGTATTACCCCATGCCAGGCTGATATATAGAGGAGTGACTGTGTGTGACGTGTATTACCCTGTTCCAGGCTGATATATAGACGAGTGACTGTGTGTGATGTGTATTACCCCATGCCAAGCTGATATATAGAGGAGTGACTGTGTGTGATGTGTATTACCCCATGCCAGGCTGATATATAGCGGAGTGACTGTGTGTGATGTGTATTACCCCATGCCAGGCTGATATATAGAGGAGTGGCTGTGTGTGACGTGTATTACCCCATGCCAGGCTGATATATAGAGGAGTGACTGTGTGTGATGTGTATTACCCCGTGCCAGGCTGATATATAGAGGAGTGACTGTGTGTGATGTGTATTACCCCATGCCAGGCTGATATATAGAGGAGTGACTGTGTGTGATGTGTATTACCCCGTGCCAGGCTGATATATAGAGGAGTGGCTGTGTGTGATATGTATTACCCTGTGCCAGGCTGATATATAGAGGAGTGGCTGTGTGTGACGTGTATTGCCCCGTGCCAGGCTGATATATAGAGGAGTGACTGTGTGTGATGTGTATTACCCCATGCCAGGCTGATATATAGAGGAGTGACTGTGTGTGATGTGTATTACCCCATGCCAGGCTGATATATAGAGGAGTGACTGTGTGTGATGTGTATTACCCCATGCCAGGTTGATATATAGAGGAGTGACTGTGTGTGATGTGTATTACCCCATGCCAGGCTGATATATAGAGGAGTGACTGTGTGTGATGTGTATTACCCCATGCCAAGCTGATATATAGAGGAGTGACTGTGTGTGATGTGTATTACCCCATGCCAGGCTGATATATAGAGGAGTGACTGTGTGTGATGTGTATTACCCCATGCCAAGCTGATATATAGAGGAGTGACTGTGTGTGATGTGTTTTACCCCATGCCAGGCTGATATATAGAGGAGTGACTGTGTGTGATGTGTATTACCCCGTGCCAGGCTGATATATAGAGGAGTGACTGTGTGTGATGTGTATTACCCCATGCCAGGCTGATATATAGAGGAGTGACTGTGTGTGATGTGTATTACCCCATGCCAGGCTGATATATAGAGGAGTGACTGTGTGTGACATGTATTGCCCCGTGCCAGGTTGATATATAGAGGAGTGACTGTGTGTGATGTGTATTACCCCATGCCAAGCTGATATATAGAGGAGTGACTGTGTGTGATGTGTATTACCCCATGCCAGGCTGATATATAGAGGAGTGACTGTGTGTGACGTGTATTGCCCCCTGCCAAGCTGATATATAGAGGAGTGACTGTGTGTGATGTGTATTGCCCCATGCCAGGCTGATATATAGAGGAGTGACTGTGTGTGACGTGTATTGCCCCGTGCCAGGCTGATATATAGCGGAGTGACTGTGTGTGACGTGTATTGCCCGGTGCCAGGCTGATATATAGAGGAGTGACCGTGTGTGATGTGTATTACCCCATGTCAGGCTGATATATAGAGGAGTGACTGTGTGTGATGTGTATTACCCCATGCCAGGCTGATATATAGCGGAGTGACTGTGTGTGACGTGTATTGCCCGGTGCCAGGCTGATATATAGAGGAGTGACCGTGTGTGATGTGTATTACCCCATGTCAGGCTGATATATAGAGGAGTGACTGTGTGTGATGTGTATTACCCCATGCCAGGCTGATATATAGAGGAGTGACTGTGTGTGATGTGTATTACCCCATGCCAGGCTGATATAGAGAGGAGTGACTGTGTGTGACATGTATTGCCCCGTGCCAGGTTGATGTATAGAGGAGTGACTGTGTGTGATGTGTATTGCCCCGTGCCAGGCTGATATATAGAGGAGTGACTGTGTGTGATGTGTATTGCCCCATGCCAGGCTGATATATAGAGGAGTGACTGTGTGTGATGTGTATTACCCCGTGCCAGGCTGATATATAGAGGAGTGGCTGTGTGTGATATGTATTGCCCTGTGCCAGGCTGATATATAGAGGAGTGGCTGTGTGTGACATATATTGCCCTGTGCCAGGCTGATATAGAGAGGAGTGACTGTGTGTGACGTGTATTGCCCCATGCCAGGCTGATATATAGAGGAGTGACTGTGTGTGATGTGTATTGCCCCATGCCATGCTGATATATAGAGGCTGGACTGTGTGTGATGTGTATTACCCCATGCCAGGCTGATATATAGAGGAGTGACTGTGTGTGACGTGTATTGCCCCGTGCCAGGCTGATATATAGATATATAGAGGAGTGACTGTGTGTGATGTGTATTGCCCCATGCCAAGCTGATATATAGATATATAGAGGAGTGACTGTGTGTGATGTGTATTGCCCTGTGCCAGGCTGATATATAGAGGAGTGGCTGTGTGTGATGTGTATTGCCCTGTGCCAGGCTGATATATAGAGGAGTGACCGTGTGTGATGTGTATTACCCCATGCCAGGCTGATATATAGAGGAGTGACTGTGTGTGACGTGTATTGCCCCGTGCCAGGCTGATATATAGATATATAGAGGAGTGGCTGTGTGTGACATATATTGCCCTGTGCCAGGCTGATATAGAGAGGAGTGACTGTGTGTGACGTGTATTGCCCCATGCCAGGCTGATATATAGAGGAGTGACTGTGTGTGATGTGTATTGCCCCATGCCAGGCTGATATATAGAGGAGTGACTGTGTGTGATGTGTTTTACCCCATGCCAGGCTGATATATAGAGGAGTGACTGTGTGTGACGTGTATTGCCCCATGCCAGGCTGATATATAGAGGAGTGACTGTGTGTGATGTGTATTGCCCCATGCCATGCTGATATATAGAGGCTGGACTGTGTGTGATGTGTATTACCCCATGCCAGGCTGATATATAGAGGAGTGACTGTGTGTGACGTGTATTGCCCCGTGCCAGGCTGATATATAGATATATAGAGGAGTGACTGTGTGTGATGTGTATTGCCCTGTGCCAGGCTGATATATAGAGGAGTGGCTGTGTGTGATGTGTATTGCCCTGTGCCAGGCTGATATATAGAGGAGTGACCGTGTGTGATGTGTATTACCCCATGCCAGGCTGATATATAGAGGAGTGACTGTGTGTGACGTGTATTGCCCCGTGCCAGGCTGATATATAGATATATAGAGGAGTGACTGTGTGTGATGTGTATTGCCCCATGCCAAGCTGATATATAGATATATAGAGGAGTGACTGTGTGTGATGTGTATTGCCCTGTGCCAGGCTGATATATAGAGGAGTGGCTGTGTGTGATGTGTATTACCCCATGCCAGGCTGATATATAGAGGAGTGACTGTGTGTGATGTGTATTACCCCATGCCAGGCTGATATATAGAGGAGTGACTGTGTGTGATGTGTATTACCCTGTGCCAGGCTGATATATAGAGGGGTGGCTGTGTGTGATGTGTATTACCCCATGCCAGGCTGATATATAGAGGAGTGACTGTGTGTGATGTGTATTGCCCTGTGCCAGGCTGATATATAGAGGAGTGACTGTGTGTGACGTGTATTGCCCCGTGCCAGGCTGATATATAGAGAGTGGCTGTGTGTGATGTGTATTGCCCCGTGCCAGACTATTATAATAGGGGGGCAGGCTAATATACAGGAAAGTAACTGTGTGGCCTGTATTACATGTCGTTGTGAAATTTCCAGCTCCCAAATCAAGCCAGTGGTAAAACTTAGCTCCTCCTACCTGCGCTCAGTATACTACTTGGGTGAGCTGTCATTACGTAGATATATGGCAGATATATGGGGAATAAACTTGTGTCATCTGTATTACCCCTCGCCTGGCTGATTTACAGGGGAGTGGCTGTCTGTGACATGTAATACCCCTCATCAGGCTGACATATGAAAAAGTGACTGTGTGTGACCTGTATTTTCCATCGCTAGGCTGATGTATGGCTAAGTGACTGTGTGTGATGTGTATTACCCCATGCCAAGCTGATATATAGAGGAGTGACTGTGTGTGATGTGTATTGCCCGGTGCCAGGCTGATATATAGAGGAGTGACCGTGTGTGATGTGTATTACCCCATGCCAGGCTGATATATAGCGGAGTGACTGTGTGTGACGTGTATTGCCCGGTGCCAGGCTGATATATAGAGGAGTGACCGTGTGTGATGTGTATTACCCCATGTCAGGCTGATATATAGAGGAGTGACTGTGTGTGATGTGTATTACCCCATGCCAGGCTGATATATAGAGGAGTGACTGTGTGTGATGTGTATTACCCCATGCCAGGCTGATATAGAGAGGAGTGACTGTGTGTGACATGTATTGCCCCGTGCCAGGTTGATGTATAGAGGAGTGACTGTGTGTGATGTGTATTGCCCCGTGCCAGGCTGATATATAGAGGAGTGACTGTGTGTGATGTGTATTGCCCCATGCCAGGCTGATATATAGAGGAGTGACTGTGTGTGATGTGTATTACCCCGTGCCAGGCTGATATATAGAGGAGTGGCTGTGTGTGATATGTATTGCCCTGTGCCAGGCTGATATATAGAGGAGTGGCTGTGTGTGACATATATTGCCCTGTGCCAGGCTGATATAGAGAGGAGTGACTGTGTGTGACGTGTATTGCCCCATGCCAGGCTGATATATAGAGGAGTGACTGTGTGTGATGTGTATTGCCCCATGCCAGGCTGATATATAGAGGAGTGACTGTGTGTGATGTGTTTTACCCCATGCCAGGCTGATATATAGAGGAGTGACTGTGTGTGACGTGTATTGCCCCATGCCAGGCTGATATATAGAGGAGTGACTGTGTGTGATGTGTATTGCCCCATGCCATGCTGATATATAGAGGCTGGACTGTGTGTGATGTGTATTACCCCATGCCAGGCTGATATATAGAGGAGTGACTGTGTGTGACGTGTATTGCCCCGTGCCAGGCTGATATATAGATATATAGAGGAGTGACTGTGTGTGATGTGTATTGCCCTGTGCCAGGCTGATATATAGAGGAGTGGCTGTGTGTGATGTGTATTGCCCTGTGCCAGGCTGATATATAGAGGAGTGACCGTGTGTGATGTGTATTACCCCATGCCAGGCTGATATATAGAGGAGTGACTGTGTGTGACGTGTATTGCCCCGTGCCAGGCTGATATATAGATATATAGAGGAGTGACTGTGTGTGATGTGTATTGCCCCATGCCAAGCTGATATATAGATATATAGAGGAGTGACTGTGTGTGATGTGTATTGCCCTGTGCCAGGCTGATATATAGAGGAGTGGCTGTGTGTGATGTGTATTACCCCATGCCAGGCTGATATATAGAGGAGTGACTGTGTGTGATGTGTATTACCCCATGCCAGGCTGATATATAGAGGAGTGACTGTGTGTGATGTGTATTACCCTGTGCCAGGCTGATATATAGAGGGGTGGCTGTGTGTGATGTGTATTACCCCATGCCAGGCTGATATATAGAGGAGTGACTGTGTGTGATGTGTATTGCCCTGTGCCAGGCTGATATATAGAGGAGTGACTGTGTGTGACGTGTATTGCCCCGTGCCAGGCTGATATATAGAGAGTGGCTGTGTGTGATGTGTATTGCCCCGTGCCAGACTATTATAATAGGGGGGCAGGCTAATATACAGGAAAGTAACTGTGTGGCCTGTATTACATGTCGTTGTGAAATTTCCAGCTCCCAAATCAAGCCAGTGGTAAAACTTAGCTCCTCCTACCTGCGCTCAGTATACTACTTGGGTGAGCTGTCATTACGTAGATATATGGCAGATATATGGGGAATAAACTTGTGTCATCTGTATTACCCCTCGCCTGGCTGATTTACAGGGGAGTGGCTGTCTGTGACATGTAATACCCCTCATCAGGCTGACATATGAAAAAGTGACTGTGTGTGACCTGTATTTTCCATCGCTAGGCTGATGTATGGCTAAGTGACTGTGTGTGATGTGTATTACCCCATGCCAAGCTGATATATAGAGGAGTGACTGTGTGTGATGTGTATTACCCCGTACCAGGCTGATATATAGAGGAGTGACTGTGTGTGATGTGTATTACCCCATGCCATGCTGATATACAGAGGAGTGACTGTGTGTGATGTGTATTACCCCATGCCAAGCTGATATATAGAGGAGTGACTGTGTGTGATGTGTATTGCCCCATGCCAGGCTGATATATAGAGGAGTGACTGTGTGTGATGTGTATTACCCCATGCCAAGCTGATATATAGAGGAGTGACTGTGTGTGATGTGTATTGCCCCATGCCAGGCTGATATATAGAGGAGTGACTGTGTGTGATGTGTATTACCCCATGCCATGCTGATATATAGAGGAGTGACTGTGTGTGATGTGTATTGCCCCATGCCAGGCTGATATATAGAGGAGTGACTGTGTGTGACATATACTGTATTGCCCCGTGCCAGGCTGAAATACAGAGGAGTGACTGTGTGTGATGTGTATTACCCCGTACCAGCCTGATATATAGACGAGTGACTGTGTGTGATGTGTATTACCCTGTTCCGGGCTGATATATAGAGAGGAGTGACTGTGTGTGATGTGTATTACCCCATGCCAGGCTGATATATAGAGGAGTGACTGTGTGTGATTTATATTGCCCCGTGCCAGGCTGATATATAGAGGAGTGACTGTGTGTGATTTATATTGCCCCGTGCCAGGCTGATATATAGAGGAGTGACTGTGTGTGATGTGTATTACCCCATGTCATGCTGATATATAGACGAGTGACTGTGTGTGATGTGTATTACCCCATGTCATGCTGATATATAGAGGAGTGACTGTGTGTGATGTGTATTACCCTGTTCCGGGCTGATATATAGAGGAGTGACTGTATGTGATGTGTATTACCCCATGCCAGGCTGATATATAGAGGAGTGACTGTGTGTGATGTGTATTACCCCGTACCAGGCTGATATATAGACGAGTGACTGTGTGTGATGTGTATTACCCCATGCTAGGCTGATATATAGAGGAGTGACTGTTTGTGATGTGTATTACCCCATGTCAGGCTGATATATAGAGGATTGACTGTGTGTGATGTGTATTGCCCCATGCCAGGCTGATATATAGAGGAGTGACTGTGTGTGATGTGTATTACCCCATGCCAGGCTGATATATAGAGGAGTGGCTGTGTGTGACGTGTATTGCCCCGTGCCAGGCTGATATATAGAGGAGTGACTGTGTGTGATGTGTATTACCCCATGCCAGGCTGATATATAGAGGAGTGACTGTGTGTGATGTGTATTACCCCGTACCAGGCTGATATATAGAGGAGTGACTGTGTGTGATGTGTATTACCGCTCGCCAGGCTGATATATGTGGAAGTGACTGTCTGTGATGTGTATTATCTAATTGTATTATGTTAAAAATTGGATCCTAGGGGCTGAGTGCTTCAGGAAAAGGTTACTATATGAACAAGGTATTATTTAGTTTAAAACACGTTATTCAAGCACATATTACAATATGCAGAAAGGCAATAACTTGTCCAAATAATCAGTACCAACCTTGAGTAAGATTTACATACAGGTCAGTAATACCATTGAGTTAGCACTGGGAAACATAAATGGATGGGTACATAAATTTAACATGACAAAGATATTGTATGTACCAAGTGGCTTTCCACCTATTTTTCAAAATAAAAGAACTTTTGAAAATCAAATATATTCATTATGCATCGAAGTGCAACTATCGCTTAGAAATAGAATGCAAGTAAACACAAAAAGGAAAATGTACAATTACCAGATCAAAACCATACTCTTAATTGAAGCACGGCATCTCTGTTGCTCAGGCTGTCAAATCAGGCCTTATTTAATGTCTGCACCAGGGCCCTGTCATATTTAGTTTATGCGACTGGTTTCCACTACTTTGGCGAGGACATATTTGTCAGCGGTGGCTTACCTGACTTTCAGTAGCCATAATGTATTTACTTGAGCATTATTCTTTTTCTTCTCACCAAAAAAGGGACTCCAGCGCTTCTTTGATACAGTCACTGCCATAAAGCAATATCTCCTTCTTGCCTTTTTCATGAGGGACCCTTGTGCCTTAAAGCGGACCTTCACCCTGAATAAGAGCATATCTTATATGTTTCCCCCACTCATATTAAAAATCATCCTACTTGCATCTACTGCATGTTATCAGCCTTTAAACATCCAAGATTATGGGTCATGGAGCACCAAGCCACCTGCAAAAAGGAAGTGTCTTCTGACTGTGTCACTCTGCATTCTGGGATTGCTGTCCTTTCCCTGACCCCAGCCCTGCTCTGGCTGTGCAAAGCACAGCTCTAACCCCACCCCCCGCTCTCCTTTCCTCAGTATGTGTGATGCTTCCTAGTCAAGATAGCGGCGCTTGTATCCTAGAGTCCTGAACAGAGTTGCAGCCAAGGAGTCACCGCTCAGTCTTCCAGGGCAATTACCACATCTTGGGCTTTCCAGCACTAGGTTGCAAGGTGGTGACCTGGCCCTCTCTCAGAGTTGATGTCTGGGCATCGGCCAATGGTGATGAACCACTCGCCATGGGTCTAGTCTAGTTCCTGGTTATGTTGACGCAGACGGCCAGTTGCTGTTCTAGCATGGTCAGAGCCTTGCCAAGGGTACTTTTTTGGGGCGTCCCATGCGTGAAATTTGTGTTTTCACCTGTAAATTTTCTTTCTCGCCGTCTTCCATTCCGGGGCACCGCACCCGCCCTACTGTTTCATTACGACTGCATTGGTTGCTGTTGATGCCTTCTGCAGGGTTAGAGTTTTACAAAGTTCTGAACAAGGTTAGGCACTGTATGCGTAGGTAGCATTGCTCCCCTCCAGGGGCTGTAGCTCAACTGCTTTTTAATTAACTGGGGAGATCCTGGCACAGCCTGCCCTATATAGGCCAGGAGGAGCTTAGTTTATTTCTTGTATTTCTCGCCTACGGCTAAGGTTATCCCGCACGTTGCTGATGGTGGTGCCCCGGAATGGATGACGATGAGAAAGGAAATATACTGTTGAGTATACAAATTGCCCTTTTTTGTCTGGACCTGAAAGATGCAAATGCTTTGTTACAGAAGGTGGAGGGAGGTTAAGAGCTTTCTTCACTTTACCCACCTGACAGGTAAAGGACATTTGCAATAACCTGAGGTTGCTTAATTGCCTGTGCAGCCATGAGAAATAAAGTTGACTTTACTTTTAAGGTGTAACTGCAGGGTTGGTGGGTTGTGCAGTGGACAGCTCAGCACCATGGACAGCTCATGATTTCCTTGAGAAATAACCACTGAACGCCCTTCCAGCTTTGTGATGCTTTGCAGCACAACAAGCTGCAGGCACGCTGCCTTACAGCCATTAGGAGACCGGTGCCCGATTTTGGTCATTGCTCCCAGAGCACCTTGATCAGGGATGCCCCGCTGTGTGAAAGCCCCCAGGTTGCCCTGACTCACCTTTCACCAGTCCTACGGCGAATACTCAACTTCCTGTCCAATCAGCGCGCGAATGCGGTGACGCGTTCTCGCCTTAGCTCGCCAAAGTAGCCGAGACAATTTCTCTTTCTTTTTCTCCAAAAGCGTGTGGACACAGCCCCTTGTCCCTGTGATGCCGCATAATGGACGGGGTCTGTAAGAGAGGCATTCTCATCACCCTGGCTGTTCTCCCTCTCTCACAGTGTCCAGAGTCTGATGCTTAGCCCTGTTACTGGTGGTCTATGGCAAAGGAATTCAGGGTGTATGCCACTACTCTTTGCCTTCTTTATACTTTCAGGAGAAGCTGTGTTCTGACAGGAAGGGGGAGGGTAGCCATGATGAGGTGGACTGCTGAATGACAGTTTATGCACTTTGTCTACAGAGACCCTTTAGGTTGAAAGGAACAGATCACATGTGATATGAAAGGCAAAGTGATCTGGTCATAGATTTCCTGAAAGGTGGAAGGATCGGATCTTACATGAGCCATAGGCAAAACTCTATGGATCACATACAAGCTGGAAAGCTGAAGAAATGGACCATGCTTGAGCTGCATGGCAGAATTAATAGATAATGGGTAAACTGGAAGGTGAAGCAGTATATCTTGTGGGAGAGAAAAGGGAGAAGCAAATTAGCATGCTTGAGTTTTAAGGAACAATAGCTTGTGTGAGCTTGATGGCAGCAAGAATAAGCTCAAATGTTTAAAGTGGCTCGATACCCACGCCCCAACAGCCCTGAAATCTATATGATTCCAGGGCAGCTGAATTCCCTCTCCCCAAGGCATTTAGAATTGGGATGCCCCGCTGTGTGATACCCACCAGGCCGCATGGAAACTCACCTTCTTTCCCAGTCCAATGGCGCTTGCTCGAACTTTAGCGGGAGTATTCCCGTGCATTTGTGAATGGGCGACACGGGCACAATCCCTGTTAGAGGGTAGCATGGGATGCGGTGGCCAGCACACTCGGATGCGCTCGCCTTAGATGAGACGAAGGGTGGGAGCAGATCTGAGCTGTGCTGATTGGATGAGAGGGCAACCTGGGTGGTTTCACACAGCGGGGCAGTTGGTCCACTTTAAGGAATTGATTGGGAAAGCAGAAGTAGTGGGTCATACATGTTCTGGACTGCACAGGTAATGGATCCTGCTTGAGCTGGAACACAAATTCATTATACATCTTCCAGCATGAGCTGGAAGATAGACGGAATAGATCACCCTTGAGCTGTAAGGCAGAATGAATGAATTGTGAATAAATCATGTGTGACCTGGAAGGCAGATGTAATGAATGAATGAATAGTAACAGGATATGGAAGGGATGGCTAATGAGTGAGCTCAAAGGTAAAAATACCATAACACACGTGAGCTGGCAGTTGTACGAGAAAAGCAATAGGTCAAGTGTACAGTGGATGCAGAAGCACTGATAAATGTATGATAAAAAAAAAAAAGAAATGACCCATGCTTGCACTGGAAGATGAAATCAATAGGTTATGTGTGAGCTTAAAGGCAAAAGGTATGGGCCAGACAGGATCTGGAAGGCTGAAAGAATGCAACATGCAAGGGGAAAAGCAGAGGTGGAATATGCACATGCTGGGAGGAATGCATCATGCTTAAGCTGGGAGACAGAATACAAGTAACTGACATCAGAAATAGATAACTGTTGGAGTGTAGGCAGAAAAAGTGGGTTGTGCTGGAAAATAAATGCCTCATGCATGATGTGAAAGGACACTTCTTTTGTGTTCTACTTTCATCCCTATGTGCCCCTTCCTTCGAGTACATCTGTGTATTAATTCCAGCCAAAATTATCCCCTGTCCTGCCTTAGTCCTGTCTTAGGCCCTTATTTATGAAGGAATAGCGACAGGTAGCGACTGGTGAGCGGCCGGTAATGACGGGCACCGCCACGAGAACGCCGGCTCCCCACCACAATCACACATTTATCAAGCCAATCCTGCTTAGCGACTGAGATAGCGCCATATAGCGACTCATTCATCATTATTCCAGCCTCAGCCCACAGCGCCAGCGTCCGACCTTGAACAGCGACAGGTATGACCTCTCGCTACCTGGCGCTCTCCAATGCATTTCAATGGAACAATCTTTAAATATTCATAATTAATTGTTATTATTATTTATTTTTTTTTAAATGTGAAAAATTCTTTGACCACTTCTGCCATTTTAAGGTAAAAAAAAATTGTACAGAATTGATATTACAGGTCTGATATTAATGTATTCATATTACAAAATTATTAAAAAAAACTTGTTTTTTTTTGGTTTCCAAAAATATGGTTGTTTGGGGGTTAAAAAACTACTTTTAACCCATCGCCGCCAGCGCTCTGGGGTTTAAACATGCATTTTACAGCGCGAGCATTTTTTGAGCGTGATTTTTTAATGAATATGGTGGGAGCCGGTCGCTAGGGCCAGTCGCTATCATGCGCTCCCATACAGCGCGGAACCTGTCAAATAGCGACTCCTCACCCAATATTCAACATTACGGCAAACTGACTGAGTTGCTATCAACAACCGAACAACGGCCAAGCGACTACTAGCGGGCGCTCTGAAAATGCCGCTACAGTCGCTCAACTGTCGCTACCTGCCGCTATTAATGAATCGGCCTCTCAGTGTCAGGAGAGTGGCAGGGCGGGGGTAATTTTGAGTTTTTGATTATACAAAGAAAAAACCCTTATGTTGCCAGCGGCAGCGTTGCTCTCCAGTTTCTATGCATCCGCTGCAGAGGGAGACACAAAGCTGCGTCCGCCGGCTCCGTGTCACCTATTCACTTCAATAAGAGGTGGCTGCGTGCATGAAGCCAGGGGATGGCGCTTTGTGTCTTCTGTACAGCAGTACAGAAAGACACAAAAGGGTTGATTCAGCACTGTGAGTTATTTTTTACTCACTTTTTTGTGAGTAAACATTTTTTTCTCATGATTTGTTTTCTCGGTGCAATACAGCACTATATTTAGCTGTGCAATTCCTTTAAACATTTGCACAGCTAAATATGATGCTGTATTGCACTGAGGAAAAATTCATGAGGAAAAAGTGTTTATTTACAAAAAAATTGAGTAAAGAAATATAGTGCTGAATCAATCTTAAATCTCTATTCACTTGAGTCGGCAGTGGTCACTCACACGGAGCTCTTTAAAGAGGGGGTCCGAAGCAATAAATCCTGTTTACTTCTGCTAACCCTCTGGTGGCCTACCTCAGACATAATTATCACAATACAGATGCAAGATATTTATTTTGGTGGTGCTGTACATAATAAGTGAACAAAATTTAACTGGTGAGGGGAAAGAATAGATCACATTTGCGCTGGAAGGTGGATGAAAAATGTGATTGCTGTGCTAAAAGCTAGAAGAAATGGATCACATGCAAAGTAAAATGCAAATATAATAGAATAAGTAGGAACAAAGAATGCAAGGAATTGATTATTGATAAATTGAAGAGGAAGGAATGGATCAGGCATTAGCTGGATAGCAGAGAGATTGGATCTGAAATGATTGCAAGGCATAAACATTGAATTGTGCATGAACTTGAAGGCAGACTAAATTAGGCAGGTATGACCTAAAAGGAGTGGATTACATGTGAGATGAAAAGGAAAAAGGACTGAATCACATACACGCTTGAAGGCAGAAGGAAAACAAATATATATATATATATATATATATATATATATATATATATATGCCTAATGGTATTGATCAAGGGTGATGTGGATGGCAGAGGGAATAGATCCCGTGTGAGTCTGGATAAAAAAGGAATCTATTACATATGAGCCTGAAGCCAGAATGGATGTGTCATGTGTAAGCCTAATGCCTGACAGTACAATATGAATCACACATGAGCTGGAAGACAGATTGAATGAATCATAAAATAAATGTATTTCTGCTGAACCTGATGGCAGAAATGTTTGGCTGAAAAGATAGATCCCTTTTAAGTTGGAAAGCGGAAGGTATCAAGTATGAAGGCCGAAAAAGTGTATATTGAGATTGAAGGCAGGAGGAATATCATGGATAACATGGAAACTAAGGTAAGAAAGTAGGTGGAAAGATCCAGGGGGTCGATTTAGCACCAGGTAAAAGAAGTGCTCTACTTTTTGGAGAGAAAGCCATTCACTCTCATTGTTTACCTTGGAGGTGATTCAGCACCATAGGTTAACAGAACTATTCCAAGTATGTCACACACCCCGCTTCCACTATTCATGACATATGGGTTATGGTCCAGTAGAGGGAGAACTTCTGCAGAGATGAAAGCAAAAAAGAAGCCCCTCCCGGTCCATAAATACCTGGGACCTCCCACACATTCCCCAGTTCCTTCTCTGCAGGACGGCGAGCAAGTCAGGAGATGTCTGCTTCTCCTCCTTGCAGGTAAGCCGGGCTTACGCCCGGCCATTTATTCTTAGTATACAGTACGTCCTGCTCCAGATGTAATACTTACACTTGGGTTATCCTCCGCCAGATGGCGCTGCACTGCAGAGACATGGAAAAACAGGCTCCTCGCGGCCCTTCAAATACCCAGGGACCTCCCACAAATCCCCAGATTTCTCTGCAGCGCTGACTGCGAAGACATGAAGTATCACTCTCTCGCAGGTGAGCGGGGCTATTAAAGCCTGCGGCCCTGTTGGACTACTCCCACCCATCCTCTTCGTGATGTGCCTCCCAGCCTGGGCTGCGCTGGTCGGGTGAAGGTAGGCAGCACTACGTGTGCTTATGGAGCCATGCTCCTCCGCAGTTCCCCACCAAAGGTAGGCGGTTTAGGCTGATGGTGAGCCTCTTGTGGATGCCCCTCCCGCGCTATAGCCCCATACCCCGTGTAGCGGTGGACCCTGTTCAAAGGGTCGCCATTCTCCCTCATCCCCCCCGTAGCTCGGGGGGAAAGAAAGGGGGGGTGTGGTGGTCTTGTGTATTCAGTACACGTTATGGCCTTAGTATTGTCCTTGACTCATTCACCTGGTGTCAGAGCCGCGCTGTCTTTATTGTCTATCGGCCGCCGCGCGATTATCCTGCCCTTATTGGACGGGCGCGCGAACAGGCGGGATCGCCTCAGACGCTGCGGTGTCTTCAGTGGTATACGTTGTTGGGCACATCTGGAAGTAATCTCCTTTTTACTTCTGTAGTGTGTCATTCACTTTACTGTCTGCGCTGACTACTGTCTTCAGAGCTTCACGCTCTTCGGGGGGGCGGAGACCTGGCTTGGCGCGCTCCGCGTCACAGCCCGCTCTGGCCCGCCCTTCGAGGCCCACTTGGCGCCATTACGATGCTCATCGCACGCGCACGTGGTAACGGTCCTCCTCCTCCCTCAATCTGTAAGTGCCCTCGCGGGCGATTTTCATTTGTCTTGCTTACTGCGCATGGCTCTGACATCCCTATTCCCATTATGTCTTTCAGACGGTCGTATCCAGTGGCTTCTCCCGGCCCGGTGTACTTGCCAGTTGGACCTAGTATAATCCCACTACCCTGCGGGTCTTTGGGGCATCCAGGGTAGCTTATAGCGTCAATCCCTACTGGCCTATTGTGCCCATATGGAGGCATCCCAGGATATTATAAACGGGGTTCCCTCGGGACAAGCCCGGCTTTGTGTAGCTTGTGGGGTCTCATCTATCAACGGTGACAATGCTCGGGTCTGCGTCCCTTGTGCACAGCAGGCACTAATGGTACTTCCTGCCCCTTCTGGGGCTGGGTCTGCACCTCGCCTCACTTCACCTACCCCCCCCAAGCCTGAGTCTAACCCCCAATACAAGCGGGGATTCTCATCCTGATGTGGCTACTAGACTGGCCAGTGTTGAAAAATTGCTTGCTAGTACTCTAGCGCGCAAGGCTACCGCAAAAAAGTGGCACATAATCCCTGACTCTGCTCCTTTCCCTACGGAGTCTGATGAGTTTACGCATCTATATGACCATACCCTTTCGGACGAAGGGGAGCTGCACTCTGACTCAGAGTCATCTGATGAGAAGTCTAGGGGTCATGACGATTCTGGTTCTGATCACTGGACCCCGGATGATACTGATAAGCTATTGCTTCAGATTTTTGAGGTTTTGTCCATCTCTCCCCCTGTTGCGGCTCCCAGGCAAAGGGGTGAGCTATTCCATACAGCTAAGGCTCGATTGGAATTTCCTGAGCAGACCCATTTCAATAACCGCGTGCTTAAGGAGTGGGAACATCCCAGTAGACTTCCCGGGATCCCCAAGAGTCTGGACAGGAAGTATCCTTTTCCTGCTGACATGGTCAAGTGCTGGTCATCGCCCCCCGAGGTCGATGCTCCTATTCTAGGGCTGTCTAACACCTCTATTATGCACACTACTACGCTGCGGGATTCTGAGGACCGGCGCATTGACCAATTGGCGTGCCATGCCTTTTCGTTTGGAAGGGCAGCACTGCGCCCGGTCTGCGCTCTGGCTGTTACTGCCGTGGCGCTCAGGGCCATGGTCAGGAATGCACTTGACGGCCCAGACGAGTTGCCTGCTGATACTATTAATGCACTGTCTAACTGTGATGTATTTGTGAACTTTATCCTGTCCGCATCGGATGATGCTATTAGGCTGTGTGCCAGATCTTCCTTGGCGGTGGCTATACGCCGCATGGTATGGCTGCGACAGTGGGCGGCCGACAATGCTGCTAAGAAAGCCCCTACTGGCCTCCCCTTCAAGGGACTATGCCTGTTTGGGGACCGCCAAGACCTCTTTGCTAAAGGAGGTAAGTTACCACAGCGCAGGCGGCAGCCTCGGCCCTTTCGCAGCCAGGGCCCCCTTTCAGCCCCCTACAGAGGCGCTAAGCAGGGAAAAGGGGTGTCCTTCGCGGGGGCTCGCACAAACTCCTGGCATAGGAGCAGGGGGCGACGCCCTGGCTCCTCCTGGGGGACCAAACCCAAAGCCCCTCCCAAGACCCCTCAGGCATGATGGGGCGCCCTCACCCGCCAGGGTGGGGGGACGGCTACAGCACTTCGCGCACGTCTGAGACCGGTTGATTCAGGAGGTAGTTACCTTCGGCTACAAGATAGAGTTTGCTGTACGGCCCCCCTCAAGATTCGTCAGGTCCCGGATCCCCCAGGATCCCCCAGGACCCGGTATCAGCTCAGGTCCTGATGCAGGCAGTGCAAGGACTTCTGGAGCTGGGAGTTATTTGCAAAGTTCCCTTGAGAGAATTGGGAGAAGGTTTCTACTCCAACCTTTTCACAGTACCCAAAAGAGATGGGTCAGTCAGGCCCATTCTGGATTTAAAGATCCTCAACAAATTTGTCAAGAACAAGTGCTTTTGCATGGAACCCTGCGCTCGGCCGTTGGCTCTCTGCAACCAGGGGATTTTATGACGACTGTGGACATCAAAGATGCTTACCTTCACATCCCTGTGTTCCCAGGGCATCAAAGGTTTCTCAGATTCGAGTTGAAAGATCAACACTACCAATTTGTGGCTCTACCGTTTGGCCTCACTTCAGCTCCCAGAGTGTTCACCAAGGTATTGGCGGGGGTGATGTCCTTGCTAAGGTCAGGGGGCATTCGAGTGCTGCCCTACCTGGACAACATCCTCATCGCCTCATGGCCTCTACAGCAGGCGGAGCTGGACACTCAGCTGGTGGTGTCCACCTTCGGCTGGGTGACCCAAGTCCTCCCTGTCCCCTTCACCGGTGACCCCATTCCTGGGGATGATTCTGGATACGGTTCAGTCTCGAATATTCCTTCCCCAACAGAAGGTGGAAGATCTGACTGCGCAGGTACAGTCCCTGCTCTCGTGCCCCCAGTTCTCCCTCAGCCAGGGAATGCGGCTGGTGGGCCTGATGTTGGCGAGCTTCGAGGTGGTGCCCTTTGCTCAGTTCCATTCGAGGCCACTGCAGATTCACCTCCTATCAGTATAGGACAAGGACCCCGCGTCCTTGGACGGGGTTTGTGTGCTTCCTCCATTGGTCAGAAGGTTCCTCTCGTGGTGGCTGGACCACAAGAACTTGCTAAAGGGCAGGTCCTTTCTAGCCCCCTCCTGGGAGACGGTCACCACGGATGCCAGTCTGTCAGGTTGGGGGGATTCTGGAAATCCCTGAGGTTCCAGGGGAGGTGGGGCCCTCAGGAGGCCCATTTACCCATCAACATTCTGGAACTACGGGCGGTCAGGTTGGTTTTGGAACAGTTGACCGATCACCTACAGAGTCTGTCTGTGCAGGTGCGCTCAGACAACAGGACAGCGGTTGCCTACATCAACCATCAGGGAGGGACCCGAAGCAAGGGTGCCCTCCAGGAAGTGTCGCGGATTCTGACATGGGCGGAGGCCAATGTTCTATGCATCTTGGCTGTTTTTATCCCGGGGGTAGAGAATCTTCTAGCAGACTCTCTGAGCAGGGGGACTTCTCGTCAGGGGGAGTGATCCCTCTGCAACAGGGTATTCCAGTCCCTGTGTTACCGGTGGGGACTACCGGATGTGGATCTGTTTGCATCCCGTCACAATCACAAGCCTTTGTCTCCCTGTCTCAGGATCCTCTGGCCTTGGCCACGGACGCTCTGTCACTGTCACTATACAAATGAGACCACCAGAAAGGTCCCTATGGAGCAATATATGCAACCGCACACCCAATGGTAATATCAAAAATCTATTTCATTAATCATAAAAAATATATGTGAACAAATATAGCTAGTCCATACACGTACAAACAACAGACATTTAAAATAAATTAAAAATTAAATAGGACAGGCGGAAAAGGTCAGACTTAGTAACCAGGCTCTACTACAATTGCATGTATATAAGTATATATATTCAGCATATATGCCACAGAGTAAGTGGCACAATGTATGCACCGATACAAATACAAATACAAATCGCCCCTGATGGTAAAAAACACTAGGGACAGAATATAAAATACTGCCAACTGAGCACAATGTGAAAAAGTATCTACAGTGAAAAAATGCAAAAATGTGAAAAAAGGTACATCAACGCTAGGAAATAAAGTGCCAAAGTGCCAATAATTCAATAAGAGAATACAGTACACATTCCTACCTAACAAAGTGCTGAGTGCTAAAGACAAACCAACTCACATATCAAAAAGACACATCTAAAGATTATCATTGTGAAAGAAGTGTAAGGAATAATGTATGCATATACCAGCAAGGGCAACTAATCATAAAATTAAGTACTAGAATAATAAAAGTATCACCAGTATCTATGGTGTACACCCTGACGAAGTGGTTGCCGTTGGAAACCACGCAACGCGTCGGTGCTGCCAGGCTGTGCGGTGGTCGGACCTGAGCTCCCATAGATACTGGTGATACTTTTATTATTCTAGTACTTTATTTTATGATTAGTTGCCCTTGCTGGTATATGCATACATTATTCCTTACACTTATTTCACAATGATAATCTTTAGATGTGTCTTTTTGATATGTGAGTTGGTTTGTCTTTAGCACTCAGCACTTTGTTATAATATCAATTCTACAGGTGAGTACTTCACAGAATTGTATTTTTGCCCTATTTCTGCGTGGACCTTTATACATTAAGCCCAATATTAGCCTCCCAGCCTTGGCTGCAGGTCCGGGTGAGGGTAGGAATCACCTTAATAGGTGTTCAGGGAACCATGCTCCCCCGTGAGACCCCATGTAAAGGGTTGGTGATCCCGGTTTGGGATGCCCTGTCCCTAATTGCATATATATATATATAAATATATATATCCCTTACACCATACTTGGTGCGGGATTATCCCCCTTCCGTGTCCCTCTGTTAACCCTCCAGTGGGGGGGGCGGACTTTTCCTTTTTCCTTCCTGTCATTCAGGTGTGAATGTGTGTGTCTATGTGTGCTTGGTGCTTCACGTTGCAGGCTGGACGCCGTTTTTTGCTCTGCTGAGGGGAGCTTCTTCCCCTCAGGCTGCGGTGTTTAGGGGGGCGGGGCCGGGCGCTCGCACGCTGCCATGGCCCGCCCACCTTCTGTTTTGGAGCCAATTGCGGAGCCCAGCCTACAGCTGGGAACCGCGCTGCTGGTTGTGAGAATAAGGGGGCAGGGCCAGGCGCTGCGCGTGATCCGCGCTGGCCCGCCCCTTCTTCTCACTTTCTCACTCTCCTTCTCTGAGCTGCTGAGCGGTGGCAGCCATTGTACAAGACACGTGAGTGCCCTCCCGGGCTCCCCCCTTTTTATGTACCTGACTTAGCCATGTGCCCCATTCTGTCAGGGGTAAGCGCTAGTCCCTTTTAATTTTTTCTTTGATTTATGATGATATATTATATATATATGTATATATATGTGTGTGTGCATGTGCTTATGGCCACTCCTTTGTGTCTTTCAGGAGGACTCCCTGTGCCTTGCTTAAAAGGGGGTTCTCCCGGTCCTAGGGTCCCTAGCAGAAATTTGGGGCACTTATAAATCCTCCCACTTGGGACTTAAGGGGCATCCCGGGTTGCTTACCAGCGTAATTCCCGCGGGTCCTTGCGACTACCTTAAAATCACCATATGGAGGCTCCACAGGATACCGGGGCTCGGGCTCCCTTCGGGACAATCCCGGCTATGTGTGGGTTGTGGGGTACCCCTTACGGGGGAGAATGTACTTATTTGCATACCATGTGCGCAACAGGCCATAACGCGGCAGTCGGGACCCCAGGCGTCTGGGTCGGTGCCGCCCGCCTCACCTACCCCACCCCGCATCATCCGTACCCCAAGTGACACGTTCATTAGTGGGCAGTCGCACTCGGAGGTATGTGCTAGGCTGGCCAACCTCGAGAAAATTATTTCTAGCTCAGTGGGCAGAAAGGCCACTGCTAAGAAAAGGCATCTGTCACCGGCTACGCCGGTAATTGATTTTGATGATTATGACTCCCCTGACTGGACTGAGGAGGAGGGGGGAGGAGGGGGAATTGTTTGAGGAATCTGAGACTGAGGAACTGCAGTTCTTTGATTCAGATGCCGGGCAGGCGCTTGGGGATGCTGTGGATACCCCCAAGGTCCTGGCCCATCTCTTAGAGGTTTTGGATATTTCCCCACCAGCGGAGGCCCCTCCGAAGAAGGGGGAATTCTTTGGGTTCTCTAAGCCCCGCTTGGAGTTCCCAAATCAGGATCATTTTGACAGCATGATTCTTAGAGAATGGGAGAAGCCGAGTCGGCTTCACGGTGTTCCTTAGGGATGGGATAGGAAGTATCCCTTTCCGGTTGAAGCGGTGAAGCGCTGGTCTTCCCCTCCTGAGGTCGATGCACCCATCTTAGGATTGTCCAACACCTCTGTTGTACATACTCCTGACGCCACTACCCTTAAAGTGGACCAACACCCAGAATTTTGACTATCCTGGGTCTTGGTCCACTTCGGTGGGGCACCCCCGAACCCCCCGAACTCACCTCTCCCCGCGCCGACGGACAAGCCGCGGACAAGCGGCTCCTCCGCCGCCGCCTCCCGCGCGTCCCCGCGCCGGCCATTCACAGACGGCCGGCGCGGGCGCGTGCACGTCTAGAGGGGCGCGAGGGAGGAGAAGATAAGGTAAGGAGAGGTTCAGATGGGTGAACCTGGAGAGGTTCAGATGGGTGATCAACCACCCCAAGTCTTCTCTCTCCCCATCAAGGGAGATTTCCCTTTCTGGGCATGAATCTGGGTACCAGTCAGGCCAGAGTGTTCCTACCTCAGCCAAAGGTGCAGAGGGTTCAGGATCTGCACCTTCCATTCAGCTAGGGATGACTCTGGTGGCCTCCTTCGAGGCAGTCCCCTTTGCTCAATTCCACATGAGGTCGCTACAACTCTACAATCTATTGCTGAAATGGGACAGATGTCCACAGTCCTTGATCAGTCGTTTCTGATGTCTCCCAGGGTTCGCCAGTCCCTTCAGTGGTGGCTGTAATCAAGCAATCTGATGAGGGGCAGATCGTTCCTGGCCCCTCGTTGGGAGACGGTTGCCACGGATGCCAGCCTGTCGGGCTGGGGAGGTTTCTGGAAAGATCATCAGTTCCAGGGGTTGTGGGGTCCTCAGGAGGCTCACAACCCCATCAATGTCTTGGAGCTCAGAGCTATCCGCCTGGTTTTGTCGTGTCTGACACTTCACCTACAGGGTTTACCGGTTCAGGTTCGACCAGACAATCGTACTGCGGTAGCTTACATCAATCACCAAGGAGGGACTCACAGCAGGAGTGCCCTCAGGGAAGTCTCTCTGATTCTGACATGGGCGGAGAGCAATGTTCCTTGCATCTCGGCAGTATACATTCCGGGAGTGGAGAACACGGAGGCGGACTCCCTGAGCAGGGGATTCTCTCGCCGAGGGGAATGGTCTCTCAACCACAGGGTGTTTCGCGCCCTGTGTTGCAAGTGGGGGACTCCGGAGGTGGATCTCTTTGCCTCTCGGCACAATCACAAGCTCCCAACCTTTGTATCTCTGTCTCAGGATCCTCTGGCCCTGGCAGTGGATGCCTTGTCCCTTGCCTGGAGGGATCTGGGGTTTCTGTACCTGTTTCCCCCCTTCTCCATGGTGGGCAAGGTAGTGCGCAAGCTGGTTCTAGAGGGGGCACCAGCAATTCTGGTGGCCAAGACAGGTTTGGTTTGCAGACGTCGTAAGATTGGCGGTAGATCAGTACAGGCTGCCCCTGTCTCCGGATCTGATCTCTCAGGGTCAATTACGTTACCCCAATTTACAAACGCTTGCTTTGATGGCGTGGCTGCTGAAACCTTCATCCTGAGGGAGGAAGGTTTGTCTGAGGCGGTTATTCAAACCTTGATTAGAGCTAGGAAGAGGTCTTCCTCTACCACTTACTATAGGACTTGGCGGTCCTATATTGACTGGTGTGAGGCTAGGGCCTTACCTTGCAGGGTTTATTCTTAGTATACAGTACGTCCTGCTCCAAATCTAATACTTACAGTTGGGATATACTCCGCCAGATGGCGCTGGACTGCAGAGACATTGAAAATAGGCTCCTCCCGGCCCCCAAATACCCAGGGACCTCCCACAAATCCCCTCTCAGAATTTCTCTGCAGTCTGGCTGCGAAGGACGAGAAATTGGCTTTCTACTCGCAGGTGAGTGGGGTTATTAACTTGCGGCCCTGTAGGACTATTCCCACCCGTTCCACTAGTAATATGCCTCCCAGCCTTGGCTGCGCTGGTCGGGTGAAGGTAGGCAGCACTGCCGTTAGTGCTGAGGAGTGCTGCTCCACCGCAATCCCCCACCAAAGGGTAGGCGGTTCAGGCTTATGGTGAGCCTCTATGGGATGCCCCTCCCGCACTATTGCCCCTTGCCCCTGCCTATCGGTGGGCCCTATTTAAGTGGCCCGCCGCCCTCCCTCATCATCCTTGTAGTCTTCGGGGGAAAAGAGGGGGGGTGTGTATGTGTGTAGTTATGTATGTTATGTAGTCTGTGCTTTCCCTTTTCACATGTCTTTTCCTTTTGTCAGCCGCCGCGCTGACTGGTCTTTATTGCTTTAAATTTACCGCCGCCGCGCGCTGACTTGGTTCCGCGCTGGGCGGCTGCATTACCTCAGGCGCTGGTGCACCATCATTGGCTGTTGGCCTTTCTGGCTTCGCACTCTTCGGGGGGGCGGGGCCCGTCTTTGGCGCGTTCCGCGTCATCGCTATTAATGGCCCGCCCCTCGAGGTATACCGACACCATCTTTTCTGACTTGGTTGGCCTATGCACGGCGGACTCCTACCTACCGCGGTCCGTAAGTGCCCTCGCGGGCGGCTTTATCTGCTTCACTTTTGTTACAATGTACTTAAGGTCTTGTCTGCTTATGTCTTTCAGGCGGGACGAACCCTTCTTGGCTTCTCCCGGCCCTGTTTTTTAGTATATTACTTGTAGGCCTTGTAAAAATTATACTCCTACGTCCCTAGCGGGTTATTGGGGCATCCAGGGTTGCTATATGGCGTTATTCCCTATCGGCGTATAGCGCCGCTATAATCCCAGGATAATGTTACCGGGGTCCCTTCGGGACAAGACCGGCTGTGTGTAACGTGTGGGCAGCCTCATGCTGACTCTGACAAGGCGCGGGTCTGTGTACCCTGTGCTGAGCAGGTGCTTGCATTGCAATCTGGCCTGCCAGTGGCTGCACCTCTTTTCACTTCACCTACTCCCCCAAGCTTAAATCTCACTCCTGCTGAGTTGCATACTAGTGGGGATTCTCATCCTGATGTGTCTTCTAGACTGGCTACTGTTGAACAGATTATTGCGAAGTCTTTAGCACGTAAGGCCCCTGCTAAGAAGCGGCACATGATGCCTATTGTTACTGTTTTCCCTATGGGAACTGAGGAGTTTTGGAATCTGTGTGGCTATACCCCGTCTGATGAAGGGGAGCTCTTTTCTGATTCAGGGTCATCTGATGAGAGACCAAGGGGTCATGACGATTCTGGCTCTGACCCCTGGGCTCCGGATGACACTGACAGATTATTGACCCAGATTTTTGAGGTTCTGTCTATCTCTCTCCCTGTTGAGGCTCCCAGGCAAAGAGGGGAGCTTTTCCATACAGCAAGATCACGTTTGGAATTTCCAGAGCAGGCACATTTCCATAACCTTGTGCTCAAGGAATGGGAGCGCTCCAGTAAACTTCCCGGGGTTCCAAAGAGTTGGGATAGGAAGTATCCCTTTCCTGCTGAGGTGGTTAAATGTTGGTCATCCCCCCCCCCCCGAGGTGGATGCCCCGATCCTAGGGCTATCTAACACCTCTGTCATGCATTCCCCTGATTCTACTACCCTGCGGGATGCCGAAGACCTGCGTATTGATCAGCTGGCATCCCACGCCTTTGCATGTGCGGGGACGGCACTGCGCCCGGTCTGTGCCTCTGCCATTACTGCTGTGGCCACTAGAACCCTTATCAGAAATATGCTTGATGGTGCCCCTGATGATTTGCCTTGTGAGGTGTTTAATGCACTCTCCAGTTGTGATGTTTTTGTAAATTTTGTCCTATCAGCATTGGATGACACCATCAGAATGTGTGCCAGAACTTCTGCCCTCGTGGTGGCTATACACCGGCTGGTTTGGCTGCGCCAGTGGGCTGCTGACAACGCTGCCAAGAAGGCCCTCACTGGGTTTCCCTTTAAAGGTCTGCGTCTGTTTGGAGACCGCCTGGACCCTTTTGCTAAGGGAGTCAGGTTACCCCAGCGCAGGCGGCAACCTCGGCCCTTTCGGGGTAAGGGTTCCTTCTCCTCCCCTTACTGTGGTGCAAGACAGGGAAGGGGGGTTTCTTTCCCTGGGGCCCGGGGAGATTTCTGGGGTAGAGGCAGAGGACGTGGACGTTCTGGCTCCTCCTGGGGTCCCAAAGCTAAATCCTCTCCCAAGCCCCCTCAGACATGATGGGGCGCCCTCACCCATCCGGGTGGGGGGACGGCTGCAGCACTTCGCTCACGTCTGGAGGCTTCATGTCTCAGACCGGTGGATTCAGGAGGTAGTGTCCTCCGGTTACAAGTTGGAGTTTGCTGCCGATCCCCCTCCAAGATTCATCAGATCCCGGATTCCTCAGGACCCTGTGTCAGCTCAGGAGCTAGTGCAAGCAGTGCAAGGCCTCCTGGAGCTGGGGGTCATCTGCCAGGTCCCTTTAAGAGAAAAAGGCAAGGGCTTTTATTCCAACCTATTCACAGTACCCGAAAAGGATGGTTCTGTCAGGCCCATCCTGGACTTAAAGATTCTCAACAAGTTTGTCAGGGGCAGGCGCTTTCGCATGGAGACTCTGCGCTCTGCCATCAGTTCCCTGCGCCAAGGGGATTTCATGACTTCTGTGGACATCAAAGATGCTTACCTTCATATTCCTGTGTTCCCAGGTCATCAAAGGTTCCTCAGGTTCGCTCTGATGGATCAACACTACCAATTTGTGGCCTTGCCCTTCGGCCTCACTTCAGCTCCCAGGGTGTTCACCAAGGTGCTGGCTGGCGTGATATCTCTGCTCAGATGTCAGACGTGCTTCCCTTTCTGGACGACATCCTCATCACTTCCCAGTCTCTACATCAGGCAGAGTTGGATACTCAGCTGGTGGTGTCCACTCTGGAGTCATTTGGATGGGTGATCAACCACCCCAAGTCCTCACTGTCCCCTTCCTTGGTAACCCCATTCCTAGGAATGAATCTGGATACAGTACAGGCAAGGATCTTCCTTCCTCAGCAGAAGGTGGACAGTCTGATTGCACAGGCTCAGTCCCTCCTAGCTTGTCCCCATCCCTCCATCAGGCAGGGGATGCAGCTGGTGGGCCTGATGGTGGCATGCTTCGAAGCGGTCCCTTATGCTCAGTTCCACTTGAGGCCTCTGCAACTTCACCTATTGTCTGTATGGGACAAGGACCCAGCGTCCCTGGACAGGGTCTGTGTGCTCTCCCCCCTGGTCAGGAAGTCCCTCTTGTGATGGATGGACTCAAGGAACCTGTTGGGGGGCAGATCCTTTCTTGCTCCTTCCTGGGAGACGGTCACCACGGATGCCAGTCTGTCAGGTTGGGGGGGGGGGGGGGTTCTGGAAGTCCCTGCGGTTCCAGGGGAGGTGGGGCCCTCAGGAGGCCCACTCACCTATCAATGTCTTGGAGCTGAGAGCGATCAGGTTGCAGTTGCCTACATCAATCATCAGGGAGGGATCCGGAGCAAGGGGGCCCTCCAGGAAGCGTCTCTGATCCTGACTTGGGCGGAGGCCAATGTCCCCTGCATTTCAGCTGTGTACATCCCGGGGGTGGAAAATCACCTGGCGGACTCTCTGAGCAGGGGGACCTCTAGCCAGGGAGAATGGTCCCTATGCAGCAGGGTTTTTCAATCTCTGTGTCACCGTTGGGGCCAACCAGAGGTGGATCTGTTTGCGTCCCGCCACAATCACAACCACAATCACAAGCTTCCAGCTTTTGTCTCTCTGTCCAGGGATCCTCTGGCCCTGACCTCGGATGCGCTAGCAATATCGTGGAAGGACTTTCAGTTCCTGTATGTCTTCCCCCCAATTCCCCTTCTGGGCAGGGTTCTGCGCAAGATTGCTCTGGAAGGGGTGCCAGCAATTTTGGTGGCCCCCAGGTGGCCAAGAAGAGTGTGGTTCGCAGACGTGGTACAGCTGGCAGTAGATCAGTACGCTCTGCCCTTGGTGCCAGATCTGATCACTCAGGGCTCACTATGCCATCCCAATTTACAAACTCTGGCTTGGCTGCTGAAACCTTCATCTTGATGGAGAAGGGGCTGTCTTCCTCGGTTGTAGATACTTTGATTAAAGCTAGGAAGAAGTCTTCCTCTTCCATTTATTACAGGGTTTGGCGCGCCTACATTGACTGGTGTGAATCTAAGTCTCTTCCCTGTCGTGTCTTCTCTATTCCCAGGATTCTGGAGGTCCTGCAGCATGGGTTGGAGATGGGGCTCCAACTCAGTACTCTGAAGGGTACTTTGCTCAGCCCCCACTGATCAGGACTTTTTTCCAGGGGGTCACTCATGTGCGTCCCCCACGTAAACCTATGGTGCCTGTTTGGGATTTGAACTTGGTTCTGTCAGCCTTGCAGGGTGCTCCTTTTGAACCTGTGCAGGATGCTGCCTTGGCCATTCTTACGCTCAAGGTTGTGTTTCTGGTGGCTATCACTTCTGTCAGGCGTGTGTCTGAGTTGGCGGCGCTGTCCATTCAGCCCCCCTACTATGAAAGACACCAGGACAAGATGGTGCTTCGCTTCAAGCCAGATTTTCCTAAGGTAGTGTCTGCCTTTCATTTGAATCAGGATATTGTTCTTCCTTCTTTGTGCCCTAATCCTAGCAATGCTAAGGAGAGAGTTTTGCACTCTTTGGATGTGGTTAGGTGTCTGAAGTACTATCTGGTGGCTACTGCACCTTTCAGGAAAACTGATGCTCTTTTTGTGGTCCCTTCTGGTCCTAGGAAGGGTTTGGCTCCTGCAAGTCTACTATCAGCAAGTGGATTCGTCAGGCTGTGATTCAGGCCTACTCTGCTAAGGGGAAGAATCCTCCCTTCCGCCTTACTGCTCATTCCACTCGTGCTATTGGTGCCTCTTGGGCTTTTCAGCACCAGGCTTCTGTTGAACAAGTGTGCAAGGCTGCTACTTGGTCTTCTGTTCATACCTTTTCAAAGTTTTACAAGGTTGATGTTAGGGCCTCAGCTGACGCTGTTTTTGGGCGAAAGGTTCTGCAGGCGGCAGTGGTTTAAACTGCCTGCTGCTGATTTTTCTTGGGGATCCCACCCTACTTTATGGACACTGCTATTGGATGTCCCAACTGTAAGTATTAGATTTGGAGCAGGACATACTGTATACTAAGAATTCTGTGATTACTCACCTGTAGAATTGGTATTATGAGTACACAGTACGTCCTGCTCCAACCCACCCTTGGTTTGCATTATCTTGGAGATTGTTATCATTGTTATAGTTGATAGTTTGGATTGTTTAATTCTCCCGGCTTCTCCTTAACTGCTTTTAAATGCTGGGGATTTGTGGGAGGTCCCTGGGTATTTGAGGGGCCGGGAGGAGCCTATTTTCGATGTCTCTGCAGTCCAGCGCCATCTGGCGGAGTATATCCCAACTGTAAGTATTAGATTTGGAGCAGGACATACTGTATACTCATAATACCAATTCTACAGGTGAGTAATCACAGAATTGTATTTTTTGATTCCTAGGATTTTGGAATTTCTACAACACGGTCTGGATCTGGGGTTCCAGCTCAGTACTTTGAAGGGTCAGGTTTCTGCCCTGGCTGTTTTTTTTTTAAAAGTATTTTGCTTTGCATCATCTGGTCAAGACTTTTTTCCAAGGGGTCACTCATGTTCGGCCCCCTAGAAAGCCTTTGGTTCCCGTTGGGACCAAAATTTGGTTCTTTCGGCCCTCCATGGGCCTCCCTTAGAACCGATGCAGGATGTGGCTCTTTCTGTGCTCACTCAAAAGGTTGCCTTTTTGGTGGCTATTACCTCTGTTCGGCGTGTCTCTGAGTTGGCGGCTCTGTCTATTCACGCCCCTTACTTTGAGAGACACCAGGATAAGGTGGTTTTTCGCTTTAAACCAGATTTCCTTCCTAAGGTGGTTTCTGCCTTCCATCTCTATCAGGATGTAGTTCTTCCTTCCTTGTGTCCTAGGCCTAGCAATGACAAGGAGAGGGTTTTGCACTCTTTGGATGTGGTTCGTTGTGTGAAGTACTATTTGGTTGCTACTTCTCCTTTTCGTAAGACTGACGCCTTGTTCGTGGTGCCTTCTGGGCCCAGAAAAGGTTTGGTGCCCGCCAAGTCTACCATTAGTAAATGGATACGCCAGGCCATTGTTGGGGCCTATTCTGCTAAGGGGAGGGTTCCTCCTTTTAAGATCACTGCTCATTCTACTCGTGCTGTTGGGGCTTCCTGGGCTTTTCAGCACCAGGCTTCTGTTGAACAAGTTTGTAAGGCTGCTACTTGGTCTTCCGTTCATACTTTTTCAAAGTTTTATAAGGTTGATGTGTGGGCCTCAGCGGATGCTGTTTTTGGCCGCAAGGTTCTGCAAGCTGCAGTGGTTTAAGTTGGTGCATTTTTTTGCTGTATTATATACACTGCTATTGGATGTCCCATATGTCATGAATAGTGGAAGCGGGGTGTGTGACATACTTGGAATAATGCCATTTTGTGATTACTCACCTTTAAAATGGGTATTATAAGTATGTCACACACCCCGCTTCATCCCGCCCTTTAGTATTCTGGATCCTTTATATGGTGAACCTTTTATTGTTAAGAATGTTTTATTAGTTCTTCCCTTACTGCTGTCATATACTGGGGAATGTGTGGGAGGTCCCAGGTATTTATGGACTGGGAGGGGCTTCTTTTTTGCCTTCATCTCTGCAGAAGTTCGCCCTCTACTGGACCATAACCCATATGTCATGAATAGTGGAAGCGGGGTGTGTGACATACTTATAATACCCATTTTAAAGGTGAGTAATCACAAAATGGTATTTTTTTCACCTGGTGCTGAATCACCCCAAGTTGAACAATGAAGTTGAATGACAATGTTATCTCCTAAAAAGTAGTACACTTATTTCACCTGGTGCTGAATCAACCCCACGGTGTCAACTGGAAGGAAAAAAGAATGAATCACGCTTGAGGCTGATAGTAGGGAAAGAAGCTGGATTGAGTGCTGCTTATCTTTCCTGCCCTTCATACCAGGCTGTGAAAGAGGAGCACAAAGCCACATGGTAATAATAAAATAAGCAGATCTTTAGAGATTCTGTATTGTCCAAGTCTTCTCAGCAAATAACACATCTGCTGTCTTGTTGAAGGGGCCTTCCTGAAGTTTATCAATATGCCTACAGTTTTTTCTTTTTGTTAAGATCCAAATTATTCACATTACTTACATTGCTGTCTGACCTTTCGTAAGTCAAATCATTAGTGTATAGGGTGAGTAGCAGAGGTGAAAGTGCACACCCATGTTGGTCACCAATGTCCTGCCAGCTGACATGACAGTTCTTAAAGTGGACCGTCACCCATGGGTGATCGGCCCGGGAATCTATAAGATTCCCGGGCCGATCACCCCCCTCACCGCGGGACATCTGAGATCGGGATGTCCCGCGGTGAGGGACCCCCCCCAAAACCCCAAAAGATCCCACCTGATCGGCGGCGGCAGCGGCCGCCGCCGCCTCCCGCGCACTCCTCTAGCCGTGCGTGCGCCCGCGCCGGCCGTTTGTGAATGGCCGGCGCGGGCGCGCGCACTGTCAGAGGGGCGCGCGGGAGGCGGCGGCGGACGCGCTGCCTTGTCCGCCGCTTGTCCGTGGGAGCGTGGTGAGGTGAGTTTGGGGGTTTCTGGGGGGTTTTACACAGTGGGGCACCCCTAATCGGGGTGCCCCCCTGAAGTGGACCAAAACCCAGGATAGTCAAAATCCTGGGTGTTGGTCCACTTTAAAGTCCAGGCACACACTAACTTCCTCTCACCTTACCTACCCCCTTGGGAACAGTGTATAATGAACAACTTCAAAGCATCTCAAAATCACAGTGAAATGTAAATAACTTATGGATTCCACATAAAGCTTTCATAGATTGCATTTCTGGGTTGCGGCTAAAATGAGAAGGAGCGCGTAGCTTTATGAGTCAGATTCAGCTGTATGACCTCTGTGGCCTGCCATGTGCCATGCTCAGTCAAGCTGAGACCTTCATGGGACAGAGTGTTAGACCACTTTTTTGTGTGGCCCTGAAAAAATGGAATTGAAAGGAGGGCAAACTTTTGAACTCCGCTACCGCTTCTACCTGGCACTATGAGAAACGCAAGAGAGGCACATGAGACAGGCATCAGGGGGACCAGCATGCCACTTGCCTGCACTGCAGGGCCAAAGGCTAACTGTTTCTCCTCTGAGCTCTGGGCTGCCAGTCCCTATGCCTGGTGCACCTGGGAGGGGGACCCTTTTTTTAGTTTAACATCATTATCAGCCAGATGCCAGATGTAATGCTTCCACCATGTCTCTGTACATGACACAAACACTCTACTAAAATGTTGTGTCTTTGGAATGCGTGGGGTGTGTTTTTGGGTTCCCCTGTAGGCTGCATCCTGTGGGTAAGTATTAGTCATCATAAGTGCTGCTCCATTATCATTTTTTTCTCTTTTATGGGGCTTGATTCATTAAAGGTCGAATTTTCGTGTGTTTTTTTTTTTTTACAAAATGCGTGAAATTATTTTCCTCTGACCCCCAAGGCTTTTCTCTCAACAGCAGAGGGCCCGAAACAGCTCCCCTCCACCACTTGACAGGCCACTGAAGCTCTGCCTTTTATAGGAGGAGCTGGACGCCGGCATCCTGCTTCTCCAAGTAGAAAAGCCTCTTCCGGTAATGGCAGACCTGTCAGGTGTTGGTAGTGATCGCTGGATGACGGGTTGAGGGGCAGGGGACTTCTTCTGGCTTCTGCTATCAGCTGTCAGTGACAGCGGTGAACGTTGCAGGACAGAGGATTGGAGATCTTCACCACATAACTTCCGCACCAGTCAATTATTCATCGAGGTGCTCAAAGTCTACGATCCATGCAACAACAAAAAAATCATAAAAAAAACAAAACAAGAAAGAAATCAAAATCAAACCAAAGAGTAACATTTTTACCCCACTTGTGCCACATACCCATAACACCTGTGAAAGGAATGTCATCACCATAACACTATATGGTAAGTGGAGGAGGATGCGGGGACATCCCCAACTGGCACCTGTCAGCCCTATAAATGGCATATAGGGGGGGGGGGGGGGAGAAAAGAATTAAGCAGGGAGTACTCATAAGGTACACGGAATATGCCCCTTCTTTGAAATTGAACAATGAGAGTGAATGGCACAGCATAGAGATAACCTGTACTGGACACTATTGTCCCACAAATGGCTCATATGAAACATCTTCATTAAGGCCACATGGTGATGCCGCATCTAATCAGTAGATCCATTTCAGCTCTTCCCTCAGGAGCTTGCCCTTCAGGTCAGGCCTTGATAGTGCACACAGTGCAGATAGTTGTATTGTATTTGAATATGTAATAAAGTGCACTTTCAAGTTTGGGGGGTCTCCTGGGCTGTAACGGGGGGGCACACGTCACATATGTGGTACTGTTATAATTGGGAAGAATGGAGCTTTCACACGCAATATGGTTTTCTTGAAATAAATAATTTTTGCATTTAAAAAAGCTAAGTTTTAAAAATATAATGTTTTTATTTTTATACAAAATTATTTTGAAAGCACAGAAAAAATACAAACAAGACATTCCATGTTAAACCTCAACTGTGCCCCAAAAATCTATAATTTTCGTGGAAATTCCTGCAAAAACATGGCGCAAAATGAGGAAAAGTGACCCGTCAAGTAGACTGAAAATTAGAGGATTAAAAGTACCTATGCATGTTGGGTATTGTTCTGTTCACGGACTTTACGCTTTCAAATTTAGCTTGTTTTTTCTAGTCTGCTTTTTTTATATTTTTTTAGGGAAAAGCTGTGCAACCAGTGAATTCCTTGAAGGTTTGCGTCCAGAAAACTGCGTGCACGACAACAAGCCTAGAAAGCCTAAGGTTTGTACTTCCAGAGAATATATAGATTTTGGGGGGATTTCAAATTCAAAGGCTTGTCATATAGGCCTGTCATATAACTTACATTACTCATTATCAGAAGGGGTCTTTTGGGGAGCAATTTACTAAGCTTGGATTTTTTTGACTGGTTGTCCACTTTAAAGGGACAATCCAGGCAATAACAATAATAAGGCAGCAGGGAGCTCACCTAAAGTCAGTCCCATGTGCATCTCATCCATTTCTTGCTGCAGGCTGTGGATGCTGTAGCAGATCTCCAAAATCTGCTCCTTTTTTTTTGATTTCTTCTTGACTGCAAAAAAATATGTCCTACTGTCGTCAGTCTCTTGGCACTCCCAGTGTGAGTGAGGCTGGCAATTTTTTGTCATGCTGCTTGCTGTGACCACAGAAGGGCGCGTGCAAGACTCATCAAATAGTGCTGCTCATGCTGAAATAAAAGAAAAGCCAGTGGCTTTGCTTAGTTTTTTAATTGGAATCTGCTATTTTTCACTGATTCAATAGAGATAATTGCGAGAAAGATACTGTGTGACTGGACAGGGACTTTAATCAGAGCTTCTAGGGATTGTCCAGCCAAAAATAAAAATATGGCTATACTCACCTCTTGTCCAGTGCAGCTCCACTGGCCCAACCTGCTGATTTAAAACTTGCCAAGAGTGGTCCAAGCCATAAACATGTCTGGTATATGGTATATGTCCCGCAGTATAACTGTTGATATGCCAGTTATAGATAATGGGGGAAAGGTAAGAAGGGTGATAAGTACTTAGGAGTGAGTTGGAGTTGGAAGGCAGAATAAATAGATCACATATGATTCTGAAGGCATAAGGATTGGATCAAATGTGAGTTGGATGGCAGAAGAATCATATCAAACATGTAAGGTGGAAGGTGGAAGAAATAGGTCACACAACAGCATGAAGGCAGAAGAAATGGATCTGAATGTGAGCTAGAAGGCAGAGGAAATGCATCACACATGAGACTGAAGTCAGAAGAAATTGATCTCATGTGAGTTAAAAGTCAGAAAGATCTGATCACACGTGAGTTGAAAGGCAGAAGGAATGAATCATAGATGAGTCTGAAGGCAGAAGAAATGGATCTCATGTGAGTTAGAAGGCAGAGGAAATAGATTACACATTAGCCTGGAGGCAGAAGAAATGGATCTCATGTGAGTCGGCAGTCAGAAGGATCGAACCACACGTGGATTGGAAGACAGAGGAAATGGATCACATGTGAGTTGGAAGGCAAAAGGAATACCATAGATTGCACATGAGTTGGGAGTCAGAAGAAATGGATCACATGTGAGTTGAGAGTCAGAAGGATCGGATCACGTGTGAGTTGGGAGGCAGATGAAATGGATCACACATGAGCCTGGAGGCATGTGAGTTGGAAGTCAGGAGTTGGAAGGCAAGAAGGAATGAATCATAGATGAGTCTGAAGGCAGAAGAAATGGATCACACATTAGGTCACACAATAGCACGAAGGCAGAAGAAATGGATCTCATGTGAGTTAGAAGGCAGAGGAAATAGATCACACATTAGCCTGGAGGCAGAAAAAATGGATCTCATGTGAGTCGGCAGCCAGAAGGATCGGGCCGCACGTGGATTGGAAGACAGAGGAAATGGATCTCGTGTGAGTTGGAAGGCAAAAGGAATAGATTGCACATGAGTTGGTAGTCAGAAGAAATGGATCACATGTGAGTTGGAAGTCAGGAGTTGGAAGGTAAGAACGAATGAATCAAAGATGAGTCTGAAGGCAGAAGAAATGGATCTCATGTGAGTTAGAAGGCAGAGGAAATGGATCACACATTAGCCTGGAGGCAGAAAAAATGGATCTCATGTGAGTCGGCAGTCTGACGGATCAGACCGCACGTGTATTGGAAGATAGAGGAAATGGATCACATGTGAGTTGAAAGCCAGAAGGATCGGATCGCGTGTGAGTTGGGAGGCAGATGAAATGGATCACACATGAGCCTGGAGGCAGAAGAAATGGATCGCATGTGAGTTGGAAGTCAGGAGGATCGGATCGCACGTGAGTTGGGAGGCAGAAGAAATGTACCACACATGAACCTGAAGGCAGAAGAAATTGATCTTGTGATTTGGAAGTCAGAATGATCGGATCACATTTGAGCCTGACAGCAGAAATGGATCACATGAGATGGAAGGCAGAAGAAATGAATCAAACATGAGCCTGAAGTCAGAAGAATCGGATCACACGCAAGTTGGAAATCAGAAGAAATGAACATGAGTTGGCAGTCAGAAGAATTGGATCTCCTGTGGATTGGAAGGCAGAAGAAATGGATCACATATGAGTTGGAAGTCAGAAGTATCAGATCGCATTTGAATTTGAAGGGAGAAAAATGGATCAAATGTGAGTTGAAAGGCAAAAGAAATGGATCACACATGAGCCTGAAGGCAGAAGGATCGGATCACATGTGAGTTCGAAGGCAGTAGTAATAGATAGACATGTTATTACTGAGCCTGTTCCAGTTGAATTTTGGGAGGAAGGGTGCTGGTCTATCAGTGACGTCCAAGACTGGCACCTCCATTGTCTAATTGACGTCTTCATTTTCCATCACTAACACTGGTGGGAAGAACATGTACACTTATGTACTTTCGAGCAGTGCCAGGCATTGATGGTGTCACCTTGTGATTAGTAACGGACTGGCCATGGCACAGCTTGGATTTGTCTTATAATATTGTGAAAGGCACGTGGCCTCTAGAACTGGCACTGTGTAAACTTGCTTAGCAAACAAACATAGAATATCGTTTGTTTCAATATGAAGAGTTGCCAAATTTTGGATTAGGGCCCATCTCTGTTTCCTAATAGACACTCATTCTTCATTGCAACAAACCTCTCTAGCAGTACAGCTAAAAAATGTAACTGCACCCTTCATAGTCCAAGAACCAGCCATAGCCAGGAGCAACAAGCTGTGAAGCAGGTGACTGATTTGGGCTTTTCCTACAGTGCTTCACTAATTACGAATGTGGATGAATGTGGGCTGGGTAGATAACTTTAGCTGCTGACCTGAAAAAGTTTTGTAGTTTATTCTGTGTGATTACGATTATCTTGATATTTAGGCGCCCCGCACTCCCTGTAAGCCTGTGGTTAAAGTGGACAGGTGGAGATTGGCTAAGAGTTGGGCAGCTTTCTTTAAAGTAAAATAAATCTCACACTGGATATTTTTTGTTGCCAAGAGTCTACGCTTTTGCATCGGTGTCCCACTGTGAGCAGTGAATGCAATTGTGTTCATGCTAGCACAGCGCAATATTACCTTGTGCGCCAGTGTGCTAGCATTAGCACATTAAAGAATAGCGCATCTATACTGTAGGTCAAGACACACTTGGAACTGCAGGCTTTCTTTACAAACTTTGAGGAGAGAACAGAAGGTCCTGTCTATCTGACACCTCTATGTCTCTGTCTTTCCTTGTCTGTCTTCCCTTACCCTCTAGGGGGTCACAGTAGGTTTAGGCAACAATGGGATGCCATGCTACTTGTATCCTTGGTGATCGCTCAGTACACTCATCTCACTGGCAGCCCCACGCCGCATCCCAGGGCCTGGGACGAATCCCCATTATACCTTTAGCCTAGAACCAGGCATTTCTGAATCATTGGTGCTGCCACTCCACAGCTAAAAGGTTAGTGGGGATGCGCCCGGATCTGTGCACTCCATTTACCTTTTCTTGCCAATCTGAGCTTATTGCAGCCAGAACAATATGAATGGAAATCAAACAGCTAAGCGACCTGCACATGCACAATGGGAAAAAGAGAAGGTGAGTTTTTGGGTGCAAAGGATACCTGCAGCATACTTCCATTCAGCATTCTATGCTGCTCATTAATATGCACAGCAGAGAACGCTGATTGATGGAAAGCCTGAACCTGTGGTGTGGGATCACTGACCAGAACACCCAGTGAGCGAGGTGGTTTCACATGATGTCCTGCTTGCATGCAACAAAATCGTGAATAGTCAAAATGCTGGGTTTGGTTTCTCTTTAATGGGGAAGGTCCCGCAATCCACCCATGTACAGCTTCCACCAACTCTCCCTCAGGCAGTCAGTCCACTAATGGCTGTGGGCTGTGCAAAACAACCTAGGAGTCTAGACTTCGGGTTCACAAAAAGTACTACTTTCCACCAACCACCAACTTCCACCAACTCTCCCTCAGGCAGTCAGTCCACTAATGGCTGTGGGCTGTGCAAAACAACCTAGGAGTCTAGACTTCGGGTTCACAAAAAGTACTACTTTCCACCAACCACCAACTTCCACCAACTCTCCCTCAGGCAGTCAGTCCACTAATGGCTGTGGGCTGTGCAAAACAACCTAGGAGTCTAGACTTCGGGTTCACAAAAAGTACTACTTTATATTTTCAATGATACACATCTGGTACATCTTGGTTTTCAGTCACCTAAAATCCATTTTAAAGCATCCAGCAAGCACAAGACCAGTTTTGTCTTTATTGAGCAAATTAGGTTTGGGTAAGGTATAGATAGCAGCAGATCAGGATGGGAAACGTGTCAGACTGCAACCTTGCTGCGTACCACCTTATAGGCTCACGTACCACTGGTTGGGAACCCCTGGTGTAAACCTTTTATGCTAGGCCCTTTTTTTTTTGTTCATGGCAGATATCTACTCAGAAGGCTTCTGCTCCATGATGGTCGCACACTCTAAAGGCTGGCCCTGACTCCATCTGCTTTGGGGACCAAGGGCACAAGCCCCTGCTAAGAAGAAATGTAGGTTTACAATATCCTCAGAAGTTTAAATCAGGATGCCCTTTGGACAAAGTATCAGCTGGTCCTAGAGCTCCAACCCAACAGGGGTTGTAGTCCTCTTTTAGGAGAGAGCTAGATGATAGATGCCTAGAAGCCCTGTTTTGAGGCAGAGTCTGCTTACTGAGCAAGTGGAGGCTCTTGTGTGTGGAAGCTAGCTACCCCCCCCCCCCCCCCATGGGAGGAATAGCAGAGAAACGGTGGTTATGATTCTTGCCCTTGTCATTGTCATCAGGTGCACCCTCTGGCTAAAGTCCTATTTGGGGGATGCAGGTGCTAAAAAAAACGTGACCTTGCTTCTTTTTAATGGTGGGAATCTTATTGGCAAATAATTGTATATCATTATCAAGATAATGAATTACAAAAGTATTGTCTCTTCTGTAACAGATATTCGAGTCTCTGAGCTTCTTGTCCCTATCATAAACTGCCAGGTTAGTAAACTTTAGCAGATGCTCTTTCGTTTGCCAAACAGTCTTTGTGCAACAAGCCCAAGAATATTGCCTTCTCTACTCAGCCTGAAGGGACACCCTTACCCTGCACATATATTGAGGGCACAGGTGCATGATGCTTAGGGAAAGTGAGGTTGTAAATTTGGTTGTCTTTGCAGGAGAGGGATTTGGGGTTTACTTGACTGAGTCTTTGTGGTCCCTAAAATTGCTTTATCCACTCTGGACCTCAAGCGACTTATGGGTCAAACGGGTATGTCCACATACAAAAGTTCAGAATGAAAATGTCTGATCTAGCCTCACAGAAACTGGGCGGGATCCTAGCCTCTGTGGACTATCTGACCTATCTGCATGTTTCAAGTTACAGTCAAGGAAGCCCACTTTTATGGTGTTGCCCTTCAGGTTGACCACTTTACCCAGTGTGTTCACAAAAGTATTGACTGCATGGTTATTCAGAGAAAGCTAACAATCCCAACCCTGTCCAGTGGTTTTGTCCACATTGCAACTGTTTGAGTGGAACATAAGTCAACCTGAATCATTTCTGACCCTGTCAAGAATGGTCTTCTTCCTGGGGGGGGGGGGGGGGAGTCCAGTTACTGGTCAGCAAAGGCCTTTCTCCCCAAGGAAAAACAACCGAGGCTTCAGTGTAAAACGGATATTCAAGGACAGGCTGCCAAGTTACTGCCAGTGCATGATGCTGCTGGAACTGATGGTACCATATGCTCAGTCCTGCCTTTCCCTGTGCAGGGTCTACACACTGTCCTCTCAGGCCCGGGTAGGCCTGAGGTGGTGGTTGCAGTTGACTCAACTCTCAATGACTGGTAGGTCCTCAATGTGGATACCAACCTGTTTAGCCTAGATTCTGGTTCCTGGGGTACCAGACAGTGCAGGTACAATGATCAGAAAAATAGTTTCTTCCCATCATATGGTATAGTTGAATGCTATTTTGCTGGCCTTGCTTCATTGAGCCCTATGACTAAGCTATGGCACTGGTGTACATTCGTCACTAAGGTGACGCAGAAAGCAAGCCCTCCATGTCAGTGGACAGAAAGTAATGCTCTATCTCAGTTGGCATTCACCTGAAGTGGACAATGTAATAGCAGATTATTTAAGCAGACAACAGGGGGCTCAAGAGAGTTGTGCCCTAGCCTTGGCCCCAAGAATGTTCAGAAACCATAAAGAGACACGTTTTGTCATTGTCATTTTCAGAAACCTCTGGAGACCTCGTCCCAAAGCATAAACCTCCCTTGGAGTCTTTGGATCTGATTTCAGTGTTCTTGGCCTTACAGCTTGTTCCATTTGAACCTCTGGATTTATGCTATGCAAGAAAGTGGCCTTTCTAGCCATCACACTGGTAAGCTGCTGTGTTGACTGCTTTGTTTATTGACCCTGCCTATATACTATATAATACTGCATATATACTACGCCAATAAGTTATTCCTCGGGCCAGGCTTCCACCCTAAGGGGCCCATCCTTTAATTTAGTGGTCCCGTGCACCCCACTGAAAGGCACTTTTGTATGTGGTGAGGGACGTTGGGTTCCACTTGGTCAGGACAGAGGACAGAGGAGGAAGTTTGATATCTGGTTTGTCCTAACAGATGGTTCCTATCAGTTAGAGTGACGCAGTCAATTCCCCTCTATTCACTGCAATGGAGGACATCACTTCCACATTCTTAACAGGGCACTGCCCCATGCAATCTGTCACAGTAACACTGGCAAGCCCCCTCCATTCATTGTAATGGAGGGGGCGTGCCAGGTCTCAGCATAGTAAATGATAACGGGGGTGCCTCATCGAGAATATGGATGTGACACACACGTAACACGAGGAGATAGAAGAGTTAAACCAGCATGGAGGCTGTCAATTTTGTAAGTGAAGAGTGTGGCAAGCTGCTCAGCTGTTATTTGGAAGATGGGAGGAGGAGTGGTGGGTGAAGCAGAGAGTTAAAAGTTTGAAACAGTTGTTTGGGTTTCCGGGCCTGTGTAAATATGAAAGAGGTAAAGTATGCTTGTTTTTGAATGAAAGAGTAGTATGGAGTTCCTGGAGTGCTTGTTTGTATTGAAGGGAAGCCTCATTGGATTTCAATTTCTGCCAGTGCTGTTCAGTGTCTCGGGAATACCGTTTCAGTTTAGTGATGTTCATGTTGAGCCATGGTTGGTTATTAGCATTTTGAGGGTGGTGTTGTGGTAGTGCAAAGCTACAGAGTCTGTGTCAGTGAATGAGGAGAGAACGCACAGAGGTTTCAAAGAGTCAGCGAGTGAATGAAGGTCTAGTGAGAGTATGTTTCTGTGCAAGGTTGCCTGTGTTTGGGTAGCAGAAGTACAGGGAGGAGAAGAGAGGGTCAATGTTAGCAGGTTGTGGTCAGAGAGTGGTAGAGGAGATTAAAGGAAGTTTAATACTGAGCAGAGGTTAGTTAAAACAAAGTCTATGGTATGGTGATGGTATAGAGAAAGCACTTGGTACTTGGTGATGGTATAGAGCAGGGGTATTCAACTCGCGGACGCAAACGGACCGCGGCCGCTAGGATTCCGGACCCCATGGGCAGGCGGGTGGGAGCAGAGATGGGTGGGACCGATGGTGAAAAAAAGTGGTATCTGGGCCGGCGTCCGAGAGGGAAGGCAGCGGGCGGGTCCGGAGACCGGTAGGAAAGGTAGCTGGCGGGGCCGGCACCCGGGAGGGAAAGCAGGGGGCAGGGCCAGCAGGCCGAAAGGAAAGGCACGGGAGGGAGGAAAGACGGCATGTGCGACGGGGCAGTAGGAAAGACAGCAGATGGGTGATTTATGGAGGAGCAGCCGGCTCAGCTGTCTGCTTCGATCGCAGGAGGCTGAATGGCGTCCTGGGATAGTTGCAAACGGCTGAGCATGCCTTTTATCGCCAGTCAGTTTTTCCCTGGGGCATCCTGAATTGGGATGCCCCCACTGTGTGAAAGGTGAGTAAAAACTCACCTTTCCCCGCTTCAGCTCGCTATTCCCAGCTCCATCCCATCCATCTCTCTATTCCCAGCTCTGGCACATCCCATCTCTCTGTTCCCAGCTCTACCCCATCCCATCTCTCTGTTCCCAGCACTACCCCATCCCATCTCTCTGCTCCCAGCTCTGCCCGACCCCTTCTCTCTTTTCCCAGCTCTGTCCCATCCCATCTCTCTTCTCCCTGCTCTGCCCACCCATCTCTCTTTTCCCAGCTCTGCCCCATCCCATCTCTCTTCTCCCAGCTCTGCCCCATCCCATCTCTCTCTTTTCCCAGCTCCGGTACATCCCATCTGTCTGTTCCCAGCTCTGTCCCATCCCATCTCTGTTTTCCCAGCTCTGTCCCATCCCATCTCTCTATTTCCAGCTCTGCCCCATCCCATCTCTCTTCTCCCAGCTCTGTCCCATCCCATCTCTCTATTCCCAGCTCTGCCCCATCCCATCTCTCTTCTCCCAGCTCTGCCCCATCCCATCTCTCTTCTCCCAGCTCTGTCCCATCCCATCTCTCTATTCCCAGCTCTGCCCCATCCCATCTCTCTTCTCCCAGCTCTGACCCATCCCATCTCTCTATTCCCAGCTCTGCCCCATCCCATCTCTCTTCTCCCAGCTCTGCCCCATCCAATCGCTCTATTACCAGCTCTACCCCATCCCATCTCTCTATTCCCAGCTCTGCCCCATCCCATCTCTCTATTCCCAGCTCCGTTCCATCCATCTCTCTCTTTTCCCAGCTCTGGCACATCCCATCTCTCTGTTCCCAGCTCTACCCCATCCCATCTCTCTTTTCCCAGCTCTGTCCCATCCCATCTCTCATTTCCCAGCTCTGCCCCATCCCATCTCTTTTCCAAGCTCCGCCCTATCCCTCTCTCTTTTCGCAGCTCTGTCTCATCCATCTCTTTTCCCAGCTCTGCCCCATCCCATCTCTCTTCTCCCAGCTTTGCCCCATCCCATCTCTCTCTTTTCCCAGCTCCGGTACATCCCATCTGTCTGTTCCCAGCTCTGTCCCATCCCATCTCTGTTTTCCCAGCTCTGTCCCATCCCATCTCTCTATTTCCAGCTCTGCCCCATCCCATCTCTCTTCTCCCAGCTCTGTCCCATCCCATCTCTCTATTCCCAGCTCTGCCCCATCCCATCTCTCTTCTCCCAGCTCTGCCCCATCCCATCTCTCTTCTCCCAGCTCTGCCCCATCCCATCTCTCTTCTCCCAGCTCTGTCTCATCCCATCTCTCTATTCCCAGCTCTGCCCCATCCCATCTCTCTTCTCCCAGCTCTGACCCATCCCATCTCTCTATTCCCAGCTCTGCCCCATCCCATCTCTCTTCTCCCAGCTCTGCCCCATCCAATCGCTCTTTTCCCAGCTCCGCCCCATCCCATCTCTCTTTTCCCTTCTCTGTCCCATCCAGCTGTCTATTCCCAGCTCTGCCCTATACCATCACTCTATTCCCAACTCCATCCCATCCATCTCTCTATTCCCAGCTCTGGTACATCCCATCTCTCTGTTCCCAGCTCTGCCCCATCCCATCTCTCTGTTCCCAGCTCTGCCCCATCCCGTCTCTCTGTTCCCAGCTCTGCCCCACCCCGTCTCTCCTTTCCCAGCTCTGTCCCATCCCATCTCTCTTCACCCAGCTCTGCCCCATCCATCTCTCTTTTCCCAGCTCTGCCCCATCCATCTCTCTTTTCCCAGTTCTGCCCCATCCCATCTCTCTTCTCCCAGCTCTGCCCCATCCCATCTCTCTGTTCCCAGCTCTACCCCATCCCATCTCTCTGTTCCAAGCCCTGCCCCACCCCTTCTCTCTTTTCCCCGCTCTGTCCCATCCCATCTCTCTTCTCCCAGCTCTGCCCATCCATCTCTCTTTTTCTCAGCTCTGCCCCAGCCCATCTCTCTCCTCCCAGCTCTGCCCCATCCCATCTCTCTCTTTTCACAGCTCTGGCTCATCCCATCTGTCTGTTCCCAGCTCTGCCCCATCCCATCTCTGTTTTCCCAGCTCTGTCCCATCCCATCTCTCTATTCCCAGCTCTGCCCCATCCCATCTCTCTTCTTCCAGCTCTGACCCATCCCATCTCTCTATTCCCAGCTATGCCCCATCCCATCTCTCTTCTCCCAGCTCTGCCCCATCCAATCGCTCTATTCCCAGCTCTACCCCATCCCATCTCTCTATTCCCAGCTCTGCCCCATCCAATCTCTCTATTCCCAGCTCCGTTCCATCCATCTCTCTCTTTTCCCAGCTCTGGCACATCCCATCTCTCTGTTCCCAGCTCTACCCCATCCCATCTCTCTTTTCCCAGCTCTGTCCCATCCCATCTCTCTGTTCCCAGCTCTGCCCCATCCCATCTCTCTTTTCCCAGCTCTGCCCCATCCCATCTCTCATTTACCAGATCTGCCCCATCCCATCTCTCTTTTCCCAGCTCCGCCCCATCCCATCTCTCTTCTCCCAGCTCTGTCCCATCCAATCGCTCTATTCCCAGCTCTGCCCCATCCCATCTCTCTTTTCCCAGCTCTGCCCCATCCCATCTCTCTTCTCCCAGCTCTGCCCCATCCAATCGCTCTATTCCCAGCTCTGCCCCATCCCATCTCTCTTTTCCCAGCTCTGCCCCATCCCATCTCTCATTTCCCAGCTCTGCCCCATCCCATCTCTCTTTTCCAAGCTCCGCCCTATCCTTCTCTCTTTTCCCAGCTCTGTCCCATCCATCTCTATTTTCCCAGATCCGTCCCATCCCATCTCTCTTTTCCCAGCTTCGCCTCATCCCAGCTCTCTTTTCCCAGCTCCGCCCCATCCCATCTCTCTTTTCCCAGCTCCGCCCCATCCCATCTCTCTTTTCCAAGCTCCACCCCATCCCATCTCTCTTTTCCCAGCTCTGTCACATCCATCTCTCTTTTTCCAGCTCCGCCCCATCCCATCTCTCTTTTCCCTGCTCTGACCCATCCATCTTTCTATTCCCAGCTCTGCCCTATACCATTACTCTATTCCCAGCTCCATCTAATCCATCTCTCTATTCCCAGCTCTGGCACATCCCATCTCTCTGTTCCCAGCTCTGCCCCATCCCATCTCTCTTCACCCAGCTCTGCCCCATCCATCTCTCTATTCCCAGCTCTGCCCCATCCCATCTCTCTTCTCCCAGCTCTGCCCCATCCCATCTCTCTATTCCCAGCTCTGCCCCATCCCATCTCTCTATTCCCAGCTCCATCCCATCCATCTCTCTCTTTTCCCAACTCTGGTACATCCCATCTCTTTTCCCAGCTCTGTCCCATCCCATCTCTCTATTCCCAGCTCTGCCCCATCCCATCTCTCTTCTCCCAGCTCTGACCCATCCCATCTCTCTATTCCCAGCTCTGCCCCATCCCATCTCTCTTCTCCCAGCTCTGCCCCATCCCATCTCTCTATTCCCAGATCTGCCCCATACCATTTCTCTATTCCCAGCTCTGCCCCATCCCATCTCTCTATTTTCAGCTCCGTCCCAACCATCTCTCTCTTTTCCCAGCTCCGACCCATCCCAGCTCTCTTTTCCCAGCTCCGCCCCATCCCATCTCTCTTTTCCTGGTGTCCTGTTCGGGTCGCTCCATTCTTGACAATTGGGTTATCCGCCACAAGGTGGCGCAGTGACTGCAAGATGAAACTTGTGCTTCCTCCCGGCATCTGTCTGCCTAAGAACTCCCAGAGTTCTTCTTGCAGTCTGACTGCGAAGATGGATGCTATCTCTCTCTCTGGATATCGCAGACAAGCGGGGCATCCCAAGCTCGTCGGCCGCTGCAGCCCTATTCCCACCTCTTTCTGTGGACTCTTTATGCCTCCCAGCCTTGGGCTACTGATCAGGTGACGGTAGGGGAACGCAGAGGGCCAGGCGTTCGGCAGAACTATGCTCTGGGCTGCAGACCCTGTCCCAAAGGGTAGCCGGCCATAGGCTATGGTGAGCCTATTGGGGGGGGGGGGGAACCACCTAGGGACCCTTTATCTTTTTCTCCCACAAGCTTTATTGTATTATTGTGTGTGTATTGTGCACATGTTTTTTACTTGACTGTAACTTACTCACCTCTTCCTCTTCGCTCCTCCTCTCGTCCAGGCTACAAGGGGGGGGGGGGGGCGCAGGGGCCGTCGGTCTGTGCAGGCGGCGGAGGAGAATGAGACAGGCAGTGGTGCTGTGTCACTCTGGGGGCGGAGGAGTACGGGCGGCGGCCGCGCGTGCCGGACTGTCATTCCTCCGTGGCAGGGAAGGGCGATGCCTCCCCTGCCTGTTCTCCCTGCGGTCCGGGCTGTTGTTCCCCCTGTCGTGCTGCGAGGGGGGGCGGGGCCTCGCGAGACGCGTTCCGCGTCTTTGTCATGCGGCCCGCCCCTCGAGGAGCTCGCTGTCCGCCGCCATTGTCCGGCCGCATGGTGACAGGTGCGCTGCTGCGGTGCCCTCTGAATTCTGATCCTCCGGGCGGTCCTCGCGCTGTGGTCTTCTTCCACTCCTGGATCGGTGCTGCTCCTGGCCTATCTGCTGTGGCTGCGGTCCATGAGCCTCCTGTCTGATTATTTTTTTCTATTGTTATTTTTTTCTATTTCTGCATTTGTGTCTTCCAGACGGGTCCCAGTTTATTCATAGTGTGGTTCTTCCCGGTTTCATTCAACCCCCCCCCTCCCCCCCCTCTCGCAGAATAAGGGGTTTAGAGGGTGATTTTTTGGGGATTGTCCGGGTTTGGCCGTTAGTTCCTTGTAACCCGTTTATTTTGCCATTAATCACCATAATGGAGGCTTCTGGGGATAGCGAGCTTGGGGGCCCCTCTGAGTGGTCGCAGCTCTGTTTGTATACCCTGCACCCAAAGCGTAATTTCGGAACAGGATGGGCCGAGCGCTACTCTCCCCAGCCCCATTTAACCTACGGCCTCGCCGACACCCCTGCTCCTACATTTAGCCCCCAGTGAGGGGGAAGCCAGAGGGGGGTCTCATACGGATTTGGCGCTCCGAGTGGCCAGCATAGAGCGACAATTATCGCGCTCGGCCACCGGCAAAGCCGCGTGTAAGAAGCGGCATCTTGAGCTGGGTTATTCAATTTTTGATGATGATGATTACGTGGCTTTTGGTGGCTAAGACTCCATGGAGGAGGGTGAGTTATTTCTTGACTCCGACTCCTCAGGGGACCGACCGGGTGGCTTTGACAGTGACCCTGGGACTTCCTCGGATGAGGACAGGTGGTTCCCCAAAGACACGGAAAAGTTGTTGTCTGCGGTATTTGAAACCTTGCACATTGTACCCCCGAAGGCGGCCAAAAAGAAGCAGGGGGACTTATTTCGGCCCGAGAGACAGCGTCTTGTTTTTCCTGAGCAAGGCCACTTCTCCAAGATGGTTTTGAAGGAATGGGAGAGGCCTAATAAATTGCTGTGGGTGCCTAAGGGTCTGGACAGACGGTATCCATTCTCTGAGGAGTTGATTCGCCTTTGGTCCCGCCCCCCGGAGGTGGATGCTCCTGTTTTGGGGCTCTCCAATACCACAGTTATGCCATCTCCCGATACTACCTCCTTGCGTGATCCTGCTGACAGGCGCATGGATCAGCTGGCCTGTCACACTTTCACATTTGTGGATGCTGGCCTCCGTCTGGTCTGTGCCGCTGCCATTGCCTCCATAGCCATCAAAAAGAAGGTGAGACGCCTTGTTGATATCGCCAGATCTCGCAAGCGGGCGGAGGAGTATAGGGACCTCCTAGCTTGCGTGGATTTCATTGCCTTTGTAATCTCGGCCATGAACGATACCGTCCGGCTTGGCGGCAGGGCTTTGGCCCTGCTGGTTGCTCTTTGTCGTTCTATCTGCCTGCGGCATTGGGCAGCTGACGCCGCCGCCAAGAAGTCTCTCACTGGTATCCCTTTCTTGGGGCTTCGGCTATTCGGGGAGCGTCTGGATCTCCTGACGAAAGATGGCAGGCTCCCTCAGCGTCAGAAGCCTGTGCGACCCTTTCGGGGCTCGTCTTTCTTTCGCCCCTTTCGAGGAGGAAGAGGCTCTTCCTTTTCAGGTGGCCGCAAAGACTCCTGGGGACGCGGTAGATTCCGCGGTTGTCCCAATCCCTCATGGGGGTCCAAGTCCAAGCCTCCTGCCAAGGCCCCTCAGGCATGAGTAGGCGCCCTCAACCATCCCGGTGGGGGGGACGGCTTCTGCTATTTGCTCACGTCTGGAGACAGCACGTCTCGGATAGGTGGATTCAGGAGGTGGTGTCCTCTGGCTACAAAATAGAGCTGGCAGCGTGGCCGCGCCCAAGATTTCTTTGGTCGCGGATCTCCCAGAACCCGTTGATGGCGCAGGGCCTAAGAATGGCTGTTCAACGCCTTCTGTTGTCTGGAGTGATTTGTCCTGTGCCTCACCAGCAACGGGTTTGAGGGTTCTATTCCAATCTGTTCATGGTACCCAAGAAGGACGGTACCTTGAGGCCTATCTTGGACTTTCGCATGGAGACCTTACGGTCTGCGGTGAGTTTGGCCGGGGGCGATTTCATGACAACGGTGGATATCAGGGATGCTTACCTGCACATTCCTATCTTCCAGGGACATCAGAAGTTTCTGAGGTTCGCACTGGAGGATCAGCATTACCAGTTTGTGACCCTGCCGTGTGGGATTTCCTCAGCCCCCCGGGTGTTCACCAAGGTGCTGGCAGGTGTCATGGCCCTACTGAGGAGTCAGGGCATTCGTATTCTTCTTATCTGGACGACTTGCTGATTGCTGCTCAATCTCTTCAGCAGGCCGAGAGCGACACCCACTCGGTGTTGTCCACTCTCGAGGATTTGGCTGGGTGATAAATTTTCCCAAGTCTTCACTTCACTTCTCGATCACTCCGTCATTGGTGAGGTCCTTCCTGGGCATGACGTTGGACACCTCTCAGGTCAAGGTGTTCCTCCCCCAGCAGAAGGTGGAGAGCCTTCAGACGCAGGCGCGGGCCTTGCTGGCGTGCCAACGACTATCCATCCGTCTGGGGATAAAGCTGGTGGGTCTCATGGTGTCTTGCTTCGAGACTGTGCCATTCGCCCAGTTCCACATGAGGCCGCTTCAATTGAATCTCTTGACCGTTTGGGACTGGACACAGGAGTCCCTGGAGCAGGAATCTTCGCTGTCTCCTCTGGCCAGGCAGTCCCTCTCATGGTGATTGGACTCCAGAAATCGTCTTGTGGGCAGGTCCTTTCTGACTCCTCGTTGGGAGATTGTCACCACGGATGCCAGTCTCACCGGCTGGGGAGGGTTCTGGCAATCGCTGAAGTTCCAGGGACAGTGGGGCCCGCAGGAGGCTCAAGTAGCTATCAATCTCCTGGAGCTGAGAGCCATCCGGATGGTCCTGTTTCATTTGACTCCCCACCTTCAGGGTCGCGCGGTGCAGGTCCGCTTGGACAATCAGATGGCTGTCGCCTACATCAGTCACCAGGGCGGGACTTGGAACAAGCGAGCCCTCAAGGAGGTGACTCAGATCCTGACTTGGGCAGAGGAGAATGTTCCCTGCATCTCGGCGGTTTACATTCCCGGGGTGGAGAACCAGGAGGCAGACTCCCTGAGCAGGGGGGTCTTCTGTCTGGGGGAATGGTCTCTCAGCAACAAGATCTTTCATGTTCTGTGTTGCCGTTGGGGTCTGCCAGATGTGGACCTGTTTGCGTCCCGACACAATCACAAGCTTCCAAGGTTCGTCTCTCTGTCAAGAGATCCTCTGGCCTTCGCCACAGACGCTCTGGCAATTCCTTGGACGGAGTTCCGACTCCTTTACGCCTTTCCTCCATTTCCACTCTTGGGTCAAGTGCTGCGCAAAATAGCCCAGGAGGGGGTGCCAACCATTCTGGTGGCTCCTCGTTGGCCGAGGCGGTGTTGGTTCGCGGACATTGTTCAGATGTCAGTGGATCGATACGTCATGCCCGACGGCTTGGCTTTGATGGCTTGGCTGCTGAACCCTCCATCTTGACGGAGAAAGGGCTGTCTGCTCCGGTCGTGCATACCATGATTCAGGCTCAGAAGAAATCTTCCTCCATGATTTATTACAGAGTCTGGCACGCTTACATTTCCTGGTGTGAGTCTAGGGATCTTCCCTGTCGCACTTTTTCCTTCTCTAGGATTTTGGAATTCCTACAACACGGTTTGGATTCGGGTCTCCAGTTTAGTACCCTCAAGGGTCAGGTTTCGGCCTTGGCTATTTTCTTCCAAAGATCTTTAGCCAATCATAGACTTATCAAGACCTTTTTCCAAGGAGTTATTTATGTACGTCCACCGCGTAAACCTATGTTACCGGTGTGTGATTTGAATTTGGTACTTTCTGCTCTCCAGGGTCCTCCTTTTGAGCCTTTGTGCGATGCTGCCTTATCCATTCTGACTCTGAAGGTGGTCTTTTTGGTAGCTATCGGTGTGTCGCGTTTCAGAGCTGGCGGTGCTTTGTGTGAAGCCTCCTTACTTTGAACGGCATCAGGATAAGGTGGTTTTTCGACTTAGACCGGACTTTCTGCCTAAGGTTGTTTCTGCCTTTCAAGAATGGAGTGACCCGAACAGGACACCAGGAAAAATGCAATTCTGTGAGTACTCACCTGTAGAATTGATTTTGGTGGTGTCCTGTTCGGGTCGCTCCATCCCACCCTTGTTCTGTTATCCTCTTTTGCCTGTTATGGTGATTACTGTTGTATTACTTTTTCTTGAGAGAGTTCATTTTGGAGCTGTGTGAAGTAACATGGTCTCTGGCCTCCCGGCTTGTCTCTGTTTTACTGCTTTTCAACCACTGGGAGTTGTTAGGGAGACAGATGCCTTTATATGGGCCGAGAGGAGCCACAAGTTCCATCTTGCAGTCACTGCGCCACCTTGTGGCGGATAACCCAATTGTCAAGAATGGAGCGACCCGAACAGGACACCACCAAAATCAATTCTACATGTGAGTACTCACAGAATTGCATTTTTCCCATCTCTCTTTTCCCAGTTCTGTCCCATCCATCTCTCTATTCCCAGCTCCGTCCCATCCCAGCTCTCTATTCCCAGCTCTGCCCCATCCCATCTCTCTATTCCTAGCTCCGTCCCATCCATCTCTCTCTTTTCCCAGCTCTGGCACATCCCATCTCTCTGTTCCCAGCTCTGCCCCATCCCATCTCTCTTTTCCCAGCTCTGTCCCATCCCATCTCTCATTTCCCAGCTCTGCCCCATCCCATCTCTCTTTTCCCAGCTCTGTCCCATCCATCTCTCTTTTCCCAGCTCCGCCCTATTCCAGCTCTCTTTTCCCAGCTCCACCCATCCCTCTCTCTTTTCCCAGCTCTGTCCTATCCATCTCTCTTTTCCCAGCTCCACCCCATCCCATCTCTCTTTTTTACCAGCTCTGTCCCATCCATCTCTCTATTCCCAGCTCCGTCCCATCCCATCTCTCTATTCCCAGCTCCGTCCCATCCCATCTCTCTATTCCCAGCTCTGTCCCATCCATCTCTCTTTTCCCAGCTCTGTCCCATCCATCTCTCTATTCCTAGCTCCATCCCATCCCATCTCTCTATTCCGAGCTCAGTCCCATCCCATCTCTCTATTCCCAGCTCCGTCCCATCCCAGCTCGCTATTCCCAGTTCTGTCCCATCCCATCTCTCTATTCCCAGCTCTGCCCCATCCCTCTTATTCCCAGTACTGCCCCCATCCATCCCCCTTATATCTAGCTCTGCTCCCATCCATCACTCTTGTTTCAGCGCTGCCCCCGTCCACCCATCCCTGTTACCAGAGCTGTAGGTTCCACAGGGCCATACTAAAAAAAAGGTGTCTCAGTGCCCAATACAGATACTGCTGGGGGAGGGGGGCACAGCCATTTTTTAGTTCTGGTCATGAGGATATATATCTCTCCGGTGCGCTAATGTCAACTACAACACCCCCCTGGACATTCAACACGCAGACCACGGTCAGCGGACCTCGACTAAAAGTACTTGAGTACCCCTGGTATAGAGCAAAGGTACTCAACCACTTCTTGTAGAGGTCCATCTGGCGAGAGGTGAAGGTCCAGGCAGAGGGCTGTTGCGGGGGTGGGTGGATAGTTAGAAATCAGCACACTCAGTGAGGGGCTTTAGATTCCCCAGGCAAAACTATAAAAGGCTATTTGCCCCCCCCCCCCCCCCCCATTTGGGCAATGGGAAAAAACTGGAGCTTTCTTTCTATGGCCCTTGCAGCTCTGGCCTGTGGCACACTGCTTTAACCCCTCCCCTTGCATTCTGTGCAGGCCCGTGTACAGGGGTGGACTAGGGCCCAAATGTTACTGCCAATAAGTCTGGTAACAAGGATCGATGGATAGGGCTCAGGGGAGAGGGATGAATGGGAAAGAAGTTGTAAGGAAGAGGGATAGATAGACAGAACAGCAAGGGCAGTGAGGAATGGAGAGAGCTAGGAAAAGGAATCGATGGGCAGAACTAGTTTTCTCTCCTATAAATGGAGTGAGATTTCTCACCTGGCTCTGAATTGACCCCTTGGTATTGGGTGATGGTAAAGAGGGGACACTTGTTATTGAGTGATGGTATGGAGGGCACACTTGGTATTAGGCGATGGTACAGTATATAGAGAGAACAGTCTATATTGGGTAATGTATAGAGTTAGCAGACAATATTGGGTAATGTATAAAGAAGGCAGTTGGTTTTGGGTTGATCATATAAATAGTGCACTTAGGACTGGAATATGGTATAGACAACACACTTGTTATTGGGTGATGATATAGAGTGAACATTTGGTATTGTGGGGAAGGTATTGAGGGGGCACCTGGAATTGGGCTATAACAGGAAGATGGTCTCTTGGTTTTGACTAGGAGGATGCTCACTAGGTGTGTTACACGTATTGTGATTAATTGTTGTCATTAAATAACAATCTAAAGAAAGCTGAGCGGTTAAATCTTGCTCCAGAATTACCTGTTCTTCCACCCGGCTCATTTGTCAACCCCCCCCACACACATACACACAACTTTGCTATTGTCCTTAGGGAAGTACATGGTGCCAACACATACAGGAAGTGGGTGAGCCTGTGTGTACCAGTCTTCTTTGGTGCTCTGTTATTCAGGAAGAGAGAGTGGCTAGAATTTACATAGAGCAATGCCTTCAGGTGCATCATGTCCTGTCCATGATCCTGATCATAGTTTCTTTGCCCACAAAAACATTTTGGTTGCTGATAAATCTGCAAGTATTGCCCATCTCATTATTTCTTGTAAATGATTGGGGAAAGCGGACCAACAGGGCTGCATCTGATTCTAATTCATTCAGCTGACCCGCTGCCGTTCATGTTCCTACAAAGTACTCCTCTCTATCTCCCTGCATGCAGAATCTGATCACCGGGTGTACTATCATGGCGGCTCCCACAAGTTATGGTGGGTTAGGAAACTAAGGAACAGGAAACTAAGGAGAAGCTCATCTGATATCTGTCCTATGTACCTCTCCTCCATTTCCTGCAGCACAGGCTAGAAGCTGTAGTAAAACTCCAGAACCATGCAACAAAGTGGCCTAACAGCTACTTCATCTCTTCTTGCTCTTAGCAAAGCATGCTCATGCCTTATAAACCTGCTTTGTAACACGCCCTTCCCAGCTCAGTCACAAACCAGAAATTGAAGTGAAGAAAGTGGCTTTGCTTAGACCACATAAGGCATTTACATCTAATAAGAGATTTTGAAATGTCTTATTTTACACTGTTCCCAAGGGGGATAAGGTGGGAGGAAGTTAGTATGTGCCTGGGCAGTGACTTTTACAAGAACATTGTGGGCAAAATAATTATTTAGCCTGATTTCTGCTCTCCTCATACTGTCTGTGAGGGGCTGCATCTTTCATTCAGCATTCTTTATATTTTTCTCCAGTGAACTCTCTCCTATCTGCTGGGCCTCTGCATGCATCTGCTGTTGTCTTAACAGTGAAGGTCCCTGAGAGGTGAAATTCACTGAAGGGATGCAATATGATGTACCAGCAGAAGGGTGTCAGTTCAGTAGGGTTTAAAGCGGACCTTCACTCTGAATAAGAGTCTATCTTATATGTTTCCCACACCCTGTACATACAGATTGTCAACATTAAAAATCATCCTACCTGCATCTACTGCATGTTGTGAGCCTTTAAACATCCAAGATGGCGGCTTATGGAAGCCGCCATCTTATCAGGCAGCCTGCAAACAGGAAGTGCCTCCTGACTGTGCTGCTCTGCATTCTGGGACTGCTGACCTTTACCTGACCCCAGCTCTGCTCTGTCTGAGCAAAGCACAGCTATAACCTGCCCCCCTGTACCTTATCCCACTCTCCTCTCCTCAGTCAGTGTGATGCTTCTGAGTCAAGATGGCGGCGCCCGTATCCTAAATTCCTGAACAGAGTTGCAACCCAGTGGGGGAAAGAATAATAAGTTAGTGACTAAAAACGTAAAATATATTAATTTTAGATGCTGGGGAACCATTTTTTAAGAGTTTGGGCTCTTCATTAAATCACGCTGAAGGTCCGGTTTAAGCAGCAGGAAACGCAAAGTGCTGGTGAATGAAGAATGCAGCAAAAAAAATGCAAGCTAATTTAACATTTTGTCCAGGATGTCCCTTTTAAATGTTTTTGAAACAATGGGTTACTAATTTCACTGGAGGTATATTTTAATGTACAAATTAGAATGTATTCCAGCAGACCCCACATAAATTGACACAGCCTTGACCCCACCAAGTGCTAACTCCTGAAACATTTGTAATGACCAGAAAAGGCCTCTGAATTTCAGCAGCCAACATTTGGTGGGATCAAGGCTGTTGGAGGTAAGGTCAGTATAGTTTATTATTTGTAACTACAGACACCCTCTAATAGGCAGAGTGGTATTGGATGCACTGTGGACCTGACAATTACCAGGCTATGTGTAAATACAACCAATGGAGTGCAGGCGTCAGGTAAGCAAATCTCATATCCTGTGAATCTAGGGGTTTTAGTAGGTTGCTGTTTGAATGTTTATCAACCCAGAGGGTTGTGTTGGGGGACTGACAGGCAGCACCTGTACAGGAACCATCAGATCTTCATTGAGGTAGCGTGAAAGGTGGAGGTGCTGTGAGGACCTCCCCCGATATCAGAGATTCCTGACATTGGTCACTTGAATTTGCTTGATCAGACACCTGAGCTTTGGTCACATAACTGGTGCCAGGACAACAAGCAATTGGTTTCTAGATTTTCACATACAGTATATCTCCTCTTACTCCTCACTGATCTCTTCTACCTTCATTAACAAAGCTGCTTTTCTGAATTTTCAAATCTTCTGGCTTGCAAATGGTCAGAGTAAAAGCGAATGCTGCAGGCCCCATCTTATGTAATACTTCTGTATTTATTTTTACTTATTTGCTTCCAAGGACTTCTAGACTTTGGTTGGTATAAAGGTTCAGGGCTTGCCTGCTTACATTCACTACCCCCCCCCCCCCCCGTTGCATTTCTGGCATTCGGTTGGCCACAGCTGTAGTATATTGTAGCTAAGGCAAATCAATAAGGTGTCTTGGTCTGGCCTTGTATACCACACGCCCACCTACAGGCTGGTAGCTTTGGTAACCGATTGAAGGTAAGCAAGGGGAGCCTCCTGCATGTATGATATCCGTGGTGTAAGGGGAAAGTCCACAAATGTGCACTAACCTTTTAATGCTGAGCCTAGCAGGAAGTAAGTGCCCCACAGATTCTTGAGGAATGTAGGGTTTGTAATTAGACAGTTTTGCCACTTCCTCTGCATTCTGAATATTGTTCCAGACTGAATGGGGCATACGTACAGTTTGCACAAGGAAACAGCTTGGATAGTTAAAAAAGCCCCTGAGGTTATGCAAGGGATGCCGCAGATCCAGGAATGCACAACCAGCCTCACAGCATTTTAGTTCAGGAGCCATTAGATTAGCGGGTCTTGTGAGTGCTGTGCCCACATTCTAGGGCCACTGTAAGGCCGGTATCGTGTGAGTTGCAGCCATGGTAACTCTTTGTTGTCACTGCTTGGCCTGGCAGGGTGGATGCTCAGGTTGCAGCCACGGTAAATATATTCCTACGGATGTGAAAGAGTAGATCAGTGAGAAGGTCATGGCAGCCTCATTGTTCCCACCATCTTCATGTAGAATTCAGCAGATTTCCATCTCTGGAGAGGATCAGCGATGAAGGACAACTTCAGTGCCCCACCATCGAGATTGTTGTCTTTCTTCATACCACCCATTCTGCAGCAGTCTGGCCTCCCTCCTCCCCGACACCTGCCACAAGCAGCTCCCCAAGTCAGGTACTCAGAACCAGACTTCCTGGAATTGGAAATGATCAGTGGAAGTAGTCTTTTTTTACTTCTTTTCAAGATTTCCACAGAAAGGTGCAGTGAGGACTGAGGTTTAGGAGACTGCTGGCTTTATCTTGTCAAGGAGACCCGTGGCTGCTGCTGAGCTCATGGAGGAGTGGGTTGCATGTGGACAAAAAAGGGGTGGGCTGTTGGTTGGGTCCTGGGATTGAGTTGTCAGGGAGCTGGTGCTGCAGTTTGGACCCAAGCTAGTAGCATAGAGGAATAAAACACAAGAGGCTGAGTGCAGCCATGGGACGTTCTGGGGATGTGTATGGCAGTGGAGTCTGTAGCTAGGTTGGGAGTAAGTGCCATGGTGGCATAATCTGAGTCTGGTGTGGCCTGGCAGAGTGGGGAATGAATGAGTTCAGGTCCTCAGATTTGGAGTGGAGTCCAGGTTTCTGGTCCAGTTGTCAGGAAAGATGTGAAGGGTTAATTAATTTGCTGGTGGCAGTGGGTCCTGGAGAACTAAGTGAGGCAGGATGTGTAAAACGGACTATACAATGTGGATAAAGTATATGAGGCTGCCCCCCCCCCCCCAAGAAAAATCTCTTGATGTCTTTCTACCAACCCAGGCAACCCAATATCTGCTGAATTGTGGTCCCACCTCCAAATTCTGTAACCTGAACTTCACCTCCCAACTTTTTAACTTTTTCTCATGTCTGGATGTCTGGTGAGCCATGGATCACACCCCCAAAGAATGTTCTGTCCATCTTCTGTACCCTGCTTTTCTTTCTCTCTGACTGAATAACTTTCATGCCGCCCCTATTATATGCCAGCTGCACTGTTTTCTATATCGCTCAATGCAGCCCGTCATGCGTTCCAGCTACATGTCCTCTTGTATCTCTTACCTACAGATCTTCTTGTAGTGCCAGCTGCAGCTCCTCTTGTATCTCTTACCTACAGATTTTCTTGTAGTGCCAGGTGCAGCTCCTCCAAGAGGGACAAATGAGAACTATGAGGGACAAGGTGGGCATGGACTCCAAAGAAGGACAGTCCCTTCAAATAAGGGACACTTGAGGGTCTTACCTACAGGTGCAGCTCCTCTTGTATCTCTTACCTAAAGATCTTCTTGTAGTGCCAGGTGCAGCTCTTCTTGTATCTCTTACCTACAGATCTTGTAGTGCCAGGTGCAGCTCCTCTTGTATCTCTTTCCTACATATCTTCTTGTAGTGCCAGGTGCAGCTCCTCTTGTATCTCTTACCTACATATCTTGTAGTGCCAGGTGCAGCTCCTCTTGTATCTCTTACCTAAAGATCTTCTTGTAGTGCCAGGTGCAGCCCTTCTTGTATCTCTTACCTACAGATCTTGTAGTGCCAGGTGCAGCTCCTCTTGTATCTCTTACCTACATATCTTATTGTAGTGCCAGCTGCAGCTCCTCTTGTATCTCTTACCTACAGATTTTCTTGTAGTGCCAGGTGCAGCTCCTCCAAGAGGGACAAATGAGAACTATGAGGGACAAGGTGGGCATGGACTCCAAAGAAGGACAGTCCCTTCAAATGAGGGACACTTGGGGATCTTACCTACAGGTGCAGCTCCTCTTGTATCTCTTACCTAAAGATCTTCTTGTAGTGCCAGGTGCAGCTCTTCTTGTATCTCTTACCTACAGATCATGTAGTGCCAGGTGCAGCTCCTCTTGTATCTCTTACCTACAGATTTTCTTGTAGTGCCAGGTGCAGCTCCTCCTGTATCTCTTACGTACATATTATCTTGTAGTGCCAGCTGCAGCTCCTCTTGTATCTCTAACCTACAGATCTTCTTGTAGTGCCAGGTGCAGCTCCTCTTGTATCTCTTAACTACAGATCTTGTAGTGCCAGCTGCAGCTCCTCGTGTATCTTACCTACAGATCTTCTTGTAGTGCCAGCTGCAGCTCCTCTTGTATCTCTTACCTACAGATCTTTCAGTGCCAACTGGAGCTCCCCTTGTATCTCTTACCTACAGATCTTCTTGTAGTGCCAGGTGCAGTTCCTCTTGTATCTCTTATCTACATATCTTGTAGTGCCAGGTGCAGCTCCTCTTGTATCTCTTCCCTACAGATCTTCTTGTAGTGCCAGGTGCAGCTCCTCTTGTATCTCTTACCTACAGATCTTGTAGTGCCAGCTGCAGCTCCTCTTGTATCTGTTACCTGCAGATCTTCTTGTAGTGCCAGCTGCAGCTCCTCTTGTATCTCTTACCTACAGATCTTGTAGTGCCAGGGGCAGCTCCTCTTGTATCTCTTACCTACAGATCTTCCTGTAGTGCCAGCTGCAGCTCCTCTTGTATCTCTTACCTACAGATCTTTTGTAGTGCCAGCTGCAGCTCCTCGCGTATTTCTTACCTACAGATCTTTTGTAGTGCCAGCTGCAGCTCCACGTGTATCTCTTACCTACAGATCTTGTAGTGCCAGGTGCAGCTCCTCTTGTAACTCTTACCTACAGATCTTCTTGTAGTGCCAGCTGCAGCTTCTCTTGTATCTCTTACCTACAGATCTTCTTGTAGTGCCAGCTGCAGCTCCTCATGTATCTCTTACCTACAGATCTTTTGTAGTGCCAGCTGCAGCTCCTCGCGTATTTCTTACCTACAGATCTTTTGTAGTGCCAGCTGCAGCTCCACGTGTATCTCTTACCTACAGATCTTGTAGTGCCAGGTGCAGCTCCTCTTGTAACTCTTACCTACAGATCTTCTTGTAGTGCCAGCTGCAGCTTCTCTTGTATCTCTTACCTACAGATCTTCTTGTAGTGCCAGCTGCAGCTCCTCATGTATCTCTTACCTACAGATCTTTTGTAGTGCCAGCTGCAGCTCCTCATGTATCTCTTACCTACAGATCTTTTGTAGTGCCAGCTGCAGCTTCTCTTGTATCTCTTACCTACAGATCTTTTGTAGTGCCAGCTGCAGCTCCTCGCGTATTTCTTACCTACAGATCTTTTGTAGTGCCAGCTGCAGCTCCTCGTGTATCTCTTACCTACAGATCTTGTAGTGCCAGGTGCAGCTCCTCTTGTATCTCTGACCTACAGATCTTCTTGTAGTGCTAGCTGCAGCTCCTCTTGTATCTCTTACCTACAGATCTTCTTGTAGTGCCAGCTGCAGCTCCTCTTGTATCTCTTACCTACAGATCTTCTTGTAGTGCCAGCTGCAGCTCCTCTTGTATCTCTTACCTACAGATCTTCTTGTAGTGCCAGCTGCAGCTCCTCTTGTATCTCTTACCTACAGATCTTCTTGTAGTGCCAGCTGCAGCTCCTCTTGTATCTCTTACCTACAGATCTTCTTGTAGTGCCAGCTGCAGCTCCTCTTGTATCTCTTACCTACATATCTTGTAGTGCCAGCTGCAGCTCCTCTTTTATCTCTTACCTACAGATCTTCTTGTAGTGCCAGCTGCAGCTCCTCTTGTATCTCTTACCTACAGATCTTCTTGTAGTGCCAGGTGCAGCTCCTCTTGTATCTCTTACCTACATATCTTGTAGTGCCAGGTGCAGCTCCTCTTGCATCTCTTACCTACAGATCTTCTTGTAGTGCCAGGTGCAGCTCCTCTTGTATCTCTTACCTACATATCTTGTAGTGCCAGGTGCAGCTCCTCTTGTATCTCTTACCTACATATCTTGTAGTGCCAGCTGCAGCTCCTCTTGTATCTCTTACCTAAAGATCTTCTTGTAGTGCCAGGTTCAGATCCTCTTGTATCTCTTACCTACATATCTTGTAGTGTCAGGTGCAGCTCCTCTTGTATCTCTTACCTACAGATCTTCTTGTAGTGCCAGCTGCAGCTCCTCTTGTATCTCTTACCTACAGATCTTCTTGTAGTGCCAGCTGCAGCTCCTCTTGTATCTCTTACCTACATATCTTGTAGTGCCAGGTGCAGCTCCTCTTGCATCTCTTACCTACAGATCTTCTTGTAGTGCCAGCTGCAGCTCCTCTTGTATCTCTTACCTACATATCTTGTAGTGCCAGCTGCAGCTCCTCTTGTATCTCTTACCTACATATCTTGTAGTGCCAGGTGCAGCTCCTCTTGTATCTCTTACCTACAGATCTTCTTGTAGTGCCAGGTGCAGCTCCTCTTGTATCTCTTACCTACATATCTTGTAGTGCCAGGTGCAGCTCCTCTTGTATCTCTTATCTACAGATCTTCTTGTAGTGCCAGGTGCAGCTCCTCTTGTATCTCTTACCTACATATCTTGTAGTGCCAGCTGCAGCTCCTCTTGTATCTCTTACCTACAGATCTTCTTGTAGTGCCAGCTGCAGCTCCTCTTGTATCTCTTACCTACAGACCTCTCAGTGCCAGGCGCAGCTCCTCTTGTATCTCTCACCTACAGATCTTGTAGTGCCAGCTGCAGCTCTTCGTGTATCTCTTACCTACTGATCTTGTAGTGCCAGCTGCAGCTCCTCTTGTATCTCTTACCTACAGATCTTTCAGTGCCAGCTGCAGCTCCTCTTGTATCTCTTACCTACAGATCTTTCAGTGCCAGCTGCAGCTCCTCTTGTATCTCTTACCTACAGATCTTTCAGTGCCAGCTGCAGCTCCTCTTGTATCTCTTACCTACAGATCTTCTTGTAGTGCCAGGTGCAGCTCCTCTTGTATCTCTTACCTACAGATCTTCTTGTAGTGCCAGCTGCAGCTCCTCTTCTATCTCTTACCTACAGATCTTGTAGTGCCAGGTGCAGCTCCTCTTGTATCTCTTACCTACAGATCTTCTTGTAGTGCCAGGTGCATTTCATCTTGTATCTCTTACCTACATATCTTCTTGTAGTGCCAGCTGCAGCTCCTCTTGTATCTCTTACCTACAGATATTCTTGTAGTGCCAGCTGCAGCTCCTCCAGCTCCTCTTGTATCTTTTACCTACAGATCTTCTTGTAGTGCCAGCTGCAGCTCCTCTTGTATCTCTTACCTACAGATCTTCTTGTAGTGCCAGCTGCAGCTCCTCTTGTATCTCTTACCTACAGATCTTCTTGTAGTGTCAGGTGCAGCTCCTCTTGTATCTCTTACCTACAGATCTTCTTGTAGTGCCAGCTGCAGCTCCTCGTGTATCTCTTACCTACAGATCTTCTTGTAGTGCCAGGTGCAGCTCCTCTTGTATCTCTTACCTACATATCTTGTAGTGCCAGGTGCAGCTCCTCTTGTATCTCTTACCTACAGATCTTGTAGTGCCAGGTGCAGCTCCTCTTGCATCTCTTACCTACAGATCTTCTTGTAGTGCCAGCTGCAGCTCCTCTTGTATCTCTTACCTACATATCTTGTAGTGCCAGCTGCAGCTCCTCTTGTATCTCTTACCTACATATCTTGTAGTGCCAGGTGCAGCTCCTCTTGTATCTCTTACCTACAGATCTTCTTGTAGTGCCAGGTGCAGCTCCTCTTGTATCTCTTACCTACATATCTTGTAGTGCCAGGTGCAGCTCCTCTTGTATCTCTTATCTACAGATCTTCTTGTAGTGCCAGGTGCAGCTCCTCTTGTATCTCTTACCTACATATCTTGTAGTGCCAGCTGCAGCTCCTCTTGTATCTCTTACCTACAGATCTTCTTGTAGTGCCAGCTGCAGCTCCTCTTGTATCTCTTACCTACAGACCTCTCAGTGCCAGGCGCAGCTCCTCTTGTATCTCTCACCTACAGATCTTGTAGTGCCAGCTGCAGCTCTTCGTGTATCTCTTACCTACTGATCTTGTAGTGCCAGCTGCAGCTCCTCTTGTATCTCTTACCTACAGATCTTTCAGTGCCAGCTGCAGCTCCTCTTGTATCTCTTACCTACAGATCTTTCAGTGCCAGCTGCAGCTCCTCTTGTATCTCTTACCTACAGATCTTTCAGTGCCAGCTGCAGCTCCTCTTGTATCTCTTACCTACAGATCTTCTTGTAGTGCCAGGTGCAGCTCCTCTTGTATCTCTTACCTACAGATCTTCTTGTAGTGCCAGCTGCAGCTCCTCTTCTATCTCTTACCTACAGATCTTGTAGTGCCAGGTGCAGCTCCTCTTGTATCTCTTACCTACAGATCTTCTTGTAGTGCCAGGTGCATTTCATCTTGTATCTCTTACCTACATATCTTCTTGTAGTGCCAGCTGCAGCTCCTCTTGTATCTCTTACCTACAGATATTCTTGTAGTGCCAGCTGCAGCTCCTCCAGCTCCTCTTGTATCTTTTACCTACAGATCTTCTTGTAGTGCCAGCTGCAGCTCCTCTTGTATCTCTTACCTACAGATCTTCTTGTAGTGCCAGCTGCAGCTCCTCTTGTATCTCTTACCTACAGATCTTCTTGTAGTGTCAGGTGCAGCTCCTCTTGTATCTCTTACCTACAGATCTTCTTGTAGTGCCAGCTGCAGCTCCTCGTGTATCTCTTACCTACAGATCTTCTTGTAGTGCCAGGTGCAGCTCCTCTTGTATCTCTTACCTACATATCTTGTAGTGCCAGGTGCAGCTCCTCTTGTATCTCTTACCTACAGATCTTGTAGTGCCAGGTGCAGCTCCTCTTGTATCTCTTACCTACAGATCTTCTTGTAGTGCCAGGTGCAGCTCCTCTTGTATCTCTTACCTACATATCTTGTAGTGCCAGGTGCAGCTCCTCTTGTATCTCTTATCTACAGATCTTCTTGTAGTGCCAGGTGCAGCTCCTCTTGTATCTCTTACCTACATATCTTGTAGTGCCAGCTGCAGCTCCTCTTGTATCTCTTACCTACAGATCTTCTTGTAGTGCCAGCTGCAGCTCCTCTTGTATCTCTTACCTACAGACCTCTCAGTGCCAGGCGCAGCTCCTCTTGTATCTCTCACCTACAGATCTTGTAGTGCCAGCTGCAGCTCTTCGTGTATCTCTTACCTACTGATCTTGTAGTGCCAGCTGCAGCTCCTCTTGTATCTCTTACCTACAGATCTTTCAGTGCCAGCTGCAGCTCCTCTTGTATCTCTTACCTACAGATCTTTCAGTGCCAGCTGCAGCTCCTCTTGTATCTCTTACCTACAGATCTTTCAGTGCCAGCTGCAGCTCCTCTTGTATCTCTTACCTACAGATCTTCTTGTAGTGCCAGGTGCAGCTCCTCTTGTATCTCTTACCTACAGATCTTCTTGTAGTGCCAGCTGCAGCTCCTCTTCTATCTCTTACCTACAGATCTTGTAGTGCCAGGTGCAGCTCCTCTTGTATCTCTTACCTACAGATCTTCTTGTAGTGCCAGGTGCATTTCATCTTGTATCTCTTACCTACATATCTTCTTGTAGTGCCAGCTGCAGCTCCTCTTGTATCTCTTACCTACAGATATTCTTGTAGTGCCAGGTTCAGATCCTCTTGTATCTCTTACCTACATATCTTGTAGTGTCAGGTGCAGCTCCTCTTGTATCTCTTACCTACAGATCTTCTTGTAGTGCCAGCTGCAGCTCCTCTTGTATCTCTTACCTACAGATCTTCTTGTAGTGCCAGCTGCAGCTCCTCTTGTATCTCTTACCTACATATCTTGTAGTGCCAGGTGCAGCTCCTCTTGCATCTCTTACCTACAGATCTTCTTGTAGTGCCAGCTGCAGCTCCTCTTGTATCTCTTACCTACATATCTTGTAGTGCCAGCTGCAGCTCCTCTTGTATCTCTTACCTACATATCTTGTAGTGCCAGGTGCAGCTCCTCTTGTATCTCTTACCTACAGATCTTCTTGTAGTGCCAGGTGCAGCTCCTCTTGTATCTCTTACCTACATATCTTGTAGTGCCAGGTGCAGCTCCTCTTGTATCTCTTATCTACAGATCTTCTTGTAGTGCCAGGTGCAGCTCCTCTTGTATCTCTTACCTACATATCTTGTAGTGCCAGCTGCAGCTCCTCTTGTATCTCTTACCTACAGATCTTCTTGTAGTGCCAGCTGCAGCTCCTCTTGTATCTCTTACCTACAGACCTCTCAGTGCCAGGCGCAGCTCCTCTTGTATCTCTCACCTACAGATCTTGTAGTGCCAGCTGCAGCTCTTCGTGTATCTCTTACCTACTGATCTTGTAGTGCCAGCTGCAGCTCCTCTTGTATCTCTTACCTACAGATCTTTCAGTGCCAGCTGCAGCTCCTCTTGTATCTCTTACCTACAGATCTTTCAGTGCCAGCTGCAGCTCCTCTTGTATCTCTTACCTACAGATCTTTCAGTGCCAGCTGCAGCTCCTCTTGTATCTCTTACCTACAGATCTTCTTGTAGTGCCAGGTGCAGCTCCTCTTGTATCTCTTACCTACAGATCTTCTTGTAGTGCCAGCTGCAGCTCCTCTTGTATCTCTTACCTACAGATCTTCTTGTAGTGCCAGCTGCAGCTCCTCTTGTATCTCTTACCTACATATCTTGTAGTGCCAGCTGCAGCTCCTCTTGTATCTCTTACCTACAGATCTTCTTGTAGTGCCAGCTGCAGCTCCTCTTGTATCTCTTACCTACAGATCTTCTTGTAGTGCCAGCTGCAGCTCCTCTTGTATCTCTTACCTACATATCTTGTAGTGCCAGGTGCAGCTCCTCTTGTATCTCTTACCTACATATCTTGTAGTGCCAGGTGCAGCTCCTCTTCTATCTCTTACCTACAGATCTTGTAGTGCCAGGTGCAGCTCCTCTTGTATCTCTTACCTACAGATCTTCTTGTAGTGCCAGGTGCATTTCATCTTGTATCTCTTACCTACATATCTTCTTGTAGTGCCAGCTGCAGCTCCTCTTGTATCTCTTACCTACAGATATTCTTGTAGTGCCAGCTGCAGCTCCTCCAGCTCCTCTTGTATCTTTTACCTACAGATCTTCTTGTAGTGCCAGCTGCAGCTCCTCTTGTATCTCTTACCTACAGATCTTCTTGTAGTGCCAGCTGCAGCTCCTCTTGTATCTCTTACCTACAGATCTTCTTGTAGTGTCAGGTGCAGCTCCTCTTGTATCTCTTACCTACAGATCTTCTTGTAGTGCCAGCTGCAGCTCCTCGTGTATCTCTTACCTACAGATCTTCTTGTAGTGCCAGGTGCAGCTCCTCTTGTATCTCTTACCTACATATCTTGTAGTGCCAGGTGCAGCTCCTCTTGTATCTCTTACCTACAGATCTTGTAGTGCCAGGTGCAGCTCCTCTTGTATCTCTTACCTACAGATCTTCTTGTAGTGCCAGGTGCAGCTCCTCTTGTATCTCTTACCTACATATCTTGTAGTGCCAGGTGCAGCTCCTCTTGTATCTCTTATCTACAGATCTTCTTGTAGTGCCAGGTGCAGCTCCTCTTGTATCTCTTACCTACATATCTTGTAGTGCCAGCTGCAGCTCCTCTTGTATCTCTTACCTACAGATCTTCTTGTAGTGCCAGCTGCAGCTCCTCTTGTATCTCTTACCTACAGACCTCTCAGTGCCAGGCGCAGCTCCTCTTGTATCTCTCACCTACAGATCTTGTAGTGCCAGCTGCAGCTCTTCGTGTATCTCTTACCTACTGATCTTGTAGTGCCAGCTGCAGCTCCTCTTGTATCTCTTACCTACAGATCTTTCAGTGCCAGCTGCAGCTCCTCTTGTATCTCTTACCTACAGATCTTTCAGTGCCAGCTGCAGCTCCTCTTGTATCTCTTACCTACAGATCTTTCAGTGCCAGCTGCAGCTCCTCTTGTATCTCTTACCTACAGATCTTCTTGTAGTGCCAGGTGCAGCTCCTCTTGTATCTCTTACCTACAGATCTTCTTGTAGTGCCAGCTGCAGCTCCTCTTCTATCTCTTACCTACAGATCTTGTAGTGCCAGGTGCAGCTCCTCTTGTATCTCTTACCTACAGATCTTCTTGTAGTGCCAGGTGCATTTCATCTTGTATCTCTTACCTACATATCTTCTTGTAGTGCCAGCTGCAGCTCCTCTTGTATCTCTTACCTACAGATATTCTTGTAGTGCCAGCTGCAGCTCCTCCAGCTCCTCTTGTATCTTTTACCTACAGATCTTCTTGTAGTGCCAGCTGCAGCTCCTCTTGTATCTCTTACCTACAGATCTTCTTGTAGTGCCAGCTGCAGCTCCTCTTGTATCTCTTACCTACAGATCTTCTTGTAGTGTCAGGTGCAGCTCCTCTTGTATCTCTTACCTACAGATCTTCTTGTAGTGCCAGCTGCAGCTCCTCGTGTATCTCTTACCTACAGATCTTCTTGTAGTGCCAGGTGCAGCTCCTCTTGTATCTCTTACCTACATATCTTGTAGTGCCAGGTGCAGCTCCTCTTGTATCTCTTACCTACAGATCTTCTTGTAGTGCCAGGTGCAGCTCCTCTTGTATCTCTTACCTACAGATCTTGTAGTGCCAACTGCAGCTCCTTTTGTAAATCTTACCTACATATCTTGTAGTGCCAGGTGCAGCTCCTCTTGTATCTGTTACCTGCAGATCTGCTTGTAGTGCCAGCTGCAGCTCCTCTTGTATCTCTTACCTACAGATCTTCTTGTAGTGCCAACTGCAGCTCCTCTTGTATCTCTTACCTACAGATCTTCTTGTAGTGCCAGCTGCATCTCCTCTTGTATCTCTTACCTACAGATCTTCTTGTAGTGCCAGGTGCATCTCCTCTTGTATCTCTTACCTACAGATCTTCTTGTAGTGCCAGCTGCAGCTCCTCTTGTATCTCTTACCTACAGATCTTCTTGTAGTGCCAGCTGCAGCTCCTCTTGTATCTCTTACCTACAGATCTTGTAGTGCCAGCTGCAGCTCCTCTTGTATCTCTTACCTACAGATCTTCTTGTAGTGCCAGGTGCATCTCCTCTTGTATCTCTTACCTACAGATCTTCTTGTAGTGCCAGCTGCAGCTCCTCTTGTATCTCTTACCTACAGATCTTCTTGTAGTGCCAGCTGCAGCTCCTCTTGTATCTCTTACCTACAGATCTTCTTGTAGTGCCAGCTGCAGCTCCTCTTGTATCTCTTACCTACAGATCTTCTTGTAGTGCCAGCTGCAGCTCCTCTTGTATCTCTTACCTACAGATCTTCTTGTAGTGCCAGCTGCAGCTCCTCTTGTATCTCTTACCTACAGATCTTCTTGTAGTGCCAGCTGCAGCTCCTCTTGTATCTCTTACCTACAGATCTTGTAGTGCCAGGTGCAGCTCCTCGTGTATCTCTTACCTACATATCTTGTAGTGCCAGGTGCAGCTCCTCTTGTATCTCTTACCTACAGATCTTCTTGTAGTGCCAGGTTCAGCTCCTCTTGTATCTCTTACCTACAGATCTTCTTGTAGTGCCAGGTTCAGCTCCTCTAGTATCTCTTACCTACATATCTTGTAGTGCCAGGTGCAGCTCCTCTTGTATCTCTTACCTACAGATCTTCTTGTAGTGCCAGGTGCAGCTCCTCTTGTATCTCTTACCTACAGATCTTGTAGTGCCAACTGCAGCTCCTCTTGTATATCTTACCTACATATCTTGTAGTGCCAGGTGCAGCTCCTCTTGTATCTGTTACCTGCAGATCTTCTTGTAGTGCCAGCTGCAGCTCCTCTTGTATCTCTTACCTACAGATCTTCTTGTAGTGCCAACTGCAGCTCCTCTTGTATCTCTTACCTACAGATCTTCTTGTAGTGCCAGCTGCAGCTCCTCTTGTATCTCTTACCTACAGATTTTGTAGTGCCAGGCGCAGCTCCTCTTGTATCTCTTACCTACAGATCTTCTTGTAGTGCCAGATGCAGCTCCTCTTGTATCTCTTACCTACAGATCTTCTTGTAGTGCCAGCTGCAGCTCCTCTTGTATCTCTTACCTACAGATCTTCTTGTAGTGCCAGCTGCAGCTCCTCTTGTATCTCTTACATACAGATCTTCTTGTAGTGCCAGCTGCAGCTCCACTTGTATCTCTTACATACAGATCTTCTTGTAGTGCCAGCTGCAGCTCCTCTTGTATCTCTTACCTACATATCTTCTTGTAGTGCCAGCTGCAGCTCCTCTTGTATCTCTTACCTACAGATCTTCTTGTATTGCCAGGTTCAGCTCCTCTTGTATCTCTTACCTACATATCTTCTTGTAGTGCCAGGTGCAGCTCCTCTTGTATCTCTTACCTACAGATCTTGTAGTGCCAGGTGCAGCTCCTCTTGTATCTCTTACCTACAGATCTTGTAGTGCCGGCTGCAGCTCCTCTTATATCTCTTACCTACAGATCTTCTTGTAGTGCCAGATGCAGCTCCTCTTGTATCTCTTACCTATAGATCTTCTTGTAGTGCCAGCTGCAGCTCCTCTTGTATCTCTTACCTACAGATCTTCTTGTAGTGCCAGCTGCAGCTCCTCTTGTATCTCTTACCTACAGGTCTTCTTGTAGTGCCAGCTGCAGCTCCTCTTGTATCTCTTACCTACAGATCTTCTTGTAGTGCCAGCTGCAGCTCCTCGTGTATCTCTTACCTACAGATCTTCTTGTAGTGCCAGGTGCAGCTCCTCTTGTATCTCTTACCTACATATCTTGTAGTGCCAGGTGCAGCTCCTCTTGTATCTCTTACCTACAGATCTTCTTGTAGTACCAGGTGCAGCTCCTCTTGTATCTCTTACCTACAGATCTTCTTGTAGTGCCAGGTTCAGCTCCTCTTGTATCTCTTACCTACATATCTTGTAGTGCCAGGTGCAGCTCCTCGTGTATCTCTTACCTACAGATCTTCTTGTAGTGCCAGGTGCAGCTCCTCTTGTATCTCTTACCTACAGATCTTCTTGTAGTGCCAGGTGCAGCTCTTCTTGTATCTCTTACCTACATATCTTGTAGTGCCAGGTGCAGCTCCTCTTGTATCTCTTACCTGCAGATCTTCTTGTAGTGCCAGGTTCAGCTCCTCTTGTATCTCTTACCTACATATCTTGTAGTGCCAGCTGCAGCTCCTCTTGTATATCTTACCTACAGATCTTCTTGTAGTGCCAGCTGCAGCTCCTCGTGTATCTCTTACCTACAGATCTTCTTGTAGTGCCAGGTGCAGCTCCTCTTGTATCTCTTACCTACATATCTTGTAGTGCCAGGTGCAGCTCCTCTTGTATCTTTTACCTACAGATCTTCTTGTAGTACCAGGTGCAGCTCCTCTTGTATCTCTTACCTACAGATCTTCTTGTAGTGCCAGGTGCATCTCCTCTTGTATCTCTTACCTACAGATCTTCTTGTAGTGCCAGCTGCAGCTCCTCTTGTATCTCTTACCTACAGATCTTGTAGTGCCAGGTGCAGCTCCTCATGCATCTCTTACCTACAGATCTTGTAGTGCCAGGTGCAGCTCCTCTTGTATCTCTTACCTACAGATCTTGTAGTGCCAGGTGCAGCTCCTCATGCATCTCTTACCTACAGATCTTGTAGTGCCAGGTGCAGCTCCTCTTGTATCTCTTACCTACAGATCTTCTTGTAGTGCCAGCTGCAGCTCCTCGTGTATCTCTTACCTACAGATCTTGTAGTGCCAGCTGCAGCTCCTCGTGCATCTCTTACCTACAGATCCTGTAGTGCCAGGTGCAGCTCCTCTTGTATCTCTTACCTACAGATCTTCTTGTAGTGCCAGCTGCAGCTCCTCTTGTATATCTTACCTACAGATTTTCTTGTAGTGCCAGGTGCAGCTCCTCCAAGAGGGACAAATGAGAACTATGAGGGACAAGGTGGGCATGGACTCCAAAGAAGGACAGTCCCTTCAAATAAGGGACACTTGAGGGTCTTACCTACAGGTGCAGCTCCTCTTGTATCTCTTACCTAAAGATCTTCTTGTAGTGCCAGGTGCAGCTCTTCTTGTATCTCTTACCTACAGATCTTGTAGTGCCAGGTGCAGCTCCTCTTGTATCTCTTTCCTACATATCTTCTTGTAGTGCCAGGTGCAGCTCCTCTTGTATCTCTTACCTACATATCTTGTAGTGCCAGGTGCAGCTCCTCTTGTATCTCTTACCTAAAGATCTTCTTGTAGTGCCAGGTGCAGCCCTTCTTGTATCTCTTACCTACAGATCTTGTAGTGCCAGGTGCAGCTCCTCTTGTATCTCTTACCTACATATCTTATTGTAGTGCCAGCTGCAGCTCCTCTTGTATCTCTTACCTACAGATTTTCTTGTAGTGCCAGGTGCAGCTCCTCCAAGAGGGACAAATGAGAACTATGAGGGACAAGGTGGGCATGGACTCCAAAGAAGGACAGTCCCTTCAAATGAGGGACACTTGGGGATCTTACCTACAGGTGCAGCTCCTCTTGTATCTCTTACCTAAAGATCTTCTTGTAGTGCCAGGTGCAGCTCTTCTTGTATCTCTTACCTACAGATCATGTAGTGCCAGGTGCAGCTCCTCTTGTATCTCTTACCTACAGATTTTCTTGTAGTGCCAGGTGCAGCTCCTCCTGTATCTCTTACGTACATATTATCTTGTAGTGCCAGCTGCAGCTCCTCTTGTATCTCTAACCTACAGATCTTCTTGTAGTGCCAGGTGCAGCTCCTCTTGTATCTCTTAACTACAGATCTTGTAGTGCCAGCTGCAGCTCCTCGTGTATCTTACCTACAGATCTTCTTGTAGTGCCAGCTGCAGCTCCTCTTGTATCTCTTACCTACAGATCTTTCAGTGCCAACTGGAGCTCCCCTTGTATCTCTTACCTACAGATCTTCTTGTAGTGCCAGGTGCAGTTCCTCTTGTATCTCTTACCTACATATCTTGTAGTGCCAGGTGCAGCTCCTCTTGTATCTCTTCCCTACAGATCTTCTTGTAGTGCCAGGTGCAGCTCCTCTTGTATCTCTTACCTACAGATCTTGTAGTGCCAGCTGCAGCTCCTCTTGTATCTGTTACCTGCAGATCTTCTTGTAGTGCCAGCTGCAGCTCCTCTTGTATCTCTTACCTACAGATCTTGTAGTGCCAGGGGCAGCTCCTCTTGTATCTCTTACCTACAGATCTTCCTGTAGTGCCAGCTGCAGCTCCTCTTGTATCTCTTACCTACAGATCTTTTGTAGTGCCAGCTGCAGCTCCTCGCGTATTTCTTACCTACAGATCTTTTGTAGTGCCAGCTGCAGCTCCACGTGTATCTCTTACCTACAGATCTTGTAGTGCCAGGTGCAGCTCCTCTTGTAACTCTTACCTACAGATCTTCTTGTAGTGCCAGCTGCAGCTTCTCTTGTATCTCTTACCTACAGATCTTCTTGTAGTGCCAGCTGCAGCTCCTCATGTATCTCTTACCTACAGATCTTTTGTAGTGCCAGCTGCAGCTCCTCGCGTATTTCTTACCTACAGATCTTTTGTAGTGCCAGCTGCAGCTCCTCGTGTATCTCTTACCTACAGATCTTGTAGTGCCAGGTGCAGCTCCTCTTGTATCTCTGACCTACAGATCTTCTTGTAGTGCCAGCTGCAGCTCCTCTTGTATCTCTTACCTACAGATCTTCTTGTAGTGCCAGCTGCAGCTCCTCTTGTATCTCTTACCTACAGATCTTCTTGTAGTGCCAGCTGCAGCTCCTCTTGTATCTCTTACCTACAGATCTTCTTGTAGTGCCAGCTGCAGCTCCTCTTGTATCTCTTACCTACAGATCTTCTTGTAGTGCCAGCTGCAGCTCCTCTTGTATCTCTTACCTACAGATCTTCTTGTAGTGCCAGCTGCAGCTCCTCTTGTATCTCTTACCTACATATCTTGTAGTGCCAGCTGCAGCTCCTCTTTTATCTCTTACCTACAGATCTTCTTGTAGTGCCAGCTGCAGCTCCTCTTGTATCTCTTACCTACAGATCTTCTTGTAGTGCCAGGTGCAGCTCCTCTTGTATCTCTTACCTACATATCTTGTAGTGCCAGGTGCAGCTCCTCTTGCATCTCTTACCTACAGATCTTCTTGTAGTGCCAGGTGCAGCTCCTCTTGTATCTCTTACCTACATATCTTGTAGTGCCAGGTGCAGCTCCTCTTGTATCTCTTACCTACATATCTTGTAGTGCCAGCTGCAGCTCCTCTTGTATCTCTTACCTAAAGATCTTCTTGTAGTGCCAGGTTCAGATCCTCTTGTATCTCTTACCTACATATCTTGTAGTGTCAGGTGCAGCTCCTCTTGTATCTCTTACCTACAGATCTTCTTGTAGTGCCAGCTGCAGCTCCTCTTGTATCTCTTACCTACAGATCTTCTTGTAGTGCCAGCTGCAGCTCCTCTTGTATCTCTTACCTACATATCTTGTAGTGCCAGGTGCAGCTCCTCTTGCATCTCTTACCTACAGATCTTCTTGTAGTGCCAGCTGCAGCTCCTCTTGTATCTCTTACCTACATATCTTGTAGTGCCAGCTGCAGCTCCTCTTGTATCTCTTACCTACATATCTTGTAGTGCCAGGTGCAGCTCCTCTTGTATCTCTTACCTACAGATCTTCTTGTAGTGCCAGGTGCAGCTCCTCTTGTATCTCTTACCTACATATCTTGTAGTGCCAGGTGCAGCTCCTCTTGTATCTCTTATCTACAGATCTTCTTGTAGTGCCAGGTGCAGCTCCTCTTGTATCTCTTACCTACATATCTTGTAGTGCCAGCTGCAGTTCCTCTTGTATCTCTTACCTACAGATCTTCTTGTAGTGCCAGCTGCAGCTCCTCTTGTATCTCTTACCTACAGACCTCTCAGTGCCAGGCGCAGCTCCTCTTGTATCTCTCACCTACAGATCTTGTAGTGCCAGCTGCAGCTCTTCGTGTATCTCTTACCTACTGATCTTGTAGTGCCAGCTGCAGCTCCTCTTGTATCTCTTACCTACAGATCTTTCAGTGCCAGCTGCAGCTCCTCTTGTATCTCTTACCTACAGATCTTTCAGTGCCAGCTGCAGCTCCTCTTGTATCTCTTACCTACAGATCTTTCAGTGCCAGCTGCAGCTCCTCTTGTATCTCTTACCTACAGATCTTCTTGTAGTGCCAGGTGCAGCTCCTCTTGTATCTCTTACCTACAGATCTTCTTGTAGTGCCAGCTGCAGCTCCTCTTCTATCTCTTACCTACAGATCTTGTAGTGCCAGGTGCAGCTCCTCTTGTATCTCTTACCTACAGATCTTCTTGTAGTGCCAGGTGCCTTTCATCTTGTATCTCTTACCTACATATCTTCTTGTAGTGCCAGCTGCAGCTCCTCTTGTATCTCTTACCTACAGATATTCTTGTAGTGCCAGCTGCAGCTCCTCCAGCTCCTCTTGTATCTTTTACCTACAGATCTTCTTGTAGTGCCAGCTGCAGCTCCTCTTGTATCTCTTACCTACAGATCTTCTTGTAGTGCCAGCTGCAGCTCCTCTTGTATCTCTTACCTACAGATCTTCTTGTAGTGTCAGGTGCAGCTCCTCTTGTATCTCTTACCTACAGATCTTCTTGTAGTGCCAGCTGCAGCTCCTCGTGTATCTCTTACCTACAGATCTTCTTGTAGTGCCAGGTGCAGCTCCTCTTGTATCTCTTACCTACATATCTTGTAGTGCCAGGTGCAGCTCCTCTTGTATCTCTTACCTACAGATCTTCTTGTAGTGCCAGGTGCAGCTCCTCTTGTATCTCTTACCTACAGATCTTGTAGTGCCAACTGCAGCTCCTTTTGTAAATCTTACCTACATATCTTGTAGTGCCAGGTGCAGCTCCTCTTGTATCTGTTACCTGCAGATCTGCTTGTAGTGCCAGCTGCAGCTCCTCTTGTATCTCTTACCTACAGATCTTCTTGTAGTGCCAACTGCAGCTCCTCTTGTATCTCTTACCTACAGATCTTCTTGTAGTGCCAGCTGCATCTCCTCTTGTATCTCTTACCTACAGATCTTCTTGTAGTGCCAGGTGCATCTCCTCTTGTATCTCTTACCTACAGATCTTCTTGTAGTGCCAGCTGCAGCTCCTCTTGTATCTCTTACCTACAGATCTTCTTGTAGTGCCAGCTGCAGCTCCTCTTGTATCTCTTACCTACAGATCTTGTAGTGCCAGCTGCAGCTCCTCTTGTATCTCTTACCTACAGATCTTCTTGTAGTGCCAGGTGCATCTCCTCTTGTATCTCTTACCTACAGATCTTCTTGTAGTGCCAGCTGCAGCTCCTCTTGTATCTCTTACCTACAGATCTTCTTGTAGTGCCAGCTGCAGCTCCTCTTGTATCTCTTACCTACAGATCTTCTTGTAGTGCCAGCTGCAGCTCCTCTTGTATCTCTTACCTACAGATCTTCTTGTAGTGCCAGCTGCAGCTCCTCTTGTATCTCTTACCTACAGATCTTCTTGTAGTGCCAGCTGCAGCTCCTCTTGTATCTCTTACCTACAGATCTTCTTGTAGTGCCAGCTGCAGCTCCTCTTGTATCTCTTACCTACAGATCTTCTTGTAGTGCCAGCTGCAGCTCCTCTTGTATCTCTTACCTACAGATCTTCTTGTAGTGCCAGCTGCAGCTCCTCTTGTATCTCTTACCTACATATCTTGTAGTGCCAGGTGCAGCTCCTCGTGTATCTCTTACCTACATATCTTGTAGTGCCAGGTGCAGCTCCTCTTGTATCTCTTACCTACAGATCTTCTTGTAGTGCCAGGTTCAGCTCCTCTTGTATCTCTTACCTACAGATCTTCTTGTAGTGCCAGGTGCAGCTCCTCTTGTATCTCTTACCTACAGATCTTCTTGTAGTGCCAGGTGCAGCTCCTCTTGTATCTCTTACCTACAGATCTTGTAGTGCCAACTGCAGCTCCTCTTGTATATCTTACCTACATATCTTGTAGTGCCAGGTGCAGCTCCTCTTGTATCTGTTACCTGCAGATCTTCTTGTAGTGCCAGCTGCAGCTCCTCTTGTATCTCTTACCTACAGATCTTCTTGTAGTGCCAACTGCAGCTCCTCGTGTATCTCTTACCTACAGATCTTCTTGTAGTGCCAGCTGCAGCTCCTCTTGTATCTCTTACCTACAGATTTTGTAGTGCCAGGCGCAGCTCCTCTTGTATCTCTTACCTACAGATCTTCTTGTAGTGCCAGATGCAGCTCCTCTTGTATCTCTTACCTACAGATCTTCTTGTAGTGCCAGCTGCAGCTCCTCTTGTATCTCTTACCTACAGATCTTCTTGTAGTGCCAGCTGCAGCTCCTCTTGTATCTCTTACATACAGATCTTCTTGTAGTGCCAGCTGCAGCTCCACTTGTATCTCTTACATACAGATCTTCTTGTAGTGCCAGCTGCAGCTCCTCTTGTATCTCTTACCTACATATCTTCTTGTAGTGCCAGCTGCAGCTCCTCTTGTATCTCTTACCTACAGATCTTCTTGTATTGCCAGGTTCAGCTCCTCTTGTATCTCTTACCTACATATCTTCTTGTAGTGCCAGGTGCAGCTCCTCTTGTATCTCTTACCTACAGATCTTGTAGTGCCAGGTGCAGCTCCTCTTGTATCTCTTACCTACAGATCTTGTAGTGCCGGCTGCAGCTCCTCTTGTATCTCTTACCTACAGATCTTCTTGTAGTGCCAGATGCAGCTCCTCTTGTATCTCTTACCTATAGATCTTCTTGTAGTGCCAGCTGCAGCTCCTCTTGTATCTCTTACCTACAGATCTTTCAGTGCCAGCTGCAGCTCCTCTTGTATCTCTTACCTACAGATCTTCTTGTAGTGCCAGCTGCAGCTCCTCTTGTATCTCTTACCTACAGATCTTTCAGTGCCAGCTGCAGCTCCTCTTGTATCTCTTACCTACAGATCTTCTTGTAGTGCCAGCTGCAGCTCCTCTTGTATCTCTTACCTACAGATCTTCTTGTAGTGCCAGCTGCAGCTCCTCTTGTATCTCTTACCTACAGATCTTCTTGTAGTGCCAGCTGCAGCTCCTCGTGTATCTCTTACCTACAGATCTTCTTGTAGTGCCAGGTGCAGCTCCTCTTGTATCTCTTACCTACATATCTTGTAGTGCCAGGTGCAGCTCCTCTTGTATCTCTTATCTACAGATCTTCTTGTAGTGCCAGGTGCAGCTCCTCTTGTATCTCTTACCTACATATCTTGTAGTGCCAGCTGCAGCTCCTCTTGTATCTCTTACCTACAGATCTTCTTGTAGTGCCAGCTGCAGCTCCTCTTGTATCTCTTACCTACAGACCTCTCAGTGCCAGGCGCAGCTCCTCTTGTATCTCTCACCTACAGATCTTGTAGTGCCAGCTGCAGCTCTTCGTGTATCTCTTACCTACTGATCTTGTAGTGCCAGCTGCAGCTCCTCTTGTATCTCTTACGTACAGATCTTTCAGTGCCAGCTGCAGCTCCTCTTGTATCTCTTACCTACAGATCTTTCAGTGCCAGCTGCAGCTCCTCTTGTATCTCTTACCTACAGATCTTTCAGTGCCAGCTGCAGCTCCTCTTGTATCTCTTACCTACAGATCTTCTTGTAGTGCCAGGTGCAGCTCCTCTTGTATCTCTTACCTACAGATCTTCTTGTAGTGCCAGCTGCAGCTCCTCTTTTATCTCTTACCTACAGATCTTGTAGTGCCAGGTGCAGCTCCTCTTGTATCTCTTACCTACAGATCTTCTTGTAGTGCCAGGTGCATTTCATCTTGTATCTCTTACCTACATATCTTCTTGTAGTGCCAGCTGCAGCTCCTCTTGTATCTCTTACCTACAGATATTCTTGTAGTGCCAGCTGCAGCTCCTCCAGCTCCTCTTGTATCTTTTACCTACAGATCTTCTTGTAGTGCCAGCTGCAGCTCCTCTTGTATCTCTTACCTACAGATCTTCTTGTAGTGCCAGCTGCAGCTCCTCTTGTATCTCTTACCTACAGATCTTCTTGTAGTGTCAGGTGCAGCTCCTCTTGTATCTCTTACCTACAGATCTTCTTGTAGTGCCAGCTGCAGCTCCTCGTGTATCTCTTACCTACAGATCTTCTTGTAGTGCCAGGTGCAGCTCCTCTTGTATCTCTTACCTACATATCTTGTAGTGCCAGGTGCAGCTCCTCTTGTATCTCTTACCTACAGATCTTCTTGTAGTGCCAGGTGCAGCTCCTCTTGTATCTCTTACCTACAGATCTTGTAGTGCCAACTGCAGCTCCTTTTGTAAATCTTACCTACATATCTTGTAGTGCCAGGTGCAGCTCCTCTTGTATCTGTTACCTGCAGATCTGCTTGTAGTGCCAGCTGCAGCTCCTCTTGTATCTCTTACCTACAGATCTTCTTGTAGTGCCAACTGCAGCTCCTCTTGTATCTCTTACCTACAGATCTTCTTGTAGTGCCAGCTGCATCTCCTCTTGTATCTCTTACCTACAGATCTTCTTGTAGTGCCAGGTGCATCTCCTCTTGTATCTCTTACCTACAGATCTTCTTGTAGTGCCAGCTGCAGCTCCTCTTGTATCTCTTACCTACAGATCTTCTTGTAGTGCCAGCTGCAGCTCCTCTTGTATCTCTTACCTACAGATCTTGTAGTGCCAGCTGCAGCTCCTCTTGTATCTCTTACCTACAGATCTTCTTGTAGTGCCAGGTGCATCTCCTCTTGTATCTCTTACCTACAGATCTTCTTGTAGTGCCAGCTGCAGCTCCTCTTGTATCTCTTACCTACAGATCTTCTTGTAGTGCCAGCTGCAGCTCCTCTTGTATCTCTTACCTACAGATCTTCTTGTAGTGCCAGCTGCAGCTCCTCTTGTATCTCTTACCTACAGATCTTCTTGTAGTGCCAGCTGCAGCTCCTCTTGTATCTCTTACCTACAGATCTTCTTGTAGTGCCAGCTGCAGCTCCTCTTGTATCTCTTACCTACAGATCTTCTTGTAGTGCCAGCTGCAGCTCCTCTTGTATCTCTTACCTACAGATCTTGTAGTGCCAGGTGCAGCTCCTCGTGTATCTCTTACCTACATATCTTGTAGTGCCAGGTGCAGCTCCTCTTGTATCTCTTACCTACAGATCTTCTTGTAGTGCCAGGTTCAGCTCCTCTTGTATCTCTTACCTACAGATCTTCTTGTAGTGCCAGGTTCAGCTCCTCTAGTATCTCTTACCTACATATCTTGTAGTGCCAGGTGCAGCTCCTCTTGTATCTCTTACCTACAGATCTTCTTGTAGTGCCAGGTGCAGCTCCTCTTGTATCTCTTACCTACAGATCTTGTAGTGCCAACTGCAGCTCCTCTTGTATATCTTACCTACATATCTTGTAGTGCCAGGTGCAGCTCCTCTTGTATCTGTTACCTGCAGATCTTCTTGTAGTGCCAGCTGCAGCTCCTCTTGTATCTCTTACCTACAGATCTTCTTGTAGTGCCAACTGCAGCTCCTCGTGTATCTCTTACCTACAGATCTTCTTGTAGTGCCAGCTGCAGCTCCTCTTGTATCTCTTACCTACAGATTTTGTAGTGCCAGGCGCAGCTCCTCTTGTATCTCTTACCTACAGATCTTCTTGTAGTGCCAGATGCAGCTCCTCTTGTATCTCTTACCTACAGATCTTCTTGTAGTGCCAGCTGCAGCTCCTCTTGTATCTCTTACCTACAGATCTTCTTGTAGTGCCAGCTGCAGCTCCTCTTGTATCTCTTACATACAGATCTTCTTGTAGTGCCAGCTGCAGCTCCACTTGTATCTCTTACATACAGATCTTCTTGTAGTGCCAGCTGCAGCTCCTCTTGTATCTCTTACCTACATATCTTCTTGTAGTGCCAGCTGCAGCTCCTCTTGTATCTCTTACCTACAGATCTTCTTGTATTGCCAGGTTCAGCTCCTCTTGTATCTCTTACCTACATATCTTCTTGTAGTGCCAGGTGCAGCTCCTCTTGTATCTCTTACCTACAGATCTTGTAGTGCCAGGTGCAGCTCCTCTTGTATCTCTTACCTACAGATCTTGTAGTGCCGGCTGCAGCTCCTCTTGTATCTCTTACCTACAGATCTTCTTGTAGTGCCAGATGCAGCTCCTCTTGTATCTCTTACCTATAGATCTTCTTGTAGTGCCAGCTGCAGCTCCTCTTGTATCTCTTACCTACAGATCTTTCAGTGCCAGCTGCAGCTCCTCTTGTATCTCTTACCTACAGATCTTCTTGTAGTGCCAGCTGCAGCTCCTCTTGTATCTCTTACCTACAGATCTTTCAGTGCCAGCTGCAGCTCCTCTTGTATCTCTTACCTACAGATCTTCTTGTAGTGCCAGCTGCAGCTCCTCTTGTATCTCTTACCTACAGATCTTCTTGTAGTGCCAGCTGCAGCTCCTCTTGTATCTCTTACCTACAGATCTTCTTGTAGTGCCAGCTGCAGCTCCTCGTGTATCTCTTACCTACAGATCTTCTTGTAGTGCCAGGTGCAGCTCCTCTTGTATCTCTTACCTACAGATCTTCTTGTAGTGCCAGGTTCAGCTCCTCTTGTATCTCTTACCTACATATCTTGTAGTGCCAGGTACAGCTCCTCTTGTATCTCTTACCTACAGATCTTCTTGTAGTACCAGGTGCAGCTCCTCTTGTATCTCTTACCTACAGATCTTCTTGTAGTGCCAGGTTCAGCTCCTCTTGTATCTCTTACCTACATATCTTGTAGTGCCAGGTGCAGCTCCTCGTGTATCTCTTACCTACAGATCTTCTTGTAGTGCCAGGTGCAGCTCCTCTTGTATCTCTTACCTACAGATCTTCTTGTAGTGCCAGGTGCAGCTCTTCTTGTATCTCTTACCTACATATCTTGTAGTGCCAGGTGCAGCTCCTCTTGTATCTCTTACCTGCAGATCTTCTTGTAGTGCCAGGTTCAGCTCCTCTTGTATCTCTTACCTACATATCTTGTAGTGCCAGCTGCAGCTCCTCTTGTATATCTTACCTACAGATCTTCTTGTAGTGCCAGCTGCAGCTCCTCGTGTATCTCTTACCTACAGATCTTCTTGTAGTGCCAGGTGCAGCTCCTCTTGTATCTCTTACCTACATATCTTGTAGTGCCAGGTGCAGCTCCTCTTGTATCTCTTACCTACAGATCTTCTTGTAGTGCCAGGTTCAGCTCCTCTTGTATCTCTTACCTACATATCTTGTAGTGCCAGGTGCAGCTCCTCTTGTATCTCTTACCTACAGATCTTCTTGTAGTGCCAGGGGCAGCTCCTCTTGTATCTCTTACCTACAGATCTTGTAGTGCCAACTGCAGCTCCTCTTGTATCTCTTACCTACAGATCTTGTAGTGCCAGGTGCAGCTCCTCTTGTGTCTCTTACCTACAGATCTTTTGTAGTGCCAGGTGCAGCTCCTCGCGTATCTCTTACCTACAGATCTTGTAGTGCCAACTGCAGCTCCTCTTGTATCTCTTACCTACATACAGTATCTTGTAGTGCCAGGTGCAACTCCTCTTGTATCTGTTACCTGCAGATCTTCTTGTAGTGCCAGCTGCAGCTCCTCTTGTATCTCTTACCTACATATCTTGTAGTGCCAGATGCAGCTCCTCTTGTATCTCTTACCTACAGATCTTCTTGTAGTGCCAGCTGCAGCTCCTCTTGTATCTCTTACCTACAGATCTTCTTGTAGTGCCAGCTGCAGCTCCTCTTGTATCTCTTACCTACAGATCTTCTTGTAGTGCCAGGTGCAGCTCCTCTTGTATCTCTTACCTACAGATCTTCTTGTAGTGCCAGGTTCAGCTCCTCTTGTATCTCTTACCTACATATCTTGTAGTGCCAGGTGCAGCTCCTCTTGTATCTCTTACCTACAGATCTTCTTGTAGTGCCAGGGGCAGCTCCTCTTGTATCTCTTACCTACAGATCTTGTAGTGCCAACTGCAGCTCCTCTTGTATCTCTTACCTACAGATCTTGTAGTGCCAGGTGCAGCTCCTCTTGTGTCTCTTACCTACAGATCTTTTGTAGTGCCAGGTGCAGCTCCTCGCGTATCTCTTACCTACAGATCTTGTAGTGCCAACTGCAGCTCCTCTTGTATCTCTTACCTACATACAGTATCTTGTAGTGCCAGGTGCAACTCCTCTTGTATCTGTTACCTGCAGATCTTCTTGTAGTGCCAGATGCAGCTCCTCTTGTATCTCTTACCTACAGATCTTCTTGTAGTGCCAGCTGCAGCTCCTCTTGTATCTCTTACCTACAGATCTTCTTGTAGTGCCAGCTGCAGCTCCTCGTGTATCTCTTACCTACAGATCTTCTTGTAGTGCCAGGTGCAGCTCCTCTTGTATCTCTTACCTAAAGATCTTCTTGTAGTGGCAGGTGCAGCTCCTCTTGTATCTCTTACCTACATATCTTGTAGTGCCAGGTGCAGCTCCTCTTGTATCTCTTACCTACAGATCTTCTTGTAGTACCAGGTGCAGCTCCTCTTGTATCTCTTACCTACAGATCTTCTTGTAGTGCCAGGTTCAGCTCCTCTTGTATCTCTTACCTACATATCTTGTAGTGCCAGGTGCAGCTCCTCGTGTATCTCTAACCTACAGATCTTCTTGTAGTGCCAGGTGCAGCTCCTCTTGTATCTCTTACCTACAGATCTTCTTGTAGTGCCAGGTGCAGCTCTTCTTGTATCTCTTACCTACATATCTTGTAGTGCCAGGTGCAGCTCCTCTTGTGTCTCTTACCTACGGATCTTTTGTAGTGCCAGGTGCAGCTCCTCGCGTATCTCTTACCTACAGATCTTGTAGTGCCAACTGCAGCTCCTCTTGTATCTCTTACCTACATACAGTATCTTGTAGTGCCAGGTGCAACTCCTCTTGTATCTGTTACCTGCAGATCTTCTTGTAGTGCCAGGTGCAGCTCCTCTTGTATCTCTTGCCTACAGATCTTCTTGTAGTGCCAGCTGCAGCTCCTCTTGTATGTCTTACCTACAGATCTTGTCGTGCTAGCTGCACCTGCTTGTGTATCTCTTACATACAGATCTCCTTATAGTGCCACCTGTAACCTCTCTGGCACTGCAAGTTACAGCTCCTCCTGTAGTGCCAGAGATGTCCCACGTTTGATGTGACAATGCCACTTTGAGGCATTTTTTCCCACTGCCCCCGCCCCCAAAGAAAAACTCTGGGAACACTTAAATGTCCCACTTTGCTGAAATTATAGGGGAGACTATCATATCAGATCTATAATGCATGAATCTAGATCTAAATATAGAATTGCTGAATTGCCTGAGCGTTAGGTTAATCACCAACATCCTTTACAGACCAGGGATATTTAGGTTGTGGTTTAATCGTATGTCCGTGGGTGGGGTTACACCCACTTACAGAGAGGAGTAGCATAGAATGCTGCAGTTATTTATTTCTAAAAAGCCAGCTGATAAGCCACACCCCAAACAACACCCACTAACCTGTAAAGTGGACATTTTAACGGGCAGGCTGATTCATTTCTAGCGGCAGGTAGCGACAGATGAGCGTCTGTAGCAGGCATTTCAGTGCGCCCGCTAGGAGTCGCTGGGTTCGCTAGTTCAGAGCGACTCAGTCGCTGTGCAGCATTAATGAATACATTGTGGGGAGTCGCTATATGACCAGTACAGTGCTGTATGGGAGCGAATGTTAGTGACTGGTCAGTGCGACCGACTCACAACATATTCATCAAAAAAACAGCCTCACACACCACCGTCGCTCAAAAATGCTTCGCTGAAGCCCAGAGCGCCGGAGACTGTGTGTTTAAAGGCTGTTTTTTAACATCCACCAGTAACAAAGCAAAAACATATGGAATTACATTGTAATAACATTGTAACATGAACACATTAATGCCAGACCTGTAATATAAATTCTGCATAAATATATAAAATTAAAAAAAAAAATAAAAATTGATATTTTCAAGGCCAGGAGAGATCCCAACATCATTTGAGAATAAAAAAAATAATAATAAAACAAAAACCCTGTTTAAAGAGAAATAAAATAACGTCCATTGAAATGTATGGGAGAGCGACAGGTAGCGAGAGGTAATACGTGGCGCTCTGCAAGGCAGAACGCCGGCACTGTACGCTGAGGCTGGGATAATGATGATTATAAATGTGGAATTGCATGCCGTGTCCGGCACTCACCTGACGCTACCTGTCATTTACAAGGCACTACCTGACGCTATCCCTTCATGAATAAGGCCCTAAGTGTCTTTGAGTCAGTTTGTATCCTGTATCATCATCTGCAGAACCTCCTTTAGTACCAGCTGCATCACTATATGTATCTGTTGTCCCTCATGAACCTTGACCTGCAGATGGCATCCAGGCCACTTTTGAACTTTTTTAGTGTATTCTACCTCTCATAGTCTCACTCCTATGCTGGTGTAAGAATCGCCTCTCCTCTAACCCTAAAGGATGCTGAGTCTTGGCTTTAAATAGATTGTGGAATAGATCTTTGTATTGTCCCCTGATATAGTTATACATAGCTATTAGGTCACCCCCTCAGGTGTATGGCAGCTCCTCCTGGATCTCTTTATGCCAGTTATGCTGTTTGTGAGTTGCAGCTCTTCCTGTAATTCCAACTGCAGCTCCTAATATATATATATATATATATATATATATATATATATATATATATAGAGAGAGAGAGAGAGAGAGAGAGAGCTCATCAGGTAGCAGCAGTCCCTCTTGGGTCTGCAGATCTTCCTGTATTCCAGCTGCAGCCCCTATGTTTAGCTCCTCCTATTGCTTTATCTGCAATTATCTTTTATCTCTGCCTGGTTCTTCTATAGCCTCTCATTTATGTTAGCTGTGGATCCTCCTGTATGCAGTTGCAGTCAGTTGTCCCAGCCTTAGCCAAGCCCTTATACCTGCCACAGTTCCTTCTGAACATCCAGCCACAGTTCCTGATGGCAGCATGTTTTCCATGGCCTCCACTTGTGGGAATTTTGAGTTGCGCTGGCGTGCAGAGAGTGACAGGTGTGTATGGAAAACTCTGTCCGCCTTTGTTTTTCCAGTAACACATGTGTCCCGGGGCTCACAGCACATGCTCCCCAGACACCGCTGGAGACTGATAATCACAATCTTTCTTCTAGTAACTGCACAAAGAGTCACATCTGTGGCCATCATCATGGCCACTTCTCTGACGGGCAGTAAGGAGCTACTGCAACTTCACCGAATGTGTGTATGTTGGGCTTTGGGAGGATGACCTGACCCTTCAGGGATGAGGAGCATTGTCTTGTAGTGCCTCGGAGTGTACTCGTTGAACTGTCTGGAAGCCAGGGCGGGCTCAGCACAGGTATTATGTGATGATCTGGGCTGGATCTGGGCTGTGGCCTGTTAAAATCCTAAGCCTAATTTTGACTCTAGTCCACCACTGCCTCCAACCCTAGGCTGACCACTCACTAAGGTAATCTGCTGACTATTCATATTCACTCAAGGATGCACTCAGATTGAGATTGGCCTAGAGATTGGCTGCCAAATTGTCTGTTGGGCTGCCATCTTTAGTTTAACCACTTGTTTGAACAATATACAATTTGAACACCTGTATTACAAACAAAGTTTGTACAATCAGGTTGTAGGATGTGTAGCCAGCATAGTACACAGAGAAGAGTAACACCATCTGTTGCATATTTTTCTCCCTCAGAAAAGCAGTATAATAGTACACCCCCCTCTACCTTGTATAGTGTACCCCCTGAATGGGGGGGTGTGTAACCCCCTGAGGATATACTGCTGGAAAGCGCCCACCCCCTCCCCCATTTACTTCCCTTGGATAGTGCTGAGAGGTGTAAACTCCCCCCCGGATATACTGGCAGAGAATGCACCCCCCCCCCCCCCCCGTGTAAACTACTGGTGGGTGTGCACCTGCTTGTATGTTGTATACATGTAGTAAGCATACACACCTCCTCGTGTATATTGCCAGAAAACATATCCACCCCCTCCCGTGTATACTCCCAGAGAGTTAACAACTCATCTGTATAATATCAGAGAGCATACAGCCCCTGTGTATACTGCCATAGCTTACAACACCGCCCTCCATATATAGTTCCGGAGAGTGTACACACTTATGTATACTGCAGGAGAGAGAGCACACCTTCCTATGTGAACTGCTGGAGAACGTAAACCCCCCGTGAATAATGCCAGAGAACACCCACTATTGTACACTGGCAGAAAGGGAGCCCCCCTTGTGTATACTAATGGAAAGTTAGCATTTCCTCATGCTTTTTATACTGCAGGAGAGCATAGCCCCTTTTTATATGTATGGGGTTGAGCGTACACCCCCCATGTATACTGCCGGAAAACACCCCCCCATGTATTCTGTGGGAGAATGTACTACCCCTGTGCATACTGGTTGCTTACACCACTACTGTGTATACTGCCAGAGAGTGTACACCCCCTGCGTATGCTACCCAAAAGTGCATCCCCCCTATTTGTTCTCTTTCATAGAGCACAGGATCAGAGGAAATATCTCCATAAATAACACCAATGCAAAACCACAGTGCAGTAAAAGTGTGAGTGTGCCCACACAAAGAAAGAAGATGCCAAAATATACACAGTGCCCTGTAGCAAGATGTGCATGACCATGAAGTGAGGGATATAGCAGCAGATGGGGGGGTGCTCAAGTGTGAACCTACACCATCACTGCCTGGCAGCGTAAATCCAAAGCTTGCCTGATGCTGGCATAGAGGTTGTCATGTGCTCCTCAGGTACATTGGTTTAATTTTTGGTTTGGACGCAGGGTGGAAAGTTTAAGTCCCTTTACTGATAAATTAATAAATCATTCTAATGGGGGAAGGCGGGTGCAGATGTGGGGTGGGTCCTCTGGTTAGTGTTATTTGCAGCATTGTCCTTCTCAAGGTTAGAAGCACAATTTGTCTTCACTTTAATGGCCCCTGGGGGCCTCTATGTCTCACCATTGATTTCTTGTCAGAGGGCTTGCGCTCTGTAAGGTTCAGTAATCAAGGCTGCTACCGCCTTCAAGGCTGCTAGGTGACGCCTTTTGCATCCTGAAGTATTTAATTCTCCATAAATGTGGTTTCTGGGAGATAGCTGCTTTCCAGGGTTCTGTGTCCTGTTCGGGGCTGGTGAGCAACATTATAGAAAAAAAGGCCCTGGTGATGGCCAGCCAGATGTTTGTGTGCTAACATAAAGGAGACAAGTGTCTTCAAAGTACTACACACCTGACATGTCACCACACAGCACACTACACTGCCTTGTATGTCACAACACAGCATACTACACTCTCCTATATGTCATCACACAGCATACTACACCCCTATAGCCGTTCACTAAAAACCTTTCCATGTGCGGGATGAAACCCGAAAGCAGGAATTTTCACTTTCTCTGATAATTTAGGGACACAAGCAAGATTCCCCCGCCTGTGTGAGAAGTATACAAGGAAGCCTGTGTGAGAAGTATACAAGGAAGCTTGGAGAGAGTTCTCATTTCCATATGAGAATTTACAACCCACATGACAGTTTAGTTGATCACTGTCAGTGAGTTATAGCGAGTTTTCACCAATAAAAACCATGAATTTTATCAATGTAAATGACAACTGCCAATTGTTTTTTTTTTACTTAGTTTGTATTTTTTTATTAAAAAGTGTGCCCCCCCCCCAAAAGCCAACTGGCCTGGGCACGAGGCTTAAAGACTGGAAACCCAAGGTCAAAGGCCGTGCCGGCTGCTCCTTGGTCATGCTGGTTTACCAGCCCTTATGCCCTTTGTCCCAAATAGAGGTGCCGATCACCCACTAATGTCTTCAGGTGACGCTGGAAAAATTACAAACAAGACATTTAATGTTAAAGCCTAAACTCTGCTGCAAAAAAATAATTTTCCTGGGAATTCTTGCAAAAATCACAGTTAAACATAGTGCAACATGGTTAAAAATTACCTGTCAACAGAGGGTGACAAAAACTCCAGTAGGCTGGCAGTTAAAAGAGTTAAAAGTAGCTTGCATGCTGGGTTATTGTTCTGTTCGGGGGACCATGCACTTCTAGATTTAGCTTGCTTTTTCTTGTTTGCATATTGATATTTTAGGAAAATGTGTGTTTTACTCAACAAGCTGGGTACACCTAGAAAGCTTAATCTGTATGCTTTCAGGGAATTTCAAATGTAAAGGGTTGTTTTGGTTGAAAAGTGCAAGGTGCACAGTTTACAAAGCTAACATTTTCAAGTAAAATTACCCTTATATGCATTCTTTACTTTGGGGTGTTTGGCAACTCGTCCCTTGACAGTACCTATGCATGCTGGGTATTGCTCTGTTTGGGGGACCTTGCTTTTTGCAGATTTAACTTGTTTTTTTACTTGTTTGCATATTTTTTTTTTTTTTTTTTTTTTTTAGGAAAATGTGGCTTTGATTCTGTGTTTTATTCTTTTTTAGAGAAACCCTGTGCAACCAAAGAATTCATAAGGGAATTACTTCCAGAAAATTGTGCCCACATCAATAAGCCTGGTATGCCTAGAAAGCGTGAGGTGTGTACTTCCAGAGAATAGTTTGTGGGGGGTGTTTCAAATGTAAAGGGTTGTTTTTCTTGAAAAACTGCAAGGTGTGCATAGCAGTTATTTTATTTGAAAATCTCCTAAAGAGCTGTTTTCGTTTTCTGGGCAGGAAAGGGTGTCTACCAATACATATGGGGTACCACTGTAACTGGAAGAAATTGGGCTTTTACACACAATATGATTTTTTAAGAAAACATTCCTTTTTGTATTATAAAAAACTGTACAAATTGTAAAAAAAATAGTTATTCTTAGTATACAGTACGTCCTGCTCCAGATATAATACTTACACTTGGGTTATCTTCCGCCAGATGGCGCTGCACTGCATAGACATGGAAAAACAGGCTCCTCCCGGCCCTTCAAATACCCAGGGACCTCCCACAAATCCCCAGATTTCTCTGCAGTGCTGACTGCGAAGACATGATGTGTCACTCTCTCGCAGGTGAGCGGGGCTATTAAAGCCTGTGGCCCTGTTGGACTACTCCCACCCTTCCTCTTCGTGATGTGCCTCCCAGCCTGGGCTGCGCTGGTCGGGTGAAGGTAGGCAGCACTACGCGCGCTCATGGAGCCATGCTCCACCGCAGTCCCCCCCCGAAAGGGTAGGCGGTTTAGGCTGATGGTGAGCCTCTAGTGGATGCCCCTCCCGCATTATTGTCCCATACCCCGTGTAGCGGTGGACCCTGTTCAAAGGGTCGCCATCCTCCCTCGTTCCCCCCGTAGCTCGGGGGGAAAGAAAGGGGGGGGGGGGTGTGGTGGTCTTAGTGTATTCAGTCACACGTTATGGCCTTAGTATTGCCCTTGTCTCATACACCTGGTGTCAGAGCCGCGCTGTTTTGTTTTTTACTGTCTATCGCCTCAGACGCTGCGGCGTCTTCATTGGTAAACGTTGTCGGGCGCATCTGGAAGTAATCCCCGTTTCCTTCTAAGTGTGTCATACACTCGCTTGTTACTGTCTGCACTGACTACTGCCTTCAGAGCTTCGCGCTCTTCGGGGGGGGCGGAGACCTGACTTGGTGCGCTCTGCGTCACAGCCCGCTCTGGCCCGCCCTTCGAGGTTCGCTTGGCGCCATTTAGATGCTCATCGCGCGCGCGTGGTAACGGTCCTCCTCCTCCCTCGATCTGTAAGTGCCCTTGCGGGCGATTTTCATCTTTCTTACTTACTGCGCAGGGCTCTGACATCCCTATTCCCATTATGTCTTTCAGACGGTCGAATCCAGTGGCTTCTCCCGGCCCGGTGTAATTGCCAGTTGGACCTAGTATAATTACTCCCACTTCCCTGCGGGTCTTTGGGGCATCCAGGGTAGCTTATAGCGTCAATCCCTACTGGCCTTTTGTGCCTATTAATCACCATATGGAGGCATCCCAGGATATTGTGAACGGGGTTCCCTCGGGACAAGCCCGGCTGTGTGTAGCTTGTGGGGTCTCATCTATCAACGGTGACAATGCACGGGTCTGCGTCCCTTGTGCACAGCAGGCGCTAATGGTACTTCCCGCCCCTCCTGTGGCTGGGCCTGCACCTCGCCTCACTTCACCTACCCCCCCAAGCGAGTCTAAACCCCAATACAAGCGGGGATTCTCATCCTGATGTGGCTACTAGACTGGCCAGTGTTGAAAAATTGCTTGCTAGTACTCTAGCGCGCAAGGCCACCGCAAAAAAGCGGCACATAATCCCTGACTCTGCTCCTTTCCCTACGGAGTCTGATGAGTATACGCATCTATATGACCATGCCCTTTCGGACGAAGGGGAGCTGCTCTCTGACTCAGAGTCATCTGATGAGAAGTCTAGGGGTCATGACGATTTTGGTTCTGATCACTGGACCCCGGATGATAGTGATAAACTACTGCTTCAGATATTTGAGGTTTTGTCCATCTCTCCCCCTGTTGCGGCTCCCAGGCAAAGGGGTGAGCTATTTCATACTGCTAAGGCTCGATTGGAATTTCCTGAGCAAACCCATTTCAATAACCTCGTGCTTAAGGAGTGGGAACATCTCAGTAAACTTCCCGGGATCCCTAAGAGTCTGGACAGGAAGTATCCATTTCCTGCTGATATGGTCAAGTGCTGGTCATCGCCCCCCGAGGTCGATGATCCTATTCTAGGGCTGTCTAACACCTCTATTATGCACTCCCCCGACACTACTACGCTGCGGGATTCTGAGGACCGGCGCATTGACCAATTGGCGTGCCATGGCTTTGCGTTTGGAGAGACGGCGCTGCGCCCGGTCTGCGCTCTGGCCATTACAGCCGTGGCGCTCAGGGCCATGGTCACTTGACGGCCCAGACGAGTTGCCTACTGATATTATTAATGCACTGTCTAACTGTGATGTATTTGTGAACTTTATCCTGTCTGCATCGGATGATGCTATTAGGCTGTGTGCCAGATCTTCCGCCTTGGCGGTGGCTATACGCCGCACGGTATGGCTGCGCCAGTGGGCGGCCGACAATGCTGCTAAGAAAGCTCTTACTGGGCTCCCATTTAAGGGACTACGCCTGTTTGGGGACCGCCTAGACCTCTTTGCTAAAGGAGGTAAGTTACCACAGCGCAGACGGCAGCCTCGGCCCTTTCGCAGCCAAGGTCCCCTTTCAGCCCCCTACAGAGGCGCTAAGCAGGGAAAAGGGGTGTCCTTCACGGGGGCTTGCGCAGACTCCTGGCATAGGAGCAGGGGGCGTCGTCCTGGCTCCTCCTGCGGGACCAAACCCAAAGCCCCTCCCAAGACCCCTCAAGCATGATGGGGCGCCCTCGCCCGCCAGGGTGGGGGGACGGCTACAGCACTTCGCGCACGTCTGGAGGCGCCAAGTCTCAGACCGGTGGATTCAGGAGGTAGTTACCTCTGGCTACAAGATAGAGTTTGCTGTGCGGCCCCCCTCAAGATTCATCAGGTCCCGGATCCCCCAGGACCCGGTATCAGCTCAGGTCCTGATGCAGGCAGTACAAGACCTTCTGGATCTGGGAGTTATTTGCAAGGTTCCCTTGAGAGAATTGAGAGAAGGGTTCTACTCCAACCTTTTCACAGTACCCAAAAGAGATGGGTCAGTCAGGCCCATTCTGGATTTGAAGATCCTCAACAAATTTGTCAAGAGCAAGCGCTTTCGCATGGAAACCCTGCGCTCGGCCGTTGGCTCTCTGCGCCCAGGGGGTTTTATGACGTCTGTGGACATCAAAGATGCTTACCTTCACATCCCTGTGTTTCCGGGACATCAAAGGTTTCTAAGATTCGAGTTGAAAGATCAACATTACCAATTTGTGGCTCTACTGTTTGGCCTCACTTCAGCTCCCAGAGTGTTCACCAAGGTATTGGCGGGGGTGATGTCCTTGATAAGGTCAGGGGGCATTCAAGTGCTGCCCTACCTGGACGACATCCTCATCGCCTCATGGCCTCTACAGCAGGCAGAGCTGGACACTCAGCTGGTGGTGTGCACCTTGGAGTCCTTCGGCTGGGTGATCAATCATCCCAAGTCCTCTCTGCCCCCTTCACCGGTGACCCCATTCCTGGGGATGATTCTGGATACGGTTCAGTCACGAATATTCTTTCCCCAACAGAAGGTGGAAGCTGTGACTGCGCAGGTGCGGTCCCTGCTCTCGAGCCCCCAGCTCTCCCTCAGACAGGGAATGCAGCTGGTGGGCCTGATGGTGGCGAGCTTCGAGGCGGTGCCCTTTGCTCAGTTCCATTCGAGGCCTCTGCAGCTTCACCTCCTATCATTATGGGACAAGGACCCCGCGTCCTTGGACGGGGTTTGTGTGCTTCCCCCACAGAAGGTCCCTCTCGTGGTGGCTAGACCACAAGAACTTGCTAAAGGGCAGGTCCTTTCTATCCCCCTCCTGGGAGACGGTCACCACGGATGCCAGTCTGTCAGGTTGGGGGGGATTCTGGAAGTCCCTGAAGTTCCAGGGGAGGTGGGGCCCTCAGGAGGCCCATTTACCCATCAACATTCTGGACCTACGGGCGGTCAGGTTGGTTTTGGAGCAGTTGACGGATCACCTGCAGGGACTGTCTGTGCAGGTGCGCTCAGACAACAGGACGGCGGTTGCCTACAACAACCATCAGGGAGGGACCCGGAGCAAGGGTGCCCTCCAGGAAGTGTCGCGGATTCTGACATGGGCGGAGGCCAATGTTCAATGCATCTCGGCTGCATCTCGGGGAGAGAATCTTCTAGCAGACTCTCTGAGCAGGGGGACTTCCTGTCAGGGGGAGTGGTCCCTCTGCAAAAGGGTATTCCAGTCCCTGTGTTACCGGTGGGGCCTACCGGATGTGGATCTGTTTGCATCCCGTCACAATCACAAGCTCCCGGCCTTTGTCTCCCTGTCTCAGGATCCTCTGTCAATGTCATGGAAGAAATTTCGGCTCCTGTATGTCTTTCCCCTGTTCCCCTTGCTGGGCAGGGTTCTACGCAAGATCGCCCTGGAAAGGGTGCCAGTGATTCTGGTGGCCCCGAGGTGGCCAAGAAGAGTGTGGTTCGCAGACGTGGTACAAATGGCAGTAGATCAGTACGTCCTGCCAGAGGAGCCAGATCTGCTCACTCAGGGCTCCTTACGCCATCCCAGTTTACAAACTCTGGCTTTGACGGCCTGGCTGCTGAAACCTCCATCTTGATGGAGAAAGGCTTGTCTGCCTCAGTGGTGGATACCATGGTACAGGCTAGGAAGAAAACTTCTTCTGCCATCTATTATAGGGTATGGCGTTCCTACATTGACTGGTGTGAGTCTAGGTCTCTTCCCTGCAGGGAATTCTTAATCCCTAGAATTCTGGAGTTTTTACAACATGGATTGGAGTTGGGTTTAAAACTCAGTACTCTGAAGGGTCAGGTTTCTGCCCTATCTGTCTTCTTTCAGAAGTCTTTTGCTCAACATCCCTTGGTTAAAACCTTCTTTCAGGGGGTCACTCACGTGCGTCCCCCACGTAAGCCTACGGTTCCTGGTTTGGGACTTGAACTTGGTTTTGTCTGCCTTACAGGGTGCTCCCTTTGAGCCTATTCAGGATGCTGCTCTGGCTGTACTTACCCTCAAAGTTGTTTTTCTGGTGGCTATTACTTCGGTCAGACGTGTGTCTGAGCTGGCGGCTCTGTCTATTCAGCCCCCATACTACGAGAGACACCAGGACAAGGTGGTGTTCCGCTTTAAGCCAGATTTTCTGCCAAAGGTGGTGTCTGCTTTTCATTTGAATCAGGATATTGTTCTTCCTTCATTGTGTCCTAACCCTAGCAACGCTAAGGAAAGGGTTTTGCATTCATTGGATGTGGTCAGGTGTCTGAAGTATTACCTGATAGTCACTGCGGCTTTCAGGAAGACTGATGCTCTTTTTGTGGTCCCTTCTGGTCCTAGGAAGGGTCTGGCTCCTACCAAGTCTACTATTAGCAAATGGATTCATCAGGCTGTGATTCAGGCCTATTCTGCTAAGGGGAAGAATCCTCCCTTCCGCCTTACTGCTCATTCTACTCGTGCTATTGGTGCCTCTTGGGCCTTCCAGCACCAGGCTTCTGTTGAACAAGTTTGCAAGGCCGCTACTTGGTCTTCGGTTCATACCTTTTCAAAGTTTTACAGGGCCTCAGCTGATGCTGTTTTTGGCCGCAAGGTTTTGCAGGCGGCAGTGGTTTAAACTGCCTGATGTCACCTTTTGTTGGGGGATCCCACCCTACTTTATGGACACTGCTATTGGATGTCCCAAGTGTAAGTATTATATCTGGAGCAGGACGTACTGTATACTAAGAATAATACAATTCTGTGAAATACTCACCTGTAGAATTGATATTATTTGTATACAGTACGTCCTGCTCCATCCCACCCTGTTTTTGCATTATTCTGGATCCCCTTTATGGTGATTGTTATCATTGTTATCATTACCAGTTGTTCTGGGTGGTTAATTCTCCCGGCTTCTTGTTCACTGCTTTTCAATGCTGGGGATTTGTTGGAGGTCCCTGGGTATTTGAAGGGCCGGGAGGAGCCTGTTTTTCCATGTCTCTGCAGTGCAGCGCCATCTGGCGGAGGATAACCCAAGTGTAAGTATTATATCTGGAGCAGGGGGCGTACTGTATACAAATAATATCAATTCTACAGGTGAGTATTTTACAGAATTGTATTTTTTTCTTATTTTTTTGCACATATATCACCCCAAAATATTGAGAATACACTACAAAAAAAAGTTAAAGCCCAGACTCTGCTAACAAACCAATATATAATGTTCCTGGAAAATCCCTTCAAAAATCGCAGCTGAACATGTATAGTGCAAAATAGTGGAAAATGGTCTGGCAACAGAGGGTGACAAAATCTCTAGGTAGGCTGGCAGTTAAAGTGGACCTCAACTCCCATGACAACTTTGTGCCAGAAGTGGCATCTTTGGCTTTCCTCTGGCAGATGCACACACCTGCGCCAGGCATTTCTGATTGGTTGTCATGAGTACGCACAGCCAAAGGGGAGCAGCCAGAGCATGATGGAGAGGATGTGCATGTGCCTTGGGATCACCAGCAAGGTAATAATTATAAATATCCCATGGGGTATTTCAGTGGAGCATCCTAAATCAGGATGCCTCACTGGGGAGTAACAATCACCCGGATAGTGAAAAACCTATCCTCTGCCCTCCCCACCTGTGAGGCCTGTGTTGCAAAGATACCTACCTTTTTCTTCTGGTACTTTTTTGAAAGGGGGACCTGGAAATGGTTGCACACTGTTTTAGGTTTATTTACAGTTACCTGTATTGTGGGTCCCCCCATTAGTTCTCACCATCACTTCTTGATCTGTGTTCTCAGTCTCCCAGTCTTCTCTGCTTCTAACTGCCCCTGTCTGTCCTTCCAGTTCTTGCCACATTCTATGCTGCTGTGGATGGGGCATTGCTACTTCTAAGCCTTCTGCTAGGTTAAGTCAGAGGCACGGGTCAGTGGTTAGAGAGAGGAGTTAGGTGAGTGGTGGAGGACAGTGGCAGGGGGTGTAGGGGTTAGGGGAGTGGTAAAGGACAGCAGCAGGGGATAGAGGGGTTAGGTGATCATTCGAGGACAGCGGCAGGGGGTGAAGGGGTAAGGTGAGCAGTAGAGGACAGTGGCAGAGGTGGAGCGGTTAGGTGAGCGGTAGTACACACTCTCAATCGATTGCCCTGTTGTTTCTTACTTGATAGGCGGTCCTATGGCACATGCCCTGGCTCCCACCAATTTCTGCAGCTGTATTTTCATCCTAGCTGTGTCTGCATAAGAGTGGGTAGGAACTAAATTAAGATTTAACTGCGCTGATTGGCAGAGAGGGTTTCACAAGACAGGGCATCCCAAAGCAGCTTGCTCCGCTGAAGTGGAATAGCCAGCCCTTGCATATTTTAGATGCAAACAAACTCTGCCCTATCCATCCCCCATTCTTCCAGCTCTGCCTCTATCCATCCCCTATTCTCCCAGCTCTGCCCCTATCCACCCCCTATTCTCCCAGATCTGCCCCCATCCACCCCCTATTCTCCCAGCTCTGCCCCTATCCACCCCCTATTCTCCCAGCTCTGCCCCCATCCACCCCCAATTCTTCCAGCTCTGCCCTCCCATCCACCCCCCCATTCTACCAACGAAGCTCCGATCCCCTTTATTCCCAGCTCTGCCCTCATTCATCCCTCTTATTCCCAGCTCTGCCCACATTCATCCCTCTTATTCCCAGCTCTGCCCTATCCATTCTTCCTATCCCCAGCTCTGCCCCCATTCATCTCTATTATTTCCAGCTCTGCCCTATCCATTCTTCTTATTCCTAGGTCTGGCCCCATCCATCCCTCTAACTTCCAGCTCTGCCCTCATTCTGAGCTCTTCCCCATCCATCTATCTTATTCTCTGCTATATCCCAGCCATATTTTATCCCTCACTGTCCAATATAAATAATGCTATGGGGGAGGAGCAGCCCTGCTCATGGAATATATGAATATATAGCACTGATTTCAAATACAACCCCCTCCCCCCCCCTACATATAATGTATCTTTAATTTTGTTACATACACTCCTGCCTTTATAAGATTCTATCTCTTCGAAAGTGTCACAGGAGATACAAAAAGTTAAAACACTTCCCTGCCTCTCTGGGGTGGGGGGCTGCCAAAATATGTTACCATGCATAGCTTACTACACTACCCAATATGTTACTGCACAGTAAACTACAATCGCGTATATGTCTCCACATAGAACAGTACACCTCATATATGTCACCATACAGCAAACTGCACTCTCCCATTTGTCAGCACACATTGTATTTTATCCCCCTATACGTCACCATATAGCATGCTGCATTCCCCCATCACCATACAGCGTATTACAGTTTATTACATTGTCTCAATATATACAGCATACACTTCCCTATATGTCACCACACAGTACACCACACTCCCTATATGTCACCAGTATAGTACACCCATATGTCTCCACACCGCATACTACACTCCCCATCTGCATATTTCACCTTACAGTGTACTAAACTCCCCAATATGTCACCAGACAGCATACTTACTACCTGTACATCCCTTATGTCACCACACAGCGTACTATAATCCCTATGTCACCACCCAGCATACTACATCCATTATACAGTATTTCCCCGCACAGCATACTGTACTTTCCTATATGTCGCTGCACACTGTTCTACACACCCTAATATTTCACTATATAGTGTTCTGCACTCAACTAATATGTTACCACACAGTATATTCAGGGCCAGATTAGGAGTGGTGGTGGCCCCTGGACCGAAAGTCTGGTGGGGGCCCCCATACTTTGATTTTTCCTTCAATGTGTATGTCCAGTCAAAACAACCCTTTATCCCGTGGCAGACAGACAAAGGGTGCACAGAGCTGCATCCTCCACTCAAGATGCATGCCTGTTCAAGTGGATATCAAGGTGGGCATCTTGAAGTAGTCCATGTATGTTAGTAGTTTCAGCCTGGCACATTTTTGGTACTAGTGGTGGAGACCCTCTTGTAGAGGAGCGGCCCCTAGGGGAAGTACCTCAGGCCTTATACTCCCTATATGTCACCACACAATGTAATTCACCAACTACATTTCACCACAGCATACGACACCCCCTATATGTCACCACAAAGAATACTACATTCCTGTATATGTTACCACATAACACCCCCCTATATGTCACCTCACAGTGTACCATACTCCTCTGTGTCTCCACTCTGGAGCCATAATGGGGCTGCTTAAATGATTCATTAAACAGGCTGCTCAGCCAATCAGCGCGCTCGTTCTCGCCCAAGTCTGCGTCGTGGGAGAGACAGGAGGGTGAGTGACCTAGACTCAATACAGGACACCCCCACTGAAAGGAACAACCCCCTGAAAAGTGAAAATCAGGTGTATTGTTCCTCTTTAAAAAAGCTTGCCGGCAGCTTTTATAGACACCATACCTGGGAGTAGTATTAGAGGCGGCACTGCACAGTGGAGCATGGCGTATCAACGCTTCACTTGGGGTGCCACACAAGATGGACGGCCAGTGTCAGGAGCCATGAGGTGACCAGGCTTGGAGGGCTGCATCTGGCTCCTGCGCCTTGAGTTTGACATATCATACTGCCCAGGCCACAGTTTCAGGAATTTCAGTTTTTAATGACCAGGTGACACTCCAGGTTATACTGTACAGGTGACATCCCAGATCATAGTGCTCAGGTTATACTGTACAAGTGACACTCCAGATCATATGTTCCAGGTTATAATGTACACGTGACACTCCAGATCATGGTGCTCAGATTATGCTGTACAGGTGACACTCCAGATCATATGTCCCAGGTTATAATGTACAGGTGACACTCCAGATCATAGTGCTCAGGTTATGCTGTATAGATGACACTCCAGATCATATGTCCCAGGTTATAATGTACAGGTGACACTCCAGATCATGGTGCTCAGATTATGCTGTACAGATGACACTCCAGATCATATGTCCCAGGTTATAATGTACAGGTGACACTCCAGATCATAGTGCTCAGATTATGCTGTACAGATGACACTCCATATCATATGTCCCAGGTTATAATGTACAGGTGACACTCCAGATCATAGTGCTCAGGTTATGCTGTACAGATGACGCTCCAGATCATAGTGCTCAGGTTATGCTGTACAGGGGACACTCCAGATCATATGTTCCAGGTTATAATGTACAGGTGACACTCCAGATCATAGTGCTCAGGTTATACTGTACAGGTGACACTCCAGATCATATGTTCCAGGTTATAATGTACAGGTGACACTCCAGATCATAGTGCTCAGATTATGCTGTACAGGTGACACTCCAGATCATATGTCCCAGGTTATAATTTACAGGTGACACTCCAGATCATAGTGCTCAGATTATGCTGTACAGATGACACTCCAGATCATATGTCCCAGGTTATAATGTACAGGTGACACTCCAGATCATAGTGCTCAGATTATGCTGTACAGATGACACTCCATATCATATGTCCCAGGTTATAATGTACAGGTGACACTCCAGATCATAGTGCTCAGGTTATGCTGTACAGATGACGCTCCAGATCATAGTGCTCAGGTTATGCTGTACAGGGGACACTCCAGATCATATGTTCCAGGTTATAATGTACAGGTGACACTCCAGATCATAGTGCTCAGGTTATACTGTACAGGTGACACTCCAGATCATATGTTCCAGGTTATAATGTACAGGTGACACTCCAGATCATAGTGCTCAGATTATGCTGTACAGGTGACACTCCAGATCATATGTCCCAGGTTATAATTTACAGGTGACACTCCAGATCATAGTGCTCAGATTATGCTGTACAGATGACACTCCAGATCATATGTCCCAGGTTATAATGTACAGGTGACACTCCAGATCATAGTGCTCAGGTTATGCTGTATAGATGACGCTCCAGATCATATGTCCCAGGTTATAATTTACAGGTGACACTCCAGATCATAGTGCTCAGATTATGCTGTACAGATGACACTCCAGATCATATCTCCCAGGTTATAATTTACAGGTGACACTCCAGATCATAGTGCTCAGATTATGCTGTACAGATGACACTCCAGATCATATGTCCCAGGTTATAATGTACAGGTGACACTCCAGATCATAGTGCTCAGGTTATGCTGTACAGATGACACTCCAGATCATAGTGCTCAGGTTATACTGTACAGGTGACACTCCAGATCATAGTGCTCAGGTTATACTGTACAGGTGACACTCCAGATCATATGTCCCAGGTTATAATGTACAGGTAACACTCCAGATCATAGTGCTCAGATTATGCTGTACAGATGACACTCCAGATCATATGTCCCAGGTTATAATGTACAGGTGACACTCCAGATCATAGTGCTCAGGCTATGCTGTACAGATGACACTCCAGATCATAGTGCTCAGATTATGCTGTACAGATGACACTCCAGATCATAGTGCTCAGATTATGCTGTACAGATGACACTCCAGATCATAGTGCTCAGGTTATAATGTACAGATGACACTCCAGATCATATGTCCCAGGTTATAATGTACAGATGACACTCCAGATCATATGTCCCAGGTTATAATGTACAGGTGACACTCCAGATCATAGTGCTCAGGTTATGCTGTACAGATGACACTCCAGATCATAGTGCTCAGGTTATACTGTACAGGCGACACTCCAGATCATATGTCCCAGGTTATAATGTACAGGTGACACTCCAGATCATAGTGCTCAGATTATGCTGTGCAGATGACACTCCAGATCATATGTCCCAGGTTATAATGTACAGGTGACACTCCAGATCATAGTGCTCAGGTTATGCTGTACAGATGACACTCCAGATCATAGTGCTCAGGTTATACTGTACAGGCGACACTCCAGATCATATGTCCCAGGTTATAATGTACAGGTGACACTCCAGATCATAGTGCTCAGATTATGCTGTACAGATGACACTCCAGATCATATGTCCCAGGTTATAATGTACAGGTAACACTCCAGATCATAGTGCTCAGATTATGCTGTACAGATGACACTCCAGATCATATGTCCCAGGTTATAATGTACAGGTGACACTCCAGATCATAGTGCTCAGGTTATGCTGTACAGATGACACTCCAGATCATAGTGATCAGGTTATACTGTACAGTTGACACTCCAGATCATATGTCCCAGGTTATAATGTACAGGTGACACTCCAGATCATAGTGCTCAGATTATGCTGTACAGATGACACTCCAGATCATATGTCCCAGGTTATAATGTACAGGTGACACTCCAGATCATAGTGCTCAGGTTATACTGTACAGGTGACACTCCAGATCATATGTTCCAGGTTATAATGTACAGGTGACACTCCAGATCATAGTGCTCAGATTATGCTGTACAGATGACACTCCAGATCATATGTTCCGGGTTATAATGTACAGGTGACACTCCAGATCATAGTGCTCAGATTATGCTGTACAGATGACACTCCAGATCATATGTCCCAGGTTATACTGTACAGATGACACTCCAGATCATATGTCCCAGGTTATAATGTACAGGTGACACTCCAGATCATAGTGCTCAGATTATGCTGTACAGATGACACTCCAGATCATATGTTCCAGGTTATAATGTACAGGTGACACTCCAGATCATAGTGCTCAGATTATGCTGTACAGATGACACTCCAGATCATATGTTCCAGGTTATAATGTACAGGTGACACTCCAGATCATAGTGCTCAGATTATGCTGTACAGATGACACTCCAGATCATATGTCCCAGGTTATAATGTACAGGTGACACTCCAGATCATAGTGCTCAGATTATGCTGTACAGATGACACTCCAGATCATAGTGCTCAGGTTATACTGTACAGATGACACTCCAGATCATATGTTCCAGGTTATAATGTACAGGTGACACTCCAGATCATAGTGCTCAGGTTATACTGTACAGATGACACTCCAGATCATATGTTCCAGGTTATAATGTACAGGTGACACTCCAGATCATAGTGCTCAGATTATGCTGTACAGATGACACTCCAGATCATATGTCCCAGGTTATAATGTACAGGTGACACTCCAGATCATAGTGCTCAGATTATGCTGTACAGATGACACTCCAGATCATATGTCCCAGGTTATATTGTGCAGGTGACATTCTAGATCATACTTGCCAGACCGCATTATACGAGTGACACTTCAGCTTATAGTGAACAGATGACACCCCAGATCATACCACCAGGTTATATTGTAAATGTGACAATCTAGGTCATACTGCCCAGGTGACACTTCAGATTTTAGTAACCAGATGACACTATAAATCATACCAACCAGGTTATACTGTACATGTGACCTTCTAGTTCATACTGCTCGGGTGACATTATACAGGTGACACTTCAGATTTTAGTGACCAGATGACACTCCAGATCATATTGCCCATTTAACACTGTGCCGGTGACACCCCAGGTCATAATGTTCAGGTTCCACTGTACAGGTGACACTGTAGATCATACTACCCAAGTTATATTGTACAGGTGACACTTTAGATCATACTGGCCAGGTTATATTGTACAGGTGACACTCCAGGATATACTGCCCAGGTAACCCTGACTGGTCACACTCCAGAGCATTATACAGGTGACACTCCAGATCATACTGCCAGATGACATTGTACAGGTGGCATGCCAGGTTAAACTGCCCAGGTAAGGCTGTACAGGTGGCATTCCACATCATACTTCCCAGGTTATAATTGTACAGGTGATACTCCAGATCATACTACCAAGGTTATACTGTAAAGGTGATTTAGTTACATAGTTAATACAGTTGAAAAAAGACATATGTCCATCAACTTCAACCATGGGCAGCTGGGAAGAGTTTTTTTTACTGTTAACAACTAATAGTAACTGTTAATGTTACTTTCTGCTAGAAAAGCATCGAATCCTTTTTTGATTGTCGCCTCCGGAGACTGAATCTTTTCTTCTCCAGATGGAGGGAGTACCCCCTTGTCTTTAGAGAGGATTTTAGTTGAAATAATCTTTCCCGTAATCTTTCTTCATAACTAAGATCCTTCATTCCCCTTATCAGTTTGGTGACTCTCCCTGGACCCTTTCCATAGTCAGAGCGTCCTTTCTGTGAACTGGTGCCCAGATCTGGATGGCATATTCCAGATGTGGGCACACCAGTGCCTTGTAGAGAGGCAAAATTATATCCCTATCCCATGATTCCATGCCTCTTTTAATGCATTATAATATCTTGGTCATCTTAGAAACAGCTGCTTGGCATTGCGTACTGTTATTTAGTCTATGGTCTATCAGTACCCCCAGATCCTTCTCAACTAGTGACTCTCCCAGTTTTACTCCCCTGATGACATATTTGGCCTTCAGGTTATTAGACCCCAAGTGCATTACTTTTTCATTGAACTTATTTTGCAAAGTGGATGCCCAGACATTCAAAGTGTCCAAATGAGCCTGAAGCTTGTGAACATCTTCAATAGACTGCACTGTGCTACATATCTTTGTGTCATCCACAAAAATAGAGAAAGTGCACTTAATGCCATCTTCTATATCACTGTTTCTCAACCTGCGGTACATGGACCCCAGGGGGTACCCGGTAGTATTTAAGAGAACAACTGGGGTTGTCTGACTGGTGTGGTATATTAGTTTAACAGAGCAACCTTATCCCTTCCTGGCTTAAAAATGCTAAGATGTCTGTGGCCTACTTGTTTTGTTGCTATTTATAATGAATCACCCCCGTGGGGGTACTTGGTTGGAACTTCTTGTCAACAGGTGGTACTTGTCGTAAAAAAAGGTTGAGAACCACTGTTCTATATCATTTATAAACAAGTTGAATATTAGTGGGCCGAGCACTGAACCCTGTGGTACACCAGCTTACAAGCGGTGACCATTCAGAGTAGGTATCATTAAAGTGGACCAAAACCCAGGATTTTGACTATCATGAGTTTTGGTCCTTTCTCGATCGGGGTACACCGCTGTGTGAAACCCCCCTGATCGCCGAAGCGAACTCACGTCTTTCCGGTCCTACAGCGCATCCGCTCGGAGCCGCTGATGTCACGGCATCTAAGCCTCCGTTTAAAGCCAGCGGCTCCAAGCTTGCTGGCGGCCGGATACCCCGCTTCCCTCTAACAGGGAGAGTGCCTTAATTACCCGAAGACTTAAAACTCTTTTTAATAAAGGGGAACCAAAATCTCTTGGTACTATACCAGCTGTTAGTAAGTCTTTAAAGATTAGGGTGATGAAATAACTCTGGTTGAAGTCCATCTGGTCCTGGTCTTATTCACATTTACATTATTTAGTCTTTCTTGGATGATATCCATGTTTAGCCAGTTAAGAATTATGCTTGGGGTATTGTTTGCAGTGGTATCGCCTCAGTTGATACCTTGTACTTCATTTGTGTACAAAGAGCTAAAGAACCCATTTAGCAGCCCTACCTTTTACTGATCCCTGTTACCAGTAATTAGGGAACCTACCTGTTCCTACCTGTTCTGATTTTGTTATCTTTGATTTTATATTTTTAAAGAAACAATTAGGGTTTGTTTTGCGTTCTTTGGCCACCTCTTCATTTTGTGCTTTTGCCAGCTGTATTAATTGTGTACATGATTTATTTACTGCTTTATATTATTCAAAGGTTACTGCTGAGAGATCTGATTTGTAATTTTGAAATGTCCTTTTCTTGTTTGTTATTGCCCGTTTAACTGCAGGTGTCAGCCAGGAGGGATTTATTTTGATTCACTTATACTTGTTATCTATTGGAATACATTTTGGAATGTTGGTACAGTTGATTTAAAGCACTCTCATTTGGAATCGGTATCCGTATTTCTTAACTAAGCTCCCAGTCTATGTCCTGGAGTGCAGCCTTGAACCTGGGGAAGTGATACTCCAAATCATACTGTCCAGGTTATATAATGCAGGTGACACCCCAGATCATGCTGCCCAGGTAACACTGTGCAGGTGACATTATACAGATGACACTCCAGGATATACTGCCCAGGTTACTCTGTACAGGTGACACTCCAGCTCATAGCTCATACTCTGCCCAGATAACATTATACAGGTGACACTCCAGGATATACCACCTAGGTAACCCTGTACAGGTGACACTCCAGCTCATACTGCCCAGATGACATTATACAGGTGACACTCCAGGATATACCACCTAGGTAACCCTATGCAGGTGACACTCTCGATCATACTGCCCAGGTTATATAATGCAGGTGACACCCCAGATCATGTTGCCCAGGTAACACTGTGCAGGTGGCATTATACAGGTGACACTCCAGGATAAACTGCCCAGGTTACTCTGTACAGGTGACACTCTAGCTTATACTGCCCAGATGACATTATACAGGTGACACTCCAGGATATACTGCCCAGGTTACTCTGTAAAGGTGACACTCCAGCTCATACTGCCCAGATGACATTATACAGGTGACACTCCAGGATATACCACCTAGGTAACCCTATGCAGGTGACACTCTCGATCATACTGCCCAGGTTATATAATGCAGGTGACACCCCAGATCATGTTGCCCAGGTAACACTGTGCAGGTGGCATTATACAGGTGACACTCCAGGATAAACTGCCCAGGTTACTCTGTACAGGTGACACTCTAGCTTATACTGCCCAGATGACATTATACAGGTGACACTCCAGGATATACTGCCCAGGTTACTCTGTAAAGGTGACACTCTAGCTTATACTGCCCAGATGACATTATACAGGTGACACTCCAGGATATACTGCCCAGGTTACTCTGTAAAGGTGACACTCCAGCTCATACTGCCCAGATGACATTATACAGGTGACACTCCAGGATATACTGCCCAGGTTACTCTGTAAAGGTGACACTCCAGCTCATACTGCCCAGATGACATTATACAGGTGACACTCCAGGATATACCACCTAGGTAACACTGTACATGTGACACTCCATAACACAATGCCCATATGGCACTCCAGTATGTCATGCCGGTCAGGTTAAATTGAACAAGTGACAATTCTGATGATAGTGCCCAGGTAACATTAGACAGGTGACACTCCAGATCATGCTGCCCAGGTTACACTGTAGAGGTGACACGGTACAGGTGACTGAAAATACTGACCAGGTAACATTGCACAGCTGAAATTCTATATCATACTGCCCAGGTGACACCCAGATCATGCTGTCCAGGTAACACTGTAGAGGTGACACAGTACAGGTGAAAATACTGCCCAGGTGATATTATACAGGTGACACTCCAGAACATTATACTGCCCAGATTACATTGTACAACTGACAATCTAGATCATACTCCCGTGGTGACACTTTAGATTCTGGGGCACAAGAAACATTGTACAGGTGAGGCTGTTCAGGTAATGCCCCCACTGCTCAGGTGACTAGGGTTAGCAGAGGATACGATGCAGGTGCCACTGTAGGGATCAGGCTGTGCAGGTGCCACCTCCTTAGTCTGGTGTGTTGGCCAGCTGATGTGCTGTTGTCAGTAGTGGGTTTGCTGGTCTCTTCGCCTCACCTGCGTGTTTTCTTCCTTGCGGGGGAGTGTGCTCCCTCTGCCATCCCTCACGCAATGAAAGATTGATGGGCAGTGTAAACTTGCCCGCGTAATTCAGGCACATCTAAGCTGTCGGGCGGATGTCTGCTCATCAATATACATGAGCAGCTCATCTAGCGGCTGTGGGGGCTGCGGGCAGCGAGCGGCGGGCTGTCATACAGGACAATGGCTGGGGGGAGAGCTGGCTAGAATCTTCGTCTCACTTTCCTTGCCTTTGTGTTTTCCTGCAGAGACATGAAGATGCGTGCGGCCGCGCTGGACTTCGGGCTGACAGGAGCTTCTAAATGGAGGCAAGCTGTTTTGCAGCCTTGAAAGAGGTTTAAAGCCCCCGTGTACCGGCCAGGAAGCCTGTCCCCTCCCAGGACCAACGCCAGCTCGGGCATCGCACCGGATCACGCAATTTCATGCCGGCTGGTCCTTCGCTAGAGCTCGTGAGCGGCGGCGGCAGCAGCGTCCAGCTTCCAGCGTTTCTGGGGATCCTTTGAGTCTATACGAGGTGCAGCCATGGGGGACGTGAGCAATAGTGACTTCTACTCCAAGAACCAAAGAAATGAGGTCAACCATGCCGCTGAATTCGGATGCAGCCTCGACGAACTGCGCTCCCTCATGGAGCTGCGGGGGACAGAAGCTGTGGTTAAAATTAAGGAATGTTATGGAGACACTGATGGCCTGTGCAGGCGCCTCAAGACCTCTCCAACTGAAGGTAGGTACTGTCTTTCCTATTGCATGGCCTGGGGTTTGTAGATGTGGGCATTCAGGTGCTTCATGTGATAAGCGGTCAGTGGCTTCATATGATGGAAGGTCAGGGGCTTCATGTGATAAGCGGTCAGTGGCTTCCTATAATGGGAGGTCAGGGGCTTCATATGATTAGAGGTCAGGAGCTTCCTATAATGGAAGGTCAGGGGCTTCATGTGAAAAGTGGTCAGTGGCTTCCTATGATAGGAGGTCAGGGACTTCATGTGATAAGCGGTCAGTGACTTCCTATAATGGAAGGTCAGAGGCTTCATGTGATAAGCGGTCAGAGGCTTCATGTGATAAGCGGTCAGAGGCTTCATGTGATAAGCGGTCAGAGGCTTCATGTGATAAGCGGTCAGAGGCTTCATGTGATAAGCGGTCAGAGGCTTCATGTGATAAGCGGTCAGTGGCTTCCTATGATGGAAGGTCAGGGGCTTCATGTGATAAGCGGTCAGTGGCTTCCTATGATGGGACGTCAGGGGCTTCATGTGATAAGCGGTCAGTGGCTTCCTATAATGGAAGGTCAGGGGTTTCATGAGATAAGCGGTCAGTGGCTTCCTATGATGGAAGGTCAGAGGCTTCCTATTATGGGACGTCAGGGGCTTCATGTGATAAGCGGTCAGTGGCTTCCTATGATGGGAGGTCAGGTGCTTCATGTGATAAGCGGTCAGTGGCTTCCTATGATGGAAGGTCAGAGGCTTCCTATGATGGGACATCAGGGGCTTCATGTGATAAGCGGTCATTGGCTTCCTATGATGGGAGGTCAGAGGCTTTACATGTTGGGAGGTCAAGGCCTTCCTTTCAATATTCAGGGGCTTCCTATGATCTAAGGTAAGGGTCTTCCTATAATTGGAGGTCAGGGGCTTCCTATGAAGCGTCAGAGGGTCCAGTAATGAGTAGTTGAAGGCTTGATGTAATATTAGAGATGTACAAAAGTCAGAGTCCCCCCCCCCCCCCCCCGAAAAAAAAGACTTAAATCGGAACAGCCCTATAATAATGTTTCTGTATCAAGATAGCGCACCCGCACTATCCTGAAAAAAACACAGCTCACATTTTTTATTATGTTGAAAAATTTTTTTTGCCCACTATTCTCCCAGGGGCCGCCATTATCGGACAAAAAAATGAATTTGTCAATATAATAAAAAAGGTGAGCCATGTTTTTTGCAGCAATCTGAATATCGCGGGTGTGCTATCTTGATACAGAAACTTTATTAATGGGGTGTTCCGGTTTAAGCCTTTAAAGTGGAGCAAAACCCACGGCGATCAGCCCCTTGAATCTATAAGATTCCCGGGCCGATCGATTCCCTCCCCCCCGGGGCATCCAAAATGGGGATGCCCTGCTGTGTGAAACCTACCTGGTCACCCATACACTTACCTTCTCTCCCGGTCCAACGGCGCATGAGCAAGCCGCGGCCGCATCCCTTTAGCAGGGCGCGTGCCCACACCATGAGGGTAGCGGGGGGTGCGCCCGCCATTGCGGTCAGATCCGCTCACATTAGGCGAGCTCCTGGACACAGGGGCTCGAGCAGATCTGAGCACACTCTGGGTGCCCCGGGGGCAAGGACCATAACCCAGCATAGTCAAAACCCTGGGTTTTGGTCCACTTTGAGCGGAAAGCAACAAGCGGATTATCTCCCAAGCGAGCGGCACTCTCCCACTGGCTCTGACAGTGCTGGCCCGTTGAGAGGGCGTGTTCACCAGGACCACACCTCTTACATCTGGGCATGCGTAATCAGCTCTACCAGAGCCAGCAGGAGCACGTTGTGCTGTGCCGCTTGCTCAGGTGCTCTATCCCGATACAGAAACTTTACTACTGGACTACCTGCAATGAAGCCTTGGTTTGTGAGTAGACCAATTAGTCAGAGAGACTGTGGTCTGACTGGGGTACTAGGCAGTGTTGGTGCACTGTGAAGCCATGTGTTGGTGGAGCCAGGTGAAGTCCATTTCCCTGGGTGTTTGAGTCCCCCGAACAGTGGAACAATGCACTGGCATCTTTGTTCCACCCTGCAAGGTGGGGGGAGGTAGCTGGCATTGGGCCCCTCTCTTCCATGGGCCTCTCCTGTCTATGGTATGTAGGCCCATGAAGGTGTGTCACAGGCTTCTGTCTATGGTATGTAGGCTTCCTTTGATGGGAGGTCAGGGGCTTCTATTAATGGAATTTGAGAGGATTCCTATAATGGAGACCAGGGGTTACCTATGGTGGAATGTCAGAGACTTTCTAAGACACTTTATAAGACTCTATAAGACACTTTATCCTGGGATCACTCTCCTCCATCCAAACCCCATCCTAACCCCCGAATAGGCATCTGAACTATCCTAGGATCAAGCCACTCCCTCCACACCCCCTAATAGGTATCCTATTTATCCTGGGATCACTCTTCACCTTCTCCACACCCTAACAGAGATCAAATCTATCCTGAGATTACCCTCCTCCTTCCCCACTCCATAATAGGTATCATATGTATCCCAGGTTTATCCCAGGCTTTTTCACACATCTTCTTCTCCACCCCATAATAGGTGTCAGATATACCCAAAATCACCCCTTTCTTTCCCCACCCTTTAATATGGTGAGATTTATCTTAGGACCCTTCCTCCTTCCCCACCCCCAAAATTGGAATATGATTTATCTTAGAATCACTGCCCCACTTGCTAATAGGAATAGATGTTATCTCTGGATCACACTCCTACTTCTTCTCCCCTAATAGGGATCAGATCTATCCCAGAAGCATCCTCCTACTTTCTCATCCCTTAATAGGGATCAAATGTATCCCGGGAACACTCTCCTTCTTCCCCACCCCCTAATAGGGATGATATTTATTCCAAGATCACTCTCCTCACCCTCAAATGCAAATGTTAGAGATAAGATGATTGCCTACCTCTTTTCCCTCCCTGTAATAGGCATCATAATTTTCCTTTGATTGCCCCCCTCTTTCCTCATCACCTAATATGGATCAGATCTATACTAGGATCACACTCCTTCTTCTGCACCCTCTAATAGGGATTAGATTTTTAGATTTGAAAGTGGGGAAGGAAGAAGGTAATGCTTTTAGGGGGTGGGAAATAAGTAGGGTTACTTATTTCCCACCCCCTAAAAGCATTACCTTCTTTCTTCCCCGCTTTCAAACAGGGATCTGATTTATCCCAGGATCACCCTCCTCCTTCCTACCCCCCAGTCTTGATCAGATTAATTACGGGATCACCTTCCTACTATTCTAAGTATACAGCACATCCTGTTCCAGAATATTCCTTACACATGGGTAATACATCCACAAGATGGCGCTGGACTGCAGAAAACAGCTTGTGGCTCCTCCCGGGCCCTATATAAGTAGGGATCTCCCACAAATTCCCCAGTTCTTTTCTGCAGTCTGGGCTGCGAAGATAGAAGATAGCTCTCTATGTGGCGCAGGTGAGCGGGGCTTATATGTCTGCGGCCCTGCAAGACTATTCCCACCTGTTCCGTTCCATATTGCTGCCTCCCAGCCTGGGCTGACAAGGTTCGGGTGAAGGTAGGTCAGTAAGCACCAGTTAGGTGCTGAGGAGCTATGCTCCTACCGCAGTCCCTGCTCTGACAGGGTAGGCGGTTTAGGCTGATGGTGAGCCTTTTGGGATGCCCCCCCGCTCCATGGGTTTTTGCCAGGCTCAACCTGTGCAGTTAACCCTTATTCCCATAGGTGTTCCCCTCCACCCTCACTCCTCCTCCCTTCTATTCCTGCCTCGCTCTCCCTCTGGGAGATCTCCGGGGGAGGGGGGGGGGGGGATGACTAGTGGTAAAAAAACTGTATTTTTATGTTTTATCTTTGTACTGTGTTCTGTCACCTTGTATGCCGCCGCCGTGCGCTTGTACAGCGCTCCGCGGACGGCGGCATCATTTACCTCAGAGCTGCCGGGCCGCTATTGGCTGGCCGGATCATGTGGGCGTGTTTCGCGCTCTTCGGGGGAGGCGGGCTCTGTGGATGACGATTTTCACATCACGTCTCCACGGCCCGCCCCTTGAGGTCTGCGGATGCCTTTTTGCCTGTCCTTAGCTGCGTGTGCTGCTGGCTTCCTGCGGTTCGTGAGTAACCCCGGTGGGGTGGTTTTTTTCAGGATATTCCTTTCTGCTGTATTCTTATGGGAATGTTTTGTTATGTCCTTCAGGCGAGTTAAAACTTCGGCACTGTGGTTTCTCCCGGCCATCTCCTCTCACTATCTCCCACTTCCCTAGCGGGTTCTTGGGGCATCCCGGGTAGCTCTTTAGCATTAACCTTTACTGGCCTGTTGTGCCATTCAAATCACCATATGGAGGCTTCTGGGGATAATGGGCCTGGGGTTCCTTCGGGATAAGCCTGGCTATGTGTTGCGTGTGAGGTATTCCCCATAAGTGATGATGTCAGGGTATGTGTATCCTGTGGCCAGCAGGTACTTGGTCTGTCTGCACCCCCTCTGGCCTCACCTACCCCCCCACACTTACATCTGACCCCCACCGAGGGGCATAGCTTCACGGGTGGCCAGCATTGAAAAAAATCTTGCTGGGTCTGCCCCGCGTAAGGCTTCTGCTAAGAAGCGGCATTTATCACCCGCGGTTTCCCTCTTCCCTGTAGAAGATGAGAGCCCTTACTCACTCTCAGGTCCCTACCCCCTTGAGGAGGGGGAATTATTTTCTGATTCTGAATCCTCTGAGGAACAACCTAAAATTTACGGTGGTACTGGGACTCCCTTTGGGGAAGACTCGTGGTCCCCTGATGACACTGACAGATTGCTGAGTCACATTTCTGAAGTGCTTTGTATTTCTCCCCCGGCAGTGGCTCCGCAGCAGCAGGGTGAGCTATTCTAAGTGTGTCATACACTCCACTTCAGTCTTCATGACATCTGGGTAATCTCCAGTAGGGGGCGAACTTCTGCAGAGATGAATATGCAAAAAAGAAAGCCCCTCCCGGTCTGGGACCTCCCACCAATTCCCCAGTTCCTTCTCTGCAGGGAAGGCGACAAGACAGAAGATGAAGACTTCTTTACTTACAGGTAAGCCGGGCTCGCGCCCGGCCTTCTATTGTCCCTATTACTGCCAGGACACATCTAAATTGCCCTATATTGAGCCTCCCAGCTTAGGCTGCGGGTCCTGGTGAAGGTAGGAGCACCCTATGGGTGCAGCAGGAGCACTGCTCCACCGTGAGACCTCACTATGGGGTAGGCGGTTATCCAGGTTTCTTGGTGATCCTGGTGTGGGATGCCCCGTCCCTCTAGGCTTCTGGCCGGCTTCTGGCAGGGTTCCCCCCCTTCCGGGTCCCTTATTCCCCTCCGGGGGGGGGGGGGGTTACCTGGCCTGGCCGATATTTCGTTTTCCCCAGCTTGTGTCCCTGTGTGGTTAGTGTGTTTTTACTGTGTGTGTGTGAGCGGCAGACTGCTTTTACTGGCATACCAGGGACTAGTGGCAGCCTGGGGGCTCCCCCTCAGGCTGCGTTCAGGAAGGTTGCAGGGCGGGGCTCTTGGTGCGGCAGCCATAGCCCCGCCCCCTTCTTTGGCGCGATTGCTGTGCTTGTTTCTAGGGGTCTGCGTTGCTGGGAGGGGGGCGTGGCCTCGGCAAACGCACGTTTTGTGCTGGCCCGCCCTCCCCCTGCTCTCCCTCCTCATGCATGAGGCTTCGTGGGGGCCATCTTCTTGAGCAGGCCGCATAGCAGATCGATTTGGTAAGGGCCCGATGGCAACTTCCTTAGCTTGTGTGTGTGGGGGCTCCTCCTTAGCGGGGGCCCCCACTGGTCTAGAGCATGTGTGTGTGTGTGTGTGTGTGTGTGTGTGTGTGTGTGTGTGTGTGTTATGTACACTGTCTGGCTGGGATATAGTTAATATATATATATATACATGTATATATATATATTGTGTGGCTGCAAGATCAAATGCTGTGGTCTTTTATAATGTCAGGTTATGGCCATTTTTACTCAGCTCTGCACTTATGTTGCCTGTTTTGTGTGTTACAGGTTGCCCTGTACATGGGCATAATTAAGGGGTCCCTCCTGGTCCTGGGGTCCCTAGTGTAAAATTGTCCACCTAAAATCCTCCCACCGGGACTTTCAAGGGGCATCCCGGGTTGCTTATGCGTAATTCCCTGCGGTCTTGCGACTGACCACAAAAATTCACCATATGGAGGCTCCGCAGGATACTGGGCTCGGGATCCCTCTGGGACAATCCGGGCCATGTGTGGGGTATCCCTTAAGGGGGAGAATGTGCTGATCTGTATACCATGCGCACAAAAGGCCATAATGCGGCAGTCTGGTACCCAGCCTTCTGGGTCGGCTCCTCCCGCTTCATCGCCTTCCCCTCCCCACCTTATCCGTACCCCAAGTGACATTGGTACCAGTGGGGAGTCGCTTTCTGATGTTTGGGCTAGGTTGTCCAGCATCGAGTAAATTATTGCTAGCACGGTGGGCAAGAAGGCCCAGGCTAAAAAGAGACATTTGTCGTCGGCCCAGCCATTGTGGGATGTTGACGACGAGTCCGCTGATTTGTCAGATTATTCCCTGTTAGAGGAGGGGGAATTGTATCAGGAAACAGAGGCTATGTTCAGTCCGGGAATTCCAATGTCGGCAGGCGCTGGGGGATGCCGTAGATACGGCCACTGTTTTGTCACATTTATTAGAGGTGTTGGATATTGAACCGCCTGAGGCGCCCCCTCTTAAGAAGAATTTTTGGGGGCCTGCAAGCCCCGTCTGGAATTCCCTACCCAGGGTCATTTTGATGCGCTGATCCTTAGAGAATGGGAGAGGTCCAGTCGGCTTCCTGGTGTGCCTCAGGGATGGGATAAGAAATATCCTTTTCCGGTGGAGGCGGTTAAGCGCTGGTCTTCTCCTCCCGAGGTCGACGCGCCTGTTTTAGGTTTGAACAACTCTTCTGTGCTGAACACCCCTGATGCCACTTCCCTTAAGGATGGCGAGGATAAGAGCCTTGATCAGATGGCGTGCCACGCATTTGCCAACGTGGGCTCGGCCCTGCTGGTGGGTTTGATGGTATCCTCCTTCGAGGCGGTGCCGTTTGCACAGTTTCACATGAGATCTCTTCAACTTCACCTATTGACGTATTGGGACAGGTGCCCTCAGTCATTGGATCAACCTTTCAGGATGTCTCCCAGGGTTCGGCAGTCCTTTCGGTGGTGGCTGAACTCGAACAATCTGGTGAAGGGCAGATCCTTTCTGATACCTTGTTGGGAGACGGTTACCACGGATGCCAGCCTGTCGGGCTGGGGAGGTTATTGGAAGAGTCATCAGTTCAGCGGGGTGTGGGGTCCCCAGGAGGCTCACAACTCCATCAATGTCTTGGAGCTCAGAGCCGTTCGACTAGTTCTGGCTCGGCTGACCCCACATTTACGGGGTCTTCCGGTTCAGGTTCGTTCGGACAACCGAACAGCAGTAGCTTACATAAATCACTAAGGAGGGACTCGCAGCAGGAGTGCCCTCAGGGAAGTCTCTCTGATCCTGCACTGGGCAGAGAGCAATGTTCCTTGCCTTTCAGCAGTCTACATTCCGGGAGTGGAAAACACGGAGGCGGATTCCCTGAGCAGGGGATCCTCTCGCCACGGAGAGTGGTCTCTCAATCCTGAGGTTTTTCTGGATCTTTGCCGCAAGTGGGGGACTCCGGAGGTGGATCTCTTTGCCTCGAGGCACAATCACAAACTTCCGGCCTTTGTGTCTCTTTCTCAGGATCCTCTGTCTCTGGCAGTGGATGCCTTGTCACTGCCTCGAGGCACAATCACAAACTTACGGCCTTTGTGTCTCTTTCTCAGGATCCTCTGTCTCTGGCAGTGGATGCCTTGTCACTGGCTTAAAGGAGTTGGGGTTTCTGTACCTGTTTCCACCCGTCTCCATGCTGGGCAAGGTAGTTCGCAAACTGGTTCTAGAAGGGGCACCAGCGATTCTGGTGGCTCCAAGGTGGCCAAGAAGGGTTTGGTACGCAGACATCGTAAGGATGACCGTAGACCAGTACCGGCTTCCCTTGTTGCCGGACCTGCTATCTCAGGGTCATCTACTTTACCTCAATTTACAAACGCTGTCTTTGACGGCTTGGCTGCTGAAACCTTCATCTTGAAAGAGGAAGGTTTGTCTGAGGCTGTTGTTCAGACCCTGATTAGGGCTAGGAAGCGGTCCTCTTCTGGCATTTACTATAGGACTTGGAGGTCCTATATTGATTGGTGTGAGGCTAGGGCCTTGCCTTGCAGGGTTTTTTCTATACCCAGGATTTTGGAGTTTCTTCAGCATAATCTGGATATTGGGTTCCAGCTTAGTACTTTGAAAGGACAGGTTTCTGCTCTGTCGGTTTTCTTCCAGAGGTCTTTTGCTTTACACCCGCTGGTTAAGACCTTTTTTTCAAGGGGTGGCGCATGTGCGGCCCCCTCGGAAGGCTGTAGTTCCTGTTTGGGATTTGAATTTGGTTCTTTTGGCTCTGCAGGGTGCTCCTTTTGAGCCGCTACAGGATATTGCTCTTTCGGTTCTCTCTTAGAAGGTTGCCTTCTTGGTGGCTATTACCTCTGTTCGGCGTGTCTCTGAGTTGGCGGCCCTGTCGATTCAGGCCCCTTACTTTGAGAGACACCAGGATAAGGTGGTTTTTCTTTTTAAGCCAGATTTCCTTCCTAAGGTGGTGTCTGCTTTCCACCTCAATCATGATATCGTTCTCCCTTCCTTGTGTCCTAAGCAGAACAATGACAAGGAGAGGGTTCTGCACAATTTGGACGTTGTTCGCTGTGTGAAGTACTATTTGGTGTCTACTTCTTCCTTCCGCAAGACGGACGCCTTTTTCATGGTGCCCTGCGGGCCCAGGAAAGGTTTGGCACCTGCTAAGTCTACGATTAGCAAATGGATTCGTCCGGCCATTGTTGGGGCCTACTCTGCTAAGGGGAGGACTCCCCCTTTTAGGGTCAATGCGCACTCTATTCGTGCTGTTGGTGCATCCTGGGCTTTTCAGCACCAGGCTTCTGTTGAACAAGTTTGTAAGGCTGCTACTTGGTCTTCCGTTCATACTTTTTCCAAGTTTTACAAGGTTGATGTGCGGGCTTCAGTGGAAGCTGTTTTTGGCCGCAAGGTTCTGCAAGCTGCAGTGGTTTGAGTTGGTACATTCTTTACTGTTTCTGGTTCCCACCCATGACGGACACTGCTATTGGATGTCCCAGATGTCATGAAGACCGAAGTGGAGTGTATGGCATAATACCGTTTTGTGAGTACTCACCTTTTTCATACTTTTACAAGGTTGATGTTAGGGCCTCAGCTGATGCTGATTTTGGTCGCAAGGTTCTGCAGGAGGCAGTGGTTTAAACTGCCCGCTGTTACTTTTTGGGGATCCCACCCTACCTTACGGACACTGCTATTGGATGTCCCATGTGTAAGGAATATTCTGGAACAGGACGTGCTGTATACTTAGAATAATACAATTCTGTGATTACTCACCTGTAGAATTGGTATTATATGTATACAGCACGTCCTGTTCCATCCCACCCTTGTTATCATTATTCTTAGTTACCTCTGTATGGTGATTGTTCATATGTTCATTTTTGAATTCCTGTTATTATTGTTCTCCCGGCTTCTTGTTAACTGCTTGTCAATACTGGGGAATATGTGGGAGTTCCCTGACTTATATAGGGCCGGGAGGAGCCACAAGCTGTTTTCTGCAGTCCAGCGCCATCTTGTGGATGTATTACCCATGTGTAAGGAATATTCTGTAACAGGACGTGCTGTATACATATAATACCAATTCTACAGTTGAGTAATCACAGAATAGTATTTTTCCACCCCCTAATAGGGGCCAGACTTATCCCAAGATTGCCCAACTACTTCCCCACCCTCCAATAGTAATCCGATTTATCCCAGGATTACCCTCCTGCTTCCCCACCCTACAGTAGGGATCTCAATTATCCCAGTATGACCCCCTTCTTCCTAACCTTCTAATACAGATCAGATCTATCAGAAGATCAACCTCCTCCTACCTACCCCCTTATAGGAATCAGATTTGCCCTGGGATCATCCTCCAAATTGCCCACCCTTCTCTCCCCCCCCCCAATAGGGATCAGGTTTATTCTAGGATCACCCTCCTCCATCCCCACACCCTTAAAGTGGACCAAAACCCAGGATTTTGATTGCCCCTGGGGCACCCCCATGCGGGTTGCCCTGCTGTGTGAAACCCCACATGTCACCCACTCCAACTGACCTTTCTCCGGTCCTACAGCAAATGCGAGTCCTCCCATCCAATCAGCGGTCTTCACTACGCAGACTCAAGCTCCTCTAGTTTTGTGTAAGGAGTCAAGTCTAGCTTCCTCTAACAGGGAGCATGTCCGTGCTCACAAACGCCCTACTAAAGGGATAGCAGGGATGTGGCCACTGCTCGTGCATGCGCCGTTTTGACCGGGAGGAAAGGTGAGTATACCTGGCCACCTGGGGGGTTTCACACAGCAGGCATCCCGATCCTTATAGAATCCAGGGCCCATGGGCGTGGGTTTTGGTCCACTTTAATAGGGATCAGATTTATCCTGAGAGATCTGTCTGTCTATGAATTATGTAGGTATGTGTTTACATAATGCTTTGTAAGGATCAACCATCTTAAAGTGGACCAAAGCCCACAGAGATCAGCCCAGGAATTGATAAGATTCCCCCCAGATTGCCCATTAAAACTCACCATTTCCCTCCACCAATCAGAGCTGTATATATGTAATGTTCGGCAGATGCCTCTGTTTGTGGTAATATGGAGCCCAAGCGGGCACATCCCAGCAGCGGGTGCCCTGCCATACAGATAGGGAGCATGCGCACAGCCCAAAGATGCAGGGGATGCGGCCGTCCGATGATTGCTTTAGCAAGGGAAGCAGATGAATTCTGCGGCACCCAAGGGAGGGGGTGTTCACACAGCAGGGCATCCCAAATCAGAGGGAAGGCCAGGGTCAGCCATCATACCATCTACTGGATTTTCCCAAACAGGCCAAAACCATTTCCTGTGGGGGGATATCTCAGGCTGTCACCCCTCACAGTACAAAACCCTTTCCTTAGCTGAGGTCTGACCCTTCTCACATTTTCCAGGTGAGGGGTTACTAGGGGTAAGATATATCTCTCTCTCTTACCCTGCCCTGCATATTGAGGGGTCGCTAGTGATGGGTTAATTCTGCATTAGTAATGGCTCACAAATGAATCTCTCTCTGTTGCATGACTGTAACACTAAGGGTAGTTTGGCAGTGACGGTGTGACATCATCCAGGATACAATTAGCAGATGTAAAATAGTTTTGGTGACTTGCTTGCCAAAGGTATTGCCCTGTTTACACTAGTCTTTGGGGGAGGAAACAGCTCTATTTTTGGTGTCTTGACCGCAGGGACCAATCACAGCGCCGGGATCTCCCCAGGAGACTCAGAGGAAAGGTAAGATTTCTCCTGTATAGAGCAATTAAAGGACAAGCATCATTAGAAACTGCTGAAACTGTTATGTCCCTATATTATAGACCTCGTGTGTGAAGATACAGCACTGTGCTTGAAAACATTGTGAGCAGACACTTACTGACCATGACACTATTTTAATTTACAAAAAGTTTCAGGCCTGTCCTGCCTGTTAAAAGGATTGATCACCTGTGCATTTGCGCACTTTTCCTATTGCATGGCACGGCCTGCTTCAAGAAGTCCTTACGTATGGGATATTCCGCCACAAGGTGGCGCAGTGTACTGCAGAAGAGTTGTGGCTCCTCCCGGCACCATATAATACAGGATCACCAATAGACCTCCCCAGTGTTTCCTCTGCAGTGATACTGCGAAGATAGAAGATGGCTCTCTATATTGCGCAGGTGAGCGGGGCAACCAAGCCTGCGGCCCTGCATGTCTATTTCCACCCGCTTCCGGACCCTCTGTGCCTCCCAGCCTCGGCTGATGGATCGGGTGAGGGTAGAGGAGCACTAGGGTCAGGTGCTCATGGAGCGCTGCTCCGAGCCGCAGACCCTGTACCACAAAGGGTAGCCGGCCATAGGCTGAGGGATGCAGAGTTCCTGTCCTAGCTTCTGAGAGGGTGAGTGTTTTGGGGACTGTGTTCTGGTCATCCCCTTGTTTTGCCTTGTTTGTTTCTGGGGCTCCCCCCCCCTACCCTGGCCCGGCTCCTGCTGCTGCCTGCTCGCTCTCCTCTCCCCCCTCCCCGGCGTGTGTTCGGGGGGGGGGGGGGGGCGGGTGGTAGCGGCGAGGGGTTTTAACTCTGTTTTTCGCCGCCGTCGCCGTTTTGTACTCCGCTTCGCGGCGGGCGGCGCTATGGCATTCGCGCTCTTTGGGGGGGCGGGGCTGGGGGATGACGCGCATCGCGCTGCCCCCCCACGGCCCGCCCCTCGAGGTTCTTCTGCCGGCGCCATTTTGAGCCTGCTGCGCGTCTGGGGCCCCTCTTCCTCCCTGGGCTGTGGCGGTGATTGTTTCCTGTGTCGCTTCCTCCCGTGGTCTGGCGGCTTGGTCGGTGAGTCCCCTTTGGGGTTTTGTTCCCTTGGGGCATGGGCTGCGGGATGCTTATGTGCATGTTACTTATGTCTTTCAGGTGAGACAACTGTGGGTTGTGGTTTCTCCCTGTTCTGCTCCTTACCCCCCCTCAACTCCCCCTTACTGGCTCCTCTGGGGGCATTCCTTGGGGGGGCATCCCGGGTGGCTTTTTATTAGCCCTTACCCTGTGCTGCCCTATTGCGCCTGTGTTTATCACCATATGGAGGCTTCTGGGATAGCGTGCTTGGGGGTCCTTCGGGGCAATCCCGGCTGTGTGCCATGTGCGGGGTATCCCCTTTGAGTGGTAGTGCCGCGGTGTGCGTGCCGTGCGCCCAAGGTATCCTTCTGGCCCGGGCTGGGCTGAGCGCTTCTCTTCCCAGTTCTGCGCTCCCTTCGGCATCGCCTACCCCCCCGCGCCTGCATTTAGCCCCTAGTGAGGGGGATACTAGCAGGGGGTCACAATCTGATCTGGCACTTCGAAAGGCAGCTTGCCAGGCCTGTTCCAGGTAAGGCCTCTGGCATGAAGCGGCACCTGGCTCCCATGCCCTCCCTCTTTGCTGAGGAGGATGAGGGAATTGATGTCCTTAGTGGTCGTTACTCCCTAGAGGAGGGGGAGCCTTTCCAGGACTCTGACTCCTCTGGGGACCAGCAGTAGGGGTACGACAGTGACCTTGGGTCTGCGTCCGGGGAGGATTCATGGCTCCCCAATAACACTGATAGACTGTTGTCTGACATTTTTGAAACCTTGCACATTGCCACCCCTGAGGTGGCTAAGAGGAAGCAGGGTGAGCACTTTCGTCCTGATAAACAACGTCTGGAGTTCCCTGAGCAGGGCCATTTCTCTAATATGGTGCTCAAGGAGTGGGAACGTCCTAATAGATTGCTCACTGTGCTTTCCTGCTGACCTGGTCAAGCGATGGTCGTGTCCCCCTGAGGTGGACGCTCCCGTTCTAGGGCTGTCCAACACCTCGGTCATGCCTTCCCCTGACACTACTACACTGTGGGACAGCGCGGACCGGCGTATGGATCAGCTGGCCTGCCATGCTTTACATTTGTGGGGGCTGGGCTGCGTCCGGTCTGCGCCGCTGCCATTACAGCTATTGCCCTTAAGAAAAAGCTCAAGCGTCTCACTGATGGCACTATGGCTGGTAGGAGGAGAGAGGATTATAGAGCCCTCTTGCTTTGCTCTGATATTCTAAGTATACAGCACGTCCTGTTCCAGAAGATATTCCTTACACTTGGGATATACTCCAGTAGATGGCGCTGGACTACAGAGACAGAAAAGTGGCTCCTCCCGGCCCCATATATACCCGGGACCTCCCACAAAATCTCCAGTTCTTCTCTGCAGTCCTGGCTGCGATGACTAGAAGATGTCTCTCTCTACTCGCAGGTGAGCGGGGCTATTAGCCTGCGGCCCTGTAGGACTATTCCCACCCGTTTCCTTCTACTGTCACCCAGCTCAGGCTGCTCTGGTTCGGGTGAAGGTAGGCAGCACTGCTGTCAGGTGCTAAGGAGCGCTGCTCCAACCTCAGCCCCCCACCAAAGGGTAGGCGGTATAGGTCCATGGTGAGCCTTATGGGATGCCCCTCCCCCATTTATTGCCCCTCACCCCCTGTCCCCACAGTTGGCTCCCTTTAGGCTGGCCGTTGCTTTCCCCTCGCTCTCCCTTGTAGGTCTCGGGGGGGGTGCATGTCTTTGCTATATATATTGCATGTTGTGTTTGATCCCTGATGAATTGATTGCACTGGTTTATTTCGCCGCAGCGCATGAGGCGATGTCGCCAACCGCGGAGCGCAGTACCAACGCGCGGCGGCGACATCGCCTCAGGCGCTGCTGTGCCATCATTGGCTGGTGGGCGCGTTTTCGCGCTCTTCGGGGGGTATATTTAATTCTCTGCTGCGTGTGCCTGGCTTCTCACTATCACGGTCCGTAAGTGCCCCTCCGGGCTGATCTATTAATGTACATATCTGTATTACATATCGCTTATGGGATCTTTTGCTTATGTCTTGCAGGCGGGTCAAACTTTGTGGTTTCTCCCAGTCCTATCCCCTCTATTTAGTGTTAACTCTTATTGGAGGGCTATTATATACCATTACTCCCACTTCCCTAGCGGGTTATTGGGGCATCCTGGGTTGCTTTTACTAGCATCAATCCCTATTGGCCTGTTGTGCCGTGATAATCAACATATGGAGGCTTCTCAGGATAATGTGCTCGGGGTTCCTTCGGGACAAGCCCGGCTGTGTGTGGCGTGTGGGGTAACCCCTATAAGTGATGATGTCAGGGTGTGTGTACCCTGCGCCCAGCAGGTGCTTGCCCTGCAGTCTGGTTTACCTGCGGCTGGGCCTGGTGCTGCGCCCCCTCTGGCTTCGCCTACCCCTCCACGCTTACACCTGACTCCCAGTGAGGTGCATACCAGTGGGGAGTCTCAACCTGATTTGGCTACCAGGGTAGCCAGCATTGAACGGCATATTGCTGGTTCTGGTCCACGTAAGGCTCCTGCTAAGCGGCGGCATCTGCCACCCGGTGTTACTCTCTTTCCTATGGAAGCTGAGGAGTTTTTTGATGTTACTTGTTATACCCCCCTGGAAGAAGGGGAATTATTCTCTGATTCAGAATCATCTGAGGATCAGCCTAGGGGTTATGCTGAGTCTGGGTCTGACCCATGGGCTTCAGATGATACTGACAGACTTTTGGCTCAAATATTTGAAGTACTGTATCTCTACTCCTGCCGTGGCCCCGCGGCAGCAGGGGGAGCTGTTTCATACTGTTAAGCCACGTTTGGAGTTTGCTAAACAAACTCACTTCTCACAAATAATCTGATTCTCAAGGAGTGGGAACGGCCTAGCCGGCTTCCCGGGGTACCAAAGAGTTGGGATAAGAGGTACCCCTTTCCTGCTGAAATGGTAACACTTTGGTCATGTCCTCCAGAGGTGGATGCACCAGTTCTGGGGTTGTCTAACACATCTGTCATGCATTCCCCTGACACTACTACATTGAGAGTTGGGGAAGACAGGTGCATGGATCAGCTGGCTAGCCATGCCTTTGCCTGTGTTGGGACCGCGCTCCGTCCGGTCTGTGCCTCTGCTATCACGGCTGTTGCTATTAAAAGCCTGCTCAGGGGTCTCTTGGATGGGGCCCCGATGATGCTGGTAGTGAAGAGTATAGAGCTCTTCTGCATTGTGAGGAATTTGTTGCATATGTTCTCTCTGCCCTGGATGATACCATCAGAATGTGTGGCAGAGCATCTGCCTTGTTGGTGGCGATACGCCGCTCGGTCTGGTTGCGCCAGTGGGCAGCTGACAGTGCTGCCAAAAAGGCCCTCACTGGGTTTCCCTTCAAGGGGCTGCGCCTCTTTGGGGAATGTTTGGACTTGTTTGCTAAGGGTGGCAAATTACTTCAGCGCAGAAGGCAGCCCCGGTCCTTTCGGGGTTCAGGTGCCTTTTCTCCTTCCTTTAGGGGCTCCAGAATTGGACAAGGAGCTTCCTTTGCTGGAGGCCGTGGAGATTTTTGGGGCAGGGGTAAAGGACGTGACCGCCCTGGCCCCCCCTGGGGTCCCAAGACTAAGTCCTCCCTCAAGCTCCCTCAGGCATGAAGGGGCGCCCTCACCCATCCGGGTGGGGGGACGGCTTCGGCTCTTGGCTCACGTCTGGAGGCGTCATGTCTCAGACCGGTGGATTCAGGAGGTAGTATCCTCCGGTTACAAGATAGAGTTTGCAGCCTGGCCGCCCCCAAGATTCATCAAATCTCGTTTAGCTCAAAACCCCTTGTCAGCCCAGTGTCTCTCCCTGGCTGTCCAAGGCCTTCTAGATCTAGGTGTCATCTGGCAGGTGCCCTTGAAGGAAAGGGGCAAAGGCTATTATTCCAATCTTTTCATTGTGCCCAAAAAGGATGGGTCCATCAGACCTATCCTGGATTTAAAGCTTCTCAACAAGTTTGTCAGATTCAGACACTTTCGCATGGAGACTCTGCGCTCAGCTGTGACCTTCTTACGCCCAGGGGACTTCATGACTTCTGTAGACATAAAGGATGCTTACCTTCACGTTCCTATCTTTCCAGGACATCAGAGGTTCCTCAGGTTTGCTCTGGAGGATCAGCACTACCAATTTGTGGCCTTGCCCTTCGGCCTCACCTTGGCCCCCAGGGTATTCACCAAGGTGCTGGCAGGAGTGATGGCCCTGCTGAGATCTCAGGGCATTCGCATTCTCCCCTACCTGGACGACATGCTTATCGCTTCTCAATCCTTCCATCAGGCAGAGCTGGACACTCAGAGGGTGGTGTCCACACTGAAGTCATTCAGCTGGGTGATCAATCACCCCAAATCTTCCCTGTCTTCTTCCATGGTGAAGTCTCTTCTGGGCATGATTCTGGATTCAGCTCGGGTCAAGATCTTTCTTCCTCAGCAGCTTCAAGAGAAAGTTCAGCTCCTGCTGTCTTGACCCCATCCATCCATCAGGCAGGGAATGCAGCTGGTGGGCCTGATGGTGTCCTGCTTCGAGGCGGTCCCATATGCTCAGTTCCACATGAGGCCTCTTCAGCTTCACCTCTTGTCACTATGGGATTGGGACACTGTGTCCTTGGATCAGGTGTTTGCCTTGTCCCCTCAGGTCAGGCGGTCTCTAGTGTGGTGGCTGGTCTCAAGGAACCTGCTAAGGGGCAGGTCCTTTCTGGCCCCGTGCTGGGAGACTGTCACCACGGACTTAAACTTAAAACTTATCAGGAGAGACTTAAAGAACTTAATTTGTACAGTCTGGAGGAAAGAAGGGAGAGGGGGGACATGATTGAGACCTTTAAATATGTGAAAGGATTGAATAAGGTTCAGGAGGGAAGTTTTTTTAAGAAGAAGCTTAATGATAGAACAAGGGGACACAACCTGAAGCTAGTCGGGGGGAAGATCAGGAGCAATGTTAGAAAATATTATTTTACAGAAAGAGTAGTAGATGCTTGGAACAAACTTCCAGCAGAGGTAGTTGAAAAATCAACAGTCACTGAATTTAAACATGCCTGGGATAAGCACTCATCTATCCTAAGATAAAGAGTACATACAGTATACGCATAAGGGCAGACTAGATGGACCGTATGGTCTCCTTCTGCCGTCAACCTTCTATGTTTCTATGTTATGTTTAGGTTGGGGGAGATTCTGGAAGTCCCTGAAATTCCAGGGTCAGTGGGGCCCTCAGGAGGCCCATGCCCCTATCAACATTCTGGAACTGACGGCAATCAGGTTGGTTCTCGCCCACTTAACCCCACACCTGTGGAGTCGGGCTGTTCAGGTCCGCTCAGACAACCAAACGGTGGTTGCCTACATCAATCATCAACCATCCTGGTGGCCCCCTGTTGGCCAAGAAGTGTGGTTCACAGACATTGTGCAGTTGGCAGTAGATCAGTACGCCCTGCCACGGGTTCCAGATCTGCTCACTCAGGGACACCTACGCCACCCCAATTTACAAACGCTGGCTTTGATGGCCTGGCTGTTGAAGCCTCCATCTTGATGGAAAAAGGGCTGCCTGCCTCGGTGGTGAATACCATGATCAGGGCTAGGAAGAGGTCCTCTTCTTCCATCTATCACAGGGTTTGGCGTACTTACATTGACTGGTGCGAGTCCCACTCGCTTCCCTGTCGTGTGTTTTCTATTCCTAGGATTCTGGAGTTTCTCCAACATGGTTTGGATATGGGCCTTCAGCTCAGTACTCTGAAAGGCCATGTGTCTGCTTGGGCAATTTTTTTCCAAAGATCCTTTGCTCAGCATCCCCTGGTCAAGACCTTTTTCCAGGGAGTTACTCACGTGCGTCCCACACGTAAGCCTATGTTACCAGTCTGGGACTTGATCTTGGTCTTATCTGCCCTGCAGGGGTCTCCCTTTGAGCCCTTGCAAGGGGCTCCTTTGTCCATTCTCACGCTTAAGTGGTCTTTTTGGTGGCTATGTTTCTGATTTGGCAGCGCTTTCCATCAAGCCTCCTTATTTTGAGAGACACCAGGACAAGGTGGTGTTTCGTTTGAAGCCAGATTTTCTGCCTAAGGTTGTTTCTGCATTTCATCTCAATCAGGACATTGTTTTGCCTTCTCTGTGTCCTAATCCCAGTAACCCTAAGGAAAGGGTTTTGCATTCTTTGGACGTAGTCAGAACTCTGAAGTTCTATTTGGTGGCTACTGAACCCTTCAGGAAGACTGATGCTCTTTTTGTGTTTCCGTCTGGACCAAAGAAGGGTCTGGCTCCAGCTAAGTCCACTATCAGCAAGTGGATCCATCAGGCTGTGATACATGCCTACTCTGCTAAGGGGAAGGAGCCTCCCTTCCGCCTTACTGCTCATTCTACTCGTGCTATTGGTGCCTCTTGGGCTTTTCAGCACCAAGCTTCTGTTGAACAAGTTTGCAAGGCCGCTATTTGGTCTTCTGTTCATACTTCAAAGTTTTACAAGGTTGATGTTAGAGCCTCAGCTGATGCTGCTTTTGGTCGCAAGGTTCTGCAGGCGGCAGTGGTTTAAACTGTCTGCTGTTACTTTTGGGGATCCCACCCTACCTTAAGGACACTGCTATTGGATGTCCCAAGTGTAAAGAATATCTTCTGGAACAGGACGTGCTGTATACTTAGAATAATACAATTCTGTGATTACTCACCTGTAGAATTGGCATTATATGTATACAGCACGTCCTGTTCCACCCCACCCTTGTTATCATTATCTTTCGGTACCTCTTTATGGTGATTGTTCTTATGTTCAAATTTTCATATAATGGTTATAGTTCTCCCGGTCTCTTGCTAACTGCCTTTCAGTACTGGGGATTTTGTGGGAGGTCCCGGGTATATATGGGGCCGGGAGGAGCCACTTTTTTGTCTCTGCAGTCCAGCGCCATCTTCTGTCTTCTGGAACAGGACGTGCGGTGTACATATAATACCAATTCTACAGGTGAGTAATCACAGAATTGTATTTTTGTTGCCTTTGTCCTTACTGCCATGGATGATGCGGTCCAGCTGGGTGGTAGGGCCTCTGCCCTATTGGTGGCTATGCGCCGCTCCGTTTGGTTGCGTCAGTGGGCAGCTGACACTGCAGCTAAGAAGGCTCTCACTGGGCTCCCTTTTGCGGGGCTACGGCTTTTTGGTGAGCGTCTGGATGTTCTAGCCAAGGGTGGTAGGCTACCTCAGCGTAGGAAGCAGCCTCGGCCCTTTCAGGGTACTTCCTCCTTTTGTGCCTTTAGAGGAGGTCGTGGCTCCCTCTTCTCGGGTAGCCACAGAGAGTCTTGGGGACGTGGCAGGTCAAATGGCCGCCCCAGTCTCTCTTGGGGTACTACTCTATTCTTTTCACTGTCCCAAAAAAGGACGGGTCTTTAAGGTCCATCCTGGACTTGAAGGGTCTCAACAAGTTTGTCAGGCTCAAGCACTTCTGCATGGAGACGCTACGCTCGGCTGACAGTACCCTTCGCCCGGGCAACTTCATGACCACCGTGGACATCAAGGATGCCTATCTTCACATGCCAATCTATTCCAAGTGTGACATACACTCCGCTTCAACTCTTCATGACATTTGGGTTATTCTCCAGTAGAGGGCGAACTTCTGCAGAGATGACTCAGAGAAAGGAGCTCCTCCCAGTCCATAAATACCTGGCACCTCCCACCAATTCCCCAGTTCCTTCTCTGCAGGAAGGCGAGCAAGACAGAAGATGAAGACTTCTATTCCTTGCAGGTAAGCCGGGCTCGCGCCCGGCCCCATTTTATACCTATTTCTGCCGGCCTTTTGTTTCCTAAGTACTGTACGAGCCTGGTGAAGGTAGGCTACACCTCTTTTAGGTGTGATAGGGAGCCATGCTCCCCCGTGAGACCTCATTATGGGGTAGGCGGTTTTCCGGGGGCGATCCTGGTTTGGGACGCCCTGTCCCTTCTTTCCCTTGGCACCGTATGGTGCGGGATCTCCCCCCTTCCGGGTCCCTCTATTACCTCTCCAAGGGGGGGGGGGGGGGGGTCGACCCTTGAATACCTTATTGTATGTGTGTTTTTTATTCCCTGTTGTCTGGGTTTGTGTGTGATTTACTGTGCACCATATGGAGGCCTCTGTTTTTTTTTTTTTTTTTTTTTTTACTCAGCGATGCGGGCTTCTGGAGAGTTTCTTCCCCTCAGGTCTCCGGTGAGGGGGCGGGGCCGGGCGCTCGCGCGCTGCCGCGGTCCGCCCCCCTCTATTGCCGCCTTTTGCGGGCCCAGCCTTCTACAGGCCCGCATTGACTAACGTCGGAGGGAGAGGGGCGGGGCCTCACGCGGCGCGCAATCCGCGTGGGCCCGCCCCCCTTCTTCTCCTTTCCTCTCGCTGGGCTGCTGCTGTTGCCGTCTGGATGCCATCTTTCGCGCGTGAGTGCCCCACCGGGGCTCCCTCCCTCTTCCTTGCGTTTTTATTGCCTCTATTGCCGCTTCTTTGGCAGCGCTGCTTGCCTTGGTTTTGATTAAGGCATACATTGATATATATATATATATATATAAATATACTTGTATATTCTTGTTTTATGGTACTGTGGGCATTTATACCTATTACATGTGATGTATGTGCATGTGATTGTATGTGTGTGGGTGCTGATGGGGCCTTTTCACTTATGGATTTCAGGAGGACTCCGTTTTTTGCATATAAAAAGGGAGTTCTCCCAGTCCTAGGGTCCCTAGCCTTAATTTACACTTGACAAATTCTCCCACAGGGACTTTAAAGGGGCATCCCGGGGTTGCTTACTAGCATAATTCCCTAGGTCTTGCAACTATCCAAAAAATCACCATATGGAGGCTCCGCAGGATATTGGGCTCTGGCTCCCTTTGGGACAATCCCGGCCATGTGTGGGTTGTGGGATATCCCTTACGGGTGATATTGTGCTGATCTTTATACCATGTGCACAAAAGGCCATAACACGGCAGTTGGGCCCCCAGGCGTCTGGGTCGGCACCTCCCGCTTCATCGCCTCCCCCCCTCTGCTTTATCCGTACCCTAAGTGACTCGCTAGCGGGGAGTCGCACTCTGAAGTATCCTTTTCCGGTGGAATCGGTTAAGCGCTGGTCTTCTCCTTCCGAGGTCGATGCGCCAGTTTTTTGGGATTGTCCAACACCTCTGTGGTCCACACCCCAGACGCCACTTCCCTGGCAGGTTATGCTTTTGCCAGTGTTGGTTCAGCCTTGCGACCTGTGTGTGCATCTGCGCTTGCTACGGTGGCTACTAGGTCTGTGGTTAGGGACTTGTTACTTGACACCCAATTTGACCCGGCCACCGCCGAGTTCACTAACCTTAAAAGGTGCAAATTATTCATGGAATTTGTATTGACCGCTATGGAGGACACTATTGTCATGTGTAGGAGAACTTCGGCATTCTTGGTAGCCATGCGCCGATCGGTCTTGCTTCGCCAGTGGGCGGTGGACTTTGCGGCCAAGGAATCGCTCACAGCCCTTCCTTTCTTGGGTACGCGGCTGTTTGGAGATAAGTTGGATGCGGTTGCTAAGGGAGGTAAGTTGCCTCAGTGTTAGCAGCAGTGTCGCTCCTTTCAGGGGGCAAGCTCCTTCAACCCTTCTTTTCGTGGTGCCAGAGCGGTCAGAGATGTTGCCTACTCCGGGGGCAGAGGTTCGTCCTGGAACAGAGGCAGAGGTCGGGCCCGTCCCGCTTCTGCCTGGGTTTCCAAGCCCAAGTCCGCTGTTAAACCAGCTCAACAATGAAGGGGCGCCCTCACCCGTACGGGTGGGGGGACGGCTGCGGCTCTTTTTCCAGGTCTGGGCCCAGGAGGTCATAGACAGATGGATTCTGGAAGTGGTCTTGTCCGGGTACAAACTGGAGTTCGAGTACTGGCCTCCTCGAAGATTTTTCAGGCTGCTCAAGGGCTCCTGTTAGCGGTTAAAAAAAAAAATCTTCTGGACATGGGAGTCATATGCCCGGTGCCTCCCTCAGAGAGAGGCAGGGGTTACTATTCCAATCTTTTCACGGTTCCCAAAAAGGATGGTTTCATAAGACCCGTTCTGGTCCTGAAGATCCTCAACGGGTTCATCAGAACCAAGATGTTCCGCATGAAGACTCTGCGCTCGGCCATCAATTCCCTTCGTCAAGGGGACTTTATGACATCCATAGACATCAAGGATGCGTATCGGCATGTTTAAATTTTTCCAGCGCATCAGAGATTTCTCAGGTTCGTGGTGTACGATCAACTTTTTCAGTTTTGTAGCCCTTCCCTTCGGGTTGACCTCAGCTCACCAAGGTTCTGGCGGGCATAATGGCCCTGATCAGAGCTCAGGGCATTCGCATTGTGCTGTATCTGGACGGCCTACTTATTTCAGCTTCTTTCCTCCGTCAAGCGGAGCTGGACACCCACTAGGTGGTGTTGATTCTGGAGAGGTTCGGATGGGTGATCAACCGCCCCAAATTCTCTCTCTCTCTCTCCATCAAGGGAGTTTTCATTCCTGGGCATGAATCTGGATACCATTCTAGCCAGAGTGTTTCTACCTCAGCCCAAGGTGCAGGGGGTTCAGGATCTGATCTTCTCCTGGCCGATCCTTGCCTCTCTATCCGTCTGGGGATGAAACTAGTGGGATTGATGGTTGCTTCCTTCGAGGCAGTCCCGTTTGCTCAGTTTCACATGAAATCCCTCCAACTTCACCTATTGACGCATTGGGACAGAGGTCCGTAGTCCTTGGATCAACTTTTCAGGATGTCTCCCAGGGTTCAGCAGTCACTTCGGTGGTGGCTGGAGTCGAGCAACCTGATGAGGGGCAGATCCTTTCTGGCCCCTTGTTGGGAGACGGTTACCACGGATGCCAGCCTGTCGGGCTGGGGAGGTTTCTGGAAAAGTCATCAGTTCAGTGGGTTGTGGGGTCCTCAGGAGGCTCACACCCCCATCAATGTCTTAGAGCTGGCGCGGCTGACGTCGCACCTACAGGGCCTACCGGTTCAGGTTCGAACAGACAATCGGACGGCGGTAGCCTACATTAATCACCAAGGAGGGACTCACAGCAGGAGTGCCCTCAGGGAAGTCTCTCTTATCCTGACTTGAGTGGAGAGCAATGTTACTTGCGTTTCAGCAGTCTACATTCCAGGAGTGGAGAACACAGAGGCGGATTCCCTGAGCAGGGGGTTCTCTCGCCGAGGGGAGTGGCCTCTCAATCTCGGAGTCTTTTTTTTCGGTCCCTTTGTCACAAGTGGGGGACTCCGGAGGTGGATCTCTTTGCCTCACGGCACAATCACAAACTCCCATCCTTTGTGTCTCTATCTCAGGATCCTCTAGCCCTGGCAGTGGATGCCTTGTCCCTTGCCTGGAAGGATCTGGGGTTCCTGTACCTGTTTCCTCTCTTCTCCAGGGTGGGCAAGGTAGTTCGCGAGCTGATTCTGGAAGGGGCACCAGCAATTCTGGTGGCCCCAAGGTGGCCAGGACGGGTTTGGTACGCTGACGTCATACGGCTGGCGGTAGTTCAGTACCGGCTGCCCATGTTTCTGGGTTTGATATCTCAGGGTCAACTACTTTACCCCAATTTACAAATGCTTGCTTTGACGGCTTGGCTGCTGAAACCTTCATTCTAAAGGAGGAAGGTTTGTCTGAGGACGTTGTTCAGACTTTTATTAGAGCTAGGAAGCGGTACTCTTCTAGCATTTACTATAGGACTTGGCGGTCCTATATTGACTGGTGTGAGGCTAGGGCTTTGCCTTGCAGGGTGTTTTCGTTCCCTAGGATTTTGGAGTTTCTTCAACACGGTCTGGATCTTGGGTTCCAGCTTAGTACCTTGAAAGGGCAGGTCTCTGTTCTGGCTGTTTTCTTCCAAAGATTTTTTGCTTTACACCCGCTGGTTAAGACTTTTTTCCAGGGGGTCAATTTTGTGCGGCCGTAGGCAGGCTGGAAGACACAGCAGGCTGCAAATCCCCACTTGTATGCGACTCAGCAGGAGTGATAATTAAGCATGGGGAAACAAGTGTATTGAAACGAGGTGCAGCCACTGGCAAGCCTGATTGCAGGGCCAGTGCTTGCTCGGCACATGGTGCGCAGACCCGTGCCCTGTCAGCATCAGCATGGGGTTGACCACATGCTATACACAGCCGGTCTTGTCCCAGAAGGCCCCCGGTCACATAATTCTGAGATGCCTCCAAATGGTGATTATCTAGGCACAATATGCCAGCAGGGAATTACGCAATAGGCAACCCTGGATGTCCCAAAGACCCGCTAGGAAGGTGGGAGAATTTTACAAGGCCCGCTATAATTTAACCCAGGCCGGGGAAGCCACTGGATTCAACAGTCTGAAAGAGATAATGGGAATAAAGGGGTGTCAGAGCCATGCGCAGTAATAAGAATCATGAAAATCGCCCGCGAGGGCACTTACAGACCAAGGTAGGAGGAGGGCCGTAACCACGTGCACGTGACTAACATCAAAATGGCGCCAAGCAAACCTCGAAGGGCGCGCCAGAGCGGGCCGTGACGCGGAGCGCGCCAAACCAGGCCCCCCGTCCCCCCGAAGAGCGCGAAGCTCTAAGGCAGTAGTCAATATTGTAAAGAGAAGCAGAGTGTATGACACACATAGCATAGATGATTTTTGCTAATGGAGACGCCACAGCGTCTGGGGTCAATATTGTAAAGAGAAGCAGAGTGTATGACACACATAGCATAGATGATTTTTGCCAATGTAGACGCCGCAGCGTCTGGGGCGACGCCGCCGCCCGGCGCAGCACATCCAGTAAGGAAAGAGACCAGCGCGGCGGCGGAAGATAACAATAAAAAAGCAAACAGCGTGGCTCTGACACCAAGTTACAAGTCAAGGACAATACTAAGGCCATAATCGTGTAATCGCAGTACACTTGAGACCGCCACCCCCCCCCCCCCTTTCTTTCCTCCCGATCTACGGGGGGAAACGAGGGAGGATGGCGACCCTTTGGATAGGGCCCACCGCTACACGGGGCACGGGGCAATAATGCGGGGCATCCACTAGAGGCTCACCATCAGCCTAAACCGCCTACCCTATGGTGGGGGACTGCGGTGGAGCATGGCTCCATAAGCACGCATGGTGCTGCCTACCTTTACCCGACCAGCGCAGCCCAGGCTGAGAGGCACATCAAACGAAGGACGGGTGGGAATAGTCCAACAGGGCCGCAGGCTGTAATAGCCCCGCTCACCTGCGAGAGAGTGATACTTCATGTCTTCGCAGTCAGAAATCTGGGGATTTGTGGGAGGTCCCTGGGTATATGAAGGGCCGGGAGGAGCCTGTTTTTGCATGTCTGCAGTGCACAGCGCCATCTGGCGGAGGATTACCCAAGTGTAAGTATTATATCTGGAGCAGGATGTACTGTATACGTATAATACCAATTCTACAGGTGAGTATTTCACAGAATTGTATTTTTGCACACTTTAGCTGTTGTTTGTTGTGTTCTGTACTATTTGGTGGCTACTTCTTCTTTCCGCTAGACGGACGCCTTTTTTTTTTCGTGGTGCCCTGCGGGCTCAGGAAAGGTTAGCAAATGGATTTGTCAGGCCATTGTTGGGTCCTATTCTGTTAAGGGAAGGACTCCCCCTTTTAAGGTCACTGCGCATTCTACTCGTGCTGTTGGTGCGTCCTGGGCTTTTCAGCACCAGGCTTCTGTTGAACAAGTTTGTAAGGCTGCTACTTGGTCTTCCGTTCATATTTTTTCCAAGTTTTACGAGGTTGACGTGCGGGCTTCAGCGGATGCTGTGTTTGGCCGCAAGGTTCTGCAAGCTGCAGTGGTTTAAATTGGTACATTATTTTACTGTTTTCGGTTCCCACCCATGACGGACACTGCTATTGGATGTCCCAAATGTCATGAAGAGTTGAAGAGGAGTGTATGTCACACTTGGAATAATTTTTTTTTTTTTTGTGAGTACTCACCTTTAAAACGGATATTATAAGTGTGACATACACTCTGCTTCACCCACCCTTTTTGGTATTCCGGATCCTTTATATGGTGAACCATTGTTTCTTGGTTGTTAGTATTGTTATATTTGGTTCTTCCTGTTCCCCTTACTGCTGTCTTACACTGGGGAATTGGTGGGAGGTCCCAGGTATTTATGGACTGGGAGGAGCTCCTTTTTTTCATTCATCTCTGCAGAAGTTCGCCCTCTACTGGAGAATAACCCAAATGTCATGAAGAGTTGAAGCGGAGTGTATGTCACACTTATAATATCCGTTTTAAAGGTGAGTACTCACAAAACGGTATTTTCCAGGTCATCAGACATTCCAGAGGTTCGCCCTAGAGGATCAGCATTACCAGTTTGTGGCTTCACCATTCGGTATCACCTTGGCGTCTCGGGTGTTCACCAAGGTGCTGGCGGGCGTGATGGCTCTCTTGCGGAACCAGGGCATTCACATCCTCCCTTACCTGGATGACATTCTGATTGCGGCTCAGTCTCTTCATCAGGCCAAGAAGGATACTCTGGTGGTGACCTCCACTCTCGAGTCCTTCGGCTGGGTGATCAACTTTCCCAAGTCTTCACTGTCTCCGTCTTTGGTGAGGTCCTTTCTGGGAGTGACACTGAATACCTCTCAGGTCAAGGTATTCCTGCCTCTGCAGAAAGTGGAGGGTCCTCAGAAGCAGGCACGGGCTCTGCTCTTGTTTCCCCATCCCTCCATCTGGCAAAGGGATGCAGTTAGTGGGCCTGATGGTGTCCTGCTTTGAGGCCGTCCCCTTTGCTCAGTTTCACATGAGACCTATTCAGTTGCACCACTTGTCAGTTTGGGATCGGGACCCTGTGTCCCTGGATCAGGAATTTGCTCTGTCCCCCCTGGCCAGACAGTCTCTCTCGTGGTGGCTGGACTCAAGGAACCTTCTAGTGGGCAGGACCTTTCTGCCTCCGTGCTGGGAGACTGTCACCACAGATGCCAGTCTGACCGGTTTGGGGGGGCTTTTGGAAGTCTCTGAAGTTCCAGGGTCGGTGGGGCCCCCAGGAGGCCCATGCTCCCATCAATGTCCTAAAACTGAGGGAGATCAGGTTGGTTCTTTCTCAGCTGACCACACACCTTCGGGGTCGGGCTGTTCAGATCCGCTCAGACAACCAGATGGCGGTTTCCTACATCAATCATCAGGGAGGGACTCGGAGCAAGCGAGCCCTCAAGGAAGTGTCCCTGATACTGTCTTGGGCGGAAGAGAATATCCCTTGCATCTCGGCGGTCTACATTCCAGGGGGTAGAGAACCAGGAGGCAGACTCCCTGAGCAGGGGGACGTCTCGGCTGGGGGAATGGTCCCTCAGCAACAAGGTATTTCACTCCCTGTGTCTCTGCTGGGGTCAGCCGGATGTGGACCTGTTTGCGTCCCGCCACAATCACAAGCTTCCAAGATTTGTCTCCTTGTCACAGGATCCTCTGGCCTTCGCCACGGATGCGCTAGCGATTCCTTGGACAGAGTTTCGGCTCCTCTATGTGTTCCCTCCCTTTCCTCTGCTGGGCAGGGTGCTGCGCAAGATAGCCCAGGAAGGGGTACCAGCCATTCTGGTGGCCCCCAGTTGGCCAAGGAGGGTGTGGTTCGCAGACGTTGTGCAGTTGGCAGTAGATCTGTACGTTTTGCCCAAGGATCTAGATCTTCTCACTCAGGGACAGCTGCGCCATCCCAATTTACAAACGCTGGCTTTGACGGTTTGGCTGCTGAAACCTCCATCTTGACGGATAAGGGGTTGCCGGCCTCTGTTGTTGATACTATGATTCGGGCTAGGAAGAAGTCCTCGTCCTTTATCTACTACAGGGTCTGGCATGCTTACATTGCCTGGTGTGAGTCCGAGTCTCTTCCTTGTCGGGTGTTTTCTATCCCCAGGAGTCTGGAATTTTTACAACATGGTTTGGATTCGGGCCTTCAACTTAGTACCCTCAAGGGACAGGTGTCAGCAATTTTTTTCCAAAGATTCTTTGCCAATCACCGGCTGGTTAAAACTTTTTTCCAGGGAGTTACTCATGTGCGTCCGCAAACCTATGCTACCGGTTGGGGACTTGAATCTGGTGTTGTCTGCTCTGCAGGGTCCTCCCTTTGAACCTATCTGCGGGGCGGCATTGCCCATTCTGACTCTTAAGGTGGCCTTTTTGGTGGCTATTACTTCAGTTAGGCGAGTCTCTGAGCTGGCGGCGCTTTCCATTAAACCTCCTTATTTTGAGCGGCATCAGTATAAGGTGGTGTTTAGGCTTAAGCCGGATTTCTTGCCCAAGGTTGTGTCTGCTTTTCATCTCAATCAGGACATTTGGGTTGATTCAAAGAAACATGTAACAGCTTGGATTTGGGTCACGATCATCCTATTTTTCACGTCCGCTCGTGCGTTCGTATGAACTTGCGAGTGATTCAATAAGCAAATACGTTTCTATCCTAAAATATACGTCCGTTCGTATGGCAGTTCGGGAATCAGACCTATGTCAGTTTCCATCCTGAATTTTCCGTTTCATTTCTCAGGTTGCAACATTGGTTTTGCCCTTTTTCCTTTTTTGTCTGGACGTAAATCCTTCTGATCTTGCGGCTGCGCACTACAAACTTACCTCATTAAAGTGCATTCTAAATATTTGGTCTTTTATTTTTCTTTATTTCATTCATTTTGTAGTAACCAACCATTAATGAATGCATTTGCATAAGTAAATCTTACTTTGTTTAATTTTTAGTTAACTTGCATTTTTTACTTGTGGATTGAATTTTAATATTTAGGCTTCAAATGGTACAACTTTAAATTTTTAGTGTGGTTACCCACACCCTCTACATACAGATTGCTCTCAAATATTAAAAAACACCCAGCAACTTCTGCATGTTATGAGCCTAGAAACAGCCAAGATGGCGGCTCAGGTATTATCGGGCAGCCTGCAAACAGAAAGGGCCTTGTGACTGTGTTGCTCTGGATTCTTTGATTTCTGACCTTTCCGTGCCCCCAGCTCTGCTGTGTCTGTGCAAAATACAGCAGTAACCCACATCCTGCACTTTATCCCGCTCTCCTCTCCTCAGTAAGTGTGATGCATCTGACCAAAGATGTGCTTAAATAATTAAACAAAGCAAAGGTAAACAACTACACCAATAAATGCAATCTAAAAATTTTATTCTAGTACATCAATTTAAAAAAAAATAACAAAGGACATAAGTTTCTTTAATTAACGCAAATATATTGCCAAATAAAGGTTTACATGCAAAGGACTAATTAAGGTCCACATTAAAATGCTTTTATAAGGCATACATGAATCAGGTATGCATTGCCATACAATTTATGGCCTTAGCCATGCTGATACATGCAGTTCATTGCAGCTCAAGACGCGCAGACTCCTCCACATAGCCAAAAAACCTGTTCAAGAACAGCAATACGACTGCTAAAAGGTGTCGGCAGTGGCTTTCTTTTAAAACGTATTTAGAGGTTTGAAAACTGTTCTCTGAATCACACCGAAACACATCCAATTATCCTAAGTTTTACGTTTTCATCCTAAGTTTTAGGATTTGATCCTAAGTTTTACGTTTTCATCCTAAAATTTAGGAACGAACTTGCGATGATCGTAAGAGCATATACGCATTCGAACGTAGGCTCGTGCGAGTCGTAAATGGCCAAAAAAACAAGAAAAAATGACAAACACCCACCCAAACTTACGATTCTCGATACGAAATCAATTAACTTTTGCTCTTTGAATCGAGGGGATTGTCTTACCTTCCTTGTGTCCTAACCCTGCTAATTCCAAGGAACGGACCCTGCATTCTCTGGATGTTGTCAGGGCTCTGAAGTTTTACTTGGTTGCTACTGAGTCTTTCAGGAAATCTGATGCTCTTTTTGTTCTTCCTGCGGGACCTAGGAAGGGCTTGCCTCCGGCTAAATCTACTATCAGCAACTGGATTCGCCAGGCGGTGGTACAGGCCTATTCTGCTAAAGGGAAGGTTCCTCCTTTCCGGATTACTGCTCATTCCACTAGTGCTGTTGGTGCTTCTTGGGCCTTTCAGCACCAAGCTTCTGTTGAACAAGTTTGTAAGGGCGCGACTTGGTCTTCTGTTCATACCTTTTCCAAATTTTACAAGGTTGATGATAAGGCCTCCGCTGATGCTGCCTTTGGTCGCAAAGTACTTCAGGCGGTGGTGGTTTGAACTGCCTGCTGCTACTTTTTGGGGATCCCACCCTACCTTACGGACACTGCTTTTGGATGTCCCATACGTACGGACTTCTTGAAGCAGGCCGTGCCATGCAATAGGAAAAATACAATTCTGTGAGTACTTACCTGTAGAATTGTTTTTACTATGCATGGCACGGCCTGCTTCACCCCACCCTTGTTATCGTTATTCCTGGTTGCCTCTTTATGGTGATTGTTCCAAGTTAGTTGGGGTTGTTACCTTTTTTACCTTTATTATCTCCCGGCTTCTTGTATAACTGCTTGTCAACACTGGGGAGGTCTATTGGTGATCCTGTTTTTATATGGTGCCGGGAGGAGCCACAACTCTTCTGCAGTACACTGCGCCACCTTGTGGCGGAATATCCCATACGTAAGGACTTCTTGAAGCAGGCCGTGCCATGCATAGTAAAAACAATTCTACAGGTGAGTACTCACAGAATTGTATTTTTGAGAGCCAAGTTGCACTTGGGCTTCCTCCTGATTCATGGTTGTCTAAATTTGAAGTGCATTTTTAAGGTTTGAAATTTGCGCTCGAGCGTGTGCCACTGCGGAGCCTGTAATTTTCCGCTAGCGCACTGATTTATGGGGTGTGATTTGATCAAAGCAGTGACGTATTACCTGGGTTTTACTCCTCCATGCACAATATACAGGCATGAGCTGTGGAGAATATTCAGATTTGTTGTACAGAACATATATGTGTGTGCTGCATATACAGACATGTGCTGCCCCTCGCCGCGATCATGGGCTGCTACCGGATTCCTGTCATCCCTACAGCTGTGCGCGCTTCCGCATGCAACCATGGAGATAAGCCCAGAACGTGCACTCCAAAGGGGAGCCGGGGATGTCGCTGCCAGCTTTCCCTACGCAGACGTGCAGTCCAAAACAACGGCTTTGTGCCAAGCATTAGGATGCACGTCATAAAACGCTGATTCGAAGAGCACCTGCGCATGTGCTGTGGGGACTGTGGAAAGGTAAGTCGAGTGGGCGACCTGGGGGGTTTCACATATCAGTGCATCCCATTTCGGCATGGACCCGGGGCAAGGACCACTCAACAGGATAGTCAAAATCCTGGTCATTGGTCCACTTTAAACCGGACCAACAGATATTTTTCTTTAACGGGTGTTGGTCCCGCATACAGCTAATAAAAAAAAAAGCTTGGGGGGCATCAAGAATTATGGACCCCCCTGCACATAACCACCCCCCCCCCCCCCCCCAGAAGGTCCGTTATCCAATGATTGGCTGCCAACGACACAGGTTTTGGGCGGGGCATTCCGGTGGCCGACACCGAGAATGCAACTACATATGCAATCTGACAGCCAATCATGGGGCTACATTCCAAGCGCTGGCTCGGAGTGAAGGTAAGGATATCGGGCATTCTGGGGGGTTATGTGCAGGGGCTTCAGCATTCTGGATTCCCCTGCAAGCTTGTTTTTATTAGTTGTCTGTGGGACCAACACCCGTTAAAGAAAAAATTGGTGTTGGTCTGCTGCTAAAGAATTGTTACATTTATCAGAGAGGGAGGATGTGTCAGCTTTTGCAAAGAGAAGATGATACATGTCCTTTAACCCAAACTCTTGAGTGCTGTTTATGTGGGAGCTTTTTATATTATAATATTATAATATATAATATTATACAGACTTTAAGATCATCTATAATGATGATTGTGCTGGGCAGCCTCCAGTCTGATTGTAAGGTAGGAGGGAACAATCACCATTATAATTGAACTGCATCAGCTGGTAGATCATTTTACAATATGGTTGTACAATTTAGTGCTTTGCTGTCCACTCACATTACATAATGGCTAAAATATTAGCGGACAATGTACTCACTCCTGGGGCATCCCAATTTACGATGCATATATAGGTAATTCAGGAAATTAAAACCCTTTTTAAAGAGGAACTAAATTACTCCACATCCAGCTGATTCCCTGTCCATGGGGCATCCCGATTTGTTAACCCTCTGTGTTAAATTTCCCAGATCACATTGTTTACTCTCCTCACCAGCAATCCTACTGCACATGTGTGGGCCATAGCGGCATCCGTGGTCTCTCTCCAGCTGATAGGTGCAACCATCCTAGTCACTTGTGAATGGCTGGGGCAGGTACACACAGCTGAAGGGGAGCAGCCAGGACTTCCAGATCCCTAGCTGTGCATATGAATAAGTGGCTAACTAACCTGATTTGCTGGCGGTTTGCACATGTGCCACAGGATAGCAGGTGAGGTGATTATACAAGCTGACCCAGGGCATTTCACACAGCGGAGCATTCATAATCATGATACCCGAGGGAGCGGGAACAAAACCAGAGATAGTGGAAAGCCGAGGTATTGATTCTCTTAGTAACAGCATAAGTTTTAAAGAGGAAGGGTGTTGTTCCTCTTCAGCAGGGCATCCTAATTTGGGATGCCCAGAAGAATGCTTGGAAACATCTCATGATCCCACAGTGCATTTACAGTTTGCCAACCAACCATGGCTCACGCTCTATTTTTACTTTCCTTTGCTGACCTAATGTCAGATCGGCTAGAATTTCTGAATATAACTCACATGCAACTGGTCGCATTTAAAGATGCCTGGAGTGGATAAGCTCATCGGTGGTATATCGGGGATGTGTCCGCACGTGCGCCATGGGGCTGGGAGAAGTATTTTTACTCTTCTGGAAAAAATATAGAGCCCCCTCAAAAAAGTTAGCCTAGCATGCTAAGTTTGAGTATGTATTCTACTATTTAGACAGCCACAGTACATGTTTGGGACGTGTGGCCCTCATCAGCACAAGGCTTGAAGTTACCTACCATACAGCCTTTGCTTTTAGCCTTTTGCTGAAAGTGGTTCAGTCTTAAAGCAGAACAAAATCCGTGAATCTGGAAATCCCAAATTGGGATGCCCCACTGTATGACACCCCCCCCTGAGAGCCAAATGGCAAAGCGCTCTTATTGACTTCAATGGGGAGCACAAGTGGACGCAACTCCAGCGGCATGCACGCTTCCATTCAGAATAGCAGGGGCGGCGCGCACACGGCCCTTGGATGCAGGGGATGCAACAGCTTGCACTCCCCAATGAAAACAATGAGAGCCATTTGCTAAATGACTTTGTCACGGCAAACGGCTCTCATTTAACAAGAACCTGTGCATGTGCTGTTTGACTGGTGAGTGATGCTGGCACCCCGGGGGGTTTCACACAGCTGGGCATCCAAATTCGGGATGCTGCGGGGGAAGGCCAGCGGATGGCTCTGGAATCTTTTCATGGCTGGGATTTGTGCTGCTTTGAATTAACCTTGTCCATTCCCCCTGTGTTGAAACCATGACACTCTTCTCTGTAGTAAATCTAATGACCCGCCCTCAGGGCAGTTGGTTCCTTCACCTTTGTAATCGGCTCTGTAAGGCTTACCATTCCACACAAGGGTGTCCTCTGCTCTACCTGTGATCTGACCATCCACCTTAACCCCTACTGTCAGTCAAGTCTTCCTTTCCAGGGAGAGCTTCCAAGAAGCCATACTGCCTGTCGAAAAATCTGGCCCAAGGTCTGTCCAAAAGGTGTTCTTATTTCAGCCGACCAAGCCTCACCTTTCTCCTCTTATGAACTACACTTGGTGGAGGAAGTCCAGGTAAAGCAACAACCCTGATGGTAGCTGGGCTCTGTTACAGGTTCCTATGGGTCAGGGCCACCATTTACAGTGCCACGACCTGCAGATTCTTGGCATTCATGTCTTGTCAGGGATACTCAGTATGGTCTCACCGTTATTCTTTCCCGGCAAAGGGGCAGAGTTCCTTCTGTGGTGGGTTGTACTATGGCAAGTTATGATATGGATAATGAGGATCCCAACTGTCTAGTTGGTTTTAAAAGGCCTATCCCTTCTCTCTGCATTGTCTGGCTCCTAATTGGAGGTGTAGCTAGGCTCACAAGTATATAATTTGGGGCCCCACATCTGGACTTCTGGAAGGAAAAGAGAGTAGGGCAAAGTCCTTGTCTTTAGAAGATGAAGTTTAGTCCCATGATAATTCAGGGTTGCCATCAGGGTACTACAAGCAAGACCCAGGGAGGGCCAGCCACTGACCATAATGGCAGCCCTGTGATTTCTCACCTGCTTCCACGCTTTAAGGCATCCAGGTGCTCCCTGCATACTGCTGACTATTTCTTACCAGCCACTGTGTAAATCATCTGGGGATGTAAGATGGAGGTGATGTGCTGCTGCTGTTGTTAATCTTGTTTCACACCAGCCCAACCCACATTAAAGCATAGCTACTGACTAGCCACCTTTGTCTCCAGGCAGCATCAGTCCAGAGTCAGCCAGCTTAGAATGGGGCACCATGATTCTACCTGTTGCCCTGTGTTGTCATCAGATGTCTGTTGTCGACTGAAGGTGGGGGATGAATTATAAATGCTGGTGTCTGGCTATTAATAACGGCAGCATTGTTCCACTAGACGGGGTGACAGCCGAAACCATCCCTAAAGGAAACCAACATGGATACTTCCACAGGCACATGATCCTCCCACAGACGTCGCTCATTGCTGATACCATCTCCTGAATGCTGTGTCCACCATCCCATATAGCCTGCGGCTCAAATTATGCTTCAGCTTGTCCAACATGGATGTATTCTTGTATGTCAAAAGTGTCATGAAAGTGGAAGTGTGATGGGAGTCTGGGGGTGGGTAGTTTTAGGGTGTAGAGGGGTGTTTACAGAGTGTAATGAAAATGTGGTGGGAGTCTGGGGGTGGGTAGACTTGGGGTGTAAATGGATTTGTATAGAGTGTAATGGAATTATGGTGTAATGGTGGAGTGGGTGGCATTGAGGTGTGGGAGGTGTATATAGTGTAATGAAGTTGTGATGGGGTTTGGTGTTGGGTTGGTAAAAGCACGCTAGGCAATGTACAAGCACAAATTAACATAAGGTTATTAGGTCTGAAGAGTAGGTTACAGGTGAGTAATACAGATAGGACAAAGGAAAAAAAATCTGTACCTTAGTTCTGTCTGACCAAATGTTGTTGAAGTGGGAACTGGGTCAAATCACGCTGAATCTGTTGTCAAATTACTTGCGTCAGAAGCTGTGCATCTGAAAAGTCCAAATGGCTGCTTGAGATGGTTTTGGGCCCAAGTTCCCCATGCTTCCAACACAAATGAGGGACATATGTATAGATGAGCTTGGACCCCCCAGCTCTGAATATGTATTTGGCTTATGGCTAGGGTGAACAGTGGCCCAGAAATTCCCAGTACCATGCTGGTGCCGGACCGACTGGGCAGTTCCTGTGAAGTTGTGCCCTGGGAGCAGGCTCTCCACATGGGGTGATCTACGGATCAGGCCTTCCAACTCATTCCCAGGCCACAAGTGAAAATTGTTGCATGGATTCTATTTGATGATTTGCAGTGCAGTGTGTTTGTTAATCCCCTTAGGGCTTTCCGTGAGAAGTGTTACCTAGCTGGGTTGGCAAATGGAATGGCAGTAAAGTCTTTTGAGACAGGGGGCACTTGTTAAGAGGGTCTTCTTTTATGAAAACAGGCCTGGGTATGTCAAAAATAAAATATTGTGTATAATAGTGTCATATTATCTCACATATTTCACATTTACCGTCTGCCCCCCCTCTTAACCGCTTAATTTGAAAGCCATTTTTTAGCTGTTCCTGGTGATTTTCTTTTAAAAGCACAGGCATGGCCCTAAAAGATCTGTAAATCACATTGTTCCTAAATATCTGTTATGCAATGGCTAGGTATTTACGATTAAATGAAAAGGTGTAGTTTTGTAGCTTACAGTTTAACAGGGGTACTAACAATACATTTGACTCATAACTTGAATAGCATCTTGCCGTTACCTCCATTAGACTTCTGAAATCCTGACTGTCATCATAGTCCCAAATACTTAGGAATTCTGTCCATGGGAAGTAATGCATAACTCCTGTGCCACCAGATATTTTATATAATTGGATATTTCACCAACCTTCCCACCACAAGTTGTAGTTGAAATTGTGAATGGCTCATTGTTTGTCCTTTCCTGGCCTGAGGGGGGTTCTGTCTTTTAGTCCCTCAGCTTTTGCATATAGGCAGCAGGGTATGGGGGGGTCTCATTTGGTGTGAGTCCATCTCATTCCATCTCCCTTGTTCTGAGCTCAGTGATGTAAAGAACTTTTCTATATAATGGTTTTCTGCCAATTGTATGTCCGTATGTACAGTATTTGTATGTCATTTTTAATTACATTTTCCATCTAAGCACAGGAATAATACAATTCTGTGAAACTCACCTGTAGAATTGTTTTTGAGTATATGCAGTCCAGGTCGTCCCAGTGATGACATGTGGGTATTCCGCCCCCAGAGGGCGCTCAACTGCAGTCGCAACCAGGTAATACTTAATGGCTCTGACCACATCCAAGGCATGGAGGGTCCTTTCCTTAGAATTAGTCGATGCAGGACACAAAGGAGGCAAGACAACTTCCTCATTAAGGTGAAAGGGAGAAAGGACTTTAGGTAAAAAATCAGGTTTAAAGCGAAAAACCACCTTATCCTTATGCCGCTCAAAATAGGGAGGCTTCATACAAAGCGCAGCCAGCTCTGATACGCGAGGTGATCGCTACCAAAAAGGCCACCTTGAGAGTCAAAATAGGCAATGCAGCATCGCACAGAGGTTCGAAGGGAGGACCCTGAAGAGCAGACAGTACTAAATTCAAGTCCCACACCGGTAATACTGACTTACGCGGTGGCCGGACATGGGTGACTGCCTTGAAAAAGGTCTTGATCAACCTATGGTTGGCAATGGATCTCTGGAAGAATATGGCTAAGGCCGAGACCTGGCCCTTGAGGGTGCTCAGCTGGAGACCCAAGTCTAAGCCATGTTGTAAAAACTCCAGAATCTTAGAAATAGAAAATGTGCGGCAAGGGAGACTCTTGGTCTCGCACCAAGCAATATAAGCGTGCCAAACTCTTTAGTATATCATGGAGAAAGACTTCTTCGGTGCCTGAATCATAGTATGCAAAGCTGTAGCCGACAGCCCCTTTTCCGTCATGATTGATGTTTCATTAGCCAGGCCGTCAAAGCCAGCATCCGTAAATTGGGGTGCCGCAGCGACCCTTGTGTGAGAAGCCCTGGGTCGTCGGGAATGATGTAGCGATCTACTGACATCTGAACTATATCCGCAAACCAACCAGCGAGGAGCCACCAGAATTGTTGGTACCCCTTCCTGGGCTATCTTGCACAGCACTCTGCCCAGGAGTGGAAACGGAGGGAATGCATAAAGGAACTTCAACTCCGTCCAGGGAATTGCCAGAGCGTCTGTGGCAATGGCCAAAGGATCTCTTGAGAGGGAGACAAACCTTGGGAGCTTGTGATTGTGTCTGGACGCAAACAGGTCCACATGCGGCTGACCCCAGCGGAGACACAGAGCGTGGAAGGTCTTGCTGTTGAGAGACCATTCCCTCAGGCGCAAGGCGCTCCTGCTCAGGGAGTCTGCCTCTTGGTTTTCCACCCCGGGGATATAGACCGCCGATATGCAGGGAACATTCTCCTCTGCCCAAGCCAGAATCTGAGTCACCTCCTTGAGGGCTCGCTTGCCCCGAGTCCCACCCTGGTGATTGATGTAGGTGACAGCCGTCTGATTGTCTGAGCGAACCTGGATCGCATGACCCCTTAAGTGGGGAGTCAAGCAAAGAAGCACCAACCGGATCGCTCTCAGCTCCAAGAGATTTATGGGTAAGCAGTTCTCCTGCGGACCCCACTGACCCTGGATCTTCTGAGTCTGCCAAACGTCTCCCCAGCCAGTCAGACTGGCATGCGTGGTAACTATCTCCCAACGGGGAGTCAGAAAGGACTTGCCCACCAAAAGGTTCCTGGAGTCCAACCACCACAAGAGGGACTGTCTGGCCAGGGGGGACAGCAAAAATCCCTGTTCCAGCAACTCCTGCATCCGGTTCCAGCCGGTCAACAGGTTCAATTGAAGAGGTCTCATGTGAAATTGGGCGAAGGGCACCGCCTCGAAGCGTGACACCATTAGGCTCACCAGTCTCATCCCCAGACGTATCGATGGCCGCTGACAGGACAGCAAGGCCTGCACCTGCGTCTGGGGACCCAAAACCTTCTGCAGTGGCAGAAAAACCTTTACCTGAGCGGTGTCTATCGACATTCCCAGGAAGGATCTCACTGTTGAGGGAGTGATAAAAGACTTCGGGTTATTGATTACCCAGCTGAAGGCCTCCAGGGTTGACAATACCGTCCGAGTATCGCTCTCGGCCTGCTGCAAAGACTGGGCCGCAACTAGCAAGTCATTCAGAAAGGGCAGCACACAAATGCCCTGGTTCCTCAGCATAGCCATGATGCCTGCCAGCACCTTGGTGAAGACACGGGGGGCTGAGGATATCCCGAATGAAAGTGCCACAAACTGGTAATGCTGATCCTTCAGAGAAAACCTCAGGAACTTCTGATACCCCTGGAAAATCGTGATGTGCAGATAGGCATCCCTAATGTCCACCGTGGTCATGAAGTCGCCGGACCGAAGCGAGCTCACCGCTGACCGTAAGGTTTCCATGCGGAAATGTCTGACTCTTACAAACCTGTTGAGACCCTTCAGGTCCAGGATTGGTCTTAAAGTTCCGTCCTTCTTGGGAACCGTGAACAGGTTGGAGTAAAAACCTTGACCCTGCTCCTGACGAAGGCCCTGTGCCTTCAATGGGTTTTGGGATATCCGAGACTGAAGACATTTTGTGGGCGGCCTGACTGCCAGCTTTATTTTGTAACCCGGAGGACACCACCTCCTGAATCCACCGATCCGAGACGGGCCATCTCCAGATATGAGCAAATAGCAGAAGCCGTCTCCCCACCCGGATGGGTGAGGGCGCCTCCTCATGCCTGAGAGGACTTGGCAGGGGGCTTGGACTTAGCTTCCCAAGCAGGATTGGAACGGCCGCGGGACCTACCTCTACCCCAGGTATCTCTGTGGCCACCTGAAAATGAAGAGCCTCTTCCTCCGCGAAAGGAGCGATAGGCAGATGAGTTCCGAAAGGGCCGAGTAGGCTTCCGTCTCTGAGGGAGTCTACCATCCTTGACCAGAAGGTCCAGATGCTCCCCGAACAACCTGTGCCCCACAAAGGAGATACTAGTAAGCGACTTCTTGGCCATGGCATCAGCCGACCATTGCCGCAACCAGAGCGAGTGGCGAAGTGCAACAAGCAGGGCCGAAATCCTGGCACCAAGCCGGACACCATCGTCCATGGCAGAGACAACAAAGGCAATGAAATCCACGCAGGCCTTGAGGTCCTTATACTCCTCCGCCCGCTTACGAGCCTTAGCGCTACCCACAAGGTGTCTCACCTTCTTTCTGATGGCCAGGGAGACAATAGCCGCGGCACACACAGGGCAAAACAAGGCACCGGCAAAGGTGTAGGCATGACAGACCAGTTGATCCATGCGCTTATCAGCTGGATCACGTAAGGAAGCGGTATCCGGTGAAGGCGTAATAGTAGTGTTGGACAACCCTGACACAGGGGAATCCACCTCGGGAGGACGGGACCATAGCCGGACCAGCTCCTCAGGCACCGATGGTAGCTTGTTAGGCCTTTCCCATGCCTTGAAAATCATATTAGAAAAATGGGCCTTCTCTGGAAAGACTTGCCTCTGTCTTTCAGGCCTAAACAAATCACATTGCTTCCTCTTAGCCGTTCTGGGAGGAACAATGTGTAAAGTCTCAAAAACTGAAGCAAACAATTTCTCTGTATCATCAGGGAGCCACACATCCTCATCCGAAGCAGACCCAGACAAACTGTCCTTTCCAGCAGAATAGTCCGCAGTGGAACGGGAATCCTCTGGCAACTCACCTTCCTCCACAGAGCCCAGATCATCAAAAAGATCGTAATTATCTGAGTAAACAGGCTCGATGTGCCATCTCCAACTCGTGGCCTTCTTTGGAGCCGTTCGCAAGATCTGTCTCTCAAGACTGGCCACCCTATGCGCCAAATCAACCTGGGACCCCCGGCTGGCTTCCCTCTCACTGAGGGCTGAGTGCAGCAGCGGAGGTTCTGGCAAGGCTGCAGGCAATGAAGGGCTAGGGGCAGGCATGCCCGCCCAGTCATGATCCAAAAATATGCTCTTGGCGCAAGTGGTACAAACAGTGCTGAATTCGCCCAGAGGACTTGCACTGCACAAGGGGCAGAGCTTCACCTGCCCAGAAGGGGCCCCAGCTCACTATCCCCAGATGCCTCCATTATGGTGATTATAAAAATTGGCAATGCAGGTTACAATACACTAACGGCCAAACCTATATGATCCCTCTTATATGATCCCTCTTAATAATAAGGGAGGGGGGGATCAGGAGGAACCACAACCCTCAATCACTGGGCCCACCTAAACAAAGACAAAAGAGAGGCCCATCAGTATCCCACAAGCGAGGGACTCTTAGCAGCGGAGGGGCGCCAGGCACGAGGAAGCAGCAGCAGTAGCAGCAAAATGGCGAAGAGGGGCTGTCCGCACAAGCACGCAGCCAGCTTTGGCGCGATCCTCGAAAAGCATTAGCGTGCAGCCTTGACCCCCTCGGCGGCGCGAAAAGAGCGCCCACCCATCAGGGAAGCCAGGGCCATGGCGAGGGACATAAAACGATGCCTGGGCAGCCCGACCGCGGGCACACACATCCAGCCTGTGCGGCGTCACAACCGCGCCTGTACTCCTCCGCCCACCTGTCTCCGAAAAGACCGCGCGAGCGGCGTCCTGTCCCGCCCCCCCCCCCCCCCCCCAGCGTATGTGCAGCAAGATGGAGGGGAGAGGAAGGCAGCCAGAACTGCCAGGGAGCGAGGGAGGTAAGCATAAGTTCAAACCGCACACAGCACATCAGTAAGTTGCAAAAACACACTGCACACAAAAATAAAGCTTGTGGGATCGGGAGGGATATAAGGCATCTAGCCAGCAATGTGGTTCCCCCAGGTAGGCTCACCATCAGCCTATGGCCGGCTACCCATTAATCAGGGTCTGCCTCCCAGACCCTGGCGTTCCCCCTACCGTCACAATCCTGAGTCAGCCGCGGCTGGGAGGCAAGAGTGGGTCTCACAGGATCAGTGGTAATAGGGTCCGCAGCGGCCGTCGGGCTAGGAGGCCCCGCTCAGCTGCCAAAATTCCAAGAGAGAGTATCCAACGATCTTCAGCAGCCAGACTGAACACTGGGAAATGATAGAGAGACACCTGCCTTTATAGGGGGCCGGGAGGAGCGACAGCTTTTGATCTTGCAGTCGAGCTCCCCCTGGGGGCGGAATACCCACATGTCATCACTGGGACGACCTGGACTAGATATAGGGAAAATCTTTATTTACAATTAGAAATTCCTCATTCTGGTTCTGTTAAAGCTCTAAAAACGAACCTTGTATTCTATTTTCTTCCTAAGGTGGTCTCTGCTTTTCATCTTAACCAGGACATTGTTCTTCCGTCCTTGTGTCCTAAGCCTAGGAATGACAAGGAAAGGGCTTTGCATTGTTTGGATGTGGTACGTTGTGTTCGGTGCTATTTGCGTACTACATCTCCTTTTCGTAAGACTGATGCCTTTTTTGTGGTGCCCTGCGGGCCTAGGAAGGCTTGGCTCCGGCTAAGTCTTCCATTAGCAAGTGGATTCGTCAGGCTGTTGTTGGGGCCTATTCTGCTAAGGGGAAGGCTCCCCCTTTTCGTATCACTGCTCATTCTACTCGTGCTGTTGGGGTGTCTTGGGCCTTTCAGCACCAGGCTTCTGTTGAGCAAGTTTGTAAGGCTGCTACTTGGTCTTCTGTTCACACTTTTTCCAAGTTTTATAAGGTTGATGTGCGGGCTTCAGCGGATGTTGTGTTTGGCCGCAAGGTTCTGCAGGCTGCAGTGGTTTGAGTTTCTGCATTATTGCCTTGTTGGATACCCGCCCTTTCTGGACACTGCTTTTGGATGTCCCAAGTGTTATTATTAATGTTTGAAGCGGGGTGTGTGACATACTTAGAATAATACCATTTTGTGAATACTCACCTGTAAAATGGATATTATAAGTATGTCACACACCCCGCTTCACCCGCCCTTTTTGGTATCCTGGTTCTTTATATGGTGAAGCTTTTGTTTACAGTTTGAGGGTTACCAATGGTTGTTTTTTCTGGTACCTTGTCTTACTGCTGTTTGAATACTGGGGAATGAGTGGGAGGTCCCAGGTATGTATAGACCAGGAGGGGCTCGTTTTTCAGGACTTCTCTGCAAGATCGCCACCTAGAGGTGTGTATACCCAAGTGTTATTATTAATGTTTGAAGCGGGGTGTGTGACATACTTATAATATCCATTTTACAGGTGAGTATTCACAAAATGGTATTTTTCTCAACATTTTATGACCACCTATTGGTTGTGCTGTCCTGTAGACTGGCCCGGTTTAATCTTTTAGATTTTAACTCAGTTGGATTGTAAACTCGCAAAGGCAGGGCTCTCGTCTCACGTACGCCTGTATTAATATGTAGTGTTCCATTCATGTCATACTACTGTATGTATTATATGCATTCATTGTCATATCTCTGGTACCTAGGACTCATTATGCCTGTGTATTATAAGTATGCTACTTGTCCTACCCTTCTGTAATGTATACTTTGTACAGCACCACGGAATATGATGTCACTTTATAAATAAACTATAATAATAATAATAATAATAATAATGCAGCCGGACATCTAAAGCTTGAAACAGTTATAAATGTTGCTACCTTATCTGTATGATGCCAAGTGAGCACAAATATAAAGATGGAGGAGCAACAATGATGTGGCCCCTCTGACCTTCTGTGCCCCGGCGGGGTCGCACTCCCTATAGTTACACACTTGGTGGCAGCTAGTGATACCAGTGCCTGGATGTTTCTAGTGTGATCACGCATTTTTACTGGGAGCAGCCCATACGCACATCGCAAATCTTTCAAGCAGACATGAACAGTCGATTTTCTAACACTGGGCTGACTGCAGAGTGTAAGTGAGGTGGGAGATCAGCCTGGCATCAACCTGGTAGGCCCTCTGGATGGGTCACTATATTACTGTGGTCCTGAAGTCGTCATGATTGGCATTTTACAGTGAGAACATGCTTAGCTTTCTATTTTTTTTCTTTGCAAGGAGAAAGGCTTCACACTATAACACAAGTTCCCGAATTCTTCAGTAACACTTTATGCTGTGCTGTGCCACCCCCGCTCTACCTTTTATAATGGATCGCCTCAGGAGCTCAATTTCTCTTCTTTTCACATGATGCTAAGCTGTACCACAAGCTGAAACCACCACCATTGTTTCCCTGCAGCCTCCACCTTTGCTATACTGAATTTCAAGGTTCCCATATAGTGAGTAGGTGGGAAACAACCAGACTCTGGCTCCCCATTGTTCAAAACAGCCCAATTTTTACCAGAACATAGCAGAAACATTTTGAGTACAATGTATAAATAGCTCCCAGTATTGGAGCATCTCTGGCTTCCACTTAGCCTGTAACGTTGGGGTTCAGATAGCATTATTATGATATATAACAGAGATCATGGTTTTTAGGTCACAGTAGTCTATGTTAATAGGTCACATTGGTCAGGATTATTAGGATACAGTGGTTGAGGTTATTGCATTAAGTTACAGGTCTTTAGGTCACAGTAGTCTCGGTTATTAGGTCACAACAGTGGTCAGAGTTATTATGATACAGTAGTTGAGGTTACAATGGTTAGGGTCCATGATTTACAGTGATTATTAAACCATACCTTCAGCATCATTGAATGAAAAGCCCAAAACCAGCATTTTCCAGCATTTTAAAGTAATATATTTTAAGTTTTCAGTCGCTTACTTTTTATTCTTTCCTCCACTGGGCTTCAGCTATGTTCAGGACTCTATATACTTTTTGTCTCAGAGGCATCACATTTTGAGGAAAGGAGAGGGGTGAAAAGTGTAGGGGGGCGGGTTATAACTTTGCACAGACAGACCAGAGCTGGGGTCAGGAAAAGGACAGCAATCCAAGAATACAGAGCAGCATAGTCAGAGGACACTTGTCACTTGACACCTGTCTGAAGGTAGCCTGAGACTCCACGGGCAGCCATCTTGGATGTTAAAAGGTTAAAAAACGCAGTAGGTGCAGGTAGGATGATTTTTAATGTAGGTAATCTGTATGTAGGGGGTGGAGTAAACATACAAGATAGGCTTTTATTCAGTGTGAAGGTCTGCTTTAAGTCACAGTGGTCTGAGTATTATTTCGCAGTAGTCTGTGATCTTAGGTCACAGTAGTCAGGGGTATTAGGTCACAGTGGTTCAAGGTTATTAGGTCATATTGGTTGGGGTTATAAGGTTACAGTGATGGGGTTTATTAGGTCACAATGGTGGAGGTTATTGGGTTACAGTGATTGAGGTTATTACATCACAGTTATCAGGGTTAATAGGTCACAGGTTTCAGGAGTATTAGATTTTTGGGGTCAGAGTTAATAGGTCACAGTGATCAGAGTTATTTGGCCAAATGGATCGGGGTTAAAGAAGTCCACGGATCCCCAGCCTCTCGGGTCCTGGTTGCAGCCATCTTGGAGAGAATGCACAGAGTGGTACGTCAGTCACCCAGTCCTGTACGGCAGTGTAACAGTTTTGGTCATTCACTGAAGTTCAACTGTTACCCAGGTCCACGGCTGCCATTTAGATTACCCCCGGAATCATGGAAGGATTGCAGTGATCATGTGAGTTGTTTTAGTTAATGCCCAAATTGGCCTTAGCACAGGGTGAGGGCAACTTGGCTGCAGGGTTTCAAAAAGCTTAGACTTGCTCTTTAAAGCAGGTTAAAACCCATACCTTAAAACTCAGATCTTACCTGATCCTGACGTGGATGCATCCCTAGCTTCTGTGCGACCGTGCGCGCTCCTGCGCCCAGCCTTTCTGAGTAGCCGGGTGCGTGCGCCCTAACAGCGTGCCAGGGATGCAGCCAGCAGGCAGTACCGCAGGGCTTCAGCAGAAAAGCCCGGTTTTCTTTGAAAACTGGGCCACCTCTGAGCCAACAGCAGCTCCTAGCCGCTCGGGCGGGGGGCCCTGAAGATTGAGGGGTGGACCCAGAAATGGGTTTCCATCCGCTTAATACGTCATGGTGGTTGGAATTACAAACTCTTTATACAGACAGGACACACTGCACATTTTTTTTCTTTTACATTGGCGGCTCAGCCTAAAGGGGATTTCCGCCTTCAAAGCTGAGCTGTGTTCATTCGTCATGCCGCCCTGGGCACCATTATTGACGATGCCCATTTGTCTTCACCCACTGCTAGAAAATATTAAGATGAAAGGGACAACTACAGACCCACCATATTAATGCACCAGAGCCTTCTTTATTTGGCTGGTCAGTCAGCAGAATCCTTTTCATTTATGTTTTTGCGGAAGTGATATTTGCCTGATCACGGGAAACCATCACTTAAACACCCAAAAAAATTACTTATTGGGAGTTTCTGTTTGACGGCTTTCCTGATTCGCTATATGTACACATCATGGGTTGCCTGAAAAAGTACCTCTTTCTGGTTCCCACATGGGCCACTCAGCTAATCCGCAGCACTTATTCCTTTCAGACTGAACAGTGGTACAAAGGAAATCTAAATGGAGCGTGTGCCGTGGCCTGAGTCACCCCCCCCCCCCCCCCCCCCCCGGCCTCTGGCTGCATTCAGAGAAATCTGGTGCTGGCACATCCACAGCTAGAGGTATTCCAGGGATGCGAGCATGGCATAGAGATGCTTCGCCAGCATGTGGGAGCAGTGAGTCAATTGGGCAGTTGAGGCATGCCCCATAAATAGGTGGAGCAACCCCAGAGTCTTTTTAAGGTAACTGCACCATGGGGCCAACCTCAAAAATATTTATTATTTTAATGTTACTTCCTGGGTTGGGTAGATCCTCCCTGGTGGACTGGAAATGGATACTAACAGCAAAGTTGGCAGCCAAAATGGTTTCATTGTGAACATAAGTGGCCTTCTGGTAAATTCAAAAAGGTGTGTTGGGCAGAGAAGATCCATGCAGCTGTCCCTATTTTATCCCCTTTAGTCTTCTGTACAGAAAGGTGGCAGGTGTTGCATTTCCTTTGGGGGGGGGGGGGGCATCACTGATATTGCAGATCCATTCCAGGAGTGCCTTTCAAAATCTTGGCACAGATCCCAGATTATGTTATGCAGCTATGCAGGAGAAAGTTGTGGTCACAGTGATGCCCTTGGCTGCTAGTAAATTTGATTATGGTACATTGGAACATTCCTTTGCAGTGGAAATGAGTGTTAAGAAATCCAACTGGAGGATTACCATTTCTTCTGGATCAGGTCCTAGCACTACAGACAACATGTCCTCCTGTCAGGGTTGGCCAACTGGAGCGAGCTGATGGCAGATATTCGTGCAGGATTGTGCAGGGCAAAGCTCCTTAATGCCAACAGTTCAATGTGGAAGTCCAGGTGTAGGGTACCCCTGGCCAAGGGAAGCAGCTATCCCACAGAGGCCAATAGGCCAATCCAATAGGATCAGTCAATCCAATAGCTCACAGGCTCAAGAAATACAGGATCCAAATTCTCTGTGGCACCTGAGTTCACCACCGTGTGGCTCGCGGACTCTCTGCTTTGTGGCTCACAACCTGCCTGGAATTAACCTCCCTTACTGTCCTAGTCAAATAGAAAAAATGTATCCCCATTAGCAGGGGCAACACCAGACATGTAGTGCAAGGTGTGGGATCCTGGCACACTGGGTAAGAGGGCAGTAAGTGTCAGCAGTCTATTTAAAGAGCAAAACATGTCCAAAGCAGGGGGTTAAAGGGCCACTTCAGCCCAGGATTTGCAATTTCTGAATACCTCCACCATGTCACCCTCCCCTAGCACTGAAGCAGTGCATGGGGGGAACATAAGGAAATAATGTGTTGGCAGGTGGACAAGCGTGCCAGCTTACCTGTATTTGTAGCTTCTACTGGCACAACTCCCAGACTCCCATTGAGTGTTTTGCTGAAAGCTGCAGGTAAGCCAACACATTTGCCATTTACCCTTTTGGAGATAGATTTATAGGGGCAAATATTTTTGGGAGTAAGGGGGATTTGCGCATTCACTAATATCTTTACACTGAATGTGGATCTAAATGGTCTCTCAGTGATAAATGTGGCTCCCAAATGTGGCTCCCAAGGTAAGAAAGTTTAGAGACCCCTGTTCTAGAGGCTGGTAGAGACCACTGTAAACTTAGACTAACTAGGTCTCAATCTATGAGGTGCCTTTTACTGATGCTCTCTGCAAGTAGGGACATAATGGCGGAACACTCTGGGTCATCAACCTGGGCGAACTGGCTATCAGGGTCTGGGCACGGCAGTGATTGGTGAAAGAGCAAAAGTCAAAGGCAGACAGTGTAGTAGAATCAGAGATCAGAGGTTGTAACCAGAAAGTCAGTCCAAGGTGTATCCAAAGCCGTGGTTGAGGATAACAAGCTAGGGAGGAACTAAAGGAAGCAGACTCCAATATCACCGCTCTCAGGGCATATCCAGGTCCAAACCAGCACTTCCTGGAAGAAGATGACTCCCAATTTAAAGACCAAAAGGCAGTAATTATGTTGTGTGTATTCCAGGATATTTTCCAGTTGCATGCATGCACATATTAGACACACATGCTCATTGGATCAAATACGTGCATGCCCATTGGATAAGATATGCATGATGCATCCAACATGAGCATATGAGACCCTGACAATAAGAGTGGATTGTGCTGGCTGTTCAGGGCTGGCTTATTTAATAGAAAGGAAAGAGGCCCTCAGGTCAAGAGTAGGTAGAAGGCTCCCGCATACAGTGGAACAGAGCCTTACTTTGGTGTAAGACTCTTGGGAAGATCTTCTTCCACAACCTCATCTCTGTGTTCTGCATCCCCCTCCCATCCACCAGCTGTGTCAGTACCAGCGCTTCATCTTTTCTTTGTGGCCAGTTTTCATCTAGACACCCTACCCATCTTCTGTCTACAGTTCCCACACAGGTGGGCTCCTCTCCCATTCCTGCCTTTCCTGGTCATTTACCTCTTCATGTTTTCCTCATTTCTGGGGACCCCACTTTAGTTCTCCCCTATTGTTATACCTAGGGGGGAGCAGGGGGGCACGTGCCCCGGGTGCAGCAGGTCAGGGGGGCACCAAAGGGGGGCCACAGGTGGGGCGCTATTTCAAATATTTTCCCTGGGTGCCAGAAAGTTTAGCTACTCCTTTAGTTGTACCTTTTGGTAGCCTGTCGAGGTCCCTATGCCCACTCTTCCTTTGCCTCTGCCTCTGACCCATAGACTACGATCCGCCTCCTGCCACAGAGCTTCTGGGTATTGGGCCTTTTAATTTTCGCCTGCATCCCCTAGAACCCTGCTGTCTATAGCCTCAGGACAGCCGAGACCTAAAAGATGAAGTCATTATGAGTATGTTAAAGGACGCATCAAGGGCACAACACGCAGCTGCATGATGAATGGGCAGGTGTAACCCACACGCGTCTGTCAGACGGTGCTGTAGCAGGGAGCAGGTTCCTCTTTGTTCAGTGTGTCCCTGTATACAGGTGTGGGGTTGGGCAGGGCACAACATGATCTCTACTCATGATTAGAATGAATTATTATTATTGTTTATTCATAAAGCACCATCATAGTATGTGGCTCTGTGTAAGGTAAAAATTGCAGAGGAGTAAGACAAGTAAAAAACTCATTATACAACAACGACAACAATGCATCTAATACACACGGTATTGTGAGTCAGGTGTAACAGAAATGTAATTAAACACATAGATGCTTAACATTAGGAGAGAGGGCCCTGCGGTTGCGAGATTACCATATAAGGGAATAACATGTGTAATGGTAGTATTGGGGCTTCAAACAGGGTTTCACGGTGCCATTTATTTCAGGCAATGTCACAGCACACATGTATGGTAGCTGAGGATAAGGGTTAATGGGACCGCAGCATGGGGAGATAACAAGATGGTATCTCAGTTAACAGACACTCAACAGTAAGTAGGATAAATGAAAGAATCGGCTTATTTTATTGTTGCAGGGTCATGAAAAAAATGTTTTAATGTTTTACTCCATGTCATGGTCAAATACACAGCTCACACTTCACAGGCCAATAAACATGCATAGCTTGTAGAAAGCAAACTCAGGAACACTAGCTTCCTAAAGATGTTTTAGTAAAAGGTACTCCTGCTTATCAGAACGTTTCAGTGAAAGGGTTAATCAGGCTTGTGCTCATCAGGCATAGAACACAGGTACTCTTACTTATTAGAATGTTTCACGTAGGCCTTTTTCCAGAGGGGGATTTGGACGGCCACAACACCACTTTAAGCTGAGTACCCCTCATAGTGGAGACCATCTATGGGGTATCCCAGACTGGGGCCCGACTTCAGCAGAGGGGCTGTTGAGCTGCCAACAATTAAAACACTGGGAACCTCTCCTCATCAGTTGTTCAAAACTCACCGTCCCCCAGCATGGGGCTTTTCCCGCACACAAAAGGTCTCTACAGGGCAGAGTTCTCAGACGGGGCAGACACACTTTATGGGAGTCTCAGGCACATCGGCTCCTCTATCATGGCCTGTTCTGTTTGTCCGTTTGGATCATCTCTATTTTTAAGAGGTGCCTCTGTCACATCCACGCCAGGACTCCATTGAGTGTCTTCCTCTCCACTCTCTCCCTCTCTCTGCAGTTCAGCGTGGCTCTGCTTGCACTACAGCCATGGACATTATTCGCTTATTCGCTTCCAACTACACCCGGGCCTCGTCTCTGTAGTAGCCCCACCAGATGTTTTACGCAGAAGGTTACACCAGTCTTCCCCTTAGCATGGTTATGGACGATCTCCCTATCTATCTCTCTGGCTTCACATTATAATGTCTCTGCTCTGTACAATGTTGCTTGTAGTTTTCCCTTCAAAAACCTTCCAACAATCACAGTTTTCTGTTTTTGTAATTTAAAAATGTATTTTATGCATCCTAAGGAGCTCTATGAGTTGTAATTCTGAGAGTTTGAATTAAATTCTCATTTGTGGTCTTATACTCCCATCTAGTGAACGGGAATAGCAACCCCATTTTCACATTAATGTATAATTCCCACATAAATCCCTGTTTCTTGTGTGAGCGTGTTTTTTTTTTGTTGATACTACCACACGTGGACAAGTCAAAATGAGGCAGGGTGGGGGGGGTTACAAAAAAACCCTTACCTCACCTGTGGTCCAGCGCTGCTCTTCACTTGAATGGGCTGCAGGCATGCGATGGAGCCAGGGATGCCGCTTTGTGTCTTTGTGCCCAGAAATGAGAGAGCAGCGCTGGACCGCAGGTGAGGAAAGGATTTTTTTTTGTTTGTAACCCCCTGTCCTGCCTTAGCACCAGGAGAGGAGGGGTAATGTTCCGCTTTAAAACAAAGGATCCTTTTTTATTGCTGCTTTCATGCAACTGTCCAACCACCTGGCCAATGTTCAGCCACCATCCCTGGCAATAAGTGTGATAAAGTCAACAGAATAAAATAAAAAAGGCAACTTTATGGCTCTGAGTACCCAAGCCCATGTATGGAGGAGTGTTCTGTAGCAGTGTAGCGCTATCCAGGAGTGACTGCTGCTGTGGTGTTGCTGGGTGAGCGTCACCAGTGGCTGCTGTGGGGAGACCTGGGAGAGGCACTGTGGGAATGGGCATAGAGGGAAGTGTTTTCTTTCATTGCTCAAATTTGGCATATTGCCAGGGAAGGGGCGAACAGCGCAGTACAGCCTTTTGATACAAGTTCAGCAAACTATGATGCATCTGACAGGTAACAAGTTTGGTTTCAAGACACCCCTTAGCCTTAAAGAAGTTCTGAATGCAAAATAAAAACAAAAAGGCACTTACCTTTTGTCCCGCAACGCTAATCGGTGTTGTTCTGGGAATCAGGAACTCACATGATCTTTGTATCTGAGCCCACGCTGCAGCTCGCGATCTGGCTCCAGCCTCACACTCGCCCTCTCCACTCACTACAATGGAGTGAGGCTTCGGCCTGCTACCTCCATTGCAATGAATGGAGAAGATGTGGCAACGTGCCTGTGATTGATGTTGAGCTGCAATCCCGTCCCGCTAGCGAACCCATCCCCTTGGTCAGGCTATGGTGTGGGACACGGTAGAGGCTGCAGCGGGGGTGCAGATCATGCGATCAGGTGAGTTCCTGATACCTGGACCGGCACCGATCAGCAGCGAGAGACAAAAGGTAAGTACCCTTTTGTTTTTATTTTACCTGCAGAACTTAACTGATGTGTCCTGTGTAGATGCTCACTTTATTCAAAGGTAGTCAACAGCTTGAAACCTGCTCCGAACTAATATTGTTAGACATCCCAGGCAGCGTCTTCCCCTCCACCTCAGGATGCTCTGACCCATTATATTCATATCTATCTGTGGTAGCGAGGTGGCAATGCTGCTCTGTCAGGTGACTATCTGTTGTTTCTCCTGTAGAGTGCTGCCCCTGTTATATATTCCATCGATCATCGCATATGCTGGGAGGGGGGTTTCACATATGTTGGGAGGGGGGTTCTGTGGGGCGAAGAGTATTGGGGGGGCTGCTGTGCTGAGCGGAGCTGATATGTCTCCTTTGTCATCTCTCCTCAGGGTTGCCCGGCACTCTCACAGATCTGGAGAAGAGGCGGCAGGTTTTCGGACAAAACTTCATACCTCCAAAGAAGCCAAAAACCTTCCTGCAGCTGGTTTGGGAGGCACTGCAGGACGTCACACTGATCATCCTGGAAATCGCAGCCATTATATCACTTGGCCTGTCCTTCTACCGGCCGCCTGGCGGAGAGACTGAAGGTGAGTCCATTCAATCACAGGCCAGTAAACACATCCTAGGGGGTGGACTTGGCACCCCATATGGGTGCCTGCTCTTTGCTGTGACTGTTCCTCCCCATCCATGGCCATCCTACTGAATGTTGTCATATGACAATCACGTAATACAGCACTCCTCATAGTTCATTCCCTCCTGGCATTTTAGGGAAAGGGGGTTAAGGTAAGTTCACTTGCTGCTCATATGAGGGCAGCTGGTGATAGATGACCCCATGTGTGTGACCACCCCTTGGTGCCAGCTGTTCTTTTCCCTTACCTCTTCATCACCCTATGATCATGCCACCCAGAGCCCTATCCACCCACCGGCTGGGTGTAGTGAGGACCTGATTATGTCTGTCTCTTGCAGGTTGTGGTGGGGCAGCAGCCGGGGCAGAGGATGAGGGGGAAGCAGAAGCTGGGTGGATTGAAGGAGCAGCCATCTTGCTGTCTGTGGTGTGTGTCGTGCTGGTTACGGCCTTCAATGATTGGAGCAAGGAGAAGCAGTTCCGGGGCCTCCAGAGCCGCATTGAGCAGGAGCAGAAGTTCACCGTGGTCCGGGGTGGCCAAGTCATCCAGATCCCAGTAGCCGAACTGGTGGTTGGGGACATCGCCCAGGTCAAATATGGTGCGTCCAGTTGTAATAGACATCTTGACCGGGGCAAGGGTGAGCTCCAGTTGCTTTGCTGGTCCCCCATTGACCGACTTCTTTCCTTACCCAGGTGACCTCCTGCCGGCCGACGGCATCTTCATTCAGGGCAATGACCTGAAGATTGACGAGAGCTCCCTTACCGGAGAGTCCGACCAGGTCCGCAAGTCCGTAGACAAGGACCCCATGCTGCTGTCAGGTAACTGCACACATGTAGCCTGGAGTGATCTGGAATGTGCACCCACAGCACTCACAATGCACACAAACATAAACAATATCACACACACACACTCCATCCTAAACACATGCACATACATCATCTTACACATACACACTTGTAGACAATAATACATAGATACACACACAGACACTCACAGCAGCCAGGCAGCAGCAATGCAGCCTGCTGAGCATTTCGTGCAGAGCCAGGCTTTGGAATCAGGTCATATACTGCCTGGAGACAACAATGCTTCTTCAGTCTGCCAGAACGAAGCTCCCCGCTGCAAAGTGCAATGCGCCCTCCCCTCTCCTGACCACACACTCACAGTGCTCACCTCTCTACACCATCAAGAAACACCTGCAGAGCCTGGCTTACACCTTCGTTCATCAATTGCAAACCTTGATTGACAGCTTCACACACACACATCACCTGCAGTGTCTAACTGACACCTTCACTCAGTGCCTGCAGAGTCTGACTGACACCTTCACTCAGTGCCTGCAGAGTCTGATTTAAAGCTTCACACAGCACCTTCAGAGTTGGACTGACACCTTCACACAGCACATGCATAGCCTGTCTGACACCTTTACTCAGTGCCTGCAGAGGTGGATACCTTCACACAGCACCCACAGAGTCTGACTGAAACCTTCACAAAGTGCCTTCAAAGCATGACTGACACTTTTACACAGCACCTTAAGAGTTGGACTGATGCCTTCACACAGCACATCCATAGCCTGTCTTGACACTTCCCACAGCACCTGCATAGTCTGACTGATGCCTTCACTCAACGCTTGCAGAGACTGACTAACACCTTCTCACAGCACCTGCAGAGTCTGACTGACACCTTCACACAGAACCTGCAGAGTCTGACTGACACCTTCACACAGAACCTGCAGAGCCTGACTGACACCTTCTCGCAGCACCTGCAGAGCCTGACTGACACCTTCTCCCAGCACCTACAGAGCCTGACTGACACCTTCTCGCAGCACCTGCAGAGTCTGACTGACACCTTCACACAGAACCTGCAGAGTCTGACTAACACCTTCTCGCAGCACCTGCAGAGCCTGACTGCCACCTTCTCACAGAACCTGCAGAGTCTGACTGACACCTTCACACAGAACCTGCAGAGCCTGACTGACACCTTCTCGCAGCACCTGCAGAGCCTGACTGACACCTTCTCGCAGCACCTACAGAGCCTGACTGACACCTTCTCGCAGCACCTGCAGAGTCTGACTGACACCTTCACACAGAACCTGCAGAGTCTGACTAACACCTTCTCGCAGCACCTGCAGAGCCTGACTGCCACCTTCTCACAGAACCTGCAGAGTCTGACTGACACCTTCACACAGAACCTGCAGAGCCTGACTGACACCTTCTCGCAGCACCTGCAGAGCCTGACTGACACCTTCTCGCAGCACCTGCAGAGCCTGACTGACACCTTCTCGCAGCACCTACAGAGCCTGACTGACACCTTCTCGCAGCACCTGCAGAGTCTGACTGACACCTTCACACAGAACCTGCAGAGTCTGACTAACACCTTCTCGCAGCACCTGCAGAGCCTGACTGCCACCTTCTCACAGAACCTGCAGAGTCTGATTGACACCTTCACACAGAACCTGCAGAGCCTGACTGACACCTTCTCGCAGCACCTGCAGAGCCTGACTGACACCTTCTCGCAGCACCTACAGAGCCTGACTGACACCTTCACACAGCACCTGCAGAGTCTGACTGACACCTTCACACAGAACCTGCGGAGTCTGACTGACACCTTCACACAGAACCTGCAGAGCCTGACTGACACCTTCTCGCAGCACCTGCAGAGTCTGACTGACACCTTCACACAGAACCTGCAGAGTCTGACTGACACCTTCTCGCAGCACCTGCAGAGTCTGACTGACACCTTCACACAGAACCTGCAGAGTCTGACTAACACCTTCACACAGCACCTGCAGAGTCTGACTGACACCTTCACACAGAACCTGCGGAGTCTGACTGACACCTTCACACAGAAACTGCAGAGCCTGACTGACACCTTCACAAAGAACCTGCAGAGTCTGACTGACACCTTCACAAAGAACCTGCAGAGTCTGACTGACACCTTCTCGCAGCACTTGCAGAGTCTGACTGACACCTTCACACAGAACCTCCAGAGTCTCACTGACACCTTCACACAGAACCTACAGAGTCTTACTGACACCTTCTCGCAGCACCTGCAGAGTCTGACTGACACCTTCTCGCAGCACCTGCAGAGCCTGACTGACACCTTCTCACAGAACCTGCAGAGTCTGACTGAGACCTTCTCGCAGCACCTGCAGAGTCTGACTGACACCTTCACACAGAACCTGCAGAGTCTGACTGACACCTTCACACAGAACCTGCAGAGTCTGACTGACACCTTCTCACAGCACCTGCAGAGCCTGACTGACACCTTCACACAGAACCTGCAGAGTGTGACTGACACCTTCTCACAGCACCTACAGAGTCTGACTGGCACCTTCTCACAGCACCTGCAGAGCCTGACTGACACCTTCTCACAGCACCTGCAGAGCCTGACTGACACCTTCTCACAGCACCTGCAGAGCCTGACTGACACCTTCTTGCAGCACCTACAGAGCCTGACTGACACCTTCTCACAGCACCTACAGAGTCTGACTGACACCTTCTTGCAGCACCTGCAGAGTCTGACACCTTCACACAGAACCTGCAGAGTCTGACTGACACCTTCTCACAGCACCTACAGAGTCTGACTGACACCTTCTTGCAGCACCTGCAGAGTCTGACACCTTCACACAGAACCTGCAGAGCCTGACTGACACCTTCTCACAGCACCTACAGAGTCTGACTGACACCTTCTCACAGCACCTGCAGAGTCTGACTGACACCTTCACACAGAACCTGCAGAGTCTGACTGACATCTTCACGAAGCACCTACAGAGTCTGACCGACACCTTCACACAGAACCTGCAGAGTCTGACTGACACCTTCTCGCAGTACCTGCAGAGTCTGACTGACACCTTCACACAGAACCTGCAGAGTCTGACACCTTCACACAGAACCTGCAGAGTCTGACTGACACCTTCTCGCAGTACCTGCAGAGTCTGACTGACACCTTCTCACAGCACCTGCAGAGCCTGACTGACACCTTCACACAGAACCTGCAGAGTGTGACTGACACCTTCTCACAGCACCTACAGAGTCTGACTGGCACCTTCTCACAGCACCTGCAGAGCCTGACTGACACCTTCTCACAGCACCTGCAGAGCCTGACTGACACCTTCTCACAGCACCTGCAGAGCCTGACTGACACCTTCTTGCAGCACCTACAGAGCCTGACTGACACCTTCTCACAGCACCTACAGAGTCTGACTGACACCTTCTTGCAGCACCTGCAGAGTCTGACACCTTCACACAGAACCTGCAGAGTCTGACTGACACCTTCTCGCAGTACCTGCAGAGCCTGACTGACACCTTCTCACAGCACCTACAGAGTCTGACTGACACCTTCTCACAGCACCTGCAGAGTCTGACTGACACCTTCACACAGAACCTGCAGAGTCTGACTGACATCTTCACGAAGCACCTACAGAGTCTGACCGACACCTTCACACAGAACCTGCAGAGTCTGACTGACACCTTCTCGCAGTACCTGCAGAGTCTGACTGACACCTTCACACAGAACCTGCAGAGTCTGACACCTTCACACAGAACCTGCAGAGTCTGACTGACACCTTCTCGCAGTACCTGCAGAGTCTGACTGATACCTTCACACAGCACCTGCAAAGTTTGACTGATACCTTTATTCAATGTTCAGAGTCTTGTCTGTTGCCTTTACACAGTGCCTGTAGAGTTTGACTGACAACGTCCTACTCAGACCAGTCTCTTTTTGGTTACAATTACAGGAACACATGTGATGGAGGGATCGGGCAGGATGCTTGTCTCGGCGGTTGGTGTCAATTCTCAGACCGGAATCATCTTTACCCTGTTGGGGGCGAGTGAGGTAGAGGATGAGAAGAAGGACAAGAAAGGTAGGTGCCCTGTCCATGGTGTTGAGCGCTGCTTTTAGGTGTCACTGTTGCCCTGCTCTATGTAGGGGGCATGATTAGATGTGCTTCTGCTCTAGGGCTGCTGGAGCTGAGGGAGGAGAGGAAGTGTCACCATAAAATCACTTTAATTTCTGACTGGGCTGCCGTATTGTCAGTTGACCATGATGCACGTCTGCATGTTTAACATCTCCCTCTTGTTTTGTTTCACTCATCATCATGCAGGAATGAATCAGCAGGATGGAGCCAACCAGGCGCCAGGTACATCTCTGCCTTTCTGTAGACCACCAATCAGAGTGCTAGAGACCAGACCCCTGTCCAGCCCACAAACCCCCTCCCCCAGACTATATAGGATTGAAAGTTCACCATGTTACCATGTGAAGCAGCATGGAGGTGCCCCTGATGCCAACATAGAAGGGTGAACTCTTGTATGGTGACAAAGACTGATTTCATGTATGATGTTCTGTGTCACCTTGACTGACATTTGTGAGGCTGATGTTGTCACATGTTGTGTCACCCTGACTTAAGTTCTAGGACAGGCTAATGGAATATGTAATTCACCATGATGTGTCACCCTGACTGACATTCCAGGTGAGGCTGATGGGACATGTAGTTCACCTAGATGTGTCACCCTTACTGGTGTACAGGGCGAGGCTGATGGGACCCGAAGTTCACCATGTTGTGACTGACTGACGTTCCAGGTGAGGCTGATTGGACATGTAGTTCACCTAGATGTGTCACCCTGACTGATGTACAGGGCGAGGCTGATGGACCCGAAAATCACCATGTTGTGACTGACTGACGTTCCAGGTGAGGCTGATTGGACATGTAGTTCACCTAGATGTGTCACCCTGACTGATGTACAGGGCGAGGCTGATGGACCCGAAAATCACCATGTTGTGATTGACTGACATTCCAGGTGAGGTTGATGAGACATGTAGCTCAGCATGACTGACATTTTGGGTGAGGCTAATGGGACATGTCATTTAACTTGTCCCTCTGACTGACATTCCAGTAGAGGCTGATGGGACCTGTAGTTCTTCATGTCATGTCATCCTGACTGACAGTCTCGGTGAGACTAATGGGACATGTCATTCACCATGTTGTATCACCGTGACTGACATTCCTAGTGAGGCAAATGGGACATGTAGTTCACCAAGTTGTGTGTCTGTGAGCTGTTGTCACGCTGTGGCTGGACTTGCTTCTCATGATGTCACTTTCTTTGTCTCCTGGGATTGATCACAGTCGGTTGCTCCCCCCCATCCTCTCATCCTCCCGCAGACGGCGCGGCAACCCTCACTGATCATGCCAATGCCAGCCTTGTGAATGGTACGTCATCATTTCCCACAACACATCCCTCCATCTGTCATTACGCTGCGCTTCTTTCTTTATGGGTTATGTGATTGTCATAGGTCTCGCTGGTTGGGTGATGCAGGGCTCTGGAATTGGCCTCCATGTTTATCAACGTTGGGTGTGAGGATATAAGCAGGGGCTTTGCTCGTCTTCCTGGTCACTCCCAACTGACCCAGCATCGTGTCAACCAGTGTAATATGTGGGAGGAGCAAAAAAGATTGCTCCCATTAGATTTGCCATAATAAATAGATAGATAAACATGGGATGTATAAATAGATAGATAGTTCAATATGAGATAGATAGATTTGAGAATAGATAGCAGCATATAGATCGATGTAGGATAGATAGATGTAAGATAGATACAGGATATAAAATATTGTACCCCCACCTCTTTGGTATTCTCTTTTGCATTGGCAATGCTAAAAGTTTTTCTTGTCCCTTCTGTTTCGGGGCACCACCATCAGCAATTTGTGGGTTAACCTCAGCTGTCGGCTGGAACTGCAAGAAACTCCTCCCGGCCTATATAGGGCAGGCTATGGCAGGATCTCCTTGGTTCTTTTCTTGCAGTCGAAGAGACTGTGAAGAAGTCCAGAAGATTTTTTTATTTGCTTCCTTTTATTTTGGATGTCAGTGCTGACCAGGAGCGGGGTCTCTACCAGCTATCAGCAATGGTGTGGGGGTGTGTGGTTTCTGTCCGTTTCTGGCCTAGGAGTGAAGAACGTGAGGAGAGGTTGGGCCGGCCATATTTGCACGGTCCCTGACTCAGCTTCCCTTCTCCTCTCTCAGACTCACGAGGCATCGCCATCTTGGAGAGGTGCCTCGGGGTCCCTGCTGCCAAGTGTGGGCCCCTGCTTGGTCCCTTCGGCGTGTGGCACTGATCCTATCTTGCTCTGCTCCTTCCTACTCCAGCAAAGCTGCCACCCCTCCGTTCTCTTCTGGACAGGTAGGGTTACACTTTCTCATTGAGGCAGCTTGTTGCTGAGTCTAACGTTGTTTCTGTTCCAGGGTGGGGGTCCGGAAGCTGATGTATCCTTGCATGGGTTGATCTCAGCTGTCAGGTAGTGGTTTGTTTGCAGTGCAGGCAGGCAGGCAGGCTTTCCAGGTGTCTTCGGGGGAGTAGGGACCAGCGGCTAGAGGTCTGGCCTTGTTGGTCACCATGCGGGCCACGGTCTGGCTGGAGCAGTGGTCAGCTGACGCTGCCTCTATGAAAGCTCTTACTGTCCTCCCCTCCTCTTCTCTGGGGCACCTTTTTGGCAAACCTCTGGATGACCTGGTCAGGAAGGCCATGAGGGGAAGTCGACTAGGCTTCTCTAGAAGCGGAAACAATGGATCTTGTTTTGGAAGTCACCCAATTTTGTCCCTGCTGGAGGTTCGGAGGTTCGACAGACTCCAGGCCCAGCAAGGACAATTCAGGGAAGCAAAACCACAGGAGAAACCCAATTCGCCATGGCTCAGCAGGCCCAAGCTCCCACCCAAACCTTCCTAAGGTTGATGGGGCGCCCTCCCCCGATCGGGGGGGGGGGGGCTTCTGCACTACAAGCAGGTGTAGACTGATCGAACGGCCGACGTCTGGGTTCGGGAAGTTGTCTCCTCTGGATATAAGATCGAATTCTGAACTAGGTCTCTACACAGGTTTGGCGGGAAGGACGGGCGGCTCGTGAAAGCGCAATAACTCTTTTGCTGGACCAGGGATTTGTAGTACCTGGGCCCCCATCAGATTGCGGCTGTGGTTTTTACTCCATACTCTTCATCAGCCCCAAGGACAGATCCATTTGGCAGATTCTGGATCCCCACCATCTGAACAGTTTCGTTCAGGTGCAGAAGTTCCGCATGAAGGCTGTGCGCTTGGTCATGATGTCGCTGAAACAGGGGGATTTTCTGGCCATTGTGGACACAAAGGATACTTGTCTGCATGTCCCAATTTTCCCTGGTCACCAGCAGTATCTGCAATTGGTGGTGGGCACCCGTCACTTCCAATTTATGGCGCTGCCGTTCTGTCTGTTCATGGCCCTGCAAAGGACTTGGCTGTAAGGAACTTACCTCTGCCAGGGGGGCGGCGGCGAGCGTCCGCAGGGTGACGCAGCACTCCTGCTGCTGGGAGCGCGGCGCGTCACTCTGGCAGCCTCCCTCGCCCCTCTCTAGCTGTGCAGGCACGCGTCCCGCAGTCTGTAGATTTCGCCACTAGGAGGCGCAGTGCTGCGAGTGGCAGGCAGCACAGAGTGCTCCACACCTGATGGGAATCAGGGGCTGATCATCCTTGCAGCCAAGACTGACCAGCCCCTGGATAGTCCCTCCAATCAGTGTTGTAAATTGCACCAATCAGCACATACACTCCCCCCCCAGGGTTGCCATTGGTCGATTCCCCAATAAATATGGAGTCAGCCCAGCACTCAGTGCCCGTGATAGTCGCTTGTGATTAGGGTGTGATTCTGTTAGTTGTTATCTGATTCCGACCCGGCTTGATGGACCATTCCTGGTGGTCCCAATTTCTTCCCTTTGCCGAATTTGCCTTCAATAATGCAGTTAACTCCTTCACGGGGGTATCACCCTTCCGGTGTGTATATGGGAGGGATCTTAAGTTCTCAGCACTTTCAGGCTCATCCTCTGGTTTACCTTCTTTAGACGATTGGTTGTCCCAGTGGCCAGATTTATGGGCCAAGATTCAGCGGCATTTGGTCCAGACATCGAGTCAGCAGAAGGTCTTTGCGGATCGTCACCGATCCAAGAATCCAGACTATAAATTGGAGGATTTGGTCTGGCTCTCTACCAAAAATGTAGCACTACGCCAACTCTCTGTAAAATTGGGACCACGATATATTGGCCCTTATCCCATTTTACAGAAAATTAACCAAGTCACATACAGACTCAAACTTCCACCATCTCTGAGGATTTGTAATTCCTTTCACGTTTCCCTCCTTAAGCCTGCCAGGGGAGTGGAGGAAGATTCCTCTCCTTCTCCTATTCTAGTTGATGGTGAGCAGGAGTTTGAAGTCGCACGAATTCTGGATTCCTGTATCCTCCTGAATTCCTTGCAATATTTAGTCGACTGGAAGGGATATGGGCCAGAAGAGAGGAGTTGGGTTCCAGCTAGAGATGTGCATGCGGACCGTTTAATTAAAAGATTTCATAAAGAAAATCCTCTTAAACCCAGGGTGGAGGGTCCTGGGGCCCCTCCTCAAGGGGGGGTAATGTAAGGAACTTACCTCTGCCAGGGGGGCGGCGGCGAGCGTCCGCAGGGCGACGCAGCACTCCTGCTGCTGGGAGCGCGGCGCGTCACTCTGGCAACCTCCCTCGCCCCTCTCTAGCTGTGCAGGCACGCGTCCCGCAGTCTATAGATTTCGCCACTAGGAGGCGCTGTGCTGCGAGTGGAAGGCAGCACAGAGTGCTCCACACCTGATGGGAATCAGGGGCTGATCATCCGTGCAGCCAAGACTGACCAGCCCCTGGATAGTCCCTCCAATCACTCACAGTGTTGTAAATTGCACCAATCAGCACATACACTCCCCCCCAGGGTGGCCATTGGTCGATTCCCTAATAAATATGGAGTCAGCCCAGCACTCAGTGCCCGTGATAGTCACTTGTGATTAGGGTGTGATTAGGGTGTGAGTTGTTATCTGATTCCGACCCGGCTTGATCGACCATTCCTGTTTGCTGCCTGTACCGACCTCTGCTTTGTCTGACCACGAACCTGCCTGCCCCTCTGGATACCCTGCGATCTCTGACCTCCCGGCTTGACCCTTCGGCTACCCCTGACTACGTACCTGTCTCATCCCTGTACTCTGACGCACCCTCCGGATTGACTACCTGTGAACAACCTCGGCTTGGGATACCCTCGTGATTCATCGACCTTCACCGTAAGCAGCCATCCTTTGCGCCTATTAAGACCTGGGGGCAACCGTGTCCGGTGAGGCGTACCTAGCGTCCCGGCAAACGGGGGCTTGACTATAGGCAGAAGCGGCGGTGGAGATTGGGGGTTGCCTGCTTACAGAAGGCTGGTGTCCCGCTGGGCATCACATTGGCGGTGGTGATGGCGCTCTGGCGGCGTCAAGGGTTTGCGCATCACCTCTTACTTTGACGACTTGCTCATCAGAGCGCTGCCACTGCTGGAAACACTGCAGGATGTCAAGACAGTACTGTCCACACTGGAGCTCTTCGGGGGGGATCATCAACTACCCCAAATCCCAGGTGGTCCCGCCCAGGGTGGCAACTTACCTGGGAATGACGTTGGATACTCGTCTGGCCCAGGTCCTCCTTCTGATTCAGAAGTGGACGGCCCTGCAGGAGGGGGGTGCGGTATCTGTCCGGGGATCCCTGGATTGTTGGCTGGACCAGCATACACTGGCTGTGGGTCAGTCATCCAGCTGGTCCAGTGCGTCATCCTGACAACAGACGTCAGTTAAACGCTTGGAAACCCAAAGGCAGTCCAGGGTCGCTCCCGATCAATGTCTTGGACCTGAGGGTGGTTCTGTTGGCCCTCAGGCATTGAACTGGCCAGCTCCATGGCCTTCCAGTCAGGGTACAGTTGGACAACTCCATGGCTGTGGCCTACTATGGGTACCATGAGCTAGTGGGTGTTCCGGCAGGGGAATTGTTGTTTTCAGTGATCCAAAGAGTTCCGACACACAGTACCATCCGTGCATTCACTTGGGAGTCCATGCTCCTAAGCATGTGTTTTAAACTTAACTCCCCCTCCCTGCCCAGGGGTAATGGGAGACTGGACGTTAAATTTTAGATAGATAGATAGATAGATAGATAGATAGATAGATAGATAGATATGGGTTAAATAATGAGATATAGATATGGAATACATAGCTATGGGGTGGATATATATGAGATAGATAGATAGATAGATAGATAGATAGATAGATAGATAGATAGATAGATAGAAAGGGGGAAGATAGAGGGATATATTGATGGCTAGGTGGCTGGGCACCCGATGATGTTGGGGCTGTATGTGCAGCTGGGATTGTCTTGTCCTGTGATTGCCTGCTCAGAGGTCTCATGTTGTGATTTCTGTTGTGTGTCGCCCTTTGCTGTGTAGGGAAGGTGCAGGACGGCAGTGTGGACGGCATCCAGAACAAAGGTAACCTCTCTGTGGATGGGGGGGGGGGGGGGGGAGCTCAGCATTGGGCACAACTAGGAAGTCAGTCGCTCCAGCCTTTTCATTATTGTCTGTCATCCTGTTTTTGATAGCATGGACCGTCACTCAGCCCTAGAGGCATTACTGCTATCAGGTCATTTATACAGGCACTTCTGCCACAGTAGAGGGCTTGTGGGGTCCTGCACAATGAGCATACCGATCTCTCTCTACCCACCAACTCTTCTATCTTTTAGCCAAACAGCAGGACGGGGCGGCGGCCATGGAGATGCAGCCCCTGAAGAGTGCCGAGGGGGGCGATGGGGACGACAAGGACAAGAAGAGAGCCAATCCACACAAGAAGGAGAAGTCCGTGCTACAAGGGAAGCTCACCAAACTGGCCGTGCAGATTGGAAAAGCAGGTAGGTAGAGTGCAACACCCACCTCTCCTTGTCCAAGGTGGTGACCATTTACTTACCTTCCACTGCGCCTCACCTATCACAGAGGAGCTCTCTGCTAGAGGGGCTGACCACTGTCTGATCAACAACCTAGCAAGTTTCCCTGTAGCTCTAGGGATGTCAGGAATCCTGTCCCCAAGTAAAATATTGCTGGGAGTGTCAGAAAAACGTTGAGCTGTTAAGTCATGTATCAGATTTATGACTTAAATTCCAAGTTTGGTCAATATTGGCAGCGCCATATTTGGTGTAGATGCTGCCCTAGGAACTCGCAGTGCCCACTCTTGCCACCATTCTTGAATCAGGCTGCAGTCTACAAATTTAAAAACTAAATCCTACATCCCTGGCTGCTCCTTAGCATGCACATGGACTGTCTCCAGCCCCTAACATATATAAGCAGCCATACACCCAGTTCCCTCTGTCTGCACAGAATGTAAGCTCTCCCTCCTTCCGTATATTCCCTTATGCTTCCAACTTGTAAATCCCTTGTATACCGTAATAGATTGTAAGCTCCTCCTGTTCTGTATCCCTCATATACCATAATAGATTGTAAGCGCTTCCCCCATTCTGTATCTCTCTTATACCCTAAGATATTGTAAGCTCTTCCTCCTTCTGTATCTTCCCTTATACTCCAACTTCTAAATCCCTTGTATCCTGTTCTGTATCTGTCGTATACCATAATAGATTGTAAGCTCTTCCCCCTTCTGTATCCCTCTTATACCATAATAGATTGTAAGCCTCCTTCCATATACATCCATAGATTGTGAGCTCTTCCCCCTTCTCTATCCTCCAGTATACCCTAAGATCGTATACCGTAATAGATTGTAAGCGCTTCCCCTTCTGTATCCCTCTTATACCATAATAGATTGTAAGTGCTTCCCCTTCTGTATCCCTCTTATACCATAATAGATTGTAAGTGCTTCCCCTTCTGTATCCCTCTTATACCATAATAGATTGTAAGCGCTTCCTCTTCTGTATCCCTCTTATACCATAATAGATTATAAGCCTCCTTCTATACTCTTCCGTATACATTCATAGATTGTGAGCTCTTCCCCCCTTTCTATCCTCCAGTATAGCCTAAACATTTTAAGCTGTTCCACCTTCTGTATCCTGTCTTGTATTGTAATACATAGAAACCCCTATTTTTAAATTGCTGCAGAAGTAATACCAACACCCTCTGAAAGTGGCCACCCTAGGCACAAACCTAAGGTTGCCTAATGGGAAATCGGACAAGCCTGCAAGACATGAAACATACTCCCCAGAGATCACTGGGAGACTCCGGGGAAGGCCTGAGACAATCTGACAGGGGAGAACAAATATTTAGATGAGGCACACCAATATGTACAACAGAATTATGGAGGTGGGTGCTGCAAGCAATTAGATCCTTCACCAAAAGAGCCTGGATTAACATATACAAAATTATAAATGTTTACACATTCCTCCAGTTTTCAAATGAGAGGCAAAGACTGGGTATTTTGATAAAAATATAAAAAGAATAGGCAATTTATTTATAACAATATAGCAATTTACCGTTGAATGTGGTATGCCACTACAGGTACAATGTCTATATTCCTTCATAAAGGACTGTATATATATTGAGAGACAAGATCTTTATTATTTATACACGGTTAGAACAACAAACAAACTAGTGTATGTCGGATGCCACAGAGTGGCTAGTATGCTGTTGAATCCAATGCAATACATCATTCAAATTTTCATATTCATATCTCATATCTAAGAAACGTGATGATGAGATATGACCAGTTTTTAAATACATGCATCTATACTGTGTATCCAAGGTTTTTGCTTACAGTGCTAGTGTATGAGAAAGAAGGCCCAGTTGGTGGGATGCCAGATCACTTACAGTGTGTAGCAATCACTGCAGAGAATCGGTGAACCTGCTACCCTTCCCCTGTTGTTTCAGATTGGTTTCAGATGGAGATTCTTCCTCAAGGACTGAACAAAAGGATTGTATACAGCATGGGTACTGTAAAGCCCCGTGGGACACCCGCCTTCGTAGTAAGCCCACAACTCCCAATCTCCGTTGCTAGCTTCACCTTTAGACAAGCCCCCGTTTGCTTTATACACCTCGCCGGACACGGTTGCCCCCAGGACTTGATAGCACAAAGGATGTGGGCTTACGGGAGAGTGAAGGCAGATGAACCAAGGGCACGACAGGGCATCGTAGACAGGCTGGGTCATACACGGGAAGGCAGTCCAATAATATCGCAGCACCAAAGGAGTAGGCAAAAGAAGGGTCGAGGTCAGGTCAAAGGTCAATCCGGGAGGTCACAGGTTCGCAGTACAGAGGAAGAGACAGAGGCGTGGTCGGGGTTCAGGCAGGGTCAGTCCAGGCGGCAAGCAAGAATGGTCAAACGAAGCAAGGTCGGCAACAGTATCGAACAAGCGAAACACAATCCAAGGCACACTCAGCTTAACGCTATCACAGGCACTGAAGCACTGCAGGGATAATGCTTTTATAGGATTCAAGACAGGATTGGATAAGGGGGAAAGTGTATGTGGTTGGTGCACTTACGATCCTAAACTTTATTGGTTAAGGAGAAAGGGCGTATAGCCCAAGTAACCCCTCTATTCTAAGCATACAGCACGTCCTGCTCCATCTATAATACTTACACATGGGTAATCCTCCGCCTGAGGGCGCTGTTCACTGCAGACATGCAAAAACAGGCTCCTCCCGGCCCTACATATACAGAGGGACCTCCGACAAATCCCCAGATTTCTCTGCAGTGCTGACTGCGAAGACATGAAGTATCATGCTCTCGCAGGCGAGCGGGGCTTTACAGCCCGCGGCCCTGTGGGACTATTTCCACCCGTCCTCCTTGTGAAGTAATGCCTCCCAGCCTGGGCTGCGTTGGCCGGGTGAAGGTAGGCAGTACCGTGTGTGCTTACGGGGCCACGCTCCGCCGCAATCCCCCACCATAGGGTAGGCGGTCAAGGCTAATGGTGAGCCTTCAGAGGATGCCCCTCCCACATCAGTGCCCCACGCCCCGTGTAGCGGTGAACCCCATGTATCGGGTCACCTTCCTCCCTAGTTCCCCCCTTTTATAGGGGGGAAAAAGAGGGGGGGGGTTGTGTGTACGATGGCCTAACCCTGCCCTATTACACTAGTAAGCTTAATATGCCCTTAACGGTTACCGGGTGTCAGAGCCGTGCCTTTTATTTGGTTGTAATGTTAGCCGCAGCGCCTTTACTGTATTTTACATGGCACGTACGGCGGCTGTGTTCACGGACGCTACGGCGTCTATTTTCTGTATTCTCTCGTCTGTCATACTTTAGTCTCTGAAGCAATTCACTCGGTCTGTCTTCAGGCGTTACTACCTGCTGTTCTGATTGGCTACGCACCTTCGAGCTTCGCGCTCTCCGGGGGGGGGGGCGTGGTTCTGGTTTGGCGTGTTCCGTGTCGCCTTCAGCTCTGGCCCGCCCTTCGAGGTTCGCTTGGCGCCATTTCTTACTCGTGCGCGTGGTGAAGACCGTCCTCCCCTCGCTGTCTGTAAGTGCCCTCACAGGCGACCCTTTCTTCAGCTTTTGCTCCTTCTTGCTTGGCTCTGACATCCTTGTTCCCCTTGTGTCTTTCAGGCCGTGGACTTCGGTGGCTTCTCCCGGCCCGGCGTAACGCCCGGTCCTGACCATTAAAAATTACTCCCATTGGGGCATCCAGGGTTGCTTTATAGTTTCAATCCCTACTGGCATATTGTGCCCAATAATCACCATATGGAGGCATCTCAGGATATTGTGAACGGGGTTCCTTCGGGACAAGCCCGTCTGTGTGTAGCTTGTGGGGTCTTACCTAGCAGCGGTGACAATGCACGGGTCTGTGTTCCTTGTGCACAGCAGGCGGGTCTTCCCGCCTCTTCTGAGGCTGGGCCTGCACCTCGCCTCACTTTCAAGTCTGAGTCTAACCCCCAATACCAGTGGGGAGTCTCATCCTGATTTTGCCACTAGACTGGCTAGTGTTGAAAACTTGATTGCTGGCTCCTTAGCGTGTAAGGCCACTGCCAAAAGGCGGCATTTGAATCCTGAATCGACTCTCTTTCCTATAGAATCTGACGATTTATTGCTCTCTTATGCACATCCCCCCTCAGACGAAGGGGAGCTGTTCTCTGACTTGGGGTCCTACGACGACGAGTCCAGGGGACAGGAGGAGTCTGGTTCTGAACATTGGTCCTCGGATGACATCGATAGACTGTTGGCCCAGATCTTTGATGTCTTGTCCCTCTCTCCCCCTGCCGCAGCTCCCCGGCAAAGGGGTGATTTGTTTCACACCGCTAGGGCGCGTTTGGAATTTCCTGAACAAACCCATTTCAATAGTCTCATGCTGAAAGAATGGGAACACCCCAACAAACTTCATGGGGTTCCTAAAAGTGTGGATAAGAAATATCCCTTCCCTGCTGACCTGGTTAAGTGCTGGACATCGCCACCCGAGGTCGATGCCCCAATTTTGAGTCTGTCCAACACCTCTATTATGCACTCCCCCGACACTACTACGCTGCGGATTTCTGAGGACCGGCGTGTTGACCAATTGGCATGTCATGCCTTTGCATTTGGGGGAGCGACGCTCCGCCCAGTTTGCGCCTTAGCCATTACGGCAGTGGCGCTCAGGACTGTGGTTAGGAATGCTCTTGAAGGCGCGGATGAGTTACCCTCTGATGCTGCCAATGCTCTGTCCACCTGTGAGACTTTTGTTAACTTTATCCTATCTGCATCGGACGATGCTATTAAGCTGAGCGCTAGATCTTCTGCTCTGGTGGTAGCCATACGCCGTGCGGTCTGGCTGCGCCAGTGGGCCGCTGATAACGCCGCCAAGAAGGCCCTTACGGGGCTCCCATTTAAGGGGCTGCGCCTATTTGGGGAGAGGTTAGACATCTTTGCCAAGGGTGGCAATTTGCCCCAGCGCAGGCGACAGAATTGGCTTTCGTGGCCCAAGCTCCCTATCGACCCCCTACCATGGGGCTAAGCAAGGCAGAGGAGCGTCATTCGCTGGGTCTCGCGCAGATTCCTGGAACAAGAACAGGGGCCGCCGTCCCGGTTCCTCCTGGGGTCCCAAGCCCCTCCCAAGACCCCCCAGGCATGAAGGGGCGCTTTCGCCCGTCAGGGTGGGGGGGACGTCTGCAGCATTTCGAGCATGTCTGGAGACTCCACGTCTCAGACCGGTGGATTCAGGAGGTAGTGTCCTCCGGTTACAAGATAGAATTTGCTGTACGGCCGCCTACCATGGTTCGTTGGGTCCCAGATCCCACAGGATCCTGCCTCAGCTCGGGTCTTGTTGCTGGCCGTGCAGGACCTTCTGGATCTAGGGGTCATTTGCAAGGTCCCCTTAAGAGACAGGGGCAAGGGGTTCTATTGCAACCTTTTCACAGTACCCAAGAAGGACGGGTCAGTCAGGCCCATTCTCAACAAATTTGTCAAAAACAAACATTTTCGTATGGAAACTCTGCGCTCGGCCATCGCCTCGCTGCGCCCAGGGGACTTTATGACATCCGTAGACATCAAGGATGCTTACCTTCACGTTCCGGTGTTTCCAGGACACCAAAGGTTTCTCAGATTTGCGCTGCTCGATCAGCATTACCAATTTGTGGCCTTGCCATTCGGCCTCACGTCAGCTCCCAGGGTGTTCACCAAGGTGCTGGCAGGGGTGATGTCCCTGCTAAGACTAAGGGGCATACGTGTACTGCCCTACCTGGACGATATACTCATCACCTCTCAGTCTCTGCTGCAGGCAGAGCTGGACACTCGGTTGGTAGTGTCCACCCTGGAGTCCCTGGGTGATCAATTACCCCAAGTCCTCTCTGTCCCCCTCCTCGGTGACCCCGTTCCTGGGGATGATTCTGGATACAGTTCAGTCAAAGATATTCCTTCCTCAGCAGAAGGTGGAACATCTGACAGCGCAGGCGAGGTCCCTGCTTTCGAGCCCTCATCCCTCCATCCGGCAGGGAATGCAGTTGGTGGGCCTGGTGGCAAGCTTCGAGGCGGTGCCCTTTGCCCAGTTCCATCTGAGAACTCTGCAGCTTCACCTTCTGTCAGTTTGGAACAAGAACCCAGCGTCCTTGGACGAGGTCTGGGTGCTCCCCCCCTCGGTCAGACAATCCCTTGCGTGGTGGCTGGACCACAGGAACTTGATAAGGGGCAGATCCTTCCTGGCCCCCTCCTGGGAGACGGTCACAACGGATGCCAGTCTGTCGGGCTGGGAGGGATTCTGGAAGTCCCTGCGTTTCCAGGGGAGGTGGGGCCCTCAGGAGGCCCATCTACCCATCAATGTCTTGGAACTCAGGGCAGTCAGATTGGTGCTGGAACAATTGACCCATCACCTGAGGGGTCTGGCGGTTCAGGTACGCTCGGACAACAGAACGGCAGTTGCCTACATCAACCATCAGGGAGGGACCCGGAGCAAGGGGGCTCTCCAGGAAGTATCTCTGATTCTAACATGGGCGGAGGCCAATGTCCAATGCATCTCGGCTGTCTACATCCCGGGGGCGGAGAACCTGCTGGCAGATGCTCTGAGCAGGGGGTCGTCCCGTCAGGGGGAGTGGTCCCTCTGCAACAGGGTATTCCAGTCACTGTGTCACCGTTGGGGTGTACCAGATGTGGATCTGTTTGCGTCCCGTCACAATCACAAGCTCCCGAGCTTTGTATCCCTGTCTCAGGATCCTCTGGCTCTGGCCACGGAAGCCCTGTCCATGTCTTGGAGGGAGTTTCGGCTCCTGTATGTGTTTCCACCATTTCCCCTTCTGGGCAGAGTTTTGCGCAAGATTGCTCTGGAAGGGGTACCCGCGATTCTGGTGGCCCCAAGGTGGCCAAGAAGAGTGTGGTTCGCAGACGTGGTTCAAATGGCAGTAGATCAGTGCGATCTGCCAAGGTTGCCAGATCTTCTAACTCAGGAGTCTCTACGCCATCCCAATTTACTAACTCTGGCTTTGACGGCTTGGCTGTTGAAACCTCCATCCTGATGGAGAAGAGTTTGTCTGCATCTGTAGTGGCTACTATGGTGCAAGCCAGGAAAAAGACTTCTTCTGCTATCTATTATAGAGTATGGCATTCTTACATTGACTGGTGTGAGTCCAGGTCTCTTCCCTGCCGGGAATTCTTAGTCTCTAGGGTGCTGGAGTTTTTACAACATGGTCTAGACTTCTAGGTCTCCAGCTTAGTACTCTGAAGGGTCAGGTTTCGGCCCTGTCTATCTTCTTTCAGAAGACCTTTGCCCAGCATCCCCTGATCAAGACCTTCTTTCAGGGGGTCACGTGCGCCCCCCTCGAAAACCTATGGTACCTGTTTGGGATTTAAAGTGGACCAACACCCACCGGTGATCGGCCCGGGAATCTATAAGATTCTCGGGCCGATCACCTCCCTCCCCGCGGGACATCCGAGATCGGGATGTCCCGCGGGGTGAAACCCCCCCAAACTCCTTACCTTAGTTTCGCCGCCGCCGCCTCCCTTGCGCCCGTCTAGACGTGCGCGCGCCCGCGCCGGCCGTCTGTGAATGGCCGGCGCAGGCACGCGTGCGTCAAGAGGGACGCGCGGGAGGCGGCTGCGGAGGAGCCGCTTGTCCACTGCTTGTCCGTCGGCGCGGGGAGAGGTGAGTTCGGGGGGTTCGGGGGGGTTTCACACAGCGGGGCACCCCGATCGGGGGTGCCCCACCGAAGTGGACCAAGACCCAGGATAGTCAAAATCCTGGGTGTTGGTCCACTTTAAACTTGGTTTTATCTGCCCTGCAGGGTGCTCCCTTTGAGCCTATTCAGGAGGCTGCTCTCGCTGTTCTCACGCTCAAGGTTGTTTTTCTGGTAGCTATCACTTCTGTTAGGCGTGTGTCTGAGTTGGCTGCTTTATCTATTCAGCCTCCCTACTATGAGAGACACCAGGATAAGGTGGTGTTCCGCTTCAAGCCAGACTTTCTGCCTAAAGTGGTGTCTGCATTTCATTTGAATCAGGATATTGTCCTTCCTTTCTTATGCCCTAATCCTAGTAACCCCAAGGAGAGGGTTTTGCATTCCTTGGATGTGGTTAGGTGCGTCAAGTATTACCTAGTTATCACTAAGGCTTTCAGGAAGACTGATGCTCTCTTCGTTGTGCCTCATGGGCCTAAGAAGGGTTTGGCTCCTGCCAAGTCTACCATCAGTAAATGGATTCATCAGGCTGTGGTTCAGGCCTATTCTACTAAGGGGAAGACTCCCCCTTTCCGTCTTACTGCTCATTCTACTCGGGCTGTTGGGGCTTCTTGGGCTTTCCAGCACCAGGCCTCTGTTGAACAAGTTTGCAAGGCTGCTACTTGGTCTTCTGTTCATACCTTTACAAAGTTTTACAAGGTTGATGTTAGGGCCTCAGCTGATGCTGTGTTTGGCCATTTTGCAGGTGGCAGTAGTTTAAACTGCTTGCTGTTGCCTTTTCTGTTGGGGATCCCACCCTACTTTATGGACACTGCTATTGGATGTCCCATGTGTAAGTATTATAGATGGAGCAGGACGTGCTGTGTGCTTAGAATAATAAAATTCTGTGAAATACTCACCTGTAGAATTGGTATTATACGCATACAGCACGTCCTGCTCCACCCCACCCTGGTTTCACTTTGTTCTGGATCCCCTGTATGGTGATTGTTATCATTGTTATTATTGCCAGTTTCTGGGTGGTTGGTTTCTCCCTGCTTCTCCTTCTCACTGCTTTTCAATGCTGGGGATTTGTGGGAGGTCCCTCGGTATATGTAGGGCCTGGAGGAGCCTGTTTTTGCATGTCTGCAGTGAACAGCGCCCTCAGGCGGAGGATTACCCATGTGTAAGTATTATAGATGGAGCAGGACGTGCTGTATGCATATAATACCAATTCTACAGGTGAGCATTTCACAGAATTGTATTTTTTGGGCTCATTGGTCCTTACTCCACACCCCAGGGTCATTGGCCCTTTGAACTCTGCCTCTGGCGGGCGCTCCGAGAGCATTGCGGCCGGAGGACATAGGAGGTACGTGCAGGTTGACAGGTGCAGGGGCCGCGCCTGTGAGCGGGGGGTGTGGCCGCGCTCTGCGTTGCACAAGCCAAATCTGCCCGAGCCACCGCTCTGCGCGGCAGCCGAGCATGAAGCATCCCGGGGACAGCACGGGACCGGAAGAGAGGTGAGTTAGCCATGACAGGTACTCAAGCACTTCTTGTAAAGGTCCAGGTATCCAATGAGAGGTGAAGGTCCGGGCAGAGGGCTGTGGGGGATGGAAATCAGCACAGTGGGGGAGGGCTATAGATTCCCCAGGCTAAAGTCAAAAAGGCTGCTTACTGGCGACAAGTAACATTTTTGGCCCTAGTCCCAAAATGTCTGGGAACAAGGTAAAAAGGGTTGAAAAATAGGGTTTGGGGGAGAGGGATGAATGGGAGTGTTGCTGTAAGAAAGAAAGATGGATAGACAGAACAGGAAGGGCAGGAGGGATGGAGAGAGCTGGGAGAAGGGATGAATGGGCAGAACTAGAAGGACAGGAATGAAAGGGCAGAGCTGTGGGGTAGATGGGCAAAGCTGGGAGAACAGGAATGGGTGGAGCAGAGAGACTGGGCTGGATGAGGCACAGCTGAAGGGACAGGAATGGATGGGGCAAAGCTGAAGGGACAGGGATGGATGGGGCAAAGCTGAAGGGACAGGGATGGATGGGGCAGAGCTGTGGGGATGAGATTGTGGGACAGGAATAGATGGGGCTGAGCTGGAGTGATGGGAAAGGATTGGATAGGGCAAAGAGACTGAGAAACAAAGTTTGTGTGTACCTTGCAATGCCACTTCCTGTCCATGCATTATTTCATATAGAAATGCTAGGTGCCAAGGAGCCATGACACTGCCAAGGAGACTAAGCACTACATCGCCAATCAAAGGGGCAGCTCCGAGCATGGCAACACAGAAGCAACTGAGTGCTGGGCTGTCAGGGCAGAGTGCAGGGCCACCAGTTGAGTATTGCTGGTATACACCATGCTATACATTTGCACACTGTGTATTGATAAATTAGAAATTGTTCTCTTGTTACTTGTACAGTCCTATATGAAGGCATATAGACTATACACATTGTATTAGTAGTGGCATACCACATTCACCCATAGACTGCGATATAGACATAATAATTAGATTGGCTATTCTATTCTTAGTATACAGTACGTCCTGCTCCAGAAAGATTACTTACACTTGGGTTATCCTCCGCCAGATGGCACTGCACTGCAGAGACATGTAAAAACAGGCTCCTCCCGGCCCCTCAAATACCCAGGGACCTCCCACAAATCCCCAGATTTCTCTGCAGTGCTGACTGCGAAGACATGAAGTATCACTCTCTCGCAGGTGAGCGGGGCTATTAAAGCCTGCGGCCCTGTTGGACTATTCCCACCCATCCCTTGTGATGATGTGCCTCCCAGCCTGGGCTGCGCTGGTCGGGTGAAGGTAGGCAGCACCATGCGTGCTTAGGGAGCCATGCTCCACCGCAGTCCCTCACCAAAGGGTAGGCGGTATAGGCTGATGGTGAGCCTTTATGGGATGCCCCTCCCGCATTATTGCCCCATGCCCCGTGTAGCGGTGGGCCCTGTACAAAGGGCCGCCATCCTCCCTCGTTCCCCCCGTAGCTCGGGGGGAAAGAAAGGGGGGGGGCGTGGTGCCAGTGTATTGTGATTACATGCATAAGGCCTTTGTAATGTCCTTGGACTTGTATATGGGGTGTCAGCCGCCGCAATGATTTGTATTTTTACTTGTGTAACTGCCGCCGCCGCGCGCGCTTTTTCCTTCCTTGGATGTTCTGCGCTGGGCGACGGCGTCGCCTCAGGCGCTGCGGCGTCATCTTTTGACAAGTCATCTATTCTAAGTGTGCATACACTTCGATCTTCAAGACATCATTGGTTGCTGTCTTAGAGCTTCGTGCTCTTCAGGAGGGGGGGGGGGGGGGGGGGCGGGGACCTGGCTTGGCGCGCTCCGCGTCACGGCCCGCTCTGGCCCGCCCTTCGAGATTCGTTTGGCGCCATTGTGATGTAGGCGCGCGTGCGAGTGGGTAACGGACCCCCCTTCCGCGGTCTGTAAGTGCCCTCGCGGGCAATTTTTATGCTTCTTGCTTACTGTGCATGGTTCTGACACCCCTTATTCTCATTATGTCTTTCAGACGGGTGAATCCAGTGGCTTCTCCCGGCCCTGTGTAATTGCCAGTTGGGCCCAGTATAATTACTCCCACTTCCCTGCGGGTCATTGGGGCATCCAGGGTAGCTTACAGCGTCAATCCCTACTGGCCTATTGTGCCTATTAATCACCATATGGAGGCATCCCAGGATAATGTGACCGGGGTTTGGGTCAAGCCCGGCTGTGTGTAGCTTGTGGGGTCTCACCTATCAGCGGTGACAATGCACGGGTATGTGTTACTTGCGCCCAGCAGGCGCTAATGGTACTTCCCACCCCTCCGGTGCTGCACCTCGCCTCACGTCACCTACTCCCCCAAGCCTGAGTCTAACCCCCAATACAAGCGGGGATTCTCATCCTGATGTGGCTGCTAGACTGGCCAGTGTTGAAAAATTGATTGCTAATACTTTAGCGCGTAAGACCACCGCTAAAAAGCGGTACTTAACCCCTGATGCCACTCTTTTCCCTACGGAGTCTGACGAGTTGTTGCTTCTTTATGGCTATACCCCCTCGGACGAGGGGGAGCTGTTCTCTGACTCGGGTCATCTGACGAGAGGTCCAGGGGTCATGACGATTCTGGCTCTGATCCCTGGACCCCGGATAATACTGACAGGCTGCTGGTTCAGATTTTTGAGGTTTTGTCCATCTCTCCCCCTGTTGCGGCTCCCAGGCAAAGGGGTGAGCTCTTTCATACTGCTAAGGCTCGATTGGAATTTCCTGAGCAAACCCATTTCAATAACCTTGTGCTTAAGGAGTGGGAACACCCTAGTAGACTTCCCGGGATACCTAAGAGTTTGGACAGGAAGTATCCTCTTCCTGCTGATATGGTCAAGTGCTGGTCATCGCCCCCGAGGTCGATGCTCCTATTCTAGGGCTGTCTAACACCTCTATTATGCACTGCCCTGACACTACTACGCTGCGGGACTCTGAGGACCGGCGTATTGACCAATTGGCATGCCATGCCTTTGCATTTGTGGGGGCGGCGCTGTGCCCGGTTTGCGCCTTGGCCATTACTTCTGTGGCGCTCAGGGCTCTGGTCAGAAATGCACTTGAGGGACCAGACGAATTGCCACCTGATACGGTTAATGCACTGTCTAACTGTGATGTGTTTGTAAACTTGCATCGGAAGATGCCATTAGGATGTGTGCCAGATCTTCTGCCTTGGTGGAAGCTATACGCCGCGCGGTGTGGCTGCGCCAGTGGGCTGCTGACAATGCTGCAAAGAAGGCCCTTACTGAACTTCCATTTAAAGGGCTACGCCTGTTTGGGGACCGCCTAGACCTCTTTGCTAAAGGAGGTAAGTTACCCCAGCGCAGGCGGCAGTCTCGGCCCTTTCGGGGCCAGGGCCCCCTTTCAGTCCCCTACAGAGGCACTAAGCAGGGTAAAGGGGTGTCCTTCACGGGGGCTCGCGCAGACTCCTGGCATAGGAGCAGGGGTCGACGTCCTGGCTCCTCCTGGGGGACCAAACCCAAAGCCCCTCCCAAGACCCCTCAAGCATGATGGGCGCCCTCGCGGGTGGAGTGGGGGGACGGCTACAGCACTTCGCGCACGTCTGGAGGCATCACATCTCAGACCGCTGGATTCAGGAGGTAGTGTCCTCTGGTTACAAGATAGAGTTTGCTGTGCAGCCCCCCACAAGATTCATCAGGTCCCGGATCCCCCAGGACCCTGTATCAGCTCAGGTCTTGATGCAGGCCGTGCAAGGACTTCTGGATCTGGGGGTCATTTGCAGGGTCCCCTTAAGAGAAAGGGGTTCTATTCCAACCTTTTCACAGTGCCCAAAAAAGATGGGTCAGTCAGGCCCATTCTGGATTTAAAGATTCTCTACAAGTTCGTCAAGAACAGGCGCTTTCGCATGGAAACTCTGCGCTCGGCCATCGGCTCTCTGCGCCCAGGGGATTTTATGACGTCTGTGGACATCAAAGATGCTTACCTTCACATCCCTGTGTTCCCGGGACACCAAAGGTTTCTCAGATTCGAGTTGAAAGATCAGCATTACCAATTTGTGGCCTTGCCATTTGGCCTCACTTCAGCTCCCAGAGTGTTCACCAAGGTGCTGGCGGGGGTGATGTCTCTGATAAGGTCAGGGGGCATACGCGTGCTGCCCTACCTGGACGACATTCTCATCAACTCTCGGTCTCTACAGCAGGCAGTGCTGGACACTCAGCTGGTGGTGTCCACCTTGGAGTCCTTCGGCTGGGTGATCAATCACTCCAAGTCCTCCCTGTCCCCTTCGTCGGTGACCCCATTCCTGGGAATGATTCTGGATACGGTTCAGTCAAGGATATTCCTTCCTCAACAGAAAGTGGAAGCTCTGACTGCGCAGGTGCGGTTCCTGCTCTTGTGCCCCCAGCCCTCCCTCAGGCAGGGCATGCAGTTGGTGGGCCTGATGGTGGCGAGCTTCGAGGCGGTGCCCTTTGCTCAGTTCCATTTGAGACCTCTGCAACTGCACCTTCTGTCAGTATGGGACAAGGACCCCACGTCTCCCTCAGGCAGGGCATGCAGTTGGTGGGCCTGATGGTGGCGAGCTTCGAGGCGGTGCCCTTTGCTCAGTTCCATTTGAGACCTCTGCAACTGCACCTTCTGTCAGTATGGGACAAGGACCCCACGTCTTTGGACGGGGTCTGTGTGCTTCCCCCCTTGGTCAAAAGGTCCCTTTCGTGGTGGCTGGACCACAGGAACTTGCTAGGGGGCAGGTCCTTTCTGGCCCCCTCCTGGGAGACGGTCACCACGGATGCCAGTCTGTCAGGTTGGGGGGGATTCTGGAAGTCCCTGCACTTCCAGGGGAGGTGGGGCCCGCAGGAGGTCCACTTACCCATCAACCCGGCCTTTGTCTCCCTGTCTCAGGATCCTCTGGCCTTGGCCACGGATGCTCTGTCCATATCATGGAAGGAATTTCGGCTCCTGTATGTCTTTCCTCCATTCCCCCTGCTTGCTCTGGAAGGGGTGCCAGTGATTCTGGTGGCCCCCAGGTGGCCAAGAAGAGTGTGGTTCGCAGACGTGGTACAAATGGCAGCAGACCAGTACGTCCTGCCAGGGGCGCCAGATCTGCTCACTCAGGGCCCCTTACGCCATCCCAATTTACAAACTCTGGCTTTTACGGATTGGCTGCTGAAACCTCCATCTTGATGGAGAGAGGCTTGTCTGCCTCGGTGGTGGATACCATGGTACAGGCTAGGAAGAAAACTTTGTCTGCCATCTATTATAGGGTATGGCGTACCTACATTGATTGGTGTGAGTCTAGGTCTCTTCCCTGTAGGGAGTTCTTAATCCCTAGGGTTCTGGAGTTTTTACAGCATGGGTTGGAGTTGGGTCTAAAACTGAAGGGTCAGGTTTCTGCCCTGTCTGTCTTCTTTCAGAAGTCTTTTGCTCAGCATTGCTTGGTTAAGACTTTCTTTCAGGGGGTCACCCATGTGCGTCCCCCACGTAAACCTATGGTCCCTGTTTGGGATTTGAACTTGGTTTTGTCTGCCTTGCAGGGTGCTCCCTTTGAGCCTATTCAGGATGCTGCTCTGGCTGTACTTACCTTCAAGGTTGTCTTTCTGGTGGCTATTACTTTGGTCAGGCGTGTGTCTGAGCTGGCGGCTCTGTCTAATCAGCCCCCATACTATGAGAGACATCAGGACAAGGTGGTGTTCCGCTTTAAGCCAGACTTTCTGCCTAAGGTGGTGTCTGCTTTTCATTTGAATCAAGATATTGTTCTACCTTCATTGTGTCCTAATCCTAGCAACACTAAGGAAAGGGTTCTGCATTCCTTGGATGTGGTCAGGTGTCTGAAGTATTACCTGGTTGTCACTGCGGCCTTCAGGAAGACTGGTGCTCTTTTTGTGGTCCCTTCTGGGCCTAGGAAGGGTTTGGCTCCTGCCAAGTCTACTATTAGCAAATGGATTCGCCAGGCTGTGATTCAGGCCTATTCTGCTAAGGGGAAGAGTCCTCCTTTCCGCCTTACTGCTCATTCTACTCGCTATTGGTGCCTCTTGGGCCTTCCAGCACCAGGCTTCTGTTGAACAAGTTTGCAAGGCCGCTACTTGGTTTTCTGTTCATACCTTTTCAAAGTTTTGCAAGGTTGATGTTAGGGCCTCAGCTGATGCTGTTTTTGGCCGCAAGGTTTTGTAGGCGGCAGTGGTTTAAACTGTCTGCTGTTATCTTTGTTGGGGATCCCACCCTGCTTATGGACACTGCTATTGGATGTCCCAAGTGTAAGTAATCTATCTGGAGCAGGACGTACTGTATACTAAGAATAATACAATTCTGTGAAATACTCACCTGTAGAATTGATATCATAAGTATACAGTACGTCCTGCTCCACCCCACCCTGGTTTTTGCATTATTCTGGATCCCCTGTATGGTGATTGTTATAGTTACCAGTTTTGGTGGTTAAATTCTCCCGGCTTCTTGTTCACTGCTTTTCAATGCTGGGGATTTGTGGGAGGTCCCTGGGTATTTGAGGGGCCGGGAGGAGCCTGTTTTTACATGTCTCTGCAGTGCAGCGCCATCTGGCGGAGGATAACCCAAGTGTAAGTAATCTATCTGGAGCAGGACGTACTGTATACTTATAATATCAATTCTATAGGTGAGTATTTCACAGAATTGTATTTTTTTCAAAATACCCAATCTTTGCCTTTTGTTTGAAAACAAGTGTACTAACAATCTGACAGGGACCTTATACCATCTCAAAGTGACTTTATAGCTTGCAAAGATATAGTAAGCAAATATTTAGCTGCAGCAATCTACAACCGTTCCCAAGCAGAAATATCCAGCTCCTCACCCATGTCCTCCCATACTGTATATGGTTTACTATCTAGTGAGGACATTTGACCACTTAGAAATGGATAGAAATGCTTTCTGATTTTCTCATAGAAAATATCTGAAAATAGGATTTGCAAGATTTTTCCCTGTGTCCTGTTCAGGTCGCTCCACTTCTTACATGTGGGTAATCCGCCACCAGGTGGCGCAGTGACTGCAAGATAAAAATGGTAGCTCCTCCCGGCTCTATATAAGGCAGATGTCTCCCAAAAATCTCCAGAATTCTTGCAATCTCACCGCGAGGATCGTTTTTTGTCTACTCTCTCTGGATATCTCGGCTATGGAACAGGTGACAGTAGGGGAACGCCGAGGGTCAGGTGTTCCGCAGAGCTATGTTCTGGGCCGCAGACCCTCTCCCGAAGGGTAGCCGGCCATAGGCAATGGTGAGCCTATATGGGGGGAGGAACCACCTAGGGACCCTTTCATTCCCTCATTTCACCCACAAGCTTTATTTTGCCATCTGTGTGTGTGTCTTACGGGGTTTTACTCACCTCCTTCGTTCCTGGCCTTCTCCTCTCCCCTCCTGCTGTCAGGGCTCTGTGAGGGAGGGGGGGGCCAAGGGACCCCAGCGGGAGTGGACGGGTCGCCGCCCCGTGCGGGCGCGAGCACTACGTGGGGGGGGGGGGGGTAGGTGCTTGTTAACGGCCCCCGATCGACGCCATTCACGCGTGGCGCTTGGGCAGAGCGTGCCGGTCTCCTTCCCTCCTGTCTGCGCATCTGGAGGTAATCCCTCTAGACTCCTCTGTCTCCACTGCGGTCCGTGAGTCTTGGCTTTTTGTCCCTTCCTTGCATGTGCTGTGGGATGCTCATGGTTTTCTCTTGTGTCTTCCAGACGGGTCCCATATTGCTGCTCAGAATTGTGGTTCCTCCCGGTCTCCTACCACCCCCCTCTCTGCATTCTCTAATTTTAAAGGGATTAATAAGAGGGATTCAATTGGGGATTGTCCGGGTTTGGGCCGTCAGTGCCTTGTAACCCGATTTATTTTTGCTATAATCACCATAATGGAGGCTTCTGGGGATAGCGAGCTAGGGGCCCCCTCAGGGCGGGTTAAGCTCTGTCTCATGTGTGGTACATGCTCTCTGAGCGGTCTCAGCGCAGTTTGTGTCCCTTGCGCCAAGAGCGTTCTTTTGGAACAGGATAGGGCGGGCGTTTCTGCCCCCAGCTCTACCTTACCTGCGGCCTCACCTACACCCCCGCTCCTGCATTTAGCTCCCAGTGAGGGGGAAGCCAGCAGGGGGTCTCAAACGGATTTGGCGCTCCGGGTGGCCAGTCTGGAGAGACAATTATCTTGCTCGGCTGCCGGCAAGGCCACGAGTAAGAAGCGGCATATTGAGCCGGGTTATTCGCTTTTTGCTGATGATGACAATGTGTTTGGTGGTCGGGACTCCATGGAGGAGGGTGAGTTGTTTCAGGACTCCGCCTCCTCAGGGGAGCGACTGGGTGGCTATGACAGCGACCCTGGGTCTTCCTCGGATGAGGATATGTGGCTCCCTGATGACACGGAGAAGTTGCTATCTTCTGTGTTTGAGACCTTGCACATTGTTTCTCCGAAGGCGGCCAAAAAGAAGCAGGGGGATTTATTCCGGCCTGAGAGACAACGACTTGTCTTTCCTGAGCAGGGCCATTTTTCCAAAATGGTTTTTAAGGAATAGGAAAGGCCTAATAAATTGCCGTCGGTGCCTAAGGGTCTGGACAGACGGTATCCTTTCTCTGAGGAGTTGGTTCGCCTCTGGTCCCGTCCCCCAGAGGTGGATGCCCTTGTGCTGGGGCTATCCAATACCACGGTTATGCCGTCACCCGATACGGGTTCCTTGCGCGACCCTGCTGACCGGCGCATGGATCAGCTGGCTTGTCACGCTTTTACCTTTGTGGGTGCTGGCCTTCGTCCTGTCTGTGCCACGGCCATTGTCTCCTTAGCCATCAGAAAGAAGGTGAGACGTCTTGTTGATCTCGCCAGATCTCGCAAGCGGGCGGAGGAGTATAAGGACCTTCTAGCCTACGTGGACTTTATTGCATTTGTAGTCTCGGCTATGGACGATAGCGTCCGACTTGGCGGCAGGGCTTCGGCCCTGCTGTTTGCACTTCGTCACTCTATCTGGCTGCGGCAGTGGTCAGCTGACGCTGCTGCCAAGAAATCACTCACTAGTATCCCCTTCTTGGGGCTTCGGTTATTCGGGGAGCGTCTGGGCCTCCTGACTAAGGATGGGAGACTCCCTCAGCGACGGAAGCCTGCGCGGCCCTTTAAGGGTTCGTCTGCCTATCGCTCCTTTCGGGGAGGAAGAGGCTCTTTCTTTTCAGGTGGCCGCAGAGATTCCTAGGGATGAGGTAGGTCTCGCGGCTGACCCAATCCCTCCTGGGGAACTAAATCCAAGCACCCTGCTAAGTCCTCTCAGGCATGAGGGGGCGACCTCACCCATCCGGGTGGGGGGACGGCTTCTGCTATTTGTTCACGTCTGGAGACTGCACGTCTCAGATCAGTGGTTTCCGGAGGTTGTGTCACGAATATCCCAGAATCCATTGACGGTGCAGGGCCTAAGAATGGCAGTTCAACGCCTTCTGCTGTCCGGGGTGTTTTGTCCTGTGCCTCACCAGGAACGAGGTTGAGGGTTCTATTCCAATCTGTTCACGGTGCCCAAGAAGGACTGTACTCTGAGGCCTATCCTGGACCTGAAGGGTCTCAACAAGTTTGTCAGATTCAGGCATTTTCGCATGGAGTCTTTATGGTCCGCGGTGAGCTCGCTTCGGCCTGGCGACTTCATAACCACGGTGGACATCAGGGATGCTTACCTGCACATCCCGATTTTCCAGGGACATCAGCAGTTCCTGAGGTTTGCGCTGGAGGATCAGCATTACCAGTTTTTGGCACTGCCGTTCGGGATATCCTCAGCCCCTCGGATGTTCACCAAGGTGCTGGCGGGCGTTATGGCCCTCCTGAGGAACCAGGGCATTCGTGTTCTTCCTTATCTGGACAACCTGCTGATTGCGGCTCAATCTCTTCAGCAGGCCGAGAGCGATACCCGGGCGGTGTTGTGTCAGAGAACCAGGACTGTTCCCTCTGTAGTCCAACAGAGGGCGCCTGTTCGCTTATGTCGGAGAACCAGGACTGTTCCCCCTGTAGTCCAGCAGAGGGCGCCTGTTCGCTTATGTCGGAGAACCAGGACTGTTCCTCCTGTTGACCAGCAGAGGCCGCCTGTGAGTCCTCTCTACTGAGCATGTGCAGGTGCCTATAAAAACAGACAAGACCTGTCCTCAATTGCCAGTTGGTTTTTTTCCTGCATGCCCCTGAGTTCCTGTGATTCCTTCCTGTGTACCGACCCGGCTTGCTCCTGACTACGGTCCTGCTTTCCTGATGGCTTTGTTTTGTGACCACAATTCTGTTCTGCCTGTTCTCGACTTTGATTCAGATCTGCCAGCCCATGACTTCAGCCTGCCTTACACTCCCAGATCAGCTCTGGTCTGTGTCCTACCCGGAATTCTGCAAAACCCACTACTAGGTTGCCTGACCTGGGGCCTTCCTGCAGCCCAGCCTATCCTCACCATCAGAGGCTCTAGTGAATACCAGGTTGGTTCTTAGACTCCAGGCTTCCTGGTCAAGAGGTGAGCAGAGTTGCAGTCTCCGCAATCAGGGTTCACACCCTGTGTTCTGACAGTACCAACTGGCCAATAATGAGCTCTGGCGGAGATCACCCGGCTTTTGACGCTTTGGTTCAGCAGATGACCGCTCTGACACAGGCGGTGGGCAATCAACATGGTGGATTTTTACAGCTGGAGTCCCGCCTGGATATGCTGCAAGCCAGCCTTCCTGCCGCTATTAACCCTGTCCTGCCATCAGCCTCTGTTATGCCTGCGGCTGCCGACAGTGCCAGCTCTGCACCCAGTACCTTTGAACCTCGCATACATTTGCCTGAACGTTTTTCTGGAGATCGCAACCGTTTTCGATTGTTTAAAAATGTTGCCAGTTGCTGATCGATCTCCAACCCTGGACTTACCCCACAGAGGTCATCAGGGTCAAGACTGTTATCTCCTTGCTGCTGGGGAACAGTCCTGTCCACTCTCGAGGATTTCGGATGGGTGATCAATTATCCTAAGTCTTCCATTACTCCTTCAATGGTGAGGTCCTTCCTGGGCATGATGCTGGACACCTCTCAGGTCAAGGTTTTCCTCCCCCAGCAGAAGGTGGAGGTTCTCCAGATGCAGATGCTGGCCTTACTGTCTTGCCAGCGGTCTGGGGATGAAGCTGGTGGGCCTCATGGTGTCATGCTTCGAGGTAGTGCCCTTCGCTCAGTTTCACATGAGGCCTCTTCAATTTAATCTTTTGACCGGTTGGGACCGGACACAGGAGTCTCTGGAGCAGGAATTCTCACTGTCTCTTCTGGCCAGGCAGTCTCTCTTGTGGTGGTTGGACTCCAGAAAACTTTTAGTGGGCAGGTCCTTTCTGACTCCTCATCGGGAGATTGTCACCACGGACGCCAGTCTGACCGGCTGGGGAGGTTTTTGGCAATCACTGAAGTTCCAGGACCAGTGGGGTCTGCAGGAGGCCCACTTTCCCATCAATCTCCTGGAGCTGAGAGCGATTAGTTTGGTCCTGTTTCATTTGACTCCCCATCTACAGGGTCATGCGGTCCAGGGCCGCTCAGACAATCAGACGGCTGTCGCCTACATCAATCACCAGGGCGGGACTCGGAGCAAGCGAGCCCTCAAGGAGGTGACCCAGATCCTGACTTGGGCGGAGGAGAATGTTCCCTGCATCTCGCCGGTTTAAATCCCCGGGGTGGAGAACCAGGAGGCAGACTCCCTGAGCAGGGGGGCCTCTCGTCTGGGGGAATGGTCTCTCAGCAACAAGATCTTTCACGCTCTGTGTCGCCGCTGGGGTCAGCTGGATGTGGACCTTTTCGCGTCCAGGCACAATCACAAGCTTCCGAGGTTCGTCTCCCTGTCAAGGGATCCGCTGGCCTTCGCCACGGAAGCTCTGGCGTTTCCTTGGACGGAGTTCAGGCTCCTTTACGCATTTCCTCCGTTTCCACTCCTGGGTCGAGTGCTGCGCAAGATAGCCCAGGAGGGGGTTCCAACCATCTTGGTGGCTCCTCGCTGGCCAAGAAGGAGTTGGTTTGCGGACATAGTTCAGATGTCAGCAGATCGCTACATCATGCCCGACGATCCAGGGCTTCTCACACAGGGGTTGCTGTGCCACCCCAATTTACAAACGCTGGCTTTGACGGCTTGGCTGCTGAAACCTCCATCTTGATGGAGAAGGGGCTGTCTGCCACGGTCGTGCGCACCATGATTCAGGCTCGGAAGAAGTCCTCTTCCATGATATATTACAGAGTGTGGCATGTCTACATTGCCTGGTGTGAGTCCAAGAGTCTCCCTTGTTGCACATTCTCTATTTCAAGGATTTTGGATTTCCTACAACATGGCTTGGACTCGGGTCTCCAGCTAAGTACCCTCAAGGGCCAGGTGTCGGCCTTGGCCATTTTTTTCCAAAGATCTTTCGCCAATCATAGACTTATCAAGACTTTTTTCCAAGGAGTTACTCATGTACGTCCACCGCGTAAGCCTGTTTTACTGGTGTGGGATTTGAACTTGGTGCTTTCTGCTCTCCAGGTCCTTCCTTTGAGCCCTTGTGTGATGCTGCACTATCCATCTTGACTCTGAAGGTGGTCTTTTGGTAGCAATCACCTCGGTGCATCGTGTTTCGGAGCTGGCTGCGCTTTGTATGAAGCCTCCTTACTTTGAGCGGCATTAGGATAAGGTGGTGTTTCGCTTTAAACTGGATTTTTTACCTAAGGTTGTTTCTTCTTTTCACATTAATGGGGACATTGTTTTGCCTTCCTTGTGTCCCGCACCTTGTTATTCTAAGGAAAGGACCCTCCATTGGTCAGAGCCATCAAGTACTACCTGGTTGCAACGGAATCTTTCAGGGAATGAGATTCTCTATTTGTTCTCACTGAAGGATCTAGGAAAGGCTTGCCTCCGGCCAAATCCACTCTCGGTAAGTGGATCAGACAGGCAGTGGTGCAAGCGTATTCTGCCAAGGGGAAGGAACCCCCCTTTCGTGTTACAGCTCATTCTACTAGAGCTATTGGTGCTTCCTGGGCTCTTCGGCATCAGGCCTCTGTTGAACAAGTTTGTAAGGCCGCTACTTGGTCTTTTGTTAGTACCTTTACTAAGTTTTACAAGGTTGACGTTAGGGCCTCTGCTGATGCTGTCTTTGGCCGTAAGGTGCTTCAGGCGGTAGTGTCATGAACTACATGCTGTTGCTCAATGGGGATCCCACCCTTCTTTTTGGACACTGCTTTTGGATGTCCCACATGTAAGAAGTGGAGCGACCTGAACAGGACACAGGGAAAAATACAATTCTGTGAGTACTCACTTGTAGAATTGTTTTTGGCTGTGTCCTGTTCGCTCCACCCCACCCTTGTTCTTGTTATCTCCTTTTGCCTGTTGTGGTGATTACTGTTGTATATGGAACTTTTCCTTTGGTTTTCTTTTTGAGCAAGTACATGTTGAAGCTATGTTATGTGAAGTAACATGGTTTCTTGGCCTCCCGGCATGTCTCTATTTACTGCTTTTGAACCACTGGGGATTTTTGGGAGACATCTGCCTTATATGGAGCTGGGAGGAGCTACGATTTTTATCTTGCAGTCACTGCGCCACCTGGTGGCGGATTACCCACATGTAAGAAGTGGAGCGACCTGAACAGGACACAGCCAAAAACAATTCTACAGGTGAGTACTCACAGAATTGTATTTTTTCTGCAAGACAAAAGCGAGGCCATGTAGTGATGATTCTGGTTAGCTATCCAAAAAATAACAATTTTTTTCACACCCCTAAAATCCAAATAATCACTTATCCTTAGGAGCCCTTTGTCACCCATTTAGAATCATGACTCCTAAGACCAAAGGAGGACCATAGTTATGTATGAGTACAAGAGGAGTATGTTCTGACATCTATAGTCATCTTTTGGAGGATTGATCCCACACTTAGAGAGTGGTTTCCCCTGGTAATCCTGTGGGCCAGTCTGAGCCTGCTGGCAAGGTGGAACAGGTTCCCTTTTTCTGGACAGTGTCTGCAAGCTTGCTTCCCCAGTCATGTTAGGCTTGAGGTGAGGCAGCAGTCCACCCGGCTCTCCCGGGGATGCCACAGATGCCAGTCTTTTTGGGTTGAATCCTGGGAAAGTGTTCAGTGAAAGAGACATTAACATACTGGAGATTTGGACCACATTCTTGTCCCTGTGTCATTGGTCTAGGACATCTAGTCAGGGAACAGTCAGACAACACCACAGCAGTCATTTACATCAGTCATCAAGACAACACAACCTGGGATTTTCACTATCCCAGCTTTTAATCCCTCCCCCTAGGCCCCTCCCCAGTTTGGGGTGCCCCGCTGTGTGAAACCCTATCGTTCGCCGAGTATTTAACCTCTCCTCAAGCTCGTGGCTAGAGCAGCTGAATGGAATCCTAGTCGAACTTGCGAGTGGCTCGCAGCAGCACTCATTACCTTTGGCTCTGCGCACCTACACGCACAGCCATTCAGTTGCGGTGGGTGGGGCCGCGCACAGCCGAGATAGGAGGTGAACAATGTCTCTGCCGGTGGTGCAAGTGGGGAAAAGGTAAGATTTGTGGCGGGGGGTTTCACAGAGCCAGGCATCTGAGCTTGGGGTGCCTCGGCAGGAGGGAGTTATCTCCCTGGAGTCTCATAGACATAGGGTTTTGGTCTGCTTTAAACTGAGCCACATTCAAGCAGACCAAAGATTCAGCTTGACTTCTGAGCTGCTTGAATTGAAACCTCCTGGGAGTGCACAATTCTTTGTGTCCAGGGGGCAGGGGTGCTATGTTTACCTCTGACCTCTGCTCTGCCAGTGTATTTTTTTTTTTTGGTGGGGGGGGTCTGCAGTCTTGCACAGGGATCCTTTCAACTAAACTGACCATTTTTGAGTGTCCTCAAAGTGGGACAGTTTAAACCAGTTTGTGGCTGATGGGAGTAGTAGAAGTGTGGTTTAGCGCGTGGTCATGGGTCACATGCTCTAGGAATATTTTGTCCATAAAAGATGTTGCTGATTGAACCAATGCTCAGAAGTCCATGCATTCCACTAACTAACTAACTAACTAAAGAGTCAGAGCAGTTGTAAACCACCCAGACTTTCAGCATTGTGCGTTTGGTGGGACAGCCTTCCCCCATGTTAGCAAAGTGGGACATTTAGTTTTTTTCAGCGTTTTCAGAGGGACAGTGGGCCTCAAAGTGGGATTGTCCCTTGTGGGACATCTGGTCAGTTTACTTTCAACCAAAGGCAGGCTCTGGCTCCCTAAAAAAGGCACTTGCGAGTTACATTACAATGTGCTCAATCATGGACACACAAGATAAGCAGCTACACAATAAACAGTTTACCTCCCTTGGAACAGATAAGGTTGCAGAGCTGCTGCAGTTGCTGGGAACCTTATTACACAAACCCTGACAACTAGCTGTTCCATTGTGGGGGTTGTAGTGTGCCAATCCACCACCAACTGATTGAGGGAGGTGGTTGTGATTCCTAAAGGGCAATGCTGGTCAGACTCCCCCATTCCAAATTACCCTTCATTCTACACAGGCAACTTCTGCAAAGTCCCACTGTCTTCCGTGGGTTTCACACTGGCTGGGTTCCCAATTTGGGATGCTCCTGGCAAGAGTAACAAAACCTGTGATATTTAAAATGTAGATTTGTTCTTTTCAATGTGTTCACTCAATATCACACAATATCCCCAAATGCTCTTTTCATAGCTTAGTGTGCTATGGCTGGTGTTTGTGTATGACCATTACTCTGATAGCTGAGCAGGTAACCTGGGCGTGTTCGTAATAATAGGGATAGGTTTGCTTTCTTCATGGTAATACAGCCTGGGTGCTGGATCATTCTCCTTTCTGGTCTGCAGGTCTGGTAATGTCGGCTATCACGGTCATCATCTTGGTTCTTTATTTCGCCATTGATAATTTTGTGGTCCAGAAGCTGCAATGGCTGCCGGAGTGCACACCCATCTACATCCAGTACTTTGTGAAGTTCTTCATTATTGGTGTAACTGTGCTGGTAGTTGCTGTCCCCGAGGGCCTCCCGCTGGCCGTCACCATCTCTCTGGCCTATTCCGTGAAGGTAAGTCTGGTCACTTTAGTGGGCGTGTTCTCTTCTAATCCTGACTGCCTGTGATGCCACTTACATTTCATTGCAGAAAATGATGAAAGACAACAACCTTGTGCGACATCTGGATGCTTGCGAGACCATGGGCAATGCCACGGCCATCTGCTCTGACAAGACCGGCACACTGACCACCAACCGCATGACTGTGGTGCAGGCCTATATTGGAGACGTGCGCTATAAGGAGATCCCTGACCCAGATAGCTTACCAGCAAAGACCCTGGACCTCCTGGTGAACGCCATTGGCATAAACAGTGCCTACACCTCCAAAGTCCTGGTAAAGTCCTGATGCCAGCACATCTATATGTACCCATTCACTGTGACAGCACAGCTCTGCTCTGACTATGGCCTGACCCAGAAATGTTCTGAGTGACCTAAGGGAGTGAAGTATGATCCTGTAGAGTACAGCATGACCTGAGAGAATGCAGTGTGACCTGGGAGAGTGGAGTATGACTCTGGGGAGTGCAATGTAACCTGGGAATGGGCAGCGTAACCTGGGGGAGTGCATTTTGACTCTGTAGAGTGCAGTGTGACCTCGGAGAGTGAAGCCTGACACAGGGGAGGGCAGCCTGGCACAGGAGAGTGAAGCCTGACCTGGGAGAGTGCATTGTGAATTGTGCAGTGGGTGCTTGGATAGTGCAGCATGACCGTACAGTTTGAACCTGGAGAGATTAGCTTGGGAAGGTGCAGCTTAACCCCTGATAAAATACTTCCTGTGTGGGGGGATAACTGGAACTGTGACCCCTCACAGTATGGAGCATTTTTTCAGCTTCTGCTCTCACCACCTACTTCAAGTGCTGGGTCGGCTCCTGCTGCACCTCATGTTCCCTCTATATGGAGCTGGATGCCCCTATTATTAGAGGTACTCATGATTGGATGCCCCTGTGATCACATCCTTCCATCTCTATTTACTGATTAGTCACTGTTGTTGCTCAGCCGGCAGAAAAGGATGGCGGCCTTCCCCGGCAAGTGGGAAACAAGACAGAGTGTGGATTGCTGGGATTCGTACTGGATCTAAAGCGAGATTACCAGACAGTGCGGAATGTCATCCCGGAGGAGAAGCTCTACAAGGTGTACACCTTCAACTCCGTGCGCAAATCCATGAGCACCGTCATCCGGCTGGAAGATGGCAGCTTCTGCATGTACAGCAAGGGCGCTTCCGAGATCATCCTGAAAAAGTAAGCCACCACAAATTCCTACAGATGTCAGCCTGAACCAGAGTTTCTGATCCTGCATGGAGCACCTGCACCTTAGGTCCTAATATTTCTGTCTCACATTACTTCATTCCAAAGCTCAGTTGGCTTCTAAACTGTTCATGTCAAATGCAGGACCATAGCCTCACCAGACTGCTGGATGGGCTCAGGTTGATTGTCAGGATGTCATGTACGAGTCATGCATTCTCTGCCCAGGCTGTAACTGGGTAATTTCCCGTTGTGTTGCAGGTGCTCGAAAATCTTGAATGCGACTGGGGAGCCACGCCTTTTCCGTCCCCGAGACCGGGATGAGATGGTGAAGAGCGTGATAGAGCCCATGGCATGTGATGGTCTCCGGACTATCTGCATCGCATACCGTGACTTCAGCCAGAGCCCGGAGCCAGACTGGGACAATGAGAACGACATTGTGACAGATCTGACCTGCATTGCCGTGGTCGGCATTGAAGATCCTGTCAGGCCAGAGGTAATGTGTCTCTCTCATACTTCCTGCAATAGTCCTCCCTTCTGCCTTCTATAAAACAACTTGTTTTCCCTCTATAGCTGGGCCTAACCACCCCTTAATACTATTGTGATAAAGCTTGTTTATTGTGAGAAATTGGAATTTTGTACTGGGAAGGGGCGATCATTACAGTTTCTCTCGCAAAGTTTGGTTAAGTTTACTGACTGCAGTGCATACTGACAGGTTCCTGAGGCGATAAGAAAGTGCCAAAGGGCCGGCATCACAGTGCGTATGGTGACTGGAGACAACATAAACACAGCACGTGCCATTGCCATTAAATGCGGCATCATCCACCCTGGAGAGGATTTCCTCTGTATTGAAGGAAAAGAATTCAACAGGCGGATACGAAATGAAAAGGGAGAAGTAAGTAATTCAGGGGACAGACAGTTCTCGTGTCATCTGCTATCATTCACCAGCTGATGGATCTCTTTTGTCTGTGTCTAGATTGAGCAAGAGAGAATTGATAAGATTTGGCCCAAGCTGAGAGTCCTGGCTCGATCATCACCTACTGACAAGCATACACTTGTAAAAGGTAAGTATGTAACCTTACTGATAAATCTATAGACCAATATAAATCCATATCCATGGAGAAAGATAAGGTCATAACCCTACTGACACATCAATGGATCAATATAAGGCCACAATCCCACTTACATGTGCATTCGAAAAAATAAGGTCCTGACCCTACTGACCCATTGAGCCCGCTGACACGTCTATGCAAAAGCATGACTCTATTGGCACAACTGCAGCTAAATATAGAACCAAAAGTCGTGTTAACGCATATCTATGCTATAGCATGCCCCGGGGAGGCATTTAGATTCCAGGACACAGCCGCATGGATTTTAATCCACTTTAAAGTGGACCAAAACTCAGGCCCGACATCTTGATTTCCCCTCCCCCCCCCCCTCCGCGGTGTGAAACCCCGCAGGCCTCCCTGTAAACTCACCTTCCCCTCCGCTCCAACGGTGCATGCCCAAGCAGCGGCCACTCCCTGCTATACCTTTGGCAGGGTGCGTACCCACATCAAGCATTTGTGAATGGCCGGCATGGGCACGCTTCCTGTTAGAGGGTGGCGTGGGTGCGGCTGCCGCCCTCGGGTCTGCATGGCTCAGACGATCCTTACGCTAATAGGCATGAGTGGATCTGGTTGGATGAGGGGCCATGCATGCACCATAGGACCGGACAGAGTAGCAGCTAGGCTTTCTGCCACCCGGGGCAAAGATACAAAATGGCGCTCCCCACCTGTGCTCAGGCCCCGCTTTGGCACCCCCCTGACCTGCTGCACCTGGGGCAAGTGCCCCCCTGCTCCCCCTAGCTACCCCCATGGGACCGGAGAAAGGTGAGTTAAAATGGGGCGACCTGGGGGGTTTTACACAGCAGGGCATCCCCGATCGGGGTGTCCTGGGGCAAGGACCAAAACCCAGAATAGTAAAAATCCTAAGTTTTGGTCCACTTTTTAAATATGGCGAAACACGCATCCTCTAGTCCTCAATATGTAGGGCTACTCTTCTTCTCTGAGCAAAGCTGGTTTCATCTCCCAAGGAGCATATGTAACAAATTCTTCTGCTAACAAAATTGTTGCATTTGCCAGGGAGGGAGAATGCAGAAAAGGGGTCCTCTATTTTTTTCAAGCAGCTTATATCTACAGAGGCAAGATGTAACTGGAAAGCTCTAAGAACTTGATGTCTCACTATAAAGAGATGAACTTATACTGTGTATAAGTCTATCTCTATATAGTAAGACATCATGTCAGGACAGGCACATTGGGATTTTAACTGCAAGAGATGTTTCTCTTTTCAGCAGAACCACAAGGGACGGCAGGTCCCAGAGGCTGCCACTAACCAAATTATAATGTCACGCCTTTCTAATAGAATATTCTGGTTCTGGTGTAGCACGAATCTGCCTGTGGTACCTCGGTATCATTTGGGGACCCTCAAATTTAGTCCTGGTTTGACTTCCCTAGTCTTTACAAATATGGAGTGTCTAACTAAGGTCTAACTGAGGTTTCGGTTCCTGACCAGGCAATAAAAATAAACCTAAGCACACCTAAATCACAATATCTTACCTAAATGAAAGTAGCGCACACTCTTAATCTAATGAATTGCTTATAGTGTACTACAAAAAAGTAAATGACAATACAGCCCACATGGTCAAAATTTCCATAGGTAAGTATAAAACTACACAGTTTGAGTGGAAAGACCGCTTTAAGGTAAGTCATCCAATTAGCAAACATGCCAATAGAAATTGGGCCAAAGATAATTACAATAAAAAATGAGGCAAGATGAAAGCTAAAGCCAGAAAAAATATATTAATGCATATTGATTTGGGTCCCCATGAGGGTATATACAGATATATGTAATCAAAGCTTAAATTAAGCCAAATTGAATCAAATCAAACCGCTGGCGCTACTTCTCTGAAGAAGGGAAGGTTTTATTCCTGAAACATATGTCCGACGATTGGCGGCAGATTTAGGCATATTACTGGCACAGCACTTTTTTAACATTTGTTCTATTCTTGCATTATGCACGCTATATTTTTGATTTGCGGTTTGGACCTGTGGGTCCAGTAAATTTAACCTGCCTCTATTTCAACCTTGGCTCAATTTAAGCTTTGATTACATATATCTGTATAAACCCTCATGCGAAGCCAAATCCATATGCATTAACATTTTTATTCTGGCTTTAGCCTGTATCATCTTGCCTCATTTTTTATTGTAATTATCTTTGGCTCAATATCTATTGGCATGTTTTCATTGTGTGATGTTTGCTAATTGGGTGACTTACCTTAAAGCGGACCTCAAACTCAAGATATTGTATACTTTTGCACTCTGTGTAGTTTTATACTTACCTATGGAAATTTTGACCATGTGAGCTGTACTGTCATTTACTTTTTTGTATTATAAATACACTATGAGCAATTCATTGAATTAGAAGTTTGCGCTACTTTCATTTAGTTAAGATATTGTGGTGTGCAGTCGAAAACACAATTGTGGCAACGCCTTCATTTTCCATTTTTTCTAGTTTTTTTTTTTCTAGTATAAGGTTTTTCTTGACATTGGTGTGCAAGTACCTTTATATTTATTGATCAACCCACAGGCTTGATCCCATGGGGTCCATGGAGCTCCCAACATATCTGAACCCACTCCTTACCATATGCTATGTCTTGATATTTCGGATATAAGGGTTAATTTAGAGCCAGGTGAGAATTCTCACTCCTTTTTTAGCAGAGATAACTGCTCTTGACTTTTATTGTCTACCTTGGGGCTGATTCAGAGCCAGGTGTAATGAAAGTCAGTTGCAATTTTCTCTAAAAATGCTGTGAGAATTCTCACCTGGCTCTGAATCAACCCCATGGACTTGTAATGCAATAGGAAATTTGAGCAAACACATAGCCAGGAGGCTTTTGTTCTAAAATGGAACTGTCACCTTGTCCTGTGTGAGGAGCCTTTAAATCCCCCCATATAATATTACATTTGTCATCTAACCAAATGTATATTTATATGTACAACATTTTGTCACAGAGGTCTGCTATGTATGACCCTGACTCTGATGGGGGCGATTGATTAGGGTGCTGGAGTTCCACATGAGCACACAGTTTGCACATCACCCATAAACTGAGTTTCTGTGGTTGTCTTGCAGGTATCATAGACAGCACCCAGGTGGAGCAGAGGCAAGTTGTTGCAGTAACGGGAGACGGAACAAATGATGGTCCTGCATTGAAGAAAGCTGATGTTGGTTTTGCCATGGTAAGTCCTGTGTGCTGAGCAGCGGCCATGTCTGTTACATCAGCACCCATTATAAAAGGCACAGCTCCTCCTCCCCCAGCAACACAAATGATGTTTCTGTGTTTAGGAAGGTCACTTTGTGTGTTTGATCCTTTTTCCATCTTGCAGGGAATTGCTGGCACCGATGTTGCTAAGGAAGCTTCAGACATCATCCTTACTGATGACAACTTCAGCAGCATAGTCAAGGCGGTGATGTGGGGCCGCAACGTTTATGACAGCATTTCTAAGTTTCTGCAGTTTCAGCTGACGGTCAATGTGGTGGCTGTGATCGTGGCCTTCACTGGTGCCTGCATTACACAGGTGAGCAGCACTTTTCCCCTCATTCTTTCCCAACTTTGATTTGAATAATTTTGATTAGGATTCAGGAAATACAAGAAATAACAATACATATACCATGCAGGTCCGGGTCCAGTCACAATAATACAATTCTGTGAGTACTCACCTGTAGAATTGATTTTGTAGTATACAGCACGTCCTGTTTCACTAATATTCTTTACGCTTGGGATATCCGCCACAAGGTGGCCCAGTGGACTGCAGAAGAGACTTGTGGCATCTCCTGGCCCTATAAAAGGACAGGAAACTCCCACAAATTCCCAGTGTTACAAAGCAGTTAGACAAGAAGCCGGGAGAATCATAATGAAGGAAACCCCAACCAAACATCTGAACAAATCACCATACAGAGGTAACCAAGAACAATGATAACAAGGGAGGGGTGAAACAGGACGTGCTGTATACTACAAAATCAATTCTACAGGTGAGTACTCACAGAATTGTATTTTTCATTTTATGCTTGGGACGTCCAAAAGCAGTGTCTGTAAAGTAGGGTGGGATCCCCAAGAACAACAGCAGGCAGTTTAAACCACTGCCGCCTGAAGAACTTTGCGGCCAAAGGCAGCATCAGCTGAGGACCTAACATCAACCTTGTAAAACTTGGAAAAAGTATGAACAGAAGACCAAGTTGCGGCCTTACAAACTTGTTCAACAGAAGCCTGGTGCTGAAAGGCCCAAGAGGCACCAATAGCACAAGTGTAATGAGCAGTAAGGGGGAAGGGAGGTTCCTTCCCCTTAGCAGAATAGGCTTGCACCACCGCCTGACGAATCCACTTGCCGATAGTGGACTTAGCCGGAGGCAAACCCTTCCTAGGACCAGAAGGAAGAACAAAAAGAGCATCAGTCTTCCTGAAAGATTCAGTAGCTACCAAGTAAAACTTCAGAACCCTGACCACATCTAAAGAATGCAGAGTCCTCTCCTTGGAATTAGCAGGATTAGGACACAAGGAAGGCAAGACAATGTCCTGATTGAGATGAAAAGCAGACACAACCTTAGGCAAGAAATATGGTTTAAACCGAAACACCACCTTGTCCTGGTGTCGCTTAAAATAAGGAGGTTTGATGGAGAGCGCCGCCAACTCAGAAACACGCCTGACAGAAGTGATAGCCACCAAAAAGGCTACCTTAAGAATCAAGATGGGCAAAGCGGCCTCACGGAGAGGCTCAAAAGGATGACCCTGCAGAGCAGATAACACCAGATTCAAATCCCAAACTGGTAACATAGGTTTACGTGGCGGACGCACATGAGAAACCCCCTGGAAAAAAAATTGCCAGAGCTGAAACATGAACTTTGAGGGTACTAAGTTGAAGGCCCAAATCCAAACCATGTTGCAAGAATTCCAAAATCCTGGGAATAGAAAACACCCGACAGGGAAGAGATTTGGACTCACACCAGGCAATGTAAGCATGCCAGACCCTGTAGTAGATAAAGGACGAGGACTTCTTCCTAGCCCTAATCATGGTATCAACAACAGAGGCAGGCAAACTCTTTTGCATCAAGATGGTGGTTTCAGCAGCCAAGCCGTCAAAGCCAGCATTTGTAAATTGGGATGGCACAGCTGCCCCTGAGTGAGCAGATCTGGATCCTTGGGCAGGACATACTGATCTGCTGCCAACTGCAAGATGTCTGCGAACCACACCCTTCTTGGCCAACAGGGAGCCACCAGAATGGTTGGCACCCCTTCCTGGGCCACCTTGTGCAGCACCCTGCCCAACAGAGGAAACGGAGGGAACACAGAGAAGCCGAAACCCCTTCCAAGGCATTGCCAGCGCATCCGTGGCAAAGGCCAGAGGATCCTGTGACAGAGAGACAAAAAATGGCAGTTTGTGATTGTGACGTGAAGCAAACAGGTCCACATCCAGCAGACCCCAGCGGTGGCACAGGGAATGAAACACCCTGTTGCTGAGGGACCACTCCCCCAGCCGAGACGTCCCCCCTGCTCAAAGAGTCTGCCTCCAGGTTCTCCACCCCCGGGATGTAAACTGCCGAGATGCAGGGGACATTCTCCTCCGCCCAGGACAGTATCAGGGACACTTCCTTGAGGGCTCGCTTGCTCCGAGTCCCTCCCTGATGATTGATGTAGGTGACCGCCGTCTGGTTGTTCGATTGGATCTGAACTGCCTGACCCCGAAGGTGTGGGGTCAACTGGGAAAGGACCAACCTCATCGCCCACAGTTCCAGAATGTTGATGGGGGCATGAGCCTCCTGAGTGCCCCACTGATCCTGGAACTTCAGAGACTTCCAAAAAAAACCCCAGCCTGTCAGACTGGCATCTGTGGTGACAGTCTCCCAGCACGGGGCCGGCAGAAAGGTCCTGCCCACTAGGAGATTCCTTGAGTCCAGCCACCACGAGAGGGACTGACTGGCCAGAGGGGACAGAACAAATGTCTGATCCAGGGACACAGGGTCCCGATCCCAAACTGACAAGAGGTGCAACTGAAGAGGTCTCATGTGAAACTGAGCATAGGGAACCGCCTCGAAGCATGACACCATCAGGCCCACCAGCTGCATCCCCTGCCGAATGGAGGGATGAGGGCAAGAAATCAGAGACTGTGCCTGCGTCTGCAGGCTCTCCACCTTCTGCTGAGGCAGAAAAACCTTGAACTGAGATGTATCCAGTGTCATGCCCAGAAAGGATGTCACCAAGGGCGGAGACAGAGAAGACTTGGGGTAGTTGATCACCCAACCAAAGGACTCGAGACTCGTGGCGACCACCATCTGGGTATCCAGTTCGGGTTGATGGAAGGACTGAAACGCAATCAGAATGTCATCCAGATAAGGAAGGATGCGAATGCCCTGAGATCTCAACAGAGCCATCACCCCCGCCAGCACCTTGGTGAAGACCCGAGGGGCTGAGGTAAGACCGAACGGTAAGGCCACAAATTGGTAGTGCTGATCCTCCAGAGTGAACCTGAGAAACCTCTGATGACCTGGAAAGATAGGAACATGAAGGTAAGCATCTTTGATGTCCACAGAAGTCATAAAGTCGCCCAGACGCAAGGTACTGACCGCCGAGCGCAGAGTCTCCATGCGAAAAAGCTTGAACCTGACAAATTTTGTTGAGGCGCTTCTAATCCAGGATGGGCCTCAGAGACCCATCCTTTTTTGGGAACAGTGAACAGATTGGAATAGAAACCTCTGCCCCTTTCCTGGAAGGGCACCAGGCAAATGACCCCCAAATCCAAAAGGCTTTGGACCGCAAAGAGACCGGGGCGACCACGGCCTCTACCCCGGCCCCAAGGGTCTCTACATGCCCCCGCAAATGGTGCACCCCGACCGGACCTGGGAGCACGGAAGGAGGGGAGGGAAGAACCAGCCCCTCCGAAAGGGCCGCGGCTGCCTCCTGCGTTGAGGCAGCCTACCATCCTTAGCAAACAGATTCAGACGCTCCCCAAAGACCTGTAGCCCAGTAAAGGGGAAGCCAGTGAGAGCCTTCTTAGCAGCATTATCAGCCGCCCACTGACGCAGCCAAACAGAGCGGCGTATAGCCACCAAAAGGGCAGAAGTCTTACCACACATCCTGACTGCATCATCCATAGCAGAAAGAATAAATGCCACAAATTCATAGCAAAGCAGGAGGGATCTATACCACTCCCCCCTATTGGCATCTGAGGCATTATCCAGAAGGCACTTGAGTATCCCTTTAATAGCAAGAGCCGTGATGGCAGAAGCGCACACAGGGTGCAGCGCAGTCCCTGCAGAAGCAAATGCGTACCAGGCCAGCTGATAAACACGCCGGTCCTCACCATCCCTCAGAGTAGAAGTGTCAGGGGAATGCATGACCGAGGTATTGGACAACCCAAGCACGGGAGCATCTACCTTGGGGGGACACGACCAGCGCTTAACCACATCAGCAGGAAATGGATACCTCCTGTCCCAACTCTTAGGCACCGTGGGCAATCTGCTAGGACGTTCCCACTCCTTGAGCACCAAATTATTGAAGTGGATCTGCTCAAGGAACTCCAAGCGTTGTTTAACAGTGTGAAAACGCTCACCCTGCTGCCTTTTAGCCGGGACAGGAGGTGTAATACACAGTACTTCAAAAATGTTAGCCAACAGCCTGTCAGTATCCTCAGGAGACCATGAGTCTTCTCCAAAAGGAGACCCAGAACCACCATAAACCTCCTGCTGCTCCTCAGAGGAATCAGAGAAAAGTTCCCCCTCTTCTAGGGCCAGGGAAAGAAAACTGTCCCTCATCCTCCTCAGGCCAGGGAAAGAAAACTGTCCCTCATCCTCCTCAGGAAAAAATACAATTCTGTGAAATCACCTGTAGAATTGGTATTATAAGTATACAGTACGTCCTGCTCCAAATATAATACTTACACTTGGGCCATCCTCCGCCAGATGGCGCTGCACTGCAGAGACGTGCAAAACAGGCCCCTCCCGGCCCCTCAAATACCCGGGGACCTCCCACAAATCCCCAACATTGAAAAGCAGTGAACAAGAAGCCGGGAGAATTTAACCACCAAAAACTGGTAACTATAACAATGATAACAATCACCATAAGAGGGGATCCAGAATAATGCAAAAACCAGGGTGGGGTGGAGCAGGACGTACTGTATACTTATAATACCAATTCTACAGGTGAGTATTTCACAGAATTGTATTATTCTTAGTATACAGTACGTCCTGCTCCAAATATAATACTTACACTTGGGACATCCAATAGCAGTGTCCATGAAGTAGGGTGGGATCCCCAACAAAAAAGGCAACAGCAGACAGTTTAAAGCACTGTCACCTGCAAACCTTGCGACCAAGAGCAACATTTGCTAAGGCTCTGACGTCAACCTTGTAAAACCTATGAAAAGGTATGAACAGAGATCAAGTAGCGGTCTAGCAAACTTGTTCAAAAGAAAGACCTGGTGCTGAAAAGCCCAAAAGGCACCAAGGCACGAGTAGAATAAGAAGTAAAGCGAGAAGAAGATTCTTCCCCTTAGAGGAATAGGCCTGAGTAACAGCCTGACAAGTCCAAACGCTAACAGTAGCCTTGGCAGAAGCCGAAACCTTTCCTAGGACCAGAAGGGACCATCCCATCCAAGTAAAGACCAGGCTCAAAGCCACTTAACCCCCCGAGATCAGACGAGATCAGGCACATACAGGATGGAGATGGCCGTAGAACCAAAGGGGCATCAGTTCTCCTAAGGGGCAAGTGACAACCCAGGAAACACTTCCAACACCTGTTGAAGGAATGAAGACCCTTTTCCTCAGCGTTGCTAGGAATAAGGCACAGAAGGAAGAAAAATATCTTGAATCGATGAACATAAGACACCACCTTAGGCAGAAGGTCCGGCTTAAAGCGGAACACCACCTTATCCTGGTGTTTCTCAAAGAACGACGGCTAGATAAACAGAGCCGCCCGCTCAGACACACGTCTGACTGAAGTAACAGCCACCAGAAGGACAACTTTGAGGGTAAAAAACAGTCAGACAGCATCCTGAATAGGTCCAAAGGGAACACCCCGCAAGGCAGACAGAATCAAATTCAAATCCCAACAGGGACCATAGAATTACGTGGGGGACGCACGTGAGCAACCCCGGAAAGAAAGTCTTAACCAAGGAAAACTGAGCAAAAGACTTCTACAGGAAGGTGGACAGGGCAGAACCTGACCCTTCAGAGTACTGAGTTGGAGAGCCAACTCCAACCCATGCTGTAATAACTCTAGAACCCTGGGAATAGAGAACGCCCGACAGGGAAGAGACCTAGACTCACACCAATCAATATGGGTATGCCATACCCTATATTAGATGGAAGAAGAAGCTTGCTCCTAGACTTCCAATAGTCACAATCACCGAGACAGATAAGCCTGTCTCCATCAAGATGGATGATTCAGCAGTCAGGCCGTCTAGGCCAGAGTCTCTAGATTGGGGTGACGTAAAGGGGCCCTGAGTGAGCAGAGCAGCACTCCTGGCAGAATGTACAGATCTACTGCCCTCAGTACCACGTCTGCGAATCCACACTCCACTAGGCCACCCAGGGGCCACCAGTATCACTGGTCCCCCCATCCAGAGCAATCTTGCGCAGAACCCCGCCTAGCAGGGGGAATGGATATAAGACATACAGAATAGAATGTCCTGCCATAACGTTACTAAGCCTCATGGCCACGGTCAGAGGATCCTGGGACAGGGAAACAAGGGCCGAGAGCTTGTGATAGTGACGGGGCCCAAACAGATCCACACTGGTTGGACCTCATAGTGACACAAGGATTAGCACATCCTGTCGCAGAAGGACATCCACTGGAGCGAATACCACTGATATGCAGGGAACATTGTCTTCCACCCAGATCAGGACCAGATACCTTCCTGGAGGATCATCCTGCTCCAGGTCCCACACAGATGATTAATGCAGGCCACTGTCGTCAGACAGACCGAGCGCCCCCAAACAGACAGGTCCTGAAGAGGAGTAGTCAAGCGAGAGAGAACCAACCTGAAAGGTCACTGTTTCAAAAATCGATAGGTGTATGGACCTCCTAAGGGCCCCACCTCCCCCCGGAACCACCGGGGGTTTCAGAAGAAACCCCCCCCGTCAACCTGATAGATTGGCATCCATGGTGACCATCTACGGTAAGGGGCAAGAAAGGGGCTGCCCCCAGACAGGTTCCTTGAGTTCAACCGCTTCAAGGGGGACCACCGTACCAGGGGGGAAGGCACACAGACCCAGCTCCAGGGATGCTGGATCCCTGTCCAGAATTAACAATAGAAGTTGCAGAAGGGCCCAAGGGGAACTGAGTATAAGGGACCTCTTCTGAGCAAGCCACCAACGGGCCCACCAGCTGCAATCCTGCCCGGTGAAGGGACGGGGACAGCAATGAGGGACTGAGGCCATGCAACCAGATTGTCCACTTTATTGCTGAGGAAGGAAGATTCTCGCCTGAACCGAATCCAGATTCATCCCTAGGAATGGAGTTACCAATTAAGGGGACAATGAGGACTTGAGGTGATTGAACACCCATCCAAATGACTCTCAATGGACACCACCAGCCGAGTAACCAACTCAGCCTGACGTAGAGATTGGGGAGTGAAAAAGGACGTCCGGGTAGGTCCTCGCGCGGACGCCCCTTGGTTTCATCAGAGACATCACCCCCGTCAGCACCTTGGTGAGCACTCTGGGAGCAGAAGAGAGGCCAGATAACAAGGCCACAAATTAGCAGTGTTGGGCCTCCAACACGAACCTGAAGAGCCTTGGTGTCCAGAAGACACAGGGATGTGAACATAAGCATCTTTGATCTCCACAGACGGCAAGAAGCCCACTGGGTGCAAGGCGCTGGTGGCCCATCTCAGAGTTTCCATGCAGAAACTGCCTGTAATTGTAGAATTGCTGAAACCTGTGAAACCAGAATGGGCCAGACTGACTCATCCTTTTGGGGGAATGTGGAAAGGCTGGTGTAGTGGCCCCTGCCTCTGCCTGTTAAGGGCAACCTGCAAGTGACCCCCAGACCCTGCAGGCCGTGCATGGCCTGCACCAACTCCTGAACAGAGGCAGGGACCAGAAGTACCCTGACAATATCGGGGGAGGCCGCGCAGCAAACTCTATCCTGTATCCGGAAGAAACTACCTCCTGAATCCACCAGAATGAGGCATGATGCCTCCTGATAGGAGCAAGGTGCTGCAGCCATCCCCTCACCCGGACGGGAGAGGGCGCCCCATCATGCTTGAGGGGGTTTGGTGGAAGATTTGGGCTTAGCCCCGCCGGAGGGGCCAGGGCGATGTCTGCTGCTCCTGGGGCAGGAGTCTGCACGAAACACCAGGAAGGACACCCCTGGTTCTTGTTTAACACTAAGGTAGGGGGGGAGGGGTGCCCCTGCCCCGAGGGGGTCGAGACGGCCGTCTACGTTGGGGTGATTTGCCCTATTTACCAAACAGGTCCAGACGGGCCCCAAATAGGCATTGCCCTCTAAAGGGAAGCCCAGTAAGAGTCTTTTTAGTAGCATCGTCGGCACCCCACTGTCGCAGCCAGAGCAAGCGACGAATAGCCACCACAAGGGGAGAAGCTCTTGCACATATTTTAATAGTGTCATCCAGCTAAAAGAATAAATTTTACAAATACATCGCAACTGGAGAGTGCATTAAACACCTCCCAGGGGAGATCCTCAGGGTCATGATCAAGCATCTTTCTGATGAGGGTTCTAGCGGCCACTGCAGTAATAGCCGCGGCACAGACCGGGCGCAGCGCCATCCCTGCACAAGAAAAAAGGCGTGGGAGGCCAGCCTATCAATGCGCCGGTCCTCAGCATCCCGAAGGGTACTATAAGCAGGGGCTGTAATAAAGGGGGGATTAGGAAGCCCTATTATCGGCGCATCCAACACAGGGGGTGACGACCAGCAATTAACCACCTCAGGGGGAAAAGGGTATTTCCTATCCCAGTCCCCTGGAAGTGTACTGGGGCATTCCCATTCCTTGTGCACAAGAGCGTGGAGATGAGCCTGCTCTAGAAATTCCAAGCGTGCTGTCACTGTATGGAAACGCTCCCCTCTCGGCTTGGGGGCCTCACCAGGTAGAGAGATAGACAGTACATTAAAGACCTTAATCAACTAATCGTCAGTGTCACACTGGCCCCAGAATTCAGGGCCAGAATCGTCATGAATTACAGAAACATGAGGTGACAGGTGCTGCTTTTTACCAGGGCCCATGCGCACTGACAACCTTGCAATGATCTGTTCAGCCGTAGGCAGTCTGGAAGGCCCAGCAGGCTGCAATTCTCCACTTGTATGCGACTCAGCAGGCGTGAGATTTAAGCCTGGGGTGATAGGTGAACTGAAGCTAGGTGCAGCCACTGGCAAGCCTGATTGCAGGGCCAGTGCTTGCTCGGCACAGGGTCCGCAGACCCGTGCCCTGTCCGCATCAGCGTGGGGTTGTCCACATGCTATACACAGCCGGTCTTGTCCCAGAGGGACCCCGGTCACATAATTCTGAGATGCCTCTATATGGTGATTAATTAGACATGATATGCCAGCAGGGATTTACGCTATAGGCAACCCTGGATGCCCCAAGACCTGCTAAGAAAGTGGGAGTAAATTTTCAAGGCCCGCTATAATTACACCGGGCCGGTATACACTTCTTGCATAGGACAAATGTGCTCAACCTTTTTCTCAAGGACCACCAACAGGTCATGTTTTGCAGATCTCCAGGCAGACACACAGGTGATGTAATTAGTGCTTGGATAGAGCTATAGAACCTATATGTAAAGATCCACAAACCTGACCTATTGGTGGGCCTGGGCCATAATAAAAATACAGAATATTCTAAGTATGTCACACACCCCGCTTCAAGACATTCATAACGTGTGGGTAATACTGACCTGTAGATGGCGATACTGCAGAGATGTAAGGAAAAAAAGAGAGCCCCTCCCGGTCCATAAATACCTGGGACCTCCCACTCATTACCCAGTCTTCATCTCTGCAGACGGCGAGCAAGTCAGAAGATGATGTCTCCTCCTTGCACAGGGGGATTTCAGGTAGCCGGGATGACTCCCGGCCCTCTATTTTATCTATTTCCACCCGGATTCCTTTTTTTTTGGATTCCTTTTTTTTTTGATACCCATGCCTCCCAGCCTAGACTGCTGGTCCTGGTGAGGGTAGAATGGCACCTTAGGTGCTTAGGAGCTAATGCTCCACTGTGAGACCCTATATTAGAGGGTAGGCGGTTAACCGGGTTGGTGACCCTGGTTTGGGATGCCCTGTCCCTCGGCCATACACCCTGGGTGGTCCCCCTCTCCGGATGCCCTTCTCCCTAGCGGGGGGGAGGGGGGGTCCCTTCTTCAGTGTTAGGTTTTTATTTTATTTTTAAGAAGCCAATGGTGTTCATCAGTCTGAAAGACATAAAGGGTGTCAGAACCATGCGCAGTAATCAAGGATCATGAAAATCGCCCGCGAGGGCACTTACAGACCAAGGGAGGAGGAGGACCGCTACCACGCGTGCGACTAGCATCAAAATGGCACCAAGCGAACCTCGAAGGGCGGGCCAGAGCGGGCTGTGACGCAGAGCGCGCCAAGCCAGGTCCCCGCCCCCCCGAAGAGCGCGAAGCTCTGAGATAGTTTCAACGTTGTCATGAGGAGCGTAGTGTATGACACACTTAGAAAAATGATTTGCCAATGAAGACGCCGCAGTGTCTGAGGCGACGTCGCCGCCCGGCGCAGCACATCCAGTAAAGGAAACAGGCAGATACACAATAAAAAGGCAAACAGTGCGGCTGTGACACCAAGTTACAAGTCAAGGACAATACTAAAGGCCATAAGCGTGTGATCACAGTACACTTGAGACCGCCCCCCCCCCTTTCTTTCCCCCCGAGCTACGGGGGGAACGAGGGAAGGTGGCGACCCTTTGTACAGGGCCCACCGCTACACGGGGCAATAATGCTGGAGGGGCATCCACTAGAGGCTCACCATCAGCCTAAACCGCCTATCCTTTGGTGGGGGACTGCGGTGGAGCATGGCTCCGTAAGCACACATGGTGCAGCCTACCTTCACCCGACCAGCGCAGCCCAGGCTGGGAGGCACATCACAAGGAGGACAGGTGGGAATAGTCCAACAGGGCAGCAGGCTGTAATAGCCTCGCTCACCTGCGAGAGAGTGATACTTCATGTCTTCGCAGTCGGCACTGCAGAGAAATCTGGGTATTTGTGGGAGGTCCCCAGGTATTTGAGGGGCCGGGAGGAGCCTGTTTTGCATGTCTCTGCAGTGCAGCGCCATCTGGCGGAGGATGGCCCAAGTGTAAGTATTATATTTGGAGCAGGACGTACTGTATACTAAGAATAGAGAAACAGCAGGAGTAGAATGCCGCTTCTTGCCAGAAGCCTTACAAGGGACCGGCCCAGCCATATGCCTTTCCAGGCTGGCCACCCGCAAGGCCAAGTCATAATATGATTCCCCACTAGCATGTCCCTCACTAGGGGTCAAATGCAGGCACGGGGGGTAGGTGATGTAGAAGGGGGCGCAGAGCTGGGCAGCGTAGCAGGCAACCCAGACTGCAGCGCAAGTACCTTCAGAGCGCAGGGCACACATACCCTAAAACCGTCACTCACAGGGGATACCCCACACGCGGCACACAGCTGGGCTTGTCCCGAAGGAACCCCAAGCACATTATCCCCGGAAGCCTCCATATGGTGATTAAAGTGGGCACACTGGCCAGTATAGGGTTAAGGCTAACAAGAGCCACCCGGGATGCCCCAAAACCCCGCTAGGGAAGGTGGGAGAAGGAAGGGAAGGGGGTCGGGAGAAACCACAGTCACGTTTATCCCGCCTGAAAGACATAAGAAAACCACGCATAACATTCCCATAATGTGGTAAAAAGAGCACTATACAACCCCGAAGGGGACTCACAGACCAAGAAGCCGATCGCACATCCAGGCAGGCCAGCAGCGTGCCGCAGTAACGCAGGTCAGGAGAAGACAAACTCCAAACAAAATGGCGCCCACAAGGACCTTGAGGGTCATCCGTCAAAGCGTCATCCGCGGGACCCGCCCCCCCCCCCGAAGAGCGCGAAGCGCGCTCCATGTTACCAATGACAGCGCAGCAAACATGAGGAGAATGTCGCCACCAGCCAAAGAGTGCCGTACAAGAGAGAGCGAGGCGGGGAAGAGCAACGGTAGGCGCACCCAAAGCATGCTTAGCTAGAGAGGAGGGGGCAAGGGAAGGCCACAATAAGGCAGGAAGGGGCATCCCACAAGGCTCACCATAAGCCTGACCACCTACCCTTGTAGGTACAGGGGTTGCGGTTGGAGCAGGGCTCCTCCAGCACCTGACCCTGGCACTGTCCTACCTTCACCCGAACCAGGCAGCCGAGGCTGGGATGCAGTGGATCCAGGGTGGGAATAGTCCTGCAGGGCCGCAGGCTGATAAGCCCCGCTCGCCTGCGTAATATAGAGAGCCATCTTCTATCTTCGCAGTCCAGACTGCAGAAGGAAACTGGGAATTTGTGGGAGGTTCCTGTCCTTTTATAGGGCCGGGAGACGCCACAAGTCTCTTCTGCAGTCCACTGCGCCACCTTGTGGGGGATATCCCAAGCGTAAAGAATATCAGTGAAACAGGACGTGCTGTATACTTGGAAAATATGCACAAATACAACAAAGGGAACTAACCGCAATCCCACTCTTCCTCATCTAGGACTCTCCCCTGAAGGCCGTGCAGATGTTATGGGTTAATCTGATTATGGATACATTTGCCTCCCTTGCACTGGCAACAGAGCCACCCACAGAGTCTCTTTTGCTCCGTAAACCATACGGGAGGAACAAGCCTCTTATATCTCGGACTATGATGAAGAATATCCTGGGTCATGCCGTTTACCAGCTGACTCTGATCTTCACGTTATTATTTGCTGGTAAGATTGTTACCGTTCACAAGAATAAAGATGTAACATGTTGTCATGTAGTGTAGTGTAACTTCTTGTGTGCCTGCAGGTGAGGAGCTCTTCAATATAGACAGTGGGAGGAATGCTCCACTACACTCTCCTCCATCTGAGCATTACACTATAATCTTTAACACATTTGTCATGATGCAACTCTTCAATGAAATCAATGCTCGGAAGATCCATGGCGAGCGAAACGTTTTTGATGGCATATTTCGGAATCCCATTTTCTGCGGAATTGTAGTAGGAACATTTGCCATCCAGGTAACGCCTATCTACATGAAAGATGACATACTACCTGGCTATTCAGAATTTTCCATTTCACTCAAATGTATCCAAAAGGGTTCTATGGGTGCATGACTTGAGTGTGGTAGGTGCACCTTGCTATTGATCAGTTTATACTGATCTTTCCAAAATTCTGGAAGTCATTTGGCTGGAAGCAGGGTGGTTGCTGTCTGTAGCTATGGCAGATTTCCAGCAAGCAAAAGATGGGAACCAAACTTGACAGTGCTGAAATCTGTAGGTGCAATGTAATGCAAAAGGGAGAATGCATAAGTTAGATGGTGTCAGTGCAGCATACACTTCTTGCATAGGACAAATGTGCTCAACCTTTTTCTCAAGGACCACCAACAGGTCATGTTTTGCAGATCTCCAGGCAGACACACAGGTGATGTAATTAGTGCTTGGATAGAGCTATAGAACCTATATGTAAAGATCCACAAACCTGACCTATTGGTGGGCCTGGGCCATAATAAAAATACAGAATATTCTAAGTATGTCACACACCCCGCTTCAAGACATTCATAACGTGTGGGTAATACTGACCTGTAGATGGCGATACTGCAGAGATGTAAGGAAAAAAAGAGAGCCCCTCCCGGTCCATAAATACCTGGGACCTCCCACTCATTACCCAGTCTTCATCTCTGCAGACGGCGAGCAAGTCAGAAGATGATGTCTCCTCCTTGCACAGGGGGATTTCAGGTAGCCGGGATGACTCCCGGCCCTCTATTTTATCTATTTCCACCCGGATTCCTTTTTTTTTGGATTCCTTTTTTTTTTGATACCCATGCCTCCCAGCCTAGACTGCTGGTCCTGGTGAGGGTAGAATGGCACCTTAGGTGCTTAGGAGCTAATGCTCCACTGTGAGACCCTATATTAGAGGGTAGGCGGTTAACCGGGTTGGTGACCCTGGTTTGGGATGCCCTGTCCCTCGGCCATACACCCTGGGTGGTCCCCCTCTCCGGATGCCCTTCTCCCTAGCGGGGGGGAGGGGGGGTCCCTTCTTCAGTGTTAGGTTTTTATTTTATTTTTATTTCTTGTTTGTGTGTGGTGTTTTGTCACTTTAAATGTTTGTTGTACTTTCCAGCGCCGCTGCCGCCGAGGCGCCGGCCTCTGAGGTGGTATGGCGGAGGGGAGCTTCTCCCCTCATGTGCTGGGAGCGGGGGGCGGGCCGGGCGTTCGGAGCGACGCCGCGGCCCGCCCCCCTTTTCTGCCCCCCTTTTTCGTTTGTGGCAGCCGCAGCGCCGGCCTCTGAGGCGGCATGGCGGAGGGGAGCTTCTCCCCTCACGCGCTTACAGTAGGGGGCCGGGCCGGGCTTTCGGCGCGACGCCGCAGCCCGCCCCCGTATGACAGGCACCGCTGCGGAGCTCGGTCTCCGCTTCTATGATCAAGATTGGCGGTGGAAGGGGGCGGAGCAAGGCACTTCGCACGATCCGCGCTGGCCACGCCCCCCTTCTCCTCTCGGTCTGTCTTCTCCCCTCATGGTGGCGTGAGGACGCCATTACCCCCGCTACAGGACGGCACAGTGAGTGGCCCTGTGGGCCCCCTTTTTATTTCTATTTATTTTGTGTCCTATGCGCCTGTTATACTCATTGGTGTTTATTTGTGTCTTTCAGGCGGACCTACATTGTTGTTTAGGGGGTTTCTCCTGGTCCTAGGGTCCCTGGGTTCTTTAAATTGGCTTATTACAAATCCTCCCACTTGGGACATTAAAGGGGCATCCCGGGTTGCTTATATGCGTAATTCCCTTGGTCATTGCGACTACCTATAAGTTCACCGTATGGAGGCATCCCCGGATACTGGGCTTGGGCTCCCCTCGGGGCAATCCTGGAAGTGTATGGGGTGTGGGGTATCCCTTACAGGGGATGATGTATATCTGTGTATACCATGTGCGCAGCAGACTATTACGCGGCAGTCCGGACCCCAGGCGTCTGGTTCAGCACCGCCGGTCTCTTCTCCTACCCCTCCCCGATTGATCCGTGCCCTGTGTGACGTTGTCATGGGTGGGGAGTCGCAATCTGATGTGTGTGCCAGATTGGCCAATCTTGAAAAATTATTTTCTAGTGCGGTTGCCAGAAAAGCCCCGGCTAAGAGAAAGCACTTGTCACCGGCCACGCCGGCGGTTGACTTTGATGATTCTGATTATCTGGATTGGTCCGATTACTCCCCACTTGAGTAAGGGGAGTTATATGAGGAATCGGATAATTCGGACGATCAGCAGTTTGTTGGCGCTGATACCGAGCGGGGCTTGGGGAGTTCCTCGGATACTCCGTTCTGGCTCAGATGTTTGAGGTTCTGGCTATTTCTCCTCCTGAGGCGGTTCCTCAGCAACAGGGGGAGTTTTTCGAGGAGTCTAGGCCGCGCTTGGAATTTCCTAATCAAAAGCATTTTGATGGAATTATTACTAAGGAATGGGAGAGGCCTGCTCGGCTCCCAAGTGTTCCTCAGGGTTGGGATAAAAAATATCCCTTTCCTTTGGATACGGTTAAGCGTTGGGCGTCTCCTCCTGAGGTGGATGCCCCGATTTTGGGGTTGTCCAACACCGCTGTTTTAAATTCTCCTGATTGTTCCCCTCTTAAAGATGGCGAGGATAAACGCATTGACCAGATGGCTAGTCATGGTTTTGCCAGTGTTGGGTCAGCCCTGCGGCCTGTTTGTGCTTCGGCGCTGTTGGTGGTGGCTACCAGGTCGGTGGTCAGAGACCTGTTGACTGTTGACTTCTTCCGGGCTAGATCCGGCGAGTGACGAGTTCCTTGGCCTTAAATGGTGTGAATTGTTTTTGTCATTTGTACTAGCCGCCTTGGATGACACTCTGATGATGTGTGGTAGAACATCGGCCCTGCTGGTGGCTATTCCTTTTTCGGTTTGGTTGCGCCAGTGGGCGGCTGATTTTGTGTCCAAAAAGTCGCTTACGGCTCTTCTGTTTGTGGGTTTGCGGCTCTTTGGAGAGAAATTGGATTCCGTCACCAAAGGTGGTAAGTTACCTCAACGCAAGAAGCAACGCCGTCCCTTTCGGGGGCGGTTTCCTTTGCTCCTTCCTTTCGTGGGGCCAGAGCTGGCAGAGGATTTGCTTTCCCCTCATCCAGAGGAGATTCCTGGAATAGGGACAGGGGACGTGCCCGTTCAGGATACAGTTGGGGCTCTAAGCCCAAACCCGTGGCCAAGCCAGCTCAGCAATGAGGGGGCGCCCTCACTCATGTGGGTGGGGGGACGGTTGCAACACTTCTCCCAGGTCTGGGACCGGGATGTCTCGGACAGATGGATCCGGGAAGTGGTGTCTTCCGGCTACAAGCTGGAGTTCGAGTTCTGGCCCCCTCCCAGATTCTTCAGGTCTCGGGTGCCTTCGGACCCTCTGGCCGCGCAGGGGCTCCGGGCAGCTGTAAAAAGTCTCCTGGACATGGCTGTCATTTGCCCAGTGCCCCCCTCAGACTTGGGCCGGGGCTTTTATTCCAATCTGTTCACGGTGCCCAAGAAGGACGGCTCGGTTCGACCCATCCTGGATCTGAAGATCCTCAACAGGTTCGTCCGTCCGCGGAAATTCCGCATGGAAACACTGCGTTCAGCCATCTACTCTCTTCGTCAGGGGGACTTTATGACATCCATAGACCTCAAGGACGCTTACCTGCATGTTCCGATTTTTCCAGCGCACCAGAGATTTCTCAGGTTCGTGGTGGAGGATCGGCATTTTCAGTTTGTGGCCCTTCCTTTCGGTCTTGCCTCGGCTCCAAGGGTTTTCACCAAGGTGCTGGCTGGGGTGATGGCTCTCCTCAGAGCCCAGGGTATCCGCATTGTGCCATATCTGGACGATCTTCTCATTATGGCGTCTTCCTTCAGCCAAGCGGAGTTGGGAGTTGGACACCAGGATGGTGGTGTCCACTCTGGAGAGATTCGGTTGGGTGATCAATTACCCCAAGTCCTCCCTTTCTCCGTCCAGAGTAGTGTCTTTTCTGGGAATGTCTCTGGATACTTCCCAGGCCAGGGTGTTTCTTCCTCAGTCCAAGGTTTTCTTGATTCAGGAATTGGTTCGGCTTCTCCTGTCCATCCCTCGTCCGGCCATCAGGCTGGGGATGAGGCTGGTGGGATTGATGGTGGCCTCCTTCGAGGCGGTTCCTTTTGCTCAGTTTCACACAAGGACGCTCCAGCTCCATCTGTTGGCAGCCTGGGATGGGTCTCCACTGTCGTTGGATCAGTCCTTCCTGATGACCCCCCCGGGTTCGGCGTTTCCTTCAGTGGTGGCTGGATCCAATCAATCTGTTGAGGGGCAGATCCTTTCTGACTCCTTGTTGGGAGACGGTCACCATGGATGCCAGCCTATCAGGATGGGGGGGTTTCTGGAAGGATCGTCAGTTTCAGGGTGGTTCTGTTTCGCTTGACTCATCAGTTGCAGGGCTTGCCGGTTCAGGTTCGGTCGGACAATCGGACGGCGGTCGCCTACATCAATCACCAGGGAGGGACTCGCAGCAGGAGTGCCCTCAGGGAAGTGTCTTTGATTCTGGCCTGGGCGGAGAGCCATGTTCCGTGCATTTTGGCGGGTTTACATTCCGGGAGTGGAGAACACGGAGGCGGACTCTCTGAGCAGGTTCTCATCTCACCGGGAGGAATGGTATCTCAGCCCCAAGGTGTTTCGCTTGATTTGTCTCAGGTGGGGGTCTCCGGTGGTGGACCTTTTTGCCTCTCGTCACAATCACAAACTTCCGGCATTTGTGTCTCTCTCGAGGGATCCACTGGCTCTGGCCGTGGATGCCATGTCTCTGAACTGGAGGGATCTGGGGTATCTGTATCTGTTCCCTCCGTTTCCCATGGTGGCCAGAGTGGTGCGCAAGCTGGCCCTGGAGGGCACGTCAGCAATTCTGGTGGCTCCAAAGTGGCCAAGACACAAGGTTTGGTTCGCAGACGTGGTAAGGTTGGCAGAGGATCAGTACATTCTGCTCACCCAGGGTCAACTACGTTACCCCAATTTACCAGCGCTGGCTTTGACGGCGTGGCTGCTGAAACCTCCATCTTGAAGGAGGAAGGTCTTTCCGATGCTGTGATTCGGACTCTTATTAGCGCTAGGAAGAGGTCTTCCTCTACCGTCTACTATAGGACTTGGAGGTCTTATATTGATTGGTGTGAGGTCAGGGCGTTGCCTTGTAGGGAATTTTCTATTTCCAGGATTCTGGAGTTTCTTCAACATGGTCTGGACCTGGGGCTCCAGCTTAGTACTCTGAAGGGGCAGGTTTCTGCCCTGGCGGTGTTTTTTCAAAGGTCTTTTGCTCTTCATCCTTTGGTTAAGACCTTTTTCCAGGGGGTTACGCATGTGCGGCCTCCTAGGAAGCCTTTGCTCCCAGTTTGGGATTTGAATTTGGTTCTTTCTGCTCTTCAGGGTCCTCCTTTTGAGCCTTTGCATGATATTGCCTTGTCTTCGCTTACGCAGAAGGTGGCTTTTTTGGTAGCTATCACTTCTGTTCGGCGTGTCTCTGAGTTGCCGGCTTTGTCCATTCAAGCTCCGTACTTTGAGAGGCATCAGGACAAGGTGGTTTTCCGTTTCAAGCCGGATTTCCTTCCTAAGGTGGTTTCTGCCTTTCACCTAAATCAGGACATTGTTCTGCCCTCCCTGTGTCCTAATCCCAGCAATGACAAGGAGAGGGCTCTGCATTATTTGGATGTGGTTCGCGTTGTGAAGTACTATTTGGTGGTAACGTCTTCCTTTCATAAGACGGATGCTTTTTTTGTGGTGCCCTCCGGGCCCAGGAAAGGTTTGGCGCCCGCCAAGTCTTCCATTAGTAAATGGATTCGTCAGGCCATTGTTGGGGCCTATTCTGCCAAGGGGAAGGTTCCCCCTTTTCGTGTTACTGCTCATTCTACTCGTGCGGTTGGGGCGTCCTGGGCTTTCCAGCACCAGGCCTCTGTTGAGCAAGTTTGTAAGGCTGCTACTTGGTCTTCTGTTCACACTTTTTCCAAGTTTTACAAGGTTGATGTTCGGGCCTCAGCGGATGCTGTTTTTGGCCGCAAAGTTCTGCAGGCTGCAGTGGTTTAAGTTGTGCTTTATTGCCTTGTTTTGGATCCCCGCCCTTTATGGACACTGCTGTTGGATGTCCCACACGTTATCAATGTCTTGAAGCGGGGTGTGTGACATACTTAGAATAATACCATTTTGTGAATACTCACCTGTAAAATGGGTATTATAAGTATGTCACACACCCCTCTTCACCCCGCCCCTTTGTATTCTGCATCCTTTATATTGTGAACGTTGCGTTGTTATGACTTATGTTTGGCTCTTCCTGGTCCCTTTCCTTACTGCTATCTTTATACTGGGTAATGAGTGGGAGGTCCCAGGTATTTATGGACCCGGAGGGGCTCTCTTTTTTCCTTACATCTCTGCAGTATCGCCATCTACAGGTCAGTATTACCCACACGTTATGAATGTCTTGAAGCGGGGTGTGTGACATACTTATAATACCCATTTTACAGGTGAGTATTCACAAAATGGTATTTTCTGGCTCTGCTGCTCTACATAGGATAATAAATCAAATCCTGTAAAAGGCCAATGTTAGATAATGTTTTGGGTGGCTCCTGGAGCTTCTGGTAGTACATGTGAGTAAAATGGAGCATTGTAGAGAATACATAATGATGATTTGCTCTGACTGACCATGAACCTCTTCTATTCTAGATAATAATTGTGCAGTTTGGTGGGAAGCCGTTTAGCTGTGCCCCATTACGGCTTGACCAGTGGATGTGGTGCATATTCCTCGGCTTTGGGGAGCTGGTGTGGGGACAGGTGCGTAACATTTCTTGCAACCTCTGTTATAAATGTTATTCAGCATGGCTTCACTGTGTATGTGCCCTGCATGCCAGTGCCCTCTCCATACATGTGATCACAGCCAGTCTGTTTATTGCCTCAGTGCCAGTTTTGTGTCTCCAAGCTCAAGCTTTACTTTTTCCTTCCTACAGGTCATCTCCAGCATTCCGACCAGCAGGCTGAAATTCCTGAAGGGGGCCGGTCACCTGACACAGAAGGAGGAAATTCAAGAGGAGGACATGAATGAAGATGTGGAGGAAATCGACCATGCAGAGAGGGAGCTGAGGCGGGGGCAGATCCTTTGGTTCCGGGGCCTTAACAGAATCCAGACACAGGTACAAGGAGGGCACAGTGAGAAGGGGAGGTGTGATGGGTGGGTTCTCTCTTTAGCAGGAAACACCTACATCAGCCAACTTCTGCATGGAGTTTGCAGAACTGTACCATGATAACAGGTAAACGGGTAAACACATACAAACACTGAAACCAGATGTGCAGCCAAACCTCTGCTAATACAGCACCTAGGAAAAGGTAGTATAGTATAGAGAACATACTTCATACATTACATCATTCAGGATGGTCTATAGAGCAGACCTACATTACATCATACAGAATAGTATAGAGCAGGGTTTCCAAATCTATTTCCATGGAGTACCTCTTCCCATTTTTCAATTATGCCGAGTACCACCAATACAGACTTCCTCAGAAGAATGTAGGTCCTATACTGTTCCAACAAGGAGCTCCTCTGTCAGCAATGAAGGCATCCCAAAATGCTTCACTCCTGCAGCTTGGGGACTTGGCCACCTGGCACATCGGAGCAGTTTTTGTCTGCAGGGCTTCATATTACCCTACTTTAATCCCCTTTGGCCTTGAGTACCACCAGAGGGAAGCTTGTCTGCCACCCACAGTATTTTAGCCACTAGTTAGAAACCCAAGATCTAGAACAGTGGTTCCCAACTTTTTTGCACTTTCCATTTTCTGATTACACTTGGATGGTGCATGAACCACATCGATCACCTAAAACACACAACACAGCAATTTAAAGTGAATGGATCACACAAACATGGGACACTAAAGTGAGTGAAATATAGATGGCAACAGACACAGGTAAATCTGCAGCCTTGTCGAGTAGCACCTGGGAGGATCTCGAGTACTACGTGTTGGGAACCTCTGGTATAGAGCATATCTCAAACACTACACCTGACAGGATGGTACAGAGAGCATATTTTATGCACTACTCCTGACTGGACAATATAAAGAACATACATCACAGTAACCAAAAAAGCTTTAAAAAAGCCTAAAAATTTACCGTCCATGATTATCAAGCCCCCACCGAACTGCCAACCCCACAAACAATACTACATAACAAGTTATTTAGACAGCTACAAATTTACCTCCTAGGTCAATGGAGAGAACAGTATGGAGAGCATAATGCATACTGGCCATAGCCAGTAGAGGGTGAACTTCTGCAGAGATGACTAGAAAAAGAAGCCCCTCCCGGTCCATAAATACCTGGGACCTCCCACACATTCCCCAGATAAGTCTCTGCAGACGGCAAAGCAAGTCAAGAAGATGGCTGTCTCTTTCCTTTACAGGTAAGCCGGGTGTACACCCGGCCACTTTTTTCCTATTTCCACCTGGACTATTTCATTAATGTCCCTATGCCTCCCAGCCAGGTCCGGGTGAGGGTAGGGCACACCTTAGAGGTGTTTTAACAGGAGCCATGCTCCACCGCAAATCCCCCACCAAGGGGTAGACGGTCATCAGGTTAGTGATCCTGATGTGGGATGCCCTGTTCGCATCGATGCTGTCACTACATAATTATAGGTAGCTTTCGGCTTCCCCTCCATTACTCCCCGTTCCCGGATAGTAGGGGGGGGGCTGACCCTCCATCTTGTCCCGTATAGTACTGTCAATGTGCTGTTTTTACTTCACATACTGGCTACTGCCAGCGCGTGTGTGTGTGCGTGCATATGTTTGGTGTTGTCACTGTGATCTGCGGCCTGCACACTCGCTCTATTGTGCAGTGGCGGCGGGCCGGTTGCCGGCTCCCCAGCATGGCTGGGGAGCATGGCTCTCTCTCTCTCTCTCTCTCCTCCGGCACCTTTTGTGGCTCTCAGCCATTGGCTGGGAGCCGTTTGTCAGTTCACGGGCCAGGAGGGGGCGGGGTCACGTGCAGTGCGCAATCCGCGCTGGCCCGCCCTTCTTTCTGAGGCTCTCCTGGCGAATAGATGCCATTCCTGTCTGCCGGATACTGTGAGTGCCCTGCGGGGCCTTGGTTTTTTTATTTTTGTATATATATATATATATATATATACCGTATATACTCGAGTATAGGTCGATCCGTGTATAAGCCGAGGCACCTAATTTTACCCCAAAAAAGTGGAACAAGCTATTGACCCGAGTATAAGCCGAGGCGGCTTTTTTTAATTGGAATTGGAGTTGACACACAGAAAGAGAGACACACACACACACACACAGAAAGAGACACACACACACACAGAAAGAGACACACACACACACACACACACACACACACACACAGAAAGAGACACACACACACACACACACACACACACACACACACAGAAAGAGACACACACACACACAGAAAGAGACACACACACAGAAAGAGACACACACACAGAAAGAGACACACACACACAGAAAGACACACACAGACACACACAGACACACACACACAGAAAGAGACACACATACACTGTGGGTACCTGCTGCTGCAGCCGCTCTCAGACGCACACTCCAGCATCCAGCTCCTCGGCGGCCGCCATCTTGGTACACCCTGCAACCTCGGGTGTAGCTGCCTTCTGCTCCTCGGCGGCCGCCATCTTGGTACACCCTGCGACCTCGGGTGTAGCTGCCTTCAGCTCCTCGGCGGCCGCCATCTTGGTACACCCTGAGACCTCGGGTGTAGCTGCTTCTCTTACTTCGCGGACGGGGAGCCGACAGCACCGTTCTCCCGCCGGTGCCCGCCGCCACAACACACACCTGCCTCTCGGGGGACACAAGCTCCGTCCCAGGTGAGGTCCCGTCGCCGCTCCTCCCAGGCGCCATCTCAGGTCCGGCTTCCCCTCGTCCGGGCGCAACGGAGGGCGGCCGCCCGCCGCTCTCCTTTCCTCCGGCCCCTCCACTCCGCCGCCGCCGTTCACGCCGCCGCTTCCTGGCTGCACTTCCTGGCTGTTGCGCGCTGGTCGTCGGTGGGCACGCCCACCGACGACCAGCACGCAGCAGCCTGGAAGTGCCGGTCACTGTGTCGGTGGACTCGAGTATAAGCCGAGGTGGCTTTTTTCAGCCCAAAAAGTGGGCTGAAAAACTCGGCTTATACTCGAGTATATACGGTATATATATATATATATATGTTGCGCTGTTATCACAGCGCCTGTGGGCCTGGGGATACTGCTTTAATTACTGCATTTAACCCCTTTATGGTCTTCCATATTACCTGGATGTGTGTATATAATTGATGCCTTATGCTGCATATGTTTGTGCTTGGAATTTTTCTGTGTGCATATTTGATTTTTATGGGGTCCCTTATTGTGTCTTTCAGGACTACCAAGCCTTTAATAAAAAAGGGGGTTCTCCCGGTCCTTAGGTCCCAAATTGGGGTTCCCTTTTGTTATTATGAAATCCTCCCACTAACGGACGCTAAGGGGCATCCCGGGTAGCTTCATAGCGTATTCCCATTGATCATTGCTTCGTGTCGTGTGTGATATGTGAGGCATCCCTTTTGGGAGATAATGTGCAAATTTGTATACCATGTGCACAACAGGTGCTTGTGCGGCAAGCCAGGCCCCGTGCGGACGGTTCAGCCCCGCTGGCCTCATCACCTACACCCCCACGCCTGGTTATGACCCCAAGTGACATTGTCACCAGTGGGGAGTCGCAATCTGATGTATGCGCAAGACTGGCCAACATTGAGAGACTGATTGCTAGCTCTGCGGCCAGGAAGGCCCCAGCTAAGATACGGCATTTGGCTGATTTTGAACCATTTGACAGGTCTGATTGTTCCCCGCTCGAGGAAGGGGAACTGTTCCCAGATTCTGACTCATCTGAGGATCGGCAGTACCCTGGCGCTGATGCCGGCTCAGAGTGCGAGGATACTGTTGACACCCGTAGGCTCCTTACTCAAATTTTTGAGGTACTTGCCATTTCCCCTCCTGCGGAGGCCCCTCCGAAACGGGGGAATTTTTTGGGACCACCAAACCTCTTTGGAGTTCCCGGATCAGAAGCACTTTAACAATCTGATCCTTAAGGAATGGGAAAAGCCTAGTTGGCTTCCTGGTATCCCTCACGGGTGGGATAGGAAGTATCCCTTTCTTGTTGATGTGGTGAAACTTTGGTCGACACCTCCAGAGGTTGACGCGCCCGTCCTGGGATTGTCCAATACTTCAGTCGTGCATACCCCGGATTCCACTACCTTGAAGGATGGTGAGGACCGACGTCTCGATCAATTGGCTTGACATGCCTTTGCTTGTGTGGGTTCGGCCTTGTGCCCGGTTTGTGCTTCTGCGATTACGGCCGTGGCTACTAGAGCTCTAATTAGGGGCCTTTTGGATGATTCTCAATTGGATCCTTGCAGTGAGGAGTTTACAGCCTTGACTCATTGTGAGTTGTTCATTGCTTTTGTCTTATCAGCCTTGGATGATACTATCCGTATGTGTAGCAGGACCTCGGCATTGCAGGTTGCTATACGGTCTGGTTTCGGTCTGGTTGCGCCAGTGGGCGGCCGATAACGCTGCTAAGAATGCGCTCACAGGTCTTCCCTTCGTGGGTCTACGCCTGTTTGGTGATCGTTCAGACTCGGTTGCCAGAGGGGGTAAGTTACCTCAACGCAAGAAACAGTGCTGGCCCTTTCGGGGGGTTCGGGTTCATTCAACCCTTCCTTTCGTGGCTCTCGGGCAAGCAGGGGAACGTTTTTCACTGCATTCCGAGGAGATGCCTGGGGTAGGGGCAGAGGACGTGCCCGACCCGGGACTTCCTGGGGTACTAAACCCAAATCCGTTGCCAAGCCCGCTCAGCAATGAAGGGGCGCCCTCACCCTTGCGGGTGGGGGGACGGCTGCGGCTCTTTGCTCAGGTCTGGACCCTAGAGATCACAGACGTCTGGATCCGGGAGGTAATTTTCTCCTGGTACAAGCTGGAGTTTGCATGCCGGCGTCCTCCCAGATTCCTCAGGTCCCGGGTTCCGTCTGACCCACGGGCGGCACAGGGCTTTTTTATGGCGGTGCAAAACCTTTGGGATATGGGGGTAGCTTTTCCGGTTCCCCCCACAGAGAGAGGTCTGGGTTACTGTTCCATAAGACCCATTTTGGACTTGAAAACTCTCAACTGGTTCATCAGAACCAAAAAATTTCACATGGAGACTCTGCGCTCTGCTGTCGACTCACAGCGTCCGGGGGACTTTATGACCTCAATAGATATTAAGGACGCTTACCTTCATGTGCTGGGACACCAATGGTTCCTCAGGTTCGTGGTAGACAAGCAGCACTTCCAGTTTGTGGCTCTTCCCTTCGGGCTGACTTCGGCGCCCAGGGTGTTCACCAAGGTTTTGGCGGGCGTGATGGCTCTTCTCAGAGCCCGGGGCATTCATATCTTGCCTTACCTGGACGACCTCATTACGTGTCAGGAATAGCCTTGTTACGTCTGTCTAGTTGGACTGTTTCCCTTAAGTTTTCCCTTAGTTAAGATGGCGGATTGTGTCTCAGCTGGGTGCCATCTTACTTCCTGTCATATATATAAACCTCTCAGGCCTGTTGCTCAGTGCTTGAGTATTGTGTTTGACTTCCTGCTTGTGCAGTTCTCTAGCCTGGAACTTACTCTCCGGTTTGTTCCTCCACTTGCGGTTTACCCTGCAAACCTTGCTACCTGCTGACCCGGATTGGACTTTGACTCCGCTTTGATCTGCTTCCCTGCTGCTGACCCGGATTGGACTTTGACTCCGCTTTGATCTGCTTCCCTGTTGCTGACCCGGATTGGACTTTGACTCCGCTTTGATCTGCTTCCCTGTTTGGACTTTTACCCTCTGCGCTTTGGCCTAGTCTCTGCCATTGGACTCCAGCAGTATTCACCAGTATCGTGACATTACGTTATCCTCTCTCCACCAGGCGGAGCTGGACACCAGAACGGTGCTGACGACGCTGGAGAGGTTCGGGTGGGTAATCAATTACCCCAAGTCCTCTCAATCCCCGTCAAGGGTGGATTCGTTCCTGGGCATGAGTCTGGATACTATTCAGACCAGGGTGTTCCTACCCTAGCCGAAGGTGGATGTTCTTCAGGCTCTTATTCGTTTTCTTCTGTCCAGCCCTCGTCCATCCATCAGGCTATGCATGAGGCTGGTAGGTTTGATGGTGGCTTGCTTCGTGGCAGTTCCATTTGCTCAGTTTCACATGAGACCCCTTCAGCTCCATCTTCTATCGGTTTGGGACAAATGTCCTCTGTCTCTGGATCAGACTTGTGTTCTGTCCCCTCTTGTCCGGCGGTCCTTCCAGTGGTGACTGGACCAGAGGAATCTCCTGGGGGGCAGGTCCTTTCTCGCACCCTGTTGGGAGACGGTCACCACGGATGCCAGTCTGTCAGGCTGGGGAGGCTTCTGGAGGGAACATCAGTTCCAGGGGCTGCGGGGTCCTCAGGAGGCCCATATCCCGATCAACATTCTGGAGCTGAGGGCGGTTCGGTTGGTGCTGTCGCACCTGACACATCACCTTCAGGGCTTACCAGTTCAGGTTCGCTCCGACAATTCGACAGTGGTCGCTTACATCAATCACCAAGGAGGGGCTCGCAGCTGGAGTGCCCTCCGAGAGGTGTCTATGATTCTTGCTTGGGCTGAGAGCAATGTTCCGTGCATCTCGGCAGTCTACATTCCAGGGGGGGAGAACCTGGTAGCGGTCTCCCTGAGCAGAGGGACATCTCGCCGGGAGGAAAGGTCCCTCAGCAACAAGGTATTTCTATCCCTCTGTCGCAGGTGGGGGAGTCCAGAGGTGGATCTGTTTGCCTCTTGTCACAATCACAAGCTTCTAGCATTTGTGTCTCTGTCCCAGGACCCTCTGGCTCTGGCAGTTTCCTCCCTTCCCCATGGTGGGCAAGGTGGTACGCAAGCTGGCTCAAGAGGGTGTGCCAGCAATCCTAGTGGCCCCAAGGTGACCAAGACAGGTGTGGTTCGCAGACGTAGTCCGGCTGGCGGTCGATCAATTCAGGCTGCCTCTGCTTCCGGATCTGATCACACAAGGTCAGCTTTGTTACCCCAATTTACAAATGCTGGCTTTGATGGCGTGGCTGCTGAAACCTTCATCTTAAAGGAAAAGGAAAAGGGTTTGTCTAAAGCCGTTGTCCAGACTCTTGTAAGGGCTAGGAAGAAATCAGACTTCTTGCCAAAGGTTGTCTCTGCCTTTCACCTCAATCAGGACATTGTGCTTCCTTCATTGTGTCCTAAACCTACCAATGACAAGGAGAGGGCCTTGCACTCTCTGGACATCGTTAGATGTGTAAAGTACTATCTGGTGGCTACTTCACCATTCCGGAAGACAGACGCCTTTTTTGTGGTGCCCTCTTGGCCCAAGAAGGGTTTGGCACTCATCAAGTCTACCATTGGTAAATGGATTCGTCAGCCGTTATTAGGGCCTAGTCTGCCAAGGGGAGGGATCCCCCTTTCCAGATCACTGCTCATTCTACTCGTGCTGTTGGGGCTTCCTGGGCGTTTCAGCACCAAGCCTGTGTTGAACAAGTTTGTAAGGCTGCTACTTGGTCTTCTGTTCATATTTTTTCCAAGTTTTATAAGGTTGATGTGTGGGCCTCAGCGGATGCTGTTTTGGGCCACAAAGTTCTGCAAGCTGCAGTGGTTTAATTTGTGCACTATTGCCTATTGGGATCCCCACCCTTTTTGGACACTGCTATTGGATGTCCCACGTGTAATTAATCTTCCGAAGCAGGGTGTGAGACATACTTGGAATAATACCATTTCGTGATTACTAACCTGTAAAATGGGTATTATAATGTCTCACACCCTGCTTCATCCCACCCTGAGTTGTATCTTGGATCCTCTATATGGTGAAACTTTTTTCTCGTGAATTTTATTGGCTCTTCCTGGTCTCCTTACTGCTTTCTTATACTGGGGAATGTGTGGGAGGTCCCAGGTATTTATGGACCGGGAGGGGCTTCTTTTTCTAGTCATCTCTGCAGAAGTTCGCCCACTACTGGCTATAACCCACGTGTAATTAATCTTCCGAACCAGGGTGTGAGACATACTTATAATACCCATTTTACAGGTGAGTAATCACAAAATGGTATTATTTTTGGCCTTGATACAGTAAACTTTCCTTATAAAATCTAAGAAAAAGATATTTTATGTTTTATTTCAGAATAAGGCATAACATATAGTTATTAAAGCGGAGCAAAACCCATTCTCGGGTGCTCAGCTCATTCATCTGCTCACCCCCCACCCCAGCAGCTAGGCAATGTTACACAAAGGTAGCCCGCTTTTTTTTTTTTTTTTAAATTAGGGGGGTTCTCATCTCTTCCATTCTGGGGCAACACCAGTAGCAACGCATGGGTTAATCTCAGCCATAGGCGGGAACTACAAGATAGAAAAAATACAATTCTGTGATTAATCACCTGTAGAATTGTTATTATGAGTATACAGTACGTCCTACTCCAGATAAGAATCATTACACTTGGGTATTACTCCGCCAGATGGCGCTGGACTGCAGAGACCGCGAAATTGGCTCCTCCCACAAATCCCCAGCATTGAAAAGCAGTTAACGAGAAGCCGGGAGAATGATAACAGAACTAACTAGTAACTATAACAATCACCATACAGGGGATCCTAGGAAAATGCAAAACCAAGGGTGGGGTGGAGCAGGACGTACTGTATAATCATAATAACAATTCTACAGGTGAGTAATCACAGAATTGTATTATTCTTAGTATACAGTACGTCCTGCTCCAGATAAGAATCATTACACTTGGGACATCCAATAGCAGTGTCCATAAAGTAGGGTGGGATCCCCAAAGGTAACAACAGACAGGTCAGACCACTGCCGCCTGCAGAACCTTGTGGCCAAAAGCAGCATCAGCTGAGGCCCTAACATCAACCTTGTAAAACTTTGAAAAGGTATGAACAGAAGACCAAGTAGCGGCCTTGCAAACTTGTTCAACAGAAGCCAGGTGCTGAAAAGCCCAAGAGGCACCAATAGCACGAGTGGAATGAGCAGTAAGGCGGAAGGGAGGATTCTTCCCCTTAGCAGAGTAGGCCTGAATCACAGCCTGACAGATCCATTTGCTGATAGTAGATTTAGCAGGAGCCAAACCCTTCCTAGGACCAGAAGGGACCACAAAAAGACCATTAGTTTATTCTAAGTATGTCACACACCCCGCTTCAAGACATTCATTACATGTGGGTATACTGACCTGTAGATGGCGATCTTGCAGAGATGTCAATAAAAAAAGTAAGACCCTCCCGGTCCATAAATACCTGGGACCTCCCACTCATTCCCCAGTCTTTCATCTCTGCAGACGGCGACCAAGTCATGAGATGGATGTCTCCTCCTTGCAGGTAGCCGGGATGACTCCCGGCCCTCTATTGTTCTATTCCTGCCCGGATTCTTTTATTTATATTACTTGCCTCCCAGCCTAGGCTGCTGGTCCGGGCAATGGTAGATGGCGCCCTAGGTGCTCAGGAGCTCCGCTCCGCCGTGAGACCCCATAACAAGGGGTAGGCGGCTAACCGGGTTGGTGACCCCGGTTTGGGATGCCCCGTCCCCTGGCTCCCACCTTAGCATGGATTCCCCCTCTCCCGGATACCCTTAGGGTCCCTTATTGATTCATCTTTATTTATCATGTGTGTGTATGGTGCTTAACTTTACAGTGCATTGCGTTACTCAGCGCCGGCCTCCGGCGTTTGTCATGGCGGCTTCTCAGGCGCCCAAGAGAAGCTTCTTCTCCTCAGGGCGGGGGGCGGGGCCGGGCGCCCGCCCCCGTGCTGCGGGCGCCGCGTTTCAGGTCCCGGCTTCTGGCCGAGAGCGACGGGGAGGGGCCGGGCCGGGCGCGACGCGCAAACCGCGCCGGCCCGCCCTTCCTCTGCCTACGCGCCTTTTCCTTCCTACTGCCAGGCGTGTGGGACTCCGGAGGTGGTGACGGTTGGTGAGTGGCCTGTGGCCCCATTAGTTTTTCCTTTTGATCATGCCCCTCCTTGGGGTTGCTTGGCAACACTTCTGTTATTAACCCCTTTGGACAATTGCTATGTTGGTCTGATTGTGTGTTTGTTTGTGTGTTCCAGGTGGACCATCTTTCCTATTAAAGGGGGGTTCTCCCGGTCCTAGGGTCCCTGGTTAAATTTAGGTGTCTGAAAATTTCTCCCATGCGGGACTTAAAGGGGCATCCCGGGTTGCATTACTGCGTAATTCCCTCGGGGCACTGTGCATATATATATATATTAAAAATCACCATATGGAGGCTTCCCCGGATACTGGGCTTGTGCCCCCCTCGGGGCAATCCAGGCTGTGTTTGGGGTGTGGGGTATCCCTTTTGGGGGATGATGTATTTCTTTGTGTACCCTGTGCACAACGGTCAATTACGCGGCAGTCCGGATCTCAGGCGTCTGGTTCTGCTCCGCCAGTCTCCTCTCCGTCTCCCCCTCGCTTGACATGTACCCCATGTGATGTGGTCATTGGCGGGGAGTCACAATCTGAGGTGTGTGCCAGATTGGCCAATCTTGAAAATTTTTTTCCAGTGCTGTTGCCAAAAAGGCCACGGCAAAGCGAAAACATTTGTATACAGCCACACAGGCCTTTGATATGGAGGAGTTTGACTCCCTGGATTGGTCTGATTGTTCCCCGCTTGAGGAAGGGGAGCTGTTTGAGGAGTCTGAAGGCTCCGATGACCAGCAGTTTGTGGGTGCTGATACCGAGCAGGGCCAGGGGGATTCCTTGGATACCTCTAGGGTCCTGGCTCATATGTTTGAGGTCCTGGCTATTTCTCCCCCCGAGGCGGCTCCTCTACTGAAGGGGGAGTTCTTTGAGGTGACCAAGCCGCACTTGGAATTTCCTTATCAAAATTTTGATGGTATCATTCTTAAGGAATGGGAGAGGCCGACTCGGCTTCCGTGTGTCCCTCCGGGTTGGGACAAAAAATATCCCTTTCCGGTGGACGAGGTGAAGCACTGGTCGTCGTCCCCCCCCCCCCCCCCCAAGGTGGATGCTCCTGTTTTGGGGTTGTCCAGCTCCTCAATCCTGCATTCTCCGGAGTGCACTACTCTCAAGGATGGTGAGGATAAACGCATTGACCAGATGGCTTGTCATGGTTTTGCCAGTGTTGGGTCGGTCTTGCGGCCGGTTTGTGCTTCAGCGCTTTTATTGGTAGCTGCCAGGTCGGTGGTTAGAGGACTGTTGACCTCTTCTGGGCTTGACCAGGCTAATGAGGAGTTTGCCACCCTTAAGCGATGTGAGTTATTTTTGTCCTTTGTGCTGACTGCCTTGGATGACACATTGGTGATGTGTGGCAGAGCTTCGGCCTTGCTTGTGGCTATCCGGTGGTCGGTTTGGTTATGCCAGTGGGCGGCTGATTTTGTGTCCAAAAAGTTGCTTATGGCCCTTCCCTTTGTGGGGTTGCGGCTCTTTGGAGAGAAATTGGATTCGGTGGCGAGGGGGAGGTAAGTTACCTCAGTGTAAGAAGCAGCGTCGCCCCTTTTGGGGGGCGGCTTCCTTCACTCAGTCCTTTCGTGGGGCTAGAGTTGGCAGGGGTTCGGCTTTCCCCTAGTCCAGAGGTGATTCCTGGTCCAGGGGCAGGGGCCGGGCCCGTCCAGGACACAGTTGGGGCTCTAGGCCTAAAGCCGCTGCCAAGCCGGCTCAGCAATGAGGGGGCGCCCTCACACTTGCGGGTGGGGGGACGGCTGCAGCTCTTCTCCCGGGTCTGGGTCCAAGCGGTTTCGGACAGGTGGATTCAGGAAGTGGTGTCTTCCGGTTACAAGCTGGAGTTCGAGTTCCGGCCCCCTCCCAGATTCTTCAGGTCTCGGGTGCCGTCAGATCCTCTGGCCGCTCAGGGGCTTCGGGCGGCAGTAGCAAGTCTCTTGGACATGGCTGTCATCTGTCCGGTGCCCCCCTCAGACCGGGGCCTGGGCTTCTATTCCAATTTGTTCACGGTGCCCAAGAAGGGCGGTTCCGTTCATCCCATTCAAGTTGCTCAACAGGTTCGTTCGTCTCCGGAAGTTCTGTATGGAAACTCTGCGCTCAGCCATCTACTCACTTCGTCAGGGGGACTTCATGTCATCCATAGACATCAAGGATGCTTACCTGCATATTCCAATATTTCCGGCACACCAGAGATTTCTCAGGTTCGTTGTGGAAAATCGACATTTTCAGTTTGTGGCTCTTCCGTTTGGCCTTACCTCGGCTCCAAGGGTTTTTACCAAGGTGTTGGCAGGAGTGATGGCCCTTCTCAGAGCCAGGGGTATCCGCATCGTGCCATATCTGGACGATCTTCTCATCATGGCGTCTTCCCTCAGTCATGCGCAGCTGGATACCAGGACCGTGGTGTCCACTCTGGAGAGTTTCGGTTGGGTGATCAACTATCCCAAGTCCTGCCTTTCTCCCTCCAGGGTGGTGGAGTTCCTGGGAATGTCTCTGGATACTTCTCAGGCCAGGGTGTTCCTCCCCCGAGCCAAGGTTCTTCTGATTCAGGAATTGACTCAGCGTCTCCTATCTCCTATCCGGCTGGGGATGCGACTGGTGGGATTGATGGTGGCATCGTTCGAGGCGGTTCCCTTTGCCCATTTTCACACAAGGACGCTCCAGCTCCATCTCTTGGCGGCCTGGAACGGGTCCCCGCTGTCATTGGATCAGTCCTTTCTGATGTCCCCCCGGGTACGACGTTCCCTTCGGTGGTGGCTGAAACCAAGCAATCTGATGATGGGCAGGTCATTTCTGACCCCTCGTTGGGAGACGGTCACCACGGATGCCAGCCTGTCTGGTTGGGGGGGATTTTGGAAGGATCTTCAGTTTCAGGAACTGTGGGGGCCTCAGGAGGCCCACGATCCCATCAATGTTCTGGAGTTGAGAGCCATCAGGTTGGTTCTGGCTCACTTGACTCATCAGTTGCGGGGACTACCGGTTCAAGTTCGGTCGGACAATCGGACGGCGGTCGCCTACATCAATCACCAGGGAGGGACTCGCAGCAGGCGTACCCTCAGGGAAGTGTCTTTGATCCTGGATTGGGCAGAGGGCAATGTCCCGTGCATCTCGGCAGTGTACATTCCGGGAGTGGAGAACATGGAGGCGGACTCCCTGAGCAGGGGGTCATCTCGCTGGGGGGAGTGGTCGCTCAGCCCCAAGGTGTTTCGGTCGCTTTGCCACCGGTGGGGGACTCCGGAGGTGGACCTCTTTGCCTCTCATCACAATCACAAGCTTCCGGCATTTGTGTCTCTCTTGCGGGATCCGCTGGCTCTGGCAGCGGATGCCATGTCTCTGAACTGGAGGGATCTGGGGTTTCTGTACCTGTTCCCTCCGTTTCCCATGGTGGGCAAAGTGTTGCGCAAGCTGGCCCTAGAGGGCACGTCAGCAATCCTGGTGGCTCCAAGGTGGGCAAGGCAGGTTTGGTTCGCAGACGTGGTAAAGTTGGCAGAGGATCAGTTAGATCTGCCCCTTCTGCCGGATCTGCTCACTCAGGGTCCACTGCTCTACCCCAATTTACCAACGCTGGCTTTGACGGCGTGGCTACTGAAACCTCCATCTTGAAGGAGGAAGGTCTTTCTGATGCTGTCATTCAGACTCTGGTTAGGGCTAGAAAGAAGTCTTCCTCTGCCATTTACTATAGGATTTGGAGGTCTTATATTGATTGGTGTGAGGTCCGGGCCTTGCCTTGCAGGGCGTTTTCTATCCCTAGGGTTTTGGAATTTCTGCAACATGGTCTGGACCTAGGTTTGCAGCTTAGTACGCTGAAAGGGCATGTTTCTGCCCTGGCGGTTTTCTTTCAAAAGTCTTTTGCTCTTCATCCTCTGGTTAAGACTTTTTTCCAGGGGGTTACGCATGTGCGGCCTCCTAGGAAGCCTTTGCTCCCAGTTTGGGATTTGAATTTGGTTCTTTTGGCCTTGCAGGGTCCTCCTTTTGAACCTTTGCAGGATATTGCACTTTCTACGCTTACTCAGAAGGTTGTTTTTCTGGTTGCCATCACTTCCGTTCGGCGTGTATCGGAGTTGGCGGCCTTGTCCATTAAGGCCCCTTACTTTGAGAGGCATCAGGAAAAGGTTGTTTTCCGCTTCAAGCCAGATTTCCTTCCTAAGGTGGTCTCTGCTTTTCATCTTAATCAGGACAGTGTTCTACCCTCCTTGTGTCCTAAGCCTAGCAATGACAAGGAGAGGGTTTTGCATTCTTTGGATGTGGTTCACTGTGTGAAGTACTATTTGGTGGCTACTTCCTCTTTTCGTAGGACTGACGCCCTTTTTGTGGTGCCCTCTGGGCCTAGGAAAGGTTTGGCTCCCGCCAAGTCTTCCATTAGTAAATGGATTTGCCAGGCCATTGTTGGGGCCTATTCTGCTAAGGGGAAGAGTCCCCCTTTTCGTGTTACTGCTCATTCTACTCGTGCTGTTGGGGCATCCTGGGCTTTCCAGCACCAGGCCTCTGTTGAGCAAGTTTGTAAGGCTGCTACTTGGTCCTCGGTTCACACTTTCTCGAAGTTTTACAAGGTCGATGTGTGGGCCTCAGCGGATGCTGTTATTGGCCGCAAGGTTCTGCAAGCTGCAGTGGTTTAAGTTTGTGCCTTGTTGCCTTGTTTTTTGGATCCCCGCCCTTTATGGACACTGCTATTGGATGTCCCACATGTAATGAATGTCTTGAAGCGGGGTGTGTGTGACATACTTAGAATAATACCATTTTGTGAATACTCACCTGTAAAATGGGTATTATAAGTATGTCACACACCCCGCTTCACCCTGCCCTTTGGTATTCTGGATCCTTTATATGGTGAACCTTTGTTATTTTTAATTGGCTTTCCTGGTCCCTTTACCGTACTGCTATCTTTATACTGGGGAATGAGTGGGAGGTCCCAGGTATTTATGGACCGGGAGGGTCTTACTTTTTTTTATTGACATCTCTGCAAGATCGCCAGCTACAGGTCAGTATACCCACATGTAATGAATGTCTTGAAGCGGGGTGTGTGACATACTTATAATACCCATTTTACAGGTGAGTATTCACAAAATGGTATTTTCTGAAAGGTGCAGTAGCCACCAGATAGTACTGCAGACACCTAACCACATACAAGGAATGCAAAACCCTCTCCTTAGTGTTACTAGGATTAGGGCATAAGGAAGGAAGAACAATGTCCTGGTTCAGATGAAAGGCAGACACGACTTTAGGCAGAAAATCTGGCTTGAAGCGAAAAACTACCTTGTCCTGGTATCTCTCAAAGTAGGGGGGCTGGATGGAAAGCGCCGCCAACTCAGAAACACGCCTAACAGAAGTGATAGCCACAAAAAAGACAACCCTGAGAGTAAGAATGGCCAAGGCAGCCTCCTGCACAGGTTCAAAAGGAGCACCCTGCAAGGCAGACAAGACCAAGTTCAAATCCCAAACAGGCAACATCGGCTTACGTGGCGGACGCACAGTAACCCCCTGGAAAAAAGTCCTGATCAGAGAATGCTGGGCAAACGACCTCTGGTAGAAAACAGCCAGGGCAGAGACATGGCACTTCAGAGTACTGAGTTAAAGTCCCAGCTCCAACCCATGCTGTAGGAATTTCAGGATCCTGGGTATAGAGAACACGCGACAGGGGAGAGACCTAGACTCACACCAGTCAATGTAGGCACGCCAAACCCTATAGTAAATAGAAGACTTCTTCTTAGCCTTTATAATGGTATCAACAACAAAGGCAGACAGCCCTTTTTCCATCAAGATGCAGGTTTCAGCAGCCTGGCCGTCAAAGCCAGAGTTTGTAAATTGGGATGGCGTAAATGACCCTGAGTGAGCAGGTCTGGAACCCTGGGCAGAGCGTACTGATCTACTGCCAGCTGCACCACATCTTCGAACCACACTCTTCTTGGCCACCAGGATTGCTGGCACCTCCTCCTGAGCTATCTTGCGCAGAACCCTGCCCAACAGGGGGAATGGGGGAAAGACATACAGGAGCTGAAAGTCCTGCCATGACATTGCTAGAGCATCTGTGGCCAAGGCCAGAGGATCCTGGGACAGGGAGAGAAAGGCCGGGAGCTTGTGATTGTGACTGGACGCAAACAGATTTATATCTGGTTGGCCCCAATGGTGACACAGAGATTGAAACACCCTGTCGCAGAGGGACCATTCTCCCAGGCGAGAGGTCCCCCTGCTCAGAGAGTCTGCCTGCAGATTCTCCACCCCCGGAATGTACACAGCTGATATGCAGGGAACATTATCCTCCACCCAGGCCAGGATCAGAGGCACTTCCTTGAGGGTCCTCTTGCTCCGTGTCCCTCCCTGATGATTGATGTAGGCAACCGCCGTCTGGTTGTCCGAGCGTACCTGAACAGGCTGGCCCCGAAGGTGTTGGGTCAAGTGACCAACCTGAGTGCCCTCAGTTCCAGGATGTTGATAGGTGTGTGGGCCTCCTGAGGGCCCCACCACCCTTTGAACTGCAGGGACTTCCAGAAGCCCCCCCAAACTGTCAGACTGGCATCCGTGGTGACCGTCTCCCAGCAGGGGGCCAGAAAGGATCTGCCCACCAACAGGTTCCTGGAGTCCAGCCACCATGAGAGGGACCGCCTGACTAGGGGGGACAGAACAAGGACCTGGTCCAGGGACACAGGATCCTTGTCCCATACTGACAAGAGGTGGAGTTGCAGAGGCCTCATGTGAAACTGGGCAAAAGGGACCGCCTCGAAGCACTGCACCATCAGGCCCACCAGCTGCATTCCCTGCCTGATGGAGGGATGAGGGCAAGATAGCAGGAACTGAACCTGTGCTAGCAGACTGTCCACCTTCTGCTGGGGAAGAAAAATCCTTGCCTGAACTGTATCCAGATTCATTCCCAGGAAGGGTGTCACCAAGGAGGGAGACAGGGAAGACTTGGGATGGTTGATCACTCAGCCAAATGACGCCAGAGTGGACACTACTAGCTCAGTATCCAGCTCTGTCTATTGGAGAGACTGAGAAGTGATGAGAATGTCGTCCAAATAGGGCAGCACACGAATGCCCTGAGACGTGAGCAGAGACATCACTCTTGCCAGCATCTTGGTGAACACTCTGGGAGCTGACCGAAGTGGGGCAATGCCACGAATTAGTAGTGCTGATACTCCAGAGCGAACCTGAGGAATCTTTGATGACCTGGAAAAACAGGAATATGAAGGTAAGCATCCTTGATGTCCACAGAAGTCATGAAGTCCCCTGGACGCAGGGAACTGATGGCAGAGTGCAAAGTTTCCATGCGAAAGCGCCTGCACCTGACAAATTTGTTGAGGATCTTCAAGTCCAGAAGCTCCAGAAGGCTTTGCACCACCAGAATTAGAGCCTGAGCTGACATAGGGTCCCGAGACATCCGGGATCTGATGAATCTTGGGGGCGGCCAGGCAGCAAACTCTATCTTGTAACCGGAGGACACTACCTCCTGAATCCACCGGTCTGAGACATGAAGCCTCCAGACGTGAGCAAAATGCTGAAGCCGTCCCCCCACCCGGATGGGTGAGGGCGCCCCTTCATGCCTGAGGGGGCTTGGGAGAAGACTTAGGCTTGGAGGCCCAGGATGAGCCAGGGCGTCGACGTCCTCTGACCCTACCCCAGAAATCTCCTCTCCTGTCTGGATCCACGGTAGGGGGAAGAAAAGGAGCCTTGGCCCCGAAAGGCCGAGACTGCCTCCTGCGCTGGGGTAACCTGCCTCCCTTAGCAAACAGGTCCAGGCGGTCCCCGAACAAGCGTAGTCCTTTGAAGGGAAACCCAGTGAGAGCCTTCTTGGCAGTGTTGTCAGCTGCCCACTGGCACAGCCAAACCGAGCGGCGTATAGCCACCACTAGGGCAGAGGCTCTGCCACACATCCTAATGGTATCATCCAAGGCAGAGAGGACATAAGTCACAAAAACCTCACAACGAGAAAGAGCATTAAACTCTTCACTAGACTAGAGATCATCAGGGGCACCATCTAGGAAACTTCTAAGCAGGGTCCTAATAGCCACCGCTGTAATGGCAGAGGCACAAACCGGGCGCAGCGCCGTCCCCACACTGGCAAAGGTATGGGACGCCAGCCGATCAATACGCCGGTCCTCACCATCCCGCAGCATAGCAGAGTCAGGGGAATGCATGACAGAGGTGTTAGATAACCCAAGGACCGGGGCATCCACCTCCGGAGGGGATGACCACGCTTCACCACATCAGCAGGAAAGGGATACCTCTTATCCCAACTCTTAGGGACTCCGGGGAGCCTGCTAGGACGCTCCCATTCCTTGAGCACGAGTTTATTAAAATGGGCCTGCTCAGGAAACTCTAAACGTGGCTTAGCAGTATGAAACAATTCCCCCTGCTGCCTAGGGGCTGCAACCGGGGGAGAGATAGACAGAACCTCAAAAATCTGAGCCAACAGCCTATCAGTATCATCTGGGGCCCAGGGATCAGAGCCAGAATCATCATGGCCCCTAGGCCTCTCATCAGACGACTCAGAGTCAGAGAACAACCCCCCTTCTTCCAAGGGGGTATAACCAGACAGTTCAAAGAACTCTTCAGCCTACATAGGGAAAAGAGTGACATCAGGCGTTAAGTGCCGCTTTTTAGCAGAGGCCTTACGCGCCATGGTATTAGCAAGCAACTTCTCAACACTAGCCAGTCTAGCAGACACATCAGGCTGAGAATCCCCACTGGTATGCAACTCAATGGGAGTCAAATTCAAGCTTGGGGGAGTAGGTGAAGCCATACGTGGCGCAGGTCCAGCCGCTGGTAAACCAGGCTGCAGCGCAAGCACCTGCTGGGCACAAGTAATACAGACCCGCACATTGTCAGCACTAGTAGGGGACACCCCACAAGCTACACACAGCCGGGCTTGTCCCGAAGGAACCCCAAGCACATTATCCTGAGACGCCTCCATATGGTGATTATAGCGGCACAATAGGCCGATAGGGACTCACCCTATAACAGCAACCCGGGATGCCCCAATAGCCCGCTAGGGAAGTGGGAGTAATCAGCACACTAGGCCTCACAAAGTTTAGTAACTAAACGAGGGGTAGGGCCAGGAGAAACCAATGGAGTTCAACCCGCCTGAAAGACATAGGCGAAGAGGACCCCATAAGCGACATGCATAATGACATAGGGTAAATAAAACTGCCCGCTGGGGCACTCACGGACCGCGGTAGGTAGATGCCAGCCACGCAGCAGATGGAATCCAGAGAAATAATGGCGGCAAGCATCCCTCAAGGGGCGGGCCGCAGAGAAGGTGACGCAGAACGCGGCATCCGCAGCCCCCCCCCCGAAGAGCACAAAGCAGCACACGCGACAAGCAGCCAATGAAGGCGCATCAGCGCCTGAGGTAATGGCGCCGCCGACCGCGGAACACAGTGGAAGCGCACGCGCGGCAGCATATTCAAACCGCAACCAGTGCAACCAAGTCAGTGCGGAGACTGAACAAAGTCAACAAGCACACCAGCCAAGTGAAGCTTTGAGCGTCTTCTGCATAGAAGTGATGTTGGAAGCCAAATTGGTTTATAAATTCTTTAAAGTCTGAGACCATATATGTAAACTGAGAGGAGTTCTAGGATGAAACTTTGTGGTACACCAATAGGCAGGCCAGAGGCCAGGGAGAGGAAACCATGTTGGAGTGGATACACTTAAAGCGGACCTTCACTCTAAATAAGAGTCTATCTTATATGTTTCCCACACCCTGTACATACAGATTGCTCACATTAAAAATCATCCTACCTGCATCTACTGCATTTTATAAGCCTTTAAACATCCAAGATGGCGGCTTATGGAAGCTGCCATTTTTGCAGGCAGCCTGCAAACAGGAAGTGCCTGCAAACAGGAAGTGACTGTGCTGCTCTGCATTCTGGGACTGCTGACCTTTCCCTGACCCCAGCTCTGCTCTGTCTGAGCAAAGCACAGCTATAACCCGCCCCCCTGTACCTTATCCCACTCTCCTCTCCTCAGTAAGTGTGATGCTTCTGAGTCAAGATGGCGGCGCCCGTATCCTAAATTCCCGAACAGAGTTGCAGCCCAGTGGGGGAAAGTATAATAAATTAGTGACTAAACATGTAAAATATATTAATTTTAGATGCTGAGGAATTGTTTTTTAAGAGTTTGGGCTTTTCATTAAATCAGGGTGAAGGTCCGGTTTAATGTGTGATCAAACGTAATCATCAGAACAATAATCACATAGATAACAATAAAACGTTTACAATACGTTGATGATTACTAAGACTTATTCATTTACAAGAAACAGTTACTTATCTGATTTTACTCTCTGCGTGTCCTTCAGATTAGTTTTACAGAAAAGGAGCCCTGTGCCTGGCGATGGCTTTTCTGAATTTAGCAGCTGTGTAAGGAAATGGTTCCGGGCACCACACAAGATCAAGGAGATCAATGAATGAAACTCAACTCACTGTTGTGTACTGCCAAAATTGTAAACTTTCCTATACATGTCCACAATACTCCACTCCATAGTGATTATGTCTAAACAAAGGCCAATTAACTGCCAGCACCCTCTTTCCTGGGAGATAGTTCTCAAAATACCATAAGCCCTATTAAAGTGGATGTGTAGTCACTCTCTAACCCCCCTACCTGCCCCCCTCCCCTGGTGCTTAGACAGGGTGGGGGCTACACTAAAAGCAAACGTACCTTGTCCAGAACCCTACGATGTTCACCCGGCTGTGGGTGGCAGAAGCCACTCTGTACATGGTCCGTGTGGCTGCCGCAGAAGCACTGGGGACTTTGCTTGATTCCAGGCAACATTTTTTTTCAATATTATTATAACCCCCACCCTGTCTCGGGGGGGGGGGGGGGGGGGGGAGGGTTACTGGGTGAATGGACTTCCACTTTTAACCTATAAATGTACTGTTATCTTAAATATAGTAATTCAATTAGATATTACATATTAATTAAGATTAGATATTAATTATAGTAATTAGTATTAGATATTACAAAGTGAGAAGTTTTCCATTATATCGATACTTATTAGTTTCCTTCAAATATAAACAACTCCATTGAAGGAGTTATATGCAGACAACACATCTTAGTGGCAATAAATGACCCTGACTCATGACAAATGGTTGTACTGCAGACAAAAACCTCCATATGCCTGGACACTAAACTTTGCTTTCATGAGACACAAGCTAGAATTGTATACAGACCTATGATTTCTTTAACACTGTACCCAACTGTAAAATAGAGTATAGTGTTACAATACCTCATACATCACACAGGCCAGAATAGACAGCATACCTCATACATCACCACTGAACAGGCCTGTATAGAGAGCATGCCTTATACATCACACAGTACAGTGCATAGGGTATACCTCATATCACACCAGGCAGCACAGTATAGATAGCTTATACATCACACAGGTCAACAGGGAGTTTGCCTTATACGTAACAGTACAGTGCATAGCGTATACCTCATATCACACCAGGCAGCACAGTATAGATAGCTTATACATCACACAGGTCAACAGGGAGTTTGCCTTATATGTAACACAGTACAGTGCAGTGCATAGGGTATACCTCATATCGCACCAGGCAGCACAGTATAAATAGCTTATACACCACACAGATCAATAGGGAGTTTGCCTTATACGTAACACAGTACAGTGTAGAGGGTAAACCACTTACCACACCTGACTTAACAGTATGCAGTTAATTTTCTCATACATCTCACTGTGAAAGACCATATATAAAGCAAACTTTATCCATCACTATGCACCACACAGTGCACGCTATACAGTACAGCAGGGTATTTGTGTATCACTTCATCAAGTACAGAGATCAGTCAAGTTCAGAGTCAGTTGATGCAAGACATTTACTGCACTGCAACATCTGTACACTCATGTAATAATACACAGGAATGGAACGATAATATGGTACTTGCTGCAGTACTTTGTGTATGGTGCCTCCAGGCTTGTTGTCTTTGTGTGTTGTCTCGTCTGTAGTTCGTGTTTTTCTATTATTTTGCCATTTTTAGTGTTGGTGTTGCACAAACCTGTCTCCTTCTCTCCTCCATTGCAGATTGAAGTAGTGAACACATTCAAGAGCGGGGCTTCCTTTCAGGGGGCTCTGCGGAGACAGTCCTCCACCACCAGCCAGAACCAGGATGTAACCAATGTTTCTAGTCCTAGTCATGTCTCGCTAAGCAATGCTCTTTCCTCTCCCACCAGCGCATCAGCTACAGCCGCAGGGCGTGAGTGTCACCTCTTACTGCCTCACATCCATAGAAATGCCAACTCTGGATCCTACAATGCCCCCCTTCCCCAGCTGAGGGTGCCAGCACAGATAACGGGTCTACCACCATTTACTGGCACTTTGGACATATCATACAGTACAGGGCACCCTAATCAATGGATCACATTCTCATGTTTTGTATGGCTCAAAATTACACTATTATTTATGAAACTCCAGGACCCATCTGTTTCACAGATTGTGAGCACAGCTCCTGCATTCAGGTAACCCCATACGGCAAGGGTCCCCAACCCTGTCCTCAAGCCCCACCACCTGGCCAGGTTTTGCTGATCTCCACACAGATGCACAGGTGGAGTAATAAGTGCAGCAGTAGAGCTATGGATGCGCGGGTGGAGTAATAATACAATTCTGTGAAACTCACCTGTAGAATTGTTTTTGGATACATCCAGTCCAGGTCGTCCCAATATCCTTACGACTGGTGTTCGCCCCCAGGGGGCGCCCGACTGAAGATCAAAGATCTAGCTCCTCCTGGCCCCCTATAAAGGCAGCTGTCCCTCTATCATTCCCCAGTGGTTAAAAAGCAGTATTCACAAAGAGGGCAGGCTGGGAGGCCTAAGAAACCATGTTACTAAACATAGCTTCAGCTTGTACTCTAGGAGCAAAAGGTTAGAAAAAACAGTGTCCTAAGAAAACAGAAAATGAATGATCACCATAACAGGCAAACAGGACATAATAAACACAAGGGTGGGGTGGGACGACCTGGACTGGATGTATCTAAAAACAATTCTTCAGGTGAGTTTCACAGAATTGTATTTTTCCCCTACATCCAGTCCAGGTCGTCCCAATATCCTTACGACTGGGACATCCAAAAGCAGTGTCCATATGGGCGGGATTCCCAGTGCGGAACAGCATGTAGTTCATTTCACTACCGCCTGAAGCACCCTTCAGCTGAGGCTCTGACATCCACCTTGTAAAACCTAGTAAAAGTATGAACAGAAGACCAAGTTGCGGCCTTACAAACTTGTTCCACCGATGCCTGGTGCTGAAAAGCCCAAGAGGCACCAATAGCTCTGGTAGAATGAGCTGTGATCCGAAAAGAGGGTTCCTTCCCTCTGGCAGAATATGCTTTTACCACCGCCTGTCTGATCCACTTACTGAGAGTGAACTTGGCTGGTGGCAAACCTTTCCTAGAACCCTCTGTTAGGACAAAGAGTAAATCCGATTTCCTGAAGGATTCAGTCGCAGCCAGGTAGTACTTTATGGCTCTGACCACATCCAAGGCATGAAGGGTCCGTTCCTTGGAATTAGCCAGTGCTGGACACAAGGAAGGTAAGACAACTACCTCATTAGGGTGAAAGGGAGAAATGACCTTAGGCAAAAAAATCAGGTTTAAAGCGAAAAACCACCGTATCCCTTTGCAGCTCAAAGTAGGGTGTTTCATACAAAGCGCTGCCAGCTCTGATACACGATGCACCAAGGTGACTTTGAGAGTCAAAATAGACAAAGCAGCATCGCACAAAGGCTCGAAGGGAGGACCCTGAAGAGCAGATAGTACTAAATTTAAGTCCCACACCGGTAGTACTGACTTTCGCGGTGGCCGGACATGGGTAACTCCCTGGAAAAAAGTCTTGATCATCCTATGGTTGGCAATGGATCTCTGGAAAAAGATGGCTAAGGCCAAGACCTGAAAGTCTTAAAGGGGCCACAGCACTCAAACCAGTTAGCTTGCTGACCAACCTACAATCTGTCTCTAAACTAGGTTAAAAAACAGGGGGCTCGGTGTGACCGAGCCCCCTGTTTTTAACCTAGTTTAGAGACAGATTGTAGGTTGGTCAGCAAGCTAACTGGTTTGAGTGCTGTGGCCCCTTTAAGACTTTTGTATTCTAATTGCCCTGCTAATGTGCACCTCCCTGGTTAGTTATAAAATGGTCTGAGCGGCTGCCACCCCCCTTTAAGGCCAAGACCTGACCCTTGAGGGTGCTCAGCTGGAGACCCAAGTCTAAGCCGTGTTGTAAAAACTCCAGAATTCTAGAAATAGCAAATATCCGGCAGGGAAGGCTCTTGGCCTTGCACCAAGCGATATAGGCCCGCCAAACTCTGTAGTATATCATGGAAGAGGACTTCTTCCATGCCTGAATCATTGTCTGCACAACCGTGGCCCACAACCCTTTGTCCATCAGGATTGAGATTTCAATAGCCAGGCCGTCAGCATCCGTAAATTGGGGGGCCGTAGCGACCCCTGAGTGAGAAGCCCTTGGTCGCCGGGCATGATGTAGTGATCTATTGACATCTGGACTATGTCTGCAAACCAACTTCTCGGCCAGCGAGGAGCTACCAGGATGGCTGGTACACCTTCCTGGGCTATCTTGCGCAGCACTCTGCCCAGGAGTGTAAACGGAGGGAATACATACAGAAATTTGAACTCCGTCTAACGAATCACCAGAGCGTCTGTTGCAATGGCCAGAGGATCTCTTGAGTGGGAGACGAACCTCGGAAGCTTGTGATTGTGTCTGGACGCAAACAGATCTACATCTGGCTGACCCCAGCAAGGAGGCAGAGCGTGAAAGGTCTCGCTGCTGAGGGACCATTCCCCCAGGCGCGAGGCACTCCTGCTCAGGGAGTCTGCCTCCTGGTTTTCCACCCCGGGGATGTAGACCGCCGAGATGCAGGGAACATTCTCCTCTGCCCAAGTCAGAATCTGGGTTACCTCCTTGAGGGATCTCTTGCTCCGAGTCCCACCATGGTGGTTGATGGAGGCCACAGCAGTCCGATTGTCCGAGTGAACCTGGATCTCACAGCCTCTTAAATGGGGAGTCAAGCCGAGAAGAACCAACTGGATTGCTCTCAGCTCCAAGAGATTTATGGGTAAACGGTTCTCCTGCGTACCCCACTGACCCTGGATTTTTTGGGTCTGCCAAACACCTCCCCAGCCTGTCAGACTGGCATCCGTGGTAACTATCTCCCAATGGGGAGTCAGAAAGTACTTGCCCACCAGCAGGTTCCGGGAGTCAAACCACCACAAGAGGGACTGCCTGGCCAGGGGGGGACAGCGAAAAGCCTTGCTCCAGAGATTCCTGCATCCGATTCCAGCCGGTCAGCAGGTTCAATTGTAGAGGTCTCATGTGAAATTGGGCTAAGGGTACTGCCTCGAAGCATAACACCATTAGGCCCACCAATCTCATTCCCAGACGTACCGACGGCTGCTGACAAGACAGCAAGGCCTGCACTTGCGTCTGGAGACCCAAAACCTTCTGCTGTGGCAGAAAAACCTTGACCTGAGCGGTGTCTATCGTCATTCCCAGGAAGGATCTCACTGTTGAGGGAGTGAAAAAGGACTTGGGGTAATTGATTACCCAGCAGAAGGCCTCCAGGGTTGACAACACTGTCCGAGTATCGCTCTTGGCCTGCTGAAGGGACCGGGCCATAATCAGCAAATCGTCCATATAGGGTAACACACGAATGCCCTGGCTCCTCAGGATAGCCATGATGCCCGCCAGCACCTTGGTGAACACACGGGGGGCTGAGGATATCCCGAATGGAAGAGCTACAAACTGGTAATGTTGGTCCTCCAGAGCAAACCTCAGGAACTTCTGATGTCCCTGGAAAATCGGGATATGCAGATAAGCATCCCTGATGTGGTCATGAAGTCGCCGGGCCAAAGCGATCTCACTGCCGACCGCAATGTTGCCATGTGGAAATGTCTGACTCTTACAAACCTGTTGAGACCCTTCAGTTCCAGGATCGGCCTTAGCGTTCCGTCCTTCTTGGGAACCGTGAACAGATTGGAATAGAATCCCTGACCCTGTTCCTGCGAGGGTACAGGGCAAATCACACCTATCCGCATGAGGTGTTGCACAGCCGTTCTCAAAGCTTGAGCCTTTAGTGGGTTTCGGGATATCCTTGAATGGAGGAATTTTGTAGACGGCCTGGCTGGCAGCTCTATCTTGTAGCCGAAGGACACTACCTCTCTGAATCCACCGATCCGAGACGTGACGTCTCCAGATCTGAGCAAACAGCAGAAGCCGTCCCCCCACCCGGATGGGTGAGGGCGCCCCCTCATGCCTGAGAGGGCTTGGCAGGGGCCTTGGACTTAGCTCCCCATGAGGGGTATCTCTGTGGGCACCAGGAAATGAAGAGCCTCTTCCTCCTCAAAAGGAATGATAGGAAGAGGGGTTCCGAAAGGACCGAGCAGGTTTCCTTCTCTGAGGGGGTCTACCATCCTTGACCAAAAGGTCCAGGCGCTCCCCAAACAGGCGGCTTCCCACAAAAGGTAGACTTGTGAGGGACTTCTTGGCAGCTGCATCAGCCGACCACTGCTTCAGCCAGAGCGAACGGCGCAGAGCAACAAGCAAGGCTGAAATCCTGGCACCAAGCCTGACCACATCATCCATGGCAGTAACAACAACGCCAATGAAATCCAAGCAAGCCTTGAGTTCCTTATACTCCTCAGCCCACTTGCAAGCCTTAGCTCTAGCCACAAGGTGTCTCACCTTTGTCTTGTTGGCGAGTGAGACAATTGCAGAGGCGCACACAGGACGAAATAGGGCACCAGCAAAGGTGAACGCATCGCAGACCAGCTGATCCATGCGCTTGTCTGCAGGGTCACATAAGGAAGCATTGTCAGGTGAAGGCATAACAGTAGTGTTGGACAAGCCTGACACGGGAGGATCCACCTCGGCAGGGTGACACTGTAACCGAACCAACTCATCAGGGAAGGGATACCACCTATCCAGGCCCTTAGGGATCGACGGCAACTTGTTAGGCCTTTCCCATTCCTTAAGGATCATGTTAGAAAAGTGGGGCTGCTCTGGGAAGACCCGCCTTTGCCTCTCAGGCCGAAATCACCCTGCTTCCTCTTAGCCGTTCTGGGAGGAACAATGTGTAGGGTATCAAACACGGAAGAGAGCAAATTCTCTGTATCATCCGGGAGCCAAGAATCCTCATCCGAGGAACCAGAAATACTGTCATCGCCAGCGGAATATTCTACCGTTGAGTGCGAATCATCTGGCAACTCGCCTTCCTCCGCAGAACCCAAGCAATCAAAAAGATGATCATCATCCGAGAAAATCGGCTCCAGATGCCGCTTCTTACTCGAGGCTTTCTTAGGGGCTGTCAACGAGATTTGTCTCTCGAGACTGGCCAGCCTATGCGCAAAGTCAGTATGAGACCCCTTGCTGGCTCCCCCTTCGCTAGGGGCTGAATGCAGCAGCGGAGGGTCCGGAGAGGCCGATGGTAATACAGGGCTAGAGTCAGGGACGACCGCCCGCCCATGGTCCAAAATAATGCCTCTGGCGCAAGTGGTACAAACAGTGCTGAATCTGCCCAGAGGATTCCTTCTGCACAAGGGGCCGTGCCTGTCCTGGCCAAATGGGGCCCCCAGCTCACTATCCCCTGATGCCTCTATTATGGTGATTTAAAACAGTAAAAATCAATAAGGCTACAAGACTCTACTGGCCTAAGCCTATAAATGATCCCTCTTATTAAAAAGGGGGACCGGGAGGAACCACAACCCTCAACCTTAGCCCACGATCTAGACAGAAAAAAAGGGGGAGAGAGCCCCTGGTCAGCCTTGGCATAATACAAAAGGCAGATTAATGCAGCAAAAAAGAGGGACTCACGACACCGACCGTAGGGATCCCCGCAGCGTCCACAGCCAGAAGGCCCGAGCTTGATCCCCAGCAGCAGGAGCAGGGCGGCAGCAGCAAGAGCAGACAGCGTGACCGGCCCAGCCACCTTCCAGAAGGATCCTCGGGGGGTGCGGCGCCGGCGTGACATCAGCAGCGTGCCGGCGCCTGGCTCCGCCCCCTCCGCGACGTGTCACCAGAGGAAGCCCGCCCCCTTCAGCGCTGCTCAAGACTGGCCCATAATGACGGCCGCATGAAAAGCGCGATCACGCGCTCCCCCCCGCCCCGTCTTCTCCACAGATAGCGCCGCACAGCAGCGATGCGGTGTAGGCCCGCGGGAAGCGACGGCCGAGAGGCACCTGTTCCGGGCCCGACGTGGGAGCGCAGGAAGGTGAGTATGACCAGACCGCTCCTTGCTGAGGCAGCGAGGAGCCAAGCAACGCACCGCAAATCACAGAAAAACACAGTAAAAGTACATCAAATAAAGCTTGTGAGCAGTGAGGGATACATACAAAAAATTCTACAAGTGGTTCCCCCTCAGGCTCACCATAAGCCTGTGGCCGGCTACCTTTTACAATAAGGTCTGCGGCCCAGAGCCTAAGCTCTGCTGAACGCCACAGACCCCGGCGTTCACCCTACCGTCACGGATCCCATAGCAGCCAAAGGCTGGGAGGCAGGGATGGGTTGGAAGGGATCCATGGAAATAGAGTCCGCAGCGGCCGACGGGCTAGGTGGCCCCGCTCTGCTGCCAATATCTGAGAGAGAGTGCCAATGATCTTATGCAGCCAAACTGCAAGATGAACAACTGGGGAATGATAGAGGGGCAGCTTCCTTTATAGGGGGCCGGGAGGAGCTACATCTTTGATCTTGCAGTCGGGCGCCCCCTGGGGGCGAACACCAGTCGTAAGGATATTGGGACGACCTGGACTGGATGTAGGGAAAAAGTGCAGCAGTAGAGCTATGGATGCACAGGTGGAGTAATAAGTGCAGCAGTAGAGCTATGGATGCACAGGTGGAGTAATAAGTGCAGCAGTAGAGCTATGGATGCACAGGTGGAGTAATAAGTGCAGCAGTAGAGCTATGGATGCACAGGTGGAGTAATAAGTGCAGCAGTAGACCTATGGATGCAAAGGTGGAGTAATAAGTGCAGCAGTAGAGCTATGGATGCACAGGTGGAGTAATAAGTGCAGCAGTAGAGCTATGGATGCACAGGTGGAGTAATAAGTGCAGCAGTAGACCTATGGATGCAAAGGTGGAGTAATAAGTGCAGCAGTAGAGCTATGGATGCACAGGTGGAGTAATGTGTGCAGCAGTAGAGCTATAGAGTTGGCTATGTGGAGATCCACAAAACATGAGCTGTTGGTGGACCTTGAGGACAGAGTTGGGGACCACTGCCATACGGTACCTCATATACTGTGATATCTCCCTATTATAACAAATCAGGTCCATGTAGAGCTCCACACAACGCTATCTGTGCTGCCCCCTCATGGGAGGCTCCTCATCCCCCCAACTTCTTCTTTTCAGGTTCCTGTCTACAAATACAATGAATCTGCACATCTGAGGCCACTGCCCACCACACCCAAAATATTGACCGCTTATCAGAAGCCATTGATCCCTCTAAACATGACCTCACCTGTGCTGGAGCTCTTTGCGTACGCCATACATAGCATCTTAATTTTCACTGCCTGACTATTATGGCAGCAGTCTGCCTAAATATCAGCCCGGGACTACTGTACAGCAGCCATACCAGCCTGGAATTTGCCAGCACTTCCTCTACGTTCCTCTGAGCTGCTGAGCCAGTAACCGGACCAGCTGTAATGGTTCAGCATTCTTCCCTGGGCTATTTTAAAGTTCCATTCACTTGATGGCAGGCCATGCCTATTTTGCCCACTCCCGTTTGTTCTCACCACTGTGATTACGGTTAGAAAATGGGTGAAACATGAACAGGAAATAGTGGTGCATCCAACACAACTATAAAACTACTGTTGGGCAGAAGCTAGGGGACTGGAAGAGCAGATTAATGTGCACGTGTGGGGGATTCACAGCAGATCAGCTAGTGGGCACCCACCCCTGAAGCCCCTTTTATCCATCCAATTACATTTTGGTTATGCCCAACAACAAGGAACTCTTGAAAGAGATTTTCTGCCTCTGAAAATGACTCCTCGGTTTGTAGCAAGCAGTACAATTTCAAAGCATCAGCAGGAACAATCAATGTCCAGATAGACTAGTTAACCAAAGATAAAGGAGCATGCAGGTTGGGAGCCATGTCTCCCATGGAACGCCAAGAAAATAATTTTACAGTACAAAGTACAAAAAGATCCTTTGTTCCATGGGGGACACATCATCCGGTAAAATACAAATGTAATGTCTCACAGGGCGGAAATCACCCAATACATTAACTAATATGGCTGAAATAATTTCAGAATAATATTTAGGTAAGGTCTAATCACCAAACAAATTGGCTGCTTTATAACCTCCATCTACTGTTTCCTGGCAACAAAATACCCAGGAGGACCAGTATTAGCCCTCTCGATGTAAGACTGTATGTATGTGTTATAATTAGATGTATGTGGGTAGCAGGTCATAAAGCCAAAATTCCATTACTTGGCCCATTCCGGCCTATGAAAAATGAGGAATCTGACCCCCTATTAAGCTGTTCTTGTCAAGAGATCATTGACTGCTCCAACTAGTGGACCTGAATAAGAGGACTTTAATATTCCTTATGAAACTTGTTTCTTGTAGTGTTATATGGGGTCCACCACCAGCATTGTATCAGCGTCCAATCAGGCAATACTAACAGCAGTAGCCTTTAGCAGTGACCAGAGCACCACAAAGGTGCAATGGAATAGCAGAACAATGATTCATGTGCCAAACTTGTCAGCCGTTCTCTTAAAGTTAAAAAATGCCAGAATTTCTAAGCATACAGCAGGTCTGACAGGCAGACTGTAACCCAAGAAGTCTTAGGCACTAGGTCCCTGATGGTGAGGCCAAACAAGGACTTTCATTTACCGGGCACACAATGCAGGTTCTGCTCTTTCGGTGATGCATTAGGTCCTTTATAAGATCAAGCTGAAGGTAGTAAAGAACAGTTTTATCATCTGAATCTGGTATGCCAAGTTAGTCAAATTAACAGTGATGATACAAATCTCCTGTCACAAGGGTTCCTAATAAATACCATTTGTTTAAGGGTTAGCTGTTGGGACCTAGCACCTTAGAGAACCAATTCATCTATTCTCTGTCAATTTGTACCCTAATCAATGTCAGAAAAGAATCCAGAGTGTATCACAGGTAGTGGAAGGCATACCTTAACACAGACCACAACTGGCCCCATATTCACTCAATAAGCTTACCTTTCCCAACGAGCCCACGGCGCATGTGTGGCCTGCGGGAGCATCACCCACATCCTGGCTGTGCGCGGCCACCCCCACCACAGCTGAACGGCTGTGCGTGGCCACGTGTGGACGAAGTGTGCGCGTGATGCCGTGGAGCAACCCAAAACAGAATGCCCCAGGGGGACAGACCAAATAGACAGAGCCGGGATAGTGAAAATCCTGGGTTTTGGTGCAAACTTGGTGTTCTCGCCTTAATTTCTGTATACTGAGGATACTCCTTTTCCTTATTGTCTGTGGCAACTTAAAGCGGAAGTCCAGTCAAACCTAAGCCCCCCCCCCCCCCCCCCCCCCGCAACCCTCTCCTGGCGCTTAGGCAGGACGGCTGTTCCAAAGAGAAAAACGCCTTATCTCAGCCGTGGTCCAGTGCCGTGCTCCAAAGGGGGGGGGCGGGGGCTGAGACACACAGAAAAATAGAAAGTGGAATCCCCCAGCTTCAAGTGAATGGGCAGAGGGCCATCCGATGCTGCCTTGTGTCTTTCTCAGACTGCGCCAAGAGAGGGTTTACACTGGAATTCCACTTTAAAGTTAGATTTAACAGGCTCAATATTATTTAGTCTCAATGTACACCTTCTGCTGCCAGTCATTAGGGAGCAGTCTCCCCCATTGATTGGCCCCAGGAGATGTATCAAGTGGAGCAGTCAGAAGTGCACCCTCAGCTTTAATGCTAAAGGCTCTGAATCCAAAAATATGTTATGCCTGAAATAGTAAAAAACTAACCAGAGTCACCGAACCTGAGTTTGAAGAGCCAACTACAAAATCAGCTTTGCAAACCTGGTCCACGATAGTTTGGTGGCAAAAGGCCTTATAGGGCTCCACAACTGATCCCTGGTCCATATGCCAATGGTAGAATGCCCCCCATGGTGAGAAAAAACGGGGAATGAGAAATTCTTAGGTCCTTTGTCTTAGCCAAATAGAACACATGACACTGACCAAATCTAAATGAGCAAATGCCTTCCTGTGAGATGCTAGGAGGAAGAAATCATGATGTCATGGTTTACATGAAAAGATAGATACCAACATAAGGGGCTGGTACAAGGCTATGAGCACTAGGTTCAAATCTCTGTGCTCCATGGGAGGCCTGTATGACACAAACATCCACATAGAGATGGGTTACCAGTGGGCACAGCAGGAGATGAGTTTTATCAGTGTTTATCAGTGTGCTTAGCAGCAGCTTTTTCTAACCTTTCCAATCTAATCTGTTGTTTTGTCACACACATTTTATGTGTGACACATCACTGGTCTGTGGCCCCTGGGTCGTGCTCCATTCAAAGACTGTCCTGGGTAACTGGCTGAAAAGTTACGTTTCAACTTAATTTGCGTGCTTGCAAAATGTGTTTTTTCACCATTTCTATCCCTGCAGTCATAGCAAACAAAAATATACTATAGTAAAGTATTTTCAAAGCAATAACAAAATAAAATGATATTGAATAAATGAAAACGGTAAAGTGGAAGTCCAGTAAAAAATAGATTAAAGTGGAACAAAACTCTGGATTTTCACTCTCCCGGGTTTTGTTCCATGCCCGGAGGCATCCTGGTTTGGGAAAATCCTGTTGTGTGAACCCCCCCAGTTCATCCGGTAAATTCACATCTTCCCAGTCCAACGCCGCATGTGCGGGCTCGTGTCCAAACAGAGCCTTTTTTCTTGACATTTTCATTCAGCAAACAACTATGATGCTCTGCAATGGGGAGCACAAGCGGGTACATCCCCAGTATCGCATGTGGTGCTGGGAGCATGCGCACAGCCCAAGGATGCTGGGGATATGGCTGTTCTCACTCCCCAGTGCAAAACATCTAGCCAAATGACATAGGCACAGCAAATGGCTCTGATTGGACGAGTGCCTTTGCATGCCCTATTGGACCAGAATGAGGAAAGCTGTTACAGGGGAATTGGGGGTTTCCTGGTTGGCCATGATGGGTTTTGTGTCGCTTTAAAGTCCATTTACAGGCACACAATAACTTCTTCCCACCTTATCCTTCATATGAACAGTGTAAAATTAGCAATTTCAAATTTCTCAAAATCTTTAAATAAAGTGGATTTTCACTATACCGAGTTTTGGTGCTTGCCCAGGAGTCATCCCGATTTGGTATACTCCACTGTGTGAACCCCCACCCAGTTCGTCCCAAAACATACACTTTCCTGGTCCCGTGCCATATGCACAGGTGCGTGAATCCCTGGTTTTCCTGCGATGTGCAATGTGCTCCCCTTACCCAGCCTTCAGGAAATAAAGGAGAGGTACATGGGTGTGGCATCTCATGAGCTGCTTGCTGTTTTATAAAGGTCATTGCCTGGACTGTTCTTTTAAGCCCTGATGAACGTTCCTCCACCAAAGCTCTCCTTTTGCAACTGCAGTCATAGATTTCTATTGGAATAGCGAGTCTTGCCCCTATATTTTGACTGCTTCTCTTGTTTAACCCTTCTAGTGCCAGCTACGCGAGTCTCACGTAGCTGCCTCTACTCCACTTAAGTGCCAGCTACGCGAGACTCACATAGCTGACTTTAAAACCCCACAGTAAAAAAAATATAAAAGTAAAATACTCACCTGACCCCTCGTTGGATCCAGCCGGGTCTCCTCTTTACTTTGGTGCCATCCGATCCCCCGTGGGGGCTCGGATGGCTCCAGGAGTGCCCCTGGAATAGTGTCCCCCCCCCCCCCCGCTTCGGCAGCAGCAGCTGCTAACTGTAAAAAAAATGACATTTACTTACCTGCAGTCGCGCTGCCTCTCTCCAGGTCTCCTCTTCACTGGGGGGCCCCGATCGCCCCCCCCCCCCAGCCTCTTCAGCTTCAGGGGAGAGCCCTCCTCTCCCGACGGGCGCCGCCATCTTGCTGCTTTGGGGGTGGGGCTTATGACGTCACTCACCGGGTGTCGTCCTGGCTCCCTGCTGCTGTTCTTTTAGATGTGATCATGCTGGCCACAGGAGCAGAGGGGCAGGTGATCAGATCATCACCTGCCACTCTGCTACTGCAGCCAGCATGATCACATCTGTCATCACATCGAGGGACAAAGGAGCTGACGATCGGAGGTAAGTAAAGTAAAAAAAAGTTTTTATTTTTTAATAAAAGTAATTTTTTTTTTATGTGTCAGTGTGTTTTTTTAAAGTTAGTCCTTTGTGAACTGGTAAGGGGTCCATGTTGAAGCTCAGACTCTGCTGAAAAAAACAATATATCATTTTCCTGGAAAATCCCTGAAAATCCCTTCAAAAATCAAGGTTGAACATATGTAGCGCAAAATAGTGAAACGTGGTCTGGCAACAAAAATTCTAGGAAGGTTGGCACTTAAAGGGTTAAAGTGGCACAAATTCCATTTCGGGCTTCGATAGGGGTAAGGGGGAGAAATCACCCAGCAGCATGGCTCTGTTAGTGAATGCTGGAGCCTTACAATTTTAATAGAAATTAATGGCAGTGGTAGGGCACATTCCACATTAATTGCAGACAAATACAGTATATGTTTATATTATGATGTTGGGGGAACTTTAATCAAAGATATTGTAAATTTTGGACTAGATGAACGCAATAGCTTAAAGTTGCTTTCTGAGCAGAAAGAAAAAAACACATTCTCCTTCTACTTTGGTTCCATAAAAGACTGTCCTGCCCCTGCCTTGGTGCTGTCAAGTTACTGTGACTTGCCACGCACCACTCTATTCACTGCAGTGTAGCCCCTTCATTGTAGCAAATGGAGCAGACGTGGCTAGTCACTGTGTCTAGGGGTAGCTGTTAGACACCGTTGCAGGTCAGCTGAACTGTGGGCCTGCTTGCTGGAGTAATTGGTCTGGGGATCTGAACGTTTTAATCAACCAGACTTGAGCATAACAGTGACAGGGGACAAAGGGTGAGTATTCTCTTATTTTTTCCCTGGTTGCTGGACATAAACTAAATGATATCTGATTGAAATATGTCACTCATAGAACAAGAAGTGGGGGTGGGGTGTTGATATGGTTTGGGGGGTATCTGAACCCTAAGTCAAGAATGGCTGGCCATACTTCATTTATAGGCCTCACTTGCATGTCCTTAGCTCTAATTTGACACATTAAGTCACAAGCACAAGACAAGAGTTTCATTGGTTGGAGGGGGCCAGTGGTCATCTTCAGACATGGTGTTGAAATGATTTGAGTTTTGGGTGCACAGCTATGTTCCTGTTCATGCTACAACCCCTAAGCATCACTCCATGCAGTTGGCATCTCTCAGGAATGTCATGTAAATGAGCCAGTGTGATGTGGTAATATTTCTGCTCTGTTCTGCTCTCTGTCTAAACCATTTGCACTATGTTTGTCTTCCTCAGAGGGCTAGAGAACACTGGACCAAAGGGTTAGCGAGAGAGAGTCACACATACACAGGTTGGGCATCGTTAACCTTTACACTAACAGATGTACTAATGAGGTTTTGTCTTGGCAAAGTCAAGGTAAACCTTTGAGTATATGCCCAAGTTAAGCAATGTGGCTCGTTTAAGACCCCCTGGGCAATCACCTTACACTCGGAGGCCTCCCCAAAGTCCCTCATTGTGTTTGCAGGTGACATAGCTAAGTTCTGCTGATGATGCAGCAACAAGCATCTAGTACAGACAGGCTATTGGCTAGATATCTGCTTTCAGTCTGCCTGTGGTCACCAAGGTCTCCACTCTTTTAGCAGTCATGCAGAGGCTGCTAAAGTAACATTCACAGCAGTTGTTACTATGCAGCGAGCTAATTTCCCCCAGTCATGGTTGTAGGCTGACCGTAAAACATCAAACAGCATCTGTCCCTTCTTGGCACCAGGCCTTGACTAAAAATAATTTTTTTTTGTAGCCCCAAGCTTTGGCCCCTGCCACCAATAACATAGCACGTTAATGTCTAGTAGTTGAGCAGTGTAGGTTTTCCAGCATCCCTCTATGAAAACATCTGTAGTACAACTCTCATGCTCTCTTGCTTTGAGGGAGTCTCAGCCTCCAGGATTGCTGAGTATTCAGGCACCTTACATGTAGGGGGAGCAGCAGTAACACATCGCAAGGCACGCGCAGCTTGAAGTGAATGTATTTCTCTCCCCAGCATGGCCAGTATTACAAGTCTAACTTGCAGGCCCGGCACCGGAAAATGGCCGAAGATTTGATTGTGATTTTTTGTTCCAGCTATCGGAGAAGAAGAGAGACGCGTGTAGCAGAACATTTTGATCCCTGTCTGTCTCGTAGTCTTCATGTCCCTAGCAGTTTATTTTTGTCTTTGTGCCATTGTCTTTGTTCTCCCCACGTCTGTCTCCTGGCAATTAGCTCAGCAAGTTTAGTAAGAATTCGCTCTAAGATGGGGGACACTGAAGGGGCCCCCTATCACTTTAGAAGCAACTGTCAGGATGTTTTTCCAGCTTCATACAACGGGTTTGTTCTAGTGCCCCCCCCCCCCCCCCACCCTGGATTTTGCAGATATTGTTCCAAACATAGAGCTCCCTAAACCACATTGGGTCATTAGGCTGAAAAGGTAGTTGAGGCGGTGACAGGCTTTAGTGATCACAATCAGGGGAAGGAACCAAGTTTTTTTTTATTTATAGCAAGTCTATCTCATCTGGGTTGTCTGTAACAGCAGTCAGAGGGTGGAGCCTCCCCATTTCACTCCCCCCAAGTGAAACTTGACACCATCAATTTTATGATTAGAACCTTTTTTGCTGTAGGGAACACTGGGCCTATACTCAAGCGTTTACCTTTTGTGCATGAAAATTCGTTCCAAAGAAGCTTTTCTGCACCTGAAGCTGCCCTGGCCCTGAAGCTGTAGTGCTGTGCCAGTCCTGCGTGTTAAGTGGTCGCTGTGGTCTTTTTGTGTGATGTAGCATGTGTTGTTTCTTGTCTGCTTGTGGCTGCCATTCTTCTCTGTCTGCCTTCAGTGCTGTGTTTCCTGCGTCGGCTGTCCCACAAGGTAACCTTGCAGGAGTTTCAGGGGTTCCTATGCAAGAGGGACTCCGGAAATACCAGTCAGGAGCCCGACAGGAGGTCCATCAGATGTGCTTTAATAAATTAAGAATTGCAGGAAATATGTTGCAGCATTTGGGCTTTCTGAAACGCAATGAATTTGATGTAGACTTCAGGGACTTTGTTGGATAGAATGGCGATGAGTTGGATTCTCCATGTACTCATCTGATACTCCCCTTGCCACTGTATCCAAACAAATAATTTTTTTGCCAAAAATCTTCCCAGAAGCCATAGGGAGGGAAACCTTCATCATTGTGTAAATGCTCGGAGCACCGAGCTGCACTCTGCGGCAGTTCTGTTTTGTGCTTTTCCTGTCTGTCGCATTAAAGCTTTCTTATGGCCCTGCTTGACTCTGGAGAATCAGGATGACCTTGTGGCCCAGTAACCACTTCCATGACCAGCCAGAGACAGGAAAGCGCATCACTGAGCTGTCTGCAGTCTTGCTATACCCCCGAGCTGAAAATATTGTGAGCTGCCGCTTGCCCTTTCCTTAGACCAGCTGCTGTTTGCTCCTTGAAGAGTTGATCCCATTGGTTTTAGCTTTTGTGTTCTTTACGTGTTCAGTGTCTATTTGACTAACTCTTCTCTTGACTCCCCGCACACAGATCCGCGTCGTGAAGGCATTTCGTAGCTCTCTCTATGAAGGTTTAGAAAAACCGGACTCTCGATCTTCCATTCACAACTTCATGACCCATCCAGAGTTTAAGATAGAAGATTCTCAGCCTCACATCCCTCTAAATGATGACACTGACCTGGAGGAAGATCCTGCCCTGAAAGCCAACTGCAGCCAGCCCCCATCACCCAACAAGAACAACAATGCAGTGGACAGTGGGATCAACCTCACCACAGAGACAAGCAAATCCGCTACCTCGTCCAGTCCGGGGAGCCCCATACACAGCCTGGAGACATCCCTGTAGTTGCAGATGGCATGGACACACCAAGACGCATCAACACTTGAAAGTTCGCCAGAGGAAGCTCTGTGGCCGAGCAGCGTGGCAGTGAGAACGTGGCAGGTTTTTCCAATGGCTGATGCTGCTGCCTCCGGATCAAAAGAAGGACAAACTAGTAAAAAAAAAAAAAAAAAGACACTATCCAATCATGTTCCTGCATGAATGTACACCTACAGTCCCTTCCTCTACTGCTTTTATTTTTTACATGCACTTCTGGGGTGTTCCATGCACAGGACTGCCCTGAGAGACTAAAGCCTTCCCCAGACAACAGTATTTATCTGCTGACTGAGACACAAGACTGCTTGGAGGCTAAGAGCTTGCGCTTACATCCTTTCTAGTCAGATACTATTTTTCGTTTTTGAAGTTGCAAAGCTCCAGGGAAGTGCCCTGTACAGGCCTAACGGACAATTTAAAGAGGAGAACGGTGTGCGTGTGCGCGAGTGTGTGTACGCGTGCGTGAGTGTATAGATTTCCTCCCCTATACACAGACAGATATATATATATATACCTACAGAAGGGTTGTGTATAGATCTCTCCACACCAGCGCAAGGACAAGTGTGTACACTGTCACAACCGGGGGGCGGCACAACACTCAACACGCCGATACATTTTTAGTCTCTACCCTAAAGACTGTGTATAACCCTTTATGCATGCATGTGAGAGGGGGAACTATGTTGCTCCCTTCTGAAACAAATATACAAAGATAAAAAAGACAAAAAAAAATGACAATAATATACTGCAAGCAGGGTGCACGAAACAGTTATGTCTACTTATATATACCACACGTAGTGGAGACCATGCACAAGGCATTCCACCCATTGGACTGTTTCCGTGACCAGGACATATGTGCAATGTGGCAGGTCCCTCAACAGACCAGCCAATACCAACATCAACATGGCTGTGTTGCCATGGAAACAGGTCAAGAATAGGTATTGTAAAAACATGGATTGTTTTTACCATTATTTTCCCCACTGGGGGTTACAATAGCAATAATTCTCTTGGTGTCGGGCCGGCGAGGTTCCCGCCTCGCCTGGGCTGCTACTACAACACGCTATTTCTTTGCTGATGTACCTGAAGCTTGTTTGATCTCATCCATTTTCCCAATCATCCTAGAGATTGCGCTCAGAGAACACAATACACTTTGGCAGGTTGCCTTATTTCCATCTCAGCCATTTTTTAGTTCTGTGGCATGCCGAATGTAACACATTTACACCCAAACAGCGGCCCTAAACAGTCAAGAGAGGTTGGAACAGAGAAAAAGGGGTCGGGTGGGGGGGGGTCTAATCAGAATCATTCCAGCCAGGTTACGCCTTCATGAAACAGCAGATCCCTTTCATTAGACCCTAGCTATTTTCCTGGAAGGTTAGAAAAAATTAACTCTTGAGAGGTTTAGGAAGCTGCCCTATTTAGTCTTCTTAGTGTCACGCAGTGAGATGGGGTCACACGAGGCATCAGTCCAGCTTCCTCCGACAGAGCAGTGTTACAATATCTGGCTAGAAACCCAAAGCCACAAAAATTAGATGCACGGGGAGAACTCCAAACACAGGATCCCACACTAATTGCCTCTGAGATTAGTATTGAGAGAAAAACCTATAGGAACCATTAGAGCGAGAGCTTCCACAACATTTAGGGGTAAAGCCGAGGCGGACCCATCAGTCAGCTGCCATCAAACCAACCAACCCAAATCCCAAACAGGAAATCGTTCCACACTGTACCCAAGTTTACAGCTCCTGTTGGATGCACTCCACTCTCAGTAATATTAAAGTCTGACTCTAGCTGACATTCTTAAGATTTGGAGATGGTCAGGAAGAGTTAGAACCAATTTCCTTTGCGGTCTGTAACCCCAATAGAAAGATTTAGCCTGACTTCTTGATTAGGCACCGAAACAGGAGGTTAAGCAGAAAATCTTTGGGTGTCCTTAGGCTGGTTACCTGTACAAAATATGGGGCTCCTGCTCCCGAGGTGCCACAAAGAGTAACTGGTAGTAGAACTACATACAAAAAAAGCTAGTAAACTGATGCAAAAACATTTTCCTACTCCATTATAAAAAAACATTTTATCTGCAATTAATGTACAGACTGCACATGGGAAGAATGTAGCACACTGTTTTGCTAACTCTTAAAGCCACCCTGACCTGAGATGTCTCTATGAGGCACCCATGCTGGCCAGCAGCTCTCCCAGTACCAGTACTGCTGGTGAGTAGAGACATGGTTAGCATAGCTCAGAAGAGCACCTAAGCAGGAATCCATGAATCTGCATATCTACCATAGAAGGGTTCTATATTGCTGTGCATTGTGTAGAAAACCCTGCAGCGGGCATTCAGAGCATTCAAACCTGCAGTTGCCATGAAGGTCGGGGATAGGGTTTGTTAAAGCAGCTCAGTGTGCTTGGCTTACCCTCAGTCACATCATATAGTGACATCCCACTCCCAATTACGCCAAGGACAAACATTTGTGTGTTGCAGCCCTAAGAACATGGGAGAGCTTGATCAGGCTACACTTCCCGCTAGGGGCTGTCATGTCATTTTCCAACCACAAGGTGACGCACTAAGTTTTCTTTTCCTGGAAATGCCTTCTTTGTCCACAGCATTCAGGAAATGGAGTTGGCGTGATTCTCTGTCATCATGGGGGCTTATACATCACCCCATAGCAGCTGCTTGTCCGTTGCACAACCATCCTCTGTCTCTTCTGAGAAGCAGCGTGGTTTTTTAGCACGAGGGAGACTTTGGGTTTCTGCCATTTTTACATTTCCTTTTTTTAATTCTAGAAAATTCTAATTGTAAATAAAGCGTTGCGTCTATGTCATTTAATACTATGCAAAAGGTTATGCTGTACCACGCTCCTACTCCTGCAGTGTGATACTGGAATGTTTGTGGTTTCAAACAAGTAAAATGACAAAAAAAAACATACACAAAAAGGAAAAAAAGGTGAAAATTACTGCTGATGTACCAGATTTTCTAACCCAGAATGGTGATGCTGAGCTTTCACTTGTTGGCTGCTGTGGTCTCTCACAGGATTGCAGCAAGAGAAGAGCGCAACATAAAAGCGTAAAAAGAAAAAAAACCTAAAAAAAATAAATTCACAAAGCAGCATGAACCCGCTGATCCCGAGTCGCCATTATTATCCGCGTTATTCTACTGGAAAAAGGCAGGGATGCCAGACACGCCACAAACATTGTTCACTCCCAGTGTGTGTGTTATGTACAGGTGTTTTGGCATTAATGTGTTGTGTGTGGATATGAGGTGTGTTGCATTGTGCATCAAAATGACTGACTGGAGGGAGAAATATGTGCAGACAGCACCAATGCCAGGCTTCTGCTGTGGGAACACAAGCAGTGTAAGACACTGGGGTAAGACAGTGTGTGCACAGAGCATGTTGCTTTGGCAATCTTTTTAAGATGACTGAATATGACAATGATCAATCATAGCTCTTGATCATGAGGTTAGTGTTGTTCTGATCATAGAGGACATTAAAGGCACATAGAAAAAACTTCCCTGCAGACCCAATCCTGCAGGCTGCAGCAATCTCATTTCAGAGCTATGAGCTCCAAACCTGAAAGCACTTGGCCCCCAGCATGTATATGGGCATCCATTGCAGGATGCATATCAGTAAGGGACGCTAAAATGATGCACCCCCTGCAGCCAGTTAACTATAGGATGTCCCAAAGAAGTAAGACAAACAAAAGGGGGACATAAAGAATGCCTGTGACAAATAAATCTATAACAAACAAAAAATAAAATGTAGTTTTGAAAAAGGTCATGAAATAGTGGTCTGCAGATTTCGGCAGCCACCTTAAACCGGACCTTCACCCTGAATAAGAACCCATCTTGTATGTTCCCCCACCCTGTACATACAGACTTATTTAAAATGATCCTACTTGCACCTAGTGAGTTTTCTCACCCTTTAAACATCCAAGACGTGGTGGCTCATGGAGTCTCAGGCTGCCGAGTCTAGTGTCCACCACAGCCAGTGAAACTCACGCCGCCATGGGCCCCCGATTATGGGGTTGGGATTGATGGCATGTCAAGCATGTGCAAGCTCAGCCCTGCCCAAAAGGGACATCTCTTTAGATTATATTAAAATGGGAATTAAACCGGACCAACACACGTTTTTACTTTAACAGGCCCAGCGGCCAATCGCAGGACTCCTTTCCCGGCGCCGACTAATGAAGGTGAGTTTTTCTAGTGTTCTGTGCAGTTGGGTGCAAGGGGGCTCCAGCGTTCTGGATGCCCCCCCTAGCCTTCTTGTTATCAGCAGACAGAGGGACCAACACCCGAGCAGAAGGAAGAGGTGCCAGGGAAAGAGACATAAGCTGGTAGGGAGTAGAGAAAGGGCATAAGCGGCTAGGGAGAATCAAGAAAAAAAGTGGAGGTACTAAAAGGGGTCCTAGACTGATACTATCTACTCTGGCCTTAGGCAGGTAAGGGGAACATAACCAGGGAAACCCTAAAAGATAATCCAGCCCTGTAACCTTTTATACTTGGACTGACTTGTAGAACCAAGCCTACTAACAGTTGCCATTGTTGTGCTTAAAGGCAGCAGTCAGATTCTCTGTCTGTCGGATCTCTTTAATTTTAGAGAACCGTTGAGAAAGGTAAGGGACAACATATGATCTATAAAAGACAGTCAATTTCCGAGACAGGAAAGAAACACTGTTGCCAGCCTCTTAAAGAGATTCATCTGTAATGCTGACAACACCCGATCGATCCAATGGCTCAACCAGCTGTAAAAATACAATTCTGTGATTACTCACATGTAGAATTGGTATTATACGTATACAGCACGTCCTGTTCCAGAATATTCCTTACTCTTGGGTAATACATCCACTAGATGGCGCTCGACTGCAGAGACAGAAAAGTGGCTCCTCCCAGCCCCATATATACCAGGGACCTCCCACAAATTCCCCAGTATTGAAACGCAGTTAAAATGAAGCCCGGAGGAGAACTATAACCATTATCAATATTGAACATAAGAACAATCACCATAAAGAGGTAACTAAAAATAATGATAACAAGGGCGGAGTGGAACAGGACGTATTCTACAGGTGAGTAATCAAAGAATTGTATTATTCTAAGTATACAGCACGTCCTGTTCCAGAATATTCCTTACTCTTGGGACATCCAATAGCAGTGTCCGTAAGGTAGGGTGGGATCCCCAAAAAGTAACAGCGGGCAGTTTAAACCACTGCCACCTGCAGAACTTTGCGACCAAAAGCAGCATCAGCTGAGGCCCTAACATCAACCTTGTAAAAAAGTATCAACAGAAGACCAAGTAGCAGCCTTGCAAATTTGTTCAACAGAAGCTTGGTGCTGAAAAGCCCAAGAGGCACCAATAGCATGAGTAGAATGAGCAGTAAGGCGGAAGGGATGCAGAATAGGCCTGTACCACAGCCTGACGGGTCCACTTGCTGATAGTGGACTTAGCTGGAGCCAGACCCTTCTTAGGTCCAGACGGGAGCACAAAGAGAGCATCAGTCTTCATGAAGGATTCAGTAGCCACCAAATAGAAGTCCTGACCCCATCCAAAGAGTGTAAAACCCTCTCCTTAGAGTTACCAGGATTAGGACACAGAGAAGGCAAAACAATGTCCTGATTGAGATGAAAGGCAGAAACAACCTTAGGCAGAAAGTCAGGCTTAAAACGAAACGCCACCTTGTCCTAGTGTCTCTCAAAGTAAGGAGGTTGATGGAAAGCGCCGCCAACTCAGAAACACGCCTAACAGAAGTGATAGCCAGCAAAAAGACTACCTTAAGCATAAGAATGGACAAAGGGCCCCCTGCAAGGGCTCGAAGGGAGACCCCTGCAGGGCAGATAAGACCAAGTTCAAGTCCCAGACTGGTAACATAGGCTTACGTGGGGGATGCACGTGAGTAACCCCCTGGGAGAAGGTCTTGACCAGGGGATGCTGAGCAAAAGATCTTTGGAAAAAAATGGGCAAGGCAGAAAAATGACCTTTCAGAGTACTGAGCTGAAGACCCAGATCCAAACCATGTTGCAGAAACTCCAGAATCCTAGGAATAGAAAACACACGACAGGGAAGCGAGTTAGACTCGCACCAGTCAATGTAAGTACGCCAAACCCTATAGTAGATGGAAGAAGAGGACCTTTTCCTAGCCCTGATCATGGTATTAACAACCGAGGCAGGCAGCCCCTTTTCCATCAAGATGGAGGTTTCAGCAGCCAGGCTGTAAAAGCCAGCGTTTGTAAATTGGGGTGGCGTAGGTGCCCCTGAGTGAGCAGATCTGGAACCCGGGGCAGGGCGTACTGATCTACTGCCAGCTGCACGATGTCTGCGAACCACACTCTTCTTGGCCAACAGGGGGACACCAGTATGGCTGGCACCCCTCCTGAGCTATCTTGCGCAGCACCCTGCCCAGCAGGGGAAACACATACAGGAGCTGAAAACTCGTCCAAGGCATCCATGGCCAAGGCCAGAGGATCCTGGGACAGAGAGACAAAGACTGGAAGCTTGTGATTGTGACGGGACGCAAACAGATCCACATCCGGCTGACCCCAGCGGTGGCACAGGGAGCGAAACACCCTACTGCTGAGGGACCATTCTCCCAGACGAGAGGTCACCCTGCTCAGAGAGTCTGCCTCCAGATTTTCCACCCCCGGAATGTACACAGCCGAGATGCAGGGAACATTGTCCTCCACCCAGGACAAAATCATAGACACTTCCCTGAGGGCCCTCCTGCTCCGGGTCCCTCCCTGATGATTGATGTAGGCAACCGCTGTCTGGTTGTCCGAGCGGACCTGAACAGCCCGACCCCGAAGGTGTGGGGTTAAGTGGGCGAGAACCCACCTGATCGACCTCAACTCCAGAATGTTGATAGGGGTGTGGGCCCCCTGAGGGCCCCACTGACCCTGGAATTTCAGGGATTTCCAAAAGCCCCCCCCAACCTGTCAGACTGGCATCCGTGGTGACAGTCTCCCAGCAAGGGGCCAGAAAGGATCTGCCCCCCAGCAGGTTCCTAGAGTCCAGCCACCACGATAGAGACCGCCTGGCCAGAGGGGACAGAACAAACACCTGATCTAAGGACACGGGGTCCCGATCCCATACTGACAAGAGGTAAAGCTGAAGAGGCCTCATGTGAAACTGAGCATATGGAACCGCCTCGAAGCAGGACACCATCACGCCCACCAGCTGCATTCCCTGCCTGATGGACGGATGACGACAAGAAGGAGCTGTGCTTGCTCTTGAAGACTCTCCACCTTCTGCTGAGGAAGAAAGATCTTGACCAGAGATGAATCAAGAATCATGCCCAGAAAGGACTTCACCATGGAAGGAGACAGGGTAGATTTGGGGTGGTTGATCACCCAGCCGAATGACTCCAGTGTGGACACCACCCGCTGAATATCCAGCTCTGCCTGTTGGAAAGACTGAGAAGCGATAAGCATGTCGTCCAAGTAGGGAAGAATGCGAATGCCCTGAGCTCTCAGCAGAGCCATCACTCCTGCCAGCACCTTGGTGAATACCCTGGGAGCTGAGGTGAGACCGAAGGGCAAGGCCACAAATTGGTAGTGCTGATCCTCCAGAGCGAACCTGAGGAATCTCTGATGACCTGGAAAGATAGGTATGTCAAGGTAAGCATCCTTGACGTCTACAGAGGTCATGAAGTCCCCTGGGCGTAGAGAATTCACAGCGGAGCGCAGAGTCTCCATGCGAAAGTGTCTGAATCTGACAAATTTGTTGAGGTGCTTTAAATCCAGGATGGGTCTGATGGACCCGTCTTTTTTGGGAACAATGAAAATATTGGAATAGTAGCCTTTGCCCCTTTCCCTCAAGGGCACCTGGCAGATGACTCCCAATTCCAGAAGGCCTTGGACAGCAAGGAACAGACCCTGAACTGACAGGGGGTTTTGAGCTAACCGGGATTTGATGAATCTTGGGGGCGGCCAGGCTGCAAACTCTATCTTGTAACCGGAGGACACTACCTCCTGAATCCACCGGTCTGAGACATGACGCCTCCAGACGTAAGCAAAGAGCCGAAGCCGTCCCCCCACCCGGATGGGTGAGGGCGCCCCTTCATGCCTGAGGGGGCTTGGGGGAGGACTTAGGCTTGGGACCCCAGGGGGGACCAGGGCGGCCACATCCTCTGCCCCTGCACCAAAAATCTCAGCGGGCTCCAGCAAAGGAAGCTCCCCGTCTAATTCTGGAAACACGGACGGAAGGAAGAAAGGCACCTGAAACCCGAAAGGACCGGGGCTTCCTTCTACGCTGAGGTAACTTGCCTCCCTTAGCAAACAAGTCCAGAAGTTCACCAAAGAGGAGCAGCCCCTTGAAGGGAAAACCAGTGAGAGCCTTCTCAGCAGCGTTGTCAGCTGCCTACTGGCGCAGCCAGACCGAGCAGGGCAGATGCCCTGCCACACCTTCTAATGGTATCATCCAAGGCAGAGAGAACATATGCAACAAATTCTTCACAACACAGAAAAGCTCTATACTCTTCACTACCTGCATCATCAGGGGCCCCATCTAAGAGACTCCTGAGCAGGCTTTTAATAGCAACAGCCGTAATGGCAGAGGCACAGACCGGACGCAGCGCGGTCCCCACACAGGCAAAGGCATGGCAAGCCAGCTGATCTATGCGCCTGTCCTCCCCATCCCTCAGGGTAGTAGAGTCAGGGGAATGCATGACGGATGTGTTGGACAACCCCAGAACTGGTGCATCCACCTCAGGGGGACGTGACCAACGTTTAACCATCTCAGTGGGAAATGAATACTTTGGTACCCCGGGACGCTAGGCCGTTCCCACTCTTTGAGCACCAGATTATTAAAGTGAGTTTGTTCAGGAAACTCCAAGAATGGTTTAACAGCTCCCCCTGCTGCCGCGGAGCCACGGCAGGAGGAGAGATACAGAGTACTTAAAAAATGTGAGCTAAAAGCCTGTCAGTATCATCTGAAGCCCATGGGGCTTCAGACCCAGAATCGGCACCATAAACCCTAGGCTGTTCTTCAGATGATTGTGAATCAGAAAATAATTCCCCCTCTTCCAGGGGGGTATAACCGGTATCGTCAAAAAATTCCTCAGCCTCCATAGGAAAGAGAGTAACACCAAGTGATAAATGCCGCTTCTTAGCAGAAGCCTTACGCGGGCCAGACCCAGCAATATGTCTCTCAATGCTGGCCACCCGTGCAGCCAAATCAGGCTACCCACTGGTATGCACCTCACTAGGAGTCAGATGTAAGCGTGGGGGGGGGGGGGTAGGTCGAAGCCAGAGGGGGCGCAGGCCCAGCCACCGGTAACCCAGACTGCAGCGCAAGCGCCATCTTCTAGTCATCGCAGCCCAGACTGCAGAGAAGAACTGGGGAATTTGTGGGAGGTCCCTGGTATATATGGGGCCGGGAGGAGCCACTTTTCTGTCCCTGCAGTCCAGCGCCATCTAGTGGATGTATTACCCAAGAGTAAGGAATATTCTGGAACAGGACATGCTGTATACTTAGAATAATTGAGGAGAGGCATGGGCAGTGCCTTAAAGAATGTCAACCTATACATTGGTGGCAAGGGGTCAATAGACAAGGACGAAACTAGTCCCTTCAAAGTGAACAGTCAATGAGGAGCAATTCCTTTCTGTTTGTACAGTAGAATGCCTGTAATTGTTTTGACCACTTTAAATCAAACGGTACAATTACAGAAAAAATGTGCACAAGGCTGATTCCTTGCCATTGTGTGACTAAAGCATTTTTGCTGATAGCTTCAGGGTCTTCACAAATGCTTTGATCTTTTATTCAGTGTCGGGAAAGTGTCAGGAAAGTGAGTCAAATACTTCTCGATTCAGCTCCAACTGCCTTTAATAGATATGGTGCCTGCTGAAGCAGTCTGCCAATAGAATGTGGACTGCCATAGAAATGGTACATATGTCATTACCCACTGGAGATCAAGACTAGCTTCTACCATAGCTGCATTGCTTCTCCCTCAAAGCCAGGACATTTGTGGACAACTGGCTCTCCTGGACCACATACCCTGAACTATGAGGTCCTCCAAAATTCACCCTCACCTCATCATTTTCCATTTTCAAAGAGTGCAATGGTCTACTATGGACCTCAGCATCAGATTTCCAGACCCCAGCCCTGACAGCCCTGCACTCAGTTATTTCTGCAATATAAAGTCTTGCATGGGTGGGAAGTGGCATTGCAAAGTACACACAAACTTTGTTTCTCAGTCTCTTTGCGCCCCATCCAATCCTCCCCCCCACCCCAGCTATCCTTGTCCCACTATCTCGCCCCCCCCCAGCTCAGCCCCATCCATTCCTGTCCTCCCAGCTTTGCCAATCCAATCCCTGTCCCCTTAGCTCTGCCCCATCCAGCCCAGTTCACTTTACCCCATCAACTCCTCTCCTCCACTTGTACCCATCCAATCCCCGGCCTCCCAGCTTTGCCAATCCATTACTCTTTCTTCCAGCTCTGGCCATCTACCCGCCCCCAGCTATGCCCATACATTCATGTCCTTCTAGTTCTGTCCATACACCTTTTCTCCCAGCTCTCTCTCCAACTCTTCCTGCCCTTCCTATTCTGTATATCCATCCCTCTTCCTTACAGTTTCCCTCACAGCATCCCTCTCCCCCAAGCCCTATATATCTATGTTACCAGATCTTATTGCCAGTAACATTTTGGGCCCTAGCACACCCCTGTACATGTTGCTGTAGGTTCTCAGTGCCAAATAAGACAATTCTGTGAGTACTCACCTGTAGAATTGCTTTTACTATGCATCGCACGGCCTGCTTCCAGAAATCCTTATGTATGGGTTATTCCGCCACAAGGTGGCGCAGTGTACTGCAGAAGAGTTGTGGCTCCTCCCGGTACCATATAAAAACTGAATCACCATGGACTTATCCAGTGTTGACAAGCAGTTATTCAAGAAACCAGGAGATAATAAAGGTAAAACCCCCAACTAACTTGGAACAATCACCATAAAGAGGCAACCAAGAATAACGATAACAAGGGTGGGGTGAAGCAGGCCGTGCCATGCATAGTAAAAGTAATTCTACAGGTGAGTACTCACAGAATTGTCTTTTTCCTATTGCATGGCACGGCCTACTTCCAGAAGTCCGTATGGGATGTCCAACAGCAGTGTCCGTAAGGTAGGGTGGGATCCCCAAAGAGTAACAACAGGCAGTTCAAACCACTACCGGTACCTTGCAGCCAAAAGCAGCATCAGCTGAGGCCTTAACATCAACCTTGTAAAACTCCTGGAAAAAAGTCTTAACCAACCGGTGATTAGCAAAGGATCTTTGGAAAAAAATTGCCAGAGCTGACACCTGTCCCTTAAGGGTACTAAGTTGAAGACCCGAATCCAAACCATGTTGCAAAAATTACAGAATCCTGGGGATAGAAAACACCCAACAAGGAAGAGACTTGGACTCACACCAGGCAATGTAAGCATGCCAGACCCTGTAGTAGATAAAGGACGAGGACTTCTTCCTAGCCCTAATCATGGTATCAACAACAGAAGCCGGCAACCCCTTATCCATCAAGATGGAGGTTTCAGCAGCCAAGCCGTTAAAGCCAGCGTTTGTAAATTGGAATGGCACAGTTGTCCCTGAGTGAGCAGATCTGGATCCTTGGGCAGGGCATACTGATCCATTGCCAACTGCATGACGTCTGTGAACCATACCCTCCTTGGCCAACAGGGGGCCACCAGAATGGCTGGTACCCCTTCCTGGGCTATCCTGCTCAGCACCCTGCCCAGCAGAGGGAAGGGAGGGAATACATAGAGGAGCCAAAACTCCGTCCAAGGCATTGCTAGTGCATCCATGGCGAAGGCCAGAGGTTCCTGTGACAGGGAGACACAGGGAGTGAAATACCTTGTTGCTGAGGGACGATTCCCCCAGCCGAGACGTCCCCCTGCTCAGGGAGTCTGCCTCCTGGCTCTCCACCCCCGGAATGTAAACCGCCGAGATGCAAGGGACATTCTCTTCCGCCCAAGACAGTATCAGGGACACTTCCTTGAGGGCTCGCTTGCTCCGAGTCCCTCCCTGATGATTGATGTAGGCAACCGCCGTCTGGTTGTCCAAGTGGATCTGAACAGCCCGACCCCGAAGGTGCGTGGTCAGCTGAGAAAGAACCAACCAGATTGCCCTCAATTCCAGGACATTTATGGGGGCATGGGCCTCCTGGGGGCCCCACCGACCCTGGAACTTCAGAGACTTCCAAAAGCCCCCCAACCGGTCAGACTCAAGACGCATCAATAGCACGAGTGGAATGAGCAGTAAACCTTAAAGGAGGAACCTCCCCCATGGCAGAATAGGCCTGCTCCACCGCCTGACGGATCCACTTGCTAATAGTGGATTTAGCCGGAGGCAAACCCTTCCTAGGTCCAGCAGGAAGAACAAAAAGAGTGCCAGATTTCCTGAAAGACTCAGTAGCAACCAAATAAAACTTCAGAGCCCTGACAACATCCAAAGAGTGAAGGGTCCGCTCCTTGGAATTAGCAGGGTTCAGACACAAAGAAGACAAAACAATGTCCTGATTGAGATGAAAGGCAGACACAACCTTAGGCAAGAAATCCGGCTTAAGCCGAAACACCACCTTATCCTGATGAAGCTCAAAATAAGGAGGTTTGATGGAAAGCGCCGCCAGCTCAGAAACTCGCCTGACCGAAGTAATGGCCACCAAAAAGGCCACCTTAAAGAGTCAGAATGGGCAAAGCATCCCCACGGATAGGCTCAAAGGGAGGACCCTGCAGAGCAGACAACACCATATTCAGGTCCCAAACCGGTAGCATAGGCTTACGTGGCGGATGCACAGGAGTAGGCATCTGTGGTGACAGTCTCCCAGCACGAAGGCAAAAAGTTCCTGCCCACTAGAAGATTCCCTGAGTCCAGCCACCACGAGAGGGACTGTCTGGCCAGGGGGGACAGAGCAAACTCCTGATCCAGGGACACAGGGTCCCGATCCCAAACTGACAAGAGGTGCAACTGAAGAGGTCTCATGTGAAACTGAGCAAAAGGAACCGCCTCGAAGCAGGACACCATCAGACCCACTAACTGCATCCCTTGCCGGATGGAAGGATGGGGACACAAGAGCAGAGTCCGTGCCTGCTTCTAAAGGCCCTCCACTTTCTGCTGAGGCAGGAATACCTTGACCTGAGAGGTATCCAGAGTCATGCCCAGAAAGGACCTCACCAAAGACGGAGACAGTGAAGACTTGGGATAGTTGATCACCCAGCCAAAGGACTCGAGAGTGGAGGTCACCACCAGAGTATCCCTCTCGGCCTGATGAAGAGACTGAGCCGCAATCAGAATGTCGTCCAGGTAAGGGAGGATGCGCATGCCCTGATTCCGCAGCAGAGCCATCACGCCTGCCAGCACCTTGGTGAACACCCGAGGCGCCGAGGTGATACCGAACGGTAAAGCCACAAACTGGTAATGCTGATACTCTAGAGCGAACCTGAGAAATTTCTGATGACCTGGAAAGATTGGCACGTGAAGGTAGGCATCCTTGATGTCCACTGAGGTCATGAAGTCGCCTGGGCGCAGGGTACTGTCCGCCGAGCATAGAGTCTCTATGCGAAAGGCCTTGAACCTGACAAACATGTTGAGACCCTTCAAGTCCAGGATAGGCCTTAGGGACCGTCCTTTTTGGGGACCGTGAACAGATTGGAGTAGAACCCTCGACCCCGTTCCTGGGAAGGCACCAGGCAAATGACTCCTGACTCCAACAGACGTTGAACCGCAAGGCGCAAACCCTGAGCTGACAGAGGGTTTTGAGACATCCGGGATCTGATGAATCTTGGGGGCGGCCAGGCTGCAAACTCTTGTAACCGGAGGACACCACCTCCTGAATCCACCGGTCTGAGACGCGTAGCCTCCAGACGTGAGCAAAGAGCCGAAGCCGTCCCCCCACCCGGATGGGTGAGGGCGCCTCCTCATGCTTGAGGGGGCTTGGTAGAAGGTTTGGGCTTTGGGCCCCATGAGAGACCGGGACGACCACGTGGTCTGCCACCGCCCCAAGAATCCCTGTGGGTACCCGAGAAGAGGGAGCCACGACCTCCTCTGGGAGCACGAAAGGAGGGGAGGGAAGAGGAGGGCCCCCGGAAAGGCAGAGGCTGCCTCCTACATCGAGGCAGCCTACCATCCTTGGCTAAAACATCCAGACGTTCACCAAAGAGCTGCAGTCCTGTAAAGGGGAGCCCAGTGAGAGCCTTCTTAGCGGCAGCATCAGCCGCCCACTGACGCAGCCAAACAGAGCGGTGCATAGCCACCAAAAGGGCATAGGCCCTACCACACAGCCGTACCGCATCATCCATGGCAGTAAGGACAAAGGCAACAAAATCAGAGCAAAGCAAAAGGGACCTATAATCCTCCCCCCTGCTACCAGCTGTAGCTCCATCAAGGAGACGCTTGAGCTGTTTCTTAAGGGCAATAGCTGTAATGACAGCAGTGCAGACCGGACGCAGCCCAGCCCCCACACACGCAAAAGCATGGTAGGCCAGCTGATCCATGCGCCGGTCCTCGCTGTCCCGCAGTGTAGTAGTGTCAGGGGAAGGCATGACCGAGGTGTTGGACAGCCCTAGAACGGGAGCGTCCACCTCAGGGGGACACGACCATCGCTTGACCAGGCCGGCAGGAAAAGGATACCTCTTATCCAACCCTTTGGGCACCGCGGGCAATCTACTAGGACGTTCCCACTCCTTGAGCACCATATTAGTGAAATGGCTCTGCTCAGGGAGCGTCAGACGCTGTTTATCAGGACGAAAGAGCTCACCCTGCTTCCTTTTAGCCACAATGTGCAAGATTTCAAAAATGTGAGCCAACAGGCTATCAGTGTCCTCAGGGAACCATGAGTCCTCCCCAGATGCAGACCCAGGGTCACTGTCGTAACCCTCCTGCTGGTCCCCAGAGGAATCAGAATCCTGGAAGAGTTCCCCCTCCTCTAGGGGGTAAAGGCCAACAAAAACATCAGGTCCCTCATCCTCCTCAGGAAAGAGGGATGGCACGGGAGCTAGGTGCCACTTCTTGCCAGAGGCCTTACGTGGAACAGGCCTGGCAATCTGCCTTTCAATACTGGCCACACGCAGTGCCAGATCAGACTGTGACCCCCCGTAAGTATCCCCCTCACTGGGGGCTAAATGCAGGCGCGGGGGTAGGTGATGCCGAAGGGGGCGCAGAGCTGGGAACCAAAACGGGTAGCCCAGCCTGGGGCCGCAACAATACCCTGGGCGCATGGCACACACACCGCACCACTGTTACTTAGAGGGGATGCCCCGCATATGGCACGCAGCCGGGATTGCCTCGAAGGACCCCCAAGCACGCTATCCCCAGAAGCCTCCATATGGTGATTAACACAGGCGCAATAGCACAGGGTAAGGGCTAATAAAAGCCACCCAGAATGCCCCCCCAAGGGATGACCCCAGAAGCCAGTAAGGGAAGATGAGGGGGGGTAAAGGGGTAGGACCAGGAGAAACCACAACCCACAGTTGTCCCGCCTGAAAGACATAAGTAAAGACACCTAAGCATCCCGCAACACATGCCCCAAGGAAACCAAAACCCCCCGAAGGGGACTCACGGACCAAGCAGGGCAAAGGCACCACCCGCCAGACCACAGGAGGAAGCGACAACAGGCAGAGATCACCGCCACAGCTCCGGGATGAAGAAGGGCCCCAGACGCGCAGCAGAAGCAAGATGGCGCCGGCAGAGGAACCTTGAGGAGCGGATCGCGGGAGGACGACGCGATAAGCGTCATTCTCCGTCCCCGCGAAAACAAAAAAAAAAGCCTAAAAACGGCGCTCACGTGACCGCACCGGCGTCATCACAGAGTAGAAAAAAAACGCCTCACAGTTATAGCGACGCCCGACCGGAGCGTAGTACAAAGCGGTGACGGCGGTGCAAACAGTTAAAAAAAAAAAAACTGTTAAAAAACAGTTTAAAAAATAGCTAACACCCTCACCGCTACCACCCGCCCCACCCTCTCCCCCGAACACACGATGAGGAGGGGGAGGGGAGGGGGAGAGGAAGGCGAGCAGGCAGCGGCGAGAGCCCAGGCCAGGGATGGGGGGAGGACCCCAAAACGCTAGTACAAGTACATAGTCCCCAAAACACTCACCCCCTCAGAAGCTAAGACAGGAACTCCGCATCCCTCAGTAGGCTCACCATAAAGCCTATGGCCGGCTACCCTTTGTGGTACAGGGTCTGCGGCTTGGAGCAGCGCTCCTTGAGCACTTGACCCTAGTGCTACTCTAACATCACCTGATCCGTCAGCCGAGGCTGGGAGGCACAGAGGGTCCGGAAACGGGTGGAAATAGCCATGCAGGGCCGCAGGCTTGGTTGCCCCGCTCACCTGCGCAATATAAAGAGCCATATTCTATCTTCGCAGAATTACTGCAGAGAGAACACTGGGTAAGTCTATGGTGATTCCGTTTTTATATGGTACCGAGAGGAGCCACAACTCTTCTGCAGTACACTGCACCACCTTGTGGTGGAATAACCCATATGCAAGGACTTCTGGAAGCAGGCCGTGCCATGCAATAGGAAAAAAAACTTTTTGGGGGGGGGCAGCCTTTTTAAATTTTGCCTGGAAATCTCTAACCCTTCCACCAGTGTGTTAATTTCTAACTATCCACCCTCTGCGATAGCCCTCCGACCGGATCATCACCTCCCACCAGATGCCTTTAAATGGACCTTTAGAAGAAATGGTTGAGTACCCCTGGTCTAGTATGTATTAAGGCAAATGGAGCTGTCATCAAGCCTAACACTTCAGAAAGGGTTGGAATTTTTGACTTATGGGCTGTTTCCCTTTGGCACTCCTTTGCTAGAGGAAAAGCCTCTGCTAGCTTTGTATTGGTGTCCATCCCCAACTGCCAATCCTATCTCTGATAGTTCACTAAGCACACATACTGATATAGGGCTATCACAGCCCTGGCAACCACCGCCAGACTTGCCCACCAGAAGATCCTCCGGTGGGCCCCAGGCATTAAACCAGGGCTACCATAAGGGCAGCACAAGAGATCCAAAACTAAAACAGTGTTAAAGCGAACCAAAACTCACAAAACTTGTGAAATACATTTCGCCAAAGCCCCTGCTCGCTTCTCAGGGTGTATAACTAGAAATAGATATTTTCGCTATTCGAATCGTCCTGGAACACTTTTTGCTGCCCTTCTTTCTGTAAGATGGCAGGGGATCAGTCATTGCATAGGTGTGGCAATAACATCATTGCCACACAAAGCAATGGCAATGAATGTAGAAGGCAGAGCCTTACTTCTAAATCAGGCAGCATGTTCTGGGATAGGAGTTAAACAAGAACAGTAAAGATTTGTCAAAAAGTACTGCCGGGAGCAAATCAGGGGATGTTAGTTAAAAATGTGGGTTTTGGTCCGCTTTAAGTGTCATTAGACTTTATTATTACAATATGATTTTATTGTAACTGAAGAGTAGGCCTCAAAAATTGTATCCTCTTTGGGCCCAATGGATAATATTGTCTGGTGGGCCCTTAGAATAATTTCCTCTGGTGGGCCCAATGTGCTTCAGTCTGGTTTCCTCTTCCATAAGTGATGGACCTGGAAAAACATTGCTTTCCTGGCATTTAGGGCCCCAGAATAACCCATTAAGTCTTTTTGATAGCTAATGAATGATAGAGCTCTAGACCTAACAGTCAGCTTCGCAACATCCATATTATCCAGCATCCAGGCAAGGAAAATAAATGCCATATTTTCGCTATATAAGGTTTAGAGGAGGAAAATAAGAAAAAAAATTCTGATCCAAATAGTGTGCTAAAATACCCTCTAATCACCCCATAACAGGCAGTATGCAGAATCCCCTCCCAATCACCCCATTACAGACAGTGTGCAGAATCCGCCACAATCACCCCATTACAGACAGTGTTCAGAGTCCCCACCAATAACCCCATTACAGATAGTGTGGAGTCTCTTCATTTGTCTATTCAGGGTTCATAATGGGAAAAGAATTACGTGGGCATATAGTCCCCCTAAGTGTAGCCAAAAACAGATTGTTCCCGATCAATACAAAAAATACATTTATTTCAGTAATAAATAGACTATCATCAGCTTCAACATACACGAAATACAAGATTAAAATCAATCGGGATTGCACTCACGCAGGTAATTAAACAAGGAGACTGCCTGAAATGTGTCTCCAAACATTATACACAACAAACATACTTATTATGTGACCCCTTGGCACATTTACTCCTGACTAGATGAGTATTCACTTTAATGTCACCTATGATTTTTTTTTCTTTTGCAAATGCACTTTATTTGTGATCCTCAAAGTATGTTTTGTATGATGTTGGCACTTTAGAGACACATTTCAGGCAGTCTCCTTGTTTATTATCTGCACTGACTATTTGTAACGTGTATATTTATTTAATGTGTTCACACTGACAGTGGATACAATTGGCAAAAATGATAAATGTGTTTGAGGGCAATCCCCTGATTGATTTTGACCTTGTATTTGGTGCATGTTCAAGCTAATGATAGTGTATTCATTATTTTTTTTTTGCATTAAATCGGGAACAATCTGTTTTTGGCTCCACTTTGAAAAATAATTAAGTGGGTATATATATTCCCTACCCCCCTCCCTTCTCGGGAAGAAAAGGTGAGCCTTAAAGTGCGAAATATAATATAAATATATTTATATATTGATATATATATACATGCAGATTTAAGTTCATTAATGGTATTTAGAAACTCCACTCTGGAAGTTACCTGGTAACATCTCTTTCCAACTCACCAATCCAAAACTTTGCCTTTTTAGCCCCCCCAAAAAAAACAAGACCATGTCCTTGGTGCTTTAGTAATTTTTTCGGGCATTTTCACTCAAGGGTCCAAGCAGTTTTGGAAGAGAGTCTTGAGATTAGTTTGATTCCTGTTATGGTCACCATGAGAAACTTCAAGCACTTGCTTTTTGGGAACGTAAATGCTTCTCACTTCCAGCAGTTTGGCCTAGTAAAAAAAAAAACATCATTAGCTTGAAACATTAAATTATTGCAGAGAAATCTGCAACACCTCCACAGGACACTTGAAGGAACTGTCAAGTCTCCTGTTGGGTGGGATAATGCGCTCAGCAGCAGAACACCTTCATTAAGTGTTTGTTTTCCTGGAGGTGGTGAAAATAACTCATCTTTGAAAAAGAACATCTGGGTCTTCTTTATATTGAAAAGGGTTCATTTTTTGTGTAATCGCCTTTAAAATAAATGTCACTTCAATTCTATCCTGGGTTACAGATATAGTATCCAGATACTCTTGGTTAATCCTCCAGAGGGCTGGATTCTCTGAAGGCTTTATCTCCTCCCAGAGTACATAAACCATCCACCACTTGACAGTTGTAGCAAGCAGTTAGATAGTAACAACACTGGAGGGAAAAATAACATGATCTAACCCAAGGATAAGTTACCCAAGAACAACAGACAATGCTCCCAATCAGAATGTCTGAGGAATGAAGCCCAACAATGCAATCGCAGTAACTCTGGGCGGGAGCCATGCCCCAGAATGCATACGAAGAGCAATTCATTTTTCCCTAGTTCCTTTTTGACCACAAAGTATCTACTTTTCAGTTGTTCCTGGCTTCAAACATATCCACATCTGACACGAACCCCCTGTTGCACAAATCCTGAGACCTCGGAGGGAAGGGGGGGGGCAGATTAAAATGCATCACGCCATTCCACCCCTACAGACCAACAAGGAAAAGGCTAACAGGTGAATGTTCGTAAACCGGGGCACACTACAGGCTTTCCAGATATGGCGTTAGATCTCTTCCTGCTGAAGGGTTACCATACGCTCCCATAGACATAGCTGTGAATGGCCAGTCTTTCCACCCTGCCCCTTGGGAGAGAAGTAACAAAAAAGTTCCTGGAAGGGACATGCGTGGATTCTATTGAGAAACCCCTCCTTATTCACCTGAAAATAAAGGGGCAATCTAGTAGAGTCTCTCACCAAATGTGGACCGGGCAACTATTAAGAACCTGGCGTCATTACCTCTTAGGGACTGACTGTTGGGTACCAAACAGAGTGGATTCTCTAAAGTTGCCTCTCCTAGAAGTAGGAGAGGCCCCTCTAAATCATCATTGCTAAGAAAGGGCCGTCTAGAAGAGGACTGACTAGAAAAAAAAAAACTTAGGTTAGGTACCTGGTAACTTTTTTTCTAAACATCTGAAAGGGCAGCATACGCCTGAGACCTCCGGGCTCCTCCCACCAAGGGGAACACGTGACCACCAGCCAGAATAAAGTCTTGACCTCCTCCCTCCATTCCCCAGTTGTTGTAGAGATCTGAAAGAGAGAAAAGAAACAGACCCACAACTCCAATCTATAATCCATACATAAACTCCACAGAAAAAAATAAGGGAGGGAAGCCGGCGAATGCTGCCCTTTTGGATGTTTAGAAAAAAAGTTACCAGGTACCCAACTTAAGTTTGCTCAAAACATCCTTCGGGCAGCATAAGCCTGAGAGATAGGTGAGTACTACCTCGTTGGGTGGGAAGAACAGAATGGAGGATACTTCTGCCACAAGACCGATCCTTCTAGGACAGAAGATCTAAGCTATAGTGTCCAGCAAAAAAACACCTTGCTGAGAACCAAGTGGCTGCTATAGCTCGTCTGCTCTGCCCAAGAAGTAGCATCAAATGAGATGTGATACCATTAGGCCTCATATAAACTTGAAAAGCTAATCCTGTAAAAGTCGACTAGAACACTCTTTTGTCCTTACTCAGACCTACAACGTCAATGAACCCACAGTTGGGTCTCCCTAAAAAAGTACTTCCCAAATATGTATAAGAATATAATTTTGAAGCTCCTCATCAGCACCGACAGAAGGATTATTCCTTGCATCTAAGAAAATCCGATGAGAACTAAGTAAATAGCAAAAGCTCCATTCTCAGAATACTGGATCTGTGAAAAAATACCATTTTGTGATTACTCACCTGTAAAATGGGTATTATTGGTGAGTCACACACCCCGACTCACCTTAAATAATAACAGTAGGGTAATACTCACCACAAGGTGGCGTCGTGCAGAGAGAAGTCGAAAACAAGCCCCACCCGGTCAGCTTATACCTGGGACCTCCCACTCAATTTCCCAGTGTAATCGAAAAGCAGTAAGAAAAGGTACCAGAAGTTAAAAGGAACCCTCAACAAAACCAATGGTTCACCATATAGAGGATCCAGGATACCAAAAAGGGCGGGTGTGAGTCGGGGTGTGTGACACACCAATAATACCCATTTTACAGGTGAGTAATCACAAAATGGTATTATTCTTTGTGTGTCACACACCCCGACTCACCTTAAATAATAACAGTAGGGACATCCAAAAGCAGTGTCCACAAAAGGGCGGGTACCCAAAAAGGCAAAAATGCAAATCAAACCACTGCAGTATGCAGAATCTTGCGGCCAAACGCAGCATCAGCTGAAGCACGCACATCAACCTTGTAAAACTTAGAAAAGGTATGAACCGAAGACCAAGTAGCAGCCTTACAAACTTGCTCAACAGAAACCTGGTGCTAGAAAGGCCCAGGACGCCCCAACAGCACGAGTAGAATGAGCAGTGATACGAAACGGGGGATCCTTCCCCTTGGCAGAATAGGCTCCAACAATAGCCTGACGAATCCATTTACTAATGGAAGACTTAGCCGGAGCCAAACCCTTCCGAGGCCCGGAGGGCACAACGAGAAAAGCATCAGTCCTAAGAAAAGAAGAAGTAGTGCGCAGATAGCACCTAACACAACGAACAACTTCCAAACAGTGCAAGGCCCTCTCCTTGTCATTCTTAGGATTAGGGCACAAGGAGGGAAGAACAATGTCCTGATTCAAATGAAAGGCAGAAACAATCTTAGGGAGAAAGTCAGGTTTGACACGAAAAACCACTTTGTCCTGATGGCGCTCCATGTAGGGCGCCTGAATAGACAATGCCGCCAATTCCGAGACACGCCTAACAGAAGTAATAGCCACAAGGAAGGCAACCTTCTGAGTCAAGGAGGAGAGAGCGACATCCGACAGGGGCTCAAAAGGCGGAGCGGTAGAGCAGAAAGAACCAAATTCAAGTCCCAAACAGGGAGCAAGGGCTTCCTGGGAGGCCGCACATGCGCAACCCCCTGGAAGAAAGTCTTGACCAAAGGATGAAGAGCAAAGGCCTTTTGGAAGAAGATAGACAAGGCAGACACCTGCCCCTTCAAGGTACTCAGCTGGAGACCAGAGTCCAAACCCGACTGAAGAAAATCCAACACTCTGGACACAGAAAAGACCCTACAAGGCAAGGAACGAGCCTCACACCAAGCGATGTAAGCCCTCCACGTCCTGTAATAGATGGTCGAAGAAGACCTCTTCCGGGCACAGATAAGAGTCTGAATCACAGAATCCGAAAGACCCTCCTCCTTCAAGATGGAGGTTTCAGCAGCCAGGCCGTCAAAGCCAGCGATCGTAAATTGGGGTACCGCAGCCGGCCTTGAGTGAGAAGATCCGGCCGCAGAGGAAAGACGAACTGATCCTCCGCCAGCCGAACAATGTCCGCGAACCACATCCTTCTTGGCCACCTTGGGGCCACGAGAATGGCGGACACCCCTTCCAGAGTCAGCTTTCTTAGAACTCTTCCGAGCAAGGGAATCGGAGGAAACAGGTACAGGAACCCCAGTTCCCCCCAGTTCAGAGACATGGCATCCACTGCCAGAGCCAGAGGATCCTGGGACAGCGACACAAAGGCTGGAAGCTTGTAATTGTGACGAGAGGCAAACAAGTCCACCTCCGGTGTCCCCCACCGGAGGCACAGAGACCGAAACACCTGAGGATGGAGGGACCACTCCCCCAGCCGGGAGGAGCTTCTGCTGAGAAGATCCGCTTCCGTGTTCTCCACCCCCGGAATGTAGATTGCCGACAGGCAAGGCACATGGGCCTCCGCCCAGGTCAGGATCAGGGACACCTCGCTGAGAGCGCCCAGACTGCGAGTCCCTCCCTGATGATTGATGTAGGCAACCGCGGTCCAGTTGTCCGACCTTACCTGAACCGGAAGACCCTGAAGATGCAAAGTCAGCTGAAAGAGAACCAGCCGGATGGCCCTCAGCTCCAGAACATTGATGGGCAAGTGAGCCTCTCAAGGCCCCCACTGCCCCTGGAACTGAAGATCCTTCCAGAAACCCCCCCAACCCGACAGACTGGCGTCCGTGGTGACAGTCTCCCAGAGCGGAGGCAGGAAAGATCTGCCCCTCAGAAGATTGGCAGAAACCAACCACCATTGAAGAGACTGCTGGACCCGGGGGGACAGCTGGAAGGGCCGATCCAACGACCGTGGTCGCCGGTCCCAAGATGCCAACAGGTGAAGCTGAAGCGCCCGCGTGTGAAACTGAGCAAAGGGAACCGCCTCGAAGGAGGCCACCATCAAACTCACCAGCCTCATCCCCAGACGGATGGGCGGCCGAGGATCGGCAAGAAGCAGCCGAGCCAAATCCTGAATCAGGAGGATCTTGGCTTGAGGCAGAAATACACTGTTCCGACAAGAGTCCAGCGTCATTCCCAAGAATGACACCACCGAGGCCGGGGTCAGAGAGGACTTGGGGTAGTTTATCACCCAACCAAAGCTTTCCAACGTGGAGACCACCGTTCCGGTGTCCGACACCGACTGATCGAAAGCAGGGGCCATGATAAGAAGGTTGTCCAGATAAGGCAAAATCCGAACGCCCTGCACTCTGAGAATGGCCATGACCCCAGCCAACACCTTGGTGAAGACCCTCGGAGCCGAGGTAAGGCCCAACGGAAGAGCTACGAATTGAAAGTGCCGATCCTCCACCACGAACCGGAGGAATCTCTGATGAGCTGTGCAGATGGGGACATGAAGATAAGCATCCTTGATGTCTATGGACGTCATGAAATCCCCCTGCCGCAGAGAATTGATGGCAGACCGCAGCTTCCGGGGCCGGATGAACCTGTTGAGGAACTTGAGATCCAGAATGGGATGAACCGAACCGTCCTTCTTGGGAACAGTGAACAGGTTGGAGTAGTATCCCAGGCCCACTTTCTCGGGAGGCACCGGACGGATGACCGCCAGTTCCAGAAGATTTCTTACCGAATCCCGTAGCCCCTGAGCAGCAGAAGGATCGGCGGGCACTCTGGACCTGAAAAACCGAGAAGGAGGACGAGACTCGAACTCCAGCTTGTAACCGTGCAACACTACCTCCCGGATCCAATTGTCCGGGACCAGCCGGTCCCAGACCTGGGAGAAGAGTCGTAGCCGTCCCCCCACCCGCACGGGTGAGGGCGCCCCCTCATTGCTGAGCGGGCTTGGCAACAGGCTTGGGCTTGGCGCCCCAAGCATGACCTGGCCGGCCGCGGCCCCTTCCTCGATTCCAACCGGAGCCTCTAGAGGCAGGGAAGGAACCACGGCCCGATCTGGCTCCCCGAAAGGAGGGACTGAAGGAAGCCGCACCCCGAAAGGAACGACGCGGTTTCTTGCGCTGAGGCAACTTACCGCCCTTGGTGACTGAATCCAACTTGTCCCCGAACAGCCGAAGCCCAACAAAAGGCAGGGAGGTCAGAGACCGCTTAGCACCGACATTAGCCGTCCATTGACGCAGCCAAACAGACCGACGGATAGCCACAAACAAGGCATAGCATCATCTAGGGCCGTCAAGGCAAAAGAAGCAAAGGCCTCACACTGCTGAAGAGTAGCAAACTCATCACAAGACGAGTCCAAACCAGAGCTCAAGTCCCTGACCAAGGACCGAAGAGCCATAATGACAAGCGAAGAGACACAAACCGGCCGCAGGGCCGAACCAATGCTGACGAAACCATGGCGGGCCAGCTGATCCACACGGCGATCCTCACCATCCTTGATGGTAGTGGTATCCGGAGAATGCAAAACCGAAGTATTGGAGAGCCCCAGCACCGGAGAATCCACAACAGGGGGCACACACCAAAGTTTGACAAGGTCCTCCGCAAAGGGATACCGTTTATCCCAGCTGGGAGGAACCCCAACAAGGCGCGTGGGTTGTTCCCATTCCTTAAGCACAACACGTTCAAAATGTTGTTGCTTGGGAAAAACCAAACGCGGCTTAGGTAAGTCGTAAAGCTCACCCTTAGGCGGAGGGGCTGCCGCCGGCGGGTCCAGGGATAAAACCTCATACACCATAGGTAAAACAGCAGGAGTATCAATAGGCACAACAGTGGCCGGATCTCCAGAAGCCTCCGAAGAGCCCAAATCGTGCTCTTCTGAATCCTCATAGAGCTCCCCTTCCTCAGAAGGCGGACCATCAGACCACTCCAATGCCTCCGCCAAGGTGTCGGCGGTCAAGATTGGAGGGACAGCAAGGTGTTTGCGCTTAGCCGTAGCTTTCTGGGCTACCGAAGCGGTCAATAATTTCTCGAGAACAGCCAGGCGGCCGCACAACTCGGAATGCCCACTCGTGACCAGGTCACCCGGGGTCCGGAACAGATGAGGCGGTGTGGGAGAAGACTGAGGTTGCGACGAGCCAGAAGCATTGTTACTGGTCAGACGCGCAAGATTCTGTTGAGCGCAAGGCGCGCACAGAAAAACATCATCACCAGGAACAGAGCTGTTTCCGGTATCACTGGAAGCCTCCATAACGGTGAACTTGTATGGTGTTCGCAATCACCAGGGGATTTACGCAGTAAGCTACCCGGGATGCCCCTTTTAATTAATGTCCCGGGAGTGGGAGGAAAAATTTTAGGCCCCTAAATTATTTCCCCTTAAGAATTAACCAGGTAAAGCAGACCGGGCGGCCCCAGGAGGGACGTCCCGATATCTGTAAGACAAAAGGGAAAACAATAAGTCCCCTTATGTAACTGAAGCAGCACCGCATGCACACCAACCCTTCACATATACAGAAAATGAACCATGCACAGTAATAATGGAGCTGCAACAGGGCCACACAGCAGCACGTGCACAGGAGGATGCCCGCGCGCAGGAAGCCCCCAGGGGAGAAGGCAAGCCCACAGGGAGGCCGTAGGCAGAACCGCAGAACAATGCTCTTGTGAGCACTGACATAAATGTGGACTTGAACCTAGCAATCCAATGTCCGTCATTGCTCAGAGGCCGCTGCTCCAACCACCGTGCTATTGCTATGGTGGTTCCAGCACCAGTGATGCGGATCAACCCCAGCGAACCTCCCCCCACGAGGCTTCCCCGCGCAGGCATGAAGAAAAAAAGGGGACTAACCGCACCAAGTCAAGAAGATGTCGGTGCCACAGGAGACCGCAGATCAGCAGCATCAGACCGAGAAGACGGAGGGCGGACTGAAGAAACGCGGGAAGCGCGCCGGCCCCGCCCCCCGAACAGCGCGCGCTGGCCACCACGGAGCCGGGCCCCGCCCACTCCTTCTCCATCTCTAAGGGCATAATGGCGGACCCAGGAGGGCCCGCACAGTAACAAAAGAATGGCGCAGCAGCACAGCGCGAAGGCGCGCAGCGCGCCCAGTACAGGATACTCAAAACCGGACACAAGTCAAAACGATGCGCACAGTCAAACACACACACAACCCCCCCCCCCCTTTTTTAACCCAGATCATAGGACAGGGGAAAAATTCAGGGAAGGGAGGGAGGGGGAGACAACGGGACGGGGCAACCCAAGGTCCGGGTCACCGAAACCGGACATCCACTCTACCCCCACAGGGGAACTAGCGGAGGAGACAAACTCCTGGCACCTACAGGTGCAGGCTACCATCACCCAGCCCGCAGCCTAGGGCTGGGAGGCTTCCAATAATGACATCCAAACAAGGACTGGGCAGAAATAGACCAGGGGGGATGCCGGGGGGTGAACCCCGGCTACCTGCAAGCAGGAGACCCCATCTTCTGTCTTGACTCCACTGCAGAGAGCGAACACTGGGAAATTGAGTGGGAGGTCCCAGGTATAAGCTGACCGGGTGGGGCTTGTTTTCGACTTCTCTCTGCACGACGCCACCTTGTGGTGAGTATTACCCTACTGTTATTATTTAAGGTGAGTCGGGGTGTGTGACACACAAAGAATAAGGCTCAAAGGGTTGAACCCTTGATCCTGAATGAATACCTTAACCCCAAAGTTGTTCGGGTAAAAGTAAGGACTAGCCCAGGGTTAGAGCCAACCCAGGGCTAGAGGCAGCCCAGGGCTAGAGGCAGCCCAGGGCTAGAGACGCCTAGAGCCTAGAGACTACCTAGGGCTGGAGACTACCTAGGGCTGGAGACAACCTAGGGCTGGAGACAACCTAGGGCTGGAGACAACCTAGGGCTGGAGACAACCTAGGGCTGGAGACAACCTAGGGCTGGAAACAACCTAGGGCTGGAAACAGCCTAGGGCTAGAGACAGCCTAGGGCCTAGGGCTGGGGACAGCCTAGGGCTGGAAACAACCTAGGGCTGGAAACAGCCTAGGGCTAGAGACAGCCTAGGGCCTAGGGCTGGGGACAGCCTAGGGCCTAGGGACAGCCTAGGGCTAGGGACAGCCTAGGGCCTAGGGCTAGGGACAGCCTAGGGCTAGAAAAAAGCCCAGGGTTAAAGACAACCTAGGGAAAAAAAGACCGCCTAGATAAGAGGCGTCCTAGGGACCCGAATGGATAACACCAATCTAACCGTAAAGTGCATAGGCCAGACTGGAATACCGTGCAAGGGCTGAGGTGTCCGCCCCTACTGCCGGATCCAGAAAAAGTATTTGGTCAGCTATTGACTTCTTGCTGAAGCAATAATATAGTTCTGAACGATCCCTTAGAAGAACCTAGAATTGACCTACCATTCTGACTCAACTCATTCCGGGAGCCGTTCCAGCTGCTCAGGACATGTACTTCATAGTACTTAAAAGCAAGTGACATCACCTCACTGCGGGAAAGACCAATGTCAACAGTCCTAACACCCTCCTGGCCAGTGTTATCGGAGATGCTGAACTGGCACAAAGGAATCAACGGTTTCCTGAGGGCCAAAATCCTTTGAGAAAGGAGAAAGAGTCAGAAGAAGTTGTTGACTTCCGACCAATAAATCATTATCTTAAAGGGAACCAGAATAGAACCCTAAAGGTCTAGAATCCAACCGAGCTGATACACAGCTCTAAACATGTAACTGAGGCTCTAAGGCATTTCGTTCCTGAAGTGGACAAAAAAGTAGCAGATCGTCCAGGACAGCCACCACAGATTCCTCTCAGTCTCGGATATGCTCAAGGTTTTTGCCCAAAATCTTTGTAGAATTCTCGGACTGAATCCAGCCTGAAGGGAAGCAATAAATTGGAAGCGCAATATCCAGCTCTCTCTTTACTGCGAATCTGAAAAAAAAGGACTGAGCCCTCATTGGAACCTGCCAGGCATTCCTCAGATCTATTAAGACCATGAAAAAACCTGTGGAAGCATGTCTCTCACTAAAAATTTTTTTAAAACCATTCGAAATATCTGATCGAACATAGAGACTGATATTCTAAAAAGCAGAATTACTCTCCCTCCAAAGCTTCCACCACCAGAAAGATAGTGTAATAAACCCCTTCCTTGCTGGTGACAGGGAACTGGGATATGACTCCCCTGGCTCCCAAGGTTAGCAGACTTCTAAATATCTGATCATTCCTCCAACCCCACGGGTAGACGGGAGACCAATAATCTGACTGAGGGGTAGAATCTGACTGAGGGGTAGAAGTAAATTCCACGCGAAACCCCTGTTTTATGCCCCTGGAATGGAAAGGGGCAATACAAGATATTCAGGCCCCAACCCAAGACATGGCGTTATAGTACCTCGGGTTTGGCCAATAGGTTCCAGACAGAGTGGAACCTTTAAAACCCTCCTTTCCAGCAGAAGAGGTAGAGGAGGAAGGTACCCCCGGGTTCTTTAGCAGCGTCCCCGTATGAAAGGAGCATCTAACAAAAGGAGCTCCAAAAGAGCACTTCCTTCAACAGGCAGCCCAGATCGGGCAGAAAATACATGTTGTAATTGGCCGTTATTCCCAAATCCGCCCGAAAAGAAATATTCCTAAAAGAATATTGCACAAAGACTCATCTTTGACCCAAAATCCTCAGACTAGGTCCTCAACCAGAGAATGCTGTGAACAGAATACGTTACAGCCATGTTCTTTGTTCCCAAAAAGCTAATGGCACTTGTCACTAAAAGCCGTAGCTGAAAAAGGATTTCATAATCCCCCTAGACTAATACTTTTCAACAGACAGTCCTTTTTATTGTTGAAGCAGAAGGCCAAACTTCCGATCGTACAAATGGAAGCAAATAGGTCTTAAAATATTAGATTCCACTTGCCAGACCTCTTAGAGCAGTGAATCAATATTATTAGGAGATCAGTATTACTAGGAGATCGCAAAGGACCTAAAATCTTCAAAGGCTAACCCTGCTCTCCTAGAGACTTTGGCACAAAGGACATCCAACTTAGGACATTTTCCAAGAACTCTGAATCCTCTTCCGTAAAAGGATATGCAAGTAAAAGGCCCCGTGACCCTGCTTAGGGTCCAAGTACTGACCGGGCCCGATACTGCTTAATTCCCGAGATCAGACGAGAGCAGCCGCACTCAGGGTGGCGTGATCATAGATCAAGAAAATATATTTTCCTAAATGGATCTTTCCATTCGTTCATAATCATATCCTTTAAGTAATAATGAAAAGGAATGAATATGAAGAGTCAGGTGCCAAATCTGGATAAAGCCGAACATGATTATACTTTGGGCCTGAATCCTTTTCTTCTATCCCTAGGATAGGAAAATCATAAGAAAGAAAATGTAAATGTCCCGGAGGGAATAGTACCTTCCTCTGTTTAAAGCTATAAAACCGGCCTGATCTTCCCCCCCAGAAGAAGAACCTTCCCCCCCCCAAACCCCCATGTGACCGGATAATAAGCGGGAACAAAAAGGGACCTGTTGTAAGTCGGGAAAAACACAACCTGGTTACCCGAACCCTCCGGAACCTTCTGGCCCCAAGATGAGGAAGTCATCTGGTCTATTATGATCCGCAAAAGATCGTAATTACGCTATTTATCAACCACCTTGTCCGTGCAAGATTGACAGAGGGGTTACTTATAGAAATCTAAAAGCACAGTTTATACATGGGACCACTCCTATTCTTCTTATGGGAATTAGTTCCAGAAGAAGAGGATTTAGGTACACTGTAAGCTCTGGGGTCAAAAGACTAAGAGACATAAGCAAAAAAGGGGTGATAGCCATATTTAAATGTAACTAAACATGGCCAAAATAGACACTATAATAAATAAAAGTGACTTACCGGGCTGAGCTGGGCCTCCTCCTCCCAGAATCGGCAGCCGACGGAATACTGGATGAATCCTGATCCACCTGAGGCATATCTGTGGAGGAATCTTCAGTAGGATCGATATAAACGTCATCCATGTGGTTATGAGGCACCAATGGATATGCTTCCCGAGTCCGCCTAAATAGGGCAGGAGCAAAATCCTATAATTTGTGAATTAACCCTTCATTAGATTTATTAGAAGGGGAGGCCATAATATACATGTACCAAAACACTGTGCTGCCCCTTTAAGGCTTAGCACGTGTTGTGGAAAAGCAGGAAAAAAACCTAGGGCGCCGGGATGTGACGTCAGCAGCCCGGGAGGAAAAAGCCTTGCATCCAATTTCCTGTAGGAAATTAGAAAAAAAATGCGCTGAACGCGTGCGCACAGTCAACTCACCCGGTCACCGCTGGAGCAGGAAGATGGATCTGCCCCGGAAAGGAGAACCTCGCCAGTGGAGGAGGCTCGGGATAGAGAAGTCTTAAAGGAGCCACAGCACTCAAACCAATTAGCTTGCTGACCAACCTACAATCTGTCTCTAAACTTGGTTAAAAATAGAGGGCTTGGTCACACACATCTGCAGAAGTATGCTTAAGCTGCACCACCAGCGCCAAGGTGCCCCTGTGAGGTGCAGTCCTAACTCTAATCTCTGAGAGCCCCATTTGGGACATACAATGCAATAGATAAATTGGGAGCAAGCTTACCTGAGGTTGCCCTAAACCTCAAGTGCAAGCCATGGGGTGGAAAGGTCAAAGACCTTGCAATACAGCCTAGACCCCACACACCATGTGCTTGCACAAATTCAAAAGAAACAAAGGAGGGGTGGCAGCCGCTCAGACTATTTTATAACTAACCTGGGAGGTGCACGTTAGCAGGGCAATTAGGATACAAAAGTCTTAAAGGAGCCACAGCACTCAAACCAGTTAGCTTGCTGACCAACCTACAATCTGTCTCTAAACCTGGTTAAAGACAGAGGGCTCGGTCACACACATCTGCAGAAGTATGCTTAAAGTGGACCAACACCCTCCAAAACAACTTAGCTTTATTATATATAAAATAAAAGGACACTTACCTTTTGACGACTGTTGGAGCCATCTGTCCCTCGCAGCGCCTGAAATATTAATATTTCTAAACAGGAAGTCCCACCCTCCAGGTCTTGTCCGCTGTCAATCACGCTTTTCCGCTCATTAGCATATTTTGTCCGTGGAGATCAGGTCTTCTGTTGTCTCGCGTTGTTAGCAGGTGGCTTGTCCTCTCTCTGGCCTCGGGCGCGTGCACGTCTGCCTCCCAGCTATACTAGCAGTCAGTCTGGTTATCTGATTGGTTGAGCTGTGCTCAGCCATGATTGGCTGGAGGCACCTGAGCCTCCGCCTCCCCTCCTCTCACTCCCCCTCCCTCCTCCTTCCATTCAGCGTCTGCTCTCCTCTCGTCTCATCTCGTGCTGGATGCGCAGGACAGGTAAGTTTATTTTTGTTTCATAAATGTCTTGGTCAAATGTGTTTGTTTACTGTTTAATTCACTGTAATGTACTGCGCCACTGTGAATCTTATGGGGGGACTCGGCCACTGTGAATCTTATGGGGGGACTCTGCCACTGAAAATGTTATGGGGGGATTCTGCCTGCTGGACATGTTATAGGGGGATTCTACCTGCTGAGCATGTTATGGGGGGATTCTGCCTGCTGAAAATGTTATGGGGGGATTCTACCTGCTGAAAATGTTATGGGGTGATTCTGCCTGCTGAAAATGTTATGGGGTGATTCTACCTGTTGAAAATGTTATGGGGGGATTCTACCTGCTGAAAATGTTATGGGGGGATTCTGCCTGCTGAAAATGTTATGGGGGGATTCTACCTGCTGAGCATGTTATGGGGGGATTCTGCCTGCTGAAAATGTTATGGGGGGATTCTGCCTGCTGGACATGTTATGGGGTGATTCTACCTGTTGAAAATGTTATGGGGGGATTCTACCTGCTGAAAATGTTATGGGGGGATTCTGCCTGCTGGACATGTTATGGGGGGATTCTGCCTGTTGAAAATGTTATGGGGGGATTCTACCTGCTGGACATGTTATGGGGTGATTCTACCTGCTGAAAATGTTATGGGGGGATTCTACCTGCTGAAAATGTTATGGGGGGATTCTACCTGCTGGACATGTTATGGGGTGATTCTACCTGCTGAAAATGTTATGGGGGGATTCTACCTGCTGGACATGTTATGGGGTGATTCTACCTGCTGAAAATGTTATGGGGGGATTCTACCTGCTGAAAATGTTATGGGGGGATTCTGCCTGCTGGACATGTTATGGGGGGATTCTGCCTGTTGAAAATGTTATGGGGGGATTCTACCTGCTGGACATGTTATGGGGTGATTCTACCTGCTGAAAATGTTATGGGGGGATTCTGCCTGCTGAAAATGTTATGGGGGGATTCTACCTGCTGAAAATGTTATGGGGGGATTCTGCCTGCTGAAAATGTTATGGGGGGATTCTGCCTGCTGAAAATGTTATGGGGGGATTCTGCCTGCTGGACATGTTATGGGGTGATTCTACCTGCTGAAAATGTTATGGGGGGGATTCTGCCTGCTGAAAATGTTATGGGGGGATTCTACCTGCTGGACATGTTATGGGGTGATTCTGCCTGCTGAAAATGTTATGGGGGGATTCTGCCTGCTGAAAATGTTATGGGGGGATTCTGCCTGCTGAAAATGTTATGGGGGGATTCTACCTGCTGAAAATGTTATGGGGGGATTCTACCTGCTGGACATGTTATGGGGTGATTCTGCCTGCTGAAAATGTTATGGGGGGATTCTGCCTGCTGAAAATGTTATGGGGGGATTCTACCTGCTGGACATGTTATGGGGTGATTCTACCTGCTGAAAATGTTATGGGGGGATTCTGCCTGCTGAAAATGTTATGGGGGGATTCTGCCTGCTGGACATGTTATGGGGTGATTCTACCTGTTGAAAATGTTATGGGGGGATTCTACCTGCTGAAAATGTTATGGGGGGATTCTGCCTGCTGGACATATTATGGGGGGATTCTGCCTGTTGAAAATGTTATGGGGGGATTCTACCTGCTGGACATGTTATGGGGGGATTCTGCCTGCTGAAAATGTTATGGGGGGATTCTACCTGCTGAAAATGTTATGGGGGGATTCTGCCTGCTGAAAATGTTATGGGGGGATTCTGCCTGCTGAAAATGTTATGGGGGGATTCTGCCTGCTGAAAATGTTATGGGGGGATTCTACCTGCTGAAAATGTTATGGGGGGATTCTACCTGCTGGACATGTTATGGGGTGATTCTACCTGCTGAAAATGTTATGGGGGGATTCTGCCTGCTGAAAATGTTATGGGGGGATTCTACCTGCTGAAAATGTTATGGGGGGATTCTGCCTGCTGAAAATGTTATGGGGGGATTCTGCCTGCTGAAAATGTTATGGGGGGATTCTGCCTGCTGAAAATGTTATGGGGGGATTCTACCTGCTGAAAATGTTATGGGGGGATTCTACCTGCTGGACATGTTATGGGGTGATTCTGCCTGCTGAAAATGTTATGGGGGGATTCTGCCTGCTGAAAATGTTATGGGGGGATTCTACCTGCTGGACATGTTATGGGGTGATTCTACCTGCTGAAAATGTTATGGGGGGATTCTACCTGCTGAAAATGTTATGGGGTGATTCTACCTGCTGAAAATGTTATGGGGGGATTCTGCCTGCTGAAAATGTTATGGGGGGATTCTACCTGCTGAAAATGTTATGGGGGGATTCTGCCTGCTGAAAATGTTATGGGGGGATTCTGCCTGCTGAAAATGTTATGGGGGGATTCTGCCTGCTGGACATGTTATGGGGGGATTCTGCCTGCTAAAAATGTTATAGGGGGATTCTGCCTGCTGAAAATGTTATAGGGGGATTCTGCCTGTTGAAAATGTTATGGGGGGATTCTGCCTGCTGGACATGTTATGGGGGGATTCTGCCTGCTAAAAATGTTATAGGGGGATTCTGCCTGCTGAAAATGTTATAGGGGGATTCTGCCTGCTGAAAATGTTATGGGGGGATTCTGCCTGCTGGACATGTTATGGGGGGATTCTGCCTGCTAAAAATGTTATAGGGGGATTCTGCCTGCTGAAAATGTTATAGGGGGATTCTGCCTGCTGAAAATGTTATAGCGGGACACCCCCGAAGTGGACCAAAAGCCAGGATAGTCAAGATCCTGGGTGTTGGTCCACTTTAAAGAGGAACATTGAAGGACCTGGAGTCCCAAATTAGGATGCCCCACTGTGTGAAACCCCCCAGATCATCCACACACTCCCACAGAGCATACTCAGGCTCCCGTCCAATCGGCACTGTTGAAACATCGAGTACCAGCACGGTTCACACAGTGGGGCATCCTGAATCCGAGCACATTGTCCACAAGCCCTGGAGTTTTTTTGATGTGCTGATGCACTTCAGCTGTAGGGATACCTGGGATCCGGCTGACGCCCGCGATCACTGTATGGGACTGCTGGAAAGGTCAGGCCTGGTGGTGGGGGGGGGGGGGGGCATCCTGATTCAGCCCTGGATTTTTTTTAGACTCCAGGGCCGGCCATGGTTGGTCAGCACATTGTACAGCTTGATTGGTCAGCTGGCCCATTGTACTGCCTAGTTACCTGATACACACACCATGCAATCTGATTGGCCAGCTAGGCAGTTATTGTACCTAGTTACTCCGCCATACACTGCACAATCTGATTGGTCAGCACATTGTACAGCTTGATTGGTCAGCTGGCCCATTGTACTGCCTAGTTACCTGATACACACACCATGCAATCTGATTGGCCAGCTAGGCAGTTATTGTACCTAGTCACTCCGCCATACACTGCACAATCTTGATTGGTCAGCTGGGACATTGTACTGACTTGTTACCTGCCACACACGCCATATAATCTGATTGGTCATATTGGTCAGTTTATTATACTACCTAAAGCCCCATGCAGTCTAGCTGCTCAACGAGGCGATCGTGTCTTGTAGTCACTTGTGGACAGGCACTACCCTGGGGTGTCCCAATTTTGTCTTGTGCCATATACTAACCTGGGGAAATTATCCCGTGGCACATGTGCTGGCCTCTGGGAGCATTCCCAGCACTCCTCTATCTAATCTATCTAAATAGCATGCCCTCTGAATGGCTGACTGCAGGTGCGTGGGGTGGAACTAAGCAGCCATTTATTTACATGGACTGCAATCTATTTTTATAGGACAAGAGCCCGCACATGCACAGTGTGCGCCATGTAAGAATACCGGCTATCTCAGTGGTTTCACACACAGGGCATATCTAATCAGAATGCGTATGTAAATGCATATATGGGCCAGAACCATGGTGGATAGGTCTTGGCTTTTGGTCCATGTTAAAGCTTTCCTTCATGTCAAACACCCAGACCAGCCAGGCCTGGAGAGGGGCTATGGAGCTGCCATTGTTGGTTTTCTTTTGCGGCGCCACAGCATCTGCCACAAACGCATACGTGTCAGGTGCGAACAAAGGCTAAGGGTTTTGCTCAGCTTTAAAAAAAGTATTTTCGCCGAATCTGTTCTGTGTGTGTTTTGCCGCATGTCTCCCGCCCAGTGCTGCAATGCACAACGGCAAAGAAGTCTTGGGGAAATACTCACCTTTTCCTAACTGGGTTCCATGCAACAGGGGACTAGTTGCAATAGAGATAGGTGCCTCTCCTCCAATAGAAGTAATTTGGCACTGCAGTGTGCAGCTGTTTCCTGCCATTCATGACTCTGAGGAATCCTGGATTCAAAGCAGCAGGATTAGGTTATGGTGGCTTATGGAAAGCGAACGCATGGTTCATCCAAACGGTGATGTCGCCCAAGTCTGTGCTGTGGGAGCGAAGGCAAGGTGAGTGTATGGGGCGACCTGGGGGGGGGGGGGTACACACAGCGGGGCATCCAGTGGAACACCACAAGGGAAAGTGTTTTTCCTCTTTAAAGAGGAACCCTAATACAAAAAAGACTGACCCTCCTCTCCCCCTTGCAGTACATGTCCCAGCCCCTTGCCAGGAAGCCTGAGTGGCAGCTGCTGCCTGCCATGTGCACGACTAGTAGTGTATGGCCTGGCCAGCCTCAGGCTTGCTGTCAAAGGGGTATGCGCAGCAGAGTATCCCAAATTGGGATGCCCCTGTGCTGCAAATTTAAAGTGGACCAAAACACAGGATTTTGACTGGGTTTTGGTTCCTTTCCACCGTGCCCTGCTGTGTGAAACCCCCCAGTTCGTCAAAGCCAACTCGCCTCTTCCCGGTCCTACAGCATATGCACGGCCATTTGTCCAATCAGCACGCTCGGAGCCGCGGACGTCAAGTCGTCTAAGCCTTCGTTTAAGGCCAACATCTCCGAGCGCGCTGATAGCCACACCTGCTACTACCCTCTAACAGGGAGCATGCCCACGCCAGCCACTTACAAATGCCTGGTGCAGGCACGCGCCCTGCTAGATGGATAGCAGAGATGGGGCTCATGCATGCGCTGTTGGACCAGGAAGCAAGGTAAATATATGCGTTGCCCTGGGGGCTTCACACAGTGATTTCGGTTGCCCTGTGGGAGGGGATCAATCGGTGAATGTTATAGATTCCTAGGACGATTGTGGTGGGTTTTGGTGCACTTTTAGGAGGTCTTGTGATCTTTCAGTTTTCATTATTTTAAGAACTTGTGAGTGGGCAGGTATATAAGTTGGAGGGTCGGTAGGTAGGTAGGTCATGAGGCAGATAGGTAGGTGGGTCAGTAGGCAGATAGGTGGGTGAGTGGCAGGTAAGTAGGTGGGAGGCTCAGCAGGTAGGTAGGAAGATAGGTGAGTGAGTGAGTGGGCAGGTAGGTAGGTGGGAAGGTCAGTAGGCAGAAAAATGGGTGGGTAGGTGGGTCATAAGGCTGATAGGTAGGTGGGTCAGTAGGCAGATAGGTGGGTGGGTGGCAGGTAGGTGGGAGGCTCAGCAGGTAGGTAGGAAGAAAAGTGGATGAGTGAGTGGGCAGGTATATAAGTTGCAGGGTCAGTAGGTAGATGGGTAGGTAGTTAGGTGGGTGGGTCAGTAGCAAGATAGGTAGGTGGTTGAGTGGGCAAGCAGGCCAAACAGCCGATCCACCCGCTCACATGCACACTGTGCCTATGCTCCCTCCCGCTTGCCAGCTGGTTGATCTTGCTGCCGATCCCTCTGCCCGCCTGCTACCCATCAAATCCGCCCACCCACCTGCTTGCTTGAAAATAAATAAAAGCATAAGAGCATAAAAAAAATATTTATTAGAAAGAAAAACACATATTCTTTTTAATAAGTTATATAAAAAAATCAATAACTCACCTATCCTACGCGTCCAACGAAGCGTAGGTGAGCAAGGTAAGGCAGCAGGGAGGAGCTGAAAGGTGGATGGCAGTGAAAGGCGGGCATATGCCAATGAGGAGGCATGAGGGGGGGGTAGTTGAGGGGTGCAGGTCAGTGGCTGGGAAGGAGGGGGTAGGTGGGGGTGCAGGTCAGTGGCTGGGAAGGAGGGGGTAGGTGGGGGTGCAGGTCAGTGGCTGGGAAGGAGGGGGTAGGTGGGGGTGCAGGTCAGTGGCTGGGAAGGAGGGGGTAGGTGGGGGTGCAGGTCAGTGGCTGGGAAGGAGGGGGTAGGTGGGGGTGCAGGTCAGTGGCTGGGAAGGAGAGGGTAGGTGGGGGTGCAGGTCAGTGGCTGGGAAGGAGGGGGTGCAGGTCGGTGGCTGGGAAGGAGGGGGTAGGTGGGGGTGCAGGTCAGTGGCTGGAAAGGAGGGGGTAGGTGGGGGTGCAGGTCAGTGGCTGGGAAGGAGGGGGTAGGTGGGGGTGCAGGTCAGTGGTCACACACACACAGAGCATACAATCTGACCTTACACACACGACATACAATCTGGCCTGACACACACACATCATACAATCTGGCCTGACACACACACACACACATGGCATACAATCTGACCTGACACACACACACACATGGCATACAATCTGGCCTGACACACACACACACACACATGGCATACAATCTGGCCTGACACACACACACACATGGCATACAATCTGGCCTGACACACACACACACGGCATACAATCTGGCCTGACACACACACACACACATGGCATACAATCAGACCTGACACACAAAGAGCATACAATCAGACCACACACACACAGAGCATACAATCTGACCTTACACACACAGAGCATACAATCAGACCACACACACGGTATACAATCTGGCCTGACACACACAGAGCATACAATCTGGCCTGACACACACACACACACACGTCATACAATCTGACCTGACACACAAAGAGCATACAATCAGACCTGACACACAAAGAGCATACAATCAGACCACACACACACAGAGCATACAATCAGACCTGACACACACACAGCATACAATCAGACCTGACACACACACAGCATACAATCTGACCACACACACCATACAATCAGACCACACACACACACACACAGACCATACAATCTGACCACACACACACACACACAGCATACAATCTGGCCTGACACACACACACAGCATACAATCTGACCACACACACACAGAGCATACAATCTGACCACACACACCATACAATCAGACCACAAACACACAGACCATACAATCTGACCTGACACACACAGACCATACAATCAGACCACACACACGGCATACAATCTGGCCTGACACACACAGAGCATACAATCAGACCACACACACCATACAATCAGACCACACACACAGACCATACAATCAGACCACACACACACACAGACCATACAATCTGACCACACACACAGACCATACAATCTGACAACACACACAGACCATACAATCAGACCTGACACACACACAGACCATACAATCAGACCTGACACACACACAGAGCATACAATCAGACCTGACCACACACACACAGACCATACAATCTGACCTGATGAACTGGTTGTGACCTCCTCGCCCCGGGCCAGCCGCTCCTCCAGCCAGCGCAGCAGTGTGCTCTGATGCCGGCACACCACTTACTCCAGGGCCGCCACCTCCCTCAGGGCTCTGTGTACCGCATGAATCCTCCGCCAGCTCTGTCTTACCGGCTCCTGCTCCCGTGTTTCCGGCTCCGGCTTCAGCTCCTCTTCAACCAGGGGCCCCTTCCACCTTCCCCTGCCTGGCCACGCCCACGTGCCCGCCCCAGCTATGACGGCACCGTCGGCTTTAGTGCGCGCCCGTACCTGGTGGGGGGAAATCGCGCATGCGCAGTACCTCTGATTTGAGTCAGGTGAAGCGCCGCTCGCTCCCGATGCAAGCGGCGCTTCACCTGACTACTGCGCATGCGCGAGATTGTAGAGCTAGAGGTCAAACGATCTCTTCCTCCACAGCATGAAATCCAAGATGGCGGCCGGACCGAAAACGGTTAGCGACGCGGCGAGGGAGGATCACAGGTAAGTTTAATTAGCATAAATTTACTAATCGGGTCATGCTGCTTCGGATGTATATTTTAAAAGGGGAAAAAAAAAAAAAAAAAAAAAAAAACGGGCTGGGTGTTGGTCCACTTTAAGCTGCACCACCAGCGCCAAGGTGCCCCTGTGAGGTGCAGTCCTAACTCTAATCTCTGAGAGCCCCATTTGGGACATACAATGCAATAGATAAATTGGGAGAAGGCTTACCTGAGGTTGCCCTAAACCTCAAGTGCAAGCCATGGGGTGGAAGGGTCAAAGACCTTGCAATACAGCCTAGACCCCACACACCATGTTCTTGCAAGGCTAAATCCACCCCTTGGAGACCTTAGAAAAGGGGGCATCCAGTTTGAGGCATTTATTCCAAATATGTGAGTCTTTCTCAATAAATGGATAATGCCTCTTAAGAACCCATGGTCTATAAAGCTTCTTTACTGAATCCTTTCACTCATTAAGGATAGCCTCCTTAAACCGGACCTTCACCGTGATTTATTGAAAAGCCCAAACCCTTATAAAATGATTCCCAAGCATCTAAAATTAATATATTTTATTTCAATATCTTTTTATTGGGTTTTACATCAATAGTAGAATGGTACAAATCATAGAACAGTGGAAGTAGAGAAGGGATGTATTCATGTTTAGGTCCCACTCCAAGAACATATAAAAGTTAACAACATGGCTTGGGTAATGACCCTCCCCTACCGGCCCCGTCCCACCTGTGAAGGACCTGATTATATCAATTATAGGAAGCTCGCCAATCCCATTAGCCGCATCTGGCCCCACGTCCAGCTCTCCCACCATGGGAGAGAGAGCCTGGGAGAAGTGACAACAGAAAAAGAAAAATAAGAGGGCGAACAACCAAGGTTTGTATTGCAAAAAAGGAGTGCAGAGTTTATTTGTAAGGCAAAAGGTAACGTGCTGTACATATATACAAGGTGATTATGCTCAAAGACAGGCTAAGCAATACACAACTAAGGGCCGTAGCCCTGGTTATTGACCGCTAGGTGGCGCAGCTGCATAGAATTATTAACAATATGTATTTTATACACACAGGTACATATGGTATAAACAAGAGGAGCAAAACCACATGTTAGACAGCACATGGGTAGAATGAATAACAGGCAATTGTGGAGTATAATGGGAGTGAAAGAGCTCCCCACTAACCCCAAACTCCTCTCAGAAGCAAAACACAGTGATAACAAAGTAATGAAGTACAAATGACAACAAAGGAGTCTTACAGGCAGCGCAGGTGGACAGAGAAGAACCCTCAACGTTTCGGCTGCTGGGCCTTTGTCAAGAGGGAAGCGGTCCGCGGTCGCCTTCTTATTTTTCTTTTTCCAGTAATTTTCTCCTGTATGGTAGTATGCAGGATTAAGAGGACTGAACACCTTCTATCTCTATTTCTCTTTGAAATTTTTTGCATCACCCACCCTATATAGCGTTTAGGTGTGCTTCAACATACATGATTTTTTAGAAGTGACAACAGAGCCAGTTGTGGAGAGTTCTGCACTGCCTCTCCTGTGATGTTGTTGTAGATTGATAGGACTTTCCCCCACAGCGCCTTAATTGGCGGACATCCCCAACAAATGTGGGCCATATCCCCAGTTCCCTCCAGCATCTATCTGGGAGAGAGGCATCAAACTTACTCAGGTCAGCTGGACATCTGTACCATTGTGATAAGACCTTGAAATGCCTCTCCTGGGCTACGCACGGAACTGCTAATTTGTGAGTGTACAGATAAATCTTTGTAAGGTCTTCCCCAGAAATAGTTATCCCCAGCTCCTCCTCCCATTTCCTAATGAATCCCGGTGGGGAGCCATGCGACGCCTCCAGCAAAGTTCTGTAAAGGACAGTGACCGCGTGCGAGCTGGGGGGAGCCTGAGTAAGGATGTGCTCCAGTTGCGTCAAGGGTAACCTACCCCGTTCCACCAGATCCTGATTTATTACAAATGCTTCTAATTGCCTGTAGAGGATCCACAAGATATGCTGTCCTGGGGCCCCCTCCCTTATTTCGTCTAACGTGGGAAGCCGCCTGTCCTCAAAATACTGCCTATTGTAGTGTTGGATGAAGCTTCCCACACCAGAAACGTTTTGACCCGCACTCCTGGCTCAAAGGCATAGTTATCGAAGAGAGGTGTTAAGGGGCCTGGCCTGTTGCCCGCGGCCTTCTTCTTGGCTAATATGTCCCAGGCCATCAGAAACTGTCCTGCTAGGTAAGGGAGTGCTTCCTTCACCTGTCTGGGGAGCGCACCCCCCATGGTAGAGACACAAGACTAATTGGGATAATCGCCTTTTCCAATCTGACCCACTGCTTTCCTTCCTCCCTCTGAGTCCAGTCTAGTATACGAAGCGTAATAACCGTGTCATGGTAAGTTTTCAGATCAGGAATGCCGACCCCCCCCCCCATTCGATTTGAGTCTGGTTAGAGTGCTGAATCTTATCCGGGGTTTCCCTGTACCCCACACAAACCTTAAAAAGTCTGTATTTATCTTCCTAAAGAAACTGTTAGGCAGGTGGATAGGCACCGATTGGAAAATATAAAAGAATTTAGGGAGGATATCCATTTTTATCATGTTAATCCTTCCAAACCAGGTAAAATGGCATTTATCGTATGTAATCAGCTCAGTCATGGTCCTTAGGAGCAAGGGGGAATAGTTTAGCTCGTACAGGCGTGAAAGATCAGAGGGGATCTGCACCTCGAGGTATTTAATCGAGTGGGGTTGCCATTTAAACACGAAACTTGCTTTAAGTTGTTCCACCTTCTGGTTAGTAAGAGAGATATTAAAGTGGACCAACACCCACCGGTGATCGGCCCGGGAATCTATAAGATTCCCGGGCCGATCACCTCCCTCCCCGCGGGACTTCCGAGATCGGGATGTCCCGCGGGGTAAAACCCCCCCAAACACCCCAAACTCCGCCTCCCTCGTGCCCCTCTAGACGTGGGGGTGCCCCACCGAAGTGGACCAAGACCCAGGATAGTCAAAATCCTGGGTGTTGGTCCACTTTAAGGGCTTCTGACTTATTGTAGTTGATCTTAAAATTGCTCACTTGACTAAATCTCTCAAACTCTTTGAGGGCCGCTGGGAAGGAGGTCAGCGGAGCAGTCAAGTGTAAGAGCAGATCATCTGCGTATAAGGAAGCCTTATATTTCTGTCCCCCTGCCACTATACCCCTTATGTCCGGATTCTGTCTTATGGCAACAGCAAGATACTACAGTGTAATAACGTAAAGTAGTGGAGACAATGGGCAGCCCTGTCGCGTGCCATCGCCAATCCTAAAGGAAGAGGAGAGAAGGCCATTGACCCTCACTTTTTTCGTTGGCTCAGAATACAGCGTCAAGATCCTGGACAGGAGTAGCGGACCAACGCCAAGCTGCTGCAGAGACACTTTAAGAAACACCCAGTGGACTCTATTGAATGCCTTCTCCGCATCACATGAGAGAAGGCACAACTGAGCTCCCTCGTTCTTAGCGTGAGCTATTAAGTCAAAGAGCTTGTTGGTGTTGTCCCGCGCTTCTCGCCAAGGAACAAAGCCAGCCTGGTCCTGGTCTATTAGGCCTGGGAGAATTGACTTAAGCCTAGAGGACAAAAATATACGAAATACTCACCTGTAGAATTGGTATTATAAGTATACAGTACGTCTTGCTCCAGATAGATTACTTACACTTGGGTTATCCTCCGCCAGATGGCGCTGCACTGCAGAGACATGTAAAACAGGCTCCTCCCTGCCCCTCAAATACCCGGGGACCTCCCACAAATCCCCAGCATTGAAAAGCAGTGAACAAGAAGCCGGGAGAATTCAACCACCAAAAACTGGTAACTAAAACAATGATAACAATCACCATACAGGGGATCAAGAATAATGCAAAAAAAACAGGGTGGGGTGGAGCAGGACGTACTGTATACTTATAATACCAATTCTACAGGTGAGTATTTCACAGAATTGTATTATTCTTAGTATACAGTACGTCCTGCTCCAGATAGATTACTTACACTTGGGACATCCAATAGCAGTGTCCATAAAGAAGGGTGGGATCCCCAACAAAAAGGTACAGCAGACAGTTTAAACCACTGCCGCCTGCAAAATCTTGCGGCCAAAAACAGCATCAGCTGAGGCCCTAACATCAACCTTGTAAAACTTTGAAAAGGTATGAACAGAAGACCAAGTAGCGGCCTTGCAAACTTGTTCAACAGAAGCCTGGTGCTGGAAGGCCCAAGAGGCACCAATAGCGTGAGTAGAATGAGCAGTAAGGTGGAAGGGAGGACTCTTCCCCTTAGCAGAATAGGCCTGAATCACAGCCTGACGGATCCATTTGCTGATAGTAGACTTGGCAGGAGCCAAACCCTTCCTAGGACCAGAAGGGACCACAAAAAGAGCATCAGTTTTCCTGAAGGACGCAGTGACTACCAGGTAATACTTCACCTGACCACATCCAAGGAATGCAGAACCCTTTCCTTAGCGTTGCTAGTATTAATGAAGGAAGAACAATATCTTGATTCAAATGAAAAGCAGACACCACCTTAGGCAGAAAGTCTGGCTTAAAGCGGAACACCACCTTATCCTGGTGTCTCTCAAAATATGGGGGCTGGATAGACAGAGCCGCCAGCTCAGACACACACCTGACCGAAGTAATAGCCACCAGAAAGACAACCTTGAGGGTAAGTACAGCCAGAGCAGCATCCTGAATAGGCTCAAAGGGAGCACCCTGCAAGGCAGACAAAACCAAGTTCAAATCCCAAACAGGGACCATAGGTTTACGTGGGGGACGCACATGAGTGACCCCCTGAAAGAAAGTCTTAACCAAGGAATGCTGAGTAAAAGACTTCTGAAAGAAGACAGACAGGGCAGAAACCTGACCCTTCAGAGTACTGAGTTGTAGACCCGACTCCAACCCATGCTGTAAAAACTCCAGAACCCTGGGGACTGAGAACACCCTACAGGGAAGAGACCTAGACTCACACCAATCAATGTAGGTACGCCATACCCTATAATAGATGGAAGAAGAAGTTTTCTTCCTAGCCTTCACCATGGTATCAACCACCGAGGCAGACAAGACCTTCTCCATCAAGATGGAGGTTTCAGCAGCCAAGCCGTCAAAGCCAGAGTTTGTAAATTGGGATGGCGTAAGGGGCCCTGAGTGAGCAGATCTGGCACTCCTGGTAGAACGTACTGGTCTACTGCCATCTGCACCACGTCTGCGAACCACACTCTTCTTGGCCACCTGGGGGCACCAGAATCACTGGCACCCCTTCCAGAGCAATCTTGCGCAGGACCCTGCCCAGCAGGGGGAATGGAGGAAAGACATACAGGAGCCGAAATTCCTGCCATGACATGGACAGAGCATCTGTGGCCAAGGCCAGATGATCCTGAGACAGGGAGACAAAGGCCGGGAGCTTGTGATTGTGACGGGATCCAAACAGATCCACATCCGGTAGACCCCAACGGTGACACAGGGACTGGAATACCCTGTTGCAGAGGGACCACTCCCCCTGACGGGAAGTCCCCCTGCTCAGAGAGTCGGCCAGTAGATTCTCTGCCCCCGGAATGTACACAGCCGAAATGCATTGAACATTGGCCTCCGCCCATGTCAGAATCCGCGACACCTCCTGGAGGGCCCCCCTGCTCCGGGTCCCTCCCTGGTGGTTGATGTAGGCAACCGCTGTCCTGTTGTCTGAGCGCACCTGCACAGCCAGGCCCCTCAGGCGATGGGTCAACTGCTCCAGTACCAACCTGATCGCCCGTAGTTCCAGAATGTTGATAGGCAAGTGGGCCTCCTGAGGGCCCCACCTCCCCTGGAACCGCAGGGACTTCCAGAATCCCCCCCAACCCGACAGACTGGCATCCATGGTGACCGTCTCCCAGGAGGGGGCCAGAAAGGACCTGCCCCCTACCAAGTTCCTGGGATCCAGCCATCACGAAAGGGACCGCCGGACCAAGAGGGGGGAGCACACAGACCCCGTCCAAGGACGTTGGGTCCTTGTCCCATACTGACAGAAGGTGAAGTTGTAGAGGCTCAAATGGAACTGAGCAAAAGGCACCGCCTCAAAGCACGCCACCATCAGGCCCACCAACTGCCTTTCCTGCCTGAGTGAGGGCTGGGGACACGACAGCAGGAACCTCACCTGCGCAGTTAGAGCTTCCACCTTCTGTTGAAGGAATATCCTTGACTGAACCGTATCCAGAATCATTCCCAGGAATGGGGTCACCGAGGAAGGGGACAGAGAGGACTTGGGGTGATTGATCACCCAGCCGAAGGACTCCAGGGTGGACACCACCAGCTGAGTGTCCAACTCTGCCTGCTGTAGAGACCGAGAGGTGATGAGTATGTCGTCCAGGTAGGGCAGTACGCGTATGCCCCTTGACCTCAACAGAGACATCACTCCAGCTAGCACCTTGGTGAACACTCTGGGAGCTGAAGTGAGGCCAAATGGCAAGGCCACAAATTGGTAATGTTGATCTTCCAACGCGAATCTGAGAAACCTTTGGTGTCCAGAGAACACAGGGATGTGAAGGTAAACGTCTTTGATGTCCACAGACGTCATGAAATCCCCTGGGCGCAGGGAGCTGATGGCCGAGCGCAGTTTCCATGCGAAAGCGCCTGTTCTTGACAAATTTGTTGAGGATCTTTAAATCCAGAATGGGCCTGACTGACCCATCTTTTTTGGGAACTGTGAAAAGGTTGGAATAGAACCCTTTGCCTCTTTCTCTTAAGGGGACCTTGCAAATGACCCCCATACCCAGAAGGCCTTGCATGGTCTTGGGGGGGGGGCGCACAGCAAACTCTATCTTGTAACCAGAGGACACTACCTCCTGAATCCACTGGTCTGAGACGTGGTGCCTCCAGACGTGAGCAAAGTGCTGTAGACGTCCCCCCACCCCGACGGGCGAGGGCGCCCCGTCATGCCTGAGGGGGCTTAGAAGAGGATTTGGGCTTAGACCCCCATGAGGAGCCAGGACGTCGTACTCTGCTCCTATGCCAGGAATCAGCACGAGCCCCCGCAAAGGACACCCCTTTTCCTTGTTTAGCACCACGGTAGGGAAGTGAGAGGGAGCCCTGGGCCCGAAATGGCCGAGACTGCCGCCTGCGCTGGGGTAACTTACCTCCTTTAGCAAAAAGGTCTAGGCGGTCCCCAAACAGAAGTAGCCCCTTAAATGGAAGCCCAGTAAGGGCCTTCTTTGCAGCATTGTCAGCAGCCCACTGGCGCAGCCAAACCGCGCGGCGTATAGCTACCACCAAGGCAGAAGTTCTCGCACACATCCTAATGGCATCATCCAGGGCAGATAGGATAAAGTTTACAAAAACATCACAGTTAGACAGAGCATTAAACGTTTCAGGTTGCAAATCATCAGAAACACCGTCAAGTACACTTCTGATCAGGGCCCTGAGTGCCACAGATGTAATGGCCGAGGCGCAAACCGGGCGCAGTGCCGTCCCCACAAATGCAAAGGCATGGCCCGCCAATTGGTCAATGCTCCGGTCCTCGGAATCCCGCAGAGTAGTAGAGTCAGGGGAGTGCATAATAGAGGTGTTAGACAGCCCTAGAATAGGAGCATCCACCTCGGGGGGCGAAGACCAGCACTTGATCATATCAGCAGGAAAGGGATACTTTCTGTCCCAACTCTTAGGTATACCGGGAAGTCTACTGGGATGTTCCCACTCCTTAAGCACAAGGTTATTGAAATGGGTTTGCTCTGGAAATTCCCAACGCACCTTAGCAGTATGAAAAAGCTCACCCCTTTGCCTGGGTGCCGCAGCAGGGGGAGAGATGGACAGAACCTCGAAAATCTGAACCAGCAGTCTGTCAGTATCATCCGGGGCCCAGGGGTCAGAGCCAGAATCGTCATGACCCCTGGGTCTCTCGTCAGATGACCCTGAATCAGAGAACAGCTCCCCTTCGTCCAAGGGGGTGTAGCCACATAGATGCAAAAACTCATCAGACTCCATAGGGAAAAGAGTGGCATCAGGGGTTAAGTGGCGCTTGTTAGCGGTGGCCTTACGCGCTAAAGTACTAGCAATCAATTTTTCAACACTGGCCAGTCTAGCAGCCACATCAGGTTGAGAATCCCCGCTTGTATGCGATGCAATGGGGGTGAGACTCAAGCTTGGGGGAGTAGGTGAAGTGAGACGAGGTGCAGGCCCAGCCACAGGCGGGGCGGGTTGCAACGTTAGCGCCTGCTGTGCGCAAGGACCACAGACCCGTGCACTGTCACCGCTGATAGGTGAGACCCCACAAGCTACACACAGCCGGGCTTGTCCCGAAGGAACCCCGGTCACATTATCCTGGGATGCCTCCATATGGTGATTAATAGGCACAATAAGCCAGTAGGGATTGACGCTGTAAAGCAACCCTGGATGCCCCAATGACCCGCTAGGGAAGTGGGAGTAATTATACTAGGCCCAACTATCAATTACACCGGGCCAGGAGAAGCCACTGGATTCGCCCGTCTGAAAGACACAATGAGAAGAAGGGACGTCAAAACCATACACAGTAAGGAATGAGCATAAAGCCGCCCGCGGGGGCACTTACTGACCGCGGTAGGTAGAACCGTCACACACGCGCAACCAGACAAAATGGCGCCGAGCGAACCTTGAAGGGCGGGCCAGAGCAGGTCGCGACGCAAGGCGCGCCAAGCCAGGCCCCGCCCCCCCGAAGAGCGCGAAGCCCACACACAAGCAGCCAATGAGAACGCAGAAGCGTCTGAGGTAACGCCGCCGCCAGGCGTGGGACATCCAAATGAAGGAAAAGACGCGCGCGGCGGCAATTGTAATAGTAAAAAAGCCAAATCAGCGCGGGGGCTGACACCACATATACCAGTCAAAACAGACCAAAAGCCAATTGCACAAAACACTGACACACTCACCCACACCCCTCCTTCTTTCTCCCCCGAAGGCTACAGGGAGAATGAGGGAGGATGGCGGCCCTCTGTACAGGACCCACCGCTACACGGGGCAATAATGCGGGAGGGGCATACCATGAAGGTTCACCATCAGCCTATACCACCTACCCTTTGGTGGGGGATTGCGGTGGAGCAGCACTCCTTAAGCACACATGGTGCTGCCTACCTTCACCCGACCAGCGCAGCCCAGGCTGGGAGGTACATCAAACGAGGAACGGGTGGGAATAGTCCAACAGGGCCGCAGGCTAATAGCCCCGTTCAACTGCGAGAGAGTGATAATTTCATGTCTTCGCAGTAAGCACTGCAGAGAAATCTGGGGATTTGTGGGAGGTCCCCGGGTATTTGAGGGGCCGGGAGGAGCCTGTTTTACATGTCTCTGCAGTGCAGCGCCATCTGGCGGAGGATAACCCAAGTGTAAGTAATCTATCTGGAGCAGGACGTACTGTATACTAAGAATATCTTAGCATATAGCTTGATGTCCACATTTATGAGGGAGATCGGCCTGTAGCTGCTACACAATGAGGGGTCCTTCCCTGGCTTTGGGAGAACTGAGATTATCGCTTCTAGGGACTGCCTAGGGAACCCACATTCCGGCCCATTAGAGTTGAAGACCTTGATCAGGAAAGGTACTAACTGCATTCCAAATTGCTTGTAAAATTTAGGGGTGAAGCCATCCGCCCCCCGGCTCTTACCCTGTGGCGTTTCCTTGATTGCCCTAGCAACCTCTTGCTCAGAAAAAGGATCCTCCAGAGCCTCCGCCTCCTTGCCAGTTATTACAGGGAGTGGCGTATTGTGTATAAAGGCTCTAACAGACTCTGGTGGTTCTGCTTCCATCAAGGCGTTGCCATCTTGTCGTAGATTGTATAAGGAGTGATAATAATCCCTAAAGCTATTTACAATTTGGGAGGGGAAATTAATATATTTTAAGTTTTTATTCACTTACTTATTAGTCTTATCCCCACTGGGCTGCAACTCTATCCGGGCCTTTAGGATACGGGCACCTCCATCTTGACTCAGAAGCATCACACTTACTGAGGAGAGTGGAATAAAGTACAGGAGGGCGGGTTATAGCTGTGCTTTGCACAGACAGAGAGGAGCTGGGGTCAGGAAAAGGTCAGCAATCCCAGAATTCAGAGAAGGACAGTCAGAAGGCACTTCCTGTTTGCAGGCTGCCTGATGTTCCAAGAGCGCCATCTTGGATGCTTAAAGGCTCATAACATGCAGTAGATGCAGGTAGGATGATTTTTAATGTGAACAATCTGTATGTACAGGGTGTGGGAAACATATAAGACAGACTCTTATTCAGAGTGAAGAACCGCTTTAACTGAGTTATGAATGGTGAAGGTCATAGGGTAATCAGGAACAAAATAAGGATAGAACCTATCATGTTTAGACTTAGGGGCACATTTCCTATCCTCAATGCCCATAGAAATATAAAACATATGCAGGCATTATGGTAAATCCTCTGGAGGAAAAAGGAATTTCACTAGTAAAAATGAATCAGAACCTGACCAAGGACCCTCCTTGGAAGAGGAGGAAGGGCCCTCATTTCCCTCAGAAAGGGGGGTATCAGAGACCTCTGACTCCTGCCCTCTGGAAAAAGAGGGAATGCCCAACAAACTCCTTATGTCCAGCTGAGTCCTGTGGGGTCCTAAGATTCTTAAAGGAAGAGGAAATCTGATCCTTCAGAACTCTCATCATATCTGTCATTCCGGGCTGGCATTCCTTACTCACGACTTTATTGGTACAAGGCTTGCAAAGAGGCTTCCCGTAGGAATCTAGTAACTTAATTTCACCTATCGGGCATCTCCTACTTTTATCCTTAGACCTGAAGCCAGTTTCAGTCTTGGACACTTAATTAGAGGGCTTGGTCTAAAATACAAAAGAAGGAGCAGTAGGCCGTAAGGATCCTATATAACTTTCCAAACACATAACAATAATTCAAAGTAGCCCTTAAAACTGTAAGAGCGTAAGCGCACACACAAAGGAGGTGGGGATGTTGCTTTGTGCACTATCAGTGTGACTGCCACAAGAGCACCAGATTCGGTGTGGGATACGGGCAAGTTTTTTTTTTCTTGTAACTCCCTACCCTGCCTCAGCATCAGGGGAAGGGAGACAGGGCAGAGAGTCATCGCTACAGTGGACTTCTACTGTACAACGGGGGGGGGGGGGAGGAGATAAGTGAAGACTTTTTGCTGTGTTGTTCTTTGGGTACCCTTATCAGTTGTAGCAAGTTAACGGTGCTCCATCACAAATGCGTTTCGTATATAGCTTCCTCAGTATGAGGGTCCGTTGTTTCTAGTGGTGGCACATATATATATGCGGGTAAGACAATTATATCAAATAGTATAAATCATAACTGGTGAGGTTAATACAGATTGGTTACTTACAGTAATACCATGGGGGGGGTACCCGCATGCCTGTGTTGTTGGGGTGGTTCAAATTCACCCTAAGATATCTGTGTGTTAGTATATATGTTATGTAGAGAGAGTGGGGTAGTGTGGGCCAGTGATGCTTAAAGAGGCTGTGCTCAAAAACTAATAGATGGTGGACCATCCAGGGATCAGCACCCTCAATTGTCCAAAGGTGGAGGAGGGTGGTGCTGCCTGCGAGTGCTTCGCCCTTTAATAGGTGCCTGGTGTGCCCATCTGGCATATGTCCATGTAGCGTGGGGGGGCGTGTCCCGTGTACAGCGTTTGGCAGCGGCACGAGGCCGTCTGGATAGGATGGACGGGTTTTTGACCCTGTCCCTCATCCTATTCTGCCCCTGATTGGTTGGTGGGTCAGGGGCGGAAGTGCGCAAACGTCACACTTCCTTTCAGTTCGGCCTCGCCCGATCCCACGTGTATTTAAGTAGTTGGTGTTGTAATTACTGTGTCTCTATGGTGGTGGCAGGTTTTAAGTGAGGTGATGCAGCCCAGTGCGCGCGAGTTACAGTCCAATGCGTGCGGAAACGGCAAGCGCCTGGAAGTGCTCATATGTCTGCAGTTATGGCGGCGGCCATTTTTGGTGAGGCCGTTGTTGTAATAGATGCCTATGTCTGCATTCGCGGTGGTGGACATTTTTGGTTAGGCCCTTACCCCGCGTATATGTGGTCTTTTTGTTTGCTTCTTTATAGGTTTACTGTTTTGCATATAGATGCTGTGCTGCTTTGGTATTCATATTGGCCATGTTTAGGATAATGTGTGAGTCATAAATTATTGTTAGGTTGGTCGTAAATGTTTTATAAATCTGTTTGGGTTGTACATGTGAGAGTGCTCAGAGGCCTCGCTTACCTTTTCTTCAGGCATTGGGGGTCCCACTCTGTATCTAGAAAATATACAGTGACAATGACTTGTATACACAATTACCATGCACATATTATTATACATGTTGTGGTAAGGTGCAAGGTGCCGTCATTGACGGTAGGTATGTGGCACCAAGGTACCTGGCCTTGGTGCAGTAAAGCGGTATAGTTTCTCCAGCATCAGCTGCTACGGCAGTCTGCTGCTGAAATGTTAGTATAGCCGAAAGGCTAACCCGGGCTTTACTGGGATGGAGTAGAGCAGGGTGAGACTCCATCCCCCTACCCAGGTCCGGGTTTTGCGGGCCACATAAATACCCTGGGGAGTCAGCTGTGCACTGGCTGTGTCTAGAGCTCACGTGTGGAGTGAGACTCTGTGTGTCTGACTGGAAGCTCTTATACAGGCTATTTTATGTGGACCCGAGGTGGATTCGGCTGCAAGTTTGCAAGCTTGGACTAAAACTAAGAAAGGCCGTTGCCTGTCTGATGAAATTCTGTGGCATTTTTCCTGAAAAGGTGATGTAACCCAAACAGGATATTTTATGTTATGGACTTTATGTGTGAATAAACACAGACTTTACTTTGAACTTTTCGCCTCTATACTGCTAACATCCTGCTGTCTACCAGAGCTGATCCTCAAAAATGTCTACGTCCCATATCTCAGCTACATCATTGCTTTTTTCATTTTATTTTTGTACCGTGTGGTTGGGCAAGATACTAATCATTTTCAGCTCATTTATGATGTCTTTGTATGTTGTTGGCATTTAGGTAGAAATGTGTGCAAGATGTGTGTGGGGTACTTCTCCCAGTCATTCACTTGTTTTTTATTTTTCTGTTTTTTTCTGTGTTTCTTCTTCTCTATGTCAATTGTATGGTGTAATGTTGGGTCATCTTGTATTTGTTTTTTTGTTGTGGTGTGTCATAGGGTCATGTATGGGTGGTGTTTTGAGGGGCAAGTTGGGTAGGGAAGGATTGTTGTCAGAGGAAGGGGGAGAAACTGCAGGTTTCGTTAAGTCCTGGTGTTCTTGTTGCCTTTAGTTTAGTGATCCATCTTGTTTCCCTCTGCAGGGTCTGTTTCTGGATGTCTCCCCCTCTCTGGTGGTCATGTAGCCTATCGAGCGCTTGAAAGGTTATTCTTTTCGGGCTAGATGCATGTTTTGTAAGGAAATGTCGTCCTATTGGCGTTGTTATGTTTTTGTTTTTTATGTCCCTTATGTGTTCGGAGATTCTTAGTTTGAATTTTCGGTTGGTTTTCCCCACATAAAAGTTGCTACATGGGCAAGTGAGTAGACACGCAATGTGGGAAGTATTGCAGTTTACGAAATGTTTTATGCTGTGAGGTTGGTTGTTGGGTAGTATAATTGTTTTACCCTGTTTTATGTATTGGCAGACACTGCAGTCCCCACAATTGTTTAGACCTTGGATCTTGCAGCATTTTTCTGTTGTTTTGTCTGAGTAGTGGCTTTTTACAAGTGTGTCTTTTATTGATTTCGGTCTTCTAAAGACCAGCTTCGTATTTTCCGGGACTATGTCCGTGAGGTATGGATCGTGGGTTAGTATGTGCCAATGTTTGTTTATGACCTCTCTTATTGGTGTATGTTGTTTCGTGTAGGTCAGTATGACAGGAAGTATTGGTGCTGTCTATGTTTTCATTTTTTGTTGTGAAAAGAGTAAGGTCTGTCTTTCCCTGTCCTGTGTTCTGTGGCGCGTTTGAGTGTTTTTTATTGTAGCCCCTTAGTATGAGTCTGTCTCTAATCCCTTCCGTGGACTTCTACTGTAACCTTTGTATCCTAAGGTTTTCCCCCGTTTACATGGAATGATTACCGAGTGAGAAATTACTAAAGCAACCACAATTTTGCGATAAGTACTACATTACAATTAAATGAGTGAGCATTGGTTCATCGGTCGCTCATCGTATCGTTTGACCAAATATTTTCATTCATTGCTTGATCGCTGGAATGTGGAAACAGAAGTTGCCCACAAAAAATGTGTTTTGCTAGGAGTATGAGCGACACAAGCGATTACATTAGCGACTGACTGACCAATAATTCTTTGTCACCTGAACGCAGCCGCTCAATTGCAGAAGATTTGTATGGTGACACGCTTGCTAAGCAAACAGTCAATTTATCTGCTCGTGCAAACTCAGCATTAGAAAGAGTTTTGCAATCAGACAATGATTTAGGTAGAATCAATCTCATAGTCTGTGTGTTAGCACAATGAGCAGTTCAATTTCCAAAAGTAATGTTTTAGACCAAAGAAAAAAACAGAATTAGGAACTTGTTTGATAAAAATAGGCCCCTGCTTAAATGAAACACATATAATAAAAATAAACAATGACATACAAGCAACAGAAAACAACCTTTAATGCACACCATAACCCAGATTTTGACCCTCCTGGCAGAGGAGTACATAGGTTTCACAGGGTTCAATAGCAAAAGTCATAGTGGTGCCCCAAGAAGAAAACATATTTTTTATAAGATATATAATAAAAATAATCAATATTAAAATATAAAAAAGAGGATATGACTTTGTATGCCTGTTTGACAGGTGCCAGCAGTTTATTGCCCAGTGCTCTATAGTCAGAGTACTGGGAGAAACATCTGCCAGATATCTATGTTCCTTCCTGTGGAGCCAACATTCATGGTCTCTGTGCTGATGTATAAAGAGGCAGCATGAAGTTTCCAGGGTACCAATCTCTGGGAGCCTACTGATGCTGACATCACCAATTCTGGTCCTTCTGCTTTGGCCATGCCCAGTTGCATGCCTTCCAACAGGGTGGGAAACTTGATAAATTAAGGGGATCAATTGTTAAATTAAGCCAGACCCCCTCATTGAGGGATGGACAAGAACACTATAAACACTTTGAATAGGCAAATTGATTATTTACTGATGCAGATCTGCATGTTAAAGTGGACCAACACCCTCCCGTGATCGGCCCGGGAATCTATAAGATTCCCGGGCCGATCACCTCCCTCCCCGCGGGACATCCGAGATCGGGAGGCGGCGGCGGAGGAGCCGCTTGTCCGCTTCTGTCAAATGCCTTGTCCGTCGGCGCTGGGAGCGATGAGTTTTCCGGGTGATCGGGGGGGGGGGGGGGGGGTTTCACACAGCGGGGCACCCCGATCGGGGGTGCCCCACCGAAGTGGACCAAGACCCAGGATAGTCAAAATCCTGGGTGTTGGTCCACTTTAAACCTCAAAGAGGTTCAAATTAAAATGAGGGAGAGTCCCTTCAATGAGGGAAAGTTGGGAGGTATGCAGTTGGCCTGGGCAGCACCACTCAGTCTACCACTGTCAAGGCCCACCGAAAGATCATGTGCTACAAGATGGAGGAGGCAATTTGCACAAGGCACTCTTTTGCCATGAGTGAGGTAGCAGCTGCCTCCTGGATTGGATTTGGTCCGATTTACCAGGCATCATGATTTGGATTCCTTAGAGATGCCCGGCCAGAATCATTCGGTGTTCCAGATCACCCCGAAGGATGGCCAGGTCTTCAGAGGCGCATTGAGCCCTTGTAGACTGACACCTGCAGAATTTCAGCTCACTGAGATAACCAGGAAGGCTATGGTACATCCAAATAGGAGACCAACTTTGTTGCCTGAAGAGGTGTAAACAGGGCCAGCTCCAGGTTTATGTGGGCCCTTGGGAGGCATGGTCTCAGTGGGCCCCTTTGTGGTGAGTCGCATCACATCACTGAGGAACATCCCAAATCTGGATGCCCCCTAAGCATCATGCTATTTGGACCAAAACTCTAGTTTTGGTCTACGTTGAAGCGCACCAAACCCCTTTAAACCTGACCTGAGAAAAGAAAAAATAACCTCTTGGCTCGCACTCCCGGTCTCCATGTTTCCACCTGCTGCTTGATTGCCTGCAGCCCGCTGGCGCACCTATCACATGGTGTGGAGGCCCCTTCCTCTTTCCCCCGCGGGGACAGCACATGCAGCAGCGGAAACTTATTGCTGCATAGTGTTGTCCCTGCCCGGCAGGAAAAATAAGTTGCACCTCCACCTCGGTCATCGCTGCCACACCGTGACGAGATGTGGGCTGTCCCAGTCCGCACCAATCAAGCACCGTCACACACCCCAAAGTTCAGCCCTGTCAGTGGGCCCCCGGCAGCTGTCCCACCTTGCCGGGTGTAAACACACTGAAAAGGTAAAAATGTTGCTGATTTTCTATTTTATAAAATATATGAATGTAAATCTCTAAAGGGGACAGTGAGCCCCACCCTACAGGTAGAATATGAACAAGACAGCACATCGCCCAACTATCCCTGATTTGGAGGGACTGCCCCTCTTTTGAGTCCACATCCTGTCCCTGGTTGTTCTCATCTGTCCCTCTTTGAGGTGTAACATGCAAGTTTGCATCAATAAATGATTAATTTGCCTATTTAAAGTGTTGTAACTGCCCCCACCTCCTATCCATCCAGGTGAGACTTAATTTAACTATTTTCCCTATTTCCCACCCTGGGAAAGTTGGAAGGCATGAGACAGTGGAGAGGGCCTAGAGCTGGTTTACCTCAGAAGGGAACACAAATCATTGACCAGCAGGCTATCACTGACTCTGAAGCGTAAAGGGACTCCATCATATGAGCAGCCCCGAGCTCACTGATCTCTGCTGATATTTTGGTTCGCACAACACATGGCGAGAGAAGGGGTCGGGAAGAATTCTCAGCCAGGTAGCCGCAATGAAAGGGGCGGGACGAGCCCTTACCGACCCAACGCTTCTGAAGCGAGGGAGGCGGGGCCAGGCTATCGACAGCAGACCGCGACAACACGGCGAGGGTGCGGTCACGTGACTCTCAGCTGGCGTCTGTCAGTGGTTTCGCGCTGAGCGTTGATTGGCTTAAGCTGGGAAGGCGGGAATCGGCGAACGCAGGTATGAGACGCTCAGCCCGTTTCGGGTGTATGAGGACTAGAGGTTTCTAACCAATGTCACTGATTGTGCCTCACCTATTATGTCCTTATTACATTGAGAACATTGGGCGTTTTATTACCCGTATTTTGCGTTCTTCTGTCCAGAGCATGAGAAAAGGAAAGTGATTTGTAAGCGGGTAACACCCCCTCTTTCAGTTACCCTTTTCCCCTAACCCTCTGTCACCTATGTCTTGTATTCTCTATTTCTCACCCACTTCCCGTGTTCTTTTATCAGTCACCCCTCATAAATCAACCTTATTTTTCCCTCTATCCAGGGTCGTATTTGGTGCTCATGCATCCCTAGGCACTTAAAGAGGACCAAAACCCACCCTGAATCTGAGGCTCCAGGGCAGGCATACTTGCTCCCCCTGGGACATCCTGATTAGGGGTGCTTTGTTGTGTGAAACCCAGCAGATTGCCCGAAAAATCACCTTTTGTTCCTGGTCCAATGGTGCATGCTCAAGTGGTGGCTGCATCCCCGCTATCCCTTTAGCAGGGTGAGTGCCCGTGCCATCCCTTTGCGAATGGCCGTTGCGCACATGCTCCCTGTTAAAGGGTAGCCGGGTGCGCTGATTGGACAAACGCATGCACCGTAGGACCGTTAAGAGGTGAATTCGTTCAGGTGACCTTGGGGGTTTCACACAGCAGGGGCATGGACCAAAACCCAGGATAGTCAAAATCCTGGGTTATGTTCCACTTTCAAGTGCTGATGCTAACCTTGAGCAGGGCCAGCTCCACATTTATGTGGGCCCTTGGCGATAAAGTTACATGTATGGTGAATATTGCCAAAGAAAAATAAACTAATAGCAGGAATAGAAGTATAAAATGAATGACAAAAAGAAAGAGAAATAAGGAACATAAGACTAGAAGGAATGACAGGAACATTTAAGCAGAAAAGAAAGAAGGAATCCCAAAAAAGAAAAGAAAATTGAGACAAATAAATATGAAGAACGAAAGCACAAAATGAATGACAAAAACGAAGAAAGCTAATGAATGCATGACAGAAACAAAGAATTAATGGATAGACAGGGAAAAAAACAGGTAGACAGAAGGAATGGGAGAGAAAACTGGAAGGAAAGAAAGAAGGACTGAGGAAAAAAGAGTAAGAAAGAATGACAGAAAAAATATGGAATATAAGGAATGACATAACAGATGGAAGAAACGGAATGAATAGAAAGAAAAAGACTAGAAGAAACATATAGAATAGAACAAAAGAAACAAAGAATAGAAGAACTGACAAAGAAAGAGGCTCTCTCAATGGCCAATTTGCCCTTGGCTAACAGTCCTTAGTCCTGGTTACTGCACAGTCCTGTATAGGGGTTGCTCAGGAAAGATGGAATGAGGTGGGCTCTTTCAATGTGCCATGGCACCTGCCCGGGCGACGTGGTCCACCAATACAAAATAAATGTGTAGAGAGGCGAAGTCTTGAGGGGCAAAATTCAGAGGAGCCTTCACTTGTATTCTAGATTACCGACGCACATGAGTCATATGGTCATATCAATAAAGGGGAGAGGATGAGGCTGCAGATTGCCTTTAACCCGTTGCACCATATACACACGCTGTACCAAGGCATTTTTTTTTACTATAGCGGTAATGTCAGCCACCTCCCCCTTGCAGGTGACCAACCTAGGGACATGCCTAGGTTTGCCTAATGTTAAATACAGCCCTGCCTCTATCACCCCACTTCCTGTATCCGTCACTCATTTCCCGCATATCACCCTCTATCTGTCATCCTCTTCTTGTACCCCTCTATATATAAACCATATTTCTCCCTCTATCACCCCACTTCTCGTATCCTATCCCTCTATCTGTCACCCTCCTCCCATCTAAATAGGAAAAACAAACTGGACATGATTAAATACCCTGCCCCTTCCTCCTGGACCCCAGTGTTTTTCTGTTTCCTCCCAGGAAACAAGCTGGAATCTACATCCCTATAGGAATTCACTCCCCTGGAGCTAGTGTCCAGGCAGGACCCAGGATGCCGTCTGGGCCTGGATCCCACCGTTTTCCCCCTATGGGTTATGTGGAAGTGAGGCTGTCAGTGGAAACATCAACAGCCCCCACCCCTATTCAGGGGGGGGGGGCGGGTAAGTACAGGGCTCACCTTTGGAGCAGGTTGAGCCCTCGCTTTCCGGATTTCCAACCGGTCCGGTATTCTGGATCTGGGGCACTCTCTGGCTCCGGCACAGGATGGATTCAAGCCAGCGTGCGGTTTTCAGGAGGCTGCAGCCCCAGAACAAAATCTCGGCTACGCCTTTCTCAAACGGGGGTGTATGACTCGGACTGGCCCAGGCATATTGGAGGGATTCCCGGCCGTGATAATGGCTGGTATGCGTGTGGGTGATACTTCACTGGATGGGGTAAGTCACCAGGGCCCCCCCCCAAGTTTCCTCAGCCGGAATCCCAGTCACTCCTTACTCCTGACCTGAGACTAGGGGGCAGCCAGGGAAGGCTGATATCTTCGGAAGAGGAGGTAAGTGCCTCTTTGGACGAGCTTGTCCATTCATCAAGCACAGGGAGAGGACCAGAGGCATCGGCCTCCGGGCCCCCTTCCCACCCTAGTAGCTTTAATTTTTCTCTTGAGGAGACACCTGAGTAGATTAGAGGCATTATATCCTCCCTTAAGTTTGAATTGGAAGATAAGCCCCTCTCCATTCAGAATTCCCTCTACCAGGGTTTGTTGGAAAGAAAGATCGCTGTTTTCTGATCCACCAGTCTCTAAAGGACATCATTGCTCGGGAATGGAGGAATAGGGAGACCTGTTTCTTCCTTATCTCAAGCGAAGTTTCCCTTTTGAGGAATGAGAGAGCGAGGTTTGGATTAAGTGTTCTAAGGATGATCCTTTGGCTCAGGTCTCTCGGAAAAATTATCTCTCCTTCGAGGACATTAGTTCCCTTAGAGATCCTCTAGATAAAAGGTCAGATATTCTAAGTATGTCACACACCCCGCTTCAAAACATTAATTCTTACACTTGGGTTACTCCACCAGCAGGTGGCGACGTTGCAGAGAAGTCCTGAAAAATGAGCCCCTCCTGGTCTATACATACCTGGGACCTCCCACTTCCCCAGTGTTCTTCTCTGCAAGATGGCGACAAGACAGAAGAAAGAAGTCTCCTGCTTGCAGGTAGCCGGGGTAACACCCCGGCCCCCCCCATGGTCTATTTCTGCCCGCCGGTCTGGGGTGCTCGTTTGGCGAGGATCGCCGGTTTGGCCAGCTGAGCCGCCATGGTTTTGTCTGTGCGGGTTCGGTTTTGAGACCTGTTCGTGCTTCGGCACATTTGTTGTTGGCGGTTAGATCCATTGTCTGGGATTTATGTGCGGATCTTGATTCTGCTTGTGTTGAATTTCTTGCCCTCAAGCGTTGCGAGTCCTTCGTTTCGTTTTCCCTGGCCGCTCAGGAGACGCTATGTTGATGTGTGGCAGGGCTACGGCTCTGTTGGTAGCTATCCGGCGGTCGGTGTGGTTGCGGCAATGGACTGCTGGTTTTAATTCCAAAAGGTCGCTTACGGCTCTTCCCTTTTTGGGTTTGCGCCTGTTTGGTGAGAGATTGGATTTGGCCCCCAGGGGTGCTAGCTGGAACAGGGGTAGTGGCCGTGGCTGTCTCCCGTTCATGCCTGGGGCGCCAAATCCAAACCAGGTGCAAAGCCAGCTCAGCAAGCTGGAGTTTGAGTCCCGTCCTCCTTCTGAAATTTTTTTCTGGATATGGCAGTCATCTGCTCGGTCCCTCCTTCGGAGGTGGGCCGCGGGTATTATTCCAATCTTTTCACTGTGCCCAAGTTGGACGGGTTGGTTCGTCCCATCCTGGATCTGATGTTCCTCAATGTGTTTATTCTTCCCCGGAGGTTTCGCTTGGAACCTCTACGTTCATAGACATCAAGGATGCCTATTTTCATATTCATGTTTTCCGGCTCACCATAGGTTTCTTCGTTTCGTGGTGGAAGATCGGCATTTTCAAATTGTGGCTCTTCCGTTCGGCCTTCCCTCGGCTCCAAGAGTGTCCACTTTAGAGAGGTTTGACTGGGTGATCAACTATCCCAAGTCCTCTCTCGTTCCGGCCAGGGTGGTGCCCTTTTTTTGGGCATGACCTTGGTTTACTGTCAACACAGAGTTGTTCGGTCTCTGGCCAAAGTTCTATTGGTTCAGGGATTGGCGCAGCTTCTTCTTTCCACTCCTTGCCCGTCTATCCGGTTAGGGATGAGACTGGTGGGGTTGATGGTAGCTTACTTTGAGGCAGTTCCCTTTGTTCCTTTTCATACGAGGACGCTTCCGTTTCTTCTGTCGGCGTCTTGGGACCGCGGTCGTTGGATCGGTCTTTCCGGATTTCTTCCCGGGTTCGGCAGTTTTTCCTGTGGTGGATGGTCTCGGACATTCTCTTGAGGGGCAGGTTTTTTTTTCTGTGGCCTCTTTGGGAAACTGTCACCACGGACGCCAGTTTGTCGGGATGGGGAGTTTTCTGGAAGGACGTTTGGTTCTGGGGGAGGTGGGGTCCTCTGGAGGCCCACTTGCCCATCAACGTTCTGGAGTTGAGAGCCATCAGTTTGGTTCTGTCTCACTTGACGCAGCATTTACAGGGTTTGCCGTTTTTTTCTGTTTCGGTTGGTCGATCGGTCGGCGGTTGCTTACATTCGATCGTCTGGGAGGGACTCGCAGTCTGCGTGTCCTCAGAGAGGTGTCTCTGATTCTAGCCTGGGCGGGGACTCATGTTCCTTGCATCTCGGCAGTGTACATTTCAGGATTGGAATATACGGAGACGGACTTCCTGAGCAGGGGCTCTTTCCGCCGGGGGGAATGGTTTTTCCACCTTCAGGTTTTTCGGGCGTTTTGTCTCTGGTGGGGGACGCTGGAGGTGGATCTGTTTGCCTCTCGTCACAATTGCAAGCTTCCGACATTCGTGTCGCTCTCTCAGGATCCTCTGGCGGTGGATGCCATGTCCCTGAGCTGGGGGGACCTGGGGTTCTTTATCGGTTTCCTCCGATCCCCATGCTAGGCAAGGTGTTGCGAAAGCTGGCCCTGGACGGGGTTCAAGCCATTCTCATGGCTCCAAGGTGGCCAAGGAGGGTGTGGTTCGCAGACTTTGTTTGTCTGGCGGTTGATCAGTACGATCTGCTTCTTTGGCTGGATCTTATCACACAGTGTCAACTGCGTTACCCCAACGCTGGCTTTGACGGCCTGGCTGCTGAAACCTCCATCTTTGGGGAGGAAGGTCTTCGGATCTGTTATTCAGACTCTTATTAGTGCCAGGAAGAGGTCCTCTTCTACCATCTATTATAGGACTTGGAGATCTTATATTGATTGTAGTGAGGCTAGATCTTTGCCCTGTCGGGTCTTTTCTGTTTTCAGGATTTTGGAATTTCTTCAAAGGGGCTGGACTCTGGTCTTCAGCTGAGTATCTTAAAGGGGCAGGTTGCTGCCTTGTCTGTCTGTTTTTCAAAGTCCTTTGCGTTTCCTCCTTTTGGTCAAGACTTTCTTCCAGGGGGTCTCGCATTGTGGCCTCCTAGGAGGCCTTTTCTCCCTGTTTGGGATTTGAATTTGGTTATCTCTGCTCTTCAGGCTCCTCCTTTGAGCCTTTGCAGGTTATTGCTCTTTCTACTCTGACTCAGAAGGTTGCCTTTTTGGTGGCCGTCGCTTCGGTTCGGCGCGTTTCGGAGTTGGCAGCCTTGTCGGTTCTGGCTACTCACTTTGAGAGACATCAGGACAAAGTGGTTTTCCGCTTCAGACCGGACCTTTTTCCTTAGGTGGTCTCTGTTTTTCATCTTAACCAGGACATTGTTCTTCCTTCCTTTGTGTCCTAAGCCTAGGAATGACAAGGAGAGGGTTTGCACTGTTTGGATGTGGTGCGCTGTGTGAAGTACTGTTTGTTTACTACATCTCCTTTTCGTAAGACTGATGCCTTTTTCGTGGTGCCCTGTTGGGCCTAGGAAAGGTTTGGCTCCCGCTAAGTCTTCCATTAGCAAATGGTTTCGTCAGGCGGTTGTTGGGGCCTACTCTGCCAAGGGGAAGGTTCCTCCTTTTCGTATCACTGCTCATTCTACTCGTGCTGTTGGGCCTTTCAGCACCAGGTTTCTGTTGAACAAGTTTGTAAGGCTGCTACTTGGTCTTCTGTTCACACCTTTTCCAAGTTTTTACAAGGTTTATGTGCGGGCTTCAGCAGATGCTGTGTTTGGCCGCAAGGTTCTGCAAGCTGCAGTGGTTTGAGTTTTGCATTATGGCCTTGTTGGATACCCGCCCTTTGTGGACACTGCTTTTGGATGTCCCAAGTGTAAGCATTAATGTTTTGAAGCGGGGTGTGTGACATACTTAGAATAATACCATTTTGTGAATACTCACCTGTAAAATGGATATTATAAGTATGTCACACACCCCGCTTCACCCGCCCTTTTTGGTATCCTGGATTCTTTATAGGGTGAAGCTTTGTTTACAGTTTTGAGGGTTGCCAATGTTTTTTTTCCTGGTACCTTGTCTTTACTGCTGTTTGAATACTGGGGAATAAGTGGGAGGTCCCAGGTATGTATAGACCAGGAGGGGCTCGTTTTTCAGGACTTCTCTGCAACGTCGCCACCTGCTGGTGGAGTAACCCAAGTGTAAGAATTAATGTTTTGAAGCGGGGTGTGTGACATACTTATAATATCCATTTTACAGGTGAGTATTCACAAAATGGTATTTTTCTGATCAAACAGGCATGGGATACTGATTCCTTTCAGTTTAGACTCCTGCTTGCTACAGATTGCTTGAGTAGAGTTCTGGAACTCTGGGTAGGCAAGGTCAGGAGTGGGATAACCAATGATGCCCCGAGGGAAAAGATATTGATGCCCTTCTCTTTATTTCCAGGGGGGGGGGGGGGCAGTCGTCAGAATCATACCTGTGTAGGATACTATTGAGGGTATGTTTTGTTCGAGTCAGAACTCGAAAGGTTCTAACCCGTTCTCTGAGGTGGGGAAGCTGTTTTCTGAGTAAATACCCTCCCCCCACCTTGTACCGAATCTAAGAAGCCTAGAATTACTCAGCGGGATTTCTGAAGCTCAGATTTCCAGAACTCTTGGCTGAAGGCCAAGGGAGGTTTGTTGTTTAAACCGACTAGACAGCCTACGTATCAGTCCTGATGGAGGGCCAGTTGGGGCAAGACTTCTGTTTTTTCTTCTGGCCTGGCAGAAGATCTCTCAGAACTCCTTCATTTTCAGACAATTCAGGACGAGCTCCGCCAAAGGCTCCAAGGCTACAGGATCATTTTGCAGTAGCTCCCAGTTCCAAGTTCCATAAATCCTGTGAAAGCACATGTCCTGCCTTTACTGATTACACAACTAAAGGATATGGCAGTTATAGAGGAGGTTCTGTGGCACCTGAAACAGGTTTTTACTCCCACATGTTTTTGGTCCAGAAATCGTCTGGAAAGTTTCGGTTTATTCTGACCCTAAAACAGTTACATTTGGGGATCAGATACATTTTTACAAACATATCCTGTTTCAGGCTGGCCTCTATAGATCTCCAGGGTGCATGTTTGCATGTTCGTAATCAGGGCTGTGGAGTCGGGGTCGAGGAGTCGGAGGAAATTTTGGGTACCTGGAGTCGGAGTCGGCAAACAATGCACCGACTCCGACTCCTACAAAGTTTTGATTTAGCAAGTTTAACCCTTTAAACGCCAGCCACGTAAAATTTACGTGGCTGCCTCTCCTGCAGTTAACTGCCAGCCACGTAAATTTTACGTGCCTGACTTTCCCCACTAATAGTAAAAAAAGTTTTTAAAAAAGGCACTTACCTGACCCCTCGTTTGATTCAGCCGGGTCTCCTCTTCAAAATGGTGGTCTCCGATCGTTCACCGGACCTCCTCTGGCTGCAGGGGAGGGCCCGGAATAGGGTGCCCCCCCCCCCCCATTTCAGCTGCCTCCGGCTTTTCCTGTAAAATAAAAAAAAAAAAAATGACATTTACTTACCTCTGTGTGCGCTGGCTCCCGCCGACCCTCCTCTTCACCTGGGGGGCCTCCGATCCCCCCCCAGGTCATTCCGATCTTCAGGAGAGAGCCTGGAAGGCTCTCTCCCCTCTCCTGTTCCGATGGCGGCCGCCATCTTGACGCTAAGCCCCGCCCCTTTTGGGGGCGGGGCTAATGACGTCAGTCCGTGCCGTCGTCCCCGCTAAGCCCCGCCCCTTTGGGCGTCATTCCCAGTCCCGATCACCGGCTACAGCTCTGTTAGCTGTCAGATGCCGGTGATCGGTGCCCTGGAAGGAGGTGACGGGAGATCCTCTGATCTCCTGTCTCCTCCTTCTCTGGATGCCGATCACCGGCATCTGACAGCAGATCAGCGAGGGACACAGGAGCTGACGATCGAAGGTGAGTAAAGAGTAAATTTTTTTTTTTTTTAATAAATAAAAATTTTGTGTCAGTGTTTTTTTTTTTTCTGTTAACCCTTTGTGTCCATGAGACCCCTGTACCAGTTCACAAGGCTGGGGTCTGGCAAGTCACCTGCCCTAGCCGGTGACTTGCCATTAACCCCTGGCCCCCCAATTACCTGCCTCCCCAAAGCCCAGGGGGGGGCAGAAGAGCCCGGGCCCACATAGACTATGTGGGCTCGTAGGCTGCAGGGTGGGGGGGGCCACAAAAGCTGGCCCCCCCACTCTGTGCCTACAAGCCCCCATAGCTGGTCCCGGGCTGGTTATGACGGGTAGGGGGGACCCTACGTCATTTTTTTTTTTAATTTTAAGGGTTAGGGTTAGGGTTAGCCTAACCCTAACCCTAACCCTTAAAATTAAAAAAAAAAAGAGGTCCCCCACCCTGTGAGGGGGGACCCTATGTCATTTTTTTTTTTAATTTTAAGGGTTAGGGTTAGGCTAACCCTAACCCTTAAAATTCCAAAAAAAAAATGAGGGTCCCTACGTGATTTTAAAAAAAATGTTTAACGGTTAGGGTTAGCCTAACCCTAACCCTTAAAATTCCCCCCAAAAATGGGGTCCCCCCCCTACTTTTTTTTTTTTTTTTTTTTTAAGTGGACCAACACCCAGGCTGATCGGCCCGGATCAGATCCCTCCCTGCGGGGCATCCGAAATCGGGATGCCCCACTGTGTGAAACCCCCAGGACGCCCCAATCGCCTTACCTTATCCCTGTTCCAACGGTGCATGCGCGGGCCGCATCTCGCGCTTCTCTCTATCAGGGCGCGCACACGTTCCGGTCGTTTGTGAATCGCCGATGCGGGCACGCTCCCTGTTAGAGGGAAGCGCGAGATGCGGCTGCCAGCGCGCTCAGAGCCGCTGTGGTTGTCCGTCCCTTGTCCTTGCATACCACAGCGGCTCTGAGCGCTCTGATTGGACGAGCGCTCGCGCATGCGCCGTAGGAGCGGGCTGAGGTGAGTTTTTTATACCTTTCTCGGGGGTTTTACGCAGCGGGGCACCCCCGCGGAAGTGGATCAAAACCCAGGATAGTGAAAATCCTGGGTGTTGGTCCACTTTACGGGTTAGGGTTAGGCTAACCCTAACCCTTAGAATTCCCCCCAAAAATGGGGTCCCCCCACCCCCTGGGATTAAAAAGAAAAAATTTAAAAAAATTAAAATTTTAAAGAATTAAAATTAAAAAGAAAATGACATAGGGACCCCCTCCCAGGGGGGCCCACTATTTTTTTTAATTTTTGGGGTTAGGCTTAGCCAAAAATTCTCAAAAAAATTTGGGGTCCCCCCCCCCGGGAGGGGGTCCCTATGTAATTTTAAATTAACCCCTTATGTTTATAGTGTGGATAGTAGTATTTTATTTGTAAATGTTATAAAATGCTCTTTTCAGTTTGGGGGGTCTCCTGGGCAAGAATGAGGGGCTATTGATACATATGTGGTACCGTTGTAATCGGGAGAAATGGGGCTATCACATGCAATATGGTTTTTATTACTAAAAAATGTTTTATTTAAAATAAAGGAGACAATTGTATATATATATATATATATATATATATATATATATATATAATTTTATTTATTTTTTTGTTTTTTTTTACGCAAAAATATTTAAAAAACAGTAGAAAAATTACAAACAAGACATTTAATGTTAAAGCCTAAATTCTGCTGCAAAAAAATATATATATATTTTCCAAGAAATTCCGACAAAAATCACGGTTAAACATGCCGCAAAATGGGGAAAAATGACCAACTGAGGGCGACAAAAGTTCAAGTAGGCTGGCAATTAAAAGGGTTAATAGTACCTATGCATGTTGGGTATTGTTCTGCTCGGGGGACCTTGCGCTTTCAGATTTAGCTTGTTTTTTCTTATTTGCATATTGATATTTTAGGAAAAGGTGTTTTTTATTCTGCTTTTTTATAATTTTTTTTGTGAAACCCTGTGCAACCTAAGAATTCTTCAAGGGATTACTTCCAGAAAGATGAGCCCACGACAACAAGCTGGGTACGCTTAGAAAGCTTAAAATGTGTACTTTCAGGGAATATATGATTTATGGGGGATATTCCAAATGTAAAGGGTTGTTTTGGTAGAAAAAGCACAAGGTGCGCACTTTGTATGCAGAGCTGAAATTTTGAAGTAAAATTACCGTTACGCACATGCTTTACTTTGGTGTGTTTGGCAACTCTTCCCTTGACAGTAGCTATGCATGCTGGGTATTGTTCTGTTCGGGGCATGTTGCTTTTTCAGATTTTCAGTTTTTTTCTTGTTTGCATATAGGTTTTTTTTAGGAAAATGTGGTTTTGATTCTGCTTTTTTATACTTTTTTAGAGAAACCCTGTGCAACCAAAGAATATATTGAGGGATTACTTCCAGAAAACTGCACCCATGTCAACAAGCCTGGTACGCCTAGAAAGCCTAAGGTGTGTACTTCCAGAGAATATATAGTTTGTTGGGGGTATTTCAAATGTAAAGGGTTGTTTTTCTTGAAAAACTGCAAGGTGCGCTTAGCACGTAGCATAGTTGTATTTTATCTGAAAATCTCCTAAAGAGTTGTTTCAGTTTGGGGGAGTCTCCTGGGCAGGAAAGGGTGTCTACCTATACATATGTGGTATCACTGTAACCGGGAGAAATTGGGGTTTCACGTGCAATAAGATTTTATTGACAAACTTACATTTTTTATTACAAAAAACACTACAAATTGTAAAAAATTGTTTTTTGGGTTTTTTTTTGCACATATTTCATCCAAAAATATTGAGAATACACCTAAAAAATGACAAACAAGACTTTTCATGTTAAAGCTTAGACTCTGCTGAAAAAAAAATATATCACTTTTCTGGGAAATCCCTGGAAATCCCTTCAAAAATCACAGTTGAACAAGGGGAGCGCAAAATAGTGCAAAATGGTCTGGCAACAAAGGGTGACAAAATCTCAAGGTAGTCTGGCGGTTAAAGGGTTAAATGTCCCAATTCACAAAAAGTTATAATTAATGACTTCTCTATTGTAAGAATAAAGACCAATGCATGCAGTGCCTCACGTAACCGCAAAACGAACAATTTAAGTGACCGTGAAGAAGCATGCTTTTCATGTGCTTTACTATATGGCACGCAACGCACAATTAGAAGCGGCAATACTTATACTTTGCATAGTGTTGTGTTCTGCTGTTACAGGGAACCCATGGGTAACCTAGCCTCTCGCTGATAAGGGATTAAGTAAATATGTTTTTTGCAGGACTAGAGACACTTGTATAAGTGAAGGGAATGGAGGATCAATAGTTCAAGACTGAAGCTGTACCATTGGAAAAACTGCTGTCATTCTGCAAAAGGCTATAAAAACTTGTAAACTTCGATTGTTAGCTTAAACTTAAAACATGACTATGGGATTCTACTAGGGAAATCATGTTTTATAATAAAGGCCCCTTTCTGGATCCTCCCACTGCCCTATCTTCAGCAGAAGATCAGCACACAGAAAGGAGAAGGCAGCTTCTGCCCAACTACCTCTCTGTGCTAGAAGTAATGACATGTATGTTGCCTTTCTTCCCTTCAAGGAATGTATAAAATACATTCACATATTAATACAGAGGAGTCGGAGTCAGGGATTCGGAGTCGGAAGTACAAAAACTGAGGAGTCGGAACATTTATCTACCGACTCCACAGCCCTGTTCCTAATTTTACGTCCCGCCGAAGGTTTCTGAGGTTTGTGGTAATGATAGGTGGTGTAACCTATCATTGTCAACTAATAGCAATGCCCTTTGGTCTTTCGCCTTCGCCTCGGATCTTTACCAAGATTCTTGCGGAGGCAATGGCGTATCTGAGATTAAATCAGATTGGCACGTGATATACCTGGACAATCTTCTCCTTTCCCCATCCAAGGAGGGGTTGGAGAGCAATGTGAGGGTAACATTGTCCCTTGGGGTGGATCATAAACAGGGAAAAGTCGAGTCTGTCTCCTCAGACTTCTTGCATTTACCTGGGGTATCAGATCGACAGCTCCCTAGAGAGAACCTTCCTTCCGCAAACCAGGATAGAAAGGATTGTCTCCTTGTGCTCTTGCATTCAGGATCATCCCAGAATCTCTCTATTGTAGATTCTGGTTCTGTTGGGGCTTATGTCTTCAGCCCTCCCAGTGGTCATTTGGGTCCAGCTACAACAGCTGGAACAGCGATCCAAAAACGTTGGACTCTCTGGTTACACTTCCAGATCAGGTTTGTCAGTCCCTTCAGTGGTGGTCGGATCAGGTGGACCCGATCTGTATCATGGTGGATGTAAGTGCGCGGGGTTGGGGGGCCCATAGCCTTCACAGCCAGGTTCAGGGAAAATGGTCCAGCACCATGACCCAAAACTCTTCAAACTTCCGGGAGCTAAAGGCAGTTCAGTTAGCCCCAAACCATTTCAAGCACATAAAAAGGAATCAAGTACTTAATGTCTCAGACAATGCCACGGTCGTGGCTTATCTCACCCATCAGGGGGGCACCAGATTAATCGAGTTGATGTCCCTCTCCAAGACAATTATGTACCAAGATGGCAAGATCAAGGGGGAACTAAATCTTCTGGTGGACCTCCTCGAGTTCAGCTCAGACAGAGTGTGAGTTAAGCCAGAGTGTCTTCATGCAACTGGTAGACCTCTCGGGCTCCCCTGAATTGGATCGCTAAGGAAGATTAGGTTAGACCAGGCAACAGTGATCCTGACTGCCTCCTGGTGACCCAGGAGACTGTGGTTCTCTCTGCTATGGCAGATGTCAGTAGGATCTCCTGTAACACTTCCTCCAACCCCAGATCTGCTACATCAAGGACCAATGTTACGCCCTCAGGTTCAGAGCCTCCATTTGACAGCATGGATCATGATTAAGGCCTGCTAAAGAGTAAGGGGCTTTCCAGGTGGGTCATTAAGACCATTCTCTAGAGCAGGAAGATGATTACCTTCAAGATCTATGGTAAGATCTAGAAAAAGTTTTATAACCTGATTCATTCAGGTATGGCGTCTGTTTTGGTGTTTTTACAGGAGGGGGTGGATCTAGCCACCAGTACCTTAAAGGTTCAGGTGGCAGCACAATCTGTATTCTTAAACCAAAGGTTTAGACACGAGGATCTAATCGAAAGATTGTTTTGTTTTTATGTCTAGAGGAAGACCAGTGAATCCCAAGGCCTCTGGGACCTTTCCATCGTTCTGAACAGTGTTACGCTGCCACATTTTGGGTCGATGAAAGAGACAGCAATTACGTTTCTGACTCTCAAATTGGCTTTTATATTAGCCATTACTTTGACCAGACGAATTAGTGATATGCAAGCCTTGTCCATCAAGGAATCGTAGCTTAAGATTTTTCACATCATCTTACCATCAGACCTGACCCCCTTTACCTGCCAAAGATTGCTTCAGAGTTTCACAGGTCCTAGGAGGTCTACCTACCAGGTCTCAGACCAGAGGACCAGCAGGGGATGCATCTGTTGGATGCCAGAACCATTCTATTGACATACTTGGATCGCACCTCAGGGTAGAGGAGATCCGACCATTTGTTGCTTTCGTTTGCAGGGAAAATGAAAGGATTGCAAGCCTCCAAAGCCTCAGAGAAGCTATTCAGTTTGCTTATGAACGTTCGGGGGACAGGCCCCAAAATCCCTGCAGGCACACTCTACCAGAGTGGTTTCTTCTTCCTAGGTGAGTTGGTCAGAAGTCTCTCTGGAGAAGATTTGCAGAGCAGCAACTTGGGCTTTTTGATGCACTACAGAGTGAATCTTCTGACAGGAAACAAGAATTTGGTAGGAAGATTCTACAAGTTATTTCCCCTCCCTGAGGTAGGACGGTATTTAGTATTTTAATGGCATTTCCTTTAGTCCTCCAGGATGGCATCCTACATCCCGCCTAGGTTAAGTATTTTTGATATTCTGGTTTAGACATGTTTCTTCTGGGATTCCTCAGTTAAAACACGGAGGTCCAGGAGGAAGGGGGCAAGGTAATTAACCATTTCCGGTTTGTTCTGGTCTTCTTGTACCCCTCCATATTTCTCTATCACCCCCTTATCATATCCACCAGTTTGTGTATTGTGTCCCTCTGTCACCCTCTTTCTTTATCCCACCCTCTGTCACCCTCTTCTTGTAATAAAACCACATAAATTCCAACAACTGGTTAATTGCTGGGCTGGCCAATGAACATACTGACTAAATTAGCCTAGAAAAATCACTTTTAATAGTAGAAAATTAGCACAAAAAATGCATATGGCTTGACAAGACAAAGTAGCACACACTTATTAAAAACGCAATTGCGCAAAACACATATACAGATAAATGGGGGCCCCTGCCAGGCCGACCTGGACTCCACACTCTCACCAACAAACACTCAGCTCACACCAAAAAGTTGCTGGCCAGCATATAGTACAGGGACAAAAAATCTATCCACAATGGGAGCAAGCAGCTTGGCATATCACAAAGTATAGGCTCCAGGAAGCCAGACCTACGATGCTGTTCACTCAGTACATATGGCACCTCTTTAGAATAGAGCACGATGCTAATTGGGTACAGGCTCCAAACTTGGAGCACTTAAGAGACACTCTTGTGATACTGTCCAGCATGTACAAGTGATATATATGTTTTTGTGGCAGAGTAATATACTGATTTGGTGGAGGCTCAGAGCATGGAGCACTTTAAAGGCAATCTTATTCTCACGGGTTCATGTTTGCCATATTGCTTGAAAGCGCCATAGTCCTATCACATAGAGTTCATGCCTGCATGGGGGCCAGGTATTATCTGCCAAACATCAATGCAGGATGCTTGTATCAAGCCACTCAAACACAGGTATACTTGCGCTCTCTGTAAGGGCCGGATGCTCCACGGACCAATTCAGGTGTTCAAAGCACATCCCCGTCATACCTCCATCATAGGCATCTCAGACCGTCAATGTGTCATACGGCGTTGCCGCTCACCAATCATAATCCTTCCTGCCAAAGATATATCCAAGCTGAAAGCTACTTGTAAACGCGGCCATGCTGTAAGCGAGCGCGCATGGTGGGCGTGGTCAGGGGCCCCGACCGACAGCTGTTTCGCTCCTGCTCGGGAGCTTCGTCAGGGTGGGAGGGGCTAGCTCTGTTGAGTCGTCTTTATAGGCGGCTTTCCGTGAAAGAAGGACCAATCATTTCCCTGCGCGCGCAGCTGCGCAGTGTTCAAACAGAGACATTTGCTTCTCGTAGCTCACATTCCAGATTGCCACACATAGCTCTGCATTGATTCCTTTTGGCTGCACCTGCGTGGTCAGATTGTATACACCGGCCGCAGCTTGCGCATGCGCAGTAGATTTCGCCTCACCGCCCGCAGCTTACACACTATGTTTAACTCTTTCAGTGTTAGCCAGCAGGCAGAGGTGTCCACAGATTCACTTGTTAGTGTCCACGGTACAACACCGCTTGCAACTCATATGCCAGCTTAGTGTCCTCCCTCATTTATTAGAAGTATATACAATTCTATTGGGTCATTGGTGTTCTCATTTACACAACATCACACACCCAGCAGCCAACATGGACAGCTTAAACCGGACCTTCACCATGATTTAATGAAAAGCCCAAACTCTTAAAAAACAATTCCTCAGCATCTAAAATTAATATATTTTACATGTTTAGTCACTAATTTATTATACTTTCCCCCACTGGGCTGCAACTCTGTTCGGGAATTTAGGATACGGGCGCCGCCATCTTGACTCAGAAGCATCACACTTACTGAGGAGAGGAGAGTGGGATAAGGTACATGGGGGCGGGTTATAGCTGTGCTTTGCTCAGACAGAGCAGAGCTGGGGTCAGGGAAAGGTCAGCAGTCCCAGAATGCAGAGCAGCACAGTCACTTCCTGTTTGCAGGCACTTCCTGTTTGCAGGCTGCCTGCAAAAATGGCAGCTTCCATAAGCCGCCATCTTGGATGTTTAAAGGCTTATAAAATGCAGTAGATGCAGGTAGGATGATTTTTAATGTGAGCAATCTGTATGTACAGGGTGTGGGAAACATATAAGATAGACTCTTATTTAGAGTGAAGGTCCGCTTTAAGCTAGGAATGCATAAAGAGGGGAGCACAAAGCGGATGATAACTCATCCTGTCCTGGGACCGCATATCCATATGACACCATGCCCCAATCCTTCATCCCTTAGATGGATGGCTAGCTTAAGCTGTCCATGTTGGCTGCTGGGTGTGTGATGTTGTGTAAATGAGAACACCAATGACCCAATAGAATTGTATATACTTCTAATAAATGAGGGAGGACACTAAGCTGGCATATGAGTTGCAAGCGGTGTTGTACCGTGGACACTAACAAGTGAATCTGTGGACACCTCTGCCTGCTGGCTAACACTGAAAGAGTTAAACATAGTGTGTAAGCTGCGGGCGGTGAGGCGAAATCTACTGCGCATGCGCAAGCTGCGGCCGGTGTATACAATCTGACCACGCAGGCGCAGCCAAAAGGAATCAATGCAGAGCTATGTGTGGCAATCTGGAATGTGAGCTACGAGAAGCAAATGTCTCTGTTTGAACACTGCGCAGCTGCGCGCGCAGGGAAATGATTGGTCCTTCTTTCACGGAAAGCCGCCTATAAAGACGACTCAACAAAGCTAGCCCCTCCCACCCTGACGAAGCTCCCGAGCAGGAGCGAAACAGCTGTCGGTCGGGGCCCCTGACCACGCCCACCATGCGCGCTCGCTTACAGCATGGCCGCGTTTACAAGTAGCTTTCAGCTTGGATATATCTTTGGCAGGAAGGATTATGATTGGTGAGCGGCAACGCCGTATGACACATTGACGGTCTGAGATGCCTATGATGGAGGTATGACGGGGATGTGCTTTGAACACCTGAATTGGTCCGTGGAGCATCCGGCCCTTACAGAGAGCGCAAGTATACCTGTGTTTGAGTGGCTTGATACAAGCATCCTGCATTGATGTTTGGCAGATAATACCTGGCCCCCATGCAGGCATGAACTCTATGTGATAGGACTATGGCGCTTTCAAGCAATATGGCAAACATGAACCCGTGAGAATAAGATTGCCTTTAAAGTGCTCCATGCTCTGAGCCTCCACCAAATCAGTATATTACTCTGCCACAAAAATACCATTTTGTGAATACTCACCTTGTAAAATGGGTATTATGAGTATGTCACACACCCCGCTTCAAGAATCCATAACATGTGGGTAATATCGTCCTGAAGAGGGCGTTCCTGCAGAGATGATAGCAAAAGAAAGCCCCTCCCTGATCCATAAATACCTGGGACCTCCCACTCACTACCCAGTATACAGAAAGCAGTAAGGTAAGGGACCAGGAAGAGGCAAATATAAACAACAACCACGCAAAGTTCGCAATAAAGAGGATCCTGAATACAAAAGGGCGGGTTGAAGCGGGGTGTGTGACATACTCATAATACCCATTTTACAAGGTGAGTATTCACAAAATGGTATTATTCTTAGTATGTCACACACCCCGCTTCAAGAATCCATAACATGTGGGACATCCAACAGCAGTGTCCATAACAAGGGCGGGGATCCAAAACTAGGCAACAATGCACAACCTTAAACCACAACAGCTTGCAAAACTTTGCGGCCAAAAACAGCATCCGCTGATGCCCTAACATCAACCTTGTAAAACTTGGAAAAGGTGTGAACCGAAGACCAGGTAGCGGCCTTACAAACTTGTTCAACAGAAGCCTGGTGCTGAAAGGCCCAGGACGCACCAACTGCACGAGTAGAATGAGCAGTAACACGAAAAGGGGGACTCCTCCCCTTGGCAGAATAGGCCCCAATGATGGCCTGACGAATCCATTTACTAATGGAAGATTTGGCAGGAGCCAAACCTTTCCTAGGCCCGCAGGGCACCACAAAGAAAGCATCAGTCTTACGAAAGGAAGACGTAACCTCCAGATAATGTTCCACAACACGAACTACATCCAAGGAATGCAATGCCCTTTCCTTGTCGTCGCTGGGATTTGGGCATAGAGAGGGCAAAACAATGTCCTGATTCAGATGAAATTCCGAGACCACTTTAGGAAGAAAATCCTGCTTGAAACGAAAGACAACCTTGTCCTGATGTTTCTCGAAGTACGGAGCTGTAATGGATAAAGCTGCCAACTCAGAAACACGCCTAACCGGAGTGATAGCCACCAAAAAGGCCACCTTTTGGGTAAGAGAAGACAAAGCTATCTCATTCAAGGGCTCAAACGGAGGGCCCTGGAGAGCAGAAAGAACCAGGTTCAAATCCCAAACTGGAACAAAAGGCTTCCTAGGAGGCCGAACATGTGTAACACCTTGGAAAAAGGTCTTGACTAAGGGATGAAGTGCAAAAGACCTTTGGAAGAACACCGCCAGGGCAGAAACCTGCCCTTTCAATGTACTAAGCTGGAGCCCCAGATCTAGACCATGTTGGAGAAACTCTAAAATTCTAGGAATGGAGAACTCTCGACAAGAGAAAGACCTACTTTCACACCAATCAATATAGGCCCTCCAAGTCCTGTAGTAAATAGAAGAGGAAGAGCGCTTCCTGGCACAGATAAGAGTCTGAATCACTGCGTCAGAAAGACCTTCCTCCTTCAAGATGGCGGTTTCAGCAGCCATGCCGTCAAAGCCAGCGATGGTAAATTGGGATAGCGCAGCCGACCCTGGGTGAGCAGGTCCGGCAGCAGAGGCAGGGCGAACTGATCCTCTACCAGTCTTACAAGATCTGCGAACCAAACTCGCCTTGGCCACCTTGGGGCCACCAGAATTGCCGACGCACCATCCAAGGCCAGTTTGCGCAGCACTCTGGCTAGCACTGGGAACGGAGGAAACAGGTAAAGGAGCCCCAGATCCCTCCAGTTTAGAGACATGGCATCCACTGTCAGAGCCAGAGGATCCTGCGAGAGAGACACAAAGACTGGAAGCTTGTGATTGTGACGAGAAGCAAAGAGGTCCACCGTTGGGACCCCCCACCTGAGACATATCGAACGAAACACCTTGGGACTGAGAGACCACTCCCCCTGACGAGAGGAGGCCCTGCTCAGCAAGTCCGCCTCCGTGTTCTCCACTCCCGGAATGTAGACTGCTGAGATACACGGGACGTGGGTCTCTGCCCAGTCCAGAATCAAAGACACTTCCCTGAGGGCACTCCTGCTGCGAGTCCCTCCTTGGTGATTGATGTAAGCAACCGACGTTCTGTTGTCCGACCGGACCTGAACTGGCAGGCCTCTCAACTGATGAGTCAAGCGAAACAGAACCAACCTGATGGCTCTCAACTCCAGAACATTGATGGGCTCGTGAGCCTCCCGCGGGCCCCACAAACCCTGAAACTGGAGGTCCTTCCAAACACCCCCCCAACCTGACAGACTGGCATCCGTGGTGACTGTTTCCCAACACGGAGCCAGAAAAGATCTGCCCTTCAACAGATTGACCGACCCCAGCCACCATTGCAGGGATCGACGAACTCGGGGAGTCATCAGGAAGGACTGATCCAACGATAGAGGAGACTTGTCCCAAACCTTCAACAGATGAAGCTGAAGCGTCCTTGTGTGAAACTGCGCAAAGGGAACTGCCTCGAATGAGGCCACCATTAACCCCACCAGCCTCATCCCTAACCGGATGGTCGGATGAGGGGTAGACAAGAGAAGCCGAACTAACTCCTGAATCAAAAGAATCTTGGCCTGGGGTAGAAACACCCTGGCCTGTGAAGTGTCCAGAGACATTCCCAGAAAGGTCAGAATTCTGGACGGAGAAAGAGAAGACTTGGGGTGGTTGATCACCCAACCGAACCTTTCCAGAGTGGACACCACCGCTCTGGTGTCCAACTCCGCTTGGTTGAAGGAAGAGGCCATGATCAGTAGATCGTCCAAATAGGGCACGATGCGGATACCCTGGCCTCTGAGCAGAGCCATCACCCCCGCTAGCACCTTGGTGAACACCCGAGGAGCTGAGGTGAGACCGAAAGGAAGTGCCACAAACTGAAAGTGCCGATCCTCCACCACGAACCTGAGAAACCTCTGGTGTGCTGGAAAAACCGGAACGTGTAGATAAGCATCCTTGATGTCTATGGACGTCAGAAAGTCTCCCTGACGAAGAGAGTGAATGGCCGAACGCAGCGTTTCCATGCGGAATTTCCTCGGCCGGATGAACCTGTTGAGAAACTTCAGATCCAAGATGGGTCGGACCAACCCGTCCTTCTTGGGTACCGTGAACAGATTGGAATAAAAGCCCCTGCCCCGATCTGAAGGGGGCACTGGGCAAATGACAGCCATGTCCAGAAGATTCTCCACTGCCACCAGGAGCCCCTGCGCCGCTAGAGGCTCCGACGGCATCCGAGACCTGACAAATCTGGAAGGGGGGCGGAGCTCGAACTCCAGCTTGTAGCCGGAAGACACCACTTCCCGGATCCATCTGTCCGAGACCTCTTGATCCCAGATCTGAGAGAAGTGCTGCAGCCGTCCCCCCACCCGCATGGGTGAGGGCGCCCCCTCATTGCTGAGCCGGCTTAGCAGCCGATTTGGGCTTAGAGCCCCAACTGTATCCAGAACGGGCACGTCCTCTGCCCCTGTTTCCGGAATCTCCTCTGGAAGAGGGAAATGCAGAACCCCTACCAGATCTGGCCCCCTGAAAGGAGGGGGTAAAGGCAGGCGCCCCCCGAAAAGGGCGGCGTTGTTTCTTACGTTGAGGTAACCTACCACCCTTGGTGACAGAGTCCAATGTCTCTCCAAAGAGCCGTAGACCAACAAAGGGTAAAGCCGTCAGTGATTTTTTGGACATAAAATCGGCCGCCCACTGGCGCAGCCACACCGACCGCCGAATAGCCACAAGCAGAGCCGACGTCCTACCACACATCATCAAAGTGTCATCCAAGGCAGTCAACACAAAGGATAGAAACAACTCACACCGTTTAAGGCTAAGGAACTCGTTACTACCAGGACGAAGCCCGGAAGAAGTCAACAGGTCCCTGACCACAGACCTGGTAGCCAACACCATTAGCTCCGAAGCGCACACAGGCCGGATGCCCGACCCAATGCTAGTAAAGCCATGAGAAGCCATCTGATCAATACGTTTATCCTCTCCATCTTTGAGAGTGGAACAATCAGGTCTGTTTAAAACCGAGGAGTTAGACAACCCCAAAACCGGTGCATCGACCTCGGGGGGAGATGCCCAGCGCTTGACCGCCTCAGAAGGAAAGGGATATTTCCTATCCCACCCCTGAGGGATGCCAGGGAGCCGAGCCGGCCTATCCCATTCCTTGTCAATGATTCTATCAAAATGGCGTTGCGTAGGAAACTCCAGGCGCGGCCTGGATTCCTCAAACAATTCACCCTTCTGGTGTGACCCCTTCCTCGGGAGGGGAAATATTCAGAACCTCCAGCATGAGAGACAGAGCGTGAGGAGAGTCCAAGGATCTCCCTAAATCAGAAAGCTCGGCATCAGCGCCAGCAGACTGCTCATCATCCGAAAATTCTGAACCCTCATCAACTTCCCCCTCCTCTAGCTGAGGATAATCAGACCAATCCAGATTGTCTCTGTCATCAAGATCATCCACCGGCGGAGCCGGCGACAAATGCTTTCTCTTAGACGGAGCCTTACGGGCGACCGAGCTAGAGAGCATTTTCTCAAGGCTAGCCAATCTGGCACACATCTCGGATTGCAGATCCCTGCCCATGACCACGTCACACGGGGCACGAGTCAAGGCGGGAGGGGGAGTTGAGGTGGCCGGCTGTGCTGACCCCGCCGCTTGGGGTTCGGACTGCCGCGTAATAGTTTGCTGTGCACATGGTATACACAGTAACACATCATCCCCAGTAATGGAAATCCCACACAACATACACTTTTTGGGATGCCCCGAAGGGGTCCCAGTATCCGGGGATGCCTCCATAAGGTGAATTTTGAGTGGTCGCTATGACCCAGGGAATTACGCCAGTTAGACAACCCGGGATGCCCCTTTAATGTCCCGAGTGGGAGGATTTGTGATGCTAAAATGGACCCAGGGACCCAGGATCAGGAGAGACCTTCCAATACTACAGAAGATCCTCCTGGATAACCTTCACCTAAAAGACAGAGAGAGACCCATAAGTCCCTACAATAAGACTTAACAGATAAAGAAAAGAAGAAATAAATGAGGCCCACAGGGCCACTCACAAACGCTGCGGTGAACGATCCGCCTCAGAACAATGGCGATTTCTGAGGTGAAGTGAAGAGAAGAAGAACTGCCTTGTCAGGGGCGTGGTCTGCGCAGCCCGCGCAAAGCTGGTCTGTGCCCCTTAAGCTGCCTAGTAACAGGGAGCTGCCTAGCAACAGGGAGCTCAGCTCCGCAGCGGCGCCAGTACAGAGGAGGGCGGAGCCGCGGCGACGCGCCGAAAGCCCGGCTCCGCCCCCCCTTCCAGTGTGAATGAAGCGTGAGGGAAGAAGTCCCTCACGCACCAGCCCAGAGACCGGCGCCGCCGACAACCGCGGCGCCGGCTGCCATGACAGCGGGTGCTCCCGCTATCACTAGCGGAGCACCCGCCCCGCTCGGAATGAATGAGAGGAATGAATGAGAGAACGGGGGCTGGCCGCGTCAGAGCGGCGAGTGCCAGCCCCGCCCCCCCAAAGCGTGTGAGGTAAAAAAATTACCTCACAGACTGAAAAACCCCGGCACCCGGCTGCAATGACAGCCACGGTGCTGCAACATAGTAACAACAGTGCAACCAATTCATTGAGGGATTACTTCCAGACGCTCCACATCAACAAGAGAAAGTGAATAAAGAGAAAGAGAATAAGCTAACCCCTATGAGAGGAACCCCCAGCCCCCTATAGTTGGTAAAGGGAAGGGCCCCCCCCCCAGGGGAAAAGTCAAGGGACGGGGCATCCCAAACCGGGATCACCTACCCGGTATGACCGCCTACCCTCTCACGGTGGAGCTCTGCTCCTCAGCACCAGAGGTGCCAATGTACCCTCGCTCGGGCCAGCAGCCAAGACTGTGGAGGCATGTAATCTGAGGTAAATTTTGGGACAAACAGGGGTCCGAGCGGAAATAGACAAAATAAGAGGCCGGGAGTTACCCCGGCTACCTGAAATCCCCCTGTGCAAGGAGGAGCCATCATCTTCTGACTTGCTCGCCGTCTGCAGAGATGAAAAACTGGGTAGTGAGTGGGAGGACCCAGGTATTTATGGATCAGGGAGGGGCTTTCTTTTGCTATCATCTCTGCAGGAACGCCCTCTTCAGGACGATATTACCCACATGTTATGGATTCTTGAAGCGGGGTGTGTGACATACTAAGAATAACATATATATCACTTGTACATGCTGGACAGTATCACAAGAGTGTCTCTTAAGTGCTCCAAGTTTGGAGCCTGTACCCAATTAGCATCGTGCTCTATTCTAAAGAGGTGCCATATGTACTGAGTGAACAGCATCGTAGGTCTGGCTTCCTGGAGCCTATACTTTGTGATATGCCAAGCTGCTTGCTCCCATTGTGGATAGATTTTTTGTCCCTGTACTATATGCTGGCCAGCTTTTTGGTGTGAGCTGAGTGTTTGTTGGTGAGAGTGTGGAGTCCAGGTCGGCCTGGCAGGGGCCCCCATTTATCTGTATATGTGTTTTGCGCAATTGCGTTTTTAATAAGTGTGTGCTACTTTGTCTTGTCAAGCCATATGCATTTTTTGTGCTAATTTTCTACTATTAAAAGTGATTTTTCTAGGCTAATTTAGTCAGTATGTTCATTGGCCAGCCCAGCAATTAACCAGTTGTTGGAATTTATGTGGTTTTATTGCATGTGTAGAGGTTAGCTGGGCGCCCTGGCTATATCTGGGTTAGAAGGGCAGTGCCTACATACATTTATATTTATATATTCTAGGGGAGTCTCCCACTGTCTTTTTTAATCTTTACTACCCTCTTCTTGTACCCTTCCATATATCAACCATATTTCTCCCTCTATCACCCTCTTCCCGTATCCGTCACTTACTTCCCATATCCTGCTCCACTATTTCTTACCCTGTTCTTATATCATTTCATATATAAACCATTTTTCTTCCTCTATCACCCTGTTCTCTTATCCGTCACTTGCTTCCCATATCCTGTGCCACTGTTTGTTCTCTTTCTCTTCCGGTATCCCACCTTCTATCTGTCACCCTCTTCTTGTACCCTCTTTATATCAACATTTCTCCCTCTTACTGTATATGTCACTCACTTTCTGTATCCCTCCCTCGATTCATCAACTTCTTCCTGTCTTCTTCCTTCTGTCACCTCTTTCCCATTTCCCTTCAACTACTTTCCCTGTTCTCCATCCGTCTTCCACTATCCATATCTCTTTGTCTCTCACCCCTTCTACCCATCTCCCTCTCTTCAGATTTCCATCCCTCACCTGTTTCCCTCTTACTAACCTTATCCATTATTCATCTCCTGCTTTCTGTCTGTCACCTAATTTTTCATCACTCTTTACACTGATTCCTTTGTTGCTCTCCCCATTTTGTCAACATTTTCTGTGTTCGCCTCTGCAGTCTACACCCAGTCTACACCCTTTTCCCAGAGCCTGCTCTTTCCTTCTCTTTATTTGCTTCATGTGGTCACTTTAATATCGGTCTTCCATTTACCATCCTTTGTCCATTGCCTGCTTTCTGTAGCTGCCTCTTATTGTCACCTGCTTCACATAGTCAACATTCCAGCTTGCCTGCTTTACCTTCATTTCTGCTTCACTGTTTCAATCTTGCTGTAGCCTCCCCACTTTCTTCTTTCTTTTTTTTTTTTTTTTTTTTTTTAGTCTCTCTCTCTCTCTCTCTCTCTCTCTCTCTCTCTCTCTTTGTATATCTGTCTTGGAAGTCTCCCATATTTTCATTTTTCTCATTGTTTTGTTTTGCTGCGTGTAGGGCCAAAGATGGCTTCCAAACGTCGTCCATCTAAGTCAGACAACCTGGAAGATCCTGGCAGTTCCAGTGAGTAGAAGTCTGACCAATGACATCAAGATGTGTGGAGGTGGAAAGAGGAAAGCCTGGGTGATGGGTCATATTAGGGTGAGGTCACCAGCATTGGGCACATCCCCTATAAAGTTAGAACACAATGGCATCTCCCAAGGAGTAATGAAGTCTGAGCCTGTAGATGCACTGCAATATTTGCATAGTGTCCCGAGTGGGCTAATGGGCCTTGGGTGTAGAGGATTTCTTGACGCTGCTACTGCAGACAAAGGTAATTGTTTAACCGTTGCGTTGGGCTACATTTGCACTGCCCTAAACTGTTTTCCATTTTTAAATTGAAGAAGAAATGGCCAAGATATTGGGGTTTACAGGTTTAGCTATGGTATACCCCTTAACATCTCATCTCTCCAATCAGCTCAGCAGAGTGGGACAGAATTGCTGGTCTACTCCCTCCTCCTGCTTCACAGCCTCCCGCCAGCCAGCAGCAGGGAGAATCCACACCACACCCGTCAGAAATGGCAGCGTCCCCTGGCTGCGTGTGTGAGGGGTGGGGGGGTGAAGAATAATGACCCTGGTCGACATCTCCACCCAGTGGGGGCTAACACATACCCTCCCCACCGACCAACAGTGGAAAGACCTACCCCAATGCTCGACGCAGCCCGTTCCTTCCCCGCCACTGAATCGTGCTGCTGGGGGGAGAAAAAACATGAGTGTTACCTGCCGCCACATTTCCTCTCTCCTCCAGCACTTTGGGTGGTGCATGAGCTTTTGGGAGTGTGTATATGCACTTTGGGAGTGTGTCTGGGAGTGCTGGTGTAGGTTCCAATGTTGTCTAGCAACAGGGGGAGTGGGGTAGGAGCACAGCCAGTGAGTCTTTTGCGAGGTCTGGGAATCTTACAGACCCCGACCCATTATGTTGATTATTATGCAGCAACCCAGATCCAAAGGGTAAACCCACTTACTTCAGAAGAGAAATGAGGTGAAACTGTAAACCTCGATATCTTGTCCATTTTTTTCTTCAACTTAAAAACAGAAAACTGTTTGGGACAGTGCCAAATGTAGCCTGAAAGAAATTCCCTTTGCCTGCAGTAGCACTTTAAGTCCATATGACAGTGTTAAAGTGGACCAACACTAATGCGTGCGTGGGTAGCCTCACTATGTGAAACCCCCCAGATCACTGAGCGCAACTCACCTCTTTCCTGTCCTACAGCGCATGCGCGGCTGGTCGTCCAATTAGTGTGCTCGGAGCCTCTGGCGTCACGTAGTTTAACTGGAGTATGACAAGGCTGAAGTCTGGGATGGCATATGGTTAATGTTTATCTAACGTGTGGCAGGTGCTTGTAACAGCAGCAGTAAAAGGCATCTGTAGGTTGCTAGGCTGTGACAAGTGGTAAATAGAAGTGGGTCACAAGGTGGAGAAAACCACACTGACTGTTCTCCAGAAAATTCCTGGAAAGCCTCCACCAGTGCAATAATGTGGCAACTCTCTTTCTGTAGAAGTCAAGAAACGTCGAGTGAGCAGTAAGAAGACAAAGGTGGCGGATGATGTGGTGGAGAATGACAGCTTGTTTGTAAAGCTTTTGAAATCTGCTGGGGTCACCCTGAAATGTGGCGAGCAGCAGAACGAACTTGGTAAGGAATGTCAGTGGGGGGAAAGGGGAAGGTCCATGATGTAGACAGTTGAAATATTTAACATTGTAAAGGCATAACAAACATAAAAATACTCCCTTTTCGGACTCCGTTCCATTCACTGAAATGAGGGCTTTTCATGCCCCCTCTTTGCAGTGAATGGAGCTGGGTGTGCACAGGCACTGTGACTGACACAGAGGCAGGGCAATGATTCAAATTCTGGAGTGCAAGCACACCACAGGACTCCTTCCCAGAAACAGGGATGTTTCTAGGCATTGGACCATGAGGAACCTATTGTGGGGGAGAAAAGGGTTCAGTTGATGTGATAGGGGTCTGTATCTGTGTTGTGTTGGATATGGGTGTTGTCATTTTTCTGTTGTGTTTCATCCTTTCAGCTGTGGAGCAAACGGTTTTTCAGAAGTCTCTGCAGCAAGCTTTAAAGAAGCACCCCACATACCCAAGTGTAAGTGTGCAAGGGTCTTTCTCGCAACCCCCTAACTACCTATGTCAGAAATTGTCCTTGAGCAGGGCCAGATTTCTCCTTGTGTCATGACATCTCACAACAATTTTGCAGCTTTTTACAATTAAACTGCCCCAGAGTGTGGCCTGAACATGCAGTCAGTATGTGTTTGGAGACTTCAAAAGAGACCAGCCCTTGCCCAGGGCCTGAAAAGCCCACAATGCCATTGTGTGCAGATCTATAGCATGGTTTCTTGTATTTTTAGGTGCTTGAGGAGTTTATGACTGGACTGGAGATGCACATTGAAAACCGGGAGCGCTTCAGGAATTGTCTATTGCCATGTGGAAGGTCCAATAAGGAGGAGGAGAGGTTAGAGCTATTAGAGTTCTTAATGCCCCACAATCTAATACTAATAAACGGATTGCTGGGTCAACTCCTGCTACCCGCTCACCTCTGGCTGTGCTCTTCTGCTACTATCCATTTAAAATGCTGGCTGGGGTTCGCGCACTGGATAGAGGAGAGCTGGGAATGACGCCATGAAATCGAATCCTGAGACTCCAAGGGCAGCGGATTTTGGTCCACTTTAAAATACATCGGAAGACTATTCAAAAATGTATCCTTGGCTTATTGCATTCATTTCGCCCCAAGATCATGTACTGTGTGGTGTCATCCACTGATGGAATAACCTAGTGGTTCAGTATATTGAAGTCAGCTGATCTCATTCTTTGGGCACATAACATTGCTGAATCTAGACCTGGCTAACCACAGTAACCCAAGTTCATAACACTGCACCCATAGGCTTGCACAGTAGACACTAGGCATGAGGGGTGCATTACTTCAGTCACCACTCTTATTATCTTAATGCACCTATCATTCTGGAACCGAGTAAATCAGACCACATGGCCTTCTTCAATTGCTGCCATTGAATCCAGTCTTTGTGTTCCTTAGCGAGGCCCCACGGACAAGTGGTTTTATTAAAGCTATTCGAAGGCTTCCCCTGAACCTATTGAACCAAGATACCTCGCAGAGGATTTTTATTATAAAAGTACAAACATTTTATTTAATTTATATTTTAAAATAAATTTCATGGCCACTTAGCTCGTTTTTAAAACAGTAAAGCATTTGTCGCCACCATATGTGTCTTTCATTAGTAGTATTCTTATAGTTGTATTCTGAATTCTGACCACAAGATGGTAGACTTGTACAAGTTTCGATCCCCATTCCTCAATGCCAGTCGTGGACAACACTGTAACACGATGTAATCATGTATTGTATCATAAAGTTATTTGAATACATTTGTATATGTGGGAAAATAATATTGCTATTCTAGGTATAATACACACCTTGTCAGTTTGATGAGCACAGTGCGGTAGATGTGAATCGGCTGAATCTGAATTGGACAATGCTCATGGATAAGGTGCCTGTTATGCTTGAAAGCTATAAAAGTGAAAATTATCAAAATGACAAGGTGTGTTCTATAGGGTTTATCAGGGAATGGGAAGGGGCTGGTGAATGAAAGATTCTGCCCTGGATATCTGCATAGGGCAAGCAGAAAGCAGGGATTCCTCACTGTTTAAAACCTCCTGGGGCCCCTCAGAATACTCCTCTTCTCCGGAGCCCTCGCTGTGTCTCTGCGCTGCGGCCGCATCCCCGCTAACCTCTAGCCACGCCCGTGCTTGGCATTTCCATCAGGAAGCTGAGTGTACGCGAGCACGCTGCTCAGCCAATCTGAGCACTCGCCAGAGACTGCGCCGTGGGAGCAAAAGAAAGGTGAGTGTATGGGGCAACATGGAGTGGCATACACACAATTCATTCCCCCTGAGAGGAACCGCACACAGGAAAGTGAAATTCGCAGATCACGAGCAATCAAGATTTTTCTTTGACCACATTCCTTCCTCAAAGATGGTTCCTTACTGTCCTTCCACTTTTATGTAATGCGTTGAACAGTTGTTAACCCAATTGTAGTAGTTTCTGTAATCTCCTGATGTTTTCTGTGCTTGATTCAAGCAGTAATTGGACCCCTCTGAAACAGATTAATCTCTTTTCCACCACCACAGGATCTCTTTCAACATGGTTGTTTAACAGCTGAAAAGCTACTAACTGCATCAGTTAGATTTTAATAACTTGTTGCCAGCTGAAACATAATTGCTCATGCATTAATTATCCAACCTTTTTTGGCTTTTGTCCAGGCAGTGTCTTTAAATGGTTTGGTGTTTCATATGTACGCTGATTTGTCTTATAGTCATCTGGTGTCTCTGCAGCAATCCTGTCTTCAGTGCATTTCAGGACAGCCTCATCAAGATCTTGCTGGGGATCGAGATATTACAGGTAAGTTTGGTGTTCATCGTTGGTGGCCGAGAGCCAACATGTTTAGCCAGGCATCTTGCTCATGAACTGTGTGTTGATTTAGGAGCCTGTGATCAACTTGATGTTTGAGAAGCTCCCAGAATTTCTCTATGACAGGTACACTATGTTTGTGTTGCTTGTACTATACATACAAACATAGCATGTGGTGAGCCTGGTAAAATGTTGTTTCTTACGTTTCTAGCTTTGGCAGTGATGGCATCAGCATTCCACGTCTTATTGTCAATCAGCTCAAATGGCTGGACCTTGTTGTCAGCAGCAAGGTGAGCTTAGGCCTATTGGAGGGGGGGGGGGGTAGGTTGATTGGCTGCTGTGGTTTTGTTTATTTGGCGTTGGTTGAAGACTAATATGGTAATCCCAATGGTTTTTGCGGCTTACACAGGAGCTGACCTCGAAGATCATGCAGCTGGTTCAGGTTTCTCCAGCTGACGTCCAGCAACATATTATCAGCAGCCTGCCTGAAATTCTGGAGGATTCGGAGCACAATGATGTGGCTAAAGAGCTCAGGTACGTCTCCAGACAGTGACCCCGCCCCTTCCATCTCTTAATCTTGTTTAATTAGTCATCATTGGTCCAATAGAACTGACCAACACTAAACTCCAGCCTTGGTTATACTTACCTGAACTACAGTTCTGCTCCTGTTCTGGTGCCAGCCAATGAGATAGTGAATTATGCTATATAGGGGCATCATGGGGCTGGATGGGAAGGTGGAGCAGCTCAAGTATTAAGCGAGTGCCTGCAATTTTATCTCTGCCCTTTATGGACAGCTTAAACCTAACTGACTATATTGTTAGATACTATATACTACTTTATTACATCCTTTTTTAAACCTCAACTATATGCATCATTCTTTTATAGATACTCTCTAAAGTGTATTTTTAGTGTACTAAAAAAAACTTTAATTTTTAGATATAGTATGCTGGTCTTTATTTTGGGTAAAGAGCTTACTACTTGTAGCACCCACTCCTGATACCTGCTCCAAGAATATGTGGTGTACCTCATCCAACTAACTTTTTTCTTGTTTCGGGCTTATAATGTATCAGAAGATATACATACAAGATGGGGGGTCCCACACACCCACCCAGCCCTAGCACAGAAGCACCACTAAACGATAATACCAATATAACCAATTTTATTATTACATATAGTCAATAAATCTACTGGACAATGTTAAAAACATACACTATTTTAAAAAACATATATGACAACTAGCACCGAGGAAGGGGCATAATATAATAAAAAGGAGAAAAAAGGGGGGGGGGGGGGGAAGGGAACCAGGAAGGGCCAACCAAAAAAGAAAAAACTGGTGTACACACCTCTCCACTACCAAGGAATAATGCCTCAAGCCTATTGTGAAATAATGTGCTAAATGCACCTGTGAATAGGAATGTGGGTAAATACTCAACCTCAAATAACTGCAATAAATGTTAAACCTAAAAAAATATATGTGCACATAAACCTATAGATGACGTGACAATAATAGTAAGTGAACCAAATGAAACACCTGCCTAATTAAATATAAAGTGAGGACCCGCCGGACGGGCAAGTGCCGAGAAACAAACAATGAACCTAACAACCACAGCAACTGAAAGGACAAAACCCACCCCCCTTGTCTCCTTACCTGCCCTCACTACCTCTCCACCAACGCGTTTCGTGACGTCACCGCGTCACTTTGTCAAGGTGAATGACACTTTGTCATTCACCTTGACAAAGTGACGCGGTGACGTCACGAAACGCGTTGGTGGAGAGGTAGTGAGGGCAGGTAAGGAGACAAGGGGGGTGGGTTTTGTCCTTTCAGTTGCTGTGGTTGTTAGGTTCATTGTTTGTTTCTCGGCACTTGCCCGTCCGGCGGGTCCTCACTTTATATTTAATTAGGCAGGTGTTTCATTTGGTTCACTTACTATTATTGTCACGTCATCTATAGGTTTATGTGCACATATATTTTTTTAGGTTTAACATTTATTGCAGTTATTTGAGGTTGAGTATTTACCCACATTCCTATTCACAGGTGCATTTAGCACATTATTTCACAATAGGCTTGAGGCATTATTCCTTGGTAGTGGAGAGGTGTGTACACCAGTTTTTTCTTTTTTGGTTGGCCCTTCCTGGTTCCCTTCCCCCCCCCCCCCCCCCCTTTTTTCTCCTTTTTATTATATTATGCCCCTTCCTCGGTGCTAGTTGTCATATATGTTTTTTAAAATAGTGTATGTTTTTAACATTGTCCAGTAGATTTATTGACTATATGTAATAATAAAATTGGTTATATTGGTATTATCGTTTAGTGGTGCTTCTGTGCTAGGGCTGGGTGGGTGTGTGGGACCCCCCATCTTGTATGTATATAGATACAAACAGTTTTCTGTTTAACCCTGCACTGTTTAGCACACTACTTTATATCTTTCGGTGCGGTCTGGCCTTTTTTCTTTGTATCAGAAGATATATTAGCCTGTAAAAAAAACATTCCTGCCCCATAGCTGAAAATAAATCAAGGGCTTTCATTGTTTGCCATGAACTGGGCGCTTTCCTTTATAGTAACATTAAACCGCACCTTTAGCATGATCTCATGAAAAGCCGGCATCCTTAAAAAATGATTCCCCTGCATCTAAAATTTATATATTTCAAGTTTTTAGTCGTTTACTTATTACTCTTTTTCCCACCGGGCTGCAACTCTGTTCAGGATTCTAGGATATGGGCGCCGCTATCTTGACTCAGAAGCATCACATATACTGAGAAGAGGAGAGCTGGATAAAGTGCAGGGGGTGGGGTTATAGCTGTGCTTTGCACAGACAGAGCAGAGCTGGGGTCAGGGAAAGGACAGCAATCCCAGAATGCAGAGCGACACAGAAGACACTTCCTGTTTGCAGGCTGCCTGATGCTCCATGAGCCGCCATCATTGGATGTTTAAAGGCTCATGACATGCAGTAGATGCAGGTAGAACGATTTTTAATGTGAGCAATCTGTATGTATAGGGTGTGGGAAACATATAAGATATGCTCTTATTCAGGGTGAAGGTCCGCTTTTAAAGGTTACAGCATGAGGAGACCATACAGTATGGTCCATTTACTCTGCACTAATGTGCATATGTTATTTTTATCTTAGGAATAGATGTATGCTTATCTCAGGCTTGTTTACATGCACTTGCTGTTTTTTCAACTATCTCTGCTGGAAATAACCCCCTTTTATGCTTCATCAGTGCCCTTCTGCAGCAAAACTCGCAGCTCACTGTGCCCATCCTGGACACCTTCTCCAGCTTAAACCTCAGCACGGAGCTCCTCTCCGAGGTACTTTCTTTATTTGTTGTACTGCTGTGCCATACAAAAGCAATGTCCTCAAAGCTTGGCTTTTTGCTTTTTCAGGTCCGTAGATGGGTCATGTCTTCACTGTCCGCTGTTGATCTGGAAGTTGTGCCTGTCATAGTGAAGTTTATCCTTCATACGGTCTCCTCAGTGGAAGCAGTGGAGGTAGATTGTGTCCTTCAACAGTGAAGGAGTTACACACAAACCTGATTTAGTAATAAGCCCTCATTATAGAGGGGCATAGCAGCCACTGTTGAGCATACTGGTTTTGTATATTCTAAGTATGTCACACACCCCGCTTCAAGATATTCATAACCTGTGGGTATACTGACCTGAAGAGGGCGATCTGCAGAGATGATTGGAGGAAAGAAAGCCCCTCCCGGTCCATAAATACCTGGGACCTCCCACTCATTACCCAGTCTTCATCTCTGCAGGACGGCGAGCAAGCAGAAGATGATCTCTCCTCCTTGCACAGGGGGTTTTTCAAGGTAGCCGGGACTACTCCCGGCCAATATTATTTATTCCCGCTCGGACTTTTTTCTTCCCCCTATTTAATATATATATATATGCCTTCTCAGTTTTGACTGCGGTCCGGGTGATGGTACTCTAGCACACAGGTGCTCAGGAGCTATGCTCCGCCGCGAGACCCTATTTAGAGGGTAGGCGGTTATACCGGGTTGGTGACCCCGGTTTGGGATGCCCTGTCCATGAGAATATTTTCCCTTAATTGGCCTACCCCCTCCCTTCTAGCCTGGGTTGGGGGTCCTCTCCTCACAATTTTGATGTGCTGTAATTTACCTCAGAAGGTGGAGGGGAGGGGCTCTCCCCTCACGCTCTTCTGTCGGGGGCGGGGCCGGGCCTTTTGCTTGAGGCCGCGGCCCGCGCCCTGGCTTTCCTAGCTGGGCAGCGGCTCGCAGGCAGCGGGCCGCTGCCGGTATTAGGTGGCGCGTCGTGCCGGGGCCGCGGGTCCCCGCGACACCGGCGTGCAGTGTAACAGCGGAGGGGAGCTTCTCATTGGGGACGGGGCCGGACTTGCGGCCCGCCCCCTATCTCTTCCCGGGCACCGCTGAGGAGCTTGTAGCTCCTATTTGCACTGTGATAGGGGGCGGAGCCGGTAAAGCGCGCGGTCTGCGCTGGCCACGCCCCCCTTCTCCGTCTCCCGCTCTGGCTGCGCTGCTCTGCCAAATTTACCTCACACACGGAGACACACTGTGCTGACAAGGCCTGGACTAGCCCGGAGGCTCTGTGAGTGGCCCTGTGGACCCTTGTTTTATACCATTTTCACATAATTATATAGCTTTAGGCTTCTAATTGTATTTTCTGTGTTTTTAGGTGATTCTTCAGGGAATTTTATAAGGGGGTTTCTCCCGGTCCTGGGTCCCTGGGTACTTTCCCTTGGCTTTAAAAAATTCCTCCCACTTTAAAAAAGGACACTATAAGGGCATCCCGGGTTGCTTCATAGCGTAATTCCCTCGGTCATAGCGACTTACTTAAGTTCACCTTATGGAGGCATCCCAGGATTCCGGGCTCCCCTTGGGACAATCTCGGAAGTGTTTGGGGTGTGGGGTATCCCTAACTGGGGATGATTTCTTTTTATGTATTTCATGTGCACAACAGACTATTACGCGGCAGTCAGGACCCCAGGCTTCTGGGTCAGCACCGCCGGCTTCATCCCCTCCCCCTCCCATTTTGACCCGTGCCCCATGTGATGTTGTCATGGGGGGGCAGTCGCAATCTGATGTATGTGCCAGATTGGCCAGTATTGAAAAATGTATTTCCTCTACGGTAGCCAAGAAGGCACCGGCCAAGAGAAAACATTTGTCTACGCTTTCTCATTATGAATACGATGATGCGGATGGTCTGGATTGGTCAGATTATTCCCCTCCAGAGGAAGGGGAGGTATTTGAGGATTCGGATAATTCCGAGGATCAGCAAATTGTTGGCGCTGATTCTGATCGGGGGTCAGGGGGTTCCTCGGACACCCCTAATGTTCTGACTCAGATGTTTGAGGTTTTGGCTATCTCGCCTCCGGTGGAGGCCCCTCAACAACAAGGGGAATTTTATGAGGAATCCAGGCCGCGCTTAGAATTTCCTAATCAAAAGTATTTTGATAATATTATTTCCAAGGAATGGGAGAGGCCAGCTCGGCTCCCAGGCATTCCTCAGAGTTGGGATAGAAGGTATCCTTTCCCCGCGGACACGGTTAAGCGCTGGGCTTCCCCCCCCGAAGTGGACGCCCCAATTTTGGGGTTATCCAACTCAGCCGTTTTGAATAACCCTGATTGTTCCTCTCTTAAAGATGGTGAGGATAAACACATTGACCAGATGGCTTGTCATGGTTTTGCCAGTATTGGGGCAGCCATACGGCCAGTTTGTGCCTCATCACTGTTGGTGGTGGCTACTAGAAAGGTGGTCAGGGATTTGCTATCCTCGTCCGGCTTGGATCCGGACACTGATGAATTTCTTGGACTGAAACGTTGTGAGGTTTTTCTGTCCTTCATTTTAGCTGCTCTGGATGATTCCTTGATGATGAGCAGCAGGGCCTCTGCTGTAATGGTGACTATTAGGCGTTCAATTTGGTTGCGCAAGTTGGCGGCCGATTTTGGGTCTTAAGAAGTCTCTGACGTCTCTTCCCTTTGTTGGTCTAAGGCTTTTTAATGTAATCAGTGTTTATTGATTTTTTAAACAACAAGTAGTATACAAACACAAGGGGAGTGGGGGAAGGGAATACAGAGATCAAGGGGAAAGGGGATGGGAACAACATATCATGTCATGACTCTGTTCCGTGGGTGGGTTTTCCCAGCCGTACCTCTATTACTTGATGAGATCCATGGGGGCCTGTGCAGGTCCCGAACAAATAACCCAAGTAATCTCCCACCGGGAACCAGACTTACCGCATAGGTGAAAAGTTATAACAGTGAGGGGAAAGGTACTTAGGGGTGGAAGGGAGAAAGACAAGGGCGAAGGGGGGGGGGGGGGATGATCGGAGTAGTAGGCCACCTGGTCAGCCCTAATTGTTAGGAGGTGGTTAGGGTTGATTTCTACTACGCCTCCTGTACGAGCCTGTGTGGAGTCACCAGAACGCTTCATGATACGGGTAGAGCTGACGGACCCCGAGGACCCCCGGAATATGGCTATCTATTTACTCGTAGCTGCTCACAACAGCGCAGGTAAGCGGGTGTCCCGGAAGTCCAACCAGCCCGCCCAAACCATTACATATCTGCTGGTGGATTCCGGATCGACAGCAATTAGGCTCTCTAAATATCGTATAGACTCCAACTCCTGAACCCATTCCGCCAGTGTGGGGGGATCTGCTGACTTCCAGTGTCTAGGGATGACTGCTCTCATGGCCGCCAGGAAGAAGCGGAGGACATCCCTCTTAGCGCTGGTTATAGAGCAGGGAAGCAACGATAGGAGCGCCAGCTGGGGCGTATTCAGAATGGGTGTGCCCGACACCTGTCCATAGATGCAGAGGATTTCGTCCCACAGAGATTTAATGCTTGGGCAGCTCCACCAAATGTGGATCATATTCCCCTCCTCCTGCTGGCATCTCCAGCATACACTGGGGGTACTTTTGTCAAATCTATGGATATCTGCAGGGCACCTATACCATCGTGAGAGGATTTTATAGTTGCGCTCATTGGTGGCTGTGGCTACGGAGGAGCCATGGGTACAGGCATAAATTTTAGTTAAGTCATTTTCAGAGAGCGGGAGACCTAATTCTCTTTCCCACTTTTCAATGAATCTGGGTGGCCCCGAGTGAAGAGATTTGGATAAGAGTTTATAGAGCCTGGATATCATATGGTCGGGGGAGGTGTCTTGCAGGATCAGGGACTCTAGCGTTGTGGGGGGGATCCGGGCCCTTTCCACCATATTATTGGATGATAGGAAGGTACAGAGCTGTCTGTGCAGCAGCCAGGAGATACGTTTGTTCCCTGCTCTAGCCCTCAGGTCCTCCAGGGTGGGGATGGTTCCATCTCGCATCACCTGGCCCACCGTTATACCCTCGGAAGCCTCCCAAATGAGGAAGCTCCTAGAGAGCATGCCTGGTTCAAATGCTGGGTTATCAAAGATCGGCGTAAGGGGGCCGGGTCTACGAACCAAGGTGTGTTTTTGTTGGAGTGGGTCCCACACATCCAGGAAATGTTGCATAAGATATGGTAGGGTCCCTTTCTGTGGCCGGGTTAGAGGGGCGGCCCACACTAATGTGGAAGGGTTGAACCGAGAGAGTGACTTCTCCAACTGAACCCACAGTTTTTCCTTTCCTCTATGTGTCCAGTCCACCAAACGTTGTAGGACCGCCGCCGCATGATATGTTTTTATGTCAGGGAGTCCCATGCCCCCCTCCCCTCTGCCTCTCGAGAGCGTCGCTAGCCTAATCCGAGGTCTAGAGGACCCCCACACAAATTTTGAGAATATTGAGCTCAGTTTTTTAAAAAAGCTGCTGGGCAGGCCTATCGGGGCAGTCTGAAACACATACAGAAGTTTGGGAAGTATGTCCATCTTTAGACTATTAACCCTGCCAAACCAGGAGATCGGTCTCTTTGTGTAAGCCTCTAAATCCTTTCCTATTTTAGCTAGAAGAGGGGAATAATTAAGGTCGTATATTTTGGAAAGATCAGCCGGTATTAGAATGCCCAGGTACTTGATGGCCTGGGCCTTCCATTTGAATGGGAAGTTTGCCTCAAGGAGGCTAACCTCTTGGCGCGGGAGAGAGAGGTTGAGCGCCTCAGTTTTGGAAAGGTTGATTTTGAAATTGCTCACCAAGCTAAAGCGCTCGAACTCCTTTAAGAGAGCCGGGAATGATATGTGTGGCGCTGTGATATGTAGCATCAAGTCGTCTGCAAATAGAGACGTCTTAAACTGGTTCTCACCAACCTGGATGCCCTTAATATCGGGGTTGTTGCGTATGGCTATGGCTAGGTGCTCCATCGTCAACACGTAAAGGAGGGGGGAAAGAGGGCACCCCTGTCTCGTGCCATTGCTTATAGAGAATGGGGCGGACTGTAGGCCATTGATTCTGACTCTGGCTGTTGGGCCACCATATAGGGCCATGATTTTGGAGAGGAGGCCAGGGCCAATCCCGATCTGTCTCAATGTGGCAGACATAAAGGCCCAGTTCACCCTGTCAAACGCCTTCTCGGCGTCACACGCGAGGAGACAGGCTGGGATTTTGGAGGAGGTGACATGTGAGATCAGGGTGAACAGTTTGTTTGTATTGTCCCTGGCCTCCCTCCCCGGCACGAACCCCACCTGGTCTAGGTGAATCCTGTCAGGAAGCAAACCCTGCAGTCTCATGGCTATGATCTTAGCATAGATCTTAAGGTCGATGTTAATGATTGAGATTGGTCTGTAGTTGCCACAGATCGTGGTGTCCTTTCCTGGTTTAGGAATGACCGAGATCGCGGCCTCGAGGGTCTGTTGGGGGAAAGGGCAGGTATCGCCTATGGAATTAAACACCCTCGTTAGAAAGGGGGACAACTTGGCCTCAAATTGTTTGTAGAATTTGGGGGTATATCCGTCTGGGCCTGGGCATTTACCGGCTGGTGAGTCTTTAATAGCTTGGATAACCTCCAGGGCAGAGAAAGGCCTCTCCAGGGACTCGGTTTCCTCCACGGAAAGTGAGGGTAATGGGGTACTTGTAATGTAGTCGTCAATCACTGAGGGTGGAGGCCCCCGAACCGGTGGAGAACAGGCGGGGTTCCGAATATTATAGAGGGAGTTATAGAATTCTCTAAAGGTGGCCGCTATGTCCGAGGGAGCCTGCGCCAAGGAGCCGTCGGGCTTCCGGATCGCAGGGACATATGCGGCCGTTGGCCGAGGGTGGAGGGTTCTGGCCAATGTTCGGCCACATTTGTTAGCCAGTCTGTAAAGTTGGGCCCTTCCCTTATCCCTGTAGCTTAGGTATGATTGGTTATACAATTTCTGTAACCTCTCCCTAGCGCCCTGCAGTTCCAGAAGCCCCAGGTCAGTGGGTCTCGCTTTGTGTGCAGCCTCTAGAGTGTGGATATCGTTTAGGGTTTTCTGGATTAGCGCCGACTTTTCTCGTTTAATTCTAGAGCCCTGCTTAATAAGTTCGCCTCTGAGAACACATTTCAAGGCTTCCCATTGGACGGGCAGGGGGGTCGGGTCAGCCCTGTGGTCTTCGAGGAAGTGCTCAATTGTCTTTTCAATCGCGGAGGAGCAAACCGTGTCACCGAGCAGGGCGTCGTTGAGCCTCCACGACCAGCAGGCAGGCGACTGACCGGGGAGGGTCAGTGAAACAAAGATCGGGGCGTGGTCGGACCACAAGATAGGCCCTATCCATGCCTCGGGGTCCCAGTCCAGGGCATGATGGCTCGTAAGCAGGTAGTCAATCCTGCTGTAGGAGCCTGCAGCATGCGAATAAAAGGAGTAGTCCCTCCTCTGGCCGTGAAGGACCCTCCATACGTCAACCAGTTGGAGGCTTGTTAGCTCTTTCCTCAGGCTATTGAGTTTGCTCAGCGACACGGAAGCTCTCCCGGATGAAGTGTCGAGTGTGGGGTTAAGTGGAACGTTCAGGTCTCCCCCGGCAATTATCACTCCCTCCGCAAATTCTTCTAGTAATTTGAGAGTCTGGGCAGAGAATCGAGTCTGGTCCGTGTTGGGGGCATACAGATTTGCGAGAGTGTAGGTCTTATTGAATATCCTAATTTTGAGGAACAGAAACCTACCCCGGGGGTCGACCTTACTATCTAGTATCTCATGAGGGAGCGATTTGTGGAGAGCTATTGATACCCCCTTCGTCTTTCCCTCCGGGTTGGAGCTATGGTGCCAAGTCGTGTAGTATCTGTCCCGAATATCGGGGACGTGGCCCGTTTTAAAATGGGTTTCCTGGAGAAGGATTATCTTGGCCTTCTGTTTGTGGAGGCCATACAAAATTTTTGATCTTTTCTCAGGGATATTAAGGCCCTTCACATTGAAGGAGCTGATCACCACCTCCCCCATCCCGGAAAGGCCCAAGACGCTCGGGGGCTGCCAACAGCTCCCTCACGCGCCGGGAGGAGCTTGCAGGTAGGGAGGGGAGGGGTGGCGAGGAGCCTCGGGGCGGCTAGGTAGTAGTGGTTTGGGATTCGCAGGGAAGGGATACGAGTAGGGAAGGTAGATAGGGAAACACAATAACAATAATAAACAATACAAAAGCCAACCTGGCTGGGGGAAAACTCTAAGAGCAGTAGCTCAAGGGATCGGCACTCCACCAACCGGAGGGGGGCCGATGCCAACCTAGTGGGGCGGGGGGGGAGAGGGGGAGAGGGAGAGAGAGGGTAGGGAGAAAACAAGAGGAGGAAAAAAGGAGAAGACAAAAAACAAGTTCAAGTACAATAACCAAACAAAACCGGGTAAGCCGGTCAGACCCTCTAAAAGAGGGCAACTAAGTAGCGATCTCGCTAGGTCTGTGGCCTATCCCCAAACGGGATAAGTCAGAGACTGGCCTAGGTGGGGGAACTGTGTCCGGCGGCAGGGCCTGGAGGTCGCCTCCCCCACCGAGCGCAGTTAGTAGCATAAAACATCAATAAGCAACTTCTGCAATTGAAAACAGGCAGCAAAACAATAGGGTCGAGAGAAGGAGAGGAGGGGAGAGATCTTTAACCGTCAGGTAGGCGGCATCTAGCAACCCAGCGGAGCAATGCTACTGCTCGTGATCCGTGGGCCTCGGCGGTCTCTCTCTCGGTCTTCTTGGTCTCCCGACCCTGCGGCCCCTGGGCACGGCCCCCCCCGATCCTCGAGACGGGAGATCGGCAGTGGCGAGCAACCAATTAGGCACCGGAATCGGATTCACATCAAGAAATGCAAACAGGCCCTCTAAGTCCTGGTAAGCTCGGAGGGTGTAGGATTCCCCGCCTCTGTTAACAATCAGGTGGAGGGGATACCCCCATCTGTACATCGCCCCGGCATTGCGGATCAAATCAAGGACTGGCCGTAGGAGTCTGCGCATCTGGAGAGTGCGCCGTGAGAGATCCGGGAGTATGGTGACGCTTACGCCATCAAAGTCAAGCGGGCCATGTCTCCATGCCCGCCGGGAGATCTCCTCCTTGGTCGAGTAGTGATGGATACGGCAGACAATGTCTCTTGGTCGGGACGGGTCGCTGCTAGGGGGACCCAGGGCCCTGTGCGCCCTATCTATCTCGATCGGGGTGTTCGCCTCCCTTTCAAGAAGTTGGTTGAATATTGCGGTGATTATTTGTCTGACGTCTTCTCCCGATGTAGTCTCAGGAATGCCTCTCACACGGAGATTGTTGCGCCTGTGCCTGTTCTCCAGGTCATCGTGCTGGAGTTGCATCTGTACAATTTGAGCGGATTGACTCTCTATCCTGGCCGCCATGGCAGCCAGCGCTGCCTCCGTGGCCGTGTGGTTGGAGGAGACTCTGGCGTCTAGGGACTGGAGCTGACCCCTCACCTCCGCTATATCTTTTCGATGGGCCGCCTCGTATCTTCTGATCAAGGCCTCAAAGTCCGCTTTGGTAGGAATAGACCTAAGGAAGGAAAGCGTCTCTTGATGTATGTTACCGGCTCCCATTGCTTCCAGGCACTCCTCGGCTTCCATCGTTATATTCGGCGAGTTAGGGTATGGAGGCTGGGGCGGCATCTCCACCACCGGCGGGGATCCCACAGCCGGCGGCGACAAACGGTCCCGGAGGAGAGCGGGCGTTCCCCGCAGGGGTGTGAGTGGAGGCGTCGGCTCTCGCCGCGGCTGCGAGCACTGCAGCGCGTCAGGGGTGTAATCCACCACCCTCCTTTTACTCTCCACCGGGGATACTGCGGGGGTATGCTGGGTACCGCCAACCGATCTGGGCCCGTTCCCAGGGGCACTCCTGGCTCTCTGCTTTCTTTGTGGAAGGGGGGTGGGCGACAAGGGCGTCGATGGACCGGGCATCCCAGTATCACTTCTTGTTCTCTGTGCACGGTCGGCAGTGGTGAAGCCATAGTCCTCCAATCTGCCCGCAGGGGGGGCCTCCTTTAATGTATGAGGGGTCTGTTTAGCGGGACATTGACAGACCAATGGGGCAGTGTTCAGTGACCGCCCTCCACCCTCACCAGGGGGAACGCTTAGCAACCCCTGGCTTCTACCCTGTAGGGAACTATGATGCTGCTGGGGCATTGTGCTCATGGCTGAGTTCCTGGCCAGCGTGGGTGTATGGGCTCGCCTGCCCACCTCTCTCCTCTCTCCCAGTTCCCCTGTGGCCTGCGCAGTCAAAGTCAGTGGGAGCGCAGCTAAGGGCGCCAGGGAGGTCCCACCAATGCAGTCCCCTTCCTCCTCTCCCGGGGCGCACGCCTGCCTCCTTATTCCCCCCACGGTGGAGCTCTCCTCACCTCCGTGCTGCTGCCGGGGCCGGGCTGCTGTCTTCTGCGTGCGGCTCGCAGCCGCCCGTGTGTCCGCCGAGGCCCCCGCCCCCTCCGGTTCCTCTCCCGGCGCCTGAAGCTCTTCGTCGGGGCTCACATCAGCCGCCTCCTCAGCTGGCGACACCGCAGCCCCCGCATCCGCGGCGCATGAAGCCGCCGGGCCGTCGAGTGGGGGCCGGACGACCAGATCTTCCAGTTCCTCTGCGCTGCTGGATTCTGAGGTCGGCGGGATCGGCGCCATATCTGCGCCCACGTGTCTCCGCCAGTCCTCCCGCTTCGCCGGCTCAGCACGGGAGCCCGCAGCTAGCCGCCTCTTCCTCTCTCTCCCTCTTCTGCCCCTCATGGGACCGACGGTGAGCAAGTCCTCTGCCGGTAAGTCGCCGCAAAAATGCACTTTGCGCTCGGTGGGGTCAGGAGCTCAAAGGGTCACGTCCTCACCATCCGCACGCCAGGCCACGCCCCCCCGTCTAAGGCTTTTTGGAGATAAATTGGACTCAGTAGCTAAGGGTGGAAAATTACCTCAACGTAGGAAGCAACGTCGCCCCTTTCGAGGGGCGGCTTCCTTCACCCCTTCCTTTCGGGGAGCCAGAGCGGGAAGAGGTTTTGCCTTCCCTTCTACAAGAGGAGACTCCTGGAATAGGGGCAGAGGTCGTGCCCGTTCAGGATACAGTTGGGGTTCTAAACCCAAGCCCGCGGCCAAGCCCGCTCAACAATGAGGGGGCGCCCTCACCCGTGCGGGTGGGGGGACGGCTGCGACACTTCTCCCAAGTCTGGATTCGGGAGATCTCGGACAGATGGATCGGGAAAGTGGTGTCTTCCGGTTACATGCCGGAGTTCGAGTCCCGCCCCCCCCGCGTTTCTCGGGTGTCCCCGGACGCACAGGCTGCACTGCAGCTCCGGGAGGCGGTATCGAGTCTTCTAGAAATGGCGGTCATTTGCCCAGTGCCCCCATTAGAACGGGGTCGGGGTTTTTACTCAAATCTGTTCACGGTCCCCAAGAAGGATGGCTCCGTTCGGCCCATCCTGGACCTAAAGATTCTCAACAGATTCGTCAGGCTGCGAAAATTTTGCATGGAAACGTTGCGTTCCGCTATCCACTCTCGTCAGGGGGACTTCATGACTTCCATAGACATCCAGGACGCTTACCTCCATGTTCCCATTTTTCCAGCGCACCAGAGGTTCCTAAGGTTCGCACTGGAGGATCGGCACTTTCAATTTGTAGCTCTTCCCTTCGGTCTCACCACGGCTCCAAGGGTTTTCACCAAGGTGCTTGCTGGGGTGATGGCTCTTCTCAGAGCTCAAGGAATTCGCATAGTGCCATATCTGGACGATCTCCTCATATTGGCATCGTCATTCAGCCAAGCGGAATTGGACACCAGGATGGTTCTATCCACTCTGGAGAGATTCGGCTGGGTGATCAACTACCCCAAGTCCTCTCTCTACCCGTCCAGGTTAATATCCTTTCTGGGAATGTCTCTGGATACAGATCAGGCAAGGGTGTTCCTTCCTCAGTCCAAGGTTCTTCTGATTCAGGAGTTGGTTCGGTCGCTCATGTCCATTCCTCGACCATCCATCCGGCTAGGGATGAGACTGGTGGGTTTGATGGTGGCCTCCTTCGAGGCAGTCCCCTTTGCTCAGTTTCACACAAGGACTCTACAGCTCCATCTGTTGTCGGTCTGGAACAGGTCTCCTCAGTCGCTGGATCAATTATTTCAGATGTCCCCCCGGGTTCGCCGCTCGCTTCGGTGGTGGCTGAATTCAGCCAACCTGCTGAGGGGCAGATCCTTTCGGACTCCCCAGTGGGAGATAGTCACCACGGATGCCAGCCTCTCGGGATGGGGGGCTTCTGGAAGGATCTGCAATTCCAGGGTTTGTGGGGTCCCCTGGAAGCCCACAAGCCTATCAATGTTCTGGAATTGAGGGCCATCAGGATGGTTCTTTGTCATTTGGCTCATCAACTGCGAGGCTTGCCGGTCCAGGTCCGGTCGGACAATCGGACGGCGGTTGCCTACATCAATCACAAGGGAGGGACCCGCAGCAGGAATGCCCTCAAGGAAGTGTCTCTGATTCTGAACTGGGCAGAGAGCCACGTCCCGTGCATCTCGGCAGTTTACATCCCGGGAATGGAGAACATGGAGGCGGACTCTCTGAGCAGGCTATCAGCCCGCAAAGGGGAGTGGTCTCTCAATCCCAAGGTCTTTCTCTCAATCTGTCGCAAGTGGGGGTCGCCGGAGGTGGACCTCTTTGCCTCCCGTCACAATCACAAACTTCCGGCATTTGTGTCCCTGGCTCTTGCAACGGATGCCATGTCTCTGAACTGGAGGGATCTGGGTTTTCTGTACCTGTTTCCTCCGTTTCCCATGGTGGCCAGAGTAGTGCGCAAGCTTGCTCTGGAGAGAGCGCCAGCAATCCTGGTGGCTCCAAGGTGGCCAAGACAGGTCTGGTTCGCAGACGTGGTAAGGTTGGCAGAAGATCAGTTCGTTCTGCCCCTGCTGCCAGATCTACTCACACAGGGTCATCTTCGTTACCCCAATTTACTAACGCTGGCTTTGACGGCGTGGCTGCTGAAACCTCCATCTTGAAGGAGGAAGGTCTTTCTGATGCTGTGATTCGGACTCTTCTTCATCAGTGTACTATAGGACTTGGAGGTCTTATATTGATTGGTGTGAGACTAGGGCCTTCCCTTGTAGGGAATTCTCTATTTCTAGAATCTTGGAGTTCCTGCAACATGGTTTGGATCTAGGGCTCCAACTCAGTACTCTGAAGGGGCAGGTGTCTGCCCTGGCGGTATTTTTCCAAAAGTCTTTTGCACTTCATCCTTTGGTTAAGACTTTTTTCCAGGGGGTTACACATGTGCGGCCTCCTAGGAAACCTTTGATTCCGGTTTGGGATTTGAATTTGGTTCTTTTTGCGCTCCAGGGTCCCCCCTTTGAGCCTTTACATGATATTCCTTTGTCTTCCCTTACGCAGAAGGTGGCTTTTTTGGTAGCTATCACTTCTGTTAGACGTGTTTCTGAGTTGGCGGCTCTGTCTATTCAAGCTCCGTATTTTGAAAGACATCAGGATAAAGTGGTTTTCCGTTTCAAGACGGACTTCCTTCCTAAGGTGGTTTCGTCCTTTCATCTAAATCAGGATATTGTTCTGCCCTCTCTGTGTCCTAATCCCAGCAATGACAAGGAGAGGGCCCTGCATTCCTTGGATGTGGTTCGCGTGGTAAAGTATTATTTGGTGGTAACGTCTGCCTTTCGCAAGACTGATGCATTCTTCGTGGTGCCATTTGGGCCCAAGAAGGGTCTAGCACCCACAAAGTCTTCCATCATCAGGTGGATTCGTCAGGCCATTGTCGGGGCCTATTCTGCTAAGGGGAGAAATCCTCCCTTTCGTGTTACAGCTCATTCTACTCGTGCGGTTGGGGCTTCCTGGGCTTTTCAGCACCAGGCCTCTGTTGAGCAAGTTTGCAAGGCCGCTACCTGGTCTTCTGTTCACACTTTTTCAAAGTTTTACAAGGTTGATGTTCGGGCCTCAACGGATGCTGTTTTTGGCCGCAAAGTTCTGCAGGCTGCAGTAGTTTAAGTTGTGCTTTATGCCTTGTTTTGGATCCCCACCCCTTATGGACACTGCTATTGGATGTCCCACAGGTTATGAATATCTTGAAGCAGGGTGTGTGACATACTTAGAATAATACCATTTTGTGAATACTCACCTTGTAAAATGGGTATTATAAGTATGTCACACACCCCGCTTCAACCCGCCCTTTTGTATTCTGGATCCTTCGTTTTGTGAACTTTGCGTTGTTATGACTTATATTTGGCTCTTCCTGGTCCCTTACCTTACTGCTTTCTTTATACTGGGTAATGAGTGGGAGGTCCCAGGTATTTATGGACCGGGAGGGGCTTTCTTTCCTCCAATCATCTCTGCAGATCGCCCTCTTCAGGTCAGTATACCCACAGGTTATGAATATCTTGAAGCGGGGTGTGTGTGACATACTTATAATACCCATTTTACAAGGTGAGTATTCACAAAATGGTATTTTCTTGACTCCTGTCTATATAGGTTCAGTAAGCTTCCATGACTCAAGTTTTCTTTTTTTTTGTAGGTTATTTCTGAACTACGTGAGAAATTGGACATGGAGTCATGTGTTCCTCCATCTCAGCTCCCGGCCACCCAGAGCAAAACTGCAAACCCCAAACCCAGGTAGCCAGGCGCTGTGTCTGAGTAGCACATACTCAGGGGCTTTCTTATCCAAACAAACTTCCAAAAACTAAAATACCAAACCTCCTTATCTGTATTAATTACCATATATTCTAAGTATGTCACACACCCCACTTCAATCATTAAATATTACAATAGGGTAATACCTACCGCTAGGTGGCAGCGTTGCAGAGAATCTCCAAAAAAGCAACAGGCCCCTCCCGGTCTATACATACCTGGTACCTCCCAATAATCTCCCAGTGTTGTTCTCTGCAAGGTGGCGACAAGACAGAAGAAAGAAGTCTCCTGCTTGCAGGTAGCCGGGGTATCACCCCGGCCCCCCCCCCCCATGGTCTATTTCTGCCCGGTTCTGTTTTGTTATCCTCCCTGTTAACTGGCAGCCTCCCAGCTTTGGCTGTAGGCCGGGCAAAGGTAGCCGGAACTTTAGGTGCCTAGGAGATTAGCTCCTCCGCTCGACTCCATATTGTGGGGCATAGCGGGATTCCCGGAGTGGTGATCCGGATGTGGGATGCCCCTATTACCTAGCAATATAGATAGCCCGTTACTGTGTTCTGGGCATGGGACTGTGGTTTATTCTCTGGCACCGGGCGTCATGGGTGACTGTGTGTGTGTTTGCTTTAACTGGCTTTGCGGTTCCTGCGTTTTTATTTTGGGGAGCTTTCCGGCGGGCGTTTGATGTGTGTGTGTCCTGCGCTCCGGCCCGCTGTGGGTGATTTTTTTGTACTTGTATAGCATGATGGCGCCGTTTTCCGCGGGATTCCTCTCAGGGAGCTGAGGGGCGGGGTCACGCGGCGCGCTGGTTGGGTAGCGCCGAGTTTGGCGCTTGTGGCTCTGCATGTTTGTCAGCGAAGGAGCGAGAGTTTTGTGAGGGCCAGGGCTGTTTTTTTGTGTGCGTGTACACTGGGGGACTGGCCGGTAGCTCCGCCGGTCCTGTTATTATGCGAGCGCTGTACTTGCAGGGTCAGACGCTCGGCGCGCTGGAGAGGGGCGGGACCGCGTCGTGCGCGGTCCGCGCGGTGATTGGCGCTTCAGGGAGGGGCGGGGCTACTGCGGCTCCCGCGCTTCCAGGTGACACACCTTCTTCCTTCCCTCCTGAGCGGCGCTGTTGTCTGGCCGCCATCTCACGCGCTGAGGCAGTGCTCCCTCCGGTAGGCTCTTTTATTGCCTTGTTAGGACGGGGGTAGCCTACGGCTTTTGTTTAGTAGATATGTTTCTCCTTTTCCCCCGCTGTTGTTATCCCCCTTACCTCCTCCCCCTCGCTCCCACTCTTGGAGGTGATGGCAGGTCCTGTTAACCATCTGCTTAGATCGTGGTTAAAGGGGGGGGGGGAGACCTTTTCAGTATATATATATATATATATATATATATATATATATATATATATATATATTTGGATGTTACTGAATACACATGTGTATTGTGTGCCCGGAATGATTGTTGTCCCTGTTTTTTTTTTTTGTGTTTTTCAGATCCTGGGACCCCATCTTGCAGGGCTCTCCCGGTCTTATATACCTGGCTAGTTTTGGGAAATTTGGGATATTTGTCTGTTTAATTCCCATGGTCAGGGTGGTATAAAATTTTTAGCTAGACAGTATCTAAAGGGGCATCCCGGGTCGCTTACTGAGGTTTTGGATTTGGATCCTCCGGCAGTTGCTCCTAGGCCTAAAGGTCAGCTTTTTGGGGTGTCCAAGCAGTGCTTGGAGTTTCCCAGTCAACAGCATTTTGAAGAGGTTGTACTTAAGCAATGGGAGCAACCTACGCGTCTCGTCTGTGTTCCGCCTAGCTGGGATAGAAAGTATCCTTTTCCGGCGGACTTGATGAAGCGTTGGTCTGTCCCTCCTGAGGTAGATACTCCGGTCTTGGGACTGTCCAACACGGCGGTTGTACATTCTCCTGACACGACTTCGCTCAGGGACGGCGAGGATCGCCGGATTGATCAGCTGGCCCGCCATGGTTTTGTATGTGCGGGTTCGGTGCTAAGGCCTGTTTGTGCTTCGGCTCTTTTGACTTTGCCGGTCAAGTCTATTGTCAGGGACTTAGGTTTGAATCTTGAGCCTACTAGTGATGAGTCTCTCACGCTTAAGCGCTGTGATTCCTTCTTGTCGTTTATTCTGGCCGCTCAGGAGGATGCCATGTTGATGTGTGGCAGGGCTACTGCCCTGCTGGTAGCTATCCGTCGCTGTGTGTGGTTGAGACAGTGGACGGCTGATTTTAATTCTAAAAGATCGCTCACGGCTCTTCCCTTTTTGGGTTTGAGGCTGTTTGGTGAGAGGCTGGATTCTGTTGCCAAGGGAGGTAAGTTACCTCAGCGCAAGAAATTTTGCCGTTCCTTTCGGGGGACGGTCTCCTTCAATCCGTCCTTTCGGGGAGCCAGAGCCGGCAGGGGTGCGGGCTTCTCGGCCTCCAGGGGCGCCAGTTGGAATAGGGGTAAAGGCCGTGGCTGCCCCGCTCACGTCTGGGGCGCCAAGCCCAAGCCAGTTGCCAAGCCCGCTCAGCAATGAGGGGGCGCCCTCACCCGTACGGGTGGGGGGACGGTTGCGACTCTTCTCCCGGGTATGGGACCAGGAGGTCTCGGACAGGTGGATCCGGGAGGTGGTGTCGGCTGGTTACAAGTTGGAGTTCGAGTCCCGTCCTCCTCCAAGGTTCTTCAGGTCTCGGGTATCTTCGGATCCTGTGGCCGCGCAGGGGCTCCTGGCGGCGGTAAGGAATCTTCTGGAATTAGCAGTCGTCTGCCCGGTTCCTCCTTCGGAGGTAGGGCGCGGGTTTTATTCCAATTTCTTCACTGTCCCAAAAAAGGACGGGTCCTTCCGTCCTTTTCTGGATTTGAAGTTTCTCAACAGATTTATTCGTCCCCGGAAGTTCCGCATGGAAACCCTGCGGTCTGCAATCGGTTCGCTTCGGCAGGGGGACTTTATGACGTCCATAGACATCAAGGATGCGTACCTTCACATTCCGATCTTCCCAGCTCATCAGAGGTTCCTTCGTTTTGTGGTGGAGGATCGGCATTTTCAATTTGTGGCTCTTCCATTCGGCCTCACCTCTTCTCCGAGAGTGTTCACCAAGGTGTTGGCGGGGGTGATGGCCCTGCTCAGAGCTCAGGGGATTCGCATTGTGCCTTATCTGGACGATCTTCTCATCATGGCGCCTTTCTTCAGTCAAGCAGAGGGGGACACCAGCATGGTGGTGTCTATGCTGGAGAGGTTCGGCTGGGTGATCAATTACCCCAAGTCCTCTCTGGTTCCGGCCAGGGTGGTGACCTTTCTGGGGATGTCGTTGGACTCCTGCCAGCACAGAGTGTTTCTCCCTCAGACCAAGGTTCTGTTGATTCAGGACTTGGCTCAGCTTCTTCTCTCCCATCCTCGCCCGTCCATTTGGCTAAGGATGAGACTGGTGGTGTTGATGGTGGCCTCGTTCGAGGCAGTTCCCTTTGCGCAGTTTCATAGGAGGACGCTTCAGCTTCATCTTTTGGTGTCTTGGGACCGGCGTCCGAGGTCGTTGGACCGGTCCTTCCGGATGTCCCCTCGGGTTCGGCAGTCCCTTCTGTGGTGGTTGGTCTCGGACAACCTTCTGAAGGGCAGGTCGTTTTTGACCCCGCTTTGGGAAACTGTCACCACGGATGCCAGTTTGTCTGGATGGGGAGGTTTCTGGAAGGATCTTCAGTTTCAGGGGCAGTGGGACCCTCAGGAAGCCCACTTGCCCATCAATGTTCTGGAGTTGCGAGCCATCAGGTTGGTTCTGTCTCGCTTGACGCATCAGTTACAGGGCCTGCCGGTTCAGGTTCGATCGGACAATCAGACGGCGGTTGCTTACATCAATCACCAAGGAGGGACTTGCAGTCTGGGTGCCCACAGGGAGGTGTCTCTGATTCTAGTTTGGGCAGAGACTCGCTTTGTCTCCGGTGGGGGACGCCGGAGGTGGATCTGTTTGCCTCTCGTCACAATTACAAGCTTCCGACATTCGTGTCACTGTCCCGGGATCCTCTGGCGCTGGCGGTGGATGCCATGGCCCTGAGCTGGAGGGACCTGGGGTTTCTTTATCTGTTTCCTCCGATTCCCATGCTAGGCAGGGTGCTGCGAAAGTTGGTTCTGGAAGGAGTTCCCGCCATCCTCGTGGCTCCAAGGTGGCCAAGGCGGGTGTGGTTCGCAGACATCGTTCGTCTGGCAGTGGATCAGTTCGATCTGCCTCTTCGACCGGATCTTCTCACTCAGGGCCAACTGTGTTACCCCAGTTTACAAACGCTGGCTTTGACGGCTTGGCTGCTGAAACCTCCATCTTAAAGGAGGAGGGTCTTTCGGATTCGGTCATTCGGACTCTTATTAGTGCCAGGAAGAGATCTTCTTCTTCCATCTATTATAGGTCTTGGAGATCTTATATTGATTGGTGTGAGGCTAGGTCTTTGCCTTGCCGGGTCTTTTCTATTTCTAGGATTTTGGAATTTCTTCAATCCGGGCTGGACTCCGGTCTTCAGCTGAGTACTTTGAAGGGGCAGGTTTCTGCTTTGTCTATCTTTTTTCAGAGGTCTTTTGCTAGCCATTCTTTGGTCAAGACTTTTTTCCAGGGGGTTTCGCATTTGCGGCCTCCTAGGAAGCCGTTGCTCCCTGTTTGGGATTTGAATTTGTTTCTCTCTTATTTTGAGGAACATCAGGACAAAGTGGTTTTTCGCTTCAAGTCAGACTTTCTTCCTAAAGTGGTCTCTGCTTTTCATCTTAACCAGGACATTGTTCTTCCTTCTTTGTGTCCTAAGCCTAAGAATGTCAAGGAGAGTGCTTTGCACTGCTTGGATGTTGTACGTTGTGTCAGGTACTATCTACGTGCTACGTCTTCTTTTCGTAAGACTGATGCCTTTTTCGTTGTGCCCTGTGGGCCTAGGAAGGGTTTGGCTCCGGCTAAGTCTTCCATTAGCAAGTGGATTCGTCAGGCGATTGTTGGAGCCTATTCGGCCAAGGGGAAGGATCCCCCTTTTCGTGTTACTGCTCATTCTACTCGCGCGGTTGGAGCGTCCTGGGCTTTTCAGCACCAGGCTTCTGTTGAACAAGTTTGTAAGGCTGCGACTTGGTCTTCGGTTCATACCTTTTCTAAGTTTTATAAGGTTGATGTGCGGGCCTCAGCGGATGCTGTTTTTGGCCGCAAGGTTCTGCAGGCTGCAGTGGTTTGAGTTTTCTGCATTATTGCCTGGTTGGATACCCGACCCTTTTTCTGGACACTGCTGTTGGATGTCCCTATTGTAATAATTAATGATTGAAGTGGGGTGTGTGACATACTTAGAATAATACCATTTTGTGAATACTCACCTGTAAAATGGGTATTATAAGTATGTCACACACCCCACTTCACCCGCCCCTTTTTGGTATCCTGGCTCTTTATATGGTGAAGTTTTGTTCCTTACGTTTGAGGGTTACATTTGATTGTTCCTGGTACCTTGTCTTACTGCTGTTCTAATACTGGGAGATTATTGGGAGGTACCAGGTATGTATAGACCGGGAGGGGCCTGTTGCTTTTTTGGAGATTCTCTGCAACCTAGCGCGGCTCTGCCACCTAGCGGTAGGTATTACCCTATTGTAATAATTAATGATTGAAGTGGGGTGTGTGACATACTTATAATACCCCTTTTACAGGTGAGTATTCACAAAATGGTATTTTTTTGCCCTATAAGACAACCCCCACCACCGCCCCCCCCCCCCCCCAGCCCCAAAGTGGAGGGAAAATATCAGTGCGTCTTAACGGGCGATTGTAAAAAAAACTTTCCCGAACTCTCGCGCCACAGACGTCTCCCATAGACCTAAACACATAGGGAGAGACACACACACACACGCAAGATACATACCGCTGCTGCTAGCTGCTTGCACATACACACGTGTTTCACCGCCAACCAGGTGGATATCGCGTCAGCGTCCAATGACGGAACCGGCACCACGGAGGCTTATGTGCAGGTGCCGGGTCAAGGGGAGCGGTGTGTATCTTCTGTGTTTATGCGTGTGTGTGTTTATTCTTTGTGTGTCACACACACCCCGCTTCCTGTAGTAATAACGTTCGCGTAAACCATCGCCAGATGCCATTGCAGAGAGAGAGATCTTGAAAACTGGCCCCTCCCAGTCTATATATACCTGCGACCTCCCACTTAATCCCCAGTGTTCTCTCTCTGCAAGATGCATCAAGACAGAAGAATGAGGTCTCCTGCTTGCAGGTAGCCGGGGTAACACCCCGGCCCCCCCCCCATGGTCTATTTCTACCCAGTTCATTTATTCTTTGTGTGTCACACACACCCCGCTTCCTGTAGTAATAACGTTCGGGGTAAACCATCTCCAGATGTCATTGCAGAGAGAGAGATCTTGAAACTGGCCCCTCCCAGTCTATATATACCTGGGACCTCCCACTTAATCCCCAGTGTTCTCTCTCTGCAAGATGCGTCAAGACAGAAGAATGCGTCAAGACAGAAGAAAGAGGTCTCCTGCTTGCAGGTAGCCGGGGTTATACCCCGGCACCCCCCCCGGTCTATTTCTGCCCAGTTCTTGTTTACTTGTATTTTGTAATTATCGGAAGCCTCCCAGCCTCGGCTGCTGACTGGGTAATGGTAGCCGGCACCTGGTGGTGCCTAGGAGCTTATCTCCTCCACTAGTCTCCATTATTGGGGCAGAGTGGTTATCCGGTTGGTGACCCGGATTTTGGGATGCCCCGTCCTGTTGTCCCCATATCTCTTCTCTCCTTCTCAGGGCCTTCCCTTTTTGGTGGGGAAGTCCGTTAGGGGGGAGAGGGGGGGAGGTGAGGGGTCTTTTCTGCCTTATGCTACCCTTCTTTTTTTTTTTTTTTTTTATCCTGAGGTAATTTTGGTACTGATATATGTGGGCGTCGGTGCGCGCGTGTCTGTGTGTGCGTCTTTAATCTGTGTGTGTGTCTGTGTGCGGCGTTCCCAGCTCAGACCGGGTCCGTTTTTTTTGGTTGTTTCTTTTTTGAATGGCGCTGCCGCCATTTTTTACCTCTCTGAGGTAAATCTGTGCTGTGCGGTGATTGGCTGGCGGGGCGGAGTTAGAGTGCTTCGCGCGCGCTCTCTGCCTGCCTGTCTTCTATCAGCTGGGGAAGCGCTTGCACCGGCCTCTGAGGTGATTTCTGCGCTCTGTTCCTGCTGCCTCTTCTGCTGCGGTCTTTTAAAAAAAGGTCTTTCATTACAGTTCTTTGTCTTCTATATAGCATTCAATGAATCCTTATTCCCATCAGGGGACTTTATGCTGTGGTCCATATTAGTATAAAATGGAGGTTTTTTTGTACAGTTATAATAAGCCATTGTGGTTTTCTTTTCCTAATGCATTGTTTCTCATGCTTGATCCTTTACTCAGGTAGCAGCATGATTCAACTGTATGTGACCATATTTATATTCTAAGTATGTCACACACCCCGCTTCAAGATATCCATAACACGTGGGTAATACCGACCTGAAGAGGGCGTTCTGCAGAGATGATAGGAAAAAGCCCCTCCCGGTCCATAAATACCTGGGACCTCCCACTCATTACCCCAGTCTTCCATCTCTGCAGTCGGCGAGCAAGTCAGAAGATGATGCCTCCTCCTTGCACAGGGGGAACTGAGGTAGCCGGGACCTTCCCGGCACGCTTTTGATTTCTATTTCCGCCCAGATCCCCCTTTTTATTACTATACATGCCTCCCAGCCTTGGCTGAGGTCTGGGCGAGGGTAGAACAGCACACTAGGTGCTCAGGAGCTATGCTCCACCGTGAGACCCTGTACCAAAGGGTAGGCGGTTATCCGGGCTGGTGACCCCGGTTTGGGATGCCCTGTCCCTCGGCCCTTTACCCCAGGTAGTGTTCCCCCTCTGCGGATGGCCTTCTCCTTGTGGGGGGGGGGGGGGGGGGGTGTTGAGGGGCTTTTATTAAGGTGTAGTGTAGTGCTTTTCACTGTCTTTTTGCTGGCTGAGGAGATCTCTCTCCTCAGCCTGGTACTTGGAGGCGGGGCCGGGCGCTGCCTCGATTGCTGCGGCCCGCCTGTGTGCTTGTCTTACATGTACCGGCGCCGTGGTCGCCGCCATTACCGCGGTGCCGGTACCCTGTCACCTTGCGGCGCGCGGGTGAGGAGATTGTCTCCTCAGATGCCGGAGTTAAGGGGCCGGGCGTCGGAGCGTCGCCGCGGCCCGCCCCCCTCCATTCTATCTGTCACCGGCGCCGCAGCCGCCGCATACCGCTGCGGCGCCGGTCTTTGGTGGCGGGACGGCGGTTACTGTGTCGTGAGGGGAGATCTCCCCTCACGCTTGTGTTAGAGGGAGCGGGACGGGGCTTTCGGCGGGACGCCGAGTCCCGCCCCTGTTCTGCAGGCGCCGCCGCGGAGCCTGGCCGTGACATGGAGGGGGGGCGGGGCCATGGACAATCGCGCTCTCCGCGCTGGCCACGCCCCCCCTTCTCCTCTCTGCCTCCGTGCTGCTGCTGCTGCTGGCTCCTGTGAGACGGACGCCATCTTGGAAGGAGGAAGCACCGTGAGTGGCCCTGCGGGCCCCATATCTTTTTTTATTCTTTGTGTCCTTTTCAATGTGCTGATAGCCTTTTCTGTTGTGTCTTTCAGGTAGACCTACGTTAGGTTTAGGGGGTTTCTCCCGGTCCTAGGGTCCCTGGGTTACTTTTACCTATTTCAAATCCTCCCACTTGGGACATCAAAGGGGCATCCCGGGTTGCTTATACGCGTAATTCCCTTGGTCATAGCGACTACACACAAGTTCACCATATGGAGGCATCCCCGGATACTGGGCTCGGGATCCCCTCGGGGCAATTCCGGAAGTGTATGTTGTGTGGGGTATCCATTACTGGGGACGATGTACTTCTGTGTATACCTTGTGCACAGCAAACTATTACGCGGCAGTCCGAACCCCAGGCGTCTGGGTCAGCACCGCCGGTCGCTTCCTCTCCTCCTCCCAGCTTGATACGCACCCCGTGTGACGTTGTCATGGGTAGGGAGCTACAATCTGAGATGTGCGCCAGATTGGCCAACCTTGAAAAATTAATTTCCAGCTCGGCCGCCCGTAAGGCTCCGGCTAAGAGAAAGCACTTGTCGCCGGCTCCGCCGGTGGATGACCTTGACGATGTTAATAATTTGGACTATTCTGATTATTCCCCGCTAGATGAAGGGGAGGTTTATGAGGACTCTGATAATTCAGATGATGAGCAGTTTGTTGCCGCTGATGCTGAGCTGGGGGACTTGGGGAGATCCTCGGATACTCCTAACGCTCTGGCTCAGATGTTTGAGGTTTTGGCTATTTCTCCTCCTGAGGAGGCTCCACAGCAGAAGGGTGAGTTTTTCGAGGAATCCAGGCCGCGCTTGGAATTTCCTAATCAAAGACACTTTGACAAAATTATTGCTAAGGAATGGGACAGGCCGGCTCGGCTCCCTGGTATTCCTCAGGGGTGGGATAAGAAATATCCCTTCCCTTCGGATACGGTTAAGCGTTGGGCATCCCCCCTGAGGTGGACGCACCGGTTTTGGGGTTGTCCAACACTTCTGTTTTAAATAATCCTGATTGTTCCACCCTCAAAGATGGAGAGGATAAACGCATTGACCAGATGGCTTGTCATGGTTTTGCTAGCGTTGGGTCAGCCATGCGGCCCGTTTGCGCTTCGGTGCTGATGGTGGTGGCCGCCAGGTCCGTGGTCAGGGACCTGTTGACTTCTTCCGGGCTTCGTCCTGGTAGTGACGAGTTCCTTGGCCTTAAACGGTGTGAGTTGTTTTTGTCTTTTGTATTAGCCGCCTTGGATGACACTTTGATGATGTGTGGTAGGACGTCGGCTCTGCTGGTGACTATTCGGCGGTCGGTGTGGTTGCGCCAGTGGGCGGCCGATTTTATGTCCAAAAAGTCTCTGACGGCTCTACCTTTTGTTGGATTACGGCTCTTTGGAGAGAAATTGGATTCTGTCACCAAGGGTGGTAGGTTACCTCAACGCAAGAAACAACGCCGTCCCTTTCGGGGGGCGCCTTCCTTTACCCCCTCCTTTCGTGGGGCCAGATCTGGCAGGGGATTTGCCTTCCCCTCTTCCAGAGGAGATTCCGGGAACAGGGGCAGAGGACGTGCCCGTCCAGGATACAGTTGGGGCTCTAAGCCCAAACCTGCTGTTAAGCCAGCTCAGCAATGAGGGGGCGCCCTCACCCATGCGGGTGGGGGGACGGCTGCGACACTTCTCCCAGGTCTGGGATCAGGAGGTCTCGGACAGATGGATCCGGGAAGTGGTGTCTTCCGGTTACAAACTGGAGTTCGAGCTCCGCCCCCCTCCCAGATTTCTCAGGTCTCGGGTGCCTTCGGAACCTCTGGCCGCGCAGGGGCTCCTGGTGGCAGTAGAGAGTCTTCTGGACATGGCTGTCATTTGCCCAGTGCCCTCCTCAGACCAGGGCAGGGGTTTTTATTCCAATCTGTTCACGGTACCCAAGAAGGACGGATCGGTCCGACCCATCTTGGATCTGAAGTTTCTCAACAGGTTCATCCGGCCGCGGAAATTCCGCATGGAAACGCTGCGTTCGGCTATCCACTCTCTTCGTCAGGGAGACTTTCTGACGTCCATAGACATCAAGGACGCTTACCTGCACGTTCCGATCTTTCCAGCACACCAGAGGTTTCTCAGGTTCGTGGTGGAGGATCGGCATTTTCAGTTTGTGGCACTCCATTTCGGTCTTACCTCGGCTCCTCGGGTGTTCACCAAGGTGCTGGCGGGGGTGATGGCTCTACTCAGGGTTCAGGGTATCCGCATTGTGCCCTATTTGGACGATCTTCTGATTATGGCTTCTTCCTTCAACCAAGCGGAGTTGGACACCAGAACGGTGGTATCCACTCTGGAGAGGTTCGGTTGGGTGATCAACTACCCCAAGTCCTCTCTTTCTCCGTCCAGGGTAGTGACCTTTCTGGGAATGTCTCTGGATACTTCGCAGGCCAGGGTGTTTCTGCCCCAGGCCAAGGTTCTTTTGATTCAGGAGTTGGTTCGGCTTCTCTTGTCGGCCCCTCGTCCGGCCATCCGGCTAGGGATGAGGCTGGTGGGGTTGATGGTGGCCTCATTCGAGGCAGTTCCCTTTGCGCAGTTTCACACAAGGACGCTCCAGCTTCATCTGTTGAAGGTCTGGGACAAGTCTCCGCTATCGTTGGATCAGTCCTTCCAGATGACCCCCCAAGTTCGTTGGTCCCTGCAATGGTGGCTGGGGTCTGTCAATCTGTTGAAGGGCAGATCTTTTCTGGCGCCGTGTTGGGAGACAGTCACCACGGATGCCAGTCTGTCAGGTTGGGGGGGTGTTTGGAAGGACCTTCAGTTTCAGGGTCTGTGGGACCCGCAGGAGGCTCACGAGCCCATCAATGTTCTGGGATTGAGAGCCATCAGGTTGGTTCTGTTTCGCTTGACTCATCAGTTGCAGGGCCTGCCAGTTCAGGTTCGGTCGGACAACCGGACGGCGGTTGCTTACATCAATCACCAGGGAGGGACTCGCAGCAGGAGTGCCCTCAGGGAAGTATCTTTGATTCTGCACTGGGCGGAGAGCCACGTCCCGTGTATCTCAGCAGTCTACATTCCGGGAGTGGAGAACACGGAGGCGGACTCTCTGAGCAGGTCCTCCTCTCGCCAGGGGGAGTGGTCTCTCAGTCCCCAGGTGTTTCGTTCGATTTGCCTCAGGTGGGGGTTCCCGGCGGTGGACCTCTTTGCCTCTCGTCACAATCACAAGCTTCCGGTATTTGTGTCTCTCTCGCAGGATCCACTGGCTCTGGCGGTGGATGCCATGTCTCTGAACTGGAGGGATCTGGGGTTTCTTTACCTGTTCCCTCCGTTTCCAATGGTAGCCAGAGTGGTGCGCAAGCTGGCCCTGGAGGGCGCGTCGGCGATTCTGGTGGCACCAAGGTGGCCAAGGCAGGTTTGGTTCGCAGACCTGGTAAGACTGGCAGAGGATCAGTTCGTTCTGCCTCTGCTGCCGGACCTGCTCACCCAGGGTCGGCTACGCTATCCCAATTTACCATCGCTGGCTTTGACGGCGTGGCTGCTGAAACCTCCATCTTGAAGGAGGAAGGTCTTTCTGATGCGGTGATTCAGACTCTTATTAGCGCCAGGAAGCGGTCTTCCTCTACTGTTTACTATAGGACCTGGAGGTCCTATATTGACTGGTGTGAAGGTAGGTCTTTCCCGTGTCGGGAGTTTTCCATTTCCAGGATTCTGGAGTTTCTTCAACATGGTCTGGATCTGGGGCTCCAGCTTAGTACCTTGAAGGGGCAGGTTTCTGCCCTGGCGGTGTTCTTTCAAAGGTCCTTTGCACTTCATCCCTTGGTCAAGACTTTTTTCCAAGGGGTTACGCATGTTCGACCTCCTAGGAAGCCCTTGGTTCCAGTTTGGGATTTGAACCTGGTTCTTTCTGCTCTTCAGGGTCCCCCGTTTGAGCCCTTGAATGAGATTGCTTTGTCTTCACTTACTCAAAAGGTGGCGTTTTTGGTGGCTATCACTTCTGTTAGGCGTGTTTCTGAGTTGGCAGCTTTGTCCATTAAAGCTCCGTACTTCGAAAGGCATCAGGACAAGGTTGTCTTTCGTTTCAAGCCGGATTTTCTTCTTAAGGTGGTTTCTGCCTTTCATCTGAATCAGGACATTGTTCTGCCTTCTCTATGTCCTAATCCTAGCAACGACAAGGAAAGGGCGCTGCATTCCTTGGATGTAGTTCGCGTTGTGAAATACTATCTGATGGTTACGTCTTCCTTTCGTAAGACTGATGCTTTTTTTGTGGTGCCCTCTGGGCCTAGGAAAGGTTTGGCACCTGCCAAATCTTCCATTCGTAAATGGATTCGTCAGGCCATCATTGGGGCCTATTCTGCTAAGGGGAGGAGTCCCCCTTTTCGTGTTACTGCTCATTCTACTCGTGCGGTTGGAGCGTCCTGGGCTTTTCAGCACCAGGCCTCGGTTGAGCAAGTTTGTAAGGCCGCTACTTGGTCCTCTGTTCACACTTTTTCCAAGTTTTACAAGGTTGATGTTCGGGCCTCAGCGGATGCTGTTTTTGGCCGCAAAGTTCTGCAAGCTGTTGTGGTTTAAGTTGTGCCTTGTTGCCTTGTTTTGGATCCCTGCCCTTTTATGGACACTGCTATTGGATGTCCCACGTGTTATGGATATCTTGAAGCGGGGTGTGTGACATACTTAGAATAATACCATTTTGTGAAATACTCACCTGTAAAATGGGTATTATAAGTATGTCACACACCCCGCTTCACCTGCCCTTCTTGTATTCTGGATCCTTTATATTGTGAACTTTGCGTTGTTTTGGTTTATATTTGCCTCTTCCTGGTCCCTTACCTTACTGCTTCTTTATGCTGGGTAATGAGTGGGAGGTCCCAGGTATTTATGGACCGGGAGGGGCTTTCTTTTTCCTATCATCTCTGCAGAACGCCCTCTTCAGGTCGGTATTACCCACGTGTTATGGATATCTTGAAGCGGGGTGTGTGACATACTTATAATACCCATTTTACAGGGGAGTATTTCACAAAATGGTATTTTTAACTCATATCTATATATATATATATATATATATATATATATATATATATATATATATTTGGTTTTTTTATTGCATAATATTGTGTTTTTTCTCTGTGTGCATGTGCGGTCTATTTATGAATTTTTACAGTGTTTTCTCTGTCTTTCCAGATTTGGGATACCCCTGCTGCATGGGTCTCCCAGTCTGATATACCTGGCTACTCTTATTTTGGGTTACAAAAAAATCCTCCCACTCCCGGGACGCTAATTAATGAATAAGGGGCATCCCGGGTAGCTTATAGCATAAATCCCTGGGCTTTGCGAATTCCAAAAAAGTTTCACCTAATGGAGGCTTCCAATGATACCGGAAATGGCTCTTCGGGGCAATCTAGGCAGTGTGGGATGTGGGGTTCCACTCCCAGGGGATGATGTCATTCTGTGCGTTCCTTGCGCACAGCAGAATATTGCGCGCCAGTCTGGTACTCCGGCTCCTGGCTCTTCGCAACCTCAGTCGTCGCCTGCTCCTCCACTTCTATTCCGGACCCAGGGTGATGTTGTCACAGCTGGGGATTCGCAATGAGTTGTGCGCTCGAGTGGCCACTCTCGAGAAGTTGTTGTCTGCACAAGTAGCTCATAAGGCTACGGCCAAAAGGAAACACATTGATTCTCCTTCTCGGACTCCTGCCTTGGAGGCAGCGGAGGTGTTAGACTGGTCAGATTGTCCTTTGCCTGAAGAAGGGGAAATTCTGGAAGATTTGGATGATATTGATGCTCCCCTGTTGACTGATACTTCGGCAGATTTGACTACTGGGGTGTCTTGTGATACTCCTTCTATCCTTTCCAAGGTTTTTGAAATTTTGTCCCTGGATCCACCGGCGGCGGTCCCTCCGCCTAAGGGTGAGCTATTTGAGATGCCTAAGCCGCGTTTAGCATTCCCTGGTCAGCTGCATTTTGAAAGGGTTGTGTGTGAGACACACCAATAATATCCATTTTACTGGTGAGTATTCACAAAATGGTATTTTTTTTCCTCTATGTGTTTAGGTTGCTTGGAGGCGGCTGCGGCATGGGAGCTCGGGAATGTGAGTTTTTTCACTATATCCAGTCCAGGTCGTCCCAGAAGTGATGACAATTGGGTTATCCACCGCTAGGTGGCGCTTGACTGCAGGATCAAAAGCTGTAGCTCCTCCCGGCCCCCTATAAAAGCAGGTGTCTCAGATGATTCCCCAGTGTTCATCCTGCAGTCTTGCTGCATGAGGATTGTCTGGATACTCTCTCCTGGATACTGCAGCTGAGCGGGGCCTCCTAGCCCTTATTACCACTGTTCCCGTAGACCCACTACTGCCTCCCAGCTTTGGCTGACCGGGACTGTGAAGGTAGGGTGAACGTCGGGGTCAGGCGTTGGCAGAGCTAAGCTCTGGGCCGCAGACCCTGCCTAAATGGTAGCCGTTCATAGGCTGATGGTGAGCCTATAAGGGGGGGGACCACTCATGCCCACGGGGGTTTCTGCCCTCCCTGCCCCACAAGCTTTATTATTGTGTGTATGTGCTTGGTGTACTTCTCTTTTGCCTTGGCAGGACTCCCTGTGGAGTCCCTTGTGAGCTGTTGTTTTGTGTATGACTTGTTTTCACCTCACATTCTTACCCTCCCACTCCCTCGAGGCTCCTGCTCCTCTCCCCTCTCCATCATGCTGCCGCTCTGTGAGGAGGGGGGGAGATGGCGCTGCATTGGCCGATGAATCGGCTGGAGGCCCCGGTCTTCGTTGTAGGTGCGTGCCGCGCGCTTGCTGGCCAGCTTGAGGCCACGCGAGGGAGTTGGGCAGGCGCTCTTGGCTGGGCTCCCCCGTGGACCGCTTGCAGTCTCTGGGCCCTCCTCCATCTTGGGGGCGGCGCAATATTTCGTGCCGTCGGCGGGGCTGCACAATGACACTTTTCGCGACACTGCTGTGTGGCCCGCCCCTCGAGGAACGTGCACTGCTGCTCCGTGCCATCTTGTCTGCCCTCCTGCACTCTGCGGTCATCCTGAGCTGAGGCTATTGTGAGGTGTCGTGAGTTCTTGATAATCATCTGTTATTGTTGCTGGGCATGTGCTGTGGGATGCTTATGTGTCTTTCACATTGTGTCTTCTAGGTGGGCCCCTTGATTACTAAGGGTTGTGGTTCCTCTTGGCCTCTCCCCCCCCCCCCCACGCACTCTCCCCACGCCCTCTCCCTGTAAAGAGGGATCACATAAGAGGGACTCATTATTCTAAGTATATAGCACGTCCTGTTCCAGAATATCCCTTACTCCTGGGTAATACATCCACAAGATGGCGCTGGACTGAAGAAAACAGCTTGTGGCTACTCCCTGCCCCATATAAACCAGGGACCTCCCACAAATTCCCCAGTTCTTATCTGCAGTCTGGGCTGCGAAGAATAGAAGATGGCTCTTTATGCTGCACAAGTGAGCGGGGCTTATTAGCCTGCAGCCCTGTAGGACTATTCCCACCCGTTCCGAACCCACTGCCTCCCAGCTTAGGCTGAACTGGTTCGGGTGAAGGTAGGCAGCAGCACCCCGGGGTCAGGTGCTAAGGAGCGCTGCTCCAACCGCAGTCCCTGCCTTAACAGGGTAGGCGGTATAGGCCCGTGGTAAGCCTTATGGGATGCCCCTCCCGCTCTCTGGGTTCCCTTTACCCACTATCCCCTTTAGATGGGCTCCTCCTCTTAGGTTGGCTGCTGCTCCCTCACCTCGCTCTCCCTGGGTAGATCTCCGGGGGGGGGGGGGGGGGGTCTCCGTGTGTAGGTGTGCTTGTGTGTTAATCCCTCGTTGATTTGGTTGCACTGTTTTACTTAATGCCGCCGCCGCACGCTTGTACTACGCTCCGCAGACGGCGGCGACATCGCCTCAGGCGCTGCCGCGTCATCATTGGCAGGCTTAGTCACGTGTGCGCATTTCGCGCTCTTCGGGAGGGGCGGGCCTTGCAGATGACGTTTTCCGCATCACTTCTCCGCGGCCCGCCCCTCGAGGTATATGCGGGCGCCATTTTGGACTCCTGTGCTGCGTGGCTGCTCTTTACCTACAGCGGTCCGTAAGTGCCCCTGCGGGGTGGCCTTTTTGTAATTGATATATATGGTTTTTTTTTGTCTTCTTATGGGGATGTCTGCTTACGTCTTTCAGGCGGGTCAAACTTTTTGTGGTTTCTCCCGGTCCTCTCCCCCTGGTTTAGCGTTAACGTTATGTTGCAGGGCTATTGTAATCTTTATATCTCCCAACTCCCTAGCGGGCTCTTGGGGCATCCTGGGTAGCTATATTTAGCGTTAATCCTATATTGGCCTGCTGTGCCACGATAATCACCATATGGAGGCTTCTCAGGATAATGTGCTTGGGGTTCCTTCGGGACAAGCCCGGCTATGTATTGCGTGTGGGGTATCCCCTATGAGTGATGATGTCAGGGTGTGTGTGCCCTGCAGGTGCTTGTGCTGCAGTCTGGGTTACCTGTGGCTGGGCCTGCGCCTCCACGCTTACATCTGACTCCTAGTGAGGTGCATACCAGTGGGGAGTCTCAACCTGATTTAGCTGCACAGGTGGCCAGCATTGAAAAGCATATTGCTGGGTCTGCCCCATGTAAGGCTTCTGCTAAGAAGCGGCATTTATCACCCGCTGTTTCTCTCTTTCCTATAGAGACTGAGGAATTTTTTGACATTACCGGTTATTCTCCCCTGGAGGAGGGGGAATTATTTTCTGATTCAGAATCATCTGAGGAACAGCCTAAGATTTATGGTGATACCGGGTCTGGGGCTGACCCATGGTCTTTAGATGACACTGACAGACTTTTGGCTCATATTTTTGAAGTGCTCTGTATTTCCCCTCCTGCCGTGGCTCCGCAGCAGGGTGAGCTTTTTTATACGATTAGACCACGCTTGGATTTTCCTGAGCAAACTCACTTTAATAATCTGGTGCTCAAAGAATGGGAACGGCCTAGCAAGCTTCCTGGGGTGCCAAAGAGTTGAGATAAAAGGTATCCCTTTCCTGCTGAGGTGGTTAAGCAGTGGTCATGTCCTCCCGAAGTGGATGCGCCTGTTCTGGGGCTGTCCAATACATCCGTCATGCATTCCCCTGACACTACTACCCTGAGGGATGGTGAGGACCGGCGTATGGACCAGCTGGCTTGCCATGCTTTTGCCTGTGTGGGGACCGCGCTGTACCCGGTTTGTGCCTCTGCCATTACAGCTATTGCTATTAAAGGCCTGCTCAAGAGTCTCTTAGATGGGGCCTCTGATGACGCGGGAGGAGAAGTGTACAGTTCTCTCCTGCTTTGCTATAAATTTGTTGCATATGTTCTGTCTGCCATGGATGATGCCATTAGAATGTGTGGGAGGACATCTGCTCTGTTGGTGGCTATGCGCTGTTCTGTCTGGCTGCGTCAGTGGGTAGCTGATAACGCTGCTAAGAAGGCTCTCACTGGCTTTCCCTTTAAGGGGCTGCGTGAACGCTTGGACTTGTTTGCTAAGGGTGGCAGGTTACCTCAATGTAGAAGGCAGTCCGGGTCTTTCGGGGTACAGGTGCCTTTCTCCCTTCCTTCCGTGGTTCCAGAATTGGGCGAGGAGCCTCCTTTGCCCGCGGAGATTATTGGGGCAGGGGCAGAGGATGTGGCCGCCCTGCCCCTTCTGGGGTCCCAAGCCTAAGTCCTCCCCCAAGCCCCCTCAGGCATGAAGGGGCACCCTCAACCATCCGAGTGGGGGGACGGCTTCGGCTCTATGCTCATGTCTGGAGGCTTCACGTCTCAGACCGGTGGATTCAGGAGGTAGTGTCCCCCGGTTACAAGAGTTTGCAGCCTGGCCACCACCAAGATTCATCAAATCCCGGATGGCTCAAAACCCCCTGTCAGCTCAGGGTCTGTGCCTTGCTGTTCAAAACCTTCTGGAGTTGGGGGTCATCTGCTCGGTGCCTTTCAGGGAAAAGGGCAGAGGCTTCTATTCCAATCTTTTCACTGTCCCCAAAAAGGACAGGTCCCTCAGACCCATCCTGTATTTAAAGCGTCTCAACAAGTTTGTCAGATTCAAGCATTTTCGCATGGAGACTCTTCGTTCAGCTGTTAATTCACTGTGCCCGGGCAACTTCATGACATCTGTAGACATCAAGGATGCTTACCTTCATGTACCAATCTTTCCAGGTCATCAAAAATTTCTCAGGTTCGCTCTGGGAGATCAGCACTATCAGTTTGTAGCCTTGCCTTTCGGTCTCACCTCAGCTCCCAGGGTTTTCACCAAGGTACTGGCGGGAGTAATGGCTCTGCTGAGATCTCAGGGCATTCGCATCCTTCCTTACTTGGACGACATTCTCATCACTTCTCAGTCCTTCCAGCAGGCAGAGCTGGATACCCAGAGGGTGGTGTCCACACTGGAGTCTTTCGGCTGGGTGATCAACCACCCCAAGTCTTCCCTGTCCCCTCATTGGTGAGGTCTTTTCTGGGCATGATTATGGATACATCTCGGCTCAAGATCCTTCTTCCTCAGCAGAAGGTGGAGTGTCTTCAAGCTCAGGTCCAGCTTCTGTCTTGCCCTCATCCCTCCATACGGCAGGGGATGCAGCTGGTGGGCCTGATGGTGTTTTGCTTCGAGGTGGTTCCATACGCTCAGTTTCATATGAGACCTCTTCAACTTCACCTCTTGTCAGTATGGGATCGGGACCCTGTGTCTCTGGATCAGGTGTTTGTTCTGTCCCCTCTGGCCAGGCGGTCTCTCTCGTGGTGGCTGGACTCAAGGAACCTGTTGGTGGGCAGATCCTTTCTGACCCCTTGCTGGGAGACAGTCACCACGGATGCCAGTCTGACCGGTTGGGGGGGCTTCTGGAAGTCCCTGCAATTCCAGGGTCAGTGGGGCCCTCAGGAGGCCCACACTCCTATCAACATTCTGGAACTAAGGGCGATAAGGTTGGTTCTCGCTCAATTGACTCCACACCTTCGGGGTCGGGCTGTTCAGGTCCGCTCGGACAACCAGACAGAGGTTGCCTACATCAAGCATCAGGGAGGGACCCGGAGCAAGGGTGCCCTCAAGGAAGTGTCCCTGATTCTGTCCTGGTAGGAGGAGAATGTCCCCTGCCTCTCAGCTGTGTACATCCCGGGGGTGGAAAATTTGGAGGCAGGTTCCCTCAGCAGGGGATGTCTCAGCTGGGGGAGTGGTCCCTCAGCAGCAGGGTGTTTCGCTCCCTGTGCCACCGTTGTGGTTGGCCGGATGTGGATCTGTTTGCGTCCCGTCACAATCACAAGCTTCCAGTCTTTGTCTCTCTGTCCCAGGACCCTCTGGCCTTGCCCATGGATGCACTGGCAATGTCTTGGAAGAGCTTTCAGCTCCTGTATGTGTTCCCTCCGTTTCCTCTGCTGGGCAGGGTGCTGCGCAAGATAGCCCAGGAAGGGGTGCCAACCATTCTGGTGGCCCCCTGCTGGCCAAGAAGAGTGTGGTTCGCAGACATAGTACAGTTGGCAGTAGATCAGTACGCCCTGCCCAAGGTGCCAGATCTGCTCACTTAGGGGCAGCTACGCCATCCCAATTTACAAACGCTGGGTTTAACGGCCTGGCTGCTGAAACCTCCATCTTTCTGGAAAAGGGGATGCCTGCCTCCGTTGTTAATACCATGATTCGGGCTAGGAAGAAGTCCTCTTCCTCCATCTACTATGGGGTATGGCATGCTTACATTGACTGGTGTGAGTCTAAGTCGCTTCCCTGTCGGGTGTTTTCTGTTCCTAGGATTCTGGAATTTCTGCAACATGGTTTGGATTTGGGTCTTCAACTTAGTACCCTCAAAGGTCATGTTTCTGCTTTGGTTATTCTTTCCCAGAGATCTTTTGCTCACCATCGTCTGGTTAAGACCTTCTTCCAGGGGGTTACTCATGTGCGTCCCCCACGTAATCCTATCCTATGTTACCAGTCTGGGATTTTAATTTGGTCTTATCTGCCTTGCAGGGGTCTCCTTTTGGGCCTTTGCATGAGGCTCCTCTGTCCATTTTTACGCTCAAGGTAGTCTTTTTGGTGGCTATCACTTCTGTTAGGCGTGTTTCTGAGTTGGCGGCGCTTTCTATTACGCCCCCTTACTTTGAGAGACACCAGGACAAGGTGGTGTTTCGGTTTAAGCCAGACTTTCTGCCTAAGGTTGTGTCTGCCTTTCGTCTCAATCAGGACATTGTTTTGCCTTCTCTTTGCCCTAATCCTAGTAACCCTAAGGAGCGGGTTTTACACTCTTTGGATGTGGTTTTACACTCTTTGGTGGCTACTGAATCCTTCAGGAAGACTGATGCTCTTTTCGTGCTACCGTTCGGACCTAAGAAGGGTCTGGTTCCAGCTAAGTCCACTATCAGCAAGTGGATCCGTCAGGCTGTGATACAAGCCTATTCTGCTAAGGGGAAGGAATCTCCCCCCCCGCCTTACTGCTCATTCTACTCGTGCTATTGGTGCCTCTTGGGCTTTTCAGCATCAAGCTTCTGTTGAACAAGTTTGCAAGGCCGCTACTTGGTCTTCTGTTCACACTTTTTCAAGGTTGATGTTAGGGCCTCAGCTGATGCTGCTTTTGGCCGCAAAGTTCTGCAGGTGGCAGTGGTCTGAACTGCCCGCTCTTCCTTTTGGGGATCCCACCCTACCTTTTGTACACTGCTATTGGATGTCCCAGGAGTAAGGAATATTCTGGAACAGGCCGTGCTGTATACTTAGAATAATACAATTCTCTGATTACTCACCTGTAGAATTGGTATTATATGTATACAGCACGTCCTGTTCCATCCCACCCTTGTTTTTAATTGTTCTTAGTTACCTCTGTATGGTGATTGTTTGTTTATATGTTCATTTTTGAATTATGGTTATTATAGTTCTCCCGGCTTCTTGTTAACTGCTTGTCAATACTGGGGAATTTGTGGGAGGTCCCTGGTTTATATGGGGCCGGGAGGAGCCACAAGCTGTTTTCTGCAGTCCAGCGCCATCTTGTGGATGTATTACCCAGGAGTAAGGAATATTCTGTAACAGGACGTGCTGTATACATATAATACCAATTCTACAGGTGAGTAATCTTAGAAATGTATTTTTGCGGGCTTGTCAGGTTGGGTCGTTAGTGCATTGTACCTGTTACCATTGCTCAAATCACCATAATGGAGGCTTCTGGGGATAGTGAGCTATGGCCCCATTGGGGCGGGTGAAGCTCTGTCCCATGTGCGGTGCTAGCCCTCTGGGCGGACTCAGCACTGTTTGTGTCACTTGTGCCAGAAGTGTTATTTTGGAGCATGATCGGGCGGGGGTATCTGCCCCAGCTCGATATTGCCTGCGGCCTCTCCAGAACCCCTGCGCTTGCTCTCAGCCCCCAGCGAGGGGGAAGCCAGTAGGGGGTCCCATTCTGATTTGGCTTATTGGGTGGCCAGCCTTGAAAGACAGATCATTCGCTTGGCTCCTAAGAAGGCCACAAGTAAGAGTCGGCATATTGAGCCAGTCTATTCTGATAATGATGGAGATGATGATGATCTCTTTGGAGGCCCCGGCTCCATGGAGGAGGGCGAGTTGCATGAGGACTCCATCCCCACGGTGGATTATTCTTGATAGTGGTCCCAGTTCTTCCTCGGATGAGGATACATGGTTCCTGATGATACGGAGCGGTTGCTGACTGCGGTCTTTGAGACGCTGCACTTTGTCCCTCCTAGAGTGGCTAAGAGGAAGCAGGGTGAATTGTTTCAGCCTGAGAGACAGAGACGAGTCTTTCCTGAGCAGGCCCATTTTTCTAACATGATTTTCAAGGAATGGGAAAGGCCTAACAAGTTACCGTCAGTGACCAAGGGCCTGGACAGGCGGTATCCCTTTCCCGAGGAGCTGGTCCGGCTATGGTCCCGTCCTCCCAAGGTGGATTCCCCCGTGTCGGGTCTGTCCAACACTACGGTCATGCCTTCACCCGATACTGCTTCCCTACGTGATCCAGCTGACAAGCGCATGGATCAGCTGGTCTGTCATGCCTTCACCTTTGCCGGTGCTTGGTTCCGCCCTGTGTGTGCCTCGGCTATTGTCTCCCTGGCCATTAGGAAGAAGGTGAGGCGAGACTTGGCAATATCCACAAGGCGTAAGCGGGCTGAGGAGTACGAGGACCTCAAGGCTTGTGTGGAGTTTATTGCCTTCGTTGCCATGGACGATAGTGTCTGGCTCAGTGCCAGGGTCTCGGCCCTGCTGGTCGCGATTCGCAGTTCACTCTGGTTGCGGCAGTGGTCGGCTGATGCCGTGGCCAGAAATTCGCTCACTAGTTACCCTTTGTGGGTCACAGACTGTTGGGGAGCGTCTGGACCCTCCTGGTCAAGGACGGAGACTCCCTCAGCGACTAAAGTCTGTGTGGCCCTTTCAGGGTTCATCTGCCTATCGCTCCTTTCTAGGAGGAAGAGGCTCTTCATTTTCAGGTGCTCGCAGAGATTCCTGGGGACGAGGTAGGTCCCGCGGCCGACCCCATCCCTCCTGGGGATCCAAGTCCAAGCCCCCTGCCAAGGCCCCTCAGACATGAGGGGGCGCCCTCACCCATCCGGATGGGGGGACGGCTTCTGCTATTTTCTCACGTCTGGAGACAGCATGTCTCAGAACGGTGGATTCAGGAGGTGGTTTCCTCCGGTTACAAAATAGAACTGGCAGTCTGGCCGCCCTCAAGATTTCTTCACGAATTTCCCAGAACCCATTGACGGCACAAGGCCTGCGAATGGCCATCCAACACCTTCTGCTGTCAGGTGTGATTTGTCCCCTGCCTCTGCAGGAACAGGGGCAGGGCCTGAAGGGTCTCAACAGGTTTGTCAAAGTCAGACATTTCCGCATGGAGACCTTACGGTCCTCAGTGAGCTCGCTTAGACCCAGCGACTTCTTGACCACGGTGGACATCAAGGATGCTTATCTGCACATTCCTATATTCCAGGGGCATCAGAAGTTCCAAAGGTTTGCGCTGGAGGATCAGCATTACCAGTTTGTGGCTTTGCCATTCGGAATATCCTCAGCCCCCCGGGCGTCATGGCTATCCTGAGAATCCAGGGCATTCGCCCTTATCTGCCTTATCTGGACAATTTACTGATTGCGGCTCAGTCTCTTCATCAGGCCGAGAGCGACACTCGGACGGTGTTGTCCACTCGAGGATTTCGGTTGGGTAGTCAATTACCCCTAGTCTTCAATCACTCCCTCGATGGTGAGGTCTTTTCTGGGCATGACGGACACCTCTCAGGCCAGGGTATTCCTGCCACAGCAGAAGGTGGTGGGTCTTCAGACGCAGGTGCAGGCCTTGCTGTCTTGTCAGCAACCATCTGTCAGTCTCGGGATGAAACTGGTGGGCCTTATGGTGTCATGCTTCGAGGCAGTGCCCTTTGCTCAGTTCCACATGAGGCCTCTTCAGTTGAATCTTTTGACCGGTTGGGATCGGACGCAGGAGTCACTGGAGTTTTCACTGTCTCCCCCGGCCAGTCAGTCCCTCTTGTGGTGGCTGGACTCCAGAAATCTTCTGGTAGGCAAGTCATTTCTGACTCCACGGTGGGAGATTGCCACCACGGACGCCAGCCTGACCGGCTGGGGAGGCTTTTGGCTGACGCAGAAGATCCAGGGTCAGTGGGGGCCCACTTACCCATAAATATCTTGGAGTTGAGAGCGATCCGGTTGGTGCTTTTTCACTTGACTCCCGATCTAAGGGGTCGTGCGATTCAGGTTTGCTCGGACAATCAGACGGCGGAATCACCAAGGCTGAACTCGGAGCAAGCGAGCCCTCAAGGAGGTGACCCAGATTCTGACTTGGGCAGAGGAGAATGTTCCCTGCTTCTCGGCGGTTGCCTCCTGGGTCTCTATCCCAGGAATGTAAGACTCCCTGAGCAGGAGTAGGAGAAGTGGAGTCAGCCGGACGTGGACCTATTTGCGTCCAGACACAATCACAAGCTCCCGAGATATGTCTGGCCTTTGCCACATACGCTCTGGCGATTCCTTGGACGGAGTTCAGGCTCCTTTATGCATTCCCTCCGTTCCATTCCTGGGCCGAGTGCTGCGCAAGATAGCCCAGGAGGGGGTACCAACCATCCTGGTGGCTCCTCGCTGGCCGAGGCGGAGTAGGTTCGCGGACATAATTCAGATGTCAGTTGATCGCTACGTCGTGCCCGACGACCCAGGGCTTCTCACGCAGGGGTCGCTGCGGCACCCCAATTTACAGACGCTGGCTTTGACGGCCTGGCTATTGAAACCTCAATCCGGATGGAAAAGGGGCTGTCTGCCACGGTTGTGCATACCATGATTCAGGCACGGAAGAAGTCTTCGTCCATGATATATTACAGAGTTTGGCATGCCTACATTGCTTGGTGTGAATCCAAGAGTCTCCCTTGTCGCACATTCTCTATCTCTAGGATCTTGGAGTTTTTACAACACGGCTTAGACTTGGGTCTCCAGCTGAGCACCCTCAAGGGCCAGGTCTCGGCCTTGGCCATCTTTTTCCAAAGATCCTTTGCCAATCATAGACTGATCAAGTATTTTTTCCAAGGAGTTACCCATGCCCATCCACCGCGTAAGCCTGTGTTACCGGTGTGGGACTTGAATTTGGTGCTTTCTGCTCTCAAGGGTCCTCCCTTTGAGCCTTTGTGCGATGCTGCATTGTCTATTTTGAACCTAAAGGTGGTCTTTTTGGTAGCTATCACCTAGGTGCCTTCCTTGTGTCCAGCACCTACTAATTTTAAGGAAAGGACCCTCCATTCCTTGGATGTGGTCAGAGCCATTAAGTACTACCTGGTTGCGACTGAGTCCTTCGGGAAATCGGATTTGCTTTTTGTCCTCTCTGAAGGTTCTAGGGAGGGCTTGCCTCCGGCCAAGTCCACTCTCAGTAAGTGGATCAGACAGGCGGTGGTGCAAGCATATTCTGCCAAGGGGAAGGAACCCCCTTTTAGTATTACAGCTCATTTTACTAGAGCTATTGGTGCTTCCTGGGCCTTTCAGCACCAGGCATCTGTTGAACAAGTTTGTAAGGCCGCCACTTGGTCTTCTGTTCATACCTTTAAAAGTTTTACAAGGTTGATGTTAGGGCCTCAGCTGATGCTGTCTTTGGCCGAAAGGTGCTTCAGGCGGTAGTGAAATGAACTACATGCTGTTCCGCACTGGGGATCCCGCCCTAATGGACACTGCTTTTGGATGTCCTAATTGTCATTACTTCTGGGACGACCTGGACTGGATATAGTGAAAAATTCAATTCTGTGAAACTCACCTCTAGAATTGTTTTAAATATATCCAGTCCAGGTCGTCCCACCCCGCCCTTGTTTTCATTATCTCTGTTTGCCTGTTATGGTGATTACCATTTTTATATTGGACCGTTGTCCTTAAGTTTTTTTGTTGGAGAGAGTACATGCTGAAGCTATGTGAAGTAACATGGTTTCTCGGGCTCCCGGCCTGTCTCTTTTCTTACTGCTGTTTAACCACTGGGGAATCCTGGAGAGACACCTGCTTTTATAGGGGGCCGGGAGGAGCTACAGCTTTTGATCCTGTAGTCAAGCGCCACCTAGCGGTGGATTACCCAATTGTCATCACTTCTGGGACGACCTGGACTGGATATATTCAAAAACAATTCTACAAATGAGTTCACAGAATTGTATTTTTGTTTTATTTTGAGGGGGCATGCTGCACACTGCCTGAATTTGGGGTGCCCCACACCCTGACTGTATTTTGGATGCCTTCACACTGCCTGCATTTGCGGATGCCACACACACTGTATTTGGGATGCCCTGCACCCAGCCTGCCTTTGGGAGTCCCCGCACCCAGCCTGCCTTTGGGAGGCTTCGCAGCCTGCCTTTGGGAGGCCCCGCACCCAGCCTGCCTTTGGGAGGCCTCGCACCCAGTCTGCCTTTGGGAGGCCCCGCACCCAGCCTGCCTTTGGGAGGCCCCGCACCCAGCCTGCCTTTGGGAGGCCCCGCACCCAGCCTGCCTTTGGGAGGCCCCGCACCCAGCCTGCCTTGGGAGGCCCCGCACCCAGCCTGCCTTTGGGAGGCCCCGCACCCTGCCTGCCTTTGGGAGGCCCCGCACCCAGCCTGCCTTTGGGAGGCCCCGCACCCAGCCTGCCTTTGGGAGGCCCCGCACCCAGCCTGCCTTTGGGAGGCCCCGCACCCAGCCTGCCTTGGGAGGCCCCGCACCCTGCCTGCCTTTGGGAGGCCCCGCACCCTGCCTGCCTTTGGGAGGCCCCGCACCCTGCCTGCCTTTGGGAGGCCCCGCACCCTGCCTGCCTTTGGGAGGCCCCGCACCCTGCCTGCCTTTGGGAGGCCCCGCACCCTGTCTGTATTTGTGATGCCACAAACACTTTTTTTTTGGGGGGGGGGGGTCTGTAATGCAGTGATGGGGGTATTCTTCACACTGTCTGTAATGGGGTGATTGGGGGTATTCTGTACACTGTCTGTAATGGGGTGATTGGGGGTATTCTGCACACTGCCTGTAATGGGGTGATTGGGGGTATTCTGCACACTGCCTGTAATGGGGTGATTGGGGGTATTCTGCACACTGTCTGTAATGGGGTGATTTGGGGTATTCTGCACACTGTCTGTAATGGGGTGATTGGGGGGGGGGCTGTATCTTAGCACAAAATTTGGTTCAGAATATTTTCTCCCATCATCCTTCATGACAATCCATGGAGAGAGGGAGGAAACACAAAATGAACAGAGGTTAAAACCCCACCCCTTTCTGTCCATCTCAGTTCTTTGTGTTTCCTCCCTAAGGAACCACTGGACAGTAGGCTGCAACCAATTTGTTGTTTTAGTTATTCTAAGTATACAGTACGTCCTGCTCCAGATATAATACTTACACTTGGGTTATCCTCCGCCAGATGGCGCTGTGCACTGCAGACATGCAAAAACCCAGGGACCTCCCACAAATCCCCAGATTTCTCTGCAGTGCTGACTGCGAAGACATGATATATCACTCTCTCGCAGGTGAGCGGGGCTATTACAGCCTGCGGCCCTGTTGGACTATTCCCACCCGTCCTTGATGTGATGTGCCTCCCAGCCTGGGCTGCGCTGGTCGGGTGAAGGTAGGCAGCACCATGCGTGGTTCCCCACCAAAGGGTAGGCGGTTCAGGCTGATGGTGAGCCTCTAGTGGATGTCCCTCCCGCATTATTGCCCCGTGTAGCGGTGGGCCCTGTGTAAAGGGTCGCCATCCTCCCTTGTTTTCCCCCGTATTCGGGGGGGAAAAGAATGAGGGGGGGGGAGGTGTGTGTGTGGCGGTCTCAGTGTACTGTATTGTCACGCTTATGGCCGTAGTTTCGCCCTTGACTGGTAACTGGGTGTCAGAGCCATGCTGCTTGCTCTTTTTATTTTGGCCGCCGCCGTCTTTGCCTTCTCAATTTTTTATTAAAATGTACTGTGCTAGGTTGCGGCGCCGTCAGACTACGAGTATCCATTAGCAGATGCTTGTACTAGCATATCCTATGCTTGCTTGTCAAGCCTGGACGGCTGCCTCAGAGCTTCGCGCTCTTTGGGGGAGGCGGGGACCTGGCGTAGCGCGCTCCGTGTCACGCCCAGATTGGGCCCGCCCTTCGAGGTTCGGTTGGCGCCATTTTGTTGCTCTTCGCGCGCGCGTGTTTGCGGTCCTTCTCCTCCCCAGGTCGGTAAGTGCCCTCGCAGGCGATTTCATCCTTAGTATTTTTTCTGCTGCGCATGGCCCTGACACCTCTTATTCCTCTTCTGTCTTTCAGATGTTAAAGACTCCGGTGCTTCTCCCGGCGTAACATATATTGTAGCGGGCTTACTAAATTCTCCCACATTCCTAGCGGGTCTTTGGGACATCCAGGGTTGCCTATTGCATAAATCCCTACTGGAATATATTGCATTGATAATCACCATATGGAGGCATCTCAGAATTATGTGACCGGGGTCCCTCCGGGACAAGACCGGCTGTGTACAGCGTGTGGACAACCCCATGCTGATGCGGACAGAGCATGGGTCTGCGGACCATGTGCTGAACAAGTACTGGCCCTGCAGTCAGGGTTGCCAGTGGCTGCGCCTCGTTTTAATACACCTATCTCCCCGTGCTTAAATTTCTCTCCTGATGAGTCGCACTCGAGCGGGAATGACCAGCAAGTCGTGCCGCGCAGACTGCCTACGGCTGATCAGGTGATATTCTAAGTATGTCACACACCCCGCTTCAAACATTAAGAATTACTCTTGGGTATACCCACCTCCAGGTGGCGACGTTGCAGAGAAGTCCTGAAAAATGAGCCCCTCCCGGTCTATACATACCTGGGACCTCCCACTTATCCCCAGTGTTCTTCTCTGCAAGATGGCGACAAGACAGAAGAATGAAGTCTCCTGCTTGCAGGACCCTTCTGGTCTATTTCTGACCGGCCTTTTGTTTATTAGCCCCTTGATTAAATATATTGCCTCCCAGCTTAGGCTGTCGGCCGGGCAAGGGTAGACGGCACTTAAGGTGCCTAGGAGCTTAGCTCCTCCGCTAGACCCCATATTATGGGGCAATGCGGTTATCCGGCCTGGTGATCTGGATTTGGGATGCCCCGCCCTGTTGTCCCTATTAGGCTTGCCCTTGTCCCGCTTGGTCCCTTCTCCCTGCGCTAGATAGGGGGGGGGGGGGCTTGTCTTTTTGCCTGGGTATGTTTTACTACATGCATGGCTGTGTTGGTGTTTTTACTTTCTACTTGGTGCGGCCGGTGTGGGGCGGGGCCGGGCGGTGTGTGTGTCGCCGGCCCGCCCGTCTGTCCGGCTTGCTAGTGGTGGGGGGGGCTCTGTGGAGCCCCTCTGGCTGTGCAGCAGGCGCCATGTCCCTTGGGCGCCGCTGCGGTGGACGGCTCTCCGGAGGTGGAGGGGGGCGGGGCCGGGCGGCGTGTGTGCCGCCGGCCTGCCTGTCTGTGTCCGCTCGATGTTGTTTTGCGGGCACCATGTCTTTTGGCGCCCGCTGTGCTGTCCGGCTCTCCGGAGGAGGAGGGGGCGGCGCCGCGTCGTGCGCAGCCCGTGCTGTGCCTTGATTGGAGAGGGGGGGCGGGGCTGGAGCGTCTGCGCGGTTTGTTGGGCCCGCCCTTCTTCTTCCCCCTGCCTCCTCGTGTCTGGTGCGTTGGCCGCCATTCCGGTTGCGGCTCTTAAGGTAGGCCGTTTGTTTCTTGTTTTTTAAGGTGGTTCGTTTTGCAGGGGACATTAGAGGTTTTTGGGTCAGACTCCCCTTGAGGTGGGGGTTTGTAATGGTGCTGCTTGACCCTTGCGTGGTAGCTACATATTGCTGGGTCCCTTGTTCTGGTGCACTCATGGCCTTCTACATATTTATTTATATATATACTTATGTATGTATGCCTTGTATATTCCTCCCTGTGCGGGTTCATGCCTGCCTTTTGTTGTGATTTTATTATTATATTGACATGCGCTGATCTGTTAGTGCTTGGAGTGACTGTTGTCATTTTCTGTTTCAGATCCTGGGATCCCACGCTGCAGGGCTCTCCCGGTCTTAGCTACCTGGATAGTGGGGTTGTCCATTACAATTTTATTCATATATTGTTTAATCTGCAAATTCTCCCACTTCAGGGCCATTAAAAAAAAAAAAAAAAATTAAAGGGGCATCCCGGGTCGCATACGGCGTAAATCCCTGGGTAATTGCAAATACCATAATTTCACCATATGGAGGCTTCCAAAGATACCGGAAACGGCCCGTCGGGGCAATCTAGGCTGTGTGGGGGTTGTGGGGCTCCGCTCCCGGGGGATGATGTTATTATATGCATTCCATGTGCGCAGCAGAACATTGAGCGCCAGTCCGGCACCCCGGTGTCTGGCTCCTCGCCGCCCGTGTCATCTCCTTCTCCTCCTCGCCTGTTCCGGACCCCGTGTGACGTTGTCATGGGTGGGGATTCGCAATCCGAGGTATACGCCCGGTTGGCTAGCCTCGAGAAAATGTTTTCCGCTGTGGTTGCTCAGAAGGCTCCGGCTAAGCGGAAACACTTGTCCCCGCCTCCGCCGGATTCAGATGCTGAGGTTGTTAAGGCTGGATTGGTCAGATTGCCCCCTGGCTGAAGAGGGGGAGCTTATTGAGGAATTGGACGACCCTGAAGTCCAGCAGTTGTTTGGTGCTGAGGGTGACCAGGCCATGGGGACTGTTCGGACACCCCTTCCATATTGGCTCAAATGTTTGAGGTTTTGGATTTGGATCCTTCTGAGGCGGTTGTTTGATGTGGCCAAGCCGAGTTTGGAGTTTCCCAGTCAACGACATTTCGAGAATGTCGTCCTTAAAGAATGGGAGCAGCCTACGCGTCTCGTTGGTGTTCCGCCTAGTTGGGATAGGAAGTATCCTTTTCCGGCGGACTTGGTGAAGCGTTGGTCTTTCCCTCCCGAGGTTGATGCTCCAGTTTTGGGGCTATCTAACATGGCGGTGTTGCATTCTCCTGACACGACTACTCTTAAGGATGGCGAGGATCGCCGGATTGACCAGCTGGCCCGCCATGGTTTTTTCTGTGCGGGTTCGGCTTTGAGGCCTGTTTGTGCTTCGGCACTTTTGTTGTTGGCGGTTAGGTCCATTGTCAGGGATTTATGTGCGGATCTTGATCCTACTTGTGATGAATTCCTTGCCCTCAAGCGTTGCGAGTCCTTCGTTTCGTTTGTCCTTGCCGCTCAGGATGACGCCATGTTTATGTGTGGCAGGGCCACGGCTTTGTTGGTGGCTATTCGGCGGTCGGTGTGGTTGCGGCAATGGACTGCTGATTTTAATCCCAAAAGGTCGCTTACGGCTCTTCCCTTTTTGGGTTTGCGCCTGTTTGGTGAGAAATTGGATTCGGTTGCCAAGGGAGGTAAGTTACCTCAGCGCAAGAAATTGCGTTGTTCCTTTCGGGGGGCGGCCTCTTTCAATCCTTCCTTTCGGGGAGCCAGAGCTGGCAGAGGTGCGGGCTTTACGGCTCCCAGGGGTGCCAGCTGGAACAGGGGTAGAGGCCGTGGCCGTCCCGTTCACTCCTGGGGCGCCAAACCCAAACCAGCTGCCAAGCCCGCTCAGCAATGAGGGAGCGCCCTCACCCTTGCGGGTGGGGGGACGGTTGCGACTCTTCTCCCTGGTGTGTGACCAGACGGTCTCGGACAGGTTGATCCAGGAGGTGGTGTCGGCCGGTAACAGCTTGGAGTACGAGGCCCGTCCGCCTCCAAGATTTTTCAGGTCTCGTGTTCCCTCAGATCCTTTGGCCGCGCAGGGGCTCCTGGCGGCGGTGAGGAATCTTCTGGAAATGGCAGTCATCTGCCCGATCCCGTCTTCGGAAGTGGGTCACGGGTATTATTCCAATCTCTTCACAGTGCCCAAGAAGGACGGGTCGGTTTGCCCCATCCTGGATCTGAAGTTTCTCAACATGTTTATTCGTCCACGGAAGTTTCGCATGGAAACTCTGCCGTCAATTCTCTTCGGCAGGGGGACTTCATGACGTCCATAGACATCAAGGGTGCCTACCTTCATATTCCTATCTTTCCGGCTCACCAAAGGTTTCTTCGCTTCCTGGTGGAAGATCGGCATTTTCAATTTGTGGCTCTTCCGTTCGGCCTTACCTCGGCTCCAAGAGTATTCACCAAGGTGTTGGCGGGCGTGATGGCCCTTCTCAGAGCTCAGGGGATTCGCATTGTGCCTTATTTGGACGATCTTCTCATCATGGCTCCTTCCTTCAGTCAAGCGGAAATGGACACCAGGACGGTGGTATCCACTCTGGAGAGGTTCGGCTGGGTGATCAACTACCCCAAGTCCTCTCTTGTTCCGGCCAGGGTGGTGCCTTTTCTGGGGATGTCCTTGGATTCTTGCCAGCACAGAGTGTTTCTACCTCAGGCCAAGGTTCTCTTGATTCAGGAATTGGCGCAGCTTCTTCTTTCCAATCCTCGCCCTTCCATCCGGCTAGGGATGAGACTGGTGGGGTTAATGGTAGCTTCCTTCGAGGCAGTTCCCTTTGCTCAGTTTCACACGAGGACGCTTCAGCTTCATCTGTTGGCGTCTTGGGACCGGCGACCGACGTCGTTGGAACGGTCCTTCCGGATGTCCTCCCGGGTTCGACAGTCTCTACAGTGGTGGATGGTTTCGGACAATCTCTTGAGGGGCAGGTCCTTTCTGACGCCTCTTTGGGAAACTGTCACCACGGACGCCAGTTTGTCGGGATGTGGAGGTTTCTGGAAGGATCTTCGGTTCCGGGGGCGGTGGGGTTCTCAGGAGGCCCACGTGCCCATCAACGTTCTGGAGTTGAGAGCCATCAGGTTGGTTCTGTCTCACTTGACACAGCATTTACAGGGCTTGCCGGTTCAGGTTCGGTCGGACAATCGGACAGCGGTTGCTTACATCAATCACCAAGGAGGGACTCGCAGTCTGGGTGCCCTCAGAGAGGTGTCTCTGATCCTAGTTTGGGCGGAGACTCATGTCCCTTGCATCTCGGCAGTGTACATTCCAGGAGTGGAAAACACGGAGGCGGATTTCCTGAGCAGGTGCTCTTCCCGCCGGGGGGAATGGTCTCCACCCCCAGGTGTTTCGGTTGATTTGCCTCTGGTGGGGGACGCCGGAGGTGGATCTGTTTGCCTCTCGTCACAATTACAAGCTTCCGACGTTTGTGTCGCTCTCTCAGGATTCTCTGGCTCTGGCGGTGGATGCCATGTCCCTGAGCTGGGGGGACCTGGGGTTCCTTTATCTGTTTCCTCCGATTCCCATGCTAGGCAGGGTGTTGCGAAAGCTGGCCCTGGAAGGGATTCCCGCCATTCTCGTGGCTCCAAGGTGGCCAAGGCGGGTGTGGTTCGCAGACATCGTTCGTCTGGCGGTGGATCAGTTCGATCTGCCTCTTCGGCCGGATCTTCTCGTACAGGGTCAACTGCTTTACCCCAATTTACCAACGCTGGCTTTGATGGCCTGGCTGCTGAAACCTCCATCTTAAGGGAGGAAGGTCTTTCGGATTCTGTTATTCAGACTCTTATTAGTGCCAGGAAGAGGTCCTCTTCTACCATCTACTATAGGACGTGGAGATCTTATATTGATTGGTGTGGGGCTAGATCTTTGCCCTGTCGGGTCTTTTCTGTTTCTAGGATTTTGGAATTAGCGCTTCATCCTTTGGTCAAGACTTTCTTCCAGGGGGTCTCACATCTGCAGCCTCCTAGGAAGCCTTTGCTCCCTGTTTGGGATTTGAATTTGGTTCTCTCTGCTCTTCAGGCTCCTCCTTTTGAGCCTTTGCAGGATATTGCTCTTCTACTCTGACTCAGAAGGTTGCCTTTTTGGTGGCCATCACTTCGGTTCGGCGTGTTTCGGAGTTGGCAGCCTTGTCGATTCAGGCTCCTTACTTTGAGAGACATCAGGACTAAGTGGTTTTCCGCTTCAAACCGGACTTTCTTCCTAAGGTGGTCTCTGCTTTTCATCTTAACCAGAACATTGTTCTTCCGTCCTTGTGTCCTAAGCCTAGGAATGACAAGGAGAGGGTTTTGCATTGTTTGGATGTGGTACGCTGTGTTAAGTACTATTTGCGTACTACATCTCCTTTTCGTAAGACTGATGCCTTTTTCGTGGTGCCCTGTGGGCCTAGGAAGGGCTTGGCTCCGGCTAAGTCTTCCATTAGCAAGTGGATTCGTCAGGCTGTTGTTGGGGCCTATTCTGCCAAGGGGAAGGCTCCCCCTTTTCGTATCACTGCTCATTCTACTCGTGCTGTTGGAGCGTCTTGGGCTTTTCAGCACCAGGCTTCTGTTGAACAAGTTTGTAAGGCTGCTACTTGGTCTTCTGTTCACACTTTTTCCAAGTTTTACAAGGTTGATGTGCTGGCTTCAGCGGATGCTGTGTTTGGCCGCAAGGTTCTGCAGGCTGCAGTGGTTTGAGTTTTGCATTATGGCCTTGTTGGATACCCGCCCTTTCTGGACACTGCTTTTGGATGTCCCAAGTGTAAATATTAATGTTTGAAGCGGGGTGTGTGACATACTTAGAATAATACCATTTTGTGAATACTGACCTGTAAAATGGGTATTATAAGTATGTCACACACCCCGCTTCACCCGCCCTTTTTGGTATCCTGGTTCTTTTATATGGTGAAGCTTTGTTTACGGTTTGAGGGTTACCAATGGTTTTTCTGGTACCTTGTCTTTACTGCTGTTTGAAATCTGGGGATAAGTGGGAGGTCCCAGGTATGTATAGACCGGGAGGGGCTCGTTTTTCAGGACTTCTCTGCATCGTCGCCACCTGGAGGTGGGTATACCCAAGAGTAATTCTTAATGTTTGAAGCGGGGTGTGTGACATTATAATACTTATAATACCCATTTTACAGGTGAGTATTCACAAAATGGTATTTTCGAGGTTGGCTGAGCGCTTGGGCCCTGGTAAGAAGCGGTCCCTGACACCTGCGGTTTCGCCCATTCCTTCTGAAACTGAGGAGTTCACTACTGAGCAGGGTTTTGCTCTTTCTGATGAAGGTGAGCTGTTCTCTGACTCAGGCTCATCTGACGAGGGGCAGAGGAGTCAGGATGATACAGGCCCTGGTTCCTGGGGCCTGTGTGACACCGATGAATTACTGATAAAGATCTTCGAGTTCTTGTCTATCTCTCTACCTGGTGAGGCTCCCAGGCCTAGAAGGGAGAGTTTCCATACAGCGACGCCGCGTTTGGAATTTCTGGAGCAGGATCACTTCCAGGCTCTTGTACTCAAAGAATGGCAATGTCCTAGTAAACTTCCAGGTGTTCCAGGGGACTGGGATTGGAAATACCCCTTTCCCCCTGAGGTGGTTAACTGTTAGTCATCACCTCCCTTGGTGGATGCACCGATCATTGGGGTTCTTAACCCCCCCTTTATTGCTGCCCCTACTTATCGTACCCTTCGGGATGCTGAGGACCGGCGCATTGACAGGCTGGCTTCCCACGCCTTTTCTTGTGCAGGGACGGCTATGCGCCCGGTCTGTGCCGCGGCCATCGCTACAGTGGCCGCTAGGACCCTCATCAGAAAGATGATTGATCATCAACCTGAGGATGTGTTTAATGCACTCTCCAGTTGTGATGTATTTGTAAGGTTTATCCTTTTAGCGCTGGATGACACCATTAGGATGTGTGCACGAACTTCCGCCCTTGTAGCTATTCGCCGCTTGGTCTGGCTGCGACAGTGGGGTGTTGACGAGGCTACAAAGAAGAGTGTTACTGGGCTTCCCTTTAGAGGGCGACACCTATTCGGGGCCCGTCTGGACCTGTTTGGAAAAAAGGGCAAAACACCCCTTCGCAGAAGACGGTCTCGGCCTTCTCGGGGCAGGGGCACCCCCCCCCCGTGTTAGTGTCAAACCCGAACCAGGGGTGTGCTTCCAGCTTTTTGGTGTAGATCTCTGCCCCAGGAGTGGCAGACAACGCCCTGGCCTCTCCGGCAAGACTAAGTCCAAATCTTTCACCCAAACCCCCTAAGCATGATGGGTTGCCCTCGCCCTTCTGGGCGAGGGGATGGCCGCAGCACCTTGCTCCTATCTGGAGGCGTCATGCCTTGTTCTGATGGGTTCAGGAGGAAGTTTCCTCTGGATGCAGGATAGTGTGTGCTGGGCGGCTCTTCCCGAGATTGTCAGGATGCTTCTCTCCCCTGTCTTTCTTCAGGAGTTGGCGCAGGCCATGCACGGCCTGCAAGGTCTGGGGTCACTTGCAGGTTGCCTTTAACAGGCAGAGGCAGGGGCCTTTACACCAACCCTTCCACATTCACCAAAAGGATGAGGCACTCTGCCCATTCTGGCCTTCCATAGATGCGGCAATTTACATTCACAGGCGGTTTCTGCATGGTTTCTCTAAGTTGGGTCGCCAGGACCTCTTGCCGTCTGTGGAGATCTAAGATGCTAATTTCATTGCCACTGTGTCTTCTGGGCACCAAGGATCTTACAGGTTAGTGTTGGAGGTCCAACACTGCTGATTGTGGCCTTGTTATCTGGCCTCTGTTCTGCCCCCAGAGTGCTCGCCAAGGCGATGTCGGGGGTGATGTCTCTGATGAGACCAAGGGGGCGTCTGTGCGAGGAACTACCTGGTCGTCCTTCTTTGCTTCCCAATCTCTACGTCAGGCCGAGTTTGTTACTCGGCTGGTGGTGTCCTTTGGGAGTCTTTGGATGGGTGCTCAATCACCTTAATTCCTCATTTTCCCCTTATTTGGTATCTCCATTCCTAGGGTTGAACTTGGATTCGGTTCAGGCGGGAACCTGCTTCCTTGACTATAAAGTGGACAATCTGGTTACATGGGCTCGGTCCCTCTTTGCTGTTCCCGTCTCTTCACCAGGCTGGATTGCAGCTGGTGGGCCTGTTGGTGGCTGCTCAAAGGTTGTCCCTTATGTTCAGTGCCCTTGGGCTCTTCTGCAACTTACATTGTAAATGCTGGACTGAGTTCCAGCTTCCCTGGAGCTGGGTCTGTGTACCCTTCCACCTTGGTACGGTGGTTCCCCTTGAGTCTGTTGTACTCAAGGAACCAGTTAGGGGGCACCCCCTTCCCTGCGTCTTCCTGTAGATGGATACCAAATCTATCAGGTTGACGGAGGTAGGGATTTTTTCTTCTAAAATCCCCTGTGGTTCCGGGGGAGGTGGGACCTTTAGGGGTCCATTCACCTGTCAAATTTTTGAAGCGGTAGGCTTTCAGGTTGGCTCTATCTAGCTGGACTTCTCCCTTGCGGGATCTGTCTTTTTGGGGCTCATTGTTCTGTCTGACAACAGGGACTGTATTAATTATCTGTGTGGACACGGAGCAGGCTGATCCTCCAGGAAGGTATCTCACCCTGATCTGGGTGGAGGACAGCATTCCCTGCATATCAGCGATATTCGCTCAGGTGGATGTCCTTCTGCGACAGGATGTGCTAATTCTTGTATCACTATGTGATCCGTCTAGGGTGGATCTTTTTGGGCCCCGTCACTTTCATGGGTTCTAGGCCCTTGTTTCCCTTTCTCAGATTGTTCTGACCTTGGTCATGAGACTTAGTAACTTTATGGCTGGACATTCTATTCTGTATGTCTTATCTTCATTTACCCTGCTAGGCAGGGTTCTGTGCAGGTTTCTCTGAAAAGGGGGAACCAGTGATACTGGTGGCCCCTGGGTGGCCTAGTGGAGTGTGGTTTGCAGATGTGGTACTGAGGACAGCGGACCTGTACGTCTGTCAGGAGTGCTGATCTGCTCACTCAGGCCCCCTTTGTTATTTCACCCCAATCTACAGGCTCTGGTCTAGATGGCCTGACGGTTGATTCATCCACCTTGATGGAGACGGGCTTATCTTCTGGGTGACTGTGACTTCTGGAAGCCTAGGAGTTGGCTTCTTCTTCTTCCATCTATTGTGGGGTATTGCATACCCATATTGATTGGTGTGAGTCTTGGTCTCTCCCCTGTTGGGCGCTCTCTGTTCCCACGGTTCTAGAGTTATTACAGCATGGGTTGGAGTTGGCTCTCCTACTCGGTACTCTGGAGGTTCAGGTTCTGCCCTGTCCACCTTCCTGTAGAAGTCTTTACTCAGTTTTTGCCTTGGGTACGCATTCTTTCGGGGATTGCTCAGGTGCATTCCCCACGTGGTTCTGGGGTCCCTGTTGGGATTTGAATTTTATTCTGTTTGCCTTGCGGGGTGTTTCCCTTTGGCCCTATTCCGGATGCTGTCTGACTGTTCTTATCCACAAGGTTGACCTTCTGGGGGCTGTTACTTCAGTCAGACGTGTGCCTGAGCGGGCGGCTCTGTTTAGCTAGCCCTCGTTCTTTGATATATACACCAAGTTGAGAGGTGTTCCGCTTTACGCCGGACCTTCTGCCTAAGGTGGTGTCTTAGGCTCATGTATTTAAGACATTCTTCAGATTTCTTCTGTGCTTTATTCCTAGTAACGATGAGGCAAGGGGATCTACTTTCCCTCAACTGGTGCCGGAATTTTTTCCTGGATTGTCTCTTGTCCCTTAGGGGGACTGATGCCCCTTGGGGTTTGTGGGCACCTACATCTGTATGTGCCTGATCTCGTCTGCTTCCAGGGGTTATGCGGCCTTGGGCCTAGCCTTTACTTGGATGGGTGTCCCTTCTGGTCCTAGGGAAGGTTTGGCTTCTTCCTGGGCTACTCTTAGCGTTTGATCTTGTCAGGCTGTTACTCAGGCTTATTCCTTTAAGGGGAAGAGTTTATTCTCACTTTATTTCTGATTCTACTGGTGCCTTGGTATCTTTGGGCCTTTTCAGCACCAGGTTTGGTTGCACAAGTTTGCTAGACCGATACTTGTTCTTGTTCGTACCTTTTCAAAGGTTTTTATGATGTTGACGTTAGAGCCTTTGCTCACGTCACTCTTGGTAGCAAGGTTTGCAGATGACAGTGCTTTTTCTGTCTGCTGTGCCTTTTTTGTTGGGGATCCCACCCTACTTTATGGACACTGCTATTGGATGTCCCAAGTGTAAGTATTATATCTGGAGCAGGACGTACTGTATACTTAAAATAATACAATTCTGTGAGATACTCACCTGTAGAATTGGTATTATACGTATACAGTACGTTCTGCTCTACCCCACCCTGGTTTTTGCATTATTCTGGATCCCCTGTATGGTGATTGTTATCATTGTTGTCATTGTTATCATTACCAGTTGTTTTTGGTGGTTAAATTCTCCCGGCTTCTGGTTCACTGCTTTTCAATGCTGGGGATTTGTGGGAGGTCCCTGGGTATATGAAGGGCCGGGAGGAGCCTGTTTTTGCATGTCTGCAGTGCACAGCGCCATCTGGCGGAGGATAACCCAAGTGTAAATATTATATCTGGAGCAGGACGTACTGTATTTTTTGTTTTCAGCTCCAATAGTTCTGGAGGAGTCCGTTGAGCCTGGAACCATCTGTTATCAGGTGCAGTTCACCCAAGGTTCTCAGGTGGCCTGGAAAGTCCCACATAGCCTGACAATGCACCAGTTGTGTGCTGTCCCTGTTAAATCCTGACCGATTCTGCAGGGGGTGTGCGTGCCTATTGGGGATGCCTTGGGTACTCATCGGAGTCTCTGGTGCGGCGGTCTTCGTTCTCAACATGAGCGACCCGGAAGTACAGGCAGTACTTATACCATATGGAAGCTGGAGAGGCCAGGCACGGAGCAATTAGCGGGCAGCTTGAACGGCAGCAATAGCCACAGTGGCAGACTCCCTAGCCCAGTAAGGATCAAGGATCCTGTGCTGAGCGATAAATGGTGCCTGCAGTAGACCTTCTGGCCCTCACACCTTGTGCAAAAATGCCTCAAGAGCCTGTAATGTATAAATCCTGATTATTATAGCATTTTCTTACTGTAAGGGGGTATGTATATACCTAAATAATTTTATGTTGTCGTTTTTAACATAATCCACCCAGGGTTAAGGATAGAGGCAAGGATACCCCAAAAGCCAGCTTAAGAATCTTTAACCCAATAAACGCTGTGAATCCTGTATCATTTCACTTCTGGATACTTGGCAGAGGTCGTTATGTCAGAGATGCCTAAAGCTAGTAATGGGTGAGGAGACTTCAGCTTGTTACAGGCAATTAAAAGGGAACCTAGACTTCTAGTGTGATTTACTACATCTATCCCTTCCTGCAATACTCCAGGCGGCAGTGGCCTCATTCTCATGCGCCGCTGGGTTCCTAATTCATTGCAAGTGCTGCCAGTAAAAGAGAAATGTACGTGTGCAGTCTACCTGTTTTCTATCTGTTTTCTTTCTGGCCTCCCTCTATGGCATTGAGAGAGCAACTCAAGGGAATCATCAGGATACCTCACTCTAGACATGGAGGATCAAGCAGAGTAAGTTATATTAGTCTCTGCCCCTTTATCAACGTCTGTGGAAAACTTTGTATCAGATCCAGATCCCAATCTAACGATTACTTTGTCTTCCGCTCAGTCTGGGATAAAGAGGCCCAGCTGACTGTATCTGGCTCCGCTTCTGTCAGTACAGTTAACTTTACTCTGTATACATCCTTCCTTTTTGTTGCTAAGATCATGCTAGGATCTACCTGAGTTTTCTTGATGCCTGTGTTTGGGCTGCTGTAGCCTCATTGATTGGAAGCTCTGCAGGTGAGCTGACACAGCTGCACTGATTACAGGTCTGATTGCACCTCTGTAAGGCCTGGCTGGGTCACACCTTTTGTGGGTTTTACTACAGGCTAAGCAGTTTTGTAACTTTGCTAAATGCAAAAATGATAAGACATTATTGTATAAGATGATGCTATACAATGAATGCACGTTATTCTAACACTCTGGTTTCCTTTATTAAAGCGGACCTACATGCACTTGCTACTCTCTGCTAGGAAGGGACATTTTGCTAATACAACTCTTCCTCACGCCATGAAGGAGAACTTGAAGCTTCTAGCAGAGCTCCCATCTGGTTGAAGTCAGGGAGTAGTTGCACACACATACAGAGACTGCACCGCTTCCATTGAGAATATGCTTAATTCCAGTGGGTAGCAACTTCTGTACCCAACAGGCTTCCATGTTTGATTTTGCCTTCCTATATTAGAATCCTTCTAAGGATCTGAAATATGATTTGACGGCAGGTCAGATATGTTTTGCCGGCAGGGTGAGGCTGACTAGTGCTATCCCTGTTGTTCTCCTTTTTGTTATAGGTGCAAGTTATATGGCTGCTCTGTAATTTATATTGCTCTATCTCAGCTTTCTGGCTGTAGAATTCACTGTGTTATTACTAATGGCTGGTCCTACAATGCTTCCACAGCAGCATTCCTAAATCATCAGGGTGGGACCAAGTTCTTAACACTAATGAATCTATCTGTCTCGGCTCTGTTCCCTTATAGGACCAGGTCCTGTCAATAGTAGCAGTTCCTTTAAAGAGTACCCTAAAAACCTTCACAGATTTTAACCTGGGTCTGGGTTCAACAGACCGAGTGGTGTCTAAACCAGGTGGTTTTCCTTCAGAAGGTAACTCAAGGGGTCTTCCTCAGATAAAGATCCTTGCCATTACCAACAACTCAAAATGAGAAATATTTTGCTCACTGACAAAGGGGATGGTACATTAGTAGTGGATGCCCTTGCTCGTCTCTGGAATTTTCACCTAGCTTATGCCTTCCCTCCTTTCAAAATGAGATCTAGAATATAGCGCAGGAAAGGGGTCAACGTTATCTTCCTAGCTACATTTTTTGCGAGGAGCATCCAGATTTTCCAAGCTGAAAGGGATAGTGAGGAGGGGGCCATGGCATCTACCAGATATTCCAAACTTGCTCATCAGGTTCCCACTCGGCAGTCACAGCCAGCAAAGCTTCAACTGAGAACATGGATCTGAAAGGGCCAACCCTAAAGAGGAAGGTCTACTCCGCCAGAGTGATGAGATTCTCCTGGAAAGTCAAGAGTTGACCACCAGATTCATCTATGCAAGCGTTTGGAAATATTTTTCTTCATTTTGTGAAGCTTACAAAATAAAGAAAGACAATATGCCAGCAGTCCTCAAATTGAATAATTCGAAAAAGGATTATTAGTAGGACTCGGGCTTCAGCCTTGTCAGTCCTTCTAGACTTCCAGCGAAGACAGCATCAAGATATCAACTACCTGTAGAAACAGGGAACTTATCAGTTGTGTCAAAAGGGGTACTGGAACCTCCATTTGAGCATTGGAGAAAGTACTAGAAAAATGGTTAGGTTTGAAATGTTGTTTCTCGTCGGCCATCAGGTCATCCAGGGGGGTATGTAACCTGCAGGTCTAATCAATAAGGAACCCTACTGGCTATTCTCCCAGACAGGGTCATACTGAGGCCTGATCCTTGAATCTTTTGCCAGAAATGCTTCATCTAATAACAGGCCCCAAGATATAGTACTGCCGACATGCCGGCTAAGGCAAGATCAGAAGAGCAGCTCTCACTTTTAGATGTGAACAGTATTAATTATTTATTTGAAAAAAAAGAGCCATGGAATGGCGGTTAGCAGATTAACTTTTTATAATGACTTTTTATAATAATTATAAAGAAAAGAAGCCTAGATACCTCAAAATCCACTATGCCAAACAGACTATGTACAGGCTTTTTCACCCAGAGGACTCCTACTCCTCAGGTTTCTGCGTGTTCAACCAGGCAAGAGGAATGGTTCAGTTTGTGTTTCCTAGGCAAGAGGACTGGTTCAGTTTGTGTTTCCTCCCAGAGGGTGGAGCCTCTCTCCGTGGGTCGTCATGAAGGATTCATAGATAAACCATTACCGGTAAGTCTAAAAGTGATTTTTTTTTTTTTTTTTTATTATTTTCCTCCTTCAAATCCTGGGTGCGTCTCATGTGGCGAAAAATATGGTATTTGATCACAATATAATGCATTTGAAAAACATTTAAAAATTATAGTACCAGGAGGTATCCTGATTAACTGCTGTGTCCCACCCCTAAGTATAATGTAAAATAAATACTTTACCTTGCCTGTAATCCAGCGGCGTCACTGGCGTACGTGCGACGGACGCACAGAGACTACACAGAGAGTACTCAGAACTGCATCCCCCCACTCTGTGTGCGCTCCTGCCCATTCATTTGAATGGGCAGGTGGGGTCACACACAGAGCAGGGGATGCTGCTCTTTGCAGCCTTCGCAAGATGGCAGGAACTATACTGCTTTAACAAAACCCATAATCAATATCTATTATACAGTGTTCATCAATATTCACCATAATTAATCCTGCATACCTTTGTACAAGTGAACATAACAAAGTAGGGAAGAACAGGAGAACCCACCCCGCACATTCCATGGCAACTAGGACCTACATGTGCCATTTGTAGCCCCATGTGCAGATTCCTTCATTCAACCCGGCCATATTTTATTCCTATAGAGTCCAGGAGAGAAGCAACCATGATTGTGTGACTATTCTGATGGAGGTGATAAAGTCAGCCGTCTGGTTTCAGAAGCACATTTGTGAGGCCTGGATCAAAGTAAGTGACAGTAAATAGTTTTGCTGTTCAATGATGGCTGTTGATCCTTCTATCGACTCTGTATAATGAATACTATGCTCAGACCTCTCTGACAGCAGGCAATTTATCATCTTTGTGCTTGTGAATTTCTGTCTTTCAGGCTATAGAGAGTGTTGGCAAAGCAGAGGAGGTGACAGTAAGTTGTCCTGGGTGACACTTGAGATTTTATGTCTGCCTTTATGTAGTGAGTCCATGCTGGTTGTACTTTGCAGGATGTCCACATGTTTTTCCTTTCCCCCCTCTCACAGGTCACCGACTTGCTGGTGCTCCTCATTCTTTACTCTACCAATGTCAATAGCAAAAAGCAGGTGGAGCGTGTGCTGAGAAACAAAATACGCTCTGGATTTATTAACGATCGGCTCTTGCAGTGTGCTTTCAAGAGCCACACACCGGTAAATCTTTGGGAGTGTGGGGTAGCTCGTTAAATATATTAGTGGCTGGCTACAGGCCTAGAAGGTACCAGTTGTTAAAGTGGAACAGAACCCTTTTGACTATCCTGGATTTCGTTCCTTGTCCCCGGCATCCATATTTGGTATGCCTGCTGTGTGAAACCCCCCAGTTTGCTTGTAAAATTTCACCTCCGACAGCGCACGTGCGGGCTCTTGTCCAATCTGAGCCGATTGCCATGCATATGTAATCTTCAGCACACAGATCTGTTTATGGCAATTGTGAGCTTGAGCGGCCACATCCCCCTGCCGTGTGCACACTCCCGCCCCAAGCCTATCTGAATGGCTGGAGGGTAGGAGCGCACTCACAGAAGAAAGATGCAGGGAATGCAGCTGGCCAGTGTTTACAATGGCAAAGGCAACCTGGACGAAGGTGAGTATACTGATGGCCCAGGGGGATTTCATACGGCAGCGTGTATAGACTGTATTATATTAATTAGCCAAATATGTAGAGATATTACTAAGCATCAGGAAATACAGCCTCTGTTTATGTTAGAATGGAAGCATAAGAGAGTACATTCAGTATGTATATGAAATATTTAATAAATAATGCACCTACAAATTTGAAATTAAGAGCATGTAAGTAGCTTGTCTCGCTGGTGTTGGTGGCAGCATAAATCACAAAAGATAAAGCGTAGCTAAGATTAAACAAGTGGACCTTTTAAAGCGGATGGAAACCCATATTTGGGTCCACACATGAGCCAGGGTTGTGAAGATCACTGGCACCCCTGGGGGTTTCACACAGTGGGGGTAGGCTATAGACCAGGCCTGGAATCTTTTCTTGGTATCCAGCACGGGTTGCTTCATCTTCAATTCTTCACTATTGGGTTATCCGCCACCAGGTGTGGCTCCAATTACCCATAAACACCCAGAGTTTCCTTGCAGTCTTGGCTGCGAAGACAGAAGATTATCTCTCTCTGGATTATTGCAGGCGTGCGGGGCATCCCAAGCCTGTCGGCCCTGCAGGCCTATTCCCACCTGTTCCGGGACCCATCCCGCCTCCCAGCCCTGGCTGCGGTTCAGGTGAAGGTAGGGGAACACCTGGGGTCGGGTGTTTCACAGAGCTAGGCGGGGTGGGGGTGGTGCCCGAGCGATGACACGATTTGCGTCATCGCGACACGGCCCGCCACTCGAGGTGCTGCGATCCAGCGCCATTTCCTCGGTGGGAGCCTTGCTGCAGCGCTTGCCTGGTTCCTCTCCTATGGCGGTGAGCTTCCTCTTCCTTGTCCCCGGCAAGGGTGTGCTGCGCCAAGAGGGTCTGTGAGTCTGGTCCAGTTTTTCTTATTATTGATTTTGTTTTTTCTGCAATGTTGTACCGTAACGTGCATGTGCTGTGAGATTCTTATTGTGGCCCCCCTTTTATTCTTAGTATACAGTACGTCCTGCTCCAGATATAATACTTACACTTGGGTTATCCTCCGTCAGATGGCGCTGTACTGCAGAAGCATGCGAAAACAGCCTCCTCCCGGCCCTTCATATACCCAGGGACCTCCCACAAATCCCAGATTTCTCTGCAGTGCTGACCGCGAAGACATGAAGTATCACTCTCTTGCAGGTGAGCGGGGCTATAAAAGCCTGCGGCCCTGTTGGACTACTCCCACCCATCCTCCTTGTGATGTGCCTCCCAGCTTGGGCTGCGTTGGTCGGGTGAAGGTAGGCAGCACCTTGTGTGTCTTTCACTTCTATCTTCTGACAACTGAATTTAATCTGAGCTTCGTGCTGTTCGGGGGGGGCGGAGACCTGGCTTGGCGCGCTCCGCGTCACAGCCCGCTTTGGTCCGCCCTTCGAGGTCTGCTTGGCGCCGTTTCGATGCTCATCGCGCGCGTGGTAATGGTCCTCCTCCTCCCTTGGTCTGTAAGTGCCCTTGCGGGTGATTTTCATTGTCTTGCTTACTGCGCATGGCTCTGACATCCCTATTCCCATTATGTCTTTCAGACTGTCAAACACCAGTGGCTTCTCCCGGCCCGGCTTAATTACCAGTGGACCTAGTTAAATTACTCCCACTTCCCTGCGGGTCATTGGGGCATCCAGGGTAGCTTATAGCGTCAATCCCTACCGGCCTATTGTGCCTATTAATCACCATATGGAGGCATCCCAGGATATTGTGAACGGGGTTCCTTCGGGACAAGCCCGTCTGTGTGTAGCTTGTGGGGTCTCGCCTATCAGCGGTGACAATGCACGGGTCTGCATCCCTTGTGCACAGCAGGCGCTAATGGTCCTTCCCGCCCCTCCTGTGGCTGGGCCTGCACCTCGCCTCACTTCACCTACCCCCCCCTCCCAAGTCTGAGTCTAACCCCCAATACAAGCGGGGATTCTCATCCTGATGTGGCCACTAGACTGGCCAGTGTTGAAAAATGTCTTGCTAGTTCTCTAGCGCACAAGGCCACTGCTAAGAAGCAGCACATAATACCTGATTTGGCTTTCTTCCCTATGGAGTCTGAGGAGTTTTCACATTTTTATGGCCATTCCCCTTCGGACGAAGGGGAGCTATTCTCTGGCTCAGAATCTTCTGATGAGAAGACAAGGGGTCATGACGATTCCGGTTCGGACCACTGGACCCTGGATGATACTGACAAACTACTGCTTCAGATTTTTGAAGTTCTGTCCATTCCTCCCCCTTTTGCGGCTCCCAGGCAAAGGGGTGAGTTATTTCATACTGCTAAGGCTCGATTGGAGTTTCCCGAGCAAACCCATTTCAATAACCTCGTGTTGAAGGAATGGGAACATCCCAGCAGACTTCCTGGGATCCCTAAGGGTTTGAACAGGAAATATCCATTCCCTGTTGATATGGTCAAGTGCTGGTCATCACCCCCCGAGGTCGATGCCCCGGTTTTAGGGCTGTCAACGCCTCTATTATGCACGCCCCCGATACCACTACGCTACGGGATTCTGAGGACCGGCGCATTGACCAATTGGCATGTCATGCCTTTGCATTTGGTGGGGCAGCGCTGCGCCCGGTTTGTGCCTTGGCCATTACTGCTGTGGCGCTCAGGGCCATGATCAGGAATGTTCTTGACGGCCCAGACGAGCTGCCTACTGATGCTGTTAATGCACTGTCTAATTGTGATGCGTTTGGGAATTTTATCCTGTCCACGTCGGATGTTGCTGTTAGGCTGTGTGCCAGATCTTCCGCCTTGGCGGTGGCTATACGCCGCGCGGTATGGCTGTGCCAGTGGGTGGCAGACAATGCTGCTAAGAAAGCCCTTACTGGGCTCCCCTTTAAGGGTCTGCGCCTGTTTGGGGACCGCCTAGACCTCTTTGCTAAAGGAGGTAAGTTACCACAGCGCAGGCGACAGCCTCGGCCCTTTCGGACCCAGGGCCCTTTTTCAGCCCCCTACAGAGGTGCTAAGCAGGGGAAAGGGGTGTCCTTCTCGGGGGCTCGCGCAGACTCCTGGCATAGGAGCAAGGGGCGATGCCCCGGCTCCTCCTGGGGAACCAAGCCCAAAGCCCCTCCCAAGACCCCTCAGGCATGGTGGGGCGCCCTCGCCCGCCAGGGTGGGGGGACGGCTACAGCACTTTGCGCATGTCTGGAGGCACCAAGTCTCGGACCGGTGGATTCAGGAGGTAGTTACCTCTGTCTACAAAATAGAGTTTGCTGTACGGCCCCCCTCAAGATTCGTCAGGTCCCGGATTCCTCAGGACCCGGCATCGGCTCAGGTCCTGATGCAAGCAGTACAAGACCTTCTGGATCTGGGAGTTATTTGCCAGGTTCCCTTGAGAGAATTGGGAGAAGGGTTCTACTCCAACCTGTTCACAGTACCCAAAAGAGATGGGTCAGTCAGGCCCATTCTGGATTTAAAGATCCTCAACAAATTTGTCAAGCACAAGCGCTTTCGCATGGAAGCTCTGCGCTCGGCCGCTGGCTCTCTGCGCCCAGGGGATTTCATGACAACTGTGGACATCAAGGATGCTTACTTTCACATCCCTGTGTTTCCGGGACATCAAAGATTTCTCAGATTCGCGTTGATGGATCTACATTATCAGTTTGTGGCCCTACCATTTGGCCTCACTTCAGCTCCCAGAGTGTTCACCAAGGTACTGGCGGGAGTGATGTCCTTGTTAAGGTCAGGGGGCATTCGAGTGCTGCCCTACCTGGACGACATCCTCATCGCCTCGTGGCCCCTACAGCAGGCGGAGCTGGACACTCAGCTGGTGGTGTCTGTCTTGGAGTCCTTCGGCTGGGTGATCAATCACCCCAAGTCTTCTCTGTCCCCTTCGTCGGTGACCCCATTCCTGGGGATGATTCTGGATACGGTTCAGTCACGAATATTCCTTCCCTAACAGAAGGTGGAAGCCCTGACTGTGCAGGTGCGGTCCCTGCTCTCGTGCCCCCAGCTCTCACTCAGACAAGGAATGCAGCTGGTGAGTCTGATGGTGGCGAGCTTCGAGGCGGTGCCCTTTGCTCAGTTTCATTCGAGGCCTCTGCAGCTTCACCTCCTCTCAGTATGGGACAAGGATCCTGCGTGGACAGGTTTTGTGTGCTTCCCCCGTTGGTCATAAGGTCCCTCTCGTGGTGGCTGGACCACAAGAATTTGCTAAAGGGCAGGTCCTTTCTGGCCCCCTACTGGAAGACGGTCACCACGGATGCCAGTCTGTCAGGTTGGGGGGGGGATTCTGGAAGTCCCTGAGGTTCCAGGGCAGGTGGCCCTCAGGAGGCCCATTTACCCATCAACATTCTGGAACTACGGGCGGTCAGGTTGGTTCTGGAGCAGTTGACCGATCACCTGCAGGAACTGTCTGTTCAGGTGCGTTCAGACAACAGGACGGCGGTTGCCTACATCAATCATCAGGGAGGGACCCGGAGCAAGGGTGCCCTCCAGGAAGTGTCGCGGATTCTTACATGGGCGGAGGCCAATGTTCAATGCATTTCGGCTGTTTACATCCCGGGGGTGGAAAATCTCCTGGCAGACCCTTTTTTTTGCTGGGGAACTTTCCGGCAAGGGGAGTGGTCCCTCTGCAACAGGGTGTTCCAGTCCCTGTGTTACCGTTGGGGCCTACCGGATGTGGATCTGTTTGCATCCCGTCACAATCACAAGCTCCCGGCCTTTGTCTCCCTGTCTCAGGATCCTCTGGCTGTGGCCACGGACGCTCTGTCGTTGTCTTGGATGAAATTTCGCCTCCTGTATGTATTTCCCCCGTTTCCCCTGGGCAGGGTTCTGCGCAAGATTGCCCTGGAAAAGGTGCCAGTGATTCTAGTGGCTCCAAGGTGGCCAAGAAGAGTGGGGTTCGCAGACGTGGTACAGATGGCAGTAGATCAGTACGTCCTGCCAGAGGCGCCAGATCTACTCACTCAGGGCTCCTTACGCCATCCCAATTTACAAACTCTGGTTTTGACGGCTTGGCTGCTGAAACCTCCATCTTGATGGAGAAAGGCTTGTCTGCCTCAGTGGTGGATACCATGGTTCAGGCTAGGAAGAAAACTTCTTCTGCCATCTATTATAGGGTATGGCGTTCCTACATAGACTGGTGTGAGTCCAAGTCTCTTCCCTGCAGGGGGTTCTTCATCCCTAGGATCCTGGAATTTTTACAACACGGATTAGAGTTGGGTTTAAAGCTCAGTATTCTGAAGGGTCAGGTTTCTGCCCTGTCTGTTTTCTTTCAGAAATCCTTTGCTCAGCATCACCTGGTTAAGACCTTCTTTCAGGGGGTCACGCACGTGCGTCCCCGACGTAAGCCTTTCGGTTCCTGTTTGGGACTTGAACCTGGTTTTGTCTGCCTTGCAGGGTGCTCCCTATGAGCCTATTCAGGATGCTGCCTTGGCTGTACTTACCCTAAAAGTGTTTTTTCTGGTGGCTATCACTTCGGTCAGGCGTGTTTCGGAGCTGGCGGTGTTGTCTATTCAGCCCCCATACTACGAGAGACACCAGGACAAGGTGGTGTTCCGCTTTAAGCCAGACTTTCTGCCGAAGGTGGTGTCGGCCTTTCACTTGAATCAGGATATTGTGCTTCCTTCATTGTGCCCTAATCCTAGTAACGCTAAGGAAAGGGTTCTGCATTCCTTGGATGTGGTCAGGTGTCTGAAGTATTACCTGGTAGTCACTGCGGCCTTCAGGAAGACTGATGCTCTTTTGTGGTCCCCTCTGGTCCTAGGAAGGGGTTGGCTCCGGCCAAGTCTACTATTAGCAAATGGATTCGTCAGGCTGTTGTTCAAGCCTATTCCGCTAAGGGGAAGAGTCCTCCCTTCCGCCTTACTGCTCATTCTACTCGTGCTATCGGGGCCTCTTGGGCCTTCCAGCACCAGGCCTGGTTGAACAGGTTTGCAAGGCCGCTACTTGGTCTTCTGTTCATACCTTTTCGATGTTTTACAAGGTTGATGTTAGGGCCTCAGCAGATGCTGCTTTTGGCCATAAGGTTTTGCAAGCGGTTGTAGTTTGAACTGCCTGTTGTCACCTTTTGTTGGGGGATCCCACCCTACTTTATGGACACTGCTATTGGATGTCCCAAGTGTAAGTATTATATCTGGAGCAGGACGTACTGTATACTAAGAATAATACAATTCTGTGAAATACTCACCTGTAGAATTGGTATTATAAGTATACAGTACGTCCTGCTCCACCCCACCCTGTTGTTGCATTATTCTGGATCCCCTGTATGGTGATTGTTATCTTGTTATTGGTACCAGTTGTTCTGGGTGGTATTTTATGTTTCTCCCGGCTTCTTGTTCACTGCTTTTCAATGCTGGGGATTTGTGGGAGTTCCCTGGGTATATGAAGGGCTGGGAGGAGCCTGTTTTCGCATGCTTCTGCAGTACAGCGCCATCTGGCGGAGGATAACCCAAGTGTAAGTATTATATCTGGAGCAGGACGTACTGTATACTTATAATACCAATTCTACAGGTGAGTATTTCACAGAATTGTATTTTCCATTTGTCTTGAAGGCTGGTCCCATATAAGTACTTGTGGTTCCTCCAGGTCCCCCCTCCCTTCTCGGTTTTTGGGGGGCTAGTATTGGGGATTGTCTGGGTTGGGCCCTCTGTGCCCTTAAACCCCTTAATGCTAATAATCACCATATGGAGGCTTCCGGGGATAGCGAGCTTGGGGGCCTATCGGGGCGGGCTCCGCTGTGTCTTATGTGTGGTGCATCCCCTTTGAGCGGTTGTAGTGCAGTTTGTGTCCCCTGCGCCCAGAGTGTTATTGTGGAACACTTTCTCCCCTTCCTAGGGGGACGCTGCTCTTCCTTCCCTGGTGGTCGCAGGGACTCCTGGGGACGAGGTAGATCCCGCGGTCGTCCCGGTCTCTCCTGGGGGGTCCAAGCCCCCACCAAGGCCCCTCAGGCATGAGGAGGCGCCCTCACCCATTCGGGTGGGGGGACGGCTTCTGCTCTTTGCTCACGTCTGGAGACAACACGTCTCGGACCGGTGGATTCAGAAGGTGGTGTTCTCCGGCTACAAGATAGAGCTGGCAGCTTGGCCGCCCCCGAGATTTCTTCGGTCCTGGATTTCCCAAAACCCCTTGACGGCGCAGGGCCTGAGGTTGGCTGTCCAGCGGCTTCTGTCGTCCTGAGTGATTTGTCCTGTGCCTCCGAAGGAACGGGGTCGGGGTTCTATTCCAATCTGTTCACGGTGTCCAAGAAGGACGGTTCTCTGAGACCCATCCTGGACTTGAAGGGTCTCAACAGATTTGTCAGGTTCAAGCACTTCCGCATGGAGACATTACGGTCGGCGGTGAGCTCCCTTTGGCCCGGCGACTTCATGACCACGGTGGGCATCAAGGATGCCTATCTGCATGTTCCTATTTTCCGGGGACATCAGAAGTTCCTGAGGTTTGCCTTGGAGGATCAAGACTACCAGTTTGTGGCCCTGCCGTTCGGTATCTCTTCGGCCCCTCGGGTGTTAACCAAGGTGTTGGCGGGTATCATGGCCTCTTGAGGAGCCAGGGCATTCGCATTCTTCCATTCTCGGTCCAGCCACTTGTTGATTGCTGCTCAATCTCTTCAACAGGCCGAGAGCGACACTCAGAGGGTATTGTCCACTCTCAAAGCTTTTGGCTGGGTGATCAATTATCCCAAGTCTTCAACCACTCCGTCCTTGGTGAGGTCCTTCCTGGGCATAACTTTGGACGCCTCTCAGGTCAAGGTGTTCCTCCCTCAACAGAAGGTAGAGGGTCTCCAGACGCAGGCACGGACCTTACGGTCATGCTCCCACCCCTCCATCCATCTGGGGATGCAGTTGGTGGGTCTCAGGGTGTCTTGCTTTGAGGCTGTACCCTTCGCCCAGTTCCACATGAGACCTCTTCAGTTGAATCTTTTGTCCGTCTGGGATCGGATACAGGAGTCCCTGGAGCAGGAATTTACTCTGTCCCCTCTGGCCAGACAGTCCCTCTCGTGGTGGTTGGACTTGATAAATCTTCTAGTGGGCAGGTCCTTTCTGCCTCCGTGCTGGGAGATTGTCACCACGGACGCCAGTCTGACCTTTTGGGGAGGGTTCTGGCAATCGCTGAAGTTCCACGGCCAGTGGGGCCCTCAGGAGGCCCATGTGTCTATCAATCTTTTGGAGCTGAGAGCAATCAGGTTGGTTCTCTGCCAGTCTACTCCCCACCTACGGGGTCGTGCGGTCCATGTCCGCTCGGACAATCAGACGGCGGTCACCTTCATCAATCATCAGGGCGGGACTCGAGCAAACAAGCCCTCAAGGAAGTGTCCCTGATCTTGTCTTGGGCAGAGGAGAATGTTCCCTGCATCTCTTTGGTTTACATTCCAGGGGTGGAGAACCAGGAGGCGAACTCCCTGAGCAAGAGATCCTCTGGCCTTCGCCACGGACTCCTTAGCAATTCCTTGGACGGAGTTTCGACTCCTTTATGCATTTCCTCCCTTTCCTCTGCTGAACAAGATAGCCCAGGATGCGGTACCGACCATCCTGGTGGCCCCCCCTGGCCAAGAAGATTCTGGTTCGCGGACATCGTCCAGATGGTGGTGGATCACTTCGTCATGCCCGACGGTCCAGGGCTCCTCACTCAGGGACAGCTGCGCCATCCCAGTTTACAAACGCTGGCTTTGACGGCTTGGCTGCTGAAACCTCCATCCTGTTGGACAAGGGACTGCCGGCCTCAGTCGTCAGTACCATGATTCAGGCGCGGAAGAAGTCCTCTTCCTTGATTTATTACAGGTTCTGGCACGCTTACGTTGCCTGGTGTGAGTCTAAGTCTTTTCCTTGTTGCACTCTTTCCCTTTCCAGGATTTTGGAATTTCTACAACATGGTTTGGAGTCGGGTCTACAACTGAGTACCCTCAAAGGACAGGTTTCGGGCTTGGCTATTTTTTTCCAAAGATCCTTCCCCCAGCCAAATCCACTATCAGCAAGTGGATCAGACAGGCGGTGGTGCAAGCGTATTCTGCCAAGGGGAAGGAACCCCCTTTCAGTTTTATAGCTTACTCCACTAGAACTATTCAGCACCAGGCTTCAGTTGAACAGGTTTGTAAGGCCGCTACTTGGTCTTCGGTTCGTACTTTTTCTAAGTTTTACAAGGTTGACGTTAGGGACCCAGCTGATGCTGTTTTTGGTCGCAAAGTGCTTCAGGCGGTAATGTCATGAACTACGCGCTTTTGCTCACTGGGGATCCCACCCTTCTTCTTGGACACTGCTTTTGGATGTCCCAATAGTGAACAATTGAAGATGAAGCAACCCGTGCTGGATACCAAGAAAAATAAAATTCTGTGATTACTCACCTGTAGAATTGGTTTTATTGGTATCCAGCATTGGTATCGCTTCATCCCACCCTTGTTCTGTTATCCTCTGTTGCCTTTTTATGGTGATTACCGTTGAGAGAGTTTATAGTGGGGCTGTGTAAAGTAACATGGTCTCTGCCTCCCTGCTTCTCTGTATTACTGCTTTTCAACACTGGGAGTTTATGGGTAATTTGCTGCCTTTTATGGGCCGGGAGGAGCCACAAGTCTTCTTGCAGTCGACTGCGCCACCTGGTGGCGGATAACCCAATAGTGAAGTATTGAAGATGAAGCGACCCGTGCTGGATACCAATAAGACCAATTCTACAGGTGAGTAATCACAGAATTGTATTTTTAGATTCCAGGGGCCGGCCATGCATATTGTATTTATTTATTGATTTTTTTATTGATTTTAAAGTTGGGGCTCTGTTTTTGTCTCAGGCTAGTGACAGTCTCCTATGTTTTTGACAGGTTTTAATGGCTTATTTTCCCTCCATATTATCACTGGCTCAGACTCTTCTGCGGTCTCCTGAGCCAGCTGTTGGGGCATTCAGCAGCCTCCTCTACAAGCATGCATTTCAGGTGTTTGACCGCTACTGTCAGCAGGTATGTCTTATGGAGGAGACAGGGAATGGCAAATTAATGGGGCTGTGTGTTACATAGTTCTGGATGCATTTTGAGATACCTTGCTTGTGCTGCTTGTCTGCTCTACCTCTGCCCTCTGGACTGCACCACACACTAGTTATAAACACAACTCTCAGTCGGACTGACTTTTGATGGCATTTTTAAAGGTTTATATTTCTCTTCCCTTCACTCTGTTACATAGTATTCCTTACAATAGGGTTCTACTATTTCCAGGAGTGACAGTACTGGAAGAGTTAATTTTGAAAAGTACATCTTCTCTCGGTCAGGTACATCTCATCACAGTTTTTACTCTTCCAGTATGGAGTGCAGACATGTTTTTGCAACTCTTGAGCTGTGGATATTATTGGACAGATTCTGCTGTTGCAAGGAGAGAATATTGCGGCGAGATGGACGTATAGGGGCAGAAGGCCTGGCAGCAGGTGAGTTTTTTCACTATGGACGCAGGGCATGGAGGTAAGTGACCTAGTATAGACGCCACTACCTTGCTTCAGACCCGCCTCCCCTTACATGTGCCCTTACCAGCGTTCCAGGTGGGCTGGCCCTGTGGTATGGACAAGGCTGTCCATGAATTATATTTAATTAAATCTATCTGTGTGTAGTGTTGTGTTCACAGGGTCCACCCTGGAAGCAGAAGCAGTTGTCTCATGAGGGGGCAGCTAGCTCGTCCGACAGGGCACACATGGGACCACTTCTACACCTCCCCCGCATAATTGGCACGGCATCAGTCTTCCCCGCTCGAGGATATGGCGGCAGGACAGGGGCAGCTTTTTTTTATTCATCCCTGGTGTGTTTTTATTCCAAGTATGCAGCACGCCCTGCTTCAGTAATGATTCATTACGTCTGGGATATAGTCCACAAGAGGGCGCTTTACTGCAGAGATGGCAAAAAAAAAGAGGCCCCTCCCGGTCCTTTTATACCCGGGACCTCCCACTAAATTCCCCAGTTCCTTCTCTGCAGTAGGGCTGCGAAGGTCAAGATGATGGCTTCTCTCCTCGCAGGTAAGCTGGTCTGCACAGCCCCTTGCCCTGTGTTCTATTCCCACCCGTTCCACTGTTACTTGCCTCCCAGCCTTGGCTGCTTGGTCGGGTGACGGTAGGCAGCACCTATTAGAGGTGTTTTTAATGGAGTATTGCTCCACCGCAAATCCCCCACCAAAGGGTAGGCGGCACAGGTTGGAGAGCCTGGATACGGGATGCCCCGCCGGGCGGCCTGTCCCCGCGTTCCTGGAGGGGACGGGGCCTAGCGCTCGGCATTTTCCGAGCTGATCAGCGCCATCTTGCCCTGGCATCGCTGTAGATTGCAAGCTCTGCAACGTCCGTGAGTGCCCTCAGCGGGCTTGTATTTTAATTTACTTATGTGTATTATTATTATTTATTGTTATACCATGCTGACTGTGTGTTTTATGTTGTGTCTTTCAGACGGGACAACCTAATTAGAGGTTTCTCCCTGTCCTGTGCCCTATGTTGAACATATTGAAATTGGGGACTTAATTTTTAAATCCTCCCACTAGCGGACATTTAAGGGGCATCCCGGGTACCTGCACAGTGTAATTCCCATTAGTCATTGTGACATTGAAATTCACCATATGGAGGCTTCTCAGGATGTTGTGCTCAGGGTCCCCTCGGGGCAAGCCCGGCTGTGTGTGGTGTGCGGGGCATCCCATGTGGGCGATGATGTGCGGGCCTGTGTACTCTGCGCCCAGTAGGCGCTTGCGCGGCAACCTGGGCTACATGTGTCTGGGTCGGCACCCACTGCATCGTCTTCCACGCCCCCTCGCTTGATTATGACCCCTAGTGAGCTTAACACTAGCCGGGAGTCTCAATCTGATGTTTCCACCAGACTGCCCAACATTGAGAGACTGATTGCTAGCTCTGCAGCCTGTAAGTCTCCAGCTAAAAGACGGCATGTGGCGCCTGCTGCGCCGGCCTTTACTATGGAACAAGATGATTTCCTTGATATTCTTAGTATACAGTACGTCCTGCTCCAGATATAATACTTACACTTGGGTTATCCTCCGCCAGATGGCGCTAAACTGCAGAGACATGGAAAAACAGGCTCCTCCCGGCCCTTTAAATACCCTGGGACCTCCACAAATCCCCAGATTTCTCTGCAGTGCTGACTGCGAAGACATGATTTGTCACTCTCTCGCAGGTGAGCGGGGCTATTAAAGCCTGCGGCCCTGTTGGACTACTCCCTCCCGTCCTCTTCGTGATGTGCCTCCCAGCCCGGGCTGCGATGGTCGGGTGAAGGTAGACAGCACTACGTGTGCTTATGGAGCCATGCTCCTCCGCAGTCCCCCACCAAAGGGTAGGCGGTTTAGGCTGATGGTGAGCCTCTTGTGGATGCCCCTCCCGCGCTATTGCCCCATGCCCCGTGTAGCGGTGGACCCTGTTCAAAGGGTCGCCATTCTCCCTCGTTCCCCCCCGTAGCTCGGGGGGAAAGAAAGGGGGGGGGGTGTGGTGGTCTTGTGTATTCAGTACACGTTATGGCCTTAGTATTGTCCTTGACTCATACACCTGGTGTCAGAGCCCCGCTGTCTTTATTTTCTATCGGCCGCCGCCACACGATTATCTTGCCCTTATTGGACGGACGCGCGAACTCAGACGCTGCGCCGTCTTCATTGGTATACGTTTTTGGGCGCATCTGGAAGTAATCCCTGTTTTTACTTCTATAGTGTGTCATTCACTTTACTGTCTGCGCTGACTACTGTCTTCAGAGCTTCGCGCTCTTCGGGGGGGGCGTAGACCTGGCTTGGCGTGCTCCTCGTCACAGCCCGCTCTGGCCCGCCCTTCGAGGTCCGCTTGGCGCCATTTCGATGCTCCTCTCGTGCGCGTGATAACGGTCCTCCTCCTTCGATCTGTAAGTGCCCTCGCGGGTGATATTCTTAGTATACAGTACGTCCTGCTCCAGATATAATACTTACACTTGGGTTATCCTCCGCCAGAGGGCGCTGCGCTGCAGAGACATGGAAAAACAGGCTCCTCACCTTGTGGTGGCTATTCGTCGCTTGCTCTGGCTGCGACAGTGGGGTGCTGATGATGCTACTAAAAAGACTCTTACTGGGCTCCCCTTCAGAGGGCATCGCCTATTTGGGGCCCGCCTAGACCTTTTCGGTAAAAAGGGCAAATCACCCCTTCGCAGACCTCCGTCCCGGCCCCCTCGAGGCAGGAGCACCCCCCTCCCCCTACCTTAGTGTTAAACAGGAACCAGGGGTGTCTTTCCGTATTTTTGGGGCAGACTCCTTCCCCACGAGCAGCAGGCAACGTTCTCTGGCGGAGGATAACCCAATTGTAAGATGTAGAGAATCCGGCTTCAGACGGAACTCCCTTTACCCTGGTGTATCTCCAGGAAAGAGGGGTAGACCGAACCGCCCGCTAACACACGCCTGACCAAGGTAACAGTCACCAGAAGGGCCCCCTTAAGGCTAAGGACGTCCAGACAGTGTCCTGAATAGGACCAGGAGACAACCTGTAAGCAGACGGAATGAAATCAATTTCAATCCCAACAGGGGCTATAGGAGTACATGGAGGGCGCGCGTGGGCACCCCCTGAAAGAAGTCTTAACCAAGGAAGACTGAACCAGAACTGTTAAGGCAAGCTGGACAGGGCAGAGCCTGACCCATCAGAGAGCAGAGTTGGGGGACCAACTCTAATTTATGCTGAAGGCCACACTGGAGTCCTGGAACCCGAGAACCTCCAACAAGTAAGAGGACTAGACTCGTCCCAATCAATGTGGGTATGCCAAACCCTACAACAATAGAAGACGACGCAGAGGAGATTCACTCCTAGACATCCCATAGTCACAACACCGAGGCAGCTAAACTTGCCTCCATCAAGATGTATGCCTCAGCAGTCAGATCCACTTAGGCCAGGGACCATGAACTATAGTGATGTAAAGGGCCCTGAGTGATCAACTGGCACTCCTGGCAAGGTGCAGAACTACTGACCACAGTACCATAACTGCAACCACACCATACTAGGTCAACTGGGGGCCACCAGCATTACTGGTCCCCTTACCAGAGTAATCTTCCGCATAGCCGCCTAGCAGAGGGAATGGAGAAGGCATACAGAACCAAAAGTCCTGTCAAGACCGACCACTGAGATAGGATCCTGGAACAGGGAAACAAGGCCGATAGCCTGTGAAGGTGACAGAACCCGACAGATCCATGACTGGAAGGATTCCATAGCGACACGGGGATTTTCATTGTCTTGCTTACTGCGCATGGCTCTGACATCCCTATTATTATGTCTTTCAGACGGTCGAATCCAGTGGCTTCTCCCGGCCTGGTGTAATTGCCAGTTGGACCTAGTATAATTACTCCCACTTCCCTGCGGGTCTTTGGTAGCTTATAGCGTCAATCCCTACTGGCCTATTGTGCCCATTAATCACCATATGGAGGCATCCCAGGATATTGTAAACGGGGTTCCCTCGGGACAAGCCTGGCTGTGTGTAGCTTGTGGGGTCTCATCTATCAACGGTGACAATGCTCGGGTCTGCGTCCCTTGTGCACAGCAGGCGCTAATGGTACTTCTCGCCCCTTCTGGGGCTGGGTCTGCACCTCGCCTCACTTCACCTACCCCCCCAAGCCTGAGTCTAACCCCCAATACAAGCGGGAATTCTCATCCTGATGTGGCTACTAGACTGGCCAAGTGTTGAAAAGCTGATTGCTAGTACTCTAGCGCGCAAGGCTACCGCAAAAAAGCGGCACATAATCCCTGACTCTGCTCCTTTCCCTACGGAGTCTGATGACTTTACGCATCTATATGACCATACCCTTTCGGACGAAGGGGAGCTGCTCTCTGACTCAGAGTCATCTGATGAGAAGTCTAGGGGTCATGACGATTCTGGTTCTGATCACTGGACCCCGGATGATACTGATAAGCTATTGCTTCAGATTTTTGAGGTCTTGTCCATCTCTCCCCCTGTTGCGGCTCCCAGGCAAAGGGGTGAGCTATTCCATACTGCTAAGGCTCGATTGGAATTTCCTGAGCAGACCCATTTCAATCACCTCGTGCTTAAGGAGTGGGAACATCCTAGTAGACTTCTCGGGATCCCTAAGAGTCTGGACAGGAAGTATCCATTTCCTGCTGACATGGTCAAGTGCTGGTCATCGCCCCCCCGAGGTCGATGCTCCTATTTTAGGGCTGTCTAACACCTCTATTATGCACTCCCCCGACACTACTACGCTGCGGGATTCTGAGGGCCGGCGCATTGACCAATTGGCGTGCCATGCCTTTGTGTTTGGAGGGGCGGCTCTGCGCCCGGTCTGCGCTCTGGCCATTACTGCGGTGGCGCTCAGGGCCATGGTCAGGAATGCACTTGACGGCCCAGACGAGTTGCCTGCTGATACTATTAATGCACTGTCTAACTGTGATGTATTTGTGAACTTTATCCTGTCTGCATCGGATGATGCTATTAGGCCGTGTGCCAAATCTTCCGCCTTGGCGGTGGCTATACGCCGCGCGGTATGGCTGCGACAGTGGGCGGCCGACAATGCTGCTAAGAAAGCCCTTACTGGGCTCCCCTTCAAGGGACTACGCCTGTTTGGGGACCGCCTAGACCTCTTTGCTAAAGGAGGTAAGCTACCACAGCGCAGGCGGCAGCCTCGGCCCTTTCACAGCCAGGGCCCTTTTTCAGCCCCCTACAGAGGCGCTAAGCAGGGAAAAGGGGTGTCCTTCGCGGGGGCTCGCACAGACTCCTGGCATAGGAGCAGGGGGCGACGCCCTGGCTCCTCCTGGGGAACCAAACCCAAAGCCCCTCCCAAGACCCCTCAGGCATGATGGGGCACCCTCGCCCGCCAGGGTGGGGGGACGGCTACAGCACTTCACGCACGTCTGGAGGCGTCAAGTCTCAGACCGGTGGATTCAGGAGGTAGTTACCTCCGGCTACAAGATAGAGTTTGCTGTGCGGCCTCCCTCAAGATTCGTCAGGTCCCAGATCCCCCAGAACCCGGTATCAGCTCAGGTCCTGATGCAGGCAGTACAAGGACTTCTGGAGCTGGGAGTTATTTGCAAAGTTCCCTTGAGAGAATTGGGAGAAGGTTTCTACTCCAACCTTTTCACAGTACCCAAAAGAGATGGGTCAGTCAGGCCCATTCTGGATTTAAAGATCCTCAACAAATTTGTCAAGGACAAGCGCTTTCGCATGGAAACCCTGCACTCGGCCATTGGCTCTCTGCGACCAGGGGATTTTATGACGTCTGTGGACATCAAAGATGCTTACCTTCACATCCCTGTGTTCCCAGGGCATCAAAGGTTTCTCAGATTCGAGTTGAAGGATCAACACTACCAATTTGTGGCTCTACCGTTTGGCCTCACTTCAGCTCCCAGAGTGTTCACCAAGGTGTTGGCAGGGGTGATGTCCTTGCTAAGGTCAGGGGGCATTCGAGTGCTGCCCTACCTGGACGACATCCTCATCGCCTCATGGCCTCTACAGCAGGGGGAGCTGGACACTCAGCTGGTGGTGTCCACCTTGGAGTCCTTCGGCTGGGTGATCAATCATCCCAAGTCCTCACTGTCCCCTTCACCGGTGACCCCATTCCTGGGGATGATTCTGGATACGGTTCAGTCACGAATATTCCTTCCCCAACAGAAGGTGGAAGATCTGACTGCGCAGGTACGGTCCCTGCTCTCGTGCCCCCAGCTCTCCCTCAGACAGGGAATGCGGCTGGTGGGGCCTGATGGTGGCGTGCTTCTAGGCGGTGCCCTTTGCTCAATTCCATTCGAGGCCTCTGCAGCTTCACCTCCTATCAGTATGGGACAAGGACCCCGCGTCCTTGGACGGGGTTTGTATGCTTCCCCCATTGGTCATAAGGTCCCTCTCGTGGTGGCTGGACCACAAGAACTTGTTAAAGGGCAGGTCCTTTCTAGCCCCCTCCTGGGAGACGGTCACCACGGATGCCAGTCTGTCAGGTTGGGGATTCTGGAAATCCCTGAGGTTCCAGGGGAGGTGGGGCCCTCAGGAGGCCCATTTACCCATCAACATTCTGGAACTACGGGCGGTCAGGTTGGTTTTGGAGCAGTTGACCGATCACCTACAGGGTCTGTCTGTGCAGGTGCGCTCAGACAACAGGACAGCGGTTGCCTACATCAACCATCAGAGAGGGACCCGGAGCAAGGGTGCCCTCCAGGAAGTGTCGCGGATTCTGACATGGGCGGAGGCATCTCGGCTGTTTATATCCCGGGGGGTAGAGAATCTTCTAGCAGACTCTCTGAGCAGGGGGACTTCCCTTCAGGGGGAGTGGTCCCTGTGCAAGAGGGTATTCCAGTCCCTGTGTTACCGGTGGGGCCTACCGGATGTGGATCTGTTTGCATCCCGTCACAATCACAAGCTCCCGGCCTTTGTCTCCCTGTCTCAGGATCCTCTGGCCTTGGCCACGAACGCTCTGTCACTGTCATAGAAGAAATTACGGCTCCTGTATGCCTTCCCCCCGTTCCCCCTGCTGGGCAAGGTTCTGCGCAAGATTGCCCTGGAAAGGGTGCCAGTGATTCTGGTGGCCCCGAGGTGGCCAAGAAGAGTGTGGTTCGCAGACGTGGTACAAATGGCAGTAGACCAGTACGTCCTGCCAGAAGAGCCAGATCTACTCACTCAGGGCTCCTTACGCCATCCCAGTTTACAAACTCTGGCTTTGACGGCCTGGCTGCTGAAACCTCCATCTTGATGGAGAAAGGCTTGTCTGCCTCAGTGGTGGATACCATGGTACAGGCTAGGAAGAAAACTTCTTCTGCCATCTATTATAGGGTATGGCGTTCCTACATTGACTGGTGTGAGTCTAGGTCTCTCCCCTGCAGGGAATTCTTAATCCCTAGAATTGTGGAGTTTTTACAACATGGATTGGAGTTGGGTTTAAAACTCGGTACTCTGAAGGGTCAGGTTTCTGCCCTGTCTGTCTTCTTTCAGTGGTCTTTTGCACAGCATCCCTTGGTTAAGACCTTCTTTCAGGGGGTCACTCACGTGCGTCCCCCTGTTTGGGACTTGAAACTGGTTTTGTCTGCCTTACAGGGTGCTCCCTTTGAGCCTATTCAGGATGCTGCTCTGGCTGTACTTACCCTCAAAGTTTTTTTTTTTTTGTGGCTATTACTTCGGTCAGGCGCGTGTCTGAGCTGGCGGCTCTGTCTATTCAGCCCCCATACTACGATAGACACCAGGACAAGGTGGTGTTCCGCTTTAAGCCAGATTTTCTGCCAAAGGTGATGTCTGCCTTTCATTTGAATCAGGATATTGTTCTTCCTTCATTGTGTCCTAATCCTAGCAACGCTAAGGAAAGGGTTTTGCATTCATTGGATGCTACTTGTATCAGGCCTATTCTGCTAAGGGGAAGAATCCTCCCTTCCGCTTTACTGCTCATTCTACTCGTGCTATTGGTGCCTCTTGGGCCTTCCAGCACCAGGCTTCTGTTGAACAAGTTTTCAAGGCTGCTACTTGGTCTTCTGTTCATACCTTTTTAAAGTTTTACAAGGTTAATGTTAGGGCCTCAGCTGATGCTGTTTTTGGCCGCAAGGTTTTGCAAGCGGCAGTAGTTTAAACTGCCTGTTGTCACCTTTTGTTGGGGGATCCCACCCAACTTTATGGACACTGCTATTGGATGTCCCAAGTGTAAGTATTATATCTGGAGCAGGACGTACTGTATACTAAGAATAATACAATTCTGTGAAGTACTCACCTGTAGAATTGATATTATTTGTATACAGTACATCCTGCTCCACCCCATCCTGTTGTTGCATTATTCTGGATCCCCTGTATGGTGATTGTTATCATTGTTATCATTACCAGTTGCTCTGGGTGGTTTAATTCTCCCGGCTTCTTGTTCACTGCTTTTAAATGCTGGGGATTTGTGGGAGGTCCCTGGGTATTTGAAGGGCCGGGAGGAGCCTGTTTTTCCATGTCTCTACGGTGCAGCGCCATCTGGCGGAGGATAACCCAAGTGTAAGTATTATATCCGGAGCAGGACATACTGTATACAAATAATATCAATTCTACAGGTGAGTACTTCACAGAATTGTATTTTTTCTGACTATACCCCTCTCGAGGAAGGGGAATTATTCTCAGATTCAGATTTATCTGACGATCAGCATTGTCTTGGCGCTGATGCCGGCTCAGAACATTGGGATGCTGATGACACCCATAGACTTTTGACTCACCTAAGCAGCAGGGGGAATTGTTTGGTACCGCAAAACCGCGTTTGGAATTTCCAGAACAAACGGATTTTAATAATCTGGTTCTCAAGGAATAGGAGCGGCCTAGCCGGCTCCCCGGTATCCCTAAGGGGTGGGATAGGAGGTATCCCTTCCCCTCAGATGTGGTCAAATGTTGGTCAACTCCCCCTGAGGTGGATGCCCCTTTTTTGGGGTTGTCTAACACTTCCGTGGTGCATTCCCCTGATTCCACTACCTTGAAGGATAGTGAGGACAGGCGTATTGACCAACTGGCTTCCCACGCCTTTGCCTGGGTGGGTTCCGCCTTACGCCCGATTTGTGCTTCCGCTATTACGGCTGTGGCTATTAGGACCTTGATCGGGGCCTTCTGGGCGGCTCTCATGAGGATCCTTCTAGTGCTGAATTTAGAGCCTTGTCACAATGTGAGATGTTCATCACCTATGTTCTCTCTGCCTTAGATGACACCATTCGGATGTGTAGCAGGAACTCCGCCTTGGTTGTCTCTATCCGCCGCTCGGTCTGGTTGCGCCAGTGGGCAGCTGAAAATGCCGCTAAGAAGGCGCTCACGGGGCTCCCCTTTAAGGGGTTGCGCCTGTTTGGTGATCGTTTGGACCTTTTTGATAAGGGAGGTAAGTTACTCCAACGCAAAAAGCAGCCACGACCCTTTCGGGGCTCCGGGTCCTTCACTCCCTCCTTTCGTGGGCCTAGGTCAGGCAGGGGGGTATCCTTTGTGGGGCAAAGGGGAGATTTCTGGGGCAAGGGCAGAGGCCGTGCCCGGCCCAGATCCTCCTGGGGTGCCAAACCCAAATCTACTGCCAAGCCCGCTCAGCAATGAGGGGGCGCCCTCACCCTTCCGGGTGGGGGGACGGCTGCAGCTCTTCGCTCAGGTCTGGGCTCAACGAGTCTCAGACAATTGAATTCTGGAGGTTGTCTCCTCCGGATACAAGCTGGAGTTCGCGGACTGGCCTCCTCCCAGATTCCTCAGGTCCCGGGTTCCTATGGACCCTCAGGCAGCTCGGGGTTTGTTTCTGGCGGTACAAAACCTTTTGGCCATGGGGGTCATCTGTCAGGTCCCTCCGGGAGAGAGAGGTCAGTGCTACTATTCCACTCTCTTTACAGTGCCCAAAAAGGATGGTTCCATCAGACCCATCCTGGACCTAAAGCTTCTCAACAAGTTTATCAGGACCAGACGTTTCCGCATGGAAACTCTGCGTTCCGCTATCAGCTCCCTGCGCCCGGGGGACTTTATGACTTCAATAGACATCAAGGATGCTTACCTTCATGTGCCGGTCTTCCCAGGGCGTCAGCGGTTCCTCAGGTTCGCTGTAGAGGAACAAAACTACCAATTTGTGGCACTTCCCTTCGGTCTCACCTCAGCCTCCAGAGTGTTCACCAAGGTGTTGACGAGTGTGATGGCCCTTATCAGAGCCCGGGGTATTCGCATTCCTCCTTATCTGGACGACCTTCTCATTACGTCCCATTCACTCCAGCAGGCAGAATTGGAAACCCGGACGGTGGTGGCGACTCTGGAAATGTTCGGATGGGTGATCAATTATCCCAAATCCTCACTCTCCCCGTCCCGGGTGCCCCCCTTCCTGGGTATGTCTCTGGATACCATTCAGGCCAGGATTTTCCTCCCTCAGCAGAAGGTGGACTCTCTTCAAGCTCTGATTCATTTCTTGCTGTCCAGCCCTCATCCATCCGTCCATCCGGCAAGGGATGCAATTGGTGGGACAGATGGTGGCCTGCTTCGAGGCAGTCCCTTATGCTCAATTTCACATGAGACCCCTTCAGCTCCATCTTCTGTCAGTCTGGGACAAGAGTCCACTGTCTCTGGATCAGGCCTTTGTTCTATCTCCTCTGGTCCGGCAGTCCCTCCTGTGGTGGCTGGACTCGAGGAATCTTCTGGGGGGCAGATCATTTCTGACGCCATGTTGGGAGGCGGTCACTACGGATGCCAGTCTGTCAGGTTGGGGGGGCTACTGGAGAGCCAGGGGCTGTGGGGCCTTTAGGAGGCACACGCCCCCATCAATGTTCTGGAGCTGAGGGCGGTCCGGTTGGTGCTGACGCCTCGCCTCCAGGGCCTGCCGGTTCAGGTTCGCTCCGACAACCGGACTGCGGTCGCTTACATCAATCATCAGGGACTCTGAGCAAGAGGTGTCGTTGATCTTGTCTTGGGGCGAGGACAATGTCCCGTGCATCTCTGCGGTTTACATTCCAGGAGAGGAGAAGCTAGAAGCGGATTCTCTAAGCAGGGGGGCCTCTCGCCGGGGAGAATGGTCCCTCAACAGCGAGGTCTTCCTATCCCTTTGTCACAGGTGGGGGATGCCGGATGTGGATCTGTTCGCTTCTCGCCACAATCACAAGCTGCCAGCATTTGTCTCACTGTCCCAGGATCCTCTGGCGGTGGATGCCATGTCCTGGCAGGGGTTCGGTCTCCTGTACCTCTTCCCTCTGTTTCCCCTTCTGGGCAGGGTTCTGTGCAAGCTGATTCAGGAAAGAGTGCCAGCTGTTCTGGTGGCCCCCAGGTGGCCAAGACAGGTGTGGTTCGCAGACGTCGTGCAGCTGGCGGTGGATCAGTGCCCCCTACCCCTGGTTCCAGATCTTCTCACTCAAGGATGGCTCTGTTACCCCAATTTACAAACGCTGGCTTTGATGGCCTGGCTACTGAAACCTCCATCCTAAGGGAGAAAGGTCTGACTGATTCGGTCGTTCAGACTCTGTTCAGGGCTAGGAAGAAATCCTCTTCTACCATCTACTATAGGACCTGGTGGACCTACATTGACTGGTGTGAGGCTAGGGTCTTTCCCTGTCGGGTGTTCTCCATCCCTCGGATACTGTTTCGGGTTTTCAGCTTAGCACTCTGAAGGGGCATGTTTCCGCTTTGGCTGTTTTCTTCCAGAGGTCTTTCGCTCTTCATCCTCTAGTCAAGACTTTCTTCCAGGGGGTCACTCATGTGCGCCCTCCCCGCAAACCCATCTTACCGGTTTGGGATTCGAATTTGGTGTTGTCTGCCCTTCAGGGTCTCCATTTGAGCCTGTGCATGAGGCTGCGCTGTCTATTCTCACTTTGAAGGTTGCCTTCTTGGTGGCTATCACTTCTGTCCGGCGTGTTTCTGAGTTGGCGGCTCTGTCCATTCAGGCCCCCTACTTTGAGAGACACCAGGACAAGGTGGTTTTTCGTTTTAAACCAGACTTATTGCCTAAGGTTGTCTCTGCCTTTCACCTCAATCAGGACATTGTGCTTCTTTCCTTGTGCCCTAATCCTGGTAATGACAAGGAGAGGGCCTTGCATTCTCTAGATGTCAGGAATTTGAAATACTACCTGGTTGCTACTGCGCCTTTCAGGAGGACGGACGCCTTGTTCGTGATACCCTCGGGTCCCAAGAAGGGTTTGGCGCCTGTTAAGTCTACCATTAGTAAATGGATTTGTCAGGCCATTGGTAGGGCCTATTCTGCTAAGGGAAAGGATCCTCCTTTCCGAGTCACTGCTCATTCTACCCGTGCTGTTAGGGCTTCCTGGGCCTTTCAGCACTAGGCTTCTGTTGAACAAGTTTGTAAGGCTGCTACTTGGTCTTCTGTTCATACTTTTTCCAAGTTTTACAAGGTTGATGTTCGGGCCTCAGCGGATGCTGTTTTTGGCCGCAAAATTCTGCAGGCGGCAGTGGTTTGAACTGCGCGTTGTTACCTTTTGGGATCCCCACCCGTTTGTTGGACACTGCTATTGGATGTCCCAGACGTAATGAATCATTACTGGAGCAGGGCGTGCTGCATACTTGGAATAATACAATTCTGTGAATACTCACCTTGTAGAATTGTTATTATAAGTATGCAGCACGTCCTGCTCCATCCCACCCTGAGTACTTGTTCTTGGATCCTCTGTATGGTGAATGTTTCCTGGTTAATGTTGTTAATCTTGTTATTGGGTTCTGGTTCCCTTACTGCTTTTTAAGACTGGGGAATTTAGTGGGAGGTCCCGGGTATATAAGAACTGGGAGGGGCCTCTTTTTTTGCCATCTCTGCAGTAAAGCGCCCTCTTGTGGACTATATCCCAGACGTAATGAATCATTACTGGAGCAGGGCGTGCTTCATACTTATAATAACAATTCTACAAGGTGAGTATTCACAGAATTGTATTTATTCTTAGTATACAGTACGTCCTGCTCCAGATATAGTACTTACTATCGGGTATTACTCCGCCTGATGGCGCTGGACTGCAGAGACATCGAAAATAGGCTCCTCCCGGCCCCTCAAATACCCAGGGACCTCCCACAAATCCCCAGATTTTCTCTGCAGTCTGGACTGCTAAGGATGAGAAATGGCTCTCTCTACTCGCAGGTGAGCGGGGCTATTAGCCTGCGGCCCTGTAGGACTATTCCCACCCGTTCCATTAGTAATATGCCTCCCAGCCTTGGCTGCGCTGGTCGGGTGATTGTAGGCAGCACCGCTGTTATGTGCTTAGGAGCGCTGCTCCACCGCAATCCCCCACCAAAGAGTAGGCGGTTCAGGCTTATGGTGAGCCTCTATGGGATGCCCCTCCCGCACTATTGCCCCTTGCCCCTGCCTATCGGTGGGCCCTATTTAAGTGGCTGCTGTCCTCCCTCATTTTCCTTGTAGCCTTCGGGGGGAAAGAGGGGGGGGGTGTCGGTGTGTATGCTATGCATTTACGTGTTTTTGACATGTACTTTATTAATTCTGGCTTGTGTCAGCCGCCGCGCTGTCTTGCCTTTCTATTACTGTATTTAAAATTGCCTTTTCTGTTACTATGTTCCGCGCTTGGCGGCAGCGTTACCTTGGCTGCTTGTCACGTGCTGGCTTGGCGCTCTTCGGGGGGGCGGGGCCCGTCTATGGCGCGTTCCGCGTCATTGCTGATACCGCCCGCCCCTCGAGGTATACTGACGCCATCTTTGTACTGCTGGTTGGTTTTTGCGCGACGGACCTCTACCTACCGCCCTCGCGGGCGGCTTTATTATCTCCTTTTTATTACTGTCTGGTTACGGCCTCCTGTTATTATGTCTTTCAGGCAGGGCGAATCCATTGGCTTCTCCCGGCCCTCTATTTGTTTGCTAACTTGTAGTGCCTAGTGTAATTACTCCCACTCCCTAGCGGGTTATTGGGGCATCCAGGGTTGCTCTATAAGCGTTAATCCCTATCGGCCTATAGTGCCGCTATAATCACCATATGGAGGCATCTCAGGATAATGTGACCGGGGTTCCTTCGGGACAAGCCCGGCTGTGTGTAGCGTGCGGGCAGCCTCATGCGGACGCTGACAAGGCCCGGGTCTGTATACCCTGCGCTGAGCAGGTGCTTGCACTGCAATCTGGCCTTCCAGTGGCTGGGCCTGCACCTCGTATCACTTCACCTACCCCCCAAGCTTAAATCTCACTCCTACCGTACTGAGTTGCATACAAGTAGGGATTCTCAGCCTGATGTGTCTTCTAGACTGGCTACAGTTGAGAAGTTGATTGCTAATACCGCGCGTAAGGCCCCTGCTAAAAAGCGGCACTTAACGTCTAATGTCACTCTTTTCCCTATGGAAACTGATGAGTTTTGGAATCTTTGTGGCTATACCCCTTCGGATGAAGGGGAGCTTTTCTCTGACACAGGGTCATCTGATGAGAGGCCAAGGGGTCATGACGATTCTGGCTCTTACCCCTGGGCCCAGATTGTTGACCCAGATTTTTGAGCTTCTGTCCATTTCTCCCCCTGTTGCGGCTCCCAGTCAAAGGGGGGAACTTTTCCATACAGCTAAATCACGTTTGGAATTTCCCAAGCAAGCACATTTCAATAATCTTGTGCTCAAGGAATGGTAGCGCCCCAGTAAACTTTCCGGGGTACCTAAAAGTTGGGATAGGAAGTATCCCTTTCCTGCTGATGTGGTAAAGTGTTGGTCATCCCCTCCCGAGGTGGATGCCCCGGTCCTAGGGCTATCTAACATCTCTGTCATGCATTCCCCTGACTCTACTACCCTGCAGGATGCTGAGGACCGGCGCATTGATCAGCTGACGTCCGATGCTTTTGCATGTGCGGGGACAGTGCTGCGCCCGGTCTGTGCCTCTGCCATTACCGTTATGGCCACTAGAACCCTTATCAGAAATATACTTGTTAGTGCCCCTGATGATTTGCCTTGTGAGGTGTTCAATGCACTCTCCAGTTGTGATATTTTTGTAAATGTTGTCCTCTCTGCCTTGGATGACACCATTAGAATGTGTTCCAGGACATCTGCCCTTGTGGTGGCTATACGCCGCTCGGTTTGGCTACGCCAGTGGTCTGCTGACAACGCTGCCAAGAAGGCCCTCACTGGGTTTCCCTTCAAAGGACTACGCCTGTTTGGGGACCACTTGGACCTTTTTGCTAAGGGAGGCAGGTTACCCCAGCGCAGGCGGCAGTCTCGGCCCTTTCGGGGTAAGGGTTCCTTCTCCTCCCCCTACCGTGGTGCTAGACAAGGGAGGGGGGTTTCCTTTACTGGGGCCCGGGGAGATTTCTGGGGTAGGCGCAGAGGACGTGGACGTCTTGCCTCCTCCTGGGGTCCCAAGGCAAAATCCTCTCCCAACCCCCCTCAGGCATGATGGGGCGCCCTCACCCATCCGGATGGGGGGATGGCTTTAGCAGTTCGCTCACGTCTGGAGGCTTCATGCCTCAGACCGGTGGATTCAGGAGGTTGTGTCCTCCGGTTACAAGATAGAGTTTGCTGCCTGGCCGTCCCCAAGATTCATCAGATCCCGGATTCCTCAGGACCCTGTGTTAGCTCAGGAGCTAGTGCAGGCAGTGCAAGGCCTCCTGGAGCTGGGGGTCATATGCAAGGTCCCTTTAAGAGAAATGGGCAAGGGCTTTTATTCCAACCTATTCAGTCCCCAAAAAAGATGGGTCAGTCAGGTCCATCCTGGACTTAACGATCCTCAACAAATTTGTCAGGAGCAGGCGCTTTCGCATGGAAACTCTGCACTCTGCCATAAGTTCCCTGCGCCAAGGGGACTTCATGACTTCTGTGGACATCAAGGATGCTTACCTTCATATTCCTGTATTTCCAGGTCATCAAAGGTTCCTCAGGTTCGCTCTGAAGGATCAACACTACCAGTTTGTGGCATTGCCCTTTGGTCTCACCTCAGCTCCCAGGGTGTTCACCAAGGTGCTGGCTGGCGTGATGTCTCTGCTCAGGTATCAGGGCGTCCGCGTGCTTCCCTATCTGGACGACATTCTCATCACCTCCCAATCTCTACATCAGGCAGAGCTGGATACTCAGCTGGTGGTGTCCACTCTGGAGTCATTTGGATGGGTGATCAACCACCCCAAGTCCTCACAGTCCTCTTCCTTGGTAACTCCATTCCTAGGAATGAATCTGGATACAGTTCAGGAAAGATTTTTCCTTCCTCAACAGAAGGTGGACAGTCTGATTGCACAGGCTCAGTTCCTGCTATCTTGTCATCATCCCTCCATCAGGCAGGGGATGCAGCTGGTGGGCCTGATGGTGGCATATTTTGAGGCGGTCCCTTATACTCAGTTCCACTTGAGGCCTCTGCAACTTCACCTATTGTCAGTGTGGGACAAGGATTCAGCGTCCCTGGACAGGGTCTGTGTGCTCTCCCCTCTGGTCAGGTGGTCCCTCTCATGGTGGATGGACTCAAGGAACCTGTTGGGGGGCAGATCCTTTCTTACTCCTTCCTGGGAGACGGTCACCACGGATGCCAGTCTGTCAGGTTGGGGGGGGGGGGTTTCTGGAAGTCCCTGCGGTTCCAGGGGAGGTGGGGCCCTCAGGAGGCCCACACCCCTATCAATGTCTTGGAACTGCGGGCGATCAGGCTAGTTCTGGCTCACTTGACTACTCACCTTCGGGCCCTACATCAATCATCAGGGAGGGACCCGGAGCAAGGGGGGGGAGCGTCTCTGATCCTGACTTGGGCGGAGTCCAATGTTCCCTGCATATCAGCTGTGTACATCCCGGGAGTGGAAAATCTCCTGGCAGACTCTCTGAGCAGGGGGACCTCTCGCCTGGGAGAGTGGTTCCTATGCAGCAGGGTGTTCCAATCTCTGTGTCACCGTTGGGGCCAACCAGATGTGTATCTGTTTGCGTCCCGTCACAATCACAAGCTACCAGCCTTTGTCTCCCTGTCCCAGGATCCTCTGGCCTTGACCACGGATGCCCTAGCAATGTCATGGCAGGACTTTCAGTTTCTGTATGTCTTCCCTCCATTCCCCCTGCTGGGCAGGGTTCTGCGCAAGATTGCCCTGGAGGGGGTACCAGCAATTCTGGTGGCCAAGAAGAGTGTGGTTCGCAGACGTGGTGCAGCTGGCAGTAGATCAGTACACTCTGCCCATGGTGCCAGATCTGCTCACTCAGGGCTCACTACGCCATCCCAATTTACAAACTCTGGCTTTGATGGCCTGGCTGCTGAAACCTCCATCTTGATGGAGAAGGGGCTGTCTTCCTTGGTTGTGGATACTTTGATAAAGGCTAGGAAGAAGTCTTCTTCTTCTATTTATTACAGGGTTTGGCGTGCCTACATTGACTGGTGTGAGTCTAAGTCTCTTCCCTGTCGTGTGTTCTCTATTCCCAGGATTCTGGAGTTCCTACAGCATGGGTTGGAAATGGGGCTCCAACTTAGTAGTCTAAAAGGTCAGGTTTCTGCCCTGGCTGTTTTCTTCCAGAAGTCCTTTGCTCAGCATTCTCTGATTAGGACTTTTTTCCAGGGGGTGACTCATGTGCGTCCCCCACGTAAGAATATGGTGCCTGTTTGGGATTTGAACTTGGTTTTGTCAGCCTTGCAGGGTGCTCCTTTTGAACCTGTGTAGGATGCTTCCCTGGCCATTCTTACTCTCAAGGTTGTCTTTCTGGTGGCTATCAACTCTGTTAGGCGTGTGTCTGAGTTGGCGGCGCTTTCCATTCTGCCCCCCTACTATGAGAGACACCAGGACAAGGTGGTGTTTAGCTTCAAGCCAGATTTTCTGCCTAAGGTAGTGTCTGCCTTTCATTTGAATCAGGACATTGTTCTCCCTTTATTGTGCCCTAATCCTAGTAATGCTAAGGAGAGGGTTTTGCATTCTTTGGATGTGGTTAGGTGTCTGAAGTACTATCTGGTGGCTACTGCACCTTTCAGAAAAACTGATGCTCTTTTTGTGGTCCCTTCTGGTCCTAGGAAGGGTTTGGCTCCTGCCAAGTCTACTATCAGCAAATGGATTCGTCAGGCTGTGATTCAGGCCTATTCTGCTAAGGGGAAGAATCCTCCCTTCTGCCTCACTGCCCATTTTACTTGTGCTATTGGTGCTTCTTGGGCCTTTCAGCACCAGGCTTCTGTTGAACAAGTTTGCAAGGCCGCTACTTGGTCTTCTGTTCATACTTTTTCAAAGTTTTACATGGTTGATGTTAGGGCCTCAGCTGATGCTGCTTTTGGCCGAAAGGTTCTGCAGGCGGCAGTGGTTTAAACTGTCTGCTGTTAACTTGGGGATCCCACCCTACTTTATGAACACTGCTATTGGATGTCCCGATAGTAAGTACTATATCTGGAGCAGGACGTACTGTATACTAAGAATAATACAATTCTGTGATTACTCATCTGTAGAATTGGTATTATGAGTATACAGTACGTCCTGCTCCACCCCACCCTTGGTTTTGCATTATCTTGGATCCCTTGTATGGTGATTGTTACCATTGTTATAGTTACCAGTTTGGGTTGTTTTAATTCTCCCGGCTTCTCGTTAACTGCTTTTCAATGCTGGGGATTTGTGGGAGGTCCCTGGGTATTTGAGGGGCCGGGAGGAGCCTATTTCCGATGTCTCTGCAGTCCAGCGCCATCTGGCGGAGTAATACCCGATAGTAAGTACTATATCTGGAGCAGGACGTACTGTATACTCATAATACCAATTCTACAGGTGAGTAATCACAGAATTGTATTTTCTCGCTTATCTGTCCTGTGTGAAGCGGTGGGGGACTGTGGGGGGAGGGCACCTCATGCTGGATGCGATACAGCACTCTGCTGGGCTGGTCTGCAGCAGGCCCTCTGTGAGGTCGGGCGCCATCCACAGTGGCCGGTCCACCACTTTTACACTATAGGGCCCACAAAACAAGATGCTGCCGACCCCATCATCTTCCACAATGGAAAGCCCGCCCCTCCTTCACCCATCCTGCCAATCGGGTTGCTCCTGACTAGCTATTGGTTAGGCCAAAGCTACGTCCCCACCAGCTCTCTAATGCAGAAAAAAGCTTTCTGTTGGGGGGGGGGGGGGTACTTCCCCTATCTGTTTTCACTTTATCTTGTCTGAAGGGAGGAGAGGGACCAAAAACAAAATAATACTGCTAATCTGTGCTGGCTGAAACATCCCGGATACGTTGAATAGCTAATCCGGGGACATGAAGTCACTGCAGATTGATCCTTGCTGGCACCTGAGGCTGCAATACTCATCTGCTTTCTAGGGGGGCTAGTGCACTGTGTTAGCTGATGGGCCACACCTTACAGCATTCTGTACTCGTTCTGTCTTTTAGTGCCCATTGCCACATAAGCGCCATTCCCCAAGCTCTGTTCTTGCAAACTAGAGAGTGTGTGGGGGGGGGGGGGGGGATTAGCCCTGGTTAGAACACATTGGTTACAGAAACAAACCAGGGGAGGCAAGGATACAGGCAGTATCAGAGGTGCCCTTTATCTTAGCTCCGTGTCACCATCAGGGATTACCCCGCCATCTGCTCCTATCCAGTCTGCTGTGCACCAGGCAGGACGCATATTTCAGGCGTTGGAGGGCCCCTAGTCTCTCTCCCGTTGACCATTGACTACGCCACAATAAAGATCCTGAGGCCTCAGACTGTGATGACCAAGACAATCCTGCTTCTAGACTGATGCAAATGTGAGGCATCTGAGTCCATCCCGGAGTTTCCTACCGCACAATCATGCTGATATCAATCTTAAGGCAGAAGATATTGAAGATCTGAATGAGAGTGTGGCAGCGCTCTTAAGATGTCTGGCAGCACCTAATCTTCCACTGCGGTTCTGATTCCAAATCGCCCCAAGAAGAGTTGTTGTGCCCTCCCATATGCAACCTAGGAATGACTTTGAATGGCTGGGATCAAATGGGAAGTACACTGCCAACCCCACCGCATAGACCTTTTTTTCTCCTTTACACATGAAACCATGAAGAGGGGGGGGGCAGTATCCCCACAGGTGGATGCCTCATTCTTCACTCTACATGTGTTCATTCCTTCCGCAGGCGGTGCATTAGTTAAGGTTACCACCGATAATGTAGTGGAGGCCGTGGTAAGACAGAGCTTTATCCTAACAGAATAATGGGTGGCAATGTACGGTTGGATTCCTGGCCTGAGTTTTCAAGCAGACTGTTCTTTCTCCCCCAGCTCTGTAGCTTAATGGCCAGGAGACAGGCTGTATGTTGCATTGGAGAATGGGGAAAAAGGCCAATGCCTGTGTTGACGGCAAAGTATGTGCCACACTCCAGCAGAGATTCAGAGGTAACTAAATACCTCAATAACCACTTGCTGATAATGGTTTCGAAGGTAAAACAGAGTCCAAGGTGCCAAGAGGGATTGTGCCTCATCTGATCTACAGAGGTTTCCGAACTAGGTGCGGTGACTAGTACCGCTACCATTTTCGCAGGGGGCAGTCGGTAATGTGACTGTACAGCACCCGAACCTCTACACCCAGAGGGCCTAAGATAAAGAAGAAAGAGAAGGCGGAGACTTGACTCTTCAGCATACTAAGCATCTGGCCACTGTCTAGGCCGTAATGTCCCAGATAATGAGTGGACCAAGTATCGCTTTGCCTCACATGAATGGAGGTGTCCTCTCTCCATATTAATGAAGATATGCTCTGAATGTAGTCTTCTGCCTGCCGGCTACGACCTCTGGTAGAAGGACTGCATCTCTCGTCGTGATCCCAGCCGGACCACAGTTAGGGTCTCACAGTTTCTCAGGCAAGAGTGTTGTAGCTTCTCCATATCGGGGCAGGTCTACTGCCCCCCCCCCCCCCCCCCCCCCCGGACATACTTTCGCCAATGGTAAAGTTCTGTGAAGTACTTGTGCGGGCTTTGCCCGCTGATGCTGCTTTGGCCGCAAGGTACTCTGGGTGGCTTAGCACAGTAGTTAGGGTGGCTTTTTCATTCTTTGCCTGTTGCGCACCTACAGTTGGGTTGTTTATTCTAAGTATGTCACACACCCCGCTTCAAACATTAATATTTACACTTGGGTTACTCCACCAGCAGGTGGCGAAGCTGCCGAGAAGTCTTGAAAAACGAGCCCCTCCTGATCTATAATACCTGGGACCTCCCACTTATCTCCCAGTGTTCTTCTCTGCAAGATGGCGACAAGACAGAAGAAAGAAGTCTCCTGCTTGCAGGTAGCCGGGGAGACACCCCGGCACCCCTCCCCATGGTCTATTTCTGCCCAGCCTTTTTTGTTTGTATGCCTAGTTAAATATTGGAAGCCTCCCAGCCCTGGCTGCTGGCTGGGCAATGGTAGATGGCACCTCCTGGTGCCTAGGAGTTTCTCCTCCGCTCGACCCCCACGCGTGGGGCAACGCGGTTATCCAGCATGGTGATCCGGATTTGGGATGCCCCGTCCCGACGTTCCCCTTAGCTTCCCTTTCTCCCGCTTGGTCCCTTCTCCCTTCGCGTGGTGGGGGGTGGGGGTGGCATATGTGGTGTGTTTTACTTTTTTGCTGACTGATTGTCTGTGGTGAGTGCTGGCAGCTGCGGGGTCGGCGCTGCTGCGGGCGCGTGGCCCGGGCTGTTGGGGCTCGGTTTTGTGTGTGGTAAACTGTTCAGTAATGGTGTGTTTAGGGGTGCCTGTTTGGCTCCCGTTGGTCACTTACGGCGCCGCCATTTTGCGGGCTGTACTGTCTCGGGCGGGGGGCGGGCCGGAGCGCTTCGCGCGCTGTGCACGGCCCGCCCTCCTTCTTCCTTGCTCCGGAGCGGAGGCTTGTTGCGGTCCTGGCTTGCTACCATTTCAGGTTCCTTGGTTGTCATGCGCTGTGTAGTAGTTTAGGAACGGTCTTGCGTGGATGGCATCCTCCTGTGTAGGCCGCCCAGGATGAGACATTGACATTGTGCTTCTTTCCTTGTGCCCTAATCCTGGTAATGACAAGGAGAGGGCCTTGCATTCTCTAGATGTCAGGAATTTGAAATACTACCTGGTTGCTACTGCGCCTTTCAGGAGGACGGACGCCTTGTTCGTGATACCCTCGGGTCCCAAGAAGGGTTTGGCGCCTGTTAAGTCTACCATTAGTAAATGGATTTGTCAGGCCATTGGTAGGGCCTATTCTGCTAAGGGAAAGGATCCTCCTTTCCGAGTCACTGCTCATTCTACCCGTGCTGTTAGGGCTTCCTGGGCCTTTCAGCACTAGGCTTCTGTTGAACAAGTTTGTAAGGCTGCTACTTGGTCTTCTGTTCATACTTTTTCCAAGTTTTACAAGGTTGATGTTCGGGCCTCAGCGGATGCTGTTTTTGGCCGCAAAATGCTGCAGGCGGCAGTGGTTTGAACTGCGCGTTGTTACCTTTTGGGATCCCCACCCGTTTGTTGGACACTGCTATTGGATGTCCCAGACGTAATGAATCATTACTGGAGCAGGGCGTGCTGCATACTTGGAATAATACAATTCTGTGAATACTCACCTTGTAGAATTGTTATTATAAGTATGCAGCACGTCCTGCTCCATCCCACCCTGAGTACTTGTTCTTGGATCCTCTGTATGGTGAATGTTTCCTGGTTAATGTTGTTAATCTTGTTATTGGGTTCTGGTTCCCTTACTGCTTTTTAAGACTGGGGAATTTAGTGGGAGGTCCCGGGTATATAAGAACTGGGAGGGGCCTCTTTTTTTGCCATCTCTGCAGTAAAGCGCCCTCTTGTGGACTATATCCCAGACGTAATGAATCATTACTGGAGCAGGGCGTGCTTCATACTTATAATAACAATTCTACAAGGTGAGTATTCACAGAATTGTATTTATTCTTAGTATACAGTACGTCCTGCTCCAGATATAGTACTTACTATCGGGTATTACTCCGCCTGATGGCGCTGGACTGCAGAGACATCGAAAATAGGCTCCTCCCGGCCCCTCAAATACCCAGGGACCTCCCACAAATCCCCAGATTTTCTCTGCAGTCTGGACTGCTAAGGATGAGAAATGGCTCTCTCTACTCGCAGGTGAGCGGGGCTATTAGCCTGCGGCCCTGTAGGACTATTCCCACCCGTTCCATTAGTAATATGCCTCCCAGCCTTGGCTGCGCTGGTCGGGTGATTGTAGGCAGCACCGCTGTTATGTGCTTAGGAGCGCTGCTCCACCGCAATCCCCCACCAAAGAGTAGGCGGTTCAGGCTTATGGTGAGCCTCTATGGGATGCCCCTCCCGCACTATTGCCCCTTGCCCCTGCCTATCGGTGGGCCCTATTTAAGTGGCTGCTGTCCTCCCTCATTTTCCTTGTAGCCTTCGGGGGGAAAGAGGGGGGGGGGGGTGTCGGTGTGTATGCTATGCATTTACGTGTTTTTGACATGTACTTTATTAATTCTGGCTTGTGTCAGCCGCCGCGCTGTCTTGCCTTTCTATTACTGTATTTAAAATTGCCTTTTCTGTTACTATGTTCCGCGCTTGGCGGCAGCGTTACCTTGGCTGCTTGTCACGTGCTGGCTTGGCGCTCTTCGGGGGGGCGGGGCCCGTCTATGGCGCGTTCCGCGTCATTGCTGATACCGCCCGCCCCTCGAGGTATACTGACGCCATCTTTGTACTGCTGGTTGGTTTTTGCGCGACAGACCTCTACCTACCGCCCTCGCGGGCGGCTTTATTATCTCCTTTTTATTACTGTCTGGTTACGGCCTCCTGTTATTATGTCTTTCAGGCAGGGCGAATCCATTGGCTTCTCCCGGCCCTCTATTTGTTTGCTAACTTGTAGTGCCTAGTGTAATTACTCCCACTCCCTAGCGGGTTATTGGGGCATCCAGGGTTGCTCTATAAGCGTTAATCCCTATCGGCCTATAGTGCCGCTATAATCACCATATGGAGGCATCTCAGGATAATGTGACCGGGGTTCCTTCGGGACAAGCCCGGCTGTGTGTAGCGTGCGGGCAGCCTCATGCGGACGCTGACAAGGCCCGGGTCTGTATACCCTGCGCTGAGCAGGTGCTTGCACTGCAATCTGGCCTTCCAGTGGCTGGGCCTGCACCTCGTATCACTTCACCTACCCCCCAAGCTTAAATCTCACTCCTACCGTACTGAGTTGCATACAAGTAGGGATTCTCAGCCTGATGTGTCTTCTAGACTGGCTACAGTTGAGAAGTTGATTGCTAATACCGCGCGTAAGGCCCCTGCTAAAAAGCGGCACTTAACGTCTAATGTCACTCTTTTCCCTATGGAAACTGATGAGTTTTGGAATCTTTGTGGCTATACCCCTTCGGATGAAGGGGAGCTTTTCTCTGACACAGGGTCATCTGATGAGAGGCCAAGGGGTCATGACGATTCTGGCTCTTACCCCTGGGCCCAGATTGTTGACCCAGATTTTTGAGCTTCTGTCCATTTCTCCCCCTGTTGCGGCTCCCAGTCAAAGGGGGGAACTTTTCCATACAGCTAAATCACGTTTGGAATTTCCCAAGCAAGCACATTTCAATAATCTTGTGCTCAAGGAATGGTAGCGCCCCAGTAAACTTTCCGGGGTACCTAAAAGTTGGGATAGGAAGTATCCCTTTCCTGCTGATGTGGTAAAGTGTTGGTCATCCCCTCCCGAGGTGGATGCCCCGGTCCTAGGGCTATCTAACATCTCTGTCATGCATTCCCCTGACTCTACTACCCTGCAGGATGCTGAGGACCGGCGCATTGATCAGCTGACGTCCGATGCTTTTGCATGTGCGGGGACAGTGCTGCGCCCGGTCTGTGCCTCTGCCATTACCGTTATGGCCACTAGAACCCTTATCAGAAATATACTTGTTAGTGCCCCTGATGATTTGCCTTGTGAGGTGTTCAATGCACTCTCCAGTTGTGATATTTTTGTAAATGTTGTCCTCTCTGCCTTGGATGACACCATTAGAATGTGTTCCAGGACATCTGCCCTTGTGGTGGCTATACGCCGCTCGGTTTGGCTACGCCAGTGGTCTGCTGACAACGCTGCCAAGAAGGCCCTCACTGGGTTTCCCTTCAAAGGACTACGCCTGTTTGGGGACCACTTGGACCTTTTTGCTAAGGGAGGCAGGTTACCCCAGCGCAGGCGGCAGTCTCGGCCCTTTCGGGGTAAGGGTTCCTTCTCCTCCCCCTACCGTGGTGCTAGACAAGGGAGGGGGGTTTCCTTTACTGGGGCCCGGGGAGATTTCTGGGGTAGGCGCAGAGGACGTGGACGTCTTGCCTCCTCCTGGGATCCCAAGGCAAAATCCTCTCCCAACCCCCCTCAGGCATGATGGGGCGCCCTCACCCATCCGGATGGGGGGATGGCTTTAGCAGTTCGCTCACGTCTGGAGGCTTCATGCCTCAGACCGGTGGATTCAGGAGGTTGTGTCCTCCGGTTACAAGATAGAGTTTGCTGCCTGGCCGTCCCCAAGATTCATCAGATCCCGGATTCCTCAGGACCCTGTGTTAGCTCAGGAGCTAGTGCAGGCAGTGCAAGGCCTCCTGGAGCTGGGGGTCATATGCAAGGTCCCTTTAAGAGAAATGGGCAAGGGCTTTTATTCCAACCTATTCAGTCCCCAAAAAAGATGGGTCAGTCAGGTCCATCCTGGACTTAACGATCCTCAACAAATTTGTCAGGAGCAGGCGCTTTCGCATGGAAACTCTGCACTCTGCCATAAGTTCCCTGCGCCAAGGGGACTTCATGACTTCTGTGGACATCAAGGATGCTTACCTTCATATTCCTGTATTTCCAGGTCATCAAAGGTTCCTCAGGTTCGCTCTGAAGGATCAACACTACCAGTTTGTGGCATTGCCCTTTGGTCTCACCTCAGCTCCCAGGGTGTTCACCAAGGTGCTGGCTGGCGTGATGTCTCTGCTCAGGTATCAGGGCGTCCGCGTGCTTCCCTATCTGGACGACATTCTCATCACCTCCCAATCTCTACATCAGGCAGAGCTGGATACTCAGCTGGTGGTGTCCACTCTGGAGTCATTTGGATGGGTGATCAACCACCCCAAGTCCTCACTGTCCTCTTCCTTGGTAACTCCATTCCTAGGAATGAATCTGGATACAGTTCAGGAAAGATTTTTCCTTCCTCAACAGAAGGTGGACAGTCTGATTGCACAGGCTCAGTTCCTGCTATCTTGTCATCATCCCTCCATCAGGCAGGGGATGCAGCTGGTGGGCCTGATGGTGGCATATTTTGAGGCGGTCCCTTATACTCAGTTCCACTTGAGGCCTCTGCAACTTCACCTATTGTCAGTGTGGGACAAGGATTCAGCGTCCCTGGACAGGGTCTGTGTGCTCTCCCCTCTGGTCAGGTGGTCCCTCTCATGGTGGATGGACTCAAGGAACCTGTTGGGGGGCAGATCCTTTCTTACTCCTTCCTGGGAGACGGTCACCACGGATGCCAGTCTGTCAGGTTGGGGGGGGGGGTTTCTGGAAGTCCCTGCGGTTCCAGGGGAGGTGGGGCCCTCAGGAGGCCCACACCCCTATCAATGTCTTGGAACTGCGGGCGATCAGGCTAGTTCTGGCTCACTTGACTACTCACCTTCGGGGCCTACATCAATCATCAGGGAGGGACCCGGAGCAAGGGGGGGGAGCGTTTCTGATCCTGACTTGGGCGGAGTCCAATGTTCCCTGCATATCAGCTGTGTACAACCCGGGAGTGGAAAATCTCCTGGCAGACTCTCTGAGCAGGGGGACCTCTCGCCTGGGAGAGTGGTTCCTATGCAGCAGGGTGTTCCAATCTCTGTGTCACCGTTGGGGCCAACCAGATGTGTATCTGTTTGCGTCCCGTCACAATCACAAGCTACCAGCGTTTGTCTCCCTGTCCCAGGATCCTCTGGCCTTGACCATGGATGCCCTAGCAATGTCATGGCAGGACTTTCAGTTTCTGTATGTCTTCCCTCCATTCCCCCTGCTGGGCAGGGTTCTGCGCAAGATTGCCCTGGAGGGGGTACCAGCAATTCTGGTGGCCAAGAAGAGTGTGGTTCGCAGACGTGGTGCAGCTGGCAGTAGATCAGTACACTCTGCCCATGGTGCCAGATCTGCTCACTCAGGGCTCACTACGCCATCCCAATTTACAAACTCTGGCTTTGATGGCCTGGCTGCTGAAACCTCCATCTTGATGGAGAAGGGGCTGTCTTCCTTGGTTGTGGATACTTTGATAAAGGCTAGGAAGAAGTCTTCTTCTTCTATTTATTACAGGGTTTGGCGTGCCTACATTGACTGGTGTGAGTCTAAGTCTCTTCCCTGTCGTGTGTTCTCTATTCCCAGGATTCTGGAGTTCCTACAGCATGGGTTGGAAATGGGGCTCCAACTTAGTAGTCTAAAAGGTCAGGTTTCTGCCCTGGCTGTTTTCTTCCAGAAGTCCTTTGCTCAGCATTCTCTGATTAGGACTTTTTTCCAGGGGGTGACTCATGTGCGTCCCCCACGTAAGAATATGGTGCCTGTTTGGGATTTGAACTTGGTTTTGTCAGCCTTGCAGGGTGCTCCTTTTGAACCTGTGTAGGATGTTTCCCTGGCCATTCTTACTCTCAAGGTTGTCTTTCTGGTGGCTATCAACTCTGTTAGGCGTGTGTCTGAGTTGGCGGCGCTTTCCATTCTGCCCCCCTACTATGAGAGACACCAGGACAAGGTGGTGTTTAGCTTCAAGCCAGATTTTCTGCCTAAGGTAGTGTCTGCCTTTCATTTGAATCAGGACATTGTTCTCCCTTTATTGTGCCCTAATCCTAGTAATGCTAAGGAGAGGGTTTTGCATTCTTTGGATGTGGTTAGGTGTCTGAAGTACTATCTGGTGGCTACTGCACCTTTCAGAAAAACTGATGCTCTTTTTGTGGTCCCTTCTGGTCCTAGGAAGGGTTTGGCTCCTGCCAAGTCTACTATCAGCAAATGGATTCGTCAGGCTGTGATTCAGGCCTATTCTGCTAAGGGGAAGAATCCTCCCTTCTGCCTCACTGCCCATTTTACTTGTGCTATTGGTGCTTCTTGGGCCTTTCAGCACCAGGCTTCTGTTGAACAAGTTTGCAAGGCCGCTACTTGGTCTTCTGTTCATACTTTTTCAAAGTTTTACATGGTTGATGTTAGGGCCTCAGCTGATGCTGCTTTTGGCCGAAAGGTTCTGCAGGCGGCAGTGGTTTAAACTGTCTGCTGTTAACTTGGGGATCCCACCCTACTTTATGAACACTGCTATTGGATGTCCCGATAGTAAGTACTATATCTGGAGCAGGACGTACTGTATACTAAGAATAATACAATTCTGTGATTACTCATCTGTAGAATTGGTATTATGAGTATACAGTACGTCCTGCTCCACCCCACCCTTGGTTTTGCATTATCTTGGATCCCTTGTATGGTGATTGTTACCATTGTTATAGTTACCAGTTTGGGTTGTTTTAATTCTCCCGGCTTCTCGTTAACTGCTTTTCAATGCTGGGGATTTGTGGGAGGTCCCTGGGTATTTGAGGGGCCGGGAGGAGCCTATTTCCGATGTCTCTGCAGTCCAGCGCCATCTGGCGGAGTAATACCCGATAGTAAGTACTATATCTGGAGCAGGACGTACTGTATACTCATAATACCAATTCTACAGGTGAGTAATCACAGAATTGTATTTTCTCGCTTATCTGTCCTGTGTGAAGCGGTGGGGGACTGTGGGGGGAGGGCACCTCATGCTGGATGCGATACAGCACTCTGCTGGGCTGGTCTGCAGCAGGCCCTCTGTGAGGTCGGGCGCCATCCACAGTGGCCGGTCCACCACTTTTACACTATAGGGCCCACAAAACAAGATGCTGCCGACCCCATCATCTTCCACAATGGAAAGCCCGCCCCTCCTTCACCCATCCTGCCAATCGGGTTGCTCCTGACTAGCTATTGGTTAGGCCAAAGCTACGTCCCCACCAGCTCTCTAATGCAGAAAAAAGCTTTCTGTTGGGGGGGGGGGGGGGGGGGGTACTTCCCCTATCTGTTTTCACTTTATCTTGTCTGAAGGGAGGAGAGGGACCAAAAACAAAATAATACTGCTAATCTGTGCTGGCTGAAACATCCCGGATACGTTGAATAGCTAATCCGGGGACATGAAGTCACTGCAGATTGATCCTTGCTGGCACCTGAGGCTGCAATACTCATCTGCTTTCTAGGGGGGCTAGTGCACTGTGTTAGCTGATGGGCCACACCTTACAGCATTCTGTACTCGTTCTGTCTTTTAGTGCCCATTGCCACATAAGCGCCATTCCCCAAGCTCTGTTCTTGCAAACTAGAGAGTGTGTGTGTGGGGGGGGGGGGGGATTAGCCCTGGTTAGAACACATTGGTTACAGAAACAAACCAGGGGAGGCAAGGATACAGGCAGTATCAGAGGTGCCCTTTATCTTAGCTCCGTGTCACCATCAGGGATTACCCCGCCATCTGCTCCTATCCAGTCTGCTGCGCACCAGGCAGGACGCATATTTCAGGCGTTGGAGGGCCCCTAGTCTCTCTCCCGTTGACCATTGACTACGCCACAATAAAGATCCTGAGGCCTCAGACTGTGATGACCAAGACAATCCTGCTTCTAGACTGATGCAAATGTGAGGCATCTGAGTCCATCCCGGAGTTTCCTACCGCACAATCATGCTGATATCAATCTTAAGGCAGAAGATATTGAAGATCTGAATGAGAGTGTGGCAGCGCTCTTAAGATGTCTGGCAGCACCTAATCTTCCACTGCGGTTCTGATTCCAAATCGCCCCAAGAAGAGTTGTTGTGCCCTCCCATATGCAACCTAGGAATGACTTTGAATGGCTGGGATCAAATGGGAAGTACACTGCCAACCCCACCGCATAGACCTTTTTTTCTCCTTTACACATGAAACCATGAAGAGGGGGGGGGGGGCAGTATCCCCACAGGTGGATGCCTCATTCTTCACTCTACATGTGTTAATTCCTTCCGCAGGCGGTGCATTAGTTAAGGTTACCACCGATAATGTAGTGGAGGCCGTGGTAAGACAGAGCTTTATCCTAACAGAATAATGGGTGGCAATGTACGGTTGGATTCCTGGCCTGAGTTTTCAAGCAGACTGTTCTTTCTCCCCCAGCTCTGTAGCTTAATGGCCAGGAGACAGGCTGTATGTTGCATTGGAGAATGGGGAAAAAGGCCAATGCCTGTGTTGACGGCAAAGTATGTGCCACACTCCAGCAGAGATTCAGAGGTAACTAAATACCTCAATAACCACTTGCTGATAATGGTTTCGAAGGTAAAACAGAGTCCAAGGTGCCAAGAGGGATTGTGCCTCATCTGATCTACAGAGGTTTCCGAACTAGGTGCGGTGACTAGTACCGCTACCATTTTCGCAGGGGGCAGTCGGTAATGTGACTGTACAGCACCCGAACCTCTACACCCAGAGGGCCTAAGATAAAGAAGAAAGAGAAGGCGGAGACTTGACTCTTCAGCATACTAAGCATCTGGCCACTGTCTAGGCCGTAATGGCCCAGATAATGAGTGGACCAAGTATCGCTTTGCCTCACATGAATGGAGGTGTCCTCTCTCCATATTAATGAAGATATGCTCTGAATGTAGTCTTCTGCCTGCCGGCTACGACCTCTGGTAGAAGGACTGCATCTCTCGTCGTGATCCCAGCCGGACCACAGTTAGGGTCTCACAGTTTCTCAGGCAAGAGTGTTGTAGCTTCTCCATATCGGGGCAGGTCTACTGCCCCCCCCCCCCCCCCCCCCCCCGGACATACTTTCGCCAATGGTAAAGTTCTGTGAAGTACTTGTGCGGGCTTTGCCCGCTGATGCTGCTTTGGCCGCAAGGTACTCTGGGTGGCTTAGCACAGTAGTTAGGGTGGCTTTTTTATTCTTTGCCTGTTGCGCACCTACAGTTGGGTTGTTTATTCTAAGTATGTCACACACCCCGCTTCAAACATTAATATTTACACTTGGGTTACTCCACCAGCAGGTGGCGAAGCTGCCGAGAAGTCTTGAAAAACGAGCCCCTCCTGATCTATAATACCTGGGACCTCCCACTTATCTCCCAGTGTTCTTCTCTGCAAGATGGCGACAAGACAGAAGAAAGAAGTCTCCTGCTTGCAGGTAGCCGGGGTAACACCCCGGCACCCCTCCCCATGGTCTATTTCTGCCCAGCCTTTTTTGTTTGTATGCCTAGTTAAATATTGGAAGCCTCCCAGCCCTGGCTGCTGGCTGGGCAATGGTAGATGGCACCTCCTGGTGCCTAGGAGTTTCTCCTCCGCTCGACCCCCACGCGTGGGGCAACGCGGTTATCCAGCATGGTGATCCGGATTTGGGATGCCCCGTCCCGACGTTCCCCTTAGCTTCCCTTTCTCCCGCTTGGTCCCTTCTCCCTTCGCGTGGTGGGGGGTGGGGGTGGCATATGTGGTGTGTTTTACTTTTTTGCTGACTGATTGTCTGTGGTGAGTGCTGGCAGCTGTGGGGTCGGCGCTGCTGCGGGCGCGTGGCCCGGGCTGTTGGGGCTCGGTTTTGTGTGTGGTAAACTGTTCAGTAATGGTGTGTTTAGGGGTGCCTGTTTGGCTCCCGTTGGTCACTTACGGCGCCGCCATTTTGCGGGCTGTACTGTCTCGGGCGGGGGGCGGTCCGGAGCGCTTCGCGCGCTGTGCACGGCCCGCCCTCCTTCTTCCTTGCTCCGGAGCGGAGGCTTGTTGCGGTCCTGGCTTGCTGCCATTTCAGGTTCCTTGGTTGTCATGCGCTGTGTAGTAGTTTAGGAACGGTCTTGCGTGGATGGCATCCTCCTGTGTAGGCCGCCCAGGATGAGACGGGGGCATCCTTAAATGGGATTCCCCATATAGAGGCTTAAAGTCTGCTTTATTTATTTTGAGTGTGTGTGTGCATGATTGCCAACCTTTTTGTAGTCCGGTTGGATGCTCTCTCTGGAGACTGATTTTTGTCTCTTCCCCTTACAGATCCTGGGATACCCTCGCTGCAGTGGGTCTCCCGGTCTGATATACCTGGCTAGTCTTATTTCAGAATTTGGGTTTTCCCTAGGCAAAAATCCTCCCACTCCCGGGACTTTAATTTTAAAGGGGCATCCCGGGTTGCATACTGCGTAAATCCCTGGGTTATTGCGAATACCACAATTTCACCATATGGAGGCTTCCACCAATACTGGAAATGGCTCTTCGGGGCTATCCAGGCGGGCGGGGGTTGTGGGGCTCCGCTCCCAGGGGATGATGTCATATTGTGCATTCCCTGCGCTCAGCAGAACATTGCGCGCCAGTCCAGCACTCCGGCTTCTGGCTCTTCGCAACCTCAGTCATCTCCTACCCCCCACGCCTATTCCGGACCCCGTGTGACGTGGTCATAGGTGGGGATTCGCAATCCGAGGTGTGTGCACGTTTGGCCAGCCTCGAGAAGATGTTTTCCGCTGCAGTAGCTCAGAAGGCTACGGTTAAGCGGAAGCACCTTTCTCCGGCATCGCGGATCTGGAGAATGAGGTGTTGGAAGTTTTGGATTGGTCCGATTGTCCCCCAGCTGAGGAGGGGGAGCTCTTCGAGGAGTCGGACGAGCCTGGCTACCAGCATTGCTTGGTACTGCTGGCGATCAGGCTGCGGGGGGTGTCTCTTGACACTCCCTCTATTTTGGCCCAAATGTTTGACATTTTGGCTTTGGATCCACCTGTGGCGCTCCCCCCGCCAAAGGGTGAGTTGTTTGATGTGCCCAAGCCGCGTTTGGTGTTTCCCAGGCAACAACTTTTTGAGAGGGTTGTCCTTAGGGAATGGGCACAGCCTACGTGCCTTGTTGGTGTCCCTCCTGGTTGGGATAAGCGGTATCCCTTTCCGGAGAACTTGGTAAAATGTTGGTCTGTTCCCCCTGCGGTTGATGCCCAGGTGTTGGGGCTTTCTAACAAGGCTGTGTTGCACTCTCCTGACACTACTACCATTAAGGTTGGTGAGGATCGTCGGATCGCCATAGTTTCGTCAGTGCTGGTTCGGCCTTGCGGCCGATTTGTGCTTCGGCGCTTTTGGTGTTGGCTGTCAGGTCCATTGTTGGGGATTTGTACGCGGGCCTGGATCCCTCCTGTGATGAGTTTACTTCTCTCAAGCAGTGTGAGTCATTTGTTGCCTTTGTTCTGGCCGCCCAGGATGATTCCATTGCGATGTGTAGCAGAACCACAGTCCTGTTGGTTGCTATTCGACGGTCGGTGTGACTACGACAATGGACGGCTGACTTTAATTCTAAGAAATTGCTTACTGCTCTTCCCTCCTTGGGTTTGCGCCTGTTTGGCAACAAACTGGATTCGGTTGCAAGGGGGGTAAGTTGCCTCAACGCAAGAAGCCGCGTCGTTCCTTTCGGGGAGCGGCTTCTTTTAGTCCCTCCTTTCGGGGAACCAGAGCGGGCAGTGGGGGGCCTCCTTTCCCAGCTGCCAGAGGGGCAGGTTGGAACCGGGGGAGAGGCCGTGGCTATCCCGGTCACTCCTGGGGCGCCAAGCCCAAGCCCGCTGCCAAGCCTGCACAGCAATGAGGGGGCGCCCTCACCCATGCGGGTGGGGGGACGGTTGCGACACTTCTCCCAGATTTGGGACCAGGCGGTCCCGGACAAATGGGTCCGGGAGGTGGTGTTGTCCGGTTACAAACTGGAGTTCGAGTCTCGACCTCCTTCGAGGTTTTTCAGGTCTTGGGTGTCCACCGATCCTTGGGCCGCGCAGGGGCTCCTGGCGGCGGTAAGGAATCTTCTGGACATGGCAGTCATCTGCCCAGTTCCTTCCTCGGATGTGGGCCTCCGGTATTATTCCAATCTCTTCACAGTATCCAAGAAGGACTGGTCGGTTCGCCCCATCCTGGATCTGAAGTTCCTCAACGTGTTTATTCGTCCCTCGAAATTTCGCATGGAAACTTTGCGCTCTGCCATAAATTCTCTTCGGCAGGGGGACTTCATGACGTCCATAGACATCAATGATGCCTACCTTCATATTCCTATCTTTCCGGCTCCTCAAAGGTTTCTTCGATTCGTGGTGGAAGATCGGCATTTTCAATTTGTGGCTCTTCCGTTCGGCCTTACCTCGGCTCCAAGAGTGTTCACCAAGGTGTTGGCGGGTGTGATGGCCCTTTTCAGAGCTCAGGGGATTCGCATTGTGCCTTATCTGGACGACCTTCTCATCATGGCTCCTTCCTTCAGTCAAGCGGAGGTGGACACCAGGAGGGTGGTATCCACTCTGGAGATGTTCGGCTGGGTGATCAACTATCCCAAGTCCTCTCTCATTCCGGCCAGGGTGGTGTCCTTGCTGGGGATGTCCTTGGATTCTTGCCAACACAGAGTGTTTCTACCTCAGACCAAAGTTCTCTTGGTTCAGGAATTGGCGCAGCTTCTTCTTTCCAATCCTTGCCCGTCCATCCGGCTAGGGATGAGACTGGTGGGTTTGATGGTAGCTTCCTTCGAGGCGGTTCCCTTTGCTCAGTTTCACACGAGGACGCTTCAGCTTCATCTGTTGGCGTCTTGGGACCGGCGACCGCGGTCGTTGGATCGGTCCTTCCGGATGTCCTCCCGGGTTCGGCAGTCTCTCCAGTGGTGGATGGTCTCGGACAATCTCTTGAGGCGCAGGTCCTTTCTGACGCCTCTTTGGGAAACTGTCACCATGGACGCCAGTTTGTCGGGATGGGGGGGTTTCTGGAAGGACCTTCAGTTCCGGGGGCGGTGGGGTCCTCTGGAGGCCCACTTGCCCATCAACGTTTTGGAGTTGAGAGCCATCGGGATGGTTCTGTCTCACTTGACACGGCATTTACAGGGCTTGCCGGTTCAGGTTCGGTCGGACAATCGGACGACGGTTGCTTACATCAATCACCAGGGAGGGACTCGCAGTCTGAGTGCCCTCAGAGAGGTGTCTCTGATTCTAGCCTGGGCGAAGACTCATGTCCCTTGCATCTCGGCAGTGTACATTCCAGGAGTGGAAAACACGGAGGCGGACTTCCTGAGCAGGTGCTCTTCCCACCGGGGGGAATGGTCCCTTCACCCCCTGGTGTTTCGGTCGCTTTGTCTCCGGTGGGGGACGCCGGAGGTGGATCTGTTTGCCTCTCGTCACAATTACATGCTTCCGACATTCGTGTCGCTCTCTCAGGATCCTCTGGCTCTGGCGGTGGATGCCATGTCCCTGAGTTGGGGGGACCTGGGGTTCCTTTATCTGTTTCCTCCGATCCCCATGCTAGGCAAGGTGTTGCGAAAGCTGGCCCTGGAAGGGGTTCCCGCTATTCTCGTGGCTCCAAGGTGGCCAAGGAGGGTGTGGTTCGCAGACATCGTTCGTCTGGCGGGGGACCAGTTCGACCTGCCTCTTCGGCCGGATCTTCTCACACAGGGTCTACTGCGTTACCCCAATTTACCAACGCTGGCTTTGACGGCCTGGCTGCTGAAACCTCCATCTTAAGGGAGGAAGGTCTTTCGGATTCTTTTATTCAGACTCTTATTAGTGCCAGGAAGAGGTCCTCTTCTACCATCTACTATAGGACGTGGAGATCTTATATTGATTGGTGTGAGGCTAGATCTTTGCCCTGTCGGGTCTTTTCTGTTTCTAGGATTTTGGAATTTCTTCAATCGGGGCTGGACTCTGGTCTTCAGCTGAGTACTTTGAAGGGGCAGGTTTCTGCCTTGTCTGTCTTTTTTCAAAAGTCATTTGCGCTTCATCCCAAGACTTTCTTCCAGGGGGTCTCGCATCTGCGGCCTCCTAGGAGGCCTTTGCTACCTGTTTGGGATTTGAATTTGGTTCTCTCTGCTCTTCAGGCTCCTCCTTTTGAGCCTTTGCAGGACATTGCTCTTTCTACTCTGACTCAGAAGGTTGCCTTTTTGGTGGCCATCACTTCGGTTCGGCGCGTTTCGGAGTTCAGATTCAGGCTCCTTACTTTGAGAGACATCAGGACAAAGTGGTTTTCCGCTTCAAACCGGACTTTCTTCCTAAGGTGGTCTCTGCTTTTCATCTTAACCAGGACATTGTTCTTCCGCCCTTGTGTCCTAAGCCTAGGAATGACAAGGAGAGGGTTTTGCATTGTTTGGATGTGGTACGCTGTGTTAAGTACTATTTGCTTACTACATCTCCTTTTCGTAAGTCTGCTGCCTTTTTCGTGGTGCCCTGCGGGCTTAGGAAGGGTTTGGCTCCGGCTAAGTCTTCCATTAGCAAGTGGATTCGACAGGCTGTTGTTGGGGCCTATTCTGCTAAGGGGAAGGCCCCCCTTTTCGTATCGCTGCTCATTCTACTCGTGCTGTTGGGGCGTCTTGGGCTTTTCAGCACCAGGCTTCTGTTGAACAAGTTTGTAAGGCTGCTACTTGGTCTTCTGTTCACACTTTTTACAAGTTTTATAAGGTTGACGTGCGGGCTTCAGCGGATGCTGTGTTTGGCCGCAAGGTTCTGCAGGCTGCAGTGGTTTGAGTTTTGCATTATTGCCTTGTTGGATACCCGCCCTTTCTGGACACTGCTTTTGGATGTCCCAAGTGTAAATATTAATGTTTGAAGCGGGGTGTGTGACATACTTAGAATAATACCATTTTGTGAATACTCACCTGTAAAATGGGTATTATAAGTATGTCACACACCCCGCTTCACCCGCCCTTTTTGGTATCCTGGTCCTTTATAGGGTGAAGTTTCGTTTACAGTTTGAGGGTTGCCAATGTTTTTTTTCCTGGTACCTTGTCTTTACTGCTGTTTTAAAACTGGGAGATAAGTGGGAGGTCCCAGGTATTATAGATCAGGAGGGGCTCGTTTTTCAAGACTTCTCTGCAACGTCGCCAACTGCTGGTGAAGTAACCCAAGTGTAAATATTAATGTTTGAAGCAGGGTGTGTGACATACTTATAATACCCATTTTACAGGTGAGTATTCACAAAATGGTATTTTTTCCCTCCCAAGGCCTTCACTGCTTTGGCATGTCCCTATTGTAAGGAATACTGTGTGACTGAGTGAAGTGAAGAGAAAAAGGGAATTTTATGTAATACTTACTGTAATAATTTCTATCTCTTAATCTGTCCATTTGGTATCTACGCAATCTCACTGTTGGGTTGTCTGATGGGCTGTCTGATGGGCTATGGCTTCAGGCCTCCCATAAATTTTCAAATTTTATGTTACACACATTTATTCTATTGAATTGTTCAGTTCAGCCTGGGCCTACTGCTTGTTAACAAAACTGAAATGCGATTGACCTGATCAAGGGAAGAGCCACTGAGGGGGAGGAGGTAGTCAGAATTTGCTCTTCCTTCTATTGTAAGGAATACTGTGTGACTGATTAAAGATTTTTATGTCCTCAAGGTTCTGAGCTTATCTAGTATTTTTTTTTCTTATTTTTAGCAAATTTGTATTTTATGGTAGCAGTTTTCACTACCCACAACCTGTTGCTACTGGCAACTGTACACCAGGAAGAGGGACTTAATTCCTGTAGACACAGAACACTGCTGAGGTGTCCCGTGGGCTCAAGGCTCACGTCTCTCTTCTTGTAGATCTTGGTGTACAGTTGCCAGTAGCAGCATATTGCAGGTAGTGAAAACTGCTTCTGTAAAACACACATTTGCCAACCTAATAAAAAAAATATAGATCAGCTCAGCACTTTGAGGACATCATTTTGACACATACATTCCATTGAAAGTGTATTTCCCTTTTAACTTTTAGTATTTAGCATTTCAGTTGAATGTAAAATCTCTAGACTCCCTATCACGTACAGCCGGATATTGTGGCTTGCTGATGGCTGTGCATCTTGTGTGCATGTAGTTGAGAGCTTAACCCATGTCTGTGGCTGTATTGCAGGAGATGGTGGCAGCGCTGGTCACTCACGTGTGCAGTGGCTATTCTGATGAGGTCGATACAGCACTGGATGTCATAACTGACTTGGTCACTGAAAACTCTGCTCTCGTGGCTGTTTATGCCATCTTCCTCAAGGTTAGTCATAAAGAGATTAGTCTATTCCTCATATCCCACAATTGGGGCTCCCACCAGGAATTTTCAGGGCCCCGCACAGCCACAATACCCCACGTTTTGATCCCACAAACGTATAAATACATATATAAATATATATTTTTTTTTTGTGCCCAAAAGAAAAAAGCAGACACACTGGCAAACCAGACCATACAGGCTATAGAGTCTCTTTGGGCCCCCCATAACCTAGGCCCCTGTTGCACACAGCACACCTGATAGGGCCCCCATAATTTATGCACCAAAGGGGTCTAGACTATGGGGGCCCAGATAGGCACATTAGCACAGGGGTGCCAATGCGCATAACGTGGGCCCTGAGGTTTGCTAAAGTGGAAAGCTAAACATGTGCCCCCCCCCCCCCCCCCCACCATGAAGGGGCCCCAGTGGGGCAGGGGAGATGGTGCCCCCCACCCACAAATGGGGCCTCCATCCATGTGCCATTATGCAGACGAGGCCTCCATCCATGTATCATTATGGGTCCTCCTCACAGAAAAAAAAAACAGGCAGTAAATAAGAAAAAAAAAATCTTTACCTTATCTGGCCCCGAGCCTGCACTGCACACTCCAGCCTCCCCTGGACGGCAACGCAGACATGCAGGTGCCTAATGATGATCGGACTGGGATATAGTATTGTGGTTCTCCTTTTTTTTTTTTTCTTTCAATGTCAGAAGAAAAGTTTAAGTGGCGCTACATCCTGAATTTCATTATGGCGTTCTTTTCTTGGTATCCAGCACGGGTTGCTTCATCTCAATTCTTCACATTTGTGGCTCCTCCCGGCCCATAAAAGGCAGGAAAATACCCATAATACCCAGTTTTTCATTGCAGTCCTGACTGCGAAGACAGAAGATTTTCCCTCTTTTGATTTTCGCAGGCGAGCGGGGCATCCCAAGCCCGTCGGCCCTGCAGGCCTATTCCCACCTGTTCTGGGACCCATCCTACCCCCCAGCCATGGCTGCAGGTTCAGGTGACGGTAGGGAGGGGAACACCTGGGGTTGGGTGTTCATGGAGCCATGCTACGGCCTGTTTCATTTCATCCTTACTGGATGTTCCGCCAGAAGGTGGCGCAGTGGACTGCAGAAGATTTGTGGCTCCTCCCGGCCCCATATAAAACCAGGAATCTCCCATAGACCCCCAGTGTTTTCTCTGCAGTCAAACTGTGAAGACCAGAAGATGTTTTCGCAGGCGAGCGGGGCAACTAAGCATGCGGCCCTGCAAGCCTATTTCCACCCGCTTCCGGACCCTCCAAGCCTCGGCTGTCGGATCGGGAGACGGTAGGGGAGCACTGGGGTCCGGTGCTCGGGGAGCGCTGCTCCAAGCCGCAGACCCTGTACAACAAAGGGTAGCCGGCCATAGGCTTTTTATGTTGAGCCTGCTGAGGGATGGAGAACTGCGCTGCTGTCCTTCTAGTGTAGGGGGTGAGTTGTGTTTAGGGGACTTTATGTTCCTGGCCAGTCTTTGCCTGTTTGTTTTTTCTTGCCTCCCTTCCCCTGTCGGATGTATTTCTCCTTGCCCCCCATCCCTCCCCTCTGGTTCCTCTTAGTCTGTGTGGCTCCCGACGCTGCCTGCCCTCTCCTCCGCTCCCCCTCTTCCCGAAGTGGCGTTATCGGGGGGGGGGGGGGGGGGAGGGGTTGGCCCTAGGTGCCCCTGTTGCTGTGCTCCGCGGCGGGCGGCGCTATTGCTACCTATCTGCTAGGACCTGTCATGGCGCTGGGCGCCTGGTCAGGGGGGCGGCGCTGCGGGATGACGCGTATCGCGTCATCCTCCCGCGGCCCGCCCCTCGAGGTGCTCTGTTGCGGCGCCACCTTGCTTGGCACGCTGCGTCGCAGGAGAACTGAGCTCCGGAGGATATATTCAGTGTGGGCTGCGGCGGTGACTCTGCTCTTCCCGATCTACCCTCTGCGGATCTTTAGCCTGCACTCCTGTCGCCTGTGCGTACTGCGCGCGCTGCGCTCTCAGTCTGTCCGCCATTCTCGTGGCCCCAGGGTGGCCAAGGCGAGTATGGTTCGCAGACATCGTTCGGCTGGCAGTGGACCAGTTTGTTCTGCCTCTTCGGCCCGATCTGCTCACTCAGGGTCGGTTGTGTTACCCCAATTTACCAACGCTGGGTTTGACGGCCTGGCTGCTGAAACCTCCATCTTGAAGGAGGAGGGTCTTTCTGACTCGGTCGTTAAGACTCTGATCAGTGCCCGAAAGAGGTCTTCTTCTATCATCTACTATAGGACTTGGAAAGCCTATATCGCTTGGTGTGAGATTAGATCTTTTCCTTGTAGGGTCTTTTCGGTCTCCAGGATTCTGGAGTTTTTACAATCTGGCCTGGACTCTGGTCTTCAGCTAAGTACGTTGAAAGGGCAAGTTTCTGCCTTATCTATCTTTTTTTCAGAAGCGTTTTGCGCTTCATCCTTTAGTTAAAACTTTTTTCCAGGGGGTTACGCATGTGCGGCCTCCCAGGAAACCATTACTCCCTGTTTGGGACTTGAATTTGGTTCTTTCTGCTCTTCAGGCTCCTCCTTTTGAGCCTTTGCAAGATATTGCTTTGTCTACCCTGACTCAGAAGATTGTCTTCTTGGTAGCTATCACTTCGGTCCGGCGTGTCTCGGAGTTGGCGGCCTTGTCTATTCAGGCGCCCTACTTTGAGAGGCATCAGGATAAAGTGGTCTTTCGGTTCAAACCAGACTTTCTTCCTAAGGTTGTTTCTGCTTTTCATTTGAATCAGGATATTGTTCTTCCCTCCTTGTGTCCTAATCCTAAGAATGACAAAGAGAGGGTTTTGCATTGTTTGGATGTAGTACGCTGTGTTACGTACTATTTGATTATTACGTCCCCTTTTCGTAAAACGGATGCCTTTTTTGTTGTGCCCTGTGAGCCTAAGAAGGGTTTGGCACCGGCCAAATCTTCCATTAGCAAATGGATACGTCAGGCCGTTATTGCGGCCTATTCTGCTAAGGGGAAAGTTCCCCCTTTTCGTATCACTGCTCATTCTACTTGCGCCGTTTGAGCGTCTTGGGCTTTTCAGCACCAAGCTTCTGTTGAACAAGTTTGTAAGGCCGCTACTTGGTCTTCTGTTCATACTTTTTCTAAGTTTTACAAAGTTGAAGTGCGGGCCTCAGCGGATGCTGTTTTTGGCCGCAAAGTTCTGCAGACTGCAGTCATTTAAGTTATGCTTCATTTTTGCTTCGGATACCCATCCCTTGTGGACACTGCTTTTGGATGTCCCAATCGTAAGAATTAAAGGGGAAGCGGGGTGTGTGGCACACTGAGAATAATACCATTTTGTGAGTACTCACCTGAAAAATGGATATTGTCAGTGTGCCACACACCCCGCTTCACCCGCCCTTTTTGGTATCCCGGATCCTTTATATGGTGAAGCTTTTCTTTATTTTGAGGTTACCGTTGGATTTCCTGGTACCTTGTGTTTCTGCTTTTTAAATCACTGCTGTTAAGTGGGAGGTACCAGGTATATATGGGCCGGAAGGGGGCTCGTTACAAGACTTCCTCTCTGCAACTTCGTCACCTGGCGGTGAGTAACCCAATCGTAAGAATTAAAGGGGAAGCAGGGTGTGTGGCACACTGACAATATCCATTTATCAGGTGAGTACTCACAAAATGGTATTTTTTCCAGTTCTGCCCTCCCTCCGGCATCTCCTACTCCCCCGCACCTGCATTTAGCCCCCAGTGAGGGGGATACTAGCAGGGGGTCCCAATCTGATCTGGCACTACGCGTGGCCAGCATTGAAAGGCAGTTGGCCCGACCGGTGGCGGGCAAGGCCTCTGGCAAGAAGCGGCATCTTGACGCCGCTCCATCCCTATTTGCCGAGGAGGATGAGGGCCTTGATGTGTATGGTGGCCGTGACTCCCTAGAGGAGGGGGAACCTTTCAGTGATTCAGACTCTGGGGGGTCATCAGGAAGGTTATGACAGTGACCTGGGGTCCTCCTCTGATGAGGATACCTGGCTCCCTGATGACACTGGTAACCTGTTGTCGACCATCTTTGAGACTTTACACATCGCCCCCCCCCCCAAGGCGGCGAAGAGGAAGCAGGGTGAGCTCTTTCGCTTGGAGTTCCCGGAGCAGGGCCATTTCTCCAATATGGTGCTCATGGAGTGAGAATGTCCTAACAGATTGCCCACAGTGCCCAAGGGATTGGACAGAAGGTATCCCTTTTCGGCTGATCTGGTTAAGCGCTGGTCGTGCCCTCCTGAGGTGGACGCTACGGTTCTAGGTCATGCCGTCCCCTGACACTACTACACTGCGTGACAGCACGGACCGGCGTATGGATCAGCTGGCCTGTCATGCTTTTACCTTTGTAGGGGCAGGCCTGCGTTCGGTCTGCACCGCGCCCATGGTCATTAAGAGGAAGCTCAAACGTCTTGCTGATGGCGCCATGTCTGGTAAGAGAGAGGAGGATTATAGGGACCTCTTGCTTTGCTCTGATTTTATAGCCTTTGTGCTGGCTGCCATGGATGATGCCGTCCGGCTGGGCGGTAGGGCCTCGGCCCTCTTGGTGGCTATGCACCGAGCGTAGGCACTTTCGGGGGTCCTCCTCCTCCACGGCACTTTCGGGGGTCCTCCTCCTCCTTTCGTGCCTCGAGGGGAGGTCGTAGCTCCCACTTCTCGAGTAGCCGCAGAGACTCTTGGGGCCGTGGCAGACCCCGTGGTCATCCCGGTCTCTCATGGGGATCCAAGTCTAAACCCCCTCCCAAGTCCCCTCAGGCACTTTGCTCACGTCTTGAGGCTTCGTGTCTCAGACCGGTGGATTCAGGAGGTGGTGTCCTCCGGTTACAAGATAGAGTTTGCAGCCTGGCCACCTCCAAGATTCCTCAGATCCCGGATATCTCAAAATCCTCTGTCAGTTCAGGGGTTGCGCCTAGCCATTCAACGCCTTTTGGCGTCAGGAGTCATTTGTCTGGTACCTCGCCAGGAACAGGGTCAGGGGTACTACTCCAATCTATTCACGGTGCCCTAAAAGGACGATTCTCTGAGGCCCATCCTGGACTTGAAGGTTCTCAACAAGTTGTTCCGGTTCAAGCACTTTCGTATGGAGATGCTACGCTCGGCTGTCAGTTCTCTTCGGCCGAGCGACTTCATGACCACTGTGGACATCAAGGATGCCTATCTTCACGTACCAATCTTCCCAGGTCATCAGAGATTCCTGAGGTTCGCTCTGGAGGATCAGCATTACCAGTTTGTGGCCTTACCGTTCGGTATCACCTCGGCTCCTCGGGTATTCACCAAGGTGCTCGCTGGCGTAATGGCTCTCCTGAGGAACCAGGGCATTCGCATTCTCCATTACCTGGACGACATTCTGATTGCTGCTCAGTCTCTTCATCAGGCCGAGAAGGATACTCAGGTGGTGACGTCCACTCTCTGGGTGATCAACTATCACTGTCTCCGTCTTTGGCAAGGTCCTTCCTGGGCATGACTCTGGGTACCTCTCAGGTCAAGGTATTTCTCCCTCAGCAGAAAGTGGAGGGCCTTCAAATGCAGGCACGGCCCCTGCTCTTGTGTCTTCATCCCTCCATTTGGCAGGGGATGCAGTTAGTGGGCCTCATGGTGTCCTGCTTCGAGGCGGTTCCATTTGCTCAGTTTCACATGAGACCTCTTCAGTTGCATCTCTTGTCAGTTTGGGATCGGTACCCGGAGTCCCTGGATCAGGAATTTGCTCTGTCCCCTCTGGCCAGGCAGTCCCTCTCATGGTGGTTGTACTCGAGGCATCTTCTAGTGGGCAGGACCTTTCTGCCTCCGTGCTGGGAGATTGTCACCACAGATGCCAGTCTGACCGGCTGGGGGGGGAGTTTGGAAGTCTCTGAAATTCCAGGGTCAGTGGGGCCCCCAGGAGGCCCATGCACCCATCAACATTCTAGAACTGCGGGCGATCGGGTTGGTTCTCTCCCAGTTGACTCCCCACCTTCGAGGTTGTGCTGTTCAGGTCCGCTCGGACAACCAGACAGCGGTAGCCTACATCACTCATCAGGGAGGGACTCAGAGCAAGCAAGCCCTCAAGGAAGTGTCCCTGATCTTGTCTTGGGCGGAAGAGAATGTTCCCTGCATCTCGGCGGTCTACATTCCGGGGGTGGAGAACCAGGAGGCAGACTCCCTGAGCAGGGGGACGTCTCGTCTGGGGGAATGATCCCTCAGCAACAAGGTATTTCACACCCATGTCGCCGCTGGGGTCAGCCGGATGTGGACCTGTTTGCGTCCTGTCACAATCGCAAGCTTCCAAGATTTGTCTCCCTGTCACAGGATCCTCCTATCTCAATCAGGACATTGTCTTACCTTCCTTGTGTCCTAACCCTGCTAATTCTAAGGAACGGCGGTCCTGACTTCCCCTGCCTGCGGCAAGCGCTCCGCGGCAGGGACGGAGGTAACGGGGAGGGGCGATCCCCTCCTCGTCTTCTTCTTCTCCAGGCGCCATTGTCCTGTGGGCGCCCGGAGGTCATCGCGCTGCTGCACGCCCCTCAAGGTGCTCGGCCGCCATCTTACCTCACCACCTGCTCTGCAGTGTCTCTTCCCTGGCTCCGCTGGGAACTGGTCTGCTGCCTTCTCCTGGGGACGGTTGGCGCTTCCGGAGCTCCCTCCTCGGGTTAACATCGCTGCGGCGGTCCGTGAGTGGTTCATGATATCCTCTGTGTATTTTGTGCTGTGCATGCGCTGTGGGATGCTTATGGACGTTTCCTCTTATGTCTTGCAGGCTGGTCCCATATTGTCTTGTGGTTTCTCCCGGTCCAATCCCCCCCCCCCCCCTTCTCTTTGCATTCCAGGGGACCTTGTGGGGGGACCCCAGGCCGGGCTTAGTGCCGGTTACCCACGGATATAGCTATATATATATATTGTATGCAATATATTTTTTGTCTGTAATCATCATAATGGAGGCTTCTGGGAATAGCGAGCTTGGGGGCCCCTCGGGGCGAGCACCATTGTGCCTTATGTGTGGTACTTCCCCCTTGAGCAGTCGCAGCGCGGTTTGTGTCCCCTGCACCCAGAGCGTTATTGCGGAACAAGATGGGCCTAGTGTCCCACTCCCCAGTCCGATTTTACCGGATGCCCCCGCGCCTGCATTTAGCTCCTAGTAAGGGGGAGATCATCCAGGGGTCCCACTTGGATCTAGCGTTGCGCGGGGCCAGCCTGGAACGGCAATTGGCCTGGCTGGCTGCCGGCAAGGCCTCTAGTAAGACAAAAGATGGGGATGCCCAAGAATTCCCCCCGTGAAACTTCACCAAAGATTTACTATTGCACACACCCAATTATAAAAATATATATGTTTTTATTACTACATGATTATCCAAACACAACAAAGACAAGATTTAAAAAAAAAAAAAACATACAAGACATACAGTTTCATAATCTGCCACTGGAGGGCGCTATTGTACCATGCTGTATTAAGCCCAATTTATATATACATGTGCCATGTAAGTAAAAAACTCACACCCAAATTACAATATAAAGAATAATATAAAGCATACAAAGTGCAATGTGCCAACTAACTAAAGTGCATCAATCATAAGTTAGAACTCCATATAAGTGATACATTATCCCATCAAAACTACAGGGAGACCAAAGTCACAGAAAGAAAGAAAAGTGCTACTTATCTTTCCTTATGATGGGCCATAACAGCATGGGAAGCGCCCCCCCCCCCCCAACCCACGAAGCCCACACGTTCCGAGACAGTGCGTCTCTTCCTCAAGGCAGAGTGCAAGGCAGAAGATGCTGTGGGTGTCCCTGATATACCCACCTATCCCCGCCCCCCCGCAGCCTTGATAGAAAACCGGTGTGCGGCGGACGCATCCCGGCCGGAAATGCGTCATGCCGCCGCCACCGGAAATGACATCACCCGCGCTCCAACGTGGAGCGCGGAAGTGCCCCAAGAGATCGCCCGGCGGAGACGAGACAGCCCTCCCCCTGCAGAAGGGAGATGCTGATCCTCTCATCTCCGGCGCGGGACTGGGAACGAGGAGGGTGAGTACTACCCGGTGGCCTGCACATAAACATAAAGATGTTCAACCTAAAAACAATATTTTGTGATAATCTATCTCTCTCTCTCTCTATATATATATATATATATATATATATATATATATATATATATATATATATATATATTATAATTGCTAAACATCTATTATTGAATGAACTCGGAATGGCATCTTTCTCCATGATAGTTAGACTACATTACATTAGCCAAAAGGCCAGACCATGCCAACATACATCGTCCAGTTCTATACATGGCTATCCGCATGGGGTGTAAAGAGGACCTATGGCGATTGATGACCTAACATCATTATTACAGGAACAGGATGCAACTCCGCTGGGGGATAGTGGGTTTCGAAAGCCTTCCAAATTCACACCCCCCTGGACGATAAGCCCTGCAATCTTCACTTTTTTTCAAGTGGTAAGTGAGGAAATAAACTTGAGAATTCAACATGTCCCCAGTAACCTTACTAAAGGGGAATTGACGGCCATTCAGAATCTACGGACACACACGGATATTACCATCAAGGAGTCCAATAAGGGCGGAAATATCGTGGTTATGTCCACAGAGTACTATCGCAGTGAAGCCCTTCGGCAGCTCCTTAATCCTGCGAGTTACGAGAAACTGGCTGCCAATCCCTTAGCTGCATATAAATCCGACTTTGACTCACTCATTAACGGGGTATGGCAACAGGGAGTCTTGGGGCACTTCCGCGCTTCACGCTGGAGCTCGGGTGATGTAATTTACGGTGGCGGCGGCATGACGCATTTCCGTCCGGGATACGTCCGCCGCACACCCGTTTTCTATCAAGGCTGCGGGGGTAGGTGGGTATATCAGGGACACCTACAGCATCTTCTGTCTTGCACTCTGCCTTGAGGATGAGACGCACTGTCTCGGAACGCGTGGGCTTCGTGGGGGGGGGGGGCGTTTCCCATGCTGTTATGGCCCATAATAAGGAAAGATAAGTAGCACTTCTCTTTTTTCTGTGACTTTGGTCTCCCTGTAGTTTTGATGGGATAATGTATCACTTATATGGAGTTCTTACTTATGATTGATGCACTTTAGTTAGTTGGCACATTGCACTTTGTATGCTTTATATTATTCTTTATATTGTAATTTGGGTGTGAGTTTTTTACTTACACGGCTCATGTGTAAGCTCGGGTGATGTCATTTACGGTGGCGGCGGCATGACGCATTTCCGGCCGGGATGCGTCCGCCACACACTGGTTTTCTATCAAGGCTGCGGGGGTAGGTGGGTATATCAGGGACACCTACAGCATCTTCTGCCTTGCACTCTGCCTTGAGGATGAGACGCACTGTCTCGGAACGCGTGGGCTTCGTGGTGGGGGGGGGGGGGCGCTTCCCATGCTGTTATGGCCCATAATAAGGAAAGATAAGTAGCACTTCTCTTTTTTCTGTTACTTTGGTCTCCCTGTAGTTTTGATGGGATAATGTATCACTTATATGGAGTTCTTACTTATGATTGATGCACTTTAGTTAGTTGGCACATTGCACTTTGTATTCTTTATATTATTCTTTATATTGTAATTTGGGTGTGAGTTTTTTACTTACATGGCTCATGTGTATATATATATATATATAAATTGGGCTTAATACAGAATGGTACAATAGCGCCCTCCAGTGGCAGATTATGAAACTGTATGTCTTGTATGTTTTTTTAAAATCTTGTCTTTGTTGTGTTTGGATAATCATGTAGTAATAAAAACATATATATTTTTATAATTGGGTGTGTGCAATAGTAAATCTTTGAAGTTTCCCGGGGGGAATTCTTGGGCATCCCCATCTTTTGTATATACATTGTTGGGACAACCAAAGTTGTGCACCACAGGTACCTTTATTATTTGATGCTACCTCATTTACCCTAGTGGGTTGTTTTAGTAAAGGCCTCTAGTAAGAAGCGGCATTTGGAACCGGCTTATTCTCTCTTTGCTGATAATGATGATGCTTATAAGACTCTCGGCAGCCGTGACTCCTTGGAGGAGGGTGAGTTGTTCCATGATTCCAACTCCTCCGGGGATCGTCAAGGCGACACGTGGCTCCCCGATGATACGGATAGACTTTTGGCTGCCGTATTTGAGACCTTGCACATTGTTCCCCCTATGGCGGCCAAAAAGAAGCAGGGGGAGCTTTTCTGTCCTGATAGGCAACGCCTCACATTTCCGGAGCATTTCTCCAAGATGGTTCTCAAGGAATGGGAGAGGCCCAATAAGTTACCCTCGGTGCCCAAGGGGCTGGACAGACGGTGTCCTTTTTCGGAGGAACTGGTCCGTCATTGGTCTTGTCCCCCGGAGGTGGACGCTCCTGTTCTAGGGCTCTCCAATACGTCTGTGAGGCCTTCGCCGGACACTACCACCTTGCGTGATAATGCGGATTGGTGCATGGATCAGCTCGCTTGACATGCCTTTACTTTTGTGGGGGCTGGGTTGCGCCCGGTCTGTGCCGCGGCTATTGTCGCTATTGCCATAAAGAAGAAGGTTAAGTGCCTTGGGGAGGCCGCCTGATCCCGCAAGCGAGCGGAGGAGTATAAGGATCTTTTCGTTTGCACTGACTTTATTGCATTCGTGCTCTTAGCCATGGACGATGCTGTCCGGCTTGATGGTAGGGCTTCAACTCTACTGGTGGCTCTCCGTCAGTCCATTGGGTTGCGGCAATGGGCGGCTGACGCTGCCGCCAAGAAGTCTCTTACTGGTCTCCCCTTCACGGGACTGCGTCTCTTTGTGGTAGCGCCTTGATCTCCTGGCCAAGGATGGCCGGCTCCCTCCGCGCAGGAAACAATCTCTGCCCTTTCGGGGGTCCTCTTCCTTTCGCCCCTTCCGAGGGGACGCGGCTCTTCCTCTTCTGGTGCTTGCAGGGACTCCTGGGGACGAGGTAGGTCCCGCGGGCGTCCCGGTCTCTACTGGGGGTCCAAATCCAAGCCCCCCACCAAGGCCCCTCAGGCATGAGGGGGCGCCCTCACCCATCCGGGTGGGGGGAAGGCTTCTGCTCTTTGCTCACGTCTGCAGACAACACGTCTCGGACCGGTGGATTCAGGGGGTGGTGTCCTCTGGCTACAAGATAGAGCTGGCAGCTTGGCCGCCCCCGAGATTTCTTCGGTCCCGGATCTCCCAGAACCCCTTGACGGCGCAAGGCCTGAGGTTAGCTGTCCAATGGCTTCTATCGTCCGGTGTGATTTGTCCTGTGCCTCTTCAGGAGCGGGGTCAGGGGTTCTATTCCAATCTGTTCACGATGCCCAAGAAGTTCGGTTCCCTGAGACCCATTCTGGACCTGAAGGGCCTTAACAGATTCGTCAGATTCAAACACTTCCGCATGGAGACCCTATGGTCGGCGGTGAGCTCCCTTCGGCCTGGCAATTTCATGACCACGGTGGACATGCCTATCTGCACGTTCCTTTTTTTTTTTTTTTTTTTATACTTTATTTATTGCATGTTCCAAATAGATTACATACATATAGAAGATGTATATAAAGACAGCATTAAAATATAGCCAGCAAAAGTGGTACAGTGTATTAAAATAAAAAGGAATTATCACATCAAGTGAGCTTCCTTGTGGTCCACTTTCTTTAACTGTATCGGCGCCCGACCTAGCTGAATTGCTCCTGCGAGGCCGGCCCCCCCTCGCGCCCCCCCAGACCACCCCCAACCAAGGGAGCTAGGCCCTGAGAGGGGAACGGGGCCCTCGCAGAGACACACCTCCCCGTCCAAGGCGCCCGCCCCAAGGGTTCGAGACCTGTTCTCGCCCCACAGGGCACGAAGCAAACAATCCAGAAGCACTGTACCCAGAAGAGAAATAGCAAACAGGGAAAAAGGAAGGAAAGAAGAGAAAGCAGAAGTAGAGTAATATCAGCATCCCTTATTAATGCTCCTACTGATTTAGTTCGACTAGCCCCTTATAATCTGTCGAAAATGTAAGTGCGTCCCAACCCATCCGAGGCGGTGCGCCTCCGATGTTTCGTTGCGCTCAGCAATGATGCCCTCAAATCGCTCCATCTCCGAGACCTTGTTGAGCCAGAGCAGGATGCTAGGTGGAACTGATTTCTTCCACTGCACGGGAATACACGCCCTAGCTGCATTAATTAATTGACCCATTATGGACCTCCGGTATCTTTTGGCGGGTATCTCCGAGTGGTGGAGAAGGAAGAAGGCCGGACCCTCCCGGGATCTCCCCGCCCAGCACCCTCTCCATTGTTTCCTTGACTGTAGACCAGAAACCACGCACTCCCGGGCAAGACCAAAAGATGTGTAGGAGATCACCCCTCTCCTGTCCACACGGCCAGCAGAGAGGTGACACCTCCGGGAACCATCTGTGAAGGGAGGTAGGTACTCTATACCACCCGGTTAGAATTTTATAGTTGCACTCTTTATATTTAGTACATCTCGCCGTTTCATGAGCCAGTTTAGCTATTTTAGTTCATTGTTTTGAGGTAAAGGGAGTGCCCAAGGTATCCCCCCACTTGGAGATGAAGGACGGCACCTCCTTGTTTTCCGGACTGATCAGTATCTTATAAGCGGAAGAGAGTACATGTCTTACGGGGCCCTCCTCTTCACATAGCCTCTCAAATGTGGTGAGCCCTCTATCTTCCCGGGACTCCCGCTGAAGAGTTGAGAAAAAGTGTCTCAGTTGCATGCCCTGCCAGGCACTCCATCTGGGCAAACCCCGTGTATCTGCCAGATTATCTAGTAACTCCCACGTTCCCTGACTCTGGAAGTGACAGACCCTACCCACCCCTCCCCTCAGCCATCTCTCCACCACCCTGCCCGAGACTCCCGGTGGGAATGCCGGGTTTCCCAGGACCGGGTACATCGGGGAGAAAGCCGGTGAAATGTCGCTATGTGACCTACATCTCTGAAAGATTTTAATGGTAGCCCCGATCATTGGGTGTTTCGCAATAGGCCCCATGTGCTGCTTAAACAACCAGGGTAGGAATTTTAACAGGAGGGGAGTGTTGCTCTGTTCAATCTGTACCCATTGTTTATCCTGCGAATGTCTGCACTAGTCTATTATCCGGCATAGGTGCGCGGCAGAGTGGTACAGACAAGGGTCTGGAAACCCTATCCCTCCATTCTCTCTTGATCTACTCAGAGTTCTTTTCCCAACCCTGGGTTCTTCCCCAGCCATATAAATCTACCAAATAAGGCGCCCACTCTCTGCAGGAAGGCGCCGGGGACCTCTACCGGGAGTGCCTGCATCAAATATAACAGACGCGGCAGTAAGTTAATTTTCAGTTTAATCTCTTTTTATTGAAATTTTCAAGAATAGGTAGACATAACAATATAAAAGAAGAAGGTACAGTAATATAGATAGAGTACCAGGTCAGGCCCCCAACCCCAGCCCCAGACGCAGCTGGGTCAACGCTAGTGCCCCCCTCCGCCAGTCATCCTCAATGCCAAGCACACGCACCGGTCATATACTGTGTTTGCATCTCGAACTCCCATTTGTGGGTCATCGCGCTACTAAGGTGAGGGTCACCCCTATGCTTGATCAAGTATGGTCACGGCCATCTGCTGGGGGTGCACGTTGAGATCAAGGGTAGCGGGACAGTCCAAATCAGACCGGGGGGGGGGGGGGGGCACCCATGACCCAAAAAGAAACAGCAGTAAGAAAGCGGTAAGAAGGTAGAATGGGCTGGGGGGGGGGGGGGGGTGGGAGAAAATGGGGACAATGGGGAAGGGAGAAGTAGTGTATGGGGAGGGGAAGGCAAAAGTATAGGCCAGAGAGCCCCGTAGTGGCATAAATGCTGGTTGGGTATCTCACGTATCGGGCCCCGCCCTGAAGGACACTCATCCGTGGCCATCATCCGCAAAGTTCTTTGCTGCGTCCGATTCTCTGAACCTGATCCAGTTCATCCAGGTTGTCCAATGCGAGTCCGTTTCCTCCCTATTCTCCGCTATCAGTTCCTCCATTCTCAGTATATGATCCATTTCAGCAAACCATTCTGCTATGCTTGGGGGAAGGCGTGATTTCCAGTGTCTAGGGATGATTGATCGAACAGCTGTGAGGAAATATTTGAGGATTTCTTTTTTCGTCTTGGTTATGGAACCCGGGATCAAAGAGAGCAGAGCGACCTCCGGAGTGTTCAATACCATCGAGCCCTCCACTTCCGTATGAATCTTGAGGACGGTGTCCCAGAGCTGGCCCCCACAAGTTTGTGTCAGCGCGAAGATCTTCCGAGTCTCCTCATCTGTGATGGTTATCCCCAGGTCTTTCTCCCACTTGGACATAAACTCCAGCTCCGAGGTGTGTCAGGACGCAACCAGTATACTATAGAATGTCGAAATCACGTGCTCCAATGGTTGCGTCAGCGTGAGGCATTCTTCCAAGGGCGTCAGTGGGAGGGATGCCCCGGTCAAGCGCCCCCCTGTAGCAAGAAATGCCTCCAGTTGCCAGTGGTGAAGCCAGGATAAATGACTACTCAGAGCTCGCTCTCTCAATTCTGCTAGGGATGGCAGCCTCCCTCCTACCAGAATGTCCCTCATCCTTACGTCCCCAGCTTCTCTCCATATCCTGGTGCGAACTCCGGGTTGTTGAATAGAGGCGTCAGGGGGGCCTGGCCTACTCGCCAGCTCCCCCTGTCGCTGCAGTCTGTCCCAGTTGGAAAGAAAATGCTGGACCAAATATGGAATCCTTTTCTATTAGCATCACATGCGGTGGACACCCATGGGAGGGAGCACGGGTTATACCCCAGGAGGTCCCGCTCCAACCGCACCCAGAGTTTGTCCTCTTTCCTATATTTCCAGTCTGCCATCCTCGTAATGACAGCAGCCGCATGGTAAAGTCTTATATCCGGTGCCCCCGTCCCGCCAGCCTTCTTGGGCCTAGCTAATATGTTAAATCTGATGCGCGGCTTCCGTGAGCCCCAAATAAACTTTGAGAATGCCGCTTGTATGGCCTTAAAAAAGCTTCGGGGAAGACTGATGGGTATTGTTTGGAAGAGGTATAGGAAACGGGGGAGGACGTCCATCTTTAGAATGTTAATCCTTCCGAACCACGAGTACCGACCTCTATCGTATTTTGCAAGGTCTTGAGTGACTTTATTCTTCAGTGCTCTGAAATTCAACTCGTAGAGGTTGTTTAGGTCCGATGGTATTAGGGTTCCCAGGTATTTTATTGCGGAGGGTTGCCATTTAAAAGGGAAGTTTCTCCGGAGCCTTTCCATTAAGGGCTGGGGCAAGGTAAGGTTCAATGCCTCCGATTTCGTGTAATTGACACGGAAATTGGACAACCGACCAAGCGTTCAAACTCTTTAAGGACTGATGGGAACGATATGTCCGGAGAGGTCAGATGGAGAAGTAGATCGTCCGCAAAAATTTATGTTTTGTACTGCCGTCCCCCACATTCAATTCCCTTGATGTCCGGGTTGTTTCTTAAGGCTATCGCCAAGTGTTCCATTGTTAGTATGTATAACAGGGGCGAGAGGGGGCAGCCCTGACGGGTACCGTTTGTAATTGTGAAAGGTTCTGACAATATACCGTTGACTCTCACGCGTGCCCATGGGTTCTGGTATAACGCCAAATCTTAGAGATAATAGTGGGGCCCATACCAATCTGGGAGAGGGTTGCCCTAAGAAAGCGCCAGCTTACCCTGTCGAACGCCTTCTCGGCGTCGCAGGATAAGACACAAGCCGGAGTACCAGTCCTGTGTACATTGGCAATGAGGTCCAGCAATTTATTGGTATTATCTCTGGCCTCGCGACCAGGGACGAATCCTACTTGGTCCTGGTGTAGTAATTGAGGAATCAGTGGTTTAATTCTGGTGGCTATTACTTTTGCATAGAGTTTCAGGTCAACATTTAGTAAAGAAATAGGCCTGTAGCTGCCGCATGCTGAGGGATCTTTTCCCGGCTTAGGGATCACCGTAACCGTGGCCTCCAAAGCCTGTCTCGGGAAAGGATTGTCCGTCCCTACATAGTTAAAGGTCCTCACCAGCCAGGGAGCGAGTTGCGGGGCCAAGGTCTTAAAGAATCGCGGAGTGACGCCGTCCGGTCCTGGGCTTTTCCCTGCAGGGGCTTCTTTGATCGCTTTCAGGACCTCAGGTTCTGTAAAGGGCACTTCCAAGTCTGTTGAAGATTCCTCAGAGATTGTTGGGAGTGGAGTTTCCCCTATGTAGTCGGTTATATTTGCCTCCAAGGCTGCCTCTGAGGCTTGTGAGGGATCTCGTTGGAGGTTATATAAGCTGCTATAGAAGCTCCTAAATACCTCCGGGATCTTGGCTGGATCCGTGATGATCTCTCCTTTCCCTGAGTTGATATTCGGGATGAATGTCGCTCCTGCTTTGTTGTGGAGAGACCTGGCCAGAAGTCTCCCGCACTTATTCGCTTGTTCATACATTGCGGCCTGTCTCCTGTTTTTGTATCTGAGATGTGCCTGGTCGTAGATCTTCAGCAATTTGTTTCTATTGAGCGAGAGCTCAGATAGCAGTGCCGGAGTGGGGTCCTGCTTGTGCCTTGTCTCCAGGTCGTTGATAGTTTGCAGTGTCTTAGCGACCAGTGCCGCCTTCTCGCGTTTCAGTCTGGAGCCCTCCTGAATGAACACTCCCCTGAGAATGCACTTAAGTGCTTCCCATTGTGTCGCCGGCGAGCAGTTGTCCCCTACGTGATCAGCTGTGAAATTAGTGATCGCCTCTTTAATTTTATTCAGGCACGTCGCATCCCTTAGGAGGTTATCATTCAGGCGCCAGCTCCAGCTTTTCGGCGCTGCGCTCGGCAAGTCAAATGTTACAAAGATCGGCGCGTGGTCCGACCATAAGAAGGGGCCAATGCGGGCTTCAGGATGCCACTGCAAGGCGTGGTGGCTTAAGAGGATATAGTCAATGCGACTATAAGAACCGTGTATGGGAGAAAAGAACGTATAGTCCTTAGTCTGCCCATGTTCCGGTCTCCATACATCTATCAGCTGCATGCCATGGAGCGCTTTTCTCAAGGACTGGAGCCTTCCCAGTGGTATTGAGGATTTACCGGATGAGGAATCCAAAGAGGGATCCAACGTGAGGTTAAAGTCTCCACCAAGAATTAAGATTCCCTCCGTAAACTCCTCCAACTTCCTAAGGTACTTCTGAAGGGCCCCAGTTTGGTCCTGGTTCGGCAAGTACAAGTTTGCCACCGTGTATCTCTTATTGTGGATTTCCATTTTAAGGAAAACGAACCTCCCCTCGGGGTCCGCCAGGTGGTCTATCTCCGTGAAGGGAAGGGATTTATGGACTGCTATGGACGCTCCTCGCGATTTGCTTTGTGGGTTGGTGCTGTGGTACCAGGATGTGAAGTATCTATGGTGCAAGTTTGGCACCTTGTCTCCCTGGAAGTGAGTTTCCTGGAGAAGGAGAATGCTCACCTTTTGTTTGTGCAGGTCATATAACACTTTAGAGCGCTTTTCAGGCACATTGAGTCCTTTGACATTCAGGGAGCAGACTGTCAGCTTAGCCATTTCTCGCGATAGGCGTCAGCCCCGTGACAAGTGTAGGTCAAGGCGGCGAGAGCAGAGGCCCACCAACAAATGGTCAGGGGGGGTTGAAGGCACAAAGTGGGGTGTAAGGTAGGGAGAGGTAGGATCTAGGAGCAGCAGGGGAAAACGTGGAGGGGTGGGAGGGTAGGGGAAGAGAGAGAAGGAAGAGCTAGAATGGGACAGAGGGGGGGAGGCGAATAGATGGGAGGGAATAAGTGGAGGGGACGGGGCAGGTGGACCCGTGTAACGGGGGGGTAGAAGGAGAGGGGGCTGGGTTAGCCAATCAGATGCACAGCACCTGTAAGGGAGGAGAGAGGGCAGGGATGGGACAGGGTCAGGGGAGCAAATATTCGGGTATGGGTTAGTTTGGAAGCGGGACACCGGGATCAGGTGTGCCTGCAAGAGGATCTAATACGAGGGGTTTCGCGGGGCAAAAAGCCACGGATACCCTCTCTTCCCTGGCTAGGTTAGCGCCAGGAGAAGTGGCGCAGAACCCAATCAGGGACACCTAAGTTGGGGAAGTGGAAGACGAGAACAGCATAGGCGTAGGAGATGCACACACTGATAAGCACTGTCACATCATACACGGACTAATAAAAGGAAACAAGAAATATCAAAAGGGAATAAAAAACTAGTGTCTCTTCAATTGAAGGCGCAAACAGCATTATAACATTATGACATTGTAGTATCTAGTGGGCGTGAGGTCTCGGGGCGGTGTCTGTGAATGATCACCCTGGGTAGGGGGGATCATCGTCCCCTCCTATGGGCGCCCAGGTCGTATATCGGAGGGGGGGGGGGGGGGGGGGTGCAGGGCGGAGCAGCCAGGCCCCGGCTCGATCCAGCGGCCCAAAGGACCCCAGCACCTCCGTGAAGGAGAGCGCTGAAAACGACACCATACCCCTCGACCCGGGCCCAGGAGGTACGAATCATCAGACATTGACACATTTAAAGCTCAATAATGGTTCCGTAATAAAAAAAAACATGCAACAGTTTAAACATTTCGGGTAACGGAATTTCAACACAACAAATCTGCGGGCGTCCCCTGCGACAACCGGGGAGCCCAGAGGAGGCCCCCACGGTGACCCCCGCCCCCGCATTGACGGGGAGGCACGCCCCCCACGCCACCCAGCCCCACCCCCACCCCACCTCAAGTGGGCATGTGAGCAGGCCCAGGCAGCCCGGGGGACGAGCCAACCCGCCGGGCCCCCCCCCCCCCCACGGGGCATCCCAGGGCGACCACCAGACCACAAACCAGGACAACTAAGCAATTTTAATTTACTACCGTGAGGGAGAGTGTGGCCAGAGTCAGGCCCCCCCCCCCCAGTTAATGACCCCAAGGCTCCCCCAGCCCCCCCCCCCCAGCCTCCCGTCTCCCCCACAGAGCCGCCCGGGTTTCAACATACCCCATTACCCACCCCCCGGGATTCCACACCCCCTCTGAGGCGTGACCCCCCGGGAGGGGGCGAGGCCACTCGTCCCCATCATGGGAAAAGGGCTTCCATCGACTGTCCCGGGTCAGCAAACTAGGTGTATATGTTGGCGGGGGGTCAGGGCGCCGGCCAAACCCCAGGGTCCACGAGGCAAAGAGAAAAAGAAAGAGGGGGCGGGAGGGGGGGGACCCACCGCCCACCCCCCATCCGACCTCAGACTCTATCACCTGGCGGGGGCTCCTGACGTCTCGGGCCCCCCCTAGCTCCTCCAGGCGGCATACGCGGTCCTCGACCTCTCGGCCCACCAGGCAAGAGTTCCAGAGTTGGTGCAAGCCAGTCCGGGATCCGGATCGGGTCAGCCTCTAAAAAGGCGAAGAGCTGTGGGAGCTGGTCGGTCGTCTTCAAAGCGAAGGATCTTCCATTTCTGCGGACTATGAGGTGAAACGGGAACCCCCAACGATAGGAGGCCCCCTGTCGCTGGATCACCTCTAGTAAGGGTCGCATTGCTCTCCTCACTTGAAGTGTCCTGGATGAGAGGTCCGGGAGGACCGCCACGGAAGAGTCCCCGAATCTGGTTAGGCCTTTCTCCCACGCTTTTCTCAGGATATCTTCCTTGGTCTTGTAGTGATGTATTCTGCAAATCACATCTCTGGGACGTTGTTCATTCGCCGGTCTGGGGCCCAGAGCACGATGAATTCTGTCGAGAGCGATGTCAGCCGCGGGGGGGGGGGGGGGGACCCCAGGATCGAATTGAAGATGGTTTTACCTGCGCGTTCCAGTTCTGGTTGAGTGACCTCCTCCGAGAGCCCCCGCAGCCTGACGTTGTTGCGTCTACTTCGGTTTTCGAGATCATCCAGACTCAGGTAGAGGTCGGAGGTATGTCTTCTCTCCTCTCTTTGCAATTGCTCCAGGGCTGCCACTCTCTGGGTCAGGGCGGACTGGTCCTGTTCAATGGAGTCAACTCTGTGAGAGACTTCTGATATGGAGTTTTGAAGTGTGCTGAGTTCCCTTCGGAGAGTATTCTCCATCTGTGCAATATATCCATCAAAATCTGAGAGAGAAGGGAGCACCCGCAAGGCTTCCGAGATGTTGGCTCTAACCACTTCCGCCAGGGCCGAAAGCAGGGACGGGGGTACCTGATGCGTGGCCGGGGGTATCCCGGCCGGGGAAGCCGCAGGCGAGACTGCCATAAGGTCGTTGCTACTTCTGGGTGGGGGGGGGGGGGGCCCAGGGGACCAGGCCCCACTTTCAGAAACGGATCCCGCACCCCAAGATCTCGCAGGGGACAGGTGGATCCCCGTGGGAGCGCTCCCCTCCCCCGCATCAGGGGCATCCCAAACTCCTCCCACAGGAGCGGACTCTGCCATAGCACATGGTAGTTGGGAGCTCGCATCTCTGCCCTCCGTCTCGCACTCCCGGAGTTCCCCAGAGCCACGTCGGGGGACTGAGCCCATATCCCCCCCTGTGCCATGGTCCGGTCGGATCTGAGGGCCAGTAGGGGGTCTCTGTCCACATGTCAGCCTGGCGTGGTTGGTGCAGGTGTAGGGGCAGTTTTCCACTGTGTGGAGGGGTCCTGGTCTCTGCCCCTGCAAGCTCCCATTGCGCTGCATCACAGTATGTGTGTGGGTCTCTCCGGGTTGTGTTCCCTGCCAGTCTCCACCTTCCTCCACCTCTCCTTCAAATTCAGCAGTCAGCCGAGGTGTCAGCATGAGGGCACACTCACCGCTCCTCCTGTCAGGGGAATCCGAGCCTCCGCTCCCTGCCGCCTCTACCTCTCCCTCCTCACGCGGCGTCATCACTGCTCTCCCCGGCCGCACCGTCACCTCCGCCGTCAGTCCCGCTCCAGCAAGCTCGGTAGCAGGCGCTCCCCGGGGACCCCGATCGCCCCCTCCTCCGTTGACAGCCCGGGCCGGTAAGGGAGACCCCGACCCGGCGCTGACCTCCTCCCGCGCCCCACGTGTCCTGGGTGCGCTCCTCTGCCGCGTCGCCGCCATTTTCCCAGCGCGGTTCTCAGCCCCAGCGTGGCCCGCCGCTCCAAAATACTGGGCTATGGTGGCCAGCTGCCGCCTCCTCGGTGTGCCCACGCGTGTCCTGCGCCTGGGCATTGAAGGTATGTGTACCGCAGAGCGCCCGTTCGTCCGTTTTTTTCCTCACCCTGTGCAGAGCTCCTGTTTTGTGCTCCCTACACCGCCATCGGCTAGCCACGCACTCCAGTAAGTTCATTTTTAAGGCGTTGCACCTCCCGAACCATGACAGCTTCTTGTGGGCCCAGGTCTCTGTGTCTTTGGTGAAGCTCCGCAACAACGGGGGGAAATTAAGCTGGAAGATCGTATCTAGTGACCTACCTATCTTTGTACTCAAATATGTGATGTGGTCACTCGCCCACTTAAAGGAGAAGGCGTTCTGGAGGGCAACCTCCCTACTTCTCTGTAGGTTAATATTCAAGGCCTCCGATTTCTGCAGATTGATTTTATAATTCGAGACTTCCTTGTATGCATCTAATTCTTGCATTAAGTTTGGGAGAGTGACCTCAGGACATGACACAAAGAAAATCAGATCGTCCGCATAAGCCCCCACTTTATAGTGACCCGAGGGCAGGGCCACACCCTGGATGTTGGGGTTAGCCCTTACCCTACAGAGAAAAGGTTCCAGGGTCAGGATAAAGATGAGCGGCGAGAGGGGGCAACCCTGCCTCGTCCCATTCCCAATACTGAAAGGCTCCGAGAGTAGACCATTGACTCTCACCACTGCTGAAGGGCACTGGTAGAGGCTAGTTATCCAGGATAACATTCCTGGCCCGAGACCCACATGTTGGGGTTAGCCCTTACCCTACAGAGAAAAGGTTCCAGGGTCAGGATAAAGATGAGCGGCGAGAGGGGGCAACCCTGCCTCGTCCCATTCCCAATACTGAAAGGCTCCGAGAGTAGACCATTGACTCTCACCACTGCTGAAGGGCACTGGTAGAGGCTAGTTATCCAGGATAACATTCCTGGCCCGAGACCCACATGTCTCAGGACCCCTTTCATGTAATCCCACTGGACCCTGTCGAAAGCCTTTTCAGCATCGGTAGCAAGGAGGATCGCAGGGAGCTCTCTTTTGTGAATCAGATCTATAAGGTTCAAAACCTTAATCGTGTTGTCCCTTGCCTCTCTATACGGCATAAACCCCACCTGATCCAGATCAATAACGTGATGTAGATGGGGGGACAGTCGTGTGGCCAATACTTTAGCGAAGAGCTTTATATCTGTGTTGAGCAGGGAGATAGGCCTGTAACTAGAGCTCTGTGTTGGGTCTTTACCATCTTTCGGTATGACTGAGATCTGGGTCCGAAGACTATCACATGGGAGCGACGCTCCTGCAGGAATAGAGTTTAGCGCCTTAAGGAGGCGCGGTGACAGGATCCCCGCGAAGGTTTTATAGTAGAGCAACGGAAGCCCGTCGGGCCCCGGAGTTTTCCCACTTGCGGAGTTCTTAATAGCCCCCGCCAGCTCCTCTGCAGATATAGGATCCTCCAGCTGTTCAATCAGTTCTCTCGGTAGTCTAGGGCAGTGGTCCCCAACCCTGTCCTCAAGGCCCACCAACAGGCCAGGTTTTGCAGATCTCCACAAAGATGCACAGGTGGAGTAATTAGTGCAGCGGCAGAGCAATAGAGCTGTCTATTTAGAGATCCAAAAAACATGACATGTTGGTGGGCCTTGAGGACAGGGTTGAGGACCACTGGTCTAGGGAGACCTGACTGGGCGACGTACTCATCTATTTTTGCTAGTTTGTCACCCCGTGAGTGGGCGGGAATGTTATATAGCACCTCGTAGTACTTTTTAAATACCTCCGCAATTTCCCTGTCCCTGTGAACTATCTTCCCCTTTTGGTCTGAAATTTTGGAGATATACGTTCTTGCCCTTTCCCCTCTCAGAGCCGAGGCCAGAAGTCTCCTACATTTATCACCAGACTCATAAAAGACCCTCCAGCTCTTGATGAGTTGGATTTTTATCCTGTCGCATTAGATCTTCCGAAGTCGGTCCCTAAGGGCGGAAAGTGCAGCTATATTCTAAGTATGTCACACACCCCGCTTCAATACATTCATTACATGTGGGTAATATGGTCTGTAGAGGGCGAACTGCAGAGATGATAGGAAAAAAACAAGCCCCTCCCAGCCCCATAAATACCTGGGACCTCCCACTCATTACCCAGTCTTCCATCTCTGCAGAGGCAAGCAAGTCAGAAGATGATGTCTCCTCCTTGCACAGGGGGATTTCAGGTAGCCGGGATAACTCCCGGCCCTCTATTGTTTTCTATTCCTGCCCAGATCCCTGTTTTATATTATCCTGCCTCCCAGCCTAGGCTGTTGGTCCGGGCGAGGGTAGAATGGCACCTTAGGTGCTTAGGAGCTAATGCTCCACCGTGAGACCCTATACTAGAGGGTAGGCGGTTACCGGGTTGGTGATCTCGGTTTGGGATGCCCTGTCCCTTTACCCTTCACTGGCCTTAAACCACTGGTTTTTATTCACCCTCTCCCAGGTGCCCTTAGAGAGGGGGAGGGGGGGGGATTTGGTCGCTGGATTTCTTTACTCTCGTGTGTGTGGTGTGTGTTTTCTTTATTGGTTATTTATTGCATGGCGCCGGCGGTACCTCGGCGCGGGCCTCTGGCGCGCTTATAGGGCTGACCGCAATGGCGGCGGTGAGCCCATGAGGGCTCCTTCTCCTCAGATGGGGGGGGCGGGGCCGGGCGCTCGCACGCGCCTACGGCCCCGCCCCCGTGCTGGAAGTGTCCCGTGGCTTGTGTATTGTTGGCGCCGGAGGTCCTCCAGCGCGCTTATTGGGCTGGCCGCAATGGCGGCGGCGAGCCCATGTGGGTTCCTTCTCCTCAGTTGGGGGGGGCGGGGGCGCTCGCGCGCGTCTACGGGCCGCACCCGTGCTGGAAGTGTCCCGTGGCCTTTTTTCCTGGTGGCGCCGAGGTCCTCCGGCGCGCTTACAGGGCTGGCCGCCGCGAGTGGCGGCGGCGAGCCCATGTGTTGCTCCGTGCTGGCAGTGTCACGGCCTGTTCCTGGCCGGGAGGGGCGGGGCCGGGCGCTCGTGCGTGCCTACGGCCCGCCCCCCGTGCTGGAAGTGTCACGTCCCGGCTTCTGGCCGGGGGGGGCGGGGCCGAGTGCGACGCGCGTATCACACCGGTCCGTCCTCCCTCCTCCCAGTTGTGGCTCATCTGGTAGTGATGTCTGGGCTGAGCCCTCCTCCCATTGCACTGTGCGCGTGTTCCTGCGGCTCCGTTGGTCGGGTGAGGGGCCTGCCGGCCGTCACTTTCTATTGCACTGGCTTCTTTCATTTGACTTGTGCTGTATGTGTGCTAGTGTCTGTGTTCCAGGTGGCCCATGTAGCGTATTGAAGGGGGGTTCTCCTAGTCCAGGTCCCTGCTTAAAAGGTTAGCTGGCCAAAAATCCTCCCACTCGGGACTTAAAGGGGCATCCCGGGTGGCATAATTGCGTAATTCCCGAACAATAAAAAGCGTTTTGCACACTTTTATTGTGTATACCATATTAGTACAAAAAATCACCGTATGGAGGCTTCCCCGGATTCTGTGCTTGTGCCCCTCTCGGGGCAATCCAGGCTGCTTTTTAGGGTGTGGGTTATCCCTCTTGGGGGATAATGTATTCTATGTGTACCCTGGGTGCAGCGGGCTATTACGCGGCAGACCGGATCTCAGGCATCTGGTTCTGCTCCGCAAGGCTCCTCCTCGTCTCCCCCTCGCTTGACAGATGTGGTCATTAGTGGGGAGTCGAGATCTGATGTGTGTGCCAGATTGACCATCCTTGAAGAATTGTTTTCCAGTGCCTTCGCCAAAGTGGCCACGGCAAGTAGAAAACATTTGTATGCGGTTGCACAAGCCTTTGATAGGGAGGACTTTTACTCCCTGTATTGGTCTGATTGCTCCCCCGCGTGTGGACGGGGAGCTGTATGAGGGGTCTGATGACTCCGACGATCAGCAGTTGTGGGCGCTGATGCCGAGCAGGGCCAGGGGGATTCCTCGGATACCCCCGGGGTCCTGGCTCAGGTGTTTTAGGTCAGAGCGTTTTTCTCCCCCTGAGGCGGCTCCTCCGCTGAAGGGGGAGTTCTTTGAAGAAACGATGGCCCGCTTGGAATTTACTTATCAAATGTTTTTTTGATGGTATCATTCACAAGAATGGGAGAGGCCGACGCGGCTGCCGGGTGTCCCACCGGGTTGGGACAAGAAATTATTTCTAAGGAATGGGAGAGGCCTGCTCGGTTCCCAGGCTTCCTTCAGACTTGGGATAAAAGATATCCTTTCCCTTTGGATACGCTTAAGCGCTGGGCGTCCCCTTCCGCGGTGGATGTACCAATTCTGGGGTTATCCAACTCAGCTGTTTTCAAATACCTCTGATTGCTCCTCCCTTATTGTTGGCGAGGGTAATCACATTGACCAGATGGCGTGTCATGGTTTTTGGGCAGCCATACGGCCTGTTTGTGCCTCATCGCTTTTGGTGGTGGCTACCAGGTCGGTGGTCAGGGTCTTGTTGTCTTCTTCCGGTTTGGATCCGGACAGTGACAAATTTCTTGGACTTAAACGATGTGTGTTGTTTTTGTCCTTCATGTTAGCCGCTTTGGATTATTCCTTGGGGATTTATTTGCCTTCCCTTCTTCAGGAGGTGATTCCTGGAATAGGGGCAGAGGACGTGCCCGTTCAGGATACAGTTGGGGCTTAAAACCCGCGGCCAAGCCTGCTCAGCAATGAGGGGGCGCCCTCACCCGTGCGAGTGGAGGGAAGGCTGCGACATTTCTCTCTGAGCCGGATGCGAGAAGTTTCGGACAAATGGATCCGGGAAGTGTGTCTTCCGGCTACTAGCTGGAGTTCGAGTCCCGCCCCCCTCCGCTTTTCCTCAGGTCTCGGGTTCCCCCCGGACGCACTGGCCGCACAGGGGCTCCGGGTGGCGGTTTTAAGTCTTCTAGAAATGGCGGTCATTTCTCCAGTGCCCCCATCAGACCGGGGTCAGGGGTTTTACTCAAACCTGTTCACGGTCCCCAAAAAGAATGGTTCTATCCGGCCCATCCTGGATCTGAAGATTCTCAACAGGTTTGTCTGACTGCGTAGATTTCGCATGGAAATGATGCGGTCAGCTATCCACTCTCTTCGTCAGGGGGACTTCGTGACGTCCATAGACATCTAGGACGCTTACCTCCATGTTCCGATTTTTCCCGCGCACCAGAGTTTTCTCAGGTTCGTGGTGGAGGATCGGTTCTTTCAGTTTGCAGTTCTTCCTTTTGGTCTCACCACAGCTCCAAGGGTTTTCACCTAGGCGCTCGCTGGGGTGATGGCTTTCCTCAGAGCGCAGGGTATTCGCATAGTGTCATATCGTCTTTCAGCCAAGCAAAATTGGACACCAGGACGGTAATATCCACTCTGGAGAGGTTCGGCTGGGTGATCTCTACCCCAGGTCCTTCCTTTACCCGTCCAGGAAGGTATCCTTTCTGGGAATGTCTCTGGATTCAGATCAGCCTAGAGTGTTCCTTCCTCAATCCAAGATTCTTTTGTTTCAGGAGTTGATTCGGTTGCTCCTGTCCATCCCTCAGCCGACCTTCCGGCTAGGGATGAGACTGGTGGGGCTGCTGGTAGCCTCCTTCGAGGCAGTCCCTTCTGCTCAGTTTCACACAAGGACGCTACAGCTCCATCTTTTGGCTGTCTGGGACAGGTCTCCTCTGTCGTTGGTTTAATCCTTTCTGATGTCTCCCTGGGTTCGCCGCTCACTTCGGTGGTGTCCGAACTCAGCCAATCCGTTGCAGGGCAGATCCTTTCAGACCCCTCTTTGGGAGGTGGTCACCACGGATGCCAGCCTTTCAGGTTGGGGGGGCTTCTGGAAGGATCTGCAATTTCGGGGTTTGTGGGGTCCCCTGGAAGTCCACGAGCCTATCAATGTTCTGGCTTGAGAACCATCAGGATGTTTCCTTTTCGTTTGACTCATCGCCTGCAGGGCCTGCCGGTTCAGGTCCGGTCGGACAATCGGACGGCTATTGCCTACATCAATCACCAGGAGGGACTCGCAGCAGGGGTGCCCTCAGGGAAGTGTCTCTGATCCTGGACTGGGCGGAGAGCCACGTCCCGTGCATCTCGGCGGTTTACATTCCGGGTGTGGAGAACACGGAGGCGGACTCTCTGGGCAGGTCCTCATCTCGCCAGGGGAATGGTCTCTCAGTCCCAAGGTGTTTCGCTCGATTTGTCTCAGGTGGGGGTCACCGGTGGTGGCCTCTTTGCCTCCCGTCTCAATCATATACTTTCGGCATTTGTGTCTCTGGCGATGGAACCACTGGATCTCGCAATGGACGTCATGTCTCTGAACTGGAGGGATCTGGGGTTTCTGTACCTGTTCCCTCCGTTTCCCAGGGTAGCCAGAGTAGCGCGCAAGCTGGCTCTGGAAGGGGCGTCATCAATTCTGGTGGCCCCAGGGTGGCCAAGACAGGTTTGGTTCGCAGACGTGGTAAGGTTAGCAGAAGATCAGTTCGTTCTGCCCCTGCTGTCGGATCTGCTCTCACAGGGTCATCTACGTTGCTCCAATTTACCAGCGCCGGCTTTGACGGCGTGGCTGCTGAAACCTCCATTTTGATGGAGGAAGGTCTTTGCACAGTAGGTGGTCTTTTTGGTAGCCATCACTTCAGTTCGGCGCGTTTCTGAGTTGGCGACCCTGTCTATTCAAGCTCTGTAGTTTGAAAGACATCAGGACAAGGTGGTTCCTGCTTTTCACCCAAATCAGGATATTGTTCTGCCCTCTCTATGTCCTAATCCCAGCAACGACAAGGAGAGGGCCCTGCATTCATTGGATGCGGTTCGTGTTGTGAAGTACTATTTGGTGGTAACGTCTTCCTTTCGCAAGACTGATGACTTCTTTGTGGTGCCCTCCGGGCCCAAGAAGGGTTTGGCGCCCGCCAAATCTCCCATCAGTAGGTGGATTCCGCAGGCCGTTGTTGGGGCCTATTCTGCTAAGGGGAGGAATCCCCCTTTTCGTGTTACTGCTCATTCTACTCGTGTGATTGGGGCTTCCTGGGCTTTTCAGCACCAGGCTTCTGTTGAGCAAGTTTGTAAGGCTGCTACTTGGCCTTCTGTTCACACTTTTTTCCAAGCTTTACAAGGTTGACGTTCGGGCCTCATGCTGTTTTTGGGCCGCAAAGTTCTGCATTGGTTTAAGTTGTGCGTTATGCCTTGTTTTGGATCCCCACCCTTTTTGGACACTGCTATTGGATGTCCCACATGTAATGAATGTATTGAAGCGGGGTGTGTGACATACTTAGAATAATACCATTTTGTGAATACTCACCTTGTAAAATGGGTATTATAAGTATGTCACACACCCCGCTTCACCCCTCCCTTTTGTATTCTGGATCCTTCATATTCTGAACTTTGCGTTGTTATGACTTATATTTGGCTCTTCCTGGTCCCTTTTCTTACTGCTTTCTTGATACTGGGTAATGAGTGGGAGGTCCCAGGTATTTATGGGGCTGGGAGGGGCTTGTTTTTTTCCTATCATCTCTGCAGTTCGCCCTCTACAGACCATATTACCCACATGTAATGAATGTATTGAAGCGGGGTGTGTGACATACTTATAATACCCATTTTACAAGGTGAGTATTCACAAAATGGTATTTTGCGCTCCTGCCAGTGACTGCTTGTGCACCGCTTCCAATTTTTTAATTTCCTCCAGCAGATCAGCAATCTGTTTACCCCTCTCTCTCTTCACCCTAGCTCCCCTCTGGATCAGTGCCCCCCGAATAACGCATTTATGGGCTTCCCACAGGACTAGAGCACCTATGTCCGGATATTCATTCTCCTGGAAGTAGTTTTGCAGAACCTGCTTCATCTCTTCCCTGATCTGGGGATCCTGAATTAGGGATTTGTTTAGTGTCCACGACCATGCACGTGGTACCCGTTCCTGTGGGGCCAGCTGGATGCTAACTGGGGCATGGTCGGGGATAGTGATACTGCCTATCGAGGCAGAGGAGACGCGGGGGAGAGAGTGGTGCTGAACCAGAAACAAATCGATCCTGGAGTACATATTGTGCGGGAGGGAATAGAACGTATAGTCCCTGGAGTCAGGATTTAGAATCCGCCAGGGGTCCACCAACTGGTGGGTATGTAATAGTTTCCTAACCCTTTTCAATTTAGCATAGGACATGTAGGAATGTCCCTTGGAGGTGTCTATTAAGGGCTCCAGAGAGAAATTAAAATCACCTCCAATGATCAACCTGCCCTCCGCAAAGTCGGTGAGCCTCCCCAGAACTCCCTCCAAGAATGTGATCTGGCCCGTGTTTGGGAGGTAGAGGTTCACCAAGGTAAAGAGCTCTGATTGGATCCTCCCCTTAACAAACAACCATCTCCCCTCTCCACCACCCAGAGAACCCACCTCCTCCCAGGGCACAGGCCGAGAGATTAGTATGCTCACCCCCCACGATCGTGAGTCTGGTGAGAGGCTATGGTAGGACACCGGAAATACCTTATTACGGAAGGTCGGCGGATTAGACGACTTGAAGTGCGTCTCCTGTAGAAAAGCCACACCTGCTTTTGACGCTCTAAGGTTGTTCAGTACCATGGTCCTCTTCTCCATTAAAAGAAATCAGATTAGTCTCACCCATAGCAACACTCGGTAAGGAGCTCAAGTATAGCGCCAAGAGTAGAGGGGCAGGTCAAACGTGTTAAGGATGGGGAGAAAGCGCAAGCACACACCTGTCTTCAGTATCAGCTAGGGCCTCACCGCTCTCGGATCTCTATGTCAAGGGAGATTAAGCAGGGACAGGGAAGATCAAAAGAGGAGAAGAGAGAAGAGAAGCAAAGAAAAGGAAACAAAGCAAAGGAACTAAAGAGAGTATACAAACACCTCTGGTAGAGCCCTCAGACAAGTCCCCAACTGACAGTCGGATTCCACCAAAAGCCCCACCAGAGGAGAGCTAAAGTGCGGTTTACGCCAAGTCTTAGTTCCACCCAAGAGGGTGAAGATTGACACCGGCCTAACTGGGGGAACTATGTCTAGCACCGGATTCAGAGGCGGCACCTCCTCAGTCCCCAGGGCAACATTCATCATTTGAGCAACAACGAGAAATCAGAAAACTTCAACTGCAGGAAAGAAGAAACAACAAACAATACAGCTGAACACGGCTTAACAAGTTAACGGCAGAGGGAACCAAGTCTCTCTCTCAGAGCCGAGCGGTTCCGGCCAGGCCCCCCCCCCCCCCCCCCCGAGCGCCAGCAGGGAAGCAACCAGGCCCACAATTGAGGAGGCACAAAAGTGCAGTAAGGTACCCCCTTTCGGACCTAGCTTGGATAACCGCTAGCCCGCTGCCCCCCACCAGCACTCAGAGGGAGCCCAACGCCAGACCCCCAAGCATTCCTGCTCCATCGTCAACAGTTGAAACAGACTTACTACTCTAGAGACCGGTAGAACCAGAGTTTTCAGGGTCACATCTCTCTGTCCATTGGACCGGGGTGCCTCTCCAAACGTCGTCCCTCACGTCTCCCGCCTCTCATCTTGGGCCTTCTCGTGCGGGGACGTCTCTGGGGTAAACCGCCTCGACCCAGCGGAGGCAGCTCCATCGACAGCGAGAGCCAGTTGGGGACCGGGACGGGGCCACAGTCCAAAAAAGCAGAGAGACCTTCAAGATCTTGATAGGTTCTGAGCATGTAGGTGCCTCTCTCCTTAACCACAATTAGGTGGAACAGATAGCCCCAGCGGTATGTCGCTCCTTTGCTTCTGATCAGCTCCAGGACAGGTTTCAATGACTTCCTCATTTGCAGTGTGCGTCTAGAGAGGTCTGGTAAGATAGTGATCCTTGCCCCGTCCAAGTTCAACGGGCCATGTTGCCAAGCCTTGCACGCTATTTCCTCTTTAACGTTGTAGAAATTAACCCTGCACACTATGTCTCTCGGATACACTGGATCAGGCTTGCGTGGGCCCAGGGCTCTGTGCGCCCTGACGATTTCAATTGGGGTGTCCACATTTTTTTCTAAGAGCGTGTTAAAGATTGTGGTTATGATACGTCTCACGTCTTCCCCTGCAGTAGCTTCCGGGATGCCCCGCAGTCGAAGATTGTTCCTTCTGTGCCTGTTCTCAAGGTCATCATGCTGCAGCTGGAGTTGTAGGATTTGCCGGCTCTGCTCCTCCACTCGCGCTGTCAGGACCGCAATCACCGCTTCGCTGGACGTCTGATTGGAGGTGATCCTGGAGTCAAGCGTTTGGATTTGTTCCCGCACTTCCGCGATCTCTTTTTTATAAGCTGATTCATAACGGGCGATTAGCACCTCAAAGTCCGCTCTGGATGGGATGGCTTTCAAGAATGACAGGGTTTCCATATGTATACTTTCGGCTCCCAGGCCTAGCCCAGGTTCAGCTCTTTCCCAGCGGGTCGGCAGTGGGGTAGAAGAGTCCTCCGGGGGCGGCAGGGTAATTGAGGTGGTCTGAAGGAGGGACCCCCGAGGGGGCGAGACAACTGGTTGCCAGGTTCCTGCTAGGGGGGGCTGCTCTGCAAGTCTCTCATCATCTTTCTGCGGTAGCCATAGTGAGCGGCCAGAATGTGAGGTATGTAGCGCACTAGACAGCCACGTCGATTCATTAGGTGGAATCTGCAACGTGCTTAGTTCCAGAAGGTCAGATTCTCCCTCGTCTGCCTGTTGACCAGGTGGGCGGGGGGGGGGGGGGAGACGCAGCTCATCGCCTCTTGGAGTCCAGTTGCGGGGCCCCGCTCTCGGGGCGTAGGCATAGCGTGACATCCTGGATGCGGTGTTACAATGTGGGTCACAGATTTCCGGGCTGTCCCCTTCCACTCCTGCCCAGGGGGCCATCTCATCTTCCACTAATTAGGCCATCTTTCGGTCCCCCCTCCTCATTAGGGCCCTTCCTTTGAGTTCCAGGGCTCTGTGCAGGCGTGCTGTCCAGCCCCTTATCCTTAGGGCCCCCTGTGTCAAGATGCGCCATCTTGTGTCTCTGGCCCCGGGGGCTGCAGTTATGCCCCCGCAGCGGTTCATCGCCGCTCCCTTCGGTGTCTGCACTCGCAGAGGGGCCGTGACACTGGGCTCCCCCACTTTCTCCGCGGCCACAGGAGAATGTCCCCCCTGCTCGCTGACTAGGGGGAGGTACCTTGGACGCTCCGCGGCCGGGTGCCATTTTGCCGCTCTCCTCCGCCGCCTTCTCTGGCTGCCTCCTCACCTCGCGGACGGTCTCCTCCGCATCGGATGCCGCCGGCCGGCCCGCCTCCGCTCTCCGCCCTTCTTCTCCCTCTGCTTCCCGTGTCTCTGGCCTCTGGCAGGACGGACGCCATCTTCCTCCGTGAGTGGCCCTGGGGGCCTCATTACATGCATATATTTATATAGATATATTTCTTATGTTATGCTTATCAGTATGTCTGCATGTGTGTGCTTGGGCATGATTGAGGTGCTGAATAGCCCTGTATTCTGTCTTCCAGGTGGACCCTTGTCCGATCCTAAAGGGTCCTCCCGGACCCTAGGGTCCCTGGTTTAATTTTAGAACTTCCCATAAATCCTCCCACTCGGGACACAGAAGGGGCATCCCGTGTCGCTTATATGCGTAATTCCCTTGGGTATTGTGACTACCAATAAAATCACCATATGGAGGCTTCCCAGGATACCGGGCTCGGGCTCCCCTCGGGGCAACCCCCGGCAGTGTTTGGGGTGTGGGGCATCCCTTACAGGGGATGATGTTTTCCTTTGCATACCATGTGCGCAGCAGACTATTACGCGGCAGTCCGGCTCCCATGCGTCTGGTTCTGCGCCGCAGGTCCCTTCTCCTACCCCTCCCCGCCTGACCCGTACCCCGTGTGATGTTGTCACGAGTGGGGAGTAGCAATCTGAGGTGTGTGCCAGATTGTCCAATTTGGAAAAATTATTTTCTAGCGCTGTGGCCAGAAAGGTCCCAGCTAAGAGAAAGCACTTGTCCCCAGCCACGCAGGCTTCTGATTTTGAGGAGTTTGATTCACTGGACTGGTCTGATTACCCCCCGCTAGAGGAAGGGGAGCTTTTTGAGGAGTCGGATGGTTCTGACGATCAGCAGTTTGTTGGCCCTGATGCCGAGCGGGGTCAGGGGGATTCTTTGGATACCCCTAAGGTCCTGGCTCATATGTTTGAGGTTCTGGCTATCTCTCCTCCTGAAGTGACTCTTCCGCTGAAGGAGGCTAAGCCACGCTTAGAATTCCCTAATCAAAGGCATTTCGACAGCATTATTCTTAAGGAATGGGAGAGGCCTACTCGGCTTCCGGATGTCCCTCTGCGTTGGGAAACGAAATATCCCTTTCTGGTGGTTGCGGTGAAGCGCTGGTCGTCCCCTCCCGAGGTGGACGCCCCTGTTTTGGGGTTGTCTAGCACCTCGGTCTTGCATTCTCCTGACTGTTCTACTCTCAAGGACGGTGAGGACAAACGCATTGACCAGATGGCTTGTCACGGTTTTGCCAGTGTCGGGTCGGCCTTGCGGCCTGTTTTTGCTTCAGCGCTTTTAATAGTGGCTTCTAGGTCGGTTGTCAGGGACCTGTTGTCTACCTCCAGGCTGGACCCGGCCAGTGGTGAGTTTACCGCCCTTAAGCGGTGTGATTTGTTTTTGTCATTTGTGCTATGCGCCCTGGATGACACCTTGGTGATGTGTAGTAGAACTTCGGCCTTGCTGGTGGCAATTCGGCGGTCGGTTTGGCTGCGCCAGTGGGCGGCTGATTTTGTGTCCAAAAAGTCTCTCACGGCTCTTCCCTTTCTGGGCTTGTGGCTCTTTGGAGAAAAATTGGATTCGGTCGCAAAAGGAGGTAGGTTACCTCAGCGAAAGAAGCAGCGTCGTCCCTTTCGGTGGGTGGCTTCATTTACCCCTTCCTTTCGTGGGGCCAGAGCTGGACGGGGATCGGCTATCTTCCCCTCCAGAGGTGATTCCTGGCACAGGGGAAGAGGACGTGCCCGTCCAGGTCACAGCTGGGGCTCCAAGCCCAAAGCCACTGCTAAGCTGGCTCAGCAATGAGGGGGCGCCCTCACCCTCGCGGGTGGGGGGACGGCTGCGACACTTCTCTCAGGTCTGGGACCAGGAGGTCTCGGACAGATGGTTTCAGGAAGTGGTGTCTTCCGTTTATAAACTGGAGTTCAAGATCCGACCTCCTCCCAGATTCTTCAGGTCTCGCGTGCCCTTGGATCCTCTGGCTGCGCAGGGGCTCCGGGCGGCAGTAAAAGATCTCCTGGACATGGCTGTCATCTACCCCGTGCCTCCCTCGGACCGGGGCCTGGGATACTATTCCAATCTGTTTACGGTGCCCAAGAAGGATGGCTCCGTCCATCCCATCCTGGATCTGAAGTTTCTCAACAGGTTTATCCGTCCCAGGAAGTTCCGCATGGAAACTCTGCGCTCTGCCATAAATTCACTTCGGCAGGAGGACTTCATGACGTCCATAGACATCAAGGATGCTTATCTGCATGTTCCAATCTTCCCGGCGCATCAGAGATTTCTCAGGTTCGTAGTGGAAGATCGCCATTTTCAGTTTGTGGCCCTTCCGTTTGGCCTTACCTCGGCTCCAAGGGTTTTGACCAAGGTGCTAGCGGGGGTGATGGCCCTCCTCAGAGCCCATGGAATCCGCATTGTGCCTTATCTGGGGGATCTTCTTATTATGGCATCCTCTCTCAGCCAGGCGGAGCTAGATACCAGGACTGTGGTAGCCACCCTGGAGAGATTCGGCTGGGTGATCAACTATCCCAAGTCCTGCCTCTCTCTGTCCAGGGTGGTGGCGTTCCTGGGAATGTCTCTGGATACATCTCAGTCCAGGGTATTCCTCCCCCGGCCCAAGGTTCTTTTGATTCAGGAATTGACTCAGCTTCTATCCATCCCTCGCCCGTCCATCCGGCTGGGGATGCGACTGGTGGGATTGATGGTGGTTCCCTTTGCCCAGTTTCACACAAGGATGCTCCAGCTCCATCTCTTGGCGGCCTGGGACGGGTCCCCGCTGTCATTGGATCAGTCTTTTCTGATGTCCCCCCGGGTTCGGCATTCCCTTTGGTGGTGGCTGGAACCGAGCAATCTGATGAGGGGCAGATCCTTTCTGACCCCTCGTTGGGAGACGGTCACCACGGATGCCAGCCTGTCAGGTTGGGGGGGATTTTGGAAGGATCTTCAGTTTCAGGGACTGTAGGGGGGTCTCAGGAGGTTCACGATCCCATCAATGTTCTGGAGCTGAGAGCCATCAGGTTGGTTCTGGCTCACTTGACTCATCAGTTACAGGACTTACCGGTCCAAGTTCGGTCGGACAATTGGATGGCGGTCACCTACATCAATCATCAAGGAGGGACTCGCAGCAGGCGTGCCCTCAGGGAAGTGTCTTTGATCCTGGCTTGGGCAGAGAGCAATGTCCCATGCATCTCGGCGGCGTACATTCCGGGAGTGGAGAACACGGAGGCGGACTTCCTGAGCAGGTGCTCATCTCGCCGGGGGGAATGGTCGCTCAGCCCCAAGGTGTTTCGGTCGCTTTGTCACCGGTGGGGGACTCCGGAGGTGGACCTCTTTGCCTCTCGTCACAATCACAAGCTCCCGGCGTTTGTGTCTCTTTCGCGGGATCCGCTGGCTCTGGCAGCGGATGCCATGTTTCTGAACTGAAGGGATCTGGGGTTTCTGTACCTGTTCCCTCCGTTTCCCATGGTGGGCAAAGTGGTGCGCAAGCTGGCCCTAGAGGGCGCGTCAGCAATCCTTGTGGCTCCATGATGGCCAAGACAGGTTTGGTTCGCAGACGTGGTAAGGTTGGCAGCGGATCAGTTAGTTCTGCCCCTTCTACCGGATCTGCTCACTCAGGGTCCACTGTTCTACCCCAATTTACCAACGCTGGCTTTGATGGCGTTGTTGCTGAAACCTCCATCTTGAAGGAGGAAGGTCTTTCTGATGCTGTCATTCAGACTCTGGTTAGGGCTAGAAAGAAGTCTTCCTCTGCCATCTACTATAGGATTTGGAGGTCTTATATTGATTGGTGTGAGGTCCGGGCCTTGCCTTGCAGGGTGTTTTCTATCCCTAGGGTTTTGGAATTTCTGCAACATGGTCTGGACCTGGGGTTGCAGCTTAGTACGCTGAAAGGGCATCTTTCTGCCCTGACGGTTTTCTTACTTTGAGAGGCATCAGGACAAGGTTGTTTTCCGCTTCAAGCCAGATTTCCTTCCTAAGGTGGTTTCTGCCTTCCATCTTAATCAGGACATTGTTCTTCCCTCCTTGTGTCCTAAGCCCAGCAATGACAAGGAGAGGGTTTTGCATTCTCTGGATGTGGTTCGCTGTGTGAAGTACTATTTGGTGGCTACTTCTTCTTTTCGTAGGACTGACACCCTTTTTGTGGTGCCCTCTGGGCCTAGGAAAGGTTTGGCTCCCGCCAAGTCTTCCATTAGTAAATGGATTCGCCAGGTCATTGTTGGGGCCTATTCTGCCAAGGGGAAGGTTCCCCCTTTTCGGGTTACTGCTCATTCTACTCGTGCCGTTGGAGCGTCCTGGGCCTTCCAGCATCAGGCCTCTGTTGAGCAAGTTTGTAAGGCTGCTACTTGGTCTTCTGTTCACACTTTTTCCAAGTTTTACAAGGTTGATGTGCTGGCCTCAGCGGATGCTGTTTTTGGCCGCAAAGTTCTGCAAGCTGCAGTGGTTTAAGTTTGTGCATTGTTGCCTTGTTTTGGATCCCCGACCTTTATGGACACTGCTATTGGATGTCCCAAGTGTAATGACTATCTGAAGCGGGGTGTGTGACATACTTAGAATAATACCATTTTGTGAATACTCACCTGTAAAATGGGTATTATAAGTATGTCGCACACCCCGCTTCACCCCGCCATTTGGTATCTTGGATCCTTTATATGGTGAACCTTTCTTACTTTTACTGGTTATTTTGGCTCTTCATGGTCCCTTTGTTTCCTTACTGCTGTCTTAATACTGGGGAATGAGTGGGAGGTACCAGGTATTTATGGACCGGGAGGGGCTCCCTTTTTTTCATGACATCTCTGCAAACTCGCCCTCTAGAGGTCGGTATAACCAAGTGTAATGACTATCTGAAGCGGGGTGTGTGACATACTTATAATACCCATTTTACAGGTTAATATTCACAAAATGGTATTTTTCTGCCTCCGTGCTGGGAGATTGTCACCTCGGACGCCAGTCTGTCCGGCTGGGGGGGGGGGGGGGGGGTTATGGCAATCGCTGAAGTTTCAGGGTCAGTGGGGCCCTCAGGAGGCTCATACCCCTATCAATCTCCTGGAGCTGAGAGCGATCAGGTTGGTTCTCTTCCAGTTGACTCCCCACCTACGGGGTCGTGCAGTCCAGTTCCGCTCGGACAATCAGACGGCGGTTGCCTACATCTATCATCAGGGCGGGACTCGGAGCAAACGAGCCCTCAAGGAGGTGTCCCTGATCTTGTCTTGGGGGGAGGAGAATGTTCCATGCATCTCGGCGGTTTACATTCCAGGGGTGGAGAACCGGCTACCACTACCACACATAGATCACCATACAGGTATGCTCGTTTGTATGTTCCCCCACATGTAAAGCATTATTTAATTAGGCAAATAGGGCTGCCAATTATTGTCTGCTTATCTGTATATATAGTGGAGACTTCACTCCCATAAAAATTGTCATGATTAAGGGCATGAAGCCCGAAACGCGTCGACGCTTTTCATAATCTCAATGCCTGTTGTATCGTTTTGGATGGATGATTTTAATTGAACTTCAAATAAAACTTGGATGATTTTATTTACAAACCGGATGTCGGCTGGCCTCATGGTTATATGGTGTGGATTACACAAGAGGTGAGCGCTCGTGGCCGTGCAGCTTCCTTCGGTTTGATTCAGATCAACAATTCAGAGCTGGCAACTTTTTGTTTATAGGTGGAGAACCAGGAGGCAGACTCCCTGAGCAGGAAGACGTCTCGCCTGGGGGAATGGTCCCTCAGCAACAAGATCTTTCACGCCCTGTGTCGCCGCTGGGGTCAGCCAGACGTGGACCTGTTTGCGTCCCATCACAATTACGAGCTCCCAAGATTCGTCTCTGTGAAGAGATCCTCTGGCCTTCGCCACTGACACTCTAGCAATTCCCTGGACGGAGTTCAGGCTCCTTTATGCCTTTCCCCTCTTCTGGGTCGTGTGCTGCGCAATATAGCCCAGGAAGGGGTGCCGACCATCCTGGTGGCCCCCCGCTGGCCGCGAAGAGTTTGGTTCGTGGACATCGTCCAGATGGCGGTGGATCACTTCGTCATGCCCGACCATCCAGGGCTCCTCAAACGCTGGTTTGACGGCTTGGCTGTTGAAACCTCCATCCTGATGGATAAGGGGCTTCCGGCCTCAGTCGTCAGTACCATGGTTCAGGCTCGGAAGAAATCCTCTTCTATGATTTATTACAGGGTCTGGCATGCTTACATTGCCTGGTGTGAGTCTAAGTCTTTTCCTTGGAGTCGGGGTTACAACTAAGTACCCTCAAGGGACAGGTTTCGGCCTTGGCAATTTTTTTCCAAAGATTCTTCGCCAATCATAGGCTTATCAAGACTTTTTTCCAAGGGGTTACTCATGTGCGTCCGCCGCGTAAGCCTTTGCTACGGTGTGGAATTTGAACTTGGTGCTTTCTGCTCTCCAGGGTCCTCCTTTTGACCCCTTGTGTGATGCGGCATTGTCCATTCTGACTCTGAAGGTGGTATTTTTGGTAGCTATCACCTCCGCGCGTCGCGTCTCTGAGCTGGCGACGCTTTCTATGAAACCTTATTTTGAGCGACATCAGGATAAGGTGGTGTTCCGTCTCTTGCCTAAGGTTGTCTCTTCCTTTCATCTCAATGAGGACATTGTCTTGCCTTCCTTGTGTCCTGCCCCTTCTAATTCTAAGGAACAGACTCTTCATTCTCTGGATGTGGTCAGGGCGCTTAAGTACTATTTGGTTGCCACGGAGTCTTTTCGGAAGTCCGACTCTCCGTTTGTTCTCCCTGCCGGACCTAGGAAGGGCTTGCCTCCGGCCAAATCCACTATTAGCAAGTGGACCAGACAGGCGGTGGTGCGAGCGTATTCTGCCAAGGGGAAGGAACCCCCTTTCCGTGTTACAGCTCACTCCACTAGAGCTATTGGTGCCTCTTGGGCTTTTCAACACCAGGATTCAGTTGAAAAGGTTTGTAAGGCCGCTATTTGGTCTTCAGTTCATACCTTTTCTAAGTTTTACAAGGTTGATGTTCGGGCCTCAGCTGATGCTGTTTTTTGGTCGCCAAGTGCTTCAGGCGGTAGTTACTTGAACTACCTGCTGTTGCTCACTGGGGATCCCACCCTTCTTCTTGGACACTGCTTTTGGATGTCCCAAATGTGAAGAATTGAGATGAAGCAACCTGTGCTGGATACCAAGAATAGTACAATTCTGTGATTACTTACCTGTAGAATTGTTTTTATGGGTATCCAGCACCGGTTGCTTCATCCCACCCTTGTTTTTTTGTTATCCTCTTTTGCCTTGTTATGGTGATTTTCTTTAGAGAGTTCTTTAGAGAGTTATTTAGTGGGGCTGTGTTTTTCATCAACATGGTCTTTGCCTCTCGGCTTCTTGCATTACTGCTTTTCAACACTGGGTATTATGGGTATTTTCCTGCCTTTTATTGGCCGGGAGGAGCCACAAGTCTTCATGCAGTCGACTGCGCCACCTTGTGGCGGATTACCCAAATGTGATCCATGCTGGATACCCATAAAAACAATTCTATAGGTGAGTATTTACAGAATTGTATTTTTTCCGTTGTCTAGACCAGGTAGTGTCATCATGGCATGCTGGTTGTCAGGGGCAGCATCTTTCATTCACCAGCACTTTGCAATCCCCGATCAAGACAGCTGACTTTTCTCCTTTCTGCTGCTAACTTCTTTCCCCAAAATGAATGAAGCGATTTATGCCATGTATTCAGCAGCGGCCACATCCCTGTTTTCCCTGCAGTATGCATCACACTTTTGCACCCAGCCCATCTGCCATGCTTCAGAGGTACTTAGATGGGTGGCCCTGGAGACTGCAGGTCTCCACTCTCGCCACACCTCAGGAAGGTCAGGTCCAGGGTTTAAATTAACCCTTTCCTCTATCTTAAAGGGGATACAGATTTATGCACAAACCCTGTTCACAACATGAAAGGCGGATCAGTCCACCTCATACTGGAACTAAATACAGAAAACAAGTTCAATACTGTCCAGTACTGCAGTATAGTATCGAATGCCTTTGGTTCCTTGTTTTACCTTTTATACAATATTATTAAATGAAATAAAAACAATATTAATATAAATTAATGGGAGCCTCCCCCCCCCCCCCACACTCCTAGCCATTACTCCTGGGGGGGGGGGCTTTTCCCTCTATTCATGAGATTCTGGTGGCGGATTCTGCTTTAGATGTGCGGCCGGCATTGAATACCCCAGCAACATTGTGGAGTACCCGGCAAGGGATCCAGAAGATCCCTGCCGGACAAGGGAGATTCCGTCCAGCGAGGGGCTGAAAGGAGAAGACGCCGACCAGCATTTTTTCTTACAGTAATGCTGGTGAACTGCCAAGGGTATTAACAAGGCAGATTTAAATGCTGGTGTGCGGAAGAGCCCGGTGGCTATCTACACCAGGCCAATCGAAAAAGCCACAGCTCGCATGTTTTATTAAAACATTTTTTGTGACCCTTTAGGCTTTTTGCAGCAAAATGCTTGATGGTTTTGTGATCATACCTCCATATCTTAGCAGTTTCTAGAATACTGCTTCCTTCTAAAAGACTTTTATAATTTTTTGACTTAAAGCTCTGGTTTGGCCATTTTGCCTAAGGAAAATTAGCTGCCTAATAAGTATGCACATCTTGATTGGGGGAAACTACCGGCCACCCAAGAGAATCCCAATAGTGTAGCTGCACTGGTAATGTTAAGTAATGATTATAATACTCTATTGTACCTTGACATTAAAAAATTCACATTATAGTAAATGCTGCTATAGAGTAGATAGCTAATGCTATAGAATTTATGTAAACCCCCCTCCGGAACCCAATGGGGGTAATTCAAAATACACAAGTTAATAAATGCATCCACAAACAGTGCCAATGGAAATAGAATTGAAGTTATCAATGAACTTAAATAAGCAAATGAGTATTTTGACCATATCTTTTTTTGCATAATACTTGCCTTAATTGAGAAAGGTAATCTCATGACTGTGTCACCATTTACAAGAATATACAATTCTAGTTGCTTTGACTTATTCCTAAATATATTAACCATATGGTGTTTTCCTTCAGGGTATACTAGACTATCTGGACAACTTAACCTTTCAGCAAATCCGCAAACTCTTCCAGATTCTCTTCACATTGGCATTTATCCAGGAGGGTGCTCACATCCAGGTAGGCATGAGACAATGTCTGGCCTCAGATTCCTCTTCTGTTTTCATCTTGGTCTCTGGCCTGTTCTTCCTTTAAACCTGTGGTGATGAAAACCTTCCGCTACCTTAGCAGCACAGTTGCTTGGTTGCAAGGATGAGCCTCTGGTCTCACTGCTTACATTTGACATTTAGAAGCAGTAGGGCCCTGGATTGCCACACTTGTTGAGTCTCTTACTGTGTGTATGAAGTATGTACTACCCTGATACATTTTGATCAGTTTTATGTGAACGGACTGCACGGTTCTGAGACATTTGCTTCTTTTCAAATCTCATAAATCTTTGCATGTGATTTATCATTTTGGCTGTTCTTATATTATTTTTGCTATAGGATGAAATGCATATTGTTATCCGCAAGCAACTGTCCAGCACAGTTATGAAGTACAAGCGCATCGGGGTAATTGGAGCAGTGAGGATGCTGGGAAGCATGGCTGTGAGTAACAGGTCAGAATCTATGTACTATGCAGCTTACAGTTCCTGATGCAGTACCCAGGATCCAATTGAAAAGAGAGCTGTTGAATTGCATATTTCATGTATTACACCTGCACACTGTGCATTGTCACCATCAGCCCGAAGGATGCCAGTTTGGAAGCTGATGCCAGGAGTGGTTCCATTCCGAGTGTATCACTCTCTCAATACAATATAAAGTAAATTTCTAAAAAAGGATCAAACCATTCAGATGTTCTGCTATTCATGGTGTGAAATAATGTCACAGAGTACTGCTTTTTGTTAAGCACCATTATTCTGCCTTCTAGACGGAAGTCCGGAGGACGCAGTTCAGAAACCCCGGCCCTGAGTGCACATGTCTTCCGGCAGGTGAGGGCGCTCTGCTTTTACCGTAGTATTGCTTGTATAGAAGGAATCATGGCTTTATTGGTGCCATTCTGTCAGTGTCGTCAGCCTGTTCTGTGTGCCCATAGGTCACCTCTCTCCTGGAGTTGGCACGAACGTGCTGCGAGCAGGCACCTGAGTCTTCTGCCTTTTACTACGATGAGCTGGCCAGCCTGGTGCAGAAGAATAACCTGCACCCCCAAGTCATGGTATGATCAGTCAGTGTGTGGGCGTCATGCAAGGGATGCAGAACGGCTTTTCTTTTGTCTTCTCAGTCATCATTGTGAGGAAGAATGTTGCCTCTCTTGCAGGAATACATCCGGAAGACTGTTGTGGATGATTTCCAGGAGGACTATGTGGTAGATCTGGACCAGAAGATTGAGGGGTTTGTAATGTCACAATATGATTGTCTTTATGTAATGATTGATGGCACCAATGTAATTTTCCCCCAATTAGGACAGGGTGACACAAGCATGGTGCACACTGGCCTTCTCTTTGTAGATGGTGTGGCAGTCCTCTTTAAACATGAAGCCACAAATATTTTATATAGTAATATTTATATATTACTATATTTACTATATTTATATTACTAATATAGTAATTCAAAGGCCAGCTCTCTTCTGTGAATTTGGGAATCTGAAACCCCACCTTAGCCTCACTGAGCAATGGCTGAAACAGAGTTTGGCTTCATGCTATTCTTTTGTTTTGTTTCTTTGTAACTTTTTAAAGGGTTACATGCACAAAAAAAAAAATTGTAGGTAAGTGTCATGAAGCTGTCACCTTGCGCTGACTGTTACTCCCCTTTCTCTGCACAGCAATCTCCTGCTCCCTGTGAAAGCCATGTTCAACCTGGAGGAGGATGAGAGCCAGAGCATAGTAGTTATCAATCTGCTTCCACTTCTGTCACATGACCTCAGCAATAAGGAAGTCACACAAACCTCAGCCACACGGTGGGTTCGCACATGCATATATATTGCACATGCCAACATAAATAAAATGTTTTGTTTTTCTTTAACTATGGAATGTCTTCATACATGTGGAAAGTCTTCATAACTGGAGGTCTGCTCTTATTCTCACCCAGTTCAAAGTAAAAAGGAAGCCTGAAATAACTTACAGGGTCCAAACTTGCAGCTCTCTAACATTCCTCGCTCATGTGTGAACACCTCATACATGTCGGTGTGCAACCTGCCTGGTGAATTCCAGTTGTTGTTTGCCTAATATATTCTGTTATACTTTTAGCTGCCAGGGCATTCTGTATCGGAATAGAACTTTTAGTGACCCATTTAGTGACCACCTATTTTCATTTGGCTTACTCTCATTTTATGCCAAGTGTGGGAGTGGGCCTCTGTGAACCGTATTGCCCCATAGACCTCACAACAACATTAGTCATGATAAAATATTAGTTCTTCATTTCATTATGGCTAACACGGCCTAAAAAATATAAGCTCTTCCGTGATGAAGGCCGATGGACGCGCCGACACACGTGGCCATCACAGCTGAAGCTTGACAATCTTGTGTCTCTATGCTCACCTCGATGCACACAAAGTAAGAGACGTTTGCTAACTCGCTAATACCTATTTAAACCTTATTAGATAAACTATGCTCACTATAACATGCTGTATCTTTACAGCACTGTGCAAAATTCATAACATTTACTCCTATGTTGGAACAAACAAACTTTTCAGAGCTTATGAGTTCTTTGCATCAGACTTGTATTGATTTCTGAGGTGTGTGTGTTCCTTATGTATGTATCTTATAGTCATTTTAGGTATCTTTTTCATATAATTTTGTTTATGTATTTTTTGACACATTGGAATAATAGACTGATTGAAACATTAATATATATTATTGCTCATATTTAAAAGTTACATTTGCTACAATATAAATTATATGTCTCCGTGTTCCATGTTTCGGCACTGACAAAGAACACTTGTGTAAGTCTGCCATCATGTGGAGCTGTATTGTAATTATTAAGGAGCAATATTTATTATTGGTGACACAATATAATAATGCTCTATTAGTTGCTTAGGCTATGTTAGCCAAAATGAAATAAACAACTAACATTTTATGATTAATGTCGTTGTGAGGTCTATAGGGCAATAAGGTTCAAGGAGGCCCACTCCCACACTTTGCACAAAACATATATACTGTTGGACCTCCCACTGACCAACATTTGTATAGATCACTTTGATTATTGGTGGAGGCCCGCATGACACTTGTATGTTTCCCAAATTCCATCAAAGAGACAAAAAACAGGTATCTAATACAATTGCTCCTGTTTTACACAATTGTCCTCTCTCGCCAGCTTGGTGTCTCCACTCTGCCTGTCGCCATTCTTCCGGTTACTGCGGCTCTGCATAGAGGACGAGTATGATGGCAACCTGGATGAGATTGATGCATTGCTGGGTACGGCCTTCCCTGTGCTTGACATGTCAGAGGCACCTCTGGGCCTTTCTGTCGTGTGAGCGAGTGTTTATAAATGAAGTTGCTGCCTGGTCGGTGGCAGAAATTACATTATTCAAAGTATGTCACACACCCCGCTTCCATAATCATGACATGTGGGTTATGGCCAGTGGAGGGCGAACTTTGGAGAGATGACAGGAAAAAAAGGAGCCCCTCCCAGTCCATAAATACCTGGGACCTCCCACACATTCCCCAGTAATCGTCTCTGCAGACTGCGAGCAAGTCAGAAGATGGCTGTCTCCTCCTTGCAGGTAAGCCGGGTTTACACCTGCCCATTTTATTTCCCTATTTCTGCCCGGACCTTTTTTTTTCATTAAGCTCCTATGCCTCCCAGCCCTGGCTGTTGGTCCGGGTGAAGGTAGGATACACCTTAGTGGTGTGATAACTTGGAGCCATGCTCCTCCGTGAGACCCCCTCCAAGGGGTAGGCGGATACCAGGTTCGGGATCCTGGTTTGGGATGCCCTGTCCGTCATTTTCCCTGCACTGCATTAGGTAGCTTGGGACTTCCCCCACCCGTTGCTCCCTGTCCCTGGATCATGAGGGGGGGCATGTCTCTCCAATTTTTTACCTCAGACTTTGCCTGGCCAATTAGCTGTCAGTGTGGTAGGAGTGTATGTATGTGGGTGTGTGTGGCTGTTTGCTTCACTTGTTGCTGGGCCGGCTCCGCAACCTTGTGGGAGCACGGCCATGTTTTTTGCTTCTCATGTTAGGAGAGGGGGCGGGGCCGGGCGCTCGGCGTGCTGATGCGGCCCACACCCCTCTCTTTTGGCGCCCACGGAGGTTCCCAGCAATGGCGCGGCGCGCGATCCGCGCTGGCCCGCCCTCCTTCTCTTCCCCTGGCCTGGCTGATGCTGCTGCTGCTGGGTGTCCAGTCGCTATCTTGCATCCTAACTGTGAGTGCCCTGCAGGGCTCGTTCTATTATTTGCCTTTTTTGTTATGCATAATCGTATTTCTATTGTGGTGCCTTGTATGCTGCGTTATCCTTGACATGTGCTTTAAGGTTATACAGATATATTGTATGACTGTGATCATATCTGGATGTATGATTGCTGTAATGACTTCCTGCTTATGGTACCCTTTTATATTATGTCTTCCAGGGGGATTACCTTCCTTTATAGTTAAAAGGGGATTCTCCCGGTCCTTAGGTCCCTCACTCAAATAGGGGCTTTACAGATCCTCCCACTAACGGACGTTAAGGGGCATCCCGGGTAGCTTATTGGCGTAATTCCCACTGGTCATTGCGACTACCATAAAAAATCACCATATGGAGGCTTTCCAGGATACTGGGCTCGGGCTCCCTTCGGGGGACCCTGGCAGTGTGTGGTTTGTGGGGCATCCCTTGTGGGGGATAATGTGTTTGTTTGTATTCCATGTGCACAGCAGGCCATTACGCGGCAGTCGGGGTCCCAGGCGTCTGGGTCCGTGCCGCCGGCCTCATCACCTACCCCACCCCGCCTTATCCGTACCCCAAGTGACACTGTCATTAGCGGGGAGTCGCAAGCTGATGTTTGTGCTAGGCTGGCCAACATCAAAAAGTTGATTTCTAGCTCTGCGGCCAGAAAGGCCCCAGCTAAGAGAAGGCATCTGTCGCCGGCTGCGCCGGTACTGGATTTTGATGACTATGATTCCCTTGACTGGTCTGATTATTCCCCACTCGAGGAGGGGGAATTGTTTGAGGAATCTGATGCTGAGGATCAGCAGTTTTTTGGATACTGATACTGGCCAGGCGCTGGGGGATGCCGTGGATACCCCCAAGATCCTGGCCCATCTATTTGAGGTACTGGACATTTCTCCGCCAGTGGAGACCCCCGCGCAGAAGGGGGAATTTTTGGGGACTTCTAAGCCCCGCTTGGAGTTCCCAAATTAGAATAATTTTCATTGCATGATTCTTTAGGAATGGGAGAGGCCTAGCCGGCTCCCCGGTGTTCCTCAGGGATGGGATAGGAAGTATCCCTTCCCAGTGGACGCGGTGAAGCGTTGGTCGTCCCCTCCCGAGGTCGATGCTCCCGTTCTGGGATTGTCCAACACCTCCGTTGTACATTCTCCAGATGCCGCCACTCTTAAAGATGGTGAGGACAAACGCTTTGATCAGATGGCATGCCATGCCTTTGCCAGTGTGGGTTCAGCCTTGCGGCCTTTTTGTGCCTCGGCGCTCGCGACTGTGGCTACCAGGTCTGTGGTTAGGGGCCTGTTGAGTGGTTCCCAGCTTAACCTTATTTGTGACCTTTGTTTTATCTGCTAAGGATGACGCGATTATTATGTGTGGTAGAACCTCGGCATTGCTGGTGGCTATTCGCCGATAGGTCTGGCTACGCCAGTGGGCGGCTGACATTGTGGCTAAGAAATCACTCGCAACGCTACCCTTCCTGGATATGAGGCTGTTCGGAGATAAATTGGATTCAGTGGCAAAAGGTGGAAAGTTACCTCAGCGTAAGTAGCAGCGTTGCCCCTTTCGGGGGGCAGGCTCCTTCAATCCTTCCTTTCGCGGTGCCAGAGCAGGCAGAGGCTTTGCCTACTCTAATTTCAGAGGTGATTCCTGAAACAGAGGCAGAGGACGCGCTCGTCCAGGCCTTAACTGGGGTTCCAAGCCCAAGCCTGCTGCCAAGACAGCTCAGCAATGAGGGGACGCCCTCACCCTTGCGGGTGGGGGAACGGCTGCGGCACTTCTTCCTGGTCTGGGGCCCAGGAGGTCACAGACAAATGAATCTTGGAAGTGGTCTCTTCCGGGTACAAACTGGTAAACTGGTTTCGGGTCCCCTCGGATCCCCGGGCTGCGCAGGGGCTCCTGTTGGCTGTAAAGATTCTTCTGGTCATGGATGTCATATGCCCGGGGCCTTTCTCAGAGAGAGCCGGGGCTATTATTCCAACCTCTTCACGGTTCCCAAAAAGGATGGATCCATAAGACCCATTCTGGATTTGAAGCTTCTCCACAGGTTCATCAGAACCAAGAAGTTCCGCATTGAGACTCTGCGCTCAGTCATCAATTCCCTTCGTCAGGGGGATTTCATGACATCCATAGACATCAAGGATGCTTACCTTCATGTACCAATCTACCCAGCACACCAGAGATTTCTCAGGTTTGTGGTGGGAGATCAGCATTTTTAGTTTGTGGTCCTCCCTTTCGGGTTGACTTCGGCACTAAGGGTGTTCACCAAGGTGCTGGCGGGCATAATGGCCCTTCTCAGAGCTCAGGGCATTCACATTGTTCCGTATTTGGATGACCTCCTCATTACCGCATCCTCTCTGTCAGGCGGAGCTGGACACCAGGTATGGTGGTGGCGATGCTGGAGAGGTTCGGCTGGGTGATCAACCATCCCAAGTCTTCTCTCTCCACCTCAAGGGAGATCTCGTTTCTGGGCATGAATCTGGATACCATTCAGACCAGGGTTTTCCTTCCTCAGTCCAAGGTGCAGATGGTTCAGGATCTGATACCTGTCTTCTCCTGTCCAATCCTTGTCCTTCTATCTGGCTAGGGATGAGACTGGTGGGATTGATGGTGGCTTCCTTCGAGGCAGTTCCCTTTGCTCAGTTCCATATGAAGTCGCTCCAGCTCCATCTATTGTTGGCCTGGGACAGATGTCCGCAGTCATTGGATCAGTCATTCATGATGTCTCCCCGGGTTCGGCAGTCCCTTCAGTGGTGGCTGGAACCAAGCAATCTGATGAGGGGCAGATCCTTTCTGACCCCTTGTTGGGAGACGGTTACCACGGATGCCAGCCTGTCGGGCTGGGGAGGTTTTTGGAAGACGCATCAGTTCAAGGGGCTGTGGGGTCCTCTGGAGGCTCACACCCCATCAATGTCTTGGAGCTGAGAGCTATTCGGTTGGTTCTGTCATGCTTGACGCATCATCTACGCGGCTTACCGGTTCAGGTTCAATCTGACAATCGAACCGCAGTAGCTTACATCAATCACCAAGGAGGGACTCGCAGCAGGATTGCCCTCAGGGAAGTTTCTCTGATTCTTGCATGGGCGGAGAGCAATGTTCCATGCATCTCAGCAGTGTACATTCCGGGAGTGGAAAACACGGAGGCGGACTCCCTGAGCAGGGGATCCTCTCGTGTCTGAGCTGGCTGCTCTATCCATTCAGTCTCCATACTATGAGAGACACCAGGACAAGGTGGTTTTCTGCTTTAAGCCGGATTTTCTGCCTAAGGTTGTGTCTGCCTTTCATTTGAATCAGGACATTGTTCTTCCTTACTTGTGCCCCAATCCTAGTAATGACAAGGAAAGGGTTCTGCACTCCTTGGATGTGGTCAGGTGCTTGAAGTACTACCTGGTTGTCACTGCTGCTTTCAGGAAGACTGATGCTCTCTTCGTTGTGCCTTCTGGGCCTAGGAAGGGCTTGGCTTCTGCCAAGTCTACTATCAGCAAATGGATCCGTCAGGCTGTGGTACAAGCCTATTCTGCTAAGGGGAAGAGTCCTCCCTTCCGTCTTACTGCTCATTCCACTCGTGCTATTGGTGCCTCTTGGGCCTTTCAGCACCAGGCCTCTGTTGAACAAGTTTGCAAGGCCGCTACTTGGTCTTCTGTTCATACCTTTTCAAAGTTTTACAAGGTTGAGGTTAGGGCCTCAGCTGATGCTGCTTTTGGCCGCAAGGTTTTGCAGGTGGTTGTAGTTTAAGCTACGTGCCGTTGCCTTTTTTGTTTGGGATCCCACCCTACTGTTATGGACACCGCTATTGGATGTCCCAAGTGTAAGTATTATATCTGGAGCAGGACGTACTGTATACTTAGAATAATACAATTCTGTGAAGTACTCACCTGTAGAATTGGTATTATACGTATACAGTATGTCCTGCTCCACCCCACCCTGGTTTTTGCATTATTCTGGATCCCCTGTATGGTGATTGTTGTTATTGTTATCATTACCAGTTGTTTTGGTGGTTGGTTTCTCCCGGCTTCTGGTTTACTGCTTTTTAATGCTGGGGATTTGTGGGAGGTCCCTGGGTATATGAAGGGCCGGGAGGAGCCTGTTTTTGCATGTCTGTGCACAGTGCCCTCTGGCGGAGGATAACCAAAGTGTAAGTATTATATCTGGAGCAGGACATACTGTATACGTATAATACCAATTCTACAGGTGAGTACTTCACAGAATTGTATTTTTCCAGGGGGTCACTCATGTGCGGCCCCCTCGAAAGCCTTTGTTGCCTGTTTGGGATTTGAATTTGGTTCTGTCGGCCCTCCAGGGGCCTCCTTTTGAGCCGGTGCAGGATGTTGCACTTTCTATGCTTACACAAAAGATTGCCTTTTTGGTGGCTATTACCTCTGTTTGACGTGTCTCTGAGTTGGCGGCTCTTTCCATTCAAGCCCCTTACTTTGAGAGACACCAGGACAAGGTGGTTTTAAGCCAGATTTCCTTCCTAAGGTGGTTTCTGCCTTCCATCTCAATCGGGATGTGGTTCTCCCTTCCTTGTGTCATAAGCCTAGCAATGACAAGGAGAGGGTCCTGCACTCTTTGAATGTGGTTCGTTGTGTGAAGTACTATTTGGTTGCTTCGGATGCCTTGTTTGTTGTGCCCTCCGGGCCCCGGAATGGTTTGGCACCCGCCAAGTCTACCATTAGTAAATGGATACGTCAGGCCATTGTTGGGGCCTATTCTGCCAAGGGGAGGACTCCCCTTTTAAGTTCACTACGCATTCTACTCATGCTGTTGGTGCGTCCTGGGCTTTTCAGCACCAGGCTTCAGTTGAATAGGTTTGTAAGACTGCTACTTGGTCTTCCGTTCATACTTTTTCCAAGTTTTACAAGGTTGATGTGCAGGCTTCAGCGGATGCTGTTTTTGGCCGTGAGGTTCTGCAAGCTGCAGTGGTTTAAGTTGGTACATTCTTTTACTGTTTTCGGTTCCCACCCATGACGGACACTGCTATTGGATGTCCCACATGTCATGATTATGGAAGCGGGGTGTGTGACATACTTGGAATAATACCATTTTGTGATTACTCACCTGTAAAATGGGTATTATAAGTATGTCACACACCCCGCTTCATGCCGCCATTATTGGTATTTTGGATCTTTTATATGGTGAACCTTTTAGTGTTATGATTGTTTATATTTGGCTCTTCCTGGTCCCCTTACTGCTGTCCTATACTGGGGAATGTGTGGGAGGTCCCAGGTATTTATGGACTGGGAGGGGCTCCTTTTTTTCCTGTCATCTCTGCAAAGTTCGCCCTCTACTGGCCATAACCTACATGTCATGATTATGGAAGTGGGGTGTGTGACATACTTATAATACCCATTTTAAAGGTGAGTAATCACAAAATGGTATTTTTATTGTCCTAGTCTGTTTGAAAAGATTTTCTGTCCATTTAGTAAATGTCTATAAAAACCTATTCACCTATCTTTTTAGGTTGTCCTATTTATATCACAGATTTGGATGTAATTGACAAAATGGAATCCCTTTCTAAACAAGAGCATGAGTTCCTCTGCGCACTGCTCTTCTTCACCATCAATTGGTTCAGAGAGGTGATGAAAAATGCTGTGTATTGTTTAATGCTGCAGTGTACTGACCAGAAGGTGTTGCTGAACTATCCTCTTCCTGCAGGTTGTCAACGCCTTCTGTAAGCAGCCCAACGCTGACATGAAAGGAAAGGTGCTGACACGGCTTCAGAACATCACATGGCTGCAGTCTGTTTTGGAGAAATGCTTGGCAGGTACCTGCTCTCCTTGTCCCTCATGATTGTACGAACTGTAGAGGGGATGCATGTGACCCTAAATACATGATGTATGGGCTGTGCACACTGTGTCTGGTCATTGGAAAGTTGGGGAAAGGGCATCACTATTTAAAGTGGAACAAAACCCGGGAATGTGACTTTCCTGGATTTTGTTCTGTGCCCAGCTGTGTGAAACCCACCTGTCCAGGCTCCAATGACGAATGTGAGGGCTCTCGTCCAATCAGAGCTGACTGCTGTTACTATGTGATTCAGCAGGCGGCTCCCATTTACTAGAATGGGAAGTTCATGTTGCTGCCTCTCCAAGTCTATCTGGCTGGGACATGAGCGTGTGCAGGATGTCGGGAATGCAGCAGAACATGCTCTCCATTGTGCCCCCCCACACGGGCTCTTCCATTGTGAGGAGAGGGCACAAAACAGGCCCTCTCCCCCACTTCTGTTGTCACTGCCGCTAGCCCCGCCTTTTTTAGGCGGGCGTATGACGTCATCCTGTCCAAAGGTGCTCAGTAGTGTCGGGTGATCGGCGGAGAGAAGGTTGGAGGGGCAGGGGGCTGTGATCCCCTGCCCTCCCAGCCTCCCTCCATCGATCTGTCATAGAATTGCTGTGGGACACAGGATCAGAGGTGTGTGTTTTTTTTTCTTTTCTTTTTTTTTTTTGAACTGGTAAGGGATCTATGAGACCAGTCCACAAGGCTTAGGGGGCGGGCAAGTCACCTGCAGCTAGCGACAGGCAGGAGCGTATGGGGACCAGCGCTCCAGCTGTATTGCTTAGCAGTTAGAGAAGCCATTTTACCATGTCGAAGGCATCCATGGTGGGATCGGCCATGCATCCAGCTACTGCAGACATGGTCTGGATGAAGCAGCAGAAGAGACGTTTGCGACATAGAGGTTTGCGTTCCTCTGCACTTTGCTTGAACGCCTTCGTTATGGAGATCTTCAGATACATTGTGCCGGCTATGGATGACTTGGTGCGTCTAGGGGGCTTGCCTTGCTGACCACCTTGTGCCGCATGGTCTGGCTAAAACAGTGGTCAGACGACAATGCTTACTGCCCTCTCCTTTTCAGGGGGGGGGGGGGGTCATTTTTTCGGTGGTAGGGAGCGGTAGGGAGAACGCCGGGGTCAGGCGTTCTACAGAGCTAGGCTCTGGGCTGCAGACCCTGTTTAAAGGGTAGGCGGCCATGGGCTTATGGTGAGTCTAATGGGGGGAACCACTTGCTATGGCTTATATTCTAAGCATACAGTACGTCCTGCTCCATATATAATACTTACACGTGGGTAATCCTCCGCCAGATGGCGCTGTTCACTGCAGACATGCAAAAAACAGGCTCCTCCCGGCCCTTCATATACCCAGGGACCTCCCACAAATCCCCAGATTTCTCTGCAGTGCTTACTGCGAAGACATGAAGTATCACTCTCTCGCATGTGAGCGGGGCTTTACAGCCTGCGGCCCTGCAGGACTATTCCCACCCGTCCTCTTCGATGATGTGCCTCCCAGCCTGGGCTGCGCTGGTCAGGTGAAGGTAGGCAGCACCATGTGTGCTCACGGAGCTACGCTCCACCGCATTCCCCCACCATAGGGTAGGCGGTTTAGGCTGATGGTGAGCCTCTAATAGATGCCCCTCCCGCATTATTGCCCTGTGCCCCGTGTAGCGATGAACCCTGGGTGAAGGGCTGCCTTCCTCCCTCGTTTCCCCCTGTAGCCCGGGGGAAAAGAAAGGGGGGGTGGTATGCGTGTGGCAGTCTCAGTGTAATGTTGTACACGCTTATGGCCGTTGTTTTGTCTTTGAACTGGGTGTCAGAGCCGCGCTTCTTGATCCACATAATCCCTGACAGGTTGTGCGCGTATGTATTTTTCCTTAATGAAGTGTGCTGCTCGGGCGGCAGTGTCGTTCAGTAGTTACGGCGGTTCCCTTACCTAAATTCTAACTTGTGTGTCTTATCCACGGCTTGTCATGAACATTACCGCTGGGTTGAAGCTTCGCGCTCTTTGAGGGAGGCGGGGACCTGGCTTGGCACCCTCCGCGTAGCGGCCAGATCGGGCCCGCCCCTCGAGGTTCGCTTGGCGCCATTTTGATGGTCTTCGCGCGCGCACAGGGTTGCGATCCTCCTCCTCCCTTGGTCATGTAAGTGCCCTCGTGGGTGGTTTTTCTTATGATCTTTCGTTCTGATGTGCATGGCTCTGACACCCTCCTTATTCTCTTTATGTCTTTCAGACGCCAAGATTTCGGTGGCTTCTCCCGGCCTGACATATATTATAGCGGGTTCACATAAAAGTTCTCCCACATTCCTAGCGGGTCTTGGGGCATCCAGGGTTGCCTATTGCATAAATCCCTGCAGGCATATTGCTCAGATAATCACCATATGGAGGCATCTCAGAATTATGTGCCCGGGGTCCCTCGGGGACAAGACCGGCTGTGTACAGCGTGTGGACAGCCCCATGCTGATGCTGACAGAGCACGGGTCTGAGGACCGTGTGCTGGACAGGTACTGGCCCTGCAATCAGGTTTACCAGTGGCTGCACCTCGCTTCAATACACCTGTCTCCCCGTGCTTAAATCTCACTCCTGATGAGTCGCACTCGAGCGGGGATGACCAGCAAGTCGTGCCGCGCAGGCTGCCTATGGCTGAGCAGGTGATATCTAATTTGGCGGAGCGCTTGGGCCCTGGAAAGAAGCGGTCCCTGACGCCTCCTGGTTCTCTGTGTCCTACTGAAACTGAAGAGTCTGCTGCTATGCAGGACCTTGCTCCTTCTGATGAAGGTGAGCTGTTCTCCGATTCGGGCTCCTCGGATGAGATGCATTGGAACCGTGATGATTCTGGCCCCGGTTCATGGGACCTGTGTGACACTGATGAACTACTTATAAAGATCTTTGAGGTTTTGTCAATCTCTCCTCATGGAGAGGCTCCCAAGCCCAAAAGGGAGAGTTTCCACACGGCGACACCGCGCTTGGAATTTCTGGAACAGGATAATTTCCAGGCTCTTATATCCAAAAGAATGGGAATCACCTTGTAAACTTAACCCTTTCGCTGCCAGCCTACCTGCAGCATTTCCCACTCCCTGTTGCCAGACTGAGTTTCACTGTTTCGCGCTACACATGTTCAACTGTCATTTTTGAAAGGATTTCCAGGGATTTCCCAGGAAAATTATATATTGTTTTTTTCAACAGAGTCTGGGCTTTAACATGAAATGTCTTGTTTGTATTTTTTAGGTGTATTCTCAACATTTTTGGGTGAAATGTGTGAAAAAAATTAAAAAAAATATATTTTTTTACAATTTGTAGAGTTTTTTTGTAATAAAAAATGTAAGTTTGTCAATAAAATCTTATTGCGTGAGAAACCCCAATTTCTCCCGGTTACAGCGATACCACATATGTATAGGTAGACACCCTTTCCTGCCCAGAAGCCTTTTATAGCTGCTGGATGACAAATGGTTAATTAAAAAAAAAAAATGACATAGGGTCCCCCTTCCCGGGGAGGGGGACCCCATTTTTTTTTGGATTTTTAAGGGTTAAAAACCCTTAAAAATCCAAAAAAAAAAATGACGTGGGGTCCCCCTTACCCAAAGTAACCAGCCCGGGACCAGCTATGGGGGCTTGTAGGCACAGAGTGGGGGGGCCAGCTTTGGTGGCCCCCCCACCCTGCAGCCTACGAGCCCACATAGCCTATGTGGGCCCGGGCTCTTCTGCCCCCCCCTGGCCTTTGGGGAGGCAGGTAATGGGGGTGCGGGGGTCAATGGCAAGCCACCCGCTAGGGCAGGTGACTTGCCACCCCCCCAGCCTTGTGAACTGGTATAAGGGGTCTCATGGACCCCTTACCAGCTCACAAAGAGTTAATGTGAAAAAAAACCACCACACAATAATAAAAAGTATTTTATTCAAAAAAAAAAAAATTTTTTTAACTGTACTTACCTTCGATTGCAAGCTCTTGTCCCTCGCCGCTCAGCTGACAGATGCCTGTGATCGGCATCCAGAGAAGGAGAAGGCAGGAGATCAGAGGATCTCCTGTCACCTCCTTCCAGGGCACCGATCACCGGCATCTGAGAAGCTGAGAAAGCTGAAGCCGGTGATCGGGACCGGGATGACGTCATAAGCCCCGCCCCCAAGGGGGCGGGGCTTAGAGGCAAGATGGCGGCCACCATCGTGAAGAAGAGAGGAGAGAGCCTCCCAGGCTCTCTCCTGAAGATCGGTAAGTCCTGGGGGGGGATCGGAGGCCCCCCAGGTGAAGAGGAGGGACAGCGGGAGCCAGCGCACACACAGGTAAGTGAATGTCATTTTTATTTTTTATTTTTTTTTACAGTTAGCAGCTGCTGCTGCAGAAGCGGGGGGGGGGGGGCGGCCTATTCCGGGGGCTCTCCTGGAGCCATCCGACCCCCCACGGGGGATCGGATGGCACCAAATTAAAGAGGAGACCCGGCCGGATCCAACAAGGGGTCAGGTGAGTATTTTTGATTTTTATTTTTTAAACTAGAAGCGAGGAAAGTCAAGCACGTAACACCTACGGGCTTGGCACTTAAGGCCCAGCCAAGCCAGCACGTAGGTGTTACGTGCTTGGCAACAAAAGGGTTAAAAGGGTTCCAGGGGTCTGGGATTGGAAGTACCCTTTTCCCCCTGATGTGGTTAACTGTTGGTCAGCACCTCCCGTGGTGGATGCACCGATCATAGGGGTTACTAACCCCCCCTTCATGACAGCTCCTAATTATCGCACCCTTCGGGATGCTGAGGACCGGCGCATTGACAGACTGGCTTCCCACGCCTTTTCGTGTGCAGGGACAGCTCTGCGCCTGGTCTGTGCCGCGGCCATCACTGCGGTGGCCGCCAGGACCCTCATTAGAAAGCTACTTGATCACCAACCTGAGGATCTCCCCTGGGAGGTCTTTAATGCACTCTCCAATTGTGATGTGTTTGTGAGGTTTATCCTCTCAGTGCTGGATGACACCATTAAGATGTGTGCTAGAACCTCTGCCCTTGTGGTAGCTATTCGCCGCCTGGTATGGCTGCGACAGTGGGGTGCTGACGATGAGACAAAAAAGGCTCTCACTGGCCGTTTGGACCTTTTTGGAAAAAAGGGTAAGGCACCCCTACGCAGAAGGCCGTCTCGGCCCCCTCGGGGCAGGGACACCCCTCCCCTTCCCTACGTTAGTGTCAAGCACGAACCAGAGGTTCGGCGTAGATTCCCACCCCAGGGTAGGCAGGCAATGTCCTGGGCCCTCTGGCAGGACTAATTCCAAATCTGCCAAGACCTCCCAAGCATGAAGGGACGCCCTCGCCCTTCTGGGTGAGGCGACCGCCGCAGCACCTGGCTCCTATCTGGGAGCGTCTCGCCTCCTTCCGGTGGATCCAGGAGGTAGTTCCCCTGGATGCAGGATAGAGTTTGCTGGGCGGTCCTTTTCCGAGGTTGTCAGGGTGCTTCTAGTCCCTGTCTCTCTTCAGGAGTTGGTGCAGGCCGTGCTCGGCCTGCAGGGTCTGGGCTCACTTGCAGGTTGCCCTTTACAGGCTGGGGCGATGGCCTCTACATTAACCTTTCCTCTTTCCCTCAAAGGGATGAGGCAGTCTGGGCCATGCTGGCATTTTGTAGGCTTGGCATTTCTACATTCACAGGTAGTTTCTGCATGATATCTCTGTGTTGGGCCACAGGCGCCCTGTGCCCGGTGGGCCTCTTGCCGCCTTTGGAGATCTAAGATCCTTTTTAGTTCCCCTGTGTCTTCTGGACACCGAGGCCATTACAGGTCAGTGTTGAAGGACCAACCTTGCGGATTGTGGCCTTGTTTTTGGCCTCTCTTCTGCTCCCAGGCTGCTCGAGAAAGGCGCGGACGGGGGTGATGTCTCTGACGTGCCCGTGGGGCGTCCGCGCTAGGACCTACCTGATCGTCCTTCTTTACTTCCCAATCTCTACGTCAGGCCGAGTGGGTTATTCGGCCGGTGGTGTCCTTTGGGAGTCATTTGGATGGGTGCTCAGTCACCTCAATAACTCATTGTCCCTTATTCGGTATCTCCATTCCTTGGATTCGGTTCAGACTTGAACCTTCTTCCTTGGCAATAAGTGTACTTCTGGTTACACAGGCTCTGTCCCTCTTTGCTGTCACTTTACTTTCACCAGGCAGGATTGCAGCTGGTGGGCCCGTTGGTGGCGGATCAGATGATGTCCCTTATATTCAGAGCCCTTGGGCTCTTCGGCACCGTATGGTATTAATCCTGGACGGGGTTCCAGCACCCCTGGAGCTAGGTCTGTGCTCATTCCCCCTTGGTACGCTGGTTAAATTCAAGGAACCTGTCAGGGGGCACCCCCTCCCTTTCTAGCATCTTCCTGTAGATGGTCACCATGGGTACCAAGTCTCGCAGGTTGACGGGGGGGGGGGGGGGATTTTCTTCTAAAATCCCCGCGGTTCCTAGGTAGGGGCCCTTAGGGGGTCCATTTACCTACTGATTTTGTTAAAACAGTGAGCCTTCAGTTGGCTCTATCTTGCTGGACTACTCCTCTTCAGGACCTGTCTATTTGGGGACTCTTGGTCTGTCGGAGGAGAGTGGCCTGTATTTATTATCGGTGTGGAACTTGGAGCAGGATGATCCTCCAGGAAGGTTTCTGATCCTGGTCTAGGTGGGGGTCAACGTTCCCTGCATCTCAGTGGTATTCGCTCCAATCGATGTCCTTCAGTGGCAGGTTGTGCTATCCTGGTGTCCCTCTGAGATCCAACTAGGGTAGCTCTGTTGGGCCCCGTCACTATCACAGGGGCTCTGCCCTTGTTTTTACTGTCCCAGAATATTCTGACTTTGGTCATGGGGGCTTAGTCATTTTATGTCTGGACATTCTATTTTATATGTTTTATCTTCATTCACCCTGCTAGGCGGGGTTCTGCGCAAGATTGCGCTGATAGGGGGGACCCGTGATACTGATGGCCCCTGGGTGGCCTAGTGGAGTGTGGTTCGCAGATGTTTCTCCTGAGGACAGCGGACCTGTGCGCTCTCTCAGGAGTGCCGTTCTGCCCGTTTCAGGCCCCTTCTTATGTCTCCCTAATCTACAGGCTCTAGTCTGGGTGATTCATTCACCCTTTTGGAGACAGGTTTATCTTCTGGGTGACTTTGTCTATGGAGGGCTAGGAGCAAGCTTCTTCTTCTTCCATCTATTATAGGGTATGGCGTGCCCATATTGATTGGCGTGAGTCTAGGTCTCTCCCCTGTTGGACGTTCTCTGTTCCCAGGGTTCTAGAGTTATTACAGCATGGGTTGGAGTTGGCTCCCCATCTCGGTGCTCTGAAGGTTCAGGTTCTGCCCTGTCCGCCTTTCCGTGGAAGTCTTGTCCAGTCTTCCTTGTTAAGCATTCTTTCGGGGATTGCTCAGGTGCATCCCCCAAGTAGTTCTATGGTCCCTGTTGGGATAAATTTTTACTCTGTTTGTCTTGCGGGGTGTTCCCTTTAGACCTATTCCGGATGCTGTCTGAACTGTTCTTACTTCAAGTTGCCCTTCTGGGGGCTGTTGCTTCAGTCAGATGTGTGCCTGAGAGGGCGGCTCTGTTTAGTTAGCCCTTGTTCATTATATATACACCATGATGTGGTGGTGTTCTGCCTTGCGCCGGACCTTATGCCCAAGGTGGTGCCTTATGCTCATTTATTCAAGACCTTTTGTCTGCCTCTGGGCCTTATTCTTAGTAACGCTGTAGTAAGGGGGTCTACATTCCCTCAACAGGTGTTGAAGCTTTTCCTGGATTGTCTCTTGTCCCTTAGAGGGACTGATGCCCCTTTGGGTTTGTGGGTGTCTCCATCCGTATGTGCCTGATCTCGTCTGCTTCCAGGGGTTTTGCGCCCTTTGGACTGGTCCTACTTGGATGGATTGTCCTTTCTGGTCCTAAGGAAAGGTTTCGGCTTCTTGCTGATCCTTGTTAGTGTAGTGGTCAGTATCCCCGCCTGTTACGCGGGAGACCAGGGTTCAAATTCCCCGATGCGGAGAGCTCTAAGTTTTACCGAGGCTACTGTTTGCATTTGATCTGGTCAGGCTGTTACTCTGGCCTATTCTTTTAAGGGGAAGAATCTTCTTCTCTTTTTATTCTGTTTCTACTTGTGCTTGGGTACCTTGGGCCTTTCAGCACCAGGTTTCTGTTAAACAGGTTTTGCTAGACCGCTGCTTGTTTTCTGTTCATACCTTTTTCAAAGGTTTATTTTATGAGGTTGACATTAGAGCCTTTGCTCATGTCGCTCTTGGTAGCAAGGTTTGCAGGTGACAGCGCCTTTACTGTCTGCTGTGCCTTTTTTGATGGGGATCCCACCCTACTTTATGGACACTGCTATTGGATGTCCCACGTGTAAGTATTATATATGGAGCAGGACGTACTGTATGCTTAGAATAATACAATTCTGTGAAATACTCACCTGTAGAATTGGTATTATACGCATACAGTACGTCCTGCTCCACCCCACTCTGGTTTTACATTTTTCTGGATCCCCTGTATGGTGATTGTTATCTTTGTTATTATTACCAGTTTTTGTGGTTGGTTTCTCCCGGCTTCTTTTCTCACTGCTTTTCAATGCTGGGGATTTGTGGGAGGTCCCTGGGTATATGAAGGGCCGGGAGGAGCCTGTTTTTTGCATGTCTGCAGTGAACAGCGCCATCTGGCGGAGGATTACCCACGTGTAAGTATTATATATGGAGCAGGACGTACTGTATGCGTATAATACCAATTCTACAGGTGAGTATTTCACAGAATTGTATTTTTGCCTGTATCACCCTCCCTGCCCACAAGCTTTATTACATGTGTCTCTGTGTTTTCACTTGCATGCTCCTCGCTGGCTCTACTGCCCTGGAGCTTTTGTCATCTTACCTCCCTCGCGGTTCCTCTCGGGCCTCGCATTGTCTTCCCTCCCTCCATCTTCAGTCCGTCACGCTGTGATGGGGGGAGAACAGGGGACGCCGCTTGCGCGGTGCGACGATGCAGGCAGGCTGCGCGGACGCGTGCAGCGCGGCTTCAGTATGGCTGTAGGCCCGCGGTGTCCAGCTATGGCGGCTGTACATTTTATTTCCCTATTTCTGCCCGGACCTTGTTTTCTATTAAGCCCCTATGCCTCCCAGCCCTGGCTGTTGGTCCGGGTGAAGGTAGGATACACCTTAGTGGTGTGATGGCTTGGAGCCATGCTCCTCCGTGAGACCCCTTCCAAGGGGTAGGCAGATACCAGGTTTGGGATCCTGGTTTGGGATGCCCTGTCCGTCATTTTCCCTGCGCTGCATTAGGTGGCTTGGGACTCCCCCACCCATTGCTCCCTGTCCCTGGATCATGGGGGGGGGGCGGACATGTCCCTCCAATATTCTAAGTATACAGTACGTCCTGCTCCAGATATAATACTTACACTTGGGTTATCCTCCGCCAGATGGCGCTGTGCACTGCAGACATGCAAAAACAGGCTCCTCCCGGCCCTTCATATACCCGGGGACCTCCCACAAAACCCCAGATTTCTCTGCAGTGCTGACTGCGAAAACATGAAGTATCACTTTCTCGCAGGTTAGCGGGGCTATTACAGCCTGCGGCCCTGTTGGACTACTCCCACCCGTCCTATTTGTGATGTGCCTCCCAGCCTGGGCTGCGCTGGTCGGGTGAAGGTAGGCAGCACCATGCGTGCTTATGGAGCCATGCTCCACCGCAGTCCCCCACCAAAGGGTAGGCGGTTTAGGCTTATGGTGAGCCTTTAGGGCAGGGGTACTCAACCACTTTTTGTATAGGTCCATTAACAGGCATCCCATGAGAGGTGAAGGTCCGGACGGGGGGCTGTCGAGGGGGGGTGGATAGTTAATGTGCAGTGCAGTACTTCATATGACAATGCTAGGTGCCAGGGAGACTAAGCACTGCATCGTTTATCAAGGGGCAGCTGATCAGGGACAGCTCTGAGCATGGCAACACAAAAGCAACTGTGTGCAGGGTTGTCATGGAAGGGGTCCGAAAATCTGGCACCGAGGTCCACATTCGGACCCCGGTCCGCCAGTTGAGTACCACTGCTTTAGGGGATGCCCCTCCCGCATCATTGCCCCATGCCCCGTGTAGTGGCGGACCCTGTGTAAAGGGTCGCCATCCTCCCTCGTTCCCCCCCTTAGCCCGTGGAGAAAGAAAGGGGCGGGGGAGGGGTTTGTGAGTATGGCGGCCTCAGTGTACCCTATTACACGCTTATGGCCTTAGTATCGCGTTTGACTGGGAATGGGTGTCAGAGCCGCGCTGTTTACTTTTTACTTGTATTGGTCGCCGCTGCGCCTTTCCTATATGGTTGTACTGCATGGGCGGCGGTGGCTTTGCAGATGCTGCGGCGTCTCTTTTGTAGTGGCTCTACTGCGGTAATCCACTCGATCAGTTACCTTCAGGCGTCACTGCCCTGTTTGCTCTATTGGCTACTCGTTTTTGGAGCTTCGCGCTCTCCGGGGGGAGGGTTTAGGGCCCTGGCTTGGCGCGCTCCGCGTCACGATCAGCTCAGCCCCGCCCTTCGAGGTTCGTTTGGCGCCATTTTTACTCGCGCGCGCATGGTGAAGACCGTCCTCCCCCCTCTGTCTGTAAGTGCCCTCGCGGGCGACTTTATATTACCTTTATTACTCCCTTGCGCATGGCTCTGACATTCTTGTTCCCTATGTCTTTCAGACCGTGGATTTCGGTGTAGCTCCCGGTTGAGACTATTAAATTACTCCCACTTCCCCGCGGGTTATTGGAGGATCCAGGGTAGCTTACAGCGTCAATCCCTACTGGCGTATTGTGCTGATTAAATCACCATATGGAGGCGTCCCAGGATATTGTGAACGGGGTTCCTTCGGGACAAGCCCGGCTGTGTGTAGCTTGTGGGGTCTTACCTAGCAGCGGTGACAATGCACGGGTCTGTGTTCCTTGTGCACAAGCAGGCGTTATCGGTTCTTCCCGCCTCTTCAGTGGCTGGGCCTGCACCTCGCCTCACTTCACCTACTCCCCCAAGCCTGAGTCTAACCCCCAATACAAGCGGGGATTCTCATCCTGATGTGGCTACTAGACTGGCCAGTGTTTAAAGATTGCTTGCTAGCTCATTGGCACGTAAGGCCACCGCTAAGAGGCGGCATTTAACCCCTCACTCTGCTCTTTTCCCTATGGAATCTGATGAGTTGTTGCATCCTTATGGCCATACCCCCTCGGACGAAGGGGAGCTGTTCTCTGACTCAGGGTCATATGACGAGGAGTCAAGGGGTCATGACGAGTCTGGTTCCGAGCACTGGACCCCGGATGATATTGACAGACTGCTGGTTCAGATTTTTGAGGTTTTGTCCATCTCTCCCCCTGCTGCGGCTCCCAGGCAAAGGGGTGAGCTTTTTCATACTGCTAAGGCTCGTCTGGAATTTCCAGAGCAAACCCATTTCAATAGCCTTGTGCTTAAAGAATGGGAACATCCCAGTAGACTTCCTGGGATCCCTAAGAGTGTGGATAGGAAGTATCCCTTCCCGGCTGACTTGGTTAAGTGCTGGTCATTGCCCCCCGAGCTCGATGCTCCTATTCTAGGGTTGTCCAGCACCTCTATTATGCACTCCCCTGACACTACTACGCTACGGGACTCTGAGGACCGGCGTATCGATCAATTGGCATGCCATGCCTTTGCATTTGGGGGAGCGACCCTGCGCCCGGTTTGCGCCTTAGCCATTACGGCATTAGCGCTCAGGGCAATGGTCAGGAATGCATTCTATGGCACAGATGAGTTGCTACCTGATACTGTCAATGCACTGTCTAACTGTGATGTGTTTGTAAACTTTATCCTGTCTGCATCGGACGATGCTATTAGGATGTGTGCCAGACCTTCTGCCCTGGCGGTAGCTATACGCCGCGCGGTTTGGTTGCGCCAGTGGGCTGCTGACAATGCCGCTAAGAAAGCCCTTACTGGGCTTCCATTTAAGGGGCTGCGCCTGTTTGGGGACCTTCTAGACCTCTTCGCCAAAGGAGGCAAGTTACCCTGGCGCAGGCGGCAGATTCGGCCCTTTCGAGGCCAGGGCACCCTTTCAATCCCCTACCGCGGGGCTTAACAGGGAAAAGGGGTGTCCTTCGCTGGGTCCCGCGCAGATTCCTGGCACAGGAATAGAGGACGCCATCCCGGTTCCTCCTGGGGGCCCAAGCCTAAAGCCCCTCCCAAGACCCCTCAGGCATGAGGGGCGCCCTCGCCCGTCAGGGTGGGGGGACGTCTCCAGCACTTCGAGCATGTCTGGAGGCGCCACGTCTCAGACCGGTGGATTCAGGGGGTAGTGTCCTCGGGCTACAAGATAGAATTTGCTGTACGGCCCCCACCAGATTCATTGGGTCCCGAATCCCTCAGGACCCTGCCTCAGCTCAGGTCTTGTTGCTGGCCGTGCAGGGTCTCCTGGATCTAGGGGTCATTTGCAAGGTCCCCTTAGAGACAGGGGCACGGGGTTCTATTCCAACCTTTTCACAGTACCCAAGAAGGATGGGTCAGTCAGGCCCATTCTGGATTTAAAGATCCTCAACAAATTTGTCAAGAACAGGCACTTTTACATGGAAACTCTGCGCTCGGCCATCGGCTCTCTGCGCCCAGGGGTCTTTATGACGTCCGTAGACATCAAGGGTGCTTACCTTCACGTCCCGGTGTTTCCAGGACACCAAAGGTTTCTCAGATTTGCACTGAAAGATCAGCATTACCAATTTGTGGCCTTGCCATTCGGCCTCATGTCGGCTCCCAGGGTGTTCACCAAGGTGCTGGCAGGGGTGATGTCCCTGATAAGGCTAAGGGGCATACGTGTGCTGCCCTACCTGGACGATATACTCATCACCTCTCGGTCTCTGCGGCAGGCAGAGTTGGACACTCAGCTGGTAGTGTCCATCTTGGAGTCCTTCGGCTGGGTGATCAATTACCCCAAGTTCTCTCTGTCCCCCTCCTCGGTGACTCCGTTCCTGGGAATGATTCTGGATACGGTTCAGTCAAGGATATTCCTTCCTCAACAGAAGGTGGAAGCTCTGACTGCGCAGGCGAGGTTCCTGCTCTTGTGCCCACAGCCCTCCATCAGGCAGGGAATGCAGCTGGTGGGCCTGATGGTGGCGAGCTTCGAGGCGGTGCCCTTTGCCCAGTTCCATTTGAGACCTCTGCAGCTTCACCTTCTGTCAGTATGGGACAAGAACCCAGCGTCCTTGGACGGGGTCTGTGTGCTTCCCCCCTCGGTCAGACGGTCCCTTGCGTGGTGGCTGGACCTCGGGAACTTGATAGGGGGCAGGTCTTTTCTGGCCCCCTCCTGGGAGACGGTCACAACGGATGCCAGTCTGTCAGGTTGGGGGGAATTCTGGAAGTCCCTGCGTTTCCGGTGGAAGTGGGGTCCTCAGGAGGCCCATTTACCCATCAACATTCTGGAATTGCGGGCAGTCCGGTTGGTACTGGAGCGGTTGACCCAACACCTGAGGGGTCTGTCGGGCCAGGTACGCTCAGACAACAGGACGGCGGTTGCCTACATCAACCATCAGGGAGGGACCCGGAGCAAGGGTGCCCTCCATCAGGTGTCTCAGACATGGGCGGAGGGAAATGTACAATGCATTTCGGCTGTTTACGTTCCGGGGGCGGAGAATCTGCTAGCAGACGCTCCGAGCAGGGGGACGTCCCGTCAGGGAGAGTGGTCCCTCTGCAATAGGGTATTCCAGTCCCTGTGTCACCGCTGGGGTCTACCAGATGTGGACTTGTTTGCATCCCGTCACAACCACAAGCTCCCGGCCTTCGTATCCCTGTCTCAGGATCCTCTGGCCTTGGCCACGGATGCCCTGTCCATGTCATGGAAGGAGTTTCGGCTCCTGTATGTATTTCCACCATTCCCCCTTCTGGGCAGGGTTCTGCGCAAGATTGCTCTGGAAGGGGTGCCTGTGATTCTAGTGGCCCCCAGGTGACCAAGAAGAGTGTGGTTCGCAGACGTGGTTCAAATGGCAGTAGTCCAGTACGATCTGACAGGGGTGCCAGATCTGCTAACTCAGGGCTCCTTACGCCATCCCAATTTACAAACGCTGGCTTTGACGGCCTGGCTGCTGAAACCTCCATCTTGATGGAGAAGGGTTTGTCTGCCTCTGTGGTAGGTACTATGGTGCAGGCTAGGAAGACGACTTCTGCTGCTATCTATTACAGAGTATGGCGTACCTACATTGACTGGTGTGAGTCTAGGTCTCTTCCCTGTAGGGAGTTCTCTGTCCCTAGAGTTCTGGAGTTCTTACAGCATGGTTTGGAGTTAGGTCTAAAACTCAGTACTCTGAAGGGTCAGGTTTCTGCCCTGTCCGTCTTCTTTCAGAAGTCCTTTGCTCAGCATCATTTGGTTAAGACCTTCTTTCAGGGGGTCACTCATGCGCGTCCCCCTCGTAAACCTGTGGTCCCTGTTTGGGATTTAAACTTGGTTTTATCTGCCTTGCAGGGTGCTCCCTTTGAGCCTATTCACGATGCTGCTCTGGCTGTTGTTACACTCAAGGTTGTCTTTTTGGTGGCCATAACTTCGGTTAGGCGTTTGTCTGAGCTGGCTGCTCTATCCATTCAGCCTCCGTACTATGAGAGGCACCGGGACAAGGTGGTGTTCCGCTTCAAGCCGGATTTTCTGCCTAAGGTTGTGTCTGCCTTTCATTTGAATCAGGACATTGTTCTTCCTTCATTGTGTCCCAATCCTAGCAACGACAAGGAAAAAGTTCTGCATTCCTTGGACGTGGTCAGGTGTTTGAAGTATTACCTGCGGCTTTCAGGAAGACTGATGCTCTCTTCGTTGTGCCTTCTGGGCCTAGGAAGGGTTTGGCTCCTGCCAAGTCTACTATCAGCAAATGGATCCGTCAGGCTGTGATTCAGGGCTATTCTGCTAAGGGGAAGAGTCCTCCTTTCCGTCTTACTGCTCATTCTACTCGTGCTATTGGGGCCTCCTGGGCCTTCCAGCACCAAGCTTCTGTTGAACAAGTTTGCAAGGCCGCTACTTGGTCTTCTGTTCATACCTTTTCAAAGTTTTACAAGGTTGATGTTCGGGCCTCAGCTGATGCTGCTTTTGGCTGTAAGGTTTTGCAGGCGGTTGTAGTTTGAGCTACGTGCCGTTGCCTTTGTTGTTGGGGATCCCACCCTACTTTATGGACACTGCTATTGGATGTCCCACGTGTAAGTATTATATATGGAGCAGGACGTACTGTATGCTTAGAATAATACAATTCTGTGAAATACTCACCTGTAGAATTGGTATTATACGCATACAGTACGTCCTGCTCCACCCCACTCTGGTTTTACATTTTTCTGGATCCCCTGTATGGTGATTGTTGTCTTTGTTATTATTACCAGTTTTGGTGGTTGGTTTCTCCCGGCTTCTTTTCTCACTGCTTTTCAATGCTGGGGATTTGTGGGAGGTCCCTGGGTATATGAAGGGCCGGGAGGAGCCTGTTTTTTGCATGTCTGCAGTGAACAGCGCCATCTGGCGGAGGATTACCCACGTGTAAGTATTATATATGGAGCAGGACGTACTGTATGCGTATAATACCAATTCTACAGGTGAGTATTTCACAGAATTGTATTTTTGCCTGTATCACCCTCCCTGCCCACAAGCTTTATTACATGTGTCTCTGTGTTTTCACTTGCATGCTCCTCGCTGGCTCTACTGCCCTGGAGCTTTTGTCATCTTACCTCCCTCGCGGTTCCTCTCGGGCCTCGCATTGTCTTCCCTCCCTCCATCTTGAGTCCGTCACGCTGTGATGGGGGGAGAACAGGGGACGCCGCTTGCGCGGTGCGACGATGCAGGCAGGCTGCGCGGACGCGTGCAGCGCGGCTTCAGTATAGCTGTGGGCCCGCGGTGTCCAGCTATGGCGGCTGTACATTTTATTTCCCTATTTCTGCCCGGACCTTGTTTTTTATTAAGCCCCTATGCCTCCCAGCCCTGGCTGTTGGTCCGGGTGAAGGTAGGATACACCTTAGTGGTGTGATAGCTTGGAGCCATGCTCCTCCGTGAGACCCCTTCCAAGGGGTAGGCAGATACCAGGTTCGGGATCCTGGTTTGGGATGCCCTGTCCGTCATTTTCCCTGCGCTGCATTAGGTGGCTTGGGACTCCCCCACCCATTGCTCCCTGTCCCTGGATCATGGGGGGGGGGCGGGCATGTCCCTCCAATATTCTAAGTATACAGTACGTCCTGCTCCAGATATAATACTTACACTTGGGTTATCCTCCGCCAGATGGCGCTGTGCACTGCAGACATGCAAAAACAGGCTCCTCCCGGCCCTTCGTATACCCGGGGACCTCCCACAAAACCCCAGATTTCTCTGCAGTGCTGACTGCGAAGACATGAAGTATCACTCTCTCGCAGGTGAGCGGGGCTATTACAGCCTGCGGCCCTGTTGGACTACTCCCACCCGTCCTATTTGTGATGTGCCTCCCAGCCTGGGCTGCGCTGGTCGGGTGAAGGTAGGCAGCACCATGCGTGCTTATGGAGCCATGCTCCACCGCAGTCCCCCACCAAAGGGTAGGCGGTTTAGGCTTATGGTGAGCCTTTAGGGCAGGGGTACTCAACCACTTTTTGTATAGGTCCATTAACAGGCATCCCATGAGAGGTGAAGGTCCGGACGGGGGGCTGTCGAGGGGGGGTGGATAGTTAATGTGCAGTGCAGTACTTCATATGACAGTGCTAGGTGCCAGGGAGACTAAGCACTGCATCGTTTATCAAGGGGCAGCTGATCAGGGACAGCTCTGAGCATGGCAACACATAAGCAACTGTGTGCAGGGTTGTCATGGAAGGGGTCCGAAAATCTGGCACCGAGGTCCACATTCGGACCCCGGTCCGCCAGTTGAGTACCACTGCTTTAGGGGATGCCCCTCCCGCATCATTGCCCCACGCCCCGTGTAGTGGCGAACCCTGTGTAAAGGGTCGCCATCCTCCCTCATTCCCCCCTTAGCCCGTGGGGAAAGAAAGGGGCGGGGGAGGGGTTTGTGAGTATGGCGGCCTCAGTGTACCCTATTACACGCTTATGACTGGGAATGGGTGTCAGAGCCGCGCTGTTTACTTTTTACTTGTATTGGTCGCCGCTGCGCCTTTCCTATATGGTTGTACTGCATGGGCGGCGGTGGCTTTGCAGATGCTGCGGCGTCTCTTTTGTAGTGGCTCTACTGCGGTAATCCACTCGATCAGTTACCTTCAGGCGTCACTGCCCTGTTTGCTCTATTGGCTACTCGTTTTTGGAGCTTCGCGCTCTCCGGGGGGAGGGTTTAGGGCCCTGGCTTGGCGCGCTCCGCGTCACGATCAGCTCAGCCCCGCCCTTCGAGGTTCGTTTGGCGCCATTTTTACTCGCGCGCGCATGGTGAAGACCGTCCTCCCCCCTCTGTCTGTAAGTGCCCTCGCGGGCGACTTTATATTACCTTTATTACTCCCTTGCGCATGGCTCTGACATTCTTGTTCCCTTTATGTCTTTCAGACCGTGGATTCCGGTGTAGCTCCCGGTTGAGACTATTAAATTACTCCCACTTCCCCGCGGGTTATTGGAGGATCCAGGGTAGCTTACAGCGTCAATCCCTACTGGCGTATTGTGCTGATTAAATCACCATATGGAGGCGTCCCAGGATATTGTGAACGGGGTTCCTTCGGGACAAGCCCGGCTATGTGTAGCTTGTGGGGTCTTACCTAGCAGGGGTGACAATGCACGGGTCTGTGTTCCTTGTGCACAAGCAGGCGTTATCGGTTCTTCCCGCCTCTTCAGTGGCTGGGCCTGCACCTCGCCTCACTTCACCTACTCCCCCAAGCCTGAGTCTAACCCCCAATACAAGCGGGGATTCTCATCCTGATGTGGCTACTAGACTGGCCAGTGTTTAAAGATTGCTTGCTAGCTCATTGGCACGTAAGGCCACCGCTAAGAGGCGGCATTTAACCCCTCACTCTGCTCTTTTCCCTATGGAATCTGATGAGTTGTTGCATCCTTATGGCCATACCCCCTCGGACGAAGGGGAGCTGTTCTCTGACTCAGGGTCATATGACGAGGAGTCAAGGGGTCATGACGAGTCTGGTTCCGAGCACTGGACCCCGGATGATATTGACAGACTGCTGGTTCAGATTTTTGAGGTTTTGTCCATCTCTCCCCCTGCTGCGGCTCCCAGGCAAAGGGGTGAGCTTTTTCATACTGCTAAGGCTCGTCTGGAATTTCCAGAGCAAACCCATTTCAATAGCCTTGTGCTTAAAGAATGGGAACATCCCAGTAGACTTCCTGGGATCCCTAAGAGTGTGGATAGGAAGTATCCCTTCCCGGCTGACTTGGTTAAGTGCTGGTCATCGCCCCCCTAGCTCGTTGCTCCTATTCTAGGGTTGTCCAGCACCTCTATTATGCACTCCCCTGACACTACTACGCTACGGGACTCTGAGGACCGGCGTATTGATCAATTGGCATGCCATGCCTTTGCATTTGGGGGAGCGACCCTGCGCCCGGTTTGCGCCTTAGCCATTACGGCAGTAGCGCTCAGGGCAATGGTCAGGAATGCATTCTATGGCACAGATGAGTTGCTACCTGATACTGTCAATGCACTGTCTAACTGTGATGTGTTTGTAAACTTTATCCTGTCTGCATCGGACGATGCTATTAGGATGTGTGCCAGACCTTCTGCCCTGGCGGTAGCTATACGCCGCGCGGTTTGGTTGCGCCAGTGGGCTGCTGACAATGCCGCTAAGAAAGCCCTTACTGGGCTTCCATTTAAGGGGCTGCGCCTGTTTGGGGACCTTCTAGACCTCTTCGCCAAAGGAGGCAAGTTACCCTGGCGCAGGCGGCAGATTCGGCCCTTTCGAGGCCAGGGCACCCTTTCAATCCCCTACCGCGGGGCTTAACAGGGAAAAGGGGTGTCCTTTGCTGGGTCCCGCGCAGATTCCTGGCACAGGAATAGAGGACGCCATCCCGGTTCCTCCTGGGGGCCCAAGCCTAAAGCCCCTCCCAAGACCCCTCAGGCATGAGGGGCGCCCTCGCCCGTCAGGGTGGGGGGACGTCTCCAGCACTTCGAGCATGTCTGGAGGCGCCACGTCTCAGACCTGTGGATTCAGGAGGTAGTGTCCTCGGGCTACAAGATAGAATTTGCTGTACGGCCCCCCACCAGATTCATTGGGTCCCGAATCCCTCAGGACCCTGCCTCAGCTCAGGTCTTGTTGCTGGCCGTGCAGGGTCTCCTGGATCTAGGGGTCATTTGCAAGGTCCCCTTAGGAGACAGGCGCACGGAGTTCTATTCCAACCTTTTCACAGTACCCAAGAAGGATGGGTCAGTCAGGCCCATTCTGGATTTAAAGATCCTCAACAAATTTGTCAAGAACAGGCACTTTTGCATGGAAACTCTGCGCTTGGCCATCGGCTCTCTGCGCCCAGGGGTCTTTATGACGTCCGTAGACATCAAGGGTGCTTACCTTCACGTCCCGGTGTTTCCAGGACACCAAAGGTTTCTCAGATTTGCACTGAAAGATCAGCATTACCAATTTGTGGCCTTGCCATTCGGCCTCATGTCGGCTCCCAGGGTGTTCACCAAGGTGCTGGCAGGGGTGATGTCCCTGATAAGGCTAAGGGGCATACGTGTGCTGCCCTACCAGGACGATATACTCATCACCTCTCGGTCTCTGCGGCAGGCAGAGTTGGACACTCAGCTGGTAGTGTCCATCTTGGAGTCCTTCGGCTGGGTGATCAATTACCCCAAGTTCTCTCTGTCCCCCTCCTCGGTGACTCCGTTCCTGGGAATGATTCTGGATACGGTTCAGTCAAGGATATTCCTTCCTCAACAGAAGGTGGAAGCTCTGACTGCGCAGGCGAGGTTCCTGCTCTTGTGCCCACAGCCCTTCATCAGGCAGGGAATGCAGCTGGTGGGCCTGATGGTGGCGAGCTTCGAGGCGGTGCCCTTTGCCCAGTTCCATTTGAGACCTCTGCAGCTTCACCTTCTGTCAGTATGGGACAAGAACCCAGCGTCCTTGGACGGGGTCTGTGTGCTTCCCCCCTCGGTCAGACGGTCCCTTGCGTGGTGGCTGGACCTCGGGAACTTGATAGGGGGCAGGTCTTTTCTGGCCCCCTCCTGGGAGACGGTCACAACGGATGCCAGTCTGTCAGGTTGGGGGGAATTCTGGAAGTCCCTGCGTTTCCGGTGGAAGTGGGGTCCTCAGGAGGCCCATTTACCCATCAACATTCTGGAATTGCGGGCAGTCCGGTTGGTACTGGAGCGGTTGACCCAACACCTGAGGGGTCTGTCGGGCCAGGTACGCTCAGACAACAGGACGGCGGTTGCCTACATCAACCATCAGGGAGGGACCCGGAGCAAGGGTGCCCTCCATCAGGTGTCTCAGACATGGGCGGAGGGAAATGTACAATGCATTTCGGCTGTTTACGTTCCGGGGGCGGAGAATCTGCTAGCAGACGCTCCGAGCAGGGGGACGTCCCGTCAGGGAGAGTTGTCCCTCTGCAATAGGGTATTCCAGTCCCTGTGTCCACGTTGGGGTCTACCAGATGTGGACTTGTTTGCATCCCGTCACAACCACAAGCTCCCGGCCTTCGTATCCCTGTCTCAGGATCCTCTGGCCTTGGCCACGGATGCCCTGTCCATGTCATGGAAGGAGTTTCGGCTCCTGTATGTATTTCCACCATTCCCCCTTCTGGGCAGGGTTCTGCGCAAGATTGCTCTGGAAGGGGTGCCTGTGATTCTAGTGGCCCCCAGGTGACCAAGAAGAGTGTGGTTCGCAGACGTGGTTCAAATGGCAGTAGTCCAGTACGATCTGACAGGGGTGCCAGATCTGCTAACTCAGGGCTCCTTACGCCATCCCAATTTACAAACGCTGGCTTTGACGGCCTGGCTGCTGAAACCTCCATCTTGATGGAGAAGGGTTTGTCTGCCTCTGTGGTAGGTACTATGGTGCAGGCTAGGAAGAAGACTTCTGCTGCTATCTATTACAGAGTATGGCGTACCTACATTGACTGGTGTGAGTCTAGGTCTCTTCCCTGTAGGGAGTTCTCTGTCCCTAGAGTTCTGGAGTTCTTACAGCATGGTTTGGAGTTAGGTCTAAAACTCAGTACTCTGAAGGGTCAGGTTTCTGCCCTGTCCGTCTTCTTTCAGAAGTCCTTTGCTCAGCATCATTTGGTTAAGACCTTCTTTCAGGGGGTCACTCATGCGCGTCCCCCTCGTAAACCTGTGGTCCCTGTTTGGGATTTAAACTTGGTTTTATCTGCCTTGCAGGGTGCTCCCTTTGAGCCTATTCACGATGCTGCTCTGGCTGTTCTTACACTCAAGGTTGTCTTTTTGGTGGCCATAACTTCGGTTAGGCGTTTGTCTGAGCTGGCTGCTCTATCCATTCAGCCTCCGTACTATGAGAGGCACCGGGACAAGGTGGTGTTCCGCTTCAAGCCGGATTTTCTGCCTAAGGTTGTGTCTGCCTTTCATTTGAATCAGGACATTGTTCTTCCTTCATTGTGTCCCAATCCTAGCAACGACAAGGAAAAAGTTCTGCATTCCTTGGACGTGGTCAGGTGTTTGAAGTATTACCTGCGGCTTTCAGGAAGACTGATGCTCTCTTCGTTGTGCCTTCTGGGCCTAGGAAGGGTTTGGCTCCTGCCAAGTCTACTATCAGCAAATGGATCCGTCAGGCTGTGATTCAGGGCTATTCTGCTAAGGGGAAGAGTCGTCCTTACTGCTCATTCTACTCGTGCTATTGGGGCCTCCTGGGCCTTCCAGCACCAAGCTTCTGTTGAACAAGTTTGCAAGGCCGCTACTTGGTCTTCTGTTCATACCTTTTCAAAGTTTTACAAGGTTGATGTTCGAGCCTCAGCTGATGCTGTGTTTGGCCGCAAGGTTTTGCTGGCGGCAGTAGTTTAAGCTGCCTGCTGTTGCCTTTTGTTGGGGATCCCACCCTACTTTTATGGACACTGCTATTGGATGTCCCAAGTGTAAGTATTATATCTGGAGCAGGACGTACTGTACACTTAGAATAATACAATTCTGTGAAGTACTCACCTGTAGAATTGTTATTATACGTATACAGTACGTCCTGCTCTACCCCACCCTGTTTTTTGCATTATTCTGGATCCCCTGTATGGTGATTGTTTTCTGGATCCCCTGTATGGTGATTGTTATTGTTGTTGTTACCAGTTTTCGGTGGTTTAATTCTCCCGGCTTCTTGTTCACTGCTTTTCAATGCTGGGGATTTGTGGGAGGTCCCTGGGTATATGAAGGGCCGGGAGGAGCCTGTTTTTGCATGTCTGCAGTGCACAGCGCCATCTGGCGGAGGATAACCCAAGTGTAAGTATTATATCTGGAGCAGGACGTACTGTATACGTATATGACCAATACAGTTGAGTACTTCACAGAATTGGATTTTTTTACCTCAGACTTTGCCTGACCAATTAGCTGTCAGTGTGGTATGAGTGTATGTGTGTGTGTGTGTGTGGTGTGTGTGGCTGTTTGCTTCACTTGTTGCTGGGCCGTGTCTGCCCGCAACCTTGTAGGAGCGCTGATGCGGTCCGCCCCCTCTCTTTTGGCGCCCACGGAGGTTCCCAGCAATGGCTGGGAACCGCGGTTACTCGTCCCAGCAGGAGGGTGCGGGGCCACGTGCGGCGCGCGATCCGCGCTGGGCCGCCCTCCTTCTCTTCCCCTGGCCTGGTTGATGCTGCTGCGTGTCTGGGTATCTTGCATCCTAACCGTGAGTGCCCTGCGGGGCTCGTTCTATTATCTGCCTTTTTTGTTATGCATAATCGTATTTCTATTGTGGTGCTTTGTATGCTGCGCTATCCTTGACATATACTTTAAGGTTATTCAGATATATTGTATGACTGTGATTATATCTGGATTTATGATTGCTGTAATGACTTCCTGCTTATGGTACCCTTTTATATTATGTCTTCCAGGGGGATTACCTTCCTTGATAGTTAAAAGGGGGTCCATAGGTCCCTCACTCAAATAGGGGCTTTACAAATCCTCCCACTAACGGACGTTAAGGGGCATCCCGGGTAGCTTACTGGCGCAATTCCCACTGGTCATTGCGACTACCATAAAAAATCACCATATGGAGGCTTCCCAGGATACCGGGCTCGGGCTCCTTTCGGGGCAACCCTGGCAGTGTGTGGTTTGTGGGGCATCCCTTGTGGGGGATAATGTGTTTATTTGTATTCCATGTGCACAGCAGGCCATTACGCGGCAGTCGGGGTCCCAGGCGTCTGGGTCCGTGCCGGCGGCCTCATCACCCACCCCACCCCGCCTTATCCGTACCCCAAGTGACACTGTCATTAGCGGGGAGTCGCAAGCTGATGTTTGTGCTAGGCTGGCCAACATCAAAAAGTTGATTTCTAGCTCTGCGGCCAGAAAGGCCCCAGCTAAGAGAAGGAATCTGTCGCCGGCCGCGCCGGTACTGGATTTTGATGACTATGATTCCCTTGACTGGTCTGATTATTCCCCACTCGAGGAGGGGGAATTGTTTGAGGAATCTGATGCTGAGGATCAGCAGTTTTTTGGATACTGATACTGGCCAGGCGCTGGGGGATGCCGTGGATACCCCCAAGATCCTGGCCCATCTATTTGAGGTACTGGACATTTCTCCGCCAGTAGAGACCCCCGCGCAGAAGGGGGAATTTTTGGGGACTTCTAAGCCCCGCTTGGAGTTCCCAAATTAGAATCATTTTCATTGCATGATTCTTTAGGAATGGGAGAGGCCTAGCCGGCTCCCCGGTGTTCCTCAGGGATGGGATAGGAAGTATCCCTTCCCGGTGGACGCGGTGAAGCGCTGGTCGTCCCCTCCCGAGGTCGATGCTCCCGTTCTGGGATTGTCCAACACCTCCGTTGTACATTATCCAGATGCCGCCACTCTTAAAGATGGTGAGGACAAACGCTTTGATCAGATGGCATGCCATGCCTTTGCCAGTGTGGGTTCAGCCTTGCGGCCTTTTTGTGCCTCGGCGCTCGCGACTGTGGCTACCAGGTCTGTGGTTAGGGGCCTGTTGAGTGGTTCCCAGCTTAACCCTTTCGCTGCCAGCCTACCTGGAGTTTTTGTCACCATTGGTGCCAAACCATTTTGCACTATTTTGCGCTCCCCATGTTCCAATGTGATTTTTGAAGGGATTTCCAGGGATTTCCCAGGAAAATGATATATTGTTTTTTTCAGCAGAGTCTGGGCTTTAACATGAAATGTCTTGTTTGTAATTTTTTAGGTGTATTCTCAATATTTTTGGGTGAAATATGTGAAAAAAAAATAAAAAAAAAATACATTTTTACAATTTGTAGTTTTTTTTGTAATAAAAAATGTAAGTTTTTCAATAAAATCTTATTGCGTGTGAAATCCCAATTTCTCCCAGTTACAGCGATACCACATATGTATCGGTAGACACCCTTTTCTGCCCAGGATACTCCCCCAAACTGAAATAGCGCTTTAGGGGATTTTCAGAAAAAATACAACTGTGATATGCGCTATGCGCACCTTGCAGTTTTTCCAGAAAAACAACCCTTTACATTTGAAATACCCCCAACAAACTATATATTCTCTGGAAGTACACACCTCAAGCTTTCTAGGCGTACCAGGCTTGTTGATGTGCCCATAGTTTTCTGGAAGTAATCCCTCAATGTATTCTTTGGTTGCAAAGAGTTTCCCTAAAAAAAGGATAAAAAAGCAGAATCAAAGCCACATTTTCCTAAAAAGCTATGTGTAAACAAGAAAAAACAAGTTTAATCTGAAAAAGCAACATCCCCCGAACAGAACGATACTCAACATGCATAGCTACTGTCAAGGGAAGAGTTGCCAAACACCCCAATGTAAAGCATGTGCGTAACAGTGATTTTACTTGAAAATTTCAGCTCTGCAGACAAAGTGCGCACCTTGCGATTTTTCAACCAAAACAACCCTTTACATTTGGAATATCCCCCATAAACCATATATTACCTGAAAGTACACATGTTAAGCTTTCTAAACGTACCCAGCTTGTTGTAGTTGGCTCATCTTTCTGGAATTAATCCCTCAAAGAATTCTTTGGTTGCGCAGGGTTTCCCTAAAAAATGTATAAAAAAGCTGAATAAAAAACACCTTTTCCTAAAATATAAATATGCAAACCAGAAAAAAACAAGCTAAATCTGAAAGCGCAAGGTCCCCCGAGCAGAACAATACCCAACATGCATAGCTACCTTTAACCATTTTAATTGCCAGCCTACTTGAGATTTTGTCACCCTCTGTTGACAGGTCACTTTTCCCCATTTTGCGCCATGTTTTGCGACATTTTTGCTGGAATTTTCAGGAAAATTATATATATATTTTCTGCAGCAGAGTTTAGGCTTTAACAAGAAATGTCTTGTTTGTAAATTTTATTTTGTTTTTTACAATATTATTAAGTAAAAAATAAATAAATAAAAAAAATAAATTTTTTTTAGAAAATTGACTCCTTTATTTTAAATAAAAAAATTATTTTATTAAGGAAAACCATATTGCATGTGAAAGCCCCATTTCTACCGATTAGAACGGTACCACATATTTATCGGTAGCCCTCCGTTCCTGCCCAGGAGACCCCCCTAACTGAAACAAGTACTTTATAACATTTACAAATAAAATACAACTACCATCCACACTACAAAGGGTTAAATCGAGAAAAAAATGACATAGGGTCCCCCTTCCCGGGGGGGGGGGACCCCATTTTTTGGGGGATTTTAAGGGTTAAAAACCCTTAAAAATCCCCAAAAAAATTTACATGGGGTCCCCCTTACCCAAAGTAACCAGCCCGAGACCAGCTATGCAGGGCTTGTAGAAACAGGGCACAGGGGCCAGCTTTTGTGGCCCCTGGACCTGCAGGCTACAAGCCCGCATAGCCCGTGGGCCTGGGCTCTTCTGCCCCCCCCCCTGGGCTTTGGGGAGGCAGGTAATGGGGGTGCCAGGGGTTAATGGCAAGTCACCCGCTAGTCACAGGTGACTTGCCACCTCCCCCAGCCTTGTGAACTGGTATAGGGGTCATGGACCCCTTACCAGTTCACAAGGGGTTAAATGTAAAAAAAACAGACACACAAAAGAGAAAAAAATATTTTATTATTATTTTTTTTTTTTTTTTTTATACTTACCTCCCATCCATCCTGGAGAGCACTGTGTCCCTCGGCGATCACTGGCTTCTGCTCACCTGCTGGAAGCCTTTTATAGCTGCTGGATGACAGAACACAAAGGGTTTATTAAAAAAAAAAATGACATATGGTCCCCCCTCCCAGGGGTCCCCCTTACCCATCATTACCAGCCCGGGACCAGCTATGGGGGCTTGTAGGCACAGAGTGGGGGGGCCAGCTTTTGTGCCCCCCCCCCACCCTGCAGCCTACGAGCCCACATAGCCTGTGTGGGCCCGGGCTCTTCTGCCCCCCCCTGGGCTTTGGGGAGGCAGGTAATTGGGGGTGCCGGGGGTTAATGGCAAGTCACCCGCTGCGGCAAGCGGGTGACATGCCATCCCCCAGCCTTGTGAACTGGTATAAGGGACCCCTTACCAGTTCACAAGGGGTTAAATGTTAAATAAGACACAGACACATAAGAAATAAAAGATCTTTATTTATTTTTTTTACTTTACTCACCTCCGATCCGGTGTCCCCCGGCGATCTCCGCTGACAGCCTGCTCGCGTGTTTGAAGGAGAGAGCCTGGGGAGGAGGGGGGGGGGGGCGATCTCAGCCCTCTCCTCCTCCCCATCTGCCCTCCTCCAGGCACACGAGCAGACTGAATGTCTGTCTCACGGTTCCTGGCATTAAGAGGGCTGCTGGTGACATCACAGCGATGTCACCCGGCCCCGCCCCCACGGGGGATCGGATGGCACCAAATTAAAGGGGAGACCCGGCCGGATCCAACGAGGGGTCAGGTGAGTATTTTTTTTTTTTTATAAACTCTTTATTTATTCAAGTTTTCAATAGACAAAAGAACATGAATTTTAACATATATCTAGTCATCAACTGGTATGATAATATGCTTGTCAGTATTCTCAGCAAGAATGTCACAATAAAATGGAGAATTTGGAGTGCCACTCGTTGTTTCTTGTCTCATGAGCGGTTAAATTAGTAGAGGCCCCAACTCTCCAATTCCTTCTTATGCTAAAGCATGACAACAAATAACAGATACTGACAGTTCTAACCGAGGGTACGAACCTAAAGACAGAACACGAACAGGAAAGAGGGGGGGATGGAAAAATCGGGGAAAAGAAAAGAGGGGGGGGCAGGGGGGGGAGTGGGTAAGGGCTAGCGGGGGGAGGGAGTGGGCTCACAGCATCGCCAGCACATCCCTGCCCTCCGGTGACTCAGTGAAGGCCATCCAGCCATACCAAGTAGTCATAAATTTCTCGTATGTACCATCTCTGGAGGACACTACGTTTTCAAATCGCATAATGTCATTTACCCTCTGACACCAACCTGCAATCGATGGGGGCTCCTCCTTTTTCCACATCTGGGGAATGCCGGCCTTGGCTGCATTGAGCAGATGACGGATCACGGATTTGCGGTACCGTTTCACAGGCATTTCCGATACGTGGAGAAGGCAGAGGGCCGGGTCGTCCGGGATCGGGATGCCGGACACCTTTTCCGTGATCTGTCTCACCAAACCCCAGTAGTGTTTTAGCTTGCTGCAGGACCAAAAGACGTGTAATAGGTCTCCTCTTTCCTCCCCACACCTCCAGCAGTTAGGTGAGACGGCCGGGAACCATTTATGGAGTTCTGTAGGGACCCTATACCACCTTGTGAGTATTTTGTATCCGCACTCTTGATACCGCGTACAAATCGAGGTCTTGTGCGGGAGAATCATGGCTGCCAGGCGCTGCTTGGGGGACCATGTTGTATCTAAGTCCTTTTCCCACTTTTCAAGGAACTTTGGATGTTCCGCATCTGGGGGGGCAATCAACAGTTTATAGATCCTTGAGAGCGTATGTCTTTCTATCTCAGTGCTCTGGCATAGCTCTTCAAAAATAGTAAACTCCAGTCTGCTCCCTCTGTACTCCTTAAGCGAGGCCAAGAAGTGTCTAAGTTGCATACACTGCCAGGCCGACCAGCTAGGGATTCCCAATCTTTGCGCCACTTCATTTGGATTCACCCAGTTCCCCTCTACCAGAAAGTGACCCACCCTATACATTTTAGTGCTAATCCAGGTTTTCACCTTGTGTCCTCCGCAACCTGGGGCAAAGAGCGGGTTGCCCAGGACCGGATACATTGGGGAGGGGGATGGAGATATCTCCTGCCGTTGGAACATGGACCTGCACATCCCAAGCGTAGGGCCAATGGTGGGGTGTTGTCGACCCAAACTGGCACTCTCACCTGTCAGCCACGGAGCCCCCTGGATTGGGACCTCCAGGAAACCCTGCTCAAGGCCTACCCATTGCTTGTGGTGCCCGTGGATACACCAGTCCACCACCCTGCAGAGGTGTACTGCAGCCTGGTAGAGCAAGGGGTCTGGCAGGCCCATCCCTCCTTGCTCCTTCGGTCTAGTTAGGATCTCTCTTCTGAGTCTCGGTTTCTTTCCTGCCCAGATGAACTCAGTGAAGATCGCGCGGATCTTCTGAAAATAGGAGCGCGGGACCGCCACCGGGAGGGCTTGTAGTAAATAGAGCAGTCGGGGAAGCAGGGTCATTTTGACTGCATTAGATCGCCCAAACCAGGAAAGCTTCCCCTTATTCCACCTGGCTGTCTCTGTCGCAAAGTCTCTCAATAATGGGGGGAAGTTGAGGGAATATATCTTAGAGAGATCCCCGCTAATCTGTGTTCCCAAGTATTTAATACTCTCTTTGGCCCAGCGGAATGGAAAGGCGTTTTTAATCGTCCTAAATCTGTTTTCAGGGATATTTACATTGAGAGCTTCAGATTTTTGAAGGTTAATTTTGTAGCCAGAGAGAGTCCCATATTCCCGGAGTTCTTTCATTAGGTTGGGCACCGAGACCTCCGGGCCGGTAAGAAAGAAAATCAAATCATCGGCGTACGCCGCCACCTTATACTGACCCAAGGTGTCGCCTAGTCCCTTTATATCCGGATTGCTGCGCACCGCACACAGAAAGGGCTCCAGCACCAGTATGAATATCAAAGGTGACGGGGCATCCCTGTCTTGTCCCATTCGAGATCTCAAAGGAACCCGACGAGCAGCCGTTAACTCTCACCGACGCCGAGGGAGAGCCATACAGACTCTCAATCCATTGCCGCATGTTTGGGCCCAGACCTATATGTCTAAGCACCGTCCTCATAAACTGCCAATTGACCCTGTCAAAGGCTTTCTCGGCGTCGGTGGAGAGCAACAGGGCGGGAGTCCCCCGGATCTGCGCTAGATGGATCAGGTTCAAGACTTTAGTGGTATTGTCTCTAGCCTCTCTAAGAGGCATGAAACCCACCTGGTCCGGGGAGACCACTGTGTGCAGATGCGGAGCAATCCGCGATGCCAGAATTTTAGCGAATAATTTAATATCCGTATTGAGTAAAGAGATCGGCCTATAGTTTGCGCACAAGGTGGGATCCTTTCCCTCCTTGGGGATCACCGCTATGTGGGCCCGCAATGTATCACCCGGGAGGGGGGACCCCTTCAAGATAGAGTTCATCATGGAGAGGAGCCGGGGGGCCAGGAGGGGAAATAGTTTTTTGTAGTATTGGATATGCAGCCCATCAGGACCGGGCGCCTTTCCCGGAGTCGCCTCGGACACAGCGGTCTGCAGCTCCAACACCGATATTGGGTTCTCCATTTCCAGAACAGCCTCCTCGGGGAGCTTGGGCATGCCCGAGTTTGCAATATACTGAGCGCATTTTTGGCCTATGGTCCCATCCCGAGAGGTCGGCAGGTTGTATAAGTCTCCATAGAACTTGCGGAAAGCCTCCGCAATCTCTTCTATTCTCTGCACCACTTTCCCTCCAGAATCTATCACCCTGGAGACATAGGTTCTCGCCCTTTCCGTTCTCAAGGCCCTGGCCAACATTTTGCCGCATTTGTCGCCAGATTCAAAAAAGGCCTGACGGCATCTAACCGCCTGAGCTTTCAGCTTATCACAGCATAATGTCTTAAGTTTTTCCCGCAGGGCAGTAAGTGTCGGTAGGAGCGCGGCCGACAGGGACTTTTTATGTGTCCCTTCGAGCCTTCCTATTTCTGCAAGAAGTTTCAACATGCCTTCCATTTTTTCTTTTTTGATCCGGGCCCCCTGGCTGATGAACGATCCCCTGATGACGCATTTGTGGGCCTCCCAAAGCGTACCTGGAGAAACCTCTGGACCAGCGTTTGTCTCAAAGTAATGCTTGAGATCTCTCTGGATCACCTCCAAGACACTTTGGTCCTCCAGCAGTGACCCATTCAGTTTCCAAGACCAGGACCTAGGGACAGGGGCGGGATCCGCCACCGTGATAGTGATAGGAGCATGGTCGGATAATGTGATGTTTCCTATCTTGGTGTCAATGACTCTGGCTAGTTGAGTATGCGGCACCAGGAACAAGTCTATCCTTGAGTAAGAGGTGTGTGGGTGGGAAAAAAAGGTGTAGTCCCTTGTGTTCGGATGTTGAATCCTCCAAGGGTCTACCAGCTGGAATAGGGTCAGGGTCTTCCTAAGGTGTTTTAGTTTGGCATAGGCAAAGTGGGGACCCCCCTTAGATGTGTCCAGCAGTGGATCTAAGGCCAGATTAAAATCCCCTCCCAGTATCAATTCCCCCGTCCGAAAGTCTGCAAGAGTCTCTAGGACGCCAATTACAAAGGGAATTTGTCCTGTGTTCGGTGCGTATATGTTGGCCAAAGTGTAGACTTCAGACCCGATTTTCCCCTTCACCAGTAGCCATCTGCCCTCCCCGTCTGCTTTGTAGTCTACCAATTCCCAGGCCAAGGACCTAGAGATTACTATGCTGACCCCACGGGATCTAGAGTCAGGTGAGTAACTATGATAAGCCCTAGGGAAGTACTTGTCCCCTAAGGAGGGTGGGTTGGATGCTTTAAAATGTGTCTCCTGCAGGAAACCTATCTGGGCCTTAAGGCCTTTCAGGTTCCTCAGAACAAGTGACCTTTTTTCAGGAGTGTTCATTCCTTTGGTGTTAAGGGAGACAATTGTAGTACCTGCCATGACAGCACGCCCTCCAGAAAACCCAGCAGCGGCCACTTCGGAGAATATAGAGCCCTACGACCCTCAAAAGTCCTGCCCTGTCCTTGGGGATTGGGAGAGGGGAGAGGAAAAAGGGACAGTGGGGAAGGAACACACGGAAAGTGTCAACTACTAAGATCAGGAAAACAAACAAAAACAAGAAAAAGGAGGGGAAAGAACAAGAATGCAACGAAATTAGAGAATTCCTAACAATCCTACACGGAATGAAAACAAAGCTCAGTGGTTCCTAAGGAACCTCGAGCTGGCCCTATCGGGGGGAAGAGTGTCTGTCGGCACGGAGATGCAGCCAGAGTCTCTCCCTCCCGCACTAGGCCTTATATAGATAGGCTGAATTGCCGAGACAACCAGCCTTGCCGTTGAAAAGCAGCAAGTCCCGCTTGTGAGAGCAGCGCAGCCTGAACATCGTAAACAATAACAAAATAGCATTTAATTACAACAGGAAGTCAGCCACCCCTCTTAAGCAAGATCCCTCAGCCCGCGGAGAGCACCCCCAGTGGAAAGGGGGCGAGGTGTATGCAACGCATTGTTCGCCAAGCAGCTTACGGGGCCCATCAGAGGGCAGTCCCGAAAATTCTGAGGGTGTCCTCTCGGGCGGGGGGGGGGTGACAGTCCAGCAACCCGTCAGGGGGGAAAACAGGGCAGAGTTCACCAGATCAGGTTTCTACATCGTACGGTCTGGTTTGTCGCCGGCCACGCCGCGGCCTTCCGCGGCCTCTAGAGCCGACAGGGCCCCCTCGAGCACCAGTTCGGGGTAACAAAGAGGGCGGTAACCTCACAGCCAACCAGTCCGGCACGTCGATTGGTTCGCAGCCAAGAAAGGAGAACACATCAGGGAGATCTCTTGGCGTTTTAAGCAGGAAGGTGCCTCCGTCTTTGCGAACAATTAGGTGGAAGGGATATCCCCACCTATAAGACCCCCCATTTTGCGTGATGACTTCCAGAAGCGGTCTCAGAGCTCTTCTCATCAGGAGAGTGCGTTTAGAGAGGTCTTGAAGTATCTGGACATTTGCGCCATCAAAGTCCACATTGCCTTGTCTCCAGGCTTTACGAGTGATCTCTTCCTTCAAGGTGTATCTGTGGATTCTGCAGACCACATCCCGAGGTCTCGAGGGGTCTGTGCTAGGAGGCCCTAAGGCTCTGTGCACCCTGTCCAATTCTATCGGGGTGGTCAAGTCTCTTTCCAGCACGGTATTCAGGATGATCGTGGTGATGCGGGCGAGATCTTCTCCCGTGGATGATTCTGGGATGCCCCTCAGGCGCAGGTTATTTCTGCGACTTCTGTTCTCTATGTCGTCAATATGTAGCATCTGAGATTGCAACAGTGACTCCTGCATGTCGCACCTCGCTTCCAACCTTTGCAGACGATTCGACACAGAGGGCGCCTCTGCCTCAAGACCCGCCACTCTTTCTTCAACTACCCGCATGTGGTTCTTGACCTCGCCTAACTCCCTTCTGTGGGCCTCTTCGTATTTCGCTATTAGGGCCTCGATGTCCGCTTTGGATGGGAGGCCCCGCAGTAACGAGATTGTTTCCATGTGGATGCTGGTCTGGCCGGAGGGCGCAGGGTCAGCAGCACCCAGCGAGCCCCGCGTCTCCGATGGTGATCTCAGTGTTCTCGTCTCTGAGAGTGGTACCCAGGGAGTCAACGGGACCTCTTCCGGCTCTGGCGAGAAACATGGTTGCGGCGGCGACATCACGGTCGGGCTTGGGCCGTTCCCCGACCACGGGATCGTCGGTGAAGGTAGCAACGGGGACGTCAGCGGGCTAGGCGGGCCAGCCCCTAGGGAGCCAATGATCACCCTCGGTTCTAGGGGGACTGGCTGGCGGGGTCTTGGGTGTCGCTGCGGCAGGCCCTCCAGGGGACATGTCTTCTCCTTGTTTGGGATATCAGGATGGTGTGCACTGCTTTGCCCCCCCTCCAGTCTGGGCAGGTATGCGAAACGTTCCAGCCCCGTTCCGGGCCTCTCACCCGCTGGGGATCTGCAATGGGGGTTCTTGAAAGTCCCTTCCCTTGTTGGCAGAGGTTTGGAGGCATCGGGCTTGGGGCTCATCTGTGGCCCAGCTATGTGAACATCCTGGGCGGGGGGGGAAGCGGCCTGTCTCCTCCGTGAGGGGGCTTCATTCTGGGGCCCGGCTGGGGAGTCTGGTGTGGCCATCGTGGTCTCCCCTGATTGAGACCCCACCGTCAACTGGCGTCTAGCCCAGGCATCTCCCGTCCCTCTAAGCATTTCTGGGGAGGGCAGCTCTGTCCCCATATCGCCTCCCCCCGCTCCCGTCCCGCGCTCACCTCTGGCCGCCATTTTGTGTCCTCCCGGGCAGTCTGTCTCCACCGCCTCCGGATCAGCAGGCCGCGATGTGAGGGCCCGCTCCGGCAACTCCGGTGCCCGGGCGCCGCTCGACGAGCTCCGCGGCCGATTGCTTTCCTCTGGGGCGCCAGCCTGTGACGGGCGGGCAGCGCGCCGCCTCTCTTCTCCACGCTCCTGACCAGCCGAGCGTGTCTCCTCGCCTGCAGCGCGCGGAGCTCCTCCGCTCACCGTCTCTGCCTCTCTGTCTTCCGCGGCGGCTCCTCCAGTCCCGCAACTCCGCTCCGTCAGTCGCACGGGGGCCGACACCCCCAGGTCTGTCCTCTTTTCCACCGAGGACGACCCGCCAAGCGCCGCCATCTTGCCGCCCCCAGCCGCACGAGGTAAGTCGGTGAAGTCCCGGATCCAGCGGCTGCGAGAGCCTGGTCTGCCCCCCTTACTCCTCTTCAGGGTAGTCTTTCTCCTGCCCATGATGTCTGGATGGGCAAATATTGAGGGAAATGCTGCTCTTTCCTTATTAAATTAGGCCCAGGTGCGGGAGCTCTGTGAAAAGCAGCCTCACGGCACCATGTCCAGGACACGCCCCCCACTCATCTCTAATTTTAAGGTAGATTTGAAATGCTCAGGTGAGTATTTTTGATTTATATTTTTTTTACTATCAGGGGGGAAAGTCAAGCACATAGATTCTACATGCTTGGCACTTAAGTGGAGTGGAAGCGAGCACGTAGAATCTACGTGCTTGGCACTGAAAGGGTTAACCCGGCCAGTGATGATTTCACAGCCCTGAAGCAGTGTAAATTATTTGTGACCTTTGTTTTATCTGCTAAGGATGACGCAATTATTTTGTGTAGTAGAACCTCGGCATTGCTGGTGGCTATTGGCCGATAGGTCTGGCTACGCCAGTGGGCGGCTGACATTGTGGCTAAGAAATCACTCGCAGCGCTACCCTTCCTGAGTATGAGGCTGTTCGGAGATAAATTGGATTCAGTGGCGAAAGGTGGAAAGTTACCTCAGCGTAAGTAGCAGCGTCGCCCCTTTCGGGGGGCAGGCTCCTTCAATCCTTTCTTTCGTGGTGCCAGAGCAGGCAGAGGCTTTGTCTACTCTAATTTCAGAGGTGATTCCTGGAGCAGAGGCAGAGACGCGCACGTCCAGGCCTTAACTGGGGTTCCAAGCCCAAGCCTGCTGCCAAGACAGCTCAGCAATGAGGGGACGCCCTCACCCTTGCGGGTGGGTGGACGGCTGCGGCACTTCTTCCTGGTCTGGGCCCAGGAGGTCACAGACAAATGAATCCTGGAAGTGGTCTCCTCCGGGTACAAAGTTCGAGTACCGGCCTCCTCCCAGATTCCTAAAGTCTCGGGTCCCCTCGGATCCCCGGGCTGCGCAGGGGCTCCTGTTGGCTGTAAAGAATCTTCTGGGGATGTCATATGCCCGGTGCCTTTCTCAGAGAGAGGCCGGGGCTATTATTCCAGCCTCTTCACGGTTCCCAAAAAGGATGGATCCATAAGACCCATTCAGGATTTGAATCTTCTCCACAGGTTCATCAGAACCAAGAAGTTCCGCATGGAGACTCTGCGCTCAGTCATCAGTTCCCTTCGTCAGGGGGATTTCATGACATCCATAGACATCAAGGATGCTTACCTTCATGTACCAATCTACCCAGCACACCAGAGATGAGCATTTTCAGTTTGTGGTCCTCCCTTTCGGGCTGACTTCGGCACCAAGGGTGTTCACCAAGGTGCTGGCGGGCATAATGGCCCTTCTGAGAGCCCACGGCATTCACATTGTTCCGTATTTGGATGACCTCCTCATTACGGCATCCTCTCTGTCAGGCGGAGCTGGACACCAGGTATGGTGGTGGCGACGCTGGAGAGGTTCGGCTGGTGATCAACCATCCCAAGTCTTCTCTCTCCACCTTAAGGGAGATCTTGTTTCTGGGCATGAATCTGGATACCATTCGGACCAGGGTTTTCCTTCCTCAGTCCAAGGTGCAGATGGTTCAGGATCTGATACGTTTTCTCCTGTCCAATCCTTGTCCTTCTATCCGGCTAGGGATGAGACTGGTGGGATTGATGGTGGCTTCCTTCGAGGCAGTTCCCTTTGCTCAGTTCCACATGAGGTCGCTCCAGCTCCATCTATTGTTGGCCTGGGACAGATGTCCGCAGTCATTGGATCAGTCATTCATGATGTCTCCCCTGGTTCGGCAGTCCCTTCAGTGGTGGCTGGAACCAAGCAATCTGATGAGGGGCAGATCCTTTCTGACCCCTTGTTGGGACGGTTACCACGGATGCCAGCCTGTCGGGCTGGGGAGGTTTTTGGAAGACGCATCAGTTCAAGGGGCTGTGGGGTCCTCTGGAGGCTCACACCCACATCAATGTCTTGGAGCTGAGAGCTATTCGGTTGGTTCTGTCATGCTTTCCGCATCACCTACGCGGCTTACCGGTTCAGGTTCAATCGAACTGCAGTAGCTTACATCAATCACCAAGGAGGGACTCGCAGCCGGAGTGCCCTGAGGGAAGTTTCTCTGATTCTTGCATGGGCGGAAAGCAATGTTCCATGCAGCTCAAACACGGAGGCGGACTCCCTGAGCAGGGGATCCTCTCGTCGAGGGGAATGGTCTCTCATCCACATGGTATTCCGGTCCCTTTGTCACATGTGGGGATTCCGGAGGTGGATCTCTGCCTCACGTCACAATCACAAGCTCCCAATGTTTGTGTCTCTGTCTCAGGATCCTCTGGCCCTGGCAGCAGACGCCATGTCTCTTGCCTGGAGGGATCTGGGGTTCCTGTACCTGTTTCCCCCCTTCTCCATGGTGGGCAAGGTGGTGCGCAAGCTGGCTCAAGAGGATGCCCCAGCAATTCTGATGGCCCCAAGGTGGCCAAGACAGGTTTGGTTCGCGGACGTCGTACGGCTGGCGGTATATCGGTACAGGTTGCCCCTGTTTCCGGATCTGATCACTCAAGGTCAACTTTGTTACCCCAATTTACAAACGCTGGTTTTGACGGCTTGGCTGCTGAAACCGCCATCTTAAAAGAAAAAGGTTTGTCTGATGCTGTGATTCTGACACTTGTTAGGGCTAGGAAGTGATCTTCCTCTAACATCTACTACAGGACTTGGAGGTCCTATATTGATTGGTGTGAGGCTAGGGCCTTGCCTTGCAGGGTGATTTTCTTCAACACGGTCTGGACCTGGGGCTCCAGCTTAGTACCTTGAAAGGGCAGGTCTCTGCCCTGGCGGTCTTCTTTCAAAGGTCCTTTGCTCTTCATCCTTTGATTAAAACTTTTTTCCAGGGGGTCACTCATGTGCGGCCCCCTCGAAAGCCTTTGTTGCCTGTTTGGGATTTGAATTTGGTTCTGTCGGCCCTCCAGGGGCCTCCTTTTGAGCCGGTGCAGGATGTTGCACTTTTTATGCTTACACAAAAGATTGCCTTTTTGGTGGCTATTACCTCTGTTCGACGTGTCTCTGAGTTGGCGGCTCTTTCCATTCAAGCCCCTTACTTTGAGAGACACCAGGACAAGGTGTTTTTTCGTTTTAAGCCAGATTTCCTTCCTAAGGTGGTTTCTGCCTTCCATCTCAATCAGGATGTGGTTCTCCCTTCCTTGTGTCCTAAGCCTAGCAATGACAGGGAGAGGGCCCTGCACTCTTTGAATGTGGTTCGTTGTGTGAAGTACTATTTGGTTGCTAATTCTTCCTTTTGTAAGACGGATGCCTTGTTCGTGGTACCCTCCGGGCCCCGGAAAGGTTTGGCGCCTGCCAAGTCTACCATTAGTAAATGGATACGTCAGGCCATTGTTGGGGCCTATTCTGCCAAAGTTCACTGCGCATTCTACTCGTGCTGTTGGTGCGTCCTGGGCTTTTCAGCACCAGGCTTCTGTTGAACAGGTTTGTAAGACTGCTACTTGGTCTTCCGTTCATACTTTTTCCAAGTTTTACAAGGTTGATGTGCGGGCTTCAGCGGATGCTGTTTTTGGCCGCGAGGTTCTGCAAGCTGCAGTGGTTTAAGTTGGTACATTCTTTTACTGTTTTCGGTTCCCACCCATGACGGACACTGCTATTGGATGTCCCACATGTCATGATTATGGAAGCGGGGTGTGTGACATACTTGGAATAATACCATTTTGTGATTACTCACCTGTAAAATGGGTATTATAAGTATGTCACACACCCCGCTTCATGCCGCCCTTATTGGTATTTTGGATCTTTTATATGGTGAACCTTTTAGTGTTATGATTGTTTATATTTGGCTCTTCCTGGTCCCCTTACTGCTGTCCTGTACTGGGGAATGTGTGGGAGGTCCCAGGTATTTATGGACTGGGAGGGGCTCCTTTTTTTCCTGTCATCTCTGCAAAGTTCGCCCTCTACTGGCCATAACCTACATGTCATGATTATGGAAGCGGGGTGTGTGACATACTTATAATACCCATTTTACAGGTGAGTTATCACAAAATGGTATTTTTTCTAATCACCATAATGGAGGCATCTGGGGATAGTGAGCTAGGGGCCCCATCTGTCCGGGTGAAGCTCTGCCCCTTGTGCAGTGCAAGTCCTCTGTGCGGATTCAGCACTGTTTGTACCACTTTCGCCAGGAGCATCCTTTCGGACCATGACTGGGCGGGCGTCCCTGCCCCTAGCCCTTCACTGCCTGTGGCCTCTCCGGACTCTCCGCTGCTGCACTCAGCCCTCAGTGAGGGGGAAGCCAGCCGGGGGTCCCAGGTTGATTTGGCGCATAGGGTGGCCAATCTCAAGAGACAGATCTTGCGGACGGCTCCTAAGGCCACGAGTAAGAAGCCCGTTTACTCGGATGATGACGATCTTTTTGATGATCTGGGCTCTGTGGAGGAAGGCGAGTTGCCAGATGATTCCCGTTCCACGGCGGATTATTCTGCGGGTGATGACAGTTTGTCTGGCTCCTCCTCGGATGAGGATGTGTGGCTCCCTGATGATACGGAGAAGTTGCTTACCTCAGTGTTTGAGACATTACACATTGTTCCTCCCAGAGCGGCTAAGAGGAGCAAGGTGGTTTGTTTAGGCCCGAAAGACAGAGGCGGGTCTTTCCGGAGCAGGCCCATTTTTCTAATATGATTTTCAAAGAATGGTAAAGGCCTAACAAGCTACCGTCGGTGCCTAAGGACCTGGATCTGCTGTATCCTTTCCCTGAGGAGCTGGTTCGGCTGTGGTCTCATCCTCCCGAGGTGGATTCCCCTGTGTCGGGGTTGTCCAACACTACTATTATACCATCACCTGATACTGCTTCCTTACGTGACCCGGCTGACAAGAGCATGGATCAGCTGGTCTGTCATGTTTCACCTTTGCTGACGCCTTGTTTCGTCCTGTGTGTGCCGCGGCTATTGTCTTTCTGGCCATCAGAAAGAAGGTGAGACATCTTGTGGATAGAGCTAAGGCTCGCAAGCGCGCGGAGGAGTATAAGGACCTCAAGGCCTGCGTGGATTTCATTGCCTTTGTTGTCTCTGCCATGGACGATGGTGTTCGGCTTGGTGCCAGGATTTCGGCCCTGCTTGTTGCACTTCGCTGCTCGCTCTGGTTGCGGCAATGGTCGGCTGATGCCGCGGCCAAGAAGTCACTTACTTGTATCCCCTTCGTGGGCACAGGTTGTTTGGGGAACACCTGGACCTCCTGGTCAAGGATGGTAGATTCCCTCCGAGACGGAAGCCTGCTCGGCCCTTTTGGAATTCCTCTGCCTATCGCTCCTTTCGAGGGGGAAGAACCTCTTCATTCTCAGGTTGCCGCAGAGATACCTAGGGTAGAGGTAGGTCCCGTGGCCGTCCCAGTCCCACATGAGGAGCCAAGTCCAAGCCCCCTGCCAAGTCCCCTCAGGCATGATAGGGGGGCCCTCACCCATCCGGGTGGGGGGACGGCTTCTCATGTTTGCTCAGATCTGGAGACGGCGCGTCTCGGAGGATTCAGGAGGTAGTGTCCTCCAGTTACAAAATAGAGCTGGCTTTCAGGCCGCCCACAAGATTTCTTCGGCCTCGTATATCCCAAAACCCATTGAAGGCACAGGGCTTGAGAATGGCCGCGCAACACCTCCTGCAGTTAGGTGTGATTTGCCCTGTACCTTGTCAGGAACAGGGTCAAGGTTTTTACTCCAACCTGTTCACGGTTCCCAAGAAGGACGGAACGTTAAGACCTATCCTGGACCTGAAGGGTCTCAACAGGTTTGTAAGAATCAGACATTTCCACATGGAAACCTTACGGTCGGCGGTGAGCTTGTTTCGACCCAGCGACTTCATGACCACGGTGGACATCAGGGATGCTTATCTACACATCCCGATTTTCCAAGGACATCAGAAGTTCCTGAGGTTTGCTCTGGAGGATCAGCATTACCAGTTTGTGGCACTTCCATTCGGGAGATCCTCAGCCCCTGTCTTCACCAATGTGCTGACAGGTATCGTGGCTATCTTGAGGAACCAGGGCTTCGTGTGTTGCCCTATCTGGACGACTTGTTGATTGCGGCCCAGTCCTTGCAGCAGGCCGAGAGTGAGACTCGGACGGTGTTGTCAACCCTGGAGGCCTTTGGCTGGGTAATCAATTACCCAAAGTCTTTTATCACTCCCTCAACAGTGCGATCCTTCCTGGGAATGACGATAGACACCGCCCAGGTAATGGTTTTTCTGCCACAGTAGAAGGTCTCGGGTCTCCAGAAGCAGGTGCAGGCCCTGCTGTCCTGTCGGCGGCCGTCGATACGTCGGGGGATTAGGTTGGTGGGCCTAATGGTGTCATGCTTTGAGGCGGTGCCCTTCGCCCAATTTCACATGGGACCTCTTCAATTGATCCTGCTGACCGGCTGGAACCGGATGCAGGAGTCGTTGGAACAGGAATTTTCGCTGCCCCCCTGGCCAAACAGTCCCTCTTGTGGTGGTTGGACTCCAATAACCTTTTGGTGGGGAAGTCCTTTCTGGCTCCCTGTTGGGAGATAGTTACCACGGATGCCAGTCTGACCGGCAGAAGATCCAGGGTCAGTGGGGTCTGCAAGAGAACCACTTACCCATAAATCTCTTGGAGCTGAGAGCGATCAGGTTGGTGCTTCTTCGCTTGAGTCCCCATTTAAGGGGTTGTGTGATCTAGGTTCGCTCGGACAATCAGACGGCTGCCGCCTACATCAATCACCAGGGCAGGATTCGGAGCAAGAGAGCCCTCAAGGAGGTGACCCACATTCTGACTTGGGCAGAGGAGAATGTTCCCTGCATCTCGGCGGTCTACATTCCTGGGGTAGAGAACCAGGAGGCAGACTCCCTGAGCAGGGTCGCCTCACGCCTGGGGAATCTCAGCAACAAGACCTTTCACGCTCTGTGTCTCCGCTGGGGTCAGCCGGACGTGGACCTGTTTGCGTCCAGACACAAGCTCCCAAGGTTCGTCTCCCTTTCAAGAGATCCTCTGGCCATTGCCACAGACGCTCTGGCAATTCCCTGGACGGAGTTCAAGTTCCTTTATACATTCCCTCCGTTTCCACTCCTGGGCAGAGTGCTGCACAAGATAGCCCAGGAAGGGGTACCGACTATCCCGATGACTCCTCGCTGGCCGAGACGCTGGCTTTGACAGCCTGGCTATTGAAACCTCAATCCTCACGGAAAAGGGGCTGTCGGCCACGGTTGTACATACCATGATTCAGGCACGGAAGAAGTCTTCCTCCATGATATACCACAGAGTTTGGCATACCTACATTGCTTGGTGCGAGTCCAAGAGTCTTCCTTGCCGCACATTTTCTATTTCTAGGATTCTGGAGTTTTTACAACATGGCTTAGACTTGGGTCTCCAGCTGAGCACCCTCGAAGGGCCAGGTCTCGGACTTGGCCATTTTCTTCCAAAGATCCATTGCCAATCATAGGTTGATCAAGACCTTATTTCAGGGAGTCACCCATGTCCGTCCACCACGTAAGTCAGTGATACCGGTGTGGGACTTGAATTTAGTACTGTCTGCTCTTCAGGGTCCCTTTTGACTCTCAAAGTGGTCTTTTTGGTAGCGATCACCTTGGTGCGTCGCGTATCAGAGCTGGCTGCGCTTTGTATGAAGCCTCCCTATTTTGAGCGGCATAAGGATTAAGGTGGTTTTTCGCTTTAAACCTGATTTTTTGCCTAAGGTTGTTTCTCCCTTTCACCTTAATGAGGAAGTTGTCTTGCCTTCCCTGTGTCCAGCACCGACTAATTCTAAGGAAAGGACCCTCCATGCCTTGGATGTGGTCAGAGCCATTAAGTATTACCTGGTTGCGACTGAATCCTTCAGGAAATCGGATTTGCTCTTTGTCTTAACAGAGGGCTCTAGGAAGGGGTTGCCACCAGCCAAGTCCACTCTCAGTAAGTGGATCAGACAGGTGGCGGTGCAAGCATATTCTGCCAAGGGGAAGGAACCCCCTTTTCTGATCACTGCTCATTCTACCAGAGCTATTGGTGCCTCCTGGGCTTTTCATCACCAGGCATCGGTTGAACAAGTTTATAAGGCCGCCACTTGGTCTTCAGTTCATACTTTTACAAAGTTCTACAAAGTTGATGTTAGGGCCTCAGCTGATGCTGTCTTTGGCCAAAAGGTGCTTCAGGTGGTTGTGAAATGAACTACATGCTGTTCCGCACTGGGGATCCCGCCCTATATGGACACTGCTTTTGGATGTCCCACATGTCATCACTGGGATGACCTGGACTGGATATAGGGAAAAATACAATTCTGTGAAACTCACCTGTAGAATTGTTTTTGAGTATATCCAGTCCAGGTCGTCCCACCCCGCCCTTGTTCATTATCTCTTGTTTTCCTGTTATGGTGATTACCTTTTTTCATTCTTGGACTTGAGTCCTTAAGTTTTTGTTTTGAGAGAGTACAAGCTGAAGCTATGTGAAGTAACATAGTTTCTTGGCCTCCCGGCCTGTCTCCTCTTTTACTGCTTTTTAACCACTGGGGAATGATAGAGGGACACCAGCCTTTATAGGGGGCCGGGAGGAGCGACAGCTTTTGATCTTGAAGTTGAGCTCCCCCTGGGGGCGGAATACTCACATGTCATAACTGAAATGACCTGCACTGGATATACTCAAAAACTACAGGTGAGTTTCACAGAATTGTATTTTTTCGGGTAAGCGAAAGCCATGGGTGTAACCTAGACCCCAATGGGCCAGCCGGCCCACCTCCGAGAGGATCTGTGGCTTCTATGCAATACTATTCGTCATCCCCAAGTAGGACAAGTCTGTTCAGCTGATCCACACAAATGTGTGTTTTTTTTTCTGCTTTTTTATACATTTTCCTTTTTTATGGAAACCCTGTGCAACCAAAGAATTAATCGAGGGATAAGCCCACTGCGACAAGCTGGGTACGCCCAGAAAGCTTAATGTGTGTACTTTCAGGGAATATAGTTTGTGTGTGTGTGTGGGGGGGGGGTATTTCAAATGTAAAGGGTTGTTTTGGTTGAAAAAGCGTAAGGCGTGCACTTTTTCTGCAAAGCTGAAATTTGTTGGGCATCTCTTCCCTTGACAGTACCTATGCATGTTGGGCATTCTGTTCGGGAGATCTTGCAGATTTAACTTAGAATGGGGACTTCGATACTGCTGTTGTAACCTGGAGAAATGGGGCTTTTACACGTAATATGCTTTTATTGAAATAAAAAATAAAAATAACACTACAAATTGTAGAAAAGATTTTTTTTTTCTTTTGCACATATTTCTCCCAAATATGAGAATACACTAAAAACAACAATCAAGACATTTCATGTTAAAGCCCAGCTGAAAAAAGACTATATATAATTGTTCTGTGAAATCCCTTCAAAATCACAGTTTATCATGTGTAGCTCAAAATATTGAAAAATGGTCTGGCAACACAGGGTGACAAAAACTCTAGGCTGGTACTTAAGGGGGTTAAAGATTTTCAGTCCTGATAATTCTGCCTCCCTCTGATGGCCTGGACAGCACATGGTGCATAGAGCTGGGCTGTCTTCCATTATAGATGGAAAGCTGGCTCTTGCCTTGTACACGCTCCAGCCCCAGTGGATACTGGGTATACGGTGGTCATTTTGCTAGGTTTCATCTAAGTTTATTTCCCAGTAATTTGGTCATAGCCTTGCATTGCTTTTTCAGCTTCTCCTGGATTTGTCCCGCCGCCGGCCAGCTTTGACTATGATCAACAAAAAGCCATCCCGAGTGCTGCACCAGCCGGTAACATGAAGAAACCTAAAAAAGGTGTCCTCATTTTCTTTACATACAACCATATTGATTGCAGGAAGTGGGTGTTCATTTTCACAAAATGGAGGCATGTTTGAGTCAGTAGTGATTAGTGGTGGTCTTCGGGTTTCCGGTCTCCAGGTGGTGTAAGGCCTGGAGGTCATAGGTCTAGAGGTGTGTTTGGAGCCCATGTGGAGCTGAGTGACATGTTACAGAATGTCTACATTTCACCTGCTTGTTCATTCAAAGGCAACATTTTTCAGCCAGTAATCAGTTTTCGCTTATTTTTTTAAATTCATCCCAGGAAAAAAACGTTCCATGGCTGATGTAAAGAACTCTTCCACAGAAAGCTCACAGATTGAAGAGCAGCTGGATTCCGTGCCGCAAGAGACGCAGAAGACCCAGCAAGAGAAGGTGGGTGTCATTTTCCTTCAACAACCCTGTCTACTGGACACACTGTCATGCATGGAGGCTTGTGGGATGTAGTGCAGTACATTCAGTATATCCTATATGAGAATACCTCCCTGCATCAGTGAATTTAAACATGCCTGGGATAAGTATACATCTATCCTAAGATAAAGAGTACATACAGTTACATAAGGGCAGACTAGATGGACCGACCGCATGGTCTCCTTCTGCCGTCAACCTTCTATGTTTCTATGTTTATCCACAGAACCTAATCGGCACACAGGTCCTGGGGTATTGGAAACGGCAAAAAAGCATGTGCAGAAATGCCTTCTCTTTACAGCTATGCGTCTGGGACCTTTTAGGCAGACTGATATCCGATGGGAATACCAATTTACTACTGTCAGTATTATCTGAGGTTCAACCAAGACTGATCTTAAGGTCTTATTTTCACTATATCCAGTCCAGGTCGTCCCAGAAGTGATGACAGTTGGGTAATCCACTGCTTAGGTGGCGCTTGACTGCAGGATCAAAAGCTGTAGCTCCTCCTGGCCCCCTATAAAATCAGGTGTCTCTCTATGATTTCCCAGTGTTCTTCCTGCAGTCTTGCTGCATAAGGATCATCTGGATACTGCAGCTGAGCGAGGCCTCCTAGCCCGTTGGCCGCTGCATCCTTATTGCCACCGTTCCCGTGGACCCACTACTGCCTCCCAGCTTCGGCTGACCGGGTCGGTGAAGGTGGGATGAACGCCGGGGTCAGGCGTCGACAGAGATAGGCTCTGGGCCGCAGACCCTGCCTAAAGGGTAGCCGGCCATAGGCTGATGGTGAGCCCATTATAGGGGGGGGGGGGGGGGGACCAGTTATGCCCACCGGGCTTATGCCCTCCCTGCCCCACAAGCTTTATTCGTGTTGTGCTGGTGTGCTGATATTCTAAGTATACAGCACGTCCAGCTCCAAAGATGATTCCTTACGGTTGGGATTACCTCCGCCAGATGGCGCTGGACTGCAGAGACAGCAAAAACAGGCCCCTCCCGGTCCCTTATATACCTGGGACCTCCCACAGTTTCCCCAGATCTTCTCTGTAGTCGGCTGCGAAGGACAAGAAGATGTCTCTCTCTATTTGCAGGTGAGCGGGGTTTAACAGCCTGCGGCCCTGTAGGACTATTCCCACCCGTTCCATTTCTTTAAACTGCCTCCCAGTCTTGGCTGCACTGGTCGGGTGATGGTAGGCAGCACCGCTGCCAGGTGCTTTAGGAGCGCTGCTCCAACCGCAATCCCCCACCAAAGGGTAGGCGGTGCAGGCTTATGGTGAGCCTTACTTGGGATGCCCCTCACCCCCTGACCCTCAGCGGGTCCCTGTTTAGCTGACCGCCGCCCTCCCTCGCTCTCCCCAGGTGTTCTTGGGGGGGGGGGGGTGTATGTATTGCTTGCAATACTTATAATTGTCTTAGGGTTCTGGACTCTGGTTAGCACTGTCATTCTCCATGGTGTGCTTATTCTAAGCATACAGCACGTCCTGCTCATCTATAATACTTACACATGCGTAATCCTCCGCCAGAGGGCGCTGTTCACTGCAGACATGCAAAAACAGGCTCCTCCCGGCCCTTCACATACCCAGGGACCTCCCACAAATCCCCAGATTTCTCTGCAGTGCTCACTGCGAAGACATGAAGTATCACGCTCTCGCAGGCGAGCGGGGCTTTACAGCCCGAGGCCCTGCGGGACTATTTCCACCCGTCCTCCTTGTGAAGAATATGCCTCCCAGCCTGGGCTGCGCTGGTCGGGTGAAGGTAGGCAGCACCGTGTGTGCTTACGGAGCTAAGCTCCACCGCAATCCCCCACCATAGGGTAGGCGGTTTAGGCCGATGGTGAGCCTCCATTAGATGCCCCTCCCGCATTGTTGCCCGTGCCCCTCACAGCGTTAATCCCTGGAAGCAGGTCCGCTTCTCCCTCGCCTCCTCCCGTAGCTCGGGGGAAAGGAAGGGGGGGGGGGTATGTGTGGCAGTCCTAGTGTAATGTAACACGTTGAAGGCCTTGATCTTTCGTTGAACTTGGGTGTCAGTGTCGTGCTCCTTGCTACATAAGCTTATGGTTGCGCGCATGTTTGTCTTTTCATTACTTTACTGCAGCATCATTATGTATGTGCATACTATCCACTACTGTCGTTCATGTTTCGAGGGTTAGAGCTTCGCGCTCTTTGGGGGAGGCGGGGACTCGGCATGACGCGCTCCGCGTCACAGCCAGATCAGGCCCGCCCCTCGAGGTTCGCTTGGCGCCATTTTGACAGTCTTCGCGGACGTGGTGCGATCCGCCTCCTCCCTTGGTCATGTAAGTGCCCTCCGGGGCGGTATTTGTTCCTATGTGTTTTATTCGGCTGCGCATGGCACGGACACCCCCCCCCCCCTCTTATCCCATTATGTCTTTCAGACGCCAAGTCTTCGGTGGCTTCTCCCAGCCTAACATATATTATAACGGGTCCACATAACAAATTCTCCCACTTCCTAGCAGGTCTTGGGGCATCCAGGGTTGCCTATTGCATAAATCCCTGCGGGCATACTGCTCAGATAATCACCATATGGAGGCATCTCAGAATTATGTACCCGGGGTCCCTCTGTGACATGACCGGCTGTGTGCAGTGTGTGGTCAGCCCCATGCTGATGTTGACAGAGCACGGGTCTGCGGACCGTGTGCTGAACAGGCACTGACCCTGCAATCAGGTTTGCCAGTGGCTGCACCTCCCTTCAATACACCCGTCTCCCCGGACCTAAATCTCACTCCTGATGAGTCGCACTCGAGCGGGGATGACCAGTAAGCCGTGCCGCGCAGGCTGCCTACGGCGGAGCAGGTGCTGTCTAGTTTGGCGGAGCGTATGGGCCCAGGAAAGAAGCGGTCCCTGACGCCTCCTGCCTCTCCGGTTCCTAACGATACTGATGACTCTGCTGCTATGCAGGACCTTGATCCTTCTGAGGAAGGCGAGCTATTCTCAGATTCGGGCTCCTCGGATGAGATGCCCGGGAGCCGTGATGATTCTGGGCCCGGTTCTTGGGGCCTGTGTGACACAGATGAACTGCTTATTAAGATCTTTGAGGTTTTGTCTATCTCCCCTCCTGGAGAGGCTTCCAAGCCTAAGACGGAGAGTTTCCACACAGCGCCCCTGCGCTTGGAATTCCTGGAACAGGAACATTTCCAGAATCTTATATCCCAAGAATGGGAATCGCCTTGTAAACTTAAAGGGGTTCCAGGGGTCTGGGATTGGAAGTACCCTTTCCCTCCTGATGTGGTTAACTTTTGGTCAGCACCTCTTGTGGTGGATGCACCGATTATAGGGGTTACTAACCCCCCCCCTTCATGACGGCTCCTTATTACCGTACCCTTCAGGATGCTGAGGACCAGCGCATTGACAGACTGGCTTCCCACGCCTTTTCCTCTGCAGGGACGGCTCTGCGCCCAGTCTGTGCCGCGGCCATCACGGCGCTGGCTGCCAGGACTCTCGTTAGAAAAGTACTTGACCACCGACCTGAGGACCTCCCCTGGGGGGTGTTTAATGCGCACTCAGACTGTGATGTGTTTGTGAGGTTTATCCTCTCAGCGCTGGATGACACCATTAAGATGTGTGCTAGAACCTCTGCCCTTGTGGTAGCTATTCCCCGACTTGTCTGGCTGCGCCAGTGGGGTGCTGACGATGCTACGAAAAAGGGCTCTCACTGGCCTTCCCTTCAGAGGACGGCGACTATATGGGGCCTGTTTGGACCTTTTTGGAAAAAAGTGTAAGGCACCCCTACGCAGAAGGCCGTCCCGGCCTCTCGGGGCAGGGACACCCCTCCCCCTCCCTACGTTAGTGTCAAACGCGAACCTGAGGTGTGCTTTCAACTGTTCGGTGTGAATTTCCACCGTGGGGTGGGCAGGCAACGCCCTGGGCCCTCTGGCAGGACTAAGTCCAAATCTGCCATGACTTCCCAAGCATGAAGGGACGCCCTCGCCCTTCGGGGCGAGGGGACTGCTACAGCAGCTGACTCCTATCTAGGAATGTATCTCCTCCTTCTGTTGGTTCCAGGAGGTAGTTCCCCTGGACACAGGATAGCCTTTGCTGGGCGGTCCCTCTCAGATGTTGTCAGGGTGCTTCTAGCCCCTGTTTTCCCCTCAGTAATTGGTGCAGGCTGTACTAGGCCTACAGAGTTTGGGCTTACTTACAGGTTGCCCTTAACAGAATGGCCTCTATGGCCTCTAGATTAACCTTCCTCCTTCCCTCAACAGTATGAGGCAGTCTGCCATGCTGGCCTATGGTAGGCCTGGCAATTCTACTCTCACAGGTAGTCCCTATATGACATCTCTGTCTTGGGACACAGGCGCCCTGTGCAAGGGGGGCTTCCGGCCTCCTGTGGAGTTCTAGATCTTCTTAGTTTCCCCTGTGTCTTCTGGACACCAAGACCGTTACTAGTCGGTGTTGCAGGACCAACCCTGCGGATTGAGGCATTGTTTTTGGCCTCTCTTTCGCTCCCAGGCTACTCGCCATGGCGCGAATGCCTGAGGGGCGTCCGCATTAGGACCTACCGGGTCGTCTTTTCTTACTCCCCAATCTTTACCGGCGGTGTCCCCTGGGAGTTACTGGATGGGTGCTCAGTCACCTCAATCCCTCATGGTCCCTTATCCGCTATCTCCATTCCTTGGATTCAGTTCAGGCTTGAGCCTTCTTCCTTGGCAACAAGTGGACTCCTGGTTATGGGGGCTCTGTCCCCCTTTGCTGACATCTTACTTTCACCAGGCAGGATTGCAGCTGGTGGGCCCGTTGGTGGCGTATCAGATGATGTCCCTTAAATACCGAGCCCTTGGGCTCTTCGACACAGTAGATTATTGATCCTACATGGGGTTCCAGCACCCCTGGAGCTAGGTCTGTGCTCATTCCCCCTTGGTAAGGTGGTTCCTCTTGAGCAGATTATACTCAAGGACCCTGTCAGGGGGCACCCCCTTCTTTGCTTGCATCTTCCTGTGAATGGTCACCTTGGGTACCAAGTCTCGCAGGTTGGCGGGGGGGGGGGGGATTTCTTCCAAAACCCCCCGTGGTTCCTAGGTAGGGTCCCTTAGAGGGTCCATCTTACCTACTGGTTTGTTGAAACAGTGAGCCTTCCGTTGACTCTATACGGCTGGACTTCTCCTCTTTTAGGACCTGTCTATTTGGGGACTCTTGGCCTGTTGGAAGACAATGGCCTGTTTTATTATTGGTCTGGAGCTTGAAGCAGGATGATCCCTCTGGAGGGTTCCTGATCTGGGCGGGGGTCTACGCCCCCTGCTCCTCAGCGGTATTCGCTCCAATGGATGCCTTTCAGTGGCAGGTTATGCTATCCTGGTGTCACTATGAGAGCCAACTAGGGTGGCTCTGTTGGGCATCGCTTATACCACAGGGGCTCCGCCCTTGTTTTTACTGTCCCAGAATATTCTGACTCTGGTCATGGGGGCTTAGTAAAATTATGCATAGACTTTCTATTTTATATGCCTTCTCTTCGTTCACCCTACTATGTGGGGTTCTGCGCACGGTTGTGCTGATAAAGAGACCCGTGAGATTGATGGCCCCTGGATGGCCTTGTGAACTGTGGTTCACAGATGCTGCAGCTGAGGTCTGCTGACCTGTACTCTCTCTCAGGAGTGCGGTTCTGCCCTTGTCAGCCCCTTCTTTTGTCATCCCAATCTAAAGACTCTAGTCTGGGGCTTGACAGCTGATTAATTCACCTTTTGGAGACGGGCTTATCTTCTGGGTGACTTGGTATATGGAGGGCTAGGAGCAAGCTTCTTTGGCTTCCTCTTCCTCCGTCTATTGTGGGTTATGGTGTACCCATATTGATTGGCATGAGTCTTGGTCTCTTCCCTGTTGGACGTTCTCGGTTCCCAGGGTTCTAGAGTCATTACAGCATAGGTTGGGGTTGGCTCCCCATCTAGGTACTCTGAAGGTTCAGGTTCTATCCTGTCTGCCTTCCTGTAGGAGTCTGGTTCTGTCTTCCTTGTGAGGAGTTCTCTTGGGGATTGCTCAGGAGCATCTCCCAAGTAGTTCTAAGGTCCCTGTTGGGATTGATTTTCATTCTGTTTGCCCTGCGGATTGTTCCCTTGGGACTTATTCTGGATGCTGTCTGAGCTGTTTTGTAGTCCAAGTCGCTTCTCCGGGGGCTCTTGCTTCAGTCAGACGTTTGCCTGAGAAGGTGGATCTGCTTACTTAGCTTTCGCTCGTTAGATTATATATCTATCTATATACACACCATGACGTGGTGGTATTCCGCTTTACGCCGGACCCCTTTGTCCAAGTGGTGTTTTATGATCATTATTTAAGTCCTTTTAGTCTGCCTATGGGCCTTATTCTTAATAATGCTGAAGTAAGGGGTCTACATTCCCTCAACAGGTGTTGAAATTTTCCTGGTTGTTTCTTGTCCCTTAGGGGGACTGATGCCCTTTGGGGTCTGCGGGCGCCTCCTTAGGTATGCGCCTGATCTCGTTTGCTTCCAGGGCCAATGAGCCCTTTGGACTGTTCTTACTTGGATGGTTGCCTTCCTGGTCCTGAGTAAAGGTTTCGGCTTCTTGCTGATCCTTGTTAGTGAAGGGGTCTGTATCCCCGCCTGTCTGACGGAAGACCAGTTTTCATTTCCCCGTTGGGGAGAGTTCTAAGTTTTACCGAGGCTTCTGTTGCCTGTGGGCTGGTTGGGCCGTTACCCTGGCCTATTCCTTTAAGGGGGAAGAATCTCCCTCTCTCGTTCCGTTATATTGGTGTTTGGGTACCTTTGGCCCTTCAGCCCCAGGTTTTCTGTTGATTAAGTTGCTAGACCGCTGCTTATCTCTGTTCATACCTTTTCAAATGTTTTGTTATGGGATTGACGTTAGAGCCTTTGCTCATGTCGTACTTGGTAGCAAGGTTTTGCAGGTGACAGCACCTTTACTGTCTGCTGTGCCTTTTTTGGGGGATCCCACCCTACTTTATACTTTATGGACACTGCTATTGGATGTCCCATGTGTAAGTATTATAGATGGAGCAGGACGTGCTGTATGCTTAGCATAATACAATTCTGTGAAATGCTCACCTGTAGAATTGGTATTATACACATACAGCACGTCCTGCTCCACCCCACCCTGGTTTTACATTTTTCTGGATCCCCTGTATGGTGATTGTTATCATTACTATTGTTACCAGTTGGTGGTTGGTTTCTCCCGGCTTCTTTTCTCACTGCTTTTCAATACTGGGGATTTGTGGGAGGTCCCTGGGTATGTGAAGGGCCGGGAGGAGCCTGTTTTTGCATGTCTGCAGTGAACAGCGCCCTCTGGCGGAGGATTACCCATGTGTAAGTATTATAGATGGAGCAGGACGTGCTGTATGCGTATAATACCAATTCTACAGGTGAGTATTTCACCTGTAGAATTCTCAGTTGGACCTAGTATAATTACTCCCACTTCCCTGCGGGTCTTTGGGGCATCCAGGGTAGCTTATAGCGTCAATCCCTACTGGCCTATTGTGCCCATTAATCACCATATGGAGGCATCCCAGGATATTGTTAACGGGGTTCCCTCGGGACAAGCCCGGCTGTGTGTAGCTTGTGGGGTCTCATCTATCAACGGTGACAATGCTCGGGTCTGCGTCCCTTGTGCACAGCAGGTGCTAATGGTACTTCCCGCCCCTTCTGGGGCTGGGTCTGCACCTCGCCTCACTTCACCTACCCCCCCAAGCCTGAGTCTAACCCCCAATACAAGCGGGGATTCTCATCCTGATGTGGCTACTAGACTGGCCAGTGTTGAAAAAATTGCTTGCTAGTACTCTAGCGCGCAAGGCTACCGCAAAAAAGCGGCACATTATCCTTGACTCTGCTCCTTTCCCTATAGAGTCTGATGAGTTTACGCATCTATATGACCATACCCTTTCGGACGAAGGGGAGCTGATCTCTGACTCAGAGTCATCTGATGAGAAGTCTAGGGGTCATGACGATTCTGGTTCTGATCACTGGACCCCGGATGATACTGATAAGCTATTGCTTCAGATTTTTGAGGTCTTGTCCATCTCTCCCCCTGTTGCAGCTCCCAGGCAAAGGGATGAGCTATTCCATACTGCTAAGGCTCGATTGGAATTTCCTGAGCAGACCCATTTCAATAACCTCGTGCTTAAGGAGTGGGGACATCCCAGTAGACTTAACGGGATCCCTAAGAGTCTGGACAGGAAGTATCCATTTCCTGCTGACATGGTCAAGTGCTGGTCATCGCCCCCCGAGGTCGATGCTCCTATTCTAGGGCTGTCTAACACCTCTATTATGCACTCTCCCGACACTACTACGCTGCGGGATTCTGAGGACCGGCGCATTGACCAATTGGCGTGCCATGCCTTTGCGTTTGGAGGGGCGGCACTGCGCCCGGTCTGCGCTCTGGCCATTACTGCCGTGGCGCTCAGGGCCATGGTCAGGAATGCACTTGACGGCCCAGACGAGTTGCCTGCTGATACTATTAATACACTGTCTAACTGTGATGTATTTGTGAACTTTATCCTGTCTGCATCGGACGATGCTATTAGGCTGTGTGCCAGATCTTCAGCCTTGGCGGTGGCTATACGCCACGCGGTATGGCTGCGACAGTGGGCGGCCGACAATGCTGCTAAGAAAGCCCTTACTGGGCTCCCCTTCAAGGGACTACGCCTGTTTGGGGACCGCCTAGACCTCTTTGCTAAGGTAAGTTACCACAGCGCAGGCGACAGCCTCGGCCCTTTCGCAGCCAGGGCCCCCTTTCAGCCCCCTACAGAGGCGCTAAGCAGGGAAAAGAGGTGTCCTTCGCGGGGGCTCGCACAGACTCCTGGCATAGGAGCAGGGGGCGACGCCCTGGCTCCTCCTGGGGGACCAAGCCCAAAGCCCCTCCCAAGACCCCTCAGGCATGATGGGGCGCCCTCGCCCGCCAGGGTGGGGGACGACTACAGCACTTCGCGCACGTCTGTCGGCGTCAAGTCTCAGACCGGTGGATTCAGAAGGTAGTTACCTCCGGCTACAAGATAGAGTTTGCTGTGCGGCCCCCCTCAAGATTCGTCAGGTCCTGGATCCCCCAGGTATCAGCTCAGGTCCTGATGCAGGCAGTACAAGGACTTCTGGAGCTGGGAGTTATTTGCAAAGTTCCCTTGAGAGAATTGGGAGAAGGTTTCTACTCCAACCTTTTCACAGTACCCAAAAGAGATGGGTCAGTCAGGCTCATTCTGGATTTAAAGATCCTCAACAAATTTGTCAAGAACAAGCGCTTTCGCATGGAAACCCTCCGCTCAGCCGTTGGCTCTCTACGACCAGGGGATTTTATGACGTCTGTGGACATCAAAGATGCTTACCTTCACATCCCTGTGTTCCCAGGGCATCAAAGGTTTCTCAGATTCGAGTTGAAAGATTAACACTACCAATTTGTGGCTCTACCCTTTGGCCTCACTTCAGCTCCCAGAGTGTTCACCAAGTTATTGGCGGGGGTGATGTCCTTGCTAAGGTCAGTGGGCATTCGAGTGCTGCCCTACCTGGACGACATTCTCATCGCCTCATGGCCTCTACAGCAGGCGGAGCTGGACACTCAGCTGGTGGTGTCCACCTTGGAGTCCTTCGGCTGGGTGATCAATCCTCCCAAGTCCTCCCTGTCCCCTTCACCGGTGACCCCATTCCTGGGGATGTTTCAAGATACGAATATTCCTTCCCCAACAGAAGATGGAAGATCTGACTACGCAGGTGCGGTCCCTGCTCTCGTGCCCCCAGCTCTCCCTCAGACAGGGAATGCGGCTGGTGGGCCTGATGGTGGCGAGCTTCGAGGCGGTGCCCTTTGCTCAGTTCCATTCGAGGCCTCTGCAGCTTCACCTCCTATCAGTATGGGACAAGGACCCCGCGTCCTTGGACGGGGTTTGTGTGCTTCCCCCATTTGTCAGAAGGTCCCTCTCGTGGTGGCTGGACCACAAGAACTTGTTAAAGGGCAGGTCCTTTCTAGCCCCCTCCTGGGAGACGGTCACCACGGATGCCAGTCTGTCAGGTTGGGGGGGATTCTGGAAATCCCTGAGGTTCCAGGGGAGGTGGGGCCCTCAGGAGGCCCATTTACCCATCAACATTCTGGAAATATGGGCGGTCAGGTTGGTTTTGGAGCAGTTGACCGATCACCTGCATTGTCTGTCTGTGCAAGTGCGCTCAGACAACAGGACAGCGGTTGCCTACATCAACCATCAGGGAGGGACCCGGAGCAAGGGTGCCCTCCAGGAAGTGTCGCGGATTCTGACATGGGCGGAGGCCAATGTTCAAAGCATCTCGGCTGTTTATATCCCGGGGGTAGAGAATCTTCTAGCAGACTCTCTGAGTAGGGGGACTTTCCGTCAGGGGGAGTGGTCCCTCTGCAACAGGGTATTCCAGTCCCTGTGTTACTGGTGGGGCCTACCGGATGTGGATCTGTTTGCATCCCGTCACAATCACAAGCTCCCGGCCTTTGTCTCCCTGTCACAGGATCCTCTGGCCTTGGCCACGTACGCTCTGTCACTGTCATGGAGGAAATTCCGGCTCCTGTATGCCTTCCCCCCGTTCCCCCTGCTGGGCAGGGTTCTGCGCAAGATTGCCCTGGAAAGGGTGCCAGTGATTCTGGTGGCCCCGAGGTGGCCAAGATGAGTGTGGTTCGCAGACGTGGTACAAATGGCAGTAGACCAGTACGTCCTGCCAGAGGAGCCAGATCTACTCACTCAGGGCTCCTAACGCCATCCCAGTTTACAAACTCTGGCTTTGACGGCCTGGCTGCTGAAACCTCCATCTTGATGGAGAAAGGCTTGTCTGCCTCAGTGGTGGATACCATGGTACAGGCTAGGAAGAAAACTTCTTCTGGCATCTATTATAGGGTATGGCGTTCCTACATTGACTGGTGTGTCTAGGTCTCTCCCCTGCAAGGAATTCTTAATCCCTAGAATTCTGGAGTTTTTACAACATGGATTGGAGTTGGGTTTAACCCTTTAACTGCCAGCCTTCCTGGAGAAGTTGTCACCCTCTGTTGCCAGCCTATTTTCCGCTATTTTCCGCTAGACATGTTCGACAGTGATTTTTGAAGGGATTTCCCTATAAAATCATATATTGTTTTTTTCAACAGAGTCTGGGCTTCAACAGGGAATATCTTGTTTTTAAGTTTATCAGTGTTTTTTTAATATTTTTGTGGAAAATAAGGTAAAAAAAATAATAAAAAAAAAAAATTACATTTTGTAGCGTTTTTACTTACTAAAAATTACAAATGTACCAAAAAAGTCATATTGTGTATAAAAGCCCCATTCCTCGCAATTCCAACGGTACCACATATGTAGTGCTAGACACCCTTTTCTGACCAGGAGACACCCCAAACTTAATAGGGCACTTGAGGAGGTTTTCAAAGAAAATACAATTATTTTGCGCTCATTGCAGTTTCTTAACATAAACACCACTTTACATTTGAAATGCCCCCCCAAAACCATATATACACTTAAAGTACACACCTCAAGCTATCTAGGCGTATCAAGCTTGAGGTTGTGGCTACATATCTCCAGGTGTGGTCAATCAAAGAATTCCGGCTTTTTTCCAAGGTTTTTGGGAAAAAATAATAAAAAACAGAATAAAAGCCAAATGTTTCCTTAAAAAAAATATACTAACAAGAATAAACATACCTAATGTGAAACGGGAAGTTCCCCTGAACAGAACAATACCCAACATGCATTGCTAACTCCAAGGGTAGGGTTGCCGTTCACCCTAAAGGAAAGCATATGCATATTGGGCATTTCACTTGAAAATTCCTACTCTGCAGACTAAGCGCGCACCTTGTGCTTTTTCAACCAAAACAGCTCTTTACAAATAAAATAGCCCCCACAAACCATATATCCACAGAAAGTACACACCTCAAGCGTTCTAGGCGTACCAGGCTTGTTGTAATGGCAGGAGATTTCTGGACGCAATCCTTTGAGGAATCCACTGGTACCCTAAAAAAATCGTAAAAATTCATAATCAAAACCAAATTTTCCTATAAAAACAATACACTAACCACAAAAAACATGCCCAATGTGAATCGGCAAGGTCCCCTGAACAGAACAATACCCAACATGCATTGCTAACTCCAAGGGTAGGGTTGCCGTTCACCCTAAAGGAAAGCATATGCATATTGGGCATTTCACTTGAAAATTCCTACTCTGCAGACTAAGCGCGCACCTTGTGCTTTTTCAACCAAAACAGCCCTTTACAAATAAAATAGCCCCCACAAACCATATATCCACAGAAAGTACACACCTCAAGCGTTCTAGGCGTACCAGGCTTGTTGTAATGGCAGGAGATTTCTGGACGCAATCCTTTGAGGCATCCACTGGTACCCTAAAAAAATCGTAAAAATTCATAATCAAAACCAAATTTTCCTATAAAAACAATACACTAACCACAAAAAACATGCCCAATGTGAATCGGCAAGGTCCCCTGAACAGAACAATACCCAACATGCATTGCTAACTCCAAGGGTAGGGTTGCCGTTCACCCTAAAGGAAAGCATATGCATATTGGGCATTTCACTTGAAAATTCCTACTCTGCAGACTAAGCGCGCACCTTGTGCTTTTTCAACCAAAACAGCCCTTTACAAATAAAATAGCCCCCACAAACCATATTTCGACAGAAAGTACACACCTCAAGCGTTCTAGGCGTACCAGGCTTGTTGTAATGGCAGGAGATTTCTGGACGCAATCCTTTGAGGAATCCACTGGTACCCTAAAAAAATCGTAAAAATTCATAATCAAAACCAAATTTTCCTATAAAAACAATACACTAACCACAAAAAACATGCCCAATGTGAATCGGCAAGGTCCCCTGAACAGAACAATACCCAACATGCATTGCTAACTCCAAGGGTAGGGTTGCCGTTCACCCTAAAGGAAAGCATATGCATATTGGGCATTTCACTTGAAAATTCCTACTCTGCAGACTAAGCGCGCACCTTGTGCTTTTTCAACCAAAACAGCCCTTTACAAATAAAATAGCCCCCACAAACCATATTTTGACAGAAAGTACACACCTCAAGCGTTCTAGGCGTACCAGGCTTGTTGTAATGGCAGGAGATTTCTGGACGCAATCCTTTGAGGAATCCACTGGTACCCTAAAAAAATCGTAAAAATTCATAATCAAAACCAAATTTTCCTATAAAAACAATACACTAACCACAAAAAACATGCCCAATGTGAATCGGCAAGGTCCCCTGAACAGAACAATACCCAACATGCATTGCTAACTCCAAGGGTAGGGTTGCCGTTCACCCTAAAGGAAAGCATATGCATATTGGGCATTTCACTTGAAAATTCCTACTCTGCAGACTAAGCGCGCACCTTGTGCTTTTTCAACCATAACAGCCCTTTACAAATAAAATAGCCCCCACAAACCATATATCCACAGAAAGTACACACCTCAAGCGTTCTAGGCGTACCAGGCTTGTTGTAATGGCAGGAGATTTCTGGACGCAATCCTTTGAGGAATCCACTGGTACCCTAAAAAAATCGTAAAAATTCATAATCAAAACCAAATTTTCCTATAAAAACAATACACTAACCACAAAAAACATGCCCAATGTGAATCGGCAAGGTCCCCTGAACAGAACAATACCCAACATGCATTGCTAACTCCAAGGGTAGGGTTGCCGTTCACCCTAAAGGAAAGCATATGCATATTGGGCATTTCACTTGAAAATTCCTACTCTGCAGACTAAGCGCGCACCTTGTGCTTTTTCAACCAAAACAGCCCTTTACAAATAAAATAGCCCCCACAAACCATATTTCGACAGAAAGTACACACCTCAAGCGTTCTAGGCGTACCAGGCTTGTTGTAATGGCAGGAGATTTCTGGACGCAATCCTTTGAGGAATCCACTGGTACCCTAAAAAAATCGTAAAAATTCATAATCAAAACCAAATTTTCCTATAAAAACAATACACTAACCACAAAAAACATGCCCAATGTGAATCGGCAAGGTCCCCTGAACAGAACAATACCCAACATGCATTGCTAACTCCAAGGGTAGGGTTGCCGTTCACCCTAAAGGAAAGCATATGCATATTGGGCATTTCACTTGAAAATTCCTACTCTGCAGACTAAGCGCGCACCTTGTGCTTTTTCAACCAAAACAGCCCTTTACAAATAAAATAGCCCCCACAAACCATATATCCACAGAAAGTACACACCTCAAGCGTTCTAGGCGTACCAGGCTTGTTGTAATGGCAGGAGATTTCTGGACGCAATCCTTTGAGGAATCCACTGGTACCCTAAAAAAATCGTAAAAATTCATAATCAAAACCAAATTTTCCTATAAAAACAATACACTAACCACAAAAAACATGCCCAATGTGAATCGGCAAGGTCCCCTGAACAGAACAATACCCAACATGCATTGCTAACTCCAAGGGTAGGGTTGTCGTTCACCCTAAAGGAAAGCATATGCATATTGGGCATTTCACTTGAAAATTCCTACTCTGCAGACTAAGCACGCGCCTTGTGCTTTTTCAACCAAAACAGCCCTTTACAAATAAAATAGCCCCCACAAACCATATATCCACAGAAAGTACACACCTCAAGCGTTCTAGGCGTACCAGGCTTGTTGTCGTGGCAGGAGCTTTCTGGATGTAATCCTTTGAGGAATTCACTGGTGCCACCGCATGCACAATAAAAAACACATTTTCCTAAAGAAAATATATGCTAACAAGGAAAAACATAACTAATATGAAATGGCAACGTCCCCTGCACAGAACAATACCCAACATGCATAGGTACTTTCAATGGTTACTGATGGTAAAGTTTCAGCTCTGCAAACAAATCACACCTTTTTTTCCACAAAAACAACCCTTTTCATTTGAAATACCCCACCCAAACCATATATATACTTAAAGTACACACTTTATGCTTTCTTGTTCTATCCCGTTTATTCCAGTGGGCAAAGTTTTCTGTTAAAATTCTAAACGCATACACAGGTTTTACATAGTTTCCATATAAAATGTTACAAAAAATAGACTCACAACATTATGCTAAAAAACATCTGAAACAGCAGGGGCCCCCAAACAGAATACCCAACAAGCATAGCTCAACATCTCACTATAAAAGTGCACAAAACAGCCTTTACATTTTTTTAATGATACTAACAGATGCAATAAGGATTAGACTTATGGGGTGCAGATGGGCTATTGTAGTTGTGGCATCAGATTATAAGGCCAGGGTCAAGTATACCGATCTTGAAAAGGGGCCCACGTTTGAATCATCATGCGCCACAAGTAACCCACTGCTCCTCCTCCAGCCCTCCTATCGCATCTATAAACATACCCAAAAAAATTAAAAGGAAAAGAAAAACACATTGACAACCTATTTCCAGCAAACAAAAGGGATCCACAACTAAAGTCTAAACTGAAAATAAAATTTATGCAGTACTATCAGTAATCTACCTGGGTGTGGTAAGCTTCGAAGCAGTCGTCAAAGCATAACCCAGGTTGGCTGGGACATGTCGGGCAGAAGTACCGCACGTCCTTCCTGATGCCGCGCTTTCTACATACTCTACAAGGCTTTTGGGGATACTTCTTAACACCCACATGGGGAAGGCACTTTATAAAGTGCTTCCCAACTAGCCTAGCCTGGTTGTCATTAGCTGTCACCTCTGGTTCCTGCTCGGTATCCCCAAACAACAAAGCAGGGAGTAACTGCTGTTGGTATTTAATAAAAGACAAATTTGAGCCTGGTACCGCTGCCTTGAAGACAACAAAGGAGTTGTAAGTTGCCAGCTGGACCAAATGAATTGCAACTTTTTTGTACCAGGCTCTGGATTTTCGGGTGGCATTGTAATATGTTAGTATTTGGTCCGTCTTATCAACGCCACCCATGAATTTATTATAATCCTTGATACAACGTGGCTTTTGGGAAGGGGCTCGGGGACCACGTTGCCTTACATTCATGACTGACTCATCATGGATTGTTGTCAGCATGATTACATTTTTTTTATCCATATACTTCACGGCCAGGAGCTCGCCGCTTCTTAAAGCATACGACTCTCCACGATTTAGTTTTTTTTGCAGCAATGGCCTGGGCAAACCTTTTCGATTGCGGTTGATGGTGCCACAGGCCGGTGTGTCCAATGAATAAAGGGCTCTAAATAAGAGGATGCTGCTGTAGAAGTTGTCCACGTATAAGTGGTAACCTCTTCCCAGTAGAGGAGTCATGAGCTCCCAGACAATTTTTCCACTGACTGACAAATCAAGGGGACAACCAGGGGGGTCCAGATGTGTGTCCCTTCCTTCATATAATTGGAAACATTTAGTATAGCCGGTCGAACTCTCGCACAATATGTAAAATTTAATCCCGTAGCGGGCACGCTTGCTAGGGATATACTGACGAAATATAATGCGCCCTTTAAACAGCAGAAGTGACTCGTCGATACTTAAATTTTGAGAGGGGTGTACACTTCCGCAAAGCGCTCTGACAGGCTATTAATAAGGGGTCTTAATTTATGCAGCCTGTTGTGACCGGGCTCACCGCGGGGAATAGCAGTGGTATTGTCATTGAAGTGCAGAAATCGCAGTAAGATTTCGTACCGATTTCTGGACATTACGGCCGGAAATATTGGGGTTGCCAATAAGGATTGGGTATCCCAGTAGGAGGAAATGCTAAATTTTTTGACAATACCCATTGCAAGAGTGAGCCCCCAAAATTTTCTCATCTCACTCAAATTTGTGGGGTGCCATGCATGAGCTCGGGCGTGCCTCTGTGGGGGATTTTGGGTGAGGACCTGCTCAGCATAGAGATTAGTGTAATAGACCATATCCAGTAGGATGGCCTCTGAAACAAATAAATTGAAGTAGTCAATGACACCAAAGTTTGTGGTGTCGCAATTGACCCCGGGGACCGAATCAAATGGGGGAATTTCGGGGGAATAGTTATTAGGAGGCCTCCATGCAGGCTCTCCTCCAACTGCAGCACTCCCGCCCTGACCTACACTTTCTTCCAGCGTGGCCTCTTCTTGTGCGGTACCATCCCTTCTAGGATGCCTAGCACTGGTACCACTGCGCGGCTGTGTCTCCTCACTAGAGGAGACACTGTCGGACTCACTACCTGAGGGCATATACTCTGACCCTGACTCGCTAAACTCTTCTGAGTCCGACTCCATCATATAAGCCGCTGCTTCCTGTGCAGTGTACCTTCTCCCAGCCATTTCTAAATCTATTCTAAACAGTCACAAAATATAAACTCTATAGAGGAAGGCTGTACTGGAACTGAAAGCCTAGAACCTAAAGCTTAGAACCTAAACCTAAAGCTTAGAACCTAAACCTAAAGCTTAGAACCTAAACCTAAAGCAAAAAAATACAGAAAATACACAGTACGGAATAAAAAAAGTGTATATCTACGATCCGACGAGAAGTGGTGAGGCAAACGTCCAGCGAAGGTCCAGGTGAAGCAGTCTTAGGGCCAAAAACCAACCGACAAGCCTAAGGGAAGTTTAGTTAACACAAATATAGTTTAAGAAGGGTGGGCGGCGATCGGGCCTGCATGGGCGATCAGGCCGGCGATCGGGCCTGCATGGGCGATCGGGCCGGCGATCAGGCGGGCGATCGGGCCTGCATGGGCGATCGGGCCGGCGATCAGGCGGGCGATCGGGCCTGCATGGGCGATCAGGCCGGCGATCGGGCCTGCATGGGCGACCAGGCCGGCATGGGCGACCAGGCCGGCGATCGGGCCTGCATGGGCGATCAGGCCGGCGATCGGGCCTGCCTGATCGCCCATGCAGGCCCGATCGCCAGCCTGATCGCCTAGGCCGGCAATCGGGCCTGCATGGGCGACCAGACCGGCAATCGGGCCTGCATGGGCGACCAGGCCGGCGATCGGGCCTGCATGGGCGACCAGGCCGGCGATCGGGCCTGCATGGGCGACCAGGCCGGCGATCGGGCCTGCATGGGCGACCAGGCCGCGATCGGGCCTGCATGGGCGACCAGGCCGGCGATCGGGCCTGCATGGGCGACCAGGCCGGCATGGGCGACCAGGCCGGCGATCGGGCCTGCATGGGCGATCAGGCCGGCGATCAGGCCGGTGATCAGGCCTGAATCTGTTTTTCTGTACAAGCTTGTCTACACGGAAAAAAGCACAAACAACAAAAATATATTTATATATAGGCAAAAGCAAACAAAAAAAGCCTAACCTAGCCCTCATTCACACCTGTCCGGTACCGCACGTGTTTCCGTGACGGCTGCAAAAATAATTCAGTGATGGCACCTTTATAGCCCCTTTCACACCTCTCCAGTGGAGCAGTGAGGAGAAAAATGCGGCTGCAAAAGTTCCTGCCTGCTTGATCGCCCATGCAGGCCCGATCGCCAGCCTGATCGCCTAGGCCGGCAATCGGGCCTGCATGGGCGACCAGGCCGGCGATCGGGCCTGCATGGGCGACCAGGCCGGCGATCGGGCCTGCATGGGCGACCAGGCCGGCGATCGGGCCTGCATGGGCGACCAGGCCGGCGATCGGGCCTGCATGGGCGACCAGGCCGCGATCGGGCCTGCATGGGCGACCAGGCCGGCGATCGGGCCTGCATGGGCGACCAGGCCGGCATGGGCGACCAGGCCGGCGATCGGGCCTGCATGGGCGATCAGGCCGGTGATCGGGCCTGCCTGATCGCCCATGTAGGCCCGATCGCCGGCCTGAATCTGTTTTTCTGTACAAGCTTGTCTACACGGAAAAAAGCACAAACAACAAAAATATATTTATATATAGGCAAAAGCAAACAAAAAAAGCCTAACCTAGCCCTCATTCACACCTGTCCGGTACCGCACGAGTTTCCGTGACGGCTGCAAAAATAATTCAGTGATGGCACCTTTATAGCCCCTTTCACACCTCTCCAGTGGAGCAGTGAGGAGAAAAATGCGGCTGCAAAAGTTCCTGCCTGCTTGATCGCCCATGCAGGCCCGATTGCCAGCCTGATCGCCTAGGCCGGCAATCGGGCCTGCATGGGCGATCAGGCCGCGATCAGGTCGCGATCGGGCCTGCATGGGCGACCAGGCCGGCATGGGCGACCAGGCCGGCGATCAGGCCGGCGATCGGGCCTGCATGGGCGATCAGGCCGCGATCGGGCCTGCATGGGCGATCAGGCCGCGATCGGGCCTGCATGGGCGACCAGGCCGGCGATCGGGCCTGCATGGGCGACCAGGCCGGCGATCGGGCCTGCATGGGCGACCAGGCCGGCGATCGGGCCTGCATGGGCGACCAGGCCGGCGATCGGGCCTGCATGGGCGACCAGGCCGGCGATCGGGCCTGCATGGGCGACCAGGCCGGCGATCGGGCCTGCATGGGCGATCAGGCCGGCGATCGGGCCTGCATGGGCGACCAGGCCGGCGATCGGGCCTGCATGGGCGACCAGGCCGGCGATCGGGCCTGCATGGGCGACCAGGCCGGCGATCGGGCCTGCATGGGCGATCAGGCCGGCGATCGGGCCTGCATGGGCGACCAGGCCGGCGATCGGGCCTGCATGGGCGATCAGGCCGGCGATCAGGCCTGCCTGATCGCCCATGCAGGCCCGATCGCCGGCCTGAATCTGTTTTTCTGTACAAGCTTGTCTACACGGAAAAAAGCACAAACAACAAAAATATATTTATATATAGGCAAAAGCAAACAAAAAAAGCCTAACCTAGCCCTCATTCACACCTGTCCGGTACCGCACGTGTTTCCGTGTCGGCTGCAAAAATAATTCAGTGATGGCACCTTTATAGCCCCTTTCACACCTCTCCAGTGGAGCAGTGAGGAGAAAAACGCGGCTGCAAAAGTTCCTGCCTGCTTGATCGCCCATGCAGGCGTCTGCATGGGCGACCAGGCCGGCGATCGGGCCTGCATGGGCGACCAGGCCGGCGATCGGGCCTGCATGGGCGACCAGGCCAGCGATCGGGCCTGCATGGGCGACCAGGCCGGCGATCGGGCCTGCATGGGCGATCAAGCAGGCAGGAACTTTTGCGGCCCATGCAGGCCCGATCGCCGGCCTGATCGCCCATGCAGGCCCGATCGCCGGCCTGATCGCCCGTGCATGCCGGATCGCCAGTCTGATCGCCCATGCAGGCCCGATCGCCGGCCTGATCGCCTATGCAGGCCCGATCGCCCATGTCGGCCTGCATGGGCGATCAGGCCGGCGATCAGGCCGGCGATCGGGCGGGCACACCACCACCACCCCCTTGGCCCCAGCACAGCTACACAAAGGATCGGGCCGGCGGGCGATCATGCGGGCCATCAGGCGGACGATCATGCGGGCCATCAGGCGGGCCGGCCGGCCATCATGCGGGCGGGCGATCGGGCACACCAATACCCCCCCCTCCCCCCCCCCACCTTGGCGTTCATGCGGGCGGGCGATCTGGCGGGCGATCGGGCGGCACACCAAACCCCCCCTCCCCCCCCCCCCCCCCCCACCTTGGCGATCATGCGGGCGGGCGATCTGGCGGGCGGGCCGGCACACCAATACCCCCCCTCCCCCCCCACCTTGGCGATCATGCGGGCGGGCGATCATGCGGGCCATCAGGCGGACGATCATGCGGGCATGATCGCCGGCCGGCCCGCATGATCGCCGGCCGGCCATCATGTGGGCGGGCGATCATGCGGGCGGGCGATCGGGCACACCAATACCTCCCCTCCCCCCCCCCCACCTTGGCGATCATGCGGGGGCGGGCGATCTGGTGGGCGATCGGGCGGCACACCAAAACCCCCCCCTCCCCCCCCACTTTGGCGATCATGCGGGCGGGCGATCGGGCGGGCCGGCACACCAATACCCCCCCTCCCCCCCACCTTGGCGATCATGCGGGCGGGCGATCTGGCGGGCGGGCTCACCAATACCCCCCCTCCCCCCCCCCACCTTGGCGATCATGCGGGCGGGCGATCGATCGGGCGGGCGGGCACACCAATACCCCCCCTCCCCCCCCCACCTTGGCCATCATGCGGGCGGGCGATCACACCAAACCCCCCCCCTCCCCCCCCACCTTGGCCCCAGCACAACAAAGGAAAGGGTCACTCACCTTGATCCACGCTGAAAGAGGCCGGCTGTTTATATACAGGCGGGCGCCGGCAGATGTCATCAAGATGCGCCTCCTGCTGATTGGTCCTGGGGGTGATCAGGTGACCAGAGTCATCCACAGGTCACCTCCCCCAGGACCTTGGACGAAGATCTCGGTGACTCCATCGCTGGAAGCCTGCAGATGCCCCCCAGATGCCCCCCAGGTAAGAAAGCGCTAGGTACGTAAAATTCACGTAGCTGGCGTTTAAAGACAGGAGAGGCAGCTACGTGAATTTTACGTAGCTGGCGCTAGAAGGGTTAAAACTCAGTACTCTGAAGGGTCAGGTTTCTGCCCTGTCTGTCTTCTTTCAGAGATCTTTTGCACAGCATCCCTTGGTTAAGACCTTCTTTCAGGGGGTCACTCACGTGCGTCCCCCACGTAAGCCTATGGTCCCTGTTTGGGACTTGAACCTGGTTTTGTCTGCCTTACAAGGTGCTCCCTTTGAGCCGATTCAGAATGCTGCTCTGGCTGTACTTACCCTCAAAGTTGTTTTTCTGGTGCTGTTACTTTGGTCAGGCGCGTGTCTGAGCTGGTGGCTCTGTCTATTCAGCCCCCGTAGTACGAGAGACACCAGGACAAGGTGGTGTTCCGCTTTAAGCCAGATTTTCTGCCAAAGGTGGTGTCTGCCTTTCATTTGAATCAGGATATTGTTCTTCCTTCATTGTGTCCTAATCCTAGCAACGCTAAGGAAAGGGTTTTACATTCATTGGATGTGGTCAGGTGTCTGAAGTACTACCTGGTAGTCACGGCGGCTTTCAGCAAGACTGATGCTCTTTTTGTGGTCCCTTCTGGTCCTAGGAAAGGTTTGGCTCCTGCCAAGTCTACTATTAGCAAATGGATTTGTCAGGCTGTGATTCAGGCCTATTCTGCTAAGGGGAAGAATCCTCCCTTCCGCCTTACTGCTCATTCTACTCGTGCTATTGGTGCCTCTTGGGCCTTCCAGCACCAGGCTTCTGTTGAACAAGTTTGCAAGGCTGCTACTTGGTCTTCTGTTCATACCTTTTCAAAGTTTTACAAGGTTGATGTTAGGGCCTCAGCTGATGCTGTTTTTGGCCGCAAGGTTTTGCAAGCGGCAGTAGTTTAAACTGCCTGTTGTCACCTTTTGTTGGGGGATCCCACCCTACTTTATGGACACTGCTATTGGATGTCCCAAGTGTAAGTATTATATCTGGAGCAGACGTACTGTATACTAAGAATAATACAAGTACTCACCTGTAGAATTGATATTATTTGTATACAGTACGTCCTGCTCCACCCCACCCTGTTGCATTGTTCTGGATCCCCTGTATGGTGATTGTTATCATTGTTATCATTACCAGTTGTTCTGGGTGGTTTAATTCCCCGGCTTCTTGTTCACTGCTTTTCAATGCTGGAGGTTTGTGGGAGGTCCCTGGGTATTTGAAGGGCCGGGAGGAGCCTGTTTTTCCATGTCTCTGCAGCGCAGCCCCATCTGGCGGAGGATAACCCAAGTGTAAGTATTATATCTGGAGCAGGACGTACTGTATACAAATAATATCAATTCTACAGGTGAGTACTTCACAGAATTGTATTTTTTTGTTGCCCTCTGAGGAATAAGAAGGGTTTTAACGTCCTTAAAATTACAGCCCACTCTACAGGAGCATTAGATCTTCCTGAGCCTCGTTTAGCAGGCTTTAATGGATCAGATATGCCTCTGGTCATCTTTTCATATCTTTTTTTACATTTCTAGAAAGTAGGTGTCCGAGCATTGGCTGATGTCTCATTTGGCGGCAAAGTCCTTTATGTTGGAAGTTGCTATCTTATATAGCTCTTAAACTGTTACACAGCCAGGACTTGGTTGTGTTTCCCATCCAATAATTTCCACTGCTTTGGGACATCCATATCGTAAGCAGTCTTCGTATTAATGAGATACGGAAAGCAAAAAAGAAATCTTCACTCCGCACCCACTTCATTGAGCTGCACACAGCACCCACTCTCTATTGTGCAGATATGTTATACTGTTGAGTTTGATTCACATTGCCCAGAGGGTCTATAGGACATTTCCTTACCAGACCACTGTTTCCCATTTATTGTATATGTTATACATTGTTGTATCACTTCATCCCTCTGGATACTCTCCTTATTTCCAAAGAGAAGCTTTCATAAGGGGAGAATCTGCTGAAAGTGAAGACTAAGAGAAAGGAACCTTACGATAAGCATACAGATATTCCTTTTTGGGCCTTCTGGGCAGTTTTATTGACATTTGTGATGCTACAATTCTTGGCTTTTGGCATGTGTGTTTGGCTTCCATGTTCACGTTTCTCGCAATGTTTTCTCAAAAGGGGTCCGAGGAGAGCAACAAACCCTCTGTCAGCCTAAACAGCTTTCGTCCATACTTTCGGGAACTGGATCTCGAAGTTTTCATGGTTCTCCACAGTGGCCTGCTCACCCGCTCCCTGCTCGACTCTAACATGTGCACCAAGGTAAATTAATGGGGTAGCTGATGGGATGCCAACTGGAATCCAGGAATTTTATGTTTCTTGAGAAAATGGAAAACATTGGGCAAATCAGGCCTGTAAGTGGCAAAGTGCAGTAAAGAATCAGAGAGTCGGGGTTTGGTCTTTGTGGATAAGAGGCCTCTCTGCTGTCTGCACCGATACTTTGATGCCTTCAGCATGTTCATTGTAATGGCTACACACAGAGCCCAACATCTTTGGTGGTTGTTTTTAAATGTTTATTTGCTGTGTGGAAATGGATGCCACACATCTGCTGCTGACTTTTTCTAAACTCTTTACTAACAGGCAACAGAGGTGGTGCAGCTGGGAGCAGCTGAGCTAGTGTTTCTACTGGAGGACCTGAACCTCAAAATAGAGCACATCCTCATGGTGGCAAGGAGAATGCCACTATTAAAGGTATGCTAAGCTCCCTGAGCCACCCCTATGTGTATGCTGTAGCACTGACCCCCAGGGCTAACTATTGTTTCATGTGTGTACTGTCTGCTTCTTGTATGGTCAGCTTGGTGTCATTGTGTCCCACTTTAGTTACTTAAGTCCTGTGAGGAGCTTCTGGAGTCACTATTGGCACAGGGGATTATTTAGCTTCAAGCTACAGGATAGACAAATCATCATGGGGGGGGGGGGGTGTGCATAGGGAGGTGGAGAAAGAAGCTCTGCTTGTGTGTAATTATTTTTTCTTCCAATCCATTCCAGACCCTCCTTACACTTGAGATTTCCTCCTTGCCGATTGGATGTGACTGCAAGACAAAAAAGGCGTGGCCCCTCCCAGCCCCATAAGTAGCAGCTGCCTCCTAACTAAGATCAGTTTCATTCTTGTAGTTGCAAGTGACTGTGAAGGTTGTTCAAGATTCGCTCTTAAGGGCGCTTACAGAGCATATGCTCTATGGGCTGCAGGCTTTTTGAAAAACACGTCAGCCGCAGGTTTCTCTCTGGTGTACCTGCTGAGGAAAATGTTTTTATATTTTCAACCCATCCTTCTTCCTTTTTTGTTTTAAAAAAAAAAAAAAAAAAGTTTTTTCTTAAATTGCGCCTTTTCCTTTAAGCGTCGCGGTTTGCCAAATGACGTCACGCCGGGGGCGGAGTCAAATGCGGAAACACGAGGTGTGTAGTCAGTGTTCTCTCTCTCCGGCTGGAGGGAGGTTGGGGCCGCATCTTCTCCGCCGAACCCGTCAGCTTCCTTGAGGTAGGTGCCGGCAGCCTATGGGTCAGTTTACGGTGCGGTCGCAGGGGTCGTGCGTTGTGGCGGCGGGGAGCGGCTAAGTGTGGGCTTCCCCGTTGTACTCGCTGGCCCGTCCTCGGTCCTGGAGGATTTTTGGAAGTCCCGGATGGCCGCTATTGTAGCATATGGGCGGCTACGGGGCACAGACTCCCATGGGGGCCACTGCTTCTGCTAGGCATTATAAGGAAAGATAGTGTATTATGCTACAATTAATATTCTTGTTATTGTCTAGGCGTATATAAGAATGGCTGCTGGGGTAAGTGGACATTGATGCTTGTATATCATATATTTATTATATTTATTAAATGGTATATATTGATATTAAAGTAGGATTTTATTGTTATACATTAAAGGGGAAAATGAAATTTTTTCTCCTGTTTATTTTTTTAGATATTGGAAGAAGGATAAAAAGGGTTGTGGTTCCTCTCAGTCCCTTTGGGATTGGCTTAAGCTTAGGACCTTAGGTCTTTTTGGCAAATTAAAAAAAAAAAACACCATGAGGGAGGCATCAGGGGATAGTGATTCGGGCATCTCACTTGAGCAAGGCAGGCTCTGCCCCTTATGTAAGCAGGATCCCCTGGGTAGTTTTAGCACGGTGTGTTCCGCTTGTGCCATAAGAATTGAATTAGACCATAATAGAGTCTCGCTCAACCTTCTCTTACATCCCCCGGAGAAGGGGAAGGCAGCGAGGCGCACAGGTTGGATAACTTAAAGAAACAGTTATCCTTGGTCGTTCCTAAAAAAGCCACCTATAAGAGGAGGCATTTGGAGCCTGTTTATGAGGAAAAGGATTTATTTGCCTCTTTTGGGTCTGAGGAGGAGGAAGAATATATAGATGAGAAGCTCTCAGAGGGCGAGTTACGCTCTGGTGAGGAGGATAGTAATTCTATTTTATTCTCTTCTGATGAGGATCCCCTTCTCTCAGACGAAACGGAGTGTTTACTTTCATCAGTTTTTGAAACTTTGAATATTACCCCTCCTGAGGTGGCAAAAAGAGGGAAGGACGACCTGTTTAGGCCAGTAAGGCAAAGGCAGGTTTTTCCGGAACAGCCTCATTTTTCCAGAATGGTGTTAAAGTAGTGGGAAAATCCTAACAAACTACCGGCTGTTCCCAGGATCCTAGACGCTAGGTATCCCTTTCCGGCGGATATGATTAAGATTTGGTCTTTTCCACCCGAGATGGATTCTCCAGTATCAGTGCTAGGACTTCTGCCCTGCTTGTTGCCTTGCACCGTTCCTTATGGCTAAGACAATGGTCGGCGGATGCCGCCGCTAAAAAGCTCTTACAGATCTACCTTTTTTAGGGAGCAGACTCTTTGGAGAGCGGCTGGACCTTATGGTCAAGGATGGCAAACTTCCTCAGAGGAAGAGGTCGGCTCGGCCTTTTCAGAGGTCTGCATCATATCGGCCCTTTCGGAGCGGTAGAGGCGCCTTCTTTTCATGCTCCCGTAGAGATTTTTGGGGCAGAGCTCGTAATAGGGCAGGAGGGGCCTGGAGAAGTAGGCCTAAACCTCCAGCCAAGCCCACTCCAGCATGAGGGGGTGCCCTCACCCGAGCGGGTGGGGGGACGGCTCTTGCAATTTGCTCCTATCTGGAGATGCCACGTAGCGGATCTTTGGATCCAAGAGGTGGTGTCATCAGGCTACAAGATTGAGTTTGCAGCCAGACCGCCCGCAAGGTTCCTTTGGTCAGGGGCATCCCGGAACCAGTTAAAGGCAGATGCCCTGAGAGCCTCTGTTCAGCATCTTCTTCAAAAAGGGGTAATTTGTCAGGTACCTTCTCAGGAGGAAGGTCAGGGGTTTTACTCCAACCTGTTCACGATTCCCAAGAAGGACGGGTCGGTTCGTCCTATTTTAGTCTTGAAGGGTCTCAACAAGTATATCCGGGTGAAACATTTCCTTATGGAGACTCTGAGGTCAGCGGTAAGATCGATTCAGCCCGGAGATCTTATGACCACAATAGACATAAGGGACGCATATCTTCATGTTCCGATTTTTCCAGGGCATCAGAAATTCTTGAGGTTGGCCCTGGAAGGCCAACATTTCCAGTTTGTGGCACTTCTATTCGGCATATCCTCGTCTCCAAGGGTATTCACCAAGGTCTTGGCAGGTCTCATGACCATTCTGAGAAGCCAATGGAAATGCATAATTCCATACTTGGACGATCTCTTGATTTCGGCCGGTTCTCTTCAGCAGATCATGAAGGACACGCAGACGGTCCTATCGACTCTGGAGGAGTTCGGCTGGGTGATCCAGTAAGGAATTTTTGGGGAATGACTCTGGACACAGTTCAGGTCAAGGTGTTTCTGCCCGAGCAGAAGGCTCTGTTAAATCGGAACCAAATAGAGGCTTTACTGGCCTGCCGGCAGCCGACCATTCGACTAGGGATGAAACTAGTAGGACTTATGGTGGCTTGCTTCGAGGCCGTGCCTTTTGCCCAATTTCACATGAGGCCTCTGCAGTTAAATCTGTTGTCAAGCTGGGATCGAGGCCCGCAGTCGCTGGATCAGGTCTTTGTTTTGACTCCCTCAGCCAGGCAATCTCTCCTGTGGTGGTTGGACCCTCTACACCTATCAATAAGCAGGTCCTTTCTGACACCTCAGTGGCATATCGTTTCCACAGATGCCAGTCTTACAGGCTGGGGGGGGGGGGGCATCTGGCAAACCCAGAAGATCCAGGGGCAGTGGGGTCCGAAGGAGAATCCGCTTCCCATAAATATATTGGAGTTAAGAGCAGTCTGGTTAGTGCTTCAGTATCTGACCCCCAGTTTAAAGACAATCGGACGGCGGTTGCCTATGTCAACCATCAGGGGGGTACTCGGAGCAGGGGTGCTCTGAAAGAAGTAAGCCAGATTCTGGCTTGGGCAGAGGAGAATGTTCCCTGCATCTCGGCAGTTTACATCCCGGGGGTAGAAAACCAGGAGGCGGACGCTTTGAGCAGGAGGTCGCTGCGTCGGGGAGAATGGTCCCTCAGTCAGAAGATCTTTCAAGCCCTTTGCCTTCGCTGGGGTTGTCCGGAAGTGGATCTCTTTGCATCCAGACAAAATCACAAATGGCCGAAGTTCATGTCCCCATCAAGGGACCCTCTGGCCATAGCAACGGACGCTCTGTCAACCTCTTGGGCAAGGTTCAAGCTCCTGTACGTTTTTTCCTCCACTCCTGGGTCGTGTACTAAGATAGCTCAGGAGGAGGTACCAGCCAATCTGCTGGCTCCTCGCTGGCCAAGGAGAAGTTGGTTTTCAGACATAGCAAGGATGTCGGTAGATCATTGACGTCTGCCAGACGATCCAGACCTTCTCACACAGGGGGCGCTTCGGCATCCGAATTTACAGATGCTGGCTTTGACGGCCTGGCTATTGAGATCTCGATCTTAGCAGAGAGAGGTTTATCGGCCAGGGTTATTCATACCATGATTCAGGCACGGAAGAAGACATCTGCCAAGAATTACTACAGGGCGGACGTTCATTTCCTGGTGTGAGGATAGGAAATATTCATGCAGAAAGTATTTGGTTTCTAGAATTTTAGAATTTCTACAGGATGGCTTAGAAATGGGCATACAATTAAGCATCCTAAAGGGGCATGTATCGGCCTTATCTATTTTTTTTCCAGAAGTCTATCGCTAGCAATAGGCTCATTAGAACCTTTTTTCAGGAAGTCACTCATGTCCGACCACCGCGCAAGCCTATTTTACCGGTGTGGGACTTGAATCTGGTATTATCGGCTCTCCAGGGTGCTCCCTTTGAACCTATGTTTGACGCTCCATTGAGCATTTTGACGCTTAAGGTGATATTTTTGGTGGCAATCACCTCTGTGTGTCGAGTTTATGAATTAGCCGCATTATGTATGAGGTCTCCTTATTTTGATTTACACAGAGACAAGATAGTTTTTCGGTTTAAGCCTGATTTTTTACCTAAGGTCATTTCTCCCTTTCACCTTAATCAGGAGGTAATTTTACCTTCTTTATGCCCAGTTCCGGCTAATGCTAAGGAAAGGGCGCTTCATTCTTTAGATGTAGTCAGAGCCATAAGATATTACATGGCAGCTACAGAATCCTTCCGCAAGACGGATTTTCTTTTTGTTATATCGGAAGAGCCGAGAAAGGGGCTTCCGCCAGCTAAATCCACTGTCAGTCAGTGGATTAGGCAGGCAGTGGAAAGAGCCTACTCGGCCAAGGGGAAGAAACCCCCTTTTCGAGTCACGGCCCATTCCACTAGGGCCATTGGTGCTTCCTGAGATTTTCAGCATCAGCCCTCGGTGGAGCAGATTTGTAAAGCTGCCACCTGGTCTTCGGTTCATACATTTACCAAATTTTACAAGGTAGATGTTAGAGCCTCAGCTGATGCTGTGGTTGGTCGAAAGATTCTTCAGGCGGTAGTGAAATGAACTACCTGCTGTTCTGCGCTGGGGATCCCGCCCATAGATGGCACTGCTTTTGGAGATCCCAAGTGTAAGGAGGGTCTGGAATGGATTGGAAGAAAAAACGCAATTCTGTGAGTACTCACCTGTAGAATTGTTTTTTCTGGGAATCCATTCCAGACCCTCCGGCCCACCCTTTTTGGGTCATGATCTATCTTTTGATACTATTCTAAGTATGTCACACACCCCGCTTCAAACATTAAGAATTACTCTTGGGTTACTCCACCAGCAGGTGGCGATGCTGCAGAGAAGTCTTGAAAAAAACGAGCCCCTCCTGATCTATAATACCTGGGACTTCCCACTTATCTCCCAGTGTTCTTCTCTGCAAGATGGCGACAAGGCCGGTTCGTCCCATCCTGGATCTGAAGTTCCTCAATGTGTTTATTCGTCCCCGGAAGTTTCGCATGGAAACTCTGCGTTCTGCCATCAATTCTCTGCGGCATGGGGACTTCATGACGTCCATAGACATCAAGGATGCCTATCTTCATATTCCTATCTTTCCGGCTCACCAAGGGTTTCTTCGCTTCGTGGTGGAAGATCGGAATTTTCAATTTGTGGCTCTTCCGTTCGGCTTTTCCTCGGCTCCAAGAGTGTTCACCAAGGTGTTGGCGGGCGTGATGGCCCTTCTCAGCGCTCAGGGGATTCCCATTGTGCCCTATCTGGACGATCTTCTCATCATGGTTTCTTCCTTCAGTCAAGCGGAGGGGGACACCAGGACGGTGGTGTCCACTCTGGAGAGGTTCGGCTGGGTGATCAACTACCCCAAGTCCTCTCTCGTTCCGGCCAGGGTGGTGCCCTTTCTGGGGATGTCCTTGGATTCTTGCTAACACAGAATTGTTCTGCCTCCAGTTCTCTTGATTCAGGAATTGGCGCAGTTTCTTCTTTCCAATCCTTGCCCGTCCATCCGGCTAGGGATGAGACTGGTGGGGTTGATGGTAGCTTCCTTCGAGGCAGTTCCCTTTGCTCAGTTTCACTCGAGGGCACTTCAGCTTCATCTGTTGACGTCTTGGGACCGGCGACCACGGTCGTTGGATCGGTCCTTCCGGATGTCCTCCCGGGTTCGGCAGTCTCTACGGTTGTGGATGGTTTCGGTCAATCTCTTGAGGGGCAGGTCCTTTCTGACGCCTCTTTGGGAACCTGTCACCATGGACGCCAGTTTGTCGGGATGGGGAGTTTTCTGGAAGGACCTTCGTTTCCAGGGGCGGTGGGGTCCTCTGGAGGCCCACTTGCCCATCAATGTTCTGGAGTTGAGAGCCATCAGGTTGGTTCTGTCTCACTTGACACAGCATTTACGGGGCTTGCCGGTTCAGGTTCGGTCGGACAATCGAACGGCGGTTGCTTACGTCAGTCGCCAGGGAGGCACTCGTAGTCTGAGTGCCCTCAGAGAGGTGTCTCTGCTTCTGGCCTGGGCGGAGACTCATATCCCTTGCATCTCGGCAGTGTACATTCCAGGAGTGGAAAACACGGTGGTGAACTTTCTGAGCAGGTGCTCTTTCCGCCGGGGGGGGGGGGGGGGGGGATGGTCTCTCCACCCCCAGGTTTTTCGGACGCTTTGTCTCTGGTGGGGGACGCTGGAGGTGGATCTGTTTGCCTCTCATCGCAGTTACAAGCTTCCGACATTCGTGTCGCTCTCCCAGGTTCCTCTGGCTCTGGCGGTGGATGCCATGTCTTTGAGCTGGGGGGACCTGGGGTTCCTTTATCTTTTCCTCCGATCCCCATGCTAGGCAAGGTGTTGCGAAGGCTGGCCCTGGACGGGGTTCCCGCCATTCTCGTGGCTCCAAGGTGGCCAAGGAGGTTGTGGTTCGCAGACATCGTTTGTCTGGCGGTGGATCAGTTCGTTCTGCCTCTTCGGCCGGATCTTCTCTCACGGGGTCAACTGCGTTACCCCAATTTACCAACGCTGGCTTTGCTGGCTTTGCCGGCCTGGCTGTTGAAACCTCCATTTTAAGGGAGGAAGGTCTTTCGGATTCTGTTATTCAGACTCTTATTAGCGCCAGGAAGAGGTCTTCTTCTACCATCTACTATAGGACTTGGAGATCTTATATTGATTGGTGTGAGGCTAGATCTTTGCCCTGTCGGGTCTTTTCTGTTTCCAGAATTTTGGATTTTCTTCTATCAGGGCTGGACTCTGGTCTCCAGCTGAGTACCTTGAAGGGGCAGGTTTCTGCATTGTCTGTCCTTTTTCAAAGGCTTTTGCGCTTCATCCTTTGGTCAAGACTTTTTTCCAGGGGGTTTCGCTTGTGCGGCCTCCTAGGTAGTCTTTGCTCCCTGTTTGGGTTTTGCATTTGGTTCTTTCTGCTCTTCAGGCACCTCTGTTTGATCCTTTGCAGGATATTGCTCTTTCTACTTTGACTCTGAAGGTTGTCTTTTTGGTGGCCATCACTGCGGTTCGGTGTGTTTCGGAGTTGGCAGCCTTGTCGATTCAGGCTCCTTACTTTGGGGGGGGCATCAGGACAAGTGGTTTTCAATCCGGACTTTCTTTCTAAGGTGGTCTCTGCTTTTCATCTTGACCAGGACAGTGTTCTTCCTTCCTTGTGTCCTAGGCCTAGGAATGACAAGGAGAGGGTTTTGCATTGTTTGGTTGTGGTACGCTGTGTGAAGTACTATTTGCTTACTACATCTCCTTTTCGTAAGACCGATGCCTTTTTTCGTGGTGCCCTGTGGGCCTAGGAAGGGTTTGGCTCCGGTTAAGTCTTCCATTAGCAAATGGATTCGTCAGGCTGTTGTTGGGGCCTATTCTGCCAAGGGGAAGGCTCCCCCTTTTCGCATCACTGCTCATTCTACTCGTGCTGTTGGAGTGTCTTTTCACTCAGGTGTCTCAGTGTCTTTTCAGCACCAGGTTTCTGTTGAACAAGTTTGTAAGGCTGCTACTTGGTCTTCTGTTCACACTTTTTCCAAGTTTTACAAGGTTAATGTGCGGGCTTCAGCGGATGCTGTGTTTGGCCGCAAGGTTCTGCAGGCTGCAGTGGTTTGAGTTTTGCGTAATTCCAAGTGTAAGGAGGGTCTGGAATGGATTCCCAGAAAAAACAATTCTACGGGTGAATACTCACAGAATTGCGTTTTTATTAACCCCACCTGTCTTGCCTTTACCTGCTTTATTTTCTGCTTGTGCCTTTGATTTTCCAGGGAAAAGGATCCAGGAACTCGGAGTTCTCGCATCTGCGCCAGAAGACTCCACAGGAAGTGGCACAGTTTGTGGTGCAGCTTCTGAACCCTCTGTGCAACCATGTGGAAAATATGCACAACTATTTCCAGGTCAGAAGGGCCATTCAAGGAAAATAATAAAATATCTGCTATTTAGCGGCTCAGGCACTGGAGCCATAACTACAAATGTTCTGGAAAGGCTACCGGGGTATTTGATTAACTTAGTAGCGCTTTACTTGAATCATGTCACTAAACCAAACTGGGGAGATAACTTCCCCTTTCAATGGCACAAATCAGATTTAAAATACCTCAGAGTAACTCACTCAGAGAATCCCCGAAATCTTTATGCAGTTAAAATATATTTGTGAATGGCCGGTGCAGCCACTCACCCTGGGCCCCAGCGCGCTCGGCTGATTTCAGGTAGATTTGTCCCTTAGCCGGAATTGAGGAGCGCATCCAAGCTCGTTAATTGAATAAGAGCCCATGTGTGTGCTGTAGGGCCAGGGGAAAGGTACGTTTTAATGGGCGACCTTGGGGTTTCTGGGGGCAAGGACCAAAACCCTGGATATTCAAAATTCCATGTTTTGGTCCACTTTAAAGAATTGGACAAAATAAACTCTTTTCCCTTTGTCCAGTCCAGGCCGTCCCAATCCATATACGTGTGGGTAGTCCGCCACTAGGTGGTGCAGTTACTGCAAGATCCAGAGCTGTAACTCCTCCCGGACCCCTATAAAAAGAGCTGTCTCCATAGAATTCCCAGAGTTCTCTTGCAGTAAGCTGCTGCTAGGATCATCTTGGATACTCTCTCTAGATATTGCAGCTGAGCGGGACATTTTAAGCCTGTTGGCCGCTGCACCCTTATTACCTCTGTTCCCGTGGACCCACTTATGCCTCCCAGCCTTGGCTGACGGGACAGTTGAAGGTAGGGAGAACGCCGGGGGTCAGGCGTTGTCAGGGCTAGGCTCTGAGCCGCAGACCCTCCATAAATGGTAGCCGGCCATAGGCTAATGGTGAGCCTATTGGGGGGGGGGGGAACCACCTAAGGGACCCCTTTTTGCATTATCCCACAAGCTTTATTATTGTGTGTGAGTGTTTTACTTGTTGCACTTTTTATTACTGCGCCAACCTACCTCCCTCATTCCCTCCGGTGCCTCATCCTCCTTCTCTCTCCATCTAACACGGATGCCATTCCACTGAGAGGGGGGGGGGGTGGCTGCCGGTGGCCTGGCGGGGGGCTGAAGCTCCTGCGGCCACCGACACTGTCCGGGCGCGGGGACGCGCCATGTACAGTGGGGACCCACCGCGGGCTGCCCTGCTTTATTTCGGCAGGGGCCTCCACCATCTTGGACTCTGAGGGAGATGGAGGTGGGCGATGCCTTCGCGCCGTTGGGGGAGCGGAGCCGCGCGGTGACTCTTTTCGCGGGTGCGGCCCGCCCCTCAAGGAGAGCTGGCAGGCTGGATCTGCGCCCGACATATTGATTCATCTGCTTAGGGCTCCCGTGCTGCGGGGGAGGTCCTTCCTGGATCTCCATGCTGTACGGAGCCATCTTGGTTCTTCTGCGCCCCCCGTGCTGCCGGGGCTCCGCCGACGTCGTGAGTCTCTCTTGTTTTTTTCTTGCTGTACTTCTGCACATGTGCTGTGGGATGCCTCGCTTTTTTGCTTGTGTGTTCAGGTTGGGTCCTTGTAGTGGTGGTTGTGGTTCCTCCCGGGCTCGCCCCCTCTCTCTCCACCCCCCTTTTAGTAAGAGGGATCACAAAAAAAGAGGGACTAAACAGGAGGGATCAGCTGTTGGGCTCTGTAACCTGCTTGAATTTGTCTGCTATTCACCATAATGGAGGCTTCTGGAGATAGTGAGCTATGGGCCCCATCTGGCGGGTGAGGCTCTGCCCCATGTGTGGTACTGGCCCCCCAGGGCGGACTTGGCACGATTTGTTCACTTGCGCTGGGAGCGTTTTTGGAGCATGATAGGGTGGGCGTATCCGCCCCTGGCCCCTTATCGCCTGCGGCCTCGCCAGCACCCCCACTATTGCATTCTGCACTCTGCGAAGGGGAAGCCAGCTGGGATCCCGAACTGTTTTGACATACCAGGTGGCTGGCCTTGAGAGTCCTTCCCGGGCATGACGATATCTCGCACGGCTCCTGGGAAGGCCACGAGTAAGAGGCGGCACTTCGAGCCCAGTTACTCAGATTGCCGATGATGATGTTCTTGCTGGAGGTCTGGGCTCCATGGAAGAAGGCTATTGCTTCAGGATTCCTTTACATTGGGATCATTCGGCCGGCTATGACAGCGAGCCTGGCTCCTCCTCGGCGAGCATATGGTGCCTTCTTGCAATACTAGAATTACCCTTCGTTGTGAGATGTTGCTTATTGTCCCTCTTAAGCGGCGAAGGGTGATTTACTTTGGTCTGAGAGACAGAGGTTGTCTTCCCTGAGCAGGCCCATTATTCTTAGTATACAGTACGTCCTGCTCCAGAAAGATTACTTACACGTGGGTATTACTCCGCCAGATGGCGCTGGACTGCAGAGACATCGAAAACAGGCTCCTCCCGGCCCCTCAAATACCCAGGGACCTCCCACAAATCCCCAGAATGTCTCTGCAGTCTGGACTGCGAAGGACGAGAAATGGCTCTCTCTACTTGCAGGTGAGCGGCGCTATTAGCCTGCGGTCCTGTAGGACTATTCCCACCCGTTCCATTAGTTATATGCCTCCCTTCTTGGCTGCGCTGGTCGGGTGAAGGTAGGCAGCACCGCTGTTGGCTGCTTAGGAGCGCTGCTCCACCGCCAAAGGGTAGGCGGTTCAGTCTTATGGTGAGCCTCTATGGGATGCCCCTCCCGCACTATTGCCCCATGCCCCTACCTATCGGTGGGCCCTATTTAAGTGGCCGCTGTCCTCCCTCATTCTCCTTGTAGCCTTCGGGGGAAAAGAAGGGGGGGGTGTAACTGTGTATGATATGCATTCTGTGTATTCCAAGTATGTCTCACACCCTGCTTCGGAATGATTAATAACACGTGGGTTATAGTCCAGTAGAGGGCGAACTTCTGCAGAGATGACTAGAAAAAAAAAAAAGAAGCCCCTCCCAGTCCATAAATACCTGGGACCTCCCACACATTCCCCAGTAATCGTCTCTGCAGACGGCGAGCAAGTCAGAAGAAGTCTCCTTCTTTGCAGGTAAGCCGGGTTTACACCCGGCCATTTTATTGCCCTATTTCTGCCCGGACCTTTTTTATTTCATTACTATGCCTCCCAGCCTCGGCTGTAGGTCCGGGCGAGGGGTAGATGACGCCCTAGTGGTGTACTAATTAGGAGCTTATGCTCCTCCGTGAGCCCCCCCCAAGGGGTAGGCGGATACCAGGTTCGGGATCCTGGTTTGGGATGCCCTGTCCGTGTTGTCCCTGTGCTGCATTAGGTGGCTTGGGTCTCCCCCCCCCCCCAGTCCGTTACTATCTATCCCTGGATCATGGGGGGGGGGGGGGGGGGGGCTTGGCCCTCCTTTTTATTTCACCTTGATAATTACTGTCTGTACATTGGTGGTGTGATTGTGGAGTGTGCATGCTTTCACATTGGCCAGGCCGCCCTTGGATATCTGGCGGCCTGGAGTCCGGGCCGGCCCCGCAGCTGGCTGGGAGCGCGGCCATAGTACCATTCGTCTCAGCTTGGGGGGGGGGGGGGGGGGGGGCGGGAGCTCAGCGCGCTGCTGCTGTCCGCCCCCCTCTCCTTGGCGCCCACGGAGGTTCCCAGCCAATGCGGTTCCTCTTCCCTGCAGGAGGGTGCGGGGCCACGTGTGGCGTGCAATCTTTCTCTTTGCTTAGCTACTGCTGCCTCTTGCTGGTGTGTCCAGGTCGCCATCTTGCTTCTTACTGTGAGTGCCCTGCGGGGCTCGTTTTATTAACCAATTTCTCGTTTATGGTTGTTATGGGGGTGCCTTGTATGCTGCATTATCTTGCTTATATACAATAAGGTCATACAGTTATATGTTCTGTCTGTGTTTATATCTGGAAGTATGATCGCTGTAATGGATTGTTGCTTATGGTCCCCTTTTTTTTATTATGTCCAGGAGAATTACCTTCCTTGATAGTTAAAAGGGGGTTCTCCCAGTCCTTAGGTCCCTCACTTAAATTGGGGCTTTACAAAAATCACCGTATGGAGGCTTCCCAGGATACCGGGCTCGGGATCCCTTCGGGGTAACCCCGCAGTGTGTGGTTTGTGGGGTATCCCTTGCGGGGGATAATGACCTTATTTGCGTACCATGTGCACAGCAGGCCATTGCGCGGCAATCAAGGGCCCTGGCGTCTGGATCAATGCCGCTGGCCTCATCACCTACACCCCAAGTGACGTTGTCATCAGTGGGGAGTAGCAATCTGATGTATGTGCTAGACTGGCCAACATTTAGAAGATGATTGCTAGCTCTGCGGCCAGGAAGGCCCCAGCTAAGAGACGGCATTTGGCGCCGGCCGCGCCGGTTTTGATTATGAGGATTATGACTCGTTTGCTTGGTCTGATTGTTCCCCGCTTGAAGAAGGGGAATTGTTTCAGACTCTGAAGGCTCTGATGATCAGCAGTTCTTGGATGCTGATGCTGGGCAGGAGCGTGGGGATACTGTGGATATATTTTTGAGGTTCTTGCTATTTCCCCTCCTGCGGAGGCCCCTCCGCAAGAGGGGGAATTTTTTGGTGCCACTAAGTCTCGCCTGGAGTTTCTTGATCAGAATCATTTTGGCAAATTGATTCTTAAGGAATGGGAAAAGTCCAGCCGGCTTCCCGGTATTCCTCAGGGGTGGTATGGGAAGTATCCTTTTCCTGTGGACACGGCGAAGCGCTGGTCGTCACCCCCAGAGGTCGACGCTCCGGTTCTGGGTTTGTCCAACACATCAGTGGTGCACTCACCAGACTCCACTATGCTGAAGTTTAGTGAGGACCGACGTCTGGATCAAATGGCGTCACATGCCTTTGCCAGTGTGGGTTCGGCCTTGCGTCCTGTTTGTGCTTCAGCTCTCACGGCCGTGGCTACCAGATCTGTAATTAGCGGCCTGTTGAATGGTCCCCATCTTAACCTTGCTAGTGATGAATTTGCAGCACTTACGCAGTGTGATTTGTTCATGACCTTTGTCTTATCAGCCTTGGACGATACAATATGTATGTGTAGTAGAACCTCGGCTTTGCTTGTGGCTATACGCCGATCGGTTTGGTTGCGCCAATGGGCGGCTGATATGGCAGCTAAGAAGACGCTCACAGGGCTACCCTTCTTGGGTATGCGCCTGTTTGGAGATAAATTGGAAGTGCAGGCTCCTTTAATCCTTCCTTTCGTGGCTCTCGAGCAAGCACGGGAGTTGCTTACTCTGCGTTCAGAGGTGACTCCTGGGGTAGGGGCAGAGGACGTGCCCGCCCCGGAACTGCCTGGGGTGCCAAATCCAAGGCTGCTGCCAAGCCCTCTCGGCAATGAGGGGGCGCCCTCACCCTCGCTGGTGGGGGGACGGCTACGGCACTTCGCCCAGGTCTGGACCCGGGAGGTCTCAGACAAATGGATCCTGGAAGTGGTCTTTTCCGGGTACAAGCTGGAGTTCAAGTTCCGGCCTCCTCACAGATTCCTCAGGTCTCGGGTTCCTTCGGACCCCCGGGCCACGCAGGGCTTTTATTGGCAGTACAAAACCTTCTGGACATGGGGGTCATCTGCCCGGTGCCCTCCTCAGAGAGAGGCCGGGGCTATTACTCCAACCTTTTTACAGTGCCCAAAAAGCGATGGCTCCATTCTCAAAATTCTCAACAGGTTCATCAGAACCAAGAAATTTTGCATGGAGACTCTGCGTAAGGCCATCCACTCTCTTCGTCCAGGGGATTTTATGACGCCCATAGGCATCAAGGACGCTTACCTTCATGTGCCGATCTTCCCAGGACACCAACAGTTTCTCAGATTGGTGATGGGAGATCAGCACTATCAGTTTGTGGCTCTTCCTTTTGGGCTGACCTCGCACCAAGGGTGTTCACCATGGTGTTGGCGGGTATTCTAAGAGCCCAGGGCTTTCGCAGTGTGCCGTATCTGGACGACCTTCTCATCACGGCATCCTCTCTTGGTCAAGCAGAGCTGGACACCAGGTTGGTGGTGTCAACGCTGGAGAGTTTCGGTTGGGTGATCAACTACCCCAAGTCTTCCCTCTCCCCGTCAAGGGAGGTTTCCTTTCTGGGCATGACCATGGAGTTCCTACCTCATTCGAAGGTGCAGACGGTTCAAGATCTGATACGTCTTCTTCTGTCCATCCCTCGCCGTCCATCCGGCAAGGGATGAGGCTGGTGGGATTGATGGTGGCCTCCTTCGAGGCAGTTCCTTTTGCTCAGTTTCACATGAGGCCTCTTCAACTCATTCTGGATTGGGACAGATGCCCTCTGTCCTTGGATCAGTCATTTGCAATGTCTCCCCTCTTCCGGCGGTCTCTTCAGTGGTGGCTGGAACCAAGGAATTTTCTGAGGGGCAGATTTTTTCTGGCCCCTTGTTGGGAGACGGTCACCACGGATGCCAACCTGTCGGGCTGGGGGGGTTTCTGGAAGGAACATCAGTTCCAGGGGCTGTGGGGTCCTCAGGAGGCGCACCCCCATCAACGTCTTGGAGCTGAGGGCTATTCGGTTGGCGCTGTCGCACTTGACGCATCACCTCCAAGGCTTACCGGTTCAGGTTCGGTCAGACAATTGGACTGCGGTCGCTTACATCATTCACCAGGGAGGGACTCGCAGCAGGAGTGCCCTCAGGGAGGTTTCTCTGATTCTTGCATGGGCCGAGAGCAATGTTCCATGCATCTCGGCGGTGTACATTCCAGGGGTGGAGAATGTGGAAGCGGACTCTCTGAGCAGGGGGTCCTCCCGCTGAGGGGAGTGGTCCCTCAACAACAAGGTATTTCTATCCATTTGTCACAAATGGGGGTTCCCGGAGGTGGATCTCTTTGCCTCCCGTCACAACCACAAGCTCCCTGCCTTTGTGTCTCTGTCTCAGGATCCTCTGGCTCTGGCAGTGGATGCCATGTCCCTTGCCTAGCGGGATCTGGGTTTCCTGTATCTTTTTTCCCCCTTCTCCATGATAGGCTGGGTGGTGCGCAAACTGGTTCAAGAGGATGTGCCAGCAATTCTGGTGGCTCCAAGGTGGCCAAGACAGGTGTGGTTCGCAGACGTCGTGCGGCTGGCGGTCGATAACTACAGGTTGCCCCTGTTTCCGGATCTGGTCACTCAGGGTGAGCTTTGTTATCCCAATTTACAACGCTGGCTTTGACGGCGTGGCTGCTGAAACTTCCATCCTGAAAGAAGAGGTTTTGTCTGATGCTGTGATCCAGACGCTGGTTAGGGCTAGGAAGAAGTCTTCCTCTAACATCTACTGCAGGACTTGGCGGCCCTATATTGATTGGTGTGAGGCTAAGGCCTTGACTTGTAGGGTGTTTTCGATTCCCAGAATTTTGGAGTTTCTTCAACACGGTTTAGGTCTGGGCTTTCAGCTTAGTACTCTGAAGGGGCAGGTCTCCGCCTTGGCGGTTTTCTTTCATAGGTCTTTTGCTCTTCATCCTTTGGTTAAGACTTTTTTCCTGGGGGTCACTCACGTGCGGCCCCCTCGCAAGCCCTTGTTGCCTGTTTGGGATTTGAATTTGGTTCTTTCGGCCCTCCAGGGGCTTCCTTTTGAGCCGGTGCAGGATGTTGCACTTTCTATTCTCACACAAAAGGTTGCCTTTTTGGTGGCTATTACCTCCGTTTGACGTGTTTCTGAGTTGGTGGCTCTGTCTATTCAGGCCCCTTACTCTGAGAGACACCAGGTCAAGGTGGTCTTCCGCTTTAAGCCGGATTTCCTACCTAAAGTGGTCTCTGCTTTCCATCTCATTCAGGATGTGGTTCTCCCTTGCTTGTGTCCTAAGCCTAGCAATGACGAGGAGAGGGTCCTGCACTCTTTGGATGTGGTTCGTTGTGTGAAGTACTATTTGGTGGCTACTTCTCCTTTCTGTAGGACGGACGCCTTGTTGTGGTGCCCTCTGGGCCCATGAAAGGTTTGGCGTCCGTCAAGTCTACCATTAGTTAATGGATACGTCAGGCCATTGTTGGGGCCTATACTGCCAGGGGGAGGGATACCCCTTTTCAGATCACTGCTCATTCTACTCGTGCTGTACTTGGTCTTCTGTTCATACTTTTTCCAAGTTTTATTAGTTTGATGTGCGGGTCTCAGCGTATGCTGTTTTTGGCCGCAAAGTTCTGCAAGCTGCAGTGGTTTACTTTGTGCATTATTGTGCATTATTGCCTGTTGGGATCCCCGACCTTTTTTGGACACTGCTATTGGATGTCCCACGTGTTATTAATCATTCCGAAGCAGGGTGTGAGACATACTTGGAATAACACCATTTTGTGATTACTCACCTGTAAAATGGGTATTACAAGTATGTCTCACACCCTGCTTCGTCCCACCCTGTATCTTGGATCCTCTTTTTGGTGAAATTTTTTTCTCAGATTTTATTGGCTCTTCCCGGTCCCCTTACTGCTTTCTTATACTGGGGAATGTGTGGGAGGTCCCCGTCTATGGCGCGCTCCGCGTCATCGCTAATACCGGCCCGCCCTTCAAGGTGTACCGACGCCATCTTTAACCTGCTTGGTTGGCCCAATGCGCGACGGACCTCCGCGGTCCGTAAGTGCCCTCGCGGGCGGCTGTGTTTTTTCTACTTTTTATTACTGTGTGCTTACGGTCTCCTCCTCTTATGTCTTTCAGGCTGGGCGAACCCTTTGGCTTCTCCTAGCCCTCTATTATTTATTAACTTTTTAGGCCTTGTGTAATACTCCCACTTCCCTAGCGGGTTATTGGGCCATCCGGGGTTGCTGTATAGCGTTAATCCCTATCGGCCTATAGTGCCGCTATAATCACCATATGGAGGCATCCCAGAAAAATGCGACCGGGGTTCCTTCGGGACAATACCGGCTGTGTGTAGCGTGTGGGCAGCCTCATGCTGACAAGGCGCGGGTCTGTGTACCCTGTGCTGAGCAGGGGCTTGCATTGCAATCTGGCCTGCCAGTGGCCGCACCTCGTTTCACTTCGCCTACTCCCCCAAGCTTAAACGTCACTCCTACTGAGTTGCATACTAGTGGGGATTCTCAGCCTGATGTGTCTTCTAGACTGGCTAGTGTTGAGATGTTAATTGCTAATACCTTGGCGCGTAAGGCCCCTGCTAAAAAGCGGCACTTGATGCCTAATGTTACTGTTTTCCCTTTGGAACCTTTGTGGCTATACCCCGTCTGATGAAGGGGAGCTTTGTTCTGACTCGGGCTCATCTAATGAGAGGCCAAGGGGTCATGATGATTCTGGCTCTGACCCCTGGGCCCCGGATGACACTGACAGATTACTGACCCAGATATTTTTGAGGTCCTGTCCATGTCTCCCCCTGTTGCGGCTCCCAGGCAAAGGGGGGAGCTTTTCCATACAGCTAAATCACGTTTGGAATTTCCCGAGCAGGCTCATTTCCATAACCTTGTGCTCAAGGAATGGGAGCGCCCCAGTAAACTTCCCGGGGTTCCTAAAAGTTGGGATAGGAAGTATCCCTTTCCTGCTGATGTGGTAAAGTGTTGGTCATCCCCTCCCGAGGTGGATGCCCCAGTCCTAGGGCTATCTAACACCTCTGTCATGCATTCCCCTGACTCTACTACCCTGCGGGATGCTGAGGACCAGCGCATTGACCAGCTGACATCCCATGCCTTTGTATGTGCGGGGACGGCGCTGCGCCCGGTCTGTGCCTCTGCTATTACTGCTGTGGCCACTAGAACCCTTATCAGAAATATGCTTGATAGTGCCCCTGATGATTTGCCTTGTGAGGTGTTCAATGCACTCTCCAGTTGTGATGTTTTTGTCCTCTCTGCCATGGATGACACCATCAAAATGTGTGCCAGAACATCTGCCCTTGTGGGGGCTATACGCCGCTCGGTTTGGCTGCGCCAGTGGGCTGCTGACAACACTGCCAAGAAGGCCCTCACTGGTTTTCCCTTCAAAGGACTGCGCCTGTTTGGGGACCGCCTGGACCTTTTTGCTAAGGGAGGTAGCGCAAGCGACAATCTCGGCCCTTTCGGGGTCAGGGTTCCTTCTCCTCCCCTTACCGTGGTGCCAGACAGGGGAGGAGGGTTTCCTTTCCTGGGTCCCAGGGAGATTTCTGGGGTAGGGGCAGAGGCCGTGGACGTCCTGGCCCCTCCTGGGTTCCCAAAGCAAAATCCTCACCCAAGCCCCCTCAGGCATGATGGGGCGCCCTCACCCATCCGGGTGGGGGGATGGCTGCAGCACTTTGCTTACGTCTGGAGGCTTCATATCTCAGACCGGTGCATTCAGGAGGTAGTGTCCTCCGGTTTGCTGCCTGCCCCCCTCCAAGATTCATCAGATCCCGGGTTCCTCAGGATCCTGTGTCAGCTCAGGAGCTAGTGCAAGCAGTGCAAGGCCTCCTGGAACTGGGGGTCATCTGCCAGGTCCCCTTAAGAGAAAAAGGCAAGGGCTTTTATTTCAACCTATTCACAGTACCCAAAAAAGATGGTTCAGACAGGCCCATCCTGGACTTAAAGATCCTCAACAAATTTGTCAGGGGCAGGCGCTTTCGCATGGAAACTCTGGGCTCTGCCATCAGTTCCCTGCGCCAAGGGGACTTCATGACTTATGTGGACATCAAAGATGCTTACCTTCATATTCCTGTATTCCCAGGTCATCAAAGTTTCCTCAGGTTTGCTCTGATGGATCAACACTACCAGTTTGTGGCGTTGCCCTTTGGTCTCACTTCAGCTCCCAGGGTGTTCACCAAGGTGCTGGCTGGCGTGATGTCTCTGCTCAGGTATCAGGGCGTCCGCGGGCTTCCCTATCTGGACGACATTCTCATCTCTTCCCAATCTCTACATCAGGCAGAGTTGGATACTCAGCTGGTGGTGTCCACTCTGGAGTCATTTGGATGGGTGATCAACCACCCCAAGTCCTCACTGTCCCCTTCCTTGGTAACTCCATTCCTAGGAATGAATCTGGATACGGTTCAGGCAAGGATCTTCCTTCCTCAACAGAGGGTGGACAGTCTGATTGCACAGGCTCAGTTCCTCCTATCTTGTCCTCATCCCTCCATCAGGCAGGGGATGCAGCTGGTGGACCTGATGGTGGCATGCTTCGAAGCGGTCCCTTATGCTCAGTTCCACTTGAGGCCTCTGCAATTTCATCTATTGTCAGTATGGGACAAGGACCCAGCGTCCCTGGACGGGGTCTGTGTGCTCTCCCCTCGGGTCAGGAGGTCCCTCTTGTGGTGGATGGACTCAAGGAACCTGTTGGGGGGCAGATCCTTTCTTACCCCTCCCTGGGAGACGGTCACCACGGATGCCAGTCTGTCAGGTTGGGGGGGTTTCTGGAGGTCCCTGCGGTTCCAGGGGAGGTGGGGTCCTCAGGAGGCCCACACATCTATCAATGTCTTGGAACTGCGGGCGATCAGGTTAGTGCTGGCTCACTTGACTACTCACCTTCGGGGCCTGCCTGTTCAGGTGCGCTCGGCCAACCAGACGGCAGTTGCCTACATCAATCATCAGGGAGGGACCCGGAGCAAGGGGGCCCTCCAGGAAGCGTCTCTCATCCTGACTTGGGCGGAGGCCAATGTCCCCTGCATATCAGCTGTGTACATCCCGGGGGTGGAAAATTGCCTGGCGGACTCTCTGAGCAGGGGGACCTCTCGCCAGGGAGAATGGTCCCTATGCAGCAGGGTCTTCCAATCCCTGTGTCACCATTGGGGCCAACCAGATCTGGATCTGTTTGTGTCCCGTCACATTCACAAGCTTCCAGCCTTTGTCTCCCTGTCCCAGGATCCTCTGGCCTTGACCATGGATGCTCTAGCAATGTCATGGCAGGACTTTCAGTTTCTGTATATCTTCCCTCCTTTCCCCCTGCTGGGCAGGGTTCTGCGCAAGATTACTCTGGAAGGGGTGGCAGCGATTCTGGTGGCCCCCAGGTGGCCAAGAAGAGTGTGGTTCGCAGACGTGGTGCAGCTGGCAGTAGATCAGTACACTCTGCCCTTGGTTCCAGATCTGCTCACTCAGGGCTCTCTACGCCATCCCAATTTACAAACTCTGGCTTTGACGACCTGGCTGCTGAAACCTCCATCTTGATGGAGAAGGGGCTGTCTTCCTCGATTGTGGTTATTTTGATAAAGACTAGGAAGAAGTCTTCCATTTATTACAGGGTTTGGCGTGTGTTCTCTATTCCCAGGATCCTGGAGTTCCTGCAGCATGGGTTGGAGATGGGGCTCCAACTCAGTACTCTGAAAGGGCAGGTTTCTGCCCTGGCTCTTTTCTTCCAGAAGTCCTTTGCTCAGCACCCTCTGATCAGGACTTTTTCCGGGGGGTCACTCATGTGCGCCCCCCACGTAAGCCTATGGTGCCTGTTTGGGATTTGAACTTGGTTTTGTCAGCCTTGCAGGGTGCTCCCTTTGAACCTGTGCAGGATGCTGCCCTGGCCATTCTTACGCTTAAGATTGTCTTTCTGGTGGCTATCACTTCTGTTAGGCATGTGTCTGAGTTGGCGGCGCTTTCTATTCAAGCCCCCTACTATGAGAGACACCAGGACGAGGTGGTGTTTAGTTTCAAGCCAGATTTTCTGCCTAAGGTAGTATCTGCTTTTCATTTGAATCAGGACATTGTTCTCCCTTCTTTGTGCCCTAATCCTAGTAATGCTAAGGAAAGGGTATTGCATTCTTTGGATGTGGTTAGGTGTTTGAAGTACTATCTGGTGGCTACTGCACCCTTCAGGACAACTGATGCTCTATTCTAAGCATACAGCACGTCCTGCTCCCAAATAGTAATAACATGTGGGTAATCCTCCGCCTCAGGCGCCGTGCACTGCAGACATGTAGAAAACAAGCTCCTCCCGGCCCTACATATATCGAGGGACCTCCCACAAATCCCCAGATTTCTCTGCAGTGCTGGAACTGCGAATACATGAAGTATCACGCTCTCGCAGGCGAGCGGGCCTTACGGCCCAAGGTCCTGTGGGACTATTTCCACCTGTCCTCTTCAGAAGAAATATGCCTCCCAGCCTAGGCTGCCCGGGTCGGGTGAAGGTAGGTAGCACCCGGTGTGCTGAACGGAGCCATGCTCCACCGCAATCCCCCTCCATAGGGTAGGCGGTCAGGCCGATGGTGAGCCTCTAGAGGATGCCCCTCCCGCAATTTTGCCCGTGCCCCTCACAGAACTAGTCCATGGACACCGTCAGCTTCCTCCGGTAACTTGGGGGGAAAAGAAGGGGGGGTGTGTGTGGCAGCCATAGTGCTAATTCGCCTTAGACCTTGGTTCTTGAGTTGGGGGTCAGTGTCGCGCCTCGCTATACAGCGTGTGCTGTATTTTTTACTAACAATCTGCTGCTCGGCAGCATCATTTCAGCGTGTCAGCATTAGATGTATACTTATTCTCCGCTGTTCTACCTTGTTGGTTAGAGCTTCGCGCTCTTTGGGGGAGGCGGGGACTCGGCATGACGCACCTCGCGTCACAGCCCGGCATGGCCCACCCCTCGAGGTTTGCTGGCGCCATTTTCTCTATCTTCGCGCGTGGTGTGGTTCGCCTCCTCCCTCGGTCTGTAAGTGCCCTCCGGCGGCATGGTTCTACGTTTTTTCAGGCTGCGCATGGCACTGACTCCACTCTCCTTGTCCCTTACGTCTTTCAGACGCCAAGACTTCACTGCCTTTCCCCGGCCCAACATATATTACAGCGGGTCCTCTTTACAAATTCTCCCACATTACTAGCGGGTTTTGGGGCGTCCAGGGTTGCCGATTGCATAAATCCCTACGTAATACTGCTTAATAATCACCATATGGAGGCATTTCAGAATTATGGAACCGGGGTCCCTCCGGGACGTGACCGGCTGTGTGCAGTGTGTGGCCAGCCCTTGGCTGAGGCTGACAGGGCACATGTCTGCGGACAGTGTGCAGAACAGGCAGGTTTGCTAACAGAGGAACCTCCCTTCCTTACTCCTATCTCCCCGCTCCCAAATATCACTCATGATGAGTCCCACTCCAGCGGGGATGACCTGCAATCAGTGCCGCAAGCATTACCCACGGCAGGTGCTTTCTGGTTTGGCGGAGCGTATGGGCCCTGACGCCTCCAGGCTCCCCGATTCCTGACGATACCGATGACTCTGCTGATATGGAGGAACCTGACCCTTCTGAGGAAGGTATTCTCAGACTCGGGCTCCTCACATGGGATGCCCGGGGGCTGTGATGATTCTGAGCCCGGGTCCTGGGGTCTGTGTGACACAGATGAAATCCTTATCAAAATTTTTGAGGTTTTGTCAATCTCCCCTCCTGGGGAGATCCCCAAGCCGAAGAGGGAAAGTTTCCATGCAGCGCCGCCGCGCTTGGAGTTCCTGGAGCAGGAACATTTCCAGAACCTTATTTCCCAAGAATGGGAATCGCCTTGTAAGCTTAAAGGGATTCCAGGGGCCTGGGAATGGAAGTACCCTTTCCCTCCTGATGTGGTTAATTTATGGTCAGCTCCCCTGGTGGTGGACGCACCGGTTATAGAGGTCACAAACCCCCCTTTTATGACTGCTCCTTTTTATCGTACCCTTCGGGATGCCGAGGACCGGCGCATTGACAGACTGGCTTCACACGCCTTCTCGTGTGCTGGGACGGCCCTGCGCCCGGTTTGTGCCGCGGCCATCACTGTGGTGGCCGCCAGGACTCTTGTCAGAAAGATACTAGACCACCGCCCTGAGGACCTCCCTTGGGAGGTGTTTAATGCGCTATCAGACTGTGAAGCGTTTGTGAAGTTTATTCTATCGGCACTGGATGACACCATTAAGATGTGTGCTAGAAACTCTGCTATTCGCCGCCTGGTCTGGCTGAGACAGTGGGGTGCTGACGGAGCTACGAAAAAGGCTCTCACTTGCCTTCCCTTCAGAGGACGGCGGTTATTTGGGGCCCGCTTGGACCTTTTTGGAAAAAAGGCTATAGCACCCTCGCGCAGAAGGCCGCTTCAGCCTCCACGAGGCAGGGTCACCCCTGCACCTCCTTACGTTAGTGTCAAACGCGAATCTGAGGTGTGTTTCCAGCTGTTCGGTGTGGATTTCCAACATGGGGCGGGCAGGCAGCGCCCTGGGCCTTCTGGCAGGGCCAAGTCCAAATCTGCCAAAACCTCTCAAGCATGAAGGGGCGCCCTCGCCCGCCTGGGCGAGGGGACGACTGCCGCAGCCGTCTCACATCCAGGAAGATGCCTTCTCCTTCTGGTGGTTCCGGGAGGTAATCCCCCTGGACACAGGATGGGTTTTTGCAGGGCGGTCCCCCTCAGTGATTGTCAGGGTGCTTCCAGCCCCTGTTTGCCTTCTGAAATTGGCGCAAGCCGGACTGGGCCTACAGTGTTGGGCGCACTTGCTGTTTGCCCCTAACGGCATGGGGCTATGGCCTCTATATTATCTTTCCTCCCCCCTCCACAGTATGAGGTAGTCTGGACCGCGTTGGCCCATGGCAGGCTTAGCAATTCTACCTTCACAGGTAGTACAATATGACAACTCTGTCTTAGGTCACGGGCCCCCTGCGCGGGGGGGGGGGGCTTTCGGCCTCTGGCGAAGTACTAGATCTTCTTAGTCTCCCCTGGGTCTCCTGGACGCCAAGACTATTTCTAGACAGTGTTGCAGGATCAACCCTGCGGATTGAGGCATTACTTGGGGCCTCTCTCTCGTTCCCAGGCTTCTCGCCTGGCGCGACTGGGGACACGCCGGAGGGGGGGGGGGGCGTCTGCGTTAGGACCTACTGGGTCGTCTTCCTTACTCCCCAGTCTCTGCATCAGACCGAAGTGGATTGGTTGGCCGGCAGTGTCCCCTGGGAGCTACTGGATGGTTACTCAGTCTCCTCATTCCCTCATGGTCCCTTATCCGCTATCCCCCATCCCTGGGGATCGGTTCAGGCTTGCAGCCTTCTTCTCTGGCAATAGGGGACCCCTGGTTACGGGGGCTCTGCCCCCCTTTACTGACGCCTTACCTTCACCAGGCGGGATGGCAGCTGGTGGGCCCTTGGCTGCACATCAAGATGATGTCAGTTGTACCCTGCGGCCTTCCTGGGGACCCTGCCTGGATGCTGTCTCAGCTGCCCTGTAGTCCAGCTCGCTTCTCTGGGGCCTCCTGACTCCGTCAGGTATGTGCCTGAGATGATGGATCTGGTTACTTAACCCTGGCTCGTGGATATATATATATATATATGTACAGATATATACGGCTACAAGCACCCCATGCTTGGGGGTGTTTCCTCCTACGCGGGGCCTCCAGTCCAGGTGGTCTGTAGGATCTTGCTTCAGTCCCTTAGTATAGCCATGGGCTTATTCTTAATAACGCTAATATGAGGGCCTACATCCCTCTACAGGTATTGCACTTCTCCACACGTGGGCCTTCTTGGCCTTTAGGGGGACTGTGGTTCTTGGAGTCTACAGGCACCTCTTTTTGTATGCGCCTGCTATTTATTTCCAACGCCATTGCGCCTTTGGATTAATCCTTCTGGATGTCCCCTGATTCTGAGGAAGCCTTGGCTTCCTGATAATTAGAAGTCTGTATTCCCGCCTTGGTCGGGTGACCTGTTTTCTGTTTCCCTTTGGGGGTGTTACAAGTGTTGCCACAAGGCTTCCTTGCCTGTGAGCTGGTTGGGTCATTACACTGACCTATGTTTCTTTCAGGGGAGCGAATCTTCCCTTTTGCTGTTTACTCCGTTATCTGGGTGCTTGGGTACCCTTCAGCACCAGGGTTTTTCTCTGTTAATTCAGTTACTAGTCTTATGGCTTGTCTCTGTTCATGCCTTCATGGTCCTGTTATGAGACTGACGTTAGAGCGTTGCTCATGTCATGCCTGTTGCTAGTTTTGCAGGTGACAGCGCCTTTACTGTCTGCTGTGCCTTGTTTTTTTCTGGGGATCCCACCCTGCTTATGGACACTGCTATTGAATGTCCCACATGTTATTACTATTCGGGAGCAGGACGTGCTGTATGCTTAGAATAATACAACTCTGTGAAGTACTCACCTGTAGAGTTGATATTATACGCATACAGCACGTCCTGCTCCACCCCACCCTGGTTTCACTTATTCTGGATCCCCTGTATGGTGATTGTTATCATTAGATATTACCAGTTATTCTGGGTGGTTTGTTCCTCCCGGCTTGTCTTCTCATTGCTTTTCAATGCTGGGGATTTGTGGGAGGTCCCTCGGTATATGTAGGGCCGGGAGGAGTTTGTTTTCTACATGTCTGCAGTGCACAGCGCCTGAGGCGGAGGATTACCCACATGTTATTACTATTCGGGAGCAGGACGTGCTGTATGCGTATAATATCAACTCTACAGGTGAGTACTTCACAGAGTTGTATTTTTTGTGGTCCCTTCTGAAGAATCCTCCCTTCTGCCTTATTGCTCATTCTACGCGTGCTATTGGTGTCTCTTGGGCTTTTCAGCACCAGGCTTCTGTTGAACAAGTTTGCAAGGCCGCTACTTGGTCTTCTGTTCATACCTTTTCAAAGTTTTACAAGGTTGATGTTAGGGCCTCAGCTGACGCTGGTTTTGGCCGAAAGGTTCTGCAGGCGGCTGTGGTTTAAACTGTCTGCTGCTACTTTTTCTTGGGGATCCCACCCTACTTTATGGACACTGCTATTGGATGTCCCACGTGTAAGTAATCTTTCTGGAGCAGGACGTACTGTATACTAAGAATAATACAATTCTGTGATTACTCACCTGTAGAATTGGTATTATGAGTATACAGTACGTTCTGCTCCACCCCACCCTTGGTTTTGCATTATCTTGGATCCCCTGTATGGTGATTGTTATCATTGTTATAGTTGATAGTTTGGGTTGTTTAATTCTCCTGGCTTCTCGTTAATTGCTTTTCAATGCTAGGGATTTGTGGGAGGTCCCTGGGTATTTGAGGGGTCGGGAGGAGCTTGTTTTCGATGTCTCTGCAGTCCAGCGCCATCTGGCGGAGTAATACCCATGTGTAAGTAATCTTTCTGGAGCAGGACGTACTGTATACTCATAATACCAATTCTACAGGTGAGTAATCACAGAATTGTATTTTTCCAAGGGTTTTTTTATTATGGATCAAGGGTCAGGACAGTCGGTATCCCTTCCGGTAGAGCCGATCCGTCTTTGGTCCCGCCTCCCCGATGTGATTTTCCCTTGTCGGGGGTTACTCAACACTACGGTTATGCCGCCACCCTGTACTGCTTCCTTGCACGATCCTGCTGACAGGCGCATTGATCGCTGGCTTGTCATGAGGAGGTGCCCTCACCCATCCGGGTGGGGGGACGGCTGCTGCTTTTGCTCACGTATGGAGACAGCACGTCTCGGATCGGTGATTCAGGAGGTGGTGTCCTCCGGGTACAAAATAGAGCTGGCAGTTGGCCGCCCTCAAGATTTCTTCGGTCGCGGATTTCCCGGAACGCATTAAAGGCGCAGGCCTAAAGGTGGTCGTTCAGAGCCTTCTGCTATCAGACGTGATTGTCCCGTGCCTCGCCAGGAACGTGGGCAAGGTTTATACTCCAATCTGTTCATGGTGCCCAAGAAAGAAGGAACGCTGCGCCCTATCTTGGATCTGAAGGGCCTCAACAGTTTTTGTCAGAGTCAGACATTTCCGCATGGAGACCCTACGGTCTGTGGTGAGCTCGCTTCGGCCCGGCGACCTCATGGCCGCGGTGGACATCAAGGATGCTTATCTGCACATCACGATTTTTCAGGGGCATCAAAAGTTCCTGAGGTTTGCGCTTTAGGATCAGCATTACCAGTTTTGGCACTTCCGTTCGGGATAGCTTCAGTTCCCCGTGTTTTCACCTGGTTGCTGGCAGGCGTCATGGCCACTCTGAGAAACCGGGGCATTCGTGTTCTTCCTTATCTGGACGATTTACTGATTGCGGCTCAGTCCCTTCAGCAGGCCGAGAGCGACACCTGGACGGTGTTATCCACTCTCGAGGATTTCGAATGGGTAATCAACCCATTACCCTAAGTCTTCTTTCACTCCCTCAGTGGTGAGGTCCTTCCTGGCATGACGTTGGACACCTCAGGTCAAGGTATTCCTCCCCCAGCAGAAGGCGGAGGGCCTCCAGACGCAGGTACAGGCCCTGGCTTGTCAGCGACCATCGATCCGTCTGGGGATGAAACTGGTGGGCCTCATGGTGTCCTGCTTCGAGACAGTGCCCTTCGCCCAGTTCCACTTGAGACCTCTTCAATTGAGTTTGTTGACCAGTGGGACCGGACGCAGGAGTCCCTGGATCAGGAATTTTCACTGTCCCCCAGGGTCAGATAGTCCCTCTTGTGGTGGTTGGACTCCAGAAATCTGTTGGTGGGCAAGTCCTTTTGACTCCCCGGTGGGAGATGGTTACTACGGACACCAGTCTGACCGGCTGGGGGGGGGGGGGTTGGGCAAACGCTAAGTTCCAGGGTCAGTGGGGGCCACAGGAGGCCCACTTACCCATCAATCTCCTGGAGCCAAGAGCGATTCGGTTGGTACTTTTCCAATTGACTCCTCATCTAAGGGGTCGTGCTGTCCAAGTCTGCTCGGACAATCAGATGGCTGTCGCCTACATCAATCACCAGGGCGGGAATCGGAGCAAGCGAGCCCTTCAGGAAGTGTCCCAGATCCTGATTTGGGCGGAGAAAAATGTTCCCTGCATCTTGGCGGTTTACATCCCTGGGGTAGAGAACCAGGAGGCAGACTCCCTGAGCAGGGGGACTTCTCGTCTGGGGGAATGGTCTCTCAGCAACTAGATCTAGATCACGCTCTGTGTCTCCGCTGGGGTCAGCCGGACGTGGATCTGTTTGCGTCCAGACACAATCACAAGGTTTATCTCCCTGTCAAGAGATCCTCTGGCCTTCGCCACAGATGCTCTGGCAATTCCGTGGATGGAGTTCCGGCTCCTTTATGCATTCCCTACGTTTCCACTCTTGGGCAGAGTGCTGCGGAAGATAGCCCAGGAGGGGGGGCCGACCATCTTGGTGGCTCCTCGTTGGCCGAGGCGGAGTTGGTTTGCGGACATTGTTCAGATGTCGGTCGATCGTTACATTCTGCCCGACGACCCAGGGCTTCTCACTCAGGGGTCACTGCAGCACCCCAATTTACAGACGCTGGCTTGACGGCCTGGCTATTGAATCCTCAATCCTAACGGAGAAGGGGCTGTCGGGCACGGTTGTTCAGACCATGATTCGGGCGCGGAAGAAGTATTCTTCCTTGATTTACTACAGAGTTTTTCCTTGTCGCACTTTTTTTATTTCTAGGATTTTGGAATTTTTACAACACAGCTTAGACCGGGTCTACAGCTGGGCACCTTTAAGGGTCAGGTCTCTGCTTTGGCCATATTTTTCCAAAGATCCCTTGCCAATCATAGGCTGATCAGGACTTTTTTCCTATTGCATGGTACGGCCTGCTTCAAGAAGTCCTTACATATGGGATATTCCGCCACAAGGTGGCGCAGTGTACTGCAGAAGAGTTGTGGCTCCTCCCAGTACCCTATAAAAACAGGATGAACCATAGACTTCTCCAGTGTTTCCTCTGCAGTGACACTGCAAAGATAGAAGATGGCTCTTTATATTGCGCAAGTGAGCGGGGCAAGCAAGCCTGCGGCCCTGCAAGTCTATTTCCACCCGTTTCCGGACCCTCTGTGCCTCCCAGCCTTGGCTGACAGTAGAGGAGCACCAGGGTCAGGTGCTCGAGGAGCGTTGCTCCAAGCCGCGGACCTTGTAATACAAAGGGTAGCTGGCCATAGGCTTTATGGTGAGCCTACTGAGGGATGCAGAGTTCCTGTCATGGCTTCTGAGGGGGTAAGTGTTTCAGGGACTGTGTGCCCTTTTTTCTCTTCCTTCTGGGGTCCCCCCGCCATTCCTGACTGGATCTTGCCGCTGCCTGTTCGCCTCACCTCCCCCCCCCTCTCCCCGACGTTGTTCCGGGGGGGGGGCGGTGGTAGTGGCGAGTGGTGTTTAATGGTGTATTTCGCTGCCGTTGCCGCTTTGTACTACGCTACGCGGCGGGCGGCGCTATTACTTGTGGCATTTTCTTGTATTGTGATGGTGCCGGCGCGGTCACGTGAGCGCCGTTTTTCGCGCTCTTCGGGAGGTGCGGGTCGGGGGGATGACGCACATCGCGTCGTCCCCCCGCGGTTCCTCTGCCGGCGCCATTTTGAGTCTGCTGCGCGTCTGGGGCTTCTCTTCTCCCCGGGCTGTGGCGGTGAAACTCTCCCTGTGTCGCTTCCTTCTGCGGTCTGGGACTTGAATCTGGTGTTGTCTGCTCTGCAGGGTCCTCCCTTTGAGCCTATCCGTGGGGCTGGGTTGCCCATTCTGACTCTTAAGGTGGCCTTTTTGGTGGCTATCACTTCAGTCAGGCGAGTTTCTGAGTTGGCTGCGCTTTTCATCAAACCTCCTTATTTTGAGAGGCATCAGTATAATGTGGTGTTTCGGCTTAAGCCGGATTTCTTACCTAAGGTTGTGTCTGCTTTTCATCTCAATCAGGACTTTTTGCCTTCTTTGTGTCCTAACCCTACTAATTCCAAGTTGCGGTCACTTCATTCTCTGGATGTTGTCAGGGCTCTGAAGTTTTATTTGGTTGCTACTGAGTCTTTCAGGAAATCTGATGCTCTTTTTGTTGTTCCTGCTGGACCTAGGAAGGGTTTGCCTCCGGCTAAATCCACTATCAGCAAATGGATCCATCAGGCGGTGGAACAGGCCTATGCTGCTAAGGGGAAGGAACTTCCCTTCCTTGTTACTGCTCATTCCACTTGTTCTATCGGTGCTTCTTGGGTTTTTCAGCACCAAGCTTCTTTTGAACAAGTTTGTAAAGCCGCGACTTGGTCTTCTGTTCATACCTTTTCCAAGTTTTACAAGGTTGATGTTAAGGCCTCTGCTGATGCTGCCTTTGGTCGCAAAGTACTTCAGGCGGTGGTGGTTTGAACTGCCTGCTGCTACTTTTTGGGGATCCCACCCTACCTTACGGGCACTGCTCTTGGACGTCCCGTATGTAAGGACTTCTTGAAACAGGCTGTGCCATGCAATAGGAAAAAGACAATTCTGTGAGTACTCACCTGTAGAATTGCTTTTACTATGCATGGCATGGCCTGCTTCATGCCACCCTTGTTATCGTTATTCTTGGTTGCCTCTTTATGGTGATTGTTCCAAGTTAGTTGGGGTTTATTATCTCCCGGCTTCTTGTATCACTGCTTGTCAACGCTGGAGAAGTCTATGGTTGATCCTGTTTTTATAGGGTACCCGGAGGAGCCACAACTCTTCTGCAGTACACTGCGCCACCTTGTGGCGGAATATCCCATATGTAAGGACTTCTTGAAGCAGGCCGTGCCATGCATAGTAAAAGCAATTCTACAGGTGAGTACTCACAGAATTGTCTTTTTCCAAGGAGTTACCCATGTACGTCCACCGTGTAAGCCTGTATTTCCGGTGTGGGATTGGAATTGGTGCTTTCTGCGCTCCAGGGTCCATCCCTTTGAGCCCTTGTGCGACACTGCTTGTCTATCTTGACCCTAAGGTGGTCTTTTTGGCTGCCATCACCTTGGTGCGCGGGGTGTCTGAACTAGCCGCTCTTTGTATGAAGCCTCCCTACCTTGAGCGGCATAAGAATACGGTAGTTTTTTCGCTTTAGGCCTGATTTTTTGGCCTGGGGTCGTTTCTCCCTTTCATCTTAATGGGGAAGTTGTTTTGTCTTCCCTGTGTCCAGAACCGTCTAATTCTAAGGAAAGGACCCTCCATGCCTTGGATGTGGTCAGAGCCATTAAGTACTACCTGGTTGCTACTGAATCCTTTAGGCAGTTGGATTCTCTCTTTGTTCTCTCTGAGGTCTAACAAGGGTTTGCCCCCGGCCTGGTCCACTCTCAGTAAGTGGATTAGACAGGCGGTGGTGCAGACTACTCTGCCAAGGGGAAGGATCCCCCTTTTCTTGGTATCCAGCACGGGTTGCTTCATCTTCAATTCTTCACTATTGGGCAAGAAGACTTGTGGCTCCTCCCGGCCCATAAAAAGCAGGAAATTACCCATAATACCCAGAGTTTCCTTGCAGTCCTGGCTGCGAAGACAGAATATTGACTCTCTCTGGATTTTCGCCGGCGAGCAGGGCATCCCAAGCCCGTCTGCCCTGCAGGCCTATTCCCACCTGTTCCGGACCCATTCTGCCTCCCCGCCCTGGCTGAAGGTTCAGGTGAAGGTAGGGGAGCACCTGGGGTTGGGTGCTAACAGAGCTATGCTGTCAACTGACTTGTGGTGCTTGGTGCTGCTGGCGACTTCTGGTCTGCTGCTGGCTGTTTCCCCCCCTTCCCCCCACCGTTTGCCCTGTGTGCGCCCTCGTTCCTCTCCCAACCGGCTCCACTGGCCCGGGGGGGGGGGGTCTTGGGGCGGCTGCATCATCGGGCGGCTGATCTGCGTTTTTTTGGGCGCCCGACACAGGAAATGGCGCCCGGAGGGGAGGTAGAAGGGGGGCTCCCCCCTACAATGCGCCCCCGCTGTGCGGCGCAAGCAGCGCATACAACGGTGGAATAAAAAAAAACAGGTTTTTGCACGCTGCCTTGGCGTACCTTTTTGCTTAATCACCATATGGAGGCTTCTGGGGATAGCGAGCTTGGTGGCCCCTCGGGGCAGGCTCCACTGTGTCTTGTGTGTGGTTTATCCCCTTTGAGCGGCCCCAGCGCGGTTTGTGTCCCCTGCGCCCAGAGCGTTATTGCGGAACAGGATGGGCCTAGCGTCCCACTTCCCAGTCCCATTCTACCCAGTCCCATTCTACCCCACACCCCCGCGTCTACATTTAGCCCCCAGTGAGGGGGAGGTCAGCCGGGGGTCCCATTCAGACCTGGCATTACGCGTGGTCAGCCTTGAACGGCATTTGGCACGCCCGGCAGTCGGTAAGGAGCGGCATTTGGAATCGGCCTACTCTTTGCTGATGATGATGACGCCTATGAGGCTCTTTGCGGCCGTGATTCCATGGAGGAGGGTGAGTTATTCCATGATTCCGACTCCTCCGGGGACCGCCCGGGTGACTTTGACAGTGACCCTGGATTTTCCTTTTATGAGGACATGTGGCTCCCCGATGATACGGATAGATTGCTGTCCGCGGTGTTTGAGACCTTACACATTGTACCCCCTAAGGCGGCTAAAAAGAAGCAGGGGGAGCTTTTCCGTCCTGATAGACGCTCCTGTCCTAGGGCTCTCCAATTCTTCTGTTATGCCGTCTCCGGTCCTAGGGCTCTCCAATTCTTCTGTTATGCCATCTCCGGACACTACTACCTTATGTTATAATGCTGATCGGTGCATGGACCAGCTTGCTTGCCATGCCGTCACCTTTGTGGGGGCTGGTCTGCGCCCTGTGTGCAATTGTCTCCATTGCCATTTAAAAGAAGGTAAAGCGCCTTGTTGAGGCTACTCGCTCCCGCAAGCAAGCAGACGAGTATAAGGAATTTTTAGCTTGTGCTGACTTTATTGCCTTTGTGCTCGCAGCCATGGAAGATGCCGTCCGGCTTGGCAGTAGGGCTTCGGCTCTGCTGGCTGCTCTCTGTCGGTCTATTTGGCTGCGGCAGTGGGCAGTGGGCCGATGCTGCCGCCAAGAAGTCTCTCACTGGACTTCCCTTCTTGGGATTCCGTCTCTTTGGGGAGCGTATTGATCACTTGGCCAAGGATGGCCGGCTTCCTCAGCGGCGGAAGCATTCACGGCCCTTTCGGGGATCTTCTTCCTTTCGTCCCTTCCAAGGAAGAGGTGGCCCTTCCTTCCCTGGTGGTCGCAGGGAATCCTGAGGACGAGGTAGGGTCCGCGGTCGTCCCGGTCTCTCCTGGGGATCCAAGCCTAAGCTCTCCACCAAGCTCCCTCAGGCATGAGGAGGCGCCCTCACCCATCTGGGTGGGGGGACGGCTTCTGCTCTTTGCTCACGTCTGGAGACAACACGTCTCAGACAGGTGGATTCAGGAGGTGGTGTCATCCGGCTACAAGATAGAGCTGGCAGCTTGGCCGCCCCCAAGATTTCTTCGGTCCCGGATTTCCCAAAACCCTGTGACGGCACAGGGCCTGAGGTTGGCTGTCCAGCGCCTTCTGTCATCCGGAGTGATTTGTCCGGTGCCTCTTCAGGAACGAGGTCGGAGGTTCTACTCCAATCTTTTCACGGTGCCCTAGAAGGACGGCTCTCTGAGACCCATCCTGGACCTGAAGGGTCTCAACAGGTTTGTCAGGTTCAAACACTTCCGCATGGAGACCTTACGGTCGGAGGTGAGCTCCCTTCGGCCCGGCGATTTCATGACCACGGTGGACATCAAGGATGCCTATCTGCATGTTCCTATCTTCCGGGGACATCAGAAGCTCCTGAGGTTCGCCTTGGAGGACCAACACTACCATTTTGTGGCCTTGCCGTTCGGTATCTCTTCGGCTCCTCGGGTGTTCACCAAGGTGTTGGCAGGTGTCATGACCCTCCTGAGGGCATTCGCATTCTTCCTTACCTGGACGACTTGCTGATTGCTGCTCAATCTCTTCAAGAGACCAAGAGCGATACTCAGAAGGTTTTGTCCACTCTCTAGGCTTTCGGTTGGGTGATCAATTATCCCAAGTCTTCAATCACTCCGTCTTTGGTGAGGTCCTTTCTGGGCATGACGTTGGATACGTCTCAGGTCAAGGTGTTCCTTCCTCAGCAGAAGGTGGAGGGTCTTCAGACGCAGGCGCGGGCCTTGTTGTTGTGTTCACATCCCTCCATCCATCTGGGGATGCAGTTGGTGGGCCTCATGGTGTCTTGCTTCGAGGCCGTTCCCTTCGCTCAGTTCCACATGAGACCTCTTCAGTTGAATCTTTTGGCCGTTTAGGATCGGTCACAGGATTCCCTGGAGCAAGAATTTACTCTGTCCCCTCTGGCCAGTCAGTCCCTCTCATGGTGGTTGGACTCAAGAAACCTTCTAGTGGGCAGGTCCTTTCTCCCTCCGTGCTGGGAGATTGTCACCACAGATGCCAGTCTGACCGGTTGGGGAGGTTTTTGGCAATCTCTGAAGTTCCAGGGCCACTGGGGTCCGCAGGAGGCTCATGTACCTATCAATCTTCTGGAGCTGAGAGCTATCAGGTTGGTCCTCTCTCAGTTGACTCCCCACCTTCGGGGTCGCGCGGTCCAGGTCCGCTCGGACAATCAGACGGCGGTCGCCTACATCAATCATCAGGGCGGGACTCGGAGCAATCGCGCCCTCAAGGAGGTGTCACTGATCCTGTCTTGGGCAGAGGAGAATGTTCCCTGCATCTTGGCGGTTTACATCCCGGGGGTGGAGAACCAGGAGGCGGACTCCCTGAGCAGGGGGACGTCTCGCCTGGGGGAATGGTCTCTCAGCAATAAGATCTTTCACGCCCTGTGTCGCCGCTGGGGTCAGCCGGACGTGGACCTGTTTGCTTCCCGTCACAATCACAAGCTTCCAAAATTCGTGTCCCTGTCAAGAGATCCTCTAGCCTTCGCTACGGACGCGCTAGCAATTCCTTTCCTCCCTTTCCTCTTCTGGTTCGTGTGCTGCGCAAGAAAACCCAGGAAGGGGTACCGACCATTCTGGTGGCCCCCCGCCGGCCGAGAAGAGTATGGTACGCAGACGTCGTCCAGATGGTGGTGGATCACTTCGTCATGCCCGAAGATCCAGGGCTCCTCACTCAGGGACAGCTGCGCCATCCCAATTTACAAACACTGGCTTTGACGGCTTGGCTGCTGAAACCTCCATCCTGATGGATAAGCGGTTGCTGGCCTCGGTCGTCGGTACCATGATTCAGGCTCGGAAGAAATCCTCTTCTGTGATCTACTATAGGGTCTGGCACAGTTACATTGCCTGGTGTTTGTCTAAGTCTCTTCCTTGTCGCTCTTTTTCCATTTCCAGGATTTTGGAGTTTCTACAACATGGTCTAGAGTTGGGTTTACAACTGAGTACCCTCAAAGGTCAGGTTTCAGCCTTGGCTATTTTTTTCCAAAGATCTTTCGCCAATCATAGGCTTATCAAGACTTTTTTCCAGGGAGTTACCCATGTGCGCCCGCCGCGTAGGCCCTTGTTACCGGTGTGGGATTTGAACTTGAACCCCCTCTCCAGGGTCCTCCCTTTGAGCCCTTGTGCGATGCTACACTGTCTATTCTGACTCTTAAGGTGGTCTTTTTGGTAGCTGTCACCTCTGTGCGTCGCGTCTCGGAGCTGGCGGCGCTCTCTATGAAGCCTCCTTATTTTGAGCGGCATCAGGATAAGGTGGTGTTCCGTCTTAAACCGAGATTCTTACCCAAGGTTGTCTCGGCTTTTCATCTCAATGAAGACATTATCTTGTCTTCCTTGTGCCCTGCCCCTTCTAATTCTAAGGAACGGATTCTTCATTCTCTGGGTGTGGTCAGGGCGCTTAAGTACTATTTGGTTGCCACGGAGTCGTTTCGGAAGTCGGACTCTCTGTTTGTTCTCCCTGCCAGACATCGAAAGGGCTTGCCTCTGGCCAAATCCACTATCAGTAAGTGGATCAGACAGGCGGTGGTGCAAGCTTACTCTTTGCCAAGGGGAGGGGACCCCCTTTCCGTGTTACAGCTCACTGTACTAGAGCTATTGGTGCCTCCTAGGCTTTTCAGCACCAGGCTTCGGTTGAACAGGTTTGTAGGGCCGCTACTTGGTCTTCAGTTCATACTTTCTCTAAGTTTTACAAGGTTGACGTTATGGCCTCAGCTGATGCTGTTTTTGGTCGCAAAGTGCTTCAGGCGGTAGTAGCTTGATCTACCTGTTGTTGCTCACTGAGGATCCCACCCTTCTTCTTGGACACTGCTTTTGGATGTCCCAATAGTGAAGAATTGAAGATGAAGCAACCCGTGCTGGATACCAAGAAAAATACAATTCTGTGATTACTCACCTGAAGAAGAATTGTATTCTAAGTATGTCACACACCCCGCTTCAAGACATTCATTACACTTGGGTATACTGACCTGTAGATGGCGATCTTGCAGAGATGATATCAAGAAAAGGTAAGACCCTTCCGGCCCATAAATACCTGGGACCTCACACTAATTTCCCAGTCTTTCATCTCTGCAGTGGCGAGCAAGTCAGAAGATGATGTCTCCTCCTTGCAGGTAGCCGGGATGACTCCCGGACCCGTTTTTTCTTCTATTTCTGTCCGGATCCCATTGTTTAATATTCCCTGCCTCCCAGCCTAGGCTGCTGGTCCAGGCAAAGGTAGTTGGCACCCCTGGTGCTTAGGAGCCGTGAGACCCCATAACAAGGGGTAGGCGGCTATCCAGGTTGGTGATCCCGGTTTGGGATGCCCCGTCCCTTGGCCCTTCCCTGGCATCGATTCCCCCTCTCCCAGGTACCCTTAGAGGGGGGGTCCCCTATGGATTCCTGTCTTATGTGTGTGTGCGCGTGTGTTTATGTGTACATGTATGCGCTTCACTTTCTGTCACTTTGCGGTTTGTTTCATGGTGCCGGAGGTCCCGCGGCGCCGGCTGCAATGGCGGCGAGCCCATGCAGGGCTTCTTCTCCTCCGTGCTGTGTGCGCGGTTGTTTCATGTCCCGGGAGAGACGGGGGAGGGGCGGAGCCGGGCGCGACGCGCGAACCGCGCCGGCCCGCCCTCTCTCCTCCTACTGCACACTGCGCGCCGTTGCCTGCGGTACCGGAGGTCAGGTGAGGGGCCTGCTGGCCACCAATGTCATTATTCCTCTCCTGTACTTTTGACATGATCTGAGTGTGTGTTTGTGTTCTTGTGTTCCAGGTGGACCATTGATCATATTAAAGGGGGGTTCTCCCGGTCCAGGGTCCCTGGTTAATTTTTAGCTGGCTTAAAATCCTCCCACTCGGGACTTAAAGGGGCATCCCGGGTTGCATTATTGCGTAATTCCCAAAATAAAAAGAGCATTGTACACATTTAATTGTATATACTATAGTACTAAAAAAATCACCATATGGAGGCTTCCCCGGATACTGGGCTTGTGCCCCCCTCGGGGCAATCCAGGCTGTGTTTGGGGTGTGGGGTATCCCTTTTGGGGATGATATATTTCTATGTGTACACTGTGCGCAGAGGTCTATTACGTGGCAGACCGGATCTCAGGCATCTGGTTCTGCTCCGCCGGTCTCCTCCCCGTCTCCCCCTCGCCTGACACGTGCTTGTGATGTGGTCATTAGCGGGGAGTCGCAATCTGAGGTGTGTGCCAGATTGGCCAATCTTGAAAAATTGTTTTCTAGTGCCGTCGCAAAAAAAGCCACAGCAAAGAGGAAACATTTGTATTCGGCTGCGCAGGCCTTTAATAGGGAGGACTTTGACTCCCTGGCTTGGTCGGATTGCTCCCCGCGTGAGGAAGGGGAGCTGTATGAGGGGTCTGATGACTCTGACGATCAGCAGTTTGTGGGCGCTGATACCGAGCAGGGCCAGGGGGATTCCTCGGATACATCTAGGGTCCTGGCTCAGGTGTTTGAGGTCCTGTCTATTTCTCCCCCCGAGGCGGCTCCTCCGCTGAAGGGGGATTTCTTTGAAGAGACGAAGACCCGCTTGGAATTTCCTTATCAAAAGCATTTTGATGGTATCATTCGCAAGGAATGGGAGAGGCCGACGCGGCTTCCGGGTGTCCCACCGGGTTGGGACAAGAAATATCCCTTTCCGGCGGACGCGGTGAAGCACTGGCCGTCTCCCCCCAAGGTGGATGCTCCTGTTTTGGGGTTGTCCAGCTCTTCAGTCCTCCATTCTCCGGAGTGCAGTACCCTCAAGGATGGTGAGGATAAACGCATTGACCAGATGGTTTGTCATGGTTTTGCCAGTGTTGGATCGGCCTTGCGGCCGGTTTGTGCTTCTGCGCTTGTATTGGTAGCTGCCAGGTCGGTTGTTAGAGGACTGTTGACCTCTTCCGGGTTTGACCCGGCTAGTGAGGAGTTTGCCGACCTTAAGCGCTGTGAGTTATTTTTGTCCTTTGTGCTGTCTGCCCTGGATGATACATTGGTGATGTGTAGCAGAGCTACGGTCCTGCTTGTGGCTATCCGCCGGTCGGTTTGGTTACGTCAGTGGGCGGCTGATTTTGTGTCCAAAAAGTCACGGCCCTTCCCTTCGTGGGACTGCTGCTCTTTGGAGAAAAATTGGATTCGGTGGCAAAGGGAGGTAGGTTACCTCAGCGTAAGAAGCAGCGTCGCCCTTTTCGGGTGCCGGCTTCCTTCTCTCAGTCCTTTCGTGGGGCTAGAGTTGGTAGGGGTTCGGCCTTCCCTTCGTCCAGAGGTGATTCCTGGCCTAGGGGCAGGGGTCGGGCCCCTTCAGGACATAGTTGGGGCTCCAGGACTAGACCCGTGCAGGTGGGGGGACGGTTGTAACTCTTCTCCCAGGTCTGGGTCCAAGAGGTCTCGGACAGGTGGATTCAGGAAGTGGTGTCTTCCGGTTACAAGCTGGAGTTCGAGTTCCGGCCCCCTCCCAGATTCTTCAGGTCCCGGGTGCCGTCAGATCCTCTGGCCGCCCAGGGGCTTCGGGCGGCAGTAGCAAGTCTCGCGGACATGGCTGTCATCTGTCCGGTGCCCCTCTCAGACCGGGGCCTGGGCTTCTATTCCGATTTGTTCACGGTGCCCAAGAAGGATGGCTCCGTTCGTCCTATTCTGGATCTGAAGTTGCTCAACAGGTTTGTCCGTCCCCGGAAGTTCCGTATGGAAACTCTGCGCTCTGCCATTCATTCACTTCGTCAGGGGGACTTCATGACGTCCATAGACATCAAGGATGCTTACCTGCATATTCCAATATTTTTGGCACACCAGAGATTCCTCAGGTTTGTCGTGGACAATCGGCATTTTCAGTTTGTGGCTCTTCCGTTTGGCCTTACCTCGGCTCCAAGGGTTTTTACCAAGGTGTTGGCAGGAGTGATGGCCATCCTCAGAGCCAGGGGTATCCGCATCGTGCCCTATCTGGACGATCTTCTCATCATGGGGTCTTCCCTAAGTCAGGCGCAGATGGATACCAGGACTGTGTTGTCCACTCTGGAGAGTTTCGGTTGGGTGATCAACTATCCCAAGTCCTGCCTCACTCCCTCCAGGGTGGGGGAGTTCCTGGGAATGTCGGTGGACACTTCTCAGGCCAGGGTGTTTCTCCCCCGAGCCAAGGTTTTTCTGATTCAGGAATTGACTCAGCGTCTCCTATCCATCCCCCGCCCGTCCGTCCGGCTAGGGATGAGACTGGTGGGATTGATGGTGGCGTCGTTCGAGGCGGTTCCCTTTGCCCAGTTTCACACAAGGACGCTCCAGCTCCATCTCTTGGTGGCCTGGGACGGGTCCCCGCTGTCATTGGATCTGTCCTTTCTGATGTCCCCCCGGGTGCGGCGTTCCCTTCGGTGGTGGCTAAAACCAAGCAATCTGACGAGGGGCAGATCCTTTCTGACCCCTCATTGGGAGACGGTCACCATGGATGCCAGTCTGTCAGGTTGGGGGGGATTTTGGAAGGATCTTCAGTTTCAGGGACTGTGGGGGCCTCAGGAGGCTCACGATCCTATCAATGTTCTGGAGTTGAGAGCCATCAGGTTGGTTCTGGCTCACTTGACTCATCAGTTGCGGGGCCTACCGGTTCAAGTTCGGTCGGACAATCGGACGGTGGTCGCCTACATCAATTACCAGGGAGGGACTCGCAGCAGGCGTGCCCTCAGGGAAGTGTCCTTGATCCTTGCTTGGGCAGAGAGCAATGCCCCATGCATCCGGGCGGTGTACATTCCGGGAGTGGAGAACACGGAGGCGGACTCCCTGAGCAGGTGCTCATCTCGCCGGGGGGGATAGTCTCTCAGCCCCAAGGTGTTTCTGTCGCTTTGCCACCGGTGGGGGACTCCGGAGGTGGACCTCTTTGCCTCTCGTCACAATCACAAGCTTCCGGCATTTGTGTCTCTCTCGCGGGATCCGCTGGCTCTGGCAGCCATGTCTCTGAACTGGAGGGATCTGGGGTTTCTGTACCTGTTCCCTCCGTTTCCCATGGTGGGCAGAGTGGTGCGCAAGCTGGCCCTAGAGGGAGCGTCAGCAATCCTGGTGGCTCCAAGGTGGCCAAGACAGGTTTGGTTCGCAGACGTGGTAAGGTTGGCAGTGGATCAGTTAGACCTGCCCCTTCTGCCAGATCTGCTTACTCAAGGTCCACTACTCTACCCCAATTTACCAACGCTGGCTTTGACGGTGTGGTTGCTGAAACCTCAATCTTGAGGGAGGAAGGTCTTTCTGATGCTGTCATTCAGACTCTGGTTAGGGCTAGAAAGCAGTCTTCCTCTGCCACCTATTATAGGACTTGGAGGTCTTATATTGATTGGTGTGAGGCAAGGGCCATGCCTTGCAGGGCGTTTTCTGTCCCTAGGGTCTTGGAATTTCTGCAACATGGTCTGGACCAAGGTTTGCATCTTAGTACGCTGAAAGGGCAGGTTTCTGTCCTGGCCGTGTTCTTTCAAAAGTCTTTTGCGCTTCATCCTTTGGTTAAGACCTTTTTCCAGGGGGTTACGCGTGTGCGGCCTCCTAGGAAGCCTTTGCTCCCAGTGTGGGATTTGAATTTGGTTTTGTCTGCCTTGCAGGGTCCTCTGTTTGAACCTTTGCAGGATATTGCGCTTTCTACTCTTACTCAGAAGGTTGTTTTTCTGGTTGCCATCACTTCTGTTGGCGTGTTTCGGCGTGTTTCGGAGTTGGCAGCCTTGTCTATTTCGGCTCCTTACTTTGAGAGGCATCAGGACAAGGTTGTTTTCCGTTTCAAGCCAGATTTCCTTCCTAAGGTGGTCTCTGCTTTTCATCTGAATCAGGATATTGTTCCTTGTGTCCTAAGCCCAGCAATGACAAGGAGAGGGTTTTGCATTCTTTGGATGTGGTTCGCTGTGTGAAGTACTATTTGGTGGCTACTTCTCCTTTTGGTAGGACTGACGCCCTTTTTGTGGTGCCCTCTGGGCCTAGCAAGGGTTTGGCTCCTGCGAAGTCTTCCATTAGTAAATGGATTCGCCAGGCCATTGTTGGGGCCTATTCTGCCAAGGGGAAGGTTCCCCTGTTTTGTGTTACTGCTCATTCTACTTGTGCTGTTGGGGCGTCCTGGGCCTTCCAGCACCAGGCTTCTGTTGAGCAGGTTTGTAAGGCTGCTACTTTGTCTTCGGTTCACACTTTTTTCCAAGTTTTACAAGGTTGATGTTCGGGCCTCAGCAGATGCTGTTTTTGGCCGCAAGGTTCTGCAAGCTGCAGTGGTTTAGGTTTGGCCTTGTTGCCTTGTTTTTTGGATCCCCGCCCTTTATGGACACTGCTGTTGGATGTCCCAAGTGTAGTGAATGTCTTGAAGCGGGGTGTGTGAATACTCACCTGTAAAATGGGTATTATAAGTATGTCACACACCCCGCTTCACCCTGCCCTTTTGTATTCTGGATCCTTTGTATGTTGAACCTTTGTTAATTTTAATTGGCTTTCCTGGTCCCTTGATCTTACTGCTATCTTTATACTGGGTAATGAGTGGGAGGTCCCAGGTATTTATGGGCCGGGAGGGTCTTACCTTTTTTTGATATCATCTCTGCAAGATCGCCATCTACAGGTCAGTATACCTACGTGTAATGAATGTCTTTAAGCGGGGTATGTGACATACTTATAATACCCATTTTACAGGTGAGTATTCACAAAATGGTATTTTTTATGGGTATCCAGCATGGGTTGCTTCATCCCACCCTGGTTTTTGTTATCCTCTTTTTGCCTTATGGTGATTTTCTTGTGAGAGTTCTTAGTGGGGCTTTGTTTAATTAACATGGTCTTTGCCTCCCGGCTTCTTGCATTACTGCTTTTCAACACTGGGTATTATGGATAATTTCCTGCCTTTTATGGGCCGGGAGGAGCCACAAGTCTTCTTGCAGTCAACTGCGCTACCTGGTGGCAGGTTACCCAATAGTGAAGAATTGAAGATGAAGCAACCCGTGCTGGATACCCATAAAAACAATTTTACAGGTGAGTAATCACAGAATTGTATTTTTCGTGTTATAGCTCATTATACTAGAGCTATTGGTGCTTCCTGGGCTTTCAGCACCAAGCCTCTGTTGAACAAGTTTTGTAAGGCCGCTACCTGGTCATACCTTTACTAAGTTTTTCAAGGTTGATGTTAGGGCCTCAGCTGACGCTGCTTTTGGCCGAAAGGTGCTTCAGGCGGTAGTGAAATGAACTACATGCTTTTCCACTCTGCGGATTCCTGCCTATATATGGACTCTGCTTTTGGATGTCCCACACGTATATGTATTGGGACGGCCTGGTCTGGACATAGGGAAAAATACAATTCTGTGAGTACTCGCCTGTAGAATTGGTTTTGGCTATGTTCAGTCCGGGCCGTCCCACCCTGCCCTTGGTTCATTTCCTCTTGTGTGCCTGTTATGGTGATTATCTCTTTGTATTGGACTGTTGTCCTTATCTTTTGTGGAGAGAGTACATGCTGAAGCATGTGATTTAACATGTTTTCTTGGCCTCCCGGCCTGTCTCATTACTGCTTTTTGACATTCTGGGAATTCTATGGAGACAGCTCTTTTTTTAGGGGGCCGGGAGGAGTTACAGCTCTGGATCTTGCAGTAACTGCGCCACCTAGTGGCGGACTACCTACACGTATTTGGATTGGGACGGCCCGGACTGGACATAGGCAAAACCAATTCTACAGGTGAGTACTCACAGAATGGTATTTTTACACCTCATTAAGATATTTGTTTTCCCCAGAATATTCTAACTACAAACCCTAGCCATTTATATAAAACCTAAAGAGGGAATTCATATGGGCCAATTAAAGAGCAATCCTTTCTAGAATATTACAGCGTATTTGGGCAAATGCAGAAATTAACCATCAAGATCCCCTTAAAGTGGACCAACACCCAGGGGTGATCGGCCCGGGAATCTATAAGATCACCTCCCTCACCGCGGGGCATCCGAGATCGGGATTTCCCGCGGGGTGAAACCCCCCCCCCCAAAAGCCCCAAAAAACCTTACCTTATCGGCGACGGATCAGCCGCCGCCGCCTCCCGCTAGCCCCTCTAGCAGTGCCCTATAAGAGGGACGCGCAGGAGGCGGCGGCTTGTCCGGCGCCGAAAAGGTAAGTTTTTTGGGGCTTTTAGTGGGGTTTCACACAGCGGGGCATCCTGATCTCGGATTCCCCGCTGAAGTGGACCAACACCCAGGATAGTGAAAATCCTGGGTGTTGGTCCACTTTAAATACAGCAGTGCTACTGTGTGTGTTGCGAGATTGGAGGCACTCAATTTTTTTATGAGAGAGGTCAATCAGGGAACAATTGCGAATATTTGTTACTTAACAAATTACATATTAAATACATAAACAAAGAGGACTGTTAGCAGAGGTCTGGCAATCCCTACAGAAATTTAAACCAGGGGGTCAAACTTGTCAACTTCATAACTGGACCAGTTGATTTCATAGATGTGTGATTGACTTTTTTTAAGTAGTGTATTTTGCCCGGTCCAGACGCAGAATCAATTTGCCCAGTCCAGACGCAGAATCATTTTGCCCAGTCCTGACGCAGAATCATTTTGCCCAGTCCAGACGCAGAATCATTTTGCCCAGTCTAGACGCAGAATCATTTTGCCCAGTCCAGACGCAGAATCATTTTGCCCTGTCCAGATGCAGAATCATTTTGCTTTGTCCAAACGCAGAATAATTTTGCCTTGTCCAGACAATTTTTTTTACTGTAAAGGAAGGCCAGCCAAATATCAGGAAGTACAAAACTCCACTCTCCGGGCAAGGCTAGAGTGCTCACCTCCAAACTTGGCAGAAATCCAAAAACGTAGAATAAGCCAGCCACGTAGTAGTAGGGAAATAAAAAGTCCTTTTATTCGATACCATTAAAAAAGCCCGTCACAGCAGCACAGATAAAAGCAGCATAGAAAAGGTGTCCTCACACGTCTACGTGTTTCGGGTTCTCACCCTTACTCATGACAGAGAACTAGTTGCAAAGTATATGCTTATATATCACATAGAAACATAGAAACATAGAAGGTTGACGGCAGAAGGAGACCATACGGTCCATCTAGTCTGCCCTTATGTGTATACTGTATGTACTCTTTATCTTAGGATAGATGTGTGCTTATCCCAGGCATGTTTAAATTCAGTGACTGTTGATGTTTCAACTACCTCTGCTGGAAGTTTGTTCCAAGCACCTACTACTCTTTCTGTAAAATAATATTTTCTAACATTGCTCCTGATCTTCCCCCCGACTAGCTTCAGGTTGTGCCCCCTTGTTCTATCGTTAAGTTTCTTCTTAAAAACACTTCCCTCCTGAACCTTATTCAATCCTTTCACATATTTAAAGGTCTCAATCATGTCCCCCCTCTCCCTTCTTTCCTCCAGACTGTACAAATTAAGTTCTTTAAGTCTCTCCTGATAAGTTTTAAGTTTAAGTCCTTCCACCATTTTCGTTGCCCGCCTTTGGACACGTTCTATTTGAATAATGTCTTTTTGCAGGTAAGGTCTCCAGAACTGCACACAGTATTCTAGCTGTGGCCTTACCAGGGCTCTATACAGCGGCATCACAACCTCCCTCTTCCTACTGGTGATGCCTCGAGCTATGCAGCCAAGCATCCTGCTTGCTTTTCCCACTGCCTGGCTACACTGTCCACTCATCTTGCAGCTATCAGTAATCAGTACCCCTAAATCTCTCTCCTCCGAGGTCCTGGCTAACACAGTACTGCCCATACGGTACTCAGAGCAGGGATTCCTTCTACCCAAGTGCATGATTTTACATTTAGAGACATTAAACTCTAGTTTCCACAGTTTTGACCATCTATCCAGTAAAGCTAAATCATTTTCCATGTTGCAGACACCTCCAGGAATATCCACCCTATTACTAACCTTTGTATCATCAGCAAACAGACAAACTTTTCCTACCAAGCCTTCTCCTATGTCACTTACAAATATATTAAAAAGAATGGGGCCCAGGACAGAGCCTTGCGGCACACCACTTGTAACTCGCCTTTGTTCAGATTGCACGCCATTTACAACAACGCTCTGATACCGATCCCTCAGCCAACTGGAAATCCACTGAACTATCCAGGGATTGAGTCCTACCTTCAGTAACTTATCTATGAGCTCCTTATGTGGTACGGTGTCAAAGGCTTTGCTAAAATCCAGATAGGCGATATCCACAGCACCACCTTCATCTAACACTTTAGTGACATTGTCAAAGAAATCAATAAGATTGGTCTGACATGATCTGCCCTCAGTAAAGCCGTGCTGTTTTTGGTCCAATAGGTCATTAATTTTTAGATGGGAAATTATCTGTTTTTTTAAGAGTGTTTCCATTAATTTGACCACTATAGATGTTAAACTAACTGGCCTGTAATTACTGGCTTCTTCTCTACTCCCCTTTTTATGGATTGGTACGACATTGGCCATTCTCCAATCATCTGGAACCTCACCAGTTGAAAGGGAATGGTTAAGTAAATCAGTCAGAGGGGCTGCAATCACAAACCTAAGTTCCCTTAGAACTCTGGGGTGGATTCCATCTGGACCCATTGCCTTACTTACCTTTAGATGTGCCAGCTCGGCTAAGACATCAGCCTCCAGAAACTCCGGAGCTGTGTCCTCCCAGCTGGATGTTGTGCTATGACCATGCCTGCTACTATCTGAAAATACCGAACAAAAGTAGCTATTCAGATGGTCAGCCACAGCCTTATCTCCGTCAATATATTTATTTTCCCTATTTCTAATTTTTGAGACTGCATTGTTTTTCTTCTTTCTGTCCCCAATATATCGGAAAAAGGTTTTATCTCCCCTCTTCATAGATTTGGCCATTTCTTCCTCTTTTTGCCTTTTAGCAGTCCTTATAATTAGTTTTGCTTCCCTCTGTTTAATTTTATACGCCTCTCTGTCAGCTACACTTCCCCTTTCTTTATACTTCTTATAGGCAGACTTCTTATCTTTTATGATAGTGCTGACTTCCCTAGTAAACCATAATGGTTTCTTCTTCCTTTTATTCTTGCTAGTTTGTTTCACATATTGCTTAGTTGCCTTTAAGATGGCCATTTTTAATAGTGACCACTGGGCACTCACTTCTGCTACTCTGTTCCACTCACCTAGTTTTCTTTCTACATACTCCGCCATGTCCTTGAAGTTTGTCTTCCTAAAGTCTAGCACTTTGGTTCTGGTGTGTGATTGCACAATGTCTGTTTTTATTCTGAACCATAAGCATTGATGGTCACTGGAACCCAGATTTTCTTCAACCCTGACCTCGGACACCAGATCCCCATTGGTCAGAACTAAGTCCAGAATGTTATCTCCTCTAGTTGGCAATGTCACAAGTTGTTTTAGAGACACTCCATTAAGTGCCTCTAATATAGTCCTGCTCTTGCATGCCGATGCACTTGGGATATTCCAGTCCACATCAGGCATGTTGAAGTCACCTGTAATTACAACGTCCCCCTTCTCTGCCATTCCACTGATTTCATCTATTAACAGGTTATCTAGATCCTCAGATTGTCCAGGGGGCCTATATATCACACCAATTCTGACCACAGCTCCCTCCTTAGTCTGCATGGTAACCCAGAGAGTTTCTAGTTCATTATGTGTATGCTGAATTATTGTTGATTGAAGGGTAGTCTTGACATAAATGGCTACTCCACCGCCCTTTCTATCCAATCTGTCTTTTCTGTACAATGTGTAACCGGGTATGGCTATCTCCCAGTCATTGTGATCCTTGAACCAAGTCTCTGTTATTGCAACAAGATCCAATTCATCTCTGGATATGATAGCCATTAATTCACAGAGCTTGTTGCCCAAGCTGCGAGCATTGGTACACATCATGTGGATGTTGTTGGTATAATCAAAACATCTGTGGGTGGGAAGCATGGGAATTATTTGTCTTAATAAGGTGGAGGTTTCCTACCTTTAACCGGTCGGCCAGCGCACGCAGAATATCCCCATCACACAAAATGCGCGCAGCAGCTCTACCGCCAATAGGAGGAAAAAGGTTCTGACGTAGTCATATCTGATACGGCGCCAGCACTGTGCGTCATACTACTGGCGGAACCCAATACCATGCAGGAAGCCATTACTGGCAAATGATCAGTAATGTATATATAGGCTTACAGAGTAACATTAGACTGTCAGGAAATCACACTGGCAGTGTTCAAAAAATTCAAGGTCTCATAGAAAGGAATCCGCCAGCAATAATCCAAAGTAAAGCCACACACCCATTCCAAAGGTGTTTCTCTATAAACATTCATATTGAAATAATAAAGTGACAGTTATGCCTATATAAATGTTCAATTAGCCTTATAACACATCTAAAGGTATATCTAAAGGAAACAGCATATACAAAGGCCATGTTACCCATACCACAGATGTCCAAAGATTTGAATAAGCAATCACATGTACATAGAACAAATCATCATATAATAACAAGTATTCAGAAAAATAGGCACCCCACCAATAATACTGGGAGCAAAAACAAGGAAATACAAAGGTGAAGATGGAATATCAGAAGAGGAAGAGATCATAATTTAGCTAAATATATGTGGCCAGTCTAGGATGGAAAAAACTCTCCATCGTCCCGGTGTACAAAGTGATATGGATATTATTTCAAAAATAGATCAACATCCCACCTATAATTCAATCCTATGGGGGCCCGAGTTCCCTATTTAAAGATCCAAAAGACTTCAAGTTGGAATAACTTCTCTGACAGGTCTCCTCCCCTAGGTCTCAAACGTACCTTTTCTATTGCCATGCATTTGAAGCCAGTCAGATCGCCAGCATGGCAATTCCTAAAGTGTCGCCCCCACATTAGAAGAGGAATTTGGGCGTTCTATTGAGGACGATGTAATATGCTCTGATATTCTTTTTTTCATTGTACGAGTGGTACAGCCCACATACTGAATACAGCAGGACTCACATGTAATTAAATAAATAATATTACACGAGTTACAGTTAATAAAACTACTAATTTGAAATATTTCCTTGGTGTGAGTGGACCTAAAATGGGAACCCGTCAGTGTGTATTGACATATTCCACATCTCCCATTGGCACATTTAAAGAACCCCTTCTGTGTAAGCCAGGTAGAAGAGGGGATAGAAGATCCCCTAAACAAACTGGGAGACAATCTCTGACCCCCTGTTTCAAAACCTTAAGTTGAGGATCACAGTTAAGGATGGGAAGATGTTTATTAATAATTTGTTTAACTTGATTGAATTCCTCACTATACGTGGTAACCAAAGTGATCACATTCTTACTCTTATTGGAGATAAATCTTTCTGATATTCTAAGCATACAGTACGTCCTGCTCCATATATAATACTTACATGTGGGTAATCCTCCACCAGAGGGCGCTGTTCACTGCAGACATGCAAAAACAGGCTCCTCCCGGCCCTTCATATACCCAGGGACCTCCCACAAATCCCCAGATTTCTCTGCAGTGCTGACTGCGAAGACATGAAGTATCACTCTCTCGCAGGTGAGCGGGGCTTTTACAGCCTGCGGCCCTGCAGGACTATTACCACCCGTCCTCTTCGATAAAGATGTGCCTCCCAGCCTGGGCTGCGTTGGTCGGGTGAAGGTAGGCAGCACCGTGTGTGCTCACCGCAGTCCCCCTCCATAGGGTAGGCGGTTTAGGCCGATGGTGAGCCTCCTATTGATGCCCCTCCCACATTATTGCCCCGTGCCCCTCGTAGTGATGAACCCTGGGTCGCCTTCTCCCTCGCTTCCTTCCGTAGCTCGGGGGAAAAGAAAGGGGGAGGGGTATGCGTGTGGCGGTCTCAGCGTAATGTTATACACGTTTATGGCCATTGCTTTTTTTCTTTGAACTTGGGTGTCAGAGCCGCGCTCCTTGCTCCACATAACCCTTGTCTGGTTGCGCGTGTGTGTCTTTTTCATTTACAAGAAGTGTGCGGCCCGGGCGGCAGCTTCATTCTCTAGTTTTGAGAGCAATCTCCTTAACTACACTCTGTATGTGTGTCCTATCCACTGCTGTCATTGACGTTACGCTGGTTAGAGCTTCTCCGGTTCCTAATGAAACTGGTGAATCTGCTGCTATGCAGGACCTTGATCCTTCTGATGAAGGTGAGCTATTCTCCGATTCGGGCTCCTCGGATGAGATGCCCTGGAGCCGTGATGATTCTGGACCCGGTTCTTGGGGCCTGTGTGACACTGATGAACTACTTATTAAGATCTTTGAGGTTTTGTCAATCTCCCCTCCTGGGGAGGCTCCCAAGCCTAAGAGGGAGAGTTTCCACACAGCGACACCGCGCTTGGAGTTTCTGGAACAGGAGCATTTCCAGGCTCTTATATCCAAAGAATGGGAATCGCCTTGTAAACTTAAAGGGGTTCCGGGGGTCTGGGACTGGAAGTACCCTTTTCCCCCTGATGAGGTTAACTTTTGGTCAGCACCTCCCGTGTTGGTTGCACCGATTATAGGGGTTACTAACCCCCCTTTCATGACTGCTCCTCATTACCCTTCCCCACGGGATGCTGAAGACCGGCGCATTGACAGACTGGCTTCCCACGCCTTTTCGTGTGCAGGGACGGCTCTGCGCCCGGTCTGTGCCGCGGCCATCACTGCGGTGGCCGCCAGGACCCTCATTAGAAAGCTACTTGATCACCAACCAGAGGATCTCCCGTGGGAGGTCTTTAATGCACTCTCAGACTGTGATGTGTTTGTGAGGTTTATCCTCTCAGCGCTGGATGACACCATTAAGATGTGTGCTAGAACCTCTGCCCTTGTGGTAGCCATTCGCCGCCTGGTTTGGCTGCAACAGTGGGGTGCTGACGATGATACGAAAAAGGCTCTCACTGGCCTTCCCTTCAGAGGACGGCGTCTATTTGGGGCCCGTTTGGACCTTTTTGGGAAAAAAGGGTAAGGCACCCCTACGCAGGGGGCAGGGACACCCCTCCCCCTCCCTACGTTAGTGTCAAACACGAACCAGAGGTGTGCTTCCAACTTTTCGGCGTAGATTACCACTCCAGGGTGGGCAGGCAACGCCCTGGGCCCTCTGGCAGGGCTAAGTCCAAATCTGCCAAGACCTCCCAAGCATGAAGGGACGCCCTTGCCCTTCTGGGCAAGGGGACTGCCGCAGCCCCTGGCTCCTATCTGGGAGCGTATCGTCTCCTTCTGGTGGATCCAGGAGGTAGTTCCCCTGGATACGGGATAGAGTTTGCTGGGCGGTCCCTTTCAGAGGTTGTCAGGGAGCTTCTAGTCCATGTTTTCCCTTCAGGAGTTGGTGCAGGCCGTACTCGGCCTGCAGAGTCTGGGCTCACTTGCAGGTTGCCCTTAACAGGCTGGGGCGATGGCCTCTATGTTAACCTAACTCTTTCCCTCAAAATGATGAGGCAGTCTGGGCCATGCTGGCCTATTGTAGGCTTGGCAATTCTACACTCACAGGTAGTCCCTGCATGATATCTCTGTCTTGGGACACAGGCGCCCTGTGCAAGGGGGGCTTCTGGCCTCCTGTGGAGATCTAAGATCCTTTTAGTTTCCCCTGTGTCTTCTGGACACCGAGACCTTTACTGGTCAGTGTTGAAGGACCAACCCGGCGGATTGGGGCCTTGTTTTTGGCCTCTCTTCTGCTCCCAGGCTATTCGCCAAGGCGCGGATGGGGGTGATGTCTCTGACATGCCTGTGGGGCGTCCGCACTAGGACCTACCGGATCGCCCTTCCTTACTTCCCAATCTCTACGTCAGGCTGAGTGGGTTAGTCGGCCGGCAGTGTCCTCTGGGAGTTATTTGGATGGGTGCTCAGTCACCTCAATCCCTCATTGTCCCTTATTAGCTATCTCCATTCCTTGGATTCGGTTCAGGCTTGAACCTTCTTCCTTGGCAATAAGTGGACTCCTGGTTACATGGGCTCTGTCCCTCTTTGCTGACACCTTACTTTCACCAGGCAGGATTGCAGCTGGTGGGCCCGTTGGTGGCGGATCAGATGATGTCCCTTATATTCAGAGCCCTTGGGCTCTTCGGCACAGTAGGTTATTAATCCTGGGTGGGGTTCCAGCACCCCTGGAGCTAGGTCTGTGCTTGGTACGGTGGTTCCTCTTGAGCTGGTTAAATTCAAGGACCCTGTCAGGGGGCACCCCCTTCTTTGCTTGCATCTTCCTGTGGACGGTCACCTTGGGTACCAAGTCTCGCAGGTTGGCGGCGGGGATTTTCTTCTAAAATCCCCCGCGGTTCCTAGGTAGGGGCCCTTAAAGGGTCCATTTGCCTACTGATTTTGTTAAAACTGTGAGCCTTCAGTTGGCTCTATCTTGCTGGACTACTCCTCTTCAGGACCTGTCTATTTGGGGACTCTTGGCCTGTCGGAGGACAGTGGCCTGTATTTATTATCAGTCTTGAACTTGGAGTAGGATGATTCTCCTGGTAGGTGTCTGATCCTGATCTAGGTGGGGGTCAACCTTCCCTGCATCTCAGTGGTATTCGCTCCAATGGATGTCCTTCAGTGGCAGGTTGTGCTATCCTGGTGTCCCTCTGAGAGCCAGCTAGGGTGGCTTTGTTGGGTCCCTTTAATATCACAGGGGCTCTGCCCTTGTTTTTACTGCCCCAGAATATTCTGACTCTATTTTATATGTCTTTTCTTCGTTCATCCTGCTAGGCGGGGTTCTGCGCAAGATTGTGCTGATAAGGGGACCCGTGATACTGATGGCCCCTGGGTGGCCTAGTGGACTGTGGTTCGCAGATGTTCTGCTGAGGACAGCGGACCTGTACGCTCTCTCAGGAGTGCGGTTCTGCCCTTTTCAGGCTCCTTCTTATGTCGCCCCAATTTACAGGCTCTAGTCTGGTGGCTTGACAGTTGATTCATTCACCCTTTTGGAGACGGGTTATCTTCTGGGTGACTTTGTCTATGGGGGGGCTAGGTGCAAGCTTCTTCTTCTTCTCCTTTCTCCGTCTATTATAGGGTATGGCGTACCCATATTGATTGGCGTGAGTCTTGGTCTCTCCCCTGTTGGACGTTCTCTGTTCCCAGGGTTCTAGAGTTATTACAGCATGGGTTGGGGTTGGCTCCCCATCTTGGTACTCTGAAGGTTCAGGTTCTGCCCTGTCCGCCTTCCCGTAGAAGTCTTGGTCAGTCTTCAATTGTTAAGAGTTCTTTTGGGGATTGCTCAGGTGCATCTCCCAAGTAGTTCTATGGTCCCTGTTGGGATTAATTTTTATTCTGTTTGCCTTGCGGGTTGTTCCCTTTGGATCTATTCCAGATGCTGTCTGAACTGTTCTTACTTCAAGTTGCCCTTCCGGGGGCTGTTGTTTCAGTCAGACGTGTGCCTGTAAAGGTGGCTCTGTTTAGTTAGCCCTCGTTCATTATTTATACACCATGATGTGGTGGTATTCCGCCTTACGCTGGACCTTATGCCCAAGGTGGTGTCTTATGCTCATTTATCCAAGTCCTTTGTCTGCCTCTGGGCCTTATTCTTAGTAATGCTGAAGTAAAGGGGTCTACATTCCCTCAACAGGTGTTGAAGTTCTCTTGGATTGTTTCTTGTCCCTTAGGGGGACTGATGCCCCTTGGGGTTTGCGGACGCCTCCATACGTATGCGCCTGATCTCATCTGTTTCCAGGGTTTATGCGCCCTTTGGACTGGTCTTCCTTGGATGGATTGTCCTTTCTGGTCCCAGGTAAGGGTGTTGGCTTCTTGCTTATCCTTATTAGTGTAGTGGTCAGTATCCCCGCCTGTCGTGCGGGAGACCAGGTTTCAATCTGATTTTTTACCGAGGCTTCTGTTGCATTTGGACTGGTCAGGATGTGACTCTGGCCTATTCATTTAAGGGGAAGAATCTTCTTCTCTTTTTATTCGGTTTTCTACTTGTGCTTGGGTACCTTGGGCCTTTCAGCACCAGTTTTCTGTTAATCAAGATTTGCTAGACCGCTGCCTGTTTTCTTTTCATACCTTCAAAGGTTTTTTTATGAGGTTGACGTTAGAGCCTTTGCTCATGTCGCTCTTGGTAGCAAAGTTTGCAGGTGACAGCGCCTTTACTGTCTGCTTTGCCTTTTTTGATGGGGATCCCACCCTGCTTTATGGACACTGCTATTGGATGTCCCACGTGTAAGTATTATATATGGAGCAGGACATACTGTATGCTTAGAATAATACAATTCTGTGAAATACTCGCCTGTAGAATTGGTATTATACGCATACAGTACGTCCTGCTCCACCCCACCCTGGTTTTACATTTTTCTGGATCCCCTGTATGGTGATTGTTATCATTGCTATTGTTACCAGTTTGGTGGTTGGTTTCTCCCGGCTTCTTTTCTCACTGCTTTTCAATGCTGGGGATTTGTGGGAGGTCCCTGGGTATATGAAGGGCCGGGAGGAGCCTGTTTTTGCATGTCTGCAGTGAACAGCGCCCTCTGGCGGAGGATTACCCACGTGTAAGTATTATATATGGAGCAGGACGTACTGTATGCGTATAATACCAATTCTACAGGTGAGTATTTCACAGAATTGTATTTTTCCTTCCCCTATCTCAGGTAACTTACTATATGAACCCCTATTAGCATAAATTGATTTATCTATCATGACCCTTCTATCCCTCCTACTAGCCAAATATCTCGCCCGCTCTAGGGTGTCCTGTGGATAGCCCCGATCCTGGAGTCTATCCGTAATTACACCAAGCTCTGTTTCAAAGGCATCCTGCTGAGAGCAATTCCGGCGTGCTCTAACCATTTCCCCTAGGGGAATCGCCCTGATGGTATGAGATGGATGGCAACTATCCGCCTGTAGGGTCATGTTACCAGACGTCTCTTTTCTGTAGGTTTTAGTATAGAGTTTATTTGTACCCTGAATTACTCTTATGGTTAAATCTAAAAATGATATCATATGAGAGTGACACTCCGAGGTAAATTGCAGGTTAAGGGAATTATTATTCAGGTAGCTCACAAAAGGCGCAATTGAATCCTCACCGCCTTTCCATACAAAGATAAGATCGTCGATGTATCTACCATATAGCTTAATAAAATTCTTTTTTTACTGCTTACCTCCATTTCATTGCTAATTGCCACTGTCGCATGCCGTCACCGGAATCCCCTGCCCTGCATCTGCTTCCACTGATCACCTCCATGTTTTATGTAGGCTGAGGGGGCGTCAACTCGCTTGCGGTGGGAGGGAGCTGTCAGAAGCCACCGCATGTGGCAAAGAACTGGCGTTCTCTGTCCCACTGAAGACCCTGTGGGGGGGGGGGGGGGGCATTGAAGACCCCCTCTGCTGGATCTCAGGTGGAGGTGAGCTTTTTATTTATTTATTTTTTTTGCCATGCAAAATTCACATGGTTTGTCAGCCTCAAAGATAAATAAATAGATTTTCAATACATGGGAAGTTTTTTGCCACTTTGTGAACAGATTATTATACAATACCCAGGATACTACCTGGTATTTTACAAGAATGGTTCAAGGAGATCCTCCAATATTGCTTTCTTGAGGTTCACCTGGCCACGACAACTCACTTGCTTTGAGCAATATGGCTGCCACTGATCTGTATGTTTATGGTATCTAAATATTGTGTCTAACCATAACTTTTTCCTTCCTCCATGTAGACTCTACTGACTGCAAACCACGGTGTGGTGGATGCCCAGGGTATTGACCTGAAGGAACATCATTATATGTCTTCCTGTTACCAGCTGCTGCTGCAGGTTTTTCACACGCTACTCACATGGTTTGTCCTATTTTGGTACAAGAAGTGCATTTCAGCCTTGGTTACAGGGTTCTGCTTTGCCTTCCTCTAAATATATGTAAAAGTTACACCTACTTCCAGGTGATGGAGTAACTCTCCTATATTTAGGAATGGCTTCTCTCAGCGTGAGAATGGCACTCTGTTGAAAACGGCACTGGGCACACTGGCTGGGCGACTTAAGGAGACTGATGCAGAGATGACACTGGAGGAGCTGGTCAGGTAATGTGGAAAATCCAGGAGCTTGCTACAACTGATGGCGTATGATCTATGAATTGTCTGATTATTTTCCATCTCTATCTTGTCAGTCAGAGCTTCAACTACCTACAGAACCTGTGTGGCAGCGTGCCCACATTCTCCTCTGCACTGTGCCTCACCCAACTGCTCATCCGCTTGGCGGAAAAGACCGATTCTACGCTGTATCGCGACAAGATTGGTATAATCAGCAACAGCATGATGCCATAGTATAAGGCCAGGTGGTAGACTATTTAAATGCCCGGTCAAATATCCTTAAGGAAATGAATAGTTACTTCCTGGTCGGTCAAGAGTTTTAAACCGGACCCTCAGCATCATTTAATGAAACGTCTAAACGCTCAAAAAGCTATTCCCCAGCATCTAACATTAACATATTTTAAGTTATTCTTAGTATACAGTACGTCCTGCTCCAGATAGATTACTTACACTTGAGGTTATCCTCCGCCAGATGGCGCTGCACTGCAGAGACATGTAAAACAGGCTCCTCCCGGCCCCTCAAATACCCAGGGACCTCCCACAAATCCCCAGATTTCTCTGCAGTGCTAACTGCGAAGACATGAAGTATCACTCTCTCGCAGGTGAGCGGGGCTATTAAAGCCTGCTGCCCTGTTGGACTATTCCCACCCGTCCCTTGTGATGATGTGCCTCCCAGCCTGGGCTGCGCTGGTCGGGTGAAGGTAGGCAGCACCATGCGTGCTTAGGGAGCCATGCTCCGCCGCAGTCCCTCACCAAAGGGTAGGTGGTATAGGCTGATGGTGAGCCTTTATGGGATGCCCCTCCCGCATTATTGCCCCGTGTAGCGGTGGGCCCTGTACAAAGGGCCGCCATCCTCCCTCGTTCCCCCCGTAGCTGGGGGGAAAGAAGGGGGGGGGTGTCTGGTGCCAGTGTATTGTGATTACATGCATAAGGCCTTTGTAATGTCCTTGGACTTGTATATGGGGTGTCAGCCGCCGCAGTGATTTGTATTTTTACTTGTGTAACTGCCGCCGCGCGCGCTTTTTCCTTCCTTGGATGTTCTGCACCGGGCGGCCGCGTCGCCATCATTGGCAAGTCATCTATTCTAAGTGTGCCATACACTTCGATCTTCAAGACATCATTGGTTGCTGTCTTAGAGCTTCGCGCTCTTCGGGGGGCGGGGACATGGCTTGGCACGCTCTGCATCACGGCCCGCTCTGGCCCGCCCTTCGAGGTTCGTTTGGCGCCATTCTGATGTAGGCGCGCGCGCGCGCGCGAGTGGGTAACGTTCCCCCCTTCCGCGGTCTGTAAGTACCTTCGCGGGCGATTTTTATGCTTCTTGCTGTGCATGGTTCTGACACCCCTTATTCTCATTATGTCTTTCAGACGGGTGAATCCAGTGGCTTCTCCCGGCCCTGTGTAATTGCCAGTTGGACCCAGTATTATTACTCCCACTTCCCTAGCGGGTCATTGGGGCGTCCAGGGTTGCTTCATAGCGTCAATCCCTACTGGCATGCTGTGCCTATTAATCACCATATGGAGGCTTCCCAGGATTATGGGACCGGGGTTCCTTCGGGACAAGCCCGGCTGTGTGTAGCGGGGGGACAACCTCATGCTGATGCTGACATGGCATGGGTCTGTGTACCCTGTGCCGAGCAAGCGCTGGTTTTGCGGTCTGTCATGCCAGCGGCTGCACCTCGCTTCACTTCAGATTCTCCCCCAAGCTTAAATCTCACTCCTGCTTAGTCGCATACAAGTGTGTCTTCTAGACTACCTACTGCTGAAATGATTAATGCGAGTTCCTTAGCGCGTAAGGGCCCTGGTAAGAAGCGGCACCTTACGCCTTATGATACTGTTTTCCTTATGGGATCTCAGGAGTTTATGTATCTGTGTGGCTATACCCCTTCTGATGAAGGAGAGCTCTTTCCTGACTCAGGCTCATCTGATGAAAGACCGGGGGTCATGACGATTCTGGCTCTGACCCCTGGGCCCCGGATGACACTGACAGATTATTGACCCAGATCTTTGAGGTTCTGTCTATCTCTCTCCCTGGTGAGGCTCCCAGGCAAGGAGGGGGGCGCTCCCATACCGTATCATCACGTTTGGATTTCCTAGAGCAGGCTCACTTCCATTCCCTGGTGCTCAAAGAATGGGAGTGCCCTAGTAAACTTCCCGGGGTCCAAAGGGACTGGGATAGGAAGTATCCCTTTCCGCCTGAGGTGGTTAAATATTGGTCACCCCCCCCCCCCCCCCGAGGCGGATGTCCCGATAATTGGGCTACCTAACGCCCCTGTCATACACCCCCCTGATTCTACTACCCTGCGGGATGCTGATAACCGGCGCATTGACCTGCTGGCCTCCCACGCCTTTGCATGTGCGGGGACGGCGCTGCGCCCGGTCTGTGCCTCTGCCATTACTGCTGTGGACACTAGAACTCTCATCAGCAATATGCTTGATAGTGCCTCTGATGATCTTCCTTGTGAGGTGTTTAATGCACTCTCCAGTTGTGACGTGTTTATTAAATTTGTTCTAGTAGCATTGGATGACACCATCAGAATGTGTGCAAGATCTTCTGCCCTCGTGGTGGCTATACGTCGCTTGGTCTGGCTGCAACAGTGGGGTGCTGACAACGCTGCGAAGAAGGCCCTTGCTGGGCTCCCCTTTAAGGGGTTACGTCTGTTTGGGGCCCGCCCTGACCTGTTTGGTAGGAGAGGTAAGCTACCCCAGCGCAGACGGCTGTCTCGGGCCCGCCAGGGCCCCCCTTCCACCCCCCACCATGGTGTTAAACAGGAACCAGGGGTGTCCTTCGCGGGGGCTCGCGCATCTCCCTGTCCCAGGAGCAGAAGACAACACTCTTGCTCCTCTGGGGGGGCTATGCCCAAATCCTCTCCCAAGTCCCCTCATGCATGATGGGGCGCCCTCACCCGCCCGGGTGAGGGGACGGCTGCGGCACCTTGCTTAAGTCTGGATGCTGGATCACGCCTCAGACCGGTGGATTTAGGAGGTAGTGTCCTCCGACTACAAGATGGTGTTTGCTGTGCGGCCTTCCCTAAGATTATATCTGGTCCCTGGTACTCCTGGTCCCTGTTTCTACTCAGGTGCTGGCGCAGGCCGTGCTAGGCCTGCTGGGTCTGGGGGTCATTTACAGATTTCACCTAAACAGACAGAGGCAAGGGACCCTATACTAACCCTTTCACAGCTCCCAAAACAGAGGGGTCAGTCTGGTCCATTCTGGATTTGCAGATCTTCAGCACTTCGTACAGGCGCCTTCCTCATGGAAACTCTGCACTCGGCCATTTGCTCCTTGCGAACCGTGGGTTTCATGCTGTTTGTGGATATCAAAGATGCTTACTTTCACATCCTTGTGTTTTCAGGACACCAGGATCCCTTAGATCCGCGTTGGAGGATCAACACTGCCAATTTGTGGCCTTGCTATCTGGCCTCTCTTCAGCTCCCAGAGTGCTCACCAAGGTGCTGGCGGGGGTGATGTTTCTGATGAGGCCAAGGGGCGCCCGCGTGCTGCACTACCTGGACGTCCTCATCACTTCCCAGCCTCTACATCGGGCATAGTTGGATATTCAGCTGGGGGTGCCCATCCTGGAGTCATCTGGACGGTTGATCAGCCACCAGCAAGTTCTCGCTGTCCCCTTCGTTGGTAATTTCATTCCTAGGAATTAATCTGGACACTGTTCAGGCAAGGATATTCCTTCCTCAGCAGAAGTTGGACATCTGCTTGCACAAGTTCAGTTTCTCCTAGCTGTCCCCGTTCCTTCACCAAGGCAGGGGATACAGCTGATGGGCCTGAGAGTGGCGTGCTTCGCAGCGGCCCTTTGTGCTCAGTCCCTCTTGGGGCTTCTACAACTTCCCCTATTGTCTGTACGGGTCAAGGACCCAGCCTCCCTGGACAGGGCCTGGGTGTCTTCCCCCCCCCCCCCCCCCCCCCCCTGGTGAGGAGGTCCCTCTTGTAGTGGGGGGACTCAAGGAACCTATTGGGGGGGCGGAACCTTCTTGCTCCTTCCTGGGAGACGGTCACCACGGATGCCGGTCTATCAGGTTGGGGGGGTTTCTCCTGGCCCTGCGGTTCCAGGGGAGGTGGGGTCCTTAGGAGGCCTATTCACCTATCAACATCTTGCAGCTGTGAGCGATCAGGTTAGTCCTGATTCGTTGGACTGCTCATTTCAGGGCCTGCCTGCTCGGGTGCGCATGGTCACTGATGGCAGTTGCCTACAGCAATAATCAGGGAGGGACCCGGTCCAAGAGGGTCCTCCAGGAAGTGCCTCTGATTCTGATCTGGTGGAGGCCAGTGTTCCTTGCCTTTCAGCGGTATACATTCTGGGGGGGGGTCCCTTTGCAACAGGGTGCTTCGATCTCTGTATCACCGTTGGGGCCAACCTATGTGGATCTGTTTGCTTTACGTCACAATCGCAAACTCCCGGCCTTTGTCTCCCTGTACCAGGATCCTCTGGCCGTGCCCATGGATGCCTTAGTACTGTCACGGCGGGACATTCAGTTTCTGTATGTCTTCTACATTCCCCCTGCTTGGCAGGGTGATGCGCAGGATTGCTCTGAAATGATGGCAGTAGATATGTGCTTTCTGCCTGGATTGCCAGATCTGCTCACTTAGTAAATAGGATGGCGTAAGTGGTCCTAACTCTGGCCTTGATGGCCTGACTGCTGAAACCTCCATCTTGATGAAGAATGGTCGTCTACCTCGTTGGTTGAGTCCATGGTGAAGGCTAGGAAGATGATTTCTTCTTCTATCTGTTATATGGTATGGCGTACCTTCTTTGACTGGTTGAGTCTTGGTCTCTTCCCTGTTGGGTGTTCTCAGTTCCCAGGGATCTGGATTTTTACTGCATGGGTTAGAGTCGGTCTCTAACTCAGTACCTTGGAGGGTCAGGTTTCTACCCTGTCCGTCTTCTTTCAGAAGTCTTCTGTTCTGCTTTCCTTGATTAAGTCTGCCTTTAGGGGGTTGCTCTTGTGCGTTCCCCACTACAACCTATGGTCCCTGTTTTTGGGATTTGAAAATGGTCTTGCCTGTCTTGCAGGGTGCTCCCTTTGAACCTGTGCAGGTTGTTGCCTTGGCTATTCTTACACTCAAAGTCGTGTTTCTGGTAGCTATCACTTCTGTCAGGCGTGTGTCTGAGTTGGCGGTGCTGGCCATTCAGCCCCCCTACTTTGAGAGACACCAGGGCAAGGAGGCGTTTCGTTTCAAACCTGACTTTCTGGCTAAGGTAGTGTCTGCCCTTCATTTGAATCAGGACATTGTTCTTCCTTCATTGTGCCCTAATCCTTGTAATGCTAAGGAGAGGGTTTTGCATTCTTTGGATGTGGTTAAGTGTCTGAAGTACTATCTGGTGGCTACTGCACCTTTCAAGAACACTGATGCTCTTCTTGTGGTCCCTTCCGGTCCTAGGAAGGGTTTTTGGCTTCTGCCAAGTCTACTATCTGCATGTGGATTCGTCAGGCTGTGTTTCAGGCCTGCTCTGCTAGGAGGAAGAATCCTCCCTTCGCTTTATTGCCCTTCTTCTGGTGCTATTGGTGCCCTCTTGGACCTTCCAGCACCAGGCTTCTATTGCACCAGTGTGCAAGGCCGTTACTTGGTCTTTTATTCATACCTTTTCAAAGTTTTACAAGGTCGATGTTAAGGCCTCAGCTGTTGCTGTTTTTGGCCTCAAAGTTTTGCAGGCGGCAGTGGTTTAAACTGTCTGCTGTTACCTTTTTACTGGGGGATCCCACCCTACCTTATGGACACTGCTATTGGATGTCCCAAGTGTAAGTAATCTATCTGGAGCAGGACGTACTGTATACTAATACACTTCTGTGAAATACTCACCTGTAGAATTGGTATTATATGTATACAGTACGTCCTGCTCCACCCCACCCTGTTGTTGCATTATTCTGGATCCCCTGTATGGTGATTGTTATCATTGTTATGGTTACCAGTTTTTGGTTGGTTAAATTCTCCCGGCTTCTTTTTCACTGCTTTTCAATGCTGGGGATTTGTGGGAGGTCCCTGGGTATCTGAGGGGCCGGGAGGAGCCTGTTTTACATGTCTCTGCAGTGCAGCTCCATCTGGCGGAGGATAACCCCAAGTGTAAGTAACCTATCTGAAGCAGGACGTACTGTATACTTGTAATACCAATTCTACAGGTGAGTATTTCACAGAATTGTATTTTTAGTCACTTATTTTTTATTCTTTCCCCCGCTGGGCTGCAATTCTGTTCAGGACTCTAGGATACAGGCGCTGCCATCTTGACTCAGCAGCATCACATCCTGAGGAGAGGAGAGGAGAGCAGGATAAAGTACAGGGGGCGGGTTATAGCTGTGCTTTGCTCAGACAGAGCAGCACTGGGGTCAGAGAGACGACAGCAACCCCTTAATGTAGAGCGACACAGTCAGAAGACTCCTGTCCTGACTTGTTTGCAGGCTGCCTGATGCTCCATGTGCCGCCATCTTGGATGTTTAAAGGCTTATAATATGCAGTAGATGCAGGTAGGATGATTTTTAATGTGAGCAATCTGTATGTACAGGGTGGGGGAAACATATAAGATAGGCTGTTATTCAGGGTGAACTTTAACAGAACATCCATGGATGAATTCAGGGCGTGATTACCAACAGGTAATACGGGCTTTCTGTACCAGTGTCATTCTTCTGGCCCCAGACACCCCTATGACTTTTCTGTTAAATATTCTTCCTGTTTGGTTACTGCAGGTAGGCGAATTTAGATCTCAACAACTGGATGACAGACTAGAAAAAGAGGTGTTTCACCCTCCCCCTATTTCTTCCAGAGTGATTGGTGTTGAGCTTTAGTGATGAAAAAACTCAGGCTTGTCCTGTAAGATTACTCTGCTTTACCACACTTGCTGTGAAATATTTGAAAAAGCTGTTTTATGCAGGGCGTCCGGACTTGTGGATTGTGAAATGCCTGTTTGCTCTCTTCCTCAGCCACCATTGCGAAACGCTTTCTGTGTCAGGCCTGGGTCCAGCCCAGCGGGGAGCGCGAGCGAGGCATTCGATTCAATGAGAGCCTTCAGAGCCTCCTCTGGTGAGTCTTTCCAAACAGGTGATATTACAGCAGTGGCCTGTGGAGGATGCTATTATACACAAAACCTGGTGAAGAGGGAGGTAGGCAGGACATCTGCTGTACAGTCACTATAGGGTTATAGGTAGGGTAATGGTAAGGGTATATTTCTCAGGGTTATTTATAGTCATGTATGTGTCCTGCATATCTCGCCCACATGCTGACTGATACATTTTTTGCCATGTATTTTAGTATATATTTGCAGTACTCGGATGTCCTGAAGGCGGTTGAAGACATTTGTAGCTCAGGAGTATCTGAGTTGGTGAACACTACAAAAGATGGACATTCATCCACCTACCCAACGCTAACTAGGTAAGGCAAAGCTGAATACCCCCTATGTCTGGTTAACAATGGCCAATGTTCAAGGGCTTGTGATCATGCCCCCATCCAATTTGATACATGGTAGTCTGTAATCCACTATTGCTCTTCCTTCCAGGCAGACCTTTGTGGTATATTTCCGCGTCCTGATGGACAGGCTGGAGAAATATGTTCATAGTATTCCTCCTGGGAAAAAGTCGGACAGTCTGCAGGTTCGTCCAGAGCTTTATCTTGTTCTCTATGCTGTGTGGCACATTCGCTTACCGTGGGCCACTCTAACATATTTCCTGTGTTACAGGCTCAAGCTGAACATCTTATGCAGTGGAGCTTAGCAGTCCGCAATTTTCATATCCTGGTGAATCTGATTAAGGTAAGTGAAGTATGTGTGCCATGCAAGCATGTTGGCCAGGAGCCTCTTCTATAAGTGGCACCTGTGGGAAACCACATGTGTGCGAGATGTGCAGAGCAAGGTCTTTCTCCTTATTCTTTGGCTGGTTCCAGTGTGTACAATGTGGGGGTTATTCACTAAAAAGTGGCTGCTCCCAGTTTGTGCAAGTGGACCAAAGGTTTTGGTCCTTCCCCGCTGTGTGAATATACCCCCCCCCCCCCCAGAATACCAAGCTAACTCGCCTCTCCTGGAGCCCACGCCGCAGGCATGGCTGCATGGGGGGGTGTCAGTGCGCTACCACCAGCAGCAGGCCAGGTGCGCCAGGCCTGCAACAGGTTAATTATTTAAAAATAAATTTGAAAAAGTGTTTCTATATATATATATATATATATATATATATATATATATATATATATATATATCTTCTTATTGGCATAGATACATATATAGACATATCTCTCCTGTTTCACCTGATGAACACGCTTCCACAAGGGGTAAAGGGATCCAACCTGTAGAAGTACCTTCATGAACAGGCCCTTCCGTAGGCTTATGTTGAGAAGATGCCCCCCACCCATGTAAAACTGTTTTTGGGTGCCGCATATACGATAGGTAATGTATAGATAGTCAATGAGGTTGGGATTCATTTTCAATGTTTCGCATAGTCTGTCTTCAGTATGAAAGGTTTGTATTCCACCATTTAAACAGGCTTCTCTTTGCAAGCCTGTTCTTGCACCTGAACTCTGACCTGACCTGGATGGCTTGTGAGAGACAAGTCTTATTACTTCACAGGTAACATTTTCTGTAGGATTCACATTCAGGCCCAGGAAGGATCTGGCAAATAGGAGGTTGAACCTCCTCTGCCTTGGGGCCTGTTCTACCTCTCACCATGAGATGGGGGTGTGTGTTTTTTTTTTATTGGACACCCTATTGTTTTCCCTTTTATTTGCTATTCCCATGGTTATTTTAAGTGCTATACAGTGGGCTCACCCCCCCCCCCAGTAATGATTCAGAGCCTAAGCATTTGGGGGTATGACCTAGGGTCACTTAACCTTCTTAACCTAGGCCTCTTCCGAATGAGTGTCGCTGACTAAATAGGGTTGTTTTTGCACATTTCTTAGAGACATACTTGATGGGTGTCAGGCCGAAGAGTTCTCCAACATGAACTCTCCGCCAGGGGAGCAGAGACAAGGAAATGCTGTAAACAGGGGGGTTTATTATAAGTCAAGAGAAACAAGCAAAAAGATCTTAATTTCAGATAAACAACCAAAGGGACAAAACAAGGCTAACTAGAGAAAATAACTAACAAAGGCAATAACTGAAGCACCAGGTGCAGCAGATGATGGGGAGAGCAGCCAGGGCTCTGCTGACACCCGCTGGTGGCTGATGGAACTGCAGATGGGGTGAGAGAGCAGCCAGAGCTCTGCTGACACCAGCTGGTGGCTAACAGTACTGCAGATGGGGTAATAATTGACCCCAGCCACCAGCCGGGCATCAGCCGAATCTGGGGTTCTAACAATGGGAGTCGAAGTGTTGATGGATAATTCTCTTGTCCAAGTTTATTGATATATCCATGGCGTCAATGTGCCTCAGGTATGCAACCAAAACCTTAGGTTTTCCCACCCATGCTTTCATCACTTTTGGACGTCCCATGTTTAAAGTCTCTTCTGTGTGAGTGAAAGAGAAAAGGGAATTTTAGTATACCTACAGTTATATTTACTTTTTTTTTATCTTCACGTTGCAGCTGCGTTCATGTGGATTCTGGTGATGGCCTTTTAGACCCATGTGTATGTTATCTGGTTGTTATGCATGCTTGATATGTAGCTTTTCGTCACTGCTTTCTACTAACTGAGGAGGTAACATTCCTTCCTGCTGGAGGAGCAGACAGGGTAGGGTTTTCAGCTTTGCAGAATCCGCAGTGCACGTCTGCTTCTCCTGGTAACAGGAAGGTATTACCCAAGTGTATAAAGACTTCTCTGTGTGATTGAGTCAATGGCCCAGTCAAAGCCCAGACCTGAATCCTATTAAAAATCTGTCGCTTCTTCAGAAGAAAGCCGTATACACAGGGGAGGCCCTCACAATCTGACAGTTTTGGAGTGCTTTTGCAAATAAGAGTGGGCAAAGATTGCCAAGTCCAGATGTGCCATACTGATTGAATTTTACCCAAAACTGAATCCTTCCATAGGTTCCAAAGGTCATCAAGTGTTAGTTTTTTGGGGGTGCAGATTTATGCAGCAATGTTATTTTATTTCTTTATTCTAAGTTTGCAGCGCATCCTGCTCCAGATAATGATTCATAACAGATGGGAATTACCTCCGCCAGAGGGCGCTTGACTGCAGAGATGGCAAAAAGAGGCCCCTCCCGGTCCCACATATACCCGGGACCTCCCACAAATTCCCCAGTTTCTTCTCTGCAGTCGGCTGCGAAGGTCAGAAGATGGTTTCTCTTATCGCAGGTGAGCGGGGCTTAACAGCCCTGTAGGACTATTCCCACCCGTTCCACTTATTACTTATGCCTCCCAGCTTTGGCTGCGCTGGTCGGGTGATGGTAGGCAGCACCTATCATAGGTGCTCCCCTTGCGGAGCCTGGCTTGCCCTTCCCTGCCCTGGTCATTGGTGGTTCTCTTTTGACATCCACTTTTCCCCCTCTCTCATTGTCCCGTTCAGGGGGGGTGTATGTGGCTTTTTGCCTTGTATATGTCTGTGGATTGCACTTTATTCATTGGGTTCCGTTCTGTCTTTCACTTTATTTGAATTTGCCGCCGCTGACACGCGCGCCTTCTGGCGTCCGCGGTCAGCGGTGGCATCATCATCAAGAATCCTTGCGCGCCCATTGGCTGTAGCTTCTGGTCTATCCCTGCGCTTCTCGTAGGGGCGTGGCTTGCTCTGTTGGCACGTTCCGCGTCGGACCCTCCTGCAGCCCGCCCCCTGAGGTTCCCCCAGCACCATTTTGGTCCTCGCCTGGTGTGATTGCTGGTCCCCCACCGCGGTCCGTGAGTGCCCCCGCGGGCTTGTTTTTTATTCCATTGTCATTTCAATGTGCTTATGGGGTGTCTTTATTATGTCTTTCAGGCGGGATAACTGTTTTTTAAGAGGTTTCTCCCGGTCCTGTCCCCTCTATTGGTTATAGTGACTTTATTAGAGGCCTACACTGTAAAATCCTCCCACTTCCCTGGCGGACATTTGGGGCATCCCGGGTTGCTTGTACGGCGTAATTCCTATCGGCCAGTTGTGCCACCTTAATCACCATATGGAGGCTTCACAGGATATTGTGCTCGGGGTCCCCTCGGGACAAGCCCGGCTGTGTTGTGTGTGTGGCATCCCCTGTGATTGATGTGCGGGTCTGTGTACCCTGCGCCCAGCAGGCGCTTGCGCTGCATTCTGGGCTATCTGTGACTGGGCCTGCGCCCACTATGCCTTCACCCACTCCCCCTCGCCTGATTATGACTCCCAGTGAGCTAAATACTAGTGGGGAGTCTCAACCTGACGTGTATTCCAGGTTGGCTAACATTGAGAGGCTGATTGCTAGCCCTGCGGCCGGTAAGGCCCCGGCTAAAAGGCAGCATGTGGCGCCGGGTGCATCTGCCTTTCCTATGGAGACTGAGAACTTCCTTGATTTGTCTGACTATACCCCAATTGAGGAGGGTGAATTGTTCTCTGACTCAGAGTTATCTGATGATCAGCATTTCAGTGGTGCTGACTATGGCACTGATCATTGGGATGCTGATGATACCAATAGAATGTTACCTCAGATTTTTGATGTGCTTTCTATCTCCCTTCCTGCTGCGGCTCCCAAGTAACAGGGGGAACTTTTCAGTACTGCTAAACCACGTCTGGAATTTCCAGAACAGGCCCATTTCAATAATCTTGTTCTCAAAGAATGGGAGTGTCCCGGCCGGCTTCCGGGAATCCCCAAGGGCTGGGATAAAAGGTACCCTTTTCCCGCTGATGTGGTTAAATGTTGGTCAACCCCTCCAGAAGTGGATGCACCAGTATTGGGGTTGTCCAACACTTCTGTGGTCCATTCCCCTGATTCCACTACTCTTAAGGATAGTGAGGATCGGCGCATTGATCAGCTGGCTTCCCATGCTTTTGCCTGTGTGGGGTCTGCCTTGCGCCCTGTCTGTGCTTCTGCTATTACTGCTGTTGCTATTAGGTCTCTCCTCAAGGGTCTGTTGGAAGGCGCTCCTGATGATACTGCTAGTGCCGAGTTCAGGGCCTTGTCACAGTGTGAAATGTTCATTGCATATGTCCTCTCTGCCTTAGATGACACCATTAGGATGTGTAGTAGAACCTCTGCATTGGTGGTTGCTATATGCCGCTCTGTTTGGCTGCGCCAGTGGGCAGCTGATAATGCTGCTAAGAAGGCCCTTGCGGGACTCCCCTTTAAGGGGCTGCGCTTATATTCTTAGTATACAGTGCGTCCTGCTCCAAATATAATACTTACAAGTGGGATATACTCCGCCAGATGGCGCTGGACTGCAGAGACATCGAAAATAGGCTCCTCCCGGCACCTCAAATACCCGGGGACCTCCCACAAATCCCCAGAATTTCTCTGTAGTCTTGCACCGAAGGACGAGAAATTGGCTCTCTACTCGCAGGTGAGCGGGGTTATTAACCTGCGGCCCTGTAGGACTATTCCTACCCGTTCCACTAGTAATATGCCTCCCAGCCTTGGCTGCGCTGGTCGGGTGAGGGCAGGCAGCACCGCTGTTAGGTGCTTAGGAGCACTGCTCCACCGCAATCCCCCACCAAAGGGCACACGGTTCAGGCTTATGGTGAGCCTCTTTGGGATGCCCCTCCCGCACTATTGCCCCTACCTATCGGTGGGTCCTATTTAAGTGGCCGCCGTCCTCCCTCATTCTCTTCGGGGGGGAAGAGCGGGGGGGGGTGTATGTGTATAGATAGGTATATATTGCATTTGTGCCAGTTACACTGTCTTTTCACATGCCTTTATTCTTGTGTCAGCCGCCATGCTGACTTGTCTTTAGTGTATTTTAAATTTGCTGCCGCACGCTGACTTGGCTCCACGCTTGGCGGCGGCATTACCTCAGGCGCTGGCGCGCCTTCATTGGCTGCTTGCCGTGCTGGCTTCACGCTCTTCAGGGGGGGGGGGGGCGGGGCTCGTCTTTGGCGCGTTCCGTGTCATTGCTGTTACTGGCCTGCCCCTCGGGGTATACCGACGCCATCTTCCCTGTCTGGTTGGCCTATGCACGACGGACTCCTACCTACCACGGTTCGTAAGTGCCCTCGCGGGCGGCTTTATTTACTTCACCTGGGTTACGATGTATTTAAGGTCTTGTCTGCTTATGTCTTTCAGGCGGAACGAACCCTTCCTGGCTTCTCCCGGCCCTTTTGTGGTATATTACTTATAGGCCTTGTAAAAAACTATACTCCCACTTTCCTAGCGGGTTAGGGGCATCCAGGGTTGCTATATAGCGTTATTCCCTATCGGCGTATAGCGCCTCTAAAAAATCACCATATGGAGGCATCCCAGGAAAATGTGACCGGGGGGACAAGCCCGGCTGTGTGTAGCGTGTGGGCAGCCTCATGCTGACGCTGACAAGGCGCGGGTCTGCGTAACCCTGTGCTGAGCAGGTGCTTGCATTGCAATCTGGCCTGCCAGTGGCTGCACCTCGTTTCACTTTGCCTACTCCCCCAAGCTTAAACCTCACTCCTACTGAGTTGCATACTAGTGGGGACTCTCAGCCTGATGTGTCTTCTAGACTGGCTACTGTTGAACAGATTATTGCGAAGTCCTTATCGCGTAAGGCCCCTGCTAAGAAGCGGCATTTAGCGCCTAATGTTACTGTTTTCCCTATGGAAACTGAGGAATTTATGAATCTGTGTGGCTATACCCTGTCTGATGAAGGGGAGCTCTTTTCTGATTCAGGCTCATCTGATGAGAGACCAAGGGGTCATGACGATTCTGGCTCTGACCCCTGGGCCCCGGATGACACTGACAGATTATTGACCCAGATTTTTGAGGTTCTGTCTATCTCTCTCCCTGTTGAGGTTTGGCTGCGCCAGTGGGCTGCTGACAACGCTGCCAAGAAGGCCCTCACTGGGTTTCCCTTTAAAGGACTGCGCCTGTTTGGGGACCGCCTGGACCTTTTTGCTAAGGGAGGCAGGTTGCCCCAGCGCAGGCGGCAATCTCGGCCCTTTCGGGGTCAGGGTTCCTTCTCCTCCCCTTTCCGTGGTGCAAGACAGGGAAGGGGGGTTTCTTTCCCTGGGGCCCGGGGAGATTTCTGGGGCAGAGGACGTGGACGTCCTGGCGCCTCCTGTGGTCCCAAAGCTAAATCCTCTCCCAAGCCCTCTCAAGCATGATGGGGCGCCCTCACCCATCCGGGTGGGGGGGCGCCCTCACCCATCCGGGTGGGGGGGCGCCCTCACCCATCCGGGTGGGGGGGCGGCTGCAGCACTTTGCTCATGTCTGGAGGCTTCATGTCTCAGACCGGTGTATTCAGAAGGTAGTGTCCTCCGGTTACAATTTGGAGTTTGCTGCCGATCCCTCTTCAAGATTCATCCGATCCCGGATTCCTCAGGACCCTGTGTCAGCTCAGGAGCTAGTGCAAGCAGTGCAAGGTCTCCTGGAGCTGGGGGTCATCTGCCAGGTCCCTTTAAGGGAAATAGGCAAGGGTTTTTATTCCAACCTATTCACAGTACCCAAAAAAGATGGTTCTGTCAGGCCCATCTTGGACTTAAAGATCCTCAACAAGTTTGTCAGAGGCAGGCACTTTTGCATGGAAACTCTGCGCTCTGCCATCAGTTCCCTGCGCCCAGGGGATTTCATGACTTCTGTGGACATCAAAGATGCTTACCTTCATATTCCTGTGTTCCCAGGTCATCAAAGGTTCCTCAGGTTCGCTCTGATGGATTAACACTACCAATTTGTGGCCTTGCCCTTCGACCTCACTTCAGCTCCCAGGGTGTTCACCAAGGTGCTGGCGGGCGTGATGTCTCTGCTCAGATGTCAGGGCATCCGAGTGCTTCCCTATCTGGACGACATCCTCATCACCTCCCAGTCTCTACACCAGGCAGAGTTGGATACTCAGTCATTTGGATGGGTGATCAACCACCCCAAGTCATCACTGTCCCCTTCCTTGGTAACTCCATTCTTAGGAATGAATCTGGATACAGTTCAGGCAAGGATCTTCCTTCCTCAGCAGAAGGTGGACAGATTGCACAGGCTCAGTCCCTCCTAGCTTGTCCCCATCCCTCCATCAGGCAGGGGATGCAGCTGGTGGGCCTGATGGTGGCGTGCTTCGAAGCAGTCCCTTATGCTCAGTTCCACTTGAGGCCTCTGCAACTTCACCTATTGTCAGTATGGGACAAGGACCCAGCGTCCTTTGACAGGGTCTGTGTGCTCTCCCCCCTGGTCAGGAGGTCCCTCTTGTGGTGGATGGACTCAAGGAACCTGTTGGGGGGCAGATCCTTTCTTGCCCCTTTTTGGGAGACGGTCACCACGGATGCCAGTCTGTCAGGTTGGGGGGTTTCTGGAAGTCCCTGCGGTTCCAGGGGAGGTGGGGCCCTCAGGGGGCCCACACACCTATCAGTGTCTTGGAGATGCGGGCGATCAGGCTAGTTCTGGCTCCCTTGACTACTCATCTTTGGGGCCTGCCTGTTCAGGTGCGCTCGGACAACCAGACGGCAGTTGCCTACATCAATCATCAGGAAGGGACCCGGAGCAAGGGGGCCCTCCAGGAAGCGTCTCTGATCCTGACTTGGGCGGAGGCCAATGTCCCCTGCATTTCAGCTGTGTACATCCCGGGGGTGGAAAATCGCCTGGCGGACTCTCTGAGCAGGGGGACCTCTCACCAGGGAGAATGGTCCCTATGCAGCAGGGTGTTTCAATCTCGGTGTCACCGTTGGGGCCAACCAGATGTGGATCTGTTTGCGTCCCGCCACAATCACAAGCTCCCAGCTTTTGTCTCTCTGTCCAGGGATCCTCTGGCCCTGACCTCGGATGCGCTAGCAATGTCATGGAAGGTCTTTCAGTTCCTGTATGTCTTCCCTCCAATTCCCCTGCTGGGCAGGGTTCTACGCAAGATTGCTCTGGAAGGGGTGCCAGCAATTCTGGTGGCCCCCAGGTGGCCAAGAAGAGTGTGGTTTGCAGACGTTGTGCAGCTGGCAGTAGATCAGTACGCTCTGTCCTTGGTGCCAGATCTGCTCACTCAGGGCTCACTACGCCATCCCAATTTACAAACTCTGGCTCTGAGGGCTTGGCTGCTGAAACCTCCATCTTGATGGAGAAGGGGCTGTCTTCCTCGGTTGTGGATACTTTGATTAAAGCTAGGAAGAAGTTTTCCTCTTCCATTTATTACAGGATTTGGCGTGCCTACATTGACTGGTGTGAGTCTAAGTCTCTTCCCTGTCGTGTGTTCTCTATTCCCAGGATTCTGGAGTAACTGCACCATGGGTTGGAGATGGGGCTCCAACTCAGTACTCTGAAGGGTCAGGTTTCTGCCCTGGCTATTTTCTTCCAGAAGTCCTTTGCTCAGCACCCTTTGATCAGGACTTTTTTCCAGGGGGTCACTCATGTGCGTCCCCCACGTAAGCCTATGGTGCCTGTTTGGGATCTGAACTTGGTCCTGTCAGCCTTGCAGGGTGCTCCCTTTGAACCTGTGCAGGATGCTGCCTTGGCCATTCTTACGCTCAAGGTTGTGTTTCTGGTGGCTATCACTTCTGTCAGGCGTGTGTCTGAGTTGGCGGCGCTGTCCATTCAGCCCCCCTACTATGAAAGACACCAGGACAAGGTGGTGTTTTGTTTCAAACCTGACTTTCTGCCTAAGGTAGTGTCTGCTTTTCATTTGAATCAGGACATTGTCCTTCCTTCTTTGTGCCCTAATCCTAGCAATGCTAAGGAGAGAGTTTTGCACTCTTTGGATGTGGTTAGGTGTCTGAAGTACTATCTGGTGGCTACTGCACCTTTCAGGAAAACTGATGCTCTTTTTGTGGTCCCTTCTGGTCCTAGGAAGGGTTTGGCTCCGGCCAAGTCTAATATCAGCAAGTGGATTCGTCAGGCTGTGATTCAGGCCTACAGGCTAAGGGGAAGAATCCTCCCTTCCGCCTTACTGCTCATTCCACTCGTGCTATTGGTGCCTCTTGGGCTTTTCAGCACCAGGCTTCTGTTGAACAAGTTTGCAAGGCCGCTACTTGGTCTTCTGTTCATACCTTTTCAAAGTTTTACAAGGTTGATGTTAGGGCCTCAGCTGATGCTGTTTTTGGCCGAAAGGTTCTGCAGGCGGCAGTGGTTTAAACTGCCTGCTGCTGCCTTTTTCTTGGGGATCCCACCCTACTTTATGGACACTGCTATTGGATGTCCCACTAGTAAGTAAGTATTATATTTGGAGCAGGACGTACTGTATACTAAGAATAATACAATTCTGTGATTACTCACCTGTAGAATTGGTATTATGAGTATACAGTACGTCCTGCTCCAACCCACCCTTGGTTTTCCATTATCTTGGATCCCCTGTATGGTAATTATCATTGTTATAGTTGATAGTTGGGTTGTTTAATTCTCCCGGCTTCTTGTTAACTGCTTTTCAATGCTGGGGATTTGTGGGAGGTCCCCGGGTGTTTGAGGGGCCGGGAGGAGCCTGTTTTCGATGTCTCTGCAGTCCAGCGCCATCTGGCGGAGTATATCCCACTTGTAAGTATTTAATTTGGAGCAGGACGTACTGTATACTCATAATATCAATTCTACAGGTGAGTAATCACAGAATTGTATTTTGGTGATCGCTTGCACCTGTTTGCCAAGGGGGTAAGTTGCCTCAACATAAGAAGCAGTTGCTGCCCTTTCGGGGTTCAGGGGCTTTTGTTCCCTCCTACCGCGGGTTCAGGCCCAGGAGAGGGGTCTCCTTTGCAGGCTCTAGGAGAGACTTCTGGGGCAGGGGCAGATGTCGTACCTGCTCCGGATCTTCCTGGGGGTCCAAGCCCAAATCATTTGCCAAGCCTCCTCAGCCATGAAGGGGCGCCCTCACCCATCCGGGTGGGGGGACTGCTGCTGCCCTTCGCTCGTGTCTGGAGACAACAGGTCTCAGACAGGTGGTTTCTGGAGGTTGTGTCCTCCACAAAGATTTCTCTATTCTTGGATTCCTCTAGACCTCTTGGCAGCTCATGGGCTGTTTCTGGCGGTGCAAAATCTACTGGGCTTGGGGGTCATCTGTCAGGTCCCTCCTGTGGAAAGAGGTCTGGGTTTTTATTCCAAACTGTTCACATTTCCCAAAAGGGATGGGTCAGTCAGACCCATTCTGGACTTAAAGCTGCTCAACAAGTTCATCAGGACCAGGCTCTTTCGCATGGAGACCCTGCGCTCCGCAATCAGTACATTGCGCCCGGGAGACTTCATGACCTCCATAGACATCAAACATGGTTACCTTCATGTTCCAGTCTTCCCAGGGCAGTAGAGATTCCTCAGGTTCGCACTGGCGGACCAGCACTACCACTTTGTGGCACTGCCCTTCGGTCTCACTTCGGCCCCCAGGGTCTTCACCAAGGTGCTGGCGGGTGTCATGGCTCTCCTCAGGGCTCGGGGCATTCGCATTCTTCACTATCTGGACGACCTTCGCATCACTTCTCAGTCCTTCCAGCAGGCGGTATTAAATACCCAGCGGGTGGTGACGGTTCTGGAGTCATTCGGCTGGGTAATCAATCACCCCAAATCTTCCCTATCCCCATCTCTGGTGACTTCCTTCCTGGGCATGAATCTGGATATTGTTCAGGCCAGGATCTTTCTTCCTCAGCAGAAGGTGGACTCTCTGCATGCTCTGTTTCACTCCCTTCTGTCATGCCCTCATCCCTCCATCTGGCAGGGGATGCAGCTAGTGGGCAGATGGTGTCCTGTTTCGAGGCGGTTCCATATGCGCAGTTTCACATGAGACCTCTTCAACTCCATCTCCTATCAGTCTGGGACAAGAGTCCCTGGTCTCTGGATCAGGCCTTTGTTCTGTCTCCTCTGGTCCGGTGTTCCCTCTTGTGGTGGCTGGACTTGAGGAACCTGTTGGGGGGCAGATCCTTCCTGGCCCCCTGTTGGGAGACAGTCACCACGGATGCCAGCCTGTCAGGTTGGGGGGGGCTTCTGGAAGTCCCTACAATTCCAGGGGCTGTGGGGCCCTCAGGAGGCCCATGCTCCTATCAACATTATGGAACTGAGGGTGGTTCGGTTGGTTCTGGCCCAATTGACTCCTCACCAGCGGGGTCGACTGGTCCAAGTTCGCTCAGACAACCAGACGGCGGTTGCTTACATCAATCATCAGGGAGGGACTTGGAGCAAGGGTGCCTTCAAGGAGGTGTCCATGATTCTGTCCTGGGCGGAGAACAGTGTCCCTTGCATCTCAGCATTGTACATTCCGGGGGTGGAGAATCTGGAGGCAGATTTTCTGAGCAGGGGGACTTCTCGCCTGGGGGAATGGTCTCTCAACAGCGAGGTCTTCCTATCCCTGTGTCACTGTTGGGGAGTTCCGGAAGTGGACCTGTTTGCATCCTGCCACACTCACAAGCTCCCAGTCTTTGTCTCTCTGTCCCAGGATCCCCTGGCCCTTGCGGTGGATGCTCTGACTCTATCCTGGCAGGGGTTCCATCTCCTGTATCTTTTTCCTCCATTCCCCCTGCTGGGCAGGGTTCTGCGCAAGCTGGCTCAGGAAAGGGTGCCATCAATCCTGGTGGCCCCTCTTTGGCCAAGACAGGTGTGGTTCGCAGATATCGTTCAGCTAGCAGTAGTAGTATCAGTATCAGTAGCAGTATCAGTTCGCTCTGCCCCTGGTGCCGGACCTTCTCACTCAAGGGCGGCTATGCCATCCCAATTTACAAACGCAGGCTTTGACGGCCTGGCTGCTGAAACCTCCATCTTAAGGGATGAGGGGCTTTCTGATTCTGTGGTTAATTCTCTAATCAGGGCTAGGAAGAAGTCCTCTTCTACCATCTACTATAGGATCTGGCGGACCTACATTGACTGGTGTGAGTCTAGGGTCCTTCCCTGTCGGGTGTTTTCCATTTCTAGGATTCTGGAGTTCCTTCAGCATGGTCTGGATCTGGGACTTCAGCTCAGCACGCTCAAGGGTCACGTTTCTGCATTGGCTGTTTTCTTCCAGAGATCTTTCGCTCAACATCCTCTGGTCAGGACTTTCTTCCAGGGGGTTGCTCATGTGCGTCCCCCTCGCAAACCTCTGTTGCCGGTTTGGAATTTGAATTTGGTTTTGTCTGCCCTTCAGGGCTCTCCATTGGAGCCTGTGCATGAGGCTGCTCTGTCTATTCTTACTCTTAAAGTTGCCTTTTTGGTGGCTATCACCTCGGTCAGGCGTGTTTCGGAGTTGGCGGCCCTTTCTATTCAGGCCCCCTATTTTGAGAGACATCAGGACAAGGTGGTTTTCCGCTTTAAACCTGATTTCTTGCCTAAGGTTGTCTCTGCCTTCCATCTCAATCAGGATATTGTGCTTCCTTCTTTGTGCCCTAATCCTGGTAATTCCAAGGAGAGGGCCTTTCATTCCCTGGATGTGGTCAGGAATTTGAAGTTCTACTTGGTGGCTACTGCACCTTGTAGAAAGACTGATGCCTTGTTTGTGGTCCCTTCGGGTCCCAAGAAGGGTCTGGCTCCTGCTAAGTCTACTATTAGCAAAAGGATTTGTCAGGCTATTTTTAGGGCCTATTCTGCTAGGGGAAAGGATCCTCCTTTCCGTGTTACTGCTCATTCTACACATGCTGTTGGGGCCTCCTGGGCCTTCCAGCACCAGGCTTCTGTTGAACAAGTTTGTAAGGCTGCTACTTGGTCTTCTGTTCATACCTTTTCCAAGTTTTACAAGGTTGATGTTCGGGCCTCAGCTGATGCTGTTTTTGGCCGCAAAGTTCTGCAGGTGGCAGTGGTTTGAACTGCGCGTTGTTGCTTTTGGGGATCCCACCCTATGTACGGACACTGCTATTGGATGTCCCATCTGTTATGAATCATTATCTGGAGCAGGACGTGCTGCATACTTAGAATAATACTATTCTGTAATATTAAAGTGGTATAACAACAGTGAAACTATTGATATACAGGCCCGCGCTAGCAGTTTTCAATATAATAAATCAATAAATAAATGTGATAAATAATGCTCAACGTGAAATGTCCTCATCCCCAAAAAGAACACAAATAAAATATTAATATAAACACAGAGCAAACTAAATTATTTGAACAAAAAAGGAGTCCCAATTTAATCATTCAAAGGTGCCACAGTGCTCGATACAACTATGTCCCACGGTGCGTGCACTCCACACAGAATTGTGCAAGGGAATCCTCCACCAAACTCTTACCAGCTTTTAGTCAGCAAAACGCTTAAAGTGGACCAACACCCTGGGGTGATCGGCCCGGGAATCTATAAGATTCCCGGGCCGATCACCCCCCACCCCGCGGGACATCCGAGATCGGGATGTCCCGCGGGGTGAAACCCCCCCCAAACACCCCAACTCACCTACCTTATCTTCCTATCGTCTGATTCCAGGATCGGTGAGACTACAACTGTATCTCAATGCTGATTATCTGACTTGTCTTGTGAGTGTTTTTGGATCTTTTTATTAAAGTCACAGATTTTGCAATATTACACTATCTCGGCCTTTTTTGCTTCCTTGTTTATGTCACCTCCTGAGCCCTGCCCAAAAAGGAGATAATCTACAGTGGATGGCTGTATGGAAATAGTGCCTTTTGTGACACCTGTAAATGCTGGAGGGTTGAGGTGTGGAAGCATTGTTGGATGAGCGTCTATTTAGAAGTGGATTACATCAGAATTGGCAGCAACGCCGTGTAAAATGAATTTTAAGCGTTTTGCTGACTAAAAGCTGGTAAGAGTTTGCACTATCGGTGAAGGATTCCCTTGCACAATTCTGTGTGGAGTGCATGCACCGTGGGACATAGTTGTATCGAGCACTGTGGCACCTTTGAATGATCAAATTGGGACTCCTTTTTTGTTCAAATAATTTAGTTTGCTCTGTGTTTATATTAATAATAAAATAATACTATTCTGTGTTTACTCACCTTGTAGAATTGGTATTATAAGTATGCAGCACGTCCTGCTCCACCCACCCTATTTGCATTTTCTTGGATCCTCGTTAACGTTGTTATTTATCATTGGCTTCTCCTAGTTCTCCTTACTGCTTTTTAATACTGGGGAATTTGTGGGAGGTCCCGGGTATATATGGGACTGGGAGGGGCCTCTTTTTGCCATCTCTGCAGTCAAGCGCCCTCTGGCGGAGGTAATTCCCATCTGTTATGAATCATTATCTGGAGCAGGACGGGCTGCATACTTATAACACCAATTCTACAAGGTGAGTAAACATAGAATTGTATATTCTCAGTGTGTCACACACCCCCTACCCCTTTAATTCTTACGATAGGGTTACTCCACCGGCAGGTGGCGACGTTGCAGAGAGAAGTCTTGAAAACGAGCCCCTCCTGGCCTACATATACCTGGGACCTCCCACTTAACACCCAGTGTTTTCTCTCTGCAAGATGCGACAAGACAGAAGAAAGAAGTCTCCTCATGGTGCCTAGGAGCTTAGCTCCTCCGCTCGTCCCCACACGTAGGGCAATGCGGTTATCCGGCCGGTGATCCGGATTTGGGATGCCCCGTCCCGGTCCCCCCTTTTTTAGCCTAGCCTTCCCTCGCCTGGTCCCTTCTCCCTTAGCATGGGGGGGGGGGGGTTGGCCCTTGAGGGTGTCTTTACTGGCCTTGTTTTTGACTAGAGTGTGCCTGGCATGCATGTGTGTTAACATCTTTGGCTGTATGTTTTAATCACTGCTGATAGTCTGTGGGGCCGGCGCTGCGCAGGTGTTCCTCTGCGGGGGCTCCTTTTTCTGGGTGTCCCTGGTGGTCTAGTGGTTTGTATGTTTTTACTCTGGGGCGGGCGGGTGCCTTGCTTTTTGTTTGCGGGCACGCGCCTCGCTCATACGGCGTCGCCATTATAGCGAAGCCGTGGTGCTCGTCTCTAGGGGGCGGGGCCGCGTTGACGTGACGGGGGCGGGGCCGGAGCGCTTCGTGCTCTTTGTCCGGCCCGCCCTGCGTTTTCCCTCCTCCGGAGTTGCTGCTGCGTCCCCCGGCTGAGGCGGGCTGTTGAGGAGGGCTCTGAGGCTTACGCAAGTATACGCTTTGACTCTTGTCTGTTGTCATGCAGTTTTGGACATTATTTTCATGCAGTATATATGTTCCTATGTTGGGGCTCACATGGTTGTAATTACTCATACGATTGGTTGCACTGGCTCATCACTGTGATATATATATATATATATATATATATATATATATATATATATTCATATATATGTGTTTTTCAGTATACCTTGTCTATTTAAAGTGTCTGTATGTGTATGTTTGCTTGCAGCAGGCTTTTTCTTATATTTTTTCTGGGGGCTGATTGTGGTCTCTTTCCTACAGGTCCGGGGATTCCGCGCTGCGGTGGGCCCGGTCTGATATACCTGGCTAGTCTTATTGGTTAAAAATCCTCCCACTCCCGGGACTTTAATTATAAAAGGGGGCATCCCGGGTTGCTTAATGCGTAAATCCCTGGGTTATTGCCATAATTTCACCATGTGGAGGCTTCCGACATTACCGGAAATGGCTCTTTGGGGCTATCCAGCCTGTGTGGGGGTTGTGGGGCTCCGCTCCCAGGCGATGATGTCATAATATGTATTCCATGTGCACAGCAGAATATTGCGCGCCAGTCCGGCAATCCGGCTTCTGGCTCCTCGCAACTTCCGTCATCTCCTACCCCCCCCACCTATTCCGCACCCCGTATGACGTTGTCAAAGGTGGGGATTCGCAATCCGAGGTGTGTGAACGATTGGCCAGCCTCGAGAAAATAGTTTCCGCCGCGGTGGCTCAGAAGGCTACGGCTAAGCGGAAGCACCTTTCTCCGGCATTGCCTGTTCCGGAGGATGAGGTGTTCGAAGTATTGGATTGGTCCGATGGTCCCCCGGCTGAGGAGGGGGAGCTCCTAGAGGAGTCGGATGAGCCTGTAGACCAGCAATTGGTTGGTACCGCTGGCGATCAGGCTGCGGGGGTGTTCCTTGACACTCCTTCCATTTTGGCTCAAATGTTTGAGATTTTGGCTTTGGATCCGCCTGAGGCGGTCCCTCCGCCAAAGGGTGAGTTGTTTGATGTACCCCAGCCGCGTTTGGTGTTTCCAGGCACTTTGTGAGGGTTGTCCTTAAGGAATGGGAACAACCCACGCGCCTTGTTGGAGTTCCTCCTAGTTGGGATAAGCGTTATCCCTTTCCGGAGGATTTGGTGAAGCTTTGGTCTGTTCCCCCTGACGTCGATGCCCCCGTGTTGGGGCTGTCTAACACGGCTGTGTTGCACTCCCCTGACACTACTACCATTAAGGATGGTGAGGATCGTCGGATTGATCAATTGGCTCGCCATGGTTTTATCAGTGCTGGATCGGCACTGCGGCCGGTTTGTGCTTCGCCGCTTCTTCTGATGGCTGTTAGGTCCATTATTAGAGATTTGTACGCAGATCTTGATCCCACTTGTGATGAGTTCGGTTCTCTCAAGCAGAGTCGTTTATTTCCTTTGTCATGACCGCCCAGGACGATGCGCTTGCGATGTGTAGCAGGACAGCGGCCCTGTTGGTTGCTATTCGTCGGTCGGTGTGGCTGCGTCAGTGGACGTCGGACTTTAACTCTAAGAAGTCGCTTACGGCTCTTCCTTTTGTAGGTTTGCGCCTGTTTGGCGACAAATTGGATTCAGTTACCAAGGGTGGTAAGTTGCCTCAACGCAAGAGGCCGCGTCGTTCCTTTCGGGGAGCGGCTTCTTTTAGCCCCTCCTTTCGGGGAGTCAGATCGGGCAAAGGGGCCTGCTTTCCCGCTACCAGGGGTGCAGGTTGGACCCAGGGGAGGGGCCGTGGCCGTCCCGGTCAGTCCTGGGGCGCCAAGCCCAAGCCTGCTGGTAAGCCCGCTCAGCAATGAGGGGGTGCCCTCACCCGTGCGGGTGGGGGGACGATTGCGACATTTCTCCCTGGTTTGGGACCAGGAGGTTCCGGACAGATGGATCCGGGAGGTGGTGTCGTCCGGTTACAAGCTGGAGTTCGAGTCTCGCCCTCCTTCACGGTTTTTCCGGTCTCGGGTGCCCACCGATACTTTGGCCGCGCAGGGGCTCCTGGCGTCGGAGAAAAATCTTCTGGAAATAGCGGTCATCCGGCCGGTGCCGCACTTAGAGGTGGGCCTCGGGTTTTACTCCAATCTTTTCACAGTCCCCAAGAAAGACGGGTCGGTCCGCCCCGTTCTGGATCTGAAGTTCCTCAACGGGTTCATCCGTACTCGGAAGTTTCGCATGGAAACTCTGCGATCGGCCATCGGTTCTCTTCGGCAGGGGGACTTCATGACGTCCATAGACTTCAAGGATGCTTACCTTCATGTTCCCATCTGCCAGGCTCATCAACGTTTTCTTCGGTTCTTAATGAAGGATCGGCATTTTCAATTCGTGGCACTTCCGTTTGGCCTTACCTCGGCTCCAAGAGTGTTCACCAAGGTGCTGGCAGGGGTGATGGCCATTCTCAGATCTCAAAGCATTCGCGTCGTACCTTATCTGGACGACCTTCTCATCATGGCTCCTTCTCTCAATCAATCGGAGACGGACACCAGGACGGTGGTCTCCACGCTGGAAAGCTTTGGCTGGGTGATCAACTTTCCCAATTCCTCCCTCGCCCTGGCCAGGGTGGTGTCCTTTCTGGGAATGCGGTTGGATTCTTGTCAACACAGGGTGTTTCTGCCTCAATCCAAGATTTGTCTGATTCAGAAATTGGCTCGGTTCCTTCTTTCCAATCCTCGACCGTCCATCCGTCTGGGGATGAGACTGGTAGGGTTGATGGTTGCCTCTTTCGAGGCAGTTCCTTTTGCTCAATTTCACACAAGGATGCTTCAGCTTCATCTGTTGGCGTCTTTGGACCGGCGACCACGGTCGTTGGACCTCCCCTTCCAGTTGTCCTCCCCAGGTCCGGCAGTCCCTTCAATGGTGGTTGGGCTCGACCAATCTCTTGAGGGACAGGTCTTTCCTGACTCCTCTCTGGGAATTTGTCACCACGGATGCCAGTCTTTCGGGATGGGGGGGATTCTGGAAGGATCTTCAGTTTCGGAGGCAGTGGGGACCTCGAGAGGCCCACTTGCCCATCAATGTTCTGGAACTGAGAGCCATCCGTCTGGTTCTTGTTCATTTGACTCAGCATGTTCTTGGCCTTCCGGTTCAGGTTCATTCGGACAATCGGACAGAGGTTGCTTACATCAATCATCAGGGAGGGACTCGCAGTCTGGGTGCCCTCAGAGAGATGTCCCTGATCCTGACCTGGGCGGAGGCCCATGTTCCTTGTCTCTTGGCAGTTTACATTCCGGGTGTGAAAAACAGGGAAGCGGATCTGTTGAGCAGGGGCTCTTCCCGTCTGGGAGAATGGGCTCTCCATCCTCAAGTTTTTCGGTCGCTGTGTCTCCGGTGGGGGACACCGGAGGTGGACCTGTTTGCCTCTCGTCACAATTGCAGGCTTCCGACCTTCGCGTCGCTCTCCCAGGATCCTCTGGCTCTGGCGGTGGACGCCATGTCCCTGAGCTGGGGGATCTGGGTTTTCTGTACCTTTTTCCTCCGATACCCATGCTAGGCAGGGTGGTACGGAAGCTGGCTCTGGAAAGGGTGTCCGCCATTCTCGTGGCTCCAAGGTGGCCAAGGCGAGTATGATTCGCAGACATCGTTCGGCTGGCGGTGGATCAGATCGTTCTGCCTCTTCGGCCCGATCTGCTCACTCAGGGTTGGCTGTGTTACCCCAATTTACCAACGCTGAGTTTGACGGTTTGGCTGCTGAAACCTTTCTGACTCGGTTGTTAAGACTCTGATCTGTGCCCGGAAGAGGTCTTCTTCTACCATCTACTATAGGACTTGGAGAGCCTTAATCGCTTGGTGTGAGGTTAGATCTTTGCCTTGTAGGGTCTTTTCGGTTTACAGGATTCTGGATTTTTTGCAATCAGGGCTGGACTCTGGTCTCCAGCTGAGTACTCTGAAAGGGCAGGTTCTGCCTTTTGCGCTTCATCCTTTAGTTAAAACTTTTTTCCAGGGGGTTACGCATGTGCGGCCTCCCAGGAAGCCATTGCTCCCTGTTTGGGACTTGAACTTGATTCTTTCTGCTCTTCAGGCTCCTCCCTTTGAGCCCTTGCAGGATATTGCTCTGTCTACCTTGACTCAGAAGATTGCCTTCTTGGTGGCTATCACTTCGGTTCGGCGTGTCTCGGAGTTGGTGGCCTTGTCGATTCAGGCGCCCTACTTTGAGAGGCATCAGGACAAGGTGGTTTTTCATTTCAAACCAGACTTTCTTCCTAAGGTTGTTTCTGCTTTTCATTTGAATCAGGATATTGTTCTTCCCTCATTGTGTCCTAAGCCTAAGAATGACAAGGAGAGGATTTTGCATTGTTTGGATGTAGTACGCTGTGTTAAGTACTATTTGATTACTACTTCTCCTTTTCGTAAGACTGATGCCTTTTTTGTTGTGCCCTGTGGGCCCAGGAAGGGTTTGGCTCCGGACAAGTCTTCCATTAGCAAATGGATTCGTCAGGCGGTTGTTGGGGCCTGTTCGGCCAAGGGGAAGGTTCCCCCTATCACTGCTCATTCTACTCGCGCTGTTGGAGCGTCTTGGGCTTTTCGGCACCAAGCTTCTGTTGAACAAGTTTGTAAGGCTGCTACTTGGTCTTCTGTTCATACAGTTTTACAAGGTTGATGTGCGGGCCTCAGCGGATGCTGTGTTTGGCCGCAAGGTTCTGCAGACCGCAGTCGTTTAAGTTATGCTTCATTTTGCTGTCGGATACCCACCCCTTGTGGACACTGCTTTTGGATGTCCCTATCGTAAGAATTAAAGGGGAAGTGGGGTGTGTGACACACTGAGAATAATACCATTTTGTGAGTACTCACCTGTAAAATGGATATTGTCAGTGTGTCACACACCCCGCTTCACCCGGCCTTTTTTGGTATCCTGGATCCTCTATATGGTGAAGCTTTCCTTTATTTTATTTTGAGGTTACCTTTGGATTTCCTGGTACCTTGTCTTACTGCTGTTTGAATTCACTGGGTGTTAAGTGGGAGGTCCCAGGTATATGTAGGCCAGGAGGGGCTCATTTTCAAGACTTCTTTCTGCAACGTCGCCACCTGCCGGTGGAGTAACCCTATCGTAAGAATTAAAGGGGAAGCGGGGTGTGTGACACACTGACAATATCCATTTTACAGGTGAGTACTCACAAAATGGTATTTTTTTCATACACTAAAAGATTGTAGTTTTTCAGTGGAATTTTACAGATTATAGGTGACTTTAAATGTGGAAAAAGTTTTGGAAAGTTATTGTTGGTCTGACAAAACCTGCCATTTTAACAGGGGTGTGGAGACTTTTTATGTCTACTATACATACAAATACAGGGTTATCTCCATGATTGTGGTTCACAGCTTACTCCAAGAGGGTCGGACAGGCTTGGGGATTTTCTGACACCAGGCCCTGGTCAGCTATTTCTGCTGAGCAGTCAGGGCACTTGGAGTTATTTGTGCTATTTGTGAGGTGTAGTTGTGTTCAAGGTTCTATCTATGTAGAAAGGTCCTTGATTCCACCATGTTGCAGGTTGTTGGGTCTGTCTTCTGAGTTACTGGGCTTGTTGTCCCCCAATAAACTTTAGAAGAAAAGAATATCAAGGTGATTACACTGAAACCTCCTTTTATAGTGACTGTTGTGGCATGCCACTTCCCACCCTCTGCACTCTATTTCTTACAGGTTTTCGACATGAGGCAAGTGCTTAGCGTCTGCCTGAAGGTAATGCGGCCATTTCTTTGCACACTAACCCCCCCCCCCTCAATACGAGCGCCGTACACTGTGTGGTACTGAATACACTTTTTTTTTTGTCTGCAGTATGGCCGCCTGTTTGTGGAGACGTTCCTGAAACTGGGCATGCCTCTCCTTGACTGCAGCTTCAAAAAGCACAAGGTGGGATAGAGAAGCCTCTTAGTAAATTGTGATGTATCTCAAGAGACACTACTAGGCTTTGGTCTTCTGAGAATGCCTTGCCCACCCTGTGTGACTTACCATAGACTGATCAATGTATGGTGGTGACATTTTCTTTTCACTTTTTTACAGGATGATGTACAAAGCCTGCTGAAAATTCTGCAGCTGTGCACGCGGCAGCTTCATCATATGTGTGGTCATTCCAAGGTACTGGCTTATCTTGCTCAGTGCAGTATTAGCATTTACTGCACTCATTGGTGAGCATGCTAATTATTTCAATATGTCCATTAAACTCTGGGTGGACATATGGGTGTGAATTGCAACCTGCCTCTCAATTAGCTTTTTAACTTAATTTTTTTTTTCTACTTTTTTTTCGAAAAAAAATTACCTGTACCCTGCAATGGCACCATTTTCTCCTCCATCCATTCCAGGCCGTCCAGAAGCACTTACAGATGGTTGTTTGCCCCTAGGGGGCGTTGACTGCAAGATCAAAAGAAGTAGGTCCTCACGGCCCCCTATAAAGGCAGCTGCCCTGTCCAGTCCCCAGTTCTTCATCTTGCAGTTGACTGCATAAGATCACGTTTCACTCTCTCAGAATTTGGCAGGAGAGCGGGGCCACCTAGCCTGTCGGCCGCTGCAGGGCCCTATTTCCATGGATCTCTTCTGACCCATCCTTGCCTCCCAGCCTTTGGCTGCTACAGGGATCCGTGCACGGTAGGGTGAACACCGGGGTCTGGGGCGTTCTGACAGAGCACATGGTCGGGGCCGCAGACTTTAATAATGAAAAGTAGTTGACCACACGTCTGCAGGCTCCTCATGTCAGGCGCCGCTCGTGGCGAGGCATTGTGTCTGATGACGCGATGCGGGGGTGACGCCCCCCCCGGCGGATCTTTCTAGACGTGCTGCGGTGCTCGATGGCTGCGGGTCCTGCGTGCGCTGCTGGGGCCCTCGGCTGTGACGGGAGACAGCGTTTTGTTGTGCATCCTGCCGGTGTGAGTGGTGGTCTGGAGTCCCGCTTTTGACTATACTTTCTTAAGGGGATATGGGAAGACATTGTTCTTTCACATTGATTGCATGTGTATTCTATGCTTCTTATATGTTAATGCATCACTTTGTGGGGTCATTTTGTAATTGCTGTTTTTTCTCTCTTTGTTTTAGACTGTGGGCTTAAGGTTGAGGGTTGTGGTTCCTCCCGGTCCCCATTATTAAAAAGATGGATCGGCTATTAGGCTTAGGCCATTAGTGTCTAGTAGCCTTATTGAATATTGTTATTCAGATTCACCGTAATGGAGGCAACAGGGGATAGTGAGCCGGGCACCCCACTTGGGCAAGACAGGCTCTGCCCCTTGTGCAAACGGAATCCCCTGGGCGGATTCAGCACAATTTGTCCCACTTGCGCCAGAGGCATTGCTTTGGACCATGAGCGGGCGGTCGCTCCTGACTCTAGTCTTGCGTTACCATCAGCCTCTCCGGATCCTCCGCTGCTGCAGTCAGCCCCTAGTGAAGGGGGAGCCAGCAAGGGGACACATGCTGTTTTTGCGCACAGGCTGGCTAGCCTCGAGAAAACAGATCTCGTTGGCAGCCCCAAAAAAAGGCATCGAGTAAGAAGCGGCATCTGGTGCCGGTTTACTCGGATGATATCTATGATTCCTTGGGATCTACAGAGGAAGGTGAGTTGCCAGATGACTCGCTCTCAGTGGCGGAGCTGCTTTCCGCTGGAGTCGACAGCGTCTCTGGTTCCTCCTCGGATGAGGATTCCTGCCTTCCGGACGATACGGATAGTTTGCTTTCTTCCGTTTTTGATACCCTGCACATTGTTCCTCCCAGAATGGCTAAGAAGCAAAAGGGTGATTTATTTCGGCCTGAAAGCCAACGGTGGGTCTTTCCTGAGCAGCCACATTTTTCTAACATGATTCTTAAGGAATGGGAAAGGCCCAACAAGTTACCGTCGGTCCCTGGATAGGCGGTATCCTTTCCCTGCTGAATTGGTTTGGTTATGGTCTCACCCTCCCGAGGTGGACCCTCCATTGTCAGGATTGTCCAAAATCATGGTTATGCCATTGCCTGACAATGCTTCCTTACGTGATCCTGCAGACAAACGCATAGATCAGTTGGTTTGCCATGCTTTCGCCTTTGCTGGTGCCCTTTTTCGGCCTGCTTGTGCCTCGGCGATTGTTTCGCTAGCCAACAGGAGAAAGGTTAAACACCTCGGAGAAGTGTAAGGAACTCAAGGCCGGCTTGGATTTCATCGGCTTTGTTGTTACTGCCATGGATGATGTGGTCAGGCTTGGTGCCAGAATTTCGGCCTTGCTTGTAGCTTTACGACGCTCACTGTGGTTGATGCAATGGTTGGTCGATGCGGCTGCCAAGAAGTCCCTCACAAGTCTACCTTTTGTGGGAAGCCGGCTGTTTGGGGAGCGACTGGACCTTTTGGTCAAGGATGGTAAGCTCCCTCAGAGAAGAAAGCCTGATCGGTCCTTTCGGAACCCCTCTTTTTATCGGTCCTTTCGGGGAGGAAGAGGTTCTTCATTTCCCGGTGCCCGCAGAGATACCTGGGGCAGAGGCAGGTCCCGCCTGGGGAGCTAAGCCCAAACCCCCAGCCAAGTCTACTCAGGCATGAGGGGGCACCCTCACCCATACGGGTGGGGGGGCGGCTTCTGCTGTTTGCTCCGATCTGGAGACGTCTCGGATCGGTGGATTCAGGAGGTGGTGTCCTCCTGTAACAAGATAGAGCTGGCAGACAGGCCACCCATGATATTCCTATGTTCAAGGATATCCGAAACCCGCTAAAAGCTCAGGCTTTGGGAACAGCTGTTCAACACCTCCTGCGGATAGGTGTGATATGCCCTGTGCCCCGGCAGGAACAGGGTCAGGGGTTCTACTCCAACCTGTTCATGGTTCCCAAGAAGGACGGAACGCTGCGGCCGATCTTGGACCTGAAGGGTCTCAACAAATTTGTAAAGGTCAGACATTTCCGCATGAAAACGTTGCAGTCGGCGGTGAGATCGCTTCGACCCGGCGACTTCATGACCATGGTGGACATCAGAGACGCTTATCTGCACATCCCAATTTTCAAAGGACATCAGAAGTTCTTGAGCTTTGCACTGGAGGATCAACATTACCAGTTTGTAGCACTTCCCTTCAGCATATCCTCAGCTCCCCGAGTGTTCACCAAGGTGCTGGTGGGCATCATGGCTATCCTGAGGAGTCAGGGTATTCGTGTGTTACCCTATCTAGACGACCTTCTGATTTCGTCCCGGTCCCTTCAGGAGGCCGAGAGCGACACCCAGACTGTACTGTCAACCCTGGAAGCCTTCGGTTGGGTGATCAATTACCCCAAGTCGTTTATCACACCTTCAACAGTGCGATTCTTCCTGGGAATGACGCTAGACACCGATCAGGTCAAGGTCTTTCTACCACAGCAGAAGGTTTTGGGACTCCAGTCGCAAGTGCAGGCCTTGCTGGCTTGTCAACAGCCGTTGGTACGTCTGGGGATGAGATTGGTGGGCCTAATGGTGTCGTGCTTCGAGGCAATGCCCTTCACCCAATTTCATATGAGACCTCTACAGTTGAACCTGCTGACCGGCTGGAATCGGTCGCAGGAATCTCTGGAACGAGGATTTTTGCTGTCCCTCCTGGCCAGGCAGTCCCTCTTGTGGTGGTTGGACTCTCAGAACCTGGTGGTAGGCAGGTCCTTCCTGACTCCCCATTGGGAGATAGCCAGTCTTACAGGATGGGGAGGCGTTTGGCAGACCCAGAAGATCCGGGTCAGTGGGGTCTGAAGGATAACCGGTTACCCATAAATCTCTTGGAGCTGAGAGCAATTCGGTTGGTTCTTCTATGTCTGACTCCCCATTTAAAAGGCCATCCGATCCAGGTCCGCTCAATCGGACAGCTGTGGCCTACATTAACCACCAGGGCGGGACTCAGCAAGAGATCCCTCAAGGAGGTAAGCCAGATTCTGATTTAGGCAGAGGAGAATGTTTCCTGCATCTTGGCGGTCTACATCCCCGGGGCGGAAAACCAGGAGGCAGACTCCCTGAGCAGGAGTTCCTTGCACCTGGGGGAATGATCCCTCAGCAGCGAGACCTTTCAGGCTCTGTGTCTCCGCTGGGGTCAACCAGACATGGATCTCTTTGCGTCCGGACACCATCACAAGCTTCCAAGGTTCGTCTCTCTCTCAAGAGATCCTCTGACTATAGCAACAGACGCTCTGGCGATCCCTTGGACAGAGTTCAAATTTCTGTATTCTTTCCCTCCTTTTTCGCTCCTGGGCAGAGTGCTGCGCAAGATAGCCCAGGAGGGGGTGTCAGCCATCCTGGTTGCTCCTCGCTGGCCGAGGAGGAGTTGGTTTGCGGACATAGTACAGATATCAAAAGATCACTACATCATGCACGACAACCCAGGCCTTCTCACACAGGGGTCGCTACGGCACCCGAATTTACGGACGATGGCTTTGACGGCCTGGCTATTGAAACCTCAATCCTGACGGAGAAGGGTTTATCGGCCACGGTTATTCACACAATGATTCAGGCATGGAAGAAGTCTTCTTCCATGATCTACTACAGAGTTTGGCGGGCCTATATCGCTTGGTGCGAGGCCAAGAGCCTTCCTTGCCGTAAATGTTCTATATTCTTAGTATACAGTACGTCCTACTCCAGATATAGTACTTACACTTGAGTTATCCTCCGCCAGATGGCGCTGCACTGCAGAGACATGCAAAACAGGCTCCTCCCAGCCCCTCAAATACCCAGGGACCTCCACAAATCCCCAGATTTCTCTGCAGTGCTGACTGCGAAGACATGACGTATCACTATCTCACAGGTGAGTGGGGCTATTAAAGCCTGCGGCCCTGTTGGACTATTCCCACCCGTCGTCCTTGTGATATGCCTCCCAGCCTGGGCTGCGCTGGTCGGGTGAAGGTAGGCAGCACCATGCATGCTTATGGAGCCATGCTCCACCGCAGTCCCCCACCAAAGGGTAGGTGGTTTAGGCTGATGGTGAGCCTCTAGGGGATGCTCCTCCCTCATTATTGCCCATGCCCCGTGTAGCGGTGGGCCCTGTACAAAGGGTCGCCATCCTCCCTCGTTCCCCCCGTAGCTTGGGGGGAAGGAAAGGCCTTAGTAATGTCCCTTGACCTGTATACTTGGTGTAAAAATGCTGATTTGTATTTTTATTTGTGTATCTGCCGCCGCCGCGCGCGCCTCTTTCTGGATGTGCTGCGGCGGCGTCGCCATCATTGGCAAATGATCTATTCTAAGTGTGTCATACACTTCGCTCTTCATGACAACATTGACTACTGTCTTAGAGCTTCGCGCTCTTCGGGGGGGTGGGGACCTGACTTGGCGCGCTCCGCGTCACGGGCCGCTCTGGCCCGCCCTTTGAGGTTCGCTTGGCGCCATTTTGATGGTAGTCGCGCGCGCGCGTGGTAACGATCCCCTCCTTCCGCGGTCTGTAAGTGCCCTCGCGGGCGATTTTCATGCTCCTTGCTTACCGTGCATGGTTCCGACACCCTTTATTCTCATTATGTCTTTCAGACGGTTGAATCCAGTGCCTTCTCCCGGCCCGGTGTAATTGCCAGTTGGGCCTAGTATAATTACTTCCCTGCGGTTTATTGGGGCATCCAGGGTAGCTTTCAGCGTCAATTCCTACTGGCCTATTGTGCCTATTAATCACCATATGGAGGCATCCCAGGATATTGTGACCGGGGTTCCTTCGGGACAAACCCGGCTGTGTGTAGCTTGTGGGGTCTCACCTATCAGCGGTAACAATGCACGGGTCTGTGTTCCTTGTGCACAGCAGGCGCTCATGGTACTTCCCGCCCCTCCTGTGGCTGGGCCTGCACCTCGCCTCACTTCATCTACTCCCCCAAGCCTGAGTCTAACCCCCAATACAAGCGGGGATTCTCATCCTGATATGGCTGCTAGACTGGCCAGTGTTGAAAAATTGCTTGCTAATACCTTAGCGCGTAAGGCCACCGCAAAAAAGCGGCACTTGACCCCTGATGCCGCTCTTTTCCCTTCGGAGTCTGATGAGTTATTCTAAGTATACAGTACGTCCTGCTCCAGATATAATACTTACACTTGGGTTATCCTCCGCCAGATGGCGCTGTGCACTGCAGACATGCAAAAACAGGCTCCTCCCGGCCCTTCATATACCCAGGGACCCCCCACAAATCCCCAGATTTCTCTGCAGTGCTGACTGCGAAGACATGAAGTATCACTCTCTCGCAGGTGAGCAGGGCTATTACAGCCTGCGGCCCTGTTGGACTATTCCCACTCGCCCTCCTTGTGATGTGCCTCCCAGCCTGGGCTGCGCTGTTCAGGTGAAGGTAGGCAGCACCATGCATGCTTAACGGAGCCATGCTCCACCGCAGTCCCCCACCAAAGGGTAGGCGGTTTAGGCTGATGGTGAGCCTCTAGTGGATGTCCCTCCCGCATTATTGCCCCATGCCCCGTGTAGCGGTGGACCCTGTGTAAAGGGTCGCCATCCTCCCTCGTTTCCCCCCGTATTCGGGGGAAAAGAAGGGGGGGTGTGGCGGTCTCAGTGTACTGCATTGTTATGCTTATGGCTGTAGTTTTGCCCTTGGCGGCAACCGGGTGTCAGAGCCGCGCTGCTTGCTCTTTTTAGTTGGCCGCCACAGTCTTTGCCTTCTCACTTTTTCATTATAATTTACTGTGCTGGGTGGCGGTGTCGTCAGACTACTAGTATCCATTAGCAGATACTTTTAACTAGCATATCATATACTTGGCTTGTCAAGCCTGGACGGCTAACTCAGAGCTTCGCGCTCTTTGGGGGAGGCGGGGACCCGGCGTGGCGTGCTCCGCGTCACGCCCAGATTGAGCCCGCCCTTCGAGGTTCGGTTGGCGCCATTTTGTTGCTCTTCGCACGTGCACGTGTTTGCGGTCCTTCTCCTCCCCAGGTCAAGTGCCCTCGCGGGCGATTTCATCATTAGTATTTTTTCTGCTGCGCATGGCCCTGACACCTCTTATTCCCCTTCTGTCTTTCAGACGTCAAAGATTCCGGTGGCTTCTCCCGGCCTAACATATATTGTAGCGGGCTTACAAAATTCTCCCACATTCCTAGCGGGTCTTTGGGACATCCAGGGTTTCCTATTGCGGAAATCCCTACTGGCATATATTGCACTGATAATCACCATATGGAGGCATCTCAGAATTATGTGACCGGGGTCCCTCCGGGACAAGACCGGCTGTGTACAGTGTGTGGACTGCCCCATGCTGATGCGGACAGAGCACAGGTCTGCGGACCCTGTGCTGAACAAGTACTGGCCTTGCAGCCAGGGTTGCCAGTGGCTGCGCCTCGTTTCAATACACCTCCGTGCTTAAATCTCACTCCTGATGAGTCGCACTCGAGCGGGAATGACCAGCAAGTCGTGCCGCGCAGACTGCCTACGGCCGATCAGGTGATTTCGAGGTTGGCAGAGCACTTGGGCCCTGGTAAGAAGCGGTCCCTGACGCCTCCGGTTTCGCCCATTCCTTCTGAATCTGAGGAGTTCACAGCTGAGCAGGGTTTTGCTCTTTCTGATGAAGGTCGGCTTTTCTCTGACTCCGGCTCATCTGACGAGGGGCCGAGGAGTTATGATGATATGGGCCCCGGTTCTTGGGGCCTGTGTGACACAGATGAATTACTGATAAAGATCTTCAAGGTCTTGTCTATCTCTCTCCCTGGTGAGGCTTCCAGGCCTAGAAGGGAGAGTTTCCATACAGCGTTTGGAATTTCTGGAGCAGGATCACTTCCAGGCTCTTGTTCTCAAAGAATGGCAATGCCCTAGTAAACTTCCAGGGGTTCCAGGGGACTGGGATTGGAAATACCCCTTTCCCCCTGATGTGGTTAACTGCTGGTCATCACCTCCCGTGGTGGATGCACCGATCATTGGGGTTCTTAACCCCCCCTTTATTGCAGCCCCTATTTATCGTACCTTTCGGGACGCTGAGGGCCGGCGCATTGATAGGCTGGCTTCCCACGCCTTTTCTTGTGCAGGGGCGACTCTGCGCCCGGTCTGTGCAGCGGCCATCCCTGCAGTGGCCACTAGGACCCTCATCAGAAAGATGATTGATCATCAACCTGAGGATCTCCCCTGGGAGGTGTTTAATGCACTCTCCAGTTGTGATGTATTTGTAAGATTTATCCTTTTAGCGCTGGATGACACCATTAGCATGTGCGCAAGAACTTCCGCCCATGCAGTTGCTATACGCCGACTGGTCTGGCTGCGACAGTGGGGTGTTGACGATGCTACAAAAAAAGATTCTTACCGGGCTTCCCTTTAGAGGGTGACGCCTATTCGGGGCCCGTCTGGACCTGTTTGGAAAAAAGGGCAAAACACCCCTTTACAGAAGGCGGTCTCGGCCTCCTCGGGGCAGGGGCACCCCTCCACCCCCTTATGTTAGTGTCAAACCCAAACCAGGGGTGTCCTTCCAGCTTTTTGGTATAGATTCCTGCCCCAGGAGTGGCAGACAACGCCCTGGCCCCTCCGGCAGGACTAAGTCCAAATCTTTCACCAAAACCTCCAAGCATGATGGGGGAGGGCCGCAGCACCTTGCTCCTATCAGGAGGCGTCATGCCTCGTTCTGATGGAGTCAGGAGGAAGTTTCCTCTGGATGCAGGATAGTGTCTGCTGGGCGGCCCCTTCCCGAGATTGTCAGGATGCTTCTGGTCCCTGTCTCACTTCTGGTGTTGGTGCAGGCCACGCGCGGCCTGCGAGGTCTGGGGTCACCTGCAGGTTCCCTTAACAGACAGAGGCAGGGGCCTCTACACCAACCTTTCCACATTCCTCCAAAAAGATGAGACACTCTGCCTATTATGGCCTTCCATAGGTGAGGCAATTTACATTCACAGGCGGTTTTCTGCTGGTTTCTCTGAGTTGGGCCGCCAGTGCCCTGTTGTCCAGGGACCTCTTGCCGTCTGTGGGGATTTAAGATGCTTATTTCATTGCCGTTGTGCCTTCCGGGCTCCAAGGAGCTTACAGGTTAGTGTTGGTGCTCCGACACTGCTGATTGTGGGCTTGTTATCTGGCCTCTTTTCTGCTCCCAGAGTAATCGGCAAGGCGATGACGGGGGTGATGTCTCTGCTGAGACCAAGGGGGCGTCCGCGCGAGGAACTGCCTGGTCGTCCTTCTTTGTTTCCCAATCTCTACGTCAGGCCGAGTTTGTTACTCGGCTGGTGGTGTCCTTTGGGAGTCTTTGGATGGGTGCTCAATCACCTCAATTCCTCTTTTTTCCCCTTATTTGGCATCTGCATTCCTAGGGTTGAACTTCGGTTCAGACGGGAACCTGCTTCCTTGACTATAAAGTGGACAATCTGGTTACATGGGCTCGGTCCCTCCTTGCTGTTCCCGTCTCTTCACCAGGCTGGATTGCAGCTGGTGGGCCTGTTGGTGGCTGTTCACATGTTGTCCCTTATGCTCAGTGCCCTTGGGCTCTTCTGCAACTTATATTGTAAATGCTGGACTGGGTTCCAGCTTCCCTGGAGCTGGGTCTGTGTACCCTTCCACCTTGGTACAGTGGTTCCCCCTGAGACTGTTGTACTAGAGGAACCAGTCAGGGGGTGCCCCTTTCCTTGCGTCTTCCTGTAGTTGGATACCAAATCTGTCAGGTTGACGAGGGGGGGACTTTTTTCTCCTAAAATCCCCTATTTTGAAGCGGTGGGCTTTCAGGTTGGCTCTATCTCGCTGGACTTCTCCTTTGCGGAATCTGTCTATTTGGGGGCTCCTTGGTCTGTCTGACGACAGTGACCTGTATTAATTATCTGTATGGACTCGGAGCAGGATGACCCTCCAGGAAGGTATCTGACCCTGATCTGGGTGGAGGACAGCGTTCCCTGCATATCTGCGATTTTCGCTCCGGTGGATGTCCTTCTGCGACAGGATGTGCTAATTCTTGTGTCTCTATGTGATCCGTCTAGCGTGGATCTTTCTGGGCCTGTCACTATCATGGTTTCTAGGCCCTTGTTTCCCTGCTCAGATTGTTCTGACCTTGGTCATGAGGCTTAGTAACCTTATGCTGGACATTCTGTTCTGTATGTCTTTTCTTCATTTACCCTGCTTGGCAGGGTTCTGCGCAAGCTTGCTCTGGAAGGGGGAACCAGTGATACTGGCGGCCCCTGGGTGGCCTAGTGGAGTGTGGTTTGCAGATGTGGTACTGTGGACAGTGGACCTGTACATCCTGTCAGGAGTGCTGATCTGCTCACTTTGCCCCCCCCCTTTTCTATTTCACCCCAATCTACAGACTCTGGTCTGGATGGTCTGACGGTTGATTCATCCACCTTGATGGAGATGGGCGTATCTTCCGGGTGTCTGTGACTTCTGGAAGCCTAGGAGTCGGCTTCTTCTTCCTCTTCTTCCGTCTATTGTGGGGTATTGTTTACCCATATTGATTGGTGTGAGTTTTGGTCTCTCCCCTGTGGGCGCTTTCTGTTCCCAGGGTTCTATAGTTATTACAGCAAGGGTTGGAGTTGGCTTTCCTACTCGGTGCCCTGGTGGTTCAGGCTCTGCCCTGTCCGTCTTCTGCAGAAGTCTTTACTCAGTTCTTTTGCCTGGTTTGACCATTCTTTCGGGGATTGCTCAGCGGCATCCCCCACGTAGTTCTAGGGTCCCTGTTGGGATTTGAATTCTATTCTGTTTGCCTTGCGGGGTGTTCCCCTTTGGCTCTATTCTGGATGCTGTCTGACTGTTCTTGTCCATAAGGTTGTCTCTCTGGGGGCTGTTACTTCAGTCGGACGTGTACCTGAGCGGCCGGCTCCGTTTAGCTAGCCCTCGTTCTTTGATGTATATACACCAAGATGAGGCGGTGTTCCGCCTTACGCCGGGTCTTCTGCCTAAGGTGGTGACTTAGGCTCAGGTATTAAGACATTGTCCTTCTTCTGGGCTTTATTTCTTGTAACGCTGCGGTGAGGGTATCTATTTTCCCTCAATAGGTGTTGACATTTTTTTCCTGGATTGTCTCTTGTCCCTTAGGGGGACTGATGCTCCTTGGGGTTGTGGGCATCTGGATGTGCCTGATCTCGTCTGCCTCCAGGGGTTAAGCGGCCTTGGGCCTAGCCTTTACTTGGATAGATGTCCCTTCTGGTCCTAGGGAAGTTTTGGCTTCTTCCTGGGCTACTATTAGCTTTTGATCTTGTCAGGCTGTTACTCAGGCCTATTCCTTAAGGGGAAAAGTTTCTTCTCACTCTATTTCTGATTCCACTGGTGCCTTGGTATCTTTTGGCCTTTCAGCACCAGGTTTTGTTGCACAAGTTTGCTTGAACGCTACTTGTTTTTTTGTTCGTACCCTTTCAAAGGTTGTTTTGTTGTTGACGTTAGAGCCTTTGCTCGTGTTGCTTTTGGTAGCAAGGTTTGCAGGTGACAATGCTGTCAACTGTCTGCTGTTGCCTTTTTGTTGGGGATCCCACCCTATTCTATGGACACTGCTATTGGATGTCCCAAGTGTAAGTATTATATCTGGAGCAGGACCTACTGTATACTTAGAATAATACAATTCTGTGAAATACTCACCTGTAGAATTGGTATTATACGTATACAGTACGTCCTGCTCCACCCCACCCTGGTTGTTGCATTATTCTGGATCCCCTGTATGGTGATTGTTGTTATTGTTATCATTACCAGTTGTTTTTGGTGGTTGAATTCTCCCGGCTTCTTGTTCACTGCTTTTCAATGCTGGGGATTTGTGGGAGGTCCCTGGGTATATGAAGGGCCGGGAGGAGCCTGTTTTTGCATGTCTGCAGTGCACAGCGCCACCTGGCAGAGGATAAGTGTAAGTATTATATCTGGAGCAGGACGTACTGTATACGTATAATACCAATTCTACAGGTGAGTATTTCACAGAATTGTATTTTTGCATCTATATGGCCATACCCCCTCGGATGAAGGGGAGCTGTTCTCTGACTCAGGGTCATCTGACGAGAAGTCAAGGGGTCATGGCGATTCTGGCTCTGATCACTGGACCCCGGATGATACTGACAAACTGCTGGTTCAGATTTTTGAGGTTTTGTCCATCTCTCCCCCTGTTGCGGCTCCCAGGCAAAGGGGTGAGCTCTTTCATACTGCTAAGGCTCAATTGGAATTTCCTGAGCTAACCCATTTCAATAACCTTGTGCTTAAGGAGTGGGAACATCCCAGAAGACTTCCCGGGATTCCTAAAAGTTTGGACAGGAAGTATCCTTTTCCTGCTGATATGGTCAAGTGCTGGTCATCGCCCCCTGAGGTCGATGCTCCTATTCTAGGGCTGTCTAACACCTCTATTATGCACTCCCCTGACACTACTACGCTGCGGGATTCTGAGGACTGGCGCATTGACCAATTGGCATGCCATGCCTTTGCATTTGGGGGGGGCGGCGCTGCGCCCGGTTTGCGCTTTGGCCATTACTGGTGTGGCACTCAGGGCCATGGTCAGGAATGCACTTGATGGCCATGACGAATTGCCACCTGATACGATTAATGCACTGTCTAACTGTGATGTGTTTGTAAACTTTATCCTGTCTGCATCGGACAATGCTATTAGGATGTGTGCCTTGGCGGTAGCTATACGCCGCGCGGTATGGCTGCGCCAGTGGGCTGCTGACAATGCTGCTAAGAAAGCCCTTACTGGGCTTCCATTTAAGGGGCTACGCCTGTTTGGGGACCGCCTAGACCTCTTTGCTAAAGGAGGTAAGTTACCCCAGCGCAGGCGGCAGCCTCGGCCCTTTCGGAGCCAGGGCCCCCTTTCAGTCCCCTACCGAGGCGCTAAGCAGGGGAAAGGGGTGTCCTTCGCGGGGGCTCGCACAGATTCCTGGCATAGGAGCAGAGGAAGACGTCCTGGCTCCTCCTGGGGGTCCAAAGCACCTCCCAAGACCCCTCAGGCATGATGGGACGCCCTCGCCCGCCAGGGTGCGGGGACGGCTACAGCACTTCGCGCACGTCTGGAGGCGCCAAGTCTTAGACCGGTGGATTCAGGAGGTAGTGTCATCAGGTCCCAGATCCCCTGGACCCTGTATCAGCTCAGGTCTTGATGCAGGCCGTGCAAGGACTTCTGGATCTGGGGGTCATTTGCAGGGTCCCCTTAAGAGAACTGGGCAAGGGGTTCTATTCCAACCTTTTCACAGTGCCCAAAAAAGATGGGTCAGTCAGGCCCATTCTGGATTTAAAGATCCTCAACAAGTTTGTCAAGAACAGACGCTTTCGCATGGAAACTCTGCGCTCGGCCATCGGCTCCCTGCGCCCAGGGGATTTTATGACGTCTGTGGACATCAGAGATGCTTACCTTCACATCCCTGTGTTCCCAGGACATCAAAGGTTTCTCAGATTCGCGTTGAAAGATCAACATTACCAATTTGTGGCCTTGCCATTTGGCCTCACTTCAGCTGCCAGAGTGTTCACCAAGGTGCTGGCGGGGGTGATGTCTCTGATAAGGTCAGGGGGCATACGCGTGCTGCCCTACCTGGACGACATTCTCATCACCTCACGGTTCCTACAGCAGGCGGAGCTGGACACTCAGATGGTGGTGTCCACCTTGGAGTCCTTCGGCTGGGTGATTAATCATCCCAAGTCCTCTCTGTCCCCTTCGTCGGTGACCCCATTCCTGGGGATGATTCTGGACACGGTTCAGTCACGGATATTCCTTCCTCAACAGAAGGTGGAAGCTCTGACTGCGCAGGTGAGGTTCCTGCTCTCGTGCCCCCAGCCCTCTCTCAGGCAGGGAATGCAGCTGGTGGGCCTGATGGTGGCGAGCTTCGAGGCAGTGCCCTTTGCTCAGTTCCATTTGAGGCCTCTGCAGCTTCACCTTCTGTCAGTATGGGACAAGAACCCCACGTCCCTCTCGTGGTGGCTGGACCATAAGAACTTGCTAAAGGGCAGGTCCTTCCTGGCCCCCTCCTGGGAGACGGTCACCACGGATGCCAGTCTGTCAGGTTCTGGAAGTCCCTGCGGTTCCAGGGGAGGTGGGGCCCTCAGGAGGCCCACTTACCCATCAACATTCTGGAACTACGGGCAATCAGGTTGGTTCTGGAGCAGTTGACCGATCACCTGCAGGGAATGTCTGTGCAGGTGCGCTCAGACAACAGGACGGCGGTTGCCTACATCAACCCAAGGTGGCCAAGACGAGTGTGGTTCGCAGACGTGGTACAAATGGCAGTAGACCAGTACATCCTGCAAGGGGCACCAGATCTGCTCACTCGGGGCTCCTTACGCCATCCCAATTTACAAACTCTGGCTTTGACGGCCTGGCTGCTGAAACCTCCATCTTGATGGAGAAAGGCTTGTCTGCCTCGGTGGTGGATACCATGGTGCAGGCTAGGAAGAAAACTTCTTCTGCCATCTATTATAGGGTATGGCGTACCTACATTGATTGGTGTGAGTCTAGGTCTCTTCCCTGTAGGGAGTGCTTAGTCCCTAGGGTTCTGGAGTTTTTACAGCATGGATTGGAGTTGGGTCTAAAACTCAGTACTCTGAAGGGTCAGGTTTCTGCCGTCTGTCTTCTTTCAGAAGTCTTTTGCTCAGCATCCCTTGGTTAAGACCTTCTTTCAGGGGGGTCACTCATGTGCATCCCCCACATAAGCCTATGTCCCTGTTTGGGATTTGAACTTGGTTTTGTCTGCCTTGCAGGGTGCTCCCTTTGAGCCTATTCACGATGCTGCTCTGGCTGTACTTACCCTCAAGGTTGTCTTTCTGGTGGCTATTACTTCGGTCAGGCGTGTGTCTGAGCTGGCGGCTCTGTCTATTCAGCCCCCATACTATAAGAGACACCAGGACAAGGTGGTGTTCCGCTTTATGCCAGACTTTCTGCCTAAGGTGGTGTCTGCTTTTCATTTGAATCAGGATATTGTTCTTCCTTCATTGTGTCCTAATCCTAGCAACGCTAAGGAAAGGGTTCTGCATTCCTTGGATGTGGTCAGGTGTCTGAAGTATTACCTGGTAGTCACTGCGGCCTTCAGGAAGACTGATGCTCTCTTTGTGGTCCCTTCTGGTCCTAGGAAGGGTTTGGCTCCTGCCAAGTCTACTATTAGCAAATGAATTCGTCAGGCTGTGATTCAGGCCTATTCTGCTAAGGGGAAAAGTCCTCCCTTCCGCCTTACTGCTCATTCTACTCGTGCTATTGGTGCCTCTTGGGCCTTCCAGCACCAGGCTTCTGTTGAACAAGTTTGCAAGGCCGCTACCTGGTCTTCTGTTCATACCTTTTCAAAGTTTTACAAGGTTGATGTTAGGGCCTCAGCTGATGCTGTTTTTGGCCGCAAGGTTTTGCAGGCGGCAGTGGTTTAAACTGTCTGCTTTCACCTGTTTTTGGGGATCCCACCCTACCTTATGGACACTGCTATTGGATGTCCCAAGTGTAAGTAATATATCTGGAGCAGGAGGTACTGTATACTAAGAATAATACAATTCTGTGAAGTACTCACCTGTAGAATTGATATTATTCGTATACAGTACGTCCTGCTCCACCCCACCCTGGTTTTTGCATTATTCTGGATCCCCTGTATGGTGATTGTTATCATTGTTATCCTTACCAGTTGTATTCTAAGTATGTCACACACCCCACTTCATTTACTAATTATTATTACACTTGGGGTAATCTCACCGCTAGGTGGCGTAGTTACAGAGATCTCCAAAAAAGCAGCAAGCCCCTCCCGGTCTATACATACCTGGTACCTCCCATCAATTCCCCAGTGTTGTTCTCTGCAAGATGGCGACAAGACAGAAGAAAGAAGTTCCCCTGTTAACCGGCAGCCTCCCAGCCTTGGCTGTAGGTCGGGCAAAGGTAGCTGGCACCCTAGGTGCCCAGGAGATTAGCTCCTCCGCTCGACTCCATATTGTGGGGCATAGCGGGATTCCCGGAGTGGTGATCCAGATGTGGGATGCCCCGATTCTCTAGCGGTTAGTTAGGGCTGTACTGCGTTTATCCCTGGTTGTCCGTGTGTGGCATGCCTTGTGGTTGTGTCCCCCCACCCCTCCCCCACCTCCCACACCATCATTGAATCTGAACCCTGCCTTGCGGCGTTCCCGGGAGTGCGTTTTCTTGGCCCCTGGTCCCTGTGGGTGACTGTTTCACTTAGGGGGGAGATGCTCCTTTGGCGCCGTTTTCTTCTTATCCCCCTCTGGGGGCTGGGAGGCGGGGTCGCGCGGCGCGCTGCGCCGCGGGACCGCTGTGTTGGAGACTGGTGGGGTTCGCGCCTTGCGGGCGCTTGTGACGCTGCTCTGTGTGTGTGTGTGTTTTGTGTGACGCGTCTTCTTCACTCCCGCCGGCTCGGCGGTATCGCCGGCGCTGCCCTCGCTGGGCCAGACGCTCGGCGCGGTTGGGGGCGGGACCGCAGTGATGCGCGGTCCGCTCGGTGGCAGGCGCGTCGGGGGGGGGGTGGGGCCTCAGCGGCTCCCGCGGTTTCTAATTAGGCACGCCCTTCTTCTTCTTCTTCCTCCTGAGCGGCGCTTGTGCGGGCCGCCATAGTACACGTGCGGTAGGTCCCCCTTCTTCCTTGTTCCTACGGGGGTGGTGTGTGTGTGTGTGTTTTATGTGGGGCAGGGGTGTTGATAGTCCCCCCGCTGTGATGTGCCCCCTTTAGTCTCTCCCCCCTCTTGTTCCCATTCTTGGAGGTGATGGCAGGCTCTGGAGCCTGGTGTTGGGTAAAAGGGGGGAGACTTGTCAGCATATAGTATTCTTTATTGTGCTTGTATATATTTCTATATATATATTTACTCACATATCTTCGGCTGTTAACATTTACATATGTGTAGCATGTGCCTGGAATGATTGTTGTTGTTTTTGTGCTTTTCAGATCCCGGGACCCCCTCCTGCTGGGCTCTCCCGGTCTTACATACCTGGCCAGTTTGGGGGGAAAAAATTGGGATATATATATATATACATTATCTGTTTAATCCCCATGGTCAGGGTAGTGAAAATTTTAGCTAGACATTATTAAAGGGGCATCCCGGGTTGCTTACTGCGTAAATCCCTAGGTTTGCGAATACCATAATTTCACCATATGGAGGCTGCCAAGGATACCGGATCTGATCCTTCGGGACAATCTAGGCTGTGTGGGGGTTGTGGGACTCCGCTCCCGGGGGATGATGTCATTGTATGCATTCCATGTGCGCAGCGGAGCATTGAGCGCCAGTCCAGCACCCCTGTGCCTGGTACGTTATCGTCCGCGCCATCACCCTCTCCTCCTCGCCTGTTCCGGACCCCGTGTGACGTGGTCACGGGTGGGGATTCGCAATCGGAGGTGTGCGCCCGGTTGGCCAACCTCGAGAAAATGTTTTCCACCATGTCCGCTCAGAAGGCTACGGCCAAGCGTAAACACCTATCTCCGCCTCCGCCGGACTCGGAGGAAGAGGTGATTGAGGACCTGGATTGGTCGGACCGTCCCCTCGAAGAGGGTGAGCTCGTGGAGGAATTGGATGATTCAGAGGGCCAGCAGGTGCTGGGCGCTGAGGGGGACCAGGTTGATGGTCCCGTTCCTGATACGCCTTCTATTTTGGCCCAAATGTTTGAGGTTTTGGATTTGGACCCTCCCGAGGTTGCTCCTCGGCCTAGGGGCCAGCTTTTTGGGGGCTCCAAGCAGAGTCTGGAGTTCCCCAGTCAACAGCATTTCTAGGACGTTGTCCTTCAGCAGTGGGAGCATCCTACATGGCTCGTCGGGGTACCGCCTAGCTGGGATAAGAAATATCCCTTTCCGGCGGACTTGCTGAAACGTTGGTCTGTCCCTTCCGAGGTGAATGCTCCGGTTTTGGGGCTGTCTAATACGGCAGCTGTTCATTTTCCTGACACTACTTATCTTAAGGATGGCGAGGATCGCTGGATTGATCAGCTGGCCCGCCATGGTTACGTCTGTGCGGGTTCGGTTTTGAGGCCGGTTTGTGCTTCGGCTCTTTTGGCCTTGGCGGTTAGGTCTATGGTCAGGGATTTATGTGTGGATCTTGATCCCTCGGGTGATGAGTTTCTTGCGCTTAAGCGTTGTGACACCTTCTTGTCATTTATCCTGGCCGCTCAGGATGATGCCATGTTGATGGGTGGCAGGGCTTCTGCCCTGTTGGTGGCTATTCGCCGATCTGTGTGGTTGAGACAGTGGATGGCTGACTTTAATTCTAAAAGATCTCTCACGGCTCTTCCCTTTCTGGGTTTGAGGCTTTTTGGTGAAAAGCTGGATTCTGTTGCCAAGGGAGGTAGGCTGCCTCAGCGCAAGAGGTTTCGCCGTTCCTTTCGGGGGGCGGCCCCCTTCAATCCTTTCGGGGAGCCAGAGCCGGCAGGAGCGCGGGCTTCTCGGCTTCCAGGGGTGCGGGTTGGAATAGGGGTAAAGGCTGTGGCCGCCCCGTTCACGCCTGGGGCGCCAAGCCCAAGTCAGCTGCCAAGCCCGCTCAGCAATGAAGGGGCGCGCTCACCCGTGCGGGTGGGGGGACGGTTGCGGCTCTTCTCCCGGGTATGGGACCAGGAGGTCTCGGACAGGTGGATTCGGGAGGTGGTGTCGGCCGGTTACAAGCTGGAGTTCGAGTCCCGCCCTCCTCCAAGGTTTTTCAGGTCTCGGGTTCCTTCAGACCCGGTGGCTGCGCAGGGGCTCCTGGCGGCGGTTCAGAATCTCGTGGAATTGGCGGTCATTTGCCCGGTCCCTCCTTCAGAGGTGGGGCGGGGATATTACTCCAATCTGTTCACTGTACCCAAGAAGGACGGGTCGTTCCGTCCGATCCTGGATTTGACGTTTCTCAACCGGTTTATTCGTCCCCGGAAGTTTCGCATGGAGACCTTGCGGTCTGCGATCGGCTCGCTTCGGCAGGGGGACTTTATGACGTCCATAGACATCAAGGACGCGTACCTTCACATTCCGATCTTTCCGGCTCATCAGCGGTTTCTTCGCTTTGTGGTGGAGGATCGGCACTTTCAGTTTGTAGCTCTTCCATTCGGTCTCACCTCGGCTCCGAGAGTGTTCACCAAGGTGTTGGCAGGGGTGATGGCCCTGCTCAGAGCTCAGGGGATTCGCATTGTTCCTTACCTGGACGATCTTCTCATCATTGCTCCTTCCTTCAGTCAGGCGGAAGGGGACACCAGCACGGTGGTGTCTATGTTAGAGAGGTTCGGCTGGGTGATCAATTACCCCAAGTCCTCTCTGGTTCCGGCCAGGGTGGTGACCTTTCTGGGGATGTCCTTGGACTCTTGCCCGCACAGAGTGTTTCTCCCTCAGGCCAAGGTTCTTTTGATTCAGGAATTGGCTCAGCTGCTTCTTTCCAATCCTCACCCGTCCATTCGGCTAGGGATGTGACTGGTGGGGCTGATGGTGGCCTCTTTCGAGGCGGTTCCCTTCGCGCAGTTTCACACGAGGACGCTGCAGCTTCATCTTTTGGCGTCTTGGGACAAGCGCCCGCGGTCGTTGGATCAGTCCTTCCGGATGTCCCCTCGAGTTCGGCAGTCTCTTCGGTGGTGGTTGGTCTCGGACAATCTTTAGGGCAGGTCGTTTCTGACTCCGCTTTGGGAAACTGTCACCACGGATGCCAGCTTGTCAGGATGGGGAGGTTTCTGGAAGGATCTTCAGTTTCAGGGGCAGTGGGACCCTCAGGAGGCCCACTTGCCCATCAATGTTCTGGAGTTGCGAGCCATCAGATTGGTTCGGTCTCACTTGACGCATCATTTACAGGGTCTGCCGGTTCAGGTTCGATCGGACAATTAGACGGCGGTTGCTTACATCAATCACCAAGGAGGGACTCGCAGTCTGGGTGCCCGCAGAGAAGTGTCTGTGATTCTGATTTGGGCGGAGACGTATGTCCCTTGCATTTCGGCAGTGTACATTCCAGGAGTGGAGAACACGGAGGCGGATTTTCTGAGCCGGTGCTCGTCCCGCCGGGGGGAATGGTCTCTCCATCCCCATGTGTTTTGGTCCATGTGTCTTCGGTGGGGGACGCCGGAGGTGGATCTGTTTGCCTCTCGTCACAATCACAAGCTTCCGACATTTGTGTCGCTGTCTCGGGACCCTCTGGCTCTGGCGGCGGATGCCATGGCCTTGAGCTGGAAGGATCTGGGGTTCCTATATCTGTTCCCTCCGATTCCCATGTTAGGCAGGGCGCTGCGAAAGCTAGTTCAGGAAGGAGTTCCCGCCATTTTCGTGGCTCCAAGGTGGCCAAGGCGGGTGTGGTTTGCAGACATCGTTCGTCTGGCAATGGATCAGTTCGATCTGCCTCTTCAGCCGGATCTGCTCACTCAGGGTCAACTGTGTTACCCCAGTTTACCAACGCTGGCTTTGACGGCTTGGCTGCTGAAACCTCCATCTTGAGGGAGGAGGGTCTTTCGGATTTGGTCATTCAGACTTTCGTTAGTGCTAGGAAGAGGTCTTCCTCTTCCATCTATTATAGGGTCTGGTGATCTTATATTGATTGGTATGAGGCTAGATCTTTGCCCTGCCGGGTCTTTTCTATTTCTCGGATTTTGGATTTTCTTCAGTCAGGGCTGGATTCTGGTCTTCAGATGAGTACCTTGAAGGGGCAGGTGTCTGCCTTGTCTATTTTTTTCCAGAGGTCTTTTGCTAGCCATTCTTGGTCAAGACTTTCTTCCAGGGGGTTTCGCATCTGCGGCCTCCTAGGAAGCCTTTGCTCCCAGTTTGGGATTTGAATTTGGTGCTCTCTGCGTTACAGGCTCCTCCCTTTGAGCCTTTGCAGGATATTGCTCTGTCCACTCTTACTCAGAAGGTTGTCTTTTTGGTGGCCATCACTTCGGTTCGGCGTGTTTCGGAGTTGGCAGCCTTGTCGATTCAGGCTCCTTATTTTGAGAAGCATCAGGACAAAGTGGTCTTTCGTTTCAAGTCAGATTTTCTCCCTAAGGTGGTATCTGCTTTTCATCTTAATCAGGACATTGTTCTTCCTTCTTTGTGTCCTAAGCCTAGGAATGACAAGGAGAGTGCGTTGCACTGCTTGGACGTTGTGCGTTGTGTTAGGTACTATTTGCGTGCTACGTCTTCCTTTCGTAAGACTGATGCCCTTTTCGTAGTGCCCTGTGGGCCCAGGAAGGGTTTGGCTCCGGCTAAGTCTTCCATTAGCAAATGGATTCGTCAGGCGGTTGTTGGGGCCTATTCTGCCAAGGGAAGGATCCCCCTTTTCGCGTTACCGCTCATTCTACTTGTGCGGTTGGTGCGTCCTGGGCCTTTCAGCACCAGGCTTCGGTTGAACAAGTTTGTAAGGCCGCTACCTGGTCTTCGGTTCACACTTTTTCCAAGTTTTATAAGGTTGATGTGCGGGCCTCAGCGGATGCTGTGTTTGGCCGTAAGGTTCTGCAGGCTGCAGTGGTTTGAGTTTTATCTGTGTTATTGCCTGGTTTGGATACCCGCCCTTTTTGGACACTGCTGTTGGATGTCCCAAGTGTAATAATAATTAGTAAATGAAGTGGGGTGTGTGACATACTTAGAATAATACCATTTTGTGATTACTCACCTGTAAAATGGGTATTATAAGTATGTCACACACCCCACTTCACCCGCCCTCTTTTGGTATCCTGGTTCCTTATATGGTGAAGTTTTGTTATTTACAGTTGAGGGTTACATTTGTTTATTCCTGGTACCTTGTCTTACTGCTGTTTTAACACTGGGGAATTGATGGGAGGTACCAGGTATGTATAGACCGGGAGGGGCTTGCTGCTTTTTTGGAGATCTCTGCAACAACGCCACCTAGCGGTGAGATTACCCCAAGTGTAATAATAATTAGTAAATGAAGTGGGGTGTGTGACACATTTTACAGGTGAGTAATCACAAAATGGTATTTTTGGGTGGTTAAATTCTCCCGGCTTCTTGTTCACTGCTTTTCAATGCTGGGGATTTGTGGGAGGTCCCTGGGTATTTGAGGGGCATGGAGGAGCCTGTTTTGCATGTCTTGCGGAGGATAACCCAAGTCTAAGTACTATATCTGGAGCAGGACGTACTGTATACAAATAATATCAATTCTACAGGTGAATACTTCACAGAATTGTATTTTGTAGAATTCTGGAGTTTCTACAACACGGTCTAGACTTGGTCCTCCAGCTAAGCACTCTCAAGGGTCAGGTCTCAGCAGTATCCATTTTTTTTTCCAGAGGTCCATTGCCAATCATTGATCAAGACATTTTTCCAGGGAGTCACCCATGTCCGCCCACCGCTTAAATCAGTCTTACCTGTGGGGGACTTGAATCTAGTGCTATCTGCTCTCCAGGGTCCTCCCTTCGAGCCATTGAATGAGGCTACATTGTCTATGCTGACTCTCAAGGTGGTTTTTCTGGTGACGATCTCCTCGGTGCGTCGCGTATCAGAGCTGGCTGCGCCTTGTATGAAACCACCCTACTTTGAGTTGCACAGAGATAAGGTGGTTTTTCGTTTTAAACCTGATTTTTTGCCTAAGGTCGTTTCTCCCTTTCACCTTAATGAAGAGGTTGTTTTACCTTCCTTGTGTCCAGCATCGGCTAACTCCAAAGAGCGGACCCTCCATGCTTTGGATGTGGTCAGAGCCATAAGGTATTACCTTGCTGCGACTGAATTCTTCAGGAAATCAGATTTGCTTTTTGTCTTAACAGAGGGTTCTAGGAAGGGATTGCCACCAGCCAAGTCCACTTTCAGTAAGTGGATTAGACAGGCGGTGGTAGAAGCCTATTATGCCAGGGGGAAGGAACCCCCTTTTCGGATTACAGCTCATTCTACTAGGGCTATTGGTGCCTCTTGGGCTTTTCAGCATCAGGCATCAGTGGAACAAGTTTGTAAGGCCGCCACGTGGTCTTCAGTTCACACTTTTACAAAGTTTTACAAGGTGGATGTCAGAGTCTCAGCTGACACTGTTTTTGGCCGAAAGGTGCTTCAGGCGGTAGTGAAATGAACTACATGCTATGCTGTTCTGGAATGGATGGAGGAGAAAAATAAAATTCTGTAAAACTCACCTGTAGAATTGTTTTTGTATCCATCCATTACAGGCCGTCCACCCCGCCCTTGTGTTCATTATGTCCTGCATGCCTGTTTTGGTGATTGAACCATTTTTTGTTCATAGGACACTAGTTATACAAGTTTTTTTTTCATTTTGATTCGAAAGAGTACAAGTGGAGGCAATGTGAGGTAACATGGTCTCCTATTTTTTGTTTGGACCTCCCGGCCTGCCTCTTTTGTTGAGTACTGCTTTTAAACCACTGGGGACTGGATAGACGGGCAGCTGCCTTTATAGGGGGCTGGGAGGAGCTACATCTTTTGATCTTGCAGTCAGCGCCCCCTAGGGGCGAACACCCATCTGTAAGTACATCTGGATGGCCTGGAATGAATGAATACAAAAACAATTCTACAGGTGAGTTTCACAGAATTGTATATTCTAAGTATACAGCACGTCCTGCTCCAAAGATAATTCCTTACATTTGGGTATTACCTCCACAAGATGGCGCTGGACTGCAGAGACAGCAAAAAAGTGGCTCCTCCCGGCCCCTTATATACCAGGGACCTCCCACAAATTCCCCAGATCTTCTCTGCAGTCTGGCTGTGATGACAAGAAGATGGCTCTCTCTACTCGCAGGTGAGCGTGTCTTATTAGCCTGCGGCCCTGTCGGGCTATTCCCACCCTTTCCATTTTTAATTTGCCTCCCAGCCTTGGCTGCGCTGGTTCGGGTGATGCTAGACAGCTCCACTGTCGGGTGCTTAGGAGCGCTGCTCCACCGCAATCCCCCACCAAAGGGTAGGCGGTATAGGCACATGGTGAGCCTTTATGGGATGCCCCTCCCGCACTATTGCCCCTCGCCCCTCTCCATCGAGGGCGATCTTGCAGAGATGACATGGAAAAAGGAGCCCCTCCTGGTCCATAAGTACCGGGTTCCTCCCACTATTCCCCAGTCTTTTCGTCTCTGCAGTCGGCGAAGCATTCAGAAGATTTTTTTCTATTTCTGTCTGAATCTTTTTAACCTGTTGGGTTATATTGTATGCCTCCCAGCCCTGGCTGTATGTTTCAGGTAAAGGTAGATACACCTTCTGGTGTATACAGGAGTTTTTACTCCTCCGTGAGATCCAAATTTTGGGTAGGCGGCTTCCGAGTTGGTGTTATTCTTAGTATACAGTACGTCCTGCTGCAAATAGATTACTTACACTTGGGTTATCCTCCGCCAGATGGCGCTGCACTGCAGAGACATGTAAAACAGGCTCCTCCCGGCCCCTCAAATACCCAGGGACCTCCCACAAATCCCCAGATTTCTCTGCAGTGCTAACTGCGAAGATATGAAGTATCACTCTCTCGCAGGTGAGCGGGGCTATTAAAGCCTGCGGCCCTGTTGGACTATTCCCACCCGTCCCTTGTGATGATGTGCCTCCCAGCCTGGGCTGCGCTGGTCGGGTGAAGGTAGGCAGCACCATGCGTGCTTAGGGAGCCATGCTCCACCGCAGTCCCTCACCACAGGGTAGGTGGTATAGGCTGATGGTGAGCCTTTATGGGATGCCCCTCCCGCATTATTGCCCCGTGTAGCGGGGGCCCTGTACAAAGGGCCGCCATCCTCCCTCGTTCCCCCCGTAGGTCGGGGGGAAAGAAAGGGGGGGGGGGTGTGTGTGTGTGTCTGGTGCCAGTGTATTGTGATTACATGCATAAGGCCTTTGTATTGTCCTTGGACTTGTATATGGGGTGTCAGCCGCCGCGATGATTTGTATTTTTACTTGTGTAACTGCCGCCACCGTGCACACTTTTTCCTTCCTTGGATGTTCTGCGCCGGGCGGCGGCGTCATCATGGGCAAGTCATCTATTCTAAGTGTGCCATACACTTCGATCTTCAAGACATCATTGGTTGCTGTCTTAGAGCTTCGCGCTCTTCGAGGGGGGGGGGGGCGGGGACCTGGCTTGGCGCGCTCCGCGTCACGGCCCGCTCTGGCCCGCCCTTCGAGGTTCGTTTGGCGCCATTCTGATGTAGGCGCGCGAGTGGGTAACGGTCCCCCCTTCCGTGGTCTGTAAGTGCCCTCGCGGGCGATTTTTATGCTTCTTGCTTACTGTGCATGGTTCTGACACCCCTTATTCTCATTATGTCTTTCAGACGGGTGAATCCAGTGGCTTCTCCCGGCCCTGTGTAATTGCCAGTTGGTCCCAGTATAATTACTCCCACTTCCCTAGCGGGTCATTGGGGCATCCAGGGTTGCTTCATAGCGTCAATCCCTACTGGCATACTGTGCCTAATAATCACCATATGGAGGCTTCCCAGGATTATGGGACCGGGGTTCCTTCGGGACAAGCCCGGCTGTGTGTAGCGTGTGGACAACCTCATGCTGATGCTGACATGGCATGGGTCTGTGTACCCTGTGCCGAGCAAGCCCTGGTTTTGCGGTCTGTCATGCTAGCGGCTGCACCTCGCTTCACTTCACATTCTCCCTCAAGCTTAAATCTCATTCCTGCTGAGTCGCATACAAGTGGGGATTCTCAGCCCGTTGTGTCTGCTAGACTACCTACTGCTGAAATGATTATTGCGAGGTCCTTAGCGTGTAAGGGCCCTGGTAAGAAGCGGCCCTTGACGCCTAATGTTACTGTATTCTAAGCATACAGCACGTCCTGCTCCAGAACATATTCATAACGTATGGGTATACCTCCGCCTTCAGCGCCGTGCACTGCAGATCATGAAGAAAACAAGCTCCTCACGGCCCTACATATACCGGAGGACCTCCCACAATCCCCAGATTTCTCTGCAATGCTGAAACTGCGAAGACATGAAGTATCACGCTCTCGCAGGCGAGCGGGGCTTGACAGCCCGAGGCCCTGCGGGACTATTTCCACCCGTCCTCATTGTGAATTAATGCCTCCCAGCCTGGGCTGCGCGGGTCGGGTGAAGGTAGGCAGCACCTGGTGTGCTTATGGAGCTAGACTCCACCGCAATTTCCCAACCATAGGGTAGGCGGTTTAGGCTGATGGTGAGCCTCCAAGGGATGCCCGTACCCCGCGTAGTGCTGAACCCTATTACCGGGTCGCCATTCTCCCTCTTTTCCCCGTCCGAAAGGGGGGGGGGGGGGGAGGGTATGCGTGTGGCGGTCCCAGTGTACCGGTGTGTCATGCTCGTGGCTTCTATTCTGCCCTTATTAGCTCAGAGATGTCAGGGCCGCGCTGCTTGCTCCTTTTTCGTCTGCCCCTGTGTGTTTTTTACTTGATTGCCACTTAATATTGTTGCCGCGGTGCCCGCGCTTACTGTCGGTGTCCGCTCTATGGTACGTTAGGCCTGCTGGTTTTACCATTGCCTTATTTTTTACTTCAGAGCTTCGCGCTCTTTAGAATGGGCGGGGCCTTTGTCAGGCGCGCTCCGCGTCACGGCGGAGTATTTAGCCTGCTCTTCGAGCTTCGCCGGGCGCCATTTTGGTTAGCTTCCCGCGCACGCGTCTTGGCGGTTTCCTCCTCCACTTGAGCTGTAAGTGCCCTTGCTGATGCTGACATGGCATGGGTCTGTGTACCCTGTGCCGAGCAAGCCCTGGTTTTGCGGTCTGTCATGCTAGCGGCTGCACCTCGCTTCACTTCACATTCTCCCTCAAGCTTAAATCTCATTCCTGCTGAGTCGCATACAAGTGGGGATTCTCAGCCCGTTGTGTCTGCTAGACTACCTACTGCTGAAATGATTATTGCGAGGTCCTTAGCGTGTAAGGGCCCTGGTAAGAAGCGGCCCTTGACGCCTAATGTTACTGTATTCTAAGCATACAGCACGTCCTGCTCCAGAACATATTCATAACGTATGGGTATACCTCCGCCTTCAGCGCCGTGCACTGCAGATCATGAAGAAAACAAGCTCCTCACGGCCCTACATATACCGGAGGACCTCCCACAATCCCCAGATTTCTCTGCAATGCTGAAACTGCGAAGACATGAAGTATCACGCTCTCGCAGGCGAGCGGGGCTTGACAGCCCGAGGCCCTGCGGGACTATTTCCACCCGTCCTCATTGTGAATTAATGCCTCCCAGCCTGGGCTGCGCGGGTCGGGTGAAGGTAGGCAGCACCTGGTGTGCTTATGGAGCTAGACTCCACCGCAATTTCCCAACCATAGGGTAGGCGGTTTAGGCTGATGGTGAGCCTCCAAGGGATGCCCGTACCCCGCGTAGTGCTGAACCCTATTACCGGGTCGCCATTCTCCCTCTTTTCCCCGTCCGAAAGGGGGGGGGGGGGGGGGGGAGGGTATGCGTGTGGCGGTCCCAGTGTACCGGTGTGTCATGCTCGTGGCTTCTATTCTGCCCTTATTAGCTCAGAGATGTCAGGGCCGCGCTGCTTGCTCCTTTTTCGTCTGCCCCTGTGTGTTTTTTACTTGATTGCCACTTAATATTGTTGCCGCGGTGCCCGCGCTTACTGTCGGTGTCCGCTCTATGGTACGTTAGGCCTGCTGGTTTTACCATTGCCTTATTTTTTACTTCAGAGCTTCGCGCTCTTTAGAATGGGCGGGGCCTTTGTCAGGCGCGCTCCGCGTCACGGCGGAGTATTTAGCCTGCTCTTCGAGCTTCGCCGGGCGCCATTTTGGTTAGCTTCCCGCGCACGCGTCTTGGCGGTTTCCTCCTCCACTTGAGCTGTAAGTGCCCTTGCTGATGCTGACATGGCATGGGTCTGTGTACCCTGTGCCGAGCAAGCCCTGGTTTTGCGGTCTGTCATGCTAGCGGCTGCACCTCGCTTCACTTCACATTCTCCCTCAAGCTTAAATCTCATTCCTGCTGAGTCGCATACAAGTGGGGATTCTCAGCCCGTTGTGTCTGCTAGACTACCTACTGCTGAAATGATTATTGCGAGGTCCTTAGCGTGTAAGGGCCCTGGTAAGAAGCGGCCCTTGACGCCTAATGTTACTGTATTCTAAGCATACAGCACGTCCTGCTCCAGAACATATTCATAACGTATGGGTATACCTCCGCCTTCAGCGCCGTGCACTGCAGATCATGAAGAAAACAAGCTCCTCACGGCCCTACATATACCGGAGGACCTCCCACAATCCCCAGATTTCTCTGCAATGCTGAAACTGCGAAGACATGAAGTATCACGCTCTCGCAGGCGAGCGGGGCTTGACAGCCCGAGGCCCTGCGGGACTATTTCCACCCGTCCTCATTGTGAATTAATGCCTCCCAGCCTGGGCTGCGCGGGTCGGGTGAAGGTAGGCAGCACCTGGTGTGCTTATGGAGCTAGACTCCACCGCAATTTCCCAACCATAGGGTAGGCGGTTTAGGCTGATGGTGAGCCTCCAAGGGATGCCCGTACCCCGCGTAGTGCTGAACCCTATTACCGGGTCGCCATTCTCCCTCTTTTCCCCGTCCGAAAGGGGGGGGGGGGGGGGGGAGGGTATGCGTGTGGCGGTCCCAGTGTACCGGTGTGTCATGCTCGTGGCTTCTATTCTGCCCTTATTAGCTCAGAGATGTCAGGGCCGCGCTGCTTGCTCCTTTTTCGTCTGCCCCTGTGTGTTTTTTACTTGATTGCCACTTAATATTGTTGCCGCGGTGCCCGCGCTTACTGTCGGTGTCCGCTCTATGGTACGTTAGGCCTGCTGGTTTTACCATTGCCTTATTTTTTACTTCAGAGCTTCGCGCTCTTTAGAATGGGCGGGGCCTTTGTCAGGCGCGCTCCGCGTCACGGCGGAGTATTTAGCCTGCTCTTCGAGCTTCGCCGGGCGCCATTTTGGTTAGCTTCCCGCGCACGCGTCTTGGCGGTTTCCTCCTCCACTTGAGCTGTAAGTGCCCTTGCGGGCGAATCCCTCTCATTATTGTCTGCCCACCTGCGCATGTTCCTGACATCTCTTTCCCATTGTGTCTTTCAGATGCTGAGTTTCCGGCTGCCTCTCCCGGCCTCATTTACATATATACCTATATACCTATTCATATATTTACTTTATACGTATACATTGCTATACTCATACGTATAAGGAGCGGGCCTTCCCAAATTCTCCCACATTGAACAGCGGGTAGTTGGGGCATCCAGGGTTGCTTACGGCATAAATCCTTATCGACATCCTATATTTAAACAATCACCATATGGAGGCATCTCAGGATTGTGTTACCGGGGTCCCCTTGGGACAGGACTGGCTGTGTATATCGTGCGGTCTCCTCCATGCCGAGGCGGACGGGGCACGTGTCTGCGCGTCATGTTCTGAACAGACGCTGGAACTGCGAGCGACGCTTGCGGTTGTTCCTCGCTCCTTCCCACCCCTTCCCCCTTCCCTAAACCTTACTCCTGTCGAGTCTTGTACAAGTGGGGAGTTACAAATAGATCCCTCTCCTAGGCGGCCCCACGCTGGCCCAGATTGTGGAAGGTTTGTCTGGCCGGATCGGCCCAGTTAGACAACGGCCTTCTTCTCCCGCGGCTTCGGCCTGTGCTATGGGCTCTGAGGAGTCCTTGTCTACACGTGCTAGTACCACGTCGGAAGAAGGGGACCTGTTCTCTGACCTAGGCTCACCTGACGAGAGACCGAGGGGTCAGGATGATGCTGGTACGGATGTCTGGGACCAGCTTGACATTGACGGGATGTTACTCAGGATTTTTAAGGTATTGTCCGTTTCGCCTCCCGGTGCGGTCTCCAGGCCGAGAGGGGGGCGCTTTCATACCGCGCCTGCGCTCTTGGAATTTCTCGAGCAGGCTCACTTCCGTGCTCTTGTTCTTAAAGGGTGGGAATGTCCCGCTGCTCTTCAAAAGACTCCGGAGGACTGGGTTTGGAAATACCCTTTCCCCCCCCCCCCCCCCGAGATGGTAGATATTTGGTCCTCGTCCCCAGTAGTGGACGCTCCGATTATTGGGGTCCCCAACCCCCCATTCCTTACATCTCTGGCTTACAGCTCACTGCGGGACGCCGAGGATCGGCGTATCGATAGGCTTGCTTCCCACGCCTTTACCTGTGCTGGCACGGCGCTGCGCCCTGTCTGTGCCGCGGCTATCACGGCAGTGGCCGCCAAGACTCTTATAAGAAAGTCCCTGGAGCATCAGCCTGAAGATTTACCCTGGGAGGTGTTTTATGCACTCTCTCGTTGTGATATTTTTGTTAGATTTATCCTTTTGGCCTTGGATGATACCATCAAAATGTGTGCTAGGACTTCTGCCCAAGTGGCCATACGTCGCCTACTCTGGCTTCGTCAGTGGGGGGCAGACGATGACGCTAAAATGCCCTTTAGAGGGCATCACCTGTTTGGGGCTCGTCTGGACTTATTTGAGAAACAGGACAGTCCACCCAGTCAGAGGCGGCTGTTGCGCCCACCGCGGAGCAGGGAGACCCCTCCCCCTCCATATCATTCCGTTGAGCAGGAACCGGGGTTACCCCCTGCTGGGTCTGGTTTGGGTTCCTGTCCCAGGAGTGACGTTCAAGGCCCGGGGCCCTCCGGTCGGGCTAAGTCCTTTTCCTTCCCTGAATTCCCTCATGCATGATGGGACGCCCTCACCCACCTGGGTGAGGGGATGGCCACTGCACCTTATTCCTATCAGGAGGCATCCTGCCTCGCTCTGGTGGCTTTAGGTAGTTCCCCCAGAGATGGAATGGTGTTTGCTGGGTGGTCCTTCCCTGAGTCGGTTAGGAGGACTATGGTTCCATGCCCTTCTTCGGGCATGGGTGCAGGCTTAACTGGGCCTGTCAGGTATGGCTTCCCTGCAGAACGCCATTATCACATAGAAACTGGGGCCCCTTAGCGGGTCTGCCCCTCTCTCCCTTCAAGGTTGAGGGAGTCTATCTGCCTAACCCCTAGGGGGATGTGGCATCTGTACCATAAGCTTTCGGCCTGGCGCCCTTGACAGGGCTGTCTGTGCCCCATGCCCCAGGGGTCCTCTGGCCGCTGGTGGCGTGTTCGGATTTCTTTCTAGGCACTAAGGGGCCTTCTGGATATTGAGCCCTCTACTGCTGGGTATTGGTGATCACTGACACCGTTGAAGCTTAAACTAAGCCCCCTGTTGCGCCCTTGTACGCACTGGGCTCAGGAAGGGTGTGATGACTCACACGACACCAAGGGGCATTTTAAAGGGGACCTATCAGGCCCTCCTGTTCCCTCACGAAGCGGTTGTGGGATGGAACTTGACAAAACCGGAGCTCTACTCTGCTCCACCCTCTAGTTCCTGGTTGCACCAGGTGTAGGCTTCACCCAGTGCCTTTTTTTTTTCCTTGGCTATAAGGAGTTTACCGGTATGAGGCCTCTGGTCCTCCGTCCTGTATAGTGATTCCTCCAGACAGCATTGCTTCTTGTGCACTGATTGGCGGCTCGTCCTTGACACCACTTGTCGCGGGGATCTTTGGGCTCTGAGGTGCTTTAGCCATTAGCCCTGGATGAGGGGTTTGCACCCTGGGTCTGGGTCTGCTTACCTTACTCCTTGTGGAGGCGGTTATTCTTCTACTGGTTACTCGATAGTACCGTGGGGGAGCATTCCATTTCCCTGTTGGTTACCATGGTACCTAATCTGGCAGGATGACGAAGGGGGCTTATTCTTCTGAATCCCCCGGGGGTTCCTAGGAAGGGACCTTGAAGGTTCTGGTTTCCTAGGTGAATTTTGGTCATAAGGAGCACGTTGTGGGTCCTAGTTGGGGACTACTCCTTCTTGTACCTGTCCATTGGGGGACTTTTTGCCATAATAGGACAGTGGTTGCTCCTTGTTCCTGCGGAATTCTTGGGCCTGGATCTATTCCAGGGGAGCCCTGATTCCTTAGGGGGCTTGATATTCCTTGTCCTTCCTGAAGTATCCCTCCCGTGGGAGGTTCTCTGTTGTGCCTCTGGGCTCTCACTGGCAGGGTTCTGTGGGATCCCGTCTCTATTACAGGGGTCTTCCCCTGTTATTGGCCAGATTGGTCTGCCCTGGTTCGGGCTAGTGGTTCTGGCTGGATAGTTTACTTGAAGACATTATACCCTTGCCCTACCGGGTGCGGGGAGAGCTTGCGCTAGTCCCTGATGGCAAGCAGCACCTTATGCTAGGGGCCTGGGAGGCCCAGTGGGGTGTGGGTTCTCAGGGAGTGCTGCTGAGTACAGCTGGACGGTAAGTTCCCTTATGAGGACTATTTTTAACATAGTATGGTGCCTTTACTTTAGACCTACTTTAGCGTTGGCAGGATCTGGGGCTTACCCTGCTGGAGATAACAGATCTCGGGGTGTCTTGTTCCTTGGAGGCTCTGGACTTGTCTTCCTCTTTATTTTCTTCCTTCTGCCACGCTGGTTTAGCTTATGTTGTCCCTATGCTATTCGCTGGGTCTAAGCTCCTTCCCTGGCGGGACGATATCTGCTCCTGGGGTTAGGGTCCTACAAGCAGTGTTTGGTATGGGCTCACTACTTGACTCGGTCTATGGTTGGGGCCTGATCTGTTCTTCTATTACGAGACCTGATACAATCTTTTGTTTGCATTCCTCAGGGTCTGCTCAGGTGCATTCCTGGGGGATCCCTAGTTCCCCCTTTGGGGGAGGACTTATTCTGAAGCCCTACCAAGGGTTCCCACAGGTCTTAGTCAGGTTCCTGTCTGACCTGCTCCCTCCATCAGGTTGCTCTTCTGGGGAGATTACTCCAGTCAGTGGTGTGCCATAAGGAACGGCACTATTGGTGGTCCTAGTCATTATATATATATTTCTTATATATATACATGCCTTGGTATAGATCTATACCATGAGGTGAGGGTACCAGCCTCACACTAAGTTGGATTCAGGCTTTATTTCGTCCTTTCTGCCTTGGACGGATCCTCTGGTCTCGGGACTATGGTCTAAATTACTATTAGATGAAAGGGATCTGTGCCCCTCTACTGGGGTTAGAGATCTGCCGGAACTGTCTTGTCCCTGGTGGGATCTTATCTTGGGGTCTACCGGTGCCCCCTTCTTGAAGTACCGGATTGATTGCTTCCATGGACTAAGGGCCCTCCGGCCTGGTCCTATTCGGTTGGTCGTCCTTCCGGACCTGTAGGACTCTTTCGGTTCTGCTGAATATTGTTGTTAGCACTTCTGCTTGTTCCGTCTGCGACCTGGACATGTATTCCCCGTTGGGAAAAGTTTTGAGTTACCATGGCTACCCCCTCTTGTAGCGGCATGGTTAGGCAGTTGTTTTGGCCTATCCTTTTAGGGGAAGATTCTTCCTCCCTATTGTTTTTCGTTATTTTACTATTAGTGCTTGGATTGCCCTGTTCTGGTGATCAAGCTAGTCCGCTGCTTGCGCTCAGTTCTCCCTTTACAAGGTTCAAAGGTTGAGGTTAGAGCATTGCTCTCGTTGTTGATAGCATGGTTAAGGGTGACAGCGCTTTACTGTTGGCTGTGCCTTTTCACGGGGATCCCACCCTATTGTGGACACTGCTATTGGATATCCCATACGTTATGAATATGTTCTGGAGCAGGACGTGCTGTATGCTTAGAATCATACAATTCTGTGAGAATCTCACCTGTAGAATTGGTATTATATGCATACAGCACATCCTGCTCCACCCCACCCTGGCATCACTTTGTTCTGGATCCCCTGTATGGTGATTGTACTCACTTGGTGTTATTGCCAGACATTCTGGGTGGTTTGTTTCTCCTGGCTTCTCTTCTCACTGCTTTTCAATGCTGGGGATTGTGGGAGGTCCTCCGGTATATGTAGGGCCGGGAGGAGCTTGTTTTCTTCATGATCTGCAGTGCACGGCGCTGAAGGCGGAGGTATACCCATACGTTATGAATATGTTCTGGAGCAGGACGTGCTGTATGAATATAATACCAATTCTACAGGTGAGATTCTTACAGAATTGTATTTTTCCCTATGGGATCTGAGGAGTTTATGAATCTGTGTGGCTATACCCCTTCTGATGAAGGAGAGCTCTTTTCTGAATCGGGCTCATCTGATGAGAGTCCAACGGGTCATGAAGTCTCTGGCCCTGACCCCTGGGTCCAGGATGACACTGACAGATTGTTGTTCCAGATCTTTGTGGTTCTGTCTCGCTTTTCCCCTGGTGAGGCCCCCAGGCAAAGAGGGGAGCGTTTCCATACGGCAACATCACGGTTGGAATTCCTGGAGCAGGCACATTTCCATACCCTTGTGCTCAAGGAATGGGAGTGCCCCAGTAAACTGCCCGGGGTCCCAGGGGATTGGGATGGGAAGTATCCTTTTCCCCCTGAGGTGGTTAAATGTTGGTCATCTCCCAAAACTCGCCCCCCCCCCCCCCCCCCCCCCCGACGAGGTGGATGCCCCGATCATAGGGCTACCTAACCCCCCTTTTTATTACAGTCCCTGCTTATACTATCCTTCGGGATGCTGAGGACCGGCGCATTGACAGGCTGGCCTCCCACGCCTTTGCATGTGCAGGGACGGCACTGCGCCCGGTCTGTGCCTCTGCCATTACTGCCGTGGCCGCTAGAACCCTCATCAGAAAAATGCTTGATCGTCCCCCTGATGATCTCCCTTGGGATGTGTTTAATGCACTCTCCAGTTGTGAGGTGTTTGTGAAATTTATCCTATTAGCATTGGATGACACCATTAGAATGTGTGCAAGAACTTCTGCCCTTGTGGTGGCCATACGTCGCTTGGTCTGGTTGCGACAGTGGGGTGCTGACGATGCTGCAAAGAGGGCTCTTACCGGGATGCCTTTTAAAGGGCGACGCCTGTTTGGGGCCCGTCTAGACTTGTTTGGTAAGAAGGGTAAGTTACTCCAACGCAGGCGGCTGTCTCAGCCCCTTCGGGGCCAGGGCACCCCTTCTACCCCCTACCATGATGTTAAACAGGAACCAGGGATGTCCTTCGTGGGGGCTCGCGCAGATTCTTGTCCCAGGAGCAGCAGACAACGTCCTGGCTCCTCTGGGGGGGCTATGCCCAAATCTTCCCCCGATCCTCGGCACCTTGCTCATGTCAGGAGGCATCACGCCTCAGACTGGTGGCTTCAGGAGGTAGTGTCCTCCGGCTACTAGATAGAGTTTGCTGTGCAGCCTCCCCCAAGATTATCAGGTCCCGGGTACTCCTGGTCCCTGCCTCTGTTCAGGTGCTGGTGCAGGCCATGCAAGGCCTGCGGGGTCTAGGGGTCTCTTGCAGATTGCCCTTAACAGGCAGAGGCAGGTGCTGCTACACCGGCCTTTCCACAGTTCCCCCAAAAGGATGGGTCAGAATCTGGATTCACAGATTTTCAGCAATTCGTCGATTACAGGCGGTTTCTGCATGGAAACACTGCGCTCGGCCATCAGCTCCTTGCGACCCGGGGGCTTCTTGCCGTCTGTGGAGATCAAAGATGCTTATTTTCACTTCCCTGTGTCTTCAGATTCACGTTGGAAGACCAACACTGCTAAGTTGTGGCCTTGTCATCTGGCCTCTCCAGCTCTCAGAGTGCTCACCAAGGTGCTGACGGGGGTGATGTCTCTGATGAGACCAAGACGTCCTCATCACTTCCCAGTCTCTACGTCAGGCTACATTGGATACTCGGCTGGTGGTGTCCATTTGGGAGTCATTTGGATGGGTGATCAAACACCCCAAGTCCTCATTGTCCCCTTCATTGGTAACTCCATTCCTAGGAATGAATCTGGATACAGTTCAGGCAAGGATTTTCCTTCCTCAGCAATAAAGTGGACAATCTGGTTGCATAGCTGTCCCCGTCCCTGCACCAGGCAGGGGATGCAGCTGGTGGGCCCGTTGGTGGCGTACTCCGAAGAGGTCCATTATGCTCAGTCCCCTTGGGCCCTTCTGCAACTTCTCTTATTGTTAGTACGGGACAAGGATCCAGCATCCCTGGAGCAGGGTCTGTGTGCCTTCCCCCCTAGTGAGGAAGTTCCTCCTGTAGTGGATAAACTCAAGGAACCTGTCTGGGGGCAGTTCCCTTCTTGCTCCTTCCTGGGAGACAGTCATCATGGATGCCAATCTATCAGGTTGGGGGGGGGGGGGGGGGGAGTTTCTTCGGGAAGTCCCTACGGTTCCAGGGGAGGTGGGGCCCTTAGGAGGCCCATACACCTATCAATGTTTGAAACAGTGAGCGTTCAGGTTAGTTCTAACTCGCTTGACTACTCCTCTTCAGGGCCTGCCTGTTCGGGGGCGCTAGGTCTATCTGATGCCAGTGGCCTACGTTAATCATCAGGGAGGGACCCGGAGCAGGAGGGTCCTCCAGGAAGTGTCTGATCCTGATCTGGGTGGAGGACAATGTTCCCTGCATATCAGCGGTATTCGCTCCGGGGGGGGGGGGGGGGGGGGTCCCTCTGCAACAGGGTGTGCCAATCCCTGTGTCACTATGAGGACCAACCAGTTGTGGGTCTGTTTGTGTCCCGTCACGATTGTTTCCCTGTCCCAGGATCCTCTGGCCGTGGTCACGGATGCCTTAGTAACGTCATGGCAGGACATCCTGTTCTGTATGTCTTTTCTCCATTCCCCCTGCTAGGCAGGGTCCTGCGCAAGATTGCTCTGGAAGGGGTGCCAGTGATTCTGGTGGCCCCGGGTGGCCAAGAAGAATGTGGTTCACAGACGTGGTACAGAGGGCAGTAGATCAGTACGTTCTGCCAGGAGTGCCAGATCTGCTCACTCAGGGCCCCTTTACGTCATCCCACTTTACAGACTCTGGCTTTGACGGCCTGGCTGCTGAAACATCCATCTTGATGGAGACAGGCTTATCTGCCTCGGTGATTGAGACTATGGGAAGACTAGGAGCAAACTTCTTCTTCCATCTATTATAGGGTATGGCGTACCTATATTGATTGGTGTGAGTCTAGGTCTCTTCCCTGCCGGGTGTTATCTGTCCCCAGGGTTCTAGAGTTATTACAGCATGAGTTGGGTCTCCAACTCAGTACTCTGAAGGGTCAGGTTTCTGCCCTGTCCGTCTTCTTTCAGAAGTCTTTTGCTCAGCTTTCCTGGTTAAGACTTTCTTTCAGGGGGTTACTCATGTGTGTCCCGCACGTAAACCTATGGTCCCTGTTTGGGATTTGAACTTGGTTTTGTCTGCCTTGCAGGGTGTTCCCTTTGGACCTATTCAGGATGCTGCTCTGGGGATGGTCCCTTCTGGTCCTAGGAAAGAGTTTGGCTCTTGCCAAGTCTACTATTAGCAAATGGATTCGTCAGGCTGTGACTCAGGCCTATCCCTCTAAGGGGAAGAATCTTCCTTTTCGCCTTACTGCTCATTCTTCTCGTGCTATTGGTGCCTCTTGGGCCTTTCAGCACCAGGCTTCTGTTAAACAAGTTTGCTAGACCGCTACTTGGTCTTCTGTTCATACCTTTTCAAAGTTTTACAAGGTTGATGTTAGGGCCTCAGCTCATGCTGTCTTGGCCGCAAGGTTTTGCAGGCGACAGTGGTTTAAACTGTCTGCTGTTGCCTTTTTTGTTGGGGATCCCACCCTACTTTATGGACACTGCTATTGGATGTCCCAAGTGTAAGTAATCTATTTGGAGCAGGACGTACTGTATACTAAGAATAATACAATTCTGTGAAATACTCACCTGTAGAATTGATATTATAAGTATACAGTACGTCCTGCTCCACCCCACCCTGGTTTTTGCATTATTCTCGATCCCCTGTATGGTGATTGTTATCATTGTTATGGTTACCAGTTTGGTGGTTAAATTCTCCCGGCTTCTTGTTCACTGCTTTTCAATGCTGGGGATTTGTGGGAGGTCCCTGGGTATTTGAGTGGCTGGGAGGAGCCTGTTTTACATGTCTCTGCAGTGCAGCGCCATCTGGCGGAGGATAACCCAAGTGTAAGTAATCTATTTGGAGTAGGACGTACTGTATACTTATAATATCAATTCTACAGGTGAGTATTTCACAGAATTGTATTTTCCGGCATGGGATGCCCCCTGTCCCTTTAAAATCCCCTTGTGCCTGATGGGTGCATTTCTATCCTCTTCCCTTTAGTTCTCCTTTAACCCTGCTGGGGTAAAAAGGAGGGGGGGGGGCGTTATTTGGGCTTGTTGGTCACCATGCACTTAATATAAAATTTTATATTAATGTAGTATTATGTATTATGTATTTTGAAGAAGACAATTTTATAGGAAATGTTTGTATCTAAATTTCCCTCCATTTTCTTGGGCATCGCGTATCCCGGAAGTGGGCGGGGCTTCGGTGCGCAGCATAATTTTGGTCATAGAGCACGCTGATGTGCTCTGTATGTCCGTCCTGGCTTCCTGCTGACGTCAGGTGGACGGGGCTTCGGCGCGCAGCATCATTTTGGTCATAGAGCACGCTGACGTGCTCTGTATGTCCGTCCTGGCTTGTCGGCGCGTCCTTCACTTAGCCGGCAATTCCGGCTGTTTTCCCTGCGGTCTTCTCTCGTGTGGTGAGCTGGTCGCCCTGGTCCTGTGAGTACCCTTTAGCTTGCCTGAAGGGAGTTTCTGCCATTTTTTTCCTTATTAAAAAGGTGGTTTCTCCTGGTCCTTAGCCCTTAAGCCTTATTGGGGGTCCATTTGTGTTTCAATCCTCCCACTTGGGACTATTTAAAGGGGCATCCCGGGTAGCATATGCATAAAACCCATATATACTTGGCGACTATAATCAATTATAGTATAATATTTAACACCATATGGAGGCATATCAGGATAATGGGCATGCAATTTCCTCGGCACAGACTCGGCAATGTTTTGGATGTGGGGCATCCCTTGTTGGGGATAACGCAATTCTTTGCGTCCCTTGTGCACAATTAACCATTATGCAGCAAACTGGGGCCCAGGCTTCAGGGTCTGCGGCTACTGCCTCTTCTACTCCGCCGTGTCTTGCCCTTTACCCCCAGTGATATTGTCATGGGTGGTGAGTCGCATTCTGATTTATTTGCCAGATTGGCTCATCTTGAAAAATGTATGTCTACCTCTGTGGCTAAGAAGGCCTCAGCTAAAAGAAAGCATTTGACTCATGCCGTCTCGGCAAGTGAGTTGGACAATTGTGAATTGCTTGATTGGTCTGACCCTTCTCAGTTAGAAGAAGGGGAATTATATGAGGATTCAGATGTTTCTGACGAACAGCAATTTGTTGGTACTGAAATTGAGCAGGATGAAGAGAGTGTTGTGGATACCCCAAAAGCTCTTGCCCAGCTATTTGAGGTTTTGGTTATTACTCCTCCTGAAGTAGTCCCTCTTAAAAGAGGGGAATTCTTTGGAGCCTCTAAACCTCATTTAAAATTTCCTAATCAAAAGTATTTTGATGATATTATTCTTAAAGAATGGGAGAAGCCTGCGCGGCTTCCTGGCATTCCCTTGGGCTGGGACAAAAATTATCCCTTTCCAGCTGATACGGTTAAACGTTGGTCATCACCTCCTGAGGTGGATGCCCCTGTACTTAATTTATCCAATTCTTCTGTGTTGCATTCTCCTGACTCCACTACACTTAAAGATGGAGAGGACAAACGTATTGATCAAATGGCGTGCCACGCTTTTTCCCGTGTAGGCTCGGCCTTGCAGCCTGTTGGCGCTTCGGCGCTTATGTCGGTGGCTATTAGGTCTGTTGTGAGAGACCTAATGAATAACTCAGGGCATGATCCGGCCTCTGATGAGTATGCCGCTCTTAAGCAATGCGAGATGTTTGCATCTTTTGTACTTTCTGCTTTAGATGATACTCTGCTCATGTGCAGCAGAACCTCTGCCTTGTCAATCGCCATTCGCCGGTCAATATGGTTGCGGCAGTGGGCGGCGGATGTTGTAGCCAAGAAATCGCTTACATCGCTTCCGTTTGTGGGATTGCGCCTATTTGGAGAAAAATTGGATTCTGTCACTAAAGGAGGTAAATTACCTCAGCATAAGAGACAACGTCGTTCCTTTCGTGGAGTGGCTTCCTTTAGCCCTTCCTTTCGGGGGTCCAGATCCGGTAGAGGATCAGCCTTTTCAGCCTCTAGGGGGAATGCATGGAATAGAGGAAGAGGACGTGGCCGTCCAAGTCAGAATTGGGGGTCCAAAACCAAATCTGCCCCTAAGCCTGCTCAACAATGAGGGGACGCCCTCACCCTTATGGGTGGGGGGACGACTGTGGTCCTTCTTCCAGGTCTGGGTTCAGGAGGTATCAGACAATTGGGTTCTGGAAGTAGTCTCTTCCGGTTACAAACTGGAAATTGAGTGCCGGCCTCCCAGATTTTTCATGTCCCGGATGCCGTTAAATTCGGCAATTGCGCAGGGACTGCGGGCAGCAGTAGCGAATCTGTTAGACATGGCTGTCATCTGCCTAGTGCCTCCAGCGGAAAGGGGTTTGGGGTTTTACTCCAACCTATTCACGGTACCCAAAAAGGACGGCTCTGTTCGGCCTATCCTAGACCTAAGGAGACTCAATCAATTTATCAGTTTCAGAGGATTCCGCATGGAGTCTCTGCGATCAACAATCGATTCTCTTCGTCAGGGGGACTTCATGACATCCATAGACATCAAGGATACTTATTTGCACATTCCTATTTTTCCGGGTCACCAGAGATTTCTCAGGTTCTCGATAGAAGACCAGCATTATCAATTTGTGGCCCTGCCATTCGGCCTTACCTCGGCCCCAAGAGTCTTTACCAAGATGCTGGCAGGAGTGATGGCTATGTTCAGGGTCCAGGGCATCCGCATTGTGCCTTTTCTGGACGATTTTCTTATCGCGGTCTCCTCCCTCGAACAATCAGAGTTAACCAGGACGGTGGTCTCTACGCTAGAGAGGTTCGGATGGGTAATAAGTTACCCCAAATCCTCTCTCTGTCTGTCCAGGGAAATTCCCTTCCTAGGCCTGATTCTGGATACTTTTCAGGCCAAGGTTTTTCTTCCTCAATCCAAAATGGTTCTGATTCAGGACTTGATTCGTCTATTCTTGTCCAACGCTCGTCAGTCTATCCGTCTAGAGATGAGACTAGTGGGATTGATGGTAGCTGCATTCGAGGCAGTCCCGTTTGCCCAGTTTCACATAAGGACGCTTCAGCTCTTCACCTTTCTTGGCAAAGTGGGACAGGTGCCCACTATCATTAAATCAGACTTGTCTATTGTCTCCCCACGTTTTGCAGTCCCTTCAGTGGTGGTTAATATCGCACAACCTCCAGAAGGGCAAGTCATTTCTGACTCCGCGTTGGGAACTGGTTACCACAGATGCCAGCCTTGTAGGCTGGGGGGGATTCTGGAAGAGGCATCCGTTCCAAGGATTGTGGGGGCCTCAGGAGGCTCATTTTCCAATCAATGTATTAGAGCTTCGGGCCATACGTCTTGTTCTACTTCGACTGACCCATTTCTTACAGGGTCTGCCAGTTCAGATTCGGTCAGACAACCGAACAGCTGTTGCATACATCAATCACCAGGGAGGGACTTGCAGTTGGGGTGCCCTCCGGGAAGTGTCTCTGATCCTTCAGTGGGCAGAGATCAATGTTCCCTGCATATCAGCTGTAGCGATAACCCTTATCGCCGGAGGGCTTCACCGCCCGAGACGTCCTTTTCCCAATCGTAAGAGGTGCTGCTGGAATTCCAGAGTCGTCCGTGAGGAAACAGGAACAGCCCTTACAAGGGCTAGTGAATTGTAATATAGCGTTTCCCCCAATAAGAGACAGAACTCAGTATTGAGGGTGAAGGTGAAGTGTTTTTATTAGTGCCACTCTAGGCCTTATATACACAAGTCTCCATGCAATGGGACCTCCCCCGTGGACCTCATGACAAATACACAGACCAACTCTGCCGGTGACGCAATCAGCAAAACAATAGGCGTCTGTAATACACTCAATCAGAACAATGCCATTGCCTGTGACGTAATCAATTAACACAAAGGCAGTTTATAATACAATCCAAACTACAATGACCTAATTAAGAAAAGGCCAGTGAATGACCCGGTGGGCAACTGAATAGTGATGACATCCAAAAGACAGAGCGCCTGTCACAATGCCCCCTTTTTGTGGAACACCCGGCAGACCCGGATTGACCCTGTTCGGGTTAACGTGGGGCTGTCCGGACTCTTGTTATGGGCAGAGTTCTGTGTAAGGACAAGTCTGCACATAGTGAGTAACCGGACTAAACATTGACGTGGGCTGTACATCGGAATCGGTCATGGGTGGGGTCCAAACACTGGGATATTGTGGCGTTGGTGAGTTCAGCACCAAAGTCCTTGGTTGGATGTGTGCACAGGTGCTCTGCTTTCTTATAGCTGGCCCAAGTTTCAATCTCTTTCCATGGTAGCTGATCAGAGAATCCACAATCTTCTGCACATCTACATCATCGTAAAAGTAGACAAAACCATAACCCTTAGAAACGCCAGAGGCATCCCTAATAATTTTGACACTCTTTACAGCGCCATACTTTGAAAAAACATCCTTAATTTCAGGCTGATTAATCCGACGGCCAATGCCCCCAACAAAAATAGTGTTTGGCATACGTTTCCCTTCTGGAAGGACGTAACCTGATGGCTGATCCTCTTCTTGGCTTCTTGTAACAGACATGACGTGATGCAGACGAAACCCCTGGGTCTCCCCGACCAGTGGGCTGGAGTCGGCAGCTCGGGCTGGAGACCGGGTTGTAACAGGGTTGACGCTGGCTGGTCCAGAGGTAGCGTAGGCAGAAGTCATTGGTCCTAGATCATTTCCCAATAGTACTTCTGCTGGTAAGTTGTCCATAAGTCCCACCTGTACCCTGCCGGATCCAGCGCCCCAGTCAAGATGTACTCGGGCGGTGGGGAGTCGAAACACAGCTCCTCCCGCCACCCTTACTGCAACGGTGTGTCCAGTGCGGTCTTTGTTCTTGACCAAATGAGGTTGAAGCAAGGTAAGTGTGGCTCCGGTGTCGCGTAATCCTTGCGCGGTGCGCCCATTGACTCGTACCTCCTGGCAATGGTGCTGTCGGTTGTCTTGGATGGCCGCTTGTACGGGATCAGCTTCATACAGTACCCCCAGATACTCTTCCGAACTGCTCTCAGCTTCCAAACAGTGTGCCACAGGAGTACGGGAGGTGGAAGGTTGCTTTTGCCCCCACGTGTTTCGGGGAGGCCCTAGGGCGCAATCACTGCGATAATGTCCCCATTGTTTGCCACGATGGCACTGAACTGTGGAGAGGTTCGGTTGCTGCGCTGGCCTATGTGGCCCAGAGTCACGAGTTGGCGCTGAAGCCACAGGTGCTTGAAATTTGATGGGAGGTTGTGGTTTTGGAGCGGACTGTTCTGTCCGGCGAGCATCAGTGTACTCGTCGGCTAGACGAGCACCCTCAGGTAGCGTTAGAGGCCTCCGGTCACGTACCCACTCTCTTAGCTCTGGTTGCAGGGCATTGAGAAAATGTTCTAGTAAAAACAACTGTAGTACATCCTCAGCGGTCGTGGCTTTGCATCCAGTGACCCAGTGTGATGCTGTACGATGGAGGCGACATGCCCACTCCGTGTAAGAATCCCCTCCCTTCTTTTGGGATTCCCGAAATCGTCGCCTGTAGGCTTCCGGGGTGACAGCGTACCGGGCTAACAAAGCCTCCTTTACCAGATGGTAGTGTGGTAAGTCCGCATCAGGGATGGCCCGGAAAGCATCGGAAGCTTTCCCAGATAGTTTCCCTGATAATATGGTGACCCATTCCTCCGTGGGTACCCGGTGTAAAGCGCACTGCCGTTCAAAATCGGCCAAAAATCCGTCAATCTCGTCGTCACTTTCCTGGAAGGACTTAAATGCTGCAAATGGAATCTTTCTCCCCCCAGTGTAACTGAGGCTGAGAGGCTGCTGGTTTGAAAGTCGCCGATCTTCCCTTCGCTTACTGGCCTCTGCCTCCGCTGCGGCAAAGACTCGGTCGATCAGTTCCTGTGATGGATTCGGGCCCTAGACCGACAATCTGTTCCGAACCGCTTGAACGAGAGCAGCGTCTTCATCGATCTCTATATTGGTTTCGGTCCTCACTGCTGCACGATCCATTTCGATCCGCTCGGCTATCAGTTCCCGACGTGGGCGGTTGCTAGCTGACCTTCCCCGGCTCTCGAGTAGATCCTTCAGGGTCAGCCTTTTCAACTTGTCCTACTGACTCTCCATCAGGGTAGCACTCTCTCTGGGTAGAAAAGGACCATCCGACCGCTTGCCACCAATTGTAGCGATAACCCTTATCGCCGGAGGGCTTCACCGCCCGAGACGTCCTTTTCCCAATCGTAAGAGGTGCTGCTGGAATTCCAGAGTCGTCCGTGAGGAAACAGGAACAGCCCTTACAAGGGCTAGTGAATTGTAATATAGCGTTTCCCCCAATAAGAGACAGAACTCAGTATTGAGGGTGAAGGTGAAGTGTTTTTATTAGTGCCACTCTAGGCCTTATATACACAAGTCTCCATGCAATGGGACCTCCCCCATGGACCTCATGACAAATACACAGACCAACTCTGCCGGTGACGCAATCAGCAAAACAATAGGCGTCTGTAATACACTCAATCAGAACAATGCCATTGCCTGTGACGTAATCAATTAACACAAAGGCAGTTTATAATACAATCCAAACTACAATGACCTAATTAAGAAAAGCCCAGTGAATGACCCGGTGGGCAACTGAATAGTGATGACATCCAAAAGACAGAGCGTCTGTCACATCAGCATTTTACATTCCGGGGATAGAGAATGTGGAGGCAGACTCCCTGAGCAGGGGATGTTCTCGCCAGGGAGAATGGTCTCTCAATCCAAGGGTCTTTCAGTTCCTCTGTCACAAGTGGGGGACTCCACGGTTGGACCTGTTTGCTTCTCGTCACAATCACAAGCTGCCAGCTTTTGTGTCTCTATCCCAGGATCCTCTGGCAGTGGCAGCGGATGCCATGTCTCTGGCCTGGAAGGATCTGGGGTTCCTATATCTGTTTCCCCCATTCTCCATGATCAGCAAGGTGGTGCGCAAGTTAGCACTGGAGGAGGCACCAGCAATTCTGGTGGCGCCAAGGTGGCCAAGACATCTGTGGTACGCAGACGTCGTAAGGCTGGCAGTGGATCGGTTCCATCTGCCTCTTCTTCCAGATCTCATCACTCAGGGTCAACTTTGTTACCCCAATTTACAAACGCTGGCTTTGACGGCATGGCTGCTGAAGTCTCCATCTTGAAAGAAGAAGGTCTTTTTGATGCGGTTATTCAGACTCTTATTAGAGCTAGGAGAGTCTTCCTCTGTCATTTATTATAGGACTTGGATGTCCTATATTGATTGGTGTGAATCCAGGGCTTTGCCCTGTAGAGTATTTTCTATTCCTAGAATTCTGGAATATCTGCAACGAGGTCTGGATATGGGATTCCAGATTAGTACTTTGAAGGGGCAAGTCTCTGCCTTGGCTATTTTCTTTCAAAGGTCGTTGCTCTTCATCCTTTGGTTAAGACCTTTTTCCAAGGAGTCGCGCATGTGCAGCCTCCCAGAAAGCCTATACTTCCTGTTTGGGACCTTAACCTGGTGCTTTCAGCTATGCAGGCCACTCCCTTTTAGCCTTTGCAGGATATTCCTCTTCCTATTCTTACTCAGAAGGTTGCCTTTTTGGTTGCTATTACTTCTGTCCGCTGAGTTTCTGAACTGGCGGATTTGACTATTCAAGCCCCTTATTTTGGTTATTAAGGTTGTTTTCCGTTTTAAACCGGATTTCCTTCCTAAGGTGGTGTCTGCTTTCCACCTAAATCAGGATATAGTTCTTCCTTCCTTGTGTCCCAAACCTAGTAACGACAAGGAAAGGGTCTTACATTCTTTGGATGTAGTTTGTTGTGTTAAGTATTATTTAGTTACTACCTCGGCCTTCCGCAAGACGGATGCCTTTTTTGTTGTGCCTTCTGGGCCCAAGAAGGGTTTTGCTCCTGCCAAATCTTCCCTTAGTAAGTGGATACGTCAGCCCATCATTGGGGCCTATATGGCTAAGGGGAAGGTTCCCCCTTTTCGTGTCACCGCTCATTCTACTCGTGCTATTGGAGCTTCTTGGGCTTTTCAGCACCAGGCTTCTGTTGAACAAGTTTGCAAGGCTGCGACTTGGTCTTCTGTGCATACTTTTTCTAAGTTTTACAAGGTTGATGTGCGGGCCTCAGCGGATGCTGCTTTTGGCCGCAAAATTCTGCAAGCTGCAGTAATTTAAGTTATGCATTATTCCTTGGGGATCCCCACCCATTATAGACACTGCTATTGGATGTCCCAAGTGTCATGGATCTTTGGAAGTGGGGTGTGTGACATACTAGGAATAATACCATTTTGTGAATACTCACCTGTAAAATGGTTATTACGAGTATGTCACACACCCCACTTCCCCCAACCTTTTTTGTTCTAGGGATCCTTTATTTGGTGATTATTATTTTCAAATAATTTTTCATTTATTGAATATAATTGGCTCTTCCTGGTTCTCACTGCTTTCTAAAAAGACTGGGGAATAGTGGGAGGAACCCGGTACTTATGGACCAGGAGGGGCTCCTTTTTCCATGTCATCTCTGCAAGATCGCCCTCTACAGGCCGGTTTCATGGATCTTTGGAAGTGGGGTGTGTGACATACTCGTAATAACCATTTTACAGGTGAGTATTCACAAAATGGTAGTATTCACTCGTTGTATGGTATGTGTGGTTGCTTGGTTTTCTGTCACCATATTGAATTGGTTGCACAGGTTGCTTTTAAAAATTCCGCCGCGCACGCTTGTACGGCGTTCCGCGGTCAGCGGCGACATTACCTCAGGTGCCGCAGTGCCATCATTGGTTAGGTATGTCACGTGGGCGGCTTCGCGCTCTTCGGGGGGGGGGCCTGGCGGATGGCGCGTTCTGCATCCGCGGCCCGCCCCTCGAGGTATGCTCGGCGCCATTTTGCTTCCTTCTGCTGCGTGGCTGGCGTCTACCTACCGCGGTCCTTAAGTGCCCCTGCAGGCTGACTTATCTTTGTCTTATATTTGCTTGTATGCATGCCGCTTACGGGGTCTTTCTATTTATGTCTTGCAGGCGGGTCAAACTTAATTGTGGTTTCTCCCGGCCCTATACCCTCTATTTAGTTGAAAACTTTATTGAGGCCTATTGTGCTATTTCTTCCCACTTCCCTAGCGGGCTCTTGGGGCATCCCGGGTAGCTTATTAAGCGTCAATCCCGATTGGCCTGTTTGGCCACAATAATCACCATATGGAGGCTTCACAGGATAATGTGCTTGGGGTTCCATCGGGACAAGCCCAGCTGTGTACTGCGTGTGGGGTGGCCCCTCTGAGTAACGATGTCAGGGTTTGTGCACCCTGTGCCCGGCAGGCGCTTGAGCTGATTTCCGGGTTACCTGTGACTGGGCCTGCGACCATGGGCTCGCCTACCCCCCCACGCTTACATCTGACTCCCAGTGATGTGAATACCAGTGGGGAGTCCCAACCTGATTTGCCTACCAGGGTGGCTAGCATTGAGAAGTTGATTGCTAATACTACATCTGATGAGCAGCCTAAGGGTTACGCTGATTCTGGCTCTGACCCATGGGCTCCAGATGATACTGACAGGCTTCTGGCTCACATATTTGAAGTACTTGCCATCTCCCCCCCTGCTGCGGCCCCTCGGCAGCAGGGGGAGTTGTTTCACACTGCTAAGCCACGTTTGGAATTTCATGAGCAAACTCGCTTTAATAACCTCGTGCTTAAAGAATGGGAGCGTCCCAGCAGACTCCCTGGAGTGCCAAAGAGTTGGGATAAGAGGTATCCCTTTCCTGCTGAAGTGGTTAAGCGTTGGTCATCCCCTCCCGAAGTGGATGCACCACTTTTGGGGTTGTCTAACACTTCTGTCATGCATTCCCCTGACTCTACTACACTGAAGGACGGTGAGGACCGGCGCATTGACCAGCTGACGTCTCATGCCTTTGCCTGTGTGGGAACGGCGCTGCGCCCGGTTTGTGCCTCTGTCATTACGGCTGTGGCTATTAAGATCCTGCTCAAAAACTTTTTGGATGGGGCTTCTGATGATGCTGCTAGTGATGAGTATAGAGCTCTTATACGTTGTGAGGAATTTATTACTTATGTCCTCTCTGCCTTGGATGATACCATTAGGATGTGTGGCAGGGCTTCTGCCTTGGTGGTGGCTATACGCCGCTCGGTTTGGCTGCGCCAGTGGGCAGCTGGCAATGCTGCTAAGAAGGCTCTCACCGGGTTTCCCTTTAAAGGACTGCGCCTATTTAGGGACCGCTTGGACCTGTTTGCTAAGGGAGGCAAGCTACCCCAGCGCAAAAGACAGTCTCGGCCCTTTCGGGGGTCAGGTTCCTTTCTTCCCTCCTACCGTGGGTCCAGAAGGGGGCCCATTGAGATTTCTGGGGCAGGAGTAGAGGACGTGGCCGCCCGGCCCCTCCTGGGGTTCCAAGACTAAGTCTTCCCCCAAGCCCCCTCAGGCATGAAGGGGCGCCCTCACCCATCCCAGTGGGGAGACGGCTTTGGCTCTTTGCTCACGTTTGGAGGCGTCATGTCTCAGACCGGTGGATTCAGGAGGTAGTGTCCTCCGGTTACAAGATAGAGTTTGCAGCCTGGCCGCCCCCGAGATTCATCAGATCCCGGATTGCTCAAAACCCCCTGTCAGCTCAGTATTCACTCGTTGTATGGTATGTGTGGTTGCTTGGTTTTCTGTCACCATATTGAATTGGTTGCACAGGTTGCTTTTAAAAATTCCGCCGCGCACGCTTGTACGGCGTTCCGCGGTCAGCGGCGACATTACCTCAGGTGCCGCAGTGCCATCATTGGTTAGGTATGTCACGTGGGCGGCTTCGCGCTCTTCGGGGGGGGGGCCTGGCGGATGGCGCGTTCTGCATCCGCGGCCCGCCCCTCGAGGTATGCTCGGCGCCATTTTGCTTCCTTCTGCTGCGTGGCTGGCGTCTACCTACCGCGGTCCTTAAGTGCCCCTGCAGGCTGACTTATCTTTGTCTTATATTTGCTTGTATGCATGCCGCTTACGGGGTCTTTCTATTTATGTCTTGCAGGCGGGTCAAACTTAATTGTGGTTTCTCCCGGCCCTATACCCTCTATTTAGTTGAAAACTTTATTGAGGCCTATTGTGCTATTTCTTCCCACTTCCCTAGCGGGCTCTTGGGGCATCCCGGGTAGCTTATTAAGCGTCAATCCCGATTGGCCTGTTTGGCCACAATAATCACCATATGGAGGCTTCACAGGATAATGTGCTTGGGGTTCCATCGGGACAAGCCCAGCTGTGTACTGCGTGTGGGGTGGCCCCTCTGAGTAACGATGTCAGGGTTTGTGCACCCTGTGCCCGGCAGGCGCTTGAGCTGATTTCCGGGTTACCTGTGACTGGGCCTGCGACCATGGGCTCGCCTACCCCCCCACGCTTACATCTGACTCCCAGTGATGTGAATACCAGTGGGGAGTCCCAACCTGATTTGCCTACCAGGGTGGCTAGCATTGAGAAGTTGATTGCTAATACTACATCTGATGAGCAGCCTAAGGGTTACGCTGATTCTGGCTCTGACCCATGGGCTCCAGATGATACTGACAGGCTTCTGGCTCACATATTTGAAGTACTTGCCATCTCCCCCCCTGCTGCGGCCCCTCGGCAGCAGGGGGAGTTGTTTCACACTGCTAAGCCACGTTTGGAATTTCATGAGCAAACTCGCTTTAATAACCTCGTGCTTAAAGAATGGGAGCGTCCCAGCAGACTCCCTGGAGTGCCAAAGAGTTGGGATAAGAGGTATCCCTTTCCTGCTGAAGTGGTTAAGCGTTGGTCATCCCCTCCCGAAGTGGATGCACCACTTTTGGGGTTGTCTAACACTTCTGTCATGCATTCCCCTGACTCTACTACACTGAAGGACGGTGAGGACCGGCGCATTGACCAGCTGACGTCTCATGCCTTTGCCTGTGTGGGAACGGCGCTGCGCCCGGTTTGTGCCTCTGTCATTACGGCTGTGGCTATTAAGATCCTGCTCAAAAACTTTTTGGATGGGGCTTCTGATGATGCTGCTAGTGATGAGTATAGAGCTCTTATACGTTGTGAGGAATTTATTACTTATGTCCTCTCTGCCTTGGATGATACCATTAGGATGTGTGGCAGGGCTTCTGCCTTGGTGGTGGCTATACGCCGCTCGGTTTGGCTGCGCCAGTGGGCAGCTGGCAATGCTGCTAAGAAGGCTCTCACCGGGTTTCCCTTTAAAGGACTGCGCCTATTTAGGGACCGCTTGGACCTGTTTGCTAAGGGAGGCAAGCTACCCCAGCGCAAAAGACAGTCTCGGCCCTTTCGGGGGTCAGGTTCCTTTCTTCCCTCCTACCGTGGGTCCAGAAGGGGGCCCATTGAGATTTCTGGGGCAGGAGTAGAGGACGTGGCCGCCCGGCCCCTCCTGGGGTTCCAAGACTAAGTCTTCCCCCAAGCCCCCTCAGGCATGAAGGGGCGCCCTCACCCATCCCAGTGGGGAGACGGCTTTGGCTCTTTGCTCACGTTTGGAGGCGTCATGTCTCAGACCGGTGGATTCAGGAGGTAGTGTCCTCCGGTTACAAGATAGAGTTTGCAGCCTGGCCGCCCCCGAGATTCATCAGATCCCGGATTGCTCAAAACCCCCTGTCAGCTCAGGGTCTGATTCTCGCTGTGCAAAACCTTCTGGAGCTGGGTATCATCTGCCAGGTGCCCTTCAGGGAAAGGGGCGAAGGCTATTATTCCAACCTTTTCACTGTGCCCAAAAGAGGTGGGTCCGTCAGACCCATCCTGGATTTAAAGCTTCTCAACAAATTTGTCAAGTTCAGGCACTTTCGCATGGAGACCCTGCGCTCCACTGTGACTTCATTACGCCCAGGGGAATTCATGACATCTGTGGACATCAAGGATGCTTACCTTCATATTCCAATCTTTCCAGGTCATCAGAGATTCCTCAGGTTCTCTCCAGAGAATCGGCACTATCAATTTGTGGCATTGCCCTTCGGCCTCACTTCGGCTCCCAGGGTATTCACCAAGGTGCTGGCGGGAGTAATGGCTCTGCTGAGATCTCAGGGCATTCGCATTCTTCCCTATTTGGACGACATTCTCATCACTTCTCAGTCCTTCCAACAGGCAGAGCTGGATACCCAGCGGGTAGTGGCCACACTGGAGTCCTTCGGCTGGGTGATCAATCACCCCAAATCTTCCCTGTCTCCCTCCTTGGTGACGTCATTTCTGTGAATGAATCTGGATACAGCTCAGGCCAGGATTTTTTTCCTCAGCAGAAGGTGGACAGTCTGCAAGCGCAAGCTCAGTTCCTTCTGTCTTGCCCTCTTCCTTCCATCAGGCAGGGCATGCAGCTAGTGGGCCTGATGGTGTCTTGCTTCGAGGCGGCGCCTTATGCCCAATTTCACATGAGACCTCTTCAACTCCACCTCTTGTCAGTATGGGACAAGGACCCTGTGTCCCTGGATCAGGAGTTTGCTCGGTCCCCCCTGGTCAGGCGGTCCCTCTCGTGGTGGCTGGAATCAAGGAACCTGTTGGTGGGCAGATCTTTTCTGGCCCCTTGCTGGGAGACGGTCACCACGGATGCCAGTCTGACAGGTTGGGGGGGCTTTTGGAACTCTCTAAAATTCCAGGGGCTGTGGGGCCCTCCGGAGGCCCACACCCCTATTAACATTCTGGAACTGAGGGCGATCAGGTTGGTTCTAGCCCGCTTGACCCCACACCTTCGGGGTCGGGCTGTTCAGGTACGCTCGGACAACCAGACGGCGGTTGCCTACATCAATCATCAGGGAGGGACCCAGAGCAAGGGGGCCCTCATGGAAGTGTCTCTGATCCTGTCCTGGGTGGAGGACAATGTTCCCTGCATCTCAGCCGTGTACATTCCGGGGGTGGAGAATCTGGAGGCAGACCTTCTGAGCAGGGGGTCTTCTCGGCAACAGAGTGTTTCGCTCCCTGTGTCACCATTGGGGTCAGCCAGATGTGGACCTGTTTGCGTCCTGTCACAAGCTTCCAGTCTTTGTGTCTCTGTCCCAGGACCCTCTGGCCTTAGCCATGGATGCTCTAACACTGCCCTGGAAGGGGTTTCAGCTTCTGTATGTCTTTCCCCCGTTTCCCCTGTTGGGCAGGGTTCTGCGCAAAATAGCTCAGGAAAGGGTGCCAGCAATTCTGGTGGCCCCCTGTTGGCCAAGACAAGTGTGGTTCGCAGATATCGTGCATCTGGCTGTAGATCAATACGCCCTGCCCAAGGATCCAGATCTGCTCACTCAGGGGCGGCTACGCCACCCCAATTTACAAACGCTGGCTTTGACGGCCTGGCTGCTGAAACCTCCATGTTAATGGAAAAGGGGCTGCCTGCCTCTGTTGTTAACACCATGATCAGGGCTAGAAAGAAGTCCTCTTCTTCCATCTACTACAGGTTTTGGCGTGCTTACATTGACTGGTGTGAATCTAAATCTATTCTAAGTATGTCACACACCCCGCTTCAAGATATTCATTACCTGTGGGTAGTATGGTCCTGTAGAGGGCTTCTGCAGAGATGATTGGAGGAAAGAAAGCCCCTCCCAGTCCATAAGTACCTGGGACCTCCCACTCATTACCCAGTCTTCATCTCTGCAGACGGCGAGCAAGCAGCAGATGATATCTCCTCCTTGCACAGGGGGACTTTAAGGTAGCCGGGTCTACTCCCGGCCTATATATATTTTTATTTCCGTTCGGACTCTTTATTCCCTTTATTAATATATAGCTATTTAAATGCCTCCCAGTCTTGACTGCTGTCCGAGCGAGGGTATAACAGCACCTCAGGTGCTCAGGAGCTATGCTCCACCGCGAGACCCTATAAAGAGGGTAGGCGGTTATACCGGGTTGGTGACTCCGGTTTGGGATGCCCTGTCCAAGAGGTTAATTTTCCCCTTAAATGGCCTATTCCCCTTTTTTAGTTGTGTGGAGGCCTCTTATTCAGCTTCTGGTGTTTTTCTATGGGGGCGCCTGGAAAATAGATTTATTTGAAATGTTTGTTTAAAATGTTTACTTTTCTGGTATGAATAGTTATAATGTAAACTTGTTGCAATCTTTTTTGCTGACAGACAATCAAGCAATAGCCGCCGCGGTGCTGGATTTTTACCTCAGAGCTGAGGGGAGGATTTCTCCCCTCACGCTCTTCAGTGAGGGGGCGGGGCCGGGCCTTCGGTATGAGGCCGCAGCCCGCGCCCTTTAGGAGTTTGGAGCTGGTAGCGTGACCGAGCGGGGAGCAGCTCCGCTTGTTATGCGGGCTGCTACCGGCTCTATTATGCGCCCGGTGCCGCGGCTGCCTGCGGCACCGGTGCGCGAGTGTTAATGGAGGGGAGCTTCCCCTCACGTCTGACAGACACTGTGCTGGATTTTTACCTCAGAGCTGAGACAGGTGCTGGATTTTACCTCAGAGCTGAGACAGGTGCTGGATTTTACCTCAGAGCTGAGACAGATGCTGGATTTTACCTCAGAGCTGAGGGGAGGATTTCTCCCCTCACGCTCTTCAGTGAGGGGGTGGGGCCGGGCCTTCGGTATGAGGCCGCAGCCCGCGCCCTTTAGGAGCTTGGAGCTGCTGGGCGGAGCCTTGCAGCGCGCGATCCACGCTGGCCACGCCCCCCTGCTGCGTCTCCCGCTCTGATCTGTGTTACCTCAGGCAGAGGACACAGTGTATTGGCGCCCAAAGACTCAGTGAGTGGCCCTGCGCCCGTTGCTTATCTGTACATATTTGCATATATATATGTATATATATAGGTATAATAGATATAGGTTTATATAGGGAGAACCTCTTACTGTCTTTTTCTATGTTTTTCAGGCTGAACTGCCAGGAATTTTTTTTTTCAGGTTTCTCTTGGTCCTAGAGTACCTTGGTACTTTTGCTATTTATTACAAAACCTCCCACTTGGACAATATAAGGGCATCCCGGGTTGCTTAATAGCGTAATTCCCTCACTCATAGCGACTATTCAAGTTCACCTTATGGAGGCATCCCAAGATTCCGGGCTTCCCTCGGGACAATCCCGGAAGTGTATGGGTTGTGGGGTATCCCTAACAGGGGATGATTTTTTCCTATGTATATCATGTGCACAGCAGACTATTACACGGCAGTCCGGTCCCCAGGCATCTGGGTCAGCGCAGCCGGCTTCATCCTCTCCCCCTCCCACTTTGACCCGTGCCCCGTGTGAGATTGCCACGGGGGGGGCAGTCGCAATCTGATGTGTGTGCCAGGTTGGCCAGTATTGAAAAATTAATTTCCTCCACGGTTGCCAAGAAAGCACCGGCTAAGAGGAAGCATTTATCACCGGTTAATCATTTTGAATATGATGATGACGAGGACGGCCTGGATTGGTCAGATTATTCCCCTCTAGAAGAAGGGGAATTATTTGAGGATTCAGATATTTCTGATGATCAGCAATTTGTTGGTGCTGATTCCGATCGGAGCTCAGGGACTTCCTTGGATACTCCTAATGTTCTGACTCAGATGTTTGAGGTGCTTGCTATCTCGCCTCCGGCGGAGGTTCCTCAACAGCAAGGGGAGTTTTATGACGAATCCAAGCCGCGGTTGGAATTCCCTAATCAAAAGCATTTTGATAATATTATTTCTAAGGAATGGGAAAGGCCTGCCCGGCTCCCAGGCATTCCCCAAAGTTGGGATAAGAGGTATCCTTTTCCAGTGGATACGGTTAAGCGCTGGGCGTCTCCCCACGAGGTGGACGCCCCTATTTTGGGGTTATCCAACTCAGCCGTATTGAACAACCCTGATTGTTCCTCTCTTAAGGATGGTGAGGCTAAACGCATTGACCAGATGGCTTGTCATGGTTTTGCCAGTATTGGGGCAGCAATAAGGCCTGTTTGTGCCTCATCGCTGTTGGCGGTGGCTACGAGAAAGGTGGTCAGGCACTTGTTATCCTCCTCCGGTTTGAATCTGGACAGTGAGGAATTTCGTGAACTAAAACAATGTGAGGGGTTTTTGTCCTTCATGGTGGCCGCTTTGGATGATTCCTTGATGATGAGTAGTAGAGCCTCTGCTCTAATGGTTACTATCAGGCGTTCAATTTGGTTACGCCAGTGGGCGGCTGACTTTGGGTCAAAAAAGTCACTAACAGCTCTTCCCTTCGTTGGGTTACGGCTCTTTGGAGACAAGCTGGATGCCGTGGCCAAGGGGGGCAAACTACCTCAACGCAAGAAGCAACGTCGCCCCTTTCGAGGAGCGTCTTCCTTCACTCCTTCCTTTCGGGGATCTAGAGCAGGAAGAGGTTTCGCCTTCCCTTCTACAAGGGGAAATTCCTGGAATAGGGGCAGAGGACGTGCCCGTTCAGGATACAGTTGGGGCTCAAAACCCAAACCCGTGGCCAAGCCTGCTCAACAATGAGGGGGCGCCCTCACCCGTGCGGGTGGGGGGACGGCTACAGCACTTCTCCCAGGTCTGGAACCAAGAGGTCTCGGACAGGTGGATCAGGGAAGTGGTGTCTTCCGGCTACAAGCTGGAGTTCGAGTCCTACCCTCCCCCGCGTTTCCTCAGGTCTCGGGTGTCCCCGGAGGCACTGGCTGCGCAACAGCTCCGGGCGGCAGTATCGAGTCTTCTGGAAATGGCAGTCATTTGCCCAGTTCCCTCATTAGACCGGGGTCGGGGTTTTTACTCAAATCTGTTCACGGTCCCAAAAAAGGATGGCTCCGTCCGGCCCATACTGGACCTAAAGATTCTCAACAAGTTCGTCAGACTGCGAAGGTTTCGCATGGAAACGTTGCGCTCGGCTATTCATTCTCTTCGTCAGGGGGACTTCATGACGTCCATAGACATTCAGGACGCTTACCTCCATGTTCCCATTTTTCCCGCACACCAGAGGTTTCTGAGGTTCGCGGTGGAGGATCGGCACTTTCAGTTTGTAGCTCTTCCCTTCGGTCTCACCACAGCTCCAAGAGTTTTCACCAAGGTGCTTGCTGGGGTGATGGCTCTCCTCAGAGCGCAGGGGATTCGCATTGTGCCATATCTGGACGATCTCCTCATCATGGCACCGTCATTCAGCCAGGCAAAATTGGACACCAGGACGGTAATATCCACTCTGGAGAGGTTCGGCTGGGTGATCAACTACCCCAAGTCCTCCCTACACCCGTCCAGGACAGTATCCTTTCTGGGAATGTCTCTGGATACAGATCTGGCCAGAGTTTTCCTTCCTCAGTCCAAGGTTCTTCTAATTCAGGAGTTGGTTCGGTCGCTCATGTCCATGCCTCGACCGTCCATTTGTCTAGGGATGAGACTGGTGGGTTTGATGGTGGCCTCATTCGAGGCGGTTCCCTTTGCTCAGTTTCACACAAGGACACTTCAGCTCCATCTGTTATCGGTCTGGAACAGGTCTCCTCAGTCGATGGATCATCTTTTTCAGATGTCTCCCCGGGTTCGCCGCTCGCTTCGGTGGTGGCTGAACTCAACCAACCTACTGAGGGGCAAATCCTTTCGGACTCCTCAGTGGGAGATAGTCACTACGGATGCCAGCCTCTCAGGATGGGGGGGCTTTTGGAAGGATCTGCAAGTTCAGGGTTTGTGGAGTCCCCTGGAAGCTCACAAGTCTATCAATGTTCTGGAATTGAGGGCCATCAGGTTGGTTCTTTGTCATTTGACTCATCAACTGCGAGACTTGCCGGTCCAGGTCAGGTCGGACAATCGGACGGTGGTGGCCTACATCAATCACCAGGGAGGAACCCGCAGCAGGAATGCCCTCAAGGAAGTGTTTCTGATCCTGGACTGGGCAGAGAGACATGTCCCGTGTATCTCAGCAGTTTACATCCCAGGTGTGGAGAACACGGAGGCGGACTCTCTGAGCAGGATGTCAGCCCGCAAGGGGGAATGGTCTCTCAATCCCAGGGTCTTTCACTCAATTTGTCTCAGGTGGGGGTCACCGGCGGTGGACCTATTTGCCTCCCGTCACAATCACAAACTTCCGGCTTTTGTGTCTCTGGCGAAGGACCCACTGGCTCTGGCGACGGACGCCATGTCCCTGAACTGGAGGGATCTGGGGTTTCTGTACCTGTTCCCTCCGTTTCCCATGGTGGCCAGAGTAGTGCGCAAGCTTGCTCTGGAGAGAGCAACAGCAATTCTGGTAGCTCCAAGGTGGCCAAGACAGGTCTGGTTCGCAGACGTGGTAAGGTTGGCAGAAGATCAGTTCGTTCTGCCCCTGCTGCCAGATCTGCTCACACAGGGTCATCTTCGTTACCCCAATTTACCAACGCTGGCTTTGACGGCGTGGCTGCTGAAACCTCCATCTTGAAGGAGGAAGGTCTTTCTGACGCTGTTATTCAGACTCTCATTCGTGCTAGAAAGAAGTCTTCTTCATCCGTGTACTATAGGACTTGGAGGTCTTATATTGATTGGTGTGAGGCTAGGGCCTTCCCTTGTAGGGAATTCTCTGTTTCTAGAATTTTGGAGTTCTTGCAACATGGTCTGGACTTAGGGCTCCAACTCAGTACTCTGAAGGGGCAGGTGTCTGCCCTGGCGGTATTTTTCCAAAAGTCTTTTGCACTACATCCTTTGGTTAAGACCTTTTTCCAGGGGGTTACGCATGTGCGGCCTCCTAGGAAGCCTTTGATTCCGGTTTGGGATTTGAATTTGGTTCTTTCTGCGCTACAGGGTCCCCCCTTTGAGCCCTTGCATGATAGTCCTTTGTCTTCCCTTACGGAGAAGGTGGCATTTTTGGTAGCTATCACTTCAGTTAGACGTGTTTCTGAGTTGGCGGCTCTGTCTATTCAAGCTCCATATTTTGAAAGACATCAGGATAAAGTGGTTTTCCGTTTTAAGACGGACTTTATTCCTAAGGTGGTTTCGTCCTTTCATTTAAATCAGGATATTGTTCTGCCCTCTCTCTGTCCTAACCCCAGCAATGACAAGGAGAGGGTCCTGCATTCTTTGGATGTGGTTCGTGTTGTGAAGTATTATTTGGTGGTAACGTCTGCCTTTCGCAAGACTGATGCATTCTTCGTGGTGCCTTTTGGGCCCAAGAAGGGTCTAGCACCCACAAAGTCTACCATCAGCAGATGGATCCGTCAGGCCATTGTAGGGGCCTATTCTGCTAAGGGGAGAGATCCTCCCTTTCGTGTTACTGCTCATTCTACTCGTGCGGTTGGGGCCTCCTGGGCTTTTCAGCACCAGGCCTCTGTTGAGCAAGTGTTCAAGGCCGCTACCTGGTCTTCTGTTCACACTTTTTTCAAAGTTTTACAAGGTTGATGTGCGGGCCTCAGCGGATGCTGTTTTTGGCTGCAAAGTTCTGCAGGCTGCAGTAGTTTGAGTTGTGCTTTATACCTTGTTTTTGGATCCCCACCCTTTATGGACACTGCTATTGGATGTCCCACAGTTAATGAATATCTTGAAGCGGGGTGTGTGACATACTTAGAATAATACCATTTTGTGAATACTCACCTTGTAAAATGGGTATTATAAGTATGTCACACACCCCGCTTCAACCCGCCCTTTGGATTCTGCATCCTTCATATGGTGAACTTTGCGTTGTTATGACTGATATTTGGCTCTTCCTGGTCCTTTACCTTACTGCTTTCTTTATACTGGGTAATGAGTGGGAGGTCCCAGGTACTTATGGACTGGGAGGGGCTTTCTTTCCTCCAATCATCTTTGCAGAAGCCCTCTACAGGACCATACTACCCACAGGTAATGAATATCTTGAAGCGGGGTGTGTGACATACTTATAATACCCATTTTACAAGGTGAGTATTCACAAAATGGTATTTTTCCCTGTCTGGTGTTCTCTATTCCTAAGATTCTGGAATCCATGGAAACATGGTTTGGATCTGGGGCTTCAACTCAGCACTCTGAAAGGTCATGTTTCTGCCTTGGCTGTTTTCTACCAGAGATCTTTTGCTCAGCATCATCTGGTCAAGACCTTTTTCCAGGGGGTGACTCATGTGCCTCCCCCTCGTAAGCCTATTTTGCCAGTCTGGGACTTGAACGTGGTCCTATCTGCCTTGCAGGGTCCTCCTTTTGAGCCTGTGCAAGAGGCTGATCTGTCCATTCTCACTCTTAAGGTACGGTTTTTGGTGGCTATCACTTCTGTTAGGCGTGTTTCTGAGTTGGCGGCGCTTTCCATCCAGCCCCCTTACTTTGAGAGACACCAGGACAAGGTGGCGTTTTGCTTTAAAGTGGACCAACACCGAGAGGTGATCGGCCCGGAAATCTATAAGATTCCCGGGCCGATCACCTCCCACCCTGCGGGACATCCGAGATCGGGATGTCCCGCGGGGTGAAACCCCCCCAAACACCCCAAATCGCTTACCCGATCTTCCTCCCTCGCGCCCCTGCAGGCGTGCGCGCGCCCGCGCCGGCCGTCTGCGAATGGCCGGCGGGGGCGCGCGCCGAAAGTGACGCGAGGGAGGCGGCGGCAGCCGCTTGGACGTTCCTGTTCCCCGTCTGGACGTTGGCGGGGATTGGACCGTCCAGTCACGTGGGAGCGGGGACAGGTAAGATTTTGGGGCTTTCTGGGGGGTTTCACACAGCGGGGCACCCCCGATCGGGGTGCCCCGCCGAAGTGGACCAAAACCCAGGATAGTCAAAATCCTGGGTGTTGGTCCACTTTAAACCAGATTTTCTGCCTCTCATCTCAATCAGGACATTGTTCTGCCTTCTCTGTGTCCCAATCCTAGTAACCCTAAAGAGAAGGTTTTACACTCTTTGGACGTGGTCAGGAATCTGAAGTTCTATTTGGTGGCTACTGCTCCTTTCAGGAAGACTGATGCTCTTATTCTAAGCAGACAGCACGCCCTGCTCCAGACATAGTCCTTACATGTGGGTATACCTCCACCTTCAGCGCCGTGCACTGCAGAACATGAAGAAAACAAGCTCCTCCCGGCCCTACATATACCGGAGGACCTCCCACAAATCCCCAGATTTCTCTGCAGTGCTTGAACTGCGAAGACATGAAGTATCACGCTCTCGCAGGTGAGCGGGGCTTTACAGCCCGAGGCCCTGCGGGACTATTTCCACCCGTCCTCGTTGTGAATTAATGCCTCCCAGCCTGGGCTGCGTCGGGTCGGGTGAAGGTAGGCAGCACCTAGTGTGCTTAAGGAGCTAGACTCCACCGCAATCCCCCTCTATAGGGTAGGCGATTAAGGCGTATGGTGAGCCTTCTATTGGATGCCCCTCCCGCACTAGTGCCCCTCGCCCGGCGTAGCGGTGAACCCAATATATTGGATCACCTTCCTCCCTAGTTTTCCCCGTCAGCGGGGGGAAAAAAGAGGGGGGGGGGTCGTATGTACAACGGCTAATCCTTGCCCTAATCACACTTGTTAACCATTGTCTTATTGGTCCTTGGAGTCAGAGCTGCGCTTTACTCTCAGCCTTTTTGCTTTCCTACTGCGCATTCATGCATTACTCGGCGCGTGCTTCAGTTTCTACTTTATTGACGCTTTGCGTTCTATCACTGTATTCACCCTGTCAGATCTCTCTGAGGTGATGTCTTCCTGACAATATCTGTCGCTTCTGATTGGTTGCGCGCCTTCGAGCTTCGCGCTCTCCGGAGGGGGGGGCGTGATTCGGTTTGGCGCACTCCGCGTCATCGTTCGCTCTGGCCAGCCCTTCGAGGTTCGCTTGGCACCATTTCCTTCTCACATGCGCATGGTGAAGACCGTCCTCCCGTCGCTGTTCTGTAAGTGCCCTCATGGGCGACCACTTTCCTAGCTTTGTCTTCTTCGTGCCTGGCTCTGACATCCCTGTTCCCCTTGTGTCTTTCAGACCGCGGACCTCGGTGGCTTCTCCCGGCCCGGCGTAGAGCCCGGTCCAGAACATTTTAACAAATAACTCCCACTTCCCAGCGGGTCATTGGGGCATCCAGGGTTGCTTTACAGCATCAATCCCTACTGGCATATTGAATATAATAATCACCATATGGAGGCATCTCAGGATATCGCGAACGGGGTTCCTTCGGGACAAGCCGTCTGTGTGTAGCTTAGCTGTGGTGACAATGCACGGGTCTGCGTCCCTTGTGCCCAGCAGGCACTAGCTGGCCTACCTGCCTCTTCCGAGGCTGGGCCCCCGCCTCGCCTTGTTTCTCCTACTCCCCCAAGCCTGAGTCTAACCCCCAATACTAGCGGGGACTCTCATGCTGATTTGGCCGCTAGACTGGCTAGCGTGGAAAGTTTGATCGCTGGCTCCTTGGCGCGTAAGGCTACCACTAAAAAGCGCCACTTGAATCCTGAAGCCACTATTCTTCCTGTAGACTCTGATGATTTACATTTGTCTTATGCACACTCCCCCTCAGAGGAAGGGGAACTGTTTTCTGACTCGGGGTCCTACGACGATGAGTCCAGGAGTCAGGATGAATCTGGCTCTGATCTTTGGTCCCAGGATGACGTTGATAGATTGCTGTCCCAGATCTTTGATGTGTTATCCCTCTCTCCCCCGCCTGCGGCTCCTCGGCAAAGAGGTGACCTGTTCCATACCGCTAAGGTGCGGTTGGAGTTTCCCGAACAAACTCATTTTAATAATCTCATCTTAAAGGAGTGGAAACACCCCAGCAAACTCCAGGGTGTTCCCAAGACTGTGGATAAGAAGTATCCATTCCCTGCCGACCTGATCAAGTGTTGGACTTCGCCGCCCGAAGTCGATGCCCTGATCCTTGGTCTGTCCAATATCTCTATTATGCACTCCCCTGACACTACTACGCTGCGGGATCTGGAGGATCGGCGGGTTGCTCAACTGGCATGTCATGCCTTTGCATTTGGGGAAGCTTCGCTCCGCCCGGTTTGCGCCTTGGCTATCACGGCGGTGGCGCTCAGGACTGTGGTTAAGCCATCTGATGCCGCCAATGCTTTGGTTACCTTTGAGACTTTTATCAATTATATCCTGTCTGCATCGGACGATGCTATTAAGCTGAGTTCTAGATCCTCTGCTCTGGTGGTAGCCATTCGCCGTGCGGTCTGGTTACGCCAGTGGGCAGCTGACAATGTCGCCAAGAAGGCTCTTACGGGGCTTCCTTTCAAAGGGCTGCGCCTGTTTGGAGAAAGGTTAGATATCTTTGCTAAAGGGGGCAAGCTGCCCCAGCGCAAGCGTCAGACTCGGCCCTTTTGTGGCCCAAGCTCCCACTCGACCCCCTATCGTGGGGCTAAACAGGGAAGAGGGGTGTCCTTCGCCGGAGCTCTCACAGATTCCTGGAACAAGAACAGAGGACGCCACCCCAGTTCTTCCTGGGGGCCAAAGCCCCTCCCAAGACCCCCCAGGCATGAAGGGGCGCCCTCGCCCGTCAGGGTGGGGGGACGCCTACAGCATTTTCAGCATGTCTGGAGACGCCACGTCCCAGACCGGTGGATTCAGGAGGTAGTGTCCTCCGGTTACAAGAGAGTTTGCTGTACTGCCCCCTACCAGGTTCGTCGGGTCCCGAATTCCACAGGATCCTGCCTCAGCTCAAGTCTTGATGCTAGCGGTGCAGGACCTTCTAGACCTCGGGGTCATTTGCAAGGTCCCCTTAGAAGACAGGGGCATGGGGTTTTATTCCAACCTGTTCACGGTGCCCAAAAAGGACGGGTCAGTCAGACCCATTCTGGATTTAAAAATCTTAAACAGATTTGTCAGAAACAGGCATTTTCGAATGGAAACTCTGCGCTCAGCCATTGCCTCCCTGCGTCCAGGGGACTTCATGACATCTGTGGATATCAAGGACACTTACCTGCACGTTCCAGTGTTCCCAGGGCATCAAAGGTTTCTCAGATTTGCCCTGTTGGATCAGCATTACCAGTTTGTGGCTCTGCCATTCGGACTTACGTCAGCCCCCAGGGTATTCACCAAGGTGCTGGCAAGAGTAATGTCGCTGTTGAGACTAAAAGGCATACGAGTGTTGCCCTACCTGGACGATATACTCATCTCATCCCAGTCCCCGCAGCAGGCAGAGCTGGACACGCGGTTGGTGGTGACCACCCTGGAGTCCTTCGGCTGGGTGATCAATTACCCAAAGTCCTCTCTGTCCCCCTCCTCAGTGACCCCGTTTCTGGGGAGGATTCTGGATTCCGTTCAGTCAAGGATATTCCTTCCTCCACAGAAGGTGGAAGCTCTGACAACGCAGGCGAGGTCCCTGCTCTCGAGCCCTCATCCCTCCATCAGGCAGGGAATGCAGTTGGTGGGCTCGATGGTGGCAAGCTTTGAGGCGGTGCTCTTTGCACAATTCCATTTGAGAACTCTGCAGCTTCACCTTCTGTCAGTCTGGAACAAGGACCCAGCGTCCCTGGACGAGATCTGGGTGCTTCCCCCCTCGGTCAGACATTCCCTGGAGTGGTGGCTGGACCACGGCAACTTGACAAGGGGCAAATCCTTCCTGGCTCCCTCCTGGGAGACGGTCACAACGGATGCCAGTCTTTCGGTCCCTGCGTTTCCAGGGGAGGTGGGGCCCTCAGGAGGCCCATCTACCCATCAATGTCCTGGAACTCAGGGCGGTCAGGTTGGTGCTGGAACAATTGACCCAGCATCTGAAGGGTCTGGCGATTCAGGTACGCTCAGACAACAGGACGGCGGTGGCCTACATCAATCATCAGGGAGGAACCCGGAGCAAGGGTGCTCTCCAGGAGGTGTCTCTGATTCTAACGTGGGCAGAGACCAATGTTCAATGCATCTCGGCTGTTTACATTCCGGGGGCGGAAAATCAGCTAGCAGATGCCCTGAGCAGGGGGCCGTCCCGTCCGGGGGAGTGGTCCCTCTCCAACTCGGTATTTCAGTCCCTGTGTCACCGTTGGGGTGTCCCAGACGTGGATCTGTTTGCGTCCCGTCACAATCACAAGCTCCCGAGCTTTGTATCCCTGTCTCAGGATCCTCTGGCTCTGGCCACGGATGCCCTGTCAATGTCTTGGAACGAGTTTCGGCTCCTGTATGCGTTTCCACCGATTCCCCTTCTGGGCAGAGTGCTACGCAAGATCGCTCTGGAAGGGGTACCCGCGATTCTGGTTGCCCCAAGGTGGCCAAGAAGTGTGTGGTTCGCAGACGTGGTTCAAATGGCAGTAGATCAGTACGATCTACCAAGGATTCCAGACCTCCTAACTCAGGGGTCTCTACGCCATCCCAATTTACTAACTCTGGCTTTGACGGCTTGGCTATTGAGACCACCATTTTAAAGGAAAAGGGTTTGTCCGCTTCTGTAGTGGCTACCATGGTCCAGGCCAGGAAGAAGACCTCTTCTGCTATATATTATAGGGTATGGCGTGCTTACATTGACTGGTGTGAATCCAGGTCTCTTCCCTGCCGGGAATTCTTAGTCTCCAGGGTGCTGCAATTTCTACAACATGGTCTAGACTTAGGTCTGAAGCTTAGTACCTTGAAGGGCCAGGTTTCGGCCCTATCTATCTTCTTTCAGAGGACCTTTGCCCAGCACTCTCTTATCAAGACCTTCTTTCAGGGGGTCACTCATGTGCGCCCCCCTCGGAAACCTATGGTTCCTGTTTGGGATCTGAATTTGGTTTTGTCGGCCCTGCAGGGTCCTCCCTTTGAACCTATTCATGAAGCAGCTCTGGCTGTTCTCACCCTCAAGGTGGTCTTTCTGGTAGCCATTACCTCGGTTAGACGTGTGTCTGAGTTGGCTGCCTTGTCTATTCAGCCTCCCTACTTTGAGAGACACCGGGATAAGGTGGTGTTTCGCTTCAAGCCAGACTTTCTGCCTAAGGTTGTGTCTGCTTTTCATTTAAATCAAGATATTGTTCTTCCTTCCTTGTGCCCTAATCCTAGTAACCCTAAGGAGAGGGTTTTGCATTCCCTGGATGTGGTTAGGTGTGTCAAGTCTTACCTGGTTACCACTCAGGCTTTTAGGAAGACGGATGCTCTCTTCGTTGTGCCTCACGGGCCTAGGAAGGGTTTGGCTCCCGCCAAGTCTACCATCAGTAAATGGATTCGGCAGGCTGTGGTTCAAGCCTATACTACTAAGGGGAAGACTCCCCCCTTTCGTCTTACTGCTCATCTACTAGAGCTGTTGGGGCTTCTTAGGCTTTTCAGCACCAGGCCTCTGTGGAGCAAGTGTGCAAGGCCGCTACTTGGTCTTCGGTTCACACCTTTACAAAGTTTTATAAGGTTAATGTTAAGGCCTCAGCTGACGCTGCGTTTGGCCGCAAGGTTTTGCAGGCCGTAGTAGTTTAAACGGCTTACTGTTGCCTTCTGTTGGGGATCCCACCCTTCTTACGGACACTGCTATTGGATGTCCCACATGTAAGGACTATGTCTGGTTAGAACAATACAACTCTGTGAAGTACTCACCTGTAGAGTTGGTATTATATGCAGACAGCACGTCCTGTTCCACCCCACCCTGGTTTCACTTTGTTCTGGATCCCCTGTTTGGTGATTGTTATACTTGATATTTTTTTGCCAGTTTTGGGTGGTTGTTTCTCCTGGCCTCTCTTTTTCACTGCTTTTCAATGCTGGGGATTTGTGGGAGGTCCTCCGGTATATGTAGGGCCAGGAGGAGCTTGTTTTCTTCATGTTCTGCAGTGCACGGCGCTGAAGGCGGAGGTATACCCACATGTAAGGACTATGTCTGGAGCAGGACGTGCTGTCTGCATATAATACCAACTCTACAGGTGAGTACTTCACAGAGTTGTATTTTTGTGGTCCCTTCTGGTCCTAAGAAGGGTCTGGCTCCAGCTAAGTCTACTATCAGCAAGTGGATCCGTCAGGCTGTGGTTAAGGCCTATTCTGCTAAGGGGAAGAATCCTCCTTTCCGCCTTACTGCTCATTCCAACCTAAACGACTACTTGGAGTGGACGTGCCGTAGGCACACCTTTCTACCATAAGGAAGCACCACAACAACCGTCAATACTACAATACAATGCTTTATTGATACAAAAAAAAGGGGGCTAAAAACATATAACACAAGACATATTAAAAACAACCGTTATGACCATAAATATACAATAAATGATGCCCAAACAAAGGGCTATCTAATTCCTGCCACCTGGGTATAAGGCCTCAAATTTTAAATGCCCTAAAGCAATTGTTTTGTGCTGTGAACTAATTCATCATACTATCTAACAATCAATATAATATGATATAATAGTAACCATAATACATATATATATACAAATGCAAACAACTAGAAAAGTGTTAATACAAAGTGCAAATACATATATAAAAACATCAAATACAACTATATATACCACTACTATTGCACAAAAGATCCATCCTCTGCAAAATTGATCAAATCACACAAACCTCAATAAATATGTGAACATTAAATGAATACAGGTGCCGGCAGACAATACACACAGAAATCTCACGTCATATAGGGCCACCCAAGGTATACAAAAAAAGAGCCAATCACGGTGTCAGCCACCCACCCTTGAAGTATGGTGATTGTTATCATGTTTCATGGGTAAAATTGTTGATTATGGGTTTAATATTCCCGGCTTCTTGCTAACTGCTTTTCAATACTGGGGAATTTGTGGGAGGTCCCTGGTATATAAGGGGCCGTGAGGAGCCACTTTTTTGCTGTCTCTGCAGTCCAGCGCCATCTTGTGGAGGTAATACCCAAACGTAAGGAATTATCTTTGAAGCAGGACGTGCTGTATACGTATAATACCAATTCTACAGGTGAGTAATCACAGAATTGTATTTTTTACACTTGAGGTACGTTTTCTCCAGTGAAGAGTTTTGGAAACTAAATCACTCTTTAAGTGATATGCTAAAGTATTTATTCTGCATACCCTATAGGGTGCTGTGGTTTCCAAAATTATCCATATCTCAGTGGAAACACAGTATACCTAACCTGTAAAAATGCCCCACCCCATGTGCAAGTGATTTTTTTAAAAAGCTTAACATTTTTATTGCATTTTATTGTGTGTTAAAAGTCAAAAAGTTGTCTGAGATTCAGCCTGTGATTCACACCCAGAGTTAAACTTGTTTCATTAAATAATTAGCATGGCCCCCAGTATCTCTGGAGGGTCTGCTTTGTTTGTGGCTGATCAACATTGTCTCTGCAGATTCACCAGGACACTGGCCTCACCACACATGTCCCTTTGCTGAAGAAGACCCTGGAGATGTTTGTCTACAGAGTGAAGGCCATGCTGATGCTCAACAACTGTCAGGAGGCTTTCTGGCTGGGGAACCTGAAGAACCGGGATCTACAGGTGTGATATATGAGCTTCTTCCCTATACAATTTCCACACCCAATTTGCCTTGGCTAATATGAGTTTTTTTTTAATTTTAGGGGGAAGAGATCTTATCGCAGACAGCCCAAGACAGTGAGACAGAGGAGGAGCAAGAATCCCAACTTCCTGCTGAGGAGTCGGAGGCTAGAGAGGTAGCGTGCCATTTGCAGGGAATTGTAGCTCAGTCAGAGGTCTCTGTTTCTCTAGATAAACTATAAAAAAAAAAAAGAGAAAACTAAGCGGGGTCTCATGCCCCAGGCGCAGTGCAGTACTAGGCTGACACAGCTCTGGAGCTGACATCAGATCTCCAGACTCCCGCCACACTGCCTTTACTTGGGAGTGTGTGCCCAGTGTCTGGCTTCTTCCTCCCTTCCACCTCCTCCTCCTCCCCCACACCTTATTCCTTACCCTATCCTTCCCCTCTCCTCTGCCCACCAACTTTCAATGCTTTGTGTGAGGAGAGCTGGAGTGACGTGACTTCCTTCACTGTGCGCCAAACTGGCTGTGTCAGTGACTGGAAACAGCGGGAGCCCCCGGTAAAGAAAAGCAGAGTGATGTGATAAGCAGCATTGTGAGTCTGTGTCTGCACTGGCAGTCACTTTGTTTTAAAGTGGAGTCAAACCCAGATTTTTCACTATCCTGGGTTTTGTTCCTAGCCCCCCCCCCCCCCCAGGTATCCCAGTTTGGATCCAATTTGGGATGCCCCGGGGAAGGCTAGCCCTGGAACTTTTAGATTCCATGGTGGGCCATGCTGAATATTCTAAGTGTGCCATACACTCCACTTCGATCTTCATGACATGTGGGTAATCTCCAGTAGAGGGCGAACTTCTGCAGAGATAAATATGCAAAAAAAGAAAGCCCCTCCCGGTCCATATATACCTCCCACCAATTTCCCAGTTCCTTCTCTGCAGGAAGGTGAGCAAGACAGAAGATGAAGACTTCTCTTACTTGCAGGTAAGCCGGGCTCGCGCCCGGCCATTTTTGTCCCTATTGCTGCCAGGACCTTTTATAATTTCCCCTATATGAGCCTCCCAGCCTCGGCTGTAGGACCTTGGTGAGGGTAGGCAACACCTATTTAGGTGTTGAGAGAGCATTGCTCTTCCGTGAGACCCCATTACAAGGGGTAGGCGGTATTCCGGTTGGTGATCCCGGTTTGGGGATGCCCTGTCCCTTCTCTTACACTCTGCCCAGAGTTCCCACCCTCCTCCGGGCCCCTTCCATATCCAGGGGGGGGGGGGGTGCGGTTTGGTCTGACCTTCTCCACATGTTACCAAATTTTAAGCTTTTATGTATGTGTGAATGATTATGTTTGTGTTCACAGCCTGAGTGAATGACGTTGTCTGCCGGTAATTGTTTGTCTGCAGACCACTCAGCAGCAGCAGGAGTTTGTGTCCAAGGGTTTTGTCCCTCACATGTGGCTGTTTTCTGTCTTCAGCCTGGGGAGCTTCTCTCCCTCAGGCTGCGTTCTCGGGAGGGGGCGGGCCGGGCTCTCGGCGGCCCGCCCCTCCCCCTCGTTTTGGCGCTTTTTCGGCGGCCCAGCCCAGGGCTGGGATCCGCATCTCAGGTCTCTCTGGGAGTGGGGCGTGGCTTAGCGAGTGCGCGTTCTGCGCTTGCCCGCCCCCCTTCTCCTTCCCCTCTTCTCCACGCTGAGCTGCTGGTGGCCATCTTGGTGTCTCTGCTGCTGCGGATCTCCTGCGGTCTGTGAGTGCTTGTGGGCCCCCTTCCTTAGCTTATGTGGCGGGCCCCCCTCCCCGCACGGGGAGGTGTGCCTTTCATGTGTTTTTGAAGTTTTTTTATATGTATTTATATGTTATGGAGTGAGTGTCCTTATGGGCCTTTCTATTATGTTTTTATGATTGTCATATGTGTGTGCATATTAGGGGGTTTTATCCTGGTCCTGGGGTCCCTAGCCTTAATCTGCTCATTTTCAAATCCTCCCACCGGGACTTCAAAGGGGCATCCTGGGTTGCTTATTAGCTTAAATCCCTAAGGTCATTGCGACTGACCTCAAAAATCACCATATGGAGGCTCCACAGGATACCGGGCTCGGGCTCCCTTTGGGACAATCCCGGCCGTGTGTGGGTTGTGGGGTATCCCTTACGGGTGAGATTGTGCTTATTGTATACCATGCGCACTAAAGGCCATAACGCGGCAGTCGGGTACCCAGCCTTCTGGGTCGGCACCTCCCGCTTCATTGCCTACCCCTTCCCCCCCCCCCCCCTTATCCGTACCCCAGGTGACTCTGTCGCTAGTGGGGAGTCGCACTCTGATGTTTGCGCCAGGTTGGCCAGCATCGAGAATTTTATTGCTAGCGCGGTGGGCAAGAAGGCCCAGGCTAAAAAAGAGACATTTGTCACCGGCCCAGGCGGCCTTGGATTTTGATGATGATTTCCCTGATTGGTCGGATTATTCCCCGTTCAAAGAGGGGGAATTGTTTGAGGAATCTGATGCTGATGTGGTGCATTTTTGTGATGCTGATGTTGGGCAGGCGTTTGGGGACGCCATTGACACTACTAAGGTTTTGGCACATCTTTTGGAGGACCCTCAGGCTGCACAGCGGCTCTGTTAGCAGTCAAAAATCTTCTGGACATGGGAGTCATTTGCCCAGTGCCTCATTCAGAGAGAGGCAGGGGGTATTATTCCAACCTTTTCACGGTTCCCAAAAAAGGCCGGTTCTGTAAGACCCATTCTGGACCTAAAGGTCCTCAACAGGTTCATCAGACCCAAGAAGTTTTGCAGGGAAACTCTGCGCTCGGCCATCAATTCCCTTCGTCAAGGGGATTTTATGACATCCATAGACATCAAGGATGCTTACCCGCATGTTCCATTTTTTCCAGCGCATCAGGGATTCTTCAGGTTCGCTGGATGATCAACATTTTCAGTTTGTAGCCCCTCCCTTCGGTTTGACCTCAGCGCCAAGGGTGTTCACCAAGGTTCTGGCGGGTGTCATGGCCCTGCTCAGAGCTCAGGGCATTCGCATTGTGCTGTATCTGGACGACCTACCGATTTCTGCTGCTTCTCTCCGTCAGGCGGAGCTGGACACCCACCAGGTGGTGTCGACTCAAGTTCTCTGTCTCGCCATCACGGGTGATTTCATTTCTGGGCATGAATCTGGATACCATTCAGGCCAGAGTGTTTCTACCCCAGACCAAGGTGCAGGGGATTCAGGATCTGATCCGCCTTCTTCTGGCCAATCCTTGCCCCTCTATCCGACAGGGGATGAAACTGGTGGGATTGATGGTGACGTTCCCGTTTGCGCAGTTCAGGATGCCTCCCTGGGTTCGGCAGTCCCTTCGGTGGTGGCTGGAGTCGAGCAACCTGTTGAGGGGCAGATCATTTCTGGCCCCTTGTTGGGAAACTGTTACCACGAATGCCAACCTGTCGGGCTGGGGAGGTTTCTTTTTGGAAAAGTCATCAGTTCAGTGGGGTGTGGGGGCCTCAGGAGGCTCACACCCCCATCAATGTCTTGGAGCTCTGAGCTATCCGGCTTGTACTGGCAAGGCTGACGTCGATCTTACGGGGTTTACCGGTTCAGATTCGATCAGACAATAGAACGGCGGTAGCCTACATCAATCACCAAGGAGGGACTCGCAGCAGGAGTGCCCTCAGGGAAGTCTCTCTGGTCCTGCATTAGGCGGAGAGCAATGTTCCTTGCATTTCGGCAATCGGCATGGAGAACACGGAGGCGGACTCCCTGAGCAGGGGGTCCTTTCGCCAAGGAGAGTGGTCTCTCAATCCCGGGGTTTTTCGGTTTATTTGTCGCAAGTGGGGGACTCCGGTGGTGGATCTCTTTGCCTCGCGGCACAATCACTATCTCCCGGCCTTTGTGTCTCTATCTCAGGATTCTCTAGCTCTGGCAGTGGATGTCTTGTCCCTTGCTTGGAAGGATCTGGGGTTTCTGTACCTGTTTCCTCCCTTCTCCATGCTGGGCAGGGTAGTTCGCAAACTGGCTCTGGTAGGGGCACCAGCAATCCTGGTGGCTCCAAGGTGGCCAAGAAGGTTTTGGTACGCAGACGTTGTAAGGCTGGCGGTAGATCAGTACCGGCTTCCCATGTTTCCGGATCTGTTATCTCAGGGTCAACCACTTTACCCCAATTTACCAACGCTGGCTTTGACGGCTTGGCTGCTGAAACCTTCATTCTGAAGGAGGAAGGTTTGTCTGAGGCTGTAGTTCAGACCTTGGTTAGACCTAGGAAGCGGTCTTCTGGCATTTACTATAGGGCTTGGCGGTCCTATATTGACTGGTGTGAGGCTAGGGCCTTGCCTTGCAGGGTGTTTTCGATCCCTAGGATTTTGGAGTTTCTTCATCACGGTCTGGATCTTGGGTTCCAGCTTAGTACCTTGAAAGGGCAGGTCTCTGCTCTGTCTCTGCTCTGTCTGTTTTCTTCCAAGGACCTTTTGCCTTACACCCGCTGGTTAAGACACTTTTCCAGGGGGTCACTCAGGTTCGACCACCTCGGAAGGCTATGGTTCCTGTTTGGGATTGTATTTGGTTCTTTCGGCTCTCCAGGGTCCTCCTTTTGAGCCGTTACAGGATATTGCTCTTTCTGTTTTCACTCAAAAGGTTGCCTTCTTGGTGGCTATTACCTCTGTTCGGCGTGTCTCTGAGTTGGCGGCTCTGTCTATTCAGGCCCCTTACTTTGAAAGACAACAGGACAAGGTGGTCTTTCGCTTTAAGCCAGATTTCCTTCCTAAGGTGGTTTCTGCTTTCCATCTCAATCAGGATATTGTTCTTCCTTCCTTGTGTCCTAAGCCTAGCAATGACAAGGAGGGGGATTTGCACAATTTGGATGTGGTTCGCTGTGTTAAGTGCTATTTGGTGACTACTTCTTCTTTCTGCAAGACCGATGCCTTTATCGTGGTGCCCTGCGGGCCCAGGAAAGGTTTGGCACCCGCCAAGTCTACCATTAGCAAATGGATTTGTCAGGCCATTGTTGGGTCCTATTCTGCTAAAGGGAGGACTCCCCCGTTTAGGGTCACTGCGCACTCTACTCGTGCTGTTGGTGCATCCTGGGCTTTTCAGCACCAGGCTTCTGTTGAACAAGTTTGTAAGGCTGCTACTTGGTCTTCCGTTCATACTTCTTCCAAGTTTTACAAGGTTGATGTGCGGGCTTCAGCAGATGCTGTTTTTGGCCGCAAGGTTCTGCAAGCTGCAATGGTTTGAGTTGGTACATTCTTTACTGTTTCTGGTTCCCACCCATGATGGACACTGCTATTGCATGTCCCACATGTCATGAAGATCGAAGTGGAGTGTATGGCACACTTAGAATAATACCGTTTTGTGAGTACTCACCTTTAAAACGGGTATTATGAGTGTGCCATACACTCCACTTCGCCCCACCCCTTTTTTCAGGTATTCTGGGGCTTTTATATGGTGAACCATTGGTTTTGATTGTTAAGGTTATAATTGGTTCTTCCTGGTCCCCTTACTGCTTTTTTACACTGGGAAATTGGTGGGAGGTCCCAGGTATATATGGACCAGGAGGGGCTTTCTTTTTTGCATATTCATCTCTGCAGAAGTTCACCCTCTACTGGAGATTACCCACATGTCATGAAGATCGAAGTGGAGTGTATGGCACACTCATAATACCCATTTTAAAGTTGAGTACTCACAAAATGGTATTTTTGTTCCACTTCAAAGAGGAACTTCATCCACAGTCTGGAAGTGACACAGATACTAGTTCAGGCCCTACTTTAGTGCTGCCTGGCTCAGGCTGGCTATCTGAAAGAGGAACAAAACCCAGGGTTTTCACTGTCCTGGTCTTTGTTCTTCAGCAATGGAAAATCCTGATTTGGGATACCCCCACTTTATGAACCTCCCAGGTTTGCTTATAATTGTTATCTGAGTGAACCCGGGGGTTTCACACAGCAGGGCATCCCAAATGAGAATGCTCCTATTTCTGAGGAACAAAACCCAGTATAGTTATTGGGCAGCCCTAAGGTTTGGCCACATAAAAGCCAGTGATGTATGTAAATAGTGCTCCCTCTCCTCTCCCCTCCCTGGGACTCAGTGTAAGTCTACTTTGAAGAAAAACTTAGTCAACCCTGGTGTCTGATTTGGGGTGCCCCCTCCCCCAAATACCCAGTAAAACATACGTGAGCCCCGATCCAGCTGCTCATGTGCGGGCCATGCTCTGCTATACCTTTAGCCAAGTGCATACCCACCCCAGGCATTTGTGACTGGCCAGCACGGGCATGCCCCTAGCCCTCCATATGTGCCCCAGCCCTGCCCCAACCCCCACCAGGCCCTAAAACAATTGCCTCCCATGGAAGCCCAGGTTTGTGTCTGTGCTTATGAAATAGGCATCATACTTTCAAAAGTCTCTGGTCTTGTTGAAATTAGATGTGGTCAAAGCAGCATCATTTCCACAAGGCGAGAAACTTTTCAAAGTCTAACATCTTTTTCATAGCCACAGACACCAACCTGCAGAAAGACTTCTCTGCTTCGCACACCGCAGCCAGCAAGTGAATAAAAGAAAGGAACAAATAGAAAGCAAAACTATATATCCCTTTGTTGTTGTGGGAGCCTGACACCATCTTATGACGTAAGTCTGGCAGAAGATTAAAGACTACCTTATACCTATGGGTTTTAAGGAAAGGTGACAGCCAACAGCTCCAAATTGGCTGAGCTGCTACAAAAAAGGCACTTTTTGGAAACAAAGAGTGACAATGTAGCTAAGCGTTCAAAGAGACACCCCTATCAAGCTCATAAAACCATGTAAATGTGGCAAGGAGAAACCTTGTGATCCTGGTGCCATTTGAAAGGGGCAGGTCACACAGGCTCAGCCACCACATGACCACTTTTGAGCCCAAAATTGCAGAATACAAACAAATGGGAGTCGTCTACTAAGCTGCTGCCCAACAGGGACTGAAAACATGGTTCGCTAATCTGTGCAGCAGCACCTCAGCTGTGACTGGACTTTTGACTTTTATTCTTTTGGAAAGGCAAGCAGCTGGTGCTTTGCTTAAACCAGCCTTAGAGTTTTGAGAAATCCTAAAACTGTACCAGAATCCGGATATTCTAAGCATACAGCACGTCCTGCTCCAGATATAGTCATAACATGTGGGTAATCCTTCGCCTCAGGCGCCGTGCACTGCAGACATGTAGAAAACAAGCTCCTCCCGGCCCTACATATACCGAAGGACCTCCCACAAATCCCCAGATTTCTCTGCAGTGCTGGAACTGCGAAGACATGAAGTATCACGCTCTCGCAGGCGAGCAGGGCTTTACAGCTTGAGGCCCTGCGGGACTATTTCCACCCGTCCTCTTGTGAAGAATATGCCTCCCAGCCTGGGCTGCGTTGGTCGGGTGAAGGTAGGCAGCACCTAGTGTGCTTACGGAGCTAGTCTCCACCGCAATCCCCCACCATAGGGTAGGCGGTTTAGGCTGATGGTGAGCCTCTAGTGGATTCCCCTCCCGCATTATTGCCCCGTACCCCGGGTAGTGCAGGACCCTGTGTAAAGGGTCGCCATCCTCCCTCATTTCCCCATCTAGTTAGGGGGAAAAGAAAGGGGGGGGTATGTGTGTGGCGTGTATATTTTTGGGTCTGCTTTAAGGGCAGGCTGCGCTGGGTAAGGGCTGGCCACTTCTCTTGCAGACTGTTGCTTTGTGGCCCCCTACCCCCTCTCCTCTCCCCTCTTCCCGCCTGGCATTTTATGTTTTCGTTTGAACTGCACCATGCGGTCTTTACCCTCCCCCCTCCGCCGCCTGGGCGCACGTGCAGTGGCCCAGCTGTGAGTGATTTCCAGCTGATCGGCGTAGGGGGGGCGGGTCCCGCTGACGCGGCGTCGGGGGCGCGGCGCCGACGTCATGCGGCGTCTGCAGCAGGCCCAGCGTTCTTGCTTCCTTCAAATACAGGAAGTCGCGTGGGCGCACAGCCGCACTTTGTCTTCCATGCTGGCTGCAGGCTTGTTCCGGCTGTTGCCTTTGCTGACCAGGTAAGCGGCCCCTCCCGTTGGGGCCGTTAAATGGGGAATGCTTTCCTTGCAACAATATAGTGAGAAGTCACTTTGTATTAAGGGGGCGTGATTTAAGGGCACTTTGGTGCCATGCTTATATGTTTGTTTATACACATGTGAGGATCTGATGGTTTTTTCTTTGCCTTTCAGATCCTGGGATCCCTGCTTATGGTGGCCCTCCGGCTCTATGTGCCTGGCTAATTATTGGGATAGCTTTGAATGTATATATACATAGACTATATATAAATATATATATATATAGTTTATTAAAGGGGACCTTAACTTAAAAAAAAATAAATAAATAAATATATTTAAAAAAAAAAAAAAATCCTCCCTTCCGGGACATTACTAATAAAGGGGGTATCCCGGGTCGGCTTATGCCTTAAAAGTCCCAGTATTGCGAATACCATAAATCACCATATGGAGGCTTCCGTAAATTCCGGAAACGGTTCTGCTGAGCCGTTTGGGGGGTGCGTAGGTTGTGGGGTTCCACTGCCAGCTGATGATGTCTTTATTTGCATCCCTTGTGCAAAACAGACTATTGCGCGCCAGTCCGTTGCTTCGGCTGCGGGGCCATCGCATCCTTCATCATCTTCTACCTCTCCCTCCCTATTCCGGACCCCGCATGACACTGTCAAAAGTGGGGATTCGCATTCCGAGGCGGCAGCACAGCCCAGCCCCCGGAAAGTAATGCCCGTTAAAGCAGCGTTGAAGGCCGCTGCAAAACGAAGGCACCTGACTCCGGTACCTTCGGCTCCACAGGACCAGTTTTGTGAACCTGTGGAATGGTCCGATGAATTCCCGTCGGAGTCAGATGAGCCGACAGGTCAGCTTGTGGCTGATGAGATTGGCGATTGGTCAGAGGGGGTTGTTTTTGACACCCCCTCTATTCTGGCTCAAATGTTTAAAATTTTGAGTTTAGATACGCCTGAGGCGGCCGCCCCGCCAAAGGGTCGGTTGTTTAAAGAGCCTCAGCCGCGTTTGGTTTTTCCCAGACAACACCACTTTGAGAGGGTGGTTCTTAAGGAATGGGAACATCCCACGCGGTTATCTGGAATTCCTTCCAGTTGGGAAAAGTGTTATCCTTTCCCGCCAGAATTGGTGAAGCTTTGGTCTGTCCCTCCGGACGTCGATACCCCTGTACTAGGGCTCTCCAGCTCGGCTATGGTACAATCTGCTGAGACCACTGTCCCCAAAGATGGGGAAGATCGTCGGATTGACCAATACGCTCGACATGGTTTTATCTATTCCGGGTCAGCGTTGCGCCCGGTATGTGCTTCAGCCCTTCTTCTATTGGCAATTAAGTCCTTAATTCAGGGGCTATATGAGGATCTTAATCCCGCTTGCAAACAGTTCACTGCGCTTAAGCAGTGTGAATCTTTTGTGGCTTATGTCCTGGCTGCTCAGGACGATGCGCTGACTATGAGTAGCAAGGCAGCAGCTATGCTGGTGGCTATTCGCAGGTCAGTATGGCTGCGTCAGTGGTCAGCGGACACGGCTTCCAAAAAGGTGCTCACAGCTCTCCCCTTTTTGGGGTTGCGTCTGTTTGGGGAGAAAATTGATTCAGTCGCAAAGGGTGGTAAGATGCCACAACGCAAAAGGCTTCGTGGTCCCTTCAGGGGGGCAAGTTCCGGTAGGCCTTCCTTTCGAGGATTCAGAGCGGGCAAGGGTGCGTCCTTTCCCGCTACCAGTGGCGCAGGTTGGACTCGGGGGAGGGGCCGTGGCCGGCCCACTCAGTCCTGGGGCACCAAGCCCAAACCTGCTGATAAGCTCACTCAGCAATGAGGGGCTGCCCTCACCCGTGCGGGTGGGGGGACTATTGCGACACTTCTACCATTGGAACCAAGTGGTTCCAGGCAGATGGATCCAGGGGGTAGTGTCGCCCGGTTACGACCTGGAATTCGAGTCTCACCCTCCTTCACGGTCCATTCATGGGTCGGTTCATCCCAGCCTGAACTCTCATCAAGACGGAGTGTGTCTTTCTTTTGCCCAAATTCACACAAGAACGCTTCAGCTATTTCTGTTAGCGTGTTGGGACCAGCAACCTCAGTCGTTGGATCAGTCCTTCCAGTTGTCCTCCCGTGTACGGCAGTCCCTCCTGTGGTGATTGGTCTCGATCAATCTTGTATAGGGCAGGTCTTTCCTGACCCCCCTTTGGAAAATTGTCACCACGGACGCCAGTCTGTCGGGATGGGACAGATTCTGGAAGAAGCTGCGGTTTCAGGGGCAGTGGAGGCCCCACTTACCCATCAATATTCTGAATCCGAGAACCATTCGTCAGGTGTTTGCTCTCCTGACTCAGTACGTTCTGGGCCTTCTGGTCCAGATGTGTTCAGACAATCGATCAGCAGTTGCTTACGTCGGTCTTCAGGGAAGGACGCGCAGTCTGAGTACTCTCAGAGAAGTGTCCCTGATCCGGACATGGGCAGTGTTCCATGTTCCCTGTCTCTCGGCGGTTTACATTCCAGAGGTGATGGAACAGGTAGCGGACTGGTTGAGCAAGGGCTCTCCCCGTCTGGAAGAATAAACTCTCCATCCTCGGGTGGTTCGCTTATTGTGTCTCCAATGGGAGACCCCGGAGGTGGACCTGTTGGCCCCTCATCACTATCACAGGCTCCCGAACTTCGTGTCACTCTCCCGGGATCCTCTGGCTCTGGCAGTGGACGCCATGTCCCTGTACTGGGGAGTTCTGGGATTTCCATACCTGTTTCCTCCGATGCCCATGCTGGGCAGGGTTCTTCAGAATTTGGCTCTGGAAAAGGTGTACGCCGTTCTCGTGGCCCTAAGGTGGCCAAGGCGAGTGAGGTTCGCAGACATCGCTCGGCTGGCAGTGGACCAGTTCGTTCTGCCTCTTCGGTCCGGTCTGCGCACTCAGGGTCGATTGTGTTACCCCAATTTACCAGCGCTGGGTTTGATGGCCTGGCTGCTGAAACCTCCATCCTGATGGAGGAGGGTCTTTCTGATTCAGTCATTAAGACTTTGATCAGTGCCCGGAAGAAGTCTTCTTCCATCACCACTATAGGACTTGGAAAGCCTATATCGCTTGGTGTGAGATAAGATCCTTTCCTTGTAGGGTCTTTTCGGTCTCCAGGATTCTGGAGTTTTTACAATCAGGGCTGGACTCTGGTCTCCAGCTAAGTACGTTGAAAGGGCAGGTCTCTGCCTTATCTATCTTTTTTCAGAAGCGTGTTGCGCTTAAACCCTCTAGTTAAAACTTTTTTCCAGGGGGTTACGCATGTGCGTCCTCCCAGGAAACCATTACTCCCTGTTTGGGATTTGAATTTGGTTCTTTCTGCTCTTCAGGCTCCTCCTTTTGAGCCTTTGCAAGATATTGCTTTGTCTACCCTGACTCAGAAGATTGTCTTCTTGGTAGCTATCACTTCTGTCCGGCGTGTCTCAGAGTTGGCGGCCTTAACTATCCAGGCGCCTTACTTTGAGAGGCATCAGGATAAAGTGGTCTTTCGGTTCAAGCCAGACTTTCTTCCTAAGGTTGTTTCTGCTTTTCATTTGAACCAAGATATTGTTCTTCCCTCCTTGTGTCCTAATCCTAAGAATGACAAAGAGAGGGTTTTGCATTGTTTGGATGTAGTACGCTGTGTTAAGTACTACTTGATTATCACGTCTCCTTTTCGTAGGACGGATTCCTTTTTTGTTGTGCCCCATGGGCCTAAGAAGGGTTTGGCACCAGACAAGTCTGCCATTAGCAAGTGGATACGTCAGGCCGTTACTGCGGCCTATTCGGCTAAGGGAAGAATTCCCCCTTTTCGTATCACTGCTCATTCCACTCGCGCTGTTGGGGCGTCTTGGGCATTTCAGCACCAAGCTTCTGTTGAACAGGTTTGTAAGGGCGCCACTTGGTCTTCTGTTCACACTTTTTCTAAGTTTTACAAAGTTGATGTGCGGGCCTCAGCGGATGCTGTTTTTGGCCGCAAAGTTCTGCAGACTGCAGTCATTTAAGTTATGCTTCACCTGGCCTTGAGATGCCCTTCCCTTGTGGACACTGCTTTTGGATGTCCCAATAATGGATGAATATTTAAGAAGTGAAGCGGGGTGTGTGGCACACCAAGAATAATACCATTTTGTGAGTACTCACCTGAAAAATGGATATTGTTGGTGTGCCACACATCCCGCTTCACCCCCACCCTTTTCGGTATTACCGAAGCATTTATATGGTGAAGCCCTTTTTTATTTATATCAAAATTGATTTTTGAGGTTACCGGTGGAATACTGGTACCTTGTCTTTCTGCTTTTTAAATATACTGGTGATTGAAGGGAGGTACCAGGTATATATAGGCCGGAAGGGGGCTCGTTACAAGACTTCCTCTCTGCACTACGTCACCTGCGGTGGATTAACCCAATAATGGATGAATATTTAAGAAGTGAAGCGAGGTGTGTGGTACACCAACAATATCCATTTTTCAGGTGAGTACTCACAAAATGGTATTTTATCACCAGTGTTTTTCTCTCTGTATGACGACAAGACAGAAGGTTGAAGTCTCCTGCTTGCAGGTAGCCGGGGTCTTACCCCGGCACCCCCCTTTTGGTCTATTTCTGCCCGGTTTTGATTGTTTGTTACCTTTGTGGTTAAATGGAAGCCTCCCAGCCTAGGCTGCTCACTGGGCAATTGGTAGACGGCACTATAGGTGCCTAGGAGCTTATCTCCTCCGCTCGACCCCCTCTTTTGGGGGCAATGCGGCTGTCCGGCATGGTGATCCGGAGGTGGGATGCCCCTGTCCCGAGGGTCCCCTTGGCCCCTTGCTCTCCCGTTTCGGTCCCTTCTCCCTTCACTATGGGGGGGGGGGGGGGTAGAGGGATGTGTATTGTGTGTATGGTTTACTGTATGTTCATGTGTTTAACGTTGGTCAGGCTGCACCGCAAGCGAGTGTGCGTGTGGCCTGACTTAGATTCCTCCTTATGTGGCAGTCTCTGTTATGTGGGTCAGCTTTAGGGGTAATTGGGACAGGGTGTATGGTGTCAGGCTGCCTGCGCCCCTCTCAGTCTATCCAGCTCCCCCTCCCCTTGTCTCCTTGGTTTTTAACGGCCGCCGCTTGGCGGGCCGCATGTTTATTTGGGGGGCAGCATAGGCTTCCTAGGATCTCTGGCTCCCCCTCCCCCCTTCTCCTTTTTTACTGAGGGCTTGTTAGACCTCTGGCTGCTTTGGCACTGCCGTCCGGCGGGCCATACTGTTCAAATTTGGCGGGGGGGGGAGGGGCCCGGTGACGTCAGGGGGGTGCGTGGTCCGGCAGCGCGTCGTTTACCGGCCAGCCGCACTTCCTTCCTGTTTATCAGGAAGCAGCGTGCGGGGCTCCCAGCCGCATATGGGTACTGCTGCTGCTGCTGCTACTGCTGCCCGCTCCACCGATTCTTCCTTTCTGCTGCCGCTACGGCTGCCACTGCCGCTTCGCTGACATTTTGCTGCTTGTCTTCCACCACTTCCATGGTCGAGTGCTGGGCTCTTGCAAGCCTTTCTTGGGAAGGTAAGCGGCCCCACCTGGCGTGGGGCCGTCTATTTTTTATGGTGTTTGATTTTTTATTTGAAAAAAATATATATATATATAAAAGTTAAATGTTTAATGGAAAAATACTTTTATTTTTATAAAAAAAAAAATAAATAATAATAAAAGGAGGAAAATCGGAGGCCAGTTTTCTTAGCCTCTTTAAAGGCACTTAGGTGCTGTGTGTGGATGTTATATTGCATGTTGCCATTGGTTCTGGGGGTCTTACTGTTGGTTTGTTTCTTCCCCACAGATCCTGGGATTCCCTCAATACAGTGGCCTCCCGGTTCTATGTTGCCTGGCTAGTCCTTTCTTTCCCTCCAAATTGGGACATATTTATATATATATTAATAAAAATATATATTTATTTTAAGGGGATCTTTATTATAAATTAAATCCTCCCTCCCGGGACATTAACATAAAGGGGCATCCCGGGTGGCTTATGCCTTAAACCCAGGATTTTGCGAATACTATAAATCACCATATGGAGGCTTCCGATAATACCGGAAATGGTTCTTCTGGGCCATCTAGGGTGTGTGGAGGCTGTGGGACTGCGCTCCCAGGCGATGATGTTTTTGTATGCATTCCTTGTGCAAGGCAGAGTATTGCGCGTCAGTCTCCGGCTGCGGGCTCTTCGCAACTTCCAGCATCCCCTACCCCTCCCTCCCTGTTCCGGACCCCGTGTGACATTGTCAAAGGTGGGGATTCGCAATCCGAGGTGGCGGCACGGTTAGCCAACCTCGAGAAGATAATTTCCGTTAAAGCAGGGTTAAAGGCCACTGCAAAACAGAAACACCTTTCTCCTGTACCTCCGGCTTCACAGGATGAAGTATGTGAACCTGTAGATTGGTCCGATTGTTCCCTGGACGGGGAGGGAGAATTCCTGGTGGAGTCAGATGAGCCTGCGGATCAGCTTGAGGTTGATGCTATTGGCGATTTGTCTGCGGGGGTTTCCCTTGACACCCCCTCCATTCGGGCTCAAATGTTTGAAATTTTGAATTTAGATCCGCCTGAGGCCGTCACCCTGCCAAAGGGTCAGTTGTTTAATGTGCCTCAGCCGCGTTTGGTTTTTCCCAGACAACACCACTTTGAGACGGTTGTGCTTAAGGAATGGGAACATCCCACGCGGTTAACTGGAATTCCTTCCAGTTGGGAGAAGCGTTATCCCTTTCCGCCAGAATTGGTGAAGCTTTGGTCGGTTCCTCCTGACGTCGATACCCCTGTGCTAGGGCTCTCCAGCACGGCTATGGTGCAGTCTGCTGAGACTTCTGCCCTTAAGGATGGTGAGGATCGTTGGATTGACCAGTACGCTCGCCATGGTTTTAGTTATGCTGGGTCAACGATGCGCCCGGTGTGTGCTTCGGCGCTTCTTCTATTGGCGGTTAGATCTGTGATTCAGGGTCTGTGTGTGGATCTTGATCCCACTTGTAAGGAGTTTACTGCTCTTAAGCAGTGTGAGTCTTTTGTTTCCTGTGTTCTGTCCGCTCAGGACGATGCGCTGGCTATGAGTAGCAAGACAGCGGCAATGCTGGTGGCTATTCGTTGGGCAGTATGGCTGCGCCAGTGGTCGGCGGACGTAGCTTCTAAAAGGGTGCTCACAGCTCTCCCCTTTTTGGGATTGCGACTGTTTGGTGATAAAATTGATTCAGTTGCAAAAGGTGGTAAAATGCCGCAACGTAAGAGGCCTCGTCGTCCCTTTCGGGGGGCAAGTTCTGGTAGGCCTTCCTTTCCGGGGTTCAGAGCGGGTAGGGAGGCTTCCTTTCCCGCTACCAGAGGTGCAGGTTGGACTCGGGGGGGGGGGGGGGGGGGGGGAAGGGCCGTGGCCGCCCCGCACAGTCCTGGGACTCCAAGCCTGCCGGTAAGCCCGCTCAGCAATGAGGGGCTGCCCTCACCCGTGCGGGTGGGGGGACGATTGCAACACTTCTCCCGGGTTTGGGTCCAGGAGATTCCGGACAGATGAATCCGGGAGGTAGTGTCGTCCGGTTACAAGCTGGAGTTCGAGTCTCGCCCTCCTTCACGGTTCTTTCGGTCTCGGGTGCCCATCGATCCTTTGGCCGCACAGGGGCTCCTGGGGTCGGTAAAGAATCGGTTAGAGATGGCGGTCATCCGGCCGGTACCGTGCTTAGAGATGGGCCTCGTTCTGATCTTACCTATATGGGCATGTGTATGTCCTATTTTGATCATTTGACTTTACTTATATGGGTGTGATCCTGCTTTGATCATTTGTCTCTATATATACGGGTGTGCATGTTTGATTTTGCCCAGATCCATATACATGATTTTGTAAAATTGATTTTGCCTCTGCATATGTACTTTGCATCTATTTGATAGTGGATAAATTGTATAGCCATGTTTGGACAAAAGTCTTTTATATATATTATATGCTGTTTATATATATGTTCATATATTTTCATTGTAGCGATAGATTGAGATAGATACAAATAAAAGTTTACTGTTTTTATCAGGGGGTTTTTAACTGTAACTGCCTGACTTCACACCCAGCTGGGTATTATTAAAGAGCTCTTTCAGTATGCTCGCGCTCCCTCCCCGCCGCCCCCTGCCTTGGCGTCCGTTGCCGTAGCAATGTTGTGCATCGGCACGGTTGGCTGGGCGGTTTGGGGGGCGGGCGGTGGGGAGGGAGGGCGATGACGTCCAAAGATTGGATAGCCGTCCTTGATTGGTGGCGTCTCCTGCGCATTGTGCGGCCGCCGTGTGCTGGAGCGCCGCCCTGATTGGAAATGAGCAGCACCTGTTAATTGAGCTCTCTCCAGCCACTTTTATACATATAAAAAGGGTATGTGAAGCAGGCATTATTCTCTGGCACCTTTGAAGAAGTGAGCTTGTCTCACGGAACGCGTGGGGGATCAGGATGCCAGTTACTAGCAGGGACACCTCTCAACTTCTGATTTGGTGATATCTTATGCACTTTTTATCATTTACAAATTTATTTCATTTTGGGGCAAGTTGATTGGTTATTTGTTCTCTTTTTCTATATGGGACAAATTTATACAGGTTTTGAATGTTATATTATAGCACTTAGCACTTTTATTAGCATTTAGCACCTTAATATTGCACTAGTCACTTTATTTATATTGCATCTTATATTGTGTGATAGGGATCTATTTTTCACAAGGAGGAAGAGGGATGATTGTCTGTGTCCCTGCTATTAGTATTTTGTTTTTAATATATTTGTGATGGTACTTTTGTAATCATTAATAAATATTGATTACTCATGATATACTTTTGATTTAAGCTATTTATTTGGTGGTGCCTGGGGACGCCCCTGGTGGTAGCTGGGGCCACACATATTGTGTACTTGTATTTGGATATACTCTTTTTTTGGGGATTCCTTTAAGGCACACCCACATTTATATATTATTAAGAAATAGCTAGTGGTGCATTGGGGAAAAAATTCCTTTTGGATTGAGGCTTCTGCCCTTAAGGATGGTGAGGATCGTCGGATTGACCAGTACGCTCGCCATGGTTTTAGTTATGCTGAGTCAACGATGCGCCCGGTGTGATCCCACTTGTAAGGAGTTTACTGCTCTTAAGCAGTGTGAGTCTTTTGTTTCCTATGTTCTGTCTGCTCAGGACGAAGCGCTGGCTATGAGTAGCAAGACAGCGGCAATGCTGGTGGCTATTCGTCGGGCAGTATGGCTGCGCCAGTGGTCGGCGGACGTAGCTTCTAAAAGGGTGCTCACAGCTCTCCCCTTTTTGGGATTGCGACTGTTTGGTGATAACATTGATTCAGTTGCAAAAGGTGGTAAAATGCCGCAACGTAAGAGGCCTCGTCTTCCCTTTCAGGGGGCAAGTTCTGGTAGGCCTTCCTTTCCGGGGTTCAGAGCGGGTAGGGGGGCTTCCTTTCCCGCTACCAGAGGTGCAGGTTGGACTCGGGGGGAAGGGCCGTGGCCGCCCCGCACAGTCCTGGGACTCCAAGCCTGCCGGTAAGCCAGCTCAGCAATGAGGGGCTGCCCTCACCCGTGCGGGTGGGGGGACGATTGCAACACTTCTCCCGGGTTTGGGTCCAGGAGATTCCAGACAGATGAATCCGAGAGGTAGTGTCGTCCGGTTACAAGCTGGAGTTCGAGTCTCGCCCTCCTTCACGGTTCTTTCTGTCTCGGGTGCCCATCGATCCTTTGGCCGCACAGGGGCTCCTGGCGTCGGTAAAGAATCTGTTAGAGATGGCGGTCATCCGGCCGGTACCGTGCTTAGAGATGGGCCTCGGTTTCTACTCCAATCTTTTCGCAGTCCTCAAAAAGGACGGGTCGGTTCGTCCCGTCCTGGACCTGAAATTACTCAATCAATCGGAGACAGACGCCAGCATGGTGGTCTCCACGCTGGAAAGCTTTGGTTGGGTGATCAGCTTCCCCAAGTCCTCCCTCGCTCCGGCCAGGGTGGTGTCCTTTCTGGGGATGCAGTTGGACTCTCTTCAACACAGAGTGTTTCTCCCCCAGTCAAAAATTCATCTGATTCAGGAATTGGCTCGGGTCCTACTTTCCAATCCTTGGCCGTCCATCCGTCTGGGGATGAGGCTGGTAGGGTTGATGGTCGCCTCTTTCGAGGCAGTTCCCTTTGCTCAATTTCACACAAGGACGCTTCAGTTTTATCTGTTGGCGTCCTGGGTCCGGCAGCCTCGGTCGCTGGATCAGCCCTTCCAGTTGTCCTCCCGGGTCCGGCAGTCCCTCCAGTGGTGGTTGGTCTCGGCCAATCTGGTGAGGGGCAGGTCCTTCCTGGCCCCTCTTTGGGAAATTGTCACCACGGACGCCAGTCTTTCGGGATGGGGCGGATTCTGGAAGGAGCTTCAGTTCCAGGGGCAGTGGGGACCTCAAGAGGCCCACTTACCCTTCAAGGTTCTGGAACTGAGAGCCATCCGTCGGGTGCTTGCTCTCCTGACTCATCACGTTCTGGGCCTTCCGGTCCAGGTGCGTTCAGACAATCGAACAGTGGTTGCTTACATCAATCATCAGGGAGGGACTCGCAGTCTGAGTGCTCTCAGAGAGGTGTCCCTGATCCTGACCTGGGCAGAGGCCCATGTTCCTTGTCTCTCGGCGGTATACATTCCGGGAGTGGAGAACCAGGAAGTGGACCGGTTGAGCAGGGGCTCTCCCCGTCTGGGAGAATGGGCTCTCCATCCTCAGGTTTTTCGCTCACTGTGTCTCCGATGGGGGACACCGGAGGTGGACCTGTTTGCCTCTCGTCACAATCACAGGCTCCCGAACTTCGTGTCGCTCTCCCGGGATCCTCTGGCTCTGGCAGTGGACGCCATGTCCCTGAGCTGGGGGGTTCTGGGATTTCTATACCTGTTTCCTCCGATACCCATGCAGGGCAGGGTGGTTCGGAAGTTGGCTCTGGAAAGGGTGTCCGCCGTTCTCGTGGCCCCAAGGTGGCCAAGACGAGTGTGGTTCGCAGACATCATTCGGCTGGCAGTGGACCAGTTCGTTCTGCCTCTTCGGCCCAATCTGCTCACTCAGGGTCGGTTGTGTTACCCCAATTTACCAGCGCTGGGTTTGACGGCTTGGCGGCTGAAACCTCCATCTTGAAGGAGGAGGGTCTTTCTGACTCAGTCGTTAAGACTCTGATCAGTGCCCGGAAGAGGTCTTCTTCTATCATCTACTATAGGACTTGGAAAGCCTATATCGCTTGGTTCGAGATTAGATCTTTTCCTTGTAGGGTCTTCTCGGTCTCCAGGATTCTGGAGTTTTTACAATCTGGGCTGGACTCTGGTCTTCAGCTAAGTTCTTTGAAAGGGCAAGTTTCTGCCTTATCTATCTTTTTTCAGAAGCGTTTTGCGCTTCATTCTTTGGTTAAAACTTTTTTCCAGGGGGTTACGCATGTGCGGCCTCCCAGGAAACCATTACTCCCGGTTTGGGATTTGAATTTGGTTCTTTCTGCTCTGCAGGCTCCCCCTTTTGAGCCTCTGCAAGATATTGCTTTGTCTACCCTGACGCAGAAGATTGTCTTCTTGGTAGCTATCACTTCGGTCCGGCGTGTCTCGGAGTTGGCGGCCTTACTTTGAGAGGCATCAGGATAAAGTGGTCTTTCGGTTCAAGCCAGACTTTCTTCCTAAGGTTGTTTCTGCTTTTCATTTGAATCAGGATATTGTTCTTCCCTCCTTGTGCCCTAATCCTAAGAATGACAAAGAGAGGGTTTTGCATTGTTTGGATGTAGTACGCTGTGTTAAGTACTACTTGATTATCACGTCGCCTTTTCGTAAGACGGATGCCTTTTTTGTTGTGCCCTGTGGGCCTAAGAAGGGTTTGGCACCAGCCAAATCTGCCATTTGCAAATGGATACGTCAGGTCGTTACTGCGGCCTATTCTGCTAAGGGGAAAGTTCCCCCTTTTCGTATCACTGCTCATTCTACTCGCGCCGTTGGAGCGATGTGCGAGCCTCAGCGGATGCTGTTTTTGGCCGCAAAGTTCTGCAGACTGCAGTCATTTAAGTTATGCTTCACCTTGCCTTGGGATGCCCATCCCTTGTGGACACTGCTTTTGGATGTCCCAATCGTGAAGAATATTAAAGGTGAAGCGGGGTGTGTGGCACACCAAGAATAATACCATTTTGTGAGTACTCACCTGAAAAATTGATATTGTTGGTGTGCCACACACCCCGCTTCACTCCCACCCTTTTCGGTATCCCGAATCCTTTATATGGTGAAGCTTTTATTTTTTTTTTATTTTGAGGTTACCGTTAAATTACTGGTACCTTGTCTTTCTGCTTTTTAATACACTGGTGATAAATGGGAGGTACCAGGTATATATAGGCCGGAAGGGGGCTCGTTACAAGACTTCCTCTCTACAACGGCGTCACCTGGCGGTGAGTAACCCAATCGTGAAGAATATTAAAGGTGAAGCGGGGTGTGTGGCACAACAACAATATCCATTTTTCAGGTGAGTACTCACAAAATGGTATTTTTTCCAGCTGCGCATGGCTCTGACACCCACCCATTCTTCTCCTTATGTCTTTCAGACGCTAAGATTCCGGTGGCATCCCCCGGCCTGATATATATCTTAAACCGGTTCACATTTAAATTTTCCCACATTCCTATCGGGTCTTGGGGCATCCAGGGTTGCTTACAGCATAAATCCCTGCTGGCATATTGCTTTAATCATCACCATATGGAGGCATCTCAGAATTATGTGTCCGGGGTCCCGCGGGGACAAGACCGGCTGTGTACTGCGTGGGGACCACCCCATGCTGATGCTGACAGAGCACGGGTCTGCGGACCGTGTGCTGAACTAGCACTGGCCCTGCAATCAGGTTTACCAGTGGCTGCACCTTTCTTCAATACACCTGTCTCCCCATGTTTAAATCTCGCTCCTGATGAGTCGCACTCGAGCGGGGATGACCAGCAAGTCGTGCCGCGCAGGCTACCTACGGCTGAGCAGGTGATGCCTGGTTTGGCGGAGCGTTTGGGCGCTGGAAAGAAGCGGTCCCTGACGCTTCCTGGTTCTATATTCTTGGTGTGCCACACACCCCGCTTCACTTCTTAAATATTCATTACTTCATGGGTTAATCCACCGCAGGTGACGTAGTGCAAAGAGGAAGTCTTGTAACGAGCCCCCTTCCGGCCTATATATACCTGGTACCTCCCTTCAATCACCAGTATTTTTCTCTCTGCTTGACAAACAGAGGTTGGAAGTTTCCTGCTTACAGGTAGGTCGGGGCTTACCCCGCCACCCCCCTTTTGGTCTATTTCTGCCCGGTTTGAGTTGTATACCTCTATGGTGGATAGGAAGCCTCCCAGCCTAGGCTGCTCACCGGGTAATTGGTAGACGGCACTATTGGTGCCTAGGAGCTTATCTCCTCCGCTCATCCCCCTCCTTTGGGGGCAATGCGGCAATCCGGCATGGTGATCCGGAAATGGGATGCCCCTGTCCCGAGGGTCCCCGTAGCCCCTTACTCCCCCGTTCCGGTCCTTTCTCCCTTCACTGGGGGGGGGGGGGGTGTATGAGGGTGTGCTTTAGTATGTGTGTTTCACTTGTATCACTGCATGTTAACATATGTGTCATGTTTATGCATTCACTGTAGCATGTGTATTTTTTTTTGGGTCTGCTTTAAGGGCAGGCTGCGCTGGGTAAAGGCTGGCCACTTCTCTTGCAGTTTGTTGCTTTGTGGCCCCCTCTCCCCTCCCTCCCTCTCCCCTCTCCTCGCCTGGCATTCATGTTTGCATTGTACACCACCATGCGGTTTTTACCCTCCCCCCTCCGCCGCCTGAGCGCACGTGTTGTGGCCCAGCTGTAAGTGATTCCAGCTGATCGGCGTAGGGGGGGGGCGGGCCCGCTGACGCGCGGCGCCGACGTCTGCGGCGTCTGCGGCGGGCCCAGCGTTTTGCTTCCTTCAATGCAGGAAATCGCATGGGCGCACGGCCGCACTTTGTCTTCCGTGCTGGCTGCTGGCTGCAGTCTTGTTCCGGCTGCTGCCTTTGCTGTCCGGGTAAGCGGCCCCTCCCGTTGGGGCCATTAAATGGGGAATGCATTCCTTGCAGTAATACAGTGGGGAGTCACTCTGTATTAAGGGGGCATGATTTAAGGGCACTTTGGTGCCATGCTTATGTTTGTTTATACACATGTGAGGATCTGATGGTTTTTCCTTGCAGATCCTGGGATCCCTGCTTATGGTGGCCCTCTGGCTCTATGTGCCTGGCTAATTATTGGGATATCTTTGTGAATGTATATATACATAGACTATATATAAATATATATATATATATATATATATATATATATATATAGTTCTTTAAAGGGGACCTTAACTTAACTTCTAAAAAAAAAAAAACAAAAAAAAAAAATTAATAAAAAAAAAAAAAAATCCTCCCTTCCGGGACATTACTAATAAAGGGGCATCCCGGGTTGGCTTATGCCTTAAAAGTCCCAGTATTGCGAATACCATAAATCACCATATTGAGGCTTCCGTAATTTCCGGAAACGGTTCTGTGAGCCGTTTGGGGGGTGCGTAGGTTATAGGGTTCCACTCCCAGCTGATGATGTCTTTATTTGCATCCCTTGTGCAAAACAGACTATTGCGCGCCAGTCCGTTGCTTCGGCTGCAGGGCCATCGCATCCTTCATCTTCTCCTACCTCTCCCTCCCTATTTCCGGACCCCGCATGACACTGTCAAAGTGGGGATTCGCATTCCGAGGTGGCAGCACAGCCCAGCCCCCGGAAAGTTATGCCCGTTAAAGCAGCGTTAAAGGTCGCTGCAAAACGAAGGCACCTGACTCCGGTACCTTCGGCTCCACAGGACCAGTTTTGTGTACCTGTGGAATGGTCCGATGGATGCCCGGACGAGGATGAATTCCCGTCTGAGTCAGATGAGCCGACAGGTCAGCTTGTGGCTGATGAGATTGGCGATTGGTCAGAGGGGGTTGTTTTGGACACCCCCTCTATTCTGGCTCAAATGTTTAAAATTTTGAGTTTAGATATGCCTGAGGCGCCCGCCCCGCCGGGGGTTGGTTGTTTAAAGAGCCTCAGCCGCGTTTGGTTTTTCCCCAGACAACACCTCTTTGAGAGGGTGGTTCTTAAGGAATGGGAACATCCCACGCGGTTATCTGGAATTCCTTCCAGTTGGCCATTGTGCTTATGTTTTGTTGACTATAAGAGCACAAGGGGGCATATGCTAATTACATTTTTTTTTTTTGAGGCCTACGGCCACACCGCCCTGAATGCGCCCAGTCTTGTCTGATCTTGGAAGCTAAGCAGTGACGGGCCTGGTCAGTACTTGGATGGGAGACCGCCTGGGGCTACCCCTGTACTAGGGCTCTCCAGCTCGGCTATGGTACATTCTGCTGAGACCACTGTCCCCAAAGATGGGGAAGATCGTCGAATTGACCAAATACGCTCGACTTGGTTTTAATCTATTCCAGGTCAGCGTTGCGCCCGGTATGTGCTTCAGCCCTTCTGCTATTGGCAATTAAATCCTTAATTCAGGGCTATATGAGGATCTTAATCCCGCTTGCAAACAGTTCACTGCGCTTAAGCAGTGTGAATCTTTTGTGGCTTATGTCCTGGCTGCTCAGGACCAGGCGCTGATTATGAGTAGCAGGGCGGCAGCTATGCTGGTGGCTATTCGCGGGTCAGTATGGCTGCGTCAGTGGTCAGCGGACACGGCTTCCAAAAAGGGTGCTCACAGCTCTCCCCTTTTTGGGGTTGCGTCTGTTTGAGGAGAAAATTGATTCTGTCGCAAAGGGTGGTAAGATGCCACAATGCAAGAGGCCCTGTGGTCCCTTCAGGGGGACAAGTTCCGGTAGGCCTTCCTTTCGAGGATTCAGAGCGGGCAGGGGTGCGTCCTTTCCCGCTACCTGTGGCGCAGGTTGGACTCGGGGGAGGGGCCGTGGCCGGCCCACTCAGTCCTGGGGCACCAAGCCCAAAAACCTGCTGTTAAGCTCACTCAGCATTGAGGGGCTGCCCTCACCCGTGCGGGTGGGGGGACTATTGCGACACCTCTACCATTGGAACCAAGTGGTTCCAGGCAGATGGATCCAGGAGGTAGTGTCGCCCGGTTACGACCTGGAATTCGAGTCTCACCCTTCTTCACGGTCCGTTCATGGGTCGGTTCATCCCGGCCTGAACTCTCATCAAGACAGAGTGTGTCTTTCTTTTGCCAAATTCACACGAGAACGCTTCAGCTATTTCTGTTAGCGTGTTAAGACCAGCAACCTCAGTCGCTGGATCAGTCCTTCCAGTTGTCCTCCCGTGTACGGCAGTCCCTCCTGTGGTGTTTGGTCTCAACCAATCTTGTGTAGGGCAGGCTTTTCCTGACCCCCCTTTTGGAAAATTGTCACCACGGACACCAGTCTGTCGGGATGGGGCAGATTCTGGAAGGAACCGCGGTCCCAGGGGCAGTGGAGAGCTTAAAGGCCCCACTGTCCCATCAATATTCTGAATCTGAGAACCATCCGTCAGGTGTTTGCTCTCCTGACTCAGTACGTTCTGGGCCTTTTTGTCCAGATGTGTTCAGACAATCGATCAGCGGTTGCTTACGTGGGTCTTCAGGGAAGGACGCGCAGTCTGAGTACTCTCAGAGTGGTGTCCCTGGTCCGGACATGGGCAGTGTTCCATGTTCCCTGTCTCTTGGCGGTTCACATTCCAGTGGTGATGAGACAGGTAGTGGGCCGGTTGAGCAAGAGCTCTCCCCATCTGGAAGAATAGGCTCTCCATCCTCGGGTGGTTCGCTTACTGTGTCTCCAATGGGAGACCCCGGAGGTGGACCTGTTGGCCCCTCATCACTATCACAGGTTCCCGAACTTCGTGTCGCTCTCCCAGGATCCTCTGGCTCTGGCAGTGGACGCCATGTCCCTGAGCTGGGGAGTTCTGGGATTTCTATACCTGTTTTCTCCGATACCCATGCTGGGCAGGGTTCTTCAGAAGTTGGCTCTGGAAAGGGTGTACGCTGTTCTCGTGGCCCCAAGGTGGCCAAGACGAGTGAGGTTCACAGATATCGTTCGGCTGGCAGTGGACCAGTTCGTTCTACCTATTCGGCCCGATCCGCTCACTCAGGGTCAATTGTGTTACCTCAATTTACCAGCGCTGGGTTTGATGACCTGGCTGCTGAAACCTCCATCCTGGAGGAGGAGGGTCTTTCTGATTCAGTCATTTAAGACTCTGATCAATGCCCGGAAGAGGTCTTCTTCCATCACCTACTATAGGACTTGGAAAGCCTATATTGCTTGGTGTGAGATAAGATTTTTCCTTGTAGGGTCGTTTCGCTCTCCAGGTTTTACAATCAGGGCTGGACTCTGGTCTCCAGCTAAGTATCCGGGTCAAGCATACAGCACAACATGCACGGACGTGTATTGCTGGGCGGGCTCCTTTAGACCTGCCCTGGATGGTTACCAGGCAGACCAGCGGATTACATCTTAGCTGAGAGAGCGGACCCCAAGCCTGTATTTCTGCTTCCCTTATCATTGAGGAATAGGGAACCTCTCAACATAGGGCAGACGCCGTTCCTTCATAATTGGCGAACGGAGCACTAACTAACTTGGGATATCTAAACCTGTCCATCCAGCATCAATTTTGGGATTGTGCACCTGGACATGAGGCTTTTGGTAATAATCTAACGGGCCTGGATGGGCTGATCAAGTGCCCTTAAGTGCGGTTTGGTACTGAAGAAGCCCCCTAGTGGGGGTAAAACTAGTTTACCGCTTATTACATGATATTACTCACCGCTATGATTTGGGCAAGTGAATCATTGAGCAAGTGTAATTGTCTATAATGTACAATATGTTCTATTGTGTTAGTAATAACCTGCGCATTGGCAAGTAAGACAGTTGACAACTGTGAAAAAAAAAAAAAAAAATTTTTTTGTAGTACAATGATGATTACATTTGCATTGTGGAATTCAATGGGGAATTGGATTGGTAGCATGGCAAGCACCAAGGATATTCTTCTATAACAAACTTTTGTGTTTGTATTTTAACCAAATTAAATTAAAGTACGTTGATAGGGCAGGTCTCTGCCTTATCTATCTTTTTTCAGAAGAGTGTTGCGCTTGAACCTTTAGTTAAAAGATTTTTTCCAGGGGGCTACGCATGTGCGGCCTCCCAGGAAACCATTACTCCCTGTTTGGGATTTGAATTTGGTTCTTTCTGCTCTTCAGGCGCCTCCTTTTGGGCCTTTGCGAGATATTGCCTTGTCTACCCTGACTCAGAAGATTGTCTTCTTGGTAGCGATCACTTCGGTCCGGCGTGTCAGACTTGGCGGCCTTGTCTATCCAGGCGCCTTACTTTAAGAGGCATCAGGATAAAGTGGTCCTTCGGTTCAGGCCAGGCTTTCTTCCTAAGGTTGTTTCTGCTTTTCATTTGAACCAAGATATTGTTCTTCCCTCCTTGTGTCCTAATCCTAAGAATGACAAATAGAGGGTTTTGCATTGTTTGGATGTAGTACGTTGTGTTAAGTACTACTTGATTATCACGTCTCCTTTTCGTAGGACGGATTCCTTTTTTGTTGTGCCCCATGGGCCTAAGAAGGGTTTGGCACCAGCCAAATCTGCCATTAACAAGTGGATACGTCAGGCCGTTACTGCGGCCTATTCTGCGAAGGGGAAAGTTCCCCCTTTTTCGTATCACTGCTCATTCTACTCGCGCCATTGGGGCGTCTTGGGCATTTCAGCACCAAGCTTCTGTTGAACAGGTTTGTAAGGCCGCCACTTGGTCTTCTGTTCACACCTTTTCTAAGTTTTACAAAGTTGATGTGCGGGCCTCAGCGGATGCTGTTTTCGGCCGCAAAGTTCTGCAGACTGCAGTCGTTTAAGTTATGCTTCACCTGGCCTTGAGTTGCCCAGCCCTTGTGGACACTGCTTTTGGATGTCCCATGAAGTAATGAATATTTAAGAAGTGAAGCGGGGTGTGTGGCACACCAAGAATAATACCATTTTGTGAGTACTCACCTGAAAAATGGATATTGTTGGTGTGCCACACACCCCGCTTCACACCCGCCCTTTTCGGTATTACCGAAGCCTTTATATGGTGAAGCCTTTTTTATATCAAATTTGATTTTGAGGTTACTGGTGGAATACTGGTACCTTGTATTACTGCTTTTTGATTATACTGGTGATTGAAGGGAGGTACCAGGTATATATAGGCCGGAAGGGGGCTCGTTACAAGACTTCCTCTCTGCACTACGTCACCTGCGGTGGATTAACCCATGAAGTAATGAATATTTAAGAAGTGAAGCGGGGTGTGTGGCACACCAACAATATCCATTTTTCAGGTGAGTACTCACAAAATGGTATTGTTTCCCACTGAAACTGAAGAGTCTGCTGCTGTGCAGGTCCTTGATCCCTCTGATGAAGGTGAACTGTTCTCAGGTTCCAGTTCCTCAGACGAGATACCTTGGAGCCGTGATAATTCTGGCCCTGGTTCCTGGGGCCTGTGTGACACTGATTAATTACTTATAAAGATATTTGAAGTACTATCCATCTCTCCTCCGGGAGAGTCTCCCAAGCCCAAGAGGGAGAGTTTCCACACGGCGACGCCGCGCTTGGAATTTCTGGAGCAGGATCATTCCAGGCTCTTATGTCTAAGGAATGGGGAATCGCCTTGTGAACTCTCAGGAGTTCCGGGGGTCTGGGATTGGAAGTACCCTTTTCCCCCTGATGTGGTTGGCTGCTTGTCAGTCCCTCCCGAAGTGGATGCACCTATTATTGGCGTTGCTAACCCTCCCTTCATGACAGCCTCTACTCATCGTACCCTTCGGGATGCTGAGGACCGGCGCATTGACAGACTGGCTTCCCACGCCTTTTCGTGAGCAGGGACGGCTCTGCGCCCGGTCTGTGCCGCGGCCGTCGCTGCGGTGGACGCCAGGACCCTTCTTAGGAAGATACTTGACCACCACCCGGAGGATCTCCCTTGGGAGGTCTTTAATGCACTGTCTGATTGTGATGTTTTTGTGAGTTTACTCTCTCAGCGATGGATGACACTGTTAAAATGTGCGCTAGAATCTCGGTTCTTGTGGTGGCTATTCGCCGCCTGTTTGGCTGCGACAGTGGAGGGCTGACAATGATACTAAAAGGGCTCTTACTGGCCTTCCTTTTAGAGGACGACGCTTATTTGGGGCCCGGTTGGACCTTTTTGGAAAAAAGGGGTAAGGCACCCACGAGCAGAAGGCCGTCTCGGCCTCCCAGGGGCAGGGACACCCCTCCCCCTCCCTAAGTTAGTGTCAAGCGCGAACCAGAAGTGTGCTTCCAATTTTTTGGAGTAGAGACCCGCCCCGGGAGGGGGGGGGGGGGGGCGGTCAACGCCCTGGGACCTCCGGCAGGGCGAAGTCCAAATCTGCCGAAACCGCGCAAGCATGAAGGGACGCCCTTGCCTTGTTGGGCGAGGGGACTGCCGCATCACCGGGCTCCTATCGCAGGGCGCCATGCTTCTTTCTGGTTGTTACAAGAGGTAGTCCCCCCGGATGCAGAATGGAGTCTGCTGGGTAGTCCTTTTTCTAAGGTTGTCAGGGTTCTTCTAGTCCCTGTTTTCCCTTCGGGAATTGAGGCAGGCCGAGTTTGGCGTGTAGGGTCTGGGCTCTCTTACAGGTTGGCCCTTGACCTGTGATTGCATCCACATTACCTTTCCCCTCCGGGATTAAACAGTCTGACCCGGGTTGGCATTCTGGGCCTAGCATTTATACCTTCACAGGCAGTTCCTACATGGTATCTACCTGTTGGGCCGCAGGCGCTCTTGTCCAGTGGACCTCTTGATGCATGTGAGGGTTTTTAATCCCTTTTAGTCCCCTGTGCCTTCAGGACACCTAGGCCACTTCCAGCCAGTGTTGAAGGTCCAACTGCTCCCAGACGACTCACTAAGGCGAGTATGGGAGTGGTGTCTTGGACGTGCCCGTGTGGCGTCCCCGCTAGGTTCTACTTTATGGTCCTTCTTTGCTTCCTATTTTGCATCAGGCGGGGTTGGTTATTGACTTGTGGCTCCTTTGGGAGTCCTGTGGATTGGTGCTCAGGCACATCACTTACTTAGTGTCCCCCGTTTCGGTATCTCCCTACGGGGTGGCATTTAGATTGGTTCATGTTAGAACCTCCCTTCTGCTATATGTGGACTTATTATGGAAAGGGTCTTGCCCTCTTTGATGTCACACTACCTTCACCTTGCAGCTGGTGGGCCTGTCGCGGGCGGCCCAGATGCTGTCCATTATTCTCAGAAGCCCTTGGGCCCTGAGTCACCTTAGGTTACTTATCCTGGACAGGGTTCCAGCACCCCTGGAACTAGGTTCAGTACGCTCCCCCTTGTTACGGGGGTTCCTTTTGAGGTTGTAAATTCAAGGAAGATGTCTAGGACCATTCCTTCCTTCTCGCTTCTCCCTGTAGATGGTCATCATGGGTACCATGTCTTGCAGGTTGACTGGGGGGTCTTATTTCTTCTGATATCCCCCGTGGTTCCAAAGGGGGGACCCTTAGGGGATCCATCTTCATATGGTTTTCGGTTGACACATTGAGCCTTTGGTGGGCTCTAATTTGCTGGACTACTCCTCTTCAGGACTTGTCCTTTTTGGGGACCCTCAGTCAGTCTGAGGACAGTGGCTCGTCCCTTTTTTATCTGTGAAAGTCTCGGAACAGGTTGAACCTTCATGAAGGTTCTGGTTCTGATCTAAGTGGGGGTTTACATTCCTTACACTTCATTGGTATTAGCTTGCTGGCTGCCCTAACGTGGCAGGAGGTTCTATACTAGTGTCTCACTGAGTCCCTACTGGTGTGGCCCTGTGGGGCCCTTTGCTATTACAGGGACTCTGTCCTGGATTATTGTCCCAGAACTCTCTGGCCTTGGTCATGAGGGCCTAGTATTGCTTCTGTCAGGACATTATATTCTATATGTCTTAACTTCTTCCACCCTGCTAGGCGGGGTTCTGCATGAGGTTGATGTAGACAGGGAGAACCGTTATGCTGGGGGCCCTGGGTGGCCCAGCGGGGCGTGGTTCGCAGATTCTCTGCTGAAGACAGTTGTACTGTATGCCCTATCAAGAAGGGCTGTTCTGCCTATTCAGGCTCCTTACTACGTCGCCCCTACAGGCCTTTTAGGCGATTGGTCGGTTTGCTTTTCACCCTATTGGAGATGGGTATCCCTGGTTGTCTTTTCTCTATTGGAGGGCTAGGCCTAGCTCCCTCCTCTTCAGCTCCTTTTTCTGCCGGCTATGTTGGAGTATGTTCTACTAGTCTGCTTTGTCTGGACTAGCTCTCTCTCCTGCGGGATGTTCCCTATCCCTGGGTCCTAGAATTATTATAGCACGGTTAAAGTTGGCTCCCCAACTCTGTGCTCTGAAGGTTTCAGGGCTCGCCCTGTTCACCTGCTGCAGAAGTCTAGTCAATCTTCTGTGTCGCGCATTCCTCAGGGGTTGCTCAGGTGCATTCCCCAGGGAATTCTATGCTCCCTTTTGGGGGAGTTACTTATCCGGATGCCCTGCTAAGGGTTCCCTTGGGTCTTATTCAGGTTCTTGTCTGACTGTTCCTTCCCTCATATCGCTCTTCTGGGGCGGTTGCTTCAGTCAGAAGTGTGCCATAAAGGATGGCTCTTTTAGCGGTCCTAGTCATTATATATATATATATATATATATATATATATATATATATATATGTTATATATCTGTACACTAGAGATGAGCGAACCGGTTCGGACGAACCGGAATTCGCTCCGAATTTCAGGAAATATTCGATTCGGCACGAACCCGAATATTTTGTGGTTCCTGAAATTTAAAAAAAAAAATGCCGGCATGGTGGGAGCGGGCCGGCAAAGCGGAGCCGACCGGCGGACCGGCCGGCCCGCTCCCACCATGCCGGCATTTCAAAAAAAAAAAAAAAAACATTTTTGCCGGCATGGTGGGAGCGGGCCGGCCGGTTCCATACCGGCATTTAAAAAAAAAAGCAAACACTTACCTGCAGGTCCGGAGCGTGTGAGGGCGCGTCATCAGAGGGCGCCACCATGCCGGCAAAAATGCTTTTTTTTTTTTTTGTTTTTTAAATGCCGGCATGGTGGGAGCGGGCCGAGAACACAGCTCGGGAGCGGTGGCTGCCCCCTGACAGCAGAGTACACCTTCCACCGGTTAATTCTCCAGTACCTTGCCAAAAAGCTTTACCCTCTTTATACAGCAAGGCAACTAATGCCCTCTTCTTCGGAGTATTCCTTAAAGGGACTCTAAACCCAAAGACAATAATTATCCAACAAGCAGCTCATCTGATGCCTGTCGATTGTGCCTGCCTGCAGTTCAGGGTAGAAGCTGTAGCAGTGCTCTAAAGTTTTCCCATTTTCTTTTCAATCCATTCCCGCCCGTCCAGAAGTCATCACGATTGGGTAGCTCCGGCCCCAAGGGGGCGTTGACTGCAAGATCAGAGATGTGGCCCCTCCCGGCCCCCTATAAAGGCAGCTGCCTCTCAACCCAGGACCCAGCTCTTTTCTTGCAGTTGACTGCACAGGATCGCTTACACACTCAGACTTTTAGCAGCAGAGCGGGCCCCCTAGCCTGTTGGCCGTCTGCAGGACCCTATTTCCTCTGATCTCCTCTGACCCATCCTTGCCTCCCAGCTTTGACTGATTACCAGGGATCTGTGTACGGTAGGGTGAAACGCCGGGGTCTGGGGCGTTTTGGCAGAGCACATGGCTCTGGGCCGCAAGCTTTCTTACAAAAAGCAGGTCGGCCGCAGGCATTTTATGGTATGCCTGCTGAGAAACCACTTTATATATATTTTTATATATACCCTCCCTTCTCCCACATGCTTTATTGTGTTTTGTGTGTATATGTGTGTGCTTGGTGCTACTTACTGGGGGAGTGGTGGAGAGCTCCATCGCCATAGCACGCTACGGCGAGGAGCAGTCCGCTGCCGCTCCTCCCACATCTTACCTTCCTCGCTCCCTTGGTCCCGGGCAGGGGTGTGGGCTCCTGGCAGATCGGGGGGGGGGGGGTCACGATGGCAGGCGGGGCACGCAGCGCCAGTACTAGGCCTCCCTGGTGACTCGCTTGGGGGGGCGGAGTCACGAGCGGCGGTGCGCAGGCTGGCCGTCGCCCCAGTGACGCTCCCCCGGCCAGATTCTTCTAGAAATGCGCGCTTCTGCGGCTTGCTGTGACGCAGCTGGCCTGGCCTCGGTGGCGTATCCCTCTTGCTTGGCTGCTCCTCTCTTCTCCATAGCGCTGCTCAGCGTGGTCGTGAGTCCCTCTTATTACTGTCATATTTTTAAAGGGGATAGATGCTTATATTTTATGTAATATTATGGTCACTGTTTATTTCCATGTATTTTGCTATTCTGTGTTTATGTGTTATACATGGCATTATGGGTCATATTGTAATTTACTGTATTTTCTCTTTTTGATTTTAGACTGTGGGCTGAAGGTTGAGGGTTGTGGTTTCACCCGGTCCCCATTGTTAAAAAGAGGGATCGGCTACTAGGCTTAGGCCATTAGTGTCTATTAGCCTTAACGAATATTTTTATTCAAAATCACCATAATGGAGGCATCAGGGGATAGTGAGCCGGGCACCTCACTTGGGCAAGACAGGCTCTGTCCCTTGTGCAGACGGAATTGTGCAGACGGAATCCCCTGGGCGGGTTCAGCACAATTTGTTCAACTTGTGCCAGAGGCATTGTTTTGGACCATGAAGCGGGGCGGTCGCTCCTGACCCTAGTCCTGCGTTACCACTGGCCTCTCCAGATCCTCCACTGTTGCAGTAAGCCCCTAGTGAAGGGGGAGCCAGCAAGGGGACACATGCTGATTTTGCCTAAAAGGATTTGGAGCCGGTTTACTCGGATGATGATTTTCTTTAACCCTTCTAGCGCCAGCTACGTAAAATTCACGTAGCTGCCTCTCCTGTCGTTAAACGCCAGCTACGTAAATTTTACGTACCTGGCTTTCCCCCCTGCTAGCGGGCAAAAAAAAAAAAAAAGCCACTCACCTGACCCCTCTATCGAACCGTCCGAGTCTCCTCTTCATCAGGGGGGGCTTCGATCCCCCACCGAGGGCCCCCCCCCCCCGGCTGCAGGGGAGTGCCCGGAATAGGTGCCCCCCCCTCCCTCTTCCGAGCTGCCACTATTACATGTAAAAAAAAATTACTAACCTTGGTTCCCGATCGCTCCTGCCGGCGCTCCTCTTCTTCGGGGGGGGCTCCAATCTGCCCCCCCCCTGGCTCTTCAGTCTTGAGGAGGGCAGCCAACAAGGCCCATTCCCCTGCCCTCCTGACGGGCGCCGCCATCTTGCCGATTAGCCCCGCCCCTTTGGGCTTGTGACGTCATCATGCTGGTGTCGCCCCCGCCCCTCGGCATCTCAGATGTCAGATGCCCGGAGACAGGTGGGCAGAGAAGAGGGGCAGGATCTCCTGCCTCCCCCTCCTCTGGCTGCCGATCTCCGGCATCTGTCATCTCGGCGAGGGACACAGGAGCTGACAATCGGAGGTGAGTAAAGTAAAAAAAAAATTTTTATTTTTTAATAAATGTTTTTACTGTGTTGTGTGTGTTTTTTTTTTTTTTTTTAACTGTTAACCCTTTGTGAACTGGTAAGGGGTCCATGGGACCCCTTTACCAGTTCACAAATCTCTGGGTCTGGCAAGTCACCTGCGGCTAGCGGGTGACTTGCCATTAACCCAGAGACCCCCACATTACCTGCCTCCCCAAAGCCCGGGGGGGGGGGGCAAAGAGCCTGGGCCCACACAGGGTATGTGGGCTTGTAGGCTGCAGGGTGGGGGGCCACAAAAGCTGGCCCCTCCACTCTGTTCCTACAAGCCCCCATAGCTGGTCCCGGGCTGGTTATGACGGGTAGGGGGGACCCTACGTCATTTTTTTTTAATTTTAAGGGTTAGGGTTAGCCTAAACCTAACCCTTAAAATTCCAAAAAAATGGGGTCCCCCCACCTGGGAGGGGGGACCGTACGTCATTTTTTTTTTATTTTAAGGGTTAGGGTTAAGCTAACCCTAACCCTTAAAATTCCCACCGGGAGGGGGGACCCTACGTCATTTTTATTCTAAGTATACAGTACGTCCTGCTCCAGATATAATACTTACACTTGGGTTATCCTCCGCCAGAGGGCGCTGTGCACTGCAGACATGCAAAAAACAGGCTCCTCCCGGCCCTTCATATACCCGGGGACCTCCCACAAATCCCCAGATTTCTCTGCAGTGCTGACTGCGAAGACATGAAGTATCACTCTCTCGCAGGTGATGGAGCCATGCTCCACCGCAGTCCCCCACCAAAGGGTAGGCGGTTTAGGCTGATGGTGAGCCTCTAGTGGATGCCCCTCCCGCATTATTGCCCCATGTAGCGGTGGGCCCTATCCAAAGGGTCGCCATCCTCCCTCGTTCCCCCCCGTAGCTAGGGGGGAAAGAAAGGGGGGTGTGTGTGTGTGGCGGTCTCAAGTGTACTGTGATTACACGATTATGGCCTTAGTATTGTCCTTGACTTGTAACTTGGTGTCAGAGCCGCACTGTTTGCTTTTTTATTGTGTGTCTGCCGCTACCGCGCTCGTCTCTTTCCTTTATTGGATGTGCTGCGTCGGGCGGCGGCGTCGTCGCCCCAGACGCTGCGGCGTCTCCATTGGCACAATCATCTATTCTATGTGTGTCATACACTTTGCTTCTCTTGACAATATTGACTACTGTCTTAGAGCTTCGCGCTCTTCGAGGGGGCGGGGACCTGGTTTGGCGCGCTCCGCGTCACGGCCCGCTCTGGCCCACCCTTCGAGGTTCGCTTGGCGCGCGCGGTAACGCCCCTCCTCCTCCCTTGGTCCGTAAGTGCCCTCGCGGGCGATTTTCATGATTCTTTATTACTGCGCATGGCTCTGACACACTTTATTCTTTCATCTTTCAGACGATTGAATCCAGTGGCTTCCGCGGCCTGGGGTAAATTATAGCGGGCCTTGTAAAATTCTCCCACCTTCCTAGCAGGTCTTTGGGGCATCCAGGGTTGCCTATTGCGTAAATCCTTGCTGGCACATTGTGTCTAAATAATCATCATATGGAGGCATTTCAGAATTATGTGACCGGGGTCCCTCTGGGACAAGACCGGCTGTGTATAGCGTGTGGACAACCCCATGCTGATGCTGACAGGGCACGGGTCTGCGCACCATGTGCTGAGCAAGCACTGGCCCTGCAATCAGGCTTGCCAGTGGCTGCACCTCGTTTTCATACACCTATTTCCCCATGCTTAAATCTCACTCCTGCTGAGTCGCATACAAGTGGGGATTTGCAGCCTGCTGTGTCTTCCAGACTGCCTACGGCTGATCAGATTATTGTGAGGTTGTCAGGGCGCAGGGGCCCTGGTAAGAAGTGGCCCTTGACGCCTCCTGTTTTCTGTTTGTCCTATGGGAACTGAGGAGTTCACTACTCCGCGTGCCTATACCCCTTCTGATGAAGGAGAGCTGGTCTCTGACTCATCTGATGAGAGGCCGAGGAGTCATGACGATTCTGGCCCTGAATACTGGGGCCAGTGTGAGATTTGTGATTAAGGTCTTTAAGGTCCTGTCTATCTCTCTCCCTGGTGAGGCCTCCAAGCCGAGAGGGGAGCGTTTCCATACAGCGACAGCACGCTTGGAATTTCTAGAGCAGGCTCGTTTCCATGCTCTTGCACTCAAGGAATGGAAATTCCCCAGTAAATTCCAGGGGTCCCAGGGAACTGGGATAGGAAATACCCTTTTCCCCCTGAGGTGGTAAATTGTTAGTCATCACCCCCCGTGGTGGATGCGCCGATCGTAGGGGTCCCTAACCCCCCCCCCCCCCTTTATTACAGCCCCTGCTTATAGTACCCTTCGGGATGCTGAGGACCGGCGCATTGATCTGTGGCCTCCCACGCCTTTTCTTGTGCAGGGACGGCGCTGCGCCCGGTCTGTGCCGCGGTCATTGCTGCAGTGGCCGCTAGAACCCTCATCAGGAAGATGCTTGATCATCACCCTGAGGATCCCCCCTGGGATGTGCTTAATGCGCTTAATTACTACTTAATTGTGCTTAATTACTACTTTGTAAAGCCCTACGGAAGATGATGGCGCTATATAAATAAACAACAATAATAAACAACAATAATGCGCTCTCCAGTTGTGATGTATTTATCCTATTAGCACTGGATGACACCATTAGGATGTGTGCAAGGACTTCTGCCCTTGTTGTGGCTATACGTCGCTTGGTTTGGCTGCGACAGTGGGGTGCTGACTGCTAAGAAGACTCTTACTGGGCTTCCCTTTAGAGGGCAACGCCTGTTTGGGGCCCGACTGGACCTGTTTGGTAAAAAAGGGCAAATCACCCCAACGTAGGCGGCCGTATCGGCCCCTCGGGGCAGGGTAACCCCTCCCCCTCCCTACCATAGTGTAAAACAAGAACCAGGGGTGTCCTTCCAGGGGGCTCGTGCAGACTCCTGCCCCAGGAGCGGCAGACAATGCCCTGGCCCCTCTGGCGGGGCTAAGCCTAAATCTTCCACCAAAATCCCCTCAAGCATGATGGGGCACCCTCGCCCATCTGGACTCACAGATTTTCAGCAATTCGTCAATTACAGGCGGTTTCTGCAATGGAAACACTGCGCTCGGCCATCAGATCCTTGCATCTGTGGAGCCCAATGCTGCTTATTTTTACTTCCCTGTGTCTTCTGGACACCGAGGTTCTTCAGATTCGCGTTGGTTGACCAACACTGATAATTGTGGCCTTGTCATCTGGCCTCTATTCAGCTCCCAGAGTGCTCACCAAGGTGCTGATGGGGGTGTGGTCTCTGATGAGACCAAGGGGCGTCCGATTGATGACCTTCCTGGACGTCCTCATCACTTCCCAGTCTCTACGTCTGGCTACGTTGGATTCTCGCCTGGAGGGTGTCCATTTGGAGGGGTGATCAAACACCCCAAGTCCTTATTGTCCCCTTCATTGGTAACTCCATTCCTTCCTCAGCAATAAAGTGGACAATCTGGTTGTATAGTATCAGTCTCTCATAGCTGTCCCGTCCCTCCACCAGGCAGGGGATGCAGCTGGTGGGCCTGTTGGTGGCGTACTCCGAAGAGGTCCCTTATGCTCAGTCCCCCCTCGGGCCTTCTGCAACTTCTCCTATTTGTCCTACGGGACAAGGACCCAGCATCCCTGGAGCAGGGTATGTGTGCCTTCCTCCCTGGTGAGGAGGTCCCTCTTGTAGTGGGTGAACTCAAGGAACCTGTCTGGGAGCAGTCCCTTCTTGCCCTTTCCTGGGAGACAGTCACCATGGATGCCAATCTATCAAGTTGAGGGGGGTCTTCTTCTGGAAGTCCCTACGGTTCCAGGGGAGGTGGGGCCCTTAGGAGGCCTTTACACCTATCAATGTTTGAATCTATGAGCGTTCAAGTTAGTTCTAACTCGCTTGCCTACTCCTCTTCCGGGCCTGCCTGTTCGGGGGAGCTAGGCCTATCTGACAGCCTTGGCCTACATTAAATATTCAGGGAGGGACCCGGAGGGTCCTCCGGGAAGTGTCTCTAATCCTGATCTGGGTGGGGACGATGTTCCCTGCATATCAGTGGTATTCGCTCTGGTGGAGGTCCCTCTGCGACAGGATGTGCTAATCCTTTCCAACCAGTGTGGATCTGTGTGTGCCCCGTCACTATCACAAGCTCTCTGCCCTTGTTTCCCTGTCCCAGGATTCTCTGGCCGTGGTCATGATGATTTAGTAATGTTATGGCAGGACATTCTGTTCTGTATGCCTTTTCTCCATTCCCCCTGCTAGGCAGGGTTCTGCGCAAAATTGCTCTGGATGGGGGGGGGACCAGTGATTCTGGTGGCCTAGTGGAGTGTGGTTCGCAGACGTGGTACTGAGGACAGTAGATCTGTACGTTCTGCCAGGAGTGCCAGCTCTGCTCACTCAGGGCCCCTTTACGTCACCCCGATCTACAGACTCTGGCCTAGACGGCCTGACTGCTGAAGCATCCATCTTGATGGAAACAGGCTTATTTGTCTCGGTGATTGAGACTATGAGAAGACTAGGAGCAAGCTTCTTCTTCCATCTATTATAGGGTATGGTGTACCCATATTGATTGGTGTGTCTAGGTCTCTTCCCTGTCGGGCGTTCTCTGTTCCCAGGGTTCTAGAGTTATTACAGCATGGGTTGGAGTTGGAATTCTCCAACTCAGTACTCTGAAGGGTCAGGTTCTGCCCTGTCCGCCTTCCTGTAGAAGTCTTTTGCTCAGTTTCCTTGGTTAAGACTTCTTTCAGGGGGTTACTCATGTGCGTCCCCCACGTAATCCTATGTCCCTGATGGGTTTTGAATTTGATTCTGTCTGCCTTGCGGGGTGTTCCCTTTGGACCTTTTCAGGATGCTGTCTGGCTGTTCTTACCCTCAAAGTTGTCCTTCTGGTGGCTGTTATTTCAGTCAGACGGCTCTTTCCTTTTGGCGGCTCTGTTTTTCTAGCCCCCGTTCTTTGAGATACACCAGAATAAGGTGGTGTTCCACTTTAAGCCGGACTTTCTGCCTAAGATGGTGTCTTATGTTCATTGATTCAAGATATTGTTCTTCCTTCTGTGCCTTATTCCTAGCAACGCTGAGGAAAGGGTTCTGCATTCCTTGAACAGGTGTTGGAAGTGTTCCTTGGTAGTCACTGTGCCCTTTAGGAGAACTGATGCTCCTTTGGGTCTACAGCCAACTCCAGCCCGATCTCGTCTGTTCTCGGGGGGGTTAGGCGGCTTTGGGCCTGGTCATTACTTGGATGGGATGGTTCCTTCTGGTCCTAGGAAAGGTTTTCGGCTTCTGCCAAGGCTACTGTTGGCGTTTGGACTTGTCAGGCTGTTACTCAGGCCTTTTCCACTGAGGAGAAGAATCTTCTTTCTCGCTTCTCTTCTTATTCTACTCGTGCTTTTGGTGCCTTTTGGGCTTTTCAGCACCAGGCTTTTGTTGAACAAGTTTGCTAGACCGCTACTTGTTTTTTTGTTCGTACCTTTTCAAGGGTTTTTATGATGTTGACGTTAGAGCCTTTGCTCATGTTGCTCTTGGTAGCAAGGTTTGCAGGTGACAGTGCTTTTGCTGTCTGCTGTGCCTTTTTTGTTGGGGATCCCACCCTACTTTATGGACACTTCTATTGGATGTCCCAAGTGTAAGTATTATATCTGGAGCAGGACATACTGTATACTTAGAATAATACAATTCTGTGAAATACTCACCTGTAGAATTGGTATTATACGTATACAGTACGTCCTGCTCCACCCCACCCTGGTTTTTGCATTATTCTGGATCCCCTGTATGGTGATTGTTATCATTACCAGTTGTTTTTCGGTGGTTATATTCTCCCGGCTTCTGGTTCACTGCTTTTCAATGCTGGGGATTTGTGGGAGTTCCCCGGGTATATGAAGGGCCGGGAGGAGCCTGTTTTTTGCATGTCTGCAGTGCACAGTGCCCTCTGGCGGAGGATAACCCAAGTGTAAGTATTATATCTGGAGCAGGACGTACTGTATACATATAATACCAATTCTACAGGTGAGTATTTCACAGAATTGTATTTTTTTAATTTTAAGGGTTAGGGTTAGCCTAACCCTAACCCTTAAAATTCCCCAAAAAATGGGTCCACCCCCTGGGAGGGGGGACCCTACGTCATTTAAAAAAAAAAATGTAAGGGTTAGGGTTAGCCTAACCCTAACCCTTAAAATTCCCAAAAAAATGCCCCCCCCCCCCCCCCACCTGGGAAGGGGGACCCTATGTCATTTTTTTAAATTAACCCCTTATGCTCTGTCGCCCAGCAGCTATAAAAGACTTCCGCCAGCAGCAGGAGAGCAGAAAGCCAGATTGAATGGATGGGAGGTAACTATAAAAAAAAATAAAATAAAATATTTTTCTCCATGTGTCTTTTTTTTTACATTCAACCCCTTGTGAACTGGTAAGGGGTCTATGAGACCCCTATACCAGTTCACAAGGCTGGGGGCTGGCAAGTCACATGCCATTAACCCTCAGCACACCAATTACCAGCCTCCCCAAAGCCGAGGGGGGGGGGGGGGGCAGAAGAGCCCGGGCCAACACAGGGTATGTGGGCTTGTAGGCTGCAGTGTGGGGGGGCCACCAGAGCTGGCCCCTGCACCCTGTTCTACAAGCCCCCATAGCTGGTCCGGGCTGGTTATTTCGGGTAGGTGGACCCTACGTCATTTTTTTTAAGGGTTTTTAACCCTTAAAATTCCCAAAAAAATGGGGTCCCGTCCCCCCCCCCCCCTCCCTGGGAGGGGGGACTATGTCATTTTCTTTTTAAATTAACCCCTTATGTTTATAGTGTGGATAGTAGTATTTTATTTGTAAATGTTATAAAGTACTCTTTTCAGTTTGGGGGGGGTCTCCTGGGCAAGAATGGGGGGGGCGATACATATGTGGTAGCGTTGTAATCGGGAGAAATGGGGCTTTCACATGCAATATGGTATTTATTAATAAAACAAATGTTTTATTTAAAATAAAGGAGACAATTGTCTAAAAAATATTATTTTATTTATTTTTTTGTTTTTTTACGCAAAAATATTTAAAAAACAGTAGAAAAATTACAAACAATTACATTTCATGTTAAAGCCTAATCTCTGCTGCAAAAAAATATATATATATTTTCCTGGAAATTCCGGCAAAAATCACGGTTAAACATGGCGCAAAATGGGGAAAAATGACCTGTCAACAAAGGGTGACAAAACTTCAAGTAGGCTGGCAATTAAAAGGGTTAAGGGTACCTATGCATGTTGGGTATTGTTCTGCTCGGGGGACCTTGCGCTTTCAGATTTAGCTTTTTTTTTCCTTTTTGCATATTGATATTTTAGGAAAAGGTGTTTTTTGTTCTCGTGCAGACTCCTGCCCCAGGAGCGGCAGACAATGCCCTGGCCCCTCTGGCGGGGCTAAGCCTAAATCTTCCACCAAAATCCCCTCAAGCATGATGGGGCACCCTCGCCCATCTGGACTCACAGATTTTCAGCAATTCGTCAATTACAGGCGGTTTCTGCAATGGAAACACTGCGCTCGGCCATCAGATCCTTGCATCTGTGGAGCCCAATGCTGCTTATTTTTACTTCCCTGTGTCTTCTGGACACCGAGGTTCTTCAGATTCGCGTTGGTTGACCAACACTGATAATTGTGGCCTTGTCATCTGGCCTCTATTCAGCTCCCAGAGTGCTCACCAAGGTGCTGATGGGGGTGTGGTCTCTGATGAGACCAAGGGGCGTCCGATTGATGACCTTCCTGGACGTCCTCATCACTTCCCAGTCTCTACGTCTGGCTACGTTGGATTCTCGCCTGGAGGGTGTCCATTTGGAGGGGTGATCAAACACCCCAAGTCCTTATTGTCCCCTTCATTGGTAACTCCATTCCTTCCTCAGCAATAAAGTGGACAATCTGGTTGTATAGTATCAGTCTCTCATAGCTGTCCCGTCCCTCCACCAGGCAGGGGATGCAGCTGGTGGGCCTGTTGGTGGCGTACTCCGAAGAGGTCCCTTATGCTCAGTCCCCCCTCGGGCCTTCTGCAACTTCTCCTATTTGTCCTACGGGACAAGGACCCAGCATCCCTGGAGCAGGGTATGTGTGCCTTCCTCCCTGGTGAGGAGGTCCCTCTTGTAGTGGGTGAACTCAAGGAACCTGTCTGGGAGCAGTCCCTTCTTGCCCTTTCCTGGGAGACAGTCACCATGGATGCCAATCTATCAAGTTGAGGGGGGTCTTCTTCTGGAAGTCCCTACGGTTCCAGGGGAGGTGGGGCCCTTAGGAGGCCTTTACACCTATCAATGTTTGAATCTATGAGCGTTCAAGTTAGTTCTAACTCGCTTGCCTACTCCTCTTCCGGGCCTGCCTGTTCGGGGGAGCTAGGCCTATCTGACAGCCTTGGCCTACATTAAATATTCAGGGAGGGACCCGGAGGGTCCTCCGGGAAGTGTCTCTAATCCTGATCTGGGTGGGGACGATGTTCCCTGCATATCAGTGGTATTCGCTCTGGTGGAGGTCCCTCTGCGACAGGATGTGCTAATCCTTTCCAACCAGTGTGGATCTGTGTGTGCCCCGTCACTATCACAAGCTCTCTGCCCTTGTTTCCCTGTCCCAGGATTCTCTGGCCGTGGTCATGATGATTTAGTAATGTTATGGCAGGACATTCTGTTCTGTATGCCTTTTCTCCATTCCCCCTGCTAGGCAGGGTTCTGCGCAAAATTGCTCTGGATGGGGGGGGGACCAGTGATTCTGGTGGCCTAGTGGAGTGTGGTTCGCAGACGTGGTACTGAGGACAGTAGATCTGTACGTTCTGCCAGGAGTGCCAGCTCTGCTCACTCAGGGCCCCTTTACGTCACCCCGATCTACAGACTCTGGCCTAGACGGCCTGACTGCTGAAGCATCCATCTTGATGGAAACAGGCTTATTTGTCTCGGTGATTGAGACTATGAGAAGACTAGGAGCAAGCTTCTTCTTCCATCTATTATAGGGTATGGTGTACCCATATTGATTGGTGTGTCTAGGTCTCTTCCCTGTCGGGCGTTCTCTGTTCCCAGGGTTCTAGAGTTATTACAGCATGGGTTGGAGTTGGAATTCTCCAACTCAGTACTCTGAAGGGTCAGGTTCTGCCCTGTCCGCCTTCCTGTAGAAGTCTTTTGCTCAGTTTCCTTGGTTAAGACTTCTTTCAGGGGGTTACTCATGTGCGTCCCCCACGTAATCCTATGTCCCTGATGGGTTTTGAATTTGATTCTGTCTGCCTTGCGGGGTGTTCCCTTTGGACCTTTTCAGGATGCTGTCTGGCTGTTCTTACCCTCAAAGTTGTCCTTCTGGTGGCTGTTATTTCAGTCAGACGGCTCTTTCCTTTTGGCGGCTCTGTTTTTCTAGCCCCCGTTCTTTGAGATACACCAGAATAAGGTGGTGTTCCACTTTAAGCCGGACTTTCTGCCTAAGATGGTGTCTTATGTTCATTGATTCAAGATATTGTTCTTCCTTCTGTGCCTTATTCCTAGCAACGCTGAGGAAAGGGTTCTGCATTCCTTGAACAGGTGTTGGAAGTGTTCCTTGGTAGTCACTGTGCCCTTTAGGAGAACTGATGCTCCTTTGGGTCTACAGCCAACTCCAGCCCGATCTCGTCTGTTCTCGGGGGGGTTAGGCGGCTTTGGGCCTGGTCATTACTTGGATGGGATGGTTCCTTCTGGTCCTAGGAAAGGTTTTCGGCTTCTGCCAAGGCTACTGTTGGCGTTTGGACTTGTCAGGCTGTTACTCAGGCCTTTTCCACTGAGGAGAAGAATCTTCTTTCTCGCTTCTCTTCTTATTCTACTCGTGCTTTTGGTGCCTTTTGGGCTTTTCAGCACCAGGCTTTTGTTGAACAAGTTTGCTAGACCGCTACTTGTTTTTTTGTTCGTACCTTTTCAAGGGTTTTTATGATGTTGACGTTAGAGCCTTTGCTCATGTTGCTCTTGGTAGCAAGGTTTGCAGGTGACAGTGCTTTTGCTGTCTGCTGTGCCTTTTTTGTTGGGGATCCCACCCTACTTTATGGACACTTCTATTGGATGTCCCAAGTGTAAGTATTATATCTGGAGCAGGACATACTGTATACTTAGAATAATACAATTCTGTGAAATACTCACCTGTAGAATTGGTATTATACGTATACAGTACGTCCTGCTCCACCCCACCCTGGTTTTTGCATTATTCTGGATCCCCTGTATGGTGATTGTTATCATTACCAGTTGTTTTTCGGTGGTTATATTCTCCCGGCTTCTGGTTCACTGCTTTTCAATGCTGGGGATTTGTGGGAGTTCCCCGGGTATATGAAGGGCCGGGAGGAGCCTGTTTTTTGCATGTCTGCAGTGCACAGTGCCCTCTGGCGGAGGATAACCCAAGTGTAAGTATTATATCTGGAGCAGGACGTACTGTATACATATAATACCAATTCTACAGGTGAGTATTTCACAGAATTGTATTTTTTTAATTTTAAGGGTTAGGGTTAGCCTAACCCTTAAAATTCCCCAAAAAATGGGTCCACCCCCTGGGAGGGGGGACCCTACGTCATTTAAAAAAAAAAATGTAAGGGTTAGGGTTAGCCTAACCCTAACCCTTAAAATTCCCAAAAAAATGCCCCCCCCCCCCCCCCCCCACCTGGGAAGGGGGACCCTATGTCATTTTTTTAAATTAACCCCTTATGCTCTGTCGCCCAGCAGCTATAAAAGACTTCCGCCAGCAGCAGGAGAGCAGAAAGCCAGATTGAATGGATGGGAGGTAACTATAAAAAAAAATAAAATAAAATATTTTTCTCCATGTGTCTTTTTTTTACATTCAACCCCTTGTGAACTGGTAAGGGGTCTATGAGACCCCTATACCAGTTCACAAGGCTGGGGGCTGGCAAGTCACATGCCATTAACCCTCAGCACACCAATTACCAGCCTCCCCAAAGCCGAGGGGGGGGGGGGGGGGGGGCAGAAGAGCCCGGGCCAACACAGGGTATGTGGGCTTGTAGGCTGCAGTGTGGGGGGGCCACCAGAGCTGGCCCCTGCACCCTGTTCTACAAGCCCCCATAGCTGGTCCGGGCTGGTTATTTCGGGTAGGTGGACCCTACGTCATTTTTTTTAAGGGTTTTTAACCCTTAAAATTCCCAAAAAAATGGGGGCCCGTCCCCCCCCCCCTCCCTGGGAGGGGGGACTATGTCATTTTCTTTTTAAATTAACCCCTTATGTTTATAGTGTGGATAGTAGTATTTTATTTGTAAATGTTATAAAGTACTCTTTTCAGTTTGGGGGGGGTCTCCTGGGCAAGAATGGGGGGGCGATACATATGTGGTAGCGTTGTAATCGGGAGAAATGGGGCTTTCACATGCAATATGGTATTTATTAATAAAACAAATGTTTTATTTAAAATAAAGGAGACAATTGTCTAAAAAATATTATTTTATTTATTTTTTTGTTTTTTTACGCAAAAATATTTAAAAAACAGTAGAAAAATTACAAACAATTACATTTCATGTTAAAGCCTAATCTCTGCTGCAAAAAAATATATATATATTTTCCTGGAAATTCCGGCAAAAATCACGGTTAAACATGGCGCAAAATGGGGAAAAATGACCTGTCAACAAAGGGTGACAAAACTTCAAGTAGGCTGGCAATTAAAAGGGTTAAGGGTACCTATGCATGTTGGGTATTGTTCTGCTCGGGGGACCTTGCGCTTTCAGATTTAGCTTTTTTTTTCCTTTTTGCATATTGATATTTTAGGAAAAGGTGTTTTTTGTTCTGCTTTTTTATACATTTTTTGTGAAACCCTGTGCAACCTAAGAATTCTTCAAGGGATTACTTCCAAAAAGATGAGCCCACTACAACAAGCTGGGTATGCTTAGAAAGCTTAAAATGTGTACTTTCTGGGAATATATGGTTTATCGGGGATATTCCAAATGTAAAGGCTTGTTTTGGTAGAAAAAGCACAAGGTGCACACTTTGTCTGCAAAGCTGAAATTTTGAAGTAAAATTACCGTTACGCACATGCTTTACTTTGGTGTGTTTGCCAACTCTTCCCTTGACAGTAGCTGTGCATGCTGGGTATTGTTCTGTTTGGGGCATGTTGCTTTTTCAGATTTTTTTTTAGGGAAACCCTGTGCAACCAAAGAATACATTGAGGGATTACTTCCAGAAAACTGCACCCAAGTCAACAAGCCTGGTACGCCTAGAAAGCTTGTGGTGTGTACTTCCAGAGAATATATAGTTTGTCGGGGGTATTTCAAATGTAAAGGGTTGTTTTTCTTAAAAACTGCAAGGTGCACATATTGCATAGCATAGTTGTATTTTATCTGAAAATCTCCTAAAGCTTTGTTTCAGTTTGGGGGAGTCTCCTGGGCAGGAAAGGGTGTCTACCAATACATATGTGGTACCGCTGTAACCAGGAGAAATTGGGGTTTCACACGCAATAAGATTTTATTGACAAACTTACATTTTTTATTACAAAAAAACACTACAAATTGTAAAAAATTGTTTTGTTTTTTTTTTTGCACATATTTCATCCAAAAATATTGAGAATACACCTAAAAAATGACAAACAAGACATTTCATGTTAAAGCCCAGACTCTGCTGAAAAAAACAATATATCACTTTCCTGGGAAATCCCTGGAAATCCCTTCAAAAATCACAGTTGAACATGGGCAGCGCAAAATAGTGCAAAATGGTCTGGCAACAAAGAGTGACAAGGTAGGCTGGCAGCGAAAGGGTTAATGCATGGCACGGCCCGCTTCGGTATTCATAACAGATGGGTTATTCCGCCACAAGGTGGCGCAGTAGCACTGCAGAAAGCTGTGGCACCTCCCGGCTCCCTATAAAAACGGGATTAACCAACAAGTTCCCAGTGTTTCCTCTGCAGTGACACTGCAAAGTTAGAAGATGGCTATCTCTCTTGTGCAGGTGAGCGGGGCAACCAAGCCTGCCGTCCTGCATGTCTATTTCCATCTGTTTCTGGACCCTCACTGCCTCCCAGCCTCGGCTGACAGATCGGGTGAAGGCAGAAGAGCACTAGGGTCAAGTGCTCCTGGAGCGCTGCTCCAAGCCGCAGACCCTGTACCACAAAGGGTAGCCAGCCATAAGGCTTTATGGTGAGCCTAATAGGGATGCGGATTTTCTTTTCTGGCTTCTGAGGGGGTAAGTAGTTTGGGGAATGTGTCACCTTATTTTCCTTTTGGGCCCCCCCTCCCTGGCCATGGCTGCTTGCCGCTGCCTTGGGCTCGTCTCTCTCTCTCTTCCACCCCCCTCTCGGACTTCGTTCGAGCGGGGGCGGGTGGTAGCGGTGAGTGGTGATATCTGTGGTGTTTTGACTTTATTCTTAGTATACAGTACGTCCTGCTCCAGATATAGTACTTACACTTGGGTTATCCTCCGCCAGATGGCGCTGCACTGCAGAGACATGCAAAACAGGCTCCTCCCGGCCCTCAAATACCCGGGGACCTCCCACAAATCCCCAGATTTCTCTGCAGTGCTGACTGCGAAGACATGAAGTATCACTCTCTCGCAGGTGATCGGGGCTATTAAAGCCTGCGGCCCTGTTGGACTATTCCCACCCGTCCTCGTTGTGTTGTGCCTCCCAGCCTGGGCTGCGCTGGTCGGGTGAAGGTAGGCAGCACCACGCGTGCTTATGGAGCGCTGCTCCTCTGCAGTCCCCCACCAAAGGGTAGGCAGTGTAGGCTGATGGTGAGCCTCTATGGGATGCCCCTCCCGCATTACTGCCCCTTGCCCCGTGTAGCGGTGGTCCTGTACCAAGGGCCGCCGTAGTCGGGGGGGGGGGGGAAAGAAAGGGGGGTGTGCCTGTGTGGTCTGTATTGGATCCTTGCACTTATATGGCCTTTGTCGGTCTTTGGACCTTTATAGATATGGTGTCAGCCGCCGCGCCCTTTCTATGTATTTTACTTGCGGACTGCCACCGCGCTTCTTCCTTAGTTGAAGGCTCCGCGCTGGGCTGCGGCGTTACCTCAGGCATCTACGTGTCCTCATTGGCTGTTTTTGGACTTTGTGCTCTTCGGGAGGGCGGGGTCTGGTTTGGCGCACTCCGCGTCATGGACCGCTGGCCCGCCCTTCGAGGTACACTGCGCCATTTTGTCTGTTCGCGTGTGACGCGTGGGACACTCCTGATTACCGGGGTACTGTAAGTGCCCTCGCGGGCGACTTATTCTCATTATAGTTTTCTTGGTTCTGACACCATTTTCTTCTCTTTGTGTCTTTCAGACCGGTGAACACTATTGGCTTCTCCCGGCCCGGTGTAAAATTATAGCGGGCCTTGTAAAATTCTCCCACTTCCCTAGCGGGTCTTTGGGGCATCCAGGGTTGCTTATAGTGTAAATCCCTACTGGCATATTGTGCTTTGATTAATCATCATATGGAGGCATCTCAGAATTATGTGACCGGGGTCCCTCTGGGACAAGACCGGCTGTGTATAGCGTGTGGACAACCCCATGCTGATGCTGACAGGGCACCGGTCTGCGGACCCTGTGCCGAGCAAGCACTGGCTCTGCAATCAGGCCTGCCAGTGGCTGCACCTCGCTTCATTTCACCTATTTCCCCATGCTTAAATCTCACTCCTGCTGAGTCGCATACAAGTGGGGAGTTGCAGCCTGTTGCGTCTTCCAGACTGCCCACGGCTGAACAGATCATTGCGAGGTTGTCAGAGCGCAAGGGCCCTGGTAAGAAGCGGCACTTGACGTCTCCTGTTTCGTTTTTTCCTATGGGAACTGAGGAGTTTTCTACTCCGTGTGACTCATGCTCATCTGATGAGAGGCCGAGGAGTCATGACGATTCTGGACCGGAATTCTGGGGCCAGTGTGACACTGAAGATTTGTTGATTAAGGTCTTTAAGGCTCTGTCTATATCTCTCCCTGGTGAAGCTTCCAAGCCGAGAGGTGAGCGTTTCCATACAGCAACAGCACGTTTGGAATTCCTAGAACAGGCTCACTTCCATGCTCTTGTCCTCAAGGAATGGGAATGCCCCAGTAAACTTTCAGGGGACTGGGATAGGAAATACCCCTTTCCCCCTGAGGTGGTTAATTGCTGGTCATCCCCCCCGTGGTGGATGCCCCGATCATAGGGGTTCCTAACCCCCTCTTTATTACAGCCCCTGCCCATAATACCCTTCGGGATGCTGAGACCGGCACATTGAGCTGCTGGCCTCCCACGCCTTTTCTTGTGCAGGGACGGCGTTGCGCCCGGTCTGTGCCGCGGCTTTTACTGCAGTGGCCACTAGAACCCTCGTCAGAAAGATGCTTGATCATCACTCTGATAATCTCCCCTGGGAGGTGTTTAATGCACTCTCCAACTGTGATGTGTTTGTAAGATTCATCCTATTAGAGTTGGACGACACCATTAGAATGTGTGCAAGAACTTCTGCCCTTGCGGTGGCTATACGTCGCTTGGTGCTGACGATGCTACTAAAAAGACTCTTACTGGGCTTCCCTTTAGAGGGCTACGCTTGTTTGGGGCCCGTCTAGAACTGTTTGGCAAAAAGGGTAAGTCACCCCAACGCAGGCGGCCGTCTAGGCCCCCTCGGGGCAGGGGCACCCCTATTTCCCCCTTCCTTAGTGTTAAACAAGAACCAGGGCTGTCCTTCGTGGGGGCTCGCGCAGACTCCGGCCCCGGGAGCAGCAGACAACGCTCTGGCCCCTCCGGCGGGGCTAAGCCTAAATCTTCCACCAATCCCCCTCAAGCATGATGGGGCGCCTTCGCCCTACTGGGTGAGGGGATGGCTGCGCCACTTTGCTCTTGTCAGGAAGCTTTACGCCTCATACTGGTGGATTCAGGAGGTTGTGTCCTCCAGATACAAGATAGTTTGTTGCGCGGCCTTCCCCAGTTTTATCAGGTCCCAGGTACTCCTGGTCCCTGCCGCTGTTCAGTTGCTGGCACAGGCCATGCAAGGCCTGCGAGGTCTGAGGGTCACTTGCAGATTGCCCATAACAGGCAGAGGCAGGGGCCGCTACACCAACTTTTCCACAGTCCCCCAAAAGGATGGGTCAGGCTGGCCCATTCTGGATTCACAACAATTCTCCAATTACAGGCCGTTTCTGCATGGAAACTCTGAGATGGGCCATCAGTGCCTTGCGCCCAGGGGGCTTCTTGCCGTCTGGGGAGCTCTAAAATGCTTATGTTCACATCCCTGTGCCTTCAGAACACCGAGGCTCTTCAGGTTCGTGTTGGAAGTCCAACACTGCTAATTGTGGCCTTGTTATCTGGCCTCTCTTCAGCTCCCAGAGTGCTCACTCAGGTGTTGACGGCGGTGATGTCTCTGATGAGACCAAGGGGCGTCCACGCGATGACTTACCTAGACGCCCTTTTTCACTTATCAGTCTCTTCGTCAGGCTAAGTTGGATACCCGGCTGATGGCGTCCATTGGGAGTCATTTGGATGGGTGATCATTCACCCCAAGTCCTCATTGTCCCCTTAATTGGTAATTCCATTACTAGGAATGAATCTGGATTAGGTTCAAACGAGAATCTTCCCTTCTTCGCAATAAAGTGGACAATCTGGTCACATGGGCTCAGTCCCTCATTGCTGTCCCGGTCCCTTCACCAGGCAGAGGTGCAGCTGGTGGGCCCATTGGTGGCTTGCTCGGAATTGGTCCCTTATGCTCAGTTCCCCTTGGGCCCTTCTGCGACTTCTATTGTTAATACAGGACAGGGATCCGGCATCCCTGGAGCAGGGTCTGTGGGCCTTTCCACCTGGTAAGAAGGTTTCTCTTGGAGTGGATGAACTCAAGGAACCTGTCTGGGGGCAGTTCCTTCTTGCCCATTCCTGGAAACGGTCACCATGGATGCCAACCTATCAGGTTGAAGGGGGAGGGTTTCTTCTGAAACTCCCTGAGATTCTGGGGGTGGTGGGGCGCCTATTGATGTTTGAAACAGTGAGCGTTTTCAGTTGGTTCTGTCTCGCTTGACTACTTCCCTTCTGGGCCTGCCAGTTTGGGGGCGCTCGGTCTGTCTGACGACAGTGTCCTCCAGGTAGTGTCTATGTTCCTAATCTGGGTGGAGACAATGTTCCCTGCATATCAGTGATATTCGCTCTGGTGGAGCCCCTCTGCGACAGGATGTGCTAATCCCTGTGTCACTATGGGGTCCAACCAGTTGTGGATCTGGACGTTCGGTTCTCTATGTCTTTTTTTCCATTCCCCCTGCTAGGCAGGGTTCTGCGCAAGATTGCTCTGGTAAGGGGACCAGTGATTCTGGTGGCCCCCAGGTGCCCTAGTAGAGTGTGGTTATGGTACCGAGGACAGTAGTTTTCTGTACCTTTTGCCAGAAGTGCCAGCTCTGCTCACTCAGGGCCCCCTTTTACGTCACTCCAATCTACAGACTCTGGCCTAGTCGGCCTGACTGCTGAATCCATCCTGATGGAGACAGGCTTATCTGTCTCGGTGATTGAGCCTATGGGAAGGCTAGGAGCAAGCTTCTTCCTCTTCTTCGTCTATCCGTTATAGGGTATGGCATACCCATATTGATTGGTGTGAGTCTAGGTCTCTTCCCTGTTGGGCGTTCTCGGTTCCCAGGGTTCTAGAGTTGGTTTCAGCATGATTTGGAGTTGGTTCTCCAACTCAGTACTCTGATGGGTCAGGTTCTGCCCTGTCCACCTTGCCTTAGTAGTCTCTGGTTCAGTCTTCCTTGGTTAAGACTTCTTTCAGGGGGTACTCGTGTGCGTCCCACGTGTAATTCTATGGTCCCTGCTGGGATTTCAATTGAATTTCATTCTGTCTGCTTGCAGGGTTTTGTCCCTTTGGTCCTATTCAGGATGCTGTCTGGCTGTTCTTACCCTCAAGGTTGTCCTTCTGGTGACTGTTACCTTGGTCAGGCGTGTGTTAACGGGCGGCTCTGTCTACCTAGCCCCCATTCTTTTAGATACACCAGGATAAGGTGGTGTTCCGCCTGAAGCCGGACTCTCCGCATCAGGTGGTGTCTTATGTTCATTGATTCGAGATATTGTTCTTCCTGCTGTGCCTTTTTCCTAGCAACGCTGAGGAAAGGGTTCTGCATTCCTTGAACAGGTGTTGGAAGTTTTTTCCTTGGTAGTCACTGTGTCCTTCAGGAGAACTGATGTTCGTTGGGGCCTATGGTCACTACATCCTGAATGTGCCCGATCTCGTCTGCTCTCGGGGAGTTGGGCGGTTTTGGCCCTGGTTATTACTTGAATGGATGTTCCTTCTGGTACTTGGAAGGGTTTTTTGGCTTCCGCCAAGTCTACTGTTAGCGATTGGATTCGTCAGGCTGTTACTCAGGCCTATTCCAACAAGGGGAAGAATCTTCATTTTCGCTTTGATTCTTACTCTACTCGTGTTTTGATGCCTCTTGGGCTTTTCAGCACCAGGCTTTTGTTGAACTGGTTTGCTAGGCCGCTACCTTGGCCTTCTGTTCATACCTTGCAAAGTTTTTACAAGGTTGATGTTAGGGCCTCAGCTCATGCTGTCTTGGCCGTATGGTTATGCAGGTGACAGTGGTTTTAAACTGTCTGCTGTTGTCGTTTTTGTTGGGGATCCCACCCTACTTTATGGACACTGCTATTGGATGTCCCAAGTGTAAGTACTATATCTGGAGCAGGACGTACTGTATACTAAGAATAATACAATTCTGTGAAATACTCACCTGTAGAATTGATATTATTTGTATACAGTACGTCCTGCTCCACCCCACCCTGTTTTTTTTTTTTTTTTTTGCATTATTCTGGATCCCCTGTATGGTGATTGTTCACTGTATGGTGATTGTTACCATTGTTATAGTTACCAGTTTTGGTGGTTAATTCTCTCGGCTTCTTGTTCACTGCTTTTCAATGCTGGGGATTTGTGGGAGGTCCCCGGGTATTTGAGGGCCGGGAGGAGCCTGTTTTGCATGTCTCTGCAGTGCAGCGCCATCTGGCGGAGGATAACCCAAGTGTAAGTACTATATCTGGAGCAGGACGTACTTGTATACAAATAATATCAATTCTACAGGTGAGTATTTCACAGAATTATATTTTTTGTGTATTTGTGGTGTTTTTTGCTGCCGCCCAGCTTTGTACTGCGTTCCGCGGCTGTGGGTGCTATAACCTGAGGTGATTTTCGCACTCTTCGGGGGGCGGGTGATGACGCGTATCGCGACGTCCCCCCGCGGCCCGCCCCTCGAGGTACCTCTGGTGGTGCCATTTTGGACAAGCTGCGTGTCTGGATTTCTTCATTTCTGGCTGCGACGCTGATTGTGTCGCCTTATCCTGCGGTCTGTGCCTAGTGCCCCTGCGGTTTCTTTGGTCCGTGAGTCCCCCTTGGGGTTTTTTTTATTGAATTGGGGTGTATGGGATGCTCATTGGTCTTTTTACTTATGTCTTTCAGGCGGGATACCCTTGGGTTGTGGTTTCCTCCCCCTTTTTCCCCCCTTCACTGACTTCTGGGGGCATCCCGTGGGAGGGCATCCCGGGTGGCTTCTGTATTAGCCTTTACCCAGTGCTGGCCTATTGCGCCTGTGTTAATCATCATATGGAGGCTTCTGGGGATAGCGTTTCGGTACCTAGACCTTCATCAGGAGGTCTAGCATACCCTCCTGATGAAGGTCTAGGTACCGAAACGTTGGGGGAGATTTATGGTGTCACATATCCACTAGGTACTCTGCCTAACTCTAAACATTAATTTTGCTTTTTGTTTCTAAGTATTTCTAACTTATCATGTATTACTCTTATGTTCTATGCAATCAAGTTATCTTGGTTCGCTATGTATATTGAAGGACCACTATATTGTATCTCTGGTATCTTACCCATTTATACGTTTATTACTTGCTAGTGACTCTGGTTCCTTCCTATACTTGAACCCTGTTTTGCAACACGGATATAACCTAGTGATTTAGACTGTATGTATAAACAGCTATCTAGATAAATACTTTAGACTCTGCTTAATGCATTATCCAGGCATGCATTTTCACTGTATATATTAATCTGTCACTTTGATTAAAACATATGAACTTTTTTGCATAGTTCTGGTTTTGGGTGTTCATTAATAGCATTCCCTTGCTTTGTATGGTCAACCTTTTAGTGTGCGGTGAGTGGGCACACTTTGCTGTTAATAGAACCCCATACTTGGTCACTTCATCATTGTTCTATAATGTGAATTAATGGTGTGCAATCGCAACCTAATCTATAAATTGTGTTTGGATAAGAGGTATCCCTTCCCTGCTGATCTTGTTAAGAAGTGGTCCGTTCCCCCTGAAGTGGACGCTCCTGTGCTAGGCTTGTCCAACACTTCAGTCATGCCTTCCCCGGACACTACCACTCTGAGGGGCAGTGAGGACAGTCGCATGGATCAGCTGGCCTGCCATGCCTTTACCTGTGTGGGGGTTGGCTTGCGCCCGACCTTTGCCGCGGCTATTACGGCTATTGCCCTTAAGTCTCTGCTCAAGCGCCTCCTGGATGGCACTTCAGCTCGTAGAGGGGGGAGGAGTTTAGGACTCTCCTGGTTTGCTCTGATTTTGTGGCCTTTATCCTTACTGCTATGGATGATGCTGTGCGGCTGAGTGGTAGGGCCTCTGCGCTCTTGGTGGCTATGCGCCTCTCTGTCTGGTTGCGCCAATGGGCAGCTGATGCTGCTGCTAAGAAAGCTCTCACTGGTCTCCCCTTCGTGGGGCTGCGGCTATTTGGGGAGCATCTTGATGTTCTAGCCAAGGATGGCAGGCTGCCTCAGCGTAGGAGGCAGTCTCGGCCATTTCGGGGGTCCTCTGCCCCCCTCCCTTCCTTTCGTGCTCCAGGAGGAGGCCGGGGCTCCCTCCTCCCCAGTGGTCGTAGAGATTCTTGGGGCCGTGGCAGACCCTGTGGTCTTCCCGGTCTCTCCTGGAACTCCAAGCCCAATCCCTCTCCCAAGCCCCCTCAGGCATGAAGGGGCGCCCTCACCCATCCGGGTGGGGGGCGGCTTCGGCTCTTTGCTCACATCTGGAGGCTTCACGTCTCAGACCGATGGATACAGGAGGTAGTGTCCTCCGGTTACAAGATAGAGTTTGCAGCCTGGCCGCCTCCAAGGTTCATCATCTTTAAACCCCCTGTCTGCTCAAGGGTTGCGTCTGGAGGTTCAGTGCCTGTTAAAGTCAGGAGTCATTTGTCCGGTGCCCCATCTAGAACGGGGTCAGGGGTACTATTCCAATCTTTTCACGGTCCACAAAAAGGACGGCTCGCTGAGGCCCATTCTGGATCTGAAGGGCCTCAACAAATTTGTCAGATTCAAGCATTTTCGTATGGAGACGCTATGCTCTGCTGTCAGTACCCTTCGCCCGGGCGACTTCATGACCACTGTGGACATCAAGGATGCTTATCTTCATGTGCCTATCTTCCCAGGTCATCAGAGATTTCTAAGGTTCACGCTGGAGGATCAGCATTACCAGTTTGTGGCTCTTCCCTTCGGTATCACCTCTGCACCTCGGGTGTTCACCAAGGTACTTGCGGGAGTGATGGCTCTGCTACGGAACCAGGGCATCCGCATCATTCCTTACCTGGATGACATCCTAATTGTGGCCCAGTCCCTTCCTCAGGCCGAGCAGGACACTCAGATGGTGACCTCCACTCTACAGTCCTTCGGCTGGGTGATCAACTATCCCAAGTCTTGTCTGTCCCCGTCCTTGGTGAGGGCCTTTCTGGGCATGACTCTGGATACCTCTCAGGTCAGGGTGTTCCTTCCCCAGCAGAAGATGAAGGGTGTTCAGATGCAGGCTCGGGCTCTGCTATCGTGTCCTCATCCCTCCATCCGTCAGGGGATGCTGTTAGTGGGCCTGATGGTGTCCTGCTTCGAGGCAGTCCCCTTTGCTCAGTTTCACATGAGACATCTTCAGTTGCACCTCTTATCAGTTTGGGATCGGGACCCTGTGTCCTTGGATCAGGAATTTACTCTGTCTCCTCTGGCCAGACAGTCCCTCTCGTGGTGGCTGGACTCAAGGAACTTTCTGGGGGGCAGGACCTTATTTTGAACGGCATCTAAGGTGGTATTTCGTCTTAAGCCAGATTTCTTGCCTAAGGTTGTGTCTGCCTTTCATCTCAATCAGGACATTGTCTTGCCTTTATTGTGTCCTAATCCTGCTAATTCCAAGGAGCGGACTCTGCATTCTCTGGATGTGATCAGGGCTCTGAAGTTCTATTTGGTTGCTACTAAGCCTTTCAGGAAGTCTGATGCTCTGTTCGTTCTCACTTCTGGGCTTAGGAAGGGTTTGCCTCCGGCTAAATCCACTATCAGCAAGTGGATTCGTCAGCCGGTGGTTCAAGCCTATTCTTCTAAGGGAAAGAATCCTCCCTTTAGGGTGACTGCTCATTCCACTCATGCTATTGGTGCATCTTGGGCCTTTCAGCACCAAGCTGTTGAACAAGTTTGCAAGGCTGCTACTTGGTCTTCGGTTCATACTTTTACCAAGTCTCACAAAGTTGATGTTAAGGCCTCAGCGGATGCTGCTTCTGGCCACAAGGTGCTTCAGGCGGTAGTGAATTGAACTACTGGCTGTTACTCTTTGGGGATCCCACCCTACTTTTGGACACTGCTTTTCGATATCCCATCTGTTATGAATATCAAAGCGGCCTTGCCATGCATTAAAGAAAAAAGCAATTCTGTGAGTACTCGCCTGTAGAATTGTTTTTGTTCTTGCATGGCACGGCCCGCTTCGCCCCACCCTTGTTATCGTTGTTCTTGGTTGCCTCTTTATGGTGATTGTTCCAAGTTAAATTGTTTTTTTTTACCTTTTTTTTACATTCTTACCTTTATTCTCTCCCGGCTTCTTGTCTCACTGCTCGTCGACGCTGGGAACTTGTTGGTTAATCCCATTTTTATAGGGAGCCAGGAGGTGCCACAGCTTTCTGCAGTGCTACTGCACCACCTTGTGGCGGAATAACCCATGCCACGGCAATTGTTTCTCTAGCCATGAGGAGAAAGGTTAAACACCTTGTGGCTAAGGCTAAATCTCGCGCTGAGAATTTTAAGGAGCTCAGGGCCTGTTTGGATTTAATCGGCTTTGTTGTTACTGCCATGGATGATGTGGTCAGGCTTGGTGCCAGAATTTCGGCCTTGCTTGTAGCATTACGCCGTTTGCTGTGGTTGAAGCAGTGGTCGGCCGATGCGGCCACCAAGAAGTCCCTCACACGTTTGCCCTTTGTGGGGGGTCGGCTGTTCGGGGAGCGACTGGACCTTTTGATCAAGGTTGGTAAGCTCCCTCAGAGAAGAAAGCCTACTCGGCCCTTTCGGCACTCCTCTTCTTACTGGCCCTTTCGGGGAGGAAGAGGTTCTTCATTTTCCGGTGCCCGCAGAGATACCTGGGGCAGAGGTAGGTCCCGCAGCCGGCCCAACCCCGCCTGAGGAGCTAAGCCCAAACCCCCAGCCAAGCCTACTCAGGCATGAGGGGTCGCCCTCTGGAGACGTCACGTCTCGGATCTTCGGATTCAGGAGGTGGTGTCGTCAGGTTACAAGATAAAGCTGGCAGCCAGGCCACCCACAAAATTTCTGTGTTAAAGGACATCCCGAAATCCGTTAAAAGCAGAGTCAGGGTATTAGTGTATTTCCCTATCTAGACGACCTTCTGATCTCGGCCCGGGTCCCTTCAGGAGGCCGAGAGTCGCATATCACGCCTTCAACGGTGAGATTTTTCCTGGGGATGATTCTAGACACCGGTCAAGTCAAGGTCTTTCTGCCGCAGCAGATGCAGGTACAGGCCTTGCTGGCTTGTCAACAGCCATCGGTGCGTCTAGGGATGAGATTGGTGGGCCTAATGGTGGCTTGCCTCGAGGCAGTGCCCTTCGCCCAATTCCACATGAGACCTCTACAGCTGAACCTGTTAACAAGCTGGGATTGGTCCCCGGAATCCCTGGAACAAGGTTTTTTGCTCCCCCCCCCCCCCCCCCCCCCCGCCAGGCAATCCTCTTGTGGTGGTTGGATTCTTGGAACCTGCTGGTCCTTTCGGTTGAGTCACCACGGATGCCAGTCTTACAGGCTGGGGAGGCATTTGGCAGACCCAGAAGATCCAGGGTCAGTGGGGTCCGAAGGAGAACCGGTTGCCTATAAATCTCTTGGAGCTAAGAGCAATTTGGTTGGTCCTGCTACGTCTGACCCCCTATTTAATAGGCCAGCTGTAGCCTACATTAACAACCAGGGCGAGGAGACTGTTCCCTGCATCTTGGCGGTTTACATCCCGGGGGTGTATAACCAGGAGGCAGACTTGATGAGCAGGAGCTCCTTGTGCCTGGGGAAATGGTCCCTCAGCAGGAAAACCATTCAAGCTCTGTGCCTCCGCTGGGGTCAACCAGGCGTGGATCTTTTTTCGTCCAGACACAATCACAAGCTTCATGTCTCTCTCAAGAGACCCTCTGGCCATAGCAACAGACGCTCTGGCGATTCCTTGGACTGAGTTCAACCTTCTGTATGCATTCCCTTCGTTTCCGCTCCTGGACCGAGTGCTATGCAAGATAGTCCAGGAGGGGATACCAGCCATCCGGGTGGCTCCTCATTGGCCAAGGAGGAGTTGGTTTGCGGACATAGTAAAGATGTCAATAGATCACTACATCATGCCCAACAATCCTGAGCTTCTCACACAGGGGTCGCTCCGGCACCCGAATTTACGGACGCTGGCTTTGACGGCCTGGCTATTGAAACCTCCATCCTGACGGAGAAGGGGTTATCGGCCACGGTTATTCACACAATGATTCAGGCGCGGAAGAGGTCTTCTTCCATGATATACTACAGAGTTTGGCTATATCGCTTGGTGCGAGGCCAGGAGCCTTCCTTGTCGGAAATATTCTGTTTCTAGAGTCCTTGAGTTTCTACAAAACGGTCTAGATTTGGGCCTCCAGCTGAGTACCCTCAAGGGTCAGGTCTCGGCCTTATCCATTTTTTTCCAGAGGTCCATTGCCAGTCATAGATTGATCAAGACTTTTTTCCAGGGGGTCACCCATGTCCGTCCACCACGTAAATCAGTCTTACCGGTGTGGGACCTAAATCTGGTGTTATCTGCTCTCCAAGGTGCCCCCTTCGAGCCATTGAATGACGCTACATTGAGTATGCTGACACTCAAAAGTGTTTTTTTTCTGGTGGCGATCACCTCGGTGTGTGTCGCGTATCAGAGCTGGCCGCGTATGAAACCACCCTATTTTGAGATGCACAGAGATAAGGTGGTTTTTCATTTTAAGCCGGATTTTTTGCCTAAGGTCGTTTCTCCTTTTCACCTCAATGAGGAATTTGTCTTACCTTCCTTGTGTCCAGCATCGGCCAATCCCAAAGAACGGACTCTCCATGCTTTGGATGTGGTCAGAGCCATAAGGTATTACCTGGCTGCGACTGCTTCCTTCAGGAGATCGGATTTGCTTTTTGCCTTAACAGAGGGTTCTAGGAAGGGATTGCCACCAGCTAAGTCCACACTCAGGCGGTGGTACAAGCCTATTCTGCCAGGGGGAAGGAACCCCGTTTTTGTATCACAGCTCATTCTACTAGAGCCATAGGTGCTTCTTGGGCTTTTCAGCTCTAGGCCCTCGGTGGAACAAGTTTGCAAGGCTGCTACTTGGTCTTCAGTTCATACTTTCACAAAGTTTTACAAGGTGGATGTCAGGGCCTCAGCTGACGCTGTTTTTGCCGAAAGGTGCTTCAGGCGGTAGTGAAATGAACTACCTGCTGTTCCGCACTCGGGATCCTGCCCATATGGACACTGCTTTTGGATGTCTCAATCGTGATGACTTCTGGAGGGGCTGGAATGGATTGGAAAGACAAAGGCAATTCTGTGATACTCTCCTGTAGAATTGCTTTTATTTCCGATCCATTCCAGCCCATCCACCCTACCCTTGAGGTTTTTTAAGTCCTGCATTCCTGTTTATGGTGATTGAACCATTATTGCTCATAGGACACTAGTTATAAAAGTTTTAGATTTTACGTTTTTGGTTCGAGAGAGTACAAGCAGAGGCTATGTGAAGTAACATGGTCTCCTATTTTTTGGACCTCCTGGCCTCTTCTATTGAGTACTGCTTTTAAATTACTGGGGCCTGAGTTGAGAGGCAACTGCCTTTATAGGGGGCTGGGAGGGGCCACATCTCTGATCTTGCAGTCAATGCCCCCTTGGGGTGGAGCTACCCAATCGTGATGACTTCTGGACGGACTGGAATGGATCGAAAATAAAAGCAATTCTACAGGTGAGTATCACAAAATTGCCTTTTTTCACATTTTATTCCTCCGAGCCCACACAAAAATCTACTCCAGTTGACAGTTGTGGTATGCAAACCTCTTCATCCTTGGCCAACAGACAGGTATCATCTAGGCATTAAGGGGTATCTGGTTTATTCCTTCGACTCCTCTAACACGTCTGCCTTGAGTCTTCCACGAGCACCCTGGCAGTGGAAGTGGTGCCTGATTTCAGGTCTATGTGAGTGATTGTCAGGCTACCGGGAAGCCTAAGGACCAACCTGGTTTTCACTAGAGCCTCTAATGGTGAAGATAGACTGGGCTGCAGGGTGGCCCCAGGTCAGGCAACCTAGGAGTGGGTATTACCAAGTTCTAGGTAGAAGACAGACTAGAGCTGGACTGGAACGTAGAACAAGCCAAGGTCGTGGGCAGGCAGATCCGGATCAGAGTCGTAAAAAAGCCGAGGTTGTGGGCAGGCAGATCAGGATCGGAGTCGTAAACAAGCCGAGGTCGTCAGGAGAACAGGAGAGTAGTCAGGATCAAGCCGGGTCGGTACACAGGAATGGATGACTGGAACTTCAGGAACAAGCACAAATGCGTGCGCATATTCGCATGCTTACTGGCCCTACTTTTTCTATTGCGAAAATGCGAGCGCACGGGGAACCTTGGCGCCCTCTGCTGGGAAATCATAGGAACAGTCCTGGTTCTATGACAGTGATTTAGTCCATGCATCTATCACAATATGGAACCAGTTACTCCAAACCCATCCATAACATCCAAGCCTCTAAGTGGGACAGCTTAAACCAGTTTGTAGGTTATGGGCGCGGTGGGGGAGTGCCATATTTCCACAGCGTACTTTGCTACTCGTGTATAACTAGGTATATGCTATCCAATATTATATGCGCTAGGGATCTTTGCTCCATTAAAAAATAATTGATACTGATGGTAAATTGGTGATTAATGCTTAGCCAATTCATAAAATCCACTACCGCCATTCAGCGGTAAACTGCTCAGACATCCTGCGTTTGGTGGGACAGTCTTGTCCATAATGTCAGCAAAGTAGGACAGTTAGATGTCCCCAGAGTTTTCAAAAGTGGCTCAGTTTGCCCATACTGGATCTTAAGAAGTCAATACCGTCATTCCAGTACAGCAGCATATGTGGAAATGTTTGCTTTCAGCTCGTTTCGCTGGACCAGACGGGCCTCTTAAACTCAGGAGATATTCATTATAATATGTGGCGCTGAGCTCCGCCGTTGCACCTAACTGCTCAGCACGGCTGAAGTGGCCCATGTTCTTTCTTTTTTTTTTTCTTCCTTTATTCTGAGACTAGTTCTATCTTTCACCATTGGTTTGAGGTGGTGAGTCTCATAGACTCCAGGGTGGGTTTTGGTCCTCCTTAAGACCATTGGGCCAAACCTTCGGCATCATTTAATGAAAAGCCCAAACCCTTAAACTATTGCCGTGCATCTAAAATTAATATATTTAAAGTTTTTAGTCCCCTCCTTACTATTCTTTCCCCTGCTGGGCTTTAACTCTGTTCAGAACTCTAGGATACAGGCGCCGCCATCTTGCCTCAGGAGCATCACATTTTGAGGAGAGGGGTGAAAAGTAGAGGGGGGGGGGGTTAGCTGTGCTTTGTACAAAGCCGAGCTGGGGTCAGGAAAAAGAACAGCAATCCCAGAATGGAGAGCAGGGGGGTTATGTACCTTTAACTGTATCAACTGTAACATGTGCTCATACTGAAGACAACCCAGTACTAAAGAATCAGAGACCATGTGATGCAAAATAGAGGATTTAAAGTGGACTAATTGTTGGCACTGCCAGTTCAGGAGTCGAAAAGACTCCAAGGCTGGCCAAATAGGTGCCCCTGGGGCATACAGATTTGGAATGCCTCGCCACATCTCCGGCATCCCTGTAGCCATGTGGGCACCTGCCTGAAAACAGCCTGTTTCTTTTTTGACTAAAGCCTTTGACCAAAAATCATAAAACAGGAAGTAGTATGATAGAATCGTGTCTGTTTGGCTCCCGGGCCATGTATTCAGTCCAGCATTGAGACCTTATCGGTTATAACAAATGCAATAAATCTGAAAGCACTACAAGCTAAACTGCCACATACACCTCAAATTTATCTTGTAACTGAATGAATCATCGCTGGAGAGCACCAGTGGACACTGCTGCATGCTCAGAGCCAAAGGGTCTCTATTCGAACATCTTATTCTTAGTATACAGTACGTCCTGCTCCAGATATAATACTTACACTTGGGTTATCCTCCGCCAGATGGCGCTGCACTGCAGAGACATGGAAAAACAGGCTCCTCCCGGCCCTTCAAATACCCAGGGACCTCCCACAAATCCCCAGATTTCTCTGCAGTGCTGACTGCGAAGACATGATGTATCACTCTCTCGCAGGTGAGCGGGGCTATTACAGCCTGCGGCCCTGTTGGACTATTCCCACCCGTCCTCCCTGTGATGTGCCTCCCAGCCTGGGCTGCGCTGGTCGGGTGAAGGTAGGCAGCACCATGCGTGCTTAACGGAGCCATGCTCCACCGCAGTCCGCCACCAAAGGGTAGGCGGTTTAGGGCTGATGGTGAGCATCTAGGCCCTAAAGTCTAGGGGATGCCCCTCCCGCACTATTGCCCATGTCCTGTTTAGCGGTGGGCCCTGTACAAAGGGTCGCCATCCTCCCTCATTCCCCCTGTAGCCCGGGGGGAAAGAAAGGGGCGGGGGGGGTGTGTGTAGTAAGTTCTTAGTGTATGTTTTTACACGTTATGGCCTTAGTCTTGCCCAGACTAGTATCCCTGGGGTCAGAACCGCGCTATTTGTTCTTACTGTGTAATTGTCGCCGCCGCACGCACTTCTCCTTTACTGGATGTGCGGCGACGTCGCCTCAGACGCTGCGGCGTCTTCATTGGCAAATCATCTTCTCTAACTGTCCATTCACTTCGCTCCTCATTACAGTTTGTAATATTCTCCCACTTCCATAGCGGGTCTTTGGGGCATCCAGGGTTACTTATTGTGTAAATCCCTACTGGCATATTGTGCCTTGATTAATCACCATATGGAGGCATCTCAGAATTATGTGACCGGGGTCCCTCCGGGACAAGACCGGCGGTGTATAGCGTGTGGACAACCCCACGCTGATGCTGGCAGGGCACGGGTCTGCGTACCCTGTGCCGAGCAAGCCCTGGCCCTGCAATCTGGTCGGCCAGTGGCTACACCTAGCTTCAATTCACCTATCTCCCCAGGCTTAAATCTCTCTCCTGCTGAGTCGCCTACTAGTGGGGAATTGCAGCCTGCGGGCCCTTCCAGACTGCCTACGGCTGAACAGATTATTGCTAGGTTGTCAGAGCGAATGGGCCCTGGTAGAAAGTGGCACCTGTCGCCTCATGTTTCTGTATGCTCTATGAGAACTGAGGGGTTTGCTACCCCGTGTGACTATACCCCTTCTGAGGAAGGGGAGTTGTTCTCTGATGATGATTCTGGCCCGGAATACTGGGGCCAGTGTGACACTGACGACCTGTTGCTTAAGGTCTTTAAGGCACTGTCTATCTTTCCCCCCGGTCAAGCCCCCAAGCCTAGAGGGGAGTGTTTCCATACTGGGACTGCACGTTTGGAATTTTTAGAGCAGGCTCATTTCCATGCCCTTGTGCTCAAAGAATGGGAATGCCCCAGTAAACCTCCAGGGGTTCCAGGGGACTGGGATAGGAAATACCCTTTTCCCCCTGAGGTGGTTAATTGCTGGTCATCACCTCCCCTGGGGGATGCGCCGATCATAGGGGTCCCTAACCCCCCCTTTATTACAACCCCTGCCTATAGCGCCCTTCGGGATGCTGAGGACCGGCGCATTGAGCTGCTGGCCTCCCATGCCTTTTCTTGTGCCGGGACGGCGCTGCGTCCGGTCTGTGCCGCAGGCATTACTGCGGTGGCCGCTAGAACTCTCATCAAAAAATTGCTCGATCATCACCCTGAGGTTCTCCCCTGGGAGGTGTTTAATGCACTCTCCAATTGTGATGTATTTGTGAAGTTTATTCTATTAGCGCTAGATGACGCGATTAGAATGTGTGCAAGAACTTCTGCCCTTGCGGTGGCTATTCGTCGCTTGCTCTGGCTGCGACAGTGGGGTGCTGATGATGCTACTAAAAAGACTCTTACTGGGCTCCCCTTCAGAGGACAACGCCTATTTGGGGCCCGTCTAGACCTGTTTGGTAAAAAGGGCAAACCACCCCTTTGCAGACGGCCGTCCTGGCCCCCTCGAGGCAGGAGCACCCCTCCTCCCCCCTACCTTAGTGTTAAACAGGAACCAGGGGTGTCTTTTCGGATTTTTGGGGCAGATTTCTGCCCCACGAGCAGCAGGCAACGCTCTGGCCCCTCCGGCCACCAAACCCCCTCAAGCATGATGGGGCGCCCTCGCCCGGCTGGGTGAGGGGATGGCTGCAGCACCTTGCTCTTATCAGGAGGCATCTCGCCTCATTTTGGTGGATTCAGGAGGTTGTGTCCTCCAGATACAGGATAGCGTTTGCTGCACGGCCTTCCCCAGTTTTTATCAGGTCCCAGGTACTCCTGGTCCCTGCCCCTGTTCAGTTGCTGGCACAGGCCATGCTAGACCTGCAAGGTCTGAGGGTCTCTTGCAGATTGCCCGTAATAGGCAGAGGCAAGGGCCGCTATACCACCTTCCACAGCCCTCCAAAGGATGGGTCGGGTGGCCCTTTTCTGGATTCACAGCAATTCTCTAATTGCAGGCAGTTTCCTGCATGGAAACTCTTGAGTCGGGCCATCAGCACCTTGCGCCCAGTGGGCATCTTGCCGTCTGGGGAGCTCTTCAATGCTTATGTTTACATACCTGTGCCCTCAGATCTGAGGCTCTCCAGGTTCGTGTTGGAAGTCCAACACTGTTAATTGTGGCCTGTTATCTGGCCTCTCTTCAACTCCCAGAGTGTTCACACAGGTGCTGTCGATGGTGATGTCTCTGATGAGACCAAGGGACGTCCGCGCAATGTCTACCCGGATGCCCTTCCTCACTTCCCTGTCTCTGCGTCAGGATAGTTGGATACCCGGCTGGTGGGCCCATTGGGAGTCATTTGGATGGGTGTTCAATCACCTCGAGTCCTCGCTGTTCCCTAAAGTGGTAACTCCATTAATAGGAATTATTCTGGATCAGGTTCAAACCAGATTCTCCCCCTCTCAGCAATTAGGTGGGCATTCTGGTCTCATGGGCCCAGTCCCTCACTACTGTCCCGGTTTCTTAACACCAGGCAGGGATGCAACTGGTGGGCCGTTGTTAACTTGCTCAGCAGGAGCCCGAGTAGCTAAAGAGGTCCCTTATGCTCAGTTCCCCTTGAGCCCGTCTGTGACTTCTCTTGGTAACATAGGACAGGGGTCCAGCACCCCTGGAGCAGGGCCTGTGGGCCTTCCCACCTGTATGACGGGTTTCTCTTGAAAGTGGATGAACTCGAGGGACCCGTCTGGGGGGCAGTTCCCCCTTGCCCCTTCCTGGAAACGGCCACCATGGATGCCAACCTTTCAGGTTGAAGGGGATGGTTTCTTCCGAAACCCCCTGCGATTCTGGTGTTGGTGGGGCCCTTAGAGGGTCCTTACGCCTATTGAAGTCTAAACAGTGAGCGTTTTTCAGTTGGCTCTTTCTCGCTTGACCGCTCCCCTTCTGGATTTGCCAGGCTGGGGGTGCTCGGTCAGTCTGACGACAGACGTACTACATTAACCATTGGAAGGGGCCTGGAGCTGGCGGACCTTCCAGGGAGTGTCTATGTTCCCTTCTGGGCGGAGACAATGCTCCCTGCATGTTAGTGATATTAGCTCCGGCGAAGCCCCTCTGTGACAGGATATGCTAATCCCCGTGTCGTTATGGAGTCCAACCAGTCGTGGATCTGTTGGGTTCTGTCACCTTCACAGGCTATCGGCCTTTGTTTTCCCTGTCCCAGGATCCTATGTCAGTGGTCCGGATGCCTTTAGTACCGTCTTGACAGGACGTGTTCGTGACTAGGAGTAAGCCTCTTCCTCATATTCTTCTATTGTTGTAGGTTATAGCATACCCACATTTATTGGGGCGAGTCTAGTTCTCTTACTTATTGGACGTTCTCGGTTCCCAGGCTTCCAGTGTGGCTTTCAGCATGAATTGGGAGTTGGTTCCCCAGCTCAGTTCTCTGATGGGTCAGGCTCTGCCCTGTCCACCTTGCCTTAGCAGTCTCTGGTCTTGGTTAAGACTTCTTTCAGGGGGTGCTCATGTGCGTCCTCCATGTACTCCTATGGTCCCTGTTGGGATTGAAATTGAATTAATTCCGTCTGCTTGCAGGATGTTCCCTTGGTCCTATTCAGGACGCTGTCTGGATGTCCTTACCCTCAAGGTTGTCCTTCTGGTGACTGTTACCTTGGTCAGGCGTGTGTTAGCGGGCGGTTCGGTCTACCTAGCTCTCATTTTTTGAGATACACCAGGATAAGGTGGAGTTCCGCCTGAAGCCAGATTCTCTACGTCTGAAGGTGTCTTATGTTCAATTATTCGAGATATTGTTTTCCAAGGCTATCCCCCTTCCTAGCGACGCTGAGGAAGTGGTTCTGCATTCCTTATACAGGTGTTGGCAGTTTTTTCCTTAGGAGTCACTGTGTCCTTTAGGGGAACTGAGGTTCCTTGGGGCTTGTGGTCATTACATCCTGAATGTGCCCGATCTCGTCTGCTCTCGGGAGTTGGGCGGTTTGGTCCTGGTTGTTGCCTTAATGGATGTTACTCCTGGTGCCTTGTTTCGGCCTTTGGCTTCTGTCAAATTTATTAGTGATCGGATTGTCAGGCTGTTACTCAGGCCTACTCAGGCAAGGGGAAGAATCTCCCTTGTTGCCTTGATTCCTTTTCTACGCGTGCTTGATGCCTCTTGGGCCTTTCAGCACCGGTTTTGCTGTTGAACTGGTTGGTTAGGCCACTACCATTGGCCTTCTGCTCATACCCTATGCAAGGTTTTACAATGTTGATGTTAGGGCCTCAGCTCATGCTGTCTTGGCCGTATGGTTCTGCAGATGACAGTGCTTTAAACTGTCTGCTGTTGTCATTTTTGTTGGGGATCCCACCCTACTTTATGGACACTGCTTTTGGATGTCCCAAGTGTAAGTATTATATCTGGAGCAGGACATACTGTATACTAAGAATAATACAATTCTGTGAAATACTCACCTGTAGAATTGATATTATTTTTATACAGTACGTCCTGCTCCACCCCACCCTGGTTTTTGCTTTTTTCTGGATCCCCTGTATGGTGATTGTTATCTGGTTATCATTACCAGTTGTTCTGGGTGGTTTTAAATTCTCCTGGCTTCTTGTTCACTGCTTTTCAATGCTGGGGATTTGTGGGAGGTCTTTAGGTATTTGAAGGGCCGGGAGGAGCCTGTTTTTCCATGTCTCTGCAGTGCAGCGCCATCTGGCAGAGGATAACCCAAGTGTAAGTATTATATCTGGAGCAGGATGTACTGTATACAAATAATATCAATTCTACAGGTGAGTATTTCACAGAATTGTATTATTTCTTCCTGTTAGTGTTTTTATGAAAATTGGACAAAAGCTTTAGTAAGAACAAAGAAAAACAGGCTGTTTTGGGGGGCCGGGATGGAAGGTGAGGACATAAACTTCCTTTCTGTGTGTTTGTTCGTACCTTGTCAGTACTGTGCAGGTAAGGTTTGTGTAGATGCTCTCACCAGTACGCTGATTGTCATGTAATGCTGTGGTGTTCTCTGCAGGAGGAAGAAAGTGAACAGAGCGACCAGGAGGAAGAGGAAGAAGAAGAGTCTGAGTAAAGATAAAGCCACATAGAATTTCTTACCACTGTGCAGCGGGAATATGAGAATGGCAGTGTGTTCCCTCGCTGTAGGGTGATAAAGAGTCTTATTTCACAAGGACAGTATTGCAAAACTCTACAGGATGACCTGGCTCTGAAGTGCGCTGTGTTTGGATTGTAGTTCTTGTGTCTGGTGGAATGGCTGCAATGTTTGTGAATAAAATGTTTCTGGATGATGATGAGTGAATTGGGGATCTGATTGGTGATTTCAGGGGCAGAGAACGTACCTGCCCCTACCATTAGTGATCAGTAAGTAATCATAACGCACACATGGATGTGCCTCTGCTCAGTGAATGGTTTATGGAGAAATGGCGGCCTAGAGTGTGGTGTTCGCTGTCACAGTGCAGGCTTGGTCTTTGCATGTTGCACAGCAATTGCACATTTCCTGTAGGTGGCATAAAGAAGGTAAATGGCGTACAGCAAGCTGCTGCAGACTTGCATGGCCTCGCTCTGCTGCAACTCGACGTCCTGTAGTGGCCTCTGGCTGCTCACCACTCAAAAAGCTGATCTATCAGAGACACGGAGGGAGCCGCTCCATCTTGGTGCCTGCGCTGTGATGATGTTTCCAAAGACCATGTCCAGTCCATGGAGGTGGATTGGCCGAGGTGCCAGCACATCCTGGGTGTCCCAGACCACCTTTCTGCTGCTGGAGAGTGTTGCTGGGTCCAAGGTCATCCGGTGTCCTGGAAGTCTCCTGCCCAGTAGTCGACATAGATCCTGCACAACCTCCTCCTGAATACACCTGCAAGTGCTGGCAGTGCCCATCTCTGGTTCAGCTCTTCTCAACCACTGGAGGTTCTCATCTAGCACAGTCCATGGTGACCAGAGCTGGTAGGTCATCATCATGCCCCTGTAAGAGAGAAGCAGACTGTCTTTAAGTGTGCCAAACCACCTTGTACAGATGGCACTGCTGCTCCTACCCACAATGCCCAGCTTCTGCACCTGCTGTCAGTATAATCGTGGGATTATAGATTGTTGGTGCTAACCTGGCCCACCGTGCCTCATGAATATCCCCAGCCCTGTCCAATTGTTGCGCTAGGGGACAAGGTTACCATCAGGGCAGCGCAGGTGTGGCCGCTACACAGGCCCCGGCAGCTACGAGCCATGCATGAGCACCCATGAAATCAAGAGATGTTTAATATTTCCTTGGGCTGCTCTATCTGGTGGAGACCACACCCCATCCTCCAGTAAGAGGCATGTAGTGCCGCCATATAAAGCCATTTTCAGCTCCTTCAACCAAACAGAACTCTAAGGAAAAGGTAAAGAGTGCTACAAGACAGCAGAAGAGGGTGGATTAGGTGTCCCCCGACCTCTGGGATTTTGGTCTGCTTTAATGTGAATCTGTCACCAAGAAAGCAGGCCTTCATTGAAATTAATAGACTGGACTATTCCAACAATGTTGGTTATACAACCCCTGGCAAAAATTATGGAATCACCAGTCTCTGAGGATGTTCCTTCAGTTGTTGAATTTTGTTGAAAAAAAGCAGATCACAGACATGACAAAACAACTAAAGGTATTTCAAATGGCAACTTTCTGGCTTTAAGAAATACTAAAAGAAATCAAGAAAAATAATTGTGGTAGCCAGTAACAGTTACATTTTTAGAACAAGCACAGAGAATAAATTATGGAATCACTCAATTCTGAGGAAAAAAAATATGGAATCGCCCTGCAAATTTTCATTACAAACAATAACACCTGCATCAGATTAATCTGCTCGTTAGTGTCCAGGTAAAAAGGAGTGATCACACCTTGGAGAGCTGCTGCAACAAGAGGACTGACATGAATCATGGCTCCAACACCAGAGATGTCACTTGATAAAAAGGAGAGGATTATCAAACTCCTTAAAGAGGGCCAATCATCACGCAGTGTTGTACAAGATGTTGGTTGTTCACAGTCAGCTGTGTCTAAAACCTGGACCAAGTACAAACATGGGAAGGTGCTTAAAGGCAAACATACTTGTAGACCAAGGAAGACATCAAAGCGTCAAGACTGAAAACTTAAAGCAATATGCCTTCAAAACAGAAAATGTACAACAAAACAAATGAGGAACAAATGGCAGGAAACTGGAAACGTCTGTGACCGAACTGTAAGAAACCGCCTACAGGAAATGGGATTTGCATACAGAAAAGCTAAAAGAAAGCCATCACTAACACCTAAACAGAAAAAAACAAGGTTACAATGGGCTAAGGAAAGGAAATCGTGGACTGTGGATGACTGGATGAAAGTCATATTCAGTGATGAATCTCGAATCTGCATTGGGCAAGGTGATGATGCTGGAACTTTTGTTTGGTGCCATTCCAAAGAGATTTATGCAGATGACTGTCTGAAGAAAACATGCAAATTTTCACAGTCATTGATGATATGGTGCCAAACTGGATATGCACTGCCTAACCTTATAATAAAATAGTCCTAGATGCCAGCCTCAGGGACCGAACCACAGTAACAAACTACTACTAGTGGGACTCCAGGGCTAGCCCACTCCTGGGTCCACATAAATGGCTGCACACTAATTTCCACTCAACACAATTTTATTGAAGATATAGTACACATATAACATATATCACATACAGAACACTACAGACATAACTTAAAAAACATAAACATAAAAACCCAAGTGGGGAGGAACTCCAGGGCTAACCACTTTGAAAAAATTTCTAGCACCAGAATAATTGTTTAGAACCATATATATAGGGTAGACTCCTATCGGATAAAGTGCTCAGTGCCTAAGCAGTGCCTAATTCATAACTCACAAGTGACCTGAAATGGTGCCTACAAATCTACCATAATTGATATAACTTTGAATTTATATAACTGTGCAAACGAAGCAATGTGCAAACAGAGTAAAGTGCCAAGTGCTAAAAGTGCATATAAACATCATAAATCTAAACCTAAATTGTGCATCCTATATTAACCAATAGGCGTCACCCATATAATGTACAGTACTCAATCACAATAAAATATAGCTTTATATATATATATATATATATATATATATATATATATATATATACCGGAGCCCGATGTCCTCCCCTCTTACCTCACCTATTGTATTGAGTGGAATTTAGTGTGCAGTCGGGTAAAAGCACTGGGGAGATGGCGGTCATTACATCTTCAATAAATGCACAGGTTTACATTGACATTTTGGACACTTTTCTTATCCCATCTATCGAAAAGGATGTTTGGGGATGATGACATAATTTTTCAAGATGATAATGCATCTTGCCATAGAGCAAAAACTGTGAAAACATTCCTTGTAGAATGACCCTATGTGTCTATGTCATGGCCTGAAAACAGTCCGGATCCTAAATCCAATTGAAAATCTGTGGTGGAAGAGAAAATGGTCCATGACAAGGCTCCAACCTGCAAAGCTGATCTGGCAACAGCAATCAGAGAAAACTGGAGCCAGATTGGTGAAGAGTACTGTTTGTCACTCATTAAGCCAATGCCTCAGAGACTGCAAGCAGTTATAAAAGCCAGAGGTGGTGCAACAAAGTACTAGTTATGTGTTGGAGTGTTATTTTGTTTGTTTTTCATGATTCCATATATTCTTAGTATACAGTACGTCCTGCTCCAGATATAGTACTTACACTTGGGTTATCCTCCGCCAGATGGCGCTGCACTGCAGAGACATGCACAACAGGCTCCTCCCGGCCCCTCAAATACCCAGGGACCTCCCACAAATCCCCAGATTTCTCTGCAGTGCTGACTGCGAAGACATGAAGTATCACTCTCTCGCAGGTGAGCGGGGCTATTAAAGCCTGCGGCCCTGTTGGACTATTCCCACCCGTCCTCCCTGTGATGTGCCTCCCAGCCTGGGCTGCGCTGATCGGGTGAAGATAGGCAGCACCTTGCGTGCTTATGGAGCGCTGCTCCACCGCAATCCCCCACCAAAGGGTAGGCGGTTTAGGCTGATGGTGTGCCTCTATGGGATGCCCCTCCCGCATTATTGCCCCGTAACGGTGGGCCCTGTACAAAGGGCCGCCATCCTCCCGCGTTCCCCCCGTAGCTCGGGGGGAAAGAAGGGGGGGGGTGTTTGGTGTCACTGTACTGTGATTTCATGCATATGGCCTTTGTAATGTCTTTTGGACTTGTACTTGTGGTGTCAGACGCGCTGATTTGTATTTTTAGCTTTAGCAGAGGCAGTATTATAGCCATGAGGTTCACCTCGTGTAACTGCCGCCGTTACCTCACACGCCTCTGCGTCCTCATTGGTTGCTTGTTGGACCCCGCGCCCATCGGGAGGGCGGGGTCCCGGCCTGGCGCGCTCCGCATCTTGGCCCACTCTGGCCCGCCCTTCGAGGTACTCGGCGCCATTTTGTCAGTTCGCGCGCGCACGTGTGACGTTCTTGCCTGCCGTGGTCCGTAAGTGCCCTCGCGGGGCGGCTTTTATACTCATTGTAGTGTTTCGGTTCTGACACCCTTTTCTTCTCATTGTGTCTTTCAGACGGGCGAATCCATTGGCTTCTCCCGGCCCGGTGTAATTGATAGTTGGGTCTTGTAAAATTCTCCCACTTCACTAGCAGGTCATTGGGGCATCACAGGGTTGCTTTATAGCGTCAATCCCTACTGGCATATTGTGCCTAAAAATCACCATATGGAGGCATCTCAGCATAATGTGACCGGGGTCCCCTTGGGACAAGACCGGCTGTGCATGGCTTGTGGACAACCTCATGCTGACACTGACAGGGCACGGGTCTGCATACCCTGTGCTGAGCAAGCGCTGGCCTTGCATTCTGGCTTGCCAGTGGCTGCACCTCGTTTTACTTCACTCGCTTCCCCAGGCTTAAATCTCACTCCTGCTGAGTCGCACACAAGTGGGGATTCTCAGCCTGAATTGTCTCATAGACTGCCTACGGCTGAACAGATCATTGCGAGGTCTTTAGCGCGTAAGGGCCCTGGTAAGAAGCGGCTCTTGACGCCTAATGTTACTGTTCTCCCTGTGGGATCTGAGGAGTTTATGAATCTGTGTGGCTATACCCCTTCTGATGAAGGAGAGCTCTTTTCTGAATCAGGCTCATCTGATGAGAGTCCGACTGGTCATGAAGTCTCTGGCCCTGACCCCTGGGTCCAGGATGACACTGACAGATTGTTGATCCAGATCTTTGAGGTTCTGTTTCTCTCTCCCCCTGGTGAGGCTCCCAGGCAAAGAGGGGAGCGTTTCCATACAGCAACATCACGTTTGGAATTCCTGGAGCAGGCACATTTCCATACCCTTGTTCTCAAGGAATGGGAGTGCCCCAGTGAACTGCCCGGGGTCCCAGGGGATTGGGATGGGAAGTATCCTTTTCCCCCTGAGGTGGTTAAATGTTGGTCATCCCCCCCCCCCTCGAGGTGGATGCCCCGATCATAGGGCTACTTAACCCCCCTTTTTATTACAGTCCCTGCTTATACTATCCTTCGGGATGCTGAGGACCGGCGCATTGACAGGATGGCCTCCCACGCCTTTGCATGTGCGGGGACGGCGCTGCGCCCGGTCTGTGCCTCTGCCATTGCTGCCGTGGCTGCTAGAACCCTCATCAGAAAAATGCTTGATTGTCCCCCTGATGATCTCCCTTGGGATGTGTTTAATGCACTCTCCAGTTGTGAGGTGTTTGTGAAATTTATCCTATTAGCATTGGATGACACCATTAGAATGTGTGCAAGAACTTCTGCCCTTGTGGTGGCCATACGTCATTTGGTCTGGCTGTGACAGTGGGGTGCTGATGATGCTGCAAAGAGGGCTCTTATGACAAGGCGCGGGTCTGTGTACCGTGTGCTGAGCAGTTGCTTGCATTGCAATCTGGCCTGCCAGTGGCTGCACCTCCTTTCACTTTGCCTACTCCCCCAAGCTTAAATCTCACTCCTGCTGAGTTGAATACTAGTGAGGATTCTCAGCCTGATGTGTCTTCTAGACTGGCTACTGTTGAACAGATTATTGCGAAGTCCTTAGCGCGTAAGGCCCCTGCTAAGAAGCGGCACTTGACGCCTAATGTTATTGTTTTCCCTATGGGAACTGAGGAGTTTTGGAATCTGTATGGCTATACCCCGTCTGATGAAGGGGAGCTCTTTTCTGATTCAGGCTCATCTGATGAGAGACCAAGGGGTCATGACGATTCTGGCTCTGACCCCTGGGCCCCGGATGACACTGACAGATTATTGACCCAGATTTTTGAGGTTCTGTCTATCTCTCTCCCTGTTGAGGCTCCCAGGCAAAGAGGGGAGCTTTTCCATACAGCAAAATCACGTTTGGAATTTCCAGAGCAGGCACATTTCCATAACCTTGTGATCAAGGAATGGGAGCGCCCCAGTAAACTTCCCGAGGGTTCAAAGAGTTGGCATAGGAAGTATCCCTTTCCTGCTGAGGTGGTTAAATGTTGGTCCCCCCCCCCCCCCCCCCCCCCCCGAGGTGGATGCACCAATCCTAGGGCTATCTAACACCTCTGTCATGTATTCCCCTGATTCTACTACCCTGCGGGATGCCGAAGACCGGCGTATTGATCAGCTGGCATCCCACGGCTCCCGGTCTGTGCTTCTGCCATTACTACTGTGGCCACTAGAACCCTTATCAGAAATATGCTTGATAGTGCCCCTGATGATTTGCCTTGTGAGGTGTTTAATGCACTCTCCAGTTGTGATGTTTTTGTAAATTTTGTTCTGTCAGCATTAGATGACACCATCAGAATGTGTGCCAGAACTTCTGCCCTCGTGGTGGATATACGCCGCTCAGTTTGGCTGCGCCAGTGGGCTGCTGACAACGCTGCCAAGAAGGCCCTCACTGGTTTTCCCTTTAAAGGACTGCGTCTGTTTGTAGACTGCCTGGACCTTTTTGCTAAGGGAGGTAGGTTACCCCAGTGCAGGCGGCAATCTCGGCCCTTTCGGGGTCAGGGTTCTTTCCCCCCCCCTTACCGTGGTGCAAGACAGGGAAGGGGGGTTTCTTTCCCTGGGGCCCGGGGAGATTTCTGTGGTAGAGGCAGAGGATGTGGACGTCCTTGCTCCTCCTGGGGTCCCAAAGCTAAATCCTCTCCCAAGCCCCCTCAGGCATGTAGGGGCGCCCTCACCCATCCGGGTGGGGGGACGGCTGCAGCACTTCGCTCACGTCTGGAGGCTTCAGGTCTCAGACCGGTGGATTCAGGAGGTAGTGTCCTCCGGTTACAAGTTGGAGTTTGCTGCCGATCCCCCTCCAAGATTCATCAGATCCCGGATTCCTCAGGACCCTGTGTCAGCTCAGGAGCTAGTGAAAGCTGTGCAAGGCCTCCTGGTGCTGGGGGTCATCTGCCAGGTCCCTTTAAGAGAAAAGGGCAAGGGCTTTTATTCCAACCTATTCACAGTACCCAAAACGGATGGTTCTGTCAGGCCCATCCTGAACTTAAAGATTCTCAACAAGTTTGTCAGGGGCAGGCGCTTTCACATGGAAACTCTGCGCTCTGCCATCAGTTCCCTGCGCCAAGGGGATTTCATGACTTCTGTGGACATCAAAGATGCTTACCTTCATATTCCTGTGTTCCCAGGTCATCAAAGGTTCCTCAGGTTCGCTCTTATGGATCAACACTACCAATTTGTGGCCTTGCCCTTCGACCTCACTTCAGCTCCCAGGATGTTCACCAAGGTGCTGGCTGGCGTGATGTCTCTGCTCAGATGTCAGGGCATCCGTGTGCTTCCCTATCTGGACGACATCCTCATCCCTTCCCAGTTGCTACATCAGGCAGAGTTGGATACTCAGCTGGTGGTGTCCACTCTGGAGTCATTTGGATGGGTGATCAACCACCCCAAGTCCTCACTGTCCCCTTCCTTGGTAACTCCATTCCTAGGAATGAATCTGGATACAGTTCAGGCAAGGATCTTCCTTCCTCAGCAGAAGGTGGACAGTCTGATTGCACAGGCTCAGTCCCTCCTAGCTTGTCCCCATCCCTCCATCAGGCAGGGGATGCAGCTGGTGGGCCTGATGGTGGCGTGCTTCGAAGCGGTCCCTTATGCTCAGTTCCACTTGAGGCCTCTGCAACTTCACCTATTGTTTGTATGGGACAAGGACCCAGCGTCCCTGGATAGGGTCTGTGTGCTCTCCCCCCTGGTCAGGAGGTCCCTCTTGTGGTGGATGGACTTGTGGTGGAACCTGTTGGGGGGGCAGATCCTTTCTTGCCCCTTCCTGAGAGACGGTCACCACGGATGCCAGTCTGTCAGGTTGGGGGGGCTTCTGGAAGTCCCTGCGGTTCCAGGGGAGGTTGCGCCCTCAGGAGGCCCACACACCTATCAATATCTTGGAGCTGTGGGCGATCAGGTTAGTTCTGGTTCGCTTGACTACTCATCTTCGGGGCCTGCCTGTTCAGGTGCGCTCGGACAACCAGACGGCAGTCGCCTACATCAATCATCAGGGGGGGGACCCGGAGCAAGGGGGGACCCGGAGCAAGGGGGCCCTCCAGGAAGCGTCTCTGATCCTGACTTGGGCGGAGGCCAATGTCGCCTGCATTTCAGCTGTGTACATCCCGGGGGTGGAAAATCACCTGGCGGACTCTCTGAGCAGGGGGACCTCTCGCCAGGGAGAATGGTCCCTATGCAGCAGGGTGTTTCAATCTCTGTGTCACCGTTGGGGCCAACCAGCTGTGGATCTGTTTGCCTCCCGACACAATCACAAGCTCCCAGCTTTTGTCTCTCTGTCCAGGGATCCTCTGGACCTGACCTTGGATGCGCTAGCAATGTCATGGAAGGACTTTCAGTTCCTGTATGTCTTCCCTCCAATTCCCCTGCTGGGAAGGGTTCTGCGCAAGATTGCTCTGGAAGGGGTGCCAGCAATTTTGGTGGCCCCCAAGGTGGCCAAGAAGAGTGTGGTTCGCAGACGTGGTGCAGATGGCAGTAGACCAGTACGATCTGCCTTGGTGCCGGATCTGCTTACTCAGGGCTCTCTACGCCATCCCAATTTACAAACTCTGGCTTTGACGGCTTGGCTGCTGAAACCTCCATCTTGATGGAGAAGGGGCTGTCTTCCTCGGTTGTGGATACTTTGATTAAAGCTAGGAAGAAGTCTTCCTCTTCCATTTACTACAGGGTTTGGCGTGCCTACATTGACTGGTGTGAGTCTAAGTCCCTTCCCTGTCGTGTATTCTCTATTCCCAGGATTCGGGAGTTCCTGCAGCATGGATTGGAGATGGGGCTCCAACTCCATACTCTGAAGGGTCAGGTTTCTGCCCTGGCTATTTTATTCCAGAAGTCCTTTGCTCAGCACCCTCTGATCAGGACTTTTTTTTCCAGGGGGTCACTCATGTGCGTCCCCCACGTAAGCCTATGGTGCCTGTTTGGGATCTGAACTTGGTTCTGTCAGCCTTGCATGGTGCTCCCTTTGAACCTGTGCAGGATGCTGCCTTGCCCATTCTTACGCTCAAGGTTGTATTTCTGGTGGCTATCACTTCTGTCAGGCGTGTGTCTGAGTTGACGGCGCTGTCCATTCAGCCCCCCTACTCTGAGAGACACCAGGACAAGGTGGCGTTTCGTTTCAAACCTGACTTTCTACCTAAGGTAGTGTCCGCTTTTCATTTGAATCAGGATATTGTTCTTCCTTCTTTGTGCCCTAATCCTAGCAATGCCAAGGAGAGGGTTTTGCACTCTTTGGATGTGGTTAGGTGTCTGAAGTACTATCTGGTGGCTACTGCACCTTTCAGGAAAACTGATGCTCTTTTTGTGGTCCCTTCTGGTCCTAGGAAGGGTTTGGCTCCTGCCAAGTCTACTATCAGCAAGTGGATTCGTCAGGCTGTGATTCAGGCCTACTCTGCTAAGGGGAAGAATCCTCCCTTCCGCCTTACTGCTCATTCTACTCGTGCTATTGGTGCCTCTTGGGCTTTTCAGCACCAGGCTTCTGTTGAAAGTTTGCAAGGTCGCTACTTGGTCTTCTGTTCATACCTTTTCAAAGTTTTACAAGGTTGATGTTAGGGCCTCAGCTGATGCTGTTTTTGGCCGCAAGGTTCTGCAGGCGGCAGTGGTTTAAACTGCCTGCTGCTAGTTTTTCTTGGGGATCCCACCCTACTTTATGGACACTGCTATTGGATGTCCCACTTGTAAGTATTAGATTTGGAGCAGGACGTACTGTATACTAAGAATAATACAATTCTGTGATTACTCACCTGTAGAATTGGTATTATGAGTATACAGTACGTCCTGCTCCAACCCACCCTTGGTTTGCATTTTCTTGGATCCCCTGTAGGGTGATTGTTATCATTGTTATAGTTGATAGTTTGGATTGTTTAATGCTCCCGGCTTCTCCTTAACTGCTTTTCAATGCTGGGGATTTGTGGGAGGTCCCCGGGTATTGGGGGGCCGGGAGGAGCCTATTTTCGATGTCTCTGCAGTCCGGCGCCATCTGGCGGAGTATATCCCAACTGTAAGTATTAGATTTGGTGCAGGACGTACTGTATACTCATAATACCAATTCTACAGGTGAGTAATTGTATTTTTTGCCAGGGGTTGTATATGAGCTTTTTCCCAGAGGGGCAGATTGTAAACACTAAGTCTAATATGACACCATGGTGACCAAGCAGCTGCCATGGATGAAGGTCAGCAATGGAAGTCCTGCCTGTGCCACCTGGTGCCAGAAAAGTACTGCACTCACCCAACAGTGCCCAACCTCCCTGCCCCCCTCTCTCTAATCCATATTGGAAAGTATGCTAAAGGGAGGGGAAAATATATTGGGGTGAGACTTACCTTGTGGTGGATGGTAGCTGAGAGGTCCGTTATTACTGGACTGCTAGCAGTCCAGTGTGGGGGAGGGGCTGCAGCTGGGCAGCACCGGGGCTTTGGATTCAGATTCCAGTGCCCTGCACCATTCTGCTTTTACAATCCACCCAGGGATGGTCCTGAGGCTGTTATTCGGTATTTGAGTGTAAGCTCCTGGACATAACTGTAATTTAAGTGCACAACACCCCCCGCAGAGGAAGCAGCACCCACTTATCGGACCTGCCGAACCACTACTTGCTCCCAACTGGTCACCCTCCGGCCTACTTATTGCCTTTTAGCACACCCACTATCTGCCAGACACCTGTTGGACTACTTAACAGCACACTTATACTTAGGAAGCTTTTATATTGAATATAATATTGAAAAAAAAAGACTAACAGGAAGTAGTATTATGGTGAATGGAAGCCACATGCTAATCAGTTCAGTTACAGCTAAGCTATCACCTTAGAGCTGATTCAACACTGAGAATTTTTGTTCTCCCGTTTCTCTGTGAGAAAAACATTTCAGTCAGCACCTTTTTATCTGCACATTTTAAAATAATTTGCACAGCTAAAAATAATGCTGAAATGCTAAAGGAAAATCCTTTAAAAAAATGTAATTGTGTTCTTTTTTTCCACAGTGCAATTCATTATTTTTCAGCTGTGCAAATGTATAAAACATTTTCACAGCTAAACATGGTGCTGAATTGCACCAAGGGAAAAAAAATCAAGATATATTCAGCTGTATTGGCAGTTAGGTTGAAGTGCTCCCCTTTCTTGCGTTGAGTGTACTGTGACTGAACGCATCATTGGTGGGGATGGGGCAGCTGAGCCAGGAAATATGTCCGACTGCATGAAAACGGACTAAAACCCACTGAACTTGTGAACTACAATTAGCCAAAGCCCCTGCCAATACTTCCCTTCTTAGGGTGTAGAACTACAAATGGATGTTTTAACTTTTTGAATCATCCTGAAACCCTGTTTTTTTGGCTGTCAATGGCAGTCAATCAGTCATTACATTGGTGAGGCAATGACATCACTGCCACACAGAGCAGTGGCGATGAATGGAAGAGGCAGATTTACAGCTAAAACAGGTGCCATTATCTGTGATTAGATTGATGTAGGGGCAGTGAAAATTGGCAAAAGGTGCTCTTCATGGGGGGAGCAATTCAGAGGATGCTAGTTACAAATATGGGTTTCGGTCCGCTTTAAGTTTGCATTGTTTCTTTTATTGGGCAAAGGCTTTAGTAAAAAAAAAAAAGATCAGGCTGTTTTTGGACACGGCGCTGGGGATAGAAGGGGACTACATAAACTTCCTGCTGAGTATAGGTGCGCATCAAGGGGCCCACCATTTGCTGGACCACCTTTCACCCCTTACTGGATTTGATTCCTGCTGGATCACCGTTCACTTTGTACCAGGCCTGCCAAACCACTACTTGCCTCTTAGTAGGCCTGTTATCTGCCTAACACCTGTAGGACTGCCACTCACTAAAAGGGGCCCACCGTTCATCCCTTACGGAACTTGTTTCTTGCCAGATCACTACCTCACTCCTTACCTGGCTTGCCACTTGCCAAACCACTGCTTGCCCCCTACTGGGCCTGCCACCTGCCCCACATCTGTAGAGGACTACCACTCACATTTTAGATGGCCCACCACCTGCTGGACGATCGTTAACCCCTTACTGAGTTGGCGTTATTGAGGGAGAAAGGGGGCAATATCCTAGGGCCCTGCCCTTACACCAGACGGCACTCTGGGCCCCTGCATTGTACCGTCTAATTTTTAAAAAAATGGCACCTAATAAATGGACCAAAACGCAGCATTTTCAACCTCCTGTGAATGATCACTGTTCTTATGACTTCATGCTTCCACAGTGTGTTTGGATTTCCAGCCAATCAGAATAGATTGTGTCACCTGCTAAACTTTTGTAAATGAATGAGTGCCAGAGGCCTTCCACCAGCTGATGTGTGCCTGCGCCACCCATTTAGATAGGCCTGCTGGAGGGAAGCATGCTGCCATGACCTGTGCATGTGCTGCGGGATCACCTGATTGGTAAGTATACCAGATGACTGGGGAGGGGGTCATAGAGTGGGTGCGCAATTGGCTTTTGGTGTTCTTTAATATCTTGGTGGTGCCACGGAAGATAGGATTGATAATCGTCATTGTGCACAGCTCTTTGCCCGTCCTAGATGAGGGGTACATATGGCTGCTTTCAGTAGGTAAAAGGGGTGTATGAGGGGAGGGGCGCAGATACATTGTGGGATAGGATGATTGAATGGTCACACACTGTAAAATGGCTGGCAGATACTGGTCACAAATATGGCGAGAATAGCCCGCACTGGACATAGGGTAGACACAAATATATTATCAGAATTTGTAGCTACTGTGTTAACGTTGCCCGGGGTCCACCCGCCACTTGCAGGAGCACTACTCCTGCCCCCGGGTTATTTGCCTCTATAGCTACTCGCAGCGCACCTTGCAGGCAGCCCAGGATGACAGGAGGTGCATCAAGATTCCTTCCCGTTTATTGTTCTCGGTGCGTCTCTTGTCATTGTTCCCTTCCCTAACTAAAGATGGCCGCCTGATCATCGGCAACAACCTGTTGTTGCTATAGTGACAGCTACCAGATGGCAGGGCGGGGATCGTTTAGGCCACCTTCCTCGGAAATGGACGATCTGATAGGCTGCAGCTTTCCGTTATATAAACAAAGTGGCGGCGAGCGAGTGATGGACAGTGTTGGGCGCCAATCAAGAGGAGGCGGGGCGGGGCTGGGCTGTAGCGGCTTGCCCATCAGTCAGCGAGTCGGTGAGAGGCCGGGACGAGGTGAGGGCAACGTTTGTCATATTAGCTCTATTTAGTAGCCTATGGTCGCTGCCCGGAACCCCTTGAAGGTACCATAGCACCCTACTGCTCTGCAGAATATGGCAGCGACATTTCTATCGGCCATCTCTTCTCTGCTGTAGAGATGGAGGCCCGCCCATGGCGCCCCACCCTTGTGTATTAACCCTTCTTGCACATCCCCAGCATGGTGCCGTGGGTTCATGTGTTCTGGTTGGTAAGGCAGCATTGTGATTGGCTCATGTCTCCTCAGGTTCTGCCATGACTGAGCCGGAGCTCCTCCTGGACTCCAACATCCGTCTGTGGGTGGTGCTGCCCATCGTCTTCATCACCTTCTTCGTGGGCATCATCCGCCATTACGTCTCCATCCTGCTGCAGAGCGACAAGAAGCTTACCCAAGAGCAGGTGGCCGACAGGTGAGCCCTGACCCCTCTGCCCACATATCTACTGTACTGGCTAAGCCCTGCCTCCATTTTGATGATGTCACATGTCGCCATTCTCTCTCAGTCAGGTGTTGATTCGTAGCAGAGTTCTCAGAGAAAATGGCAAATACATTCCCAAACAGGTAGGTGATAGCGCCGCTGCAGAGGATTGGGGGGGGGGGCAAGGTGGCAGCAGAGGTAAAGGAGATTAAAGCGGAGGGAAGGTGGCAGGAAAGCGAGGAGGGAGCCATCTGGTGAGGAGACGAGAAGAGAAGGTGGGGCGAGGAAACAACAGAGTTAAGGGTGGCGGGAGGGCGAGGAAACAAAAGAGGAAAGGGTGGCGGAAGGGCAAGGGGACGACAGAGCAAAGGGTATCGGTAGGGCGAGGGGACGACAGAGCAAAGGGTATCGGTAGGGCGAGGGGACGACAGAGCAAAGGGTATCGGTAGGGCGAGGGGACGACTGAGCAAACCGTGTCGGTAGGGCGAGGGGACGACAGAGCAAAGGGTATCGGTAGGGCGAGGGGGCAACTGAGCAAACGGTGTCTGTAGGGCGAGGGGACGACAGAGCAAAGGGTATCGTTAGGGCGAGGGGGCATCTGAGCAAACGGTGTCTGTAGGGCGAGGGGACAACTGAGCAAACGGTGTCGGTAGGGCGAGGGGACGACAGAGCAAAGGGTGGCGGGAGGGTGAGGGGACGACAGAGCAAAGGGTATCGGTAGGGCGAGGGGACGACAGAGCAAAGGGTATCGGTAGGGCGAGGGGACGACAGAGCAAAGGGTATCGGTAGGGCGAGGGGACGACAGAGCAAAGGGTATCGGTAGGGCAAGGGGACGACAGAGCAAAGGGTATCGGTAGGGCGAGGGGACGACAGAGCAAAGGGTATCGGTAGGGCGAGGGGACGACAGAGCAAAGGGTATCGGTAGGGCGAGGGGACGACAGAGCAATAGGGTGGCAGGAGGACGAGGGGACGACAGAGCAATAGGGTGGCGGGAGGGCGAGGGGACGACAGAGCAATAGGGTGGCGGGAGGGCGAGGGGACGACAGAGCAATAGGGTGGCGGGAGGGCGAGGGGACGACAGAGCAAAGGGTATCGGTAGGGCGAGGGGACGACAGAGCAAAGGGTATCGGTAGGGTGAGGGGAGGACAGAGCAACTAAGGGTATCGGTAGGGCAAGGGGACGACCGAGCAAAGGAGGGCGAGTGGACGACAGAGCAAAGGGTATCGGTAGGGCGAGGGGACGACAGAGCAATAGGGTGGCGGGAGGGCGAGGGGACGACAGAGCAAAGGATGGCGGGAGGGCGAGTGGACGACAGAGCAAAGGGTATCGGTAGGGCGAGGGGACGACAGAGTAATAGGGTGGCGGGAGGGCGAGGGGATGACAGAGCAAAGGGTATCAGTAGGGTGAGGGGAGGACAGAGCAACTAATGGTATCGGTAGGGCGAGGGGACGACCGAGCAAAGGAGGGCGAGTGGACGACAGAGCAAAGGGTATCGGTAGGGCGAGGGGACGACAGAGTAATAGGGTGGCGGGAGGGCGAGGGGATGACAGAGCAAAGGGTATCAGTAGGGTGAGGGGAGGACAGAGCAACTAATGGTATCGGTAGGGCGAGGGGACGACCGAGCAAAGGAGGGCGAGGGGACGACAGAGCAATAGGGTGGCGGGAGGGCGAGGGGACGACAGAGCAAAGGGTATCGGTAGAGTGAGGGGACGACAGAGCAATAGGGTATCGGTAGAGCGAGGGGACGACAGAGCAATAGGGTATCGGTAGAGCGAGGGGACGACAGAGCAATAGGGTGGCGGGAGGGCGAGGGGACGACAGAGCAATAGGGTGGCGGGAGGGCGAGGGGACGACAGAGCAAAGGGTGGCGCGAGGGCGAGGAGAACGAAAAGGGGAAGATTGCAGGGATAAGGAAGTTACTAAATCTGTGGCATCATTGCGTCTCTCCCCTCCACAGTCATTCCTGATGAGGAAATTCTTCTTTAATAACGCAGAGGATGGATTCTTCAAGAAGACGAAGAGAAAAGTGGTGCCGCCATCGCCTATGACAGGTGCGTGCTGCGCTTTGCACTGTACCTGCCCCTCATAGCACTGCTTAGATCCTCCAGCCATTCATTGCGCTGCTCTGCAGCCTCATAACGCCTTCTCTTCTCTTACAGACCCCACCATGCTGACCGACATGATGAAGGGCAACGTCACCAATGTGCTGCCCATGATCCTCATTGGTGGCTGGATCAACATGACCTTTTCCGGATTTGTCACCAGTAAGAAGCGAACGGCTGTGGTGAGGCGTCTGGGAGCTTGCAGGGCTCGGCCTCACTTCACTCTCTTTGTGTTTTAGCTAAAGTACCCTTCCCATTGACTCTGCGTTTCAAGCCGATGCTCCAGCAGGGGATCGAGCTGCTCTCCCTGGATGCCTCCTGGTAAGAGATATGTAAAAATCAAGCATAGCACGATCATATGATCAGCATGTAGATGGCGTAATGGCACAGCTGTGTCATTTTACTTCTTTAAGTCTGAGGGGTCTAATACCACCATCTGTGTAATAGTTCCCTAATACCAAGAATGCACTGGGGGAATGTGGAATTGGAGGCGGAGCTTAGCTCCTTATGGGTTGAAGGAGAGGTTAAGGGTGGAGAGTGTGTCACCCAGTAAAGAGAAAGTGCTTCAAGGCGCTTCTCACTCCTTGTCTAATGAGAATGCGCTGTGGTGGTGAGAGATCTGGGGTTGCTGGGCCGTTTTCTGTCTCTGGTGTCCATGGCAGTTTACCAGTTTAAACTGAACCAACGGCCTGGCACAGTTGGGAAAAAAAAGGTTGCAGCCATTTTGGAGCTTCCTCTCCCAGAATCTCAGCCATGCTGTTGCCTAGGTTCAACTGACATAATTGACACTGCACAGTAACAGGAGGCCCAGCAGCACTTCCTGTTTGCAGTTGGCCTGCAGATACATGAGCCACCATTTTGTTTCTAAAATATAATACAGCATGAGTTAGAAAAAGGTAAATGTGCAGCAATCTAAATTGCCTTGGGGAGGGATGAATATGAGCACTGTTTGTTGTGTTGGTCCGGTTTAAATAGTGAATCACACTCGCACCTGGGGGGCAACTAATTATGGCAAGGGTACCTTGCAGGGGAAGAGCTAAATCTCTCATCTCTGCCCGCAGGGTCAGCTCAGCGTCCTGGTACTTCCTCAACGTCTTTGGCTTGCGGAGCATCTACTCACTGATTCTCGGCCAGGATAATGGTAAGAGATTGCTTGACCAACCTTCTTAGCACCTACTGGACACTGCATTAGACCCTTCCTTTCCATAAAAGCTGAGACCTCATACAGACAAAGAGCTCAGCAGGATCATGCTAAAGCCGATCTATCGTAGTATTCAATTGATTCCAGAGCTCTGCAAACTATCCAGTCTACAATGGTGGGAGTATGGTACTGTAGAGTTCTCCTAACCAAATGTGATGCCTGTCACACCGATCCTTAAATCCCACACCTGCTGCCAACTAACCAAAAGCACCATTTATAGGGAATGATTTGGAGGAAAGGGCATGCTGGTTAGCCTGTTATCTCAAATGTGCAGTCCCACTCCTCCAATCAGCGTTTATCTCTGTGCACTCTGCTATGCCACTCCCTACAAATGCACACAACTGCCACCAGCCTTTAGGAAATTCCTGGAGCAGGTTGCATACGAGTTATGCCATGAGAGGTCCACACATGGGCCTGTGGGTTCTAGGTTAATAGCAGGCAAACCAGCGGTGTCATTCAGTGGCAGTGATCCTGTCGAGGGCTTTTCTTGGACTCCTATACCAGGGTTTTAGTCTGCTTTAAAGGGGGCTTAAGTCAAGACACCAAATCCTTATTCACTTGTATGCCAACCAGTTAATTGGCAGCCATACAATGAATGACTAAGTGGTAAGCATTAGCTGACTTGACTCCCCCCCTCCCTTTTCCAGATAATAAACAGCTGTGTGCAGCCAATCAGCAATTAATAAATAAATTTGCCAAGTCCATGGTGTATGCAGCTGGCCGCCCTGACACACTTTCCACCTGAGGCTCTCCATCTTACCATGCCTTCCACCTTCCTTGCCTGGCTGGCCAAAAGTGTGGCTTGGCTAGGGGAAGCTTCAGTGGAAGCGTGGTTGACTGGCTCTGCTGAATGAACCCTGTTGGGCTGTTGATCATGCTCTATGCCAGGGGTCCCCAACCTTTCTTACTAAAGTGTTAAATAACCAGCACACCGCTTTTCATTGAATGTAAAGTTCCCATATGTATTAGGATGCAATGAATGTCCCAAAAGCAGTCAGTGTATCAAATGGTCCCGGACAATGTTTCTGGGGATCGGGGTCCCCCTTCCTCAGCGCCAGCTAGTAAACAGATTGCCATCATGTGAGGGGTTAAATAGAACTAAGAAGATGGAATCCCGCCTGACGTCATCAATGACATCCAAAATAGTTAAATACAATCATATATCGGGTAATCCATGAATTCAAATAGAAAAAACAAAAAAACGCATCAAAATACTCACCCCTGGGGCTGTGCCAAGGCACAGTTGTGTCCCGGTCATCCCCCGCTGTCGCCATAGGGACTGCGTGCTTGGTATCCAAGCAAAACGCACAAGCCCTTGCCTGCTAGGGAGGACTCCCAGTTGGCGAGGCTAGAAGTCTGCCCAGCTACTAGTGATGTCAGGGTAGTATACTGCAAAGCGCCACAAAGTAAAGGAAGGAAAAATTGAGAAAGAGTGACTTGCGAGAAGAGGGATACAGGAAGAAAGGTACATTTGTCCCAATTCTATGTATAATAAACATGTGTTATCTTGGGGGCATGATGAATTTGGGATGTTTGTGGAATTTCTCAACTCAATCTTTCCTACTGTCATGTTCAATCCAGAGGTTTCTGAATCATATGTCCCCTTTCTGGACATCATATGGGGATAGTGACCGGTCTATTCTCTAAACCGACTGACAGAAACACTGTATTAAAATATGAGAGTGCCCACCCCAAACATCTCACTGAGACAACCTCCCGATTTCACAATTCCTTAGACTGTTGAGGATCAATTCTGATCTGCAGAGAAGGAACGATCAATTAAACATGATGTATGATAAATTTCGAACACGGGGGTATCCCGAACGGGTTTTGGAACACGCCAAGACAAAGGCCATTACAATCTGGTCACAAGCATGCTTAACCATTCGTAACTGTGAAAAAACAATGCTACTTAGGAAGTTGGTATGATTGGAAGGCTGCAGAATGTTCTGGCATGGATCGCTTGTTGACTCGTATGTCTGCCAGGTTGTGAAGTTAGCCTTGCACTGAAATTCCCTTCCATAGATAGGAAAGGTTTCTTGTAACAGAACCTTGGGCTGAGAGCCACCAGCCGAACATCAAACTTCCATGATTTCGCATGTGACCATTAAGTCCCCCAGGAAATTGTACTCCACCTTCAATAGTGAAGCAACAAAAACAGCATAGGCTAAACAGGAAACAGGGTAAGAGTTCCATCTTGTGTTTCTACCTGGTTACAAACTGGGGGCCATTCGGGTGTGAGGTGATTGTGATAACCACTACTCTAAAGGAACCCGCCTTGGAATTGACATTTCAGCCATGATGCTCTCCTTCACAGCTTTAACCCCCTAATGGTTGCAACACCATATCTTTATTCAGAAAAGACATGCATGCAGGCATGTCTTACGCCAGCTAGTATTGCTTCTCCAGAAGCCTTTCAGGCGGCCAACCTGAAAAAAAGAATGGGCTGTGTCGTCTTGTGCAAGGTGGATAGAGATGTTCCAGGAAAGGAAAGCTGGGTACCCTTTTTGTGAACGATCCACAGAAGAACCTTTAGAATCTTGAGAGCACCCCAAAAACATCAGAAGGTCAAGAAGTGTTGCCACCTCTTGGAGAAGTACTCTTCTACATACGAGTCTTGTGGCTAGCAAAGTAAAGTATAATGGAGAGTTGTGGCCTAGAGGTAAGGGGAGCGAACTTGTGACTGGAGGGTTGCAGGTTCGAATCCTGGGACATGACTGAAGTGCTCTTGAGCAAGGCAGCCCACCGCTCCGGGCACGTGTACAATCACTGCACGGATGGGTTAAATGCGGAGGATGAATTCCTATGTGTGCGCAAGCATACAATGGCCATCTATGGCTATATTAAAAAAAAAAAACAAATTAAAATGAAAGAAGCCCCAGATATCAACAGGGTTGTCTGGTCCCGCGGAATGAGGACTGACCATAGAGCCTTCCAAGCATGGTGGTGTATGGGAAAAACTGCATAAATTCATTAAGGTCTGGTATGCGGTGGACTAAGCTCTGACCATGCTAAGGCCGGGTCCTGAGTTAGCATCCAGCTTCTCTGCGAGAGTTATTGGCTAAGTTAATCTATGGTCCTGAAATTATGCACAAACCAGGTTAAGGTGTTTATGGGGGCTTATGGGCAATATAAGTTCACCTATATGCCCATAGGTTCCCCCTAGGCATTGAAGATGTATGCGTATCACAAATTAACAACTGGAATACCCATCCTTTTTGAAGCATACCTGAGGAAACTGCTCCTTTCCTCTAGAGGTCTTGTAGTCCATCCAGATTTACTGCCAAAGCAGGCATGGTAAGGCACCAAAATCCAGCCACAGACCGCCCAATTGTACATTGGTCGACATATGGAGGGTACCTTGACTGGCCAACTATTCCCAAGCTGTACCTAAACTAAAATTGCAGGAAGATAAGTATAGGCTGCATCTGTGCTGAGGCTGACTTCCTGGTAGCACAGAATTGCTGCATGCGGTAAGCTACGCCATCTATCTGGCATTCGCTGGGTGTTTTTCATACCATCCCAACTAGCCTCTTCGCTTAGTGCATTGAGGGAGTCCGCAATAGTGTGAAACCTTACGTGAGGCCTAGGGCCATTTATATTGTGCTCACAATAATGTCTGTACCCTTTGATTGCAAATGACCATCTCTGTCGAGGTCCATGACAAGTTGGGAAAAAATGGCACTTCTGATATGGTGATACCTGAGGAACCCAGTTACATTTGAATGCTTTTCACAAAGCATCTGCTGAAGAAGTGTACGACTTACCAGGTTCAGGAGTATGCCTGCTAAATTCTCACATAAAGCTTGGTCGCTTGGTTTCAAACCCTTTATTATGTATTAATTCTGAACATAAGCACAGTGACACTCCAGTGCCTGTACATATGCACCATGGTGACTGCACTGGTGCTGCTAGGTCCCTAGCTATTAAGCCCAGGACCCATGTGCTATTATATACAGCCTTGTTCCTACATAATTGTCAGCAAGTGGACTGCTCTATGCAAAAAATCTTTAGCGTGCCCCCCTTTTGTGTTAATGCTGGAGTGTCATGCTTCACCCCTGAGCCTAATTTGAAGTTTGTCTTGTTCCTAGGTCTGCATGTACAGCACACATCCTTAAAGTGGAAGTCCACAGGCTCTATGTACAGTTAGGTCCATAAATACTTGGACACTGACACAAATTTTGTTTATTTTGACTTATTTACTGAAACATATTCAAGTTATAGTTATATAATGGACATTAAGTCCAGACTTTCAGCTTTCATTTGATGGTATCCACATTAAAGTTGTGCCATCCTGTTTTCCTTCGTAATGTCATTTCTTAATTAAGCAGATAAAAGTCCTAGAGTTGATGTGTGGTGCCTGCATTATGAAGATTTTGCTGTGAAGAAAACATGCGGTCAAAGGAGATCTCCATGTAGGTGAAACAAGTAGTCCTTAAGCTGCAAAAGCAGAAAAAACCCATCCAAGAAATTACCACAATATTAGGAGTGGCAAAATCTACAGTACATTCTGAGAAAGAAAGCTCTGGTGAACTCATCAATAACAACAGACCTGGATGCTCATGAAGGACAACAGTGGTGGATGATCGATTTCCATGGTGAAGAGAAACCGCTTTACAACAGCCAACGAAGTGAACAACACTTTGCAGGATGTAGACGTATAAACAACCAAATCTATAAGAAAAAATATACTATAAAGAGAAGACTGCAAGAAGGTGCAAGCCACTCATAAGCCATAGCTAGATTGGACTTTGCTAAAAATATATATTATTTATATATATATATAGAATGTTCTTCTAGATCTGACTCTACCAGAATGATGGGAAGAAAAAAGTATGGTGAAGGCGTGGAAACAGCTCATGATCCAAAGCATATCTGTGAAACACTCCACAGGCCGTCTGATGGCTTGGGCATGCATGGCTACCAGTGGCACTGGGTCACTAGTGTTTGATGATGTCACATGGGACAGAAGCAGCCAGATGAATTCTGAGGTATTAAGAGACATACTGTGTGCTCAAATCAAGCCATACAGTATTCAATACACATCATTCAATCAATCATCCAATACTTCATTCAATACAGATGGGCAATGACCCTAAACATAAAGCCAAAGCTACCCAGGAGTTTATTCAAGCAAAGAAATAGAATGTTCTTGAATGGCCACGGCAGTCACCTGATATCAACTCAACTGAGTCACTTTTCACTTGTTAAACCGAACCTTCACCATGATTTATTGAAAAGCCCAAACCCTTAAAAAACTATTCCCCCAGCATCTAAAATTAATATATTTTAAGTTTTTAGTCACTTACTTATTATTCTTTCCCCCACTGGGCTGCAACTCTGTTCAGGACTTTAGGATACGGGCGCCACCATCTTGACTCAGAAGCATCACACTTACTGAGGAGAGGAGAGTGGGATAAAGTATAGGGGGCAGGTTATAGCTGTGCTTTGCTCAGACAGAGCAGAGCTGGGGTCAGGAAAAGGTCAGCAATCCCAGGATGCAGAGCGGCACAGTCAGAAGGCACTTCCTGTTTGCAGGCTGCCTGATGTTCCATGAGCCGCCATCTTGGATGATTAAAGGCTCATATCATGCAGTAGATGCAGGTAGGATGATTTTTAATGTGAGCAATCTGTATGTACAGGGTGTGGGAAGCATATAATATAGACTCTTATTCAGAGTGAAGGAAAGCTTTAACCCTTTAAATGCCAGCCACGTAAAATTTACGTGGTTGCTTCTCCTCCACTTAAGTGCCAGCCACGTAAAATTCACATGCCGGTCTTCTCTTTAATTTGGTGCCATCCGATCCCCCGTGGGGGGTCGGATGGCTCCAGGAGAGCCACCGGAATAGCGCCCGCTTCGGCAGCAGCAGCTGCTAACTGTAAAATGACCCCTATACCAGTTCACAAGGCTGGGGGAGGTGGCAAGTCACCTGTGACTAGCGGGTGACTTGCCATTAACCCCTGGCACCCCCATTACCTGCCTCCCCAAAGCCCAGGGGGGGGCAGAAGAGCCCGGGCCCATGGGCTATGCGGGCTTGTAGCCTGCAGGGCCAGGGGCCACAAAAGCTGGCCCCTGTGCCCTGTTTCTACAAGCCCTGCATAGCGGGTCCCGGGCTGGTTACTTTGGGTAAGGGGGACCCCATGTTAATTTTTTTGGGGATTTTTAAGGGTTTTTAACCCTTAAAAATCCCCCCAAAAATGCCCCCCCAGGGAGGGGGGACCCTATGTCATTTTTGTTTTCTCGATTTAACGCTTTGTAGTGTGGATGGTAGTTGTATTTTATTTGTAAATGTTATAAAGTACTTGTTTCAGTTTGGGGGGTCTCCTGGGCAGGAACGGGGGGCTACCGATAAATAAGTGGTACCGTTCTAATCGGTAGAAATGGGGCTTTCACATGCAATATGATTTTTTTTTTTAATAAAATACATTTTTTATTTAAAATAAAGGAGACAATTTTCTAAAAAAAAAAATGTATTTTTTTTTTTACCTAATAATAATATTGTAAAAAACAGAATAAAATTTTGCAAACAAGACATTTCAAGTTAAAGCCTAAACTCTGCTGCAAAAAAATATATATATAAATTTTCCTAAAAATTCCAGCAAAAATGTCGCAAAACATGGCGCAAAATGGGGAAAAATTACCTGGCAAGAGAGGGTGACAAAATCTCAAGTAGGCTGGCAATTAAAAAGGTTAAAAGTAGCTCTGCATGTTGGGTATTGTTCTGCTCGGGGGACCTTGCGCTTTCAGACTTAGCTTGTTTTTTATTGTTTGCATATTTATATTTTAGGAAAAGGTGTTTTTTATTCAGGTTTTTTATACATTTTTTAGGGAAACCCTGCACAACCAAAGAATTCTTTGAGGGATTAATTCCAGAAAGATGAGCCCACTACAACAAGCTGGGTACGCTTAGAAAGCTTAACATGTGTACTTTCAGGGAATATATGGTTTATGGGGGATATTCCAAATGTAAAGGGTTGTTTTGGTTGAAAAATCGCAAGGTGCGCACTTGTAAAATTACTGTTACGCACATGCTTTACTTTGGGGTGTTTGGCAACTCTTCCCTTGACAGAACCTATGCATGTTAGGTATCATTCTGTTCGGGACATGTTGCTTTTTCAGATTAAACTTTTTTTATCTTGTTTATAAATAGTTTTTTTAGGAAAATGTGGCTTTGATTCTGCTTTTTTATCCTTTTTTTAGGGAAACTCTTTGCAACCAAAGAATACATTGAGGGATTACTTCCAGAAAACTATGGCCACATCAACAAGCCTGGTACACCTAGAAAGCTTGAGGTGTGTACTTCCAGAGAATATATAGTTTGTTGGGGGGTATTTCAAATGTAAAGGGTTGTTTTTCTGGAAAAACTGCAAGGTGCGCATAGCGCATATCACAGTTGTATTTTTTCTGAAAATCCTTTAAAGCGCTGTTTCAGTTTGGGGGAGTCTCCTGGGCAGGAAAGGGTGTCTACCAATACATATGTGGTACCGCTGTATCCGGGAGGATTTGGGATTTCACACGCAATAAGATTTTATTGACAAACTTACATTTTTTATTACAAAAAAACACTACAAATTGTAAAAAATAGATTTTTTTTTATCTTTTTGCACATATTTCACCCAAAAATATTGAGAATACACCTAAGACATGACAAACAAGACATTTCATGTTAAAGCCCAGACTATGCTGGAAAAAACAATATATCATTTTCCTGGGAAATCCCTGGAAATCCCTTCAAAAATCACATTTGAACATGGGGAGCGCAAAATAGTGCAAAATGGTCTGGCAACAAAGGGTGACAAAAACTCCAGGTAGGCTGGCACTTAAAGTGTTAAAGACTAAACTTCAGACAGAAAGGAAAAAGATGCCAGCAGCCCTCTAACGCGTTTCGGGCGCCATACCGCCCTTAATCATAGATAAATTATCAATCTAATTGGGTTCAATATATACATAATATGGAATAAACGGACTTACCCCTTCCCGACGTTGTGGCAGGCGACTTCCGGGTCCCCGTCGAATGATGTCACCGCCCGCGACGGCAGCACCGCCCGCGGTAGGCTGGAAAAAACAGCCAATCAGAGAAGGCAAAAAGCCCTCCCTGTTCAGCCACTCCAGCCCTACAGCAGGCGGCACGTCGCCATGGAGACGGCAAACGTCAAGAACACCCGAGGAGGCAAGATGGGCTAGTAACAAATTGCGCTCTGGTCATATAAAAGTCAGCGCGCCTCCGCTGCCCAAAACGCCAGAACTCGGGGGGGGTGACAGAGATCCGAGAGGCGTCCACAGCAACCTGGCGGGAAGGAACCAATATGACTACAATTGTGAAATAGTAAAGAGACATGTAATGTTCACAAATACAAATGTAAATAAAGGCACAAAAAGAATTATTATAATATATATACAAAGGATACAGACAATCTATATACTATATAAGCATGACATCAATAAGGCACCCATTATTATGGTAGATAGAAAATACAAAACCAAATATATATCACCCAAATATAAACATAATATTCAGCATACAGAAAAAATGAATATAAGCATATAAGAGAATGGCCGATTGTTAATGCCCATAAATATGTATTTGTGTATGTGGCCGGTGCTTAGTGGCCCTATAAATTATAAAAACATGAAAAAAACGTAATATGAACAAACTATTGTGTATGATAAAAACATATAACATCAATTGATATTGTCCCTAAGGAAAATGTGCAGAGAAAACTAACCACAACCTACAAAGTCTGCAGGTTGGATTATAAGTAATTCATCTATCTAAAATAAAGAGATGTCCCATTTGTGATTGAGACCCAAAGGAAATCTGGTGCCTAATGTAAAGATCCAATAGGCCTCCCTACACAGAAGTTTTTTGTAGGCATCGCCGCCTCTTGGTCCCATGGTAACCTTTTCAATCGCACAGACATGAAACAAAGGAATTAGAGTGTCATGACATTCATTGTGGTGTCGTGCTACATTGGAATTCCTGATAAGGTGGGGGCGACCTATGTCATAGAGATGCTCGCTAATGCGGACTTTCAATTTACGCTTAGTGCACCCCACATATTATTTGCGACAATAGTCGCACGTGATAAAATATATCACGAAAGAAGAATTACAGTTCAAAAAGGTTTTGATCCTGTGGGACTTACCAGTTCAGGTGGATGTGAATGAATTGCCTTTATGGGCAAATTTGCACATACCACACCTGGCACCTCCACAGGGAAAAAAAAACGGTGGTACTGAGCCAGGTGTCATGAGTAGGTGAAGTCATCTGAAAATAGCTAGGGGACAAATAATAGCCCATATTGGGCGATTTGCGACTCACGACACGAATCCCGCCATCGACCTCCTTTGAAAATACTGGATCGGCTCTTAGAATAGGTAGGTTTTCTTCAGAAAGGCCCAGAAACAAACAGCAACTGAAAAACGCTGCAGTAAAGCCCTGGCTGAGCATCGAAGAGGAGAAAACACAGCGTCTGGTGGTGATCATGAGTTCAAGGCTTTAGGCAGTCATTGCCAACAGGGTTTTCAACCAAGTTTTAGAAATTAATATATTGATTACAATTATTTTTTGTCCAATTTCTTTTGAGCCCCTGAAATGAAGGGAGTGTGTATAAAAAAAAATGCTTTTGTTCCTCACATTTTCATTCAAACTTTTGGTTAATCCACTGAATGAAATATGAAAGTCTGAACCTCAACAGCATCTGAATTGTTTTGTTTAAAATTCATTGTGGCAAAAATTAGAAAAATGTCTGTCCAAATATTTATGGACCTAACTGTAACCTCAAGTTCCGGGTGCAGCCATCTTGGAGAGAATACAGAGTGGCAGGTCTGTCACCCAATCCTGCGCAGCAGTGTCCAACTGCTCACTTAGGTTACTGTCTCTTAGGTCTATGACTGCCATTCAGAGTCCTGCCCCTGCCAGAATCAGGGGAGGATTGTGGTGATCAGGTGAGTAGTTCTATTATTTTAACACCCAAATTTGGCTTGTCACATGGGGAGGGGTAGCTGCAGGGTTATAAAAATCTTGGATTTCCTTTGTTAATTAAGAGGAAAAAATATGACTTTCTAATTATCTTTTTATTCAACCGGACCAACAGCCTGGCATAATTGAAAAAGAATAGTAGCAGCCATTTTGGAGCTTCCTCTCCCAACTGACATAACTGAAATGCACAGTAACAGGAAGCTCAGCACGACTTCCTGTTTGCAGGTGGCCTGCAAACCCATGAGCGGCCATCTTGTTTTTAAAATTTACCCCAGCAGACGTTAAAGGTAAATTTATTTTTTATGTGCAGCAATCTGAATTGCCGGGGAGAGGGGTGCATATGAGCACTGCTTGTTGTGTTGGTCTGATTTAATTCATTTTTGACTGTTGGTCTGCTTTCAAACCACGGTAAATGACCACAAATGTAAATAATAGAGCACCATTGGTGGGTGCACGGGCCCTACGGTGGCACCATAAGCACACTCCCAAAAATAAATACCAGATTTTTTTGAGGACTTGTATTTGTTTTTTTTTTATTATTTACTGTGATAAAGCTCCCTATAAAAAAAAAAAAGGATGGATTTTTTTTCAGCTTCCATCCTGTGCACAGGCATCATAGGACACTATACAGGGACAGTAAGGCTGGCATTCTTCTCCCTCTCCTTCTCTGCATTAACCTGATGCACACCCTGAGCGGAATGTACACTCCCAGTCTGTTCTAGACCTCCACAAATGGCGGACAACCAGCATCCTTGATCCTGGTCCCTAATTTCAATGTTTTCCCTACTGTCTGTCTGTCATGTGCGCTCTGTGATGCATTTTTCTGCGTCTGATGCAGTAAGTGCCCCACCTAATCGTCTGGTCTGATCTCACCAGCTGCCGACCAATCCCGTGTTATGCAGGAACAGATGACCGGAGCTGCCATGGCGATGCCCGCTGACACCAACAAAGCTTTTAAGGTAAAGTGAACTCCCCCTCCAATGCCCATCTTCCCATCATGCTTTGTGTCCCTGACCCACCCCTATGTTCTCTCCCTGCAGACAGAGTGGGAGGCGCTGGAGTTGACTGACCACCAATGGGCACTGGAAGACCTGGAGGATGAGCTGATGGGCGCCGACCTCAACTTTGACGGGATGTTTAAAAAGGAGCCGCAGGTGGCCATGTTCTGAATCCTGGCTCTGCCTCCTATTATTTAATTTATTGCGGGGACCATTAAAGGGCAAATGTCGCCTTGTTGTAACCATTTGCAACCATCCAAATGTTGCCCCTGCCGTCGGTAATGTGGCGCCCCCCTATTGTGAGCCATTATTTGGGGGGGCAGAGCTTCTGCCGGTGCAGTGAATGAGGGTTAGAGGCGTCACTTGTGGGGTGCAGTATCACCGCTCCCAACGAAACATTGTTGTTTCCCAAATGCTGCCCCTGGGCTCCTGTGCTGCTTTGTCTTGTGTTTAAGCCTCTTTTTATAAATAAATGACTCCCCTTTAGTTTAGCTAAACTGTGTTCTTCCCTTGGGAAACTGGTGGCTGCTATGGGGTAGGGCCTTTTAAAAAGTGGGTGTGGCCATGCAAGAGTAACTGCATGCAAATGGATCCTGTAACAGCAGGTCACCAACCATGTAAAGCATTTCCTCTCCATGCACCTACCTCTGCTGCTTATCTCTATGTTGTCAAATGCTGGCCGTAACTGGCTGGGAGGTGTGTGAATGGCGTCAATTAGCCCTGTGTAACTGCTACTATCTGCATTACTTGGAATATCTTCATAGGGTAGGGGGCATGTTTAGCTTCCTTTCTTGGCTAAAGACAAATGCTGTAGTTACAGAGTATAATGAGAGTGAACTCCACGTTACTGGTGGAGAAATCAGCACTGACGCCATGTTGGAGGTGACAGCATCCAGGTCTGTATGAAAAGCTTGCTACGGGTGGAGTCCTAGCATCAGTGTATCTAATCCTGTAAGAGCTGCTTGTAGGACAGAAGTGACTGACCTCTCCAACAGAGAGCAGCTACAGCTTACACAGATGTGCAGCTTTTAATGGAGGTACAAGGGGTCAGGGATTAAGAGGATGGGCTTAAGGGTTGACAGCAGTGTGCAGTGGTCCTCCTGAAGAACAGCACACACGCCTAGCTTTAAGGACAGGGCCATGAAGAACCCACCATCCTGATGTGACTTGGTGCCAAAGGTGTGCGGAATTTATTATTATTAAATCACTTTCACAGCAAGTCAGGAAAGGTAGTCACATCCTGTCTGAAATATTCTACAGTATTCAGGAATTTGAGGACTGCCTTTATCATGATAATATGCAAATCTTTGAACAGGGTTTCTGGTAGATGGCGGTGCGGTGTCCGATTAAAAAAAAAAAAACAGGAAAGCAGTAAGTAATATTCAGCAATTATGATGCTGGTCCCACCCCTGAGGACCCTCCATATCTGGTTAAAATCCCTGTCTGGGCAAAAACAATAAACCCCACATACTCACCAATAGTCACCCACACAGTTAAATCGCACAATGCTGGTAGTTTAAAACTTACCTGCATCTGCAATCTCGCCCTCATCATCAGGGCATTCCGGAGCCAAACATTTCTCTCCTCTTATCAGTCATGCCCCTGTCCTCTAAATTTACTACAATGGTGGAGGAGTGCCAGCCCCCAGCACATACTCTCCATTGAAATAGTGTGTGCGGGGAACTATAGTATGTGGCGTTTGTTTTTGCCTGGATAGTTCCTTTTAAAGCGGATAGAAACACAAAAATGGGTCCACCGCTCATCTGCTGCCCCGCCCCCGAGCAGCGCTGCTGTTGGCTCAGCGGTGGCCTTTTCCATTACCGGAGCTACTCCCTGTGGCACTTTGAGAGAGCCTGCTGGCTCTCTCAAAAGTGCCGCTATGATGCTGCCATCGGAGGAATTGCGTTGTGGAATCAGGTAAGATCACCATTGCCGGGGGGGTTCACACAGCGGGGCATCCTGCATTGAGTAGGCTAGCGGCCAGGCCTGGAAAATACAATTCTGTGAAATACTCACCTGTAGAATTGATATTATTTGTATACAGTACGTCCTGCTCCAGATAGAAGACTTACACTTGGGTTATCCTCCGACAGATGGCGCTGCACTGCAGAGACATGCAAAACAGGCTCCTCCCGGCCCCTCAAATACCCGGGGACCTCCCACAAATCCCCAGCATTGAAAAGCAGTGAACAAGAAGCTGGGAGAACTAAAGTGGACCAACACCCTGGGGTGATCGGCCCGGGAATCTATAAGATTCCCGGGCCGATCACCCCCCACCCCGCGGGACATCCGAGATCGGGATGTCCCGCGGGGTGAAACCCCCCCCAAACACCCCAACTCACCTACCTTATCTTCGGCGGCGGCCGGCCGCCGCTGCCTCCCTCGCGCCCCTGTAGGCGTGCGCGCCTCCGCGCCGGCCGTCTGCGAATGGCGGGCGCGCGCCCGTCAAAAGTGACGCGAGGGAGGCGGCGGCGGCCGCCGCCGCTTAGACGTTCCAGTTCTCCTCTTGTACGTCGGCGCTGGGAGCGGGGAGAGGTGAGTTTTTCGGGGGGTTAGGGGGGGTTTCACACAGCGGGGCACCCCGATCGGGGGTGCCCCACCGAAGTGGACCAAGACCCAGGATAGTCAAAATCCTGGGTGTTGGTCCACTTTAACCACCGAAACTGGTAACTATAATAATGGTAACAATCACCATACAGGGGATCCAGAAAAATGCAAAAACCAGGGTGGGGTGGAGCAGGACGTACTGTATACAAATAATATCAATTCTACAGGTGAGTATTTCACAGAATTGTATTATTCTTAGTATACAGTACGTCCTGCTCCAGATAGAATACTTACACTTGGGACATCCAATAGCAGTGTCCATAAAGTAGGGTGGGATCCCCAACAAAAAAGGCAACAGCAGACAGTTAAAACCACTGTCACCTGCATAACCATGTGGCCAAGACAGCGTGAGCTGAGGCCCTAACATCAACCTTGTAAAACTTTAAAAAGGTATGACCAGAAGACCAAATAGCGGCCTAGCAAACCAGTTCAACCGAAGCCTGGTGCTGAAAAGCCCAAGAGACACCAAAGGCACGAGTAGAATAAGAAGCAAGCGAAAAGGAAGAATTCTTCCCCTCGTTGGAATAGGCCTGAGTAACAGCCTGACGAATCCAATCGCTAACAGTAGACTTGGCAGAAGCCAACAACCTTTTCCTAGGACCAGAAGGAAACCATCCCATTCAAGTAATGGCCAGGCCAAAGCCGCCCAACTCCCCGAGAGCAGACGAGATCGGGCACATTCAGGATGGAGTGACCGTAGGCCCAAAGGAACATCAGTTCTCCTAAAGGACTACCAAGGAAAAAACTTCCAACACCTGTTCAAGGAATGCAGAACCATTTCCTCAGCGTTGGTAGGAATAAGGCACAGAAGGAAGAACAATATCTTGAATCAATGAAAAATAAGACACCACCTTAGGCAGAGAGTCCGGCTTCAGGCGGAACACCACCTTATCCTGGTGTATCTCAAAGAATGGGGGCTAGGTAGACAGAGCCGCCCGCCAAACACACGTCTGACCGAAGTAACAGCCACCCGAAGGACAACCTTGAGGGTAAGAACATCCAGACAGCATCCTGAATAGGACCAAAGGGAAAAACCCTGCAAAGCAGACAGAATCAAATTCAAATCCCAACAGGGACCATAGGATTACATGGGGGACGCACATGAGTACCCCCTGAAAGAAGTCAAGGAAGACTGAAAAAAAAACTTCTAAAGCAAGGCGGACAGGGCAGAACCTGACCCATCAGAGTACTGAGTTGCAGAACCAACTCCAACTCGAGCCGTAATAACTCTAGAACCCTGGGAACCAAGAACGCCCTACAGGGAAGAGACCTAGACTCACACCAATCAATATGGGTAACATATTGACAGATGGAAGAAGAAGAAGCTTGTTCCTAGTCTTCCCATAGTCTCAATCACCGAGACAGATAAGCCTGTCTCCATCAAGATGGATGTTTCAGCAGTCAGGCCGTCTAGGCCAGAGTCTGTAGATTGGGGTGACGTAAAGGGGCCCTGAGTGAGCAGAGCTGGCACTCCTGGCAGAACGTACAGAACTACTGCCCTCAGTACCACGTCTGCGAACCACACTCTACTAGGCCACCCGGGGACCACCAGAGTCACTGGTCCCCCTTCCAGAGCAATCTTGCGCAGAACCCTGCCTAGCAGGGGGAATGGAGAAAGGACATACCGAACAGAATGTCCAGCCATAACATTACCAAGGCATCCTGACCACGGCCAGAGGATCCTGGGACAGGGAAACAAGGGGCGAGAGCTTGTGAAAGCGACGGGACACAAACAGATCCACAACCGGTTGGACCCCATAGTGATACAGGGATTAGCACATCCTGTCGCAGAGGGACCCCCACCGGAGCGAATACCACTGATATGCATGGAACATTGTCCTCCACCCAGATTAGGGTCATAGACACTTCCTGGAGGACCCTCCTGCTCCAGGTCCCTCCCAGATGATCAATGTAGGCCACTGTCGTCAGACAGACCGAGCACCCCCGAACAGGCAGGCCCTGAAGAGGAGTAGTCAAACAAGATAGAACCAACCTGAACGCTCACTGTTTCAAACATCAATAGGTGTATGGACCTTCTAAGGGCCCCACCTCCCCCAGAACCGCAGGGAGTTTCAGAAGAAACCCCCCCCCCCCCTTCAACCTGATTGATTGGCATCCATGGTGACTGTCTCCAGGAAGGGGCAAGAAGGAAACTGCCCCCAGACAGGTTCCTTGAGTTCATCCACTCCAAGAGGGACCTCCATACCAGGGGGGGAAGGCACACAGACCCTGCTCCAGGGATGCTGGATCCCTGTCCTGTACTAACAATAGAAGTTGCAGAAGGGCCCAAGGCTAACTGAGCATAAGGGACCTCTTCTGAGCAAGCCACCAACGGGCCCACCAGCTGCATCCCTGCCTGGTGAAGGGACGGGGACAGCAATGAGGGACTAAGCCCATGCAACCAGATTGTCCACTTTATTGTTGAGGAAGGAAGATTCTCGCCTGAACAGAATCCAGATTCATTCCTAGGAATGGAATTACCAATAAGGGGACAATGAGGACTTGGGGTGATTGATCACCCATCCAAATGACTCCCAATGGACACCACCAGCCGCGTATACAACTTAGCCTGATGCAGAGACTGGGAAGTGAGAAGGACATCCAGGTAGGTCTCGCGTGTACGCCCCTTGGTCTCATCAGAGACATCACCCTTGTCAGCACCATGGTGTGCACTCTGGGAGCTGAAGAGAGGCCAGATAACAAGGCCACAATTAGCAGTGTTGGACTTCCAACACGAACCTGAAGAGCCTCGGTGTCCAGAAGACACAGGGATGGGACCATATGCATCCCTGAGTTCCACAGACGGCAAGAAGCCCCCTGGGCGCAAAGCGCTGATGGCCCATCTCAGAGTTTCCATGCAGAAACTGCCTGTAATTGGAGAATTGCCGAAAACCTGTGAATCCAGAATGGCCCAGACTGACCCATCCTTTTGGGGGACTGTGGAAAGGTTGGTGTAGCGGCCCCTGCCTCTGCCTGTCAAGGGCAATCTGCAAGTGACCCTCAGACCTTGCAGGCCTTGCATGGCCTGCGCCAGCACCTGAACAGAGACAGGGACCAGGAGTACCCTGATAATCATGGGGGGGGGGCGCGCCGCAAACTCTAACCTGCATCCGGAGGACACTACCTCCTGAATCCACCAGAATGAGGCGTGATGCCTCCTGACTAGAGCAAGGTGCTGCAGCCATCCCCTCACTTGGACGGGCGAGGGCGCCCCATCATGCTTGAGGGGGTTTGGTGGAAGATTTAGGCTTAGCCCCGCCGGAGGGGCCAGGACGTTGTCTGCCGCTCCCAGGGCAGGAGTCTGCGCGAGCCCCCAGGAAGGACACCCCAGGTTCTTGTTGAGCCCACTCTTGCTAGCCCCTGTTCTCCCAGGGCCGAACGTGCACGGGTTTTGACCTGCTTTAAGAAATCTCTGAGGGACAGTGAGTCATGAGACTTCTATTTGTTCCGTACAGCACTTTGGACTAAATTAGTGTTTTATAAATGCACAATAATGTGTATGAGTGTGGAAGGGATATTAGAGTGTGAGCTCTGAGGGACAGGGAGTCATGTGACGCACATAATACAACTATATAACTCTTAATATCAAAATGGCTCCAGTGCAGTAATATGAGGGAAGACTAGCTCTTTACCCCATAAAGAAGAGGGCAGTGCAATAAATATTAAAGGCATTATATAGGCAATTACAGTAAATAAAAAAAAACGCTATACTCAACCTTACATTTTTTAATACAATTTTATCTGTAGTTTCAACATGTGCATGTCATGAATAGACATTTATAAGGCCTTTACCTAAGCAAATTTACAATGCCTTGTTTGAATGCATGTAAAAAAAAAATTAAAACAAACAACCAAACGCTAATAGAATAAAATAAAGGGGGGGGGGGGGCAGAGAGTAAATTTGGAGAAAAAGTGGTTGGGGGGAAGCAGAGAGAGAGGCGGCTATCGCACAATTCATTCAAGCTGATCAGGGGCCCATAAATTCCAAATAGCATTATGCTAATCTATTCGACCCTTTAGAATCCTCCAACATCTCTCATTTGTTTCAGTTCGGAGATTGTATTCAAAACTGAGCTCTACAGATTTCCAAGAACTTGCCACAATCCACCTCCCTGCGGCAGCAACTTGTAAAATGAGATGTTTCACTGGATTTGGAACCCTCTTTGGTGGGAAGACCCAGGAGGGCTTCCCATGGCGTCTGTTCAAAAGTTATTTCTAAATTGTTACAGGTGACTCCAGATGTTTCCCAAATTCTTGGGCCTTTGGGTATGCTCACCAAATATGGTGCGTAGTCCTCACCTCCCCACACCCCCTGAAACACAAAAAACAGAAGGTGCAATATCTCTGGGGTATAAAACTATCTTAAATAAACTTCATATATTGTTTCCTTGGCACAAACTGTCTTGGAAACAAAGTTTAATATATTGGAAAATGTTCCCCCAAGTCTTATCTGATGCAGGTGCCTAAATCCTTGCAGGGCTCCTTATAATGGAGTATGTTGGAGAGAAATGCCTTCATTCGGGGGTCATTTCTGCAACAGCTCATATGGTGAGAGAGAAAACGAAAACACATCCTCTGGGGAAGATTGTGTAAACTGTTTAATCTGCAAAAATCTGTAATGTCCCCCAGAGTTTGTGTTCCTTGTAAATTGGAGCAGGGAACGTGAATGATCTTTGTCCCCATGAGCATTGAGCCCACTCTTGCTAGCCCCTGTTCTCTCCAACACCTTAATGCTCTTGGGGGGAGGCTTGGATCAAAGCTTGGGTTGCTGAAGATATTGTAGGTAGTAATGTTGGATTATTAAAGATTAGATTATGTGTTTTCTTAAGCACTGCTTTTTTTCATTATCGAGTTGGGGTCTTGGAGAGGCAAAGCCTTGGGTCCGCTGCCCACAAAGGACATTTCAAATTCACTGGAGAAGCAAATTGCTTTTCATATAAGACTAATGGAATTGAACCAGGTGTCAATTTCGAGGTCTTGTAGTATTATTGAAAACTGATTAGATTAAGCCCCCCATCCACATACTCTTTGTATTGTATATACATTTTTTGTTAAAGTGGACCAAAACCCAGGATTCTGACTATCCTTGGTGTCACAATCGCACTCTATCAGCCCAGCCAAGACACTAGAGAGAGTGTGATGGTGCAAGGGTTAAAGCCACCAGACCCCTGGGTATGCACTACTAGTCCCAGCAAGTCACCAAATTAACCCTTTGATAAATGTGTTTCACCAGAGCTTCCTTCAGAAAGGTGAGCTCATATATTTAGAGATCAAAGGCCAGAGCTGATTAATTAAACATTTAATCTGATAAAAAGGTATCACAGTGCTAGATGTAATTTACAGAAACAAATCACAGGTACACAAATACAAAAAAGAGTACTATAAGACCAGTTCAGCAAATAAAAAGAAAGTCCTTTCAGTATAATGGCGTAGCAGTCCTTGTGAGTGAGTCTCGAGCTGTTGCTTAAGGTCTTATTTCCAGCATTTGCCACAGGCTTGTGACCCAGCTTTCTGATTTAGGTTTCTGACTTAGAATGTCCTTAGCGTTAGGTTTTATTAGCTACATTTAGGAGGAAAAAGCTTCACCCCTCCTCCCCTTTGACCCCACCTGGTGAGGGCATCTCTCTCTCAGGTCTCTTATCTCAGTTCTGGTTTATGGTGGGTCCAGCGATAGCACATCCTGCTGCTACAAAGGCTTTTGACTTCAAAGAAGGAAGTACCACAAACAGAACCCCCCATAAAACTGGAATACACAAAACAACAGGCACAGTCTGAGTGACCCCTTACCCAGGTCTTGGACTATACATTATACAATCATAATACATATGCTTATTCTATAATCAGGCCTTGGGCCTGACACTTGGTTTTGATCCTTTCCCCCGGGGCACCCCAATCAGGGAAATGTGTGAAACCCCCCAAATCGCCGAGCGCATCTCGCCTCTTCCCGGTCCTATGGCTTGTACATGGCCGTTTGTCCAATCAGCGCGAACGGAGCCACTGACGTCACGCCATCTATGCCAGCGGCTCAGAGTGTGCTGGTGGCCGCATACATCACCATTATCCCTCTAACAGGGAGTATGCCCTCGCCGGCCATTCACAAATGCCTGCTGCGGGCACGCGCCCTGCTAGAGGGATAGTGGGAATGCAGCCGTGGCTCGCACATGCGCCATTGAACCGGGAAGCAAGGTAAGTGTATGGGGCAACCTGGGGGGTTTCACATAGCGGGGCATCCCGATTTTGGATGCTCTGGGGGGGAGGGAATCGACCATGCTGGGTTTTGGTTCACTTTAACCTTGGGCTTATTTCTCCATATAAATATATTTATTACTGTTTGGAAATTGTGTAGATCAGAGGTCAAGATGGAGACAGGTAGACAGGCAGAGTGCAAAAAAAATTGTTGTACTTGTTTTGTAACAGTTATACTATACTATATTATTATATACAATAACATGTCATTTATATAGCACTGACATATTCCACAGCACTGTACAGAGCACATAGAAGCAGTCACATGACTCTCTGTCCCTCAGAGCTCACACTCTAATGTCCCCTCCACACTCACACACTGTTATTATACAATATATAAATGCAACATTTAATGGTTGGGAAAATTAACAGCTTTGCATAGGACCATACTCCCAAAAATCCAAAAGTTTTTACATAGTTGCACACAGTTTCCAGCAGGGGGAGCTGATGGGTTGCGTGAGACTCTCTTCTCTATATGGGAGAATCAGGATCAGGATTAATGTGAATGAAAAAAGCTCAGCAAAATTTGTTACAAGCAGAATACATGTTATACCAATTATTACTGAAAAATTGGTAAAATTTATACAACGAATTGTGAAACCAATGATTCCTTGGCTGAAGTGGAATTGACATTAGGAGCTGATGGGAGGGGCTCAGTGGTGCTTGTAGAGTGTTGCTGGATATATAAATGCTATAGAAACTCTGGAAATTTGTATTGAAGAGCATGATTGGTCACTGGTGGTAACATGACACTGCAAGATTATGTTGCCTTTTTTAGGTGATGTCCTGTGTGGTATCTGACCCAGAGAATGGCTGTATGTGAGCTCTGAAGGGCAAGGAGTGTGTGTGTGTGTGTGTGTGTGTGTCTGGGGGGGGGGGGGGGGGTTCTGGACTCAGATCTAACTGGTTTGATCTAATTGAATTTAATCAAGTTTGTGCTCTTCAATGCTTTTTGGCAGATCCGATCAATGGAATGGAAAATCTAATGATTTGTGTGTTTGGTGCCCCCTTGCATGTGTGTTGGGGGAGGGGGCAAGTCTCTTTTAGACCTCAATTAGGTGCTGCTTATTATATCAGCTGAGGAGCTCAATTCTTGGGGAGCTGCAGCCAATGGGGGCAGTTACACTTTGCAGAGGCAGCTTGTGGGGATGGGGCAGCCTTGGTAGTTTTGTCAGTTTGAGGACCCAGTTATGTGTTGCACCTCTTTGTCTGGCCACTTGGAACACACTATGGTATTTTCCGGATTCTCTTCACAGCTGATGACTCCAGAGGGTCCCCTGCCCACCTCGTACTTCTTGCATGTGATGTCACGGTATGGTGCTGTAGAGCTCCATCCCTGAGTAAGGCTTCTGGAACCGACTGTACTGCTGATTCTCCAGGCAGTACATTGAGGAGTGCGGCTGTAGAGGAAATATAAAACACAGGTGAGGAAGTGAAGTCACAGCATTACCTGACTCGTTGACTTTTAGTCCCAGCCATGTTTCTTTGCACTGACACCCACCCTAATACTATTCCATAATGATGAGGTCTCAGCTCAAGCAAAGTGGCATCCAATACTGATGTCATCAGCCTTATCTCAACAGCCAATTAGATGTAATCTTGTATGCTGGACTGCCAATTAGAGGGAAGGGGCACAGCAAGGGGAAGGAAAGATCTTTTATTTGAAATGCCAGTTACCTAACAACCCCCCCCCCCCCCCCCCCCCACCTGTTCTCATTCAGGCCCCATCAAATGCGGGAAAGGAAGCTGCTGAGTGTGTGCTTTTAAGTCTATGCAGACAAGCTTCTCGCAAGGTGGAACAAAACCTGGGATTTTGACTATGCCAAGTTTTGTTCTGTGCCCCAGTGGCATCCCATCAGTGTGAACCCCCCTGGGATTACTCAGTACAACTCACCTCTTCCTGGTCTAACAGGTTATGCTGGAGCTCTTGTCTAATCAGAGCTGTTTGCTATCATTCTGCAAACGGCTCTTATAGGCTTTAAAGAGGAGCAAGAGCAGCTACAGACCCTAGTTGAATGGCTGGGACGCGAGAGCACGTCCTTGCCAGCACAAGGGAAGGGACAAGGACTGAACCTGTTTTGTGGCTTAGTGGTACCTCCCCATAACAAAGGTCACTCAGAATTCTAATCACAGCATAGAGAACCACTGGACCATCATTAACTGTCACTTTGAGACCCACCCCTCAGGATGGTGTACACACAGTAACACAACCCAGCCACTGCGGTGGTATAGAGTTGCAAGATGCGGTAGTAACTGACCTCCACACGTGACACTGTTGAGTACACAGAGATCATCTCGGGCAGCTCCTCTGGCATGTGGTACGTATGTTCACAGGGCTCTGTAGATCACACAAAGAGACAATCACAATCTCTACAAATATGGTGTTACAAGGTGGCACCGCACAGGAGAAACTGTATTCAGACAATGAAATCTGCTGAACATAAAAATTATTCAGGATAAACAATGCTCACATGCTACAATGTGATTGTACCAGACAATCCAACTGAACTGGGAACAACCAGGCAAAGGCTCTACTAAGATTGTTCAGCTAGATTGTAAGAGCTGTGGTCAGCAGCCCCCATCCTGTGATACATCCCCACTGCAGCTTGGAGCTATTTATGGCAGGTGCAGAAGTAAGAAGCGGAAGCCACAGTCATTCAACCATTTCTCGCTCACCCTCTTGCCTCCACCACACAATGGTCACTGTTACACCTTACTTTAGTCTATACTGTGAGCTCTGAGGGACAGAGAGTCATGTGACTGCTTCTATGCGTGCAGTACAACGCTATGGAATATGTCAGCACTATATAAATGTATTATAACAGTGTGTGAGTGTGGAGGGGACATTAGAGTGTGAGCTCTGAGGGACAGAGTCATGTGACTGCTTCTATGCGTGCAGTACAACGCTATGGAATATGTCAGCACTATATAAATGTATTATAACAGTGTGTGAGTGTGGAGGGGACATTAGAGTGTGAGCTCTGAGGGACAGGGAGTCATGTGACTCCTTCTATGTGCTCTGTACAGTGCTGTGTAATATGTCAGTGCTATATAAATGTATAATAACAGTGTGTGAGTGTGGAGGGGACATTAGAGTGTGAGCTCTGAGGGACAGGGAGTCATGTGACTGCTTCTATGTGCTCTGTACAGCACTGTGTAATATGTCAGCACTATATAAATGTATAATAACAGTGTGTGAGTGTGGAGGGAACATTAGAGTGTGAGCTCTGAGGGACAGGGAGTCATGTGACTGCTTCTATGTGCTCTGTACAGTGCTGTGTAATATGTCAGCACTATATAAATGTATAATAACAGTGTGTGAGTGTGGAGGGAACATTAGAGTGTGAGCTCTGAGGGACAGGGGGTCATGTGACTGCTTCTATGTGCTCTGGAATATGTCAGCACTATATAAATGTATAATAACAGTGTGTGAGTGTGGAGGAGACATTAGAGTCTGAGCTCTGAGGGACAGGGAGCCATGTGACTGCTTCTATGTGCTCTGTACAGTGCTGTGGAATATGTCAGCACTATATAAATGTATAATAACAGTGTGTGAGTGTGGAGGGGACATTAGAGTGTGAGCTCTGAGGGACAGGGAGTCATGTGACTGCTTCTATGTGCTCTGTACAGTGCTGTGGAATATGTCAGCACTATATAAATGTATAATAACAGTGTGTGAGTGTGGAGGGGACATTAGAGTGTGAGCTCTGAGGGACAGGGAGTCATGTGACTGCTTCTATGTGCTCTGTACAGCGCTGTGGAATATGTCAGCACTATATAAATGTATAATAACAGTGTGTGAGTGTGGAGGAGACATTAGAGTCTGAGCTCTGAGGGACAGGGAGTCATGTGACTGCTTCTATGTGCTCTGTACAGTGCTGTGGAATATGTCAGCACTATATAAATGTATAATAACAGTGTGTGAGTGTGGAGGGAACATTAGAGTGTGAGCTCTGAGGGACAGGTAGTCATGTAGTCAGGTAGTCCCCCTCCTCAGTTCTCCTCTCCACACACGCTGGCTCGGCTTCGTTACCACGCTGATTGCTGGAAGTAGGAAAACGCGATGGTGCATATTTGACTGCGGTCCTGGAGAGGTATATGGGCGGTTGAGCTGCGGGGAAAAAAGGTTAGAGGCCAGACACATCAGCGCGGCTAGACCCAGTGCGGCTCCCGTTGAACATGTGTTTATTTTGATTGTGGCTTGCATAGTCACACTTGAGTGCTCCTTCAAGCTGCGAGTCTCCAGCACCAATACACATGATTTGTGATGATGTTGAAGCTGCTATAGAGTTACAATGAGCTTCGTTTCTGGCGTGCATATTACTATCCAGCGTGTGTCCACAGATGCATCTGAAATTTCCCTTGCTGCTATATATCCATGAATTGATTTTGGACTACCACTAGCACGAAGCACTTAGACAGTTGGACATTGCTGCTACTTTGCTATCTGCCGCTGAAGCCCAGAATTTGTTCATAGCATTGCACCTAGCACTCTATAAAGTATGACATGGCCCGTACAGGATAATGACTCTCCTTCTAATCACGCCTAAACTAGATAATGATATACTGGCTGGCCAGCCATTTACCCTTAGGGATGTGTGGTGGTTTGTGTGAGACAGAGAGGGTGTGGTATGTGTGGGGGGCCCCCGTATCTATTTAGCTATGCTAGCTTTTTAAAGTGGACCAACACCCAGGGGTGATCAGCCCGGGAATCTATAAGATTCCCGGTCCGATCACCTCACTCACCGCGGGACATCAGAGATCGGGATGTCCCGCGGGGTGAACCCCCCCCCCCCAAAAAAAACAATCTCCTTACCTGATCCGCCGCCGCCTCCCGCGCGCCCCTCTAGACGCGCGCGCGCCGGCCATCTGTGAATGGCCGTCGCGGGGCGCGCGCACGCCGAGAGTGACGCGCGGGAGGCGGCACTGTGACTGCACTGTGACTGCTTCTGTGTGCTCTGTACAGTGCTGTGGAATATGTCAGCACTATAAAAATGTATAATAGTGTGTGAGTGTGGAGCAGGTATTAGAGTGTGAGCTCTGAGGGACAGGAAGTCATGTGACTGCTTCTATGTGCTCTGTACAGTGCTGTGGAATATGTCAGCACTATAAAAATGTATAATAACAGTGTGTGAGTGTGGAGCAGGTATTAGAGTGTGAGCTCTGAGGGACAGGGAGTCATGTGACTGCTTCTATGTGCTCTGTACAGCGCTGTGGAATATGTCAGCACTATATAAATGTATAACAGTGTGTGAGTGTGGAGGGGACATTAGAGTGTGAGCTCTGAGGGACAGGGAGTCATGTGACTGCTTCTATGTGCTCTGTACAGCGCTGTGGAATATGTCAGCACTATATAAATGTATAACAGTGTGTGAGTGTGGAGGAGACATTAGAGTGTGAGCTCTGAGGGACAGGGAGTCATGTGACTGCTTCTCAGTTCAGCTCATACGGGCGGAGGAGCAGGGTGTGTGCAGCTGAGCTCCCAGCTGGGAGTCAGCATGGAATCTGACCCAGGAGGAGGTGATGGGAGCTGGGATCAAGGATTCAGGAAAGTCCAGGGACTGGAGTCAGGCCTACAGCAGGACCCTGGAGAAGGATGTTCCTTGGAAATGGAGGTTGGTGAATCTAAGGAAAGTTTTGTTACTGTTCGGAAACAAATGCTTATGGGTCAGAAAGGAAAGTTTATGCTGCAAATGCGAATCTCCAAGTTGCGGGAGGAATTAAAGCAGGAAAATGATGTTAATAAGAAGGAGCAGATCTATGAAGCTATTGATCAGTGTGAGCAGGAATTAAATGTGATAAAGGATAAATGTGCTGCAGACAGCGGGGAGCCCCCTAAGATGGAGCACTGGTCCCCCCAGAGAGTCAGAGACGCCCGGCTACAGAGTATAAAGAGGAGAGACATTATTGCTAAGAAAGGCATTGATGAGGACACTGTGCTCACTGTAGTGACCCAAGGCTGCCCAGTGCGGGTGAGGCCGGGGACATTCAGGGGCAATCCAGCAAGTGAGGAGTTAACTCCCCCAGCTCCCTATACCTCTCAGGCTGACAAGTCTGATCTGCCAGACCCAGCAAGTAAGGAGTTATCTCCCCCAGCTCCCTATACCTCTCATACTGACCAGTCTGATCTGCCAGACCCAGCAAGTAAGGAGTTATCTCCCCCAGCTCCCTATACCTCTCATACTGACCAGTCTGATCTGCCAGACCCAGCAAGTAAGGAGTTATCTCCCCCGGCTCCCTATACCTCTCATACTGACCAGTCTGATCTGCCAGACCCAGCAAGTAAGGAGTTATCTCCCCCGGCTCCCTATACCTCTCATACTGACCAGTCTGATCTGCCAGACCCAGCAAGTAAGGAGTTATCTCCCCCAGCTCCCTATACCTCTCATACTGACCAGTCTGATCTGCCAGACCCAGCAAGTAAGGAGTTATCTCCCCCGGCTCCCTATACCTCTCATACTGACCAGTCTGATCTGCCAGACCCAGCAAGTAAGGAGTTATCTCCCCCAGCTCCCTATACCTCTCATACTGACCAGTCTGATCTGCCAGACCCAGCAAGTAAGGAGTTATCTCCCCCGGCTCCCTATACCTCTCATACTGACCAGTCTGATCTGCCAGACCCAGCAAGTAAGGAGTTATCTCCCCCAGCTCCCTATACCTCTCATACTGACCAGTCTGATCTGCCAGACCCAGCAAGTAAGGAGTTATCTCCCCCGGCTCCCTATACCTCTCATACTGACCAGTCTGATCTGCCAGACCCAGCAAGTAAGGAGTTATCTCCCCCGGCTCCCTATACCTCTCATACTGACCAGTCTGATCTGCCAGACCCAGCAAGTAAGGAGTTATCTCCCCCGGCTCCCTATACCTCTCATACTGACCAGTCTGATCTGCCAGACCCAGCAAGTAAGGAGTTATCTCCCCCAGCTCCCTATACCTCTCATACTGACCAGTCTGATCTGCCAGACCCAGCAAGCGAGGAGTTATCTCCCCCGGCTCCCTATACCTCTCATACTGACCAGTCTGATCTGCCAGACCCAGCAAGCGAGGAGTTATCTCCCCCGGCTCCCTATACCTCTCATACTGACCAGTCTGATCTGCCAGACCCAGCAAGTAAGGAGTTATCTCCCCCAGCTCTCTATACCTCTCATACTGACCAGTCTGATCTGCCAGACCCAGCAAGTAAGGAGTTATCTCCCCCAGCTCTCTATACCTCTCATACTGACCAGTCTGATCTGCCAGACCCAGCAAGTAAGGAGTTATCTCCCCCGGCTCTCTATACCTCTCATACTGACCAGTCTGATCTGCCAGACCCAGCAAGTAAGGAGTTATCTCCCCCAGCTCTCTATACCTCTCATACTGACCAGTCTGATCTGCCAGACCCAGCAAGTAAGGAGTTATCTCCCCCAGCTCTCTATACCTCTCATACTGACCAGTCTGATCTGCCAGACCCAGCAAGTAAGGAGTTATCTCCCCCAGCTCCCTATACCTCTCATACTGACCAGTCTGATCTGCCAGACCCAGCAAGTAAGGAGTTATCTCCCCCAGCTCCCTATACCTCTCATACTGACCAGTCTGATCTGCCAGACCCAGCAAGTAAGGAGTTATCTCCCCCAGCTCCCTATACCTCTCATACTGACCAGTCTGATCTGCCAGACCCAGCAAGTAAGGAGTTATCTCCCCCGGCTCCCTATACCTCTCATACTGACCAGTCTGATCTGCCAGACCCAGCAAGTAAAGAGTTAAGGGTGGCAGCTCCTGTTACTAATGAACTGTGCAACACACCAGATAATGCAGCCCCTGCAAGTGACACCCTGGGAATATCTGTGAACAATACTGCTTCAGAAGTAATAATCCCTGGCATAGAGACTATGGAGCAAAATTTGCTTAACTCAGGGAATCCAGGTCTTGATCAGACTCCACAAATACCAGTGACTCCAGAGCCAGACATGCAAGTGATTCCTAATAGACCCATTATGGACTCTCAGATACTAACAATAGAAATGTCTGATCCAGAAACCCAGCGAGCGCAGCCAGCCAATGAGAACCCTGGCAGCCTATTAATTACAGAATCTGCATTACAGGACATTGTTACCAGTATCATTGGCACAAGTGAGGGCCCTGGAATCAGGATACCTCATAAGGATGAAAACCCTGGAACTAGCATGCCAAAAAATAATCCAGTGGCCAGTAACTCTAAGGCACAAGACCAAGACCCGACTCCCCAGCAGAGGCGGCTCTTCTCCAGCGTCACAGGACTGGCAAACCCACCGCCACAGAGGAGGAACGCGGTGAGAATAAAATATGTGGGGCCAGAGGAGGATCTCCCCACCAGGCAGTATATTGGGAGAACTCTGATAAAGGACTTCATGAAGTTTGAGGCTGCTGAAATCTTTGCTTTAATTCATGTTCCCTCCAGCAGGTTATATGACATCAGTTTTAAGCTGCCGCACAGCCTGGATCTTTTCTGGGACATTTATAACAAGACTTGTGATAATGAAATCTGGAAAAATCTTCATGTAATCCAGTTGTCTAAACCCCAGGCAGTTACAGTCACCATTTTGTTCCAGTCTGAGGTGGTGGCCCTGGCAGACGTGCTGCATTGGATAGGCCGGCAATGCAAGGTGCTCAGCCAACCTACCAAGATCTATGATGAGGAAGGATTCTGGAATGGTGGATACACTATTAAAGTGCAGCTGACCCAGGAAAATGGGGTAACCAGGCACCTGCCACATGCCTTTTACCTGGGCCCTGATAGGGGCATATGTTACTACCCCGGGCAGCCCAGGCGCTGCCATAAATGTGGAGGCAGACATTTGGCTTTTAGCTGCCCTCATATAAAGTGCTCATTGTGTGGGGAGCTTGGGCACACAAAGGACTCATGTACAAGTATTATTGTGTGTAACCTGTGCTCAGGAGTGGGGCATACATTCCGCGAGTGCCCTCATGCCCAGCATAATAAAACTACTGAACTGCTGGTAGAGAATGAGGTGGTCAATGCCGGCCATGAGCATGAAGTGACTGATCCTGAGGCTGGTAAATTTCACCCACCACCAGTCAGTGCAACGTCCAATAGTCTTGGCTCAGTGGTGCCAACAGAAGCCCCAGTTCAATATTCTGCCCCAGTGATGCCAACAGAAGCCCCAGTTCTATATTCTGCCCCAGTGATGCTAACAGAAGCCCCAGTTCTATATTCTGCCCCAGTGATGCTAACAGAAGCCCCAGTTCTATATTCTGCCCCAGTGATGCTAACAGAAGCCCCAGTTCTATATTCTGCCCCAGTGATGCTAACAGAAGCCCCAGTTCAATATTCTGCCCCAGTGACGCCAGAAGTTGCAGCAGAATCTGGCACAACAGCTAAGGATGATAATGTCGGATTTCAGACTGTAAAAAGGAAAAATAAAGCAGCAGCAGGAAAAGACAAGTTAAAAAAATTATCAAGTGAAAGCAAACCCCAAGAGCCGGCCTCTTTGGACATTTCCCGGGGGCGCTATTATGTGCTAAGAGACCGTAAGGAAAATTTGGACGAGCAACCAATGGGCAGCATGGCAGAGGACAAAGATTTGGATGATGGGGCCTCCCAGGTGTCCATCAATACCACTGAGGACATCGAGGAGGACGAGGTAGAGGCTCCTGTGGCCATTAAAAGATGGGGCTCCAAAGGACATGGCAGTGGGAAGAAGAAAAAGGGGAGAAAAACCAGGTGACCTGGATGAGGCTCAGGGTATATTCACTGAGTGTGAGTGGAGACTCGTCGCCAGGTGATATTTCAGCAGTGTTTCTGCTGCACGAGACCAGGATAAGATCCAATGCTGATGTTTCCTTTGTTAAAGTATTCTGCAGAGTCTGAGGGGTGCGCAGAACAGAGACCAGTCTGCCCCCCCCCCCCCCCCCCAATACTTACTGGGGTCATATTATTTCACTGTTTTCCTTCTGATTTCAACATGTATATAGTGTTATGTATCTGTATATACAATCTGCAAACCAGCAATGTGTAAGTAATTGTCAGTGAGTTTACAATAAAATATATGTGACTGCTTCTATGTGCTCTGTACAGTGCTGTGGAATATGTCAGCACTATATAAATGTATAATAACAGTGTGTGAGTGTGGAGGAGACATTAGAGTGTGAGCTCTGAGGGACAGGGAGTCACGTGACTGATTCTATGTGCTCTGTACAGCTCTGTGGAATATGTCAGTGCTATATAAAAGCATTATACTATAGCACTATACTGTACTTCAGTACTACCTTTGCGAAAGCTCTTATTGAAAGCTGAGGAAGCTACATATCAGCATTGGGTGAAAACCCTGACACAGGTGGAGGGATATGAGAGGCTCTTACCTGGTGTCAGGGGGTGGTTCAGGGCACTTGGATCCCTGCAGAAGACAGATCAGAGGATCGTTAGTCACACATACATTTTTATTGGTGTCAGGTGTTTATGGCCATCGTACATCCGTGTTCTGATTTATTTTATCTCACATACACTGTTAGCACTTACTTTTGCTCTTATTGTGAATTACAAAAGTGAAAAAGTAAACCAACAAAACAATAAAAATGATGATAAAATATGAAAGTTGGCGATATGCAACATTTAAATAAAGCTCACTTAAGGTCAACAGAAAAACAGAAGTGTTCTATTTACACCCCCCCCCCCCCCCAAAGATATACTGTACAATGAAAGGGAATGGCACTTTCCACACCTGGTGCAGAATCAGTGGGTTATTCAGCACCTCTGCACGTTTTAGACCAATGTGTATTTGTTCCTGACACCTCCATGACATTATTCTATGGGTTAGGGTTCACCTGCTAATCTTCTTAGTACCTCCTTCTCAGGCTCCAAAGGCTCTAACCTAAAGTTCATTTATTACAACCAAAAGAACCGGGAACAGTGTTTCCATTTATTATCCTGCCTGCCTAGATGCCTCATATTGTTTACATAAGTACTGCGTAGTGTGAATCATAATCATGACTGCCCACCATATTTAGCCATAAATGTTAAAGGGTAAGTCCCCTTTCAAATAGAATCTTTGAAATATATTCAAAATGTGTATTTTTGTGCCAATAGGATGTCCTCAAAGTGCTGAGCTTAGTATTTTTTTTTCCTATGTAAGAAAATGTGTGTTTTATTAAAGCAGTTTTCACTATTTGCAATCTGTTGCCATTGGCGATGTACACCAAGAGGAGGGAAGTGAGCGCTGTACACACACAACACTGCCTCCATAAAACAGACATTTTCTAACATAATAAAAATAAAACTAAAATAAATCCGCTCAGCATGGGACATCATTTTGGCATATATATATATATATATATATATATATATATATATTCCAAAAATCCATCGAAAGTGGACTTTCCCTTTAAATACACAAGGCTGCAATGAAAATACTGCAGTTAAACCGGATTTTTTTTTTTTTTATAAAATATGTATTGTTCCCTGTGCAGGGGGGCACCCCGATTGCCGATGCCCCCCTGTACAGTAATGCCCACTAAATGGACTTGTAAGTTGGGTCAGTTTTATTTAGTTCTCACCCGGTGTCTCCAGTACATGAAAGCTGTGCTTTTTACCCTAGGAGCAGCCAATCTTCCTCCAAAAAAGATCATGCTAGAGTATCTAAGCCAGATCTGGGCATTGTAAGGCCCAGGGGCCGTATACGGCCCTTTGATTGGCTCTGAGCTGGCTGGTGGAGTCCATCCGCTCATGATTCGGCATCCCTCCGCTCCTGCTGCCTGCGAGGCGCCCGCCCGTCCCTCTTTGCAGTGGGTCGGCGCCTCCCGCACTGTATACAGGAGATCACTGTGTACAATGCAGGAGGCGTCGACCCTCTGTGAAGAGGGACGGGCGGGCGCCTCGCAGGCAGCAGGAGCGGAAGGATGCCGAATCAAGAAGAAGAAGAAGAGCCCAACCAGGGGAGGAGAATCATCCTTGCCTGGGTGGAGGGGCTGGAAATACAATTAATGCAAAAATAATAATACATAATAATAATACATAATGATAATAATACAATACAATTAATATTATGCAGAATTGAGTTCAGCCTTTTGGCCCGGCCCTTTCACAATATTTTTAGTTTCTCATGTGGCCCCATGGAAAAAATAATTGCCCACCCCTGATCTAAGCCAACACTCCAGTTCTGTGGGCCTGCTGGTGGAGTAACCCCCTGGGGATAGCCTATGGAGTACACTTGTCACGGTGTATGGCTCGAGGGTTTGGTGGCTGGTAGTCTTGACCCCAGGGCTAGTTAACCATTGCAGTTCCCGCTGTATCCTAGTCAAGGCACCCACTGAAGAAAGCAATGCCAGGGTTCGGATAAACAACGTTGCTTTTATTGCTGGAACAAGTGTTAAAGTAAATGTCCTTTCCTCTGGATGCAACCAGGGTAACTTTAGTAACTTTAAGCAGGACTTTAGTGGTTACTGATGCAGAGTGAGAGAGTCTATGCTGAAGCCTTAGGGCTGTAGAGGTGCTGGGAATAGTAATACTAGCTTGGGATAACGTTAGAAAACTTTAGAAGAGTTTACAGACCTGATCCTGTAGATTGAGATTCCCACCGCAAGGCACAGGTAGAGACGACTTGAGTTACTTAACTTGAGAATTACTGAACATGAAGCTGCTCTCGTACACGGTGACCGCATAGAGGCGCGTGGACTACTAGCATGAGAGCTAGACTAGTTTTGGTCGCTGGCGGGTGACCCTCAAATTCCAGACGATCCGGACAGTAGGCTTCTTACGCAATAAAGTTATCCTACTGAGGTAGAACTGTCCTGTGCACATCCTTGGCTGACTGGTTACAGGTGGAGATGAGTAGGAGAATGAGGCTGGCATAGGCCTAAGCCTGAAGTAGGTTTTCTGGAGAAAGCTGAGACACACATGCAGCCAGCTCAGAGGCTGGAGCTGCTCTCCCTTCGCCCACCAGGGGCTGACTGGAGGAAACTGGCTCCCTCTGGCCTGCCATTGGTTAGCATGGTCAGGTGACAGAGGAGTCATAGACTTCACTTTGCATCAGCTAATTGACAGGTGGAAGAACAAATAAACACTTTACAATATGTGGCGTAGGCCTAACATGTAATGACAATTATGTGACCACTAGGGGCAAATTTGAGACAATACTTCCAATTGCATGGCACATGTACCTCAAACACTGTGGTGAAGCTGTGACAAACCCTCAGCTGTGAAGAAGCTGTTGCAGCATTCAGTGCGGGCCACTACACTGGTATCTACCAACTTTCCAGTAAGCTATCGGAAAGAAATAGGAACTAAGGTGGAAACTGTGCACAAGAATGTACTCTAACCTTCTGCATCCTAGATGGTGCTCTCCTCAGAATGCCAAAGTGCAGCAATGAGGTATTAGTCAACCGTCCTTTTGGAGTTTCAGAGTCTGGACTACCACTGAAGCCCATTACCTACATTCCAGCTTCCAAGGTGAGTGTGGGGGCAGAGAAGCTCTTTAGAACTCTCTTAGGCAACAGAGTGAGTTCTAGACAAGAGCCTTTCTTCATTTGGCTCATAGATGGAATTTTCCATAGGTCCACGTCTTTGCTCCTTGGTATTGTACCACTGTAGGTACCATTATAAAGGGGGGGAAGCAGAGCTGATGCTATAATCCAAGTACTGGAATTTAAGCTGGCCTAAAAATTTTGCTAGATCAAGTTTCTACAGAAATGAAGTGACCCAGTACTGACATCTCCTGCATATTCCATACCTTTTAGGCCAAGGTCAGGACATTCTCCCACATCTGAACTATGCAATTTCATGGCTCTTGTGAGCATCCCAGGTAACAGAGCATTTGGGTGGCTGCCGCACTCTTACCTAGTATAAGTCCACAGATACGGGTGCACGGTTCGCGAAGACGTCGCAGTAATCCAGATATTTGCAAATAACCAGCACTCCAAATAATTATTGAGGGGACTGATGACGCAAGCCCCGACTCCCCCTATCAGAGGACGGCGGGGGGTTGCCCAGCAACCCTCCGCCTACGATACGGCGGTGCCCCGCGACCCTACTATATCGTGGGGACGCTCTCCGGGGGTGAATTGAGGCTCAAAGGGCCAACGCAACCTCTCTCCATGTATCTAATAGAACCTGGCCATTACTGTATGTGTAACAATTGAGGTCCTTGCACGCTGTATGTCAGATAGGCCTCCCACCCTCCCACCCCCTCGTGAGCGTTCCTCCTCAGTGACACTGCCGCATAGGATCGGGACTGAGAGCGTACGTCCATCCCCGGCCTTTCATCGCCCGGGGATGGATTGCTAGCTCTTCTGTGCACAGGCGCCAATTAGAATGCGCCTGGGCTGTGTGTCATCAGTTACCGGGTAGGGTACCCGGGACTGATGACGCAGATCCCGACCTTCCTCCTATCAGGGGGCAGCGGGGGTTGCTTAGCAACCCCACGCTTGACAGTGCGGTGGTGCCCCGAGACTTTTGGATGCTGCGGGGACGCTCTCTAGGGGTAAGTGGTGATTGGGAGGGGGCCCAACGGGACTATCATGATGAAATATGTGATTTATATGTTTATTTGCCCATTGGTTTATTGGCCAGTTTCGTATACACAGAGCGCCTATGACGTCGTCAATGACGTCAGGCGCAAATCGTCAGGCCCTCTCACATACTGGCCTGCCACAGGGGTGTGAGTGTATATATGTATGGCTGTGTCTATGTTCCTGTTTGCATGTGGTTGGTCTTGAGAAAGGGGGCCAAGCGCACCCCGAAACGTTGACCAAAACCATTCTTGTCTGCATACGATTGACACTTGGATTAATACAAAGTTATTCACAATAATTATTTGGAGTGCTGGTTCTTTGCAAATATCTGCATCCCAGGTAACAGGACTTTTTAGAACTGTTAAAAAAACATCTAGCACAACACCTTATGGAGTTTCCCCAGATTTATGAATGTTATCCTGAAGAGCTGCAGGCCCTTAAAGTGCATGTGCTGTCCATTTAACCAATAACTATCCTGGGCATCTCAGCCACTTCCAGTACATTTTATAAAGACAGTCATGACTACGTCACACGGCAGGTGGCTCTCATTGAGTTGAATGGATGCCGCATACCTTGTATCCCTGGCCATGCCTCCTGCCGAATGACATAGTCGTAGCAGACAGCTCTCAATAAAAGAGAGCCCCGTTGAGGCGGGGAAATGTGAGTGTTTATGGGCGAACTGGGGGGTTTCACACGGCAGGGCACTTCAATTCGTGTAAAGCCAGCGGCCGGCCCTGGACTCCAGGCCGGCCGCTACTGGGTTTTGTTTTGCTTTAACTCAATAGACAAATACCATTTGCCCCATGCCATAGCTGTGAGCTTTTTAAAATGTAAGTCAGGCCAATTTATACATTTTATACTGTCACTGAATGGATGTGAATTATTTTCTAGCATCCCACCCAGCGTCGATGGCTGTTTATGTGCCATAGAATGATGCCATGGAGGCCCCAGGAAAATGGCAAATGATATATTTACCTTACATAGTAAATTTCCTGGCACATTCTCCATGGTGGCATATTTCCCTTCCCTAGCAAAGAGAAGAATGAGAGAATGCGCCAGGAAAGGAAATTGACGGCAAGGTAGGTATACACTTTTCCATTTTGTGTAAAAAGTGCACATTTTTCTCTAAAAATGTTTTAATTAATGAACATTTTTATTGGTGTGTATGGGAATGGGGTGGGGGGGCAAGAAAGGAAGATTATTGGAAATAACAGAGAGCTTACCTGTCCGGGGTGGACTTGACTGCAGGGGGAGAAGAGACAGGTGGTTACTTGTGGCAGAATGAGGTGTCACAGAAGCTGCCTAATATACAGGAAGCTGTGCATCACTTACCTGCAACCAGAAAGAGGGTGGAAAGTGGTCCATAATACCCCATCCCCATGGCCCTTAAAGTGGGATTTTCAATATGCTGCTTTTCTGTTCCTCTTAGGGCACCCCAAATTAGGATGCTGTGTTAAACCCTTCAGAACACCGCTTTTCAATCACCTCTTCCTGCTTCCAATGGCACCAGCGGGGGCTCTTGTCTGTGACTATGTCATTCAGCAAATGACTCTCATTGACTAGAATAAATGTTTGGGCGGGAGCGCTCCCCATTCACAATAATGAGAGTCGTTTGCTGAATGTCACGGCAGGCAGCTCTCATTGGACGAGAGCCTGCACATGCGCCATTGGAGTGGGGAAAGGTGTTTATGGGCACCTGAGGGGGGTTCACAGAGCAGGGCACCCTGCTTTGGGATGCCCCAATGGGAGGGCCAGCGGCTGACCCGGGTAGGTTTTGTTCTGCTTTAAGCTAATGTTTGAGAAGCAGGAAAGGGATGGGGTCATGTGGTGATGACTGCAGAGAGGGGAGAGGTTTTGACTGCTGACAGATAGATGTCCAGCTTTTCGTATGTGTGTGGGGTCATTCCCCGATTTGTGCAGTAGCCTTTAACTGACCAATCCCATGGAAGCAACCTACCTGGCAGTCCCCTCTCGCAGGATGATCCCCCTTGTTAGTTGCGTGATACCCTGCTTGTGCATACAAAGCCAAAGCACAAAAAAATGTTAGCTACTCCTCTTTCCCCTAGCAAGATGTGACCCCTGTAATTGCAATGTGTATAATGTGTACTAATATAATGTGACCACAGAAAACAGTCTTTGAAGTGTTTTTTGAGGAGGTATCCCACGGTGCATGCACATCCACAGAAAAAATCTTGTCACACGTGCCCGTCACCTCCACACATATACGCTTACCAGATTCAAGAAATTTAGAAAGCCTTAAAACAATTTCTGCTACTCGGAAGTTCCATGTGCTTCAATACTTCAATATGCAGTTTAAACACTCCTCACGACCGTTTATAGGATCCGTTCATATAATTTAAAAAGCACAAAAAAAATCTAGTGCAACCCCGTGAGGACTTCTTTTTTTAAAAAGCAATTTAATAAAAAAGATACACTCACATTTCTTTGAAGTAATTAACGTGTGACAAGATTTTTTCTGTGGATGTGCATGCACCGTGGGATACCTCCTCAAAAAACACTTCAAAGACTGTTTTCTGTGGTCACATTATACTGTGTCCTGTATTGCTCCGTGTCTTTTAATTGTATATTGCTGTGGGACTTTTGTGAATGAAAGGTTCGGCACGTTGTAGCAAAATTTTCAAAGAACTTGATAGAGTATTTTATATGAAACTTTTTATGTGTATAAGATTATAGCGCGGTGTTCTGTCATATATTTCATATCCTGTAATTGCCCACTGGCAGCAACATTGTCCGAACTATGCTGACAGCCGATCATTGGCTGCATTTCGTCTGTGGAGTGAGGAAAAGATAAGATTATTTTCAGCTGGTTGTGGTGTATGTGCATATTGGGACCAAAAGCCATTTGATTTAAAATGGGGTTTCATCTACTTTAACCCCTTTCCTTTCCAGTCTGCTGCACATTATCCTCTTCCTCTCCACTGTTCTCCACATTAACCCCTTTTTCTCTCTACTGTCCCGGTATTAGCCCCCCCCCCAATTTGTTTTAGGAATCCATAAGCTGCCTTGCTCAGTTGCTTTGAACTGAAGTGAGCCATAACCGTTTTGGGATGCCCCCTCTCCCTGGTTCGCCCATTCAATCTGATGATCCCAATCACTATTCACTGTCTTGCATAGCAATGTCTGCAATGAGCATTTCTGAGTGCTTATTGCTGGTTGCTTCCTCCAGCTGCATACACCTACAGTCAGCCAATCAGATTTGCTTGTGGGAATGCTGGATTAATGTGAGTACTGGGTGAAATGGGAGCATTCCAAATATGAAGGGCTTGCACCTGGCCCTGGAGCCATACAATGTTTTGCTTTAGTCTTAGTCCACTATAAAGGCCATCGAGTAGAAATATCTGAAGGTGGATCTTTGCTTGGCCATGCTGTAGCTACCAGGGATCCCCCTGTGCATCCCTGACCTGATCATGAAATCCCAAATCACATGGCCCTGGTGTATTTACAGGCGCTCCAACTTGTGCAGGGCTTCCCCGCCATACTCACCCTGTAAGGAGCACAGCCGATACACCAGGGCTGCAAAAGCCACAAGCAGGAGCACACTAACCACGCCACCATAGACAGGCCAGAGGGGGGGTTCAGAGGACGATGAAGCATCTAGAACTGCTGGAAAAGCAAAAATATCATTTATCAGAAATACTATTTCTGAGTAATATGGAAAAATCTCAGAGATCTATAATTCTGATGCATGGATGTATGCATGCATGTGCCCCCTGCTGCAAGGGTCCAAAAGAGCAGCAGCAAGTTTGAGGACATGAAAATCAAATGGGAGGGGGGGTGGAAGACTAGAGAATCTGCTTTTTAATGTACTGTTAATTTTGGTGTTGGAATCACTGGGGTGGGATATTACCATGTTTGCTCACCTGACACATTAAGGAATGTCTGATTCCCATGTCCAGAAATATATGTGTCAAACTGCAAGGTGACCACACAGAAATATATGCCGGAGTCTGATTCCTCCACATTGCTCAGAGTGAGGTCAGCTTTTCGCTCATTGATGAAACGCTCCCCATCTGAAAGATTGAACCGTCCAGGGAAATACTTCTCATCCACCTCCTGCCCATTGCCTGGCGAGTGTCTGAACCACTTAAAGTATCCGATTGTCGTGTTCTTCTCACTGCTGATGTTGTAGCTGCAAGGCAGGGTGACCAAGCTACCTTTCTGAGCCCTGATCTCTGGATCCTGGAACACTTGGATCTTCTGTACCTGGAACCCTGAAGGGACCAGAAACAAAAACTGAGACATCTAGTGTCTGACGTGCAAATTCCCTGTACTAGATACACCACCCACCCCTCTATATACAGCACACACCCCTTTATATACAACATATACCCCTCTATAAACAGTGCTTCCTTCTAAACACAGCATATACATTACTCGATTTACAACACACTCCTCTATATGTACTGATACTTGCTTTTTTTCAGTGCAAAAAGCAATGACCCTTTGTTTTGCACGTATTGAGGTGGTGATTGCATACAAATGGAGCAGAATAAAAAAGTTATAATCCTGCACTGGCGATTGCTTTTTCATTGACGTACTATGTAATTCCTTCCCCACATTGCAGTGCACTTATTGTCCACTAGACGGAGGTAAGAGCAAAAGATAATATTCTAAGTATGTCACACACCCCGCTTCAAGATATTCATAACCTGTGGGTAATATGGTCTGTAGAGGGCGAACTGCAGAGATGATAGGAAAAAAGAAGCCCCTCCCAGTCCTATAAATACCTGGGACCTCCCACTCATTACCCAGTCTTCATCTCTGCAGTCGGCGAGCAAGTCAGAAGATGATGTCTCCTCCTTGCACAGGGGGATTTCAGGTAGCCGGGACAACTCCCGGCCAGTTATTTTTCTATTTCCGCTCGGACCCTTTTTTTTTTCCTTATTTAATCCTTGTTATATGACATGCCTCCCAGTCTTGGCTGCTGGTCCGGGTGAGGGTAATTCAGCACCTCAGGTGCTCAGGAGCTAGGCTCCGCCGCGAGACCCTATATAAGAGGGTAGGCGGTAACACCGGGTTGGTGACCCCGGTTTGGGATGCCCTGTCCACCGACGGTATGTCCTACTTGGCCCCCTTCCACCTTTACTAATTTGGGTTGGGCCCCCCCCCCCCTTTTAGCATTGCTGTTAGGCTAGTTTTTTATTTGCACAGGTGTGGGTCAGTTTTGGAGTATACAGCACGTCCTGCCTCTCTATCCTTCTACTATTCTATTCGGGGTATACACCTACGGAGCTTGTCGAGGTGCTGCGTGTTGATGGGGAGCATCTGGAAGTAATCCCTCAATGAATTTGGAAAGTGTAGTGTGTTTTTTACATTTTTGGTCTGGCACCGCGGACGCACTATCGCCGCGGCGCTAATTTTTACCTCAGAGAGTGTTGAGGGGAGCTCTCCCCTCACACACTCTCAGTTGGGAGCGGGGCCGGGCCTTCGGCGCGAGGCCGCAGCCCGCTCCCGTTTTCATTTGTACATTTGTAGCATGGCTCGAGCGGTCGGCGGTCCCGCATGTCAGCTGCGGGCCGCTACCTCCTTTTCTTCCTTCACCGGTGCCGCGGGTCCCCGCGACACCGGTTCTCCGGCGCTTTGGAAGCGGAGGGGAGCTTCTCCCCTCACGCGTTGTCATTGGGGGCGGGGCCGGGCTTTCGGCGCGTCGCCGGGCCCGCCCCCTCTGCCTCGGACACTGCTGAGGAGCTCGCTCCTCACAAGTTGCGTTAGGGAGGGGGGTGGAGCAGGTCAGTCGCGCGCTCCACGCTGGCCACGCCCCCTTCCTCTTCCGCTCTATCCCTTCACCTCACGATTCATGAGGACTCAGCGTCTTGATTCCTATGGCAACTGTGAGTGGCCCTGTGGGCCCCCCTTTCTCCATGCTTTCTGATTTTTTGCTTCATTTTTATTAGTGTATTGTTTCTGGCAGGTAGATCTTAGGGGGTTCCTCCTGGTCCTAAGGTCCCTGGGTTTATTAATCTTCACATACAAATCCTCCCACTTGGACATTAAAAGGGCATCCCGGGTTGCTTATTAGCGTAATTCCCTCGGTCATTACAAATAACTACAAGTTCACCGTATGGAGGCATTCCCGGATTCCGGGCTCCCCTCGGGGCAATCCCGGAAGTGCATGAGTTGTGGGGTATCCCTAACCGGGGATGATGTATTTTTATGTATACCATGTGCACAGCAGACTATTACACGGCAGTCCGGACCCCAGACTTCTGGGTCAGCACCGCCGGCTCCCTCTCCTCCCCCTCCCACTTTGACTCGGGCCCCGTGTGACGTTGTCAGGAGTGGGATGTCACAGTCTGATGTGTGTGCCAGATTGGCCACTCTTGACAAATTATTTTCTACCACGGTTGCCAAAAAGGCCACCGCTAAGAGAAAGCACTTGTCACCGGTCATTACGGCATTTAATTATGATGAAGTGGATTATCTGGATTGGTCAGATTACTCTCCACTGGAGGAAGGAGAGTTGTTTGAGGAATCTGATACTTTAGATGATCAGCAATTTGTTGGCGCTGATTCTGAGAAGGGGGCAGGGTCTTCCATTGATACTCCTAATCAAAAGCATTTTGATAAAATTATTTCTAAGGAATGGGAGAGGCCTGCTCGGCCCCCAGGCATTCTTCAGAGTTGGGATAAAAGATATCCTTTCCCTTTGCATACGGTTAAGTGCTGGGCGTCCCCTTCCGAGGTGGATGCACCAATTCTGGGGTTATCCAACTCAGCTGTTTTAAATAACCCTGATCGCTCCTCCCTTAAAGGCGGCGAGGATAAACGCATTGACCAGATGGCTTGTCATGGTTTTGCCAGTATTGGGGCAGCCATACGGCCTGTTTGGACCTCATCGCTGTTGGTGGTGGCTACCAGGTCGGTGGTCAGGGACTTGTTGTCTTCTTCCGGTCTGGATCCGGACAGTGACGAATTTCTTGGACTTAAACGATGTGTGTTGTTTTTGTCCTTCATGTTAGCCGCTTTGGATGATTCCTGGATGATGTGTAGCAGAGCTTCTGCTCTGCTGGTGACTATCAGGCGTTCAGTTTGGTTGCGCCAGTGGGCGGCTGATTTTGGGTCAAAGAAGTCGCTGACGTCTCTTCCCTTCGTGGGTTTTCGTTTTTTTGGAGAAAAATTGGACTCTGTAGCTAAAGGTGGTAGGTTATCTCAACGCAAGAAGCAACGACGTCCCTTTCAAGGGGCGGCTTCTTTCACTCCTTCCTTTCGGGGGATCCAGAGCGGGAAGAGGATTTGCCTTCCCTTCTTCAAGAGGAGATTCCTGGAATAGGGGCAGAGGACGTGCCCGTTCAGGATACAATTGGGGCTCAAAACCCAAACCCGCGTCCAAGCCTGCTCAGCAATGAGGGGGCGCCCTCACCCGTGCGGGTGGGGGGACGGCTGCAACACTTCTCCCAGATCTGGATTCGGGAAGTTTCGGACAAATAGATCTGGGAAGTGGTGTCTTCCGGCTACAAGCTGAAGTTCGAATCCCGCCTCCCTCCGCGTTTCTTCAGGTCTCGGGTGCCCCCGGACTCACTGGCCGCATAGGGGCTCCGGGAGGCGGTTTCAAGTCTTCTAGAAATGGCGGTCATTTCTCCAGTGCCCCCATCAGACCGGGGTCAGGGTTTTTACTCAAACCTGTTCACGGTCCCCAAAAAGGATGGCTCTATCCGGCCCATCCTGGTTCTGCAGATTCTCAACAGGTTTGTCAGACTGCGAAAATTTCGCATGGAAACGCTGCTTTCAACTATCCTCTCTCTTCGTCAGGGGGACTTCATGACGTCCATAGACATCAAGGACGCTTACCTCCATGTTCCAATTTTTCCCGCGCACCAGAGATTTCTCAGGTTCGTGGTGGAGGATCGGCACTTTCAGTTTGTAGCTCTTCCTTTTGGTCTCACCACAGCTCCAAGGGTTTTCACCAAGGTGCTCGCTGGGGTGATGGCTCTCCTCAGAGCGCAGGGAATTCGCATAGTGCCATATCTGGACGATCTCTTCATCAGGGCATCGTCATTCAGCCAAGCGGAATTGGACACCAGGACGGTAATATCCACTCTGGAGAGGTTCGGCTGGGTGATCAACTACCCCAGGTCCTCCCTTTATCCGTCCAGGATGGTATCCTTTCTGGGAATGTCTCTGGATAGGCTAGAGCGCTCCGTCCTCAATCCAAGATTCTTTTGATTCAGGAGTTGATTCGGTTGCTCATGTCCACCACTCGTCCGATCATCCGGCTAGGGATGAGACTGGTGGGGTTGATGGTAGCCTCCTTCGAGGCAGTCCCCTTTGCTCAGTTTTTCACACATGGACGCTACAGTTCCATCTATTGGCTGTCTGGGACAGGTCTCCTCTGTCGCTGGATCAATCCTTTCTGATGTCTCCCTGGGTTCGCCGCTCACTTCGGTGGTGGCTGAACTCAGCCAATCTGTTGAAGGGCAGATCTTTTCAGACCCCTCGTTGGGAGGTGGTCACCACGGATGTCAGCCTTTCAGGTTGGGGGGGCTTCTGGAAGGATCTGCAATTTCAGGGTTTGTGGGGACCCCTGGAAGCCCACGAGCCTATCAATGTTATGGTTTGAGAGCCATCAGGTTGGTTCTTTTTCGTTTGACTCATCGTCTACAGGGCCTGCCGGTTCAGGTCCAGTCGGACGGCTGTTGCCTACATCGATCACCAGGGAGGGACTCGCAGCAGGAGTGCCCTCAGGGAAGTGTCTCTGATTCTGGACTGGGCGGAGAGCCACGTCCCGTGCGTCTCGGCGGTTTACATCCCGGGAGTGGAGAACTTGGAGGTGGACTCTCTGGGCAGGTCGTCAACCCGCAAGGGGGCATGGTCTCTCAGTCCCAAGGTGTTTCGCTCGATTTGCCTCAGGTGGGGGTCACCGGTGGTGGCCTCCTTGCCTCCAGTCACAATCACAAACTTCCGGCATTTGTGTCTCTGGCGATGGACCCACTGGATCTCGCAACGGACGCCATGTCTCTGAACTGGAGGGATCTGGGTTTTCTGTACCTGTTCCTTCCTTTTTTCCCATGGTAGCCAGAGTAGTGCGCAAGCTGGCTCTGGAGGGAGCGTCAACAATTCTGGTGGCCCCAAGGTGGCCAAGACAGGTTTGGTTCGCAGACGCAGTAAGGTTAGCAGAAGATCAGCTCGTTCTGCCCCTGCTGCCGGATCTGCTCACACAGGGTCATCTACGTTACTCCAATTTACCAACGCTGGCTTTGACGGTGTGGCTGCTGAAACCTCCATCTTGAAAGAGGAAGGTCTTTCTGATGCTGTGATTCGGACTCTTATTAGTGCTAGGAAGAGGTCTTCCTCTTCCGTTTACTATAGGACTTGGAAGTCTTATATTGATTGGTGTGAGTCTAGGGCCTTCCCTTGTTGGGAATTCTCTATTTCTAGAGTTCTGGAGTTCCTCCTACGCGGCTTGGCTCTGGGGCTCCAACTCAGTATGTTGAAGGGGCAGTTTCTGCCCTGGCGGTGTTTTTCCAGTTAGGACTTTTTTCCTAGGGGTTACGCTTGTGCGGCCTCCTAGGAAGCCTATAATTCCGGTTTGGGATTTGAATTTGGTTCTTTCCGCTTTTCAGGGTCCTCTCTTTGAGCTCTTGCATGATATTGCTTTGTCTTCCCTTACACAGAAGGTGGCCTTTTTTGGTAGCCATCACTTCAGTTCAGCGCGTCTCTGAGTTGGCGGTCCTGTCTATTCAAGCTCTGTTTTTTGAAACACATCAGGACATGGTGGTTTCTGTTTTTCACCTAATTCAGGATATTGTTCTGCCCTCTCTGTGTTCTAATCCCAACAACAATTAGGAGAGGGTCATGCATTCCTTGAATGTGGTTCGTGCTGTGAAGTACTATTTGGTAGTAACTTCTTCTTTTCGCAAGACTGATGCCTTCTTTGTGGTTCCCTCCGGGTCCAAGAAAGGTTTGGCACCCGCCAAGTCTTCCATCAGTAAATGGATTCGTCAGGCTATTGTTGGGGCCTATTCTGCTAAGGGGAGGAGTCCCCCTTTTTTCGTGTTACAGCTCACTCTACTTGTGCGGTTGGGGCTTTCCTGGGCTTTCCAGCACCAGGCCTCTGTTGAGCAAGCTTGTAAGACTGCTACTTGGTCTTCTGTTCACACTTTTTCAAAGTTTTACAAGGTTGATCTTAGGGCCTCAGCGGATGCTGTTTTTGGCCGCAAAGCTCTACAGGCTACAGTGGTTTTAGTTGTGAGTTATGCCTTGTTTTGGATCCCCGCCCTTTATGGACACTGCTACTTGATGTCCCACAGGTTATGAATATCTTGAAGCGGGGTGTGTGACATACTTAGAATAATACCATTTTGTGAATACTCACCTTGTAAAATGGGTATTATAAGTATGTCACACACCCCGCTTCACCCCGCCCTTTTTTTGTATTCTGGTTCTTTCATATTGTGAACTTTGCGTGGTTATGACGTATATTTGGCTCTTCCTGGTCCCTTTTCTTACTGCTTTCTTGATACTGGGTAATGAGTGGGAGGTCCCAGGTATTTATAGGACTGGGAGGGGCTTCTTTTTTCCTATCATCTCTGCAGTTCGCCCTCTACAGACCATATTACCCACAGGTTATGAATATCTTGAAGCGGGGTGTGTGACATACTTATAATACCCATTTTACAAGGTGAGTATTCACAAAATGGTATTATCTAGCGCTGGCGATTGCTTTTATTACTTAGCGATTACCGTATGACAGTATTTCCATGTTCCAACAGTTGAAGCGAATTCATATAGTGTTGGCTTCAACATATTAGCATATTAGTGCTAATATGTGCCTGAATACTTTTGTACCCCCAAATATAAACTCACCCTGTCAGTACTATCTCTTAGACCTACTATAAGATTCTGCATCTTGTTACAACCAGGGCCGTATTTAACATTAGGCAACCATAGGCCTGTGCCTAGGGTGGCCAGCTGCATAGGGCGGCCTCTCTGCAACAATAAAATGTTGTCCTTTTACTTGTTATAGCTACCAGCCGCCCACCCGCACCTGATACTCCCCTCCCCCCAAAGTACAATGGGGTCTATTCATATGTTAATACATGTGAAACGCTGCCTCACGCCAGTTATACATAGTACAATGGGGGTCTATTCATATGTTAATGTACCGATAATGTTGCCACCAGCGCTTCCCTTCCTCAGCACTACAAAGCAATAACTATTTACACATCAATAGTGTGACGCTGCCAGGCTGCCGCCCGCCCTCTCTGCGCTGCCTACCAATAGAGTGGCCCCAGCACCACCCACTGCCTCTGCAGGGGCAGCTGGGAATGAATACGTCACTCCCAGCATGCTCGTCATAGAGGTAGCCTGTGCGGAGCTCCATTCAAGGTAACAGGCAGCGGAGAGAAGCTGGGGGAAGCGCGGGGGACAGCAAATGTGCCAAGCTGTGTCCCGATCAAATGTACATAGAGCCGTTTCATGGTGGGGGGTGTGGCGTGTGACATTAACTACAATTACATAAATGTCATTGTAGTGCACTGATGGAGGAAGTGGGCTGCCAGACCAACATTTGCCCCCAATACCTGTACAAGTCATTTTCACAACTTTATTCTAAGTATACAGTACGTCCTGCTCCAGATATAATACTTACACTTGGGTTATCCTTCGCCAGAGGGCGCTGTGTACTGCAGACATGCAAAAACAGGCTCCTCCCGGCCCTTCATATACCCAGGGACCTCCCACAAATCCCCAGATTTCTCTGCAGTGCTGACTGCGAAGACATGAAGTATCACTCTCTTGCAGGTGAGCGGGGCTATTACAGCCTGCGGCCCTGTTGGACTATTCCCACCCGTCCTCCTTGTGATGTGCCTCCCAGCCTGGGCTGCGCTGGTCGGGTGAAGGTAGGCAGCACCATGCGTGCTTAACGGAGCCATGCTCCACAGCAGTCCCCCACCATAGGGTAGGCGGTTTAGGCTGATGGTGAGCCTCATAGTGGATGTCCCTCCCGCATTATTGCCCCATGCCCCGTATAGAGGTGGACCCTGTTTAAAGGGTCGCCATCCTCCCTCGCTTTCCCCCGTATTCGGGGGAAAAGGGGGGGTGTCTGTGGCGGTCTCAGTGTACACTATTGTCACGATTATGGGCGTACTTTTGCCCCTGATCGGTATCTAGGTGTCAGAGCCTCGTTGCTTGCTCCTTCTATTCTGGCCGCCGCCGTCTGTTTTTTTGACTTTTCAATCTACTATGCAATCGTACACAGCACGTGCTGCTTTATCATCCTGCAACTTGGGCAGGAAGCTAATTTTTGTACAACGCCTACGGGCGGCGGAATGGTGGCAGCGTCTTTGGACTTTACGAGTATCCACCAGCAGACGCTCTTACTCATACTATATGATTGACTTGTCAAGCCTTAACGGCTGCTTCAGAGCTTCGCGCTCTTTGGGGGAGGCGGGGATCTGGCATGGCGCGCTCCGTGTCACGCCCAGATCAGACCTGCCCTCTGAGTTTCGGTCGGCGCCATTTTGTGGATCTTTGCGCGCACGCGCGCGTTGTCAGTGGTCCTTCTCCTCCCCTGGTCTGTGAGTGCCCTTGCTGGCGATTTCATCTTTATTAATTCTTCTACTGCGCATGGTCCTGACACCTATTGTTCCCCTTCTGTCTTTCAGATGTTAAAGACTCCGGTGGCTTCTCCCGGCCTAACATAACTCGTATCGGGCTTACAAAACATTCTCCCACATTCCTAGCGGGCCTTTGGGACATCCAGGGTTGCTTATTGCATAAATCCCTATCGGCTTATATTGCATTGATAATCACCATATGGAGGCATCTCGGAATTTTGTACCCGGGGTTCCCCTGGGACCGGCTGTGTATAACGTGTGGTTACCCCCACTTTGGTGCTGAGAGCGCACCAATCTGTGCACTGTGTGCCTAGCGAGTACTGGTCCGGCTGCCAGGCTCGCCAGGGGTTGTTCCTCGCCCCAACACTCCTATTCCCCCAGGCTTAGAATTCCTAGAGCAGGCTCACTTCCATGCTCTCGTACTCGAGGAATGGGAACACCCCGGTAAACTTACAGGGGCCCCAGGGGATTGGGATTGGAAATACTCTTTCCCTCCTGAAATGGTTGATTGTTGGTCATCGCCCCCTGTGGTGGACGTACCGATCATTGGGGTTCCTAACCGCCCCTTTATTGCACTATAGCTCCTGCTTACAGTACCCTTTGGGACGCCAAGAACCGGCGCATGGATAAGCTGGCTTCTCACGCTTTTTCCTGTGCAGGAACGGTGCTGTGCCCGGTCTGTGCCGCGGCCATCCCTGCAGTGGCCGCCAAAACCCTCATCGGACAGATGCTGGAGCATCACGTTAATGATCTCTCCTGGGAGGTGTTTAATGCGCTCTCCAGTTGTGATGTGTTTGTAAGCTTTATCCTTTTAGCTATGGATGACACCATTAGAATGTGTGCGAGAACTTCCACCCTTGTGGTCGCCTGGTCTGGCTGCGAGAGTGGGGCGCTGACTATGCTGCTAAAAAGACTCTTACCAGGTTCCCCTTTAAAGGGCATCGCCTGTTTGGGGCCAGTCTGGACCTGTTTGAAAAGAAGGGCAAGTCACCCCGGCGCAGGCGCCCGTCTCCGCACCCACGGGACAGGGACACTACTCCCCCTCCATACCATAGCGTTAAACAAGAACCAGAGGTGTCATCGCGGAGTCTTAGTTCAGATCCCTGCCCCACGAGCAACAGAAAACGCTCTGGGCCCTCCGGCGGGGTTAAACCTAAATCTTCCACCAAATCCCCTCAAGCTTGATGGGGCGCCCTCGCCCGCCTGGGCGAGGGGATGACTGCAGCACCTTGCTCCTATCAGGAGGCATTTTGCCTCTTTCTGGCGGATACAGGAGGTAGTTTCCTCCGGATACAGGATAAAGTTTGCTGCGAGGCCTCCCCCATGATTGTCAGGGTACTCCTGGTCCCTGCCTCCGTTTGGGTGCTGGTGCAGGCCATACACGGCCTGCGGGGTTGGAGGTCACTTGCAGTTTGCCCTTATCAGGTAGAGGCAGGTGCCGCTACACCAACCCCTTCATATTCTCCCTAAAGGATGAGTCTGTCTGCCCTTCTGATTTCACAGATTGTTGGCAATTCTACTGTTCAGGCAGTTTTCTGTATGAAAAACCTGGGATGGGCCACTAGCGCCTTGTGCCTCGTGGGTCCTTGCCTTCTGGGGAGATCAAGGATGCTTATGCTCACTTCCCCGTGTCTTCTAGACACCTAGGCTCTTCTGGTTGTGTTGGATGTCCAACACTGCTAACCAGTGGCCTTGTTATCTGGCCTCTCTTCTGCCACCACAGTGCTCACAAGGGTAATAATGGGAGCTATGTCTCTGACGAAACCAAGGGGAGTCTGCGTGAGGCCTGCCTTGTGGTCCCTCTCGCTTCCCAATCTCTATGTCAGGTCGAGTTAGCTACTCGGCTGGTGGCGTCCCTTGGGAGTCATTTGGATGGGTGTTTCCCCACCTCAAGTCCTCCTTGTCCTCTTGATTGGTATCTCCATTCCTAGGGATGAATCTAGTCTCGGTTCAAGTGAGAATCTTCCTCCCTCTTCAATAAGGTGGACAATCTGGTTGCATTGGTTTAGTCCCTATTTGCTGTTCCAGTCCCTTCACCTGGCAGGAATGCAGCTGGTGGGCCCTTTTGGTGACTTGCTTAGTTGAAGTTCCTTATATTCCTCTACCGGGGTTTTTTTCCTGCAACTTCTATTCTTAATACTGGACTGGGACCCAGCTCCCCTGGAGCGGGTTCATGTGTGCCCTTCCCCTTGGTTAGGAGTCCCTCTTTGAGTGGATTTACTCGAGCCTGTCTGTGGACTGTTCTTTTCTTGGCCCTTCCACAGACGATCACCGTGGATGACAACCTACCAGATGATGGGGAGGTTCTTTCTTCTGTACCCCATGCGGGTGTGGGGAAGGTGGGGCCTGTTAGGAGGTCCTTATATCTCTAGTATTGAAACAGTGAGTTTTCAGGCTGACGCTATCTCGCCTGTCTTCTCCTCTTCCAGGCCTGCCTGTTGGGTGGTGCTCGGTCTGTCTGACGACTGTGGCCTACCTTAATCATCTGTGTGGAACCTAGTGCAGGAGAATTCCCCAGGAAGGTATATGTTCCTGTTCTGGGTGGAGGATAATGTTGCCTGCTTATCATTGGTATTCGCTCCTGTGGAGGTTCCTCTGTGACAGGATGTGCTAATTCTTGGATCAAAATACTTCCTTAGGGAGACGGGATTCTCTCCTCTGTGTTCGTGGCTAATGGAAGTCTGAGAGCGGCGCTCTTTTTCTTCTTCTTCTTCCATTCTTATGAGGTATGCCTTACACATATGGATTGGTGTTAGCCTAGGTCTCTTCCCTGTTGGGCATTCTCTGTCCCCAGGGCTCTAGAGTTATTACAGCATGGCTTGGAGTTGGCTCCCCAACTCGGTACTCTGAAGGGTCAGGTTCTACCATGTCCGCCTTCCGGCGGAAGTCTTTGGCTTATTTCCCTCGGCTAAGCTTTCTTTCGGGGGTTGCCCGCTGCGTGCCCCACTTTATTCAACAGCCCCTGTTGGGATTTAAAATTTTTACTCCATTGGCCTTGTGGGACGTTCCTTTTGGACCGATACAGGAGGCTGTCTGGCAGTATGCCTTTGGAGTTCAGCTGGGGCAATCAGCCCAGAGCTCTCTAAGTGCACCAATCAAACCACATATCCGAAGTGCACCAATCAGCACACAAATCCAAAGTGCACCAATCACAGTCACTGCCTCCCTGTCCAATCCAGCCGGGTTCAGTCCTATAAAGGGATTACCTCTTCAGTGTGTCAGTGCCTGTGATAGCGTTTAGCCGGCTTTGTTATTGTTCCTGTGATTGCCTGTTTATATCGTTATTGACCATCTGCTTGAATCTCAACCACGTCTTCGTCTCATCCCTTGTACTGCGCAGCTCTCTGACCTCCCGTTGTGACCCCTGGCTTGACGTCTGACTTCGCTTGAATTCTCCTGAGCACCCGAATTGCTTCCAGTATTACCTGTTCCCGAAGTACCCGAACTGTTACCAGTACTTACCCGACATTGCCCAGTCTGGCCTCTGGTTCATCTGCCTTCAACCCCTGTAAGCTCACATCCTTTGTGCTATTAAGTCCTGGGGGCAACCGTGTCCGGTGAGGCGTATAAAGCGTCCCGGCAAACGGGGGCTTGTCTAAAGGTGAAGCTAGCAGTGGAGATTGGGGGTTGTGGGCTTACTCTGAAGGCGGGTGTCCCTCGGCCTGACAATTGGCTTCTTCCTGGAACAATTGTTAGCGTTTGATCTTGTCAGGCGGTTACCCGGGCCTATTCCTTGAGGTGCTGAGTTTCTCTCGCCTTCTTCTGATTCTACTGGTGAGTAGGTATCCTTTGGGCTTTCGCCTCCAGGGTTTGTTGTACAAGTTTGCTAAACAGCTATCTTGGTTTTTGGTTCATACCCCTTTAAGGGTTTTTATGATTGACGCTGGAGTCTTTGCTCCTGTCGCTTTCGGTGGCAAGGTTGCAGGTGACAGTGTCTCTACTGCCTGCTGTGCCTTTTGTTGGGGATCCCACCCTACTGTTATGGACACTGCTATTGGATGTCCCAAGTGTAAGTATTATATCTGGAGCAGGACGTACTTTATACTTAGAATAATACAATTCTGTGAAATACTCACCTGTAGAATTGGTATTATACGTATACAGTACGTCCTGCTCCACCCCACCCTGTTTTTTTTAAATTATTCTGGATCCCCTGTATGGTGATTGTTGTTATTATTATCATTACCAGTTGTTTTGGTGTTTGGTTTCTCCCGGCTTCTGGTTCACTGTTTTTGCAAGTCTGCAGTGCACAGCGCCCTCTGGCAGAGGATAACCCAAGTGTAAGTAATATATCTGGAGCAGGACGTACTGTATACGTATAATACCAATTCTACAGGTGAGTATTTCACAGAATTGTATTTTTATGGTTGTTTGATTTCACAGACTCTTTATTCTTAGTACGTCCTGCTCCAGATAAGATTCTTTATGTCTGGGTATTACTCCGCCAGATGGCGCTGGACTGCAGAGACCGCGAAATTGGCTCCTCCCGGCCCCTCAAATACCCGGGACCTCCCACAAATTCCCAGATTTTCTCTGCAGTCTGGACTGGGAAGGACAAGAAGATGGCTCTCTCTTCTCGCAGGTGAGCGGGGCTATTAGCCTGCGGCCCTGAAGGACTATTTCCACCTGTTCCATTGTTAATCTGCCTCCCAGCCTTGGCTACACTGGTTCGGGTGATGGTAGGCAGGTGCTTAAGAGCGCTGCTCCACCGCAATCCCCCACCAAAGGGTAGGCGGTATAGGCATATGGTGAGCCTTTATGGGATGCCCCACCTGCACTATTGCCCCTTGCCCCTGCCTATCGGTGGGCCCTATGTTAGGTGGCCGCTGCCCTCCCTCGCTCTCCCTTGTAGTTCTCCGGGGGGTGGGGGGGGGGGGTGAGTGTGTGTCTTTGTACATTTACTTTTTTGTATGGTGTGCTTGGTTTGCTTTCTCCTGTCACCGCACAGCTTTGGTTGCACTGGTTGCGTTTTAATTATGCCGCCGCGCGCGCTTGTGCGGCGTTCCGCGGTAGGCGGCGACATTACCTGCTGCGCCATCATTGGTTGATTATGTCATGTGTGCGGCTTCGTGCTTTTCGGGGGGGTGGGCCCTGTGGATGGCGTGTTCCACATCACATTCTCCGCGGCCCGCCCCTCGAGGTATCTGCGGGCGCCATTTTGTTTCCTCGTGCTGCGTGGCTGGCGCCTACCTACCGCGGGCTGTTTGTTCATATTTTTAATGTTATGTATGCATGTTGCTTACGGGGTCTTTACTTTATGTCTTACGGGCGGGTCAAACTCAATTGGTTTCTCCCGGCCCTACCCCCTCTATTAGTTTATTAAACTTATTGAGGACTAGTGTGCTAATTCCTCCCACTTCCCTAGCGGGCTATTGGGGCATCCCGGGTTGCTTTTACAGTGTGAATCCCTATCGGCTGATTGTGCCACTATAATCACCATATGGAGGCGACTCAGAATAATGTGCTCGGGCGTGTGTGGGGTGTCCCCTACAAGTGATGACAATGTGCGGGTTTGTGTACCTTGTGCCCAGCGGGTGCTTGCACTGCAGCCTGGTTTACCAGTAGCTGATCTGCGCCACGTATGGCTTCTCCTACTCCCCCACGCTTACATCTGACTCCCAGTGAGCTGCATACTAGTGGGGAGTCTCAGCCTGATGTGTCTACTAGACTGGCTAGTGTTGAAAAGTTGCTTGCTAATACTATGGCGCGTAAGGCCTCTGCTAAGAGGCGGCATTTGGCGCCTGATGTCACTCTTTTCCCTATGGAGGCTGAAGAGTTCTTTTATCTGTCTGGTTATACTCCCCTGGAAGAGGGGGAATTGTTCTCTGACTCAGAATCATCTGATGAATGGCCCAAGGGTTATGCTGATTCTGGCTCTGACCCCTGGGCCTTAGATGATACTAATAGGCTTTTGGCTCAGATCTTTGAAGTGCTTTCTATCACTCCCCCAGCCGCGGCTCCTAAGCAGCAGGGGGAATTGTTTCATACTGCTAAGCCACGTTTAGAGTTCCCTGAACAATCTCATTTTAATAATCTCGTGCTCAAAGAATGGGAGCGTCCTAGTAGGCTCCCCGGAGTCCCTAAGAGTTATCCCTTTCCTGTTGATATGGTTAAACGTTGGTCATCCCCTCCCGAAGTGGATGCCCCAATTCTGGGTTTGTCTAACACCTCTGTCATGCATTCCCCTGACTCTACTACCCTGAAGGATAGTGAGGACTGGCATATTGATCAGCTGGCTTCCCATGCCTTTGCCTGTGTGGGGACGGCACTGCGCCCGGTTTGTGCTTCTGCCATTACAGCTGTGGCTATTAGGACTCTGCTTAAAAGTGTCCTAGATGGTGCTCCTGATGATGTTTCTAGTGAAGAGTATAATGCACTCTCGCGTTGTGAGGTATTTGTTGCTTATGTCCTCTCTGCCTTGGATGATACCATTAGGATGTGTGGCAGAGCCTCTGCCTTGGTGGTGGCTATACGCTGCTCGGTTTGGCTGCGCCAGTGGGCAGCTGACAATGCTGCCAAGAAAGCTCTCACTGGTTTTCCTTTCAAAGGACTACGCCTGTTTGGGGATCGCCTGGACCTGTTTGCTAAGGGAGGCAGGCTACCCCAGCGCAGAAGACAGTCTCGGCCCTTTCGGGGCTCGGGCTCATTTCCTTCCCCCTACCATGGATCCAGAACAGGGAGAGGGGTCTCGTTTACAGGGGCCCGAGGGGATTTCTGGGGTGGGGCAGAGGACGTGGACGCTCTGGCCCATCCTGGGGCTCCAAACCTAAGCCTTCCCCAAGCCCCTTCAGGCATGAAGGGGCGCCCTCACCCATCTGGGTGCTCACGTGCTCTTTGCTCACGTCTGGAGGCATCATGTCTCAGACCAGTGGATTCAGGAGGTAGTGTCCTCCTGTTACAAGATAGAGTTTGCTGCCTGGCCGCCCCCAAGATTCATCAGATCCCGGATGTCTCAGAACCCCATGTCAGCTCAGGCTCTGATTCTGGCGGTACAAAGCCTTCTGGAGCTGGGGGTCATCTGTCAGGTCCCCTTACGGGAAAGAGGCAAGGGTTTTTATTCCAACCTTTTCACCGTGCCCAAAAGAGATGGGTCAGATCCATCCTGGACTTGGAGATTCTCAGCAAATTTGTTAGATGCAGGTGCTTTCGCATGGAAACTCTGCGCTCTGCCATCAGTTCACTGCGTCCAGGGGACTTCATGACCTCTGTGGACATCAAGGATGCTTACCTTCATATTCCCATCTTTCCAGGTCATGAAAGATTCCTCACTTTCGCTCTGGAGGATCAGCACGACCAATTTGTGGCATTGCCCTTCGTAGGGATGAGCGAATCGATCCGGACGAACCTGAATTCGGTCCGAATTTCAGGAAAAATTCGATTCTGAACGAATCCGAATTTCCCCGCGATTCGATCGATCAAAGTTTTCCTTTAAACTCCATTTATTTCAATTACAGCCATTGTAAAATGGCTGGACATGTCCCCTGGGGCAAGTTATCATGGGAAGGTCACATGCAGCCTATCAGCAGCCAGGAAGCCCGGTGACGTCACAGTGCTATATAAACGGCGGCCATCTTGCTTGTGCGCATTTCAGCCTTGCATTGCAGACAGAACGGAGGTTGCTGCAGACAGGGAGAGACTAACAGACAGGCAGGGAGAGTCAGGGAGATCCACAGATACCCACACAGTGCCAGGGAGAACCAGGGAAAGAAAGGGAAAAATCGGGAACGATCCAGGCAGGGACAGCAGAGAAAGTGACAGGGAAACTTTTTTTTTATTTTTACTTCACTTCATTTGCCAGATCAGTTTTAAATTGCTTTTTTTTGTGCTGTAAATATTCCTGGCCACTGTGCATCCCATCTTGGCAGTGGCATATTTAACCCTATCTGTTACACACAAGCATTTCTTATAACTCGATAAGTTTTAATTTTTTTTGTATACTGTAAAAACCCCAGCCCACATGGGCATACTATTTCAGCACATTTCACCCTATCTGTTATACTAAATCAGCTTCTAAAGGCTCTGTTTTATTAATATATTGCATTTTGAATTGGTTTTGTGCATCCTGTAAAAACACCCCAAACCAGCACATTTCACCCTATCTGTTATACTAAATCAGCTTCTAAAGGCTCTGTTTTATTAATATATTGCATTTTGAATTGGTTTTGTGCGTCCTGTAAAAACACCAGGCCGCATGGGCATCCCGAACCAGCACATTTCACCCTATATGTTATACTAAAGCAGCTTCTACAGGCTCTGTTTTATTAATATATTGCATTTGAAATTGGTTTTGTGCATCCTGTAAAAACACCAGGCCGCATGGGCATCCCAAACTAGCACATTTCACCCTATCTGTTATCCTAAATCAGCTTCTAAAGGCTCTGTTTTATTAATATATTGCATTTTGAATTGGTTTTGTGCGTCCTGTAAAAACACCAGGTCGCAGGGTATCTCAAACCGGCACATTTCACCCTATCTGTTATACTAAAGTAGCTTCTACAGGCTCTGTTTTATTAATATATTGCATTTTGAATTGGTTTTGTGCGTCCTGTAAAAACACCAGGCCGCAGGGTATCCCAAACCGGCACATTTCACCCTATCTGTTATACTAAAGCAGCTTCTACAGGCTCTGTTTTATTAATATATTGCATTTTGAATAGTTTTTTTGCGTCCTGTAAAAACACCAGGCCGCATGGGCATCCCAAACCAGCACATTTCACCCTATCTGTTATACTAAATCAGCTTCTAAAGGCTCTGTTTTATTAATATATTGCATTTTGAATTGGTTTTGTGCGTCCTGTAAAAACACCAGGCCGCATGAGCATCCCAAACTGGCACATTTCACCCTATCTGTTATACTAAAGCAGCTTCTACAGGCTCTGTTTTATTAATATATTGCATTTTGAATTGGTTTTGTGCGTCCTGTAAAAACACCAGGCCGCATGGGCATCCCAAACCAGCACATTTCACCCTATCTGTTATCCTAAATCAGCTTCTAAAGGCTCTGTTTTATTAATATATTGCATTTTGAATTGGTTTTGTGCGTCCTGTAAAAACACCAGGCCGCAGGGTATCCCAAACTGGCACATTTCACCCTATCTGTTATACTAAAGCAGCTTCTACAGGCTCTGTTTTATTAATATATTGCATTTTGAATTGGTTTTGTGCGTCCTGTAAAAACACCAGGCCGCAGGGTATCCCAAACCGGCACATTTCACCCTATCTGTTATACTAAAGCAGCTTCTACAGGCTCTGTTTTATTAATATATTGCATTTTGAATAGTTTTTTTGCGTCCTGTAAAAACACCAGGCCGCATGGGCATCCCAAACCAGCACTTTTCACCCTATCTGTTATACTAAATCAGCTTCTAAAGGCTCTGTTTTATTAATATATTGCATTTTGAATTGTTTTTTTGCGTCCTGTAAAAACACCAGGCCGCATGGGCATCCCAAACCAGCACATTTCACCCTATCTGTTTAACTAAATCAGCTTCTACAGGCTCTGTTTTATTAATATATTGCATTTTGAATTGGTTTTGTGCGTCCTGTAAAAACACCAGGCCGCAGGGTATCCCAAACCGGCACATTTCACCCTATCTGTTATACTAAAGCAGCTTCTACAGGCTCTGTTTTATTAATATATTGCATTTTGAATAGTTTTTTTGCGTCCTGTAAAAACACCAGGCCGCATGGGCATCCCAAACCAGCACTTTTCACCCTATCTGTTATACTAAATCAGCTTCTAAAGGCTCTGTTTTATTAATATATTGCATTTTGAATTGTTTTTTTGCGTCCTGTAAAAACACCAGGCCGCATGGGCATCCCAAACCAGCACATTTCACCCTATCTGTTTAACTAAATCAGCTTCTACAGGCTCTGTTTTATTAATATATTGCATTTTGAATTGGTTTTGTGCATCCTGTAAAAACACCAGGCCGCATGGGCATGCCGAACCAGCACATTTAACCCTATCTGTTATACTAAATCAGCTTCTAAAGGCTCTGTTTTATTAATATATTGCATTTTGAATTGGTTTTTTGCGTCCTTTAATAACACCAGGCTGCAGGGTATCCCAAACCAGCACATTTCACCCTATCTGTTATACTAAATCAGCTTCTACAGGCTCTGTTTTATTATTATATTGCATTTTGAATTGTTTTTTTGCGTCTTGTAAAAACACCAGCCTGCAGGGTATCCCATATTGCCAATTTTCATAGTATCTGGTGCAGAGAAGCAGTATCTCACTTTATTTAGCTTCTGCTTTTTAAAGTAAACACATTTTTTTAAGTGCCTATTGCGCATTTCAAATACATAAAAATGTCAGGCAGACAAGTGCCATGTTGATGTTCAAAGAGGAGTGGCAGAGGCCAAGATTTTGCAGGCAGAGGTCGCAGCAGACTAGGGGTGAGTCGCAGCAGGAGTCGCGGTGAGAGACCTGATCTACCAGTATCTGCTAGCGGTCGTGTCTCCACCAGTAACGCATCTGCCGTGGTAGATTGGTTAACGCGGTCATCCACATCATCACAAGTTACATCTGACACCCCCAGTCTAGGGTCGGTAGGTTCCTCTGCCGGGGCAGTGTGGCTCCCACATGTATCTGCAGATATGTGCAACCAAATCTCTCTTTCCACATAGCTAGACATGTTTGCCGCTTAATACTTGGATGATGAGAGGGTTAAACTGGGCGGTAAATTGGTTCCCAGGCCCTGAATAATAATGATGATTTTGTATAAATAATAGTGATGGAGCTACTCCCACCCCCTTTGCTCCTCTGACACAACCCTGAGTTGGCATGACCCGAGAGCAGTCCCTGTCCTCCCATTGCCTCTGTCCTACGCCGTTCCCTCCCCCAGCGACGTATCCTATGCTTTGGGTTCAGCTCCACTCTTTAGTGAGGAGGACGATCAGATAGAGGACAGTCAGCAGCTACTGCCCAGCCAAGAAATGGAGGTGGCTTCCTTCGCTAGGCAGACAAATAGTGATGTGGAGAGTGGCGTGGGTGTTGTTGCGAGCGTTCCAGCTCCTGCGCCAGACACTATTGAGGAAACCAAGAACATCAGTGACATGCAGCCACAACTCGGTGATGATGATGATGAAGGCGATCGCACTTGGGAGCCGGGTGCAGAAGGGGCTTCATCCTCATCATCAGGAGAAGAGGGGCGTAGGTTGCCCCGGAGTCAGCAGCTGAGGCAGCAAGGTGTTAGCAGCATGGTTGGCAGTCAGCATGGGGGCAGAATTGTAAAGCCTGGAGCCAAATGGGGCCGGGGTAGAGCACCTGCTGCGCGGCAGGCTACCTTATCGGGAGGTAGTGGAGCAGAGGTTCCTGGAGTTGGCGACAGTAGCAGTGAATCAGTGCGGGGGCTGTTGGTGGGAAAAGTAGCTACTCGGCAGTGTGGCAGTTTTTCCTCAAGCATCCGCAGGAGGGTAACATGGCCACATGCAAGATATGTAGGCAGAAGGTGAAGCATGGCCAGGGCCCAAATGTTGGCACCACGGCCCTGCGCCAACATATGATGCGTCACCATAAAGCGGCCTGGGAGAACCGAGGCTCCGAAGAGGTGGTCCAGGCTGGTTCCTCACCAAGTGGCACGCCGCTCCCAATTTCTGCCAGCCAAGGCTCCAGCACCTCAGCCGAAGGCAGCTGTGCATCATACCCATCCTCTCTCGCTCCAGATGCTCCTGCTCCTCCTCCTCCTCCAAGTCATGCATCCCGCCAGCAATCCATCAGCGAAGCCATGTCCAAGAGACAGCAGTATGCTCATCCTCCGGCGCAGAAGCTGAATGTGCTCCTGTCCAAGTTGCTGGTGCTGCAGTCGCTCCCTTTTCAGGTGGTGAACTCTGCACTTTTCAGAGAACTGATGGCTTGTGCCGAGCCGAGGTGGAGAGTCCCAAGCTTTCATTTCTTTGCCAAGAAGGCAGTACCAGCACTGCACACTTTTGTTGAACAGAAGGTGGGCCAGTCCTTGAGCCTGTCGGTGTGTAGCAAAGTGCATGGCAGCGCTGACGTCTGGAGCTGTAACTACGGTCAGGGACAGCACATGTCATTTACGGCCCACTGGGTGAATGTGGTCCCTTTGCAGCAGCAGCAACTTGGACAGGTCATGCCGCTTCAGCCTCCGTGCTCCCTGGCCGTTGTGCCTGTGACACCGTGCGACTAGGCCTCCTCATCCTCCGCCATCTCCTCACCCTCCACTGTAGGCTCAAGTCTCAGTGCCCCTCCAGCCTACTATGTGTGCAGGGCACGGAAGTGTCACGCTGTGCTTCACATGGTTTGTCTTGGCGAATGGAGTCACACAGGGGAGGAACTGCTTAAATGTATTCATCAAGAATTTCAAACATGGCTTACTCCAAGAAAACTGAAAATGGGAACCATGGTTACCGACAATGGGAAGAACATTTTGTCTGCGCTGCGACAAGGAAGGCTGACCCATGTGCCCTGTATGGCTCACGTCTTCAATTTGGTTGCGAAGCGGTTTCTGAAGTCTTCCCCCGATCTGCAAGACATCCTAACAACTTCAAGGAAACTTTGAATGCACTTCAGCCACTCATACACCACCAAGCACACCCTTCTTGAGCTACAGCGTCAGAACGGTAGCCCCCAACATAGTCTGATTTGCGATGTTTCCACCCGTTGGAATTCCACCCTGCATATGTTGGACAGACTATACGAACAGAGAAAAGCCATCACGGATTTCTTGATGATCCAAGCGGATAGGGGGATTCCCCTGTGTAACTTCAATGTCAACCAGTGGCAGCTCATACGTGACCCCTGCCGTTTGCTCAGGCCCTTTGAGGAAGCCACTTTATTTGTGAGTCGCCAGGATTACGGGATGAACGACGTGATTCCACTGCTTCATGTACTACAGCACATGTTGGAAACCATGGCTGGTCAGGGCACTGGAGACATGGCGTCTACATCTTACGGCCACATGAGCTGAACTGGAGGAGGAGGAGGAAGAGGAGGAGGAGTGGCACAGTGCACAGTTTAGGCTTGGCGAAATGGCTGGTTTATCTAGTCAGCGGACAGGAGAGAAGGAGCAGGAGCAGCCAGAGGAGCTAGAGGGTTGTGAGGAAGGCGAGACAGAGGACCCAGACACACCGTGGCAGTATGCAGTGGAGATGGAGACAGGTAGTCCCTCCGAGTCACTTGCGCAAATGGCAGGAAGCATGCTCACGTGCTTGCGTAGTGACCCCAGAATTGTTTCCATTTGTCAGCGGGATGACTTCTGGCTCTCCACCTTATTGGACCCTCGCTTCCAGCACAAAATGGGGGCATTTTTTAAACCCGCCAAGAGGGAGGACAAACTGACCTACTACAAAGACATTCTACGTAGTCAGTTGGCCGATGCCTATCTGCGCCATGGTCCATACTCTTGCAGGTCTGACTCGGGGGGACCTCTGCACTCACCTTCCACTGCCATGGCTGCTGGGGGGGTTGGCAGGAGCAGCAGCTCCATCAGCAGCAGCTTCAGTCGCTAATGAGTAGCTTTCTACACCCGCATAGTGAGACTACTCATGAGCAGCAGGAAGATCTGGAGCAGGACCTGAACCAGCAGGTCATGTCATACCTTGACATGACCATGCCAACACACCTTGAGGATCAGCTGGACTTCTGGGCAGCCAAACTTGACTTGTGGCCGCAGCTAGCTGAGTTTGCCCTGGAAAAGCTGTCCTGTCCGGCAAGTAGCGTGCCATCTGAGCGGGTGTTTAGTGTGGCGGGGGCCATAGTTACGGCGAGGAGAACTCGTCTGTCAACTAAAAATGTGGAGAGACTCACCTTTGTGAAAATGAATCAGGGATGGATCAGCCAGGATTTCCACCCACCAATGGCTGATGCATGCGACTAGATTCAACATGGTGCCACGTTTTACACTTTCCAAATGGTGCAAAACATATTTATGTCTTTAGGCCAATTTTTGGGCTCCTGCTGATGCCAACTTCAGGGTGTGCCTTTCAGCCAAATTTTGGCCTCCTGCTGCTGCCAACTGCAGTGTGTCTTTAGGCCAATTTTTTGGTTCCTGCTGCCAACTCCAGTGTCTCTTTCAAGCTATGTTTGGGCTCCTGCTGCTGCTTGCAACTCCAGGGTGTCATTCAGCCAATTTTTGGGCTCCTGCTGCCAACTCCAGTGTGTCTTTCAAGCTATGTTTGGGCTGCTGCTTGCAACTCCAGGGTGTCATTCAGCCAATTTTGGGGCTCCTGCTGCCAACTCCAGTGTCTCTTTCAAGCTATGTTTGGGCTCCTGCCGCTGCTGCTTGCAACTTCAGGGTGTCATTCAGCCAATTTTTGGGCTCCTGCTGCCAACTCCAGTGTCTCTTTCAAGCTATGTTTGGGCTCCTGCTGCTGCTGCTTGCAACTCCAGGGTGTCATTCAGCCAATTTTTGGGCTCCTGCTGCCAACTCCAGTGTCTCTTTCAAGCTATGTTTGGTCTCCTGCTGCTGCTTGCAACTTCAGGGTGTCATTCAGCCATTTTTTGGGCTCCTGCTGCCAACTCCAGTGTCTCTTTCAAGCTATGTTTGGGCTCCTGCTGCTGCTGCTTGAAACTCCAGGGTGTCATTCAGCCAATTTTTGGGCTCCTGCTGCTCCTGCTGCCAACTCCAGGATGTCTTTCAGCCAATATTTGGGCTCCTGCTGCTGCCAGCTCCAGGGTGTGTTTTTCAGGCAATATAGGGGCCCCTCATAGTGATGCCACCTCAACTCTCTGCAATTATGCCGCTCTGCGATTCTAATAGCGATGCCTCTGATCTGCATGTCATAATTATTTACAGTATTATTTCACTAACCCAGCACGCATCCTATGCGTGTTACAGCAAGGCAGAATGGTTTACAACCCTATTGAGGCTCTAGGAAGCTCACAAATAGCCGTTTTTAATAGCGATTCATCGCGAATAAATGCGGACCGAAACTAATTTTGACGGAAAATTCGGCGAATCAGCCGAATCGAATTTTTCAAAAGTTCGCTCATCCCTAGCCCTTTGGTCTCACTTCAGCTCCCAGAGTGTTCACCAAGGTTCTGGCAGGAGTGATGGCTCTGCTCAGGTCTCAGGGCATTCGCATTCTGCCCTATTTGGACAACATTCTCATCACTTCTCAGTCTTTTCAACAGGCAGAGCTGGATACTCAGCGAGTAGTGTCCACACTGGAGTCATTCGGCTGGGTGATCAACCATCCCAAATCTTCCCTGTCTCCCTCCTTGGTGACGCCATTTCTGGGAATGAATCTGGATACAGTTCAGGCAAGGATCTTTCTTCCTCAGCAGAAGGTGGACAGTCTGCTAGCGCTGGTTCAGTTCCTTCTATCTTGCCCTCATCCCTCCATCAGGCAGGGAATGCAGCTGGTGGGCCTGATGATGTTGTGCTTCGAGGCGGTTCCTTATGTCCAGTTTCACATGAGGCCTCTGCAACTCCACCTCTTGTCAGTATGGGACAAGGATCCTGCGTCCCTGGACCAGGTTCTTGTTCTGTCCCCCCTAGCCAGGCAGTCCCTCTCATGGTGGCTGGACTCCAGGAACCTGTTGGCGGGCAGATCCTTTCTGGCCCCCTGCTGGGAGACGGTCACCACGGATGCCAGTCTGACAGGTTGGGGGAGCTTCTGGAAGTCCCTACAATTCCAAGGGCGGTGGGGCCCTCAGGAGGCCCACACCCCTATCAACATTCTGGAACTGAGGGCGATCAGGTTGGTTCTGGCTCACTTGACACAACACCTTCGGGGCCGGCCTGTTCAGGTACGCTCGGACAACCAGAGGTGGTTGCCTACATCAATCATCAGGGAGGGACTCGGAGCAAGGGGGCCCTCAAGGAAGTGTCTCTGATCCTGTCCTGGGTGGAGGACAATGTTCCCTGCATCTCTGCTGTGTACATTCCGGGGGTGGAGAATCTGCAGGTGGACTCTCTGAGCAGGGGGACCTCTCGCCAGGGAGAATGGTCCCTCAGCGACAGGGTGTTTCACTCTCTGTGTAACCGTTGGGGTCAGCCAGATGTGGATCTGTTTGCGTCCCGTCACAATCACAAGCTCCCAGCCTTTGTCTCCCTGTCCCAGGATCCTCTGGCCTTGGCCACAGATGCTCTAGCATCATGTCATGGCAGGACTTCTGCTTCTGTATGTCTTTCCCCCGACACTTACGCCATTCCAATATTGCAAACGCTGGCTTTGATGGCCTGGCTGCTGAAACCTCCACCTTCATGGAAAAGGGGCTGCCTGCCTCTGTTGTTAGCACCATGATTAGGGCTAGGAAGAAGTCTTCTTCTTCCATTTACTATAGGGTTTGGTGTGCCTACATTGACTGGTGTGAATCTAGTTCTCTTCCCTGTCCTGTGTTCTCTATCCCCAGGATTCTGGATTTTCTTCAACATGGTTTGGATATGGGGCTTCAACTCAGTACTCTGAAGGGTCATGTTTCTGCCCTGGCTGTTTTCTTCCAAAGATCTTTTGCTCAGCATTCTCTGGTAAAGACCTTTTTTCCAAGGGGTTACTCATGTGCGTCCCCCACGTAAGCCCATGTTACCTGTCTGGGACTTGGTCCTTTCTGCCTTGCAGGGTGCTCCCTTTGAGCCTGTGCAGGAGGCTGCCTTGGCCATTCTTACTCTCAAGGTTGTCTTTTTGGTGGCTATCACTTCTGTTAGGCGTGTTTCTGAGTTGGCGGCGCTTTCCATCCAGCCCCCCTACACCAGGACAAGGTGGTGTTTTGCTTCAAGCCAGATTTTCTGCCTAAGGTTGTGTCTGCTTTTCATCTTAATCAGGACATTGTTCTACCTTCCTTGTGCCCTAATCCTAGTAACACTAAGGAGAGGGTTTTGCATTCCTTGGATGTGGTCAGTAATCTGAAGTTCTATCTGGTGGCTACTGCACCTTTCAGGAAAACTGATGCTCTTTTTGTGGTCCTTCTGGTCCTAGGAAGGGTCTGGCTCCTGCTAAATCTACTATCAGCAAGTGGATCCGTCAGGCTGTAACTCAGGCCTACACTGCTAAGGGGAAGAATCCTCCCTTCCGCCTTACTGCTCATTCCACTCGTGCTATTGGTGCCTCTTGGGCTTTTCAGCACCAAGCTTCTGTTGAACAAGTTTGCAAGGCCGCTACTTGGTCTTCTGTTCATACCTTTTCCAAGTTTTACCAGGTTGATGTTCGGCCCTCAGCTGATGCTGTTTTTGGCCGCAAGGTTCTGCAGGCGGCAGTGGTCTAAACTGCCCATTGTTGCCTTTTTGGGGATCCCACCCTACTTTACGGACACTGCTATTGGATGTCCCAGACGTAAAGAATCTTATCTGGAGCAGGACGTACTATGTACTAAGAATAATACAATTCTGTTATTACTCACCTGTAGAATTGATATTATGAGTATACAGTACGTCCTGCTCCACCCCAGCCTTGGTTTTCATTATTCTTGGATCCCCTGTATGGTGATTGTTATCTTTGTTGGTTTAGTTAGTGGTTGGTTATGTTATCATTCTCCCGGCTTCCTGTTAACTGCTTTTCCATACTGGGAATTTGTGGGAGGTCCCGGGTATTTGAGGGGCCGGGAGGAGCCAATTTCGCTGTCTCTGCAGTCCAGCGCCATCTGGCGGAGTAATACCCCGACGTAAAGAATCTTATCTGGAGCAGGACGTACTGTATACTCATAATATCAATTCTACAGGTGAGTAATCACAGAATTTTATTTTTTTCCTCTCTCCCCATCTATCTAGCTTCACTGTCTGTCTTATCTCTCTCCCTCACTCTATCACTCACATCAATCTATCTATCTATCTCTGCCCATTAATCTATCTATATATCTATCTTTGCCCATTTATCTATATATCTATCTATCTTTGCCCATCTATCTATCTGTCCACTCTATCTATCTATCTATCTATCTATCTATCTATCTATCTATCCTCTATCTATCTATCTATCTATCTATCTCATGTCTATCTATCTATCTATTTCATTATCTATCTATCTATCTATCTCACATCTATCTATGTATCTATCCCATTATCTATCTATCTATCTATCTATCTATCTATCTATCTATCTCATATCTATCTATGTATCTATCCCATTATCTATCTATCTATCTATCTATCTATCTATCTATCTATCTCACATCTATCTATGTATCTATCCCATTATCTATCTATCTATCTATCTCATATCTATCTATGTATCTATCCCATTATCTATCTATCTATCTATCTATCTATCTATCTATCTATCGCTACAGTATCTATCTCTCTGCCTAACTATCTCTCACTCTCTGTGCCCATCCGTCTATCTGTCTATCTATCTCTGCCCATACATCTATCTGTCTATCTATCTCTGCCCATCCATCTCTGTCTATCTCTCTCTGCCCATCCATCTATCTATCTCTGCCCATCCATCTATCTGTCTCTTCCCATCCATCTATCTGTCTATCTGTCTCTGCCCATCCATCTATCTGTCTATCTATCTCTGCCCATCCATCTATCTGTCTCTGCCCATCCATCTATCTGTCTATCTATCTCTGCCCATCCATCTATCTGTCTATCTGTCTCTGCCCATCCATCTATCTGTCTATCTGTCTCTGCCCATCCATCTATCTGTCTATCTGTCTCTGCCCATCCATCTATCTGTCTATCTGTCTCTGCCCATCCATCTATCTGTCTATCTGTCTCTGCCCATCCATCTATCTGTCTATCTGTCTCTGCCCATCCATCTATCTGTCTATCTGTCTCTGCCCATCCATCTATCTGTCTATCTGTCTCTGCCCATCCATCTATCTGTCTATCTGTCTCTGCCCATCCATCTATCTGTCTATCTGTCTCTGCCCATACATCTATCTGTCTATCTGTCTCTGCCCATCCATCTATCTGTCTATCTATCTCTGCCCATCCATCTATCTGTCTCTGCCCATCCATCTATCTGTCTATCTATCTCTGCCCATCCATCTATCTGTCTATCTGTCTCTGCCCATCCATCTATCTGTCTATCTGTCTCTGCCCATCCATCTATCTGTCTATCTGTCTCTGCCCATCCATCTATCTGTCTATCTGTCTCTGCCCATCCATCTATCTGTCTATCTGTCTCTGCCCATCCATCTATCTGTCTATCTGTCTCTGCCCATCCATCTATCTGTCTATCTGTCTCTGCCCATCCATCTATCTGTCTATCTCTGCCCATCCATCTGTCTATCTATCTCTGCCCATCCATCTATCTGTCTATCTGTCTCTGCCCATACATCTATCTGTCTATCTGTCTCTGCCCATCCATCTATCTGTCTATCTATCTCTGCCCATCCATCTATCTGTCTATCTATCTCTGCCCATCCATCTATCTGTCCATTTATCTCTGCCCATCCATCTATCTGTCTATCTATCTCTGCCCATCCATCTATCTGTCTATCTCTGCCCATCCATCTATCTGTCCATTTATCTCTGCCCATCCATCTATCTATCTCTGCCCATCCATCTATCTATCTCTGCCCATCCATCTATCTATCTCTGCCCATCCATCTATCTGTCTATCTATCTCTGCCCATCCATCTATCTGTCTATCTATCTCTGCCCATCCATCTGTCTATCTCTGCCCATCTATCTATCTATCTATCTATCTATCTATCTATCTATCTATCTATCTCATATCTATCTATGTATCTATCCCATTATCTATCTATCTATCTATCTATCTATCTATCTATCTATCTATCGCTACAGTATCTATCTCTCTGCCTAACTATCTCTCACTCTCTGTGCCCATCCGTCTATCTGTCTATCTATCTCTGCCCATCCATCTCTCTGTCTATCTGTCTCTGCCCATCCATCTATCTGTCTATCTATCTCTGCCCATCCATCTATCTGTCTCTGCCCATCCATCTATCTGTCTATCTGTCTCTGCCCATCCATCTATCTGTCTATCTGTCTCTGCCCATCCATCTATCTGTCTATCTATCTCTGCCCATCCATCTATCTGTCTATCTCTGCCCATCCATCTATCTATCTATCTCTGCCCATCCATCTATCTATCTCTGCCCATCCATCTATCTGTCTATCTATCTCTGCCCATCCATCTATCTGTCTATCTCTGCCCATCCATCTATCTGTCCATTTATCTCTGCCCATCCATCTATCTGTCTCTGCCCATCCATCTATCTATCTCTGCCCATCCATCTATCTATCTCTGCCCATCCATCTATCTATCTCTGCCCATCCATCTATCTGTCCATTTATATATCTGTCTCTCTCGCCAGGGCTGTATTTACCATTAGGCAAAAACCTAGGCCTGTGCCTAGGGTGGCCACCTGCAAAGGGCGGGGGGGGCACTGACATTCCTGCCATAATGAAGAACAAAAGCAGGTTACTGCCTCCTTACAAGTCCTTTCTGCTCTTTCCTTCTATTCATTTTGTCCTTTCTTCTGTTTTTTTCTGTCAGTCCTATTCTTTCTCTCCTTCCAGGTCTTTTTTTCTTCCACCCCTTCTCTTTGACATGCTTTTTTCCCCCTCTTTCCCTTTATTCTTTCTGTTTCTGTCATTCATTTTTGTTCTTTGTTTATTTGCGTTTATTTTTTATTTTGTTCCATCTTTTTTTTCTCTCATTCATTCTATTCTTATGTTACTTATCATATTTCTCTTTCTCTCTCTCATTCCTTCTATTTTTATGTTACTTATCATATTTCTCTTTCTCTCTCTCATTCCTTCTATTCTTATGTTACTTATCATATTTTTCTCTGTCATTCCTTCTATTCTTATGTAACTTATTGTATTTCTCATTCTCTCTCTCATTCCTTCTATTCTTATGTTACTAACCGTATTTTTCTTTCTCTCTGTCATTCCTTCTATTCTTATGTTACTTATCGTATTTCTCATTCTCTCTCTCTATTATATTCTTCTCTCTCTCATTATTATTCTCTCTCTCTTTTCTATTCTTATGTTCCTTATTCCTCTTTCTTTTCCTCATTCATTCTATACTTTGTCATTACTTCTATCTTTTTATTCTTTAGCAATATTCACCATACAGGCAAATTTATCACAATGTGTACAGTCATACAACACCGTAAGGGGCCCACTGATACTCTATCGCCCAAGGGCCCGCATAAACCTGGAGCTGGCCCGGCTCAACATTACACAACAAAAGGGGGCGCCAGCTTTTGAAGTGCCTACAGCGGCATGAACACCAAATATGGCCCTGGTTACAACCTGTTTCTTGGTTCCAACTTAAAGGAGCACTATCATGGAAAAAGGCCCAATAATAGAAAATCCATATAAACATGCTGGATGTTGAGTGGAGGGGTCACTTAAACACCCGACATCAGGAAATATCCAGCCAAGTTTTTTTTTTATTTTAATAGCAGAAAGAGGAAATTACAGGTGTCAGGCTCTGTCACCCATTATAGACTAAACCTGCCACCCTTGAATTGTATTCCTACCTAAGAAAAGCTTAAACCAGACCTTCAGCATAATTTAATGAAAAGCCCAAACTCTTTTAAATACTATTCCCCAGCATCTAAAATTAATATATTTTGCGTTTTTAGTTGATTACTTTTTATTATTTCCCTCACTGGCCTGCAACTCTGTTCAGGACTCTAGGATACGGGGCTGCCATCTTGGCTCAGTAGCATCACATACTAAGGAGAGGAGAGGGGTCAAAAGTGCAGGGGAGCAGGGCTATAGCTGTACTTTGCACAGACAGAGCAGAGCTGGGGTCAGGAAAAGATCAGCAATCCCAGAATGCAGAGTGGCACAGTCAGAAGACACTTCCTGTTTGCAGGCTGCCTGCACCTCCATGGGTCGCCATCTTGGATCAGAAAATGCAGTAGATGCAGGTAGGATGATTTTTAATGTGGGCAATCTGTATGTACAGGGTGGTGGAAACATATGATAGACTGTTATACAGAGTGAAGGTCCGCTTTAAGGTAGTTGGGATTCTTATTCAGTTCAGGTGTATAAGTGACCCCTCCTCTCATCAGTCACGGTGTTTATATGGATTTTTAATATTACACAATTTTGCGATAGTGCTCCTTTAAGCTATATTGTGGCTATTTAATCTAGAGCAGGGGTTCCCAACTTTTTTTCATCAAGTACCACTTTCCACTTTCTGATTTATATCAAGTACCACCTTGTTGGTGCGTAAGTATTGTCAGTCACCTGAAACCATAATCAAAAGACACAAAACTGCCATTTCAAATGAATGAATCACAAAAAAAATTGGCAGTTATTTTATTTATGGTAACACTTGAGTTCAGCATAAATGGCAGAATATTAGGTTTGGGTACAGGTAAGTCCACAGCCTTGTTGACAGAGGATCTCGAGTACCAGTACCACCTGGTGGGAACCCCTGGCCTAGAGGAACCAGGTAGCCTCCCTCAGGCTTACTTTACTTTGACTGGTATTATGTATAATGTAATAAACAGTATTTATTTATAATTCCTACATCATGTTTACCCTTTATTGGTCTGTTCAATATTAACAATAAAAATACACTGCTTGTCTATCGCTTCTGTAACTGTTCATGAAAATTGCTGACTGAAGGGACCTGTAACAGTGTGAACACACTGGGTACATGCCCCCTCCTCACCCGTGTTCAGGAACATTGCCTTGCTCACTCCACCCCCCTCCTTAGCCTTTCAAGGTAAGCCAAGGCCCCGGCCGCTCCCCCAGAAAAGCATCCCTGGTCCCTGAGAGTGTCACAGACACACGTTTTATTGAAGAGGGTGGAGGATGTAAAGTGTGAGCGAGTATACACTGCTTTAGGGGTGATTCAGATCAAGGTGAAATGTTACACCCGGCTGTTAAATTAGCCCCAAGAGTTTTATTACCTGGCTCTAAATTGACCACTTTATGAGAAAAAAGACTGAGAATGTCACTGTTACTGAATCACCAGCTAGGAAAACAATGAAAGTCATTTGTACTCCTAAGAAGAGTAGATAACTTTTTATTCCATTTTAAACTGTAGTAAAAAGTGCCATTGACTTTCATTGTCTCCCTATCTGGTGATTCAGCAGCAATTAAATTCTCAGGCTTTTTTCTCATAAATTTTTACTACCATGAAAGTTTGTTCAACTCTTAGGCCCTTATTTATGAAGGAATAGCGACAGGTAGCGACTGGTGAGCGACCGGTAATGACGGGCACCGCCACGAGAATGCCGGCTCCCCAACCCAATCACACATTTATCAAGCCAATCCTGCTTAGCGACTGAGATAGCGCCATATAGCGACTCATTCATCATTATTCCAGCCTCAGCCCACAGCGCCAGCGTCCGACCTTGAACAGCGACAGGTATGACCTCTCGCTACCTGGCGCTCTTCAATGCATTTCAATGGAACAATCTTTAAATATGCATAATTAATTGTTATTAATGTTTTTTTTTTTTTTTTTTAAATGTGAAAAATTCTGTGACCACTTCTGCCATGTTAGATGTTTTTTTAAGGTAAAAAAAAAAAATATTTGTGCAGAATTGATATTACAGGTCTGATATTATTGTATTCATATTACTAAATTCTTTAAAAAAATTTTTTTTTGGGTTTCCAAAAATATGGTGGTTTGGGGGTTAAAAAACTACTTTTAACACATCGCCGCCAGCGCTCTGGGGTTTAAACATGCATTTCACAGCGCTTGAATTTTTTGTGCGTGATTTTTTGATGAATATGGTGGGAGCCAGTCGCTCTGACCAGTCGCTATCATGCGCACCCATACATCGCGGAACCTGTCAAATAGCGACTCGTCACCCCGTATTCAACATTACTGCAAACCGACTGAGTCGCTATCAACAACCGAACAATGGCCAAGCACAGCGACTACTAGCGGGCGCTGTGAAAATACTGCTACAGTCGCTCAACTGTCGCTACCTGCCGCTATTAATGAATTGGCCTCCCCGTGAATCAAGGCCATTGTGTGTTTTGTCTTTTGTTAATATTCAACAGCTCAAGAAAATAAGAACATGTTGTAATAATTACTAAATTATACATTATACTAGTTAATGTAGAATAAGACCCCGGGGTGGCAGAACAAGGTTACCCGAGTAGACTGTTCTGGCCGCATGGCTGCATCGAAAGCATTTTTCAAAAAGGTAAAAAGTTGGGGTCAGGGCTATAGCTTCCACTGAAGGAAGCCCATGGAACCTATACATGCCTTAGAAAGGGCCACGTCTAGGAATTGAGGGTGGCAGTTCAATGCGACCTGATTCCTTAAGTGTACAGCAGTTTAAAGCGGTCCTTCACTCTGAATATAAGTCTATCTTATATGTTTCCCACACCCTGTACATACAGGTTGCTCACATTAAAAACCATCCTACCTGCATCTACTGCCATTTCTGAGCCTTTAAACATCCAAGATGGTGGCTTATGGAACATCAGGCAGCCTGCAAACAGGAAGTGCCTTCTGACTGTGCTGCTCTGCATTCTGGGACTGCTGACCTTTTCCTGACCCCAGCTCTGCTCTGTCTGAGCAAAGCACAGCTATAACCTGCCTCTCTGTACTTTGTCCCACTCTCCTCAGTAAGTGTGATACCTCTGAATCAAGATGGCGGAGCCCGTATCCTAAAGTCCTTAACAGAGTTGCAGCCCAGTGGGAGAAAGAATAATAAGTAAGTGACTAAAAACGTACTTAAAATATATTAATTTTAGATGCTGGGGAATCGTTTTTTAAGGGTTTGGGCTTTTCAATAAATCATGGTGAAGGTCCGGTTTAAGTGATTCCTTAAGTGTAAAGCAGCTAGTATTAAACTGGGATGGAAAGCCTGTGAAACCCAATATTCTGGATGCCTGTTTGCTAGGAGACCAGACTGGGGGTGGCAGATCATTGTGTACAGTTGCAACTGCATGGCTGAAAATAAAGTCTTTTTTAAAACAGGAAGGAAGGCCTGTGAAACCCATCACAGCTGGAAGCCTGTCTACCAGGTGTAGCAGATCAGGCTACCCAATTCTTTGAATCTAATTGACAAGATCAGAGTTCGGCAGAGGGAAAGCTTTGTTTCCAATTTCAGCCACGTGTGTCATCTGATGCTGGAGCAGGAGAATGATGATGGTATGACCCACTATAATATCCCACTATGATAACCATTTACTCCACTCCATCTTTAGCAGCAGCTCTCTAGACTCCTGATCTCCTCCAGGTAGGCTTTCCTATCATAGTCCTAAGTCAAGCATTCAGTGGTGATGCCCCACTGTGTGAAAGCCCCGGGGCCGTCTGTAAACTCACCTTTACCAGCGTCTCCCGCGATGCTGTGATCAATGGCCGCCACATCCCTGGCATCCGTCTATCTGCTCATGCTCCCAGGTCCAGCCAGGCTGGGCGTGGGAGTGCATGCTCCTTTAGAAAACCAGGGATGCGACTAGCTGGTTGCATAACATCTTATTTCAATTTTGATATCAGCCAATTTCAATTTCAAAATTGTGGATGAAGACCCATTGGCATAGGCATCTATGATGTCTGTGCTCAATATAATGCGGTTTCAGCTATAACGCAGCCCCCTTTATTGGAGCCAAATGACAGCATTATATCGAGGTACCAGTGTCATTAAAATCATAAAGGTGTGGGGAGGGTTGGCCTGTTAGACCTCAGAGGGTCCAAGAATTAGCAAGACCTCCCTCCAGGATGGGCAAAGGACCACAGAAGACCATCCTATAAAGAAAGACCTTGCCTCAAATACTATCCTCACATATCAAAGTGGACCAAAAGCTGGGATTTTGACTATCCTTGGTTTTGATCCTTGCCCCTATGTGAGTTTGAAAAACTAAAGGCCAGCCAGCAGACTTACAGCCCCTGGAGCATCCTGGTTTGCGATTCCCTGCTGTGGGGAAACACTGCAGCCTGTAGCCTCATTGAGACTGTAGCTACAGCACACAGCAACCCACTTCTCCAGCTCTACATTCCAGCAGTCAGACCAGTAGTCCTCAAACTTCCTCCTCAAGGGGCGAGACAGGCCAGGTTTTGCAGCTCTCTATGGTGATGCACAGATGTAATAATTAGGGCTATAGCTCTGTCTGAGCACCAGTTAATTTACCTGTGGAGTATCGTGGAGAGCTGCAAAAAGTGGCCTGTCTCGGCCCTTGAGGAGGAAGTTTGAGGACTACTGAGTCAGACCATCAGGTTGCCGGGTGCAGCTATTGCACTCAGAGTGCAGGGAGCAGGGATGCTGCAACTGTGCAGCCTTACAGGTGATTGTATTCTTTGTTTTTGTGCTGGGGAGAGACATTAGGGTCTTGGAAAATGTTGGTTTTAGTGGTGATAGGTAGTGATAGAATGTGCACAGAACTGGCTGGGAGAAACGTAAGGACTACCATTAATGTACTATATGTACTAATAATGTACTATGAATGTAGAGCAGATTGGGTTGGTGGTACACATCAGTCGGTAACCAACCCGGTTGGGGTAAGGATCAATCAGCAGAGGATTCGTTTGGAGGCAGATCTTTTGACAGACCATTAGGTTGGAGGCAGATCTGTCGACCAAGGATCAGGTTGGGGGCAGAGCTGTCACCAGAGGATCATGTTGGAGGCAGAGCTGTCGCCAGAGGATCATGTTGGAGGCAGAGCTGTCGCCAGAGGATTATGTTGGAGGCAGAGCTGTCGCCAGAGGATCATGTTGGAGGCAGAGCTGTCGCCAGAGGATCATGTTGGAGGCAGAGCTGTCGCCAGAGGATCATGTTGGAGGCAGAGCTGTCGCCAGAGGATCATGTTGGAGGCAGAGCTGTCGCCAGAGGATCATGTTGGAGGCAGAGCTGTCGCCAGAGGATCATGTTGGAGGCAGAGCCGTCACCAGAGGATCAGGTTGGAGGGCAGATCTGTCGCCATAGGATCAGGTTGGAGGGCAGATCTGTCGCCATAGGATCAGGTTGGAGGGCAGATCTGTCGCCATAGGATCAGGTTGGAGGGCAGATCTGTCGTCATAGAATCAGGTTGGAGGCAGATCTTTTGACAGAGGATCAGGTTGGAGGCAGATCTTTTGACAGAGGATCAGGTTGGAGGCAGATCTGTTGACAGAGGATCAGGTTAGAGTCAGATCTGTTGGTAGAGGATAAGGTTGGGGGCATATCTGTTAGTAGAGGATCAGGTTGGGGGCAAATCTGTTAGTAGAGGATCAGGTTGGGGCAGATCTGTCAGTAGAGGATCAGGTTGGGGCAGATCTGTCAGTAGAGGATCAGGTTGGGGCAGATCTGTCAGTAGAGGATCAGGTTGGGGCAGATCTGTCAGTAGAGGATCAGGTAGGGGGCAGATCTGTCAGTAGAGGATCAGGTAGGGGGCAGATCTGTTAGTAGAGGATCAGGTAGGGGGCAGATCTGTTAGTAGTAGTTTGGGATTGTGGTTCAGATTAGTCTCTAGCAAATCAGACTGGGTTTCATATCAATCATAGGGTCAGTGAAATGAAAAGATGTCCAAAGAGCATCAGGGTTAGACAGTGCATCTCCCTTCTAGCAGTGAAGGAGTTAGCTGACAATCAAAGATTTATCAGTGTGTTACCTTATTTGCTCAGCAAGAAGAGGCCCTGCTTGTCCAGTATGCTGCCCATGGACCCTCTGTTGTAACCCAGGGGGTTACAACAGAGCTAAGCAATTGGGGGGGGGGGGCTTTTCCTACAGTTTCCTTCAGTTTCCTTCAGTTGAGGATTGGAGGACACAAAGAGGAAACCTTTCTGTGCTGCGATAAGTGAGGCAGTAACTGGTCTGACACATTCTTCTGTGTATCTCCTCTCAGGGCAGATGTCTACCCTCAACAGGACCTATGGGAAACCCTGCGCATACCTGACAATGCGTCTGGCTAAAGGGACGCAGGTCAGTGTCACTGTATGGGTGGGACTGCCACACAATTTTCTGGAAGAGAGGCTGCAACTGTGAAGAGACATGAGACGTGGAATACCACTACTCATCAAGTTTTCACTTACCGGGTGAGACGGGGGGGGGGGGTTGAGCCCCAAGAAAAGTCAGAGGATTAATCTCATGATTTAATGAAAAAGGCGTGGAAACAATCCAACTATAATTGCTGGATCATGCTGAAAATGTTTTTTTTTATGTTTTTAAAAAGTTGTATAATAAAATCAATTGTTTTAAATATTAACATTTGGTTTTGAGGTGCTATTGGAGCGATATCCTTAGACTTAGTATAGCTATGCATGTGTCACACTCACATTAGTATTATAATGCAATATGGAACATGAGGGGGGTCCAGACACGATGTGACGCAATCCAGACTGTATTACACTGTATTCCTCAAATTGCAGCACACACACTCCTTTAGCTACAGCATACACCCCTCTGTATACAGTCACACGCCCCTATATATACAGAGCATATACCCCTCTATATAGAGCACACATTCCTCCTTAACCAGTACACACCCTCTATATACAACCCACACATCCCCGTATATACAGAGCATATAGTACAAACCTCCCAACTGTCCCTCTTTGAGTCCATGATCCCCCGTCCCCCGTCCCTTGTTCTCATTTGTCTCTCTTTCAGGTTTAACATGCAGATCTACATAAATAAATGATTCATTTGATTATTCAAGGTGTTTGTTGTTGTAACTGTTACTTACAACCTATCACCTATCCATCCCTTATCGCGGGGGTGTGGCTTAATTTAACAATTGTCCCTCTTTTCCGCCCTGTAAAGTTGGAAGGTATGGCATACACCCCTCTATATAGAGAGCACACCCTTCAAGAACCAAAACACACCCTCTATATACAATCCACACACCCCTCTATATACAATATACCGAGTATAGAGTATATACCCTCTATATACAGCATACCCTTCCCCCATATATACAGCATACACACCTCTCTATATACAGCCCACACATCCCTTCATATACAGCATATATCCCTGCATATATAATTACATCACGCACACCCCTCTACACACAGCCCACACACCCATCTATATACAGTTCCCACAATCCTCTATATACAGAACATGCACACTTTCTATATAGAGCGCACATCCCTCTATATACAGAGTATGCAACCCCCTTTATACACCATACACACTCTTATATATACAGTGTGCAGACCCCTCTATTTAGAGCGCACAGTTCTCTATAACCAGCACACACCTTCTATATACAGCTCACACACGCCTCTATATACAGTCCACACACCCCTCCATATACAGTTCCCACAACCCTCTATATACAGAACATACCTGCTTTCTATATAGAGAGCACATCCCTCTATATACAGAGTACACAACCCCCTTCATACACCATACACACTCTTATATATACAGTGTGCAGACCCCTCTATTTAGAGCGCACAGTTCTCTATAACCAGCTCACACACGCCTCTATATACAGCCCACACACCCCTCCATATACAGTTCCCACATCCCTCTATATACAGAACATACATACTTTCTATATAGAGAGCACATCCCTCTATATACAGAGTACACAACCCCCTTCATACACCATACGCACTCTTATATATACAGCATGCCTCCCAACTGTCCCGATTTTCCCGGGATTGTCCCGATTTTCACAAAGAATCCCGCGGTCCCGGAACATTAACAAATGTCCCGGGACGCCCTGCGCCATGTGCCCAGGGCCGCAACGATGCCAGCGCGAAGATACTAATCCTGGTGTGTGGGGTGAGAGAGTGGGGCGGGCACACGGGGGGGCGGGCGCACGGGGGTGGGTGGGCGGTATGCTGGGTTGGGGATAAAAAAACTTACGCATGCAGGGGCTGGAGCTGGAGAGCGTGACAGGGGTGTGGCCGGGGCGTGACGGGGGTGTGGCCGGGGCGTGACGGGGGTGTGGTTGGGGCGTGACAGGGGTGTGGTCGGGGCGTGACGGGGTGTGGCCGGGGCGTGACGGGGGGTGCGGCCGGGGGCATTGCTTGTCCCGCTTTGACATTTTCAGAAGTTGGGAGGTATGTATACAGTGTGCAGACCCCTCTATTTAGAGCGCACAGTTCTCTATAACCAGCTCACACCTTCTATATACAGCCCGCACACCTCTCTATATACAGCCCACACACCCCTCCATATACAGTTCCCACATCCCTCTATATACAGAACATACATACTTTCTATATAGAGCGCACATCCCTCTATATACAGAGTACGCAACCCCCTTTATACACCATACACACTCTTATATATACAGTGTGCAGACCCCTCTATTTAGAGCGCACAGTTCTCTATAACCAGCACACACCTTCTATATACAGCTCACACACGCCTCTATATACAGCACACACACCCCTCCATATACAGTTCCCACAGCCCTCTATATACAGAACATACATACTTTCTATATAGAGAGCACATCCCTCTATATACAGAGTATGCAACCCCCTTTATACACCATACACATGTAGTGACCTGGACTAATCCAGTCGGTATCTGGAAGTCTGTCACTATATGTTTGGTCACTTACATACCGTAAACCCATGATCTTTCATATTTGTGTTTTTGTGTATTCCCTGAGCACATGTGCAGATATAGGCCATAAGCCTAATGTGGTCTTATCACATTCTCCATTTTATTTCCATGTGTATGCATATTGTCTAGCATAACACCATCTTGTGGTCAGAAAGCTAATTACTTGTTTCATTCACACTAATGTTAACATTTTTCCCTGCGTATGACTGTACATGTCATCAGCATTCACATGGTTAAGCTGTGGGAGTGAGTCTAATGAGTCAGGTGACCTCCTAGAGCCACTCAAGCCCCCTGGATTGTTCTGGAAAGGGGGCAGACACACTTCGGTGTGTGGAGGGAGAAGACACACTTCGAGGTCTGTCCAGTCAGTCAGTCACAGGCCTTATCCTTTATTGGAAAACCCTAAACAAGGTATGCAGCATATCTTCCAGCCTGTTTATCACCTGTTCACCCAGGTTAGCAGGGATTATATACGTGCCTTCTCACTACAGTCTGTGGGACAATACTGATATATAAAATAGCCCATAGCGAGCTGCCTTGGAAATTGAGGGTCCTCCCGCCAGCAGCGCAAAAGTTTTCTACGTATCCTCTACAAGCACGTACCCTGTCTGATAGGGACTCCAGTCACTGGGTGCAGACATTCAAGTCAAGCAAGTATATTCATTACAACCCTGTCATTCGAGGCCTCTGAAAAACTCCATCCATCTGCTTCAGAAGACCACTCACCACCAGCTACACCATTTACCACCACTGTCATCTGGATTTCCTGTGTCCTGCCAATAAAGAGCAACGGTTACCCCCGAGACTGGGCGTCTGGAGTACTCATTGCTACAGGTACCTACGTGGGGGCGGGTAATCGGGACACACACTTCTGTGGATGCCACCTGGGATTGGGCCCATTACATCCCTCGGCCAGAGTGAAATGCCACCGCGTGACACCTTAAAGGGCTAGTAACACCTAACAACCCCAGGTCACCACATTAGTTTGGCGTCACGAACAGGATGAGTCTATGTGCCGTCTAAAGAGACTTTCCTTATATTGCTGTGGAACTACATGTCCCATAAAGTCATAAATAGTACTTCTGACGAAGTGAGGGTGCTGTCCTCTTTGAATGAGAGACTATCGCTTTGAATCTGTGTGGTGTGAATTACATGCATCTTCTGGTGTGGATTCAAGTTGCCATTGTTGTGGATTACAGTTATTGCTGCTGCTATGCATCTTCTATTGTGGACTGCAAACGTTACCTATACTTGTGTGGAGCAAAGGATTGTGCTATTTTGTTAGTGTGTGATCATCTACTGCCATTTTACATTGTGCTGCTACCAGAAGAGCATACAAGAGGTTAATTGTGTCCATCCAGCTTCTCTGCACTGTAGCTCCGCCTATTGCAGTGTGTTCAGGTCCTCCTCTCTGCATCTCTACAAAGTGGAACCTTTTTGTGTTGTCCTTGTGCTAGAGGAGAAGGATTTCTTAGTTGCACCTGATAGAGTTGCTGGGCACTGCCATCTTGAACAGAGTACCAGACCCTCAGCACTATCACCATTGCAGTGCTCATCTCTACTGTTCTCCTATCATGCAGTCTGCAGCTCCAGTTATTCTCTTCAGCCTGTTTATTCCTGCATTTTCTACTGATTGCTGCAGTAAGCGCCTGTCATCCCAGCTATACAGATAAGTGCAACTCTTCATTTTCATCAGTGTTACATAAAGGAAAGGAAGTTGTATATTCAGAGGCTGTGTTTTTGCGTAAAATAATTTTTTTCTTAATGCAACAGTAGTCATATTTTTCTTAAAGAGACAGTACACTCATTTTTTTTTTGAAAAACAAAAATGTCTACATCTTCTCAAAGTGACCAGGCTGGCCCTAGCAGCCCTGCATCATCATCTGCTAGCGTCCCTGCACCTCAGATTACAGCTGCTGCAGTTCCAGTTGCAGTTCCAGCCCCTGTTATAGCAACAGGAGTGCCTTTTTTCATAGGAACCTCCAATCTACCAAGTTACAGAGGGGATCCTCATACCCTTGGTGCATTTAAAGAAAAGATATTGCGTACTCTTGAACTTGTGTCACTTTCTCCCAATCAGCAGGTCCAGCTTCTCCTAGGTCAACTTGATGGTCCTGCTGCAGAGGAAGTCCGTTCCTGGCCATCTACAGAAAAGACCAGCGTTGACCAGATTCTTAGTCATCTCAGGAGAGAATTTGAAGTCCAATCACCAACTGAGGTTCGTCTTAAATTTTATGACAGACGTCAGAGACCTGGGGAAAACCTGAGAGAATATGCCCTAGCTCTGCAGTCTGCATACAGATCTTTGTGCCAAGTAGACACCCTCGACCCTGTTGCTGCCGAGAGCATGATTACTGATAGATTTATAGAAGGTGTTGATTCCAGGATAATGCAGAGCCAACTCCGCATGCTAGCAGCCCAGAACCCAAATATGACCTTTCTAGACTTTAAGACTTTGGCCCTGCGGGTAGTGGGAACTGACTCACCCTGTTATACTTCTGCCACTTATCCTCCAGACCTGGCTGGTGGAGCTTACATTGCATCCCCACTACCTCCTGTTTTGCCTATACAGGCCACTCAGACTGTCCAGCCTACCCCTGTTACTACACCTACTACTACTGAGGTACTTGCCCAGGTTGTTGACTCTCTGTGTCAAGCTTTAAAAGAGTTAAAGGGTCAGCCCTCATCCCGTGAGTCATCTTCTTCCAGGACATTGTCTCCAGAACCTGGTTCTAACCGCCCAAGACCTGATAGGCCCCCTCCTGAAAGGTCTCCACGACATGAACCTCCTTATTGTACTTACTGTGAACGTCCTGGGCATTACAAATACCAATGCTACCAGTTAAATGGGCCACTCCTGAGGCCAAGGCCCGCCCCCTCGGGTAGTGAATCCAAGGGCCCAGAGGGACAATCGCAATGGATTTCCAAGTTCATCTCAAAATGCCCGTACATAACTATTTGTATCGATGGTGTACCATTAGAAGCCTTAGTGGACACTGGCTCACAAGTTACCACCATTGAGCGACAAGCCTTTGAAAAGTATTGGGACACTGACATACTAAGCCCTGTGGGTAAAGCCAAGTTACATTTAATAGCAAGTAATGGTCAACCTATTTCCCAGCTAGGCTACTGGGAACCCACCATTCGTATTGGTGATCGTCAGTTACCAGGTCAAGGTGTAGTTGTTACTGAGGCTCAGGGAGGTACAATAGCAGTAGTGCTAGGCATGAATGTTATCCGTCACGTATTTACTGAATTGCTAGCTGCCTTGCATGTCTCTCTCCCTTCTGCTTCTTCCCATTACAGACAAGCTGTTCAGCGGACCATTAAAGTGCTCTGTGCCCAGCAGAAGTTCTCAAACTATAAAGGTGAAATTTGCCGAGTCCGTATCCAGGATGTAAGACCAGTTACCTTAAGTCCAAACAGCGAAACCCTAGTCTGGTGTCGAGCTCGTCCAGGTATAGATAATTCAGATTATGAAGCTCTTCTTGACCCCATCCAGATTGAAGGACAGCCACTGGTAAAAGCTGCCAGAAGTATTGTCACCGTCTCAAACGGTAGAGTACCAGTACGACTAGTCAACCTGAGTGATGCACCTGTAGACTTGTACAAATTCAATTCAGTTGCCCAATTGTATCACCTGGACCCAGAGGACATCCTGGATGAAGAAACGCTTGCTTACCAAAAGTCTGTTAAAGCCACTCCCAAAGGCAACCACAAACCAACTACCTTCTGGTGGAATGAACTCAATGTCGGAGATGCCAACACTCCAATTGAAGATGTCAATGGTGTCATTAAAGTTGCTAAGCGACACAGTGAAGCTTTCAGCAAGCACGCTCTAGACTTTGGGAAGACTACTTTGATACAACACAAGATCAACACAGGTGATCATCCTCCTATCAAGGAAAGACACCGGCCCATACCCCCTGCGAACTACCAGCAAGTAAAGAAGCTGATTAAGGAGATGAAAGACACCAAAGTCATTCAAGAAAGCCAAAGTCCTTGGGCTGCACCCATCGTCTTAGTGAAGAAGAAGGATGGTAACATCAGATTCTGCGTTGACTACAGAAAACTGAACAATGTCACCCACAAAGATGCCTATCCTCTTCCAAGGATTGAAGAATCCATCACTGCTCTTGGCTCAGCTGCATACTTCTCCACTCTCGACCTAACCAGCGGTTACTGGCAAGTACCCATGGCTCCTGAGGATAGAGAGAAGACAGCTTTCACTACTCCAATGGGACTCTACGAGTTCAATGGCATGCCGTTCGGGTTGTGCAACGCCCCCGCAACATTCCAGAGACTAATGGAAAGATGTCTTGGCCACATTAATTTCCAGAGCGTCCTGTTGTATCTTGACAATGTCATTGTGTACTCTCGTACATATGAAGATCACTTAAACCATCTTGCAGAAGTATTCCAAGTGCTCATTGAGCATGGTCTGAAGATCAAGCCATCAAAATGTTACCTTCTGAAGCCAAAGGTCAGTTACTTGGGTCATGTCGTCAGTGCGGAAGGAATCCAGCCTGATCCAGAAAAGATTTCTGCCGTTAAAAATTGGGACACCCCAAGAACTGTGAAGGAAGTCAGAAGTTTCCTAGGATTTGCGGGCTACTACCGCCGTTTTATACCTAACTTTGCCAAGGTAGCAGAACCACTGACAGAACTTCTACGTGGTTGTCCTAGAGAAAACTATAACAGAAGATTTCCCATTGATTGGTCTGAGAGACAAGAGACTGCATTCCAGAAATTGAAAGACCTGTTGACTTCTCCTCCAATTCTAGCGTATCCTGACTACAGTCATCCTTTCCGTCTTTACACGGATGCCAGCTATCAAGGCTTAGGAGCTGTATTGTCACAAGTCCAAAACAACAAAGAGAGAGTCGTTGCCTATGCCAGCCGAAGTTTGAGGGGTGCCGAGAAGAACGATAGCAATTACAGTTCCTTCAAGTTAGAGCTACTAGCTCTTGTGTGGGCCGTTACCGAGAAGTTCAAGGATTACCTTGCAGCCACGCCATTCACCGTATATACGGACAACAATCCTCTCGCTCACCTTAATACTGCACGGCTAGGTGCACTTGAACAGAGGTGGGCTTCCAGATTGGCAAATTACTGCTTTGACATCAAGTACCGCAGCGGCAAAACCAACGTCAATGCAGATGTATTATCCCGGTTGCCCATAGGGGAAGAACCTCCTGAGGAAGAAGACATGTGGGAAGATGTTGAGATGCCGCCCTTCTATCAAAGGTTTGCTACGCAGAATGTCATTGCTGCTACCCAGACTGATAAAGGTCCCCAACAGCAATTTGACCCAATTCAAGATCCATCTAGATGGCAAACTCTCCAGAATGAATCTCGAGTTTTAGGTGAGATCTATGATTTCCTAACTTCTGGAAGAACACCTGTCAGACTCAGAAGACAGTATCCAGATACTGAACTCAAACGCCTGTGGAGACAGCGGAAAAGGCTCTTCATACAAAAAGGCCTCATCATACGTAATACCTTGGATCCTGCTTCAGGAGAGAGAATACACCAAATCCTCATCCCCAGAAGAGATGCAAAAATTGTGCTTGACGCTTACCATGACCAATCAGGACATTTTGGCGTACATAAAACCGAAGCTACCATACGCCAGCGCTTTTACTGGATCGGAATGCGAGCAGATATTGAAAATTGGTGCAACGAATGCCCAGCTTGCAACTTGACAAAAGCCGGAAGGAAAGAGGCTAGAGCGCCATTGCATTCAATCAACTCTCACCGACCAAATGAGCTAGTTGCTCTAGACCATGTAAAGCTGGCACCTACTCGTTCAGGGTATACCTATGCCCTCACTATGGTGGATCACTACTCTAAGTGGGTCGTAGTCGTTCCAGTGAAGGATATTACCGCTCGTACTACGGCTGCCATCTTTTACCGTGAGTACATGAGACATTATGGTTGTCCTGAAGCAGTCCTAACAGATCGTGGACCTGCCTTTGAGTCACAGCTCTTCCAAGAGCTCTGCCAATTCCATGAGTGTAAGAAGCTACGTACAACAGCTTATCACCCACAAGGGAATGGACTTTGTGAGAGGATAAATCAAGTGTTTATTAACATGCTGAGAACGGCATCAGTAACCAAACAGGCAGAATGGCCACAACTACTGGATGAACTAGTGGAGATTTACAACAACACCCCTCATTGTTCGACAGGCTACTCCCCATACTATCTTATGTTTGGTCGCCCAGGTCAACTCCCTAAGGATCGTACTTTAGGAATTCAAGTTCCTGATGTAACTAATCCCTTGCCAAAGACCGATTGGGTCTCTGAACATCAACGGCGCATCCAGGAGGCGAAAGAGATAGTTGATCACAGAATGAACGAAGCTCATCGTAGGCAAGAAGAGTGTTATAACCAGAGAGCAAATGCCACACCACTGCATGTGGGAGATAAAGTATGGTTACGTAAATACCACCGTTCTGACAAACTCGATTCACTCTGGGAACAGGAACCCTACACTGTTACAAGTATCCCATACCCTGATTCAGATGTCTATGAGGTCAAGAAGCCGGGAATGGCTCCTCAAACAGTTCACAGGAATCGCATGAAACTTTGTACTAAGGAAGACCTTATGGTTATGTCTTTTCCTTCACAACCAGTCATGCCAGTCTACACACCAACTCCTGTAATTGAGACACCACCCAGACAGTCCTCTGTGGAAGAATCAATTCAGAATTCTCCATTCATAATTCCAGGCTGTTACCAATGGGTACCAGTTCCGGTTCAAGTTCCAGCTCGAGTTCCTGCTTCAATTGCTACTCCAATTCCTGTACCAGCATCAGAAGAACTACCTCATTACCAAGTTCCAGATTCTGAAGAAACTCAAGTGCTGAGGCGTTCAGAGCGAAGCACCAAAGGAACTCCACCTGCCCGTTACAGAGATTAAAGAACTATATCCATTCCATGTGTATATACTGCTTTGCCTGTATACATATATGTCTGACTTTATTTAGTTAGCTAGTTAGCCAGTTTGCAACAGTTTAAGCCTCTAGTACCTGGTAACTACCATGCACACTGTTCCTGGTTTACTTGCTTATTTAAACAGCCTATGGACTACTAAGGACTGTGCCTTTACTCAAAGGTGCCTTTTCCCGGAGCCTTTCCATGGACAATGCCTTATTGCTGAAAGAGACTCTACAAAATTGCACAATATCTACTGTTCATATTGTTTTACACACTTTCATTGTTATTTTCAGGTGTTATTGCATTGCTTTTTATGGTATATTCTCCATGTCAGTTCACTTTTTCATTGTCATTATCTTACAGGTGCTACCCCACATATACATGTGCATTTCTAAGTTTCCTCCTCATATAGACGCCGAGGACGGCTTATTTTTAGTGAGGGTGTTTGTAGTGACCTGGACTAATCCAGTCGGTATCTGGAAGTCTGTCACTATATGTTTGGTCACTTACATACCGTAAACCCATGATCTTTCATATTTGTGTTTTTGTGTATTCCCTGAGCACATGTGCAGATATAGGCCATAAGCCTAATGTGGTCTTATCACATTCTCCATTTTATTTCCATGTGTATGCATATTGTCTAGCATAACACCATCTTGTGGTCAGAAAGCTAATTACTTGTTTCATTCACACTAATGTTAACATTTTTCCCTGCGTATGACTGTACATGTCATCAGCATTCACATGGTTAAGCTGTGGGAGTGAGTCTAATGAGTCAGGTGACCTCCTAGAGCCACTCAAGCCCCCTGGATTGTTCTGGAAAGGGGGCAGACACACTTCGGTGTGTGGAGGGAGAAGACACACTTCGAGGTCTGTCCAGTCAGTCAGTCACAGGCCTTATCCTTTATTGGAAAACCCTAAACAAGGTATGCAGCATATCTTCCAGCCTGTTTATCACCTGTTCACCCAGGTTAGCAGGGATTATATACGTGCCTTCTCACTACAGTCTGTGGGACAATACTGATATATAAAATAGCCCATAGCGAGCTGCCTTGGAAATTGAGGGTCCTCCCGCCAGCAGCGCAAAAGTTTTCTACGTATCCTCTACAAGCACGTACCCTGTCTGATAGGGACTCCAGTCACTGGGTGCAGACATTCAAGTCAAGCAAGTATATTCATTACAACCCTGTCATTCGAGGCCTCTGAAAAACTCCATCCATCTGCTTCAGAAGACCACTCACCACCAGCTACACCATTTACCACCACTGTCATCTGGATTTCCTGTGTCCTGCCAATAAAGAGCAACGGTTACCCCCGAGACTGGGCGTCTGGAGTACTCATTGCTACAGGTACCTACGTGGGGGCGGGTAATCGGGACACACACTTCTGTGGATGCCACCTGGGATTGGGCCCATTACATCCCTCGGCCAGAGTGAAATGCCACCGCGTGACACCTTAAAGGGCTAGTAACACCTAACAACCCCAGGTCACCACACACACTCTTATATATACAGTGTGCAGACCCCTCTATTTTGAGCGCACAGTTCTCTATAACCAGCACACACCCCTCTATATACAGCCCGCACACCTCTCTAGATACAGCTCACACATCCCTTTATATACATCATATTCCCCTATAATTATATCACACACACCCCTCTAAATACAGGCCACACACCTCTCTATATACAGCTCACACATCCCTTTATATACAGCATATTTCCCTATAATTACATCACACACACACACCCCACTATACGCAGCCCACACACTCTTCTATAAACAACCCACATACTCTCTATATACAGCCGACACACCCTCTATATACAGCTCACACACCCCTCTATAAACAACCCACACATTCTCCATATACAGCCCAAACACCCCACTATACGCATATAATTATATGACACACATCCCTCATCATATAGTGCACACGCCCCTCACCTTGCAGAGCCCCCAGGAGGAGCATCAGCCAGGCAGCCATCATCATTATGATCGATTGTCAGGTTTGGATGTGTTCAGACGTTGATTAGGAAGTGATTTTGCCAGAGAAAGAGACATGTGGCAGAGAGGAACTGATCTGAGGAAATGGGCTGCAGCGGCAGGGATCCTCAGCACACGCCCCCCCAGGTCCACTGCTGTCACCGACAGACCGACCAATGCTAAAGTTGTTTTTCTTTTCAGCAGTTTCCTATTTGCAAGGAAATGTTTTTTTGTTTTTTTTAATTTCCTATTAGAAAATGAACTGTCCTATGATTAGGTTAAATAGGGGTTTGAGCAAGAAAAAATAAAACGTAATACTTACCTGACGGTAATTTTCCTTTCCTGGCGCCTCCTATGGCGGCATACTATGTGTTAAGTCCTCGCCCCTTAACCCTGATAGGACCCCTTCCCTATAAGCTTTTGGAGCACACCCCCACTCGCCATTCCCATAATATAGTTCTTGAATTGGGTGGGTTCGTATATCGCCATGGAAGGCGCCAGGAAAGGAACATTACCATCAGGTAGGTATTGAATTTTCTTTTATCCTGGAGCCCCCATGGGACTATGGGACATAGCAAGCTGAGACATGAGTGAAATGCCAAGTATTTAATCTGAAATTATGGAAATCTAAAGTAGTGAACCTTGCCAGGTCCACCTGGTAAGTTTTTAGGAATGTATTAGAGGAGGACCAAAGATACCCCTGCGTATGCAGTCCAGGAAGAGGTCATGGCCCTGGTAGAGTGCGATTTGATAATCCTAGGAGTCTTGCGGTGTTGCTCTTCGTATGCTTACTTAATTAACTTGACTATCCAATATGCCAAGGTTCTTGAGGTTGGCGTCTGGCCCTTATTTTTCCCGAACGGAACCACAAACAAATTGTGCACTTTTCTGAACTTCAGACTTCAATGTATTTTTCAGACAGGCCCCCACATCCAGGGGGTGTTCTGCTTCAGAGCTGATGGTGCTGTGATGTCCTAGATGTCCTTGAGAATAAGACTCTAAGTGGGGTAATTGTGCTAAGGGAACAAAAGGGCCGTTACAAAGGAATTTCAGGACTAGTGCCAAATCCCATTGGGTGCAGGAGGTTCTCTTCAAAGGACATAACTTCAACACTGCTTTAAAGAATTGTATCGCCATGGCTTCCAGAGCCCTTCTTCTTCAATCAAAAGCTGAAATTGCTGATATCTGACCTTTAAGGGTCCTCAACCCAAGGCCACTGCCTGATGCCACTGAATTACCTGCAATAGTGGCTATGCAGTCTCACCAAATTAACCAGCTCTCCGCCATGGTTCAGCAGCTCTTATCGATTCAGCATCAGCAATTGCCACCAGCTGCCCCAGTATTGCCGCCACAGCCTCCAGTAGCATCAACTTCTAGAATCCATCTCTCCTTGCCGGCTAAGTTTGACGGGGATGCCAAGTTATGCCGAGGCTTCCTTACCCTGTGTTCTATGCATTTGGAAATGTTGGCAAACCAATTCTCCACTGAACGTGCTAAGGTGGCCTTTGTTATTAGTCTGCTCTCAGGAAAGGCTCTGGCCTGGGCTACCCCATTATGGGATCGCGAGGATCCAGTCACTTCCAATATACTCGCTTTTGTCTCCGAGTTCTGCCAGGTCTTCGAGGAAGCAGCCCGGGCCTTGTCTGCAGAAACGGCCCCTTTGAACTTGGTCCAGGGCAACCTGTCCGTCCGTGAATACGCCATTCAGTTCCGTACCCTGGCATCTGAACTGTCTTGGAATAATGAGGCCTTATAGCCTTATAGTCTAGCAATATTAAAGATGCTCTAGCCACACGCGATTTGCCTTCATCTTTGACTGATCTCACCCATTTGGCCACACGCATCGATGTGCATTTCTCAGAAAGACGTGAGGAACTCCGCCTGGAAAGAGACTCTCAGCGCCCTAGGAGGGCATCCCGTTTGGCTCCTGTGTTTCAACATCCTTTGACCACACATGCGCCCTCCAGTGAGAAGGCCATGCAGGTGGACCGATCCCGCTTAACCCAGCTGGAGAGAACTCACAGGAGGAATGAGAATCTTTGTTTGTATTGTGCTGGCTCGGAGCACTTCCTGAAAGACTGTCCTATTCGCCCGCCGCGACAGGGAAACGGGCGCACCTAGTGAATGTGGGAGAGGCGTCCCTAGGTGTGTGTGCTACCTCTCCAAGGCTTACGGTTCCTGTACAACTTACCGTTGCAGCTACCATCTCCTTGAACCTGACTGCCTTTGTGGATTCTGGCTCTGCAGGAAACTTTATCGAGGCCTCCTTGATTAATAAATATTACATCTCTGTGAACCGCCTCGCAAAATCTCTATTCATCGCTTCGGTTAATGGTGACAGGCTTGATTGCACTGTGCATTATCGCACAGTACCCCTCCTTTTAAAGATTGGACTTTTTCACCAAGAGAATATTGAGTTCTACGTGCTCCCTCATTGTACCTCTCAGATTCTCTTCGGCCTACCCTGGCTTCAACGTCACGACCCCACTCTTGACTGGAATACCGGTGATATCAAGAGTTGAGGTGCAGGCTGCTACAAGAGGTGTTTGAAGTCCGTTCGGCCAGACCTGTTCCTGCCTCTGCTCCTCTTCCCGGCCTGCCTGCGATTTATCAGGCCTTCTCTGATGTTTTCCGCAAAACGCAAGCGGAGGTACTTCCGCCTCATCGATCTTATGATTGTCCTATCGACCTCTTGCCGGGTACTACTCCACCTCGTGGCAGAATCTATCCTCTCTCGGCTCCTGAGACACAGGCTATGTAAGAGTATATACAGGACAATCTCCAAAGAGGCTTCATATGGAAATCTTCCTCTCCTGCAGGCGCATGCTTCTTCTTTGTGGCCAAGAAAGATGGCTCTCTTCGCCCTTGCATTGACTACCGTGGCCTCAACAAGATTTCCGTCAAAAATCGTTACCCTTTACCTTTGATTTCTGAATTATTTGATCGACTTCGTGGTGCCAGGATCTTCACTAAACTTGACCTGAGAGGGGCCTATAATCTGATACGTATACGTGAGGGCGATGAGTGGAAGACCGCCTTTAACACCCGCGATGGCCACTTTGAATACTTAGTGATGCCCTTTGGACTTTGCAATGCACCCGCTGTATTCCAGGAATACGTGAACGACATATTCCGGGACTTGCTTTACTCCTGTGTGGTAGTGTATCTGGATGATATACTCATCTTCTCTTCTAATCCTGAAGAACATTGTAAATATACAGTGATATATGGGTCATATACATATAGATTTATGTTATATTTGATTTATACAAAAAATATATAAACAGCATGCATGACATAAGGAGCAAGCTAATTAGAACAGCAGGTACAAAAGGGCAGCTAGATAATATCTGCATTCCGAAACCAGATAATAAGAACAAAAGAGGTATGAGAGGGCACTAGATAATATCAACATTCTGTGACCATACCATAAATATGTTGTAAATAGACATATAGACCTGAAATAGCAGATGCACCCTCTTAGCAAAACGACTGGACATCAAAGGGTTAGACAGAGAATAGACTCTGGCACCACAAAATATACAAATGGCTTCTGGGTATTTCCGGGATGCACCCTCTTTTGCATAACCGGTGGGTCAAGCCCAAGGGGGGGGGGGGGGGAGGACAGCAGGACTGGAGATCAAAAGGGCAGGGAAGTATAAATAATTGAGGTGGGTGCAGACAGGAGAGGGGGCAGAAGGAAGGAGAAGGCTTGGACCGGAGACTGCTTGTACAGGAGAAGGGCCCTGGAATAGCGCTGGGGGAAACGATTCACTGAGGCAGGTAACTGAGCCATAGCTAACACTGGTTAGTGCTATCAGGGAATATTGCTGTATTGGGGTGTCCATTTAACTTGTGTGGCTCTTTTCTTTTCTGCATGATTAATTGTAAGTTCCTTGTGTGAATTGTCTGTCAGTATGGTATTGGTGCTGTAAATCCACCCATTAGGGGTTAATATATCTGTGGTTGCATGTAAAGTAAATTGTATTGTCTTTTGCCATTTTGTTTTGCTTGTACTACAATATATCTCTTTATTTACTACGCGTCTCAGTGTCTCTTGCATTTACCAGAAGTCAAAAGAACCTAGTCTTATAGTCTTATGCGTGTATCCATTGCGTGATCATTGGCCAGATATTGATAATATTGGTATATGTGTTGCCTATTTTAGTCGATCCGGGCAGGATATAAATATATACATAATATTATTCATATTTTAGTTATTAATATATTAATATTGTTTACAAAGTGGCGACCCAGGCAGGAGATTTATAGTTATAAATTAATATCTAGATATTGAATATAATATTTTAGATATTAATATTCTATTGTTTACATTTGGCCAGCCATTCAGGAGAGGTTGGATTGTTTACATTTGCCGAGCGGCAGGCAGGAGATCAATATATAATTGTTTACATTTGGCTAAGCCAGGCACGAGGCATCTTGTGTATTTGCAGAGCACTGTGTTGTGGTGAATATTGAGTGTATTGTGGTATATAATACAGTAGGCAATTTAATTTCTAGTGTTCTAGGAACGCTGTTGCTAATGGTAACTATAGCATATAAGTGTTGCAATTGATTTGAAGTGCCTTATTTTATAGTTATGGAGGGTCTTGTAAAAAAGATGAACAAGATAAAGAATGCAGAGGGGATTATAAGAGCAATGCAGGGATCCAGTAACCCATGGGCTGAAGCCCAGGATTATGTGTCTAAATGCATTGCTGCTAAGCAAATCTCAAAATCAGAGGGCAAATGTTTTTTGATTTATGGGGCAGTTTGGATTGCAAAGGAGTTTGTTTTGGTGAAAATACAAAATGAAAGCATCAGAGAGGAGGTGTCCTCCCTGGATAAAGCGCTAGGAGCCATGAGGGCATCTACTGAAAGTTTGGGCGCAATTGTGGAGCAGCTGAGAGCTGAGAGCAGAGAATTGCGCATGAACAATCAGGCAATGTCAGAAAAGCTGATAGCCACAGAAAAGGAAGTTGAACTTGTGTCTGTGGATATCAGGAGACAGGGAGATGCCTTTCCTAGTGCTGCTGAGGTGGTTTCATGTGGGTCTTCACCAAATAAGCATATAGATTCGGGGGTGCAGGGTAAGTGTATGAGTGAAAATTACCCAAAGGTAGCCCCAAAGGTTAGTGCAGTCAAACAAGCTCAAATGGCAGGTGCAAGGTCCCCATTACAAAAAGCAATGCCTAGAATAACTAACTCTGCTGTAGCCTGCAGAGACAATGTAAAGAGAGCTAGGAGTGTGAAGTGTCACTCTTGTGGCCAAGCGGATCACATTTCCAGGCTCTGCCCCTCTGCAAAACAAATGTATAGTAATGAGGCCCAGAACTATAGAACCCACAAAAGGCAGACATTGGTGTATTCTGCTAGATTTGGGACAGGAAGCTTTAGCCATAAGAAATTTGCTAGGGAGCATTATAGTCAAAGCAAACCTGTAAAGTGTGTCCCAGTAAAATGGTTAAGAGCCAGAAATGAATACCTTGTGGCAGAAAATCTGCAGTTGAGGAGTGATATGAGCTCACTGATCCAACAGGTTATGGCCATAAGAGAAGAGGTAAGTATGTCGGGGAACAGAAGAATGTCGGATGAGCCAAGGCTTAGACAAAAGGTTATAGAGAGGCACCCAGTTAGGTGTTATTAATTCTATGTGTTTTGTCTTTTAGGTCCATTGGATAAAAACCCGGCTAAGTCTCCGATTAACGCTTTAATTTTTCCATTAGGTTTTGAGGACCTTAACGTGGGCTTTTTTGTCTTGTTTTTTTTTTTTATGTGCACACGTTTAGGATAAGCCTCAAAGATTAATTTGATGAAAGCAGTCAGGTTATCAAAAATCTAAATTCATTTTTGTTTTTTTAGTTAAAAGACCTGAACTGCTAAGCTGGCAGGGCCAGGGTTTCGGATATCCCTGATTTCCATTAAAGTGGAAATTTAGTATTTTTTTGTGATTGCGCTATATTTTACGGATTGCACATATTTAATAACTAGTGCCAGCCTAGTGTTTGTAGGTTTTGCTCCCAGGTGTCACTGGCAGGCTGTGTGGAATGCTCTGTTGCTGGGGCTGCAGTGTCATTCCAGGCTGATTAGCATTTCTATACAGCCAGTGTCTTTCCAGTGACAATGCATTGAGAACCGGTTTTAAAGCGTTTTTTTCCTTTTACAATGAAAAGGCTAAAATTCATAATTTAGCCTATTCATTGGATCAATCATTTTAAATTGTGTGCTTGTAAGCTATTTTTCCTGTTAGGTTATTGGAGTGGGAACCATTTTTTTTTCCTAAGTAATTTTTTTTGTAGTTTGTACACAGGCACACAATTTGAAACTATCTGTTTGTTTATGTTTTTTTTACTCTGAATAGTATGAAGTGGGCGAGCAGCTTTTCTCCCCATTTTCTTCACATGCATTACTTTTGAAATGGTATGAAGTAAGCAAAGGTTACCATTTAGTATTGTACAATATTGTCAATACACGAGGTCTGCATTAGGCGGACCTACTACCTTATGGATGTTTGTTTTAATAGGGTGTATATTGTTGTAAACATAACTTTTTAACAGATTTTCCATAGATAGCCCAGAGACGCCCTTGATTTGAGTTTGCAGAGACGGAGGGGATTATTGATATAGCATAGTGGCAACCTTATTGTTCTTTGGTTATAGCTTGAATCCTCAAAGCCACATCTACAGAGTCACACTTTCTTTTGTTCAAGGTTTTCTTTCAGACATTTCCACCGTAATACGCCGTTTGCTATGTTGCATTAGGTTTATGCTCTGTGACCAAAAATCTATTTCTTGGAGTCTGCTGTGTATCACTGTGTTGGAGAGTATGCTGTAACTCTTTATGGTCTGTGTGAACTGTCAAAGTACATGTGCACCCATAACAATATGGACTGTTCTAATGATATGCACCCATGACAATATGGGCAGTTCTGATGCTGTGCACCATGAAACCATGGGCAGTTCTGATGATGTGCACTCATAACCATATGGACTGTCACACGGTGCAATCAGTATATTATGGACTGTCACCTTGTGCACCCACTTTGTTGATAATACAGGCCTTGGACACTCAGTGACAGCTTATAAAGCAGTGTCTGCAATGGAAGTCGACTGATGTGTGTCCAGCAGGAGCGGCAGTGAATAAATCCGGATGTCACCAGATTTGGTCACCCAAAATCACATAAGCGGTTATGGATGGTGTAAAAATATGTAATATGTTTGATGATCTGTTGAAGAAGGTGTGGCATTAAAACAGTATGTAGTGGCTGAAGGATGCAGGCTGTAACTTGAGATAATGTAGGTTGTCATAGCATTGTGCTGTAATGTATCGGGTCCCATCAGTCTCAGCAAATTTGAATCACTTTTAAAGGATGATCTGAGAGCAAGTGTATAACCAAAGAGCAAAGTGAGGGCTTTTCACATCAAGATATGAATGCCCTCAAGCGGGGGATATGTAAATAATGGGCCTTTATGGAAAATCAATATTGCTAATAATGTTGCATATTTAAGTATAGGAATATACAGCAAATAGTTTACAATACCAGCATGCACAGGTGGCCGGGCAGGAATTGTATTCCAATCAGATAGGACAGCATCCTGCGACAATAAAGCAGGGCTGGGACAAGATTGAGAAGCCAGATTAGAAGAAGACTAGGGTCGTAAAAGATCAAAGGAATACCAGAAGCCCACTCTTAGTATAATTGAGGTGGGAGGCAGAAGGAAGGGGGAGGTTTTTGGACGGGAGACTGCTTGCACAGGAGAAGCTTGTGAGTGCCGTATCAGGAGGGTAATGTGTCTTTCCCTGTATATATGTATGCCAGTCTCATAACTGGATTGTATTGTGTCTGATTTGAGATTTGATTGCATTATTGTGTTATTTTGTCAACAATATATCTCTTTATTTACTACTTGTCCCAGTGTCTCTTGCATTTACCAGAAGTCAAAAGAACCTACAGTCTTATAGTCTTATGCGTGTATCCATTGCGTGATCATTGGCCAGATATTGATAATATTGGTATATGTGTTGCCTATTTTAGTCGAGCCGGGCAGGATAAATATATACACAATATTATTAATATCTAGTTATAATATTGTTTACAAGTGGCGACCCAGGCAGGAGATTTATAGGTATAAATTAATATCTAGATATTGATATAATATTGTAGTTATTAATATTCAATTGTTTACATTTGGCTAGGAGCCAGGAGATAATATTAATAATATTATTATTATTAGTATTGTTTACATTTGCCCAGCCATTCAGGAGAGGTTAGTATTGTTTACAAGGTGTTGGCCATAAATGGGAAGGCCATCCAGGGAGGTCCAGTCTGTACCAAGACCCCTCCTCTGAAATTAATTGCCGACTCTTCTCACTCTGAGTACATCGAGTTCTTGGTTTTTGATTGTCCAGAAACCCCGGTGGTTCTGGGATACCCATGGTTAAAGCTCCACAACCCCATTTATAGGGTGCGCTTATTGAGCCTGTGCTGGTCGGCTCACACGTGTTACATGTGTCCCAGTAAAATGGTTAAGAGCCAGAAATGAATATCTTATGGCAGAAAATCTGCAGTTGAGGAGTGATATGAGCTCACTGATCCAACAGGTTATGGCCATAAGAGAAGAGGTAAGTATGTTGGGGAACAGAAGAATGTCAGATGAGCCAAGGCTTAGACAAAAGGTTATAGAGAGGCACCCAGTTAGGTGTTATTAATTCTGTGTGCTTTGTCTTTCAGGTCCATTGGATAAAATCCCGGCCAAGTCTCTGATTAACTCTTTGATCTTTACATTAGGTTTTGGGGACCTTAACGTGTGCTTTTTTGTGTTGGGTTTTTTTTTATGTGCACACGTTTAGGATAAGCCTCAAAGATTAATTTGATGAAAGCAGTCAGGTTATCAAAAATCTAAATTCATTTTTGTTTTTTTAGTTACAAGACCTGAACTGCTAAGCTGGCATGGACAGGGTTTCGGATATCCCTGATTTCCATTAAAGTGTAGATTTAGTATTTTTTTATGATTGCGCTATAGTTTACAGATTGCGCATTTAGTAACTAGTGCCAGCCTAGTGTATGTAGGAGTTCTCCCAGGTGTCACTGACAGGCTGTGTGGAATGCTCTGTTGCTGGGGCTGCAGTGTCATTCCAGGCTGATTAGCATTTCTATACAGCCAATAGGGTCGATTCAAAGAAACATGTAACAGCTTGGATTTTGGTGCCGATCATCCTATTTTTCCCGTACGCTCGTGCGTTCGTATGAACTTGCGAGTGATTCTATAAGCAAATACGTTTCTATCCTAAAATGTACGTCCGTTCGTATGGCAGTTCGGGAATCAGACCTATGTCAGTTTCCATCCTGAATTTTCCGTTTCATTTCTCAGGTTGCAACATTGGTTTTGCCCTTTTTCCTTTTTTGTCTGGACGTAAATCCTTCTGATCTTGCGGCTGCGCACTACAAACTTACCTCATTAAAGAGCATTCTAAATATATGGTCTTTTTATTTTTCTTTATTTCTTTCATTTTGTAGTAACCAACCATTAATGAATGCATTTGCATAAGTAAATCTTACTTTGTTTAATTTTTAGTTAACTTGCAATTTTTACTTGTGGATTTAATTTTAATATTTTGGCTTCAAATGGTACAACTTAAAATTTTGTGTGTGGTTACCCACACCCTCTCCATACAGATTGCTCTCAAATATAAAAAAACACCCAGCAACTTCTGCATGTTATGAGTCTAGAAACAGCCAAGATGGCGGGTCAGGTATTATCGGGCAGCCTGCAAACAGAAAGGGCCTTGTGACTGTGTTGCTCTGCATTCTTTGATTTCTGACCTTTCCGTGCCCCCAGCTCTGCTGTGTCTGTGCAAAATACAGCAGTGACCCACATCCTGCACTTTATCCAGCTCTCCTCTCCTCAGTAAGTGTGATGCATCTGATCAAAGATGAGCTTAAATAATTAAACAAAGCAAAGGTAAACAACTACACCAATAAATTCAATCTAAAAATATTATTCTAGTACATCAATTTAAAAATAAATAACAAAGGACATAAGTTTCTTTAATTAACGCAAATATATTGCAAAATAAAGGTTTACATGCAAAGGACTAATTAAGGTCCACATTAAAATGCTTTTATAAGGCATACATGAATCAGGTATGCATTGCCATACAATTTATGGCCTCGGCCATGCTGATACATGCAGTTCATTGGAGCTCAAGACGTGCAGACTCCTCCACATAGCCAAAAAACCTGTTCAAGAACAGCAATCCGACTGCTAAAAGGTGTCGGCAGTGGCTTTCTTTTAAAACGTATTTAGAGGTTTGAAAACTGTTCTCTGAATCACACGTAAACACATCCGATTATCCTAAGTTTTACGTTTTGATCCTAAGTTTTAGGATTTGATCCTAAGTTTTAAGTTTTCATCCTAAAATTTAGGAACGAACTTCCGATGATCGTAAGAGCATATACGCATTCGTACGTAGGCTCATGCGAGTCGGAAATGGCCAAAAAAACAGGAAAAAATGACTAACACCCACCCAAACTTACGATTCTCGATCCAAAATCAATTAACTTTTGCTCTTTGAATCGAGGGGAATGTCTTTCCAGTGCCAATGCATTGGGAACCGGTTTTTAAGCTTTTTTTTCCTTTTACAATGAACAATGAAAAGGTTAAAATTCATATTTTGGCCTGTTCATTGGATCAATCATTTTAAATTGTGTGCTTGTAAGTTTTTTCTGTTGTTATGTTATTGGAGTGGGAACCATTACTTTTTTTGATAAGTAACTTTTTTTTGTAGTTGGTACACAGGCACACAATTTGAAACTGTTTGTTTATGTTTTCTTACTCTGAATGGTATGAAGTGGGCGAGCAGCTTTTCTCCCCATTTTTTCCACAAGTTTTACTTTAAATGTTATGAAGTGGGCGAAGTTTAGTGCTTAGGATTGTTCAATATGGTCAACATACTAGGTCTGCATTAGGTGGACCTAATATCTTAGGGATGTTTGTTGTAATATGTTGTATATTGTTGTAAAATAACCTTTAAACAGTATTTTTCCATAGATAGCCCAGAGACGCCCTTGATTTGAGTTTGCAGAGACGGAGGGGGATTATTGATATAGCATAGTAGCAACCATATTGTTCTTTGGTTATAGCTTGAATCCTCAAAGCCACATCTACAGAGTCACACTTTCTTTTGTTCAAGGTTTTCTTTCAGACATTTCCACCATAATACGCCGTTTGCTATGTTGCATTATGCTCTGTGACCAAAAATCAATTTCTTGGAGTCTGCTGTGTATCACTGTGTTGGAGAGTATATCACCGATTGCTTCTAATATTGCAGATGTACTGTTGCTGTAACTATTTATGGTCTGTGTGAACTGTCAAAGTACATGTGCACCCATAACAATATGGACTGTTCTAATGATATGCACCCATGACAATATGGGCAGTTCTGATGCTGTGCACCATGAAACCATGGGCAGTTCTGATGATGTGCACTCATAACCATATGGACTGTCACGCGGTGCAATCAGTATATTATGGACTGTCACCTTGTGCACCCACTTCGTTGATAATACAGGCCTTGGACACTCAGTGACAGCTTATAAAGCAGTGTCTGCAATGGAAGTCGACTGATGTGTGTCCAGCAGGAGCGGCAGTGAATAAATCCGGATGTCACCAGATTTGGTCACCCAAAATCACATAAGCGGTTATGGATGGTGTAAAAATATGAAATATGTTTGATGATCTGTTGAAGAAGGTGTGGCGTTAAAACAGTATGTGGTGGCTGAAGGATGCAAGCTGTAACTTGAGATACTGGAGGTTGTGATAGCATTGTGCTGTAATGTATCGGGTCCCATCAGTCTCAGCAAATTTGAATCACTTTTAAGGATGATCTGAGAGACGGGTGTATAACCAAAGAGCAAAGTGAGGGCTTTTCACATCAAGATATGAATGCCCTCAAGCGGGGGATATGTAAATATACAGTGATATATGGGTCATATACATATAGATTTATGTTATATTTGATTTATACAAAAAATATATAAACAGCATGCATGACATAAGGAGCAAGCTAATTAGAACAGCAGGTACAAAAGGGCAGCTAGATAATATCTGCATTCCGAAACCAGATAATAAGAACAAAAGAGGTATGAGAGGGCACTAGATAATATCAACATTCTGTGACCATACCATAAATATGTTGTAAATAGACATATAGACCTGAAATAGCAGATGCACCCTCTTAGCAAAACGACTGGACATCAAAGGGTTAGACCACAAAATATACAAACGGCACCACAAAATATACAAACGGCTTCTGGGTATTTCCGGGATGCACCCTCTTTTGCATAACCGGTGGGTCAAGCCCAAAGGGGGGGGGGGGGAGGACAGCAGGACTGGAGATCAAAAGGGCAGGGAAGTATAAATAATTGAGGTGAGTGCAGACAGGAGAGGGGGCAGAAGGAAGGAAAAGGCTTGGACCGGAGACTGCTTGTACAGGAGAAGGGCCCTGGAATAGCGCTGGGGGAAACGATTCACTGAGGCAGGTAACTGAGCCATAGCTAACACTGGTTAGTGCTATCAGGGAATATTGGGGTGTCCATTTAACTTGTGTGGCTCTTTTCATTTCTGCATGATTAATTGTAAGTTCCTTGTGTGAATTGTCTGTCAGTATGGTATTGGTGCTTTAAATCCACCCATTAGGAGTTAATATATCTGTGGTTGCATGTAAAGTAAATTGTATTGTCTTTTGCCATTTTGTTTTGCTTGTACTACAATATATCTCTTTATTTACTACGCGTCTCAGTGTCTCTTGCATTTACCAGAAGTCAAAAGAACCTAGTCTTATAGTCTTATGCGTGTATCTATTGCGTGATCATTGGCCAGATATTGATAATATTGGTATATGTGTTGCCTATTTTAGTCGAGCCGGGCAGGATATAAATATATGCATAATATTATTAATATTTTAGTTATTAATATATTAATATTGTTTACAAAGTGGCGACCCAGGCAGGAGATTTATAGTTATAAATTAATATCTAGATATTGAATATAATATTTTAGATATTAATATTCTATTGTTTACATTTGGCCAGCCATTCAGGAGAGGTTGGATTGTTTACATTTGCCGAGCGGCAGGCAGGAGATCAATATATAATTGTTTACAACATCACCACCACGTCCGGCAAGTCCTGTCTCGCCTCCGCCTACATCGTTTATACGCCAAGTTGGAGAAGTGCATATTTGATCAGACCTCTCTACCATTTCTTGGGTGCATAGTTGCTGGTTGAGGTCTCCAGATGGACCCCAGCAAGTTAAAGGCAGTGTTGGACTGGCCACGTCCTTCTGGCCTACGGGCTATCCAACGCTTTTTGGGCTTCGCTAATTATTATCGCCAGTTTATTCCCCACTTTTCGACTATAGTTGCGCCTATTGTGGCTCTCACGAAGAAGAACGCTAATGCTAAGTCATGGCCTCCTCAGGCTGAAGAGGCCTTTAATATTCTTAATAATGCCTTCTCTTCTGCTCTGGTGCTTTCTAGACCAGATCCAGCTAGACCCTTTGGCCTTGAGGTAGATCCCTCCTCCTCAAAAATCTGCTACTGGCAGGACTCTCACCTGCGGTTTCTTTTCGAAAACGTTTTCTCCGGCAGAGAGGAATTACTCCATTGGAGATCGGGAATTACTCGCCATCAAGTTGGTATTGGAGGAGTGGAGACATCTCTTGGAAGGTTCTGCCCACCTTGTTACCATCTTTACCAACCACAAGAATCTGTCTTACTTGGAAACTGCCCAGCGGTTAAACCCTCGACAAGCCCAATGGTCGTTATTTTTCGTCCGTTTCTACTTTCAAATCCACTTCCGTCCAGCCGTCAAGAACATCAGGGCGGATGCCCTTTCTCGCTCTTCAGACGTCTCCGGGTCGGAATCCACTCCACAGCATATTATCCCTCCTGAATGCCTAGTCCACTCTGCTCCCGCAACCCTGGTACAGGCACCACCTGGAAAGACCTTTGTGCCTCCTCGCCAACGGCGAAGAATATTAAAATGGGGACATTCTTCTCATGTAGCTGGCCATGCAGGTATCAGAAAATCTTGTTCTCTCATTTCCAGATAATATTGGTGGCCCTCTCTAGAGAAGGACGTGACGGAATTCATTCAGGCTTGTACCATCTGTGCACGTGACAAGACTCCTCGACAAAGACCTGCAGGCTTACTTCTTCCCTACCTATTCCAGACACTCCATGGTCACACATTGCTATGGACTTCATTTCTGACCTCCCTCCTTCACATGGCAACATCGTTATTTGGGTGGTAGTAGATAGGTTTTCTAAGATGGTGCATTTTACACCTTTGCCTGGTCTTCCTTCAGCTCCTCAGCTGGCGAAACACTTCCTTATGCATATCTTTCGACCTTATGGGCTGCCTGCACACATCGTGTCTGACAGAGGAGTGCAATTTGTTTCTAAGTCCTGGAGGGCCTTAGACTGTTTCTCTCTAAGTTGGAGTCCATGGTGCCTCAGCTTCTAACACAGTTTAAAAATATTTTAGGGCACATCTGGGGCTGTGCAAGTGTGTCATTTTGGTGTGGGCGCTGCTCTGAATATTTTTTATTTTTTTTTAAAAATGTCTGGGAAAGGATAGTGTAGACATCCCTGCAATTCCTTCTGCCACTAAGGATAAGGATGTTTTCGGCAGTACCAACACTGTGGTCAGCAGCCATGTGCCCAGGCCCAGTAAAGGTAGCACCAGCCATTTGTCCAGGCCGCCACTGCTAGTAGTAGCAGCAGCAGTAATGTATGTGGTAGTAGTAGCAGCATCAACAAGCCAGAGTTGTCTATTTCCTTCAGTGGGTGTGTTATTTCGGACAATGCATCCATTGTGTATTGCTGGACTCGCTCTCACTCATTTCAGGAGGAGGGCCCTTGATTCAATAAAGGTAGAAAAAAATTCAATTCATGAGAAAAAAGCCTGCGAATTTTACTGTTACTGAATCACTAGATAAAAAGACAATGAAAGTCAATGGCAGCTTTTACTACAGTGTAGAAAGGAGTAAACAGTTCTCTACTTTTCTTAGGAGTAAAAAGTGCCATTGACTTTCATTGTCTTCCTATCTGGTGATTCAGTATCACTGACATTCTCAGGCTTTTTTCTCATGAATTGAATCTTTTACCACCATGAGAATTTTTTTCTACCTTTATTTTTTCTACCTTAATGAGCCAGGTATCAGTGGATTCTTCCTCCATTACAGCTACACGTCACAGTAAAAGAAGCCTTTCTATTCCATCATCTCTCTCTGCCTCCTCCTAGTGGGGAGAATTTGTTTGACGACAGTCAGCCTTTGGTGTGTGCTGCGGAGGTGGTGGAGGTGGAAGCGCTGTCCAAGACGCATAGCTGTGGGGGTGGTGGTAGACATAGACATTTATGAAGGTGGTTGTGTTGTGGGAAGGCAAGTAGAACATGATGATACATCAGAACAGGGAAGTGGTGGGGATCAGGAGGAGAAGTATGATTATGTAGTTTTGTACAGGACCTGGGAACAAGGCAACAAGGAAGGGACATCGTCAGAGCAGGATGGTACTTCTGGCACTGCAGCGACAAAGAGCTGAGCCAAGGTAGGGCTAGATCATCTGCAAAACAGCACAGGGCTAGGTCTGCTGGCATGGCCTGCTCAGGAGCAGACGACACTGATGCTTCTTTTGCAGACTCCAGAAAAAGCCTGCCAGAGGAGGAGCAAAGACAGATGGTGGTGGACATTCTAGATCTTCTTATTTATGGTACACTGCCATGTGGCAATTCTTTCCTACCTTCCCTAGAGAACAAAACCTAGCACAGTGCCAGATCTGCAAGCAGAAAGTTAGCCGTAACCAGGGCACAGATCTACGGCTCTACATAGGCCCCTGAAGCGGCATCACAAAGCTGTGTGGGACAATCAAAATGGCCTTCTTCAATTTCCAGTAAGGCCAATCCTGTTGCTACCCCTCTAAAAATAGGATCATTTTTTGAGTGCTTGTCAGCTACTGCCAGTGCCAGGCCTACAAAAGGCCTACACAACAACCAGAGGTCTCCTGTCTTTTGGCCTAAAATCTGTGCTTCTGCTAATGCTACCACTACCAGCACCCCTGCTGCTGTCTATTAACCCCAGCCCTACACAACCACCACAGGTCTCCTATCCTTCTACCTAGTCATTAAGAACTGCTAATGCCACTACTATCACCAACAGCCCCTCCGCTGCCACCCTCTGCTACAACTAGGCCTACACAACCGCAGTTTAAACCTGTGATGCCCAAAATGGGCAAATTTCTCAAAGCTTGTAAAAAGCGCTTGCTTCTTCTGCAGCAAACATTTAAGGGGCGCCAATTCTGCCTCTACCCCCAGTTACAAATGGGAACATTTTTCGAGGGCTTGCCCACTACTGCCAGCCCTATACAACTTCAGGTCTACCCCCTGTGATGTCCAAAATGAGTACATTTTTCAATGCTTGTAAAAAGCCATTACTACTGTTCACTTTGCCAGAATGCCAACCCCATTGCTTCTCCAGGATCTGCAGGAGATCCGTATGCTAATTAGCCACAGCCAATTGAAATGCTAATTAGTCCACTAAAACATGTTTTTATACAGTCTTGGGTGACTGCAGAGTGTTATAGGGTCTTTTAGGGCGTCAGCCATTGTTTTCCATGCGTTTCAGACGAAAGTTCAGACTGAACTTAACTTTTTTGGAAAAGTTTGAAAAATGTGCTCATCTCTAATTATAAAGATCAGTTTATCCAAATATAGAAAAATATAGGAAATCACTATGCATGCACCTGATCGAGGCAGCCATAACAAACATTCCTAGATTTTGGAAACAAGGGAATCCACAGACAATTGAAGACTTGGAGAAGTGCACTTGGTCATGGAGATTAATTAACTCGCACTCTCTCTCCATGGCAGAGAAGAATTTCGAGACACCTGACACCTATGTTCCATGTTTGAAGAATCTAACTTTTACAAATAACTTATTGGCTGATATGTTTAAAGCAGATGGAAACCCTTTTCTGGGTCCACCTCTCATCCTTTGGGTCACCCACCCCCAGGGGCTGCTATTGGCTCGGCGGTGGGCTGATTTTCAAAGAAAACTGGATTTTTCCACTGCCGAAGCCACGCCTACCGGAACTTTTGAGAACGCCAATTGGCTGATCTCAAAGGTGCCACAGGGATGAGGTGCAGCCGGCTGGACAGATTCCTGGCATGCTATTTGAGCATGCGCTCTCATGGCCAGCCATTCAAAAAGGCTGGGCATGGGAGTGTGCATGGCCACAGGAAAGATGAGGAATGCAGATGAGGGTGGAGATTGCGTTGCAGGACCGGCCAGGATCAAGTAAGATTACCGGTGCCCAAGAGGGTTCACATAGCGGGGCTTCCAGTGTAGGATGCCCTGGGGGCAAGCTAGCGGCCGGGCCTGTAACCCCCACCCCTACCTACCGGTACCTACTCTCTTATTTATCACTTTTCCTCCTTTTTTGTTCTGGTTTCCTGGTTTGTTCTTTCTATTTCTTCTTACATCTTTTTTAACCTCACTCTGGATGCTCATTCAGACTGTACAAGAATTTTTTTTAGCTCTCAGAGGGTTACATTCTACAGTTTTGTTTTTATGATGATTCTACTTTCAGGAAAGGGATGCACCTGCGCTGGGGCAGAAGGGCAGCATGACTGCAGGCACCATGCCTGGGAATGACGTGGGATGTATAAAGGGGCAGATTAGTATGGGGGGGTGGTTTGGAAGGGGTTAAGTCCGGATTGGAGGCAGTATGTGACGAGGAAGAAGGGGAGGTAAGTAGCGAGGGGGTACTTAAGGCAGAGTTGCCTTGTGTACCCCCTCTTTCTGCTTGGACCCTAGAGCAAGAAGTCTCAGTACTTCTTGCTCGCAGGTATGGAGGAGCTGCTGGATAGAATTTGGGAGGAGGCAGCTCTGCGGGGGAAGGACTGGCTGCACAGTAGATGGGCGGCGTACCTCCTCCTCCCGCTCCGGCTCTTGTCCTCGCCGCAGCCGACGGGCCGCTGTCCTCCTCAGCCCCCCTCCTCCTCGCTCGGTGGGGGCGCTCTGAGCCCTGTGGTTCCTTCAGCTGCCCGGCGCTCTGTGAGAAGCCTGGCGGCCCCCTCCAGTCAGCGAAGTCGGGCAGGTGGGAGGTCTCAGTTGCTGAGTCCCTTCGCAGGTGCCAGGGACGGCTTTGTCCCCTGGCGTGCTGCATTCCCCGCAGTCAGACACAGTAGGTGGGAGTCACAGCACAGACTCCCACCGGCAACGGAACGCCAATAACTGGGCAACAACCTGCAACGAAACATAGGCGGGAGCTGGCAGCGGCGCATCCTTCGTTCTCGAGCATCCCAACAACATTCCTGCGCACCCAGGAGGTGAGTAACAGCCTTTTTATTCACATGCTGGGCTGGGGGTTAGTGGGGCTGGGGGCCCACAGGGGTGGGATGGGGACACAGGGGTAAGGGCCTTTATGGATGGGCTACGGGTTTTGTTGGGGAGGTTAGATTCGAATGTATCCCAGACGGTGCGGCCTCCCGGGCCTCAGTTAGTGTGGGCCCTTCCAGAGTTTGTAGTGGCTTGTGGGGTTAGGGCGGCCCCAATAGGGAGGGCTACCGAGGTGCCGGCTGCCTCGCTGGCCCAGGCAGCGATCCAGAACAGGTTAGCAGAGACGGGGGGGTCAGATAGGACTTCGGATAGGCATCTTCCCAAAGGGGCACTCTTACATTTGTTATGAAGGTCCGCTGGGGGCTCACTTGAATTCAGAGGTGAGGGAGAAAATTTGTAGAAGGGAATATATCGACATCTTTACCCTCCTCCCCCTAGAGCACTTTAATGTAGACATATGGGAGAAGGGAGTGAGAGTAGGAAGGATGAGGATGAAGATTGTAGGGGGTTTAGAATGATTCCAAGGACGTTTGGAAACTGGCTCCAGGCGTTCTCCATCATGGGCAGTGTGATTGGGGAGAAGGCGCCGGAACAATGCTCAGCTTTGTTTTGTTCCTCGGATGCGATTTGGGAGGCGCATAGAGTCTATGGTGGGAACGCTTAGCTAAAATATGATGAGCAGTTCCATCAGAGGATGTCAGTTTGCCCGGAGTTGGGGTGGGATCATAGGGACATTGGGGTATGGATGAGGGTGATGAACACCAAGGCAGACGTCTACCCAACAGCGGGAGGGTTAGCCCCCTTTCCAGCAGCCCCTGCCGGTGGGGCAGGGGGGAACATTGCCTTCAACGACTCCCAATGTAAATGGGGTTCAGGCTGCAGATTTTGACATGAATGCTCGAACTGCGGGGGGCCTCACACAGTGGCCCGGTGTTTCAGAAGAGGTCGGATTGGTAACAGGCGGGCAAGTGAGGGCTTTGGAAAAGGGGATTTCACCGGTGAACGTAAGCAGGATGGCTCAGTGGCTAAGTAGGTACCCCAATAGGGGAGCAGCTGAGTTGCTGGGGTTGGGGTTTCAATAAGGTTTTGTCATTCCCTGTTCGGTCCCCCCCTTGGGAAAATTTAAGCGGAACCTAAAATCAGCTAGATTGCACCCGGGGGTAGTTCGGGATAAGCTGGCCAAGGAGGTGGGGTTGAATCGCATGTCAGGCCCCTTTTTGGAGCCTCCCATCCCAGGTTTGGTGGTATCACCACTGGGGGTAGTACCCAAGAAAGAGCCAGGAATGTTTCGTTTAATTCATCACCTTTCGTTCCCAAAAAGGGGGTCGGTCAATGACGGGATTTACAATGATATAAGCTCTTTCAAGTACACCACTTTTGATTTCGCCTTAGACTTAGTGAAGAGGGCCAGTCCTGGGGCCCTAATGGCTAAAACCGATATTGAGTCAGCTTTTCAACTGCCAGTCCACCCTGATAGTCAGTGCTTATTATGCTGTTATTTCGAAGGGGGGGGTTATTGATTGGTGCCTCCCAATGGGGTGCTCAGTTTTCTGTGCACATTTTTGGAATGGGTAGTGAAGGAAAAATCAGGCCAGAAGTCACTCATTATCTGGATAATTGTTTCTGTGTGAGTCCACCTGGCTTCAGAATTTGTGAATTATTATCTTGCATGATGCAGACGTTTGAATCATTTGGGATCCCAGTGGCGCAGGATGGAAGGCCCCAGCACATGTATGAAGTTTCTGGGCATTGAGATTGATTCATTGCGTTTGTAGGCTGCCATTGGAGAAAGTCAGTGACCTGCTCTGGGAATTACAAGGGGCATTGTGGGTGAAGAAGGTTATGTTAAGGCAATTGTTCTGGAGAAGCTTAACTTCGCCTGCAAAGTTCTTCCAATGGGCAGGGTTTTCTCTAGGCGATTGTCGTTGGCGACCGCCGGGATCAGGGAACCGCACCTCACTGGGGAATTAAAGGAGGACCTCAGGATGTGGGTCTCTTTCCTTAGCTCATTTAACGGTCTGGCCTATTGGCTGGATCCTGTAATGGGGAGTTAGGAATTGGACTTGTACACAGATGTGGCAGGGTCCACGGGTTTTGGAGCCTATTTTGCAGGGAGATGGTGCGTGGCTCCCTGGCCAGAAAGGTTAAACTCATCTCCGAGGATAAGGAATCTACCTCTCCTGGAGATGTTCCCGGTGGTGGTGACTTTAGCGTTATGGGGTAAATATTTGCAAAATAAATCTGTAATGTTTAACTCAGACAACATGGCAGTTGTTTCTGCTATCAATGCGCAGACAGCGTCATCGCACCCCGGAGGTTACTCTGTTGAGACAATTTGTGCTGTTGTGCCTTCAGTACAATATTCTATTTCAAGCGGCGCATGTTCCAGGGATATCTAATGGGATTGCGGATGCTTTGTCTTGTTTGCAGATAGAGAGATTCACAGAGCTGGCACCTGAGGCTTGTGTAAAGGGAGAGGAGTGCCCGGAGTGGGTGTGGCGACTCATCTAGAAGGTTTATGGAGCCTTGTCCGGCGATCACTGGCTCCTAGTACTTGGACAACGTATCAGAAGGTATGGGAGGAATGGTTTAATTTAGAGCATGAATGGCAGATGTTCAGGATTGGGGAATCTAGAGAGGAGAGGTTCATGTGGTTTGTCACCTCCCTGTTTGAAAGAGTCTCCTTCTTCAGTCGACAAGAAGTTGGCGGTGTTGGCATTCCTATGTAAGTTAAGGGGGTGGCCTGATATTTCAAAGCAGTTCTTGGTAAGACAGGCCCTGAAAGGGTGGCGGAAGGAGCATGTCTGCGCGGATAAGTGCAGGCCTATATCATGGGTCATCTTGCAGAGGTTAGTCAGTTACCTTCCGGCCTTATGTGTGTCTGAGTACAAGGTGGTGGTGTTCACACTGGTCTTTGCTTTAGCTTTTTTTGGGGGCATTTAGAGTCGGCAAGCCGAAGTCCCAAATTGGCCAGGGGCATAGCTTTCCGGGACGTGGTGGAGTCGGGGGAGGCCCGAAGTTCAAAGACGGATCAGGTAGGGCGGGGGTGCTGGGTGGTATTGCATCGTATACCGGGGTCAGGCCGCAGATGCAGGGTTCCCTACTATTGCATGAGGATGGGTCTTACTTATCGCGTTACCAATTTCAGCCATTTTTAAGAAGGCCTTGGGGGGCGTGGAGTTGTCAGCAACAGACTATGGAACCCATTCTGCCATCGAGGCAGCCCACCTAGGACTACCAAAGGAGCTGCTCATAAGGATAGGCTGGTGGGAATCCCATAGATATAAGACTTAAGTTCGGCCATATAGGGTGGAATCTGTGGGGTTTTAGAGCTATGTGTAGATATATATTTTATAGATCTGTTGAATTAAAAAAAAAAAAAAAAAAAAAGAGGGTGGTGGAAGATTATTAATGTTTGTTCTTGTTTTTTCTCAGAATCGTCCAGCTGTTCCGTATTGTTGTTGGGACATTCGTTCTTTTTTTGGGCTGCAAGAAGAGCTGAGCTGCGGAGAAGCGGTTTGCAGCTGGGGTTACCACAGGACGTGGCTAAGTTACGTTGGCTGGGTATCCGGGGGTTGAGTTGGAAGGAGGTCTTGGGCCACTTTACGGAGAGATGCGCATGGGATTGGCCTCCGTGAGTTTTAGTACTCCATGTGAGCGGTAATGATTTGTGGAAGATTGCTTCAAGAACCCTGGTGGCTGCCATTAAGAGGGATTTATCCGTGATCCTTGCGAATTTCCCAGATTTGATCCTAGTGTGGTCAGAAATGGTCTCCCATTTCAATTAAAGAGGGGCCAGGGATGAACGGGCCATTGATAAGACCAGGATATAAATAAACCGGGCGATCGGAAAGTGGGTGAAGAAGAGAAGGGGGCTTGCGGTCCATCACGTGGAGGTAGAAGGGAAAAGGATGTGTTTTAGAGGCGACAGGGTACATTTGAATGATGTGGGTTTAGACTTATTTAACTTGCAGTTACAAGAGGCTATTGAGATAAGGGTGGAGTTATGGTGTGCAGGTATCAATGCCACCCATGCTTTGCGGGAAATCCCTTGTTGGTTCTTGGAGGGGGGCAGACAGGCAATGGAGAAAAAAGTGGAATGATAAAAAAGCGCGTTGAGTTTGTAAAAGGCAGAAGCATCTCAAGAAAAAGGTGGTTATGACAAGTTACAGCGGTTTTGGTTGTTAGATGCGTTTAAACAAGGAAGGCGGTTAGCCCCACACAAGAGGCTCCTGGGCCTGTGTGCGCACGGCCGAGGGCATGTTTTGGTTGACCGCCGGGAGTGAATAGTTGGTATCACGGCTGTGAGGATGGTTAATTATTAGTATAGAAGTTTGGTCATATCGCCCCCTCCACAAATTAAGGAAGTACAAGCCGACAAGGGTGATTGTGTTATAAGCTGTGGCCGATATTTATTAATAAATGTCTTTCCAACAAAGTATGGATGTCATTGACTGTTATTTGCAGCATAATAGGTGAACATGTGTAAATGATTGGTACATGGTCGGTTCTAGGGGAAGTGGAAAGTTGTGGGCACTCCTAGCAGTCATGTTATGTATACATTTGCTTTTATTTTCCTGTAAACTGAGTCACTTGAGTCTGCTGAGATGCAGACCTGCCCCTGAACTATTTCTTAATTTGTTCCTATACCCTAATTTTACTGATAAATAATGAGCTAAAAAAAAAATTATATATATATATATATATATATATATGCTCTTATTGCTTTAATTCAACGCTTAAAGGATGTTCCACAAATCCTGGTAAATCTTCTTTGGCGTTTTATATAAAATGTGCCACAGGCCAATATGGAGAGAGGTATGGGCTGATCCCTGGTTGCAACTAGGGGACTCGCTTCTCTGCAGCACGATATTTCTGGAGAGGAGTGAGAAGTGAGACACCACACACAGCTCATTGATCAAGGCTTACTTCTCCTCCTATGTTTCTGTTCCTCTGCCTATTTCTGGCAGTAAGATGGTGGGGCACTGAGTATGTCGCGCTCTGGAATGCTAAAATGCCCATCCATGCTGGCTTTCATCCATTAGCCCTATTACCCTTGTTCTTCTGGTTCTCACTGTGTCTCAGTACCTCCCTTGTCTCTGGTGATCCCAGTGACCACTCTTTCCATAGTTCCTATGGTTCTCACTTTGTCTCTGGTTCTTCTTGGTTACCCATCCTGTGCTTGGTTGTTCTCAATTACCCCTCCTTCTCTGGTTCTCCCGGTTACTCCTCTATCCCTCTGTCTCCCGGTTACCCATGTGTATCAATACAGTCTTGCTCCATTGCTTTCCTCCATTGCCAATCTGTACCTTTTTATGCGTGCTTGACGCCAACTAGTGTAGGTCCCTCCGCTGGCCAAGGTGTGTGGAGCATGGAGGCTCTTTGGACCTAAGGTTCGATGACACTAGATGTGTTGTGTGTGAGGTGTACTTACAGTACTCTTTGCAGCTCTTCTAGATGGCTCCAGAGATGACCACAGTAGTAGTAAAAGCAGTAAAGTGAAACCCAGGCAGTCTTTATTCAGCATACACTTCAGATGTTACACATGTCTGCAGAGCATATTAGTGGCTTCATAAATTCACAGATAGTTTCCATAACTTCAGCTCCACTTTAGAGGCATTGGGCACTTACTCCCTTTGGCGAGGAATTCAGGGCATTATTCTTTCCTGACTTCCCCTCTGTGTTGCCACAGGAACTTGCTGTCTCTCTCTCTCCTGCTGGTCCCCTGACTCCTTTGTAACATTACTTACTTCCCCTCAGGGGATCAATACTGAAGGACCTAGGAACATAATTAAATATGTTTTCTGCTTTATTTCACAATAAGGCATGAGTTAAAACATACCTTATAGCTTTCTAAGACAGGAAAGAGAAAGTAGGATTGTTGCATGTAACTATGCCCCTATGACACCGCCTAACCACCCATAATTCTGCACATTGACACTAATTCATAACCAAGCCTGGAGCCAGGATGCTGCAGGCCAGATGAGCTGGGCTGTGGCAGGCTAAGACAAGACATGCAGGTAACCACCTGGTACAGCAGTGACAAAAAGCTTGTGCTGCTGGATCCAGGACATTCAGGGCCTATGAATAAGAGATACACTAGGGGCACATGCCCAGATCTAAAAAGACATGTTCTTCAACATGTTGTCAGCCTGACTGCTGTGTAGTAGTTGATCTGCAAGGTTTCATGCACTGGAACTGCATGGGAAAGCCCTCTCTTTAGGGCAGTCTCTAGATAGACAAAATCCCTGGTTTTATTCTGCTTTAAGTATCTGATTGTCATGTTCTCCCATCGGGGAACATGTTAGCGTTGGGCTAACCTGGGCAAGTGCTGGGGCCCTTGCGTCTCATTCCCTCTAACCTGGTAAGCCCATCTGTAGGATGCAGGGCGGTGCTGTAACCAGGACTAAGGACTGTCACCCAACGGCATTTGGGAGAGCCTTTCTTTCTTTGTCTCTTTCTTTCGTTCTATTTGTTCTTTATTTTATCTGTTCTTTCTGCTATTCCTTCTCTTTCTTCTTTCCTTCTATTATTTCTGTCAGTCCTTCTGTTCTTTATTTTTTCCTTCTGTTCTTTGTTTTCCTTCTAAAAATATCCAAAAGAAGGGGTATGGGGTTTACAGATGGGCACTCTCACTCCAAATATAGAAAGTAGGTAACAAATTTTATTGAAAGTGCTATGTACAAAATTTTTAAAAAACATATAGACACAACAAATAAATATATACAAGACACATTAAAAAATACAAGGTGCCTGGGATATACTCTATATGCAATATATACTATATATCAATCTTGATATACAAGGGTAATAAGTGAATACAATGTGCATGGGTATTTGTTGCCCCCTGATGTTCAAAAGTAATCAAAGTATATTAGATGAGGGGTATGATTAGCAGGACAAGCGAATAAATAATTAATCTAATTAAACTCTAAAGTCAAGATAATAAAGTGGTGTAAAGTGTATGAAAAGCACAACCAATATTGCAAAAGCTTAAGATTAAAAGGGTCAATCAGATCCCACAATATATAAGTGACAAATGTTAAATACCAAAATTGATATTAAAAAAACAACTATTCAAGGTCAAATAAATGTAACAATAAAGTGCTAACGTGCTATATAAGTAACCATGAATATGTGTAAAAAGATATAATACATATGGACAATAAAGTGCTAAGTGCTATGTGTGCTATATATATTAAACCAAAGTATAACGCACCTGAAAAAAAATATGTGGGAAAGATAAGCTAAGAATAGTGTACTGTCCTTTGAATAGTATACAAATTGTTAGTATTACGCCCCAAAAATGCACATAGTAAATAAAAAAGTAACTGTCCCTTAGCCAAGTTCTATTTGATAATGGTTTGGATACATTAAACAGTCAGCAAGGGCTAGACACAGAGCCAATAAGGCTAAACAAAGGGAGCAGGGAGAGCACAAAACCACGCATCTATTTCAACAATAATCAGACATGATATAGAAATACCGCCATCAATAGAAGTGGAGATCCCAGGACCGCTGGCCGCTCCGCCGTGCGCCCACGGCTTCTAATCGGCCTGTGTCTGATTGTTGTTGAAATAGATGCGTGGTTTTGTGCTCTCCCTGCTCCCTTTGTTTAGCCTTATTGGCTCTGTGTCTAGCCCTTGCTGACTGTTTAATGTATCCAAACCATTATCAAATAGAACTTGGCTAAGGGACAGTTACTTTTTTATTTACTATGTGCATTTTTGGGGCGTAATACTAACAATTTTTATACTATTCAAAGGACAGTACACTATTCTTAGCTTATCTTTCCCACATATTTTTTTTCAGGTGCGTTATACTTTGAAATAATAAAGTGATATAACAACAGTGGAACTATTGGTATACAGGCCCGCGCTAGCAATTTCCCAAATAAAAAATCAATAAATACATGTGATAAATAATGCTCAACGTGAAATGTCCTCAACCCCAAAAAGAACACAAATAAAATGTTAATATAAACACAGAGCAAGCTAGATTGAATAAAACAAAACAAAAGTCCCAATTTTTAATCCTTCAAAGGTGCTATAGTGCTCAATATAACTATGTCCCACGGTGCATGCACTCCACGCAAAATTGTGCAAAGGAATCCTCCACCAATCGTGCAAACTCTTACCAACTTTAAGTAGGCAATGCGCTTAAAATTGATTTTACACGGCGTTGTTGCCAATTCTGATGTAATCCACTTTTAAATAAACGCTTATCCAGCAATGCTTCCACACTTCAACCCTCCAGCATTTACAGATGTCACAAAGGTACTATTTCCATACAGCCCTCCGCTGTGCAATCTCTCTTTTCCAGGCAAAGCTCAGGGGGTGACATACATGGAGAAGCAGAAAGCCCAAAATAGTGTAATATTGCAAAAACTATAACTTTAATAAAAAGATCCAAATCCACTCACAAGACAGGTAAAATAATCAGCATTGAGATACAGTTGTAATCTCACCGATCCTGGAATCAGACAATCCCCATTCGGTCCAATAAAAGGGCGATCCCATAAAAGTGAATAAAATGTCCAAAGGATTTCTTTAAAAACTCCAAAAAGCTCTGAAGAATCTACCGCTCGCCACCGCCAACGCGTTTCGTCGCCGCAAGGCAACTTTAACTAGGCTGGTGGCGCGGCAGAGCGGCAGAAAGTTTATACCAAAAAGTCCGGTCACATGATAAAAGGTCCTTCAGCAGTGTCACAAAAAGAAACAGATAAGTTATTTAGCTCAGCTGCGATTCCAACTTCCATGGCCAGGGGAAACAGGCTGTCGCTAACTGCCTGCTCCAACATCCTATCCCAAGCTATAAATACCAATCCCCCGCCGCCAGCACAAAAGGAATCCCCACTGGAAACAAAGCAGTCCAAGCACACAGCCGAAGGACCTATAAAGTCCTCCAGAGACAGCGCAGACACATGGGCCGCTTCAGCCAATCAGCGCTGTTTAGCAGGAATCATATGTCAACACATGGCAATACTAGCACTGCTCTCGATCTCCCTGATGGTTGCCTAGCAACATCAAAACAACCACAGAGTGCTTAGCTCATGTCTCCCATATCAGAAGAGCTTCCTGATTTAATCATGCAGCTGCGACCCAGGCTAAGGATATATAAATCATTACAGATTCAACTATACTGAAGCTGGAAACTCTAATATTTAAATTGGAGTGAAAATAGTGTCAAACAATATCCAGTACAAAAAACAATCACAATGGACCTGGAATATCTTGACAATAAAATAAAACTAAAATTAACAGGCAAAAGCAATAACCAATAAAAAACAGATGGACTAAACAACTTGTAAGCCCATGAGAAATATACACATCCAGCAACAGCATGGTTATTAGACACCATCTCATGAGTGCCTACATTAAAGCGGGACTAAACCCTGCCTACATTAAAGCAGGACTAAACCCGCTACACACACCCTAACTATCATTGGGAGTATAACCTAATTGAATGGCGAGAGCCCTAAAACCTAAAAAAGGGGGCATAATGAACAATATAAAATTTGGCAAAGGGCAGTCTGATTCCAATATCAGCTTACAATACACAGATTTAGATGCACATTAAAAATTAAAACCTGAACATCAAACTATTGTTAATAAAAAAAACTAAGAAGAGATAAAACAATTCAGATCAAAGTCTATGTTCAGACCTGCAGGGTATAAAGTGCCCAATGTGTAGATCCACCAGCCTTCCTTTTTTGAAATGTCCCTCACTAGATCAGACCCCCGCCAGTTAGATTCTACGAGGTCGATCCCAACAAAGGACATGCAGCTGGGGTCACAATTATGATACTTTTTAAAATGTGCGGATAAGCTGTGGGATTCGTAGCCGCGCTTAACATTGTAAATATGTTCGCGGATACGAATCCTAAGTTCGCGAGTGGTGCGCCCCACATATAGCAAGTGGCAAGGGCACCAGATCAAGTAAATCACTCCCTTTGACCAACAGGAGATAAACTTAGAAATCTGGAACTCTTTGTCCTTTTTGAAATTATGAAAGGAAATTTTTGGTTTCTCTACCGGAATGCAGCACTTGCAACCCGCACATGAACCACATCTGTAAAAACCAGCTGGTAAGTTTTTTCCAGTCATTCTATTTTGAGGTGGATCTATATAACTCCTTACCAGGCGATCCCTCAGGTTTGGAGCTTTCTTAAAAATAACCCTTGGATGATCGGGTAATGTGGGGCCTAATATAGTGTCTGCCTTTAAAATGTGCCAATGTTTGCTAAGTAGATGGCGAACCTCTTTATGCTGTGTATTAAACCCAGTAATAAAAAGGACATCTCTCTCTGCATTGATGTTGTCTCCTGGTTTTCCCCCTTTTTCACATAGCACTTAGCACTTTATTGTCCATATGTATTATATCTTTTTACACATATTCATGGTTACTTATATAGCACGTTAGCACTTTATTGTTACATTTATTTGATCTTGAACAGTTGTTTTTTAATATCAATTTTGGTATTTAACATTTGTCACTTATATATTGTGGGATCTGATTGACCCTTTTAATCTTAAGCTTTTGCAATATTGGTTGTGCTTTTCATACACTTTACACCACTTTATTATCTTGACTTTAGAGTTTAATTAGATTAATTATTTATTCGCTTGTCCTGCTAATCATACCCCTCATCTAATATACTTTGATTACTTTTGAACATCAGGGGGCAACAAATACCCATGCACATTGTATTCACTTATTACCCTTGTATATCAAGATTGATATATAGTATATATTGCATATAGAGTATATCCCAGGCACCTTGTATTTTTTAATGTGTCTTGTATAAATTTTTTTGTTGTGTCTATATGTTTTTTAAAAATTTTGTACATAGCACTTTCAATAAAATTTGTTACCTACTTTCTATATTTGGAGTGAGAGTGCCCATCTGTAAACCCCATACCCCTTCTTTTGGATACTTTGACTTGGTTGTTTTTTTGGGGTTTATGGGAGCACCCACTCATATTCACAGAGGCTTTGTAGGATTTAGGTGGTGCCCTTACAGCCCTCCTTCTAAAAATAAACGGGGCGATCGGAAAGTGGGTGGAGAAGAGAAGGGGGCTTGCGGTCTGTCACGTGGAGGTAGAAGAGAAAAGGATGTTTTTTAGAGGCAACGGGGTACATTTGAATGATGTGGGTTAAGACTTATTTAACTTGCAGTTACAAGAGGCTATTGAGATAGTGGTGGAGTTATGGCGGGCAGGGCACCGCCCATCCTGTGGGGAAATCCCTTGTCAGTTCTTGGAGGGGGGCAGACGGGCAATGGAGAAAAAAGTGCAGTGAGTTTGTAAAAGGCAGAAGCGGTGACCATCCCAAGAAAAAGGTGGTTATGACAAGTTACAGTGGTTTTGGTTGTTAGATGCGTTTAAACAAGGAAGGCGGTTAGCCCCACACAAGAGGCTCCTGGGCCTGTGTGCGCAAGGCCGGGGGCAGGTTTTGGTTGACCGCCGGGAGTGAATAGTTGGTAGCACGGCTGTGCGGGCGGTTAATTCTTTCTTCTTTCCTTCTATTATTTCTGTCAGTCCTTCTGTTCTTTATTTTTTCCTTCTATTCTTTTCTTTCTTTCTCTCCATCTATTCTATATATTTCTTTCAATCAATTTTGGATCTTTGTTTATTTCATCTATTTGTTCTGCCATTCCCCTTTTCTTTCTTTTATTCCTTCTTTCCTTTTTTTTTCTGCCATTTCAACTCTAAACATTCCTTGTTTCATTCCATTTGTTTCTGTCATCCATTTATTCTATGCCTTTGTTCTTTATTACTTTCTATCTATATTTCTTTACAACTATTCTTTATTTCTGCCCCTAATCTAGTCTTTTAGATTTTAGTCTAGCCCTCCTTTTTTTGGACATTCTATTTGTCTTTTTTTCTTGCTTTCTTTTTTTTGTCATTTCTTCTAGCCTTTCTTTTTGTCAATACAAGATATTACCTTATTCTTGATTTATCTTTCTGTTTTGACCCCTATCACCATGTAAAATGACAAATTCACCCTGCCACACTGATTGGCTGACTGATCTCCAACCTATGCACTATTGGCTAACAAACAGGATACCACTTCTTTACTGCAGCTGCATTCATCTAGTGACCCTATTTCAGCACGGGGGGGGGGGGGGGTACCAGTATTATAGCTGACTGAATACTGCTGGAGAGATGAGATAGTATGGCTGAGGTGTGAGGCTTTATACAGCCTTATCTCACCGTGTTCTTTGTGTGGGTGTAGTGGTAAACCTTGCCTAGTAATTGCTGTGTCCTAAGTATGTCTCCACACTCTGGGATTTAGGGATGTCTGCCTAAACTTGAACAATTATTTGAAAAAAACTGTTACAATTTGCTTCAAGTAGACCAAAACCTAGCCAAGAATAGGCACAGATACTTACCTACTTCCTCATTCTCTCGTTCAGCAGGGTTTGTGTGGCATCAGTATGGAGTGCTCCTATTGACTTTACTGGGCGCCTCCATACACAATGATCTTTTGTGTATGGAGGTTTCAATGAAAGACAATGAGAGCTTGCTTTGTTTGTTTTTTAATGTCAGTTACTGTAATAGTGACTTTCCTGTGCTGACTAATTAAGAAACAGAGAACTGTCCTTGCTCCTAGGAAAACTGGTGTAAATAATGGTAAAGATGTGTAACCACTGTTATGCCATGTTGAATTAGGCCTACCTTTGATGTTTGTTTCTGAGGCATTTATTTAATAAGCACTAGTGCCACGTAGTGCCAGATGAATGTCAGGTAAATGTCAGGTCCCAGTGCAAAAGGTGTATTTATCAAGTCAAAAAGCCAGAGTGCCAACTATCATCAGCGCCCGCAATGGGATGAGTGCCAGCACTTAGGCCCTTATTTAACAAGGGATAGCGCCAGGTACCGACTGGTGAGCGAACGGTAATGACGGTCACCGCCACGAGAACGCCGGCTCCCCACCACAATCACACATTTATCAAGCCAATCCTGCTTAGCGACTGAGATAGCGCCAGATAGCGACTCATTCATCATTATTCCAGCCTCACCCCACAGCGCCAGCGAGCGACCTTGAACAGTGCCAGGTATGACCTCTCGCTACCTGGCGCTCTCCAATGCATTTCAATGGAACAATCTTTAAATATTAATAATTAATTGTTAATCATTTTTTTTTTTTTTTTTTTAATGTGAAAATTTCTGTTACCACTTCTGCCATGTTAGATATTTTTTTAAGGTAAAAAAAAAAAATTTGTGCAGAATTGATATTACAGGTCTGATATTAATGTATTCATATTCCAAAATGTTTTTATAAACTTGTTTTTTTTGGTTTCCAAAAATATGGTTGTTTGGGGGTTAGAAAACTACTTTTAACCCATCGCCGCCAGCGCTCTGGGGTTTAAACAAGCATTTCACTGCGCGAGAATTTTTTGAGCGTGATTTGTTAATAAATATGGTGGGAGCCGGTCGCTATGGCCATTCGCTATCATGCGCTCCCATACATCGCGGAACCTGTCAAATAGCGACTCGTCACCTTGTATTCAACATTACTGCACACCGACTGAGTCGCGGGCGCTGTGAAAATACCGCTACAGTCGCTCAACTGTCGCTACCTGTCGCTATTAATAAATCAGCCTCTTAGTTCCCTACGGCGCCAGATAGGACCAGGCGCTCATCCTGCGCTGAGTGGCCTTATCCCATACATTTCAATAGGCTGGGTTAGTTATAATTATTTGGGCTACTTTTAAAAAATATATATTTTCAGGGGGCTGATGCATGTGCCACGGGATCCCTTGCCTGTTTGGAATTGTATATGCATTTTTTGCATTTTTGTGTTGGGCTGCAAACTTGTGATTTGGGTCATGCAAGACCTGTGTCATGTCATTCAAGTGCCCCCAATGCAATTTCCATTTTACAAAATGTATTGTGCTGCCATCTCCCCTAAAATAAAAAGGGGGATTGCAACAGGCACTGTATGCCTGCAATCTCCTTTTGCCAGCGCCCTTGAGCTCTCTGTGTATTTTCATCTTAAATTGTGTTGTTTTCCTGCACTTCCAGTCGGCGCTAGGTATGGCTAGCGCGTCGGCTTATACAAGCCCTGCACTGCGCACAGTGCCCGGCCAGGAGCGAGAGAACGCAGAGAGCCGGCTGTCTCCATCTAGTTCTGCAGTGCAAGCACAGAAAGTGTCTTGCAAGAGACGCTCATCTAGAGCACGTAACAAGTCATGAATAAGGCTCCTAATGAAACCTTGAGGTCTGCTTTTACTATTATTATATGTATTATCATGTGTATTGCTGTCTGTGTCAGGAGCCCAATTTATCGCTAGTACCTCGTAGCATCACTTGAGCGTCTGCGGATGGACGCTATTAGCACCTCAGCAGCAAAACCGGCCACAGGCAGATGGTGCTGTTAGTGCTTCCCGTCACGTTGTCTTGTTTTCCCAATGAAGCTAGTGACAGGAAGCGCCAGTGGAGAGGGCCAGAAATCATTTGTATTTAAACCGGACCTTCACCCTGAATAAGAGCATATCTTGTATGTTTCCCCCACCCTGTACATACAGATTGCTCACATTAATCCGGACCTTCACCCTGAATAAGAGCATATCTTGTATGTTTCCCCCACCCTGTACATACAGATTGCTCACATTAATCCGGACCTTCACCCTGAATAAGAGCATATCTTGTATGTTTCCCCCATCCTGTACATACATATTGCCCACATTAATCCGGACCTTCACCCTGAATAAGAGTCTATCTTATACGTTTCCCACACCCTGTACATACATATTGCCCACATTAAAGATCATCCTACCTGCATCTACTGCATGTTATGAGCTTTTAAACATCCAAGATGGCGGCTTATAGAGCATCAGGCAGCCTGACACAGTCTGACAGTCTGACTGACTGTGTGACTCTGCATTTTGGGATTGCTGTCATTTTCCTGACCCCCAACTCTGCTCTGTCTGTGCAAAGCCCAGCTATAATCCTGCCCCCCTGTACTTTATCCCGCTCTCCTCTCCTCAGTATGTGATGCTTCTGAGTCAAGATCCTGAGTCCTGAACAGAGTTGCAGCCCAGTGGAGGAAAGAATATTAAGTAAGTGACTAAAAACGTAAATATTCATTTTAGATGCTGGGGAATAGTTTTTTAAGGGTTTGGGCTTTTCATTAAATCATGGTGAAGGTCTGGTATAACATGTAAATTAACAGTTCCAGCACGGGCCCTGTGAAACCATGATACTCAGGCATACAGTGCCATGTGCAGGCACTATGGAAAGGGGATTACAGGGCAGGGTAGCAACGTTTTAAAAATAAAAATGAAACGGGAATGCTAAGGGGAAATGAAATGGGGAAAGACATGACATAGCTTTTGCATGGCCCAAGTCACAAGTTTGCAGCGCAACATAAAACACAAAAGTCCCTAAATGCAGATAAAAGAAATCCTAATCAGGTATCCCGTGGCACAGGCACCAGCCCCCTCAAAAATAGGAAAAACAATGCAAAAATAATTACAACCATCCCAGTCCATTGAAATGTATAGGATAAGGCCACACAGTGAAGGGTAAGCGCCTGGTCCTATGTGGCACTGTAGGGAACAAAGTGCCGGCACTCATCCCATCGCCAGCGCTGATTATAGATGGGACACTACCTGGCATCAGATTTTTGACTTGGGCCCTTATTTAAGAAAGGATAGCGTTAGGTAGCGCGTTCAGCCTTGCACAGCGCCAGGTATGACCTCTCGCTACCTGTCGCTCTCCAATACATTTCAATGGACGAACCTTTTCTTCTCTTTAAACCGGGTTTTTTTTTTTTTGCCAAAAAATCACAAATAATTCTGTGACCTCTTCTGGCATTGAAAAAGCAGTTTTTTTCCCATTTTTATGATTTTTAAAAAAATTTCTTCAGAAATGACATTACAGGTCTGGCATTAAAGTGTTCATGTTACAATGTCGTTACAATGTAATTCCACATGTTTTCGCTTTGTTACTAGTGGATAGATGCTGGAAAACAGACTTTAAACACACCGCCTCCTGCGCTATGGGCTACAAACAAGTATTTTTCAGCGCCAGAGATTTGTGAGGCTGTTTTTTTGCTGAATATGATGTGAGTCGGTCGCTATGAGCAGTCGCTAACATGCGCTCCCATACAGCGCTGTACTGGTCAAATAGCGACTCCTCACAATGTATTCAACATTACTGAACAGCGACTGAGTCGCTATAAAGTAGCGACTCACGGCCGAGCACTGCGACTACTAGCGGGCGCTCGGAAAATGCCTGCTACAGACGCGCATCTGTTGCTACCTGCCGCTAATGATGAATCGGCCTCTTGAGAAATGCACCTATTGCACTGGGACCTGACATTCACCTGACACTCATGTGGCGTAAGCGTTTCTTGAAAAAACCCATAGTCATGTTTGTTAACGTCAACATTGGAGGTCTACCAATTGTTAGTATATTTAATTCTGGTTTACACTGCTAACCTTAATCTGTTCCTAGATTTTTATTTAAAAGCCTTCAGGCTTCAGAGGATCTACCAACCATACGCTGCAGAAGCAAACGCAGAGTGCTAGTAGTCTCTCAATCATTATATACGGCCTCAAAATATGTATCTTTACATTTTACAAAAAGGAAAAATGAATCATATTACAACATACAAACATGACCATAACTTCAGGCTTAAGTTATGCCTAATAATTCATTCCACAAAGCCGGTTTCCACCTCGCTTCAACTAAGAGGCTGATTCATCATTAGCGGCAGGTAGCGACAGATGAGCGTCTGTAGCAGGCATTTTCAGAGCGCCCACTAGTAGTCGCAGTACTCGGCTGTGGGTCGCTACTTCATAGCGACTCAGTCGCTGTTCAGTAATGGTGAATACATTGTGAGGAGTCGCTATTTGACCAGTACAGCGCTGCATGGGAGCGCATGTTAGCGACTGCTCATAGCGACCGACTCACACCATATTCAGCAAAAAAACAGCCTCACAAATTTCTGGCGCTGAAAAATACTTGTTTGAAGCCCAGAGCGCAGGAGGCGGTGTGTTTAAAGTCTGTTTTTCAGCATCTATCAACTAGTAACAAAGCGAAAACATATGGAATTACATTGTAACAACATTGTAACATGAACACTTTAATGCCAGACCTGTAATGTCATTTCTGAAGAAATTTTAAAAAAATCATAAAAATGTGAAAAAACAACTTTTTCTTCCAATCCATTCCATACACTCCTTACTCCTGGGTTTCCTCCTCCTCGCTTAGACATGTGACTGCAAGAAAGCAAACAGGTGCGGCCCTCCCAGCCCATAAGTAGCAGCCGCCCCTTAATCAAATCAGTTTTTCTTTCTTGCAGTGGCAAGATGACTGTGGAAGATTAGGTGCTCAAGCATTATTAGCGGTAAGCGGGGGACTGAACCCTGTCAGCTCGCTACGGACCTTACTCCCACGGCCCCTCAAGACCCTTGTTATGCCTCCACAGCATTGGCTGTTTTTGGGGCCGTGAAGGTATGGTGAAGCGCCGGGGTCTTGGGGCGCTTGCAGAGCGATGGACTCTGGGCTGCAGGCCTTTTGAAAGGCAAGTCAGCCGCAGGTTTTTCTCTGGTGTACCTGCTGAGGATATGTTTACCCAACCCTTCCTTCTTCCGTTTGGTTTTTTATTTTTTCCTTTTACAAATTGTTTATTTTAAAAGAAATGCGTAGTGGGTATTCCGGGAGGTAGGACCCTGCGCAGGAAAAATCCTTTGTGTCATGCTTTACACTTACTTTTTATTGAAAAAAAAAAAAAAAAAAAGGAAAAAGTGTGGTTTTGTTCCTGTACCTTTAAGAGCGAGGCTGACGTCACGCTGGGAGTAGTCTCAGACCATGTGCTATCTTCTGGGGAGGAGATCTCTTCCTCCCAGCCTTCACTTCCTCAGCGTGCGAGACAGGGTCTGCTCGAGGTACAGGTAGGCATCACCGGAGTTACAGGGAGTATTCCCTCCTCCGGATTGCGGGCGCTGGTGCTGCGGGGGGAGCGATTCACCTCGCGTCCTCCCGGCTTGGCGTCCTTCCAGCCTCTGTGATGTCTCCCAGCCGGGTCCCAGCCCTTTCTCCCTCTCCCTCTCCCTTCACGCACGCTGTTACCGGCATGGTCCCGGCGTGTCCCCGGCGTGTCCCCGGAGTGTCTCCGACGGGGTAGACCGGGCCTGCGGTCCCCTTCTCAGGCCAGCCGCGATATCGCATCGGTTACTGGCAGCGGCGGCAGGTAGGGAGGGGGCTATGAGGCGGTTTGGGTGTGAGTCTCTGGGAGTGTGGCTGGGTGCATGTATGTATTGTTTATTCTTATATCTTCTCTCCTCAGGTGAAGACAGACGGCGTTGGTGAGTGGATCTTTGATCCTTTTCTCTTTTTTACTACAGTTGTGAGATCTTGATCTTGTGTATGCGTTTTTTAAAAAAAAAAAAAAAAAAGAGAAGGGAAGAGTATTGGTTTGGAATATTAAGCATCGCGGATATTTTAGTTATCTGCTTGATTGTGTATATATTATATTATATTACTATTATATGATACTATACTTTATTAATATTATAATTATATTAATTATATTTTTTTTTTTTATTATTATTATTATTATTATTATTATTATTATTATTATTAATTATATTTTTATATTTTGTATATGTTTTGTATATATATATATATATATATATATATATATATATTTTATTTTCAATCTTATTAAATTTATTAATTGTGATATCTGTTAGTTCTTCCCTAGTAGAACTAAGGTTTTTCATTAATCCTCTTTTTCTCCCTTTATTTTTGTTTTTAGACTGGAAGAAGGGTAGAAAGCAGGGTTGTGGCTCCTCCCGGTCCCTTTTTTGGGGATTTGGTTCAGGCTTAGGGCCCTTTGGGTCTGCTGGCCATAAAAAAAAAAAAAAAAGAGGAATAATATATATATATAATTATAATTTATATATTGAAAGTTAAAAAAAAAAAAAAAAAGAAAACACCATGAGGGAGGCATCGGGGGATAGCGACACGGGCATTCCTCCTGAGCAAGGCAAGATGTGCCCCTTATGCAGGCGGGATCCCCTGGGTAACTTTGGCACGGTCTGCTCCGCCTGCGCCGTGAAGATCGGCCTAGACCATAACAGGTCAACTGACAGGGTTGTTAGCCCAGCTGTGGCCGAGGGTGTTATAGTTCGTCCACCTCCTGCTTCCCCCAAAGAGGGAGAAGGCAGTGGGGTGCGGTCGGAGTTGGTTCACAGATTGGATAGTCTGGAGAGGCAGTTGTCTCTTGTGCTTCCAAAGAAGGCCACCTTTAAGAGAAGGCATTTGGAGCCGGTTGCAGAGGAAGAGGATTTATTTGCCTCTTTTGGAGAAGAGGAGGACGAGGAGTATCTGGAGGAACAGCTGCCTTCTGGGGGCGAGCTGCAATCAGAAGAGGACAGCAATTCTATCTTGTTTTCGTCCGATGAAGATCCTCTCCTCATGGATGAAACAGAGGGTCTGTTGTCGATGGTGTTTGACACTTTGAATATCTCTCCACCTGAGGTAGCGAAGAGGAGGAGGGATGACCTGTTTAGGCCTGTCAGGCATAGACAGGTGTTCCCAGAACAGCCTCACTTCTCTAAGATGATTTTTAAGGAATGGGAAAATCCTAATAAGCTGCCGGCGGTCCCAAAGATTTTAGATTCTAGGTATCCCTTTCCAGCAGAAATAATAAAGTTGTGGTCCTATCCGCCGGAGGTGGACTCCCCGGTTGCGGGTTTATCTAACACGTCGATAATGCCATCCGCTACTACGGGTTCTCTTAGAGATTCCACTGAGAAACGTATGGATCAGCTGGCTCGCCATGCTTTCGCCATGATAGGTTCCTTGCTTCGCCCAGTTTGTGCCACGGCCATTGTGTCTCTGGCCACGAGGAAAAAGATGAAGAGAAACTTAGCCAGACTTAAGTCTCGCAGGCTGTCCCAGGAGTCCAAGGACCTTAAGGATTGTTTGGACCTTAATGCTTTTGTTATTACTGCAATGGAGGATGCGGTCAGGCTGGCGGCTAGAACCTCTGCTCTCCTAGTGGCCTTGCGCCGCTCGTTGTGGCTTAGGCAATGGTCGGCGGACACCGCCGCTAAGAAGGCGCTCACGGATTTACCCTTTTTTGGGAACAAGCTTTTTGGTGAAAGGCTGGATGGTTTGGTAAAGGATGGCAAGTTACCTCAAAGGAGGAGGTCGACTCGACCTTTTCAGAGGTCTTCGTCATTTCGGCCCTTTCGGAGGGGCAGAGGCGCTTTCCGGTCTTGTTCCCGAAGAGATTTTTGGGGTAGAGGAAGAGCGCGTAATAGGGCAGGAGGGGTCTGGAGAAATAGACCTAAACCTCCAGCCAAATCTACTACAGCATGAGGGGGCGCCCTCACCCGAGCGGGTGGGGGGACGGCTTTTGCTTTTTGCTCACATCTGGAGACGCCATGTAGCAGACCGATGGATCCAGGAAGTGGTGTCTTCAGGTTACAAAATCGAGTTTTCGGCCAAACCACCCGCAAGGTTCCTTCGATCAGGGACATCCCGGAACCGACTAAAGCTAGTGGCCCTGAAGTTCGCAGTTCAGCTCCTCCTTCAAAAGGGGGTGGTTTGTCGAGTACCCCTTCAGGAAGAAGGTCAGGGGTTTTATTCCAACCTTTTTATAATCCCCAAGAAAGATGGGTCGGTTCGTCCCATTTTAGATCTGAAGGATCTCAACAAATACATCCGCGTGAAGCATTTCCGCATGGAGACGTTGAGGTCTGCCTTAATAATAGTTCGACCCGGAGATCTTATGACCTCCATAGACATAAGGGACGCGTATCTGCATGTACCTATATTCCCAGGGCATCAGAGATTCCTGAGGTTTGCCCTAGAGGATCAGCATTTTCAGTTCGTGGCACTTCCGTGCGGAATATCCTCGGCTCCGAGAGTGTTCACCAAAGTCCTAGCGGGTCTGATGGCAATCTTCAGGAGCCAGGGGATACGTATCGTCCCTTATTTGGACGATCTCCTAATTTCAGCCAATTCTCAGCAGCAGATTTTGGAGGACACACAAACGGTTCGGTCATCTCTGGAAGAATTCGGCTGGGTGATCAACTACCCGAAGTCTCACATCACTCCGGCGTCAGTAAGGAACTTCCTGGGTATGACTCTGGACACTGTCCAAGTCAAAGTTTTTTTGCCGGAGCAGAAGGCTCGACTAATTCAGAATCAGATAGAGGGCCTTCTGGCTTGCAGGCAGCCGACTATTCGGCTGGGAATGAGGGTAGTAGGTCTAATGGTAGCCTGCTTCGAGGCAGTACCTTTCGCCCAGTTTCATATGAGGCCCCTTCAGTGGGATTTATTAGCAAGCTGGGATCGGACCCCGCAGTCGCTGGATCAGGTCTTGGTTCTGTCCCCATTGACCAAACATTCTCTCCTGTGGTGGATGGACCCTCTCCATCTGTCGGTAGGCAGGTCCTTCTTGGCACCACAGTGGCAGATAGTTGCCACGGATGCCAGTCTCTCAGGATGGGGCGGCATTTGGCAGTCCCAGAAGATCCAGGGTCAGTGGGGACCGGGAGAGAATCAGCTTCCCATAAATGTATTGGAATTGAGAGCTATCCGGCTAGTTCTCCGGTATCTGACCCCCAGCTTAAAGGGGCAAGCAGTCCAGATTCAGTCGGACAATCGGACAGCGGTAGCCTATATCAACCACCAGGGGGGTACTCGGAGCAAGGGTGCTCTGGAAGAGGTAAGCCGGATTCTGACGTGGGCAGAGGAGAATGTCCCCTGCATTTCGGCAGTCTATGTCCCGGGGGTAGTAAACCAGGAAGCCGACGCGCTAAGCAGGAAGACTCTGCGTTGGGGAGAATGGTCTCTCAATCGGCAGGTTTTTCAAGCCCTTTGTCTTCGTTGGGGGCGTCCGGAGGTGGATCTCTTTGCATCCAGACACAACCACAAGCTGCCAGTATTTGTGTCCCTGTCGAGGGACCCTCTGGCCTTAGCCACGGACGCCCTGTCAGTCCCTTGGGCAGGGTTCAAACTTCTGTACATCTTTCCCCCGTTTCCACTTCTGAGTCGTGTTCTAAGAAAGATAATTCAAGAGGGGATACCTACCATTCTAGTGGCTCCTCATTGGCCAAGAAGAAGTTGGTTTGCGGACATAAAGAGGATGGCGGTAGACCATTGGCGCATACCGATCGTGCCAGATCTTCTCACTCAGGGGGCGCTACGGCACCCGAATTTACAGATGCTGGCTTTGACGGCTTGGCTATTGAAACCTCGGTCCTAGCAGCTAAAGGTTTGTCAGCCAAAGTCATTCATACCATGATTCAGGCTCGGAAGAAATCGTCTTCCATGATTTACTACAGAGTATGGAAATCCTTTATATCCTGGTGTGAGGCTAGGAAGGTTTCATGTAGAAAGTACTTGGTTTCTAGGATCCTAGAATTCCTGCAGGATGGTTTAGAGATGGGCCTACGTTTAAGCACCCTGAGAGGACAGGTGTCGGCCTTATCCATTTTCTTTCAGAAGTCTATCGCTTGTAATAGACTCATTAAGACTTTTTTTCAGGGAGTCACTCATGTCCGTCCACCGCGCAAGTCTATTTTGCCAGTATGGGATTTGAATTTGGTATTGACGGCTCTACAGGGGGCTCCCTTTGAACCTATGGTCGACGCTCCAGTAAGCATTTTGACACTTAAAGTGGTATTTTTAGTGGCAATCACTTCTGTGCGGCGTGTTTCGGAATTAGCCGCTTTATGTATGAAAACTCCTTATTTTGAGTTGCACAAAGACAAGGTGGTTTTTCGGTTTAAGCCAGATTTTTTGCCTAAGGTTGTTTCTCCTTTCCATCTTAATCAGGAGGTGATTTTACCCTCCTTGTGCCCAAATCCGTCTAGCGCTGAGGAAAGGGCACTTCATTCTCTAGATGTAGTTAGAGCCATAAGGTATTATTTGGCAGCTACAGATGCCTTCCGCAAGTCGGATCTTCTTTTTGTTATTTCAGAAGGATCCAGAAAGGGGCTCCCACCGGCTAAGGCCACTGTTAGCAAATGGATTAGGCAGGCAGTGATTAGAGCCTACTCGGCCAAGGGGAAGGAACCCCCCTTTCGAGTCACGGCCCATTCCACTAGGGCCATTGGTGCCTCTTGGGCTTTTCAGCACCAAGCTTCGGTGGAACAGGTCTGCAAAGCTGCCACCTGGTCTTCAGTTCATACATTCACCAAGTTTTACAAGGTGGATGTTAGAGCCTCAGCTGACGCTGTTGTTGGTCAGAAGATTCTTCAGGCAGTGGTGAAATGAGCTGCCTGCTGTTTTGCGTCAGGGGATCCCGCCCATAGAGGGCACTGCTTTTGGAGGTCCCAGGAGTAAGGAGTGTATGGAATGGATTGGAAGAAAAAACACAATTCTGTGAGATACTCACCTGTAGAATTGGTTTTTCTGGGAATCCATTCCATACACTCCGGCCCACCCGTTTTTTGGGTCATGTTATCTTCTGACGCTTCTCTGTTGGTGTTAAAGCCAGTTTTTCTTTTTGATTATTCATGGCATATATATTGTATTAAAATTATAAAAAAAAAAAAAAAAAAAGAGATTAAAAAAAAAAAAAAAAAAAAAAAAAAGAGTTAAAAAAAAAAAAAAAAAAAAAAGGGGAAAAAGAGGTTATCGTACTTTTTGAGAGTAATTTTTTTTTTTATTTGAGTTTGATGTGTAGTAACATGGACTCTTTTTGGCCTCCCGGCCTGTTGCTAGATTATTTTTACTGCTGTTTAAGTAAACTGATTTGATTAAGGGGCGGCTGCTACTTATGGGCTGGGAGGGCCGCACCTGTTTGCTTTCTTGCAGTCACATGTCTAAGCGAGGAGGAGGAAACCCAGGAGTAAGGAGTGTATGGAATGGATTCCCAGAAAAACCAATTCTACAGGTGAGTATCTCACAGAATTGTGTTTTTTCAATGTCAGAAGAGGTCACAGAATTATTTGTGATTTTTTGGCAAAAAAAAAACCCCTGTTTAAAGAGAAGAAAAGCTTCGTCCATTGAAATGTATGGGAGAGCGTCAGGTAGCGAGAGGTCATACCTGGCGCTGTGCAAGGCTGAACGATGGCGCTGTTCGCTGAGGCTTTGAAAATGATGAATCAGACGCTACATGGCGCTATTCCAGTCGCTAAACAGATTCTGCTTAATAAATGTGTAATTGCGTGCCGTGTCCGGCGTACACCAGTCGCTATCAGTCGCTACCTCTCATTAACCAGCCACTACCTGACGCTATCCCTTCTTAAATAAGGGCCTAAATCTTTCCCGACCTCAATGCTCATCAAACAAGAGAACGTCATGCATCTTAAAAATAAACAATCTCATACAATCTCTTTCCCGTAGAGTTTTACCGTGTCTCACTTTTTCCTGCCTAATCTGTTCCTAGATCTTTGTAAAATCATTACGTAATGAGAACATGTTTTCTTCAGAATTAAATTATTACACAGGAGGGGGACCCTGCGCAACTATAGGTTGATTATCAAGCTTCTTTAAAAAGCTGTTTTTTTCGTCCGTGAGTCGCTATTACAGAGCGCCTCAGTCGCTGTAGTAACATTGCCGGCATTGATGAATTTGATGTGTGAGTCACTATAACACCAGTACAGCGCTATATGGGAGCGAATGGTAGCGACTGGCCAGTGTGAGCGACTCAAACCATATTCATGAAAAAAACAGCCTCACACATCGCCGGCGCTCAAAATTGTGTCGCTGTAGCCCAGAGCGCCAGGAGCTGTGATTAAAGTCTGTTTTTGAACACATATCCACTAGTAACAAAGCGAAAACATATGGAATTCCAGACCTATAATGTCAATTCTGCATAAAAAAATAAAAAATCTAAAAGGTTTTCAAAAATGTATTTAAATGGGCCAGGAGAGGTCACACAATGATTTGATACAAAACAAAAAAAAAATATCAAAACAAAACCCTGTTTAAACAGAAGAAAAGGAACATCCATTGAAATGTATGGGAGAGCGACAGGTAGCGACAGGTAATAGCAGGCGCTCTGAAAGGCAGAGCGCCACGGGGATCCGCTGAGCCATCTGTGATGATGAATCGGTCGCTACATGTTGCTGTAAGAGGCGCTCACCAGAATCGCCTTCATAAATGTGGTCGCTATCCCTTGATGAATAAAGCCCTTGGTATAGTGTGTGTGCCAAGGACCTGCTTTGTGTATGCCTGGAAGTAGCAGAACTGGCCATCGTCTCCCACGGAAGCACACTCTTTAAGCTTTAAGATTTCCAGGCCGATCGATTCCCTCCCCCCGGGCAACCCAAATCAGGATGCCCTGTTGTGTGAAACCCCCTAGGTCGCCTATAAACTCACCTACTTTTCCAGTCCAATAGCGCATGTGCAAGCTGCCGCCGCATACCGTGGTCCCTCTAGCAAGATGTGTGCCCGCACGCACCAGTCATTTGTGAATGGCCAGCGTGGGCACACTTCCTGTTAGAGGGTAGCGGGGGATGCAGCCACCAGTGCGCTCAGATCTGCTTGCGTTAGACAAGCTCCTGGATGCAGGGACTCAATCGGATCTGAGCGCGCTGCTATGTACGAGCGGCCGCGCATGCATCATAGGTCAGGGAAGAGAAGAGCTTGTTGGGGCGATCTGGGGGGTTTCACACAGCGGGGCACCTACGACTGGGGTGCCCCGGAGGCAATGACCAAAACCCAGGATAGTCAAAATCCCGGGTTTTGGTCCACTTTAAGTAAGGCTCCCTATATTCTTTTCATATCTTATTTAGAATAAAAACATTCTTTATTGGTTATGCTCTGATCTCTATAAACAATATAACGAATCTGCATTGATATTAGTAGCCCTGGCTAAAGTATTTATTAGTAAAACATTTGGTATTTGGGTGTGGCTGGGCCATTAGCAAAACATTTAGCATATCTTTGCGGATATTGTAGAGATTAGCATAACATGAGAATATACTAAGACCCTTATTCATGAAGGGATAGCGTCAGGTAGTGCATTGTAAATGAGAGGTAACGCCAGACACGGCACGCAATTACACATTTATCAAGCAGAATCTGTTTAGGGACTGGGATAGCGCCATGTAGCGTCTGATTCATCATTTTCACAGCCTCAGCGAACAGCGCCGGCGTTCAGCCTTGCACAGCGCCAGGTATGACCTCTCGCTACCTGTCGCTCTCCCATATATTTCAATGCACGTTCTTTTATTTCTTTTTAAACAGGGTGTTTGTTTTTTTTTTTCATGTTTTATATATTTATGCAGAATTGACATTACAGGTCTGGCATTAATGTGTTCGTGTTACAATGTTATTACAATGTAATTCCATATGTTTTCGCTTTGTTTTTGGTGGATACATGTTAAAAAACTTGAAACACACAGCCTCCGGCGCTCTGGCCTTCAGAGAAGCTTTTTTGAGCACCGGAGTTGTGTGAGGCTGTTTTTTTGATGAATATGTTGTGAGACGGTCGCACTGACCAGTCGCTAACATGCACTCCCATACAGCGCTGTACTGGTCAGATACCGACTCCCCACAATGTATTCATCATTGCTGCACAGCGACTGAGTCGCTATGAACTAGCGACCCACGGGCGAGCACAGCGACTACTAGCGGGCGCTCTGAAATGCCTGCTACAGACGCTCATCTGTCGCTACCTGGCGTTAGTGATGAATCAGCCTGTTATTGTTTTTCTTTGAGCTGCAAAGTGTTGTGAAGTTTACGAATTTGTTTCTGTTTGTATAATCAGTTGATTAGCTACTTAGGGGTTTATTCATGAAGCTCTAGCGCCAGGTAGTCTGGGGAACTCTGGGCGCTGAACGAAATATGAAAGCTGTTCTGGTCTCGAACAGCACCACGCAGCGTACATCATTACAGGCGTCTCAGAGTATTGTGCCGGTGCTCTAGCTTCCAGAGCGACAGGTAAGACCTGTCGCTACCTTTCTCTCTACCATACATTTCAATGGACATTCCTTCTAATCCCCTTCCTGATCCCAATTTTTTTGAATTTTTTTTTAATATTTTACAATTTTATGCAAAAGTGTTCTTACAGGTCTGGCACTAAAGTTTTACAGTGTCACAGTGTTCCAACAATGTCATTCCATGTGTTTTTGCTTTGTTACTGGTGGATATGTGTCCAAAAACTCACTTTTTTCACTTTATCCATTCTAGGTCGTTCCAGAAGTAATGACAGTTGGGTAATCCACCGCTAGGTGGCGCCTGACAGTCTGCTGCATAAGGATCATATGGATACTCTCTCCTGGAATACTGCAGCTGAGCGGGGCCTCCTAGCCCGTCGGCCGCTGCATCCTTATTGCCACCGTTCCCATGGACCCACTTCTGCCTCCCAGCTTCGGCTGACCGGGACGGTGAAGGTAGGGTGAACGTCGGGGTCAGGCGTTGGCAGAGCTAGGCTCTGGGCCGCAGACCCTGCCCAAAGGGTAGCCGGCCATAGGCTGATGGTGAGCCTATTTAGGGGGGAGAGGAACCACCTCATGCCCACGGGGTTCATGCCCTCCCTGCCCCACAAGCTTTATTGTTGTATTGTGCCGGTGTCTACTTGATTGGACTTGCTGTCCCTTGCGTGCTGGTGTGTTTTTTTCTGACTTTTTACCTCACATATTTACCCTCCTGTGTTTTTTACTGACTTTTTACCTCACATACTTACCTCTCCTCACTCCCTCGTCGCTCTGCTCTCTCCCCTTTCCTTCATTCTGCCACGCTGTGAGGGGGGGGGGAGGACGTCAGTGCTGGTGATTCTGCTGGGCTCCTCCGTGGGCCGCCTGATGTTCCTGGGCCCTCCGCCATATTGGGGGCGGGCGCGATTTTCGTGCCGTCGGGGGGGGGGCGGGCCCGCACGATGACGCGGTCATGCCTTCACCCGATACTGCTTCTCCATGTGATCCAGCTGACAAGCGCATGGATCAGTTGGTCTGTCATGCCTTCACCTTGCCGGTGCTTGGTTTCGCCCTGTGTGTGCGGCGGCTATTGTCTCCCTGGCCATTAGGAAGAAGGTGAGACGCCTTGTGGATATTGCCAAGTCTCGCAAGCGGGCGGAGGAGTACAAGGACCTCAAGGCTTGCGTGGAGTTTATTGCCTTTGTTGTCTCGGCCATGAACGATAGTGTCCGGCTCGGTGCCGGGGTCTCGGCCCTGCTGGTCGCGCTTCGCCGTTTGCTCTGGTTGCGACAGTGGTCGGCTGATGCCGCGGCCAAGAAGGCAGTCACTAGTACCCAATCCCTCCTGGGGATCCAGAGCTGGCAGTCTGGCCACCCTCAAGATTTCTTCAGTCACGGATTTCCCAGAACCCATTGACGGCACAAGGCCTGCGGGTGGCCGTCCAACACCTTCTGCTGTCAGGTGTGATTTGTCCCTTGCCTCGGCAGGAACGGGGTCAGGGCTTTTACTCCAATCTGTTCATGGTGCCCAAGAAGGACGGAACGCTGAGACCCATCCTGGACCTGAAGAGTCAGACATTTTCACATGGAGACCTTACGGTCCGCAGTGAGCTCGCTTCGACCTGGCGACTTCTTGACCACGGTGTCAAGGATGTTTATCTGCACATCCCTATATTCCAGGGGCATCAGAAGTTCCTGAGGTTTGCGCTGGAGGATCAGCACTACCAGTGGCGTTGCCATTCGGGATATCCTCAGCCCTCTGTGTGTTTACCAAGCTGCTGGCAGGCATCATGGCTATCCTGAGTATCCAGGGCATTCGCGTGCTGCCTTATCTGGACGATTTACTGATTGCGGCTCAGTCTCTTCTTCAGACCGAGAGCGACACCCGGACAGTGTTGTCCACTTGAGGATTTCGGTTGGGTAGTCAATTATCCCAAGTCCTCAATCACTCCCTCGATGGTGAGGTCTTTTCTGGGCATGACGTTGGACACCTTTCAGGCTGGATATTCCTGCCACAGCAGAAGGTGGTGGGTCTTCAGACGCAGGTGCAGGCCTTGCTGTCTTGTCAGCATCCATCTGTCCGTCTGGGGATGAAACTGTGGGCCTGATGGTGTCACACTTCGAGGAAGTGCCCTTTGCTCAGTTCCACATGAGACATCTTCAGTTGAATCTGTTGACCTGTTGGGATCGGACGCAGGAGTCACTGGAACGGGAGTTTTCACTGTCTCCCCTGGCCAGGCAGTCCCTTTTGTGGTGGCTGGACTCCAGAAATCTGCTGGTAGGCAAGTCATTTCTGACTCCACGGTGGGAGATAGGCTGGCGTCCGTGGTGACAGACAGGCTGGGGAGGCTTTTGGCTGACGCAGAAGGTCCAGGGTCAGTGGGGGCCGCAGGAGGCCCACTTACCTATAAATTTCTTGGAGTTGAGGGCGATGCGGTTGGTGCTTCTTCACTTGACTCCCCATCTAAGGGGTCGTGCGATTCAGGTTCGCTCGGACAATCAGACGGCGGTCGCCTACATAAATCACCGAGGCGGAACTCGGAGCAAGCGAGCCCTCAAGGAGGTGACCCAGATTCTGACTTGGGCAGAGGAGAATGTTCCGTGCATCTCAGTGGTTTACATTCCTGGGATAGAGACCCAGGCGCTGGGGTCAGCCGGGCGTGGACCTATTTGCGTCCAGACACAATTACAAGCTCCCGAGATTCGTCTCCCTGTCGAGAGATCCTCTGGCCTTTGCCACAGACAATATGGCGATTCCTTGGACGGAGTTCAGGCTCTTTTATGCATTCCCTTCGCTTCCACTCCTGGGCCGAGTGCTGCGCAAGATAGCCCAGGAGGGGGTACCAACCATCCTGGTGGCTCCTTGCTGGCAGAGGAGTAGTTGGTTCATGGACATAATTCAGATGTCAGTTGTTCGCTACGTCTTGCCCAGGGCTTCTCACGCAGGGGTCGCTGCGGCACCCCAATTTACAGACACTGGCTTGACGGCCTGGCTATTAAAACCTCAATCCTGACGGACAAGGGACTGTCAGCCACGGTTGTTCAGACCATGATTGACGCGGAAGAAGTTTCTTCCATGATATACTACTGTGTTTGGCATGCCTACATTGCTTGGTGGGAATCCAAGAGCCTTCCTTGTCGCACTTTCCCTATCTCTAGGATTTTGGAGTTTTTTACAACACGGCTTAGACTTGGGTCTCTAGCTGAGCACCCTCAAGGGCCAGGTCTCTTGGCAATCATAGACTGATCAAGACTTTTTTCCAATGGGTTACCCGTGTACGCCCACCGCGTAAGCTTGAATTTGGTGCTTTCTGCTCTCCAGGGTCCCCCCTTCGAGCCCTTGTGCGATGCTGCATTGTCTATTTTGCTCTAAAGGTGGTAATTTTGGTAGCTATCACTTCGGTGCGTTGCGTGTCAGAGCTGGCCGCGATTTGTGTGAAGCCTCTTTACTTTGGATGGCATGGGGATAAGGTGGTGTTTTGCTTAAACCTGATTTTTTGCTTAAGGTCGTGTCTCCTTTTCACCTTAATGAGGAAATTGTCTTGCCTTCCTTGTGTCCAGCTTCGACTAACTCTAAAGTAAGGACCCTCCATTCCCTGCATGTGGTCAGAGCCATTAAGTACTACCTGGTTGCGACTAGTCCTTCAGGAAGTCGGATTGTCTTTTTGGTCCTCTCCAAGGGGTCTAGGAAAGACTTGCCTCCGGCCAAGTCCACTCTCAGTAAGTGGATCAGACAGGCGGTGGTGCAAGCATATTCTGCCAAGGGGAAGGAACCCCCTTTTTTGTGTTACAGCTCATTCTACTAGAGCTATTGGTGCTTCCTGGGCTTTTCAGCACCAGACTTCTGTTGAACAAGTTTGTAAGGCCGCCACTTGGTCTTCAGTTCATACCTTTACAAGGTTTCACAAGGTTGATGTTAGGGCCTCAGCTGATGCTGTCTTTGGCTGAAAAGTGCTTCAGGCGGTAGTGAAATGAACTACATGTTGTTTCACACTGGAGATCCTGCCCTAATGGACACTGCTTTTGGATGTCCCAACTGTCATTACTTCAGGGACGACCTGGACTGGATATAGTGAAAAATACAATTCTGTGAAACTCACCCATAGAATTGTTTTTAAACATATCCAGTCCAGGTCATCCCACCCCTCCCTTATTCATTATATCTGGATTGCCTGTTATGGTGACTGCCTTTTTGTATTGGACCGTTTTTAGTTTTGATGGAGAGAGTACATGCTGAAGCTATGTAAAGTAACATGGTTTCTTGGCCTCCTGGCCTGTCTCTATTCTTACTGCTGTTTAACCACCGGGAAATCATAGAGAGACACCTGTTTTATAGGAGGCTGGGAGGAGCGACAGCTTTTGATCCTGCAGTCAGGCGCCACCTAGCGGTGGATAACCCAACTGTCATTACTTCTGGTGTACTAGCGCCAGGTACTGGCAGATGAGCATCTGTAGCGAGGCTCTTAGAGCAACTGCTAGTAGTCGCTGCGATGGGTCGATGTTACAGAGCGTCTCAGTCGTTGACCGGCATTGATGAATATGTTGTATGTGAGCAGCTATAACACCAGTACAGCGCTGTATGGGAGCGAACGGTAGCGCCAACTCAGTGCGACGCCTCACATCATATTCATCAAAAAAACAGCCTCACATAGCGCCGGTGCTCGGAATCGGGTCGCTGAATCCCAGAGTGCTAGAGGCTGTGTGATTAAAATGTGTTTTTGAACACATATCCACGAGTAACAAAGCGAAAACACATGGAATTACATTGTAATTACATTGTGACATGAACACTTTAATACCAGACCTGTAAATCTCTAAAAATCAAAAAAGTTAAACCCTGTTTAAAAAGAAGTAATAGAATAGCGTCAGGTAATACGCTGAGCTGTCTGTGATGATGAGTCAGTCCTCACTGTGTGTATCCCCATCGATCACCTGTAAAACAATTCCGGCGTTCCCACAGCGCAGGTCCCGAAATGAGATACCCCAGGGAAGGGGAATCGGCTTGTCCTGGAGTTAACCTACAGCTCTACACCGTGTGCACAATGACTAGGCATTGCCACACACAGTGAGGAAACAACAACACAAGTAAGAAGAAGGATACTGGGATTTATTCCAAGTGGATTTCAGCAAGGAAAAATTATTATTCCACATAAGCAGGAATCTTTGTGAACAACATCAAAACTAAAAAGGCGATTGATTAAATCCCCCTCTGGTAAGAGCATAACCTAAGAGGTGGCGGGCACGTGTACAGGTGATGTGAAGATTGTTTCAACCACGGTGACATCACACTTGAACCCATGGGATACTAATGGGACTTTCTACCATTGATTTAATGATGAATCATGTTGATGGTTAATTGACTGCTCTGTGTGACACTATTTTATTTTATTGCTGTTAAGATCTGTGGGATGCTCAGATTATAACACGTCGAGCAGTGCTACTTTGTAAAAAAGGATTCTTAGTAGATTACAATAACTTTTAGCGCGGTAATCCAATCCAATTTTAATTTATGCTTCTGGTAAGCATAGACATACACTCTCAAGTGGGGAGTCCCAGTGGGGAGGAGAGAAGGGACTTCACCACACTCCCTGAGGGATCAGGGAGTGAGAGGGAGGAGGGTGGCCCCTCTGGTATGGGCTCTGCTGGGCCCATTTTGAGGAGTGGAGGCTCCCCACCTTCATCTCAGAGCCCTCCCTGGGATCCAAGCAACACGTCACCCTGGTGAGTGTAATTCTTAGTTTTGCTTAGTAGTTCATTTGTTAAATTGTTGTGTCTAAACTTTTTTGTTCCCTTTAAAATTGTTTTTCAGGGCATCATAGAGCCGACACCTCCTCCACAAATGCTGCAGTTTCAGCACTTGGGCATAATTGAGGTAAGAATTACATAAATTTAGTTAGATAACTATGCATCAATTGTTTTAGGCCTATATCATTTTCTTTGGAAATGAGACCTGATATTGTTTTGAAGTGACCATGTGGCCTCTATCACAGTAGGGTCTCTTCTGTTGTACCCCAACTTCAAAATATTATGTTGCTTGATCATGTGTTAGCCAAAGTAGTTTAGTATTAGCTAACACATGGCCAAGTGCGTACCAATAATTAGATTGAACTATTCCCTACAGATAAATTTGAGGGGTATTTTTTAACTTCAAAATACAATGTTGTACAATGTTCTTATGATTGTTTCTGTTGTGTTTTTTCTCTATACAGATGTTTCTACGCAGACGGACCCTGTCTTAATTCTCCCCACCCCATCTCCAGGACCCTCCAGCAGCATGGGCTCAAGCCTCAGCTGTGATTGTGAGTAATGTTATTTTTGACAATAAGCTTGTAGACATGCTTATGTATGTGTCCATGACCATGTACACATGTTGGTGGCAGTCTAGAGTTGACATTCATACATGGAGGCCCTCTTTTTAGAAGATTCAATCATAATAGAATCAAAACATGCTAGTTCTGTGCCCCTCCTAATGTAACTTAACCCTACATTATAAAGGCAGCATGCGCTTTATGTGCTGGGTTTCAATTACTGCTGCTATTGTAACTCCCCATTCACTAATTATTAGATCCAATAAATATTTTAATTTAAAAGGTCAATGTATGTAGATCATATTGTCTCAGGTGTAATTTACCACTACATAAAGTACATTCTTCCGGTGGTCAAGTAGGCCTTATTTGGTTAGGTTATGTCCTTTGTGATGTTAGCCTAGGGTGGTTATGTAGAATGGCTACACAGGTTCTTTAATTTTGCCATCTAGTATTCAGAAAGGTCTGTTGTGTATGTTTAAAAAATTTGGTAATTAATTCTTGTTAAACTAACATTTTTTTAAAGATCATAGGTATATACTGTATTTTTGGAACTGTGGTACTTAATTGTGGATTTTCTTTCCCACAGCTTGCACAGAGGAGCATCACAGACTGTGGCAATACATCATGGAGTCCCGAAGAATGCTGCTGGAGATGCAGAATAAAAGACAGGGTGGGGGGAATTAAGTTTGCTGCTGTGCGGCTGATTTTTGCTGTTGGCCATGTTGGCCCTTTTTTTTATTAATATTTATTTGTTTGAACATACATTTATGTTTGGTTTTTAATTGCAAAAAAAAGATAAGTACTAAAAAAAAAGGAAAAAAAAAAGGAAAAAAAAAAGAAAAAAATATAAGTACAAAAAAAAGAAAAAAAAATGTTTATGAAAGCAAATCTGGTGAGTGACCCTAACAGCGCCATGTAGCATCCAATGTATTACTACAGGCAGCTCAGCAAATAGCGCCAGCACTCTAGCTTCCAGAGCACCAGGTATTACCTAAATACTGTTCATTTGCTTGTGTTTAAACAGCGTATTTGACATTTTTACATTTTGTTTTGCTTAAATCATTGTGTGACCTCTCCTGGCTGCAAACAGGAATTGTCATTACAGGTCTGGCACTAAAGTGTTAATGTCCCAATGTTAAAACAATGTCATTCCATGTGTTTTCGCTTTGTTACTGGTCAATATGTGTTCAAAAACAGACTTTAATCACACAGCGTCTGGAGCTCTGGTGTGGAGCACTGCAAGTTGGTCGCACTGAGCTGGCTCTACCTTTCGCTCACTACAGCACTGTACTGGTGTTAGAGCATCCAACACACATCACATTCATCAATGCCGGCCAGGTTACTAGAGCGACTGAGGCGCTCTGTTACAGTGCCCGATACCCACTTACAGCGTCTACTAGCGGTCGCTCTAAGTGTCGCTATACAGACGCTCATCTGTCGATACCTGGGGTTAGTAATAAATCAGCTTCTTAGCCACCATGATGAATAGGTGTGATGTTGGTGCTAATGTTGATTGTGTTGACAAATGGAAACACAATAAGCGCTATGGAGGTCCATTTGAACTCCCTGATGAAGCTAGACAATAATAATGTGGGAGTTTTCGAAAGCAAATATTTTTGATATTAAAACTTCTGAGATCAAAGTTAAAGGCTGGGTAATGCAAGGCTTGTGGTCTTTCTGCATTGCTTTCCAAGCAAAAGATAATCTGATTAAGGATCTCCAAACAGCACTTATTGCTTCTCAAAAAGAGTTTGTTAAAACTGTTAAAATCTGTTAACAAGTTGCCACCAATGCTGATTTAAGGTTGCATGCACAATTGCTGGAAGAGGCATTATTAGAAAGATCAGAACATTGTGATGTAATGAAAAATAAGGCCTCTTCATTTGTGCTAGCTGTGCACCTTACCACAGTTTTAAATAAGAATAGCACCAATGTACAGACAGAAGCATGCCACCTAAAACCACTGCAATATTTCTTACCTGTGGCCTGGGAATGAGTCAGATGGTCTTTACATGGATTACCCAGTTGTGCCAACACCAGCACAGAACTGGGAATTTCTGGCCCGCCGGTGAACTTTGACATAAGCCAAATACATATTCAGAACCTGAAGGCCCAGATAGCACATAGGTCCCCTATCTGTGTAGCTGGTTCTGGGACTGCATTAAGAAGCACAGTTACTGTGTTTGGACTCCTCGGATATGTGGCTGCTAAGTAATTTGACCTCAGAAACCATGGGCTGTGCCCATCCCACAAAGTTACACTCCATAATATTCATGGGAGTTTTCTGGCTAAGAGTGAGGGAACAGCCCTCCTCCCAAAGGTTTGGTCCTTGCATTTTTTCTTCTCTGAGGTCAAGTGTCATGTAGAAGGAGGCCGAAGATGCTAGCAGACTCTTCTCATTTGTGGTGGTTGTGCTGCATACCAATTCATCGCCTGTTTTAACTAAGGTAAACTGACATTTTCTTTAAACATTTCTGTCTGTATTATTACCTGTAACCTGCTCTCCAGACCTGTATATGAATCTGTTAATTGCCTAGTGTGACTTATAGCAATTAAATATATAACTTAATTTTTTTAACTTGAATTAAATATATAACTTAATTTTGAGCTGCTCTTTTAGCCTGACCCTCTCGCCCACCCTGAGCCATTTGTCCATGTTGTTTTGGTCATGTTATACACTACTGGGCTGGTTTCTGGCCCAAAATAACCCACTAACGGACCGGGCTTGTATCTAACAGAGCTGGTCAAGGAAAGGGTAACACTTGTTTCCGGGGACAGTGACATCAGCCAGGATGATATGCACAAACACCTTCTCTCACAGTTTCCCTCAGTAACTACTTGTTCCCTGGTTCTCCTAGTAACTCCTTTGTCCTTGGTTCTCCAAGTTTCCCCCTGTCTCTGTCCTCTGTGCTCCAACCTCTCAGAATCTTTCCTTCTTTTCTGCTCTGGCTCGGCAGACTCTCTGCTCTCCCTACAACAGCCGTCAGACCACTGAATGCCAAAACTTGTCCCATTGATCTTGCCTTTTATCGCCGTTACAGTGAGTACTTTGCCCTAATAGCTCCTGACAGGTCGTTGTAGTCCAGCAGCTTCGTTCTTTAAGATGAAAGGTGTAGATACATACAGTGGTCAGTAGATGGCACTGTTTACTAAGGAGTATAGAATTATGATTATGGTACGTAAGAGGCAGAGTGGAACATGCTTAACTAAAGTCTGCTCCAAGTGTTCATACGGTTTGGATGGGGGCTTGTTTTGTCTGGTCTGATCCTAGGAAATCACTCTGCATAGAGGAGATTGGAAACAGGGCTTTTGAGAGCACCTTTCCAATCTGCGTTTTCAGCAGTAAAGGATAATAGGTCTGATCATCACACCAAGTACAGTAAGAGATCTTGAAGGAGTAGTTGAGCCTGGCCCTAGTCTGGGAAAGCAAAGGAATGAGAGGTTCTATGTGCAAGTGTGTATTGTGAAGTTAGTTATCTTTACTACTGCTGTTGGTGCTGCTACTGATTATACCGCCTGCAATATATCTTGGATACCCTCAACAAAAGTGACTGGTGCCCATCTTTTCTACTAGCACCAACAGGACACACTTCCATATATCTGTACTTTATTCAGGCCTACAAACTTCACTGGGCATCTCAAAAGGCTGTAGTGCATGTGCGGTATCACATCCTAGCTAGGGCATCCCACAACACCATTACATAAGGATATCTTTCTGCTATATATTTTCTTCTGTTCAGCCCATCGTATTGTATGTTTCAGTGTTTGTAAAAGTTAACAGTGCTACAAAAAATGATGGTTCTATATAATGATTATGCAAGACAAGAGATTGTAGATTTTAAAGAGTATTTTATATTGCACATGTGATGAATTATTCCCGCTGGGGCATGAACCCTGAAAAAATAAACTTCTGGGGGGAGTATTTGGGGACTGAAGAGTTAATAAGGTCCAGACAGATTGGTGCGGGCTGCCCATTCCTCGAGTGCCAATCCCTCGACATGTCTTTTCTCCCTCGATAGTAGCTGCATTTTACAGGGCTGTAATTGTTGGTTTCCATTTCCTTCCTCTACTGTGATTGGTTGGCTGCACTGATCATCACCCTTCCAGCAGGTATACATAATAAATAAAAGCCTCCCACCACCATCAGCTCCGGATTGGCTATTCAAGTCAGATCTCGGGGACAGATCATTAGTGACACTATAAACCCTTAAGTTCCTGCATGTCGCCTTCAGAGGCTGGCTTCTCTCTAGATCAGTCCACTCAAGTAGCCTTGCTCAAATTTCCATCTTCTGATCTGTAAAGTTCCTGTCACTTCCAACATTTGGGGCCATTGTCTTTGTGTGCCATACGAGGATCTGCAAAGAAAACAAGGGGAAACCTTTCAAACATGGCAGACAGTGTCATTTAGAGTAGCAGCATCTTATAATGATTTACTAGAGGTGTCCTTGACGCATAATCAAATCTCTGTACAATTATTACACAGGTCTATTATTATTATTTTTTATTTATTTATAAAGCACCATCATCTTCTATAGGGCTGTACAAAGGAGTAACTACAGACAGGGTTCACAAGGATTAAAAAAGAAACAGCATGGGATGTTTTCAGTGAATGGTTTGCTGAATCTGAAAATGACTTCCATCCCCCCCCCCCCCCCCATGACATGGGGAGGCTAATTTAAGATTAGTGCCACGTATTGCTATGTGAGCGTCTATGTAGCATCCGCAAGTGGTCGCTGCAAGCAGGGATCTGGCGCTATACCCTAATGTAGCGGCCGGACAAGTGACGCTGTAGTATTCTGTCCAGCAATGATAAATGTGATGTCTGGAGGGCGCTCTAGAAGCGCTCTCCCTGATTCACTGCAGAGCCAATCGAGAACACTAGGTGGTGTCCAGAGGTCAAAGTGCCCAAGACGAAGCTACATCTAACAATATAACAACGCTCCAGTGAACGATAGGTAGCGCCAGTTAAGTGCGTATGACACTCAGCGCTGAAGCCCATATTTAAGAAAAAAACTACACACAACCAGAGTCAGCGCTCTAGTGTCGAGCGCCAGACGCTGTGTGATAAAAGTCTGTTTCTCAACACATATGCACCTTCACCAGAAAACATATGGAATGACATTGTTTTAACACTGTGACAATGATACTGCAATGCCAGACCTGCACATAGAAATAAATAATAAATAAACACAATAAAAGTGTTTGTTTGCCGGGCAGGAGAGGACACACAATGATGGGAACCAAAAATGTAAAACATTACAGGAAAACGCTATTTATACACAACCATATAAAAAAAACATTGAAATATATGGGAGAGCACTACTGAACGACAGGTGCTACATGGCGCTGCAGAACACTGAGCGTCGGTGCTTTACACTGAGCCACCGCTAGTGATACATGTGACGCTACATGACGCTATTAGAGGCGCTCACCAGATTGACTTTCATATATATGGTTTTCACATACAGCGCCCAGCATTCACCAATGCTACATGGCACTACGTGGCGTTAGCGTTTCTTAAACCGGACCTTCAGCGTGATTTAATGAAAAGCCCAAACTCTTAAAAAACGGTTCCCCAGCATCTAAAATTAATATATTTTACGTTTTTAGTCACTAACTGATTATTCTTTCCCCCACTGGGCTGCAACTCTGTTCAGGAATTTAGGATACGGGCGCTGCCATCTTGACTCAGAAGCATCACACTTACTGAGGAGAGGAGAGTGGGATATGGTACATGGGGGCAGGTTATAGCTATGCTTTGCTCAGACAGAGCAGAGCTGGGGTCAGGTAAAGGTCAGCAGTCCCAGAATGCAGAGCAGCACAGTCAGGAGGCACTTCCTGTTTGCAGGCTGCCTCCATAAGCCTCCATCTTGGATGTTTAAAGGCTCATAACATGCAGTAGATGCAGGTAGGATGATTTTTAATGTGGACAATCTGTATGTACAGGGTGTGGGAAACATATAAGATAGACTCTTATACAGAGTGAAGGTCCGCTTTAAATAACCCTCACAGTTTTCTTGCAAAAGAAGAGAAAATGTAGTGAGACCATACCCTTTGCAAGTGTTAGCCATGGCCGCAGGAGTGCCATGGGAGAGTACTTCTTTAATGGTCAATTTTTACTTGATTTTTTTCTATTTTTGTTACTGTTTTTCTCCAATGTTATTGTCTTATGTATATCTATCGAATGATTGCTCACCTTTGGAAAGTTTATGGGTTGTTTGTACCAGCACTGTGCATATTTTATTATTGGACTATTCTAGTAGAGAATAGGCTTCTCGCACAAGCACTTCACTAATCATTTGAATTATTGTAGCAATAGATAGGTATTTTTTGCACATTGGAGTTTGTGTCTACTGGTTGCATTGTAGCTTGTCATCTGTTTACATTGTTTATTGATGTATTGGAGGGAGTCCCTACTTTTTATTTGTTCTTGTTTTTTGTGTCTCTATGTTTGTTTTTTCAGTACATTTACTTAACTGTATTAGTCTAATGTGGTGGTGCAGCCTTACTTGGCCTATCCCTTGGTTGTCCAAGTTTTTCTCGGGACCAACCCCCCTTGCTAAGCACCTCCCAAATGTCCTGCATTGAACGGGTGGTCCCAGATTCAAACAGCTGTCCTAGGCAGGCTTTTGATGTCTGGAGAAAGCTGGTTCGGGATAGTTGGCAGCAGGCTTGCAGCAGTATAGGTCCCAGAAAAGTGGCACAGGAAGCAGGGAGCAGGTCAGGGTGGCAGACTTGCAGCACTGCAGGGACCAGCTACCATTAAAAAAAAGCAGAGAGAATGGACATTTTTTTCTGTTTGGACAAGCCGGACAAGTGCAGTGATTTATGCTTTGCCTGACACTGTCCTGACCCCTCCCCTGGTTCCTGGGCTGTATGTATATCTCTGCACTCCTCAGGCATGTGGTCTCCAGCCTCCAGGATGGAATGCTAGAGAGTGAAGTCCCAGCCGCAACCAGGAGGTAAAACAGAAACGCATCACTGGATTTAAGGTAAGGCTAAGGCTGACACCTGACTGTTGCTGCAAAACATTTCAAAGAAAGAAAGAAAAGGTCCCACTCCAGTCCAGTGCTGGGTGGGGGAGTTGCTAGTTTGGTGGCTTAAAGTGGACCAGGGACTCTAGGACAGGCCTACTCCCTCCTTTGAGGCATCCCAAAATTCAGCCTGGCTGTCTCCTACACTGTTACACATTGTTGTAACTGTTACATCCTATCCATCAATCAATGAGGGGGGCATGGCTTAATTTAACAAATGTCCCTCTTTCCCACCTTGAAAAGTTGATAGGTATGGATAAACCCTGGTTTGCCATATTGGCAATAACACTTTGCCAGAAAAGAAAAAAAACATATTGACAAAGTTCCATTATCATTAAGCTTTCTGTTCATCCAGCTCATTGTATATCTAAAGTGATAAATCAAGGCAACTGGACTTGATGTATGTTTCTTGAAGATATTTTAATGGACATCTGACTGTCTGTCTCAATGCAAAATGACTTTCAGAAGAATATAAAGCAATAAATATGCACTGATATAGCTCCAATAGCAGTGCATGACAGTGCATCTGCTCTGTATAGTGCTGTTTTCATACCTCTCTCCCAGCAGCTTAAAGTGGACCAAAACCCACCGCAATTGGCCCGGGAATCTTCAAAGTGGACCAACACCCAGCCGGATTGGCTCGGGAATCTATAAGATTCCTGGGCCGATCTGATCCCTCCCCGCGGGGCATCCAAAATCGGGATGCCCCGCTGTGTGAAACCCCCCTAGGTCGCCCCATACACTTACCTTGCCTCGCATACGCGAGCCACGGCCGCATCCCCGCTATCCCTCTAGCAGGGCACGTGCCCGCGTCAGCCATTTGTGAATGGCCAGCACAGGCACGCTCCCTGTTAGAGGGAAGCGGGAGATGCGATGTGACCTCATGAGGCTCCGAGCACGCTGATTGGACGAGCGGCCGTGCATGTGCCGTAGGACCGGGAAGAGGTGAGTTAATTTTGGCGATCTGGGGGATTTCACACCGCAGGGGGAAAGGAGCAAAACCCAGGATAGTCAAAATCCACTTTAAGCAGGAACACCAACCAGCATTTTATCTCTCCGGAGTGTGACAAAGATCATCCAGAAAAACCTTCCGGCATTCCCACATCATATGCGTGAGTGGCTGACCAATCTGTGAGATCTGACATCACGGATAGAGTGTGGATAGTGCTGTGGAATGGCCGGCTAGCTGGTTACACCAGATGATCTTTGTGGTTACACAAAGCGGGGAATATGAATTTGAGATTCCCCAGTAATGAGGAAGTCGGTTTCCCTGGAGTCTTCCTCTTTAAAGTCTCTGGCCATTTAAAGCTTTTGGTGCAGATATGGTTGTAGGGAGCTAGGTGACTGCTTTAGACATGAAACATGGATTCCACTCCCTCCCCATGGTTAATGCACTCCTCTCACCTTGGTGCATCTGTCTGCTTTGGGCTCCAGCTCTTTCATAGTCACCAGATCTATCAGCAGGCTGGACTCCTGGTAACCACCACCCACGTCAAGGCGGAACACTGCTTTGCGCTTCTTCAAGATCAAATTCAAGTTCACAGCGAATCCTGCCATGTCTATGGCAAATGGGCGCCGCGGATCGTACTTAACCACCCATCCAACCACCTCTCCATTGCTGCTGACATTGACCGTCTCATACCGGAGTGCGCCGACGAACGCAACTGGCCATACCGAGACCTTTTTTGTGTATCTCATCTGTAAACAGGAGAGTTCTGGTCATAATTAATGATGTAACAATGTAACAGTTACTATTACCTTGCTATTCACAAAGTTTCATTAAGTCATGGTCTCTAGATGCTTATCATGTGGCATGTAACCATGAGTATACACGGTATATGCTATCGATGTGTGAGAGCGCCATCTAGTGCTCAGCACAGACACTTCTGTATCTTTGTGGCCAGATTTACCTATTGTTTGCTTATATGTTTTATTAGAACTTTTTATAAAGCAAACTGGCCCAAAATAGGTGTATTCATACATTCATGTGTATTCATACTGTGATAATTTCCTAAATGATCTTTTTGGAGCTTATGAATTGTAATGTGTGTGAAGCTTACCATCAACAATACATTTTTTGCAATTTATTTTGAATACACATGCATTTGTATTTGTTGTGCATTTGTTGTCAAGTGTGGTGTGAAGACTTAAAGCAGAACAAAACCCAGGATCTTGACTATCCCATGTTTTGTTCCTTGCCCCTGGGTTTCGATTTGTGATGCCCCACTGTGTAAAACCCTCCAGATCGCCCAGTACAAACTCACCTTTCCTTGGTCCTACTGTGCATGCGTGGGCTGTCCAATCAGAGCCGTTTTGTGTGCATATTAATATTCAGGAAAACAGCATAGCTAAAGAAATCAATGAATCACCTATTAATTGATTGGCTGGGGGATTGTATAGTCGTTTACTATTCATTCTTGCACTCAGGCACTTGTGTTTTGTGTTTTTTACATTAATAGATTTAAATGTATGAATTAAGGATACATGGTGGGGATAAATTGAGGCTTATGTTATAGCGCATGGATGATGACATTTGCACTTTATTACTTCCCCAGACATAGATAAGCTATGCAATATATACTGTGATTTATTGAACACTGTATTTTTGTGATGATTGATTCATTCATTTCAACAAATATTATCACATACATCAACACTGCCCTCTTTTGGTTGGTTTGTGCAAAAGTACTAATATTTTTAATTCATCAGCATTATTGTGTACCTATAGCGAGGGTTGTTTACAGTATATTGCATGAAAAAAATTGTTCAATAGGTACAATGATCATGGTAGACTTCTAAGTGACTAGGCTATTGTATTGAAGGTTGTGGCAGAACGGGGGTTTTAAGCATCCCGGTTTGGGATGCCCCAGGGGGATTCCACTTCCAAACCTTTAAAAACTATTCCCCGGCATCTAAAATTAATATGTTTTACGTTTTTAGCCATTTATTTTTTATTCTTTCCCACACTGGGCTTCAACTCTGGTTGGGACTCTAGGATTTGGGCGCTGCCATCTTGCCTCAGAAGCATCACATACTAAGGAGAGTAGAGGGTGACAAATGTACAGGGTGCAGCTTATAGCTGTGCTTTGCTCAGACACAGCAGAGCTGGGGTCCCAGAATGCAGAGCAGCCCAGTCAGAAGACACTTCCTGTTTGCAGGCAGCCTGAGACTCCATATGCCACCATCTTTGGATGTTTAAAGGCTCATAAAATGCAGTAGATGCAGGTAGGATGATTTTTAATGTGGGCAATCTGTATGTACAGGGTGGGGGAAACGTGTAAGATAAACTCTTCTTCAAGGTGAAGGTCCGCTTTAAAGCAAGGCACCTAACCCTCAACTGCTCTCCGAGTGCTGTGGCTAGGGCAGGCCACAGCTCTAGGTATGTGTGAATATATATATATATATATATATATATATATATATATATATATATAATAAAACTTCAAAAAGAGCAGAAAAATACTTCAGAAGAGCAGAAAAATACTTGAAGTATTGTATATTGGAAATTTGTATTTATATTATATGTATAATTCTGTTACTTATCTGTGTGAATTTGACCCTCGCCTTGCAGGAAGTTAAGCTGGGTGCGAAGTCTTATTTTTATATACATTTGCACTTTATTGCCCCCCCAGACTTAGATAAGCTATGCGATATACTGTGATTTAATGAACACTGTATTTTTGTTATCATTGATTTATTCATTTCAACAACTATTATCAAATACATCAACACTGCCCTCTATTGGTAAGTTTGTGCAAAAGTACTTATTTTTTTAATTCATCAGTATTATTGTGTACCTATAGTGAGGCTTGTTTACAGTATATTGCATGAAAAATTGTTCAGTAGGTACAATGATCATGGTAGACTTCTAAGTGACTAGGCTATTGTATTGAAGGTTGTGGCAGAACGGGGGTTTTAAGCATCCCGGTTTGGGATGCCCCAGGGGGAAGGCCAGCAGCCAGCCATGTTGGGTATTATTCCACTTCCATTATGTATAAGTGCTTCTGTATACAATTTTTTCCTAGTAGTAGTGGTTGCGAAGTTTCAAATGTTTTTTCCTCGACTGGGGCATGACTGAATTGCTCTTAAACTGGACCTTCAGCATCATTTAATGAAAAGCCCAAACCTATAAAAAACTATTCCCCAGGGTCTAAAATTAATATGTTTTACATTTTTAGCCATTTCTTTTTAATTCTTTCCCCCACCGGGCTTCAACTTTGGTCAGGACTCTAGGATACGGGTGCCACCATCTTGCCTCAGAAGCATCACATACTGAGGAGAGGAGAGGGGGCAGCTTTGCTCAGACAGAGCAGATCTGGGGTCAGGAGAAGGACAGCAATCCCAGAATGCAGAGCAGCCCAGTCAGAAGACACTTCCTGTTTGCAGACAGCCTGAGACCCCATGTGCCACCATCTTTGGATGTTTAAAGGCTCATAAAATGCAGAAGATGCAAATAGGATGATTTTTAATGTGGGCAATCTGTATGTACAGGCACAGGGTGTGGGAAATGTGTAAGATAAACTCTTATCAAGGTGAAGGTCTGCTTTAGTGCTGTAGCTAGGGCAGCCCACAGCTCTAGGCATGTGTGAATACTTTTATATATATATATATATATTTTTTTTTTTATACAAGTATTGTATATTTAGAATATATGTATGTATGTATAATTGTGATCCTTATTCGTGAACTTGACCCCTAAGCTGGGTGCGTAGTCCTATTTTTATATATATAGGAATATATAATATATATATTGACCAGTGAGAATTCCCCATAAGGTGCAACCAAAGTGAGACATTAAAGGGGAGCCAAAGAGGAAAAGATTGTCTGTTTTTCTGCCTATTTGAAATGAGATCTGCTAAGCAGGACAGGAAATGTGTCATATGTGGCGGAGGGCTGTTTATATAGTGACAAAATGTTATTTAAATCTGAATCTTCAAAATTAAGGACTTTATCGCTGGACTTTTAACAATAGTGTAAAAATTGTTTTTATTATTCACTTTTAAGTTTCAATATGTGCATGTCACTCTAGAGGAATATGAGCATAAGCCCCACACGTTGGTTTATTTTGTATATTTATTAGGTTATGTATGCAATTTGAGCCTATAATAAACAGTGTTTGTTTTTAGATATATGTTCCTTGTGAAATCGGTACATTATATATCCTGAGCGCAGTATTTGTTTTTGTGTGAATACTCATTGCTCCCTAGTTTGTGCATTTGTGTGGTTCACTTGCGTGTGTTATTCTCACTTTCTGCTTCGGGCTCCAGATCTTTCATTATATCCCTCATCAGGCTGGCTTTCCCGTAACTAAAACCCAAGTTCTGGGGGGGGCACCACATTATGCTTCTGCAAGAGTGTAAATTCCTATGTATGTGCAAGCATACAATGGTAAAACATACTTTTCTGCTAATATAATTTTATAGACATGTGGCTCACAGCCCCCAGTATCCTTGCCCAGAATTGGGGGTAACAGAGCAGGGTGTCCTAAATAGCAATAGTAGTGTCCCTAGTACCCATAATTCATCCCCCGCCAATCACCTCCTCGAAAATCTCCAAGCTGTAGGTGTTGTCGTCATCAGCGAAGTAGACCACTCCGGGTGGGGCGTCCTCGTGGTAGAAAGTCTCCCGCAGCCAGCTGAGGCCCATGTTTCGCTGAAGAGTTCCCCGAGATATAAATACGCCTTTTGGGGTCTTGGCAAAGAGATGGGTGTATGGAATCCCCAAATTCTTTAGGAAATTGGTGACCAGCGGGCTCTTCTCGGTAGCATCTTCCACCACAATCCAGTGCAGAGCCGGGACCTGGCGGAAGGTGTTGCCAAGGCGCGTCAGCTCTGCCTTCTGGACTAAGCGGGCATAGGTAGGGGTGATGGCAAAGATGGTGGGCAGGTTGCGTTTTCTCAGACCAGCGTCGATAAGTTTCTGGGCTGGAAAGAAGTCAGACGTTACAAAAAGGAGAACCACAAAATCACATTCCAAAATGAAATCGCCTGCACATTTCCCACTGTGACTGGGCTGCACCACTGTTTCCCACCATAAACCACTTCCTGGACTCCACCTCCCTATTGATGAATGTGATGTGTGTTGGGCGCTCTAACACCAGTACAACGCTGCAGGGAATGTAAGGTAGCGCCAGCTCAGCTCAGTGCAACTGACTCTCGGCGCTCAACACCATACCTATCAAAAAAGGACACACACCCAGCATTGGCGCTCTAAATCTGGTCGCTATAGCATAGAGCGCCAGACGCTGTGTGATTAAAGACATTGTTGTAACATTGTAACATTAACACTTTAGTGCCAGACCTGTAATGACAATTCTGCATAAAAATATAAAAAGTCTAAAAAGTTTCTAAATTTTTTTTTTCCAAGCCAGGAGAGGTCACACCATGATTTGAGCAGAAAAAAAAACATGCTGTTTAAACACAAGCAAATGAACGGCCATTGAAATGTATGGGAGAGCGACAGTGAGCAAAAGGTAATACCTGGCGCTCTGGAAGCTAGAGCGCCGGGGCTATACACTGAGCCACCTGTAATAATACATTGGATGCTACATGGCGCTGTCACCAGATTTGCTTTCATAAATGTGGTTTTGCGTATAGTGCCCTGCCTGCCACAACAAGGCGCTACCTGGCGCTATCCTTTCTTAACCCCCATAGTCCCTCAGCAGCAAAGCGTTAAGATGCATATTTGCTTACCACACACAAATGTAAGCTTGGCAGGTGGAATCTCTCATTTTGTCACCCTGACATTTTTCATACCAGCCTCGGAGGGATTGCGTAGCAAGAGGTGTGTCCTGCGAGGACACCTTCATAGATACCCCCTCAGGCCCTTGTTCTACTTTTTAGTATTACCGCCCTAATCAGGGTACCAAAATATATCTCAGGGAACCGGCCCGACAGCCCCTCCAGGCAGACCATTGTGCCTCGCCTGTGCAGCACTGACTACAGCAGAGATTTCCCCAGAATTAACCCCATTGTGGCCAGTGTGATCGTTACATTTTTGTATAAGATTTCTCCACCACCATGTAATGCGTCTAACTATAAAGGTATGACAAATAATATGCCCAACCTACACATATCCTGGCAAGGGAAATGAATGTGCTTGAAATGACATGGAAGCTAGGCACTTACTGGGGGGGGGGGCAAATCTAAGCACGGTGCTGCCCTGCATCAACATCCCATAAAAATGGCGGTGATCACCTCTGGCTTGCCTTCCACTTCACCTACACCACAATCTGATCTGTCCACAATACAGTCCACAATCTGATCTGCAGACAGTTTTACCAGAACTACCCCAGGCTGCCTAGGTTGTAAATTCAGGTCCTCTTGCTTAGTGCATGTAGGAGTGTGATCCTTTTAGTGTTCACTAGGTGGTATTACACCTGCTGTTATGCTGCACACTGAACACTAGAGGGAGCAAACTGCCTTCATGATCTTTGTCTCCTTAGTGTGTCATAGAAGTGTGCTACCTCTAGTGTTTTATGTGTGGCATTACACCCGCATTACACTGACCACTAGAGGGCACGCACTATCATCATGAGCTTCCTCGGCTTAGTGTGTTGCAGGAGCACACTCCTTCTAATGTTCAGTGTATGGTAATATATTTGCTATTATGCTACACAATGACCACTAGGACTGCTGTTCCATCATGAGCTCCTTATGGGTAATGCTTACTGACATTATCAGCTCCTTCTGCTTGGAGTGTTGTAGGTACGTGCTCCTTCTAGTGTTTAGTGCGTGGTATTACACCCACACTGACCACTAGAGGGAGCACTGGCATCAGTAGCTCCTGTTACCTAGGGTGTTTAGGAGTGTGTTGTGGTATACCCAGTGTAATGCTGCACTTTGCGTATTTACTTTCACTATTGGCAATGTATTCTCTACTAATCGTAGCCATTTCCTGGCTGGATACTTCCTCTTCCTTAATTTGAGTCCTGAGGGACTACTTGCACACGCTTACCTCTATGAAACATGTAAAGCTGGGCTGGTCCCTCCCCTCATTTTAATTGGTGCAGTCAGTGTCAGAGAACCTCCTTGGGGAAATTTTCCTGGGCCTCTTCTGGTGGTTTAGTGTCACCCCCCACCAGGGCTCCAGGGCTTCTTACCCCCACCCTGCCCCCCTTCTTACCCTCACCAGGCCTCCTCTTCTTACGCCCACCATGCCACAACCTTCTTACCACACCATGTCCCCTTTCTTACCACCACCATGTTTCCCCACACTCTTACCCCCACCATGCCCCCTCCACCTTCTCACCACCACTATTCCACCTGCCTTCTTACCCCCACAATGCCCCTGGTTTCTTTCTTCCACCACGCACCCCACAATCTTACCCTCATTCTGCCCCCACATTCTTACCCCCACCATGCCCCTGCTTTCTTACCCCCATGTAACACCCACCTTCTTCTAATCCCACTATGCACCCCCACCCCTCTTATTCCCCCTTCCGCCTTTTTATCACCACCATGCCCTGCACTTTTTTACCCCTATGCCCTCTTTCCACTATGCTCGGACTACTATATACCTTCCATGCCACCACCTTTTTACCCCTCACCATACCCTCCTCCTTCTTACTTCCACCACGCCCAGCTTTCTTTCCTCCAACATGCCCCCCACCTTCTTACCCTCATTCTGCCCCCTACCTTTTACCCCTACCATGATCCTGCTTTCTTACCCCTCCCCAGCGTCTCCTTGTAATCTCACCATGCCCCCAGCCCTCTTTTCCCCACCATGCTTCCCCTCTGCTATCTTACAAAACTGAGACTTCCTACATCTACCATGCCCCCCCCAACCTTTTAACCCCACCATGCCCTCCTGCTTCTTACCCCCACCATCCTTATCCACACTGTAGCTTTTACCTGTTGCCTACTATTGGGGAGGTAGAAAAGTTTTTGGCGCCTGGAGAAGGGGAGTGGAGGCTTGGGTGACGTTTCTTTTGCGAAACACATTGTTTGAATTTTTTTGTATATTTTAATTGCATTTAACATCGTACTGAATGACAGAAATAGGACTGGAAACTCCAGAGGCCACCAGAGCCAAAGGGCATCAATTACAAGTGTGTAATCACATGACCACAGAAAGCTCAAGCCAGACGATAGAGGCCGTCTGTGTAACAAAGTGAGACAGGGCCCCGGTGCAGACGTTTAAAGGGGCCCTGTCATGGCCCATAGGGACTTGTTTCCGTTATTTTTCTTTTTAAGTTCTTTTCAGTAATGTTTGAATTAGAATTAAAGTGAAGTATACATGTAAAGCTACAGAAAGAAGCATCCCCAATTAAAAACGGAATTTCATTGCAAGTCCAGTCAGACAATTCCAAAATTAGGGAAAAATCCTATAACAACAGGGCCAAGAAAGAAAACTTCTAAAATACTGTAATATAATAAAATACATGGTAAGATATACACACAGGACAATAAAAACCAACTGCCCCGCCTAATAAACCAACAATCTGTGGTATAAACAACAGCTACACTCTCCTGCTTCCGGGGCTGCCTCACCAATGTAAACAACGGCGGCCATATACCGTACCTGCATTTAGGGGTTGTGAGCGCACTCCTGTGGGAGGTACGGACACTCTCACTCCTTTTGCCAAAGGTCTGCATGTAAACAGAGCTGGTTGCCGAGCATTACATATGATGCACCAGAGTTCACGCATGTGCCGTAGGACCGGGGTAAGGCGAGTTTCATACCTCACAACTTTGGAAAATAGGAAAGAGGGGCATCTGCGGTGGTGTGCCTCATTACCTCACCGCCTGTCACCTCATGTTAATAAGGGATAACCCATGATACCACAAACATGTTACAAATTTACTATAGAAGGCCTGGTCAGCATTACACTGCCACCCCCATATGGGGCAATTATCCCAGCAGCAGCAACAATGTCATATTAAATCTAACATTCAATCCCGATCATCTTGTAGATGATCTTCAAAGGTCACCTGGGCCATGAAAAATACCCCTGCAGTCACCATTGTCCCTATGATATCCAAATGCCACCTCAGCTGCTAGATTAAAGTGGACCAAAACCCAGGATTTTGACTATCCTGGGTTTTGGTCTTTGCCCCCCGCTGTATGAAACTCCCCAGATCACCCGAACAAACTCACCTCTTCCCAGTCCTACGACGCATGCGTGGCCGCTTGTCCAATCTGCACACTCGAATCCGCTTGAGCCCCTTTGTCCAGGAGCCTGTCTAATGCGAGCGGATCCGAGCGCACTGGCGGCTGCATCCTCCTCTACCCTCTAACCAGCTACTCAGAAATGCCTGGTGCGGGCATTCACCCTGCTAAAGGGATAGTGGGGATGCGGTCGCAGCTCACGCATGCGACGTTGAACCTGGAAAGAAATTGAACTTCCATGCGACCTGGAGAGTTTCTGGACGCTCCGGGGGGACAGAATCCAGCAGCCCTGAAATCTATAAGGGGGCATGGGTTTTGGTCCTCTTTAAGTCAAATTCACTAAATCCCTGACACTCCCCCCCATGAATTATGTCACCTCTTATTACAGGGAAAGTCTTGGCTGCCATATCACATATGAAACCCAAATAGCACCACAGTGCTCATCAGTCCCTGACTTGCCCCCGATCCCGGGATTAATCCTCCTAAGGCTAAAGTGCACCTAAAACCTGTCCATATTAAAAAAGCACTCTACACCATCACCCCATATAAACTACAAAAGTCTTAAAGGAGCCACAGCACTCAACCCTGTTAGCTTGCAGGCCAGCCTATAATCTGTCTCTAAACTTAGTTAAAAACAGAGGGCTTAGTCACACACATCTGCAGAAGTAGGCTTAAGCTGCACCACTACGCCAAAGTGCCTCTGTGGGGTGCAGTCCTAACTCTAATCTCTGAGAGCCCATTTGAGACATACAGTGGAATAGATAAATTGGGAGCAGGCTTACCTGAGGTTGCCCTAAACCTCTCAAGTGCAAGCCATGGGGTGGAAGGGTCAAAGACCTTGCAATACAGCCTAGACCCCACACACCATGTGCTTGCACAAATTCAAAAGAAACAAAGGGGGGGGGGGGGGGTGGCAGCCGCTCAGACCATTTTATAACTAACCTGGGAGGTGCACGTTAGCAGGGCAATTTGAATACAAAAGTCTTAAAGGAGCCACAGCACTCAACCCTGTTAGCTTGTTAGCATATAAACTACAACAACCAACTCACCTGATCCACTGACAAGTCAATTTCACAATGACCCTGACTCCTTGACTTGCCCCCCCCCCCCTTACGACAATTACCCTGGGCTGCAAAGACAACCTGTCACCCTTATTGTGGCTGGTATGTCCCATATTGAAAAAGCACTCTACACCATCACCCTCTATTGGGCCCAAATACCACAATACTGTATCCCTCAGTCCCCCTTGTGTCTAATTTTCAAAGCCTAAAGGGCCTCTTCTACCTGTCATTCTGGGGGAAGTCTTGTTCATGGTGCTATCACGCACATAGCCTCGGTAGCCCCAATAAAATGCCCTGCCCATCATATTTCCCCTTGATCTGCCAGATCTCTCATAAGGGTCTCCCCCTTGCCCCAAAGAGCACCTGTCACCTCCTGTCCCAGGTGACAGGCCCCCTGCTGGAGATCAGATCTGGCTCCCACCCCGTACAACCCCTCTTTGCCACTTACCCTTCAGCCTCTGCCAGGATGCTGCCCCCTCCACACCTCAGCCAGCAGCACCTTCCCTGCTGCCCCTTCCCCTAGACTCACCCTATAAGCCACTCCATGTCTGCTGCCCCCTCCAGCTCAGCTCATCCTCAGGCTCTCCTGCTTCCCGGCTCCGGCTCTAGAGGAAGTGAACACAGCACACACACTTCACCCAGCGAAAAATCAGCCTGAGAGGTGGAAGCAGGCACGTGCTACATGCTGGGGGAGCATACCTCCCAACCGTCCTACCAGACGGGATACCTACGACAGGACGAGTGGGGACCCCGTGGGACAACGGGATTGCAGCGGTATCCCAGGACTGTCCCACCCAATTGGCTTTCTGGGGGACTTCACACAGCAGGTCATCCCAATTCAGCATGCCCCTGGGGAAAGGAACAAAACCCAGAATTATCAAAATCCTAGGCTTTGCTCTGCTTTAAATAGCTAAACATATGTGGTCAACAGCAGAGCGCATGTTTAAGTGGTTAAAACCTTACAAGAACCAGTGCTTATATGCATCCCTCCCCAGGGCCATTCAGATTGCTGCATATAAAAATTCATTTACATTTTTGTAATTCCTCCTGTTGTCAGTTTTACAAACAAAATGGAGTGCCATGAAACTGCAAGCCATCTGCAAGGAGGTAGTGCTGGTTTTCCTGCAGCTGTGCAAAATGGGTTATGTGTCAGTTGAATCCAGGCAGCAGCATGGCTGGGATGCTGGGAAAAGAAGTTCCAAAATAGCCGCTACCAGGAAGAAATCAGCGAGGCGGCCTTTCAGCTTTGAGTGGATGCAGGAGCAAGTGTACGTGCTGACAATGATTCAGTATCATAAGTGCAGAGGGGGCAAGGGAGTGCCGGGGAGTTTTTTTCCATTTGTGCAACACTGTTATTCTGCTTTAATTGTCTTTTTACAGCACTTTTGAATAGCATTGTTTATATATAGCATTTTTATATTTCCCAGTAGGCTACCATATTTATTGTGTATTTTACATTTGGTTTTTGTACTGGGATGCATTCATCTAGAATCAGCTGGCCCTGGAGTCTCATAAGCTCACAGTGTTGAATTTGCGTCACTAAATTTTTAACATGACCCTTACTCATATGCTGACACCGCTCAACCGCTTCCTGTAGTTTTCTCCCTGGGCAGCTTATGTTAACATTTTATTTGTCTCATTTATGCCTAACAGGGCCTGCAGCCACATCCAAGGAGCTTCTTCTAACACCCTGGGCCACCCCTACTCTCACTGCTGTCCAATTAACATTAAAGGGTGCCACAAATCACCCAAGGCCTCCGCTACCAACCTGGGGTCACCCTTCATTTCTAGGAACCCTCTGTAACATTTTGTGGCCAACTTTAAAGAGGATGGAAACCCCATTTTGGGTCCAGCGTTCACTGTTCCATGCCCACCTCCGCCTGCCAAAGCAGCTAGGCGCTGCTGTTGGCTCGGTGGTGGCTTGGTTTTCATAGCCGAAGCCATGTCCTGCAGTACTTTTTTGAGAAAGGCTGGGCGTAGGAGCGTGCGGCTGCACTGGGTATAAGTAGGAGTGAGCACTGGGTATAAGTAGGAGTGAGCACTGGGTATAAGGACACGTTAAAGCCACAGGCAGGCTGATTCATTACTAGCGCCAGGTACCAAAAGATGAGCGTCTGTAGCAAGGCTTTGAGAGCGACTGCTAGTAGTCGCTGTGCTCAGCCACGGTTCGCTATTTCAGAGTGTCTCAGTCGCTGCCCGGCATTGATGAATATATTGCGTGAGTCACTCCAACACCAGTACAGTGCTGTATGGGAGCGAACGGTAGCGCCAGCTCAGTGCGACCGACTCACATCATATCTAAAAAATAGCCCCACACAGCGCCAGCGCTCAAAATCGGGTAGTTGTAGCCCAGAGCGACAGAGGCTGTGTGATTAAAGTCTGTTTTTAAACCTGCAATTACAATTCTGCATAAAAAATTTAAAAATCAAAAAAGTTTTCAAAAATGTATTTAAATAGGCCAGGAGAGGTGACGCAATGCAATGATGCGCCGTGGTGCACAGAAGGAATGAGTGAGTAGGAGGAGCCACGCGCCTACCGCCCGGCATGCTGCCTGCCTGAACTGCCCGCCTGATCGCTACACGCTGTTGCCGGGTCTTTGCCGATGCTGCCGCTGGCTGCAATTACCGATTGCAAGTGATCGCCGTCTGCTCCGCTGCTTGCCCAGCTGTCCCCCGCCGCCAGCCATCCTCTGCTCCTCTGCTCCAGCTGCTGCTCTCCCCCGATCCGCCCGGTGGGTCCCATCCTGCGGCGGCAAACTATCCCGTCTGTAGCGGGTCCGGCGCGGGTCATCCTGCACTGCCCGCCTGAACTCCACACGTAGCTGCCGAGGACTAATGCTGATGCTGACTGCACTCCCTGACCTCAAGTGATCGCTGCCCCGCCAACGGCTCCACTGCCTGTCCAGCTGGCACCCACCATCAGCCATTCTCTGCTCCAAGCTGCTGCTCTCCCCCGATCTGCCCGCCGAGTACCAACCCGCACCAGCTATCTATCCCGCCTGAAGCGGGTCCGGCACTACTGCATTACCGGCCGGCTCCCTCCGGCTCCCGCCGCCGGGCCCGCAGTCTGCTCAGCTGACACTCGCCGCCAGCCGTCAACAGCCGCCAGTTGTTGCATTCCTCTGAAAGCCGCCTGGCGGGTCCCATCCAGGCGCGGGCCCGCAGCTACCTTTTTTTGCTTGCTGCCTGAAGGTCCCTATCCCCCGTGGCTCTATAATTAACCCTGGTGCAGAACCGAAGCCACTGCATTCACCCGCACCCCGATCACTGCCGGGGGGTCCCTATTCCCAGGGGCACTACAATATCGCCCGGTGCAGGTTCGACGCCACCGCATTACCCCGCAGCCCGATCACTGCCGGGAGGTCCCCAGGCACTGTGGCACAGAATATACACTGTTGCAGGACCGGCACCTCTGCAGCAGCCCGCGGTAGCAGCGACTGCTGATCCCAATCTACAGGCCGTAGTAACGCAGGGCCGGCACCGCTAATCTATTTTATAAGCCGCCTCAGTAGCAGCTACCAAACCTACCGATATCACACCCAGCACTTGAGTCGGCCTCTGCTTGCAGGGTCTTCTGCACAGGTTGTACTAGTTGGCGAGTTTGACCTCCGCTTACCGCTCCACCCTCTGGAGCCATCCGCTGCCTACTGTACCAACCTCAGGTGCTGCTTGAGCAAAAGCTCATGGTCCAATCGTCTGAGGGTACTCACCATTTTCTTAGTGGGCACTCCGCTCCTAAGCCAACATTAGTGAGCGCAACACAAGGTATAGCAGCAAGTACAGAAGTACTATTTTGAGGGGATTACAATCCCTTGTCACACACACATATGGCTACAAACCCCCCAAAAAACACCTTAAAACAATCATCACTCCCGTCCTACAACTCGGCCTTAACGACACGATCAAAAAGTATATCTGCAGACGCTCCTTTAACCCCCAACCACGCAAATAAATCACAGAGACCAATTGAAAGTACACCAACTCCTACAGATATCTCTAAATACTATAAACAAATAAGTATGGCACATGCAGTCTATATACAAAAATAATACACAAATCGACCAAGTAATACCACAGGCGCCCCGCGAACACAATAAAAATAATGGGAAGGATCTAATACCAACAAGCAAAGATCAGACGGATAGTGCAGTCCAGAGAGAACAAGACCTAAACACCAAATTTAGCGAGGATGAGGACACTGAACAGGATAACGATAATTCGAAAGAAATGGAAAGAATAAATACAGGGAACCTAATTAGACAGGAAATCCGGACCGGTATCCAGGAACTCCGGGAAGGATTTTCAAAAGATCTACTAAAGTTTAAGAGTAAGATCACAGATACACTAGCTGACCTAAAAGAAGCTACTAACAGGCAGCTGCGTGAGGCAGTCAAGGAATCAGATCTAAGGGCCTTTAAATCATCAATGGCGTAAATGCTGAGTGAATTAAAACACTCCATCTCCACTCAAATTACTGCAACTGTTAAAGAAACTATAGAATCAGAACTAAGGGAGTTTAATTCAGCTATGCATGCTATAACAGACAGGATGGACATGCTGGAGGCAGACATAATAGTTCTTGCAAAGGAACGCAAGGATAAAAGAGAGGCATTGGCCTCCATAAATAAAACAATGAAAGATCTCATCATCAAGCAAGATGATTTAGAGAACCAGTCACGACGAAATAATGTGAGAATCCGGGGCGTACCAATAGAAATAAAACGAGACGAACTAATCCCATTTGTGAGAGAGGTCTTTAAAACCGTCACAAACTGGGATAAAACGGTTACCATAAGCAGATGCCACCGCGACGGTGGGAAAAGAAATTCTGCAGACGGGGTAACGCAGGACGTCCTTTGCTTTCTGCCAGATTATGGCGACAAAGAGGATATACTAATCCAGGCGAGGAAAATGCGATCCATTAAAGTAGGAACCAATAATGTCCAGATATTCCAAGAGTTATCCAAACGAACTCGGTATAGGAGATTCCTACTTAAACCCTTACTCGCACAAATAGACGCACAGCAAATAAGATACAAATAGATAGGACCACTGAAACTATCGATTAACAATGGAGGGAGAATTCTTACCTTAAAAGACGGCGACCCACTAGAACCATTAGTCCGCGAGCTGCGATTGGCTCCAATGAATATCCCTGAATGGGATCTGAATTTTGAAATGCCTAACCAACCGGAATCTCTTCTGGTCGAAGAATGGGCAAGAAAATGATACGTTATAACCTCGTTAACACACCAAAGTCATAATTAATAGAATGGGAGGACAAAAAAAAAAAAATGTGTATGTACATATGTGTACATATAGGTATCTGTGCTTATATATGTGTGTGTAGATATACATATATATATATGTGTAGATAAACGAGGCATCCACTTGATATTAGGGCAGCATGGGCGGCAGACAATAGCTCTGGCCAAAAAAATGCTCCCAAGTAATAAGGAGGCTAGGAAAAAACGGGGGAGTACAGTAAATCCCCCAGATGGTCGAGCTATGCGCAGCAGGGAAGTAGGGCCTAGGGAGGGAACCATGCCACGGGTAATAAAGAATTATAAAAGATCTAAAGAAATCAACAAAATACACCAAATACCAAACATGAAAGAATTTAAGCTGTTTCTAGTGCCTACCTACTCTCTTATAAAATGGAAAATCAACAAATAAGACTTTGTACCTATAATATCAGAGGGGCTAACTGCCTGCAAAAGAGGAGAGCCATCATCAAGGAACTCCACAGGTTAAAAATAGACATTGCACTGTTACAGGAAATGCACTTTAAAAAGGATAAAGAGCCCTTTAAAGCCTTTGCAGACTTCGGATTCATGATATCAAACCCTTTCAGATCAAAAAAATCCTGAGGTGTGGCCATTATCATTAATAAAAATTGTCAACATCAGATTACATCACAATACACAGACGAACAAGCTAGGACCTTAGTAATCACAATGAAAATTTATGGACAAACCTTTACTCTCGCAAACTCCTACGCACCCAACCAAGGACAGGCTAAATACTTAATTAAAGTGGCCAAAAAAATCGAGCGGATAAAAAGCGGTATTCTAATCTGGGCAGGAGACTTCAACTTAATTGCCAACATCGATCTAGATACTTCCGGCAAAAGAAGAAAGAGTATTAATCTTATAACAAACCCGCAGACATGGGATTACTTTAAGCGCCTTAACTTAGTTGATACTTGGCGTATTTTCCACCCGACAGATAGAGACTACACATGTTATAACCGTTCAAAAGATACTTACTCTAGAATAGATTTCTGCTTCATCAGACAACAAAACTTACAAATGTTTTCCCAATGCCGGATCGAGAATATCACTCTCTCAGATCACGCCCCAGTAACTATTACTCTGAATCTTTGCCATAAAACAGATTTGTGCTATCAGTGAAAATTCGATTGGAATATCCTAAACTCAGAAACTGACAAACAAAGAATAAAGAAAGACCTTAGAGAATTCTTCGATACCAACAACAATGGCGAGGTTACAATAAGAAATATTTGGGAAGCTCACAAATGTTACATACGAGGAACAAGTATAGCTATATCAGCGAAAAAAACTAAACAACATAATTAACCATTTAGCCACACTCGAAAAATCCCACAAACAACAGGCGAGCGAAACTCTCTATCAGGAAATCGTGAAGGCTAGAACAACTCTCAAAGATTTGCTGAATCCAAGAGAAAATAAAATAGATAAAATAAAAAGAAAACACGAGCTAAATAAAAATGGGAAATTAATGGCAGATTTAGCAAAGGACAATAGGGCGGAGAAATTCATAGAAATTATTACGGATGCGCAAGGCACTAACCATTTTACAACGGAAGAAATTAAGAACTCTTTCTTTTCATTCTACGAGAAGCTATATAATATCCCTGACACAAGCAGCAGAGAGTTCGGCTCCCTTTTCAAAGGAATAAATATACCAACAATCCCTGAAGACTTAAAAGATACACTAGATGATCCAATAAATATCAAGGAAGTTATGGGGGCAATAGACAACCTAAAACCTCAGAAAGCAGCTGGAAGTGACGGCTTCCCTGCTGAATACTACAATGCCTTTAAGGATGAGTTGGCTCCACACCTATCAGAGCTATTTAATACTTTGGACGACTCATATCCTTTGAGTAATCAGATGAATAATGCAATTATTAAACTAATCCCAAAACCAGGAAAAAACCCCTCTCACTGCGCTCACTATAGACCCATATCTCTCATAAATATAGACTTAAAGATATATGCAAAAATCATCAGTAAACGTTTAGAGGAAGCCATAAAATACATAATTTCTCCCTTCCAAGCAGGATTTATCCCCGCCAGAGGTATACATCAAAATATCTCACTGGCCATATCAGCTCTGAATAAAATAGAGAAAAATAAAACGAAAGCAATCATAATAGCCCTTGACGCGGAAAAAGCTTTCGATAGGGTCTCATGGGACTTTCTGGATGCTGTACTAAAGAAAAACGGATTAGGTCCCACACTTGTAACAAAAATCATGAGTTTATATAAGAACCAGTCCGCCCAAATAGACATAAATGGCTCTCTTACTAAGCCAATTAAAATAGGAAATGGCACCAGACAAGGCTGTCCTCTATCACCCTTTTTGTTCAATATCCATTTAGAACCTGTACTCCACTTAATTAACGATGACCCCTTAATTAAAGGCATTGGAGTCGGTAATAGAATCTCCACTAGAAGAAGCCAGGGAATCACTTCCGCGTTGTTTACACGCACTGGAAACTTTCGGTCGTTATTCCAATTTCAAATTGAACATAGGGAAATCAATAATTATGCCTCTAAATATTCCTCCAAAGGAGCTTGTGGAACTCCGCAACATGGCCAACTTTCATTTAGAGGAAGATCATATTAAATACCTCGGAATTAACATCACACGAAACCCTAAGCACCTATTCAGGGCAAATTACACCCCTCTTTCTCCGCAATTAAGGGACTCAACAAAGAAATGGAATTAGCTACCTCTGAACATGATGGGACGAATTTCCTTAGTAAAAATGTTTTTCCTCCCTAAGTTAATCTACCTCTTCCAGGCTTTACCAATTAATATCCCAGGAAACTATTTTTCAGAATTAAACTGTACTATCTCAGACTTCATATGGAGAGGGAGAAAACACAAAACCAAATACGAGTATCTAAGCAGACCCACGGATTTGGGTGGTCTAGGCGCCCCCAATTTTAGACAATACTATCACGCAGCCCAGCTACAAAGGATTTTCAACTGGAAATATCAAACAAAGAAGGAGGTCTGGCCACACCTGGAACTATACCCCATTAAAATAGACGAAGTATTTTCATTAAACCCCATAACCCTCACTGAAGCATTGAGATGCACATCCCACCCCCTGGTTAAGCCAACTCGCTCCTTCTTAAAAAAGCTGATCGCTAGTCTCCCCTCTCCCACAAAGATTAATATCTGTGGTAAAAAAGAAGGAAATTAAACATGCTTCCGGCAACATCAGCTCTGACGCTCTATTTCCAAGGGAATATATTAGGGTCCAGGATTTTTGGTTAAAAGAGATAGAGCTGTCCCAATTTTTTTCCAAAGCAAAGCTAGAAAAAGATGTGAATACCCTACTAAAATTCACCAAAGCCAATAACATTCTTCGCGAAAACAAACAACCAGTCTCTATTCCTCCCATATCTAGTGTACAAGCATTATTTTTCTCAATAGACACCTGTCCAAAGCAACTAAGGCAATATTACAGAGCACTCGGTGGTTACAACAAGCCCGATCCCTATAAGAAAAAGTGGGAAGGAGATATTGACTTCACTTCTTGACATAGACTGGGGGAATATCTACAAAGAAAATGCCCTCATACAGTCCACACACATAAGAATCTTTAGCTTTAAATATACCTCCCGGTACTACCTAACCACTGATTACAACAAGAACATGACCCCGTATCCTTGCTGGTGGTTTGGACTTGCCCCATCTACAGTAATACACATATGGTGGGAATGTGTGCATATTAAGAATCTCTGGCAACATATATTAACCCTTGTAGAGAAAGAGGTGGGAATAAATATCCCTTTGTGTAAGTCACAAATTCTCTTAAATTTCCCAATCGCAGACCACCCTATAGCTATAAGATTCTTAATCAACCTGATTATAATGGGCACAAAACACTATATAATCAAACATTGGCGCAGGACAAACCCTCCCACCCCCAAAAAATGGAAAGAGGAGATGTTAAAAACCATAGAAATTGAATCAGCGCTGACAGAGTCGGGAGTCACCAGGTCTCTACTTCAAGAATTTGGGAAGAGGATCCAAGAAAAAGAGAAAGGAAAGACGACATATAAGTAAGCTAGGCAGAACGAGTGTGTACATGTGCTTGTACACGTTTCAAATCACGCGTGTACATTTATATATACTCTTACCCAGGTTACAAATGTTAATATACTTACAATTATTTATTCATACCCGTGGCAACAGGTTGGGGAGGAGGGGGGTGCCGGGGAGGCTTCGGGGGGTAAGGGCTCTTCACACGGGGAGGGGGGCGGGGGCACATAGGGGAATAACCAAAAAAAAGGCTTCACACACAGTAAACTGGGTAAAACATACTCTACCGACAACCTCACGTTAGCAGATCAACCCTGGCAATGATGTTAAAGTGATCTTCCCTTAATAGATGATCGACCCTGAAAAAGGCTATGAAGATCTAAACTGAGCCAAAAAAAAAAAAGAAAAAAGAAAAAAAAAAGGATTTGATACAAAACAAAAAAATGTATTAAAAGAAAATTTAAACAGAAGAAAAGTAACGTCCATTGAAATGTAGGGGAGAGCGACAGGTAGCGGCAGGTAATACCAGGCGCTCTGAAAGCCAGAGCACCGTCGGGATCCACTGAGCCATCTGTGATGATGAATCGATTGCTACATGTCGCTGTAAGAGGCGCTCACCAGAATTGCCTTCATAAATGTGGTATTGTGTGTCGCGGCCGGCGTTCACCTGACTCTACCTGCCGCTACCTGTCGCTTACAAGGCACTACCTGATGCTATACTTTGATGAATAAACCCCTAACTCCTCTCATCACCAAGACTTTGAAAATACCTCTTTTTACAGACTCTAATGGGCAACCAAGAACCCCTAACATTACTCCGTAGCCCACCTATACAATGTAAAGGGGGCCTCCTACAGCATTTGAGCCATAAAATAAACTTACAGAACATAATGGTAAATGAATGGGTGGCATCAAGCACCACTGCCTGGACCCCATTTACAACAGAAATTGTTGAAATACCCCATGCTGAATTCATGTGTATAGCGCCTACTGTTACGATGGGGACCTGTGAGAGCAGCACGGTCCTATCCACCGTTTCCCCAATATTCGGTGCTTCATAGAAGGGCAATCATTAGACCTTAAGCAAGAAGCTTCAGGATTAATTTGTGGAGAAATTAGGCTGAATGCCACCAACACCAGGAGTAAAAAGTGTACTTACCTTTTACCTTCTACACAGAGCGCACTTTTACACCAAAGTGCATTGTTTTGCACCTGATGCTGAATCCTCCCCAATGGCTCACCCTTAGTGTGAACATGTTAGTAAATATGGACTTACCTATGAAGCTGGATGTATATCCCGAGATATAGAACAATGCAAGACACAGCAGCAGCAGGGAGATGGCTAAGGGCAGGTGCCGAAGCTTCATCGCGGAGAGTTGCTGTCTGACAACCTGTCGTCTATAAACTGAGATAGTAAAAGGCGAGAGATTAATATTTCACCTGTCACAGCATACTGTTGCCTGCATACCACTCCAATACTGACACAAAACTCAAAGTGACACTTGAGGGGGGCAGAGCAAGGACACGTTGACACTCAGAAGTACAAAGCTCTGGGCGCACATTTGGGTGTGTATTGCAGGCTGCGTCTCGGTGAGAACTTTAACTTAACGCACAAAAAAATACAATTACAAAAATGTTTTGCTCTATTGCAATGGGAAATGTTTACGGGTGAGGGGCATCTGTTTTCCAATGAGGTAAGAATAATTATTTGGAAGTCTGGAAACAACAGCACCGTATGCAGAAAAAAAACGTAAATTCCTTAGAATAGCCCATAGGGTGCTATTGTTACCTAATTCTTACCTCATTGGAAAATGATGCACCTCACCTGTTTAGAAAAAATAAAATAAATATTTTTTATTGCACATTTTTGTGTGTTAAAGCTAAAGTGCCCCCCCTGGTCTGGGGTGCCCCGCTGTGTGAAACCCCACCGTTTGCCTCGGTCCAACAGCGCATGCACACCCCCTCAGCTTCTCCGGCACACATTGGCGGTGCGCGGCTTCACTGGCATCCTTTGGCCGGGGGCGAAGCCACACACTGTCTTTCAGTTGTGGAGGACGTGGCCACACACCACAAGGTTGTGAGTGATGCCTCCATCAGCTCGCACATGCACCGTGGGTGGAGGGTTTCCCACAGTGTGGCATCCCAGTTCAAAATGCCCTAGGGAGAGGGAATCAGCTGGCCCTGGAATCTCATAAGCTTTTATAAGTTGAACTTGCTTCACTTAATCTTTAACATGACCCTAACTTACGCCGACACTCAGAGGGGTTCACAGAGCAATGACACACTGACACTCAGGGGTAACTGGAACAATATCACTCTGAACAGGGCCGGCTCCAGGTTTATGTGGGCCCTTGTGCAGCGTGGTCTCAGTGGGCCCCTTTGTGGTGAGGAGTCACATCACATCACTGAGGGACGTCCCAAATCAGGATGCCCCCTAAGGATCACGCTATTTGGACCAAAACACTAGTTTTGGTCTACTTTGAGGCGCACTGAACCCTTTTAAACCTGGACCTCGGAGTCTAAACGAATCTAGATTCTCCTGATTTTGGATGCCTCTATCGCACACCCCAAAGGCCAGCCCTGTCAGTGGGCCCCCCGGAGGGTGGGGGCCCCCGGCAGCTGCCCCACCTTGCCGGGTGCTGACGCCGGCCCTGACTCTGAAACTGGAGGTTCAATACAATGACAAGCTGACCCTCAAGGGTCCAGCACATAATATGCTGACACAGGAGGGGTTCCCAAAGCAATGGCATGCTGACTCCCATCGGAGACACACTGACACCAAAGGAGGACATGTACAATGACATGATGACATTCCGAGGGGGCAGAGAAAGCAATGACATGCTGACAACATGCTGACATTGCCATTATACCAGTCCCGTTGGTATGGATCAGTGCCCAACCTGTGTTTCTTCTTTTTCACTAAAGCCTTTGCCCAATATTCAAATAAACACAGGAAGGCTGATTTATTACTAACGCTAGTTATCGTCAGATGAGCATCTGTATAGCACCGCTTAGAGTGACCGCTAGTAGACGCTGTGATTGGCTATCGAGCGCTGTAACAGAGCGCCTCAGTCGCTGTAGTAACCTGGCTGACATTGATGAATGAGATGTATGTTGGGCGTTCTAACACCAGTACAGCGTTGCAGGGAGCCAGAGGTAGCGCCAGCTCAGTGCCACTGACCCTCATCGACTCACACCATATTCATCAAAAAATCACCCTCACACAGCGTCGGCGCTCTGGATCTGGTCGCTATAGCATAGAGCGGCAGACGCTGTGTGATTAAAGTCTGTTTTTAAACACATATCCACCAGTAACAAAGCGAAAAAACAAATGGAATGACATTGTTGTAATATTGTGACAATTCTGCATAAAAATATAAAAAATATAAAAAGTTTTCAAAAATGACGCCAGGAGAGGTGACACAATTATTTAAGAAAAAATAAATTAAAAACAAAAAATCCTCTTTAAACAGAAGAAAAGGAACGTCCTTTGAAATGTATGGGAGAGTGACAGGTAATACCTGGCGCTCTGGAAGCTAGAGTGCCGGCGCTATATGCTGAGCCGCCTGTAATGATGAATTGGAGGCTACATGGCGCTGTTAGAGTCGTTCACCAGAATCGTCTTCATAAATGTGGCATTGCGTGCAGTGCCTGGCATTCACCATTTGCTACCTGTCACTACCTGCCGCTATCCCTTGATGAATAAACCCCTAAGGCTGCTTTCACACTGAGGCGATTGAAGGGCGAACACAAAGTGCTCACGATCACCCCGCAATTCCAGTGAAATTCTGCCCATAGACATCTATGGGCGCTTTCACATAGCAGAGGGCCAATTGCAGGCGGATTCCACTCAACCTGCAAAAGCCCTGCAAGCAATGTTTTTGCATTGATCACTGTATAGAAAATAGCGATCGCAAATGCCACTCTACTAAAACGCTGATCAGTCGCCAGTACACTGGAGTGAGGCAGTGATTCTTGCTGGCTCTGAGCCTCGTCCTAGTGTGGAAGCAGCCTTACAGAAAACAGTACAATGACTGAATGGCAGCCATATGATAATTCATTATAGTTACAATTACAACTAAACTGCCCCATAATAAAAGTTAGGTTGCAGTGCTTCCAGATTTATTGCAGTTATTATATTCGTCATTGACTTTCACTGTCTACCTTCGGGGCTGATTCAGAGCCAAGTGAAAATTTACACCCGGTAGACAATGAAAGTCAATGGCAGTCTTCTCTCCTAAAAAAGGTTGAGGATTCTCACCTGACTCTGAATCAAGCCTATTGGTTTTCTCATCTACAATGTAAAACAACCAGTTGTGTTAGCATTGTGTCCCCGTGCCTGTGATTTAAACAGCATGCTGTTTCCAAGTTTTTTATATTCCTCTGTGTCTGTGATCCTAAAGTGGGAGCAGCTTTCCTGGCCCTGAGTAAAAAGTCCCAGAATCCTTCCACTGTAACAAGTTGGCTCATCAGCAGCTTTAGCTAAATCACCCAGTAATTACCTCCTCAGAATTCTGCCAGAAACCCCTTAGCTACTGGGGCCTGGTGCGAACATTAAATGGGGCCCTTTCAAGGTTCATACAGTAAACTTTTTCTGTCTTTTAACCTAATTGGATGCAGATAGATAGTGCAAACAACTGAAAAAGAAAAAAATAGCAGATAAGCTCAGGACATCATTTTGGCAAACAATAATAGACACTTTTAAAAAGACCATTGAAAGTGGAATTAGCCTTTAACACCAGATGGTGCATCTGATATGGATATATCTGATATACCCTTCTGGCATTATTGTTACACCAAATATTGGTTAATAGATATAAAGGACCCCCTACCCATTCATGGGCCAAACAGCTGCCTCCCGATCCTAGATATTATCAGCCTTTATGCCTAATGGCACAGGTCTAGTGCTGAGCACCAGGCCCATGCTGTAGGGCACCAAGCTCTTCTGCACCCCCTATGCCCATTGGGGTGCAGATAATGTGGCAGGGGGGGTCAGCACAGCCTCAATGTTGGCCGGATGGCTCGCTGTCCCCACACCCTTTGAACTGGTATACAGGCCTTTTGGACCCCTTACCCCTTTTAAAATAGTGACGAAATATATAAAGACACCACAAAAACTCTTTAATATTAGTAACTAACCAATACTTACCATTTCCCAACACCTGCCCCATGTCAGCTTTGTAAAAATGATTCCAGCTGGGTGTCGATATCAGATGCACTCCCAGCATATGGAGTGAAGGGGGACACAGACCCCCCCCCCACTTTTGTCTTGGCTTCCAGTCAAGGATAATGACATTTGCAGTGGAAGAGAAGCTTTACTACTAAAGGTAGAGTCTTTCTGGAATCTCCCCCATTTGACTTTTACATCATTGGGAGGGAGGGGAATAGAGGTGGGATTCCTCTGAAACCCCTCTCCATACCCCTTCCCTCTAATGGCATAGTTACAAGTCACAAGTGGTGATTGAGGTTTAAAAGCCTTAAAAGCCTGGCTCTCCTGCTCCCCCAGTTCACCAGATGGTGATGGCTGTGGTGGTGGCGGCAGCTTCAGCTTTTGACACCACTGAGATGGAAGATGCAGCAGAAGCGCAGCAAGTGACGTAGAAGACCCGTCAGACTGGAGAAGGGCACCACCTGAATGGGGCCAGAAAGGAAATGACAGGGACCAGTTAATAGTCAAATTTAGAGTAATGCATACGTTAACCAGAAAACGCTGATTAATTGGTTGCAGAGCAAACAAATCACCACAAGCTTCTTCTTATACTTGTCAATCCGCTACCAACCTATTGTGCTTTCCAAATGAAAATGGTGCATAAACTCTCCTCAGAATGGTCAGCATGGTCACACTGTTGCTGTGCTCTCACCACACTGCAAAGTGCAAGTGGGACCTGGCCATGCGCATCCTTTCCTTTTTAATATTAATGCTATTATTTTTTTGTCTGAGTTGGATGTTGCTACTGGGGGATATGTTGAATTCTTTATAGAATATTGCGTATCCTGTGTGTGCTTTTTCTTTCTGCCTTTTGATTAGTCTTGGAGACATTTAATTTTTGGTGGCTGAGATCTCCACATTATAAGATCTACAAGGAGAAAATGAAAAATGAAGGAGACCTAAACTAAGATAAGCCGAGTAAAGGGTTTATGTGTCATTCCAAACCTTCCTTTTGGTAAGCATAATAGGGCTGATTCAGCATCATGAGATTTTGTTTCTCGCATTTTTTTGTAAGAATTTTTTTTTCTTAGTGCAATTCAGCACCATTTTTAGCTATGCAGATTTTTAAATAATTTGACATCTAAATATGCCAACACCTGCCAACAATGATGCGCAAACAGTCGGGAGTTCGAACAATGACAGGTTGGCACACACCAGGAGCACTTTCGCAAACTTGTGTAATACTAAAAATCCATATAAACATATAAGCTAATGAGAGGTGGGGCCACTTAAACCCCCAAACTGAATACAACTCCCAGCAAGCTTGTGGTATCTTTTCCTGGTAGGAATAAAATCCAGGGGTGACAGTTTTGACTGTAGCAGGGGTGACAGAGCCTGTCATTCCTGATGTCTTCTTCCTTCCATGAAAAAAAGAAAAACAAGCCTGGCTGGATACTTCCTGATGCCGGGTGTGTAAGCAAACCCTCCTTTTGCCACCCAGCATGTTTATATAGATTTTTATTATTGGCCCATTGTTTTGCCATAGTGCTCCTTTGAAGGGTAACAAAACAATGACACACTTACATTTGGAGGTCACACACCTGGGTTCCAGGTGGTAACACACTGGGGTCCAGAAGAATGACATGCTGACACTTGGGGGTTAAGAACAATGACAAATGCAGTGCTGGCAGGTATTCAGCCTGGAATAGGCTCTCCAATATGAGGCACAGAAGTAAGTGTGGGGGGGGGGTGTTTTTTATTACTTTATCAGCCGGCAGTGTATTTGTATCCCTGTTGCTCTAACCCTGCCATTATCTATTGGTTCCAGCCCCATAAAGCAGCCACCCAGGTGGTATGGGAGGGGGTGGGACAACAGTAACAGCAACAATGTCATAAAAGTTAAACTTCAACTGTGAGGATGAGGTCAGAGAAAGATACATCTGACACATTCTCCTCTCAGTGTCAAAATAGGGCAAGATTTATCCACATTTGTTAGGAAAACAGGAAAATGAAACATGGAATGAGCTGTAATGGGACCTACCTGATCTCTGAAGCACCAAATCTTGTGCAGGGACCTGCACTGAAACCCCCTGAGATTAGCCTATCACTGGGGAGGGGAGAGGTTACCTGAAAACGTAACGCCAATCCATTGCTCCTAATAATGAAAATTGACAGTAGGTAGGTATTTCATACTATGGGATATAGCAAGCTCAACTCAGGTGGGGGTGTTTAAGAATTTTTTAATCTCATAATATTAAAAATATAAAAAAAAGTATGTCCAGGGCTTTTTCATTTCAACCGTATAAACATTTATTAGAATCATTAAGACACAGGGGGTTTGATTCAGCATACATGGGAAAAAAATTTTAATCGAAAAATCAAATCGCATGCAAAACAGTTAAGTAACTTCAACTGATTCGGTAAAGCTGACTAATGAAGTTTGTCCGGTCAAATAGGCTCTAAAATGTGTGCGCAAACATTTCCACTTGCTCGTGAAAATTCGGATTTAAAGGGGAAATATCAGAAAAATCAGCTTGGATTTTCCTGATAAAAAACCTAAAATCTCTGAAAGTGTCTCTGGTGCTGAGAAGCCTTTACCCAAAATGGTGCATTTGTTTTTTAAATTTTACATACATTTTACAATGATCAGGTGACATCCTCATGAAGTGTCTGTGTACTTCATTTGTCTCTTACTGTAATATATCCATCTATCCGTTGGTGGGATAGACGTGGAAAAGATCAAGAACAAATTAGAACATAATGCCAACAGCCTCCATATGATGTGTAGCAATGCTATACATAACACATAATAAACTAGAAACTCTCTGGGTTACCATGCAGACTATGCTTGAAGCTGTGGTTGGAACTGGTGTGATACAGGCCCCCTGAACAATCTGAGAATTTAGAATAATAGTTGAAATCACTGGAATGGCGATGAAGGGGGACATTAGGGTTGATTCACAGCCTCTTTTATGTGCATTTACACATGAAAAAGCACATGTACATGTAATGTTTCTGTATTATTTTTGAGTTTCTCGTCTGTTTTTTTTTTTTTGTATTTGCATTTTCCGCATGATTCAGAGCCCCGATTCAGAGCCCCGATTCAGGCCAATAAAACTGAATATTTCTGGCTCCACTTACGGCCAGTATTTCCTCGTGAGTTTGGACTATCGCGGTGTTTCTGAGAACAGAATGGAGTGCTCCGACGATTCTTTTGCTGAGATGGAGTGGGTGGATCGTCGCGCCATGCTCTGCATGTGTCTATTGTACTTGGAAATGCATCGGCCACAAATGAATGTTAATTGCATGCATGGCATTGAGCTATTTGAGCTGACCCGACTTGACCGTGTTTCTTTTAAGAAACTCTATTGTGAGTTGCGGTCATGGATTTGTGATGCGTCCTGGCAAACGAGGGCTTGTCCAAAGGCCAAAGAAGCAGGTGAGATTGGGGGTTGTGGATTCACTAGAAGGCAGGCTTCCCACTGAGCTTGACACAGCCATTCTGGATACAGATGCGATAGCCACCAAAATTAGCATGAAGGTATAATTTGATTTCCTGACAAATACTCTAGCAAAACAGATACACTTCAAAATTGCTTAAATAAAGTAAATTATCAACAGGTTTCTGGCACATTGCTTGCCATCAACCACTGAAATTGTGGATATTTGCCCCTTAAATGTTCTGAATCCGAGAACCTTATCCAGACCTTTTTGAAAGAATTCTAAAATTTGCCAATCTGCCAATTGTTGCCTTTTAGAAAGTCCGTGAATTTATTTCAAACCCTATCACATGCCTTATTAATAGAAATGTTTTTAGCCTTTAAAATGGTCTGAATCACTGACTGGGTACATCTACACTTCGTCAGCCTTGGCCTCTCAGGATCCGAGCTGCTAACTTGGCTAAGTTAGCTTGCATTTCAATGTATCTCTTCTTTCTGGAGTAAACGGTTGAGGATCCTCCCATGGTAATTGTAAATCATGGCCTGGGTGGCCAGAATGGTAGAATGGCTAGCACCACTGCTTACAATCACTGTTGGGCAAACCCCTATAAGTTCAGGTTTGGCAAGTTTCTGCAAGTTCGGCTCAGGTACCAAACTTGACCCAAACCTGGTCCCCAATGAAATCAAACTCCAAAAAGGCACCATGCAGAGTGTGCAGCAAGAGGAAGCGGCTGTACAACTTACCTGAGTCCCATCCGGTCAGCTCTTAGATGTCAACCTGCTCTCAGTCTAGGGCTAGCGCATTGCTATAGCCAGGGGCAGGCTGCTTGGTCTTTTGACCATGGGCTTACTATGCCTGGTGCCCCAGTCTGGTAAATTGGAAGGAGGGGCCAAAGCTTTTTTTATTTTAATTAAAAGAGTAATAAATAATATAAATAAAATAAAGTTAATGCCCACATGTCTGTGGGAATACATCTTGGCAATTGCAATAGCTGTTTACTTCAACATGTCATCCAGCTGCTTTTCCTAATAGGCAATGTAGAATTCAGACATCCAATGGGATGAATAACAAAACATGTGAAACAAAATAAAACAGATGGTCCAGTTGCCTTGATCTGTTACTAAAGACATCTTTAACATTACATAGATGAATGTGCTCTAGAAACATAGAAGGTTGACAGCAGAAGGAGACCATATGGTCCATCTAGTCTGCCCTTTTGTGTATACTGAATTTACTATTTATCTTAGGATGTGTGCTTATCCAAGGCATGTTTAAATTGACTTACTGACAATTTTTCTACCTCTACTGGAAGTTTGTCTGTCTGATCTCAGTCTGCTCAGTGATCTGCTCAGCAGCCCAACAACCAGCTTTTCTGGGTTCGGACGAATGGCAAACTCGAACACGGACTTCTGTTCTGGTTTGGGAACCCAAACTTCAGTATGAACTCGAATTTGGGGTTTGGGGTCAGCCAGCACTATTTACTAACTCCTCAGTTTCTCCAAGAACTTTGGAATTATTAGAAAAGGGGGAAAGGTGCACCCCAAGTTGAAAGTTTATTTCTAAATAAGAGTGTCTACCTCTTGTCTGCCAACTGATTGTCTCTTCTTGAAATGTATAATGCTGAAATTGCCAGAACATTTCTGGTAGCCCACTGCACGATTGGTGCCACTTCCATCATTAGGAAGACACTTCTTGTACCCCCTTGGTGACACACATACAAGCATGCTGTTTCGTTGTTTTTACAAACTAATGGCACATTTCCACAGATGATTTCACTAAAGCAAATGCATCTAGACAATAATTGATCAGTTGAAATGCCTGTGTAATCAATGAGAATTTGCTCATTGGTCAAACGCTGTATTATTTTTGCTGACATAAAATTTCTTGTTCAATGCATTGATGTCGGCATGTTGAGACAAATCGCCTGCAAATAGGGCTATACAAATACCTTGATGTGATCTTGATTATCATAGATCTAACGAATATTTAGTGGACAAATCATCCTTGTCTGAATGCAAGTCATCTGATCACAAATGAATTGTACAAGCTCGGTCGATAAATATTCTCATGAAAATAGGCAGTTACACTTGCTTTCCAACTAAACATTCATCTCCAGACATGGGTCTGGAGTGCCATTATGGCCACTTTCACTTCAAAAATGTTTGATACTGCATGTTTTGAGTTTATAGGTGTCTCTCAACGGTGTCCTCTCATAGAAGGCCCCCAACCTGTCCTGCTGGCATTTGTCCTGCTGGCATTTGTATCTAAACGGATGGGAGGATTGACATCAATTAGAGGGGTTCTTGTTTTGTGTCCACCATGATAAACAGGACTTCATCCTCTGATCTAAAAAGATGAACTGATCCATCAAACTCTCCCTCGACTGCCTCAAAAAACCTCACTGGAAGATTCTGAGTCTCCAGTGGGCCTACCTGACCATCAGGATAATCTAAGATGTACCCAATATCTTCATACATTGTCTAGCTGGTAGACTGCTCTTTGTCATCGCACTTCTGACCATTAGCTGAATTGCTACCTTCCTTTCTGGTGATAATGAGATTGTGCCCAACACCGAGTTGAGCATGGCATCAAGATACAGCATCTCTTAAACCGGACCTTCACCCTGATTTAATGAAAAGCCCAAACTCTTAAAAAACAATTCCTCAGCATCTAAAATTAATATATTTTACATGTTTAGTCACTAATTTATTATACTTTCCCCCACTGGGCTGCAACTCTGTTCGGGAATTTAGGATACGGGCGCCGCCATCTTGACTCAGAAGCATCACGCTTACTGAGGAGAGGAGAGTGGGATAAGGTACAGGGGGGCGGGTTATAGCTGTGCTTTGCTCAGACAGAGCAGAGCTGGGGTCAGGGAAAGGTCAGCAGTCCCAGAATGCAGAGCAGCACAGTCACTTCCTGTTTGCAGGCACTTCCTGTTTGCAGGCTGCCTGCAAAAATGGCAGCTTCCATAAGCCGCCATCTTGGATGTTTAAAGGCTTATAAAATGCAGTAGATGCAGGTAGGATGATTTTTAATGTGAGCAATCTGTATGTACAGGGTGTGGGAAACATATAAGATAGACTCTTATTTAGAGTGAAGGTCCGCTTTAAGTGTCAGTTAAAGAACTTTTGGTCCAGTTTATTTTCAAGCCAAATGATTGAAGGGTTTGAAGAATAACTTCCTCTGTTGTGTTAGTGTCCCTCTGCAGTTGGACATTAGTATGATATTATGCAAATAATGGGAGATTCTGCACCCCTTAGTATTATTCTTCTTATTATACTTCTGTGAGTGAAGAAAATCACCCTAATGGGGTGCCCCCCTCTAAGTTAAATATAGTGATTGCTGGTCTGAGGGTGAGGGATATTTAAACTATATTTGTGTAGCGCAATGGAACCCTGGCCCTGGGTCACCAACTCCCACAATCCAATGACCTTGCCCTATTATTGGAGATAGATAATAAAATAACAATTTATTTCATAAATATATTTAAAAATTAGTCAAAATGATCAACCTACTAACATATCAATGTTTTGTTCCAATATCATGTTTACAATATTTCATATTTAGCATTGTCCATAAGCCTGATTCGAAGCCTCTCCATGATTTGCTCGTTGTTTTGTGGATGCCGGGAAGTTGCGAACACTCATATTATTCTCAGCCGCAAGCTGAGATTTTTACAGCCAGGCGTATGCGATCATAAGTGTTTCTCATACGCTTTAACCCCGAATTTGTACCTGTTTCCAGCCATATGTTGTCGCGGAGACCGTGGTTCTGGCTGCTCTGTGGCCATCTCGCTGCCATGCCGGCATCCGCATATGTGTTGGTTGTTTTTTTTTCCCCTGCTGAACCCCACATTTGGGGAATCCCATGTTTGTGTGCATCTCCCCAGTGTCACTCACTTTCTCCATCCTGGTTCCTTTAGGGGTATCCCATGTATTGTGCATCCCTGCCGTGTGACTTACCTTCTCCCTCCTGGTTCCTTTAGGGGCATCCCATAAAATGTGCATCCCTGTAGTGTGACTTACCTTCTCCCTCCTGGTTCCTTTAGGGGCATCCCATATAATGTGCATCCCTGTAGTGTGACTTACCTTCTCCCTCCTGGTTCCTTTAGGGGCATCCCATATAATGTGCATCCCTGTAGTGTGACTTACCTTCTTCCTCCTGGTTCCTTTAGGGGCAGTAAGTAACATTTGTCTTTTATTTGTAAAATATATTCCTTGTCTCTGCTCCATGGTACCTGTAAAGACTGAAGAAAGGCATGTCAACTTCTGCTTGAACATCAGTTCTCCCTGGCCAATGCCCCCAAATGCTCAATAGTTACTGCATGCCTGTTGTTGGAGCCACCCTCCGCATCGGCGCCATCCCTTCTTCAGGGTGTGTAAGTACCTGAAAACAGAAGTTAGAACTAAGCACATGTGTGATGTGGGTTCTGCTCCTTGAGACGTTGCCTTGATTTTTCAGGAACCCATTTGATTCGTGGGAGGGCCCCATAGCAGCATACTCTCCCTGGTTCAAGGAGTCTGTACGGAAAGAGAAGCACACAACACCAGCACTTAGCATACATGTCATTGGGAGTTCCTTACCTTGAGCAGTGTGTTTTTTGTCTGTTATCCTACCTGAGTGAACTGGCACTGGGTATGACTCCAAACCCAACACCTGGGCCTCCTCCTCTTCGGCTGGTTCATGTGCTGGTGGTGGTGATGAGTCTGAAGAGAAGGATGCGTACACTGGCAATCTTTGGGGACAATGCCTTACCCGCACACCCAGTCACCCAATGTCAATTTATTGTATTCCATGTATTGTCCTAGTAGTTAAGGTCCACATGCACACTAACCTTCCCCTTTAAATACCTGTGTCTCACATCTCCCCCATGTGCAGCAGGCCAATACATGTATTGGGCCTACTCGTTTGGACTGTTGAATGACCTTGCCAGTATGTGCATATGCACCACTGTGTTGGCGCATGACACTACTCCAAACCAGCATGTGAATAGGCATCTCCAAATCGCTCCCAGCTCTCCTGTCCACCATTACTGGTGGATTGGACGCACCTAGGCAACCTGCTGGACCCCAGCTCTCCAGGCCACATTACTGGCAGATTGGACCTGCTGCCACACCTAGGTAAAGTGGCAGCCCCATTACTGGTGAATTGGAATCGCTGATGCACCTAGGCAAAGTGAGGAACCCAGCTCTCCAAGTCGCCATTACTCATCCTGAAACAGTAGCCCCTACCCCTCGGTCTACACACATCTGAGCCCCCCAGCATCCCCTACAAACAAGCAAGGGTGGTACATGTTACAGTGTCCAGAGCGTATGACTGACAGCATGTTCACTAAGGGGACATATGGTGTGGCACACTAATGGTGGTGGTCTGTTTCACATCTAGGCCTTCAACAGGAAGGCAGGGTTGTGGTCTGCACACAAACTCTGTTTGTCTTTGAAAACCCAGCCTCCACCATTACTGTATGCCCCGCCATGTGCCTTGGTTTCTATGCCTTCACTGCAGCGGCCAGCCTGTCACCTGTCCGCCCATTTGCCTGCTTGTAAAGTGGCAAACATGCATGGACAAAGCATGGCATAGAATGGGTACTTATCAGCATAATGTACTGCTTGTCGCGGGTAACCAGGGATAGTTCCATGGTGCAGAGGGTCTCTTCTAGTTTCTTCTAGCAGCATGACGCACCCCTACAACAACGCACCCCAGAGGATCCCAGAAGTGTGCTGGCCGACGTGCAGATGCACATGATGTTGTAGCATTTAGGTTGCAAATGCCTGTGCTCGCCTGTTAAATAAAGTCTTAATTGTGGCACAATTACCAACCCACTTGTGTATAAATGCACACACCTGACACCTGTACTTTGATGGCAGTGTCTACTCAGGCTTGAAACATGCCATCAAGTCAATGCCACCACAGTCCCCAGAAGCTAGGCATGGCAGATGGGAACACAGCACCTGGCCAAGGCACCGCAGTCACACTACCCCACCTGAATAGGTCAATCCCAGCAGTGTGGCCTGGCAGCAGTGGGAGAGCCACACCCAGGGCTCACACCACATCCCGCCATGCTCCAGGCATTACTCAGGACACCGGAGCCCAGTGAGCACCCCCAGTGCAGGCCCCAGTGCGGGCCCCATGGTTGAGCCCACGTGGAGACCAGGGAGGAGCCCAGGGCAGAGCAGCAGAGCCATAGCGGGGGTTGCATGTTCAACTGCCAGCTTGCACACCACCCCTTCCAGGCCTGGGAGTGGCCACAGTGGCTCCACATCCCCTGCCCAGCCCAGTCCACAGGGTGCAGGGTTCCCTGATAATTTTGACAGGCTACACACTACACCCAAAAACGGTTGCGAGGAAATCTGGCAACAGATTGCCCACCTGGTGACTAGTGTGGGCCGGAGCCCAAGGATGTCCTCAAATAGGCTGCAGACACCACCAAGTCTGACCCCGTGGGAACCCAGGCCACCTCCTAGCTCTAACCCCCAGGGACTGCAGGCAGGATTCCAGCACCTCCAAATCCACCAAGCCCCCCAGAGGTAGCCAACCATGCCCTGCAGTCCGGGGCCACCTCTCAATGGCATGGTGTTGCCAAAAGATGGAGGTAGACTGGTTTGCCAACAGCTCTGCCTTCTGCCACAACTCAACCTGGTACTTTTAAGTGGTGCAGAGAACTGCCATTTTGCTCCATGAGGACCTGGAAGCAGGGGTGGTTGAGCAGCAGCACCTCAATAGCAATTTTGAGGTGCCGATTGCCCAAATGGTCTGCCAAAACACCAACACTGAATGAATGCTGGCCCTCCTGGAGGCAGACAGACACCAGCCAGGGAGGACCAGACAACCTACCCATAATCTAGCAGGGCAGACTGCTTTTAACTTTTTTATCCTGGGGCCTATTCATTTTGCTTTTGTACAAATGCTTTGTTGTTGCCCATTGTGAGCACCATTTGTGGGACCCATTGTGGTAGCTCTACTAATAAAAGACACTTAAAATCAATATGTTTTGTATCTTTGTTTAGTCACAACAAAACAAAAAACAGGGAGTACACCAGCAAATATCAAACCAAACAAAGCAAAACAAAAACAAAGCAGACACAAAATAACTAAAGGAAGAGTCAACCAGGTGCTGGTGGACTGACTGGCCAGCACAGCTCCGGGTGCCAGAATAAAGAGGGCCAGGCAACTCCAAAGCTGCAGAAGGGGTTGCCTGCTCCAGATAAGCATAACATTTTCCAGCAAGGCATAATTGTGGAGGGCAATGTATGCGACGATAATCTTCACCACCTTCCCTGGCTTGTACTTGAGCGCTCCACCAGTATGGTCCACCCTGCCCTTTATTAGTCTGAAAGCATGCTCCACTTTAACACGGGTCCAGTGGTGGGCATGATTATAGGCCTCCTGGCCTTGTGTCTGCAGGCATAAAAAAGGGTTCAGCAACCAGGGCAACAGAGGGTAGCCATAATCACCTAAATGGCCAAAAAGAAACAAAAAACATTACAATCAAATAACAAGGCTAGCACACAATGGGCCCCAAAAAATACAACATTTCAGACAGTTTGCAGGACAAACTAAAGGCATACCTCCCAACTTTTGAGAATAGGAAAACACATAAGGTGGGGCGCCACTATTTGTTTATAATTAAGCCACACCACTAGCCACCCGCAGCCATACCCAGACTTCAGAGACAATTCCCTGTCATGGGGCACCCCAATTTGGGATTCCTGGTGGGACAACTGAGTAAGCTCACGAGACTGCAGTGTGATCTTGCCTAATCTGTGGTGGTATAGTTGAGGATGCCTTGCTGTGCATGCTTTTAAGGCAGGCCTGAGTAAAGGCTAGATTTTGATGCCCCAGGGGAGAGTGTTAAGAGACATTTTTGGCACAACCACCGGCCTAGTATCAATAGGGCCTCTAGGGCCAATGGTTTCCCTTCTTGGGAAGCATCCTGATTTGGGATGCTCACTGTGTGAAGTCCCATGGTATACTCACCTCCAGTCGATTCCACTGTGCATGCTCAGGCCACATCCCAATCACTTCTGGGCGATATGTGAACCCCCGCTAGATATTTCTGGTTGGCTGGTGTGGGTACACAGAGGTGCAGCTTGTGCTTCATTTATCTTAATTATGCTGCTTGGCTGTTGACTCTTGCATGCATCATTGATTGCAAGAGAGGTGAGCTTTTAAAGAGATCTAGGGGCTAGGGGCTAGTGAAAATACTCTTTATGCACGGCAAATGACTCTGTTTACATGCAGGGCTTTGGCAATCAGAGCGAGAGCGGGGGTAGCAAGATCACAGCCTGAGGATGCAGGGATACGGCTGTCTGATATTATTTAGGTTAGGGTTAAGGTTTTGCGGTGCCCCAGGGGGATTTCACACAGCAGGGCACCCTGATCTGGGCTGGCTGTTCTGGGATTTGTTTCACTTTAAACAATATAATTACCGTATTTTTCGCCCTATAAGACGCAACTGCCCATAAGACGCACCTAGGATTTGGAGGAGAAAAATAAGAAAAAAAATATTCTAAGCTAAATGTTGTGCTAAAACACCCCATTACAGGCAGTGTGGCGTTCCCCCATCCCATTCCCCATGGGCAGTGTGGCATCCCCCATCCCATTCCTAATGGACAGTGTGGCATTCTCCCCTCCCATAGGCAGTGTGGGATGCCCCCATCCCATTCCCATAGGCAGTGTGGCATGCCCCTATCCCATTCCCATAGACAGTGTGGCATGCCCCTATCCCATTCCCATAGACAGTGTGGGATGCCTTCCTCCCATTCCCATAGGCAGCATGGTATTCCCCCCTTCCTATTCTCCATATAGGCAGTGTGGCACCCCCCTCCAATTCCCCATATAGGTAGTGTTGCATTTCCATCCCCCCCCTCCCCATCCCATATAGGTAGTGTGGCATTCATCCCCCCTCCCCATCCCATATAGGTAGTGTGGCGTTCATCCCCCCTCCCCATCCCATATAGGTAATGTGGCATTCATCCCCCCTCCCCATCCCATATAGGTAGTATGGCATTCATCCCCCCCTCCCCATCCCATATAGGAAATGTGGCATTCATCCCCCCCTCCCCATCCCATATAGGTAATGTGGCATTCCTCCCCCCCTCCCCATCCCATATAGGTAGTGTGGCATTAATCCCCCCTCCCCATCCCATATAGGTAGTGTGGCATTCACCCCCCTCCCCATCCCATATAGGTAATGTGGCATTCATCCCCCCTCCCCATCCCATATAGGTAGTATGGCATTCATCCCCCCCTCCCCATCCCATATAGGTAATGTGGCATTCACCCCCCCTCCCCATCCCATATAGGTAATGTGGCATTCATCACCCCCTCCCCATCCCATATAGGTAATGTGGCATTCATCCCCCCCTCCCCATCCCATATAGGTAATGTGGCATTTCCATCCCCCCTCCCCATCCCATATATGTAATATGGCATTCATCCCCCTTCCCCATCCCATATAGGTAGTGTGGCATTAATCCCCCCTCCCCATCCCATATAGGTAGTGTGGCATTCATCCCCCCTCCCCATCCCATATAGGTAATGTGGCATTTCCATCCCCCCTCCCCATCCCATATAGGTAATGTGGCATTCATCCCCCCTCCCCATCCCATATAGGTAATGTGGCATTCATCACCCCCTCCCCATCCCATATAGGTAATGTGGCATTCATCACCCCCTCCCCATCCCATATAGGTAGTGTGGCATTCATCCCCCCTCCCCATCCCATATAGGTAATGCGGCATTTCCATCCCCCATCCCATATATGTAATGTGGCATTCATCCCCCCTCCCCATCCCATATAGGTAGTGTGGCATTCATCCCCCCTCCCCATCCCATATAGGTAATGTGGCATTTCCATCCCCCCTCCCCATCCCATATAGGTAATGTGGCATTCATCCCCCCTCCCCATCCCATATAGGTAGTGTGGCATTTCCATCCCCCCTCCCATTCCCCATAGGCAAAAGTAAAAAGTGAGAAAAAAAAAAGTAAACTCACCTTTCAATCCTCCCCGCTGTCCTCGTCGTCTTCACACAGACACACTGGCTTGGAATAGCGGTGGGCGTTGCCGACACTCGAGCGTCGGCCACGCCCACCACTGTTTAAGTCCGGGGGTCTCTGTCTGCTGGCACCGTGGAGAGGTGGCAGGGACAGTGCGAGTGTCAGGGAGCAGCTGCCCCCGCCGCTTGCACTGTCCCTGCCACCTCTCCACGGTGCCAGCAGACAGAGACACCCGGACTTAAACAGCGGTGGGCGTGGCCAACGCTCGAGCATCGGCCACGCCCACCACTGTAACAGGCTGGGTGTCTGGCTCTGCAGAGAGACAGCGCAAGCGATGGAAAGGTGAGTTAACTTTCTGCTTTTTATTTTTTTTGGGGGGAAAATAAGTGCGTCTTATAGGGCGAAAAATACGGTAGTATTCACCCTGCTATAACTGTCTACCTTCCTTACACCCCCCCCCATACACATAGCCTGCCTTAATGGAAATCCAACACACAAGTTAATGATCAAAATTTTTTTTTGGGATGGATTGAATCAAATAAAAGACTACTGCCAACCCCAGACCACACAAGCCTAACCTTTAGTTCATGTGTGCAGATGGCTGCACTCCTGTAACAGGCTGGGACAGTGTTTTGCTCTCATATTCTGTGCAGCTCCCTGCTGCGCCTAGTGGTGCTGCCCCCTCCTTTGCTCTGCTCTCCTCTCTCTTCCTGTGCATCCTGCACATGACAAATAGTCCCAAGGCTGTCTGCTGGGGGGCAGCTGAATGACAGCAGACATTAGCCCTATTTAACATCCTCTGAAATGCTGCATATGTCAGCTCATGGCAGCTAAGCAGGACACTGGGACAGCCGTTACAATCCGTGGCGGCCACTTTGGAATTGGAATCGTTGGGAGGTATGTAAAGGTAAGGTGCAATACAAGGACAAAAGAGTTAAACTAGGAACGGGGACTGAAACTAAGAAAGTGAGCACACAATCACGGTGGGAGGGCAGGGAGACAAATAGACAACACTAAAAAAGACAAAAAATACATCCTATGGTGCCCAGCTGATAACAACACGCAACATTGCAAATGCAAGGCTAACAGAAATGCAGAAAGGAAAGACTAATAAAGGATGAGCTAGTTTAGGGGAGCAGAACAAAGGCTAGTCTAAACAGAGGAGACTTGGCAAGAAGGATGACCAATAAGTACCTAAACATACAGATACATATACTCCTGCACCACAGGCGGCACCAACGTCTTGTGCGTGCAGTCGATGGCGCCCATGACATTTGGCATATTCTCAATGTTGAAAAAAAACTTCACTGTGTTCCCAGCTGCCATGCTGTCAGAAAAACAGATGTATTTCTCCTGCAGGTAAACCATGCCATCAAGAAATCAGGACGCAGCTCAGTGAAGGCTGAGACATGCCAACAGACAGTGCCCCAGGCCTCTGAAAGGGCCCATTCGTGATGCTTATATTCTTCCAGGAACTTGTCAAGGGGCTCCCTCACACACATCCACCAGCAATCCCGCAAGCAAAAAGAGGGAGTAATTTCAGACCAGTAACTAGAGATGAGCGAACTTTTGAAAAATTCGATTCGGCCGATTTGCCCAATTTTTTCTGGGAAAAATCGCTTCGGTCCAATTTATTCGCGACGAATCGCTATTAAAAACGGCTATTTCTGGGCGTCCGAGAGCCTCCATAGGGTTGCAGTATGACATGCAGATCAGAGGCGTCGCTATTAGATTCCAGAGCCTTGAGGTGGCATCAGCATGATGAGCCCATATATTGCCTGAAAGACACACTCTGGACTTGGCAGCAGCATAGGGAGCCCATATATTGCCTGAAAAACACATTGGAGTTGGCAGCAGCATAGTGAGCTCATATATTGCTTGAAAGACACACCCAGGAGTTGGCAGCAGCATTAGGAGCCCATATATTGCCTGAAAAACACATTGGAGTTGGCAGCAGCATAGGGAGCTCATATATTGCCTGAAAGATGCATTGGAGTTGGCAGCAGCATAGGGAGCTCATATATTGCCTGAAAGACACACCCAGGAGTTGGCAGCAGCAGAAGGAGCTCATATATTGCCTGAAAGACACACCCATGAGTTGGCAGCAGCAGAAGGAGCTCATATATTGCCTGAAAGACACACCCAGGAGTTGGCAGCAGCAGAAGGAGCCCATATATTGCCTGAAAAACACATTGGAGTTGGCAGCAGCATAGGGAGCTCATATATTGCGCGAAAGACACACAAAGGAGTTGGCAGCAGCATTAGGAGCCCATATATTGCATGAAAAACAAATTGGAGTTGGCAGCAGCATAGGGAGCTCATATATAGCCTGAAAGACACATTGGAGTTGACAGCAGCATAGGGAGCTCATATATTGCCTGAAAGACACACCCAGGAGTTGGCAGCAGCAGAAGGAGCTCATATATTGCCTGAAAGACACACCCAGGAGTTGGCAGCAGCAGAAGGAGCCCATATATTGCCTGAAAGACACACCCAGGAGTTGGCAGCAGCATAGGGAGCTCATATATTGTCTGAAAGACACACCCAGGAGTTGGAAGCAGCAATGAGCCCATATATTGCCTGAAAGACACACGCAGGAGTTGGCAGCAGCAGAAGGAGCTCATATATTGCCTGAAAGACACACCCAGGAGTTGGCAGCAGCAGAAGGAGCCCATATATTGCCTGAAAAACACATTGGAGTTGGCAGCAGCATAGGGAGCTCATATATTGCGTGAAAGACACACAAAGGAGTTGGCAGCAGCATTAGGAGCCCATATATTGCCTGAAAAACACATTGGAGTTGGCAGCAGCATAGGGAGCTCATATATTGCCTGAAAGACACATTGGAGTTGGCAGCAGCATAGGGAGCTCATATATTGCCTGAAAGACGCACCCAGGAGTTGGCAGCAGCAGAAGGAGCTCATATATTGCCTGAAAGACACACCCAGGAGTTGGCAGCAGAAGGAGCCCATATATTGCCTGAAAGACACACCCAGGAGTTGGCAGCAGCATAGGGAGCTCATATATTGCCTGAAAGACACACCCAGGAGTTGGCAGCAGCAAGGAGCCCATATATTGCCTGAAAAACACACCCAGGAGTTGGCAGCAGCATTAGGAGCCCATATATTGCCTGAAAGACACACACTGGACTTGGCAGCAGCATAGGGAGCCCATATATTGGCTGCAAGAGACACTGGAGTTGGCAGCAGCATTAGGAGCCCATATATTGCCTGAAAAACACATTCTGGACTTGGCAGCAGCATAGAGAGTCCATATATTGCCTGAAAAACACATTGGAGTTGGCAGCAGCATAGGGAGCTCATATATTGCTTGAAAAACACATTGGAGTTGGCAACAGCATAGGGAGCTCATATATTGCTCATCATCGAGTTGTGTCTGCACGTCACTGATGTCCTCCTCGGTTTCCACAAGAGCGTGTGCTGCAGGAGACAGAACGCTCACCACACCACCTTCCACGCCCCTCTCCTCCTCAGTCTTTGTCTGCCTAGTGAAAGAAGCGACGGATGTCTCCTCCATTTCTTGGCTGGGCAGTAGCTGCTGACTGTCCTCTAACACATCGTCCTCACTGAATAGTGGAGCTGGACCCAAAGCATAAGATACGTCGGCTGGAGGGGGGGCATAGGACAGAGGCAATGGAAGGACAGGGGCTGTCTGGCCATGCCAACTCAGGGTTGTGTCCGAGGAACCTACGGACTGTTGACTGGGGGTGTCAGATGTCACTTGTGATGAGGTCGATGACCGCGTTAACCAATCGATGACGGCAGATGTGTTGCTGGTCGAGACACGACCGCTAGAAGATACCGGGAGATCAGGCCTCTCACCGTGACTCCTGCTGCCACTCGCCCCTAGTCTGCTGCGACCTCTGCCTGATGAATCTAGGCCTCTCCTTGGTGCACATCCTGGCACATCTCTGCCTGACATTTTTACTGCGTTTAGGAGGGGAAAACAAAATATTACACTACACCTAGAACAGTATTTTTGTAACAGCAGGTGTGTAGAAAAGTTAGATCAAAATAGGCAGACACTGTAGCTAAAAGCTAATGCAAAAAGACACTGTCAGATGGTCTTACACAGGGTGCCCCTGGTCAGAGTTATATGCACCACAGGCAGTTTTAAAATGTGTTTTTTGTTCAAAATGTAAAAAAGGTAAAGATGCAGTACTCTTAAAAGCTAAGTGCTAGTATTCTGGATGCCCCCCCCCCCCCCGGTGAAAGGCAATGGGTGCTTTAAAATTGAAAAACAGACTTTTTTTTAAAAAAGGCGAAAGGTAAGTTGGCCGGTACTCTTAAAACATAAGTGGTAGCAGTGACAATGGCTCCCGGTAAAAGGCAAAGGGTGCTTTAAACTTGAAAACCAAACTTTTTGATACAAAAGGCGAAAGGTTAGTAGGCAGGTACTCTTAAAAGATAAGTGCTAGCACTGACAATGGCCCCCGGTGAAAGGCAATGGGTGCTTTAAACTTGAAAACCAGACTTTTTATACAAAAGGCAAAAGCTTAGTAGGCAGGTACTCTTAAAAGATAAGTGCTAGCACTGACAATGGCCTCCCGGTGAAAGGCAATGGGTGCTTTAAACTTGAAAACCAAACTTTTTTATACAAAAGGCAAAAGGTTAGTAGGCAGGTACTCTTAAAAGACATGTGCTAGTATTTGGGATGCCCACTCTTCAAATACACACGTTGGCTTCTTTGAGAGTGGAAAAGTGACTTTGTTTACAAAATGCAACCAGTTAACCCTTTAAACCGGACCTTCACCATGATTTAATGAAAAGCCCAAACTCTTAAAAAACGATTCCCCAGCATCTAAAATTAATATATTTTACATTTTTAGTCACTAACTTATTATTCTTTCCCCCACTGGGCTGCAACTCTGTTCAGGAATTTAGGATACGGGCGCCGCCATCTTGACTCAGAAGCATCACACTTACTGAGGACAGGAGAGTAGGATAAGGTACAGGGGAGCAGGTTATAGCTGTGCTTTGCTCAGATAGAGCAGAGCTGGGGTCAGGGAAAGGTCAGCAGTCCCAGAATGCAGAGCAGCACAGTCATTTCCTGTTTGCAGGCACTTCCTGATTGCAGGCTGCCTGATAAAATGGCGGCTTCCATAAGCCGCCATCTTGGATGTTTAAAGGCTCATAACATGCAGTAGATGCAGGTAGGATGATTTTTAATGTGAGCAATCTGTATGTACAGGGTGTGGGAAACATATAAGATAGACTCTTATTCAGAGTGAAGGTCCGCTTTAAGTGCCAGCCTACCTGCAGCTTTTGTCACCCTCTGTTGCCAGACCATGTTTCACTATTTTGCGCTACACATGTTCAACTGTGATTTTTGAAAGGATTTCCAGGGATTTCCCAGGAAAATTATATATTGTTCTTTTCAACAGAGTCTGGGCTTCAACAAATGTCTTGTTTGGCCTTTTTTAGTGTATTCTCAATACTTTTTGGTGAAATATGTGCAAAAAAAATTAAAAAAAATCAATTTTTTGCAATCTGTAGTGTTTTTTGTAATAAAAAATGTAAGTTTTTCAATAAAATTTTATTGCGTGCGAAACCCCAATTTCTCCTGGTCACAGTGGTACCACATATGTATTGGTAGACACCCTTTCCAGCCCAGGAGACACCCCAAACTGAAACAGAGCTTTAGGAGATTTTCAGATAAAATACAACTGCGCTATGAGCTATGCACACCTTGCAGTTTTTCCAGAAAAACAACCCTTTACATTTGAAATACCCCCCAACAAACGATATATTCCCTGGAAGTACACGCCTCAAGCTTTCTAGGCGTACCAAGCTTGTTTATGTGGACTTAGTTTTCTGGAAGTAATCCCTTAATGTATTCTTTGGTTGCACAAAGTTTCCCTAAAAAAGAATAAAAAGGAAGAATCAAGTCACATTGTCCTAAAAAAAACTATATGCAAACAAGAAAAAACAAGTAAAATCTCAAAAAGCAACATGCCCCGAACAGAACGATACCCAACATGCATAGGTACTGTCAAGGGCAGAGTTGGCAAACACCACAAAGTAAAGCGTGCGCATAACAGAGATTTTACTTGAAAATTTCAGCTCTGCAGACAAAGTGCGCACCTTGCAATTTTTCAACCAAAACAACCCTTTACATTTGGAAAATCCCCGATAAACCATATATTGCCTGAAAGTACACATGATGAGCTTTCTAAGAGTATCCAGCTTGTTGTAGTAGGCTCACCTTTCTGGAAGTAATCCATCGAAGAATTCTTAGGTTACACAGGGTTTCCCTAAAAAAATGAATAAAAAAACTGAATAAATAACATGTTTTCCTAAAATATAACTATGCAAACAAGAAAAAACAGGCTAAATCTGAAAGAGCAAGGTCCGCCGAGAAGAACAATACCCAACATGCATAGGTACTATTAACCCTTTTAATTGCCAGCCTACTTGAAGTTTTGTCACCCTCTTTTGACAGGTCATTTTTCCCCATTTTGCGCCATGTTTAACCGTGATTTTTGCCGGAATTTTCAGGAAAATATATATATTTTGCAGCAGAGTTTAGGCTTTAACATGAAATGTCTTGTTTGTAATTTTTCTACTGTTTTTTTAAATATTTTTGCGTAAATAAAACAAAAAAATAAATAAAATAATATTTTTTAGACAATTGCCCCTTTATTTTAAATAAAACATTTGTTTTATTAATGGAAACCATAGTGCATGTGAAAGCCCCATTTCTCCTGATTACAACGGTACCACGTATGTATCTGTAGCCCCCCCCCATTCTTGCCCAGGAGACTCCCCAAACTGAAAAGAGCACTTTATCACATTTACAAATAAAATACTACTATCCACACTATAAACATAAGGGGTTCGTTAAAAAAATGGGGGGGGGGGCATTTTTTGGGGAAACTTAAGGGTTAAAAACCCTTAAAAATCCCCCCAATAATTATGTGGGGTGCCCCTTACCCATCATAACCAGCCCGAGACCAGCTATGGGGGCTTGTAGGAACACGGGGGATCGGATGGCACCAAATTAAAGAGGAGACCCGGCCGGATCCAACGAGGGGTCAGGTGAGTATTTTTTTTTAACTAGCAGGGGGGAAAGTCAAGCACGTAACACCTACGTGCTTGGCACTTAGGTCCTTGACAAGCCAGCACATAGGTGTTACGTGCTTGGCACTTAAAGGGTTAATAGACAGGTAGTCTTGAAATATTAATGCTAGTGTTTGGGATGCCCCCTCTTCAAATACAGAGGTTGCCTGCCTTGATAGTGGAAAAGTGACTTTGATTACAAAATGCAACCAGTTAGTAGACAGGTAGTCTTGAAATATTAATGCTAGTGTTTGGAATGCCCCCTCTTCAAATACACAGGTTGCCTGCCTTGATAGTGGAAAAGTGACTTTGATTACAAAATGCAACCAGTTAGTAGACATGTAGTCTTGAAATATTAATGCTAGTGTTTGGGATGCCCCCTCTTCAAATACATAGGTTGGCTCCTTTTATAGTGGAAACATGACTTTGATTACAAAATGCAACCAGTTAATAGACAGGTACTCTTGAAATATTAATGCTAGTGTTTGGGATGCCCCCTCTTCAAATACAGAGGTTGGCTCCTTTGATAGTGGAAAAGTGACTTTGCTTACAAAATGCAACCAGTTAATAAACAGGTACTCTTGAAATATTAATGCTAGTGTTTGGGATGCCCCCTCTTCAAATACACAGGTTGCCTGCCTTGATAGTGGAAAAGTGACTCTGATTACAAAATGCAACCAGTTAGTAGACAGGTAGTCTTGAAATATTTTTCAAGCAGAGATAATCCCGCACTGCCTATTTTAAATTAATGTAGAATTCTGGATGCTGGTTAGGGGGGGGGTTAAACCCTTCAGGGTCAAATGTTTAGACAAAACAGATGGTGAATAACCAGCCCAATTCACCAAAACCCCCCCTCCTATCTATACTGATAGAACGCTCAACAGAATTAGGTGAATGAAGTTAATACATATTCTTTATTATAAGCCAAAAAGGAAAAGAAAGACATACATTTAAAATACAAAGTTAAAACCCCAACCGTGGGGTGTAGCGGGGTATAATTGGACTATATCTATTCAAATAATAAATCTATTATCTATAAATGTACACAATGGGACTGTTTGCAAAAGTATATTACAAAAATATTTTATATATTTACATATTCGTAATTGTAATACCCTAATTAAAAAATCAGTATCTATGCAGATTAAAATCCAATAGATGCCACGGAAACTACCCCTCAGAAAGTGCTATAGTGAGGTGTAACCAGTGCCAAACACGTGCAGTGTAAAAAAATAGTGAACTAAACCGTGAATAAAGGTTGAAAAATGAAAAGAGTGTGAGTGAACAATCAGAGAAAAATCAAAGAAAAAGAGGGACATAAGTGTCCCACTGGTGAAGGCACAGGCACCAATAAGTGCTCAGGTGCTGAGAGTGCTGATATAAGTGCAAAAAATAAAAGACAGGAGTAAGTTCCCGGGCATGTATTGATCTGAACTGTACACACTTAAAACGACCACACTGTACAAATTACATAGAATTTAGTACATGAAATACCAAACAATGTACATTACCGTATCATAAGGTCCAAAACCGCCCACCCGCACGGTGCCAACACTGACGCGTTGCGTGGCCGTTACATAAGCCACTTCATCAGAGTGTGGCATGATGTTGTCAGCCCCTGTATATATAGTCCCTTGAATATTCTCTCCACCCCCCATATACAGGAAATGCCTCAAAAAAACCGCCAAAATTTGGAATCCTAATGAGGGCGGAAGTAGATGGACTGACCACCATGTGGCCACTTCCGCCAGAACATGAGGGCAGTTATAGCGTGTGTATTATCATAGTGCATATTTTGTCCCATTTGAGGCTAGGGCGTCATGTGCGCAGGCTGGCCAAATCACACATAATATAATGCATTTGCCCCACATATACACATGTATGAGTAAATAAACACTATGCGCACAGCTAAACCCCTTGAAATATTAATGCTAGTGTTTGGGATGCCCCCTCTTCAAATGCAGAGGTTGGCTCCTTTTATAGTGGAAACGTGACTTTGATTACAAAATGCAACCTACTCTTGAAATATTTATGCTAGTGTTTGGGATGCCCCCTCTTCAAATACAGAGGTTGGCTGCCTTAATAGTGGAAAAGTGACTTTGCTTACAAAATGCAACCAGTTAGTAGATAGGTAGTCTTGAAATATTAATGCTAGTGTTTGGGATGCCCCCTCTTTAAATACAGAGGTTGGCTCTTTTTATAGTGGAAAAGTGACTTTGATTACAAAATGCAACCAGTTAATAGACAGGTACTCTTGAAATATTAATGCTAGTGTTTGGGTTGCCCCCTCTTCAAATACACAGGTTGCCTGCCTTGATAGTGGAAAAGTGACTTTGATTACAAAATGCAAGCAGTTAGTAGACAGGTAGTCTTGAAATATTAATGCTAGTGTTTGGGATGCCCCCTCTTTAAATACAGAGGTTGACTCTTTTTATAGTGGAAACGTGACTTTGATTACAAAATGCAACCAGTTAATAGACAGGTAGTCTTGAAATATTAATGCTAGTGTTTGGGGTGCCCCCTCTTCAAATACAGAGGTTGGCTCCTTTGATAGTGGAAAAATACCGTTTTGTGAGTACTCCCCTTTAAAACGGGTATTATGAGTGTGCCATACACTCCACTTCCTTCTTCATGACATCTGGGTAATCTCCAGTAGAGGGCGAACTTCTGCAAAGCTTCTGTACTAAAATAAAGCTTCTGAAACGTATCTACGAATCTTCATGATCAGCTGAGTAAGCTATTTGCAAAGCCTTATGGGGTAAGAACACATCCATCACAGACACACACAGACAAGGTGAAGCTGTCTTCAGTATCTACAGTACTGCCATTGGGTCAGAATATAAAAAAAAAAAAATTTCATTCCTCAAAAGCAATGTATCAATTTCCATGAGTCAGCAGGGGGCGCGTGCCTGCACCATGTGAATGGCCGGCCCAGGCATGCTTCCTGTTAAAGTGTAGTGGGGGGGGCGGATCCGAGCGTGCTGACTGGACGAGAGGCTGCACATGCGCTGTAGAACTGGGACTGGAAGGGTGAATGAGATTGGGCGACCTGGAGGGTTTCACACACTGGGGCACCCCCGACTGGGATGCCATGGGGCAAAAACCAAAATCCAGGATAGTCAAAATCTGGGTTTTGGTCCACTTTAAAGCCAATGCTCAAGCACAAATTGCCCAACTCCTGGAAACTGATTCTCACATAATATATTCAATGATCAGCCAATGACTTATACTGGCTCATTCATATGTGGCAGCTACCAACGTCAAAGCAATGTTTGCAAAAAAACTGATATGGAGGTGGAGGTGGCCATCAAGGGCAGAGGCAGTTCCACAGCGGGCAGAGATGGCAGCCATCAAGGAGTCAGAGGCAGCTCAACAGTAGGCAGAGATGGCAGCACAGGTAGCCATTGAGGTGGCAGAGGCAGCCATTAAGGAAGCAGAGGTGACACAGAAAAGAGCTGAGGTAGAGGCCCTGGAGAAACAATGTGAGCATGCCACAGCTATGGAAAGACTGCAGATTTTAGAACACGCCATCAGTGGTAGTAAAAGAGAAAGTGTTAGTTTAAATTATGTGCTAGCAGAAGATCCTCTTGAGTGCACAGGGGACTATGTGCTAAGCCAGAACAGTGTGCCCCTGAATGCTACAGATCCTGATTTCCTGATCCTGATCCTGACAACTGCAGGGGACAGATCCTTTGGCAGCACCTCGCTTTCAACGTTAGTAAAATGCAACACCCACTTATCAACCTGATCTTTCCTCTAATGTTCCTGCACTCATGTTCTAACTAATGCCCCAACACGGTACCAACCACCTCACCGCTACATAGCTCCAGTTGAACGTGGCACCAAGTCCGTGGATCTTAAAATAGTTCCTGGTTTAAATGCTCATGCAGCCCCTTACCATCCCACACCTGTCACTTTTCAGCCAGTAATTCACTGCCTAAAGACAGAGAAATCAGGAATGTCAGAGTTCGCCAGATACATGGTTCAGTGAGAACTCACAAAGACCAGCCTCACAAGGTTTGATGACCAACCTGGGAACAACAGAGCCTTGAAATGTGCATTTAAAGCAACAGTCAGTGACCTTGGAATTACAGCAGTTGAGGAGCTTGATCTACTTGTAAAGTGGCTGGGCCCACAACCTACTGAACACATTAGAGACTCAGATCTGTTCATACTGACAACCCAGAAGCAGGAATTATTGCAGCTTAGGAAAGACTTTAACAAAGCTTTGACAGTCCTGAAGCTATAGAGAAAGCACTTTTCAAATTGTTTCAACTTTTCCAAAGATATCTGGCAAGGACAATCAGAAATTCTTAGAGTTCAGTGACCTACTGTTTAGAGATCCAACTTGATAAGGGGTCACTAAGTTACTTGGACACTGCTTATGGAGTAAATCCAATTGTTTCCAAACTGCCATACCATCTGCACGAAAGATGTCAGGCCTCTTTTCCTCCGTTCTCCTACTTCTGTGAGTTCACCAAAGACATTGCAGAGACTAAGAATGATCCAAGCTTTTCCTTTGGTGAACTCAGTGGACCTGGTCAACTCCCACCTGCATTTGACAGCTCCTACCCCAACTACAGAAGCCACAGGGGTCCAGTGTCAGTGAAAAAGACCAATGTTCTTCCCACACCCTCATTATCTCCTGACAAGGGCAACTATGGGGTCAAGATTGAATACTCTTACCACCAGTGCCCTATTCACAAATTGCCACATCCTCTGAAGAAGTGCAACGGCTTCAGAAAGAAACCACTCTAAGAGTGCAAGGAACTTTTAAAGCAATATGAGGTATGTTTAAGATGTTGTGCATCCACATAACACATAGGCAAGGACTGTGAAATCCCCATCAAGTGCATGGAGTGCGATAGTGAAGACCATGTGCAGGCACTTCATCCATATGAGCAAAGCCCTGCTCCACCTGCTCCTGTGTTACAGCATGACGAGGAGGAAACAAATCAAACTGCAAGACCCACCACAGTATCTCCTTCATGTACAGAGGTTTATGGTGAAGACCTTTATGATAAATCCTGCTCAAAAATATGTCTTGTCACGATATACTTTAAAGGCCACCCAAAAAGGACTCTAGAGGTGTATGCTATCTTGGACGATCAAAGCAATCGATCACTTGCAAGATCAGAACTTTTTGACTTTTTCAACACGGAACGGTGAGACTTTCCCTTACACTCTGGGTACCTGTAGCAGCATCGCCAAAGTCTCTGGAAGAAAAGCCAGCGGACTGATGGTAGCTCCCTTCCAAAACAATATTGAACTACCCTTGCCTACACTTCTGGAGTGCAACCAGATACCATCCAACAGAGAGGAGATTCCTACACCAGAGGCTGCCTCATCATCACTCGCACCTGAGGTTAATAGCTGATGCTACTGAGACATTCTCCAAGTACACAAGGTACGCTGGCAGATGAATGGACTGAATGACTGGATTTCTCAATGCCTTGATCTAGGTTGGGTCATCGTAGGCAATGTTTACATAGACAAAAGGAAGAAGTCTACACCAGTCGCCTTATTAAAAACACAGATCATTCTGAATGGTCCCAACTGCTGGCTTGAGCCATGCCCATACCATTACTGCATGAAGGAAAAGCTAAGCAACAGTGAGTGTCATCAAGAATCTCAAAACAATAATACCTTCTTGTCTCAGAATGACAACCTGGGAGCAAGAGTGCCCAATATAACCAGTGACAACAATTTGGCACCTGCAGAAAAAGTTAAAGAACTCCTCAAAAGTATAGATGAAGAATTCACATGGGACAATTCCAACAGCTTGGTAGCCTGTCCATTCTCCAAGAGAGACATCAACTAACAAAGCCTTTGAAAAGGAGGTCACAGGCTTCAGAATGGAAGTAAATGTCCTCTGCAACAACCCCTCTCCTGCTGTAGCAAGTTAGCAACCTATGGACTTAGAAGGACAGTCCCAGAAGGGGAGAAGGAGTTTGGTTCTGCAGCTTGTCAGTTTGTTAAAGTGAACTTTCCTAAATCCTTGTCCACAACTGGACAGACCACTGACCTCCTCAGCACAGTAGATGCTACCTGTGGCCAACCTCAATCCTCACAAGATCATCTCCAACAGTGGGAAGGTATTGCAGACCTTATTCTCTGGTGAGCATGTTGTGAATTTGATGGACTTTGCTCCCACGCAACCCAGTCTAAACCTGCTATGGGACATTCAACAGGACACTTTCACGTTCCAGACATCAACCTGTGAGAAACTACCATTCAAGGCAAAGTACTACTGAGACATCTTACCACTCCGAACACAGACTGTGCCATTCTACTACTATCCAAGCAACAAGGGACTATAGGGTTGATTCAGAGAGACAAAAAAAGACTTTCGTTTTTGTGCCGATCTGTTTTTTTTTTGTTTTGCTCCTGCTCGCGTATGAGTGTATGAGTGATTCAAAGCATGCATCGCAAGCCTTCAGTAAAGTTTCCGTCCGTTCGTATGCCAACGAGAATGTCATTTTCAAGATTTCGTTTATCGTTTATGTTACTCATGTTACAACGTAGGCTTTCATTTTTGCCCTTTTTCCATCGTCTCCTCGAACAAATCATTTACGTTTCCCGTTAGATTCTGAATTCCTTATTCTATAAATAATCGGCCAGACGAAAATCGTTACAACCTTATGCCTGTGCACTACAAACTTAACTCATTAATGTGCTTGCCTACATATTTGGTTCACTCACTTCTGCTACAATGCTTAGCTAAATCACTTCGCGCTCAGTATATTCTTCCAATTCCCACCCCTAAAACTTACCCAAATCACTTCGCGGTCTCATTCTTCTTCCATTTCTCACACCTAAGGCTTACCTAAATCATTTCGCGGTCTGGCGAATCTTCATATCTAAATTTTGTGTTTTGCATTCGTTTTGTGGTAACCAACCCTTAATGAATGTATTTAGAAAAGGAAATGACACAGAGACATTTTGTTGTTTGTTGTTTCAACAAATTTACAACTTTGTTTAATTTTTTTATTACTATTATTTTTATTTTAAAAAATATAAAACTTTTTACATATTTTAAATTTTTTAAATAACATATAAAACGTAGTAAAATATGTACATAGCAATGGCAGGCCACATAACATTATTCTTCCCCCAACGAATCTCGCAGCTCCTGCATCTCTCCCACCAACTGAAGGACCCTGACACTCAGTTGTGCCACTCTGGCACGTGTGGTCCCTGTTAAAAAAACGTAAAATACATTTTTTGTATAACCTTGTTGGGGTCATACTGCAGTACCCCCCCTGTATGGTCCAAACACCTAAATCTGGACTTCAAAAACCCCGAAGGCCCTCTCACAACAGCCTGGGTTTTGCAGAGGGCCCGATTATAGAACTCCTGGTCCGCATTCTGCGGGCGAAGCACGGGCGTCAGGAGCAAGGGCAGGAGCGGATATCCAGAATCCCCTGAAAGAATTTAAAAATACTAACATAAAATACACATTCTAAGCAACAATATTGTTTAACATGTCATCAAGGGCTAAAAACAGCCATAGGTTAAGACATGGGTCATCAACTATATTCATTGCCATACAGTGAAAATGGATTGATGGAATGTGAGCAAACTTACCCAGGAGCCATCCACCAGATAATTCTCAAACTGACAAAATAAGCCGGAGCTCCGCAATATATAAGCATCATGGGACGACCCTGGATGCCCTGAAAGAGCACTGAGGAATCGCATATCCGGACCAAACACTGCTTGAATTTTGTGTGAGTGTCACATCTTGCGGTTCCTGCAACCAAATATAAAATAATTACACAAAGCCAAGGTAAACAACGAAAACAATAACTCCAACAACAAATTAAGATTCAAGTTCAACAATCCAAATATAAATAACAAAGGACATAAAAATTTTTTACCAATTATATGGATGTGTGGGAAAATAAAGGTTTACATGCTAAGGACTAATTAAGGTCAGCATTAAAATGCTTTTATAAAGGCATACATGAAATGTATTGATCCAGGTATGCATTGCTATACAATTTATGGCCATGCTGGTACATGCAATGTCTTGGAGCTGAAGGTGCTCAGACTCCTCCACATAGTTGCAAAATATGTTGAAGAATAGCAATCCGAGTCCTCAAAGGTCCCGTAAGTGAAGCAGAAAATAATCCGTTTTATAGGGCGGAGGTCCATCGGCAATCAGGTCTCTGAATCACATGGAAACCCATCCCAATAACGTAAGTTATCTGAAGTAATCGAATCAAATTATCAGATTTAGATTCATCCATCGAAAGCGCATATACGCATTAGCGGGAACGAACATACGAATGGAAAATGGAACGTAAAGACCAAAAAAATGACAAACACACACAAAAACATACACAGACAGCTACGAAAGTCCAGACGAATGTGTCTCTGAATTGAGCCTATTGTCTTTGAAAACATTGGAGCAACTTCAAGTCCCATGTTATGTTCCCAACTCAAATACAGCTATTGGCAGAAAGGAAATCCACATCTCCTCAGATACATCCGTTAAGGCCAGATCTGCAGTGGACTACCTGTACACATTAGAAGCCAACCAGGAACCCCCTGTGGATATATCCATGGTAACGCCCAACTAAACCCAAGGCTCGAACATGCTAAGTAAACAGTCAAGTTGCATTCAGTTGTGCTAGCAGTGGAAACAGTGAAAAGCAAGGACTTGGAATTTAACTGTCAGTCTCTCTACTAATGAGACAACACTGGCAACATAGCCCAGCCCATCACAAAGTGCCATTCATTAGGCCACTTTAAGAGAGCTGATGAGCAGATCAGTGTTTGCAGCAACCCATTGTGACAAATCTTGGTCACCATCCTCACTATTCTTACTTAGTAATCCGTTCTCAACTTCAGCTTCAGCTGGTGTGAGGAAGCCTGGCCCATGGACATTCTTGGACTGACACCTCTTACCAGGGAAAAGGTTGCATGGAGTGGATTTATCCATCCTATACAGCTAATGACGGGGAGCATGCCATTATGAACTGTGTAGTACAGAGTGACCTTTGTCATGCTTTGAACATTAACACCTTGTGGATTATGAACAATCTTCAAGAACTTACTTATCTTCACTTTGTTGTCATTTAGGAATGTTTATGCCATTGCATGTTTTTCTCTCTTTTACATGTTTTCAGGTCTAAGGATACGCCATTGGACAATTTATGGACATAATGTTGTGTTGTATGTGAAATCTAAAGATTTCAGGTGGGGAGTGTCATATCCCACTACGTGTGTTTTATTTTACCGGGAGCAACTGCTTAATATTGTGTTTATTTACATGGGCTGAGCAGTGGGCCTTTAATTGCTTTTGTCCCTCCCTGGCTCTCTTAGTCTAGCTGTGATGCAGCTCTTCCCTTCTTCTGCTCTCCCTTCAGCCATTTCTAGTTTTGCATCCAAGCAGTGCACACCTGCTGCTCCCTCCTGCAGTCTACAGTCTCTTTACCTGCTGCTGTTATGGGTTTTCATCACAAGTTTCCTGCTGTATTGTACGTACATTTCAATACTCCTGCTGTAAAAAGTGTTTATTGCAAGATTCTGTACTGAAATAAAACTTCTGAAACTTATCTTCATATGTCCATGGCAAGCTGAGTGCATACACTGCATAAAACTTTTTGTTTTACTTCGGGAGACAGTGGACATATGCTCCCTGAGAAATATGATACCATATGCAGTATCTGTGTGATGTTTGGTCGGAGGGTGTCCCAAATCCAACAACCAATGACATAATCAAGGAGAAATTGCCAATTTTCCCAACACAGACACACACAGACAAGGTGAAGTTGTCATCAGGATCCACATTACTGCCATCTGGTGAGTCAGAATAACACTATTACAGAACAATGAAACCCCCTTTTCTCCATGCAGGAACAGAGAAAAGTTAGAACCTCTCTGTCACGATCACACTCTATCAGCCCAGCCAAGATGCTAGAGAGAGTGTGATGGTGCAAGGGTTAAAGCCACCAGACCCCTGGGCATGCACTACTAGTCCCAGCAAGTCACCAAATTAACCCTTTGATAAACGTGTTTCACCAGAGCTTCCTTCAGAAAGGTGAGCTCATATATTTAGAGATCAAAGGCCAGAGCTGATTAATGAAACATTTAATCTGATAAAAAGGTATCAAAGTGCTAGATGTAATATACAGAAACAAATGACATACAAGTACAAAAAATACATAAAAGAGTACAGCAAAGATCAATTCAGCAAATAAAAAAAAAAGTCCTTACAGTATAATGGCGTAGCAGTACTTGTGAGTGCGTATCCAGTTGTTGCTTAAAGTCTTATGTCCAGCATGACCCAACTTTCTGATTTAGGTTTGTCCTTAGGTGTCTGACTTAGAATGTCCTTAGCATTAGGTTTTATTAGCTAAACTTTGGAGGGAATAGCTTCACCCCTCTCCTATGACCCCACCTGGTGAGGACATCTCTCTCCCAGGTCTCTTATCTGAGTTCTGGTTTATGGTTGGTGCAGAGACAGCACATCCTACTGCTTCAAAGACCTTTGACTTCAAAGAAGGAAGTGCCACATACAGAACCCCCCATAAAACTGGAATACACAAACAGTCTGAGTGACCCCTCACCCAGGTCTTTGGACTATACATTATACAATAATAATACATATGACTATTCTATAATCAGGCCTTGGGCCTGACACTCTCTTCCCCAGGAATTGTCTTACAAAAAACACAAGTGTGAACACGCAATGATGTTTATATTCTTTATCACCCATTGAGCAAGTGGGGATACCATTGCAATAGTACCCCTCTTGGTGATAATATTAAGATCACAGGGCTTCATCCAAAATCTTGGTTTCACCCTGTTTTTCAGTGAGGGCTTCTTCTCCATTGCAATATACTCCAGCAAAATAAATCTTCCTAATCTCAGTGGAAATGTGGCTGAGGACTCTTGATTATCCAAATGATCCATTGGTTGAATAATTGTTGAATAATTGTTAAGATCTAGGCTCTAGATCGTAAGTGGACCAACAGTCAAAAATGACTTAAACCAGACCAACACAGCAAACAGTGCTCCTATGCCTCCCTCCTCAGGCAATTTAGATTGCTGCACATAAAAAATAATTTACCTTTTTCTAACTCTTGCTGGAGTCAATTGTAAAAACAAGATGGCGGTTCATGCATTTGCATGCCACCTGCAAACAGGAAGTGCTGCTGGGCTTCCTGTTACTTGGCATTGTCATTTATGTCAGTTGGAAGTGGAAGCTCCAAAATGGCTGCTACCTTTCTTTTCCAACTGTGACAGGCTGTTGGTCCGGTTTAAGTACATCTTCTGTCTAACAACCTTTTTAATAGCTGAAATAGTATCTGCTCTTAGCCAGATCTTCAAAACAAGCTAAGCACTTTTCTTTCCTGACATGGCTCCCTGTAGTGTCTGTGGTGAGATCAGTGCTGGCGTCCGTGTCTATGGCCCTTATTCATCAAGCGATAGCGCCAGGTAGTGTCTCACTAGCGCCAGGTAGCGCCAGCTATCGGCGGCTACCGACTCCAGAACGCCAGGCGGCGGACACAATCACGCATTTATCACGCTAAATGAGGCTAGCGCCGGCGAGAGCGTCAGCTAGCGCGGGATTCATCTTGTAGCGGACTGCAACGAACAGCGCCGCTGCTAATCCCATCACAGCGCCAGGTATGACCTCTCGCTACCTGGCGCTCTCCAATGCATTTCAATGGAGCAATCTTTAAATATTCATAATTCATTGTTATGAATGTTTTTTTTTTTTTTTTAAATGCCAAAAATTCTGTGACTACTTCGGCAATGTTAGTTTTTTTTTTAAGGTAAAAAAAAATAAAAATAAATTTGTGCAGAATTTATATTACTGGTCTGATATTAATGTATTCATATTACAAAATTTTTAGAAAAACTTGTTTAATTTTATAATCAAAAAATATGGTTGTTTGGGGGTTAAAAACTACTTTTAAGCTATCGCCGCCAGCGCTCTGGGGTTTAAACAAGCATTTCACAGCGCGAGAATTTTTGGAGCGTGATTTGTTAATGAATATGCTGGGAGCCGTTCGCTCTGGCCATTCGCTGTCAGGCGCACCCATACAGCGCGGAACCTGTGAAACAGCGACTCCTAACCCCGTATTCAACATTACCGCACACCGACTGAGTCGCTGTCAACAAGCGAACAACGGCCAAGCACAGCGAATACTAGCGGGCGCTGTGAAAATCACGCTACTGGCGCTCATCTGTCGCTACCTGGCGCTATTAATGAATCGGCCTCCCCGTCTGGAATGCAACCTTGATCTTGATATTTCCTTCCTAGATTAATTATGTTGCCTCCATCCATAAGATGAAGATCTTACCCTCTCCCAATCTGTCATTTTCCTGGAATGTGATCTCTATGCGTGCTTACTAGACTGCTGTTGCTGTGAGTCCATGGCACTTTAGGGAAATAAGGTCATGGGTAACGTAAAAAAAACATAAGAATTAAATTGAATAAAAACATTTGCAGCTGGGATCTCCAAGCTAGACAGGCCAATCTTGTGTTGCACAAAATCTGCCCTCTGCATACAGAGCAGCGGGTACAAAAGGCTAAATTATAACCTATGTCTAAATTACACGTGTGTAAATTCTATGTAGCTGTATAGGCTTTATAGCCGAGTTTTGAACCTGGCTCCTGAAAGAAAAAGCAAATAAAAGTTATAGGAACATATAAAACAAGAAATCTCTCACCAAATAATCTTAGACAAAGGGATGAGGAAGGGGGGGGCTCATATTCATAGATTATGGTCCTAAGCAAGGGTTGTGTGCAGAGAGTGTGCAGCGAATCTGCACTGTGAACCATCACCCACATCACTGCGCAGCTTTTACAGCCTGGATGCAAAAATTATTTTTACAATGTGCCAGCAATGCAAGGGGAAGGGCGGACATGGCGGATGCACATGTTTATCAGGGGCCTAAAGAGAACCAGTCATGAAGGTAAATAGCAATGTACGCAGCAAAATTCCAGGACATCTGCAATCCCCAGCAGTGTTAGAGATTTTCCAGCATGGTGGAGAACAGGGAGAGTGATTTTTGGAATTTGTATGTCAGGTGTCCTGTCACTAATCCAGCTGTGGTACTGACCTGGAACAGGTCAAATCAAATCGTTCAATGTGTACGATGTGACTGAGAGGGCCCAGACAGAGCCATAAAGACACAGGGTGACTCTGGCTCTGGGGAGATTGGCCACACAGCTTACAATCTAATTGTACAGGGTTATCCTCTAAAGAGGTTCAGGAGGACCCTATCTTGCATCAGCTGTGAGGTGAGTGCCAGAGCCGTTGTCTCTCCTCAAAGTAGAACATTCTGCGCTGGCCAACCTCCCATTAATTATTTTTTTTACCCATCAAGCCATAGAGTGAAGTGAATGAGAATGTTACCCTCACACACCTGATACTTGGTGAGGATCGCAGGGAGCAGGCTCATCTGTGCCCAGGGTGCTCCAAGTGAGTCTTTGTGGGTAGGGTTCTGGGGCTCTACCACGGGGGATGTTGGTTCTCACTTTGCAGGTGATGACAATCCAGGAGATGAAAGCAGAGTTCCTCTTTATTAACTTAACATTTGACATCAAGACATGGCACAGGTTCATACATCCTTCCAGGTATATTCCCTTCTGTCGCACCCACAGCCTAAGATCAGCCAGCTAGTCTTACTAGTTACAGGGTCTATTTTCCTTATATAAACTCTAGCTTCCTTCTAGAACATTCCGTCACATTTGTGTCAACATGCCAAACATGCGATAGGTTGTTCCCACACAGACCTTTCAACCAATCACTATCCTCCTGGTTGTTACTCTGTCTCTAACAAGCATCCTGCTCTGGTTATTAACTCTTTCTACCTTACCTTGAGACAGTCTCCATTCAAGTCTATTGCCCAATGATTCTCTATGGCCTGGTCTCACCGCTGCAATCTTGAGTCTGAATAAGGGTGCAACAACCACTATACACTCTCATGGCTAGAAACCATACAAGGGTTTAATCTCTTATTAACTGCATGCACAAGGGTTTCTTATTAACTAACTATTGTGTTCCTATTTACATCTAGTCCCAGGCACTTTCTTAAATGTCGCCCTCGACATTCAGTAACAACACTACAAGCCTAAGGGATGCTAGGCTGTCTTCCCTGATCTCATGGTTCACCATGAGGACACCTGGGCCATTTTTCTCCTAGTGCTTTGACACTACCTGAGCCCACTTACTGTATGTACGGAACTTTCTGTGACATTTACTCTCCTTTTTTCCAAGTTTTCCAATGTAACAGGTGATCTCAGAAACAACCACTACTAGAGTGTTTAGGGCTGATATACAAGTTAGTTACCTGTTAGAGATGCCCTAGTCATAGCAACCAAACAGGATTGATCCTGCCCTGGACACCATAAATTATTGTGATTTCCCCTTCACTCTATGAGGGTCACTTACCTTCTTTGGGACACTTTCAATTCCTTTCCACTTGGTTGGTTTATTTACATTAACAACTACCTATGTGGGACTATCTACTATTTGAGCATCGGGCTAACTTTCTTACTCTTCTTAATACAGTTAACCCTTTAAACGCTACATGGGGCTTATTCTCTTTATACTTCATTTAACCCCTGATGAGGGTTAAACGACTACAGCACAAGATAAATTTGGAACAACTGCCTCATTAGAAGACAGGCAGGGCTGGGCCTTCTCCACCACCTTGGATCACCATCACATCATGGATGCTTGGCAGGGCGAGGACTTATCCTGAAATTCTATTAACTGCCCACTCACAGAAACTGCAGCTAAGAGCCTTGCAGTGGTAGTTTTTACTACTGAGGTAGCTCAACACACTCACGTCACATAGTCAAGGCTAAACATTTCAAACATATTACATCAGATAAATCACATTTACTTCCTAAGTCTCTCACACTAGCTATTTGTCTTGATAGGTGGTTTGTCAACCAGAGACAAAACAATGAGCATAGTATGGCATGACATTACATACATTCAACATTTTCCACCTGGGTGTCACTGGTCATCTTCATTCCTGTAAGAAAACCCTAAGACCCTAGCTGTAGCTAAGCATACATTTAAAAGAACATTTAATGGACAGTAATACATTAATTAAAAGATAAATGTCACTTTACTAATAATTATACTTACCATATTTTTTCGCCATATAAGACCTCCCCCCTCCCATTCCCCAATAGGCAAAAGCCCACTGCTCTATAAGTCCGGGTGTCTCTGTCTGCTGGTGGTGTGGAGTGGCAGGGACAGGCAGCTACAGGTAGCTGTAGCCACGCACACCACTGTATAAGGCCGGGTGTTCACTCTGTGTGCTGGCGCCGCAGAGAGGAAGCGATGGAGGCAGCTGTATCTGCCGCCTTCTCCGCTGCACCTGTAACTGCAGGCGGCAGATACAGCAGCCTCCGCCGCTTCCTCTCTGTGGCGCCAGCACACAGAGCAAACACCTGGCTTGGTATAGCAATGGTCGGCCATGCCCACCACTGTAACAGGCCAGGTGTCTGTGTGTGCTGGCGCTGTGGAGAAGGCAGCAGATACAGCTGCCTCCGCCACTTCTGGGACAGCGCGAGCAGGAGCGATGGAGAGGTGAGTTAACTTTTTCCTTTTTATTTATTTTTTCCCACATTCGCCCGATAAGACGCACTGACATCAAAACAATGACACCAATTTCTGCAGCAAAAACATTTTCAGCTTTATTCTGCCTGTAGCTGGATAGCCTTGAAAAATGTTTTAACCTTTTTTTAAGAAAAAAAACTTTTTTTTCTCACTTAAGAGAGGACATTCAAAACCATTACAAGTTCTTTGGCTTTAAGCCTGAAACTGAACTGCAATTAAAACTTGTCAGCATATAAATTCAGGCACACGACTTAGTACACTGTTGCAAACCTGTAAAGATTTATTTTTCTTATCCTGAGAAGAAGAGAGCTATCTCATTTCTTAAATCAATGTACTGGGCAGTGTCACTTTAAGGCATAAAAACGAGGATCCGGTTCTTCGACCGTCGGGCAGATGCACTCTCCGTGCACTCTACACGGATCTTCCGAGCTCTGTGTGACTAATCACCACCTTCCCTTTGTAAATGTTCCGCCCTTGTTTCCAGGTCACCAGTTGAGTGGCATTGTCCTCCTGTATGGCTGTAGGGAGAAAGTGAAAGGGAACGGTAAAGGGGATTTTTATCAGCTCCCTGATGTGACCTGCCAGGCATCACTCCCGGTGGTCCTCCACCCAGTCCATCTCTTCCTCCGTATAGTACAGGTACTCCCGCCCGAAATCTAATGACACTCGGTGCTGCAATTTGTGTAGGGCGCAGGACCAGTTGGACAACTGTTTGGGGGTTTCCTGTCCCCAAGTTGGCCCAGGTATTGGTTGGCTGCCGAGTGTGGCAGTGGTATCCTGTCAGCTTGGGCTGATTTGCCACCTCCTCATATTGGAGCAGTTGTGGCAGCCAGACTATTTGCTCCCAGGCCAGGGCATCTGGGGCCTCCTCATCCACTTCTCCTCCTTCAGATTATGCAGCGCCCTCAGGGTGTTCTCAGGCTCTGGGTCGGCAGGTGGCACCGGGGCTAGGACTGGGATCAGGGCAGGGGCTTGGGCAATCTCTGGACAGTTCTCAGGGCCAGTCTCAAGGGCTGGGGCATCCCCACTCCCCACAACTTTGGTGTGCACCCCGACATGGACAGCTTCAGCAATACCCTTGGATAGAGATTCCACAGTGGCACCGGCTGATGGGACTGCCTGACCTGCAGCTTCCTCTCCATCTGCAGGGGTGAAATCCGTGGCAGCACCCTGCAGCAGCAGCTCCAGTAGTCTGGCACTGGCAGGCCCAGGATTCCTGGCTCTTTCCCCGTGAAGTGTAGTGGCAGCCTTAGCAGCTTCAGCACGGGCTTGGCATGCAGCTCTGATCCATGTTGGCAACTCTCCTTGGTGATGAACAGGCAACAGAGGGGGGGGGGGGGGGCACAGGCCAAGTCAGTCCCACACGTGGATTTCCTTGTAGTTTCCACACTCCACACTGTCCTCCAACTCCTTGAATACCAGTGCTCCACAGTGGATGCACATGGCTACATGACCACCCTTTGCACCCTGGACAGACCGGACACCATAGGTCGGGGTGTAATGCAGGCCAGTGTCATAAAGAGAGTAGACTTCACAATCTACGCCACCCTGGAATGCTTCCAGCTCCCAATAGGAAAGTCCGGCAGACATTCCCCAATTTCTGCTGGGCGGAGAGTGTGGCCTGCTCACAGCCTCGTCACTGCTGGAAGGGAACTCAGAGTCATCCAGACTCCATAACACCCTCACTTGGGGATCTCACTTAGGGAGTGCTCAGACGAGGCTGTCCTCTCTCTTTGGCTGCCTCAAGCTTTCTGGCTTCTTTCCATCTGAGGCTCCACCCTGCTGCTGAGACTGCTGTTCCTGCCCTTGGCCAAGTGGCAGGAAAATGGCTGGGCAGTGGTGGGCAAGCATAGACAAGTCTCTGACCAACACAGTTAATTTAGTCTGCTTTTTGCTTTCCCTGTGCTGGCTCTCAGTAGCTGCATTCTGTTAAATCTGTCTCCTAAGCAAGGCAATCTTGCCAAAAGTAGCAGAGGATGACTCATCCATGCATGTTTCAGTCCCTTTAGAAGTAAATTAATTTTGGGGAATAAGAAAAATGAAGGAATCAAGTTCTATAGGGTTTATCGCGGAATGCAAATTGCTGGTAAATAAAATATACAGCCCTCGACAGTCAGCATGAAACAAGCAGAAAACAGGCTACTATGACCCTTTCCTTGGCATTTCAATTTGATGTGATAAAATCATTCAGTATTATCAGAATCAGCGTTATTTCAACCAGGTAATATTATGTATACATAAAAAGAATATTTGCAAGTGAGAGCTGGGAAAGCCAACAGCACACATCAATAAAACTATAACAATTTAATTAAGAAAACACCAGGGAGTCCATCGTCTGATAAACAGGTACACTGCCCTATACCTAATAGAGGGCGCCCATAAACCTAAATACATACCACAAAAAAACACAGAAAGACAACTGGTTCCTATAGGGCTGGTACTATGAAAAAGCACTATTACAGCATGTCTTGCCAAAACCACAAAATTAATAGGTAACAGATTACAATGGCACTCACAAAAATAACCCAATGTTTCCCTAGAAAGTTAAAAAGCTAGCGTAGCATGATTAGACACGCCCCCCCCCCCCCCCCACACACACACACAAGCTGGGCGAACGAGACACGCGTCTGGGAAACAGCCTCCACCGCGACGCAGGATGAATATGCAAGCTGCGGCTTAAGGAGAGGTACAGTAGGCGGTTGAGCGGTGCCAGGTGTTGTGGCCTCACGCATAAATTGGCCTACCCTGAGCAGCTCCCGCCCAGCGTCACTGTATTTCATATAAGGCGGACTGTGATTTACTGCACTCTGGCACTTTATGAAGTTTTTGCACAAGTACAGCACATGGACACTTTGTCAAAAAAAGTTAATCGGCTGCTACTAGATGTGATTTGAGCTGATTCAGGCCACCAGTTTATCATGCACTTTACCAATCATGCTATGCTGCTAATACAGTGAATAGTTTTACCTTGGACATGATTTTGGCTTTTCCCTGCTAATTTTGATCCTTTTTGATCCGAATTTCATGAAATATTCGATTCTGAACGAATCCGAATTTCGATCAAATTTTTTCTTTAAACTCCATTTACTGCAATTACAGGCATTCTAAAATGGTGGATCCACATGTTTGGACATATCCCCTGGGGCAAGGTATCATGGGAAGGTCACATGCAGCCTATCAGCAGCCAGGCACCCTGGTGACATCACAGCACTATATAAGCGGCAGCCATCTTGCTGGTGCGCATTTCAGTGTTGTATTGCGGCGAGAACGGGGCTGGGGAGAGACAGGGAAAGAGAAACAGAGAGCCAGGGAGAGCCAGAGAGAACCAAAACAGAACCAAACAGAACCAGAAAGAGCCAGCGAGAGCCAGGGAAAGATCGAGGCAGGGACAGCAAAAAAAAAAAACAAAGAGAAGCAGATAAAGTGACAGAGAGAGCCTTTTTTTATTTTAATTTGATTTAATAGCCAGACCACAGTTTTAAATTGCTTTTGTGTCTGCTTTAAAAACCCCTGAGCACTGTGCATCTCATGTTTGCACATTTAACCCTATCTGTTACACAGAAGCAGGTCTTAAAGCTGATTTCATCTAACTAGACCACAGTTTTAAAAGTGTTTTTGTGTCTGCTTTAAAAACCCCTGAGCACTGTGCATCTCATGTTTGCACATTTAACCCTATCTGTTACACAGAAGCAAGTCTTAAAGCTGATTTCATCTAAGTAGACCACAGTTTTAAAAGTGTTTTTGTGTCTGCTTTTAAAACCCCTGAGTACTGTGCATCTCATGTTTGCACATTTAACCCTATCTGTTACACAGAAGCAGGTCTTAAAGCTGATTTCATCTAACTAGACCACAGTTTTAAAAGTGTTTTTGTGTCTGCTTTAAAAACCCCTGAGCACTGGGCATCCTATGTTAGCACATTTAACCGTAACTGTTACACAGAAGCAGGTCTTTCAGCTGATTTCATCTAATTAGACCACAGTTTTAAAAGTGTTTTTGTGTCTGCTTTAAAAACCCTTGAGCACTGGGCATCCCATATTGCCAATTTTCATAGTATCTGTTACAGAGAAGCAGGTCTTTCAGCTGATTTCATATAACTAGACCACAGTTTTAAAAGTGTTTATGTGTCTGCTTTAAAAATCCTATAGCACTGGGCATCCCATGTTAGCACATTTAACCGTATCTGTTACACAGAAGCAGGTCTTAAAGCTGATTTCATCTAACTAGACCACAGTTTTAAAAGTGTTTTTGTGTCTGCTTTAAAAACTCTTGAGCACTGGGCATCCCCATATTGCCAATTTTCATAGTACCTGTTACAGAGAAGCAGGTCTTTCAGCTGATTTCATATAACTAGACCACAGTTTTAAAATTGTTTATGTGTCTGTTTTAAAACCCCTATAGCACTGGGCATCCCATGTTAGCACATTTAACCCTATCTGTTACACAGAAGCAGGTCTTTCAGCTGATTTCACATAACTAGACCAGTTTTAAAAGTGTTTTTGTGTCTGCTTTAAAAACTCTTGAGCACTGGGCATCCCATGTTAGCACATTTAATCGTATCTGTTACACAGAAGCAGGTCTTTCAGATGATTTCATCTAACTAGACCACAGTTTTAAAAGTGTTTTTGTGTCTGCTTTAAAAACCCTTGAGCATTGGGCATCCCATATTGCCCAATTTTCATAGTATCTGTTACAGAGAAGCAGGTCTTTCAGCTGATTTAATCTAACTAGACCGCAGTTTAAAAAGTGTTTTTGTGTCTGCTTTAAAAACCCCTGAGCACTGGGCATCCCATGTTAGCACATTTAATCGTATCTGTTACATAGAAGCAGGTCTTTCAGCTGATTTCATCTAACTAGACCACAGTTTTAACTCTTTCGCTGCCAGCCTACCTGCAGTTTTTGTCACCCTCTGTTGCCAGACCATGTTTCACTATTTTGCGCTACACATGTTCAACTGTGATTTTTGAAAGGATTTCCAGGGATTTCCCAGGAAAATTATATATTGTTGTTTTTCAACAGAGTCTGGGCTTCAACATGAAATGTCTTGTTTGGCCTTTTTTTAGTGTATTCTCTATACTTTTTGGTGAAATGTGCAAAAAAATAAAAAAAATCTATTTTTTGCAATTTGTAGTGTTTTTTTGTAATAAAAAATGTAAGTTTGTCAATAAAATGTTATTGCGTGCATAACCCCAATTTCTCCCGGTCACAGCGGTACCACATATGTATAGGTAGACACCCTTTCTTGCCCAGGAGACTCCCCCAAACTGAAACAGAGCTTTAGGAGATTTTCAGATAAAATGCAACTGCGCTATGAGCTATGCGCACCTTGCAGTTTTTCCAGAAAAACAACCCTTTACATTTGAAATACCCCCCACAAACTATATATTCTCTGGAAGTACATGCCTCAAGCCTTCTAGGCATACCAAGCTTGTTTATGTGGGCTTAGTTTTCTGGAAGTAATCCCTCAATGTATTCTTTGGTTGCACAAAGTTTCCCTAAAAAGAATAAAACGGAAGAATCAAGCCACATTTTCCTAAAAAAACTAAAATCTCAAAAAGCAACATGCCCCGAACAGAACGATACCCAACATGCATAGGTACTGTCAAGGGAAGAGTTGGCAAACACCACAAAGTAAAGTAACAGTAATTTTACTTGAAAATTTCAGATGGCAGACAAAGTGCGCACCTTGCAATTTTTCAACCAAAACAACCCTTTACATTTGGAATATCCCCCATAAACCATATATTCCCTGAAAGTACACATGTTAAGCTTTCTAAGAGTACCCAGCTTGTTGTAGTAGGCTCACTTTTATGGAAGTAATCTCTCGAAGAATTCTTAGGTTGCACAGGGTTTCCCTAAAAAAATGAATAAAGAAACTGAATAAACATGTTTTCCTAAAATATAAATATGCAAACAAGAAAAAACAAGCTAAATCTGAAAGAGCAAGGTCCTCAGAGCAGCGGAAAATTACAGATATATATTTTGCAGCAGAGTTTAGGCTTTAACATGAAATGTCTTGGTTGTAATTTTTCTATGTTTTTTTAATATTTTTGTGTAAAAAAACAAAAAAAATAAAAATAAATATTATTTAGACAATTGTCTCCTTTATTTTAAATAAAGCATTTACTTTATTAGAGAAAACCATATTGCATGTGAAAGCCCAATTTCTCCCGAATACAACGGTACCACATATGTATTGGTAGCCCCCCATTCTTGCCCAAGAGACCCCCTAAACTGAAAATAGCACTTTATAACATTTACAAATAATATACTACTACTATCCACACTATAAACATAAGGGGGGGGGACATTTTTTGGGGAATTTTAAGGGTTAAAACCCTTAAAACTCCCCCCAAAAATGATATGGGGTCCCCCTTACCCATCATAACCAGCCCTGGACCAGCTATGGGGGCTTGTAGAACAGGGTACAAGGGGGCCAGCTTTGGTGGCCCCCCACCCTGCAGGCTACAAGCCCACATAGCCATGGCCCGGGGCCCTCTTCTGCCCCCCCCGGGCTTTGGGGAGGCAGGTAATTGGGGTGCCGGGGGTTAACGGCAAGTCACCCGCTAGCCGCAGGTGACTTGCCAGCCCCCCAGCCTTGTGAACTGGTATAGGGATCTCATGGATCCCTTACCAGTTCACAAGGGGTTAAGTGTAAAAAAAACACAGAAACAAGCAGAAAAAATATTTTATTTATTTATTTTTTAAATACTTTTTAATACTTACCTCCCATCCATCCCTGTGTCCCACGCTGATCAATCTGGCTTCTGCTCTCCTGCTGCAGCTGGAAGCCTTTTTTAGCTGCTAGGCGACAGAACATAAGGGCTAAATTAAAAAAAAAATGACATAGGGTCCCCCTCCAAGGGGGGGGGGGGGGCATTTTTTTTTTGGAATTTTAAGGGTTAAAACCCTTAAAAATCCCCCAAAAATTAAATGGGGTCCCCCTTACCCAGCATTACCAGCCCGGGACCAGCTATGGGGCCTTGTAGGTACAGAGTGGGGGGGGGCAGCTTTTGTGGCCCCCCCACCCTGCAGCCTACAAGCCCACATAGCCTATGTGGGCCCAGGCTCTTCTGCCCCCCCCCCCCTAGGCTTTGTGAAGGCAGGTAATAGGGGTGCCGGTGGTTAATGGCAAGTCACCTGCGGCTACCGCAGGTGACTTGCCAGCCCCCAGCCTTGTGAACTGTTATAAGGGGTCTCATGGACCCCTTACCAGTTCACAAGGGGTTAAATGTAAAAATAAACACACTGACACATAAGGAAAAAATGTCATTTAGTTTTTTTTTACTTTACTCACCTCGGATCCTCTGTCCCCCGGCGATCTCCGATGACAGCTGTCAGTCTGCTCGGGTGTTTGGAGGAGAGAGCCTGGGGAGGGGGGGCAATCACAGCCCTCTCCCACTCCCCACCTCTCTCCTCCAACCACCCGAGCAGACTGATTCTTAGTCTCGGATGCTGGACTTATAAAGCCGGCTGCTGGTGACATCACAATGATGGCAGCCCCAGGGGGCGGGGCTAGAGTCGCGATCCAGGAAGTGGGAGGAGAGGGCGACTTCTGCCCTCTCCTCATCACGGAAGAGGCTGGGGGGGCGATCAGAGGCCCCCCCAGTGGAGAGGAGACCTGTCGGGAGGCAGCGCGACCGCAGGTAAGTAAATGTCATTTTTATTTATTTATTTTTTCTTTACAGTTAGCAACTGCTGCTGCCGAAGCGGGTGGGCCTATTCCGGGAGCTCTCCTGGAGCCATCCGAGCTCCCATGGGGGATCGGATGGCAAAAAATTAAAGACAAGACCCGGCCAGATCCAACAAGGGGTCAGGTGAGAATTTTTATTTTTTATTTTTTTAACTAGCGGGGGGGGGGGAACTCAAGCACGTAACACCTATGTGCTTGGCACTTAAGGCACGGACATGCAAGCACGTAGGTGTTACGTGCTTGGCACTTAAAGGGTTAAAAGTGTTTTTGTGTCTGCTTTAAAAACCCTTGAGCAGAGGCCTAGATTCAGCAGGCAGAGGTCGCAGCAGACTAGGGGCGAGTGGCAGCAGGAGTTGCGGTGAGAGACCTGATCTGCCAGTATCTGCTAGCGGTCGTGTCTCCACCAGTAACGCATCTGCCGTCGTAGATTGGTTAACGCGGTCATCCACATCATCACATCTGACACCCCCAGTCTGCAGTCTGTAGGTTCCTCTGACACAACCCTGAGTTGGCATGGCCCGGGAGCAGTCCCTAGCCTCCCATTGCCTCTGTCCTACGCCGTTCCCTCCCTATGCTTTGGGTTCAGCTCCACTCTTTAGTGAGGACGATCAGATAGAGGACAGTCAGCAGCTACTGCCCAGCCAAGAAATGGAGGTGGCATCTTTCGCTAGGCAGACAAATAGTGATGTGGAGAGTGGCATGGGAGGTGGTGTGGTGAGCGTTCCAGCTCCTGCACCAGACACTGTTGAGGAAACCGAGAACATCAGTGACATGCAGACACAACTCGATGATGATGAAGCCGATCGCACTTGGGAGCCGGGTGCAGAAGGGGCTTCATCATCATCATCAGGAGAAGAGGGGCGCAGGTTGCCCCGGAGTCAGCAACTGAGGCAGCAAGGTGTTAGCAGCATGGTTGGCAGTCAGCATGGGGGCAGAATTGTAAAGTCTGGAGCCAAACGGGGTCAGGCCGGGGTAGATCACTTGCTGCGCGGCAGGCTACCTTCTCGGGAGGTAGTGGAGCAGGGGTTCCTGGAGTTGGCAGCAGTAGCAGTGAATCAGTGCGGGCTGTTGGTGGGAAAATTAGCTACTCGCCAGTGTGGCAGTTTTTCATCAAGCATCCGCAGGAGGGTAACATGGCCACATGCATAATGTGTAGGCAGAAGGTGAAGCGTGGCCAGGGCCCCAATGTTGGCACCACGGCCCTGCGTCAACATATGCAGCGTCACCATAAAGCGGCCTGGGAGAACCGAGGCTCCGAAGAGGTGGTTCAGCCTGCTTCCTCACCAAGTGGCACGCTGCTCCAAATTTCTGCCAGCCAAGGCTCCGGCACCTCAGCCGAAGGCAGCTGTGCGTCATACCCATCCTCTGTCGCTCCAGATGCTCCTGCTCCTCCTCCTCCTCCAAGTCAGACATCCCGCCAGTAATCCATCAGCGAAGCCATGTCCAAGAGACAGCAGTATGTGCCCACTCATCCTACAGCGCAGAAGCTGAATGTGCTCCTGTCCAAGTTGCTGGTGCTGCAGTCGCTCCCTTTTCAGGTGGTGGACTCTGCACCTTTCAGAGAACTGATGGATTGTGCCGAGCCGAGGTGGAGAGTCCCCAGCCGTCATTTCTTTGCCAAGAAGGCAGTACCAGCCCTGCACAATTTTGTTGAACAGAAGGTGGGCCAGTCCTTGAGCCTGTCGGTGTGTACCAAAGTGCATGGCAACGCCGACGTCTGGAGCTGTAACTACGGTCAGGGACAGTACATGCCGTTTACGGCCCACTGGGTGAATGTGGTTCCTTTGCAGCAGCAGCAGCAACTTGGACAGGTCACGCCACTTCGGCCTTCGCGCTACCAGGCCGTTGTGCCTGTGACACTGTGTGACTCGGCTTCCTCATCCTCCCCCGTCTCCTCACCCTCCACTGTAGGGTCAAGTCTCAGTGCCCCTCAGTGCTTCACATGGTTTGTCTTGGCGAACGGAGTCACACAGGGGAGGAACTGCTTAAAATTATTCATCAAGAAATCCAAACATGGCTTACTCCAAGAAAACTGAAAATGGGAACCATGGTGACCGACAATGGGAAGAACATTTTGTCTGCGCTGCGACAAGGAAGCCTGACCCATGTGCCCTGCATGGCTCACGTCTTCAATTTGGTTGTCAAGCGGTTTCTGAAGTCTTCCCCCCATCTGCAAGACATCCTAACAACGGGAAGGAAACTTTGCATGCACTTCAGCCACTCCTACACCGCCAAGCACACCCTTCTTGAGCTACAGCGTCAGAATGGTAGCCCCCAACAACAGTCTGATTTGCGATGTTTCCACCCGTTGGAATTCCACCCTCCATATGTTGGACCGACTATACGAACAGAGAAAAGCCATCACGGATTTCTTGATGATCCAAGCAGATAAGGGGACTCCCCTGTGTAACTTCAATGTAAACCAGTGGCAGCTCGTACGTGACATCATGGTGCCACGTTTTACACTTTCCAAATTGTGCAAAACATATTTATGTCTTTAGGCCAATTTTTCGGTTCCTGCTGATGTCAACTTCAGGGTATGCCTTTCAGACAATTTTTGTGTTCCTGCTGCTGCCAACTCCAGGGTGTGTCTTTAGGCCAATTTTTGGGTTCCTGCTGCCAACTCCAGTGTCTCTTTCAAGCAATGTTTGGGTTCCTGCTGCCTCTGCCAACTCCAGGGTGTCTTTCAGTCAATTCTTGGATTCCTGCTGCTGATGACAACTCCAGGGTGTCATTCAGTCAACTTTTGGGCTCCTGCCGCTGCTGCCAACTCCGGGGTGTGTCTTTCAGCCAATGTTTGGGTTCCTGCTGCTGCTGCCAACTCCAGGGTGTGCCTTCCAGCCAATTTTTGTGCTCCTACTGCTGCCAACTTCAGGGTGCCTTCCAGCCAATTTCTGGGTTCCTGCTGCTGCTGCCAACTCCAGGGTGTGTCTCTCAGTCAATTTTTGGGCCCCTGCTGCTGCTGCCGACTCCAGGGTGTGCCTTTAAGCCAATTTACGGGCTCCTGCTGCTGCTGCCAACTCCAGGGTGCCATTCAGTCAATGTTTGGGCTTCTACTGCTGCTGCCAACTCCAGGGTGTGCCTTCCAGCCAATTTTTGTGCTCCTACTGCTGCCAACTTCAGGGTGCCTTCCAGCCAATTTCTGGGTTCCTGCTGCTGCTGCCAACTCCAGGGTGTGTCTCTCAGTAAATTTTTGGGCTCCTGCTGCTGCTGCCGACTCCAGGGTGTGCCTTTCAGCCAATTTACGGGCTCCTGCTGCTGCTGCCAACTCCAGGGTGCCATTCAGTCAATGTTTGGGCTCCTGCTGCTGCCAACTCCAGGGTGTCTCTTTCAAGCAATGTTTGGGCTCCTGCTGCTGCCAACTCCAGGGTGTGTCTTTAGGCCAATTTTTGGGCTCCTGCTGCCAACACCAGTGTCTCTTTCAAGCAATGTTTGGGCTCCTGCTGCTGCTGCCAACTCCAGGGTGTGTCTTTAGGCCAATTTTTGGGCTCCTGCTGCCAACTCCAGTGTCTCTTTCAAGCAATGTTTGGGCTCCTGCTGCTGCTGCAAACTCCAGTGTGTGTCTTTAGGCCAATGTTTGGGTTCCTGCTGCCAACTCCAGTGTCTCTTTCAAACAATGTTTGGGCTCCTGCTGCTGCTGCCAACTCCAGGGTGTGTCTTTAGGCCAATGTTTGGGTTCCTGCTGCCAACTCCATTGTCTCATTCAAGCAATGTTTGGGCTCCTGCTGCTGCTGCCAACTCCAGGGTGCCTTCCAGCCAATTTCTGGGCTCCCGCTGCCAACTCCAGGGTGTGTCTTTAGGCCAATTTTTGGGCTCCTGCTGCCAACTCCAGTGTCTCTTTCAAGCAATGCTTGGGCTCCTGCTGCTGCTGCCAACTGCAGGGTGTGTATTTAGGCCAATGTTTGGGTTTCTGCTGCCAACTCCAGTGTCTCTTTCATGCAATGTTTGGGCTCCTGCTGCCGCTGCCAACTCCAGGGTGTGTCTTTAGGCCAATTTTTGGGCTCCTGCTGCCAACTCCAGGGTGCCTTCCAGCCAATTTCTGGGCTCCTGCTGCTGCTGCCAACTCCAGGGTGTGTCTTTAGGCCAATTTTTGGGCTCCTGCTGCCAACTCCAGTGTCTCTTTCAAGCAATGTTTGGGCTCCTGCTGCTGCTGCCAACTCCAGGGTGTGTCTTTAGGCCAATTTTTGGGCTCCTGCTGCCAACTCCAGTGTCTCTTTCAAGCAATGTTTGGGTTCCTGCTGCTGCTGCCAACTCCAGGGTGTGTCTTTAGGCCAATTTTTGGGCTCCTGCTGCCAACTCCAGTGTTTCTTTCAAGCAATGTTTGGGCTCCTGCTGCTGCTGCCAACTCCAGGGTATGTCTTTAGGCCAATTTTTGGGCTCCTGCTGCCAACTCCAGTGTCTCTTTCAAGCAATGTTTGGGCTCCTGCTGCTGCTGCCAACTCCAGGGTGTGTCTTTAGGCCAATTTTTGGGTTCCTGCTGCCAACTCCAGTGTCTCTTTCAAGCAATGTTTGGGCTCTTGCTGCCAACTCCAGGGTGTGTCTTTAGGCCAATTTTTGGGTTCCTGCTGCCAACTCTAGTGTCTCTTTCAAGCAATGTTTGGGCTCCTGCTGCCAACTCCAGGGTGTGTCTTTAGGCCAATTTTTGGGCTCCTGCTGCCAACTCCCGGGTTCCTTCCAGCCAATTTCTGGGATCCTGCTGTGGCTGCCAACTACAGGATGTGTCTTTAGGCCAATTTTTGGGCTCCTGCTGCCAACTCCAGTGTCTCTTTCAAGCAATGTTTGGGCTCCTGCTGCTGCTGCCAACTCCAGGGTGCCTTCCAGCCAATTTCTGGGTTCCTGCTGCTGCTGCCAACTCCAGAGTGTGTCTTTAGGCCAATTTTTGGGCTCCTGATGCCAACTCCAGTGTCTCTTTCAAGCAATGTTTGGGTTCCTGCTGCTTCTGCCAACTCCAGAGTGTGTCTTTAGGCCAATTTTTGGGTTCCTGCTGCCAACTCCAGTGTCTCTTTCAAGCAATTTTCATGCTCCTGCTGCTGCTGCCAACTCCAGGGTGTGCCTTCCAGCCAATTTTTGTGCTCCTGCTGCTGCCAACTTCAGGGTGCCTTCCAGACAATTTCTGGGTTCCTGCTGCTGCTGCCAACTCCAAGGTGTGTCTCTCAGTCAATTTTTGGGCTCCTGCTGCTGCTGCTGCCAACTCCAGGGTGTCATTCAGCCAATTTTTGGGCTCCTGCTGCTGCTGCCAACTCCAGGGTGTCTTTCAGCTGATATTTGGGCTCCTGCTGCTGCCAGCTCAAGGGTGTGTTTTTCAGGCAATATAGGGGCTCCTTATTGTGATGCCACCTCAACTCTCTGCAATTGTGCTGCTCTGCGATTCTAATAGCGATGCCTCTGATCTGCATGTCATAATTATTTACAGTATTATTTTACTAACCCAGCACGCATCCTATGCGTGTTACGGCAAGGCAGAATGGTTTACAACCCTATTGAGGCTCTAGGAAGCTCAGAAATAGCTGTTTTTTTATAGCGATTCGCTGCGAATAAATTGGGGTTGAAACAAATTTTGTCGGAAAATTCTTGCAAATCAGTCGAATCGAATTTTTGAGAAATTCGCTCATCTCTACTGGCCAGCCATAAACGTACGCAAGTGTGGTGGTATGTGTCAACCTTCTGTGGGGGGGTGTGGTTTGAATGGGGGACCGCCGTGTCTAATCATGCTACACTAGCTTTTTAACTTTTTAGGGAAACATTGGGTTATTTTTGTGAGTGCCATTGTAATCTGTTACCAATAAATTTTGTGGTTTTGGCAAGACATGCTGTAATAGTGCTTTTTCAGAGTACCAGCCCTATAGGAACCAGTTGTCTGTGTTTTTTTGTGGTTTAGGTTTATGGGTGCCCTCTATTAGGTATAGCGCAGTGTACCTGTTTATCTGACAATGGACTCCCTGGTGTTTTCTTAATTAAATTGCTGTGTTCACAGGGAGAACTAGTTGCCTCCCATATTGAGCCGGGTATGAGAATCTGTCAGTTTGGTCTATAATAGACTGTGTAGGCACCATCTTAGCGAAAGAGTGATAAAAGAACCCTTATCCCATTGGCATAGTGGTTTATTTTGGGCCTTTATTGGAGGATCGACATTTTGATGCATAATGGCTTTTAAACTAGACAAAACGTGTTTTCAGGACATGCAGGCAGCCTTTGCCTCCCCTGGTGAGGACGATAGTGGCCAGGGAGAGGAGGTTCGGTCCCTATTTAAGAAACATAAATCCTTAGTTATCAAACAATTAAAGAGATACTGGGATATCTGCACCATTGAAAATTACTTACAGAATAAGATCATCCCACAGGGCTTAAGGGAGCGCATAATCCCAGCAGAACATTTACGTACTGATCGATTCATGCAGAAATGGCAAACAGAATGCATTGAGCATGGACTAAGAATTATGAAATTAATTGTTGAGGAAGAACAGAAACAACTGATGGAACTAGACAATACTATTAAAGAAAGCTGCACCAAGTTGGATACCCTAGGGGATGCCCCTGATTTTCAAAGATTAAACGATTTAGTAAAAATGGAGGTGGAAAGGGTCCAAAAAGCGGTGAGAGAGGTAAAACAAAAAAGTTCCACAGGGATCTGGCATAATTTGATATAGGGAAGATCTTTTTGGAGATAAAACCCAGAGGGAGATTCATGTCTAGTCAGAGACAATGGAAAGAGATCTCCAGTGACCTGTCCGGAGGAGAAACAGAAGTTTCTGATGATAGCCCGCCGCGGGCATCATGCAGGGCCCATCGTTCTGTTTCTTTTTTAGATCAAGGAACAAAAAGAGGGGAAGGAGAAGGAGAAAGCATAGCCAATCGGGTCAAAACACTACGGGGAATACGCAACTTGAAGCCAACGGGTCCACCCCCTTAGAGAAAAAGAAAATCGGAGGAGAAAATAGTGGGCAAAACGTAATTAACCTGTCTGGCTTTAAACTAAATGATCATCAATTGTCTGCCTTATCCAAAGTCTTATCTTTCTCTCCATCGAAAGGGGGAGACGAATTTACACTTTTTAAAGATACCACACTATTCCTACAAAAAGTAATGTTTAGGGCTATGTACTCAGCTAAAAAGGAGGACACTGAGGAAGGACATGGGAGTAGTGATCACGGAATCTCTGAAATATTCCCCCAGGAGAGAGACCACAATAATGACATTGGTGACTGGGAAAATGAAATCCCTGATTTATTGCCTAAACTAGATCACTTAAGGGAACGCTCAAAGAATTTCCCACCGCTGAACTCTAACAAATATTTGTCCCTTTTCCAATAGCTAGTGCAACGGGATTTGAAACATGAGAACTGGGTGTCCCTTGGGGGGTGGGATAATCTAACAGGGGAAGAGAGACAAGCAGTTAAGGAGTTAGAACAAGCTCCTGGGCTAATCATACGACCTAGTGACAAGGGGGGCAATGTGGTGCTCCTTAATGAGGAGTACTACATTGGAGAAATAGAGATACAGCTAAATGATGCAGATACTTACTGTAGAATCCGGGAAAATCCATTCCCAAGGGTGGTGGCAACACTTAACGACAAATTAGATTGGGCCAAAGAAGAGGGGCTACTAGCACCCAGGGTTTTAAACTATCTGAGGGTTAGTGAGTACAATATCCCCGTGCTATACACAATCCCTAAAGTGCATAACAGTCTGTCCGCACCGCCAGGGAGGCCCATTGTGTCTGGGAATGGAGGTCCATTGGAAAGAATAGCCAGATTTATTGACGAGAATCTGAAACCCCTAGTAAGAATCTTACCGTCATTTGTGCTGGACAGTAATGATCTCCTGTAAAAACTTAGGCGAGTCCAGATGAATGATAACTGGTTGCTCGCTAGCATTGATGTAAAAAGTCTATACACCTCCATGCCCCATACGGTGGGCCTCGCGGTGGTGGGACAGACACTGGAGGAACTGGGACCTGGGGAAGCCCCCTATAACGAATTTTTAGTTGAGTTGCTGGAATTTGTGTTGTCGAACAATTATTTCCGCTTTAACCAGAAGTTCTATCATCAGATACGTGGGACAGCCATGGGGCGGCCTGTGCTCCCTCGTATGCCTGCCTCCACTTCGGGCGGTGGGAGAGGTGTTTGGGCGGGAAGACTTCGGAGAACGGGTTGCCCTCTGGCTTCGATACATAGATGACATTTTGGTGGTCTGGAAAGGGACCGCACATGATTTTGAGGAATTTGTTGGCCACCTGAATCAGAATGACTTCAACATTTGGCTAACCTTCAAATGTGATTCTTGTAGAATGGAATTTTTAGATCTACTTATCTGCAAACAAGCAGGGAAATTAACTACGACTTTCCGTAAGCCTGCAGCAGGCAATACGCTGTTTTTTCCAGCTACCACCCTGGTCCTCTGAGAAGGGGTATCCTGTTGGGACAGTTCCTGTGGATACGCAAGAACTGTTCCTCTGATTTGGATTACCAATGTGAAGCACGGGGCTTAATGCTGAGGTTTAGGGAACGAGGTTACCCCCATAGACTGTTGCGGACATGCAGTAAAAAGGCTAGGGAGGTACATCGAGATGACCTACTTGAAGGAAAATTTAGGAATAGGAAAAAACACGATGAGAGTGGCCCGGGTGCAAAAGAGGCTCGACAACCAGTGTGTCTCATTACTCAATTTGGGGCTCATTGGGATAGGTTCAAAAACATCCTGGAATCTCACTGGCATATTCTGCAGTTAGATCCCATATTAGCCAAGTGTGTTGGGCCCAGACCACTTCTTACCGCAAGGCGGGCCACCAACCTGTGGGACCAATTGGTCCACAGTGATCTGGTTTCAGGAACCACGCCTAGAAGTACATCAGTGATGAGACCCAATGGGTGTTTCAAATGTGGACACTGTGGAGCATGTAAATTTATACAAAAAACGTCAATATATGTAGGTCTGAGGGACAGATGTCCAAGAGAGATCAAGGGATTTATAAATTGCGTATCAACCCTAGTCGTGTACCTACTTACCTGCCCGTGTGGGAAAAATATATAGGCAAGACGAAACGCGAATTAAGGGTGAGAATAAGTGAACACATGCGCGACATCAAGAAAGCCAATGAGAAAAGCCCGGTGGCGGAGTACTTTAGACGGTGCCACAATAGTGCCCCGGCTGGTACAACGGTATGTGGCATTTTCAAACTCCGTACGGATGGGAGGTGTGGTTTTTGGGACAAGAGACTAAGACAGCAGGAGGCGCGGCTCATATTCGAATTAGGAACTGTGACACCTGGTGGGCTTAATACTGATACAGGTCTGAGTGCCTTCCTCTGAGTCACAATCTGCGACTGGGCTATGGGTAGGGTTATGCTTAAAAAGCCTGTGTGAAGGGATACTAACAAGAGACCCAGGTTATATGTAGCTAAAAAAGGTGGTGTAATTTATCCCAATTAGGCATACAATAAGTAGGCAGCGAATAGGTGGTCTTGGGATGAAAAAGTGAGGATTGGACCCATTTGGAGTCCATATGAAGGGGTATTTTCCTTTTAGGGGGGAATAGTGCCTATGGATTAAGGTAGGAGGTGGTGAAAGTATTTAATAGCTCGGGGTGGTGGAATGGGATAGGACATAGGACCATCAGATCGGAGATGGGTGGTGTTTCCGGGGGCGTACTAATTTGGGCAATAACGCACAGGGTAATTGTGATGTGAAGGGAAAAGGAAATATTAAGTTGTTATGTTGTAATGCAAAATGGAGCGCAGGCGATTTAATACAGTGTGGTAAGGTGCAAGGTGCCCTGATTGACGGAAGGTATGTGGCACCAAGGTACCTGGCCTTGGTGCAGTAAAGCCGTGTAGTTTGTTTCCCAGAGCCTGTGACTGGAGCTCACTTGTGAAGTGAGACTCTGTGGGCCTGGCTGGAAACTCCTGTGCAGGCTGTTTCATGTGGACCAGAGGCAGAATCGACTGCAACTTTGCAAGCTTGCACGAGGACTAAAAAGGCCGTTGCCTGTCTGGTTCATTTCTGCTGTATTTTCCTGAAAAGGTGATGTAACCCAAAATGACGTTCTGTTTTATGGATTTTGTGTGAATAAACACGGACTTTAAGTTGAACGTTCGCCTCTGAGCCTCTATACTACAAACATCCTGCTGTCTATCAGAGCTGATCACCACATTTGGTGGAGGATGCAGGCAAAACAGTGAGGCCGTTGCTAGGAGCAACCAACAGAAAAGTTTTTTTTTTTGCATGTCCTACATAAAGCCTGCCAAGCTGTTACCTGTGACCGCAGACAAAATGGAGGCTGTCGTAAAAGCACTCATGGAGGCAAATCTGCAGCAGCGCGAGGCCAACGAGCAGCAGCAGGAGACCAATCAGCTTCTGTTACAACATATGATGGCGTTGCAAGCTGCCGGAGCACCCAAAAGTGCCCCCGACGCCCGGAAAGCTGTCCGCATAGCGATTACAAAGATGTCTCCGTCGGATGATGTCGAGACCTACCTGGCGGTGTTTGAAAAGGTGGCTGCAAGGGAGAAGTTGCCTCGTGACCAGTGGGCTGACGTCATCGCTCCATTTCTGGCATCTGGACCCCAGCAGGCGTTTGATCTTCCAGGCGACCAAGCCGCTGACTACCCGACTCTGAAGGGTGAGATACTGGCCAGACTAGGGGTGAATGTGTGGGTTCGGGCTCAGCGGGTGCATCAGTGGAGCTATCAGTCGGCAGAGCCCGCCAGACCCCAATACTATAAACTGCTGCACCTGCTGCAAAAATGGCTGCAACCAGAAATATTAAGCCCCACTGCCATGTTGGACCGCTTGCTGGCGGACATGTTCTGGAGGGCTATACCACACCCTCTCCAGCATTGGGTTGTCCAGGTATCCCCCGGCAACGCTCTAGAGATGGTGGACCTAGTGGAGCGATATGAGGCCACCAGGAACTTGCAAGGGGGTTCTACGGGGACGGATTCAGGGAAACCCCGGAGGTCCCCGCCCCAGCCCAGGCGAGTGGTGTCCCCTAAACCCCCCCAGGACCTACCCCCCAAAGTCCCTGCCCCGGTGTTGTGTTGGGGGTGTAAGGAGCCGGGACATATCAGAGCCAATTGTCCCCACCAGGGGGAGCCCATGGACGTGAACTTTGGTTACCTCCCCTCAATGTATGCCAAGAGACTGTGTGCCGCCGGTGTCCCTGAGGTTGTGGGGCAAAATCACCTCTGTCAGGTGAAGGTGGGGAATACCCTGGCTGTGACCCTTTTGGACTCGGGGAGTATGGTTACCCTGGTGAGACCTGCCATGGTACTGCACGATGAATACACGGGGCGGAAAACCGGGGTCTTGTGCATACATGGGGACTTGAGAGACTATGCCACAGCACAAATGACTTTAACCACCGTGTCCGGCAGCTGGAACCACAAAGTCGCTGTCGCCTCTAAACTCCCTTACAAACTTATTATTGGGAGAGACTTTCCGGGGTTCATGTCACTATGGACCAAGCTGGGAGTTCCGGAAACCCGCGAGGCGGGTGTGTCCCCAATAGACTGGCCCTACTCAGGGGTGACCCCGGTACCTTGGGAACCGGAGTCAGAAGGGACAACGGTAGGGGTGACCGCCACTACGGTGGAAAGGGGGGAGTCAACCCCACTGAGTGTTATGGTAGAAGATGTGGAAGATTTGTCAACAGGTCCAGAGTTGGCATATCTCCATGGGTAGTTTTGGTACAGCACAACACCAGGACCCGACTCTATCTCGCGCCTGGGAGAATGTACTTAAGGTGGAAGGTGAACCACAACAGCCAGGGGCTGAGTTAAGGTTTTCTCGCTTTGTGGTTCACCAGGGCATGCTGTACCGGATAAACAAGGTACGTGAAGAGGTTGTGGAACAATTGGTGGTACCCAATCCTTTTCGCAAGCTTGTGTTGGATTTGGCCCACCAACATGTTCTAGGGGGACACCTAGGCCAGCAGAAAACCCAGGACCAAATTCTACAACGATTCTACTGGCCCAGTGTGTACAAGGAGGTGGAGAGATATTGTGAGTCCTGCCCAACATGTCAGATAACCAGCCCCCAGCCTCATTACCGTAGTCCCCTAGTTCCTCTCCCAGTTATTGAGGTGTCCTTTGAGCGGATTGTCATGGATCTGGTGGGTCCAGTGCCAAAATCTGCTAGAGGGCACCAACATATTCTGGTAGTCTTGGACTATGCCACGCAGTATCCCGAGGCAGTGCCCCTGCAACACACCTCAGCCAAACTCATTGCTAAGGAGCTTATGGAAATGTTTTCCCGAGTAGGTATACCTAAAGAGGTCCTGACCGTTCAAGGCACCCCTTTTATGTCCAAGGTAATGAAGGAGCTCTGCAAGTTGTTGCAGGTGAAACAATTGCGAACATCCGTTTACCACCCGCAAACGGACGGCCTCGTAGAAAGGTTTAACCAAACTTTAAAAACCATGTTAAAACGGGTGGTCGCCAAGGATGGGAAGAATTGGGACCACCCGTTTTAACATGGTATTTTTCTGTTTTGGACCTCACAAAAGGGTACTGGCAGGTAGCCTTGACTGAGGCTGCCAAGGAGAAAACAGCCTTTATCACACCAGAGGGACTGTTCCAGTACAAGGTATTACCCTTTGGTTTACATGGCACTCCAGCTATGTTCCAAAGGTTAATGGATATTGTCCTCCGGCCACATCGTCGGTATGCTTCGGCATATCTGGACGATATCGTCATCCATAGGACGGATTGGGAAAGTCACCTGCCCAAAGTCCAAGCCGTAGTGGATTCCCTCAGGAAGGCTGGTTTGACGGCAAACCCAAAAAAGTGTGCCTTAGGCTTGGAAGAGACTAAATACCTGGGCTATGTGGTTGGGCGAGGAGTGGTCAAGCCCCAGGTTAACAAAATAGAAGCCATACGTAGCTGGCCACATCCTAAAACTACCCGCCAAGTGAAGTCATTTCTGGGGTTGGTGGGGTATTACATGAGGTTCATTCCCAATTTTGCCACCGTAGCAGCACCTTTGATAGACCTGTTAAAGGGACGTAAGTCTGTCATGGTGAGATGGAATGAACAGGCCAAAAAAGCGTTCTCCGCTTTGAAGTCTACCATGTGTGGGTCTCCGGTGTTGGTGACATCCGACTTTAAGAGGGAGTTTATACTGCAGACCGATGCCTTCGAGGTAGGTCTCGGTGCGGTACTATCTCAGGAAGTCAACGGGGAGGAGCACCCCATTGTCTGCGTGAGTCGCAAGCTGACACCCGCAGAGACCCGGTATAGTATAGTGGAGAGAGAGTGCCTGGCCGTTAAGTGGGCCCTTGAGTCTCTTCGCTACTACTTGTTGGGGAGAAGGTTTCGTTTGATTACAGACCATTCTCCCCTCAAGTGGATGTGCCAGGCTAAGGACCAGAATGCCAGGGTCACCCGGTGGTTCCTGTCCTTGCAAAATTTCAAATTCTCGGTAGAGCACAGAGCGGGATGGATGTTGGCTAATGCGGATGCCCTATCCCGGGCACATTGTTTGTCATGTGTCCACCCCCTCAGGGTTGAACAAAGGGGGGGTATGTGTTAAGGTGCAAGGTGCCGTCATTGACGGAAGGTATGTGGCACCAAGGTACCTGGCCTTGGTGCAGTAAAGCCGTGTAGTTTGTTTCCCAGCATCAGCTGCTAATGGCAGTCTGGTGCTGAAGTTTTAGTATAGCTGAAAAGCTAACCCAGGACAGTTTTACTGGGATGGAGTAGAGCAGGGTGGGGCTCCATCCCCTACCCAGATCCGGGTTTTACAGGCTGCATAAATAGCCTGGGGAGTCAGCTGTGCAGAGTCTGGAACAATTTAAAGTTAAATTTTAACTGTTGATCGGCTGGTTGCAACATTGAATGCTATCTGGTTTGATGGAGAGCTGACTGGGAGCTTCATGTCCGTGCTGATTTGGATGGTCGGTGAGCTGGCTTTCTTTTTTCCTTTTTGTGCAGAGTCTGTGACTGGAGCTTACTTGTGAAGTGAGACTCTGTGGGCCTGGCTGAAAACTCCTGTGCAGGTGGACCAGAGGCGGATTTGGCTGCAACTTTGCAAGTTTGCACGAGGACTAAAAAGGCCGTTACCTGTCTGGTTCATTTCTGCTGTATTTTCCTGAAAAGGTGATGTAACCCAAAAGGACATTCTGTTTTATGGATTTTGTGTGAATACTGCAAACATCCTGCTGTCTACCAGAGCTGATCACCACAACAGCTAATGTTAATGTTCCCCTTAGACGGGATGAGAGAAAGTATGTACCGTAGTGCGTGTGGTTATATGCATGTGTCTCCCGCCCCACCACGCCCCCTATTTGTTTCCCCTTTCCCCTCCCCTTCGATTTTTCCCTCTTTCTTGCTTCCGTGTCATGAATATGATCGCTATATGTCTCTTCTGTGTGGATGATGCTTCAATGGAAATAGCGTAACAGTAAAAGCCTGCAAAAGTGATGAAACCAGATGGCTCTGATCATGAAGTGGCTATAGAAAGTTGCCAGCCTCTGGATTTGTGTGCAATGCTCAAAATAAACACTTCCATTTAAGTTTTTATTAGATATGGGTATATATATATATATATATATATATATATATATATATATATATGAAGTTGTGGATCTGCTTGAAATCTCTGGCCAGCTGATGTAATCTGACAGCGGTGGTACTTTAAAATGAGTGAGCCGCAAGAGGCCAGTACGAGAGAGACAATAGATGACTGGCTGAGCCACGCCGAAGGAGGCGTGGTGAAGAGAATATGCAGCAGACCGTCATTGGTCCGCGTCACCCTGACGAAGCCCTAATAGGTGGGGCGAAATGTGCGTCGGTGGACGGACAGCTCCACCACGCCCCCTCCTGTTCTCCTCCCCACACAAGCTGGCCACACGAGACACGCGTCTGGGAAACAGCCTCCGCCGCGACGCAGGATGAATATGCAAGCTGCGGCTTAAGGAGAGGTACAGTAGGCGGTTGAGCGGTACCAGGTGTCGTGGCCTCACGCATATATTGGCCTGACCTGAGCAGCTCCCGCCCAGCGTCACTGTGTTTCATATAAGGCGGACTGTGATTTACTGCACTCTGGCACTTTATGAAGTTTTTGCACAAGTACAGCACATGGACACTTTGTCAAAAAAAAGCTAATCGGCTGCTGCTAGATGTGATTTGAGCTGATTCAGGCCACCAGTTTATCATGCACTTTACCAATCATTCTATGCTGCTAATACAGTGAATAGTTTTACCTCGGACATGATTTTGGCATTTCCCTGCTTATTTTGATCCTTTTTGATTTTTGATGTTGGCTGGCCAGCCATAACAGTGGTATGTGTGAACCTTCTGTGGGGGGTGTGTGGTTTGAATGGGGGGCCCCTGTTTCTAATCATGCTACGCTAACTTTTTAACTTTTTAGGGAACCATTGGGTTATTTTTGTGAGTGCCATTGTAATCTGTTACCAATACATTTTGTGGTTTTGGCAAGACATGCTGTAATAGTGCTTTTTCAGAGTACCAGCTCTATAGGAACCAGTTGTCTTTCTGTGTTTTTTTGTGATCAATAAAACTATCCAGCAAATAAATGATCAGGTTATTTACTATTAGAAAGTTCACAGCATGCTGCGGGGTGATTGTTGGAAAGGTGATGATTTCACCATCTGTTCTTGTAATAAGTTGTAGCCATAGTGAGTCTCTTCTGGATGCATTTCCGAACCAGAATGTGGCTGATGTGCACATGGCGGAGCAAGTTGTAGAATTTGAACAGTTTGGAGAGGCCAAGCTAAAAGCAGAACCCCTGCTGTGTTATCTCCAAAAGAGTGACTGTGTGCAGTTTTAAGTCATGAGAAATGATTATACCCACAAATTTTGTGCACACAACTAACCACCACCAGCAATTTATATAAGAAGCAACAGATACCCCAGTTGAGGAAATTTTGAACCTGGAAAGAAAATACCCAGCCTCTACTATACTGATTCAAATATGTCAAATGAACTGCCCAGGTACAAACAGCAAGTTTCATGCCCCACCAGAGAAATTACCACTTTAGACGACTGCTATTCTAATCTGAAAGAGGCATTCTGCTCCAAGGAAAAGGCAACCCTGGGTCACTCTGATCACCTAATTCCCACATACAAAACACAGCTTAAAACACACAAGCCAGCAGTCAGAACAATAAAGAAATAGACAAGAGAACAACTACAAACATGCTGCGAATACACAGATGGGAACATCCTTAAGCCAGACAGTCCAGACCTGGACTACTGCAGATTTGACACTGCAGGTATGGAGGATCACCCCATACCATCACCCCGCCATAGCCCAAAACTTGGATATAAATGTTTATGAGGTTCAGTAGCCTAAACCCCAAAAATGCAACTGGACCAGATGGAGTGTTCCCTTTCTGAAAGTATGTGCAGACCAACTCACCGAAATATACAACAAATCCTGGGAAAATTGCAAGGTACCAGCTTGTTTTAAGACCTCCACACTAATCCCTATCCCCAAAAAGCAGGCAGAAAAAAGCCCAAATGACTACAAACCAGTGGCATGGACCTCTGTGGCAGTGAAGACCATTGAATGAGTCATCCTGTCCTACCTGAAAGACTCAATTGACCACATACTAGATCCACTCCAATTTGTCTATAGGCAAAATAGGTCATTGGATGACACTATCAACATGGCCATGGAACACATCCTAAAACATCTGGACCAAGCAGATGCATATGCGAGAATATTGTTTGTAAACTTTAGTTCTGCATCCTTGACAAAAAGCTGGAGCTAATTGGCATAGCATATAACATTTGTTTTTGGATACAAAACTTTCTTATAGGAAGGACACAAGTCAAACTTGATTCAACTCCATCAGCCACCAGCACAGGTGCACCACAAGTTGTGTACTTTCTCCAGTACTGTTTTCCCTGTATACAAATGACTGCTATTCATTGGTGGAATCAGTGACGATCCTCAAGTACGCTGATGACGCAACTGTTATTAGTCTCATGAAAGCTAAAGATGAGAATGCCTACAGGAAGGAAGTTGGAGTGCTCAATCAATGGTGTATGGAGAACCATCTGCTCCTGAACATCATAAAAAAGTAGAGATGGTATTTGATATCAGGAAGGCTATGTCAGTTCTTCCCCCATCTACATACACAAGGAAGAAGTTGCAAAGGTGGAGAAAACAACCTTTTTTTGGAGTAACCATCACCAAGAATCTCAAGTGGGATAAAAATGCCTCCCTGACACTAAGACACAGAAGCGAATGCATTTTCTATGGCAGCTAAAGAAGATGGGGCTGTCACAAGAAGTCCTACAACAATTGTTCACTCCCATTGCCTCAATTGAGGTATGGTTCAATGGAACCTCAAAGCAGCAAAAACAAACTTTGTCTTACAAAGAATCATCAAACAAGCAGAAAGAATCATTGGACTACCACTTCCTTTACTCCAAACCCTGCACACCTTGAGAGCCAGAAATCAGGCCATGAATATATTTAAATATTCCTCACACCCCGGTCACTTTTTCTTCCAGCTTCTTTCTTCTGGGAGAAGATTCAGAGTGCCACACTCCATAACTGTGCAATATAAGAACATGTTTCTTTCCTAATGCCATTTCACTACTGAATAATCCAAATCCAAATTTATAAACCAAAAAAAGGAAGGTATTTATTTTGAATGTAAATGTAAATATAAATTGTATATGTGAATGTAAACTATATATATATATAATTAGGAGTAAACTGTATATGTGTTACAATTACTGTACTATGCACAATCTGCCAAGTGTCAACAAAAATCCATATATTGTAAGATATGTGGGGGAAATAAACTGATTCTGATTCTGACTATATGGGAGGGAGCCTGCTGCTGAGCACAGAAGACAGCAGGTAGTCCATGTGTTACACTGTTGGTTACCTGCAGGAGGTAGCAGGTAAATGATGAGTTATACTGTTGATGACCTGCAGGAGTAGGTATTCAATGTGTTATACAGTTGGTAATGAGCAGGAGTTAGTAGATGTCAATGTGTTATAAATAGTCAATGTGTTATAATCTTGGTGTCCCACAGGAGGCGTCAGGAAGCCGATGTGTAATTTTGTTGTTGACAAGCAAGAAGTTAATGTGATAAAATGTTGGTGGCAGAAAGTGATTTGTGATGATTACCCTATCTGATTAGGGGTGATTCGACCCTTTGGTTGATCGTTGATCAGAAGCAACTAAATACATTAAGATTAAACAGGGACCTGTGTGACTCTGCCTGATTATTTAATGCACTATTTATTATTTTGTGTTTTGGTTACAGTTGTAATATTAAGTTCTAATATAAAGTCTTTATAAATTGTTCTCATTATGCATTTTTGATATGATAATGGTTATTGTTTAAAGCGGTAGCAATGGGGGTGAAATATGCCCCCAATTTATTTATGGGTATGTCGGAACAGCCTTTTATTAACAGTTATGAGCACCACAATGTTTTGGCATCATCTTATTGATGGCTACTGCATGGTGTTTTGGGAAGGTGATAAATCTTCCTTTGACAAATTCATTGATGTCATAAATACTAATGATTGGGGTGTACAGTTTACATTGGAAAATGATACAGATAACACACTTTCTTGACATAGAAATAGAGAAATGTGGGAAGGGTTTGATAACATGCACACAAACTGATCGAAACTCGTATGTACCCATGACATGTTGCCATCACCCAAGTTAGCTTAAAGCAGTTGGCTCAAGTCACTTTCTCATTCATGGTGTAAGGCACCAAACCGCAAGTAATCAGGTGACCAACGGGAACCATTCAGGTCTGAGGTGCAAGCCCACTGGGAAATCCAGATTGGTCACCGGTAGTGACATGATTGTCAGTCATACATGAATGAGTAGAGATGAGCCAACTTTTGAAAAATTCGATTCGACTGATTCGCCGAATTTTCCGACAAAAATCGCTTCGACCAGAATTTATTCGCAACGAATCGCTATTAAAAATGGCTATTTCTCAGCTTCCTAGAGCCTCAATAGGGTTGTAAACCATTCTGCTGTAACATGCATAGGATGCGTGCTGGGTTACTGAAATAATACTGTAAATAATTAGGACATGCAGATCAGAGGCATCGCTATTAGAATCGCAGAGCGGCACAATTACAGAGAGTTGAGGTGGCATCACTATGAGGGGCCCCTATATTGCCTGAAAAACACACCCTGGAGCTGGCAGCCGCAGGAGCCCAAATATTGGCTGAAACACATCCTGGAGTTGGCAGCAGGAGCCCAAAAATTGGCTGAATGACACCCTGGAGTTGCAAGCAGCAGCAGCAGGAACCCAAACATAGCTTGAAGGAGACACTGGAGTTGGCAGCAGGAGCCCAAAAATTGGATGAATCACACCCTGGAGTTGTAAGCAGCAGCAGGAGCCCAAACATTACTTTAAAGTGGACCAACACCCAGGATTTTGACTATCCTGGGTGTTGGTCCACTTAGGTGGGGCACCCCGATCGGGGGTGCCCCACTGTCTGAAACCCCCCCCGATCGCTGCAAAAACTCACCTCTCCCCGCTCCCACGTGACCTCGTCCGGCCAATGACAGCGCTCAGAGCAGCTCTGGTATGCGCGTCCAAAGCCGCTTGGACGCGCATACCAGAGCGCTGTCATTGGCTGCGTCTCTCGCTTCCCTCTAACAAGGAGCGCGCCCGCGCGCGGCCATTCACAAAACGGGCGGCGCGGGAGCGCGCCCTGCTAGAGGGAAGCGAGAGACGCGGCCGCGTCTCGCGCATGAGCCGTTGGATCGCCGGTAAGGTGAGGATTGTGGGCCTCCTGGGGGGTTCCTCCCCGCGGGACATCCCGATTTCGGATGCCCCGCGGGGAGGGATCTGATCGGTCCGGGAATCTTATAGATTTCCGGGCCGATCCCCCCTGGGTGTTGGTCCACTTTAAAGAGACACTGGAGTTGGCAGCAGGAGCCCAAAAATTGGATGAATCACACCCTGGAGTTGCAAGCAGCAGCAGCAGGAGCCCAAACATAGCTTGAAAGACACACTGGAGTTGGCTTCAGGAGCCCAAAAATTGGATGAATCACACCCTGGAGTTGCAAGCAGCAGCAGCAGGAGCCCAAACATTGGCTGAAAGAGACCCTGGAGTTGGCAGCAGGAGCCCAAGAATTGGATGAATCACACCCTGGAGTTGCAAGCAGCAGCAGCAGCAGCAGCCCAAACATTGCTTTAAAGAGACACGTGAGTTGGCAGCAGCAGGAGCCCATAAATTGACTGACACACCCTGGAGTTGGCAGCAGCAGCAGCAGGAACCTAGAAATTGGCTGGAAGGCACCCTGAAGTTGGCAGCAGGAGGCCGAAAATTGGCTGAAAGAGACACTGGAGTTGGCAGCAGGAGCCCAAAATTGTATGAATCACACCCTGGAGTTGCAAGCAGCAGCAGCAGGAGCCCAAACATTGGCTGAAAGAGACACGGGAGTTGGCAGTAGGAGCCCAAAAATTGGATGAATCACACCCTGGAGTTGCAAGCAGCAGCAGCAGGAGCCTAACATTGGCTGAAAGAGACACTGGAGTTGGCAGCAGGAGCCCAAAAATTGGATGAATCACACCCTGGAGTTGCAAGCAGAAGCAGCCCAAATATTGCTTTAAAGACACTGGAGTTGGCAGCAGCAGCAGCAGGAACCTAGAAATTGGCTGGAAGGCACCCTGAAGTTGGCAGCAGCAGGAGCACATACATTAGCTGGAAGGCACACCCTGGAGTTGGCAGCAGCATAAGCAGGAGCCCAAACATTGCTTGAAAGACACCCTGGAGTTGGCAGCAGCAGCAGGAGGCCAAAAATTGGCTGAGAGAGACACTGGAGTTGGCAGCAGGAGCCCAAAAATTGGATGAATCACACCCTGGAGTTGCAAGCAGCAGCAGGAGCCCGAGCATTACTTTAAAGAGACACTGGAGTTGGCAGCAGGAGCCCAAAAATTGGATGAATCACACCCTGGAGTTGCAAGCCGCAGCAGCAGGAGCCCAAACATTGGCTGAAAGAGACACTGGAGTTGGCAGCAGGAGCCCAAAAATTGGATGAATCACACCCTGGAGTTGCAAGCAGCAGCAGCAGCCCAAACATAGCTTGAAAGAGACACTGGAGTTGGAAGCAGGAGCCCAAAAATTGGATGAATCACACCCTGGAGTTACAAGCAGCAGCAGCAGTCCAAACATTGCTTTAAAGAGACACTTGAGTTGGCAGCAGCAGGAGCCCAAAAATTGACTGACACACCCTGGAGTTGGCAGCAGCAGCAGGAACCTAGAAATTGGCTGGAAGGCACCCTGAAGTTGGCAGCAGCAGGAGCACATACATTAGCTGGAAGGCACCCTGACATTGGCAGCAGCAGGAACCTAGAAATTGGCTGGAAGGCACCCTGTAGTTGGCAGCAGCAGGAGCACATACATTAGCTGGAAGGCACACCCTGGAGTTGGCAGCAGCATAAGCAGGAGCCCAAACATTGCTTGAAAGACACCCTGGAGTTGGCAGCAGCAGCAGGAGGCCAAAAATTGGCTGAGAGAGACACTGGAGTTGTCAGCAGGAGCCCAAACATTGGATGAATCACACCCTGGAGTTGCAAGCAGCAGCATGAGCCTGGACATTACTTTAAAGAGACACTGGAGTTGGCAGCAGGAGCACAAAAATTGGATGAATCACACCCTGAAGTTGCAAGCAGCAGCAGCAGGAGCCTAAACATTGGCTGAAAGAGACACTGGAGTTGGCAGCAGGAGCCCAAAAATTGGATGAATCACACCCTGGAGTTGCAAGCAGCAGCCCAAACATTGCTTTAAAGAGACACTTGAGTTGGCAGCAGCAGGAGCCCAAAAATTGACTGACACGCCCTGGAGTTGGCAGCAGCAGCAGCAGCAGGAACCTAGAAATTGGCTGGAAGGCACCCTGAAGTTGGCAGCAGCAGGAGCACATACATTAGCTGGAAGGCACCCTGAAGTTGGCAGCAGCAGGAACACATACATTAGCTGGAAGGCACCCTGAAGTTGGCAGCAGCAGGAACCTAGAAATTGGCTGGAAGGCACCCTGAAGTTGGCAGCAGCAGGAGCACATACATTAGCTGGAAGGCACACCCTGGAGTTGGCAGCAGCATAAGCAGGAGCCCAAACATTGCTTGAAAGACACCCTGGAGTTGGCAGCAGCAGCAGGAGGCCAAAAATTGGCTGAGAGAGACACTAGAGTTGGCAGCAGGAGCCCAAACATTGGATGAATCACACCCTGGAGTTGCAAGCAGCAGCAGGAGCCTGAACATTACTTTAAAGAGACACTGGAGTTGGCTTCAGGAGCCCAAAAATTGGATGAATCACACCCTGGAGTTGCAAGCAGCAGCAGCAGCAGCAGGAGCCTAAACATTGGCTGAAAGAGACACTGGAGTTGGCAGCAGGAGCCCAAAAATTGGATGAATCACACCCTGGAGTTGCAAGCAGCAGCAGCCCAAACATAGCTTTAAAGAGACACTTGAGTTGGCAGCAGCAGGAGCCCAAAAATTGACTGACACACCCTGGAGTTGGCAGCAGCAGCAGCAGCAGGAACCTAGAAATTGGCTGGAAGGCACCCTGAAGTTGGCAGCAGCAGGAGCACATACATTAGCTGGAAGGCACCCTGAAGTTGGCAGCAGCAGGAGCACATACATTAGCTGGAAGGCACACCCTGGAGTTGGCAGCAGCATAAGCAGGAGCCCAAACATTGCTTGAAAGACACCCTGGAGTTGGCAGCAGCAGCAGGAGGCCAAAAATTGGCTGAGACAGACACTGGAGTTGGCAGCAGGAGCCCAAAAATTGGATGAATCACACCCTGGAGTTGCAAGCAGCAGCAGCAGGAGCCCAGACATTGCTTTAAAGAGACACTGGAGTTGGCAGCAGCAGGAGCCCAAAAATTGGATGAATCACACCCTGGAGTTGCAAGCAGCAGCAGCAGGAGCCCAGACATTGCTTTAAAGAGACACTGGAGTTGGCAGCAGCAGGAGCCCAAAAATTGACTTTTGTTTAACAGATAGGGTTAAATAGCATGTGCCTTGGGATACCAGGGTGGCGTAATGTATTTTAAGCTGAGCAGAAACTTTTAACACTAATCCAAGTATGAGAAATGCTTTTGTTTAACAGATAGTGTTAAATAGCATGTGCCTTGGGGTGCCAGTGTGGTGTAATGTATTTTAAGCTGAGCAGAAACTTTTAACACTAATCCAAGAATGAGAAATGCTTTTGTTTAACAGATAGGGTTAAATAGCATGTGCCTTGGGATGCCAGTGTGGCGTAATGTATTTTAAGCTGAGCAGAAACTTTTAACACTAATCCAAGTATGAGAAATGCTTTTGTTTAACAGATAGGGTTAAATAGCATGTGCCTTGGGATGCCAGTGTGGCGTAATGTATTTTAAGCTGAGCAGAAACTTTTGACACTAATCCAAGTATGAGAAATGCTTTTGTTTAACAGATAGGGTTAAATAGCATGTGCCTTGGGATGCCAGTGTGGCGTAATGTATTTTAAGCTGAGCAGAAACTTTTGATACTAATCCAAGTATGAGAAATGCTTTTGTTTAACAGATAGGGTTAAATAGCATGTGCCTTGGGATGCCAGTGTGGCGTAATGTATTTTAAGCTGAGCAGAAACTTTTAACACTAATCCAAGTATGAGAAATGCTTTTGTTTAACAGATAGGGTTAAATAGCATGTGCCTTGGGATGCCAGTGTGGCGTAATGTATTTTAAGCTGAGCAGAAACTTTTAACACTAATCCAAGTATGAGAAATGCTTTTGTTTAACATATAGGGTTAAATAGCATGTGCCTTGGGATGCCAGTGTGGCGTAATGTATTTTAAGATGAACAAAAAGTATTAACAATAATCCAAGTATGAGAAATGCTTTTGTTTAACAGATAGGGTTAAATAGCATGTGCCTTGGGATGCCAGTGTGGCGTAATGTATTTTAAGCTGAGCAGAAACTTTTGACACTAATCCAAGTATGAGAAATGATTTTGTTTAACAGATAGGGTTAAATAGCATGTGCCTTGGGATGCCAGTGTGGCGTAATGTATTTTAAGCTGAGCAGAAACTTTTGACACTAATCCAAGTATGAGAAATGCTTTTGTTTAACAGATAGGGTTAAATAGCATGTGCTTTGGGATGCCAGTGTGGCGTAATGTATTTTAAGCTGAGCAGAAACTTTTGACACTAATCCAAGTATGAGAAATGCTTTTGTTTAACAGATAGGGTTAAAATAGCGTTCAGGCCTAAATAGCAGAAAGGGTTAAATAGCATGTGCATTGCATGCACAGTGTACAGCTGTATTTAAACCAAACCAAATATATTAACAGTAACCCAGTAATTATGAAATATGAATCATAGGCAGCACTAGGCACCCTGTCATTGTGACTTGTATGCTGCTGGATTGTTCCGGTTTTAAACCTACTGTATCTTTCCCTAGCTCTGTCTACCACTCTAAATCTCCCTAACTATCTGTCTCTCTCTTTACCTATCTGTAACTGTCTCTATCTATCGCTAACTCTCACCTAACTATGACTAACTGTCTGTCCCTGTCTGCAGCCAGCAACCACCGCTGTCTCACGAATGCAAGTCTGAAATGCGCACAAGCAAGATGGCCACCGCTTTATATAGCACGGTGACGTCACCGGGCTTCCTGGCTGCTGATAGGCTGCATGTGACTGTCCCATCGTCACTTGCCCCTGGGGACATGTCTGAACATGTCCGTCCACCATCTTAGAATTTCTGTCATTGAATTTAAAGGAAAACTTCGATCGATCGAATCGCCGGGAAATTCGGATTAGTTCAGAATCGAATTTTTCATGAAATTCGGAACGAATCCGGGTTCGTCCGGATCGATTCGCTCATCCCTATGAATGAGGATGTGTTTAACATATGAGTATAGGACCACTTTAAGAATATTCTGAGAGGACAACTTTTAGGGTTAGGTGAAATTGCTCCATGGATGGGGATTTTATGACGCAGGCTGAGGTGACTGGTGAAAGATTTGTTGACAAGGGATATCATCCTAGGGCTAAAAGAAATTAGATTTTGGGGAGATTTCATTTTGGAAAAAAAATGAAAGACCAATCATTTTGAATTTGCAATGGTCACACAATATAACCATAAAAAATTACCAGAATCTTTCATAAACATTGGCATCTACTTAAAAATGATTACATTTTGGGTCCATACCTTCCTGATAGACCAAAATAATTTTTTAAAAGACCACCAATTTTGGCTAAACAACTTATTAAACCATACATTGATCGACCAATAAAAAAGTAGAAAGTGTATAGAGTGTAAGATGGTGAGTAATTAAGATCAAATGTAACAAAAAGCATTAGACAAATGTAACTGCTTACTATATATAATTGCACAGAAACAATCAGGTAATGTCAGAAAAGCTGACATTACAGGTCACACACACCTGACTATTTTGCTTTTGCTTTTCTACAAAAAGCACGTTTTAAATCTTTCTGTAGTGCATTTAACTCACTTTCACCAGGGGCATACTATTTCAGGTCATGATCTGACAGTGTGTTTGCATTTGTTTTTAGCAAGAGCACCTGTCTATATTGCTCTTGCTTTTCTAACAAAACCATGTTTTAAAGCTTGCTGTAGTGCATTGAATTCACTTTCACCAGGGGCATCCTATTTCAGGCCATCTGGCAGTGTGTTTGCATTTGTTTTAGCAGGTACCTGTCTATATTGCATTTGCTTTTCTACAAAAAACACGTTTTAAATCTTTCTGTAGTGCATTTAACTAAATTTGACTGGGGGCATTGCATTTCAGGCTGAAAGTGTTTGCATTTGGTTTTAGCAAGAGCACCTGTCTATATTGCTCTTGCTTTTCTACCAAAAACACGTTTTAAATCTTTCTGTAGTGCATTTACCTCACTTTTACCAGGGACATCCCATTTCAGGCCATCTGGCAGTGTGTTTGCATTAGCTTTTATACCCAGGCCTTGCAAACCTAGTTAGTGTTACAGATCACACCCACCTGCCTATTTTGCATTTATACCAAAACCACGTTTAAAATCTTTCTGTAGTGCATTTTACTAAATTTGACCAGGGGGCATCCCATTTCAGGCCATCTGACAGTGTGTTTGCATTTGGTTTTAGCAAGAGCACCTGTCTCTATTGCATTTGCTTTTCTACAAAAAGCACGTTTTAAATCTTTCTGTAGTGCATTTTACTAACTTTGACCAGAGTGCATCCCATTTCAAGCCATCTGAAAGTGTTTACATTTGGCTTTAGCAAAAGCACCTGTCTATATTGCTCTTGCTTTTCTACCAAAACCCCATTTTATAGCTGTAATGCATTTAACTCACTTTCACCAGGGGCATCCCATTTCAGGCCATCTGGCAGTGTGTTTGCATTAGCTTTTATACCCAGGCCCTGCAAACCTAGTAAGTGTTACAGATCACACCCACCTGCCTATTTTGTATTTGCTTGTATACCAAAACCACGTTTTAAAGCTTGATGTAGTGCATTTAACTCACTTTCACCAGGAGCATCCCATTTCAGGCCATCTGACAGTGTGTTTGCATTTGCTTTTAACAACAGCGCCTGTCTCTATTGCATTTGCTTTTAGCGAGGTTTTAGCAAAAGCACCTGTCTATATTGCTTTTGCTTTTCTACAAAAAACACGTTTTAAATCTTTCTGTAGTGCATTTAACTAACTTTGACCAGGTGGCATCCCATTTCAGGCCATCTGACAGTGTTTTCATCTGGTTTTAGCAAGAGAACCTGTCTATATTGCTCTTGCTTTTCTACCAAAACCACGTTTTAAAGCTTGCTGTAGTGTTTTTAAATCACTTTCACCAGGGGCATACCATTTCAGGCCATGATCTGACAGTGTGTTTGCATTTGGTTTTAGCAAGTGCACCTGTTTATAATGCTCTTGCTTTTCTACAAAAAACACGTTTCAAATCTTTCTGTAGTGCATTTAACTAACTTTGACCAGGGGGCATCCCATTTCAGGTCATCTGAGAGTGTTTGACAGCGGCGGGCGCTGTCTCTGGCCCCGCCGCTGTCATCACTGCCTGTAAAAGACAGCGATCGCAGCGGCGGGGCCGGGACAGAGCCCGCCGCTGCTTCTTACGGCCAGCTCCGTGAATGGGGTGGGCGTGGCCTGTGCCGACGCTGACGCGGCGCAGGCCACGCCCACCCCATTCATGGAGCTGACTGCTCAGCGGAGCGGTGTCAGTGGAGAGGTGAGTTTAACTTTTTTTTTTACTTAAGCCGACTGGGGGGAAAGGGGGGTGCCACACAGCCTATGGGAATTGGGGGGAGGGGGATGCCACACAGCCTATGGGGGGAGAGGGGGATGCCACACAGCCTATGGGGGGAGAGGGAGATGCCACACAGCCTATGGGGGGAGAGGGGGAATGCCACACAACCTATGGGGGGAGAGGAGGAATGCCACACAGCCTATGGGGGGAGAGGGGGATGCCACACAGCCTATACTAATGGGGAGGAGGGGGAATGCCACACAGTCTATGGGGGGAGAGGGGGATGCCACACAGCCTATGGGGGAGAGGGGGATGCCACACAGCCTATGGGGGAGAGGGGGATGCCACACAGCCTATACTAATGGGGGGAGAAGGGGATGCCACACAGCCTATGAGGGGAGAGGGGGATGCCACACAGCCTATACTAATGGGGAGGAGAGGGAATGCCACACAGCCTATGGAGGGAGAGGGGGATGCCACACAGCCTATGGGGGAGAGGGGGATGCCACACAGCCTATGGGGGGAGAGGGGGATGCCACACAGCCTATGGGGGGAGAGAGGGATGCCACACAGCCTATACTAATGGGGGGAGAGGGGGATGCCACACAGCCTATACAAATGGGGGGAGAGGGGATGCCACACAGCCTATAAGGGGAGAGGGGGATGCCACACAGCCTATACTAATGGGGGGGAGGGGGAATGCCACACAGCCTATGGGGGGAGAGGGGGATGCCACACAGCCTATAGGGGTAGAGGGGGATGCCACACAGCCTATACTAATGGGTGGAGGGGGATGCCACACAGCCAATGGGAATGGGGGGGCACACTGCCTATATGGAGAATAGGAGGGGGGAATGCCACACTGCTTATGATAATGGGGTGTACACTGCTTATATGGGAATGGAAGGGGGAGAATGCCACACTGCCTATATAGGGAATGGGAGGGGGATGCCACACTGGGTATACGGGGAATGGGATGGGGGCATGCTACACTGTCTATGGAATGGGGGCATCCTACACGGCCAATGGGAAAGGGGAATGCCACACTGTCTGTAATGGTGCGTTTTTGGTTTAAAATATTTTTTTTCTTATTTTTCTCCCCCAAATTCTAGGTGCGTCTTATGGGCAGGTGCGTCTTATGTGGCGAAGAATACGGTAGATATTAATTGTTTTTTGACTGTTATTGATTGTTGGTATTCATAATACTAGTTGTTAATGTAGGTTTTGTGTATCACGGTATGTATATGTGTGTGTGTACACCAGTGTGCATATATATATATATATACATACTTATATATATATATTTTTTTGCACTACAGCACTATTTTTTCTATATGTATATATCTATATAGTGGTATATATGACTCTGGAGATATATATACATAAATAGATATTTATTTATCAATATAAACTAGATTTTTGTGCCGGCACAAAAGGCTTTTCTTAGGGTGAAGATATTGTGGGTCAGGTTTCCATGTGGCATTCATTGGTTATGCCCTTTTGGGCACTATGTACAGTATTAGATTCGGTCAGAATGGTTGTTTTTAACATGTCTTGTGGTATGTGTTTTTAGCCCTTTTGTGTATTAATAAAGTTTTTGTATATATTTCTAATTGTTGTAGTGGTGCTTCTGTTTTAGAGAAAGGTGTGCCTTAGTGCACGTCCACTCTGTTTTTTGTTTAGACCTGACACATGATTGGCTGCAGCCAGCATACGGCCCGCCCCAATAACCAGTTTAAAAATGAGAGAGTTGACACAGATGAGATGACATGCCAGGGGATTGCTTCCAATAAGTAGGCTGTTATCATTGCTTTCCGTGTACCCCTCACAAGACATTATCTTCAAAAAATGTAGCGATCTCTGTTATTTCTCCCTTTTATTTTATAAGCATCTTGCCATATATTGTATGTCTGTTAATTTTATTGTACATCTTTGTTTTACATGCACTGCCCCTTATGGGTGAATTAAATCTTAAAAATTTATAAAGTGGTCTTCTGTGTGCTAGCCCTCTAAACCTTTAGAAGAGACATTGTATGTGTGCTAAATCTTGTGCCCTGTGTGCTTGCCTATCGCTACCAGTGTGACTTTATTGCTGTATAGTCGGGCCTAGGACCTTATCGTGTGATTGGGTATATTGACTGCATAAGGTGAGATCTTCGCTTAAAGACCTGTGTGTGTATGTAGTGTCTGGCTATTAGGGCCAGGTCCCATCGTGTGTGTAAACGATTGTTTGTAGTACGATCAAAATCCGGTCTGGATTAAGGCATAAAACCTCCTTGATTCATGACAAAATTGGCGGCAGCTTAGTGGGATCTATAACTTAGGACATTAGTGCACTGTTTAAAGTAATTTAAGCATGTACTAATAGGCTGGAAGCTTGCTATAAGTGACCGGCCTACAGAAGCTCACTCAGTGCATTGTATTTTTATTTTTTTTTTTTTGAACAGACATACTTGGCTTTTGCTTCCCCTCCCCACTCTTGTTTTCTTTAGATCTATCTTTTATTTGGCATAATGGCTGAGAGTATAAGCAGCTATAAAAAGCACAGCCGTGATGACCTGATCAATTTGTGTGAGGTGAGGAACATCTCCACCACAAGAGGACAATCAAAGGAACAATTGATCTGTGCGTTGGTTGAATTTGTTGAATTTGATCGAGCAGAGCAAGCTCAAAATGTTTCTCAAGAGACCCCAGAGGAAGAGCAATCCTCACCGCCACAGGACGTAGGGGGACGTAATGTCTTGAGCTACCAACCCGAGGATCAGATGTCGTCTTTGGAAACGATTTTTGGGCTCCGATGACCCAGCGCTATGTCTACAGCTGATTACGCAGCACCAGGAGTGTAAGGCCCAGCGAGAGGCCCAGGAGCGTCAGGCCCAGCGAGAGACCCAGCGAGAGGCCCAGGAGCGCCAGGCCCAGCAGGAGGAACGGGCCTATCAGCTGGAACTAGCTAAATTACAAATGCAGCAACAGGGGTCTGCTAGCCTCATGGAGTCTGGGGGTGAACGGCCCACAAAATCCCTTTGGATAAATTTCCGACCATGGAAGGAGATAACTGTGTGGGCTATTTCTTCCAATATAGCCTGCCCAGGGAGCAGTGGGCTTGTTACCTTACTCCAGGACTGAGGGGGAAGGCCCTAGAAGTTTTTGTAAGTCTCCCCGAGGATCAAGAGCGAGATTATGATGCTTTAAAACAAGCCATTGTGAAACGCTACTGTCTCACACCTGAAGTTTATCGCAAGCGTTTCCAAACCCTGCAGCATGGCCTTGCTGACAGCTGCATGGACCTTGTTTTCAATCTGCGTGCTGCATTTCAGCAGTGGCTCAAAGGACTGTCTGTGGACACTTTTGTCACCTTACAAGAGCTCATGATTAAGGATCAGTTTCTCCACACATGTCCTGTGGATGTCAGACAGTTTGTCTTGGATCGAACCCCCAAGACAGCGGCAGAAGAAGCCAAGATTGCAGATTCCTATGCTGCCAACAGGATCCCTCTGCCCAGCAGGACTGCTCCCCCCAGCTGGAAAGAGGGGAAAGCTGCTGGACCCTCTGCCCCTACCCACCAAAGGAGCCAGGTATCCAGGTCTTCAGGATACCCACCATCAGCTGTAGTCCCCCGGAGATGTTATATTTGCAACCAGGTGGGTCATCTCAGCATGACGTGCCCAGAAAAGAAGAAAACAGCCCCCAACTATAAGGACAATGGTGGGGCCTCTTCAGTTCTGTGTGCCTCCAGGACAACAGGTAAGCTTTCTGAAAACCTGCAACCTGTCACTGTGGGAAAAACAGTTACCACTGGGTTACGAGACACTGGATCTGAGGTTACGTTGGTCCGTCCTGAACTAATAAGCCCTGAAGATCTGATTCCAGGCCGGACCATGGCAGTCAAGGGGGTTGGAGGCTTAAACCCTTCAGTTCCCACGGCCTGTGTCTTCCTGGGGATTGGGGGGCTGGGCGAGGCATAAGAGAGGTTGGGGTCACAGATAACATCCCAACCAATGTACTATTGGGCACTGATCTGGGGCAATTGGTGGCCCGTTATGAGCCCATACCTGTGGCTCAGGACCCCTCCAAAGAACTGGTGAAGGACTCGGTGGCCTTAAGGAATTCCGAAATAACTGACTGTGTACCAAGCCATGACTCTACTGAGTCCTATGAGTTGAGGCCTGATCACGGTCTCACTAAGAATAGAGATGAGCGAATCGATCCGGACGAACCCGGATTTGTTCCGAATTTCATTAAAAATTTGATTCTGAACGAATCCGAATGTCCCCGCGATTCGATCGATCGAAGTTTTCCTTTAAACTCCATTTACTTACTTCTATTACAGGCATTGTAAAATGGTGGATGGACATGTCTGGACATATCCCCTGGGGTAAGTTATCATGGGAAGGTCACATGCAGCCTATCAGCAGCCAGGAGCCCTGGTGACATCACAGCGCTTTATAAAGCGGCGGCCATCTTGCTTGTGCGCATTTGAGACTTGCAGTGCACAGACAACGGAGGACAGGGAGAGAGTAACAGAGAGGCAGAGAGACACACAGAGACACACAGAGTGCCAGGGAGAGCCAGGGAAAGATAGGGAAATATAGTGAAAAATCGGGAACGATCCAGGCAGGGACAGCAGATAAAGTGACAGGGAAAGAAAGCTTTTTTTATTTTCATTTCACTTCATTTGCCAGATCAGTTTTAAATAGCTGTGTTTTGTGCTGTAAAAATTCCTGGCCACTGTGCATCCCATGTTGGCAGTGGCACATTTAACATTTCTAATAGCTTGATTAGTTTTAATTTGTTTGCTCTGCTGTAAAAACCCCAGCCCACATGGGCATTCCATTTCAGCACATGACCCTATTTTTTATACAAAATCCCACACCTGCACCTAGCACCCGATCTGTTATACAAAATAAGCGTGCTTCAGCCTCAGCTGTACTAAGTTATTTAATTTTGCATTGGTTTCTGACTGCTGTCATTACACCAGGGCCCAGGGTATCCCAAACTTGCACCTAGCATCCTATCTGTTATACAAAAGAAGCGTGCTTCAGCCTCAGCTGTACCAAGTTATTTAATTTTGCATTGGTTTCTGACTGCTGTCATTACACCAGGGCCCAGGGTATCCCTAACTTGCACCTAGCATCCTATCTATTATACAAAAGAAGCATGTTTCAGCCTTAGCTGTACTAAGTTATTTAATTTTGCATTGGTTTCTGACTGCTGTCATTACACCAGGGCCCAGGGTATCCCAAACTTGCACCTAGCATCCTATCTGTTATACAAAAGAAGCGTGTTTCAGCCTCAGCTGTACTAAGTTATTTAATTTTTCATTGGTTTCTGACTGCTGTCATTACACCAGGGCCCAGGGTATCCCAAACTTGCAGCTAGCATCCTATCTGTTATACAAAAGAAGCGTGTTTCAGCCTCAGCTGTACTAAGTTATTTAATTTTGCATTGGTTTCTGACTGCTGTCATTACTCCAGGGCCCAGGGTATCCTGAACTTGCACCTAGCATCCTATCTGTTATACAAAAGAAGCGTGCATCAGCCTCAGCTGTACTAAGTTATTTAATTTTGCATTGGTTTCTGACTGCTGTCATTACACCAGGGCCCAGGGTATCCCAAACTTGCAGCTAGCACCCGATCTGTTATACAAAAGAAGCGTGTTTCAGCCTCAGCTGTACTAAGTTATTTAATTTTGCATTGGTTTCTGACTGTTGTCATTACACCAGGACCCAGGGTATTCCAAACTTGCACCTAGCATCCTATCTGTTATACAAAAGAAGCGTGTTTCAGCCTCAGCTGTACTAAGTTATTTAATTTTGCATTGGTTTCTGACTGCTGTCATTACACCAGGGCCCAGGGTATCGTGAACTTGCACCTAGCATCCTATCTGTTATACAAAAGAAGCGTGCATCAGCCTCAGCTGTACTAAGTTATTTAATTTTGCATTGGTTTCTGACTGCTGTCATTACACCAGGGCCCAGGGTATCCCAAACTTGCAGCTAGCACCCGATCTGTTATACAAAAGAAGCGTGTTTCAGCCTCAGCTGTACTAAGTTATTTAATTTTGCATTGGTTTCTGACTCCTGTCATTACACCAGGGCCCAGGGTATCCCAAACTTGCAGCTAGCACCCGATCTGTTATACAAAATAAGCAAATACATAAAAATGTCAGGCAGACAAGTGCCAGGAAGTTCAAAGAGGAGTGGCAGAGGCCAAGATTCTGCAGGCAGAGGTCGCAGCAGACTAGGGGCGAGTGGCAGCAGGAGTCATGGTGAGAGACCTGATCTGCCAGTATCTGCTAGCGGTCGTGTCTCCACCAGTAACGCATCTGCCGTGGTAGATTGGTTAACGCGCTCATCAACATCATCACAAGTTACATCTGAGACCCCCAGTCTAGGGTCGGTAGGTTCCTCTGACACAACCCTGAGTTGGCATGCCCCGAGAGCAGTCCCTGTCCTCCCATTGCCTCTGTCCTACGCCATTCCCTCCCCCGTGATGTATCCTATGCTTTGGGTTCAGCTCCACTCTTTAGTGAGGAGGACGATCAGATAGAGGACAGTCAGCAGCTACTGCCCAGCCATGAAATGGAGGTGGCTTCTTTAGCTCGGCAGACAAATAGTGATGTGGACAGTGTCGTGGGTGTTGCGAGCTTTCCAGCTCCTGCGCCAGACACTGTTGAAGAAACCGAGAACATCAGTGACGTACAGCCACAACTCGGTGATGATGATGATGATGATGAAGCCGAATGCACTTGGGAGCCAGGTGATGAAGGGGCTATATCGTCATCATCAGGAGAAGATCGTAGGTTGCCCCGGAGTCAGCAGCTGAGGCAGCAAGGTGTTAGCAGCATGGTTGGCAGTCAGCATGGGGGCAGAATTGTAAAGCCTGGAGCCAAACAGGGCCGGGGTAGAGCACCTGCTGCGCGGCAGGCTACCTTATCGGGAGGTAGTGGAGCAGGGGTTCCTGGAGTTGGCGACAGTAGCAGTGAATCAGTGAGGCCTGTTGGTGGGAAAAGTAGCTACTCGGCAATGTGGCAGTTTTTCCTGAAGCATCCGCAGGAGGGTAACATGGCCACATGTAAGATATGTAGGCAGAAGGTGAAGCGTGGCCAGGGCCCAAATGTTGGCACCACGGCCCTGCGTCAACATATGATGCAGGACCATAAAGCGGCCTGGGAGAACCGAGGCTCCGAAGAGGTGGTCCAGCCTGCTTCCTCACCAAGTGGCACGCCGCTCCCAATTTCTGCCAGCCAAGGCTCCAGCACCCCAGCCGAAGGCAGCTGTGCGTCATACCCATCCTCTGTCGCTCCTGCTCCTCCTCCTCCTCCAATTCATGCATCCCGCCAGCAATCCATCAGCGAAGCCATGTCCAAGAGACAGCAGTATGCGCCCACTCATCCTACGGCGCAGAAGCTCAATGTGCTTCTGTCCAAGTTGCTGGTGCTGCAGTCACTCTCTTTTCAGGTGGTGGACTCTGCACCTTTCAGAGAACTGATGGCTTGTGCCGAGCCGAGGTGGAGAGTCCCAAGCCGTCATTTCTTTGCTGCACACTTTTGTTGAACAGAAGGTGGGCCAGTCCTTGAGCCTGTCGGTGTGTAGCAAAGTGCATGGCAGAGCCGACGTCTGGAGCTGTAACTACGATCAGGGACAGTACATGTAATTTACGGGCCACTGGGTGAATGTGGTCCCTTTGCAGCAGCAGCAGCAGCAACTTGGACAGGTCACACCGCTTCAGCCTCCGCACTCCCTGCCTATTGGGCCTGTGACACCGTGCGACTTGGCCTCCTCATCCTCCGCCATCTCCTCACCCTCCACTGTAGGCTCTAGTCTCAGTGCCCCTCCAGTCTACCATGTGTGCAGGGCACGGAGGTGTCACGCTGTGCTTCACATGGTTTGTCTTGGCTCATACACCGCCAAACACACTCTTCTTGACCTACAGCGTCAGAACGGTATCCCCCAACATAGTCTGATTTGCGATGTTTCCACCTGTTGGAATTCCACCCTTCACATGTTGGACCGATTATATGAACAGAGAAAAGCCATCACGGATTTCCTGATGATCCAAGCGGATAGGGGGACTCCCCTGTGTAACTTCAATGTCAACCAGTGGCAGCTCATACGTGACACCTGCCGTTTGCTCAGGCCCTTTGAGGAAGCCACTTTATTTGTCAGTCGGCAGGATTACGGGATGAACGACGTGATTCCACTGCTTCATGTACTACAGCACATGTTGGAAACCATGGCTGGTCAGGGCACTGGAGACATGGCGTCTACATCTTACGGCCACATGAACCCCGTTGGAGCTGAACTGGAGGAGGAGGAGAAGGAAGTGGAGAAGTGGCCCAGTGAAGCACAGTTTAGGCTTGGCGAAATGGCTGGCTTATCTAGTCAGCGGACAGGAGAGGAGGAGCAGGAGCAGCCAGAGGAGCTAGAGGGTTTTGAGGAAGGCGAGACAGAGGACCCGGACACACAGCAGTATGCAGTGGAGACAGGTAGTCCCTCTGAGTCACTTGCGCAAATGGCAGGAAGCATGCTCACGTGCTTGCGTAGTGACCCCAGAATTGTTTCCATTTGTCAGCGGGATGACTTCTGGCTCTCCACCTTATTGGACCCTCGCTTCCGGCACAAAATGGGGGCATTTTTTAAACCCGCCGAGAGGGAGGACAAACTGAACTACTACAAAGGCATTCTACGTAGTCAGTTGGCCGATGCCTATCTGCGCCATGGTCCATACTCTCGCAGGTCTGACTCGGGGGGACCTCTGCGCTCACCTTCCACTGCCATGCCTGCTGGGGGGGGGTTGGCAGGAGCAGCAGCAGCAGCTCCATCAGCAGCAGCCTCAGTCTTTAGTCGCTAATGAGCAGCTTTTTACACCCGCATAGTGAGGCTACTCATGAGCAGCAGGAAGACCTGGAGCAGGACCTCAACCAGCAGGTCATGTCATACCTTGACATGACCATGCCAACACACCTTGAGGATCCGCTGGACTTCTGGGCAGCCAAACTTGGCTTGTGGCCGCAACTAGCAGAGTTTGCCCTGGAAAAGCTGTCCTGCCCGGCAAGTAGCGTGCCATCTGAGCGGGTGTTTAGTGCGGCGGGGGCCATAGTTACTGCGAGGAGAACTCGTCTGTCAACTAAAAATACCTTTGTCAAAATGAATCAGGGATGGATCAGCCAGGATTCCCACCCACCAATGGCTGATGCATGCAACTAGATTCAGCATGGTGCCACGTTTTACACTTTCCAAATGGTGCAAAACATATTTATGTCTTTGGCCCAATTTTTGGGCTCCTGCTGATGCCAACTTCAGGGTATGCCTTCCAACCAATTTTTGGCCTCCTGCTGATGCCAACTTCAGGGTGTGCCTTTGAGCCAATTTTTGGCCTCCTGCTGATGCCAACTCCAGGGTGTCTTTCAAGCAATGTTTGGGCTCCTGCTGCTGCTGCTTGCAACTCCAGGGTGTGATTCATCCAATTTTTGGGCTCCTGAAGCCAACTCCAGTGTCTCTTCAAAGTAATGTTTGGGCTCCTGCTGCTGCTTGCAACTCCAGGGTGTGATTCATCCCATTTTTGGGCTCCTGCTGCCAACTCCAGTGTCTCTTTAATGCAATGTTTGGGCTCCTGCTGCTGCTGCTTGCAACTCCAGGGTGTGATTCTTTCAATTTTTGGGCTCCTGCTGCCAACTCCAGTGTCTTTCAAGCTATGTTTGGGCTGCTGCTGCTGCTTGCAACTCCAGGGTGTGATTCATCCAATTTTTGGGCTCCTGAAGCCAACTCCAGTGTCTCTTTAAAGTAATGTTTGGGCTCCTGCTGCTGCTGCTTGCAACTCCAGGGTGTGATTCATCCCATTTTTGGGCTCCTGCAGTCAATTCCAGTGTCTCTTTCACACAATGTTTGGGCTCCTGGAGCTGCTGCTTACAACTCCAGGGTGTGATTCATCCAATTTTTGGCCTCCTGCAGCCAACTCCAGTGTCTCTTTCAAGCTATGTTTGGGCTCCTGCTGCTGCTGTTTGCAACTCCAGGGTGTGATTCATCCAATTTTTTGGCTCATGCAGCCAACTCCAGTGTCTCTTTCAAGCAATGTTTGGGCTCCTGCTGCTGCTGCTTGCAACTCCAGGGTGTGATTCATCCATTTTTTGGCCTCCTGCAGCCAACTCCAGTGTCTCTTTAAAGCAATGTTTGGGCTCCTTCAGCTGCTGCTGCTTCTTGCAACTCCAGGTTGTGATTCATCCAATTTTTGGGCTCCTGCAGCCAACTCCAGTGTCTCTTTAAAGCAATGTTTGTGCTCCTGCTGCTGCTTGCAACTCCAGGGTGTGATTCATCCAATTTTTGGCCTCCTGCAGCCAACTCCAGTGTTTCTTTCAAGCTATGTTTGGGCTCCTGATGCTGCTTGCAACTCCAGGGTGTGATTCATCCAATTTTTGGGCTCCTGAAGCCAACTCCAGTGTCTCTTTAAAGTAATGGTTGGGCTCCTGCTGCTGCTTGCAACTCCAGGGTGTGATTCATCCAATTTTTGGGCTCCTGCTGCCAACTCCAGTGTCTCTTTAAAGTTATGTTTGGGCTCCTGCTGCTGCTTGCAACTCCAGGGTGTGATTCATCCAATTTTTGGGCTCCTGCTGCCAACTCCAGTGTCTCTTTCAAGCTATGTTTGGGCTCCTGCTGCTGCTGCTGCTTGCAACTCCAGGGTGTGATTCATCCAATTTTTGGGCACATGCTGCCAACTCCAGTGTCTCTTTAAAGTAATGTTTGGGCTCCTGCTGCTTGCAACTCCAGGGTGTGATTCATCCAATTTTTGGCCTCCTGCTGCCAACTCCAGTGTCTCTTTCAAGCTATGTTTGGGCTCCTGCTGCTGCTTGCAACTCCAGGGTGTGATTCATCCAATTTTTGGCCTCCTGCAGCCAACTCCAATGTCTCTTTAAAGCAATGTTTGGGCTCCTGCTGCTGCTGCTTGCAACTCCAGGGTGTGATTCATCCAATTTTTGGGCTCCTGCTGCCAACTCCAGTGTCTCTTCAAAGCAATGTTTGGGCTCCTGCAGCGGCTGCTGCTGCTTGCAACTCCAGGGTGTGATTCAGCTAATTTTTGGGCTCCTGCTGCTGCCAGCTCCAGCGTGTGTTTTTCAGGCAATATAGGGGCCCCCACATAGTGATGCCACTTCAACTCTCTGCAATTGTGCCGCTCTGCAATTCTATTAGCGATGCCTCTGATCTGCATGTGATAATTATTTACAGTTATTTCACTAACCCAGCATGCATCCTATGCGTGTTACAGCAAGGCAGAATGGTTTACAACCCTATTGAGGCTCTAGGAGGCTCAGAAATAGTCGTTTTTAATAGCGATTCGTCGCAAATAAATTCGGGACGAAACTGTTTTTGTCTGAAAATTCGGCGAATCAGTCAAATCGAATTTTTCAAAAGTTCGCTCATCTCTAACTAAGAAGTATGGTGATCAGGATATAACAAATGTATGTGATGCAATTTACACTGAAGGCAACCCCTCTGCTGCAGTGGTGACCCGCAGCGGACACCGTTACTCCTCCAATCGGCCGCTGCACACCACTGCCGAGGCACAGCCTTCTCATAATACTAATGAGCATGGACTGAACCTACCCACTGCTGAAGGGCTGGAGCCCGGCCCCTCTGTTTTCCCTCTGGTGCCTGTCACAGATAGCTCTGAATTCTCTGAGGCTGTCAAAACTGATACCAGTCTGGAGGAGCTCAGGGATCTGGCGGATAGGTCTCCAGAGGGAGATGGGAGGATGAGAGTGTATTGGGAACAAGGCAGATTGTACAGAGAGGCTATCCCCTCTGAACCATCTGACCCAGAAATGACTGACCGACAGGTGATAGTACCCCACAAGTACTGGGAACATATGTTGCAAATCGCTCATGAGATCCCGCTTGCCGGCCACTTAGGGGTACAGAAAACTAAAGCCCATCTCATCCACAACTTCTACTGGCCACACATGGGTTCTGACATTGCCAATTATTGCCGGTCCTGTGTTGTGTGCCAGCGAGTTGGCAAGACAGGAGACACAAACAAGGCCCCCTTGAGACCTTTACCAATTATTGAAGAGCCTTTCCAGAGGGTAGCAGTAGACATCATTGGGCCCTTAGCAATCCCAAGCAGTTCTGGAAAAAGGTTCATCCTCACCGTAGTTGACTATGCCACCCGATACCCAGAGGCAGTAGCCCTAAGCTCCATCAGAGCAGACAAGGTGGCAGATGCATTAGTGAGTATTTTTACACGAGTAGGATTTCCCCGTGAGATGCTCACTGATCATGGCACGCAGTTTGTCTCTCATCTGATGCAGTGCCTCTGTCAGAAAATGCAGGTGGCACATATCTTGGCAAGCCCCTACCATCCCCAGACCAATGGCCTATGTGAACGATTCAATGGCACTTTGAAGCAAATGCTCAAAATGTTTGTGGAATCTCAAGGTAGGGACTGGGAAAGATATCTGCCTCACCTGCTCTTTGTCTACCGGGAGGTGCCCCAATCATCTACTGGATTTTCCCCCGTTTGAGCTCTTGTATGGGTGGCGCGTTAGAGGACCCCTTGATCTCATTAGAGAAGCTTGGGAGGGGCAGAGCATGGGTCCAGGAGTCTCAGTTGTGGAATATGTCCTGAAACTCCAGGAGAAAATGGACACCCTAGTGGGACTGGTACGAGAGAATCTTACCCAGGCCCAAGCCACCCAAAACGGTGGTATGACCGTACTGCCCGGGAGAGGGTGTATGAGGCAGGCGAGAAAGTATGGGTGTTGGTCCCTATGCTGCAGAACAAGCTGCAGGCTGCATGGGAGGGACCATGCACCATACAAAGAAAGCTCAACGATGTAATCTATGTGGTAGCTCTGGATGACCAGGGCAAGCGTCTTAAGGTGTATCATGTCAACATGATCAAGGCTCATCATGACAGGGCAGCAATTTCCCTCCCAATCTGCAGTCAGCTCCCAGGGGAGGAGATAGAACCCCTAATTGATCTCCTGGCTACCACCAAGGAACCAGACTCCCTTGAGGTGGCCCAGATTAACCCTCAGCTGACCACAAAGCAACGGGGAGAACTGTCAAGTGTGTTAGAACCCTATCGGGGAACCTTTACGGCCTGCCCAGGCTTAACCAAACTAGCCGTCCATCATGTGGACACTGGGACCCATCCACCAATTAGGCAGTCACATTACAGGGTCTCCCCAGAGGTCCAAACCGACATTACAAGAGAAATAGAGGAAATGTTAGCCCTGGGGGTGATACAAAAATCCCAAAGTGCATGGGCAGCCCCTGTTGTACTAGTGTCCAAACCTGATCAGACAACACGGTTTTGTGTGGATTGCCGAAGGCTTAACGCCATTACTGTTCCAGATGCCTACCCAATGCCGAGGGTGGATGAGCTGTTGGATAAGCTGGCCTCTGCCCGCTACCTAACAATCATGGACCTAAGCAGAGGGTACTGGCAGATTCCTCTGACCACTGAGGCTAGGGAAAGATCTGCTTTCATCACCCCCTTTGGCCTCTATGAGTGCAATGTAATGCCCTTTGGGATGAAGAATGCTCCCGCCACCTTTCAAAGGGTTGTTAATGGTCTCCTGGAACGGTTAGAACATTGTGCTGTGGCCTATCTGGATGACATTGCTATATTCAGCCCTAGCTGGGAGGATCACCTGACAGTCCTGGGGAAGATCACCGCAGCTGGCCTGACACTGAAGCCCACCAAATGTCAGTTTGCTATGACAGAAGTGAAATATCTGGGACATGTCGTAGGGGGCGGAGCATTACAGCCTGAGACTGGGAAAGTGGAAGCCATCTTGTCCTGGCCCACGCCTCAGACCAAGACACAGGTCCAGTCCTTTCTGGGAACAGCAGGATACTATAGGAAGTTCGTCCCTAACTATAATACCATTTTGTGAATACTCACCTTGTAAAATGGGTATTGTAAGTATGTCACACACCCCGCTTCAAGATAATCATTACATGTGGGTAGTATGGTCTGAAGAGGGCGATTTGCAGAGATGATTGGAGGAAAGAAAGCCCCTCCCAGTCCATAAATACCTGGGACCTCCCACTCATTACCCAGTATAAAGAAAGCAGTAAGGTAAGGGACCAGGAAGAGCCAAATATTAGTCATAACAACGCAAGGTTCACAAAACGATGGATCCAGAATACAAAAGGGCGGGTTGAAGCGGGGTGTGTGACATACTTACAATACCCATTTTACAAGGTGAGTATTCACAAAATGGTATTATTCTAAGTATGTCACACACCCCGCTTCAAGATAATCATTACACATGGGACATCCAAAAGCAGTGTCCATAAAGGGTGGGGATCCAAAACAAGGCATAAAGCACAACTTAAACTACTGCAGCCTGCAGAACTTTGCGGCCAAAAACAGCATCCGCTGAGGCGGATCACCCAAACATCACCCTTGTAAAAACTTTGAAAAAGTGTGAACAGAAGACCAGGTAGCGGCCTTGCAAACTTGCTCAACAGAGGCCTGGTGCTGAAAAGCCCAGGAAGCCCCAACCGCACGAGTAGAATGAGCTGTAACACGAAGGGGAGGATTTCTCCCCTTAGCAGAAAAGGCCCCGACAATGGCCTGACGAATCCACTTACTGATGGAAGACTTAGCGGGCGCCAAAACCTTTCTTGGGCCCAGAGGGTACCACAAAGAAGGCATCAGTCTTACGAAAGGCAGACGTTACCACCAAATAGTACTTCACAACTCGAACCACATCCAGGGAATGCAGGACCCTCTCCTTTTCGTTACTGGGATTAGGACACAGAGAGGGCAAAACAATGTCTTGGTTTAAGTGAAAAGGCAGAAACCACCTTAGGAAGGAAATCCGGGTTAAAACGGAAAACCACCTTGTCCTGATGTCTTTCAAAATACGGGACCTGAATGGACAGAGCCGCCAACTTAGAAACACGCCGAACAGAAGTGATAGCTACCAAAAAGGCCACCTTCTGAGTAAGGGAAGACAAGGCAATATCATGCAAGGGCTCAAAGGGAGGACCCTGAAGAGCAGAAAGAACCAAATTCAAATCCCAAACCGGAATCAGAGCCTTCCTAGGGGGCCGCACGTGCGTAACCCCCTGGAAAAAGGTCTTAACCAGCGGATGAAGCGCAAAAGATCTTTGGAAAAACACCGCCAGGGCAGACACCTGCCCCTTCAGAGTATTAAGTTGGAGCCCTAGATCCAAACCATGTTGCAGGAACTCCAGGATTCTAGAAATAGAGAATTCCCTGCAAGGGAAAGCCCTAGTCTCACACCAATCAATATAAGACCTCCAAGTCCTATAGTAAACGGAAGAAGAAAACCTCTTCCTAAAGACCTTCCTCCTTCAAGATGGAGGTTTCCGCAGCCACGCCGTCAAAGCCAGCGTTGGTAAATTGGGGCAACGTAGATGACCCTGTGTGTGCAGATCCGGCAGCAGGGGCAGAACGAACTGATCTTCTGCTAACCTTACCACGTCTGCGAACCAAACCTGTCTTGGCCACCTTGGAGCCGCCAGAATTGCTGACGCTCCTTCCAGAGCCAGCTTGCGCACTACTCTGGCTACCATGGGAAACGGAGGGAACAGATACAGAAACCCCAGATCCCTCCAGTTCAGGGACACGGCGTCCGTCGCGAAGGCTAGCGGATCCTTCGCCAGAGACACAGATGCCAGAAGATTGTGATTGTGACGGGAGGCAAAGAGGTCCACCATCGGTGAACCCCACCTGAGACAAATTGAACGAAACACCTTGGGACTGAGAGGCCACTCCCCCTTGCGGGCTGACCACCTATTCAGAGAGTCCGCCTCCGAGTTCTCTACTCCCGGAATGTGAACTGCCGAGATGCACGGGACGTGGCTCTCCGCCCAGTCCAGAATCAATGACACTTCCCTGAGGGCACTCCTGCTGCGAGTCCCTCCCTGGTGATTGATGTAGGCAACCGCCGTCCGATTGTCCGACCGAACCTGGACCGGCAAGCCCTGCAGGAGATGAGTCAGACGAAAAAGAACCATTCTGATGGCTCTCAATTCCAGAATGTTGATAGGCTCGTGGGCTTCCAGGGGTCCCCACAACCCCTGAAATTGCAGATCATTCCAGAAGCCCCCCCCATCCTGAGAGGCTGGCATCCGTGGTGACCACCTCCCAACGAGGAGTCTGAAAAGACCTGCCCTTCAACAGATTGGTTGAGTTCAGCCACCACCTGAGTGGTCGGCGAGACATCAGAAAGAATTGATCCAGCGACAGAGGAGATCTGTCCCAGACAGACAATAGATGGAGTTGTAGTGTCCTCGTGTGAAACTGGGCAAAGGGGACTGCCTCGAAGAAGGCCACCATCAACCCCACCAGTCTCATTCCTAGTCGAATGGTCGGACAAGGAATGGACATGAGCGACCGAATCAATTCCTGAATCAAAAGAACCTTGGATTGAAGAAGGAACACTCTGGCCTGATCTGTATCCAGAGACATTCCCAGAAAGGATACTATCCTGGACGGGTAAAAGGAGGACTTGGGATAGTTGATCACCCAGCAGAACCTCTCCAGAGTGGATATTACCATCCTGGTGTCCAATTCCGCTTGGCTGAATGATGATGCCATGATGAGGAGATCGTCCAGATATGGCACTATGCGAATTCCCTGCGCTCTAAGAAGAGCCATCACCCCAGCGAGCACCTTGGTGAAAAACCCTTGGAGCTGTGGTGAGACCAAAAGGAAGAGCTACAAACTGAAAGTGCCGATCTTCCACCACAAACCTGAGGAATCTCTGGTGCGTGGGAAAAAATCGGAACATGGAGGAAAGCGTCCTTGACGTCTATGGACGTCATGAAGTCCCCCTGACGGAGAGCGCGGATAGCTGAACGACGCGATTCCATGCGAAATTTTCGCAGCCTGATAAACCTGTTGAGGATCTTCAGATCCAGGATGGGCCGGATAGAGCCATCCTTTTTGGGGACCGTGAACAGATTTGAGTAAAATCCCCGACCCTGATCTGATAGGGGCACTGGCGAGATGACCTATATCTCCAGAAGACTTGAAAAGCGCCTCCCGAAGCCCCTGTGCGCCAGGTGCGTCCGGGGGCACCCTAGACCTGAAGAAAAGCGGAGGAGGACGGGACTCGAACTCCAACTTGTAGCCGGAAGACACGACTTCCCGGATCCGTTTATCCGAAACCTCCCGAATCCAGATCAGAGAGAAGTGTCGCAGCTGTCCCCCCACCCGCACGGGTGAGGGCGCCCCCTCATTGCTGAGCAGGCTTGTTCGCAGGTTTTGGGTTATGAACCCCAGTTGTATCCTGAGCGGGCACGTCCTCTGCCCCTATTCCAGGAATCTCCTCTAGTGGAAGGGAAGGCGAAACCTCTTCCTGCTCTGGATCCGCGAAAGGAATGATTGAAAGAAGCCGCCCCGCGAAAGGGACGTCGTTGCTTCTTGCGTTGAGGTAACTTACCCCCCTTAGCTACTGAATCCAATTTTTCTCCAAAAAGCCATAGCCCCACGAATGGGAGAGACGTCAGCGACTTTTTTGGCCCAAAGTCGGCCGCCCACTGGCGCAACCAAACTGAACGCCTTACAGTCACCATCAGAGCAGAAGCTCTCCAAGGCGGCTAACATGAAAGACAAGAATAACTCACAACGTTTAAGTCCCAGAAATTCGTCACTGTCCGGGTGCAAACCGGAAGATGACAACAAGTCTCTGACCACCGACCTGGTAGCCACCACCAGCAGAGATGAAGCGCAAAAAGGGCCGTATGGCTGCCCCAATACTGGCGAAACCATGACAAGCCATCTGGCCAATTCGTTTATCCCCTCCATCTTTAAGAGAAGAGCAATCGGGGTTATTCAAAAACGGCTGAATTGGATAACCCCAGAATTGGTGCATCCACCTCAGGGGGGGACGTCCAGCGCTTAACCGTGTCCGAAGGGAAAGGATATCTTTTATCCCAACTCTGAAGAATGCCTGGGAGCTGAGCCGGCCTCTCCCATTCCTTAGAAATAATCTTATCAAAATGCCTTTGATTAGGGAATTCCAAGCGCGGCTTGGATTCCTCATAAAACTCCCCTTGTTGATGAGGAGCAACCTCTGGAGGAGAAATAGCCAGAACCTCAAACATCTGAGCAAGGATGTTAGGAGTATCCAAAGAACTCCCTGACCCCTTCTCAGAGTCCACACCAACGAATAGCTGGTCGTCCGAATAATCCGATTCGTCAAATAGCTCCCCTTCCTCCAGAGGGGAGTAATCTGACCAATCCAGGCGATCCTCATCGTCATATTCAAATGTCGGTGGGACCGGTGACAAATGCTTTCTCTTAGCTGGAGCCTTCTTGGCAACCGCAGAAGAAATACATTTTTCAATATTAGTCAATCTAGCACACACATCAGATTGCGACTGCCCACCCGTGACAACGGGCCAAGACGGGGTGGGAAGGGGATGACGCCGGCGGTGCTGACCCAGACGTCTGGGGTTCTGACTGCCGTGTAATAGTCTGCTGTGCACATAGTATACATAGAAATACGTCATCCCCTGTTAGGGATACCCCACAGCCCATGGACTTCCGGGATTGCCCCGAGGGGAGCCCGGTATCTGGGGATGCCTCCATACGGTGAACTTATATGTAGTCGCAATGACCGAGGGAATTACGCTAGTAAGCAACCCGGGATGCCCTTATAATTGTCCCAAGTGGGAGGATTTTAACATGGAATTTAACCCAGGGACCCAAGGACCGGAAGAAGACCCCTTAAAACCTAAGGCGTTCTACCTGAAAGACTGCCGGATATAAAGGGTTACATATAAGTAAATATATATATATATATATATATATATATATAGGGCCCATAGGGCCACTCACTGTGCCTTCCTGCGTGAGGTAAATGGCGTCCACCACACACGCAGCTCACAGAGGCAGAGAGGAGCCTGTGGGCGTGGCCAGCGCTGAGCGCGCGATATGCGTAGCTCCGCCCCCTTACAGAGCGGAAAGCGGGCTCCGCAGTGGGTCTGCGCCCCTAATGGCAAAATGTGTGAGGTAAATTACCTCAGAAAAACACTATAGCGCACACATATACCGGCGCCATGGCAAGAACAGCAGCCGCGGCGCCGGTAACCACAAAGACCCCAGGGATGTAATGGGTGCGGGCCGCGGCGACGCGCAATCGCCCGGCCCCGCTCACTGTGGCCAGCGCGTGAGGGGAGATCTCCCCTCACAAGATTAATGGAACCGCCAGCGCAAATAACCGCGCTGCGGCCATTGCGGTAGTCACCGCAACAAAAAACTGTAAAGCCAGGGGGACAAGCCAGCGCCAACAGCCGGCCCCACCCCCCAACTACAACTTCTGAGGAGAAAAGTTCTCCTCAGCTCTGGCGCCAGTAGCAGTGAAACAATGCACAATAAATAAATCCTAACTCTGAGGTAAAAAAGGTGGCCCCCGACATTTTATCCCCACCACCACAGGAGAAGGGCATCAGGAAAGGGGGGCCAAGGGACAGGGCATCCCAAACCGGGGTCACCAGCCCGGATAACCGCCTACCCTCTGGTACAGGGTCTCACGGTGGAGCATGGCTCCAGAGCACTAAAAGTGCCATTCTACCCTCACCCGGGATACAGCCTAGACTGGGAGGCATGTGTATTGGGACTTATAAAAAACATAACCGGGTGGAAATAGAGAGAAAAGCGGGCCGGGAATAAACCCGGCTACCTGAAATCCCCCTGTGCAAGGAGGAGACATCATCTTCTGACTTGCTCGCCGTCTGCAGAGATGGAAAACTGGGTAATGAGTGGGAGGTCCCAGGTATTTATGGACTGGGAGGGGCTTTCTTTCCTCCAATCATCTCTGCAAATCGCCCTCTTCAGACCATACTACCCACATGTAATGATTATCTTGAAGCGGGGTGTGTGACATACTTAGAATAGTACTCTGGCTAAGCCCTTGACAGACCTGACCAAGAAAAACCTCCCGAAGTGTGTTGCTTGGACTACAGACTGTGAGCGCTCTTTCACAGAACTCAAAAAGGCCCTGGCTAGCTCTCCTGTTCTACAGGCCCCAGATTTCAGCCGCCGGTTTGTGGTCCAAACTGACGCCTCGGCTTATGGGTTGGGTGCTGTATTAAGTCAAATAAACTCAGCTGGAGAGGAGCACCCTGTTCTATACCTCAGTCGAAAGCTGCTACCCCGCGAAGTTGCCTATGCTGCAATCGAACGGGAGTGTTTATCGATTGTTTGGAGCCTACAAAAACTACAGCATTTTCTTTATGGTCAGGGGTTCACAGTGGTTACGGACCACAATCCTCTGAGCTGGTTACACCGGGTTGCTGGGGAAAATGGCAAATTGCTGCGCTGGAGCCTAATTCTTCAGCAGTACAACTTTACAATCCAACATCGTAAGGGAAGCGGTCATCAAAATGCAGATGGTCTCTCCCACCAAGGGGAACATTAAAGGTAGACGCGTGGCTCAGCATCTTACGCTAAGCCAGGCGTCATTTTGAAAATGGGGGAATGTCATGAGATATGAAATATATGCTTGTCAAAACATACCTTGTCAATTAGAAGGCTGCTAGTACATTTGTCTGCAGTTACCAACACGGAGCTATTTACATATGAAAAGAGCACACCTCCCCATGTGGTAATTGACATCTACTTACTACAAACCAGTGAATGAGACATTTTAGACACATCTCACTAAAACATGACTTCTACAATAAAACGCCCCTGACACATGATTGGCCACAGCCAGCATATGGCCCGCCCCAATAACAAGTTTAAAAATGAGAGAGTTGACACAGATGAGATGGCATGCCAGGGGATTGCTTCCAATAAGTAGGCTGTTATCATTTCTTTCCATGTACCCCTCACAAGACATTATCTTCAAAAAAGGTAACTATCTCTGTTATTTCTCCCTTTTATTTTATAAGCATCTTGCCATATATTGTATGTCTGTTAATTTTATTGTACATCTTTGTTTTACATGCACTGCCCCTTATGGGTGAATTATATCTTAAAAATTTATAAAGTGGTCTTCTGTGTGCTAACCCTCTAAACCTTTAGAAGAGACATTGTATGTGTGCTAAATCTTGTGCCCTGTGTGCTTGCCTATCGCTACCAGTGTGACTTTATTGCTGTATAGTCGGGTCTAGGACCTTATCGGGTGATTGGGTATATTGACTGCATAAGGTGAGATCTTCGCTTAAAGACCTGTGTGTGTATGTAGTGTCTGGCTATTAGGGCCAGGTCCCAAAAAAACGTGCGTGTGTAAACGATTGTTTGTAGTACGATCAAAATCCGGTCTGGATTAAGGCATAAAACCTCCTTGATTCATGACAATCAGGAAGTGGATTGAAGGCAGGAGACCCCACGCGTTCTGACGCTCCGCTATGGCTTCTCCAGGGGTGCTGTCTCTTTGGATGGTGTCTCCTTTTATGTAGCATGGCAGAGCGTCAGGCCACCCTTCCCCCTCCTCCTCCCTCCCCCCCAGTGATTGGACAAGGGCACGCCCATCAGCTGTAGTGATGGTCGGCGGTTTAGCACAGTGTGTGCAGCGAGCCCCCTCTCAGCAAGATTAGATCAATCAATCCTGACCAGCCGTCAGCAGGCAGAGCCCGCCCCCCATGATGACACAGACACATCTCAATTATGATGATGATAATTATTATTATTATTATTAGTAATAATAATTGTATTTATATAGCGCCATCATCTTCTGTAGCGCTTTACAAGGTGTGATTACAAACAAAGTAAAACATATAGTACAGAGAACAATACAAAACTAGATGCTACGAGGTTCAAACCAAGTGTTGTGAGCACAGGAGACAATAGGAAAGAGAGCCCTTCCCTTGCGAGCTTACAGTGTAAAGGATGGGGGTGGAGACAAAAGGTAGGGATCACAAGTGGCTTGAGTTGGGCTGCATGTGCTGTTTGAAGGTTATAGGAGTTGCTTATTCCAGGTTATATGCCTTGTCTGAAGAAGTGAGTTTTGAGGGCACTTTTAAAGGCTTGGAGTGATGGAGAGTGACAGATTTAGCGGTCAGCATGGTGGCAGAAGGTGAAAGTCTGGAGGCAAATGTGCCCTGGGCCGGGGTAGACCACTTGCTGTGGGGCAGGCTACCTTCCCTGGAGGTAGTGGAGCAGGGGTTCCTGGAGTCGTCGGCAGTAGCAGTGAATTAGTGCGGACTGTTGGTGGGAAAATCAGCTAATTGGTGGTGTGGTTTTCATCAAGCATCCGCAGGAGGCTAACATGGCCACATGCAAGATGTGTAGGCAGAAGTCAAAGCGTGGCCAGGGTCCCAATGTTGGCCCCACGGCCCTGCATCAACATATGCAGCGTCACCATAAAGCAGCCTGGGAGAGCTGACTCCATAGTTGTGGTCCAGCCTGCTGCATTACCCAGTGGCACGCTGCTCCCTGCTCCAGCCACCCAAGGCTCCACCACCTCCTGTGTGTGATACCCATCTTCTGTCACTCCAGATGCTCCTGCACCTCCTACTCCGAGTCAGTCATTCCACCAGCAATCCATTGGCGAAGCCTTGGCCAAGAGACAACAGTATGCGCCCACTCATCCATTGCGCAGAAGCTAAATGTGCTCCTGTCCAAGTTGCTGGTGCTGCAGTCCCTCCCTTTTCAGGTCGTGGACTCGGCACCTTTCAGAGGACTGATGGCTTGTGCCGAGCCAAGGTGGAGAGTCCCAAGCCATGATTTCTTTGCGAAGAATGCAGTACCAGCCCTGCAGAATTTTGTTGAACAGAAGGTGGGCCAGGCCAGTTGAGCCTGTCGGCGTGTACCAAAGTGCATGACAGTGCCTACATCTGGAGCTGTAACTACGGTCAGGGACAATACATGTCCTTTAAGGCCCACTGGGGGAATGTGGTTCCTGCACAGCGACAACAGCAACTTGGACAGGTCACGCCACTTCGTCCTCCCCGCCCCTAGGCTGTTGTGCCATCTCTGCAGCCTCCACTGCACAGACAAGTCTCAGTGCCCCTCCAGCCTACCATGTGTGCAGGGCATGGCAGTGTCACGCTGTGCTTCACATGGTTTGTCTTGGTGAACTGAGTCACACATGGGAGGAACTGCTAATATTCATTAATTAAGAAATCAAATCATGGCTTACTCCACGAAAACTGCAAATGGGAACCGACAATGGGAAGATGTAAGATGTTGGTTCCTTGTGTTAACTTTAAGAAAGACTATTGGGCCTTCTAGATATAATCTCAGCTATGACAATTCAATGAACAAGTATTGGACTGAAACCAAAAATCGATGAGTGGATTTAATTAAAATAGAGCCGGTTACATTACAGAAAAAGTAACAATATGAACGGTGTAAATATGATGTAAAGTTGCAATGTCCATACAAAAAAGGCGGCAATCTCTCTCAAGTTAATTCAACCACGGTCTTTGTCCTCTGCCCAGCCCCCACCATACTCCCTGCATGGCAGCCCTTCGTGTCTCCTGCATTGTCAGAGGGGAAGAAGAGAGAAGAAGACGCTTCCCCCACGTTCCCTGCTTAAATATAATTCTCTGGTCAAACATTAATTTCTCCTCCACCAAAACTGCCCCTTAGTCTTTCTGTTGCAAAAAGAGGCCGTCATGAAATACAATCCTTCAGAGGTAACTCAAACATACCCAGACATTCTTATATCTTACATCTGCATATGAATTGCTTCCATGAGGTCTGAAAGCGAATTCAATTAACAGAAATAACCTTTATATTATATGGACATGTATATAAGTTATATGTGTATGATTTCATTAGAATCGGCCACATCCAGATCAGAATCATAATAAATGGCAGGTAAACATCCACAGCTTCCACATTCATCCAAGTTACCTATATACATCAATAATATTAGTGATTTAATAATAATTCATTAATAATTAATTACAGAAGAACATATTGTCTTCGCTGCGTCAAGGAAGCCTGAGCCATGCGCCCTGTATGGCACACGTGTTCAGTCTAGTTGTCAAGCAGTTCCTGAAGTCTTCCCCCCATCTGCAAGACATCCTAACAATGGGAAGGAAACTTTGAGGAAGCCACTTTATTAGTCAGTCACCAGGATTACGGGATGAACGACGTGAGTCCACTGCTTCATGTACTACAACACATGTTAGAAACCATGGCTGGTTAGGGCACTGGAGACGTGGCACCTACACCTCATGGCCACATGAACCCTGTGGGGGCTGAACTGGAGGAGGAGGGGGAGGGACACAGTGAGGCACAGTTTAGGTTTGGTTAAATGGCCAGTTTTTCTAGTCATCTGACAGGAGAGGAGGGGCAGGAGCAGCCAGAGGAGCAAGAGGGTTGTGAGGAAGGCGTGACAGAGGACCCAGACACACCGTGGCAGTATGCAGTGGAGATGGAGACAGGTAGTCCTTCCAAGTCATATGCACAAATGGCATGATGCATGCTCAAGTGCTTGCGTGGTGACCGTCGAATTGTCACTATTCAGCAGCAGGATGACTTCTGGCTCTCCACCTTATTGGACCCTCGCTACCGGCACAAAATGGCCTTTTTTACACCCGCTGACAGGGAGGACAAACTGACCTACTACAGAGGCATCCTAAGTAGTCAGTTGGCCGATGCCTATCTGCACCATTGTCCATTCTCTCGCAGGTCTGACTCAGGGGGCCCTCTGCACTCACCTTCCACTGCCATGGCTGCTGGGGAGAGGTGGGGTGGCAGGAGCAATACTAGCTCCATCAGCAGCAGCCTGTGTCTACAATCGCTAATGAGTAGCTTTCTTCACCCGCATAGTGAGGCAACTCATGATCAGCAGGTAGACCTGGAGCAGGACCTGAACCAGCAGTTGGTGGCATACCTTGACATGACCATGCCAACACACCTTGAGGATCCACTGGACTTCAATGGACTGAAATGCACTACAGCAAGCTTTAAAACGTGTTTTTGTAGAAAAGCAAATGCAATATAGACTGGTGCTCTTGCTAAAACCAAATGCAAACACTGTCAGATGACCTGAAATGGGATGCACCCTGGTCAAAGTTAGTTTAATGCACTACAGAAAGATTTAAAACGTGGTTTTTGTGGAAAAGCAAATGCAATATAGACTGGTGCTCTTGCTAAAACCAAATGCAAACACTGTCAGATGGCCTGAAATGGGATGCACCCTTGTCATGAATCAAGGAGGTTTTATGCCGGATTTTGATCGCACTACAAACAATCGTTTACATACACACGTTTTTTTGGGACCTGGCCCTAATAGCCAGACACTACATACACACACAGGTCTTTAAGCGAAGATCTCACCTTATGCAGTCAATATACCCAATCACTCGATAAGGTCCTAGGCCCGACTATACAGCAATAAAGTCACACTGGTAGCGATAGGCAAGCACACAGGGCACAAGATTTAGCACACATACAATGTCTCTTCTAAAGATTTAGAGGGTTAGCACACAGAAGACCACTTTATACATTTTTAAGATTTAATTCACCCATAAGGGGCAGTGCATGTAAAACAAAGATGTACAATAAAATTAACAGACATACAATATATGGCAAGATGCTTATAAAATAAAAGGGAGAAATAACAGAGATCGCTACATTTTTGGAAGATAATGTCTTGTGAGGGGTACACGGAAAGCAATGATAACAACCTACTTATTGGAAGCAATCCCCTGGCATGTCATCTCATCTGTATCAACTCTCTCATTTTTAAACTGGTTATTGGGGCGGGCCGTATGCTGGCTACGGCCAATCATGTGTCAGGGGTGTTTTATTGTAAAAGTCATGTTTTAAATTTCTTTTGAAGCGAGATGTGTCTAAAATGTCTCATTCACTGTTTTGTAGTAAGTAGATGTCAATTATCACATGGGGAGGTGTGATCTGCCTTCGCCAGGAAACCTATTTAGCACATGGTTGCAAAAGCTATTACATGTGGATGTGTGATCTGACTTAGCCAGGAAACCAATTTAGCACATGGTTGCAAAGCGGCTTGTCATATGTAAATGGACCCGTGTTGGTAACTGCAGACAAATGTACTAGCAGCCTTCTAATTGACAAGGTATGTTTTGACAAGCATATATTTCATATCTCATCACACTGATGATTAGTCACGTTTGACCACAAGGACAGTATGATCTTTATTTTTTATTTCCAGTGATTGCTTACTACCTCAGCTCCCTTAAACAGCCCTGCACTAACAACACTTTTGTGTATTGGGTTTACATTGAGGTTTTCATCTCCTGCTTTACTTAGTGAATATAGCCTCCTTATCTAGCATTTGCACTTTAGATTTGATTGATTGCACAGGTTTATAGTTGGAAATGGCTTTGATAAATTATTTGTAGGAATTACTTTTTTTTATCTGTGTTTTTTGCACAAATTGGAGTAATTGAACACTCACTTGAGTAATTAGAAATATATAAATATATATATATATTTTTTTTTTTTTGGGGGGGGGGGGCTATTTGTGGCGCTATCTAATACTGATATCTATTTGTACTTTTTGATACTTTGTGGTCTTCTATAATATGGATTGCTAAGTATTTTAGCATTACATGAATAGTGGATGAATTGATTTTAACTGTGTCTTTGTGTTGCATGTGTGTTTGCTATAGTGTAACACTTAATAAAATATTATTATATGGTATTTGTGGAGTTGTGCCCCTTTCTTATGACCCTTGTCAATTTGGTTTGGCCCATGTTCTAGTAGTTTGACGGGTCGGGTAGCACGCTCAGTTATTAATATTAAAAGATGTGCCCACTATTTTGTGCAGGACCCCTTCCTACGCCACTCTCCTCATCACTACTTGCCCGCCTAGGAAACGGCGAGTGTCTCCTCCACTTCTTGGCTGGGCAGTAGCTGCTGATTGTTCTCTATCAGATCGTCCTCACTGAATAGTGGAGCTGAACCCAAAGCATAAGATCCAACCGACGGTTGAGTGGGGGTGTCAGATGTCACTTGTGATGAAGTGGATGACCGTGTTAACCAATCAATGACGGCAGATGGGTTGCTGGTTGAGACACGACCGCTAGGTGATACCGGGAGATCAGGCCCCTTGCTGAGACTCCTGCTGCCACTCACCCCTAGTTAGCTGCGACCTCTGCTTGATGAATTTAGGCCTTTGCCACTCCTCTGTGCCCATCCTTGCACTTCTCTGCCTGACATACTTAGTGCGTATATGAGAGGAGGACAAAACACTACACTACGCTTAAAACAGGATTTGTCGACAACAGCAGCAGGTGTGTAACTATGTATAGCCTTTTACTAAGTAATAACTATGCCCTGAAGACTTTAACAGGAACAAATTGGTAAAACGCTTAGATGTGCGTATGTGTTAGGCACTGATGAGGGTAGTTCAATGCGCTCCAGTACGATGGAAAAATGTTTTTTTTTGGACAACAGCAGCTGGTGTGTACCTATGGAGAGACTAAACTGTGTGAAGATCAGAGTAGTTTGATCATGGTGCCACACCAACAGTTCAGAAATATAGATAGTGCAAAACAGATTTGAGGCGCTGCTCTCCAGTTACAGATATTCCTCCACATCAGACCACAAGTAATTATTGAAGAAATGCTTTACGTAAAGCTTAATTTTTAATAATATTCTTAGGATAACATATATGTGCCCAAAATGTGTATATGTTCTCTTCATGCTGCTGCCAACTCCAGGGCATGTCTTTCAGGCAATATATGGGCTCCTCATGCTGATGACAACTCCAGGGTGCCTTTCAGGCAATATATGGGCACCCCACGCTGCTGCCAACTCCAGGGTGTGTCTTTCAGGCAATATATGGGCTCCTCATGCTGCTGCCAACTCCAGGATGTGCCTTTCAGGCAATATATGGGCTCTTCATGATGCTGCCAACTCCAGTGTGTCTTTCAGGCAATATATAGGCTCCCCATACTGCTGCCAACTCCAGGATGTGTCTTTCAGTCAATATATGGGCTCCTCATGCTCATGCCCCCTCCAGGCTTTGTAATTGTGCTGCTCTGCAACAGCAATTCTAACAGCGATGCCTCTGATCTGCATGTCATACTTCTTTACAGTATTATTTCACTAACCCAGTACACATCCTATGCGTGTTACAGCAAGGCAAAATGTTCTACAACTCTATTGAGGCTCTCGGCAGGCCAGAAATAGCTGTTAATAGTGATTCGCTGCGAATAAATTCGGACCAAAACAAATTTTTCCAGAAAATTCGGCGAATCGGACGAATTGAATTTTTCAAAAATGTGCTCGTCTCTATTGGAGAGCCTAAGCTTATAAAGGATTGTCACGAATGGTTGCAACTTAAAATAAAATTTGGTTTGAGGTTTGTCCATACCAGCAGCAGTGAATAAATCCTGGATGTCATCAGATTTGGTAACCCAAAGTCATATAAGCAGGTATGGACAGTGGAGAAATATGAACTATGTTTAATGAACTGTTGAAGGAGGTGGGGCATTAAAAAATGGATACAAACTGTAACTTGAGATACTGTAGGTTGTGATAGCATAATAGTGTAATGTATAAGGGCCCATCCGTCTCAGCAAATTTGAATTGCTTTTAAAGTGGACCAACACCCAGGATTTTCACTATCCTGGGTGTTTGTCATGAATCAAGGAGGTTTTATGCCTTAATCCAGACCGGATTTTGATCGTACTACAAACGATCCTTACACACAGATGTTTTTGGGGACCTGGCCCTACTATACAGCAATAAAGTCACACTGGTAGCGATGGGCAAGCACACAGGGCACAAGCTTTAGCATATACACAATGTCTCTTCTAAAGGCTAGGAAATTAGCACACAGAAGTTCACTTTATAAAGCTTTAAGATTTAATTCACCCGTAAGGGGCAGTGCATGTAAGACAAAGATGTACAATAAAATAACAGACATACAATAGATGGCAATATGCTTATAAAATAAAAAGGAGGAATAACCGAGATTGTTACCTTTTGGGAGATAAAATCTTGGTCGTGAGAAGACACACGCAGAAACAATGTGATAGCACGCCTACTTAGCGGAAGCAGTATCCTGGCATGTTATGCCCTAAATGTGGTACCTCTCTCATTTTTAAGCTCATTTTTGGGGCGGGCAGAATGCTGTATGCAGCCAATCATGTGTCGGGGTGTTTCATTGCACAAGATATGATTTAACATTCTTTTGAAGAGAGATGAGCTGCAATGTTTATCAAGTGTCTCGTTTGCTGATTTGTAGCGAACGTGTGTCAATTACCCCCCCTGGGGAACCGTGTTTTGCCTTTTGCCAGAGAACCTATTTGGCTTGTAGCTGCTGATTACCCCATGGGGTGTTTTGCCTTTTGCCGGGAAACCTACTTGTCATATGTAAATGGCTCTTTGTACTAGCAGTTCTAAGGAATGCGTTGACAAGCATTTATTTCATGTCTTATGACATCCCAATATATATTTCATATCGCATCACATCTGTGTCATATCTTATCACACATATATGTCCTATCTTATCACAGTGTTGGTCCACTTCCGCGGGGCACCCCGATCGATTGGCTCCACCAATCACCAGCGAGGTCCGTCGACGGACAAGGTGAGAGCGCCCGCAGCCGCCTCTCGCGCGTCCCTCTTACAGGGAGCTAGAGGGATGCGCGAGAGGCGGCGGCCCGCGCATGCGCCATTCGAACGAGGAACAGGTAGGATTTGCGGGCATCCTGGGGCATTTCACACAGCGAGGCACCCCCGATCGGGGTGCCCCGCAGGCAGGGAGCTGATCGGCCCGGGAATCTTATAGATTCCAGGGCCGATCAGTGGTGGGTGTTGGTCCACTTTAAGGCTTACATTTTATATATTTGAAAGAGCTCAATATATATAAATATAATATATACGGTATTTATATCTCATTATTTAGTGGGTGAATGTAAACAATGCGCCTTTATGGAAAATTAATATTGGTAAAATATTATGCAATGTATATACGTATTTCTGTTTGTCTCATTGTTTATAATTAATTGCATTTGACTAGTCATGCATAGGTCAGGTCATTCAGGCAGATGTTTTCTCACAAACCCAGAGGCTCGTCAGTCCACATTCCTTTCCCCACCCTAATAAAAACAGGTTTTCAAATCAAACAGGTTATCAAATGATAACCCCAAAGATTAGTGCAGTCACCCCAGCTCTAGTTGCAGTCGCAAGGTCCCCATCACAACAAGCAATGCCTAGGTTGAATGGTTGTACCCATCTCTGCTGTACCCAGCAGAGACAATTTAAAAAGAGGTTGAATTGTGAAGTGTCACTCATGTGACCAAGCAGGTCACATTTTGAGACTTTGCCTCTATGCCAAACAAATGTATATGATTAAGACCCAGAACTAAAGAACCCACAAAAGGCAGGCAATGGTTTACTCTGCTAGATCTGGGTCAGAAAGCTTTGATCAGAATACATTTGCTAGGTAACCTTATAGTCAAAGCAAACCTGTAAAATGTGTCCCAGTCAAATGGTAAAGAGCTCAAAATAAATATTTAGTGGCAAATCTTCAGTTGAGGAACGAAATGAACTCACTGATACAACAGGTTATGGCTATAAGAGAGGAGGTTAGTATGTCTGGGAACAGAAAAATGTCAGATGAGCCAAGGCTTAGACAAAAGGTTATTGTAGAAAACCCAGTTAGGTGTTAATAACATTTGTACTTTATTTTTTTATTTTTTATTGGATAAACCCTGGCTAAGTCTATGGTTACTCTTGGCTTTTTCTCCATTAGGTTTTGGGGACATTAAAGTGGGCTTTGTGTTTTTGTGTTCACATTAAGGATAAGCCTCAAAGATAAATTTGATAACAGCAGTCAGGATGCCAAAAATCTAAATTCATTTTTGTTTTTTTGTTTTTTAGTTAAAAGTCCTTAACTGCTAAACTGACTGGCATTCTGAATTATCCCTGATTTCCATTTATGAGTAACTTTTGTTTTTTTTTTTGTGATTGCGCAGTGTTTAATAACTAGTGCTATCCTAATTACAGTAGTTATTTTTCAGGTGTCACTGAAAGGCTGTGTGGAATGGTCACTGCTGGGGCTGCACAGCTAGTTTTTCTATTCAGTGATAGTGCTGTTGGGAACTGTTTTAAAGTGTTTTTTCTATTACCTTTAACAAAGAAAGTTTAAAATTTATATTTTAACTTGTTCATTTGTTAAATAGTTTACTTGGTACGTTTTTGTTTTGTTGTTATCGGGTTGGGAAACATTATTTTTTTTCAAAGTAACTTTTTGCAGTTTGTACACATGCACACAATTTGAAACTGTCTGTTTGTTTATTGTTTTCCCCTTTGACTGGTATGAAGTGGGTGAGCAGCTTTTCTCCTTTTCTCCCCACTCTCTCCCCAATTATTACTTTTAACTTGACTATGACGTGAGTGAGGTTTACTATTTAGTGTGGTAAAAACATTATCAATATACCAGGTCTGCATTAGGTGGACCTAATACCTTATTGTTAAGTTGTATATTTTGATAATATTGTTGTAAACATAACAACGCACATGAATTTGACTTCCCTGTGTGTTGTTCCTCTCTGCGGCGGCATCCCACACAGCCCGGCTGTGTGTACCCCCCCCCCAGGTCACCACGTTTCACTCACCTTCCTTTCGCTCCCACGGCACCCTTGCTGTCACTCGGCTCTCTTCGGCCCTGAGGACGGCTAAGCAGCCCAGTGGCGATAAAGGGAGCCAAGCGGCACCACCAGCTGCTCCCCACCTGGTAGCCGTGGCATGACCGCGCCACCCATTCAGGAAGGACGGACGCGGCATGTGCACGGCTAGGGGTGAGTGGGGATGCGACTGGCATGCACAGACGCGGTGAGGGCTCCACGAGAGGGTGAGTGTTCTGGGGGGATTCACACAGGGGGGCATCCCAATTTGAAATGCCCCAAGAACTAGAACTCGGAAGGCCCTGGAGTCAGTTTTTTTTCATGTATAGCCCAGAGATGTCCTTGATTCGAGTTTGCAGAGAGAGAGGGGATTATTGATATAGAATAGTGATAACATTACTGTTTTTAGGTTATAGTTTAAAGTCCCACCGACACACCTTCTTTTGCTAAATATTTTCTTACATACATTACAATGAATGTTGATCTGAGGTGTGTCCATACAAGCAGCAGTGAATATATCTGGATGTCACCAGATTTGGTCACGCAAAATCATATAAGCAGTTATGGATGGTGCAGAAATATGGACTATGTTTGAAGGACTGTTGAAGGGGGTGTGGCATTAAAACATTTGTGCGGTGGTAGCTGAAGAATACAAACTCAAACTTAAGATACTGTAGGTCGCGATAGCATAATAGTGTAACGTATTCGGTTCCATCAGTCTCAGGAAAATTTTAATCACTTTTAAGGCTTACATTTTAAATATTTACAAGAGCTTGATATATAAATATAATATATATATATATATATATATATATATATATATATATATATCGTTCTTTAGTGGGTGATTGGCCTTTATGGAAAATGAATATTGTTAAAATATTATGTAATATATATATATATATCTGTCTCTCTTGCTATGTATAATTAGTTGCATTTGACCATACATAGGTCAGGTCATTAGGGTAGGCTAAGATGTCCCTTACAATCCCAGAGGCTCTTCAGTCCATATTCCTTTCCACACCCTAATAAAAAAAGGTTTTCAAATCAAGTTTAGGGTCAGATTTGTCCGCCCAGTGCCCAGAAAAGCAGGTTTTCACAGATTCAGTGAGAGAAAAAGTTCTGGTAGTTCTGGTAGGCTGGGGGGGGGGGGGGGGGGGGCGAGTTAAAGAGTTTCAGGTTGAACTGGGAAACTGGGAAGACATGTCTGGACATCAAATAACTGAATAACTGACCCACGACAGGCCAGGGGAGAGGAAAGCCTTAGGAAGAGAGCCTTAGGAGGAGGGAGCCTTAGGAGGAAGGAGGGAGCCCTGGAAACAGCCATGGAGTGCAGGCCCCTGTCAGGAGGTTAAATATACCAGTCTCATGCCTGACATATAACTCTCAATCCTGGAGTGTTGTACCTTCTTGTTTTGTAAGATTTGATCTTACAATATAGTTCATTATTTACCATTTGTCTCAGTGATTTCTTTGAAATAATGGATATCTAAACTATAATCTTTTGCGTTTATCCATTGTGTTACTATTGGCCAGTTTTTAATAATATATATATATTATTTGTTTACATATTTTAGCCAAGCCAGGCAGTATATATATATATATATCAGGAATTATTTAGTTATTAATAATAATTGTTTACAAAGTTGGCCATATTGGTTCCAGTAAATATAATTGTTTATCAATTTGGACGAGCCAGAGAGATATTGGTTATGATTTTTAGTTATTGTAGTTATTGCATTGTGATTTTTAGTTATTGTAGGATTGTATGCTGTATGACTGTTTTTCTGCAGAAGCTCCTGCAGAACTAAAACATCTAAATATACAGGCAGAGAGAGCTAGGCAACTGGCTGGGGCTCACCTGGTTGCATAAGGAAATTAGCACGGTTTCTACCCAGTGAACACCAGGGGCTAGGTGTCAGTAATAGGAGTGAATATACATAGGTATTTAGAGTACTTAGGCCTCGATTCAATAAAGGTAGAAAAAAATTCTCATGGTAGTAAAAGATTCAATTTATGAGAAAAAAGCCTGAGAATGTCACTGTTACTGAATCACCAGCTAAGAAAACAATGAAAGTCAATGGTAATTTTTTACTCTTAAGAAAAGTAGAGAACTGTTTACTCCTTTCTACACAGTAGTACAAGCTGCCATTGACTTTCATTGTCTTTTTATCTGGTGATTCAGTAACAGTGACATTCTCAGGCTTATTTCTCTTGAATTGAATTTTTTACTACCATGAGAATTTTTTTCTACCTTTATTGAATCAAGGCCAATTGGCTTGATGCAGAGCCTCCCCGTTCAGCTATCCCGTGCGTTTTCCCGTTGGTTTTGGGCTTTGATCGGGTCAGGAAAGGGTGCTACATTGATTTTAGTGTGCGTTTATGCGCTCAGGTGTGCGCTCAGCCGCCTTTCCGATTGTCGGCTCGTACGAGGCTGTTTCCCGGGAAAACGGACGCCTCGTTCATTGGTCCGTTTTTTTCAGTGATGCAGAGCCTTGATTTCCGATTGAAATCACCCTAATAAAACGGGGCCGCCGAGCCTTCACTTACGGCAAGTCAGAGCAGCCGTATTTGCACTCGGGCAATAATATGCAGTCCTCTGTTGGAGCACATCAGCGGCGCCAGCTCCGCGGTCTTGTCCTGCTGAGTATGGCAGAAACCAGGCTGCACCGCACGCCTTTGGACATCGATGGCATGAGTATTTGTTATATTTTTTGGGGTCCTTTTTACAGGGTTTACCTAATCTCTTTTTTATTGCCTGTGTGCAGGAATTGGAAGATGGGACATAGCATAAATGTGCAGGCAGTGGCTGGCCCTGAATTGGTTTTTGGGAGTCGTTTGCTGGCTTTCCCTGCTCGACGCATGATGCGCACATCTTGAGGAATTCCTGCCTAGATGAGCAATTCAAATCTGGCGATCTTTTTGGTGGCTGGCTACTGGGTATGTGTATGAAACTTGTATTGGTTGCCCACCCTGTCTGACTGTGTTTTTTCCCTTAACACACTATTTTGTAACTATTTTCGTAGTATATTTTGAGCCTAATTATTGAGCTTCAAATTAAATGGGTTAAGTGATTGTACCCTATTGCGTCCTGTTCTTGCCCTCTTATGTAAGTACCATCCCACAGACATTTTTAAGGAGTGTCCAGGTTGGATGTGCAGGTAGCCTCATTCCAAATGTCTTTTCCTACAACACTACCCCGCTCACCTATTTGTCCCTCTTTAATAATGTTGCTATGCACCCCTAAACTTTGGGAGTTGTTATAAAATGTTTTTTTTGTTTATTTTTGCAGGTGACTCTGGCTATCCTTTGCTCCCCTGGCTGCTGACCCCCATCCTGCACCCATCTTCCCAGGCAGAGGAGCGCTATAATACTGCCCATAGGAGGACTCGCTCGGTGGTTGAGCGAGCATTTGGTTTGCTCAAGATGCATTTTCGCTGTCTAGATCAGACTGGGGGGGCACTCCAATATAAGCCGGCCAAGGTCATACAAATTGTAATCGCTTGCGGGATCCTACACAACCTGGCCATTCGTAGCAGGGTTACCAGATATTCTGACCTGCCTGCCGATCATATTTTGCTTGCTGAAGAGCACACCCCTCCTTTCTCAGCTAGCCAAAGTGGCACCGCACAAACCATATGTGCGCAACTTGTTGAGAATGTATTTGCATAGAACACAAGTGTTTTTTTGGCTTCCTTTTTATTGTGCTTAAACAAATTGTTATTTTTCATTTCTTGATTTTTGTAAAAAAGGAAACTTACACGTGAATGCTGGTGTGGAACAATATTTGCAGCAATGTGTGCCAGGCTTTCATTAATGTACTGCCACTGTTGGACTAGGTCACCCATATGGCTGGTAAGGGCAGACACATTTCGGTTTAATACCTGTAATTGGGTACTTATGTTGGTTAATTGTGTGCACACAGTGGCATTGAATTGCTGTGTGCTAGCTGCAAAAGCTATGTTTTCCTGGCGCCACGCTTCCTCCTTAATTTGCAGTTGCACTCTTTGCCTAATCTGTCGCCTGGTATGGGTTCTAGCAGTGGGCTGAGTGGTTGGTTCGGGTTAGGAATGAGGTTGTGGATGTGGTGGTTGTGGCTGTGTTGACTGCGTTGTGGCCACTGGCTCAGTAGTGGTTGGTAACAGATGTGGGGTGTCCTCCTTAAAATCTCAGATATCTTCTATTATGGGTGTGCTTACTCTGTGCTGTAAATAAATCTAGTTTCATTTTATTTTTTTTATGGCACACCAATCGATCCTAGTTCATAGTTAAAAGTACACACAAAGGACCATTGACTTACCTCCTCCAAATCCTCATTTTGGGTTCGTGCTGTTGAATCCTGGTTTTGCCTTGCCTTCGGGGTTAAGGCAGGGGTTGCTTGGCCTTGTGTGTCCTGTTGCCTTTGGCCTTGGAATTGAGAATGTAAGATTATATTAAAGTAGAGTGTGTTGTCTAGCCTAACACTGGCTTTTGTCGCTCATTTTAAAAGCTCATGGAAAATTCAAACTCACCTTGGGACCTTACATTCCGGTCTGTGTCGTGTGCCTCTTGCAGGCCCCTGGACGCTGGCAGGGTGTATGTATGTATAGACATGTTCCTCGGCGGGTGTTAGGATTATTTTTGTGGGTAAGGCACCCCCTGTCTGCTGGCTGGGGAAGATTAAATCACACCTAATAAGTGTTACATCCTGTTATCAATGCAACTATAAAGGCATTTAAAATGGGCTTTACCTCTGCTGCCGGCGCATGTCCATTTTTTTTGGCTATAATATTTAAGGTCCCCAAATTTCCTTTTGATTTGTGGAATATCTCGCCGGACAGATCCCACACTATTTACTTGTAACGTAGCGTTATACAAAGCTCGCCAGCTGCCTCCCCACATCCGGGCTGTGCAAGAGGGAGACAGGTCGTGGGCTGCTACCAGGACGGAGGTGCAGCCACCCCCCTACAGCTGTACGATCTGCTTTCTAGGGAGGCATTGACGTTGCCCCCTTTTGTTTTACAGCGGCTGAATCCCAATGTAAGTGTACCTTTACATACTATCCTTCCCCATGATGGTAATATGCAAATCAGCCAATAGTGATTTTAATAACTTCCTAATATAGGCTGCTGATCAGGTGGCTGAATACATGGTACTAAGATTGTCACTGATGCGGATGAGGACATCGGGACTGTAAGGTGTCTCTGAGCCCAGCATTATACTGCCAGTTACCAGAGACTACAGGGACATACAGGTACCCTTATATGATTATTGACATTTTGGCCAATTGGATCATAAGGTGCATCATAAATAATTCTTAATGGCTGTATATTTTTTCTGCTGTTTTTTCCTCACTTTTGTCCCTTGTCTGTTTTCTGGCTGTTTCTTTTCCCTATAGAATAAAGATGACATCACAGTAGCACCGCAGTGGAGGTGCACATGATTGTATTGATGAATTGAGGTGCAGAGGAAGCCCTGTCTGTGGGCGAAACTAGTCCACCTCGCTATACTATAAAGGAACTTGAAACGATCCCACATCGACTTTGGTGTGATCAAATTATGTAAATAGTTTGTAGATGCCATATTATGAGTTTGTGTCGCTTGCTGTTCAATACTGACCAAGTCCATTGTCTGTGAGGACTGGATCAACATGTTATATCTCATTGCATGTATCCTTTCAATCATGGGCCATTGAAACCCGTGATAGAAAATTGATATTAATGTATATGTGGTAGAAGGGGGAGGCCATTTTGCCTCTCCTGTTACCTTTTAATCCTTTTAACAATTGCTAAATAGCAGAAATAAAGCTTTTTTTGTATTAAACACTCTAATGGTGGAACTAATTTTGTGCTAGTGGCGTGGTCACACATGGAGGTCGCAGCTGTGTGGGTTTGACCTATACCCAACTTTCCTTTTTTGTATTTACTTGCCGCCAAATATTCGTCAAGATCTCTAGCTTAGCCTGCTTAGTGGTTGATTTGGAGGTCCGGCCAAATAGGGCATCATAATGCTCACAAACTGCATTTGCACCAGCCATGCTTTGAGCATCGCAAAAACGTGCAGTTAGTGAGCCACGGCGTAGTTGTCGCCCACATGGGTGTGTGGTGTCCCCTGCATCTGTGGAAATTGATGGTTGACTATCTGGGGAGTCGTGTGTGTGTCTTGGGCTTATGGGGGATGGTGATGTGTTGTGTGCGTGCTGCTGTGGGTTAATGTATGGGTTCCTGTTGAGCTCTCACCTGTTGAGCTGGATGATGTTTCTGAGGTACTTGAATTGGGAGAACCAGAGGGTTGAGGTGGAGGTGTGGGTGACCTTGGTGGGGTGGAGGGTTTGGCACTACGCTTACCCTTGCTGATGTGTGTATGCTTGCTGTGTTGCGGTTGAGGATGCTGCAGTGTTTTAATCGATTTGGCACCCATTGGAGCTCTGTTTTTTTTGGCAGGTGGTGGAGAATGTGTTGTGGTATCTTTGCTCCTGCGTTTTTTAGAATGTTCCTGTGGCTGTGGAGTACCCACCGTTTTAGATGGGGCATGTGTCTTGTGTCTGCTCTTTTGGTTTTTTTTTGATGAGCCATGTGTGCGGCTGCTATGTGGCTCGGGGCTTTGGTGGCTTTTTTGGCTCCCTTTAGGTCTGGCCAGATTGATATGGTATACAACACTGAGCTGAGGGCCTTGCGCTTTAAATATGTGGCCCGTGTGGGCGTGTTCCTTGGTGCCTGCGTGCGCGTGTGCGCACGCACGCACGTCACCGCGGGGGCTCGTCACTGATAAACCTTGAAAAGAAAACAAAGATGTCGCCCGCCATCTTCACTCAGGAGCAGGACAAAATCATCATGGATGTGAGTAGGCGAGCGTGCGTTTATGTGCGCGCACACATTTCTTGTAATAAAAAAAAAACAAAGCGCAAGAATAGTCTTGAACAACTTAGTTTGTCATGCTAAATACAAGCCCACCTTAGTTTAACACATGTACGCAGCTACAAACTAGGCTAGATGCAGATAGCAGAACTAGGGCAATGTGAGTCAGCAAGAGGTTAATAAAGTGACTTTATTTAGGGCAGGAAACATGTTAATGTATTTTGGGGATTAATGGTGGGTCCTTGTATCTTTTTTTAACAGATGATGCTGAGGAATCGCTACGACTTCCCGACCGTCAGATTATGAGAAGCGGACGTTGGCCCTGGCGGTGGTGGAGGCGATCGCACGACGAACACAAACCACCTATACCTTCACCCAGATCGCCCAACACTGGTCTGATTTAAAGAGAAGGCATAAGCCCCAGGTGAGGCGGTACTTCGCAAAACATTTCCCATGTAAGTGTGGAAAATGTAAATCCACCTATAACCCTGGCATCGCGTGGGCGTGGTTTAATGATTGTGTTTGTATTTCAGCCCATGAATGGAATATGCGGTTCCGCCCCACCCGGACCAGGACACGCAGACCAGTGTTGGGCGAAACAGGTGAAGGTGTAGGTGGCCCACCGCCAGGGTCAACGGCCACCCCCTCCTCTGTAAGTGACTATGAGGAGCCACTGGACCTCAGCATGCAGGGGACCCCCTGCAATCTGACGGCAGGGAGTCGAGCCTAAATGACCCTCAACCTGACTCCGGTAAGGGACAAATATTTAGATATGTTGAAATACATGCATTAAATACAGATACTCATGTGCACTATTGTTAGTTGCAGATTCAGACGTCGCAGGGACATCCCAACCGATGAGCGAGGAAGGGGAGCGACAAGGAAGAGGTGGCTGGGGAAGTTGAGTAGATTGATACCTAGAAGCCTAACTTAATATGATATTCATGATACAACAACAGTCTCTAATATCAGTGTGTTTGTCATCAAAACAGATTCACAGCAGCAACCCAGGGAGGAAGAAAGGAGACGCCCCCGACGCAATGTGCGCCAAAAACATTGTAAGTGGTGTTTATTTTTACAAAAGTAAATGAACAAACAATTCCATTGGCCCAAATAAACCAAAAAAACAACAAAAAAAAAAACTTTGTAAAATAAGCCCTTAAAGCGGACCTTCACTCTGAATAATAGTCTATCTTATATGTTTCCCACACCCTGTACATACAGATTGCCCACATTAAAAAGCATCCTACCTGCATCTACTGCATGTTATGAGCCTTTAAACATCCAAAATGGCGGATTATGGAAGCCGCCATCTTATCAGGCAGCCTGCAAACAGGAAGTGCCTTCTAACTGTGCTGCTCTGCATTCTGGGATTGCTGACCTTTTCAAAAGCACAGGTCTGCTCTGTCTGAGCAAAGCACAGCTATAACCCACCCCCTGTACCTTATCCCACTCTCCTCTCATCAGTAAGTGTGATGCTTCTGAGTCCAGATGGCGGCGCCCGTATCCTAAATTCCTGAACAGAGTTGCAGCCCAGTGGGGGAAAGAATAATAAGTTAGTGACTAAAAACTTACAATATATTAATTTTAGATGCTGCGGAATCGTTTTTTTATAGTTTGTGCTTTTCATTAAATCACGCTGAAGGTCCGGTTTAAAAAGGGCCCCAAAAAAAAACACGCCCAACCAAACCATAAAAACAATGCTAAACTAATGTTGTTTTTCTTTAACAGATCCCAGAAAACCACAGGCTCAAGACCCCGAGGCCTAATGTTTTTATTGTTGCCAAAAAATGTTTAAAAAGTTTTATTTTTGATTTAACCCTTCTAGTGCCAGCTACGTGACTCTCATGTAGCTGCCTCTCCAACCGTTAAGTGCCAGCTACGTGAGAGTCACGTAGCTGACTTTAGAGGCCCATAAAACAAAAAGTAAAAAACATACAGACTTGCCTTACCCCTCATTTGAAAGGGCCAGCGATTCTGTACAAGAATGTACAATGTTAGATTTCCGCCCCCAGGCCTCTGATCTTCAGGAGGGGGCCCGAAATAGGCCCCCCCCCCCCGCCGGCGCCGACATCTGAAAAAAAAAAAAACAGTAAATGACATTTACTCACCTTGCAGCGCAATGGCTCTCCCCGGGAGATCAGAGCCACCCTGCCTGCCACCCTCCCTGCTCTGATCACTACCGACAACTGTCATCTGCAGCAGCGTGGGACACTGGATGGGAGGTAAGTATAAGTGAAAATAGAATAATAAAGAACTTGTCTGGTGTCTTTTTTTTAACTTAACCCTTTGTGAACTGGTAAGGGGTCCATGAGACCCCTTATACCAGTTCACAAGGCTCTGGGTATGGCAGGTCACCTGTGGCAAGCGGGTGACTTGCCATAACCCCCAGCCCCCATTACCTGCCTCCCCAACGACCAGGGGGGGGCAGAAGGGCCCGGGCTACGTGGCTATGTGGGCTAGTAGCCTGCAGGGCCAGGGGCCACCAACGCTGGCCCCTGCGCCCTGTTCTTCAAGCCCTCATAGCTGGTCCGGGTCAGTAATGCTGGGTAAGGGAAACCCTATGTCATTTTTTGGGGGGGATTTTAAGAATTTTTTTTTTTTTTAGAATTCCAAAAAAGAAATGAGGCCCCCCCCCCCTGGGAGGGGGAACCCTATGTCATTTTTTTTATTATTAACCCCTTACAACTATGCAATCATATTGCATAGTTGTATCCTATCTGGAATCTCCTAAACTGCTGTTTCAGGAAAGGGGGTATGCCTATACATATGTGGTACCATTGTAACTGGGAGAAATAGGGCTTTCACACGCAATAATATTTTATTAACAAACTTACATTTTTTATTACAAAAAAAACACTACAAATTGTAAAAAATAGGTTTTTTTCATTTTTTTGCACATATTTCACCCAAAAGTATTGAGAATACACTAAAAAAAGGCCAAACAAGACATTTCATGTTGAAGCCCAGACTCTGCTGAAAAAAACAATATATAATTTTCATCGAAATCCCTGGAAATCCCTTCAAAAATCAAGGTTGCACACGTGTAGCGCAAAAACGTGAAAAGTCGTCTGGCAACAGATTGTGACAAAAAATCTCGGTAGGCCGGCACTCAAAGGGTTAAAAAAAAAATGAAAATATCAAAACCAAACAAAAACAAATACAACGTTGGAATAAAAAAAAGCATAAACAGATTTTGTGAGTTGTCTTTCCTGCAAATGTACAATCACACAACATCATCACACATTTACATGACACAAAAGGTTTAGATATGGGACAATAAAACCGAAAAAATCACAAACAATTACGGTAAGCATTAAAGGCAAGGAAGAAGGGACACCAAGGAGATTAAGGTATGCATTAATGGCAAGGAAGAAGGGACACCAAGGAGATTAAGGTATGCATTAATGGCAAGGAAGAAGGGACACCAAGGAGATTAAGGTATGCATTAATGGCAAGGAAGAAGGAACACCACAAATTATATTTGACAATATATATATGTGTCAAATTGGCAGTTGGTGCCATATGTAAATTCCAATGGAGGTTTAGGGATGTGCGCTTGCGTGTAGCCAGATTGGCAACTGAAGAGCCATGGAGATGTAAGTATACTTGAAAAAAACAACAAAATGGAAGGTCAAATACGACGGAAACCAAGCAGGTACGTTCAAAAAGCAAGGAAAAAGCTGGGAAAAACGGGCCGCCCGTGTGAACGGGAACGGAAGCCCCGATCAAATTGAAGGCACCCGAGAGAGCAAAAAAAACTTCCCGAGTGAAGACAAATTGACGGATCAGTTAGGGAGCCATTCCGACGGAGGCTCTGCATCACATTTGAGCCACGATTCAAACGGGAGCCCCGGACAATCGGAAGGTTTTAAGGTCAGTTCAGGGGAGGCTCTGCATCAGGCCCATTATCTGTAAAGGCACAATATATATATATATATATATATATATATATATATATATATATCCCCACAGTTGAGGGGGCAGTAACAGTATACTGGAGTGCCTTTAGACAGACATACAAAAGAGGAATATATAGATGCAGTATGCAACTGCCCAAGATATAAATAGAAACATAGAAGGTTGACGGCAGAAGGAGACCATACGGTCCATCTAGTCTGCCCTTATGTGTATACTGTATGTACTCTTTATCTTAGGATAGATGTGTGCTTATCCCAGGCATGTTTAAATTCAGTGACTGTTGATTTTTCAACTACCTCTGCTGGAAGTTTGTTCCAAGCATCTACTACTCTTTCTGTAAAATAATATTTTCTAACATTGCTCCTGATCTTTCCCCCGACAAGCTTTAGGTTTTGCCCCCTTGTTCTATCATTAAGTTTCTTCTTAAAAACCCTTCCTTCCTGAACCTTATTCAATCTTTTCACACATTTAAAGGTCTCAATCACGTCCCCTCTCTCCTTTCTTTCCTCCAGACTGCCCAGATTAGGTTCTTTAAGTCTCTCCTGATAAGAAATATATATACAAACAGGGTCCACTGAGCTTCCAGGACTATGTATCATTAACAGGAAGTACATCAAAGTGATTGTATAAAAAATAGAATAATATAAATTATATATACACACATATAAAGTGGACAGGACAGAGAGCACACCAATGATCTTATGAGTATGTTAGCACAATTGCTGCTTAACACCCATCAGACAGTATATATAGGGGTGACTTTAGACAGGCATATATAATGCTATATATATATCATATATATATATATATATATATATATATATATATATATATGTGTATATATATATGGAACCACCGCATACCATGGGCCAATATATAGTTATACACCCTCTTACTGCAGTAATTCTTGTAAACACAGTAAATTAGGGTGATTATAGATAGATATATAAACACACAGAGGCAGTTGGCCCGCTGTGACTGTCGCCTGGGCGGGAGACTTCCACATACTAAGCGAACATATGACAAGTGAGAAGTGTGAGAAGTGTTATAGGCCCAGATAGCTTTATGATGTCATTATTGTAATGTATATAGCATTAGGCATGATGGTGCTGGTAAGGCCATTAATGGCATATGGTAATAATAAAAATTTCAAGGGTCGCTCAAATATTGAGAACACCCATATATTAGTACGTGATCATAATTGTTGTACAGCGATTTACCATGGTCAGGTATTAGTAACGGGACCTCAGTATATGACGTGGCTATAGACAGAATATATAGAATACTATTATATGACAACAACATATAACTAAATATACAGGCAGGGAAATGACGGCATAAAGAAAAAAGACCCATGGAAGGGATCAGTAGCAGCTTATAAAGAGACATATAGAATAGTCCATGGATACAATGGCTTCAGATCACAAGACCAGGGCACTATGGGTAGTCCAGTGGCAGATCGCCACCGGTTCCCACATCTGTCTGGTTTGAAAAAAATCAATCTATTTCACCTGCCAAGGATTTTTTTGGTGGGGAAGCTCTGTTTTAGCTGTGCACATTTGTTTTAAGTGTGCAGGCAACTTCTCTTTCTAAGTTGGGGTCCTAGGATACCTCTTTGTTAAATACAATTTAAAGAAAACAAGGGGGCAGCTCAGTTTTAAGTGTCTGTTTTAAGTGTGCACACAACCTTTAAGTTGGGGTACGCAGTGCCTCTTTGTTAAATATAGTTTAGAAAAAAACACTTTCACCTGCCAAGCAATATTTTTTTTTGGGGGGGGGGCAGCTATGTTTTAGCTGTGCAAGCCCTGTCTCTCTAAGTTGGGGTCCTCGTGCCTCTTTGTTAAAGTGGACCAACACCCAGGATTTTGACTATCCTGGGTCTTGGTCCACTTCGGTGGGGCACCCCCGATCGGGGTGCCCCGCTGTGTGAAACCCCCCCGATCACCCGAAAAACTCACCTCTCCCCGCTCCCAGCGCCGACGGACAAGCAATCTGACAGTCCCGGACAAGCGGCTCCTCCGCCGCCGCCTCCCGCGCGTCCCTCTTGACGCGCGCGCGTGCCGGCCATTCACAGACGGCCGGCGCGGGCGCGCGCACGCCTGGAGGGGCGCGAGGGAGGCGGCGGCGGAGAAGATAGGGTAAGGGGGTTTGGGGTGTTTGGGGGGGTTTCACCCCGCGGGACATCCCGATCTCGGATGTCCCGCGGGGAGGGAGGTGATCGGCCCGGGAATCTTATAGATTCCCGGGCCGATCACCCGTGGGTGTTGGTCCACTTTAAATACAGTTTTAAAAAAAAAAACCTTTTTCACCTGCCAAGCAATATTTCTTTGAGGGGCAGCTCTGTTTAGCTGTGCAGGCCCTGTCTCTCTAAATTGGGGTCCTCGTGCCTCTTTGTTAAATACAGTTTAAAAAAAACAACCTTTTTCACCTGCCAAGCTATATTTCTGTGAGTGGCAGCTCTGTTTTAGCTGTACAGACCCTGTCTCTCTAAGTTGGGGATACACAGTGCCTCTTAGTAAAAAAACAAGGGGGGCAGCTCTGTTTTAAGTGTGCAGGTCCTGTCTCTCTCTCAAAGTTGAGGTCCACGGTGCCTCTTTGTTAAATACAGTTTAAAAAAACAAGGGGGGCAGCTCTGTTTTAAGTGTACAGGAACCGTCTCTAAGTTGGGGTCCACGGTGCCTCTTTGTTAAATACAGATTAAAATAAGCAATCTTTTTCACCTGCCAAGGAATATTTTATGGAACATCTATCTGTTTTAGGAAATACTAAGTAAGATGTCTGAGAAAGGACAGGGTAGAGGAAAAGCATTCTTTCAATTCCCTCTGCCACTAAGGATAAGAATGTTGGTGCTATTACCAACAATGTCAGCAGCCATGTGCCCCCAGGTCTGCCCCTGCTAGTAGTAGCAGCAGCAGCAATGTAAGCAGTAGTAGTAGCAGCAGCAATGTACGTGGTAGTAGTAGCAGCAGCATCAGCAAGCTGAGTTGTCCATTTCCTCCAGTGGGCTTGTTATTGTGTACAATGCATGCTTTGTGGACTGGTTGACTCGCTTTCACTCATCTCAGGAGGAGGAAGACTCTGACGCAATGACTTTGAACCATGTTTCTCTTCCACCTTTACTACCCCAACGTAGTGGGACACTGGCTTTTATCAGCAGCCCAGCTGCTATGGATAGTGATGAGGAGAATTTGTGAAATGATAGTCAGCTTTTGGAATGTGTTGAAGAGGTGGTGGAGGTGGAAGCGCTGTCCAAGACGCATAGCTGTGGCAGTGGGGGTGGTGGTAGATATGGACATACTGGCAGTTATGAAGGTGGTTTTGGGGGAGCAAGTAGACCATGATGAAACATCAAAAGTGGCAGGGTTCAAGAGCAGGAGTATGATGATGCAGTTTTGGACAGGACCTAGGAACCAGACAACAAGGAAAGGACATAGTCAGAGCAGGAGGGTACTTCTGACACTGGCAGCGACAAAGACCTGAGCCAAGGTAGGGCTGGATCATCTGCAAAATGGCACAGGGCTAGGTCTGCTGGCATGGTCTGCTCAGGAGCAGGTGACACTGATGCTGCTTTTGCAGACTCCAGAAAAAAGTCTGCCAGAGGAGGAGCAAAGTCAGGTGGTGGTGGACATTCTATATCTTCTTATTTACGGCATGCTGCCATGTGGCAATTCTTTCGTACCTTCCCTGGAGAACAAAACCTGGCACAGTGCCTGATATGCAATCAGAAAGTTAGCTATAGCCAGGGCACAAATCTAGGACTAGGAACTACAGCTCTATATAGGTACCTGAGCGTTTTCACAAAGCTGATTCACAAATGCCCTATTTCAATTTCCAGGAAGACAATCCTGTTGCTACCCCTCTAAAAATCATTTTTGAGAGCTTGTCAGCTATTGCCAGTGCCAGGCCTACACAATGCCTACATAACAACCAGAGGTCTCCCATCCTTTGGCCTAGTCTTTAAAATATGGCCTCTGCTAATGCTACCCTACCACCCCTTGCACCCCTGCTGCCATCTACTAACACCAGCCCTACACAACCACCACATGTCTCCTGTCCCTCTGCCTAGTCTTTAAGTACTGCTAATGCCACTACTACAACCAACAACATCTCTGCTGCCACCCTCTGATACTACTAGGCCTGCACAACTGCAGTTTAACCCTGTGATGCCAATCCTGCTGCTACCCCCCTTTACAAATGGGATCTTTTTTTGAGGGCTTGCCCGCTACTGCTAGGCCTACACAACCACAGGTCTATTCCCTACCTCTGTTGCCAGCCTGCCACCCTCTGCTACTGCCAGTCCAACACATACACAGGTCTACCCTGTGATGCCCAAAATTCACTAATTTCTCAGCACTTTGCTTCTTCCTCAGCTAAAATGTAAAGGTGCCAATCCCACTGATACCCCAAGTTACAGGTGGGATAATTTTTTGAGGGCTTGTCTGCTACTGCCAGGCCTACGCAACTGGTTTCCTGTGCCACGGCCTAGTCTTTCCTAAATAGCTGCTACTACTGATACCACGAACATCACCTCCGCTGCCAGCCTGCCACCCTCTGCTACTGCCAGGCCAACAGTTTAACCCTGTGATGACCTAAATGGCCATTTTTTTATATGATTTAAACTATCAAAGACAGCCGCAGACTACTGAAATGCTAATTAGGTTGCGAGTGATTCATATGCTAATTAGCCATGGTCATCAAAAATTAATTTAGATGAAATTTTAGCTTGGTCCTAACCGAACATTTTCAGAAAAGTTCAGCGAACCGGCGAACAGTACTTTTGGGAAGTTTGCTCATCTCTATCTCTACCCCTCTAAAAATCATTTTTGAGAGCTTGTCAGCTATTGCCAGTGCCAGGCCTACACAATGCCTACATAACAACCAGAGGTCTCCCATCCTTTGGCCTAGTCTTTAAAATATGGCCTCTGCTAATGCTACCCTACCACCCCTTGCACCCCTGCTGCCATCTACTAACACCAGCCCTTTGCTGGCCATTTTTTTATATGATTTAAACTATCAAAGACAGCCACAGACTACTGAAATGCTAATTAGGTTGCGAGTGATTCATATGCTAATTAGCCATGGTCATCAAAAATTAATTTAGATGAAATTTTAGCTTGGTCCTAACCGAACATTTTCAGAAAAGTTCAGCGAACCGGCGAACAGTACTTTTGGGAAGTTTGCTCATCTCTATCTCTACCCCTCTAAAAATCATTTTTGAGAGCTTGTCAGCTATTGCCAGTGCCAGGCCTACACAATGCCTACATAACAACCAGAGGTCTCCCATCCTTTGGCCTAGTCTTTAAAATATGGCCTCTGCTAATGCTACCCTACCACCCCTTGCACCCCTGCTGCCATCTACTAACACCAGCCCTTTGCTGGCCATTTTTTTATATGATTTAAACTATCAAAGACAGCCACAGACTACTGAAATGCTAATTAGGTTGCGAGTGATTCATATGCTAATTAGCCATGGTCATCAAAAATTAATTTAGATGAAATTTTAGCTTGGTCCTAACCGAACATTTTCAGAAAAGTTCAGGGAACCGGCGAACAGTACTTTTGGGAAGTTTGCTCATCTCTATACAACAGGCTATTTCGCGCACATATATATATATGACCTGACCAAGCTGGCAGTTTCGGCCTCCTCTCCCTGCCCATTTCCAGAGCTCCCCCCTTTCTCCTAAGGCTCCCTCCCCTGAGGCTCTCCTTCTCCTTCTGGTCTGTCACCGGTCAGTTATACTGCGCTATTCCTTTGATGTCCAGACCTGTCCTCCCATTTTCACTAGCCTGAAACTCTTAAACGCATTCCCCCTGGCCTGGCAAAATTACCAGAACTGGTTCTCTCCCTGAAATTCTGAAAACCCAGTTTTAGGGGTGAAATCGTGGAATTTCCCCAGAATCTGCCCCCAAACTTGATTTCAAAACCTGTTTCTATTAGGGTGGGGAAAGGAATGTGGATTGAAGAGCCTCTGGGGCAGGTAGGTGTGTGGGTAGGTAGCTATGTGGGTGGGTCAGTAGGCAGGTAGGTAGGTAGATCGGTAGGTGGGTGGGCAGGTAGTTATGTGGGTGGGTCAGTGGACAGGTATATATGTAAGTGGGTCAGTCAGGATGTGAACATCAACACAAGGCACCATTTTTTTATCTATCTTATACAGCAACAGCCAACATACCTCCCTGATTGGCATGACTACAGATCTTGGCTGGAGAATCCTGTTGTGTTCTGTCCTCGGTGCTGTTCATCATTGTCCCCATCGACTCCAGTCACTGCCTCTCTGCGAGGGCTCCAAAGTGGGTCACCCTGGGGATCAATGCACCTCACCCACAGAGGTCTGAGCCCTGGTTCTCCGGGACCATGGGGGCACAAATTTACAGGGATAACAGTTGAGTTCTTCAACTGAAGAACATGACCCTGAGACACCGTTTTTAAGACCCCCAGCTCCGGCGAGCAACAGTACCAGGTATTTCTAATTATGCCGGTCGACCTGGATCTACATGCTTTTGCACATGTGCATACCTGAAGTCCTCCTGTTTCCAATGACAGGGTTGTTACCCCCCTGGATCCAGAGAACCAAGGCTCCAAATCATCCTGGGAATCAATGCATCTCACCTATGATGGGACAATCCTGAGTGCTAGATCTCAGAACCTAGTGGGGCTAATGACCCACTGAAGGTGTCGTTGAAAAGGGGAGAACCTCATGCAAGGGTTGGGGTACAGATGTATGGGGCAGCAGGTGGAATTGGGGTACAGATAAATGGGGCAGCATGTACGGTGGGGGCACAGATTAATAGGGCAGTGCGTGGAGTACAGATGAATGGGGCAGTAGGTGGTGTGGTACAGATGAATGGGGCAGCAGGAGGGTACAGATAAATTGGGCGGTACAGATAAATTGGGCAGCAGGAAGGGTTGGGGTACAGATGTATGGGGCAGCAGGTGGAATTGGGGTACAGATAAATGGGGCAGCATGCAGTGTGGGGGCACAGATTAATAGGGCAGTGCGTGGAGTACAGATGAATGGGGCAGTAGGTGATGTGGTACAGATGAATGGGGCAGCAGGAGGGTACAGATAAATTGGGCGGTACAGATAAATTGGGCAGCAGGAAGGGTTGGGGTACAGATGTATGGAGCAGCAGGTGGAATTGGGGTACAGATAAATGGGGCAGCATGCAGGGTGGGGGCACAGATGAATAGGGCAGTGCGTGGAGTACAGATGAATGGGGCAGTAGGTGGTGTGGTAAAGATGAATGGGGCAGCAGGAGGGTACAGATAAATTGGGCGGTACAGATAAATTGGGCAGCAGGAAGGGTTGGGGTACAGATGTATGGGACAGCAGGTGGAACTGGGGTACAGATAAATGGGGCAGCATGCATGATGGGGGCACAGATGAATAGGGCAGGAACAGGGCCCTGGGAGCAGTGCTCACAGCAGGTCACTGAGGCACATATAACCTTCTGCCTGCTGATGCATTGGTTCACTATTCCCTGCGCTGTGACTAATGCGGCTGCTGCTGTGCTGAAACATGCTACTATTGGAGATGTCTGAGTTAGTGGTGGACACCTGTCACCTGTCTCCAGCAGGATGTGGGTGTGGCTGTTTGCAGGATTTGTCTGAGCGCTTCCAGAACATCAGTTTAATTTATATCCATAAGGTGAAGCCAAAACCAACACAGAGATATTGCAAAATGTTCATTGTTAAGAAACCTGCTGGAAACGAGAGTGTTAGTGAACAGAAGCGACTAATAAGAGGCAGGAGCTTAAAGGAGCACTATCGCGAAATTGTGTAATATTAAAAATCCATATAAATACTTTAGCTAATAAGGGGAGGGGTCACGTATATACCCAAACTGAATAAAACTCCCACCAAGCTTGCGTTTTTCTTTCCCTGGTAGGAATAAAATCCTGGAGTTACAAGTTTAGTCTATGAGGGGTGACAGAGTCTGTCACCTGAGATGTCCTCTTCCTTCCATTAAAATAAAAAAAAAAAACAAGCCTGGCTCGTTATTTCTCGATACCGGGTGTATAAGTGAACCCTCATCCCGCCATCCAGCATATTTATATGGATTTTTATTATTGGGCCATTTTGTTCGCGATAGTGCTCCTTTAACTACCATCATTGGGCACCATATCTGAATGAATTGTCTATATCCAATATCAGGACTAACACCTCTCCTGATGCCACCGGGTAATAAGATCTCGTCCCATGGGGGCAATGGCTGAACCCTGGGAAACATCAGAAGAGGTGTAAGCGCTGTGTGCAGGACCAGAGATGCCACACACTGTGCTGCAACATTTGCAATGCAGTGCCATTGTGCTACTCTAGAGGAGAGCCATTCACGCGCCGGCATGTCGCTGAAGGAGTGAGGTGACAAGTAAGGATTATGGGGTTTGCAGGGGGTTGATCGAAGGGGGGACTCTGGCAATCAGGATGCCCCCCCCCCCCCTTGAAGTGGACCAATACCTATTTTTTGTAAAACTGGTGTTATTCTGGTTCAAAGTGGACCAAACCCCACCCTGGAGTCTATGAGATTCCAGGGCAGGCATACTCCCTCCCCCCAGGGCATTCAGATTCGGGATGCCCTGCTATTCCTTTAGCAGGATGCAGGCCTGCACCAAGCATTTGTGAATGGCAGGCACGGGCATGATCCCTGTCAAAGGGTAGTGGGGGATGCAGCCACCAGCGAGCTTGGATCTGAGCGCGCTGAATGGACAAAAGGCTGCGCATGCACCGTAGAACCGGAGAAGGATGAGTGACATCAGGCGATCTGGGGGGTTTCAAACAGTGGGGCATCCCCAATCGGGGCGCCCCAGGTGTAAGGACCAAAATTCAGGATAGTCAAAATCCTGGATTTTGGTCCACTTTAAAGCATAGTAAAGTCAGCCCCAGCACCTGCCCAGAGGGGGAGGAACCTGTCTTCCAGCATCTTGGATAAAAGCGATAAGATTCCCGGTCACATACAAGGGGCCCGATTCCTTATCGCGGTGTGTGTCCATCACCTCATTCCAACCCTCAGAACCTGAAGATTTTGTACCACTTTGTGATGTATAGGATAATCAGTGGTTTCTCCCATTAACCATAGAACTATTCTCTGCACATTCTTTTTATGTTTAGCTTTTTTTTTTTAATTACTGAGAAACTGCAGCAGCTACCCCATCCTCCCCCTGCTAAGCGCAATTTGGGCATTGAAATAATAAAACTCACCTGATCACCGCAATCCTCCCTTGATTCTGGTGAGGGACAGGACACTGTATGTCAGCTGTAGATCTGAGTGACAGTTGGACTTGAGTGAATGACCATTACAGTCACACTGCTGCACGGGATTGGATGACAGACCTGCCACTCTATGCATTCCCACCAAGATGGCTGCACCCAGGACCCGAGATTCCCGAGATATTTAACTGTTTCCATTTGAACATGAGTCTAGCATTATTGGCAATTAGAAATACCTAATGCTGGTTCTCTTGAACCTCTAAATAAATGAACCTGGTTTCTGAAGACTGTATGGCTGCTCGTAAATTGTATGAGCCAATAGACTATAAGATCGATGCCTAATCTACTGTATGATTGTAAATGGTGTATCTATCCATATAATGTAACACGGGTGAATGACTTACAAGTATCTTGATCCTAACTGCAGCATGTGTGTGAACCAGCAGAGGATTACAAGCTGATTGTATCTGATCGTTTGACAGCAGAACTGATCGGACTCTCCCAGGGGAAGTGTGGAATGGAATCAGCGTGGATGTGGAGAGAAGTGTTTAATTGTGTGGTTGCTGTTGTGATTACTCACCAGCAGAGGTTGATCGGATGGTGATTTGGGTTCCACCAGCCTAGTATAATCGTTAAAATGTAGTTTAATGGTGGCGGTAGCTAGTTGTACTTGTGTGTGGGTGTTTCTGATGCTAGAAGCAACAGACACACACATCACAGGTTACTCGATCAAATAGACGACGAACGATCAATTTTGTGAACAATCGAGACACAGCAAGATTTTTCACCTGCATTTGACCTTCTCTTTTCTGCACCTGAGCTCCTATGTTATAATGTATGTTAATAGAATCATGTTACGCTGGAGGAAAGAGTACAATATAACAAGTAACAGTGTAATAATCTGGTCTCCTTACATACATGTTGGGTAATTTCATAAATCCAGCATGCCGTAATTTTGCAGCGTTGGAACTTGATTGGTGATCGCAAGCGTTATCACTTGCATGCCGCTGGCAATAGAGCGATTGCATGTGTGCTAATGGTTTCCATAGGAATTGCGCTGGTGTGAAATTAGCCCCAGTGCCACACCTCTGTTGCAACATACTATGGGTGGTCTAAGACCACCAAGGCACGGACCCCTTGAAGAGCAAATTCCCAGGATAGGGGTTAATCTTTGTTTCTCACACAAAAAGATTTAGAATGGTTTTAATGTATTCCACCAAGAAAAAAACACGATAAAATTATATAATTATTATTACAAAAAAATGCAGAGAAAACAATTCTCACGGTGCTAAATCAACACTAATGTCAGTGGGAGTTTGGGATTTCCTGACATGTTGCTGCACCTGTATCAGAGTGCAGCCAGCCACAAATCGGAGATCCCTCATCTCTGTATGGAGTGGTAAATATCTTTGTACAGGAATCAGAGAAGAGCAAGAGCATCAGCATGTCAAAGTGAGTCTCTACCTCATAGGATAACATCTTCATACCAACTGGAGAGCTTCTCCACCTCAACACACAGTCAGATACATGGGATTTAAAAATACACTAGTGTGTGTGGAGGTGAAGAATTCACCAAACTTTAGTGAGCTCGCCCTCTTCATACATTACCCCCCCTCCATATTTCCTACAACAATTAATTAAACAAGAAGAGGACACAGAGCAGGTGTGCAGCAAGTGTGTGAGAAGAGCAGAAACACAAACCTTATTCTAGATATGCCAGATGTCACTGATGTTTCAGGTGTGTCAATGAAGTTCCAGGGGTGCTTCAGTAAAGTCCCGCATGTGTGATGTCTCAGGTGTGTAACTGATGTCCCAGGTGTCTCCGGCTCTGCAGCTGCAGGTGACTTCTGAGTTACACTCCAGCTGTCAGAGTCATTCTAGGCTCTCTGCAGCACTCTCTGGTGGCCAAACATGGGAACCTCCTGTTGGCAAAGTTGGCTGATGCTGCACGTGGCACCGGATTCATGTGTTGGCACCTAAGGTGTGCGTAAGGAAAACCCACTAAATGGACAGAAATATTTGTAAACCCTCACAAGCTTTTTTGGCATTACATTCTCTATAAAGGTGTGATTATGGAGTTGGTTACAGTTTGCCTTTTTTTAAGAGGTTTTGGTGGTTGTCTTGTTGGAATTTTGGCCATTTGTGAAGTTAGATGATGCTGGGAGGGGGGCTCACCACCTTCTTTCTGGTTCATCCCAAAAGTTTTGGACAAGGTTTGGGGTCAGACTCTAACCTTCCACACCCACACCTATATGCTTTGCACAGTAGGGTCCAGCCAGCCATGGAACAAAGGAGAGTAATCCAAAAACTACTGGAAGTGTATGATTCTCGCTGTGCTGAAGTATTAATATTTCCCCTCACTGAAACTAAGCAGCTGCGGCCACCCGCTCTCCATATCAAGCACCTATCACCAGCAAACTTAAAACTGAACACCCGATTGTTATACCCATCCCCTGGAGTCTTTTAGAGGCGCTTCATTCAATTTAAGGGGCTGATCAAGTAACCCTGGGGCATCCCAATTTGGGAAGCCCTGCTGTGTGAGTCCCCCAGAACATCTTGCATTCACTCATGTTATCTTTTCCTGCACAGTGCTCACCGGCCGCAGCCTCATCTCTGTAGCTGAGGCTTGCTCCTGCCATTCAAATCTGCTGGGGATAAGAGCACATTGTATACTGTAGGGAAACCAGGGATGCAACCATTCCTGTTCCCTTATGCTGAGCTCTGTGTCTAAACAGGACCGGGTGGCGATCATCAATATGCACGGCGTATGGCGCTGATTGGATGAGAACCTGCTTTCACATGGCAGGGCATTCAAAATCGGGATGCCCCAAGGGCAAGGACTAAAACCCTAGATAGTGTAACTGGACTCTTGCTGTTATCCCTCGGCCAGCGCTGAGCCTGGTTTGGCACGCAGAACAAAAAATGAGTCTTACCTTATCAATAATGGCCGCCTGTTCCCACAGATTCTAACCATGGTGTTTACAGGTTGATGGGCATGGCGGGGTGTGGCCTATTCACTGGCTTTTGTGGAATAAAGCTGTAGTGGAGAGAACGTCCAGGCTTCCCTGCAGCCTCCAGGACTTTAGGTCACAGAATGGGGCACATTGGAAGGCAAAATAGTGGGTAGGCTGGAATTCATAGGGGAACATAATAATAAACATAATATAAAAGGAGAAGCGCAATGGGCGGAGCTAAAAATATCAGAAAGCTTCTCTCTACAATGTCAGTTACCACACACACCTTGCAATCACATGGGGGCGTTATTGCTTTTTCTGGGACCGGGCAGTGATTCAATGGACTGGAATCACATTTTTTTCAAATCTCTGCATACAAGGCTTTTGCGACCATGGAAAGAACATGCACATGTGAAGGGCCTATAGGCTACTATAGGCAGCGTTTTACTGCCAATTGCAAAGAGATTGTGATCACCCCTAAAATCGCCAATGAAACGCTGCCCATAGAAGCGAAACACCCCGGTTAAAGTGGACCAAAACCCTAAACAAAACATTGCCCCTATGTTGTCTATTTTGCAAGAGGCATCCTGTTTTGGGGTTCCTCTGAGTGTGAAACCTACTGGGATTGGCAATATACTCACCTCGTCAGGCTCTCGTCCAATCAGTGCGCTATTCACAGCCCAGCACAGTAGAAAGCTGTTTGGAAACAGAGCCAGGCGTAGGGATTGGCTGCATCTCCAGTTTCCCTGTGGTCTGACACATGCACTTGTCCCCAGCCTATCTGAATGGCTGTGTGCAGAAATGGGCATCAGCTGAGGGACGCTGCAGCCATGCATGCACTGTACAGGTAGGATTTCTTGGCCATCTCGGATGAGTTCTTACAGTGGGCATCACAAATCAGGATGCATTGGAGGCAGGAAATTGCCTGGCCCTTTTAGACTAAGATCCTCTTTAAAATCCCACGTGTCACTGGGCACTGTGTACATAAGGTGCAGCAAATTTTAAACAACTTACAAGATGTCACTCTAACTTCTGATCACTATTGCAGACAAGCCATTCTGCACTGGGCACAGCTCAGCAGTACCCAGCCCTGCTGACTCCATTGCAGTAGTTTCCATTTGATGTTTTTCAAGTGAAGCAGGGAAAAGAGCCAGAGCAAAATACAATGTAATATTGTAATGTTGTAATGTGAGCACATCACCCCCAGTTGCCATCAATGCACATCACAGCTTATCCTTCCAGATCCATTTTCTGCTGGGTGAATTGATCTAATAATCAAGTGACCCAATGCTAGAAACCAGGCGACTTCTGGGAAAACCAGATGAGTTGACATGTTGGTGTTCCTCCAGCAGTAGAAGCACTTAAGCATTATAAATTGCAGTCCTTACCATGCCCCTTTAGTCACTAGAAAGCCAAATAATAATACATATTCCGGCCTGCTGCACACTGACAGTCTGCCCTCCACCGAATGGCAATGGAAAGGCATTCCAGTGGTAGCATTTTACGTTTACATCCCTCCATCCTGTGACATGCATCATTGTGCGATTTGCTCCTCCTTCCTATGACAACTGGCTCTGTTGCACCCCTTTATCTTAAGATTTGTGTTACAACCCTCCATCCCCTCCATAAGGTGACAATCAGCATTGTCTTCCCTTCCATCTTGTGATGCTTGGAATTCCTCCCTGTCAACCCCTTCACTCTACATCTGTAGCCTTCCCTGTCTGCCAAACCTTTCACTTCCCCTTGGAACGCTTCTCTGTATGCCAACCCCTTCACTCTACCTCTGCATTCTCAGTGCCTGCCAACTCCTCTGCACTTTTCCCTGTTCTTCCTTGCCCGCCTACCATTACACCATCTCTGCCAACACCTTCAAATCTGCGTGCTTTCCTGCCTGCTAACCACTTAATCCTATCTCTGCGCCCTTCTCTGACCAGTGACCCCTACTGTTGCACTCCTCCTCTGCATGTCAACCCCTTTAATCCACCTCTGCACTCCTCTCTGTACACCAACTCCTTCACTCTACCACTGCACTCTGTCTGGTACTCTTCTATGCTTGCCATGCCCTTCACTCTACATCTGCCTTTATCCCTGTACACCAATCCCTTACTCCTTACACCTATGCACTAACCCCCTCTCTGCCAACCCGTTCACTCTACCTTTTAAATTCTTACCTTCCCACCAACCCCTTTAATTTACATTTGCACTCTTCCCTGCCTGCCAACTTCTTCATGGTATGTGTGCCCTCATTCCTGCACAGCTACTCCTTTACTCTATCTCCTTACTTTTCGTGCCGGTTAACCACTTCACTCTGCCCCCCAACCACCTAACCATATGTCTGGAGTTTCCCCCAGCTCACCAAGCATTTTACCCTGCGTCCGCATTCTCACCTGCATGCCAAACACTTCACCATATGTCTGAGCTCATACCCGCTCACCAACTCATTCACCCTACCTCTGTGCACTTCCTTGCCTGCAACCCTCACCCTAACTGGCACTTTACCCTGCCTGTTAACCACTTTACCCTGCACTATTCCCCACCTACCAACTCTGATGCTACCTATGCACACTTTACTGCCTGCCAATTACTTCATTCCAGGTCTACTTACCTATGCCTTCATTCTACTGATGCATGATTTCCTTCCCACCAACACCTTCCCCCTACCTCTGCCATCTTTGTTGTTTTGTTGCCTGCCAAGCCCTTCACCCTACATCGGCATTCTTTCCTGCAAACCACTTCAACCTACCTCCACAACCCTTTCCCCCTATCTCTGCACCCCTCCCTGCCCATATACCCCTTGACTATACCTCTACTTTCTTCCCTGCCTGTCAACCCCTTCATCCTACCTATGCATTCTTCCTGCCCACCAATCCCTGCACATATATGCAAGCATACCCGAAGGGTTGTAATCAATGGATAAGACCACGTATACACAACATTCCTGGCTTTGTTCCCTTCCCTGGGAAATAATGTACAAAACGTCATAATCGTAAAATAGTTTTGTAGTACAGGTAAATGCAGATAATACATATTATGTTTATAGTATCAAGGATACTCAGAGTGAGGGTTTAGTAGATCAATCACATAGCCCCCTCTACTGGTCTATATGGGTAATAATGCAACTAGGGAAACATCAATGCAAAATGGTTGCAAATTATGCCCAAAAGGTAGCTATGCTCGCCGCGAAAAGGATATATAAAGAGCATGGCAAGATGAAAAGTGGAGCAAACGTCCCAAAAATGGTAAGCGTGAGCCATCCTACCTTGCTGCACTTCTTGCCATTCTCTGATGAAAGGGCTGTTTAGTCCTGAAACGCACATCAGGCATTTATTATCAAGGTATATGCTGGACTATAGGCTTGATTCAGAGAGACAAAAAAAACCTTCTGTTTTAGTGTCGATTTTGTATTATTTTCAAATGTTCCCGCTCTCGTATGAGTGTGCGAGCGATTCTATGCATGCATTGCAAACCTTCTGTAAAGTTTCCGTCCGTAGGCTTTCGTTTTTGCCCTTTTCCCATCGTATCCTCCCACGAATCCTTTACGTTTCGCGATAGATTTTGTTTCACTTTTACAAAAAATAATCGACCAGACGGAAATCCTTACGATCTTGCGCCTGCGCACTACAAACTTAACTCATTAAAGTGCTCGCCTACATATTTGCCATCCTCACTTCTACTACAATGTTTAGCTAAACCACTTAGCACTATCCTCCATCTTCCCTTTTGGACTCTTAAAGCTCACCCCAACCACTTAGCACTATCCTCCATCTTCCCTTTTGGACCCTTAAAGCTCACCCCAACCACTTAGCACTATCCTCCATCTTCCCTTTTGGACCCTTAAAGCTCACCCAAACCACTTAGCACTATCCTCCATCTTCCCTTTTGGACCCTTAAAGCTCACCCCAACCACTTAGCACTATCCTCCATCTTCCATTTTGGACCCTTAAAGCTCACCCCAACCACTTAGCACTATCCTCCATCTTCCCTTTTGGACCCTTAAAGCTCACCCCAACCACTTAGCACTATCCTCCATCTTCCATTTTGGACCCTTAAAGCTCGCCCCAACCACTTAGCACTATCCTCCATCTTCCCTTTTGGACCCTAAAAGCTCGCCCCAACCACTTAGCACTATCCTCCATCTTCCCTTTTGGACCCTTAAAGCTCACCCCAACCACTTAGCACTATCCTCCATCATCTCTTTTGGACCCTTAAAGCTCACCCAAACCACTTAGCACTATCCTCCATCTTCCCTTTTGGACCCTTAAAGCTCACCCAAACCACTTCGCGGTTAGGTTCTTCTTCCATTTTAGGCCCCCAAAATTTACCCAAACCACTTCGCGGTTAGGTTCTTCTTCCATTTTAGGCCCCTAAACTTACCCAAACCACTTCGCGCTTAGGTTCTTCTTCCATTTCAGGCCCCTCAAACTTACCCAAACCACTTTGCGGTTAGGTTCTTCTTCCATTTCAGGCCCCTAAAACTTACCCAAACCACTTCGTGGTTAGGTTCTTCTTCCATTTTAGGCCCCTAAAACGTACCCAAACCACTTCGTGGGTAGGTTCTTCTTCCATTTTAGGCCCCTAAAACTTACCCAAACCACTTCGCGGTTAGGTTCTTCTTCCATTTTACGCCCCTAAAACTTACCTAAACCACTTAGCGGTCATCTGAATCTTCATCTCTAAATATTTATTTGACCCTTCGTTTTGTGTTAATGTATTTGTGTTTAAAAATGACACTGAAACTTTGTTTTTTTTTTTTTTTTTTTTACTTAAAGACCATTTTTGTTGGCCATTATATATATATTTTTTTAAAACATTGGGTAACCAAGTTTAAAAATAACAACATTAAAAATTGTAAAATTTTAAAATCTAAAAAACTATTTACAAAAATAAAATCAGTGACAGGACCCAGAACACTATTCTTCCTCTGTTGTCCCCAACGAGTCAACCAGCTGCTGCATATCGGCCACCAACTCAAGGACCCTTCGATTCATTTCTTCTACTCTTGCCCGTGTGGTCCCTGTATAAAATTTAGACAAAAACATTATTTGGCGACAAATACATGTTTCCCTCCTGTGGATGGAATGTTTGTTAGTTGCCAACCTAAATAATCACAACATATGTCAGTCTGCTAAGTCATTACTGTAAGGAAGTGGCCAGAGGTCATTGTGGTAAGTAATTACTCTAAGCAAGTGGGCACAGGTCATTCTGCTAATGCCATTGACTCTGGCTTTATGAATCTGGGGGATCATGTCACTTAACACATACTGCAAAGAATGACATTACAACTTACTTGGTTGGTGGCCGACGGATGCCTCGTTGGGGACAACCCTACATCCTGGGCCCTGTCACTGTTGTGAAGTAGAGGCTGTCGAGACATGGCAAATAGGGTTAGTTATAATGTCTTAGTCAACAGTAATCAAATGTCATTTTTAATGTGTGTGTCACATCACTCACCTTCTCCCTGTGCCTCCTGGGCGAGATCTGCTGCATCCTCCACATCTTCAACCGCACCAGAAGCATATACAAAAACAGATTAAGGGAATCAGCTTGGGTGGAAATTGCATGTATATGTGTGTGCGGTTACATGAAGAGTCACATACCAGAGGCTCCCGCATGCATCGCTGGGTACGACTCCCTGCCCACGCCGTGCCGCCCCTCCTCTGTGGAAAGGTCCAGGGGCTGGTCGGAGGACCCAACAGAGGAGGGGTAGGACCGTCGCACTGGAGATCCACCACCTTCACTTCCAGCTGCAGATTCAAGCAGCACTGGTCGGCCTGTGCCGTGTTGTTAATGTTAATCCATTTCCAACACTTCCAAAGAAAAGGCATTATAACTAAAGGCCTACCTTCTGTCTAAGTTACATCTTGCATGCAATCGCTATGTACTTACTAGGGAAATGGATTCCGAAAAACCTCCGCACCCGGGGCATGTGCAGTCGTTTCAGGTCCGACCAATGCTGCATGATCTGCGTGTGGGTGAAGGTGGTGTCCGTTTGATGTTGTATTTTGGCAATGATCTCCAAGTGCGACGGTGCGCTTCTCAAAAGAGTTTGAGTTAAAACAGCATACCAATATCTGTCAACAATCGATCATTTGACTAAATGACATTAACAGACACATTTGTAGCCTAATCCAATCCTTGTATCTGGCCTCAGTGCTGTTTTGCACGTGTGGGCACTCACTTCGGTTTGGCACGGAGTTTGATACACTTTTTAAAACAACCGTTTGTTCATGCGCTTCCTTAAGGGCTAGGCATGCATTTACATGGCAAAGGCATTAAAAGACACTTACAAGCATGATGACCTCTTCTTGTTGGCAAAGATTGTGGGTGCCATCTTGCCTCGTGTCTGCAGCAGATAAGTAATGCCCCTGCGGTTTCCGGGTTCAGCACAGCCGGACGAACGGCCGTACGCACGCGTATGCGAACGCGTAAATGTCAGACCCCGGCATTAGTATTTAAAGCGTCCTGGAGCCACAGCTCATTCTCTTTCAGAGTCTCTTCATGATGCCAGCCAAAAAAAACGCAGAAAAGGCCAAAGCAGCCAAGGAAGCCAGCAGGAAAAAGTGTGAGGAGGCTTCAGCAGGCCCCACCACTCGCTCAAAAATGCCTAAGGCGAAGTGGCCGGGAACCCGCAGTGGGCAGGCGAAGGCGACCACAAAGGCACCCACAAGCCCAAAAACCAAGGAGCCAGCGCAAAAGAAGAAGGGCAAGGCCAGCAAACACACAGATACAGCCCATAAAAAGCACACCAAGAGGGTGAGAAGCCCCAGCCCCCAAAGGTCACCATCACTCCAGCCACGTGGGAAAAGCTCTCAGGCCAAGAGGCCAAGCCACCGGGCCCGAAGCCCCAGCAGCCAGAGCTCAGCATCACCCCAGCCACGTGGGAAAAGCTCGCAGCCCAAGAGGCCAAGCCACCGGGCCCGAAGCCCCAGCAGCCAGAGCTCACCATCACCCCAGCCACGTGGGAAAAGCTCTCAGGCCAAGACACCGGGCCCGAAGCCCCAGCAGCCAGAGCTCACCATCACCCCAGCCACGTGGGAAAAGCTCTCAGGCCAACAGGCCAAGACACCGGGCCCGAAGCCCCAGCAGCCAGAGCTCAGCATCACCCCAGCCACGTGCATCAACCTCCCAGGGCCAGGAAAGTGTGAAGGGGCCACAGAGGCACAGGCCAAGAAGCCCAACATCATCCACCACACCCTCTCCTCCTCGCCCACATTTGGCACCGGCACAGGTGGAAATGTAGGCAGAATATGCCACAGCTACGCCTGCTAGTTCAGTGGCCACCCAGGCAAGAACCCCAAGTCCATATCCAAGTCCAGTCCAATCAGAAGCCAGCCACCTGTCCTACATTTCTCACCAACACAGCCAGCCCAGAATGTCCCCTGATTTGCCGACAACCACTGACGAGCCAGAACGTCAAGCAACAGGGCGCACATTGCGCCGAGGCCACTTGAGTGGCAGGTTTGGTGAGGCCCAAACTCTGGCATTGGCTAGTGGCCTCACCTTGTATTATGATGAGCTATATGGGTGCAGATCCAAAGCTACAAGCAAGCAGCGGAAAGCCGAGATTTTGGAGGAGCTCACCAGACAGGTCAATGCAGCGGGGGAAGAGCTCAAAGATGTGGAGCAGATACAAAGGAAAATATCGGACCTAAAGTATGCAGCACGGAAGAAAGAAAATAAACGGCGTAATTACAGGTACATATATACTTTGTGGATTTTGCTTCGTCTTGTATTGGAAACATTTATCTAAATGTGTGCAACTCTCTTTTTCAGCTTACAAACTGGCGGCGGATTCCCCACAAAACTGCAATTTACCCGAGCTGAGGAGATAGTGCTGGGACTGCTACATCCTGTGGCCTTAGAGGGACACTCGGCCCGACAGGACACGGACATCCCTAATATTTCTGCTGGTTAGTAATGTTACTGTGTATGTGAAATGTGATCTGCGTGTCAAATTACGCACAAACCTATATATTAACACATGCCCCTAGGGTGTGCCTTGTAGTGGAGGTAACAATTTAAACAGGGTGTGTTATGTGTGGCGACCCATTATTTGCTTGTTTACTTCCTCATAGATTATTTTGGAGAGTCTTGAGGAGCACTATTGAGATTAGCAAAGGACTGGCTGTTATGTATTTAGAGTCAATTACATACAACACTTCCATCTTTATATGTAGCCAATTTGGGTTTGAGCTGTGCTTTGCTCCAAACGACTTGATGTGGGGTGCTTGAACGTTTGACCTAGAAAGAATGTCAAGCAGCCTAATCTAATGGCAAATGCTATTTGCAAGCTGAGTGTGGTCCCATAATGGGCTTTAAGTGATGTGTGAAGCCTCAGAACAGCCAGTACATGCATGTTTATTTTGGTTAAGGAGACCAATGTGTATGTACTTGTTGACTAATACATCTAACAGATAATGACATTCATAGTCAAGTTTAACTTGGTCCGTTGGGGGAGTTGCCATTCATGCATGAGCCCGTGTTTTAGTGAACCATATGTGTTAATACACATCACCAATGCCAAGTTGTGTGTTAACATGCCTTCTTTTCCCCAATGCAGCCCAGCATCATCCCTCAGCTAGTGGGGAATCCTCTGCCAGTTTTAACATGCCGTCTACTTCCGTGCTGCCTCGGACCCAGGATCACGGTAAGTGTCTTTATATGATGTTGCTTATGCATGTGCCTTGACATGTTTCTTTTTGCGGAATCATATATGTAGTCCCTAAACTAAACCTTTTTTTTTACATGTCCCAACAGACCCACACACTGATGGAGGAAATCCAGGAGCTGGAGGAAGATGGAGCCTTCATGGAACCTTCAGAACACCTCCCCCTGGGACAGAATCTGCAACTGTCCCAACATGTTTCTACAACAAATGCTCAGCAGCAGAGTGAAGCTGGCTGCATGCTGCCAGCCCACTGTGGGCAGCATGCAGAGATTTGCCAAGCAGACCTGTGGCTGTTGGTGGACCTAGAGGCACATCATCTGCACGCCACCCAAGCCCAGGGAATTGGGAGGCGTAGTCGACTACATCGCCCACTTGCCCAGGGGAGGGGCGCGCAGATGATGGAGTCAGCATGGCACCATGGGAGGCGGCTATTTCGCCTCCAAAATCAACAAAACCACGAACATCTTCATGGCCAATTAGAAACCTTAAACAACACATTAAACTACACGCTGACTGAATTTAGGTCCAACAACAGCCATATGGCCACCTTATCCAATTATTACAGTGGCATGCTTGAGGAAGCTGGAAATAGCAACAGCCACATGGCCACCTTAACTGCCAATCTCAGTGCCATGATGGCTGAATTTCGAACTTCTAATAGAAACATGTTGGAACAGTTGCAGATTCTGAATGCCGCACAGGCCCAGGTGAGGGCCCACCTCCAAGGGCCCCAACCTGGGTTTTATGGGCATCCCCCATTTTAAGGCCTATTTGGCCTGTATCTGCTCCACATCTTTGATCTACATCCCCACTGTATTGACCTGTCTGGTGAGCCCTACCAATATACCCTTTTGGTATGGCTTTGCTGGTTTGCTTTGGATTTGCACCCATATAGCTCATTAGAGTGCTGAGGTAGCCCACTAGCCAATGCCGGAGGTGAAGCCTCAATGAACCTGACACTCAAGCTGTTGCGCTGCATGCTTGTAGCGCATGACATTGGTTCTGGCTCCTCCTGTTTGAAGGCAAGATTGGGGGACATTCTGGGCTGGCAAACTACTACCTTGACCCCTGGCTGAGATTGAACTGGACTTGGATTGGGACTGGGGGTTCTTGTTTGGGTGTCACACTGAGTAACAGGTGTAGATGTGGCATAGGTTTGGCTGCTTTACACCTGTGCCTGTGGCAAATGTGGCCAAGCAGGAGAGGTTGTGTCTGTGGGCCTATTTGTTTCCTGCACAATGTGGACATGGCAATGGTTGTCACCTATGTTTGTAAAATTTTCATTTGTCCTTAACTTTGCACAGGAGTGGCTTACTTTAAAACTCCTTCCTCTGGGCAATTGCTATGTGTCTTGATTTGGATAAACTTTCATTTGTGTTTTGCCCATGTATTTTATGCAACTATGGGAGTGACCATCAAATGCAATGTTTGCTTCTGAAATAAACTACATAAAATTGTAATTAACCTGTTGTGGACTAAGTTTATGTCTTTTAAGTTTTGGGTGAATAAAGATGAGTTAAAGTAGGCAGTAACACATTTGTAACATCCTAAAAAACCCAAATGAAAATAATGTGCGAGGTTGCTTTAAATAATTTCTATACTGTTTGTAAAAGTAACAAACAAACATACAAACACAAAGGGCCAAAAACAGAATTAACCAAGAATAAAGGGACAAAACAAACAAAGGAACCACAAATTAAGCAAAATGTGTCTCAATTAAATTAGACCGCACTGCTTGGGCAGACGCACTCGGTGGGCCACGATAGTCCTCGTCTGGGTCATCGGTGGGTGGAGAGGGGGGCACATCCACATACCAGGGGACACGCTGCAATATAGCAAAATTATGCAACACTGCACAGGCCAATATAATATCTATGACCTTTTTGGGGTCATACTGAAGTGCTCCCCCGGTATGGTCCAAGCATCGGAAGCGGGTCTTCAACAGGCCAAACGCCCTCTCCACCACAGCCCTGGTCTTCCTGTGCGCCCTATTATATGCCTCCTCGGCTGCAGTATGGGGCCGGAGGACGGGCATCAACAGCCACGGAAGGAGTGGATAGCCGGAATCACCTGCCAAAATGTATTATAAAAAACATAAATTACACATTACTGAATAAATGGAATCCCCTAAATGGGTCATCAACATTACTAAGAGCCTAGGTCACATTTGCTACACAGCATGAGCATACATAGTGTACAGGCCCTTTAAAAAATTAAAATACATCAAATAGATGTTTGAAAAAATTAAACATCCAAGATGGCGGGTGAGGGCCAATCAGCCAGACTGCTAACAGGTATTGGTTTTGGACTGTGCTGCTCAGCATTCTTGGATGTCTTAACTTTTCAGGAGCCTGTAGCTGCTTGGTGTGAGTACAAACCAGCTCTAACCTGCCCCCTGCACTTTATCCCGCTCTCCTCTACTCAGTAAGTGTAATGCATCTACTCAAAGATGGCGCAGACCCTAGGATAAATTCAAGGACAAAATTTAAGCAGAGTGTGTGGAAGACTCATTATTACTTTAATCTAAATTCCATTTCTGCAGTTTGCTAATGCAGGACTAACATTTGGCAAGGCTTTGTTGCTTGAAAAATCTAATGGTTAAGATCGTGTTTCACATGTAAACAAGGTGTTCAAATAGGCATAGTTTCATACATGGAACACAAATTAAATTCCTAGCCATACATATCCAAAAAAAAGGACATTATTGGCAGCAACTTACCAAGGAGCCATCCACCGGAAAATTCCCCAGACTCAAACCGACCGTACAATCCAGATCTGCGAAGAATGTAGGCATCATGGGATGGGCCTGGGAACCCCGCAAGCAGACTAAGGAACCGCATGTCCGGGGCCACCACTGCTTGGACATTCATTGAGTGGCCCATTTTGCGGTTCCTGGGATAAAAAAAAACAACGAAAACATTATAAAGGGGACGAAAACTAGGGGAACACTAACTAATCACACCCTAAGCAAATGCCGTGGGCAAATTAAATTAGCACTAAACAAGTACATAAGTATTTTGTCTTGCCAGAAAACAATATGTATGTTTTATAAAGTAAAGATTTACTTTCCCGGGTCGATTTCAGGTACAAATTAAAATTTTTCCTTGGTGAACACATGTGACATTTATATGCAACTAAATACGGTCCATGGTTCCACAGGGACTCTTTAAAAGGAGGGAATACTTAAAAGGAGGGATACATTAAAATGTTGGCAAAATTACAAGGAGGGATAAATTACAAGGAGGGAAGTATTACAAAATTCCATGAAGGGATTACTTTCACGGAGGTAATAAATAAATACAAGGAGGGATTAATTACAAGGAGTGATTATGTAAAATGAGGGATAAATTAAAAGGAGGGACAAATTACACGGAGGGAATAAATAAAATAAGGGAAGTATTTGCAACGATGGATAACTTACAAGGAGGGATTAATTACAATGAGGGACTAATTCGAAGAAGGGACATTTTACAAGGAGTTATTTGGGAATTTTTAAGGACATTAAAACCAAAAAAAAAGGACTGATTGAACCTGCCTGTAGATATACTCGTCGACTGCCGGAGGGACAAGGGCAACGTGGGTGCAGTCAATTGCACCCATGACGTTGGGCATGTCGGCAATGTTATAAAATGCCAGCTTAATCGCGTTTCTGGCTACCATGTCGTCAGGAAAACAAATATATTTGCGAGTAATGGTAGCCATGCCTTCCAAAAACTTGGATAGTGCGCGGCTCAGCGTAGGCTGGGAGATCGCCAAGGAGAGGGCACCCAGCCTCTGGAACGAGCCGTTCGCCAAAAATTGCAGGCAGCCAAGCATCTTGGTCATACCTGAAATTGCTTGCCCCTTCCTTGTGGTGCGGCTGCAGCTCACTATACAATTTATGGAGGGAAGCGCGATAAAGGCCCTTATTCATCAAGCGATAGCGCCAGGTAGTGTCTGACGAGCGCCAGGTAGCGGCAGCTAACGGCGACTACCGACTCAAGTACGCCCGGCGGCGGTCACAATGACGCATTTATCAAGCAAAATGAGGCTAGCGCCGGCGAGAGCGACGGTTAGTGCGGCATCCATCATGAAGCCGCCTGGACCGAACAGCGCCGCTGCAAATTCCCTCACAGCGCCAGGTATGAGCTGTCGCTCCCTGGCGATGTCCAATGCATTTCAATGGAGCAATCTATAATTATTCATAATTATTTGGTAATAATTTTTTTTTTTTTTTTTTATGTCAAAAAATCGGAGAACACTTCTGCAATGTTAGGATTTATTTTTAAGTCAAAAAAATTTTTTTAAAAAATTTGTGCAGAATTGATCTAACAGGTCTGAGATTAATGTATTCATATTACAAAATGATTCTAAAAACATGTATAATGTTACATTCAAAAAATATGGTTGTTTAGGGGTTAAAAACTAGTTAATACACATCGCCGCCAGCGCTCTGGGGTTTAAACAAGGAATGGACAGCGACAGCACATTCGGAGCGTGATTTGTTAATGAATATGAAGATAGCCGTTCGCTCTGGCCATTCGTTGTCAGGCGCTCACATACAACGCTGGACCTGTGAAACAGCGACCCCCCAGCCCGTATTCAACATTACCGCACACCGACTGAGTCGCTGTCATCAAGCTAATGCCGGCCAAGCACAGCGAATACTGGCTGGCGCTGAAAAAATCGCGCTACAGTCGCTCATCTGTCGCTACCTGGCGCTATTGATGAATCGGCCTCTAAGTCTGGTGAGCTCGAACAACTCAACGTCATGCATGCCATTGATGTGCATGAGTCGCCGCCGGTGCAATCGGGTCTCAGCCCTCCGGACAATTTCAATGCCCATGAGCTGCAGATCCTCATGCTCCTCAAATGCACTAGAGTCATCCATAGCTGCTAGTCTCGAGGTCAAAATGGTCCTGTAAGAGGATCGCAAAGGAAACGGATTTATAGGGTGGTGATCCGTCGGCAATCAGCTCTCTGAATGAGACGCAAGCCCATAGCAATAACGTAAGTTATCTGAACGAACGAAAAATATCAGATTTGGTTTGGAAAATGACCAGAACTAACGGAAATGTTCAGATTTGCTTTCGTTCGTCGAAAGCGCATATACGCATTTGCCCGAACGTTCCTATGAATGAAAAATGAACGAAAAAAAGCAAAAAACACCCGCCAAAACTTTCACAGACAGCTACGGAAGTGCAGACGAATGTGGCTCTGAATCGAGTCTTATATGCAAAGACAGGGCTGTTGGCTATACTTGGTCCTATCCATTGATTGCAACCCTTAGGGAATGCTTGCATTTTTTCTATGTATATATTCTTTATCAATTAAATAGTCAATATTCTTTTCATTCTATATTGGTGTGCATCTCTGTTTTGGTTCTCTACATGGTCAAAATGGGATAAGAAAAATTCCTGTTCATTTCACACCCCCAAATCCCATGATTTCTTTATATTGAGTGAGCTTATCTTTCCTAAGTAATTTACCTCTGCATCATTACTTCACTCTACCTCTTTAAGCCCATCTGCCTAACCATCTTTTAATCTTCATTTGAAGTATTCCTAGCCGGCCAACCCCTTCACTCCAGGTCTGTCCACCTACCCCTTCTGCACTTTGCAATCTTACGTGCCTGCCAACTCCTTAACTCTACCTCTGCACTCTTCCCTGCCTGCCAATCCCCTAACTCTACCTCTGCACTCTTCCCTGCCTGCCAATCCCCTAACTCTACCTCTGCGCTCTTTCCTGCATGCCAATCCCCTAACTCTACCTCTGCACTCTTCCCTGCCTGCCAATCCCCTAACTCTACCTCTGTACTCTTCCCTGCCTGCCAATCCCCTAACTCCACCTCTGCACTCTTCCTGGCATGCCAATCCCCTAACTCTACCTCTGCACTCTTCCCTGCCTGCCAATCCCCTAACTCTACCTCTGCACTCTTCCCTGCATGCCAATCCCCTAACTCTACCTCTGCACTCTTCCCTGCCTGCCAATCCCCTAACTCCACCTCTGCACTCTTCCCTGCCTGCCAATCCCCTAACTCTACCTCTGCACCCTTCCCTGCATGCCAATCCCCTAACTCTACCTCTGCACTCTTTCTTACCTGCCAATCCCCTAACTCTACCTCTGCACTCTTCCCTACCTGCCAATCCCCTAACTCTACCTCTGCACCCTTCCCTGCCTGCAAATCCCCTAACTCTACCTCTGCACTCTTCCCTGCCAGCCAATCCCCTAACTCTACCTCTGCACTCTTCCCTGCCGGCCAATCCCCTAACTCTACCTCTGCGCTCTTCCGTACCTGCCAATCCCCTAACTCTACTTCTGCACTCTTCCCTGCCTGCAAATCCCCTAACTCTACCTCTGCACCCTTCCCTGCCTGCCAATCCCCTAACTCTACCTCTGCACCCTTCCCTGCCTGCCAATCCCCTAACTCTACCTCTGCACCCTTCCCTGCCTGCCAATCCCCTAACTCTACCTCTGCACTCTTCCCTGCATGCCAATCCCCCAACTCTACCTCTGCGCTCTTTCCTACCTGCCAATCCCCTAACTCTACCTCTGCACTCTTCCCTGCATGCCAATCCCCTAACTCTACCTCTGCACCCTTCCCTGCCTGCCAATCCCCTGACTCTATCTCTGCACTCCTCCCTGCCTGCAAATCCCCTAACTCTACCTCTGCACTCTTCCCTGCATGTCAATCCCCTAACTCTACCTCTGCACCCTTCCCTGCCTGGCAATCCCCTAACGCTACCTCTGCACTCTTCCCTGCATGTCTATCCCCTAACTCTACCTCTGCACCCTTCCCTGCCAGCCAATCCCCTATCTCTACCTCTGCACTCTTCCCTGCCTGCCAATCCCCAAACTCTACAACTCTGCACTCTTCCCTACCTGCCAATCCCCTAACTCTACCTCTGCACTCTTCCCTGCCTGTCAATCCCCTAACTCTACGAATCTGCACTCTTCCCTACCTGCCAATCCCTTAACTCTACCTCTGCACTCTTCCCTACCTGCCAATCCCCTAACTCTACCTCTGCACTCTTCCCTGCCTGCCAATCCCCTAACTCTACCTCTGCACTCTTTCCTACCTGCCAATCCCCTAATTCTACCTCTGCACTCTTCCCTGTCTGCCAATCCCCTAACTCTACCTCTGCACTCTTCCCTACCTGCCAATCCCCTAACTCTACCTCTGCACTCTTCCCTGCTTGCCAATCCCCTAACTCTACGACTCTGCACTCTTCCCTGCTTGCCAATCCCCTAACTCTACGACTCTGCACTCTTCCCTACCTGCCAATCCCCTAACTCTACGACTCTGCACCCTTCCCTGCCTGCCAATCCCCTAACTCTACCTCTGCACTCTTCCCTGCCTGCCAATCCCCTAACTCTACCTCTCCACTCTTCCCAGCTTGCCAATACCCTAACTCTACGACTCTGCACTCTTCCCTACCTGCCAATCCCCTAACTCTGCCTCTGCACTCTTCCCTACCTGCCAATCCCCTAACTCTACCTCTGCACTCTTCCCTGCCTGCCAATCCCCTAACTCTACCTCTGCACTCTTCCCTACCTGCCAATCCCCTAACTCTACCTCTGCACTCTTCCCTACCTGCCAATCCCCTAACTCTACCTCTGCACTCTTCCCTGTCTGCCAATTCCCTAACTCTACCTCTGCACTCTTCCCTGCCAGCCAATCCCCAAACTCTACCTCTGCACTCTTCCCTGCATGCCAATCCCCTAACTCTACTTCTGCACCCTTCTCTGCCTGCCAATCCCCTAACTCTACCTCTGCACTCTTCCCTGCCTGCAAATCCCCTAACTCTACCTCTGCACTCTTCCCTGCATGCCAATCCCCAAACTCTATCTCTGCACTCTTTCCTGCCTGCAAATCCCCTAACTCTACCTCTGCACTCTTCCCTGCATGCCAATCCCCAAACTCTATCTCTGCACTCTTTCCTGCCTGCAAATCCCCTAACTCTACCTCTGCACTCTTCCCTGCCTGCCAATCCCCTAACTCTACCTCTGCACTCTTCCCTGCCTGCAAATCCCCTAACTCTACCTCTGCACTCTTCCCTGCATGCCAATCCCCTAACTCTATCTCTGCACTCTTTCCTGCCTGCAAATCCCCTAACTCTACCTCTGCACTCTTCCCTGCATGCCAATCCCCAAACTCTACCTCTGCACCCTTCCCTGCATGCCAATCCCCAAACTCTACCTCTGCATTCTTCCCTGCATGCCAATCCCCTAACTCTACCTCTGCACTCTTCCCTGCCTGCCAATCCCCTAACTCTACCTCTGCACTCTTCCCTGCCTGCCCATCCCCTAACTCTACCTCTGCGCTCTTCCCTGCCTGCCAATCTCCTAACTCTACCTCTGCGCTCTTCCCTGCCTGCCAATCCCCTAACTCTACCTCTTCACTCTTCCTTGCCTGCCAATCCCCTAACTCTACACTCTTCCCTAATGCCAATCCCCTAACTCTACCTCTGCACTCTTCCCTACTTGCCAATCCCCTAACTCTACCTCTGCACTCTTCCCTACCTGCCAATCCCGTAACTCTACCTCTGCACTCTTTCCTGCCTGCCAATCCCTTAACTCTACCTCTGCACTCTTCCCTACCTGCCAATCCCCTAACTCTACATCTGCACTCTTCCCTGTCTGCCAATTCCCTAACTCTACCTCTGCACTCTTCCCTGCCTGCCAATCTCCTAACTCTACCTCTGCACTCTTCCCTGCCTGCCAATCCCCTAACTCTACCTCTGCACTCTTCCCTGCATGCCAATCCCCTAACTTTGCCTCTGCACTCTTCCCTGCATGCCAATCCCCAAACTCTACTTCTGCACTCTTCCCTGCCCGCCAATCCCCTTACTCTACCTCTGCACTCTTCTCTGCCTGCCAATCCCCTAACTCTACCTCTGCACCCTTCCCTGCCTGCCAATCCTCTAACTCTACCTCTGCACTCTTCCCTGCATGTCAATCCCCTAACTCTACCTCTGCACTCTTCCCTGCATGTCAATCCCCTAACTCTACCTCTGCACTCTTCCTTGCCTGCCAGTCCCCTAACTCTAACTCTGCACTCTTCCCTGCCTGCCGATCCCCTAACTCTACCTCTGCGCTCTTCCCTGCCTGCCAATCCCCTAACTCTACCTCTGAACTCTTCCCTGCCAGCCAATCCCCTCACTCTACCTCTGCACTCTTCCCTGCCTGCCAATCCCCTAACTTTACCTCAGCGCTCTTCCCTGCCTTCCAATCCCCTAACTCTACCTCTTCACTCTTCCCTGCCTGCACACTTACCTGCATGCCAATCCCCTAACTCTGCACTCTTCCCTAATGTCAATCCCCTAACTCTATCTCTGCACCTTTATCTGCCTGCCAATCCCTTAACTCTACCTATGCACTCTTCCCTACCTGCCAATCCCCTAACTCTACCTCTGCACTCTTCCCTGCCTGCCAATCCCCTAACTCTATACTCTTCCCTAATGCCAATCCCCTATCTCTACCTCTGCATTCTTCCCTGCCTGCCAATCCCCTAACTCTACGACTTTGCACTCTTCCCTACCTGCCAATCCCCTAACTCTACCTCTGCACTCTTCCCTGCCTGCCAATCCCCTAACTCTGCACTCTTCCCTTCCTGCCAATCCCCTAACTCTACCTCTGCACTCTTCCCTGCCTGCCAATCCCCTAACTCTACCTCTGCACTCTTCCCTGCCTGCCAATCCCCTAACTCTACCTCTGCACTCTTCCCTGCCTGCCAATCCCCTAACTCTACCTCTGCACTCTTCCCTGCCTGCCAATCCCCTAACTCTACCTCTGCACTTTTCCCTGCCTGCCAATCCCCTAACTCTACCTCTGCGCTCTTCCCTGCCTGCCAATCCCCTAACTCTACCTCTGCGCTCTTCCCTGCCTGCCAATCCCCTAACTCTACCTCTACACTCTTCCCTGCCTGCCAATCCCCTAACTCTGCACTCTTCCCTAATGTCAATCCCCTAACTCTACCTCTGCACTCTTCTCTGCCTGCCAATCCCTTAACTCTACCGCTGCACTCTTCCCTACCTGCCAATCCCCTAACTCTACCTCTGCACTCTTCCCTGCCTGCCAATCCCCTAACTCTACACTCTTCCCTAATGCCAATCCCCTAACTCTACCTCTGCACTCTTCCCTGCCTGCCAGTCCCCTAACTTTACGACTCTGCACTCTTCCCTGCATGCAAATCCCCTAACTTTACCTCTGCACTCTTCCCTGCCTGCCAATCCCCTAACTCTACCTCTGCGCTCTTCCCTGCCTGCCAATCCCCTAACTCTACCTCTGCGCTCTTCCCTGCCTGCCAATCCCCTAACTCTACCTCTGCGCTCTTCCCTCCCTGCCAATCCCCTAACTCTGAACTCTTCCCTAATGTCAATCCCCTAACTCTACCTCTGCACTCTTCTCTACCTGCCAATCCCCTAACTCTACCTCTGCACTCTTCCCTGCATGCCAATCCCCTAACTCTGCACTCTTCCCTGCCTACCAATCCCCTAACTCTACCTCTGCACTCTTCCCTGCCTGCCAATCCCCTAACTCTACCTCTGCACTCTTCCCTGCATGCCAGTCCCCTAACTCTACCTCTGCACTCTTCCCTGCATGCCAATCCCCCAACTCTACCTCTGCGCTCTTCCCTACCTGCCAATCCCCTAACTCTACCTCTGCACTCCTCCCTGCATGCCAATCCCCTAACTCTACCTCTGCACTCCTCCCTGCATGACAATCCCCTAACTCTACCTCTGCACTCTTCCCTGCATGCCAATCCCCTAAGTCTACCTCTGCACTCTTCCCTGCCTGCCAATCCCCTAACTCTACCTCTGCACTCTTCCCTACCTGCCAATCCCCTAACTCTGCACTCTTCCCTGCCTGCCAATCCCCTAACTCTACCTCTGCACTCCTCCCTGCATGCCAATCCCCTAACTCTACCTCTGCACTCCTCCCTGCATGACAATCCCCTAACTCTACCTCTGCACTCTTCCCTGCATGCCAATCCCCCAACTCTACCTCTGCGCTCTTCCCTACCTGCCAATCCCCTAACTCTACCTCTGCACTCCTCCCTGCATGCCAATCCCCTAACTCTACCTCTGCACTCCTCCCTGCATGACAATCCCCTAACTCTACCTCTGCACTCTTCCCTGCATGCCAATCCCCTAAGTCTACCTCTGCACTCTTCCCTGCCTGCCAATCCCCTAACTCTACCTCTGCACTCTTTCCTGCATGCCATTCCCCTAACTCTACCTCTGCACCCTTCCCTGCATGCCAATCCCCAAATTCTACCTCTGCACTTTTCCCTGCATGCAAATCCCCTAACTCTACCTCTGCACTCTTCCCTGCCTGCCAATCCCCTAACTCTACCTCTGCACTCTTCCCTGCCTACCAATCCCCTAACTCTACACTCTTCCCTAATGCCAATTCCCTAACTCTACCTCTGCACTCTTCCCTGCCTGCCAATCCCCTAACTCTACGACTCTGCACTCTTCTCTACCTGACAATCCCCTAACTATACCTCTGCACTCTTCCCTGCCTGCCAATCCCCTAACTCTGCACTCTTCCCTTCCTGCCAATCTCCTAACTCTACCTCTACACTCTTCCCTGCCTGCCAATCCCCTAACTCTACCTCTGCACTCTTCCCTGCCTGCCAATCCCCTAACTCTACACTCTTCCCTAATGCCAATCCCCTAACTCTACCTCTGCACTCTTCCCTGCCTGCCAATCCCCTAACTCTACGACTCTGCACTTTTCTCTACCTGACAATCCCCTAACTCTACCTCTGCACTCTTCCCTGCCTGCCAATCCCCAAAATCTACCTCTGCACTTTTCCTTAATGCCAATCCCCTAACTCTACCTCTGCACTCTTCCCTGCTTGCCAATCCCCTATCTCTACCTCTGCACTCTTCCCTACCTGTCAATCCCCTAACTCTACCTCTGCACTTTCCCTGCCTTTCAATCCCCTAACTCTACCTCTGCACTCTTCCCTACCTGTCAATCCCCTAACTCTACCTCTGCACTTTCCCTGCCTGCCAATCCCCTAACTCTACCTCTGCACTCTTCCCTAATGCCAATCCCCTAACTCTACCTCTGCACTCTTCCCTGCTTGCCAATCCCCTATCTCTACCTCTGCACTCTTCCCAACCTGCCAATCCCCTAACTCTACCTCTGCACTTTTCCCTGCCTGCCAATCCCCTAACTCTACCTCTGCACTCTTCCCTGCCTGCCAATCCCCTAACTCTACCTCTGCACCCTTCCCTGCCTGCCAATCCCCTAACTCTACCTCTGCACTCTTCCCTGCATGCCAATCCCCCAACTCTACCTCTGCGCTCTTTCCTACCTGCCAATCCCCTAACTCTACCTCTGCACTCTTCCCTGCATGCCAATCCCCTAACTCTACCTCTGCACCCTTCCCTGCCTGCCAATCCCCTGACTCTATCTCTGCACTCCTCCCTGCCTGCAAATCCCCTAACTCTACCTCTGCACTCTTCCCTGCATGTCAATCCCCTAACTCTACCTCTGCACCCTTCCCTGCCTGGCAATCCCCTAACGCTACCTCTGCACTCTTCCCTGCATGTCTATCCCCTAACTCTACCTCTGCACCCTTCCCTGCCAGCCAATCCCCTATCTCTACCTCTGCACTCTTCCCTGCCTGCCAATCCCCAAACTCTACAACTCTGCACTCTTCCCTACCTGCCAATCCCCTAACTCTACCTCTGCACTCTTCCCTGCCTGTCAATCCCCTAACTCTACGAATCTGCACTCTTCCCTACCTGCCAATCCCTTAACTCTACCTCTGCACTCTTCCCTACCTGCCAATCCCCTAACTCTACCTCTGCACTCTTCCCTGCCTGCCAATCCCCTAACTCTACCTCTGCACTCTTTCCTACCTGCCAATCCCCTAACTCTACCTCTGCACTCTTCCCTGTCTGCCAATCCCCTAACTCTACCTCTGCACTCTTCCCTACCTGCCAATCCCCTAACTCTACCTCTGCACTCTTCCCTGCTTGCCAATCCCCTAACTCTACGACTCTGCACTCTTCCCTGCTTGCCAATCCCCTAACTCTACGACTCTGCACTCTTCCCTACCTGCCAATCCCCTAACTCTACGACTCTGCACCCTTCCCTGCCTGCCAATCCCCTAACTCTACCTCTGCACTCTTCCCTGCCTGCCAATCCCCTAACTCTACCTCTCCACTCTTCCCAGCTTGCCAATACCCTAACTCTACGACTCTGCACTCTTCCCTACCTGCCAATCCCCTAACTCTGCCTCTGCACTCTTCCCTACCTGCCAATCCCCTAACTCTACCTCTGCACTCTTCCCTGCCTGCCAATCCCCTAACTCTACCTCTGCACTCTTCCCTACCTGCCAATCCCCTAACTCTACCTCTGCACTCTTCCCTGTCTGCCAATTCCCTAACTCTACCTCTGCACTCTTCCCTGCCAGCCAATCCCCAAACTCTACCTCTGCACTCTTCCCTGCATGCCAATCCCCTAACTCTACTTCTGCACCCTTCTCTGCCTGCCAATCCCCTAACTCTACCTCTGCACTCTTCCCTGCCTGCAAATCCCCTAACTCTACCTCTGCACTCTTCCCTGCATGCCAATCCCCAAACTCTATCTCTGCACTCTTTCCTGCCTGCAAATCCCCTAACTCTACCTCTGCACTCTTCCCTGCATGCCAATCCCCTAACTCTACCTCTGCACTCTTCCCTACCTGCATATCCCCTAACTCTACCTCTGCACTCTTCCCTACCTGCCAATCCCCTAACTCTACCTCTGCGCTCTTCCCTGCCTGCCAATCCCCTAACTCTGCACTCTTCCCTGCCTGACAATCCCCTAACTCTACCTCTGCGCTCTTCTCTGCCTACCAATCCCCTAACTCTACGACTCTGCACTCTTCCCTGCATGCCAATCCCCTAACTGTGCACTCTTCCCTAATGTCAATCCCCTAACTCTACCTCTGCGCTCTTCTCTGCCTACCAATCCCCTAACTCTACCTCTGCACTCTTCCCTGCATGCCAATCCCCTAACTCTACCTCTGCACTCTTCCCTGCCTGCCAATCCCCTAACTCTACCTCTGCGCTCTTCTCTGCCTACCAATCCCCTAACTCTACAACTCTGCACTCTTCCCTGCCTGCCAATCCCCTAACTGTGCACTCTTCCCTAATGTCAATCCCCTAACTCTACCTCTGTACTCTTCCCTGCCTGACAATCCCCTAACTCTACCTCTGCACTCTTCCCTGCATGCCAATCCCCAAACTCTACCTCTGCACTCTTCCCTACCTGCATATCCCCTAACTCTACCTCTGCACTCTTCCCTACCTGCCAATCCCCTAACTCTACCTCTGCGCTCTTCCCTGCCTGCCAATCCCCTAACTCTGCACTCTTCCCTGCCTGACAATCCCCTAACTCTACCTCTGCACTCTTCCCTGCCTGCCAATCCCCTAACTCTACCTCTGCGCTCTTCTCTGCCTACCAATCCCCTAACTCTACGACTCTGCACTCTTCCCTGCCTGCCAATCCCCTAACTGTGCACTCTTCCCTACTGTCAATCCCCTAACTCTACCTCTGCGCTCTTCTCTGCCTACCAATCCCCTAACTCTACGACTCTGCACTCTTCCCTACCTGCCAATCCCCTAACTCTACCTCTGCGCTCTTCCCTGCCTGCCAATCCCCTAACTCTGCACTCTTCCCTGCCTGCCAATCCCCTAACTCTACCTCTGCACTCTTCCCTACCTGCATATCCCCTAACTCTACCTCTGCACTCTTCCCTACCTGCATATCCCCTAACTCTACCTCTGCACTCTTCCCTACCTGCATATCCCCTAACTCTACCTCTGCACTCTTCCCTACATGCCTATCCCCTAACTCTACCTCTGCACTCTTCCCTGCCTGCCAATCCCCTAACTCTACCTCTGCACTCTTCCCTGCCTGCCAATCCCCTAACTCTACCTCTGCACTCTTCCCTATCTGCCAATCCCCTAACTCTACCTCTGCACTCTTCCCTGCTTGCCAATCCCTTAACTCTACGACTCTGCACTCTTCCCTGCTTGCCAATCCCCTTACTCTACCTCTGCACTCTTCCCTACCTGCCAATCCCCTAACTCTACGACTCTGCACTCTTCCCTACCTGCATATCCCCTAACTCTACCTCTGCACTCTCCCCTACCTGCCAGTCCCCTAGCTCTACCTCTGCACTCTTCCCTGCCTGCCAATCCCCTAACTCTACCTCTGCACTCTTCCCTACCTGCCAATCCCCTAACTCTACCTCTGCACTCTTCCCTGACTGCCAATCCCCTAACTCTACCTCTGCACTCTTCCCTGCCTGCCAATCCCCTAACTCTACCTCTGCACTCTTCCCTGCCTGCCAATCCCCTAACTCTACCTCTGCACTCTTCCCTGCCTGCCAATCCCCTAACTCTACCTCTGCACTCTTCCCTGCTTGCCAATCCCTTAACTCTACGACTCTGCACTCTTCCCTGCTTGCCAATCCCCTAACTCTACCTCTGCACTCTTCCCTACCTGCCAATCCCCTAACTCTACGACTTTGCACTCTTCCCTACCTGCCAATCCCCTAACTCTATGACTATGCACTCTTCCCTGCCTGCCAATCCCCTAACTCTACCTCTGCACTCTTCCCTGCCTGCCAATCCCCTAACTCTACCTCTGCACTCTTCCCTACCTGCCAATCCCCTAACTCTACCTCTGCACTCTTCCCTGCCTGCCAATCCCCTAACTCTACCTCTGCACTCTTCCCTGCCTGCCAATCCCCTAACTCTACCTCTGCACTCTTCCCTGCTTGCCAATCCCCTAACTCTACCTCTGCACTCTTCCCTACATGCCTATCCCCTAACTCTACCTCTGCACTCTTCCCTTCCTGCCAATCCCCTAATTCTACCTCTGCACTCTTCCCTGCCTGCCAATCCCCTAACTCTACCTCTGCACTCTTCCCTACCTGCCAATCCCCTAACTCTACCCCTGCACTCTTCCCTGCTTGCCAATTCCTTAACTTTACGACTCTGCACTCTTCCCTGCTTGCCAATCCCCTTACTCTACCTCTGCACTCTTCCCTACCTGCCAATCCCCTAACTCTACGACTCTGCACTCTTCCCTACCTGCATATCCCCTAACTCTACCTCTGCACTCTTCCCTACATGCCTATCCCCTAACTCTACCTCTGCACTCTCCCGTACCTGCCAGTCCCCTAGCTCTACCTCTGCACTCTTCCCTGCCTGCCAATCCCCTAACTCTACCTCTGCACTCTTTCCTACCTGCCAATCCCCTAACTCTACCTCTGCACTCTTCCCTGACTGCCAATCCCCTAACTCTACCTCTGCACTCTTCCCTGCCTGCCAATCCCCTAACTCTACCTCTGCACTCTTCCCTGCCTGCCAATCCCCTAACTCTACCTCTGCACTCTTCCCTGCCTGCCAATCCCCTAACTCTACCTCTGCACTCTTCCCTGCTTGCCAATCCCTTAACTCTACGACTCTGCACTCTTCCCTGCTTGCCAATCCCCTTACTCTACCTCTGCACTCTTCCCTACCTGCCAATCCCCTAACTCTACGACTCTGCACTCTTCTCTACCTGCATATCCCCTAACTCTACCTCTGCACTCTTCCCTACATGCCTATCCCCTAACTCTACCTCTGCACTCTCCCCTACCTGCCAGTCCCCTAGCTCTACCTCTGCACTCTTCCCTGCCTGCCAATCCCCTAACTCTACCTCTGCACTCTTCCCTACCTGCCAATCCCCTAACTCTACCTCTGCACTCTTCCCTGACTGCTAATCCCCTAACTCTACCTCTGCACTCTTCCCTGCCTGCCAATCCCCTAACTCTACCTCTGCACTCTTCCCTGCCTGCCAATCCCCTAACTCTACCTCTGCACTCTTCCCTGCCTGCCAATCCCCTAACTCTACCTCTGCACTCTTCCCTGCTTGCCAATCCCTTAACTCTACGACTCTGCACTCTTCCCTGCTTGCCAATCCCCTAACTCTACCTCTGCACTCTTCCCTACCTGCCAATCCCCTAACTCTACGACTTTGCACTCTTCCCTACCTGCCAATCCCCTAACTCTACGACTATGCACTCTTCCCTGCCTGCCAATCCCCTAACTCTACCTCTGCACTCTTCCCTGCCTGCCAATCCCCTAACTCTACCTCTGCACTCTTCCCTACCTGCCAATCCCCTAACTCTACCTCTGCACTCTTCCCTGCCTGCCAATCCCCTAACTCTACCTCTGCACTCTTCCCTGCCTGCCAATCCCCTAACTCTACCTCTGCACTCTTCCCTGCCTGCCAATCCCCTAACTCTACCTCTGCACTCTTCCCTACATGCCTATCCCCTAACTCTACCTCTGCACTCTTCCCTTCCTGCCAATCCCCTAACTCTACCTCTGCACTCTTCCCTGCCTGCCAATCCCCTAACTCTACCTCTGCACTCTTCCCTACCTGCCAATCCCCTAACTCTACCCCTGCACTCTTCCCTGCTTGCCAATCCCTTAACTCTACGACTCTGCACTTTTCCCTGCTTGCCAATCCCCTTACTCTACCTCTGCACTCTTCCCTACCTGCCAATCCCCTAACTCTACGACTCTGCACTCTTCCCTACATGCCTATCCCCTAACTCTACCTCTGCACTCTTCCCTACATGCCTATCCCCTAACTCTACCTCTGCACTCTTCCCTACATGCCTATCCCCTAACTCTACCTCTGCACTCTTCCCTGCCTGCCAATCCCCTAACTCTACCTCTGCACTCTTCCCTGCCTGCCAATCCCCTAACTCTACCTCTGCACTCTTCCCTACCTGCCAATCCCCTAACTCTACCTCTGCACTCTTCCCTGCTTGCCAATCCCTTAACTCTACGACTCTGCACTCTTCCCTGTTTGCCAATCCCCTTACTCTACCTCTGCACTCTTCCCTACCTGCCAATCCCCTAACTCTACGACTCTGCACTCTTCCCTACCTGCATATCCCCTAACTCTACCTCTGCACTCTTCCCTACATGCCTATCCCCTAACTCTACCTCTGCACTCTCCCCTACCTGCCAGTCCCCTAGCTCTACCTCTGAACTCTTCCCTGCCTGCCAATCCCCTAACTCTACCTCTGCACTCTTCCCTACCTGCCAATCCCCTAACTCTACCTCTGCACTCTTCCCTGACTGCCAATCCCCTAACTCTACCTCTGCACTCTTCCCTGCCTGCCAATCCCCTAACTCTACCTCTGCACTCTTCCCTGCCTGCCAATCCCCTAACTCTACCTCTGCACTCTTCCCTGCCTGCCAATCCCCTAACTCTACCTCTGCACTCTTCCCTGCTTGCCAATCCCTTAACTCTACGACTCTGCACTCTTCCCTACCTGCCAATCCCCTAACTCTACGACTTTGCACTCTTCCCTACCTGCCAATCCCCTTACTCTACCTCTGCACTCTTCCCTGCCTGCCAATCCCCTAACTCTACCTCTGCACTCTTCCCTGCCTGCCAATCCCCTAACTCTACCTCTGCACTCTTCCCTACCTGCCAATCCCCTAACTCTACCTCTGCACTCTTTCCTGCCTGCCAATCCCCTATCTCTACCTCTGCACTCTTCCCTGCCTGCCAATCCCCTAACTCTACCTCTGCACTCTTCCCTGCCTGCCAATCCCCTAACTCTACCTCTCCACTCTTCCCAACTTGCCAATCCCCTAACTCTACGACTCTGCACTCTTCCCTACCTGCCAATCCCCTAACTCTACATCTGCACTCTTCCCTTCCTGCCAATCCCCTAACTCTACCTCTGTACTCTTCCCTACCTGCCAATCCCCTAACTCTACGACTCTGCACTCTTCCCTACCTGCCAATCCCCTAACTCTACCTCTGCACTCTTCCCTACATGCCAATCCCGTAACTCTACCTCTGCACTCTTCCCTACCTGCCAGTCCCCTAACTCTACCTCTGCAGTCTTCCCTGCCTGCCAATCCCCTAACTCTACCTCTGCACTCTTCCCTACCTGCCAATCCCCTAACTCTACCTCTTCACTCTTCCCTGACTGCCAATCCCCTAACTCTACCTCTGCACTCTTCCCTACCTGCCAATCCCCTAACTCTGCCTCTGCACTCTTCCCTACCTGCCAATCCCCTAACTCTACCTCTGCACTCTTCCCTGCCTGCCAATCCCCTAACTCTACCTCTGCACTCTCTGTGGGTGTGGCCCGCAACCCCTTCACCCTACGTGTACATTCTGACCAACCTATCAACACCTGCACTCTACCTATGCACTATTCCCTGCCCACCATCCCCTTCACTCTATCTTTGCAATTTTTGTTGCTGGCCAACCCCTTTACCTTACCTCTGCATTCTTCCATCTGCCATTTAATCTAGCATCTTTGTTCCTGGCTAACCCCTTCATTCTACCTCTGCACGCTTTACCGCTTACTTTATGTTGCCCTCCTCCCCCTTTCACTTTACCTCTGCATTCATCCCTGCCACCAACTATTTCTCTTTATCTCTGCACTCTTTCCTGCCAGCCAACTCCTTTACTCTACCTCTGCACTTCCCTGCCCGCCAAACTCTTTACTCTACCGCTGCACTCCTTCCTGCCCACCAACACCAAGTGGCTTTACCATTGCACATTTCCCTGCTCACCTATCCCCTCATTCTACCTCTGCCCAACTACCGTTTCACAATGTCTCCTCCCTGCACACCATCCACTTCACTCTTATCTCTGCACTCAAGCCTGACCACGAACACTTTTACTCTACACTCTTCCCTGCCAGGTAACTTCTTCACTACATGTCTGCCCTCCTTTTTACCTGCTTACACCTTCACTCTATCTCTGCCCTCTCTTCTTTTGTCCAACACCCACACCCTACTTCTGCACTCCTCCCTGCCCATCTACACATGTACTTCCCGCCTTACTTTGCACTCTATATCTGCACTTCTCCCTGCCCAACAACGCACAACCTTTACACTACCTCTACACTCATGCCTGGCTGCTTAACGCTTTAACTTTTCACTCCTCCATGCCCACCAAACCATTCACTTTACTTTGCATTCCCCATATCACACTACCCCTTCACTCTTTGTGATTTAAACTACCTTCCCACTCTTCCCTGCCCAGCAAGCCCTTCACTCCCCCTTTCCCCCCTACTACTACACTACTCCCTGTCTACCCACCCCTTCAATCTACCTCTGAACCCCACCCTGCCCACCTACACCTACTTTTCCAACCTCTTTACTCTTCCCTGCCCACCAAACCCCTTTTTTATTACCCTGCACTCTTCCCTGCCTGCCATCCCTTTCACTTTACTTTTGCACCCTTCCCTGTCTGCCTATCTCTTTATGACGCCTCTGCAACCCCCCCCCCCCCCTTGCCTGTCTACCTCTGTACTTTTTCTATCCACATAACTCTGCACTCCTTCTTGCCCACCAACATATTCACTGTACTTCTACACCCCCCTGCCTATCAACCCCTTCACTCTTCCCTGCCCACCAAACCCCTTTGTACTTACTCTGCATTCTTCAATGCATGCAAACCCCTTGTACCCCTGCACTTGTCCCTGCTTACCCATTCCTTCAATCTATTCCTGCCAGTCTTTTCTGAACTCATACCTGCCTACCTACCACTTCACATTACCTCTGCCCTCCTCTTTGCCCACCTACGCCTTTTGCTCTACCTCTGCACTCCTCCCTGCATACCTTTCCTTTCAATTTTGCAAGCAACATTACTTTCCCTTTCTTAGTATCTTCTGCTTATCCGTGTTCTTATATTATCTCCTTATTCCTTATTTCCTACGTACAGCTTCACTCTACCTTTGAACCTCAATTTTATTTTCCCATTTTATTTTATATTCCAGGGCAGTCACTGGTGGGTTTTGTTCCACTTTAACATTGCATTAAGTAAACCTGTCACCAGGAAGGTCAGGGTGGCAGGTAGCTGGAGGCTTTAGTGAATGTGGCAGGAAATGATGGACAGACTTAAGCTGGAGCACAGATTTTTCCCAAATGAGAGTTGTTCCTAGTGCAAGGGGGAATCCTGATTACCAGTGTGCATTAATCTCTGTAATACCTGATAAATTTTACCTTTCACCTCGGTTCCACTGCAAAATTGAGTGCTGCGATTGGCCGCCACAGACATATGGTTGGCTAACTGCATCGCTTGATTTTGCTGGAGGAAAGAGGGAGAAAGCCCTGGGCTTGCCCATCATCTGCCTTTCAGTTGTGAAGAGATTTTTAGGTAGCCAGATGAGGGTGGCAAGATGACTGCTCACATTCATAAGGAGCTTGTAGTGGGTGTAGGGAAACAGAAATAGCTGGTGGGGGTCTGATCCATTCAGGTCTAGGAGACGCCCTGCCTGAAGCTGTCACAGGTGTTCCCACAGCTCAATCAGATCTTCCATTGAAGATTTAGGAGACAGGCTGGTTCATAACAAGTCCTCTTTATTCTGCGGTCACAGAGGTACAATACACGGGTGACACATTCAGATACGACAGCAGGACAGACACAAGATACAATTGTCATACTGAGGGATCAGCGCGCTGCACTTACGACTGTAAACTTCAGATTTTTAAATAGAATGTATTCTTTTATACATTATGTCCCCTCCCACCCCTCCTCCATCCAATATGTTTGATGCCTGACTCAGCCAAGCCAATATGAAAGAATATTCATTTCAACTGGAGATCCAATCAGAAGAAAGCTCTTCAGGTGAAAGATTGCTGGGGGTCTCCTTGTTGCTCAGTGAGTCGTCAGCAATGTAATGGCCTCTCCATAGGTAGAGAACATCCTTTCTACACACAGAAGCTTGGTGGGTGCAAAGCTAACGTTGCCAACACACCACTGAAGCTTGTCATGCTGGATTGTATTTTTTTGTGTTTTTTGTAATTTTCTGTATCACTGGTGGTAGCAGCAGAACAATTACACACTGTACAACTATATACAATGACCACCAAAGAAAAGTGCACCAGAGTAAGGAACACACAGAGCAAAATGGCCCCGGAAGAGAAAGGGTAGCTCTGTCCACCTAGACGATACCTCTGGCAGCATCACCCCTCCCCAGATTCTCTCATACAGTAACTTCCCTGGAAGGAAACCACTAAAATGTAACCCATGCATTTGAAAGCTTTGACTGCTTAAGGTTCGTATTCTGATTAATCAGGTCAGAACAAGAGCTGTGTGTCACACAGGAGGTTAGGGATTAAGGGTCATGGAGGCTCTATAGCCTCTTGTCAGCATCGGGAAAGTCTCATGACTTCATCAACTGAACGCTGCTGATGTCCCTTTATACACCAATAAATACAGCTTCTGCCACCCTCAGGAAGTCATATTTGCATAAGGTGGAATGCACTGTGCTGTGTATGTTTTTGTCTTGTCTAAGGTGTGTTGCCAGAAGGGACCAGCTTGTATGGAAAATTCAAAGTGTCCCAAATCTGAAACATTCCATCTTCATAGTCAGGAGGGTAAATCTGAAGCCAGGACTACCACTCCATCCACTATTCCTCTGGCAGTAACCACAGACCCTTACTGTGTCAGACCCTAAACTGCACACAGAGCTTCCCTTTCCATCCGGCCTCTGGGTGTCAGAACGTGCACAGACCATCAGATCAGAGAGATCAAGGGGAAGCAGAGAAAAGCGATCCGCAGTCATAATAATGGAATGAGAGCGTGCAGGATACACACATTGCGAGCCATGCACTAGGACAAAGGACACGTCTATATGGCTAGGAGCCTTTGGCAAAGTTCCGGCAGAGGTCAAACATGCCACTAACATCGGACGCACCAGCCAGTAATATGAACATATCAATTTCTACAGCACAGAATATAAATCAATTCATATACATCACATTGAAATGTTGATAATTATGAACATACCCACCCCCCAATTTGTTGCATAGACAATCAGACATTAGAATCAGTTGCTGCAACCCAAAATGAATGGAAGCGCCAATGGGCAGGACCAGGAGACGTCAGCTTGGAGCATGCTCAGCGAGACAGGGATTGCCCGGTCACAAGCAAACACATGAGCAACGTGACAACACAGGAGCAGCTCGAGAGAACGGACAACTCGCAGTGTCAGGTAACATGCGGCAGAAGGACAAGCTCTTCCGCTGAAGCCCTGTCAGCTCTGAGAGCGTGTGCGCCCGCTGGCAATGGCTTAGAACTTCAATTACACAGTCAGTAGAAAAGAGAGAATGAGGGCCTCACCTCTTCTCATTATTAGTTTTGTGCTCTTTGTCTGCTCTCTATTGCTTCTAGAGATACCCTATGTGCTAATCCAATCACACAGAGAGACATACAAAATAAATAAATAAATAAATAAAAATAAGGATGTCAAATAAATTAATATGAGGTATATGAGACGTGAATGTGAAATGGTTAAGGCTGCTGAAATGAACATCAAAAGAAAGAAAACTCCGGAGAAGAGGTTGACAGACGCGGATTTCGCCACTGGAATGGCTCATCGATGGCTTACTTATCGCTGACAGAAATGTCTGGCCGAGGCACTGTGTAAGCTCAGCCAGGCCACACACTGCCTCTCAGTCCTATGGCCTCGGATTTCACAAAGATGAACAGTGCTAGGTCCTTGGTTGTCATTTTGCAGACGACTGGCGCCTTGGATTTGGTTTTTGTGGCCCCTGGGCAGAGCTGGAGTGCATGATTCGAAATTTGATGCTGCAGGAGTGGTGGTGCCATTCCTGAAGCTTTGTGGAGGAGATCTAGAAAACATATCAGGGCCAGTAGGTGAAAGAGTATAAGATCGGCCAGCAAATGTTTGCTCCTCGGTGTCCCAGATTCCCCACATTGGAGGGATTTGTTCAAAGTGGCTAATGGTTTGGAGACTTTATTTAGAACCTTTTATGAGGTCACATGACAGCTTCTTATTCCATACATCAAAACTTGATGGTCTGTAGTCACGGGTCACCATGGGGCATCCATCTTTCTATTAAAAGAATGAACAGAAGAAAGGTCACTCAATGTGTATACGAACTACCAGCAACCTAAATGCTGGCTATATAAAACACAGGATCCAGCCATCTCTTCCCTACTGTCAAGCTAACAATCCTGAACCTCTACTCTACTATCTCTGTAGGGAGGTCTTTTATACCCACGCTGCAGAATAAGTAGTGGCTTCATATCCCCTTCTTTGTATCTTCCCAGCTAGTCAGCATCAGTAGCATTAAAAAAGGCAAGAGATAGGAGACTGCAATCAGTTTACATTGTAATTGCCATCAATGTCTATTGTCACCAGCTCTCCTTCCACTGCACTAGGGAAATCCTTACACTTGGATATTACTCCACCAGATGGCCCTGGACTGCAGAGACCGCGAAATTGGCTCCTCCCGGCCCCTCAAATACCCGGGACCTCCCACAAATCCCCAGCATTGAAAAGCAGTTAACAAGAAGCCGGGAGAAAGAAAACAGAACCAACCAGTAACTATAACAATGATAACAATCACCATACAGGGGATCCAGGATAATGCAAAACCAAGGGTGGGGTGGAGCAGGACGTACTGTATACTCATAATACCAATTCTACAGGTGAGTAATCACAGAATTGTATTATTCTTAGTATACAGTACGTCCTGCTCCAGATAAGAATCATTGCACTTGGGACATCCAATAGCAGTGTCCATAAAGTAAGGTGGGATCCCGAAAGGTAACAACAGACAGGTCAGACCACTGCCGCCTGCAGAACCTTGCGGCCAAAAGCAGCATCAGCTGAGGCCCTAACATCAGCCTTGTAAAACTTTGAAAAAGTATGAACAGAAGACCAAGTAGCGGCCTTGCAAACTTGTTCAACAGAAGCCTGGTGCTGAAAGCCCAAGAGGCACCAATAGCACGAGTGGAATGAGCAATAAGGCGGAAGGGAGGATTCTTCCCCTTAGCAGAGTAGGCCTGAATCACAGCCTGACAGATCCATTTGCTGATAGTAGATTTAGCAGGAGCCAGACCCTTCCTAGGACCAGAAGGGACCACAAAAAGAGCATCAGTTTTTCTGAATGGTGCAGTAGCCACCAGATAGTACTTCAGACACCTAACCACATCCAAGGAATGCAAAACCCTCTCCTTAGTGTTACTAGGATTAGGGCACAAAGAAGGAAGAACAATGTCCTGATTTAGATGAAAGGCAGACACGACCTTAGGCAGAAAATCTGGCTTGAAGCAAAATACCACCTTGTCCTGGTGTCTCTCAAAGTAGGGGGGCTGGATGGAAAGCGCTGCCAACTCAGACACACGCCTAACAGAGGTGATAGCCACCAAAAAGACAAACTTGAGAGTAAGAATGGCCAGGGCAGCCTCCTGCACCCTGAGTGAGCAGGTCTGGCACCCTGGGCAGAGCGTACTGATCTACTGCCAGCTGCACCACGTCTGCGAACCACACTCTTCTTGGCCACCTGGGGGCCACCAGGATTGCTGGCACCCCCTCCTGAGCTATCTTGCGCAGAACCCTGCCCAACAGGGGGAATGGGGGAAAGACATACAGGAGCTGAAAGTCCTGCAATGACATTGCTAGGGCATCCGTGGCCAAGGCCAGAGGATCCTGGGACAGGGAGACAAAGGCCGGGAGCTTGTGATTGTGACGGGACGCAAACAGATCCACATCTGGTTGGCCCCAACAGTGGCACAGAGATTGAAACACCCTGTTGCAGAGGGACCATTCTCCCAGGCGAGAGGTCCCCCTGCTCAGAGAGTCTGCCTGCAGATTCTCCACCCCCGGAATGTACACAGCTGATATGCAGGGAACATTGCCCTCCGCCCAGGCCAGGATCAGAGACACTTCCTTGAGGGCCCCCTTGCTCCGGGTCCCTCCCTGATGATTGATGTATGCAACCGCCGTCTGGTTGTCCAAGCATACCTGAACAGGCCGGCCCCAAAGGTGTTGGGTCAAGTGAGCCAGAACCAACCTGATCGCCCTCAGTTCCAGAATGTTGATAGGTGTGTGGGCCTCCTGAGGGCCCCACCGCCCTTGGAACTACAGGGACTTCCAGAAGCCCCCCCAACCTGTCAGACTGGCATCCGTGGTGACCGTCTCCCAGGAGGGGGCCCCCCAACAGGTTCCTGGAGTCCAGCCACCACGAGAGGGACCGCCTGACTAGGGGGGACAGAACAAGGACCTGCTGCAGCTGCATTCCCTGCCTGATGGAGGGATGAGGGCAAGATAGTAGGAACTGAACCTGCGCTAGCAGACTGTCCACCTTCTGCTGAAGAAGAAAAATCCTTGCCTGAATTGTATCCAGATTCATTCCCAGGAAGGGTGTCACCAGGGAGGGGGACAGGGAAGATTTGGGATGGTTGATCACCCAGCCAAATGACTCCAGAGTGGACACTACTAGCTGAGTATCCAGCTCTGCCTGTTGGAGGGACTGAGAAGTGATGAGAATGTCGTCCAAATAGGGTAGCACGCAAATGCCCTGAGACCTGAGCAGAGACATCACTTCTGCCAGCACCTTGGTGAACACTCTGGGAGCTGAAGTGAGACCGAAGGGCAATGCCACAAATTGGTAGTGCTGATCCTCCAGAGCGAACCTGAGGAACCTTTGATGACCTGGAAAAACAGGAATATTAAGGTAAGCATCCTTAATGTCCACAGAGGTCATGAAGTCCCCTGGATGCAGGGAACTGATGGCAGAGCGCAAAGTTTCCATGCGAAAGCGCCTGCACCTGACAAATTTGTTGAGGATCTTCAAGTCCAGGATGGGCCTGACTGACTCATCTCTTTGGGCACGGTGAAAAGGTTGGAATAGAAACCCTTGCCCCTTTCTCGTAAGGGGACCTGACAGATGACCCCCAGCTCCAGAAGGCTTTGCACCACCAGAACTAGAGCCTGAGCTGACATAGGGTCCTGAGACATCCGGGATCTGATGAATCTTGGGGGCGGCCAGGCAGCAAACTCTATCTTGTAACCGGAGGACACTACCTCCTGAATCCACCGGTCTGAGACATGAAGCCTTCAGACGTGAGCAAAATGCTGAAGCCGTCCCCCCACCCAGATGGGTGAGGGCCCCCCTTCATGCCTGAGGGGGCTTGGGAGAAGACTTAGGCTTGGAGTCCCAGGATGAGCCAGGGCGTCCACGTCCTCTGCCCCTACCCCAGAAATCTCCTCGGGCCCCGGTAAGGCAGACCCCCCTCCCCTGTCTGGCTCCACAGTAGGGGGAAGAAAAGGAGCCCTGTCCCCGAAAGGGCTGAGACTGCCGCCTGCGCTGGGGTAACCTGCCTCCCTTAGCAAACAGGTCCAGGCAGTCCCCAAACAGGCGTAGTCCTTTGAAGGGAAACCCAGTGAGAGCTTTCTTGGCAGCGTTGTCAGCAGCCCACTGGCGCAGCCAAACCGAATGGCGTATAGCCACCACAAGGGCAGAGGTTCTGCCACACATCCTAATGGTATCATCCAAGGCAGAAAGGACATAAGTCACAAAAACCTCACAACGAGAGAGTGCATTAAACTCCTCACTAGACATATCATCAGGAGCACCATCTAGGACACTTCTAAGCAGGGTCCTAATAGCCACAGCCGTAATGGCAGAGGCACAGACTGGGCGCAGCGCCGTCCCCACACAGGCAAAGGCATGGGACACCAGCTGATCAATACGCCGGTCCTCACCATCCCGCAGAGTAGTGTAGTCAGGGGAATGCATGACAGAGGTGTTAGATAACCCTAGGACCGGGGCATCCACCTCTGGAGGGGATGGCCAATGCTTCACCACATCAGCAGGAAAGGGATACCTCTTATCCTAACTCTTAGGGACTCCGCGAAGCCTGCTGGGACGCTCCCATTCCTTGAGCACGAGATTATTAAAATGGGCTTGCTCAGGAAACTCTAAACGTGGCTTAGCAGTATGATACAATTCCCCCTGTTGCCTGGGGGCCGCAACCGGGGGAGAGATAGACAGTACAAAAATCTGAGCCAACAGCCTATCAATATCATCTGGGGCCCAGGGGTCAGAGCCAGAATCATCATGACCCCTGGGCCTCTCATCAGATGACTCTGAGTCAGAGAATAACTCCCCTTCTTCCAAAGGGGTATAACCAGACAGTTCCAAGAACTCAGCAGCCTCCATAGGGAAAAGAGTGACATCAGGCGTCAAGTGACGCTTCTTAGCAGAGGCCTTACGCACCAAGGTATTAGCAATCAACTTCTCAACACTAGCCAGTCTGGAAGACACATCAGGCTGAGAATCCCCACTGGTATGCAACTCAATGGGAGTCAAATTTAAGCTTGGGGGAGTAGGTGACGCCATACGAGGCGCAGGCCCAGCTACTGGTAAACCAGGCTGCAGCGCAAGCACCTGCTGGGCACAAGGTACACAGACCCGCACATTGTCAGCACTAGTAGGAGACACCCCACAAGCTACACACAGACGGCCTTGTCCCGAAGGAACCCCGAGCACATTATCCTGAGACGCCTCTATATGGTGATTATAGCGGCACAATAGGCCGATAGGGATTCACGCTATAAAAGCAACCTGGGATGCCCCAATAGCCCGCTAGGAAAGTGGGAGTAATTTACACACTAGGCCTCACAACTTTAATAACTAAATAGAGGGAGTAGGGCAGGGAGAAACCAATAGAGTTCGACGCGTCTGAAAGACATAAGCGAAGAGAACCCCATAAGTGACATGTATAATGACATAGGGCAAATAAAGCCGCACTCACAGACCGCGGTAGGTAGATGCCAGCCACACAGCAGCTGAATCCATAGAAAAATGGCGCCGGGTATACCTCGAGGGGCAGGCCGCGGAGACAGTGACACGGAACGTGCCATCCACGGGCCCCGCCCCCCCCGAAGAGCGCGAAGCAGCACACGTGACAAGCAGGCAATAACAGCGCACCAGCGCCTGAGGTAATGCCGCTGCCAACCGCGGAGCACAGTGGAAGCGTGCGTGGCGGCATATTCAAAAAACGCAACCAGTGCAACCAAGTCAGCGCGGAGACTGACACCAACCAGAAGCACATAATACAGTGAAGCACCAAGGCATATACACCCCCCCCCCCCCAGAGCTACAAGGGAGAGCAAGGGAGGGCAGCGGCCACTTAACAAAGGGCCCACCGATAGACAGGGGCAAGGGGCAATAGGGCGGCAGGGGCATCCCATAGAGGGTCACCATATGCCTATACCGCCTACCCTTTGGTGGGGGCCTGCGGTGGAGCAGCGCTCCTAAGCACTTGACAGCGGTGCTGCCTACCATCACCTGGACCAGCGCAGCCAAGGCTGGGAGGCACATTAAAAATGGAAAGGGTGGGAATAGTCCTACAGGGCCACAGGCTAATAGCCCCGCTCACCTGCGAGAAAAGAGAGCCATCTTCTTGTCCTTCGCAGTCCAGACTGCAGAGAAATTCTGGGAGGTCCCCGGGTATTTGAGGGGCCGGGAGGAGCCTATTTCGCGGTCTCTGCAGTCCAGTGCCATCTGGCGGAGTAATACCCAAGTGTAATGATTCTTATCTGGAGCAGGACGTACTGAATACTAAGAAGTCCACTTTTGAGCATTTTCCTTCTATCTGTGGAACAAGAGACAGGGGAAGAGATCCATTTAAATTTTCTTTGTCACACTGGCTCAATGAAATCTGAATGGTACGAGCGCTGCTGATTGGCTGAGCAGACCACGTGGGAAGAGTTTTCGGACTATACATGGGGATACGCACAGTGTGGCATAGATACGCACAATTTGCTTTTTAGGGATTTCACATGACAAATGACTGAGTCATTTGAGAGTGCAGCTCTACAGCACCCTCAAAAACTCCACCAGACAGGCCCCCATTATGTCCAGTATCTGTTCACCGTCAGTTGTTTCCTCTACCTGTCTCTCTAATACAACATGTCACTCTTAGGCTTTATTTAGCACCGTGCAAGAAAACACAAGCACTCTCACCCAGTTATTTATTGCATATTTTATCCACATAAAATCTTGGACAAGTGAATAAAATACACAAAAAGTGAAAACCTATGGCGGCCAGCTCTAGATTCTAAGAGACTCCAGGGCCATCTGCTGGCCTTTCCCTGGGACATCCTGAATTGCTGTGTGAACCCCCCCCCCCCGGTCTGCTGCAAAACTTACCTTTGCTCTGACTCCCACGCCTATGTAAACACTGGCATCGTTGGGTGCCCAGGTCTAAAGGGAACTGGGGATGCAGCTGCTCTGTATTGCTGAGCTCTGTGTATAATTAGGGCCATTTGGCGATCAATAATATGCACTGCATATGGCGCTGACTGGATGAGAGCCAGTGCATGCGCCACTAGATCAGCAGTCAGGTAAATTTTACTGGGGGATCTGGGGCTTTGACATAGAGGAGCACCCCAAATCAGGATGCCCCCAGGACAAGGAACAAAACCCTGGATAGTGAAAAATACAATTCTGTGAAATACTCACCTGTAGAATTGGTATTATAAGTATACAGTACATCCTGCTCCAGATAGATTACTTACACTTGGGTTATCCTCCGCCAGATGGCGCTGCACTGCAGAGACATGTAAAAACAGGCTCCTCCCGGCCTCTCAAATACCCGGGGACCTCCTACAAATCCCCAGCATTGAAAAGCAGTGAACAAGAAGCCGGGAGAATGTAACCACCCAAAAACTGGTAAATTATAACAATGATAACAATCACCATACAGGGGATCCAGAATAATGCAAAAACCAGGGTGGGGTGGAGCAGGACGTACTGTATACTTATAATACCATTTCTACAGGTGAGTATTTCACAGAATTGTATTATTCTTAGTATACAGTACGTCCTGCTCCAGATAGATTACTTACACTTGGGACATCCAATAGCAGTGTCCATAAAGTAGGGTAGGATCCCCAACAAAAAGGTAACAGCAGACAGTTTAAATCACTTCCGCCTGCAAAACAGCATCAGCTGAGGCCCTAACATCAACCTTGTAAAACCTTGAAAAGGTATGAACAGAAGACCAAGTAGCGGCCTTGCAAACTTGTTCAACAGAAACCTGGTGCTGGAAAGCCCAAGAGGCACCAATAGCATGAGTAGAATGAGCAGTAAGGCGGAAGGGAGGATTCTTCCCCTTAGCAGAATAGGCCTGAATCACAGCCTGACGGATCCATTTCCTGATAGTAGACTTGGCAGGAGCCAAACCCTTCCTAGGACCAGAAGGGACCACAAAGGGAGCATCAGTTTTCCTGAAGAACTCAGTGACTACTAGGTAATACTTCAGACACCTGACCACATCCAAGGAAAGCAAAACCCTTTCCTTAGCATTGCTAAGATTAGGGCACAATGAAGGAAGAACAATATCTTGATTCAAATGAAAAGCAGACACCACCTTAGGCAGAAAATCCAGCTTAAAGCGGAACACCACCTTATCCTGGTGTCTCTCAAAGTATGGAGGCTGGATAGACAGAGCCGCCAGCTCAGACACACGCCTGACCGAAGTAATAGCCACCAAAAAGACAACCTTGAGGGTAAGTACAGCCAGAGCAGCATCCTGAATAGGTTCAAAGGGAGCACCCTGCAAGGCAGACAAGACCAAGCTCAAATCCCAAACAGGGACCATAGGTTTTCGTGGGGGACGCACATGAGTACCCCATGAAAGAAAGCCTTAACCAAAGAATGCTGAGCAAAAGACTTCTGAAAGAAGACAGACAGGGCAGAAACCTGACCCTTGAAGTACTGAGTTGGAGACCTGACTCCAACCCATGCTGTAAAAACTCCAGAACCCTGGGAACTGAGAACACCCGACAGGGAAGAGACCTAGACTCACACCAGTCAATGTAGGTACACCATACCCTATAATAGATGGAAGGAGAAGTATTCTTCCTAGCCTTCACCATGGTCTCAACCACCGAGGCAGACAAGCCTTTCTCCATCAAGATGGAGGTTTCAGCAGCCAGGCCGTCAGGGGCCCTGAGTGAGCAGATCTGGCACTCCTGGCAGAACGTACTGGTCTACTGCCATCTGCACTACGTCTGCGAGCCACACTCTTCTTGGCCACCTGGGGGCCACCAGAATCACTGGCACCCCTTCCAGAGCAATCTTGCGCAGGACACTGCCCAGCAGGGGGAATGGAGGAAAGACATACAGGAGCCGAAATTCCCGACATGACATGGACAGAGCATCTGTGGCCAAGGCCAGAGGATCCTGAGAAAGGGAGACAAAAGCCTGGAGCTTGTGATTGTGACGGGATGCAAACATATCCACATCCGGTAGACCCCAACGGTGACACAGGGACTGGAATACCCTGTTGCAGAGAGTCTGCCAGTAGATTCTCTGCTCCCGGGATGTACACAGCCGAAATGCATTGAACATTGGCCTCCGCCCATGTCAGAATTCGCGACACCTCCTGGAGGGCCCCCCTTCTCCTGGTCCCTCCCTGATGGTTGATGTAGGCAACCGCCGTCCAGTTGTCTGAGCGCACCTGCACAGACAGACCCCTCAGGTAATTGGTCAACTGCTCCAGTACCAACCTGATCGCCCATAGTTCCAGAATGTTGATGGGTAAGTGGGCCTCCTGAGGGCCCCACCTCCTCTGGAACCACAGACACTTCCATAATCCCCCCCATCCTGACAGACTGGCATCCGTGGTGGCCGTCTCCCAGGAGGATGCCAGGAGGACCTGCCCCCCAGCAAGTCACCACGAAGAGACCGCCTGACCAAAAGGGGGGGGGGGGAGCACACAGACCTCGTCCAAGGACGTTGGGTCCTTGTCCCATACTGACAGAAGGTGAAGATGTAGAGGCCTCAAATGGAACTGAGCAAAAGGCACCGCCTCGTAGCACGCCACCATCAGGCCCACCAACTGCATTCCCTGCCTGAGGGAGGGATGGAGACACGACAGCAGGACCCTCACCTGCGCAGTTAGAGCTTCCACCTTCTGTTGAGGAAGGAATATCCTTGACTGAACCGTTTCCCTAATCATTCCCAGGAAAGGGGCCACCGAGGAAGGGGACAGAGAAGACATGGGGTGATTGATCACCCAGCCGAAGGACTCCAGGGTGGCCACCACCAGCTGAGTGTCCAACTCTGCCTGCTGTAGAGACCGAGAGGTGATGAGTATGTCGTCCAGGTAGGGCAGCACGAGGATGCCCCTTGACCTCATCAGAGACATCACCAATGCCAGCACCTTGGTGAACACTCTGGGAGCTGAAGTGAGGCCAAATGTCAAGGCCACAAATTGGTAATGTTGATCTTCAAACACGAATCTGAGGACTCAGGGATGTGAAGGTAAGCATCTTAGATGTCCACAGACGTCATGAAACCCCCAGGGCGCAAGGAGCTGATGGCCGAGCGCAGAGAAAACGCCTGTTCTTGACAATTTTGTTGAAGATCTTTAAATCCAGAATGGGCCTGACTGACCCATCTTTCTTGGGAACTGTGAAAAGGTTGGAGTAGAGCCCCTTGCCTCTGTCTTTTAAGGGAAATCTGCAAATGACCCCCAAACCCAGCAGGCCCTGCGCGGCCTGCACCAACACCTGAGCAGAGGCAGGGTCCTGAAGTATCCGGGACCTGATAAATCTTGGGGGAGGCCGCACAGCAAACTCTATCTTTTAGCCGGAGGACACTACCTCCTGAATCCACCGGTCTGAGGCGTGATGCCTCCAGACTTGAGCAAAGTGCCGCAGCCGTCCCCCCGCCCTGATGGGCGAGGGCGCCCCATCATGCTTGAGGGGGGTTGGGAGAGGATTTGGGCTTAGCCCCCCCGGAGGAGCCAGGACGTTGCCTTCTGCTCCTGTGACAGGAATCTGCACGAGCCCCCGCAAAGGACACCCCTGTTTCTTGTTTAATACCATGGTAGGGGGGTGAAGGGGAGCCCTGGCCCCGAAGGGGCCGAGACAGCCCTCTGCGCTGGGGTAACTTACCTCTCTTAGCAAAAAGGTCTAGACGGACCCCAAGCAGTCGTAGCCCCTTAAAGGGAAGCCCAGTTAGGGCCTTCTTTGCAGCATTGTCAGCACCCCACTGTCGCAGCCAAACCAAGCGGCGTATAGCCACCGCGAGGGCAGAAGTTCTTGCACACATTCTGATGGTGTCATCCAATGCTAATAGGACAAAATTTACAAAAACATCACAACCGGAGAGTGCATTAAACACCTCACAAGGGAGATCATCAGGGGCATATTTCTGATAAGGGTTCTAGTGGCCACAGCAGTAATAGCAGAGGCACAGACCGGGCGTAGCGCCGTCCCCGCACATGCAAAGGTGTGGGAGGCCAGCAGGTCAATGCGCCGGTCCTCAGCATCCTGCAGGGTAGTAGAATCAGGGGAATGCATGACAGGGGTGTTAGATAGCCCTAGGATCGGGACATCCACCTCGGGGGGGGGGGGGGGGGTGACCCACATTTAACCACCTCAGGGGGAAAGGGATACTTCCTATCCCAATTCCTTGGGACCCCGGGAAGTTTACTGGGGCACTCTCATTCCTTGAGTACAAGGGTATGGAAATGTGCCTGCTCTAGAAATTCCAAACGTGATGTAGCAGTATGAAAACGCTCCCCTTTTTGCCTGGGAGCCTCACCAGGGAGAGAGATAGACAGAACCTCAAAGATCTGGGTCAATAATCTGTCAGTGTCATCCGGGGCCCAGGGGTCAGAGCCAGAATCGTCATGACCCCTTGGTCTCTCATCAGATGAGCCTGAATCAGAAAAGAGCTCTCCTTCATCAGATGGGGTATAGCCACACAGATTCATAAACTCCTGAGATCCCATAGGGAAAACAGTAACATTAGCCATCAAGTGCCGCTTCTTACCAGGGCCCTTATGCGCTAAGGACCTTGCAATAATCTGTTCAGCAGTAGGCAGTCTAGAAGACACATCAGGCTGAGAATCCCCACAAGTATGCAACTCAACAGGAGAGAGATTTAAGCTGGGGGGAGTAATGAAATGAGGTGCAGCCACTGGCAGGCCAGATTGCAATGCCAGCACTTGCTCAGCACAGGGTACGCAGACCCATGCCTTGTCAGCGTCAGCATGAGGCTGTCCACACGCTACACACAGCCGGTCTTGTCCCAAGGGGACCCCGGTCCCATTATCCTGAGATGCCTCCATATGGTGATTATTAGGCACAATATGCCAGTAGGGATTGACGCTATAAAGCAACCCTGGATGCCCCAATGACCCGCTAGGGAAGTGGGAGTAATTTTACAAGGCCCAACTATCAATTACACCAGGCCGGGAGAAGCCAATGGATTCACCCGTCTGAAAGACACAATGAGAAGAAAGGGTGTCAGAACCAAACACACTAGAATGAGTATAAAGCCGCCCGCGAGGGCACTTACGGACCGCGGTAAGTAAGAACGTCACACGCGCGCGCGACCTGACAACATGGCGCCGAGTACCTCGAAGGGCGGGCCAGAGCGAGCCGTGACGCAGGGCGCGCCAGGCCAGGCCCCACCTCCCCGAAGAGCGTGAAGTCCACCGACAAGCAGCCAATGAGAACGCAGAAGCGTCTGAGGTAACGTCGCCGCCCGGCGCGGATCATCCAAATGAAGGAAAAGGCGCGCGCGGCGGCGGCGGCATTTGCAATAGTAAAATGACAAGTCAGCGCGCGGCTGACAACACATATACTAGTCCAAAAAAAACATGACAAAAGGCCGTATGCACGAATCACGATACACGCTCACCCACACCCCCCCCCTTCTTTCCCCCCCGAAGGCTACAGGGAGAATGAGGGAGGATGGCGGCCTTTTGTACAGGGCCCACCGCTACCGGGGCATGGGACAATAATGCGGGAAGGGCATCCCATAAAGGCTCACCATCAGCCTATACCGCCTACCCTTTGGTGGGGGACTGCGGTGGAGCAGAGCTCCATAAGCACGCATGGTGCCGCCTACCTTCACCCGACCAGCGCAGCCCAGGCTGGGAGGCACATCACACGAAGGACGGATGGGAATAGTCCAACAGGGCCGCAGGCTCACCTGCGAGAGAGTGATAACTTCATGTCTTCGCAGTAAGCACTGCAGAGAAATCTGGGGATTTGTGGGAGGTCCCCGGGTATTTGAGGGGCCGGGAGGAGCCTGTTTTTACATGTCTCTGCAGTGCAGCGCCTGCACAGTACGTCCTGCTCCAAATAGATTACTTACACGTGGGTATTACTCCACCAGATGGCGCTGGACTGCAGAGACATCGAAAAATAGGCTCCTCCCGGCACCTCAAATACCCGGGGACCTCCCACAAATCCCCAGCATTGAAAAGCAGTTAACGAGAAGCCGGGAGAATTAAACAACCCAAACTATCAACTACAACAATGATAACAATCACCATACAGGGGATCCAAGAAAATGCAAATCCAAGGGTGGGTTGGAGCAGGACGTACTGTATACTCATAATACCAATTCTACAGGTGAGTAATCACAGAATTGTTTTATTCTTAGTATACAGTACGTCCTGCTCCAAATAGATTACTTAAACGTGGGACATCCAATAGCAGTGTCCATAAAGTAGGGTGGGATCACCAAGAAAAAAGTAGTGGCAGACAGTTTAAACCACTGCCGCCTGCAGAACCTTTCGGCCAAAAGCAGCGTCAGCTGAGGCCCTAACATCAACCTTGTAAAACTTTGAGAACGTATGAACAGAAGACCAGGTAGCGGCCTTGCAAACTTGTTCAACAGAAGCCTGGTGCTGAAAAGCCCAAGAAGCACCAATAGCACGAGTGGAATGAGCAGTAAGGCGGAAGGGAGGATTCTTCCCCTTAGCAGAGTAGGCCTGAATCACAGCCTGACGAATCCATTTGCTGATAGTGGACTTGGCAGGAGCCAAACCCTTCCTAGGCCCAGAAGGGACCACAAAAAGAGCATCAGTTTTCCTGAAGGGTGCAGTAGCCTCCAGATAGTACTTCAGACACCTAACCACATCCAAAGAATGCAAGACCCTTTCCTTAGTGTTACTAGGATTAGGGCACAAAGAAGGAAGAACAATGCCCTGATTGAAATGAAAAGCAGATACTACCTTAGGCACAAAGTCTGGCTTGAAACGAAACACCACCTTGTCCTGGTGTCTCTCATAGTAGGCCGCCAACTCAGACACACACCTAACAGAAGTGATAGCCACCAGAAAAACAGTCTTGAGTGTAAGAATGGCAAGGGAAGCATCCTGCACAGGTTCAAAGGGAGCACCCTGCAAGGCTGACAAAACCAAGTTCAAATCCCAAACAGGCACCATAGGCTTACGTGGAGGGCGCACATGAGTGACCCCCTGGAAAAAAGTCCTGATCAGAGGGTGCTGAGCAAAGGACTTCTGGAATAAAATAGCCAGGGCAGAAACCTGCCCTTTCAGAGTACTGAGTTGGAGCCCCATCTCCAACCCATGCTGCAAGAACTCCAGGATCCTGGGAATAGAGAACACACGACAGGGAAGAGACTTAGACTCACACCAGTCAATGTAGGCACGCCAAACCCTGTAATAAATGGAAGAGGAAGACTTCTTCCTAGCCTTTATCAAAGTATCCACAACCGAGGAAGACAGCCCCTTCTCCATCAAGATGGAGGTTTCAGCAGCCAGGCCGTCAAAGCCAGAGTTTGTAAATTGGGATGGCGTAGAGAGCCCTGAGTGAGCAGATCTGGCACCAAGGGCAGAGTGTACTGATCTACTGCCAGCTGCACCACGTCTGCGAACCACACTCTTCTTGGCCACCTGGGGGCCACCAGGATTGCTGGCACCCCTTCCAGGGCAATCTTGCACAGTCAGGTGAATGCATGACAGAGGTGTTAGATAGCCCTAGGACCGGGGCATCCACCTTGGGGGGGGGGGGAATGACCAACACTTTACCACATCAGCAGGAAAAGGATACTTCCTATCCCAACTTTTAGGAACCCCGAGAAGTTTACTGGGGCGCTCCCAATCCTTGAGCACAAGGTTATGGAAATGTGCCTGCTCTGGAAATTCCAAGATGATTTAGCTGTATGGAAAAGCTCCCCCCTTTGCCTGGGAGCCGCAACAGGGAGAGAGATGGACAGAACCTCAAAAATCTGGGTCAATAATCTGTCAGTGTCATCCAGGGCCCAGGGGTCAGAGCCAGAATCGTCATGACCCCTTGGTCTCTCATCAGATGAGCCTTAGTCAAAAAAAAGCACCCCTTCATCAGACGGGATATAGCCACAAAGATTCCAAAACTCTTCAGTTTCCATAGGGAAAATAGTGACATTAGGCGTTAAGTGCCGTTTTTTAGCAGGGGCCTTACGCGCCAAGGACTTAGCAATCAACTGCTCAACAGTAGCCAGTCTAGAAGACACATCAGGCTGAGAACCCCCGCTAGTATGCAACTCAGTAGGAGTGAGGTTTAAGCTTGGGGGAGTAGGCGAAGTGAAACGAGGTGCAGCCACTGGCAGGCCAGATTGCAATGCAAGCACCTGCTCGGCACAGGTTACACAGACCCGCGCCATGAGGCTGCCCACATGCTACACACAGCCGGTCTGGACCCGAAGGAACCCGGGTCACATTATCCTGGGATGCCTCCATATGGTGATTATAGCGGCACTATAGGCCGATAGGGATTAACGCTATACTGCAACCCCGGATGCCCCAATAACCCGCTAGTGAAGTGGGAGTATTACACAAGGCCTACAAGTTATATAACTAATAAAGGGTCGAAAGAAGCCAAAGGGTTCGCCCAGCCTGAAAGACATAAGAAGACAAGACCATAAGCACAAAGTAATAAAAGGAAGAATATAAGGCCACCCGCGAGGGCACTTACGGACCGTGGTAGGTAGAGGTCCGTCGCGCATGGGCCAACCAAGCAGGTTAAAGATGGCGTCGGTATACCTCGAGGGGCAGGGCGGTATCGGCGATGAGGCGGAGCGCGCCATAGACAGGCCCCGCCCCCCCCCCTAAGAGCGCGAAGCCAGGACGTGCCAAGCAGCCAGTGACGGCGCACCAGCGCCTGAGGTAATGCCGGCGCCAAGCGCGGAACATAGTGTGACTTAAAGGGCGCGCGGCAGCAATATTAAAAGACAGTAAAAAGGAAAGCAAGCCAGCGCGGCGGCTGACGCAAGGCAGAAACAATAAATGATAAAGTGTAAAACACAGAATGCATAGCATACACCGTTACACACACACACCCCCCCTCTTTTTTCCCCGAAGGCTACAAGGAGAATGAGGGAGGACAGCGGCCACTTAATATAGGGCCCACCGGTAGACAGGGGCAAGGGGCAATAGTGTGGGAGGGGCATCCCATAGAGGCTCACCATAAGCCTGAACCGCCTACCCTTTGGTGGGGGATTGCGGTGGAGCAGCGCTCCTAAGCACCTAACAGCGATGCTACCTACCATCACCCGACCAGCGCAGCCAAGGCTGGGAGGCATATTACTAATGGAACGGGTGGGAATAGTCCTACAGGGCCGCAGGCTAATAGCCCCGCTCACCTGCGAGTAGAGAGAGCCATTTCTCGTCCTTCGCAGTCCAGACTGCAGAGAAGATCTGGGGATTGTGGGAGGTCCCTGGGTATTTGAGGGGCCGGGAGGAGCCTATTTTTCGATGTCTCTGCAGTCCAGCGCCATCTGGCGGAGTAATACCCATGTGTAAGTAATCTATTTGGAGCAGGACGTATATCCTGGGTTTTGTTCCACTTTGGAAACTTAACCCCCCCCCCCCCCCCCGCTCTGGGCATTGTATACTCACTGCACAGATGGGTTAAATGCGGAGGAAAAATTACTAAGCATACAATAGCCACAAATGCCTCTAAAAAAATCCCTCCTTGAGCCAACCAGCAAGGGCACCAAGCATAAGGGCTGTTGACCCAGGGCTCAGGGGCTGAATGGCTGGCTCCAGGCCCTGCCAGTATAACAGCCACTATAGCCTTCGATATGGGTCAATTGCTCTTCCAGGGGTGCTGGATGCCCCTGAGTCCCTTACCAGTTTACCAACAATAAAATCACACCACACAAAAAAACTTTGTATTCTATTTCCAATCAGCATATTCCATACCCTGCCCGACTCTGGGGGGCATTCTTTTCTTCCTCCGCTGGGTCTTCCCGCAGCACCTAGTCCTCCTGCGGGGAGGGCGGGGGCATCCTGATACTGGTGATGGTGCCTAATGCAGACACTGCCACCACCATTTCTTGAACCAAGAGAGTAATGAAAGGTGCCAGGGTTGCTGGGATGCTTTTAGAGTCCAGAAGCGGAGCCTCTGTGGATTCCCCAATCATGTAACTAACTACAGTTAGGTCCATAAATATTTGGACCAATTTTTTACCTGTTTCTGGAAACATGTTCAAGTTATATAAGGGACAAGGACATAAAATCCAGACTTTCAGCTTTCATTTGAGGGTATCTGCATTACAATTTTAGGGTATCTGCATTACAATTGGATGAGAGGTTTATGAGTTTCAACTCCTTAACATGTGCAATCCTGTATTTAAAAGGAACAAAAGTAATTGGACAATTGACTTAAAGGCTGTTTCATGAGCAGGAGCAGGCAATTCCTTTGTTATGTCATTCTTAATTAAGCAAATAAAAGGCCTAGAGTTGTGGTACTTGCATTTGGAAGATGTTGCTGTGAAGAATACACAGTCAAAGGAGCTCTCTATGCAAGTGAAACAAGCCACCCGTAAAGTGCTTGCAGCAGGCAAAGGTTGTTGTTACACCATTGTGTTGGGCTTCATCTGGCACTGTCCTAAACTGTTTTCCATTTTTAAATTGAAGAAGAAATGGCTGAGATAGAGGTTTACAGGTTCATCTCACGACATAATCCTTACATACCGTCCCTCCAATCAGCTCAGCAGAGTGGGACAGAATTGCAGTGGCCCTACCTCCACCTCCCCCTCCACCTCCAGCTTCAAAGCACAGAGTGCTGACAACCAGTTACAGAATCCACACCGGCGAGGATATCAGTGTCCGCTGGGGGCAGGATTCTCCCCCCCCCCCGTACTGCGTGCGTGAGCATCTGTTATACAGAATTTTGAAATAGAAATGTGTATATTTTATTGAAAAATGACAAGCTTTTATTTGCTGACTTTACTTCTCTGTGATTAAGAGACAGACATGTCATTGAAACAAGTGGAAGATGTGTACCTATTGTTATACCGTGTTGAAATAGGCCTACCTTTGCTTAATGAAACCTTGATGCCTGCTTTCTGCTGTTTTGCTATATTTCTTAACATCGAGCTTTGAGGTCTATCCTTTGTTAGAATATTTAGGTAAGGTTTAAATATTATATAGCTTTGACAATGGGTATCAACTACTCATTTGTGTTTCACTTATCTATTGCCAACCTGTCATGACTTTGTACTCCAAAGTTGATTATTATCCAATCAAGAAAGGCCTTTGTAAAGACACGTGACTCAGCAATGGCTGCTTCCAAGTCCCTTAAAAAGAGGTGTGTGTGTATGTGTGTGTGAGAGTGCCACTTGGGTGCCACAAGGAAGCTACTATTTAGGTGCCAGGAAGGAGGTGCCATTCCCATTCAAGTTCCCATAGAAAAGGTGATGTTAGTGTGTGAATGAAGGAGCCACACTGCCTGTGTCAGTGTTGTTTTCCCACGAACACCTTGTCTGTCGCCTGCTCCTGGCTGATTAATCTCATAGACAATAGTTGTTTCTGTGGTGAGGTAATATGTATCCCACTAAGTTTTAAGCTATTTATTACTGTGTGGTGAAGTTTTTCTGTATTTATATGTATTTTTACCTTTGTTAAGCTTTCTTTTATGTATATAAAGAAAAGTAAAGTAAAATATAGTAGATATTCTTTTTATATCTTATTTAGATTAAAAGAACATTCTTTATTGGTTATGCTTTGATCTCTTTAAAACAATATAACGAACCTGCATTTATATTAGTAGCCCTGCCTTGGGCGTTTATTAGTAAAGAATTTGGGGATGTTTTGGCCATCAGCAAAACAGCATCAGGGGAGGGGGAAAGAATCATGCCCCTGACATCCCGCTGAGTGCAGACACGCAGCTACCATTCCCGCCGGCCAGCGGTGGGGAGACCTATATCGCCACTCAGCATGAGTGGTGCCTGCCCTCCCACCTTCCTTCTCTCACCCCTGGCCAATGCCGGGAGAGAGCAGCGCAGTGCCTGCCATCCCACTGCCTCCTCTCTCCCCTAGCCAATGCTGGGAGAGAACGTCGGCGCCTGACACCCCACCTTCCCCCTCTCTCAGCCGATGCCAGGTGAGAGCAGGGTGGTGCCTGCCACCCCACCTCCTCGTCTCTCTCATGGCCGATGCCGGAAAAGAGCAGTGTGGCGTCTCGCCTCTCTTGCAGCACTGCATGGACCTTTAAGAATGCACACATGCATTTTGGGGCTAACACATGCACTTTGGGAGTGTGTACATGCACTGTGGGAGTGCATGCATGCATTTTAGGGCTAAACACATGCATTTTGGGAGTGCACACATGGGCTTTTGGTAATGCGCACATGCACTTTGGGAGTGTGTCTGGGAGTGCTGGTCTAGGCTCCAATATCACCTAGCAACAGGGGGAGAGAGGAGGAGCACAGCCAGGGAGCCCTATACATATTCTGGTAATCTTACAGACCCTGAATATTATGCTGATTACTATGCAGCATCACTTTTTTTCAGAACAGAAATCATAAGATGAAACTGTAAACTTCTATATCTCAGCCATTTCTTCTTAAAAGACTTCTTTAAAAACAGAAAACAGTTTAGAGCAAAGGTTTAGGTGCCAAATGTACCAGACGCAATGGTGTAAAAATTACCTTTGCCTGCTTTTGCACGTTAACCCTTTAAGTGCCAGCCTACCTGCAGCTTTTGTCACCCTCTGTTGCCAGACCATGTTTCACTATGTTGCGATACACGTGTTCAACTGTGATTTTTGATTCGCCTTTTTTTTGTGTATTCTCAATACTTTTTGGTGAAATATGTGCAAAAAAAATGCAATGTGCAATAAAATGTGCAATATGTGCAATAAAATGTTATTGCGTTAGAAACCCCAATTTCTCCCAGTCACAGCGGTACCACATATGTATTGATAGACACCCTTTCCTGCCCAGGAGACTCCCCCAAACTGAAACAGAGCTTTAGGAGATTTTCAGATAAAATACAACTATGCTATGCGCTATGCGCACCTTGCAGTTCTTCCAGAAAAACAACCATTTAAATTTAAAATACCCCCCACAAACTATATATTCTATGGAAGTACACACCTCAAGCTTTCTAGGCGTATCAAGCTTGTTTACGTGGGCTTAGTTTTCTGGAAGTAATCCCTCAATGTATTCTTTGGTTGCACAAAGTTTCCCTAAAAAAGAATAAAAAGGAAGAATCAAGCCCCATTTTCCTAAAAAAAAAAATATATGCAAACAAGAAAAAACAAGTAAAATCTCAAAAAGCAACATGCCCCGAACAGAACGATAGCCAACATGCATAGGTACTGTCAAGGGAACAGCTGGCAAACACCCCAAAGTAAAGCATGTGCGTAACAGAAATTTTACTTGAAAATTTCAGCCCTATAAACCATATATTCCCTGAAAATACACATGTTAAGCTTTCTAAGAGTACCCAGCTTGTTGTAGTAGGCTCACCTTTCTGGAAGTAATCCCTCAAAGAATTCTTAGGTTGCACAGGGTTTTCCTAAAAAAATGAATTAAAAAACTGAATAAATAACATGTTTTCCTAAAATATAAATATGCAAACAAGAAAAAACAAGCTAAATCTGAAAGAGCAAAATCTTAAAGAGCAGAACAATACCCAACATGCATAGGAACTATTAACCCTTTTATTTGCCAACCTACTTGAAGTTTTGTCACCCTCTGTTGACAGGTCATTTTTCCCCATTCTGCACCATGTTTAACCGTGATTTTTGCCGGAATTTCCAGGAAAATTACATATATATATTTTGCAGCAGAGTTTAGGCTTGAACATGAGATGTCTTTTTTGTAAATTTTTTACTGTTTTTTTTATATTTTTGTGTAAAAATAAATAAATATTTTTAGACAATTGTCTCCTTTATTTTAAATAAAACATTTACTTTATTAGAGAAAACCATATTGCACGTGAAAGCCCAATTTCTCCCGATTACAACGGTACCACATATGTATCAGCTTGCCCAGGAGACCCCCCAAACTGAAAATAGCACTTTATAACATTTACAAATAAAATACTACTATCCACACTATAAACATAAGGGGTTAATTTAAAAAAAATGACATAGGGTCCCCCCTCCTGGGGGGGGCACATTTTTTGGGGAATTTTAAGGGCTAAAAACCCTTAAAAATCCCAAAAGAATTGAAATGGGGTCCCCCTTACCCAGCATTACCAACCCGGGACCAGCTATGGGGGCTTGTAGGAACAGAGTGGAGGGGCCAGCTTTTGTAGCCCCCCACCCTGCAGCCTACAAGTCCCCATAGCCTATGTGGGCCTGGGCTCTTCTACCCCCCCCCCCCCCCCCGGGCTTTGGGGAGGCAGGTAATAGGGGTGCCGGGGGTTAACGGCAAGTCACATGCTAGCGGCAGGTGACTTGCCAGCCCCCAGCCTTGTGAACTGGTATAAGGGGTCTCATGGACCCCTTACCAGTTCACAAGGGGTTAAGTGTAAAAAAACGCACAGAAACAAGCAGAAAAAATATTTTTATCCCACGGGGGATCGGATGGCACCAAATTAAAGAGGAGACCCGGCTGGATCCAACGAGGGGTCAGGTGAGTATTTTTATTTATTTATTTTTTAACTAGCAGGGGGGTAAAGTCAAGCACGTAACACCTACGTGCTTGGCACTTAAGGCACGGACATGCGAGCACGTAGGTGTTACGTGCTTGGCACTGAGAGGGTTAAGCTGCGAAAAGAGAAAAAAACATCAGAAAAATTGCTACAATATTAGAAGTGGCAAAATCTACAGTTTTATACATCCTGAAAAAGAAAGAAAGCTTGGTGAACGAATCAATGCAAAAAAAGACATGGACGCCCAGGGAAGACAATAGTGGTGGATGATGACAGAATAATGTGAACAACACTCTCCAGGATGTAGGGGTATCAATTTCCAAATCTACCATAAAGAGAAGACTGCATGAAGGTAAATACAGAGGGTTCACTGCACAATGCACACCACTCATAAGCCTCGAGAATATAAAGGCTAGATTGGACTGGAAAAAACATCTAAAAAGCCAGCATAGTTCTGGAAGAACATTCTTTGGATAGAGGAAACCAAGATTATCCTCTACCTGAATGATGGGAAGGCGTGGAACAGCTCATGATCCAAAGTATAGCACATCATCTGTAAAACACAATGGAGGCAGTGTGGTGGCTTGGGCATGCATGGCTGCCAGGCGCACTGGATCACTAGTGTTTGTTGATTATATGACACAGGACAGAAGCAGCCAGATGAATTCCGAGGTATTCAGACATACTGTGTGCTCAAATCCAGCCAAACTGATTGATTGGCGTTTCATTATACACATGGACAATGCCAAAGCTACCCAGGAGTTTATGAAAGCAAATAAGTGGAATTTTCTTGAATGGCCAAGTCAGTCACTTTATATCAACCCAACTGAGCTGCATTTCACTTGTTAAAAACTAAACTCCAGACAGAAAGGCCCACAGACAAACAGCAAATGAAAACCGCTCCAGTAAAGGCTTGGCTGAGCATTAAAAAGGAGGAAACGAAGCGTCTGGTGATGTCCCTGCATTCAAGACTTCAGGCAGTTATTGCCAACAAAGGGTTTTCAACCAAGTATTAGAATATAACATTTTATTTACAATTATTTAATTTGTCCAATTATTTTTGAGCTCCTGAAATGAACGGATTGTGTTCAAAAATTGCTTTAGTCCCTCATATTTTCATGCAATCATTTTGTTCAACCCACTGAATTAAAGCTGAAAGTCTGAACTTCAACTGCATCGGAATTGTTCTGTTCAGAATTCATTGTGGCTATATACAGAAACAAAATTAGAGAAATGCCTGTCCATATATTTATGGCGCTAACTGTATGTCGCTGAAGGAGAGGGGGGTTTCCCCACTCCAGGGACATAGTAAGAGGTTTACGACACTGCTCAGTAAGCAGTTTACCTTAGAATAATTTTTTTTGTGTAGTGTGTTTCATTCGCTTACTAAGGTTGGTGAACTGGTAAGGGGTCCAGGGAACCCCTAAACCAATTCACAGGGTAACAGGTGAACTTCACTCACCTGTTAGAATTTATAGAGCTAGTCTACCAAAAAGATGTGAACTTCTTGCCAAACGCAGACACAGCTGTGAACACAAAAACAAAATGTTAATGTTACAACAATAGGGCTCCACATGAATTGTACACATGAGGCAGGATTATAACCACATTTTGACACTACAGTAGCAAGGTGGCCAAGTTGTTTGATGATTTGCCACCACAAATTACATAAAGCATAAAAAATATGCACACATTAAGGTATAAGCAGCTAATAGACAGTCTAGATCATGTTACAATATGGTCTAGGTATAATAAGCCAGGTAAACTGTGAAATGCCAAAAGATATATACATTTATTTAGAAAAGGAAGGGTCTATTTTTTATATACAACAATAGTGCTCAGTAATGAACACTCAGTGGCAGAAAAGATATAGTCAATCAAAAAGAAAAACAAAGGTCTTTTTTCTTTTTCAGCTGTAGTAGCCTATAATGGCCACAGGGTGGCAATATGTCTCTAAAGCAGGGTTGCACAACCTTTTGTGCTCTGGAGGGTCGCATTGTCTTATGGTTTCCCCTCAAGGGTCTGCAATAAAATGGAAGCAGCAAAAAAGCAGTTTATTGTAAGAAGGTTGTAACCTTAACCTTAAGCTGTTGGCTCAGCGGTCAAAGACAGCTAGGTTTTTCCACCACCGAAGCCGCACCTTGCGGCAATTTTGTGAGAGCCCATTGGCACATGTGTGCTGCCACACCCACAGCCATTCAGAAAGGATGGGTGAGAGAAGCTGGGGATGTAGCAGGGATTGCGTCAGGGGACCCGCTGGGATCGGGTAAGATCACCCTCTCCCGGGGGGATTCACAGAGCAGGGCATCCAGTGTAGGATGCCCCAGGGGTAGGCTAGCGGGCTAGATACCAGGCCGGCTGCAGAGGGATTTTCATCTGCTTTAAAGCGGAACCAGACACACCAGTGGCCCACTTGCAACCTAAAAGATTCCAGGCACTAGCTTTTCCCTGGGGCATCCTGATTTGAAGAACCCCGTTGTGTGAGACCCCCAGGACGCCCGTAAAACTCACCTTTCCTCGCTCCAACGGTGCATGCGCGGGCTCTCATCTAATGAGAGTCACCTGCCATGAGTACGTAATTCAGCAGACGGCTCTCAGGCGGGAGTGCGCACAAGGTTGATAATGCCATTAAAGTCAATTTGGTAAAGTCACAGTTTGGTGAAAGAGGTAAACACAGCAAACGGCTTTCATTGGCTAAGCGCCCATGCATGCACCACAAGAACAAGGAAGAGGTGAGTTGTGCTGGGCATTCTTGTGGGTTTCACAAAGTGGGGCATCCTAGATCAGGATGCCACAGGAAATGGAACAAAACTTGGGAAAGTCAAATTCATGGGTTTTGTTCCGCTTTAAAGTGGACCAACACCCACCGGTGATCGGCCCGGGAATCTATAAGATTCCCGGGCCGATCACCTCCCTCCCCGCGGGACATCCGAGATCGGGATGTCCCGCGGGGTGAAACCCCCCCAAAACCCCCAAACCCCCTTACCTTAGTTTCGGCGGCGGCCGCCCGCCGCCGCCTCCCTCGCGCCCCTCTAGGCGTGCGCGCCCCCGCGCCGGCCATTCACAGACGGCGTCAAGAGGGACGTGCGGGAGGCGGCGGCGGAGGAGCCGCTTGTCCGCGGCTTGTCCGTCGCCGCGGGGAGAGGTGAGTTCGGGGGGTTCGGGGGGGTTTCACACAGCGGGGCACCCCGATCGCCCCACCGAAGTGGACCAAGACCCAGGATAGTCAAAATCCTGGGTGTTGGTCCACTTTAAAGCCATATACATGTTTTTACGTGTATGCAGAGCTGAGCAGATGTGGGCCTAGGTGAGGTGAAAAAAAGTGGGCAGAGATGAGGTGGGAAGAGGTGAGCAGCAATAAAGTGATGAGATAGGTGATGATGACCCTTATGGGGCCTATTATCTCCGATTTTGCTCAGCAATTCTGCGTTATACTATACTTTGTATTGTAATGTAAAATGCTCTGTTGTGTGCACAATTTGTACTCTCAGCATTTCATTAACTAGGTGTTTAACTTTTTTTTGAGAAAGTGCTTTACATGCAAAATGTTTACATTGCTCACATATGGCTGTATAATGTGTACATACAGTGTCTGATCTTTGCTGACTGAGCACTCTATAAAGGCATATTGCCACCCTGTGGCCATTATAGACTACTACAACTATAAAGAGAAAAAAGACCTTTGTTTCTTCTTTAGATTGTATACATCTTCTGCCACTGAGTGGCCATTATTGAGTACTATTGTCATATAGAAAATAGACCCTTCTTTTTCTAAATAAATATATATATATATCTTCTGGATGACATTCATGGATTCCCTGGCCATACTGTAACATCAGCTATACTGTCTATTAGCTACGTATACCTTAGTGTGCGCATATTATTCTTTCTTTCTCCCCTCTATGTGGAATAGGGGATATTGGCCTTGATTCACTAAAGGTAGAAAAAAAACGCTTGGAAAACTGGGTTGCATGCGATAATTTTTCAAACTTAGGAGCAATTCACAAAAGCAGTTGAATTAAAATCGTCTGCTCGAGCGCTGGAATTTGCTGTTGAATTTTTTGCGTGTGCGGTCGAAAATCATTTTACAACTGGAAAACTCAAAAACCAAAACCAAAAGTTTGTAGTGGAGCAGTATGATCCCTTGTTGCCCTTTGCTGTTTTTTTTTTTTTTTTGCTTTGTTTTTTCGGACTTTCTAATTAATGTGGAATAGTCCATTTCATTGTTAATGTTTAATTTTGCACTTTGCATTGGTTCAGTGCATAGTTTTTTGGTGATGGTGGTTTAGGTTGGCCTTTAGGCTTTGCATAGCTTTACATCTATTGTTATTGTATCCATTTATTTGGGGTGGTTTGTAGATTAACAGTTCTTAGTTGTGACTTTGCTCTGTGGATCCATTGATATGTGAATGTGAGTGTTGCCCTGAGTGTTACCATTAGCATGCAGATATTTATAATGGTGCTAGTTTAATCGCCCCATATAGGCCTGATGTACTTACATTTCCAAACCACATTAAATGTATCTTAGCTGTGGCCTCCAGGGCCAGCTTCAGGGTTTTGTGGGCCCCTGAGCGACACTCTGGGATGACTGGTATTCTCACCACACATTAAAGTGCACCAAAACCTGTGATTCTAAATAACCTGGCTAAACAACATTTTATTATTATTGTTATTTATCATTGTATATATTTCTATCATCTCTTACCGCCCTGATCTTGTATCATGAATTAGTTATTATGTATTTATAATATTGTTGAATAGACAAATTATTTCTTGATATAATAGTATAACGGTCTGGAACAAAGGGACCTTTGTGACCAATTGGACATTAGTCATAATAATATTATCAGGAGACCCATTGTTTTTATTCTCCCTTGTCTTATCCCTTGTATGTTTTTATGTTTGATTTGCCATTAATAAATATTACCATTTTTCTATATATTTATGCTGGTGTGCCCAATTTTATGAATTCCAATAGTTTTTGTTTTTTGGTTTATAAGCCTCAAAGATGTTGGGGAGCACTGAGAATAGGCCGTAAGACCCCATAAAGATTGGTGTTTGTGGGGGTTCCAGGGGGGTTTCACACACTGGGACATCCCAAAATCAGGATGCCCCAGGACGAGGATGAAAATCCTGGGTTTTGGTCCACTTTAATTAAATGTTTTTTTTTATATTTTGGGATGGTCAATTTTCTGTTTATTTAATTATGTTGTCATTGCATTATGTATTGTTGACATCACTTACATTTGTCAAGTTGTGCAGCGGCATGTATTGTGGTAAGTAAAACATGTTACTGTCCTCATATTGGCTCATGAGTCTTGCTCATGGTGCCCCACAATAACCATGCTGTACTCAGTCATACAGAAAGCACGTTGAGCCTCATCCATTTTGTTCCTCACCATGACATGTCCACTGTTTGTGCCACTATGAATTATTTCCTATAATTGTTTATGCTAATATATGTGGGAGCCTACATTAAATATTATTTTACGGAGTTTTATGTTCATAGGCCTCCCTATGGTGTACTATAGGCTTTTTTTCTAGGCACAGGGGATGGAAGGACTCCATGGTGGAAGTCAGAAAACAGCTTTCAAGGTTGTTGAATCCTGCGTGGAATTTTCGCACGAAAAATCGCACCTTTTTCTCAAAGAAATTTTGAATTCAACCTTTAATGAATCAAGCCCATTGTATGCTGCACCTAATAATCAGTTGTATTGTCTGGATCTGTTCTAACGTACATAGATCACTCTAATATTTTGTGGCCACCAGAAATGGGACTGGTGTATTTTGAGTAATGGTATACAGGATCTATAATATTTAAAAATATATGATTGGCGGTGTCTGCAAACGAAAATCTTAAAGTGGACCAACAGCCTTTTTTTAATTTTTAAACTTAAAAAAGGTCATTACTAAGCATGCAAACAGCTGCATGCTTATTACTGACTTACTCACCTTATCTGCCCGCCGGTCCCTGGACATCTCACTCCTGCGCCACCATCTTGCTACACCTGGGAGCTGGCCCCTCACAGAGAGTGGCTGGCTTTTCATACACCGGGAGCAGCAGCGAGAGGCAGCGCGGTGAGCAGGAGCAGGTGACGGCATGGAGTGGCGGGAGTCCTGCAGGTAAGCCGCTGATAAGGTCAGACAGTGACTTGTGTCACTGGCTAGTAGTCTGCAGCTGTTGATTCATGGAGAAACGTCTTGCAGCTGTGTGGCTGCAGGGATATCCGGACCTACGCCGGAAAGGTAAGTAAGTCCTCTTTTTTTGTTGGCCCACCTTAAGCTCTGTGACTTGTGTGATAACAAAATTAAATATAAGCAATATAGTGTGACATACAGTAAGCACAATGGCCCTCCTCCTTGCATTACCTTCAGTAAGTTTGCCTGCTTGTTCAGCTGCCCCACCAGGTAGAATTTTGGAGAACACACTCTCTCCTTCTGCTCCAGTCTGTCCCGCTGTGGCCCCTACTGGGGCTGTTGTAGGTTTCGGACCAATTTTTATACCTAACAAAATAAAAAAACACCAATTATGTAAAAGGCATCAGCATCTGACATAACTCAGAAGCTTGCCAACAATGCCTAAGGAAAGGTGATGAGCTTTGGAAGCTAATAGATAAAAGCCCCATAAGGGCTGAACGAGAGCCATTTGCATGCTGGGCATAAGCAGGCAAGTGCTGTAAGGAATGATTAAACCTACCTGTCAATGGAGCTTGTGCTGGAGCTTGTGGTCCTCGTGCTGGTTGGGGTGTCGGTTTTGCAGCAGTCTTAGAACTATCTGTCGGCTCAACCTTCGGCTGTAATTTGAAGGTGAAACAGATCAATACACTCAAAATCAAAATGTTCCTATTTTTTCTTTTCTTCATCTTGTCTGGGGATGTGTCACAAGGACACTTTCAGATGCAGGCCACAGAATGTAGTAATTATCAGTTCTTTTCCTGTAGCCCCCTCTAGTTGACCTTGTGGTCAGGGGCTATAGGAATCCTCGATGTTACCTTTTCAGTGTCATAGTTTGACATACAGAATGGCTACCCCCTAATAGCATCTGACTACAAGAGATACAGAACAACCTGACAAAACTGGTCAGCAGCCATCAATAATTCTAGGGCCTTATGTTTCTGCAAGTTACTGCACTTGAGTGAAACAGCATTAAATAAATCAACCCGAATGCCGGCAAAGAGAAAGGCCTAGAATGGGAAATGTGACTGGCACCAGCCTATCAGGCAGCTGCATATCACCGAGGGAGCAAGATGATTGGTAAGGTTTATGGGGTTTGCAGGGGGTTGAACGACGGGGGGGTTCAGCATTCGGGATGTCCCCCATGAGCAGACCAGCACCTGATTTTTTTTTAAATTGGTGTTGGTCCGTTTTAAAGACATAAGTTGTGCCATAGGCCTCTAATATCTACTGTCATTGAATATGCAAACCAAAAGCAGACCGAAAGTCAAAAATAACTTCAGATGGACCAACACAACAAACAGTGCTCATATGCATCCCTTCTCGGGGCAATTTAGATTGCTGCACATAAAAATTCATTTATCTATTCTCCTGCTGTGGTAATGTGGTAAACAAAATGGCGGCTCATGTATCTGCAGGAGCAAACAGGAGGTGCTGCTGGGTTTCCTGTTCCTGTGCATTGACAGTTATATCAGTTGAATCTCTCATGAATCTGTCAGTTGAATCCAGGCCACAGCATGGCTGAGATGCTGGGAGAGGGAGCTCCAAAATGGCCGCTACCACTAGAAAATCAGTGAGGCGGTGTCCCAGCTTTGAGTGGATGCAGGAGCAAATGTGAATGCTGACAATGCTTTAGTATCATGTTATGCAGATGGGGCAAGGGAGTTTTTCTAGCTGTGCCAGGCTGTTGGTCCAGTTAAGCCTGTCAAGCGTGTGAGAAATGCCAGCACCAGCCTAAGAAGGCAAAACTCCCCCTGATGTACACCCCTCAGCGGCTATCAAGACAAGCAAGATATTGTGGTGCAAGAGGCTTAGAACTGCAGACTAGGCATGTAATATTGCCTATTTCATCATGAAAATGCAGTTCAGTTCTGGGCACCAGCTCATGGGAGTGGGCAAGGAGCAAGCACTGTCCCGAAAACACTAGGGCTAACCATAAACCCAAGGGATAACATCGAGGAAAACACAAAGCATCAGCAGGCTACTGTGATTATGGCGAGTGTACACATTATTAGTATTATATCCAAACTCAAAAAAACAACACTCCAATTAATAAAATATATCCAAGATTAAACACCCCTACGAAACATGATAAAAATAGACAATGTTGTCAAGGTAAAAAGCACAGGGTAAAAGAGTAAAAGCTGCACACCATGCGCAGCCACGTCAAGCCACACCCCCACATCCACATCTAAACTATTTGGCACATAGACTATATAAAATGCTATTTGGGGGGGTTATTTACTTTTTGCTGTGGGTATGTATATAATTTATTGAATGGCGTGCTGTTTTTTCAAATGTAAATATAATAAAGGAGTGTGTACTAGCCATAATCACAGTAGACTTATTTAGAAGTAAATAATATTAACTACCTTCTCCCTCTCCCTTGGTTGAACTAAATGGACAGATATCGTCTGTCAATTGTATTAGAGCGGAGCAAAACCCAACCCCGCCCCCCCCCCCCCCCCCGGCCCTCCCTACTGTCCCCTGTGACAGTAGCTTGGGTGCTGCTGCTGGCTTGGCGGTACCTTTTTGTACCGCCAAAGTCACGCCCAGCGGCACTCTTGCGATCACCGGTTCGCTCTCTTTCAAGGGTGCCGTTGAGACAAAGTGTAGCCGGCTGGCGGTATCCCCGACACTCTGTTCGGGCACACGCATGCTCCCACGCCGAGTCATTCAGAAAGGCTGGATGCGGGAGCGCGCACAGCTACAGGGAAGCCGGGGATGCGTCCTAGTAAATGGTGCCTGTAAATCTTGCATTCTGCAGGGTGATTTTGATTAACTTGTCCCTAGCCTAGTAGCCTTTGATGCAATGGCCCTCACTTACCGATGCATCAGCACTGAATAGGTCAGGCTGCAGAGTAATGGTGGAAAGTTTGTATCTAGACAAACGCAATTCACACAACTTACCAGTCCGGAAGATGGAGCGCTGCTCTGCAGGGTCTGCTGTGTCTGTTTAACCACTTGCTGTGGCTGCTGCTGTGGCTGCTGTGGCTGCTGCTGTTGCTGCTGCTGAGGTTGCTGCTGCTGAGGTTGCTGCTGCTGTGTTCTCAGGTTTGCCTGACTTTGACTGCTTGGCTGCTGCTGCTGCTGCTGCTGTTGTCGAGAAGCAGGTGGACCTTGTCCTGTGGGCTGTTGTTGTTGCCCCTGTGCTCTTGTTGGCTGACCCTGCTGATTTTGAGATTGTGGATGAGCTTGGTGGGGAGTTGGCTGATGAGATGTTTGATGGGACTGATGAGACATTTGCTGTGAAGATCCCATCTGTTGCTGTTGTCTGGAACTTGGTTGCTGAGCCTGCTGTTGTCTTGGTTGTTGCTGCTGACCCAACTGTGACTGTTTTAGTTGCTGTGAAGCCTGGTGGTGGGAATCCACTTTTTGCTGCTGCGATATCTGGGACTGGCGGGATTTCTGTGACTCGGAATTATGGTGATAGCCAGATGACTGCCTTGACTGCTGCGTATACTCAGAACTTGGAGGATATCCAGACTGTGACCTGGAATCGGACTGCTGCGACTTCTTTATAAATGAAGATGACTGGGAATGTGAGCGTGATTCATGGCGTCCTTGGTCTCTGGGATGTTGTTTGGAGGATCGTCTTGGTTGCTCATCTATGTGACGGGAAGCAGAATGTCTCCCAGAATCTCCATGATGTCTATGCTCTTTAGAAGATGAATGTCGCTGCTGAGAGTAGTCATCGTGCTGCCACATATCTTCATCTGGAGGCTCATCATAATCATGATAGGTATGTTTAACTGGAATTTTCTTCTGGGTCGAAGAATGGCTACTATAATACCTTGAGCGATCAGAACGAGATTCACGGGGTTTATCAAACCAGTCTGTTTCCTCCTGACCCAAATGATAGGCTTGGGAAACCAAAAACAAGTCACAGTCAGCTGCTTTGACCAATATTTGGTGTCAAGATAGACTGAAGCCATGCAACAAAGGTATGTGAGCAGCCGGAAACATGTATGAGCAGAGGAAGGTACACCAACTGACCCTCACCAAATCAAAAATTGTGACTGTAATATGATGAAGCATATGAAAGGAAAACACAGATAGAAATGCTAAACTGCACCACAAAAATAACAGGTGTAAAGGTAAAAAGGAAAGGCACATCATGCAAACTCAGGATAAGGCAAAGAGTTCTCTATAGATATATCATTTATGAGGCAATTGTCCCCAACATGCTGAGACATCACCAGGGTGGTTTACCTTCACTGTCTGACACAACACAGTGTGAATCATCCATCATGTAACTTTCTTCTTGTTTGTATGCGTGGTTTCTTGGCACTTCCTTGGCATGATCTTGTACATCAGGCAGCGAGTGGCTTGAACAGAATTGGGGACAACTTTCTGCCACAGACTGAGACATTCCGCCACCAGAACGGGAAACACCAACAGACTTTCCAAGTGGGCTGACAGGACTTTCTTCTTCTGAAGCCTGAGATCGCATTGGAGCTCTTCCACGACTTTGATTCATGGTCAGTGTAGAAGGTTTGGAACCAGATTTATGGTACCTATCTGATGAGTCCCTTTCATATGACTTGCTCCTACTACCGCCTGAATCGCGGCCTGATTTTTCCAAACCATAACTAGAAGCTGATCGTGAACGGCTTCCACTGCTGTACATCCTATCTTCTTCTTCTGCCAGGTCCCTGCTAGAGATTCCATAATATTTCTGTTGCTCATACACATTTTTCTTCAGACCATAAGTTATTTCATCTTGGAGTTTCTTTGCTCTCGAAGACACATTGCTGCTGCCGCTCATTGACGTTGTCACTGGGTAAGAAGCAGCCAGATCAGATTCAACATCTTTAGCTTCTTCAATTGGTGAAAATTTGGAAATTTTCTGTTCCAGTCCTTGTTTTCTGTGTTTGCTGCGCTTTGATGACACAACAGCGGGGGCCAGATTTTTGGAAGGATGCTTTGGCATTCCAGAAGCAGATCCATATTTATCCGGTCGTGATGAATGCCTTGAATCATTATCAACATAGTAGTAAGAGCCGCTAACAGAATCACGTCCATTACCATCATTGCCACGTTGATAATTGGTTCTCCCTCGGTAATCAGAACTGTGGTTATCATATGCGTCCTCTTCTGACTCTTCCTCTGCTCTTGAGTAACAACAAGGTTTGCTTGAACATTCACTTTCAATGTGACCATTTTTCTCCCTGACATGACGGCCATTACTCTGCTGAAAGGATTGAGAAGAATGCTCCACTTTTTGGCCCTCTGACACTGGTGGGGTTTCTTTAGTTAGTTCACTTATATCATCAATCATCACATAATTCCGGGGGATATTTTGTTCAAGATTTGTGTAAAGGGAATCTGAAGAGTAACTATTTGCAGTGCTGACTGCTTCATTGCCTCTCTCACTCTGCCTAGTCTCTGAGGTTTTGTAACTGTCAAAGGCCGCTGAGGTGCTGGAGGTGGTATCTGGTGTTGACGAGGATATGACCACAGTGGGATTGACAATGACCTCATAATTAGTTGGGACTTTGTGTTCTAGATCAGCCAGTGATGTCTGCCTTGGCTTCTGGTGAGCACTTAAAGGGTCTACCTGTGAAGAAAAACCTGTGTTCATAGTAGTTTGTGGTGGAACCTGATTTGCAAAGGTAGTCTGTGGTTGATAAGAATTTGGTGGTTGGAAACTTGTATGATTTTGTAGGCCTAAATCTGTCTGATAGCCTGCAGTTGGTGTGATGTTATGCGCCTGATATGAGCTTTGTGTAGGATAGTTTGCTAGAGGAGCCTGGAAAGTATTTTGGGATGGCCCATTGCTAGAGGCTGGATATTGGGGTTGTGGAAGTCTGGGTTGTTGTAGAGTGGTGGGAACTGGGGCAATAGTTTGTCCAGCTGTATACTGATACGTACTGGGTGTGTAGGAGGAAGTTGTTGTCTGAAATAACTGAGCATTTTGTAGCTCTGAATAATGAGGGGTAGCACCTGTCCTGTTCAATAGGCTGTTGGTGTCATAACCCGAACCTCTTATGTTGTTGAGTTCACTGTCTGACATGTAGTCCCTGTTCTCACCCATAGATCTGAGGTAAGAAAAATCACGTCTACCCCCTTGATCCTTTACTAAAGACTCTTTTCTCTGAGTGATGCCAAGCTCCAGATACTTTAGCTTGGCATCAATTTCCTTCTCTTCCTCTTCAAGCTCAGCTTGCTGTTTGCGAAGTTTTGTTGATTCTTGCTCTACAATTTTTAAGTCGTGATCGAGGGTTTTCAAATAACCAACTTTTGGCATCTGAACGGTTTGCCCTCCCATAATCTTCTGTGTCAGATTCGGCATGTACATTTGAGAATGAGACTGACTGGTGGCGAGAGGAAGCTGAACGTCTTCAGGAGGAGGGCTGGGCAGGGTCCGCTTCACTTTGCGTGTCAGCGTATTTGTCTGGAATGCTGAAATCTACAACGAATAAAATCAATGTGTAGACCACTGAAGGATGCAAAATGGAAAAACCTTAGCATAGACTGACCCTATCTTTGTACAAATGCACTGTGAATAACTAGACATTACTAGAAAATGTGGAACAAACCTAATCGTTTGGGCAATAAGGTCTACTAAAATAGTAGGGTCATGGATCAAGATTCAGACAGACTCTAATGAATCAAAAATAAGTGTCCATATGGCTAATTGCTAGACATTCAGTTCAAGGACCCAGAAGCCCCTTCACACAGATGGCTTTTACAGAGTGGCTCCTGAGATCTTTGCATTAAGAATTAACCTGTATTGGTGAAGAGTAAAATTATATTTTCTTCTCAACCCCAGAAGCAATAAAGACGTTGCTTCTCAGTCATAATATTGGTCACTTGGACTCCTATTGTCCCAATAAAACACGTAGAACAGTCCATAAAATGTATCCCCTGCAATATTTAGTCCCTCGTGTCTAACACTGGGGGGTCCTAAAATCGGGATTATGATTCTATACATAATAAGGGCCTGAACACATAGGGAGGCAATACACCCGATTTTCATTTTCTCTACATACAGTAATACAACAGTCTTCAGGAAACAGCACAATCAGACATATGTATATATATGTATTCAGAGACTAGAAAAAAATAATATTGTGGTAAAAGTACTCATAGTCTGCAGATACGCAACGTTAATGTAATACTAAATAGGAGAGTAGACAATTCCTCTTACCTGGGCACCTTGCAGTAACTGCTGCTGGTACAAAGTGAATCTGTCCTTGGCAGACTCCTCAGAAGTGGGGCTGATGGGCTTAGGATCTGACAGGGATCGCTGCATGGTTTTAATTGGGCGGGGAAGGATCTGTTGACGTTGGGTGGTTTCTGCAGTGAAATGTTTCTGCGGGGTGACGTGAGCTTTGTTGAGTCTCTCACTTGAAGTGAAAGTAGATTCAAGCAATCTGTGAGGTGAAATTGGAGACACTGGTGAGTAGAGAACCTGAGGAGACTTGGGGGGCTGTCTGTTAACTAATTGGGAAAGTGTGTCTGCAGGCAGGTGGGACTGATAGCCAATCTCCAGGGGGTCAGGCTTCTTCTTTTCAAACTTTACTGTTCCTGGGTGTCTGGAAATATTTACATCTAAGGGCCCAGCTGTTACCATCTGCATACTGGGGGAGTATGGTGTGATAGTTGTAGGGATGCTCAGTTGTGGGGCCACAATGCCATGACACTGAGCTTCTGGTTCAGTCTGACAGGCCAGGCTCTCTCCTCGCTGTGTCTTCTCCGGGGCAGATATATATTTGACTATTTCAACTTTGGGGTCTGGAGTGGTGATATGTATGGACGGAGAGATTCTCTGCAGCTGGTCTGGCTCTGTCTGTACTGAGCAGTCACTGATGGTCTGGATGGCGATACTTGAGGTTCCTTTTAAATCATGCTTGCTGTCTGAGCTGGAGTCAGAATGGCGTGAGAACCTGGATCTGCGCCTGCGAACTGGCTGTTCCCATTCAGCATTGTCCTCATCATCTGTCTGAACACTGCAGTCAGTGCTTCTTTTTGTTCTCCGACGTCTTGACATATAAAACCTTTCTTCTCCATCTTCATCGTCAGTCTGCACACTGCTGTCTGTTATTTTCTTCACAATGTATGGCTCCTGGTTGTTTTCAGGGTTGTAGGCGTCTCTTAGGCGTGGCATGGAGTTCCTCTTCTTCATGGATCTGTTCACTTCCCATTGGTCGTCGTTTTGAAGAGACATTTCAGAAGCAGAGTTTGTAAGTGGCCTCTGAGGTGCAGAGTAGCGAGGCTGTCCCTGTGCATCTGGCACAGTGGGAGCCATGGCGATAAAGGGTGGGTTTATTGGGGGCCAGTACTGCCCACTTTGTGCAAGCGTTCTCTGCATTTCAACTGCAATTTCAGCAGCTGTTTGGGCCGTTATCCTTGCTGGTTGTTCACAAGATGGGGGAGCAGCCGCCTTCTGTCTCTTCTGTTCTTCCAGTTGTTGCTGAAGTTGCTGCTGCAACTGCTGGATCTGCTCAAGCTGCAGCCTCTGCTGAGCTAGTTGCTCTCGCTGTAGCACAAACTGAGCCTGGCGTTCCTCCTGTTGTTGTTGCAGAACTTGGTGCTTGATGGACTGAAGCTCCTGCAGCTCTCTCTGGACCAGCATCTGCTCCTTCTCTCTGTGACGCTGCAGCTCTATGCGCTCCCTCTCCAGCTCCTCATGTAAGCGCATCTGCCTCAAAGCTTCTAGCTCTACTCTCTCCCTTTCAATCTGCAAGAGGTGTTCTTGTTGCTTGCGTTGCCTATCTTCTTCCTTTTCTTTCTCGTCTTTTTCAGATGCAGCCTTGTGTGCAGGTCCAGCTGCTTGGGTTTCTGAAGATGGCTTTTGAATAGTTGGTGGGGGAAGCTGGCCAGAATCTTTACAAGCTGCTGAAGAGGAGGCAGCAGGAGGCTCAGAAGCTGTTGCTGCAGTGGTAGACTCTGCTCGCACACCTGATGCTACAGCTGTAGTTGATGGGGGTGATGAACCAGGGACAGAAGACACAGTACTTGTAGTCACTGAACATGTAGTTGCTGTAGTTGCAGTGGTTGAAGGTTTCCCCAAATAAACTGGGGAGTCTGTTACCGATGATGTGGACGCAGGTGGAAATCTATTTACTCCAGCATACCGATACGCTGATGGTGCTCCGAGTGGCATTCTTGGTGCAACAAGTGGAACTCTGGTCAGGCTTGCTAGTGGCACAGCAGTGATGTTCCCTGGGCCATAGGGTCTGTACAACCCCCTTATCAATGGCCGAATTACTGGTGCTGGCTGGGTGGTGATTGGGAGGGTGGAAGCAATTGGTGTATTAATAGTGGAGTAAATCATACCATCAGCAGCTCTGACAGTGGCAGGGGATGGGTATATTTGTCTAATAGCAGCAGGTCGGGAACCCATGATATTATACTGAGCTAAACTTCCAAAACCTTGACGGTTTTCTGGGAAATGTGCACCATACATCATACTCTGCCTAATGGACGCCATGCCGTGCTGACCAGGTGCCATGTTTTCTACAGGCCCCCCTCCCATAGAGTTCGAACCATAAGGCAGAAGGTCGGGGCTGTTTGTATGGCGACCCCCATACTGATCCATTGAGTTTAAGGCTGCACACATCCTGCTGATCTCCCTAGCAGTTGTTGCACTGTATTGAGCAAGATTGGATTCTTGGAAATTGGACAGATCCCTCGCCGAATATCTGTAGTCAGAATATATGTTGGACATTGAATTGTATCGCCTCATAGGCAAAGAGCTACTAAATAAATCAGCAGGCTGGCGCAAATCTGTAAAAGAACCGTATTGCATGCCCTGGTTTAGATAGTTTGCATCAGTGAAGTTCCCACTATAAGAGCTTTTCATGGTGCTTAGGTCCATTGCACCATCTCCTCCAGCAGCATGATATGGGTGATACAAACCCATATCGGATAGATTCGTCTCGGACATGGAGGAATGTAGTCTTCCATAGGAAAAATTTTTTTGTTCCTGATAAATGTTCTGAACAGACCCAGCTGAAGCATTTGCAACTGGTGGCATTTGTTTAGTCTCACGATATGCATAGTTGTCTGGCAATTCTTGTTCTCTGTGTCCAAAGTTCGAAGCACTAGACCTAACTGCCTGGGCTGGTTCTGTTGCCTTTTCTGCCACTTTAGGAGTATATCCCCCTGCACAACTTCCACTGAAGGGGAACTTGTATACCACATCACAGCACACCACCTGGCTTTCCGGTTTTACATTTGTGAGGTCCAATGCATTTGAAGCCTGCTCCTCTTTTACGAGTTTGGTAATGGTGCTGGAAGCCATGTCATCTAGCTGTACCATCATAGCATGGGGCTGGTTTCCAGGGATGTTATTTGAAGGATGTATTGGCTCTGCAACCCCTGAACAGGCTCCAGCAAATCCCACAGCTTGGTCTGGGTGGAACTGTCTGGGCATAGCACTAATGTTAGCAATGTTCTGGGCATTATTGGACTGTGGAACAATCTCTCTTTTAACTATTGAAGTTATTTGACTTGGAAGATTATATCTGGAAAATATATCCTTCTGTATATTACCTGTTTCTTCCTGATTGCTGCCTGGTCCTGCAGTGCCCCCACTAATTACCCCTGGTCTTATGCCCGGCTGAGCCACCTGTTCCATGTGTCTGACCTGTGTTAAGCACACCGCATTCCCTGTCCCCTGACCAAAGTCCACCCTGTTCTGAAAGGGATCTCCGTACACAACAGGCTGTTTTGGCTGTGAGGCCATCATGGAGGTGGCAACAGTCATGCTAATAGTTGTGGCTGTGCCAATAATAGCACGTGGTTGTTCTTGGGCGTTTAAATTAACTATAAGGGGTTGTACGGCCGTAGTCTGTCTTGTTGGAGACTGATCCATTGTTAGAGAGTATCTTCTCGTTTCTGTAGCCAAAGATGTCAGGTCCATGCCTTGGTCAGTCATAATGACTGGAGTGGTCTTCATTGCAGTTCGTAAGTCAACAGCGCTGCTGCTAAGCTTTGGCCCAGGCTCAACCCTGGATGTTCCGGGGACAGAAGATATCCTACACAGCGAGATATTCTCAGGGGGCAAAGGACCCCAGTTATAAGTATTGGATGAACCATCTACCATTGCTGTTTGCTGTCCTTTACCGACTGTATGTAGTGACGAGGAGGGAGACCTTTCAATAACTGTGTGTGCCTTAGTGTAGATAGGCTGCATTTGTTCCTGTGATGTACTAACTGGTGTCTGACTGTAACTGTGGGTGGTTTGTTGACGGTTTAATCTAGTAGGAGATGTGACTGGTGAGGTAGAGGAGCTAACACTCTTGGGCCTTGTTTGACTAGATGAATCAGATGCTAGTGTAATAACCATAAAAGGAGAATCTTGGGAGGATTGCTGTCTAGAAAGGCGAGGTGACCTCGTGCGCTCAGGTGTCTGTGTGCCTTGAGCTACCATAGATGAAGAGACACCAGTGGAGGGAGCAGATATTATATCACTCCTGTGAATGCTCTGAGTTTGGGATGAAAATTCCGAAGTACTTTTGCTTCCTGATGACATGCTTATTCTTGGGGATGAATGGGTTGGACTTTGTGTGGGAGATGTAGGAGATAGTGGGGGACTGGTGCTCTTAAAATAAGAAATGACTTTTGATGTTAGCGATACAGTTGTCCCCGAGCTCTCTGCCTCTTTTGATATGTCACTTGGCATTCTGTTTCTGTAATGATCTTCCTTTAAACTATAGTCAGAAGTTCCTCGTGACTGGCTGTAGCTTCTGTGAGAGGGAGGCATGAATGGGACATCAGTGTTCACAGTGGATGTAGCAACCCCAGGCCCCTTGCTGAGTTGGCCAGTTGGTGTCATTGTCTTAGAGCCAGGAACTGCAGAGGAGGTATGAAGCTTTGTGTGCTCAAGTCCATCTTTGGAGAAATGCTGTGTCACACGGACATCAGGGATGACTTTTCCTGAGCTGCTTTCAGAAGAGGCAAATGACACTGGTGCAGAAAGCTGCGTTGGACTTGTTCCAGGAGTCAGGGAACCGCTTACTTGTTTCATCATTTCATTGTATGCATTTTCTGCATTTAGAAATTGCTTTTCAGCGTATGCTTCAGTTTTCTTTCCATCTTGTAATGAGAAGTCCATGGATGACTTTTGATGCATTCTTGAGATGTTTTGAGACGTCTGTAAAATTTCGTCATACACTGTTCCTGTATTCGCCATGTCATGGTGGTAACTGTTCTGCGCAGCAGCAGTCTTTTCACTCTCATATCCATAATCATCAATATATTGATACTCAAAGTTATTCTGGTTTTCAGTAGCTACAAACTCGACCTGTTGATAACTGTTACTATACATGGGGTTTTGCTGTGACTGTTGCTGTTTCTGAAACATTTCAGCTTTTCTCATCATCTCTTCATAGACCTCTTCAGCACTCTTCAGTGGTTTGCTGCTAGAACTTGGTGTCTTTTCTGTTGGGGAGTACAGGGACATAAATGTTGGCAAATTGTATTCACTCCCTGATTTGTACAATTTTGAAGCCATGATCTCGAATCCTTCGGCTTCTGAATCAATAGATGGTGAGTATTCAGAACAAGAAGATCTATGTAGTTCTTCCATTTCTGCTGCTTGTCTCATTTCCTCAGTGGGGGATGCATCTTCAATGGGAGACAGATTGCTAGGAGGGGTTTTAGACCGCTCACGTCTTCTCTGTGCTCGTAGCTCTTCCTTATCTCTTTTGGTCTTACGTGCAGTGCTTCGAATTCTTTGTTGCTCTACTTCCCTCATTTTTTCTTGTTCTCGTAGTAGCTCTTCCTCCTCCCGCAGCTCTTCTTCTTCTGAAGAATCCTCAATTGTTGGCAACAGGGGACCATGAGAGCGATGCCGAGCCTTCCTTTGTTGCTTTACCTCTTCCAGCCTCTGTCTTCTACTGGGACTACTGTCGCTGTCTTCTTCAAGAGATGACAGTGATGTAGGCGATGTTCCACTAGTGTAGCTGGGGGTTGTTGCAGGTAGTGTAGATGAGTACTCTCCTCTGGACCTTTCTTCTGGGGAACCGGTCAAACTTTCCATCTCTAATTCAGGTTCTCTGTCTAAACTAATGTCTGTCTCGTGGTCAAGTTCCATGTCTCGATTGTAGTTGTTTGTGCTGTTTAACTCAATGGTCTTAAATCGCCGAAGTCCCCCTTGTGATGTAGACAAATCTTCGTCCTCCCCCTCAACTTCTTTTCCATTCTCCTCATACAAGTTAGATGAATTGTAAGCAAGGGATCTCTTTGTGCTACATTTACCTTTCTCCAAATCTGTTTTATGTCCATTTTTACTACTGCTGTACTTAATATAGTTATATTTTTCATCTTCATCTTCAAGATTGTCTTCCTCTGCACTCATTTCTAAAAGTTGCCTCCTCATAAACTCTTCATCTGAAAAGTCCCCCTTGGGCTGCCTTGCTGGTAAAGGTGAGAAACCTTCACTGCTATCTTCCACGTAATCATGCCGCAGTTTGCTCCCAAAGTCATCTGACGAATCAATGCACTCTCTTTGGTTTTCCCATTCCACTGAATCTTCATCTTCCTCCAGGATATCTTCAAGCTCCTCATCAGAATCAAATGCTTCAGGAGTAATAGTCAGGGATTTTGGCCTTTGTTTTTGCTTCTGATCTTCCCGTAAGCTGTGAAACATCTTGCCATTGTCACTCTTTGATTCCAGCAGTGGTCGGACCGAGCTTTCCAGTTTGGTCAGTTCAGAGGGGCTTGGTGGGCTACGCTGAGATATGCCAGTTGCATTTAGTTTTTCCTCCTCCTGTTGCACTAGTCCAGCAATTTCACTTTGAGAGCTTGAAATCCCATCTGAAGAGTACCCAGTGTCACTGAGACTCTGCGGGCTGCGAGACAAGTCATGAGAATAAGGCTTGATCATGTCCTGTAAAAAAAATAAATAAATGCACTGTTAGTACATCCCCCTGCTTTGAGCAAAAGTCAAATATTTAAGATGTTTGCAATATAACGATTATAGCTATAATAGCTATAAGGATGGTCCTTCGTAAGATGTAGACTTATCTTTATTGTGCATGTGAATGATGCTCAGGTCTTCTTTATGATTACTTCATTATCACCTACCCCAAAACAATAAAGCATAGGTATGAAAGAAAAAAGGCCTTTATTATCTCTTTCTGCTCATATTGAATTAAGCTTGCCATCATTATCATCCAACATTATAGATCTGACTCATTCTCTTCCTAGCACCCACAGGTATGTCTCCCTGTTACAAGGATTCATTTTCTGCTGTTAGCACCTTCATTGTGAGTAATTTTGCCCTGAATTATGTTAATTTTACCCTGCTTTACTTACTTTAGGAGTCCTGCAGGGGTGTGTACTAAAACCCCTACAATACCATCTAAACCTGCACCAGGGAAAGCAGGGCTAAGGAGTCGGTAAGCCAAAGCCCATCTCTGACTCAGACTCCTCCAATTTTATCAGGCCCTGACTCCAGCTCCAACTCCTTCATAAAGCCAATAATTAGTAATACATTTCCTGTATTAAAATTGTAACATCAAACTTTGTCTCACCATTATACAACCAATAGGATGATTTATATGGAACATAAAGCATATTTATTGGAATACAAATTCTTAAAAAAATAACTTAAAGCGGGGTTGCTCAATTATTTGAAGAGCAAGGGCCATATATATGATTTGTAAACTGGTTGCTGGCCACAATAATACATTCCAAATTTATAATTTTTCATTTAAAATAACATAACAAAGATTTTCTACACCAATCAGGATACCCGCTGTCTCCACAAGCACCATAGATTTTTTTACTCTTCTTCCACCACCCCACCCCATTACCACATTTAAATCTAACATACCCCACATGCTAGGAATACACATGCAATGTGCCCCTCCTTTATCACTTTCCTTGCAATCTCTCATCCTTACTGAGCCTCTATTTACCTTTACGCGGCAGTTCAACTTAACCATCCGACTTTCCCCACAGCAGGTCAGTAGCCACATAAGATGGGCATTGAGCATATGTACTTAAAGGGACATTCCAAGCAAAGGGTTAAAGTTAGCTGCTTTCTGCTTACCACATGCTGGCTGTCAGGGGCAGCATCTTTCATTCCCCAGCACTTCACATTCTCTGATAAACCCTGTTGAACATGCTTGTTTCTGCTGCCTCCTCTTATTCAGTCCCCAAAATGAATTCACTTTGGAGGAGACTGTTAAACTAAAGAATGCATAGATAAGTCATCCTCTGCTGCTGAGGAGGCCCAGTAGAAGGGGGAGGTGTTCGCTTGGTCTTATAAAGAAACATAAAGCAGGCTGAATAAAAGATGCAGCCCCCCACATTCAGCATGGAGAGAGCAGAAAACAGGCAAATGTAACCCTTTGCCTGGACTGTCCCCTTAATAAAAAAAATCTATACTCACCTTTTGCCTCCACAGCTCCTCTGTGCAGCACAGGCATACTTACCAATAAAGGGAGAAGAAGCTATTCCATCCTTCATCGCTAGGCAGACAAGGTTGCATTCATCAATATAACTTTACGTCCCCTAACACTCCTACTCCTTTTACTGAAATGGAGTGCACGTGCCAAGGCCATGTGTGCAGAACCCGCTTTGGGATGACTCCTCCATTGCAATGAATGAAGAGGGTTTGTGGAGTTGTAAAGAAGGCTCCAAGGACACCTCCATGAGAGGCCACCGGTGCTGGAAGACAGAATCACTGTCTCCCTGCCACTGGTTAGTATGAAGATGCCAGACCTGCACATAGGAGCTGAGGTGATAGACAGCCGCAGCATTTAGCCCACTGGTCTCCTAGAAACAGCTGCAGTGAACTTGCTCTAGGCAGCTCAGTAACAGCTCTGTGTGAGTGAGGTGCTGCTTTTGTGACTCAATAAATATATAAAATCTCTACAAAATAAACTAAACTGATTGAAAAAAAATTCTACTTCGAATGACTGTGCAGGTATATCTAAAGGTATTAAAGCGGGACAAAACCCTGGAAGGCTGACCCTGGAGTCTTAAAGAGCAAACGATGCTGATTCGACAAAAGCACGTACATGCGCCATGGTAAAGAGGGGGGTTCACAAGTCCAGATGCCCCTGGGGCAAGAATCAAAAAAAGGAAAATGGCATTGTACAAATAAAAAAGAGAATATGTGAAACCGGAAGATACTGCAGACAGCAGCAGAGGTAACATGAAAGAAAATCTGTAAAAATAATACATTTGGAGAGCAACAAAAAGTGTACAAAAAGAAAAAAAAATGACATCCAAGCATTTAAACCCTAGACTGAGTCCATCTATGCTATCTTTGTAATACCTTATGTAAGACCCATGCTGTCTCCCTCTTATCTCTCTCTCTCTCTCCGACCCAGATGACACCCAACCAACACAGCAGGCCACATAGCCATCTCTCTCTGCCCCACAACATGGATTATATACCCACGCCATAACACAGCTGCCCACTTCCCTCCAGTGCAGGGGTGTCGCTCACAGTATAGTAGCAGGAGGAGGGCTGCTGCCCTGCACACCACTTTTTTTTCTTCCTGGGTGACAGGAGCCGTCACACAGGCTACTTTTAAAACCACTGCAGCTCCTCAACGCCTCAATGGAAGCATTTTCCACACGCACACAATGCCTTAACAATCAAAACTTTATACACATGACAAGTTTCATTAAAATCAGGCTTCTCAGCTGAAATCCGAGATGGTGCTCCTTTAAGGACATTCAATAAATATAAACTAAAATAAGTCGAACAAAGGCCCCAAAAAATCAAAGACGACCACAACCACCTGGAAAACGAACTAGTCTTCTTGTCACATTTGGGGAAGCGCTATTGTTCTCTCAAAGCAATGGCTGGAAGATTGAGAAGTTTCTCCCCACAGGCTATACTGATGATCCTCAATAGCAGCACTATTTAGCACTCACTCAGACTTATTCTTGTTAGCTTGAACTGATGTAAATAAGCTGTACATTATGTCATACTGGTAATATTATGTTACAACATACCCATACCATTTTATGCTATATTATCATTCTTTTACTGGTCAGTTGCATAAAGCATTTCACTACATGACATACAACTTGTATGACTTGTGTATGTGACAATAAACTTGATTTGATTTTACACTAAATCGGTATGATTACCCAATGGCTCCCTGTAACATTGTTTTGCCATGACCAAAAATGTTTTTGTAAAGATTAATATTTCTTAAAGTGATGGAACAGGCAAAGTTATTGTGTAGGGCTATGTTTGACAATGTCCTAAACATTTTTCTCTTTTGAAATTAAAGAAGAAATGGCCGAGATATTAAGGTTTACAGTTTTAGCTTATGATTTCTTTTCCGAAGCACGTGGGCGTGGCCTGGGCGCTGTGATGCAGCATAATAATCAGCATAATGGGTGGGATCTGTAAGAGCCAGGGATCTTGCTTGAGACACAGGCATTCTCAGGGGTTAGCTAGGCTAGAATGGCAGCGCTGAGCATGGCATTCAAGCCATCAGTGTCACTGGAAGGGCATAGGAGGAAGTGTATTTCTTCATTCATGGTGCTGAGCTGAGAGGAGGCAGAGCACTGGAGGAAAGATTGGCAAGGTAAGCTGCTGTTTATTGTTTTTAACCTTTTGCATAAAATATCCCTTAAAAGTGGACGTCAAGGTAACCTTAAGTTAATAGCATGGGGCATCTCCTTTCGGCATTACCCAAATCTCATCACCACCACACCACAGTCCAAGCATGTGGCTGGAAACTGAAGAACACAAGGCAGAAAAGGTAAGTGTGGGGGTATGGGGACCTGGGCTGTGGCACAATGATGACCGGTAGGGTATCCCCATTGGGGATGTCCCGGTGTTGTTATTAGCGAAAGTACACCTTCAGTCAATTTTTTATTTTGAGATTCTCTTAAACTTATTTTACATTTGCTTCATTTGCTGCCTGTTATCTGTGGGGTGTTCTGTCTGGTTGACCAGAGCCATTGTTAATGATATTCCAATACGCAAATGCAAAATGACAAGCACCCCGAAGAATTAAACCCAAATTGGACCTATAGTGATCCGAAAAGATTAGGCACAGAACTTTGCTCCCCCAAATATCCACTTACTCCTCCCAATGCTAATCTGTTACTATTTGTCACTTTATTATTGGGACTGCTCTTACACTAATGACCCCATAGACAGTGCTCCTAAAGGTAAGTCCATCTTCAGCTTCCCTCACGTTTACACCTCATGAATTAATCTCTTCCACTAAAGCAATTTGTCCCCTCTAATAATCCCGTAACAACCTTCTGGCCACTTTAACATCCAGGACCCTGTCCTCTGCCTCTTGCTGCTCCTCCTTGCGGCAACCCCAGCCCACCTCTCTCTCTTCTTCCTCCCTTCATAACCATCTCTATATCATCTCCTAACACTCACTGCTGCACCAAATTCATTCACACCTGTAACCTTTCTAAGATGATGCGCATAACTCCAATTCCTCAAACCAAATGAACCAATCAAAACCCAGTGAAGCAACACAACAAATATATTGGTAAACTCAAATTTCTTACTTCCCCACCACTGTTACCTGTGCTCTCTGGTATTCTTGCACAGCTCATATCAAGTGCAACTCCAATCATGATTTGTTTATTATCATGGACTTCACAGGGGTACAGGTACCCCCCACCCCAGACCCGGGGGGGTTAGAAAGAAAAATACCCCTTACCTTATCCAGGGGCCCACACAGAGGTTGGGGGAGCCACGCTGGATCGATGAGAACCCAAGAGGTCGTTTTCTTTCTAACCCCCCTGTCCTGCCTCAGTGTTAGGGTGGCAGGGGGGGTCACCCTTTGACCAAACTTTCACTTTAAACCTATTCACATTTTTAAATGTTACAGCCACAAACTTAAATGTATTCTATACATTTTTTATTAGATAAAGCAACAGAAAGTAGCAAGAATGTATGAAGTGTAATGAAACTGAAAAGTGTGGCATAAATATGTATTCAGTCTACCTGTATGTACTAAATTCTCAGTGTAACAACAGCTGTTCTGTGAAGGCCTCAGAGGTTTGTTAGAGAAAATTTGTGAACAAATAGCAAAATGAAAGCCATGGAACACACCAGGCAGCTCAGGGATACAGTTGTGGCAAAGCGTATCGCAGGGTTTAAAAAATAGCCCTTGCTCTGAGCATATCAGGGGGCACTGTTCAATCAATGATTCATAAATGGAAGGGGTATAGCACAATTGAAAACCTACCAAGACATGGGCGTCCACTTAAACTGACAGCCAAAAGGTTCAAGATCGCTCTGGGTAAGCTGCAGAGGCTCACAGCTCAGGTGGAAGAATATGTTCAAAGGAACTCCTAATAGTCGTGTACTCCATAAATCAGGCCTATATGTCATGAAGAAAGACATTTTTGAAACCAAGCCACAAGCTATGTAATGAAGGAGAGACAGCAAGCATGTGGAATGTACTCAAGTCAGATGACACCAAAGCAGAACTTTCTGGCCTTAGTGTTAAACGCTATGTGTGGAGGAAAACTATTCAGTCCAGTCCATCCAGTTCAGCCTGTTTATTAAAAGAAATCTACTACCTATTATCTAGTAGCCATAGTTGTTGATGATATGCCATGTAAGGAAGGCTTCTAGACCACTTTTAAACTTCCACAGTCTCCCTGCTCCCACAGTAGAAAAAATCCTCTATCTATGTTGCTGCAAGAAACATCTTTCCTAATCTGACCAGATGTCTCACTTTCAGTGGGACAGTCTCACTTTGAGGAAAACACCTAAATATCCCACTTTGCTGACATGGGGATGACTGTCCCACCAAATGCACAATGGCAAAGGTTGTCTGGGTGGTTTACAACTGCTCTGACTCTTTGGTTGAATGGTGGTAGTGGAATGCATGGCAATCTGTTTAAGGTGGTGCTGCACTTCTTCCTTGCTTAGACAGGTGACATTTAATGGAGAGTTTGGGTTATTTCTCTGCAATTGCCCTGACATGTGACGTTCATCTCTGAATGTAGAAGCAAAGAAAACACTTAGGCCCTTATTTATGAAGGAATAGCGACAGGTAGCGACTAGTGAGCGACCGGTAATGACGGGCACCGCCACGAGAACGCCGGCTCCCCACCACAATCACACATTTATCAAGCCGATCCTGCTTAGCGACTGAGATAGCGCCATATAGCCACTCATTCGTCATTATTCCAGCCTCACCCCACAGCGCCAGCGTCCGACCTTGAACAGCGACAGGTATGACCTCTCGCTACCTGGCGCTCTCCAATGCATTTCAATGGAACAATCTTTAAATATTCATAATTAATTGTTATTAATGTTTTTTTTTTTTAAATGTGAAAAATTCTGTGACCACTTCTGCCATGTTAGTTAATTTTTTTAAGGTAAAGAAAAAAAAAATTTTGTGCAGAATTGATATTACAGGTCTGATATTATTGTATTCATATTACTAAATTCTTTCAAAAATATGGTGGTTTGGGGGTTAAAAAACTACTTTTAACACATCGCCGCCAGCGCTCTGGGGTTTAAACATGCATTTCACAGCGCGAGAATTTTTTGAGCGTGATTTTTTGATGAATGTGGTGGGAGCCGGTCGCTCTGACCAGTCGCTATCATGCGCACCCATACATTGCGGAACCTGTCAAATAGCGACTCGTCACCCCGTATTCAACATTACTGCACAGTCGCTATCAACAACCGAACAATGGCCAAGTACAGCGACTACTAGCGGGCGCTGTGAAAATACTGCTACAGCCGCTCAACTGTCGCTACCTGCAGCTATTAATGAATCGGCCTCTTAGTAAACTGGCTTTCTCTGCGTTCCCCTTCTGAGAATTGACTCAATCACCAACATCTTTTATGGACCAAATATTCCTAGAGCATGTGACCCATAAATAAGCCACACACTAAACCACACCCTATCATGGCCGTCACCCACAAACTGGTTTAAATTGTCCCACTTTGAAGACCCCAAAAAATGGTCAGTTTAGTATAATCTTATTATTTATATAATCTTATTGCATGCCTCAGGTTATAATTACAGCCCTGGGTATAAATAGATCATAGGACAGATCTTTGTATTGACCCCTGATATAGTTATACATACTTTATCAACCCCTCAGGCATCGATTTTGACAATCTTCCAGGGTACTCGAGCCCGTCTTTGAAAGTGCTCAAGTTCTTATATGTCCGTCTTATAAGCTGGTGCCCAAAACTGTACACAATATTTGTTATAGGGTCTGACCAGTGACCTATAGAGTGGTAAAACGCTGCTTTGTCTGGCATTAATCACTCTAGTTAAGTTTTGTTTTCATTAACTAAAACCCCTATGTCCATTTCCATTGCATTTTTACCCATTGTTTCCTATTCAGTATGTAATCATGGCACAAATTACTCCTTTCTGTGTATATAACCTTACATTTTCTATATTAAATATAATTTCCATTTTTCTGCCCATACCATACCAAACTATCTAAATCTGTTTGTAGATGCATACTGTCCTCTTTTGTTTAAATTACTTTATACACAGCCTAGTATAATCTACACATCTATTTTACTGTTTAATACATATATATGAATAATATAGGGAATAAATGAAAGAGAATTGGCCCAGTACTGAGCCCAGCGGTACTCCACTATTAATGGTGATCCAGTCTGAGTATGTACTGCTGGTGCCCACACTCTGTTTCCTGTCATTAAGCCTATTTCAAGCATTATCATCTTTTTTACCAGTCATTTATGTGGCACAGTATCAAATGCTTTATAAAATCAAACTGACAGACACCAGGATAGTATCTCTTAGAAAACCTTTGCTGACATACTCCAGGATAGCATCTCCTAGAAAACCTTCAAACAGCTTGCCCACCACAGATTATGAACTTACATGTCTGAATTTCCTATGTTCCTCTTTAGACCCATTTATATATACTGCCACCATATTTGCTAAGCAAAATATGGTACAGTCCCACACCCTGCACATACAGATTGCTCACATTAAAAATCATCCTGCCTGCATCTATTGCATGTTATGAGCCTCTTAAACATCCAAGATAGCGGCTTATGGAACATCAGGCAGCCTGCAAACAGGAAGCGCCTTCTGACTGTGCTGCTCTGCATTCTGCTGACCTTTTCCTGACCCCAGCTCTGCTCTGTCTGAGCAAAGCACAGCTATAACCCGCCTCCCAGTACTTTATCCCACTCTCCTCTCCTCAGTAAGTGTGATGCTGAGTCAAGATGGTGGCGCCCGTATCCTAAAGCCCTTAACAGAGTTGCAGCCCAGTGGGGAAAGAATAATAAGTGACTAAAAACTTAAAATATATTAATTTTAGATGCTGGGGAATCGTTTTCTAAGGGTTTGGGCTTTTTAATAAATCACGGTGAAGGTCCGGTTTAAGTAATAAAAATAATGGCTTGTATATCACTGTATATAATTCCCTTAAAACGTGGGATGTATGCCATCTGGTCCTGGAGATATGTCCATTTTAATCTGTTTAAGGTAGTGCTGCACTTGCTTAGACAAGTGACATTTAATGGAGAGTTTGGGTTATTTCTCTGCAATTGCCACGACATGTGACGTTCATCTCTGAATGTAGAAGCGAAGAAGACCCTTAGTAAATTGGCTTTCTCTGAGTTCCCCTCTATAGTCCAGGGCCTACACTTTGGTTTGTATCTTTTACTGCATGTATTAACTCAGGAAGGCTGAATATATATATATATATATATATATATATATATATATATATATATATACACTCCACATTTTTCATTTTTTTTTAATTGTCTTCCCACTTCACAAATACTTGCTGCTTTGGGTTGCTCTATCAAATGTCAATACAATACATTACATACAATACATTCGAGTTTGTGGCTTTTATATTTAAAAATGTAGAAAAGTTCAAGTTGGCTAAATATTTTTTCAAGGCACTGTACTATCCTTTTTACAAAACTGCCATCCCACTCCTTTTCCACATTATTTCTCAACTTTGCTTCTTGGAATTTTCTCAGCTGACATCCCAGCAAAAATACAATTCTGTGAGATACTCACCTGTAGAATTGGTATTATACGCATACAGCACGTCCTGCTCCATCTATAATACTTACACATGGGTAATCCTCCGCCAGAGGGCGCTGTTCACTGCAGACATGCAAAAACAGGCTCCTCCCGGCCCTTCATATACCCAGGGACCTCCCACAAATCCCCAGTATTGAAAAGCAGTGAGAAAAGAAGCCGGGAGAAACCAACCACCAACTGGTAACAAAGGTAATGATAACAATCACCATAAAGGGGATCCAGAAAAATGAGTACTTCACAGAGTTGTATTATTCTAAGCATACAGCACGTCCTGCTCCATCTATAATACTTACACAGGGGACATCCAATAGCAGTGTCCATAAGTAGGGTGGGATCCCCAAAAACAAGGCACAGCGGACAGTAAAGGCGCTGTCACCTGCAAAACTTTGCAACCAGATATGACATGAGCAGAGGCTCTAACGTCAATCTCATAACAAGACCTTTGAAAGGTATGCACAGAGACAAGCAACAGTCTAGTAACTTATTCAACAGAAAAAACCTGGTGCTGAAGGGCCAATGGCACCCAAACACCAATATAACGGAATAAAATGAAAAAGGGAGATTCTTCCCCCTTAAAGGAATAGGCCAGTGTAACGGCCCAACCAGCCCACAGGCAACAGAAGCCTCGTGGAAAACTTAGAACTCTCCCAAGGGGAATGAGAACTGGTCACCCGTCAAAAGGCGGGAATACTGACCCCTTCATTAGCAAGAAGCCGAAAGCTTTACTCAGGACCAGAAGGCATCCAAGTAAGATCAATCCAAAGGGCGCAGTGGCCCAGGAAGCAAGCGATATCAGGCGCATACATAAGGAGGCGCCCGCAGACCCCAAGGGCATCAGTCCCCCTAAGGGACAAGAAACCATCAGGAAAAATTGCAACACCTGTTGAGGGAATGTAGACCCTTAACCTTAGCATTATTAAGAATAAGGTCCGTAGTTAGACTAAAAGGACTTAAACAATGTTCATAAAACACCACTTGGGCAAAGAGGTCCGGCATAAGACGGAATACCACCATGGTGTGCATATAGATAGATATATATATATATATATATATATATATATATATATATCTATCGAGCCAAGGCTAAGTAATCAGATCCACCTTGTCAGGCACACGTCTGACTGAGGCAGGAGCCCCCAGAGAAGCGACTTGGACTACAAAGCAGCTCAGACAGCATCCAGCATAAGTCCCAAGGGAACAATCCGCAGGGCAAACAGAATGAAAAATGGATCCCAACAGGAACCACAGAAACTACTTGGGAGATGCCCATGAGCAAACCCCAAGAGAATTCCTCACAAGGAAGACAGAACCAGACTCCTACAGGAAGACAGCCAGGACAGAACCTGGACCTTCAGAGTACCTAGATGGGGAGCCAACCCCAACCTACGCTGTAAAGACTCTAGCACCCTGGGAACCAAGAATGTCCAACAGGTAAGAGACCAAAACTCATGCCAATCAGTATGGGTACACCATGAACCACAATAGACGGAGGAAGAGGAAGCCAAGGAAGCTTGCTCCTAGCCCCCCATATACCAAGTCACCCAGAAGATAAGCGCGTCTCCAAGGGGTGAATGAATCAGCTGTCAAGCCCCAGACAAGAGTCTGTAGAGTGAGACGACAAAAGAAGGGGCCTGACAAGGGCAGGACCGCACTCCTGAGAGAGCGTACAGGTCAGCAGACCTCAGCAGAAGCATCTGCGAACCACAGTTCACAAGGCCACCCAGGCCATCAATCTCACGGGTCTCTCTATCAGCACAACTGTGCGCAGGACCCCACATAGTAGGGTAACTGAAGAGAAGCTATATAAAATAGAAGTCTATGCATAATTTTACTAAGCCCCCATGACCAGAGTCAGAATATTCTGGGACAGCAAAAACAAGGGCGGAGCCCCTGTGGTATAAGCGAGACCCAACAGAGCCACCCTAGTTGGCTCTCAGAGCGCCACCAGGATAGCATAACCTGCCACTGAAAGGCATCTATTGGAGCGAATACCGCTGAGGAGCAGGGGCGTAGACCCCTGCCCAGATCGGGATCAGGAACCCTCCAGAGGGATCATCCTGCTTCAAGCTCCAGATCAATAATAAAACAGACCGTTGTCTTCCTACAGACCAAGAGTCCCCAAATAGACAGGTCCTAAAAGAGGAGAAGTCCAGCCGTATAGAGTCAACGGAAGGCTCACTGTTGCAACAACCAGTAGGTAAGATGGACCCTCTAAGGGACCCTACCTAGAAACCACGGGACTTGGTACCCAAGGTGACCATTCACAGGAAGATGCAAGCAAAGAAGGGGGTGCCCCCTGACAGGGCCCTTGAATATGATCAGCTCAAGAGGAACCACCTTACCAAGGGGGAATGAGCACAGACCAAGCCCCAGGGGTGCTGGAACCCCATGTAGGATCAATAACCTACTGTGCCGAAGAGCCCAAGGGCTCGGTATATAGGGGACATCATCTTATACGCCACCAACGGGCCCACCAGCTGCAATCCTGCCTGGTGAAAGTAAGATGTCAGCAAAGGGGGGCAGAGCCCCCGTAACCAGGAGTCCACTTGTTGCCAAGGAAGAAGGCTCAAGCCTGAACCGAATCCAAGGAATGGAGATAGCAGGTAAGGGACCAAGAGGGATTGAGGTGACTGAGCACCCATCCAGTAACTCCCAGGGGACACCGCCGGCCGACCAATCCACTCGGCCTGACGTAGAGACTGGGGAGTAAGGAAAGACGACCCGGTAGGTCCTAATGTGGACGCCCCCCCCCCCAGGCATGTCCGAGACATCACCACCAATTGCGCCATGGCGAGTAGCCTGGGAGCGAAAGAGAGGCCACCAACAATGCCTCAAGCCACAGGGTTGGTCCTGCAACACCGCCTAGTAACGGTCTTGGTGTCCAGCAGACACAGGGGGAACTAATAAGATCTAGAACTCCACAGGAGGTCGGAAGCCCCCCTTGCACAGGGCGCCTGTGTCCCAAGACAGAGATGTCATATAGGGACTACCTGTGAGAGTAGAATTGCCAGGCCTACCATAGGCCAGCGTGGCCCAGACTGCCTCATACTGTTGAGGGAAGGAGGAAGGTTAATATAGAGGCCATAGCCCCATACTGTTAAGGGCAACCTGTAAGTAAGCCCAAACTCTGTAGGCCCAGTACGGCCTGCACCAATTCCTGAGGGAAAAACAGGGGCTAGAAGCACCCTGACAACCACTGAGAGGGACCGCCCAGCAAATGCTATCCTGTGTCCAGGGGAACTACCTCCTGGAACCACCAGAAGGAGAAGGTACATTCCTAGATGGGAGACAGCTGGGCGAGGGTGTCCCTTCATGCTTGGGAGGTCTTGGCAGATTTGGACTTAGTCCTGCCAGAGGGCCCAGGGCGTTGCCTGCCCACCCCATGGTGGAAATCCACACCGAACAGTTGGAAGCACACCTCAGGTTCGCGTTTGACACTAACGTAGGGAGGTGGAGGGGTGGCCCTGCCCCGGGGAGGCCGGAGCGGCCTTCTGCGCAGGGGTGCCTTACCCTTTTTCCCAAAAAGGTCCAAACGGGCCCCAAATAGTCGCCGTCCTCTGAAGGGAAGGCCAGTGAGAGCCTTTTTTGTAGCATCGTCAGCACCCCACTGTCGCAGCCAGACCAGGCGGCGAATAGCTACCACAAGGGCAGAGGTTCTAGCACACATCTTAATGGTGTCATCCAGCGCTGAGAGGATGAACTTCACAAACACATCACAGTCTGATTAAACACCCCCCAGGGGAGGTCCTCAGGCGGTGGTCAAGTACTTTTCTAACAAGAGTCCTGGCGGCCACCGCAGTGATGGCCGCGGCACAGACCGGGCGCAGAGCCGTCCCTGCACACGAAAAGGCGTGGCAAGCCAGTCTGTCAATGCGCCAGTCCTCAGCATCCCGAAGGGTACAGTAATAAGGAGCCGTCATGAAGGGGGGGTTAGTAACCCCTATAATCGGTGCATCCACCACAAGAGGTGCTGACCAAAAATTAACCACATCAGGAGGGAAAGGGTACTTCCAATCCCAGGCCCCTGGGACCCCTTTAAGTTTACAAGGCGATTCCCATTCTTGGGATATAAGATTCTGGAAATGATCCTGTTCCAGGAACTCCAAGCGCGGCGGCGCTGTGTGGAAACTCTCCTTCTTAAGCTTGGGAGCCTCTCCAGGAGGGGAGATTGACAAAACCTCAAAGATCTTAATAAGAATTTCATCTGTGTCACACAGGCCCCAAGAACCGGGCCCAGAATCATCACAGCTCCCGGGCATCTCATCCGAGGAGCCCGAATCTGAGAATAGCTCACCTTCCTCGGAAGGATCAAGGTCCTGCATATTAGCAGAGTCATCGGTATCGTTAGGAACCGGAGAGCCAGGAGGCGTCAGGGACCGCTTCTTTCCAGGGCCCATACGCTCCGCCAATCCAGGCAGCACCTGCTCTGCCGTAGGCAGCACGCGCGGCACGGATTGCAGGTCATCCCCGCTCGAGTGAGACTCATCAGGAGTGAGGTTTAGGTCCGGGGACACGGGTGTATTGAAGGGAGGTGCAGCCAATGGCAAACCTGATTGCAGGGTCAGTGCCTGTTCAGCACACGGTCCGCAGACCCGTGCTCTGTCAGCATCAACATGGGGCTGACCACACACCGCACACAGCCGGTCATGTCCCAGAGGGACCCCGGGTACATAATTCTGAGATGCCTCCATATGGTGATTATCTGAGCAGTATGCCCGCAGGTATTTACGCAATAGGCAACCCTGGATGCCCCAAGACCCGCTAGGAAGTGGGAGAATTTGTTATGTGGACCCGCTGTAATATATGTGAGGCCGGGAGAAGCCACCTATGTCCTGGCGTCTGAAAGACATAATGGGACAAGAGGGGTGGTGTCAGTGCCATGCGCAGCCGAATAAACACATAGAAAAATGCCGCCCCGGAGGGCACTTACATGACCAAGGGAGGAGGCGGATCGCACCACGCGCGCGAAGATTGTCAAAATGGCGCCAGGCAAACCTCGAGGGGCGGGCCTGACCAGGCTGTGACGCGGAGCACGTCATGCCGAGTCCCCGCCTCCCCCAAAGAGCGCGAAGCTCTAACCAACGAAAAAAAGAAAGACAGTAGTGGATAGAAAGCGCATACATTGCTGTCACGCTGGAAAATGATGCTGCCATCTGGGCAGTACGCTAATGCTAATGAAAGGACAAACAGGCTCGCAACTGTGGAGCAAGGAGCGCGACACTGACACCCAAGTATAATAAAAGATCAAAGGCCATAACATGTTATATTGCACTAGGACTGCCACACATACCCCCCCCCCCCCGCCTTTCTTTTCCCCCGAGCTACGGGAGGAAGCGAGGGAGAAGCGGACCAGCGTCCAGTTGGACTAACTCTGTGAGGGGAACGGGCAACAATGCGGGAGGAGCATCCACTAGAGGCTCACCATCGGCCTAACCGCCTACCCTATGGTGGGGGATTGCGGTGGAGCATGGCTCCGTTAAGCACACAAGGTGCTGCCTACCTTCACCCGACCAACGCAGCCCAGGCTGGGAGGCATATTCTTCTTAAAGAGGACGGGTGGAAATAGTCCCACAGGCCCACGGGCTGTAAAGCCCCGCTCGCCTGCGAGAGCGTGATACTTCATGTCTTCGCAGTTCAGCACTGCAGAGAAATCTGGGGATTTGTGGGAGGTCCCTGGGTATATGAAGGGCCGGGAGGAGTCTGTTTTTGCATGTCTGCAGTGAACAGCGCCCTCTGGCGGAGGATTACCCATGGGTAAGTATTATAGATGGAGCAGGACGTGCTGTATGCTTAGAATAAACACGACTTTAACATACCTACTAAAACTAACAGTCATGTCTGCTACCAGATTGCTTTATTGTTTCCTTTTCTGGCCTTAAAGTGGACCAACCACCCTTCTTTTAGTTTCCAGGAATGGCTAATCAAGTATGCTCGGGGCATCCTGCTTCGGAATGCCCCACTGCGTTAGCCCGCATTCACTCAACTTTTCCGGGGGCTCCCACACCGTGCTCGCCAGCCATAGCCGCATCCCCGGCACCCTTCTACCTAAGACTTGCTACTGTGTCCAGCCATTGAAATAGGTAGGGGGCGTAAGTGCACCACACACCGAACACTAAAGGGAAACCTGGGATGTGGATGCTCTAGTTTCCTTATGCAGTACTCTGTTCAAACAGGGCCATATTAATAAGGATGGGATACAGCCGCTGATTAGACAAGAGTATGCACATGTGATGGGAGAAGGTGAGTTTTGTGGGCCAAATTGGAGGGGGTTCACACAGCAGGGTATTTTGATGTCCACGAAGCAAGGACCAAATCACAGGTTTTGGTCCATTTTAAACAATGCCCTACGACCCTTACCCACAACGATGCTACATCTGTAATGTTTCACTGTCTCTCTGCAAACTCATAACTTGTCCTTTAGAACACGGCAGCTTTGCACTATCGACCCCCCCGGCAGGTCCAAACAAGGACCCCAGAAATCACCACTCATCTTACCGGTTCCAGGCCCACGTGACTCCTGGCAGACATTTGTATTCCCTGGAGGGTCCATAGCTATTGGCCGCCAGGAGTCACATGGGTTTGATGGAACCAGCCCTGGAAGAGGTATTTAGGGTCTGGGTTCCTGGGCTGCAGGGGGGGGGCTATATGCAGGGGCATGAACATTGAAATGCTCCCCCCAGATACGATCAGCCACCAGCCTGCGCTCCCTCACCCAAATCAGGATGCCCTTCTGGAAAGAAACAATGACCAGGATAGTGAAAATCCAGCCGGTTGTTCCTCTTTGGGTATAGTCAATGTTGTCATCCCTAACCTCTAACGTGAACCTTACTTTTTACTTTTTACCCCCTCCATCCGATTCCATCTCATCTTGCCCCACAGCTGCCCCCATCTCTCACTCCCCAGGCCAAGGTGCAGTATGAGAAATTATAGCCAGTTGTTTTTTTCATTTTGTCTGCCTAAAATTGGGCCTTACCAGCTCTACAACATTAATCTAGCCAGCAATCATTCTCCATGGATGGTAAGTGCTAGTCCATGCTCTTGGTACCTCTCCACGGTTTGCCCTGTGTCAGATCCAGGGCCATAGAACTTTCAGCATCCTCCAACAATTCTTAAACAAAATTAAGGGAAATAATTAAAATACAAATCTTCACAGTGAGACTGCCATAGCATATTCCCTTCTTAAATGGAATACTGGAGATAGAGAGCTGTGAGAGGTAGATGCAACCAATAGGATGGAGTTTCTTTTACCCCATTCTAGTGTCTCTCCTGTCAAGCATGTTTAACCCTGTTAATTAAGTGTACCTGAGAAAGAAATTGTACATTATGAGGTAACACTAACATTCCCTGCTGTTTCCAGCAGCTTTTACTACAAGCAGTCTGGTTAACTTCTGAAAAAACCTTATTGAATCCTGTTTGTAGCTTTGGATGAAGTGATGATTGATTAGATAATATGTGACCCCCCAATGACTTGTTTTATAATGAATGGATGGTGGAGACAGTGGCCGGTTCAGATAACAGGCCACACCAACTCACCTCCTGATCCTTTGCTTTTTGGATGTCAGTGGAGGACTTTCCATTCCTGATCCCAGGTTCTCTTTTGCTGCTCGCACTTTTACTCTTTGGCACCATCGGCTTTGACACCTTTTGAGACTCTACAGGAGCTTTGGACTGGATGACATCCTCTGGGAGGTTTCGTTCCTCAGTCCCAGACTGAGCTTTTAACTGTTCAAAATTTCTGGATAAGCTTGGTTGGAAACCGCGCTTGTCCTGTGATTCTGGGAGATGGCTTGTGACTGTCTTCTGCTGGCCGGCTTGGTGCTGGGGAGATGCAGTTGGCGCTGTTCTCTGATGAATGGGAGAAGCAGTCTGGTTTGAAGACTGATGTCTAGGCGAGCCTATTGCTGTTCCCCCGGGAAGATGCTTGGGAGATCCCGTAGGTGTGATCCCTGTTTGGTGCCGTGGTGAACCCTGCTTTGATGGTGCCAGGAGAGGAGACGGGCTGTCACCTAAGCTTCCCTCCAGCAGCCTCTGAGTTTGGCAGTTAAGACACAGCCAATCATTCTTCTGAAAAAAGAAAAAAAATAGACATTAAAATAATTTAGATAGTGTTGTAGACAAGAAATACAGAAATCTATGGTTCACATTTGTTGGCAATCTTCTCCTACTAATCTCTTACAAAATGTCAATTATTGCTGCAAGAGACTGTAAGGTTTAAAAAAGCACATGGTTGTCATGATAGACCTGATAATTTACCTGGTCTTTGTTCACTCTGCTGTGCTTCAGATGCCTGTCATCCCTAAAGATGGACAGACGCCTTCTTATATCATAGGAGGGCAGCTCTGCCTCTAGGGTGATGTGGGGTTAATGTAAGAAGGTTGCAAGTTGCCTTCCTCTGATTACTATGTTCCATTAGCCATTGTTAAGTTAACACAGACCTCTTACGTAATTAGTCACTGGCCACATAAAACCAATGCTCCCTCATACTTCCTTGCCCCTTATAGACTTCTGTTCATTTTGGGTGTACTGGTGTGAACACTAAGCTCTGTGACTCTGTTGTCAACCATAGCGTGCCTGACTACGCCTCAACTCTGCCTAGACAAACCTGTTGCCTGAACCGTTTTCCTTAATAAACCCTTTGCTATTTCAATTGGGGGATAGACTTACCGTAAATGACTAGTCTTTAGTACAGCCCCTTTAGCACTACATTTCCAGAGCTGATAAGCTGAACATAACTGAAAGGAACAACACATCGAAAAGTGAAAACCAGGTGTGTTGTTCCTTTTTAAAGAGGGTCAACTCATTCATATGCATTTTTGGTCTACTTTTTCCCCAAATGAACACCATATATATATTAGAGGCCCTTAATGGAACATCTCTAAAACAACTTGTGATGTCACCAACTAGAGGCAATAACATTCTGACCAATGGGGACATGGTGTCTGACATCAGGGTTGAAGAAAATCTGGAGTCCAGTGACCATCAATGCTTATGGTTCAAGATAAAACAGACATTGTGCAATCCCACAACAGAAAGTGCTAGTGCTAGACTTTAGGCAACCAGACTTTAAGGAAATGGCAGACTATCTAGAAAGGGATCTAGGTGAGTGGAACAGAGGAGCAGAAGTGAGTGCCCAGTGCTCACTATTAAAAATGGCTACCTTAAAAGCAACAAACTAGCAAGAATAAAAGGAAGAAGAAACCGCTATAGTAAAAAAAAAGAAGTCTGCCTATAAAAAGTATAAAGAAAGTGGAAGTATAGCTGACAGAGAGGCATATAAAATTAACCAGAGGGAAGCAAAACTGATTATAAATGCTGCTAAAGAGCAAAAAGAGGAAAAAATGGCCAAATCTGTAAAGGAGATAAGGCTGTGGCTGACCATCTGAATAGCTACTTTTGTACAGTATTTTCAGATAGTGGCCTTCAAACAGATAGCAGGCATGGCCATAGCATAGCATCCAGCTGGGGGGGGCACACCTCCAAAATTTTTAGAGGCTGATGTCTTAGCCGAGCTTGCACATCTAAAGGTAAGTAAGGAAATGGGTCCCAATGGAATCCACCGCAGAGTTCTAAGGGAACTCAGATTTGTGATTGCAGCCCCTCTGACTAATTTACTAAACCATTCCCTTTTAACTGGTGAGGTTCCACATGATTGGAAAATGGCCAATGTTGACCAATCCTTTAGAAGTGGAGTAGAGAAGATGCCAGTAATTACAGGCCAGTTAGATTAACATCTATAGTGGCCAAACTAATGGAAACTCTCTTACTAAAAACAGATAATCGCCTATCTGGATATGGAATATGGAAACTCTCTTACTAAAAACAGATAATCGCCTATCTGGATAGGCTGTGGATATCGCCTATCTGGATTTTGGCACTGTACCACATAAAGAGCTCATAGACAAGTTATTTAAATTAGGACTCCCTGGATAGTTCAGTGGATTTCCAGTTGGCTGAAGGATCAGAATCAGATTGTTGCTGTTAATGGTGTGCAATCTGAACAAAGGCAATTTACAAGTGGTGTGCCACAAGTCTCTGTCCTGGGCCTCATTCCTTTTAATATGTGTGTAAGTGACATAGGAGAAGGCTTGGTAGGAAAACGTTGCCTGTTTGCTGATGATACAAATAGGGTGAATAGCCTTGGAAGTGTCTGCAACATAGAATAGAAAATGATTTAGCTTTACTGGATAAATGGTCAAAACTGTGGATACCGTAGATTAATTTCTCTAAATGTAAAGTCATGCACTTGGGTAGAAGGAATCCCTGCTCTGAGTACCACAAGGGCAGCACTGTGTTAGCGAGGAGAAGAGATTTAGGGATACTGATTACTGAAAACTGCAAGGTGAGTGGACAGTGTAGGCAGGCAGTGGGAAAAGCAAGCAGGATGCTTGGCTGCATAGCTCGAGGCATCACCAATAGGAAGAGAGAGGTTGTAATGCCAACTGGTAAGGCCACAGCTAGAATACTGTGTGAAGTTCTGGAGACCTTACCTGCAAAAAGACATTATTTAAATAGAACAGGTCCAAAGGCGGGCAACAAAAATGGTAGAAGGACTTAAACTTAAAACTTATCAGGAGAGACTTAAACTTAATTTGTACAGTCTAGAGGAAAGAAGGGAGAGAGGGGACAAGATTGAGACCTTTAAATATGTGAAAGGATTGAATAAAGTTCAGGAAGGAAGTGTTTTTAATTAGAATTTACTTAATGATAGAATAAGAAGGAATAACCTAAAGCTAGTTGGGGGGAAGATCCAGAGCAACATTAGAAAATATTATTTTACAGAAAGAGTAGTAGATGGTTAGAACAAACTTCTAGCAGAAGTTGAAAATTTGACAGTAAGTAAATTAAACATGCCTGGGATAAGCACAAATGTATCCTAAGATACACATAAGGGCAGACTAGATGGGCCATATGGTCTCCTGCCATCAACTTTCTATGTTTCTATGATTGTTGTCCCATTGTCTTGGGCTACTCGTTGCACTGTCCCAAATGTCAATCCATTTTCAATAAGACCCTAAAGTTATTTGTAAAAGTATTAAAACATAAGAGATGAAGAGAAACGGTCTCTAACGCATGTGCCTGAGACCACTCTATATCGTATTATATATAATAGATATAGATATAAGTATTATATCAAATCAAATCAAAAAAATCATCTAAAACAAAAATAGGTGCATTGTTGCGCCTCTAGTTATTATTGCCATCACAGTGTGATCAAATAAGGGGGGATCAGAGAGGAGGGCGGGTTTTCATAGCTGCAGATAGAGGCAACCACTCAGGACATCTTAGAAAGTAGTGGTGGTGTTTCCGTTTATAGCCCTCCGAATGTTGATTGGTGGACCACATCGGCAGACAGGGAAGGAAACCAGAATGAGGAAGTGCTTTTCCTCACTAAGGAGGCAGACAGGAGAGGAAGGACAGTGCTGGAGCCACTCAATTATAGGTAAGCTACTGATTTTTTTTTATTTTACTTTTGACTTGCCAAACACTTTAAGTTACACTAAATCTCCCTGTACCTTGATCTGTCCCATTTGTCATCCCAACAGAAAACCTTGTTTGTGGAGCTTTCCTGCATTACACTACCCCCTTGCACACACAGTGTATAGTGTGTCTCACACAGAGTGATGCAGGAGGAGTGGAGTTCAGTCCACCTATAGGCCTAGCAAAAGGTGGATGTGCTAAAAATAATGCTGGGTGTTTAGCTATAGCAATACATCTGCAAATCAGCTTTCACAGAATTATGGAGCAGCACGAGCAGGATGAATCAGCTGCATGAGTAGGAAATAAAGCTTTAATACTGAGCTTAATCAATGGGGTTCAATTATTTATACTGTTTAGACAATAAATCTGTTATATATTTAGATAATGGCATGTGAGGCAATCCCCGTTATAGGCCACAGGCCAGCAGGTAAGTGCCAAGGATAGTTAAGATTAGTTAGTCATTCTGATTAATAGAGAGGCAGAATTTGGTGTTGCTATTTAGATTATTAATTATCAATAAATTAAAAACCTGTTCTCCAAGAAGGCTGGGAGTCATAGGAAGACTCTCGATTTGATCAATGGATATTGAGAACAAGACAAGGAGGGGCTTGCCCAGTCATTTAATGAACAGCAGAAATTGACTAGGCCAGCTCAGCAACAGGGCTGCAAGACATGGTCAGATGTGGCAGGGTCAGCAACAGGGCTTAGCAGCAAGATGTGATCAGACAAGGCAGGGTCGGCAACAGGACTTGGCATCAAACCTAAACATCAACTTCACAGGGAAAGGTTTGAACAGCACAAATGCTGAACAATAAGGTCCGCAGTGTGCTAGTTACTAGAGGAGGGTTGAATTACCTGTTGCCCTAGGGAGAGACACGCCCCAGTGGTTGCGAGGAAAAGCCGCCATCACCAGGCACATGGGGCATTGTGAGAGCTGCTGGCAAGTAAGTTACGTGACATGACAGTCCACAGTCTTGGTTACATGTTAGACTGGGTTATACTAGGGTGGTCCTGAAACGACACGTGGAAGGAACAAGGACATCTCATTGACGGAGGCAAGCCCAGGGTCGAGGGTTAATCTTCTGAGATTTTAAATTGCCCCACAAATTTGGGAGCATAATTCTAGTTCACCAGGACTAAAATTTGGAGCAAGAAACCTTTGACTGTCTGCCTGCCATTTTTATCTCTCAGCTAATGGATGTGTTACCCGACCTCCTTCCAGGCCTCTCCTGTGGTAGGCTGAAAGGAAGCTATCTGTAGGTGGTGCTTAACAGGAGGATTGTGCACAGTATGCATCTGCTCTTCAGACACACACATCACAATCCCTCACCCATCATAAGTGTCAGTTCTGCACATAGCCTTTATAGTGATTTCTGCTGACAAGTAGGATGTGTGAAATGTTTTTATCCAAGGTCTGTAATATAAGAACATAACATTTTCAGAGGTTTCAAATGACACTTGTCCTTTAATTTTAGGGCAGCAGAGGTAACGCTCCAATATCTGCAAGGCTTTGCAGACAAAGAGCTGTGTGCCCCTTGAAGGACCTTCAAGCTGAGCTGCAAAGGGACAAAGGATTTTTCCATATGGACCATAAAATGGACTGAGGTGCTACTTCTAAGACTTGTTCGGCAAGAAAGTTGCATGGCAGGGCATCTTCCCTGGTGTTTTTGAAACCTGGAAAAAGATGAGTGTGAAACTGAACTGGATGCAAAACAGAGCTCATCTGGTATGGTGTGGGTTTAATCTCTTAGCTGAGCTGCTATACTCCAAATTTTTGAGGTCCGTATACATGCTGATGGCAGATACTGCTCACCCTAGCCAATGTCATCACTGGCCAAAAGTTCACAATTACCAGTGATATAAATCTCCTTGGCCGGCAAGAACTTTGTAGAGAATAATGCACTGGGGTGACACCTCCCAGTTGTAGGAGAGAGTTGGGGCATAACTGTGCCTACTCCAACTTAAATTTTGATAATAAAAGGTGAAGCAGGATCAGAGTGTTTTAGCACCAGGGCTGAGGAAAAAAAACCTCTCTCACAGACTCAAAGGTCAACAATGCCGACAATCTTGTATAAGGTTAAAATATTGTTGAGGCAGGCAATGAGGAACCAACCCAATAATTCACAAAAGATGTAATTGACAAATTCTTGGAAACTGGCGGGGCATTGCCCATGCCAAAAGGCATATCTAAGTATTTGATGCAAATGCAGAAAAATCTGTAATAAGTGGCGGCGGATGCCAGTTGGGAATGGTAATGTGGTTCTACACCAATTTACCTTGGGATAATGAGCACGGTAGAACTAGGACTAAATGAGTGGCTGGGCAAGAAATGATAGGACAGACACTTACGAATTTGACAAGGTCTCTTGTCATCGATTTCAATGACTTTCGAGTGATTTACTACTGAGCAAGAGGCTGACTATCAATGGCTGTAAAAGCACACAGAGGATTTATGTCAAAGGCATAATGAAACACCTCCTCTGAGATATGTCCCCCCCCCCACTCCCATAGTGGGACTGATAGATCCCTAGATGGGAACCATTAGCACCGTTAGCTAGTTTCGTCAGCAACCAGTGGATATGACTCCCTCCTAGCAAGCCAGAAGACACCTGGATCAAGTGCAGACCAGTGGAAAAGCCGCAATCGAGACGGATTTCAGGAAAAAGAAAACAGGTTAAAAATGGAAAATTCTGGATCTGGATTTATTTTTATTATCTTATTAAAATGCTGAAGAGGAGGGAAGATTGTCTTTACTCACTACTTGCTTATTGTGAACTGACAAGGCAGGCCAGGGATCTCTATACCACTATAGTGGACAGGTAGCTTGCCATGGTCCTCTCCTGATGAATGTCCCTCTCTTGGAACTTGGAGTGTTGAAGAGCCCCATACTTTTGCAGGGGTAACCATTTTTGAGGGTACGCCTGGCAAATCTTCCGACCTATGCTGTAGACCAGCTGTGCAGCTTCCAGGCTATGGTGTTCCTAGCCACTCAGTGTATTTTATGATGTACAAATTCTGCCAGACACCAGGGAGATTTGGAGAAACTTGGTAGGTTCTGAGCAAACATCAATTAAATTTACTGTACATCTACAGAGAGAAAGTAAAGAAAGCACGGAATAAGGTTTTGAGCATCATCCTCATTGATGGGAGCAGAGGGTGTACTTTCTCAGACAACTTAGGGAAGCTGGGCTGTCATAAAAACTTCTGATACTATTTTGCAATGCAGTCACATGATCAGTCATGGCTTAGGTTGCAGAGGACAGTTTAAACTGCAGAGATGACCAGCCATATGGGATCTATAGAAAAGGAGATCCATAGCTTGGGCTGAGAAGATACACTATGATCCGTAATAACTGGGCCTTGTGTATTGAGTAGGTCTGGTAATGAGCTAAAGTGACAGTTGATAACTGGCAGTAAATATACCAGGCACTGTTATAGGTAGAAGCCCTCTTTAACTGGACCAACAGCCTGGTACAGTTGGAATAGAAAATAGCGGTCATTTTCAAGTATCTCCTCCCGGCATCACAGCCATGCTGCTGCCTGGATTCAACTGACAAGTTTTTCAATCAAATCTTATTGGGTGTAAAAGCTCCATTTCAGCTGGTTCCAATGGTACAACATATGTATTGGTAGACACCCTCTCTTGCCCAGGAGACTCTCCCAAACTGAAACAGCACTTTAGGAGATTTTCAGATAAAATACAACTGCTATGCACACCTTGCAGTTTTGAAAAAAATACCCTTTACATTTGAAATACCCCCAACAAACTATATATACTTTGGAAGTACACACCTCAAGCTTTCTAGGCGTACCAGGCTTGTTGATGTGGGGGGCAGTTTTCTGGAAGTAACCCCTCAATTAATTCTTTGGTTGCACAGGGTTTCCCTAAAAAAGATTAAAAAAGCAAAGCCATATTTTCCTTAAAAAACAATATCCAAAAAAGAATAAAATACAATTCTGTGATTAATCACCTGTAGAATTGGTATTATGAGTATACTTACACTTGGGATATACTCTGCCAGATTGCGCTGGACTGCAGAGACATCCAAAATAGGCTCCTCCCGGCCCCTCAAATACCCAGGGACCTCCCACAAATCCCCAGTATTGAAAATCAGTTAATGAGAAGATGGGAGAATTAAACAATCCAAACTATCAACTATAACAATGATAACAATCCCCATACAGGGGATCCAAGGAAATGCAAACCAAGGGTGGGTTGCAGCAGGACGTACTGTATACTGTATACCAATTCTACAGGTGAGTAATCACAGAATTGTATTATTCTTAGTATATAGTACGTCCTGCTCCAAATCTAATACTTACACTTGGGACATCCAATAGCAGTGTCCATAAAGTAGGGTGGGATCCCCAAGAAAAAGTAGCAGCAGACAGTTTAAACCACTGCCGCCTGCAGAACCTTTCGGCCAAAAGCAGCATCAGCTGAGGCTCTAACATCAACCTTGTAAAACTTTGAAGTATGAACAGAAGACCAAGTAGCGGCCTTGCAAACTTGTTCAACAGAAGCCTGGTGCTGAAAAGCCCAAGAGGCACCAATAGCACGAGTGGAATGAGCAGTAAGGCGGAAGGGAGGATTCTTCCCCTTAGCAGAGTAGGCCTGAATCACAGCCTGACAAATCCACTTGCTGATAGTAGACTTGGCAGGAGCCAAACCCTTCCTAGGACCAGAAGGGACCACAAAAAAAGCATCAGTCTTCCTGAAAAGGTGCAGTAGCCACCAGATAGTACTTCAGACACCTAACCACATCCAAAGAGTGCAAAACCCTCTCCTTAGCATTGCTAGGATTAGGGCACAAAGAAGGAAGAACAATATCCTGATTCAAATGAAAGGCAGACACTACCTTAGGCAGAAAGTCAGGTTTGAAACGAAACACCACCTTGTCCTGGTGTCTCTCATAGTAGGGGAGCTGAATGGAAAGCGCCGCCAACTCAGACACATGCCTGACAGAAGTGATAGCCACCAGAAATACAACCTTGAGCGTAAGAATGGCCAAGGCAGCATCCTGCACAGGTTCAAAGGGAGCACCCTGCAAGGCTGACAGAACCAAGTTCAGATCCCAAACAGGCACCATAGGCTTACGCGGGAGGCGCAGATGAGTGACCCCCTGGAAAAAAAGTCCTGATCAGAGGGTGCTGAGCAAAGGACTTCTGAAAGACAATAGCCAGAGCAGAAACCTGACCCTTCAGAGTACTGAGTTGGAGCCCCGTCTCCAACCCATGCTGCAGGAACTCCAGAATCCTGGGAATAGAGAACACACGACAGGCAAGAGACTTAGACTCACACCAGTCAATGTAGGCATGCCAACCCCTGTAATAAATGGAAGAGGAAGACTTCTTCCTAGCTTTAATCATCCACAACCGAGGAAGACAGCCCCTTCTCCATCAAGATGGAGGTTTCAGCAGCCAAGCCGTCAAAGCCAGAGTTTGTAAATTGGGATGGCGTAGTGAGCCCTGAGTGAGCAGATCTGGCACCAAGGGCAGAGCGTACTGATCTACTGCCAGCTGTACCACGTCTACGAACCACACTCTTCTTGGCCACCTGGGGGCCACCAGAATTGCTGGCACCCCTTCCAGAGCAATCTTGCGTAGAACCCTGCCCAGCAGGGGGATTGGAGGGAAGACATACAGGAACCGAAAGTCCTGCCATGACATTGCTAGCGCATCGGAGGTCAAGGCCAGAGGATCCTGGGACAGAGAGACAAAAGCTGGGAGCTTGTGATTGTGGCGGGACGCAAACAGATCCACATCTGGTTGGCCCCAATGGTGACACAGAGATTGAAAGACCCTGCTGCATAGGGACCATTCTCCCTGGCAAGAGGTCCCCCTGCTCAGAGAGTCCGCCAGGCGATTTTCCACCCCCGGGATGTACACAGCTGATATGCAGGGGACATTGGCCTCTGTCCAAGTCAGGATCAGAGACGATTCCTGGAGGGCCCCCTTGCTCCGGGTCCCTCCCTGATGATTGATGTAGGCAACTGCCGTCTGGTTGTCCGAGCGCACCTGAACAGACAGGCCCCGAAGGTGAGTAGTCAAGTGAGCCAGAACTAACCTGATCGCCCGCAGTTCCAAGACATTGATAGGTGTGTGGGCCTCCTGAGGGCCCCACCTCCCCTGGAACAGCAGGGACTTCCAGAAACCCCCCCAACCTGACAGACTGGCATCCGTGGTGACTGTCTCCCAGGAAGGTGCAAGAAAGGATCTGCACCCCAACAGGTTCCTTGAGTCCATCCACCACGAGAGGGACCTCCTGACCAGGGGGGAGAGCACACAGACCCTGTCCAGGGACGCTGGGTCCTTGTCCCATACTGACAATAGGTAAAGTTGCAGAGGCCTCAAGTGGAACTGAGCATAAGGGACCGCTTCGAAGCACGCCACCATCAGGCCCACCAGCTGCATCCCCTGCCTGATGGAGGGATGGGGACAAGCTAGGAGGAACTGAGCCTGTGCAATCAGACTGTCCACCTTCTGTTGAGGAAGGAAGATCCTTGCCTGAACTGTATCCAGATTCATTCCTAGGAATGGAGTTACCAAGGAAGGGGACAGTGAGGGCTTGGGGTGATTGATCATCCATCCAAATGACTCCAGCGTGGACACCACCAGCTGAGTATCCAACTCTGCCTGATGTAGAGACTGGGAAGTGATGAGAATGTCGTTCAGATAGGGAAGCACGCGGACGCCCTGACATCTGAGCAGAGTTTCCATGCGAAAGCGCCTGCCCCTGACAAAGTTGTTGAGGATCTTCAAGTCCAGGATGGGCCTGACTGAACCATCTTTTTTGGGTACTGTGTATAGGTTGGAATAAAAGCCCTTGCCTTTTTCTCTTAAGGGGACCTGGATGACCCCCAGATCCAGGAGGCCTTGCACTGCTTGCACTAGCTCCTGAGCTGACACAGGGTCCTGAGGAATCCGGGATCTGATGAATCTTGGAGGGGAATCGGCAGCAAACTCCAACTTGTAACCGGAGGACACTACCTCCTGAATCCACCGGTCTGAGACATGAAGCCTCCAGACGTGAGCGAAATGCTGCAGCCGTCCCCCCACCTGGATGGGTGAGGGCGCCCCATCATGCCTGAGGGGGCTTGGGAGAGGATTTTGATTTGGGATCCCAGGAGGAGCCAGGACGTCCACGTCCTCTGCCTCTACCCCAGAAATCTCCCCGGGCGCCAGGAACGGAAACCCCCCTTCCCTGTCTTGCACCACGGTAAGAGGAGGAGAAGGAACCCTGACCCCGAAAGGGCCGAGATTGCCACCTGCGCTGGGGTAACCTGCCTCCCTTAGCAAATAGGTCCAGGCGGTCCCCAAACAGGTGCAGTCATTTAAAAGGAAACCCAGTGAGGGCCTTCTTGGCAGCGTTGTCAGCGGCCCACTGGCGCAGCCAAACCGAGCGTCATATAGCCACTACGAGGGCAGAAGTTCTGGCACACATTCTGATGGTGTCATTCTATGCTGAGAGGACAAAATTTACAAAAACATCACAACTGGAGAGTGCATTAAACACCTCACAAGGCAAATCATCAGGGGCATTATCAAGCATATTTCTGAAAAGGGTTCTAATGGCCACAGCAGTAATGGCAGAGGCACAGACCAGGCACATGCAAAGGCGTGGGATGCCAGCTGGGCAATGCGTCGGTCCTCAGCATCCCGCAGGGTAGTAGAGTCAGGGGAATGCATGACAGAGGTGTTAGATAGCCCTAGGATCGGGGCATCCACCTCGGGGGAGAATGACCAACATTTAACCACCTCAACAGGAAAGGGATACTTCCTATCCCAACTTTTTGGAACCCCGGGAAGTTTACTGGGGCGCTCCCATTCCTTGAGCACAAGGTTATGGAAATGTGCCTGCTCGGGAAATTCCAAACGTGATTTTGCTGTATGGAAAAGCTCCCCTCTTTGCCTGGGAGCCTCAACAGGGAGAGAGATGGACAGAACCTCAAAAATCTGGGTCAATAATCTGTCAGTGTCATCCGGGGCCCAGGGGTCAGAGCCAGAATCGTCATGACCCCTTGGTCTCTCATCAGATGAGCCTGAATCAGAAAAGAGCTCCCCTTCATCAGACGGGGTATAGCCACAAAGATTCCAAAACTCCTCAGTTCCCATAGGGAAAACAGTGACATTAGGCGTCAAGTGCCGCTTCTTAGCAGGGGCCTTACGCGCTAAGGACTTAGCAATCAACTGCTCAACAGTAGCCAGTCTAGAAGACACATCAGGCTGAGAACCCCCGCTAGTATGCAACTCAGTAGGAGTGAGGTTTAAGCTTGGGGGAGTGGGCGAAGTGGAACGAGGTGCAGCCACTAGCAGGCCAGATTGCAATGCAAGCACCTGCTCAGCACAGGGTACACAGACCCGTGCCTTGTCAGCGTCAGCATGAGGCTGCCCACATGCTACACACAGCCGGTCTTGTCCCAAAGGGACCCCGGTCACATTATCCTGGGATGCCTCCATATGGTGATTATAGCGGCGCTATACGCCGATAGGGAATAACGCTATATAGCAACCCCGGATGCCCCATTAACCCGCTAGGGAAGTGGGAGTATTATTTTTACAAAGCCTACAAGTTATATACTAATACAGGGCCGGGAGAAGCCAAAAGGGTTCGCCCCGCCTGAAAGACATAAGCAGACCAGACCTGTAAGCACACAGTAACAAAAGTGAAAGATATAAAGCCGCCCATGAGGGCACTTACGGACCGCGGTAGGTAGGGGCCCGTCGCGCATGGGCCTAAAGATGGCGTTGGTATACCTCGAGGGGCGGGCCGGTATCAGCGATGACGCGGAGCGTGCCAAAGACGGGCCCCGCCCCCCCCGAAGAATGCGAAGCCAGAACGTGCAAGCAGCCAATGATGGCGCACCAGCGCCTGAGGTAATGCCGCCGCCAAGCGCAGAACCAAGTCAGCGCGCGGCGGCGGCAATTTTAGAAAGACAGTAAAGACAAGTCAGCGTGGCGGCTGACACAAGACTAAACAGAATGGAAAAAGAGTGTAAAACGCAGAATGCATAGCATACATATTTACACCCCCCCCCCCTCTTTTCCCCCGAAGGCTACAAGGAGGGTGAGGGAGGACAGCGGCCACTTAAGCAGGGCCCACCGATGGGCAGGGGCAAGGGGGCACTAGTGCGGGAGGGGCATCCCATAGAGGCTCACCATATGCCTGTACCGCCTACCCTTTGGTGGGGGATTGCGGTGGAGCAGGGCTCCTAAGCACGTAACAGCGGTGCTGCCTACCTTCACCCGACCAGCGCAGCCAAGGCTGGGAGGCATATTACTAGTGGAACGGGTGGGAATAGTCCTACAGGGCCGTGGGCTAATAGCCCCGCTCACCTGCGAGTAGAGAGCCATTTCTCGTCCTTCGCAGCCAGACTGCAGAGAAATTCTGGGGATTTGTGGGAAGTCCCTGGGTATTTGAGGGGCGGGAGAGCCTATTTTCGATGTCTCTGCAGTCCAGCGCCATCTGGCGGAGTATATCCCAAGTGTAAGTATTAGATTTGGAGCAGGACGTACTGTATCCTAAGAATACAAGTCAATCTGAAAAAGTAACAAGAGAACAATACCCAAAATGCATAGGTACTATCAAGGGAAGCATATGCATAGCGGTAAATTACTTAAAAAATACTTCAAAATGTCAGCTCTACAGACACTATATATATATATATATATATATATATATATATATTCCCTGTACACAGGTACAGCAGTACACACGTTAAGCTTTCTAGGCCTACCCAGCTTATTGCAGTAGCTACATCTTTCTGGAAGTAATCCATTAAAGAATTCTTTGGTTGCACAGGGGTTTTCTTGAAATATCAATATGCAAACAAGAAAAAACAAGCTAAATCTGAAAGCACAAGGTCCCTCGAACATAACAATCCCCAACATACAAAGCTACTTTTAACCCTTTGAACCGGCAGCCTACTTGAGATTCTGTCACCCTATTACAGGATTATTGCAGGAATTTCCAGGAAAATTACATATTTTCTTTTTGCGGCAGAGTTTAGACTTTAACATGAAATGCCTTCTTTGTAATTTTTCCACAGTTTTTTGAATATTTTTGAGTAAAAAAAAAAAAAATTTAATACATTGTCTCATTTATTTTAAATAGAACACTACTTTTATTTAAGAACGCCATATTGCACAACGTGAAAGCCCCATTTCTCCTGATTACAACGGTAGCATATATGTATCGGGAGCCCCCTGTTCCTGCACAGGAGACCCCCCAAACTGAAAAGATCACTTTAAAACATTTACAAATAAAATACAACTACTATGCACACTATAAAGGGTTAAATAAAAAAAGTGTTGGGGAATCCCCCTTTCCGGGTGGGGACCCCTTTTTTGGGAATTTTAAGGGTTAAAACCCCTTAAAAATCCCCCAAAAATGTAATGGCGTCCCCCCTACCTAACATAACCAGCCTAGGCACCATGAGGGCTTGCAGAACAGGCCTTGGTGGCCCCAGCCCTGCAGTCTTCAAACCCGCACAGCCTAAATAACCCTTGGTCTCTTCAGACCCCCAGGCTTTGGGGAGCCCGGAAATGGGGGAGGGGGCAATGGCAAGTCACCCACTAACTGCAGGTGATTTGCCAGCCCCCTAAGCCTTGTGAACTGGTATAGGGGTCTCATAGATACCTTATCAGTTCACAAAGGGTTAAATGTAAAAAAAAAAAACAAATAGACACAGAAAAAATATTTTATTTTTTTTCTTCTTAATACTTACCTCCCATCTGTCCTGGAGCACTGTGTCCCACGCTGGCTTCTGCTCTCCTTCTGCTGCTGGAAGCCTTTTATACCTGCTGGGTGGCAGGTAACAAAGGGTTAATTAAAAAAAAAAAATCACATAGGTTCCCCTTCCCGAGGGGACGGGCCCGCATTTTTTTAGGGAATTTTAAGGGTTAAAAATGGTGTGAGGTCCTCCCTACCCAGCATAACCAGCCCAGGGACCAGCTATGGGGGCTTGTAAAACAGGGTTCAGGGGCCAGCCTTGGTGGCCCCCCTCACCCTGCAGGCTACAAGCCTGCTAAGCCTAATGGCTTCTGGCTCTTCTGTCCCCCCTTGGGCTTTGCTGACACAACTACACTTTTACATGAATCCGACGGGGCATTCGAGAACTCTTGTCCAATCAGCCCTGCCTGCCATGCATACTAATGTATGGCATAAATCGATCTTTTGCATAGGGAGCGGGAGAAGCCACATCCCCAGTCACCCTGCAGTGTGAAGCATGCTCACATCTCCAGCCTATCTTAATGGAAAGGTGTGGGAACATGCCTCAGCTGCTGCAAAAACACAGTGTGGGAGTGCCAGAATGGTGAGTGATTATAGGCCTGTCTGGGGTTCACACAGTGGGGCATCCCAAATTGGGAGGGGTACTTAGTTGGCTGGCTGGGGCTGGCTAACAAAGATGTTGACTATGGCCATGTCACTTAAGGGCCTGCTGAGCTAACTTAGGGCCCCCTACCAATATGCACCCCTCACCTAACTCCCCACTCCAGTCATTGACCCAAACCCTTCCTTTCACTCTCTCACTTTCTTCACCCCCTTCCTGTGTTGTTCCTCTCAGGCAGGACATCCCATATTGGGATGCCCTGCTGTGTGTATCCCCCAGGTCACTGTAAAACTCACCTTCCTTTTGTTTCCATAGCAAAGACGTGGACAAAACGGAGCCTGCTGAGTGGCACACTCAGCCAATTAGGCATGGCTATACAGCCAAAGAAAGTAGAGCGGGTTGAGTCCTTCGCCGGCCACATTTCCCGCACAGCTTACAGCTACAACTGCCATTCAGAAAGGCTTGGTGTGGAGGTGTGCACAGCTAGAGGTGCGGCAAGGGCTCTAGGAGCAGATGCGGCAAGGGCTCTGGGAGCAGATGCGGCAAGGGCTCTGGGAGCATATGAGTGGATCTGGGGACCCGAGTGGGTTTCACACAGAATTGGGATGCCCCGGGGAGTGGAATTTCAGGGACGTTCCTCTTTATATAGGTGAAGGCGCGCACAGAACAGCGGATGCCTCTCCATGTCTATGCCGCTAACAACGCTCAATCCAGGTGAGGTAAGATTTTTTTTCCTCCATTCTGTCTAAGCACCAGCGGGTGGGAGGCAGGGTGGGGTTGGTGATTGGAAGACTGGTCTTCCACTTTAATGTTTAAGCCTGGGGACTGGATCAGCTGGTGCTCGGCATATTAATTCTGAGTTTGGAGGTATCTGCTTGCACACTGCCTATTAATATTTATGTGGGGGACTCTTACCCTTCCGTTTAGTGTCTGGGAGGGGATCTGCTCACACTCTGACTATTCATTTTTGGGTCTAGAGGAAACTGCTTTAAAGAGGAACTTCTGAGACCCTGGAATATAGACTCCAGGGCTATCAGTGGTGGGGCAGTTACTTATTGATCTGGTTGTTGTTGTTGGTGAGATGGAGACAGTGTGGTGATTACAGTGTTGTCTTTCCATGATCAAGGCAGCAGAGGATTCAGGACAGGGGGAAAGGGAGAGTATGGCTGATCAACTCATATTAAGAATTGCTTTAAATTTTTAGTACTGTTAGTTAAAGAGTGATGTTGGTGAAATGGTGTTGGTGCTGTTTTTTAGTTGGTGATGCTCTGTGCTGCAGTGTCACAGTGGAGCAACCCATGGTAGGAAGAAGCTTGCATTCTTGTGCCCCAGTAGTGATTGGGATAGTGAGGACTGTGTAATGTTATTTTCCTTTTTTTTACAATTTTTCCCCCCCAAAATTACAATGTCACTGATGCCCCACGTTACATGGGGGGGGGGGTGAAATTTTCACCCCTTGCTCTGTTTGCTTTTTAGCCTTGAAACTGCCCTGTTCCTCTTTAAATTAGTTGGTGACGGCTAAAAAAAAACATTTAGACAAACACAAAATTGAATCACAGGCTGGGGGATGGGTGGGAAAATAATATACACTCCATAGAGCAAAAAAGGGTCCAAGAAGGTATACTCGGTACAAAAATCTTCCTATGCTATGGAAGCATATGGATGGATGATATAACCCCTCCTCCCTCCCTGACTTAACCAGGCAGAATGAAGAATGAGTTGCCCTATCAGACGGGTAAGAAGAATAATATTTATAAATTATGTATGAGTAGAACCATAGCTAATAAAAGGAAGCTTGAAAGAATCTAGAGTCTGAGCTAATAAAAGGAAGTCTGTACATCAAGACCTACGAGATGTTTGTCCTGTACATCCAGAACACTGCTGCTGCAGCAGGGCGTACTTCTTTCTTTTTGGTGTACAGTTGCCATTAGCAGATTATCAGATAACAGATTTGACAACTGTTTCTATAAAACACACATATGCTAACAAAAATATAAGATCAGCTTAGCACCTTGAGAACATCCTTTCTGCACAAAAATAAACCCTTTAAAAATGCCATTGAAAGTTAGCTTTCCCCTTAAAGTGGAACAAAACCCAACCTGGAGTCTATGAGACTCCAGGGCAGGCATACTGGCCCCCGATCGGGGTGCCCCGCTATGTGAAACCCCACAGGTTGGCTGAAAATTCACCTTCGTTTCCGGTCCAACGGCACATGCGGGGGGTCTCACACAGCGGGGCATCCCCAATCTGGGTGCCCCATGGGCAAGGACCAAAACCCAGGAAAGTCAAAATCCTGGGTTTTGATCCACTTTAAGTCGGTGCAGAATGCCAGTATCAGTCTGCTACTCTGGGCCCTAGCAGGGGGACAAGACCTGTAGAGCTGTAGAGATCAGTCAGGACTGTGTCAGTGTTTCGCTAGAGGGATGATTGTGCACTCAGAGGATGAGTTGGAGACACCTGTATGGAACTTGTATAGATGATGCACTGCTGAATGTTGCTGCGATGTCATGGATTACAATAAACTGATACTTGCGGATGATACTTTGCTTTTCATTAACTACCTCCCTCACACACACACACGCCGGGCCCCAGAGGAACCTGCTCCTTGCTGCACCACTGACTAACATGGCAAGTGGGGTTACACAAGCTCTAATTGCTTTAAAGTGGACCATATAGGATCTATAAGATTCCCTGGCCGATCAGATCCCTCCCCGCAGGGCATCCGAAATCGGTATGCCCCGCGGGATGAAACCCCCCAGGACGCCCAGAAACCTTACCTTATCCCCGTTCCATCTCGCACTTCCTTCTAGCAGGGCGCGCACCCGCGCTGGCCGTTTGTGAATGGCCGGCGCGGGCGCGCTCCCTGTTAGAAGGAAGCGCGAGACGCGGCCTCCAGCGCGCTCAGAGCCTCTGTGGTTGTCCGTCGCTTGTCCGTACATACCACAGCGGCTCTAAGCGCTCTGATTGGACAAGCGCTCGCGTAGGAGCGAGATGAGGTGAGTTATTTAGGGCGATCGGGGGGGTTTCACGCAGGAAGTGGACCAAGACCCAGGATAGTGAAAATTCTGGGTGTTGGTCCACTTTAATTGCTACCCTTTGCAGACCCAGGGCTGCCACAACTGCAACACATTCACCCTTCTCGCCAATAGCCTAGAAGGAACGAGTCTGGCCACAGTGAAATATATACCTTCCAAGTGTCCCTGATTTGAAGGGACTGTCCCTTTTTTGAGTCCATGTCCCACTGTCCCTAATTGTTCTCATTTGTTTCTCTTTGAGGTGTAACATGCAGATCTGCATCAATAAATTATTAATTTGCCTATCCAAACGGTTTATAGTTTTGTAACTTTTACAACCTATCTCCTATCCATCCCTCAAGGAGGGGTGTGGCTTAATTTAAAAATGGTTCCTCTTTCCCACCCTGAAGAGTTGGTAGGTAAATATACTCCTTGTGTTTATACATACACAGCTGTGATCATCTTGACACACAGATGACAATGGTGTGGGGGTTTAGAAATGGCGCCAGGTTTGTACATTTGATTTCCTCATGGTCATCCTGGACTCGGATGTCCTGCGCCGCCATGTTCACATTAGGCTGGCAGATGCTGCGACACTTTGCAGAGAGCCGGCAGATGATCGGGGCAGGGGGAGGGATCTGTGGAGTGTGAAATGATGAGAGTGGAGCCCGCAGGGATTTCATGATAATGACCTAAAATAGGTCAGACAGTGAGAAGGCAGCAGAGCCTCCCCAGGGGACACACTTTAGAGAGACGGAAAGATGGTGGCATGAGGCTTACTGTGACACTTTCTCCTCTCCCTTCATGCGGATTATGCCCAGTAACGCCATTCATCTATGCTGCATCCTGCATAGTCTTCCCCTCACCTTTGCCAGACTTCCCTTCCAGATCGTTTAACCCTCTACTCCTATGGAACAGCTAACAATATGGCAGCCCACTACCCAAAATGCTTAGCATGACTATACTGAGAAGGTGGCCACTTCAATGGCTTCCATTCTATTTCTAGAGTGAATCCAGTGTGTAGGTTTTCAATTAGAACTGACGGTCAGGTGGTGATTGTGTCCGGCCTCAGGTCAAACCATGGAGTTGCCTCTTTCTTTGGTCCCTTATTTTTTGGTGGGAGGTGTTCGAGGGGGCCTGAAGAAGATCTAAGGAGCCAATGTCCAAAAGGCTTGGGACCAGGAGTGCTAGGAAGCCCCCAAGGCAGGGTGGATGGACAACAAGTGGCAGACAGGCATGGTGAGAGGAAACTGGTAGAGCTGCGTAGAACGCGGCATCCCTTTGCCGACTGTTCCAGTCAGGAAAGGGTTACATGTTTGGATCTGCGGGGGCGGTCGGGAATTTTGTTCGCAGGATCTGCGTGTGTCACTTCTTCCCACTCACCACCTTGTCTGTTCTCAGATAAAGCAGCTTTAACAATTCCAGAAATAATTTACCTTCTTCTTCACTCGTCTGAAGAGAGCTCTGCAAGAAGCACCTACTGGCCCAACTGTATGCCACTGACACAGACTTACCACTGTCAACTGGTAGGCTGTAGGGCTAGGGAGGAGAGTAATGGCAGCCATAGCTGGCCTATAAAGGAGGGGTGGCAGCCGCTCAGACCAACAACAGTCTAGGACAGTGCCAAATGCAGGCCAACACAATGGTGTAGCAATTACCTTTACCTGCAGTAGCACTTTATAGGTGCCAAGCTTCTAATGTTAGCAAATGTGGGTTTTATGAAAGCATTTTTCACTATCTTCAATTTGTTGCTATTAGCAATGTACTCCAAATGCAGACTTGGTGTACGTTACCAATAGCAACAGATTGCAGAAAGCTGCACAGAACACTGCTGTTGGGCATGCTAAAGATTAAGTGAGCTCCCTCACCTTAGCAGTCAGCCATGGCAGCAGTGGTATTTGTGTACAGGACTCACTTCTTCCTTCTCGGTTTACAGACCTGGTGTACGTTGCTAATAGCAACGGATTGCAAGTAGTTTAAACTGCTTCCATAAAACACACATTTGCTAAAATTGGAAAAAATATTTTTAAAAAAATAGATAAGCTCAGCACCTTCAGAACATACTTTTGGCACAACAAAATATAAACTTTTAAAAATTTAATTGAAAGTGGACCCTTCAAAGAGAGCTTTTTGAAAGCCCACAGCCAAACCGCCCCTCCCCCTGTGCTAAGCCCAATTTGGGTGTTAAAATAACAACTTACCTGATTACCGCAGTTCTTCCCTGATCCTGGCGGGGGTGGGACACTGAATGACAGCTGTAGATCTGACTGACAGTTGGACTTAAACCGGACCAACAGACTGGCACAGTTGGAAAAGAAAACTCCCCAAAACTCACTTTCCCCATCTGCACGCATGATACTGAAGCATTGTCAGCACTTACATTTGCATCCACTTAAAGCTGAAACGCCTCCTCACAGATTTTATAGTGGTATTAGCCATTTTGGACCATCCTTTCCCAGCATCTCAGCCATTCTGCTGCCTGGATTCAACTGATATAACTGAAAATGCACAGTAACAGGAAGCCTAGCAGCACTTTCTGCTTGCAGGCGGCCTGCAGATGCGTGAGCCACCATTTTGTTTTTAAAATGTACCACAGCAGGAGTAAAAAAGGTAAATTATTTCTTATGCGCAGCAATCTAAATTGCCCTGGGGAGGGATGCATATGAGCACTGTTTGTTGTGTCAGTCGGGATTGAAGCGGACCAACAGTCATACGTGATCATATGCATCCCTCCCCAGGGCAATTTAGATTGATAAACATAAAAATCCATTTACCTCTTTCTAACCCCTTTTGTAGTAAATTTTAAAAACAAAATGGCGGCTCATGCATGCGCAAACTGGAAGTGCCACTGGGCTTCCTGTTACTGTGCATTGTCGGTTATGTCAGTTAAATCCAGGCAGTAGCATGGCTGAGATGCTGGGAGAGGAAGCTCCACAATGACCGCCACCTTTCTTTTCCAACTGTGTCAGGCTGTTGGTCCAGTTTAAGTCATTTTTGACTGTTTGTCCACTTTAAGTGAATGGCCAGTACAGTCACACTACTGCATGGGATTGGGTGACAGACCTGCCACTCTCCAAGATGGCTGTGCCCAGGAATCGAGACGCTGGAGGAACGCTGAGGTGCTAGATCCTGGGTAGGGTAAAGCGTTTATTTTTTTGTAACTCCGCTGTCCTGAGTGCGAGGGGCGGGAGAAACAAGGTGGGTGGGGGAGGGGGTTAGATAGAGACGTGCCTGTGAGTAGTGTCCAAAAGATCTTGGAGTCTTACATCCCCCCCCCCCCTCAACTGTTTTCCTATTCTGAGAAAAAGGAGCTTACAGTTTTGTCTAAGCAAATTTCTGACCCTTACTGCTACCCCCACCCACCCCCTGCGCCATGACCCCACACTTTGCAATGTATGTCTGCATATGTATTTTTTAATGGAGGCACCTGTGATTTTTATTTCTATTTCACTAAAACAGGTGAAGAGTTGATAAAAGATGGCAGCCAATGGCCAGACCAAAGGTTCCATGGACCATAAGAGTCAGTGGAAATGGATAGATGAATGGCGAAGCAGCATGGGTGGGGGGGTGCACATATGACACATCACATGTCATGACTGCTGTCCCCTAGCCTCATAACCAGAACCTTACTTCACAGCAAAGCCATGGACGTCACCAAGCCCTTGATCTCTTTGCAGCCCCTGTACTGGGCTCTATTCATTATAATGGTAGTCAGAGTGTAGTAAGAGTGGACCTTTAAAGCAGAAGTTTAGTCAAAAGATGACACCCCATCCTGCCAGGCAGTCCTGAGGCAGGACAGGGGTCACCTTTTGACTTAACTTATGTTTTAAAGGGTTAGAAAGAAAAAGACCCCTTACCTTCTCCTTGGGCCAGTGCCGCTTCCCCGGTCTCTGTGCGGCTGCAGCGGAGAGAGCACAAAGCCGCACCCCAGGGTCAGTGTGGGCCCCTGGATAAGGTTAGGGGTCTTTTTCTTTCTAACCCCTGCCTGCCTCAGCTCCAGGGTAGGGTGGCAGGGTGGGAGGGGGCACGTCACCTTTTAACTAAACTTCTGCTTTAAAAGAAATGACTCTCTCAGATTCCTAGTCAGGCATGGAGGTTGGTATGCCGGGGGACAGGAAACGGACATGGAGTTCTGCTTGGTAAAGATTAGTATCTCCCTAATACAGTAAAAGGGTAGGTGAGTTCCCTGGCCCCATCAGATGGAGCTACACTGTGAACAGGTTTGTCCCTCAAGGGCTCACTGATGGCGTGAGGGTGTAGGTGAGGGTAGTTTTCTGTCCACCAGCAAATGGAGCGCTACTTGGAAAGGCTGAATATCTCTCTACTGCTCACTAATGAGTGAGGGTGTAGGTAAGGTTAGTTTCCTTTCCCCATCAGGTGAACCAGTGGTAGGAAAAGGTAAGTATCTCTCTAAGGCAGGGCTTACTGATGATGTGAAGGGGTAGGTGGAGTTGGTTTCCTTTCCTGCATCAAATAGCGTTAAACAAGGAAAACAAGGTGTCTCTCTAATGCTGCGCTCACTGAAGGCGTGAAGGGGTAGATTAGGCTAGTTTTCAGTCCCCAGTCAGATGGCACTCTGCTAGGAAAAGAGGAGTATTTCTTTAATGCAGGACTCAGTAATGTGGGAGGGGTAAGTTTGTTTCCTGTTCCACTAAGGATGGAAGTAAGGAGGAAAGGTCTCTAACGCAGGGCCAACTAGTGGGGCGAGGAGGTAGCTAAGGGTCGTTTCATGCACTCCACCACATGTATTTGCTCGCAAGAGGTAAATATCTCTCTAATGCGGGGTTGACTGATGGTGTCAGGTGGTAGGTGAGGTTAGTTTCCTGAAGTCAGAGCTCCACTAGGAAAAGTTGAGTATCTCTCCAAAGCAGTTAGTTTAGGGTTAGTCTAGAACAGGTTGTTAGAAACAGCGCACCATGTGAGCCTGCTGACACCACAGCCTCCAGAGTTGCTTTACTAAATCCCAGTCCATTTAATCAGCCCAGGGGCCTATAATTTAGCCAAGGGGCATGGACACACTAATTTTGGTTAAGGCAAAAATTCAGCTCAAGTTAAATATATATTTAAATGCAATAGGCGCACACTAGACCAAAATTACAAGCATAAGATATTATGGAGAAATAGGGTCTGAGAGTACAGGTTACAGGTAAGTAATTTTACAAACAGGGATACAACAGAAATGACAATACCTTATTGCATTTGGATGAATTGTTGAGCAATTGTTGAGCCTGCTTGAACCTGGGATAGCTCGTTACACGTACAGGTAAACACCAAGAAGACAGACCCAATTGCCAGATCCAGGCCTGGCATTTAACCCTCAGCTGGACACTTCCAACGGCCCCATGGCAGGAGTTTTTGCCTCCTCCCCTGGCTGGGATCCAGCTTAAAATCTACAGATGCTATTGTAGGCATAACTTTTGATGGGAAGGTCACACGATCCTGGTTCTGTTGTTAAACTATTGGGCTTGATTCGCCCGCATCTGGTGACTCCAAGAATGGGATCTTAGAATGGATCAGAACTGGATATCTCAGTTTCCTCAGGTCCCAGTGGAGTTACAGGGATGGGACTAGGGGTAGGTTCAGCTTTGTCTCCTGGTTCTGGCACTGTATTGGGTTTGGAGCTAGGTGAAATGGCGACCCAGTTATTCCTGGTTATTTCAGGTCAGTGGTGTGAGATGCCACATGGACTTTTTTAAGCTTGCCATCCCATGCTGCGAGGCCTGCATAGCTTCCAGAAAGCAGGCCTTGGGTGGGAAGTGTCACCTACTTGGCTATAGCAAATGGCATGGCCATGAAAGTCTATTAAGAAGGGACTAAGAACATGAAATCTTAAAGGTGGGCATCAGAAAATATTATATATTTGTCATTATTTTCCTCACAGGTCCACTTTGGTATCTCACATGTGATGGGATTCTTGGTTGCAGTGTTACAGTGCAGCTTCAGATTTTATGAAACATGGCTGGTGGTGCCTATATAATGGGTCTCCTGGGGACATCTGCCTATTCCATTATACGCTCTCTTGGTGGGCAGCCTGGTGAGACCTGCCATTATCTTATTCCTTTATTAGTGACAAAAATGGAAGAAACATCAGTCCTAACATTCGACCTTTCTTCAGCGCCTCATATTTTCCCTATACTGTCCTGTGTGATGGCTGAGCAGCTCCATAATGGTTTGTATGCAGTAACTGTACAGCCAGCACTGCCTTCCAACTGCTCAATAAACACCCAGCATATGAAGCCTAAAGCGGAATCATGGGCTCAGTAACCATGGGAAGACACGGCTCACTCAACCCCTGCACATGTCTGTTATCGCTAATACACCCTGTAACGCGCACCAGACCTGGCACTCTTCCTCTAGTCAAGGGATTTTGGTCGATAACCTGAGACAGCTCACTCGGACAAGACACAAATGCACAGCATTGGTGCAGCACATTCATTCATAGTCGCTTCCCTGGGGGAATCGGGTTTCCTGCATCAGATCTCTCCTTTGCACTGGCCACAGATGGAGATAAGCGAAGCAGAATGAGGGTGTAAGCTCTGCTGAACAAACCAGTCTCTAGATTAATGTATTGCTCTCGATGTATGCTGGCCTGCCCCTGCTCCTGAGCTCTAGCAGCATAGCAGCGATTCTGCAACCAGGTATACAGCATATGCAATGATCAGGGGGAAGGAGCAGGGCTCTTTAAAAGGCATGGATAGTCTCTGGCTGCACTGCTTGAAATAGCAGATCTTTGCTTGGATCTTAAAGCAGTAACAATCCCCCAAAACAGCACGAAACAAAACAGAAAGAAAGCAAAGTGGGTGTCTCCGTCTGAATACTGGCAAGTTAAGGGTGCTCAGCAGGCGTTTCCAAGTCTTCTAGTTCAGCTGGCCAATCTCATCTTCCCAGGCAAGGCCGGATTATGAGAGGGGCGCAAGGGGCTCTAGCTCAGGGGCCTCCACCACTTGCCCTGCAAAGAGGGCCTCCACCAACCTTTGGGTTTCTCCTGGTCCAGGAGGCTTTTCTTGATCCAGCAACAAAGCTATCGGCAGCACCCCCCCCCCCCCCCCCACACTCCAGGGCAAGCCTTTTTTGTTTTTGCAAATCTGCAGCCAAAGCCACCACAGGCAGGAGGGAGAGTCTAGAGCAGCAAAGCTACAGTGATGGGTGCGTGCAGAGCTTTAAATCAGTGGCTGCTCACTGCACATAAGCCACCAAGCACAACTGGCAGCTCAATGCAGGGAACTGTTTTCTGCTGGACCAGCTGGACGACTACACTCCCCCCCTACCCAGAATGGCAAAGCAGGAGTTCCCGAGCAGCACGCACCCACACAAGGGGGGCACAAGGGACTTGATCTGATATTCCAGTAAGTGGGCGGGTGCCAGACAACCACCAATCAGTTACTTGGCTGGACTATTATTTTTAAAGGAAAAAAACACTGTATCTGGGGCCTCCACCAGACTTTGTGCCCAGGGGCCTCCACCACACTTAATCCGGCCCTGTTCCCAGGGGATACTTGTTCAGCACAAGGGTCCCACCCAAACCCCAGACTCTAATGTATGGGGGAATCCCGGCATGTACTAATTATGGTATGGCTGTGCCAGTAACTCAGGGAACTAGAGCTCCACCTAGAAACTAGGGTTTACTACACTTGGCTTTCTCCAGGGCAGATGAGGGCTGGTTCCAGATTTATGTGAACTCCTGGTTGCTCAAATCTCAGCGGTGTCCATTTGCAGTGTGTCATGGCAGACAACCAAGGCCCAATATTTGCTGGGTGCTGATGTCGGCCCTAAACCAGACGAGGCTAAATCATTTAAAGGTGCACTCCACTATAGCAGAAAGGGCAGGGCAAGGTCAGGCAATAAGGAAGGTTTCCTAAGCCCTCATGTGCCGACTCACCACAGCTCTACAGCAGTCACTGACCACCCAAATTCATTGACACAATTCCTCCAGCAGACAGACCACCAAAAACCAGCCCCCATCTTAATATCATTTTTGCAAGGCTGATACATCATGGCTGACATTCTCTGGGATTGTAGTATGAGCTAGTTGTGACAGGGGCAAATGAGTGTGCAGTCTTTGGTGGAAGAAGGAATGTCTGTAACTGTGACTCCAACATGCAGAGGCATATAGCCAAGTCCTGGCCTCCCCTTCTCAGCGACCAAAGCCACTTATCCAGCTCGACGGGATCCGATCCTCTAGTCTGTTTGCCGATCAATAGGTGATCAGCCCCAACACTGCTGCATGCTGGATGCATAGGGAAGGAGGCCCACAGGTGAAGGCAGCAGAAGGAGCATGAAGAGCTGCACAGATGCCTAAGTAGATGCGATAGGCTGAGGTGTACAGCTCCTATTTTTCCACTTAGTGCATCACTGCCCCAGATCCCCCCTCCCCACCAGATTCCACCTTTCCCGAAGGCCTCTGGGAAATTTGACGCATTGTGCTCAATCGAGTTCCAATCATCATCACATTCAGAAATCAGAGCCGCCTGCCTGATACTCGTTTGTGCAATTAGCAGCCATTATTTTTGGAATGCAGGGAGCGAGCTTGGGGCCATTTCCTGCTGTCCCGCCCCTAGCTCTCTTCTGTAACGCAACCAGTATACATGGATTGCAACAATGAGAGGCTCCCCTAGGGTAAAATGTGCTCCACACTGGCTGTAACAATACAAAATGTAGAGCTTCTTGACAGTGTGCAAAGCCGATTACTAATAGGCCATTGAATACCGCCATGTAATCTCCCCCTTTGCAAGAGGCTCTACCAAGGAGCACAGCAACCCATGGCCCTGCCATCCCCTTCTCCAGAAGAAACATCAGAGCAGAATTAATTATGAGCTCTAGGAACTGTGTTTCAATGGCCTAGCAGCTAAGCACACATGCAATGTCAGGCCCCGGCTGGACCACTTTTCTTCAAATTGTCTTTTTACTATTTCATTAGTGGTTCAGTGGAGACTGGAGACACTGCTGTACACGGTCATGTTTTTAAAGCGGACCAACACCCGTGCAGTTTCGGTCTTCACTGCAATATGGCAGACAGGGGGCATCCAGAATGCTGGAGGCCCCCCCAAATGCCCGTGAATGTTACCTTTCGCTCTGCCCCCCCTCCCGAAAACTTGCCCAGAACCCACGTGGGTAGCGAGCGGCACCATTGTTCCGCCCGCCGGAATTTGCTGCTCACATCGGCGGCCAAACGCTGGTGTTGGATGGAGAGAAAGGTAAGATTTACAGCATTCAGGGGGATTATGTGTGGGTCCCCCCGCCTGTCATATTGCCACACCTACACAGTGCGGGAGTTGTCACTTATTGGTGGCGATTTGGGTTTTGGGATTCAACCAATGAGAGCCGTTTGCTATGTTTACATCTTTTGCCAAATGGCTCTCGTATATATATAATAATGGGTGCATGCGGTTCCGCATCCCCTGCTTCCCTCCTCTGGTCCCAGCCTATCTGAATGGCTGTGAATGGCACTAGAAACAATTGTCTGTCGAATTACGCCAGTTCAGTAGGCATCCCTCATTGGTCAAAATCCTACCCAAGCACCGTTGAACCACTCACTGTAACTTTGCAGGAAGAAGATGGTGTACATTATTATTATTGTGCAGGAAACTGGCAGTGTACAAGGATTAGTGGGTTGATTCAAAACCTAATTTTGTGAATAACAATTTTTCTCATGAGAAAAAGGGTGGTGGTGAACAACAACTGTGTGAGAAGATGGTGGCTCAAGGTGACTATGCAGAAAGAAGGTTGTGTACAGTGACAGTGCTGGAATTGGTGGTGTACAAGGACTGTGTGGGAAGATGGTTCAAGGTGACTATGCAGAAAGAAGGTTGTGTACAGTGACAGTGCTGGAATTGGTGGTGTACAAGGACTATGTGGAAAGATGGCTCAAGGTGACTATGCAGAAAGAAGGTTGTGTACAGTGACAGTGCTGGAATTGGTGGTGTACAAGGACTATGTGGAAAGATGGCTCAAGGTGACTATGCAGAAAGAAGGTTGTGTACAGTGACAGTGCTGGAATTGGTGGTGTACAAGGACTATGTGGAAAGATGGCTCAAGGTGACTATGCAGAAAGAAGGTTGTGTACAGTGACAGTGCTGGAATTGGTGGTGTACAAGGACTATGTGGGAAGATGGTTCGAGGTGACTATGCAGAAAGAAGGTTGTGTACAGTGACAGTGCTGGAATTGGTGGTGTACAAGGACTATGTGGGAAGATGGTTCAAGTTGACTAAGCAGAATAAAGGTGGTGTACAGTGACAGTGCTGGAATTGGTGGTGTACAAGGACTATGTGGAAAGATGGCTCAAGGTGACTATGCAGAAAGAAGGTTGTGTACAGTGACAGTGCTGGAATTGGTGGCGTACAAGGACTATGTGGGAAGATGGTTCAAGGTGACTATGCAGAAAGAAGGTTGTATACAGTGACAGTGCTGGAATTGGTGGTGTACAAGGACTATGTGGGAAGATGGTTCAAGTTGACTAAGCAGAAAGTGCAGGAATTGGTGGTGCATGACAGCTATGTGGGACGATGCTGGTGCACAGTGACTATGCTGGAAAATAGTGGTGTATGTGGGAAAATGGTGGTGTACAGTGACTGTCCAGGAATTGGTGATGTACCATCACTATGTGGGATGATGGTGGTTCACAGTGACTATGCAGAAAGAAGGTGGCGTACAGTGACTGTGCAGGAACTGGTGGTGTACCATCACTATGTGGGAAGATGGTGGTTCACAGTGACTATGTAGAAAGAAGGTGGTGTACAGTGACTGTGCAGGAACTGGTGGTGTACTATCACTATGTGGGAAGATGGTGGTTCATAGTGACTATGCAGAAAGAAGGTGGTATACAGTGACTGTGCCGAAACTGGTGGTGTACCAGGACTATGTGGAAAGATGGTGGTGCACAGGGATTTCCTGCCACACAGTCACTATATGGCTCAGTGTTTCTGGAATGGTATACAGGCGCATGAGTGGAGGATAAAAATTAATAAAAAGAAGCAGCCCTGGCACCTTAGGCTGCAACCACCACATGTTTTTTTTGGGATGGATGGGTCCTGCCGTCATTGTTGATGTACAATGAGCTGCCATGTATGTGATGAACAGACAGGAGCCATCGGGCTGCTCGTCACAGGCCCGTCAGGTCTAACAATAAGGCCTAAAACCCTACATGGACTAGCAGTGCCCCCGCAGACTGCAAAGCTCAGCACAGCACATGATTTGTCTGCTTTATTCCTTCCTCCTTCCGTATAGCACCCCTGACACGCTTCCACCACAGTGCCCAGTCACACACATGTTATGCACAGCATATCACAGACCACTGAAATGTAAGACAGGACAGGTGAGAGAGGAGGGAGACCACTGACTATTTGGAGATGCAACAGGAGGAAGGAGGAAATGTAGCAGACCAGGGAGCACAGGTTGGCCAAGCATACACTGCACCCTGGCATTGCTGGACCTTGGGTAGTTCCACTGTGTATACCAGTCACACATGCACCTCTTTTCACAGCTCTGAATGCTCTCCCTGGCAGGATCTCTGGACAATATATTCATGCTGATTCTCCCAGTGGGCAGCTACATGATGATTAATACAGGCTTGATGCGGGGAGCAGGCGCTCTTACATGGCCAGCACAGGTGATGGGAGATGATAAGCCGCAGTGAGTGCATGTAATGTGATTGTATAATCTGTAACAAGATTACACACGCCCATAATAAGATCATGCCAACTGTTAAATGGCATGCAACCAGCCAGTGAGCCACCTCATCCCTGCTCAACATGCCTCGTGTGAGGGGGAGCATCCCGTGACTCCAGTTCTTTTCTCTGACCTGGCAGCAAAGCTTTTTGATAGAGCAATGTCACATCCGTAGCTTCCTCAGCAGTTCTCCTGTAGCAGGTGAGGGTGAGCTGCTCCTGTCAAATGAATGCAAGTAATAATGGCAGAGGGCACAGGGGATAGTGACAGCGCGCAGGCTCCTGGAAAGAAGAGTCAATAGCTGAACAGCCAGCAGAGCGCGATCTGAGCATTTAATTACAGCCAAGTAAATGGATTAAACTGACTGCAGGAAATTCTTCAGACGGATTTGCTCCCGAGTGATGAAACGAGGAACACAGCAAGACGAGAACAACCAGCTTTACAGCTCTGCTGCTAAAAGAAGAAGCCACATCGAATCGCCCCACTAACTCCCCACCCCACAGATGGGCATGCACAAACACGCGTGGTGCAGCTCCACCCCAAACCAATCACTGCCAGTAGTTATCCTGCTTTTTAGAATGCTCCAGGAATAGCGGCAGCTCATCAGAGACATGCGGGTAGCATTCTCCACAGCCAATCGTGGGCTCAGGGAAGGTATCTATGCTGCCTATTAAATCAGATATAAATTAAATCAGATCTAAATTAGATCAGAAGATGCCTGCTGCACATCATCCGTTACCATGCTGAGGGTCCACACTGGGAATTTACAGGTTACCATATTGGGGTGTCCTCAACAGAACAGGGCACCATAAGCAGGCCCGGAGGCCCATCCCAAGGGTAGACCACTTATGAGAATCCTCAGAGGTCCACCAATTAGCAGGTCATAAGGTCGCCAGAAAAACAGGAGGTCCACACCCAGCAATTAAATTAGTCCTATACCCATATGTCAACAACGTCCTCATTTAGGTAAAGTTGGAAATCATTTGACTGCTGGCGACCAAACTAGGTTTTCCAGTGGGCTTGCACATAAAACGGAATGTTTCCATTGGTCACCTGATTAACTGTCATTTGGTGCCATACACTATGAATGAGGAAGTGGTTACTTGACTATAGTGCCGCTTTAAGCAATGAAAAGGTCACATGGGTTGGATCACTAATAAGCAAGTAGGTAGGTTACTTTTTACCAGGCTAATTTGCTCATGTAAAAAAAGCAAAGGCAGGCTGCACAGCTGTACCAGATTAGCAGTTACCATACAAGGAGGTCCATCTTTTGGTGAGCCTTTTAGCCCAATTACTGGCAGATCACCTGTCACAGTTCCTGAATGTCCATACTAGGGCACAGAGAATGGAACTAAACTTAGACCTTGTTGAGGAGCCAATGTGATGTTGGCACCTAGCGTTGGATGGAAGCATGGCTCTTCAGTGCAGAGCAGGGGGATCAGGCTTAAAGAGGAACAACACAAAGGAATTTCACTTCCCCTTGTGCTTTTCCTTCGCGTGACGGCATCCCGAATAGGGATGCCCATCTGTGTGTATTCACCCAGGTCAGCCACTCAGCACGCTCGCTGTCACGCGCCTCCCAGTCCCCTTCTCTCAAACCCTCGCCGCATCCCCGCACACCTAGCCTGGCCTTTCTGAATGAGTGGATGAGGGGATGAGTGGATGAGGGGATGCGGCTGGTGGTGCACTCAGCTCCTTTGGGGCGCTGCTCGGGTGCTTAGCCGGCTTAGCTGTCAGCGGCGCCGAAAGGAGCCGGGTGCACCACCAGCCGCATCCACGCTCACCTTGCAGCCGAGACGTGCACGCGACACTCATTCAGAAAGGCTGAGCACGGGTGTGCGCAAGATTAGAGGTGTGGTGGTGCGGTGAGGGCTTCGGAGAAGGTGACTGGATCTGGGGGGGTTTCACACTGTGGGGCATCCCAATTCTGGAAGCCCCCAAGGACAGGAACTCTGACGACCCAGGAGTCTTTACGTCTGGTTTAAGGTTGGATTGTGTATTGCAGTTGACCATATTGGGAAGGGCATTCCTTGGGTGGATACAGACTCAGTGACTGAAACATAGTTTGCTGCCAGTGAAGAACCCTAAGCCACCATCACTGATGAGCCACCAGATGCATATGCGGAGCTGCGTGAGGGAATCTCCCTAGTAAGAATGCAGCATGATGAGGGTCAATGCCTGATGCCATGCTACCTGGAATCAGAAAGATGGCAAATCAAGCTGGTCGTTCTGCACAGGTTTCACAGCGGACTGACTGATTCAGTCTATCACATGCCGCACCCTGCCCAGGGTGCATAGGCCCAGAAGCTGCCAACAAGGATTGTGTGTCACGTAGGATGAGGGCAGGACAGCAACATTGCTGTGACAACCGGGCACAACATCGACCGCTGAGCAGCAAATTGGCACTGGTGACATTTTGGATCATTAGAAATGCAAGTAGTACAGAGCCCCCCTGCTGCCACCTCTGTGGTACCCCCTGATGGATAATGAGCTGGATGCGGGCAGGGTTAACCCCTGCGTGTGCTGCTTCCACTTCCGATTCCGACTGACCACCAGGTGAGCAGGAAGGCAGGAAAATGTCAGCACAGAGATCTGCAGTCTGTACACAACAAGCAATGCCAGGCCGTGTCAAGGTGGCCAACCTTCCCAAAAGAGGGGAAACAAATATAAGAACTGCTAATTAAATCACCTCCACCCTCCTGTGCTAGTCTCGCAGCCCACATTACCACTGGCAGCAGACGAGGTTCACCGGGCAGGCGTTGAAACGAAACCTTGACCTAAAGGCTTTGAGTCAAGCTCATCTTTAATGATGCACAGAAACCCATCATGACCATTTCTTTGACAGACACTTTGGCAACAATCCTGCACTTTAATACCTATCCGGCATCCTGGGGACAGTATTCTGATTTATCTTCTGCTCTGGTGTATTTTCACCTAATTTCATCCTCATTTTGTGTGCCTGCATTTGTTTCACTGCATGCTGCACTGCGTATGGTTGCATATGTGACAGATAACCAGGTGAGACACTAGCAGAAAAATACACATAATTATTATTAAAAAATACAATTCTGTGAGTACTCACCTGTAGAATTTATTTTATAGTATACAGCAAGTCCTGTTCCAGAAATTCCTTACACTTGGGTTATTCCGCCACAAGGTGGCGCAGTGGACTGCAGAAAGACATGTGGCCACTCCTGGCCCCATAAATAGCCAGGTACCTCCCACCAATTTCCAGTGTTGACAAGCAGTTATACAAGAAGCCGGGAGAATCAAAAAATGGATAAGAACCCAAAATGAACTTTTGAACAATCACCATACAGAGGTAACCAAGAAAAATTATAACAAGGGAGGGGTGGAACAGGGCGTGCTGTATACTATAAAATAAATTCTACAGGTGAGTACTCACAGAATTGTATTTTTCCAAGTATACAGCACGTCCTGTTCCAGAAATTCCTTACACTTGGGACATCTAAAAGCAGTGTCCGTAAGGTAGGGTGGGATCCCCAAAGAGCAACGGCGGGCAGTTTAAGCCACTGCCGCCTGAAGAACTTTGTGGCCAAAAGCAGCAACAGCTGAGGCCCTAACATCAACCTTGTAAAACTTAGAAAAAATATGAACAGAAGACCAAGTAGCGACCTTACAAACTTGTTCAACAGAAGCCTGGTGCTGAAAGGCCCAGGAGACACCAATAGAGGTTCCTTCCCAGCAGAATAAGCTTGCACCACCGCCTGACGGATCCACTTGCTGATAGTGGATTTAGCCGGAGGCAAACCCTTCCTAGGTCCAGAAGGGAGAACAAAAAGAGCATCAGTCTTCCTGAATGATTCAGTAGCTACCAAATAAAACTTCAGAACCCTGACCACATCCAAGGAATGCAGAGTCCGCTCCTTGGAATTAGCAGGATTAGGACACAATGAAGGCAAAACAATGACGAGATGAAATGCAGACACAAGCTTAGGCAGGAAATCTGGCTTATACCGAAACACCACCTTGTCCTGGTGTCGCTCAAAGTAAGGAGGTTTAATGGAAAGCGCCGCCAACTCAGAAACACGCCTAACAGAAGTGATAGCCACCAAAAAGGCTACCTTAAGAGTCAAATAGGCAAAGCAGCCTCACCTAGAGGCTCAAAGGAGGACAATGCAAGGCAGATAAAACCAAATTCAAATCCCAGACTGGCAACATAGGCTTACGTGGTGGGCGCACGTGAGTAACCCCCTGGAAAAAAGTCTTAACCAAACGGTGATTGGCAAAAGATCTTTGGAAGAAAATAGCCAAGGCTGAAACATGTCCCTTGAGAGTACTAAGTTGAAGGCCCAAATCCAAATCATGCTGCAAGAATTCCAGGATCCTGGGAATAGAAAACACCCGACAGGGAAGAAACTTAGACTCACACCAGGCAATGTAAGCATGCCATACCCTATAGTAGATAAAGGACGAGGACTTCTTCCTAGCCCGAATCATGGTAGTAACAACAGAGGCAGGCAGCCCCTTTTCCATCAAGATGGAGGTCTCAGCAGCCAGGCCGTTAAAGCCAGCGTTTGTAAATTGGGATGGCGTAGCTGCCCCTGAGTGAGCAGGTCTGGAACCTTGGAACCTCCCAGACGAGACGTCCCCCTGCTCAGGGAGTCCGCCTTCAGATTTTCCACCCCTGGGATGTACACTGCCGAAATGCAGGGAACATTCTCCTCCGCCCATGACAGTATCAGAGACACTTCCTTGAGGGCCCTCTTGCTCCGGGTCCCTCCCTGATGATTGATGTAGGCAACCGCCGTCTGATTGTCCGAGCGGATCTGAACAGCCCGACCCCGAAGGTGTGGGGTCAATTGGGTGAGAACCAACCTTACCGCCCTCAGTTCCCGAATGTGGCCTCCTAGGGGCCCCACTGACCCTGGAATTTCAAGGACTTCCAGAAGCCCCCCAACCTGTCAGACTGGCATCTGTGGTGACAGTCTCCCAGCAAGGAGACAGAAAGTTTCTGCCCACCAAGAGGTTTCTTGAATCCAGCCACCACGAGAGGGACCGTCTGGCCAGGGGGGACAGAACAAACACCTGATCCAGAGACACAGGGTCCCGATCCCACACTGATAAGAGGTGTAGCTGCAGAGGTCTCATGTGAAACTGAGCATAGGGTACCGCCTCGAAGCAAGACACCATCAGGCCCACCAGTTGCATCCCCTGCCGGATGGAGGGATGAGGACAAGAAAGAAGAAACTGGGCCTGAGCTTGAAGACTCTCCACCTTCTGTTGAGGGAGAAAAACCTTGACCTGAGATGTATTCAGAGTCATGCCCAGAAAGGACCTTACCAGAGACGGGGACAGAAAATACTTGGGATGGTTGATCACCCAGCCGAAGGACTCTAGTGTGGACACCACCATCTGGGTATCCAGTTCTGCCTGATGGAAGGACTGAGACGAGATCAGAATGTCATCCAAATAAGGAAGGATGGGAATGTCCTGAGATCTCAACAGAGCCATCACACCCGCCAGCACCTTGGTGAATACCCTGGGAGCCAAGGTGATACTGAACAGTAAGGCCACAAATTGATAGTGCTGATCCTCCAGAGAAAACCTGAGAAATTTCTGATGACCTGGGAAGATTGTTACATGAAGGTAAGCGTCCTTGATGTCTACGGATGTCATGAAGTTGCCCGCTGAGTGTAGCAAAAATGCTTGAATCTGACAAACTTGTTGAGGTGCTTTAAATCCAGGATGTGCCTGAGGGACCCATCCTTTTTGGGAATAGTGAATAGATTGGAGTAGAAGCCTCTGCCCCTGAGAGGCACAGGGCAGATGACCCCCAACTTCAGAAGGTTTCGGACCGCAAGCCGCAAGCCCTGAGCTGACAGGGGGTTTTTAGCCATCCGGGATCTGATAAATCTTGGGGGCGGCCAGGCTGCAAACTCTATCTTGTATCCAGAGGACACCACCTCCTGAATCCATCTGTCTGCTACATGTAGCCTCCAGACGTGAGCAAAGAGCCGAAGCCGTCCCCCCACCCGGATGGGTGAGGGCGCATCCTCATGCCTGAGGGGGCTTGGGGGAGGATTTGGGTTTGGGACCCCATGAGAGCCCGGGACGGCCTCGTCCTCTACCCCTGCCCCAAGAGTCTCCGCGTCCCCCAGCACCCCAGAAACTCCTTGACCAGCCCTGGAAGCGCGGAAGGAGGGGAGAGAAGCACCGGTCCCCCGAAAGGGTCGTGACGGCCTCCTACATTGAGGCAGCCTACCACCCCTGGCAAATAGGTCCAAGCGTTCACCAAAGAGCCGCAGCCCCTTAAAGGAACAACCAGTGAGGGCCTTTTTAGCAGCATTATCAGCCACCCACTGACGTAGCCAGACAGAGCGTTGTATAGCCACCAACAGGGCAGAAGTCCTACCACACATTCTAATGGCATCATCCATGGCAGAAAGGATATATGCAATAAATTCATAGCAAAGTAGGAGAGATCTATAATCCTCACCTCCCTGCGTCATCAGAGGCCCCATCTAAGAGACACTTAAGCAGCCCTTTAATAGCAATAGCTGTTATGGCAGAGGCACAAACCAGGCGCAGTGCAGTCCCCACACAGGCAAAGGCATGACAGGACAGCTGGTCCAAGCGCCGGTCCTCACCATCCCGCAGGGTAGTAGTGTCAGGTGAATGCATGACTGACGTGTTAGACAATCCTAGGACCGGCGCGTCCACCTCGGGAGGACATGACCAACGCTTAATCACATCAACGGGAAAGGGATACCTCCTGTCCCAACTCTTGGGCACCCCAGGCAGCTTACTAGGCCGTTCCCACTCTTTGAGCACCAGATTATTAAAGTGAGTCTGCTCAGGGAACTCCAAGCGTGGTTTAACAGAATGGAAAAGCTCACCCTGCTGCTGCGGAGCCATGGCAGGAGGGGAAATACAAAGCACTTCAAAAATGTGAGTCAATAACCTGTCAGTGTCATCTGAGGACCATCGGTCTTCTCCAAAGGGAGACCCGGTACCACCATATAACTTAGACTGTTCCTCAGAGGATTCTGAATCAGAGAATAATTCCCCCTCCTCGAGGGGGTAAAATCCAGAAAATGAGTAAAGTCCCTCATCCTCCACAGGAAAGAGGGAAGCAGCGGAAGATAAATGCTGCTTCTTAGCAGAAGCCTTACGCGGGGCTGACCCAGCAATATGCTTTTCAATGCTGGCCACCCGTGAAGCCAAGTCATATTGAGACTCCCCCCTAGTGTGCCCCTCACTGGGGGTCAGATGCAAGCGTGGGGGGGTAGGCGAAGCAGAAAGGGGCACAGCAGCGGGACCCGTAGCAGATGACCCAGGCTGCAGCGCAAGTATATGTTGGGCGCAGGTCAAACACACCCTGACACCGTCACTAACAGGGGATACCCCACATGCAACACACAGCTGGGCTTGTCCCGAAGGAACCCCAAGCACATTGTCCCCGGAAGCCTCCATATGGTGATTTAGATACAGGCGTAACGGCCAGTACAGGGACACAGCTAGCAATAGCCACCCCTTTTGGGATGCCCCCCAAAGCCCACTAGGGAAGGTGGGAGATTGGAAGGGGCAGGGCTGGGAGAACCACAGTCAGAGTTGACCCACCTGCAAGACACAATAAGTGCAACATAAACATCCCCAGCGCACACAGAGTAAAGCAATATAAAAACCCCCGTAAGGGCCTCACGGACCAAGCAGACAGATCGCTCAGAGATCAGACCGCGTCGCAGCACCGCATGGACGAGGCCACAAAATGGCGCCGGCAGCAGTACCTAGAGTGGCGGAACGCGAGAGTATGACGCTGAACGCGTCAAACCGCGGTTCCTGCCCCCCCGAAGAGCGCGAAACTGTGATCACGTGAGACGCCGGCGCCATGACAGTAACCTAAAAAATACATAGCGCCAACCACCGCGGAGCACCATACAACGGCCTGCACACACACCAAAAAAAGAACACAACACACACAAATCACAGCCCCCCCGCGCCCCCTGCCAGCAGAGCGGGCCATAACAAAGGAGTCGCACACAACCTTCTAGAGGGTCTTGCGGCCCGGAGCAGTGCTCCTTCAGCACCTAACCCTAGTGCTGTCCTACCTTCACCCGAACCGTCAGCCGAGGCTGGGAGGCAGTGGGTCCAGAACGAGTGGAAATAAGCCTGCAGGGCCCTAGGCTTGAAAAGCCCCACTCCCTGCACAATAGAGAGCCATCTTCTATCTTCGCAGTCCAGACTGCAGAGAAACACTGGAAATTGGTGGGAGGTACCTGGCTATTTATGGGGCCGGGAGTGGCCACAAGTCTTTCTGCAGTCCACTGGCGGAATAACCCAAGTGTAAGGAATTTCTGGAACAGGACGTGCTGTATACTTGGAAAATGTGCTTATTATTACTAAGACTTGAAATATCAAAAAACATACTAATAAATATACATCTAACATACAAAATTGTATATAAAACTGGAGCTTGGATGAGCTGCTACAGTTGCCCCTTAGTCCAATTTTCAACTTCATCTACTACCGGCAGTATAAATTAGTGGAGTGTATGGGGTTGCACATACATTTTCTGACCACAAATTTAACTGTATACATTTTCTGACCACAATTTTAACTGTATACATTTTCTGACCACAATTTTAACTGTTCAACATTGTTCTAGCTTTAGGGATTGTTTAGGGGTTTTTGGGATGGTCTTTTTGATATATGGACAATTTTGTAAGTTTGATATATATTTATTGATAAAGTATGTTTTGATATTTCAAACCTTAGTCATAATAACCAATGGTATGTGTATTTTATTGATTTCGCTTACAGTAGGAAGCAGTCCCTAGCGAAATATTAAAAAAAATACACATAACTTATGTCCAAGGCTTAAAATATCAAAAATACCATTTTGGGAATACTCACCTTGTAAAATGGGTATTATAAGTATGTCACACACCCCGCTTCAAGATATTCATTACCTGTGGGTAGTATGGTCCTGTAGAGGGCTTCTGCAGAGATGATTGGAGGAAAGAAAGCCCCTCCCAGTCCATAAGTACCTGGGACCTCCCACTCATTACCCAGTATAAAGAAAGCAGCAAGGTAAAGGACCAGGAAGAGCCAAATATCAGTCATAACAACGCAAAGTTCACCATATGAAGGATGCAGAATCCAAAGGGCGGGTTGAAGCGGGGTGTGTGACATACTTATAATACCCATTTTACAAGGTGAGTATTCACAAAATGGTATAATTCTAAGTATGTCACACACCCCGCTTCAAGATATTCATTACCTGTGGGACATCCAATAGCAGTGTCCATAAAGGGTGGGGATCCAAAAACAAGGTATAAAGCACAACTCAAACTACTGCAGCCTGCAGAACTTTGCGGCCAAAAACAGCATCCGCTGAGGCCCGCACATCAACCTTGTAAAACTTTGAAAAAGTGTGAACAGAAGACCAGGTAGCGGCCTTGCAAACTTGCAACAGAGGCCTGGTGCTGAAAAGCCCAGGAGGCCCCAACCGCACGAGTAGAATGAGCTGTAACACGAAAGGGAGGATCTCTCCCCTTAGCAGAATAGGCCCCTACAATGGCCTGACGGATCCATCTGCTGATGGTAGACTTTGTGGGTGCTAGACCCTTCTTGGGCCCAAAAGGCACCACGAAGAATGCATCAGTCTTGCGAAAGGCAGACGTTACCACCAAATAATACTTCACAACACGAACCACATCCAAAGAATGCAGGACCCTCTCCTTGTCATTGCTGGGGTTAGGACAGAGAGAGGGCAGAACAATATCCTGATTTAAATGAAAGGACGAAACCACCTTAGGAAGAAAGTCCGTCTTAAAACGGAAAACCACTTTATCCTGATGTCTTTCAAAATATGGAGCTTGAATAGACAGAGCCGCCAACTCAGAAACACGTCTAACTGAAGTGATAGCTACCAAAAATGCCACCTTCTGCGTAAGGGAAGACAAAGGACTATCATGCAAGGGCTCAAAGGGGGGACCCTGTAGCGCAGAAAGAACCAAATTCAAATCCCAAACCGGAATCAAAGGCTTCCTAGGAGGCCGCACATGCGTAACCCCCTGGAAAAAGGTCTTAACCAAAGGATGTAGTGCAAAAGACTTTTGGAAAAATACCGCCAGGGCAGACACCTGCCCCTTTAGAGTACTGAGTTGGAGCCCTAAGTCCAGACCATGTTGCAAGAACTCCAAAATTCTAGAAACAGAGAATTCCCTACAAGGGAAGGCCCTAGACTCACACCAATCAATATAAGACCTCCAAGTCCTATAGTACACGGATGAAGAAGACTTCTTTCTAGCACGAATGAGAGTCTGAATAACAGCGTCAGAAAGACCTTCCTCCTTCAAGATGGAGGTTTCAGCAGCCACGCCGTCAAAGCCAGCGTTGGTAAATTGGGGTAACGAAGATGACCCTGTGTGAGCAGATCTGGCAGCAGGGGCAGAACGAACTGATCTTCTGCCAACCTTACCACGTCTGCGAACCAGACCTGTCTTGGCCACCTTGGAGCTACCAGAATTGCTGTTGCTCTCTCCAGAGCAAGCTTGCGCACTACTCTGGCCACCATGGGAAACGGAGGGAAAAGGTACAGAAACCCCAGATCCCTCCAGTTCAGGGACATGGCGTCCGTCGCGAGAGCCAGTGGGTCCTTCGCCAGAGACACAAAAGCCGGAAGTTTGTGATTGTGACGGGAGGCAAATAGGTCCACCGCCGGTGACCCCCACCTGAGACAAATTGAGTGAAAGACCCTGGGATTGAGAGACCATTCCCCCTTGTGGGCTGACATCCTGCTCAGAGAGTCCGCCTCCGTGTTCTCCACACCTGGGATGTAAACTGCTGAGATACACGGGACATGTCTCTCTGCCCAGTCCAGGATCAGAGACACCTCCCTGGTGATTGATGTAGGCCACCGCCGTCCGATTGTCCGACCTGACCTGGACCGGCAAGTCTCGCAGTTGATGAGTCAAATGAGAAAGAACCAACCTGATGGCCCTCAATTCCAGAACATTGATAGACTCGTGAGCTTCCAGGGGACTCCACAAACCCTGAACTTGCAGATCCTTCCAAAAGCCCCCCCATCCTGAGAGGCTGGCATCCGTAGTGACTATCTCCCACTGAGGAGTCCGAAAGGATCTGCCCCTCAGTAGGTTGGTTGAGTTCAGCCACCACCGAAGCGAGCGGCGAACCCGGGAGACATCTGAAAAAGATGATCCAGCGACTGAGGAGACCTGTTCCAGACCGATAACAGATGGAGCTGAAGTGTCCTTGTGTGAAACTGAGCAAAGGGAACCGCCTCGAATGAGGCCACCATCAAACCCACCAGTCTCATCCCTAGACGGATGGACGGTCGAGGCATGGACATGAGCGACCGAACCAACTCCTGAATCAGAAGAACCTTGGACTGAGGAAGGAAAACTCTGGCCAGATCTGTATCCAGAGACATTCCCAGAAAGGATACTGTCCTGGACGGGTGTAGGGAGGACTTGGGGTAGTTGATCACCCAGCCGAACCTCTCCAGAGTGGATATTACCGTCCTGGTGTCCAATTCTGCCTGGCTGAATGACGGTGCCATGATGAGGAGATCGTCCAGATATGGCACAATGCGAATCCCCTGCGCTCTGAGGAGAGCCATCACCCCAGCAAGCACCTTGGTGAAAACTCTTGGAGCTGTGGTGAGACCGAAGGGAAGAGCTACAAACTGAAAGTGCCGATCCTCCACCGCGAACCTCAGAAACCTCTGGTGTGCGGGAAAAATGGGAACATGGAGGTAAGCGTCCTGAATGTCTATGGACGTCATGAAGTCCCCCTGATGAAGAGAATGAATAGCCGAGCGCAACGTTTCCATGCGAAACCTTCGCAGTCTGACGAACTTGTTGAGAATCTTTAGGTCCAGTATGGGCCGGACGGAGCCATCCTTTTTGGGGACCGTGAACAGATTTGAGTAAAAACCCCGACCCCGGTCTAATGAGGGAACTGGGCAAATGATTGAATCATTTCCAGAAGACTCGATACTGCCGCCCGGAGCTGCTGCGCAGCCAGTGCCTCCGGGGACACCCGAGACCTGAGGAAACGCGGGGGAGGGTAGGACTCGAACTCCAGCTTGTAGCCGGAAGACACCACTTCCCGGATCCACCTGTCCGAGACCTCTCGGTTCCAGACCTGGGAGAAGTGCTGTAGCCGTCCCCCCACCCGCACGGGTGAGGGCGCCCCCTCATTGTTGAGCGGGCTTGGCCACGGGTTTGGGTTTTGAGCCCCAACTGTATCCTGAACGGGCACGTCCTCTGCCCCTATTCCAGGAATTTCCCCTTGTAGAAGGGAAGGCGAAACCTCTTCCTGCTCTAGATCCCCGAAAGGAAGGAGTGAAGGAAGACGCTCCTCGAAAGGGGCGACGTTGCTTCTTGCGTTGAGGTAGTTTGCCCCCCTTGGCCACGGCATCCAGCTTGTCTCCAAAGAGCCGTAACCCAATGAAGGGAAGAGCTGTTAGTGACTTTTTTGACCCAAAGTCAGCCGCCCACTGGCGTAACTAAATTGAACGCCTGATAGTAACCATTAGAGCAGAGGCTCTACTACTCATCATCAAGGAATCATCCAAAGTGGCCACCATGAAGGACAAAAACACCTCACATTGTTTTAGTTCACGAAATTCCTCACTGTCCGGATTCAAACCGGAGGAGGATAACAAGTGCCTGACCACCTTTCTAGTAGCCACCGCCAACAGCGATGAGGCACAAACAGGCCTTATTGCTGCCCCAATACTGGCAAAACCATGACAAGCCATCTGGTCAATGCGTTTATCCTCACCATCCTTAAGAGAGGAACAATCAGGGTTGTTCAATACGGCTGAGTTGGATAACCCCAAAATAGGGGCGTCCACCTCGGGGGGAGACGCCCAGCGCTTAACCGTATCCACTGGAAAAGGATACCTCTTATCCCAACTTTGGGGAATGCCTGGGAGCCGGGCAGGCCTTTCCCATTCCTTAGAAATAATATTATCAAAATGCTTTTGATTAGGGAATTCCAACCGCGGCTTGGATTCGTCATAAAACTCCCCTTGCTGTTGAGGAACCTCCGCCGGAGGCGAGATAGCAAGCACCTCAAACATCTGAGTCAGAACATTAGGAGTATCCAAGGAAGTCCCTGAGCTCCGATCGGAATCAGCACCAACAAATTGCTGATCATCAGAAATATCTGAATCCTCAAATAATTCCCCTTCTTCTAGAGGGGAATAATCTGACCAATCCAGGCCGTCCTCGTCATCATCATATTCAAAATGATTAACCGGTGATAAATGCTTCCTCTTAGCCAGTGCTTTCTTGGCAACCGTGGAGGAAATGAATTTTTCAATACTGGCCAACCTGGCACACACATCAGATTGCGACTGCCCCCCCGTGGCAATCTCACACGGGGCACGGGTCAAAGTGGGAGGGGGAGAGGATGAAGCCGGCTGCGCTGACCCAGATGCCTGGGGACCGGACTGCCGTGTAATAGTCTGCTGTGCACATGATATACATAGGAAAAAATCATCCCCTGTTAGGGATACCCCACAACCCATACACTTCCGGGATTGTCCCGAGGGGAGCCCGGAATCTTGGGATGCCTCCATAAGGTGAACTTGAATAGTCGCTATGAGTGAGGGAATTACGCTATTAAGCAACCCGGGATGCCCTTATATTGTCCAAGTGGGAGGTTTTGTAATAAATAGCAAAAGTACCCAGGTACTCTAGGACCAGGAGAAACCTAAAAAAAATTCCTGGCAGTTCAGCCTGAAAAACATAGAAAAAGACAGTAAGAGGTTCTCCCTATATAAACCTATATCTATTATACCTATATATATATATACAGTACATATATATATGCAAATATGTACAGATAAGCAACGGCCGCAGGGCCACTCACTGAGTCTTTGGGCGCCAATACACTGTGTCCTCTGCCTGAGGTAACACAGTTCAGAGCGGGAGACGCAGCAGAGGGGCGTGGCCAGCGTGGATCGCGCGCTGCAAGGCTCCGCCCAGCAGCTCCAAACTCCTAAAGGGCGCGGGCTGCGGCCTCATACCGAAGGCCCGGCCCCGCCCCCTCACTGAAGAGCGTGAGGGGAGAAATCCTCCCCTCAGCTCTGAGGTAAAAATCCAGCACCTGTCTCAGCTCTGAGGAAAAAAAAAAAAAAAATCCAGCACAGTGTCTGTCAGACGTGAGGGGAAGCTCCCCTCCATTAACACTCGCGCACCAGTGCCGCAGGCAGCCGCGGCACCGGGCGCATAATAGAGCCGGTAGCAGCCCGCATAACAAGCGGAGCTGCTCCCCGCTCGGTCAAGCTACCAGCTCCAAACTCCTAAAGGGCGCGGGCTGCGGCCTCATACCGAAGGCCCGGCCCCGCCCCCTCACTGAAGAGCGTGAGGGGATAAATCCTCCCCTCAGCTCTGAGGTAAAAATCCAGCACAGGTGTCTGTCAGCAAAAAAGATTGCAACAAGTTTACATTATAACTATTCATACCAGAAAAGTAAACATTTTAAACAAACATTTCAAATAAATCTATTTTCCAGGCGCCCCCATAGAAAAACACCGGCAGCTGAATAAGAGGCCTCCACACAACTAAAAAAGGGGAATAGGCCATTTAAGGGGAAAATTAAACTCTTGGACAGGGCATCCCAAACCAGAGTCACCAACCCGGTATAACCGCCTACCCTCTTTATAGGGTCTCGCGGTGGAGCATAGCTCCTGAGCACCTGAGGTGCTGTTATACCCTCGCTCGGACAGCAGTCAAGACTGGGAGGCATTTAAATAGCTATATATCAATAAAGGGAATAAAGAGTCCGAACGGAAATAAAAATATATATAGGCCGGGAGTAGACCCGGCTACCTTAAAGTCCCCCTGTGCAAGGAGGAGATATCATCTGCTGCTTGCTCGCCATCTGCAGAGATGAAGACTGGGTAATGAGTGGGAGGTCCCAGGTACTTATGGACTGGGAGGGGCTTTCTTTCCTTCAATCATCTCTGCAGAAGCCCTCTACAGGACCATACTACCCACAGGTAATGAATATCTTGAAGCGGGGTGTGTGACATACTTAGAATACATATTTTATTAACAAATAATGGTGTGTAGACACCAGGTGTCCGCACACCACACACCAGTTATGGACACCTTGTGTCAAGTCAACTGCACTGCATAACTGGGCAGCTTATGCACAAACAAGGGAATGGCCCAGTACGAGTCTGCTGATTGGTTCTCAAGTCTATAACTAGAGCCAGAGCAAGAGATGCATCTGGTAGATGACGTTGAGGGGTACTGAATATTCGCACCCAGACCGCTCCCCCAGAAGACCTTGGAGGAAGAAAACCGCATTGCATCGGATTGCTTAAGGATGGACCAGGTGGGGACCAGCCACAGGATGAGGTTGGGATAGCAGCCTAAGTGGCAGGGGTCCAGAATATTGCTATCCCATTGCAGAACAAAGAAGTTGTTTGGTTGAACATTGGACTGCATCTGTTTCAGATTTTCATGTGGATTTACAGTTGACAGGGGCACTACTGGTACTGGAGTGAGTGCTCCACATACCCTTCTCCTAACCCAGGGAGAGCCCTACCTGGGGTCGCCTCCTAACCTTTCCTTAAAATGTACCCAATCTGAGCCAGATGTCCTCTTTATAGATGTAGCTCTCACCATGGTGGGCAAAATCTGTTGTTAACCATAGCAACCAGAGCCCCCTGCCATTTCTTCTAGTGAAATCTGATTGGTTCCTGCACCTACATTTATATGACAGAAGTAGAATAGCCGGGGGGGGGCCTATGTGCTGGTTCATTTATTTCCGGCATCTCAGCAGAATGTGACTCCTCTAATCCTGCAGCTGGCGGATTCTTTTTCTGGTAATTCTCTTATCACAGGAGAGCAGCCCTGAGCTGAGCAGAGAGCGACACAATGGTGAAGCACAGCAGTAAAACCTCAGATGAGAACAACGTGGGATCCAACTGTGCCATCTAATATGCGCTCTGCATCCTCCGTCCCCCAAATATATTTACTGCATGTGGAGGGACCCCACCTGTACTGGAGCCACAACAACCAGCTGGCTAATATAACTCTCATCTGACAACTCAAGCTAAAATGATATGTTACTAAGGCTCAATGCTATCTGCATCTTCCCTGGACACCATGGATAACACTGATACCGGGGGACCTGAATAATGGCTGCCCCATAGTCCTCTCATCCTGGACGCCTCTCCCCATTACTAGATAGCAGCAGGTCAGGGAGTGGAAATTGTTGGGTGACAATTGGAAGACAAACATTTTAGTAGTTACCCCCTCCCTCTACAACCCCCATGAGTGGCTGGTAGGGTGATATCAGCTATTCCTGGCGGGCCAGGAACCTCTGTTGTGTTTGTTAGAAGATTTGGCAGGAGGCTGTTCCGGCAGGATCTGCTCGGAATTTTGCGCTGTGGACGGATGGCGGCAATCTGCTGCTGTGTGCGGAGGAGGAATACAAATCTCGGCAATCAGGATTGTTTCATGTTTGTCTCATTGCCAGGATGATGCAGATAACTGACAATTTCCACCCCCGGAAAATGGAAAACAAGTGACCCCCTATTCATGTGGTTTGAGGAACCATCGTTTCATCAGTGACCCCATATCATGTGACTCAGAGAGCCATCTTCTCATGTGGGGTGGGGGGGATAGCAAGCAGGCAGCAATTTACTGGCCACCATTTGACGCAATGATTCTCAGCAGATTCAGAAATCCAGCGCCAGCATGCTTGTGAGTGGAGCTTGAAAATGCAGCACCATGTGTGATCTTAGCCTAGTCATGGGTGCACCATGCTGGATTTACAGTATAACGCCCCCAACCCCTACTACACCCTGATTTCTCTCACTGCTATATAATAATCCGGTTGTCAAAGTTTATTGGAGCCAGTTACACAGTCTTTTTTTTTTTCTTTCATCCCCATTGTTGATGTCCTGCTGTATGAAACCTGGCAGTATTGCCATATACTTAGCTTTAGACTCAACTAGGAGAACCAGCCAACATGGAAGGGGTTACATAAACTGCCGCAAACAGTGATGGAGGCAAAACATGTATAGCTCTGAGCAGCAATCTCCTGTTTCCCCAATCAGCGATCATTTTGCCTGGGTCAGCTTTTCGGTGTAGGGACAGGAAAGCAAGTTTTCTGGGACCCTCATACTAAGGTGCAAGCTCAGGCCATTGTAATATGGGGTGGGCCAGGAGCAGAAGCCGTGCTGGTCATGGCAGATGAATGAAGTTGGAAGAAATGGGTGACCCACATGCACACAGCACGTTCAGTCATTGCCACACGTTAATATGCAAAGCAATACATGTTTATTGGAGGAAGCCCATGCATGCACCATGGGATTGCTGGATTGAAGTGTTTCCCACACAAGGGCATCCCGAATCAGGATGCCAAAACCCAGGGGGTAAAAATCTCCAAAAATGTAAATATATAGAGCTCCCCTGCAAGAGGCACACAAATATGCAAAGTTATACGTAGCTGCTGCATACTGAAAGGAGAAAAAATCAATATTGTTAAAACTTTAAGCAGGCCTTAACCTCAGAGGCATCCAGGTCCACAAGGAGCCCAACCTGCTTTCTTCTGTTGCACAGGAGCCCTGAATTTAGCAGGCATTGGGACTACTTTAAATGAGCTCTGCCAAAAAAAGCAGCCAAGCTTGTTTTTTTCTTTTACTGTAAGGAGAAAAAATCAGTTGTGAAAGTTTTTGAATGTACCATTCAGCTTTTACAGGGGAGGATTGCTCAACTCCAACGACCACTACCCTAAGTCAGCCTGTGCCAAAATTAAAGTGTATAGCTGTTGGTAATTTTCTGATGCGTGGATCATGCAATACTCCGGGCAGATATTACAGTGCCTAATATTACCAATCCCCACAGTCTGCCCTGGGAAAAAAGAAGTTAGAGGTGAGCAGCCCCCCCCCCCCCCCCACTGTAAAAGTGGAATGGATTTTCTTCCATCCAGTGGAAGACAGCAAGCTGAGTTGGAATGTTGGGGGTTATAAGGGACCCCTCCGCTCACTATCCAGCATGTTTATATGGATTTTTAATATTAGTCAATTTCGTCGTCTTTTTTACCAATATTCATTTAAGTCGAAGTAAAGGAATGCTTTAAATATTGCAGATTTCGGCAGACATGTGGTGGTGAGACTTACCTCCAGCAGGTGTGGGGTGGGGTTGAAGCCACACATGTTGCACACTTGCTTCTTGCATGCTGTGCAGCTGTTGTAGTTGGCTGGCTCGCTGGAGGTCACATTAAGTTCGGTGTTGCACAGGGGGCAAAAGACCTTCGGCACCTCCTTTGGCTTGACCTGGTCACTCTTCCCCAGCTTGTGAAGGGGGGACCCCTCCGCTCTACCCGCTGCCGCCGAGGCTGCTCCCTGGCCTTTGGTGCTGACATCCTTGCTAGCGTCACTGAAAACAATTTTGGGAGGCACTTTGCCAGGGGACGGCTGGCTTGGTGTAGCAGCTTCCGGCACAGAAATCAGAGTGCTCGCCTGATTTAGAAGAGAAGCTCCAAAGCCAAAGAGTTTACCGGTGAGCCCTTCCTGGTTCTGATCTGGGGCTCCATGAGTGGGAGCCGTTGTGGTTTTTGCTGGGGAACTTCCAGGAGTCTTCCTCTGCTCTCCAGGAGATGGTTTTATTGAAGCATGTTGGGGGGAACCCCTCGCCATGTCCTGAGGGGCAGATGACTTTGGGTGGCCGTGACTGCTCTGCTGAGGTGTTCCCTGCTGACTGGGGACATCTGAGCCATAGTTCCCCACCATTGGTACGGTACCATGTGAACCCTCTGGCGCACCTCTCATCAGGCTCTGTTGCTGGGCTGGGGTCTTCTGAGACATCTCCTGTTGGTTTTGGGTGTACAGCTTGCTTTGCAATTGTGGTTTATGCTGATAGGGGGGCTTTTGCTGAAGGTGGCTAAGGGTAGGGTCGTGGGCTTGACTTGAGGGAGGCAGCTGGGGGGACTGGGTGTGCTGCTGCACCAGGGTCTGCGTCTGATGAAGTGCTTGCGATTGTGTGCGCTGCTGCGGTGGTGTTTGTGTTTGAGTGCGCTGTTGTGGTGGGGTTTGCGGTTGGGTGCGCTGTTGTGGTGCAGCTTGCGGTTGAGTGCGCTGCTGCAGTGGGGATTGTGGTTGAGTGCGTTGCTGCGGTGGGGTTTGCATTTGGGTTCGCTGCTGCGGTGGTGGGGTCTGCTGTTGGGTGCGCTGCTGTGGTGGGGTTTGCTGTTGGGTGCGCTGCTGTGGTGGGGTTTGCTGTTGGGTGCGCTGCTGCGGTGGGGTTTGCGGTTGATGTAGTTCATGCAGTTGGCTGCGGTGCTGCTGTTGGGACTGCATCTGGTGAGGTATGTGGGGCTGAGACAGCGCCTGGGCCTGTAACTGGGACAACGGTGGGGACTTGGACAACGGCAGCTGATGAAGGGACTGTGACAAGCTGGGAGTTTTTCCTTGTTTGGCTGGAGACTGAGAGGGGGACAGAGGTGAGTGCAGCTGCTGCAGGCTCTTTGATCTGGTAGCGGTGGTCATGTCCATCCCCAAAGCTCGCTGCATCTGGCAGTTCAGGCACAGCCATTCTTTCACCTGTGGAAAGGACACAGGACAGTCCATTAGTCTCTTATACCCGAGATCCCACTATTATCCCCCCCGAACACACAGACATACAGATACAAAAAATACTGGATCACCAGGCCACTGGTCACTGAACATCCACTGATCAAATAACAGCACGAGAGGCAGCATATACGATATAAATGATGGCTGTATAATGGTCTGGATAGTGCATAATGGAATGAAGACGGTGTATGATGGCCAAATGATGGGTGTATGATTGCCGAATGATGGGTGTATTATGGCCTGGATAGAGGATGCATATGGTCTGCTGCCAGGTGTAGGATAGCCAGAAGAGGGGTGGATAATGGCCTGATGGTGGGTGTATGATGCAGAATGGTGGATGTATAATGTTTAAATGATGAATTCAGGATGGCCTGATGTATGGCGGTTGCATAATGCTGGATGACGGGCATATAATGGCCAGGATGATGGGTGTTTTACAGTCAAATGATGGTTTTATGATGGCTGGAAGATGGTTGTATAAGGAGCCGTGCATACTGGTCTGATGACAGAAATATAACACTCAAATTATGGATGCATGATGGATGATGGGTGTACAATGGCCAGGTGACGTATTTATGAGGACCTAGATGACAGGTGCATAATGGTCTGATAAAATGTATATAATGGTCAAATGATGGATGAATGATAGCTGGATGACAAATGCTTATTAGCTGGATAACTGCTGGATGATGACCGGGTGATTGTAAGATGGCAGTTGATCAGTCACTGCATAGGTGTGGAAATTACATTACCACACACAACAGTGGCAATAAAAGGAGGAGATGGAGCTTTACAGCTAAAACAGCCGCCATTATCTGGGATTAGAGTGAAGCATGAGCAGTGAAAATTATTAAAAGGTGCTCTTCATGTGAGTAGCAATTTAGGGGATGCAAGTTAAGAAGAGTGGGTTTTGGTCTGCTTTTAATGACAGCTGTATAATGGTTTGATGACAACTGTATAATGGCCAGATGACAGGGGTATGATGGCCTGAATGATAGGGGTATAAAGGGTAAATGATAGCTCTATAAAGGCTGGATGACATAATGATGAATAATTGTAGAAAAGCTGGGTGTACAGATGAGTTTACAATAACCTAATGTTGAATGCAGGATGACTGGATGGTTGAATGCGAGTTGTATTATGATCAGATCACAAGTGACAGTTAAGTAACAGCTATCATATGGAAAGTCTTCCTCTTATGACAGTGGGTCATTAGCAGAGCTAGCAATAAAGTGGAAACCCACCATACTCCCTACCCCCGGGCCACCCTTATTCAGGATGCACTGCTGTTTAAAACCCTCCAGATAGACCAGTAAACTCACCTCCTCCCCGATCTGCATGCGCCATTCCCTGCTATACCTTTAGAAGGATGTGCGCCCAGGCCATGCAATTGTGGGTACGCTCCCTGTTAGAGTCCACCGGCACACTTGGCTGCATTCATCTAGACTTGGCTAGAGCTGAGTGCTTAGAGAAGACGAGTTAGCATCAGCGCAGTTGAGAGCGCTGATTGTAGGGTAAGTGGGCACATTCAGTTTGGGTTTTACAACAAAATTATGTCAGTGTTGGCAGATCACCATACAATCCAGCACTGCCCACCCACCATACAGTCCAGCACTGCCCACCCACCATAGAATCTGGCCAAACAACCCAACATTGCCCACCCACCATACAACCCAGCCCTGCCCACTGACCATACAATCCAGCATTACCCACCCACCATACAATCCAGCCCTGCCTACCCACTATACCTTTTGGCCGTACAATCCAGCCCTGCCTACCCACCACACTATCTGGCCATACAATCCACCTATGCCCACTCACCATACTATCTGGCCCTACAATCCAGCCTTGCCCACCCACCATATAATCCAGCCCTGCTCACTGGCCATACAAGCCAGCCCTACCCACTAACCATACTATCTGGCTATACAATCCATTACTGCCCACCCACCACACAATCTGGTTATACAATTCAGCGCTGGACTGCCCACTCACCATACAATCTAGCTCTGGCCACCCACTATATAATCTGGCTATACCGACTGTACAAACCAACCATTTGCAGTACATTGTTTCCTTGCAGTACATTGCCAACGTTTAAAGCAGACCAAAACCCAAGATTTTCACCCTCTTGGATTTTGCTCCACTTAACAGGGGCATCCCAATTTGCAGCGACACCCCTCTTCTGCAGATACAAGCCATTGACCCAGCCACCTATACCTCCCATATTGTTTTGTTTAATTTCTGCAAATTGTGTACTCCACCAAGATGTTTGTGAGGATTATTTGTACTCTTTGCGAAAAAGTCTAGTGCAACCTCTGGTGAGCTCTTGGCACAGGGTAAGAATAGCAAAGAAGCACTTTAGCGTTGTTCCTCCACAATAAAATGGACATCCTGCTTATGCCTTACAAGCTGGGTAAGTGAATGGCAGGCATGGTGTACACATGGGATTGCTCCAATCATTCCTCATTGAGCCGTGCTGACTAAACTCCACTTCACAGGTGCCGGCGGTGCGCTCCTGATTAGCGCTGATGTGCGAGCGCTGCTGAGAGCGTCTCAATCAATGTGAGTTGGCGGGAGAACGTCATTTGCGGCGGCTTCGGTGCAAGACGAGTGCCTAAATTGGGGTTTTACATGAAAGGAGGTGACGCACGGGAGACATGCTTCCATTGTGCTCTCACTGACACATCTCCCACTGGGTGACCCCTTATTATCCTCCTGTTACTCAATGAGATCATTAATGTATCAGAAACATGGGCTGCAGTGGCTCTCCCACACATCCACCATTCCTGCATTAGACTGAACACCATGAAATGCATTATTGGGGCTGGACTGGAATCTCCCATTACATCCAGTAGCCTTTTATCATGCTTAAAGAAAACCATGTCACTTGGATCTCACTGTGGATGAAAAGGGGGCTCAGGCATTCTATTGGAGGGCTGCAAATACTGGTGCTGCTGAGTGGCTGCTGACTGGTCAGCCTGAGCAGCTACAGTGATGTTACACAGGTTACGGGTTAGATGCCTCCTCCAAACCAATCAGCTTCCTCTGTCACAGATGATGTGTAACTGGAATACCCAACACGCTCCTCCACTTTACTTGAAGGTAACTTTCTGTGACAGGTTTCTATCACCGAACAGCACCTGACCTGCCGCGCTGCCTGCATGACTGAACTCTTTTCACACGGCATCACCTTACACTGCTGCCACACCACAGCGCCGCTTACCCAGCAGCTCCCACTAATCTCACCCAGGTCCTGACCAATAGAGGGCGCTGCTTCACTTGTCTGCCCACCCCCAGCTCATAACAGAATCTCTACTGCTCCATGTGTAACAGATGCCTCTTACACTAACTCTTCCTCTGCTTGTGATAGAAAACTTCTCTGCTCCATATGTAACTGATGCGCCTTACACTATCCCTTCCTCTTCTCGTGAGAGATAACTTCTCTGCTCCATATGTAACTGATGCCTCTTACACTAACCCTTCCCCCCTCATGATAGAATCTTCACTGCTCCATGTGACTCAGGTGCCCCCTTACACTAACCATTCCTTCACGTATGATAGAATCTCTTCTGCTCCATGTGACTCAGATGCTCCTTTACATTAACACATCCTCCTTTATAATGGAAGCTACACTGCTCCATGTTTAACTGATGCCCCCTTTCACTAAACCTTCCTCCCTTATCATGGAATTTCCACTGCTCCGTGTGTAACTGATGCCACTTTACACTAACCCTTCCCATATCATGTTGAAATTGTCACTGTTCCATCTGTAACAGTTGACCTCTCCATTACACTAGCCTCTCCTACCTCATGACGGAATCTCCTCTGCTCTATGAGATGGACGAATGAGATTACACAATCAGAGTCTAAGGCGTGCGGCTGACCAATCAGGTCCCTGTAAAATATGTGCCACCTCCTCCACACACATTAGACATTATAAATAGCGTGCATTGTGTGACATCACAGTGACATCATCAGGCATACCTGAGTGAGGTGAGGGCTCGGGTTGAAGCCGCACTGGTTGCAAACCTCGTTGCGGCACTGGGTGCAGGTGTTGGAGTTTGGCTGGTTGGGTGACGAGGTGAGCTCTGTGGTGTTGCATATCGGGCAAAGGGTGCTGCTGGGCAGTGGGGCGATCTGCGGCACCGAATAGGGCGAGGTGGGGGTGGCACCCCGGTCTGGTGACGCTGATGGTGACCTCCCACTGCGCAGGCCTCTGCTTTCCACCTGCAGGCTCTTTCGTGATAGTTCGGTAGAGGGGTGGGAGGGTGAGGAGTGGCTCTTCAGCTCTCGGGTGCTCTCGGAGCTTGAAGGAGTCTGTCTGAAGGTCTGTGGCGCTGAGCTCTGTCCCGCCAGACGTCCCGGATTCTCCAGGCGTCCAGGAGCACTGAAACAAGAAGAAGGAAATGAATTAATTTACATGTATATGTATATATGTATACAATATACTGCCAAGCCAGACTCACACCAATAACGGAACAAAACGACCAATAAAAATCATGCACTAAACATTCAGGCAGCACAGTATTGCAGGAGGCAGCAGCCAAACTGCACAGTACTGAAGGAGGAAGTGCCAGATGGCACAGTACTACAGGAAGCAGCACCAGGTGGCGCAGTACTAAAGGAGGTAGCATCCAGGTGGCACAGTGCTGTAGGAGGCTGCGGCTAGGCTGCACAGTGCTGCAAGGGGCAGCAGCCAGACAGCACAGTACTAAAGGACGCAGCTAAGGCACCACAGTACTGCAGGAGGCAGCGCCAGGTGGCGCAGTACTAAAGGAGGTAGCATCCAGGTGGCACAGTGCTGTAGGAGGCTGCGGCTAGGCTGCACAGTGCTGCAAGGGGCAGCAGCCAGACAGCACAGTACTAAAGGACGCAGCTAAGGCACCACAGTACTGCAGGAGGCAGCGCCAGGTGGCGCAGTACTAAAGGAGGTAGCATCCAGGTGGCACAGTGCTGTAGGAGGCTGCGGCTAGGCTGCACAGTGCTGCAAGGGGCAGCAGCCAGACAGCACAGTACTAAAGGACGCAGCTAAGGCACCACAGTACTGCAGGAGGCAGCGCCAGGTGGCGCAGTACTAAAGGAGGTAGCATCCAGGTGGCACAGTGCTGTAGGAGGCTGCGGCTAGGCTGCACAGTGCTGCAAGGGGCAGCAGCCAGGCAGCACAGTACTAAAGGACGCAGCTAAGGCACCACAGTACTGCAGGAGGCAGCGCCAGGTGGCGCAGTACTAAAGGAGGTAGCATCCAGGTGGCACAGTGCTGTAGGAGGCTGCGGCTAGGCTGCACAGTGCTGCAAGGGGCAGCAGCCAGACAGCACAGTACTAAAGGACGCAGCTAAGGCACCACAGTACTGCAGGAGGCAGCATAGTACTGAAGGAAGTAGCGGCCAGGTGGCACAGTCCTGCAGGAAGCAGTGGCCAGGTGGCAGAGTACTGCAGGAGGCAGCGCCAGGTGGCACAGTACTGCAAGCGGCTGTGGCCAGGCACCACAGTACTGCAAAGGGCAGCAGCCAGGCAGCACAGTACAAAAGGAAGCAGCTTAGGCACCAGAGTACTGCAGGAGGCAGTGCCAGGCGGCATAGTACTAAGGGAACAGTGGCCAGGTGGCACGGTACTGCAGGAGGCAGTGGCATAGTACTGCAGGAACCAGGAGAAGTGTCACAGTACTGAAGGAGGTGGCAGCCAGGCGGCACAGTACTGCAAGAGGCAGTGGCAAGGCAGCATAATTCTGCAGGAGCCAGTGGCCAGGTGGCACTGTACTGCAGAAGGCAGCGGCCTGGCCCCACAGTACTGCAAGGACCAGCAGCCAGACAGCACAGTACTCAAGGACGCAGCTCAGAAACCACAGTACTGCAGGAGATAGCTCCAGGCGGCATAGTACTGCAGGAAGCCGCACCAAGCGGCACAGTACTGAAGGAGGTAGTGGCCAGGCAGCAGAGTACTGAAGGACGCAGCATCAGAGGCCACAGTACTGCAGGAGGAAGCTCCAGGCAACATAGTACTGAAGGAGGCAGTGGCCAGGCAGCACAGTACTGTAGGAGGCTGTGCCAGGTGCCATAGTACTGCAGGAAGCAGCACCAAATGGACAGTACTGAAGGAGGTAGTGGCCAGGTGACACAGTACTACAAGAGGCAGTGGCCAGGCGGCATAGTTCTGCAGGAGGCAGTGGCCAGGTGGCACAGTACTGCAGGAGGCAGTGGCCAGGTGGCACAGTACTGCAGGAGGCAGCGCCAGGCCGCACAGTACTGCAGGAAGCAGCACCAGGCAGCACAATACTGCAAAATGTCAGGCGAGACAGTACTGCAGGAAGAAAGCAACATGGCACAATACAGCAGGAGGCAGTACTGCAGGAAGAAACAGCCAAGTTACACAGTACTTAAGGAGGCAGCGGCCAGATGGCAAAGAACTTCAGGTGGCAGTGGCCAAGCTGCACATCACCGCAGAAGGCAGTGGCCAGGTGGGACAGTACTGCAGGAGACAGGGGCCAAGCGGCACAATACAGTAGGCGGCAACGGGCAGACGGCACAATACTACAGGAGGCAGTGGCCAGGCGGCACAATACTGCAGGAGGCAGTGGCCAGGCGGCACAATACTGCAGGAGGCAGCGGCCAGACGGCACAATACTGCAGGAGAACGCGGGCAGATGGCACAATACTGCAGGAGAAAGAGGCCAGACATCACAGTACTGAAGGAGGCAGTGGCCAGGCGTCACAGTAGTGAAGGAGGAAGCGGGCAGAGGGCACAATAATGAATGCGGAAGTGGCCAGGCAGCACAATACTGCAGGAGGAAGCGGCCAGGCAGCACAATACTGCAGGAGGAAGCGGCCAGGCAGCACAATACTGCAGGAGGAAGCGGCCAGGCAGCACAATACTGCAGGAGGAAGCGGCCAGGCAGCACAATACTGCAGGAGGAAGCGGCCAGGCAGCACAATACTGCAGGAGGAAGCGGCCAGGCAGCACAATACTGCAGGAGGAAGCGGCCAGGCAGCACAATACTGCAGGAGGAAGCGGCCAGGCAGCACAATACTGCAGGAGGAAGCGGCCAGGTAGCACAATACTGCAGGAGGAAGCGGCCAGGCAGCACAATACTGCAGGAGGAAGCAGCCAGGCACCAGGCAGCACAATACTGCAGGAGGAAGTGGCCAGGCAGCACAATACTGCAGGAGGAAGCGGCCAGGCAGCACAATACTGCAGGAGTAATCGGCCAGGCAGCACAATACTGCAGGAGGAAGTGGCCAGGCAGCACAATACTGCAGGAGGAAACGGCCAGGCAGCACAATACTGCAGGAAGAAGCGGCCTGGCAGCACAATACTGCAGGAGGAAGGGGCCAGGCAGCACAATACTGCAGGAGGAAGCAGCCAGGCAGCACAATACTGCAGGAGGAAGCGGCCAGGCAGCACAATACTGCAGGAGGAAGCGGCCAGGTAGCACAATACTGCAGCAGGAAGCGGCCAGGCAGCACAATGCTGCAGGAGGTAGCGGCCAGGTAGCATAATACTGCAGGAGGAAGCGGCCAGGCGGCACAATACAGCAGTAGGAAGTGGCCAGAGGGCACAAGGAGGACGCTGCCGAGCGGCAGAATCCTGAAGGAGGAAGCGGGCATATGGCACAGCACTGTAGAAGAAAGCGGGCAGATGGCACAGTACTGCAGGAAGCAGCTCCAAGCAGCCAGGCGGGACAGTACTGCAGGAGGCTGCAGCCAGACAGCACACTACTGCAGGTGGTATGGGCTAGGCAAAACATCACTGCAGAAGTCAGTCGCCAGGTGGCATAAGATTGAAGGAGGAAGCAGCCAGGTGGCACAATATTGCAGAAGGAAGTGACCAGGCAGCACAAAATGGAAGGAGGAAGGAGCCAGGCAGCACATTATTGAAGGAGGAAGGAATACTGCAGGAGGAAGCGGTTAGGTGGCACAATACTGCAGGAGGAAGCGTCCAGGCGGTCCGGTACTAAAGGAGACATCGGCCAGATGGCACAACACTGTAGGAGGAACCTGCAAGGTGGTACAATACTGTAGGAGGAAGCGGCCAGGCAGCACAATGCTGCATGAGCAAGCGGCCAGGTAGCACAATACTGCAGGAGGAAGTGGCCAGGCGGCACAATACAGCAGTAGGAAGTGGCCAGACGGCACAATACTGCAGGAGGAAGCGGCCAGGCAGCACAATGTTGCAGGAGGAAGCGGCCAGGCAGCACAATACTGCAGGAGGAAGCGGCCAGGCAGCACAATACTGCAGGAGGAAGCGGCCAGGCAGCACAATACTGCAGGAGGAAGCGGCCAGGCAGCACAATACTGCAGGAGGAAGCGGCCAGGCAGCACGATACTGCAGGAGGAAGCGGCCAGGCAGCACAATACTGCAGGAGGAAGCGGCCAGGCGGCACAATACTGCAGGAGGAAGCGGCCAGGCAGCACAATACTGCAGGAGGAAGCGGCCGGGCAGCACAATACTACAGGAGGAAGCGGCCGGGCAGCACAATACTGCAGGAGGAAGCGGCCAGGCGGCACAATACTGCAGGAGGAAGCGGCCAGGCAGCACAATACTGCAGGAGGAAGCGGCCAGGCAGCACAATACTGCAGGAGGAAGCGGCCAGGTAGCACAATACTGCAGGATGAAGTGGCCAGGCAGCACAATACTGCAGGAGGAAGCGGCCAGGCAGCACAATACTGCAGGAGGAAGCGGCCAGGTAGCACAATACTGCAGGAGGAAGCAGCCAGGCAGCACAATACTGCAGGATGAAGTGGCCAGGTAGCACAATACTGCAGGAGGAAGCGGCCAGGCAGCACAATACTGCAGGAGGAAGCGGCCAGGTAGCACAATACTGCAGGAGGAAGCGGCCAGGCGGCACAATACAGCAGTAGGAAGTGGCCAGACGGCACAAGGAGGACGCTGCCGAGCGGCAGAATACTGAAGGAGGAAGCAGGCATATGGCAAAGTACTGCAGGAAGCAGCTCCAAGCAGCACAGTACTGAAGGAGGAAGCGGCCAGATGGCAAAGTACTGCAGGAAGCAGCACAGAACTGAAGGAGGCAGCAGCCAGGCGGGACAGTACTGCAGGAGGCTGCAGCCAGACACTGCAGGAGTCAGTGGACAGGTGGCACAAGATTGAAGGAGGAAGCAGCCAAGCGGCACAATATTGCAGAAGGAAGTGGCCAGGCAGCACAAAACGGAAGGAGCCAGGCAGCACATTATTGAAGGAGGAAGGTGCCAGATGGCACTATACTGCAGAAGGAAGCGGTCAGGCAGCACAATACTGCAGGAGGAAGTGTCCAGGCGGTCCGGTACTAAAGGAGACATCGGCCAGATGGCACAATACTGTAGGAGGAACCTGCCAGGTGGCACAATACTGCAGGAGGAAGGTGGCAGGAGGCACAATATGGCAGGAGGAAGTGGCTAGGTGGCACAATACTGCAGGAGGAAGCAGCCAGGTGGCACAATATTGCAGGAGGAAGAGGTAAGGTGGCACAATACTGCAGGAGGAAGCAGCCAGGCAGCACAATATTGCAGAAGGAAGTGGCCAGGCAGCACAAAACTGAAGGAGGAAGGAGCCAGGCGGCACAATACTGCAGAACTGGCCTCCCTTTTTCCGCAGAGAGGGGGATCGACCTTACTTATCCCACGGGGGGTGGGGGGTTATCGGCCTTCCACCTCCTGCATGGAGTAGTATTGCCTCCCTTATTATGCAGAGAGAAAGATCAGCCTTCCCCTTCCTACAGAGAGGAGGATTGGCCTTCTCTTTGCTACAGAGGGAAGAACCACAATACTGCAGGAGGAAGCGGCCAGGTAGCACAATACTGCAGGAGGAAGCAGCCAGGTGGTACAATATTGTAGGAGGAAGCAGCCAGGTAGTACAATACTGCAGGAGGAAGCAGCCAGGTGGTACAATACTGCAGGAGGAAGCAGCCAGGTGGTACAATACTGCAGGAGGAAGCAGCCAGGTAGCACAATACTGCAGGAGGAAGCAGCCAGACGGCACAATATTGTAGAAGGAAGCAGCCAGGCAGCACAGTACTGCAGAGGCAGTGGGCAAGTGGCACAGTACTGCAGGAGGCAGCTGGCAGGTGGCACAGTACTGCAGGAGGCAGTGGCCAGGTGGCACAGTACTGCAGTGGTAAGGTCTAGACGGAACATCACTGCAGGAGTCAGGGGCCAGGTGGCATAATACTGCAGGAGGAAGCAGCCAGACAGCACAATACTGAGGGAGGAAGGTGCCAGGCGGCACAATACTGCAGGAGGAAGCGGTCAGGCGGTACAATACAGCGGGAGGCTGCGGACAGACGGCACAGTATTGCAGGAGGAAGCGTCCAGGCGGCCCTATACTGAAGAAGGCAGCGGCCAGGTGGCACAATACTGCAGGAAGAAGCAGACAGACGACACAGTGCTGCAGGAGGAAGTGGCCAGGCAGAACAGTACTGCAGGGGGAAACGGCCAGAGGACACACTATTGAAGGCGGAAGCGGCCAGAGGGCACAATACTGAGGGAGGAAGCGGTCAGGTGGCAGAGCACTGTAGGAGGAACCAGCCAGATGGCACAGTACTGCAGAAGGAAGTGGACAGATGGCACAGTACTGTAGGAGGCAGTGGCCAATAGTCGCATTACTGCAGCAGGTAGCGAGGATCAATCTGCTTTTTGCAGGAATAGAAAGGATTGATTCTCCTCACTGCAGAAGGGGAAGACCGATCCTTCTTTCTGCAGAAGGAAAAGGCCGGATCTCCTCTTTGGAAAAATGAAGGCCGGTTCTTCCCTCTGCAGCAAAGGGAAGGTCAATCCTCCTCTCTGTAGGAAGGGGAAGGCTGATCTTTCTCTCTGTATAATAAGGGAGGCAATACTACTCCCTGCAGGAAGAGGAAGGCCGATAACCCCCCACCCCCCGCGGGATAAGTAAGGTCGATCCCCCTCTCTGCGGAAAAAGGGAGGCCAGTTCTGCTCTCTGCAGAAAAAGGGAGGTCAATCCTCCGCCCTATAGAAAAAAGGGGTCAGTCCTCCTCCCTGTGGAATAAGGGAGGCCAGTCATCCTCTCTGCAGGAAGAGAAAGGCCGATCCTACTCTCTGCAGGAAGAGGAAGACCAATCGTCTTCTATGCAAGAAGAGGAAGGTCGATCATCCTCCCTGCAGGAATAGGAAAGCCAATCCTCCTCTCTGCAGGAAGAGGAAGGCTGATCCTCCTCTCTGCAGGAAGAGGAAGGCCGATCCTCCTCTCTGCAGGAAGAGGAAGGCCGATCGTCTTCTATGCAGGAAGAGGAAGGCTGATCCTCCTCTCTGCAGGAAGAGGAAGGCCGATCCTCCTCTCTGCAGGAAGAGGAAGGCCGATCCTCCTCTCTGCAGGAAGAGGAAGGTCGATCGTCTTCTATGCAGGAAGAGGAAGGCCGATCGTCTTCTATGCAGGAAGAGGAAGGCCGATCGTCCTCCCTGCAGAAAGAGGAAGGTTGATCGTCCTCCCTGCAGGAAGAGGAAGGCTGATTGTCCATTCTGCAGGAAGAGGAAGGACGATCCTCCTCCCTGCAGGAAGAGGAAGGACGATCCTCCTCTCTGCAGGAAGAGGAAGGCCGATCCTCCCCTCTGCAGGAAGAGGAAGGCCGATCGTCTTCTATGCAGGAAGAGGAAGGATGATCGTCCTCCCTGCAGGAAGAGGAAGGTCGATCGTCCTCCCTGCAGGAAGAGGAAGGCTGATTGGCCATTTTGCAGGAAGAGGAAGGACGATCCTCCTCTCTGCAGGAAGAGGAAGGACAATCCTCCTCTCTGCAGGAAGAGGAAGGACGATCGTTTTCTATGCGGGAAGAGGAAGGTCGATCATCCTCGCTGCAGGAAGAGGAAGGCCGATTGTCCTCCCTGCAGGAAGAGGAAGGCCGATTGTCCTCCCTGCAGGAAGAGGAAGGCCGATTGTCCTCCCTGCAGGAAGAGGAAGGCCGATTGTCCTCCCTGCAGGAAGAGGAAGGCCGATTGTCCTCCCTGCAGGAAGAGGAAGGCCGATTGTCCTCCCTGCAGGAAGAGGAAGGCCGATTGTCCTCCCTGCAGGAAGAGGAAGGCCGATCGTCCTCCCTGCAGGAAGAGGAAGGCCGATCGTCCTCCCTGCAGGAAGAGGAAGGCCGATCGTCCTCCCTGCAGGAAGAGGAAGGCCGATCGTCCTCCCTGCAGGAAGAGGAAGGCCGTTTGTTCTCCCTGCAGGAAGAGGAAGGCCGATCATCCTCCCTGCAGGAAGAGGTAGGCCGATTGTCCTCACTGCAGGAAGAGGAAGGCCAATTGTCCTCCCTGCAGGAAGAGGAAGGCTGATCGTCCTCCCTGCCGGAAGAGGAAGGCCGATCGTCCTCCCTGCAGGAAGAGGAAGGCCGATTGACCTCCCTGCAGGAAGAGGAAGGCCGTTTGTTCTCCCTGCAGGAAGAGGAAGGCTGATCGTCCTCCCTGCAGGAAGAGGAAGGCCGACCGTTCTCCCTGCAGGAAGGGGAAGGCCGATCGTCCTCTCTGCAAGAAGAGGAAGGCCGATCCTCCTCTCTGCAGGAAGAGGTAGGCCGATCCTCCTCCCTGCAGGAAGACAAAGGCTGATCCTCCTCTCTGCCGTGAGAGGAAGGCCGGTCCTCCTCCCTGCAGGAAGAGGAAGGCTGATTCTTCTCTCTGCAGAAGGGAAAGCACGATTCTCCTCTCTGCAGGAAGAGGAAGGCTGATTCTCCTCTCTGCAGAAAGAAGACCGACCCTGCTCTTTGCAGGCAGGGGGAAATCCCTGCTCTTTAAATTAATTATTAGATCTTTACAATTATTAGATCTTTATAGAAGTTCTGCACATCCCCAGACACCCCACATCAGTTGCTGACATCCTTGTGCCTTTCATGTAATACATAATAGCAAGCAATCATGGTAGCCCTGATTTTGGGGCTTTTAGTGTGAAAATATTTCACGGTGTGTCTCACTGCCATTCTATCCCCAGGGGAGTAAATACAAGAAACAATATTAATGAGATGCGGCAGTCATGATCTGGATTATATGTATCCAATCACATCCAAACCATCAGCCCAATGGTATCCACACACACATTTATCTATTGGACTACAGTGTGTACTCATACAATCTATGTTACCTCAAGTGTGGTTGATATTTGATTGAGCTTAACCAAACTGACCTGGCCCATGAGGTGCCGTCATTGATTCTGCCTTTACAATGCTATAGCTGATTGCTTCCCTGGACTGCAGGCCCCTCAGACACAGGTTAGGGTCTCCAGACCACTGATGTTCAAGCTGTGGTACGCGTACCTCAGGGGATACGCAGTGATGTTCAGGGGCACACCAATGGGGGAGGATCCCGAAGGGTCTGTTATATTATTTCAACAGTTCAACATATTTATTCTTGCTTGTTAAGCATTATGGTGTAATTGCCCCCTAGTGACCACTCTATAGGAATATATAGAGGGTTATGGTGTCATCTCCCCTGCGTGGCCATCTATTTATATAAACATTATGGAGTCACTGCCCCTAGTGGCCTGTCTATAGAAATATGAAGATTTTAGTGCCACCACACCCTAGTGGCCTCTCTATCGGTATATGTGGAGGGGTTTGGTGTCACTGACCCCAGTGCTCTCTCTATAGAAAAATATGGAGCATCATGGGGTCAACACACCTAGTGGCCTCTCTTTGTAAATATACAGAGCATTACGGGTTCACTACACCCTAGTGTCCTCTCTATAGGAATATATGGAGGGCTACGTTGTTGTTACCCACTAGTGACATCTCAATATAAAAGGTTATGTTGTCACTGCCCCTAGCAATCGCTCTAAAGGGAAATAAGGAGCATCATGGGGTCACCCCAGCTACTGGTCTCTCTATAGAAATTTATATGAAGCATTATGGGGTCCCTCTCTAGAAGAATGTATGGTGTGTTATAGTGGCAAATTCCTCTAGTGGCCACTCTATAGGAATATTTAGAGGATTATGGTGTCGCCAAACCCTAGCGGCCTCTATATAGGAGTTTATAGCGCGTTATGACGTCAACTGCCTTTTATGGGCTCACTACAAGAATATATGGAGGGTTGTGACTTGCCCATGATTGGACACCCCTTACAATTCCTTCTAAAAGAAGCTGCATTGGGAAGAGTAACAAAGCTTACAAATGATTGACAGTGATTGGTTAAGTCATCACCATATTATAAAGCCCAACCCAGAATATAAGCATATTGCCTGGAGGGTAAGGGTTATTCACAGAATCCCTTCCAGTGCTGTGTCACACAAGTCCTGCAATCAGTGGTTAGAGCCAGGCAGAACCAGCAAGGCAGCTAAAATAACAATCCTGAAATTAACCAACGGGCAAAAAGGGTTGGGGTCCACTGGATTAAAAGTGAAGGATGGTCACAGCCAGGCAAAACATCAGGGTCTGGCAACCTTTATGCAGCAAGGCAGCCAATAGTGACAATCATGAAATGTAATAACGGGCTTAAAGGGTTGAAACCAGAGCCACTCTGGAGCAAGACTGTTTGCCTGGGCAGAGTCATCTGTCAGATCAGTAATCGGTAAGTGAGGGGGTGACAGTTGGGGTGACCTCTCTGCTGGCTGAAGATGGCCAGCGGCGTAGCTGACCGCATTGAGATGACACATTAAGAGTGATGCTAAGCATGCAGCCTACATCCTTGCGTGAACCTGGTGATTGCCCAGAGACCAAATGAGGAAACCGTGGGGGTATTTACAACAGCTGTCCCACCCCACTGAATACACAGCATTTCTATAGTAGCATGCTACCGGCACAGTGCAGATGCAGTATACTGTACACAGAGCATGTAGTCTACTGCACAGGCCAGAGGTATAGTGGTGAATTATATAGGTGCATTATATAGAATGAGGGAGAGCACAGATTAGAGAAGGGGGTTAGTACACAGAGGCACTATATAGGATCAGGTGGGCCCCAGATTAGGGGCAGGAGTAAATCCATGGTCGGTATAGAGACATTATTTATCATGAGGGAAGGCACAGATTAGAGGGAGTAGGAATAGATAGAATGAGCAATGGGGTACGTACAGAGTATAGACACACTATACAAAATGAGGGAGCACATATTAGGGGAGGAGGTAGGTATGCAGGTGTATAGAGGCAATGTATAAAATTAGGTAGTACACAGATCAGGGGAGAGGGTAGGCAAATGGGAGTGAACATATCAGGGGCAGGGTAAATACACAGGGAGGTTATAGGGGTACTATATAGAATTAGGGAGGTCACGGATTAGGGGAGTGGTAAGTAAATGAGGGGGTATAGGTGCACTATACAGAATTAGCACACATTAGAGGAGAGAAAAAGTACAGGAGGGAATACGGGCACTATGTAGAATAAGCAAGCATAGAGTATGGAAGGGAATAAGTGCACAAGGGGAATAAAGGCATTATGTAGAATGAGGGTGGGCACAGATTAGAGGAGGGGTAGGTACATGAGGGATTTAGGGGCAAACACATTAGGGGTGGGGCAAATATACAGAGATGGCAAAGGGCACAATAGAGAATGACGGAACGCACAGATTAGGGGAGGGGTGAGTACAAAGGGAGAGTGCACTAGTTAGAATCAGGAAGGGTACAAACTATGGGAGAAGTGATTACACAGGGAGGGCACAAATTAGGGGAGAGGTGAGTAGACAAGTAGGATATATGGGAACTACATAGATTGAGGAAGGACACAGATTAGGGGAGGGATACATTTACAGGGAGGGTATAGCGGCACTATAAGATTGGGGAAGGACACAGATTAGGGGAGGGATACATATACAGGGAGGGTATAGAGGCTCTCTATAGAATGAGGGAGAGCACATATGATGGCAGGGTTGTGGGGGCACTATTTAGAATGAAGCAGAGCACAGATTGTGTAAGAATACTATAGAATGAGGGCATAGATTATGGGATGAGTAAAAATACATGGAGGGCATAGGGGCACTATATAGCATAATGAAGGGAACATATGATAGGGTTAAATATACAGGGAAGCTATATGGGGGAGGGAGAGCACATGTTATGGGAGGGGAAAATATAAAGAGAGTGTACAGGAGCACTATATAGGATGTGGGAGGGCACAGATTATGTGAGGGATAAATATAAAGGGCACTATTTAGGAAGGAAGAGCACATATTATGGGAGGGTATAGGGGCACTATATAGAATGAGGGAGCAGTATTTATAAAAGGAGGGTATAGGGGCACTATTTAGTAAGAGAAAGAGCACAGATTATTGGAAAGTATAGAACGAGGGAGAGCACACATTATGGGAGGGGTAAATATAAAGCGAGGGTATAGGGGCACTATATAGAACGAGGGAGAGCACAAATGATGAGAGGGGAAAATATAAATGAAGGGTATAGGGCCCTATATGGAACGATGGAAAGCACAGATTATGGGAGGGGTAAATATAAGGGGTGTGTATAGGGGCACTATATAGAAAAAGGGAGGGTATAGGGACACTACATAGGAAGAGCACATATTAGAGGAGAGGTAAGTACATCGAGATGGAATAGATCGATGGGGTGACAGAGGCATCTCGGGTGAAACATTTCGCTCCCGATTCCCTGCCCTTCCCAGAGGTTCGGTAGTACAACAAACATGGCTGGAGCCCATCCAGGGGGGTGGGGGTCCTAAGTACTAAGATGACAGAGGGCCCCCTATAGCGCCTCCTAGGCCCCAGAACACAGTACTCGCTGCTCTAGTAAAACCCTCGACAGTCAGTTCTTTAGACAAGCTCCTCCCCGTGTCATCTGCCAGATCTCACATCTTCCCGCATCCATTATTACCCTACAGACCATATGGGCGCTACAGGGGCATTCTGAGCGGCCGCCATCTAATGACGGTCCGCTGTCTCACCTGATGGGCCCGGTAGGGAGCTGTCCGCCTCGGGATGGTGCTGAAGCTGCTGCAGCCGATCCGGGGCCCCCAGGCGCCATCACCCCGGGGGCCCCGCCCGCCTCCCCGGCCTCCATGCTGGCTTCGTTTCCCATCCCTGCTCCTCCGCTCCCGACTCGTTCACCGATAACAGCGAGAGATCAGCGGCGCCCTCCCTCCGCCATCAGCCGCACCGACTGCCCCTCTGCGCGCTCCCGACATGTCACATGACCGCCTCTGCCCCGCCTCACGCTGCGGCCCCTCAGCGGGTGTGTAAGCGAAACCTCTGGCCTCTGCAGCCGCATGCTTTACCCCACACCGGAGACCCGACATGACAGCTATAGTACAGGGTCTGTTACATCTCTACCTCTGCCATGAAGCGCTTCCACCACACCCCACACACTGCTACTACCAAGAGGTGGGATCAGTACCCCGGACAGCTCCTCACAGGGCGCAATCATAGGCAATCATAGCCTGTGTGTCTAATGCTACACACACACACACACACACACACACACACACACACACACACACACACACACACACTCTGTTATATATTTATATAGTGCTGACATAGTCCACAGTGAGGACAGAGCACATAGAAGCAGTCACATGACTCCCTGTCCCTCAGAGCTCACACTCTAATGTCCCCTCCACACTCACACACTGTTATTATACATTTATATAGTGCTGACATATTCCACAGTGCTGTACAGAGCACATAGAAGCAGTCACATGACTCCCTGTCCCTCAGAGCTCACACTCTAATGTCCCCTCCACACTCACACAGTTATTATACATTTATATAGTGCTGACTTATTCCACAGTACTGTACAGAACACACAGAAGCAGTCACATGACTCCCTGTCCCTCAGAGCTCACACTCTAATGTCCCCTCCACACTCACACACTGTTATTATACATTTATATAGTGCTGACATATTCCACAGCACTGTACAGAGCACATAGAAGCAGTCACATGACTCCCTGTCCCTCAGAGCTCACACTCTAATGTCCCCTCCACACTCACACACTGTTATTATACATTTATATAGTGCTGACATATTCCACAGTGCTGTACAGAGCACATAGAAGCAGTCACATGACTCCCTGTCCCTCAGAGCTCACACTCTAATGTCCCCTCCACACTCACACACTGTTATTATACATTTATATAGTGCTGACATATTCCACAGTGCTGTACAGAGCACATAGAAGCAGTCACATGACTCCCTGTCCCTCAGAGCTCACACTCTAATGTCCCCTCCACACTCACACACTGTTATTATACATTTATATAGTGCTGACTTATTCCACAGTGCTGTACAGAACACATAGAAGCAGTCACATGACTCCCTGTCCCTCAGAGCTCACACTCTAATGTCCCCTCCACACTCACACACTGTTATTATACATTTATATAGTGCTGACTTATTCCACAGTACTGTACAGAGCACATAGAAGCAGTCACATGACTCCCTGTCCCTCAGAGCTCACACTCTAATGTCCCCTCTACACACACACACACACACACACACACACACACACACACACACACACTGTTATTAAACATTTATATAGCACTGACATATTCCACATTGCTGTACAGAACACATAAAAGCAGTCTGATGGCTCCCTATCCCTCAGAGCTTACACTCTAATGTCCCCTCTAAACACACACACACACACACACACACACACACACACTGTTATTATAAAAAACGCCAGTAATCTGTCATCGAATGTATTTAAAAGTGGAAAAATATAGAAGGAAACCCCCTATAACTATAGAAAAAGGTCCTCTTTAAAGTGGATCAAAACCCGAATCTAACCAAAAGGAGCCAAGCGCACCGGTGGTCACATCCCTGAGAGCCTCTAAAAGAGTGTGTACCTGTACTGCCCATTCACAAATGCCTGGTAGGGGCACGCACCCAGCTAAAGGTATAGTTTACCATGGCAACGCCCTGTGCATGTGCCATTGGATAGGGAGGTTTTACAGAGGGTTTAAAGGGGTTTACACAGCAGGCATTCCGAATCTGAGCGACCCAGGGGAAAGAAATCAGGCGGAATGGGCAGACACACAATTGTGTGCTACTCTGTGTCTCTTTGATGTGGTGCAGTGCAGGGGCACTGGCAGCGGAGGAGGCTATGGGGGACCAGGTAGAAGAGGAGGAGGTGACAGTGGGGGACCAGGCAGCAGAGGAGGTAGCGACGGTATAGCTTAGCTGCACCTTGAGCATGCACCGTTGGATTGGGGAGAAGGTAGGTTTTACAGGGGACTCGAGGGGTTTCACACAGCGGGGAATCCCAAATCTGGATGCCCCGAGGGAGGGGTTCAGGAGGCCTGGAGACTTATATGGTATGGGACCAGGCAGCAGAGGAGGAGGAGGCAGTGGGGGACCAAGCAGGGAAGTGGAGGCAGCGGGGGACCAGGCAGTGGAAGAGAAGGAAGTGGCGGGGGGACAAGGCAGTCGAGGATGAGGTGGTGTGACAGATGAGGCAGAGGAGGAGGCTCTGGTGGGGGACCAGGTGGGGGAGGAGGCTCTAACTTGGGACCAGGCAGCAGCAGAGGATCAGGCAGTGGTGGAGGCACCAGCAGAAGACCAGTCAGCAGAGGAGGAGGCGATTGGATGAGGTAGCGGTAAAGGCCTTGTGAGGGACAATATAGCAGAGGAGGCTCCAACGGAGGAGGAAGTGGTGGAGGACGAGGCAGCGTCGGAGGTGGCGGCAAGGAAAGAGGCGGCAGCGGGAGACCGGCGGCAATGGATCGGGTGGTGAGGGTGAGTATTGCCCTATTCATCACACCACCTGTAAAGCAGAATACATGCTCTTTTCCTGTGGAGCTCATAGACTTCTATCAGGCTGCATGCAGACCGCCACATGCAGCATTTTGCTAACTGCAGCACACTGATGTGAAAAGGCCCATTTACTTTAATGGGCTGCATTATTTTTCTATTTGTGACACGTTGGAGATGGTTTACTCTTTTTGTAGCATTGTACAGATACACATGTACACATTGTCCAGAATGCAGTGCCAGGTGCCAGGTGCAGCCCGGCACGTCCATTCACTTGCCTCAGAAGAGTGGGGTAAGCCACTTTTACCTCGCTAGTCAGATTAATGACTCACTCAACCAGACATCAGATCAGAAAGTTTTCAGATACATTTTACTATGAAAAACTTAATTACATACAAAACATCAAAATTGCCATTTTCTCCACATAATATATTACACAAGTGTTCAATTATAAATATTGTCTGGTTTAGTCAGACTTTAAAATGTTCTTGTTGTGTCGGATTCCTCCAACACGCTTCATCCAACTGGCTTCCTCAGGGAGGATTATAATCCAGCTGTTTTGTTAAATAACAAACAATTATGTATTTTATTTTAAAAAATAAGCATTAAAAACAGTTTGAAACACATGAAGAAGACATATAATCCCAAAAGGCATAAAATGATATGGAAATACATTGAGTAAAAATTATAAATATATATATATGAATTACAGTTTATAGAGTAAAAATGAATGGAGTTTTTGTTTTTTATGTAAAAGTGATAAATTGATCTGAAACCTTTCTGATGTGATGTCTGGTTGAGAGGGTCATTAATCTGACTAGTGAGGTAAAAGTAGCCAACCACCAGAACGCAGCGCCAACCACCTCGGCAGCAAGTCTCCCGACTGTTTACTCAAACGATGACAAAGAAATCGAGGAGACTCCGGTTATATAGAGTGCTTTTGATTTTACACTTATAGACCCTCTGGTGGTCGCTGTTAAAAAGGCACTAAATTGGAAAGAACAGGACGAAGACACTGCCAATGAAGCAAATCATTATCCTCAACTGACTAAGATGCCAGTAACTCTACCATTCATCCCTGAGATCAAGAAGATCTTCCACAATGAATAGGATATGAATAGGAGAGGAAACAATCCCAGGGGAATAGAATCAGCAAGCTTTACCCATTTAAACCAGAAGACACAAAGATTTTGGATGCACCTCCCATAATAGATGTCTCAGTGATTCGGTTTGCGAGACATTTAATGCTACCTATGGAGGACAGCGTCTCCTTTAAAGACCCATTGGGTTGGAAGATTGATCTAGATTTGAACGCATATGTATGCAGATGAGGGCCTCATGCAAGTGTGCTGGCAAGCGCAGCCGTGGTCCGAGCAATGAAAGTCTGGATGACCGATATCGGTCAGCTTTTCAAAACCCTTCTGATAAGACCACCACACCCGCCAGGCATCAGCGGAAGCCGTTTTGACAGTCAGCCCAGACAGAGCCAGTGGGAGCTAGGCTGAAGCATTTTTTGGGCCCAGTCCCGAAAGAATGCACAAAAACTCCCAGAAATTCGAAACAGGTTTCCGTACTCTCAGAATACATTCAAACCTTACATTCAAACCGTTGTTCCAGCATCTCAGAGAATGAAGGGCTGATACTCCAAACATTTCCTGGCACCAAAGAAGACAGGAAGTTTAAGGCCGGTAATGGACCTAAGAGGGCCGAACAAGATGATAAAGGTACTTAGATTCAGAATAGAGGCTCTGCCCATAATCGCTCCAGCAATTCAAGTCAACGACTGGCTAGTTTTGGTCGACTTAAAAGATGCATACATTCATGGCCCAATCCACAGCCAATTTCAAAGATTCCTAAGATTTTCAGTGGAGGAGGTACACGATCAGTTCAGGGCCTTGCCATTCAGCCTCTGCACGTCCCCTCCGTCTTTCTTGAAGATTCTAGTGGCAGTAGTAGCCAACCATAAGAGAGAGAGGCCTGAGACATTATCACTATCTAGACGAACTTCTCCTGGTGGCAAATGCGCAATCATTCCTGCCGCACCAGAAGAATCTATTGCTGGAGACTGAAAAAGAGCCACCTATTACCATACCAATAAATTGTTTATCTGGAGGCATCTCTCAACAAGGTGCAAGCCAACGTAGCCCTACCAGAGAACAAGGGAGCAAAGGGGGTGGGAGTAGCTCCATCACTATTATTTATACAAAATTATCATCATTATTATTCAGGGCCTGGGAACCAATTTACAGCCCAGTAAGCACCAAACATGTCTAGCTATGTGGAAAGACAGAGATTTGGTTGCACATATCTGCAGATACATGTGGAAGCCACACTGCCCCGGCAAGGCACTCTGTGTTTAGTGTGGTCCCTACTCTAATTTTTGAGTCCCCAAAGTTGGGACATGCAATGCAGCCAGAGCTACTCACCTGGGAAGCTGCCAGCCTCCCTTTAGAACACTCCATAGGGAGAGATCCATGGTGGCTGAATCCCTCCCTGTGTGTGTTCATGGCAATTCAAACTGAGCAAAGGGGGTGGGAGTAGCTCCATCACTATTATTTATACAAAATTATCATATTCAGGACCTGGGAACCAATTTACCGCCCCAGTTTAACCCTCTCATCATCCAAGTATTAAGCACCAAACATGTCTAGCTATGTGGAAAGACAGAGATTTGGTTGCACATATCTGCAGATACATGTGGAAGCCACACTGCCCCGGCAAGGCACTCTCTGTTTAGTGTGGTCCCTACTCTTATTTTTGAGTCCCCAAAGTTGGGACATGCAATGCAGCCAGAGCTACTCACCTGGGAAGCTGCCAGCCTCCCTTTAGAACACTCCATAGGGAGAGATCCATGGTGGCTGAATCCCTCCCTGTGTGTGTTCATGGCAATTCAAACTGAGCAGAGGGGGAGGGAGTAGCTCCATCACTATTATTTATACAACATTATCATCATTATTATTCAGTACCTGGGAACCAATTTACCGCCCAGTTTAACCCTCTCATCATCCAAGTATTAAGTACCAAACATGTCTAGCTATGTGGAAAGACAGAGAACAAAGTACATCACATCAAAACCAGGATCTCCCAGGTTATTTGGAAGAGATCCTTGTCAGCCAGGACATGCATGCAGATCCTTGGTCTGTTAACATCCATGTAGCGATAACCCTTATCGCCGGAGGGCTTCACCGCCCGAGACGTCCTTTTCCCAATAGTAAGAGGTGCTGCTGGAATTCCAGAGTCGTCCGTGAGGAAACAGGAACAGCCCTTTCAAGGGCTAGTGAATTGTAATATAGCGGTTCCCCCAATAAGAGACAGAACTCAGTATTGAGGGTGAAGGTGAAGTAGACTTTATTAGTGCCACTCTATATACACAAGTCTCCATTGCATGACACACACACCGACCAATAGCAGCAGGGCACACAATCCCTCAACTCTGCCGGTGACGCAATCAGCAATACAATAGACGTCTGTAATACACTCAATCCGAACAATGCCATTGTCTGTGACGTAATCAATCAATACAATGGCAGTCAGAACAATGAATAACGTAATCAATCAATACAATGGCAGTCAGAACAATGAATAACGTAATCAATCAATACACTGGCAGTCTGTAACATGCTTAAGAAAAGGAAAGTAATGAACCTGTGTAAAGTCCAAAGGGGCAGAGAGTCTGTCACAATCCACAATACCCATGGTGATATGGTCACACTGGAGGAAGAAGATCTTCCAGTGGGGCTTCTTGAGACAGTGGGACGGGAAGTCAATGACTCAGAAGATACTGAATGAAGAATGAAAACCTCACTCTCGTGGTGGAGTCAGGAGGAGAATCTGACAAGCCAATGGTGCATAATAATAACAGTAAGCCACATCCATCCTCGGGATCTGGTCTTCAACATTTTGGAGGTCAGAGCAGCAAGGAAGGCGCTATAAGCCCTACAGAACAATCTTAGAGGTCGCCCAGTGATGTGGTGTGTCTAAAATGAGGGAAATTTCTCCAATAATGGACTGGGCAATAGGCAATGTCAGACAAACTATCGAGATCAATGTCCAACAACAAGGAGTGTGGTTTGGCCCAAACGTGTTTATTAGGTGTGGGTTATGCCTACCCTCCAACACCCCTGATATTAAGATTCCTATAGAAACTGAGGCACACGAAGGTCCTAATAATAGCAGTGATGGCATTCTGGCACTAATGCCTGTGGTTCCCTCTGGTTTTGCAGCTGCGTGTAGAGGGGCCTGTCTTTCTGCCCATCATTCCAAATGTACTAGTGCAAGGAGATGAGATCCACCCTAAACGTAGCAGCTTGTCTGCTGAGAGGCAGAGAATGACGAATCTAGGTTTCTCACAAGGTCTAATCCATACTCTTCAAGGAGCCAGAAAGGACTCTACGATCTTTGCCTAATAAAAGGTATGGGAGAAGCTCTCAGAGTACTGCAGAGATGTCAATAGCAGCAGGGAAGAGTACACAGTAAAGGACATCTTGGAGTTCCTTCAAGTTGGACTAGATAAGGGTCTTGGACTGGGAACCCTAAAGGACCAGATTTCAGCAGTTTCTGCAGTTGAAAGAAGATGGTAGGCGTTAGACCCCTTGTTAGTCCTGTTCTTCAAGGCAGTGTTGAAATTGCGGGTTCGAGGAGAAGCATCTGCGCCCAATGGGACTTCATTGAACCTCAGAATTGGGGGCCAGAGAACCTTATATACAATTCTTTCCAGAGAGGGTGCAACTACCACCAACTGGAAAATGTATCCCAAAAGTGGCATCAGCATTTCATGTTAACACACCTACCTTCTTTTTTAACTGATAACAATCCTCAAACCATACACCCACTGGATGTGTGAGTCCGCCTATTAAGTACATTGGAGGTATCAGAAGAATTCAGAAAGGTTGATAACCTATTTGTTGTTCCATTCAGGAGCAGAAGGGGGTCAGGCGCCAACAACTAGAACTTTGGCGACCTGGATAGTCAACTTGAGTAAGAGAGCCTATGAAGGAAGACAGAGGGAGATCCCTAATGTCATCACGGCTCATTCTGCCAGGGCCATGTCCTCATCCTGGTCAGCGTATGCAGAGGTATCTCTGGACAGTATATGCAGAGCGGCTCTTGGTCCTCATCAAATACATTCTTGAGGCATTACCAGGTTGACTTGGCAAGATTCACAACTTAATTGTTTGACAGAAGTGCAATTCTAAACTGTCTGCATACTTAAACTGGACCTTCAGCATAATTTAATGAAAAGATCAAACCTTTAAAAATGATTCCCCAGCATCTAAATCTAATAAGTTTTTATCCATTTACTTTTTATTCTTCCCCCCAATGGGCTGAAACTCTGTTCAGGACTCTAGGATACGGGTGCCGCCATCTTGCCTCAGAAGCATCACATACTGAGGAGAGTAGAGGGGGACAAATGTACAGGGAAGGTTGGTTATAGCTGTTCTTTGGTCAGAGCAGCACTTGGGCCAGGAAATGACAGCAATCCCAGAATTCAGAGCAACACAGTCAGAAGACACTTGGATGTTTAAAGACTCATAAATTGCAGTAGATGCAGGTAGGATGATTTGGGAGATCTGTATGAACAGGATGGGGGAAACATACAAGATATGCTCTTATTCAGGGCGAAGGTCCGCTTTAAACATATTCTTGAATTAAAGCACTAAGCACCCCGCCCTTGTCTACATCTTGCTATGTCCCATAGTATGACGCCATGGGGGCTCCAGGAAAATGGAAAATGAAATACTTACCTGCCAGTAATTTTCCTTTCCTGGCGCCTCCCATGGCGGCATACGAACCCACCCAATACAAGGACTATATTACGGAAATGGCGAGCCGCAGGGCGGACTCAAAGACTTATAGGGGAAGAGTCCTATTAGGGTTAAAGAGCGGGGACTTAACCCATAGTATGCTGCCATGGGAGGCACCAGGAAAGGAAAATTACTGGCAGGTAAGTATTGAATCTTCCATTTTTTGACTCTAAGTTCGGGAACATGCACACTTCTACAGGCACGCCGCCACCACCTCACAGAACAGGCCAGGACCACGCCCATCTACCTTCCATCCCTGGACTTTTGGTTGCCATAAGGTGTATTACCCTTGCCACGGACTGCATTGAACGATATTCAGAGAGAGGCTCTGTCGTTTTGAGTGCTCAAAACACTGGGTAAACACCTGGTTAACATTTGCTACCTCAGAGATCTCATATCTCACAGCTATGTATTGACATTGTTGCAATTATGTACCTAGTATATACTAGTGTACCAGTGCATCTTTGCTACATTGTACTTACTACTTATTTACTGTAGAGTTGAGAGAGGGGGACCCCTGGTGGTCATATGTACTCACTGCAGACTGTCATAGAATACATGTAGTATAACCCTTTAAGTGCCAGCCTACTTGGAGTTTTTGTCACCCTTTGATGCCAGACTATTTTGCACTATTATGCGCTCCCCATGTTCAAATGTGATTTTTGAAGGGATTTCCAGGGATTTTCCAGGAAAATTATATATTGTTTTTTCAGCAGAGTCTGGGCTTTAACATGAAATGTCTTGTTTGTAATTTTTTAGGCGTATTCTCAATATTTTTGGGTGAAATATGTGCAAAAAAATAAAAAAAAATCTATTTTTTACAAATTGTAGTGTTTTTTTGTAATAAAAAATGTAAGTTTGTCAATAAAATCTTATTGCGTGTGAAATCCCAATTTCTCCCGGTTACAGCGATACCACATATGTATAGGTAGACACCCTTTCCTGCCCAGGAGACTCCCCCAAACTGAAACAGCGCTTTAGGGGATTTTCAGATAAAATACAACTATGCTATGCAATATGCGCACCTTGCAGTTTTTCCAGAAAAACAACCCTTTACATTTGAAATACCCCCAACAATTCTCTGGAAGTACACACCTCAAGCTTTCTAGGTGTACCAGGCGTATTGATGTGCCCATCGTTTTCTGGAAGTAATTCCTCAATGTATTCTTTGGTTGCAAAGAGTTTCCCTAAAGAAAGCATAAAAAAGCCACATTTTCCTAAAAAACTATATACAAACAAAAAAAAACAAGTTTAATCTGAAAAAGCAACATCCCCCGAACAGAACAACACCCAACATGCATTGCTACTGTCAAGGGAAGAGTTGCCAAACACCCCAAAGTAAAGCATGTGCATAGGGGGCGTGGCCAAGATGGCGACCTGAGCAGACGTGCCTGAACGGGGCTTCCTGCAAGAATCCTGATTACTCACCTTTATCTGAGCAGACTGGACGGCCAGAACCCCTGTGGAGGCTCTCCCTGTCCTAGGGATTGAGCCTGGGTGCAGAATTGCGGCGGAGGCAGCCATCAGCGTGTCGGAGTGGCGGCGGGGCGCACGTGAGGACCAGAGGTGGCGGTGTGTGAGCGGAGGAGATCGGGCGGCCCCATCCTAATCCGGGCAGCGGCGGTGGTGGAGAGGCAGGCGCCCGGACACACTGCGGCGTGGAAGAGACGTCGGGCCGCGGCCGGATTGTGAAGCAGAGAAGCGGCGGACGGCGTGTGAACGGAGGGGAGGCCGGAACTCCTGATCTGGCGAGGCGGCCTCACACTGACGGTGAGCGGCGGTGGCGGCACTGAGAGCGGGGCACCCGGAGAGAAGGAGCTGCGCACCTGCGGGGAGGCGACTGCAGCGGCGGGACACAAGCGGCGGCGGGCCCACGTGGAGGGGCGAAGTCCGGAGGCACCTCGAGCGCCTGTAGTGACAGGTCCAAGGAGCGCTGAGGAGAGGGCGCGAAGACGCGGGCAGCCGCCATCTTGGAGGGGGTGAGTGAGGAGGGAGCTGGCCAGAACCATCCATCTTCATAAATCCATCTCTCCAACCTGTTGCTGGGTCTCCCTTTCTCCTCCCCCTCCCATCCTGCTGCCCCCCCTGTCTTTTCCCAGTGGCACATCCATTCTGGCTATATCAGCCACAGAACCTGATCCAGACGCCAGGGGACAGTTAATGTGTGCCTGAAGTGGCGTGCTTCCACGGCCCTAGGGAGCACATCCATAGGCCGGGCTGAGCTCTTTGGGGCAAACTAGCCGTGCCACCGGTGGCTGATAAACCCCCCCATTGCCAATCCTGGATCTTGCATAGCCCTGTATGTACACCTGGCACAGTGGGTCCTGAAGGGGCAGGGAACCCACTGATATTTACTGCTGCGCCGCGTCCGTGTGGATCGCCCGGCGCCTCCTACCCGGAGCGGGGGCGACACCCGTCCTGCGTGCTGGAAGCACATCAGAGGGGCTAAAGACACAAGCCACTGCCCTGGGGCGGGGATCCCCTTTTCTGTCTGTGGGGCTGGTTTGGGACTCCCTGGACGCTCTGCTGCTCGCTATATCCCCCCGCAGGAGAACCCTGAGCGCTCGGAGGGGCTGGTGGACCCTTGCCTTTGGATCCTACCCCGACGGGGCTGTCCTTGCCCGGGGGCCCCCCTACATATGAGAGGCAGCAAGAAACGTAGAACCACTCTGGTCGCCTGTAGTACGCAAACCATGGAGACCCCGTGTGGGGCTGAGCTGGGAGCCTCCAACCCTGATACTGCAGTTATAATGGCAGCTATTGCCTCATGTCAGAGTGCCCTCACAGCTAAATTTGATACCCTCCAGGAACAATTTAACTACTTCCGCCATGACCTGGATAAAATTCGTGACCGCGCTGGGGAGGCGGAGAGGAGGATCGGAGAAGCTGAGGATCGACTGTCCACCCATACTGGGGAAATTGCTACCCTGCGGAGGCAGGTGAACACCCTCATGGGGAGGGCCGAGGACGCTGAAAATAGAAACCGGAGAAACAACGTCCGGATCCTGGGACTACCCGAAGAGGCGGAGGGAGCCTCCCCAGAGCAGTTCGTAGAAAATCTCATAAAGGAGACTTTGGCACCTGTGAACCTGACCAAGTTTTTTACGGTGGAGAGAGCGCACAGGATCCCTATGAGACCCCTCCCGCCGGGGACACCGCCAAGGCCTTTTATTTTCAAAGTCCTCCACTACAGGGACAGAGATGCTATCCTGGCTGCGGCTAGAATGAAAGGGACGGTGACCTTCAACAACGCCCGGCTATCCTTTTTCCCGGATTTCACCTCGGAGGTCCAAAAACTGAGGCGCTCATTCAATGGCGTGAGAGAGAGGCTCAGATGGAGAGGGATTAAATACGCCATGATGTTTCCAGCACGCTTGCGCGTGCAGGATGGAGAAACAACCAGATTTTTCACATCGGCTGAAGACGCTAATGCATGGCTGGACTCTCTGCCGGGGGCCTAGCGGCCTGGGCTCGGGGTGGGGACAGCGTCCCTCTAAACCTAGTAATATTGGAATTGATAGTGCTGCCTTTGCCGGGGGCCCTCCCCTCTGCTGCGGTCCTGCTGGCGCCGGGGGGTCTGGTCTCTAAATGCCACCCGGCAACAAAGAACCATCCTGTTTAGCTCGTTTGTTTGATGGCTGCTGAAACTGTTGCAATCTGTTGTAATTTGTTGAGAATTGTTCTGGCTGCGCTAGTCGCTCCATATCCTGATATGAACGTTACAGGAGAGCTGCGGCTCTGGATTCCCACGGAGTGAAGCCCCTCCCCCCTTTTGGCCCCCCCCCACACCTTACTTTCCTATTACTCCTGTTAACCTCCCTTGCCCGGACTGTCCCCTTCTCCCCCCCGCCCATATTTTTCCCCCCCCTTCCTAGCCATTCCTGCCTGTTGCCCCTGTTTACTCCCAATCGCCCCCTGGGAACCCTTGGTGACTTAGTCACCAACATGTACATGGTTTGGGTAATGTTATGTTATGAGCCCATAGGCAGTGGGTTACTGCACCCCGGTGCAACTAGTTACACCGTTGTTGTATTGCATTGTTGGGGGGGTATGAAGCTCGCCAAAGTTGGGATATGGTGGAGCGGGGAGGGGGTGGTTGGGAATGGTATTTGTATGTTTAGTATAGAGTTTAATAGTTTACGTAATATGTGTTGTTATGTTGGCATGCATGGGATGAATGGCAAACGGACCCTAAAAGTCGGACGGTTACAGTTGGAGGGGCAGACTATTCGGTGCAGGTTGATGGTTGGTCACGGGGTTGGCACTCTGATCTATGAGAATGGGTGATTGTAGGATTCTCTCCTGGAATGTCAGGGGACTAAACGATAAAATCAAACGGTCTACAGTCCTTCAGTTTGTTAAGAGATATAGACCCAATGTGGTGATCCTCCAAGAGACCCACCTGGTGGGGCGGAGGGGACTCGCTCTTAAGAGACCCTGGATCCAGAGCTCCTTTCACGCTCTCTTCTCGTCATACTCTAGGGGGGTATCGGTACTGATCTCCAAGGGAACCCCATTCGTGCTGTATTCTGTGCAGACGGACCGGGAGGGTTGCTATGTAATCCTCCACGCCAAACTTATGGATACCGACATAATTATAATAGGCATCTATGTCCCCCCGCCTTTCAACATACAAGTGTTGCACCGGATCATGGAGAGGGTAGTGAATTACCCCCCGGCCCCGATCCTGTGGATGGGAGATTTCAATATGGTGCTGAACCCTGCGTTATATAGACTGGACAGGAGACCGGGCCCTAGGACACAGCTGGCATCCTGGGCAGAGGCGATGGGCCTGCAGGAACTATGGAGGTGGAAACACCCAACTGATAAGGCCTACTCCTGTCATTCGGCCACGCATAGGTCCCTGTCCAGGATAGATCTCGCATTTTCGACACCTGATCTGCTAGCGAGGGTGACGTCCTGCGACTATCTCCCGAGGGGCATATCGGACCACTCGCCTATGCTGTTGGAGGTTGGACTGCTGCGGACGCGGGCGAGTCGTGTGGGATGGACCCTAAACCCCCTGTGGATAGAGACCCCTGAAGTTAGGGATAGTCTGGCCTCTGCTGCGGAAGTGTTCTGGGAGTGTAACGCGGACGAAACGACCACGGAGGTGAGATGGGATGCCTTTAAGGCGGTCACTAGGGGATGCGCCATAAGTGCTATAGCGGCGGTTAGGGGGAAGAGGGGGAGGGAAAGGGCAGACCTCGAAAGTAAACTTGCAAACGCGGAGGGGGAATTCATCGCTTCAGCGGACGATAGGGCCCATTCCAATCTGATGTCTCTTATGCGGGAATATAATCTGCTATTATCTGACTCAACTAGGAAACTATTGCTACACAAACAGGCGACAATTTTTGACAAAGGGGACAAAAATGGCAAGACTCTGGCCTATCTGGCGAGGGCTGAGAACAAGTCCAACAGTATTGCTGGGATTGTGGGAGCAGGGGAGACGGTAACAGAGGGGGGGAAAATTGCACAACAATTCCTCGAGTACTACTCGGCCTTGTACTCCTCTAGGGTAAATTACGGGATGGAGGAGCTGGAGAGCTACCTTGATCAAATTAAATTCCCTGAGCTGGCCCCGGAAGATCGGGAGGCTCTTGACTCTCCCATCACTATTGATGAAGTCAGAAATGCGATGAGAGCACTTCCCGGTAGGAAGGCACCGGGGCCCGATGGATTGCCGGCCGAGTGGTATAAGCAGGGGATGGACAGGATCGCCCCTAGACTCTGGGAGGTTCTGAAACAGGCGCTGGATAGCGGAGGTCTCCCGGCTTCCTTCCATGAAGCGCATGTGGTTCTTATTCACAATGAAGGGAAACCCGCCGATATTTGTGCATCATATAGACCCATCTCCCTCTTAAATCAAGATGCCAAGATATTGGCTAAGATTCTAGCCAACAGGCTAAACGGAGTCATACTACAATTGATCGGGCCTGACCAGTCAGGCTTTATGCCGGGACGCACAACAGGGATAAACCTGCGCAGACTGATGTCCAACCTGCAGATAGCACATGACAACTGTGGTAGCCGAGCGATAGCCTCACTGGACAACGAGAAGGCCTTTGACTCGATTGAATGGGTCTATCTCTGGGCAGTGCTGGCCAAATTTGGGCTCCCTGCAGGTTTTATATCATATATTAAGCTGTTATACGACCGCCCGACGGCCAGAGTGCGGGTCAATGGCTGTTATTCTGACCCTTTCGTATTGCAGAGGGGGACTAGACAGGGTTGCCCACTCTCGCCGTTGCTCTTCGCGCTGGCCATCGAGCCGTTAGCAATCATAATTAGGAACTCTCCTGCCATTGCTGGGTGGAGGCTGGGGGAGATAGAGGAGAAAATCTCACTTTACGCGGATGATACCCTATTATACCTAGCGGATAGCTACGAGTCTCTGGAGGCTGCTTTGGATACCATTGGGGTCTTTGGGAGATTTTCCGGCTTGAAGGTTAACTGGGATAAATCCAGCCTGATGCAAGTTGATGGGTCTGACCCTCGGGATGTCTCCCCAAGGTCTCAATTAAAGAGAGTCCAGCAATTTAAGTACCTGGGGATTAGGGTTAGTGGACGGACGGACGAGTTTGTCTCCCTTAATATCTCTCCGGTAATAGCGAAATTAAAGCAAAGAGTCACCCAATGGGCGAACCTTCCACTGTCGGTCATGGGCAGAATTAATATATTTAAAATGATTTTCCTGCCTAAATTCCTGTACATATACCAGGCCTCCCCGGTGATGCTTCCTGTCTCTCACTTTAAAGCACTGGAGTCGATCATATTTGGCTTTATATGGGGTCACGCCCCCCCAAGGCTAAATCGACAAATAATGAAGACGCAAATAGATGCCGGGGGACTGGCGGTGCCGCACATGCAAATATACTTTTACGCAACGCAGCTCCTATTTGTCCACTGGTGGCTATGCCAGCCGAAGGACAATCCTGTGGTCTGCTTGGAGGTGGCGCTTCTGGGCTCCCCGGAAAGGTTGGCCTCCCTGGTATATAGGAGTACGAGAGGGATCCGAGAGGCGACCACATGTATGAGGGCAGCGAGTAACATTTGGGAGAGGGCAACTAGACTAGGGATGAGGACCGGGGAAGCTCCGACGTGGTCCCCATATGCCCCTCTATGGGATAATCCTAGGTTACCAGAGACGAGTGCCATGCAGGACCCGTTGTTCTGGGCGAGGAAGCGCGTTCAGCAGATTGGGCAACTATATAGAGGGGGGGTGCTGGTGTCCTTTGATCAGCTTAGGGCGGAGTTTCAGCTGTCCAACCGAGACTTTTTTGGATATCTACAACTCAGACACGCATTGCACGCCCAATTCCGTGGGGAGGGCCCGAGGATCTCAGAGTCCAGAGCGGAGAATCTACTCAGAGACGGAAACCTTAAAAAGCCTGTTTCCGCATTGTATAGATGTCTGATGGGAGAGTTGGAATCCCCTAGGGGCAAGATTGAGGCTAAATGGCAGGACTTGGATCCAAGCCTAGATCAGGACGACTGGGAGGAGATAATGGAGAACCTACATACATCGGTAGTAGAAGCCAGGGACAGATTCATCCAAACAAAGTGGATTCACCAGGCCTACATCACCCCGGTTCGTCTGCACAGAATGGGCTTAACAGATACGGATGTATGTCCCAGATGCGGGAAGAATAGTGGCTCATGGCTACACATGATCTGGTCCTGCGAGGTCCTGACGGCCTTTTGGGAGGGGGTGATGGGTTTGGTCAGTAGAGTGGTGGGATTTCGGATACAAGGGTCTGTCTCGATGTGTCTTCTTGGGGTGGTGGAGTCGCTCTCGGAGCTGAGTGCTATGAAGGCGCTGGTCCGGTTGCTGCTCTTCTACGCTAGGAAGTGCATCCTGCTGAACTGGAGACACCCGGCTAGGCCTTCAGTCCAATCCTGGAAACGGCTCGTCAACCAGAAACTCACCATGTATAAATTGACATACGCCGCAAGGGGAGTACCCGATAAGTTCGAAAAGGTCTGGGATCCTTGGCTACAGAACCAAGAATCAGCATATGATGCTGAGTGACTGAGTGGGGGGCCTGATGGAGAATTTTTCTAGGATCAAGAATGCCATCTGGGCGAAGGCTGGGGAGATGGGAGCGGGTCCTGGAGCCTGACCAACGTGCAATGAAGGGGACTTCGGAGCACGCTAGCCCCGATGAATAACTAATGAATAACTATTGTATATCAGTTCTCGTGTCCGAGATAGCACCGTGATGGCAGCAACAATTACCAGAGGTCCGGTACGAAAGTTGAGTGAGTGAGTGTTGTTAATTAAATGCCAGTTATGATGTTGGGTGCCTGCGGCACCTTAAGGTCCTACAAAATGACTCGTCTTGTTCTGTCTTGTTTGTCTGTTTATTGCAAAATAAAAACTTTAAAAAAAAAAAGCATGTGCATAACGGTAATTTTACTTGAAAATTTCAGCTCTGCAGACAAAGTGCTCACCTTGCGATTTTTCAACCAAAACAACCCTTTACATTTGGAATATTCCCCATAAACCATAAATTCCCTGAAAGTACACATGTTAAGCTTTCTAAGCGTACCCAGCTTGTTGTAGTGGCCTCATCTTTCTGGAATTAATTCCTCAAAGAATTCTTTGCGCAGGGTTTTCCTAAAAAATGTATAAAAAAGCTGAATAAAAAACACCTTTTCCTAAAATATAAATACGCAAACCAGAAAAAACAAGCTAAGTCTGAAAGCGCAAGGTCCCCCGAACAGAACAATACCCATACAATACCCAACAACATGCATAGGTACTCTTAACCCTTTTATTTGCCAGCCTACTTGAGATTTTGTCACCCTCTGTTGACAGGTCATTTTTCCCCATTTTGCGCCATGTTTTGCGCCATTTTTGCTGGAATTTTCAGGAAAATTATATTTATATTTTTTTGCAGCAGAGTTTAGGCTTTAACATGAAATGTCTTGTTTGTAAATTTTATTTAGTTTTTTACAATATTATTAAGTAAAAAACATTTTTAGAAAATATACTCCTTTATTTTAAATAAAAAATGTATTTTATTAAGGAAAAGCATATTGCATGTGAAAGCCCCATTTCTACCGATTAGAACGGTACCACATATTTATCGGTAGCCCCCCGTTCCTGCCCAGGAGACCCCCTTAACTGAAACAAGTACTTTATAACATTTTATAACATTTACAAATAAAATACAACTACCATCCACACTACAAAGGGTTAGATCGAGAAAAAAAAATGACATAAGTGTCCCCCCTCCCGGGGGGGGGGGGACCCCATTTTTTGGAGGGGATTTTTAAGGGTTAAAAACCCTTAAAAATCCCCCAAAAAATGTACATGGGGTCCCCCTTACCCAAAGTAACCAGCCCGGGACCAGCTATGCAGGGCTTGTAGAAACAGGGCACAGGGGCCAGCTTTTGTGGCCCCTGGCCCTGCAGGCTACAAGCCCGCATAGCCCGTGGGCCCGGGCTCTTCTGCCCCCACCCCCCTGGGCTTTGGGGAGGCAGGTAATGGGGGTGCCAGGGGTTAATGGCAAGTCACCCGCTAGTCACAGGTGACTTGCCACCTCCCCCAGCCTTGTGAACTGGTATAGGGGTCATGGACACCTTACCAGTTCACAAGGGGTTAAATGTAAAAAAAAACACACACACGCAAAAAGAAAAAATTATTTTATTTTTTTTTTAATTACCTCCCATCTATCCTAGAGCACTGTGTCCCTCGGCGATCACTGGCTTCTGCTCACCTGCTGGAAGCCTTTTATAGCTGCTGGATGACAGAACACAAAGGGTTAATTAAAAAATAATGACATAGTGGCCCCCCCACCCTGCAGCCTACGAGCCCACATAGCCTATGTGGGCCCGGGCTCTTCTGCCCCCCCCTGGGCTTTGGGGAGGCAGGTAATGGGGGTGCCGGGGGTTAATGGCAAGTCACCCGCTAGGGCAGGTGACTTGCCACCCCCCCCAGCCTTGTGAACTGGTATAAGGGGTCTCATGGACCCCTTACCAGTTCATAAGGGGTTAAATGTTGAATTAAAAAAACACAGACACATAAATAAAAAAAATGATCTTTATTATTTTGTTTTTTAACTTTACTCACCTCCGATCCTCTGTCCCCTGGCGATCTCCGCTGACAGTCTGCTCGCGTGTTTGGAGGAGAGAGCCTGGGGACGGGAGGGGCGATCACAGCCCTCTCCTCCTCCTCTGCTCTCTGCTCCAAGCACCCGAACAGACTGATTCAGAGTCTGGGGTGCTGGAGGTAAGAAGCTGGCTGCTGATGACATCACACTGATGTCACCTGGCCCCCTCCCCCATGGGGCGGGGCTAGCAGTCGCGATCCAGGAAGTGGGGAGAGAGGGCATTTTCTGCCCTCTCCTTGCCACGGAAGAGGCGGGGGGGGCGATCGGAGGCCCCCCCAGTGAAGAAAAGACCCGGCGGGAGGCAGTGCGGCCACAGGTAAGTAAATGTAATTTTTATTTATTTATTTTTTTTACAGTTAGCTGCTACTGCTGCCGAAGCGGGGGGGGGGGGGGGCGCCTATTCCAGGGGCTTTCCTGGAGCCATCCGAGCCCCCACGGGGGATCGGATCTCACCAAATTACAGAGGAGACCCGGCCGGATCCAACGAGGGGTCAGGTGAGTATTTTTCATTTTTATTTTTTTAACTAGCAGCGGGGAAAGTCAAGCACGTAACACCTACGGGCTTGGCACTTAAGGCCCAGACAAGCCAGCACGTAGGTGTTACGTGCTTGGCACTTAAAGGGTTAAAGGGATAATCTATTGTCATTTCTTTGAAGCCCTGTATCACTATTATGCAAATTCATCCTTGAAATTAATACACTTTTTGATATTCAATCAGCTAACTTGGTGTGTCGACTGTATTTATGTAATTTTGAATTTTTAAACCCAGCAACTATTACCCAGTGAGGTAATCATTTTTTCAGTAAATAACTTTATTGGGGTGTGCATATAGACACCTTTTTCTAATAACGAAAGAGGAGGCTGATCTCAGGATAGGTTTGGTCCATATAAGGGTGTATGGAGGGAGAAGGGCATTTCTGGGGAAAGAATGATCCATGTTAGAAGGTGGGGATGGAGGAGCGAGGTCCCAGGATAGATCTGGTACAACAGGAATGATTCCGGGATAAATCCAGTCCCTATTGGGGGGTGGCAAGGAGGTGATCCCAGAATAATACCGATGAGAAAGGAGGAGAACAAGCGTGGAGAAAATCTGATCATTGTTAGCAGGTGGGGGCTAAGAAGGGTGATACCAGGATTTTGCCAGAGCTGGCGCTAGATGATCAGTAAAAGCAGGGGTCCCCTACCCCCGGGCTGCAGCATCCTGTCAGGTGGGTTGCAGCACCGCATGCAGCATCAAGAGCTGGGTGAAGTGAGGGATGCGGGGTCTCGTACCACCAGACACAGTGCAGTGCGGTGCGGTACAAGGCAGCACTGGAGCAGACATCGAGGCTCCAGACTCACTCCATCGCTGCTGCACTGCCTTAAAGGAGCAGTATCGCAAAATTTGCATTAAAAAAGATAAATAATTAAATAGCCACACAATAGCTTCTAACATGTGTATAAATAATCTGGCGATAGAAAAAGGAAAAAAATACAATTCTGTGAATTACTCCCCTGTAGAATTGGTATTATACGCATACAGTACGTCCTGCTCCATCTATAATACTTACACATGGGTAATCCTCCGCCAGATGGCGCTGTTCACTGCAGACATGCAAAAACAGGCTCCTCCCGGCCCTTCATATACCCAGGGACCTCCCACAAATCCCCAGCATTGAAAAGCAGTGAGAAAAGAAGCCGGGAGAAACCAACCACCAAACTGGTAATAATAACAATGATAACAATGGTAACAATCACCATACAGGGGATCCAGAACAAGGTGAAACCAGGGTGGGGTGGAGCAGGACATACTATATGCGTATAATACCAACCTACAGGTGAGTATTTCACAGAATTGTATTATTCTAAGCATACAGTACGTCCTGCTCCATCTATAATACTTACACATGGGACATCCAATAGCAGTGTCCATAAAGTAGGGTGGGATCCCCAACAACAAAGGCAACGGCACGTAGTTCCAACTACAACCGCCTGTAAAACCTTACGGCAAAGGCAGCATCAGCTGAGGCCCGAACATCAACTTTGTAAAACTTTGAAAAGGTGTGAACAGAAGACCAAGTAGCGGCCTTGCAAACTTGTTCAACAGAGGCCTGTTGCTGAAAAGCCCAAGAGGCACCAATAGCACGAGTGGAATGAGCCGTAAGGCGGAAAGGGGAAGACCTCCCCTTAGTAGAATAGGCCTGAATCACAGCCTGACGAATCCATTTACTGATGGCAGACTTGGCGGGAGCCAAACCCTTCCTAGGCCCCGAAGGCACAACAAAGAGAGCATCAGTCTTCCTGAAGGCCTTAGTGACAACCAGGTAATACTGCAAGCACCTGACTACGTCCAAGGAATGCAGAACCCACTCCTTGTCGTTGCGCGGATTGGGACACAGAGAAGGAAGAACAATATCCTGGTTCAAATGAAATGCCGAAACCACTTTTGGCAGAAAGTCCGGTTTGAAGCGGAACACCACCTTGTCCTGGTGTCGCTCATAGTATGGAGGCTGAATAGATAGAGCGGCCAGCTCTGACAAACGCCTAACCGAAGTAATAGCCACCAAGAAGACAACCATGAGAGTGAGAACGACCAGAGCAGCATCTTGAATAGGCTCAAAGGGAGCACCCTGCAAGGCAGACAAAACCAAATTCAAATCCCAAACAGGGACTGTAGGCTTTCGAGGGGGACGCACGTGAGTGACCCCCTGGAAGAAGGTCTTAATCAGGTGATGCTGAGCAAAGGTCTTCTGAAATAAGATAGATAGGGCAGAAACCTGACCCTTCAGAGTACTAAGTTTGAGACCTAAGTCCAAACCATGCTGTAAAAACTCCAGGACCCTAGGGACGGAGAATTCTCGGCAGGGAAGAGACCTGGACTCACACCAGTCAATGTAGGAACGCCATACTCTATAATAAATAGCAGAAGAAGTCTTCTTCCTGGCCTGCACCATAGTAGCCACCACAGAGGCAGACAACCCCTTCTCCATCAATATGGAGGTTTCAGCAGCCAGGCCGTCAAAGCCAGCGTTTGTAAATTGGGATGGCGTAAGAAGCCTTGGGTTTGCTGGTACGCTTGGCAGATCGTACTGATCTACTGCCATTTGAACCACGTCTGCGAAACACACTCTTCTTGGCCACCTGGGGGCCACTAGAATCACAGGTACCCCTTCCAGAGCAATCTTGCGTAGAACCCTCACCAGAAGGGGAAACGGTGGAAACGCATACAGGAGGCGATACTCCCTCCAAAACATGGACAGGGCATCCGTGGCCATGGCCAGAGGATCCTGAGACAGGGAGACAAAGGCCGGGAGCTTGTGATTGTGACGGGAAGCAAACAGATCCACATCCGGTAGACCCCAACGGTGGCACAGGGACTGGAATACCATGTTGCAGAGGGACCATTCCCCCTGACGGGACATTCCCCTGCTCAGGGCGTCCGCCAGAAGGTTCTCCGCCCCCGGAATGTAAACAGCCGAAATGCATTGAACATTGGCCTCCGCCCATGTCAGAATCTGATACACTTCTTGGAGAGCACCCTTGCTCCGGGTCCCTCCCTGATGATTGATGTAGGCAACCGCCGTTCTGTTGTCTGAGCGAACTTGGACCGACAGACCCCTCAGGCGCTGGGTCAATCGCTCCAGTACCAACCTGACTGCCTGTAACTCCAGAATGTTGATGGGCAAATGGGCCTCCTGAGGGCCCCACGTCCCCTGGAAGCGCAGAGACTTCCAGAATCCTCCCCAACCTGACAGACTGGCATCCATTGTGACCGTCTCCCAGGATGGGGTCAGAAAAGACCTGCCCCTTGTCAAGTTCCTGTGGTCCAGCCACCACGCAAGGGACTGTCTGACCGAGGGGGGAAGCACACAGAACCCGTCCAAGGACGCAGGGTTCTTGTCCCAAACTGACAGAAGGTGAAGCTGCAAAGGTCTCAAATGGAACTGGGCAAAGGGCACCGCCTCGAAGCTCGCCACCATCAGGCACACCAACTGCATTCCCTGCCGGATGGAGAACTGTGGGATCGAGAGCAGGAACCTCGCCTGCGCAGTCAGAGCTTCCACCTTCTGTTGAGGAAGGAATATCCTTGACTGAACCGTATCCAGAATCATTCCCAGGAACTGAGTCACCGAGGAGGGGGACAGGGATGACTTGGGGTAATTGATCACCCAGCCGAAGGACTCCAGGGTGGACACTACCAGCCGAGTGTCCAACTCTGCCTATCGCAGAGACCGAGAGGTGATGAAAATATCGTCCAGGTAGGGCAGCACGCGTATGCCCCTTAGCCTTATCAGGGACATCACCCCTGCCAGCACCTTGGTGAACACCCTGTGCCTGACTGACCCATCCTTCTTGGGTACTGTGAAAAGGTTTGTGTAGAAACCCGTGCCCCTGTCTCCAGGGGGGACCTTGCAAATTACCCCTAGGTCCATGAGACCCTGTACGGCCAGCAACAAGACCTGAGCTGAGGCAGGGTCTTGAGGGATTCGAGACCCAATGAACCTGGTGGGGGGCCGTACAGCAAATTCTATCTTGTAGCCGGAGGACACTACCTCCTGAATCCACCGGTCTGAGACGTGCCGCTGCCAGACGTGCTCGAAGTGCTGTAGACGTCCCCCCACCCTGACGGGTGAGGGCGCCCCCTCATGCCTGGGGGGCCTTGGGAGGGGCTTTGGGTTTGGTTCCCCAGGAGGAACCTGAACGGCGTCCTCTGTTTCTGTGCCCGGAATCAGCGCGGGCCCCTGCGAAGGACGCCCCTCTACCCTGCTTGGCCCCACGATAGGGGGTTGATAGGGAGCCTTAGCCACGAAAAGGCCGAGTCTGTCGCCTGCACTGGGGTAACTTGCCTCCCTTGGCAAAGAGGTCTAATCGATCCCCAAACAAGCGCAGCCCTTTAAATGGAAGCCCCGTGAGGGCTTTCTTGGCGGCATTGTCTGCGGCCCACTGGCGCAACCAGAGCGCGCGGCGTATAGCAACCACCAGGGCAGATGACCTGGCACACATCTTAATAGCATCGTCCGATGCGGACAGGATAAAGTTCACAAACGCATCACAGCTGGACAGAACGTTGACAGTATCAGGAGGCAACTCATCTGTGCCATTGAGAGCACTCCTAACCACGGCCCTGAGCGCTACCGCCGTAATGGCTAAGGCACAAACCGGGCGCAAAGTCGCTCCCCCAAATGCAAAGGCATGACATGCCAGTTGGTCAACACGCCAGTCCCGTAGCGTAGTAGTGTCAGGGGAGTGCATAATAGAGGTGTTGGACAACCCAAGAATAGGAGCATCGACCTCGGGCGGTGATGACCAGCACTTAACCAAGTCAGCAGGGAAGGGATATTTCCTATCCATGCTCTTAGGGACCCCGTGAAGTCTGCTGGGATGTTCCCATTCTTTAAGCACGAGGCTATTGAAATGGGTCTGCTTGGGGAATTCCAAGCGAGCTTTAGCAGTATGAAAAAGATCACCCCTTTGCCGGGGAGCCGCAGCAGGGGGAGAGAAGGACAGAACCTCAAAGATCTGAACCAGCAGTCTATCAACATCATCCGAGGACCAATGCTCGGAGCCAGACTCTTCCTGACCCCTGGACTCATCGTCATAGGACCCTAAGTCAGAGAACAGTTCCCCTTCGTCCGAGGGGATATGGGCATAGGAATGCAACAAATCATCAGGTTCTACAGGGAAGACGGCCGATTCAGGGTTCAAGTGCCGCCTCTTGGCGGTGGCTTTACACGCTAAGGAATTAGCAAGCAAGTTTTCAACACTAGCCAGCCTCGTGGCTAGATCAGGATGAGAATCCCCACTGGTATTGGGGGTTAGACTCAGGCTTGGGGGAGTAGGTGAAGTGCGGCGGGGTGCAGGCCCAGCCTCAGAGGAGACGGGAAGCACCGATAGCGCCTGCTGTGCACAAGGAACACAGACCCGTGCATTGTCACCACTGCTAGGTAAGACCCCACAAGCTACACACAGCCTTGTCCCGAAGGAACCCCGTTCACAATATCCTGAGATGCCTCCATATGGTGATTAAATCGGCACAATATGCCCGTAGGGATTGACGCTGTAAGCTACCCTGGATGCCCCAATAACCCGGTGGGAAGTGGTAGTAAGTTTTTATGGTCACGACAGGGAGCTATGCTGGGTCGGGAGAAGCCACTTGAATCCGCGGTCTGAAAGACATAAGGGGAAACGGGATGTCAGAGCCATGCGCAATGGGTATAAGAGTAAAGAAAAGTCGCCCGTGAGGGCACTTACATACAGAGAGGAGGGAACGATCTTCACCACGCGCGCGGGAGAAGAAAATGGCGCCGAAAGAACCTCGGGGGGCGGGTCTGAGCCGATCGTGACGCGTAGCGCGCCAAGCCGAAACCACGCCCCTCTTCAGCGAGCGCGAAGCTCGTAAGGCAACCAGCCAATTGTAGTACAGAAGGAGAAAGTAAAAAGCAGGAAAGCCTATTAAAAATGGCGCTCGGAGCCGGGGCAGGTACAGCCGAGATCTGTACTCGGGCTCTCCTGTGGCTCCCCATCGGGGAAGAATCCCGGTCTGTGACAGTGACACTAATAAAGACAGGCGCTCAAGCCAGCGCAACCTATGAGGAGCCGATAAGGCTAAGAAGGGAAGGAGGGAAGAAGGAGACGCCAGGGCGTCCGCGAGCCGCCGCCGTACGTGCGGTGCGAGCAGAAGGCAGACTACTAGTGCTGCGGTAAACAGTAAGGTAAGAGCGCGGCTCTGATCCCCGATCCCAGTGAAACACAGTTAAGCCATAAGCGTGTAAGTATACACTGAGGCCGCTATACACACAACCCCCCCCCTTTCTTTTCCCCCTAAGGAGGGAACGAGGGAGGAAGGCGACCCGTTAACATAGGGTACACCGCTACATGGGGCATGGGGCAATGATGCGGGAGGGGCATCCCCTGAAGGCTCACCATCAGCCTTGACCGCCTACCCTATGGTGAGGGATTGCGGTGGAGCGTTGCTCCGTAAGCACACATGGTGCTGCCTACCTTCACCTGACCAGCGCAGCCCAGGCTGGGAGGCACATCGTATCGAAGAGGACGGGTGGGAATAGTCTCACAGGGCCACAGGATGTAATAGCCCCGCTCACCTGCGAGAGAGTGATACTTCATGTCTTGGCAGTCAGCACTGCAGAGAAATCTGGGGATTTGTGGAGGTCCCTGGGTATATGAAGGGCCGGGAGGAGCCTGTTTTTGCATGTCTGCAGTGAACAGCGCCATCTGGCGGAGGATTACCCATGTGTAAGTATTATAGATGGAGCAGGACGTACTGTATACTTAGAATATACAATTCTGTGAAATACTCACCTGTAGAATTGATATTATTTGTATACAGTACGTCCTGCTCCAGATATAATACTTACACTTGGGTTATCCTCCGCCAGATGGCGCTGCACTGCAGAGACATGGAAAAACAGGCTCCTCCCAGCCCTTCAAATACCCAGGGACCTCCCACAAATCCCCAGCATTGAAAAGCAGTGAACAAGAAGCCGGGAGAATTAAACCACCCAACAACTGGTAAAGATAACAATGAAAACAATCACCATACAGGGGATCCAGAATAATGCAACAACAGGATGGGGTGGAGCAGGACGTACTGTATACAAATAATATCAATTCTACAGGTGAGTATTTCACAGAATTGTATTATTCTTAGTACACAGTACGTCCTGCTCCAGATATAATACTTACACTTGGGACATCCAAAAGCAGTGTCCATAAAGTAGGGTGGGATCACCAACAAAAGACGACAACAGCAGACAGTTTAAAGCACTGTCACCTGCAGAACCAGACGACCAAGACAGCATGCGCTGAGGCCCTAACATCAACATTGTAAAAACCTTGCAAAAGGTATGAGCAGAAGGCCAATGATAGTGGCCTAACCAATAAGTTCAACAGCAAAACCGGTGCTGAAAGCCCAAGAGGCATCAAGCACGTGTAGAAGGTAATCAAGGCAACAAGGGAGGTTCTTCCCTTCGCCTGAATAGGCCTGAGTAATAGCCTGACAATCCGATAGCTAATGAATTTGGCAGAAGCCAAGGCCAAAAACAAGGTACCAGGAGTAACATCCATTAAGGTAATAACCAGGACCAAGCCGCCCAACTCCCGAGAGCAGACGAGATCGGGCACATTCAGGATGTAATGACCACAAGCCCCAAGGAACCTCAGTTCCCTTAAAGGACACAGTGACTCCTAAAGAGAAAAACTGCCAACACCTGTAAAAGGAATGCAGGACCACTTCCTCAGCGTTGCAAGGAAGGGGGACAGCCGTGGAAAACAATATCTCGGATAATTGAACATACGACACCTACAGATGTAGAGAATCCGGCTTCAGGCGGAACTCCACCTTATCCTGGTGTATCTCAAGAAAGAGGGCTAGGTAGACCGAACCGCCCGCTAACACACACCTGACCAAGGTAACAGTCACCAGAAGGACCACCTTAAGGGTAAGGACATCCAGACAGTGTCCTGAATAGGACCAAGAGACCATCCTGCAAGCAGACGGAATGAAACCATTTCAATCCCAACAGGGCCATAGGAGCAATGGAGGGCGCACATGAGCACCCCCTGAAGGAAGTCTTAACCAAGAAAGACTGAACCAGAGACTGTTAAGGCAAGGTGGACAGGGCAGAGCCTGACCCATCAGAGAGCTGAGCTGGGGGACCAACTCCAATTTATGCTGAAGGCCACACTGGAGCCCTGAAAACCAAGAACGTCCAACAAGTAAGAGGACTAGACTCGTCCCAATAAATGTGGGTATGCATACCCTACAACAATAGAAGAAAACGCAGAAGAGGCTCACTCCTAGCCATCCCATAGTCACAGCACCGAGACAGCTAAACTTGTCTCCATCAAGATGTATGTTTTAGCAGACAGATCGACTAGGCCAGAGGCCATGAACTATAGTGATGTAAAGGGCCCTGAGTGATCAGCTAGCACTCCTGGCAAGGTGCAGAACTACTGACCACGGTACCATATCTGCAACCACACTATACTAGGTCACCTGGGGGCCACCAGCATTACTGGTCCCCTTACCAGAGTAATCTTCCGCATAACCCTGCCTAGCAGAGGGAAGGGAGAAGGACATACAGAACCAAAAGTCCTGTCAAGACGGTACGAAGGCATCCGGACCACTGACATAGGATCCTGGGGCAGGGAAACAAGGCCGATAGCCTGTGAAGGTGACAGAACCCAACAGATCCACGACTGGATGGATTCCATAATGACACGGGGATTAGCACATCCTGTCGCAGAGGGGCTTAGCCGGAGCTAATATCACTAACATGCAGGGAGCATTGTCTCCGCCCAGAAAGGAACATAGACACTCCATGGAAGGTCCGCCAGCTCCAGGCCCCTTCCAATGGTTAATGTGGTACGCCTGTCATTAGACGGACCGAGCACCCCCAGCCTGGCAAATCCTGAAGGGGAACGGTCAAGCGAGAAGAGCCAACTGAAAAACGCTCACTGCTTAGACTTCCAGAGGTGCAAGGACCCTCTAAGGGCCCCACCAACACCGGAATCGCAGGGAGTTTCGGAAGAAACCATCCCCTTCAACCTGAAGGTTGCCATCCATGGTGGCCGTTTCCAGGAAAGGCAAGAGGGAACTGCCCCCAGACATGTCCCTTGAGTTCATCCATTATCAAGAGAAACCGTCATACAGGAGGGAAGGCCCACAGGCACTGCTCCAGAGGAGCTGGATCCCTGTCCTATGTTACCAAGAGAAGTCGTAGCCGGCTCAAGGGAAACTGAGCATAAGGGACCTCTTTAGCTGCTCGGGCTCCTGCCGAGCAAGTTAACAACAGCCCACCAGTTGCATCCCTGCCTGGTGTTAAGAACCGGGACAGTAGTGAGGGACTGGGCCTATGAGACCAGAATCCCCACCTAATTGCTGAGAGGGGGAGAATCTGGTTTGAACCTGATCCAGGGTCATTCCTATTAATGGAGTTACCACTTTAGGGAACAGCGAGGACTCGAGGTGATTGAACACCCATCAAAATGACTCCCAACGGCCTACCAGCCGGGAATCCAACTATCCTGACGCAGAGACAGGGAAGTGGGGAAGGGCGTCCAGGTAGACATCGCGCGGACGTCCCTTGGTCTCATCAGAGCCATCACCATTGACAGCACCTGAGTGAACACTCTGGGAATTGAAGAGAGGCCAGACAGCAGGGCCACAATTAACAGTGTTGGACTTCCAACACGAACCTGGAGAGCCTCAGAGATCTGAGGGCACAGGAATGTAAACATAAGCATTGAAGAGTGCTCCAGGCAGCAAGACGCCCACTGGGCGCAAGGTGCTGATGGCCCAACTCAAGAGTATCCATGCAGGAAAACTGCCTGTAATTAGAGAATTGCTGTGAATCCAGAATAGGCCACCTGACCCATCCTTTGGGGGGCTGTAATTGCCTCTGCCTATTACGGGCAATCTGCAAGAGACCCTCAGACCTTGTAGGCCTAACATGGCCTGTGCCAGCAACTGAACAGGGGTAGGGACGAGGCGTACTTGGGGTCTGATAAAAACTGGGGGAGGCCGAGCAGCAAATATCCTGTATCTGGAGGACACAACCTCCTGGATCCGACAGAGTGAGGCGAAATGCCTCCTGATAAGAGCAAGGTGCTGCAGCCATCCCCTCACCCAGCCGGGCGAGGGCGCCCCATCATGCTTGAGGGGGTTTGGTGGAAGATTTGGGCTTAGCCCCGCCGGAGGGGCCAGAGCGTTGCCTGCTGCTCGTGGGGTAGGAGTCTGCCCCAAAAATCCGGAAAGACACCCCTGGTTCCTGTTTAACACAGGTGGGGGGAGGGGGGGTGCTCCTGCCTCGAGGAGGCTGGGACGGCCGTCTGCGCAGGGGTGATTTGCCCTTTTTACCGAACAGTTCTAGACGGGCCCCAAATAGGCGTTGCCCTCTGAAGGGGAACCCAGTAAGAGTCTTTTTTGCAGCATCATCAGCACCCCACTGTCGCAGCCAGAGCAGGCGACGAAAAGTTCTTGCACACATTCTAATCGTGTCATCTAGCGCCAATAGAATAAACTTCACAAATACATCACAATTGGAGAGTGCATTGAACACCTCCCAGGGGAGATCCTCGGGGTGATGACCGAGCAATTTTTTGATGAGGGTTCTAGCGGCCACCGCAGTAATGGCTGCGGCACAGACCGGACGCAGTGCCGTCCCGGCACAAGAAAAGGCATGGGAGGCCAGCAGCTCAATGCGTCGGTCCTCAGCATCCCGAAGGGTGCTATAGGCAGGGGTTGTAATAAAGGGGGGGTTAGGGACCCCTATGATCTGCGCATTCACCACGGGGGGTGATGACCAGCAATTAACCACCTCAGGGGGAAAAGGGTATTTCCAATCCCAGTCCCCTGGAACCCTTGGAAGTTTACTGTGGCATTCCCATTCTTTGAGGACAAGAGCATGGAAATGAGTCTGCTCTAGAAATTCCAAACGTGCAGTCGCAGTATGGAAGCACTCCCCTCTAGGCTTGGGGACCTGACCGGGTGGAGAGATAGACAGTGCCTTAAAGACCTTAAGCAACAGGTCGTCAGTGTCACACTGGCCCCAGTATTCCGGGCCAGAATCATCGTGACTCCTCGGCCTCTCATCAGAAGAGCCTGAGTCAGAAAACAACTCCCCTTCTTCAGAAGGGGTATAGTCACACAGAGTAGCAAACCCCTCGGTTCTCATAGAGCATACAGAAACATGGGGCGACAGTTGCCTCTTTCTACCAGGGCCCATTCGCTCTCACAACCTAGCAATAATCTGTTCAGCCGTAGGCAGCCTGGAAGGGCCGGCAGGCTGCAATTCCCCACTTGTAGGCGACTCAGCAGGAGAGAGATTTAAGCCTGGGGAGATAGGTGAATTGAAGCTAGGTGTAGCCCCTGGCCGACCAGATTGCAGGGCCAGGGCTTGCTCGGCACAGGGTACACAGACCTGTGCCCTGCCAGCATCAGTATGGGGTTGTCCACACGCTATACACTGCCGGTCTTGTCCCGGAGGGACCCTGGTCACATAATTCTGAGATGCCTCCATATGGTGATTAATCAAGGCACAATATGCCAGTAGGGATTTACACTCTAAGTAACCCTGGATGCCCCAAAGACCCGCTATGGAAGTGGGAGAATTTAACAAGGCCCGCTATAATTTAACACGGGGCCGGGAGAAGCCAATGGTGTTCACCAGTCTGAAAGACATAATGGGAATAAAGAGTGTCAGAACCATGCGCAGTAACAAAGATCACGAAAAGCGCCCGCTAGGGCACTTACAGACCCAGGGAGGAGGAGGACCGCCACCACGCGTGCGTGCGACCAGCATCAAAATGGCGCCAAAGCGAACCTCGAAGGGCGGCCCAGAGCGGCCACTGACGCGGAGCGCGCCAACCTATGTCCCCGCCCCCCCCGAAGAGCGCGAAGCTCTGAGGTGGATACAAACTGTTATGAGGAGCGAAGTGAATGGGACACTTAGAGGAGATGATTTGCCAATGAAGACGCCGCAGCGTCTGAGGCGACGTCGCCGCCCGGCGCCGCACATCCAGTAAAGGAAGAAATGCGTGCGGCGGTAAGAACTAAACAGCGCGGTTCTGACCCCAGGGATACTAGTCCGGGCAGACTAAGGCCATAACGTATAAAACATACATAAGACCTTACTACACACACACCCCCCCCTTTCTTTCCCCCGGGCTACGGGGGGGAATGAGGGAGGATGGCGACCCTTTGTACAGGGCCCACCGCTACACGGGGCAATAGTGCGGGAGGGGCATCCCCTAGAGGCTCACCATCAGCCCTAAACCGCCTACCCTTTGGTGGGGGACTGCGGTGGAGCATGGCTCCGTCAAGCACGCAAAGGTGCGCCTACCTTCACCCGACCAGCGCAGCCCAGGCTGGGAGGCACATCACAGGGAGGACGGGTGGGAATAGTCCAACAGGGCCGCAGGCTTTGGTAGCCCCGCTCACCTGCGAGAGAGTGATACATCATGTCTTCGAAGTTAGCACTGCAGAGAAATCTGGGGATTTGTGGGAGGTCCCTGGGTATTTGAAGGGCTGGGAGGAGCCTGTTTTTCCATGTCTCTGCAGTGCAGCGCCATCTGGCGGAGGATAACCCAAGTGTAAGTATTATATCTGGAGCAGGACGTACTGTATACTAAGAATATCGCCGCACCCAGGGCATGTGGAGTCGCTTCAGGTCCGACCAATACTGCATGATCTGCGTATGGGTGAAGGTGATGTCCGTCTCCTGCTGGATCCGGGAAACGATCTCCAGTGCGACGTTCCTCTTCTCAAACGCGTTGGGCAGGTAGTCGTACCTGCGCTGAAGCATCGTCTAAAAAACACAAAATAAAAATAGTTGTTAGATCAAACTGCATACAAATATCTGTCAAAATTCGATCAGTTGACTAAATGACATTCCCAGACACATTTCTAGCCTCAAACTATCCTTCTAGATGCAAGTGACTTGGTTCGCACATGTGCGCACTAACTTCTGTTTCAAAAACTTTTAAAAACAACTGTTTCTTCCTGCGCTTCCTTAAGGCCTAGGCATGCATTTAGATGGCAAATCAAAGTCCTTACAATACACTTACGAGCATAATCAGCGTCATACCCAGTCATTAGTATTTAAAGGGTCCTGGACACACCGCTCATTCTCTTTGAGATTGTCGGCATGGCACCGTAAAAACCCAGTGCTAAGGCCACACCAGCCAAGGAGGCCACCAGCAAAAGGTCCAGCGGCATGAGGAGCCTTCTTCCTCACGTCCGACCACTCGGTCACACCAAGCTCCAACCAAGGTGCGGGAAATGCGCAGCCAAAGTGGGCAACACAAGGCGACATTGGCCACCAAGGCCGCAAACCAGCTAAACCAACAACCAAAGCCAAGGATGGAGCAGCAAAGAAGAAGGCACCAACATCAAATCAGGCAGGTACGACAGAGTACAAGGCCACTAAGAAGCAAAGGGTGAGAAGCCCGAGCCCACCAACAACACCCTCTCCTCCTTCCCGCCCTACCACATCCCTTTATAAACGGCGCTCCAGTGGCGAGGCCAGTAAGAGCCAGCATGCCCGAAGCCCCAGCCCAGCCAGCACTGCCTCTCCTGCTCCACGTGGCAAAACATTGCATGGCCAAAGGAGCACCAGTGGCAAGGCCAGTAAGAGCCAGCATGCCCGAAGCCCCAGCCCAGCCAGCACTGCCTCTCCTGCTCCATGTGCCAGTACATCGCATGGCCAAAGGAGCACCAGTGGCAAGGGCAGTAAGAGCCACAGGGCCCGAAGCCCCACCACCTCAAGCACACCCTCTCCTCCTAGGCCACATTTGCCACCGGCACAGGTGGCAACCACCGATACATATGCCACATCCACGCCTGAAAGTTCAGAGGCCACCCAGGCAAGGACCCCCAGTCCGATTGCAAGTCCAGTCCAGTCATTCTCAAGCCACTTGTCGCACATTTCATCACCACAGAGCCAGCCCAGAATGTCCCCTGAATTGCCAACACACATAGATGAGCCAGAAGAGCAAGCAATAGGCCGAACATTGCCGCAAGGCCAGTTGAGTGGCAGGTTTGGTGCGGCCCAAACTCTCGCATTGGCAAGTGGCCTCACACTCCATTATGACGAGCTATATGGGCGACATTTAAAATCTACAAGCAAAATGAGAAAGACACAAATCTTGGAGGAGCTCACCAGACAGGTCAATGCAGCGGGGGACGAGATTAAAGTGGAGCAGATACAGCGCAAAATATCTGACCTGAAGTATGCAGCACGGAAGAAACAGAATAAACGTTGCAATTACAGGTACATATTTGAGTTGTGCATTTTGCTGCTTGTTATATTGACCACAATGCTCTAAATGTGTTAACCTCTATTTTTCAGCTTACAAACTGGCGGAAGCTTCCCCACAAAATTACAGTATACACGAGCTGAGGAGATGGTGCTGGCGTTATTACACCCCGTCGCATTAGAGGGCCTCTCTGGCAGACGGGACACGGACATCCATACCATCCCTGCAGGTTAGTAATGTTTGTTTGAATGGGAACTATTGTAAACATGTGAAATGAGGCTCACAGGCAGATATGAACACATGCCCCTAGGGAGTGGCTTTGAGGGGAGGTACTGTTTTAGCTGGGTGTTTAATATCTGAGGAATGGTCATTTAAAAGGTTTGCAGCCCATACACGCGCTTGGACATTATTTATGGTCACTATTAAACTCTTTATCTTAGCAAAGCACTGCCTGATATGTGAATCTAGACAATCATAGACAACACTTACTTCTTTGTCTTTATACCACTTGGGTTGTAGCTGTGCTTTGGTCTGACAAACTTGATCTGGGGTCAGGGGAAGTTCTACATAGGAAGAATGCCCACTAGCATACTCTGAAGCCAAATGCTATTTGCAAGCTGACTGCGGGCCCCTAATGAGCCATTTGGGATGTGTTAAGTCTCATAACATGCAGTACATGCATGTTTGTAGTATTTAAGGTGACCAATGTGTATGTACAGGGTGAAGCATACATATAAGAGATACTGACATTCATAGTGAAGGTCACCTTGGACCGTTGGGGGAGTGGGCATTCCTGCTTGCCCACGTGTTTTTTAAAGCATATATAGTAATCCAGATCATCTATGGATTTTTGTGTGTTTACGTGCCTTTTACTTTTAAACCCAGCCCAGCATCCAGCCTCTGCAAGTGTGGAAGCCTCCTCCAGTTTGACCACGCCATCTACTTCCTTGCTGCCTAAGACTCAGGAACAGATATATAGGGTAAGTGGACTTTGATGAAACTGCTGATGCATGTGAATGCACATGACTAATTTGCATAACAAATATATTTAGGGCCCAAACTGAAACATTTTTTTCACATGTCCCAACAGACCCACACACTGATGGATGAAATCCAAGAGATGGAGGAGGAGGATGGCAGCTTGATGGGACCTTCAGAACTGACCCCCCTGGAACCTAATCTGCCACTGTCCCAGCATGCTACTGCACCAAATCCTCTGCAGCAGAGTGAAGCTGGACGCATGCTGCCAGCCCATCGTGGGCAGCAGGCTGAGACTGAGCCTACAGTCCCCAGTGGTAGCTCTGCTGCAGAGGTTTGCCGAGCACATCTGGGACTCTTGCTCACCCTAGAGGTCCAGCATCTGCAGGCGCTCAAACCCGGGAAATTGGTAGACGTAGTCAACAACGTAGACCAGTTTCCCAGGAGAGGCGCGTGCCGATCCTGGAGTCAGCGTGGCGCCATGACAGCCGTTACTTTTGGCAGGTGACTCAAAGAACCACAGAGCAGCTTACTGCACAATTAGAGACATTCAATAATACATTTACCAACATGCTGACTGAATTTAGGACGAGCAACAGCCAGATGTCTGATCAAATGGCCAACTTAAGCACACAGATGGCAGGACAAATGACAACCTTAAATAATAACTTCACTGCCATGCTCGAGGAAGTTAGAACAAGCAATAGACAGATTCTGGAAAAGTGGCAGATTATGAATGCCACACATGCCCAGGTGTTGGGACACCCCCAAGGCCCACCACCAGGGTTTTATGGCCAACATACATATTAACACCTATTTGACCTGTATCTGCTCCACATCTCTCATCTACATCCCCACTGTATTGAACTGTCTGGTGATCCCTACCAAGATTGCCTTTTTTATGGCTTTGCTTGTTTGATTTTGAATGTCGCCCATATAGCTCATTAGAGTGCTGACATACCCCACTAGCCAATGCCTGAGCTAAAGCCTCACTGAAGCTGCCGGTCAAGCTGGCACGCTGCAAGCTTGGGCCTAATGAAACAGTGCCTTGCTCATCCTGTTTGTTGGCAAGATTGGGGGACATTCTTGGCATAGGTATGGCTGCTTTCCACCTGTGCCTGTGGCAAATGTGGCCAAGCAGGAGAGGGTGTGTATGTGGCCCTATGTATTCCTGGCCAAATATTCCCCTGCAAATGGTTGCTCCCTATGTATGTTTATGTTATTGGGCGGTGAAACTTTGGCCTGGAGAGCGTTACTGTCAGGTCCCGGAGACACCCACCTTCCAATAAACCAGCAACCCCCAATCTCCGCTGCTTTCTTCACCTATAGTAAGCCCCCGTTTGCCGGGACGCTAGACACGCCTCACCGGACACGGTTGCCCCCAGGTCTTATTAGCACAAAGGATGCTGATTTATGCAGGGGAAGGTAGATGAAACCAAAGACAAGACGGAGTAGCGAAAACGGACAGGGGTCATACACGGGTGGTCAATCCGAGGTGGCACGGTACAGAAGGGTTAGACGGAAGAATGGTCAGGGGTAAGCCAAGGGTCACAACGGGAGGTCAGAAGTTCGCGGTACAAAAGGAGCAGGCAGAATCGTAGTCAAAGGGCAAGCAAGGTCGGTCCAGGCGGCAATCAGGGATGGTCAAAAACGAGGCAAAATCACAATGAGAAGAGCAATCCAAATCGCACCCAGTAGCACGCTATAACGGGCAAGGACTGACCGCAGGGTGAAAACCTTTAAATGATGGGGGCTAACAGGATTGGCTGGAAGGTGAATGTGGTGATTGGGTGTTTCAGGAACTTTGGGCTGATTGCCCAGTGAAATCAGGGGGCGTGCCCAGTACTTTGGGCTGATGAATACAAAGGGAGAGGGCTCATTGGCCCATGCAAGCAAAAGGGCTCATTGGCCCATGTAGTTCACCTCCGGCGGGCGCGCTGTGTGTAGCGCCGCCGGAGGGCATAGGAATGTGACAAGCGCGCACGTGCGCGCGTACGGGGCCACGCGCCGGGAGCGCGCCGCACAGAGAGCGGCGCGCCCGCTCCCGGCGCGGCTAGGACGGAAGCCGCCTGAGCGGCTGCTCGTGACAGCCGAGCGGCGGGCGGGCAGGAGCGACGCCGGCCCGCCGCCGGCTGCGACGGATCGGAGACAGCGGGGGAACGAGGATCAGGTGAGGGGATCGTGACACTACCCCCCCCTTCACGAGGGGCCTCAGGACCCTTACCAGGCTTATCCGGGTTCTCACGATGAAACCTACTGATAAGGGTTTTAGCATGGACATCCTTGGCTGGTACCCAACACCTTTCCTCAGGACCAAAACCCTTCCAATCAATTAAATACTGTAGAGAGTTATGCAACACCCGAGCGTCAAGTATTCTATTAACTTCATATTCAGGCTCATCTTCCACTATGACCGGAGGAGGAGACGACACCTGAATATTCTTGGCAGACTTTAACAAAGAGACATGAAAGGACGACGGAATTCTCATGGATGAAGGTAACTGGACCTTAAAGGTAACGTCGCTTAGTTTATCAGTGATAGGAAACGGACCGATAAATTTAGGTCCCAGCTTAGACGAGGGCTGTCGAAGGGCAATATTTTTAGTAGAGACCCAGACCCAATCACCCACCTGAAATGGTGGTTCACGTGACCTATGACGGTCCGCAAAGATTTTGTAAGTTCCAGAGGCTTTCTTTAAGTTAGACTGTATTTCAGACCATACTTTAGTCCTTTCTCGTAGCCATTCCTCCAAGGCCGGCAAGTTGGAGGAAGGACCAGAAAAAGATGATGCCTTTGGGTTTCTACCGTAATTACAAAAAAAAGGTGAAAACCTAGTAGATTCACTCGGCGCATTGTTAAAGGCGAATTCTGCAAATTCGATGAATTCCGCCCATTGTTCTTGGCGATCGGAGACGAAACAGCGTAGATATTGTTCCAAACATTGATTTACCCGTTCGGTCTGTCCATTAGACTGCGGGTGATAGGCGGTAGAGAGCGACACTTTAATACCTAAACGATTGCAGAAAGCTTTCCAAAAACGAGATACAAACTGAACTCCTCGATCAGAAACAATATTCTGAGGTAAACCATGGAGGCGAAAAACATGCTTAATGAATAGTTGTACTAAATCTGGTGCCGACGGAAGTTTTAACAATGGAATAAAGTGTGCCATTTTACTGAAGCGATCCACCACCACCCAAATTACAGAATTCCCCTGTGATGGAGGAAGATCAACAATAAAATCCATAGATATGTGTGACCATGGTTCAGCGGGGATTTCTAAGGGAACTAATAATCCCGCAGGGGACCCATGAGTGGTCTTACTTCGAGCACATACCGGACATGCTTCGACAAAGGCGGAAGTATCGCGTCGGATGGTGGGCCACCAGACATGACGTTTGGCGATAGCTAAAGTCTTACGAACACCTAAGTGACCAGCCGACTTGGCATCATGTAGTTCCTGTAAAACGGCCAGACGCAAATGAGGCGGGACAAATAAACAATCAGAGGGTTTACCCGGAGGAGAATCAACCTGAAATGGTACCAACGAGCTAGACAGGTCAGGGAGAAGTGCAGCCACAACACAACCCAAAGGCAAAATCGATTCTGGAGGACCACTCTGGTCCTTGCAATCCCCGAAATTACGGGATAGGGCATCTGCTTTGGCATTCTTCTTCCCCGGTTTATAGGTGATGATAAAATTAAATCGAGAAAAGAAGAGTGCCCATCGCGCCTGACGGGAGTTGAGTCTCTTGGCAGACTCTAAATACTCCAGATTCTTGTGATCAGTATACACCGTGATGGGGTGTAGGGAACCTTCTAGCCAGTGGCGCCATTCTTCAAAGGCCAGTTTAATACCCAATAGTTCCCTATTCCCAACATCGTAATTGCGTTCAGCAGGTAAAAACTTCCGAGAGAAGAATGCACAGGGATGTAATTTCTCTGGATTACCCGCATACTGAGAAAGAACCGCTCCTACTCCTAGTTCCGAGGCGTCAACCTCTAATAGAAATGGAAGCCGGGTGTCAGGATGTATCAGAATGGGAGCGGAGGTGAAAGTCTCCTTTAACACTTGAAAGGCGTTTTTAGCTGAGGGAGGCCACTCCTCAACAAAAGCGCCCTTACGAGTGAGATCTGTTAAAGGACTCACAATGGACGAGAAACCCTTTATAAACTGCCTGTAAAAATTCGCAAAACCTAAAAATCTCTGAAGCGCCTTTAAGGTTCTAGGTTGTTCCCACTCCAAAATAGCAGAAACCTTGGAAGGATCCATCACCAAGCCCCGTTTGGAGATTATAAATCCTAGGAACGGGATTTCAGACATTTCAAAAACACATTTGGAGATTTTAGCATACAGACGATTTTCCCGCAATCTCTGCAACACCGTTTTGACATGTTGTCGGTGCTCCACCAGAGAGCGGGAAAAAATCAGTATGTCGTCCAAATAGACCACGAGAAACTGACCCAAAAAATCACGGAATATGTCATTGACAAAATCTTGAAACACTGCAGGAGCATTGCATAACCCGAATGGCATTACTAAGTATTCATAATGCCCATCCTTTACGTTAAAAGCCGTCTTCCATTCATCCCCCTGCCGTATGCGAATAAGGTTATATGCTCCTCGAAGGTCTAACTTAGTGAAGACCTGGGCCCCAGAGACCTGATTAAAAAGGTCATTGATTAATGGTAGAGGATATCTATTTTTTACAGTAATCTTATTTAACCCACGATAATCTATACAAGGGCGCAAGCCGCCGTCCTTCTTCTCGACGAAGAAGAACCCAGCACCGGCAGGCGAGGTGGAAGGACGGATAAAACCTTTCTGGAGATTTTCGGTGATATAATCTTTCATGGCCTGCTCTTCGGATCTAGTGAGATTATATAGTTTCCCCCTAGGGGGCATAGTACCTGGGAGTAAGTCAATAGGACAGTCGTAGGCCCTGTGGGGTGGAAGAATGTCGGCGGATTTCTCCGAAAATACGTCTGCCCAATCTGCATAGACTGGAGGTAACCCATCAGGGACAAGAGGTGTGGTCCTAAGGGATATAGAAAAACAATGACTTTGACATGAAGGACTCCACTTCACCAGATCCCCCGATCTCCAATCTATCACGGGGTTATGGACTTTTAACCAGGGAAATCCTAAAACGATAGGGGAGACGGGACTTTCAATAATCAAAAATTCTATTTCTTCCGAGTGGGCAGATCCTACGACTAAATTCACCCTAGGGGTCTTGTGGGAGACCAACCCCCCCTCAATGGGCTTATTGTTGACCGCCAGGACCCGGAGGGAATTTTCTAATGGGATTAACGGAATCCCTAGAGTGATGGCTAAGGATCTATCCAGGAAATTGCCAGCCGCTCCACTATCGATGAAGGCGGAGGCAATAGTCCGGGACGGACCCCAAGAGAGTGTAACAGGCAAGAGTACACGATTGTCAGGAGGGAACGATACCTGATCGCCTAGAAGAGGTCCCTCTGCAAGATCTAGGCGTTGAAGTTTCCCGCCACCGGAGCCTTGTTTGGGCAGGACTTGGCAAAATGACCCGGATTACCACAATAGAGGCAGAGGCCTTGGGATCTGCGCCGAACTTTCTCCGCCTGAGAGAGGTGGGTAACGCCAAGCTGCATCGGTTCCTCCTGCGACACGGAAGGAGAGGAAACGGCTGCCCCCTTAAAGCTTGACTCTTGACGCGAGGACCCCCAAGGTTGGTCCTTGCCTCTCTCCTGGCGCCTTTCACGAAGACGTCGATCCACCCTGATGGCCAGCTGCATATATTCATCTAGGTTTTTAGGCAAAGGATAGTTCACCAGGATGTCCTTGATGTTATCGGAGAGCCCCATTCTAAATTGGCTACATAAAGCCGGATCGTTCCACTGGGAATCTATAGCCCACCGCCGAAATTCTGCGCTATATTCTTCCGCAGAACGTTTGGCCTGTCTCAGGTTCCGCAATTTAGAATCCGCCGTCGCGGCCCGATCTGGGTCAGCATACAGTAGTTCCATGGCCGAAAAGAAAGAGGAGACCGACTGCAAGGCTTCATCAGACGGAGCTAAACCAAACGCCCAGGTCTGCGGGTCGCCCTGGAGGAGAGAAATGACTAGCCCAACGCGTTGTGCTTCGGATCCAGATGCGTGGGGTCGAAGGCGGAAGTACAGTTCACAAGAATTTTTAAAGTTAGAAAACTTCGCCCGATCTCCCAAAAATTTTTCCGGGAGAGGGATCTTGGGCTCGACGGCCGGGGAAGGATCCGCTGGCGCAGGCACCTGACGATTTTCTTGCGCGGCCACTCGTTGAGCCAGCTGATTAATGGCAGTGGCCATAGCTTGAACTTGTTGGATCAATTCTTCCATCTAGAAGATATTCTTCTTTTTGTTGGCCCGTTATAATGTCAGGTCCCGGAGACACCCACCTTCCAATAAACCAGCAACCCCCAATCTCCGCTGCTTTCTTCACCTATAGTAAGCCCCCGTTTGCCGGGACGCTAGACACGCCTCACCGGACACGGTTGCCCCCAGGTCTTATTAGCACAAAGGATGCTGATTTATGCAGGGGAAGGTAGATGAAACCAAAGACAAGACGGAGTAGCGAAAACGGACAGGGGTCATACACGGGTGGTCAATCCGAGGTGGCACGGTACAGAAGGGTTAGACGGAAGAATGGTCAGGGGTAAGCCAAGGGTCACAACGGGAGGTCAGAAGTTCGCGGTACAAAAGGAGCAGGCAGAATCGTAGTCAAAGGGCAAGCAAGGTCGGTCCAGGCGGCAATCAGGGATGGTCAAAAACGAGGCAAAATCACAATGAGAAGAGCAATCCAAATCGCACCCAGTAGCACGCTATAACGGGCAAGGACTGACCGCAGGGTGAAAACCTTTAAATGATGGGGGCTAACAGGATTGGCTGGAAGGTGAATGTGGTGATTGGGTGTTTCAGGAACTTTGGGCTGATTGCCCAGTGAAATCAGGGGGCGTGCCCAGTACTTTGGGCTGATGAATACAAAGGGAGAGGGCTCATTGGCCCATGCAAGCAAAAGGGCTCATTGGCCCATGTAGTTCACCTCCGGCGGGCGCGCTGTGTGTAGCGCCGCCGGAGGGCATAGGAATGTGACAAGCGCGCACGTGCGCGCGTACGGGGCCACGCGCCGGGAGCGCGCCGCACAGAGAGCGGCGCGCCCGCTCCCGGCGCGGCTAGGACGGAAGCCGCCTGAGCGGCTGCTCGTGACAGCCGAGCGGCGGGCGGGCAGGAGCGACGCCGGCCCGCCGCCGGCTGCGACGGATCGGAGACAGCGGGGGAACGAGGATCAGGTGAGGGGATCGTGACAGTTACTTTACAACACCTGGATGTGGCCAATTGCTCAGTGCCATGAGTCTGCACCAATGTATATTTCTGTTTTACTATGTATGTACATGAAGTCTGCGAGTGCCCTTCAACTCAAAATGTTCATATTTCAATAAAATATATTGAATGTGACTTTAGCTGTTGTTGACTAAGTTGATGCATTAATGTTTTATTACATAATTATTATTATGTGTTATTTTGAGATTAATGAAGGTTTTTCCCAAAAAGCATGCGAAAATAAACTGCATGCGATCGATATGCATGCGTCGCCGGTGCAATCTGGCCTCGGCCCTGCTGACTCATGCAATGCCTTGGAGCTGAAGGCGCTCATATTCCGCCACAAAGCCGCAAAACATGGTCAAAAGCAAGCAAGCCGAGTGCAAAATGGTCCCGTAAGTGGATCGCAAATGAAACCACTTTATAGGGCGGTGGGCCCTCGGCAATCAGCTATCTGAATCAGACGCAAGCCCATCCCAATAACGTAAGTTATCTGAACGAACGCAAACTATCAGATTTTGATGGGAAAATGATCCGAACTGTTAGGTCCGTACCCCAAGTGGGCACAGCTTCTACTTCTGTTGTCAGAGTCCAAATCATTCTAAGAGTGAATAAGACACAGAGACCGCTGTGTAGTTAAGACTCTAAGGGCATCTGAAGCAAATACGCCCTTTTGTTTATTTTCAGCTGCTAATATACAATGATATGGGTGGGTGTTGCCACACATATACAGATACAAATTCAAGCATTTTCATTGGTCATCTGACACGCCCCTTTCCCAGTATACACCCCATAGGGAGTGTCAGACTTTTTCTTGTAATTTTATTGTTTGTCTGACCCTCTCCCAAGTCATGACCTGGGAAAAGTACAAAATATGAAAACATTTCTTGGAATCATATGAGTTATGGCGTCACAAGCTGTATTTTGGCTAATAATGCTGTGAAGGCTAAAACCTTGATGAGAAGAAGTGGTGTTCACACAATAAAGTACAGATAATAGACATTCTTCAGAAAATCACCAGATGCTTGTTTGCTTAAAAGTCAAAAGTGTCCATGTTAATTGCAGTCAGGTTAACAACTAAATAGTTTAACCCTATCAGAACTAACACAAATGATCCGATTTAGTTCCGTCCATCGAAAGCACATATACGCATTAGCGGGAACGAACATACGCATGGAAATCCAAACAAAAAAAAGGCCAAACAGACACAAAAAATACAATTCTGTGAAATACTCACATGTAGAATTGATATTATTTGTATACAGTACGTCCTGCTCCAGATATAATACTTACACTTGGGCGCTGCACTGCAGAGACATGGAAAAATAGGCTCCTCCCGGCCCTTCAAATACCCAGGGACCTCCCACAAATCCCCAGCATTGAAAAGCAGTGAACAAGAAGCCGGGAGAATTAAACCACCCAGAACAACTGGTAATGATAACAATGATAACAATCACCATACAGGGGATCCAGAAAAATGCAAAAAAAACAGGGTGGGGTGGAGCAGGACGTACTGTATACAAATAATATCAATTCTACAGGTGAGTATTTCACAGAATTGTATTATTCTTAGTATAGAGTACGTCCTGCTCCAGATATAATACTTACACTTGGGACATCCAAAAGCAGTGTCCATAAGTAGGGTGGGATCCCCAACAAAAAACAACAACAGCAGACAGTTTAAACCACTGTCACCTGCAGAACCATACGGCCAAGACAGCATGAGCTGAGGCTCTAACATCAACATTGTAAAAACCTTGCAAAAAGTATGAGCAGAAGGCCAATGGTAGTGGCCTAGCCAACCAGTTCAACAGAAACCCGGTGCTGAAAGGCCCAAGAGGCATCAAGCACGCATAGAAAAAAGGAAACAAGGCAACAAGGGAGATTCTTCCCCTTGCCGGAATAGGCCTGAGTAACAGCCTGACTAATCTGATCGCTACAACAGATTTGGCAGAAGCCAAGGCCGAACAAGGTACCAGGAGTAACATCTATTCAGGTAACAACCAGGACCAAACCGCCCAACTCCCGAGAGCAGACGAGATCGGGCACATTCAGGATGTAATGACCACAAGCCCCAAGGAACCTCAGTTCCCCTAAAGGACACAGTGACTCCCAAGGAAAAACTGCCAACACCTGTATAAGGAATGCAGAACCACTTCCTCAGCGTTGCTAGGAAAAGGGGATAGCCGTAGATAACAATATCTTGAATAAAAGAACATAAGACACCTCCAGATGTAGAGAGTCCGGCTTCAGGCGGAACTCCCCCTTATCCTGGTGTATCTCAAGGAATGAGGGCTAGGTAGACAGAGCCGCCTGCTAACACACGCCTGACCAAGGTAACAGTCACCAGAAGGACAACCTTGAGGGTAAGGACAGCCAGACAGCATCCTGAATAGGACCAAAGGGACAAAAAACCTGCAAGCAGACAGAATGAAATTCAATTTCAAATCCCAGCAGGGACCATAGGATTACATGGGGGACGCACATGAGTACCCCCAGAAAGAAGTCTTAACCAAGGAAGACTGAGCCAGAGACTACTAAGGCAAGGTGGACAGGGCAGAACCTGACCCATCAGAGTACTGAGTTGGAGAACCAACTCCAATCATGCTGAAACCAACTCTAGAACCCTGGTAACTGAGAACGCCCAACAGGGAAGAGACCTAGACTCACACCAATCAATATGGGTATGCCATACCCTATAACAGATAGAAGAAGTAGAGGAAGAGGCTTACTCTTAGCCTTCCCATAGTCACAAAACACCAAGACAGATAAACCTGTCTCCATCAAGATGTATGTTTCAGCAGTCAGGCCGACTAGGCCAGGGACTGTAGATTCGAGTGACGTAAAGGGGGCCCTGAGTGATCAAACTGGCACTCCTGGCAAGGTACAGAGCTACTGACCACAGTACCATGTCTGCAACCACACTCTACTAGGTCACCTGGGGGCCACCAGAATCACTGGTCCCCTTACCAGAGCAATCTTACGCAGAACTCTGCCTAGCAGAGGGAATGGAGAAGGACATACATAACCGAACGTCCTGTCAAGACGGTACTAAAGGCATCCTGACCACTGACATAGGATCCTGGGACAGGGAAACAAAGGCCTATAGCCTGTGAAGTTGATGGAACCCAACAGATCCACGACTGGTTGGACTCCATAGCGACACGGGGATTAGCACATCCTGTCGCAGAGGGGCTTCGCCGGAGCTAATATCACTAACATGCAGGGAGCATTGTCTCCACCCAGAAAGGGAACATAGACACTCCCTGGAAGGTCCACCAGCTCCAGGCTCCTTCCAATGATTAATGTAGGACATCTGTCGTCAGACGGACCGAGCACCCCCAGACTGGCAAATCCAGAAGGGGAGTGGTCAAGCGAGATAGGGCCAACTGAAAAACGCTCACTGTTTAGAATTCAACAGGCGTAAGGACCTTCTAAGGGCCTCACCACCACCAGAATCGCAGGGGGTTTCAGCAGAAACCTTCCCCTTCAACCTGAAAGGTTGGCATCCATGGTGACCGTTTCCAGGAAGGGGCAAGAAGGAACTGCCCCCAGACAGGTCCCTCGAGTTCATCCACTTTCAAGAGAAAAAAACGTAATACAGGTGGGAAGGTCCACAGACCCTGCTCCAGGGGTGCTGGATCCCTGTCCAGTGTTACCAATAGAAGTCGCAGAAGGGCTCAAGGGGAACTGAGCATAAGGGACCTCTTCCGAGCAAGTTAACAACAGCCCACCAGTTGCTTTCCTGCCTGGTGTTAAGGGGCCAGGTCGACAATGAGGGACTGAGCCCATGAGACCAGATTGCCCACCTAATTGCTGAGAAGGGGAGAATCTGGTTTTAACCTAATCCAGAATCATTCCTATTAATGGCGTTACCACTTAAAGGGAACAGCGAGGACTCGGGGTGATTGAACACCCATCCAAATGACTCCCAATGGACCCACCAGCGGGGTATCCAACAATCCTGACGCAGAGACAGGGAAGTGAGGAAGGGCGTCCGGGTAGACATCGTCAGCACCTGAGTGAACACTCTGGGAGTTGAAGAGAGGCCAGATAACAAGGCCACAATTAACAGTTGGACTCCAACACGAACCTGAAGAGCCTCAGAGACCTGAGGGCACATGGATGTAAACATAAGCATTGTAGAGTTCCCCAGACGGCAAGAAGCCCACTGGGAGCAAGGTGCTGATGGCCCAACTCAGAGTTTCCATGCAGGAAACTGCCTGTAATTAGAGAATTGCTGTGAATCCAGAATGGGCCAACCCGACCCATCCTTTGGGGGACTGTGGAAAGGTGGTATAGCGGCCCTTGCCTTGCCAGACGGGCGAGGGCGCCCCATCATGCTTGAGGGGGTTTGGTGGAAGATTTGGGCTTAGCCCCGCCGGAGGGGCCAGAGCGTTGTCTGCTGTTCATGGGGCAGGAGTCTGCACAAAAAAATCCGGAAGGACACCCCTGGTTCTTGTTTAACACTAAGGTAGGGGTAGGAGGGGTGCCCCTGCCCTGAGCGGGCCGAGACGGTGCCCCTGCCCTTTTTACCGAACAGGTCTAGACGGGCCCCAAAGAGGCGTTGCCCTCTAAAGGGGAGCCCAGTAAGAATATTTTTAGTAGCATCATCAGCACCCCACTGTCGCAGCCAGACCAAGCGGCGAATAGCCACCGCAAGGTTCTTGCACACATTCTAATCGCGTCATCCAGCGCTAATAGAATAAATTTCACAAATACATCACAATTGGAGAGTGCATTAAACACCTCCCAGGGGAGATCCTCGGGGTGATGATCAAGCAATTTTTTGATGAGGGTTCTAGCAGCCACTGCAGTAATGGCTGCGGCACAGACCGGGCGCAGCGCCGTCCCAGCACAAGAAAAGGCATGGGAGGCCAGCAGCTCAATGCGCCGGTCCTCAGCATCCCGAAGGGTACTATAAGCAGGGGTTGTAATAAAGGGGGGGTCAGGCGCATCCACGGGGGGTGATGACCAACAATTAACCACCTCAGGGGGAAAAGGGTATTTCCTATCCCAGTCCCCTGGAACCCCTGGAAGTTTACTGGGGCATTCCCATTCCTTGAGCACGAGGGCATGGAAATTATTTGGGGGGGGGAAAGGGGGAACCCTGTATGGGTGGCCCCTTGGTGTGGAGGGCTTTATTGGGGAACAAGGAGTTAATCTACTATAGTTAGTTCAATGCAGACAGGGTAGACACTTTATAATAAAAATTAAACATTTATTTGTATTAGTTGCCAATAATGATCCTTGACAATAGATTTACTATTGTTTACATTGTAGCATAACTTTACACTTTACACATCATTGTTTTTTTGGGACTGGCCACAATATATGGGGATTTTTGTCCCTTTTAAAATCAGTTTGTAGCAAGTTAGTAGGTTAATATACACTCAGTTGTAGCAAGTAATAGACTCAGTTTGTAGCAAGCTTTTGGGTTAAAGTGGACCATCACCCTCGGGTGACCATCACCCTCTATAAGATTCCCGGGCCGATCACCTCCCTCCCCGCGGGACATCCGAGATCGGGATGTCCCTCGGGGTGAAACCCCCCAAAACCCCCAAACCCCCTTACCTTAGCTTGGGCGGCGGCCGGCCGCCGCCGCCTCCCTCGCGCCCCTCTAGGCGTGCGCGCGCCCGGGTTTGGGCGCTTACCTTCCTTCCGCGTGTCCCGTCTAGTGCAAGGCGTGGAGACCGTCTTAGCTCGCCTCATTGCAGCGCGCCTGTGTGTCTCTGTCAGGGCGCGCTGTGTATATGGGGGCGTGGCGGTCTTCACGTTCCGGGGGCCGCCCAGGGACGTCGCAATGGGCGGGATTTGTCCGTTCCCCGGCGTCCTACTGCCTGATTGGCAGTCCCTTCTAACGACGCGATATGCGTCATTGTGGGCTGGGCGGCCCTCGGCCGCGATGTTAGAGCTGCCAGCGCCATCTTTTTGTAGCCTAATTTAAGTTTATAGTACTTTTTTGTCATTATATATTTAGTGAATCAACAGTTATAGGCGGCTGGGGGAACAAGCGCTACCTTTACAATTGTTTCGTCTTCTTCATAATTTATAATAAAATTGAATCAACTCTCTTTGTCTGTCTTTCTGAAATGTGATACTGCTAATATGTATGTCTTTTCATTCGGATGTCTGCCTAAATCTATCTATCTATGTGCTTTACACATAGTTTTTGATTTATGTATTTTGGGCAGGGCATAGAAAGTTTGGGTGATTGGGTGTTGTATCTTTAGGAAGTCCCATGTTTGCTTTTCTATTATTTTATGTGTGTATGCTGCGTCTATAATCTTGTTATATTCCTCATGGTCATCTCTCATTAGTTGTAAAGTTGTTGCTTTGTACCAGTCTTTGTTCTGCAATATTTTCTGGCACATTCTTATGTATTGGTCCTTCGTCATTATTACCGTATTGCCGCCTTTATCTGCGGGCTTTATTTCAATCTCCTTATTGTCCTTTAGCTCCTTGAGGACCTGCTTATGTTTATGTGAGAAATTCTTTGGTCTTGTTCCCCTTGTATCTATTAGGTCAATTTCCTGGGTCACTATATTAACAAAAGTTTTCAAGCTTGCATTTGCTGACAAGGGAGGGAAGTAGGTAGAGGGTTTTCTAAATATGGGTATTGTTGTTTTGTGTTCTGTTACGTGTTGAGTTAATTCTTCTAGGTCATTTTGTTCTTGTTGTAGGGATTCCAATGTTCTTAATGCCTCCACGTCACCTTGTGTTAGTGTCAGTGTTTGATTCGTTTCTGGTTCTTTATTTGCGTGTTGTAATTTTAGTAGGATCTTACGGGCATATAAATGTAGATCTTCATTATTAGTTAGGTTAATTAAGGGTGAGTTCTATCAGACCTCATCCCTTACCCCCATTTGGCATGGAAATTAGCCTGCTCTAGAAATTCCAAATGTGCAGTCGCAGTATGGAAACGCTCCCCTCTAGGCTTGGGGACCTGACCGGGGGGAGAGATAGACAGTGCCTTAAAGACCTTAAGCAACAAGTCGTCAGTGTCACACTGGCCCCAGTATTCAGGGCCAGAATCATCATGACTCCTCGGAGTCAGAGAACAACTCCCCTTCATCAGAAGGGGTATAGTCACACGGAGTAGCAAACCCCTCAGTTCTCATAGAACATACAGAAACATGAGGCGACAGGTGCCGCTTTCTACCAGGGCCCAGCAATAATCTGTTCAGCCGTAGGTAGTCTGGAAGGCCCAGCAGGCTGCAATTCCCCACTTGTAGGCGACTCAGCAGGAGAGAGATTTAAGCCTGGGGAGATAGGTGAATTGAAGCTAGGTGTAGCCACTGGCCGACCAGATTGCAAGGCCAGGGCTTGCTCGGCACATGGTACGCAGACCCGTGCCCTGCCAGCATCAGCATGGGGTTGTCCACGCGCTATACACCGCGGGTCTTGTCCCAGAGGGACCCCGGTCACATAATTCTGAGATGCCTCCATATGATGATTAATCAAAGCACAATATGCCAGTAGGGATTTACACTATAAGTAACCCTGGATGCCCCAAAGACCCGCTAGGAAAGTGGGAGAATATTACAAGGCCCGCTATAATTTTACACCGGGCCGGGAGAAGCCAATGGTGTTCACCAGTCTGAAAGACATAATGGGAATAAAGGGTGTCAGAACCATGCACAGTAATCAAGGATCATGAAAATCGCCCGCGAGGGCACTTACAGACCAAGGGAGGAGGAAGACCGCTACCACGCGTGCGTGCGACCAGCATCAAAATGGCGCCAAGCGAACCTCGAAGGGCGGGCCAGAACGGGCTGTGACGCGGAGCGCGCCAACCAGGTCCCTGCCCCCCTGAAGAGCGCGAAGCTCTGAGCTAGTTACAAAGTTGTCATGAGGAGCGAAGTGTATGGCACACTTAGAAAAAATGATTTGCCAATGAAGACGCCGCAGCATCTGAGGCGACGCCGCCGCCCGGCGCAGCACATCCAGTAAAGGAAGAGGTGCGCGCGGCGGCGACAAATACACAGTAAAGAACAAACAGCGCGGCTCTGACACCAGGAATACCAGTCCGGGGCAAGACTAAGGCCATAACGTGTAAAACATACACTAAAACCACCACACACACACCCCCCCCCTTTCTTTCCCCCCGGGCTACGGGGGGAATGAGGGAGGATGGCGACCCTTTGTACAGGGCCCACCGCTACATGGGGCAATAGTGCGGGAGGGGCATCCCCTAGAGGCTCACCATCAGCCTAAACCGCCTACCCTTTGGTGGGGGACTGAGGTGGAGCATGGCTCCATTAAGCACGCATGGTGCTGCCTACCTTCACCCGACCAGCGCAGCCCAGGCTGGGAGGCACATCACAGGGAGGACGGGTGGGAATAGTCCAACAGGGCCGCAGGCTTTGGTAGCCCCGCTCACCTGCGAGAGAGTGATACTTCATGTCTTCGCAGTCAGCACTGCAGAGAAATCTGGGGATTTGTGGGAGGTCCCTGGGTATTTGAAGGGCCGGGAGGAGCCTGTTTTTCCATGTCTCTGCAGTGCAGCGCCATCTGGCGGAGGATAACCCAAGTGTAAGTATTATATCTGGAGCAGGACGTACTGTATACTAAGGATACATACACAGACACATACGAAAGTACAGACGTATCTGTCTCTGAATCGAGCCTATAGTGGGACATGAAACTAGAGTAAATATTAAGTCCGATTTGCAAGGTATAAAACTTTTGCATAGGTTTGAATTCACATATTTTCCGGTCTCTCTGTGTCTTAAAATTTCCCCTCAAATTGTCACCTTAAGGTCATCAATTATATGTCCGCTTTGGAAAAATGTTCAGCCACTGGCAGGTCTGTCCTGGTATTCATTATGCTGAATTGGTGGGATTTCAGGCTCTGCCCTGTCTCACCCACATAGAGGCCTGTGAAGTGACATTGGGCACACTTTATCAGGTACATAACATTGGGGGACCTGCAGGAGAATGCCCCCCTAATGTGGTGCACCTGCTGTGAATGAGGTATGGGCACACTGCGATTATATGCCTGCAGGTCTTGCACCTTCTCCGTAAGCATAGTCGTGTGCCATTCTTTGATGGGGGTTTCAGGGCACTTCAGACCATAATCTGTTTCAGGTTGGCTGGTTGCCTGAATGACAATTGGGAATTGGGAATATTACTGTCTATTGTCCCTGTGTAGTACAGGTTGTAGTTATCCCAATATTTTTCTGAGAATCTCCAGCTAGGGGTGGTAGGTGACCATAATGCACGAAAAGAATAAAACCTTGGGAGGCTCCTATATCACAGTGTCTTGTGGTAGGTGACCACCAGGGGTATTTGGGCCTCAGTTTTGGTGTCCTTGAATTTGAGTAAGCTGTCCGTTCTGATAGATGCCACTATATCGATTTGGGTGTCTATCATTTTATGTCTGTAACTGAGGTGGGTAAATGTATTTTTAAGCTCCAGTAGCTGTTTGCCTCAGTCTAATGGGTCAGAGCAGATACGATTGTATCATATAGCTTGACTGTATATGATTAATTTTCTTGTGTCTTTGGGTGAAGGCCTTGTTGAGGTAATTTGGTTGTTTTTTATGCATATCGTTTTATCTATAATACTGAGCAAAGGGGGTGAGAGTAGCTCCATCACTATTATTTATACAAAATTATCATCATTATTCAGGGCCTGGGAACCAATTTACCGCCCAGTTTAACCCTCTCATCATCTAAGTATTAAGCACCAAACATGTCTAGCTATGTGAAAAGACAGAGATTTGGTTGCACATATCTGCAGATACATGTGGAATCCACGCCGCCCCAACAAGGCACTCTGTGTTTAGTGTGGTCCCTACTCTTATTTTTGAGTCCTCAAAGTTGGGACATGCAATGCAGCCAGAGCTACTAACCTGGGAAGCTTCCAGCCACCCTTTAGAACACTCCACAGGGAGAGATCCATGTTGGCTGAATCCCTCCCTGTGTGTGTTCATAGCAATTCAAACTGAGCAAAGGGGGTGGGAGTAGCTCCATCACTATACAAAATTATCATCATTATTCAGGGCCTGGGAACCAATTTACTGCCCAGTTTAACCCTCTCATCATCTAAGTATTAAGCACCAAACATGTCTAGCTATGTGGAAAGACAGAGATTTGGTTGCACATATCTGCAGATACATGTGGAAGCCACACCGCCCCGACAAGGCACTCTGTGTTTAGTGTGGTCCCTACTCTTATTTTTGAGTCCCCAAAGTTGGGACATGCAATGCAGCCAGAGCTCTTCACCTGGGAAGCTGCCAGCCTCCCTTTAGAACACTCCATAGGGAGAGATCCATGGAGGCTGAATCCCTCCCTGTGTGTGTTCATGGCAATTCAAACTGAGCAAAGGGGGTGGGAGTAACTCCATCACTATTATTTATACAAAATGATCATCATTATTCAGGGCCTGGGAACCAATTTACCGCCCAGTTTAACCCTCTCATCATCTAAGTATTAAGCACCAAACATGTCTAGCTATGTGGAAAGACAGAGATTTGGTTGCACATATCTGCAGATACATGTGGAAGCCACACTGCCCCGGCAAGGCACTCTGTGTTTAGTGTGGTCCCTACTCTTATTTTTGAGTCCCCAAAGTTGGGAAATGCAATGCAGCCAGAGCTACTCACCTGGGAAGCTGCCAGCCTCCCTTTAGAACACTCCATAGGGAGAGATCCATGGTGGCTGAATCCCTTCCTGTGTGTGTTCATGGCAATTCAAACTGAGCAAAGGGGGTGGGAGTAGCTCCATCACTATTATTTATACAAAATTATCATCATTATTCAGGGCCTGGGAACCAATTTACCGCCCAGTTTAACCCTCTCATCATCTAAGTATTAAGCACCAAACATGTCTAGCTATGTGGAAAGACAGAAATTTGGTTGCACATATCTGCAGATACATGTGGAAGCCACACCACCCCGACAAGGCACTCTGTTACCAAATGTCTGTCTTTCCACATAGCTAGACATGTTTGGTGCTTAATACTTAGATGATGAGAGGGTTAAACTGGGCGGTAAATTGGTTCCCAGGCCCTGAATAATAATGATGATAATTTTCTATAAATAATAGTGATGGAGCTACTCCCACCCTCTTTGCTCAGTTTATCTATAATAGATATTGTGCAGCCCTACGGGTGGTCACCAGCATGGTTACAATGATTGGAATGTCTTACAGGAAAATGTAGAGGCTGCACTCCAGTGGTGACACAGAGGAGGTATGTAGGCCTCCTCCAGCATTCACATGCCATTATTACATCCACTGCAGACTGCATGACAGAAGACAGTGGGCGTTGATGGCTCTCTCCTCACATAAGCCACGACTTCCATGTTACAATGAGAAAGGAGCAGGCTGGCATGGGCCCAGCCATTGTCCATCATCCTCACCTCACACTGCAGATAGAAGTGCAGGAACCTCTCCACAATTAGCTCTGCTCTTATCAGCATCTTGATAACCACAGAGAAAAATCACAAGCAGCAACACCACAAAGATGGGCAAGCAGAGGCATTGGTGATTAAACAAGTAGGAAGCAGAAAGAAGAAAGCCCAACATTAACATCAGAAAAAAATCCATGTGGGAGATAAATGGTTACCTTGTCTTTCTGCAACAATTAATGTTTGGTGAGGGCTGTAACCATGCACAACCAAATTTTTGGAGCAATAAATTGCCTGTGGTTTTATAATTATCTTCCCTCCCAATCCCTTACAACAGGTGGAGGATACAGGCATATTACTGGTGAGAACTGCGCAATCTGTGAATATCATCGACAAATAGCTGCAACAATAAACAAATGTCATGTTGGTTGCCAAAGACTATCATACACAGGCAGGATTTTCCAAGGAAGGCTCTAGTTCACCTGAGAATTGCCAAGGGGCTCTACCTCAGGCCTTTTAGAAAATGATGAGGCCTACCTGTCCCTGTTTGGGCTGCCCTACATGAGGCAGTGGCTATTCCAGCCCCAGCAGACATATTTTCAAGTAACCTCAGAACAAGCAAAGGCCAAGAACCTATTAAATGAAGAAATACTGTCTCGTTTAGTGTGCTTTGAACATAATAAGCCACCCCAGGCACAGTAGTATGCTCAGTGGTATCTCACCTGCAAATAGTTACAACCAGAGGCCCTGATGCACACAAAAGTTCTGTAGAGGGTAGACAGTTACATGTGTGCCCTGTCAGTCAATTAAGACTCCCATCCACTTGAATATGTGACTCAGCTGGACAATATACTTGAGCGGAAATTGTGCTTGGAACATCGGCAATACCTATCCCTTTGTGGTGAACCTAGCCAGCAGATCAGTCTCTAGAGAAAGAGGTAAATTGATGAAACCCTGACCTGGACACCCCACACTTGAATCCCTTTCCTCCGCACCAGCTCGCTACATGGCTTACAGAAAGTTATGAGTATGAAGTGAGACCTGACTTACGGCAGTACAGCTACCACCATCTCAGCGAAGAGCATTTACGGTATTTGCAGCCATAGTCCTGAAAGCCGATTTTTTAACTGTTTTCAGCCGTGACTTGCTGTGGAGCCCATTGTTCTCGGTGTTGCTGTGTCCTCTGATGGCTTTCCGGTATACGCTTTTTTTTGCACCCTCTGTTGCCAGACCATTTTTCAATATTTTACGCTGTACATGTTTAACTGTGATTTTTGACGGGATTTCCCAGGAATATTCTATATTGTTTTTTTTCAGCAGAGTCTAGGTTTTAACATGAAATGTCTTGTTTGGCCTTGTTTTAGTATATTCTCAATATTGTTGGGTGAAATATGTGCAAAAAAAATATTTTTTTACAAATTGTAGTGTTTTTTGTAATAAAAATAAATACTTTTTTCATAAAATCATATTGCATGTAAAAGCCCCATTTCTTCTGGTTACAACGGTACCACATATGTACTGGTAGACACCGTTTCCTGCCCAGGAGACTCCTCCAAACTGAAACAGCCCTTTAGGAGATTTTCAGATATAATAATTCTCTGGAAGTACACACCTCAAGCTTTGTAGGCATACCAGGCTTGTTTATGTGAGCACAGTGGAAGTAATCTTTGGTTGCACCGAGTTTCCCAAAACAAAGGGTCCTTTCCCACCAACCCAGGTACAGTTTAGCGAACAATGGGGCATATGTCACCCTCATTGCTGTTCGCTGTACCTGGTGGTACAGTTGCCCATCAAAGAGGAAGAGGTTGTGGGTGAGGATGAAATGTAGCAGTTTTAGGAGGAAAATGCTGTGGTCATGGTGCTCTAAGGTGAGGTTCGTCCAAGAAGGACCAAACTGCTTGTAATCCAAGTTGTTGGGGTATACTGGAGTACAGGGCCTCCACATCTAGAGCAACCAAAAACCATCCAGAATACACAAAATGTGGGAAGTGTCCTTCACATATCATTAGAATTGTTGAACAAATGGTTGTAAATATAACATCTATTTATTTACTGGCTCGTTTTGTAAGGGTGCTTGAGACTGACACAACGGATCGGCCTGGAGGATTGATCAAAGATTTGAGTTCTTTTGGCAGACAATAAAAAGTTTGTGTAACATGATGTTTTACATTTAAATAATTCCATGTTTTTCTGTCAATTAATTTGTCACAGAATGTTTCATCAATCCACGCCTGGTACTCCTCCCTGTCCCTGGCCAGTCTCGATGCTTTGTGTCTGGAGTTCCCCCACAACATGGAAGCCTGTTTCTGCCTTGTATAGACCTCCCTGTCTCTACTTCCTACTGTATGCTTCTCCACCAGCAGGTGGCCCCAACCTTGCAGCCAGTGGATCAGCATAAGATTGTCTTCTTGTACCCAGACTCAGAACTCTGAAGCTTGAACCCAGAACCCAGGATTCCTGCCTTTGTGTTTTGCCTTCCCTGTATCAGCCGTGTATCCGCCTTTGGATTTTCACCGGATCCTTATGCGTGTATGTTTCCTGATTCCACTTGTGTATATGTACAGCAGCCAGTGTGTTTATGTTTCCCGGGTTTACCTATATTTTTGCACAGCAGCCGTAACACTCAGTGATCACCTGTATTCTTGTATAGTTACCTCAGCACATGTATGTTTATATGTCCACTTGTAAATCTGTACAGCAGCCTGGTTGGAGTGTGCTCTGTTCACTTATTACTGTCTATCACCATTAAACACGGTTTGCCGCATATTCGCCTCTGTCTCGCAGCCTCAATTACTGGTCATTTTATAACAGGGGATTTCTCTGCTGAGAAATCCGTGACAGAATGCTGATTCTGAGACTGTGAGCACACTTTGTTGTGCTGAGGATGTGCAGGGTCCTAGTGCCAGCCCTAGAATTTGCTTTTCATAGTGTCTGTATTGCTGTCTGTGCTGGGTCTTGTGGTTCCTCTAGTCTTGCTGGTCCTCCAGCCTTGTCTTGATAACATTGGGCTTATCGCCTTCTAGTCTTTGTTGGGCTGTTGGGCCTTCCTGTTTTGAAAATGTGGGCTTAACGCCTCCTAGTCTTTGCTGTGCCTTCTTTAGTTTCTGTTTTAGCCTGCACTGGGGCCCAGTTCTGTTTTGGCCTTTACTGGGGCCCAGCTTTGCGCTATCCTGTACAGGGGCCCAGCTTTGTGCTATCCTGTACTGGGGCCCAGACTCAATGTCCATCTTTGAACTTAACTCAATGTCTGTCTGTGACACTGACCCAATGTCTGTCTTTGAGTCTGATTCATTCTCTGTCTATGACCTTGATCCGGTACCGGTTTGTGAGCCTGCTCCAATTTCTGTTTGTCAGCCCAAATCCCCTGTCAAGTTAGATCTCCCTGTCGAGTCTGATCTCTCTGTCGAGTCTGGTCTTGGTTCACCAGAGGTAGGATTTCCTGCCTTGCTCAAGCCTCTAATGCTAGAGTCTGCCTTGAGCGAGCCTCTAATGCCAGTGCCTGTCTTGCCCTGCCCAGTTGTTGCCTCTGTACCGCCGTGTCCAGTTGTTACCTCCATACCGGAGTGCCCAGCAGTTGCCTCCTTACCGGTGCATCCAGTTACCTCTGTCTTTGCATGCCCTCCTGATGGCTACTTTAAGATCTGCCTTAAGCCTGAACCTGATCACTGTCCTTCAAGAAGGCCTTGAAGATCCCCTACATGCTTGTGGTTCTAAAACACCTCGAATCGCACATGGGGATTTCTTCAGTTTCCCACTGGCTCAAGGAGACCTTGAATGGTCGTAGGAAGGTCTGAATTTGGTTACCTAGGCTCTGGTTTTGAAGGATTCAGGGGCATAAGTTTCTGTCTCAAGAACCTAGATCTTGAAGGTTCTGGTCCCCCTGGGCGCCGCTGTGAAGGTCCCGGTCCCCCTGGCTGCTGCCACGAAGGTCCCGGTCCCCCTGGGCACTGCCACGAAGGTCCCAGTCCTCTGGGCGCTGCCACGAAGGTCCCAGTCCTCTGGGCGCTGCCACGAAGGCCCCCCTGGGCGTTGCACAATGGTCCCCCTGGGTACTGCCACAAAGGTCCCGGTCCCCAAGGGGGGTTTCCACAAAGGTCCAGGTCCCCCTGAGCGCTGGCACAAAGTTTCTGGTTCCCCTGGCCATTGTTCCCCTTTGACCCTGGAGGGAACTCTGCATCTCAAGTTCCCCCACAACATGGAAGCCTGTTTCTGCCTTGTATACACCTTGCCTGTCTCCACTTCCTGCTGTATGCTGCTCCACCAGCATATGACCCTCTGCTGCAGAGGTGCTGGTGACTACCTTGCAGCTGGTGGATCAGCATTACATTGTCTTCTTGTACCCAGACACAGAATGTTTTGCCTTCTTTGTCTGTATCTGCCTTTAGACTTTCACCGGATCCTTGCCGACTCTGTCTGGCAAGCCTCAATTACTGGTCATTCTATAATAGGGGATTTCTCTGAGAAATCCGTGACACGTTGTTGTTCAATATCGCCAAGCAGATTTTAATATAGCTTAAATTATCCAAGACCACAACATTCCCCCCTTATCTACAGCCTTAATGATGACACCATCTCTGCACTGGTGTTATTTTAAGGCCTGCAATTGTAATGGAGTGATGTTGATAGATCTATCATCTAATTTGATTTTTTAATATCCCTCAGTACCACATCTTTAACCCTTTAAGTGCCAGCCTACCTGGAGTTTTTGTTACGCTTTGTTGCCAGACCATTTTTCAGTATTTTGCACTATGCATGTTCAACTGTGATTCTTGAAGGGATTGCCAGGGATTTCCCAGGAAAATTATATAGTTTTTTTCAGCAGAGTCTGGGCTTTAACATAAAATGTCTTGTTTGTCATTTGTCAAGTGTATTCTTAATATTTTGGGGTGAAATATGTGAAAAAAAATAAAAAAAAATCTATTTTTTACAATTTGTAGTGTTTTTTTGTAATAAAAAATGTAAGTTTGTCAATAAAATCTTATTGCGTGTGAAATCCCAATTTCTCCCGGTTACAACGGTAGTATTGGTAGACACCCTTTTCTGCCCAGGAGACTCCCCCAAACTGAAACAGCACTTTAAGAGATTTTTAGATCAAATACAGCTATGCTAAGCGCTATGTGCACCTTGCAGTTTTTTAATAAAAACAACCCTTTACATTTGAAATGCCCCCAACAAACTATATATTCTCTGGAAATAAACACTTCAAACTTTCTAGGCGTACCAGGCTTGTTGATGTTGCCACAGTTTTCTGGAAGTTCTCCCTCAATGTATTCTTTGGTTACACAGAGCTTCCCTAAAAAAGGATAAAAAAAGCAGGATCAAAGCCACATTTTCCTAAAAAAACTATATGCAAACAAGAAAAAACAAGTTAATCTGAAAAAGCAACATCCCCCGAACCGAACGATACCCAACATGCATAGCTACTGTCAAAAGAAGAGTTGCCAAACACCAAAAAGTAAAGCATGTGCACAATGGTAATTTTGCTTGAAAATGTCAGCTCTGCAGACCAAGTGCGCACCTTGCGCTTTTTCTACCAAAACAACCCTTTACATTTGGAATACCCCCCACAAACCATTCCTTGAAAGTACACATGATAAGCTTTCTAAGCGTACCCAGCATATTGTAGTGGGCCCATCTTTCTGAAAGTAATCCCTCAAAGAATTCTTTGGTCGCACAGGGTTCCCTTAAAAAATGTATAATAAAGCAGAATAAAAAATGAGTTTTCCTAAAATATCAATATGCAAACAAGAAAAGACAAGCTAAATCTGAAAGCGCAAGGTCCCCCGAGCAGAACGATACCCAACATGCATAGGTACTATTAACCCTTTTAACTGCCAGCCTACTTGAGGTTTTGTCACCCTCTCTTGACAGGTAATTTTTCACCATTTTGCATTATGCTTAACTGTGAATTTTGCAGGTATTTCCAGGAAAATGATATATTTTATTTTTGCGGCAGAGTTTAGGCTTTAACATGAAATGTCTTGTTTGTAATTTTTTTACTGTTTTTTAAAATATTTTTGAGTAAATTAAACAAAAAAAATATTTTTTTTTCTCCTTTATTTCAAATAAAACCTTTTTTTTTTTTAAAGAAAACCATATTGCATGTGAAAGCCCCATTTCTCCCGATTACAACGGTACTACATATGTATCAGTAGCCCCCCGTTACTGTTCAGAAGACCCCCCCAAACTGAAAAGAACACTTTATAACATGTAAAAATAAAATACAACTACAATCCACACTATAAAGGGTTAAATCAAGAAAAAAATTGGCATGGGGTTCCCCTTCCAAGGGGGGGTAATCCCCATTTTTTTTTTTAATTTTAAGGGTTAAAAACCCTTAAAAATTCCCATAAAAATGACATGGGGTCTCCCCTGCCCAGCATAACCAGCCTGGGGATCAGCTATGCAGAGCTTGTAGAACAGGGCGCAGGGGCCAGCTTTGGTGGCCCCTCGCCCTCCCAAGTACAAGCCCACCTAAATCATCCCGGGCCTTCTGCCCCCCCTGGGCTTCGGGGAGGCAGGTAATAGGGGGGCCGGGGTTAATGGCAAGTCACCCGCTAGCCGCAGGTGACTTGACAGCCCCCCAGCCTTGTGAACTGGTATAGGGGTTTCATGGACTCCTTACAAGTTCACAATGGGTTAAAGTGGACCAACACCCAGGGCTGATCGGCCCCGGAATCTATAAGATTCCCAGACCGTTCTATTCCCTCCCCCCTCTGTGTGAAACCCCCCGCTACCACTTACCTGAATACCTGATCCCCCCATGGGGGATTGGATGGCACCAAATTAAAGAGGAGACCCGGCCGGATTCCAACGAGGGGTCAGGTGAGTATTTTTTTTTTTTGCCCGTTAGCAGGGGTAAATGCCAGGCACGTGAATTTTACGTGGCTGGCACTTAAGTGGAGGAGAAGCAACCATGTAAATTTTACGTGGCTGCATTTAAATGGTTAAACATTGCCACACTTATATTACTGGATAGGAAAAGGTTGAACCATTTTTTTTACTTTTGTAGTATCGACCTCTAAAACTTCACCATGTTCATCTGGCCCTGCCATTTCCTCATCGTCCAGCCACATACTCAAAAAATTGAAATCGTTATATTCTTTTTCAGACAAGTTGGTCCAGTTTTTTAAACCTTTTGGCCTTTAGGGATCACGATCCTTAAACATAGATTTTAATACTAGTTTCCTTTTGGTGCATGGTACCTGAGGCCTATGCTGGGTCATCGAGGGATCAAACTGTTTATGTCTTGGTAAATTAGGCCACCCTCTTTGTTGTGACCTGGACTGTCTAGTAGTAAGCAGCTATTGATCAACATTAGGACAACAGAAGTAGTGAATATGGGAGTGCTGACTTATTTCCTATGCTGCTAGGTACATCAGCCTGACTTTCAAATGTTCACATTGGCCTTCTAAAGAGATACTTGAAATGAGATGGAAACTAATTTTAATTATCTTATGTAACCTCTAAATTGGCAAGGACCAACGGAAATGGTGGAAGGACTTAAACTTACAACTTATCAGGAGAGACTTAAAGAACTTAATTTGTACAGTCTGGAGGAAAGAAGGGAGAGAGGGGACATGATTGAGACCTTTAAATATGTGAAAGGATTGAATAAGGTTCAGGAGGGAAGTGTTTTTAAAAAGAAGCTTAATGATAGAACAAGGGGGCACAACCTGAAGCTAGTCGGGGGGAAGATCAGGAGCAATGTTAGAAAATATTATTTTACAGAAAGAGTAGTAGATGCTTGGAACAAACTTCCAGCAGAGGTAGTTGAAAAATCAACAGTCACTGAATTTAAACATGCCTGGGATAAGCACACATCTATCCTAAGATAAAGAGTACATACAGTATACACATAAGGGCAGACTAGATGGACCGTATGGTCTCCTTCTGCCGTCAACCTTCTATGTTTCTATGATTTCAAGTGTAAATGCAATGTTGACAAGGACCATAGAATTGTATAGTATTATGAGTAGTTAAATTGTAGTAATGCTTATGAACAGTTTCCTTATATTAATGCATCTGCATTTGTTAAGTCCACTTTACGGTAATCAAGACCAATTCATTTAAAAAGAACGAAACGCATTCTCATTGTGGATGGAACTAAGTTTTAAATATGAAAAACACAAGAATTTTTTTTTTAAACATAGCAATAAACTAAAGCTGATATTTAATCTACTGCATTGCATTTTATTTCATGAGAACCTTATTGTCTACCTTGGGAGTGATTCAGCAACCGAATGTAAATTTTCATCTGCTTCTGATCCAACTCCAAGGTAGATAATGAAAGTGAATGGCAAGTTTCTCACCTGATGCTAAATCGAACCCAAAGGCAGGCAGTTACCATTTTTTATGCATTTTGTTAAATAAAGTTTTGTTGAAGTGTGCTAAAACGTCTTTTGTTAGCGTGTACTGGTATCCGGATTGCAACATAGATCGGGAGCTGGAGGTAAGAGCCACAGACTGGCAGTAGACTGTCAGAGTCAGAGATCAGTAGCAGGAGGTCAGAGTCACACACTGTGAGCACAGTCACAGACCAGGAACAAGAGCCTCGATTCAGAGAGACACAAAAAAACTTCCGATTTCGTGCCGTCGTCGTATCATTTTCAAAAGTTCCCGCTCTCACATGAATGTGTGAGCGATTCCAAGCATGCTTCCTAAACCTTCCGTAAAGCTTCCGTCCGCTCGTATGCCAGAGTACGCGTACGAGGATGTCATTTTCAATCGAGACTTTTCAGATTCATTTTCTCAGCTAACAACGTAGCCTTTCGATTTTGCCCTTTTTCCATCGTATCCTCACACGAATCCTTTCCGCTTCCCGATACATCCTGCTTCACTTTTTCCAAAAATCTTCGTCCAGACGGAATTCTTACGATCTTGCGCCTGCGCACTACAAACTTCACTCATTAAAGTGCTTGCATATATTTCACTCACATCACTTAGAATACAAAAAAAAACACCCTAACCACTTTGCGCTATCCTGCCTCTTCCTTTTTGAGCCCTTAAAGCTCACCCTAACCACTTTGCGCTATCCTGCCTCTTCCCTTTTGAGCCCTTAAAGCTCACCCTAACCACTTAGCGCTTAGATTCTTCTTCCATTTTAGGTCCCTAAAACTTACCCAAATCACTTAGCGCTTAGATTCTTCTTCCATTTTAGGTCCCTAAAACTTACCCAAATCACTTAGCGCTTAGATTATTCTTCCATTTTAGGTCCCTAAAACTTACCCAAATCACTTAGCGCTTAGATTCTTCTTCCATTTTAGGTCCCTAAAACTTACCCAAATCACTTAGCGCTTAGATTATTCTTCCATTTTAGGTCCCTAAAACTTACCCAAATCACTTAGCGCTTAGATTCTTCTTCGATTTTAAGTCCCTAAAACTTACCCAAATCACTTAGCGCTTAGATTCTTCTTCCATTTTAGGTCCCTAAAACTTACCCAAATCACTTAGCGCTTAGATTATTCTTCCATTTTAGGTCCCTAAAACTTACCCAAATCACTTAGCGCTTAGATTATTCTTCCATTTTAGGTCCCTAAAACTTACCCAAATCACTTAGCGCTTAGATTATTCTTCCATTTTAGGTCCCTAAAACGTACCCAAATCACTTAGCGCTTAGATTCTTCTTCCATTTTAGGTCCCTTAAACTTACCCAAATCACTTAGCGCTTAGATTCTTCTTCCATTTTAGGTCCCTAAAACTTACCCAAATCACTTAGCGCTTAGATTATTCTTCCATTTTAGGTCCCTAAAACTTACCCAAATCCCTTAGCGCTTAGATTATTCTTCCATTTTAGGTCCCTAAAACTTACCCAAATCCCTTAGTGCTTAGATTATTCTTCCATTTTAGGTCCCTAAAACTTACCCAAATCACTTAGCGCTTAGATTATTCTTCCATTTTAGGTCCCTAAAACTTACCCAAATCACTTAGCGCTTAGATTCTTCTTCCATTTTAGGTCCCTAAAACTTACCCAAATCACTTAGCGCTTAGATTCTTCTTCCATTTTAGGTCCCTAAAACTTACCCAAATCACTTAGCGCTTAGATTCTTCTTCCATTTTAGCACCCTAAAACTTACACAAATCCCTTCGTGGACATCTGAATCTTGACCTCAAAATAAGTATTTGCCCCTTTCTTTTTTGTAAATGTATGTGTTACCAGAAATGACACTGAAACGTTGGTTTCTTTGAACTTTTTTACTATAAAATTTTTTGGTGGGCATTAAAACATTAAAATATTTTGGGCTCTGGGCCAATCTTTAAATTTTTTTTTAATAAAAACTATTTTAAAATGCTTAAAAATTCGTAAGCAGAACAGGGCCAGGACCCAGGACTTTACTCCTCTTCGTCTTCTTCTGTTGTCCCCAACGAGTCAACCATCACCTTCATATCGGCCACCAATGCAAGGACCCTCCTATTCATTTCAAAAATTTGTTGCCGTGTGGTCCCTGTAACAAATGGACAAAAAAACATTAGATTCATACCAATACATGTTTGCCACCTGTGGATTGAATGTTTTGAAGTTACACAAATAAATCAAGGCTACATATGTAATTCTGGCAAGTCATTAAGCTAAGGAAGTGGCCACAGGTCACTCTTAAATTGCCATTGGCTAGGGCTTGATGTATCTGTGTGTTGATGTCAAGTACCACATAAATGCTAATAATGCCCTGACTACTTACTTGGTTGGTGGCCGCGAGCTGGCCCGTTGGGGACAACACGCTGAGGTCCTGGGTCCTGGCTCTGCTGTGAAGAAGTGCCTGTAGAAACATGGGAAATATGTTCAGTTTTATGGTCAAATTCCTCAGTCAGAAAATGTCTTTTGCCAAGTCTGGTTCACATCACTCACCTTCTCCAGCTTCTGCTTGGAGCACATCTGCTGCCTCCTCTTCCACTTCTTCACCCGCTCCAGAAGCATCTAGATAAACAGATGAAAGGAATCAGTTGGGTAGGAGATAGCATGTATATGTGTGTGCGTATACATGAAGAGGGACATACCAGAGGCTCCCGCATGCGTGGCAGGGTACGACTCCCTGCCCACGCTGTGCCGCCCCTCCTCTGTGGTAAGGTCTAGGGGCTGGTCTGAGGAGGCCACAGAGGAGGGGTCGGCCCGTCGCCCTGGAGATCCACCACCTTCACTCCCAGCTGCAGAATCATGCAGCACTGGTCGGCCTGTGCGCCTCCGGGTGCGGCGAATACGGTAATCCATTTCCAACACTACCAAAGAAAAGGCATTATAAATAAAAGGCCTAACTTCTGTCGTAGTTACATCTTGCATGCAAGCGCTATGTACTTACTTGGGAAATGGATCCCGAAAAACCTCCGCACCCGGGGCATGTGCAGTCGCTTCAGGTCCGACCAATGCTGCATTATCTGTGTGTGGGTGAAGGTGGTGTCGGTCTGATGTTGGATCTCCGAAATGATCTCCAGGGCGACGTTTCGTTTCTCAAACGAGTTGGGCAGGTAGTCGTACCTGCGCTCCAACATGGTCTACAAAACAAAAATCAAACATAGCAAGAAATCAGAAATGACTATCAAGAAGTGGCAACAATACATTCTTTGGTTCAATGACATGAACACATACACACACACACTTCTAGGCTAAGTTAACTTTAAAATCTGCCAGCACTGTTGTTTGGCACGTGTGTGGCGTGCGCTTGGGTGTGCATGTAGTTGAACCAAATTTAAAAACAATCTATTACTTCGTGCGCATCCTTAACATGTAGAGCAGCATTTAGAAAGCCAAGCAAAGTCCTTAAAAGACACTTACGAGCATGATGATCTCTTCTTGTTGGCGGGTGAAGATAGTGGGCACAATCTTTCTTCTTCTTCTCGGCAGCAGATAAGCACTGCCCCAGCGGTTTCCGGGTTTCGCACGGCCGTGCGCGTAAGCGAACGCGTAGGCGTCACACGCCGGATACCTTATTTAAAGGGCCCTGCACACACAGCTCATTCTCTTTGAGAGTCCACCCAAAATGGCACTGAAAAAAGCTACTGGCCAGAAGAAGCAGACCAAGCGGGCTGAGCAGGCCGAGGGACCGAGAACACGCTCCCAAGAGCCCAAAGCCAGGCTAAGGCGTACCACAAAGGCCGCGGCCAAAAAGGAGGTTGCAGCAGCCCAACCAAAGAGCAAGCAAACCAAGGCTGGGCAAGCTCATGCCCCACAGATGGGTAAGAGGGGACGAAGCCCCACCCCACCCTGCCCCACATCCCCCCCCCACGTGGCACCAAGGCCATAGCCAAAGGCCCCAAACACAGGACCCGAAGCCGCAGCAGGGGCCCAAGGGGCAGCAGGGGCCGAAGCAGGTCCAGGTCCAGAAGCCGCAGCAGGGGCCCAAGGCGCAGCAGGGGCCGAACAAGGTCCAGGTCCAGAAGCCGCAGCAGGGGCCGAAGCAGGTCCAGGTCCAGAAGCCGCAGCAGGGGCCCAAGGCGCAGCAGGGGCCGAAGCAGGTCCAGGTCCAGAAGCCGCAGCAGGGGCCCAAGGCGCAGCAGGGGCCAAAGCAGGTCCAGGTCCAGAAGCCGCAACAGGGGCCCAAGGCGCAGCAGGGGCCGAACAAGGTCCAGAAGCCCGAAAAGCCGTCAAAGGCCAACGGCCCCCTCCCCCCCGTACGTGGCTCCAAAGCAAAGGCCAAGAGTGTGCGAACCACCAGATATGCCTCACCCCAGCCAACGACCTCCAAGGCCCCACAGACCCACAGGGCTCAAAGCAGCAGCTCCAGCTCGCCCAGACCCTCTCTTGCTCGCCCACATTCTCCTCCGGCACAGGTTGTCATGCATTCCCCCTATGCCACATCGACACCTGCAACTTCAGTGGCCACCCAGCCCCGAACACCCAGTCCCTTTCCCAGTCCAGTACGATCCACAGCCAGCCTCCAGTCCTTGAGGTCTCCTCCATCCCCCCAGCCCAGAATGTCACCCCATTTGCCACCAAGCACTGAGGAGCCACAACCACCCCAAAGAGGGCGCACATTGCACCGAGGACACTTGAGTGGCCGTTTTGGTGAGTCCCAAACTTTGGCATTGGCTAGTAGGCTCACCTTATATTATGACGACCTATATGGGAGCAAATCCAAAACCACCAGCAAACAGCGCAAAGCAGAGATTTTGGAAGAACTCACCAGGCAAGTCAATGCAGCGGGTGAGGAACGCAAAGATGTGGAACAGGTTCAGCGGAAGATATCGGACCTGAAATGTGCCGTGCGGAAGAAACAGAGTCAAAGGCAGCTGTACAGGTGCCTAGCTTATGTGTGGGTTTTTATTATTCTTGTGTATCCATCAGTGCACTTAATTATGCTTACTATGTTTTACAGCGAAAAAACTGGCGGAGGATTTCCAACAAAAATGAGATTTACCCAAGCTGAGGAGATGATTCTGGGCTTGCTCCATCCTATGGCCTTACAGGGACACCCGGCCCAGCAGGACACCGACAACCCGCCAATTCCAGCAGGTTAGTAATGTGTGAATGACCCCAAAAATGTGTGTAAACCTACACATAGGCAGCAAGGGCTAGCTAAACACATGGCTCTAGGGGGTGGCTGCAAAGGCTAGCTAAACACATGGCTCTAGGGGGTGGCTGCAAAGGCTAGCTAAACACATGGCTCTAGGGGGTGGCTGCAAAGGCTAGCTAAACACATGGCTCTAGGGGGTGGCTGCAAGGGCTAGCTAAACACATGGCTCTAGGGGGTGGCTGCAAGGGCTAGCTAAACACATGGCTCTAGGGGGTGGCTGCAAGGGCTAGCTAAACACATGGCTCTAGGGGGTGGCTGCAAGGGCTAGCTAAACACATGGCTCTAGGTGGTGGCTGCAAAGGCTAGCTAAACACATGGCTCTAGGGGGTGGCTGCAAAGGCTAGCTAAACACATGGCTCTAGGGGGTGGCTGCAAGGCCTAGCTAAACACATAGCTCTAGGGGGTGGCTGCAAAGGCTAGCTAAACACATGGCTATAGGGTGTGGCAGCAAGGGCTAGCTAAACACATGGCTCTAGGGGGTGGCTGCAAGGCCTAGCTAAACACATGGCTCTAGGGGGTGGCTGCAAGGCCTAGCTAAACACATGGCTCTAGGGTGTTGCTTTTAGTGGAGTGCTCACTTTGACCAGGGTGTGTAATGTGTGTGGACTGGTAATGTGCAAATTGACACCCACATACATGACGTTTAAGTAAATTACAGTAAACTAAGAAACTTAGGAGTGTAGAAAATGAATGCGTGCTATGTATTAATTGTCAAGCACATGCCACACTAACATCTTTGGGTGTTGGTCAATTTGCTAAGAGCTGGGTTGGGTGCCCAATGGATTTAGATGGTTGGATATAAATGTTTTCAGAGATACAATGTTCCCCACCAGAATCATATTGTAACTGCTATTTTGCACCTTAGTGTGTTAACTTCATCGCCTAAAAGGGATGTGGCAACTCACACAGCAGCCATTAGTTGCATGTTTGTTTTTAGACACGTGACCAATGTGTCTAGTCTGGTTTAACAATCCATGCACTAATGTAATGGCATTCCTAGTGAAGGCCAAGTGGCCACGTTGTGGGAGTGGCCATTCCTGCTTGGCCACGTTTCTTTGCTTGGCATAAGTGTGCTTAAACATCAGCAATGCATAGTTGTGTGTTTTCATAGCTCTTTTTCTTCTAATGCAGCCCAGCATCATCCCTCAGCTAGTGGGGACTCCTCTGCCATGTTACCGCTGCCGTCTTCTTCCGCACTGCATCGGACCCAGGATCCGATATCTACGGTAAGTGTATTTTGATGCTGTTGTGTATGCATGTGGCTTGCCATGTTTTTATTGTCTGATTTACATAGGTATTCCCCATACTGAACCTTTTTTTTTCACATGTCCCCAACAGAGCCACACACTGATGGAGCAAATCCAGGAGCAGGAGGAGGATGGAAGCTTCCTTGGAGATTATGAAGATCTTCCCCTGGGCCAGAATCTGCAACTGTCCCAAAATGTTTCTCCGCCAAATCCTCAGCAGCAGAGGGAAGCTGGCTGCATGCTGCCTGCACATCGTGGGCAGCATCCAGAGACTGACCCTCCAGTCCCCAGTTTCAGATCTGCTGCTGAGGATTTGGCGAGCATACCTGTGGCTGTTGGGGGTCCTCGAGCAACATCATCTGCACGCCCCACAACCCGGGGAATTGGGCGGCGTACTCAGCAACGTCGCCCAATTTCCCAGGGGAGGGGCGTGCAGATGATGGAGTCAGCATGGCACCAAGAGAGGCGGCTTTTTCGTCGCCAAAATCAGCAAAATCAAGAGCATCTTAGGGGCCAATTAGAGTCCCTAAATACTACCTTCAGTGCCGTGCTGACTGAATTGAGGACCCATAACAGCCACATGGCCAACTTGACCTCCGAAATCAGGTCAGGCATGGCCGAAATGCACACTAACCAAAGAAACATTTTGGAACAGTTGCAGATTCTGAATGCCACACAGGCCCAGGTTAGACCCCCCCCCCCAAGGGCCCCAACCTGGGTTCTATGGGCATCACCAATATTAATGTGTGTTTGGCCTGAATCGGTTCCACATCTTTGCGAGACACCCCCACTGGATTGACTTGTCTGGTGAGGGCTAAAATTCTGCCATTTTGCGCTGCTCTTGCTAGGTTGTTTTGGATTTGCCCCCATATAGGTCAGTCAAGGCGTGAGGTAGCCCACTAGCCAATGCCAGAGCCCAAGACTCACTGAAGCGGCCACTTAAGCTGTGGCGTGGCTGTCTTGGGCACAATCTCATTTGTGGTGGCTCCTCATGTTTGGCGGCATGATTGGGTGACATTCTGGGCTGCCAAACTAAGACCTTGGACCCTGGCTGTGATTGTACTGGATTGGGATTGGGACTGGGTGCTCTGGTTTGGGTGGCCCATTGACTTACAGGTGTAGATGTGGCATAGCTAGGTTTGCTTCAAACCTGTGTCTGTTGAAAATGTGGGCAAGCAGGAGAGGGCTTATTTGTGTCAAATTTTCTGTTTTGGAACATGTTTTTCAAACAATTTCATGTACATGTCTGGCCCCAAAGTATGTGAGGGGCACTCACCTCCTATTCAGTTTGTATGCCAGAAACATTTTACAAACTAGTAAATATTTTGGTTTCACCAAGTTTATGTCTGTGGTGTTTTGATTGAGAAATATTAGTTCAAGTAGACCAAAAAAAAAAAAACCAAAAAAAAATGTCTCCAAATAAGTCCACAAACATTGCTGTTGTTTTTTTTTATTGGTTTATTCATAATGAAATTATACATACCAAAACCAAATCAAAAAATAAACAATAACCAAGTCCAAAAAAACACATCCAAACCCAAACATAAATTAGGCAAAATGTGTGGCTATTAAATTGGCCCGCACGGCTTGCCCAGATGCACTTGGCTGGCCCACATAGGCGTCGTCTGGCTCATCGGAGGGTGGAGAGGGTGGGCAATCAACATATCGGGGGACCCTTTGCAGAATAGCTAAATTATGCAGCGCTGCACACGCCATAATGATATCAATGACCTTTTTAGGGTCATACTGCAGGGAGCCCCCAGTGTGGTCCAAGCACCGAAAACGGGTCTTCAGGAGTCCAAAGGCCCTCTCCACCACTGCCCTGGTCTTTCTATGGGCACGTAGGCCTCTTGGGCTGGAGTCTGTGGCCGGAGGACCGGAGTCATCAGCCACGGGAGTAGTGGATACCCCAAATCGCCTACAACAATGTTAGGGAAACTAATATTACCATTAATTCAGACATTGCAGCGCCAAATTCCTAAAAAAAAAAACGATTAATCAGGTATGTGACATTGTCACACAAACATGAGCATACATATTGCAGATGGCAAAACAACAATTAAACATATGTGAGAGATGGGGGCCCAAAGTAGGTAAATAATACTGTGGATGCTGGGTAATCAGGCAGACTGTTAGCAGCTATTGTTTCCTGTCTGTGCTGCAGAACAATGTAGTATGGTTTAACTTTACCTGACCCTTTTTCTGTTTTGGCTTAGTCCAAAACAGGTGTAAGGCAGCCCCTGCACTTTATCCCGCTCACCTCTACTCAGTAAGTGAAATGCATGTAAGCAAAGATGGCGCAGACCCTCTGCTAAAGTCCCTAACAGATTTGGATGTCAAAGTGTTTTGAAGACTGTTTCTGACTTTTGCTCTCATTACACTTTGGAGTTTAAACAATGCCGGACTAACAATTTGGCAGCCAATGTAGTTTGGATAAAGTAATGGGTCCAGTCGGGTTACACATGTTCCCAAGGTGATGGGCAAGGCATCGTGGAGGAAAGGTGACTCCAACAAAAAGCCAAGCCACACATATAAATTCTAAATATGTAATTGGACTCAACTTACCAAGGAGCCATGCACCCGCAAATTCTCCTGACTCAAACCACCGGAATAATCCTGATCTGCGCAGGATGTAGGCATCATGGGCTGAGCCAGGGTAGCCTGCCAGGACGCTCAGAAAACGCATGTCCTAGGCCAACACTGCTTGCACATTCAGTGAGTGGCCCATTTTACAATTTCTGTGACAAAAATAAACATAAAACCAAATAAAAAAAAATAAGGCCACAAATCCAACGCTCACTTCTAACAGGCTAAGTCAAACGTTAACATCCAGACAACTAACACTAAACAACTACCTTACATTTAAGTGGCCAACAAAAGAAGATGTATGTTCGAGCCTTTACAAGGTTGAGTTACTTGTTCTATTTCAAGTACACTTTAAAATGTTTGACTTGTGCCAAAGTTGGCAAAGAATGGAAAAAGAAGGTCCATTGTTGCACATACACTCTTGCCAAGGAGGAAGCATTATCATGGAGGGACTGATTGCAATGAGGGAATATGTAAAAGGAGAGACTAGCAACATAGAGTGGCTAATGAAAAGGAGGGACTATTCACAATAAGGGAGTCTAAAAATTGAGTAAATAAGGGCAAGGATGCTCTGCTTAAAAGGAGGGACTATTCACAATAAGGGAGGCAAAAAATGGAGTAAATAAGGGCAAGGGTGCTCTGCTTAAAAGGAGGGACTATTCACAATAAGGGAGGAAAAAATGGAGTAAATAAGGGCAAGGATGATCTGCTTAAAAGGAGGGACTATTCACAATAAGGGAGTCTAAAAATGGAGTAAATAAGGGCAAGGATGCTCTGCTTAAAAGGAGGGACTATTCACAATAAGGGAGGCTAAAAATGGAGTAAATAAGGGCAAGGGTGCTCTGCTTAAAAGGAGGGACTATTCACAATAAGGGAGGCTAAAAATGGAGTAAATAAGGGTAAGGGTGCTCTGCTTAAAAGGAGGGACTATTCACAATAAGGGAGGAAAAAATGGAGTAAATAAGGGCAAGGATGCTCTGCTTAAAAGGAGGGACTATTCACAATAAGGGAGTCTAAAAATGGAGTAAATAAGGGCAAGGATGCTCTGCTTAAAAGGAGGGACTATTCACAATAAGGGAGTCTAAAAATGGAGTAAATAAGGGCAAGGATGCTCTGCTTAAAAGGAGGGACTATTCACAATAAGGGAGGCTAAAAATGGAGTAAATAAGGGCAAGGATGCTCTGCTTAAAAGGAGGGACTATTCACAATAAGGGAGTCTAAAAATGGAGTAAATAAGGACAAGGATGCTCTGCTTAAAAGGAGGGACTATTCACAATAAGGGAGGCTAAAAATGGAGTAAATAAGGGCAAGGATGCTCTGCTTAAAAGGAGGGACTATTCACAATGATGGTTTGAAAACAAGGATGGAGAAATGAAAAATACCATTTTGTGATTACTCACCTGTAAAATGGATATTCCAAGTATGCCTCACACCCTGCTTCGTTAATGATTAATCACTTCTGGGTTATAGCCACTAGATGGCGCTTTTCTAGCAGAGATGGCAAAAAAAGAAGCCCCTCCCGGTCCACAAACACCCGAGACCTCCCACACATTCCCCAGTATATGAAAGCAGTAAGGGGACCAGGAAGAGCCAATAATAAAAATAACAACATGAACAAGGAAAACATTTCACCATAAAGAGGATCCAAGATACAACTCAGGGCGGGTCGAAGCAGGGTGTGAGGCATACTTATAATATCCATTTTACAGGTGAGTAATCACAAAATGGTATTATTCCAAGTATGCCTCACACCCTGCTTCGTTAATGATTAATCACTTCTGGGACATCCAGTAGCAGTGTCCAAAAAATGGGTGGGGATCCCAACAGGCAAAAATGCCCAAATTAAATCACTGCAGCTTGCAGAACTTTGCGGCCAAAAAACAGCATCCGCTGAGGCCCGCACATCAACCTCATAAAACTTGGCAAAAGTATGAACAGAAGACCAAGTACAGCACGAGTAGAATGAGCAGTGAACTGAAAAGGGGGATCCCTCCCCTTGGCAGCATAGGCCCTAAAACCGGCCTAACGAATCCAATCACTAAAGATAGACTTGACGGACGCCAAAAACCTTCCTGGGCCCAGAGGGCACCACAACAAAAGGCGTCCGCCTTCCGGAATGGTGAAGTAGCCACCAGATAGAACCTTACACATCTAACAACATCCAGAGAGCGCAAGGCCCTCTCCTTGACGTTGCTAGGCTTAGGACACAAGGAAGGAAGCACAATGTCCTAACTGAGTTGAAAGGCAGAGACAACCATTGGCAGAAAGTCCGGTCTAAAGCGGAAAACCACCTTGTCTAGATGTCTCTCAAAGGGGCCCTGAATGAACAGAGCCGCCAACTCAGAAACACGTCGAACAGAGGCGATAGCCACCAAAAACGGCAATCTTTTAAGGTGAAAATGGAAAAAGCCAAAACCTGCCCAGATTCAAAAGGAGGACCCTGAAGGTCAGACAACACCAAATTTAAATCCCAAACAGGTGACCAGGGTTTGCGAGGAAGGCGCACAAGAGTGACCCCCTGGAAAAAAATCTTAACCAAAAGGATGAAGAGCGAAAGACCTCTGAAGAAAACCACAAGAGCGGAAACATGCCCCTTCCGAGTGCTAAGTTGAAAACCCATGTCCAGTCCATGCTGAAGGAACTCCAGAGTTCGAGGGATGGAAAAACACCCGACAAGGAAAGACTCTATCCTCGCACCAATCAAAGTAAGGCCGCCAGGTCCTGTAGTAGATATCAGATGAAGATTACTTCCTAGCCCTGACAAGCGTAAGGACAACAGTTTTGGACCAACCCATTTCTAGTAGAATGGAGGCTGCAGCAGCCACACTGTCAAGCCAGCATTTGTAAATTGGAGTATCAGATCCGAAACCAGAGGCAGTCTGTAATGATCGCCTGCCAACCACACGACGTCAGCGAACCACACCTGTCTTGGCCACCTCGAGGCCATCAGAATTACAGGCACACCCACGTGAACCAGCTTGCGTATCACCTTGCCCACCACGGGAAAGTGAGGAAACAGATACAGGAAACCAAGTTCCCGCCAGAACAGAGACATGGCATCCACCGCCAGAGCCAGAGGGTCCTGGGACAGAAACAAATGCAGGGAACCTATGATTGTGCCGAGAGGCAAACAGATCCACCTCCAGCATCCCCCACCTGCGACAGGGGAATAGAATTACCTCGTTGCTGAGGGATCATTCCCCCCGGCGAGAGGACCCCCTGCTTAGGGAGTCCGCTGCCAGGGTCTCCACCCCTGGAATGTACACTGCCGAGATGCCTGCACAATGCTCTCGGCCCATGCAAGAATCAGAGACACCTCCCGGAGGGCACTCTTGCTGCGAGCCCCTCCTTGGCGATTGATGTAAGCAAACGCGGTCCGATAATCGGGGCGAACCAGAACCGGTACCTGGAGGCGATGTGCCAAGTGCGACAGCACCACCAAACCGCCTCCAGCTACAGAAAGTTGATGAAAGCGTAAGCCTCCTGAGGACCCCACAGCCCCTGGACCTGAAGGTCTCTCCAGAACGCAGGTCCGATCCAGGGACAGAGGTCCTTTGTCATAGGACGATAATAGATGGAGTTGAAGAGGTCTCATGTGAGACTGGGCAAAAGGCACTGCCTCAAGCAAGCCACATTCAATCCCACCAGCCTCATCCCTTGTCTGAAGGACGGACGAGGGTTAGACATAAGAAAACAAATTAGTGCATGAAGAACATCCGCCTTCAGCTGGGGTAAGAAAACCCTGAGCTGAATAATATGCAGAGTCATGCCCAGGAATGAGAGCCACCCTTGACGGAGAGAGTGAGGACTTGGGGCAAATGATTACCCACCCGAACCTCTCCAGTGTCGTCAACACCTTCCGGACGTCCAGTTCCGCCTGGAGGAGAGAAGATGACGTAATGAGAAGGTCATCCAGATAAGGCAAAATGCGAATGCCCTGGACTCTAAGACGGTCCAGCACGCCCGCCAACACCTTGGCGAACACCCTGGGTGCCGAGGCCAACCCGAAGAGAAGAGCCACAAACTGGTAGTGCTGATCGCCTACCGCAAACCTGAGGAACCATTGGTGTCCCGGGAAAAACCTGCACATGAAGGTAAGCATCCCTAATGCCCATCAAGGTCAAAAAGTCCCCTGGGCATAGGAAATTGACAGCAGAGCGCATGGAATCCATGCGAAATTTTCTGGTTCAGAAGAACCGGTTGAGAATCTTTAAGTCCAAAATGGATCTTACGGAGCCATCCTTCCTGGGCACAGTAAAGAGGTTGGAAAAGTAACACAGACCTCTCTCTATGGGGAGAACTGGACAAACGACCCCCATATGCCAAAGGCTTGGCACCGCCAGAAAACAGTCCCTGTGCCGCCCGTGGGTCCAAGGAACCCGTGACCTGAGGAATCTAGGAAGAAGCCGGAAAACTCCAGCTTGTACCCAGAGGAGACCACCTCCAGGATCCAAGTGTCTGTGACCTCTAGAGTCCAGACCAAAGCAAAGAGCGGCAGCCGTCCCCCCACCCGCAAAGGTGAGAGCGCCCCCTCAATGCTGAGCGGGCTCGGCAGCGTATTTGGGGTTAGCACCCCAGGAAAACCCAGGTCGGGCAAGACCTCTGCCCCTACCCCAGGTACCACTTCTGAATGCAATGAAGGATGTTCCCCTGCCCGTCCAAGAGCCACGAAAGGAGTGGTTGAAAGAGCCTGAACCACGAAAGGGCCGGTCCTGCCACTTGCGTAGAGGTAACCTGCCTCCCTTGATAACAGAATCTAGTCGATCACCAAACAGTTGCAGACCCGCGAAGGAATGCCCTGTGAGCGCCTGCTTGGCAGCGTTATCGGACGCCTACTAGCGCAACCAGACCAATCGGCGTATAGCAACCTGCAATGCCGAGGCCCTGTTACACAGACGGATAGCATCATCCAAGACTAATAAGACAAAGGCAATGAACAAATCACAATGAGTCAAAGGTCTAAACTCCTCGCTGCAAGGAATAGATTGGGAACCATCCAGAAGGCCCCTAAAAAGCTCTAGTAACCGCAGCCGTAAGAGCTGAAGCACACACCGGGCGCAAGGCCACACCCACCAGCGAAGGTATGCGAAGCTAGTCGGACGAGACGTCGGTCCTCACTACCCCTCAAGGTAGTGAAATCCGGGGTATGCACGACCAACGTATTGGACAATCCCAGGACGGGAGCGTCGACCTCTGGGGATGTAGACCAACGCTTAACCACATCAACAGGGAAGGGATACTTCCTATCCCACCCTTAAGGAAAACCAGGGAGCCAGCTAGGCCATTCCCATTCCTTAAAAATCAGATAGTTAAAGTGCTTCCGATCCGGAAGCTCCAAACGAGGTTCGGTGGTATCAAAAAAATGTTTTGTTTTTTTTTTTTATGCGCAGGGGCCTCCGCAGGAGGGGAAATGGCAAGCACTACAAAATTATGGGTAACGAGCCTGGGATGTATCAACGGTATCCCCAGGCTCCATACCGGCATCGGAGCCAGGAAGCAATTCCCCCTCCACAAACGGGGAATAAACTGACCAAACAAAAGGATTATAATCATATAGTCAAGGGCCGGCGCAGCGGGTGCCGAGTGCCGTTTTATAGCTGGGGCCATCCTGGCCGCAGAGCTAGCAATCATTCTCTCAATGTTAGCCAGTCTGGCTCAGACATCGGATTGCGACTCCCCACAATTGACAACGTCACTTGGGGTCAAGACCAGGCGTGGGGGTGTAGGTGATGAGGTCAGCGGGGCCGACCTGGCCGCACGGGGCCCGGATTGCCGCACAATCGCCTGCTGTACACATGTAACACAAAATCAAGGAACACCCCACATATCACACACTGCCGGGGTTGCCCCGAAGGGATCCCGAGCACGGTTATCCTGGGAAGCCTCCATATGGTGATTTTTTAGGTAGTCGCATTGACCAATGGGAATTACGCTATAAGCTACCCGGGATGCCCCATAGAGTCCGTTAGTGGGAGGTTTTTAGAATTAAAAGGGAACCACAATTTGACAAGGGACCTCAATAGCCACAGTGGTCCCACCAGAAAGACACCACGGGGGGACCCCTTTAACACAACATGCATACGTCGTCTCCATAATGCATACAATACATAAGGCAAAAGAGACATTCTATATCTAAATATAGATATATATATATATATATATATATATATATATATATATATATATAAGCATACACAGACATGTACATAGATATATGAATAGGTAAATATACCAGGCAAAATCTAAAGGCCCCCAGGGGAGCCAGCATACACTGAAAATTATACATATCATCTTACCACTAAAATGACCCAGAGGGACACTCACAAAACCGGAGAAAGATGGCGGCGCAGACCCGAGGGAAGGAAGGAGGAGGGAGGGAGGCGGGCCAAAGCGGATCGCGCCCCGCCCCCCCACTACGCGGGAAACCTACGCCGCCGCGCTCCCAGCCAATAGGGCTGAGAGCCGGCCGACGCGCCACAGGGAAGGGTGGGCCGTCACAGGCGCGAAGAACGCCAGGCCCCGCCCCTACCCTGACTGAGGAGAAGCGAGCCGCGCTCCCCGACAAAGGCTGCGGAGCCGGGCATCCGCCATTACAACCGGCCCGCCGCCGCCGGAGAGCGAGTGTGCGGGCCGCGCCCAAGAAAGAGATCGGCCACATACCGTGCAACCGGCCCGCCGCCGAAGAGCGAGCGTGCGGGCCGCGCCTGACAACAGCCGGCCACTCACTGTGAAACCGGCCCGCCGCCGCTGCCGGAGAGCGAGCGTGCGGGCCGCGCCTAGTACAAGAAACACACACACACACATACATGCACGCTGGCAATAGCCAGCGCATAAACGATAAAAGTGCTGCACCAAACACACAGAACACACACTAGAGAGCACAAAATGGAGGGACAGACCCACCCCCCTTACTAACCGGGAACAGGGAGTAAATGGGGGGATACTGATAGCTACAATTGGAAATGTAGCGAGGGCTTCAGAACGGACAGGGCATCCCATGTCAGGAGCACCATAACCTGACGCCCGCCTACCCTTTGATGAGGGCCTTGCGGTGGAGCATGGCTACTTAGCCAAAAACACCTCTAAGGTGTCACCTACCCTCACCCAGACCCTGCAGCCATAGCTTGGAGGCGTAGGGGAATTAACAAAAAGAGTCCAGGTGGAAATAGAAAAATTAATTGGGGCCGGGTGTGCACCCGGCCTACCTGACAGGAGAGGAGCCATCATCTTGACTGTCGTCGCCTTCTAGCAGAGACTATACTGGGGAATGTGTGGGAGGTCTCGGGTGTTTGTGGACCGGGAGGGGCTTCTTTTTTTGCCATCTCTGCTAGAAAAGCGCCATCTAGTGGCTATAACCCAGAAGTGATTAATCATTAACGAAGCAGGGTGTGAGGCATACTTGGAATATAATGTTATTGGCCAAAGGAGGGACAACCAAACATTTAGATACAATGGAAGCCACAACTTGCCTGTATATATACTCGTCGACTGCCGGCGGGACGAGGGCAACGTGTGTGCAGTCAATAGCACCCATGACGTTGGGCATGTCGGCGATATTATAAAATGCCAGCTTAATGGCGCTTCGGGCTACCATATCCTCAGGGAAACAAATATATTTCCGAGTTAGGGTAGCCATGCCTTCCAAAAATTTGGATAGTGCGCGGCTCAGCGTAGGCTGAGAGATCCCCACGGAGAGGGCACCCAGCCTCTGGAACGAGCCGTGGTGCGGGCTAACCATGGGCGCAGCTCACTATACAATTTATGGAGGGAAGCGCGATTAAGCCTGGTCAGCTCGAACAGCTCAACGTCATGCATGCTATTGATGTCCATGCGTCGCCGCCGATGCAGTCTGGTCTGTGACCTCCGGACAATCTCAATTCCCATGAGTTGCAGATCCTCATGCTCCTCTAAGGCAGTAGACTCGTCCATGGCTCTAGTTCCGACGTCTAAAAGGTGCCGGGAGTGGTTCGGCAATGAAACGGATTTATGGGGTGTTGTCCCATCGGCAATCAGCTCTCTGAATTAATCGCAAGCCCACTGCAATAACGAAAACTTTCTGAACGGACGAAAAATTTCAGATTTTGAGGAAAAATGCTCCCGAATTAACGAGAAACTTCCGATTTGCTTCCGTTTTTCGAAAGAGCATATACGCATCTTCCCGAACGTTCGTACGAATGAAAAATGTACGAAAAAAAAACAAAAAAATGACAAACACCCACCCAAACTTTCACAGACAGCTACGGAAGTCCGGACGAATGTGTCTCTGAATCAAGCCTAAGGTCATGAGGATCTAAAAAGAATGATGGTTGAATGATACTTTATTTATTGCATATGTAGAAGTTTTTTTTTGCTATTGATTTTATTAAGCTCATTTTTCTCCTAGTAGAGTTTTCTCACCTGGTGCTGAATCAAGTCGTATATTAAATTTAAAACAAATAGTAGGTCTATTTTCTGAAATTGTATATTTTTGTGTGGCAGAATTATGCCTTAAAGGTGCTGAGCTGATCTAGCATTTTTTTAATGTTTTCCTAATGTTAGCAAATGTGTGTTTTAAGTAAGAAGATTTCAGACTTGGTGTATGTTGCAAATAGCAAAAGGTTGCAGATATTTGCACAGAACACTGCTGCTGGGCATGTGTAAGTTTGTATGAGCTCCCTCGCCTCAGCAGTGGCCATAACAGCAGTGGTCTGTGTGTACAGGACTCGCTTCTCACTTTTTGCAGTACTTTGCCAATAGCAACAGATTTTGCAGGTAGTAAAACTGCTTCCATAAAACACACATTTTCTAACATAGAAGAAAATTAAAAAACACTAGATCAGCTTGGCACCTTGAGTACATTCTTTTGGCACAAAAAAATATACTTTCAAAAATTCAGCCGAAAGTAGACTTACTTTTTATACATTAATCATATTTTATTTATCAATCATAATATACACACAAAAAAAGGAAATGACAACAATTAAAACAACACAATAAAAACACTAATGTGTATACAAAACCAGGGGGAGCAAGGGGAGTATTTAATTTAATATTATTCAAATATTTATTTAATAATGCCCTGCCTGAAACCGGATATGCTAAATTTGCTAATCTCTAGTATTTAGAATTTTCTTTTTTATGCTGATGCATGTTGCAGCATTACAAGAAACACATTTACTAAAACATTACCTTTGCAGCAACATGCAGAAAATAATCTACCGTACTTGCCCCCATAAGACATACATTCCCATAAAACGCACCCAGGATTTGTAGGAGGAAAATAATATATATAAAAAAAAAAAATATATATATATATATATATATATATATATATATATATATATTCTAAACCAAATGGTGTGCTAAAAAGTGAAATTTGTGTACTCACTGGTAAATTGCCTTTTGGTTAATCTCCGCCGTAGATGGCGGACTGCAAGACTGCAAAAAAAAAAATAGCTTCTCCCGACCTATATAGGGCAGGCTGTGGCAGGATCTCCTCAGTTAATTAAAAAAGCAGCAGCCCCAGGAGGAGAGAACACTAACCTGAGCATAAGGCGCGCAACTAAAAACAGTGCAACAACCACCACCGACATAACACAACAGTAGGGCGGGTGAGGTGCCATGGAAGATTACGAGAAAATACAATTCTGTGAGTACTCACCTGTAGAATTGATTTTATAGTATTCAGCACGTCCTGTTCCAGTAATTCCTTACACTTGGGTTATTCCGCCACAAGGTGGCGCAGTGGACTGCAGAAAGACTTGTGGCCACTCCCGGCCCCATAAATAGCCAGGTACCTCCCACCAATTTCCAGTGTTGACAAGCAGTTATACAAGAAGCCGGGAGAATCAAAAAATGAACCCAAAATGAACTTTTGAACAATCACCATACAGAGGTAACCAAGAAAAATTATAACAAGGGAGGGATGGAACAGGATGTGCTGTATACTATAAAATCAATTCTACAGGTAAGTACTCACAGAATTGTATTTTTCCAAGTATACAGCACATCCGGTTCCAGTAATTCCTTACACTTGGGACATCCAAAAGCAGTGTCCGTAAGGTAGGGTGGGATCCCCAAAGAGCAACGGTGGGCAGTTTAAACCACTGCCGTCTGAAGAACTTTGCGGCCAACAGCAGCATCAGCTGAGACCCTAACATCAACCTTGTAAAACTTAGAAAAAGTATGAACAGAAGACCAAGTAGCGGCCTTACAAACTTGTTCAATAGAAGCCTGGTGCTGAAAGGCCCAGGAGGCACCAATAGCACGAGTGGAATAAGCAGTAAGGCGGAAGGGAGGTTCCTTCCCCTTAGCAGAATAGGCTTGCACCACCGCCTGACGAATCCTCTTGCTGATAGTGGATTTAGCCGGTGACAAACCCTTCCTAGGTCCAGAAGGAAGAACAAAAAGAGCATCAGTCTTATTGAATGATTCAGTAGCTACCAAATAAAACTTCAGAACCCTGACCACATCCAAGGAATGCAGAGTCCGCTCCTTGGAATTAGCAGGATTAGGACATAATGAAGGCAAAACAATGTCTTGATTGAGATGAAATGCAGACACAACCTTAGGCAGGAAATCTGGCTTATACTGAAACACCACCTTGTCCTGGTGTCGCTCAAAGTAAGGAGGTTTAATGGAAAGCGCCGCCAACTCAGAAACACGCCTAACAGAAGTGATAGCCACCAAAAAGGCTACCTTAAGAGTCAAAATAGGCAAAGCAGCCTCACGTAGAGGCTCAAAAGGAGGACCCTGCAAGGCAGATAAAACCAAATTAAAATCCTAGACTGGTAACATAGGCTTACGTGGCAAGCGCACGTGAGTAACCCCCTGGAAAAAAGTCCTAACCAAACGGTGGTTGGCAAAAGATCTGGAAGAAAATAGCCAAGGCTGAAACATGTCCCTTGAGAGTACTAAGTTGAAGGCCCAAATCCAAACCATGCTGCAAGAATTCCAGGATCCTGGGAATAGAAAACACCCGACAGGGAAGAGACTTAGACTCACACCAGGCAATGTAAGCATGCCATACCCTATAGTAGATAAAGGACGAGGACTTCTTCCTAGCCCGAATCATGGTAGTAACAACAGAGGCAGACAGCCCCTTTTCCATCAAGATGGAGGTCACAGCAGCCAGGCCGTTAAAGCCAGCGTTTGTAAATTGGGATGGCGTAGTTGCCCCTGAGAGAGCAGGTCTGGAACCTTGGGCAGGACGCATTGATCCACTGCCAACTGCACGATGTCTGAGAACCACACCCTTCTTGGCCAACAGGGGGCCACCAGGATGGTTGGCACCCCTTCCTGGGCTATCTTGCGCAGCACCCTGCCCAGCAGAGGAAACGGAGGGAACACATAGAGGAGCCGAAAGCTCTTCCAAGACATTGCTAGTGCATCCATGGCTAAGGCCAGAGGGTCCTGGCCAGAGAGACAAAGACTGGAAGCTTGTGATTCTGACGGGACGCAAACAGATCCACATCCACCTGACCCCAGCGGTGGCACAGGGAGCGAAACACCCTGCTGCTGAGGGACCATTCTGCCAGACGAGAAGTCCCCCTGCTCAGGGAGTTCGCCTCCAGATTTTCCACCCCCGGGATGTACACTGTCGAGATGCAGGGAACATTCTCCTCCACCCATGACAGTATCAGAGACACTTCCTTGAGGGCCCGCTTGTTCCAGGTCCCTCCCTGATGATTGATGTAGGCAACTGCCGTCTGGCTGTCCAAGCGGATCTGACCAGCCCGACCCCGAAGGTGTGGGATCAATTGGTCGAGAACAAACCTTACAGCCCTCAGCTCCAGAAAGTTGATAGGAGTATGGGCCTCCTGGAGGCCCCACTGACCCTGGAATTTCAAGGACTTCCAGAAGCCCCCCCCCCCAACCTGTCAGACTGGCATCTGTGGTGACAGTCTCCCAGCAAGGGGACAGAAAGGTTCTGCCCATCCAGAGGTTCCTTGAGTCCAGCCACCATGAGAGGGACCGTCTGGCCAGGGGTACAGAACAAACACCTGATCCAGGGACACAGGGTCCCGATCCCACACTGATAAGAGGTGTAGCTGCAGAGGTCTCATGTGAAACTGAGCATAGGGTACCGCCTCGAAGCAAGACACCATCAGGCCCACCAGTTGCATCCCCTGCAGGATGGAGGGATGAGGACAAGAAAGAAGAAACTGGGCCTGAGCTTTAAGACTCTCCACCTTCTGTTGAGGGAGAAAAACCTTGACCTGAGATGTATCCAGAGTCATGCCCAGAAAGGACCTCACCAGTGACGGGGACAGAAAAGACTTGGGATGGTTGATCACCCAGCCGAAGGACTCTAGTGTGGACACCACCATCTGGGAATCCAGTTCTGCCTGATGGAAGGACAGAGACGAGATCATAATGTCGTCCAAATAAGGAAGGATGCGAATGCCCTGAGATCTAAACAGGGCCATCACACCCGCCAGCACCTTGGTGAATACCCTGGGAGCCGAGGTGATACCGAAAGGTAAGGCCACAAATTGGTAGTGCTGATCCTCCAGAGCGAACCTGAGAAATTTCTGATGACCTGGGAAGATTGGTACATGAAGGTAAGCGTCCTTGATATCTACGGATGTCATGAAGTCGCCCGAGTATTGACTGCTGAGCGTAGGGTCTCCATGCGAAAATGCTTGAATCTGACAAACTTGTTGAGGCGCTTTAAATCCAGGATGGGCCTGAGGGACCCATCCTTTTTGGGAATCGTGAATAGATTGGAGTAGAAGCCTCTGCCCCTTTCTCTGAGAGGCACAGGGCAGATGACCCCCAACTCCAGAAGGTTTCGGACCGCAAGCCCTGAGCTGACAGGGGGTTTTGAGCCATGCGCCATTTGAGCCACCCGGATGGGTGAGGGCGCCTCCTCATGCCTGAGGGGGTTTGGGGGAGGATTTGGCCTTGGGACCCCATGAGAGCCCGGGACGGCCTCGTCCTCTACCCCTGCCCCAATAGTCTCTGTGTTCCCCAGCAAAGGAAACTCTTCGAACAGCCCTGGAAGCACGGAAGGAGGGGAGAAAAGCACCGGTCCCCCGAAAGGGCCGTGACGGCCTTCTCTGTTGAGGCAGCCTAGCGCCCCTGGCAAATAGGTCCAAGTGTTTACCAAAGAGCCTCAGCCCCTTAAAGGGAAAACCAGTGAGGGCCTTTTAGCAGCATTATCAGCCACCCACTGACGTAGCCAGACAGAGCGTAGTATAGCCACCAAAAGGGCAGAAGTCCTACCACACATTCTAATGGCATCATCCATGACAGAAAGAATAATTGCAAAAAATTCATAGCAAAGTAGGAGAGATCTATAATCCTCACCTCCCGCATCATCAGAGGCCCCATCTCAGAGACACTTAAGCAGCCCTTTAATAGCAATAGCCGTTATGGCAGAGGCACAAACCGGACGCAGCGCAGCCCCCACACAGGCAAAGGCGTGACAGGACAGCTGGTCCATGCGCCGGTCCTCACCATCCCACAGGGTAGTAGTGTCAGGTGAGTGCATGACTGATGTATTAGACAACCCTAGGACGGGCGCATCCACCTCGGGAGGACATGACCAATACTTAAACACATCAGCAGGAAAAGGATACCTCCTGTCCCAACTCTTGGGCACCCCAGGTAGCTTACTAGGGCGTTCTTTGAGCACCAGATTATTAAAGTGATTCTGCTCAGGGAACTCCAAGCGTGGTTTAACAGAATGGAAAAGCTCACCCTGCTGCTGAGGAGCCACGGCAGGAGGGGAAATACAAAGCACTTCAAAATTGTGAGTCAATAACCTGTCAGTGTCATCTGAGGACCATGGGTCTTCTCCAAAGGGAGACCCGGTACCACCATATAACTTAGACTGTTCCTCAGAGGATTCTTAATCAGAGAATAATTCCCCCTCCTCGAGGGGGTAAAAGCCAGAAAATGAGTAAAGTCCCTCATCCTCCACAGGAAAGAGGGAAGCAGCGGGAGATAAATGCCGCTTCTTAGCAGAAGCCTTACACGGGGCTGACCCAGCAATATGCTTTTCAATGCTGGCCACCCGTGAAGACAAGTCATATTGAGACTCCCCACTAGTGTGCCCTCATTGGGAGTCAGATGCAAGTGTGGGGGGGTAGGCGCAGCACCGGGACCTGTAACAGATGACCTAGGCTGCAGCGCAAGTACATGCTAGGCGCAGGTCAAACACACCCTGACACCGTCACTAACAGGGCATACCCCACACGCAACACACAGCTGGGCTTGTCCCGAAGGAACCCCAAGCACATTGTCCCCGGAAGCCTACATATGGTGATTTAGATACAGGCGTAACGGCCAGTACAGGGACACAGCTAGCAATAGCCACCCTTTTTGGGATGCCCCCCAAAGCCTGCTAGGGAAGGTGGGAGATTGATAAGGGGCAGGGCCGGGAGAACCACAGTCAGAGGTGACCCGCCTGCAAGACACAATAAGTACAAAATAAACATCCCCATACAGAGTAAAGCAATATAAAAACCCCATAAGGGACTCGTCGCAGCACCGCAAGGACGAGGCCACAAAATGGCACCGGCAGCAGTAGCTAGAGGGGCGGACCACGAGAGTATGACGCAGAACACGTCAAACTGCGGTTCTCGCCCTGCCCAACCCCCCCCCCCCCCGAAGAGCGCGAAACTGTGATCACGTGAGACGCCGGCGCCATGACAGTAACCAAAAAATACATAGCGCCAACCACCGCGGGGGCACCATACAACGGCCCGCACACACACCAATAATAACAATAACACACACAAATCACAGGCCCCCCAGGCGCCCCCTACCAGCCGAGCGGGCCACAACAAAGGGGTCGCGCATAACCTTCTAGAGGGGAGGGGAGGAGGGTGAAGGGAACAAGGACCCAAGATTTGAGGCTGGGGCATCCCAATGAGGCTCGCCATTGAAAGCCTGTTGCCGGCTACCCTTTGCTACAGGGTCTTGCGGCCCGGAGCAGTGCTCCTTCAGCACCTGACCCTAGTGCTGTCCTACCTTCACCAAAACCGTCAGCCGAGGCTGGGAGGCAGTGGGTCCAGAACGGGTGGAAATAAGCCTGCAGGGCCGCACTCCCTGCGCAATAGAGAGCCTGGCTATTTATGGGGCCGGGAGTGGCCACAAGTCTTTCTGCAGTCCACTGCGCCACCTTGTGGCGGAATAACCCAAGTGTAAGGAATTACTGGAACAGGACATGCTGTATACTTGGAAAAGAAAATTTACAGGTGAGTACACAGATTTCCCTTTTTTATCTCTTCCATTCCGGGACACCAAGCAGTAACCTCAATAAGGGTGGGACCGTGCAAGAACAGCCAACAACCGACTACGTCAAAGTAACCAATCACAATGGCACACAAGCTTAGACCCCGGGAGAGGGGTTCACCACCGTCTATAACACCTTACACCCCAGAGTGGCATCAGCAGGTGCCCTTACATCAAGTCTGTAAAACTTGTTGAAGGTGTGGAAAGACGACCAGGTTGTCTCCTTGCAGAACTGTTATGCCAACGCCTGGTGTTGAAAAGGCCAAGACGCAGCAACCACCCTGGTGGAGTAAACAGTGACCGGGAAGGACGCCTCCTTCCTCTTGCAGGCATAGGCTTGTATGACCGCCTGCCTGATTCATCTGCTAAGAGTGGACCTGGCAGCTGTCAGGACCCTTCACTTGGTCCCTCTGGGATCATGAACAAGACATCAGACTTACGTATCTCTTGAGTAGGGGCCAAGTAATACTTTACTGCCCTGACCACATCAAGGGAATGCAGGAATTGATCCTTATGGTGAGTGGGGCGTGGGCACAAGGATGGTAGCACCATCTTCTGATTAAGATGGAAGGAAGAGCCCACCTGGGGAAAAAATCATGCTTCACTTGAAACACCGCTTTGTTCTCATGCAGCACCAAAAAGGGTGATCAGATCGAAAGCGTTACAAGCTCCAAAAGCCACAGGGTGGAGGTAATCGCCACCATCAACATGAGCATCACCAGGGAAGCCTCTGGCATGGGTTCAAAGGGAGGGCCCTGAAGTGCTGATGCACAACGCCTTGCATTAAAGTGTGGATTAACCTATGCTCCACGATCATCCATTGGAAAAAAATGGACAAGACCGAGACCTGGCCCTTAAGGGTGTTAAGGGCTTTAGGCCAGCATCCAGGCCTTGCTGGATGAACTACTGAGAACCTCTTACAAGAACGGCCCTTAGATTCGAACTAGATTAGTCCTTTAGTAAATTCTAGAGGATGCCTGTTTTCATGCTCAAATCAAGGTTCGAATTTCTGCGGCGGGCAAACCTGTCTCCTCCAATATTCTGGTTTCAATAGCCAAGCCGCTAAAGCCAGTGCTAAAAAATTGGGGTGCCGCAGAGGACCCTGTTGCAGAAGATCTGGGCGGTTGGGGAGTCGTCACAGGGACGCCACTGCCAGGCTGACCAGATCCACTAACCACACCCTTCTGGGCCAGTGTGGGACGTTTAGGATAATAAGAATCTGCTTGCAGTTGACCTTCTTTAACACACAGAAGTGGCAGTGGTGGGAATGCGTAGAGCAGGCTGCACAGCTAGGGGGTCTCACACACTGGACATGAGCCTATGGACCTTCCTATTGTGCCGAGATGCGAAGATGTCCACCTCCCGCACTCCCCACTAGTCGCAGAGGGCCTGAAACATGTCATGGAGAAGGGGACCATTCCCCCTGGTCCACCGTCTTCCTGCTCAAATAATCTGCCTGCAGATTCTCCACCCCTGGAATGTGAACCGCCGAGATGCACAGGAAGGCTTGGACACCACAAACCTGTTTGGAGGCCTAGTCCAGAATTCAATCTTGTATCTGGAAGAAACAACCTCCCGGACCCAGGCGTCGGATATCCATTCTCTGTTAGTCACGTCCAAAGGAGAAACCCGATCCGTGGTCGGACCCTGGACCTGCCCCCCGAAGAGTCGAAGCCTGAAGTCGCAAGGGAAACTAGACGATCCAACTGAGGCGTGGAACCTGCCAGCTGCGTAAGGTAGCGCAGGACAGTAGTGCACCCAGCGCACAGGGGTAGTTCTCCTGTAGTCAGGTGCACTTGGCACATGGGTACCTGCGACACCACTTTCTGTTAAAATACGAAACCCCGGTGCCTCTGAGGCCTCCAACATGGTAAAATGGCTGCTCTAACTGCTAAGCAATAAAACTGGAGCGCTGGTACCCACACCCTCCTGCCTGTCAACTACTGATTAGATCTGCCTGCACTACCAGAAAAGCAACCTCCCTGCAGCTGAGATCAACCCACCGGCCAAGGATGCAGCAACTTCTGGACCCCCACCCTGCAACAATAACAACAATGTCAGATTCCTAAAGGAATCAGTACAAGTCAAAAAGCTTTGCCCCCAGAGGGAGCCCTAATAGTTAGGGAAAACTGTGAGGCAGCAGCCGCGCTGGATTTGATACTCAGCCCAGGAGAACAGGGAGGCAGTGCAGGAGCTTCCAAGGGAGGATCCAGGGATGCAGCAGGGACCTCCGGGCACCTCAAAAGATGGTGCTGCCTCATGCTGTTAGTGAGGAGGAGGGCAGAGCCGCCGACCTCACAAATGCGGCGTCCTGTCCCCTCCTCTCGTCCTCCACTGTATGGTCGAACAGGCCGAAGCCCCCCCCATCCCCCATGGCGGGACCATCCCCTTCCCGGTGCCTCTGAGGCCTCCAACATGGTAAAATGGCTGCTCTAACTGCTAATCAATAAAACTGGAGCGCTGGTACCCACACCCTCCTGCCTGTCGACTACTAATTAGATCTGCCTGCACTACCAGAAAAGCAACCTCCCTGCAGCTGAGATCAACCCACCGGCCAAGGATGCAGCAACTTCTGGACCCCCACCCTGCAACAATAACAACAATGTCAGATTTCTAAAGGAATCAGTACAAGTCAAAAAGCTTTGCCCCCAGAGGGAGCCCTAATAGTTAGGGAAAACCGTGAGGCAGCAGCCGTGCTGGATTTGATACTCAGCCCAGGAGAACAGGGAGGCAGTGCAGGAGCTTCCAAGGGACGATCCAGGGATGCAGCAGGGACCTCCGGGCACCTCAAAAGATGGTGCTGCCTCATGCTGTTAGTGAGGAGGAGGGCAGAGCCGCCGACCTCACAAATGCGGCGTCCTGTCCCCTCCTCTCGTCCTCCACTGTATGGCCGAACAGGCCGAAGCCCCCCCATCCCCCATGGCAGGACCATCCCCTTCCCGAATTAGCTAATAGGCAGGCCGCATGGTGGGTGGCCACGCCCCTCACATGGCGAGGCCGCCTCCCCCTCCAAATGCTGACAGCCGAGCTCTGAATGAGTTCTGATGATTATGGTTACCAGCAGTAGTAATCACAAAAACAGTGACACCAGGGAGTCCAGCCACCTAACTTAGGTCCCACCCAGCAGCCATGGGGAAGGCAGACTGCATCTCTCCCAGGGTGTCATGAAGCCATGGGGGTTGATGACCCAGGGGGTAGAGAGACTGAGCTCAGTGGGAGACACACAGCAGGGACACCATGCAAGGCCCAGAGATCAGGTACCCTGCTGCAGCAGCCCCGGCGTACTTACCTGGTCCCATGCACAATCCCATTATATCGGCTTAGTAACTGACTTCAGCCATCTAACAGGGGTCCCCAGAAATGCTGCAGCTGGTGAGAAGCTGGGAGACAGACAGTTAAAGCCACTGCTCCCGGTCAGCACTGTAACTAAAATAAAAAAATCAAAACATCTTCACAGTCCCTTGCGACTGCAAGAAAAGAACCGAGGATATCCTGCCACAGCCTGCCTGCCATAGACTGGGAGGAGCTAGTTGTTTCTATCTTGCAGTCCCCGCCTACAGCTGAGATTAACACACGTGTTGCTACTGGTGGTGCCCTGGAATGGAAGAGATGAGAAAACAAGATTTCAATACTCACTGCTGAGAGAACGCAGTGTCTATAGGGCAGTGACACTCTAAAGCAACTAAACTATGTTTGTAGCCAGGTGTCCTCAGGGCTGGTAGTAGGTGGTCTGTACCAACTCAGTGAGGGACAGGTGGGTTATCCCATGTTTCACAAGTATTGAGTATACATACCCAAACATTCGGTGTCAAGCCCCTCCCATATGACTATAATTATTTAAGAAGAAGACTTGCAGGGTGGGACCAGTATTACAGGGGGGAGTTTCCTTTAAAATTACTCCACCAATGACCGATAAAAGAACTAAGTAAGAAAAGAGAGATCAGCACAGTTAGTGGTACCAGCCACTGAAGCTGCTTCTCACCACCTCCCTACTGGTCAAAGGACCTGAATATTCACTGCACAAGGATGGGATAAATCTGCTGCAAGCCAGCTACCGCCCCCTCAATAGCCTAAATAGCACTAGAGGCAGGAAGGAAGTTGGACTCCAGTAACATGCTTGACGTTACAGGAAATTTAAAGCAGGTACAAATGTAGGATTTTGCCCCCCCCCCCAAGGTTTGGTCCACTTTACAGGGAATTCCATTTTAAGATACCCAGGTGTGTGAACCACCCCCCCCCCCCCCCCCGACACATACTTTGATCCAGTGATTTCATTGTGCATGTGCGGGCCCCCGTCAACATCCCTGCTGATTATTGCTGTGCACCCAGTGGCATCCCCTGTCCCTCCAGCTGTCCACTGGCAGCCATTCAAGACTGCCTGGCACAATGCTCATGCTCACCAGAGGTTGAGACAGGGGCCTTGCACATACACCTTGGGATCCCAGATTGAGTTTAGTCTACCAAGTCTCTGGGGGGGTTTCTCACTGCTGGGTATGCCAAGTAATAATTCCTTGAAGATAAGCTTTCTCTGAGCCCTAGAGTCATTTAGATCCTAGGGCTGGGTGAAATGGGCTTTGGCCTGCTGATGACTGATGTGGACAGTGCATCCTCAAAAAACCCAGTCAATCAGAATTCACCTGCCATTATTTTAGAGCTATGATTGCCGATTACCTAATAGACCTTCTCAGCCAGATGCACACTGGTAGGCCATCTGGTGTTCCAGATACATATGTTTCCAGAGACCCAGCTTACCAGACACCCATCTACCCCCCATATTTAGCACTGTTGCCCTTTACCCACCCATTCCCAGCCACTTACACTAACCATTTAGACCATCTACATGGCAATGGTGCAGTATCCTGCCATGCTCCAGAGTTCCCCTTTGCCAGTCACTTACATGCAATAACGTGCCTCTGAAATGGTCATGGCAACTGCAAATGGTTATGCCATGTTGTCAGATGGCAGCTGGCTGTTGTTCCATCTAGTCCACCAGCTGGTGTCGCCGTCCACCCTTATTCCAGCGCTGTGTCAGAACTGCTGGATTATATGAAACGCCTTCATGCTCCTGAAACGCAAGACTGTAATTTGACAGCAGATGGCAGCAAAGTACATCAGGTCTAACCGCTCAACACGCTCAAAGGTCAGGTGTGCCAGTGTGGACCCCAATAAGGCATTATGTGTACAATTCACCAAAATCCTACTGTAAAGCCCCTGGGAGATAATGTGCTCTGGAGAAGAGGCCAAAGAGTCACTATGATCACTTCTGGAGCAGCAAACCTCAATCCTCTGTCATATTGTATGTACCACCTTTGCAGAGATACCAACCTGCAGAGTTCAGCAAATTAACTGGGCAGAATAGGAGTTCTAATTATCTAGGCCCAGGTGTGTTGAGGTAAATGGTCATTGTGAAGTGCAAGGCCTTTGTGCAACCCCAGGGCTGCCTGTTTGGGACCCAGTGATGAAGCTGGCCCCACTTATTGCTTTTTATAGCAGACAAACAGCAACTTCCTAATCATGTTGCAGCCCACCTGTACATCCTACACCCAACCAGCTCCACCCAGGAGCCGACAAAGATTATATTTCTTGAGACAACTGAAAAGATATGGTATGTCTAAGAGGATCTTAAAAACCTTCTATAATGCTGCCACTGGATCGATCTTGACCTCCTCATTCACAGTCTGGTACGGTGGGGCTACGACCAAAGACAAGCTAAGGCTGAGGAGAATAACCAGGACGGCCGAGCGGATAATTGGATCTCCCCTACCATCTCTGGATGATCAATTCATAAGCAGAATTACTTCAAAGGCTAAGAAAATAATTGAGGACTCTATGCCACTGTTCCCTCTACGGTGCGCGCGTGCGGCGTGCACCCGCGTCTGTCCCTCTGCGCAGCCCCGTCAGCCGCCCGCGCATGGGCCCGGCGGCAAGGTCTGTGATGTACCCCGGGGTGGTCCTGAGACTTACTGTCAGGCAGCACAGCCTATAATCTGAGCCTGTATGTGCTGCGCATAGGTGTCCTAGATGCTGATTTGCTGCGTTGAAAAAATACAATTCTGTGATTACTCACCTGTAGAATTGATATTATGAGTATACAGTACGTCCTGCTCCAGATATAGTACTTACTATCGGGTATTACTCCGTCAGATGGCGCTGGACTGCAGAGACATCGAAAATAGGCTCCTCCCGGCCCCTCAAATACCCAGGGACCTCCCACAAATCCCCTACATTGAAAAGCAGTTAACGAGAAGCCGGGAGAATAAAAACAACCCAAACTAGTAACTATAACAATGATAACAATTACCATACAGGGGATCCAAGATAATGCAAAACCAAGAGTGGGGTGGAGCAGGACGTACACCCCCCCCCCAGAGGCCTGCTAGAGGGTTTAACTCCAGAATTGAGATGCCCCGGGGGACAATGATAGTGAAAATCCTGGTGATCCGCTTTAATGGGAGTCTGGGGCTAACTGGTTTATGGGATGGGGGGTTACTGATGTGTATGTTTGTGGGGAGGGCTTAATAACTGTATATTCAGAAAGGCCAGTTTCCCCCATCCTTGGGTGCTGCCTGATTTGGGATGCCCTGCCCCCACGGGTTTCCACCAGACCTTCCTTTACTCTGGCTCCAAGGACGGTGTAAACAATGCAGCTGCATCCCCAGCATCTCCTGCCCTGACACCAAATTGGGATGCCCTCTCGGGTTGTAAGTCAGCCAGCTGGCTTTTAGCATGTTCCTCTTTAAAGTGGACCAATGCACAGCTGAAGAATGCAAGCGATGCCACCCAATGCTGATGTGTGCGACTGGGATTTCAGTAAGGTGGACCAAAACCCACAGAGATCGGGCCTGGAATCTATAAAATTCCCAGGCCTCTTGATTCCTTCCCCCACCCTCCCACCCCCCCGGGACATCCAGAATTGGATGCCCCGCTGTGTGACACCTCTGAGGCCGGGCAAAAACTCACCTTCTTTCTCAGTCCAACGAGCAGCAGCATCCCAGATATCCCTTTAGCAGGGCGCGTACCCGTGACAGGCATTTGTGAATGGCCAGCGGGGGCACTCTCCCTGTTACAGGGTAGCGGAGGATGCGACCGCCAGTGCGCTCGGGCATTGCCCAGCTCCCTCGCTGCTCCGCACAGCAGCTGCTCTGGCTTAGAGGGAACATTGCTCTACGCACCCAGGGCATCCCTTCTTCAGACTCTTACGCTCTGGGTGCAGATTCTTGGCTCACTCAACTAAAACCTCTAGGCACAAAAAATACAATTCTGTGAAACTCACCTGTAGAATTGTTTTTGAATATATGCAGTCCAGGTCGTCCCAGAAGTGATGACAGCTGGTTAATCCACCGCCAGGTGGTGCTTGACTGCAGGATCAAAAGCTGTAGCTCCTCCCGGCCCCTATAAAAGCAGGTGTCTCAGATGATTCCCCAGTGGTTAAACAGCAGTAAGAAAAAAGAGACAGGCCGGGAGGCCAAGAAACCATGTTACTTTACATAGCTTCAGAGTGTACTCTCTCCATCAAAAACATTTTAGGACAACGGTCCAATATAAAAAAGGTGAGCTCACCGCGGACCATAAGGTCTCCATGCGGAAATGTATGACCCTGACAAACTTGTGGGTCTCAGCGTTTCGTCCTTCTTGGGCACCGTGAACAGAGTAAAAACCCTGACCCCGTTCCAGACGAGGCACAGGACAAATCACACCCGACATTAGAAGGTGTTGGACGGCCAATCGCAGGCCTTGTGCCATCACCGGGTTCTGGGAAACCCGAGACTGGAGAAATCTTGAGGGCGGCCAGGCTGCCAGCTCTATTTTGTAACCGGAGGATACCACCTCCTGAATCCACCGATCCGAGACGCGCTGTCTCCAGACGTGAGCAAATATCAGAAGCCGCCCCCCCACCCACATGTGTGAGGGCGCCTCCTCATGCCTGAGGGGGTTTGGCAGAGGGCTTGGACTTGGATCCCCAGTAGGGATTGGGTCCCCAGGAGTCTCTGCGAGTACCTGAAAATGAAGAGCCTCTTCCTCCTCGAAAGAAGCGATAGGCAGATGAACCCCGAAAGGGCCGCACAGACCAGGAGGTCCAGACGCTCCCCAAACAGCCTGTGACCCACAAAAGGGATACTAGTGAGCGACTGTTTAGCCACGGCATCAGCCGACCACTGCCGCAACCAGAGAGAGCGGCGAAGAGCGACCAGCAGGGCCGAGACCCTGGTACCGAGCCGGACACTACCGTCCATGGCAGAGGCCACGAAGGTAATAAACTCCACACAAGCCTTGAGGTCCTTGTACTCCTCAGCCCGCTTGCGAGACTTGGCACTATCCACAAGGCGTCTCACCTTCTAATGGCCAGGGAGACAATAGCCGCGGCACACACAGGGCGGAACCAAGCACCGGCAAAGGTGAAGGCATGGCAGACCAGCTGATCCATGCGCTTGTCAGCTGGATCATGTAGGGAAAGGGTTACACGCCACAGGGGCATCCACCTCGGGAGGACAGGACCATAGCCGGACCAGCTCCTCGGGAAAGGCATACCGCCTGTCCAGGCCCTTAGACACCGACGGTAATCTATTAGGCCTTTCCCATTCCTTGAAAATCATGCCAGAAAAATGGGCCTGCTCAGGAAAGACTCGCCTCTGTCTCTCAGGCCGCAACAAGTCACCCTGCTTCCTTTTAGCCACTCTAGGAGGGACAATGTGCAGCATCTCAAAGCATTCTCATCCGAGGAAGAACCAGGCCCGCTGTCCTGGCCAGCAGAATAATCCACCGTGGAGATGGAGTCCTCATGCAACTCGCCCTCCTCCACGGAGTCGGGGCCTCCAAAGAGATCATCATCATCATCTCCATCGTTATCAGAAAAGACCGGCTCAATATGCCGCCTCTTACTAGTGGCCTTTTTAGGAGCTGAGCAAGAGATCTGTCTCTCAAGGCTAGCCACCTGATAAGCCAAATCAGATTGGGACCCCCTACTGGCTTCCCCCTCACTGGGGGCTGAGAGCAATCGTGGGGGGTCAGGAGAGGCCGCAGGCAACAACGGGCTAGGGGCAGATGCGCCTGCCCAATCATGCTCCAAAATAACACTTCTGGCACAAGTGACACAAACCGTGCTGAGTCCACCCAGAGGGCTAGCACCGCACATAGGACAGAGCTTCACCTGCCCCGATGGGGCCCCAAGCTCACTATCTCCAGAAGCCTCCATTATGCAAACAGGTACAAGGCACTAACGACCTAACCTGGCCAGCCCGCGAAAAAGAGTCCCTCTTATGTGATCCCTCTTTACATGGAGAGGGCTTGGAAAGAGGGGAGGCGGAAGCGGGGGGGCGGGGCCGGAGGCCAAGAGGAACCACAACCCTTAATATCAAGGGGCCCACCTGAAAGACACAATACGAAACAGCATATAAGCATCCCACATTACATGCCCAGCGCATAATAAAAGACAATTATCAAGAGGTGAGGTACCCCGAGCGGGTAATATACACTTTCATAAACGTCTGGGGAGCGGAGACCGCCGCGGATAACAATAACATAGCGGTCGTATCACTTTGAGAACACCGCCGACAGCTGATCAGAATACCGCTGATACCTGGACCTCCTGCCACCTTAATTGCTCCCCATAAACCAACAAATTGACCTTAACAAGACTTATAGTCTTTGTGGCTCATGCAACACAACGATATTCCGGCCTAAAGAGGAACTAAACTGATCTAGGAGAGTGCATACCACCGGCTCACTTTATGGAATGTTGAACATGCACAGCATTGAATTTCTCTAACACTTGGAATGATTAGAATCAGGGCATTGAAAAAGCCAGGAATGGTGAAACATGATACATGTCTGCCCGTTGTACTAATATGAACGTAATGTAATAGTTCCAATATATGATGATCCAATGATGTAATGGATGCATGATGACATACAGAATTATTAATGTGTAATTAGCCATGTATGGCAAGTGTTTTTACCGATATTAAATAAATGTTTTTGTAAATTCAAAGGTAGCAAGTGGTGTGGTTACAGGGCTGAGCCAGTAAACGATCTCCAGGGTTACCTAGCCCTGGATGCAGCAGTGGCAATTATCAAGAGGGACTCACAACACCGCTTTAAGCCCAGCAGAGGATGACAGCAGCGTGCAGGAGGAGAAGATGGCACGGATCAGCAGCAGCACACGTTCCTCGAGGTGCGGGCCGCACAGGAGTGACGCGAAATGCGTCATCGTGCAGCCCCGCCCCCCCTCCCCGACGGCGCGAAAATCGAGCCTAGGAAAAGCAGGAGGCCCACGGAGGAGCCCAGAAGAAGTGCCAGCCCAGTGCCCTCGCGCTGTCCGGGCCGGCGCGCCCAGCGGCGGAGTCCGCCGCCCCAGCCATACTCCGCCTGAGCAGCGCCGCTGTCCCCCCCCCCCCTCTCCCAGCGCGGCAGCATGAGGGAGAGGGGAGAGAGCATCGAGGGAGCGAGGAGGGTAAGTACGTGAGGTGAAGTCAGACACAAGAGCAACCAGCTCGCAAGGGACTCAGAGTCCAGTCAAGTAACAAGTAGGCCCACCAAGCACAAAAACACCAAATAAAGCTTGTGGGGCAGGGAGGGCATAAGCCCCGTGGGCATAAAGTGGTTTCCCCCCCCCTATATAGGCTCACCATCAGCCTATGGCTGGCTACCCTTTAGGCAGGGTCTGCGGCCCAGATCCTAGCTCTGCCAACGCCTGACCCCGGCGTTCATCCTACCTTCACCGTCCCGATCAGCGGAAGCTGGGAGGCAGTAGTGGGTCCACAGGAATGGTGGCAATAAGGATGCAGTGGCCGACGGACTAGGAGGCCCCGCACAGCTGCAGTAGTCCAGGAGAGAGTATTCCAGACAATCCTCATGCAGCAAGACTGCAGGAAGAACACTGGGGAATCATCTGAGACACCTGCTTTTATAGGGGGCCGGGAGGAGCTACAGCTTTTGATCCTGCAGTCAAGCACCACCTGGCGGTGGATTACCCACCCAACTGTCATCACTTCTGGGACGACCTGGACTGGATATAGTGAAAAATACAATTCTGTGAAATACTCACCTGTAGAATTGATATTATTTGTATACAGTACGTCCTGCTCCAGATATAGTACTTACACTTGGGTTATCCTCCGCCAGATGGCGCTGCACTGCAGAGACATGCAAAAACAGGCTCCTCCCGGCCATCAAATGCCCGGGGACCTCCCACAAATCCCCAGCATTGAAAAGCAGTGAACAAGAAGCCGGGAGAATTAACCACCAAAAACTGGTAAATATAACAATGGTAACAATCACCATACAGGGGATCCAGAATAATGCAAAAAACCAGGGTGGGGTGGAGCAGGACGCACTGTATACAAATAATATCAATTCTACAGGTGAGTATTTCAAAGAATTGTATTATTCTTAGTATACAGTACGTCCTGCTCCAGATATAGTACTTACACTTGGGACATCCAATAGCAGTGTCCATAAAGTAGGGTGGGATCCCCAACAAAAATGACAACAGCAGACAGTATAAAAACCACTGTCACCTGCATAACCATATGGCCAAGACAGCATGAGCTGAGGCCCTAACATCAACCTTGTAAAATTTTGCAAAGGTATGAGCAGAATGCCAAGGTAGTGGCCTAGCCAACCAGTTCAACAGAAGCCTGGTGCTGAAAAGCCCAAGAGGCGTCAAGCACGAGTGGAAAAAGAATCAAAGCGGAAAGGAAGATTCTTCCCCTTGCAGGAATAGGCCTGAGTAACAGCCTGACGAAACCAATCGTTAACAGTAGACTTGGCAGAAGCCAAAAGACCCTGCCAAGAACCAGAAGGAACATCCATTAAGTAATAACCAGGGCCAAAGCCGCCCAACTCCCTGAGAGCAGAAGAGATCGAGCACATTCAGGATGTAATGACCATAGGCCCCAAGGAACATCAGTTCTCCTAAAGGACACAGTGACTATCAAGGAAAAACTTCCAACACCTGTTCAAGGAATGCAGAACCCTTTCCTCAGCGTTGCTAGGAAAAAAGTCACAGCAGGAATAACAAAATCTCGAATCAATGAACATAAGACACCACCTGATGCAGAGAGTCCGGCTTCAGGCGGAACTCCACCTTATCCTGGTTTATCTCAAGGAATGGAGGCTAGGAGACAGAGCCGCCCGCTAACACACGCCTGACCAAGGTAACAGTCACCAGAAGGATAACCTTGAGGGTAAGAACAGCCAGACAGCATCCTGAATAGGACCAAAGGGACAAAAACCCTGCACGCAGACAGAATGAAATTCAATTTCAATCCCAACAGGGACCATAGGATTACATGGGGACGCACATGAGTACCCCCTGAAGAAGTCTTAACCAAGGAAGATTGAACCAGAGACTACTAAGGCAAGGTGGACAGGGCAGAACCTGACCCATCAGAGAACTGAGTTGGAGAACCAACTCCAAATCATGCTGAAAACAACTCTAGAACCCTGGGAACCGAGAACGCCCAACAGGGAAGAGACCTAGACTCACACCAATCAAAATGGGTATGCCATACCCTATAACAGATAGAAGAAGAAGAGGAAGAAGCTTGCTCCTAGTCTTCCCATGGTCTCAATCACCGAGACAGATAAGCCTGTCTCCATCAAGATGGATGATTCAGCAGTCAGGCCGACTAGGCCAGAGACTGTAGATTGGAGTTACGTAAGGGGGGTCCTGAGTGAGCAGAGCTGGCATTCCTGGCAAAAGGTACAGAAAACTACTGTCCTCGGTACCATGTCTGCAACCACACTCTACTAGGGCACCTGGGGGCCACCAGAATCACTGGTCCCCTTACCAGAGCAAACAGATCCACAATTGGTTGGACCCCATAGTGACACAGGGATTAACACATCCTGTCGCAGAGGGGCTCCACCGGAGCAAATATCACTGATATGCAGGGAACATTGTCTCCACCCAGATTAGGAGCATAGACACTTCCTGGAGGGTCCACCAGCTCCAGGCCCCTTCCAATGATTAATGTAGGATACTGTCGTCAGACAGACCGAGCGCCCCCAAACAGGCAGGCCCAGAAGGAAAGTGGTCAAACGAGATAGAACCAACTGAAAACGCCCAGTGTTCCGAACATCAATAGGCGTAAGGACCTTCTAAGGGCCCCACCACCCCCAGAATCGCAGGGAGTTTCAGAAGAAACCCTCCCCCTTCAACCTGATAGGTTGGCATCCATGGTGACAGTTTCCAGGAAGGGGCAAGAAGGAACTGCCCCCAGACAGGTGCCTTGAGTTCATCCACTTCCAAGAAAGAAACTTTCTTACCAGGTGGGAAGGCCCACAGGCCCTGCTCCAGGGATGCTCCAGATCAATGCGCCGGTCCTCAGCATCCCGAAGGGTACTATGAGCAGGGGCTGTAATAAAGGGGAGGTTAGGGACCCCTATGATCGGCGCGTCCACCACGGGGGGTGATGACCAACAATTAACCACCTCAGGGGGAAAAGGGTATTTCCTATCCCAGTCCCCTGGAACCCCTGGAAGTTTACTGGGGCATTCCCATTCCTTGAGCACAAGAGCATGGAAATGAGCCTGCTCTAGAAATTCCAAACGTGCTGTCGCAGTATGGAAATGCTCCCCTCTAGGCTTGGGGACCTCACCGGGGAGAGAGAAAGACAGTGCCTTAAAGACCTAAATCAACAAATCGTCAGCGTCACACTGGCCCCAGTATTCAGGGCCAGAATCCTCATGACTCCTCTGCCTCTCATCAGATGAGCCTGAGTCAGAGAACAACTCCCCTTCATCATCATCAAGGGGTATAATCACACGGAGTAGTAAACTCTCCTCGGTTCTCATAGAGAATACAGAAACATGAGGCGACAAGTGCCGCTTCTTACCAGGGCCCCTGCGCTCTGACAACCTCGCAATAATCTGCTCAGCTGTAGGCAGTCTGGAAGGCATAGCAGGCCGCAATTCCCCACTTGTATGCGACTCAGCAGGAGTGAGATTTAAGCATGGGGAAATAGGTGAATTGAAGTGAGGTGCAGCCACTGGAAAGCCCGATTGCAGGGCCAGTGCTTGCTCGGCACAGGGTCCGCAGACCCGTGTCCTGTCCGCATCAGCGTGGGGTTGTCCACGCGCTGTGCACAGCCGGTCTTGTCCCAGAGGGACCCCGGTCACATAATTATGAGATGCCTCCATATGGTGATTGTTTAGGCACAATATGCCAGCAGGGATTTACGCAATAGGCCACCCTGGATGCCCCAAAGCCCGCTAGGAAAGTGGGAGTAGATTTACAAGGCCCGCTATAATTACACCGGGCCGGGAGAAGCCAATGGTGTTCGCCAGTCTGAAAGACATAATAGGAATAAAGGGTGTCAGAACCATGCGCAGTGATCGAGGATCATGAAAATCGCCCGCGAGGGCACTTACAGACCAAGGGAGGAGGAAGACCGCTACCACACTTGCGTGCGACCAGCATCAAAATGGCGCCAAGCGAACCTCGAAGGGCGGGCCAGAGCAGGCTGTGACGCGGAGCGCGCCAACCGGGTCCCCGCCCCCCCGAAGAGCGCGAAGCTCTGAGATAGTTTCAACGTTGTCATGAGGAGCGAAGTGTATGACACACTTAGAAAATGATTTGCCAATTAAGACGCCGCAGCGTCTGAGTCGACGACGACCCCCGGCGCAGCACATCCAGTATAGGAAAGAGGTGCGCGCTGCGGCGACAGATACACAAATACACAATAAAAATGCAAACAGCGCGGCTCTGACACCAGGAATATCAGTCAAGGACAATACTAAGGCCATAAACGTGTAAACACCATACACTGAGACCACCACACCCCCCCCCACCTTTCTTTCCCCCCCGAGCTACGGGGGGAACGAGGGAGGATGGCGACCCTTTGTACAGGGCCCACCGCTACACGGGGCATGGGGCAAGAGTGCGGGAGGGGCATCCCCTAGAGGCTCACCATCAGCCTAAACCGTCTACCCTTTGGTGGGGGACTGCGGTGGAGCATGGCTCCATAAGCACGCATGGTGCTGCCTACCTTCACCCGACCAGCGCAGCCCAGGCTGGGAGGCACATCACACGAAGGACGGGTGGGAATAGTCCAACAGGGCCGCAGGCTTTAATAGCCCCGCTCACCTGCGAGAGAGTGATACTTCATGTCTTCGCAGTCAGCACTGCAGAGAAATATGGGGGATTTGTGGGAGGTCCCCTGGTATTTGAGGGCCGGGAGGAGCCTGTTTTTGCATGTCTCTGCAGTGCAGCGCCATCTGGCGGAGGATAACCCAAGTGTAAGTATTATATCTGGAGCAGGACGTACTGTATACTAAGAATACTGTTTTTTCCCTTTGGCCGTTATGGCTCTCAAAAAATCTAGTGTGAGAGGTTCTTGAACTCAACTCTACCTTGCATCATAGCTAATTTATGATAAGGATTAACTTACACTGTACCTAATACCAGTTACTACTATGTTATTGTGTGTTATTGTTTAGAGCTCTCCTGGTGTTATCTACTTGCCAAAAAGCATTCCTTGTATGTATACTGTACTTACTTGGCGGATTAAATAAAGTATTCAAGTATTCAAGAATGGGGTCCAGAGGTTTAGGTTGAATGGTGCCCAGAAATGTTTGGTGGTGGCCCTGTGCAGTCCAGAAGCAGCCACATCTCTGTGTGACATCATCAAGCACCCTCCCGTCCCTGTGGCTGGACATCTCTGTGGACTAAGGTCCCTAGAGAACAAGCTTCTCTGTGTATAGTGGTTTCTGTATATTGGGGTCACTGTGGGTGTGGTGTTTACCATCTGTGGTCTCTGCAGACTGGGGTTCCTGTAAGGGGTTTCTGCAGATTGTGGTCTTTATTGGCCGGGTCTCTGCAGATTGGGGTCCCTGTGGGAAGGGGTTCTGCAGATTGGGGTCCCTGAGGATGGGGTCTCTGCAGATTGTGCTCCTCATCTGTGCTGATCCTGCCAGCAACGAGTAATCAGGTGTAATGAGCCCCATGGTACAGAGGTCTCACTAGAGGTAGGGTCCTCCATCTTGTGTGAGTCATCAGGGTACGGTTTTGACAACTCGCACCCCTGCAGAATTTTCTCTTCAGACCTTGGGCTGCAGTGAAATAACTGTCACCGACTGGACAGACTGCAGCTTCAGCTGAACTCATCATTGCCACACCTAAACCTAAGAGGGCTGCCTAGGCCCACCCTGTGGGGGCACTCGGCCAAAAGTGTGAGCGAACTGCAATCATGCTGGTCTGAAACCAGCCTAAAAGTGGAGCTATCAACAAGATTTTCACTATCCTGGTGATAGGTTCTTGTCCCTGTGACATTCAAATTTGTGTGAAACCCCTGGGGTCGTCCACAGACCTCACCTTTTCACCGTTCCCACAGCGCATGCACAGGCTCTCATGCAGTGTATACTAATGCACTGCATAAAGCGTTGTTTTAAACTGAGCTCAAAGGAAGCAGCAGCATCCCTGGTTTCTCTGTGGGGTGCGCCATGCTCCTGCACCCAGGCTGGGCATGGAAGCACACCTCAGCTGCAGGGATGCAGTTGAAAAGATGAGTGTTTTCAGGCCAGAGTGGGGAGTTCACACAGTGGGCCACCCCAAATTGGCACTATTAGACTCCAGGGCCAGCCTTGTTGGTAATAGGTCCACTTTATCCCTACAGAAGGTAAGTACCGGTATGTGACACTCGCCGCTGGCAACCACAGAGCATATCCGGTGCAGACGTTTTGTCTTCACATATTGTTCCCGTTGTGACCGATGCCCGTGAATAGGGTGCAACATGCCACTGTCGTACCAGACAAGGCGCAGGGTCACTTTTATCTCTCTCGAAGATATTTTTAGTGCTGGGGAATGTTGGTGACATCATGGCCTTTAGGTCGCTGCTATCAAGTCACTGATACTTTGCGGACCTTAGCTCTGCAGTCTCAGGGGCACCTCTGCTGCAAGTGATGCCACATGTAGAGGACCTGCCTGAGAGAAGACCCCAGCCTCAGCAGGATGTTCACCTGTCCAGCCACAGGCAGGTGCCAGCAAATCATCTGATAGGAGGCTAGCTTTAATATAATCGCCTGGCGATCACCAGATGCTTCAGCGCCACCACTGTTTTCTCAATGGGCTGAGCTGCAAAGATTTTCCAGCATGCTGGACAGTTTCCGGACCTGTTATTTCTCAGCTATGCTTAGCCAGCTGTAACCAGAACCCCTTTTGTGCTGTCACGGCACTCCATGGGAGAGCCGCTGCCAAATATCAGAAATATCAGAATGATATGGGAATCAGAATGCAGCGCTGGGAGGGTTATAGTGAGCTGTGCATCTTAGCGCTACAGACACCGCCAAGCTACAAACTAAGCTTCCTGTTAGCGGAGGTGTCACTCGGACGGAGGTGCAGGGAGACCCCCTAACTAGGTAACTGAAGAGGCGGGAGTGCTGCAGGAACTTGATGATGCATTGAAACATGCAAAGTGATGCCTGGGTATGTGGAGCCAAATGGGTAAAGCTGTCAACCAATCAGATTTCATTGCAGTTTTGATTTTTCAATACAGGTTTCATTTGGTGCAACCTGATTGGTTGTTCTGAGCAGCTGCCACACACACTACAACCTGGTTGTACAACTTTCCTCCAGCTTGACCAGATTCTGATTGGACCTTGGGAAGAATTTGGGACAGGTAGGAAGTGTGTAAACTGTAAGCAGCTATAGCACGCCCGGTTTGGCCCCACCACTCTCCAAGCTGGGAGATCCAGCATTAGCAATACAGAGATAGGAGCTGTGTGTGCTGGTGACATCACATATCAGCAAATACCCCCAAGCCAATATATGAGCTCATCCCCTCCCAGCATTCCCAGGTCACGTGACATCACCCTGCACCAGGTCAAAGAATCTCTAAAACTTTCCAGTGGGGGAAGCAGCAATATGTCACCGCAGGATCTGCCTGGGCAGGTGAGTGCCTGCAGGAAGAGAGGGGGGCTAGTCTAGACAGAGAGTCACTCACAGGGGCGGCAGCCTCGGATTTCTAGGAACAATCCCCGCGCTCACAGGAGCTAACACTCTGTATCCGACACACACACAATACAATCTCGGTGCCGCTAGTGGCACCTCCAGCACAGCCTCCCTTTACAGCAGTGATCCTCAGCAACTTACCTCACACATGTGCAGCACTCTGCAATACCTTTGGTCTAAACAAACCACTGTGGAGAGTTTAATTCACAGGGAAGGAACTTTCTTCAGCCAATCAGATTCAGCTGTGTTTGGAGGGCAAGAACCGGACTTTGGGGTACCTGAGGTCACCAGGGAATGGTCTGATCTAATCAAAATCAGTGTCAGGTAGGGAAGCTGTAAACCCATCAGACGGTGCTGTACACCTGTTGGTGGTGTATTGTATCCCCTCTATACATTGAGCACATGGCGGCCGGGGAATGAGAGGAGACTCCCAGTACAGGGAGAGATATCTCCGGCCTGAAATTACTGGAATTCCTGAGGGGCCCATTAACATACCTGGGGCCCACTGACACCCTGAGGCCCCTCCTGGATGGGGGAGGAAGGTAAACACAGCCAGGTGTGAAGAATTCCTGAGGAGCTCTGACCTCACCATGCTCCCCACTCCTGATCCCGCACCCATCACACACACTACAATCCCGGCAGCAGGACTCATCTGCAGATCAGGCACTTGTTGTGCGGATTGAGCATTCAGATTGCAATCTGTGGGGAAGCAGACACATGCAGCAACATGGTTCTGAGACCTGTAAAATAAAAGTTGGAATATTTCCTTCCTCCATTGCATTTGGAGGTCTCTAACAAATTCTATTACAATAGAATAGGTTGAATTTGCTCCAAGGAGCTTCCACAGCACGGGGGAAACCCTGGCCAAAGGCACAGTCCAGTCTATATAACTAACTAGTGATTCATGGGAGCAGCCATGATGGGATTACTTCGCCTGTCGCCCCATTGACTTCTATTGAGAGAAGGGGGACGCTTTGTCCGACATCTCTCAAAAGAAGATAATGGAGCAGCCTTTTATATGATGTGGTGGTTGGAGACAGTCCGAGTCCCTGCACTGCTCTCTGAAGGGAAGCTCACCTGTGTTTTCCAGGGCCTCTCATCCTGATACAGTAAATTATTGTATTTATTATTATATTAGTATTATATGGAAAGTGTTTTCCCACCAGACTGCGAATTCTATCGTCATGGCGTCGTCTGTTCCCATGACCAACCCAGAGTTCAATTGCCATTAGTGTGACCTATTGGGAAGATGAAAGCAAGAAGCATGGGGTGCACATACCTCTCAAGGCTGAGGGGTGGCCATCCTGTGAGGCCCAGTCACAACAACGCTGTTATACTGGACAGTGTTCTGCCGCTCCCCAAATACTGCCTGGTGCTGATCCTTTGTCACATGACGAGGGAAAAGTAAACACACAAAGGCTGAGACTAAAAAAAAAAAAAAGAGGATCCCGGCAACAACTGTGTCATCTCCTTTGTGTTCCCGTATTATGTGATAGTATGGGCATTCTGGAACATGAAGTTCCCCAATTATTACCCCGCCATCAGTGCAACGTTATCTTCGCCACCCCACCATCAGTGTGAAGTAATTTTACCACCCCACCATTAGTGTAACGCCATCTCTCCACTCCACCATCAGTGCGCTGCCTTCCCTCCACCCTGCTTTCAGTGTGATGTCATCTCCCCAACCCACTATCAGTGTGATGTCGCCTCCCCACCCTGCTATCACTGTGCCATTATCCTTCCACCCTGCAACCAATGCAACGTCATCTCCCTACCCCCAAATAGGAAGTGTGATGTCACCTCCCATCCGTGATATGTCATCTCCCCAACCCCATCCATGTGCCGTCATCGCTCCCTCCACTGTGCCATTAATGTGACATCATCCCTCCACCATCACTGCCACATCAACTCCCCACCTCACTAGTAGTCCGACACCATCCCCCCACCCCATAATCAGTGCAACGTCATTTCCCCCTCCCACCATTACTGTAATGTTATCCCCCAACCTGCAATCAGTGCAAAAACATCCCCCTACCCCCCACTCAGAGTAACGTCATACCATTTATTAACCCATTAGTTCAGCGGTACTCAACTAGCGGACACAGGTCCGAATGCAGACCTCGGCTCAAAATTTCCGGACCCCTGTCCTGATAGTCTGCACGCAGTTGCTTCTGTGTTGCCATGCTCAGCGCTGCCCCCTTTACTTGATTGTCGATGTAGTGCTGTAGTGTAGTGTCTCCCTGCCAGTGTCATGACTCTGCTGCCTGGCACCTAGCATTGAAGTACTGCACAGGCAGGAAGTGGCATTGCAAGGTACACACAAACTTTGTTTCTCAGTCTCTTTGCCCCATCCAATCCTGTCCCGCTGCCAAAGCCCAGCCCCATCCATCCCTGTGCCCCCAGCTCTGCCTCATCCGTCCCTGTCCCCCCAGCTCAGCCCCATCCATCCCTGTCCCCTCAGCTCTATCCCATCCATTCCTGTCCCCTCAGCTCAGCCCCATCCATCCCTGTCCCCCCAGCTCTATCCCCATCCATCCCTGTCCCCCAGCTTTGCTCCATTCATCTCCGTTCCTCCAGCTCAGCAGCATCCACCTACTCCCCCCCCCCCAGCTCAGCCCCATCCATCTCCGTTCCCCCAGCTCAGCAGCATCCAACTCCGTTCTCCCGGCTCTTCCCCATCCATCCCTGTCCCCCCAGCTCTGCCCCATCCATCCCTGTCCCCCCAGCTCTGCCTCATCCATCCCTGTCTTCCCAGCTCAGCGCCATCCATCCCTGTGCCCCCAGCTCTGCCTCATCCATCCCTGTCCCCCCAGCTCTGCCTCATCCATCCCTGTCTTCCCAGCTCAGCCCCATCCATCCCTGTCCCCTCAGCTCAGCCCTGTCCATCCCTGTCCCCCCATCTCGACCCCCCCCCAGCTCAGCCCCATTTCTCCCTGTCCAGCCATCTCTGCCCCATCCATTCCTGTCCCACCATCCCATCCTCCTATCAAGCCCCATCCATCCCTGTCCCCCCAGCTCTGCCTCATCCGTCCCTGTCCTCCCAGCTCTGCCCCATTCATCTCCGTTCCTCCAGCTCAGCAGCATCCATCCCTGTCCCCCCAGCTCTGCCCCATCCCCCTTGTCCTCCCAGCTCTGCCCCATCCCCCTTGTCCTCCCAGCTCTGCCCCATCCATCCCTGTCCTCCCAGCTCTGCCCCATCCATCCCTGTCCTCCCAGCTCTGCCCCATCCATCCCTGTTCCCCTCAGCTCTGCCCCATCCATCCCTGTCCCCTCAGCTCAACCCCATCCATCCCTGTTCCCCTCAGCTCTGCCCCATCCATCCCTGCCCCACCAGCTCAGCCCCATCCATCTCCGTTCCCCCAGCTCAGCCCCATCAATCCTATCCCCATCCATTCCTGCCCCCCCCCCCCCCCCCCAGCTCTGCCCCATCCATCTCAGCTTTTTTTTAGTTTTGCCTGTGGAATCTATAGCCCCCCCCCCCCCCATCATTGCACGGAATTCTAACTATCCACCCCCTGCCCGGACCTTCGGCTCTCACCGGATGCCTGTATATGGACCTTTACAAGAAGTGGTTTAGTACCCTTTCACTAGTTAGTATGTCCTCACTCCTCCACTGTGACATCATGCTACCACCACGCCCACATCTCCCCAACCCAACATCATTGTGACATCATTCCCAACACCACCACAAGGGGCAACATCACCTCCCCACCCCGTCATCACTGTGGTGTCATTGCCCTACCTGTGTGACAACATATTACACCCCGCCAATAGTGTTATGACCTCCTTAATCTCCACCATCAGCCTGTATAATGCCAGCAGTAGTAGCCCCCCGCATACATGTGGGGTTGAATAGTTAGTGAATCAGATGAATTACAAAACCACTTGCCTGCACAATCCCCCTAACAGCAAAACAAAGCCATATACAGGGTGCCACCCCCCATATATATTGCTCAAATAAGTGTTTAGACCCAAATTATTTTATTCCAGAGCTACACACAACACATTACATGATAAAACCTTTAAAATACATACAAATACAAACATGACACATGTAACAACTCCACATAAGAAGATGCCTAATTACGGTAAGTGGGCCCCATGACCCACGGAAGGTGGTATCTACTGTTGTCTTATTTATAAATATTATGCTTAACAAGGTTCGGATTATAGATGTTGGTTTGAGGTGGTCCTTATAAGGATAGTTTTGCACTTGCCCTTTTGTATTTAAGATTATTATTATTATAGGTGGTAATCATTATTTATTGGTTTGTGATTGGACATTGGCATTTGTGTATTTATTCAGCGTTTTTGGACGTTTAGGATCCGGATCATAGACAGGGTTTGATTGATAGGATTGATTATCTATTTAAATTTATTCAATTTGACATGATAATTGATATTGCATGAATTTTTGATACTGGTTTATTATTTTTTTTCTCTCTCTCCCCCTGCCTACACCTCTCTTTAAGTGTGTTGTTTTTGTATTTGTATGCATTTTAAAGGTTTTATCATGTAATGTGTTGCATGTAGCTGTGGAATAAAGAATAATATTATTTGGGATAATGGTGTGCCTCCTTTGGGTTTATGCTTGGTCTAAACACTTAAGCGAAACGGGTGAAGGTGACATTTATCGCTGCTGCTGCGTATCTGTGTCTCGGGGTGACGCCAACGCTGCTTTATCTCACAAGTTTCTGAAAACAAAATGTATCGCAGCGCCGCACTCTCTGCCAACCCTCCAATCGCAAGTCAACAATCCTTGTTTACCTGCTGCCAGCACAGTCTTATCAGCGGCACCACTGCCACGATAGGCAACCAGGAGCACTGCAATCTCTGTGGCACCTCAGCAGAACGCTTCACAAAGGTTCTGAGAGTGTCAATTCCAGGCTAAAAATGGAGGAAACCCCAATGCGCCAGGCCCTGAAGTCTAAACGACTCCATGGCCGGTCGCAATGTGCAAAACTCATTTTTGGTGCGTGACTCCCATGATGACGTAAAGCATCCCCAGCATCTCTGGGTTGGGGCGCACCTCTGAGTTTTGAGGAACACTTCTGAATGCGCATAAATTCCATGCGAAAACCAGATCTGATCGTTTAATCCTCGAAAGATCAGACCCTCAGTCAATGAGCCCAGCCCTCTCCTGTAACTGGAGGATACACAGATGCAGGTCTCTTGTTTTTCACTGGGAGGGCCACCAAGGGATGATCTATGGATCTGATCTGATATGGTACTGAAGTTTTAGTGTTGTAAGGGCGTATAATGTGGCAGCGGTTGGTATGGCCCCCACAGCTCTGACACTGGGGCTAAACGCATTTGAGGGGCAAAACACAGGCTAGTGGTGTCTCACTGTGAGTGTACAATGAGGTCAGGTATATAGTAGGGCTTGGGGGGAGACTTTGGAAGCAGGGAGCTGAAGACTGAATGAACTCTGTCACAGGGAGTGGGTGAGGTGCCAGCCCAAATAGTAAAAAAGCAGTGCGGTCTACAGGGAATTCTCCCAGTGCTCCCTTTGGCTACTACCTGGCCACCTTATCCCCCAGGACAGCAATGGCCACCTTACTGACTGATCAGTCTGCTAGTGGCACAAGGCAAAGTGATTGCTAGCTCTTGGATACAATAAATTCCACAGGATATAAAGCAGATGTTTTATGATAGTAGAGATCCCTAGACACCCTCAATAGCCTCTCTGCATTTCCATTGCTCAAGTGAGCGCCACTGAGATTGGAGGGAAAAGTTAAAGATTATTAGCTGCTAATTAAAGTGGTGATGGATCATTAACCATCTACCCCCTTTGTACTACCATCCTCCCTCTCTACCACCCTCACAGCCATCATCTCATGCAAGCACTGGAGCAATACCAGTCCTGCAGACTCTATCCTGACCCCAAGGCACAGAGCACAGTTTCAGAAGAGAAGGGCAGTATTCAGGCATAATTGCTGCACTTCATGGAGGAGTATTCAGGGGCTTCTCTGCACTTGGAGACGCAGTATTTCTGTACTTGGTGGGGCAGTATTCAGTAAGATTTCTGCATTTGGAGGGGAGGTATTTAGGGGTATTCTCTGCATTTGCCAGGGCGGTAGTTAGGAAGATTCTCTGCACTCAGTGGGGCAGTGTTCAGGGGGATTTTTGTACTTCCTGGGGCGGTATTTAGGGGGATATCTGCACTCTTTGTCCTCCGCATTTAACCCACCTGTGCAGTGAGTGCTGCCCGAAGCGGTGGGCTGCCCTAATTACATCGCCCGGGGAGCAGTTGCGGGGTTAGGTGCCTTGCTTAAGAGCACTCCAGTCATGTCCCAGGATCGGGATTCAAACCTGCCACCCTCCGGTCACAAGTACGCTTCCCTTACCTTGAGGCCACACCTGCCCCATAGTGCAGTATTGAGAAGGATTCTCTGAACTTGGTTGGGCAGAATTTAGCGGGATTCACTGCACTCAGTGGGGTAGTATTAAGGGCGATTCTCTGCACTGGGTGGGGCAGTATTTAGGGGGATTCACTGCACTTGATGGGGCAGTATTCAGGGGGATTCTCTGCACTGGGTGGGGCGGTATTTAGGGGGATTCTCTGCACTGGATGGGACAGTATTTAGGAGATTCACTGCACTCAGTGGGGTAGTATTCAGGGGGATTCTCTGCACTGGGTGGGGCGGTATTCAGGGGGATTCTCTGCACTGGGTGGGGCGGTATTTAGGGGGATTCTCTGCACTGGATGGGACAGTATTTAGGAGATTCACTGCACTCAGTGGGGTAGTATTCAGGGGGATTCTCTGCACTGGGTGGGGCTGTATTTAGGGGGATTCTCTGCACTGGGTGGGGCTGTATTTAGGGGGATTCTCTGCACTGGGTGGGGCTGTATTTAGGGGGATTCTCTGCACTGGGTGGGGCTGTATTTAGGGGGATTCTCTGCACTGGGTGGGGCTGTATTTAGGGGGATTCACTGAACTCGATGGGGCAGTATTCAGGGGAATTCTCTGCACTGCGTGGGGCGGTATTTAGGGGGATTCACTGAACTCGATGGGGCAGTATTCAGGGGAATTTTCTGCACTGGGTGGGGCGGTATTTAGGGGGATTCTCTGCACTGGATGGGACAGTATTTAGGAGATTCACTGCACTCAGTGGGGTAGTATTCAGGGGGATTCTCTGCACTGGGTGGGGCTGTATTTAGGGAGATTCTCTGCACTGGGTGGGGCAGTATTTAGGGGGATTCACTGAACTCGATGGGGCAGTATTCAGGGGAATTCTCTGCACTGTGTGGGGCGGTATTTAGGGGGATTCTCTGCACTGGGTGGGGCGGTATTTAGGGGGATTCTCTGCACTGGATGGGACAGTATTTAGGAGATTCACTGAACTCGGTGGAGTAGTATTCAGGGGGATTCTCTGCACTGGGTGGGGCAGTATTTAGGGGGATTCTCTGCACTGGATGGGGCAGTATTTAGGAGATTCACTGAACTCGGTGGAGTAGTATTCAGGGGGATTCTCTGCACTGGGTGGGGCAGTATTTAGGGGGATTCTCTGCACTGGATGGGGCAGTATTTAGGGGATTCACTGAACTCGGTGGAGTAGTATTCAGGGGAATTCTCTGCACTGGGTGGGGCGGTATTTAGGGGGATTCTCTGCACTGGATGGGACAGTATTTAGGAGATTCACTGAACTCGGTGGAGTAGTATTCAGGGGGGTTCTCTGCACTGGGTGGGGCTGTATTTAGGGAGATTCTCTGCACTGGGTGGGGCAGTATTCAGGGGGATTCTCTGCACTGTGTGGGGCAGTATTTAGGGGGATTCTCTGCACTGGATGGGGCAGTATTTAGGAGATTCACTGAACTCGGTGGAGTAGTATTCAGGGGGGTTCTCTGCACTGGGTGGGGCTGTATTTAGGGAGATTCTCTGCACTGGGTGGGGCGGTATTTAGGGGGATTCTCTGCACTGGATGGGGCAGTATTTAGGAGATTCACTGCACTCAGTGGGGTAGTATTCAGGGGGGTTCTCTGCACTGGGTGGGGCGGTATTTAGGGGGATTCTCTGCACTGGATGGGGCAGTATTCAGGGGAATTCTCTGCACTGTGTGGGGCAGTATTTAGGGGGATTCTCTGCACTGGGTGGGGCGGTATTCAGGGGGATTCTCTGCACTGGGTGGGGCGGTATTTAGGGGGATTCTCTGCACTGGATGGGACAGTATTTAGGAGATTCACTGCACTCAGTGGGGTAGTATTCAGGGGGATTCTCTGCACTGGGTGGGGCGGTATTTAGGGGGATTCTCTGCACTGGATGGGGCAGTATTTAGGGGGATTCTCTGCACTGGATGGGGCAGTATTTAGGAGATTCACTGAACTCGGTGGAGTAGTATTCAGGGGGGTTCTCTGCACTGGGTGGGGAGGTATTTAGGGGGATTCTCTGCACTCTTTGGGGCAGTATTCAGGGGGATTTTCTGCACTCTTTGGGGCAGTATTCAATATAGTAGTATATAATAGTATACAAAGTAGCAGCTCACCCTGGGATGCAGTCAATGAAAGGAGATGCAAATGCCGCTCTGTGTCTGTGACTTACTATGTAGCTTGCTCTCCCGTGCCTCTCCACATTCTGTACATTGGATAGCTTACACAGAATGGGGGACTTCAAGAACGTTGATTATAGAAGCATCTCTACCGCACTGCCTGGCTGGCTGTGGGGGAAGCCTCCGAGGGACCTGTGTCTTGGGAGACCAGAATCTGCAGTAGGATCGGCCCAAAGCGATCAGAAGCAGACAGAGTTTGGAATCTGCTGTTGCCACCTGTAGATAGAGAAAGTGGGAGGTCAGAGGTCAACAGCTAATCAGCATCACATGAGACATCTCAGAAGGATGAGAGGACAATGAAGCCATCTGGGGAGGCCCAGACCAATCTACAGCCAATTAGTGACAGCGCTGGGTGGCCTTTTGGGGACTCTTAGCTGCTCTATGAAAGCCTGGCAGGGGGAGGCAGGAGGGTGGGGGGTGGACTATGTGTCCTCTAACCCAAACACAATTCAGCCGCAGACAATCGATGGACAACCAGCCCTCCCAGAGGGAGCCATTATTGTCATGTAAGTGACAATTGTATCACTGGGAGCTCTCCAGGCACGATGGAAAGCTGGATGACCCCCACCCCCCAGACTGCTGGAATGTCCATCAGATGTGATGAGCAGCATCAGTAGCTGGGCTTGAGGCTGATGCTGCTGGCTGAGAGATCTAGTGAGGTGGGATCAGGGGCTACATTACTTTATTTATACATTGGGGCTAATTTATCACGAAAATCTGCAGCTGATAGGGCAACCAATCAGATTGCTGTTGTCAATTGGGTAACACTGCAGCACCAGGAAGTCAGCAGATGTCCAAGAGCCACCAACCACAGTAGGCAATCACTGGCTGACCCCTGACTGTAGGTATAACATATATATGTGCAGTGAGAGCACTCATAATTTATAGGATTGGAGGGTTGCCATGGTGACAGCAATGCAACAATGCATTTCTGATGTAGAGGACAAAGCTGTGCATCTGGTTCCTGGGCAGTGTGGTTCAATTTTGGGCAAGTGACGTCTATCAGGGGCTATCTCGGAGCCGGGGTCACTAAGGAGGTGTAATGTTCCCATGGGGGTTGCAATCTCTTCTGCTTCTCATATGGTTATACAGGTCAAACACACCTACAGTGGCAGCATTCTTATTATCTGTGGCAGATATAACATGCTGCACCAATCACAACTCTGAACTGTTCTGCCTCTGCCCCCCAGATCATCCCTCTCGTGTGATCAGCAATGATGCTGATCGGTTTTGGCATATTTGCTGATTGGACATTGATATCAGCTATGCTAGATCAGAGAAAGGTACTGACGATGGCATCACATCACACAGCCCAGGGAGCTTCCCAGGCATCCCATTGCTTCAGCACATTGGGATTGGATCTAATGGGCCCACATACAGCCCAGCTCTGCGCACAATTCCCTCATGGATATCAGCCCATAGGCTCTCCATCTTCCACTTCTGCATAAATGGTACAGCCTCTTCCCCCCCCGACAATAAAGAGCAGATATCCCACACAATCCTGAGCATGGACAGATCAGGTCAATTCCATCAGGTCTCTCCTGCTGGCTGTTGATCTTGTGTCTTCTTCTTATTCTTTTCTCTTTGATTCCTATACTCCCGGTTTGTACAGCGCCACAGAAGATGTTGGTGTTTTGGAGGCATAAAGACCCAGTTGAGTGTCACCATCAGATCGCCCCTCCCACAGCTACTACCTCCTCCTCCATTCAGCCGATCTACAATAGGGCTGACGGGAACCATTGATGATTGGCTTGGCACCATCAGCCATTTTCTAAGCCATCAAATAGACACTCAGCCCGCCCCTCCCCCGCAGCGACTGGGATCTTCTATCAGATCGCCTCGGCTTGTGTGATGTCATCCATCTGTGATGTCATATCAGGAAAGATCTTGTGACCCCCTCCCTGCAGTACTGTATTAACCCTCTGATGCCCATCGTCTCTAGGCTCGTCATGCTTTTACACGTCGGGGTAATCCAGGCAATGGCTTAGAGACAGCAATGAGGCTATTATTGGGAGAATTCTGTGTGAGGGGACACTGATGCTCCTCCATTGAGGTCGGCAGCTGAGCTTCTCCGTCTGTCACTGGATTGGTGGAAAGAGCAGAGGCTGCAGCCAATGTGAGCTAGGTACCCCGGCTGCCGCGGGGGGATGATTGGCTGGCTGCACCTATTCTCTGCTGGATTCCAGGCTCCAGCGAGAGGAGGAGAGGGCTGCAGAGGACAACAAGAGGACCTTTCACTGCTTGCCGCCTGGATGAAGCCTTTTCATGGATAGAACCTTCCATTGCGTATCCTCCCTAAGGAGAAAGAACCAAAAGCGCCGACTGCCAGAAGGTAAGCGACTGGTTACTCGGCTTATTATAATGCGTCCTCACCACCAACATCACCGCCATCGCTTCATCGTCATCCCAGAGAGCTGCCGCACAGCTGTCTCACGCATCTATCAGCACGCCTATCCATCATCATCGCTCAGGTAGCAGGATGCCCACTGCCTTCCCGCCACCCCCATCCACACGCAATTGTGGGTAAAGGGACCCATCAGCCTTTCCTGTGAAGGAACATCAAGCAGAATCTGTATCAGGATAATAACAGATCACAGGCCACCCTGCTCTCCACCGCTATAGTCTGTTCAATAGGATCCAGCAAAAGCCATGAAGGCCTCCAGCCGGCAGTGCAGCAGCATATGGTGCTCATAATTGCAGATAGCAGCACAAGCTGCCCCCTGATTTACACCCACCCAGAACTGAAATATATGAGGGCATAGCTCTGACACCCGATCTTACAGAACACAAACAATATCCAAAATGTCCCCCCACCTCAGCCATCAGCAGCAGTGGCAGACATGTTTCCCAGATATAATCACTAACTACTGCAGGCAGAGAACACGAATGGTGTGTAAAGCGCAGCCAATCAGATTACATCTTGTAGCACTTTAGCTGTCAGCACAATGGAGGGTTAATGCCTGATTGCTTGATACTGGTTATCTGCAAAATTCCCCTTTATCAGAGACCTGTCCCTGCTGTGATTGGCCACAGGGAATGATGGAGAGAGGCATCCTGACCCACTTGCAACTGCCATAACACCAATTAGTCCTGCTGATCTGTGGAACAAATCAGTTAGACTGGGACACCGAGACATAATCGAGTTGGCTCCTGCCCCCTCACACTCAATCCTGAGCCCGGTGATGGTACAGTGCAGCCCAAACCTTGTGCTCCACCAAAGAGAAGGGGCCCTTGTGCTCCACTAAAGAGAAGCTGCACCCCGTTTTGATAGTATGGTTAATTCTGAGGTCCTGGAAACGTTCCTCACTGGGCCAAATAGCAGCTGCCTAACCCACTATGACAGGGGTTCTTGTTCTCCACCAATAAGGGGGAAGCTAAAGGATAGCCTAGCAGTAGGGGTAGTTTTGAGGTAAGCATTGCCAAACCCATCAATCTGCCACATTGCTTTGCTTGATCTTAACAGCCCTAACCATAATGGGACCCGTAGTTGCACAGGTCAGGGGAGGGGACGAAGTAATGGGATCACCAGAGCTCTATACCTCCCTATATCTCTCCCCTTGCTGTTTATAGCACGCCCCTCCTGCTGGGCTGCTACAGGCCCCAATGCCTCTGCACCAAGGGGTCCCAAGAAACACCAATGCTGCTCATACACACAGCAATCTAATCATCCAATCAATACATGAGATTGCACTGAAATAATTCTTTAGTGATTTTCAATTTTGTTCATTTTGAAAAGATGATGTTGCTGCTAAATGGATTTACTTATGGCTTCTATGACCAATCTTTCCATGTTGTTTATTTCTTTTGTATGTACACCACTAATAAAGAATCCTTTACCCTGATGGATAGTAATTTGCCTTTACAGCACCCCCATCACCAAATCCGACCCTCTAAAAAGAACAGCACACATAAAAACCTCCTAATGCACAATTAATATTTCTGCTTTGATTTTTTTCAAATGAGGCAGTAAATTAACATAAAATTCCAGAATGAAAAAAGTCAAGCCAACCTATTTCAATTCCAGCTGCCGTCTCCCAACTGCTATCCTCAGCCTTCTTGGTGACTGTTTCACTTGAGGTTTTGACATTTCAATTAAACGAGTTTCATGCTGCAATGGAGATAGCAATGAGAGCAAATCATGTATGTGCAGCATTAAAGTGGAGAACAATTTATTTTGGTGCCCCCAACCACCCTCCCCATCCCAGTTCCTGGGGCGATGCTGCTGTCTCGGCAGTGGCCCAGTTTTCAAATAAAACCAGGATTTGCTACCGCCAAAGGCAGGGCCAGCGGCACTCTTGAGATGGCATATGACAAGCACCAGCTGGCTGTCCACATCCCCAGCTTTCTACTCAGATAGGCTGGGCGCAGGAGCGCGCGCAGCTACAGAGAAGTTGGAGATGAGTTGTTTTATTTTGATTTGCTTTAAAGCATACCAAACCTATGTTAACTTTGCTCTACACACAGACGCCTAGAAAGATGCGAGGGCTGCCAGTGCCAGCTGTGCATACCCCGCAGATTCACTGGTGAGGTAGGCGTATGACGAGCGCCAGTCAGCTGGCCACAACCCCAGCTTTCTACTCAGATCCTCCCGCGCCCAGCCATTCAGATAGGTGAGTTTACTGGCAACTCCGGGGGTTTCACACAGCAGGGCATCCTGAGGGCAGGCTAGATGGCCGCACATTGTTTTGATTGCCTTTAAAGCAGACCAAACCTATGTTAACCTTGCTCTACAGTCTAAATGACTCCAGGGCTAGGTTACAGCTTATCAACGAGGCATCCCGATTTGGTGTGAAACCTCCAGAATTGCATGAATACACACATCAGGATGGCACATGCAACGCTACATATGCGTGCCTCCAGCAGCATCCCAGGCACACCTCTAGCTGTGAGAGGTCATGTCAGACATTCAGTTAGGGTGGTCAAGGTCATGCACAGACCCAGAAAGATGCGAGATCTGCCAGTGCTGGCTGCGCAGGCCCCGTGGATTCACTGGTGATGTAAGACTATCTGGCGACTACAGAGGTTTCACAAAACTGGGTTACCCGGGAAGTGGGTATTTAACCAGATCTAGCATCTTATAGCAGCTAGGTCCAGTGCTGGTCCACTTCAAAGCGGAACAAAACCCAGCGAAGCAGGCCCCGGAATCTAAAAGATGCTGCCCTTCCCTTGGGGCATCCAAAGTCGGGATTTGGTTTTGGCCCTTGTCCCCCCCCCCCCCCCCCCCAGGGCACCCCGATTTGCATCACCACGCACGACTCCAAGGGCTGATTGAAGATGAGCACTCCGAAGGCCGTATCCCCCCTAGCATCTAGCAGGGGTTGTGCCCGGAATCGGCCTTTCACAAATACCTGGTGCGAACACGGGCCTACTATGTTGTGTAGTGTGCATGCATCGTTGGATCGGGGATCAGGTAGGTTTTACTGGGAGTTTGGTGGGTGGTTATACGGCGCGGCATCCCAAATTGGGATGACCCTGGGGAAAGGGAATCAGGTGGCCCCAGAGTCTTATAGATTCCAGGACTGTCTAAGAGGGGTTTTGGTCCACTAAATCCCTATCCAGCCACACTTACCTCAACCATCCTTGAAGACTCGATTCCCACAGGCTGCAGTGGTCTTGTTTAGCAGTGTTAGCTTCAGTGCTAATGGTGAGCACCCTGACTGGCCTCTGTGCACACCATTTGCTTCCAGTCATGGTGGAGCTGCCTTTTTTATTGATTGGCTGCATCACATAAACATCCACCACTGTAATACTATCAGCAGTGGACACTAAAGCAGTGGGCGTATGCTGTCAGCTTTAGCACCACTGCAGAATGCAGGACTACAAAGGATCAAGTCTGGCACTGAGGAGGTAAGTGTATTTTTTTTTTAGTTTGGCCCCTAAATGCTAAACTTAAAGTGGACCAACACCCAGGATTTTGACTATCCTGGGTTTTGGTCCACTTCGGCGGGACCAAAACCCCCCAGAAACCCCAAAAAAACTCACCTCTCAACGCTCCCACGTGAACGCCGCAGCCAATCCCCGCCAACGTCCAGGCGGGGATCAGGAACGTCCAAGCCGCTTCCGCCGCCTCCCGCGCGTCACTCTCGGCGCGCGCGCGCCCCCGCCGGCCATTCACAGAGGGCCGGCGCGGGCGCGCGCACGTCTGGAGGGGCGCGCGGGAGGCGGCGGCGGCGGATCAGGTAAGATGTTTTGGGGGTTTCTGGGGGGTTTCACCCCGCGGGACATCCCGATCTCGGATGTCCCGCGGGGTGGGAGGTGATCGGCCTGGGAATCTTATAGATTTCCGGGCCGATCACCCCTGGGTGTTGGTCCTCTTTAAACCCACTAGACTCTATCTGCCTAAAGCTGCCTAAAATGTGACAGATATAATACCCCAACAACAAAACATATTTCTTACTCATACCAAGTCAAGGAACAGGTTCTGCCAATTGCCCCTTCAGACTAGCCACATACGGGGGAATTGTTTGTGAGAGATATCCCCCTGGGTTGTCCAATCACCATTAGGAAGTCAATGATGTGGAAAAAGTCCCTCGGAATGGTCACATACTGCCCCATCAGTCAGCCTAAAGAGTATCGAACAGGGAGATCTCCTTACTTGGGGAAGCAGTCTGGTTATCCAGTGTAGGCCACGCATAAGACCAGCGATCTCCAGGAAGATGAGGAAGTTATTGGTTGCTTCGTACTAATGAAAATGTATTCCAGTTGCATGCTCAGCACCCCAGTGATCCCCTGAGAGGATATTCCTAGCCCCAGACATTCTCAACCCCAGACATGTGTACCTGGCACCTCTTATTACAAAATAAAAGCTGGCTGCTATGGAAATCCTCATTTCTAAGCCATCTGCCTCCATAGAGCCATGGTAAAGTTGGAATCCCCTAACGATGGTCATAGTTCTCATGGTAGCCAGACTATTAGCCTAAAGGGTGCTGCCCTGCAATCCACACTGGAAAGCTCAGCTGGGCTAAAGGGGCCAGCCAGCTATTTGCAGTACAAGCATCTCTGTTGAGGTTGTTACAATGTAACAGTGCTACAGTAGTCATGACCACATGACCCATCTCCATCCCAGCAGCCTGTTTGCAGAAGAGATCCTGCGCAGTTCTAACACTCAGATACAGGCCTGCTATTCAGTAAGATTGCCATTGTAAGTAGGCAAAAGGTAAGTAACCCCCCTTAACAGCTCGCACTCAGGTTTGGAGGCAGTGCATGGAGGAAGGACGGGCTGCTCTGGGCCAAAGGGAGTGGGGGAGCTTGAGGATCCTTAAAGAGGACCAAAACCCACCATACTCGCTCCCCCTGGTCGCCCGAAAACTCACCTTCGTTCCCGGTCCAACGGCGCATGGCCAGCATCCGTGCTATCCCTTTAGCAGGGCGCATGCTTGCACCAGGCATTTGTGAATGGGCGCCACTCTCCCTATTAAAAGGTAGCGGGGGATGCGGCTGCCAGTGCTAACTGGACGAGAGGCCATGCATGTGCTGTAGGACCGGGAAGAGGCGAGTTCGTTCAGGCGATCTGGGGGGGTTTCACACAGCAGGGGCACGAACCAAAACCCAGGATAGTCAAAATCCTGGGTTTTGGTCCACTTTAAAGGGACATTCCAGGCAAAGGGTTAAAAAGGCTGCTTTCTAATTGCCCCCATACTGGATGCCAGGGGCACATCTTTCATTCCCCAGCACGTTGCATTCCCTGACAAACCATATAGAACTTGCTCCCTTCTGCTAATCTTTTTGGCCCACCACATGATATTACTTCTAACAAGACCCTCACATTGAAACATGCACGTATGAGTCATCATCTGCTGCTGGCTGAGAAGGCTGAGTGTTACTGAGAAATATAAAGCGGGCTAAAAGAAAGTTGGATGAAATATGTCACCCCACACAGCCAGCACCTGGAGAGCAGAAAGCAGGATCATTTAACCCTTTGCTTGGAATGTCCATTCAATTCCAGAAGTAAAACTAAGATACTGCCCAGTTACAGAAGCAGAAAAAATCACTGTTGACTGGACTGAGGTCAATGGGGGCAAATTATTGTGGAGGCAACAAAAAGGTGAGGGCTGTTTTCCTGCCTATTATGGGGGAGGGGGACTTTGGGAACACACAGCTGACATGGAACTAAGCTGCTAGATGGAAAATGTGAATAGTCTGGTGTACACGGTGCTGTCCTGGCATACTGCCACTGTACATTATCTTCTAGACTGGTACTAACTAGGCATCATCACTCAGCAATGGTCCTGACCCTCCTCCCAGTATAGCCCAGTGTTGGCAATGCTCCGAGTGCACAGGCGGGGGCTCAGGATTATTTCAGGCTTCAGTGCATGTGTCAGCTAGGTCTAACTTTTTCTACAAAAAAGTTGAGAGTGTTATGCAAATTTACTAGGAGTTTGTACATTTGCATAAAATAAATATGAATTGTGCATTATATGTGGGCCGTTGTTTCTGAGTTTGTTTCTGATTTGGTGATGGGGTTGCTATGAAGCTATAGGTGGGTGCAGTGTATGGTGTATCATTTTGCAGACATAATGATCCCTGGGGTGTCCACATGTTCTAGGCTGATGATGGGCAAGTCATGGGGGGGGGGTGTAAGAGGCCTTAAATCAGACCTTCAGCGTGATTTAATGAAAAGCCCAAACTCTTAATAAAACGGTTCCCCCGCATCTAAAATTAATATATTTTACGTTTTTAGTCACTAATTTATTATTCTTTCCCCCACTGGGCTGCAAGTCTGTTCAGGACTTTAGGATACGGGCGCCGCCATCTTGACTCAGAAGCATCACACTTACTGAGGAGAGGAGAGTGGGATAAGGTACAGGGGGGCGGGTTATAGCTGTGCTTTGCTCAGACAGAGCAGAGCTGGGGTCAGGTAAAGGTCAGCAGTCCCAGAATGCAGAGCAGCACAGTCAGGAGGCACTTCCTGTTTGCAGGCTGCCTGATAAGATGGCAGCTTCCATAAGCCGCCATCTTGGATGTTTAAAGGCTCATAACATGCAGTAGATGCAGGTAGGATGATTTTTAATGTGGACAATCTGTATGTACAGGGTGTGGGAAACATATAAGATAGACTCTTATTCAGAGGTCCGCTTTAAGTGACAATACTTAACATCCCCCTCACACAAAGTGACAATATTTAACATCCCCCTCACACAGGTGAGGTGTCCAGGTGATAAGGGGTGGGTCATGTGACATGCAGGTGATAAGGATGAGTCATGTGTTGGCAGACAGGTTGCCCAGTGTCTCTAGGGGGCTTTATTGGGCAATACATTGGGGCAGATAAGCCTCAGACACTGGGGGGTGGAAGGTCGGCAGGGTAGATAACCTGCGCTCAGCAGTCAGTGACCCCAACGCTAGTAAACAGCAGGTGCTGCGGATGTGTCTGGCGGATTGCACACTGTAGGGGCTGCAGGCCACAATCTACACACCTACCCAGCCAGGTTGGAAAACCTTATCCAGCCATGTCTTCCTGGAGGAGGAGGAGGCCCCCTTGTGCTCCCATTTAGAGATTTTCTAGGGGTGGGGGGAGGCTGCACTCACATGCAGTGGTGCAATTAATTGTGGCGGGCCCTGGTGCGAACACTAAAAAGGACCAAAACCCATCTTGAGCGCCCCTAGAATCTATAAGACTGCTTCCCCAGGCACGACGGATAGTGAGAACCCAACCCGAGTCCCCAGTAAAACTTACTTGATCCCTGATCCAACAGCACATGTGCAGACAGCCGCCTCACTATACTATGCCTTTATTCAGGCGATTGCCCGCACCAGGCATTTTTGCATGGCCAGGGCAGGCACACCCCCTTCTAGAGGATAGCGAAAGGGCCAAAAGCAGCTGAGCGCATTGATTGGCTGGGGAAAGGTGAATATTTATGGGTGACCTGGGTGTTTCACACAGCGGGGCATCCCAAACCAAAACCTGATTCCCAGATTTGGGATGCCCCTCTGTGTGAAATCCCCAGAGTCCCCTGTTAAACTTACCTTCTCCCTGATCCAACAGTGCAATGTGAGCCACGGCCGACAACGGTTATACCTTTAGCCAGGCCGCGCGCCCTGTTAGAGGGTAGCACTCACACTCGGCTCTCGACTCGTGTTACTGGGTGACCTAGGGGGGTTTCAAACAGCGAGGCACCCCAATGGGGGGGGGCCCGGGGGAAGGACCTAAACCGAGGATAGTTAAAATCCCGGGTGCCCCGCTGTGTAAAACCCCCCAGGTCGCCCCGATCCCACTTACCCTTTCCCGGTCCTATGCGCATGCACAGCCCTCTCGTCCAATCAGCGTGCTCAGATCCGCTCGAGCCCCTTCATCTAAAAGCTTGTCTAATGCGAGCGGATCCGAGCGCACTGGCGGCCGCATCCCCCACTACCCTTTAACAGGGAGCGTGCCTGCCGTTCACAAATGCCTGGCACGGACACGTGCCCTGCTAAAGGGATAGCGGAGATGAGGCCGCTGCTTGCGCATACACCATTGGACCGGGAACGAAGGTGATTTTTTGGGCTACCTGGGGGGGTTAACACCCTGGTTCCCCGGGGGGAGGGAGTTTGCTTGCCCTCAGTTTTGGTCCACTTTAAATGGGGACCTCTCAAGGCTCACGCCATAATTTTTTTTCTGTATTTTAACTCAATTGAATGCAGCTAGACAACTAAAGACCGAAAAAGCAGAGACAAATAGTGCTTTCTTTTTCTAAATGATGGAAAGTGAGCACAAATATGACAAATAAGGTGAGGAAGCAACAATGATGGGGCCCCCTTTGACCTCCTAGTTACACCCCTGCTCACATGTCTCTACTAATCTCAGCAAGGAACACACGGTGATACTCCACTAATCCTGGTACTTGAAGGGTGATCTGGCCCCCACCTCATCAGCCCTTTCTTCCATTATTAACACGTGACTTCCATGCGATGGTTCCCCTTTATTCCCTCCTCCTCAATTTTGCCGCTCAACCCCTTGCACGCCCTTCTCTGCCACCCTACTACCTGCAGCATACAGCTATTCCATCTATGGGGAGGGATGAACAATTTGGTTACCGGTCAGTCAGACAACGCCTTGACGTCACAGCAAACCCCTAAAATGAAACTGGCCTCCATAGTCACGTGACCAGAAGAGTGGTAAAGCCTTAGACATTAGCGTTATTGATATAAAAAGGGGCGGGGCGAGAACCTGAGGGGAGGGAAGCAGAGACTTCCGGACAAGGCTTGCGCGGAGCTGGCCGTATAGGTTTGTAGCGGCCAATAGGAGCCCGACTGTCAATGATATATGATTGGCTGCTGCTGGTTGAATATTCTGATGGCATTACTTATATGTGTTTTTCTTCACAGAGAGGACCTGTGCGCGCGTCATGTGACCCTTATCGGGCGAGCGGCGTTGGGTAAGTGCTCGGCTGTGCTCGGAGGGGTGCTCTGTGCCCACAAATACAGACGCGGGTGCTATGACGTGTATGACGTCATTAGGTGACGTGTGTATGCCACCAGGTGATCTGTGTGTATGAGTGACAACTTCAGGTGACCTGTGTGTGTGACATTATCAGTTTGAGGTGTACGTGTTGCACACCATCCAACTTTTCAGTGTGAAAAAGAGGAACAGTTGTTAAATAAGAGCAGACCTTCACTCTGAATAAGAGCCTATCTTATAGGTTTCCCACACCCTGTACATACAGATTGCTCACATTAAAAATCATCCTACCTGCATCTACTGCATGTTATGAGCCTTTAAACATCCAAGATGGCGGCTCATGGAGCACTAGGCAACCTGCAAACAGGAAGTGCCTCCTGACTGTGTCGCTCTGCATTCTGGGATTGCTGACCCCGGCTCTGCTCTGTCTGTGCAAAGAACAGCTTTAACCTGCCCCCTCTGCACTCCCCCCCCCCCCCCCTGCTCTCCTGAACAGTCCTGAACAGAGTTGCAGCCCAGTGGGGGAAAGAATAATAAGTAGGTGACTAAAAACTTAAAATATATTAATTTTAGATGCTGGGGAATAGTTTTCTAAGGGTTTGGGCTTTTCAATAAATCGGTTTAAGCCAGGCCCCCTCATTGAGGGATGATAGGAGAGAGATTGTAACCGTGACAACAATAGAGCACTGAATAGGGACATGAATGATTTATTGATGCAGATCTGCATGTTACACCTCAAAGAGGGACAAATGAGAACAACACAAGGGACAGGAAGACATGGACTGCAAAGAGGGACAGTCCCTCCAAATCAGGGTCACTCAGGAGGTACGGTGTTGTATGCCATGGCATCTCTAGGCCTTGGTGCTGGCAGGTTTCTATGAGCAAGAAGTGATTCCCTGTAGCCTGTAGTTAGCAGTGGTGAAGCAGCAAGTGAAGTTTGAGCTGTGAGGGGAAATGGAATTAATGGGTAATCCCCAGTCCTGGGATAATGCCACTGGGAGGGGCTTAGCGGGAGCCTGGCCAGAGGTCAGGGGTGAGGCGGCTGTGTCACGTGTTGAGGCTGCCATCATGCACAGAGAGCAGTCACAGGGAAGGATGCTCGGACCCCAGACCCCATGGGTGACACCCAGCACATCCTAACCATCAGCCTGCACTATAACCACTGAGGGTCATGACATCTGTTCTGGAGGGGGCAGGGGACCTGGGGTCCCATGTTTTGGGTTTCAGGTAGTTCGGCCTCTGTAGTCAGCACCTGTTGGGGGGCAGCTTGGTGAGGGTGTCTGGTGTCTCCTCTGCTCGCATAAAATAGGACACCACACATAGCTGGGAAAGTGCTTGTGGTGGAGACCTCTCTGAGCCAATCAGCATATCCAAGGTGAAAGATTGACCCTTACTCTCATGTTTCAATCCTTCCCTCAAATTGATTGGAGAGAAATTTACAGAGGCCCTCAATGGAAATGTTTTAAGATCCAACCAATATTGCAGCTGGAAGGCCATCATCAGTTCATCACTGATCGAGCTGGATGGAGGCGAAGCCTGGTGATTGCAGAAAACGTGTTACTGGGTGACGCTAGCTGGAGCTCAATGTGGCCCTAGCAGGCACAGCATCAATGTCATAATATTGCAGATACTCCTTCTGGACAGTACTGGTGCCTTGTGTCGCAGGATTCTCTGCTCTGCTGGCTACAAAGCAATTAACAGGCTTATTACTGACACGCTTAAAGTGGACCAAAACGCACGCCAATCAGCCTGGGAATCTATAAGATTATCGGGCCGATCGATTCCCTTCCCCGGGGGATCCAAAATCGGGATGCCCTGCTGTGTGACCCCCCCATACACTTACTTTGTGTCTTGGTCCAACGGCGCTAGCCGCTGCCGCCACTCTGCTATCTCTCTAGCAGGGCGCGTGGCCACGCCAGCCATTTGTGAACGCCCAGCGCAGGCACGCTCTTTATTAGAGGGTGGCGGGGGATGCGGTCACCAGCGCGCTAGGAGCCACTGGCCTGACGAAGCTTAGACGACGTGACGTCTGTGGCTCAGAGTGCCCTGATTGGACGAGCGTCTGTGCACGTGCCGTAGGACCGGGAAGAGGTGAGTTTCGTTCAGATGACCTGGGGGGTTTCACTCCCCGGGGAGAGCACCAAAACCCAGGATAGTCAAAATCCTGGGTTTTGATCCACTTTAAAAACCTATGCATAGACTTTGTCATTCAAGGAAAAAACTGTATGAGATCTGCCAGTCTGTGTCCACAGTAGTGATTCACCATATAGCTGCTGACTGTGATGTTTTGTGTGTGAGGGGGGGCTGGCGGCAGACACAGTGACCTGTGACCCCTCCTGTGGATGCAGGAATGCAGCGGGTGGATGGGGACATTGGAGGAGAAAGTGACAATTAGTAGGGAGGGGTCCTCAGGAGAGCAGCCAGCTGCTGTCTCTGCAGCGGGGGTCTGTCTGCCTCCACAGAACAATCTGCCCCCGTCAGGGTATTATTCCTATTGTGTTTGGGGGGGTTCAGTGCCTGGGAGGCGGCTGCTCTGCATGTCGCACACAATAATCCTGTCTTGTTATTGATTTTTTATCCATCCAATCTGATAAAATGTACTATTACTTTTCCTGCATTCCTGTAGATTATTATTGGTATTGTTTTTTTAAAGAATCTCATCATTTTACTTGGTGATGTACAATGTAGACATTACAGTATATACACAGGGTATTGTGGGTCATATGAGAAAAATGCACAGATAGATATTGATACAGGAGTACAATAGGAGTGAAGGCTGTGGCCTTGCAAGCTTATTATCTAAACCAGTGGTGCCCAACAGGTGGTGCTAGTACCACTGATGCTACTCAAGATCCTCGCAGGTGGTACTTGGCAAGGCTGCAGACTTACCTGTACCCCAAATTCATGTATACTTCACTCAAGCATGGTTTGTACCATAAAAAGCTGCCCTATTTTTGTGGGATTCATACACTTTAAAAGTCTGTTTTGTGTGTTTTTATTACATTGTTCGGTGACTGTGACCGATAACACTCACACACTACCCAGGTGGTACTTGGTATAATCAGAAAATGCAAAGTGATACTTGGGAATCCCTGATCTAAATCCCAATTGCTGGGCTCCCCTCTTAGCCTCGTTCCCCTGGCTAAATGCAGCTACTTGTTAGGCCAATGCAGTCATGTGTCCCATTTACGGGCTTCTGCTTTGCCTGTTGGGTGCCCCCCTTGACCAGCACCCATTTTTTTTAAAAATGAGTGTTGATCCTGTGTAAGTTCCTGTTCAGGCATACACTAACTTCCTCCTACTTTATTCCCCTTGGGAACATTGTCAAATTAACCTTTTTGAAGCATCTAAAAATCTCTTTTAAGTATATGTAAATGCCTTATGTATTCTTAGCCAAGCCACTTTCTTTGCTTCAATTTATGTGTTGTGGCCCCAAAAGAGATGGGCATGTCATGCTGCAGATTCATGAGTCTTGAGCATGCTCTGCTGTGGTCAGTGACAGCTGTGGGACCTTGCTTGCACTGAGATCACCAAGGAACAGAGTGGCTGGTAGACCACTTTTTTGTGTGGTCCTGGAGGAATAAAATTGAAAAGAAGGTAAACTTTGGAGCTCTGCTACAGCTTCTACCCTGCGCTGCAGGAAATAGAAGAGAGACACATGGAACAGGCGTCATAATTGCTGCCTTATTACATTGGCAAGCGAGTGCCAGGAAGAGGTGAGTGCTCTGGCGCCCCTGGGGGATTTCACACAGTGGGGCATTCCAAATCTGACATGCCCCGAAGGCTGGCCCAGCGGGTTTTTGTTTCGATTTAAAGTGGCTCAAAACCCACACCAATTGATTCCCTCCCCCCGGGATGCCCACTGTGTGAAACTCCCCAGATCGCCCCGTTCATTTACCTTTCTTTCCGGTCCAATGGCGCATGCACAGGCCATGGCCGCATCCCCGCTATCCCTCTAGCAGCCATTTGTGAATGGCCGGCGCGGGCACGCTCCCGCGCGCTCGGAGACGCTGGCTTTAGAAGCAGCCTTAAATGGTATGACGTCAGCGCCTCAGAGCGCTCTGATTGGACGAGCGGCCACACATGCGCCGTAGGACCGGGATGAGGTGAGTTTCTTCGGGCGATCTGGAGTGCCCCGGAGGGAAAGGACCAAAACCTCGGATAGTCAAAATCCTAGGTTTTGGTCCTTTTTAAAGCCAGATGGTATACAATAGTCCCCGAACAGAAGAAAGTGAGACCAGCCAGAGACTCAAATGAACCATCCGAACTGGCTGTGCCACCCAATAAAGCTTATCTCATTGATATTAAAAATGTCACTATACCCATAAGCAGATTCTGAATGATGAAGTTCACAGTGCATAAATACATAAACCACCTAAAGAAATAGTACATAAATAATAGTGCATGCTGTGGCCACGCTGGTCACTGCCCTAGGGTGTGAGTTTTGTGATATTATTTATTAATTTATTTTATTTATAAAAATAAATGGTTATGGATGTCGGTTGGATTGCCTGCAGCGCATAAAGATGTTTTCTTCTATTAAGATGGATTGTGGCGGGTGGAGTCTTTATTGAGATTTCAGGTCAGTCCAAAGCAAATAAATCAGCATATGTTTAAATAGAAAATGAAATTGGATGAAGGGAGCAGGAATGTATATATATGGCCAGCATTCTGTTTTGTACATAAACAGTTGAATGGAGTGATGGGTTATTTTGAGTAAAAAGTACGGCTGCCCCGCTAAGAATTTACAAGGTGGGGTATCCGGAGCCCTGCTGGGGCAGATCTCTGCTTCTCTGTGAATGGAAAGATATTAACAAACATGGCTGCTGGGAATGGAGCCGCCACTGAAGCTGCCAGTACTGGGGGGGGGGGAGGTCAAATGGGGGGGTAGCTATATTTATTTATAATGCATTCAGAATAAAAGTCACCATGAGGAGCCATGAGACTCCATACTTTAGGGTTGGTGCTGTATTTTCCGGGGCTAGCTACCCAACTGCCCCAGATGTTGCCTAGTTTTCTACGCTGTTCTCTGCCTATAGCAGTGCTGTGATTGGCTGTAATAAAACATAATAATATAACATTAGTCGGTCTCCCTGGCTATGCCCTGGTCATGCCAGGATAGCACCACCCATCTGTAACTCCAGTCAGGCAGAGGGCACCAGTGACCCATCACTGCACCACAACCCAATTTGCTTAGAAAGGGAGAGGTGTGGGGTGAAATAGACACAGGATCTGCATTCCAGTAGGACCTATATCTATTATGAGTGTCTGCTGCCCATTGCATACTGCAGATTTAGGTGGATTAGGGCCCCTTTTAAAAATGAATTGCAGGGGATCTCTCCTTCACAGACCCTGTCCTGTGCTTCCCAGATTCAGACCTTGGTCTCATGTGGTTGATTGCTTTGGGGGTGGGGTGTTATGGAGTCATATCATGCTGGTATCATCTCTCCAGATCAGGCAGCTGGAAATCGGCTGCCCAAGTGCCAGAGAATCTCTGGCAGCCAACAGTGTGACCCCCACCCCGGGGTCTGAAGAGCACCTGTCTCCGAGGACTCCTGCCAAAACGCTGCCTTACTGTAAGTTAGTTTATGTTCTAGCAATTCACTCATTAACAAAAAGAAGGATGCTCATTCCCCGTTATAATTGCAGTCACTTTCTCCAATCTGATGGCCCCTAATGTTGTGTAGCCATGAGGCAAAGACCTCTGCCACAGGACAGCCTAACATGTGTTGACCCATTGTGTGTGTGCTTGTATAGGGTGATGCCTGGTGCTGGTTTGGTGTGTGCTGAGGTGTCCTTAGGCAGCTTTGTGTTCTTTGTGTTATAGCTGGTTGTGAAGTGACACCATAATGTCAGTACACACACTCTTATGCGTGTGCGTGACTGAGCTAGAGAAGCTGCCATCCCCCCCCCCCCCCCCTCAGTCACACTCACCAAAGCAGAGGTCAGAGACAAAAAGCGACCATCACTGATGGCCCATATATATGCCTTGAGGAAGCATCTCAGGAAAATATGGACAGCTTTGTTTCAGAATAAAAAGTTAATATACAGTGTGATCCAGTCAAAGTCAAGTTAGAAAATGATAGGCATCTAAAACTTTTTACATTTGCTTTGAATCTTTTTACTGCCCCAGAGTGAAATTTTTAGGCATTGATAACATACTTAAAGTGGTCCTTCACTTTGAATAAAAGTCTATCTTATGTTTCCCACACGCTGCACATACAGATTGCTCACATTAAAAATCATCCTACCTGCATCTACTGCATGTTATGAGCCTTTAAACATCCAAGATGGCGGCTCATGGGACATCAGGCAGCCTGCAAACAGGAAGTGCCTTCTGATTGTGTCGCTCTGCATTCTGGGATTGCTGACCTTTTCCTGACCCCAGCTCTGCTCTGTATGAGCAAAGTACAGCTATAACCCGCCCCCCTGTACTTTATCCCACTCTCCTCAGTAAGTGTGATGCTTCTGAGTCAAGATGGCGGCGCCCGTGTCCTAAATTCCTTAACAGAGTTGCAGCCCAGTGGGGGAAAGAATAATAGGTAAGTGACTAAAAACTTAAAATATATTAATTTTAGATGCTGGGGAATCGTTTTTTAAAGTGGACCAACACCCTCCCCTGAACGGCCGGGAATCTATAAGATTCTCTATAAGCTCTCAGCTTGTCCGTCGCTGCCTCTCCTTGTCCGTCGGCGGCGATTGGACGAGTGAGTCCGGTCAGGTGAGTTTTCGGGGCTTTCTGGGGGGTTTCACACAGCGGGGCACCCACGATCGGGGTGCCCTGCGGAAGTGGACCAACACCCAGGATAGTCAAAATCCTGGGTGTTGGTCCACTTTAAGGGTTTGGGCTTTTCAATAAATCACGGTGAAGGTCCGGTTTAAACCGGACCAACAGCCTGGCACAGTCGGAAAAGAGAAGGAGCAGCCATTTTGGAGCTTCCTCTCCCAGCATCTCATCCATGCTGCTGCCTGGATTCAACTGACATAACAGACAATGCACAGTAACAGGAAGCCCAGCAACACTCCTTTTTTGCAGGTGGCCTGCAAATGCATGAGCCACCATTTTGTTTCTGAAATTCACTACAGCAGGAGTTCAAAAAAGGTAAATTCATTTTTATGTGCAGCAATCTAAATTGCCCTGGGACGGGATGCATATTAGACCTGTCTTTTGTATTGGTCTGGTTTAAGTCATTTCTAACTGTTGGTCTGCTTTAAGTGCACTCTCAAGCACTTATAAACTCATTTTTTTAGCCCACCCTTATTTTATCTTGTTCCTTTTTCCAGAATAAAGCATGCAAAAGAGGCAGAAAGGGAGGGAGGGCAATTTAAGGGCAAGATGAACAATATAAAGGGATGAAGAGCATTATGAAGGGGGGAAGGATTTAGTATGAAGTCATGATGGGTATGATGTTGTACAGTGTGCTGCCATAGATGTGTCATGCAGGGGGTGGGTGAGGCCACACTGCTGATCTTCTTTTGTGATTGATGTGTTGATGTCTTGGCCATGAAGCAGGAGTTGTTGGAAGTCTCTGTTCTGTCCTAGGGTGACCCTGTGTGTTGTGGGGGGCAATAATCTGCTTTTGGGATGGGGGTGATATGGATGCTGCAAGACCCTCCTCCATTTATTCCATTCAGGCGCATGAGCTGGCATTCCCTGCAAGTAACAGGACTTGCCAGTAACCCCTCTTCACGGGCAGATTTTGATGGAATGCCCTGACTGATTGGCACTCATGGAATATCCGGGGAACATGTGGGCTGCAGATGCAGCACTGCAAGAGTTAATGTTGTATCTCTCCAGTTCTGATACCTCATCACAATGGCAACATCTGGAGCCTGGCTGGGATTTCCTGGAGTGCAGAGCAAGGGAGAGCAGCCATATTGATCAGAGTGTTTGGGGACCATGTGATGAAGGGGGCCCAGTCATCACACAGCATCTTGTTCTTCCTGCATCTGAAGTGTGACTGGCTGACACTTGCTGAGAGTTCAGCAATTCTATCACAGATGATGATTGGTTGCTGGAGTAGCCAGGCAATGGCATATTGCATTATGTAACCATCTAGGTCTGGTGACAGCAGAGAAGAGGCCGAAGCTTGAAAAGCCCAAACTCCCAGCAGGCCAATGACTCCAGCCTGAGACAATTCAGCAGTGAGATTTCTCTGGTATTTCACCTAGCGCTGGAAGATTCCCTGATTCAAACAGGTCCCTGGTACCCCTACCAGTGATGAAATCCCATATGCAATTTCTGTGCACCTCGCTATGGCATTTTTACGCACTCCCTGCTGATATAATACTGAATAGAGAGAGCATTGAGCACCCTACAATGTTATCCCTCTCATCCCATCACACAGTGTTCAGTGCAGGATCTCCCCATGGCCAGCTAGCAAGCAGTGATCTGGGTTCTGCTTTCCCAGCTCAAAGACGAGCAGCAGTTTGTTGCGTTGGATCCTGATTGGAGGAATCCTGGCGCTGGATGCTCTCTCCATTGCTGGCAGGCTGTAATTATGGAACAATATGGTCATATGTCTGCATTCAGGATAGTTTTACTGAGGAGTGAATGGGGCGATGTCATGTGTCAGCACTGCTGGGTATCATCATGGCAGTGTGTGCAGGTGGCAGCATCCAAGAAACCAGATACCCCCCCCCCCTCCTCCCCGGGCTTCTATACCTATGGGGGTCGGACGTAGATGATGTCACCTTGGTAGCAACTTCATCTTCCTGAACACGTTATTTGGTTTCCAGGAATGTAGGGGGGGGGGGGGCTTCTGCCCAGCATAAGGCCATTCCTGTCCCTGCAGGCCTGGAATCCTGTGACTGTGACATGTCTGAGCCCAGCAGGTAGCTGCCAGCGTCACACCTACAGAGAGTTGTTATAGAAAAGCATCCCTGAACCCTCCATTATATACATTATATAAAGTCACTTTTATAGCCCCGGCCAGGTATATTATAACAGTCTCCTGTAATGTGGAGGCAGCATTTCTTCTTTAATACAGCAGCAGCATATAGAAGTTTCTGGTAACATGGCTGAAGCTTGTGTCTGCATCCTGGAACATAGCATTAGGAACCTGTATTATGGCAGTGTCATGTGCACAGTTGGGGAACAGAAAGGTGTTGAGGGTGGGCTAGCCGATCAGGCTCCTGGCGGCAGGTTTTGGGTAGGGCAGGTTCTGGCCTTTCTTCTGACAGAGAATCTCTCATCATGGCTGTTTTCTGGCACAATATGTAAAATGTGTTGCTAGGCAACAGTCGCTTTCACGACACCCAGCTCCCCCTGCAGAGGGGGGGGGGCGCTCTGACAATGGTGCCCAGCTGATGAATGAGCACTTATCCCGCCTCATGTCACATGAGTCTGCTTGTTTGCCAGCAGGGGATGCCGAATATGTATAAGCCAGCCACCAATCAGAATTTAGCTCCAGGGAGCCAGAAAGAGGGATACTGATTGGCTGCCCAGTCTGTGTGTGAAGAACTGTGAGGTGTCTGTGTGACAGATGGATTAGGTTGTAAACTCTGCTGGAGATGAGGCTGAAGATCAATAACCAGAGTTACTTGAATTGGGTTTGTGGGGGATAAATAGATTAGATTGCAAGCTCTGCTGGCATGAAAGCTGTTATTCTTAAGACTTGTGTATCTGTTCTAACAGCAGATTAGATTGCAAGCTCTGCTAGCGCTGATGGTGGAGATCATTCGTTTTCTGAGCTTTCAGACTTGTGGATCTATGAGCTGCTGATTAGCATTTAAGCCCTTTTGGCGCATGACCTGGGGCTGATCACATAAGATTTCTGGAGGGACAACAAGTCCCAGCATGCTGGCAGCAGTGAGTGGCTCGGTGAGCATTTCTTGGGATGGGGGTGTGTTGCTGAGCAGTTGCCCCCCCCTCCTCCTCTCCCCCCCCAAAACACACACATTCCGGCTCCATGGAAGACGCCTTTCTGAAGTTTCTATGGGAACCGGAATCCTTTCACAAGCCACTAATCACTCAGCAATGGAATGAATGGAGACCCCCCCCCCCCATAATCCAGTCTCTGCTGCGCTGCAAGTGCCCCCCTCAGCAGTCGCAGCCACGGTGCCTCACACACAGGCAAAAATAACTTAATCCAACACAACAAACCAGTACTCATGCATCCCACCCCAGGGCAATTTAGATTGCAGCACATAAAATGTAATTTATCCTTTTTCTAACTCCTGCTGGGGTCAATTTTAAAAACAAGATGGTGGCTCATGCATTTGCAGGCCACCTGCAAACAGGAAGTGCTGTTGGGTTTCCTGTTACTGTGCATTGACAGTTATGTCAGTTGGGGGAGGAAGCTCCAAAATGGCCACTACCTTTTTTTTCCAACTGTGCCAGGCTGTTGGTCCGGTTTAAAAAGAACCTACCATTAGGAGAAGAAACAGCAATAAATCCTGACAGGCTGTTATAGAGGGTGCTCCCATATATGTCTCTCACTACAATCTATAAGATTCCCGGACCGATCAGATCCCTCTCCGCGGGGCATCCGAAATCGGGATGTCCCGCGGGGTGAAACCCCCCAGGAGGCCCACAAACCTTACCTCAGCCCCGTTCCATCGGCGCATGCGCCAGCCGCGGCCGTGTCTCGCGCTTCCCTCTAGCAGGGCGCGCACCCGCGCCGGCCGTTTGTGAATGGCCGGTGCAGGCGCGCTCCCTGTTAGAGGGAAGCGCGAGACGCGGCCTCCAGCGCTCAGAGCCAGCTGAGCTGGTGTGCGCGTCCAGGCGGCCTTGGACGCGCATACCACAGCGGGGTCGGGGAGAGGTGAGTTTTTTGGGGCTTTCTGGGGGGTTTCAGACAGCGGGGCACCCCCGATCGGGGTGCCCCACCCAAGTGGACCAAAACCCAGGATAGTCAAAATCCTGGGTGTTGGTCCAAGTACACATGCTCACACGTGGCCCTCTGAGCCATCTGATGTGGCCCTTGACCTGCTGTGGGGAAAGTCTAAATGTAGATAAATAGGGGCACAGTAGGATGGGAGGTTGCACGGAGAGTGATATAGGAGGGATGCATTGGCAAAGAGAGGTGACAGCAATGGCTAGGGGGAACGAAGTGACGAAGTGGGTTGAGTATTGGGAACATGGTTAAAGTGGACAAAAACACAGGACTTTGACTATCCTGGGTTTTGGTCTTGGCCCCCTGTGTAAACCCCCCAGATAGCCCTGAAAAACTCACCTTTCAGTGTGCTCGGCTCCATTTGGCCTTTCTGCTAAGAATTTTCTAAGGGTTTTTGACTATCCCGAGTTTTGGTCTTGGCCCCCTGTGTGAAACCCCCAGATAGCCCTGAAAAACTCACCTTTCAGTGTGCTTGGCTCCATTTGGCCTTTCTGCTAAGAATTGGCTAAGAGCTGAACAGAGCTGACCCGAGGGATAAAAATAAATGGGCAATATATTACTAGGAGAGGTAAGCCATGTGGCATGTGTGGGGATTGTTACGTATAAATATACGGGTGTGGTGGATGGACATACTAGTGGAGTTTGTGGAGACAATAAGTTTTATTATTGTTTATTTATAAAGCCCCATCATATTTTGTGGCGCTGTACAAGATGGATGTACAGGGGTAAGACAAGTAAATGTTTATAATGCAACAATGACAACACTGTGTATAAAACACACAATATTATGAATCAAATGTAACAAACAGGTAAATAAACACAAAGATGCAGGAATACATCAGGAGAGAGGGCCCTGCCCAGCATCCTTATTGTTGTAGAAAATATTAATTATGCTATTCCAAATGAAAATATTCTGAACCTATCCATTGTGGCCCACGACCATGTTTCCAAACAGTTTAGGTGTGACCATCAAAAGTGTGAGAGCCCCTGCTTAAAGTGGACCAACACCCAGGGGGGATCGGCCCGGGAATCTATAAGATTCCCGGACCGATCAGATCCCTCCCCGCGGGGCATCCGAAATCGGGATGTCCCGTGGGGAGGAACCCCCCAGGAGGCCCACAATCCTTACCTTACCGGCGATCCAACGGCGCATGCGCGAGACGCGGCCGCGTCTCTCGCTTCCCTCTAGCAGGGCGCGCTCCCGCTTGTGAATGGCCAGCGCAGGCGCGCTCCCTGTTAGAGGGAAGCGAGAGACGCAGCCAATGACAGCGCTCTGGTATGCGCGTCCAAGCGGCTTTGGACGCGCATACCAGAGCGGCTCTGAGCGCTGTCATTGGCCGGACGAGGTCACGTGGGAGCGGGGAGAGGTGAGTTTTTGCGGCGATCGGGGGGGTTTCACACAGCGGGGCACCCCCGATCGATAGTCAAAATCCTGGGTGTTGGTCCACTTTAAAAGCAAGACTCCAGGCATAACCTTTCTTGTGGTTATAGCAGATAGCCCTGCAGCCTTGGTTCAGGTTCTTGCTGGCCAGAAAGTGAAGGTGAATCTGGGGATAAATGGCCTGGGTCTCTCCTCGCCTATGTGCCCGTTAGTGTTAGCTGTGACCCCATAATTTGGCTGCCCCCCCCCCCCTGCCTGCTGCTCTATGGAGTGACAGCTCTGATGGTATGTGATGTGTGGGGCTGCCTCAGCATGCTATCACCTGTGTTATCTGACTCACACTGACACATCCAATCAGCTTCCTGGGAAAATGTGGAAATAGACGTTTCTGCAGGGGAGACTTTCCAGGAGAGTGACTGGTGCTCAATGGCTGGAATGGGTTTCACGGGTAACGGGATACCTTCTGTCATATTAGGTTACCTTATAGGCCGCCACGGCGGGGCCCTAGGAGCGCGTGACAGGATATGGGGGGGAGCATAGATAGGACAGATTACTTGCTGCTATGTTATTTATGATTACTTGTATGTGAAACATCTGTAAAACGCTGAGGAATATGTTGACGCTATATAAAAAAATGTAATTGTTATATTAATATAGTATTTATAGTAATAGGTATATTCAGGTTTTAGCTGTGTCCTCTGCTAGAGAACAGTTCTAGAGTGAAATAACATTTAGAATGCTTACCTGACCTCTCCCCCACAGTACATTACCCCTTGTCTGGGTCTCCAATACTTACCCGATCAGGAGATCTGGGAGGAGCCTGAGGCCAGATCTCCTGAACAGGTAACTGTTGAAGAACATGACCAGGTTTCACACCATGGGAGCTACATGTGGGTGGAGCAAAAGGGGATGATGCAACTATTGAATGTGTGGGGCTCAACAGGCTCCTCACTAAGCCGGGGGTTGCCCTTTAATGTTCCTCATCTATTCCTGAACACTGCACGCCGCGTGACCGCGGCTATAATCATCCTGCCGCGCCCAGAAGATGAGACTAGCGTCTGTTCTGCTGCCAAGCTTAAAATGAGAGGAGCCTCTCCCGCCCTGCCGGCCACAAATACTGCTTCTGCCTCTGTGTCAATGTGCGATGAGTGACTGTGTCTCCAACGGGTTAATCCTGTAACTGTGCATCAGCCCCCCTCCACCCAGAGGTGCCAAAACACATCACTATACAGCGCTGTGGAATATGTCAGCACTATATAAATGTATAATAACAGTGTGTGAGTGTGGAGGGGACATTAGAGTGTGAGCTCTGAGGGACAGGGAGTCATGTGACTGCTTCTATGTGCTCTGTACAGTGCTGTGGAATATGTCAGTGCTATATAAATGTATAATAACAGTGTGTGAGTGTGGAGAGACATAGAGTGTGAGCTCTGAGGGACAGGGAGTCATGTGACTGCTTCTATGTGCTTTGTACAGTGCTGTGGAATATGTCAGCACTATATAAATGTATAATAACAGTGTGTGAGTGTGGAGGGGACATTAGAGTGTGAGCTCTGAGGGACAGGGAGTCATGTGACTGCTTCTATGTGCTCTGTACAGTGCTGTGGAATATGTCAGCACTATATAAATGTATAATAACAGTGTGTGAGTGTGAAGGGGACATTAGAGTGTGAGCTCTGAGGGACAGGGAGTCATGTGACTGCTTCTATGTGCTCTGTACAGTACTGTGGAATATGTCAGCGCTATATAAATGTATAATAACAGTGTGTGAGTGTGGAGGGGACATCAGAATGTGAGCTCTGAGGGACAGGGAGTCATGTGACTGCTTCTATGTGCTCTGTACAGTGCTGTGGAATATGTCAGCACTATATAAATGTATAATAACAGTGTGTGAGTGTGAAGGGGACATTAGAGTGTGAGCTCTGAGGGACAGGGAGTCATGTGACTGCTTCTATGTGCTCTGTACAGTGCTGTGGAATATGTCAGTGCTATATAAATGTATAATAACAGTGTGTGAGTGTGGAGGAGACATTAGAGTGTGAGCTCTGAGGGACAGGGAGTCATGTGACTGCTTCTATGTGTTCTGTACAGTGCTGTGGAATATGTCAGCACTATATAAATGTATAATAACAGTGTGTGAGTGTGGAGGGGACATTAGAGTGTGAGCTCTGAGGGACAGAGAGTCATGTGACTGCTTCTATGTGCTCTGTACAGTGCTGTGGTATATGTCAGCACTATATAAATGTATAATAACAGTGTGTGAGTGTGGAGGGGACATCAGAGTTTGAGCTGTTAAGAAACAGGTCATGTAACGGCTTCTATGCACTCAATAGCGCCACACAGCTCTAACCTCAAGATGCCCCTCCCCACCTCTGCTGCCCCTGGGAGCCGATCCGGAGTGCTGTTGCCAAAATGGAGGCCTGCGGATGTCCCCTGTGTGAGGTCATTGTTTCCCAGACACAGCGCATTTCGGACAGGGTTTTTCCACCTGTCATTTTCCATGGCCGCCTTTGCATCTGAGTGGCTGGCGAATTGCTGTTTATTCCTGATTTTATTCGGCAAATGAGGAGGAATTCCGGAGAGGCCGGAACGCTGCGGCTGCAGATAAGAGGCGGAAGAATCGCATGAGAGTTTAAAGAACAAATAAAGGCTGGCGGAACATTTCCCTGCTGAAGAGTCACTAGAGGTTGGAGAACCTTGTGCGGGGGAGCGTGGTGCTGGCCACAATGACCGCAGTGTCCTCCCGGAATGCCGGGAATTCTGGCTGACCTGTGTGGGAACAGTGCTTACCCACTACAGTCCACCCTGTGCCATTGCTTATGCCGCACTCAGCCCACATCTTTACATACATCTGCATGTTACAGGAAGCTGGTCAAAAGACCTCAATGCTCCTTTGCAGCTGTGTGCCAGGGAGGGTCCTGCTACACAGGGGTACCAATCTAACCTCACCAACCTCCTCACACCTTCTGTGAGCCCTGCATTGAAGAGATACTCACCTTTGCCTAGCTGAGCTCCACCTCATGGGGACAGAAATCTAATCTAACCTACCCCATTCCACTATCAGTGAGCCCTGCATCAGTGAGATTCTCACATTTTCTTAGCAGAGTTCCATCAGACGAGTGACAGGAAACTATCCTTTCCTATCCACTCACATTATCAGTATCTAGTAGTAGCCCTGTGCAGCATCCATTGGAGAACAAGAAACAGCTGCACATATGTGCATCAGACACACCTTCTCCAATAGTAGACATGCTTTACTACATTGTGCAATAGTTTCTTGTCCCCTGTCATACAGATCTCTATGCTTGATTGGATCAGATTGGATTGCAGGGCATGCGGCAGCACGTGCTCCCATGAAAAGCAATAAGAGCCATTTGCTGAAAGGCATACTACTCTGATTAGAAGAGAGCCTGGTGGTAACGCTGTAGGACTGGGGAGTATTTATGGGTGCCCTAGGGGGTGTCAGATAGTGGGACATCCCGATTTGGGATGCCCAGGGGGGAAGCCAATGGCCAGCTTCTGGTAGGTTTTGTTCACCTTTATGATGAGATAAAGTCATTTTGGAGCTGGGAGCAACTTCCTCCCCTTGTGACACCTGGACCCCTGACCTGGGTTGCAGCCGTCTCCCCAGATCCACAGGCTGAATCCTTTAAAAAGGAACAAGATCCCAAATTGGGATGCTCCACTGAGGGTATCCCCTGCAGGTCGCCCAATACACTCACCTTCCTGTCGCTTGCCGCTCAGCCAATCAGCACACTCGTTTTTACTCAGCTCCACTGATGGCTAAGCGTCTGGACAGCAAGGTATGCAGCTGAACGGCGATGAAGGGAGCCAAGTGCCCTGCCAGCCGCATCCCCCACTCACCTTCTAGCCTTGGCATGCCCATGCTGCCCATTCAATAAGTGCGTGCACAGCTAAAGGTGAGCGGGGGATGTGGCAGAGAACGGTGAGGGCTTGGGCGACTGTGAGTGTATTGGGGCTTCGGGGGGGGGTTACACAGCAGGGCATCCCAAGGAGTGAAACTCGAATGGGAAGTTCCTCTTTAAGCTGGTCCAACTATAGACATCAATGCAGAAATACATTAGAAGAAAGGGTCCTGCCTTTATGACCTTACAATCTAAAGGGAGGGGGTTGGTACTAAGCAGGTGCCCAGTGTTCTGAGGGATTATAAGACTGTAAGAGGGGTGGGCGATAGGCTTGTCTAAATAGGCTGGTTGTAAGGGCCAGTCTGTTAGCTGGTTGCCCATTGAGGAGTGTGTTGTAGTACTCTAGATGGGAGATAATCGGGACATGCACTAGAATGTTAAGAGAAAGGAACAGATGCGGGTGATATTTTGAGTTGGGGGGGAACCAGCACCCCAGGTTCTGATCAATCACATCAGATTGTATTAGAATGCAGGTCTGTGCAGCAAAAAATGCAGTCATGTGACGTCGGGCGCGAGCTTTGAGCTGCAGTGGCAGCCTCTGATTGGCCCAAGGGCCTTTTTAACTGATGGTACTATTCTTCTTTGCTTAAAGAGGAACAATGGCCCTCTGCACAAGCAGGTCCTATTAGCCCCCATGGTCATATAGAGCATCTTTTGGTATCTTCCAGTACGCGGACATCCTTCTGTATCTTCCTTCCCCCCAGCATCTTAGCCGTCTGTGAGAGATGCCGGGGGGCTTAGCCGTGCATGGTCTCTACTGTGCTGCCCCCCCTTCCCTCGCTAGCTGCTTGGAAAACTCATGATGAGCAGCACAGATCATACACAGCGCAGGCGCAAGACTTGGGAGATGGCGCAATGCATCCTGGGATTGAAGACGGCGCTGTCCTACGAAAAAGTGCCAGGAGAAAAAACGGTGAGCGCAGAAGGAAGGGCTGAAGACAGGTAAGTTTAAATTGCCAATTGTTTAATCGGATCTTTAAAGGGAATGGAGGGCAGGGTTTGGGGAGTTTTTTGGGAACGCCTTAGACTGTCCAATGTTCCTTTTTAATGGTTCTTAGTCCTGAGCAAAGGGATATTTTGTTTCCCCAAACGTTGACCTGACCAATATAATGTGGCGTGATTGATCATAACCAGGAGTGCTGGTTCTTTCAAAAATTGGATTAGCGATGTCTCCGTGAACCAGTGCACCCCGACTTTGTCCATGTTCAGTTTCAGAGGACATGAATGAAGAGATAGCCGTTAGACAGTCAGGGGTCCGAGATAGGAGGGGGGAGAGGTCAGGGCCTGAGAGATGTCATCAGGGGTGTCCTCTGCATAGAAGTGGTATTAGAAACCAAAAGTGTTTATTATACAGGTGAGTTGTCCAAGGCCAAAGTATAGATTAAAAAGAGTAGGGGTCAGAGGACAGATCCTTGTGACTGCTTCTATGTGCTCTGTACAGCGCTGTGGAATATGTCAGTGCTATATAAATGTATAATAACAGTGTGTGAGTGTGGAGGAGACATTAGAGTGTGAGCTCTGAGGGACAGGGAGTCATGTGACTGCTTCTATGTGCTCTGTACAGTGCTGTGGAATATGTCAGCACTATATAAATGTATAATAACAGTGTGTGAGTGTGGAGGGGACATTAGAGTGTGAGCTCTGAGGGACAGGGAGTCATGTGACTGCTTCTATGTGCTCTGTACAGTGCTGTGGAATATGTCAGCACTATATAAATGTATAATAACAGTGTGTGAGTGTGGAGGAGACAGAGTGTGAGCTCTGAGGGACAGGGAGTCATGTGACTGCTTCTATGTGCTCTGTACAGCCCTGTGGAATATGTCAGCACTATATAAATGTATAATAACAGTGTGTGAGTGTGGAGGGGACATTAGAGTGTGAGCTCTGAGGGACAGGGAGTCATGTGACTGCTTCTCAGTTCAGCTCATACGGGCGGAGGAGCAGGGTGTGTGTAGCTGAGCTCCCAGCTGGGAGTCAGCATGGAATCTGACCCAGGAGGAGGTGATGGGAGCTGGGATCAAGGATTCAGGAAAGTCCAGGGTTTGGAGCCAGGCTTACAGCAGGACACTGGAGAAGGATGTTCCTTGGAAATGGAGGTTGGTGAATCTAAGGAAAGTTTTGTTACTGTTCGGAAACAAATGCTTATGGGTCAGAAAGGAAAGTTTATGCTGCAAATGCGAATCTCCAAGTTGCGGGAGGAATTAAAGCTGGAAAATGATGTTAATAAGAAGGAGCAGATCTATGAAGCTATTGATCAGTGTGAGCAGGAATTAAATGCAATGAAGGATAAATGTGCTGCAGACAGCGGGGAGCCCCCTAAGATGGAGCACTGGTCCCCCCAGAGAGTCAGAGAAGCCCGGCTACAGAGTATAAAGAGGAGAGACATTATTGCTAAGAAAGGCATTGATGAGGACACTGTGCTCACTGTAGTGACCCAAGGCTGCCCAGTGCGGGTGAGGCCGGGGACATTCAGGGGCAATCCAGCAAGTAAGGAGTTATCTCCCCCAGCTCCCTATACCTCTCATACTGACCAGTCTGATCTGCCAGACCCAGCAAGTAAGGAGTTATCTCCCCCAGCTCTCTATACCTCTCATACTGACCAGTCTGATCTGCCAGACCCAGCAAGTGAGGAGTTATCTCCCCCGGCTCCCTATACCTCTCATACTGACCAGTCTGATCTGCCAGACCCAGCAAGTAAGGAGTTATCTCCCCCAGCTCCCTATACCTCTCATACTGACCAGTCTGATCTGCCAGACCCAGCAAGTAAGGAGTTATCTCCCCCGGCTCCCTATACCTCTCATACTGACCAGTCTGATCTGCCAGACCCAGCAAGTAAGGAGTTATCTCCCCCGGCTCCCTATACCTCTCAGGCTGACCAGTCTGATCTGCCAGACCCAGCAAGCGAGGAGTTATCTCCCCCGGCTCCCTATACCTCTCAGGCTGACCAGTCTGATCTGCCAGACCCAGCAAGTAAGGAGTTATCCCCCCCAGCTCCCTATACCTCTCATACTGACCAGTCTGATCTGCCAGACCCAGCAAGTAAGGAGTTATCTCCCCCAGCTCCCTATACCTCTCATACTGACCAGTCTGATCTGCCAGACCCAGCAAGTAAAGAGTTATCTCCCCCAGCTCCCTATACCTCTCATACTGACCAGTCTGATCTGCCAGACCCAGCAAGCAAGGAGTTATCCCCCCCAGCTCCCTATACCTCTCATACTGACCAGTCTGATCTGCCAGACCCAGCAAGCAAGGAGTTATCCCCCCCAGCTCCCTATACCTCTCATACTGACCAGTCTGATCTGCCAGACCCAGCAAGTAAAGAGTTATCTCCCCCAGCTCCCTATACCTCTCATACTGACCAGTCTGATCTGCCAGACCCAGCAAGCAAGGAGTTATCCCCCCCAGCTCCCTATACCTCTCATACTGACCAGTCTGATCTGCCAGACCCAGCAAGTAAGGAGTTATCTCCCCCAGCTCCCTATACCTCTCAGGCTGACCAGTCTGATCTGCCAGACCCAGCAAGTGAGGAGTTATCCCCCCCAGCTCCCTATACCTCTCATACTGACCAGTCTGATCTGCCAGACCCAGCAAGTAAGGAGTTATCTCCCCCAGCTCTCTATACCTCTCATACTGACCAGTCTGATCTGCCAGACCCAGCAAGTAAGGAGTTATCTCCCCCGGCTCCCTATACCTCTCATACTGACCAGTCTGATCTGCCAGATCCAGCAAGTAAGGAGTTATCTCCCCCGGCTCCCTATACCTCTCATACTGACCAGTCTGATCTGCCAGATCCAGCAAGTAAGGAGTTATCTCCCCCGGCTCCCTATACCTCTCATACTGACCAGTCTGATCTGCCAGACCCAGCAAGCGAGGAGTTAAGGGTGGCAGCTCCTGTTACTAATGAACTGTGCAACACACCAGATAATGCAGCCCCTGCAAGTGACACCCTGGGAATATCTGTGGAAAATATTGCTTCAGAAGTAATAATCCCTGGTATAGAGACTATGGAGCAAAATTTGCTTAATTCAGGTCTTGATCAGACTCCACAAATACCAGTGACTCCAGAGCCAGACACACAAGTGATTCCTAATAGACCCATTATGGACTCCCAGATACCAACAATAAAAATGTCTGACCCAGAAACCCAGCGAGCGCAGCCAGCCAATGAGAACCCTGGCAGCCTATTAATTACAGAATCTGCATTACAGGACATTGTTACCAGTATCATTGGCACACGTGAGGGCCCTGGAATCAGGATACCTCATAAGGATGAAAACCCCGGAACTAGCATGCCAAAAAATAATCCAGTGGCCAGTAACTCTAAGGCACAAGACCAAGACCCGACTCCCCAGCAGAGGCGGCTCTTCTCCAGCGTCACAGGACTGGCAAACCCACCGGCACAGAGGAGGAACGCGGTGAGAATAAAATATGTGGGGCCAGAGGAGGATCTCCCCACCAGGCAGTACATTGGGAGAACTCTGATAAAGGACTTCATGAAGTTTGAGGCTGCTGAAATCTTTGCTTTAATTCATGTTCCCTCCAGCAGGTTATATGACATCAGTTTTAAGCTGCCGCACAGCCTGGACCTTTTCTGGGACATTTATAACAAGACTCGTGATAATGAAATCTGGACAAATCTTCATGTAATCCAGTTGTCTAAACCCCAGGCAGTTACAGTCACCATTTTGTTCCAGTCTGAGGTGGTGGCCCTGGCAGACGTGCTGCATTGGATAGGCCGCCAATGCAAGGTGCTCAGCCAACCTGCCAAGATCTATGATGAGGAAGGATTCTGGAATGGTGGATACACTATTAAAGTGCAGCTGACCCAGGAAAATGGAGTAACCAGGCACCTGCCACATGCCTTTTACCTGGGCCCTGATAGGGGCATATGTTACTACCCCGGGCAGCCCAGGCGCTGCCATAAATGTGGAGGCAGACATTTGGCTTTTAGCTGCCCTCATATAAAGTGCTCATTGTGTGGGGAGCTTGGGCACACAAAGGACTCGTGTACAGGTATTATTGTGTGTAACCTGTGCTCAGGAGTGGGGCATACATTCCGCGAGTGCCCTCATGCCCAGCATAATAAAACTACTGACCTGCTGGTAGAGAATGAGGTGGTCAATGCCGGCCATGAGCATGAAGTGACTGATCCTGAGGCTGGAAAATTTCACCCACCACCAATCAGTGCAACGTCCAATAGTATTGGCTCAGTGGTGCCAACAGAAGCCCCAGTTCTATATTCTGCCCCAGTGATGCCAACAGAAGCCCCAGTTCAATATTCTGCCCCAGTGATGCCAACAGAAGCCCCAGTTCTATATTCTGCCCCAGTGATGCCAACAGAAGCCCCGGTTCAATATTCTGCCTCAGTGATGCCAGAAGTTGCGGCAGAATCTGGCACAACAGCTAAGGATGATAATGTCGGATTTCAGACTGTAAAAAGGAAAAATAAAGCAGCAGCAGGAAAAGACAAGTTAAAAAAATTATCAAGTGGAAGCAAACCCCAAGAGCCGGCCTCTTTGGACATTTCCCGGGGGCGCTATTATGTGCTAAGAGACCGTAAGGAAAATTTGGACGAGCAACCAATGGGCAGCATGGCAGAGGACAAAGATTTGGATGATGGGGCCTCCCAGGTGTCCATCAATACCACTGAGGACATCGAGGAGGACGAGGTAGAGGCTCCTGTGGCCATTAAGAGATGGGGCTCCAAAGGACATGGCAGTGGGAAGAAGAAAAAGGGGAGAAAAACCAGGTGACCTGGATGAGGCTCAGGGTATGTTCACTGAGTGTGAATGGAGACCCGTCGCCAGGTGATATTTCAGCAGTGTTGCTGCTGCACGAGACCAGGATGAGATCCAATGCTGATGTTTCCTTTGTATTCTGCAGAGTCTGAGGGGTGCACAGAACAGAGACCAGTCTGCCCCCCCCCCCCCCAATACTTACTGGGGTCATATTATTTCACAGTTTTCCTTCTAATTTCAACATGTATATAGTGTTATGTATCTGTATATACAATCTGCAAACCAGCAATGTGTAAGTAATTGTCAGTGAGTTTACAATAAAAGATATGTGACTGCTTCTATGTGCTCTGTACAGCGCTGTGGAATATGTCAGCACTATATAAATGTATAATAACAGTGTGTGAGTGTGGAGGGGACATTAGAGTGTGAGCTCTGAGGGACAGGGAGTCATGTGACTGCTTCTATGTGCCCTATACAGAGCTGTGGAATATATCAGCACTATATAAATGTATAATAACAGTGTGTGAGTGTGGAGGGGACATTAGAGTGTGAGCTCTGAGGGACAGGGAGTCATGTGACTGCTTCTATGTGCTCTGTACAGTGCTGTGGTATATGTCAGCACTATATAAATGTATAATAACAGTGTGTGAGTGTGGAGGGGACATTAGAGTGTGAGCTCTGAGGGACAGGGAGTCATGTGACTGCTTCTTTGTGCTCTGTACAGTGCTGTGTCAGCACTATATAAATGTATAATAACAGCATATAAGTGCGGGGGGGGCATTAGAGTGTGAGCTCTGAGGGACAGGGAGTCATGTGACTGCTTCTATGTGCTCTGTACAGTGCTGTGGTATATGTCAGCACTATATAAATGTATAATAACAGTGTGTGAGTGTGGAGGGGACATTAGAGTGTGAGCTCTGAGGGACAGGGAGTCATGTGACTGCTTCTATGTGCCCTATACAGAGCTGTGGAATATATCAGCACTATATAAATGTATAATAACAGCATATAAGTGCGGGGGGGGCATTAGAGTGTGAGCTCTGAGGGACAGGGAGTCATGTGACTGCTTCTATGTGCTCTGTACAGTGCTGTGTAATATGTCAGTGCTATATAAATGTATAATAACAGTGTGTGAGTGTGGAGGGGACATTAGAGTGTGAGCTCTGAGGGACAGGGAGTCATGTGACTGCTTCTTTGTGCTCTGTACAGTGCTGTGTCAGCACTATATAAATGTATAATAACAGCATATAAGTGCGGGGGGGGGCATTAGAGTGTGAGCTCTGAGGGACAGGGAGTCATGTGACTGCTTCTATGTGCTCTGTACAGTGCTGTGTAATATGTCAGTGCTATATAAATGTATAATAACAGTGTGTGAGTGTGGAGGGGACATTAGGGTGTGAGCTCTGAGGAACAGGGAGTCATGTGACTGCTTTGTGCTCTGTACAAGTTGGTCTGGTGCTGAAATGGGGAGGCTGTAGAGCCAACTGTGCATGCAACATTGGTGCAGCTGCACCGTGTGGTGAGGGACAGCTGATTCAATTAGTGCATGTGATTGGATGGCAGGTTCTCTTTAGCCCTCTCAGTTTAGTAGCAGTCAGTAGACTCAGGTGCTCCGTCTTGAACAGCTCTGTATAATCCTCTCTGGCGCTCTCTTCTCTATTCAGCTTGCTCTGGGCACAATGGAGCTATACATCCCCTGCCGCCAAAGTGCTGCTCTTTGATGTCTGAAGAGCAGATCAGTAGAGAGCATTAGGGGGGAGTTGCCAAGCTCTGCTTATGCATCAAGCATATCGTCACTGCACTGGGTAGGGGCCCCCAAACCTTCCTGCCTAGTCTCCTATAACTTTCCTAAGCAACTCAGGCATTCCTCCAGCCAGTGTGAGGGCTGCCAGCATGTTCTTTGTGGTGGCCATTGCTTGTGGTAGAGTGTTGCATGTGGGTCATGCCTTCCCCCCTCACTTGGTGGCTGAGCCTTTTGATTGGTTGTTTGGGTTACTGACTGTGCTCCCTTGAGCTCTGACTGAATCCTCCTCCGCCCTTCTGGTTTAGCAAGGTTCTGGTTGACTCTTCCTGTTGCAGGTGCTGTCAGTCCCTGTGGATGGTTTTGGTTAGGTTAATCATGGGGGGCTATGCTATATGCAGGAACAGGTAGGTGCTCCTGGTCTCCTGGCAGGGTAAGTACATGAGTGGTGTTTAGTGCAAACTGGGGCAACGTAGATGAATCAGAAGCAGCCTACAGGTGCCCCCTCCCCACTGCTTGGCTCAGGCCCATATGAAAGGTGGTACCATGAAGAGCCCAGGACATCCGCATGGCGTGTGTGCATCATAAAGCTCGCTGGCATAGGATAGCGAGGGTAGACTGGAACCAGCATGTGCTATGCCTGTGCCACAAAGGAAAAAATTCAGTCACTGGCCTTTGTGCCTGGAGAGATAGCTGGGATGTTGCCTGCCACACAGCCCACCAGGATAGCAGTTGGCACACCTTTGCACTGCTGGGGTACCGAGTGGGAGGCCCACTTTTTGCATGTGGCCATTGCTGTCTATTACATTGTGTGCTCCTTGTGTGTCTCCTCCAGAGACCTAGCAGGTTCTCTGTACACCTTAAAAAATGTATCTGTGCTGCTGCTTCTTGAATCATGGAATGCTGTACAGTCTCCCCACTTGACCACTGCCCACAGACAATAAGGGTTTGCCGTGGTCCCATCCTGCAGGCACAGGGGCGAGGGGGCCCGAGGGTGGGACCTGAGGATGCTGACAGGAGATTGTGTGGGGCCTGAGGATGCTGACAGGAGATTGTGTGGGGCCTGAGGATGCTGACAGGAGATTGTGTGGGGCCTGAGGATGCTGACAGGAGATTGTGTGGGGCCTGAGGATGCTGACAGGAGATTGTGTGGGACCTGAGGATGCTGACAGGAGATTGTGTGGGGCCTGAGGATGCTGACAGGAGATTGTGTGGGGCCTGAGGATGCTGACAGGAGATTGTGTGGGGCCTGAGGATGCTGACAGGAGATTGTGTGGGGCCTGAGGATGCTGACAGGAGATTGTGTGGGGCCTGAGGATGCTGACAGGAGATTGTGTGGGACCTGAGGATGCTGACAGGAGATTGTGTGGGGCCTGAGGATGCTGACAGGAGATTGTGTGGGACCTGAGGATGCTGACAGGAGATTGTGTGGGGCCTGAGGGTGACAGTAAGGTGAGCCAGTCAGAGTTCTGCTCCACCACTGCTGCCAGAAGCCATTGGGAGTGCTGAGACTTGTAGTTCTCTGGCAACCTCAACATCACCTCCCTAATTCCTGCCGGATTCCTTTATCTCTGCCAGATGAAGCGTGAATGTGAAAAGCTTCTGCTTAACCCACCCGGCAGGTTCAGTGTGCCCTCGGTATGGAATACTGGTTATAACCTGCAGAGTGCCCTTAGCCTTTATACCCAGCATGGGGGTACCAGCTATGACCTGCTGAGTGTCTGCTGCCCCTAAACCCAGCATGGGGGTACCAGCTATGACCTGCTGAGTGTCTGCTGCCCCTAAACCCAGCATGGGGGTACCAGCTATGACCTGCTGAGTGTCTGCTGCCCCTAAACCCAGCATGCAGATACCAACTGTAACCCACAAAATGCTCTGTACCCTATCTGCTGTATCCCTCAAAGTGCTGCAACCCTCCAATCATCTTGAAGGAGTATTTTTAGCCAAGAAGAAGTATGCAAATTGCAGGAATTTAATTCAATAATACAGAGGTATAGGTGGTTTTAAAGGGACTGCTTCCTGATCTCCCTGTGATGGATGCCAGGGGCGGCATCTTTCATTCAGGCTGCTTTATATTTTCTAACAAGCCAAGGCAACGCTCTTCTTTGTGCTGGACCTCTCATGCTAGCATCAGTCATCAGCCCTGCGTGTATCTCTATGGCAGAATGTAAATTCAAACCAGGGAACCATGAAAATGGACTCAGCAGAAGAGAGAAAGTTGGTTTATCAGAGAATGCAAAGTGATGGTGAATAAAAGAAGCCACCCCTTACAACCAGCATGGAGCAAGCTGTAAGCAGCTGTGTCGACAGTTTGTATCTGTAGAAGAGGCATGTCACTGGAAAGCTCTAAAACATGTCTAAGTCGGCCCATGTAGAGACACACTTATACTGTATAATCCTTTCTCTATATAGTCAGACATCATGTTCTTAGAAGATACAGAGCCTTTATTTTATAGGCTATAAAAGTTATATGTATACCAGGTATAACATACAAAGCTTTCCAGTGACACTCCTCTTCTACAGATAGAGGCAGTCAACACAGAACCTTTGTTTTACATCTTTTGATGTGTGCTGGTTTTGTGTATATAAAAGTCTTATGGTTCCATTGTATAACATCATGGCTGATGAAGAGCACTAGGCCTTCTCGAAAGCTCACCTTAAAGTGGACCAGAACCCAGCAGGATCGGCCCGGAATCTATAAGATTCCTGGGCCGATCCATTCCTTCCCCGCGGGGCATCCAAAATCGCTGTGTGAAACCCCCCAGGTCACCCTATACACCTACCCACATCCCCTCTATCCCTCTAGCTGGCACGTGCCCGCGGCAGGCATGTGTAAATGGCCGACACAGGCACGCTCCCTGTTTGAGGGTAGCGGGGGATGCAGCTGTCAGCGCGCTCAGAGCCGTTGGCCTTAGACGAAGCCTTAGACGACGTAACGTCAGCGGCTCCGAGTGCGCCGATAGGACGAGATGCCGCGCATGCACTGTAGGACCTGGAACAGGTGAGTTGGCTTTGGTGATCTGGGGGGTTTCACGCAGCGGGCACCCTGGGGGAAAGGACTAAAACCCAGGATAGTCAAAATCCTGGGTTTTGGTCCACTTTAAAATATATCCAGTTAGCCTACAAAAGGTATCGCATTATTTCTTTACTTTTCTACAATTCACAATGGCTAACACGGTACAGCGCAATGCTGCTTGTATCTCTTTATAGTCAGACATTATATTGGAGCTTTCTAGTTACACCTTGCATCTAGAAGAGATAAATGGTCTACAAAAAGATGCAGACTCCATGTGTGCAGGCAAAGCTTGTTAAAAGGCATGACTCACCTTCTGGGTGAGAGATTTAACAATTTGATACAATGTATGAGTTTGTTTACATTAGTTTAGCAGCAAATGTAGCAAATTGTAACAAGGCCAGGAGAAATTGCTACTTCTGTCATTCATGGAGAAGTATTTGTATGCAGTCAAGGCTTCAGGATGCGTGTTTGAGAAAATGTAAACATATAATATGCTAAATGAGATGTTAATGCAACCTCTGTCTTATACCTAGTATGGGGGTACCATCTGTGACCTGCAGAGTACCCACATCCCTTATACCCAGCATGGGGGTACCAGCTGTAACCCACAGAGTGCCTGCAGCTCTTATACCCTGCAAAGTGCCTGCAACCATTATGTCCAGTATGGGGGGTGCGATCTATGATCTGCTGAGTGACTGCAGCCTTTATACCCACTATGGGAGTACTGGTTGTATCCCACACAGCTCTTATACCCAGTATAGGGATACCGACTAACCCATAGAGTACCCGCAGCCCTTATATCCAGTAGGGGGGTGCAGGCTGTGACCTGCAGAGTGCCCTCAGCCTATATATCCAATGTGGGGTTACCGGCTGTAACCTGCAGAATGCCCCAGTCTTTATACCCAGTATGGGGGTACCGGTTACATCCCAAAGGGCCCACAGCCATTGTACCCAGTATGGGTGTACCAGGTGCAGACCCTCAGCTCTTATACCTAGTATGGCAATAGTGGATGTAACCCACAGAGTGCCCTCAGACCTTATACTCAGTATGGGGGCACTGGCTGTAACCCATAGAGTTCCCTCAGCCCTTATTCCCAGTATAGGGGTACTGGCTGCAACACACAGAGCACCCTCAGCTCTTACACCTGGAACGGGGGTACATCAGCTGTAACCCACAGAGTGCCCACAGCCCCTTTACCCAGTAAAGGGGTACCAGTTGTGACCTGACAAGTGCCTTCAGCCCTTATGGCGATAATGGCTATAACACACACACAATGCCCTTATACCCAGTATGGGGGTACCGGCTGTGACATGCAAACTGCTCACAGTCCTCATACCCAGTATGGGGGTACTGAATATATCCCACAGAGTGCCTGCAGCCCTTATACCCAGTATCGGAGTACTGGCTGTACCCCACAGAGTGCCCACGGCCCTTCTACCCAGTATGGGGGTTACCGGCTCTGACCTGCTGAGTGCCTGCAGCCCTTATATGTAGTATGGAGGTACCAGCTGTAACCCACAGCATGCCTGCAGCTCTTATACCTAGTATGGGGAGTACCGACTATGAACTACAGAGTGCCCACAGCCATTATACCCAGTATGGGGGTACTGGCTGTATCCGACAAGAGTACCCTCAGCTCTTAAAGTGGACCAAAAACCCAGCTGGATCGGCCCGGGAATCTGTAAGATCCATTCCCTCCCCGCGGGGCATCCAAAATCGGGATGCCCCACTGTGTGAAACCCCCCAGGTCCCCCGCTACACTTACATTAATCCTGGTCCAACAGTGCATGCGTGGGCCGCGGCCGCATCCCCGCTATTCCTCTAGCAGGGCACGTGCTCTGTTAGAGGGAAGCGCAAGATGCAGCCGCCAGAGCAATCGGAGACGCTGAGCTAAGACGTCGCTCAGACGTGCATAGCTCAGCGGCTCCAAGCACGCTAATTGGACGAGCGGTCGCGCATATGCCGTAGGACCGCGGTGTAGTGAGTTGGCTGTGGCGATCGGGGGGGTTTCATAATGTGGGGAAAATCCTGGGTTTTGGTCCACTTTAAACCCAGTATGCAGTGTAGTGGTGACTGCCAAAAGGGGTGTGACCGCCTTGATAAGGAGTTCATTTCGGTCATCCGAGGCTGGAAGCTCCATAAAACGGTTGAGCAATCACACACGGGGTTGTGTAGGATCTGGTACTGAGTCGACAGAGATCTACAGTTTGATCTAAGAAGGCTACTGGCTGTGTTGCAAAAGCCTGCACCCAGAGTAGCCAGGTGTGCTACGTGGCCCACAGTCAGTGGTGCCCAGAACAGACCTGGGACGGATCCAAAGCCACCCCCTAGGTGCACGCTGGGGCCTTGTTCCTGGATGGAACAGTATTGATACTCTGAGTGAGTAGGCCCGTGTGGCCAGAGAGGCTGACTGTACTGGAGAGGCCTACTTGGAATATTTTTGCATATGCTAGAGAAAGCTGCAAATTATTTGTATTTGTGAGACAATAAACCGTTTGAAGCAATCCCCTATGTAAAGTCTTCTCTGTGCTTTGTGCCAAAAGACCCCCGATTCTTACTGGCTGTAACTCACAAGCTGCCCACAGCCCTTATACACTAGTATGGGGGTACTGGCTGTACCCCACAGAGTGCCTGCAACCCTTATACCCAGTATGGGATTACTGTCCATAACCTGCAGATCTTATACCAAGTATGGCGGTACTGGTTGTACCCCACAGAGTGCCTTCTTCCCTTATACCCAGTATGGGATTACTGTCCGTAACCTGCAGCTCCTATACCCAGTATGGGGGTACCCTCAGCTTTTATATCTAGACTGCAGATTACCAGCTGTAACCCACAGAGTGCCTTCTTCCCTTATACCCAGTATGGGATTACTGTCCGTAACCTGCAGCTCCTATACCCAGTATGGGGGTACCCTCAGCTTTTATACCTAGACTGCGGATTACCAGCTGTAACCCACAGAGTGCCTGCAGCTCTTATAGGTAGCCTCACTTATTGTAGGGTTTGGGGGGCTGTGCTATAGATCGTGCTGGGGGGGCTATTTGGTTGAGCAATACCACAATGGGGTTTGGATTGAGCTGCCTCACACCACATGCACATACCCAGATTTGTCTGTATGGCTGGCCTCTGGCTCACTTTGCTGTGCAGTGGTGTAAAGGTCTTTCCACATTTCATTGAATTATTTCATTGGGTGAGAGGAAAGCCCTGATAATTAAAGAGGGAGGAACACATGGGAAGGACCAAAGTGACAGGGATCATGGTGACAAAGGTCAGGGTGATGGGTACCAAGCTCTGCTGCAGCAATATGCTTTAATTGCAGTCGCAAGTAAATGGCTTTTACATAGGCAATCTGGAAAGGCATTGCATTTAGCGATTTTTAGGAAAACGATTGCCATGCCAATCCATTCGGTGGGAATCGCTAATCACTGCCCAGTCGCTGCCCAAGCACAAGAAAAAATGTGATTTCTTTGGAAACTGCTATTGCACTCCAGTGTGAACCCAGTCTCAAAAGTGAAAAGGGTGAGACATATTGGTGAGGTGTATAGGGGTGACAAGGATCCAAGTGACAGATATTAAAGGTATTATGGTGGCAAGAGTCATGGTGACACGTAAGGTGACTAGGGTCAGGGTGACAAATGTTGGGGGGTTGACAAAAGTCACAGTGACAAATATTCAGATGACAAGGGTCAGGGATAACAAAGGTCAGAGTTCTGGGTATTAAGGTTGACGGGTATCAGAGTGAGAGATATCGGGGTGACAAGGGTTAGGCTGAGAGGTACTGATGACAGGGATATGACAGGTTCCAGGGTGACAAGTGTTGGGGGGTTGACAAAAGTCAGTGACAAATATTCAGATGACAAGGGTCAGGGATAACAAAGGTCAGAGCAGAGCAGTAGCTAGGCTTTCTGGCACCCGGGGCAAAGATTCAAAATGGTGCCCAGCACCTGTTCTCAGGCCTCCCTTCGGCGCCCCCCTGACCTGCTGCACCCAGGGCAAGTGCCCCCCCGGCTCCCCCCTAGCTACACCCCTGGGTCAGAGTTACAGGTATTGGGGGTGATGGGTATCAGAGTGACAGATATCAGGGTGACAAGGTTTAGGGTGAGAGATATTGGTGATGGGTATAGGAGTGACAAGGATCCAGGTGGCAGGTTTTTAGGGTGACAGAAAATAAATTAGTATGAGAAGGGTCATGGTGACAGTATAGCGGGTAACAGCAGTCAGGGTTTTGGGTATTAGATCCAAATGACAGCTATTGGGGGTGACAAGTATTAGGGTGGCAAGGGTCAGGATGACAAGGATCTAAGTCACAGATACTACAGGTAACAAGTATGAGTGTCAAGGATCCAAGTGACAGATATTAGGATGAGAAGAGTCATTGTGACAAGTATAGGGGTAACAGTAGTCAAGGTTTCGGGTTTTAGCGAGTGACAGATGTCAGGGTGACAAAGATCTAAGAGACACCTATTGGGGCGATGTGGGTCAGGGTGACAAGTATCAGGGTGGAAATGTCATGATGACAATGATCTAAGTGACAGGTTTCAGGTTGGAAAGCATCCAAGTCAGAGATACTGGGGGTAACAGGTAAGGGTGACAAGGATCCAAGTGACAGGTTTCAGGGTGACAGATAGTAGGATGAGAAGGGTCATAGTAACAAGTATTGGGGTTGACAGTAGTCAGGGTTTTGGCTTCTAGCAGGTGACAGATGTTGGTGTGACAAAGATCTAAGTGACAGATATTGGGGTGACATGGGTCAGGGTGACAAGGATCCACATCACAGATACTTGGTGTAACAGGTAAGGGCAGGGGTGTAGCTAAGGGGTCACGTGCCCTGGGGGCATCAGGTCAGGGGGGTGCCGATGGGGGGGCGCCATTTTGAATCTTTGCCATGGGTGTCAGAAAGCCCAGCTACTTCTCTGGGTAAGGGTGACAAGGGCCCAAGTGACAGGTTTCAGGATGACAGATATTAGGTTGAGAAGGGTCATAGCAACAAGTATCAGGGACAGGGATGTAGCTAGGTGGGAGCAGGAGGGGCACTTGCCCCGGGGGCAGCAGGTTAGGGGGGGGCGCCATTTCAAATGTTTGCCCCAGGTGCCAGAAAGCCTAGCTCCTCCTCTGATCAGGGGTTACAGCAGTCGGGTTTTGGGTTTTAGCAGGTGACAGATATTGAGGGTGACATGGGTCAGGGTGACAAGTTTTGGGATGGAAAGGAAGGTCAGGATGACAAGGATCCTTGGATGCCAGGTTTCAGGGTGACGACTCTCGGTGGAGACACTTGTAATTGTTGGGGGTAATGGACGAAGAAGCGGCGATGATAGGCTCCTGTGACTCGATGTGACGTCACAGCTTTTCGGTGCTGGCGAGGTGAGCTCAGGAGGCCGCGACCGGTCTTCGGTGCCTAATGCCTCCCCCCGCCATGTGAGTGGTAAGGTGAGGGGCGGAGCCAGGGGCGTGGCGCTGGAGCGAGTCCGGAGCCGTGATAGGTGGCAGGCGGGCAGATCGGCCTGGGCGAGCGGATGACACAGAGCGGGGGGAGTCTGGCCTGGCACTGAGGAGAGAGCGGAGGCCGGAGACACCCGGGAGCGGCGGTAAGTGCTGCGAGCCGATATCCCGCCCTGCGGCCTGGGGATAACTGACATACCGACACAGCAGGAGGCCCCTGTGCCGCCCGTCTGCCTGCTCCCCGGGACAGCCGCCCGGCCTGTGCTATGGAGCGCCGCGTACACCTGCCGCCCGCGCTATGCATGAACCTAATCTTCAATTAATCGCGCCGGGGAATGCGACCATCAATACATTAGGGACGGGGGGTAGAAATCTCACTAGTTTCATGCAGTGCTCCGGGGGTGGAGGAGGAGGAGGATGATGAATGATTGGGGGTCACCTCTGCTAATGCTGGGGGTGTTGCTCCTTTTGCCCACTGGAGGGCAAAACCTGACCAGCCGCTCTTCAGGGTCCTGTAACGTGGGTGGTGTCTGTACCAGAGTCCTGTAATGTTTGGGGGGGTGCCATTACCAAGGTCCTGTAATGGGGGGATCTACCAAGGTCCTGTAATGGGGGGGTTGTCTTCCCCAAGGTCCTGTAATATGGGGGGGGGGTCTGCCCCTGTAAAGTCCTTTGGGGGGGCATGCCCCACGGTCCAGTAATGTCAGTGTGGGGGGGGGTGCCTGCCCCACGGTCCAGTAATGTCAGGGTGGGGGGGGTGCCTGCCCCACGGTCCAGTAATGTCAGGGTGGGGGGGGTGCCTGCCCCACGGTCCAGTAATGTCAGGGTGGGTGGGGGGCCGCCTGCCCCACGGTCCAGTAATGTCAGGGTGGGTGGGGGGCCGCCTGCCCCACGGTCCAGTAATGTCAGGGTGGGTGGGGGGCCGCCTGCCCCACGGTCCAGTAATGTCAGGGTGGGTGGGGGGCCGCCTGCCCCACGGTCCAGTAATGTCAGGGTGGGTGGGGGGGGTGCCTGCCCCACGGTCCAGTAATGTCAGGGTGGGTGGGGGGGGTGCCTGCCCCACGGTCCAGTAATGTCAGGGTGGGTGGGGGGCCGCCTGCCCCACGGTCCAGTAATGTCAGGGTGGGTGGGTGGGGGGCCGCCTGCCCCAGGGTCCAGTAATGTCAGGGTGGGTGGGTGGGGGGCCGCCTGCCCCAGGGTCCAGTAATGTCAGGGTGGGTGGGGGGCCGCCTGCCCCACGGTCCAGTAATGTCAGGGTGGGTGGGTGGGGGGCCGCCTGCCCCAGGGTCCAGTAATGTCAGGGTGGGTGGGGGGCCGCCTGCCCCACGGTCCAGTAATGTCAGGGTGGGTGGGGGGCCGCCTGCCCCACGGTCCAGTAATGTCAGGGTGGGTGGGGGGCCGCCTGCCCCACGGTCCAGTAATGTCAGGATGGGTGGGTGGGGGGCCGCCTGCCCCACGGTCCAGTAATGTCAGGGTGGGTGGGTGGGGGGCCGCCTGCCCCAGGGTCCAGTAATGTCAGGGTGGGTGGGGGGCCGCCTGCCCCACGGTCCAGTAATGTCAGGGTGGGTGGGGGGCCGCCTGCCCCACGGTCCAGTAATGTCAGGGTGGGTGGGGGGCCGCCTGCCCCACGGTCCAGTAATGTCAGGGTGGGTGGGTGGGTGGTGGGCCGCCTGCCCCACGGTCCAGTAATGTCAGGGTGGGTGGGGGGCCGCCTGCCCCACGGTCCAGTAATGTCAGGGTGGGTGGGGGGCCGCCTGCCCCACGGTCCAGTAATGTCAGGGTGGGTGGGGGGCCGCCTGCCCCACGGTCCAGTAATGTCAGGGTGGGTGGGGGGCCGCCTGCCCCACGGTCCAGTAATGTCAGGGTGGGGGGGGGTGCCTGTCCCACAGTCCTGTCCCACAGTCCTGTCCCACAGTCCTGTCCCACAGTCCTGTCCCACAGTCCTGTCCCACAGTCCTGTGATGTTCCCTCCTCTCTGATTTCCTGCAGCTTCTCTCACCCCCCTTATTTGATCACACTAAGTGCTGGCAATAATAGCTAAAGGCACAACAATGCATTTAGTGTGGTGGTTGCCTCTGCCAATGTCCTGTCATGATGGAGTTGCCTCCGATAGTGACTTAGGTTTCTTGGGGGGATGGGGTGTCACCATCTGTGACCCTGTGGATAAGGGATGGCAATTGGTTGGTGCAGTTACGAGTGAAGTGTTCTCCATTTGATGACAAGGTGGTTCTCCATGTTATGTCTGCTGTGCTATGGGTGATTTGGACCCACCCACCTGGCACTTCCTCCTCCCTACCTGTCCCAGATTCTTTTCCCCGGGAAGGTTGTCTGCAGAGGCATTCCTGGCATTCCCGGCATTGCTATAGACTCCCCTCTGTACACAAAGCCCATTGTGGCCCCTCAGCAGGCTGCCAGGCATGCTGCTGCTTGTAGTCCCTTCTGCACGCCTGGACCTGGTCTTGGCAAAGCCTGACACCCGGTGGAGCAGGGGCAATCACTGGATGCCCCCTGATTTCCTCCTCCCTTTTATTAAGTCCTTTATAATCCTGAGCCCCCCTGAATCAGCCACACATGCTCAATGTTCTCTAGCGGTGTCTGATAGCTCTGGCGCTATCCCCTGAGATCCAGATTTTGGGGTCCCTACAGTCTGCCCAGAGTTGTCATCTCACCCTGCCAAGGGAAGTGTAACATGGAGCTGCTTCCCCTGCAAAAAACAAAAATGTTCCAGAGCTGCTGGCTCTGTGGCTGAGGCCTCCCCCAGACCCCGGATACAGGGCCGATTGTTCTACATCTCTGCGGTCCACACCCAGCTCAATACACTGTACAGCCTTTACTGAAGGGCCCCTCTCTGATTGGATGCTCCCCAGTTTTTCTGTGGTGGGTGAGGCTGCAGAGAGTGGCATGCAATGGTGGGTGAGGCTGCAGAGAGTGGCATGCAATGGTGGGTGAGGCTAATGTTTTAGTTGGGAGTAGTGGGAAGGTGTTGGAGCCTCTGTTGTTCCATTTGCTTCCCGTGGCTTCTGTTTCGGAGACCATTTCTGATTCCTGTCTGCTGTCACAAAACAGGAAATTCATCTTATTACTGTCACATGGCAGAAATGTAAAAGTGAACGCATGCCCCATCTCCTAGCTGGTAGTGACTGCTTACAGCTGATTGGCTGTTGCTGGGAGCTGCATGTATGCCCACCATTCAGCATTGCATGTAAGAGGCATCCTGGGGTGGCTAGGTCACGTCATACAGCTGCATTGGGCAGAGCCTTGCAAGGAGCCTCTGAGGCGTGTGTGAAATTCCTTACCAAACAGTGATAGGAGCCATCCAATCAGCATCTCCTGCCTGTTTGTACTGTGCTGAGGGGCTCGTCACTGGCACCATTGTGGGGAAGGAGCCCTCTGCATGCATACAATGGGAATCATGGACTGTATATGCCTTTAATATCAGCACTGGCCAGACTGAAGTCTCAGCACAAAAAGCTGGTTAACTAACCAACATACCAACCTAATTTTATTTATTTCTGCCGGGGGGGGAAGCCAGGGATGACCAATGGCATAGATCAGAGGTACCGCTTAATGATTTCAATAGAAATATGCTGTTATTCCAGCATAGACTGACACAAGGAACAGGCCTTTACAGTTGTGGCAAGTCAAAAGTTAAAAAAGTGGCTCCAGCGCTGTCCTTCCTCTCCTGTCTACCTCCTTAGTGAGGAAAATGGCTTCCTCATTCTGGTTTCCTTACCCACCTGCCAATGTGATCCACCAATCCAACCTTTGAGGGACTAATAACAAAAGCACTCCCACTCCCTTCCCAGAGCTCCTCAGTGACTGCCCTCCTCTCTAATCTCCTGCAGCTTCTCTCACCCCCTCATTTGGTCACACTATGTGCTGGCAATAATAGCCAAAGGCACAATGTACTTCTCTTTTTTTTTTTTTTTTTTTTTTTTATAGAGCACATGCATTAGAGACGGCCCCTTATAAATATTTAAAGCACACAGTGTGCTTACATCCCATCGCTGTTGCCACACATGCTGATTCTCCTCAATGTTTCTCTGTATCCCCAATGCTCTTTTTGAAAACGGATTGAAGTTTGGGACAGTGCAACAAGTAGCCTGAGACAACAATTGTGAAAAAAAGAAACAAGCTTGGAATGATTTGGATGTTGGCTGTGTAAGTGACTCCTCCACTCGCTACCAATCTACGAGGCATTTATGTGGGTGTTTATCATTGAGCCATGTCTTCGCCATATAGCTGCTTTAATTCTGCAGCCATTTTTCCCCTGTTGAGTATTTGCATCTGAGATTGGATGCAGTGTCTGTAGTTTGGGCTGCTGTCGCTGACTCCCCCCCAGGGTGATCTCCTCTCCTCCTGTAAGTATCCTCTAGGGTTTCCTCTCAAATCTCTTTGTAGGTAGGTCTGGTGTTGCCCCATCAGGGGGGTCTCCTCCCTCTTAGGCCTTTATGTAGGTAGTGGCGGCATTACTTTAGTGTGTTGGCTGAAGGTCACTAAAGAGTAAACGCTCCTCCATTGTTCCCATGCATCTGTGTGTGCTGAGTTACACAAGCAGTTAAGGAATGTCCTTTGGCATCTCATTAGACACGTTTGCTCACTGTTGTGTGACATTACTTACCCTGCTCCCATCAAGGGGCATTCTCCTCACCCACCCCTAGGAAAGGTGATGGATAAAGGATTCTGGATAACTGCTTTATCTGCGCTCACAAACTGTGGAGAAAGGGCATATTTGGGACTAATTGTTGTCCTGGAGAGATGTCTATTTACCTTGAAGGCGAGTTGGATGATTTGTTGCCAGTCTGGGTTCAGATATGTAGCCACGTTGTGTGTTACCGGGCCTTGGTGGCCAGCAGGCAGGTCTGTAATACAGGATGACTGGCAGCAATGCAGTCTGGACCCAGGAGGGGGGGGGGGGGTGCTGGCTTTACCTCTCTTGCTAGATGCAGAGCCACACAGGGATGCAATTGCACATCCAGTCAGGTTGGCCAGCCCCCCAGGTAGCTTCCTGGCAGCTGTCCCTGAGTAAACCATCTTTGTTACCCCAGCTTTCCTCCTCCCTTAGAATGAGTTTTAGCTCAAGTCTGTCACTCACTGCAGCATTAGGAAGCGGAGGAGCTAAGGGCATTTTCCAGTATTTCTTGGAAACAGGACTTCATCTGTGTGCAAAGCGCACAGGATCCTCCCTCTAATACTGTCTGCCCGGTTTTAAAGTCCCGGTGAGGTGTGCTCACGAAATTGAAGCTCTTGTTTTCTGTCTCCATGGCTGCACAACAGTCTCAAGGGGGCAGGGTATTGGACGCTGCCCCCGCACTGGCCAGGGCCCCATGGTAAAGGTCATGTGATGGCGCCGGGCATATCCCTATATTTATCCCAGCTTATGGGGGAGGTAAGATGACTCCATAGTGTAAAAATAGTTTTGCTTGCTTTCCTGTGATCTGTGCAGATACTCCACTTCTCCCTCCTCGCTCACACCACTGGCAGGGCTGGGTAGGTCACACCGCTGGCAGTGTGCTTTACTTTGATGGCAGCCATGCTCTCATTTGGATGAAGTTGCTTTGTGTGTTCTAGCTGAACATTCACAGAAGCCTCCAGTTAAATATTAGTCTCCTGTCTGTAAACCTGACACAGGTGAGTGCTGCATGGTGTTTCTTGTCCGGAGTGCCCTTTTAAAGCACTTTTGCACCCAGATGACACACTGCGCTTTTGAGCTGACACTCGCTGTTTTCATACAGTGTTCTCTGTGTCTGCTTCTCATTGTCCGTTGGGGTTGCTGCTTGTCAGGGACTCCTGAGACTTGTTGTTCTCCGACAGTGAGAGCTGAGAGTCTCATCTAGCTGGCTGCTATTTGCAGAGAGGCGGCCATATTCTAAGCAAACATTAATTCAGGGGCTGTGTTTACCCGTGGCTCCTGAGTTCTGCACACAGCACCAATATCTGCGCTGCCTCAAAAATGTGACAGCCGGGAGGATGCAGATGTTGCCCCTCAGCTGTATGGAAAATCTTCCCCCCCCCCCCCCCCCCACCACCACTGTAAATAGGAGCTGCCCTCTACAACCAATCACATGCTGTTTTAATAGTAGAGTATATGGGGATTAGCAGGGCACCCAACTGGTTTCCTTGTGTAATTCCACGTCGTGTATGTGCTGGCTGTGTGAGCTTTTTCTGGGGTGTTCATATTGGAACAGCCTGTGAGGCTGACCCTGCTGTCCTCCTGTGTAGCACGCAGGATGGGGGTCAGGCGCTGCTTCAGGTACTGCAGTCACATGATGTGTGTGAGACTAGGAAGCGACTACCTTCAGATTTGCATCTTCTGTATTATAGTTCCTCCTTAAATCCATAGAGCTGCTGGGCAGAGCTCCTGGCTGGTTACTGACACACACACACGGCCCTTTTCCGTCACCGATCTGCCATTTTCGTGCAGTGTTTTTGGCACGCTACAGGCACCTGTTCTGGTCACTCCCCGGGGATGTACTATATGCTGCAGTCTTCTGTGCGCCTCCCTCCCACCTCCCTTCTGTCCTCACTTCCTTGGAAGCTGTGCTGTCACTCTAATGGGCTCCTTTGTGATTCGAAGGGCTGATTATCTACGCTTTGTCCCACCAACAAAAAGACTGTGGGGTAGTAAGGGTTACTTATGGGTGGGGGGGGTCCTTGGGGGTGAAGGGGTGGGTGCAGAAGAGTGGGTCAGTTGCTTTCCTGGATTGCAGTCTCCAACAAGTGGGCCATCCTGGGCATCCAGTTACAGTGGCACTAAAGAGCCCGGTATTGCAACAAGTGAAATTCGTGTATGATCTGCTGCAGTCATCCAGATGTCATGACTGCTGTGTGAATAGCGGGGTCCCATCATTTTCTCCTTAGCTGACCTTTATGTAGTATTTGCAGATGCGAGCTATAGTTTTAAGGCTACGCAGGGAGGGGACAAACCTGTATGAACCTAGCCAGCCAATCAAGTGATTAGGTGGAAGGTTAGACTGTTAGACTGGTGTTGAGGGTAATGGGGAGTGGCCCTGGCATGGCCACTATTCCTGGTCTCTGGCCTCGGTCTAAATGTGGAAATGGCTGAATGCCGTCTGTCATTGGCTCAGCCTCTGCATTAACCCCTTCACGGCAGCTGCTGTATGAGAAGGGTCAGTGCTGATGTCCTTTGTCTTGTGCGGGAATAGTGAGAGGATCTGTCTTGCTTTACGAGAAGGTCTCCTTGCTGTCCACCCTTCCACGTTGCTATACCAGTACTGGCTATGAGGCTGCTTTGGTTCCTGCTTTGATTTGTACATTTTGAATAAGAAATGAAGCTTACCCCTCCTCACTGTGTTTTCTCTCTTGTCAGGATCTGCGTGATGAGGGAACGCCGCATCCGCTGAGCAAACCACGCTCTCCCCATTCGCCCATTGGTTACAGAAGACACAAATATGGAATCTGCTACAATCACCCCCCTCTGGAGGACTATTCTGGTGCTACTCTTTGCCTCATCTGTGTGGTCGTCATGGCTGAACGAGCCTGCGGAGGTTTCCCAGGACTGGGCCAATCAGCTAGAGGCCTCAATGCATCCATTGTTTCCAGAACCTAAAGAGACTGTGGCACCTGCAACCGGGATCCCGGACAGATCTGCCATGGTGGGCCGACTCTTCAGGCTCACTGTCCCAGCTCACCTGCTCCCTTCTGATGGCGAGATCATCAAGGTGAGCCTCTACCTGGATCACTGCTTTGGTAACATGTTGGCATTGTGGGTAATGGCTCCTTCTTGCAACACCTATGTAGGCTGTGGAAGCGTACACTGCCAAACACTCAGGAATGACAGGGACCATGACTTGGGGGGCGGTGTATCTTTGCAACTCAGAATGTAAGTTATCATACCAACAACTAAAATAGACTTACCTAATTAAACCAGTGCCCCCCTCCACAGCTGTCACTTGGGTGGGGGGGGGGGGGGTGTCTGCATTTTTCTTTTTAATTCTTTCTACTATTTCAGCCATTACAGAAAGGACAGGCACGCTCTGTAACTCATTGTGGTGGGAAGCTTGGTGAACAGATTTGTGGGGGTCCACAGGAATGCAGAGAAAGGATGTTCTCCATCCTGGGAGCCACTAACCAGGTGGCCTCCATCAAGACATCCCTGGAGAAGAGTTGCTGGAGGGGATACAGAGCCATAGGTTAAGGGGGGCAGGGTCCTTTAGCCCATGCAATAATTTCATACCAGGTGGCACATATAAAGGTCCTGATTTAGAATAAGTATTAAATGGGGGTACAGTAACGGGTTGGCGCTGGAACTTCCTGTCCATGCAGCTATTCCATTAAAGGGGCCATATAGAGGAGGAACTGACTGTTGTTTGCCTATGTTCTTCCCCCTATGCTGATATCTGCTGGTAAATGGCCTCATTGTATTGCTTTGCCTATTGTTGTCCCCTCTAGTGATTCCCAGAATAAGGTTGCCAGACTCGCTGACCATGTCGGCTCCCATAGCGCAGTAGCATCAAGCATAATATCTCTGGCTGTAGATCTGCAGCAGCATGTTTTTTCCATTTGGTGGGAAAACCCCCTCTCTCATGTCTCTGGCTGCACGCTTTTGGGCAAAGGTAAAGTAAACGACTCTCTGTGGCTGCACGGCATGGCGCCTCCTAGGCAAGTAGGGACAGGCCGGGAATGATGGAAAGGTGTGCAGGAATGTCTCTCCGGAGATGCAGTCGGAAGTGCTTTTGCCCGCAGCCTTTGTGTCGGGGCAAACAGACGTAACTCAATCAGGGCTTTACCTCGCTCAAAGATAAAGGGCTTTTCTCTGTCTGCTTTTTGTCTGTTAAACATAAAATACGACATCCCAGCTGGCAAGGAATAATGGCCGCCAGTACTGCTGCCTTACATGGGTGCGGGGAGGCCTGGGGTGTGCAGCTGTTACCCGACCATAAACCCCCCTAATTACTGCTATTGTATTTGTTGGAATGTGCTGAGAAGCTGCTAACGTCAGCCAACTCCATCTTGTGTGTCCTCTCTCAAGCTCTCTGCTTATGCCACTGCAAACGCTGCCCACTCATGTCACAGCTAGGCACCTCTGACATTTCTGCCCACTCTCTTACACTGCTCCAAGCTCCCATGACCCATTGTGGCCCAGACTCTGCCCTGAGGTGCTGTGTAGTTCTTTGTGGTCTTCCTGGTCCAGGTGCTGTATAGTGTTGGAATGGAAGGAACAGGCCACCTTAGGGATAAAGAGATCAGAAAGCCAAGGGTACATGTTAAAGAGCACTTTCATAAAACTAAGTATTTACATGGCACTTACAAACTAAGACCAACAGGCTTGACACATTACATTGTTTTCAGTGATTAGGTGGAGCCATAGAAATCATCAATTTGTTTCTGTGCTACTCCTGATACTGCAATGCTTACAATGCTGGTGGGGAAATCTGCCTTTACTGCTATCATATCATGCTCCCCGGGCAGGCTAATGGACAATTCCAGCAACCTACCTGTTATATGTAAGAGACAGAACGTGTGTGTGTATAAAAAAAAAAATAAAAAAAAAATGGAGGACTTTATGGCTGTCTGCAGAGGGGAGGAGCACTGCTAGAACCTCTTGTAGCCTTGGGTCACTCCCGTTTTCGTTTGGGTTGGGCAAGGTAGGGATGAGGGTGTGGGTACTGGATAGCTAGAGCCCAGGTTTGTGGTTGGAGTGGTATGCAGCAAAGCCTGCTACAGTTTACTGTATCACTGCAGTGATCTTGGTCTGCAGATCAGTCCTGTAATGAGTTTGGAGGTCTTGACGACCATCTTGTCTGTGTGATGTCACAGGCTCCTCTGTGAGCGAAGTGCCAAGCTGATGTCTTGCTGCTTTACTGGTGGGGGGAATGGTTAGATTAAATTATGTACAGGGTGTCCTGTCTTCAATTTCAGTGGTGGGAGGAGAGTGCTTGTGTTGTCCTTGCACTGGGCTCATGGGGGCTGGCACTTCTGATTTAAATGTCTGGCCTGATCTGACCACAAACATAGCCCTCCAATTGCACACTTGTTCCAGGTTGAGAACTTAGCCATTGGTTACCTGTGCTGAGGATGGGCATCCTTTGTCTTTGTTCAGAGTTTGAGGTGCAGAAGACTCAGGCCGTCTGGGTCCTTTTACAGCCAGTAAAGCTAGTTGTTGCTCCAGAAGTGATCTGCTTTTTCAGTGGTCAGTCAGGTGGAACAGGAAAAAGGGAGGGGACATCCTTTTTCTAGAGGCATTTGGGACTGGGTGTATGGGGGGGGTGCATGATGTGGGGCATGATTTGGGGATATCTGTTCTGTGGGGTACTCCGTTACGCGGCGTGTGGAACATGAGGGGAAATAGTTGTTACAGCATACAGCGCCTTATGTCATGTCTGTGCGGAGTGATGGCAGTGCACGGTTTTTGTGGCTGTGGTGTGTCAGTCACCATTCCTCTGGATGGAGTGTCAGTTCCTGGGGCCACAATGTGTTCCCGCCATTGTCCTCTCGCAATGGCAGAACACAATACAGGGAAGTTCATAACGGCAGAACAGGAAAGGCAGGAAGTGTTAATTTCCTCACGATGGACAATTTTTTTTTAGGAGGGGTGGTCGGGTAATTAGCAGTGCAGGAGGGCCACTCACCTGTTGCTGCAACGCAGGCTCTAGAGGAGCCAGTCAGTGGTCCGCACACCTCACAGGTGAGTGGGGGTTGGGTGTGTTGGGTAGTTCCCGAAACTGTTTATGGAATTTGGGTGTTAAATGTCTAAGGCTATGAAGACGTCTCCGGTTGGGGAGTAAGCGTTGACGCCTGTTGGAAAAGTTAGCGTTGTGCGGGCACCATATATACTCCTCTTGCCCTGCAGAGGTGTCTGGTTTCTGGCTGCTAAAAATACACCAGTTACCAGCAGAAAAGAGCGAGCTTGCTGCTATAAGACACCAGCAGCAACAGGGAACTGACATGCCTGCGGCCATGAAGACACCAAGGGTAGCATCTATAATGATCTGTATAGCACCATTCTTTGCTGTGGTGGTGTACAGTTAACATGGGAGAATGATCATGGGCCACCCTGGAAGCACCTGCTCAGAGCATCTCCCAGCCCAGAACCAATTGCCGCCATTCCATACCCTGATGCCAATATGTGCCAGTATGGCCATGATATGATTATATATTGCACCCCTACACAGATGCAGTGCATATTGCAGCCTCTCCTCCCTCAGGGCTGCATGTCAGCACTTTACTGTCAGCTGTCAGTTCTCCTTCCTCTTGAGCTGTCAGCTGGGGCCAGAATAAAACTGGCTATGCAGGGCCGTCACTCTGGTGGTAGCATAATCGATGAGGCCGCCGCTGTAACCGCCTTCATTACGCCGATCAATATCGTGAAGCACATTTCACTTCTCTGCTCATCAGAACAGTGGTGATTGTGAATAACGCGGTCGCTTCTTGCTGGTGGGTGCCGGCTGCATGGATTTTAGAAGTGTGAATGGCTGACGCTCGTCAGTCAGCCCCTGGAGACGGCCATGTCTCTGGCTGAGAGGGTATCTTGAAGAGCCTGGGTCTTTATGCTGGCAGAAAGGTGTACAGTGTATTTTGGCGCTAATGCTGCCCCTATGGTGGATGACTGAAGGAAAACGTGCCGCACGCGTTCCTCTTTCCAAATAAAGCCGGCTGTCTGACGAGCTAAAAATAGATGCACAGCCGATGCAAGGCAACGTTTTCAGCACTAGCGTCGCCATCGCCCCCGAGGATTCCACCATTGATCTTTGTGCTGCTGCAGCCTTATCTTAACAGGCCCACCCAGGGCAGCACAGGCCCCATGCTGGCATTTATGTTTAGGATAGACAGTCACTTTATATGTAGTGCTGCATGTGACTGACTTTATTTTTGAGATTGAAAGATTCTGTTAGTGGGCAGCATCCGTCTATGATGATGAGTTGCTGATGTTTCATGGTGTTTTTCTGATCTCCACTTTCTTTTGTCTTTTCAGATCACTGAAGTTGGGAAGGAGGAGCTGCCATCTTGGCTGCATCAGCAGGATCATTTGCTGGAGGGGCTCCCCCTGGAGGGTGATAAAGGAACATATGACATTACTGCCATGAGGCTTCTGGTGGCACCAAATGGAACAGCTGTCCCTCAGGCTACAGATGTCTTCTCCATTGAGGTTCACCCTGAGGAGCACAGTGAGACCCCCTCGGTGCGGGTTACAGGACAAGAGGCCAGTGACGTGGCGCCCTTCCTGTGTGGCCCTGATGAGCCCATCACTATTCTTACAATCATCCTTGATGCTGATCTCACCAAAATGTCCCCAAAGGAACGGGTGGATGTCCTGAGAAAGATGCAAGACTTTTCTGCGGTGGAGCTAGGGCAGATGAAGCTGGTGCCAGTAGTAAATAACAGACTGTTTGATATGTCCGCCTTTATGGCTGGCCCTGGCAACGCAAAGAAAGTTGTGGAAAATGGAGCTCTGCTCTCCTGGAAAGTCGGCTGTTCCATGGACCAGAACAGCGTCCCCAACATCAACTCAGTGGAGGTTCCCGCCAAAGAAGGCACCATGTCTGCCCAGCTTGGCTACCCTGTGGTGGGGTGGCATATTGCCAACAAGAAACCACATGTTCCCAAACGGTTGAGGCGGCAGATTTACACCACACCAACTCCTGTTACTGCCATTGGCCCACCAACGAGTGCTGTTCATGAGCCCCCTGTCCGAATTGTCCCGACCCCCACTTCACCGGCAATTGCCCCTCCTACAGATACAACTGCTCCTCCAGTGCGTGAGCCCATTCCTCTGCCAGGCAAACCCACAATCACCATTAGAACACGGGGACCCATCATGCACACCCCAACCCTTGGCCCAGTTCACCCAACCAAGGTGGACACCACCAGCATGTTCCCAGGTCCTGTTCGGCCAACAATGACACGACCTTCATACATCACACCAACAGCTGTTGTAACCCCTCCATCTGCCACCACCAAGAAGCCACGGGTGACCACCCTGAAACCTGCCACGGATTCCACTACCACCACCACCAAAAAGCCCACTAAAAAGCCAAGGCCTCCCAAAACTACCAAAACACCACCAAAACTTGAGACCACCTCACCAGGCCGCACACAAAGTTCCACCAGTGGCATTCCCCGTGCACTCAACACTGCGCCCGAACTACATAATCACATTGATAAAGTGGTGGCCTGGGTAGGAACTTATTTTGAGGTGAAGATTCCACCGGACACGTTCTATGACAAGGAAGATGGCACCACCGATAATTTGAGGCTTACACTGGAGCCCAGGAAAGATGTCGGCCCACGTGACAAGACCTGGGTGATCCTCAACAGCACCAGCCAGGTGATGTATGGCATGCCTGAAGCTGGCCAGGTCGGCGACCACGAGTACTACTTGAAAGCTACAGATAAAGGTGGGCTCTCCACTGTTGATGCTCTAGAAATCCAAGTTCGCAACCTATTCCTCAAAGAGCCGTCACCAGTGAAATTTGCTGCCCGTTTCCAGGGTGACTACAAATCTGTGGCCAATGACATCAACAAGAAGATCCAGTTGGTGAAGAAGCTCTCCTTCGCATTTGGCGACAGGAACAGCAGCTCAGTGACTTTGCAGAACATCACAAAGGGCTCCATCGTAGTGGAGTGGACTAATAACACAATGCCGGTCGACAAGTGTCCCAAAGAGCAGATTGAGGTGGTGGCTAGGAAGATTTACGATGAGAATGGCAGAATAAGACCCCATTTTGTCAGCGCCATGGAGCCAGATTTCCGCCTGGAGAACATTAATGTGTCCCTTGCTGGCAGGTGTAAGGACATGCATCACCTTTTCTCTGTCCCCCTTACACACGAGGAGCGCATTGTCACCATCGTTGCCCCGACCACCGCTGCTGACCGCAATCCTGAGAAGAGCAGCGAGGATGATGTCTACCTGCACACTGTCATCCCGGCTGTAGTGGTGGCAGCCATTTTGCTAATTGCTGGCATCATTGCCATGATCTGCTACCGCAAGAAGCGCAAAGGCAAGCTGACCATTGAGGATCAGGCTACGTTCATCAAGAAGGGCGTTCCTATCATCTTTGCTGATGAGCTGGATGACTCCAAGCCACCACCCTCCTCCAGCATGCCGCTAATCCTGAAGGAGGAAAAAGCCCCCCTGCCGCCCCCAGAATACCCAAACCAGAGCGTGCCAGAGACCATCCCCCTAAACCAGGACAACTTAGGGGAGTACACCCCATTGCGGGATGAGGACCCTAACGCCCCACCTTACCAACCTCCCCCACCATTCACGGCTCCCATGGAGGGCAAGGGGTCTCGTCCCAAGAACATGACCCCCTACAGGTCACCACCCCCCTACGTCCCCCCTTAATGAACGCTGCTACCTTCATGTATAGGGAGAGTCGGGGCCGCAAGCAACAGACTGAGCCGAGTAGCCTGGCAGGGGGAGCCATTGCTGTTCTAAGCAAACCATCAAAGACCTGCAAACATTTGTAGCCGCTGCTCATGCCCCACTCCTCTCCCGGCTGGCGGAATGTACCGGACAGCTGCCATTTTCATATTTGTGTTAATAAGAGTGTGCGCCCACTACTAGATTGCAGGCACTGAGGACTAGTGGAAGCCGTGGACTTCTACCCCTTGGCGTGGCCTTTCAGTTCTCGCCTGTTTTGCCTTTTAACACTAACTGTATGGTTTTCCCCACACGCGCCTGGCTACAGGTGTAACCGAGACTGCAGAGGCCTGCCGCCTGCAACACTGACCGAGCTTTTATGTTTCTTTTTAATCACCATTATTCTGTCTTCTGTGTTTGAGATGATTAATCCCATGCAAGATCAGCCAGTACCGCGTTACAGGGAGATGCCTGCGTGTGGTGAGAAGAGCCGGCCTCCAGCAGCTACTGGTTGCACCAGGTCTGCTCCTCTCTGGGACGTGGCTCTGGCTTCCATTGCGTGGGAAGATTTCATGTAATGCTTTGATTTGATCTCCCTGCGCAGAGATTTGCACCAGCCCCCCCCCCATATGCCCTGCTCACATGCCATATATCCAATATATAATATATTAAACTTTGGCTCCGTGGAACACTCACCGGCGCCGCCATGATTGAAGCAATCACCCATTTTTTTTAAACAAAAAAGTTTTGATAAGCCTCAAATTGTTTTTATTAAAAAATGATAAAATGTGTTGTCGCTGCTGTGATTGGTCTCTGCTTTGGCATCATGCCACAGTGGCGGCTCTTTCCTGTCACCGAGCCAGAGCATGAGCTCCTTGCCCCCACTACCTGCAGATATGGACCCCAGACCCCTAAAAGAAGGTCAGTGCTTACTAGACACATTCATAACACTGAACATGCCCCCTGCTCTGCCACCACTCACTTCTGCTATCCCTTGCTGGCCAGACCTATGTCTGTGACATTATTGGCCTTATCCCTTGGGAGGGGGGGTTGTATGATAGGGGGTAAGGTCCATCTCTGAGTAGGAAGGGTTTGGATGCTGGTGATGGTCAGGTTACACAGCTGCTAGAGCAGATCCGTATTTGCACCAGGATCATGTCCCATGAACAGACTGAGTGATTGGTCTTCTGGTGTTATGTTAGAAGATGGCGATAAGTGTACCATCCAAAATATCCCCTCCAGTCACCACCACCTGGATAAGGGACGTGTTTAGCTGAACGACCTCTCCCATCATGCTTGAGCCCTGCCCCTAATTGGAAGTGCAGTGGTGGTGGGGGGGGGGTCTGAATCAGGATTTTTCCCATACAACCACAATTGTTCCACCAGGTAAGATGTGGCCATATTGCACCTTGATAAAGTACAATTTTTACAAGACAGCAATGCAACAAATATACATTGTGAGCTTACAGATAAGGGTGTGGATATGAGAGGTAGGATATATGCATTTTACTCTAGAGTGACGAGAATAAGAAAGAAGTGAAGTCAAATATGATGATAGGGTTGGCTGAGGAGTGCTTTATGAGTTAAGGCTAACCTTTCGATTTCTCTTAGATATTAACAGCCAGAGGAAGGCTTGAATAAGGAGAAGCACCAGAGAAGCGAGAACGGAGGTGAGAAGCAGAGCTTCAAATACAGTATAGTAATGTTAGCAAGGTATGGGTGTGGGAGATATTTTGGAGATGATAGGAGGTGGCCAGTAATTGTGAAGAGGGAGTGACAGAGAGATGAGTCCATTTTAATGCCAATAACTGATCTGGGGGGGCTTGCAGTGATTGTGAGGTTAATGACCTTCACATCTCCTTACCTGCTGAGCCTTTGAATGGGACTACCTGCCTGTGAACAGGGCTTGTGTAGTGCTTATTACATAGGTAATACGGTAGAAAGAAAAGACATCTGCCCATCAAGTTCAAGCAAGGGTCGGGTTGGGGGAATCTTAAGCTTGAGTTCTCTGCTATAATGCCGACACCTCACTGGGCTTTGGGTGGGAGAGAACAGTGACAAGTAGTAGCACAGGCACCATCAGTGCTTAGACTCCAGGAAAGTTAGTATGGCTATAAAAGCACATGGCAAATCAGAATGGCTGCCTCTCATGCTGATCCCTCATTCATGGCCAGGAAGAGGGCTGCAGGTTATGTCCTTACAGCTACCCTGGCCCTCATTGCTTCATTCTCTTTATATGATGTGTTGCTCTTAGCAACTGCCAGCCTTTAAAGCCATTCACAACACAACCCACAAAGCTTGTTGTCATAAAGACTAGGGGCAAAGGGCCAATGCATGGAATAATAATGGTGCCTGTGTGATAGATGCCACACCACTGTGACCAATGAAGACTAAACAAGCTCTACCCACCCAGCAGCCATAGTCATGTGCTGTAGTAGCATTCTCTCCCTCTGTCTGTCTCTCTCCTTCCTGGCGGAAGGAAGTAGGTTTTGTTGTCCTTAGCAACTAATAGGTTGCTCATCATTGTCCTATAAGTGACTCATACAAGTGACTGCATAATGACGGAAGATGTTGTGTTTTGTTGGCCATCGCCACCAGTTAGCTCTTGAGCACTGGCCTGTAAGTTTCTTGCCCTAATCGGTCTACAAGTTAACCATCTCTTACTATAACTGATCCAGCACCTCTCTGGCTCCAGGGTTACAGCCCAAGTGAAGCTGGAGGAGCAGCATGGCAGCCAGGCATCTAATGTGTCCAATTGGAGCTCTCTTAGGTTTTATTAAAAAAAAACGGGGGAGACCCACTTGCTGCAGCATTGTTCCACTTTGAATGTGCTGGGTCTTGTATAGCTGCCAGTTGTTATATCAGGTCACAAATCTGATGTTTGGTGGTCAGTGGAGAGACTGGCAGTGGAAGCTGCTGGGGTGAGCATTTACATAAGTCTCCTTGGGATATGACCATGGTGTGCACCAAGTTTCATAACCCAACCAAAGTGCTTCCTAAATGTGAGAGGACATGTTGCTGGACCTCTCATTTATTGCTTGTGCAGTGAGTCCTACACTCCTCGGGGGTTGGAATCCCTTACATTACAAGAGCACACTGGTGGTGAAAAACTCCCTCATCTACAGTCCCTGACTGCACAGCAGCACTGCCCCCCCCCCCCCCCCCCCAGCATCCAAGCTTAGTCCTGTAGGTAGCAAATGCACCAACCCAGCTTCTGCAATCACACTTATCAGGGGTCAGTGGTCAGCCATCAGGTAAGGAGAACAAAGAGCTGCCGAGCTGCTCCCCTGACACCTGGCCGGAGAACTAAACAGGATAAGACAGCCGAGGCGTGAGCGCTAAAAGCTGAGACAGTCTGCCAAAAGCTGAGACTGCCAAGCAGGATTGGAGACCTCCACAGGAAATCCTGCTCCTGTCCACCAACACCTCTATATTGTACATTTCATGACCCCAGGGTCTGGCCCTGGTTGTGACCCTAAGGTACTATCCCAAGTCTTCCTCTGACAAGCCCTGCCCTCTAGAGTCTTCATCTTTCCCTCCAGGGTCTGCCACTCCCCCCCCCCCCACAGAGTCTCTAATTCTGAGACCCCTGCCCCATAGTCTGGCCCTGACCTTGTGAGACCCCAGATTCTCTGCCCCCCCCCCCCCCCCCCTCTTGAGTCTGGCAATTACTCCTGAGAGATGACCCAACTCCGAGTCTATCCCTGACCCAGGAGTTTTCCACAGTAGCCAGACTCTGGGGGTGTCTATTAGGGTCCCCAGCCCCCTTGCCCAGCTTTAAGGACTGATAATTGGCTCTTCCTTGATTTTTAGAGACCCTCTTAGTCTGACCGTCAGGGTGAGTTTCTGCTAAAGAGTCCTCCTTTGATCCTAAGAGATCCAATGGAGTCTAGCCCTCATTCTAACAGATGACAGATCTTCCCGAGAGACCCCCCTCCCCCCGGAGTCTTCCTCTGACCCTAAGTGAATCCCAGGTCCAGACCCTGGGAGACCCCTGCAGTATTTCTTTGACCCTGAGACACCCCAAAATGTCTGGTTCTGACCCTGAGAGACCCCAAAAGACCCACAGTCAAGCTCTGCCCATTAGAAGTGCTTACATTCTGCTTCCAGAGATAGTCTGAATGTCTCTGAGCTTTTCACTACTGGCAATAGAGAGGGTCTGATATTTTGGCTTTTGCCGCTCTGGCCTTTGCTGGATCTCAGCGGGAGAACAATATGGCTTTGTGTTGGGTGCTGGCCGGACCGGAGGGCTCTGCTGGGAAGCAGCTGGGTGTGGGTGGAGGGCAAACCCAGAACAGGAATGTAAGCCAAGCATCTGTCTGCCCCGATCACCGGAACCGATCGGAACCTCCACTCTCTCATCTGGAATTTTCCACCCGCACAGCTGGAAGCTCAGCAACTGCTGAAATAAGAATCTTAAGTTGGAACCCCACTGCACAGTCCTGAGCTAACGCTTAAACTTCTACTGCCTGAACTTGCAGGGTTCAGTTCTGATACAAACCTGTCCCTCTGCGCTTTCATTCACAGGTGTCAACCGCAGCCTTTCCAGAAAATTCCCCCGAATAGACCTCATCCTACAACAAAGCTTCCCTTAATGGTTAGTGTGTGGTGTTACCGTGGGTGCAATAATGCCCACTGAGCACCAGAGGGGACACAACGCATACTAAGCAGAAGCTCTTAATAGCAGTGCGCTCCTAGTGGTAATTGTGCAGTGTAACAGTGGTTATAATACCAAACTCTAAAACAGTAGAGAGAATAAACTAAAGTAAAAGGTACATGTGATGGCAGTAGTAGCACTATGCTTCCTCTAGTGGTCAGTGTGCATCAGGACATCAGGCGTAATACCTCACACTGAACATTAGAGGGAGCACACTCCAACACACTAAGCAGTAGGAGCCCATTATAGCAGTATGCTTCCTCTAGTGGTCAGTGTGCATCAGGACATCAGGCGTAATACCTCACACTGAACATTAGAGGGAGCACACTCCAACACACTAAGCAGTAGGTGCCCATTATAGCAGTATGCTTCCTCTAGTGGTCAGTGTGCAGCATGACAGCAGGTGTAATACCCCACTCTGAACATTAGAGGGAGCACACTCCAACACACTAAGCAGTAGGAGCCCATTATAGCAGTATGCTTCCTCTAGTGGTCAGTGTGCAGCATGACAGCAGGTGTAATACCCCACTCTGAACATTAGAGGGAGCACACTATAACACACTAAGCAGTAGGAGCCCATTATAGCAGTATGCTTCCTCTAGTGGTCAGTGTGCAGCAGGACATCAGGCGTAATACCCCACTCTGAACATTAGCGGGATTACACTATAACACACTTAGCAGTAGGAGCCCATTATAGCAGTATGCTTCCTCTAGTGGTCATTGTGCATCAGGACATCAGGCGTAATACCTCACACTGAACATTAGAGGGAGCACACTATAACACACTAAGCAGTAGGAGCCCATTATAGCAGTATGCTTCCTCTAGTGGTCAGTGTGCAGCAGGACATCAGGCGTAATACCTCACACTGAACATTAGAGGGAGCACACTATAACACACTAAGCAGTAGGAGCCCATTATAGCAGTATGCTTCCTCTAGTGGTCAGTGTGCATCAGGACATCAGGCTTAATACCTCACACTGAACATTAGAGGGAGCACACTATAACACACTAAGCAGTAGGAGCCCATTATAGCAGTATGCTTCCTCTAGTGGTCAGTGTGCAGCAGGACATCAGGCGTAATACCCCACACTGAACATTAGAGGGAGCACACTCCAACACACTAAGCAGTAGGAGCCCATTATAGCAGTATGCTTCCTCTAGTGGTCAGTGTGCAGCAGGACATCAGGCGTAATACCCTACACTGAACATTAGAGGGAGCACACTATAACACACTAAGCAGTAGGAGCCCATTATAGCAGTATGCTTCCTCTAGTGGTCAGTGTGCAGCAGGACATCAGGCGTAATGCCCCACACTGAACATTAGAGGGAGCACACTATAACACACTAAGCAGTAGGAGCCCATTATAGCAGTATGCTTCCTCTAGTGGTCAGTGTGCATCAGGACATCAGGCTTAATACCTCACACTGAACATTAGAGGGAGCACACTATAACACACTAAGCAGTAGGAGCCCATTATAGCAGTATGCTTCCTCTAGTGGTCAGTGTGCAGCAGGACATCAGGCGTAATACCCTACACTGAACATTAGAGGGAGCACACTCCAACACACTAAGCAGTAGGAGCCCATTATAGCAGTATGCTTCCTCTAGTGGTCAGTGTGCATCAGGACATCAGGCGTAATACCTCACACTGAACATTAGAGGGAGCACACTCCAACACACTAAGCAGTAGGAGCCCATTATAGCAGTATGCTTCCTCTAGTGGTCAGTGTGCATCAGGACATCAGGCGTAATACCTCACACTGAACATTAGAGGGAGCACACTCCAACACACTAAGCAGTAGGTGCCCATTATAGCAGTATGCTTCCTCTAGTGGTCAGTGTGCAGCATGACAGCAGGTGTAATACCCCACTCTGAACATTAGAGGGAGCACACTCCAACACACTAAGCAGTAGGAGCCCATTATAGCAGTATGCTTCCTCTAGTGGTCAGTGTGCAGCATGACAGCAGGTGTAATACCCCACTCTGAACATTAGAGGGAGCACACTATAACACACTAAGCAGTAGGAGCCCATTATAGCAGTATGCTTCCTCTAGTGGTCAGTGTGCAGCAGGACATCAGGCGTAATACCCCACTCTGAACATTAGCGGGATTACACTATAACACACTTAGCAGTAGGAGCCCATTATAGCAGTATGCTTCCTCTAGTGGTCAGTGTGCAGCAGGACATCAGGCGTAATACCCCACACTGAACATTAGAGGGAGCACACTCCAACACACTAAGCAGTAGGAGCCCATTATAGCAGTATGCTTCCTCTAGTGGTCAGTGTGCATCAGGACATCAGGCTTAATACCTCACACTGAACATTAGAGGGAGCACACTCCAACACACTAAGCAGTAGGAGCCCATTATAGCAGTATGCTTCCTCTAGTGGTCAGTGTGCATCAGGACATCAGGCTTAATACCTCACACTGAACATTAGAGGGAGCACACTCCAACACACTAAGCAGTAGGAGCCCATTATAGCAGTATGCTTCCTCTAGTGGTCAGTGTGCAGCAGGACATCAGGCGTAATACCCTACACTGAACATTAGAGGGAGCACACTCCAACACGCTAAGCAGTAGGAGCCCATTATAGCAGTATGCTTCCTCTAGTGGTCAGTGTGCAGCAGGACATCAGGCGTAATACCCCACACTGAACATTAGAGGGAACACACTAAGCAGTAGGAGCCCATTATAGCAGTATGCTTCCTCTAGTGGTCAGTGTGCAGCAGGACATCAGGCGTAATACCCCACACTGAACACTAGAGAGAGCACACTCATACAATAAATTAAGCAGAACGAGCTCATGATGGCAGTGCTCTCCATCTAGTGTGCAGTGTGACAACACGGGGGTAATACCACACTCTGAACAAAAGGGAGGACACGTGTACAATACACTAAGCAGCAGGAGATCCTAATAGCAGTGCACCCCATCTAGTGGTCATTGTGCCGCATGTGTAATACCACAGACTGAACACTAGAAGAAGCACACACCTACAACACACTAAGCAGAAGGAGCTTGCGATGGCAGTGCACTGTTGTGAACAGCATGACAGCTGGTGTAATACTATAGGCTGAACACTAGAGGGAGTACACTTAATTCCACAGTCTGAACACTAGAGGGAGCACATTCCATTAAATTAAGCAGGAGCTCAAAATGGCAATGTACTCCATCTAATGGTCAGTGTGCAGCAGGAAATCGGGTGTAATACCCACCACTGAACGCTAGAGAGAACACACTCATACACCACACTTAGCAGAAGGAGCTTGCAATTGCAGTGTACTCTTGTGGACAGCATGACAGTGGGTGTAATACCACAGGCTGAACACTCCATCAAACTAAGCAGAGGGAGCTCAAAATGGTAGTGCACTCCCTGTAGTGGTCAGTGTGCAGCGAACATCATCTGTAATACTCAACACTGAACACTAGAGAGAGCACACTAATACAATACATTAAGCAGGACGAGCTCATGATGGCAGTGCTCTCCATCTAGTGTGCAGTGTGCAGTGTGCCAACACAGGTGTAATACCACACCACAAAAGAGGGAGGACACGTGTACAATACACTAAGCAACAGGAGATCATAACAGCAGTGCACCCCATCTAGCGGTCAATGTGCCGCATGTGTAATACCACAGACTGAACAGTAGAGGGAGCACACTTTTAAAGTGGACCAACACCCAGCCTGATCGGACCGGGAATCTATAAGATTCCCGGGCCAATCAAATCCCTCCCTGCGGAGCATCAAAAATCGGGATGCCCCGCTGTCTGAAACCCCCCAGGACGCCCACAAACCTTACCTGATTCCTGGTCCAACGGCGCATGCGTGGGTCGCATCTCGCGCTTCTCGGGGTGTGGTGAGTTGAATCGAGCAATCTGGGGGGTTTCACATAACGGGGCACCCCCGATCGGGGTGCCCTGGGGAAGTGGACCAAAACTCAGAAGCAGCCGCGCATGTGCCGTAGGAGCGGGGTGGGGTGAGTTAAATCCTGCGATCTGGGGGTTTCACATAGCGGGCCACCCCGACCGGGGTACCCCGGGGAAGTGGACCAAAGCCCAGGATAGTCAAAATCCTGGGTGTTGGTCCACTTTAAAATGAACTAAGCAAAATAATCTCATGATGGCAGTGCACTCCTTCTAGTGGTCAGTGTGTATCATGACAGGGGTGTAATACCACAAATTATACACTAGAGGGAGTACATTCCTACAACACACTAAGCATGGGGCTTGTGATAGCAGTGCACTCCATCTAGTGAGCAGCATGACAGTGGGTGTAATACCATACCCGGATCTATAGAGGGAGCAGACCCATATAACACAGTAAGCAGAAGCTCCTGATGGTAACCTATAACTAATCCATATACATCCCCACCGCCCAGGATGGGTCACTAATCAGGTACATCTCCACTCTTTGATCTGTAAGACAGACAGACGTTGTACAATCCCTGTGATGCTGCATTAAATGGTCTATCCACAACATCTTAAGTAAGAGCTGGAGATATTGCACAATCATATTGTATTGTGTGTGGCACAGGGAGCTCATTGTAGCTCTTGTTGTACAGGTTTATCTCGGAGCAGAGGAGCATATACTCCCCAGACGAGGCCTTGAAGATAGCGTCTGCCGCACCGCCATTCAAGGCCGCTGTAGTCTCCTCCTGACATTCCTCTGAGGCCACCAAGACTCAAACAGACCAGCAACCCTTTCCTTGCCGGCCTGCCTGCTGAGTGACTTCTCTGTTAGTTCAGAGAGCAGTGATTTGATTAGATCTGTTAAAGCGGAACAAAACCCTGCACGGCTGACCCTGGAATCTAAACTGGCCGCTGGCCCTCCCGGGGGCATCACGGTTTGGAGTGTCCCGCTGTGTGAAACCAAACAGACTGCTGGTAACAGCTTACCTCTTCCTGGTCCAATGCTGCATGCGCGGGCTCTCATCTAAGTCATTTGTCCTGCCTATGTTATTCAGAAAATGGCTCTGATATTTTTCAATGAGGTGCGCAAGTGGGCGCATCCCCTGCATCTTCAGCTGTACGCGGGCTCCCACCACAGCCATTCAGATAGGCTGTTTGCCAAATGACACTGGCACAGCAGTGTCCCGGCTTCCCATATAGTTCTTAGGACTTCCTAGGAAATGTGATGTCCATCTACTGCTCAGATTGGGTTCTGCTGCTTTCCAACACTGAAGCTCTAGGTGCTAACCTGCAACATAGCATTGCCTGTGACCTCTGTGTACTGATCCTAGAGGAGCAGACTAGGGATCTCTGGCCCAGGCAGTGACCTCATTTGAAAAGCCTGGGTGACACCTTGAGAGTGCTGCGTGCAGGACCAGAGGCACCTCACTCAGGTTGGTGTTCTGTCTTCACATTCTGTATTTTCTTTTGGAATTCTTTAGCAGCAGCAGCCAAGAATGTTCTGAGCCTCAGGACCAACTGTAGATTGTCAGCTCTGCAGGCTAGTATGCTTTCTAAATGTTCCAGACGTATGCCTGATATTCTGACAGGGCAGGTCTGGGCACGCAGTGTCCCCATCATTGTAGTGCCAGAACCTCACAATATGGCGTTCTGCTGCAGGGGGATATTGTCGCGATCACAGAGCCCCTTTGTTCATTGTTTCTGGGGCTGCTGCTGAGGAACAAAGAAACCATTTTCTTGGGACAGAAAAATAATCGCATGGAAATTCTGCAGCAACCCTGCGTGTGGAGGTGCCAATGTAGTACCACCATCCCATGCTAAAAGGGATTGCGTCTGACCGTGTCACAGACATTGGCTGGAGGTTAGAAAACCCGGCCTGCTTACTGCTGCCCCCTCCACCCAGCATAGGGCAACTAAGTAGAGGGACGGAGAGCACTCACATTGGACAGTGCTCGTGTGTGTCTTGCCAAGAAGTCCCCCTATCTGTGACCCCGGGGACTGGTCATGTTTGTGACCCCGGGGACCGGTCATGTTTGTGGCCCCAGGGAGCGGTCATGTTTGTGGCCCCAGGGAGCGGTCATGTTTGTGGCCCCAGGGAGCGGTCATGTTTGTGGCCCCAGGGAGCGGTCATGTTTGTGGCCCCAGGGAGCGGTCATGTTTGTGGCTCCGGAGACTGGTCATGTTTGTGGCCCCAGGGAGCGGTCATGTTTGTGGCTCCGGAGACTGGTCATGTTTGTGGCTCCAGGGAATGGTCATGTTTGTGGCTCCGGAGACTGGTCATGTTTGTGGCTCCGGAGACTGGTCATGTTTGTGGCTCCGGAGACTGGTCATGTTTGTGGCTCCGGAGACTGGTCATGTTTGTGGCTCCGGAGACTGGTCATGTTTGTGGCCCCAGGGAGCGGTCATGTTTGTGGCTCCGGAGACTGGTCATGTTTGTGGCTCCGGAGACTGGTCATGTTTGTGGCTCCGGAGACTGGTCATGTTTGTGGCTCCGGAGACTGGTCATGTTTGTGGCCCCAGGGAGCGGTCATGTTTGTGGCTCCGGAGACTGGTCATGTTTGTGGCTCCGGAGACTGGTCATGTTTGTGGCCCCAGGGAGCGGTCATGTTTGTGGCTCCGGAGACTGGTCATGTTTGTGGCTCCGGAGACTGGTCATGTTTGTGGCTCCGGAGACTGGTCATGTTTGTGAGCCCAGGGAGCGGTCATGTTTGTGGCCCCAGGGAGCGGTCATGTTTGTGGCTCCGGAGACTGGTCATGTTTGTGAGCCCAGGGAGCGGTCATGTTTGTGGCCCCAGGGAGCGGTCATGTTTGTGGCCCCAGGGAGCGGTCATGTTTGTGGCTCCGGAGACTGGTCATGTTTGTGAGCCCAGGGAGCGGTCATGTTTGTGGCTCCGGAGACTGGTCATGTTTGTGGCTCCGGAGACTGGTCATGGTTGTGGCTCCGGAGACTGGTCATGGTTGTGGCTCCGGAGACTGGTCATGTTTGTGGCCCCAGGGAGCGGTCATGTTTGTGGCTCCAGAGACTGGTCATGTTTGTGGTCCCAGGGAGTGGTCATGTTTGTGGCTCCGGAGACTGGTCATGTTTGTGGCCCCAGGGAGCAGTCATGTTTGTAGCCACAGGGAATGGTCGTGTTTGTGGCTCCGGAGACTGGTCATGTTTGTCCAAGGAGTGGTTGTGTTTGTGGGCCCAGGGAGCGGTCATGTTTGTGGCTCCGGAGACTGGTCATGTTTGTGGTCCCAGGGAGTGGTCGTGTTTGTGGCCCCAGGGAGTGGTCATGTTTGTGGCTCCGGAGACTGGTGATGTTTGTGGCCCCAGGGAGCAGTCATGTTTGTAGCCACAGGGAATGGTCATGTTTGTGGCCCCGGAGACTTGTCATGTTTGTCCAAGGAGTGGTTGTGTTTGTGAGCCCAGGGAGCGGTCATGTTTGTAGCCACAGGGAATGGTCATGTTTGTGGCTCCGGAGACTGGTCATGTTTGTGGTCCCAGGGAGTGGTCGTGTTTGTGGCCCCAGGGAGCGGTCATGTTTGTAGCCACAGGGAATGGTCATGTCTGTGGCTCAGGAGACTGGTCATGTTTGTGGTCCCAGGGAGCGGTCATGTTTGTAGCCACAGGGAATGGTCTTGTTTGTGGCTCCGGAGTTGGTTATGTTTGTGGTCCCAGGAACGGTCACGTTTGTAGCCATAGGGAATGGTCATGGTTGTGGCTCCGGAGTTGGTCATGTTTGTGGACCCAGGGAGCGGTCACGTTTGTAGCCATAGGGAATGGTCATGTTTGTGGCTTTGGAGACTAGTTATGTTTATGGACCCAGGGAGCGGTCACGTTTGTAGCCATAGGGAATGGTCATGTTTGTGACTCCGGAGACTGGTCATGTTTGTGGTCCCAGGGAGCAGTCATGTTTGTGGACCCAGGGAGCGGTCACGTTTGTAGCCATAGGGAATGGTCATGTTTGTGACTCCGGAGACTGGTTATGTTTGTGGTCCCAGGGAGCAGTCGAGTTTGGGCTCCAGGAAATAGCAGGGTTTGCAGCCATGGGGACCAATCATGTTTGTGGCCTCAGTGAGCATTCCTTCTTGTGGATGTCCTCTTGATGTCTGGATGCAGTTTTTAAAGTGGACCAAAATCTAGGATTTTGACTATCCTGGGTTTTGGTCCTTGCCCCTGGGGCACCCTGATCGGGTATGCCCTGCTGTGTGAAACCCTCCAGGTTGCCCGATCTGACTTAGCCTTCCCCGGTCTTACTGCGCATGCACGACCTCTCGTCCAGTCAACGCGCTCAGATCCGCTCCTGCCCCTTCGTCTAAGAGATCGTCTAAGGCTAGCAGATCCCAGGGTGCTGGCGGCCGCATCCCACTCTACCCTCTAACAGGGTGCATGTCCGCGCTGGCCATTCACAAATGCTAGCTAAACGGATAGCGGGGATGTGCCATTGTATCAGGAAAACATCTGAAGCCTGGGGGGTTTCACACACATCCCGATTCTGGATGTCCCAGGGGGAAGGTAATCTAAGAATCCAGGGCCATCGGGTTGTGGGTTTTGGTCCACTTTAAGAGAACCTCTTGAAAGAGATATCTGTTTAATCATATTTTGCTCCTATCAGATTGAAAGTGATCTAGCAATCAGATCTAGTCTGATTTACAGATGGGTTGATCACATTATTATTGTTCATTTATATAACACCATTTTCTTCTATAGCTTTGTACAAGGCATAATTACAGATAAGGTAAAACATACAGTGCAGAGAATGAACACACATATGGGGCTCAGCACAGCTAGTAATCTAACTAAAGTGATTAATTGGGTGCTGGTTGTAGACACTGAAGTGTCATACCAAATACACAACTCAAAAAAGGGGGGGGGCCTAACCCCAAAGATGGCTCTATCACAATATACAGCCGCATACCAAAGAATTATGGAAAAATAAACTAAATATACATATTTACATGAAAGACACATACATTTAAAATAAATTAAAACTATATACAAGTGTATCCTAGGACGCAGGGACTAATTGTATTATCAAAGATCTTAATAGTCAAAAACCCTCCTATTTATAATCCAATGAATAAGCAGCTATTACCAAAATATTTAGAGTGCTAAAATACATTTACAATACATAAAATCATAACAACATTAATAAACGTGTATGTACATGTGCTATAAAAATTGTGCAAAACAAACCCAAAACTTGATTATAATCATGTGCCAATACATAAAAGGAAAACTATTACTGTCTCATTAAAGTGCTATGAAGAAAAATATCAACACACTGTGCCAGCTGAAAAAAATAGACTGACAACAATCAAGGAGTCAGAGGTAAGGAGGAAACATTTACATAAAGAAAATATATATTATATCACCATGTATGTTGATCACATTATTATTGTTCATTTATATAACACCATTTTCTTCTATAGCTTTGTACAAGGCATAATTACAGATAAGGTAAAACATACAGTGCAGAGAACATTAGAAATTTAGATTCCAAGCAAATGTGAAAGTACCCATAGGCTACTATGGGCAGTGCTCACCACCAAATACCATCTAAGCTTCAGGAAATATATGCGAGAGCTACACAAGCTCCGCCCCTGCATTTCACTTCTGCTGACAAGGACCGCCCCTTGTGCAGCAAGCCAGGCAGTATCTGGAATCTGTCACTTTAAAATAATGAGCATCTCAGGTGTTGCACCATGGTGGGTGTGGCGGATCCCACCAATGATATTGCAGCGCGTGACATCAGAGGGTGACAGGTGGGAGGGGAACTCAGGCCATTAGTGCAGCTGCTGTATCCTTGTCATATGTGACCAGAGAACAATCAGATATATTTCCATCAGTGTGATCAGCCGCCAAGTTATTCTCATGCCCTGGCATGTCCTTGCAGCTGGCACCAATTTAACCCATTCTTGCCCCGCTGGCCTCATTGACAGGCCCAAGCTAACTGTCTCCCACTTATGGGGAAGTGTCTCCATCTTCCACGCTTACCAGAAAAGCAGACTAAGTGGGAGACCATTTATTTCAAGATTTAACCCCTGCCTCAGTTTAGACAGAATAGGGGATAATTAGATCCCCTTTGTTGTGATTCCCCCACCACCACCACATCTGCAGCAACAAAGCAGGAAGCTCACTGACCCAAAAGCATAGACCAATTAGATTTCAGGGTGTGTGTATTGCCTATCAGGCCCACATATGCATGGTGCGCTGCAGCAGAGGAGTAGCTAAGCTTTCTGGCACCCGGGGCAAAGATTCGAAATGGCGCCCCTTACCTGTTCTCAGGCCCCCCTTTGGCATCCCCCGACCTGCTGCACCCAGGGCAAGTGCCCCCCCTGCTCCCCCCTAGCTACGCCTCTGCACTGCAGTATTGCTTTGGAATTGCATTGCAATCGATTGCCCTTCAATACAGTGAAATTGATATTGCTGCTGGCAGGACTTGCAATTGGTGTGCATTCGCCATTGCGTATGTAAGAGGGGCCCATAAGATTACTTGGGCAGGGATTCACCTGTGATTGCAAGGTGATCATAATCACCCCTGCAATGGTAGCTCATTGTCGCCATCTCCTCTTGGAGCCCCAAGCTGTGACTGCTGCACAACCTGTGTGCTGTGCATCCATGGAAGCAAGATTGAAGCAACAGCACCCTCTGCTGGGCCTGAGAGTAATGATGAGCGAACGCGTAGAAGATCGGGTTCGGAAAGTTCAACCAAACTTCCTGCAAAAGTTTGGTTCAGGTCCGCGGCCCAAACCCCAATAAAGTGGACCAAAACCCACCCTGGAATCTATGAGACTCCAGGGCAGGCATACTAGCTCCCCCCCGTGGGGCATCCAGATTTGGGATGCCCCGCTGTGTAAATCCCCTGAGTTCGCCTGGAAATTCACCTGTTTCTGCGGTCCAGCGGCGCATATGCGCAAACAGCGTTCGCATCCCCGCTATCCCTTTAACAGGGCACATGCCCACACCAGACATTTGTGAATGGCTGGGGATGCGGCGGCCAGAACTCTCGGATCCGCTCGCAGTAGACGAGCTCTTGGATGAAAGGGCGGGAGCGGATCCAAGTGTTGACTGGAAGAGAGGCTTTGCATGTGCCATAGGACCAGGGAAGGTGAGTGAGATTGGGCGATCTGGGGTGTTTCACACAGTGTGTGGAAATGAAGTCCTGTACTTAGACCTCTAGTGTGGGCTTAGAGGAGATACACTCCTTCATGACTGAGTAGCCACAGGGCTGTATTTACCATTAGGCAAACCTAGGCCTGTGCCTAGGGTGACCATCTGCAAGGGGGGAGCGCAGATGATACTGTTATAGTAAAAAAGTTGTTGGCCTCCTTAAAATGCTTGCGAGCCACATTGTGTGTGTAGAGGGGAGAGGGGGCGCACCAACTTAAAGGCAGTCTGCAGCTTGATCCTCTCCCCTTTACTGATGTGGCCATGTGACTCCTGTGTGTCCAATAACATGTAATAGAATGCATGCTCCTCACCATCTCTCCCCTTTGAAACCTCTCTTCCCTACGCACATTTATTTGTTATATTGGCGGGCCACGACATCAGAGCAGGCGTCAGCACTGGATGTGCCCAGGCGGGGGCCAGGGCCGCTACACATTCGGAGGGCCCACCTTTGTTTCTTTCCTTTTCTCTTTCCATGTATTCTTTGTTTCTTTCATCTGTTCTTCCTGCCATTCCTTTTCTCTCTTTCAACTTTACTTCTATTATTTCTGTCAGTCCTTTAATTATTTGTCTCTTTCATTCAGTTTTTTCCTTCTAGTCTTTTTCTTACAAAGGTACAAAGGTACACCCTTCGGGTGGTAGGTGCTTCCGCAGCCAGCATTCATTTTTTTTTATTTATTGTGGCTGTGCGGATTTCTCTTGTTTTCTCAAAGTTTAGTTCATAGCTTCTAAAAAGGCCCTTCTGCCAATCAGTGACATAATCTATGTGAGAAGCTTTAACTTCATCCAAATGTTGTGGAATAGCATGCAGATTCTGCACTCCTGAACTGCATGGGAGCGTCCGTCTTGCCACACATGTGAAACCTGCTCTGTGCAATCATCCCTTGCTTCTTGCCAGAAGTAGAAGACATACAGCTATAATGGCTAGCATTGCTTTGCTCACAGCTGAGAACTTTTAAATACAGGACATTGTTTACATTGACTAAAAGCTCTGCAGCAGCTGACGCCACATAGATATATTGTAACATCTTCCCCCTCACATAGAATTCATCTGCTACATTAGATGTTATTTAGTGTGTGTGTGTGTATAAAATGACAGGCAAGCTCCCCCGTGTTTCTGAGGCATATAGCTCCCCCCTCATGCTCATGTGTAAGCAGGACTGCCAGCTGTGTGACAAGATGGCTGCCACATGTAGTTTAGGAGCGCAGGCTCCTATTGCTATTACACAATCTGCATGTGGTTAAACCCTCCGAACAGCTTATGCCACTAATAATCAGAGGAGCGGATTTAGGGGAGCAATTTACCAATCTTTCTCTTTTTGAATGGAGGTCCACTTTAGGTTTGCAGAAGGGGATATGACCTTCTTTCTGCTGTAAGGTGTTGGTAACTTGTAACCTGATGCAGGCAATGTTTTGTTTTCTTTTTTAAGGGATTCAGGACTGGATTTATTAAACCCAGCACTCGGCGCGCCTATAGAGTTTGTTTTCGATATTTGGACATAGATGGCCATAGTTTGCCTGCGCACACATAGGAATTTTTCCTCCACATTTAACCTATCCGTGCAGTGAGCAGTGCATGTACACATGCCCAGAGTGGTGGGCTATCCTAGTAATGATGTTCAGGGACTAGCAACATATAGCTACTAGATGGGATGCGTCTGCATTTGTATCAGTTCATAAATGAACAGTATACCATATTTTATCATATGAAACTATAATGCAGTCTAGTACAAATACCACTAGGTGGCACCACAGTGTCCCATAGGCGAACCAATAAACTCATGTGTCCAAACTTTGATCCAGCTCAAGGCAGAGAGAAAGAGTACATAACACATATGTTATACACAAAGTACAAAAAAAGGTATAGACCAACCAGGTATCTGTAGATATCTGCTCTGTTTGTAGCAAGCCCTGTGGCTTTAACAGAAGAAAGTCAGGATTGTGCTGGCAGACCATCATTTTGCCCAACGTTTCTGACCTAAACAGGCTTTTTTTTCAAAGGCTAGTAACACTTGAGCTGGGACAAGGTGTAGACAAGTGTTACACAGGAGTCAATTCATTGCCTATGGCACACTGTGGCACCACCTAGTGATACTTTGATTATGCTGCAGTATATTTTCATATCATGATAAAATATCTTATACTGTTCATATATTATATAGAGAGGCCCAGTGAAGCTAATTGGAGCATTAGCCACTTATTTGAGGAGAGCATGTGCTGTGGGATCGCCATCAATGTACAAATTATTGGCAATCTAAGGGGGTTTCACACCAAATCAGAAGGATCTGCTGGAGAGGAACAATCATCAGGATAGTGAAAATCCTAGTGATTGTTGTGTTTTAACACTCACTCTTCTGCCACAAAGATACCAACCTATTTCTCCTGGTGCTTTATTTGAAGGGAGACCTGGAAATGTCTGCACACAGGGAAGGTTAATTTACAGTTACCTGCATTGCAATGCATTGTGGGTCGGCCTCTTAGTACTCACCACCACTTTCAGACCCTTGTCAGTCTTCCAGTCTTCCCTTCTGCTGATTTTCTTCTGCCACTTGCTGTCCCCATCTAGTCCTCCAATTACCCCCCCCCCCCCCCCCACTCTACTGCTGCTGATGGGTCCTAGCTACTGAGCCTTGTGCTAGGTTAGGTCAGAGAAGAGCATCAGTGGCAGGGGAGAGGGGTTAGGTGAGTGGTAATGGTCAACAGCAGGGACAGGGGGCTAGGTGAGTGGTAGAGGACAACAGCAAGTGGTGGAGGGCTAGGTGAGTGGTAGAGGACAACAGCAGGTGGTGGAGGGCTAGGTGAGTGGTAGAGGACAACAGCAGGTGGTGGAGGGCTAGGTGAGTGGTAGAGGACAACAGCAGGTGGTGGAGGGCTAGGTGAGTGGTAGAGGACAACAGCAGGTGGTGGAGGGCTAGGTGAGTGGTAGAGGACAACAGCAGGTGGTGGAGGGCTAGGTGAGTGGTAGAGGACAACAGCAGGTGGTGGAAGGCTAGGTGAGTGGTAGAGGACAACAGCAGGTGGTGGAGGGCTAGGTGAGTGGTAGAGGACAACAGCAGGTGGTGGAGGGCTAGGTGAGTGGTAGAGGACAACAGCAGGTGGTGGAGGGCTAGGTGAGTGGTAGAGGACAACAGCAGGTGGTGGAGGGCTAGGTGAGTGGTAGAGGACAACAGCAGGTGGTGGAGGGCTAGGTGAGTGGTAGAGGACAACAGCAGGTGGTGGAGGGCTAGGTGAGTGGTAGAGGACAACAGCAGGTGGTGGAGGGCTAGGTGAGTGGTAGAGGACAACAGCAGGTGGTGGAGGGCTAGGTGAGTGGTAGAGGACAACAGCAGGTGGTGGAGGGCTAGGTGAGTGGTAGAGGACAACAGCAGGTGGTGGAGGGCTAGGTGAGTGGTAGAGGACAACAGCAGGTGGTGGAGGGCTAGGTGAGTGGTAGAGGACAACAGCAGGTGGTGGAGGGCTAGGTGAGTGGTAGAGGACAACAGCAGGTGGTGGAGGGCTAGGTGAGTGGTAGAGGACAACAGCAGGTGGTGGAGGGCTAGGTGCATGGTAGAGGGCAGGAGGTGGAGGAGTTAGGTGTGCGCTAGAGAACAGCTGCAGGGGGTGGAGGCATTAGTTGAGTGGTAGGGGGCAGTTGCATGGGTTGGAGGGCTTAGCTAAGCAGTAGAGGACAGCTGCAGGGGGTAAAGGGGTTAGGTGAGTGGTATAGGACAGAGGCAGGGGTGTGTAGGGGTTAGGTAAGCAGTAGAGGACAGCAGCAGGGCATGGCGGTGTGAGGTAAGTGGTAGAGGACAGTGCCTGGGTTGGAGGGGTTAGGTAAATGGTAGAGGGCAGTGGTAGGGGCTGGAGGATTTAGGTGAGTTGTAGAGGACAGCATCAGGGGGTGGGGGTCAAAATTTAACTAATAGGCCAGACCCCAACATTATTACATTGGCAAAGGAGTGCAGTCATACGTATCCCCAGACCACTGCAGTCTGCTCCTTGTCCTCTATGCATAATGCTGCACAGCATACAGTGCTGACTGGAAAAGAGCCCATACCATTTGTGAGCTTGAGATTAAAGGATTACCTGTTATGCTATTGTATGTACTTTTTAATAGCTCTCTTGGTGTATCTCCTTGCCAAAAAGAATTCCTTGTATGTATCCTGTACTTACTTGGCGGAATAAAGTATCTATCTTTCTAGCTATGTAAGTATCGTTTGCCAACTGCTCTGTGTGGGCTGTGTGTATTTTTATCAGTGATACTTCTCTGCATCTCAGCAGATAAATATGCTACGTATTCTACTGTAGGGAGAAACTTGTTATAGTCAGATACATATGTATTAGAAACTAACAGCAAGCTGTATCTAAATCTAAAAAGTTGCCCCTGCACTAGGAGAAGTTTCCCCTGCAGCTGAGAGGCAGAGAAATGTCATTGATGAAAATAGTGCGCATTGCCAAAGCAGTTGGCAAACGATACTCCTTTAAGTAGATACACATTTCATTTGATGCCTTGTGAAATAATATAAAATATAATAATATGAAATGATGCCTTGTATAAAATAATATAAAATATAATAATATGAAATGATGCCTTGTATAAAATAATATAAAATATAATAATATGAAATGACTGCACTCTTAACAGTCACACCCTCCAAAGGAAGGTGTGCTGTGTAATAGCGTGCAGCCATTTCCAGGCCCTCTTGGAGTTTTGCAGGAAAAAGTAACTTTCTAATGTGGCGCTCACAGGTGGGAGTAAGTGGGTAAGGGTCCATTCAAATCAGAACAGTCAGAGGAGTTGAAGTCCACTTTAAGCAGTAGGTATGCTATTTACTTTATAGTAGCCCTAAACCTCTGTGCCAGGGAGGGTCACTTCTACTGCCTGTTAACCTCTTATACTTACCCTTTTCTTGCAAATATTTGCCTGGATACAGCAGACAGTGCCCCACTATGACGTTTGCTATGATGCTAACTGGTGTTGGGGGGATTCTAGTGATCCAACACCCATTTGTTCACAGTGCATGGGGGCATCCCAAAATCATACCATCCATGCAAGCAAAGTTTTTTCCTTGTGGTCCTTGTGGTGGCCAGATGGGACTCTGGACCACAATGACTGCCATTGACAAATAGCAGTGCTTAGTTTCACTGAGGGAATGAGGATTAGGTAAGAGAAACAGGTCTTGCAGGTGTGGTATGCACGCATCAGCAATTGGGATCACCTCTTTCATCAATTCCCATTGTTTAATAAAATGAGTGGTAATTGATGAATGTGCGGGGATTTAAAGTGTAAGTCCAGGCTCTCTGGCACAGGCCCCCTACCCTACCCTGGCTGGGGTGGCTGACCCCATGCGGCTGCAGGATGGCTGACGACTTAGCCAGTCACGTTCTGATGAACTATGGGGTCTGGCAGGGCCAGCTCCAGGTTTATGTGGGCCCTTGGACGGCATGGTCTCAGTGGGCCGCTTTGTGGTGAGTTGCGTCACATCACTGAGGGACGTCCCAAATCGGAATGCTTCCTAAGGATCATGCAATTTGGCCCAAAACTCTAATTTTGGTCTACTTTGAAGCACATCAAACCCCTTTAAACCTGACCTTGGAGTCTAAATGAATCTAGATTCCTCTGATTTTGGATGCCCCTGTGTGTGACCCCCCCCCCCCTCCCTTTGTTGATAACTTTCCTCAAACTGGTGAATGCCCTTTGGGATCGCCAACTGAGATGCCCCTGTAAAGTGGACCAAAACTCAGAGGTGGAATTGCTTGCATGGTGGGTATGCCAGTGATCCCAGGGGTTTTCACACAGTAGGGTATCACAGATTGTGATTCTCCAGGGATAGGAAATCAGCTGATGTGGGCAACAAAACCCAGCACTTCCTCCCCTGGAATCTAAATCGAGATGCCATTTAAACTGTGGGAACCAGGCTGGCCCTGTCAGTGGGCCCCCCAGAGGGTGGGGGCCCCTGGCAGCTGCCCCACCTTGCCGGGTGCTGATGCCGGCCCTGGGGTCTGAGTAGATCTTCATAGCTGGCAGCAAGACTGGGAAAGTTTTAACTCATTCTCACTCTTGCTTATGAAAAGGTATTGAGATCAGATGTGAGAATATACTCATTATCTTTGGAGAAGGCTGGGTGTAAACTGGTGATGTGAAATTTGGTGTGGTTCAGGGTGTGGTATGGGCACTATCAGGGGAAAATCTTGGGTGTGCCACTGGAAGGGGGGAGAGGGATGGACAGGAGGAATGAATGAGATGAGCCAAGGGGGCACGAGGGAGGGAAGGATGGATGGGACAAGTGGGAGGGCTTCCCCTGCTCAAAAGGAGTGGTTGTTTCGCCTTTTACATTTTATACAAATAAAATCTGATTTGACGCAGATAGATGTTACACCCCAAAGAGGGACAAATTAGAGCAACAAAGGGCAGGGGGGCATGGACTCAAAAGAGGGACAATGGCCTAGATTCAATAAAGGTAGAAAATAATTCTCATGGTAGTAAAAGATTCAATTCATGAGAAAAAAATCCTGAGAATGTCACTGTTGCTGAATCACCAGATAAAAAGACAATGAAAGTCAATGGCACTTTTTTACTCCTAAGAAAAGTAGAGAACTGTTTACTTCTTTCTACACAGTAGTAAAAGCTGCCATTGACTTTCATTGTCTTTTTATCTGGTGATTCAGTAACAGTGACTTTCTCAGGCTTTTTTCTCATGAATTGAATCTTTTACTACCATGAGAATTTTTTTCTACCTTTATTGAATCGAGGCCATTCTCTCCAAATGAAGAAGGTATAGGTCAGATATAGCTAAAGGTGTCAAATGAGTAGTCTATCGCCGCGGATATAAACCACAAGCCGCGGTGCATTAGCGCAGGCGCAGAGCATCTCGTAGCAACGCCATCCTGTTCTATTAGAGGGAGCAGTTAGCGGTTCGTGCGCATGCGTGTGATGAACGATCGGCGGGTGGCGCTGTGTTCGGTTACTCTTGTCCCTGGTGTAGAGTGCGCGCACGTAACGTGCTGACGTTGGGCAACACTGAGAGGCGCGCGCGTGCGCCCAAAGCTGATAGCTGAAGCTATGGCGGAGGGGGGAGGAGAGGCTGGCGCGGCACCGGAACCCGAAACCCAGAAAAATGAGTTGGGCGAGTTGCTGAAGACTCCCCTCCGGAAGGGGGACGAGTGGTGAGAGAGGGGGCCCGCTGGTGGGCGGGGCCTGTATGGGTGACCCGGAGGCAATGACTCTGCAAAGCATGAGGGATTCCACCATAGTCCTCGCTGGGGCCTCACATAGGGCAGCTCCTGACTGACTGGCCCCCTAATGTGTGGGGTGGGGGCTTCTCTGCTGTCCGGCGGGGTCACGTGAATCTGTCAGGAGCACAGTAGCCGAGTTTGCTGTGTGAGAGCTGCCGGGCCCATTCCACACTACCCATAAGTCCTTGTGACATCATCATTCAGGGACAGGACTGTGCAGGGTCTCCAGTGATGGCATTATACGGGGACAGGGCTATGTAGGTTCTCCAGTGATGGCATCATACAGGGACAGGACTGTGCAGGGTCTCCAGTGATGGCATTATACGGGGACAGGACTATGTAGGTTCTCCAGTGATGGCATTATACAGGGACAGGGCTGTGCAGTGGCTCCAGTGATGGCATTATACGGGGACAGGGCTATGTAGGTTCTCCAGTGATGGCATCATACAGGGACAGGACTGTGCAGGGTCTCCAGTGATGGCATTATACGGGGACAGGGCTATGTAGGTTCTCCAGTGATGGCATCATCAACGGGCAGGGCTATGTAGTTACTCCAGTGATGGCATCATACAGGGACAAGGCTGTGCAGTGGCTCCAGTGGAGGCATCATAGAGTACAGGACTGTGCAGGGGCTCCAGTGATGGCATCATACAGTACAGGACTGTGCAGGGGCTCCAGTGATGGCATCATACAGTACAGGACTGTGCAGGGTCTCCAGTGATGGCATCATACAGTACAGGACTGTGCAGGGGCTCCAGTGATGGCATCATACAGTACAGGACTGTGCAGGGGCTCCAGTGATGGCATCATACAGTACAGGGGCTCCAGTGATGGCATCATACAGTACAGGGGCTCCAGTGATGGCATCATACAGTACAGGGGCTCCAGTGATGGCATCATACAGGGACAGGGCTGTGTAGGTACTCCAGTGATGGCATCATACAGTACAGGTCTGTGCAGGGGCTCCAGTGATGGTGTCACACAGGGACAGGGCTATGTAGGGTCTCCAGTGATGGCATCATAAACGGACAGGGCTGAGCAGTGGCTCCAGTGATGGCATCATAAATGGACAGGGCTATGTAGATACTGCAGTGATGGCATTTTACAGTACAGGACTGTGCAGGCCTCCAGTGATGGCATCATACAGGGACAGGGCTGTGCAGGGGCTCCAGTGATGGCATCATACAGGGACAGGGCTATTCAGGGGCTCCAGTGATGGCATATGGACAGGGTTATGTATAGGCTCCAGTGATGGAATCATAGCGGGACAGGGCTGTGCAGGGGCTCCAGTGATGGCATCATACAAGGACAGGACTATGCAGGAGTTTCATTGATGGCATCATACAGTGGAAAGGCTGTTCTGGTGCTCCAGTGATGGCATCATACAGTGCAGGACTGTGCAGGGGCTCCAATGATGGCATCATACAGTACAGGACTGTGCAGGGGCTCCAATGATGGCATCATACAGTACAGGACTGTGCAGGGGCTCCAATGATGGCATCATACAGTACAGGACTGTGCAGGGGCTCCAATGATGGCATCATACAGTACAGGACTGTGCAGGGGCTCCAATGATGGCATCATACAGTACAGGACTGTGCAGGGGCTCCAGTGATGGCATCATACAATACAGGACTGTGCAGGGTTATATAAGGACAGATCGGTAAAGGGGCACTGGTGTTGGCATTATACAAGGTTCGACTATGCAGGAGCCCTGGTGATTGCATTATACGGGGACAGGGCTGTGCAGAGTCCCCGTTGATGGCATGGAGCCCTGTTGTTGGCATTATACAGGGTTGGGCTATGCAGGAGCCCTGGTGATGGTATTGCAAGTGGACAGGGCTGTGCAGGGTCCCCGTTGATGGCATCATACAGGGGCCCCGTTGATGGCATCATACAGGGGCCGGGCTGTGCAGGGGCCCCGTTGATGGCATCATACGGGGACCAGGCTGTGCAGGTCACCTCCAGTACTCTGGGAGGGGGGGCTGCGATAAGACTAGAAAGTGGGTCACCCCCTGTTCTGTGGGGCTGCACATCTAACTCGCCTAACAGTAGCAACATCTTGACTTATACCACCGTATGGCTCAGTCTTCACCCTGTCGGGGGCAAGTGTTGGCTTATTTGGTACATAGGCTTCTCCGGTACATTATGCTAATTTTATCTAAATAAACTGCTCCTCTGGGTAAGCTGAAGCTCTGCACCCTATAGTGGCATTTAGAGTGCAGGCAGTAATGCAGCTTTATACAAATCCAACATCCCTGGGGGCTTTGCGGACATGCTGCTAGCTACTGAGCATCAGGAAGCTGATGCTATGGAGCTGGGGGTCTGCATTGGCTTTTACACTCAGATTGTCCACGAGGCTGTGGAATTGAGAATTGCTGGTTGGACAGGAAGCAGCCTGCCCCTCCAGCAAAGTGAGAGGTAGTAGACCTGCAGCTTGCACAGAGAGTACTTTGCCTGTCTCTCATTCATTGAGGTGTCAGTTGTGACAGGGTGTAGCTTCATACATCAGGAGGGTATGTGGGGGCATCAGCCTGCGCAGAGCTGCCATCATATGATGATGATGCTGCAGCAAAGGAAATGGGCTCCTTGGCTGTGGATGTGAGCTTTCCAATGGCTGTTGTCTCATAAGTGAGCAGTGTGCTGCTGGAAGTGTTACTGCCTGCACAGAGCTGTTAGTATATAATGATCTCTGCTGTGAGGAAAGCGATTGTGCCCCCAGTGGCCACCCGCTCTTTGCACATTGAGCCATATGAGCCGCCCTCTCTTTCAAGCTGTCTTCTGCCCAGAAGTGAAAGTAAAAGCAGATCAGTCCTGTTTGTCAGCTTCCCCTCCAGATTTGTAACGCCTCTCTGCACATTTCTAGAATTTTCTAGACTGTCCCTCTAGAGAGCCCCAACCTGCTGATATACAATGCTCTGTGTGTGTGACCATCCTGCAGCCAACTTTATCTCCTACCTTGTAAAGCGCTACGGAAGATGATGATGATGATAATCTCTTTAAAGCCAGAAATAAATGTGAAACCTTCCCAGACCAAGACTCGCCCTTCCCTCGTAAACATAAGTGCTTCTCTGGCCACTTGAGATATATATATATATATATATATATATATATATATATATATATATCATTCCACAACACTGTACAGAGCATATAGATGCAGTCACATGACTCCTTGTCCCTCAGAGCTCACACTCTAATGTCCCCTCCACACTCACACACTGTTATTATACATTTATATAGTGCTGACATATTCCACAGCGCTGTACAGAGCACATAGAAGCAGTCACATGACTCCCTGTCCCTCAGAGCTCACACTCTAATGTCCCCTCCACACTCACACACTGTTATTATACATTTATATAGTGCTGACATATTCCACAGCACTGTACAGAGCACATAGAAGCAGTCACATGACTCCCTGTCCCTCAGAGCTCACACTCTAATGTCCCCTCCACACTCACACACTGTTATACATTTATATAGTGCTGACATATTCCACAGCACTGTACAGAGCACATAGAAGCAGTCACATGACTCTCTGTCCCTCAGAGCTCACACTCTAATGTCCCCTCCACACTCATAAACTGTTATTATACATTTATATAGTGCTGACATATTCCACAGCGCTGTACAGTGCACATAGAAGCAGTCACATGACTCCCTGTCCCTCAGAGCTCACACTCTAATGTCCCCTCCACACTCACACACTGTTATTATACATTTATATAGTGCTGTCATATTCCACAGCACTGTACAGAGCACACAGAAGCAGTCACATGACTCCCTGTCCCTCAGAGCTCACACTCTAATGTCTCCTCCACACTCACACACTGTTATTATACATTTATATAGTGCTGGCATATTCCACAGCACTGTACAGAGCACATAGAAGCAGTCACATGACTCCCTGTCCCTCAGAGCTCACACTCTAATGTCTCCTCCACACTCACACACTGTTATTATACATTTATATGGTGCTGTCATATTCCACAGCGCTGTACAGTGCACATAGAAGCAGTCGTATGACTGTCCCTCAGAGCTCACACTTCTTGGCACACATACACACTATGAGCATCTTAATGCAGAGAGGTGGTCTTTTAGCACCATCTTGTTGTAGTATTGACAGTCTGTCTTGCTGTGTTTCAGGTATCTGGTAGACAGCCGCTGGTTCAAGCAGTGGAAGAAATATGTTGGCTTTGATTCATGGGATGTGTACAATGTGGGTGACAGCAGCCAGTTCCCAGGTCCGGTGGATAATTCTGGACTGTTTTCAGGTAAGAGATGAGTGTCGACTAAGCTTGGTGTTGCCCTGGTAACAGGGCAGATGGTGTGTTGAGCAGTTAGTGGGGTGTGAAGATTCCACTGTTCTCTGTTGCAGATGTGGACTCTCAGGTGTTGAAGGAGCATCTGATCGATGAGCTGGATTATGTCCTGGTCCCCACTGAGGCCTGGGACAAGCTCATGCACTGGTACGGGTGTGCCTCGGGGCAGCAGCCAATCATCCGCAAGGTAAGTGGAGAAGCGTAGTCAGGTGGCTAAGGTTGGCCTTATCCAGTTCAAGAGTGGACTCTAAATTCTGCATTCCCTACAGGTGGTGGAGCATGGCATGTTTGTGAAGCACTGTAAGGTGGAGGTGTACCTCATTGAGCTGAAGCTGTGTGAGAATAGTGATCCTGACAACCTCATCACCCGTCACTTCAGCAAGGCTGACACCATAGGTTAGTTGGCCGGCAAGTTGGCTCCTGTCAGTAGCACGCATTGGGTTCTGTTTCTCAGTGTAACATGTGCAGCTCACCAAAAAAGGCTGGCCACTCTTATGACCAGTGTTCATCAACACCCTCCTGTGTTTCTGTAGAATCCATAGAGAAGGAGATGAGGAGCCTCTTCAGTATTGGCTCTGACAAGGAGACGCGCCTCTGGAACCGATATATGACAAATACCTACGAGCAGCTCACCAAACCCGACAACACCGTGCAGGACGCTGGGCTCTACCAGGGACAGGTATGGCTGCAATTATTGAGAGAAGCTGGGCGGTCGGTAGCTTGCGGGATGGTGTGACGTCTGGTGTTTTGCAGGTGCTGGTGATTGAACAGAGGAATCCAGATGGCTCATGGCCTCGGCAGTCCCAGACAAAGTGAGTGACTGTGTGTGTCTAGGAAATGCTGTGGATTCTTTGGTATGAACACAGGCCCATGTAGCAGTGACTGCTTGTGATTTGTTGGATTCTCACTATTGTGCAGGTCAAGCACAGCGACGAGCAGAGCATACACTACCTCCAGCAAATCTCCAACAAGCACCTACCTGTCCTCACCGTCCTCGTCATCCTCCTCTTCCTCCACCATTACCAATGGAGACAGCGGTGGCAGCAGCAGCAGCAGCTACGGTCTGAACAGCTCCAATCTGGGGAAAGGGTCAGTTGACTTTGAAACTGAAATATTAAACCTAACCTTCAGCATAATTTAATGAAATGCCCAAACCGTTAAAAATTTTCCCCAGCACCTAAAATTAAAAACGTAAAATATATTAGTCACTTATATATTATTCTTTCCCCCACTGGGCTGCAACTCTATTCAGGACTCTAGGACACGAGCGCTGCCATCTTGCGTCTCAAGCATCACATACTGAGCAGATGGTGCTGCATTGGCGGGTTATAGCTGTGCTTTGCTCGAGCAGAGCTGGGGTCAGGAAAAGGACAGCAATCCCAGAATGCAGAGCTGCACAGTCAGAAAATACTTCCTAAACTTGGATGTTTAAAATGATCAGAAAATGCAGTAGATGCAGGTAGGATGATTTTAATGTGAGCAATATGTATGTACAGGGTGGGGGAACATATAAGATAGGCTCTTATTTAGGTTGAAGGTCTAGTTTAAATGGTGGGAGAGTAGGCGGTGTGACTTTTTGCTTCCCCTCTGCTGGGTCTCCTATTCACCGCGAGACCAAAGTCTGGAGCACATTCAGCTACTTATTTTGGAGCCAGTGCCTCCACTCCACAGTCACCTATGTCTCTGTAGCTATCTCTGACATGAAATCGCCCCGGTAGTCTGCTTTTAGCAAATGGTAATCCAGACTGGAAGAGCCAGCCCAAGATGCTGATGACATAACCAGATAAAAAGTTTTGAGTGATGTGCTGTGTGGGAGTGGAGGTGTTTTTCTATTGCGCCCACAGATGCCTTTCACCCAATGTGTGTAGCCAGTCACGCCCTTTTTGGGACATAATTGGTAATTGACCTGATGAGTTAATCAGAACAATAACTACAGACCAAGCCCTGAGAGCAGACGTGCAGTTGCTCTGATGGAGGCTTTATGACCAGGAAGTACACCCACATGATAACTGTCACTTCCTTTTTCTTATTGCAGCTCTGTACACAACACATTCCTTGTATGTATACTCATGTAATTGTTGAAAGAAACTGAACTGACACCCCAGGGTCTTCATGGGGTCCCATGAGGTTAAAGTGGACCAACACCCAGGATTTTGACTATCCTGGGTCTTGGTCCACTTCGGTGGGGCACCCCCGATCGGGGTGCCCCGCTGTGTGAAACCCCCCCGATCACCCTAAAAACTCACCTCTCCCCGCTCCCAGCGCCGACGGACAAGCGATTTGACAGCCGCTTGTCTGTGGCTCCTCCGCCGCCGCCGCCTCCCGCGCGTCCCTCTTGACGCGCGCGCCCCCGCGCCGGCCATTCACAGACGGCCGGCGCGGGGGCGCGCACGCCTAGAGGGGCGCGAGGGAGACGGCGGCGGCCGGCCGCCGCCGAAACTAAGGTAAGGGGGTTTGGGGGGGTTTCACCTCCCTTCCCGCGGGACATCCGAGATCGGGATGTCCCGCGGGGAGGGAGGTGATCGGCCCGGGAATCTTATAGATTCCCGGGCCGATCACCCGAGGGTGATGGTCCACTTTAAATATTGTCACACCTGGCTGGTGCTGCAGGCTGTACTATAGAGAATTCTCTTTCTTGCTGCTGCAATTCTACCTTCACCATGCCTTTTGGTTTTCGCTCTATATTTGCAATGTCTGTGGGAATAAGTCGATAACTGGACTAGCAGTTTCGCTTTTTTTTTTTTTTTTTTTTTAAAGTGGACCGTCACCCATGGGTGATCGGCCCGGGAATCTATAAGATTCCCGGGCCGATCACCCCCCTCACCGCGGGACATCCGAGATCGGGATGTCCCGCGGTGAGGGACCCTCCCCAAAAGAACTCACCTGATCGGCAGCGGCCGCCGCCACCTCCCGCGCGCTCCTCTAGGCGTGCCCGCGCCGGCCGTTTGTGAATGGGCGCGCGCACTGTCAGAGGGGCGCGCGGGAGGCGGCGGCGGACGCGCTGCCTTGTCCGCCGCTTGTCCGTGGGAGCGTGGTGAGGTGAGTTTGGGGGTTTCTGGGGGGTTTTAAACAGCGGGGCACCCCTGATCGGGGTGCCCCCCTGAAGTGGACCAAAGCCCAGGATAGTCAAAATCCTGGGTGTTGGTCCACTTTAAGACATTTCACTAGTCCTCCAAATGGATGGGGATTGGATAGTGAAATGTTTTCTGGGAAAAAAATATTGTATTGATTCCCATAGAAATACCATAAAATGGATGAACAAGAACCTTCAGGCATAATCACAGTGTGGTTATTTGGTTACCTTTGATTGCTGTGCCTAGTATTGCTCATGCTGCTCTTCTGTCTGAAGCCTTTGCAGACCACCATTGGATGCTATGTCACTGTAGTGTTGGGAGTTTTAGAATGGTCGCTCTAATATTTGGATAGGGATTTGTCAAATTTCTGCTTCTCTATTTCTGTATTTAATGGGTTAATCCTGCTTTTGTCTTACAGGGCTTATGGACCATCCTATATGTCCTACAGCTACAGGGAGCCCTCCAGCAAGCCCGGCCTGTGTGGCCTCAGCAATCTGGGAAACACGTGCTTCATGAATTCAGCTCTTCAGGTGAGCTGTTGGTTGTAGCTGGAGAACCCCCCCCTCCCCTCATTGTTAATGGTCTCTTAAACCTAAAAAACTGGAGGATATATAATGGTTTAAACCCATTAGCTGGCATCTAAAGGATAGTTGGTCCTAGTAATCCTAAATGCTTTAGACATTTGACGTGCTCTCGGCACAGCAGATTAGTTCAGCTCTGACCCCCCCGTTCTATTGCAGTGCCTAAGCAATACGCCGCCCCTTACCGAGTACTTCCTGACCGATGATTACAGGAGCGAGATCAACAAGGAGAACCCTCTGGGAATGAAGGGGGAGATTGCTATGGCCTATGCTGAGCTGATCCGGCAGATCTGGTCGGGGGAGCATTCCTATGTGGCTCCGCGAATATTCAAGGTAAGCCGAAGCCCGACCCTCTTGTATGAATTGTGGCCAGCTTGATGGGAGGGGTTGCCCAATCCCTAGTTAAAGAGTGCTGAAGAGTGTCATAAATGTGGTTAAGTAGAGCAGGAAGCATCTGACATGGGAACTGGCGACATTTCACATGCTGGAAAATGTGTGGTCGGTAAGTTTGCTAACCTGCCATTTCCCTTTATAACGGGAGCCCCGCTTAATGTTGTCAGATGCAGGTTGGGCGTTTTGCTCCGCAGTTCTCGGGATACCAACAGCAGGACTCACAGGAGCTGTTGGCCTTCCTCCTGGATGGGCTCCATGAGGATTTAAACAGAGTGAAGAAAAAGCCGTACCTGGAGCTGAAGGACGCGGATGGGCGGCCTGATGAGGTAAGCAGCACCCAGCTTGTGGTTGATTATGGTGCACGACCATCTCTCCCTTCGTCTGAGGATTTTTACTGTGTGTGTTGTGTGTAGATCGTAGCCAAAGAAGCCTGGGACAATCACCTGAGAAGGAACAACTCCATCATTGTGGACATATTTCATGGCCTTTTTAAATCCACGCTTGTGTGCCCTGAATGCCAGAAAGTCTCTGTGACCTTTGACCCTTTCTGCTATCTCACCCTGCCCCTCCCCATGAAGAAGGATCGCAACATGGAGGTGTTCCTTGTCCGCGCTGACCCACAGTGCAAACCCACTCAGGTTGGACATTTTATTTTTTCATATTGGAGTTGGTCTCCTATTTGCTTCAATGTCTAATTCTCCCCTGGCTTTTTATAGTATCGATTAAATGTGCCTAAAATGGGGACTGTGTCTGACCTGTGTGCAGCCCTGTCTAAGCTCTCCGGAGTTCCTGCTGAAAATGTAAGTGTGCCTCCTTATTTTAATTTATTGCTGCTTGATGCCTCTACCCCCCCCCCTAAAAGTTAGACTGTTTCTGTGTCCTTCATAGATGGTGGTGACCGATGTGTACAATCATCGCTTCCACAAGATCTTCCAGACAGACGAGATGCTCAGCCACATCATGGAACGTGATGACCTCTTTGTGTAAGTAGGATGAGTTACTGGGGAACTTCTATTACCCCGTCTGTGCTAGGAGCAGCCATGTGTTGGGGTGTAATGTCTCTGTTGTCCCATAGGCTGGCCAAAGATCAGAGGTCACTCTGTGTCCATACCAGTGCAGGCACCGCAAGGCCTCTGTGGTAGCTGCTTCATGATAGGAGAGCATTTGATTAGACTTTAACACCTAAGATCGCTGATGATGTGACGCCTGTACATTGGCTGTAGGACCTGGGACAGGTGAGTGTTTCTGGAGGGTTCACACAGCGGGGCATCCCAAATCGGGGCAGAAACAAAATACGGATAGTAAAAATCCCAGGTTTTGTTCCGCCTTAAATAAAAAAAGATATATAGCCCCCTCTGAGGTCCTGAAGGCCTCTCTTCTCCAGAACATTTATCTTAATGAAGCCCAGAGAACCAGAGCATCATCTGATGCAAACCCATTAGTGTCTTGGGGCTGGAAGAGGCCCTTCTGCTGGCTTGTGTTTGAGATGCTGAGTAACTGTAGAGGATTATCGGAGCTACAATTACGAGGGGGGGGGAATAAATTTAACGAGAACACACAAGATGTGCTCTACTGGAAGTGTGACCACCTGTATCCAGGCCAAAGAGCAGATCAGTGCACTCTATTTAGTGTTGGCTATGAGCTGTGCTTGCTCTTTGTTCACCTGTTGCTCATTGGACTTTGCTTTTCTTTCAGCTATGAGGTGAAGTCTTCTCGGGTGGATGATTCGGAGTGGATCCTGCTGCCGCTCTGTTTTCGTGAAAGGCGTTACCGCCAGAGCACCTCGGCAGGAACCATCCTGTTTGGACAGCCGCTGCTGGTTTCGGTGCCTCGCCACAACCTTACTGTTGAGATGCTGTATGGCCTCATCCTGGAGAGGATCCAGTAAGTGCACGCAGCCCTTCACCCCCATGAGCATGACTGCTCCTCCACAGTAATTAAGAGCTGCTAGGTGGGGGACGGGTAATCCTATATGGGTTCCTTGTCATAACACATTGGAGTGCTGGAGGGGAGCTCTTCGGTTTCTTCAGAGCAGTGCAGCACAAGCCTGTTACACAGCAACTTGCTGGCTAATACAATGAGTATTGGGTAAAGTACAGACATGCAGGCTGTCCTAAAATATTGCATGAGTGAGAAGCAGAACCTGAAATCAAGGGATGTGTTCCATGGCGTTCCCCTAGTTTTCACAGGGTCACTCAAAGGAATTATCTCGGGGTCCTGTATCTGTGCTGGACATGTAGCTGATCACCCCCCCCCCCCCCCCCCAATACTTAAAGCAGAAAAAACCCAAGACTCTTAATGTCACAGCCCAAGGATGAAGGACATGTGGGGCCACTCTCTCTCTCACCATTGTAACCAATTGGTGCCATTTGATGAATTATTATATAGGGTTTTTTTTCCACTTTAAAATTTACCTGGCTTTTTAGAATTACCTCTGCTCTTTCTAAAGAGGATGGTGTCACCTATACTTAAAGTAGCTCTTCCAAGTTCGTTGATTCTTGTGCCAGGGGCATCGTGATTTGGGAAACCCTAGATCACCCATAAAATTTACCTTTTCCCGTTCCCACTGTGCGTGCCCCTGTTCTTGTCCAATCAGCACCATACATATTAATATTATATATGCATATGGCTATATTTTAGAAGCAGAGCATGGCTATAGTGAATTAAAATTAATTATATCTGAATGGCTGTCTGCGGGAGCGGGTGGAGGATTGGGTGTTCATGCAGCAATTTGGGATGCCCTGCGGTCTTTTAGAATCTAGGACTGTCCGCAATGGCTTTTGTCCCGGTTTAAAGGACCCCGACCCTCTGGGTTCAGAATGCTGCACTGTTTAAAAGTTGGTCATCTCCAGCCCCCTTTTGTAGAGCAGCCCATCTCCACCAACAAAAGTAAAAATGTAACTGGATAATATTCAGATCTGTTCTTTGGCTGATGCAGTTGGGTCTCCCCTTATGACTGGTCCACAGGCAGCTCTCAGGTGTGGCTGGTATTTGGTGCCTGGCTTGCTGGAAGAACTCGATTACACTGCTAGGGTGTGAGTTGCATAATTGCACAACTAGCTGCTTAGTCACCCAGACGTGCTGGATGTGGTTTTCCTGGTTGTAGGCTTCACCATTTCATGATCACTGTTCAGCGGTTTTGTGTCCATGCAACAGAGGGTCAAAAGTGTGTGTGTAAAATATATATTCTATACGGCATCATGATGGTCTAGTTGATGGGTAGTTTACCTGGTTTGGTGGTGGTTGTGATGGAAAATGGGGATGCTGTTGCAGTTTGCTGCTGTCTGTGTGATTTCTCTTATTGTCTGTTTGCTCCAGGCGCTATATAAGGTCCCCTCTTCCAGACGAATACCTCTTCCTGTCCAGCGAGAATGCCGCCTGCAATGGCTCCAGTGCAATCTGTAATGGTACGTCCATCTGAACTTTTGTTCTGAATGAAATTATTTAATGGTTACTGGTCAGAACATAGACATGTACTTAAGGTGGAACTCCACTCCAATTAAAAGCTCCCCTCACGTGCCAGGATGCCATAATCTCCTCCCCTCTGTTGTTGTATGTGCCTGAGCCAAATAACCTGGTTGGTAAACTTTCCACCCTGATGGTTTGGTAAGAGGCTGTCCATAATGGGACAGGACTGTTCTGACAGATGGGAGGGATGACGGGGGCAGGTTTTTGTCATTTTAGGGGTGGCCTAAGACTATAACTTGATTGGTGCTTCTCTAACACGTGACCTGTCTAGATGCGGATATGGATCACCTTGAAGAGTCTGACAGGGAGGATTCTCCTGAAGAATCTAATGGGCAGTCAGATGACAGCGTGGAAGACAAGAGTCCGGGAGAGCGCTGCAGCCCACGCAACAAGATGGCCAAGAAGGCTCGTGAATGCCGCAAGAGGCTCTTCTCCTTCAGCCTGGTCAACTCGTATGCCACCTCCGAGGTGGGCTCCATGCCGGCGGAAGGCTGCTTCCTGAAACTCAGCTGTAAGTGCCACCTGCCCACAAGAATGGGTGCTCTGTGGCACAGCCTGGTGTTGGGTGGTCCATATAAAGGCAGCAGGTGGTCCAGCCCCAGTGGTTTGTGCTGCTTGCAGCTCAACTTCACTCCTCCCGCTTTGTTTTGCAGCATTTAACACAGTGGCACTGGACTGGGACATGGAAGCCAAGAAGCTGTACTATGATGACCAGGAAGCTGAAGTAAGTCCTTTTCTGGCTTTCAGAAGGGTCTGTAGGACATGACTGTGCTTGATGTGACGATGCTTTTTCGGCAGGCCTTTGAAAAGCACGAGTCCATACTGCACCCGGTGAAGAAAAAGGTGACGGTAGCCCTTCGTGATTGCATCCAGCTCTTCACCAAGACGGAGACACTGGGCGAGCACGACCCCTGGTAAGTCTATTAGTTGTAAATGCCAGTAGCTGCTCACCTCCTGCAGAAAACATGGAAAATAAAGTGTTCCTCTCATGTTTCCAGGTACTGTCCTCGCTGCCGCAAGCACCAGAGGGCCACCAAGAAATTCGACCTGTGGTCGTTGCCCAAAATCCTGGTGGTGCATCTAAAGCGATTTTCCTACAACCGCTACTGGAGGGATAAGCTGGATGCCGTGGTGGAGTTTCCCATTAGGTAACTACTTCTAGAGAGCTAATCGTATGTCAGGGGTCACTAGATACAGATTGAGGTCACCAAGGTATGTTGCCAAATGGCCAGGGCTATGGAGTTGCAGCTAGCCTTGGCTGGAGTCGGGGTAAAAAGTTACCAACTCCAGTATATAGAAAATCTCTTCATATTGTATAATGAATGAACTTTCATAGGAAACTTAAACATTATGCATAAATATCAAACTAAGGCCATTATTTATAACAATCACCCCTGTCTCTTACACTCAAGTGTTTGTATGCTGCCCCAAGGGCCTTGGTTACAATGCCTGGAACTTAAAGGAATTTAAAGGTCTTTTTTTGTCAGAAAAAGTCTATACTCTCCTTCAGCTCCTCCATGCAAGTCCGGTGTTCCCCTGCAGCTCCTCCATGCTGCGCCAGCATTCGTTTACTTACCATCTTCGAGCACTGGCGGACGTTCATGAAGGCATCCATGAGGCCTTGTTTACGACCCCACAAGCCAACTCCCTAGCAATGGAGGGGGTGTTTGAAGGCGGGTTTCGCATGCCCCCCTCCATTGCAATAAATGTAGTCGGTGACATGATGCCATATTGATGGGACACTGCCATGTCTTCCGAGTGATGGAGGATGGAAACGCTTGTTTTCCCTAATTTGTAAGTATGAAGATGCCGGCGCTGCACAGAGGTGCTGTAAGGGACCAAAGGTGAGTATAGACTTATAGCCTGGACAGGAACTTTAGAGGCATTCCTGGCAAAGGGTTGAAGTTGCCATGTTGAATGTGCATATGAGCTGCATCTTTTATTCAGCCTGCTTTTTATATTTCTTTATAAGACCTAGTGAACTCCCTCCCTTTTGCTGGGCCACCCCAGCTTCAGAGGATGGCTCATCTATGTATTTTTCAGTGTGACTGTCCCCTCCAAAAATTCATTTTGTGGATTGAGAAAGAGGAGTCGGCAGAAAGGAGAAAGTTTAGCAGGGTTTATCGGTGAATGAAAGATGCCGCCCCTGACAAGCCAGTATAGAGCAAGCAAAAGAGCACCTTGTTATAATATTTTAATATAATATTTTGCTTGGAATGTTCCATTAAGCCTTGTATTCCAATGCTTTATGTTCTATATAAGTATCCTGATTCCTTATATAATGTTGAGAAAAAGCCCCATGTTGCCATTAGTGGACCAAAAGTGACCCTGAAGTCTATATTAGGGATGCCCCGAGTTGAAAACTCCACGAATCCCTGGTAAAACGTACCCAACTGCCAATCCAACTCTGCTGAACACACCGTTATAACTTTAGCCAGGTGCGTGCCCCCGCCAGAATTTTTTTAAAAATGGCCAGCGCAATCGCCAAAGGATAGCAGGATGTCTGATTGAGTGTACTCCTGCATATATGCCACTGGATTGATCGTCGGGTACGTTATTCTAAGCATACAGTACGTCCTGCTCCATCTATAATACTTACACGTGGGTAATCCTCCGCCAGATGGCGCTGTTCACTGCAGACATGCAACAAGCTCCTCCCGGCCCTTCATATACCCAGGGACCTCCCACAAATCCCCAGATTTCTCTGCAGTGCTGACTGCGAAGACATGGAAGTATCACTCTCTCGCAGGTGAGCGGGGCTATTGCGGCCCTGCGGGACTATTTCCACCCCTCCTCTGTGTGAATATGCCTCCCAGCCTGGGCTGCGTTGGTCGGGTGAAGGTAGGCAGCACCATGCGTGCTTACGGAGCTACGCTCCACCGCAATCCCCCACCATAGGGTAGGCGGTCAAGGCTGATGGTGAGCCTTCAGGGGATGCCCCTCCCGCATCGTTGCCCCATGTAGCGGTGGACCCTATGTAACGGGTCGCCTTCCTCCCTCGTTCCCCCCCTTAGCCAGGGGGAAAAGAAAGGGGGGGGGGAGGGGTTGTGTGTATGGCAGCCTCGGTGTATTCTTACACGCTTATGGCTCGGTTGTTCCTTACTGAGAACGGGGATCAGAGCCGTGCTCTTACCTTACTGTTAACGCAGCGCCTTTAGTATCTGCCTTCTGCTCGCTCCGCACGTACGGCGGCGGCTCGCGGACGCCTTTGCGTCTTTCTTCCTCTTCACCTTCTTAACCTTGTTGCTCTGCCTAGGTGGTGCTGGCTTGAGCGCCTGTCCAATACAGTACGCCTTGTCACGGCAGACTGGGAGCCACAGCAGAGCCGAGTACTGACCTCGGCTGTGCCTTACAGGCTCCGAGCGCCATTTTTTTTAATAGATGTTATTGCTTTACTGTCTCTCATTGGCTAGACACCTTCCGAGCTTCGCGCTCGCTGAGGAGGGGCGTGGTTCCAGCTTGGCGCGCTCCGCGTCGGCTCAGGCCCGCCCTCCGAGGTTCACTTGGCGCCATTTCCTTCTCTCGCGCGCGTGGTGAAGATCATCCTCTCTGTCTGTAAGTGCCCTCGCGGGCGACTCTTCTTTGCTTTCTATCTTCCATTGCGCATGGCTCTGACATCCTTGTCCCCTCTTATGTCTTTCAGACCGCGGATTTCAGTGGCTTCTCCCGGCCCAGCGTAGCTCCCGGTCGTGACCATAAAAAATTACTCCCACTTCCCCGCGGGTTATTGGGGCATCCAGGGTAGCTTACAGCGTCAATCCCTACTGGCATATTGTGCCGATTTAATCACCATATGGAGGCGTCCCAGGATATTGTGAACGGGGTTCCTTCGGGACAAGCCCGGCTGTGTGTAGCTTGTGGGGTCCTACCTAGCAGCGGTGACAATGCACGGGTCTGTGTTCCTTGTGCACAGCAGGCGCTATCGGTGCTTCCCGTCTCCTCTGAGGCTGGGCCTGCACCCCGCCGCACTTCACCTACTCCCCCAAGCCTGAGTCTAACCTCCAATACCAGTGGGGATTCTCATCCTGATCTGGCCACGAGGCTGGCTAGTGTTGAAAACTTGCTTGCTAATTCCTTAGCGCGTAAAGCCACCGCCAAGAGGCGGCACTTGAACCCTGAATCGGCCCTCTTCCCTATAGAACCTGATGATTTGTTGCACTCTTATGCCCATATCACCTCGGACGAAGGGGAACTGTTCTCTGACTCAGGGTCTTATGACGATGAGTCCAGGGGTCAGGAAGAGTCTGGCTCCGAGCATTGGTCCTCGGATGATGTTGATAGACTGTTGGTTCAGATCTTTGAGGTTCTGTCCCTCTCTCCCCCTGCTGCGACTCCCCGGCAAAGGGGTGATCTTTTCCATACTGCTAAAGCTCGCTTGGAATTTCCCGAGCAGACCCATTTCAATAGCCTCGTGCTTAAAGAATGGGAACATCCCAGCAGACTTCAAGGGGTCCCTAAGAGCGTGGATAGGAAATATCCCTTTCCTGCTGACTATTCTAGGGTTGTCCAACACCTCTATTATGCACTCTCCCGACACTACTGCGCTACGGGACTCTGAGGACCGGCGTGTTGACCAACTGACATGTCATGCCTTTGCATTTGGGGGAGCGACTCTGCGCCCGGTTTGCTCCTTAGCCATTACGGCGGTAGCGCTCAGGGCCGTGGTTAGGAGTGCTCTCGATGGCACAGATGAGTTGCCTCCTGATACTGTCAACGCTCTGTCCAGCTGTGATGCGTTTGTGAACTTTATCCTGTCCGCATCGGACGATGCTATTAAGATGTGTGCCAGGTCATCTGCCCTGGTGGTTGCTATACGCCGCGCGGTCTGGTTGCGCCAGTGGGCCACAGACAATGCCGCCAAGAAAGCCCTCACGGGGCTTCTATTTAAAGGGCTGCGCTTGTTTGGGGATCAATTAGACCTCTTTGCCAAGGGAGGCAAGTTACCCCAGCGCAGGCGGCAGACTCGGCCCTTTCGTGGCCAAGGCTCCCTATCAACCCCCTACCGTGGGGCCAAACAGGGTAGAGGGGCTGGGGCCCGCGCTGATTCCTGGCACAGGAACAGAGGACGCCGTCCAGGTTCCTCCTGGGGAACCAAGCCCAAAGCCCCTCCCAAGGCCCCCCAGGCATGAGGGGGCGCCCTCACCCGTCAGGGTGGGGGGACGTCTACAGCACTTCAAGCATGTCTGGCGGCGCCACGTCTCAGACCGGTGGATTCAGGAGGTAGTGTCTTCCGGCTACAAGATAGAATTTGCTGTACGGCCCCCCACCAGATTCATTGGGTCTCGAATCCCTCAAGACCCTGCCTCAGCTCAGGTCCTGTTGCTGGCCGTACAGGGTCTCATGGATCTAGGGGTCATTTGCAAGGTCCCCCCTGGAGACAGGGGCATGGGGTTCTACTCAAACCTTTTCACAGTAGCCAAGAAGGATGGGTCAGTCAGGCCCATTCTGGATTTAAAAATCCTCAACAAATTTGTCAAGAACAGGCACTTTCGCATGGAAACTCTGCGCTCCGGCCATTGGCTCACTGCGCCCAGGGGACTTCATGACGTCAGTAGACATCAAGGATGCTTACCTGCACATCCCGGTGTTTCCGGGACACCAAAGGTTTCTCAGATTTGCACTAAAAGATCAGCATTACCAATTTGTGGCCCTGCCATTCGGCCTAACATCGGCTCCCAGGGCGTTCACCAAGGTGCTGGCAGGGGTGATGTCCCTGTTACGCGCGCTGCCCTACCTGGACGATATTCTCATCACCTCTCGGTCTCTGCACCAGGCAGAGTTGGACACTCGGCTGGTAGTGTCCACCCTGGAGTCCTTCGGCTGGGTGATCAATTACCCCAAGTCATCCCTGTCCCCCTCATCGGTGACTCAGTTCCTGGGAATGATTCTGGATACGGTGCAGTCAAGGATATTCCTTCCTCGACAGAAGGTGGAAGCTCTGACAGCGCAGGCGAGGTTCCTGCTCTCGATCCCACAGCTCTCCATCCGGCAGGGAATGCAGCTGGTGGGTCTGATGGTGGCAAGCTTCGAGGCGGTGCCCTTTGCCCAGTTCCATTTGAGACCTCTGCAGCTTCACCTTCTGTCAGTTTGGGACAAGAACCCAGCGTCCTTGGACGGGTTCTGTGTGCTTCCCCCCTCGGTGAGACAGTCCCTTGCGTGGTGGCTGGACCACAGGAACTTGACAGGGGGCAGGTCTTTTCTGACCCCCTCCTGGGAGACGGTCACAACGGATGCCAGTCTGTCAGGTTGGGGGGGATTCTGGAAGTCCCTGAGCTTCCAGGGGACGTGGGGTCCTCAGGAGGCCCATTTACCCATCAACATTCTGGAATTACAGGCAGTCAGGTTGGTACTGGAGCGTTTGACCCAGCACCTGAGGGGTCTGTCTGTCCAGGTACGCTCAGACAACAGGACGGCGGTTGCCTACATCAATCATCAGGGAGGGACCCGGAGCAAGGGTGCTCTCCAAGAGGTGTCTCAGATTCTGACATGGGCGGGGGCCAATGTTCAATGCATTTCGGCTGTTTACATTCTGGGGGTGGAGAACCTGCTGGCGGACGCCCTGAGCAGGGGGATGTCCCGTCAGGGGGAGTGGTCCCTCTGCAACAAGGTATTCCAGTCCCTGTGTCACCGTTGGGGCCTACCGGATGTGGATCTGTTTGCTTCCCGTCACAATCACAAGGGGTACCTGTGATTCTAGTGGCCCCCAGGTGGCCAAGAAGAGTGTGGTTCGCAGACATGGTTCAAATGGAAGTAGATCAGTATGAGCTGCCAAGCGTGCCAGATCTGCTAACTCAAGGGTCCTTATGCCATCCCAATTTACAAACTCTGGCTTTGACGGCCTGGCTGCTGAAACCTCTATCTTGATGGAGAAGGGGTTGTCTGCCTCTGTGGTATCTACTATGGTGCAGGCCAGGAAGAAGACTTCTTCTGCTATCTATTATAGAGTATGGCGTTCCTACATTGACTGGTGTGAGTCCAGGTCTTTTCCCTGCTGGGAATTCTCCGTCCCTAGGGTTCTGGAGTTTTTACAGCATGGTCTGGACTTAGGTCTCAAACTTAGTACTCTGAAGGGTCAGGTTTCTGCCCTTCTTTCAGAAGACCTTTGCTCAACATCACCTGATTAAGACCTTCTTTCAGGGGGTCACTCACGTGCGTCCCCCTCGAAAACCTATGGTCCCTGTCTGGGATTTGAACTTGGTTTTGTCTGCCTTGCAGGGTGCTCCCTTTGAGCCTATTCAAGATGCTGCTCTGGTCGTTCTCACTCTCAAGGTTGTCTTTCTGGTGGCTATTACTTCGGTTAGGCGTGTGTCAGAGCTCGCTGCTCTATCTATTCAGCCTCCATACTATGAGCGACACCAGGACAATGTGGTGTTCCGCTTCAAACCGGATTTTCTGCCCAAAGTTGTTTCGGCATTTCATTTGAACCAGGATATTGTTCTTCCTTCTCTGTGTCCCAATCCTCGCAACGACAAGGAGCGGGTTCTGCGTTCCTTGGACGTAGTCAGGTGCTTGAAGTATTACCTGGTTGTCACTAAGGCCTTTAGGAAGACTGATGCTCTCTTTGTTGTGCCTTCGGGGCCTAGGAAGGGTTTGGCTCCCGCCAAGTCTACTATAAGTAAATGGATTCGTCAGGCTGTGATTCAGGCCTATTCTACTAAGGGGAGGACTCCCCCTTTCCGTCTTATGGCTCATTCCACTCGTGCTATTGGTGCCTCCTTGGGCTTTTCAGCAACAGGCCTCTGTTGAACAAGTTTGCAAGGCCGCTACTTGGTCTTCTGTTCACACCTTTTCAAAGTTTTACAAGGTTGATGTTCGGGCCTCAGCTGATGCTGCTTTTGGCCGTAAGGTTTTGCAGGCGGTTGTAGTTTGAGCTACGTGCCGTTGCCTTTGTTGTTGGGGATCCCACCCTACTTTATGGACACTGCTATTGGATGTCCCATGTCTAAGTATTATATATGGAGCAGGACGTACTGTATGCTTAGAATAATACAATTCTGTGAAATACTCACCTGTAGAATTGATATTATACGCATACAGTACGTCCTGCTCCACCCCACCCTGGTTTCACCTTGTTCTGGTTCCCCTGTATGGTGATTATCATTGTTATTGTTACCAGTTTGGTGGTTGGTTTCTCCCGGCTTCTCTTTCTCACTGCTTTTTCAATGCTGGGGATTTGTGGGAGGTCCCTGGGTATATGAAGGGCCGGGAGGAGCCTGTTTTTGCATGTCTGCAGTGAACAACAGATTACCCACGTGTAAGTATTATAGATGGAGCAGGACGTACTGTATGCGTATAATATCAATTCTACAGAATTGTATTTTTTACTGCCAATCAGGGGGTTCCACCATTCACCCAAAGAACTTAAACCTGGGATAGGCGAAATCCAAGGTTTTGGTCAATTTAAGACTGGCCTCTGTGTCAAGGAATGTGAACAGCTCATGTAGCAGGCGTGTAGTGGTGCATAATGTGAATTTCACTGCTCTGTTCCTGTTGACTGTCTCTCCTATAATTAAACAGATGGGGTGGAGTCTGAAGGTTACTTTCCTAAGAAAAGGGCTAACCTCATGCTTTTTTTACATGTGGTCAGTCTGCTGACTCGGTGTGCCTGGCATTGTGTACCTAATCCCTCTATGGCCGAGGCGTCACTGAGGCTGTTGTGTAACCATCAAGGGCTCTCCGGTGTGCTGACCCTAGCCCTTGCTTTGTTTGGGGGTGCACAGGCTGTCCATTCTTCCAGGTCACTGCACAGTCATGCTGCAGCTGCTAATAAAGCATCTCTGTTCTTTCCAGGAATCTGAAGATGTCCGAATTTGTCTGTGATCCGAAGGCTGGGCCCTACATCTACGACTTGGTCGCTGTCTCCAATCATTATGGTGGCATGGGTGGAGGACACTGTGAGTAGTAATCTGTGTTTGTCAGAACATGGGGGTAGTGTGGGAGTTTATCTCCTTTTTGGTAACTGCAGTAGATGCAATGTTGCAGTGTAATCCACCATCAGATAATGAGACCTGAGAGTTGTCAGTAAAATAATCCCTATGGCCATGCTGCAGGTGTTTAGAGATTAAGGAAGCTTGTTGTGCAGTGCTTACTTTGCTGCATGAAGTTTGCAGCCCAGGGCTCTGCCTATCAATGAAAGGGACACAAAGGAGCAGATTTTGGGGAAAGGGATTGTGGAAGCAGGGCTAAACATATGCAGATTGTTATCTGTCACCATTTTTCCTAATCAGTTGCTGTGGGTGTGTCCTGTACTTGTGTAATGGACGCCATTCTCTCTGTTTTCTACAGATACAGCCTATGCAAAGAACAGCGACACAGGACAATGGTATTACTTTGATGACAGCAGTGTCTCGCCGGCCTCCGAGGATCAGATTGTGGTAAGTGTGGTCTCTCCCTCTTACATAATCAATAGTGCCCTCATGTGGCTAGATTTTCTAATTGTAAGTCTATCTTTTTTTTTATTTTCAGACAAAAGCAGCTTATGTCCTTTTCTACCAGCGGCAAGATGGCGTCAGCCTTAAAGCAAGCTCCCCTGTAGCCGCCTTGGGCTCTGCGCCAACCAATGAAAATCTAGAGGATGAGGAGACGCAGCAGGACTGTGACTGTATGGACACCAACTAGTGTGCATGCGCTGAAGCCCCCTTGTCTCAGGAAGATGGCGGTGCTCCTGCCCTGAGCAGCGTGGGGGCCCCTCTGTCCTACAAAGGCTTCAGCGAGCATGTGCAGCCGAGGAGCGTCCGGGGAATGCTCTAGAAGGGGGAGGGGCTATGTATCTGGTGTGCGCCTGTGTTTGTGCTCAGCAAGAAGGAGGATCATCTCCCTGTCCCGGCTTTAACTCTCTCCCTCCCTCCACCTTTGGATTGACACCAGCAGACTCTGAAAAGTTTTATTTTTAATACAAAGAACTGCGGCTGGGGCCTGGAAACGCCCTCCTGGCGCCACCTGCGGTGCTGCCGCACCCCTGCTGTGGGCTTGTTGCCGTGTCACCAGAGACCATTAAAGCGCAATGTAAATGCACGCTTGGGGAGCCGCCTCTCTTTGGGTCCTTGGGGCGGGGGGTCCTATTTATTATTAGCAGGACAGTATTTATCGCTCTGCCTAGCAGGGGGCAGTGGCGAGCTTGAGAGAGGTGGGGCTATGCAGATGAGGGATTATTAAATTTGATCAAAGCCTCCACCGTGTGTTCTGTCTTTTCCTGTCTTACCAGGCGTGTCCCTTTGGCAGGATGGTTGCTCCACAGAATTCCAGGTCTAAGCAGCATGCTGGCCAGAGTTTGAGTGAGATGGCACCAGCCATGGAGCTTGATTGGCTGGTACCAGAGATCGAGTGGCTGACACAAGGCATTGTGGGTTCTGGTGGCCAGGATTTAACTTGCCTCCCACTTTCCCTCCACCAGTGTGGTCACCTGACCTTCCTACAATCGCCCTCTGCCTCTTTTGGTCTGATCTACATGTAGCACTTCGTCCCTAATGAAGATCAGTGGCACATATTGTAGATAAACTTAATTAAATGCTGCTCCTATGTGTAAGCTGTAGATGTGCCTCCTGGGCATTAAGGAAAGTGGGAATTGGTGCAACTTCCTCGGGGACTCCTTTAGTTTCCTGGTAATGAAAGCACTGCAGTCATACTGGTCTGCACTGAAGATCATGGCATGTAGCATTTGCTCCTCTGACTGCCCACTGTGCTGCAAGGTCACTGGTCGGGCAATAGAGTAGGCATCCAGCATCGGGTGAATTTTTTTTATTTTGAGGGAGATTAGTTAAGCATGTGCTACTGGCTGGTAGTGGTTCTTCAGCTCTAACAGTGCATTGTGGGTGAGCCTGCTGGGGCCCAGCACAGTAGACCTGGGCAGGAGTGGCCAGGGAGTCTTCAGACAGACTGTCCCACTAGTAGACAGGCCTGTGCTACATTTACTTGGAGGCTTTTGGAATGATGATGCTACCTGCGATGTGCTGCAGAGGTACATATGTGTGCCCAGGGAAGATAATGGGCAAGGGCAGTAGCCCGATGTGTACACAGGGAAATGGTGCTGGCTGTGATGTCACATTTGGGTGGAAACGCTCCTGCAGTGGGTGCAGAATGAGTGTGGTCGGAGAGCTGCTGGTTGACATTTCACAAGAAAATCTCGGGCATAGGAAGTGGGTGAGAGAGAAGTGTTGTAACAGCACCAGGTGTTTCCTCAATCTTACCACAGCCACCACTACAGCATGTGATTTGGTGGGGGGTGGATGGTGGTAGGGTTGGGTTCCTCACAAAATTTCAGGCTGCACTAACTGCATGAAACTCAAGTAGAATAGTTTCTATGTCAGGGCTAGTTTTGGCTGGAGTCTGAAAAAAGATACCGACTGGGCATTAAAAAAAAGAATGTAAAGGGATTGACTAGACAGAAACATAAAAAATGTATACTCTTTTGCAGCTCCGGTGTTACCCCACAGTTCCTCCATGCAGTGCCAGCATCTTCACACTTACCAATGGCAGGGATTCCACCTCCAGTGCCGCCAGCCTCTCATGGAGTCCTCTTTGGAGCCTTGTTTACGACCTCACAACCCTACTCCATTTATTTCAATTGAGGGGTCATCTCAAAGCATTTTCCTTTGTAGTCTCGGCATGCCCCCGCCATTGCAATAAATGGAGTAGGAGTGTTATGGTGACTTCCATCAATATGGCTTTACACCCCGTCTCTTCAGCAACAGGATACAATTGCTTGTTCTCCCTCATTGATAAGTATGAAGATGCTGCATGAAGGATCTGTGGGGGAAAAGGTGAGTATAGACAGCAGGGGTTATCGGGGGTGTGCAAAGCGCTGGTGAATGAAAGATGCCACCTCTGACAGGCAGCATTTGGCAAGCAGAAAGCAGGTCAGAAAGCCTTTGCTTAGAATGTTCTTTAAAGTCACACATGCTCAGCCTGTGGCCCCTGAACTGCTGTGAGGAAAGTGGGAGGGCTAACTCAAACTGGCGTCTAAAGGTAAATGGAGGCTCCGTTATGGTGATTGCATGGAGAGTGATATAGGGGGGCACATTGCAACATAGAGGTGGCAGCAGTGGCTTGGAGGAACATGGTGACATTGTGCAACACCACCCCTGGGGGATAACTCTGGCACCATAACCAGATAAGAGTTTAACTATATGTTTAACATTGGTAGGCATTTTGATGGGTTGAGTATTGGGAATACGGTTATGATTTGGGATTGATGGGCAATAAATAGGGAACCCATATATTTGGAGAGATGAGTCAATCAGCAGGTGTATTGCTAGCATGTGGGGATTGTTTAGATATAAGTGTGGAGCGTGTGGTCTCATGATTAGTGTAAAAATGTGAAATTCTGAACCTATTAATTGTGGCCCATGAGCAGTTTACTACAGGAAAATGATTACTAATTATTGGCCATTTATAAAGGTCAGAGTCAGAGTTGGGGCTGATAACATTGAGAAGTTGGAGTCGGGTTGGCTTACCGGCTCCACAGCACTGGTCTCCTGGAGTCGTAATCCTCAGGCCAATCGTACTCTCCACATGCACAGAAACCGGAGTTTACAGCATTGTTAGTCTCATCACTTAGCACATACTCTCCCATAAGTCCAGCCATGTCAGCATTTAAGGGTAAGTCCACTTTCTATAGAATTTTTTAAAGTGTATACTTTTGTGTGGCAAAATGATGTTTTAAAGGGGCCAAGCTGATCTTAGAAAATGTATGTATTCTTAGTATACAGTACGTCCTGCTCCAGAAAGATTACTTACAAGTGGGATATACTCCGCCAGATGGCGCTGGACTGCAGAGACATCGAAGACACAATACATATATATATGGTGAGGGGATTCTGGATCTATCCCCTCAAATGACCACCACATAACAGGCCGCACTCAAAGAAGTAAAATAATAAATGTCTATTTTATTAGTAAGTGCATCTACAATAAAAATCATTGGTATCAACACATACAACAACAAATGACACAATTAAAAAACATATACACAAACATGGGGGATCCTATATATGGAGACTCTAATAATAATAATGCGGGATAGCATATAATACACTAAATTAATAAATAGGTCTCGTTGGAAGCCACGTGTGGCCCACAGTATGTGGAAAAAAAGGGGTGCTATACCTCCTTAAAATACATGATAAAGTGCATAATGCAATATATGCAAATCTATGTGTAAACAATGTAACAAATACTAGCAAATGTGCACCTTCATATAGTACATACAAAATTCAAAAGTGAAACAACAATAAAACAAAGCAAAACACATATAGTGAAAGAACAATCAAACAGACCCAAAATAGATGAACAATTAAAGTGCTAAGTGCAGTGTAGCACACACGTGGTGCTAAGACCAGCCAAAGAATTTATAAGGGATAGTAAATGATGCTACCCGACTGAAATAATACACAATAATAGTAAACAACTAAAAAGTTCACATAACCTGATCTCCAGGGGGTCCCCCGCAGCAGCTGCCACCGACGCGTTGCGTGTCAGGTAGACACTTCGCCAGGGTGTACCGGCAGCTAGGGATTCCCCCTCCCTAAATACCCCAGGCAAATAAGACGCTAGCCAATGGTAGGAGGCCGCGTCACCATCCGTGCGTGCGCCCCGTCCGGCCAATGAATAAGGCCGTAAGGGCAGACACGTCAGATGAGACGCAGCCCCGTCACCGCTGGACTGCAAACCCAGGATGCGCCTGCGCGAGACGCGCCACCGTGCGCGCGGCAGGCGGGACGCACTCCCCTGCAGTAGGAGGCGCCCGCCAGCCACCCGCCCGGCCATCACGCAGGCGCATCCCGTCCACCCAGCAGCTGAAGGAATGACAGGTGCAGGAACGTGGAAGGGTAAGTATACGGGGAGGGAGGGAGAAGCACCTACATGTTATTTACTATAAGGACAACATAGAAGAACCATGTAAGACAAATTTACTGTACAGATACAACGACAAGAGATATACAAATATATTATGCAGTGCTGAACCAATATATCTGTATCGTATCATGTGATATAAATAAATATACAAATAGGTCAAAGCATCTTATTATTATTGATCAATAAGGCCGTATAACACAGTGGGATTGTGAATGAATATCGGCGTATATGCCATATATTGCCACTGCTGGATACTTCAATGGATGCATTCCCATATGGCATCAAAGTTCCATGCCACAAAGGAACCACCAGTCCATGAGCAATAGTGGACCATAAGCAACACATAAATAGATATAACCATGCATTGTATATAAAAAATGGAAAATTGTTTATTAATAAGTGTTGGCACCAGAAAAGGGGATAATATCATTAAAGGGGACAATGTTCCCAAAATACTGAATAGCATGCAAAATCCCCTAACAAATTGCTATATAGAGAAAAGGTGTACAATGCAAACCTAGTGCACGGTATGTGTCATGGAAAGCATATAATGGCCCTGGAATATTTAGTATGGCAACTATAGGCCCATTTGAATATTGCCACTCACGGTACCATACATTAAAAACTAATATATACAATATAAAGCAAGAATACCCCCAGACCACTAAATCCCTGGGATACCATCAGCTCAAATGTCCAGTCAATATTGATTATCCACAAGGGAGGGGAAGGAGGGAATCTAGCAAAAACAATGCTGGATCCTCAATATCACAGTGTGAAGCCATCTCCATCCCGATTGATTGTTGTATAAATCGGGCTCATATATTCACACTGTGAGATGACCAATCACTGCATAGATCCAAGATGTGTGTCATTGGTGCACGGACATCAAATTAGCAGAGGTTGTAGTCCCTAAAAGATACAGATAAAGAAGAGGATGTAATCAGTCCATATATCAACAATACACTTATGATCCCATACAGTAATCCCATAAATGCAAACCCTAAGGTGTGCAAAAGGCAACCAAGTATCAGTCAATCAAATATAGCCAGAAATGAACATATCGGTAAAGGACATTCAGCCACCTAAGGGGCCATTGTCTATTAATCACAGTCACGGCCCAAGAATGATGAGAAACCAAAGTCCTCATTCATACCATATGGGGCACGTGTTCTTAAGGTGTAAATCCACTGAGTTTCTTTCTGTTCAAGCTTCTTCTTTGTATTCCCACCTCTAATTCCTAAAAATACCTGGTCTATAAAAAAGACTTTCATGCCGGCTGTACTCCCCTTATGAATATGTAAAAAATGGGCTGCCACCGGCGTAAGTGTTCTTCCATTTTCTGCATCACGTGCAGCCAATCTAATGGTTGAAAGGTGCTTTTGGATCCTGCTCTTAACGGCGTTAATAGTCTCGCCTACATAATATTTAGGACATGGACATTGAATAACATAAATTACCCGCTGTGATTTGCAATGTAGGTGTTTTGTCAACTTTATATCCCTTAGTGTGTGCAGATCTTTGATGACACTGGTCTTCTCGACAAAGGGACAAACCGTGCAATTGCCACATGGCCTGCTCATTGCTCCATGTGGGGTTTGTAGCCACGTTCTTGATGTGGTAAAGTGACTGGTACAAAGTCGATCTCTCAAGCTAGAGGCCCTTTTAGCTGTCAACAAGGGGGCCCTTCCTATCCAAGATGCCAATTGGGGATCCGATTGGAGGACAGCCCAGTGTGTTTTCAAGATGTCTCTCATATTATTCCAATCACTGTTGTATCTTGTGATAAATCTCACCTTGTTGTCGGCTGTCCTCCTCCTATACGTAAGTAGTTGGTCTCTTGGTGTTCGTAGGGCCCGTTTGGCAGCTCTATCCACAACCCTGCTTGGGTATCCCCTTCTTAAAAATCGGGTTCGCATGTCCTTGATCTCTTCCTTTAAGTTCTCATCATTAGAGCAGTTTCTTCGTAGCCTTAGCATTTGTCCAACCGGGATGCCCTCTTTGAGTCTTTTCTGATGGAAGCTGGAGAAATGTAGTAGGGCATTGGTGGAGGTGGGTTTCCTATGTAGGTAGGTAGAAATAAGTCCATCAGCTTCAACTTGTAAAGTTAAATCCAAGAAAACCGCCTTTGATGGTGACAATGTGTGTGTGAGGTGAATATTCAGAGAATTAGTGTTCATAGATGAAATGAACTCCTCACATAAATGAGCTGGACCCTGCTTAGGAAGAGGATGTCGTCGATGAACCTGTACCAGCCCAAAATATAGGGCTGGTACAGGCTCATCGACTCCCCCCAAACCACCTCACGCTCCTACCACCCCAAGAAAAGATTGGCAATGGAGGGAGCGCACTTGGCTCCCATGGCCACCCCCCTAATTTGTTTATAGTATTTGGCATTGAACACGAAAAAGTTGTGAGTCAAAATAAACCGTAGCAGTCTAATAGCAAACCCATGCAGTGTCCTCTTTTCATTTGATTCCATGTCCAAAAAATATTTGGTTGCGTGTATGGCCATGTGGTGCGAAATGTTGGTATATAGCGCTTCCACATCACACGTGACCAGCAGAGTGTTTTCAGGAATATGCAGTGAATTTACCCGGTTTAATACGTCGGTGGAGTCCCGTACGTATGAATCCAAGGTTATAACATGAGGTTGTAACAGACTGTCAATGAAGGTACATGCATGTTCAGTCAAGCTGCCAATACCTGATATGATGGGACGTCCAGGGGGCTTCGTGATGTTCTTATGGACCTTTGGTAACGTAAAAAGTTGCCACCCGAGGATACTCAACCTTCAGAAATTCAAACAGAGTACGATTGATTATATTGTTAGTATATGCATCATCCAATATGATTTCAAATTCCTGTTTGTATTCTTTCATAGGATTGCTGTCTAATTTCTGGTATGTATTGACATCTGATAATTGTCTGTTTGCTTCTTCAAGATAGTATTCTCGGGGGAGAACCACAATGTTCCCCCCTTTATCAGCTTCCTTTTACAATTATGTCTTCCCGATTACGTAAGGTGCATAGAGCCTCCCATTCCTCTCGTGTGAGATTTTTGGGCGATCTATTGGGTACCAAATCCCTGATGTCTTTGCTTACCAGCTCAAAGAACACCCTTATGGCTGGCACATTTGTCCATGCGGGTGTGAAGCTTGAGGGTTTCCTTAGAGTAGGCCCCTGTTGGGTAGATTCTTGTTCGTCCAGTAGTGTCACCAAGTCCTGTAATGCTTGTTCCTCCTGGATATCCCATACAGGAGCTGACGCTGTCTGATCTGGGTTAGAAAAGTAATGCTTCAATGATAAACGTCTGCAATAGAGAAATAAGTCCTTAATTACATCGAATTTATTGATGCCAGCTGTAGGTGAAAAATTAAGGCCTTTGGCCAAAAGTGTTAATTGTGGTTTTGTTAGTGGAATGTCTGTTAGATTAATAATCTCTAATTCCGGATTGGGCGCCCGCGATTGGAGCGGCGTGGTGACTGTACCCGTCTCCGTTTGATCTCCCGGGGGCGTAACCGATGGTGTTCCCTGTGCCCCGTGTCTCTGTCTCTGTTGTCTATGTCTCCTTACGCCCCCCCCCTCCTTGTTCTCCTATGGGGCCCTCCTCCAAAAAACTCAGGTCAGCAGAGGACCGGTCAAATGATCTACTGGAGACAGATGATGTATAGGATGGGGTACCATGTCGCCTAGTGTGATTACTGGAAGAGAGGTCCCTCCTCTCAGATTGGGAGGAGGGTTGCCCTTTGGATTTACCATAATTAGGTGCACCCCGCCCATTGCCATGGTGCCTCCATTTATAGACTTTACCAGTGCTGGCGTCTTTTTTTGTCCCTGTCTAGTTTGTCCCTTGTATTATTCATTACTTCCATTTCATACCTCTCCAAATCCTTGGCAAGGTTTTCCGTAAATACAGTGATTTGTTCTTGAATTTTCAAAAGATTTAATTGTGTGTATAGTTCCTGTAATCGAAGCTTGGTGGTGTCCAATATTATCTTATCCTCATTGATTAACATATCAATGAGTGACATAGAACAGAGCAGAGACATCGAAAACAGGCTCCTCCAGGCCCCTCAAATACCCAGGGACCTCCCACAAATCCCCAGAATTTCTCTGCAGTCTGGACTGCGAAGGACGAGAGATGGCTCTCTACTCGCAGGTGAGCGGGGCTATTAGCCTGCGGCCCTGTAGGACCCTTCCCACCCGTTCCATTAGTAATATGCCTCCCAGCCTTGGCTGCGCTGGTCGGGTGAAGGTAGGCAGCACCGCTGTTAGGTGCTTAGGAGCGCTGCTCCACCGCAATCCCCCACCAAAGGGTAGGCGGTTCAGGCTTATGTTGAGCCTCTATGAGATGCCCCTCCCGAACTATTGCCCCTGCCTATTGGTGGGCCCTATTAAGTGGCCGCTGTCCTTCCTCATTCTCCTTGTAGCCTTCGGGGGAAAAGAGGGGGGTGGGCTGTGTGTGTAAATGTGTATGCTATGCATTCCGTTTATTCCAAGTATGTCACACACCCCGCTTCCAAGATTAATAACATTCGGGTTATGTCCAGTAGAGGGCGAACTTCTGCAGAGATGACTAGAAAAAAAGGAGCCCCTCCAGTCCATAAATACCTGGGACCTCCCACACATTACCCCCTCTGTAATCGTCTCTGCAGACGGCAAGCAAGTCAGAAGATGGCTATCTCCTCCTCCTATTTCTGCCCGGACATTGTTTGTAGTACATATGCCTCCCAGCCTAGGCTGTAGGTCCGGACGAGGGTAGGTGACACCCTAGGGGTGTTCTAGTTAGGAGCTATGCTCCTCCGTGAGACCCCATCCTAGGGGTAGGCGGATACCAGGTTCGGGATCCTGGTTTGGGATGCCCTGTCCGTAATTCCCTGTGCCTCTTTTGTGGCTGGGGTTCCCTTCCCCATCCGTTACCCTCTGTCCCCGGATCATGGGGGGGGGGGGGGGGGGGGGGGATGTGTTTGCCTGTCTATTCTCATCGCTGTGTTTTACCTTTTTTATTGTATGAGTGTGTGGGCCTGGTGCCCGGGTTGGCTCCGGCGCTTTCCCAGGAGCCGGGCCATTGTGTATCCCTCTCACTGAAGGGAGGGGGCGGGGCCGCGAGCTTGGCGCGCTGTCGCGGCCCGCCCCCCTCTTTTTGGCATTGGTAGTGGCTCCCAGCCTATTGCTGGGGACCGCGGTTCCTTGTCTGTGCAGGAGGGGGCGGGGCCACGCGCAGCGCGCAATCCGCGCTGGCCTGCCCCCCTTCTCTTCCTTCCTGGCTGCTGCTGCCTGTCCATCGCCATTTTGACACTAGAGCATGAGTGCCCTGCGGGCCCCCCCCCCCTTTTTCTTCATTGGCCTTGGCATTCTGTGTTTACAATTGCTTGTATATTATTTTGCCTGTGAAAGATATTACAATGCCAAGATTTTGGTGTGACTGTCATTTTGGCTGGATGCATGTTTTCTGTAATGAATTCTTGCTTATGCCCCCCCCCCCCCCCTTCTCATTATTTCTTACAGGGAGACCTCCTTCCTTTATAGTTAAAAAAGGGGGTTCTCCCAGTCCTTAGGTCCCTCACTCTAATTTTAGGGCTTTACAAATCCTCCCACTAACGGACGTTAAGGGGCATCCCGGGTAGCTTACTAGCGTAATTCCCACTGGTCATTGCGACTACCTTAAAAAATCACCATATGGGGGCTTCCCAGGATACCGGGCTTGGGCTCCCTTCTGGGCAGCCCTGGCAGTGTGTGGGTTGTGGGGCATCCCTTGCGGGGGATAATGTGCTGGTTTGCATTACATGTGCACAGCAGGCCATTGCGCGGCAGTCGGGGTCCTAGGCGTCTGGGTCAGCGCCGCCGGCCTCATCACCTACACCCCCCATGCCTGATTCTGACCCCAAGTGACGCTGTCATTAGTGGGGAGTCGAACTCTGATGTCTGTGCTAGTTTGGCCAACATTAAGAAATTGATTGCTAGCTCTGCGGCCAGAAAGGCCCCGGCTAAGAGAAGGCATTTGTCACCGGCTGCGCCGGGCTTGGATTTCGAGGATTATGATTCCTTTGACTGGTCTGATTATTCCCCACTGGAAGAAGGGGAATTGTTTTCAGAATCTGATGGCCCTGAGGATCAGCCGTTTTTGGATGCTGATGCTGGGAAGGAGCGTGGGGATACTGTTGATACCCCCAGGCCTCTGGCCCATATTTTTGAGGTGCTGGCTATTTCTCCTCCTGCGGAGGCCCCTCCGCAAAAGGGGGAATTTTCTCCTAAAGTTCCCAGATCAGAAGCATTTTGACAATTTGATTCTTAAAGAATGGGAAAAGCCCAGCCAGCTTCCAGGTGTTCCTCAAGGATGGGATAGGAAGTATCCCTTTCCGGTGGTCACGGGGAAGCGCTGGTCGTCGCCTCCTGAGGTCGACGCTCCGGTTCTGGGTTTGTCCAACACATCCGTTGTGCACTCACCAGACGCCACCACGCTGAAGGATAGTGAGTGAGGACCGACGCCTTGATCAAATGGCGTCTCATGCCTTTTCCAGCGTAGGTTCAGACTTGCATCCGGTTTGTGCTCCAGCTTTCACGGCCATGACTACCAGGTCTGTAATTAGGGGCCTGTTAAATGGTCCCCAGCTTAACCCTGCCAGTGATGAATTTGCTGCGCTTACGCGGTGTGAATTGTTCATGACCTTGTTCTTATCAGCCTTTGATGACGCCATATGCATGTGTAGTAGAACCTCGGCGTTGCTTGTGGCTATACGCCGTTCGGTTTGGTTGCGCCAGTGGGCGGCTGACATTGCGGCTAAAAAGTCGCTTAGGGGGCTACCCTTCCTGGGTATGCGTTTGTTTGGGGACAAATTGGACTCGGTGGCGAAAGGAGGAAAGCTACCACAACGCAAGAAGCAGCGCCGCTCCTTTCAGGGCGCAGGCTCCTTTTAATCCTTCCTTTCGTGGCTCTCGACCAAGCAGAGGAGTTGCCTACTCAGCGTTCAGAGGTGATTCCTGGGGCAGGGGCAGAGGACGTGCCCCTCCCGGAACTGCCTGGGGTTCCAAACCTAAGACAGCTGCTAAACCCTCTCAGCAATGAGGGGGCGCCCTCACCCTCGCGGGTGGGTGGACTGCTACGGCACTTCGCCCAGGTCTGGACATGGGAGGTCACAAACAATTGGATCCTGGAAGTGGTCTCTTCCGGGTACAAGCTGGAGTTCGAGTACCGGCCTCCTCCCAGATTCCTCAGGTCTCGGGTTCCTTCAGACCCCCGGGCCGCGCAGGGACTTTTGTTGGCAGTACAAAATCTGCTGGGCATGGAAGTCATCTGCCCGGTGCCCTTCTCAGAGAGAGGCCGGGGCTATTACTCCAACCTTTTCACAGTGCCCAAAAAGGATGGTTCCATGAGACCCATTCTGGATTTAAAGATTCTCAACAGGTTCATCAGAACCAAGAAATTTCGCATGGAGACTTTGCAATCGGCCATCAACTCTCTTCGTCCAGGGGACTTTGACGTCCATAGACATCCAGGACACTTACCTTCATGTGCCGATCTTCCCAGGACACCAGAGGTTTCTCAGGTTTGTGGTGGGAGATCAGCACTATCAGTTTGTGGCTCTTCCCTTTGGGCTGACCTCGGCACCAAGGGTGTTCACCAAGGTGCTGGCGGGTATAATGGCCCTTCTCAGAGCCCTGGGCATTCCCATTGTGCCTTATCTGGACGACCTTCTCATCACGGCATCCTCTCTCAGCCAGGCAGAGCTAGACACCAGGATGGTGGTGACAACGCTGGAGAGGTTCGGCTGGGTGATCAACCATCCCAAGTCTTCCCTCTCACCGTCAAGGGAGGTTTCTTTTCTGGGCATGAATCTGGATACCATTCAGACCAGGGTGTTCCTGCCTCAGTCGAAGGTGCAGATGGTTCAAGATCTTGTACGTCGTCTTCTGTCCATCCCTTGCCCGTCCATCCGGCAAGGGATGAGGCTGGTGGGGTTGATGGTGGCTTCCTTCGAGACAGTTCCCTTTGCCCAGTTTCACATGCAGCCCTCTTCAACTCCATCTGTTGTTGGCTTGGGATGGATGTCCTCTGTCCTTGGATCAGTCATTTCAGGTGTCTCCCCTGGTCCGGCAGTCTCTTCAGTGGTGGCTGGAACCGAGGAATCTTCTGAGGGGCAGATCCTTTCTGGCCCCTTGTTGGGAGACGGTCAACACGGACGCCAGCCTGTCGGGCTGAGGGGGTTTCTGGAAGGAACTTCAGTTCCAGAGTTTGTGGGGTCCTCAGGAGGCGCACAACCCCATCAACGTCTTGGAGCTGAGGGCTATTCGGTTGGTGCTGTCGCACTTGACGCATCACCTCCAAGGCTTACCGGTTCAGGATCGATCAGACAATCGGACTGCGGTAGCTTACATCAATCACCAAGGAGGGACTCGCAGCAGGAGTGCCCTCAGGGAAGTTTCTCTGATTCTTGCATGGGCCGAGAGCAATGTTCCATGCATCTCAGCGGTGTACATTCCAGGTGTGGAGAACATGGAAGCGGACTCCCTTAGCAGGGGGTCCTCTCGTCGAGGGGAATGGTCCCTCGACAACAAGGTATTTCTATCCATTTGTCATAAGTGGGGGTTCCCGGAGGTGGATCTCTTTTGCCTTCCGTCACAACCACAAGCTCCCTGCTTTTGTGTCTCTGTCTCAGGATCCTCTGGCTCTGGCAGTGGATGCCATGTCCCTTGCCTAGAGGGATCTGGGTCTCCTGTACCTGTTTCCTCCCTTCTCCATGGTAGGCAGGGTGGTGCGCAATCTGGTTCAAGAGGATGTGCCAGCAATTCTGGTGGCTCCAAGGTGGCCAAGACAGGTGTGGTTCGCAGACGTCGTGCGGCTGGCGGTCGATCAGTACAGGTTGCCCCTGCTTCCGGATCTGGTCACTCAAGGTCAGCTTTGTTACCCCAGTTTACAAACGCTGGCTTTGACGGCATGGCTGCTGAAACCTCCATTCTAAAAGATGAAGGTTTGTCTGATGCCGTGATCCAGACATTTGTTAGGGCTAGGAAGAAGTCTTCCTCTAACATCTACTACAGGACTTGGCAGTCCTATATTGATTGGTGTGTAGGGTGTTTTTGATTCCCAGGATTTTGGAGTTTATTCAACATGGTTTGGACCTGGGTTTTCAGCTTAGTATCTGGAAAGGGCAGGTCTCCGCCCTGGCGGTTTTCTTTCAAAGATCTTTTGTTCTTCATCCTTTTGGTTAAGACTTTTTTCCAGGGCGTCACTCATGTGCGGCCTCCTCGAAAGCCTTTGTTGCCTGTTTGGGACTTGAATTTGGTTCTGTCGGATCTCCAGGGGCCTCCTTTTGCGCCGGTGCAGGATGTTGCATTTTCCATTCTCACGCAAAAGGTTGCCTTTTTGGTGGCTATTACCTCTGTTCGACGTGTTTCTGATTTGGTGGCTCTGTCTATTCAGGCCCCTTACTTTGACATCAGGACAAGGTGGTCTTCCGTTTTAAGCCAGATTTCCTACCTAAGGTGGTCTCTGCCTTCCATCTCAATCAGGATGTGGTTCTCCCTTCCTTGTGTCCTAAGCCTAGCAATGACAGGGAGAGGGCCCTGCACTCTTTGGATGTTGTTCGTTGTGTGAAGTACTATTTGGTGGCTACTTCTCCTTTCCGTAGGACGGATGCCTTGTTTGTGGTGCCCTCTGGGCCCTAGAAAGGTTTGGCGCCCGTCAAGTCTACCATTAGTAAATGGATACGTCTGGCCATTGTTGGGGCCCATACTGCCAAGGGGAGGGATCCCCCTTTTCAGATCACTGCTCATTCTACTCGTGCTGTTGGGGCTTCCTGGGCTTTTCAGCACCAGGCTTCTGTTGAACAAGTTTGTAAGGCTGCTACTTGGTCTTCTGTTCATACCTTTTCCAAGTTTTATAAGGTTGATGCGCGGGCCTCAGCGGATGCTGTTTTTGGCCGCAAGATTCTGCAAGCTGCAGTGGTTTAATTTTGCATTATTGGTTTTTTGGGATCCCCGCCCATGTTGGACACTGCTACTGGATGTCCCGAATGTTATTAATCTTGGAAGTGGGGTGTGTGACATACTTGCAATAGTACCATTTTGTGATTACTCACCATTAAAATGGGTATTATAAGTGTGTCACACACCCCGCTTCATCCTGCCCTTTTTTGTATTCTGGATTATCTATATGGTGAACCTTGTTTGGTTAATTAGTTTTTTATTGGCTTTCCTATACTGGGTAATGTGTGGGAGGTCCCAGATATTTATGGACTGGGAGGGCCTCCTTTTTTTCTAGTCATCTCTGCAGAAGTTCACCCTCTACTGGACATAACCCGAATGTTATTAATCTTGGAAGCGGGGTGTGTGACATACTTATAATACCCACTTTAAAGGTGAGTAGTCACAAAATGGTATTTTTACACCTTATATTTATTCTTTTTGCCTTGTGTCAGCCGCCGCGCTGGCTTGCTTTCCCTTACTGTTTTTTTTTCAAAATTGCCGCCGCGCGCCTTTTTATGTCACTATGTTCCGCGCTTGGCGGCGGCATTACCTCAGACGCTGGTGCACCGTCATTGGCTGCTTTTCACGTCCTGACTTCGCACTCTTCGGGGGGGGGCGTCTATGGCACGCTCCGCGTCATCGCTGATACCGGCCCCTCGAGGTGTACCGACACCATCTTTAACCTGCTTGGTTGGCCCATGCGCGACGGACCTCTAACTACCGTGGGCCGTAAGTGCCCTCGCTGGCGGCTGTATTTTGCTACTTTTTATTACTGTGTGCCCACGGTCTTCTCCTCTTATGTCTTTCAGGCTGGGCGAACTCTTTGGCTTCTCCCGGCCCTCTATTAGTTATTAACTTGTTAGGCCTAGTGTATTTACTCCCACTTCCCTAGCGGGATATTGGGGCATCCGTGGTTGCTGTATAGCGTTAATCCCTATTGGCATATAGTGCCGCTATAATCACCATATGGAGGCATCTCAGGATAATGTGACCGGGGTTCCTTCGGGACAAGCCCGGCTGTGTGTAGCGTGTGGGGAGTCTCATGTTGACGCTGACAAGGCGGGGGTCTGTGTACCCTGTGCTGAGCAGGTGCTTGCATTGCAATCTGGCCTTCCAGTGGCTGGGCCTGCACCTCGTCTCGCTTCACCTACCCCCCCAAGCTTAAATCTCACTCCTACTGAGTTGCATACAAGTGGGGATTCTCAGCCTGATGTGTCTTCTAGACTGGCTACTGTTGAGCAGCTGATTGCTAAGTCCTTGGCGCGTAAGGCCCCCGCTAAAAAGCGGCACTTTACGCCTAATGTCACTATTTTCCCTAAAGGAGTTTTGTAATCTTTGTGGCTATACCCCTTCCGATGAAGGGGAGCTTTTTTCTGACTCAAGCTCATCTGATGAGAGGCCAAGGGGTCATGACGATTGTGGCTCTGACCCCTGGGCCCCGGATGACACTGACAGATTACTGACCCAGATTTTTGAGGTCCTGTCCATATCTCCCCCTGTTGCAGCTCCCAGGCAAAGGGGGGAGCTTTTCCATACAGCAAAATCACGTTTGGAATTTCCCGAGCAGGCTCATTTCCATAACCTTGTGCTCAAGGAATGGGAGCGCCCCAGTAAACTTCCCGGGGTTCCTAAAAGTTGGGATAGGAAGTATCCCTTTCCTGCTGATGTGGTAAAGTGTTGGTCATCCCCTCCCGAGGTGGATGCCCCGGTCCTAGGGTTATCTAACACCTCTGTCATGCATTCCCCTGACTCTACTACCCTGCGGGATGCTGAGGACCGGCGCATTGACCAGCTGGCATCCCATGCCTTTGCATGTGCGGGGACTGCGCTGCGCCCGGTCTGTGCCTCTGCTATTACTGCTGTGGCCACTAGAACCCTTATCAGAAATATACTTGATAGTGCCCCTGATGATTTGCCTTGTGAGGTGTTTAATGCACTCTCCAGTTGTGGTGTTTTTGTAAATTTTGTCCTCTCTGCCATGGATGATACTATCAGAATGTGTGCCAGAACATCTGCCCTTGTGGTGGCTATACGCCGCTCAGTTTGGCTGCGCCAGTGGGCTGCTGACAACGCTGCCAAGAAAGCCCTCACTGGTTTTCCCTTCAAAGGACTGCGCCTGTTTGGGGACTGCCTGGACCTTTTTGCTAAGAGAGGCAGGTTACCCCAGCGCAGGTGGCAGTCTCTGCCCTTTCGGGGTCAGGGTTCCTCCTTCTCCCCTTACCGTAGTGCCAGACAGGGGAGGGGGGGTGGTTTCCTTTCCTGGGACCCGGGGAGATTTCTGGGGCAGAGGCCGTGGACGTCCTTGCTCCTCCTGGGGTCCCAAAGCTAAATCATCCCCCAAGCCCCCTCAGGCATGATGGGGTGCCCTCACCCATCCGAGTGGGGGGACGGCTGCAGCACTTTGCTCACGTCTGGAGGCTTCATGTCTCAGACCGGTGGATTCAGGAGGTAGTGTCCTCCGGTTACAAGATAGTGTTTGCTGCCTGGCCGCCCCAAAGATTCATCAGATCCCGGATTCCTCAGGACCCTGTGTCAGCTCAGGAGCTAGTGCAAGGCCTCCTGGAGCTGGGGGTCATCTGCCAGGTCCAAGGGCAAGGGCTTTTATTCCAACCTATTCACAGTACCCAAAAAAGATGGTTCAGTCAGGCCCCATCCTGGACTTAAAGATTCTCAACAAATTTGTCAGGGGCAGGTGCTTTCGCATGGAAACTCTGCACTCTGCCATCAGCTCCCTGCGCCAAGGGGACTTAATGACTTCTGTGGACATCAAAGATGCTTACCTTCATATTCCTGTGTTCCGAGGTCATCAAAGGTTCCCCAGGTTCACTCTGATGGATCAACACTACCAGTTTGTGGCGTTGCCCTTTGGTCTCACTTCAGCTCCCAGGGTGTTCACCAAGGTGCTGGCAGGCGTGATGTCTCTGCTCAGGTATCAGGGCGTCCGCGTGCTTCCCTATCTGGATGACATTCTCATCACTTCCCAATCTCTACATCAGGCAGAGTTGGATACTCAGCTGGTAGTGTCCACTCTGGAGTCATTTGGATGGGTGATCAACCACCCCAAGTCCTCACTGTCCCCTTCCTTGGTAACTCCATTCCTAGGAATGAATCTGGATACAGTTCAGGCAAGGATTTTCCTTCCTCAACAGAAGGTCTGATTGCACAGGCTCAGTTCCTCCTATCTTGTCCTCATCCCTCCATCAGGCAGGGGATGCAGCTGGTGGGCCTGATGGTGGCATGCTTCGAAGCGGTCCCTTATGCTCAGTTCCACTTGAGGCCTCTGCAACTTGACCTATTGTCAGTATGGGACAAGGACCCAGCGTCCCTGGACGGGGTCTGTGTGCTCTCCCCTCGGGTCAGGAGGTCCCTCTCCTGGTGGATGGACTCAAGGAACCTGTTGGGGGGCAGATCCTTTCTTACCCCTTCCTGGGAGACGGTCACCACGGATGCCAGTCTGTCAGGTTGGGGGGGTTTCTGGAAGTCCCTGCGGTTCCAGGGGAAGTGGGGTCCTCAGGAGGCCCACGCACCTATCAATGTCTTGGAACTGCGGGCGATCAGGTTAGTTCTGGCTCACTTGACTACTCACCTTCGGGGCCTGCCTGTTCAGGTGCGCTCGGACAACCAAACGGCAGTTGCCTACATCAATCATCAGGGAGGGACCCGGAGCAAGGGGGCCCTCTAGGAAGCGTCTCTGATCTTGACTTGGGCGGAGGCCAATGTCCCCTGCATATCAGCTGTGTACATCCCGGGGGTGGAAAATTGCCTGGCGGACTCTCTGAGCAGGGGGACCTCTCGCCAGGAAAAATGGTCCCTATGCAGCAGGGTGTTCCAATCCCTGTGTCACCGTTGGGGCCGACCTGATGTGGAACTGTTTGCATCCCGTCACAATCACAAGCTTCCAGCCTTTGTCTCCCTGTCCCAGGATCCTCTGGCCTTGACCACGGAAGCTCTAGCAATGTCATGGCAGGACTTTCAGTTCCTGTATGTCTTCCCTCCGTTCCCCCTGCTGGGCAGGGTTCTGCGCAAGATTGCTCTGGAAGGGGTGCCAGCGATTCTGGTGACCCCCAGGTGGCCAAGAAGAGTGTGGTTTGCAGATGTGGTGCAGCTGGCAGTAGATCAGTACACTCTGCTCTTGGTGCCAGATCTGCTCACTCAGGGCTCTCTACAAACTCTAGCTTTGACGGCTTGGCTGCTGAAACCTCCATCTTGATGGAGAAGGGGCTGTCTTCCTCGGTTGTGGATACTTTGATAAAGCCTAGGAAGAAATCTTCATCTTCCATTTATTACAGGGTTTGGCGTGCCTACATTGACTGGTGTGAGTCTAAGTCTCTTTCCTGTCGGGTGTTCTCTATTCCCAGGATTCTGGAGTTCCTGCAGCATGGGTTGGAGATGGGGCTCCAACTCAGTACTAAGGGTCAGGTTTCTGCCCTGGCTATTTTCTTCCAGAAGTCCTTTGCTCAGCACCCTCTCATCAGGACCTTTTTCCAGGGGGGTCACTCATGTGCGTCCCCCACGTAAGCCTATGGTGCCTGTTTGGGATTTGAACTTGGTTTTGTCAGCCTTGCAGGGTGCTCCCTTTGAACCTGTGCAGGATGCTGCCCTTGCCATTCTTACACTCAAGATTGTCGTTCTTGTGGCTATCAACTCTGTTAGGCGTGTGTCTGAGTTGGCGGCGCTTTCCATTCAGCCCCCCCTACTATGAGAGACACCAGGACAAGGTGGTGTTTCGCTTCAAGCCAGATTTTCTGCCTAAGGTGGTGTCTGCCTTTCATTTGAATCAGGACATTGTTCTCCCTTCTTTGTGCCCTAAACCTAGTAATGCTAAGGAAAGTGTCTTGCATTCTTTGGATGTGGTCTTAAGAGGTGTCTTAAGTACTATCTGGTGGCTACTGCACCCTTCAGGAAAACTGATGCTCTTTTTGTGGTCCCTTCTGGTCCTAGGAAGGGCTTGGCTCCTGCCAAGTCCACTATCAGCAAATGGATCCGTCATGCTGTGATTCAGGCCTATTCTGCTAAGAGGAAGAATCCTCCCTTCCGCCTTACTGCTCATTCCACTCGTGCTATTGGTGCCTCTTGGGCCTTTCAGCACCAGGCTTCTGTTGAACAAGTTTGCAAGGCTGCTACTTGGTCTTCTGTTCATACCTTTTCAAAGTTTTACAAGGTTGATGTTAGGGCCTCAGCTGATGCTGCTTTTAGCCACAAGGTTCTGCAGGCGGCAGTGGTATGACCTGTCTGCTGTTACCTTTGGGGATCCCACCCTACTTTATGGACACTGCTATTGGATGTCCCACTTGTAAGTAATCTTTCTGGAGCAGGACATACTGTATACTAAGAATAATACAATTCTGTGATTACTCACCTGTAGAATTGATATTATGAGTATACAGTACGTCCTGCTTCAACCCACCCTTGGTTTTGCCTTATTCTGGATCCCCTGTATGGTGATTGTTATCATTGTTATAGTTGATAGTTTGGGTGGTTAATTCTCCCGGCTTCTCGTTAACTGCTTTTCAATGCTGGGGATTTGTGGGAGGTCCCCGGGTATTTGAGGGGCCGGGAGGAGCCTGTTTTCGATGTCTCTGCAGTCCAGCGCCATCTGGCGGAGTAATACCCACTTGTAAGTAATCTTTCTGGAGCAGGACGTATTGTATACTCATTAATACTAATTCTACAGGTGAGTAATCACAGAATTGTATTTTTATGGAAGCTGTTTTCATCTGTTGCTATTGGCAACGTGTACAAAGTACACACATGATGTACATTGCCAATAGCAACAGACAAAACATTGAGCATATCCTTTTGCCACAAATATATATGTTTACAAAAATTACAGCGAAAGTGGACTTACCCTTTAAAGCATTGTGTCTGTGATTATGTAAATCTAATTTTCTCTTCAATCGCATAGGTAAAAAGTCCCTCAACTGTCATGGAATTACAAACCCCAGAACGCCTTTCCTTTTGTATTGTTTTCTCAGGTTGCTAGAGAGTGAGTTTCACAGTACAGAACCGCGGCTTCCTCTGCCTGTGTATCGATTCCTATTATGAAACTACAAGCTGCAGTATGCCCTGCCACCCAAACACTCTATTTGACCAATAGGCTATGCTGGTGCTTGTAGTTCCTTGATAGCTGAGGTGGTGATAACGGTAATGAATAATGATCTGCCTGGAGGGGCGGAGTCACTACTGCAATGTAGCAAGATGTCTCTGGAAGGCTTGCAAATACTTCACTTGCAGTTGCAGGTTTGGAGCCTGTACCTAGCCACACCCCCACCACCCACACAAGTACATCGCAGAGGAGAGTGGTTGGGGCAACTCCTGAGGTCTCCATGACAACTGGCACACACAGTGAGTACAAAAGTGGCAGCAAACCAAAGAGCGGTTGCAGTGACTTTAGCCAATGCAGCCAAACTTCCCAGTGGTGGAGACAGTCTATTTGTTGCTAATAGCAACCAGCCCTGTCACCTCTGAGAGGCCTAGCTGCCAATGTGCGGGTCACCTGTCTTCACTGCTCCCCTCCAGTTCCAAGCAGGTAATATTAATCACTGGTTCACACTGCCACGTTGCAAGGCGACAATGTGGTGATTTCAATTGCAAACTGTTTTGAACGCGTTGGCGATCGCCTCTAATAAGGCAGCAAACTGTCCGGCCAGGGTGGACGCCATAGTAGTCTCTTCTGTCACAATGAGATTGCGGCAGCGTGAACACCAAATCTAGCAAAGGCTGGCCGCAGCTATGCCAGACTGATCGGTATGTGGGTGTTTCTGGAATGTGACAATCGGCACCAGCAACCACTCAGTTTGGTTAATATGGGGCTCCAGCTACACACAAATCATAGGTGTCATTGGAAACAGAGGGGAGTAACTGGCACAGAAGCTCCATATTAATCTAACAGAAATGACATGGGTGTCACTGTCACAGGAGCCCCATAATAATCTAACAGAAATGCCATGGGTGTCACTGGGAACAAAGGGGGGGGGGATAACTGCCTCGTATTAATGAACAGAAATGCCATGGGTGTCACTGGGAGCAGAGGGTCTCACTGGCACATGAGCCCTGTAATAATCTAACAGAAATGCAATGGGTGTCACTGAGAAGGGGGGTGTAACTGATACAGGGGACCCATATTAATCTAATAGAAATGACATGGATGTCACTGGGGGCATGGGGGGGGGGGGGGGTAACTGACACAGGGGACCCATATTAATCTAACTGAAATTACATGGGATTTTGACACTGGGAGCAGAAAAGTGTCACCAGCACAGGAACCCCATAGTAATATAAGGTGAATTCCATGGGTGGCACTGGAAGCAGCGGGGTGTCACCAGCTTAGGAGCCTCGTATTAACAGGAAGCAACACTAACATTAACAGGAAGCAGTATAAAGTCCCAATGGTTGCCATGTGCTAATTCATTCAGTTTCAAGGTAAACTTCCACATAATGGCAGTTATTATAACTGATAAGGCTGACCTATGCTTAACTGAATGTATAATCGCTGGAAACGAACAGGGAGCCATACGGCTGCCATTTGAACAGCAGACTGCACCCGGTTGGTGTTTTTATGAATATTGGGCAAAGGCTTTATTAAAAATATCTAATACTTTAATAGAAACGTAGTGGGTGTCACCAGCACAGAATCCACATTGTTATCTAACAGAAATGCAGTGGGTGTCACTAGCACAGGAGCCCCATATTAATCTAACAGGAGTGCAATGGGTGTGACTGATAGCAGTGGGTCGTCACCAGCACTGGTGCCTCATATTAATCAGAAAATGCAATGCAATGGGTGTGGCTGGGAGGGGTCTCTCGGGCACAGGAGTCAGGGGAGACCTGGGTAGGTGCTGGAGCCCTTGCACCTTGGGAGGGCCCACATCATTCCCTCTACCCTGGGCCCCTATGCAGGATGCAGAGCCATGTAGTAACTAGGACTAAGGACTGCCAGCTGGGGCAGACTGGCCACTGTCAGTCCTTCTAGTCTTTCATCTTTTCTTTCTTATTACCCTTTATGATTTCTGTCAGTAGTTCTGTTCTTCTTTCCTTTCTTTCTTACCATCAATTTTGAATCTTTGTTTCTTTCATCTGCTTTTTCATTTTCTGTAATTTCTTCTATCCTTTTTCTTTCTGCCATTTTTTCTATTCTTTGCTGGATTCACTATACATCTAACTTTACTACCATCCATAGCGTATTGCAAGGTGCCCACATAAACCTGGAGCTTGGCCTGACACGAGCCCTGTCTGAGTCTATCACATGTGTCACCAAGCTGTAGCTAGCGAGCCACATGTTGACTCACCTGTTTTGGCAGCTTTTGTTGTTGGCTCCCAGCAGTGTCTGAGTTTAGATTCTGCCATTCACCTCTTTGCGGTTTAATACTTTCGAGTAGTTTACTATTTGGAACAGTTTCCAGTTGTTTCCGGTTATATAGTTTCTATGAACTATTAATTTCTATTGCATGGTAAGAAAAGTTAGGGCACCCTGATCGTATTAAAGGAGCACTATCACAAAACTGTGTAACATTAAAAATCAATATAAACACGTCGGCTAATGAGAGGAGGGGTCATTTATACATTCAAATTAAATAAAACTTCCGCCAAGCTTGTGGTTTATTCTCTCATGGTAGGAATAAGACCCAGGGATGACAGGTTAAAGCGGACCTTCACTCTAAATAAGAGTCTATCTTATATGTTTCCCACACCCTGTACATACAGATTGCTCACATTAAAAATCATCCTACCTGCATCTACTGCATTTTATAAGCCTTTAAACATCCAAGATGGCGGCTTATGGAAGCTGCCATTTTTGCAGGCAGCCTGCAAACAGGAAGTGCCTGCAAACAGGAAGTGACTGTGCTGCTCTGCATTCTGGGACTGCTGACCTTTCCCTGACCCCAGCTCTGCTCTGTCTGAGCAAAGCACAGCTATAACCCGCCCCCCTGTACCTTATCCCACTCTCCTCTCCTCAGTAAGTGTGATGCTTCTGAGTCAAGATGGCGGCGCCCGTATCCTAAATTCCCGAACAGAGTTGCAGCCCAGTGGGGGAAAGTATAATAAATTAGTGACTAAACATGTAAAATATATTAATTTTAGATGGTGAGGAATTGTTTTTTAAGAGTTTGGGCTTTTCATTAAATCATGGTGAAGGTCCGGTTTAAGTCTATCAGGGGTGACAGAGCTTGTCACCCTGGATGTCCTTTTCTGTCCATTAAAAGAAAGAAAAACAAGGCTGCCCGGATATTTCTTGATGCCGGGTGTATAAGTAACCCTTCCCCCGCCATCCAACATATTTATATGGATTTTTAGCTTTGGGCCTCGCTTTTCAGTCTTTGGTCTGATAAGCCACAGGGCCAGCAAAAAAGCTATCGGAGGTAGTGGGACCCCCCCACACTTGGGCAAACCTGCAGCCAAAGCCACCACAGGGCAGGACGGAGAGTCTAGAGCAGCAAAGCTCACTGCACATAAGCCACCAATGCAGGGAACTGTTTTCTGCTGGACCAGCTGGGCGACTACACTACTCCTCCGCCCAGAATGGGAGGCACAAGGGACTCGAGATGTTCCAGTAAGTAAGCAGGCACCAGACAACCACCATTCAGTTATTATTATTTCCATTAAAGTAAAAAATACTGGGGCCTTTACCAGATTTTGTGCCCAGGGGCCTCCACCACACATAATCTGGCCCTGGTCCCTCTTTAATTTAACAGTAATGCCATGGCTGTCAATGGGAGCTGATAGAAAATCCTCAGTGTCAACTCTAAAGCAATATTCTTCTGCACATATACATTAGTGCTGCACACTTTTGAGCAGAACGTTTTCCACCATCAAGTGTGTAGCCCCGCCCCTAAAAATCAGTGATGGGCGGAATCTACCCTGAAAAGATTATGGCGTCAGTCATGATGATCCTTCCTCTCCCCACAGGTGCTAACATGTCAGAAAAGCTGCTGAGGTGCCGTAGAGAGCTCCGCATTGCTATCATTAGAGCTTTAGAGACTCCCCGCCAGCAGTTTTCTGCTCACTCATTGGATGATATGCCACCCCTGCAGAACAAACCACACCCCCATGCTGCAGAGCACCAACACAGCCAGCCAGGCAGGAGCAACATGGACACACCCAGCCCCCTGCTACCCCAGGGAGAGAGCAAACTGAGGTAAGATAAAGATGGCTCCCACCCCTGCCACCAATCGGAGTGTCCACTTCACACCACGGCAATGCTATTGGGCATGCTGGGGCATGTAGTTCCCTCTTAGCAATATGGTAGATGGCGGCTCCTTTCTCCTTTCCTGTTTCTTTCATTCAGAAAGAAGACCCCACCATCCCCTGAGGAGCCAGAGCCCCACATCCAAGGACTGAGCCCACCGGACACCACTAAAGATCTCATCAGCATTATCAGTGAGTGACTTGTTACTGTTCAGAAAGTACCATACTCAGAAGCCACCGCCATACTCAGGGGTAAACCTAGCCCAGTGGTGGCGAACCTATAGCAATCATGATGGCAGCCGCCATCAGTCCAGTAAACACCTTGAGTTTTTTAATCTCTCTCCTGGCAGCAGAGATTAGGTTAAACTGCTGTGTTGGCACTTAAATAAAGTTATGGGTTGCAGTTGGACACTCGTTCCCTAAAAGGTTTGCCATCACTGACCTAGTCCCTCTGTTGCCTGAGGTGTACTGTATGATAGAGCCCATCAGGTCCTGCAGTCCCACTCCTCAGTAGAGCAATGTGCTGCTCACCTGGCTCCTTCCTATGATGGTAGTAGTGGAGACTCGATGTAGGGGGAGAAGCCATGGCTGCTGAGCCACTAATAACGGACTGTAAAAACATGACAGTGTACAGTGCCCCCCTCCATTTCTGCTGAACAGATAATGAGATAGTAAAAAAGTATTAAACAAAACAGGTCCAGCAACTGCAGCCCTTCCTGAGGAAACTGCCTCACATGCCCTCATTACAGGTGCAGCCCTGACCATACCAGTGTCAGGAACCCTCAGGTGATGCCAGCTGAGGGCTCCTCACACCATATGAAGCTGGGCAGGGCACAGACCCATTGGCGGCACCCTTATCCGTAGCACAATACAAAGCAGGTGTGACCCAACCCTTCTACCTCCGGGGCGTGACTGGAAGACAATCTGATCAAGTTTTTGGTTAAAGTGACATATAATTATATGGCTGCCCATGGTGATGATTAATTATTATTATCTATTATATTCTGTGAAAGATATTAAAACAGCAGTTTAGAGCAGTTTGTAAGTTTATATTTAGAGGTAGGGACAAACAGATTTTTGCGAGGTCAGGGCACATGGCTGATCCTTATCTGCACAAGAAGAGAGCTGGCTGCCCCATATACTGAGATTTAAAGGGAGGGACATGGCTGATCCTTATCTGCACAAGAAGAGAGCTGGCTGCCCCATATACTGAGATTTAAAGGGAGGGACATGGCTGATCCTTATCTGCACAAGAAGAGAGCTGGCTGCCCCATATACTGAGGTTTAAAGGGAGGGACATGGCTGATCCTTATCTGCACAAGAAGAGAGTTGGCTGCCCCATATACTGAGATTTAAAGGGAGGGACATGGCTGATCCTTATCTGCACAAGAAGAGAGTTGGCTGCCCCATATACTGAGATATAAAGGAAGGGACATGGCTGATCCTTATCTGCACAAGAAGAGAGCTGGCTGCCCCATATACTGAGATTTAAAGGAAGGGACATGCTTCTTTCTGCAGGGTCAGGGCACATGGCTGATCCTTATCTGCACAAGAATAAAGCTGGCCAACCCATATACTGAGATTTAAAGGGAGGGACATGCTGCTTACTGCAGGGTCAGGGTACATGGCTGCCCCATATACTGAGATTTGGAGGGCGGGACAGGCAGCTTTCTGCAGGGTGAGGACACATGGCTGATCCTTCTCTGCACAAGAATAGAGCTGGCCAACCCATATACTGAGACTTAAAGGAAGGGACATGCTGCTTTCTGCAGGGTCGTGGTGATAGTTCATGACCAATCCTTCTCTGCACCGAAAGAAAGCGGTTGGCCCCTATACTGAGATTTAAAGGGAGGGATGAGCAGCTTTCTGCAGGATCAGGGCACATGGCCTATCCTTATCTGCACAAGAAGAGAGTTGGCTGCCCCATATACTGAGATTTAGAGGGCAGGACAGGCAGCTTTCTGCAGGGCCAGGTTGAGGTCACATGCTGATCCTTCTCTGCACAGGAAGCAAGCTGGTCGGCCATTATACTGAGATATAAAGGAAGGAATGGGCAGCTTTTTGCAGGGTCAGGGCACATAACTGATCCTTCTCTGCACAGGAAGCAAGCTGGTCGGCCCTTATATTGAGATTTAGGGGGGCTTCTGACGAGCAGTGCAACTCATTTCCTGTGTGTCCCCCCTCAGATCTCACCAGCTCACCGCTGATCCAGGAGCTCGCCCGGTCACCTGACATGGACATGGATGTCAATACTGAAGGGGATTTGCCTGTCTGTCCTGGCGGCTTCCTCAGCCTTCTATTGGATGACACAGAGGTGCCAGAATGGGATGACGTTACCCCGGACACAGCTACCAAATAGACACAATGCCGACCCGGGAAACAACCGCAGACACCGGGAGCGCAAGCAGATACTGTGATGTGCACCACCCCCCACCTACCCTATAGAATGTGCCCCCCCAGTCATTTTTTTCTTCTCTCTACCACCTGCTGTTCCCTCGGTCTAGAATAAACACCCTCTTCCCTGTTAGGGCAGTTGTCTGATTTCTGGGGCAACAACATATTTAACCATTTAAAGTGCACCCACACCCTTCCCTGCAGCTCTGTGCCAAACTAACCTCACCTGATGGGGGCGGGGGGGGGGGCAAAATTCTATTTTTACCTACTCCCCATGCCATGAGTAAGCCCTGCATTAGAGGTAAAACTCAATTTAATGGGGGACAGAAAACTAACCTCCCCTACCTATTCATACTCACCTTCTCCTAGTAGAGCTCCATGTGATAGGGGACAGGAAACTAACCTTGCCTGCCCCCTCATACCATTAGTGAGCCCTGCCTTAAACTGGACCTTCAGCTTGATTTAATAAGTCCAAACCCTTAAAAAAAAAAAACTATTCCCCAGCATCTAAAATTAATATATTTTATGTGTTTAGTCACTTATTATTCTTTCCCCCACTGGGCCGCAACTCTGTTCAGGACTCTAGGATACGGGCGCTGCGATCTTGACTCAGAAGCATTACACATTCTAAGGAGAGGAAATCTTTAAAGGCTCATAACATGCAGTAGATGCAGGTAGGATGATTGTTAAAGTGAGCAATCTGTATGTAGAGGGTGGGGAAACATATAACATATGTTCTTCTTCAGGGTGACGGTCCGCTTTAAGGATAAAGCTTCATTTTATGAGGTACAGGAAACGAATCACACAATTAGTGAGCCCTGCATTATAGAGAAGATACTCACTTTTTCCCAGCAGAACCTCAGCCGATGGGGGCAGGAAACTAACCAGTGAAACACACAGACTCCACAAGGAGTCATGTTACTACAGTGGGCAGATATTTCAGATGCCCTGTCCTAACCTGATTTGGGCCTAAGTAACGAACTTTGGAAACATCTCAAATCGGGATGCACCTAGGGTGAGTGTAAAAGGGTAACTAAAGTCATTTGTGATTGTAGCTCCACTTTTAGCATCCATCTCATGGCTGTGAGATGAGGAGAGATCAGTTCCCTCACAGGCTAGTCATGATGACGATGCACATTCATGGTGAGAAACCAGGAAGTGACCCTCGTGACTCATCCCCATTCTGAGGACACCCGAAACTCTTCCTGGCGGCCCTAGGGAGGGGGAATTCCAGAGAGGAACAGCAATGCACATGTCTAAGCTCAGCAGCAGATTCCTGGGAGCCAATTGGATTACGTACAACACTGTGAAGTGAGAACTTGTGAGAGCGTGCAGGATGCCTTCCACACCCAGCTCCATAGAACATGCAGATCCCAGAAAGAGCGGGAAACCTGTCATTCATGCTACTTCACACCGTACAATCAGATTGCACTATCCCAGTCTGCCACCATCAGAGCAATCAGCCTGGGTGCTGGCACTTCTGTACAATCGCATTGTAACGCGTGTGTGTGGCAACATCACGCCGACTACTCATTTCCTTTTATGAGGTCTGGATTAAAAGAAGAAAAAAAAAAACATCTAACCCTTTTACTGCTATGTGGGTGGTGCAGTGCAGCTGGTGGAAATGCTTGTTTGGGTCCCAATTTTATCACCTCCGCTCAGGCCGACTTTATCTCAACCCACAGAGCTTGGCTTATCCAATCACAGGCAGCCACCATTCTGGGCAAAGCTGCTGTCTCACCATTAAACCCTCCACTTTAGAAAAACAAGTCCCCTTCCCCTAGATAAGCTGATGGAATCCTCCCCAACATAGCAGCTCCATCCTCCTTTCTAAGATTTTACTCTCCTCCTTTCCCACCTCCTAATTGGCATCAGATTTATCACTGGCTCTCTCTCCTCCTACCCCCCCCCAGGATCACACTTCTCCTTCCACACCACCTAACAGAGATCAGATTGATCCCAGGCTCTCCCCCCCCCCACCCCAACCCCCTAATGGGGGGCAGATTGATCCCAGGATCACACTTCTGATCCCCATTAGGTGGTGTGGAAGGAGATTTATCCTAGGCTCTCCCTCCTCCTTCCCTGTCCCCTAATAGAGATTAGATTTATCCCAAGCTCTCCCTCCTCCTTCCCTGTCCCCTAATAGAGATTAGATTTATCCCAAGCTATCCCTCCTCCTTCCCTGCCCCCTAATAGGGATCAGATTTATCCCAAGCTCTCCCTCCTCCTTCCCTGTCCCCTAATAGAGATTAGATTTATCCCAGGCTCTCCCTCCTCCTTCCCTGTCCCCTAATAGAGATTAGATTTATCCCAAGCTCTCCCTCCTCCTTCCCTGTCCCCTAATAGGGATCAGATTTATCCCAAGCTCTCCCTCCTCCTTCCCTGTCCCCTAATAGGGATCAGATTTATCCCAAGCTCTCCCTCCTCCTTCCCTGTCCCCTAACAGAGATTAGATTTATCCCAGGCTCTCCCTCCTCCTTCCCTGTCCCCTAATAGAGATTAGATTTATCCCAAGCTCTCCCTCCTCCTTCCCTGTCCCCTAATAGAGATTAGATTTATCCCAAGCTATCCCTCCTCCTTCCCTGCCCCCTAATAGGGATCAGATTTATCCCAAGCTCTCCCTCCTCCTTCCCTGTCCCCTAATAGAGATTAGATTTATCCCAGGCTCTCCCTCCTCCTTCCCTGTCCCCTAATAGAGATTAGATTTATCCCAAGCTCTCCCTCCTCCTTCCCTGTCCCCTAATAGGGATCAGATTTATCCCAAGCTCTCCCTCCTCCTTCCCTGTCCCCTAATAGGGATCAGATTTATCCCAAGCTCTCCCTCCTCCTTCCCTGTCCCCTAACAGAGATTAGATTTATCCCAGGCTCTCCCTCCTCCTTCCCTGTCCCCTAATAGAGATTAGATTTATCCCAAGCTCTCCCTCCTCCTTCCCTGTCCCCTAATAGAGATTAGATTTATCCCAAGCTATCCCTCCTCCTTCCCTGCCCCCTAATAGGGATCAGATTTATCCCAAGCTCTCCCTCCTCCTTCCCTGTCCCCTAATAGAGATTAGATTTATCCCAGGCTCTCCCTCCTCCTTCCCTGTCCCCTAATAGAGATTAGATTTATCCCAAGCTCTCCCTCCTCCTTCCCTGTCCCCTAATAGGGATCAGATTTATCCCAAGCTCTCCCTCCTCCTTCCCTGTCCCCTAATAGGGATCAGATTTATCCCAAGCTCTCCCTCCTCCTTCCCTGTCCCCTAACAGAGATTAGATTTATCCCAGGCTCTCCCTCCTCCTTCCCTGTCCCCTAATAGATTTATTCCAGTCTCTCCCTCCTTCACCACCCCCTGAAAGGTGTCAATTCCAGGGTCACCCACCTCTTCTTTCCCTACCCGCTAATAGGGACAGGCTGTATCCCCCTTATCTTCTCTTTCAGGCAACTGATTGGCTTACAACACACAAATAAGACCATACCAAGCTCACAGCTTTCAGGAACAATGTTTATTGAACAATGTGGCTCCACTCACAGCGCTGGCACCATAACTGGACCTCCCACAGACAATTTACAAGCACTCAGCTCTGCCTCTTCAACATTTCAAGGCGGAGCATCATAAGTAAACGCATGCAGGGGCATCAGCAATGAGCACAACACAAGGTGGCCAATGTCACAGAAAATTAAGACTCTGCCCCTTGCGTCTACATCTTGTCATCCTGAGGGACGTCTCTCAGCAGTGCCTCAATATCACCCCGCAGATCGATAGTCTGGTAGCGACGGCTGTACCGCTTGAAAGGGACGCCGTCTGCACCAATCAGAAACTTTTCGAAGTTCCAGGCGATGTCATTGCGGCGCACTGGCGACCAGATGATGCTTTTGGGGTCATTCATTAAGGATACAGGGTCATCACTGGGGTGGGGCAACGCCTCTTTTAGGAAGGTGAAGAGCGGCAGCTCCTTCTCACCATTCACCTCGCACTTCTCAAAGAGCGGAAAGCTGGGCTCAAAGCCACCACCAGGGCGCACAAACTTCAGAAGGTTCAGGATCTCCTGGTTACTGCTGTTCTCCTGCAAGAGACAGACAACAGTGTTACAAGAGGGAGAAAGGCCAGACAGACAGACATCACCCCAGAGAAAGTGAGACGACAGCCAGACATCACCCCAGAGAGAGAGCGAGCCCAGACAGACGTCACCCAAGAAAGAGAGCGAGCCCAGACAGACGTCACCCAAGAAAGAGAGCGAGCCCAGACAGACGTCACCCAAGAAAGAGAGCGAGCCCAGACAGACAACATCATTCCAGAGAAAGCGAGACCCCATACATACAGACAGACTGATCACTCCAGAGAAGGCGAGAGCCCCAGCCAGACAGACAGACGTCACCCAAGAGAGAGAGCCCAGACAGACAGACATCACCCCAGAGAGAGAGCCCAGACAGACAGACATCACCCCAGAGAGAGAGCCCAGACAGACAGACATCACCCCAGAGAGAGCCCAGACAGAGACATCACACGAGAGCCGAGACAGACGTCACCCAAGAAAGAGAGCGAGCCCAGACAGACAGACATCACCCCAGAGAGAGAGAGAGCGCCCAGACAGACAGACAGACATCACCCCAGAGAGAGAGAGAGTGCCCAGACAGACATCACCCCAGAGAGAGAGCGCCCAGACAGACAGACATCACCCCAGAGAGAGAGAGAGCGCCCAGACAGACATCACCCCAGAGAGAGAGCGCCCAGACAGACAGACATCACCCCAGAGAGAGAGCGCCCAGACAGACAGACATCACCCCAGAGAGAGAACCAGACTTTCAATGTTTTTGCTTCTCATCCTACTGGCTTTAGTCCAGTTGCCTTGACTTATGAATACAGACTGGATGAAGGAGCGCCGCCAGAAATATATAAAGATCATCCTGTACAGCACCACAGCCTATGGTGGAGCATCTCCATCCCTCCTGATGAGAGGTCGGGCCCAGAACAGAGGACCTCACCTCTCCGGATAGCTCAGAATTGGGGGGAATTTCATACACAAGACAGACTTGTATCTGCCAATCAGATTTGTGAATCACTAGAAGAAAACGGCATCATCTATCTCTATTTTCTCACATGGAGAAATGTTTTAATAGGATTTCTGAAGCTCCTCATTCATCCAGGTCACAGTATATCTGTAGTAATAGATCACCCAACTGAATTTGCTGTATAGAAATCGCAGTTGGCTTAACTTTCTACTGCCAAGCTGATAACCAGCAGAACATTTTCAAGAACAAAGCAAGTCCAGTTGCCTTGATCTATTACGACGGACAGACAAGACAGCATCGTACAGACCAGAGTCACATCCGAACCTAGTATGATCGCCAGGAGTGTGGCCCAGAGGGGGCGTGGCTCACCTGGTGGCCGAACTGGTTGCAAGGAAAGGCGAGCACCTGCAGCCCGCGGGCCCGGTACTCGGCCTGCAGTTGATTGAGCTGCCGGTAATCCCGCTCGGTGGTGCCTCAGAGGGACGCCACATTCTCGATCAGCAGCACCTTCCCCCGGTAGCGATCCAGCGCGACCGCCTCACCCGACAGCAGCCGCGCAGAGAACTCGTACACCAACCTGCCCGACATTATCGCCCGACCGATCATCGTGATACAGTCCGCGTGTCACCCGCTAAATAGAACCGCGCCGCGAAGACTCCGCCCAGCTCTGCGTCACAACCCCGCCTCGTCCTTTCACCTCTCAAAGACAGACGGCCCCGCCCACTTTTGCACCGGATTGCCCCGCCCACTCCCGTCCCGCGTCTCCTCCCAGTCCCGGCATCTCTATAGCTGGCTCGGCCTGTGTGTAGGTTGTGCCGGGCTCTCCTCACATTACATAGAACCAGAGAGATAAAACTGGCATCAACGTGGGCGGATGGAACGTGGCACACTTTCCAGAGAAATACAGTCATTAGGTTTATTAATGATTGTGAGGATTAAAGTGGACTTAAATCCACCGTGTCTCCAGAGCTGTGTGAATGCCTCTCACCTTGGGAGGGTGCACCCGTGATGAGGCCATATGAGTCACCTGCCTCTGGACCAACTACAGGGGGCGGCAAATGCTGGACTTTCTTTCTTTTGTTTTCTTAGTTTTTTAGTCATTATGTCATTATATTGTATCTCATTGTTTTACAGTTAAATCGGACCTTCACAATGATTTATTGAAAAGCCCAAACCCTTAAAAAACTATTCCCCAGTATCTAAAATTAATATATTTTAAGTTTTTAGTCACTTATTCTTTCCCAAACTGGGCTGCAACTCTGTTCAGGACTTAAGGATACGGGCGCCGCCATCACACTTACTGAGGAGAGGAGAGTGGGATAAAGTACAGGGGGGCAGGTTATAGCTGTGCTTTGCTCAGACAGAGCAGAGCTGGGGTCAGGAAAAGGTCAGCAATCCCAGAATGTAGAGCAACGTAATCAGAAGACACTTCCTGTTTGCAGGCTGCCTTGATGTTCCATGAGCCGCCATCTTGGATGTTTAAAGGCTCATAACATGCAGTAGATGCAGGTAGGATGATTTTTAATGTGAGTAATCTGTATGTACAGGGTGTGGGAAACATATAAGATAGGCTCTTATTCAGAGTGAAGGACAGCTTTAAATCACCCGTGATGAGGCCATATGAGTCACCTGCCTCTGAACCAACTCCAGGGAGTAGCAAATGCTGGACTTGTTTTGTTTTCATACAGTTTTGTAAACATTATGGCCTTGATTCATCAAGAGTTGAAAACAATTCTCATGGCAGAAAAAAATTCATTTCATGAGGAAAAAGAGCCTGAGAATGTCACTGTTACTGAATCACCAGACAGGAAGACAATGAAAGTCAATGACACTTTTTACTACAGTGTAAAAGGAGTAAAACGTTCACCACTTTTCCCAGGAGTAAAAAAGTGCCATTGTCTTCCTAACTAGTGATTCAGTAACAGTGATATTCTCAGGCTTCTTTCTCATGAAATGATTTTTTTTACCATGAGAATTTTTTTCAACTCTTGATGAATCAAGGCCTATGTTATTATATATTATCTCATTGTTTTACAGTTAATAATCGGTGGCTCAATGGCTATGGCACTGCTCCCTACCCCCACAAATCAGGTTTCTACTGCTCACCTTACGGGAAGGAGCCAGACGGAGCAGCACACTACATTATTGAGTGGGGCCGCACACCCTGGTGGGTCCTCAGGTAGCAGAGAGGCTAGGGGCCACTGGTTTGGGATGATTCTGTGCTGCTGCACAACATAACTGAGCCCCGTGATCCCTTCGGTGTTCTTTCACTGTCAAACTGGTTATCACTGGGGCTACAGAAAGATGGCCGACGCTCCCATGAGTGAGGACACTAGCAGTTCCTAGCTGCTGCCAGTATCCTCACTCATGAGAGCAAGGGCCATATTTCTTTAGCCCAGACCATAGCCAGTTTAACAACGGCCATGGACCAGATCTCCAGCTCAGCCGCTTCCTGCTGTACACTCTGCATTTGTTTAAAGAGCTGCGCCCCCCCCCCCCCCACACACACACACACACACACACACACACACCACCAAAATGTTTTTTTTTACAGTGCCGATACTGATTCTGGGGCCCCTTGACAGATAGCCCCCAGAGGCAGAATCACACCTCAAAGTTCAGGTCCCCATTGATTTCCATAGGGCCAGGGTTTGTGTCAAGTTCAGGTACCCGAACCGAACTTTTGCTTAAAGTTCGGCCAAACTTGCAGAACCCAACACTAGTGCAAGTCCAGTCACCAGACAACTTGGGGGCATTGTTATTAAAGCGGTCATTCACTCTGAATACGAGCATATCTTATATGTTTCCCACACCCTGTACATACAGATTGCTCACATTAAAAATCATCCTACCTGCATCTACTGCATGTTATGAGCCTTTAAATATCCAAGATGGCGGCTCATGGGACGTCAGGCAGCCTCCAAACAGGAAGTGTATTTTGACTGTGTCGCTCTGCATTCTGTTATTGCTGTCCTTTACCTGACCCCAGCTTTGCTCTATCTGAGCAAAGCACAGCTATAACCCGTCCCCTGTACTTTATCCCCCTCTCCTCAGTATGTGTGATTCTTCTCAATCAAAATGGCGGCGCTCGTATCCTAGAGTCCTGAACAGAGTTGCAGCCCGGTGGGGGAAGGAATAAGTGACTAAAAACTTAAAATATATTAATTTTAGATGCTGGGGAATAGTTTTTTAAGGGTTTGGGCTTTTCATTAAATCATGCTGAAGGTCCAGTTTACCCCCCAGCCCGATCCCCCCCACCACAACCTAGCCAACAGGTAGTGACAGATTACTGATAAATTAATGTCCTGCTTTCACTGAGCACACAAGTGTGGCTAGATCTGTCCAGCTGGGCCACCGCCAGCACTGGGCATTCATGGGCCGGAGCCCCTAGCATCTTCATAGGCCCACTGGGGTTTGGCCTACTGAGCCAGGTGTCCCTATGCTGTCCCCATGCTCATGGCAGTCCTTAGGACCAGAGGATAACCAGCAGCAATGGAGAAGAGAGAAATTGGCAGCAGAGGTGGAGTGAGGACGAGAGGACGTTTGGCAGCAATGGTGGCCCTAAAAGGCAATTGGCGGCAGTAGTGAAGACAACCAAACAATGATCAGCGGCACAATGAGAGGAGGATTGGTAATGGAGAAGGCAATGAGGACTGGAGGATGATTAGTGGCAGAAGAGCTGAACAATCACATGGCATGATGTGGTATGTGATGTTACACACTGCAAAAGGGACCAACTGAGACTGTCTTGCCCAAAGTTTATACTCAGGAAATCATTTCCCATGCAGGCATTTCAAGTCACAAAAATGCAATTCTGTGAGGTACTCACCTGTAGAATTGTTTTTTCTGGGAATCCATTCCATACACTCCTTACTCCTGGGTTTCCTCCTCCTTGCTGATCACGTGACTGCAAGAAAGAAAACAGGTGTGGCCCTCCCGGCCCATAAGTAGCAGCTGCCCCTAATCAGATCAGTTTACTTAAAAAACAGTAAATAATTTAGAGACAGGCCGGGAGGCCCTAAAAAGAGTCCATGTTACTACACATCAAACTCAACCAAAAAATGCTCTCAAAATTAAGTCCTATTCTTTTTTTTCCCCCCAATACTATGAATTAATAATCCAAAAAATGGATTAACCCTCAGAAAAACATCGGAAGATACCATGACCCAGAACGGGGGGGGGGGGGGGGGGGCGGAGTGTATGGAATGGATTCCCAGAAAAAACAATTCTACAGGTGAGTACCTCACAGAATTGCGTTTTTTCTTCCAATCCATTCCATACACTCCTTACTCCTGGGATCTCCAAAAGCAGTGCCATCTATGGGCGGGATCCTCTATCGCAGAACGGCAGGCAGTTCACTTCACTACTGCCTGTAGAATCTTCCGACCAACCACAGCGTCAGCTGAGGCTCTAACATCTACCTTGTAAAACTTGGTGAATGTATGCACCGAAGACCAGGTGGCAGCCTTGCAAACCTGTTCCACCGAAGCCTGATGTTGAAAAGCCCAAGAAACACCAATGGCCCTAGTGGAATGGGCCGTGACCTGAAAAGGGGGTTCCTTCCCCTTGGCCGAATAAGCTCTAGCTACTGCCTGCCTAATCCACTTACTGACAGTGGCTTTAGCTGGCGGAAACCCCCCCCTTTTTTTTTTCTTTTTTGGTCCTTCTGAAATGACAGAGAAAATCCGTCTTGCGGAAGGCATCTGTAGCTGCCAAATAATACCTGATGGCTCTAATCACGTCTCGAGAATGAAGTGCCCTTTCCTTAGCATTAGCCGGAACTGGGCATAAGGAGGGTAGAATTACCTCCTGATTAAGGTAAAAAAAAAATCAGGCTTAAAACGAAAAACTACCTTGTCTCTATGTAACTCAAAATAAGGAGACTTCATACATAAGGCGGCTAACTCCGAAATACACCGCACAGAAGTAATTGCCACTAAAAAAATTACTTTAAGTGTCAAGATGCTCATTGGAGCGTCAATCATAAGTTCAAAGGGAGCGCCCTGTAGAGCCGTCAACACCAAATTCAAGTCCCACACCGGTAATATAGACTTGCGCGGTGGACGGACATGAGTGACTCCCTGAAAAAAGTTTTAATGAGTCTATTACAAGTGATAGACTTCTGGAAAAAAATAGATAAGGCCGATACCTGCCCTTTTAGGGTACTTAATCGTAGGCCCATTTCTAAGCCATCCTGAAGAAATTCTAGAACTCTGGAAATTGAATACGTTCTGCATGAACATTTCCTAGCCTCACACCAGGATATGAATGACCGCCAGATCCTGTAATAAATCATGGAAGACGACTTCTTCCGGGCCTGGATCATGGTATGAATGACCTTAGCTGATAATCCTCTCTCTGCTAGGACCGCTATCTCAATAGCCAAGCCGTCAAAGCCAGCATCTATAAATTCGGGTGCCGAAACGCCCCCCGAGTGAGAAGATCTTGCTCGACCGGTAGACGCCATTGGTCTACCGCCATCCTTGTTATGTCCGAGAACCAACTTCTTCTTGGCCAATGAGGAGCTACTAGAATGGTGGGTACTCCTTCCTGAATTATCCTTCTTAGCACTCGACTCAGAAGCGGAAACGGGGGAAAAATGTACAGAAGCTTGAACCTTGTCCAAGGGACTGAGAGGGCGTCCGTGGCTTTGGCCAGAGGGTCCCTTGACAGGGACATGAATTTTGGCCGCTTGTGATTGTGTCTGGACGCAAAGAGATCCACTTCCGGGCGCCCCTAGCGGCGACAAAGGGCTTAGAAAACCTTCCGACTGAGGGACCATTCCCCCCAGTGCAGGACCTTCCTGCTCAGAGCGTCGCCTCCTGGTTTTCTATCCCCGGGATGTAAACTGCCTAGATGCAGGGAACACTTTCCTCTGCCCAGATCAGAATCCGGCTTACCTCCAGTAGAGCACCCTTGCTCCGGGTACCCCCCTGATGATTGATATAGGCTACCGCCGTCCGGTTGTCCGTCTGGACCTGGACTGCCTGCCCCTTCAAGCAGGGGGTCAGATACTGAAGCACTAACCCGATGGCTCTTAATTCCAATACATTTATGGGAAGCTGATTCTCTTTCGGCCCCACTGACCCTGGACTTGAGATTGCCAAACGCCACCCCATCCTGTGAGACTGGCATCCGTGGCAACGATCTGCCACTGTGGGGTCAAGAAGGATCTGCCTACAGACAGGTGAAGAGGGTCCATCCACCACAGAAGAGAATGTCTTGCCGAGGGCGTTAGTACAAAGACTTGATCCAGCGACTGTGGGGCTCGATCCCAGCTTGCCAACAGATTCCATTGAAGGGGCCTCATGTGAAACTGGGCAAAAGGTACCGCCTCGAAGCAGGCTACCATCAGGCCTAACAACCTCATACCCAGCCGAATGGTCGGCTGCCGGCAAGCCAGGAAGCACTCTATCTGATCTTGGATTAGTCGCGCCTTCTGTCCTGGTAGATACACTTTGACTTGGACAGTGTCCAGAATCATACCTAAGAAGTTCCTTACTGGCGCCGGAGTGATATGAGACTTCGGGTAATTGATCACCCAGCCGAATTCCTCCAGAGTCGATCGGACCGTCTGCGTGTCCTTCAGGATCTGCTGCTGCGATCCGGCTGATATTAGAAGATCATCCAAATAGGGGACAATACAAATCCCCTGGCTCCTGAAAATTGCCATGAGACCTGCCAAAACCTTGGTGAATACTCTTGGAGCCGAGGATATCCCGAATGGGAGTGCCACAAACTGGAAATGCTTGTCTTCCAGGGCAAACCTCAGGAATCTTTGATGTCCCGAAAAAATTGGCACATGCAGATACGCGTCCCTTATGTCTATGGTAGTCATAAGATCCCCGGGTCGAACTACTGTTAAAGCTGACCTCAACGTCTCCGTGCGGAAATGCTTCACGCGGATATATCTGTTGAGATCCTTCAGATCTAAAATGGGACGAATCGACCCGTCCTTTTTGGGGATTGTAAAAAGGTTGGAATAAAACCCTTGACCTTCTTTCTGAAGGGGTACACGACAAATCACCCCTTTTTGAAGGAGGTGCCGAACAGCGGACTTCAGGGCATCTAACTTTGACTGGTTCCGGGATGCCCCTGACCGAAGGAACCTTGCGGGCGGTCTGGCTGCAAACTCGATTTTGTAACCTGAGGACACTACCTCTTGGATCCACAGAGCCTCCAGATATGAGCAAAATGCAAAAGCCGTCCCCCCAGCCGCTCGGGTGAGGGCGCCCCCTCATGCTGGAGTGGGCTTGGCTGGAGGATTAGGCCCACTTCTCCAGGCCCCTCCTGCCCTATTACGCGCTCTGCCTCTACCTCAAAAAACTCTAAGGGAGCAAGGACGAAAGGCCCCTCTGCCAGTCCAAAAGAGTCGATATGATGAAGTCCTCTGAAAAGGCCGAGTCGTCCTCTTCCTCTGAGGCAGTTTGCCACCCTTCACCATACCGTCCAGTTTTTCTCCCAAAAATCTGCTCCCTAAAAAAGGTAGACCTATAAGAGCTTTCTTAGTGGCGGCAACCGCCAACCATTGTCTTAGCCATAAGGAACGGCGCAAGGCCACCAGCAGAGCAGAAGTTCTAGCAGCTAGCCTGACTGCATCATCCATCGCAGTGATAGCGAACGAGTTAAAGTCCAAACAATCCTTAAAATCTTTGGACTTGAATAAGCCTGCGAGACTTAGCCCTGGCTAAACTTTTTCTTCATCTTCTTCCAAGAAAGAAAACAGGCGTGGTTTGAAGCCAGGGACACAATGGCCATGGCACAAACAGGACGTAGAAAGGATCCTTTCATAGCAAAAGCATGGCGGGCCAATTGATCCATTCGTCTCTTCGTGGGATCTCTTAAAGATCCCATAGTAGCAGACGGCATGATGGGAGTATTAGACAAGCCTGCTACTGGAGAATCCACCTCAGGTGGGTAAGACCAAAGCTTAATCATGTCCGCCGGAAAGGGATACCTAGAGTCTAGTATCCTAGGAACAGCCGGTAATTTGTTAGGATTTTCCCATTCCTTTAACGCCATTTTAGAAAAGTGCGGCTGCTCCGGGAACACCTGCCTTTGCCTTACTGGCTTAAACAGATCATCCTTCCCTCTTTTTGCCTCAGGAGGGGTGATATTATTATTATTATTCATTTATATAGCGGCATCATCTTCCATAGCGCTTTACAAAGTAGCAATTACAGACAGGGTAGAACATACAGTACATACACTATTTCAAATGCAGTTTTACAGATTTGACAGTGGATATTCTGAGTACAAGATACAGTATGCTGAGTACAAGATACAGTATGGGAGAGACCAGGTAACGCGTTTCAGGCTGTTACTAGCCCTTAGTCATGACTAAGGGCTAGTAACAGCCTGAAACGCGTTACCTGGTCCCAATGGTGGAGGGGAGCACTTTCTGACTTGCAAGATGTTTGACGGCTGTGTTTGGAATTATCCTCATTTTAAGCTATGAAGTAAAAGCTAAGTTTTAACCCTTTTTAAGCTGGACATTGCAATTGTAACGGTTTGGGGAGTTTTTCAGGAGATCCTGAGGTCCGTGCTGTTTGGGTCTGAGGGTGAGCTGGTCATTGCTTGCTTATGTTTACTGAATTTAAACATGCCTGGGATAAGCACACATCTATCCTAAGATAAAGAGTACATTAAGGGCAGACTAGATGGACCGTATGGTCTCCTTCTGCCGTCAACCTTCTATGTTTCTATGTTTCAATATAAATAATATACTAACTGAAATATGAATTGATAATGCAATTAATCAAAAAAATTTATATAAAAAAGATAATGGCGATGTCCACTCACCACCACCGCTCTTCTCTTTACCGCTATACAAGAGAAATGATCAAACACATAAGATATATATCATAGCTTAGTGCAAACAACGGCAAAATCAGCTTGCCATGAGGCAGCAATATGAATAAACCAGCGGAACCCCTGAAGCCATCCTAATCACAAGGCATTTCTAGGCCAGCACCTTGGCCCAACTGGCCGCCGCCGCAATCGCACTGCTATCTGGCCGCAATATATATATATATATATATATATATATATATATATATACACACACACACACACACACACACACACACACACACACACACACCTAGCAATATGCGATTTCCTCGCCCGGGGAGAGAGACAACTGAATACACGGCCTTGTGGTTCCGGGTTAAACTCTGCCCCTTGCGTGACGTCAGCCATGTCCCTTAAAGCCATACATAATTTTATTTATTTATTTTTTTTATGATAAAAAACCTACCTAACTGAAAGAAGGAAGGGTTGGGTAAAAAATAAAAAACATTCCTCAGCAGGTACACCAGAGAAAAACCTGCGGCTGACTTACTTTTCAAAAAAGCCTGCAGCCCAGAGCATATACACTCTGTAAGCGCTCCAAGACCCCGGCGCTTCCACCTTACCTTCACGGACCCCAAAACAGCCAACGCTGTGGAGGCCTAAACTTGGGTCTTGAGGGATCCGTGGGAATAAGGCTCTGCAGAGAGCCAACAGGGTTCAGTCCCTCGCTTGCTGCCAAAACCTTGAGAGCTACCTGAATCTTCAGTCAGTCATCTTGCCACTGCAAGAAAAAAAAACTGATCTGATTAGGGGCAGCTGCTACTTATGCGCCGGGAGGGCCACACCTGTTTTCTTTCTTGCAGTCACATGATCAGCAAGGAGGAGGAAACCCAGGAGTAAGGAGTATATGGAATGGATTGGAAGAAAAAGAAAAACTGCTTGGCCCAAAACGTTACATGGTAGTAGGTGGGTGCATCATCTCCATACAGCAATCATCGTTTTTTGGATTGATTTTGTCTTCTTTTCTTCCTTTGTGAGCAATTAAATAAGGGAATGAAGCTCCAAATGTTTTTTGTAGGCCTGCACTGTACTGCACTTGCCATCCTTATCAGATTGAACTGCAACTGTGTGTTGCATGTCTAGACATCTTTCAAGTTACACAGACAAGCTCAACTCTCTCTAGCACTGATAAAACATACTGGGATACATAGATAATTAAACACCTCCTATTTTAATTTGACATACTGAAATAATGTAATGTATTATGCTTTTGAATTACTTTTCTCGTTGCCATTTGTAGAGGGTCTCTCTGTGGACAGGTGTGTACAGGTATGGCACAAGGAGAGCTTTTCTGTCTCATCTGAAATTCGGCCATTATTTTGGCAGGTTTTTATGCTCTAATGTCCTATGCGCAGGACCATATTTGATTTTCAATATGGGCATTTTAGTGTTTGCACCCCCTTTCGACTGGTCCACATGTATGAATAAAAATAATGCACACCCCTGGCAGAACTTTTAGTCTGAACTCATTGCCCCCCCCCCCTTCAAACCAAGGCTGTGATTTTCTAACTCTACCAAAGTGCAGTGTGGGGAAGGACCCAAGAGTTTAAATGCAGATAGTGTGTGTGTGAAGAGAGAAAGGGGTGCAAGAGGTTAAATGCAGTCTAGTTTTTTTTGCCAGCTTTCAACACACCGTAGCTTTGTGACTAACAGCAGTGAAGGCAGGGAAAGCAGGTCCTGTTGACATCTGGGAGATGCTCCAACCAGGATTATAGAGTCGGAGTCGTGGAGTCAAAGCTACTTTGGGCTGGAATTGAAAAAAAGATTCCAAATTTCAGCATAAGAAATACCCCTTACTAATATTGTAAAAAATGTCATAGGACGTTTCGAAACTTGCAAGCTAAAGCCCTTAAATAAACGTTTCGAAACTTGCAAGCTAAAGCCCTTAAATAAATAACAATCAGTGATATGCAGCAGATTGATCTAGTGGTTATAGATGAGTTCTCCAATCTACCCTGTCCCTTAAACTTCATGGTGTCCCAAGTCCCTTAGTTACAATGCTTGAAACTTACAAGAATGTAAAGGTATTGTCCAGGCAAAAATCCCTGTTACTCTTAGCGGGAACGGTATTTCTACGAGATCTTCAGGACGAACTCTTGAGAGAAGGCTCCTCCTCCTGGGGAAGAAATACAAACTGGGACAAGTTTAAAAGATCCACCCCTTCCTGCCAGTCCTCAGTATATTAACAAGTAAACAAGGGAAAGGGTAGATACAGGGAGGGTAGCCTGAAGGACTCGTGAAAATACCGTTACCAGGGATTTTCTCTCTTCGTTCTTCAGGACAACCACCTGAGAGGATAAACAAGTAAACTATGAATTAAGGGCTGGACACAGAATGAAGAACTCTTCTACAAAAAGATTGTTTCAGAAAAAAGATCAAGCCGATAATTCCTAGGAAAGGTTTGAGGGTAATGATGCCTTACAGATTTCCTCTAAGGGAGCCCCGGATCTTTCTGCCCAGAAGTTGGATGCTACCCTGGTTGAGTGTGCTCTAATATAAGGAGCTGGAGTGTCCATTCATGTATAAGCTGAGGATATGGCCTGCTTAATCCACATGACTATTGAGGCTTTGGGGGCAGCTAAGCCTCTATTCTTGCCACTAAAGGAGACAAGCAAGCTATCAGTCTTCCCCCGGGTATGTGCGCGCTCTAAATACTAAATAAGGGATCTTCTGACATCTAGAAACTGTGTATTCTCCTTCACATCCTCCCCGTTGCCTTGAAAGGATGGGAGAACGATCTCTTGTGACCTGTGGAAGGTAGAGGCGATCTTGGATAGGTAAAGTAGGTCAGGCTTGATAATGACCCTATACAAAAGGGCTCTCGAATGGAGAGGGCCTGTTAGTCACTAACCCTGTGTGCTGAGGTAATGGCAAGCAGAAAACACATCTTTAGGGTTAAAATTTTGTCTGATCCTTCAGCAAGTGGCTCAGAAGGACCCTTAAGAACGAGGGTAAGATCCCACATAGGACACCTGGAGATGGAGACTGGTCTCTTTCTAATAATGGCTCTGAAGAATCTATTAATCAGGCTTTACTTTCTTAGAGCTTTATCTAGGAAAAACAAAATTGCCAAAGCCTGGGTCTTAAGAGTATTTACTGCCAGACCCAGTTCAAAACCTTCCTGCAGAAATTCCAGGACAGACAACAACGTGTTCCTGTTCAAGCTTTTAACTTCACAGAATAAACTGAACTTTTTCCAAGTTTTCAAGTAAATACTTCTGGTGGACTCTTTCCTGCTTCCTATAAGGGTTTCAATAACCCTTGAGGAAAGCCCCTTCTTTTTAAGGAGTGCCCTCTCAGGATTCAGGCTGTTAAATTTAGAATCCGTAAATTTGGGTAATAACTGGCCCCTGAGCCAGTAGGTTTGGTCTCCATGGAAGGTGCCACCGAGTGTCCCTGGACATGTTCTTTAGAGCTGTAAACCAACTCCTCTTTGGCCAGGCTCGCGTGATCAGGATCACCGTTGTTTTTAATTCCTCAATCTTTCATATCACCTGAGCTGAAGGGGGGGAAGGCGTAGCCTAGAGGAAAGCTCCAATACTGTGCCAGGGCGTCCACCCCTAGAGCCCTTCCCCTCCCCCCACACAGAGAGAAGAGAGTTTTTTTGCACTTTGTATTCTGGGCTGTCGTGAAGAGATCTATCTGGGGGACTTCCCAATTCTGGGCTATTTGGTAAAATACCTCCTGATTTAGCACCCATTCTGCAGGTTGAGATCCGAGAGCTGAATCAACAAGCGTCTAGGAGGAGCAGGTTGAGATCCGAGAGCTGAATCAACAAGCGTATAGGAGGACGACCATGCGCAGCGCCCTGCATGAACGTAAAGACTAATCTGCGCTCAGCAATGGGCCTTTGAAAAAAAAAAATGGACAAGTCCAAAACCTGGCCTTTAAGGGTGCTGGGCTGCAGGCCAGCGTCCAGGCCCTTCTGATGGAATTCCAGTACCTTGGGCAACAAGACCCTCCTACAGGAGTAGTTCTTCGACTCGCACCTAGCCACAAAGGCCCTACAAGTCCTGTAGTAAATTCTGGAGGTTGACCGCTTCAAGGTCCAAATTACTGCAGCGGATAGGCCCCTCTTCTCCAGGATGCTGGTCTCAACAGCCAAGCCCGCTAAAGCCAGCGACTGAGAACGGGGGCTGCGTTGCTAGGCTTAACAGATCTGCAAACCACACCCTTCTGGGCCAGTGTGGGGTGATCAGGATGATGGGAATCTATTTGCCGTTGACCTTTTTATAGACGGGCCCAGTAGCGACAGCGGTGGAAATAGGGGATCTTGTACCTTGGACACGAACCTCTGGACCTTCCGTTTGTGCAGAGACGCAAAGAGGTCCACTTCCGGAACCCCCACTGGTCGCAGAAGCCTTAGAACACGTCCTGGTGGAGTGACTATTGCCCCCGTTCCACCGACTCCCTGCTCAAATAATCGGCCTGCAGATTCTCCACCCCAGGAATGTGGACTGCCATGGAATTACGGAACGTGAAGCTCCGTCCACCATAATGCGACTTAACTCCCGGAGTGCCTGTCAGCTCCTGGTTCCCCCCTGATAGTTTATGTAGGCCACAGCCATGGAGTTGTTCGACTGTATCCTGACTGGGAGGCCTCAGAGCTGGCAAGTCCAATGCCTGATGGCCAACCTAACCGACCTCAGTTCCAATGCATTGATTGGAGGTTGGCGCCAGCGACCCTGGACCATCTGGTTGTCCAGAAAACCACCCCAAACCAGATGACCACCAGGATGACCCACCAAACCAGCAGGAAGGCCCAACCAACCACCAGCTTGCTCTGGTCTATTCACCAGTCCAGAGATCGCCGGATGGAGTCCATCAAGGTGAAGCGACAGTCCAAAGTCTGTATCATCCTGTTCCATTGTGACAGGAGCAGCAGCTGAAGTGGCGTGGAACTGGGCTTACAGAACTGACTTGATGGTATATATCAGGAGACTCATGCCCTGTCAGAGCGTGGGATGATTGTGCACCAACAGAGGCCGCATCTCCTCCTGCAGAGCCATGCACCTCTGTAGCAGAAGGAGGACCCAGGCCAGGTAAGTATCCAATGTCATTCCCAGGTAAGTTGCCACCCTTGAGGGGAACCACCTGGGACTTGGGTTCCAACATGGACAGCACCGGCCTGACGTCCCGCAGCGCTTCTGGTAGTGATAGCACCTTGATGAGCAAGTCGTCGAGGTATGGGATGATACTAACCCCGGATCCTGCAAGCACGCCATCACTACAAGACTATCATGAAGACCTACGGGGCCGTGTACAGGCCAAGCGGCAGCACCACAAATGACGGGCTCCTATTGCAAAACGCAAATACCGCTGATGACCTGGGAAAATCGGGATAGGCAGATAAGCATCCTATATGTTCACCGTGCCCAGAAAAGTACAATTCTGTGATTACTCACCTGTAGAATTGTTATTATGAGTATGCAGTACGTCCTGCTCCAAATAAGAATCATTACACTTGGGTATTACTTCGCCAGATGCCGCTGGACTGCAGAGACCGCGAAATTGGCTCCTCCCGGCCCCTCAAATACCCAGGACATCCCACAAATCCCCAGCATTGAAAGGCAGTTAACGAGAAGCCGGGAGAAAGAAAACAGAACCAACCAGTAACTAAAACAATGATAACAATCACCATACAGGGGATCATAGGATAATGCAAAACCAAGGGTGGGGTGGAGCAGGACGTACTGTATACTTATAATAACAATTCTACAGGTGAGTAATCACAGAATTGTATTATTCTTAGTATACAGTACGTCCTGCTCCAGATAAGAATCATTACACTTGGGACATCCAATAGCAGTGTCCATAAAGTAGGGTGGGATCCCCAAAGGTAACAACAGACAGGCCAGACCACTGCCGCCTGCAGAACCTTGTGGCTAAAAGCAGCATCAGCTGAGGCCCTAACATCAACCTTGTAAAACTTTGAAAAAGTATGAACAGAAGACCAAGTAGCGGCCTTGCAAACTTGTTCAACAGAAGCCTGGTGCTGAAAAGCCCAAGAAGCACCAATAGCACGAGTGGAATGAGCAGTAAGGCGGAAGGGAGGATACTTCCCCTTAGCAGAGTAGGCCTGAATCACAGCCTGACGGATCCATTTGCTGATAGTAGATTTAGCAGGAGCCAAACCCTTCCTGGGACCAGAAGGGACCACAAAAAGAGCATCAGTCTTTCTGAATGGTGCAGTAGCCACCAGATAGTACTTCAGACACCTAACTACATCCAAGGAATGCAAAACCCTCTGCTTAGCGTTACTAGGATTAGGGCACAAGGAAGGAAGAACAATGTCCTGATTCAGATGAAAGGCAGACACGACCTTAGGCATGAAATCTGTCTTGAAGCGAAACACCACCTTGTCCTGGTGTCTCTCATAGTCGGGGGGCTGGATGGAAAGCGCCACCAACTCACACACGCCTAACAGAGGTGATAGCCACCAAAAAGACAACTTTGAGAGTAAGAATGGCCAGGGCAGCCTCCTGCACAGGTTCAAAGGGAGCACCCTGCAAGGCAGACAAGACCAAGTTCAAATCCCAAACAGGCAACATAGGCTTACGTGGGGGACGCACATTAGTAACCCTCTGGAAAAAAGTCCTGATCAGAGAATGCTGGGCAAAGGACTTCTGGAGGAAAACAGCCAAGGCAGAGACATGACTCTTCAGAGTAATGAGTTGGAGCCCCAGCTCCAACCCATGCTGCAGGAACTCCAGGATCCTGGGAATAGAGAACACATGACAGGGAAGAGACCTAGACTCACACCAGTCAATGTAGGCACGCCAAACCCTATAGTAAATGGAAGAAGAAGACTTCTTTCTAGCCTTTATCATGGTATCAACAACAGAGGCAGACAGCCCCTTCTCCATCAAGATGGAGGTTTCGGCAGCCAGGCCGTCAAAACCAGAGTTTGTAAATTGGGATGGCGTAAGTGACCCTGAGTGAGCAGGTCTGGCACCCTGGGCAGAGCGTACTGATCTACTGCCAGCTGCACCACGTCCGCGAACCTCACTCTTCTTGGCCACCTGGGGGCCGCCAGGATTGCTGGCACCCCCTCCTGAGCTATCTTGCGCAGAACCCTGTCCAACAGGGGGAATGGAGGAAAGACATACAGGAGCCGAAAGTCCTGCCATGACATTGCTAGGGCATCCATGGCCAAGGCCAGAGGATCTTGGGACAGGGAGACAAAGGCCAGGAGATTGTGATTGTGACGGGATGCAAACAGATCCACATCTGGTTGGCCCCAACAGTGACAGAGATTGAAACACCCTGTCGCAGAGGGACCAGAGGGAGAGGTCCCCCTGCTCAGAGAGTCTGCCTGCAGATTCTCCACCCCCGGAATGTACACAGCTGATATGCAGGGAACATTGTCCTCCGCCCAGGCCAGGATCAGAGACACTTCCTTGAGGGCCCCCTTGCTCCGGGTCCCTCCTTGATGATTGATGTAGGCAACCGCCGTCTGGTTGTCCGAGCGTACCTGAACAGGCCGGCCCCGAAGGTGTTGGGTCAAGTGAGCCAGAACCAACCTGATCGCCCTCAGTTCCAGAATGTTGAAAGGTGTGTGGGCCTCCTGAGGGCCCCACCGCCCTTGGAACTGCAGGGACTTCCAGAAGCCGGTGACAGTCTCCCAGCAGGGGGCCAGAAAGGATCTGTCCACCAACAGGTTCCTGGAGTCCAGCCACCACGAGAGGGACCGCCTGACTAGGGGGGACAGAACAAGGACCTGGTCCAGGGACGCAGGATACTTGTCCCATACTGACAAGAGGTGGAGTTGCAGAGGCCTCATGTGAAACTGGGCATAAGGGACCACCTCGAAGCACGACACCATCAGGCCCACCAGCTGCATTCCCTGCCTGATGGAGGGATGAGGGCAAGATAGCAGACTGTCCACCTTCTGCTGAGGAAGAAAAATCCTTGCCTGAACTGTATCCAGATTCATTCCCAGGAAGGGTGTCACCAAGGAGGGAGACAGGAAAGACTTGGGATGGTTGATCACCCAGCCAAATGACTCCAGAGTGGACACTACTTGCTGAGTATCCAGCTCTGCCTGTTGGAGGGACTGAGAAGTGATGAGAATGTCGTCCAAATAGGGCAGCACGCAAATGCCCTGAGACCTGAGCAGAGACATCACTCCTACCAGCACCTTGGTGAACACTCTGGGAGCTGAAGTGAGACCGAAGGGCAATGCCACAAATTGGTAGTGCTGATCCTCCAGAGCGAACCTGAGGAACCTTTGATGACCTGGAAAAACAGGAATATGAAGGTAAGCATCCTTGATGTCCACAGAGGTCATGAAGTCCCCTGGACGCAGGGAACTGTTGGCAGAGCGCAAAGGTTCCATGCGAAAGCGCCTGCACCTGACAAATTTGTTGAGGATCTTCAAGTCCAGGATGGGCCTGACTGACCCATCTCTTTTGGGCACGGTGAAAAGGTTGGAATAGAAACCCTTGCCCCTTTCTCATAAAGGGACCTGACAGATGACCCCCAGCTCCAGAAGGCTTTGCACCGCCAGAACTAGAGCCTGAGCTGACATAGGGTCCTGAGATATCCAGGATCTGATGAATCTTGGGGGCGGCCAGGCAGCAAACTCTCTTGTAACCGGAGGACACTACCTGAATCCACCGGTCTGAGACATGAAGCCTCCAGACGTGAGCAAAATGCTGAAGCCATCCCCCCACCCGGATGGGTGAGGGCGCCCCTTCATGCCTGAGGGGGCTTGGGAGAAGACTTAGGCTTGGCGCCCCAGGATGAGCCAGGGCGTCCACGTCCTCTGCCCCTACCCCAGAAATCTCCTCGGGCCCCGGTAAGGGAGACCCCCCTCCCCTGTCTGGCTCCACGGTAGGGGGATGAAAAGGAGCCCTGTCCCTGAAAGGGCTGAGACTGCCGCCTTCGCTGGTGTAACCTGCCTCCCTTAGCAAACAGGTCCAGGCGGTCCCCAAACAGGTGTAGTCCTTTGAAGGGAAACCCAGTGAGAGCTTTCTTGGCAGCGTTGTCAGCAGCCCACTGGCGCAGCCAAACCGAACGGCGTATAGCCACCACTAGGGCAGAGGCTCTGCCACACATCCTAATGGTATCATCCAAGGCAGAGAGGACATAAGTCACAAAAACCTCACAACGAGAGAGAGCATTAACTCCTCACTAGACACATCATCAGGAGCACCATCTAGGACACTTCTAAGCAGGGTCCTAATAGCTACAGCCGTAATGGCAGAGGTGGTTAAATTCAAGGACTCTATGCAAAAAGAGTTGGACAAATATGAAGAAGAGGTGACAGAGAACAAGAGGAGGAAGCTATACAGGGATAGACAGGATGCCATCCGAGGTAATGTTTTTAGGTGGAAACATCATGGTAACCAAAGGGGGCACAGAGGACAGAGGAATAGGGATCATTTCAGACCTGGCCACCATAGATCATCTGACCAAGAAGACAACAGGCAGGGGAGAAGACAGAGGTCCCCTTCAGGAACATCATCCTCATCATCCTATAGATTCTCAGATCACTCCTCTACTGATGGGGATTTTTTAGAGCAGGACGTAGGCAGCATACGAGAAGGGGGAACCACCAAAAGAGGAGACAAAGGAGATCCAAACAGCAGAGGGAGGGACTTAGATCTATGGGCCCATCATCGTCTAAGACCAAGGGAGATAAAACACAAACGCCCACAATCCCCACAACCACAAAGATACAGGAGGACAATACGGAATTAAAAATCATAAACCTCACTGATCAACCTTTAACTGAGACTCAAGAGCGAGTCTTGGCGAAAGGTCTCAGTTTTTCACCGACCAATAAAATCGATAAGTTTACAATTATTAAGGATTTATTCCTATACTGTAGACGACTTTCTCTTAAGTGTTTGTTTTCGGATACAGAACAAGAGCAGCAGGAATTCTCTTGGGAGTACCCAAGAAAAACAGGCTCTCACCGATTTAAAGGCCCTCCTAGCTGAACAAGAAATATCAGACCTGGATGCTGGGGAGGAACCGGAACGGGTCGAGTCCAATATTAGGCGATTTAAGAAACCATCAACATTTACACCTCCATGGAACAGCATACCTGCGCTGCAAATATTTTTCTCACTGGTGAGTCAAGAGGTAAGGGCATTAACCCCGAGCAGACACAAATACAATCTTTCGAGGGAAGAGCAAGCAGCTCTCCGATCTCTTCAGAACAATGAAGAGTTTATAATCAAAGAGGCGGATAAAGGGGGGAATGTGGTTATTCTAACCAGACAAAACTATGTGGAAGAAGTAAATAGGTTACTGAGTGACACGACTACATATGTAAAGCTATCCGGGAACCCGACAGAGAAATATAAAGAAGAACTAGAGCAGATTATAGATGGTGCCAGAGAAGAGGGAATTATCAGTGAGAGCCTATCAGAGTATTTGAAAGTGGAGCACCCGAGAATACCGACCTTCTATATAAGACCAAAAGTGCACAAAAATATGAGAAAGCCGCCGGGGAGACCTATAGTTGCAGGAATAGGATGTGTTACTGAATTTGCCTGTATCTTTATTGATAATGTATTACAGCCCCATGTGAGTGCTCTGGATTCTTACATCAAAGACACTACAGACATACTTAGAAGATTGGATTCAATGTGTGTATCGGAAGAGATGATTCTAGTCACTTGTGACATAGAATCTTTATACACTAATATTACTCATCAAAGGGCTATCTCCTCGGTTAGATATTTCCTGGACATGGAGTCAACGGAGAATAGACAGCTGCATGTATTTGTGATGGATTTGCTGGATTTTGTGTTGTCACATAATGCATTCACATTTGATGGCGGCTACTACCAGCAGATCAAGGGTGTAGCAATGGGGGCAAGGTGTGCACCCTCAGTGGCTAATCTATTTCTGGGGTGGTGGGAGCGGGAAATAGTGTGGGGAGAAGCTTATGACCTGTACCATGCCCATATAATGGGCTGGTACAGGTTTATAGACGATGTCCTGATATTATGGCAGGGGTCGATGAAGGACTGTGAAGAGTTCATGGGGAGACTCAATCAGAACCCTTATAACATTCATCTAACCTACAATATGTCAAAAACTTCAGTTGAATTTCTGGACATCACTATTACACTGGAAGATGAAGGGCTGATATCTACTAAGCTATATCGCAAACCTACCTCAACTAATAACATCTTACACTTTTCCAGCTTTCACCCTAGTAACACAAAAAGAGGAATACCAGTGGGCCAGCTGCTGAGGGCACGCAGAAATTGCTCAAGAGAAGAGGATTTCCAAGAGGAATCTAAACATATGAGACAGCGATTTATGAAGAGAGGCTACCCCAGAAGAACCGTTGATAAGGCGGTATCTCGAGCATGGAATACACCCAGAGGAGATCTATTGAAATATAGAGAAAAGGAAGCAGATAGGAAGGTGAGATTTATCACGACATACCACAGTGACTGGCATATCATTAGGAATATACTGAAAAAACACTGAGGTGTTCTACAAGTGGATCCACGTCTAGCAGTTTTGACAGACGGAGGACCCTACATTACAGCGAGGAGAGCACCAAACTTAAGGGATAGACTATGCAAAAGCCATTTTTGCCGCCCCAAGACATGGTTGAAAAAGATAGGTAAGGGTGGCAGTAGGGCCTGCGGACGATGTAGCATTTGTCCGCTGGTGAAGAAGACAGATGAAATAGTGAATTTACAAACCAAGGACAAATATCAAATTAGGAATAACATCACATGTAGGACTAAGGGAGTTATCTATGTAATCCAGTGTCCCTGCCCCAAATATTATATAGGGGAAACAAAAAACATGGTCAAGACAAGGATTCAACAACATGTCTCAAGTATTAGATTGGCATCAAGAGATGTGGAAAATGGGAAACAATTGACACCTGTGGCAGCCCATTTTTTGAAAGCACATAGGGGGAGATGGCAAGAAGCAAAGATCATATATGTAGATCATGTGCCGTGGGATACCAGGGGAGGTGATATTAAAAGGAGACTGCTGCAATGTGAGGCAGAATGGATATATAAGCTAGACAGCATGTCCCCCCGTGGTATGAATGAGGACTTCAGTTTTTGCCCCTTTTTGGGGAAAACTCGTGAGTAGCTACATATATGACATTTTGTGCATAACATCTTTGATTGCTGTTATATTTATAGATGACAGAAGGAGGAAGAACAGACCATGAAGGATAAGTATGAGATACATGGGTAATAGGTATGTATGTACAAGGACCTACGTTAGATGCGAGTGAGTGCAAGGGGACACATAGTCCTCATTGCACAATATTCTGTTTGGGTCACTAAAAATTGATGGCAATTATGGCAATAATGAGTTGCTTTCATTGAGGAGCTGGTGGCTCTAGGACTATGGGTAGACCTGGACCATACAATCTGTATATAGGAATAAGAGGGGATAGGTTCCCTTTAACCCTTCTATTGCCAGCCACGTAAATTTTACGTGGCTGCCTCTCCAACCGTTAAACGCCAGCCACGTAAAATTTACGTGCCTGACTTTCCCCATAAATAAAATAAAAAGTATAAAAAAATATCACTTACCTGACCCCTTGTTTGATTCATCCGGGTCTCCTCTTCAGCCAGAGGGGCTCCGATCGGCGATTGGGGGTCCTCCGGCTGCAGGGGAGGGCCTGGAATAGGGTGCCCCCCCCGTTTCAGCAGCCGCCGGCATTTGCCTGCAAAAAAAAAAAAAAAAAAAAAAAAATGACATTTACTCACCTCCGCTCCCGCCGGCTCCCGCCGCCTCTCCTCTTCATGGGGGGGGCTCCGATCACCCCCCCCGGGTCTTCCGTCTTCTGGAGGAGGGCATAACAGCCCTCCTCCCTTTACCTCCTTCGATGGCGGCCGCCATCTTGGATTCTGGCCCCGCCCCTCCGGGGGCGGGGCCGATGACGTCACCGCCGGGTGTCATCGGGGCCCCCGGCAGTTCAGCCTTCAGATGCCGGTGACGGCTGGACAGAGGAGGAGGGAGGTAGGCGATCCTCCGATCACCTGCCTCCCCCCTCCTCTGCCCAGCCGTCACTGACAGCAGATCGCCGCGGGACACAGGAAATGAAGATCGGAGGTGAGTAAAGTAAAAAAAGTTTTTTTTTTTTAATAAAGTGTTTAAAAAAAAAAGTGTCTTGTCTTTTTTTTTACTTTAACCCTTTGTGAACTGGTAAGGGGTCCATGTGACCCCTTATACCAGTTCACAGGGCTCGGGGGTCTGGCAAGTCACCTGCGCTAGCGGGTGACTTGCCATTAACCCCTGGCCCCCCAAATTACCTGCCTCCCCAAAGCCCAGGGGGGGGGCAGAAGAGCCGTGGCCCTAGGCTATGGCTGCTTGTAGCCGCAGGGCCAGGGGCCACTAAAGCTGGCCCCTGCGCCCTGTTCTACAAGCCCCCATAGCTGGTCACAGGCTGGTTACGCTGGGTAGGGGGGACCTCACGCCATTTTTTTTTTTGATTTTTAAGGGGTTTAACCCTTAAAAATCCCCCCAAAAAATGGGGTCCCCCTCCCTTCGAGGGGGGACCCTATGTCATTTTTTTTTTTTAAATTAACCCTTTCTTACCTGTAACCCAGTAGGTATAAAAGGCTTCCAGCAGCAGCAGGAGAGCAGAAGCCTAAGTGATCAGCGTGGGACACATGGATGGATCGGAGGTAAGTATTAAAAAAAAATATTAAAAAACATTTATTTTTTTTTAATAAAAATATTTTTAAATAAGTGTGTCTGTGTGTTTTTTTTACTTTTAACCCTTTGTGAACTGGTAAGGGGTCCATGTGACCCCTTATACCAGTTCACAGGGCTCGGGGGTCTGGCAAGTCACCTGCTCTAGCGGGTGGCTTGCCATTAACCCCTGGCCCCCCAAATTACCTGCCTCCCCAAAGCCCAGGGGGGGGCAGAAGAGCCGTGGCCCTAGGCTATGGCTGCTTGTAGCCGCAGGGCCAGGGGCCACTAAAGCTGGCACCTGCGCCCTGTTCTACAAGCCCCCATAGCTGGTCACAGGCTGGTTACGCTGGGTAGGGGGGACCTCACGCCATTTTTTTTTGGATTTTTAAGGGTTTTAACCCTTAAAAATCCAAAAAAAAAATGGGGTCCCCCTCCCTTCGAGGGGGGACCCTATGTCATTTTTTTTTTTAAATTAACCCTTTCTTACCTGTAACCCAGTAGGTATAAAAGGCTTCCAGCAGCAGCAGGAGAGCAGAAGCCTAAGTGATCAGCGTGGGACACATGGATGGATCGGAGGTAAGTATTAAAAAAAAATATTAAAAAACATTTATTTTTTTTTAATAAAAATATTTTTAAATAAGTGTGTCTGTGTGTTTTTTTTACTTTTAACCCTTTGTGAACTGGTAAGGGGTCCATGTGACCCCTTATACCAGTTCACAGGGCTCGGGGGTCTGGCAAGTCACCTGCGCTAGCGGGTGGCTTGCCATTAACCCCTGGCCCCCCAAATTACCTGCCTCCCCAAAGCCCAGGGGGGGGCAGAAGAGCCGTGGCCCTAGGCTATGACGGCTTGTAGCCGCAGGGCCAGGGGCCACTAAAGCTGGCCCCTGGCCCTGTGGCTACAAGCCGCCATAGCCTAGGGCCACAGGCTGGTTACGCTGGGTAGGGGGGACCTCACGCCATTTTTTTTTGGGATTTTTAAGGGTTTTAACCCTTAAAAATCCAAAAAAAAAATGGGGTCCCCCTCCCTTCGAGGGGGGACCCTATGTCATTTTTTTTTTAATTAACCCTTTCTTACCTGTAACCCAGTAGGTATAAAAGGCTTCCAGCAGCAGCAGGAGAGCAGAAGCCTAAGTGATCAGCGTGGGACGGAGGTAAGTATTAAAAAAAAATATTAAAAAACATTTATTTTTTTTTAATAAAAATATTTTTAAATAAGTGTGTTTGTGTGTTTTTTTTACTTTTAACCCTTTGTGAACTGGTAAGGGGTCCATGTGACCCCTTATACCAGTTCACAGGGCTCGGGGGTCTGGCAAGTCACCTGCGCTAGCGGGTGGCTTGCCATTAACCCAGAGACCCCCCATTACCTGCCTCCCAAAAAAACCTTAAAATTCCCCCAAGAAATGGTGGACCCCCCCCCCCCCCCGTGAAGGGGGACCCCACACCAATTTTTTTTTATTTAACCCTTTATTATGTGGATAGTAGTTGTATTTTATTTGTAAATGTTATAAAGTGCTCTTTTCAGTTTATGGGATCACCTGGACAGGAACGGGGGGCTACCGATGCATATGTGGTATCATTGTAATCGGGAGAAATGGGGCTTTCACATGCAATATGGTTTTCTTTAATAAAATAAATGTTTTTGTTTAAAATAAAGGAGACAATTTAAAAAATATATATTTTTTTATTTTTTAATTTTTTAAAAAATATTTAAAAAAGTAGAAAAAATACAAACAAGACATTTCATGTTAAAGCCTAAACTCTGCCACAAAAAGAAAATATGCCATTTTCTTGGAAATTCCTGCAAAAATCACAGTTAAACATCACGCAAAATGGTGAAAAATATCCTGTCAGGAGAGGGTGACAAAATCTCAAGTAGACTGGCAGTCAAAAGGTTACAGGTACCTATGCATGTTGGGTATTGTTCTGCTCGGGGGACCTTGCGCTTTCAGATTTAGCTTGTTTTTTCTTATTTGCATATTGATATTTTAAGAAAAGGTGTTTTTTATTCTGCTTTTTTATACATTTTTTTGTAAAACCCTGTGCAACCTAAGAATTCTTCGAGATATTACTTCCAGAAAGATGAGCCCACTACAACAAGCTGGGTACGCTTAGAAAGCTTAACATGTGTACTTTCAGGGAATATATGGTTTATGGGGGATATTCCAAATGTAAAGGGTTGTTTTGGTAGAAAAAGCACAAGGTGCGCACTTTGTCTGCAGAGCTAAAAATCTGAAGTAAAACTACCGCTATGCGCATGCTTTACTTTGGTGTGTTTGGCAACTCTTTCCTTGACAGAACCTATGCATGTTGGGTATCGTTCTGTTCGGGGGATGTTGCTTTTTCAGATTTTCTGTTTTTTTCTGGTTTGCATATAGGTTTTTTTTAGGAAAATGTGGTTTTGATTCTGCTTTTTTATTCATTTTTAGGGAAACCCTGTGCAACTTAAGAATTCTTCGAGATATTGCTTCCAGAAAGATGAGCCCACTACAACAAGCTGGGTACGCTTAGAAAGCTTAACATGTGTACTTTCAGGGAATATATGGTTTATGGGGGATATTCCAAATGTAAAAGGTTGTTTTGGTAGAAAAAGCACAAGGTGCGCAATTTGTCTGCAGAGCTGAAAATCTGAAGTAAAACTACCGCTATGCGCATGCTTTACTTTGGGGTGTTTGGCAACTCTTTCCTTGACAGAACCTATGCATGTTGGGTATCGTTCTGTTCAGGGGATGTTGCTTTTTCAGATTTTCTGTTTTTTTCTGGTTTGCATATAGGTTTTTTTAGGAAAATGTGGTTTTGATTCTGCTTTTTTATTCATTTTTAGGGAAACCCTGTGCAACCTAAGAATTCTTCGAGATATTACTTCCAGAAAGATGAGCCCACTACAACAAGCTGGGTACGCTTAGAAAGCTTAACATGTGTACTTTCAGGGAATATATGGTTTATGGGGGATATTCCAAATGTAAAGGGTTGTTTTGGTAGAAAAAGCACAAGGTGCGCAATTTGTCTGCAGAGCTGAAAATCTGAAGTAAAACTACCGCTATGCGCATGCTTTACTTTGGGGTGTTTGGCAACTCTTTCCTTGACAGAACCTATGCATGTTGGGTATCGTTCTGTTCAGGGGATGTTGCTTTTTCAGATTTTCTGTTTTTTTCTGGTTTGCATGTAGGTTTTTTTAGGAAAATGTGGCTTTGATTCTGCTTTTTTATCCTTTTTTTAGGGAAACTCTTTGCAACCAAAGAATCCACTGAGGGATTACTTTCAGAAAACTATGGCCACATCAACAAGCCTGGTACGCCTAGAAAGCCTGAGGTGTGTACTTCCAGAGAATATATAGTTTGTTGGGGGTATTTCAAATGTAAAGGGTTGTTTTTCTTGAAAAACTGCAAGGTGCGCATATTGCATAGCATAGTTGTATTTTATCTGAAAATCCCCTAAAGCGTTGTTTCAATTTGGGGGAGTCTCCTGGGCAGGAAAGGGTGTCTACCTATACATATGTGGTACCGCTGTAACCGGGAGAAATTGGGGTTTCACACGCAATAAGATTACTTACATTTTTTATTACAAAAAAACACTACAAATTGTAAAAAATAGTTTTTTTTTTATTTTTTTGCACAATTTTCACCCAAAAATATTGAGAATACACTTAGAAAATGACAAACAAGACATTTCATGTTAAAGCCCAGGCTCCGCTGAAAAAAACAATATATCACTTTCCTGGGAAATCCCTGGAAATCCCTTCAAAAATCACAGTTGAACATGGGGAGCGCAAAATAGGGCAAAATAATCTGGCAACAAAGGGTGACAAAATCTCAAGGTAGGCTGGCAGTTAAAGGGTTAAACAAATGATTATAGTGTTGGATCGGCTGCAGGAGGCGACTAATGGTATGACATTTGATTGAATTTTAGGCACATAGAGCAGATCCCCTGATGAGTGAGGAACAGAGAATGAACTGTCGGTGACAAGATGGGTCTGGTAGAATGCAGAACGAATTAATGTCAAGAAGGATATGGAGAGAAGGACCAAGATATGAATATGACCATCATGGAACTGAGAAGACGATTAGAGAGATGGCAAAAGAGGATGATATAGGGGGAATGCCGTGATATGAGTGCATTAATATAGGGATTTTGGATATGTATAGGAGCTTTAGAGCTCAGAGATAGCTATGTAGTCTTTAACACTAGCAGAACAGTGGTGAGGACTTAGGTTATAACCCTCTCCATGGTGTTATATTGATATGTATATAGTGTTCGATTTATGTATATTGATTTAACAGTAGATATAGAATTGTAGTTATGTTTATGTTATGTGGTTGTATGGAGTATATTTGAGGGGGAGTTAGGAGGACTGTGGGTTAATATTGTTGGTGATTGGGTATGGTCATGTGAGATATTTGGTATGGTTCATCTTCACTGCTTTGCAGCGTGTGTAGTGTGGGGAAGTGAAGGAGATAACATGATTGCTGTGAGCAGCTGCACTGTGTGCGGCTGCGCTGTAGGTGGCAGTGTCTCACATGGCCGCATCCAGCTGTTAAATAAGAATGATTAGAACTGAGAGAGCAGATGGAGGGAGGCTGTGATGTCACTTCTGCCCTTGCTCGGACAGGAGGGAGGGGGTTTGAGTGAGGGCGGAAGTTAGTCACGGTCAGAATGTGTCTCTGCTTCCGGCCAGGAAGGACTGGCTCACGTTTATAAGCAGCTTTTCACCATAGCCTCATCAACACCCAGGAGAAGTGGACCTGTTCCACGCAGCGCGTAGGTGAGGAGGTAAGTGGGGAGGAATTGGGCTGCTATGTGATATTGTGATCATTAGATAATTGCTGATATAATGGATTCCTGATGTGTATCCCTGACGTTTCTGGAGACAAAGAGAGGCACTATTTAGATTAATTAATGCATGTTAGCACTTAGGCACTTTATGCACCTTTGAAGGCACTTTAGTTGTTTATTTGTAGTTTTGCACATGTTTATATTGCAACTCAATATGGAGTTGTATTCACTATATTATTTACTATAGATTTTAGATTGCACAGGCACTTCACATCTTGTCCTACAAACGTCAGAGGCTATATATTGGTTGATTTCAATGAATTTTAGAATTACTTCAACTAAATTTAAAGAGTTGCTCTGATATTGTATGTGAGTGACTGCAGATTATTTTAGCCCTGGAGTTCCTCCCCACTTGGGGTTTTAATTATATGTTTTTTAATTCTTGATGTGTGTTTTTTGTATGTGAATTATTGGATGAATTATTTGATTAATAAATTGATTTATTACATGAAGTAATGGTGTGCAGCTTGATATATGAGGACACAATGGTGGGCTAGCCCTGGAGCTTCACCTGTAGTTGAGTAGTAGCCGTAATGGCAGAGGCACAGACCGGGCGCAGCGCCGTCCCCACACAGGCAAAGGCATGGGACGCCAGCTGATCAATACGCCGGTCCTCACCATCCCACAGCGTAGTAGAGTCAGGGGAATGCATGACAGAGGTGTTAGATAACCCTAGGATCGGGGCATCCACCTCTGGAGGGGATGACCAACGCTTCACCACATCAGCAGGAAAGGGATACCTCTTATCCCAACTTTTAGGGACTCCGGGAAGCCTGCTGGGACGCTCCCATTCCTTGAGCACGAGATTATTAAAATGGGCTTGCTCAGGAAACTCTAAACGTGGCTTAGCAGTATGAAACAATTCCCCTTGCTGCCTGGGGGCCGCAACCGGGGGTAGAGATAGACAGTACCTCAAAAATCTGAGCCAACAGCCTATCAGTATCATCTGGGGCTCAGGGGTCAGAGCCAGAATCATCATGACCCCTGGGCCTCTCATCAGATTACTCTGAGTCAGAGAACAACCCCCCTTCTTCCAAGGGGGTATAACCAGACAGTTCCTAGAACTCATCAGCCTCCATAGGGAAAAGAGTGACATCAGGCGTCAAGTGCCGCTTCTTAGCAGAGGCCTTACGCGCCAAGGTATTAGCAAGCAACTTCTCAACACTAGCCAGTCTGGAAGACACATCAGGCTGAGGATCCCCACTGGTATGCAACTCAATGGGAGTCAAATTTAAGCTTGGGGGAGAAGGTGACGCCATACGTGGGGCAGACCCAGCTACGCAGGCAAGCACCTGCTGGGCACAAGGTATACAGACCCGCACATTGTCAGCACTAGTAGGGGACACCCCACAAGCTACACACAGCTGGGCTTGTCCCGAAGGAACCCCGAGCACATTATCCTGAGACGCCACCATTTGGTGATTATAGCGGCACAATAGACCGTTAGGGATTCACGCTATAAAAGCAACCTGAAATGCCCCCAATAGCCCGCTAGGGAAGTGGGAGTAATGTTCAACTGTCATTTTTGAAAGGATTTCCAGGGATTTCCCAGGAAAATTATATATTGTTTTTTTCAGCAGAGTCTGGGCTTTAACATGAAATGTCTTGTTTGTAATTTTTAGGTGTATTCTCAATATTTTTGGGTGAAATATGTGTAAAAAATTATTTTTTTACAATTTGTAGTGTTTTTTTGTAATAAAATATGTAAGTTTGTCAATAAAATCTTATTGCGTGTGAAATCCCAATTTCTCCCGGTTACAGCGATACCACATATGTATAGGTAGACACCCTTTCCTGCCCAGGAGACTCCCCCAAACTGAAACAGCGCTTTAGGGGATTTTCAGATAAAATACAACTATGCAATGCAATATGCGCACCTTGCAGTTTTACCAGAAAAACAACCCTTTACATTTGAAATACCCCCCACAAACTATATATTCTCTGGAAGTACACACCTCAAGCTTTATAGGTGTACCAGGCATGTTGATGTGCCCATAGTTTTCTGGAAGTAATTCCTCAATGTATTCTTTGGTTGCAAAGAGTTCCCCCCAAAAAAGGATAAAAAAGCAGAATCAAAGCCACATTTTCCTAAAAAAACTATATACAAACAAGAAAAAACAAGTTTAATCTGAAAAAGCAACATCATCCGAACAGAACTATACCCAACATGCATAGCTACTGTCAAGGGAAGAGTTGCCAAACACCCCAAAGTAAAGCATGTGCGTAACAGTAATTTTACTTGAAAATTTCAGCTCTGCAGACAAAATGCGCACCTTGTGATTTTTCCACCAAAACAACCCTTTACATTTGGAATATCCCCCATAAACTATATATTCCCTGAAAGTACACACGTTAAGCTTTCTAAGCGTACCCAGTTTGTTGTAGTGGGCTCATCTTTCTGGAATTAATCCCTCAAAGAATTCTTTGGTTGCGCAGGGTTTCCCTAAAAAATGTATAAAAAAGCTGAATAAACACCTTTTCCTAAATATAAATATGCAAACCAGAAAAAACAAGCTAAGCCTGAAAGCGCAAGGTCCCCCGAACAGAACAATACTCAACATGCAGAGGTACTATTAACCCTTTTAATTTTGTCACCCTCTGTTGACAGGTCATTTTTCCCCATTTTGCGCCATGTTTTGCGCCATTTTTGCTGTAATTTTCAGGAAAATTATATTTATATTTTTTTGCAGCAGAGTTTAGGCTTTAACATGAAATGTCTTGTTTGTAAATGTTATTTTGTTTTTTACAATATTATGTAAAAAAAAAAAAAAAATAAATAAAAACATTTTTAGAAAATTGACTCCTTGATTTTAAATAAAAAATTTATTTTATTAAGGAAAAAGCATATTGCATGTGAAAGCCCCATTTCTACTGATTAGAACGGTACCACATATTTATCGGTAGCCCCCCGTTCCTGCCCAGGAGACCCCCCTAACTGAAACAAGTACTTTATAACATTTTATAACATTTACAAATAAAATACAACTACCATCCACACTACAAAGGGTTAAATTGAGAAAAAAAAAATGACAGAGTCCCCCGGGGGACCCCTTTTTTTTTTTGGGGGGGGGGGGGATTTTTTTAAGGGTTAAAAACCCTTAAAAATCCCCCCAAAAAAATTGACATGGGTTCCCCCGTACCCAAAGTAACCAGCCCGGGACCAGCTATGCAGGGCTTGTAGAAACAGGGCACAGGGGCCAGCTTTTGTGGCCCCTGGCCCTGCAGGCTACAAGCCCGCATAGCCCGTGGGCCCGGGTTCTTCTGCCCCCCCCCCGGGCTTTGGGGAGGCAGGTAATGGGGGTGCCGGAGGTTAATGGCAAGTCACAGGTGCCAGCCTTGTGAACTGGTATAGAGGTCATGGACCCCTTACCAGTTCACAAGGGGTTAAATGTAAAAAAAAAAACACAGACACACACAAAGAGAAAGAATTATTTTATTATAATTTTGTTTTTTTTTAATACCTCCCATCCATCCTGGAGCACTGTGTCCCTCGGCGATCACTGGCTTTCGCTCACCTGCTGGAAGCCTTTTATAGCTGCTGGATGACAGAACACAAAGGGTTAATTAAAAAAATAAATGACAGGGTCCCCCCTCCCGGGGGGGGGGGGGACCCCCATTTTTTTAAGGGTTAAAAACCCTTAAAAATCAAAAAAAGAATGACGTGGGGTCCCCCTTACCCAAAGTAACCAGCCCGGGACCAGCTATGGGGGCTTGTAGGCACAGAGTGGGGGGGCCAGCTTTTGTGGCCCCCCCCCACCCTGCAGCCTACGAGCCCACATAGCCTATGTGGGCCCGGGCTCTTCTGCCCCCCCCGGGCTTTGGGGAGGCAGGTAATGGGGGTGCCGGGGGTTAATGGCAAGTCACCCGCTAGGGCAGGTGACTTGCCACCCCCCCCCAGCCTTGTGAACTGGTATAAGGGGTCTCATGGACCCCTTACCAGTTCACAAGGGGTTAAATGTTTTTAAAAAAAAACACAGACAAATAAATTAAAAAAATGATCTTTATTATTTTTTTTTTTTTTTTTAACTTTACTCACCTCCGATCCTCTGTCCCCGGCGATCTCCGCTGACAGTCTGCTCGCTGTTTGGAAGAGAGAGCCTGGAGGGGAGAGTCTGATTCAGAGTCTCGGTGCTTGGACTGAAGAAGCCAGCTGCTGGTGAAATCACAATGATGTCACCTGGCCCCGCAGTCGCGATCCAGGAAGTGGGGGGAGAGGGCATTTTCTGCCCTCTCCTCGCCACTGAAGAGGCTGGAGGGGGCGATCGGAGGCCCCCCCAGTAAAGAGAAGACCCGGCAGCTGCTGCTGCCGAAGCGGGGGGGGGGGGGGGTCTGCCTATTCCGGGGGCTCTCCTGGAGCCATCCGACCCCCGCACCAGCGCCTGAGGTAATGCCGCCACCGCCAACCGCGGAACACAGTGGAAGCGCGCATGGCGGCGGCGGCGGCATATGCAAAAACGCAACCAAGTCAGCGCGGAGACTGACACCAACCAGAAGCACATAATACAGTGAAGCACCAAGGCATATATACAACCCCCCCCCCCCCCCCCGAGAGCTACAAGGGAGAGCGAGGGAGGACAGCGGCCACTTAACATAGGGCCCACCGATAGACAGGGGCAATAGGGCGGGATGGGCATCCCACAGAGGCTCACCATATGCCTATACCACCTACCCTTTGGTGGGGGATTGCGGTGGAGCAGCGCTCCTAAGCACCTGACAGCGGTGCTGCCTACCATCACCCGGACCAGCGCAGCCAAGGCTGGGAGGCACATTAATAATGGAACTGTTGGGAATAGTCCTACAGGGCCGCAGGCTAATAGCCCCGCTCACCTGCGAGAAGAGAGAGCCATCTTCTTGTCCTTCGCAGTCCAGACTGCAGAGAAATTCTGGGGATTTGTGGGAGGTCCCGGGTATTTGAGGGGCCGGGAGGAGCCAATTTTGCAGTCTCTGAAGTCCAGCGCCATCTGGCGGAGTAATACCCAAGTGTAATGATTCTTATCTGGAGCAGGACGTACTGTATACTAAGAATATCCCCGTTCCAATAACGTCAACAAAGCTGTTCAGATGGCGGAGATCCAGGATCAGCCCAATGGACCTGTCCTTCTTAGGGATGACTAGGAGTATCGAGTAAAAGCCTCAAGCCCGCTCTGATGGGGGCACATGTACTACAACTTCCCAGTCCAGCAGGACATTTATTGCGCTTTCGCAAGCGGACAAACTTTCTACCACACGGCAAGCCTTGGATGCCACAAACCAGTATGGAAGTCTGGTCCAGAACTTGATCTTGTACCCGGAAGAGACAACTTCCCGGCGTTGGATATCCAATCCCTCCGCACTGGTGCAAAGTGCAGCAGCCATTTCCCCACTTGGTCAGGTGAGGGCACCCTGTCAATCAATGAGGGCTTGGGCCTGTTGCCCCATGGGGACTTGGGCTTTCTCTTCCCTGAATTGTCTGCACGATGTCGGGAGTCAGTGGATCATCCAAACCTCCAGAAAGGATGAAAAATACAATTCTGTGATTACTCACCTGTAGAATTGATATTATGAGTATACAGTACGTCCTGCTCCAGATAGATTACTTACACGTGGGTATTACTGCGCCAGATGGCGCTGGACTGCAGAGACCGCGAAATTGGCTCCTCGCGGCCCCTCAAATACCCGGGACCTCCCACAAATCCTCAGCATTGAAAAGCAGTTAACGAGAAGCCGGGAGAATTAAACAACCCTAACTATAACAATGATAACAATCACCATACAGAGGATCCAAGATAATGCAAAACCAAGGGTGGGGTGGAGCAGGACGTACTGTATACTCATATCAATTCTACAGGTGAGTAATCACAGAATTGTATTATTCTTAGTATACAGTACGTCCTGCTCCAGATAGATTACTTACACGTGGGACATCCAATAGCAGTGTCCATAAAGTAGGGTGGAATCCCCAAGAAAAAGTAGCAGCAGACAGTTTAAACCACTGCCGCCTGCAGAACCTTTCGGCCAAAAGCAGCATCAGCTGAGGCCCTAACATCAACCTTGTAAAACTTTGAAAAGGTATGAACAGAAGACCAAGTAGCGGCCTTGCAAACTTGTTCAACAGAAGCCTGGTGCTGAAAACCCCAAGAAGCCCCAATAGCATGAGTGGAATGAGCAGTAAGGCGGAAGGGAGGATTCTTCCCCTTAGCAGAGTAGGCCTGAATCACAGCCTGACGGATCAATTTGCTGATAGTGGACTTGGAAGGAGCCAAACCCTTCCTAGGCCCAGAAGGGACCACAAAAAGAGCATCAGTTTTCCTGAAGGGTGCAGTAGCCACCAGATAGTACTTCAGACACCTAACCACATCCAAAGAATGCAAAACCCCCTCCTTAGCATTAACTAGGATTAGGGCACAAAGAAGGGAAAACAATGTCCTGATTCAGATGAAAAGCAGACACTACCTTAGGCAGAAAATCTGACTTGAAGCGAAACACCACCTTGTCCTGGTGTCTCTCATAGTAGGGGGGCTGAATGGAAAGCGCTGCCAACTCAGACACACGCCTAACAAAAGGTGATAGCCACCAGAAAGACAACTTTGAGACCAACTTTGAGAATGGCCAGGGCAGCCTCCTGCACAGGTTCAAAAGGAGCATCCTGTAAGGCTGACAAAACCAAGTTAAAATCCCAAACAGGCACCATAGGCTTATGTGGAGGACGCACATGAGTGACCCCCTGGAAAAAAGTCCTGATCAGAGAATGCTGAGCAAAGGACTTCTGAAAGAAAACAGCCAGGGCAGAGACCTGTCCCTTCAGAGTACTGAGTTGGAGCCCCATCTCCAACCCCTGCTGCAGGAACTCCAGAATCCTGGGAATAGAGAACACACGACAGGGAAGAGACCTAGACTCACACCAGTCAATGTAGGCACGCCAAACCCTGTATTCCTAACCTAGCCTTTATCATGGTATCAACCACCGAGGTAGACAGCCCCTTCTCCATCAAGATGGAGGTTTCAGCAGCCAGGCCATCAAAGCCAGAGTTTGTAAATTGGGATGGCGTAAGGGGCCCTGAGTGAGCAGATCTGGCACCATGGGCAGAACGTACTGATCTACTGCCAGCTGCACCACGTCTGCGGACCACACTCTTCTTGGCCACCTGGGGGCCACCAAAATTGCTGGCACCCCTTCCAGAGCAATGTTGCGCAGAACCCTGCCCAGCAGGGGGAATGGAGGGAAGACATACAGAAACTGAAAGTCCTGCCATGACATTGCTTTAGCATCCCTGGTCAAGGCCAGAGGATCCTGGGACAGGGAGACAAAAGCCGGGAGCTTGTGACGGGACACAAACAGATCCACATCTGGTTGGCCCCAACGGTGACACAGAGATTGGAACACCCTCCCTGGCGAGAGGTCCCCCTGCTCAGAGAGTCTGCCAGCAGATTTTCCACCCCCCCGGAATGTACACCGCTGATATGCAGGGAACATTGGCCTCCGCCCAGGTCAGGATCAGAGACACTTCCTGGAGGGCCCTCTTGCTCCGGGTCCCTCCCGGATGATTGATGTAGGCAACTGCCGTCTGGTTGTCCGAGCGCACCTGAACAGGTAGGCCCCGAAGGTGAGTAGTCAATTGAGCCAGAACTAACCTGATCGCCCGCAGTTCCAAGACATTGATAGGTGTGTGGGCCTGAGGACCCCACCTCCCCTGGAACTGCAGGGACCTCCAGAAACCCCCCCAACCTGACAGACTGGCATCCGTGGTGACTGTCTCCCAGGAAGGGGTAAGAAAGAATCTGCCCCCCCAACAGGTTCCTTGAGTCCATCCACCACAAGAGAGACCGCCTGACCAGAGGGGAGAGCACACAGACCCTGTCGAGGGACGCTGGGTCCTTGTCCCATACTGACAATAGGTGAAGTTGCAGAGGCCTCAAGTGGAACTGAGCATAAGAGGCCGCTTCGAAGCATGCCACCATCAGGCCCACCAGCTGCATCCCCTGCCTGATGGAGGGATGAGGACAAGCTAGGAGGAACTGAGCCTGTGCAATCAGACTGTCCACCTTCTGTTGAGGAAGGAAAACCCTTGCCTGAACTGTATCCAGATTCATTCCTAGGAATGGAGTTACCAAGGAAGGGGACAGTGAGGACTTGGGGTGGTTGATCACCCATCCAAATGACTCCAGAGTGGACACCACCAGCTGAGTATCCAACTCTGCCTGATGTAGAGACTGGGAAGTGATGAGAATGTTGTCCAGATAGGGAAGCACGCGGACGCCCTGATACCTGAGCAGAGACATCACGCCAGCCAGCACCTTGGTGAACACCATGGGAGCTGAAGTGAGACCAAAGGGCAACGCCACAAACTGGTAGTGTTGATCCATCAGAGCGAACCTGAGGAACCTTTGATGACCTGGGAATACAGGAATATGAAGGTAAGCATCTTTGATGTCCACAGAAGTCATGAAGTCCCCTTGGCGCAGGGAACTGATGGCAGAGCGCAGAGTTTCCATGCGAAAGCGCCTGCCCCTGACAAATTTGTTGAGGATCTTCAAGTCCAGGATGGGCCTGAGTGACCCATCTTTTTTGGGCACTGTGAAGGAGGTTGGAATAGAAGCCCTTTCCTTTTTCTCTTAAAGGGACCTTGCAAATGACCCCCAGCTCCAGAAGGCTTTGCACTGCCTGCCCTAGATCCTGAGCTGACACAGGGTCCTGAGGAATCCGGGATCTGATGAATCTTTGGGGGCGGCCAGGCAGCAAACACTATCTTGTAACCAGAGGACACTACCTCCTGAATCCACCGGTCTGAGACATGAAGCCTCCAGACGTGAGCAAAGTGCTGAAGCTGCCCCCCCCCCACCCGGATGGGTGAGGGCGCCCCATCATGCCTGAGGGGGCTTGGGAGAGGACTTAAGCTTGGGGCCCCAGGAGGAGCCAGGACGTCCACGCCCTCTGCCCCTACCCCAGAAGTCTCCTCAGGCCCCAGTAAAGGAAAACCCCCTCCCTTGTCTAGCACCACGGAAGGGGGAGGAAAAGGAGCCCTGACCCCGAAAGGGCCGAGACTGCCGCCTGTGCTGGGGTAACCTGCCTCCCTTAGCAAAAAGGTCCAGGCGGTCCCCAAACAGGCGTAGTCCTTTGAAGGGAAAACCAGCGAGGGCCTTCTTGCCAGCGTTGTCAGCAGCCCAATGGCGTAGCCAAACAGAGCGGCATATAGCCACCACAAGGGCACTTGTTCTGGCACACATTCTAATGGTGTCATCCAAGGCAGAGAGGACAAAATTCACAAAAACTTCACAACTAGAGAGTGCATTAAACACCTCACAAGGCAAATCATCAGGGGCACTATCAAGTATACTTTTGAGCAGGGTCCTAATGGCCACAGCCGTAATGGCCGAGGCACAAACCGGGCGCAGCGCCGTCCCCACACATGCAAAGGCATGGGACGCCAGCTGGTCAATGCGCCTGTCCTCAGCATCCCGCAGGGTAGTAGAGTCAGAGGAGTGCATGACAGAGGTGTTAGATAACCCTAGGACCGGGGCATCCACCTCGGGAGGGGATGACCAACACTTTACCACATCAGCAGGAAAGGGATACTTCCTATCCCAACTCTTAGGTACACCGGGAAGTCTACTGGGACGTTCCCATTCCTTGAGCACAAGGTTATTGAAATGTGCTTGCTCAGGAAATTCCAAGCGTGACTTAGCGGTATGAAAAAGTTCCCCCCTTTGCCTGGGAGCCGCAACAGGGGGAGAAATGGACAGAACCTCAAAAATCTGGGCCAGCAATCTATCAGTATCATCACCGGGGGCTCAGGGGTCAGAGCCAGAATCGTCATGACCCCTGGGCCTCTCATCAGATGACACCGAGTCGGAGAATAGCTCCCCTTCGTCCGAAGGGGTATAGCCACATAGATGCAAAAACTCAGTTTCCATAGAGAAAAGAGTGACATCAGGCATTAAGTGCCGCTTTTTTGCAGGGGCCTTACGCGCCAAGGTATTAGCAATCAACTTCTCAACACTAGCCAGTCTAGAAGACACATCAGGCTGAGAATCCCCACTTGTATGCAACTCATTTAAGCTTGGGGGGGTAGGTGAAGTGAAACGAGGTGTAGGCCCAGCCACTGGAAGGCCAGATTGAAGCGCAAACACCTGCTTGGCACAAGGTACACAGACCCGCGCATTGTCAGCGATAATAGGGGACACCCCACAAGCTACACACAGCCGGGCTTGTCCCGAAGGAACCCCGAGCACATTATCCTGAGACGCCTCCATATTGTGATTATAGCGGCACAATAGGCCGATAGAAATTCACGCTAGCAACCCGGGATAGCCCGCTAGGGAAGTGGGAGTAATTTACACACTAGGCCTCACAAGTTATAACTAAATAGCGGGAGTAGGGCCGGGAGAAACCAATAGAGTTCGACCCGTCTGAAAGACATAAGCGAAGAGAACCCCATAAGTGACATGTATAATGACATAGGGCAAATAAAGCCGCCCGCGAGGGCACTCACGGACGGCAGTAGGTAGATGCCAGCCACGCAGCAGCTGAATCCATAGAAAAATGGCACGGGGTATACCTCGAGGGGCCGTGGAGACAGTGACGCGGGACGCACCATCCGCGGGCCCCACTCCCCCGAAGAGCGCAAAGCAGTACACGTGACAAGCAGCCAATAACAGCGCACCAGCGCCTGAGGTAATGCTGCCGCCAACCGCGGAGCACAGTGGAAGCGCGCACGGTGGCATATTCAAAAAATGCAACCAGTGCAACCAAGTCAGCGCGGAGACTGACACCAACCAGAAGCACATAATACAGTGAAGCACCAAGGCATATATACCCCCCCCCCCCCCCCCGAGCTACAAGGGAGAGCAGCGGCCACTTAACATAGGGCCCACCGATAGACAGGGGCAATAGGACGGGATCCCATAGAGGCTCACCATATGCCTATACCGCCTACCCTTTGGTGGGGGCCTGCGGTGGAGCAGCGCTCCTAAGCACCTGACAGCGGTGCTGCCTACCATCACCCGGACCAGCGCAGCCAAGGCTGGGAGGCACATTAAAAATGGAACGGGTGGGAATAGTCCTAGAGGGCCACAGGCTAATAGCCCCGCTCACCTGCGAGGAGAGCCATCTTCTTGTCCTTCGCAGTCCAGACTGCACAGAGAAATTCTGGGGATTTGTGGGAGGTCCCTGGTATTTGAGGGGCCAGGAGGAGCCAATTTCACGGTCTCTGCAGTCCAGCGCCATCTGGCGGAGTAATATCCAAGTGTAATGATTCTTATCTGGAGCAGGACGTACTGTATACTAAGAATAGGTGAGTTTTTAAATGTTATTGCCTTTAAAGAAGCATTCCTGATAAAGGATTAAAATTAGGCTGTTTTCTGCTCTCTCCATTCTGAATTTGGGGGGGTGGGGGGGGCCTGCATCTTTTATTCAGCCATTTCTTAATAAGACCTAGTGAACCTCCTCCTTTTTATTGGACCTTCTCAGCAGCAGAGGATGACTTATCCATCTTATCAGTGTGACAGGACCAACAGCGTGGTACAGTTGGAAAAGAAAGGTAGTGCCCATTTTGGAGCTTCCTCTCTCAACGAACATAACTGAAATGCACAGTAACAGGAAGCCCAGTACGACTTCCTGTTTGCAGGTGGCCCGCAAGCCCATGGGCAGCCATCTTGTTAAAATGTAACCCAGTAGGCATTAAAATTATTTATGTGCAGCAATTTAAATAGCCCGGGGAGGGATTCATGTTGGTCTGACTGATTTTTGATTGTTAGTCCGCATTACTAGCCCAGTTATTTTTCTTCTATACAAACTTTACCTCTATATACCAGAAATGTAAACATTTCCTTTTAAAGTGGACCAAAACCCACAGTAATCGACCTGGGAATCGATCAGATTCCCAGGCGGATCGATTCCCTCCCCCGGAGCATCCAAAAATACCGTTTTGTGAGTACTCACCTTTAAAACGGATATTATTGTGCCATACACTCCACTTCGTGACATGTGGGTAATCTCCAGTAGAAGGCGAACTTCTGCAGAGATGAATAAGCAAAAAAGAAAGCCCCTCCCGGTCCATATATACCTGGGACCTCCCACCAATTTCCCAGTGTAAAAAAGCAGTAAGGGGACCAGGAAGAACCAATTATAACCTTATTAAAACCAATGGTTCACCATATAAAAGCCCCAGAATACCTGAAAAAAAGGGGTGGGGCGAAGTGGAGTGTATGGCACACTCATAATACCCATTTTAAAGGTGAGTACTCACAAAAAGGTATTATTCTAAGTGTGCCATACACTCCACTCCGATCTTCTTGACATGTGGGACATCAATAGCAGTGTCCCTCATGGGTGGGAACCTGAAACAGTAAAGAATGTACCAACTCAAACCACTGCAGCCTGCAGAACCTTGCGGCCAAGAACAGCATCCGCTGAAGCCCGCACATCAACCTTGTAAAACTTGGAAAAAGTATGAACGGAAGACTAAGTAGCAGCCTTACAAACTTGTTCAACAGAAGCCTGGTGCTGAAAAGCCCAGGACGCACCAACAGCATGAGTAGAGTGCGTAGTAACCTTAACCCTTTAAGTGCCAGCCTACCTGGAGTTTGTGTCACCCTTTGTTGCCAGACCATTTTGCACTATTTTGCACTCCCCATGTTCAAATGTGATTTTTGAAGGGATTTCCCAGGAAAATGATATATTGTTTTTTTCAGCAGAGTCTGAGCTTTAACATGAAATGTCTTGTCATTTTTAGGTGTATTCTCAATATTTTTTTGCGAAATATGTGCAAAAAAATAAAAAATCTATTTTTTACAGTTTGTAGTGTTTTTTTGTAATAAAAAAATGTAAGTTTGTCAATAAAATCTTATTGTGTATGAAATCCCAATTTCTCCCGGTTACAGCAGTACCACATATGTATTGGTAGACACCCTTTCCTGCCCAGGAGACTCCCCCAAACTGAAACAGAGCTTTAGGGGATTTTCAGAAAAAATACAACTGATATGTGCACCTTGCAGTTTTTCCAGAAAAACAACCCTTTACATTTGAAATACCCCCCACAAACTATATATTCCCTGGAAGTACACACCTCAAGCTTTCTAGGTGTACCAGGGCTTGATGTGGCCACAGTTTTCTGGAAATAATTCCTCAATGTATTCTTTGGTTGCAAAGAGATTCCCTAAAAAAAGGATAAAAAAAGCAGAATCAAAGCCACATTTTCCTAAAAAAAACTATATACAAACAAGAAAAAACAAGTATAATCTGAAAAAGCAACATCCCGCGAACAGAACGATACCCAACATGCATAGTTACTGTCAAGGGAAGAGGGAAGAGTTGCCAAACACCCCAAAGTAAAGCATGAGCTTAACGGTAATTTTTCTTGAAAATTTCAGCTCTGCAGACAAAGTGTGCACCTTGCGATTTTTCAACCAAAACAACCCTTTACATTTGGAATATCTCCCATAAACCATATATTCCCTGAAAGCACACATGTTAAGCTTTCTAAGCGTACCCAGCTTGTTGTAGTGGGCTCATCTTTCTGGAATTGATCCCTCAAAGAATTCTTTGGTTGCGCAGGGTTTCCCTAAAAAAAAATGTATAAAAAAGCTGAATAAAAAAAACACCTTTTCCTAAAATATAAATATGCAAACAAGAAAAAACAAGTCTGAAAGCGCAAGGTCCCCCGAACAGAACAATACCCAACATGCAGAGGTACTATTAACCCTTTTAATTGCCAGCCTACTTGAGATTTTGTCACCCTCTGTTGACAGGTCATTTTTCCCCATTTTGCGCCATGTTTTATGACATTTTTGCTGGAATTTTCAGGAAAATTATATATATATATTTTTGCAGCAGAGTTTAGGCTTTAACATGAAATGTCTTGTTTGGTAATTTTATTTATTAATTTTATTAAGTAAAAAAAAAATAAATAAAACATTTTTTTAGAAAATTGCCTCCTTTATTTTAAATAAAAAATTTATTTTATTAGGGAAAACCATATTGCATGTGAAAGCCCCATTTCTACCGATTAGAACGGTACCACATTTATCGGTAGCCCCCCGTTCCTGCCCAGGAGACCCCCCTAACAAACTATTTTACAAATAAAATACAACTACCATCCACACTACAAAGGGTTAAATCGAGGGGAAAAAAAATGACATAGGGTCCCCCCTCCCGGGGGCGGGGCATTTTTAAGGGTTAAAAACCCTTAAAAATAGAAAAAAAAAATGACATGGGGCCCCCCTTACCCAAAGTAACCAGCCCGGGACCAGCTATGCAGGGCTTGTAGGAAAAGGGCGCAGGGGCCAGTTTTTGTGCCTGAGGGCACTCCTGCTGCGAGTCCCTCCTTGGTGATTGATGTAAGCTACCGCCGTTCGGTTGTCTGCACGGACCTGAACCGGTAGACCCTGTAAATGTGAGGTCAGCCGAGCCAGAACCAGTCGGATGGCTCTGAGCTCCAAGACATTGATGGGGGTGTGAGCCTCCTGAGGACCCCACACCCCGCTGAACTGATGACTTTTCCAATAACCTCCCCAGCCCGACAGGCTGGCATCCGTGGTAACCGTCTCCCAACAAGGGACCAGAAAGGATCTGCCCTTCAACAGGTTGCTCGATTCCAGCCACCACCGAAGGGACTGCCGAACCCTGGGAGACATCCTGAAAGGTTGATCCAATGACTGCGGACACCTGTCCCAACGCGTCAATAGGTGAAGTTGAACAGATCTCATGTGAAACTGTGCAAATGGTACCGCCTCGAAGGAGAATACCATCAAGCCCACCAGTTTCATTCCCTGTCGGATAGAGGGACAAGGATTGGCCAGAAGAAGGCGGATCAGACCCTGAAGCCCCTGCACCTTGGTCTGGGGCAGAAACACTCTTGCCAGAATGGTATCCAGATTCATGCCCAGAAATGAAATCACATGAGATGGAGAGAGAGAAGACTTGGGGCGGTTGATCACCCACCCGAACCTCTCCAGGGTCGACACCACCGGGTGGGTGTCCAGCTCCGCCTGATGGAGGGAAGAAGCTGAGATCAACAGGTCGTCCAGATAAGGCACAATGCAAATGCCCTGAGCTCTGAGCAGAGCCAAAATTCCCAAGACCTTGGTGAAGACCCTTGGCGCCGAGGTCAGTCCGAAGGGAAGGGCTACAAATTGATAATGTTGATCCTCCACCGCAAACCGAAGGACTCTCTGATGTGCCTGAAAAACCGGAATATGCAGATACACATCCTTGATGTCTATGGATGTCATAAAATCCCCTTGGCGAAGGGGTTCCATGCGGAACTTTTTGGCTCTGATAAACCTGTTGAGAACCTTGAGATCTAGAATGGGTCTCACCGAGCCCTCCTTTTTGGGAACCGTGAAAAGGTTGGAGTAGTAACCCCTGCCTCTCTCCGACGGCGGCACCGGCATATAACCCCCATGTCCAGAAGGTTTTTCACTGCTAACAGGAGCCCCTGTGCAGCCTGAGGGTCCGAGGGCACCTGAGACCTTAAGAATCTTGGGGGCGGCCAGTACTCGAACTCCAGTTTGTACCCGGAGGAGACCACTTCCAAGATCCAATTGTCTGTGACCTCCCGGGCCCGGACCTGGAAGAAGAGCCGCAGCCATCCCCCCACCCTTGCGGGTGAGGGCGCCCCTTCATTGCTGAGCCAGTTTAACGGCAGGCTTGGGACCCCAGGCAGCCGCGGGACGTGCCCGACCTCTGCCCCTGTTCCAGGTCGAGCCCCTGACACCTAAGAAGGCCAAATCCCCTAGCCGCTCTGGCCCCTCGAAAGGAATGAGTGTACGAGCCAGCCCCCCGAAAAGGACAGCTCTGTTTCTTCCGCTGAGGTAACTTTCTTTAGCAATAGCATCCAATTTATCTCCAAACAGCCGCGAACCCAAGAAGGGAAGAGCTGTGAGCGACTTCTTGGCCCCAACGTCTGCCGGCGGAGCCAGACCGATCTGCGCATAGCCACCAGTAAGGCTGAAGTCCTACTACACACGACAATAGAATCTTCCATAGCAGCCATGACAAAATCCATGAACAATTCACATCTCTTAAGGGTAGCAAACTCAGCGCAAGCTGGATCAAACTGAGCGTCATTCAGCCAGTCCCTGATAAGAGACCTGGTAGCAAGCGACACCAGGGCAGATGCACAAACAGGCCGCAGGGCAGAGCCCACGCTGGCAAATGCATGGCACGCCATCTGATCAAGGCGCTTATCCTCGCCATCCTTAAGGGAAGTGGCGTCAGGGGTGTTCAGCACAGAAGAGTTGGTCAAACCTAAAACTGGCGTGCCGACCACAGGAGGAGAAGACCAGCGCCTAACCGCCTCCACCGGGAAAGGATACTTCTTATCCCATCCTTGAGGAACACCAGGAAGCCGACTGGGCCTCTCCCATTCTCTAAGGATCAGCGCATCAAAGTGAACCTGGGTAGGGAATTCCAGACTGGGCTTGCGGACCCAAAAAAATTGCCTTTTCTTGAGAGGGGGCGCCTCAGGCGGTTCAATATCCAACACCTCCAATAAATGTGACAAAACAGTGGCCGTATCTACGGCATCCCCCAGCACCTGCCCAACATCGGCATCCCCAGACTGAACATAGTCAGCCTCTGTTTCCTGATACAATTCCCCCTCCTCTAACGGGGAATAATCTGACAAATCAACGGAATCGTCGACATCCCACAAGGGCTGGGCCGACGACAAATGTCTCTTTTTAGCCTTGCCCACCGTGCTAGCAATAATTTTCTCGATGCTGGCCAACCTACAGCAAACATCAGAGTGCGACTCCCCGCTGGCACCAATGTCACTTGGGATACGGATAAGGCAGGGAGCGGAAGGCGATGAAGCGGGAGGAGCCGACCCAGAAGGCTGGGTACCAGACTGCCGCGTTATGGCCTTTTGTGGGCATGGCATACAGATCAGCACATTCTCCCCCGTAAGGGATACCCCACACATGGCCCGGACTGTCCCAGAGGGAGCCCGAGCCCAGTATCCTGCGGAGCCTCCATATGGTGATTTTTGTGGTCAGTCGCAAGACCGCAGGGAATTTACTCCTAAGCAACCCGGGATGCCCCTTAAAAGTCCCGGTGGGAGGATTTGAGGTGATCAATTTACACTAGGGACCCAGGACCAGGAGGAACCCCTTAATATGCACAAATACAATGCAATCTGTAACACAGCATCTGTAAGACATCATAAGTGCAATACTAATATTATATATATATATATATATATATATATATATATATATATATATATATATATATATACACACATACACACATATACACACATATATATATATATATACACATACACACATATACACATATATATATATATATATATACACATACACACATATACACATATATATATATATATACACATACACACACACATACACATATATCTATATCCCAGCTCCAGACATGCGATAGCCAAAAAAAAATACCATTTTGTGATTACTCAACTGTAAAATGGATATTATAAGTATGCCTCACACCCTGCTTCGTTAATGATTCATTACTTCTGGGTTATAGCCACTAGATGGCGCTTTTCTAGCAGAGATGGCAAAAAAAGAAGCCCCTCCCGGTGCACATATACCTGAGACCTCCCACACATTCCCCAGTATATGAAAGCAGTAAGGGGACCAGGAAGAGCCAATAATAAAAATAACAACATGAACAATGAAAACATTTCACCATAAAGAGGATCCAAGATACAACTCAGGGCGGGTCGAAGCAGGGTGTGAGGCATACTTATAATATCCATTTTACAGGTGAGTAATCACAAAATGGTATTATTCCAAGTATGCCTCACACCCTGCTTCGTTAATGATTCATTACTTCTGGGACATCCAGTAGCAGTGTCCAAAAATGGGTGGGGATCCCAACAGGCAAAAATGCCCAAATTAAATCACTGCAGCTTGCAGAACTTTGCGGCCAAAAAACAGCATCCGCTGAGGCCCGCACATCAACCTCATAAAACTTGGCAAAAGTATGAACAGAAGACCAAGTACAGCACAAGTAGAATGAGCAGTGAACTGAAAAGGGGGATCCCTCCCCTTGGCAGCATAGGCCCTAAAACCGGCCTAACGAATCCAATCACTAAAGATAGACTTGACGGACGCCAAAAACCTTTCTGGGCCCAGAGAGCACCACAACAAAAGGCGTCCGCCTTCCGGAATGGTGAAATAGCCACCAGATAGAACCTTACACATCTAACATCCAGAGAGCGCAAGGCCCTCTCCTTGTCGTTGCTAGGCTTAGGACACAAGTAAGCAAGCACAATGACCTAACTGAGTTGAAAGGCAGAGACAACCATTGGCAGAAGGTCCGGTCTAAAGCGAAAAACCACCTTGTCTAGATGTCACTCAAAGGGGCCCTGAATGAACAGAGCCGCCAACTCAGAAACACGTCGAACAGAGGCGATAGCCACCAAAAACGGCAATCTTTTAAGGAGAAAATGGAAAAAGCCGGAACCTGCCCAGATTCAAAAGGAGGACCCTGAAGGTCAGACAACACCAAATTTAAATCCCAAACAGGTGACCAGGGATTGCGAGGAAGGCACACAAGAGTGACCCCCTGGAAAAAAATCTTAACCAAAGGATGAAGAGCGAAAGACCTCTGAAGAAAACCACAAGAGCGGAAACATGCCCCTTCCGAGTGCTAAGTTGAAAACCCATGTCCAGTCCATGCTGAAGGAACTTCAGAGTTCGAGGGATGGAAAAAAACACTCGACAAGGAAAGACTCTATCCTCGCACCAATCAAAGTAAAGGCGCCAGGTCCTGTAATAGATATCAGAGGAAGATTACTTCCTAGCCCTGACAAGCGTGAGGACAACAGGTTTGGACCAACCCATTTCTAGTAGAATGGAGGCTGCAGCAGCCACACTGTCAAGCCAGCATTTGTAAATTGGAGTAACAAGCTGACCTAGCGTAATCAGATCCGAAACCAGAGGCAGTCTGTAATGATCGCCTGCCAACCACACGACGTCAGCGAACCACATCTGTCTTGGCCACCTCGAGGCCATCAGAATTACAGGCACACCCACGTGAACCAGCATGCGTATCACCTTGCCCACCATGGGAAAGTGAGGAAACAGATACAGGAAACCGAATTCCCGCCAGAACAGAGACATGGCATCCACCGCCAGAGCCAGAGGGTCCTGGGACAGAAACAAATGCAGGGAACCTATGATGGTGCCGAGAGGCAAACAGATCCACCCCCAGCATCCCCCACCTGCGACAGGGAAATAGAATTACCTCGTTGCTGAGGGACCATTCCCCCCGGCGAGAGGACCCCCTGCTTAGGGAGTCCGCTGCCAGGGTCTCCACCCCTGGAATGTACACTGCCGAGATGCCTGCACAATGCTCTCGGCCCATGCAAGAATCAGAGACACCTCCCAGAGGGCGCTCTTGCTGCGAGCCCCTCCTTGGCGATTGATGTAATCAAACGTGGTCCAATAATCGTGGCGAACCAGAACCGGTACCTGGAGGCGATGTGCCACGTACGACAGCACCACCAACCCGCCTCCAGCTACAGAGGGTGATGAAAGCGTAAGCCTCCTGAGGACCCCACAGCCCCTGGACCTGAAGGTCTCTCCAGGACGCAGGTCCGATCCAGGGACAGAGGACCTTTGTCACAGGACGATAATAGATGGAGCTGAAGAGGACTCATGTGAGACTGGGCAAAAGGCACTGCCTCAAGCAAGCCACCTTCAATCCCACCAGCCTCATCCCTTGTCCGAAGGACGGACGAGGGTTAGACATAAGAAAACAAATTAGTGCATGAAGAACATCCGCCTTCGGCTGGGGTAAGAAAACCCTGAGCTGAATAATATGCAGAGTCATGCCCAGGAATGAGAACCACCCTTGACGGAGAGAGTGAGGACTTGGGGCAAATAATCACCCACCCGAACCTCTCTAGTGTCGTCAACACCTTCCGGATGTCCAGTTCCGCCTGGAGGAGAGAAGATGACGTAATGAGGTCATCCAGATAAGGCAAAATGCGAATGCCCTGGACTCTAAGACGGGCCAGCACGCCCGCCAACACCTTGGCGAACACCCTGGGTGCCGAGGCCAACCCGAAGAGCCACAAACTGGTAGTGCTGATCGCCTACCGCAAACCTGAGGAACCATTGGAGTCCCGGGAAAACCTGCACATGAAGGTAAGCATCCTTAATGCCCATCAGGGTCAAAAAGTCCCCTGGGCATAGGAAATTGACAGAGCGCATGGAATCCATGCGAAATTTTCTGGTTCAGAAGAACCGGTTGAGAATCTTTAAGTCCAAAATGGATCCTACGGAACCATCCTTCCTGGGCACAGTAAAGAGGTTGGAAAAGTAACAGACCTCTCTCTATGGGGAGAACTGGACAAACGACCCCCATATGCCAAAGGCTTGGCACCTCCAGAAAATAGTCCCTGTGCCGCCCACGGGTCCAAGGAACCCGTGACCTGAGGAATCTAGGAAGAAGCCGGAAAACTCCAGCTTATACCCAGAGGAGACCACCTCCAGGATCCAAGTGTCTGTGACCTCTAGAGTCCAGACCAAAGCAAAGAGCGGCAGCCGTCCCCCCACCCGCAAAGGTGAGAGTGCCCCCTCAATGCCGAGCGGTCTCGGCAGCGTATTTGGGGTTAGCACCCCAGGAAAACCCAGGTCGGGCAAAACCTCTGCCCCTACCCCAGGTACCACTTCCGAATGCAATGAAGGATGTTCCCCAGCCCGTCCAAGAGTAACGAAAGGAGTGGTTGAAAGAGCCTGAACCACGAAAGGGCCGGTCCTGCCACTTGCGTAGAGGTAACCTACCTCTCTAGATAACAGAATCTAGTCGATCACCAAACAGTTGCAGACCCGCGAAGGGATGCCCTGTGAGCGCCTTCTTGGCATCGCTATCGGACGCCTACTGGCGCAACCAGACCAAACGGCGTATAGCAACCTGCAATGCCGAGGCCCTGTTACACAGACGGATAGTATCATCCAAGACTAATAAGACAAAGGCAATGAACAAATCACAATGAGTCAAAGGTCTAAACTCCTCGCTGCAAGGAATAGCTTGGGAACCATCCAGAAGGCCCCTAAAAAGCTCTAGTAACCGCAGCCGTAATAGCTGAAGCACACACCGGGCGCAAGGCCACACCCACCAGCGAAGGTATGCGAAGCTAGTCGGACAAGACGTCGGTCCTCACTACCCCTCAAGGTAGTGAAATCCGGGGTATGCACGACCAACGTATTGGACAATCCCATGACGGGAGCGTCGGCCTCTGGGGATGTAGACCAACGCTTAACCACATCAACAGGGAGGGGATACTGCCTATCCCACCCTTAAGGAAAACCAGGGAGCCAGCTAGGCCATTCCCATTCCTTAAAAAATTCCTTAAAAATCAGATAGTTAAAGTGCTTCTCGATCCGGAAGCTCCAAACGAGGTTCGGTGGTATCAAAAAAGTGTTTTTTTTTTTTTTTTTTATTTGCGCAGGGGCCTCCGCAGGAGAGGAAATGGCAAACACTACAAAATTATGGTTAACGAGCCTGGGATGCATCAACGGTATCCCCACGCTCCGTACCGGCATCGGAGCCAGGAAGCAATTGCCCCTCCACAAACGGGGAATAAACTGACCAAACAAAAAGGATTATAATCATATAGTCACGGGCCGGCGCAGCGGGCGCCGAGTGCCGTTTTATAGCTGGGGCCATCCTGGCCGCAGAGCTAGCAATCATTCTCTCAATGTTAGCCATGCTGGCTCAGACATCGGATTGCGACTCCCCACAATTGACGTCACTTGGGGTCAAGACCAGGCGTGGGAGTGTAAGTGATGAGGTCAGCGGGGCCGACCTGGCCGCACGGGGCCCGGATTGCCGCACAATCGCCTGCTGTAGACATGTAACACAAAATCAAGGAACACCCCACATATCACACACTGCCGGGGTTGCCCCGAAGGGATCCCGAGCGCGGTTATCCTGGGAAGCCTCCATATGGTGATTTTTTAGGTAGTCGCATTGACCAATGGGAATTACGCAATAAGCTACCCGGGATGCCCCATAGAGTCCGTTAGTGGGAGGTTTTTAGAATTAAAAGGGAACCCAATTTGACAAGGGACCTCAATAGCCACAGTTGTCCCACCAGAAGGACACCACGGGGGGACCCCTTTAACACAACATGCATACGTCGTCTCCATAATGCATACAATACATAAGGCAAAAGAGACATTCTATATCTAAATATAGAGATATATATATATATATATATATATTAAGCATACACAGACATGTACATAGATATACGAATAGGTAAATATACCAGGCAAAAACTAAAGGCCCCCAGGGGAGCCAGCATACACTGAAAGTTATACAAATCATCTTACCACTAAAATGACCCCGAGGGACATTCACAAAACCGGAGAAAGATGGCGGCGCAGACCCGAGGGAAGGAAGGAGGAGGGAGGGTGGCGGGCCAAAGCGGATCGCCGATCCGCCCCGCCCCCCCACTACGCGGGAAACCTACGCCGCCGCGCTCCCAGCCAATAGGGCTGAGAGCCGGCCGAAGCGCCACAGGGAAGGGTGGGCCGTCACAGGCGCGAAGAGCGCCAGGCCCCGCCCCTACCCTGACTGAGGAGAAGCGAGCCGCGCTCCCCGGCAAAGGCCGCGGAGCCAGGCACCGCCATTACAACCGGCCCGCCGCCGCCGGGAGTGTGCGGGCCGCGCCCAAGAAAGAAACCGGCCACATACCGTGCAATCGGCCCGCCGCCGCCGAAGAGCGAGCGTGCGGGCCGCGCCTGACAACAGCCGGCCACTCACTGTGAAACCGGCCCGCCGCCGGAGAGCGAGCGTGCGGGCCGCGCCTAGTAAAACACCACACACACACACACACATGCACACTGGCAATAGCCAGCGCAGCTGCACCAAGCACACAGAACACACACTAGAGAACACACAATGGAGGGACAGACCCACCCCCCTTACTAACCGGGAACAGGGAGTAAAAGGGGGATACTGATAGCCACAATTGGAAATGTAGCGAGGGCTTCAGAACGGACAGGGCATCCCATGTCAGGAGCACCATAACCTGACGCCCGCCTACCCTTTTATGAGGGCCTTGCGGTGGAGCATGGCTACTTAGCCAAAAACACCTCTAAGGTGTCACCTACCCTCACCCAGACCCTGCAGCCATAGCTTGGAGGCGTAGGGGAATTAACAAAAAGAGTCCAGGTGGAAATAGAGAAATTAAATGGGGCCGGGTGTGCACCCGGCCTACCTGACAGGAGAGGAGCCATCATCTTGACTGTCGTCGCCTTCTAGCAGAGACTAAACTGGGGAATGTGTGGGAGGTCTCAGGTATATGTGGACCGGGAGGGGCTTCTTTTTTGCCATCTCTGCTAGAAAAGCGCCATCTAGTGGCTATAACCCAGAAGTAATGAATCATTAACGAAGCAGGGTGTGAGGCATACTTGGAATACTATAGACACACATGCTCGCAAAGCAGTGGGGGCCCAGCCGCTAGAGAGGGGCCCCCACATAAGCTAAGGAAGTGGCCATCCGGCCCTTACCACCAGAAATGCAGCTCAGCACAGCAATCCAAAATGGCCCCCCGAGAAGTGGCTTGCAGAAAGACAGGAAGAGAAGGGGGAGGGCGGGCCAGCGTAGAACGCGTGCTCACCAGGCCACGCCCCCCCTCCCAGCAACAGAATCGCGCCAAAGAAGGCCCCTCCCTGAACACAGCTCGAGGGGGAGAAGCTCCCCAGGCTAAATCAAGGCACCAGATATGGTCTCAGAAGTGAAAAACATCCTGTCAGTCACACACACAGTAAAACACATACCCACACACACACAGGGGCATAGGAGAATGAAACCGAAATAATGGCCAGGCACCCCCCCCCCCCCCCCGGAGGGGAGTAAGGGACCCAGACGGGAGGGAACCCTGCCAGAATCCAGCCATAAGCATAGAGGGACGGGGCATCCCACACCAGTATCACCAAAACCTGGGTAACCACCTACCCCATAGTGAGGTCCCACGGTGGAGCAATGCTCCTTCCGCCCCCATAGGGTGCTGCCTACCTTCACCAGGACCCGCAGCCTAAGCTGGGAGGCTCAAATAGGGGCAATTTAGAAAGGGTCCTGGCAGCAATAGGGACAATAAACCTGTAAGTAAAGAAGTCTTCATATTCTGTCTTGTCGCCTTCCCTGCAGAGAAGGAACTGGGAAATTGGTGGGAGGTCCCAGGTATATATGGACCGGGAGGGGCTCTCTTTTTTGCATAATCATCTCTGTAGAAGTTCGCCCTCTACTGGAGATTACCCACATGTCATGAAGATCGAAGTGGAGTGTATGGCACACTTAGGATGTGTGAAACCCCCCAGGTCACACATACATTTACCTTCTTTCCTGGTCCAATGGCGCATGCGCGAGCAGCCGCCACATCCCCGCTATCCCTCTTAACATTTGTGAATGGCCGGCGGATGGCACGCTCCACGGTAGCGGGGGATGCGGCCACCAGCGCGCTTGGACCACTCGTCTTAGATGATTGACATCAGCAGGCCCGAGCGCCGATTGGACGAGCGGCCACGCATGCGTCGTAGGACAAGGAAGAGGCGAGTTGGTTTCGCCAACCTGGGGGGTTTCACACATCGGAGCATGGACCAAAACCCAGGATCCTGGGTTTTGGTCCGCTTTATCACTATTGCAATCAGCATTTCTCTACAACACCTAGAACCAGACGGCGAGGCCAGCTTTTATCATTCATTCATTTAACCCTGTGCCTGGAATGTCCCTTTAAGGTATTTGTTAAGTAATTGTATTCCAATAAATATGCTTTATGCTCCAAGTAGCCTGATTATATAATGAATGAGATACATTGAGGAGAAACAGTGGGTGCGGCAACAATGATGATCTGATGTAAGCACACAGAAGCAGCATATGGGCAGGGTTTCATAGGTGCGGAGCCACTCAGGACAGCAAGTGGCTGTTTCCGCTCTTAGGACCCTGAAGGTTGATTGGTGGACCACATTGGCAGGATGGGGATGGAAACCAGAATGAGGAAGCGATTTCCCCACTAAGGAGGAAGGCAGGCAAGGAAGGACTGCGTTGGAGTCACTCTATGAAACATAAGATACCAATTTTTATTTTTATTTTTTTAAACTTGCCCCCTTAAAGGAATCCCACATTACTCCATCCTTGACGCAGACTGGAGCTCGCTGTTCTCAGTCTGGAGATAGGGGGGTGGCGGGTCTGACCCAGGGAACAAGGAGGGAGCATCATAGGTTAGGACACAGAATTCATCCACAGTGGCCTGCCAGATTCCCATAGAAATCACTCAGCATGGCCCGGAGGGTGGGGGGGGGGAAGCATTTGTAGAATAGAGTGCGAACAGAAAAAGAAAAGCCAAACACAGACTGAGGCATAGGGGCATAAAATCAAAACCAGAAAATGCTGCTCATGGTGAAAATAAGTGAACGAATAAACAGAAGAGGGGATGAAACCATATACATATTTGCTTCTGCAACCTTTTTATGCCACTGCACTCCACCCATAAAAGCCTGTCACCCTAGGCACCTGCTTTGGCCTTTTAGCTGCACCACTCATCACCCGATTTTAAGTGACAGGATACCTAGGTAAAAGGAACATTTTAAGCCATCAATAAAGTTAAAGAGACACTCCAGACACTAAAAAAAGGCATGAATACATTTTTATCTCCCACAGCTGATCTGTCCTATTTTAGTTGACTAAAACTTACTGGAACCAAGTGTCCGGCAGCATACAGGCCAGTAGTACCGTTTCAGTGACAACCATGCCATACAGCACTCCAAAATCAAACAAAGTAACTGGCCACGTATACTACATTCAGTGCAATGTAGGCGGTGTCAAACCCCTCAACTGCAGTAAACAGTTTGCGTGGCCAGTTACCCATTGACCTGGAGACATGAAACCTGCACAACACGGGAAACCACTGTAGCCAAAGCTCTTCATTCCCTCCATTTGGAAAAGAGCAGGAAGGGGACATGACCAATATTTTACTATAAGGTCACTGGTCATTGGGAGACACTTGTGACTTCCACTAGCCAATGATACCAAATCTGGTATGTAAAGCCCATCAGGTTCCTGGGTAACCCCCCCCCCCCCCCCTCCATATGGGCCAGCCATAAAGCCACTCCAACACATTTTTCTTAGATCAGTTTTATTGTCAAAACATTTTATTTAAAAAAAATCTTACCAGAGATTACAAGTAACAGTTAGATCTCCCGATCGTACAAAACCTGATAGCTGTGACCGGCGTGACTGGGTCCTGGGTCACTAGCTGTCCCTCTGCACTGCGGCATCCTGGTAGAGCCCCCTCCATCAATAACTAGCTTGTCAGAGACCAGCTGCCCCACAAACACTGAGCTCTTTCTGGCAGAAAGCAGAGGGGAGGGGCTACACAGGACCCTTCCCTCCGCCAGAGCAACCCACCAATCTTGTGCCGCCACACATACACCCCAACTGCAGAGTACTGGTAGCAGTGGCCCACCCAGACACCCCTCGCAACAGCCTCAGTGACAAGGCTTAATTTGCATACATCAAAACCTTTCTATAAACACTAACCCATGCTGATATGCTAATCAGGGGGCTGGGCCCCATCCTCTAAGAGCCAGCAAGCATCACCTACCCTCCATGTATCCAATACTGCTGCCTGTGCCACAGGACAAAACAGTGATGCCAAATCTAAACAGGAAGTGCAAGTTAACCCCTTCTCCCCTCCCCCAAAACCTCACCTACAAAAGGATGGCCAAAAAGGCAGAGCGAGGAGCACATTAACACAGTAGCCAATGATAACCAGTGTGACGCAGCACACTCTTAGACAGCCACCCTCCCGCCAACACTTTGGACTCCCCACATGTTAAAAAGCTGACACTAGCCAATCACTGTACAAGCCCACCAAAATGGTGATACAGCAGCGGAGGGATTCCTGGGGGTGGAGAGGTGTGGTGCTGGAATGTTAGTCTGGTGTGAAGAAAAATCCCACTAACAGTGACGTAACAAAGAACAAAGTTACAGGTCAGAGGACACATGGTGGAGGTCGGTGGCGCCAGCGGGTGTGGCAGCAGCAAGTGGCACCAGCGGGGCAGCTTCTTTTAAAAAAATCTCTGAACTGGTTACAGAATTATAAATGGAAAGACAGGCGGTAAGAACACGCTAAAGATTAACAAACATCACGGAGGAGGGGCGCCTGTGGCGGTACGGATGGCGCCGGATCTATCCAGTCACGCGCTGGCGTCCCGTCTCACAGGGGGTATGGCAGGGTGGGCGGGGGGATGTAGGGGTTAGATAAGAAGGCACGTAGTTTTCTTCTTGCCACGTCTGGCTTGCAGGGCTGCCCGAGTGGCCAGCTCAAACACCTCCCGGACACCATCTTTTGTCTTCGCTGAGCACTCCATGTAGCCGTAGGCAGAGATCCTGTTGGCCATGTCACGTCCTTCCTCTGGCTTCACCGGCTCCTGAAATGTAGGTGGAGCAAAGTGACACACTAACCAAACCAATGCAATGCAATAGCATAGAGTGAGGAGGGGCTCAATAGATATCTTCCCTCTTTCCTGAATGGAGGACACAAACTGAAAGGAATCTTGACCCCGGGGCACAAATCCGGGAAGGGTGCATACCAACAGGGATCAACATTTAGAGAGGACCTAAACACTCCCTGGGTGCCTTCTGTTCCAGGAACAACCAACCTCAAATACCCCCTCACACCATAAGTCCTGCATTAAGGAGATCCTTTTCCTTGTCAAGCTATATCCGCTGGGTAACCGGAACTAACCAACCTTACACCCCCCCCCCCCATGTCAAACTAATGTTTCTTAGCAATGCTTTATCCAATGGGGACAGGAAACGATCATGCCTACCTTGCATTAGATGTTCACTTTTCAAGCAAAGCTGCAACAGGACAGGGGACAAAACCAATTTCAGCTACCCCCCCCCCCGTAATGATTATAGGATGTGCAATCCCATCCTCGCTTCAAACTGGACACACCCCACCTTCAATGACATGCGCTCACACCCAAGACACCTCATCTCCTAAGAGGAGGATTTGAGGAGAGTGGGGTGCGTATCACAGGCCAGGCCACAGACAGGGGAAGTGCACTAACCTGTTTCATTTTGGTAAGCTCGCGGCGGGTGTGCTCATCATTACGGAGGTCCTTCTTGTTACCCACCAGGATAATGGGCACATTGGGGCAGAAGTGCTTCACCTCTGGGGTCCATTTCTCTGGAATATTTTCTGGGAGTAAAAGAAAAAATACCATTTTGTGATTACTCGCCTTTAAAATGGGTATTATAAGTATGTCACACACCCCACTTCATCCTGCCCTGATTTTTATTCTGGATCCTCTATATGGTGAACCTTGTTTGGTTATTTAGTCTTTTATTGGCTCTTCCTGGTCCCCTTACTGCTTTCCTATACTGGGGAATGTGTGGGAGGTCCCAGGTATTTATGGACCGGGAGGGGCTCCTTTTTTTCTAGTAATCTCTGCAGAAGTTCACCCTCTACTGGACATAACCCATATGTCAATCTTGGAAGTGGGATATGTGACACACTTATAATACCCATTTTAAAGGTGAGTAATCACAAATCACAAAATTGTATATTCCAAGTATGTCACACACCCTGCTTCCAAGATTAATGACATATGGGACATCCAATACTGTAGCAGTGTCCAACAAGGGTGGGATCACAAAAAAGGCAATAATGCACCAATTTAAACCACTGCAGCTTGCAGAACCTTGCGGCCAAAAAACAGCATCCGCTGAGGCCCGCACATCAACCTTATAAAACTTGGAAAAAGTATGAACAAAATACCAAGTAGCAGCCTTACAAACTCGTTCAACAGAGGCCTGGTGCTGGAAAGCCCAGGAAGCCCCAATAGCACGAGTAGAATGAGCAGTGGTCTGAAAAGGGGGAACCCTCTCCTTGGCAGAATAGGCCCCAACAATGGCCTGACTTATCCATTTATAATGGTAGAACTTAGCAGGCGCCAAACCCTTCCTGGGCCCGGAGGGCACCACGAACAAGGCGTCCGTCTTACGAAAGGGAGAAGTAGCCACCAAATAGTACTTCACACAACAAACTACATCCAAAGAATGCAGGACCCTCTCCTTGTCATTGCTAGGCTTAGTACACAAGGAAGGAAGAACCACATCCTGATTGAGATGGAAGGCAGAAACCACCTTAGGAAGGAAATCTGGCTTAAAGCGAAAGACCACCTTATCCTGGTGTCTTTCAAAGTAAGGGGCCTGAATGGACAGAGCCGCGAACTCAGAGACACGAACAGAGGTGATAGCCACCAAAAAGGCAACCTTTTGTGTGAGCATAGAAAGTGCAACATCCTGCACCGGTTCAAAAGAAGGCCCCTGGAGGGTCGACAGAACCAAATTCAAATCCCAAACAGGCAACAAAGGCTTTCGAGGGGGCCGCACATGAGTGACCCCCTGGATAAAGTTTTAACCAAAGGATGAAGAGCAAAGGACCTTTGAAAGAAGACAGCCAGGGCAGAGACCTGCCCTTTCAAGGTACTAAGCTGGAACCCCAGGTCCAGAACGTGTTGAAGAAAATACAAAATCCTAGGGATCGAAAACACCCTGCAAGGCAAGGCCCTAGCCTCACACCAATCAGTATAGGACCTCCAAGTCCTGTAGTAGATGTTAGAGCAGGGGTACTCAACTACTTTCAGTGGAGGTCCACTTACCAGGGTCTGCCGTGGGATGAAGGTCTGACCTGCACACCGACAGTAAAGAACCCTGGTCCCCTAGCAATAAGGCCAATTTAGTGTGAGGGAGTCGGGGGGGGGGGGGGGGGGGTAAGTAAGAGTGCATGTCACGGGCTGGGAGAAGGGTTAGGGGAGGGTGCAGATCAGCTGCTGGGGGGGTAGGTGAGGGTCAGTGGATGTGTAGAAGGGTTAGGTGAGGGGTGCAAGTCAGCAGCTGGGAAGGAGGAGGTAGGTGGGGTGCAGGTCAGTAGCTGGGAAGGAGGGGGTAGGTGGGGGTGCAGGTCAGTAGCTGGCTGACGCAGTATGCCTCTCAGCCGGGGTTGCAGCTGTGGCCTGCACACCTGCCGTGGGATCAATTGGGGATCCCTGGGGATGCACAGAGTCTCAGAGACAGGCCTAGGTCCTGATTTGGGATGCCCCAGGGATGAGGAATTATGCCTTCCTGGGAGGCTGACTTTTCTATTGAAGGTGGAGCAAAAGTTTTAAAACAGCACGGGCCTGTCCGGCACAGGAAGGGTCATTGCTCAGGTCTCCCTTCCCAGCATGTTGGCTGAAAAGCTTGCACTCTACACAGCATGGGGTCAGGCCCTTATAGGAACTGTCGGCCAATGAAGTTTGAGAACCCGCTCTGTTGCTGGAGGATTAGGGAAATCACCCGATGCAGATGAACCATGTAAAGGTGGGCATTATGCCCCAATTTGGGCTTCCTAGTTTTCTATTTACAGAGGTATCCCAAATAGGGATGTCATAAGAGGGGTATCCCAAATGGATGTCCAAGGGAAAGGGACATAATTCATGTTTGGAGGTCCTCTAATAATTAAAGGTCCTCCTATTCCCGGTGTCAGCTGATCTCAGTACAGGCTCCATTATAAGGAGTGACCAGGCCGGTGACAGGTCCTCTTTACTCCAACACTGAATGTCAGTAGCAGCGCAGGGTTAGGTGAGTAGCAGACAGATTACATAGCATGTGAGGGTCAGTACCGGGGGCAGCTGGACGATTAGTTGCCCCAGTTATTATACCCCACCCGGTGTTACCTGCACAGCGTCCCAGAGCGGAGATGCAGCCGTACACAGGGCAGCGCCATGACATCGGAGACCCGGACTGTACCACTGCTCCGGCAGAGGAGGGGGAGACAGAGCGCCGTGCACTGCTAACCCCGCCCCCAGCTCAGTGTAGCCGCCGGGCCGCGTAAACCCCTCTACCTATGCCAAATGTCCTTGCCGGCAAAAGCGTTCTGTGACGTCACAGAGCTTCTCCTCCCGCGCCTCCTTCCTCCTCCCGCGCCTCTTCGTCTCCACTCCTCCCCCCCCCCCCGCCTACGAGGCCCGAGCCGCTTCCACCTTCACCGGCCTGGCCACGCCCATGTGCCCGCCCCCAGCTCTGACAGCCCCGGTCGGCAATTGTCACCGGCACCGCCGGATCCCGGGCTGGGCAGCGGTCCGGACAAATGGCGTCTGCGGTCCGGATTCGGGCCGCGGTCCGCCATTTGAGTACCCCTGTGTTAGAGGAAGATCTCTTGCTAGCCCTAACAAGTGTCTGAATCACAGCATCAGACAAACCTTCTTGAAGATGGAGGTTTCAGCAGCCACGCTATCAAAGCCAGAGTTTGTAAATTGGGGTAACAAAGTTGACCTTGAGTAATCAGATCCGGAAACAGGAGCAACCTGTACTGATCTACCGCCAGCCGTACGACGTCTGCGAACCAAACCTGTCTTGGCCACCTTAGGGCCACCAGAATTGCTGGCAAACCCTCTTGAGCCAGCTGGCTCCCCACCTTGCCCACCATGGAGAAGGGGGGAAACAGGTACAGGAAACCCAGATCCCTCCAGGCAAGAGACAAGGCGTAAACTGCCAGGGGATCCTGAGACAGACACAAATGCAGGAAGCTTGTGATTGTGACGTGAGGCAAAGAGATCCACCTCCGGAATCCCCCACTTGTGACAGAGGGACCGAACACCTTGTGGTTGAGCGACCATTCCCCTCGGCGAGAGGATCCCCCGCTCAGAGAATCCGCCTCCACGTTTTCCACTCCCGGAATGTACACTGCTGAGATGCATGGGACACTGCTCTCCGCCCATGCAAGAATCCGAGAAACTTTCCTGAGGGCACTCCTGCTGCGAGTCCCTCCTTTGTGATTGATGTAAGCGACCGCAGTCCGATTGTCTGATCGAACCTGAACCGGTAGACCCTGGAGGTGATGCGTCAAGCATGACAGTACCAACCGAATAGCTCTCAGCTCCAAGACATTAATGGGGGTGTGGGCCTCCCGAGGACCCCACAACCCCTGGAACTGATGCTCCTTCCAGAAACCCCCCCCGACAGGCTGGCATCCGTGGTGACCGTCTACCAACAAGGGGTCAGAAAAGACCTGCCCCTCAGAAGATTCCTTGGTTCCAGCCACCACTGAAGAGACTGCCGAACCAGGGGAGACATCCGAAATTACTGATCCAATGACAGCGGACATCTGTCCCAGGCCAACAGTAGATGGAGCTGGAGTGACCTCATGTGGAACTGAGCAAAAGGGACTGCCTCGAAGGAAGCCACCATCAACCCCACCAGTTTCATCCCTAGCCGGATAGACGGGCAAGGGTTGGACAGAAGACGACGTATCAGACGTATCTTGAACCATCTGCACCTTCGACTGAGGTAGGAACACCCTGGTCTGAATGGCATCCAGATTCATGCCCAGAAATGCAATCTCCCTTGACGGGGAGAGAGAAGACCTGGGATGGTTAATCACCCAGCCGAACCTCTCCAGCGTTGACACCACCGTCCTGGTGTCTAGCTCCGATACGGAGTCTGATACGGCACAATGTGAATGCCCTGGGCTCTGATAAGGGCCATTATACCCGCCAGCACCTTGGTGAACACTCTGTGCAGAGGTCAGCTCGAACGGGAGGGCCACAAACTGAAAATGCCGATCTCCCACAACAAACCTGAGAAATCTCTGGTGTGCTGGGAAGATCGGCACATGAAGGTAAGCATCCTTGATGTCTATGGACGTCATGAAGTCCCCCTGACGAAGAGAAAGGATGGCTGAGCGCAAAGTCTCCATGCGGAACCTCTTGGCTCTGATGAACCTGTTGAGAAGCTTCAAATCCATGTCCAGAAGATTTTGCACTGCCAACAGGAGCCCCTGCGCAGCCCAGGGGGACCCGAGATCTGAGGAATCTGGGAGGAGGCCGGTACTCGAAGTCCAGCTTGTACCCGGAAGAGACCACTTCCAAGATCCACTTGTCTGTGACCTCCCAGACCCAGACCTGGAAGAAGTGCCTCAGCCATCCCCCCACCCGCAAGGATGAGGGCGCCCCCTCATTGCTGAGCTGGCTTGGCAGCGGGCTTGGAACCCCAGACAGGTCCTGGACGGGCCCGTTCTCTGCCTCTGCTCCAGGAATCTCCTCTGAAGGTAGAGAAGGCAGCTCCTCTGCCTGCTCTGGCACCGCGAAAGGAAGGATGAAAAGAGCCTGCCCCCCGAAAGGAGCGACGCTGCTTCTTGCGTTGCGGTAGCTTTCCTCCTTTCGCTACTGAATCCAATTTATCTCCAAACAGCCGCATACCCAGAAAGGGTAGCCCTGTAAGTGACTTCTTAGCCGCAATGTCAGCCGCCCACTGGCGCAACCAGACAGAGCGTCGTATAGCCACAAGCAACACCGAGGTTCTGCTACACATACATATTGTGTCATCCAAGGCAGACAAGAAAGGTCATGAACAATTCACACCGCATAAGCGCTGCAAATTCATCGCTGGCTGGGTCCAGCTGTGAACCACTCAACAGGCCCCTAACCACAGACCTGGTAGCCACAACCGTGAGTGCAGAAGCACAAACAGGCCGCAAGGCTGAACCCACGCTAGCAAAGGCATGGCAAGCCATCTGATCAATACGTAGGTCCTCACCATCCTTAATCGTGGTGGTGAGTGCACCACAGATGTGTTGGACAATCCCAGAACGGGCGCATCGACCTCGGGAGGGGACGACCAGCGCTTCACCGCGTCCACCGGAAAGGGATACTTCCTACCCTATCCCTGAGGAACACCGGGAAGCCGGCTAGGTCTTTCCCATTCCTTAAGAATCAAAATTTTCGAAATGCTTCCGATTTGGGAACTCCAAACGAGGCTTAGAGGTCCCAAAAAACTCCCCCTTCTGCGGAGGAGACTCCGCCAGAGGAGAAATTGCCAGCACCTCAAATAAATGGGCCAGGATCTTGGGGTATCAACGGCATCCCCATGCCCCTGCCCAGCATCAGCATCCAAAAACTGCTGATCCTCAGAGCCATCAGATTCCGTAAACAGTCCCCCTTCCTCAAGCGGGGAAAAAAATCAGACCTGTCAAGGGAATCAATCATCAAGAACCAGCGCGGCCGGTGACAGATGCCTTCTCTTAGCCGGAGCTTTCCTGGCCGCAGAGCTAGAAATCAATTTCTCGATGTTGGCCAATCTAGCACATACATCAGATTGCGACTCCCCACTAATGACAGTGTCACTTGGGGTACAGATAAGGCAGGGTGGGGTAGGTGATGAAACTGGCGGCACTGACCCAGATGCCTGGGACCCCCGACTGTCGCGTTATGGCCTGCTGAACACATGGTATGCAAACCAGCACATTATCCCCTGCAAGGGATATCCCACAATCCACACACTGCCGGGATTGCCCCGAAGGGAGCCGGAGCCCGGAATCCTGGGGAGCCTCCACATGGTGATTTTTATGGTAGTCGCAATGACCAGAGGGAATTACGCTAGAAAGCTACCCGGGATGCCCCTTAAGTCCATTAGTGGGAGATTTGCAATGCCCCTATTTTTTGGCCAAGGGACCCCAGGACAAAAAAAAAAAAAAAAAAGGGGGCCCCGTAAGTAAGGTACACCATAGACAAGCACTCATACATGCAGAAGTGTACAAAGAGCGTGGCAACACATAAAATAAATATATATGTATATATAACATTGTATATAATATTGTATATAATAGTAATGTATATAATAATGTATGCGCAAGTAGTACGATAAGACTAATGCCCGCCACCGCGCTGGATAAGGCGCATAAGTCAAACAATAATGCAAAACAAGAAAAACCCCGCAGGGCACTCACAGCGCGGCAAAATGGCGATCTCTAGCCTGAGCAGAAGGCAGAAGAGAAAGAAGGGCGGGCCGGCGCAGATCGCGCGCCTGGCCCCGCCCCCTCATCCAGCAACGCGGATTCCCAGCCATTGACCGGGCGCTGCCGAGAGCGCCAGAGAGAGTGGGGCGGGCCGCCGCCAGCGTGCCGAGCGCCCGACCCCCTCCCAATACAGCCGCCGCATGTACCAACGTACAGAAAACATCACAGACACACATACACAAGGGAAGGAAGTTAAACACAAGGGAGAAGGCACAGCCCCCCCCCATTGCGAATAAAGGGAGTAAAGTAAGGGGGGAGAGATCCCCAACTACGGTAGTAGAACAGGGGAAACTGGACAGGGCATCCCAAACCAGGGTCACCAACCAGGTAGCCGCCTACCCCTTGTAATGCATGCATGGCTATCAGTACACCCGTTAAGGTGAATCCTACCCTCACCCGGACCTACAGCCAAGGCTGGGAGGCATTATGGGATTTAAGCATAACTAGGTCCGGGCAGAAATAGGGATAAAAATGGCCGGGTGTGAACTCGGCTTACCTGCAAGGAGGAGACGTCATCTTCTGACTTGCTCGCTGTCTGCAGAGACGATTGGGGAATGTGTGGGAGGTCCCATGTATTTATGGACCGGGAGGGGCTCCTTTTTTTCTAGTCATCTCTGCAGAAGTTCGCCCTCTGCTGGACATAACCCATATGTCATTAATCTTGGAAGCGGGGTGTGACATACTTGGAATATCCTGGGTTTTAGTACACTTTAACTCTCTCTCGCCTGCTGACCCAATCATGCATACATGAGTCATCCCCATGCTTCTCTTAGACTCCCTGACATACTTGGAATAAAGTCATTATAAACCAGCGGCAGGAAGGGAGGGGGTTGGGAAGTCTAATCATTCGCCTGCCCCTTACCCAGCATGCCCGGTACTCACCTAAGCTGTCAGGGCTGTCGATGGAGAAGCACATGAGAATGACATCTGTGTCGGGGTAGGACAGAGGCCTCAGACGATCGTAGTCTTCCTGCCCAGCCGTATCCCACAGAGCCAGCTCCACCTGCACACAAGACCATGGCAAGATTAATGGTGGACATGACACCCATGATCCTCCCCAGCACGGCCAACGCTTACCTGCTTCCCATCCACCTCGATGTCGGCAACGTAGTTCTCAAACACGGTGGGGACATAAACCTCTGGGAACTGGTCCTTGCTGAAGACAATGAGCAGGCAGGTCTTCCCGCATGCCCCGTCCCCAACGATCACCAGCTTCTTGCGGATGGCAGCCATGTCTACAAAGAGAAGCATTACATCAGGCAGGGGGAAACAAACCATCACTACCTGGGCTGTAATATCTTCTGCCAGGGCTCTTATGAAAAATGGTGTGGCGCAAATAACTTGTACTAAAACAATAGCAAACCCTTACGAGGAGGGCTCAGGAGAACAGTGACAAGATTGCATGTGCCACCAGGGCTATAGGCTGCACCAACTTTTGCACAAATATACTAGTGGGGACTGGGCCCCATTTGAATAACTAAAAACAGCAGTAGCAGCTCTGCATGAAAGTAATGTGTTGCTCCACCTCACATCCATCCCATCAACATCAAGCCCCACAACACACAGGTCAAATGAAACTGACAAGACCGGGAGGGGGCGCTTGTCTTGGTTCCACTGAACTCTGGCTACAAAGGGAACAACAGCAGTGCTTGCAGAGCAGCAGACCTGAAAAGGGCAAGGCGCCCTCACCACCACCCCGGGATTGTTGTGCCAGCGATTCCACAGTAAGGAGAGCAGGAGCAAGCAGAGCAGTGGGAGAGCTGCAGGAAGGGCACTGCCCAGGTGGTCATTGTTTACAACTGCAGCATGGCGGCCATTTCACAGGCCCACTTCCTGTGTCTGTCCCCTCACTTCTCTCCCCCCCCCCCCCCCCACTAGCTGACCTGACCGCACACTCCGCTCACAATCAGGGGGAAGACTGATGGCTCCCAGAGCCCCACAGCCAGGCCAAATATGTGAGAGATAGAATTCAACAACACTAAAGGATCAGCCCCATCCTGGCAATAGTCCTGTAAGAGGGCGCAGCAAACATGTGGCTGACAGCAAGGGGTTTAACACTGTTGCTGGTGAGTCACATACACATGGCCTCTGCGGAAGAGCAGCAGAAGCATTTTCAGTAGTAGTCCACAATGCTGCAGTAGGAAGCCCATTCTGAAGATCTCAGGTATTCACTCATAGGTGATTCTCGCAACACACTGAAGTCCTAAAAGCAGACCAACTCCATGAAGGCCTGACCCTGCAACACACCCATTGTTTGCTCACATGCGCTTCCTCTTCTCAGGGGTTAAAATGGAGCACCACTGATTAGAGTATCACTGGTAGCCAACACACCAGCGTCCTCGGGCATCCCCAAACAGAAGCTCAGAGGAGGAGATGTTCCCCTTCAGGGTAGATGGCAATCATCTGATCTGGGACAATTAAAAAGTCAAAGAGCAAGGGGTAAAATTATTAAACAATAAAGCCTCCCCCATAGTGTAAGACCCCTGGAGAATCAGTGATCGGCTATTGCCTTAACTGTTTAAAGTGAAAAATGATCACTGTGTCCTGCTCTAAGATGCCAGGGTCAGCAGACTATGTGCCCCTGGGGCATCCCATTACCAAGTAGTCCAGCAGGCAGCCATCATTAGATGAGAGTCCACGCATGCACAGTTGGCATGTGGGAAGGTGAGCTTTTATGGGTTTCCTGGGGGGGTTTCACATAGCTTGGCATCCTGGTGCGGAACGCCCTGGAGAAAAGCCAACAGCCTGCCATGCAATCTTTTAAGATTCCAGGCCAGCCACTGCTGGATTTTGTCCCGCTTTAAGAGCACCTGTCAAAGAGGCACCACAGCCCAGGCAAACATCTTTAAAGCGAAACAAACCCCTAGCAGCACAGCCCTGAAACCTAGACGATTCTAGGGCCAGCCACTGGCCTACTTCAGGGCATCCCAAATAAGGACGGCCCGCTTTGTGAAACAACCCCACCCATGGGAACCACAAGGCTTACTTGCTTCTGGGGCTTCATTGCCGATGTAAACGACGACACCCACATCACTGCATTTTTGAGCTGTGCGTGCTCTGTCGCCCCCAGCAATTTAGATAGGCTTGGGGCTTGTTTCCGCTCGCGCTCCTTTTGCCGAAGCCCTGCATGTAAACAGAGACGTTCGTTGAGTATTACATATGCACAGCAAATGGCTCGATTGGACGAGGGTCTGCGCATGTGTCATTTCACACAGCGGGGCATCCGAATAAAGACAAAACAAAACAGTAAAAATCATGGGTTTCGTTCTGCTTAATTATGATCAATAAAAGAGGAGCTGATCAATCAGAGTTTGCTGGTGTCAGGTGGAGAACCAGCACTGCAGCCAGGCAACAGCCATGCCCAGGAGGTGGTCATCAATGGCAGACGCCTTGTCTCCTACCACGCATAGAGCGGCTGATATTACATACACAATGACGGACAAAAACTGTTCTGGTATAAACAGTGTCACCAGCACCCTGGGCTCATGTCTTATGAAGAAGAGCAGCTGACAGCTTGATGTTGCAGAGTCCAAGTTGCAGGCCAAACGATTCTGATCTCCAAATTTACAAGTCAGCAGTTATAACACCTAACCTTAATTTTAGGAAGGCGACGACCCCCTTACCACGGAAGAAGCAACGCCCCAGACATGTGTCCCCCGAAGTAACACCCCACAAAGGAGAGACGCCCAGACTGCTAAATACAAAGAAACAGCAGCTGCTGCATGTGAGGAAATGAGTCAGATCACCCCGCTCGCTCAACTCTTCCTGGCTAATCAACTTCTCACAGACCAAAGCCCAGCACACTGCAGCTATGCCACAGAAAACAGCCACCCGCGTCGCTAAATGCATTTCCCCACAATGGAGTCATTGGGAACAGTCTATACGCCCATTGGACCCATCACTGGGAACACTGCCCATACAACCCATAGGACATATCACGGGAACACTGCCTATACAGCCACCACTCTGAAACCTACCAATACATCCATAGGACCCATCACTGGGAGCACTGCCTATATACACCACCATGGGATCCATCACCTGGAACACTGTTTACACACGTATAGAACCCCGGGAACAAACCTTTTACACCAAAAAGTAAAGTCACTGATAATAGTGAAAATACATTGAAAGGACACAGTCACCAGGAACACTACATACACACAAGCAGCTAAGTGAGAAAGAAGCCACAGAAAATCCCTGGATGCTGCTCTTTGGTAATGTACAGAGGATGATGGGAGGAAGCAGACAGGGAAGCCTGAATAAACTTCAAGTATAACTCACATCCAAAGAAACAGCAGTACTTTACATGATCTATCAGACATGACAGTTATTTGCAGCTTGACTCATGGCAAGCTGGGCTCTGCAGTGACCTAAAGCAGTGGTCCCCAACCCTGTCCTCAATGCCCAACAGCTCATGTTTTGCCAGCTCTATAGCTTTGCTGCTGCACCAGTTACCCCACCTGTGCATTTGTGTGGAAATCTGCCAAACCTGGCCTGTTGGTGGGCCTTGAGGAAAGGGTTGGGGACCCCTGACCTAAAGGGTCACATCAGGGCTCTCCAACAAAGCTCCCATATCTCAGTCCATTTCTGAGTTTCATCTTTTCATTCCATAAATCATGAGAAAAGAGCGCTACCACAGCTTTAATTTCTTATATACTGGATATCACAGCTCCATCTAGGTAGCATTGCTCCAACACCTCAAAGTGCAACAATGGACCTTAATCACTAAAACATGAAGATACACATGACTGAAGAATCCAGGCCGTGTAGTCAACCAGGCAAGGAGCAAGCAAGAAGATCAACCAGCATGTTCCTTCAGCCAACCCATGCTGTTATTAGGCCACAGAAGAGACCAAAATCTTCCACTCCAGCAACAATGACAACCCTCCAGCTCCAGTGACACGCAAGGTGGCTCAGTTATGTGTTCTTCCTGTGTGGGAAAATTAAGTTTACATCTCCAAAACCCATGAGGAGAGAGGCCAAGACTATTGCCCTTCTCCAAGCCAGGAGGTCCCGGGCCTGGCCATGAGGATTGTGGTATAGACCTGACGCCTGACGCCAATAGCGGAAACAGTGGGGGTCATGCAAAGCAAGTTTAACTTTATGTGCACATTTGGGTGTGAACTGAAACTTGCATCTGAGTGAGCACACAAAGTGCAATAAGTGTTAGTTTTAATTTCTATAAAAACATAAATAAACTTGCCCACGTGATGGGGCATTTTTGCAGGTTAGGTATTTTGTTTTTCTAGTTGGAGTTTAAAAACTGCACCCTATAGGCTATGCTAAAGAACTTACTGTTTTTTTCTGCATATCCCTTATAGTGCTGTTAAACAGAAGAACATGTCCTTACCTCACTGGACAAAGTATGTGCCTCACATGGAAAATGCACCATTATTGCACATTTTGTGTGTTAAAGACATGCTCTCAGATGTAAGCTTCAAACCCAAAAGTGAACCCAAAGTTAAACTTGCTTCACAAAATAAATAGTATGACCCTCATTGAAGAGTTCAAGATAATATTTATGCATTAAAATAGACCCCCCCATTCTGGGACAGGCTTCCTCTCAGCACTCTAAATGCCTCCCTAACAGGCAACGCTATGCCCAACGCTATTCTTCCGCTCTAACGCCCCCCCCCACCACCCCGAGCAGGAAGGGATGCTGCCAACTTTCATGCTGGGGGCCCGCTCACCCATCCAGGCTTGGCACAGGGGGTGCACACAGCCAGGAAAGCCGCCCTGGCAGGAGCCACCTGGTAAAAGTTAGTAAACCAGCGACACTAGGGCATCCCACTTTAGAATGCTCTGGGGGTAGGTTAGAGGCCCATCACTGGAATCTTTTAGCTTCCAGGGCTGGGTCGGATGGGTTCACATCAAAATAAAGTGAAGGCTTCCGAGACAAAGGGGTGCAGCTGAAAGCTCGAATGGGGCCACAGTTAGGGGACCTCTGATGTAATTTGACAGGAAGTCCCATTAGGAGAATAATAGGGTTGCCATTGATGTGGAACTTGTTAGAGGGTAGTGGGTGATGCGGCCATCAGTATGCTCTGAGCTGCCCGCCTTAAGACGACGTGATGTCAGCGGATCTGAGTGCGCCGATTGGAGGAATCCTGGGTTTTGATCCACTGCATTGGCCTCCATCAATAGAGGTTGGTGGGGCAGGAGGGTGAGTGTAGGGTGTATGTATATAGGAACTAGCATAGGGGGTTCCCCAGGACATTACAGCAAACTGTACCCATTGTGCCAGGCGCACACAGCCATCATCAGTGCATATAACTGAGGGTGCTCCATGTAGCTCCAGGTCACATTGAGCCTAACAACCAAAGAGCATCCGATGAGTGTGCTCCAGCCAACCCAAGGCTGTTTAGTTTCCCCAGAAATCACAAGTCTGAGCTCCTGGTGCTTGTTCCCACTTAGGACAGCCAGGCCCCAAGCGGGTTCAAAAGGTGGACAGTGATAGCTGGCTGACATCTCGCATAACTCACGCATTTACTTTGTGGCAGCACCACACCAATCTAACTGCAACACTGCCGACAAAAAAACTTCGAATAGCAACAGGTCAGATGGAACCCGACGATCCTAAAACTGCAGATTACAATGAGGAACAAATTAACTTTTAATCAAGTCAACAATATGCTACCTAGCAAACACATAGCCCAGCTCCAACTCCTCAAATCCTGCACAATTCTGTCAATGTCCAGAGACTCTCCACACTTTGCTGCTTTCAGGAATCCTCCATGACTAACCAACCATGTTATACTTTATTTAATCACACTTAAGTCACACTGCCAGTTGCTAAGCAATGGGTAATATGTTAAGATTTCCACATTGGGAGCTCACTGGCTTTGAGAGGCTGTGCGTTGATGAAGGTCCTGCTAGACACACTCTCTCCCTAGCCTACAAATCTCTGATAAGTACTGGGGGCCAAGGAGCTCTCCCCTGCTTCGCCAAATGGGAGGGAGACCTGGGGGTTGCCTTCACACCAAAGCAGTGTAAGAGAATTGTTGAGCTGGCCCACAAGACCTCCATATGTACTAAATATAAGGAGTGCAATTACAAAGTGCTAATGCGTTGGTACAGAGTCCCGACACAGCTCAATAAATGGTTCCCTGGGGTCCCCTCGCTGTGTTGGAGGTGTAACTCCGAGCGGGGCGACCTCCTACACATCTTCTGGTCGTGTCCGGCCCTACAGCCATTCTGGAGGGGGGTGAGCGAGGTAACGCAGCGCATGACAGAGAGAGATACCATGGGACCCAGCTTTCTTCCTTCTCCACCACTCGGCCTTCCCTACTAAGAGCTATCAGAGATCTGTAGTGTGTCAGTTGATCAACGCTGCTAAAGCGTGTATCCCTTCACGTTGGAAGAGTCAGACGCCTCCAAGCATTGCGCAGTGGCTGGCTAGGGTGGGTGAAATCGAGAGATTTGAAGGGATGATCGCAGCCCGACATGAGTCTGAGGAACAGCACAGGAATAAATGGGCCCACTGGGTCGAGTTTACGTTGTCACAAGCCTACAGAGACCTTCTGGTGACAGAGTAATGGTGGGAGCTAAATTGTACCCCGATAGGCTCCACCCCCCCCCAGCTCTTTCCTCCAGCCTTCCTCCCTTTCCTGCCTTCCCCGCCTTACTTTTCTCCCCTTGTCTGTCTTTCTACTGCATAATTAAACATTGTTTTGCTCTAATTGTTGTCAGGATTATTCTAAGTTTTATGTCTTGTTGATAATAAAGCAACTGTCTGAGTGCCGAAGGAACAGACTTGTGTTGTAAGTGACTGACGCAGGGGTCCCTGTTCTGGTTGGTCCCTGGACCATATCCACAGGATGGGCCCTTGGGTATTGCCGGGCATTGCGGTCCCTGACTGAGAAGGACTGGCGGGCGCCACGTCCTTCCCGGCGATGGGCTCAGCAAGAGCGAAACGTCCTGGAGAAGCGATGCGTGCCCTGAAGTATGCCTGACGATGCCATCTGTCACCTTAAGACCCCCGTCGACACAGTATAAGCATACAGTTGACTGTACAGTTCTATACTTGTTCAACTAATGCACATTGTCAGTGCCATGTATCTGTTTCTCCTTTATGTTTTGGAAAATGATAAATAAAGAATATGAAAAAGAAAAAAAAAAAAAAAAAAAAGATTTCCACATGGATACATAGGTGCAGTAACGTGGTGTTGTGGGTATGGAATCCCACAAACCTCACCTGCTGCAAAGCTCCCAAAATAAGTTTGGGCAGCACAAATTGAAGAGTGTCACCAGACATAAAGGGTCCGATTAGAGATTCCGCTGGACATCCAGGTAGACCGATATAACCCATCCTGCTTATCTTTCATTTTTAGCCATATTTCCAGTTAGATTATGCTGTCCTTTTATGTGTGCAAAATAAAACCTCACATCCTCCAGTGACCAGACAGGTCATCTAACAGGAAAATGATGGGTGACACTGGACTGAGGGGAGACACTGACAGAGGACCCTCCAAGGTCCCCCCCTTCCTGTCCTCAGCGTCAGTGTTTATATGTGTATCACATTCAAATTCCCTGCCCAAAACAAGGAGATACTACCTCTGACCCACACAGCAGCTTCATCAGAACCCAGAGACTTAGAAAACAGGCCATGAGTGCGACTTGAAATACGGGTCATGCTGGCTGGAGTGGCCCTTTAACAACTACAAATAGCAGATTGCCCTGACAGAAGTTCCGCAGCAAAATCATTATGTGTAACTAGGGCTTATTTTCAGGGTAGAGCTTATATTTCAAAACATTTTTTCTAGGTTTTGTGCTCTGTACTGTGTGATATGGAGAGTGATGCACTGGAGGAATATGATAAATGCAATATAAAAAGGGGGTGGTGATTAAGAGATTACTCACTACACCCACAGCTCTGCAAAGTTCACTATATGGGGTGTAATGCCTAGACACCAAGGGGGGGATGATTGGGGCAGGAGGTGTCTATTCTCGTATATAGATATCTCGGGGGGGGGGGGGGGTTGCCCGTGCCCTGTATAATATACACCCGGGGGGGTAGTAATTCCCCCTGTAACTCTATAGGAGTGGATGAGGGCAGCAGGGGCCGCCCCCATCCTTACAGAAACCCGTGTGGGGGAGGGGAGTCAGGGCGGGCGGTGAGGCCCATCCGTCCCCCGGCAGCTCTCACACTCTCCCGACCACCACCTCCTCACCTCAGCGGCTGGTCTCCGGTGGTGTTGGTGTCTCCGGTTGGCGGGCGGCGGCCGTTTTTACCCCCTTTTCAACGGAACTCCAACGGCTGCCTGCTAAGAGAACCACCCGGCTCAGGCGCGACCGCGACTCCTACGCGCGCGCTCACAAGGAAAAGCGGGCCACGCGCCGCTGTATTTTGAGTGAACAGGATCGCAACGTGATGACGTAGAAAAGCGCGCGCACGGAAGAAGTGTAATCAGCTAAGAGATCCGCGCGTGCGCAACTTAGCGCTGTGGTTGGGCAGGGTCGGAACGCGCTGGCTCTGAGCGGGCACCGTCACGCGTCTGTGGGATGAACCAACCCTGCGTCAGGGAGGGGGGAATACAGCCCAGATATCTTAGAGCTTTTTCGACGCGGCCCAGTAATTACAACAGCGCGGCACCCCTTCTGCTTAAATACTTCGTTGGTTGTGACTGGAACAGTTGGGAATGGGCGGAGTTTAAGAAACTGAGGCCAATAAGCGGCGACCGGGCGGGGCTATGCAGATTACAGAGCCCGGCGGGGTATAAATAATGGTGTTACTATTTGTGCTCTTCATACGAAGCAATCCGACTGGCGGTGATTGTGATGTAATCGTTTGTATTGCGTCACATGAGAATCGCTGCCAGAGCTAGCGTCATCGCTTGCAACAAACAAAATCTCTTGGCTCTGAGCCTGGATATGTGGTGTCTGCACATCTATTTATAACCAATGGGCGGGGCTCTTATTTATTCAACAATTATGCCGGAAACTGGTTGCTTCCTCTATAGTCCCTGCTTCAGTTGTGTGCAGTACTTATTGCCCCTTTACTAGACTGACCAGATACCCAATTTGCTGTGGGACACACGGATTTGCCACACTATGCCCTCAATACCCAAGAGAGACAGCCATAGAATATAAAAAAAGCCAGGGCTGGCTGCTAAATTGGGATGCCCTGCTGTATGACCCCCCCAAGTTCCTGTTCCCATGGTTCACCAGCTGGACTGTGTGCACACCCCTGGCCCCAGCTAATAAGATGGCTAGGGACAGGAAAAAGTCCTCTAATGGGGATGTGGCTGCTCAGCAAATGGCTCTAATAGTACGAGCGCCCTGTGCATGTGCAGTAGGACCAGAGAAAGGTGAGTTTGTATGACTGATTTGGGGGGTGTCATATGGTGCATCCCAATTCAGGAGCAAGGAACAAAACCTGCAATAGTCAACATCTTGGGCTTTGTTCTCCTTTAATTGGGCTGGATAATGTCACACCCTCCTTACACACCCACACTGCCAGGCACATAAACTGCAGGGCAGCCTTTGGGGCCACCACAGTGACCAGGGAGAATGTGGACACTACAAAAAAAAGTAGGGGCGCTCCCCGCCACATCATCCCTCCCCTGGAAAACAGTTTCCTGGTCCTCAGTGTTCTGAGAACAGATGCAGGCAAAATTTTCATATTATCGTTTAGTGGTGGACTGATGGGGTTCTGCCTAGATGTTCCTTCACCAATATGTTCTATTGATTGGTAAGTATGTAAAATTGGGTCAATTTCCATGTAATCTAATATAATAATTATATGTCAGTTCGGCAAGTTAAACAGGCTCCAGTTACTATTCTGTCCCTTCAACATAAAAGAAAGCATGTTTAGATATTTTAATTTTTTTTTTACTGTGACATTCTAAAATTATATATTTTTTAAATGTATTTTATTATGTCATTTGTTTCAATTAGTTATCCTTCAGACATACAGGGAGTTTTTGTCTGTGTGCAGGTGCGTGCACATCGTGCTCTGTGTGGCACGGGTAGCAATTTTTTTTTTCTATCTCTTTTTCTATTGGGCATTGTTATTGGGGCAGGGAGACACACTTTTGTGCAGGTACTCTGAGGGTCTGGAAGCACTGCTGCTCCTTCCTTTTATAATATCCTTTATAATAACAGATTTGTTCAATGTTGTGGGTGAATATGTACAGAATGGTTGCTATATTAAACTGAACCAACACCCTTACAAGAATCAGGGCTCATATGCACCCTCCCCAGGAAAATTCAGATTGCTGCACATAAAAATGTATTTACCTTTTATTAATTTCTTCTGTGGTCAATTTTACAACCAAAATGGTGTCCAACGGAGCTGCGGGTCATCTGCAAAGAGGAAGTGCTGCTGGGTTTCCAGTCGCCGTGCATTGTGGGTTATGTAAATTCATGCAGCAGCACAGCTGGGATGCTTGGAAAGGAAGCTCCAATCTTGCTACTATCAGGAGAAAATCTGTGAGGTGTATGCAGGAGCAAATGTAACTATGTATTTTTTTTTCTAACTGTGCAAGGCTGTTGGTCTAATTAAATGCAATTATTCTTTCTGTTATAAGATTGTATGCAAGCCGCTGTACATTTAATTGTTGTACGCTTCTGGGAATATTAATATTTTCTTATTTCTAGCTACAGTCATGGCTGCAATTGTTGGCTGAAATTTTTCCTCAAAAAGAAGCACCATATTTTTGCCCCATAATGTGCGTGTATGGGGGGTGATGTGTTCGCGCCTTAGAGAATTTACAAAAAAACAAAAGGTAAGCTCACATTTTTGCAGCTCCCGTGCTGCTGGCCAAAGCAACGGGGAGGCCAATAGATGGAGGAGCTGCTTCTTCCCCAGCACAGGCACATGTAAATACCCGACTGTGCAGTGGGTGGGCATGGCCTGTGTTGAGCATCCATTGTCAATATATATGGGGAATGGGAGGGGGGATGCCACACTGCCTATGGGGAATGGGAGAGGGGAATGCTACGTTGCTTATGGGGAATGGGAGGGAAAATGCCACACTTCCTATGGGGAATATTATTATAAAACCAAGAACTGGGCTGGACAAATTTATTCCCTGAACTTAATACTTGGTTGCACACAATTGAGAATAAAAACCTGAATTCAACCATTTCCCATAACCAGCATCTAGCTTCTTACACCTTTCAGCTAAAATTTTGTCCACTCTTATGTTGAAAAGAGTGCCTTCTCCCAACTTTAGATCCGGACTCATTGCTGGCCACTTCAGAACTGGGGTCATTGTCCTGCTGGAAAACCTGTGACCCAGGTTAGAAACCCAGCTTTCTGAAGGCCCTATATTACGAAAAATCCTTTGATAATCTTTAGATTTTATGATGCTTTGCACACAGTCAAGACACCTAGTGCCAGAATCAGCAAATCAACCTCAAAGCAACTTGCTCCACCATATTTGACTAGGTCATTTATTTTCTTTGTAGGCCTCATCTAGTTTTTGGTAAATAGTAGAATCATGTGCTTTACCAAATATCTCTATATTGGTATCATCTGTCCACAAGATGTCTTCTCACAAGGATTTTGGCATACTGCAGTTTAGCTTTTTTTATGTCTCTGTGTGAGCAATTCTCAGATCTCCTGCCATTTCATTTAATATAAATGTTGATGGATAGTTTGAATTTCTTTGGAACTTATTTGGGGTACCACATGTCATATGGTGACAATTTCACAAGAGGATGCCCATGTGGCATTTATACATGAAAAGGTAAGCCAGCTCAATTTGTGGGGTCCCACATAGGGAAACTACAGATATGTGGATATGTGGGCAAAGCTACATAACTATGCTCACTGTAAATTACACTCTGGGGACCTCCCCCCCCCCCCCCCCATATATGTGCATACACAGATAAATAAGTGCTAAGATTAATAACTGAAAATCCAGCTGCCTTGATCTATTACTAACAGATAGAAGTAAATGCATGCATTACATAGACAATTCTATGTGGTGAAAACAAAATGACAAGGATGCATTTACACTCAGCTTACCGCTTTGTAAAGTTTTTTTGCTTGCATTTGTAAATTTTTCGACTGCAGTTTTGAGTACTTGTTTTGAATTCGTCAGTCATTCTAAATCGCTCCTAAGTTGTAAAAATTCTTGCATGCAAATCAAATTTAGCAAACATTACGTTTTTTTTCTACCTTTATTGAATCAAGGCTATGTAACCTTGAGATTAGTGTGTGACACTCACACAGACACCCATTGCAAAGAGTATGTCAACTTCTCTTCTTATCTGATTTCAGGTGCGATTGTTTCTATTGCCCACACAAAAAAACGCACTACTAATTTAAAACCTTGAACTATTGAAATTCTAGAGCGCAATGGTAACAAAAACACCATCACAAAACACTGCATGAATAAGGGAGCTTATAAAATACTTCTTTGTCAATATTCCCTCTGTGCATTGAAATACTACCACAACACGCAAGCACTGTTACCAGATCTGATGGGCTTCCCCTTTAAGAGCGATCCAAATCACACTTACATAAAGGAGGGCAATGAAACCTTAAAATGGAGCAATCACCAGGATTTTCACTATCCTGGTAATTGGTTCTTGTACCTGGGGCATCCTGATTTGGGTTAGCCCACTCTATGAAACCTCCCAGATCGCCCGCTCAACTCACCTTTCCACTGCTCCCATGGTGCATGCATTGGCTCTTTTCAAATCAGCCATTGTTTTGGACTGAACGTCTGCATAGGGAGCTGAGGCAGTCGCACCCCCAGTTTCCCCTCGGAATGCATGCTCCTGCACCTGGCTGATCTGAATTGCTGGAGGCGGGATGACCAGGGTGGCACTCGCAACAGAGTGGCAATGACAGTGGCATCCCTTATTCTGTGTTGGGCGAAAATGCATGTTCTAGCACTTTCCACCATTCACATTTTAAGGATAGAAGGAATAATTGACTGTGAATTTTTGCGGCAGACAACAGATGAGCCAAGGGGAGCAGGAACTGAACCAGAAGGTTTTCAACTCGTTGGGGCACACCAGATGTAGATCTTTTTGCATCCAGTATTTTTCTATTCCCAATATTCTGGGTCAGGTGTCTGCTTTGACAATTATTTTTTAGAAGCCCATTGTGATTTCTGATTAAGAGGAACATCAGAATGTTTGGGGAGTTAATAAAATGGAAAATTCAATACTTACCTGTCAGTAATTTTTCTTTCCTGGTGCCTCCCATGGTGGCATACTATGGGTTAAATTTACCACCCCTTAACCCCTGATAGGACCCTTCCCCTTTAAACTTTTGGGGCAATGCCATACTCTCTATTCCCGTAATATAGTCCTTGAACTGGGTGGGTTCGTATGCTGCCATGGGAGGTGCCAAGAAAGGAAAATTACCGGCAGGTAAGTATTGAATTTTGGACTAGGGTTAGCGGGCTCCTCTTCCAGTTGACTAACCATCTGAAGAAATCTAAGGTCTGCAGCAACAAGTGTCTGTGGTGTAACAGGGACGACTGGATACTCGCCATCAGAAACAAGTCGTCCAATAGTGATAAAGCTTTAGGCCTTTTTTTCCCCCAGTATGGCCACTACTGCCACTAGTACTTTCAAGAATGTTCATGGGGATGTGCAAAGGCCAAACGGGAGAGCCTGTACTGTGAATCTTAAGAACTTTTGGTATTGGTCGTGATTTAGGACATGAAGATGGGCATCTTTTAAGTCGACTGAAATTAACCAATCGTTGGCCCAGAGTGACTGTAGCGAGAGACTGTATCCTGAACCTATGGACCTTTATCATTGTGTTCAGTTTCCTGAGGTCTATCACGGGCCTCAGCTCTTCGGTCTTCTTTGGGACCAGAAACAGCTTGGAATACCAGCCCCTTGATCTCTGTGCAGTTGGATCGACTGAGATAGCCTCTTGAGCCAGCAGTGATTGTATGCATCTTTGGAATCCTGGTGCGCACAAAGTGGTACTTTGGAGCCGGGCCAACGATATGCCATTTGTGTCCTTCCTTGATGCTCTTTAGGACCCACAAGTCTGAAACCTCCTCTGATCAAATGTAGAAAAACTGTCTCAATCTTGCCCCCACAGGCTCCGCTCGGGCTGATAGATTGCCAAAACAAATGGATCTGTCGGATTGCTTGTGAAACATGCATGACCACCCCTCCTTTTGCTGAAGGGCCTGTCTGGTCTACAGGCTTTTGATTCTCTGAAGCAATTGCTCAGGGATCGAAATTCACTAGTTTTCTTCTGCCACCATTGTTTTTCCTCTCCTTGGGTAAGAGACATGCCAACTATAACTATGGAGGTGGCTTTCTCGTCTTGTTTCCAAATAATGAGAACACATCGTATGGGATCTTTGCCAGGTAGAACTTCAAGACTGGATCTGCCGACCAGCTCTTCAGCCAGAAGTATTCTGGCCATCAATGATGACAACATAACTCTGGAGGAGCTTCTAATGGAATCTATGGCAGCTTCCCCGATTATATTCGTTGGTCAACTTCAGACCCTGCATAGACGTCCAGGATGGCTGACACGTCCACTCCCTTCTTGAGGGCGTCCTCGATGTCTATCGTCAAACCTTGATCACCAACATAGGTTTGCAAGATGATCTGATATATATATATATATATATATATATGTGTGTTTTAGATCAGATCAGTCTTATGATCCACCAAATTCTTGAAGAGTGCACTGTCCTCCATGGGTAGCTTCAAGTGTCTTGCTAAGCGGATCACCGCTGCATCCACCACAGATGGAGCGCCTAGATTCTTCGTATCCTCCGGTCTGAAAGGATACAACTTGCCACTCTATTTCTCAATGATTGTTTTCTTTCCATGGATTCACATTTGCTGGGAAAAATCCCTGATATATTCGTTGGTCAACTTCAGATCAGGTCCAAGATGGCCGACATGTCCACTCCCTTCTTGATGTCCATCATCAAACCTTTGTCGATCTTGTCATGGCTGTGATCGCCAACATAGTTTTGCAAGATCGGGTTTGCATATAAATGCGTTTTAGATCCAGATCAATGTTATGATCCACTGGCACTGTCCTCCATGGGTAGCATCAGGTGTCTTGCTAAGCGGATCACCGCTGCATCCATCACAGACCCACTCTCTTTATCAATGATTGTTTTCTTTCTGTGGATTCTCATTCATTGGGAACCATCCATTTAAGCTCTGGTAGCAAACGCGACCAGCTTCTTGCCCAGCTGTGGGTAGTATTTGCCATGGTTTCCTGTTTCTCCCAGGCTAGCGCCTGCTTCACTGCTATCACTGGAGGATCTATGAGCATGAAATCAAACAAGCTCTGGACAATCTGGACCATAAATCACTGGAGACTCTTGGTGGCCCCACTGCCATAAAATTATTGGGCTCCACAAGGCTAGCAGCAAAGGCTCGAGTCTGCATCTCCTCTAACACAACTCTTCTTATGTCGCCCACAAGGCACCATTGGCTGGGGAGGAGCTAATACTTGTTACTGACTGTTAAGCCAGCTGTGACCTCCTACCTCCTCCTTGCTGTGCATGACCTCCCTCTGCTGTGTGTTAATGCTTTTCTTGTACTCTGCAGTGAGGGATCCGCGAGGCAAAGCAGCAGGGGAACTCTAAAGATACTCATTAAGTGGCCATAAAATAGCATCACCTATCTTCCCTAATAAAAGCGGAACAAAACCCATAGTGGGCATCCTAACTTGGGATGACCCAGTGGAAGGCCAGCGGACGGTCCTGGAGTGTTTTAGATTAAGATACTGTCTGATACCCCGAGGGTCACCAGTACAACTCACCTTTGCTTGCAGCTCCAACAGCAAGGTAGACAACGCCGGCCACATCCCTGGCTTCTCTGGGCTAAGGTGCGCACCTGTACCTAGCCATTCAGATAGCAGACTCCAGGGCCGGCTAACTAGATGCCCCAAATTGGGATACCCAATTGCAGACCTGATTACCCTTTTTGCCAGTCCCTTGCTGCGGGCCGCATCCCGAGCATCCCTGCAGAGGTGTGCGCTCCTGTACCCAGTCATTCGGGTAGGCCGGGCGTTCAGGAGTGTGCACTCTGCAAGGGAGCCTGGGATGTGGCCACCAGCATTCTCTATGACAATGCACAGTCCAAAATAACAGCTTTATACCATGCATCAGTATGCACAGCATAAAGTACATAAATAGGACAGGCATGCTCACAATCGCCATGGGAATGGTGAGTGGAGTGGGCGATCTGGGGGGTTTCATGAAGCCTGGACTCTCAAATTGGGATAGTCAAAATTCTACTGATGGGGTTTCACACAGTGGGGCATCCTGATTTGGGTTGCCCCAGGGGAAGGCCAGTGGCTGTTACTGGAGTTTTTTTTGTCTGTTATGGGGTTATTGGGGGGGGGGGGGGTGCTCTGTCACATTGCCTGTTATGAGGTAATTGGGGGGTTGCTCTGCCACACTGATGTTAATGTATGTGTCTATACTAAAATGTTGATATTTAGGTTAAATTGACATGTTTGCACTTTGTGATAGGTACATCGGTTTTGGGTGCAGTTTGGGCACTAGGCCTCTAAAGGTTTGTCACCACTGCCCTGGTGTCTAATTCTATAACTTACCTTACCCCTGAATACCATTGTAGAATATGGTGATCCCTAACTACAACTATTTGTTGCAGTTTGTAAATGACCTTATGAAATTAGGTCAGAGGGGTGACATAGAATATCTAAGAGAGAACTGCCTAGAACCAATGAAGCTGGCCACATATTGCTCCAAGTGTGACCAGAAAACACTAAAATGCCAACACATCCTGAATTTGAAAGAAAGGGGGGAAACGTTTTTACATCACTTCGTGTAGACAGAGGACAATGCTTGGGTTGCTCATACAGCCATACATGATTGGCCACAACCTCCCAGCATTCCACCTGCCCGGCTTGTGCATACAGCACATAGCCTGCTCTATGTAAGATGCGTCTACGTACATACACAGCATTAGCCACGCCCTCACGCTAGTCATGTTGTCAGGGAGGGTCATCATGGGCCAATCGCATTCACAGGCTTTCCGCCAACACAGAGCACGTGAGGAGATGGGACCGAGGTGACTGACAAAGCTGGGCGTGTTTGTCGACAGATAGGGGCGGGGCTAACTAATAGTAATCTAGTTTTTGACGGCAAGCTGCCCCTTCTCTATACGTAAAGGGGCGGAGATTGGCGAAATGAGGGCGGGGACAGGCTGTACACGGCAGAGAGGCGGGGCGTAGAATGCCAGTGAGGGTTACACAGTGGGCGGGGCATGGTTGTAAGATGGCGGCAGAGGAGGAGGAGGCAGCAGTAGCAGTGTGGGGAGCCGAGTGGTTGACACAGATAACGGGCGCCCTCATCAGCCTTAGCGCTGACTTCAGCCGCGACTGGGAGAACCACGAACTGCGCGCGGCCATCTTCCGCCTGTTGCTGGCCTGGCTGCTGCTTAGCCTCGCCGCCATTCAGCTGGCCTGGAGGAGCTACGGGCCCACCGTCACCGGCTTCTACTACCGCCAGGGTGAGGCCCCGCCCCCCCATATACCCTAATAACAACCCACCGTCACATGCTACTACTACTGCTAGGGTGAGGCCCCGCCCCCCATATACCCTAATAACGCACCGTCACATGCTACTACTACTGTCAGGGTGAGGCCCCGCCCCCCCATATACCCTAATCACAACCCACCGTCACATGCTACTGCTAGGGTGAGGCCCCGCCCCCATATACCCTAATAACAACCCACCGTCACATGCTACTACTACTGCTAGGGTGAGGCTCCGCCCCCCCATATACCCTAATAACCCACCGTCACATGCTACTACTACTGTCAGGGTGAGGCCCCGCCCCCCCATATACCCTAATCACAACCCACCGTCACATGCTACTGCTAGCACATGCTACTGCTAGGGTGAGGCCCCGCCCCCATATACCCTAATCACAACCCACCGTCACATGTTACTACTACTGCTAGGGTGAGGCCCCCCCCCCCCCCCCCATATAACCTAATAAAACCAACCCACCGTCACAGGCTTCTACTACTGCCAGGGTGAGGCCCCGCCCCTATATACCCTAATCACAACCCACCATCACCGGCTTCTACTACCGCCAGGGTGAGGCCCCGCCCCCCATATACCCTAATCACAACCCACCGTCACCGGCTTCTACTACCGCCAGGGTGAGGTCCTGCCCCCCCATATACCCTAATCACAAACCCACTGTCACATGCTTCTACTACCGCCAGGGTGAGGCCCCGCCCCCATATACCCTAATCACAACCCACCGTCACATGTTACTACTACTGCTAGGGTGAGGCCCCCCCCCCATATACCCTAATAAAACAAACCCACCGTCACATGCTTCTACTACTGCCAGGGTGAGGCCCCGCCCCCATATACCCTAATCACAACCCACCGTCACCGGCTTCTACTACCGCCAGGGTGAGGTCCTGCCCCCCCCATATACCCTAATAACAACCCACCGTCACATGCTTCTAATACCGCCAGGGTGAGCCCCCCCCCCCCATATACCCTAATCACAAACCCACTGTCACATGCTTCTAATACCGCCAGGGTGAGGCCCCGCCCCCCCATATACCCTAATAACAACCCACCGTCACATGCTTCTAATACCGCCAGGGTGAGGCCCTGCCCCCCCATATACCCTAATAACAACCCACCGTCACCGGCTTCTACTACCGCCAGGGTGAGGCCCCGCCCCCCCATATACCCTAATCACAAGCCACCGTCACATGCTACTACTACTGCCAGGGTGAGGCCCCGCCCCCCATATACCCTAATAACAACCCACCGTCACCGGCTTCTACTACCGCCAGGGTGAGGCCCCGCCCCCCATATACCCTAATAGCAACCCACCGTCACATGCTTCTACTACCACCAGGGTGAGGTCCTGCCCCCCCATATACCCTAATCACAAACCCACTGTCACATGCTTCTACTACCGCCAGGGTGAGGCCCCGCCCCCCCATATACCCTAATAACAACCCACCGTCACATGCTACTACTACTGCCAGGGTGAGGCCCCGCCCCCCATATACCCTAATAGCAACCCACCGTCACCGGCTTCTACTACCGCCAGGGTGAGGCCCCGCCTCCCATATACCCTAATAGCAACCCACCGTCACCGGCTTCTACTACCACCAGGGTGAGGTCCTGCCCCCCCATATACCCTAATAACAACCCACCGTCACCGGCTTCTACTACTGCTAGGGTGAGGCCCCGCCCCCCATATACCCTAATCACAACCCACCGTCACATGCTTCTACTACCGCCAGGGTGAGGCCCGCCCCCCCATATACCCTAATAACAACCCACCGTCACCGGCTTCTACTACCGCCAGGGTGAGGCCCCGCCCCCCATATACCCTAATAACAACCCACCGTCACCGGCTTCTACTACCACCAGGGTGAGGTCCTGCCCCCCCATATACCCTAATAACAACCCACCGTCACCGGCTTCTACTACTGCTAGGGTGAGGCCCCGCCCCCCATATACCCTAATCACAACCCACCGTCACATGCTACTACTACTGCCAGGGTGAGGCCCCGCCCCCCCCATATACCCTAATCACAACCCACCTGCTTCTACTACTGCCAGGGTGAGGCCCCGCCCCCCATATACCCTAATAACAACCCACCGTCACATGCTTCTAATACCGCCAGGGTGAGGCCCCGCCCCCCCCATATACCCTAATAACAACCCACCGTCACCGGCTTCTACTACCGCCAGGGTGAGGCCCCGCCCCCCATATACCCTAATAGCAACCCACCGTCACCGGCTTCTACTACTGCTAGGGTGAGGCCCCGCCCCCCATATACCCTAATCACAACCCACCGTCACATGCTACTACTACTGCCAGGGTGAGGCCCCGCCCCCCATATACCCTAATAGCAACCCACCGTCACCGGCTTCTACTACCGCCAGGGTGAGGCCCCGCCCCCCATATACCCTAATCACAACCCACCGTCACCGGCTTCTACTACCACCAGGGTGAGGCCCCGCCCCCCATATACCCTAATAGCAACCCACCGTCACCGGCTTCTACTACCGCCAGGGTGAGGCCCCGCCCCCCATATACCCTAATCACAACCCACCGTCACCGGCTTCTACTACCACCAGGGTGAGGCCCCGCCCCCCATATACCCTAATAGCAACCCACCGTCACCGGCTTCTACTACCACCAGGGTGAGGTCCTGCCCCCCCATATACCCTAATAACAACCCACCGTCACCTGCTTCTACTACCGCCAGGGTGAGGCCCCGCCCCCCCATATACCCTAATCACAACCCACCGTCACATGCTACTACTACCGCCAGGGTGAGGCCCCGCCCCCCATATACCCTAATAACAACCCACCGTCACCGGCTTCTACTACCGCCAGGGTGAGGCCCCGCCCCCCATAATACCCTGCTGCACCTCTATGAAACCGTTACCAGCTTCTAATACTGCCAGGGTGAAGCCCCTATAATACACTGCTGAAGTCCTATAGAACCTTGCCAACACTAGCTTCTAATACCGCCAGGGTGAGGCCCTGACCCCTATAATACCCTTCTGTACCTCTATAAAACCTTGCAGCCACTAGATTCTAATACTGCCAGGGTGAGGACCTGACCCCTATAATACCCTTCTGTACCTCTATAAAACCTTGCAGCCACTAGATTCTAATACTGCCAGGGTGAGGCCCTGACCCCCATAATACCCTTCTGTACCTATATAAAACCTTGCAGTCACTAGCTTCTAATATTGCCAATGTGAGGCATCACCCTATAATACGCTGCTGCGCCCCTATAAAACCTTGCCGACACTAGCTTCTAATATTGCGAGGGTGAGGCCCTGCCTCATAATACCCTGCTGCACCCCTATAAAACCTTGCTGCCACTAGCTTCTAATATAGCGAGGGTGAGGCCCTGCCTCATAATACCCTGCTGCACCCCTATAAAACCTTGCTGCCACTAGCTTCTAATATTGCGAGGGTGAGGCCCTGCCTCATAATACCATGCTGCACCCCTATAAAACCTTGCCGCCACTAGCTTCTAATATTGCGAGGGTGAGGCCCTGCCTCATAATACCCTGCTGCACCCCTATAAAACCTTGCCGCCACTAGCTTCTAATATTGCGAGGGTGAGGCCCTGCCTCATAATACCCCGCTGCACCCCTATAAAACCTTGCCGCCACTAGCTTCTAATATTGCGAGGGTGAGGCCCTGCCTCATAATACCCCACTGCACCCCTATAAAACCTTGCCGCCACCAGCTTCTAATATTGCGAGGGTGAGGCCCTGCCTCATAATACCCCACTGCACCCCTATAAAACCTTGCCGCCACCAGCTTCTAATATTGCGAGGGTGAGGCCCTGCCTCATAATACCCTGCTGCACCCCTATAAAACCTTGCTGCCACTAGCTTCTAATATTGCGAGGGTGAGGCCCTGCCTCATAATACCCTGCTGCACCCCTATAAAACCTTGCTGCCACTAGCTTCTAATATTGCGAGGGTGAGGCCCTGCCTCATAATACCCCACGGCACCCCTATAAATCCTTGCCGCCACTAGCTTCTAATATTGCGAGGGTGAGGCCCTGCCTCATAATACCCCACTGCACCCCTATAAAACCTTGCCGCCACCAGCTTCTAATATTGCGAGGGTGAGGCCCTGCCTCATAATACCCTGCTGCACCCCTATAAAACCTTGCTGCCACTAGCTTCTAATATAGCGAGGGTGAGGCCCTGCCTCATAATACCCTGCTGCACCCCTATAAAACCTTGCTGCCACTAGCTTCTAATATTGCGAGGGTGAGGCCCTGCCTCATAATACCCTGCTGCACCCCTATAAAACCTTGCTGCCACTAGCTTCTAATATAGCGAGGGTGAGGCCCTGCCTCATAATACCCTGCTGCACCCCTATAAAACCTTGCTGCCACTAGCTTCTAATATAGCGAGGGTGAGGCCCTGCCTCATAATACCCTGCTGCACCCCTATAAAACCTTGCTGCCACTAGCTTCTAATATTGCGAGGGTGAGGCCCTGCCTCATAATACCCTGCTGCACCCCTATAAAACCTTGCCGCCACTAGCTTCTAATATTGCGAGGGTGAGGCCCTGCCTCATAATACCCTGCTGCACCCCTATAAAACCTTGCCGCCACTAGCTTCTAATATTGCGAGGGTGAGGCCCTGCCTCATAATACCCCACTGCACCCCTATAAAACCTTGCCGCCACCAGCTTCTAATATTGCGAGGGTGAGGCCCTGCCTCATAATACCCCACTGCACCCCTATAAAACCTTGCCGCCACCAGCTTCTAATATTGCGAGGGTGAGGCCCTGCCTCATAATACCCTGCTGCACCCCTATAAAACCTTGCTGCCACTAGCTTCTAATATAGCGAGGGTGAGGCCCTGCCTCATAATACCCTGCTGCACCCCTATAAAACCTTGCTGCCACTAGCTTCTAATATTGCGAGGGTGAGGCCCTGCCTCATAATACCATGCTGCACCCCTATAAAACCTTGCTGCCACTAGCTTCTAATATTGCGAGGGTGAGGCCCTGCCTCATAATACCCCGCTGCACCCCTATAAATCCTTGCCGCCACTAGCTTCTAATATTGCGAGGGTGAGGCCCTGCCTCATAATACCCCACTGCACCCCTATAAAACCTTGCCGCCACCAGCTTCTAATATTGCGAGGGTGAGGCCCTGCCTCATAATACCCTGCTGCACCCCTATAAAACCTTGCTGCCACTAGCTTCTAATATAGCGAGGGTGAGGCCCTGCCTCATAATACCCTGCTGCACCCCTATAAAACCTTGCTGCCACTAGCTTCTAATATTGCGAGGGTGAGGCCCTGCCTCATAATACCCTGCTGCACCCCTATAAAACCTTGCTGCCACTAGCTTCTAATATTGCGAGGGTGAGGCCCTGCCTCATAATACCCTGCTGCACCCCTATAAAACCTTGCTGCCACTAGCTTCTAATATTGCGAGGGTGAGGCCCTGCCTCATAATACCCCACGGCACCCCTATAAATCCTTGCCGCCACTAGCTTCTAATATTGCGAGGGTGAGGCCCTGCCTCATAATACCCCACTGCACCCCTATAAAACCTTGCCGGCACTAGCTTCTAATATTGCGAGGGTGAGGCCCTGCCTCATAATACCCCACTGCACCCCTATAAAACCTTGCCGGCACTAGCTTCTAATATTGCGAGGGTGAGGCCCTGCCTCATAATACCCCACTGCACCCCTATAAAACCTTGCCGCCACCAGCTTCTAATATTGCGAGGGTGAGGCCCTCACCCATAATACCCTGCTGCACCCCTAATCTCACAGTCCTCAGCTTCTTATACTGCCAGGGTGAGGTCTGATCCTATTATATGTAGCTTCACCCATGTAATGTCCCATTGTCCCCGGGCCCATAATACCTTGCTGCACTCCCATAATACGCCATCATTACTGGTGTTTGCTGCACCCCATAATACCTCATTGTCACCGGCTACCGCTGCCTTCGTTATGTCAGAACACTGGCAGTGGTACTGCCCCCCCCCGTCTGATTTGCTGTCTTGTTTTCCAGGGCCGGGCGGGCAGAATGGAGGCACCCCAGAGTACCCCTCACATTTCCCTATCTGGTGAGTAGAGGTACATGATGGGGGCCCACAATGCCTCACTCCTCAGGCCTCCCGGATTCTCTGCATGGGTTGGGGCTTAGAATTGAAGGCATAGCTGCACAGTATTGGCTCTGTAGCTATACACACCCCAGGATGCTGTCTTTGAATGGAGGCTAAACCACAAGTCCCAGCATGCCCTGCTCACTGCAGCCTGGTGCTCATTCTCTGCAGTATATCTCATGCAGGAATTGGTAAGCAGGGAGTGCACAATCCTGCCTCCAGTATTTTATTTGACAAATAGCTATAGGGATGATTTATGCAACAGCGTAGCATACAGTACAGGAGCGCAATCGCATACATTGTCCAATAATAAAAAAACATGCGTCTAGGGAGTGTTATTCTGGAAAACAATAGACCACTGAGAAACTAGTATGCCACCTCTATTCAACAGCTGTATGCGAAAATTACTTTTACTTAAAACAGTATCAGTACCAATGTTACTGAGTGGATAATAAAGCTGATGAAGGAAAATTGTGATTGAAAGTAGCAACTAGAAATTTTTTCTATTGTAGAGTTTTATTTCCTAATTATTTCACATATTATGTTGGTAATTGTTGCATATAGGTACTGATCCACTGATAAAGCTATGGTTCTGATGTGAAAAGCGTTGGGATAATTATTCTGCACCATGTTCCTTGTGTACATATTTGATTGTTTTTCTCTTAGATTTCTATTGCATTCTGTTGCAAAATTCCAGTTTTTTGGACAGGGCTCCTTTTAGCTTTCAAAAAGCGGACAATCTAATGCCCCCACCAACCTCATTATGGACAGTGTAATATAATGAAGCAATGATGGCATCTTACCACAACCCAGTGCTGCGACACTGCTCTTGCATTTGATTGGCTGGGTGTGTTTTGTTGTTTTGTTCTGGTGACAGCAGATTGGGGAGGATTCTGGGAAGTCTGTGGCTGCAAACGGCAGTAACTGTGAGCTTTCCTCCTGCAGGGAAAGTTCCAGTACAGAGTCCTTGAAGACGCACCAGGAGTGAGGTGACTCTAAGTGATGCCGGATGACCTGATCGCCGCAGCAGAAGGTGGGATCCGACCTTAAGCCGCCATTGGCCGAATCCTGGGCCCTGCGCTGCCCATCTGACGTATGTAGTGCTAGAATGAAAAGCTGCTTCCAATCCATCAACTGAATGTGTGAACCTCCAGGAGGTGCCTTATCTGGGGAGCCGTGTGTCCCCCACACTGGTGGATGGCGCCTACCCCCACCAAGGAGGAGTACAGATACACCCGCTGCGATCTATCCAGCATTGTGTGTGTAGAGGACATTTGTAACAGAAGAGCGTCGCCAGTGACGGGCGCTCACACACCGCTTGTCTGTATACTATAGAGTGTGCTATAGAATATGTTGCCGCTATATAAATTTAACAATAAATGATTGTGCCTGAAAAAACACCTGTTTCAAATCACTGCCTGTGGAAACAGGGCACAGCCAGTAGTGGAGCCATTCCCCAGGGAATGTCCTGTCAGAAGCTCCCAGGAGGATGCTGGGTGATGAGGATTCCTATAGCAACCTAGGCAGCATAAGTGGGAGCCATGAATAAGCACATGTCATAATACAATGCAGGGGACCTATAGCAGCTATGCTGTGGTCCGGTTATGGTGATGGGTCACTGGAGTGATGTCCAGCAGGGTCTGAGCCAATGGAGGCCCCACTTATTTTTGCACTTTCTTGAGCCAACAATGATTATTCTGCCGTTCACCTGATGCCCAGGGCTGTAACTATAGCAGGTACATGGTTAGCAACTACACCAGGCCCAAGGGCGACCCCCATCATAGCTTTATTTATCAGGAAGCACATTTTGCTGTCTCAGCCTTTAGTTGTATCCAACTAATTAAAGCAGCACAAACCTACTTTGGGCTCCCCACCCACTCTTCCAGTCTGAGTACCTGGGGCAATGTGTACTGCTCAGTGGTGGCCCGGTTAAATAAAAAACAAAGCATATTTTCCCTTGCCCTGGCATTTTAGAGATCGCTGATCTCAAGTATGACAACTGATGTGAACAAGTCCGATGGCCACAGCTACCCAGGAGACTGGAAAGCACTCTAGCTTATCTAAATGGCTGGGTATGGGAGCACAGAACAGCTACAAGATGGCTGGCAGCAAATGTGAGTTAAATGACCCTGGGGTTTCCGAATTTGGATGCCCTGGAGACTTTTAGACAGGAAAAAGGTTAGGTCCCTAACGTGCATTTTCCACTGCATTGTGGTTTCCATCACAATGCACTAGTGTGCTGCATTGTGCTTGTGATGAGGTGGCGCTATGGGATCCTTCAGACCTTCCACTACACTACAGGTAAAGCACAATATATGCAGTTTACCTGCAGTGCCGGTAGACTTGTAGACATTGCAGTTGCACTGCGGGCAAAACAAAACTATGCAACATTTTGCAAACTGCAAGGCTCTGATTTGAAAGTATTTACTTCTATTTATTTATAAAAATAACAAATGGTGCAGTGAGTTCATTTCAAGCAGCACCACACTATAGAGGGGTTACAGTCTCTACTATCCAACAACGATCAAACAATTACAGAAAAGAAATGTCAATGGTATCAACAATATTTAGCAATTGTGTGTAAGCGTGCTTAGTTCTTATTTCAGTCAGCAGACTCTGGCCACAGTGTAAGAGGAGAGTAAGCAGTCAGTGAATTTATTTACACTTTGGCTGAAAAACTTTCTCTCAGGCACATATATATTTCTCTCACAGGGATTGTTCTTTATTAGCTGTGCAAACCCCACTTTCAATATTTATAACACAGTTTGGAGGCTTGTGAATAAATAAATGGTTAACTCATCGCCACGGCCCAGGGGCATCTGGATATTACTCTCCAAGCCTAAGCGCAGACTCCAAAGTGTGGCTTTTAGCAACGCAACTTTCTGCCTCTGGTTCCACCGCTGCTTCCCTGATGCTTTATATTAGCTTCTGGCCTGTATTAGAAAAGCATCAAGTATCTGGACTGATACTTCATACAAAGACCTTTTATTACCAAATAGGTGATTCCTTTAAGTACAACCTGCAAGAGAAATATGTGACAAAATAGTTTCCGGCCAAAGTGTAAATACATTTACTGGCTGCTTACTCTTCTCTTACACTGTACGAGTCTGCTGACTGAAATAAGAACCAAGCACACTTACACACCATTGAAGATTGTTGATTTTATTTAGATTTTTTAAATGCACAAATACTCCCAATGCGACACTGTGGGGAAGGTGTGAAGGTCCAGTTGTGGGTAACTCTACGTCGCCTCCCTCCCCTGGTGCCGAGTTAGGGCATGAGGGACTACAACAAAAAAAAAATTCCTTACTTCGCCCGTGATCCAGCGGCATCACTGGCACTGCTGCAGCAGCCGCACACAGCAGCATCTGGCCACTCACACAAAGGTGCCTAATGTTGACTGGCCAATAAAAAGGTCATATTTGCTTCCCACTCACTTGTTGCTGAATGTTGTGCTGTCTTTTTTTAGCTTTACATTTCATTATAAGCCATAAAGTGGACCAAAACCCACGGTGATCGGCCTGGGAACCTATAAGATTCCCGGGCCGATCGATTCCTTCCCCCCTGGGGCATCCAAAATCAGGATGCCCCACTGTGGGAAACCCCCCAGGTTGCCCCATACACTTAACTTATTTTCCGGTCCAACGGCACATGCGCTAGCCGCATCCCCGCTATCCCTCTAGCAGGGCGCAGTTTTTGTGAATGGCCGGCGTGGGCATGCTCCCCGTTAAAGGGAAGCGGAGGATGCGGCCGTCAGTGTGCTCGGAGCCGCTGGCCTTAGAAGACATGATGTCAGCGGCTCAGACCGCGCTGAATGGACGAGCGGCCGCACATGCACCATAGGACCAGGAAGGTGAGTTGATTTTGGCAATCTGGGGGGTTTCACACAGCGGGGAACCTCGATCGGGGAAAGGACCAAAACCCATAGTTAAAATCCTGGGTTTTAGTCCACTTTAACTCTCTCTCGCCTGCTGACCCAGTCATGCAAACATGAGTCAATCCCATGCTTCTCTTAGACTCCCTGGCAGGTGTAATATATTGAGAGGAAGCTGCATGGAGGGAGCAAGTTCAATAGAGCTTAAGAAGAAATGCAAGATGCTTGAAAGATATCGTCCCAGACGTGGTAAGCAGAAAGCAGACCAAATTAACCCTGGCCCAGACTTACGTTAATATGGAATCCTGAAGCAGCTACAGGTGACTTGACGTAACTCACATCCACAGGGTCTGGACAGGACAACATCTGGGATTTTATAGCGTTTAAAGGGGGGTCATGGCAGGATTCAGACTCAGGAATGAGTGGGTGACAGCCTGAGAGCTTGGACACCTCTATCTGCTGTGTGCAGGGAACATGCGGGACCACCCATTTTTCATAAAGGACAACACCCCCTCCTGAATCTGAACATTTACAGAGACTGATCAGCGAGTTTTATTGTTCTGCAGTGATAAAGAAACATACACCATTTGGGTAAGTGTTTATTAGCAACAAAATGGCTACTAATCAGGCAGCAATTGGTCATTACTCTGAGATACCCCTCCCACCATCTCCTGTTGTGTGAGGTAGTTGGAAGAAAAAAGAAAACCTGTCCTGAGAGAAATCAAGCGGGGTCACTGTAGTGTCCCCAAACAGTAGTACCAGTCAGAGCTGGCGTCATTCTTGTCCTGGAGCAGGAGTAATCAGCTTCCTGCCAATAGATGAGCAGACCCCCCCCCCCCCCCCCCAGATCTAGAAACCAGCAACATGTTGGTTATGGGATGGTGCCAGCTACACATAGGAACTGACACGTTTTGTCACAAGGACTAAATTCCTATTAATTCCTAAACTTGCAATGCTAAACTTCAGGCACCTGAGGTGCCCATAGGGTGCTGTCCAGGCCCAAACATGGATGCCACAGGAATACAGACCTGAGAGGATCTGGACCAGTATAATCAGGGGCCACAGACCCAATCAAAGTGCAGCTTTGTAGATTCACAGCCCAGTGATACCCCGGGCCTTGCAGCGCACATCACAAAACCACTTTCAAGTATCTCTCACTTCTTGAAATTCAGCTTGGGAGCCGGGTGGCTGCAGCACACAGGTGGGATTGAGCCTGCACAAATAGAGGGAAGTGCTCCTTGTTATTTATTCCAACAGAGACTGTCTCTTTATAACAGACTGAAACCAGACAGAGTCTAAAAGACTCTAGGTTTGGTTGAACCCTACACCCTCCTAAGGGAGACATCGGTTATCAGGTGTCTTTAGCAGCCTCCACACTCTGCCTGCCCCAATTGTCAGCAGAGGGAGCAGAGATGACTGCGCTGCAGAATCAGAAGAGTTTGATAGTTTTGATTTATCAGTGTTACAATTTTATTAGTGAAGGGGGCTGTTCCAGCAGCAATACTAGCCAGTTTCTAATGTAACAGGGCCATATACTTAGAAATATGGGTAAGGGGATTTTTTTTTTTCATTACAGATCTCTTTGAACCAGGGACAGGCCCAGAATGGCATCAGTGGTGATTACTAGAGCCCCAGCTTGGTGGAAGACATGGTAAGGGTGGCCTAGATTGGCATCAGTGGTGAGTAGTAGGGCCCCCAGCTTGGTGGAAGAAGTGGTAAGGGTGGCCTAGATTGGTGTCAGTGGTGAGTAGTAGGGCCCGAGCTTGGTGGAAGAAGTGGTAAGGGTGACCTAGATTGTCATCAGTGGTAATTAGTAGGGCCTGAGACAGCAGTGGTTAGGGAAACCCAGCCTCGTGGCAGAGGTTAGGAAGGGCCCTGGCTGGCCGGTAGTCAGGGACTCATTTCCCGGTATAGTATTTGGTAGGCACAAAGGGCATCTTGCTGGTCACGCCTTCCACCAACTTCTTCCGGACTTCCAGGTGCAGCGGTGTGCCAGCCTTGATGTATTCTGGCTCCACATAGCCCATGGCCACGTTCAACTTCAAGGAGGGCGAGGGGCAGCCGCTGGTCACCTCTCCTACAAAGAAAGTAGAGGCATCCCATTATCACAGATTCAGGGGTGCTATGATGTATTTACCCTCATTGGACGGTAAGTGAGGTTTCTAAAGAGCAGGGCAGGGTTCCACCCTACATGAGCTATTGCTGTGACCCTCATGGGAATCCCCCCCCACACACACCTGTCTGCTGTGCTCACCCTGCCATTTATACACCGAATGAGATGAGCTTTTTTAGATGTATAGAGCAGTATATTGGTGAAGTTGTATATTTCCATTCCTGCTGTGTTTTGAACAATGACATGATTCTGAAAGTTCCCACAAGGATCTCCCGGATACAGCTTCATGTAGGTAGAGATTGGAAAAAAGTTGTCAGCATCCAATCACTGCCCAGCACAGAAATGTTAGTAAGAATTACCAGTGCTCGGACCAGCGCCCTCTGCTGGCCTCAAGGACATTATTAAATGTAACTGTAAAAATAAAAAGCAATTATGATAGGCAACTGAAAAAATACCATTTTGTGAATACTCACCTGTAAAATGGGTATTCTAAGTATGTCACACACCCCGCTTCAGATAGTAAATCATTAGTCATGGGTTATACTCACCGCTAGGTGGCACTGTTTGCAGAGAAGTCCAGAAAGCAACAAGCCCCTCCCGGTCCATACATACCTGGTACCTCCCAACAATTCCCCAGTTGTTCAAACAGCAGTAAAGACAAGGTACCAGGAAATAAACAATGGTAACCCTCAACTGTAAATGAAAAATCTTCACCATATAAAGAACCAGGATACCAAAAAGGGCGGGTGAAGCAGGGTGTGTGACATACTTATAATACCCATTTTACAAGTGAGTATTCACAAAATGGTATTATTCTAAGTATGTCACACACCCCGCTTCAGATAGTAAATCATTAGTCATGGGACATCCAACAGCAGTGTCCAAAAAGGGCGGGTATCCAACCAGGCAATAATGCAGAAACTCAAACCACTGCAGCCTGCAGAACCTTGCGGCCAAACACAGCATCCGCTGAGGCCCGCACATCAACCTAATAAAACTTAGAAAAAGTGTGAACCGAAGACCAGGTAGCAGCCTTACAAACTTGATCAACAGAAGCCTGGTGCTGAAAAGCCCAGGACGCACCAACCGCACGAGTAGAATGAGCAGTAACACGAAAAGGAGGATCCTTCCCCTTGGCAGAGTAGGCCCCAACAATCGCCTGACGAATCCATTTGCTAATGGAAGACTTAGCCGGAGCCAAGCCCTTCCTAGGCCCACAGGGCACCACGAAAAAGGCATCAGTCTTACGAAAAGAAGACGTAATACGCAGATAGTACTTGACACAACGTACAACATCCAAGCAATGCAACGCACTCTCCTTGTCATTCCTAGGCTTAGGACACAAAGAAGGAAGAACAATGTCCTGATTAAGATGAAAAGCAGAGACAATCTTAGGAAGAAAGTCTGGCTTGAAGCGAAAAACCACTTTGTCCTGATGCTTCTCAAAATAAGGAGCCTGAATCGACAAAGCTGCCAACTCCGAAACACGCCGAACCGAAGTGATGGCCACCAGAAAAGCAACCTTCTGAGTCAGAGTAGACAGAGCAATATCCTGCAAAGGCTCAAAAGGAGGAGCCTGAAGAGCAGAGAGAACCAAATTCAAATCCCAAACAGGGAGCAAAGACTTCCTAGGAGGCCGCAGATGCGAAACCCCCTGGAAAAAAGTCTTGACCAAAGAATGGAGTGCAAATGACCTCTGAAAAAAGATAGACAAAGCAGAAACCTGCCCCTTCAAAGTACTCAGCTGAAGACCAGAGTCCAGCCCTGATTGAAGAAATTCCAAAATCCTAGAAATAGAAAAGACCCGGCAGGGCAAAGATCTAGCCTCACACCAATCAATATAAGATCTCCAAGCCCTATAATAGATGGAAGAAGAGGATCTCTTCCTGGCACTAATAAGAGTCCGAATGACCGAATCCGAAAGACCCTCCTCCTTTAAGATGGAGGTTTCAGCAGCCAAGCCTTCAAAGCCAGCGTTGGTAAACTGGGGTAACACAGTTGGCCCTGAGTGAGAAGATCCGGCCGAAGAGGCAGATCGAACTGATCCACTGCCAGACGAACGATGTCTGCGAACCACACCCGCCTTGGCCACCTTAGAGCCACGAGAATGGCAGGAACTCCTTCCAGAACCAACTTTCGCAGCACCCTGCCCAGCATGGGGATCGGAGGAAACAAATAAAGAAACCCCAGGTCCCTCCAGCTCAGGGCCATGGCATCCGCCGCCAGAGGATCCTGAGAAAGCGACACGAATGTAGGAAGCTTGTGATTGTGACGAGAGGCAAACAGATCCACCTCTGGCGTCCCCCACCGGAGACAAAGCGACCGAAACACCTGGGGATGGAGAGACCATTCCCCCCGGCGGGACGAACACCGGCTCAGAAAGTCCGCCTCCGTGTTTTCCACTCCTGGAATGTACACTGCCGAGATGCAAGGGACATGAGTCTCTGCCCAAGCTAGGATCAGAGACACCTCTCTGTGGGCACCCAGACTGCGAGTCCCTCCTTGGTGATTGATGTAAGCAACCGCCGTCCGATTGAACCTGAACCGGCAGGCCCTGTAAATGCTGCGTCAAGTGAGACAGAACCAACCTGATGGCTCTCAACTCCAGAACATTGATGGGCAAGTGGGCTTCCTGAGGGCCCCACCGCCCCCGGAACCGGAGATCCTTCCAGAAACCTCCCCATCCTGACAAACTGGCGTCCGTGGTGACAGTTTCCCAAAGCGGGGTCAGAAATGACCTGCCCCTCAGAAGATTGTCCGAGACCATCCACCACAGAAGAGACTGCCGAACCCGGGGGGACATCCGGAAGGACCGATCCAACGACCGCGGTCGCCGGTCCCAAGACGCCAAAAGATGAAACTGAAGCGCTCTCGTGTGAAACTGCGCGAAGGGAACTGCCTCGAAAGAGGCTACCATCAACCCCACCAGTCTCATCCCTAGCCGGATGGACGGGCGAGGATTGGAAAGAAGAAGCTGAGCCAACTCCTGAATCAAAAGAACCTTGGCCTGAGGGAGAAAAACTCTGTGCTGGCAAAAATCCAAGGACATCCCCAGAAAGGTCACCACCCTGGCCGGAACCAGAGAGGACTTGGGGTAGTTGATCACCCAGCCGAACCTCTCCAGCATAGACACCACCATGCTGGTGTCCCCTTCCGCTTGACTGAAGGAAGGCGCCATGATGAGAAGATCGTCCAGGTAAGGCACAATGCGAATCCCCTGAGCTCTGATCAGGGCCATCACTCCCGCCAACACCTTGGTGAACACTCTCGGAGCCGAGGTGAGGCCGAATGGAAGAGCTACAAACTGGAAATGCCGATCCTCCACCACAAAGCGAAGAAACCTCTGATGAGCCGGAAAAATCGGAATGTGAAGGTATGCATCCTTGATGTCTATGGACGTCATAAAGTCCCCCTGCCGAAGTGAACCGATCGCAGACCACAGGGTTTCCATGCGAAACTTCCGGGGACGAATAAACCGGTTGAGAAACTTCAAATCCAGGATGGGACGGAACGACCCATCCTTTTTGGGTACAGTGAAGAGATTGGAATAATACCCGCGCCCCACCTCCGAAGGCGAGACCGGGCAGATGACTGCCAATTCCAGAAGATTCCTTACCGCCGCCAGGAGCCCCTGCGCGGCCAAAGGATCTGAAGGGACACGAGACCTGAAAAACCTTGGAGGAGGGCGGGACTCGAACTCCAGCTTGTAACCGGCCGACACCACCTCCCGGATCCACCTGTCCGAGACCTCCTGGTCCCATACCCGGGAGAAGAGTCACAACCGTCCCCCCACCCGTAAGGGTGAGGGCGCCCCCTCATTGCTGAGTGGGCTTGTCAGCTGGCTTGGGGCCCCAGACGTGAACGGGACGGCCACGGCCTTTACCCCTATTCCAGCTGGCCCCCCTGGAGGCCGAGAAGCCCGCACCCCTGCCGGCTCTGTCTCCTCGAAAGGAAGGATTGAAGGGGGCCGCCCCCCGAAAGGAACGACGAAATTTCTTGCGCTGAGGTAACTTACCTCCCCTGGCAACAGAATCCATCTTTTCACTGAAAAGCCTCAGACCCAGAAAGGGAAGAGCCGTGAGCGATCTCTTGGAATTAAAATCAGCCGTCCACTGCCTCAACCACACTGAACGGCGAATAGCTACCAACAGAGCAGTAGCCCTGCCACACATCAACATGGCATCATCCTGGGCGGCCAGAATAAATGACAAGAAGGATTCACAACGCTTAAGAGCCAGAAACTCATCACAAGTAGGATCAAGATCCACACATAAATCCCTGACAATAGACCTAACCTCCAACACCAAGAGTGCCGAAGCACAAACAGGCCTCAAAACCGAACCCGCACAGACAAAACCATGACGGGCCAGCTGATCAATCCTTGAGAGAAGTCGTGTCAGGAGAATGTACAACCGCCGTATTAGACAGTCCCAAGACCGGAGCATCAACCTCGGGAGGGACAGACCAACGCTTCACCAAGTCCGCCGGAAAGGGATACTTCCTATCCCAACTAGTCGGCACTCCAACGAGACGCGTAGGTTGCTCCCATTGCTTAAGGACAACATCCTCGAAATGCTGTTGACTGGGAAACTCCAAGCGCGGCTTGGACACCCCAAAAAGCTGACCCTTGGGTCGGGGAGCAGCTTCAGGAGGATCCAAATCCAAAACCTCAAAGATTTGGGCCAGAATGGAAGGCGTATCGGGAACGGGCCCCTCAGCCTGATCTGAAAAAAAGAAGACAATAGTCACACAAGCACATGTACAAGGTACAATAGCATGAATCAATAAGAAAAAACAGGAATCATTATATATATATATATATATATATATATATATATATATATATATATATGCACAAAAACATATAACTAAGCATAATTACTAGCATAATCCATAATGGCTACTATGGAAAAGCCAGGGAAAAACCCCAAAAGGCACCCAGCAAGCAAGCTATCCTGCAATGATAAATAAATAGCAATAAAAAGAGCCCCCCGGCAGTAACCGCCCCAGTCTACCTTAACACGGGGCAGACGCCGAAGCAGCAATGGCGGCACCGCGAGGAAACATCAGAGGGAAGGAAGGGCGGGCCCAGCACGCGCGGGAAGCGCTGAGGCCCCGCCACCAATGAGAGCGAAGCGCGGGCCGCACGCGACGCGGCCCCGCCCCCTCCACAGAGCAAGCCGAAGGCGGGCGCCCAGTCAATGGCACAGACGCCGCCCGGCCCCGCCCGCACACTTATCCAACGCCGGGGAGAGCACAACCGCGGGCACCCGAGGCACCCGCACCGAGACAGGCGCCTGGCCCCGCCCCCCCCCCCGACCAGATAACAGTAGCGTGCGCCACGGACATGGCGCCCGCAGTAAAAGCACCACACAGGGCAGCGGGCCGGCGACCCACACGCCGCCCGACCCTGAAAGGCAACACAGTCCGGGGGGGGGGGCCCAGCAGAGCCCCCCCCCCCCCAAAACACACACAGACACCTGGCATCACAGGGACACAACTGATCTAGTAGGGACAAGGGCCGGGGCATCCCAAATCCAGATCACCGGGCCGGATAACCGCAACTGCCACGTAAACTAGGGTCTAGCGGAGGAGCTAATCTCCTAGGCACTCTGAGTGCCATCTACCCTTGCCCAGCTACCATGTATAGTAAGGGGACTAAACAAAAACAAAAAAAAGGCCGGGCAGAAATAGACCATGGGGGGGGGGGGGGGGGGGGGGGGCGGTGTCTGACCCCGGCTACCTGCAAGCAGGAGACTTCTTTCTTCTGTCTTGTCGCCACCCTGCAGAGAAGAACACTGGGGAATTGTTGGGAGGTACCAGGTATGTATAGACCGGGAGGGGCTTGTTGCTTTCTGGACTTCTCTGCAAACAGTGCCACCTAGCGGTGAGTATAACCCATGACTAATGATTTACTATCTGAAGCGGGGTGTGTGACATACTTAGAATAAATATTTGACTAATATACTTTATATTTTCGAAATTCTCCTTCTATGTCCTTTTTTCCCCACCTGAAGTTTGAAAAAGCATGGCAGAAAATGAAAGGGCCAAGCAGTCTGGCATGTGTCTGGTCACAAAGCTTTCAAGCACAATGCTTTGGTCTAAGACACACAAAGCCCTGACCCAGCATAAGCTTTAATTTGGTGCCTGGCATTTCCTGAACACCTTTCACAGTTAAGTTTGGGGTGAGGAAATGACAAGCACAAAACTAAATGGTGTATGATGGGACCGGGCTTATAACACAGCACTGTGCTTGAAAGCTTTGTTGAACAGACATGTTGCCTCCCCTGTTAGAGCTGCTCAGCCCTTTCACTGTCTGTTGTGCTTCTTCAAACTTCAAGTGGGAAAAGTATAGGAGGGATGGAATTTTTTTGTATTAGTATATTAGTCAACTATTTCTTCTTCTGTATTGATAGCATTTCATTTTCACATGGGCTTTTATCATTGTCTTGCAAAGAGCTACATTAGCCTTTGTTAATATAAAAAGTGGACTATGCATCATTGTACTGGAGAGCAATCAGACATCCGCTGGACTGGCTATGATTGTGTGTTGTCTTGGGCGAATGAAGCACATGTTTGATATTACAAATACACTAGCTCTAACCTCTCTGCCATTGTGTCCAAGGCTCTGTTTTAGCCGGTGTTCAAAGCAGACTTCAGCAGCAGTGAGGTAAGTGCCGCTCACTCCACCCACCTATCCCCCCCCCCCCCCCCCCCGTCACACATCCTGGAGTTATTGCTTCACAGCAAATATTTGGGGTCAACAGGATGCCACTGAAGCTCCTCCTCTACAGGGCCACACTACATAGCAAGCTGACGGCAGAAGGAGACCATACGCTCCATCTAGTCTGCCCTTATGTGTATACTGTATGTACTCTTTATCTTAGGATAGATGTGTGCTTATCCCAGGCATGTTTAAATTCAGTGACTGTTGATTTTTCAACTACCTCTGCTGAAAGTTTGTTCCAAGCATCTACTACTCTTTCTGTAAAATAATATTTTCTAACGTTGCTCCTGATCTTCCCTCCGACTAGCTTCAGGTTGTGCCCCCTTGTTCTATCATTAAGTTTCTTCTTAAAAACACTTCCCTCCTGAACCTTATTCAATCCTTTCACATATTTAAAGGTCTCAATCATGTCCCCCCTCTCCCTTCTTTCCTCCAGACTGTACAAATTAAGTTCTTTAAGTCTCTCCTAAGTTTAAGTCCTTCCACCATTTTTGTTGCCCGCCTTTGGACACGTTCTATTTGAATAATGTATTTTTCCAGGTAAGGTCTCGAGAACTGCACATAGTATTCTAGCTGTGGCCTTACCAGGGCTCTATACAGCAGCATCACAACCTCCCTCTTCCTACTGGTGATGCCTCGAGCTATGCAGCCGAGCATCCTGCTTGATTTTCCCACTGCCTGGCTACACTGTCCACTCATCTTGCAGCTATCAGTAATCAGTAACCCTAAATCTCTCTCCTCCGAGGTCCTGGCTAACACAGTACTGCCCATACGGTACTCAGAGCAGAGATTCCTTCTACCCAAATGCATGATTTTACATTTAGAGACATTAAACTCTAGTTTCCACAGTTTTGACCATTTATCCAGTAAAGCTAAATCATTTTCCCTGTTGCAGACACCTCCAGGAGTGTCCACCCTATTACTAACCTTTGTATCGTCAGCAGACAGACAAACTTTCCCTACCAAGCCTTCTCCTATGTCACTTACAAATATATTAAAAATAATGGGGCCCAGGACAGAGCCTTGCGGCACACCACTTGTAACTCGCCTTTGTTCAGATTGCACGCCATTAACAACAACTCTCTGATACCGATCCCTCAGCCAACCGGAAATCCACTGAACTATCCAGGGATTGAGTCCTACCTTCAATCATTTATCTCACACTCACCAATGATGCGTCCTTCCTTGTTGAGTATGGGTGTGTGCTGTCGGGCCGGCGCTCCTGTGGAGGTCAGGCCGACACGCTTCCGGGTCACTTTTCCTTTTATCTGTGGGACGATGATGGTGGCTCCTGGGAAATCCATGGCAACTCTGCGCCTCTTACCTGCAGAAAAGCAGAGCGAGGCAATTCAGATCCCCATTATATACATTCCTCCCACCTCCTACAGCTGCAAGGGAGAACATCTAAAGTAAACTGACCATTTCTTGGGGTCCTCAAAGTGGGACAGTATAAACCAATTTGTGGGTGATGGCCTGGTAGGGGTGTGGTTTAGCGTGTGGCTTAAAGTGGACCAAAACCCAGGAATTTGACTATCCTGGGTTTGGTCCTTGCCCCCGGGGCCCTGCTAGAGGGAGGATAGCGGGGATGCGGCTGCAGCTTGCGCATGCGGGAAGAAAGCATAGATCAAGGCGCCCGCTACATGTTGAGAGGACGCCGGACTTAAATCAAACAGAGAGTGTTATTAATTTGTCCACACATACCCTCTCAGAATATGAAGTAGCAACTCTGTCTAAAGGATTGTCTTTCGCGCCGACCTTTCATTTTAATCTTTTTGATACAATCTTAGATGTGAATAAATTGGTCCGCAACTTAACATTAAGAAAGCATTTTTCTATGGATAGAGAATATGAAGGGGGGGATTCGATAGAACCAGAGGGTGAGTTTCCCCTGCAGCCGTGGTCCGGCTGCGAGGAAAACTTATCCTCAGTGCAGGATATTGTATGCTTAAAAATGTTAGAGAATTTGTCAGATCAATGTCCTTTAAAAATTCCACCTCCAGAGATACAGAAATCCTCTAATAGCAAATTTTATCCAGTGAATGCTAGAAATGCAATCTTGGATGCTTTCCAAGAGGCGGTAGAAAGCGATTTGACTAAATTAGCTTCCCAAATCTCCCCCCACAGAAGGACCGGTAAATCTAATTTAACCCCGGAGGAGAGGAGGGCCTTAGACAGTTTAGCTAAAAACAAAGAAATTGTCATTCGTGCAGCAGATAAAGGAGGGTGTGTGGTGGTCTTAAATAGCACAGATTATGAGCAGGAAGCCCTAAGACAATTGGGAGACTTTGAGACCTATACTAAATTGGATGGTGATCCTACTCGTCGTTTTAAATCAGATTTGAAGAACCTTTTAGCTGAAGGACTAGCTCTAGGTGTTCTGAGCAAAGGGGAAGCGGAGGCTCTGGATGTGGCTTCGCCCATTGCCCCGATCTTTCATCATCTCCCCAAAATCCACAAACCACAACGTCCACCCTGTGGCAGACCTATTGTGGCGGGGATTGGGGGGCTGAATGAGAGGTTGGGGCAATGGGTGGACTCGCATCTATTTCCTCTTGTCCAAAGACTCCCTGGTTTCCTTCAGGATTCCAGGGATGTCATTTTCCATCTGACTGACATACAGTGGGAGGCAAATTGCCTTTGGCTCACATGTGATGTAGCTTCCCTATACTCGGTAATACCGCATGATCTGGCCCTTCAAGCTGTGTATTTTCATTTGATTACCTACTCTGCCTATTCCAAGGAACTAATCGAATTTTTGATCTTAGCGTTGGAATATCTGTTGGGACACAACTTTTTCTTATTCTCTGGCCAATTCTATCTGCAAAGGTGCGGTGCTTCTATGGGAGCACCGTTTTCTCCTTCCCTTGCCAACCTGTATATGGGTTGGTGGGAGGAGAAATATATTTACCATTATTCTAACCCCTTTGTATCTAACATAAAATATTATGGTAGATACATCGACGATATGGTTATCATCTGGCAGGGTTCACCAGAGTCTAAGGATGAGTTTGTGTCATATTTAAACAACAATGAATTAAACCTAAGATTTACATCGGAATGTCATTTAAATACAATTCCCTTTTTGGATCTTTTGCTCCAGGTGTCTACAGAAAGTAATAGGATAGAAACCATTACATACAGAAAGCCAACATCTGGTAATACAATATTAAGGGCCGAGAGCTGTCATCCGGCACATACTATTAGGGCCATCCCCGTCGGGGAAATGATTAGAGCCCGACGGAATTGTTCAACGGAGTTGGGTTTCCAAAAAGAGGCAGACACCATACAAAAAAGGCTGGAACAGCGGGGTTATCCCTCGGGGTCTATCCTAAGGGCTAAGAATATTGCAAAATCTAGGGATAGACAATCCATGATTGGCAAAAAAGGCCACAATAGGAAAAAAATCTATAAAAGATCATTCCCCTTACATAATAAAGATAATATTGTAACCATGGTTACAACATATAGTATGGAGTTTTCAAGAATTCGGGGGATTATCTTAAAACATTTACCTATATTATATGGAGATCCTCAATTAAAACAAGTAGTGCAACAGGGCATTAAAGTGATCAGTAGGAAACCTCCCACTCTAGGTAAGAAATTATCTCCGAGTTTTTACAATAAAGAAGCTATGGCTTCGTCCACATGGTTACACTGTAAAGGCTTCTTTAGATGTAATGGGGCGAGGTGTAACATCTGTAAATATGTATGTCAAGGGAGTGAATTTAGGTCCACAGTCACTGGAGACAGATTTTGCATAGAGGATTTCATGAATTGCAACACGAAAAATCTGATATATTTAATAACATGTAAGATATGCAATGTTCAATATGTGGGATGCACCACGAGGCTATTCAAGAGAAGAATGGCGGAGCATCTAGCTATCCCACATCCAGAACGCCTGAATACGGCATCTAATGTGAATCGTCACTTTTGCAATCAGCATACAGGGGATTTTTCTGGTTTCTCGTGCATGGCCATAGAAAAAGTGAGGATAGGACCTAGAGGGGGAGATTTACAGGCGAGGATTTTCCAGAGAGAAGTCTTTTGGATTTTCAAGCTGCAAACCCGCATCCCGTCTGGGTTGAATTCCAGATGGGATGTGGATCTGTTTTTGCGAGATTAATTTTAGGAATAATAATTTTTTCTTGTGTCTGGATGTTCCTGTTACTCTTCTCCTCTTTCTCTTTTGTTCTTCCTTCTCTTCCTCCTTTGTCCTCTTGTGCCCTGTCAAAACCCCTTTTCTTCCTAGCTTTTCTGGAGGTTTAGGTCAGCTTTATTACTATAACTATCCCCTGAGGCTTTCTATGTCAGTTAATAGATTAATGACCATGTAATATCTGCTCTGAATAGACCAGAATACGATAGTGGTTACTAAGATGGTGATTTATCAAGTGTATAAGTGTCTGTTTATATTACTGCTACATTTACTTCTTCATTACAGAAGAGATACATTCAGATAAATAGGGACACTATGTTGCTCCAAGTTAGATATGTAGATGCTATGAAGGTGTGGGGTGACACATTTCAATTCTTTTAGTGTAGTTGAATAAGATATAGGGAAATAATATTTGATGTAGATACGCTACCGCAAATATAACATGTAATCATTATATATGTATACAAACTTTTGCAGCCGTATGATGGAGTGCATTAGAGTCCCCGTAGTATAAGTGTACCTGCTATAATCATGTCTAATGCTGGTATTTGAAAAGGTATGGTTTTATTTCAGTTTCTGCCCCGCGGGTTTCAATATATTTCCGCCCTTTCTCCTATCTATATGATGGTGATTTTTTGCCCTTCTGGTGATGTGGTATGACGAGGGCCAATGAATTTAGCACACGTCATAGGATTCATTTTATTGGTCTACTGTGTCAGTGACCACATGTAGGAAAGCTCGCGGTAATTTGGAAACAGATAGGAGATAAGCGGTGGCCACCATACACAGATTATCATGCAGGTATGTGTGTCGTTTTGTATGTTTCCTCATGTGAAATGTATTATGCAATTAGGCAATTAAGAGTGCCAATTATGGTCTGCAGATTTGTATGTGTATATAAGGGAACTCTCATCCTCATTATAACTGTCATGATTAAGGGCAGGAAGCCCGAAACGCGTCGACGTTTTTCATTATCTTAAACACCTGTTGTATCGTTTTTGGATGGAACATTTTAATTTAAGCTTCAAATAAAATTGGATGTTTTTATTCACATACTGGATATCGGCTGGCCTTAATGCTGTATGGTTTCGACTACATTGGAGGTGAGCGCTCGTGGCCGTGCAGTGTCTGGCGGTGTGTTTCAGAATCACAATTCAGAGCTGGCAATTTTCTGTCTACACAGCTTGCGCATGCGTCATTGGACTAGGAAAGAAGGTAAGTGTATGGGCAACCTGGGGGGTTTCACACAGCAGGGCAACTCGATTTTGGATGCCCCAGGGGGAGGGAATCGATCGGCTCGAGAATATTGTGTCACGGCCAATCGCCGTGGGTTTTGGTCCACTTTAATTACTGGTCACATGCTCTTAGAACTTTTTGGCCCTTAAAGATGTTGGCGATTGAGCCAATGTTAAGAAGTGCATGCATTCAACCAAAGCTTCAGTGCAGTTGTAAACCACCAAGACATCCAGCATTCTGCATTTGGTGGGATAGTCTTCCCAATGTCAGCAAAGTGGGACATTTAGGTGTTCCCAGAGTTTTCGAAGGGGCAGGGGCCGCAAAGTGGGACTGTCCCGCCGAAAGTGGGACATCTGGTCAGTTTAATATAAGGTCAACCACCAACAGTGCAGTGCAGCACATCAGACTGCCCCTGCTCTGTTTTGGGGTCTCTCTCCCAATCAGAATGTTGCAGACCCCTCCCCTGCTGAGCACATCACAGTCCCCCTCCATCCCCCGTTGAGCACATCACAGTCCCCCTCCATCCCCCGGTGAGCACATCAGTCCCCTTCCCTCCCCTGCTGAGCACATCACAGTCCCCTTCCCTCCCCTGCTGAGCACATCACAGTCCCCTTCCCTCCCCCGGTGAGCACATCACAGTCCCCTTCCCTCCCCCGGTGAGCACATCACAGTCCCCTTCCATCCCCTGCTGAGCACATCACAGTCCCCTTCCATCCCCCGGTGAGCACATCACAGTCCCCTTCCATCCCCCGGTGAGCACATCACAGTCCCCTTCCATCCCCTGCTGAGCACATCACAGTCCCCTTCCCTCCCCTGCTGAGCACATCACAGTCCCCTTCCCTCCCCTGCTGAGCACATCACAGTCCCCTTCCATCCCCCAGTGAGCACATCACAGTCCCCTTCCCTCCCCCGCTGAGCACATCACAGTCCCCTTCCCTCCCCCGCTGAGCACATCACAGTCCCCTTCCCTCCCCCGCTGAGCACATCACAGTCCCCTTCCATCCCCCGGTGAGCACATCACAGTCCCCTTCCATCCCCCGGTGAGCACATCACAGTCCCCTTCCCTCCCCTGCTGAGCACATCACAGTCCCCTTCCCTCCCCCAGTGAGCACATCACAGTCCCCTTCCATCCCCCAGTGAGCACATCACAGTCCCCTTCCATCCCCCGGTGATCACATCACAGCCCCCCTTCCCTCCACAATGAGCACATCACAGTCCCCCCCCCCTTCCCTCCACAATAAGCACATTACAGTCCCCTCTCTTGCTGAGCACATCACAGTCAGTCTATTGCTGAGCACATCACAGTCCCCCCTTCCCTCCACAATGAGCACATCACAGACCCCTCCCCTACTGAACACATCACAGCCCCTTCCCTCCACAATGAGCACATCACAGACCCCTCCCCTGCTGAACACATCACAGACCCCTTCCCTCCACAATGAGCACATCACAGCCCCCTTCCCTCCACAATGAGCACATCACAGCCCCCTTCCCTCCACAATGAGCACATCACAGCCCCCTTCCCTCCACAATGAGCACATCACAGCCCCCTTCCCTCCACAATGAGCACATCACAGCCCCCTCCCCTGCTGAACACATCACAGACCCCTTCCCTCCACAATGAGCACATCACAGCCCCCTTCCCTCCACAATGAGCACATCACAGCCCCCTTCCCTCCACAATGAGCACATCACAGCCCCCTTCCCTCCACAATGAGCACATCACAGACCCCTCCCCTGCTGAACACATCACAGACCCCTCCCCTGCTGAACACATCACAGACCCCTCCCCTGCTGAACACATCACAGACCCCTCCCCTGCTGAACACATCACAGACCCCTCCCCTGCTGAACACATCACAGACCCCTCCCCTGCTGAACACATCACAGATCCCTTCCCTCCACAATGAGCACATCACAGACCCCTCCCCTACTGAACACATCACAGACCCCTCCCCTGCTGAACACATCACAGACCCCTCCCCTGCTGAACACATCAGACCCCTCCCCTGCTGAACACATCACAGACCCCTCCCCTGCTGAACACATCACAGACCCCTTCCCTCCACAATGAGCACATCACAGACCCTCCCCTGCTGAGCACATCAGTCCCCTCTCTTGCTGAGCACATCACAGCCCCCCTTCCCTCCACAATGAGCACATCACAGTCCCCCCCCCTTCCCTCCACAATGAGCACATCACAGTCCCCTCTCTTGCTGATCACATCACAGTCCCCTCTCTTGCTAAGCACATCACAGTCAGTCTATTGCTGAGCACATCAGTCCCCCCCTTCCCTCCACAATGAGCACATCACAGTCCCCTCTCTTGCTGAGCTCATCACAGTCAGTCTATTGCTGAGCACATCACAGTCCCCCCTTCCCTCCACAATGAGCACATCACAGTCCCCTCTCTTGCTGAGCACATAACAGTCAGTCTATTGCTGAGCACATCACAGCCCCCCCCCTTCCCTCCACAATGAGCACATCACAGTCCCCTCTCTTGCTGAGCACATCACAGTCCCCTCTCTTGCTGAGCACATCACAGTCCCCTCTCTTGCTGAGCACATCACAGTCCCCCCTTCCCTCCACAATGAGCACATTACAGTCCCTTCTCTTGCTGAGCACATCACAGTCCCCTCTCTTGCTGAGCACATCACAGTCCCCTCTCTTGCTGAGCACATCACAGCCCCCCCTTCCCTCCACAATGAGCACATTACAGTCCCTTCTCTTGCTGAGCACATCACAGTCCCTTCTCTTGCTGAGCACATCACAGTCCCTTCTCTTGCTGAGCACATCACAGTCAGTCTATTGCTGAGCACATCACAGTCCCCCCTTCCCTCCACAATGAGCACATCACAGTCCCCCCTTCCCTCCACAATGAGCACATCACAGCCCCCTCTCTTGATGAGCACATCACAGTCCCCCCTTCCCTCCACAATGAGCACATCACAGTCCCCTCTCTTGCTGAGCACATCACAGTCAGTCTATTGCTGAGCACATCACAGTCCCCCCTTCCCTCCACAATGAGCACATCACAGTCCCCCCTTCCCTCCACAATGAGCACATCACAGCCCCCTCTCTTGATGAGCACATCACAGCCCCCTCTCTTGATGAGCACATCACAGTCCCCCCTTCCCTCCACAATGAGCACATCACAGCCCCCTCTCTTGCTGAGCACATCACAGCCCCCTCTCTTGCTGAGCACATCACAGCCCCCTCTCTTGCTGAGCACATCACAGCCCCCTCTCTTGCTGAGCACATCACAGCCCCCTCTCTTGCTGAGCACATCACAGCCCCCTCTCTTGCTGAGCACATCACAGTCCCCCCCTTCCCTCCACAATGAGCACATCACAGTCCCCTCTCTTGATGAGCACATCACAGTCCCCCCCTTCCCTTCACAATGAGCACATCACAGTCCCCTCCCCCGTTTAGCACATCACTGCCTTCTTCCCCTGCTTACCCAAGGTCCACACCAGACTAGCTTCCACGGGGGTGGTCGTCTCATCAATGTCGTTCCCGTAGAGACAAAGCCCCGCCTCCAGCCGCAGACTATCTCGGGCAGCCAGCCCGGCCAGCTTCACCTCCGAGTTTTGCAGCAGCTTCTCGGCTAGTTCCACAGCCCTGTCACCTGGCACTGAGATCTAAAGGGATGGACAGGAACATGTCACAACAGTGCAGCAGCAGGATAGGGGACACATTAGCTCAGCAGTATAAGAAGAGTGGATGTTGTGTTGTAGTGATCTCCCCTCATCTTGTGTATTGGTAACAGCTATGAAGAAGCAAAAAAATAAGGGGACATCCTGCTCATTCTGGTGCGGAATCCCCCTTAAAGGGAATTGAGGCAAGAGTAGGTTTCTGGAATGCAGACCCAGCTCCCTCACCTCCACGCCGTCCTCCCCGGTGTAGCCGCAGCGTGTTACCCTGCAGCCAGGGATGCCAAACACACTGGTGGTCACTCCCATCATGAAGGTCAGCTTGGAAAGATCTTCGCTCAATCCCGCCTGCAGGACACGAGCCGTGGACGGACCTGAAACATAAGAAATAAGGTTCAGTGACACCTATTGCACTGCTGCATCCCATAGACTGAACACAGGAGACGGAGCTAGCTTCCTGCCTGGCTTATAACAGGTAGCTCGCCTCCCAGCAAAGCACATACAGGACTCTAACCCTTCCCTGCTGTATCCTAAACGAACACAATTCTGACCTAGGGTTCCTCTTTAACCAAACAGAAAGCCCCCCCCCCCATAATGTTTTATGTCAGGCAGGACTGTGAGTCGGATACATCTGGGGAGACAGAACAAGAGGTATCACCGAAAGTGCCTTTTCATTAACCCTTTCCAGCCAGCGTGCTCACCTTGAAGTGCCAGAAGCGCAGAGGCCACACCCTCCAGATCCACATCCCGCCCCGCCGCTTTAAACTCTTGCAGTTTGTTCTGATAGACAGAAGAAAGGGGGGAGACAAAAAAAAGGGGTCAGTTACATTATACAATCAGTACTAGGCCAGCTATAAGGAAGTGGGTGGTACCTGCATGTGGATGGAGTCTTTCTCTGCACAGCCAGCATTGGACACAACATACAGGTGACCCTCTGAGGTTTTGTTGACAATCAGATCATCAATGATACCTCCGCTGTCATTGGTAAATAGGGACAGAGTACCCTGCCAATCAGATGTCACACAGGTCAAAACAGGGGGCGGGAATGTACATGGAAACAATCATACGGCCAGAAAAGATTTTCCAACTCACTTGATTCTCCTTTAACTCTGCAATATCTCCCACCACCAGGCTCTCTATGAAAGCAATGCGGTCCTTCCCATGTACTCGAGTCTGCAGCCAATCAGTAGAAAGAAAATAAGCTCCGCCCATCCAATCACAGCACAGAGGAAATATCACTGAAAGCTCTCATGCATGCAGAGCCATTTGCTGGGGGATCTGACCCCGCCCACTGCGCTTTTACGACAAGCTGCTGCAGTGTCGCCCAGGAGCAGTTAGTGATGGCGTTGTGGCTGGAGGGGGCAGCTAGTGAGGGGAACGTAGCCAGAGGGAGAGGGGGCAGCTGGTAAAGGGCGCTTTACCTGGGAGGGGTGCAGGAAGCTAGCGATGTTGCTGGAAGGGGAGGGTGCATCTGGTGATGGGCACAATGGTTACATGGTGAACTGGCAACTGGTGAGGCGTGCTGCGGCAGACATACTAGGGGGCTGCTGGTGAGGGGTTCTGCGGCGGATGGAGTAGGGGGAAGCTGGGAGGGGTGCTGTGGCCAGAGGGTTAGAGGGCAGCCAGTGGGAGCGGTGACCCCAGGAGGGGTTGGGAGAAGAGCACTTACCTGCAGCATGTGGGAGACGTCAAAGAGGGAGCAGTGCTGGCGGCTGTGCAGGTGGGAGGTCATGTGACTGTCCCGGTATTGCACGGGAAGGCTCCAGCCAGCAAACTCCACCATCTTGCCGCCATGATGCCGGTGGAAGTCATAGAGCGCTGTGCGACGTGGTGCCTCGGCCTAGGAAAGAGAGGAGAAGGGTTAGGTGAGACTCCATCAAACAGGGTCACAGCCAGCGGAGCAAAGTGCAGCCCGGGACTGCTGGCTCAGCACTAATCCCGTTTGTACACCAACCGGAATGTGAAACACGAGATACAAGGCTGAGGTGGCGTGATGACACCCCAAACACAACCCACTCACCTGTAACATGACCAGAGTCTCTAACAGGCTCCTGGAAAATGGCTCCAGTGACATGGCAGCAGTTTCTAAGTGTCTCCTATAACACAGCAGCATTCTCTAGCAGTCTCCTGGAACAGGGCAGCCGTTTTCCAGTGACATTGCTGAAGGCTCAATAGGACAGGGCAGCCGTCTCCTGGGACAGGGCAGCAGTCTCCTGGGACAGGGCAGCAGTCTCCTGGAACAGGGCAGCCGTTTTCCAGTGACATTGCTGAAGGCTCAATAGGACAGGGCAGCCGTCTCCTGGGACAGGGCAGTGGGCTCTAACAGGCACCTGTAACAGGGCGGGAGTCTCCTGGGACAGGGCAGCAGTCTCCTGGGACAGGGCAGCAGTCTCCTGGGACAGGGCGGGAGTCTCCTGGGACAGGGCAGCAGTCTCCTGGGACAGGGCAGCAGTCTCCTGGGACAGGGCAGCAGTCTCCTGGGACAGGGCAGCAGTCTCCTGGGACAGGGCAGCAGTCTCCTGGGACAGGGCAGCAGTCTCCTGGGACAGGGCAGCAGTCTCCTGGGACAGGGCAGCAGTCTCCTGGGACAGGGCAGCAGTCTCCTGGGACAGGGCAGCAGTCTCCTGGGACAGGGCAGCAGTCTCCTGGGACAGGGCAGCAGTCTCCTGGGACAGGGCAGCAGTCTCCTGGGACAGGGCAGCAGTCTCCTGGGACAGGGCAGCAGTCTCCTGGGACAGGGCAGCAGTCTCCTGGGACAGGGCAGCAGTCTCCTGGGACAGGGCAGCAGTCTCCTGGGACAGGGCAGCAGTCTCCTGGGACAGGGCAGTGGGCTCTAACAGGCACCTGTAACAGGGCAGGAGTCTCCTAGGACAGGGCAGTGGGCTCTAACAGGCACCTGTAACAGGGCAGGAGTCTCCTAGGACAGGGCAGTGGGCTCTAACAGGCACCTGTAACAGGGCAGCAGTCTCCTAGGACAGGGCAATGGGCTCTAGCAGGCTCCTGTAACAGGGCAGCCATTTTCCAGTGACATTGCTGAAGGCTCAATAGGACAGGGCAGCAGTCTCCTGGGACAGGGCAATGGGCTCTAGCAGGCTCCTGTAACAGGGCAGCAGTCTCCTGGAACAGGGCAGCCGTTTTCCAGTGACATTGCTGAAGGCTCAATAGGACAGGGCAGCCGTCTCCTGGGACAGGGCAGCCGTCTCCTGGGACAGGGCAGCCGTCTCCTGGGACAGGGCAGCCGTCTCCTGGGACAGGGCAGCCGTCTCCTGGGACAGGGCAGCCGTCTCCTGGGACAGGGCAGCCGTCTCCTGGGACAGGGCAGCCGTCTCCTGGGACAGGGCAGTGGGCTCTAACAGGCACCTGTAACAGGGCAGCAGTCTCCTAGGACAGGGCAATGGGCTCTAGTAGGCTCCTGTAACAGGGCAGCAGTCTCCTGGGACAGGGCAGTGGGCTCTAGCAGGCACCTGTAACAGGGCAGCAGTCTCCTGGGACAGGGCAGTGGGCTCTAGCAGGCACCTGTAACAGGGCAGCAGTCTCCTGGGACAGGGCAGCAGTCTCCTGGGACAGGGCAGTGGGCTCTAGCAGGCACCTGTAACAGGGTAGAAGTCTCCTGGGACAGGGCAGCATTGTCTAGCAAGCACCTGTAACAGGGCAGCAGTTTCCTGTAACAGGGCAGTAGGGTCTAGCAGGCTCCTGTAACAGGGCAGTAGGGTCTAGCAGGCTCCTGTAACAGGGCAGTAGGGTCTAGCAGGCTCCTGTAACAGGGCAGTAGGGTCTAGCAGGCTCCTGTAACAGGGCAGTAGGGTCTAGCAGGCTCCTGTAACAGGGCAGTAGGGTCTAGCAGGCTCCTGTAACAGGGCAGTAGGGTCTAGCAGGCTCCTGTAACAGGGCAGTAGGGTCTAGCAGGCTCCTGTAACAGGGCAGTAGGGTCTAGCAGGCTCCTGTAACAGGGCAGTAGGGTCTAGCAGGCTCCTGTAACAGGGCAGTAGGGTCTAGCAGGCTCCTGTAACAGGGCAGTAGGGTCTAGCAGGCTCCTGTAACAGGGCAGTAGGGTCTAGCAGGCTCCTGTAACAGGGCAGTAGGGTCTAGCAGGCTCCTGTAACAGGGCAGTAGGGTCTAGCAGGCTCCTGTAACAGGGCAGTAGGGTCTAGCAGGCTCCTGTAACAGGGCAGTAGGGTCTAGCAGGCTCCTGTAACAGGGCAATCCTGGAACAGGGCAGCAGGCTCCTGGAACAGGGCAGCAGGCTCCTGGAACAGGGCAGCAGGCTCCTGGAACAGGGCAGCAGGGACTAGCAGGCTCCTGGAACAGGGCAGCAGGGTCTAGCAGGCTCCTGGAACAGGGCAGCAGGGTCTAGCAGGCTCCTGGAACAGGGCAGCAGGGTCTAGCAGGCTCCTGGAACAGGGCAGCAGGCTCCTGGAACAGGGCAGTAGGCACTAGCAGGCTTCTGGAAGAGGGCAGCAGGCTCCTGGAACAGGGCAGTAGGCACTAGCAGGCTCCTGGAACAGGGCAGTAGGGTCTAGCAGGCTCCTGTAACAGGGCAGTAGGGTCTAGCAGGCTCCTGTAACAGGGCAGTAGGGTCTAGCAGGCTCCTGTAACAGGGCAGTAGGGTCTAGCAGGCTCCTGTAACAGGGCAGCAGGGTCTAGCAGGCTCCTGTAACAGGGCAGCAGGGTCTAGCAGGCTCCTGGAACAGGGCAGCAGGCTCCTGGAACAGGGCAGCAGGCTCCTGGAACAGGGCAGCAGGCTCCTGGAACAGGGCAGCAGGCTCCTGGAACAGGGCAGCAGGCTCCTGGAACAGGGCAGCAGGCTCCTGGAACAGGGCAGTAGGCACTAGCAGGCTTCTGGAAGAGGGCAGCAGGCTCCTGGAACAGGGCAGTAGGCACTAGCAGGCTCCTGGAACAGGGCAGTAGGGTCTAGCAGGCTCCTGGAACAGGGCAGCAGGGTCTAGCAGGCTCCTGGAACAGAGCAGTAGGCACTAGCAGGCTCCTGGAACAGGGCAGTAGGGTCTAGCAGGCTCCTGGAACAGGGCAGCAGGGTCTAGCAGGCTCCTGGAACAGAGCAGTAGGCACTAGCAGGCTCCTGGAACAGGGCAGTAGGGTCTAGCAGGCTCCTGGAACAGGGCAGCAGGGTCTAGCAGGCTCCTGGAACAGAGCAGTAGGCACTAGCAGGCTCCTGGAACAGGGCAGCAGGCTCCTGTAACAGAGCAGTAGGGTCTAGCAGGCTCCTGGAAAATAGCAGCAGGCTGCCGGAACAGAGCAGTAACATAGTGGGGTGGAAGCAGGGGGCAGGTTTGCGAAGCACATATCTAGCGCTGCAATGTCTCTGGAAAAGCCGTAATGTCGCTGCCAGTGGCAGTGGCGGAGTTGGCCATATCGCAGCAGGTGATCACTGGAATGTCCCCAGGGCGCTCCGCTTACCTGTTGCGCGGCGCTCAGCCGCCTCTCCAGCCCCCGCGGCCACCCGACTCTCGGGGCCCCCGAACACACCGCTCGCAGCCAGCGCATCGCTCAGCCTGAGCCGACACTGCGCATGCGCCAGGAGACTCCTCTGGCCCCTACTGCGCATGTGTATCCCTAACTCACCTGTGAAAAGTGTTATCGGGGTATACGAGCGCCATATATCCGCCGCCCCAAACCGGTGTAAGCTTCTTTTACACTCGCTGCTGGGCTCATGTCTGCAGACGCGTGCGGCATGATAGCTGCCCTTCCTGGCTCTGTCCGCTAGGCTCACTGATGGGGCTGGAGCAATCCAGCGCTAATGGAGGAGACTTTTTCATGCTGCATGCTGAGGTTCCCAGGGCAAAAAGCAATTCTGTATTCTCACACTATGGCCTCGATTCACAGAGTTGAAAAAAACTCTCAGTAGTAAAAAAATTAAATTCATGAGAAAAAACCTGAGAATGTCAATGTTGACGAATCACCAGATAGGAAGACAATGAAAGTCAATGGCACTTTTTACTACAGGTAAAAAGTTCAATACTTTTTTTCAGGAGTAAAATAGTGCCATTGACTTTCATTGTCTCCCTATTTGGTAATTCACTAACAGTGACATTCTCAGGCTTTTTTCTCATGAATTTAATTTTTTTACTAGCATGAGAGTTTTTTTTAACTCTTTGTGGATCAAGGCCTATGTATGGCCAGCCACCTGGGCTGAGGCTCTCCAGGGCTGTAACTATAGGGGGAGAAGACCAGGACCCATAAGATCAAAGACCATCATCATGCCACTTTTTTAATTAAGTGGTCTTGCTTGGCAAGATCACTTATTGTTCTTGCTGATATATTATTAAGTGGTCTTGCTTGGCAAGATCACTTATTGTTCTTGCTGATATATTATTAAGTGGTCTTGCTTGGCAAGATCACTTATTGTTCTTGCTGATATATTATTTTTATTAAGTGGTCTTGCTTGCCAAGATCACTTATTGTTCTTGCTGATATATTATTCTTATTCTTATTTTTATTCTTATTCCAAGCATTTTTGCACTGTAACTCCTCCCACAGTTTTGACACTACATAGACCATAATATACCAAAACGTGCGGATCGTTCCCGAATGGTGTGCTTATATTTTGTGGAACGTTTCGCCAAACGGTTTCCGAAATATTGGCGTTTTTCTGGCGCAATTTTCCCATAGGAATGAATGGGAGGTATTTTCAAAGCTAGAGTGGGAGATGCGTGTGAAATGAAAAATCAGGACATGATTTCTAAACTGTGACCTCTCCCTCATTTTTAATCCCACCTACACAAATCTTATATCAAAACGTTCAGCTATCCCTGCTGCCGCTAAAAATGTCCAAGGCTAAGCCATAGCCCTAACAGATTTCACAATATGACCTTTTGTTTGCAACTCACACCTCCCATTGACATTCATTGAAACTCCACTCTAGACACCACAAATTTGAATGGCAATTTCTAAACTGCGACTGTGCCTTCATTTTTAATATTTCCGAGACATGCTATACACCACATTGTTCGCCTAGCTCTTGTGATTCTTACAGTATAAAGCTCTTTGCTGTAGGATGTATACTTTTTAAGCTACAGTCATTTGAATATGGCAACCACCAGTGAATTAGAAATGTGTTTTAATGTGCATTCTCAGTTTACCTCAGAGTGAGTTTCCATAGCAACACAGCTGCAGCCTGGCTCGTTACAGCTGCTCCGCCCACACACCAAGTCTCAGGAAACTCCCCTTAAAGGAGCAGTATCGCGAAATTGGCATTAAAAAAGATAAATAATTAAATAGCCACACAATAGCTTCTAACATGTCTATAAATAATCTGGCGATAGAAAAAAGAAGAATGCTTACTATCTTTACTCACTCAAAACAATCCATACAGTTACTCTGCCTACTCCATATAGTTACTCTGCTCAGTCAAACCTTTCCACAGTTACTCCAGTGACTCCAACCACACAACAGTTACTCAGGCACTCCACCCAGTTACTCAAGTCACTCCACCCAGATACTCCGCCCACTCCACCCAGTTACTCCTCCCACTCCACTCAGTTACTCCGCCCACTGCACCCAGTTACTCCACCCACTCTGCCCACTCTACCCAGTTACTCCGCCCATTCCACCTAGTTACTCCGCCCATTCCACCCAGTTACTCCGCCCACTTCACCCAGTTACTCCGCCCGCTCCACCCAGTTACCCCGCCCACTCCACCCAGTTACTCCGCCCACTCCACCCAGTTACTCCAGCCACTCCACCCAGTTACTCCAGCCACTCCACCCAGTTACTCCGCCCACTCCACCCAGTTACTCCAGCCACTCCACCCAGTTACTCCAGCCACTCCACCCAGTTACTCCGCCCACTCCACCCACACAACAGTTACTCAAGTCACTCCACCCAGTTACTCCGCCCACTCCACCCAGTTACTCTGCCCGCTCCACCCAGTTACTCCGCCCGCTCCACCCAGTTACTCCGCCCGCTCCACCCAGTTACTCCGCCCGCTCCACCCAGTTACTCCGCCCGCTCCACCCAGTTACTCCACCCACTCCACCCAGTTACTCCACCCACTCCACCCAGTTACTCTGCCCGCTCCAGTTGTAGAGAACTGGCGGAGGCAAGACCACTTCACGCAATTTCCCCGGAAATTGCACTTTGTCTAGTTATTATTATTATTATTATTCCAAGCATTTTTGCACTGTAACTCCTCCCACAGTTTTGACACTACATAGACCATAATATACCAAAACGTGCGGATCGTTCCCGAATGGTGTGCTTATAATTTGTGGAACGTTTCGCCAAACGGTTTCCGAAATATTTGCGTTTTTCTGGCGCAATTTTCCCATAGGAATGAATGGGAGGTATTTTCAAAGCTAGAGTGGGAACTGCGTGTTAAATGAAAAATCAGGACATGATTTCTAAACTGCGACCTCTCCCTCATTTTTAATCCCACCTACACAAATCTTATATCAAAACGTTCAGCTATCCCTGCTGCCGCTAAAAATGTCCAAGGCTAAGCCATAGCCCGAACAGATTTCACAATATGACCTTTTGTTTGCAACTCACACCTCCCATTGACGTTCATTGAAACTCCACTCTAGACACCACAAATTTGAATGGCAATTTCTAAACTGCGACTGTGCCTTCATTTTTAATATTTCAGAGACATGTTATACACCACATTATAGGTCTTCTTCTTGTGATTCTTACAGTATAAAGCTCTTTGCTGTAGGGTGTATACTTTTTAAGCTACAGTCATTTGAATATGGCAACCACCAGTGCATTAGAAATGTGTTTTAATGTGCATTCTCAGTTTACCTCAGAGTGAGTTTCCATAGCAACACAGCTGCAGCCTGGCTCATTACAGCTGCTCCGCCCACACACCAAGTCTCAGGAAACTCCCCTTAAAGGAGCAGTATCGCAAAATTTGCATTAAAAACTATAAATAATTAAATAGCCACACAATAGCTTCTAACATGTCTATAAATAATCTGGCGATAGAAAAAAGAAGAATGCCTACTATCTTTACTCAAAACAATCCATACAGTTACTCTGCCTACTCCATATAGTTACTCTGCTCAGTCAAACCTTTCCACAGTTACTCCAGTGACTCCAACCACACAACAGTTACTCAAGTCACTCCACCCAGTTACTCAAGTCACTCCACCCAGTTACCCCGCCCACTCCACCCAGTTACTCCGCCCACTCCACCCAGTTACTCCGCCCACTCCACCCAGTTACTCCGCCCACTCCACCCAGTTACCCCGCCCACTCCACCCAGTTACCCCGCCCACTCCACCCAGTTACCCCGCCCACTCCACCCAGTTACTCCGCCCACTCCACCCAGTTACTCCGCCCACTCCACCCACACAACAGTTACTCAAGTCACTCCACCCAGTTACTCCGCTCACTCCACCCACACAACAGTTACTCAAGTCACTCCACCCAGTTACTCCGCCCACTCCACCCAGTTACTCCGCCCACTCCACCCAGTTACTCCGCCCACTCCATCCAGTTACTCCGCCCACTCCATCCAGTTACTCCGCCCACTCTGCCCACTCCACCCAGTTACTCCGCCCACTCAACCCAGTTACTCCGCCCACTCCACCCAGTTACCCCGCCCACTCCACCCAGTTACTCTGCCCACTCCACCCAGTTACTCCGCCCACTCCACCCAGTTACTCCGCCCACTCTGGCCACTCCACCCAGTTACTCCGCCCACTTCACTCAGTTACTCCACCCACTCCACCCAGTTACTCCGCCCGCTCCACCCAGTTACTCTGCCCACTCCGCCCACTCCACCCAGTTACTCTGCCCGCTCCAGTTGTAGAGAACTGGTGGAGGCAAGACCACTTCACGCAATTTCCCTGGAAATTGCACTTTGTCTAGTTATTATTATTATTCCAAGCATTTTTGCACTGTAACTCCTCCCACAGTTTTGACACTACATAGACCATAATATACCAAAACGTGCGGATCGTTCCCGAATGGTGTGCTTATATTTTGTGGAACGTTTCGCCAAACGGTTTCCGAAATATTGGCGTTTTCCTGGCGCAATTTTCCCATAGGAATGAATGGGAGGTATTTTCAAAGCTAGAGTGGGAGATGCGTGTGAAATGAAAAATCAGGACATGATTTCTAAACTGCGACCTCTCCCTCATTTTTAATCCCACCTACACAAATCTTATATCAAAACGTTCAGCTATCCCTGCTGCCGCTAAAAATGTCCAAGGCTAAGCCATAGCCCGAACAGATTTCACAATATGACCTTTTGTTTGCAACTCACACCTCCCATTGACATTCATTGAAACTCCACTCTAGACACCACAAATTTGAATGGCAATTTCTAAACTGCGACTGTGCCTTCATTTTTAATATTTCAGAGACATGTTATACACCACATTGTTCGCCTAGCTCTTGTGATTCTTACAGTATAAAGCTCTTTGCTGTAGGATGTATACTTTTTAAGCTACAGTCATTTGAATATGGCAACCACCAGTGCATTAGAAATGTGTTTTAATGTGCATTCTCAGTTTACCTCAGAGTGAGTTTCCATAGCAACACAGCTGCAGCCTGGCTCGTTACAGCTGCTCCGCCCACACACCAAGTCTCAGGAAACTCCCCTTAAAGGAGCAGTATCGCGAAATTTGCATTAAAAAAGATAAATAATTAAATAGCCACACAATAGCTTCTAACATGTCTATAAATAATCTGGCAATAGAAAAAAGAAGAATGCTTACTATCTTTACTCCAAACAATCCATACAGTTACTCTGCCTACTCCATATAGTTACTCTGCTCAGTCAAACCTTTCCACAGTTACTCCAGTGACTCCAACCACACAACAGTTACTCAAGTCACTCCACCCAGATACTCCGCCCACTCCACCCAGTTACTCCGCCCACTCCACCCAGCTACTCCGCCCACTCCCCTCAGTTACTCCGCCCACTGCACCCAGTTACTCCACCCACTCTGCCCACTTTACCCAGTTACTCCGCCCATTCCACCCAGTTACTCCGCCCATTCCACCCAGTTACTCCGCCCATTCCACCCAGTTACTCCGCCCACTTCACCCAGTTACTCCGCCCACTCCACCCAGTTACCCCGCCCACTCCACCCAGTTACTCCGCCCACTCCACCCAGTTACTCCGCCCACTTCACCCAGTTACTCCGCCCACTCCACCCAGTTACTCCGCCCACTCCACCCAGTTACTCCGCCCACTCCACCCAGTTACTCCAGCCACTCCACCCAGTTACTCCAGCCACTCCACCCAGTTACTCCGCCCACTCCACCCACACAACAGTTACTCAAGTCACTCCACCCAGTTACTCCGCCCACTCCAACCACACAACAGTTACTCAAGTCACTCCACCCAGTTACTCCGCTCACTCCACCCACACAACAGTTACTCCGCCCACTCCACCCAGTTACTCTGCCCACTCCACCCAGTTACTCCACCCACTCCACCCAGTTACTCCACCCACTCCACTCAGTTACTCAGCCCATTCCACCCAGTTACTCTGCCCACTCCACCAAGTTACTCTGCCCACTCCACCCACTCCACCCAGTTACTCCGCCCACTCCACCCAGTTACTCTGCCCACTCCACCAAGTTACTCTGCCCACTCCACCCACTCCACCCAGTTACTCCACCCACTCCACCCAGTTACTCTGCCCACTCCACCCACTCCACCCAGTTACTCCGCCCACTCCACCCAGTTACTCCGCCCACTCCACCCAGTTACTCCGCCCCCTCCACCCAGTTACTCTGCCCGCTCCACCCAGTTACTCTGCCCGCTCCAGTTGTAGAGAACTGGCGGAGGCAAGACCACTTCACGCAATTTCCCCGGAAATTGCACTTTGTCTAGTTAAGTGGTCTTGCTTGGCAAGATCACTTATTGTTCTTGCTGATATATTATTTTTATTATTATTATTATTATTATTCCAAGCATTTTTGCACTGTAACTCCTCCCACAGTTTTGACACTACATAGACCATAATATACCAAAACGTGCGGATCGTTCCCGAATGGTGTGCTTATAATTTGTGGAACGTTTCGCCAAACGGTTTCCGAAATATTTGCGTTTTTCTGGCGCAATTTTCCCATAGGAATGAATGGGAGGTATTTTCAAAGCTAGAGTGGGAACTGCGTGTTAAATGAAAAATCAGGACATGATTTCTAAACTGCGACCTCTCCCTCATTTTTAATCCCACCTACACAAATCTTATATCAAAACGTTCAGCTATCCCTGCTGCCGCTAAAAATGTCCAAGGCTAAGCCATAGCCCGAACAGATTTCACAATATGACCTTTTGTTTGCAACTCACACCTCCCATTGACATTCATTGAAACTCCACTCTAGACACCACAAATTTGAATGGCAATTTCTAAACTGCGACTGTGCCTTCATTTTTATAGGTCTTCTTCTTGTGATTCTTACAGTATAAAGCTCTTTGCTGTAGGGTGTATACTTTTTAAGCTACAGTCATTTGAATATGGCAACCACCAGTGCATTAGAAATGTGTTTTAATGTGCATTCTCAGTTTACCTCAGAGTGAGTTTCCATAGCAACACAGCTGCAGCCTGGCTAGTTACACCAAGTCTCAGGAAACTCCCCTTAAAGGAGCAGTATCGCAAAATTTGCATTAAAAACTATAAATAATTAAATAGCCACACAATAGCTTCTAACATGTCTATAAATAATCTGGCGATAGAAAAAAGAAGAATGCTTACTATCTTTACTCAAAACAATCCATACAGTTACTCTGCCTACTCCATATAGTTACTCTGCTCAGTCAAACCTTTCCACAGTTACTCCAGTGACTCCAACCACACAACAGTTACTCAAGTCACTCCACCCAGTTACTCAAGTCACTCCACCCAGTTACCCCGCCCACTCCACCCAGTTACTCCGCCCACTCCACCCAGTTACTCCGCCCACTCCACCCAGTTACTCCGCCCACTCCACCCAGTTACTCCGCCCACTCCACCCAGTTACCCCGCCCACTCCACCCAGTTACCCCGCCCACTCCACCCAGTTACCCCGCCCACTCCACCCAGTTACTCCGCCCACTCCACCCAGTTACTCCGCCCACTCCACCCACACAGCAGTTACTCAAGTCACTCCACCCAGTTACTCCGCTCACTCCACCCACACAACAGTTACTCAAGTCACTCCACCCAGTTACTCCGCCCACTCCACCCAGTTACTCCGCCCACTCCACCCAGTTACTCCGCCCACTCCATCCAGTTACTCCGCCCACTCCACCCAGTTACTCTGCCCACTCCACCTAGTTACTCCGCCCACTCCACCCAGTTGCTCCGCCCACTCCACCCACTCCACCTCGCCCACTCCACCCACTCCACCCAGTTAGCCCGCCCACTCCACCCAATTAGCCCGCCCACTCCACCCAATTAGCCCGCCCACTCCACCCAGTTAGTCCGCCCACTCCACCCAGTTAGCCCGCCCACTCCACCCAGTTACTCCGCCCACTCCACCCAGTTACTCCGCCCACTCCACCCAGTTACTCCGCCCACTCCAACCACACAACAGTTACTCAAGTCACTCCACCCAGTTACTCTGCCCACTCCACCCAGTTACTCTGCCCACTCCACCCAGTTACTCCGCACACTCCACCCAGTTACTCCGCCCACCTCACCCAATTACTCCGCCCACTCCAACAACACAACAGTTACTCCGCCCTCTCCACCCAGTTACTCCGCCCTCTCCACCCAGTTACTCCGCCCTCTCCACCCAGTTACTCCGCCCTCTCCACCCTGTTACTCCACCCACTCCACCCACACAACAGTTACTCAAGTAACTCCACCTAGTTACTCTGCCCACTCCACCCAGTTACTCCATCCACTCCACCCAGTTACTCCATCCACTCCACCCAGTTACTCCGCCCACTCCACCCAGTTACTCTGCCCACTATACCCAGTTACTCCGCCCACTCCACCCAGTTGCTCCACCCACTCCACCCGCACACTCCACCCACTCCACCCCACCCACTCCACCCACTCCACCTCGCCCACTCCACCCACTCCACCCCGCCCACTCCACCCAGTTAGCCCGCCCACTCCACCCAGTTACTCCGCCCACTCCAACCACACAACAGTTACTCAAGTCACTCCACCTAGTTACTCCGCCCACTCCACCCAGTTACTCTGCCCACCCCACCCAATTACTCCGCCCACTCCAACAACACAACAGTTACTCCGCCCACTCCACCCAGTTACTCCGCCCACTCCACCCAGTTACTCCGCCCTCTCCACCCAGTTACTCCACCCACTCCAACCACACAACAGTTACTCAAGTCACTCCACCCAGTTACTCCGCCCACTCCACCCAGTTACTCTGCACACTCCACCCAGTTACTCCGCCCACCCCACCCAATTACTCCACCCACTCCAACACCACAACAGTTACTCCACCCAGTTACTCCGCCTACTCCACCCAGTTACTCCGTCCGCTCCACCCAGTTACTCCGCACGCTCCACTCAGTTACCCAGCCCGCTCCAGTTGTAGAGAACTGGCGGAGGCAAGACCACTTCACGCAATTTCCCCGGAAATTGCACTTTGTCTAGTTTTTATTATTATTCCAAGCATTTTTGCACTGTAACTCCTCCCACAGTTTTGACACTACATAGACCATAATATACCAAAACGTGTGGATCGTTCCCGAATGGTGTGCTTATATTTTGTGGAACGTTTCGCCAAACGGTTTCCGAAATATTGGCGTTTTTCTGGCGCAATTTTCCCATAGGAATGAATGGGAGGAATTTTCGAAAGCTAGAGTGGGAACTGAGTGTGGAGTCAAAAATCAGGTCATGATTTCTAAACTGCGACCTCTCCCTCATTTTTAATCCCACCTACACAAATCTTATATCAAAACGTTCAGCTATCCCTGCTGCCGCTAAAAATGTCCAAGGCTAAGCCATAGCCCGAATAGATTTCACAATATGACCTTTTGTTTGCAACTCACACCTCCCATTGACATTCATTGAAACTCCACTCTAGACACCACAAATTTGAATGGCAATTTCTAACCTGCGACTGTGCCTTCATTTTTAATATTTCAGAGACATGTTATGCACCACATTGTTCGCCTAGCTCTTGTGATTCTTACATTATAAAGCTCTTTGCTGTAGGATGTATACTTTTTAAGCTACAGTCATTTGAATATGGCAACCACCAGTGCATTAGAAATGTGTTTTAATGTGCATTCTCAGTTTACCTCAGAGTGAGTTTCCATAGCAACACAGCTGCAGCCTGGCTCGTTACAGCTGCTCCGCCCACACACCAAGTCTCAGGAAACTCCCCTTAAAGGAGCAGTATCGCGAAATTTGCATTAAAAAAGATAAATAATTAAATAGCCACACAATAGCTTCTAACATGTCTATAAATAATCTGGTAATAGAAAAAAGAAGAATGCTTACTATCTTTACTCAAAACAATCCATACAGTTACTCTGCCTACTCCATATAGTTACTGTGCTCAGTCAAACCTTTCCACAGTTACTCCAGTGACTCCAACCACACAACAGTTACTCAGGCACTCCACCCAGTTACTCAAGTCACTCCACCCAGATACTCCGCCCACTCCACCCAGTTACTCCGCCCACTCCACTCAGTTACCCACCCACTGCACCCAGTTACCCCTCCCACTCCACCCACTCCACCCAGTTACTCCGCCCACTCCACCCAGTTACTCCGCCCACTTCACCAGTTACTCCACCCACTCCGCCCAGTTACCCCACCCACTCCACCCAGTTACTCCGCCCAGTTACTCCGCCCACTCCACCCAGTTACTCTGCCCACTCCACCCAGTTACCCCTCCCACCCACTTCACCCAGTTACTCCGCCCACTCCACCCAGTTACTCCACCCACTCCACCCATTTACCCCACCCACTCCACCCAGTTACTCCACCCAGTTACTCCACCCACTCTACTTAGTATCTCTGCCCACTCCACTCCGCCCACTCCACCCAGTTAATCCGCCCACTCCACCCAGTTACTCCGCCCACTCTACCCAGTATCTCTGCCCACTCCACCCAGTTACTCCGCCCACTCCACCCAGTTACTCTGCCCGCTCCAGTTGTAGAGAACTGGCGGAGGCAAGACCACTTCACGCAATTTCCCCGGAAATTGCACTTTGTCTAGTTAAGTGGTCTTGCTTGGCAAGATCACTTATTGTTCTTGCTGATATATTATTCTTATTAAGTGGTCTTGCTTGGCAAGATCACTTATTGTTCTTGCTGATATATTATTAAGTGGTCTTGCTTGGCAAGATCACTTATTGTTCTTGCTGATATATTATTTTTATTATTATTATTCCAAGCATTTTTGCACTGTAACTCCTCCCACAGTTTTGACACTACATAGACCATAATATACCAAAACGTGCGGATCGTTCCCGAATGGTGTGCTTATATTTTGTGGAACGTTTCGCCAAACGGTTTCCGAAATATTTGCGTTTTTCTGGCGCAATTTTCCCATAGGAATGAATGGGAGGTATTTTCAAAGCTAGAGTGGGAACTGCGTGTTAAATGAAAAATCAGGACATGATTTCTAAACTGCGACCTCTCCCTCATTTTTAATCCCACCTACACAAATCTTATATCAAAACGTTCAGCTATCCCTGCTGCCACTAAAAATGTCCAAGGCTAAGCCATAGCCCGAACAGATTTCACAATATGACCTTTTGTTTGCAACTCACACCTCCCATAGACATTCATTGAAACTCCACTCTAGACACCACAAATTTGAATGGCAATTTCTAAACTGCAACTGTGCCTTTATATTTAATATTTCAGAGACAAGTTATGCACCATTATAGGTCTTCTTCTTGTGATTCTTACAGTATAAAGCTCTTTGCTGTAGGATGTATACTTTTTAAGCTACAGTCATTTGAATATGGCAACCACCAGTGCATTAGAAATGTGTTTTAATGTGCATTCTCAGTTTACCTCAGAGTGAGTTTCCATAGCAACACAGCTGCAGCCTGGCTCGTTACAGCTGCTCCGCCCACACACCCAGTCTCAGGAAGACTCCCCTTAAAGGAGCAGTATCGCGAAATTTGCATTAAAAAAGATAAATAATTAAATAGCCACACAATAGCTTCTAACATGCCTATAAATAATCTGGCGATAGAAAAAAGAAGAATGCTTACTATCTTTACTCAAAACAATCCATACAGTTACTCTGCCTACTCCATATAGTTACTCTGCTCAATCAAACCTTTCCACAGTTACTCCAGTGACTCCAACCACACAACAGTTACTCAAGTCACTCCACCCAGATACTCCGCCCACTCCACCCAGTTACCCCGCCCACTCCACCCAGTTACCCCGCCCACTTCACCCAGTTACCCCACCCACTTCACCCAGTAACTCCGCCCACTCCACCCAGTTACTCCGCCCACTCCACCCAGTTACTCCGCCCACTCCACCCAGTTACCCCGCCCACTCCACTCAGTTACCCCACCCACTCCACCCAGTTACCCCGCCCACTCCACCCAGTTACTCCGCCCACTCCACCCAGTTACTCCGCCCACTCCACCCAGTTACTCCGCCCACTCCACCCACACAACAGTTACTCAAGTCCCTCCACCCAGTTACTCCGCCCACTCCACCCACACAACAGTTACTCAAGTCACTCCACCCAGTTACTCTGCCCACTCCACCCAGTTACTCCGCCCACTCCACCCAGTTACTCCGCCCACTCCACCCAGTTACTCTGCACACTCCACCCAGTTACTCTGCCCACTCCACCCAGTTACTCTGCCCACTCCACCCAGTTACCCCACCCACTCCACCCAGTTACCCCGCCCACTCCACCCAGTTACTCCGCCCACTCCACCCAGTTACTCCGCCCACTCCACCCAGTTACTCCGCCCACTCCACCCACACAACAGTTACTCAAGTCCCTCCACCCAGTTACTCCGCCCACTCCACCCACACAACAGTTACTCAAGTCACTCCACCCAGTTACTCTGCCCACTCCACCCAGTTACTCCGCCCACTCCACCCAGTTACTCCGCCCACTCCACCCAGTTACTCTGCACACTCCACCCAGTTACTCTGCCCACTCCACCCAGTTACTCTGCCCACTCCACCCAGTTACTCTGCCCACTCCACCCAGTTACTCCGCCCACTCCACTCAGTTGCTTCGCCCACTCCGCCCACTCCACCCACTCCACCTCGCCCACTCCACCCACTCCACCCAGTTAGCCCGCCCACTCGACCCAATTAGCCCGCCCACTCCACCCAGTTAGTCCGCCCACTCCACCCAGTTAGCCCGCCCACTCCACCCAGTTACTCCGCCCACTCCACTCAGTTACTCCGCCCACTCCAACCACACAACAGTTACTCAAGTCACTCCACCCAGTTACTCTGCCCACTCCACCCAGTTACTCCGCACACTCCACCCAGTTACTCCGCCCACCTCACCCAATTACTCTGCCCACTCCAACACAACAGTTACTCCGCCCTCTCCACCCAGTTACTCCGCCCACTCCACCCAGTTACTCCGACCACTCCACCCTGTTACTCCACCCACTCCAACCACACAACAGTTACTCAAGTCACTCCACCCAGTTACTCCGCCCACTCCACCCAGTTACTCCGCCCACTCCACCCAGTTACTCTGCACACTCCACCCAGTTACTCCACCCACCCCACCCAATTACCCCGCCCACTCCAACACCACAACAGTTACTCCGCCCACTCCACCCAGTTACTCCGCCTACTCCACCCAGTTACTCCGTCCCCTCCACCCAGTTACTCCGCCCGCTCCAGTTGTAGAGAATTGGCGGAGGCAAGACCACTTCACGCAATTTCCCCGGAAATTGCACTTTGTCTAGTTTTTATTATTATTATTATTATTATTCCAAGCATTTTTGCACTGTAACTCCTCCCACAGTTTTGACACTACATAGACCATAATATACCAAAACGTGCGGATCGTTCCCGAATGGTGTGCTTATAATTTGTGGAACGTTTCGCCAAACGGTTTCCGAAATATTTGCGTTTTTCTGGCGCAATTTTCCCATAGGAATGAATGGGAGGTATTTTCAAAGCTAGAGTGGGAACTGCGTGTTAAATGAAAAATCAGGACATGATTTCTAAACTGCGACCTCTCCCTCATTTTTAATCCCACCTACACAAATCTTATATCAAAACGTTCAGCTATCCCTGCTGCCGCTAAAAATGTCCAAGGCTAAGCCATAGCCCGAACAGATTTCACAATATGACCTTTTGTTTGCAACTCACACCTCCCATTGACATTCATTGAAAGTCCACTCTAGACACCACAAATTTGAATGGCAATTTCTAAACTGCGACTGTGCCTTCATTTTTAATATTTCAGAGACATGTTATACACCACATTATAGGTCTTCTTCTTGTGATTCTTACAGTATAAAGCTCTTTGCTGTAGGGTGTATACTTTTTAAGCTACAGTCATTTGAATATGGCAACCACCAGTGCATTAGAAATGTGTTTTAATGTGCATTCTCAGTTTACCTCAGAGTGAGTTTCCATAGCAACACAGCTGCAGCCTGGCTCATTACAGCTGCTCCGCCCACACACCAAGTCTCAGGAAACTCCCCTTAAAGGAGCAGTATCGCAAAATTTGCATTAAAAACTATAAATAATTAAATAGCCACACAATAGCTTCTAACATGTCTATAAATAATCTGGCGATAGAAAAAAGAAGAATGCCTACTATCTTTACTCAAAACAATCCATACAGTTACTCTGCCTACTCCATATAGTTACTCTGCTCAGTCAAACCTTTCCACAGTTACTCCAGTGACTCCAACCACACAACAGTTACTCAAGTCACTCCACCCAGTTACTCAAGTCACTCCACCCAGTTACCCCGCCCACTCCACCCAGTTACTCCGCCCACTCCACCCAGTTACTCCGCCCACTCCACCCAGTTACTCCGCCCACTCCACCCAGTTACCCCGCCCACTCCACCCAGTTACCCCGCCCACTCCACCCAGTTACCCCGCCCACTCCACCCAGTTACTCCGCCCACTCCACCCAGTTACTCCGCCCACTCCACCCACACAACAGTTACTCAAGTCACTCCACCCAGTTACTCCGCTCACTCCACCCACACAACAGTTACTCAAGTCACTCCACCCAGTTACTCCGCCCACTCCACCCAGTTACTCCGCCCACTCCATCCAGTTACTCCGCCCACTCCACCCAGTTACTCCGCCCACTCCACCCAGTTACTCTGCCCACTCCACCCAGTTACTCTGCCCACTCCACCCAGTTACTCCGCCCACTCCACCCAGTTACTCCGCACGCTCCACTCAGTTACCCAGCCCGCTCCAGTTGTAGAGAACTGGCGGAGGCAAGACCACTTCACGCAATTTCCCCGGAAATTGCACTTTGTCTAGTTCTTATTCTTATTTTTATTCCAAGCATTTTTGCACTGTAACTCCTCCCACAGTTTTGACACTACATAGACCATAATATACCAAAACGTGCGGATCGTTCCCGAATGGTGTGCTTATATTTTGTGGAACGTTTCGCCAAACGGTTTCCGAAATATTGGCGTTTTCCTGGCGCAATTTTCCCATAGGAATGAATGGGAGGTATTTTCAAAGCTAGAGTGGGAGATGCGTGTGAAATGAAAAATCAGGACATGATTTCTAAACTGCGACCTCTCCCTCATTTTTAATCCCACCTACACAAATCTTATATCAAAACGTTCAGCTATCCCTGCTGCCGCTAAAAATGTCCAAGGCTAAGCCATAGCCCGAACAGATTTCACAATATGACCTTTTGTTTGCAACTCACACCTCCCATTGACATTCATTGAAACTCCACTCTAGACACCACAAATTTGAATGGCAATTTCTAAACTGCGACTGTGCCTTCATTTTTAATATTTCAGAGACATGTTATACACCACATTGTTCGCCTAGCTCTTGTGATTCTTACAGTATAAAGCTCTTTGCTGTAGGATGTATACTTTTTAAGCTACAGTCATTTGAATATGGCAACCACCAGTGCATTAGAAATGTGTTTTAATGTGCATTCTCAGTTTACCTCAGAGTGAGTTTCCATAGCAACACAGCTGCAGCCTGGCTCGTTACAGCTGCTCCGCCCACACACCAAGTCTCAGGAAACGCCCCTTAAAGGAGCAGTATCGTGAAATTTGCATTAAAAAAGATAAATAATTAAATAGCCACACAATAGCTTCTAACATGTCTATAAATAATCTGACAATAGAAAAAAGAAGAATGCTTACTATCTTTACTCAAAACAATCCACCCAGTAACTGCACCCAGTTACTCCACCCACTCTGCCCACTTTACCCAGTTACTCCGCCCATTCCACCCAGTTACTCCGCCCATTCCACCCAGTTACTCCGCCCATTCCACCCAGTTACTCCGCCCACTTCACCCAGTTACTCCGCCCACTCCACCCAGTTACCCCGCCCACTCCACCCAGTTACTCCGCCCACTCCACCCAGTTACTCCGCCCACTTCACCCAGTTACTCCGCCCACTCCACCCAGTTACTCCGCCCACTCCACCCAGTTACTCCAGCCACTCCACCCAGTTACTCCAGCCACTCCACCCAGTTACTCCGCCCACTCCACCCACACAACAGTTACTCAAGTCACTCCACCCAGTTACTCCGCCCACTCCAACCACACAACAGTTACTCAAGTCACTCCACCCAGTTACTCCGCTCACTCCACCCACACAACAGTTACTCCGCCCACTCCACCCAGTTACTCTGCCCACTCCACCCAGTTACTCCACCCACTCCACCCAGTTACTCCACCCACTCCACTCAGTTACTCAGCCCATTCCACCCAGTTACTCTGCCCACTCCACCAAGTTACTCTGCCCACTCCACCCACTCCACCCAGTTACTCCGCCCACTCCACCCAGTTACTCTGCCCACTCCACCAAGTTACTCTGCCCACTCCACCCACTCCACCCAGTTACTCCACCCACTCCACCCAGTTACTCTGCCCACTCCACCCACTCCACCCAGTTACTCCGCCCACTCCACCCAGTTACTCCGCCCACTCCACCCAGTTACTCCGCCCCCTCCACCCAGTTACTCTGCCCGCTCCACCCAGTTACTCTGCCCGCTCCAGTTGTAGAGAACTGGCGGAGGCAAGACCACTTCACGCAATTTCCCCGGAAATTGCACTTTGTCTAGTTAAGTGGTCTTGCTTGGCAAGATCACTTATTGTTCTTGCTGATATATTATTTTTATTATTATTATTATTATTATTCCAAGCATTTTTGCACTGTAACTCCTCCCACAGTTTTGACACTACATAGACCATAATATACCAAAACGTGCGGATCGTTCCCGAATGGTGTGCTTATAATTTGTGGAACGTTTCGCCAAACGGTTTCCGAAATATTTGCGTTTTTCTGGCGCAATTTTCCCATAGGAATGAATGGGAGGTATTTTCAAAGCTAGAGTGGGAACTGCGTGTTAAATGAAAAATCAGGACATGATTTCTAAACTGCGACCTCTCCCTCATTTTTAATCCCACCTACACAAATCTTATATCAAAACGTTCAGCTATCCCTGCTGCCGCTAAAAATGTCCAAGGCTAAGCCATAGCCCGAACAGATTTCACAATATGACCTTTTGTTTGCAACTCACACCTCCCATTGACATTCATTGAAACTCCACTCTAGACACCACAAATTTGAATGGCAATTTCTAAACTGCGACTGTGCCTTCATTTTTATAGGTCTTCTTCTTGTGATTCTTACAGTATAAAGCTCTTTGCTGTAGGGTGTATACTTTTTAAGCTACAGTCATTTGAATATGGCAACCACCAGTGCATTAGAAATGTGTTTTAATGTGCATTCTCAGTTTACCTCAGAGTGAGTTTCCATAGCAACACAGCTGCAGCCTGGCTAGTTACACCAAGTCTCAGGAAACTCCCCTTAAAGGAGCAGTATCGCAAAATTTGCATTAAAAACTATAAATAATTAAATAGCCACACAATAGCTTCTAACATGTCTATAAATAATCTGGCGATAGAAAAAAGAAGAATGCTTACTATCTTTACTCAAAACAATCCATACAGTTACTCTGCCTACTCCATATAGTTACTCTGCTCAGTCAAACCTTTCCACAGTTACTCCAGTGACTCCAACCACACAACAGTTACTCAAGTCACTCCACCCAGTTACTCAAGTCACTCCACCCAGTTACCCCGCCCACTCCACCCAGTTACTCCGCCCACTCCACCCAGTTACTCCGCCCACTCCACCCAGTTACTCCGCCCACTCCACCCAGTTACTCCGCCCACTCCACCCAGTTACCCCGCCCACTCCACCCAGTTACCCCGCCCACTCCACCCAGTTACCCCGCCCACTCCACCCAGTTACTCCGCCCACTCCACCCAGTTACTCCGCCCACTCCACCCACACAGCAGTTACTCAAGTCACTCCACCCAGTTACTCCGCTCACTCCACCCACACAACAGTTACTCAAGTCACTCCACCCAGTTACTCCGCCCACTCCACCCAGTTACTCCGCCCACTCCACCCAGTTACTCCGCCCACTCCATCCAGTTACTCCGCCCACTCCACCCAGTTACTCTGCCCACTCCACCTAGTTACTCCGCCCACTCCACCCAGTTGCTCCGCCCACTCCACCCACTCCACCTCGCCCACTCCACCCACTCCACCCAGTTAGCCCGCCCACTCCACCCAATTAGCCCGCCCACTCCACCCAATTAGCCCGCCCACTCCACCCAGTTAGTCCGCCCACTCCACCCAGTTAGCCCGCCCACTCCACCCAGTTACTCCGCCCACTCCACCCAGTTACTCCGCCCACTCCACCCAGTTACTCCGCCCACTCCAACCACACAACAGTTACTCAAGTCACTCCACCCAGTTACTCTGCCCACTCCACCCAGTTACTCTGCCCACTCCACCCAGTTACTCCGCACACTCCACCCAGTTACTCCGCCCACCTCACCCAATTACTCCGCCCACTCCAACAACACAACAGTTACTCCGCCCTCTCCACCCAGTTACTCCGCCCTCTCCACCCAGTTACTCCGCCCTCTCCACCCAGTTACTCCGCCCTCTCCACCCTGTTACTCCACCCACTCCACCCACACAACAGTTACTCAAGTAACTCCACCTAGTTACTCTGCCCACTCCACCCAGTTACTCCATCCACTCCACCCAGTTACTCCATCCACTCCACCCAGTTACTCCGCCCACTCCACCCAGTTACTCTGCCCACTATACCCAGTTACTCCGCCCACTCCACCCAGTTGCTCCACCCACTCCACCCGCACACTCCACCCACTCCACCCCACCCACTCCACCCACTCCACCTCGCCCACTCCACCCACTCCACCCCGCCCACTCCACCCAGTTAGCCCGCCCACTCCACCCAGTTACTCCGCCCACTCCAACCACACAACAGTTACTCAAGTCACTCCACCTAGTTACTCCGCCCACTCCACCCAGTTACTCTGCCCACCCCACCCAATTACTCCGCCCACTCCAACAACACAACAGTTACTCCGCCCACTCCACCCAGTTACTCCGCCCACTCCACCCAGTTACTCCGCCCTCTCCACCCAGTTACTCCACCCACTCCAACCACACAACAGTTACTCAAGTCACTCCACCCAGTTACTCCGCCCACTCCACCCAGTTACTCTGCACACTCCACCCAGTTACTCCGCCCACCCCACCCAATTACTCCACCCACTCCAACACCACAACAGTTACTCCACCCAGTTACTCCGCCTACTCCACCCAGTTACTCCGTCCGCTCCACCCAGTTACTCCGCACGCTCCACTCAGTTACCCAGCCCGCTCCAGTTGTAGAGAACTGGCGGAGGCAAGACCACTTCACGCAATTTCCCCGGAAATTGCACTTTGTCTAGTTATTATTATTATTCCAAGCATTTTTGCACTGTAACTCCTCCCACAGTTTTGACACTACATAGACCATAATATACCAAAACGTGCGGATCGTTCCCGAATGGTGTGCTTATATTTTGTGGAACGTTTCGCCAAACGGTTTCCGAAATATTGGCGTTTTCCTGGCGCAATTTTCCCATAGGAATGAATGGGAGGTATTTTCAAAGCTAGAGTGGGAGATGCGTGTGAAATGAAAAATCAGGACATGATTTCTAAACTATGTCCTCTCCCTCATTTTTAATCCCACCTACACAAATCTTATATCAAAACGTTCAGCTATCCCTGCTGCCGCTAAAAATGTCCAAGGCTAAGCCATAGCCCGAACAGATTTCACAATATGACCTTTTGTTTGCAACTCACACCTCCCATTGACATTCATTGAAACTCCACTCTAGACACCACAAATTTGAATGGCAATTTCTAAACTGTGACTGTGCCTTCATTTTTAATATTTCAGAGACATGTTATACACCACATTGTTCGCCTAGCTCTTGTGATTCTTACAGTATAAAGCTCTTTGCTGTAGGATGTAAACTTTTTAAGCTACAGTCATTTGAATATGGCAACCACCAGTGCATTAGAAATGTGTTTTAATGTGCATTCTCAGTTTACCTCAGAGTGAGTTTCCATAGCAACACAGCTGCAGCCTGGCTCGTTACAGCTGCTCCGCCCACACACCAAGTCTCAGGAAACTCCCCTTAAAGGAGCAGTATCGCGAAATTTGCATTAAAAAAGATAAATAATTAAATAGCCACACAATAGCTTCTAACATGTCTATAAATAATCTGGCGATAGAAAAAAGAAGAATGCTTACTATCTTTACTCACTCAAAACAATCCATACAGTTACTCTGCCTACTCCATATAGTTACTCTGCTCAGTCAAACCTTTCCACAGTTACTCCAGTGACTCCAACCACACAACAGTTACTCAAGTCACTCCACCCAGTAACTCAAGTCACTCCACCCAAATACTCCGCCCACTCCACCCAGTTACTCCGCCCACTCCACTCAGTTACTCCGCCCACTGCACCCAGTTACTCCACCCACTCTGCCCACTCTACCCAGTTACTCCGCCCATTCCACCTAGTTACTCCACCCATTCCACCCAGTTACTCCGCCCACTTCACCCAGTTACCCCACCCACTCCACCCAGTTACCCCGCCCACTCCACCCAGTTACCCCGCCCACTCCACCCAGTTACTCAAGTCACTCCACCCAAATACTCCGCCCACTCCACCCAGTTACTCCGCCCACTCCACTCAGTTACTCCGCCCACTGCACCCAGTTACTCCACCCACTCTGCCCACTCTACCCAGTTACTCCGCCCATTCCACCTAGTTACTCCACCCATTCCACCCAGTTACTCCGCCCACTTCACCCAGTTACCCCGCCCACTCCACCCAGTTACTCCGCCCACTCCACCCAGTTACTCCGCCCACTCCACCCAGTTACTCCAGCCACTCCACCCAGTTACTCCGCCCACTCCAACCACACAACAGTTACTCAAGTCACTCCACCCAGTTACTCCGCTCACTCCACCCACACAACAGTTACTCCGCCCACTCCACCCAGTTACTCTGCCCACTCCACCCAGTTACTCCACCCACTCCACCCAGTTACTCCACCCACTCCACCCAGTTACTCTGCCCGCTCCAGTTGTAGAGAACTGGCGGAGGCAAGACCACTTCACGCAATTTCCCCGGAAATTGCACTTTGTCTAGTTAAATTTGTGTTTACATCACACCATGCATGGAAGCGAATAATCAACATTGTCTGTCTTCTGTATTTAGTTGAGTTAAAGTAGAACCAAACCCGGGATTTTCACTTTTCCGGGTTTTGTTCCGTGTCTCAGGGGCACCCTGTATTGGAATACCCCTTTGTGTGCCAGATCAGAGCATTAAAACTAATCTCTTCCTTGTCCAGCAGCGCATGTGCGGGCTCTCGTCCAATCAGACGCACTCGCTGAAGCCACACGCCCACTCTGGAGTGGGATCACGCGCACAGCCCGAGCATGTGGGGATGTGGCTGCTTTTACTTCCTATTCACAACAAACAGAGCTGCCATGGCAAATTATGTCAGTTCAATAGGCAACTCTGATTGGACAGGAGCCTGCGCATGCGCTGTTGGACACGGGAGGGGGGGGGGGGGGTGAGTTATTACCGTCACCCTGGGGTGTTTCATACAGGGAAAGGCCAGCGGATGGCCCTTGAATCTTTTAGATTCTAGGGTTGGACCCAGTAGTTTTTGTTCCGCTTTAAATTCCCTGTCCAGACACACACTAACTTCCGCCCACCTTAGGAACAGTGTAAAATGTGTCATTTCACAGCAAATCTCTGATTATATGTAAATACCTTATGTATTCTAGAAGAGACTGAATTCTTAGCTTAATTTTCTGGGTCTTTACTGAGCTGGTGAAGGGGATGTCATGGCACAGATTTATGAGCATGCTATACTGTGGTCAGAGACAGCTGTGTTTGCTTACCCCGGGAACACCAAGGGAAAGAGTTGCTGTAGTACCTTGATTTTTTATGGTCCTGGAAGCAGGGCAAACTGCTACAGCTTCTACTGCACTGAAGGAAATGTAGGAGAAGCACATGGGCCAGGGATCAGGTGAGCTGCTTGCTGGCTAGCTAATTATTGCCATTGGGTTAAGAGTCCATTTAAAATTACAGGAAAAAATGTGACTGTATGAGACATGATAGGGGCCCCGTTTCTTACTTGGTTTTGCCACTAAACCTCTACATACTGCCCCTATTCTTGGCTTGTAGAATCTCTTGGTAGGTTTCAGTAAAGTGTCTGTTCTCCTACATACGTTGCTAGTGGCTGATTGCTCAGTACAGGATTGATTAGACCAGATCCGGGCTAAGTGTGGTGGAGGCCCCAGATACAGTAGTTTTGTTTCCTTAAAAATAATAGTCCAGCCAAGTAAATATAAAGAGGCTGAACTGGATGGACTAAAGTCTTTATTGAGCCATACATACTATGTTACTAACTGATTGGTGGTTGTCTGACACCTGCCTACTTACTGGAATATCAGATAGAGTCCCAAAAAAAAAGCTTGCCCATGCATGCAGGGTAGTCCCACTGCAGAGGATAGGTGCATTGCCGGTCCCACAGCCTGTCAGAACCAAAGACTGAAAGGCCTCCTGGTCCAAACCATAACCCAAAGGTTGGTGATGGCCCCATTTGCAGGGCAAGTGGCAGAGGCCCTGGATCAAACTGCTGTGCCTGGCAAGGTTTGGGCATTTCAGGAGGTCGCTCAGCAAACTCCACCTTTTGTTATGACTCCCAAATATATTGACCCATGTGCAGCATTGAACAATCCTTTCTTCTAAAAACATTTTAGGTGAATATTTTGATCATGGGGGGGGGGGGGGAATTCCATTGATTTGAAAGTCTGAAGGTTAAAACAAAAGGACACAGCCTGTGTGATTTGCATTTTGTGTGTGTGTCCTGGAGTTGGGCAGCCTCTGTTGTAATGGACAGATCCAGACTCCTGACATGGACATTTATCACAGCTATTACTCCCGATCAGATTAGTGCTGACACACCGTACAATCTGGTCTGGTGACGTTTTCACTGATCCCTTGTGATGGTCAGAGTGGTGTTTATAAAAGCGACTCCTTCCACAGGCTTTAGTCAGGTCGTAGAAAGATGTAAAGTCAGATTGTAAGGTGAGAATACAATAGAATGCAGAGCTGACCCGTGTAGGTCTCAGAACCTTCTGAGGAATTTGAGCTAGAAATCTGCAGTGGGAGGGTTGGGGGCAGCCAGGCAAAACAATAGCACTATGACCCCAAAACAAAAGCCTGAGAGCAACTGGCGGGATCTCCTGGGAAACAGCCAGCAACCTCCGGAATCCCAATTTATGATTCCTGCTTTTTCAGTTTGACGCTGGAAGCCCCTGTGTGTGGCCTCTCCCTGACAGTTACCCAACTCCTGCCGAAAATCCCCATCTCTCTCCTTTCTGTGGTGGCTCCCATGCTAGTGACACCCCTCTGCTCCTGGAGACACCCATGGGTTTTGTGTTAATTAATGTGAGTCTCCCATGCTATTGACAGCCCTGTCAGCCAGAGGCTTTTCATAATAATAATAATATGAGGCTCCCATGGCATTTCTGTTCCACGCACTTCTTGTGTCCCCTGACCAGGCAGAAAAGGGAGTCCTAATCTAGTTGTATGATGAGGGAGGGGCTCCTGCAGGAGACGGAGATGCAGTGGCTGATTTCATGCTCTAATAAACGAATTGTGGACGGCTGAGCAAGCAGGGCGCCACCTGTGTCCACTGGTACCTACAGAGAGAGCACAGCGCCCCCTGCAGGCCAACATCAGGCAGGTGGATTGTTGAAGCTCTGTTGCGGCATAACAGATGCTAACATGGAAAATCATTTGCCATAGCCATAATCCAGCCTTTCCAACCATCTTGCTGATCTGATTCTTTATCTTCTTTATTTTTAAAGATGAAACCTACAGAATGGATCCAAAGCTTTGTCAGAACAAATTCAAAGCAATCAAGTGATAAATATGAGGGGTCCCAGTGCCCGCCCCCATCGCTCACACACACATGCTGAAAGAGGGTGGCGTCAGTAACATTTGATTGGTGGAGGGCAGACAGATGAATACATCAGCACACACGAGTCATCTGGCATCCAGCTGCAGGGGGGATTCAGGATAGCACTAGCAGATCTCCCCTGGGAACAGAGTCACAAGTGCACTGCTGCATGCAAACAGGAAGGGGCAGCACATGATGAAACACAGCATTAACATTCTGTCTTCTATCATCTCAATCTTCTCACAATGATACGATTGTCCGATACCCAGAATACACTTCACTCCCGGTTTGCCCAATCAGCAACACAGCTCCGGCGTCCACCTTCAAGTATATGAGAGGAGGTTGATTTCGTAACAGCCGTCCACCTGCACAGAGACAACCATGAGAGTCTGGCCAACCACAAGAGCTTACAATCAAATTACCAGCTTACCATCCCTCCAATTACACTAATGAACTGACTGAGCCCCTCTACCACTTCCTGTTCACATTCAGCAGCTTACATTCTTGTAGGCTGAGCTTCCTTTTGTCTTGCCTCCCCATTGACAGAAAAAAATACCATTCTGTGAATACTCACCTTGTAGAATGGATATTATAAGTATGCATCACGCCCTGCTCCAGTAATAATCATTATGTCTGGGATATAGTCCACAAGAGGGCGCTTTACGGCAGAGATGGCAAAAAAGAGGCCCCTCCCGGTCCTTATATACCCGGGACCTCCCACTAAATTTCCCAGTATAAAACAGAAGCCAATAACAAGATTAACAATATTCAACAAGGAAAACTTCACCATATAGAGGATCCAAGAATAAAAACTCAGGGTGGGATGGAGCAGGGCGTGATGCATACTTATAATATCCATTCTACAAGGTGAGTATTCACAGAATGGTATTATTCCAAGTATGCATCACGCCCTGCTCCAGTAATAATCATTACGTCTGGGACTTCCAATAGCAGTGTCCAACAACGGGTGGGGATCCCAAAAAGAGCAACAATACGCAGTTCAAACCACTGCAGCCTGCAGAACTTTGCGGCCAAAAACAGCATCCGCTGAGGCCCGAACATCAACCTTGTAAAACTTGGAAAAGGTATGAACAGAAGACCAGGTAGCAGCCTTACAAACTTGTTCAACAGAAGCCTGGTGCTGAAAAGCCCAAGAGGCCCCAACAGCACGGGTAGAATGAGCAGTAATTCGGAAAGGGGGATCCCTCCCTTTAGCAGAATAGGCACTAACAATGACCTGACGAATCCATTTACTAATGGTAGACTTATCTGGCGCCAAACCCTTCTTTGGACCAGAGGGTACCACAAACAAGGCGTCCGTCTTCCTGAAAGGCGCTGTAGCCACCAGCGTCCAGAGAATGCAAGGCCCTCTCCTTGTCATTACCAGGATTAGGGCATAAGGAAGGAAGCACAATGTCCTGATTGAGGTGAAAGGCAGAGACAACCTTAGGCAAGAAGTCTGGTTTAAAGCGGAAAACCACCTTGTCCTGGTGTCTCTCAAAGTAGGGGGTCTGAATGGACAGAGCCGCCAACTCAGAAACACGCCGGACAGAGGTGATAGCCACCAAAAAGGCAACTTTCCAAGTGAGAATAGACAGTGCATCCTCATGCACAGGCTCAAATGGGGGACCCTGAAGGGCAGACAATACCAAATTCAAATCCCAAACCGGTAACAAAGGTTTGCGGGGAGGGCGCACATGAGTGACCCCCTGGAAGAAAGTCTTGACCAAAGGATGAAGAGCGAAAGACCTATGAAAGAAAACCGCCAAGGCGGAAACATGCCTCTTCAGAGTGCTGAGCTGAAAACCCATATCCAGACCATGTTGAAGAAACTCCAGAATCCAAGGGATGGAGAACACCCGACAAGGGAAGGTCCTAGCCTCACACCAATCATTGTAGGCCAGGTCCTGTAGTAGATGGTAGAAGAAGATTTCTTCCTAGCTCTGACCAGAGTCTGAACAACCGCATCAGACAGACCCTTTTCCTTTAGGATGGATGTTTCAGCAGCCATGCCATCAAAGCCAGTGTTTGTGAATTGGGGTAACAGAGCCGTCCTTGAATGAGCAGATCCGGAACCAGGGGGAGAGGGTACTGATCGACCGCCAACTGCACGACGTCTGAACCACACCTGTCTTGGCCACCTGGGCGCCACCAGAACAGCTGGCACTCCTTCTTGAATCAGCTTGCGTAGGACCCTGCCCAGAAGGGGAAACGGAGGGAAGAGGTACAGGAGACCGAACCCCTGCCAAGACAGAGACATGGCATCCACCGCCAGAGCCAGAGGATCCTGGGACAGTGAGACAAAAGCTGGAAGCTTGTGATTGTGACGAGAGGCAAACAGATCCACATCCGGCCTCCCCCACCTGTGACAGAGGGATTGGTCCCTCAACAGCAGGGTCTTCCTTTCTCCCCGGCGAGAGGCCCCCCTGCTCAGGGAATCCGCTTCCAGGTTTTCCGCTCCCGGAATGTAAACCGCCGAGATGCATGGGACGTTGTCCTCGGCCCAAGAGAGAATCAACGACACCTTCCAGAGGGCACTCTTGCTCCGAGTCCCTCCCTGATGATTGATGTAAGCGACCGCAGTCCTGTTGGAGCGAACCTGAACCGGCGAGCCCTGGAGGCGAGACGTCAGCTGCGCCAGCACCAACCGAACCGCCCTCAGCTCCAGAACATTGATGGGGGCGTGTGCCTCCTGAGGGCCCCACAGCCCCTGGAATTGGTGGGATCTCCAGTAGCCCCCCCAACCTGACAGACTGGCATCCTTAGTGACCGTCTCCCAGCACGGTGTCAGGATTTTTCGAGTCCAGCCACCAAAGGAGGGACCGCCGGACCAGAGGGGACAGAGCAAAAGCCTGATCCAGAGACAGAGGACTCTTGTCCCAGGCTGAAAGAAGATGGAGCTGAAGAAGCCTCATGTGAAATTGAGCATAAGGAACCGCCTCGAAGCAGGCCACCATCTGTCCCACCAGTTGCATCCCTTGCCGAATGGATGAGGGTTGGACAGCAATACATGAATCAGCGCTTGAAGAGAGTCCACCTTCTGCTGAGGGAGGAAAATCCTGGCCTGAATGGTATCCAGAGTCATACCTAGGAAAGCGGTCACCCGTGACGGAGAGAGTGAGGACTTGGGGTAATTGACCACCCACCCGAACCTCTCCAGTGTCGCCACCACCGTCAGGGTGTCCAGCTCCGTCTGTTGGAGTGAAGGAGACGTAATGAGAAGGTCGTCCAGATAAGGAAGAATGCGAATGCCCCGGGCTCTGAGAAGGGCCATCACGCCTGCCAACACCTTGGTGAACACCCTGGGGGCAGAGGTGAGCCCGAAAGGGAGTGCCACAAATTGGTAGCGTTGTTCCCCTACCGCAAACCTGAGGAACCGCTGGTGCCCTGGGAAGACCGGCACATGAAGGTAAGCATCCTTGATGTCTATTGAAGTCATAAAGTCCCCCAGGCGCAGGGAGCTGATAGCAGAGCTCAGTGTCTCCATGCGAAAACGTTTGGTTCTGATGAATTTGTTGAGAAGCTTTAGGTCCAGAATGGGTCTGATGGAACCATCCTTTTTGGGCAAAAGAGATTGGAATAGTAACACTGACCTCTCTCTCCCGGGGGGACCTGACAAACGACCCCCATGGCCCGAAGGTTTTGAACCGCCAACAACAGGCCCTGAGCTGCCCGAGGGTCCGTAGGAGGCCAGTCCGCGAACTCCAGCTTGTATCCGGAGGAGACAACCTCCAGAATCCATTTGTCTGAGACTTGTTGAGCCCAGACCTGAGCAAAGAGCCGCAGCCGTCCCCCCACCCGCAAGGGTGAATGCGCCCCCTCATTGCTGAGCGGGCTTGGCAGTGTATTTGGCTTTGGCACCCCAGGAGGATCCGAGTCGGGCACGGCCTCTGCCCTTGCCCCAGAAATCTCCCCTTTGTCCCGCAAAGGATACCCCCCTGCCTGACCTAGATCCACGAAAGGAGGGAGTGAAGGAGCCCGAGCCCCGAAAGGGTCTCGTCTGCTTCTTGCGTTGGGGTAACTTACCTCCCTTAGCAAAAAGGTCCAAACGATCACCAAACAGGCGCAATCATTTAAAGGGAAGCCCCGTGAGAGCCTTCTTGACAGCATTGTCAGCTGCCCACTGGCACAACCAGACCGAGCGGCGGATAGAGACCACCAAGGCCGAGTTCCTGCTACACATCCGAATGGTGTCATCTAAGGCAGAGAGAACATAGGCGATGAACATCTCACATTGTGACAAGGCTCTAAATTCAGCACTAGAAGGATCCTCATGGGAGCTGTCCAGAAGGCCCCTGATCATAGTCCTAATAGCCACGGCCGTAATAGCGGAAGCACACACCGGGCGCAAGGCCGAACCCACACAGGCAAAAACGTGGGAAGCCAGTTGATCAATACGCCAGTCTTCAATATCCTTCAAAGTAGTGGAATCCGGGGAATGCACAACAGACGTATTAGACAACCCAAAAACAGGGGCGTCCACCTCGGGAGGAGTTGACCAACATTTGACCACATCCGAGGGAAAGGGATACCTCCTATCCCACCCCTTAGGGATACCGGGAAGCCGGCTAGGCCGCTCCCATTCCTTGAGAACGAGATTATTAAAATACGTCAGTTCTGGGAATTCCAAACGTGGTTTTTCGGTACCAAACAATTCCCCCTGCTGCTCAGGTGCCGCTGCAGGAGGGGAAATGGCAAGCACCTCAAAAATTTGAGTCTATGGGTGTCGTCAGCATCCCAATGCTCTGAGCCGGCATCAGCGCCAAGTCAATGCTGATCGTCAGAGAGATCTGAATCTGAAAATAATTCCCCTTCCTCAAGAGGGGTATAGTCAGACAAATCAAGGAAATCATCTTGTTCAAAGGTAAAGGCCGGTGCAGCGGGGGCCACGTGCCGTCTTTTAGCTGGAGCCTTACGGGCTCCAGAGCTAGCAATCAATCTCTCAATGTTGGCCAGTCTGGCGGAAACATCAGATTGCGACTCCCCGCTAGTGGTAATGTCACTAGGGGTCGTAACCAGGCGCGGGGGTGTGGGGGATGAGGCCGAGGGTACTGATCCGGCCGCACAGGATCCAGATTGGCGCAATCATTTGCTGGGTACAGGGTACACAAAATACCATTTTGTGAATACTCACCTTGTAAAATGGGTATTCTAAGTATGTCACACACCCCGCTTCAAGAAATCCATAACATGTGGGGTAGTATCGACCTGAAGAGGGCGTTCCCGCAGAGATGATAGCAAAAAGAAAGCCCCTCCCTGATCCATAAATACCTGGGACCTCCCACTCAGCACCCAGTATACAGAAGCAGTAAGGTAAGGGACCAGGAAGAGGCAAATATAAACCAAAACCACGCAAAGTTCACAAAATAGAGGATCCTGAATACAGAAAGGGCGGGTGAAGCGGGGTGTGTGACATACTTATAATACCCATTTTACAAGGTGAGTATTCACAAAATGGTATTATTCTAAGTATGTCACACACCCCGCTTCAAGAAATCCATAACATGTGGGACATCCAATAGCAGTGTCCATAACAAGGGCGGGGATCCAAAACCAGGCAACAATGCACAACTTTAAACCACTACAGCTTGCAAAACTTTGCGGCCAAAAACAGCATCCGCTGATGCCCGAACATCAACCTTGTAAAACTTGGAAAAAGTGTGAACAGAAGACCAGGTAGCGGCCTTACAAACTTGCTCAACAGAAGCCTGGTGCTGAAAAGCCCAGGACGCACCAACTGCACGAGTAGAATGAGCAGTAACACGAAAAGGGGGACTCCTCCCCTTGGCAGAATAGGCCCCAATGATGGCCTGACGAATCCATTTACTAATGGAAGATTTGGCAGGAGCCAAACCTTTCCTAGGCCCAAAGGGCACCACAAAAAAGGCATCAGTCTTACGAAAGGAAGACGTAACCTCCAGATAATATTCCACAACACGAACTACATCCAAAGAATGCAACGCCCTTTCCTTGTCGTTGCTGGGATTTGGGCATAGAGAAGGCAGAACAATGTCCTGATTCAGATGAAAAGCCGAGACCACCTTAGGAAGAAAATCCGGCTTGAAACGAAAGACAACCTTGTCCTGATGCCTCTCGAAGTATGGAGCTTTAATGGATAAAGCTGCCAACTCAGAAACACGCCTAACCGAAGTGATAGCCACCAAAAAGGCCACCTTTTGCGTAAGAGAAGACAAAGCAACCTCATTCAAGGGCTCAAACGGAGGGCCCTGGAGAGCAGAAAGAACCAGGTTCAAATCCCAAACTGGAACAAAAGGCTTCTTAGGAGGCCGTACATGCATAACTCCTTGGAAAAAGGTCTTGACTAAGGGATGAAGTGCAAAGGACCTTTGGAAGAACACCGCCAGGGCAGAAACCTGCCCCTTCAAGGTACTAAGTTGGAGCCCCAGATCTAGACCATGTTGAAGAAACTCTAGAATTCTAGGAATGGAGAACTCTCGACAAGAGAAAGACCTACCTTCACACCAATCAATATAGGCCCTCCAAGTCCTGTAGTAAATAGAAGAGGAAGAGCGCTTCCTGGCACTGATAAGAGTCTGAATCACCGCGTCAGAAAGACCTTCTTCCTTCAAGATGGCGGCTTCAGCAGCCACGCCGTCAAAGCCAGCGATGGTAAATTGGGATAGCGTAGCCGACCCTGGGTGAGCAGGTCCGGCAGCAGAGGCAGGGCGAACTGATCTTCTGCCAGCCTTACAAGATCTGCGAACCAAACGCGCCTTGTCCACCTTGGGGCCACCAGAATCGCCGACGCGCCTTCCAAGGCCAGTTTGCGCACCACTCTGGCTAGCATTGGGAACGGAGGGAACAGGTAAAGCAACCCCAGATCCCTCCAGTTCAGAGACATGGCATCCACTGCCAGAGCCAGAGGATCCTGCGAGAGAGACACAAAGACTGGAAGCTTGTGATTGTGACGAGAGGCAAAGAGGTCCACCGTTGGAAACCCCCACCTGAGACACACCGAACGAAACACCTTGGGACTGAGAGACCACTCCCCCTGACGAGAGGAGGCCCTGCTCAGCAAGTCCGCCTCCGTGTTCTCCACTCCCGGAATGTAGACTGCTGAGATACACGGGACGTGGGTCTCCGCCCAGTCCAGAATCAAAGACACTTCCCTGAGGGCACTCCTGCTGCGAGTCCCTCCCTGGTGATTGATATAAGCAACCGCCGTCCTGTTGTCCGACCGGACCTGAACTGGCAGGCCTCTCAACTGATGAGTCAAGCGAAACAGAACCAACCTGATGGCTCTCAACTCCAGAATATTGATGGGCTCGTGAGCCTCCTGCGGACTCCACAGACCCTGAAACTGGAGGTCCTTCCAAACACCCCCCCAACCTGACAGACTGGCATCCGTGGTGACCATTTCCCAACACGGCGCCAGAAAGGATCTGCCCTTCAACAGATTGACAGACCCCAGCCACCATTGCAGGGATCGACGAACACGGGGAGTCATCCGGAAGGACTGATCCAACGATAGTGGAGACTTGTCCCAAACCTTCAACAGATGAAGCTGAAGCGTCCTCGTATGAAACTGCGCAAAGGGAACTGCCTCGAATGAGGCCACCATTAGCCCCACCAGCCTCATCCCTAGCCGGATGGTCGGACGAGGGGTTGACAAGAGAAGCCGAACTAACTCCTGAATCAAAAGAATTTTGGCCTGGGGCAGAAACACCCTGGCCTGTGAGGTGTCCAGAGACATTCCCAGAAAGGTCAGAATTCTGGACGGAGAAAGAGAAGACTTGGGGTGGTTGATCACCCAACCGAACCTCTCCAGAGTGGACACCACCGCTCTGGTGTCCAACTCCGCTTGGTTGAAAGAAGAGGCCATGATCAGTAGATCGTCCAAATAGGGCACAATGCGGATACCCTGAACTCTGAGCAGAGCCATCACCCCCGCTAGCACCTTGGTGAACACCCGAGGAGCTGAGGTGAGACCGAAAGGAAGTGCCACAAACTGAAAGTGCCGATCCTCCACCACGAACCTGAGAAACCTCTGGTGTGCTGGAAAAACCGGAACGTGTAGATAAGCATCCTTGATGTCTATGGACGTCAGAAAGTCTCCCTGACGAAGAGAGTGAATGGCCGAACGCAGCGTTTCCATGCGGAATTTCCTCGGCCGGATGAACCTGTTGAGAAACTTCAGATCCAAGATGGGTCGGACCAACCCGTCCTTCTTGGGTACCGTGAACAGATTGGAATAAAAGCCCCTGCCCCGATCTGAAGGGGGCACTGGGCAAATGACAGCCATGTCCAGAAGATTCTCTACTGCCACCAGGAGCCCCTGCGCCGCCAGAGGCTCCGACGGCATCCGAGACCTGAAAAATCTGGGAGGGGGGCGGAGCTCGAACTCCAGCTTGTAACCGGAAGACACCACTTCCCGGATCCATCTGTCCGAGACCTCTTGATCCCAGATCTGGGAGAAGTGTTGCAGCCGTCCCCCCACCCGCATGGGTGAGGGCGCCCCCTCATTGCTGAGCTGGCTTAGCAGCCGGTTTGGGCTTAGAGCCCCAACTGTATCCAGAACGGGCACGTCCTCTGCCCCTGCTCCCGGAATCTCCTCTGGAAGAGGAAAATGCAGAACCCCTGCCAGATCTGGCCCCCCGAAAGGAGGGGGTAAAGGCAGGCGCCCCCCGAAAGGAGCGGCGTTGATTCTTACGTTGAGGTAACCTACCACCCTTGGTGACAGAGTCCAATGTCTCTCCAAAGAGCCGTAGACCAACAAAGGGTAGAGCCGTTAGTGACTTTTTGGACATAAAATCGGCCGCCCACTGGCGCAGCCACACCGACCGCCGAATAGCCACAAGCAGAGCCGACGTCCTACCACACATCATCAAAGTGTCATCCAAGGCAGTCAACACAAAGGATAAAAACAACTCACACCGTTTAAGGCTAAGGAACTCGTTACTACCAGGACGAAGCCCGGAAGAAGTCAACAGGTCCCTGACCACAGACCTGGCAGCCAACACCATTAGTTCCGAAGCGCACACAGGCCGTATGGCTGACCCAATGCTAGTAAAGCCATGACAAGCCATCTGATCAATACGTTTATCCTCTCCATCTTTGAGAGTGGAACAATCAGGTCTGTTTAAAACCGAGGAGTTAGACAACCCCAAAACCGGTGCATCCACCTCGGGGGGAGATGCCCAGCGCTTGACCGCCTCAGAAGGAAAGGGATATTTCCTATCCCACCCCTGAGGGATGCCAGGGAGCCGAGCCGGCCTATCCCATTCCTTGTCAACGATTCTATCAAAATGCCGTTGCGTAGGAAACTCCACGCGCGGCCTGGATTCCTCAAACAATTCACCCTTCTGCTGTGACGCCTCCTCGGGAGGGGAAATATTCAGAACCTCCAACATCAGAGCCAGAGCGTGAGGAGAGTCCAAGGATCTCCCTAAGTCAGAAAGCTCGGCATCAGCGCCAGCAGACTGCTCATCGTCCGAAAATTCTGAACCCTCATCAACCTCCCCTTCCTCTAGCTGGGGATAATCAGACCAATCCAGATTATCAACGTCATCAAGATCATCCACCGGCGGAGCCGGCGACAAATGCTTTCTCTTAGTCGGAGCCTTACGGGCGACCGAGCTGGAGACCATTTTCTCAAGGTTAGCCAATCTGGCGCACATCTCAGATTGCAGATCCCTGCCCATGACGACGTCACACGGGGCACGAGTCAAGGCGGGAGGGGGAGATGAGGCGACCGGCTGTGCTGACCCCGACGCTTGGGGTTCGGACTGCCGCGTAATAGTTTGCTGTGCACATGGTATACACAGTAACACATCATCCCCAGTAATGGAAACCCCACACAACATACACTTTTTGGGATGCCCCGAAGGGGTCCCAGTCCCAGTATCCGAGGATGCCTCCACAAGGTGAATTTTGAGTGGTCGCTATGACCCAGGGAATTACGCCAGTTAGACAACCGGGGATGCCCCTTTAATGCCCCGAGTAGGAGGATTTGTGATGTTAAAATGGACCCAGGGACCCAGGACCAGGAGAGACCCTCTAAATACTGCTGATGATCCTCCTGAATAACCTCCACCTAAAAGACAGAGAGATCCAATAAGTCCTAAAATAAGGCTAACAGAAAATAAAGGAAGAAATAAATGAGGCCCACAGGGCCACTCACAGATGCTCCAATCAACGATCCGCCGACATCAGAACAATGGCGACCTTGCAGTGTCGTGAGGGAAGAACCGGCCGAGAAAGGGGCGTGGTCGGCGCAGCCCGCGCAAAAACTAAGTTGCGCCCCCTTTGTGTCCAGCATCAAGGAGCAATAGCTCCGCAGTGGCGCCAGTACAGAGGAGGGCGGAGCCGCGGCGACGCGCCGAAAGCCCGGCCCCGCCCCCCCTCTGAATGAGGCGCGAGGGAAGAAGTTCCCTCACGCACCGTCCCCAGAGACCGGCGCCGCCGACAACCGCGGCGCCGGCTGACAATGACAATGGGTGCGTCCGCGCTTACCTGCGGAGCACCCGCCCCGCTCGCTGCGAGAAAAAATGACAGAGAGAACGGGGGCTGGCCGCGGCAGAGCGCCGAGTGCCAGCCCCGCCCCCCAAAGTACGTGAGGTAAAATACCTCCTCACAGAAATCACAGACCCCGGCGCCAGGCTGCAATGACGGCCGCGGTGCCGCAACACAAGTAACACACACTAATTAGTACAACACAAAACGCACACTCACAACAGGGAATAAGGCTAACCCTAAGAGAGGAACCCCCAGCCCCCATAGTGGTAAAAGGGAGACGGTGGAAGGGCCCCCCCCCCAGGGGAAGAATCAAGGGACGGGGCATCCCAAACCGGGATCACCTACCCGGTGTGACCGCCTACCCTCTTTTTTAGGGTCTCACGGTGGAGCTCTGCTCCTAAGCACCAGAGGTGCCAATGTACCCTCGCTCGGGCCAGCAGCCGAGACTGTGGAGGCATGTAACATAAGGTCAATCCAGGGAAAAACAGGGGTCCGAGCGGAAATAATCAAATAAGAGGCCGGGAGTTACCCCGGCTACCTGAAATCCCCCTATGCAAGGAGGAGCCATCATCTTCTGACTTGCTCGCCGTCTGCAGAGATGGAAAACTGGGTGCTGAGTGGGAGGTCCCAGGTATTTATGGATCAGGGAGGGGCTTTCTTTTTGCTATCATCTCTGTGGGAACGCCCTCTTCAGGTCGATACTACCCCACATGTTATGGATTTCTTGAAGCGGGGTGTGTGACATACTTAGAATACCCGCACATCATCGCCCAAAAGGGATGCCCCGCACACCACACATAGCCGGGCTTGCCCCGAAGGGACCCCGAGCACAGTATCCTGGGAAGCCTCCATATGGTGAATTAGTAGTCGCAATGACCAGTGGGAATTACGCTGTGCAGCTACCCGGGATGCCCCTTAAATGTCCGCTAGTGGGAGGATTTACACTTAAGCCCCCAATATAGGAATTTTAACCTAGGGCCCAGGACCGGGAGAAACCTCTAAGTAGGTTGTCCCAGCCTGAAAGACACAAGCACAAACAAATTCCCCATCAGAATGCAAGAATATCCATAAAAATGCAATTGAACATTATAAAGCTATGGAATAAGAAAAGCCCGCTGGGGGCACTCACAGCACCGCAGGCACACACGATCCATGCAGGGAAGATGGCGCCGATCATCTTCTGAGGGGGCGGGCCAGATGCGGAGCGCGTCAGGCCCCGCCCCCCCATAAACGTGGGGACTAAACAGGGAGGCCAGGCAGACAAACACCTGGCCCCTAACAACTGATGACTCATTCAAATAAATGACATGCTGGATGAATGGAGGGGGAAGGAGCGCTTAGCAGGAGCCAGCGCTGTGAAGCGATCACACAAATAACACACAAAGTGAATCTCACAGTGGCAAAACACTAACAAGCACACCAACACCGCCCCCCCCCCCCGACTAACCGGACAAGGGAGAAGGGGGATAAGCCCAGCAATACATTTGGTTGCATGTAGTAGGGGCTAAAGCGGACTGGCATCCCATGTCAGGCTCACCAACCTGTGCCGCCTACCCTTTGGTGGGGGATTTGCGGTGGAGCAATGCTCCGGTCAAAAGCACCTCTAATAGGTGCTGCCTACCATCACCCGGACCTTGCAGCCAAAGCTGGGAGGCAGGTAAAAGTGGCACGGGTGGGAATAGGACATAGGTCCGGGGGCTGTGCAGCCCGGCTTACCTGCAAGGAGAGAGAGAGCCATCATCTTGACCTTCGCTGCCCACTGCAGAGACTAAACTGGGGAGTGAGTGGGAGGTCCCGGGTATATGTGGACCGGCAGGAGCCTCTTTTTTGCCATCTCTGCAGTAAAGCGCCCTCTTGTGGACTATATCCCAGACGTAATGATTATTACTGGAGCAGGGCGTGATGCATACTTGGAATAGGAGGGGTAACCTAATGGCCAGCGACCTTCTTTTATCATCAGTTCCAGCGTCAGTGTGTTGCAGGGGACCAGTACATTCTCAGTTTGAACCAGTTCTCGGCCAGTACCCTCCTGTCTGCATTAGTGTGACCTTCCCCACCTCAAGAGGTATGTGGGATGGCAGCACAATTAATGTCACAGCAATTCTTAGTGACCCCTAGTGGGCTGAGAGTCAGTATCAGTGGTGATGTACAACATCCAGGTCTTACCCCTCCTACCCCGCTAGATATGTGGCATCACAAGAGCTCATAGTTCCTACAGTAACCCCATAGCTGGCTGGAGAGGAGGACTACTACCCCTCTCGGCTGTCCTAGCTACCTGAAACACTTACATCAAACCTGCCGACGTTCGCTGTACTCTGATTTGACCGCATGACCTCTGTTAATGCCCACATTTGCTGTAGCTCAGTGGAGATGCGCGCTGGATCCGGGAGACTCTGGAATATGAAGACATTATTTTATTGTACTGCAGTATAAGGTGCAGAGAAAAAGCTCCTGGCCACATGCACAGTCCTCCCTAGAGCACAATCAAAAATAAATAAGAGGAGGTAGGTGGATATTTACCAATTAATTAGTTCCAGTTAATAAACTCCACTGTATGGGCTAAAGCAGTAGGCTGCATTGTGACTTGGGGGGAGGAGGGCTCCTGTGTCCTAAACCCGAGCTTCTCTCCCACAAAAGACTGGGAGGGTAACTGCCCCATATAGAGGGGTCCCTCTGTAAGCAGTGATGGTCTATTGGCGCAGCTGATGTGCATTGCTGGGAGCATTCGCAGCTCCCCAAACGCCAACACACTACAGCTTTCATATACCATATTGCCTTGGAAAATCTACGAATGCAGCCACAAGCCCGCCACAGTCTGAGCAAGTGGTGGCCTATAGCTGGTGCCTGATATGACATCACAAATAGCATGGGAGAAATGTCACCTTGTGCAGCCCGCGGCGTTGCTCTTTAGCTGGAAGGTGATTCAGCCACCAGGAGGATCCCCTCTGAGGACTCTGGGGGACAAAATGAAAAGCACTGGTTAGTTCATACAGGCATACACGTCACATTATGGCGGCCATACATGAGTCATGCACAAGTCATACTTGACACACTATGGCAGTCATACAGGAGTCACTTGGCGGTGTCATGTGGCACATGTATGTTATACATCATGCTAAAGCGGTTATGCATGAGCAATATGCATAATACCATGCACACTATGGCAGACATACACAAGCCAACACATGGCACTAGGAGATATACATGTCACACACTTCCAGGAGGATACACCTCCAAGCTGGAATAGGACAGACACAGTTGCCCTCTACAGCGGCTAAGCGCTTTTCTCACCTGGCGGCCAGATGGGTTTATCTGCACCTCCTCCACGGTAAATGATGTCCACACAGGAGACGGCTGCCGCAGGATGAGGCGCATGGCGGTGACATTGTCGGTATCACAGATCATCTGCTAAGAGAGGAGAGCGAGATTTATACTGTAAGAGGCTAGTTATCCAACTCCTCTGCCAATTACAGTCCCAGCAGCACCACCATAGCCAATCACAGCCTTATCTCTGCTCAGCAGTTGCTACACTTTTTGGGCTTCCCCAGCGGAAGATTAGGATGGGGTCTGTTTTGAACATTTATTAAACAATTAGCATATGCAGAGTGAATGTGGACTAAGATAATGATAATCAAGTGTTCCAGACCCACCAGCGGGACGTGGGGGAGGGCGCTCTGTAAGCGGACCAAGGATTACAGCTCATAGGAGGCAATCCCGGGGTCTCACCTGGTTCCTACATAGCGACACATAGTCCTGTGATCCTTCCTCCAGGTGGGGGTCAGGCATTAACTGCAGGTTCCTGACGCACGTCCGCCATGTCTTCTTCTTGGCAGTTGACTTGGCCGGATTGCGCTGCTGGATCTTTACCGTCAAGAAGGCAGTGTAGTAATTCTTGAATGAGATCTCCTGAGCGATGAGAGAAAGACCATTCACTAAGGAGGCCTGATGCCCACCCCAACATAGCCGGGGAACCCAGAGAGATATGTTAGGCAACTATTCTTAAAATATTCAGCAGAATGCTGAGGAGCAGCGGCGCAAGGACACAGCCCCCAGACACCCGCCATCAGCAATCACCTCCATTTGTGAGATAGGAATCTGACTGACCAGGATCTGTGATCTGTGACCGGAGAGTTGCAGGTTCTAGTCTTGGCCAGGACATGACTAAAGTGCTCTTGAGCAAAGCACCCCATCTGCTTCCGGGGTGCCATAATTAGGGAGCCCACTGCTCCGGGCATGTGTACACTTACTGCTTGTGTTTTTCTGTACGGATGGGTTAAATACAGAGTAAAAATTCCTGTGTACGCAAGCATACAATGGCCATATATGCTGCCCCCCCCCCCCAAATGAAAAAAATCTGTGCATTAGGGACCATACAGGCAGACTCTCAGGTGACTTAGGGTGGGCAGAGCTGGGAGTTCCAGGTAAGTGAAAGCGTGGACACATTGGGACCCTCAAATGGATAAAGTAAGGCAGAGCTGAGAATCCCAGGTAACTGGGGGTCAATGAGTTGGGACTCTTAGGTGAGTGAAGAGGGAAATTTCTGGTAAGTGAGGGTAGGCAAGTTGGGCAGGAAATTGCAGGTCAGTGAGGGTGGGTGAGTTGGGACTCTCAGGTGAGAAAAGGTGGGCAGAGCTGTGAATCACATGTAAGTGAGGGTAGGTGGTGAAGGTGATAACATGTAAGTGAGGGTCTAAACTGAAAAATGCAGGTAACTGAGATGACCTGATGACTTGCCCAAAAGAGCTGGGGACGCCTAAAAGGTGCGGTAGGTGGGTATTCTCTGTGCATTTAGGACCATACAACCAGGCTCAAAGGTGACTTAGGGAGGGGGGAACTGGAAGTCCCAGGTAATTGAGAATCAGTAAATTGGGACACTTAGGTGAGTAAAGGTGGACAGAGCTGAAAATTGCAGGAGAAAGGGTGGACAGGTTGAGACTATAAGGTAAGGTGGGTGGAGCTGGATAATCAAGTTGGAACTCTCAGGTAAGTGAATGTGGATCTGGGAATTGCAGGTCAGTGAGGTGGACGAGTTGGGACACACAGATGAGGAAAGGTGGGCAGAGCTAGGAGTACCAGCTAAGTGAGCATGGGTGATTTGGGACACTCAGGTGAGTGAGGGTGGGTGTAGAAGGTAATCACAGTCAGGGTGAGTGAGTGAGGGTGGGCTGAGCTGGGAATTGCAGGTAAGTGATGGTGGGTGAGTTAGGACTCTCAGGTGAGAGAAGATGGGTGGAGCTGGGGCTGGAGTTGGTTTGGCCACTAAGGGAAGAGGTAGGAGGAGTTAGCACTCCAAAGAGAGTAGGAGTGGATGGTGTTGGGGAGCTGGAACATATTCACACGCCGCTCACCTTGACAGTCTGAACACTGAAGAAGGTAACATCAATAACCGAGACTCCAGAGCAGCTGGACTCAGACTTTCCATCTCCGACCTGGATGGGGATTGGCGCTCGCACGGTCCATGGAGGTTGCGATGAGGCTCCGGGAGGGGGAAGGGGGGATGCCAGGCGACGGCGGGCATCTCTTCGAGGGGAAGTTTCGGATTTGCTGTCCTCCGGCTTCATGTTTAATGGGTGATGTTGATTCACCAGCAAGGTGACCTGTGAGATAGGAGGGGGAGAGATTATCAGACCAGGAGTCATCAGCAGCCACTCCCTGGACATATTAATTATGACTGCCCCCAGTTCTGTCTCTTCAGGGCATTGGAACAGCTTTAAACCAGTCTCTGCATTAGGTGCAACCACCCCCCTTGAGTTTTTAAGGGCAGTGGTCTCCTTTATGGGGCGTCCCAAATTGGGACGCCCTGTTGAGTGAACCCCCCTGGTTTTACACACAGCAGGGCATCCTGAATCAGGATTCCTCGCCAGGAAGGAAGGAAACCCAAGAAAGTAAATATATTGTGTTCCATCCCTTCCTTTCCAGTGTGCTGCCAGTCCTGCACTTACCATTTTGCTGGGCCAATTAAATAGGCTGAAGAAGAGCTCTGATTTTCTTTCAGTCCAGGAACATGGTCAGTGCAGGACTGGAGATCTATTACCCTGCAGGAATAGGCAGCTTGCCATCTGTGATTACCCCTTCCCTTCATGTAGCATTGTTCCTCCAGTACTCGCCTCACATCATCAGATGGATGTGTGGCCCCAGTGTTGCTCACCCCGGGTGTATTTACCACAGTCTTCTGCTCTGTGACACATTGGACTCCGAGCCCTATAGGTAAAGGAATGGCATCTTCTGTACGGAGGGACTTACCCCATTCAATTCAGGATTATCTGCCCTTAGTCAACATGGTGGCGGCTCCAAGACAGCGAACCAAGCAGCGTCTGCCCGTATCCATAATGGCCGCCAATGACTAGGTCCGTTTCTATGGAGACAAAGTGGACGTTCCTCGTCTCGTGACCGAATTTCAGCCCGCCCACAGGAAGTGTCTGAACCTTCAGAGCTGAGTGGGACAGCGGGGTGACAGCTGGTGTGTCATGGCGGCGGCTCAGGTGAGTGCATCAGGTTCCGATATGACAGAAGATTGTCCTCTAATGTAAGGAGACCCCCATGGACGTGCTTGGATCAAAACTTCCTGGTTTATGTGACAGGTCAAGTGGCAGCAAATCTGTTCGCACCCGGCTGTCTGTAGGGGTTACTATTCATTCAGGTCACAGTATAGATGTAGTAATAAATCAAGGCAACTGGACTTGATTTATTGCTACAAAACATTTTTCAAGTGGACCAACCACCGCTTCTGCCAATCAGGGATGCTCCTTGGGCAAGGACCAATCACCAGGATAATCTAAATGCTGGTGATTGCTCCACTTTCAGAAGAATCCAGTCGATTTATTACTATAAAAATGTGTCTTATTCCAAGTTGATTTTCTCTAGTTTTCCTTCTGTTTGCTTCGAGTGTAAATGCCAGAGGGAACATGAAAGCCACCCCTGAGTGAGCCTGACATGGGATGTGAGAGTAGGACCCATCAGCTGCGGGAGACAAAAGATTAGTACCCTTTTGTTTGGGCGGTTAATCCCTTTTAATGATATAAAACTTTTTAGACGTGGGAAGCAAGCTTCTCTTGAAATACTGCTTAGTTGTGCCATTTTCTTGTTGCCAGAGAGAACACCTATTATACTTAAAATGAACTAGTGAATGCACAGTGCATTCAGAAACATACAGTATATACACCTGTTACATTTCAAAAACAATCCTATAAGAGCCAGTTTACACACATTAACATTCATTTAAACCTATATATACCAGTTTATTGATATAAAAAATAATCCTTATACATACCCATTAAAATCAATTAAAGCGCCACAACCAGTCCTGGAGTTTAAAAGAAATCCAGGGATGACCACTAGCCTGCATGCAGGGCATCTATAATTGGGTGGCCCTGCTCTGTGAAACTCCCATGGTGATGTCTTCCTCCGCTGTCGCATCCCTGGCTTACCTGTAGTGGTGGCTTGCCCTTGTGCCAAGCTATTCAGATGTGCTGGGGGTAGGAGTGCTGTCTTCCTTGGCTGTCGCATCCCTGGCTTACCTGTAGTGGTGGCTTGCCCTTGTGCCAAGCTATTCAGATGTGCTGGGGGTAGGAGTGCTGTCTTCCTCAGCTGTCGCATCCCTGGCTTACCTGTAGTGGTGGCTTGCCCTTGTGCCAAGCTATTCAGATGTGCTGGGGGTAGGAGTGCTGTCTTCCTTGGCTGTCGCATCCCTGGCTTACCTGTAGTGGTGGCTTGCCCTTGTGCCAAGCTATTCAGATGTGCTGGGGGTAGGAGTGCTGTCTTCCTCAGCTGTCGCATCCCTGGCTTACCTGTAGTGGTGGCTTGCCCTTGTGCCAAGCTATTCAGATGTGCTGGGGGTAGGAGTGCTGTCTTCCTTGGCTGTCGCATCCCTGGCTTACCTGTAGTGGTGGCTTGCCCTTGTGCCAAGCTATTCAGATGTGCTGGGGGTAGGAGTGCTGTCTTCCTCAGCTGTCGCATCCCTGGCTTACCTGTAGTGGTGGCTTGCCCTTGTGCCAAGCTATTCAGATGTGCTGGGGGTAGGAGTGCTGTCTTCCTTGGCTGTCGCATCCCTGGCTTACCTGTAGTGGTGGCTTGCCCTTGTGCCAAGCTATTCAGATGTGCTGGGGGTAGGAGTGCTGTCTTCCTTGGCTGTCGCATCCCTGGCTTACCTGTAGTGGTGGCTTGCCCTTGTGCCAAGCTATTCAGATGTGCTGGGGGTAGGAGTGCTCCACAGTTTAAAGGCAGGATTTGTCCAGCCGGCTGCTCAGGTCAGACAACATTCTTGAGAGCCAACCAGCGATCTCACAAATGGTATATGGTCGTGGCCTTGGCGGTGGTTTATGCCTCTTTAAAACCTATATACACAAGTTTATTGAATATCAAAAATAATCCATATGTACACCCAGTAAAATCAATTCAAACATATGACATCACCAGAGTGCAGAAATCAGGTGGCCAAGCAATAATCTGAGTCATTTGGAAATCAGGCAGTGCCATAATCTGATGATCAATAGTAAATGGAGTGCAGGCTCTATTGTCCTGTGATTGTGACACCTAATCACAAGCACACAGACAGCCACAGGTGATTCAAATGCCAATTAGATACAGATGTGACTGAAGCGCTAATTGGGAACATATACGATTGAAGCGCTAATTAGGTGCTATTATTAATATGCTAATTAGACTTGCAGTCGAGGATGGAAGGCATAAGGAGGGGAGAGGAGGCTTAGGCTGAAAAATGGTAGTGTGCTCGTCCTTGCTGAGCTGACAAACGGGGCGGAGCTATAGACCACGAATAGAGCACTATGATTGGTGGTCTATGGCAAAGGAATTTAGGGGGAGTGCCACTAGTCTTTGCCTTGTTTCTACTTCAGGCGCAGCTGTGGAGGGCAGCCATGAGGAGGTGAGCTGCTGAATGATGCCTACAGTATGCCTTTAATGTCATCCACTTTGAGAGAAGGAAGCCACCACTGACACCAAGAGAAGTAACTGGTGACGGGCTTTCTCAGTGTAGTAATAATGCTGTGGGCAGAATTGTGCACCCCCCCCCCCCCCCGTCCCCCACCACTACAAATCTGGATCAGGTGCCACAGAGGCCCTTCTACATCACAACATAGAGCAAACATTCCCTTTAAAGAGGCAATCCAGCCAAAACAACACAATAATATAGCAGATGCACACCCATCACTAAAATGAAACGAGTGGCATGCTGAAGTCTCTGTTACTGACGTGTGTGGCAGAGGTTGAGTTGTGGTCAGACGTGGACACTGCGGGACTGAATCTCAGGAGCTGGTAAGTACTATAGGATAGAGGTGCTGCAGATGACAGCAGATTAGTATGTTTGCTTTTTGTGTTTTGCCTAGACCAGTGTTGGCGAACCTATGGCATATGTGCCAAAGGCGGCTCCAGCCATCGCTCCAGTACACGCATTTTTGTTTTTTTCATCTTCCTTCTGGCACCAGAACCGTCTAGCCTGATGCCATGTTGGCACTTAAATAGTTTTGGGTTGCAGTTTGGGCAGTCCGTAAAAGGTTTGCCATCACTGGCCTAGACTGTCCCTTTAAGACTTGCACCCCCTTATTCTAATCTAATAATAATGAGACTAGAGGGTAAGGAACAGACGGAGTAGCCTTGTCAGGGCAGCGCTGCTCTAATATGGCCTGCTCTTTCGTGGTAACCCAACTCTAGGAAGTTCACCAAAGAAGAGGCGAAGTCTTGGTGGGTTTGAAGTCCTTAAAGTGGACCAAAACCCACCACGATTGGCCCTGGAATCTATAAGATTCTCGGGCCAATCGATTCCGTCCCCCCGGGCATCCAAGTCTTGCTTCCCAGTCCAACTGTGCATGTGTGAGCTGCGGCCGCTATCCCTCTAGCAGGGTGCGTGCTCGCGCTAGGCATTTGTTAAAGTCCAACGTTGTGCCGTAGGACCTAGAAGAGATGAGTTGCGATCTGGGGGTTTCAGACAGCAGGGCAACCCCGATCTGGGTGCCCTCAGGGAAAGGACCAAAACCAAGGATAGTCAAAATCCTGGGTCTTGGTCCTCTTTAAATTGGTTGTTATTGGGGGGGGGGGGGGGGTCAATGGCTGGGGCAGAGTGGATATGGGCTCACCTGACTTGTCAGCCCAACATCCAATCAGATTTTAAGATTTGTGCTCCCACAGGGGATTGGGCGAGGCGCTGTCCTTTGGTTATTCCGCCGTGCTCCACAATGGGCGATCTCCCCACCGATTCGACATATCCGGGGGATGACAACAGTCGTGCATCAGGTGTTACCTCTCTCCATTTCTCAGGGGATTGGTCAGTTGGGGCTAGGCAGGTCCTTGACCCAGGCTTTCTAACCTGTTGCTCTGTGTATTTGCAGATCCTCAGGAAGCCAGAAGACATTGCAGCACTCTATCGGGAGCTCAGCCAGTTCCCGTCACTGAACAGCGCATCCATTGGCCCCGAGGTCACCACGCAGTATGGTGGCAAGTACAGCAACATCTACACAGGTAAGTGCTGCCCTTCAGGATTATGGGATAGCTGTGGCCTACTGAAGGCTACCTCTGGCTGCAGGGCAGCTTATGGCCACATGTGCTGACTCCTGTCAGGCTGCTCAGCCCTATGGCTTCAAGTGGGGCAAAAGTACACAGGGGAGGATTTTTTTCTTCCCAAAAAGTATATTGTCAAATATTTATTTTTCTGTAGCCTATCTCATGATATTATTTCATTTTCACAGCGCTCTCCAACTGTTAAATGCAGACACATAAATTTTACATGCCTGGCTTTCCCCCCTGTTAGCGAACAAAAAAGAAAAAAGCCACTCAACTGACCCCTCTATTGATCCAGCTGGGTCTCCTCTTCACCCGTGGGGCCTCCAATTCCCCGCCCGGGCTCCTCCGGCTTCAGGAGAGGGCCCGGAATAGCCCCCCGGCTCAGCCACCGCAGGAATCTACTGTAAAAAAAATAATATATACAAAAATGACATTTACTCGCCTCTGTAGCGACCACCCTTGTCGCCGGAGGGCTTCCCCGCCAGAGACGTCCTTTTCCCAATCGTAAGAGGTGCTGCTGGAATTCCAGAGTCGTCCGTGAGGAAACAGGAACAGCCCTTACCAGGGCTAGTGAATTGTAATATAGCGTTTCCCCCAATAAGAGACAGAACTCGGTATTGAGGGTGAAGGTGAAGTCACTTTATTAGTGCCACTCTAGGCCTTATATACACAAGTCTCCATGCAAGGTGGACCTGATGGAGAACTGCATGACACACACACCGACCAATAGCAGCAGGACACACCATCCCTCAACTCTGCCGGTAACACAATCAGTATAACAATAGCAGTCTGTAATACAATCAATCAGAACAATGCCATTGTCTGTGACGTAATCAATCAACACAATGGCAGTCTGTAACACAATCAATCAGAACAATGAATAACGTGATCAATCAACACAATGGCAGTCTGTACCTGCTTAAGAAAAGGAAAGTAATGAACCTGTGTAAAGTCCAAAGGGCAGAGAGTCTGTCACAGCCTCTGTGCCCCTGCTTACGCCATGGCTGCCACGATCTTCACCACTAGCCTCACTCCCGGTCTTACAGTTGTCAGATGCAGTTAGCAGGTGACTTGCTATTAACCCCTGGTCTCCTCAATTGCCTGCCTCGCCAAAGCCTGTGGGGGCAGAAGAACCCACGGCCATTTAGGCTGTGTGGGCTTGTAGCCTGCAGGGCGGTTGGCCACTGCGTCCTGTTCCACTAGCTCCCATAGCTGATACCCGGGCTGATTATGCTGGGTAGGGGGGACCTTAACCGTTAAAATAAAAAAAAAAAACACACAAATATGTGTTTTATTTAAAATGAAACAATTTAAAAATATATATATTTCATATATATTATTATATATATTTCAGTTTTTTTAATAAAAAAAAAAAAAGACATTTCATGTTAAAGCCTAAACTCTGGCGCAAAGAAAAAAAGAATTTCCTTGAAATTTCTGCAAAAATCACAGTTAAACATAGCGCAAAATGGTGAAAAATGACGTGTACTTTCAGGGAGTGGGAATATGGTTTGCGGAAGTTATTCCAAGTGTAAAGTGTTGTTTTGGTTGAAAAATTTAAGGTGCGCACTTTGTCTGCAGAGCTGAAATTTTCAAGTAAAATTACCCTTACGCACATGCTTTACTTTGGGGTGTTTGACAACTCTTCCCTTGACAGTAGCTATGCATGTTGGGTATTGTTCTGTTTGAGGGGCCTTGCTTTTACAGATTTAAAAAAATAAGCAAACAAGAAAAAAACAAGTTAAAGGAAAATGTGGCTTTGATTCTGCTTTTTTATTCTTTTTTTCTAGGGAAACTCTGTGCAACCAAAGAATTGAGGGATTACTTCCTGAAAACTGCGCCCGCATCAACATGCCTAGGAAGCTTGAGGTATGTACTTCCAGAGAATATATAGTTTGTCGGGGATATTTCAGATGTAAATGCCTAGCACAGTTGTATTTTATATGAAAATCTCCTAAAATGCTGTTTCAGTTTGGGGGAGTCTCCTGATTAGGAAAAGGTGTCTACCAATACATATGTAGTACCGTTGTAATCAGGAGAATATGTGCTTTTACACGCAATATAAATTTTATTGAACAACTTCAATTTTTTATTACAAAAAACACTACCAATTGTAAAAAATTTTTTTGCTCATATTTCACTCCAAAATATTGAGAATACACTAAAACAAGGCCAAACAAGACATTTCATGTTAAAGCCCAGACTCTGCTGACAAAAATGATATATAATTTTCCTTGGAAATCCCTTAAAAAAAATGTGTAGCGCAAATATTGAAAAATGGTCTGGCAAAATCTCCAGGTAGGCTGGCAGTTAAAGGGTTAAACAATGCCTTGAGGCCATAGGGGTGCCGACAGGATTCATAACTAAATCAGGGCTTGGGGCATTGCTCTATTGCACTCATCTCGCCTTCTGTAGATGGTGGTCATGCGGCAGTCTGTGTTTTGGTGGTATCTAACCCCCCCCCTCTTTCCCTTGCTGGCTGTCGTTGCAGAGTGGGCACAGCGGGATTTGGATCGCAGCGAGCAGGTGAGGTTCTGCCGGCAGCACATAGTCTTCCATGATGGTGATACAGTGGTGTACGCTGGGGCCTGCGGAAGCGGCAGCGAGATCCGAGGAGAGTGAGTAGCCCCGGGAAGGGAGGGGGTAGGTGATCTAGGGTGCAGGCTGACCCTTTCCTTTCCCCTTAGACTCCTCAGCAGAGAGTCGCCCTCTGGAGCCCTGAAGGCCGTCCTGCGTGACACCAAGAACCGGAAGAGTGAGGACATCCAGTTTCTGGAGGTGAGGGGGGGGGATCACAGGGAGCATTTTCACCCCGACCTAATGCACCAACCATGCCCCCTGCCTGCTGCTCCAAACAAAAAACATCCAGGCAACGGGTACGGACTATCGAGAATGGAAAGATCTGACCCAAGAATCCGAGACTTTCGCAGGAGAACACGACACTGGAATTGCCCTCCCTAAGAAATCTATTCAGATTTAGACCCGCTCTAAGGTGTCTCTTTATATTGGCCTTGTATATATTCATACGTATATATTCATACACATACACATTCATATACATTGATTAAATTCCCTTTAGATATTTATACACAGATGACAGGCCCTTTCCTGTACTTGGTGGCTCGGCTCTGCACAGCTCCTGTTGGTCCTGTACTGAACCCAGCTGCATCTTCCCTATGTCAGTGTACACTGCCCCGTACTATCTCCATTTAGGTCATTGGTAATCAACTGGTGGACCGGGGTCCAAAAACGTTATTTTCTTGGTATCCTGCTCGGGTCTCTTCATTCTTGACAATTGGGTTATCCGCCACAAGTTGGCACAGTTGACTGCAAGATGAAACTTGTGGCTCCTCCCAGCCCATATAAAGGCAGCTATTTCCCTAATAATCCCCAGACTTCTGTTGCAGTCTGACTGCGAAGATTGAATGCTATCTCTCTCTCTGGATATTGCAGGCGAGCGGGGCATCCCAAGCCTGTCTGCCTCTGTAGCCCTATTCCCACCTGCGTCCGGGACCCATTCTGCCTCCCAGCCCCGGCTGCGGATCAGGTGAAGTTAGGGGAATGCCGAGGGTCAGGCGTTCACAGAGCTATGCTCTGGGCCGCAGACCCTGTCCCCAAAGGGTAGCCAGCCATAGGCTATGGTGAGCCTATTGGGGGGGGGATCCCTTTTGCCTGGTCTGCCTGTGTTTTTGATTGTGTAGCCCATATGCTTTATTGGTAGTGTGTCTGGTGATTTTACTTGGCACTTGGTGTGACTGCAAGATCAAACATGTTGTCTTCTCTCCTCCTAAGGCTGATGCCTACCTTCCTTGCTCCTGTCCCTTTTGCCTCCCTCGCGTTCCGGCTTCGGGGGGGGGCACCCTCTTTCTTGAGGGCGGCAGTCTTGCGGCGCGCCCTCCGCTCGCTGCGGGCGCTGACCGCGCTCCGCTCCGCGGCGGGGGTGAGCGGGACCTTCCCTGTCCCTCAGGGCGGGCTAAGCTTTGTCTCATGTGCGGTACATGCCCTTGAGCGGCCGATGCGCTGTTTGTGTCCCCTGCGCCCAAAGTGTCATTTCGGAACAGGATAGGCCGAGCGCTACTCTCCCCAGTCCTATTTTACTTACGGCTTAGCCGACACCCCCACGTTTGCATTTAGCCCCCAGTGAGGGGGAAGCCAGCAGGGGGTCCCAATCGAACTTGGCGTTACGTGTGGCCAGCCTTGAACGACAATTGTCCTGCCCGGCCGCCGGCAAGGCCTTGGGTAAGAAGCGGCATTTGGAGCCTGTTTACCCCCTTTTTGCAGATGATGACGATGATTATGAGGCTTTTGGTGGCCGAGAATCCATGGAGGAGGGTGAGTTATTTCATGATTCTGACTCCTCATGGAACCGCCCGGGTGGCTTTGTTAGCGACCCCGGGTCTTCCTCTGACGAGGACATGTGGCTCCCCGATGACACGGAAAAGCTGTTGACCGTGGTGTTTGATACTTTGCACATTTTCCCCGCCGAGGGCGGCCAAGAAGCAGGGGGATCTTTTTCGGCCTGAGAGACAGCGTCTTGTTTTTCCTGAGCAAGGTCACTTCTCCAAATTGGTCTTTAAGGAGTGGGAGGTGCCTAATAAATTGCCCTAGGGACCTGGACAGACGGTATCCCTTTTCGGAGGAGTTGATCCGCCTATGGTCCCGCCCCCCGGAAGTGGATGCTCCTGTTCTGGGGCTCTCCAATACCTCGGTTATGCCGTCTCCTTACACTACCACCTTGCGTGATAATGCTGATAGGCGCATGGATCAGCTCACATGCCACGCTTTCACCTTTGTGGGTGCTGGTCTGCGTCCTGTCTGTGCCGCGTCCATTGTCTCCATTGCCATCAAATAGAAGGTGAGACGCCGTGTGGATATTGCCAGATCTCGCAAGCGAGCGGAGGAGTATAAGGAACTTTTGGCTTGCTCGGACTTTGCCTTTGTAATCTTGGCCATGGATGATGCTTGGCGGCAGGGCTTCGGCCCTGCTGGTTGCTCTTCGTCGGTCTATCTGGCTGCGGCAGTGGGCGGCCGACACTGCCGCCAAGAAATCCCTCACTGGCATTCCCTTCGTGGTACTTTGTCTGTTCGCGGAGCGTCTTGATCTCTTGGCGAGGGATGGGAGGCTCCCCCAGCGCCGGGGGTCTGTGCGCCCCTTTCGGGTCCAAGTCTAAGCCCCCTGCCAAGCCCCTCAGGCATGAGGAGGTGCCCTCACCCATCCGGGTGGGGGGACAGCTGCTTCTTTTTGCTCACGTCTGGAGACAGCACGTCTCGGACCGGTGGATTCAGGAGGTGGTGTCCTCCGGGTACAAGATAGAGCTGGCAGCTTGGCCGCCCCCAAGATTTCTTCGGTCACGGATCTCCCAGAACCCCTTGACGGCGCAGGGCCTAAGATTGGCTGTCCAACGACTTCTGTCATCCAGAGATTTGTCCTGTGTCTCATCAGGAACAGGGTCGAGGGTTTTATTCCAATATTTTCACAGTGCCTAAGAAGGACGGCTCTCTGAGACCTATCCTGGACCTGAAGGGTCTCAACAGGCATGTCAGGTTCAAACACTTCCGCATGGAGACCTTACGGTCAGCGGTGAGTTCACTTCGGCCCGGAGACTTCATGACCACGGTGGACATCAGGGATGCCTACCTACACGTCCCTATTTTCTGGAGACATCGGAAGTTCCTGAGGTTCGCCTTGGAGGATCGGCACTACCAGTTTGTGGCACTGCCGTTTGGAATCTCTTCAGCCCCTCGGGTGTTCACCAAGGTGCTGGTGGGTGTCCTGGCCCTGCTGAGGAGCCAGGGCATTCGTATTCTTCCTTACCTGGACGACTTTGATTGCTGCTCAATCTCTTCAGCAGGCCAAGAGCGACACTCAGAAGGTATCATCCACTCTCGAGGCATTCGGTTGGGTGATCAATTACCCCAAGTCCTCGATCACTCCGTCATTGGTGAGGTCTTTCCTGGGCATGACGTTGGACACCTCTCAGGTCAAGGTGTTCCTCCCTCAGCAGAGGGTGGAGGGTCTTCAGACGCAGGCATGAACCTTGCTGTCGTGGCCACACCCATCCATCCATCTGGGGATGCAGTTGGTGGGCCTCATGGTGTCTTGCTTCGAGGCTGTGCTCTTCGCCCAGTTCCACATGAGACCTCTTCAGTTGAATCTCTTGTCCGTTTGGGATCGGAAACAGGAGTCCCTGGAGCAGGAGTTCGCTCTGTCCCCTCTGCCAGACGGTCCCTCTCGTGGTGGTTGGACTCGAGAAATCTTCTAGTGGGCAGGTCCACGGACGCGCTAGCCATTCCTTGGATGGAGTTCCGACTTCTCTCGCCTTCCCTCCTTTCCCTCTTCTGGGTCGCGTGCTGCGCAAGATAGCCCAGGAAGGGGTCCCATTGGCCGAGGTGGTGTTGGTTCGCGCACATAGTACAGATATCAGTGGATCATTTCATCATGCCCCAACGATCCAGGGCTTCTCACTCAGGGTCTGTTACGCCAGCCCAATATACAAACGCTGGCTTTGACAGCTTGGCTGCTGAAACCTCCATCCTGACAGAGAAGGGGTTGTCTGCCTCGGTCGTGCGTACTATGTTTCAGGCTCGGAAGAAATCCTCTTCCATTATTTATTACAGGGTCTGGCACACTTACATTGCCTGGTGTGAGTCTAAGAGTTTCCCTTGTCGCTCTTTTTCTTTTCTAGAATATTGGAGTTCTTACAATATGGCTTGGACTCGTGTCTCCAGCTGAGTACCCTCAAGGGACAGGTTTCGGCCTTGGCTATTTTCTTCCAAAGGTCCTTCGCCAATCATAAACTTATCAAGACCCTTTTCCAAGGAGCTACTCTTGTACGTCCACCACGTAAGCCTATGCTTCCGGTGTGGGATTTGAATTTGGTGCTTTCTGCTCTTCAGGGTCCTCCCTTTGAGCACTTGTGCGATGCTGCCTTATCCTTTTTGACTCTGAAGGTTGTCTTTTTGGTAGCTATCACTACCAAATTGTATGAAGCCGCCTTACTTTGAGTGACATCAGGATAAGGTGTTTTTTCTTCTTAAACTGGATTTCTTACCCAAGGTTGTTTCTGCCTTTAATCTCAATGAGGACATTGTTTTGCCTTCCTCTTGTCCCGCGCCTTCTAATTCTAAGGAGCGGACCCTCCACTCCCTGGAGGTGGTCAGAGCGCTTAAGTACTACCTGGTAGCTACGGAATAATTTTGGAAGTCGGATTCTCTTTTTGTTCTTCCTGACGGGCCTAGGAAGGGCTTGCCTCCAGCCAAGTCCACTATCAGCAAGTGGATCAGACAGGCGGTGGTTCAAGCGTATTTTGCCAAGGAGAAGTAACCCCCTTTTCGTGTTACAGCTCATTCCACTAGAGCTATTGGTGCTTCTTGGGCCTTTCAGTACCAGGCTTCGGTTGAACAGGTTTGTAAGACCACTACTTGGTCTTCAGTTCATACTTTTTCCAAGTTTTACAAGGTTGATGTTAGGGCCTCAGCTGATGCTGTTTTTGGCTGTAAGGTGCTTTAGGCAGTAGTGTCATGAACTACGTGCTGTTGCTTTCTGGGGATCCCACCCTTGGACACTGCTTTTGGATGTCCCAATTGTCAAGAATGAAGCGACCCGAGCAGTATACCAAGAAAAATACAATTCTGTGATTACTCACCTGTAGAATTGGTTTTATTGGTATCCTGCTCGGGTCGCTTCATCCCACCCTTTTTCCGTTATCTTCATTTGCCTTTTTATGGTGATTACCGTTTGAGAGAGTTTATATTGGGGCTGTGTGAAGTAACATGGTCTCTGGCCTACCGGCTTGTCTCTGTATTTACTGCTTTTCAACGCTGGGGATTATTAGGGAAATAGCTGCCTTTATATGAGCCGGGAGGAGCCACAAGTTTCGTCTTGCAGTCAACTGCGCCACCTTGTGGCGGATAACTCAATTGTCAAGAATGAAGCGACCCGAGCAGGATACCAATAAAACCAATTCTACAGGTGAGTAATCACAGAATTGTATTTTCTCATTTTTTTTGCCCCATCCCTGTCCCACAATATCTGCCCCTTGCTCCCAGCTTGGCTCCATCCATCCCTGTTCCCCCAGCTTTGCCCAATCTATTCCTGCCCCCCCCCCAGCTTTGCTTCATATATCCCATCCCCATCTATTCTTGTCTCTCTAGCTTTGCCCCATCCATCCCTGTCCCCTCAGCTTTGCCCCATCCATCCCTGTCCCCTCAGCTTTGCCCCATCCATCCCTGTCCCCTCAGCTCTGCCCCATCCATTCCTGTCTTCCCAGCTTTGCCCCATCCATTCCTGTCCTCCCAGCTTTGCCCCATCCATTCCTGTCTTCCCAGCTTTGCCCCATCCATTCCTGTCTTCCCAGCTTTGCCCCATCCATTCCTGTCTTCCCAGCTTTGCCCTATCCAGACCAGTTTCTCTGTCCCATCTATTCTTGTCCTCCCAGCTTTGCCCATCCATTACTCTTTGTTCCAGCTCTCTCACCATACCTCCCTGCCCTTCATGTTCTGTCTATCCTTCCCTCTTCCTTACAGCTCCTCGCGCATTTATCCTTCTCTCTCGAGCTCTATCTGTCCATCCTTGTTACCAGACCCTATTGCCACGTTGCACGTTTCGCACAGAATGCACGGCAGGTTAAAATCTGCGTGCTGCGGGCCTGTGATCCTGTTTTTTCCCAGCATCCAATGGGATTCTTGGGGTGGGGGGCAAGCAGCCTTTTTTAGTTTTGCCTGTGGAATCTATACCACCCCTGCCCGGACCTTCACCTCTTACCAGATTCCTGTAAATGGAACTTTGCAAGAAGTAGTTAAAGTGGACCAACACCGAGAGGTGATCGGCCCGGAAATCTATAAGATTCCCGGGCCGATCACCTCCCACCCCGCGGGACATCCGAGATCGGGATGTCCCGCGGGGTGAAACCCCCCAAAAAACCCCCAAACACCTTACCTGATCTTCGGCGGCGGCCGGCCGCCGCCGCCTCCCTCGCGCCCCTGTAGGCGTGCTCGCGCCCGCGCCGGCCGTCTGCGAATGGCCGGCGGGGGCGCGCGCGCGCGCCGAAAGTGACGCGAGGGAGGCGGCGGCGGCGGCAGCCGCTTGGACGTTCCTGATCCCCGCCTGGACGTTGGCGGGGATTGGACCGTCCAGTCACGTGGGAGCGGGGACAGGTAAGATTTTGGGGCTTTCTGGGGGGTTTCACACAGCGGGGCACCCCCGATCGGGGTGCCCCGCCGAAGTGGACCAAAACCCAGGATAGTCAAAATCCTGGGTGTTGGTCCACTTTAAGTACCCCTGATCCAAGCGATTATGAGGACAGTGCCCAATGCTTTAGGGCTTCTTCTTCACTGATTACTCTTCCTGCAGGTCTGGGACAAGAACTGCAAAGTGAAGAGCATCAACCTGACTGCGCTGGACAAACATGGGAAGGTCTACGATGATGGTGAGCTGCACCCTGTTATTCTCCCACTCTGGCTTCCTCTACACTAACCCAACATGTTTGCCTTTGGCGGAGACAACCTATCATCTTTTGTCCTGCATGTTCTCTGATTCTGGCTACACACAGGCAGGTTTTGATTTGCTGAAATCCTGTGCCCTGTTATTGGTGACCCTCGCATAATACTGACCAATTAGGAGGCTCCAATTTGTGTGTACTTGGCCAGCCTCAGTGTAACTTCCCCAACATCCCCATCAGTCCCAGTTTTTTGCCTTGCAGAGCAGTTCGGCTGCCTGTCCTGGTCTCACTCTGAGTCCCACCTGCTCTACATCGCCGAGCAGAAGAGGCCCAAAGCAAAATCCTTCTTTGAGGCTGCGCAGGAAGCAGAGGGAGGAGCTACCAAAGCTGTTCAGGTGAGGATGGGACTGGAGCCATTTACTCTGTGTATAGCACCCTCTCTGTTGTGGCATTGTACAAAGTAATCAATACAGACTGGGTTGAAATAGATACAGCAGAATTGTCCCCATGAGCTTACAATTAAAAAGATAAGGGCTGGTTAGAAGCATTCTGTTTTAGGGCCAAGGTACTGAGAGTGGAACCAGAGATGGAAGCAGAGAACAGGATCTATTATTGCCTGATATGGAGTGATGTGACGGGAGGTATACATGTTTGAGGAGTGGTGAATGACATGGGAAAGGGCGTTTCAAAGAGGTGGCAAGTTATATGACTTGAGTTTGTGGTCAAGAGAAGGTGATGGGTCAGGCAGAGGTGCTTAAAATGATTCAGAAAAATGATAGCCTGTTGGTAGAGCACAAGGAAGGGATTCGCCATAGTCTTTTTAGGATATGATCAGGGCATGGTAATAGCAACAGTTATACCGTGAATCCTGCCAGCTGGCGCTTGGCATAGTGGTGTTAATGGAAGCTCATTCTGGGTATTTTGCTGGCACCAGGCATAGTGGTGTCTCTAAAACCTCATATTGGGAGACCTGCATGCTGGCACTGGGCATAGTTTTGTGCTAGGAATGTGGGCACTTGGCATATTAGTGTTGCTGGTACCTTATATTGGTAATGCTTGCATTGGGCATAGTGGTTTTACTGGTAGCACATACTAGGAATGCTGAAACTGGGCATAGTGGTTTACACTCCTCCAGCTCCGATTGGCTGATTAATGTGTTGGATTTTGGTGATGCAGGGCGATCAGTTTGTGCTGCATGAAGATTGGGGCGAAGGATTGGTGGATAAGAGCGTTCCAGTGCTGTGCGTGTTGGACATCGAGAGTGGCAACATTTCGGTTCTGGAGGGGATCCCATCTGACGTGTCGCCGGGGCAGGTGAGAGACGTCATTACCTATAACCCCTCCCCTCCTTTCTGGGTGTCTCTAATGCTATGTTCGCTCCCCACCCCCACTAGGCCTTCTGGTCCCCAGATGACACGGGTGTGGTGTTTGTGGGCTGGTGGCACACACCCTTTAGACTCGGCCTCAAGTATTGTGCCAACCGGAGGTAAGTGATACTGTATACACATCGGGGGAGGGGAGAATATTGCGGGATTCTCACAGATTTCTCTTCCCTTAGATCGTCTCTCTTCTTCGTAGACCTGACCGGAGGCAAATGTGGTGAGCTTCTTTCCTTACTGCCATGCTCTAATGGGTAGCCCATTGGCCCTATGGTCTAGTTGCTATATGTTGCCTTGGCTTGATCTCCATTCACTGTCTATAGACAAGTTGCTAGATTACCTAACTAGAAGCATACTAGGGTGAGGTGCACAGGCGTATGGGGAGCATTGTGATGTATTTCTGACTCTGCCTTTTCTTCCCTTCCAGAGATGCTTTCCGCTGATTCCTCTGCAGTCTTCTCCCCGCGCCTCAGCCCAGACAAGTGTCGCATTGTGTATCTACAGTGCGGAGTGTTTGGACCCCATCAGCAGGGCTGCCAGCTACTTATGGTGATTAATTCTGATTCCCACGCCCTTTGTTGCCCATGTGCTGTTCACCACTTCTATAGTGCTCATTGTCCTCTTGAAGGGTAATTTACCTGACCCAGCCAGTGATGGCAGGCAGCAGCAGGTGCCCTAGGCTAGTCAGTTTTACCTTGAGATGGGGTCTGAGTACGTTTTCTTTCCTTGCAGTATGACTGGTACACGAAGTTGACCTCCACAGTGGTGGATGTTGTACCACGTTCCAGTGATGGTGAGCACTACAGTCCTTCCAATACAGCAACGACTGTGCCTTATGCTGACATTTTGCTAATCCCTATCTAATCTATCTGCAGGATACTTTGAGGGAATTTACACCACCCTGCTGGCTCCACTCTGCTGGTCAGCGGACAGCCAGAGAGTCATCTTAGACACGGTGCTGCGCAGCCAACAGGTGAGATGGGACTTCACACTAATCTCAGAGACGTACAGGGGAGACAATCTTCAGAGAGTCTTTCCCATCCCACAGCGTGATGCACATATCACATTGCACTGAGAGCTGTCTAAGAAAGTATCACAGCTGATTACAACAGAAACAATTAAGATAAATGAATTTCTGTTTGGTTTAAATAATGTAACACAATAGACCACTCAGCAGAGAGCTGGCTCGTCTTCTTTGTTATAGCCCCACAATTCTTCCAATATAAAAGGTGAACTCTTTAGCAGCTTTGGCTAAGTCTAAGCAGCCTAATGACCTATCCAGCTGAGAACCCAGCTATTAAGCCTTGCTACTGGAACACAAGACTGTGATCCTTCCAACCTTAAACCGGACCTTCAGCGTGGGGTCCAAACCCTTAAACTCCCCAGCATCTAAAATTAATATATTTTAAGTTTTTAGCCACTTATTATCCTTTCCCCCACCGGGCTGCAAATCTGTTCAGAACTCTAGGTTACGGGTGCCGCCATCTTGACTCGGAAGTATCGCCAACTGAGGAGAGGAGAGCAGGATAAAGCACAGGGGGTGGGGTTATAGCTGTGCTTTGCACAGACAGAGCAGAGTTGGGGTCAGGAAAAGGACAGCAATTCCAGAATGCAGAGCGGCACAGTCAGAAGACACTTCCTGTTTGCAGGCTGCCTGATGCTCCATGAGCCACCATCTTGAATGTTTAAAGGCTCATAACATGCAGTAGATGCAGGTAGGTTGACTTTTTTAATGTAATCTGTAATCTGTATGTGGGAAACATATAAGATAGGCTCCTATTCAGGGTTAAGGTCTGCTTTAAGAAGTTGAATTTCAGCAAAATGGGTTAAACCAGGCATCCATGCCTTAGCCAATCAGAGGATTAGCAAGCTAGAGTGAGGAAGTCTATGATATGTACTCAAAATCACCACTTTGGTGTACATAGCTAAAGAAACCTCACTGTTGCCATGGAAAACTATTTTCTTTTATAACACAGAAGTACAAACAAATAGAAAATAATACAAAAAACAGATAAGCTTAGCACATTGAAGACGTCATTTTGCCACACAATAATGTAAACTTTTAATAATGCCATCAATATTGGAATTACCCTTTAACATCCTGTCCCAATACATGGCTCACTGAGCTTTGTTGCCTCACAGCCATTCCCTCTCACTATGGATATATCCCACACTCATAACATGCTCTTCCTTTTACCCAGGGGAGCCAAGATGGAGGCACATTCTAGAAGAGAGATGCAGATTTGCTGTTTAGTATTTACTGCAGAGCTCCTCATCCTGTGCAATAGATTATTCTAATCTACTCCCCATCTTCCCTTTTTATTGTCTTCTTCAGCTCCCCTGAGCCTGGCTGAAGATGCATGGCCAGGCTCACAATGTGGGAATGCAAGTTGTGGTGGGTTGTTCCATATGGCTGGAGCCTGGGAAGGAGCATGTCAGAGCAGTTAGGGGAATTGTGTGATGTCATACTGGAGGGCAGACTGATTGCTTTTCTTCTTTTCTTTTTGCAGGTCCTGTATGTGGTGGACACCATGACCGGGAATGTTACTCTTCTCCATTCTAAAGGTAATACGCAATTCTTGCACCAGGTGCCAGAGGTGCAAACAAAATTCTGCATCTTACAGGGTATTAGTAACCCTCCAGCCATGGCCACCATCAGGGAAGTAGAGACCGGAACCTTGTAGGGTGCCTGGCTGCCACCCCTGATAGGTGCCTTGCAGCAACATCTGCCTTACCTGTATTGAGTGCTCTTGGCCCATTAATCAGACAGCCTGCCACTCCACCACTCCTCTCACCCCTCTCTAAGCTCTACCCCACAAACTTCACTCAGGACCTCCATGAAAGGTGCCCAGAACTTTCTCATGACGACACTGCCTCTATTCATTGGCTGTTCTTTTCATCTGGATATTGTTTGTCCTCTTGCCCGCAGAGTCGCCTGCCGGTAGCTGGAAACTGATGGCCATCGATAGGGACCTGCTGGTTGCCCGCTTCTCCTCCCCCAGCTGCCCTCCGATTGTGGTGAGTCCAGTAACCTGGCATCCCCCCTGTTCTCTGCCCTGCTCCCCGTCTCATGGGCACTCTCCTTACAGAAAGTGTGCTTCCTGCCACCAGCCGGGCGAGAGGAGCAGATCAGCTGGGTGTCTCTGGAGGAGGAAAAGCTTGTGACCGACATCGACTGGAGCTACAAGACCCATCGACCACCCCCGGACCAGGAAAACCCCCTCTACCGTAAGTCACTTCATTGCTTTCCAATTGTCCCCTGTCTGCCTAGTCCAACCAACTGGCTTGTGATCAAGGAGGCAAATTGCATTTTGTTGCACCATACATCTTAAAATGGACCAAAGCCCCTGCTCTGGAGTCTAAAAGATTCCAGGGCTTGGTTACACTTTGCCTTTTATGCCCCACTCTGTGAAACGCTCCCAGTTTGCCCAGTAGTCACCTTATTCTGGCAATCTCCACCAGAGGCGCCCAACAAAACATTCAGATTTTTCATGGCAATGAATGCTGATTGGAGTAGAGCATGCATATGCACCATTGGAGCTTGTAACGAGGGCAGTTGTTGAATTTTACAGGTGGGTATCTCGAATCGAGATGCCTCTGTAAAGTGGACCAAAGACCAGAGTGAAAATCCTCTTCTAAATTTTGGCTTTAAGTCTACACCCCTCAGTTGCTTCCTCCCCTTGCCCACACCAAGCCTCTGATTACTTTTCTTGTATTACCATGTGAGTAGGCTGATCAGGATTATGTCTCCCTGCAGCTGGCCTGGAATATGAATCCATCTTCCTGAGACCCAAACACATCCCCCCAGAGGGGCGGCTACCACTGGTGGTTTATCCGCACGGTAAGTTGCTGTGTGTGTCTGTAAGTTGTTCCTGTCCCCGAGCCCCCTTTACCCTCTCCCTCTGTTTGCAGGAGGGCCACACTCCACATTTGTCAGCGAGTGGACACTCTTCCCGGCGGTCCTGTGCAGGATGGGCTTTGCAGTGCAGTTGGGTGAGGGGTGTTTGTGAATTTTTGGCGGTGGGGGTAGTGTGTGGACTCCATATTCACAATAGTATTCCTTTCCTGCAGTAAATTATCGGGGCTCCCTCGGTTTCGGCCAGGACAGCGTCAAGTCCCTGCCAGGCAGAGTTGGGTGTCAGGATGTAAAGGACGTCCAGGTAAGTTTCAACCCACCTGCTAGGGATTGGGATGGATTCCCTGTTCTGCCACTAGAGGGCAAATTCATTAATTTCTTAATCACCTCCATATACAGACAGCTGTGCTGCAGGTCCTTCAGGAAGAGCCCATCAATTCCCAGCAAGTTGCGCTGTGTGGAGGATCTCATGGGGGATTTCTCTCCTGCCACCTGATTGGACAGTTCCCTGATTTCTACAAGGCCTGTGTTGTCCGTAATCCTGTCACTAACATCCCTGATATGGCTGGATCAACAGACATCCCTGACTGGTGAGTTTTATTTCATTTATTTATATCATCTCAATGTTGTACAGAGGGCACACGCACCAGAGGAGCTCAAACTCTAATGCCCCCCTCCCCATTCACACACTACTATTATATATAGCACTAACATAGTCCACAGCGCTGTACAGACGACATGAAAACAGTCAAATGGCTCCTTGTTCCTCAGAGCTCACACTCTGTCTCCTCCACACTCACACACTGTCATTATACATTTATATAGTGCTGACATATACCACAGCACTGTACAGCGCACATAGAAGCAGTCACATGACTCCCTGTCCCTCAGAGCTCACACTCTAATGTCCCCTCCACACTCACACACTGTTATTATACATTTATATAGCACTGACATATTCCACAGCACTGTACAGAGCACATAGCAGTCACATATCTTTTATTGTAAACTCACTGACAATTACTTACACATTGCTGGTTTGCAGATTGTATATACAGATACATAACACTATATACATGTTGAAATCAGAAGGAAAACAGTGAAATAATATGACCCCAGTAAGTATTGGGGGGGGGGGCAGACTGGTCTCTGTTCTGCGCACCCCTCAGACTCTGCAGAATACTTTAACAAAGGAAACATCAGCATTGGATCTTATCCTGGTCTCGTGCAGCAGCAACACTGCTGAAATATCACCTGGCGACGGGTCTCCATTCACACTCAGTGAATATACCCTGAGCCTCATCCAGGTCACCTGGTTTTTCTCGCCTTTTTCTTCTTCCCACTGCCATGTCCTTTGGAACCCCATCTCTTAATGGCCACAGAAGCCTCTACCTCCTCTTCCTCATTGATGTCCTCAGTGGTATTGATGGACACCTGGGAGGCCCCATCATCCAAATCTTTGTCCTCTGCCATGCTGCCCATTGGTTGCTCGTCCAAATTTTCCTTACGGTCTCTTAGCACATAATAGCGCCCCCGGGAAATGTCCAAAGAGGCCGGCTCTTGGGGTTTGCTTTCACTTGATAATTTTTTTAACTTGTCTTTTCCTGCTGCTGCTTTATTTTTCCTTTTTACAGTCTGAAATCCGACATTATCATCCTTAGCTGTTGTGCCAGATTCTGCCGCAACTTCTGGCATCACTGGGGCAGAATATAGAACTGGGGCTTCTGTTAGCATCACTGGGGCAGAATATTGAACTGGGGCTTCTGTTGGCATCACTGGGGCAGAATATTGAACTGGGGCTTCTGTTGGCATCACTGGGGCAGAATATAGAACTGGGGCTTCTGTTAGCATCACTGGGGCAGAATATTGAACTGGGGCTTCTGTTGGCACCACTGAGCCAAGACTATTGGACGTTACACTGATTGGTGGTGGGTGAAATTTACCAGCCTCAGGATCAGTCACTTCATGCTCATGGCCGGCATTGACCACCTCATTCTCTACCAGCAGTTCAGTAGTTTTATTATGCTGGGCATGAGGGCACTCGCGGAATGTATGCCCCACTCCTGAGCACAGGTTACACACAATAATACCTGTACATGAGTCCTTTGTGTGCCCAAGCTCCCCACACAATGAGCACTTTATATGAGGGCAGCTAAAAGCCAAATGTCTGCCTCCACATTTATGGCAGCGCCTGGGCTGCCCGGGGTAGTAACATATGCCCCTATCAGGGCCCAGGTAAAAGGCATGTGGCAGGTGCCTGGTTACTCCATTCTCCTGGGTCAGCTGCACTTTAATAGTGTATCCACCATTCCAGAATCCTTCCTCATCATAGATCTTGGCAGGTTGACTGAGCACCTTGCATTGCCGGCCTATCCAATGCATCACGTCTGCCAGGGCCACCACCTCAGACTGGAACAAAATGGTGACTGTAACTGCCTGGGGTTTAGACAACTGGATTACATGAAGATTTTTCCAGATTTCATTATCACGAGTCTTGTTATAAATGTCCCAGAAAAGGTCCAGGCTGTGCGGCAGCTTAAAACTGATGTCATATAACCTACTAGAGGGAACATGAATTAAAGTGAAGATTTCAGCAGCCTCAAACTTCATGAAGTCCTTTATCAGAGTTCTCCCAATGTACTGCCTGGTGGGGAGATCTTCCTCTGGCCCCACATATTTTATTCTCACCGCGTTCCTCCTCTGTGCCGGTGGGTTTGCCAGTCCTGTGACGCTGGAGAAGAGCCGCCTCTGCTGGGGAGTCGGGTCTTGGTCTTGTGCCTTAGAGTTACTGGCCACTGGATTATTTTTTGGCATGCTAGTTCCAGGGTTTTCATCCTTATGAGGTATCCTGATTCCAGGGCCCTCACTTGTGCCAATGATACTGGTAACAATGTTCTGTAATGCAGATTCTGTAATTAATAGGCTGCCAGGGTTCTCATTGGCTGGCTGCGCTCGCTGGGTTTCTGGATCAGACATTTCTATTGTTAGTATCTGAGAGTCCATAATGGGTCTATTAGGAATCACTTGCATGTCTGGCTCTGGAGTCACTGGTATTTGTGGAGTCTGATCAAGACCTGGATTCCCTGAGTTAAGCAAATTTTGCTCCATAGTCTCTATACCAGGGATTATTACTTCTGAAGCAGTATTGTTCACAGATATTCCCAGGGTGTCACTTGCAGGGGCTGCATTATCTGGGGTGTTGCACAGTTCATTAGTAACAGGAGCTGCCACCCTTAACTCCTCGCTTGCTGGGTCTGGCAGATCAGACTGGTCAGTATGAGAGGTATAGGGAGCTGGGGGGGATAACTCCTTACTTGCTGGGTCTGGCAGATCAGACTGGTCAGTATGAGAGGTATAGGGAGCTGGGGGAGATAACTCCTTACTTGCTGGGTCTGGCAGATCAGACTGGTCAGTATGAGAGGTATAGGGAGCCGGGGGAGATAACTCTTCACTTGCTGGGTCTGGCAGATCAGACTGGTCAGTATGAGAGGTATAGGGAGCTGGGGGAGATAACTCTTTACTTGCTGGGTCTGGCAGATCAGACTGGTCAGTATGAGAGGTATAGGGAGCTGGGGGGGGATAACTCTTCACTTGCTGGATTGCCCCTGAATGTCCCCGGCCTCACCCGCACTGGGCAGCCTTGGGTCACTACAGTGAGCACAGTGTCCTCATCAATGCCTTTCTTAGCAATAATGTCTCTCCTCTTTATACTCTGTAGCCGGGCGTCTCTGACTCTCTGGGGGGACCAGTGCTCCATCTTAGGGGGCTCCCCGCTGTCTGCAGCACATTTATCTTTCATTGCATTTAATTCCTGCTCACACTGATCAATAGCTTCATAGATCTGCTCCTTCTTATTAACATCATTTTCCTGCTTTAATTCCTCCCGCAACTTGGAGATTCGCATTTGCAGCATAAACTTTCCTTTCTGACCCATAAGCATTTGTTTCCGAACAGTAACAAAACTTTCCTTAGATTCACCAACCTCCATTTCCAAGGAACATCTTTCTCCAGCGTCCTGCTGTAAGCCTGACTCCAAACCCTGGACTTTCCTGAATCCTTGATCCCAGCTCCCATCACCTCCTCCTGGGTCAGATTCCATGCTGACTCCCAGCTGGGAGCTCAGCTACACACACCCTGCTCCTCCGCCCGTATGAGCTGAACTGAGAAGCAGTCACATGACCTCCTGTCCCTCAGAGCTCACACTCTAATGTCCCCTCACACACTGTTATTATACATTTATATAGTGCTGACATATTCCACAGCACTGTACAGAGCACATAGAAGCAGTCACATGACTCCCTGTCCCTCAGAGCTCACACTCTAATGTCCCCTCCACACTCACACACTGTTATTATACATTTATATAGTGCTAACATATTCCACAGCACTGTACAGAACACATAGAAGCAGTCACATGACTCCCCGTCCCTCAGAGCTCACACTCTAATGTCCCCTCCACACTCACACACTGTTATAATACATTTATATAGTGCTGACATATTCCACAGCACTGTACAGAGCACATAGAAGCAGTCACATGACTCTCTGTCCCTCAGAGCTCACACTCTAATGTCCCCTCCACACTCACACACTGTTATAATACATTTATATAATGCTGACATATTCCACAGCACTGTACAGAGCACATAGAAGCAGTCACATGACTTCCTGTCCCTCAGAGCTCAGACTCTAATGTCCCCTCCATACTCACACACTGTTATTATACATTTTATATAGGACTATACAGCAGAGGAGCTTACACTAGTGTGCAGGTCACTGTTTCTGTGTTGGAGGCGCCCCAACGTGCTTACTTGTCATTTATGGTGTGTTTGTAGCTGGCATTGATTTTTTTTGGCTGTGGTTTGCTCTCTTTCCTGCAGGTGCCACGTAGAGTCAGGCTTCAGCTACTCTTACAACTCTGTCCCTAATGGCGCCCAGTGGGCGGAAATGTTGAGTAAATCTCCCATCATCCACGTAGCTATGGTAAGCTCCTCCCCCTTTCTGCCATGGCAGCTCACTGCAGTCATTTTTTCTTACTTGGCACCCTGAAGATGGCTGCAATTCTGGTTAACTACTAGGGGAAGAGGCGTTGCTGTGGGCAGACTCTTTGTGGGTGAGGGGGATCACAATAATAGCCATGTCTGCTGCTCTCCTCCGCAGGTGAAGACACCGGTGCTGCTGATGTTGGGAGCAGAGGACAGACGGGTGCCGAACACTCAGGGGCTGAAATACTACAAGATGCTGAAAGCGCATGGTGTGCCATCGCGGTAAGTGGGATTTCTCCTCTGCAGTTCTCTGTGTAATGCAACATCTCCTCTAACATGGCTGCCCTTTCCTCCAGGTTACTCTGGTATCCTGGCAACAACCATGCCCTCTCCAAGGTGGACGCCGAGTCAGACTGCTTCATGAACATGGCACTGTGGATCCTCAAATACCTGAACCAATCATCTCCTTGAGTAAAGTGTGACTCCACCCAAAGCTGATAACTTCTAGGCCCGTGTGTCTGGAATAATCTTTGAAAATCTCAGTTATTGAAGTGTTATCTCTAGAGCAGGAAGTGTCTGCTTTTGGTGGGGCTTACCTGATTGGATGCGTAAAAGGTTCCGTTTCCTCCCTGCTGTACAGCATGGGAGGAGCCTCTTAATACTGCCACCTACCTAAATAAAGGACTAATAGGTTGATTGATTTAGGAGCGGGGGGTCTGGTTATGATTATCGCAAATAAAAAAAAGCACTTAAATCACCAATTTTTAACAAAATAAGTGGTGTTCAATGTGCGGGGGGATTCCTGATTGCCAGTGCCCCCTGCTCTGTAATGCCCGGTAAAACATAAAATCTTACCTTTCCAACCGATATCCCTGTCAAATTGAGCCCTATGGACACTGACCATGTGATTTGCAGGTCCTCCATGGATATCTGACCATGACAGCCAATCAGGAGCCTTGATTTCTTGGGGGGGATTTCCAATGTAAGATTTTTTTGTATCACAAGGGGGTGCTCATCTACACACATAACACACCTTTTGTTAAAACTACCCTTTCTCCAGTGACCCTGCTCATAGGTTGGAGAAGGGGTAAATCCTAGTCAGGCAGTCCCCCTTCCTACTGAGATTTAACCTCACTTCCTGTCTGCGGTCAATCATGAATGGCTGACAATGGCGTATGCTCTTTGAGCTAACAGACAGGAAGTGAAGGTGTTTTTTTCCTAATCTAACAAAGCCCATCCCAATTCTCTCACACAATGATTTTTCATTCAAGAGGAAATAGTGCCATCTTTTAATTGTCACATGATCAATTGGAATTGCACTTCGAACCTGAATGGCTGCGGTTGGTCACGTGAATACGATAGAGGTAAACATTAACTAACTTGTTTTTTTAGTTCCCCCCTTTAAAGCAGGTCAAAAGCCACACAGCTGGGCCTTGGAATCTAAAATATTCCAGGCCTCACGGCTAGCCTACCCTTGGGGCACCCTACACTGAATGTCCGGTGTGTGAAACACCCCAGGTTGCAGGTAATCTTACCTGATCCCAGCAAGTTCCACATTGTGAATCCTCTGGCGGCTGCATCCCCAGCTCCCCCCTGCGGTCACGTGCACCTGAACAGCATGCTGGGGTGGTGGCCAGCCGGCTGTGCCCTCGTCACAGCGGCACTTTTAAGCGAGCCAAAAGTGCCGTGGGGTGTGGCTTTGGTGGTGGAAAAACATGGTTTTCTTTGAAAACCGAGCCACCGCCCCCAGCCGCAGCAGCGTCCGGGGGGGGGGGGGGGGCGTAGATGAGCGGTTTCCATCCGCTTTAAATACACTTCTAAAGGAGGGCAGGGTTATGCATATGGATGACCTTAACTGGACTAAAACTCCCTTAAACTCACTTGCCCCTTCTGCATACATGTTACTGAATCACTGTCAGCACTTACATTTGCATCCACTCAAAGCTGAAACACCTCATCACAGATTTTTTAATGGTAGCAGCCATTTTGGAGCTTCCTCTCTCAGCATTTCAGCCATGCTGCTGCGTGGATTCAACTGACATAACTGACAATGCACAGCAACAGGAAACCCAGAAGCACTTAATGTTTGTGAAAGCAACAAGGAAGAAACAGGTGAGGGCACCACTAACAATTAGAAGACTTTATTACATCCAGAAGGTGCACCCTGGGCTCCCCACATTTATACAGCGCAAGCTAAAGAACAACCCAACCAGGGAGTCCAAACAGAACTGGGGCACTGATCCAGATAAAACATTAATTGAGATATTTATTGTATAGACTAAGCCATCAAGTAATATAAAAAACACAAATGACACAATGACAAAACAAAACACTTTAAAACATAACACTAAAACACCCAGGGCAAATAAGACTACAATACATATATAAGATTAATAAATAATAAATCACAATGCTATCTGTATTATTAAGTCAAATGAGTGCAAAATATGTGCGACTTCTCAACCTATTATAAATGCATCATACCCCATAATAGTTCCTAAATACAAAACACAAGAGTAGAAAATGTGACTAATTAATCCTTAGTAACCCCTAATAACAATGCACACTATATATATAATATATATAAGTGACCGTGCTAAGTAAATGACTAGTGCCTAATATAAAGTGCTATAAAAAAACAAAATAATTATAGCCTAACTACAATACATACTAGATACTATTTGTGCAATTGATCAGTGCAAACTCTAAAGTGCTAGTGAAATAAATAATGTTTAAAATGCCAGAAATTGATAATGCATGAAGCTAGCATGTAGTCTACAGACTCCACTGGCTATCATTCAAGGGCCATGGATAAATGAATTACAACAATAACAAGGAATTGATGACAAGATTTCAAAGCCGCATGTGAAACAAATAATCAAACCCGGGTGTGTAAGGCTCCCCCGCGCACTCCAGCGTGCGCCCACAGCTCAGAAGCTCACAGTGGAGCGCGCGGGGGAGCCTTACACACCCGGGTTTGATTATTTATTTCACTAGCACTTTAGAGTTTGCACTGATCAATTGCACAAATAGTATCTAGTATGTATTGTAGTTAGGCTATAATTATTTTTGTTTTTTATAGCACTTTATATTAGGCACTAGTCATTTATTTAGCACGGTCACTTTATATATACAGTGTGCATTGTTATTAGGGGTTACTAAAGATTAATTGGTCACATTTTCTACTCTTGTGTTTTGTATTTAGGAAGTATTATGGGGTATGATGCATTTGTAATAGGTTGAGAAGCCGCATATATTTTGCACTCATTTGACTTAATAATACTGATAACATTGTGATTTAATAAATAATAAATAATCTTATATATGTATTGTAGTCTTATTTGCCCTGGGTGTTTTAGTGTTATGTTTTAAAGTGTTTTGCCATTGTGTCATTTGTGTTTTTTATATTACTTGATGGCTTAGTCTATACATTAAATATCTCAATTAATGTTTTATCTGGTTGAGTGCCCTGGTTCTGTTTGGACTCCCTGGTTGGGTTGTTCTTTAGCTTGCACTTCCTGTTTGCACATGGCCTCCAGATCCATAAGACGCCATTTTGTTTCTAAAATGTACCACAGGAGGAGTTAGAAATGGGTAAATCTTTATGTGCAGCAGTTTAAATTGCATCGGGGAGGGATGCATATGAGACCTGTTTGTTGTGTTGGTCCGGTTTAAGTCATTTTTGACTGTTGGTCCACTTTACTCTGCCTTCATTATCTGATATCGGAGCTCATTTCTATCAGGTTTTCCTAAAGCAATAAAATATTTTTCTTGATGATTTTCTTCTTATTTTCTGGGAGTACACACACCTACACCTACCTGATCCTTGAAGGTCCACCTGTTAAAGTGGAAGTCCAGCCTCTAGGTAACCTTGTTTCTTGGACGCAGCCATTTTGAAGAGAATGCACAGAGTGACTGTACTGGTCACTCACTCAAGTCTAACTGTCACTCTCAGGTCTACAGCTGCCATTCAGCATCCTGCCCCCCACTGGAATTGGAAGGTTACGATGATCAGGTTAGTAGTTTTATTATTTTAACTGGGCTTATCACAGGGGAAGAGTGGGGTGGCTGCTGGGTAAAAAAAAGCTTGGAATTCCTCTTTAAATAAGAATATCTATTAAAAATGACTGAACACATGAAGCTGGGGGAGGGGGGGGGGGGCGATGATACTTTTTCCAGGATCCACATTCTACAGAATTGCGAGCAGCCTATCATGCTCATAGTCAGTTGGGCAAGCCTGCTCGAAATAGTGCAAATTTTCACAGCTAGCAATAGTGCTAAATTGCACAGAGGAAAAAAAATGAGCCAAAGCATCCTCACAGTGCTGAATCAGCTCTATAGTTTCAGCAAGACAAGAGGGGGCCCTATCCTGGGGCAAGGCAGTTCTCAGGACACATTTTAAAAGTGCAATTCAAATCTATATTGCTTAAGCACACTGGAACTTAGGTCCATGGGTTGGTGGACAGCATAAATAAGGATCACCATAGCAATTTGGGCCAGGATTCCCTTCCACCCTGAGAAGAACTTAGTAATATGTTGATCCCATGGGTCATCTATTCCTGAATTTTTCTTTATTTCTACCGCCACGGAGTCTAATCCTTGTATGGCTATGGTGGTCTTCCCATTCGGGCCCAGATTGTCTGGAATGTAAGTGCAACAGGTTTCCTTTATCATCCGGCAGACTCCTCCCTTTTCTGCCAAAATCATGTCCAGAGCCATTCTATTTTGGAAGGTCATGGTTGAGGTGGGGCCTAATTGTTCTGCTATGCCTTTAAGGGCATCCCTAGTGGCATTTACAAATCTCTGTTGGTTGTAGTAAAGGTAATTTATCCAGTCCACATTCTTATTGATGGTCACTATTGGGGCAAATAATGACTCAAACCCTGCCTTCACTTGGTCTTTAGCTTTAAACTCATTTGGTTCCCTCCGTGGCACTCCAATGTCGTCTAGGTACACATGGGTGTCTTCCTCTTGCTCCTGGAAGGGGTACCCTGGAATCCTTCTTCATAAGTGTGTTCGTCTAACCCCACTTCGGGGGTGATTAGGAAAGGCATTATTACCTTGACTAGGGCACACTGTCCTTTCCAGCTTCTAGTTAACTTGGGTCTCAATTTCCCGTCACCACACAACCACAGCACATCTCCTATACTCTGGGTATGATTCACAGCAGATTATCCGTGACACTAGTGCTACCATTTGTTTTACAAAAACCGCTTTCAAAAGTCCCAACATCCACTTGGCCATGGGCCTGTGTATAACAGGTGTAGTTTCCAGGGTAGATCTGTATACCTGGACCAGGGAGCACCGTGTTCTTAATTATGGGGTAGTTCTGCTTCCAATGCTCACATCTAGGGTCCTCAGTAGTATTTGTGTACAAGCTAATAAAACAGGCTTCCTGATATTCAGGAAGATATAACGGGACCATGCCTAGGTGGGGCCTGGCAGAGGCACAGACATAACAGTTAGACTTATTCTAGCTCTGGGCCATATAATGAACCCAATTAACCCACAAGTTAGTATTACTGTCAAACCCCGTTTCTGAGGCAAAGGTGTCCACGGCTTAAGGATTGGCTATAACCTTAACCTCCTGCAAAAGTTCTTTTATATTTTCACTACCCAGAGGATTTTCGGTGGCCTTCAGAGCATACTGGTTTTCTGTGGTTTCTTTGGCTATATCTGTTAGACGGAATTTATTTCCCCAATTCTTACACCCATTGCAATAGGCAAATAGCCAATAAATGCCTTCATCTACTGCGATGGGATTCTCTATTGTAAGGGTCAAAGTCAGGCATTTTACCTTGCTCGTCCATTGGGATGGGCATATTTCTCTCCCCTTCCTTGTAAGGGAAAATCTTTTGGGCAGACTGCGGGTTGTATCCCCATACCCCATTCTTTACAAAATCTCCTGAAATTACTCCCCGTTGTCCTCCTTCTTCGAAAGAGGCTCTCATAGATTGGGTATTCCACCCTACTGCTCCCCAATGTTTGCACCCATCCCCCCAGTATTCAACTACCACACATATATATTGAGGACCCCCAGCTATCGGGTACAAGTTAGTGTTAGGCCTGCATTTGTAAATATCACAGAAATCAAAAGTGTATGTAACTACACAAACTGAGGTATTAAACCAAAAAGTGACTACCCCATCCTTATCTCTGGTCAATGTTGCATCTTGCCCTCTTACCACCTGCAGGTTGTCCAACGTACACAGTAACAACCATAGGTACTTAATCATAATTTTTCCACAGAGGTCTGTTTTGCAGAGGTGTGGATCCACGAGGCCTTTCCTTCCAATTTAACAGAAGTTGGTGTAGTCAGTAGTACTTGGAAAGGTCCTTCAAATCTTGGCTCTAGGGTTTTCCTCACAAACTTCTTTACAAACACCCAGTTGCCAGGCTGTATGCTATGCGTGCTGTTCTGGTTGGGATTTGGAATGGATGAGAAGACTCGAGAATGTATTTTAGAACAACGTTTCGTTAATGCAACCACAAAACTTGACAGTATATTTCATGCTCAACTGTTGGGGGAAAACAAAGGCCCAACCTTGGGCTGGTACCAAATAGTATCACATAAGATGAAAGTTTCTCTGGTCCCTTCGGGGTATGTCTGATGCTAAACAGAGCCAGGGGCAGTACCTCTACCCAGGTCTTTCCTGTCTCATAATTTTTCCTTTAGTCTTTCCACCTTACCCTACTCTGTGGATGCTGGGGGGTGTGAGCCAACCGCGTCCCAGATTTCCTTGGTCAAATTAGCGATGAAGGTGGGGTAAGCCTCTGGCCAGCCTGAAAACATGTCAACTACCACCAACACGTACTCAAACCCAGAACACGGAGGGGCATCTGTATGTAATCAATTTGGATCCTCTGGAAGAGATACAAGGGTTTGGCAAGGTGTTTCTGGGGGGTTTTAGCAGTGGACCTAGGATTGCACTGTCCACAAATTAGGCAGCTAGCAACATATCGGGCAGTTACTATGATGCCAGAAGCCAAGCCAACCAAAAGGCCTCAATGAGATCATTCATCTGCATCTTTGAACTGTGATCCTGGCCATGGGCCATTGTAGTGGGCCCACGCCAAACACCATCTGAGTCTAAGGTGGCCTGTTTTTGTTTCCATAATTTGAGGTCGTCCGAGGTAGCCGTCTTTTGAGTCTCTTTCAGGTTGTGACTTAGGGAATGGGTCTTACTGGGTGAGGGGCTATGCCCTGATGGTTGGAATCGTCTTTCCTCAACGGGATCTCGCTCGGCACTACTGCTCTTACCATCACGCTCACCTGGCCCTCTTCTTCCACTTTCACCTGTCCCAGTGCAGCATCCTTCGCCGCCTGATCTACCAGTTGATTGCCACGGGCTTATTCAGTTTACCGTGGGCTTTGACCTTAAGTATGGCCATCTTCGTTGGCAAGGTAAGGGCGTCTAAAAGGGCTTTTTATTAACTCATGGTGATTTACCATGCTTCCAGAGGCTGTGACAAATCTAGCAGCCCAAAGGGGCCCAAACTGAGTCCGTGTGTATGTTAGCTTTCTCCCCTTCTGCTAGTTGGCAGGCTTTTGTCAAGGCTCAAGGTCAAGTTCTACTGCTTGGGCTGACAGGCTGGGGTCTAGTGCTCCCTGCCACAATATTTCTGTCTGTGTAGTGACTGCACTTCCTGTGTGGAATTTCCCATTTTAGTCAGCGTATCTACTACCATCCACAAAAAGGGTCATGGCTGCATCAGGCAGGGGTTTATCTGTAACTGGGGGAATGCCTGAAGTTTCCTCGGCCATCATTTTAAAACAATCATGTGGTGTTGAGCCCAAGGAATCAAAAAGGGTGCTAGTCTATACAAAGAATTCATCATCATCAGTGTCATACCCCCCCCCTTGAAAGTGGGAGAGGAGTGGCAGGGTTCAAAACTTGGCACCTAGCCAGAGTAACATTCTCGGGCAACAGAATGGAAGCTTGAAGCCTCAAATGGCAAGCTTTTGCTGAAATGTTTGGGCTGGGTTTGCGTGAGGATGGCCGAGATGTCATGTGGGGCTAGAACCTCCAGTGGGTGGCCCAGAACAAGGTCTGCGGTCTTGTCAAGTAACACATGTGCGGCAAAGACTGCTCTCATACAGGAAGGGGCGCCACGGGGTCCAGTCTAGCAGAGAAGTAGCCCAAGGGGCGTTGGCGGCCACAATAGGCCTGAGTTGGTCTGCCGTATAAGTGAGAGTCAGCATCTGAATCTGAGTCAGGCACTTGGTCATAGACATTAGCAGTGGGTGATCGGGCACGCTGTCTAGTATGGGACCTTGACCTGTCTACCCTCCTTTCCTCTGAAAGGCGCACTTCCTGAGACAACTGTCAGCAGATCACGGGGTGGGGAAAAATGGGGGGGGGGGAATACTCGTGCTTGCCCATCGAACTCTGAATCAAAGGACTCCTCTGCAGTTCCTACTGGGCCAGAGGAAGGTTGTGAATAATCGTTATGGGTAGGGGCCGACAAACTAGGAGTGGGGAGTGTGAGCTTGTCCTTCCGCATGGTAGTCATGGATCGGGTGCTGACTCTGGGTGCCACTACTTGTTGTTGGGGCATGAGATTACAAAAGGGGTTGTTTGGAGATGGTTCACAAAACGTACCATATGAATTTAATAATGGGTACAGGAGAATATATGGCACAAGGGCATTGATACACCAAGAAGTGGAGCGGATGCACCGCTGTTGCTAAAGCTTTGCGGAAGTGGGCCTGCCTGGTCCTTGGGCAGAGGCATGATGGGGACGGGGAGAGGATACATAATTGGAGTGGTGACAGGAGGGGGAGATGTGAGGGGAATGTTGATGGTGGGTGGAGGCATGAGGGGAGTGGTGACAGGCGTAGAAAGGGCCGACCTGGTCCACAGTCCCGCCCTGCTGCATGCCCCGCAATGCACATCCGGACTCCTGTTCATTTCGTAACAAGCAGTGCAAAGCCACGTTTGCTCTTTGGCATAGAGTGGTGGCAACTGGTCACAACACACTTTATACACATAAAATTCACCGGCAGGCACAATAATTTTCCTTTCAATCAAATTCTCATTTCTAACGTACTTAGACACTCAATACCATGCTGTAGCATCAGCTAACAACTTTTTAGGTTTACATTTTCCTTGTCTTTCCTTTAGAGCAGTCTCTATCAACTTATCACGTTTAACGCAGTCTAAGTAACACAAAGTATCCTTCACAATCAAAATATCACAACCGCGACGCAATTAAAAGAAGAGAATAAACGCCCATGACAGGCAGTCAGACGAAACAGTCCCCCGTATTAAAACATACAGAGCTGGCTGCCCGGCTCACATAGGAGCAGACGTCAAAAAGTCCTGATCACAGGCGTGTCCTTGCAATGGTGATGGAAAGACGTGGGTAGCTGAGCTCCCAACCCTTACACCCGAAAACAAGAGATTTCAGGCAGCATCAGCGTCCCCGGATTAAATGGGGAGGAAGAAAACCGGCAGAGGAGCTGGAGGGGACAGCAACAAGAGATCCCCTAAGGCAAAGGCGTTTTCCAGGAGCATGGAGAGGGAAGCAGCGCTTTTGGGCAAGATGGCGGATGCAGAGGCCGTTACCTGGCGGAGCGAAGATGAGCACTCGTCCTTATCAGGGCGCTCAAGTACTGGGGAGCGGAGGAGCCGCACCGGGGTGTCTGTGGTGGCGGGGGACGCCGCCGGAGTGAAGGAGAGGAGCATCAACCGTCGCCGGGAGGAGGTGGGTGCACCAAGATGGCGGCCGCCGCCGCCCACAGGAAGTGACGCTGCGGAGACTGAACTCACAGCCCCAGAGATGAGCAGGGAGGGGCAGAGGGCTGGGGAAGTCGCTTGTACTGCAGTGTGCACTGCGCTGCAGGAAAGTACATCCACAACAATCACTGACAGAGGAGAGAAAATGACTCCCTGCAATGCCCCAACACTCCGCAGGGTGGCAGTGGAGACCCATGCTGGACTAGTCCCAGGGAGACAGTCACTCTCCATGTGTGAAGGCATCCCGATCCGGGATGCCCAGCCCTCCAAAAATAAGCCCTCAGTAAAAGTGCCCTCCGATGGTTCTGGGCTGGGCAGGTTCGCATTTGTACCCAGAGCAGGTCATAGCAGTCCCCACAGTGCTGTCGCGGACCCCGACGCCCCCCCCGACGGTGGGTTCCACGCTGCCACAGAGGCCTCCAAGGGAGAGGAGGAGTCTTATAGGGGCCCCTGAATGCCCAGGGGGCCCATATCCAGATCCGGGCTCCTCGCCTTTGCCACTGCCGGCTTCCCCAGCTGGGCAGGGAGACACGCGGCATAGCAGTCCCTCCCCCATGTCTTCTCCAGAGCTGCACCCGATTTCTGTGCCCCCCCCCCCCCGGTCTGGACGGAGGAGTGGGATCCGGTCCCGAACGTCACCCCCATACCCCCTCGGAGCCCTTTATTGCGTGCCTCATCCTTATCTCGTTGCTGAAAGGCCTGCCGACTAAGGCGGACATGGAAAATCTGATTGCTAGGTATGAGGAGGCTCACAAAAAGGAAATGGCAGCGGTCAAGATGCAAGTTGCAGAAGTGGATGAAAGAGTCGCCTCGTTAGAGTCGGGGTCAGTTGAAACGGGCTGCCGCATCCAGGCCTTAGAGGAGAGATGTGAAAGACAAGCCCTGCTGCAAACATATCCGCTCCAATTGGATGATATCGAAAACCGGAACCGGAGAAATAATTTTGAGACTCAGGGGCATCCCGGAGGGCTCCCCAGGCAAGGACCTGAGGCAGATTGTCGTATCTCTTTTCAACAAGGTTCTGGACAGAGACCCCTCCACTCCGATCGAGCTGGATAGAGTGCACAGGTCGCTGGGCCCAAGAAGCCAAGATCCGTCGAACCCCAGGGATGTAATTTGCAGGGTTCATTTTTACACCCTAAAGGAGGAAATCTCGAGGAAGAGTTGGGAGAATGGCCCGATCGACTTCAGTGGCTCGTCGGTCAAAATTTTGCCGGACCTCTCGAGACGTACTTTACAGACGAGGAGATCGCTGAAACCCCTGCTGGACGCAATAGTCGCGGCGGGAGCAGCTTATCGGTGGGGGTTTCCTTTCCACCTGATTGTCAGGAAAGACGGAAACACCTTTTTTCTGAAATCCCGGCGTGACCTTCAAAACCTGTTCGCCTTCCTTCAGTGTGACCCGGTACAGGTCCCGGACTGGCTGGCGCCTGATGTGCACCTGTTGGCCCAGCGTGATGAGAGAGCGGGACGCGGGGGTCCGAGGAGCTTCCGAGACCTGAAATGTGTTGGGAGACCCAGGCGCCCGCGCCAGACGGAACGCTGAGTCCCGCGTTGGTTTAGAGTGCTTTTGCCATGGACAGCCCGGATTACTGGCGCTCCCTTAGCGGTTCCTCCTTAGCCTTCCCCTGGCTTAACCCTCTGGGGTGGAGGCGAAGGAAGCCGTGGGGGGTCCTGTTCGGTGTACCATGCTTATATGTGCTTCCTGGAGCATTATGTTACTTATGACGTTTAGCATTGAGTGTTCTCTATTGTGAATTCTTCCCTTTTCTTTTCCAGTTCTGCCAAGGGTTGATGTTTGCGGTGCCTTTGGGCCATGTGTAAAGTTAGCTTGTCAGGTTCCTTCTTGCCTGTTTGCTGCCCACTGCGATTTCAGCTGAAACGGGGGTTGAGGGTGGTGAGTCTTGGCTTGTGAAGGGTCCTAGCTAGAGTAGGGACACGTTACCCCCAATAGGCTGACCAAGTCGGGACTGGTTGCCCGGCTGACCTGGTCCTCCTTTCTATCCGTGTAGGATATCTTAGTGTATTTGTGTTCCTTCTTTCCTCCTCTCGGTAGCCCCCTTTTTCCTTCCCACTCCCTACCCTTATCCTATCTGGAGGGGCCCTGAGACCCTTTTGGTTGAGCTAGCTAGCCCATTTGGTAGCTCTGGGGCCTTGCCATTGGAGTTTCTGTACCTTTGACCAAGCCATATTCGCAAATAGCGCCATGTCGACCTAAAAGTCGTCTCTCTCAATGTCAAGGGACTGAACAGCCCAGAAAAGAGGTCCCTGGTGTTGAGAAATATTAAGGGGTTGAGGGCCAGGGTCGCATTCTTATAGGAGACCCATTTTAGGGCTAGTAACCCTCCCTCCTTCTGTAATAAGGCGTATCCAAGGGTTTTTGCCATAGTCATTCCTCGGATTCTAGGTCCAAGGGGGTTAGCATTTTGTTGGAGGCTGCCCTCCCTTGGGAGTTAATGGATCTCAAGACGGACGGGGATGGGAGGTGGATCTTCCTTAAGGGGAGGATTGCTACCTCTGTCTATACATTTGTCAATATTTACGCGCCAACTCTGGCCAGATCACCTTCCTGGAACGAGTCTTGGAAGAGCTGGCCCCCTTTGGAGAAGGGGAGTTGATTATAGGTGGTGATTTCAACGTGGCACTGGACCCTCTCCTTGGCACGTCAAAGGGGAGCCCCCATGAATCCTTTGCCAGGCTGAAACGACTTAAAAAGATTTTGGCCTTCCATCAACTGGTGGATCCTTGGAGAATACCTCACCCAAGCGATCGGGACTACACCTTTTTCTCTGTGCCACATGGGTCGTATTCTAGACTGGACTTTTTTCTGATCCCACACGCTTCCTTGTCTCGAGTTGTGGACTCGACCATAGGGAACATCACGGTCTCGGATCACGCCCATGTCGCGCTTACTGTCTCCTTGCTTCCTGCCCCGAGGTGCTGGTCCTGGAGGTTAAATACTTAATTGCTGGAAGACCAAAACGTGCTGACGGAAGTCCAGAAGGATCTTAAGGAGTTCTTTGAGTTAAACACCTCAAGCGAGATTGGCCCTGGGGTCCTGTGGGAGGCCCATAAATGTTTCATAAGAGGGACCTTCATTAAGCTGGGGTCCAGAATTAAGAAGGAGAGGGCGGAAATTACTCTGGGGCTCCTCGGCGAGATCGGGAGGTTGGAGAAGATTCATAAGAAGTCTCTGGCGGCTTCTCATCTTGCCGAGTTGACCTCCCTCAGGGAGAAGTTGAAAATTCATTGCTGTGATAGAATAAGAGCCCAGCTAATCAAGTGTAAAAAAGCTTTTTATGAATCTGGGGATAAATGCGGGAAAATGTTGGCGAGAGCTTTAAGGGCAGAACGTGTTAGGACATACATCCCCAAGATCGCTAACGCAGAGGGCCAAATAGTCCACCTGACCAGAGATATCGCTAAGGCATTCCGCAACTTTTACGATTCATTATATAATCTACCCAGCATAAAGGGGGATAGACAAGAACTTCGCATAGAGCAGTATTTACAGGAGTCGGGAATGCCTAAGCTCCCCAGAGAGGTTCTGAGAGAATTGGAGGAGCCCATCTCCCTGTTGGAACTGCAAAAGGCGGTGGCTGGGGCCGTGGGAGGAAAAGCCCCGGGCCCAGACGGCCTCAGTCTACCATATTACAAGACATTTTTCCCTATCCTTGCCCCGAAAATGTTGGGGGTGTTTGACTCTCTCAGGGATGGGGGGACGCTCCCGCAGGACTCCCTTAGGGCCCACATCGCAGTGCTCCCAAAAGAGGGTAAAGACCCAAATTGTTGCACTAGTTACAGACCAATCTCGCTCCTGAACTCTGACGTTAAATTATTCGCGAGGTTTTGGCCTCCAGGATCGCACCTCATCTGCACTATATAATAGGTCTCGACCAGGTGGGGTTCATGCCGCTTAGGGAAGCTAGGGATAATACGATAAAGGTATTAAACCTGATCATATGGCCCAGCGGAAGAACCTCCCCTCCCTGCTTCTCGCCACCGACGCCGAGAAGGCGAACTGGCAACTCATGCACGCCACATTGCGGCACATCGGCCTCGGGCCTAATGCAATGAGCTGGATTTCCAGCCTTTATAGCTTGCCCTCAGCGTCGGTGAAGGTGAACGGGATCCTTTCAGACTCCTTTAGGATTTCCAATGGGACTAGGCAGGGGTGCCCTCTCTCCCCACTGATCTTTATCATTACCCTCGAACCTTTCTTGTGCAAGGTCCGTCGGAACCCTGATATTAAAGGGCTGGTGGGACCCAATAATCATTACAAAGTAGCCGCCTACGCAGATGATTTAATCTTTAGCTTGACGGGGCCAGAAACGTCACTGCCTAACCTTTTGGAAGAACTGAGGCGTTATGGAGAGCTTTCAGATTACAAGATCAATTACCAAAAGTCTGAGGCGCTTAACGTAAACATCCCCCCCAAGAGGTTCCTTAATATCCAGAACTCTTTCCCTTTTAAATGGGCGAAAGAATATGTAACGTATCTTGGGACCAAAAATGGAAGTAACCTAAAGAACATCTTTACTCTTAACTTTCCCCCTCTTCTGAAAGAGTTTGAGGGGGAGATGTCTCGGTGGTCCACGGGTTGGTTGTCTTGGTTTGGTCGCTGCAACGCCCTCAAGATGAACCTCCTCCCTCGTTTACTTTATCTCTTGCAGGCCCTCCCGGTGGCAGTCCCGTTGACCTTTCTGCAAAAGGTCAGAGCCCTTTTCGTTAAGTTCGTTTGGAAGGGGAAAAAACCGAGGATCAGTAGAAATATCCTGACCAGAGATAAGGAGCATGGGGGTCTTGGATTTCCAGACCCAGTGCTGTATCACGCAGCGGTCCATTTGAGCAGGGCCATTGACTGGTGTATTCATGTCAACCACAAACAGTGGGTGGGCCTGGAATAGGAGTTCTCAGACTCCCCACTGGCCGGAGTCCTCTGGCTGCCGTGCAAAGATACCCCATTAGCGATGAAACACCCCACTTTGGGTACCACATTAAGGGTTGGCAGGCAATACCTGGACCGTCCGACCTCTCCCCCCTGTCCCTCCCCGATGTTCCCAATCCTCGGTAACCCTTGCTTCCCACCCGGGTGTGAGGGGCGCATCGCCAAGTTATGGATGGGAGGTGGTATCTATAGGGCAAGGCACTTCTGGGCGGATGAAGGATGGACAGATTTAGACAGCCTGGCAGACTCTAGGGGCCTTCCAGCATGGCCGGGTTGGCAGCGCATGCAGCTTCTCCACTACCTCTCCTCGCTCCAGGATCTTGTTGAAGGGCAAAGAAAGCTTACTCCATTCGAGGAGTTGTGCTCGAGTAGCAATGCGGAGAGACATACGCTCTCGTTCGTGTATAAAACTTTGATTGCCCCCCTGGAGGGAGATAAGCCACCCTTCCTCAGGAAATGGGAGGAGGACCTGGGAGTCGTGTTCACACCCAAGCAGAGTAAAAAGATCCTGGCGATGCCACATAGAACGGCTATCTGTACCAGACTCCAGGAGTGCAGCTACAAAATCCTCACCAGATGGCACAGGGTGCCGTCTCTTCTTAATAAATGGTTCCCAGACACCCCCGCTACGTGTTGGAGGTGTGGAGCGGCACCAGGTGATTTATTACATATCTTTTGGTCCTGTTCCAAACTTAAACCATTCTGGGATGCTGTTAGGGAAATAGCGGGGAGAATGGTTGACATGGATATCCCTGAGGACCCTGCCCTATGCCTTCTCCACTCAACGAAAATCCCAACTAAGCGGTACAAGAAATCCGTGTTGTGCCACCTGCTAAACGCGGCGAAAGCTTGCATTCCCCAAATGTGGAAAAAAGCTGATCCTCCTTCTATAGCCATGTGGGTATTAAAGGTCAATGAGATTATGCGGTTCGAGAGCATGATCCTTGCTAAGGACAACAGGCGGGAAAGCTTTACGCGTACATGGTATAGCTGGAATGAGTTCTCCTAATCTAATGAATACAAGATGTTGCTTGGTAACACATAGGTCTCCTCCAGTTCCCCTCCCTGCGCACTCCCTTCCTCCTCCCCCCCCCCCCCCCAGGTTGTCCCCCTCCTCTGGTGAAATGAGATGTACAATTTAATGGTTTGCAGATTGGATTTTCTTTTTCTTTTTTGGTCAACATTAAGATGTGCCTTTCTCACTTGAAATCTGATCTGTAATGTCCATAACCTAGTGCTTTCTGTATAATCACCAGTTGCAGCCACTGTTGTATTTGTTATGTTATGATGTCTGTTTTTCCTGTATGGATAAAACGTTATATAAATAAATAAATAAAGAATATATAAAAAAAAAAAAACATACAGAGCTCATAAAAAACCTGGGGCACCAATCGATGAATTTATGTTGTCCAAACTGTAAATGTATATAAAAAATGGGCAAACCAAGTAATTATCCAGCAATAAGTCAAAGTTACAGACACGAACGAGACTTTGCATGGGCAGAAAATAGCTGGGTGGATCTTACCGTGTCCACAAGAGACGGGAGCGAAGGTGAGGGTCAGAGCTCAACCTACTCAGACAGGACACACGACCAAGGCATAGACAGAGAGTCTTACCTCATGGGTTGATCAGGCCCAGCTGTTGGGTGTCCTATCTGCCTTGGAGAGCCCGTTATTTGCAGTCACCGACGCTTTAAGGTATTTGCACTCCAGCCGCCCCAGGATGGGCGCCAAAACTGATAAGGAAACCGTGGGCTGATCCCTTGTTCTCCACGGTTCAGAGATTTTTTTCTGGTTTCGTTCGGTCTTCCAAAATAATCTAAGGGAGTGAAATATACGTGTAACAAAGAACACAGACAGCCAGTGTGTTCCGAGCTACACGGGAGAACGCTCTCTGCCCCCCGCCCAGTGGTACTTTATTTTTTATATCGAAGTAAAAAAACAGCACAAGTCATCTATTGGACATCATCATATAAGGGAAAAATCTAATTACTGGCTCAATGATTGGTCATCACAGCTAAAACTGATATTCTTAGGAATGTTAGGGGCGCCTGGGGCGCCGGATAAGGCAAGGTGTGCCCGGCTCCTCAGCGCCATATTGTTCACAGTAATATGTTAATAGCCGTGGGGGGGGGGGTCTGTGATATGCCTACTTGCTCATTTCATTGAGCAGGGCTAATCGTCCTTCTGCCTCAATATGCTTCCTCTTCCTGGAAGGCTTTTGTTACACAGCTGTCTTTTGAAGCTGGGCCCCTGGGGTGGGAGGTCTGCAGACCTGAGAGTAGCATTGATTCACCTGTGCCAGGGGCTCCGATGCATGTCGCCAGAGCAGTTTGTAGGGGTAGCATCCAGTTGATGCCTGTGGAACCTCCAGCAACTGCACCATGAACTGGATCCCCTGGAAGGAGAGTCTACCCTGGGGGGAACCTTCTCCGGGAAGGATTTCCTGCAGAGGGGAGTACCCACCCTGTCAGCCTAGGTGCTTGACAAGGCCATTGCATTTGGACTCTGGGTGGCATAGTTCATTGCCACCAGTACAAAGCTCTGTTGCAGGTGGGTTGCTGGGACTCGGCCCTGTCACCCCCACCATCTGATGTACGAATTGCAGTGGGTATCCACGTTGGGCCCCACGCATTTCTTGGTGATCCCTATGTGTCCAGTCATCCAAATCTCCAAGGCGTACAGTTTTTCATCCCTGGGACAGAAAGTGTAGCACCAACTGCCGGTCCTTGGGCCACACCCCTGGTGACCCTGGCTAGACCATCAGATACAGCCGCTCTTGCCCCTAGACCATCCGCCTAGTGTCTCGGCCCAAGTGGGGCTGTGCCTTCTCAGTAAGAGCTCCCTTGGTGTTGTGTCAGATGCCACCTCACATCCCTGGCTGGACATGGTCAAAATTGACGAGATCACCATGTCTTCAGTCCGCTTCCTGGGACCTGACTCTTGGCCTTTGCCTGTCTTGGCATTCACAGCACTCCTCACGTTCTGCTTGGTGCTCTGCAGCCTCAGTGAGGACCTTTAAAGATAGCCGAGTCTCCAGCCCGGAGGCTGGACAGAGATGCATGCAGGAGAGCATCTAAGTCGGTCTGGCTGGTCGGACTGGCAGGTGGGGCTCTGATCTCTAGAAGGCTGAGCACCAATGATCCCACAGCAGCAGCTATCTCCCTAGCTCTGTTCCGGGTGCCACTGGCCATGCCTGCAGCTACTGGTCATTGACAAAGAGCTGCACCCTGCTGTCATCACACACCTTCACTGTAATCACTCTCAGAATTGCCTATTGTTGAGCTGATCTTAAGATCCCTGCAGCCGAACTACTGCTGATAATCTTTATTTTATGGAGCCCACACTCAGGCATACTGTTTGCCCTATCCAACTGTTGCTGCCACCAAATTGTGAGAAAACGTGTACCACATGTTCATATAGATTGCCTTTTTTTTTTTTTTTTTTTTTTTAAATGCATGGTTTGCGGTGAGCCTCCCCTTTTGTTGGCTATCTTTCTATTTACGACCAAGAACCTAAGTTGGTTGATTTGATGCGCTATTTCCAAAAAGTGTCTCGCAAGGGTCATGTTAAGGTTTGTATGTCTAATATCTGAACAATAGACATGATTCAGAGAGACAAAAAAAGACTTTCGTTTTTGTGCTGATCTGTTTTTTTTTTTAAATGTTCCCGCTCTCGTACGAGTGTACGAGCGATTCTATGCATGCATTGCAATCCTTCTGTAAAGTTTTCGTCCGTTCGTACGGCAGAGTACAAGTACGAGGATGTCATTTTCCAGCGTGACTTTTCCGTTTAATTTTTTCATGTTACAACGTAGGCTTTCGTTTTTGCCCTTTTTCCATCGTCTCCTTCCACGAATCCTTTACGTTTCCCGTTAGATTCTGTTTCCCTTTTTCAATAAATAATCGTCCGGACGTAAATCCTTACAATCTTGCCCCTGCTCACTACAAACTTAACTCATTAAAGTGCTCGCCTACATATTTGGGTCACTCACTTCTACTACAATGCTTAGCTAAATCACTTTCCTACATCTTCCATGTTTGACCCCTAAAACTGACCCAAACCACTTTGCGCATTCCTACATCTTCCATGTTTGACCCCTAAAACTGACCCAAACCACTTTGCGCATTCCTACATCTTCCATGTTTCACCCCTAAAACTTACCCAAACCACTTTGCGGTTAGGTTCTTCTTTTTTTTTAGACCCCTACAAATCACCCAAACCACTTCGCGGTTAGGTTCTTCTTCCATTTTAGACCCCTAAAACTTACCCAAACCACTTCGCGGTTAGGTTCTTCTTCCATTTTAGACCCCTAAAACTTACCCAAACCACTTTGGCGCATTTTTACATCTTCCATGTTTCACCCCTAAAACTTACCCAAACCACTTCGCGGTTAGGTTCTTCTTCCATTTTAGACCCCTAAAAGTTACCCAAACCACTTCGCGGTCATCTGAATCTTCATCTCTAAATATTTATTTGCCCATTCGTTTTGTGTTAATGTATTTTTTTTTTTAAATGACACTGAAACAGGTTTTTTTTTTTTTTTTTTTTATAAAACAATGCCATTTTTTGGCTTTTTTTTTTTTTTTTTTGAAAAAATGTCCAAACTTTTTTTTGTGGTTCATATAAAAATTGTAACATTTTTTAAAAATATAATATTTTTGATAAAAACAGATTTTAAGCTATATACAAAACAATGGCAGGACCCAGAACACTAGTCTTCTTCTGTGGTCCCCAACGAGTCATGCAGCTGCTGCACGTCGGCCACCAACTGAAGGACCCTTTGATTCATTTGCTTCTACTCTTGCACGTGTGATCCCTGTATAAAAAAAAAAATACATTATTTTCAGACAAATACATGTTTCTCACCTGTGGATGGAATGTTTGTTAGTTGGCAACCTAACTCATGACAACATATGTCATTATGCTAAGTAATTAATCTATGGAAGTGAGCATATGTCATTATGCTAAGTAATTCATCTAAGGAAATGGGCATATGTCATTATGCTAATGCCATTGACTATGGCTTTATGTATCTTGGTGATCATGTCAATTACCACATACTCAGAAGAATGACATTACAATTTACTTAGTTGGTGGCCGACGTCTGCGTCGTCAGGGACCACCCTCGGTTCTGGGCCCTGCCACTGCTGTGAAGTTGAGGCTGTAGAGACATGGCAAATAGGGTCACTTATAATGTCTTAGTCAACAGTAAGAAAATGTCAATTTCATGTGTGTGTGACATCACCCACCTTCTCTATGTGCCTCCTGGGCCTAATCTGCTGCAGACTTCACAGATCCTTCACCCGCTACATCAAAATCTAGAAAAAGAGATTACAGGAATCAGCTTTGTTTGAAATAGCATGTATGTGTGTGCGGTTACATGAAGAGTCACATGCCAGAGGCTACAGGCTGCGTTGCTGGGGACGACTGCCTGCCCATGCCGTGCCGCCCCTCCTCTGTCGAAAGGTCCAGGGGCTGGCCGGAGGACCCTACAGAGGAGGGGTAGGACCGTTGCCCTGGAGATCCACCACCTTCACTTCCAGCTGCAGATTCATGCAGCACTGGTCGGACTGTGCGCCTCCGGGTGCGTCGGATTCGGTACTCCATTTCCAACACTAGAAAAGAGAAGCATTTCTAAATAAAGGCCTACCTTCTGTATTACTTACATCTAGCATGCAATCGCTATGTACTTACTTGGGAAATGAAGTCCAAAAAAGCGCCGCACCCGGGGCATGTGCAGCCGTTTCAGGTCCGACCAATGCTGCATGATCTGCGTGTGGGTGAAGGTGGTGTCAGTCTGGTGTTAAATCCTGGAAACGATCTCCAGGGCGATTGTCCTCTTCTCAAATGAGTTGGGCAGGTAGTCGTACCTGCGCTCCAGCATCGTCTTCAAAACACAAAAGAAATATAGGATTTAGATCAAACTGCATACAAATATCGGTCACAAATCGATCATTTGATTGAATGACATTATCAGACACATTTCTAGGCTAAAACTATCCTTCTAGATGTATTAGACTTGGTTCGCACATGTGGGCCCTAACTTCGGTTTGGCACAGCGTTTTAGACACTTTTCAAACAAACCGTTTCTTCCTGCGCTTCCTTAAGTGCTAGGCATGCATTTAGATGGCAAATAAAAGGCAGGAAAATACACTTACAAGCATGAGGATCTCTTCTTGTTGGCGGGTGAAGATTGTGGGCGCCATCTTTCTTCTTGTCTGCAGCAGATAAGTAATGCCCCAGCGGTTTCCGGGTTCCACACGGCCGGACGAACGGCCATACGCACGCATACGCTTCATACCCAGACATTATTATTTAAAGGGTCCTGGACACAAAGCTCATTCTCTTTGAGAGTGTGTGAATCATGGCACCCAAAAAAGCTGCAGCAAAGGAGGGCAGCAGCAGCAAACACCCACAGAAGTGAGGAGGCTTCTGCAGGCCCCACCACTCGCTCACAAATGCCTAAAAGTAAGGTGTGGGCAACACGCAGTGCTCAGGCCAAGGCACCAACAACCACCAAAGAAAAGGAGGCAGCGGCAAAGAGGAAGCCCCAGGCCAGCAAAAACACATCTACGGCCGGTAAAAAAACAACCAAGAGGGTGCAAAGCCCCAGCCCCCCAAGGTCACCATCACCCCACCCAGGTGGAAAAAGCTCCCATGCCAAGAGGAGAACCCACCGGGCAAGAAGCCCCAGCAGCCCAAGGTCGCCATCACCACACCCACGTGGCCAAACCTCCCATGGCAAGAGGCCAAGACACCAGATAAGAAGCCCAAGGTCGCCATCACCGCCCCCACATGGTGAAAAATTCCATGGCAAGAGGCTAAGCCATCGGGTAAGAAGCCCAAGGTCGCCATCACCACCCCCACATGGTGAAAAATCCCATGGCAAGAGGCTAAGCCATCGGGCAAGAAGCCCAAGGTCGCCATCACCACCCCCACATGGTGAAAAATCCCATTGCAAGAGGCTAAGCCATTGGGCAAGAAGCCCAAGGTCACCATCACCCCAGGCATGTCCCACAACCTCCCAGGGGCATGCAACTCTAAAGGGACCACAGAGGCACAGGCCAAAAAGCCCTACTTCATCCAGCACACCCTCTCCTCCTCGGCCACATTTGCCACCGGCACAGGTGGCAAGGCACTCTCCATATGCCACATCTACGCCTGCTAGTTCAGTGGCCACCCAGCCACGAACACCCAGTCCCTATCCAAGTCCTGTCCAATCTGAAGCCAGCCAGCTGTCATACATTTCACCCCAACACAGCCAGGCCAGAATGTCCCCCGATTTGCCTGCAAACAATGAGGAGACAGAACCTCAAGCAACAGGGAGCACATTGCGCTGAGGCCACTTGAGTGGCAGGTTTGGGGAGGCCCAAACTCTGGCATTGGCTAGTGGGCTCACCTTACATTATGATAAACTATATGGGCGCAGATCCAAAGCAAGCAGCAAAATGCGGAAAGCTGAAATTGTAGAGGCACTCACCAGACAGGTCAATGCAGCGGGGGATGAGCTCAAAGTATGAAGCACGGAAGAAAGGAAAATAGACGGCGAAATTACAGGTACATATCTACTTTGTGGATTTTTCTGCTTCTTGTATTGTCAACATTTTGCTACATTTGCCAAACTATCTTTTTCAGCTTACAAACTGGCGGAGGCTTCCCCACTAAACTTCAATTTACCCAAGCTGAGGAGATGGTGCTGAGCCTGATACATTCCGTGGCCTTAGAGGGACACTCGGGGCGATGGGACACAGACATCCCTACTATTCCTGCAGGTTAGTAATGTTAGTGTGTATGTGAAATGTTTGCAACGTGTAAATTGAGGCTCCGAGGCATATATGAACACATGCCCCTAGGGAGTGCCTTGTAGTGGAGGTTTCATTTTTAGCAGGGTGTGTCATGTCTGTGGAATGTTAATGTTCTAATTTGCTTGCCCATACATGACCTTTGAGAGTATTTATGAACACTATTAAAGTATTTATATTAGCAAATGACTGCCTGTTATGTGAATATAATCAATCAGATCCAACACTTCCATCTTTATCTTTAGGCCACTTGGGTTGGAGCTGTGCTTTGGTCTCAAATACTTGATCTGGGGTCAGGGAAAGGTGTACATAGGAAGAATGGCAACTAGCATATTCTTAAGCCAAATGCTATTTGCAAGCTGAGTGTGGGCCCCTAATGGCCCTTTAGGGATGTGTGAAGCCTCATAACACCCACTACATGCATGTTTGTTTTATTTAAGGTGACCAATGTGTATGTACATGTTGATTAATACATCTAACAGATAAGGACATTCATAGTGAAGGACAACTTGGACCGTTGGGGGAGTTGCCATTCCTGCTTGCCCACGTGTTTGAGTGAAGCATATGTAGTAATACAGATCAACAATGCATATTTGTGTGTTTACATGCCTTTTTGTAAACAATACAGGCCAGCATCATCCCTCAGCTAGTGTGGAAGCCTCAGCCAGTTTGACCACGCCGTTAACTTCCGTGCTGCCTAGGAGCCAGGAGCAGATATATACGGTAAGTGTATTATTCTAAGTATGCAGCACGTCCTGCTCCAGATAATGATTCATAACAGATGGGAATACCTCCACCAGAGGGCATTGGTCTGCAGAGATGGCAAAAAGAGGCCCTCCCAGTCCCATATATACCCGGGACCTCCCACAAATTCCCCAGTTTCTTCTCTGCAGTCGGCTGCGAAGGACAAGAATGATGGCTCCTCTGTTCGCAGGTGAGCAGGGCTTATCAGCCCGTGGCCCTGTAGAACTATTCCCACCCGTTCCATTTCTTCATTTATGCCTTCCAGCTTTGGCTGCACTGGTCGGGTGATGGTAGGCTGCACCTTTTACAGGTGTTTTAGAAGCCTTGCTCCAACCGCAATCCCCCACCAAAGGGTAGGCGGTGCAGGCTTATGGTGAGCCTGATTTGGGATGCCCCTTCCGGTCCTCGGTGGGCCTATGCTAGCTGGTCGCTGCCCCCCCTCCTCTCGCTGACCTGCTCGTTGGTATGTGTGTGTGTTTAGTATAGTGTGTATTTGTGCCTTTTTTGCTGTCACTATTCTGGGCTCCGCGCCCGGGCTTTTACTTTGTCAGTTTACTGTTTTTAATCTGCCGTCGCTGACGCGCGCGTCTTTCTGCGTTTCTGCGGTCAGCGGTGACGTCACTGCAGGCGCTGCGGCACCCCTATTGGCTGGCCAGTCACGCGTTAGGCTTTCACGCTTTCTTGGGGGCGGAGCTTATCGGGCAGCACGCTCTGCGTCGTTCTTCCTGCGGCCCGCCCCTTGAGGTACCCAGCGCCATTTTGTGACTCTCCACCGCGGTCCGTGAATGCCCCTGCGGGCTTATGTATTTATCAAGTGTTTATTCTGTATGCTTATGGGGTGTCATCTTTGGTGTCTTTCAGGCGGGAAAAACTGTATAGAGGTTTCTCCCGGTCCTACCCCCCTCTATTAGTTGCAAAAACTTTATTAGTAAAATCCTCCCACTTCCCTGGTGGACCTTGGGGCATCCCGGGTTGCTTTGACAGCGTAATTCCTATTGGCCAATTGGCCCACTATAATCACCATATGGAGGCTTCACAAGATATTGTGCTCGGGGTCCCTTCGGGACAAGCCCGGCTGTGTGTGGCGTGTGGGGCATCCCCTGTGAGGGATGATGTGCGGGTCTGTGTACCCTGCGCCCAGCAGGCGCTTGCGCTGCATTCTGGGCTATCGGTGACTGGGCCTGCGCCCACTATGTCTTCACCTACTCCCCCTCGCCTGAATTTGACTCCCAGTGAGCTGGACACTAGTGGGAGTCTCAACCTGATGTGTCTTCTAGGCTGGCTAACATTGAGAGGTTGATTGCTAGCTCTGCGGGCCGTAAGGCCCCGGCTAATACGGCATGTGCCGCCTGGAGCGTCTGTTTTCCCTATGGAAACTGAGGATTTTCTGGACATGACTGACTATACCCCCCTTGAAGAGGGGGAATTGTTCTCGGATTCAGAGCTGTCTGATGATCAGCATTACAGGGGTGCTGACCCTGGCTCTGATCCCTGGGATGCTGATGACACCAATAGACTTTTGACTCTCTATTTCCCTTCCTGCTGCTGCTCCCAAACAGCAGGTGGAATTGTTTAATACTGCTAAGCCACGTTTGGAATTTCCAGAACAGGCCCATTTCAATAATCTTGTTCTCAAAGAGTGGGAACATCCCAGCCGGCTTCCCGGAATCCCTAAGGGCTGCTATAAACGATATCCCTTTCCCCCCAAGGTGGTTTAATGTTGGTCAACCCCCCCGGAAGTGGATGCTCCAGTCTTGGGGTTGTCCAACACTTCTGTGGTGCATTCCCCTGATTCCACTAACCTGAAGGATAGTGAGGACAGGCGCATTGACCAGTTGGCTTCCCATGCCTTTGCCTGTGTGGGATCTGCATTGTGCCCTGTCTGTGCTTCTGCTATTACTGCTGTGGCTATCAGGACTCTCCTCAAGGGTCTGCTGGGAAGTGCCCCTGATGATGCTTCTAGTTCCGAATTCAGGGCCTTGTCACATTGTGATATTTTTATTGCTTATATCCTTTCTGCTCTAGATGTGTAGTAGAACCTCAGCCTTGGTGGTTGCTATACGCTGCTCTGTTTGGCTGCGCCAGTGGGCAGCTGACAACGCTGCTAAGAAGGCTCTCACGGGGCTCCCCTTTAAGGGGCTGCGCCTATTTGGTGATTGCTTGGACCTGTTTGCTAAGGGAGGTAAGTTGCCCCAGCGTAAGAAACAGCCACGGACCTTTTGGGGTTCAGGCGCCTTTACCCCCTCCTTCCGCGGATCCAGGTCTGGGAGAGGGGTATACTTTGCGGGGCACAGGAGTGACTTCTGGAGCAGAGGCAGAGGACATGCCCGCCCAGGAGTCTCCTGGGGCTCTAAGCTCAAGTCTGCCACCAAGCCCGTTCAGCCATAAAGGGGCGCCCTCACCCATCAGGGTGGGGGGACGGCTTAGGCTCTTCGCTCATGTCTGGAGACAACAGGTCTCAGACCGGTGGATTCTGGAGGTGGTGTCCTCCGGCTACAAGATAGAGTTCGCTGCCTGGCCGCTCCCAAGATTCCTCAGGTCCCGGATCCCTCAAAATCCCCTGGCAGCTCAGGGTCTGTTTCTGGCTGTGCAAAACCTTCTGGACATGGGGGTCATCTGTCAGGTCCCTCTTTGGGAAAGAGGTCAGGGCTATTATTCCAATCTTTTCACAGTGCCCAAAAGGGATGGCTCAATCAGGCCCATCCTGAACTTAAAACTTCTCAACAAATTTGTCAGAACCAGGCACTTTCGCATGGAGACCCTGCGCTCAGCTGTCGGCTCGTTGTGCCCGGGGGACTTCATAACCTCCATAGACATCAAGGACGCGTACCTTCATGTTCCAGTCTTCCCAGGGCATAAGAAATTTCTCAGGTTCACGCTGGAAGACCAGCATTACCAATTTGTAGCTCTGCCCTTCGGTCTCACCTCGGCTGCCAGAGCCTTCCCCAAGGTGCTGGCAGGTGTTATGGCTCTCCTCAGAGCTCAGGGCATTCGCATTCTTCCATATTTGGACGACCTTTTTATCACTTGTCGGTCTCTCCATCAGGCAGAAGGGGATACCCAGCGGGTGGTGACCATTCTGGAGTCGTTCGGCTGGGTGATCAATCACCCCAAATCTTCCCTATCCCCATCTCTGGTGACTTCCTTCCTGGGCATGAATCTGGATACTGTTCAGGCGAGGATCTTTCTTCCTCAGCTGAAGGTGGACACTCTGCAAGCTCTAGTTCACTCCCTTCTGTCATGCCCTCACCCCTCCATCCGGCAGGGGATGCAGCTAGTGGGGCAGAGGGTGTCCTGCTTTGCGGCTGTTCCCTATGCGCAGTTTCACATGAGACCTCTTCAACTCCATCTCCTATCAGTCTGGGACAAGAGTCCCCTGTCTCTGGATCAGGCTTTCGCTCTGTCTCCTCTGGTTCGGCGGTCCCTCTTGTGGTGGCTGGACTCGAGGAACCTGTTGGGGAGCAGATCCTGCCTAGCCCCCTGTTGGGAGACAGTCACCACGGATGCCAGTCTGACAGGTTGGGGGGGGGCTTTTGGAAAAGCCTACAATTCCAGGGGCTGTGGGGCCCTCAGGAGGCCCATGCTCCTATCAACACCCTGGAACTAAGGGCGGTCAGGTTGGTTCTGGCCCATTTGACTCCTCACCTTCAGGGCCGGCCAGTCCAAGTACGCTCAGACAACCAGACGGCGGTTGCCTACATCATCAGGGAGGCACTCGGAGCAAGAGTGCCCTCAGGAAAGTGTCCATGATTCTCTCTTGGGCGGAAGACAATGTCCCTTGCATTTCAGCTGTGTACATTCCGGGGGTGGAGAATATGGAGGCAGACTCTCTGAGCAGGGGGACCTCTCGACTGGGGGAAAGGTCTCTCAACATCGAGGTCTTCCAATCCCTGTGTCTCCGTTGGGGGGTGCCAGACGTGGATCTGTTTGCATCTCGCCACAACCACAAGCTCCCAGTCTTTGTCTCTCTGTCCCAGGATCCCCTGGCCGTGGACGTGGATGCTCTGACTCTATCCTGGCAGGGGTTCCGTCTCCTGTATCTGTTTCCTCCATTCCTCTTGCTGGGCAGGGTTCTGCGCAAGTTGGTTCAAGAAGGGGTGCCAGCAATTCTGGTGGCCCCCCGCTGGCCAAGACAGGTGTGGTTCGCAGACATCATACAGCTAGCAGTAGATCAGTACTCTCTGCCCATGGTCCTGGACCTTCTCACTCAGGGACGGCTTTGCCATCCCAATTTACAAAGGCTGGCTTTGATGGCCTGGCTGCTGAAACCTCCATCTTGATGGAAAAAGAGCTTTCTGTCTCTGTAGTCAATACCTTGATCAGGGCTAGGAAGAAATCCTCCTCCTCCATTTACTATAGGATTTGGCGGGCCTACATTGACTGGTGTGAGTCTAAGGTCCTTCCCTGTCGTGTGTTTTCCATCCCTAGGATCCTGGAGTTCCTTCAACATGGTTTGGATCTGGGACTTCAGCTCAGCACTCTCAAGGGTCACGTATCTGCCTTGGCTGTTTTCTTCCAGAGGTCTTTCGCTCAACATCCTCTTGTCAAGAACTTCTTCCAGGGGGTTGCTCATGTGCATCCCCCCTGTAAGCCTCTGTTTCCAGTCTGGGATTTGAATTTGGTTTTGTCTGCCCCTCAGGGCCCTCCATTTGAGCCTGTGCATGAGGCTGCTCTGTCTATTCTTACTCTTAAGGTTGCCTTTTTAGTGGCTATCACCTCTGTCAGGCGGGTTTCTGAGTTGGCGGCCCTTTCTATTCAGGCCCCCTACTTTGAGAGACATCAGGACAAGGTGGTTTTCAGATTTAAACCGGATTTCTTGCCTAAGGTTGTCTCTGCCTTCCATCTTACTCAGGACATTGTGCCCTAATCCTAATAACTCCAAGGAGAGGGCCTTGCATTCCCTGGATGTGGTCAGGAATTTGAAGTTCTACCTGGTGGTTACTGCGCCCTTCAGGAAGACTTATGCTTTGTTTGTGGTACCTTCCGGTCCCAAGAAGGGTTTGGCTCCTGCTAAGTCTACTATTAGCAAGTGGATTCGTCAGGCCATTTTTAGGGCCTATTCTGCTAGGGGAAAGGAGCCTCCTTTCCGTGTTACGGCTCATTCTACCCATGCTGTTGGGGCTTCCTGGGCCTTTCAGCACCAGGCTTCTGTTGAACAAGTTTGTAAGGCTGCTACTTGGTCTCCTGTTCATACCTTTTCCAAGTTTTACAAGGTTGATGTTCGGGCCTCAGCTGATGCTGTTTTTGGCCACAAAGTTCTGCAGGCGGCAGTGGTTTGAACTGCGCATTGTTGCTTTTGAGGATCCCACCCTATGCACGGACACTGCTATTGGATGTCCCATCTGTTATGAATTATTATCTGGAGCAAGACATGCTGCATACTTAGAATAATACAATTCTGTGATTACTCACCTTGTAGAATTGTAGAATAGTATGCAGCACGTCCTGCTCCACCCCACCCTGATTGCTTTATCTTGGATCCTATGTACGGTGATTGTTATCCTTGTTAAATAAATCACTTATTTGGTGATATTGAGGTTAGATTTAGATCACTAGGGGTTTATTGGTTTACATTATGTTTTTAGGGGTTTGATTCTTTTGTGTGTTTTGTTGTATTCACATTTTATTATTCACCACTAGATATGGTCTTGTTTGCTGTCCAGTGGATCTCCCGGGCTTGGGGTCATGGCTACTGAATAATAGGATACATAAAAGGAGTCCAGAGGTGACAGATGAAGATATATGGAATATGGTCCTGTCTGCTGTCCAGTGGATCTCCCGGGGCCTGGGGTCATGGCTGCTGAGCAATAGGATACATAAAAGGAATCCAGAGGTTACTAAAGATATATGGAGTAAATAAAGTTATAATTATATGAAGAGCATTATGGAGTTGAGAAGGATCAAGTTGCCAGATGGTTACTGGCATGCTATATGCAGACGTGCCTGATCCGCTATGCAGGACTAATTGTTGTATTGGGATTGTCATTCATGCCCCATATCCTGCATTTTTCTGTTCTCTTGTCATCTGGCCGAATGTTTATGCCCTGCTTGCTACTTGCTTGTGTTCCTTTTGGGCCTCCTTGCTCTTCATCCTTGCTCTGGCTACGCCTTTTTTTACTCTTCTCGTTTAGTAAATTCCCAGAAAATGCACTCTGTGGATTTATATGGTGCTTTGGGGTCTTTGTTTATCCCTTTATATGTTCTTCTATAATCCATAAAGGTCTTATGTAGCTCATTTATTTCTGATTATGGGCGTTATGCAGCTTACTTATGCCGTATATGGGCTGGATATTGCCAGTACTCCAGCGTAGGAATTCTGTTTTTGTATATATGTATATTGTTTATTTAAATGTTGTATTATATTGATGTAAATAGTGAATCTGCAATGAGGATATCTATTTTGTTTAGTTTACGTTTTGAATACTCACCTGTACTCACGCTGCCTCTGTGACGCGTTTCCGGCCAGGACGCGTCAGAATGCCTTGTATACCGGATGTGCCCGGCTCCTGTGCTTCCAGGGGTCGGCGTGGTGGCGCGTGTTTGAGCGGTGTGTGGCGGGCGGCGCTCTGGCTCGGCAGGTTAGTATAAAGGGGCAGGGTGGGTGGGTGGTTGTTTGTCGTCCTGAGGAAGTGACGCGGAGAGTCGTCACATAATGCGTAGACGTTCAGGAGGGGTGGTGTGCTGGTCCCTGGTCATGTAAGATTTATTAACCTTTGTATTTACATTTGTTTTGCTTGTTCCCGGCGGGTCCTCATATCAGCTATATATAGGAGTATGAATGTATATATGTATGCACTTTAACACTGACACTTGGTTTGTTAATAGTTTTTTTTTTATTTATTAAGATTTTTGATTGTTGATGGGTATATGTATTTTTTGCACTTTCAGCAAATGCATTTTTTAAGATAGATATATGTTAATAGTAGTACTTTGCACTTTAATAATACCTGGCCGGGATTATAGAGCATTTCTTTAGTGATGGTTGTGATATTTATTAATGTTGCATGACCATAACAACAACTGGTGACCATTTGTTGCCCCCTCCCCCTCCCTCCCTCCCTTCTATATGGATTGTAGTTTGTTATGTGTTTTTTAATATGTCTTTTAGTGTAGAGATTTGTAGTCAATAAAGATTTATTTTGTATAAATTTGCATACAGTGGTGCCGCTCTTTCTGGGGGACGTGGGGAGTTGTGGGGCTCCTCTCTTTTCTGGTATTTCTTAGAGTATCCACCTCATGTGTGTGGTTGTCCTCCTTGCGTGCACACTGCATTATCATATTGCATAGTGATAGGGCTTATTGTTATCGTTAGCCGGTGCGGATTTTGTCCTTTTCCCCTGTCCCTTATTTAGGTAATCCTTGTTAAGTTGTTACTGGTTGCCATTCCTGGTTCTCCTTACTGCTTTTCAAAACTGGGGAATTTGTGGGAGGTCCCGGGTATATATGGGACCAGGAGGGGCCTCTTTTTGCCATCTCTGCAGTCCAGCGCCCTCTGGTGGAGGTATTCCCATCTGTTATGAATCATTATCTGAAGCAGGACGTGCTGCATACTTATAATTCTACAAGGTGAGTAATCACAGAATTGTATTTTTCAGAATCTGCTGATGCATGTGAATTAGCATAATTAATTTGGCGTAATAAAATATTGAGTGCCCAAACTGAACCTTTTTTTTCACATGTCCCAACAGACCCACACACTGATGGAGGAAATCCAGGAGCTGGAGGAGGATGGCACCTTGATGGGACCTTCATTACAGCCCCCTTTGGAACGGGGAGGCCGATTCATTAATAGCGCCAGGTAGCGACAGATGAGCGCCAGTAGCGTGATTTTCACAGCGCCAGCTAGTATTCGCTGTGCTTGGCCGTTGTTCGCTTGTTGAGAGCGACTCAGTCGGTGTGCGTTAATGTTGAATACGTGGTTAGGTGTCGCTGTTTCACAGGTTCCGCGCTGTATGGGTGCGCCTGACAGCGAATGGCCAGAGCGAACGGCTTCCAGCATATTCATTAACAAATCACGCTCAAAAATTTCTCACGCTGTGAAATGCTTGTTGAAACCCCAGAGCGCTGGCGGCGATGGGTGTAAAGTAGTTTTTAACCCCCAAACAAGCATATTTTTTTGATTAAAAAATTAAACAAGTTTTTATAAACATTTTGTAATATGAATACATTAATATCAGACCTGTAATATCAATTCTCCTTAAAAAAAATATAACATTGCAGAAGTGGTCACAGAATGTTTGACATTTAAAAAAAAAAAATAATTAATTATGAATATTTAAAGATTGCTCCATTGAAATGCATTGGAGAGCGCCAGGGAGCGACAGGTCATACCTGGCGCTGTGATGGGATTAGTAGCGGCGCTGTTCGTTGCAGTCGGCTACATGATGAATCCCGCGCTAGCTGACGCTCTCGCCGGCGCTAGCCTCATTTAGCGTGATAAATGCGTGATTGTGTCCGCCGCCGGGCGTTCTGGAGTCGGTAGCCGCCGATAGCTGGCGCTACCTGGCGCTAGTCAGACACTACCTGGCGCTATCCCTTGATAAATAAGGCCCATAATCTGCATCTGTCCCAACATGTTTTTACAACAAATCCTCAGCAGCAGAGTGAAGCTGCCTGCATGCTGCCAGCCCATCGTGGGCAGCATTGTTTTGCTGGTGGCCAAGATATTTTACTAATTAATGCCCAGGGCAAGGCTACTAATATAAATGTAGGTTCTTTATATTGTTTTAAAGAGATCAGAGCATAACCAATAAAGAATATTATTTTATTCTAAATAAGATATAAAAAGAATATATATACAATATACTTATGTACAGAAAGAAAGCTTAACAAAGGTAAAAATACATATAAATACAGGAAAACTGTCATAAATAGCTTAAAACTTAGTGGGATACATATGACATCACCACAGATATAACCAATGTCTGAGATTCATCAGCCAGGAGCAGGGGAGGCGACAGACAAGGGGTGGGAAAACAACACTATGTCCCTGACACAGGTAGCGCACACTAATATCCACACACTAATACAGCATCACCATTCAGTAACATCACCTTTCCAATGGGAACTTGAATGAGAACTTGAATGGGAAATCGGCACCACGAAACAGAGCGGGCTTCTATCATCATCTGCCTCAGCATCAGCCAGAGAAGTACGTCGAAAAGCAGAGAGACCACACTGTGTTAAGTCGTCTCAAAACACAGGTCAATTCCTCCTTTTCGCAGCACTCTGGCCCCCTTTTTAAGGAGGCAAATCCAGCTGTTATTTGCTGACTAGACTCTCAGTTTCGTATTTAGACAGCTGAGGTAAACAGTAGTAAACATATAGCAAAAGACCGGAGATGTAAATTTAGCAAGCAGATGTAAATAGACACATTCTCACACATAGACAATGGCAGTTTTTATGACAAGGACAGAGCTGTATCTCTCAATCTTTGAGTCAACCCAGTAAAACCAAGTCAGCAACTTAAAAGCTTATACCATGTCATGTTTTCAATAAAATATATACATTACATCTAAAAATTCTGTTGCATAACAAGCATGCAGAGACTGAGCCTACAGTCCCCAGTGGTAGCTTTGCTGCAGAGGATTTGCCAAGCACACCTGTGGCTGTTGGTCGAACTAGAGGACCATCATCTGCACGCGCCCCAACCCGGGGAATTGGGAGGCATAGTCAGCTACGTCGCCCAGTTTGCCAGGGGAGGCGCGTGTCGATCATGGAGTCAGCATAGCACCATGAGAGGCGTTCGCCAACAAAATCAAAGAAACAACGAGCAGCATCATGCACAATTAGAGACCTTAAATAATACGTTAAACACAATGCTGGCAGCATTTAGGTCCACCAACAGCCACATGGCCACCTTATCTAATAATTTCAGTGCCATGCTTGAGGAAGTTCGAACTAGCAACACACACATGGCCACCTTAAGTACTAATTTCAGTGCCATGCTGGCTGAAGTATGAACTAGAAATATCAACATGGCCACCTTAAGTACTAATTTCAGTGCCATGCTTGAGGAAGTTCGAACAACCAATAGAAACACGTTGGAACAGTTGCAGATTAGGAATGCCACACATGCCCAGGTGATGGGCCACCTCCAAGGCTCACCACCAGGGTTTTATGGGTATCAAACATTTTAACCCCTATCTGGCCTGTATCTGCTCCACATCTTTGCTCTACATCCCCACTGTATTGACCTGTCTGGTGAGGCCTACCAATATACCCTTTTGGTATGGCTTTGCTTGTATGCTTTGGATTTGCGCCCATATAGCTCATTAGAGTGCTGAGATAGCCCACTAGCCAATGCCTGAGCTCAAGCCTCACTGAACCTGCCACTCAAGCTGTTGCGCTGCAGGCTTTGGCCTAATTACATTGCTTCTGGCTCATCCTGTTTGTAGGCATGATTGGGGGACATTCTGGGCTGGCAAACTACTACCTTGAACCCTGGCAGAGATTGGACTGGACTTGGATTTGGACTGGGGCTTCTTGTTTGGGTGGCCCACTGATTTACAGGCGAATATGTGGCATAGATATGGCTGCTTTCCACCTGTGCCTGTGGCAAATGTGGCCAAGCAGGAGAGGGTGTGTATGTGTCCCTATTTCTTTGAGCCAAAATATCGACATGCCAATGCTTGCTCCATATGTGTGTGTATTTTCTTACTCCCTAAATTAAAACCAAAAAACGGTCCTTCAACATGACTAAGAGGCTATGTAACATTTGAGCCACACCCTGAACATACAGATTGCTCTGCTAAAAAAAACAGCCTAACACCATCTAATGCATGTTCGGACCATTAAAACCTCCAAGATGGCGGATGAGGGCAAATCAGGCAGACTGCTAACAGGTATTGGCTTAGGATTGTGCTGCTCAGCATCCTTGGATGTCTTACCTTTTCCGGACCCCAGATCTGCTTTGTCTGAGTCAAGCACAGCTCTAACCTGCCCCCTGCACTTTATCCCTCTCTCCTCTACTCAGTAAGTGTCATGCTTCTAAGCAAAGGTGGCGCAGACCCTATCATAAAGTCAAGAACACAATTGTCAAAGTCAAGAACACAAGTGTGGGTGTCACGGACCGGGTGGAGCGGACTCGGGTGTGGATCCGCTTTAACTGTGGAACCGATGGCGGGTACCGTGTCAGGGGAGCGGAGTCTAAGAGGCCACCGGTATTCACCAGAGCCCACCGCAAGGCAGGTTGGTCTTGTGCGGCGAGTGACCCCCAGGTCGCTACCCCCTAACAGCGCCCCAGTCCCACAGTCAGCCGAGGTTCAGTGAGGTACACAAGTGGCAGGCAAAAAGGCGTAGTAGTACAGGCAGAGATCGGGGCTGGCAGCACAGGTTCGCGGTAAAGGTGAGTAGCCGAGGTCGGGGCAGGCAGCAAAGGTTCAGAGTCGGGGACAGGCAGAGGTCGGTACACGGGTGAGCAATCCAAGAATGTCTGACTTTCAACAAGCATGGAGAGACCAAGATCCGGCACTGAAGGAAGGAAGTGCCTGTTTAAATAGGGGAAGATGATGCAGGATTGGATGACATAAACACCAATCAGTGCTGTAAAGGCCCTTTAAATCTCAGGGATCCTGTGCGCTCGCCCTCTAGTGGACGGAGACGTGTGCGCACCTGACCATGCAAGAAGGAAGCATTGGGGGAAGGGCGGCAGCTGGAAGCAGCCCTGAGGGAAGATGGATGACGGCTGCATGCAGCCATGGAGGTAGGTGAAATGCTGTGAGACGGACGTGCAGCGCTCGCCCTAACAGTGGGGAAGAATAATCATTAATTTAATAGAAAGGTGACATTTCTTCTTTGGAAATGCTGGTCCAACATTTGTAAAGGGTTTGTGGTTTGCAAATTATAATGGTTAAGGTCCGGTTTAACATGTAATAAAGGGGTAAAACCAGCCATAGTTTCAGACTATATTCATAGGCATACATTGAAAAGTGAATGACGTTATTGGCGTCAACTTACCAAGGAGCCATCCACCTGAGAATTCTCCAGACTCAAACCGACGGTACAATCCAGATCGTCGCAAGATGTACGCGTCATGGGATGAGCCTGGAAACCCAGCGAGAACACTAAGGAACCGCATGTCCGGGGCCACCACTGCTTGGACATTCAGGGGGTGGCCCATTTTGCGGTTTCTGGGATAAAATAAAAAAAAAACAAAATTAGCAAGGCAAGGTAAACGTCGCCTGTTGAGACCGCATCTTCTGGTCCTCCAATCGCACCAGATAGCTTACAAATGGGGCTTCCCGTTTAGACTATCCTTTACATATATGGGGCACTCGTATACAATTACAACCCCAGAAGAGGCCTCTGAATTGCTGGAGCGCCTGGGCTTGACCACAGCAGCTGAGCCACTACCCACACCAAGGCCACCTCAGGAGCAACGTACACGAGCTATGCGAAGGGACCAGCGGACCAGCAGCCTGCGCCCCTATCTTGCTTCGACCTCATCGTGAGTAGCAGCGGCCCACCGCTCTGACAGCGGCTGACTCAGTACAGAGGACTGGGCAACCCACTAATGGTGCTGAGAGAACCCCAAAATCCGATGACCACGTGAAATGCCCCGGGACTTTTTCTTCGTCCTTTTGGCCCACATCCCCCCGACAGATCCCATTTGTCCCCTTTTCCTTTTTCCCTCCTATAGGTACTGTCGGGATCCTCGGTTGACTATATGGAGGTAACTAACCTGGTTGGGTTGGGGGCCCTCATCCACTACTGGAAGGGAGGTACCTTCCCTCTCTCTTAAGTCGGTGGGGGATGGGTGTCCCCACCACTGGGAAGTTTATTGTTAAAAGTTTTATTCTCATTTTTGATGCAATATTACTTGTTGCCGTTGGGCAGTTGTTTTTCTAAACCATTACAGGCTCCTGTTTTTTGATGTTGTGGTTCGGTCATGGGCCTGCCATGGTGGGGGACGGTGGTCTCTGCTGCCTAAATCCCCTTCCCGCCTTGAGAGCGATCATGATGAAGGCGGGACCCCCGAGTGGACAACTGGTTGCGGGGGTGGCGGAGGCCATTTGGCCTGGGCGGGCCCCTGAGTGAACAAAATTGTTATATAGTCCGTTTTAAATGTTATATGACTTTACCCCACGTCGAGAGGCTGGCCATGTGGAATGTGACATTCGCGGACAGCCATGGCTGACTCCCGAAGGTGGTGAACTTATTTCTTAAGGTTACGCATACTAGATAGGTATAACACTTGTAGATGGCCCTTGGTGGTCTGGCACCGGTCCCTGAGTTTTCTGAAAAATGAGAAGGATAAAAATGTGCAAATTTCAGTTTGAGTTAAGGTTGTTGTTTTGTAGCATGGAACTGGTTGATGACCCACACGAGTACAAACACAAAAGCTCTGATCCGACTGTAGTCTGACTGGGCTTGTACCCCCCCCCCCATATTTTACTGCACACTATGCTGGCCCTGAGCCGCGGCAGCTAACTTTACAATTGCAGGCGACTCCCCGCCCAGAGGCGACCCCCCTCTAGATACCCAGAAAACCTCCGGTTGTGGGATACCCCCGGAAAGCAACCACTGACTCGCTTAGAGTCACCAACCCCCTTCCCCTTGTTCTCTTATTTTGGGGACACCACCTGAAACCGCAGCCCCCGGCAGCCCCGCACTACACGGGGTATACCGGGCGACTCTGCTACCTGATACCTACAGCACCCACTGCCACCCCTCCTATCCTACGCGCACTTGCCGATCCCTAATCTTTCCCTGAATTCAAACATCCCACTCTTGGCCCCTCCCTTTTTTTTTTTCCTTGGTCTTCTTCCCTTCCCTTATCCTTTCACTTAGATAGCTCCTTCCCGCTCTTCCTAACGCTCGACTCTGCCTGTTTTCTAGTGGAACTGCCATCATGAGCCAATCTCAAAGATCATCAAACAGAACTGATCTTAACTTTAAACTGCTTTCAACGGACTAAAGCGTTCCACTACTACAGGCAGATGCAAGCTGACATTTTGTGCCTCCAGGAGACGAGATTTTCCACCACAAGCTCCCCAAAGTATCTAAACCCGCAATACCCCACATTCTTTCTAGCTTGTTACACAGAGAAAACCAGGGGTGTCGCCATTGCATTTCGCCGTAACATTCCATTTAAATGCGAGACGACAATAGCTGACCCAACTGGTCAGTTTGAATGATACACAGATGACCTTTGTATCGTATTACGCGCCCAACACTCATCAGGCAAATTTTTTCTCACACCTTTTGAAAAAAATAAAAGAACATAGCAAAGGGTTACTAACTGTGGCCGGGGACTCCAATGTAGCACTAGACCCTAAGCTAGATAGGTCACCCTGACAGAGTGGCGGATCTTCCTCGCCGTCCATGCAGCAGCCTCCGAATTGTATAAACGCTATGTTGAAGGATGCGACTCTGATAGATGTGTGGCGTGAATTGAACCCTAAAACACGGGACTACACCTTCTACTCGAATCCCCATAATTCGTTTTGCAGAAGTGACCATATCATGGCACCCCAGAATGTTATACCTATGATTGGTAAATGCCAAATTCTAGCCACGCCCTGGTCTGACCATGCCCCAGTACTCATGAGGTTCGCGGCTACCCCCCCACCACCAGACCGTTTAAGTGGAGACTAAACGACTCCCTGCTTACACGCAAGGAGACCCATGACCAGATCCTCCAGTCACTTAGAAATTATTTTGCAATAAATGCCAAGCCAGCTACGGTGGTGAGCGTGTGGGAGGCCCACAAAGTAGTGATGAGAGGGGAACTTATTGCGTTAGCCACCTCTATTAAAAAAAGCAGAACAGAAAAGATTGCCCAACTAACAACCAGTTTAGAACAGTTACAAACTGCATGGAAAGCGAACCCCTCAAGGGAACTTAAGAAGAAAGTAGATGAAGTTAGCATGCAACTTAACGTAGCGTTAGATGGGATAGCAGAGAAGAAGCTTAGAAGGGGGAAGACAGAAGATGTATGCGAGGGCCAACAAACTTGACACCCCTTTAGCAAACAGGCTCCGATACTCAGGGCTGAAACAGACTCCAATCACGTTACGGTCTACAGAGGGGACCAGTACTGCTAACCCTGTCAAAATTGTTGAAATTTTCAAAAAAATGTTGGGCAAGCTTCATGCGGCGCCCAATGCATTCCCTCTGGAAAAGCTATCAAATTTTTAGACTCGATTTTGCTCCCGGAGGTGGCAGAAACTCATAGAGCTAACCTTGAAGCAGAGATCTCGGTTCCGGAAGTTTTGAAGGCGATCAAAAGCTTTAAGGCTTCAAAGGCACCGGGGCGGCTTTTCAAACTTATAATATAACTTTATATGAATGAAGGCGCGCACACAATTCTTAAAATGTTACACACAATTAATTTTTATTACAACAAGTTATAATCAATATACATCGTTACATTAAAACTGGTCCATAACATATGTAACATCATGTTTATCCACTTATGCACAGTACTGGTCCACTGTGGGTATGCTTGAGCGGGCAGCAAATCAACAATAACACGTAGTTTAATCAAAACATGATACAATATGATAGCCCAATAGACTAATGGCTGCCCAGGAGAACCAATACCTCACATTCCTGGAGAATCATATCACTTATGCAATCAAAATGTCCCATGCAACAAGCTTATCGCTCAAATTCCCAGGCCATTAAATCACTGCTAGTTAGCAATTTGGCATATAGTGAATCCCGCCCACAACACTCAGTGAATCGTACAAGCATAAATGGATGTGAAATTACACACACATAAACATAGACAATGATAACCTACTACATGACACGAGTCCAATCGATGCCTCAGCATCTACTACCTAAGGTATGGTCCAGTTTTAATGTAACGATGTATATTGATTATAACTTGTTGTAATAAAAATTAATTGTGTGTAACATTTTAAGAATTGTGTGCGCACCTTCATTCATATAAAGTTGTAGATGTGCCAGGGAGAGGTAATGGATACCCTGGATTGAAGGCTGCAGCACTAGAACTGTAAATTATTGAGAGTACATGATTATTGTTGAGTGCTGGACTATTGTGTATTAAACTTATAATATAAAAAATATGCCACAGAACTAGCCCCCACCTAGCAAGAATATTTAATTCCCTTAAAGAAAGAAGTACATTAAATCAAACCTCTTTGGAGGCATTCATAAGCATGATCCCGAAACCGGACAAGGATTACCTGAACCTACAGAATTACAGGCCCATATCCTTGCTTAATGTCGATCTTAAAATCCTGGGGAAAGTTCTGGTCTCTAGGATTAATGAGTTTTTGGTACCCTGATCAGGAAGGATCAAGCGGGGTTTGTACCTAATAGGCAAGCTTCGGATAATATTCGTAGAGTAGCTCATTTGATCAGGCTAGCCCAGCAGAGGGACATCCATAGTCTTCTCTTGTCGTTGGGCATGCAGAAGGCATTTGATTCCCTATCGTGGGATTACATGTCTCTTGCCCTTCAGAAATGGGGATTTGGAAGCAACTTTTTAGCATGGATATGGTCCATATACTCGTCTCCTTCAGCAAGAGTTCAATATGGGGTTACCTTTCTGAGCCAGCAGAGGTACGCGGCAAGGGTGCCCGCTCTCTCCAGTGTTATTTGTCTTGGCCCTGGAGCCGCTAGCAGTTGCAATCAGGACACACCCGGATATAACAACAGGGATAGAGTTAGCAGGATGTCACCACAAAGCATGCCTTTTCGCAGACAACATTTTACTAGTCCTTTTTGCGACCCCATATCTCGCTACCCAATGTCCTTCACCTCCTAGATGACTTCTCACAAATCTCTGGCCTCAAAGTTAACAAAGAAAAAATCCTTAGGGTTAAACTTAAACGTCCCTTCCCAGATACTGAGATTGCTTCAATCCAACTTTCCCTTCCGTTGGGCCCCGGGGACATTATCATATCTGGGGGTCAAGGTCACTCCTCACTACCACACTCTATACCAGGCCAACTACCCCCCCCCCCCTCTTTCAAACATTGAAAACCATGCTTGATTCTTGGCAGGGACATGGAATTTCGTGGATAGGAAGGATAAACGCGGTAAAAATTACCCTATTACCCAAAATGCTCTACCACTTTAGGACGCTCCCTGTTCAGATCCCCTCGCACCAGATTAGAAGCATGCAGAATAGTATAATGAGGTTTGTCTGGGGAAGTACCAGACCGAGGGTAGCTAAAACTACTATGTTTAGACACAGGATAGAAGGAGGGCTGGGGGTTCCATGTGTGAATATATACTACTTGGTCGCGCCAATTGTGCAGCTACATAGCTTACACCTTGAAGTGGAAACCCCTCTCTGGGTCTCCCTAGAAGCCATGGCATGCGACCCCATCCCCATAGATAGCCTAATTTGGACCCCGCCACAGTATAGGCCTCGTATCACTTGTCCAATCCTAAGCCATTCCCTCCGTGTATGGGACGGGGTGAAATACTCGGGAAAACTGATTTTGCCGCATATCCCAGCAATGCAACTATTTAGAAATCCCTGGTTCCCTCCAGGGATGGAGAATCCTGAGGCATTTACGTGGTGGAGGCGGACAGGTATTAATAAAGTTCATCATCTAATAGATAGGGAGGAAATGGTTTCTTGGCCCGCATTAGTGTCAAAAGAGAATGCACCAACTGCCCAATGCTTCAGGTATATCCAGATCTGACATTGGTTAGCTCCCTTGCTAAAGAACAGAACCCCTGGGGTAGATAAAATGACCTTTGAGAAGGTGTGTCTTCGGGGGGCACCGACATCAGGCCTTATTTCTATGATCTACGCTCATCTTACGACATTACTGGCCAATCTAAAACATGGGGATATGATAAAATGGGAAACAGATCTGAACCTGGTTCTAGATAGAAAAGAATGGACGGATATCTGGGCAGGGATTAACAAATGTTCAATAAACATCACCACGTTAGAAGTGGCATATAAGATGCTCACGAGGTGGTATCTGGTACCGTCCCGCGTAACGAAAGCAGTCCCAGGGTATCCTGCAACCTGCTTCTGAGGCTGTTCTGTGGAGGGGACGGTCCTCCACATCTGGTGGGAATGCCCGATGGTCAGGAGGTTCTGGTCTCGGGTCTTTGGCCTGCTATACACTCTCCTGCACAAGAACCTACGAAGGGACCCTTGGGTTGCTTTGCTACATGTGAAAAAGAGGGGGGGTGGTGCAGAGAGCACGAGGCAGGAGAGGACAATCTATCTGCCCGCCAATCTGAGCAAGATTGACTATCAGTGAATAGGTGTTAATTTTAAGTCGCTCATGTTGGCACATAGTTAAACTCTAGAAGCCCACAATACCCTAAATGTGCTTTAGCAACGTACTGAAAATGACATGTCTGTATGAGAAAATGTATAAAGAATTACAACCTGTATTCTGTAACTCTTTATTTGTAAAAGAACAATATGTCATACTGTTTATCTTTTATAGAAAAACGACAATAAAAGGATTGAGACAGAAAAATCAATTTTCGCAAAACTGTACCATTTCCTATCAGAGGATGTGTAAATGAAGTTGCCTTCATAGTGAACCTGCACTGCTGTGCACAATGTCTGCATGAGTACATGCCTCTAGGTGGAGAAAGAGATGACAGCCATATCTGTGATACACTCAGCCCCGATTTGGAGTCAGCATGTGCTATCCTTGCATGGGTCTTTATGGGCCCAGTTGGGTGTGTCCTGATTGCAAATGCCCCCTGTTCATCAACAGCACAAACCAGGAGAAATCTTATTTTTCTCCTCGGGCCCCTGGAAGAAATCCAGCGCACTGATTTGCCACAGCAGTCACAGGGTTGTCAACACTTGGCCAGAAATCACTACCTAATATGTGCCAGTGTCTTCGTATCAAATTCAGGATGGCTTCAGAATAATTAGAATAGGTCTGTACCAGGGGAATGCGCTTCTGGTTGTCTTTAAGACTGAGAAGGCCTCGTCTACACGTTTTATAACGCTGTTAGGCGTACTCCCTCTCCAGGAAATTATTACTTCTGTTCACCAACCAAAAAGGGACAGGCATCTGTAGGACCTTTCTATCCCTTAGACCTTGCTTTGGATTCAATTATTAAAATATCACAATTGTATTAATATTATTAAAAATATAAATGGCACTTCAGTCATCAATCTGCCCACAGTATATACAAGTACACTTAAATTACAATGATATACATAGGTTCATGTGATTGCAACCATTACAATTGGAAGACTACAAATGTCCATAAAGATGCATTATGCAGATTGACCACTAGATGGCAGCCATGAACATGTTTGTTTCAAGCTTCATCAACACCAACTGTGGAACACAGTTCATATCTATAATGTGCATATAGATATATATAATTTCATGAATATGAAACTAAAATATATAAGATAAATAAATATATAACTATAAACTCATTCCATTGACTGGTGAAACATACCTTTGCTTAGCATTGCTGTATACACTTGTTTGTAGGGAAATCCTACTCAGGTTAGCCAAAAAGGTCCAATGATGGGCAGTGCTGCTGCCACAATACAATGTCTGTTTATGCTGTAAGACATGCCAACAAATAACGTATTGATTATAGTTGGGGATTCATGCCAACTTTAAAATGTATGCCTTAAAAGAGAATATGGCCCTTTAATGGTTTGGCGCGGTGGGCACAAACTTCTGGGAAGCCTCTGGTGGACTCCCCTCCCGGGGGCCTTGCGCCGCTTCTGCTAGTACCGCAAGGGACCAGGTAACAATGGCTCCCGTCTGCCCAATATAGGAGAAATAGGAAAAGGAATGACAGAGCGAAATCATTAACTCAATCACACAAGAAACCAACACTGCTCCCATGTTAGATGACACACACATAGAAAGCAATGTGAGCATTACTAACTTGTCATCAGTTGGCCTAACAGGGGCACAGGTAGGGGCCCTGAAACTGGGTTTTAAATTTTTGCCCAGTGCAGAAGGTTGATGTCCTTGAAACAAGGGTGTCAACCAATTTGCCCGCAAGGTTTTACTGAAATATCACTTTATGAATAAGAGGGAGAAAGGCACCTAACAAACAAAATTGAATAGGAACAACAGAATCAACTGTGCCTATCATTAATGGAAGCATTGGGAGAAGCGGCCAAATCAAGGAACATACACAATACGTAATTACAAATGTAGGAAACTGTCCACTCCCCCTCCCCTTGTCCACCAATCCACCTGTAGCAAACTTTGTACAAATAGAGATGGCCATTAACACACAAAAAGCTTTAAAAGAATTAGTAAAAGACAATTCTGTGAGTACTCACCTGTAGAATTGCTTTTGCCATGCATGGCACGGCCTGCTTCACGAAGTCATTACATCTGGGTTATTCCGCCGCAAGGTGGCGCAGTGTACTGCAGAAGAGTTGTGGCTCCTCCCGGTACCATATAAAAATGGAATAACCATAGACTTATCCAGTGTTGACAAGCAGTTATTTCAAGAAACCGGGAGATAATCAAAGTAAAAAAGGTAACAAACCCCAACTAACTTGGAACAATCACCATACAGAGGCAACCAAGAACAACGATAACAAGGGTGGGGTGAAGCAGGCCGTGCCATGCATAGTAAAAGCAATTCTACAGGTGAGTACTCACAGAATTGTCTTTTTCCCATTGCATGGCACGGCCTGCTTCACAAAGTCATTACATCTGGGACATCCAAAAGCAGTGTCCATAAAGTAGGGTGGGATCCCCAAAGAGTAACAGCAGGCAGTTTAAACCACTACCGCCTGAAGTCCCTTTGCGGCCAAAAGCAGCATCAGCTGAGGCCTTAACATCAACCTTGTAAAACTTAGAAAAGGTATGAACAGAAGACCAAGTTGCGGCCTTACAAACACTTGTTCAACAGAAGCTTGGTGCTGAAAGGCCCAAGACGCACCAATGGCATGAGTAGAATGAGCAGTAATCCTAAAAGGAGGTTTGTTCCCTTTAGTAGAATAGGCTTGTACCACCGCCTGACGGATCCACTTGCTGATAGTGGATTTAGCAGGAGGCAAACCCATCCTAGGTCCAGCAGGAAGAACAAAAAGAGTGTCAGATTTCCTGAAAGACTCAGTAGCAACAAAATAAAACTTCAGAAGCCCTGACAACATCCAAAGAGTGAAGGGTCCGCTCCTTGGAATTAGCAGGGTTAGGACACAAAGAAGGCAAAACAATGTCCTGATTGAGATGAAAAGCAGACACAACCTTAGGCAAAAAATCCGGCTTAAGCCGAAACACCACCTTATCCTGATGCCGCTCAAAATAAGGAGGCTTGATGGAAAGCGCCGCCAGCTCAGAAACTCGCCTGACTTAAGGTGGCCTTTTTGGTGGCCATTACTTCTGAGTCAGAAAGAAGCTCCACGGATAGGCTCAAAGGGAGGACCCTGCAGAGCAGACAACACCAGATTCAGGTCCCAAACCGGTAGCATAGGCTTACGTGGCAGACGCACATGAGTAACTCCCTGAAAAAAAGTCTTAACCAACCGGTGGTTGGCAAAGGATCTTTGGAAGAAAATTGCCAGAGCTGACACCTGTCCCTTGAAGGCCCGAATGCAAACCATGTTGTAAAAATTCCAGAATCCTGGGGATAGAAAACACCCGGCAAGGAAGAGACTTGGACTCACACCAGGCAATATAAGCATGCCAGATCCTATAGTAGATAAAGGACGAGGACTTCTTCCTAGCCCTAATCATGGTATCAACAACAGAAGCTGGCAAACCCTTATCCATCAAGATGGAGGTTTCAGCTGCCAAGCCGTTAAAGCCAGCGTTTGTAAATTGGGATGGCACAGTTGTCCCTGAGTGATCAGATCTGGATCCTTGGGCAGGGCAAACTGATCTACTGCCAACTGCACGACGTCTGCGAACCACACCCTCCTTGGCCAACAGGGGGCCACCAGAATGGCTGGTACCCCTTCCTGGGCTATCTTGCGCAGCACCCTGCCCAGTAGAGGGAACGGAGGGAACAAATAGAGGAGCCGAAACTCCGTCCAAGGCATTGCTAACGCATCCGTGGCAAAGGCCAGAGGGTCCTGTGACAGGGAGACAAACCTGGGAAGCTTGTGATTGTGGCGGGACGCAAACAGGTCCACGTCCGGCTAACTCCAGCGGTGGCACAGGGAGTTAAATACCCTGTTGCTGAGGGACCATTCCCCCAGCCGAGACGTCCCCCTGCTCAGGGAGTCTGCCTCCAGGTTCTCCACCCCCGGAATGTAAACCGCCGAGATGCAGGGGACATTTTCTTCCACCCAAGACAGTATAAGGGACACTTCCTTGAGGGCTCGCTTGCTCCGAGTCCCTCGCTGATAATTGATGTAGGCAACCGCCGTCTGGTTGTCCGAGCGGATCTGAACAGCCCAACCCCGAAGGTGTGTGGTCAGCTGAGACAGAACCAACCTGATCGCCCTCAGTTCCAGTACATTGATGGGAGCATGGGCCCCACCGACCCTGGAACTTCAGAGACTGCCAAAAGCCCCCCCAACCAGTCAGACTGGCATCTGTGGTGACAGTCTCCCAGCATGGAGGCAGAAAGGTCCTGCCCACAAGAAGGTTCCCTGAGTCCAGCCACCATGAGAGGGACTGTCTGGCCAGGGGGGACAGAGCAAATTCCTGATCCCGGGACACAAGGTCCCAATCCCAAACTGACAAGAGGTGCAACTGAAGAGGTCTCATGTGAAACTGAGCAAAAGAGACCGCCTCGAAGCAGGACACCATCAGACCCACTAACTGCATCCCTTGCCGGACGGAGACTGTGAAGACTTGGGATAGTTGATCACCCAGCCAAAGGACTCGTGAGTGGAGGTCACCACCTGAGTATCCTTCTCGGCCTGATGAAGAGACTGAGCCGCAATCAGAATGTCGTCCAGGTAAGGAAGGATGCGAATGCCCTGATTCTGCAGCAGAGCCATCACGCCCGCCAGCACCTTGGTGAACACCCGAGGGGCCGAGGTGATACCGAACGGTAAGGCCACAAACTGGTAATGCTGATCCTCTATAGCGAACCTGAGAAATCTCTGATGACCTGGAAAGATTGGCACGTGAAGGTAGGCATCCTTGATGTCCACTGAGGTCATGAAGTCGCCCAGGCGCAGGGTACTGACCGCCGAGCGTAGAGTCTCCATGCGAAAATGCTTGAAAACTTGTTGAGACCCTTCAAGTCCAGGATGGGCCTCAGGGACCCGTCCTTTTTGGGGACCGTGAACAGATTGGAGTAGAACCCTTGACCCCGTTCCTGGGAAGGCATCGGGCAAATGACTCCTGACTCCAACAGACGTTGAACCGCAAGGCGCAAACCCTGAGCTGACAGAGGGTTTTGAGACATCCGGGATCTGATGAATCTTGGGGGCGGCCAGGCTGCAAACTCTATCTTGTAACCGGAGGACACCACCTCCTGAATCCACCAGTCTGAGACGCGGAGCCTCCAGACGTGAGCAAAGAGCCGAAGCCGTCCCCCCACCGCATCATCCATGGCAGTAAGGACAAAGGCGACAAAATCAGAGCAAAGCAAAAGGGACCTATAATCCTCCCTCCTGTTACGCTAGAGCTGTCTCTTAAGAGCAATAGCTGTAATGGCAGCAGCGCAGACCGGACGCAGCCCAGCCCCCACACACGCAAAAGCATGGCAGGCCAGCTGATCCATGCGCCGGTCCTCACTGTCTCGCAGTGTAGTAGTGTCAGGTGAAGGCATGACCGAGGTATTGTCCACCTCAGGGCGACACGACCATCGCTTGACCAGGTCGGCAGGAAAGGGATACCTCCTATCCCACCCTTTGGGCACCGCAGGCAATCTACTAGGACATTCCCACTCCTTGAGCACCATATTAGTGAAATGGCTCTGCTCAGGGAACTCCAGGCGCTGTTTGTCAGGACGAAAGAGCTCACCCTGCTTCCTCCTAGGGGGGACAATGTGCAAGACTTCAAAAATGTGAACTAACAGGCTATCAGTGTCATCGGAGAACCATGAATCCTCCCCAGACTCAGAACCAGGGTCACTGCCGTAACCCTCCTGCTGGTCCCCAGAGGAATCAGAGTCCTGAAAGAGTTCCCCCTTCTCTAGGGGGTAAAGGCCAACAAAGGTATCAGGTCCCTCATCCTCCTCAGGAAAGAGGGATGTCACGGGGGCTAGGTGTCGCTTCTTGCCAGAGGCTTTACGAGGAACAGGCCTGGCAAGCTGCCTTTCAATACTGGCCACTGCCAGATCAGATTGTGACCCCCTGCTAGTATCCCCCTCACTGGGGGCTAAATGCAGGCACAAGGGGGTAGGCGATGCCGAAGGGGGTGCAGAGCTGGGAAGCAAAGCGGGCAGCCCAGCCTGGAGCGCAAGGACACCTTGGGCGCACGGCACGCACATCGTGACACTGTTACTCACAGGGGATATCCCACACATGGAACACAGCTGGGATTGCCCCAAAGGACCCCCAAGCACACTATCCCCAGAAGCCTCCATATAGTAATTAACACAGGCTCAATAGGCCAGTACAGGGTAAGGCTAGCAAGAGCCACCTGGGATGCCTCCCCATGGGATGCCCCCAGAAGCTAGAAAGGGAAGATGAGGGATGGTAAGGGATAGGACCGGGAGAAACCACAACCCACACTTGTCCCGCCTGAAAGACGTAAATAAGACACATAAGTATCCCCCAGCACATGCCCCAAAGAGACCAAAAACCCCCGAAGGGGACTCAGGGACCAAGTAGGGCAAGGGCACCAGCCGCCAGAATACAGGAGGAAACGTCAAGCAGACAAGGATCACCGCCGCAGCTCCGGGATGAGGAGCGCCCAAACCGCGTAGCAGAAGCAAAATTGTGCTGGCAGAGGAACCTTGAGGGGCGGGAGGACGACGTGATACGCAATATCCAACGGCCCCGCCCCCCTCACAGAGCGCGAAAACGACGCTCACGTGACCTCGCCGGCGTCATCACAGTAGAGAAAAAACACATCACAAATATAGCGCCGCCCGCCGCGGAGCGTACTACAAAGCGGCGAGGTGGCAAAAAACAGTTAAAAACACAGCAAAAACACCCTTGCCGCTGAAACCCGCCCCCCTCCCTAGGGAGGGAGCGAGGAAAGCAGGCGAGCAGCGGCGAGAGCCCAGGCCAGGGACGGGGGGGACCCCAAAACGCCCCAAAAACACTCACCCCCTAGGACAGGAACTGCGCATCCCAAACAGGCTCACCATAAAGCCTATGGTCGGCTACCCTTTGTGGTACAGGGTCTGCGGCTTGGAGCAGCGCTCCTTGAGCACTTGACCCTGGTGCTCCTCTACCGTCACCCGATCCGTCAGCCGAGGCTGAGAGGCACAGAGGGTCTGGAAACGGGTGGAAATAGCCATGCAGGGCCGCAGGCTTGTATGCCCCGCTCACCTGCGCAGAGAGAACACTGGATAAGTCTATGGTGATTCCATTTTTATATGGTATCGGGAGGAGCCACAACTCTTCTGCAGTACACTACGCCACCTTGTGGCGGAATACCCAGATGTAATGACTTCGTGAAGCAGGCCGTGCCATGCAATGGGAAAATAATCTTGATATCATTAAACCAGCTGCCAATGGGTAGAACATTGTGGCGATGGATCGATCAACCTATGAAAGCATGTGCTTGTAAATGCTTAATAATGAGGAGTGGTATGTAGGGGCCCCCTTGTCCAGACTCGCCATGGATGTCCAGGAGTATCCTCCAGGCACATGGGGCCGGTGTAATTGACGCAGAAATATTGGGCTTCCTTGAGACCTTATGCTTGACCGTTGCCACCTTTTATGCTCTATTAAAGGTGCATACGTCTGTGACAGCATCTTTGGGGAGACTATTGTGTCGGGCATGGGGTCTCTAATGGAGAGGTCAGGTCAAGTCATGCCGATGTTGTTCATCTACAACTCTTCGTTAGGGAGCCCCCATCCTGCGTCAAGGACACCAGACACATTCTGAAAATTCTGGAGGACATGATGGGCCCTCCTGAGGCGTTTCTGGTGACACAGGCAGTAGAACATTTCTTGAACAAAATGGATATTTCATATCATGAGCACAATCTTTTCCTCTTAAGTTCATTCTCGCCCCGAACCTCTTCCTCTTTAAAAGGGGAACTCTACCACCAGATACAGGAGACTGCGAACCTGTTATAGGCACAGCTATACAGCAACAATATATTAAAACAAGCAGGTGGAGGGGGGCGTGGCCGGACGCTGGAGAAGATGGCTGCTTCTTGCTAGTGCTCGGCGCCTCGGAGCACAGAACCCACCCCACAGCAGCTTCCTTTTCGCGAAATCAGCCGACAGCTTGGCAGCAGATCATCCCCACCACCTGCCCCAGCCTGCAGATGGGGAGAAGCGGGGCCAGGGGGAAGGAGAGAAGGACAGGCGGCGAGAGGAAGAGCGCCGCGGGCCCCCGCCAGCCGGACATCATGGCGGAGCTCCGGCGCCAATCTCAGGCCGCCCATCACTCCAACGTCAGCCGGGACACACAACGCGGCGGCCAGCCGAACTCGCCGGATCGGGTGCCGTCGGCCCTGCGGAACGCAGCTCGGGAGCCGCCGGAGGAGGAGGTAGGAGCGGACACTGGCCCCGACCACGTGAGCGGGAGGCGGCAGTCCCCACCGCCGCAGCATCTGCCCCAGCCACATGGGGAGAACTCTGACACGACCCAGTTACCGGGCCCAATGGAGCACCCCTCTGACCCGGGGGCAAGCGGGGATTGGGGGGGGGACACGGACTTCCCGCCATTGCAGGGGCCACTGCACCCTCAAGCTGCACTCCAGCCCAGATCCATGCAGCCCTCCCCCCCTCCTTCATGGCCGCAGCATGGCCTGCGACACCCGCAACATGGGACTGATCCTTCATCCCCGCCACAGGGTGCACAGCCGAGGGGGAGCCCTGGAGGTGTCGAGCCCCCACACCTGACCACACCAATGCAGCCCTCCTCCCCTCCTTCACGACCGCGGCATGGCCTGCGGCCTACGGCTGATCCCCCATCTCCGCCACGAGGTGCACAGTCGAGGGGGAGCCCTGGAGGTGTCGGGTCCCCACATCTGATCACACCTACGCAGCCTTCCCCCCCTCTTTCATGGCCACAGCGCGGCCAGCGACATCCGCAACCTGCAGCTGATCCCCCATCTCCACCACAAGGTGCACAGCCGGGGGGGAGCCCTGGAGGGATTGGGCCCCCGCATCTGAGCCCAGCGGACCCCGCCCGCGACGGGGACGGTGGCCTGCCTCTGTCCCTTACTGGCAGCAGGGACGTTCCACTAATTTTCGAAGAGACCTCCAGGCCGGACAGCAGCGTTTTTTCCCAGCCCTTGGTTGAAGATGCCCGGGGGGAGAACCCGCGGAGTGCCCAGGGATCCCCATACCCAGCTAATCCTATTGTACGCGACGAGCAGTTGCTGGCTAAATTTAAGCAGTTATTGCAACAAGAATTGGCCGCGGCAGTGTCCCAGCTTTCCACTAGCTTCGCCAGCGACATCAGAGACCTGGGTGACCGGACCAACACGTTGGAGGAAAGAGTGGATGAAATAGTGAAGGCCCTGGACTCCGGTGGGTCGGCCACCGCGGCTGTGCGAGAAGAGGTGTCCTTACTTCAACAAAAGCTGGAAGACCTGGAAAACAGATCCAGGAGAGAAAACGTCCGGATCCGGGGTCTCCCGGAGTCCATGGAGGATGTTCCCGCTACGGTCACAGCATTACTCCAGGAACTGCTCCCTTCTACGCCAGTCGAGCGCCTGGAATTGGACAGGGCCCATAGGGCCTTGGGTCCCAAAAGATCGGACGGTCGCCCTAGGGACATTGTCATCAGACCCAAGTTTTATCGTACAAAGGAGGCTATCCTAGAGGCCTCCAGGGTGGCAACTAACCTCTCTTTTCGGAATCACGCCTATCAGATATTCCCAGATGTTGCCCCCCAGACGCTCCAGCGACGACGGGAGATGAAACCAGGACTGGAGGTTTTGAAGTCGAACGGTATCAGGTATCGCTGGGGGTTCCCTTTTAGGCTGATGTTCTCCCACGCGGGTCGTCAGTGTGCTGCGGGCTCCCTCGGTGAGCTTCAGGGCCTCATCCGGGAGCTTGGGATACCCTCGAGGGACCCGCTTGTGGCCGCGCCGGATCGGGCGGCCCAGCGGGGGTCCCAACGTCAGCCGCTGCGGCCCATTTGGGAGAAGGTTCGCCCGCGGAGGAGACGGGACCGCACGCCACACTCTGATTCGGACCCGGGTTGAGGTTTTCTGGCGTCGGGACGGGTCGGAGTTGGTGAACTGCGCTTTGTTTCCAATTTTGGATAGGCTCTGCTGAACGAGCGCGGGGTCCATATGCCTATTTCCCTGGGTCCCGCCTTCCCCTCCCTCCCCCCCCGAGTTACTTGAGAGTTACTTATGTTTACTAAGGTTATTTAGTTGAAACTGCAATGTTATACGTTCATGCCAATAGGTTTAACAATGTATTTTTACTCCAGACCGGTTATCCACGGTGGCGAAAGCTGGGGACCCTTCTGCCCGCTCGAGGGGGAATGAGTGCCTGCCTTGGGCCCTCGGGGTACAGCGACTTCAGGGCCCTGTGCCCGAGACGGCCTGCAATGCTGCAAAGTACAGTGGCTCACCGAGTGGCGGGGCTGTTCCCCTTTTGGCATGGGCTGGATGGACGGGCAGGGGGGGCAGATCCCTTCCCCCCCCCTTGCCGGGTTGAATTAATAATGCTTAATGTGCTGATTACTGTCGGGCTTTATATCGGGGTGGCGGCCTGTGTCTCTGAGTACCACCCCCCACACTGTACGAGTTGTCCCGGACTGGGATGCCTTTGCCCCCAGTGCCTGGACAACTTCCTGCCCAGGCAGGAATCCTTTGGGCCCTTTTTGACCCAGAGGGTCTTTCTGGACTACGGTCCTTACTGTTTTTTTGTCACGTGTATATGGTTTGCAATGTTATGCTTCCTCTTGTATGTTGTAACCTTCCCCTCATTTCCCTCCCCCCTCCCTTTCCCCCTCGCGACCAGCCTGCCTCCTCTGTCTTCTCTTGTGAGAACCAGACCCAATGGTGGGACTGACAGTTAAATTAATCTCCCATAATGTCCAGGGATTTAACAGCCCTGTTAAAAGGAGCAAGGCCTTCCATTACTATAAATCATGTAAGGCGGATATACTGTTCCTCCAGGAAACCAGGTTCTCGACCCACTCTAGACCCAAGTACCTAAGCAACCACTTTCCAGTGTCCCACATGGCCTGCGCTAGAGAAAAGAAAAGGGGGGTCCTGGTGGCCTTTAGGAAAAATCTTCCCTTTATTTGCTCTAAAGAAGTTATTGACCCGACCGGTAGGTATGTCTTGCTGCAGGGGTCTCTCTACGATGTTGATATGACCCTCGTGACATATTATGCTCCTAATTCCTTCCAAACACGCTTTTTTAAACACCTATTGACGGTCATCCGTAACAACACTAAAGGTATCTTGCTAATGGGCGGAGACTCGAACATGGTGCTGGATCCCAAGGCGGATAGACACCGGACGGGCCAAAGGGTGAGGGCGAGGGAGGAACTGGACCCCCACTCCGCTACGTTTAGGGACCTTTTAGACACCTCTGGCCTGTGCGATGTTTGGAGGGAGAGGAACCCCACCACCAGGGATTTTACGTTCTACTCTAACCCCCATGGCTCCTTTTGCAGGATCGATCACATTTTTGTCCCCCAATCTCTCCTCCCGGCTATGGTCAACTCCAGAATCTACAGCTCGACCTGGTCGGACCATAGCCCGGTGATGGCGGTGGCGGACCTCCTGGTCCCAACCAGACGATCCTTTACTTGGAGACTCAATGACTCCCTCCTGTGTTCTCAAGATACCTGCTCGAGGATCCATGAGGCCCTTAAAGATTACTTTGCATTAAATACAGGATCTGTCCGCTCCCCGATTACTCTTTGGGAGGCTCAAAAAGTGGTTATACGTGGCAACATCATAGGTATAGCTTCCCGTAAGAAACAAGAGCGGCAACAGCGTCAGAAGGAATTAACGGCGCGCTACGAACAAGCTGAATTGCTCTGGAAGGAAACCCCAACCGCTAGGAACAGGAAAGCCGTAGATAGACTTAGGCTGGAGCTCAACGTGCTTTTGGATGATCAGGCTGAGAAAAGGCTTCGCTGGGCCAAGCAAAAATTTTATGCGAGGGGCAATAAGCCCGACACCATGATGGCCCGGAAGCTGCGTGTAGCCGAACTGGATCGCCGGCAGCCGATTAAGCTTAAACTTCCACAGGGCACAATCACGGCCAACCCAGACAAGGTCGTGGGGGCTTTCCGCGATTTTCTTTCAAACTTGTACTCGGCCTCCCCGAGAGCCGGCAATGCCGATCTCGAGAAATTCTTTGAGCGCGTTAAGCTGCCGCCTATTGCCCAAGATCATTTGGACCTGATGGATTCCCCCATTACCCCCCAAGAGATTCTCATGGCCATTAAGGCTACTAAGACTTCTAAAACCCCAGGGCCGGACGGGTTTGGTGGTCTTTACTACAAGAAATTTGCACCCCTCCTGGCCCCCCACTTGGCCAACCTCTTTAACGCTATGTGTGCGGAGTCATCCATGGGTCCGAGCGCCTTGCTGGCGGACATTTGTATGATACCCAAACCAGATAGGGACGGCCTGATAATTTCAAACTACAGGCCGATCTCTTTAATCAACACTGACGTGAAGTTGTTGGCCAAGGTACTGGCGGGTAGGTTGAACACGTTCCTGGAAGGTATCATACACAGGGATCAAGTGGGCTTTGTTCCGACTCGGCAGGCTGGAGACAATATCAGAAGGGTGGTCCACCTGGTTCACCACGCTCGGACAAGGAATATCCTGGCTTTTTTGTTGTCCCTAGACATCCAGAAGGCCTTTGACACCATTTCCTGGGACTACCTGCTCTGGGTCTTGCAGAGGTGGGGGTTTGGGCAGCGCTTCTTAGACTGGATAAGAGCCCTTTATAATGCTCCGTCGGCTCGTGTGCGCTATTTGGGTTGTAGCTCGGAGTCCTTCCACATTTATAGAGGTACTAGGCAGGGGTGCCCCCTTTCTCCGATCCTCTTTATAATGGCTCTAGAGCCTCTGGGTATAGCGCTTAGGCAGAACCAGAACGTCAAGGGGCTAGAGGTCGCGGGAGTTCAGCACAAGGCTCTCTTCTTTGCTGACGATGCCATGCTGACGGTCACGCAACCAATTACTTCTCTTCCAAACCTATTTCAAATGCTAGACCACTTTGCCCGCATTTCTGGCTTGGCTATAAATAGTGACAAATCTAGAGCATTAAACGTGTCCCTGGCACCTGAATTGGTGGCCCATATTAAATTGAACTTTCCCTTCCAATGGTCAACGGAGCCGCTCCCGTACCTGGGGGTCCGGATCCCGGGGAGGTACGATGACCTCTATGGGGCTAACTATCCATCCTTGTTTAGGTCCCTGGCGCGGCTCCTCGAGACCTGGATGCCGTATCCGATTTCCTGGCTGGGTCGGGTCAACGCAGTAAAGATGTCCATTCTCCCTAAACTCCTGTATTTCTTTAGAGTGCTACCGGTCTCGATCCCCTCCTATAGACTGCGTGCAATGCAAAAAAAGATCTTAGCCTTCATCTGGGCTGGAAGGCGCCCGCGAGTACCCGGGCGTACGCTGCTTGCCCATAGGTCGACAGGAGGGCTTGGAGTCCCTAACGTTAGCCTTTATTATAAGGCGGCCCAGATAGCCCAATTGATTCCCATGCATTCCCCATCGAAGCCCCCCCTTTGGACCTTTCTGGAGCTCCCTAACGCTTCCCCGACCCCCGTGGATTGTCTCCTTTGGATGGACCCGGCAGCTAGACCCAAGACGCTTAGTCCCTTGATGAGGCACTCCCTCCTGGTGTGGGACTCAGTAAAATATTCGGCCTCCCTGATGTCCCCTCACGCCCCCCTGGCGCACCTTTGGGGTAATCCGGCGTTCCCCCCGGGCCTGGACAATAGACTGTCCTTTAAGTGGTGGGAGGATCACGGCCTGCTTAGGGTGTGGGATCTCCTCTCGGAGGATGGCCTTATACCCTTTAGCACTTTGGAGGATAGATATGCCGCTCCCCAGGGGGTCCTGTTTCAGTACATACAGTTAAAACACTGGCTGTCTCCCCTGGTTAGACTGGGGTTACCCTTTCGGAGATGTACCCCTTTCGAGAGAGTCTGCGGAGAGGAGCCATTTTGCAGAGGGACAATATCTACGATATACTCTGCATTAAATGCCATGGGGGAGGACACACATGTACATGTTAATAGGTGGGAACACGACTTGGGCCCGTGCACCCTGGGAGGGGGGTGGTCGGATATTTGGAAAACCGCCTCCTCATGTTCTATAAACGTCCTGACGACCGAGACGGCCTACAAAGTTCTATATAGGTGGTACTTGGTACCGAGCCGCCTCGGTAGAATGTTCCCGGGACAAGCTAATACTTGCTTTAGAGGATGTAATACAGAGGGCACTTTCCTCCATATTTGGTGGACGTGTCCCATGCTGACTCGTTTTTGGGCACAAGTTCACAGGATAGCTGGCAAACTATTTCGAACGTCCATAAGAAGAGACCCTTGGGTGGCCCTCCTCCATTGCAAACCCCCTGAGCTTTCCCGCAAACAACACAAGCTATTTGTATACCTGCTTCTGGCGGCTAAACAAACTATTGCTAGAGGGTGGAAAAAGCAGACTATACCATTGTCGGAGGTATCGGCCAGGATGAATGGATTTCTAGTTAACGAGAGGCTTTCAAGCATACTGGCCGATACCCAGGACAAGTTCCTTTCCACTTGGGAACCATGGATACAACATGCCTGGCCTGACGCGCCAGCGGGTGTACTGAGCTAGGTGATGGAGGCGGGTTGGTCTGCGAGGTCCCCCCCCCCTTTCTTTCCCATTTCTTCCCTTCGTCTTCCCCTCCCAACCTACCTACCCTTTTTGTTTTTTAATGTTGTTGTGTTTTTTTTTTTTTTCTTTCCCCTGTTCCTATCTTCTTTTGTTCACGACTTCTTCGCTGCTCGCGCGGCGGCCTGCCCTGCGCCGCCTTCCTGGGCCCCGGGGTGAGTGCGCCTTGCAAACGCTGGGCGGCCCGGCCCGGCCCCGGGGGGCGGGGGGGGTGGGTTGCGGCGGGAGAGCGAATGCGTCTGCTAGTATGGCTTCCCAGACCTGGGAGGCGGCGAGAAAAAGGAATCAATGCAAACAGACGCTGTCCAGTTGATAGTTTATTGACATTAAATTCTGATGCGGCAATTCTGCTATATATATATTACAGTTCTGTTAAAAAGAATTTGTTCCTACTTCAATTTATTGCTGTAATCTTATACGCTTCGTTATAATGGCCTCCCCTGCGTGGGATGGCTTTTGCACTATTCCTGGGCCGCTGATGGCCGTGCCTGTATCGCTCTTTTTCTTGTTCAAATAAAAATATTGAAATATAAAACAAGCAGGTGAGAAATCCCCCACAGATGCTATTTCTCTCAAAGCAAGGGCACGTATAAATGCGGTGGCTGCTCAACATTTGGTTCAAGGAAAATACATTAAATTACCAGAACAAATAAAACATCCAAGCTAAACACTTTATTAATTGTAGTACACAAAATGTATTATACTTCATGATATGTCCACGTGGGAGATACTATGTGGTGAAAACCAGTAGGACATTGAAGCAGAGAATATATGAACATCATTATTCTATCGAAACAGGAAACGTCAAAACACCTATAGGCAGACATTTCTCTGTGAAACACGATAAAGATCCAAGGGGACTAAAGGTTCAAGGTCTGGATAGATTACATCCGACCGTTGGGGGGGGGGGGGCGGGGGGGTAACCAAGAGAAATCTATTCTGAAACTGGAGGTGCATTGGATTTATAGGCGGGGAGCAGCAACCTACACTGGCTTGAATGAGATGGTAAACAATGCTCCTTATCTTTAGGTTCAAAGATTATAATAATGGGGGTCCTTCAATCTATTGGCCCCACATCACAAATGCTGACCAAAAGAAGGATTTCACCCAAAAGCATATCTTTTGGTACCTCTTTGGACTGCAGGGAGTAGGTTAATGTAAAATACTATATTTATTGGAGTTGTTCCTTCTCCCCTTTGTCCTATTCTAGGTTATTTTTTTTTATTTCTGACGCTGGACAAAGTTGATATCTCTAAAAAGATTGTCTAAAACCTATGCATGTATCATTTGTATATTTAGAAGGATCTGTGTTATATATTGTGATATATTATTTGCTTTTCATTTGTGTAATGTTCATGTTTTGTAAGTACTGTATTTATTTGTAACTGCCCAGGGATAGACAATTGGTCCAAGAGTTTAATGATTAGGGAGAACATTGGATATTTATTTCTCATAGATATAACTTTAAAGCTTTAACACCTATTAGAATTCAGGGGCTCTAGGTTCTGCGGTCTCATGGGGGAAGGTAAGGGGTTAATCCGGGAAAGACTTTGTCTCTTCTGTGATTGGCCTCTGCCCCCTCTTTGGTTGATACACAATTGTAGCCACCCACTGACCAGCTAGAATTTAAACTTACTATAATTGCGGCCCGATTTTGACAAGTGACAGGGAATATCAGATTATTAATTCTGTTCATACAGATTGCCAATGCTCACTATACAAATTGACTGTAAGGCAAACTGTCAATAAGTCGTGATGGGTGAAATCTACTGTAGACATGTGTTTCTGTTAGTGGGTTTCTTATAGATGCTGGTTTTAAGGGTGTAGGTAGAAATGTCCATCAGACATAAAGTAGTTCTTAGAATAATTTCTAGCAATTGAAGTAAGAAAGGGTGCCAGTTGCCTGGAACCATCGGATGTTGAGAAAGTAAAGTAATGTTGGACAACCAGTATTTCTTCTTGATGAAGGCTGGCTGGCCACATCCATGGTGGCCAGAATGCAGTTGTTGAGAAGGGTGCCCATGGGAGAGAGGTGGTTGAGGAAATCAGTACTGTCAAGTAAATAGTATCAGGTGGTAATAATTAAAATTTGGTCAAAGTACACGAAAAGCTGAAACAGGGAGTCTGTGCCTATAACAGGTGGTATGTTGAGGAGTTTCCTTTTCTTGGGGAGATAATAGAAAAGTGGAAAGATAGAAGAAAGGGTATTCGGTAATTAGAAATCCCCCGGCTACCATCTAACAGGGAGCGTGCCCATGCCAGCCATTCACAAATGCCTGGCACACGCCCTGCTAGAGGGATAGCGGAGATATGCATGCGCATTTGGATCGGGAAACAAGGTAAGTGTATGGGGCCACCTGGGGGGTTTCACACATCATGGCATGCCGATTTTGGATGCCCCGGGGGAGGCAAATGATCAGCCCGAGAATGACCCCTGTGGGTTTTGGTCCACTTTAAGTGCATTATTAATGACCTGGTCAACTGGGGCCTGGCCACTTGCCTTCTCATGATGTAGATGCTGCGTGCTGTCCCGGAGATCTCTCACCTCGGCCAGTTCCTAATTAGTTAATGGTTACAAGGTATGAAGTCAATATATCCAGTGTTAATTAACAGCATACACCTCAGCGAAGCACTTATGCTCCCGCCCCAGAGGCAAGCTGTATTTATACAAAACAGGAACCTACGTAATCAAGCTGATCGGCTACATAATACAGTATTACTATAAAAGGCAATATCTGTAATCAAGCGTACAGCTTGGTCCATGTTTATCTGGTCAGCACATTCCACACAGGCGCAGTAAGTCACATCCGGGCAACCTTGGGGTGCGTTGTTCTCCTTCGACGCCATATTGTCTTTGGAATGTGAACTTAGACTTTATTTCTTATTCTTTGGGAAGTGGGGAGGGGCTTTCACCTCTTGGCTCATCCTCCCATTATACTGATCCATCACACTTATCCGATAGTGTTGTCCACAGAATTTGCCGCTACTCTTAGATTTTTGCGGCTATCCATATCCAGTATCCATGCTGAGTGACATGATTTGTGCCCCCCCTCGGCTAACGCCACTGTCCCACGTGCCTCCCATCTTTGGGCTGGTGGGCTAGGATGCAAGCAGCCAGCTACAGTGACATAAGTGGCACTATGATTCCTGTCAATCCCCTGCCCTTCTAAAGGGCTTCCTGGAGCTATATGGAGCTTTTTTCCCCCCTGAGGAAAGGCCAGGTTGTCCTGCAACCCTGGCAAGGGTCTTATGTACGACTCTATGCTCCAATTAATTGTTATGCATATTATCTATCTTGTTCTGTTTTTTGTCCATATATAAGCTGCATAGTAGACGACCCGCCTTTTCACTAGCCTGTTGTGGGAAATACCTAACTCTTATTCTGCTAACTTACTGCCATAGAAGTTTTCATATCCATGGAGGGATGGAGAGAAAGCAAGGGGGAATGGTATAGAAAGACCATGTAAAAGGAGAGGAAAGAAATTAAGATGAAAAGAAAGGCAGGGAAAAGAAACAAGGAAAGAAAGATGGGAGAACAAATGCAATAATAGGAAGACAGAAGGAAGAAAAGAAAAAAGAAAGACAAAGGAAGGAATGAAGAAAAAAAGATAGAGGGAAAGAAAAAAGATGGTAGCAATGAAAGAAAATGGAAAGATGAAAAGTTGGAAAGGAAAAAAAAAAGGAGGGAGGAAACAAAGATGGGATGAACAAAGGCAGTATGGGAGGAAGAAAAGAAGGAAGGAAGTATGAAGCAGGAAGGAAAGCCAATGAATAAGAATTCCTGTTAGACTTACTGGTAACGGTTTTTCTATGAATCCTTCATGCCGACCCACGAGAGAGGGAGGCTCCATCCCCTGGGAGGAAACACAAACTGAACAAAGGTTAAAACCCCACCCCTTCCTGTTTACCTCAGTATTAGTAAAGTAACATAAGGTAAACCATAGGACAATGGGAGGGTCATCATGAAGGATTCATAAAAAAACAGCTACCTGTAAGTCTAATTTTCTCCCTTCATCCTTCATGACGACTCACGGAGAAGATTAGCAAAGTAATTATACCTTAGGGGTGAGAAGCTGCTAGTAAGACCCTTTTATCAAAAGCCAGATGCTTTGCAGAATGTAGATCTAGTCTATAATGCTTGAGGAGGGTGTGGGGTGACGACCACATTGCTGCTTTACAGATCTCTTCTATAGGAGGCACCTGTCCTCTCTGCCCAGGAAGCGGACATAGCTCTGGTCGAATGTGCAGAAACCTGTGGAGGAGGATGTGTAAGCCTGTACAATAGTCTGTACAATAGTCTGTTTTAACCATCTGGCAATAGTGGATTTTGAGGCAGCTAGGACTCTTATTTTTCCAATGAAATTTATCAAAAGCTGATCCACTATCAGCCATTCTCTTGATCATTCAAAGTAAATGCTCAGTGCTCTTCTCACATCGAAAAGTGTGAGATCCTATTCTAAGTATGTCACACACCCCGCTTCAAGATATCCATAACATGTGGGTAGTACCGACCTGAAGAGGGCGTTCTGCAGAGATGATAGTAAAAAGAAAGCCCCTCCCTGATCCATAAATACCTGGGACCTCCCACTCATTACCCAGTTTTCCATCTCTGCAGACGGCGAGCAAGTCAGAAGATGATGTCTCCTCCTTGCACAGGGGGATTTCAGGTAGCCGGGATCACTCCCGGCCCGTTATTTATTTATTTCCGCTCGGACCCCCTTTTTCCCTTTAGATTACATGCCTCCCAGTCTCGGCTGCTGGTCCGGGTGAGGGTATTTTTAGCACCTCTGGTGCTTAGGAGCAGAGCTCCACCGTGAGACCCTACATAAGAGGGTAGGCGGTTACACCGGGTAGGTGACCCCGGTTTGGGATGCCCCGTCCCCTGACACTTATCCCTGGGTGGCCCTTTCCATTTCCCCCTTTTTACCAGTCCTATTACTCCGCTAGAGGACAGAACTCCTCAGGTTGGGGGTTGGGGGTCACTTTATTAGAGCTAGGTGTCCGTTCTTTATTAATGTGTGTGTGTGTTTTTACCTTTTTTTCTGTGCTTCTTGGGCGCCGCGGCCGCCATTGGCGCCGGGGCGCCAGTTTTCCTCTCATGATTGTGAGGAGAGCTGTCTCCTAACGTACTGTTAGCGGGGGGCGGGGCTGGGCCGTTGGCGCGATGCCGCGGCTCACCCCTCACCTCAGGCTCTGCACTGTCAGACCGTTGCAGGGAGCGGGGCGGGTGCTCCGCAGCATCCCGCCTGGATACTGCGGCCCGCAGACGCTCCTCATTTCTCCCTTAACCGTCTCTGTGCTCGGCACTGAGGGGAGCTTCTCCCCTCATGCTCACTACGTATGGGAGCGGGGCCGGGCTTGTCGCTCCGTGACTGGATGCAGACTGGGGGCGGTTCCTCGTATTCGCGCGGTCCGCGCTGACCACGCCCCTTTCTTGGCCTGTCTTCTCCCTCAGGACGGTGTGACTACGTAGCACTCGGCTACCAACAGCACTGTGAGTGGCCCTGTGGGCCCCTGTTTTTCTTCTTCTCTTTATTTCTTAGTCTTTCTATGGCACATACTTATTGGGTTTATTTGTGTTTTTCAGGTTGGATCATCAGTGGTATTTAGGGGGTTTCTCCCGGTCCTAGATCCCTGGGTTCAATCTTACTGGTCTTAAATGCTCCCACTCGGGACATTAAAGGGGCATTCCGGGTTGCTTATTGGCGTAATTCCCTGGGTCATAGCGACCACTAAAAGTTCACCTTATGGAGGCATCCCCGGATACTGGGCTCGGGACCCCTTCGGGGCAACCCCGGAAGTGTATGTTGTGTGGGGTATCCATTACTGGGGACGATGTACTTCTGTGTATACCTTGTGCACAGCAAACTATTACGCGGCAGTCCGAACCCCAGGCGTCTGGGTCAGCACCGCTGGTCGCTTCATCTCCCCCTCCCACCTTGACACGCACCCCGTGTGACGTCGTCATGGGCAGGGAGCTGCAATCTGAGATGTGCGCCAGATTGGCCAACCTTGAGAAAATTATCTCCAGCTCGGTCGCCCATAAGGCTCCGGCTAAGAGAAAGCAGAAAGCTCCGCCGGTGGATGACCTTGATGACGTTAATAATCTGGATTGGCATTTTGACAAAATTATTGCTAAGGAATGGGACAGGCCGGCTCGGCTCCCTGGCATTCCTCAGGGGTGGGATAAGAAATATCCCTTCCCTTCGGAGGCGGTTAAGCGCTGGGCATCCCCCCCCGAGGTGGATGCACCGGTTTTGGGGTTGTCCAACTCCTCTGTGTTAAATAGACCTGATTGTTCCACCCTCAAGGATGGAGAGGATAAACGCATTGACCAGATGGCTTGTCATGGTTTTGCTAGCGTTGGGTCAGCCATGCGGCCCGTTTGCGCTTCGGCGCTAATGGTGTTGGCTGCCAGGTCTGTGGTCAGGGATCTGTTGACTTCTTCCGGGCTTCGTCCTGGTAGTGACGAGTTCCTTAGCCTTAAACGGTGTGAGTTGTTTTTATCTTTTGTGTTAACAGCCTTGGATGACACCTTGATGATGTGTGGTAGGACGTCAGCTCTGCTTGTGACTATTCGGCGGTCGGTGTGGTTGCGCCAGTGGGCGGCCGATTTTATGTCCAAGAAGTCACTGACGGCTCTACCTTTTGTTGGATTACGGCTCTTTGGAGAGACATTGGACTCTGTCACCAAGGGTGGTAGGTTACCTCAACGCAAGAAACAACACCGTCCCTTTCGGGGGGCGCCTTCTTTTACCCCCTCCTTTCGTGGGGCCAGATCTGGCAGGGGATTTGCCTTCCCCTCTTCCAGAGGAGATTCTGGGAGCAGGGGCAGAGGACGTGCCCGTCCAGGATACAGTTGGGGCTCTAAGCCCAAACCGGCTACTAAGCCAGCTCAGCAATGAGGGGGCGCCCTCAACCATGCGGGTGGGGGGACGGCTGCGACACTTCTCCCAGATCTGGGATCAAGAGGTCTCGGACAGATGGATCCGGGAAGTGGTGTCTTCCGGTTACAAGCTGGAGTTCGAGCTCCGCCCCCCTTCCAGATTTTTCAGGTCTCGGATGCCTTCGGAGCCTCTGGCGGCGCAGGGGCTCCTGGTGGCAGTAGAGAATCTTCTGGACATGGCTGTCATTTGCCCAGTGCCCCCCTCAGATCAGGGCAGGGGTTTTTATTCCAATCTGTTCACGGTACCCAAGAAGGACGGATCGGTCCGACCCATCTTGGATCTGAAGTTTCTCAACAGGTTCATCCGGCCGCGGAAATTCCGCATGGAAACGCTGCACTCGGCTATTCACTCTCTTCGTCAGGGAGACTTTCTGACGTCCATAGACATCAAGGATGCTTATCTACACGTTCCGATTTTTCCAGCACACCAGAGGTTTCTCAGGTTCGTGGTGGGGGATCGGCACTTTCAGTTTGTGGCACTCCCTTTCGGTCTCACCTTGGCTCCTCGGGTGTTCACCAAGGTGCTGGCGGGGGTGATGGCTCTGCTCAGGGTTCAGGGTATCCGCATTGTGCCCTATTTGGACGATCTTCTGATCATGGCCTCTTCCTTCAACCAAGCGGAGTTGGACACCAGGATGGTGGTGTCCACTCTGGAGAGGTTCGGTTGGGTGATCAACCACCCCAAGTCTTCTCTTTCTCCGTCCAGAGTAGTGACCTTTCTGGGAATGTCTCTGGACACTTCGCAGGCCAGGGTGTTTCTGCCCCAGGCCAAGATTCTTTTGAATCAGGAGTTAGTTCGGCTTCTCTTGTCGGCCCCTCGTCCGGCCATCCGGCTAGGGATGAGGCTGGTGGGGTTAATGGTGGCCTCATTCGAGGCAGTTCCCTTTGCGCAGTTTCATACAAGGACGCTTCAGCTTCATCTGTTGAAGGTTTGGGACAAGTCTCCACTATCGTTGGATCAGTCCTTCCTGATGACTCCCCGAGTTTGTCGATCCCTGCAATGGTGGCTGGGGTCTGTCAATCTGTTGAAGGGCAGATCTTTTCTGGCACCGTGTTGGGAAACAGTCACCACGGATGCCAGTCTGTCAGGTTGGGGGGGTGTTTGGAAGGACCTCCAGTTTCAGGGTCTGTGGGGCCCGCAGGAGGCTCACGAGCCCATCAATGTTCTGGAGTTGAGAGCCATCAGGTTGGTTCTGTTTCGCTTGACTCATCAGTTGCAGGGCCTGCCAGTTCAGGTCCGGTCGGACAACCGGACGGCGGTTGCTTACATCAATCACCAGGGGGGACTCGCAGCAGGAGTGCCCTCAGGGAAGTGTCTTTGATTCTGGACTGGGCGGAGAGCCACGTCCCGTGCATCTCAGCAGTCTACATTCCGGGAGTGGAGAACACGGAGGCGGACTCTCTGAGCAGGGCCTCCTCTCGTCAGGGGGAGTGGTCTCTCAGTCCTCAGGTGTTTCGCTCGATTTGCCTCAGGTGGGGGTTCCCGGCGGTGGACCTCTTTGCCTCTCGTCACAATCACAAGCTTCCGGTATTTGTTTCTCTCTCGCAGGATCCACTGGCCCTGGCGGTGGATGCCATGTCCCTGAACTGGAGGGATCTGGGGTTTCTTTACCTGTTCCCTCCGTTTCCAATGTTAGCCAGAATGGTGCGCAAGCTGACCATGGAGGGCGCGTCGGCGATTCTGGTGGCACCAAGGTGGCCAAGGCAGGTTTGGTTCGCAGATCTGGTAAGGCTGGCAGAGGATCAGTTCGTTCTGCCTCTTCTGCCGGACCTGCTCACCCAGGGTCGGCTACGCTATCCCAATTTACCTTCGCTGGCTTTGACGGCGTGGCTGCTGAAACCGCCATCTTGAAGGAGGAAGGTTTTTCTGACACTGTGGTTCAGACTCTTATTAGCGCCAGGAAGCGCTCTTCCTCTACTATTTACTATAGGACCTGGAGGTCCTATATTGACTGGTGTGAAAGTAGGTCTTTCTCTTGTCAGGAGTTCTCCATTTCCAGAATCCTGGAGTTTCTTCAACATGGTCTGGATCTGGGGCTTCAACTTAGTACCTTGAAGGGGCAGGTTTCTGCCCTGGCGGTGTTCTTCCAAAGGTCCTTTGCACTTCATCCCTTAGTCAAGACCTTTTTCCAAGGAGTTACGCATGTACGGCCTCCTAGGAAGCCCTTTGTTCCAGTCTGGGATTTGAACCTGGTTCTTTCTGCTCTTCAGGGTCCTCCGTTTGAGCCCTTGAATGAGGTCGCTTTGTCTTCACTTACTCAAAAGGTGGCCTTTTTGGTGGCTATCACTTCGGTTAGGCGTGTTTCTGAGTTGGCAGCCTTGTCCATTAAAGCTCCGTACTTCGAAAGGCATCAGGACAAGGTGGTCTTTCGTTTCAAGCCGGATTTTCTTCCTAAGGTGGTCTCTGCCTTTCATCTGAATCAGGACATTGTTCTGCCTTCTCTATGTCCTAATCCCAGCAACGACAAGGAAAGGGCGCTGCATTCCTTGGATGTAGTTCGTGTTGTGAAATATTATCTGGTGGTTACGTCTTCCTTTCGTAAGACTGATGCTTTTTTTGTGGTGCCTTTTGGGCCTAGGAAAGGTTTGGCTCCTGCCAAATCTTCCATTAGTAAATGGATTCGTCAGGCCATCATTGGGGCCTATTCTGCCAAGGGGAGGAGTCCGCCTTTTCGTGTCACTGCTCTTTCTACTCGTGCGGTTGGGGCGTCCTGGGCTTTTCAGCACCAGGCCTCTGTTGAGCAAGTTTGTAAGGCCGCTACTTGGTCCTCTGTTCACACTTTTTCCAAGTTCTACAAGGTTGATGTTCGGGCCTCAGCGGATGCTGTTTTTGGCCGCAAAGTTCTGCAAGCTGTTGTGGTTTAAGTTGTACCTTGTTGCCTTGTTTTGGATCCCCGCCCTTTTATGGACACTGCTATTGGATGTCCCACATGTTATGGATATCTTGAAGCGGGGTGTGTGACATACTTAGAATAATACCATTTTGTGAAATACTCACCTGTAAAATGGGTATTATAAGTATGTCACACACCCCGCTTCACCCGCCCTTCTTGTATTCTGGATCCTTTTTATTGTGAACTTTGCGTTGTTTTGACTTATATTTGCCTCTTCCTGGTCCCTTACCTTACTGCTTCTTTATACTGGGTAATGAGTGGGAGGTCCCAGGTATTTATGGATCAGGGAGGGGCTCTCTTTTTACTATCATCTCTGCAGAACGCCCTCTTCAGGTCGGTACTACCCACATGTTATGGATATCTTGAAGCGGGGTGTGTGACATACTTATAATACCCATTTTACAGGTGAGTATTTCACAAAATGGTATTTTTCTGTTGCTGCTGTAGCTGGCAGTGTCGGAAGCACTATATTCTGAGACCGATTGATAGAGGTCGCAATCTTTGGCAAAAATTAAGAATCAGGTCTCAGTATGGCCTTACCTGGGAGGATTGAACAGTAGGGTTCCTTCCCTGATAGGGATCGTTGTTCCCTTACACACCTTGCTGATGTAATGGCCAACAGAAAGCAAAATTTCAGGCATAACCACTTTTCTGGTACTTCTTCCATTGGAGGAGGTTCCAGTAACCCCTTCAATACAACTGATAAGTCTCAAGTTGTAAACCCTTAAAGGGTGCTGGTCTTTTATGGGCAACTGATTTAAAGCAATGATTGATTAGTTGATGCTGCCTCAACTGATGGTAAAAACTGATAAAGCTGAATTCGGAGTCTTTAGCGTACTAACTACTAGGCCCTCTCGAATCCTTCCTGCAGGAATTCAAGGGCTGCCATTATATCATCTTTCTTCAGTTTGTTGACTTCACAAAATGAAGAAAAACATTCCCAAACAGATGCATCTGGTTTTCAATTTTCGACTGTCCAGCAGTTTTAATCACTTTTGCCGAACAGCCCTTCCTTTCTAAGATGGCCCTTTCAGGGTCCATGAGGTCAGTTGATGCTTTGATGGCTCTGGATGCAGAATGGGACCCCGATGAAGCAGATTCTGAATATTTGGTAGCTGCCAAGGCTCCCTCTCTTCATCATCCTTTTCAGCTCTGTGAACCAGGATCTTTTTGGCTAAAACAGATCTATGAATATAACACTGACTTCTTCTTGCGCTAGCTTTTGAATCACTTGTGGCAGTATTCTGAAGGGAGGGAAGGCATAAGCTAGGTAAAAATTCTAGGGATGAGCCAGGGCATCCACTGCTAATGCGCCATCCCCCTTTGTCAGTGAGTAAAACATTTTGCATTTTGAATTGCTGGCAGTGGCAAAGAGATCTATCAGGATACCCCATGTAGTCACAACCTGAAGGAACACTTCTTGGCTCAGACACCACTCGATTTGTTGAACCCTGACTGCTTAGATAATCTAAGAGTTTTAAGGGTACCCTTTAAATGAACTGCCGATATGGACCGGACCTATTGCTGTAAGGGAAATCGAATCAAATTTGACAGGTTTATCAGTGTCAAGGACTTGGTCCCGCCCTGATGATTTAGGTAAGCTACTGTGAAAGCATTGTCAGAACGGATCTCTGTCTGAGAGGTCTGGTAGAAAGTGATTCAATGCCAGCTTGAGCGCAGAAAGTTCCCTGAAGTTTGTGGATCTGCACGCATGTTGACTGTCCTGGTGGGCTCCCCAACCCCAGCTGCTGGCGTCTGTTGTGATGACTACAGGATTTCTTTGCTTCCACTGTCTTCCTCTTTTTAGCATTACTGGATCTGTCCACCATAGGAGACCCTCTAGGACCATCTCCTTTATTTGCACCTGAAGTCTGGGCTCTTGTCCCAGTGGGATAAGAGGAAACGCTGCATGGTTACCATATGGAGCAGAGCCCATGGAACTGCCAAGATTGCTGCTATCACGAGCCCGAGCAGGGTTATGATTTCTCGTGTGAAAACCTTGGGAGAATTGATTAATTTTTGGGTCATTTATCGTTCCTTCCTGTCTGAGGTGTGCCATTGTAAAGATCCATGGGGTTGATGACAGGCACAAAGGCAAAGCTCTGTCATGGTAATATTAGATCCCCTGGTCTGTTTAAACTGCAAACCTCAGAAACTTTGTGATGTAATGCCAGAATTGGGATATGCAGGTAGGCATCCTGTAGATCTAAACTGACCATCAGGGCTTGTTCTATGAGGATGTTCTTTATTGGGTAAACTGATTCCATCTTGAACTTCTTGTATCTGATGAATAGGTTCAACTTTTTCAAATTTAAAATCAATTTCCTGGTGGCTTTTGGCTTCTCCTTCAGAAAGGGGCAGAACTACCACCATCACTTCCTTTTTCTGAATTAGTTCTTGTAAGACTAGTGGAAATGATACCCTCTTTCTGGTGTCACTTGGTAACCTGGTTACTAGAAAAAAAAGGGTTGAGGGATGGCTGAAAATTCTAATCAATATCTCCTTTCCAGTAACCAGGCGAGTCTCCACGCCTACACCAGACAGGCCCGATACTGACTGAGTGAAGATGTAGAGAAAGGCGTCTAGGCCTAGAACTGGAGACAGTCACCCGGCATGTACCAGTAACAGGTTTCTGCACGTTTGTGAGACGTCTTGCCATGCTACAGCAATCAGGCTCCAGCTGCAGGAAATATGGTGGCCAGGTGGAAAAAAAAAAACTACAAGCCAAAAACCTATTACATAAAACAAGTTTATTGTTAATACAAAATTGAACATTTTATAGACATTACAGCAGGATCAGATGATGTAAGTAAATGTAAGAACCCTAGTCTTTACTAGTTAACTCTTGTTAAAAGGTTGCCTGGCTTATTCACACAGCAGGGAGCTGCTCCAGCCAATATTCACTTCTACTACTAGCCGGAAACCTTCTTCCATAACACTCATGCTGAGTAATGGGTATAAAAGATTATTTATTTGGATGAAATATGACCCTGATACGACTGACCATAAGCCAGTGTCTCTGCATAATGTCCAATCCCTACCCTGGGCTCTGCAGACCTCACACACACACTCACACCAGGATGCTACCCCCTCTGGCTGACAAACAGCTGGCGAGCAGGGGTGCATCTCTATACAGGAAGCCATTATAGAAATAAAATAATATTTACAACAAATACTGTCCCTTCCCCTTATATACAATAATTACACACATCCCCCACACCCTCACATCATCTTCATGACTTTATGGATCCAATCCACGTACACAGAGACCCGTGTGAAGATGGCTGGAACGTTCTTCTTTCCACAGCCGCGGGCTGGGATGATCACTCCCTCAAGCACCCAGCACTCTTGAGTCAAACAAGCCAGCGGGCCGCCATAGTCACCCTGGCAGGGAGCAAAGGTGCAGAAAAGGTTAAGTATAGAGTGTTGGTGGTCACTGCAGTACAATAACATCTGTTCCCAAGGGTGGACAGGGGCCAAAAATCAGCCCCAGTTAACCCATGACTTGCCCACAAGCTAATGAGCACTGCCTCCTGGGTGCTTTCCATCCGGTCAAGAAGTGTGTCTATGTCAGCAGATCATGGGTAGGGTTTGAAATGGCCACTCTTAAAGGCATGATACTGAAACTTTTGTACTGTAGGGGCAAACACTGCCACAGGGATTGGTATGGAGTGAAATCTGACAAAAGGGTTGGGGTGAGGGGCCAGCCAATTTAGTGCCAAATCAGTGCATCCCAGTGGGAATTCTCCCTATGACCAGTCCGCCCCGTCAGTCTCTCCACTGGGTCAGTCTTCAACAGTCTCTTGTAACTTGTAGGGGTTCCCGAAGGGTCTCATGTAACTTGGCAGCAGCCTTTTAGGGCATTTTAAGTATAACCAAGGCTGGTTTCAAGTTCATATGTTCCCTTTGGGTGACAGATTCTCAGTGGGCCCCATTACTTGTGCTTAGTGCATACTTACTAGTCTATGTGAGCCAGCTGCCAATAGGGTTTTGGAAAACTGCTGCACACTTTTGCACAGGTGCAGTGGTCTTCTGTGACCTGGGGGGGGGGGGGGGGTTATTTCAGCTATTCTGAATTAGGCAGTGTGCCCTCAGTAGCCTGGAGGATTACTTTTAAGTGGAACAAAACCTGGGATTGTTTCATCCCAATTTCGGTAGCCCCGCTGTCTGAAACCCTCCAGAAATCACCCAGAAAAAAATAAAGCACCTTTCCCTGAGCCTAATGTGCATCCCTTGCATTCCCGTCCCAATCTTTCTGAACACCTGTGGGCGCGAGTGTGTGAACAGGCCAAGATGCTGGAGATAGGGGTTCCGATATTTACATCGGCGAGGGAGCCAGGAAGTTGAGTTTTGTGGCACCCTGATTTGGAATGAAGATGGAGACAGAAGACAGAAAAATAGAATGAACGGGGTTAAATAGTTCTGCAGTTCTGTTTGAATGGTAATAATAAATCACTACCAATTCAATATCAACTCAGTCCAGATACTAATTTATTAAAAGCCAGATTGACTCCAGAAAAAAAGGCGGGCGTTTACATACCTGCATTGGCACTGGTCACCATTGTGGGCCCTCTGCCTGTGCTGCTAAGCCTCTCTGATTGCCTTCCCTGACCTCCTTAGCTCCCACCTATAGAGGGCTGTCCTGTATTCTCCTCCCTATGCCCTGCGGAGTTTGGCTGTGTGTCACAGCAACCAATGAGCTGGGTCACCAACACCCGGCAGTTAGCTGGTTGTGCCAGATGTCAGGGAGCCTAGAAGACCCCCAGGTCCTTATTTGCACCTGATACAATGTGTACTAACACCAGCTTGTGGGGGGTAGGATTTGGGGCTGTGGGTCAGCCATTGTTGAGGTCACACTGGCTCTTAAAGGACAGAAAGCAGCGTACCTCACAGGCCCCCTGCTCCACCATCATGGGCCTGGTGCAGATCTCGCTGTCCAGTACGCGGTTCTTGTGGTAGACGTTACACTCTTCGTTGCTCATCACATCAAAGCGCACCACCTTCAGAACGTCCTGATGCCCAGTACCTGCAGGAGAGGCCGAAGGGCAGATTAAGCAGGAGCAGGGAATGACCGAAGCACTGAGCGTTTGCCCCAGTAATCTGTTTAAGGTTCTGTCCTTTTAAGGAAAGCAGGAATCTGATTGGTTGCTGAGGGAACCCAGGAGGGGGCCCGGGTTATCTGGTTTAGAACTCACCTCTCGTGTCCCCCCAACCAGCAATTTCGCAGCTTGTATCCTGAGGGACCACATACTTCTCTGGTGGAAGGCAGATTAGAGCCACGCGCTGGTTCAGGGTAACCGGCCTGCGGACAGAGAGGACACCATTTGTGATACATCTGTAAACTTCAGTATACTCAAAATAATGTCTACAGAGCCACCCCAGTCCGGCCTGATCCTGGAGCCTTTTTTTTTGGCTATCAGTATCCATTGCTGCATTCACAGGACAACTAACTTTTCGGACCAACCATAAGCACCACTCACCTCTCCAGTTTCAGCATCACCAGGCTCGAGTCAGAGGGGCCACACATGATCTTGACAATTGGGACAGACTGTTTATCAGGGTCATTCGGTCCGGGGTTGGTGAAGAGCGTCCCAACCATGGCATGGTATCCAGACAAATCAGCATCACTGGGGAGACAAAGGCTCAGTGCTGCATACAGGAATCAAGATGCTACATATACTGTACACACACTGGCTGGGCTAACCATGCCATTCTTACCAGGACGTGAAGCATTGGCGGGTGCTGATGACCCAATCTTCCTTCACTAGTGACCCCCCACAGAAGTGATCTCCCTGCCTAAAACCACAAATAGTGACATCATCAGTGACCAGCAATGTAAGAGCCAGGGAGCGCTATGAACCATCCCTCACCTGTTTCTCAGGCTCACAGTCCAGGGTGAGTTTCCTGCTTCTGCCACTTCTCCTCCCACTATGCGACCTCGCTTGATGGCTTTTGAAAATCTCTTACCACAGGAATCAAACACAATGTTTTCTGTAAGAAAGGCACAGGGCCTCAACCTACCATTTATACATCTGGTTAAAGTCACGGCAGCAGCGAGTCATCTTGATTAAATCAACACAAGGGACAGGGGACAGCATGCAGGAATGCTTAGCTGATGATTATTACTGCTAATACTCCTGCTCAATCACTAATTACACAAGAACATTAAGACCAAACACATTGCTTGAGTGCGACAATAGCACAAGCTGAGCATGGCTAGCATGATTCGCTTCTTTCCCAAACCAATCCCAGCTGCCCTCATGTGGAAACTAATTATCTGCAGAAGTTAGTGGAGTGCAGAAATTAAAGTGGACCCATCACCTCAAATCTGGCCCCTGGAGTCTAAAAGAACGCAGCCTAAAAGACCCCAGGCCAGTTGACTAAGTGCCCCTGGGGCATTCAGACTAAGGATGCCCCACTGTGTGAACCCCCCTGGGCAGGTCCACAAGTAATTACCTTTCCGGAGCTCCCACACTGCATTCTCAGACTGCATCCCTGGCCTCTCTGAGCGCGCTCCCATGCCCAGCCATTCAGATAGGCTGAGCGCACACTGCAGGGAGTTCGAGGATGCCCCTCTGCCACTCCCCCATTAGTATGCAAGGAATAAAGGGCAGATTGAAAGAGAACCTGCACATGTGCCTTGGTAATGGTAGTAAGGCACGTTGCGTTGACAAGCGGGGCAGGGTTACATAGAAAAGCATCCAAAATTGATATGCCCCAGAAAAATGAACCTATCACCAGTATAATGCAAATCCTGGTGATAGGTCCACTTTAAGTTTGTAGAGATGGGTCATACTTACCAGCTTCCTTTAAATTGATCGGGGTCTCACCATCTGTAAGAGAGATACAGTCAGATACAGTCACCATTCAGCACAGGTACCTGTAGAAAAGGGGCCCTGAACACAGGCTCACCACACTTCCTGTCTGCAGTGCCTACAAGGGTGGAGGAACACTTACCACAAGGTTTGATGCCGCAGTAATCAAAGGGAGTATCTGGATCCTTTGTGTAGCACCAGGGGCCGTGACTGTCACCATCTGGGTTTCGGCAGAAGTTTCCCTCAGGAGACTCTCCAGCAATAAACCTAAAATTAAATAAATACCAAAAATGGTGACACTGCGCAACAACAGTGCTCACTTTTCGGCTAGCAAAGCCTCACATTTTATGGGATCCCCTCAGCTGGACTTACTGAATGTCGTTGGCTTGCTCGCTCCAGTTGCGGCATGGGATCCCTTTCCTGGTCCTGTTGGCATTCCCGTTATACGTCTCCCCCTTTCCAGTGTAGCAGCCTGCAAGAGCAGAGGACTCCTACCATACAGTTCACCATGGCATCCTTGGAAAGCAAATCTGGATCTCCCATCCAGCATCTGAGGGAGGGGTGTGAAGTAACAACTCACCTGCATCAGGAATGTCATCAGGGCAGCGCTTGATCTGAAAGCAGTACGCCACTCTCATGTTGGGGTTTGTAGTGAAGCACCACGGTGCCTCTGAGCCATCGGGATTCCGGCAGTAATTTCCATCCAGGCCCCTGCCATCAATAACAAAACATGGGGTCAGGTCCAGCTCAATAATCAGAGCATCCCATAGAAATAAAAAAAAAAAAAAAAAAAAAAAAGAAGGGGGAGGGGGGAGGAAGAGGAGAGGAATAAGGGGGTCTGTAGATGTTTAGTACATGGTGTGAGCTCATCACACACATGGAGGAGCGGGGGGCTCTTCCATGGCCCTTTCCGGTGACTCACTTGCAGGGGTACTTTTCCGGGAGGAAACGATGCTTGTGCGGCGTCTGCGAATCCCAGCGCTGGCAGGGGATGCCAGAAGTTGTAACGCTCGTCTTTCCCCGGTAGCCCTCTCCTCGTCCCATGAAACAATGGCTGATTATGGGGGGATTCACTAACCGCTGCTTCTCTACTTCACACACATCAGACAAAAGTTGGGGGGGGGGAGGGGGGAGGGGGAGGAGAGAAGGAGTAGTTATAAATGTGATCAGAAAATGGAGTAAACTACCACAACCCCCCTTTCCCCATAATATTATATTCCCCACAGAAAATCTTTAAGCAACATATTCACACCAATTTGCAAACAAGCTATTTGGACCAGAGCAATGCGCATACCACCCCCTGGCAGAAAACTCCGGATCTTTCAGCATCCCCACTGTAAAGCCACACTTACTGCATTTTACGATGTTGCAGTACTCTCTCTCTACAGCCGGGTCAGTTGTGTAGCACCATGGCCTCTCCGAGCTGTCCGGATTGCGGCAATAATTGTCATCCAGGTGTTTGTCAGGATACCTGCAGCAGCCAGGGAGATATAATTCACCAGCATTACACAGACCAGACTCACATACACAAAGCAGGAAGGTGGCTGGTCAGCTTGTTGCTGCATGTGCAGCCATCACCATTTACGATTATTCCACAGGAAATTTTTCAGGGGTGATAAATGCCCCATAATACTCTTGTTCTTACTTTAGAGGGTTGTACTTATGAGCATGAGGGCTCTGCAGGTCCCATCGTTGACACTCTCGGCCAGAATCAGTCCTGTCCAGTGAGCCCCGGTAATCTTCACCATTACAGTTTAGGCACACAGCTGTGGAGAGGAAAAAAAGAAGCCCCATGTGGAAAACTAGAACGTTTGCACTAAAACTGCACCCTTTCGCATTGAAGGATACAGTTTACTTGTGGGTGCTGCATCTTCGTACAGAGTGATGGCGACAACACTGAGGGTTAAATCCTTGGACTTCGGGGGGACGGGGGAGGACAAGCATGATATTTCCGTACAGGCAGCCTCAAAGTTCTATTCATGCAACTTGAGTCTAACAATGCGTGACAAACGTAAAAACCCTCTGTTATTCGCATGTAACTGAGCCCACAAGCTTTCTTACCCTCTTCACACTTTTTAACTCCACAGAGTTGGTGTCGAACATTCTTGTCGGTGGTATAGCACCACGGGCCACCAGGATCGCGGTCAGGGTTTCTACAGAAATTCTGTTCCAGCCCATTCTGAGCAGTTGGAAAGTATCTGCAGAAATAAACGGACATGATCTAGGTGTTATGGAAGAGGACACGGGAGCAAACTCACACAAGGATATGGCAAAATGACGCAGGCCATAGTGAGAACACACAGGTAAAGACTAAGAAACTAGCACAAGCAATGGTTAGTAGGTTCTTCGTGTTACCTAAGAAATAAGGACAAATCAAAAGAATGATAAAAGGCTAGGCCAATCATTTAGTTGCTAACTAAAGTCTAGCATAATCCTCATTCACAGCAACTTGATTCAATAAGCATGAAGACCAAGGGTTACAGTTCCCTTCCTGCCATGCATGGCAAGTGGAGCAGTCTCCTGATTGATCCTCCTATGGCCATTTAAGCCTGCTCTTCGAATCCAAACATCCCATAGCTAAAAAATGTACCACAATGGATCTGCATCTTGTATACTCCTCCTCCTGAGTATTTGTTAGAAAATAACTTGAATGCAACAGACACCTTATGGTCATCTATTCAGTTTTCAAATGACACAACCCCACATTATCCAGACCCAGGTAGAGAGGCGGCAGACCTGAAAAGTTGCTACCAGGTATTTCACTCACTTGTGGTCATGTGGGAATTTCAGTCTCCATGGCTGACATGTTATTCCTTTTACAGTCCTGGCCGCTGTTCCGCGATAACTTGCACCGTCACCGGTCACACATTCCCGAACGTAATCTGGATAAAAAAAATACAGGGCAGGTTACCATTTATTTTTACTCGGAAGGTTAAAAAATAGCGGAATGTAAAATCCATGGAAGAGGAGTCTGCCCCCCAAAGGAATGCCACTCCCCCCCCCCCCCATCCAGAGAAGCAGCTGTGCCACCAGATTCCCTACCCAGAGTCAAGCTCCCAATTCCCTATCCAAAATAGGCACCGCATCCTGGTGTTAAATAATTGTCCAGTCTCAGAAAAGGTGGTATGCTATGGATCCAGCACTTACCTTTTTTCTGGTAGACATCATAGTTTACATTCTTTTGTAAGGTGACTTGGGGAGAATTCTGTGTCCAGGGAAGCAAGCGGCAGCTGTGAGTCTTCAGGTTGTAGTCAAAGGACCTGATGTGATGAAATAATGATATCTTTTAGTTACAATTCTAAAGCAGCTCTATCAGTTCAATAACTTAAATATGCATTTATACCAAGCGAAGGGATCACCTTTACATCCAGCCTGGAAAAAAATCTAGCCAAACTTGTTGTTTTCCATGAAAAGAGCAAAACAGGGCTGCAGGGCTTTGGAATCCACCTTTCCACTTTCACAGGGGATAATTTCTCACCTCTAACTGCCTATCTTTCCTGAGCCAGCCTGAGGAAAACCATGAAATAAGACACTCTAATCTGCCCAACCCATTGCATGATGGGTAAAATAATTTACACCTCCCCCCATAGCAACACAAAAATCTGCCACCCTTCTACCCCCACTTTAACCATGTCGGACACCCACCTGCAATCCAGCAGCTCTGAACATTTTCGGGCGCAGCCTTCTGGACTGTCCCTGATCTCCTGCTTATTGTTCCCCTCATTGAGGTGCACCAGCTCAGTGGCCTTGGATCTCTGGTAGTCATTAAGTGGGCTGCGTTGGGCTGTGGGACACAATAGTCATGGATGAAAAACTGGAGCCAAAAACTGAGAGGGCAACCACTCAGATGACACCAAAACAGGTTAACTGGGCTAAGCTCTAAGAAGAAGGGCAGAGGGTGGCCATGTAAGAGGGCTGGAAATCCAGGAAAAATGCAGCTGTGGGGGCAGAGGTGCCCAAGGAAAGAAGAAATGCAGCAATAGCAAAAGAGAGGGTGCTGAGAGGACAGCTGTAGAGGTTGGTTACTGGATAGTTATGGATAGAGAAAGAAAAACAGTGAAGCCCATGATATTTGCTGATGAAGCCTGTGATGGCGGAGAAACACATCAGAGGGTCACTTACCTGTAAAGGCTGAGGTGATGGCCAGGAGGAGAAGGATGGCGTGGCTGCTTGACATGGTGATAGCACGTCGCTTGTGATCCGTTAGGCAGGAGAAAGCAGGATAATGTGGAGCCCACGCCGCCTCTGCTCTGTAAATATTTGCATGGATGACACATTAACCGAGGACAGGACATGCTGGAGAGGTGACAGTTTTTGGCTTGAATCAAGACAGACACTGACATATGACAAGCAAGAGCTTCCTCCAATACATGCGAGGATACACACTTTGGGACTCATCTGCCATTGGCTGCTGGGTCCTTGACCAGGAACAGGTGACCTCATTGACTGATGTGGGGGGATATGGCCATCACAGGGCCAAGGACAGACCAGAAAGAGGTGTAGAAAGGACACTCCAGACTCGACACATTTGGGAAGAAGAAGAAAAAAAAAAAGGGGGGGGGGGGGGAAGGTGGTCCTCTATCATCCAGACAATGCTGCCAGTTAGTTCAGCATGACCGCATACAATCGCTGGTGGTTGGGCAGGATAGGGTCCAGTGCTCAGCCGTTCACAGGGGTCAGCCAATATGCTTATGTGTTTTGGCAATAAGACTTGTGACCCAAGCACAGCACACGCCTGGCCCATTCCGGACAGAGGCTGACACCCCGCCAACCACCAGAATAAAAAAAGGACGCAACCACTCATCCCACATCTGATAAACAACTGCTCAATGATCATCCCCAGCACACGTGTGCTATACTGTAGCCTGGACTTGATTTACATCCTCCAAGAGTTGAGGGCTGACTGCATTCCGACACAAGCCTCCTGGGAGGTTGCAGGTCCATTCAAATAAGACAAGCATGCCTTTTCTGGATCTCATGGCACACCTGAACTTGTGTTACTACAAGTACCAGCATACATGAAGCTGGAGTTGGAAACTTTGTAAAGCAATGTGAAATGGCTGGGAGAATTTTGTCCCCTGCATAGCAAAGTCTCCCTGCACATTCTCACATACGAGGTGGGCTCAGCTCACATGCAACGTGGAGCATCGCAGACTGTCGGGGGTTCTCTGGTCGGGTGGTCTGGTTGGATGCTCTGTAGCGCAGATCCCTCTCTCAGTTAGTCATGGCAGATGCGAGCGGCCTAAAACAAAACCAGCCTGGGCCGGAAATTTCAGGAATAGAGCTGTGTGCGCCGCAAAACATTGTGCAATGCTGCCTCAGCAAATCACCAGACAGACCCCCATCATCCAATCATATTTTGGGTCAGCGATTATAGAAGAGATCAAGCCTACTCAGCTATCACACGTGGGGGTTCCATGTGCCCCCTGCTCTTGGCATGTGCTCCTCAGGTGACAGCCTCTCACCTGTACACTCTACGCCTGTCCACAGCAAGCGATTCTTCTGGATTAGATTGTTCCTGGACCCAGTGCTCAGTGCAGGAGCAGAGACATCCACTGTCTGTTGAAATACCTCTATAGGCGGAACACAGCACCCGCCAGCATGCTGTGCCATCCAGGACCCAAATTCCGCACAAGCTTTTAATACCCGCTCCCAATTAGCCAATTACTGCCCACTATAGCATAAAAAAATCCCCTTCAAGCATCAGTCCCCCCATCCCTATTAACTGTCAAGTCAACTTGCTAAAGGTGCTTGCTAAAGGACCACATTACCCATATAAATTGCAGCATAGTGGGCCCTTGTGGGGAGGAGCTAAATCTATGAAGTGTAGCAGCTGAGCCTAAGTGCCAGTGTTTACAAAGGCTAAAGAATAGTTTAGGCTAAAGAGTCAGATTAGTAATTTGTTATCAGTTGGGGTAAGGGCAAAAGAAGCCAATTCTGCCTGAAGTGTCCAGGCTTGCCCCCCCCCCCCCCCCCCCCCAAAAAAAAAAAAATTGAAATAAAATTTGGCAACAGGTGCAGTAAAGCCTTTGCAAAATCCATCAGAGCCCAGTGTCCCAGAATATCCCAACTAGGCATGATCCAAAGGGAAACAGAAAGCATCTGACTGCAGATACTGCACACACACTCATTTGAAGAATACTATGAAAGTCTACAATATATCTCAAAATCCCTCCCCTGACCAGAAAACTAACTTTACCTCGTACGTAAAAAAAATATCCGTCCTTCCCTCTCTTAAACAAGAGGCACAGCACAGCACCATCCCTCGGGACAGTGGTAACTTAAAGGAAAACTCCCTTTTTGTAAGGTTTTTGGTGTTCTGCCTTCTGGGATGTAGAGGATTGTGCCTCAGACATGCGATTTATTTATCAGCATGTTGCTTCCAAGTTTCTTATATTCGTGCCTGTCTTGGTAAAGTAGGAGTTGGCTTTCTTGACCTTCAGTAAAGCTCCTAGTGTACTTTGCTCACTACAAATCCCAGAATCATTCAGCTGTAACAGGTGAGTTTATTAGCAGCTTTGGCTAAACAAAGCAGTAGCAATCACCCTTTTCACCTGAAAAAGCTGCTAGTAACCCTTTAGCTTCTGGAACACAACGGATGCACAGGTTCTCCCTGAAATAATGCAGATAAGGTTATATTTGTTGTGTCTACCTCGGCCAATCAGATTATTGGCAAGCCAGATTCACCCCCCTCCATTGGCCCCTACCTACCTTTTGGATGTCACCACTGCCTGCTGCGGCAACATCCGGCTGCTTCGGGGCCCGATCCTCGCCCCCGCCACCGGCTTAGCTGTCTGTGGCCGGCTCCCGTAGCTTTATCTGACCTCTTCAAAGACCTCAGTAAAACCTTGCCAGATTTCGGACGGCTTCATTGCATCCCAGCCATTGGCACTGCACAGGCGCGAGTGCCTGCTGGGATGCAAGATGGTGCTGCCAGTCGGAAGGTTGCCAGAATCCGAAGGACCCAGAAGATGGATCCCCCGGATAGGTGAGTAGAAGCTACTCAAAGGTAAAAGCATAGGGTGGGGGGCAGCGGATCAGTGAGGTTTGGGGGAGGTTTCAACCCCCCCCCAATGTTCCTCTTTAAAGGAAAACCCACTTTTTGTAATGCTTTTGGTGTACTGCCTTATTGTCTTCCTCTTCTGCAATGTAAAACAAATGTGTTAGAATTGTGCCCCCTTACCTGTGATTTACTTATCTGCATGCTACTTCCAAGTTTCCTATATTCCTGTGTGTCTGTGATCCTAAGACGGGAAAAAAAAACTACCGACTACATATCTCAGAATGCATTCACTTTAACAGGTGAACGCTTTACCAGCTTTTACACAGCAGTAATGAGGCTTCCAGTTGTGAACACTGCATGTAACCCTTTAACTACTGAAACACGAGACTGTGATCCTCCCTATCTGAAAAAGTTGAATTACAGCAAAACGGGTTAAATCTGTTGCCTCTTCCTTGGCCAATAAGATGAGTAGCAAGTCAGAGTGAGGACGTTTTGTGACCTGTTCTTTTAACACACCAGTTAATGTACAAATAATTGCAAAAAATAGAAAAGTAAAAAAATAACAAATACATTTAGCACATTGATTATATTTAGTATTTTAGTAGAGACTTTTAAAAATGTAATCAAATGTGGAATTGGTATAGTGATCCTATACCCAGAAAGGAAGTTTATTTCACCACCTTCTATCCCCTACCTAGTGCCCCAAAACAGGCAGTTTTTTTACTAAAGCCTTTGCCCAGTGTTCATAAAAACAATAACCGGATGCAGTCTGCTGTTTGAATGGTCGCCACATGGCTCCCTGGTGCTTTCCAGCAATGATACATTCAGTTTTACACAGCTCAGCATTGGGGGTGGCCGCCTCATTAGTTATAATAAATGCAATAATCCTGAAAGCACTACAGGCTCAATTGACATTATGCGGCAGTTTACCTTGGAACTAACTGAATTAATTAGCATATGGTCGCCATTCAAAATCATACTGATTCCTGTTAGTGTTTTTATGAATATTGGACAAAGGCTTCAGCAAAAAAATGGCTGTTCTGGGCATAGGGCTGAAATTACGGACTAAAATAGGCAGCTGAATGAAAAATACATTTTGGCCAAGTCCTACACTGGGCAATAGATATTGAAGTCTGAGCTAATCAGCACTGAAATGTGGGGACACTTATATCTGCATTGCAGGCCCTACACCTTACAATCTGACTGTCACTATATGTATAGCAGCCCTGGTGGAGTGATCTGTTTAGATTATACATTGACAAGGCTACACAAGAAACTATGAAGGATAAGATTGGCCACACACCTAACATTCAATTGTACAATGGTACCAAAGCTGTGCTATGATGTTGGCCACACACTTTACAATCTGATTGTATCATTTTCATCCAATCCTCCCTACAGCTAGCAGTGTGTATAATCTGAATGGATAATTCCACCTGGACTTCTATACATATGCAATTGTACAATCAGATTGTAATATATGTGGCCACCATAACAGTACAGCTTTGGTATGTTTGCACAATGGTAAGGTGTTTTGTAAAGTGGTGTATACTTCTTAATCTGATTGTACAATTGCTATTGAGAAGTACAGAAACCCAAGTAAGCCTTTTAGATTTATACACAGCCAAGGAAATGATGGTATATTGTCACCCGCAGAAGGATTGTATGAATTATTCATGAGATTGTAAGGTGTGTGGCCACTATTATATGCAACCATATTTATATTTCAAAGTTTTTGTAAAGTGCTGTGCACGCCTTAAAATATGATTGTCCAATTGCCATGTTTAGAAGCCCTGGTGAATAATCCGGTCATATAATACACAACCAAGGCTATTATGTGGTTAGCTATAACAATTCAGTGTAGAACCCAAAGCTATAAGAGTGGCCACAAACCTTACAATCTGATTGTACAATTCACAAAACACGCTCACTAACTGTAAATGTAATGTAAAGGTTCTCTCTACATAATACATAGATAATCTTATATCAGAATGCCAGTAATTCCCCCCAGATTGTAAGGTGTGTGGTGAGCATCAGAGGTCTAGCCAAAAAAAACTTTGTAAAAGTCTGTGCAGTCGGGGCTTAGATCAGATAGTAAGCTGTGAGGCCGGCATGAGTCTCACATCCTCATGGTCAGGATATACCAGGATTGGCACAACTCCTGTGTATGGGGATCCCAAAGTATGGCCGATGTTTCTCATGGTCAGGAGGTGCCAGAACGGGTGCAGCTCCTGTTTATGGGGAGGCCACAGATTGATAGAGGTCTTCCATGGCCAGGATGTGCTGGGACAGACGCTGCTCCGGTGTATGTGGAGATCACAGATTAGAAGAGGTCTCCCATGGTCAGGACGTGCTGGACACAACTCCTGTGTATAAGGCTTTCATACCCCATTATTTTAGGAAGGTGAAAGGTCAGTGGAAAATGTGATAAGAGTGAGAGTCCTGAGCTGGACAATCTGATTAACCATAGAAGTTCAGTAAGTAAATTGTGTTATGTAAGAAGCCTCCTACCTTACTTTGTGGCCTCGCTCACTCCTCGCCTGCAGCAGATGTGGCGAATGGGAGCAATTATCTGCCTTGTTTGTTTGTAGCTCTGCAGCTGGGCCAGAAAAGGCGGAGCTGGGACCCTCCTGTCCATTTCCCCATCTCCAGCTGTGAGCGCCTGGTCAGCTGACCTGTGAACCATGAAAGGAGTGCAAATAGTTAAATGAAGAAGCCTAATGTCACTCTGCATCCTTGCAGCATGGTGTCGCATTACCCCAAATCCTGCTCAGCCATAAACACCCAGGAGGCCATACAGTCTGCAGCATCACAACTGGGGGGAGGAGAGCCGCTGTGCTCTTGTTTCATTATTTACAGGAAGTCCGTCCTCTGCAGGAATTTCTATAGAGGTGAATTGTCTCTCCAATGAACACCTGACCTGGGAATAAGAGGATTTTAGTATACTCACTGTAAAATCTTTTTTCATACTTATGTTATCCCCGTGCGTGCGGAGAAGCTGTGCACCTAATTCAATGACTGCATACACTGAGCATCAGGACTATACCTCTGTCTGGGGGACAATTGGTGTCACTGTTATATACCTGTTCCAGGGTATGTTCATTTGATTAAAGGCTAATTTCACACTCCAGTTTTAAAGGGTTTTATTATTTAGTATTACTGTGTGCCAAAATGATGTAAGGCGCTAAACTTATCTGTGAATGTTTTTCTTTTCTATTTGTTTGAAACTCATCAACTGGTATGTTTGGTGTACATAGCAAGGACTTCCTGACTCTGGGTCTTGCTAATTATCTAATTGGCTGAGGCAGAGACGATGCTCCATTTATCTAAGCCCACGAGTTTAACCCCTTCTGATGTAATTCAAAATCTTCGGATAAGTGATCACAATCTTTTGTTCCAGTAGCTTGTGGGGATCGTTACTACTGCTGATCTAGACAAAGCTTCTGATCAACTCACCTGTTACAGTGGAAGGACTCTGGGGCTTGTAGTCAGTGGTTTCTGCTCAATGCCAGGAAAGCCACTCCCACTTTAGGAACACATAGCCACAGTACGTTGGAAACCCTATGCTGATAAGTAAATCACAGGTATAGGGGCACAATCCTAATACAAATGTCTGTTTTACATTCCAAAAGAGGAAGGCAGAGCACCACAAACTTGACAAAGTTTTGCATTAAAGCGGATCAAAACCCACCCTGGAGTCTATGAGGCACCAGGGCAGGCATACTCCCTGCCCATGGGGCATCCAGATTCGGGATGCCTCACTGTGTAAAACCCCTCCAGGTGGCCCATTTGTAGATGGCAGGCATGGGCATGCTCCCTGTTAGATGGTAGTGGGGATGCTAGAGGCTGGAGCCGAGTGCTTAGACGAGCCTAGACGAGTTAGCGCAGTCAAGCATGCTGATTGGACGGGAGACAGCGCATGTGCCGTAGGACCGGGGAAAGGTGAGTTGGTGAGCAATGTGGGGGGATTCACACAGCAGGGCATCCCATATCGGGGTGCCCAGGGCAAGGACCAAAACTAGGATAGTCAGAATCCTGGGTTTTGGTCCACTTCAACGTAGACCATGGAATCTGATCCTTAGGTCCTCAGATGATCACACCCATTGGTAACATTTGACCTCCTGCTATATATGGGGATGCAGTAGCTGTGAGCTCTGCTGCAACGTGATGGTAGATTATAGGTGGATGGGATTCATTGTATGCTGGAAGTGACAGTATCAAGTGGGTGATATGCTCCATAGGTGGCTAGCTTGGGGCTGATTTGCAGGAGATTCCCCAGTAGCCCTGAACGACTGACCAGCTCACTGTAAGGGGTAATGAAAAAATTAAACGGGTAATACTGCGTGGAGGGCTGCTACGTGAACAGCCCCTCGGCCATCAGAAGGGCTGGTTGTCACTGCCATTGTGGGCTTAGCCCTGTAGGGGGAGCTCCTCCATGCAGGCAGGTTTATGACCCTGGCTTCCCACAAAATCAGTGGGGGGGGGGGGGGGGTCAGTCTGCTCAGGTGCATTATATAAAGAAACAACTTATGGGGAGTGGGGGCAATATTGAGTTGGGTTATAAGGAGATGGAGGGGCAATTAGGTGGTACAATGCCGGTGGTGGAGGCAAAGTATATTGTGTAGGAAGGGAAAGTCTATGAAAAAATCATCATGGGCAAAGGGTATACCATGTGACTGTAAAAAGCTGTTAGTATTGTAGGGGCAGAGGCAGTGATGGTCCTCTCAGCCATGATGCTGGGGCTATAGCATTGCAGGGCTAGGAACATGGACTGGAATGTCTTACACACAACCCAAGTGGCCCTAAAGCAGTGCGGTCCACAGAAATATTTGCCTGTGCACCCTATAGCCAGTCCGCCCCTGGTTGCAGGTAGGCATAAAAGGAAAGGGGTCAGTCTGGTTATTATGAGACGGGGGTACAGGTTGCGTGGGGCAATTTGGCAAGATCTAATTTTTTGAAGGGGAAATTAAAAATAGTGTAATCAGGAGTAGGGGTAAATTGGTGTTATCAGGAAATGGGGAGGGACAATTTAGAAAGGGTATAATAAGGCAGAGGGGAATTTTAAAGTGGAGCAAAAACGCAATTCTGTGAAACTCACCCTGTAGAATTGCTTTTATTTCCGATCCATTCCGGGCCGTCCAGATAGTATTAACGGTTGGGTAACTCCGCCCCAAAGGGGGCGTGGACTGCAAGATCAAATATGTGACTCCTCCCGGCCCCCTATAAAGGCAGCTGCCTCTCAAACAATGCCCAGTAATTCAAAAGAAGTAACTCAATTAGAAAGAGGCAGGCCGGGAGACCCAAAACATAGGAGACCATGTTACTTCACATAGCCTCCGCTTGTACTCTCTCGTACCTAATAAACAACATTTGTAAAACTAATGTCCTATGAATAATAATGGTTCAGTCACCATAAACAGGCATGCAGGACATAATAAACCTCAAAAGGGCGGGTTGGACGGCCTGGAATGGATCGGAAATAAAAGCAATTCTATAGGGGAGTTTCACAGAATTGCATTTTTCTTTACAATCCATTCCAGGCCGTCCAGATAGTATTCATGGTTGGGACATCCAAAAGCAGTGTCGAAATGGTCGGGATCCCCAGTGCGGAACAGCAGGTAGTTCATTTCACTACCGCCTGAAGCACCATTCGGCCAAAAACAGCGTTAGCTAAGGCCCTGACATCCACCTTGTAAAACTTTGTAAAAGTATGAACTGAAGACCAAGTGGCAGCCTTACAAACTTGTTCCACCGAGGCCTGGTGCTGAAAGGCCCGAGAAGCACCAATGGCTCTAGTAGAATGAGCTGTGATCCGAAAAGGGCGTTCTTTCCCCTTGGCAGAATAGGCTCATACCACCGCCTGTCTAATCCACTTACTGAGTGTGGACTTCGCTGGTGGCAATCCCTTTCTAAAGAATTCCGTTAAGACAAAAAGCAAATCTGATTTCCTGAAAGGCTCAGTCGCAGCCAGGTAATACCTTATGGCTCTAACCACATCCAAAGCATGGAGAGTCCGTTCTTTAGGATTAGCCAGTGTTGGACACAAGGAAGGTAAGACAACTTCCTCATTAAGGTGAAAAGGAGAAACAACCTTAGGCAAAAAATCCAGCTTAAAACGAAAAACCACCTTTTCTCTGTGCATCTCAAAATAGGGTGGTTTCATACATAACTCGGCAGCTCTGATACTCGACGCACAGAGGTGATCGCCACCAGAAAAAACACTTTGAGCGTCAGCATAGTCAATGTAGCTTCATTCAATGGCTCGAAGGGGGCACCCTGGAGAGCAGATAACACCAAATTTAGGTCCCCCACGCGGTGGGCGGACATGAGTGACCCCCTGGAAAAAAGTCTTGATCAATCTATAAATGGCAATAGACTTCTGGAAAAAATGGATAAGGCCGAGACCTGACCCTTGAGGGTGCTCAACTGGAGGCCCAAATCTAGACCATTTTGTAGAAACTCTCCGGCAAGGAAAATTCCTGGCCTCGCACCAAGCGATATAGGCCCGCCAAACTCTGTAGTGTATCATGGAAGAAGACTTCTTCCGTGCCTGAATTATTGTGTGAATAACCATGGCAGATAAACCCTTCTCCGTCAGGATGGAGGTTTCAATAGCCAGGCTGTCAAAGCCAGCGTCTGTAAATTCGGGTGCCAAAGCGACCCGTGTGCGAAGCTCCGGATCGTCGGGCATGATGCAGTGATCTGTTGACATTCTTACTATGTCCGCAAACCAACTCCTCCTTGGCCAACGAGGAACCGCCAGGATGGTTGGTACCCCCTCCTGGACTATCTTGCGTAGTACTCGGTCCAGGAGCGGAAACGGAGTAAAAGCATACAGAAGATTGAACCCTGTCCAGGGAATCGCCAGGGCGTCTGTTGCTATGGCCAGAGGGTCTCTTGAGAGAGATATGAACCTTGGAAGCTTGTGATTGTGTCTGGACGCAAAAAGATCCTCTTCCGGTTGACCCCAGCGGAGGCACAAAGCTTGAAAGGCCTTCCTGCTGAGGGACCATTCCCCCAGACGCAAGGAACTCCTGCTCAGGGAGTCTCCCTCCTGGTTCTCCACCCCCGGTGTCACGCTCAGGGTACTCTAATGTCACGCTCAGGTAACTCCAGCCCTCCAGGTAAGCCCTCAACCCCCAATCTCCGCAGCCAGCTTCACCTGTAGGAACCCCCGCTTGCCGGGACACAGTACACGCCTGCCCGGGATCGGTTGCCCCCAGGACTTCAATGGCTCAAAGGATGGGAGCTTACTGGTTGGAGGTCTGGAGAACCAATAACGAGAGTGGAATCAGAGCCCAAAAGTTGGAGCAGGTTTCACTAGGAAGTCCTAAGACAGGCCAGAGGTCAATACGGGTAAGCAGAGATCGCGACGGTACAGAATGATGAGGCAGCTCGAAGTCGGGGTACGAAGCAGGGGTCGGCAACGGAGATCAGGCAGAGAATGGTCGGTTCAGGCAGGGGTCGGCAACTGAGATCAGGCAGAGAATGGTCGGTTCAGGCAGGGGTCGGCAACGGAGATCAGACAGAGAATGGTTCAAAAGACAAACTAGGTACAAGGCGCTATCACAGGCACTGAGTAACTGACGGGGTGAACCTTTATAGGAACCAGGTATGATTGGAGAAGGGGGAACTTGGTGTGTGATTGGTGCTTACTGTTTAACTCTGATAAACATTGGTTCACAACCACAAAAGGGCGTATAGCCCAGAACCTCCTTTGGGCTCATTGGCCCATACCCAGAACTAGGGGTGTGTCTGCCCCCATAGCCTTTGGCCACATTGGCCTTCATTTCAACCTCCAGCGGACGTGCTGTGTGCAGCGCCGCTGGAGGGCATATAGGTCACGTGCTCGCGCGCGCGTGCAAGCACGAGAAGCGGGGACGCGTAGGAGAGGGAGGAGGGCGGCCGAGCAGGGACTGCTGTGGCCGGCCGCCCGGAGACGGCGCTGGAACGGGGCCCAGGTAAGTGAGTTCTGACACCTGGGATGTAAACCGCCGAGATACAGGGAACATTCTCCTCTGCCCAACTTAGAATCCGGCTTACCTCCTTGAGGGATCTCTTGCTCCGAGTACTGCCCTGGTGGTTGATGTAGGCTACAGCCGTCTGATAGTCCGAGTGGACCTGAACCGCATGGCCTCTTAAATAGGGGGTCAGACGTAATAGAACAAACCAAATTGCTCTTAGTTCCCCACTGCCAGCCTGTAAGACTGGAGCCTGTAAGACTGGCATCCGTGGTAATTTCCCACTGGGGAGTCCGAAAGGACTTGCCTACCAGCAGATTTCGAGAATCCAACCACCACAAGAGGGATTGCCTGGCCGGGGGGACAGCAAAATCCTTGTTCCAGGGATTCAGGTGACCGATCCCAGCTGGTTAGCAGGTTCAGCTGAAGAGGTCTCATGTGGAATTGGGCGAAGGGCACTGCCTCGAAGCAAGCCACGATTAGGCCCACCAATCTCATCCCTAGATGCACCGATGGCTGTTGACTAACCAGCAAGGCTTGTACCTGCGTCTGGAGAACCAAGACTTTCTGTTGCGGCAGAAAGACCTTGACTTGACCGGTGTCTAGTCATCCCCAGGAAGGATCTCACTGTTGACGGCGTGATATGCGACTTGGGGTAGTTGATCACCCAACCGAAGGCTTCCAGTGTTGACAGTACAGTCCGGGTGTTGCTCTCTCAGAAAGTTGCCCAGATAGGGTAATACCCTGACCCCTCAGGATAGCCATGATGCCCGCCAGAACCTTGGTGAACACTCTGGGAGCTGAGGATATGCCGAAGGGGAGTGCCACAAACTGGAAATGCTCCTCCAGTGCAAACCTCAAAAACTTCTGATGTCGCGGAAACATCGGGATGTGCAGATATGCGTCTCTGATGTCCACCGTAGTCATAAAGTCCCCGAGCCGAAGCGACCTCACCGCCGATCGCAATGTTTTCATGCAGAAATGCCTGAGCCTTATAAATTTGTTGAGACCCTTTAGGTCCAAGATCGGCCGCAGCGATCCATCCTTGATGGGAACCGTGAACAGATTGGAGTAGAATTCCTGACCCTGTTCCTGCCGGGGCACATAGCAAATCACCCCTATCCACAGGAGGTGCTGAACAGCTGCTCTCAAAGCCTCCGCTTTTAGCGGGTTTCGGGATGCCCTTGAACATAGAAATTTTGTGGGTGGTCTGGCTGCCAGCTCAATCTTGTAACCTGATGACACCACCTCCTGAATCCAAAGATCCGAGACGTGACGTCTCCAGATTGGAGCAAACAGCAGTAGCCGTCCCCCCACCCGTACGGGTGAGGGAGCCCCCTCATGCCTGTGTAGGCTTGGCTGGAGGTTTGGACCTAGCTCCCCAGGCGGGATTGGGCCGGCTGCGGGGCCTACCTCAGCCCCAGGTATCTCTGCGGGCACTGGAAAATTAAGAACCTCTTCCCCGAAAGGACTGGTAAAAGAGGAGTGCCGAAAAGGCCGAGTAGGTTTTCTCCTCTGAGGGAGCTTCCCATTCTTGACCAAAAGGTCCAGTCGCTCCCCGAACAGCCGACCCCCCCAAAATGTTAAATTTGTGAGGGACTTTTTGGCGGCCGCATCGGCCGACCACTGCTTCAACCACAGCAAATGGCGTAATGCTACAAGCAAGGCCGAAGTCTTGGCACCGAACCTGACTACATCATCCATGGCAGTAACAACAAAGCCGATGAAATCCAAACAGGCTCTGAGTTCCTTGAACTCCTCTACCCGTGTGCGAGATTTAGCCTTAGCCACAAGCTGCTTAATCTTTTTACTCTTGGCTAGGGAAACAATTGTCGTGGCACACGCAGGGCGTAAGAGGGAACCCAAAAGCATGGCAAGCCAACTGATCCATGCGTTTGTCTGCAGGATCTCTTAAGAAAGCATTGTCAGGTGACGGCATAATAGTGGTGTTGGACAGGCCTGAAACCGGAGGGTCCACCTCGGGAGGATGTGACCACAACTTAATCAACTCAGCAGGGAAACGATACCGTCTCTCCAGGCCCTTAGGAACAGACTGCAGCTTGTTGGGCCTTTCCCACTCCTTAAGTATCATATTGGAAAAATGTGGCTGTTCGGGAAAAACCCGCCGCTGTCTTTCAGGCTGAAACAAATCACCCTTCTTCCTCTTGGCGACCTTGGGAGGAACAATGTGTAAAGTGTCAAAAACGGAAGAAAGCAAGCTTTCCGTATAATCCGGAAGGAAGGAATCCTCATCCGAGGAATATCCAGAGATGCTGTCTTCACCACCTGAGAGCAACTCACCCTCCGAGAGTGGGTCATCTGGTGACTCCCCTTCCTCTGTGGAGTCAAAAGCATACAAATCATCGTCTGAGTAAACCGGCTCCAAGTGCCGCTTTTTACTCGAGGCCTTTTTAGGGACTGCTAACGAGAGCTGTTTCTCAAGGCTAGCCAGCCTCTACGCCAAATCAGAGTGTGTCCCCTTGCTGGCGCCCCCTTCAATAGGGGCTAACTGCAGCAGAGGAGGATCCGGAGAGGCTAGAGGTAACGCAGGACTAGGGACGGGAGCGACCGCCCTCTCATGGTCCAAAACAATGCCTCTGGTGCAAGTGGAACAAATTGTGCTGAATCCGCCCAGGGGATTCCGTCTGCACAAGGGCAGAGCCTGTCTTGCCCAAGTGGGGTGCCTGGCTCACTATCCCCTGATGCCTCCATTATGATGATTTTGAATATGTAATATTCGTAAAAGGCTAAATAGACACTAATGTCCTAAGCCTATGGCCGATCCCCTACAACGGGGACCGGGAGAAACCACAATCCTCAACCTTCTTCCTACAGTCTAAAATCAAAAAGAGAGGAGACAATAATTACAATATGGCCCACTGCCATATATAACATATATAGATAAATACAGCTATAAATACAGCTTTAAATAATGGCATTATGAAATACATCTATAGCTATTCCCCCTCTCGCCCCTCAATACATATGCACAACAACAAGTAGAAGGAAGTAGCAACTCACGAAACCGCGCTAGGAGCACTACAGGGACACGCAGCAGCCCAATTCAATGAGGGATTACTTCAGATGCGCCACAATGACAGCGCAGCAGCGACGCGTGTCTTCTTGAAGTTTCTGGCCTGGGGAGCCCAGCCTGTGCGCCGCACGCCCGTGACTCCACCCCCCCGGCCAGTCACCATACTGCGGCCTAATAGCGGCGCCGCCTACCCCCGCCCCCCCCCCCCATCCACAAGGAGCCCGCGGGGCGCGGCGGCCTGCGCCCCCTCCAGGGGCCTCCACAAGCGATGGTATGAGGGAGGTGAGTATGCGGGAGGAGCGGCAGCAGGTCGCTCCTCGCCGTTGCGTTGCTATGGCGACGGAGCTCTCCACCGCTCCCCCACCAATAGTAGCACCAAGCACGCACAATAAAAATTAAAAACATGTGGGAGAAAGGAGGGAAATATACAAAGTATATAGTGGTATCTCAGCAGGTTCACCATGAGAGACCTGCGGCTGACCTGCTTGTTCTAGGAAAGCCTGCGGCCCAGAGCCATATGCCCTGTAAAACGCCCCAGACCCCAGCGTTTCACCCTACCGTCACGGATCCCAAACAGCCAAAGCTGGGAGGCATCAGATGGGTCAGAAGAATCTGCAGAAATAGGGTCCTGCAGCAAGCCGACACAGTGTAAGCGATCTGTGCAGCTTCACTGCAAGAAGAGAACTGGGCATTGGTTGAGAGGCAGCTTCCTTTATAGGGGGGCCGAGAGGAGCCACATCTTTGATCTTGCAGTCCACACCCCCTTTGGGGCGGAGTTACCCAACCAAACCTAGGATGACTATACTGGGCTTTGGTCCTTTCCTCCGGAGCATCCTGATCGGGGGTGCCCCGCTGTGTGAAACCCCCCAGATCGCCGAGCGCAACTCACCTCTTCCCGGAGCCGCAGGCCTTAGACGCTGGCGCCCGCACCCCCCGCTTCTCTCTAACAGGGAGCGTGCCTGCACCAGCCATTCACAAATGCCTGGCGCTGGCGTGCGCCCTGCTAGAGGGATAGCGTGGATGCGGCCGAGGCTTGCGTATGCGCCGTTGGACCAGGAAGCAAGGTAAGTGTACCTGGGGGGGTTCACACAGCGGGCCATCGCGATTTTTCGAATCGATCAGCCCAGGAATCTTATAAATTCCCGGGCCAATTGGCGTGGGTTTTGGTCCATTTTAAAGCTGGAACATTATAGGGAGGAAGCGTTTTTCAAGGGGTATTATTTCAATGAAGGACATTATGAGGAGTGGCAGGGGCAACATGCAGGTGGGTATTATAGGAGGGGCCAGCTGAATAGGTAGTATTACAGGAGGGAAGATAAATATGAGGGTGGGGGGTATTATCAGGGGGTGGATCAGTTATGATGCAGTTTGGAGTGGGCGGAGCTTACTTGAGAGATCTTTTGTGGAAAAAGGGGAGGGGTGAACCGAGGGGGAGGTTTTTATAAAGGATAAGAGGGGCATATGAAAGTACTATTATGGGAGGGAGGGGCAATTTGGGGATATAATGAGGTGCAGGGCAAGTGTGATAGCAAGTTTGGATAGAGGACAATTATTATTGTTTATTTATTTAGCGTCATCATCTTCCACATCGCTGTACAAAGTAGTAATTACAGACAAGGTAGTAACATACAGTACACAGACTATTACAAATGCAGTGTTACAGAGTTTACAATGAATACAAGATCAAGTAGGAGAGCCCTGCCCTTGCAAGCTTACAGTCTAAAGGATGAGGGGTGGAGATGAGGGGGAAGAATCGCAGTCAGTATTGAGCTTTGTGGCATGTGCCCTTTAGAGTATTGCTTAAAGTGGACCAACACCCAGGATTTTGACTATCCTGGGTCTTGGTCCACTTCGGTGGGGCACCCCCGATCGGGGTGCCCCGCTGTGTGAAACCCCCCCGAACTCACCTCTGTCAGCGGCGACGGACAAGCCGCGGACAAGCGGCTCCTCCGCCGCCGCCTCCCGCGCGTCCCTGTTGACGCGCGCGTGCCCGCGCCGGCCATTCACAGACGGCCGGCGCGGGCGCGCGCACGACTAGAGGGGCGCGAAGGAGTTTGGGGGGTTTCACCCCGCGGGACATTCCGATCTCGGATGTCCCGCGGGGAGGGAGGTGATCGGCCCGGGAATCTTATAGATTCCCGGGCCGATCACGGGTGGGTGTTGGTCCACTTTAAAGTGGACTGAAACCTAGCTGGATCAGCCCGGGAATTTTAAGATTCCCAGGCCGATCCATTCCCTCCCTGCGGGGCATCCAAAATCGGGATGCCCCACTGTGTGAAACCCCCCGCCGCTACACTTACCTTAATCCCGGTCCAATGGCACATACACGGTCGCATCCCCGCTATCCCTTTAGCAGGGCGCGTGCTTGCCATTTGTGAATGTCCGGGCACACTCTCTGTTAGAGGGAAGTGCGAAACGTGGCCGCCAGCGCGCTCGGAGCCGCTGAGCTTAGACGTCGGGTTAGACATCCATAGCTCAGCAGCTCCGAGCGCGCTGATTGGATGAGGTGAGGCGAGTTGAAGCTGGCGATCTTGGGGGGTTTCACATAGCGGGCCAGGGGGAGTGGACCAAAACCCAGGTTAGTCAAAACCATGGGTTTTGGTCCACTTTAAGCCAGGTTGTATGCTTGTCTGAATAGGTGGGTTTTAAGGGCACCTTTGAAGGCTGGGAAGTGGCGGATTGGGGGGGGGGAGGGCATTCCAGAACATTGGAATAGCATGTGAGAAGCCCTGGAGGCAGAAGATCGGCAGCAAAGCCGATATTGTTGGATAAGAGATGAGATATAGGGGGGCCTGGCTGGAGAGAGCTTTGTGGGATTGGCAGCCAGTGTAGGAATTGACAGAGGAGCAGTGCTGGATGAGGGACAGGACAGATGGATGAGGCGAGCAGCAGAATTTAGGATAGATTGAAAGGGTGCCAGCCTGGTAGTTGGCACAATGGCAGTTTTATGTGTGAAATGGGAGATTAAGTAGAGGAATTAGGGAGGGGCGGTTTTGGGGTCCTCTAGGGTGGGAGAGGACCAGTAATATATTGAGGGGGCATTTTCAAACGGCCAGAACCTCAGAGCAGAGCCTTTATGACCGGATGTGACGAGTAACGCTTACTGTCTCCATTTCCGCCTAAGCAGTGCGGTTATGGCTCAGGTGTGGGCCCCGCACACAGTAACAACGGCGGCTAAGCAGATGTGGCGGTTGCCAGTAAACGGAGCTGGGAGGCACAAGAAGCACAGCAGCTTCCCCTAGCCTCACACTGTGCGGCGGGATCTGTGCGCTGAATAAAGTTTGTTGAAAGAAGGGGGGTGTTAGCTATATTGCCTTGTAGGGCAGGACTGGGGCGTGGTCAGAACAGAGGGGCGGGGTTACAGCTGTGGGGGAGCTCAGAGCTCGGACTGACCCTCGCAGGGTGACACGCCCGGAAGCGGGTGACTGAGGGGGGACACTGAACCCTGACACGCTTCACGGGCTTCTGCGAAGCGGGTGAGTGTGACAGCGCAGAGCGCCATGTGACTAGCAATCCCAGCATGCCTTGCCATTGGGGGGGGGGGTTGCTATGGGTTACTACCCCTTTATGTCACTCTGAGGCTCGATTTGCTGCAGAAACCAATCAGATTTCTTAGCTCACTGGAAAGGTGAAAGCTGATTGGCTGCTGCTCCTCCAGCTTGACCTGCACCAGAGCTTTTCTGCCCACCTGACCCAGGGTCTGCAGGGGGATCAGTGTGACAGCTGGCCTTTATGTTGCCCCCTCCAGCCTGGGAAGGGTTAGAGCTCAGAGGGTTTGGTCCCATGCTTGTAACTGTTACTAAATGACCAGGGACCACATTGGTGATAGCCCTTCCATCTCCAGCCTGGTACTCATCACTGGGGCTCTAACCCCTCTGCTCCCTAAGCTGGGCTGAAAAGGTTTTTGTGAGCTATGAGAACCATCTGACCCTATTGGGGATATTTCATCTCAATTCTCGGTCACTGGGGATAAATCCTAATATAGGGCTACTGTGTCTGCTGATGAGCTTCTGTGTGGTCACCACACTGATCCCTCCCAACTCCAATAAAAAAAAAAAAAAGGTTGGGCATCCTTTGCTAATGTTGGGAGTGGGTTGCTAATCAGGGTAGGCGTCAGCACTGGGTTTACCTCGGAAAATGCAGGGCCCCTGCACCTTGCCTGTTGCAGAGTGTGAGTGCTGGGTGCAGCGGAGTCAAATCCAGATAGACATACATTAGTGGTTTAACAGGAACTGGCTTTACTGGAACATGAATGCAGTAAGAGAATGTCACTTTAACATGGTGGCTAACACAGACAGACAGCTAAATATACAGGAAATACAACATATTGGAAAAAGAAGAATATAAGGAACGAAGAAAAAAAAAGAAAGGGAATGTCAGAAAGTAGGAAAGAAAGAATAGATGGAAAGAAAGAATATAAGTACTGACAGAAAGAAAGAGATTTTGGGCAATCCACCCCTGGCTGTCAGTCCTCCACAGTCCTGCATGCTAAATAGGGGAGATGGAATGATCTAGCCCACAGCTGGGAAGAGGTATGTCACATGACCACCATGTGACGTGGACCCTGTTGGAGATACAACTTCCAGCTTAGTCTATTACTGGAATGACTTAGATTTCATGCAGTTTACAGTTAGGACGCTATATGTCACAGTTACCACTGCTTAAAGCGGACCTTCCCTCTGAATAAGAATCTATCTTATATGTTTCCCACAACCTGTACATACAGATTGTCCACATTAAAAATCATCCTACCTGCATCTACTGCATGTTTTGAGCCTTTAAACATCCAAGATGGCGGCTTATGGAAGCCGCCATCTTATCAGGCAGCCTGCAAACAGGAAGTGCCTCCTGACTGTGCTGCTCTGCATTCTGGGACTGCTGACCTTTACCTGACCCCAGCTCTGCTCTGTCTGAGCAAAGCACAGCTCTAACCCCACCCCTGTACCTTATCCCACTCTCCTCTCCTCAGTAAGTGTGATGCTTCTGAGTCAAGATGGCGGCGGCCGTATCCTAAATTCCTGAACAGAGTTGCAGCCCAGTGGGGGAAAGAATAATAACTTAGTGACTAAAAACGTAAAATATGTTAATTTTAGATGCTGGGGAACCGTTTTTTAAAAGTTTGGGCTTTTCATTAAATCATGCTGAAGGTCCGGTTTAACTGTAGTCTCTATATGCATTTTTCTTTTTGGCATTTTTTTCTATTCTTTAGTTTTTTTCTTTCTCTTCTTTTTTTCTTCCACGTTTCATTTCTATTCTGCCTTTTCAATCTTTCTTTCTTTTATTCCTTCTTTCTTTATTTCTGTTCTTTTTTCTTTCATTCCTTCTATTGCTTTATTCTTTCTTTCTCTTTCTTCTTTTTTTGTTCTTTCTTTCTTTCTTTTTCATTCCTTCTATTATTTTGTTCATTCTTTTTTCCTTGCTGTTTTGCCTTTTATTATTTATGTCCTTCCTTTTATTTGTTCCTTTCTTTCATTCCTTTTATTCTTACAGACTTTTTTCTGTTAATCTTTTTTGTTTCTTTTTCTTTTTATTTCCTTTATGCATTTTTTTCTGTCCTATTCTTAAGCACTGCAGCAATATGCAGAGGTATGGGAGACTAAAACCTTGAGCATCTTAGGGGGATGAGCTTTTGCATTTTGACTGAAAAATTGCCCTTAAAGTAGAACTGCACCAAGTGGATCTGGGCTGGGGGCTATGGCAGCCAGCAATAGGCTTGCGTTAGCAGGGGTCTGGGGCAGTCAGGGGTGGGATAGAGTTTAAATAAGTAGGAGAAATATTCACTATACCTGCAGTTTTACGGCCACGTGTGGCATGCCCTACCACATTGCAAGTGGCCCACTAACACTCCTCTGCCTGGATCTGGACCTGGTGCTAGTCTTGCATGTCCCTGTACTTAAAGGTTAAGTCTACATTTGATGTAATTTTGGAAAGTTTATTTTGTGTGCCAAAGGGATGTGCTCAAGGTGCTGAGCTGATCTAGTATTTTTGTATCCTGTTTGGGACATCCCCAGTTAATCTTGCCTCTCCTCGGTTCAACAGTGCATGTACGGACACTCAGCCAATGAGAGCCGTTTGCTATGTTTACAGCTTTTGGCAAGCAGATCTCATTGACTATAATGGGGAGTGTGCGTTGCCGCATCCCCTGTATCTCTGGATGTGTGCATCCGCATCCCCTGTATCTCTGGCCGTGTGCATCCGCATCCCCTGTATCTCTGGCCGTGTGCATCCGCATCCCCTGTATCTCTGGCCGTGTGCATCCGCATCCCCTGTATCTCTGGATGTGTGCATCCGCATCCCCTGTATCTCTGGCCGTGTGCATCCGCATCCCCTCTATCTCTGGATGTGTGCATCCGCATCCCCTGTATCCCTGGCCGTGTGCATCCGCATCCCCTGTATCTCTGGCCGTGTGCATCCGCATCCCCTCTATCTCTGGATGTGTGCATCCGCATCCCCTGTATCTCTGGCCGTGTGCATCCGCATCCCCTGTATCTCTGGCCGTGTGCATCCGCATCCCCTGTATCTCTGGCCGTGTGCATCCGCATCCCCTGTATCTCTGGCCGTGTGCATCCGCATCCCCTGTATCTCTGGCCGTGTGCATCCGCATCCCCTGTATCTCTGGCCGTGTGCATCCGCATCCCCTGTATCTCTGGCCGTGTGCATCCGCATCCCCTGTATCTCTGGCCGTGTGCATCCGCATCCCCTGTATCTCTGGATGTGTGCATCCGCATCCCCTTTATCTCTGACCGCGTGCATCTGCACCCCCTTTATCTCTGACCGTGTGCATCCGCATCCCCTGTATCTCTGGCCGTGTGCATCCGCATCCCCTGTATCTCTGGCCGTGTGCATCCGCATCCCCTGTATCTCTGGATGTGTGCATCCGCATCCCCTGTATCTCTGGCCATGTGCATCCGCATCCCCTGTATCTCTGGATGTGTGCATCCGCATCCCCTGTATCTCTGGCCATGTGCATCCGCATCCCCTGTATCTCTGGATGTGTGCATCCGCATCCCCTGTATCTCTGGATGTGTGCATCCGCATCCCCTGTATCTCTGGCCGTGTGCATCCGCATCCCCTGTATCTCTGGCCATGTGCATCCGCATCCCCTGTATCTCTGGCCGTGTGCATCCGCATCCCCTGTATCTCTGGATGTGTGCATCCGCATCCCCTTTATCTCTGACCGTGTGCATCCGCATCCCCTGTATCTCTGGATGTGTGCATCCGCATCCCCTGTATCTCTGGCCGCGTGCATCTGCACCCCCTTTATCTCTGGCCGTGTGCATCCGCATCCCCTGTATCTCTGACCATGTGCATCCGCATCCCCTGTATCTCTGGCCGTGTGCATCCGCATCCCCTGTATCTCTGACCATGTGCATCCGCATCCCCTGTATCTCTGGCCATGTGCATCCGCATCCCCTGTATCTCTGGCCGTGTGCATCCGCATCCCCTGTATCCCTGGCCGTGTGCATCCGCATCCCCTGTATCTCTGGATGTGTGCATCCGCATCCCCTTTATCTCTGACCGTGTGCATCCGCATCCCCTGTATCTCTGGATGTGTGCATCCGCATCCCCTGTATCTCTGGCCGCGTGCATCTGCACCCCCTTTATCTCTGGCCGTGTGCATCCGCATCCCCTGTATCCCTGGCCGTGTGCATCCGCATCCCCTGTATCTCTGGATGTGTGCATCCGCATCCCCTTTATCTCTGACCGTGTGCATCCGCATCCCCTGTATCTCTGGATGTGTGCATCCGCATCCCCTGTATCTCTGGCCGCGTGCATCTGCACCCCCTTTATCTCTGGCCGCGTGCATCCGCGTCCCCTGTATCTCTGGCCGCGTGCATCCGCGTCCCCTGTATCTCTGGCCGCGTGCATCCACGTCCCCTGTATCTCTGGCCGTGTGCATCCGCGTCCCCTGTATCTCTGGCCGTGTGCATCCGCGTCCCCTGTATCTCTGGCCGTGTGCATCCGTATCCCCTGTATCTCTGGCCGTGTGCATCCGCATCCCCTGTATCCCTGGCCGCGTGCATCTGCACCCCCTTTATCTCTGACCATGTGCATCCGCATCCCCTGTATCTCTGGCCATGTGCATCCGCATCCCCTGTATCTCTGGCCGTGTGCATCCGCATCCCCTGTATCCCTGGCCGCGTGCATCCGCGTCCCCTGTATCCCTGGCCGCGTGCATCCGCGTCCCCTGTATCTCTGGCCGTGTGCATCCGCGTCCCCTGTATCTCTGGCCGCGTGCATCCGCGTCCCCTGTATCTCTGGCCGCGTGCATCTGCGTCCCCTGTATCTCTGGCCGCGTGCATCCGCGTCCCCTGTATGCCTGGCCGTGTGCATCCGCGTCCCCTGTATCTCTGGCCGTGTGCATCCGCGTCCCCTGTATCTCTGGCCGTGTGCATCCGCGTCCCCTGTATCTCTGGCCGTGTGCATTTGCCCCAGCACAATGCAGGGAATGCAGCAGAGCACGCTCCCCATTGACAACAATGAGAGCCGTCTGCTGAATTACATTGGTTAAGTGGGCGGGTCTAATTGGATGAGAGCCCGCGCATGGGCCTTTGGACCGGGGAAAGGTGAATGTGTAAGGCTGTCCCATGAAGTTTTCCCCTGTGGGGCACCGCAATTCGGGATGCCCTGGAGTAAAGCCAGCTGCCGGCCTGCGAATCTTTTAGATTCCAGGCCGGCCAGTGGTGAGTTTTGTTCCACTTTAAGCTTAATAGACAGGCTGAAGAACATTAGCCCAACTCCTTTAAAAAACGAATGACTGTTTGTGTACCTGATGTGTTGCTGATAAAGCTGTTGTTGGTGAGATTCAGCTTCTTTTCTTTTTTAGTGTCGCCCCTAGATTTAATTAGTGGCCATATTTCATTTAACACTGAAAGGTGAACCTATACAAGATAGCAGCGAAAAGGTAAAAGTAAAGCAAGGTGCTTCTGTCACACAATCATTGGTGTGCCCCACACAAGAGGGCAAGAGAGGTGGTGAATGATTCACCTATAAATGTAAAAAAAAAATAGGTGGTCATGAATGAATACAGTTCAGGGGCTGGGCTACAAGAACGGGGCTAAATCTCAACAACGGCTTTATTCAGCAGCACACCAGAAAGACTCATGGTCCAGCTGCTGATGCCCCATTGCGTGAAATGTACCTGGTTAGCTGCAAAACTCACCTCCCATCAACAACAATCATGACCACATCCCCAGCATCTCTGGGCGCTCCTGTGCCCAGCCATTCAGATAGGCAGGGGGTGGGGACGGGCCCGTGTCTAAAGGGAACTGGGGATGCAACCGCTCCTGCTCCCTATTGCCGAAGTCTGGTCTAAACAGAGCCATTTGCCAAGCATTAATATGCACGGCATACAGCTCTGATTGGACAAGAGGTGAGTGTTTGTGGTGAACTGGGGGGTTCATATAGCAGAGCATCCCAAATCGGAACAAAACCAAGGATAATAAATGACCGAATGTCTTCTTTAAAGCAGACCAAAACCCTCTAATGTCATATAATACCTCGGATAATTCTGAATTTCTTCCTGAGCAGAGTCATGGCATCCAGAGGGTCGGGCACCTCACTGTCACGAAGGAATTACCGACTGTCCACAGAGCCTGAGAAGGGCAAGGTGTCCGGTAAGTGCTGGCGGTACTAGGGAGGGCAGGGATTCTGGGGTGTAGGTGCCCCTGCTCTTGTATAGGGGACCCACTGATGTTACTGGACAGCAGGGAGACCCTCTGGGGAAGACTCCAACATCCTTCACATTCACAAGGTTCATCCAGAGAGAGAAATAGATATAATACATGGAAGTCCCACCTGACCCCATGGCTCTATTACCCGGGTGCACTGACATGTGTGGGACTGGCATGGCTGACACGGAAGGTGGGACTCCACAGTACCCACTAATCAGACGGGCTTAACCTACAGAACCTCTGTGCTGGATGCAGCTGTGTGCACCCGATGCTTCATTACATTAATCCTGGTTGGCCTACCTGCCCCCAGGCTCATTACTGCCCCCACCTGTGCAGCGCCTGCTTGCTCTCTGGTTATGGCACTCTTATTAGGCTGTCAGTGGCACCGCATGTTGGAAGATCACTAGGGTGATGTGAAATATCTCTTGTCATCCTCCAGGTATTGTCAGTGAGAGGCTTCTTAGCCAGTATCTGCAGCGTGTCTTCCCTGGCAGTGATGGTGCTCCGCATGGAGCCACATACAGGTAATCTTGTTTATGTGTATTACTTTATTTAATGCTCACCTAATACTGTTGGGTGCTCCCCTTAGCTGCTTTCAGTAAGGGGAGCACCCTTGCAAAACTGCCTACAGTCTTTTAGACTGGTGAAAACCCTCCTCCTCCCGAATGGAGATGGCCTGTTGCGTGCCCCCCCAAGTTCACCCATTATGCTCCTGGAACTGGTGATCTCGTGGTGCCAATTGCGATTCCCCTATAAAATGGACCACAACCCAATTTCCCCTGGTTTTGCAATAGCTGTCCATTTGCTGTGTGCCATTACTCCTGCTCCCGATAAGCACAACTGAGGTTTAAAAAATACTTACCTGCACAGCGCTGTACAGGGAAGCTTCTGAACTTGGAGCAACTGACTGCTTAGCCATTCAATGTCATCTGTGGGCAAAAGGATAATCTCTGGTAGGATTTTGGGTGTGATGAACTATGTGTTTTGATTGGATATGGTGGAGATGTGTGGTGGGCTCATATTTCTCCAGTGCTGCCCCCGTCCTGTCATCGCCTCTATAAATATAACAGCTCTGATCCCGGCTCTCCAGTTACTCTGAGGAGCTTCCTATGTACAAATAGTCAACCCGTCAGTAACATTAACCACATTTTTATCACGTGCGTGCATGTGCCAGGCTGCTTTGTGTTGCCTTTTGGTTAGAGCTATTAGATGTCCTTCTCTTTACTCTAGTGACTGACATGTAGCCTTCCCCTGTGTTTGTGCCTAGGAAACCCCTCACCTTCCAGAACTTGGAGGAGCGACTGGACCGGCTGCTGTCTGCTACTGAGACCAATGAGGAGAGCCCAGGTGGGGAGACATGATGGATATAGGAGCTCCCTATTACTAGCTCAAGTGTTTTCACATGTTGTAGTCAGCAGATTTAGCAGGCACTCTCTGATTTGCTGCTATGAACTGGTATTCTCTGCATGTGATCATTGCTCACATCACGCTGATACATGATCTGCTCTTTTTCATACAGATCAGACAGCGGAGGGGCGTCTGGGGCCTGCCACCGTGGTGCTGGATCACACAAGCGGCTTTGAGGGGCTCTTGCTGGTGGATGACGACCTCCTGGGGGTGAGTGCAGCACGCTTATTAGAGTGCACATGCGCATCCTGCCTGCGAATGACCATCTCTCCTTTCTGCAGGTGATTGGGCATAGCAACTTCAGCTCCATACGAGCCACAACCTGTATCTTTAAAGGTGAGCAACCAATGGGAAAGCAGCGGGCCCTAGATGGTAACCCCTGTCCTATTCTGCAGGTAGCAGGAGCAACAACCTTCTGCGTGGTGACAGAAGTGTTGAATCCATTGCTGCCACTATGTCTCTCCCAGTCCTTCCCCCACCAACTCAGCTAATCTTTGTTAGGATTTTTGCTCACTGGTGAATTTCCCACATCCCAAGTTCCAGGTTATGAGGCTCATTTTCTCCTTGGGTGACACAGGTTGCTGTGAGGTGTTCTCACCAGGCGCCTTTCAGGTGACCTTATTTGTGGATGTCACTGCCATATAGTGCAGACCACACCTTTGCCACACCCCACCTCCAAGCCAGTGACCACTCAATTTCCTGTCTGGGCAAGATGGTGCCTGTTACAGCTTGACTGAAGTTAGTCATTGCCACCTTAGTTCCTCTTTAAATTCCTCCTCCTGCCTTCCCTTCATTACTGCACAATGCTACTGATGCTCCTCCGATGCCCCCCCCATGTGCTCAAAGTTCAACCATGTAGCCGCTGTCCTGCCCTCCCGCTATATAATATAGGTGAACCTTGGAAAGACCTATGGGGGACATATAGGGGAAGACCTGGAATAGAGAGAGGTGTTGAGTCTGTGTTTTCTCCATGACAGTGTCTCTACTTTTCCCTCAGGGAAGTGGTTGTACGAGGTCCTCATCTCCTCGCAGGGGCTTATGCAGATCGGATGGTGCACGCTGAGCTGCAGATTTAATCAGGAGGTTAGTGCTGGGTGAAGTGTTGGGAGGAGATGGGGATATGCCCACCCTTCAGGGTTTGTGTCTTGCCTTCCCATGTAAAGTATATTATTGTCATGACTCTTTATGTGTAAGTATATATGTACTTTGGCTTTCCGCATTACACCTGAGCTGTAGGAAGGGGGAATCTGGAAGAGGGGGACTGGCGGACCTGTGGAAGGTTTCACTCACTCACTATTTTTACAGGAAGGTGTTGGGGACACCCCGGATTCATATGCTTATGATGGGAACAGAGTGCGAAAATGGAATGTGACCACAACCAACTACGGCAAGGTAATTGCTGGGCTTCAGAAGTCACTTTGTCCCAGGTGCAAGCCGTGCCCTAATAACTTGACATTTCTGTTTCCAGTCATGGGCAGCAGGAGATATTGTGAGCTGTCTGATAGACCTGGATGAGGGGACCATCTCGTTCTGCCTGTGAGTAATGGCTGCCAAGTGCTCTGTCCTTAATCACATTCCCATCTTTCTTACTGTGTCCATTTCCCGACAGAAATGGTGTCAGCCTGGGGGTAGCTTTCAGTGACATCTCCCGCGGATCCGGGATGGCCTACTTCCCTGCTATCAGCCTCTCTTTCAAGGAGTCTGTCGCCTTTAATTTTGGCTCGCGACCACTTCGATATCCTTTTGTTTATAGGTTTTATGTGATCAGTTGTAGCATTTTAGAGTCTCTGGGTTCCGGTGTGGCTTGTGATTTGAGGAGGAGTTTTCATCTGCACGTTGAAAGCTTTCCCTACTAGAAATAAGAAAAATCATAACTTTAAAGTGGATTTTGACTATCCGGGGTTTTGGTCCACTTCCCGTGCCCCGCTATGTGAAACCCACCAGATCGCCCGATACACCTCACCTCACCCCACTCCTACGGCGCATGTGTGGGCGCTCGTCCAATCAGCGTGCTCGGAGCCGCTGAGGTATGCGCGTCAAAGTGACGTCTGTCCTCAGCGGCTCCGAACATGCTGGCGGAAGCATCTTGCGCTTCCCTCTAACAGGGAGCACAAATGGCCGGCGCGGGCACGTGACCTGCTAGAGAGAAGCGCGAGATGCGGCCCGCGCATGCGCCTTTGGACCAGGATTCAGGTAAAGTTTGCGGCCGTCCTGGGGGGTTTCACACAGCGGGGCATGACAATTTTGGATGCCCTGCGGGGAGGGATTGGATCAGCCCGGGCCGATCCTGCTGGGTATTGGTCCACTTTAAGGCAAAGCCGATGTCTACGAGCTCTTTCATTTGAAACAACCAATCAGATGCAGAACTCTCTCCTTAGTAAATCGGGACCACACATGAGTTTATTCAATAAACATGGCTGCAGTCTATGGTTTTTCCTTGACAAGTCTCATCACATATCCAGTGGAAGGTTACCGTCCCCTCCAGGACCCACCAACAGCCGACCTGCTGAAATCACAAAGGCTGCTGGCATACCTGAAGAACGTGTTGAGCACAGGGATAGACGCTCATGTAGGTGCTTTTGGGGGAGGCGGCACGAAGAATCAGAAATGCATATGATTTGCAGAGGGGATTAACTGGCTCTGTGTTATGTTTCCTGCAGGAGGGAAAGCTGATGGACAAAGACCCTGCAACATGGCAGCTGCAGGGTGACCCTACGGCCCTTATCACATTGGCGCATATATTCAATCACTTTGCCCCCCTGATGGTGAGTGTCACCTGCTTATGCGGGATGGGCAATGTCCATGGCCCTGTGGGGTGCACTGTCTAAACTATGAATCTGGTTAGATCAGGGAGTGTGTGGTCATGAGTTTTGTGGAATATAATGGGAGAGTTGGGAGGTGTCACTCTAAAGGGCTATGTGACTGCAGTCATCTTGGTGAGTGCATATGAAGTCTGCTACCCTGTGTTACATGTGGAATTATTCTTATATGGGGATTCATTCATTGTGTGCTATGTGCAGTGTAAAGTCTACCTGGTGGAGGATGTCCTGATGAACTATCTGCTGGGAATCCTAGAAGGTGGCGGCGCGGTCGGAGAGCACACTTTAATTCAGCATCTCTTGGACCTCATGTGGCTGCTAATGGAGGTGAGTGAGAGCGTCCCTTCCAGTGCTGACCAGGTGAAAAGCACTGGGTGTCTCCATTAACCTTTTGTGTCCTGGCAGGACTATGAAATCCATGAGTGTCTGAAACAGCTGATGATGTCTCTCCTACGAGCATATCGCTTCTCTCCGATTGTCCCTGATCTCGGCCTGCAGGTCAGTGCTTCATTTAAAGTGACACAGCATCATTCATGATGCTGCTGTCTGTTTGTAATTGATTGTAAGCTCGGCAGGCAGGACCCTGCTTTGTGTCAATATATTGAATGTTCTACAGCATGCCATCGCACTGTAGGATAGTCTGTAGGATCGTCTTGAGTACACGTGCACTCCCATTTATATCATCAATACAGTCCACAACACATGGCAAATGAAGTTTAACACAGATAAATGTAAGGTTATGCACATGGGAAGGAGAAATCTGTGTCATAACACACTAAATAAAGAAACACTTGGTAAAACAACAATGGAAAAGGACCTAGGGGTTTTAGTTAACAATAAGCTCAACTGTAGTAATCAATGCCAGGCAGCAGCTGCCAAAGCAAATAGGATCATGGGATGCATCAGGAGGGGCATAGGTGCTCATAACCAGAGCATCATTTTATCCCTGTACAAATCACTGGTCAGACCCCATATGGAGTACCGTGTACAGTTCGGAGCACATGTGCTTAGAATGACATATCAGAACTGGAGCGCGTTCAAAGAAGGGCAACAAAGTTAAAAAAAAAGGAGTGCAGGGACTAGAGTGCCCTGAAAGATTGTCAAAGTTAGGTTTATTTAGTTTAGAAAAAAAGACGCTTGAGGGGGTGATCAAATAACTATGTATAATATATATAAATTCGGGGTCAATACAAAGATCTGTCCCACAATCTATTTATACCCCGGAGTGTAACCATAACCCGAGGGCACCCACTAAGGTTAGAGGAAAGGTGCTTTCTCCACCGCCATAGGAGGGGATTCTTCTCTGTAAGAGCAGTGAGACTATGGATCTCGCTGCCAGAGGAGGTAGTAATGAAGGATACAGTAAAAATGTTCAAAAGTGGCCTTGATGCCTTCCTGGCATGTAATAAGGAAGGAGATACATATGCTGAACTGGATGGACTAAAGTCTTTATTCATACAGACCTTACATACTATGTTACTATAGTATAAAGATAGTCTTTGCCAGCTTCAACGTGTGCAATAAAGCATAACCTTTAATCCAGGCTGTATTAAAAAGTAATGTATTAAAATATATCCACACAGGAACCTGCATGTCTGAACAGCAGGATTCACAAACACAGCGCGTTTCACAACTGTTGCCCTCCTATTCATGTGTATGCAGACTACTTAAACCCAACCAACGCCCTTACAAGAAATGGTGCTCATATGTATCCCCTCCCGAGGGCAATTCAGATTGCTGCACATAAAAATCAGTTTACCTTTTGTAACACCTGCTGTAGTTAATTTTAAAACAAAATGGAGCTGCAGGCAGCCTGCAAAGAGGAAGTTTCCTGTTGTTTTATGTCAGTTTAATTCAGCAGCACGTCTAGAATGCTGGAACAGGAAGCTCCAAAATGGCTGCTACCAGGGCAAAAACTGTAAGGCAGCGTTTCAGCTTTGAGTGGATGCAGAAGCAAATGTAAGTGCTGACAATGATTCAGTATCATGCATGCTGCTGATGGGGCAGGTGAGTTTTGGGGTGTTTTTTTTTCCAAATGTGCAAGGTTGTTGGTCTGGTTTAACAGTTTAAAGTGATTCAGCAGACAATGCCAAGCGTTGGCACATTGTGTAGGGCTAATAGTAACTGTTAGTTGCTGTTAGAAAAGCATCTAATCCTTTTTTAAAGCTGTCAGCTGTTGATGCTGTAAAAACTTCTGTGTGAAGCCAATCCACAGACCTATAAGTCTTTTGGTAAAACAAAAACTGAGATTAAATCTTTTTTTTTCCCTATAATTTTTGTATTGGCCATTTATATATTTATACAAGTTAATTATAGTCTCCTCCTCTCCTTGAGAAGAGACTTAATCATAGTCTCTTCTCAAGACTAAACAGATTTAATTCCCGTAATCTTTCTTCATAACTAAGATCCTTCATTCACTTTTTTAGTTAGGTGGCTCTCCTCCACACCCTTCCAAAATCAGGGCTTCCTTTCTATGTACAGGTACCCAGATTTGGACGGCATATTCCAGGTGAGGGCGCACCAGTGCCTTATAAAGAGGCAATATTACATCTCTGTCTCGTGATTCCATGCCTCTTTTAAAGTGGACCAACACCCAGGGGGGATCGGCCCGGGAATCTTATAGATTCCCGGGCCGATCAGATCCCTACCCGCGGGGCATCCGAAATCGGGATGTCCCATGGGGTGAAACCCCCCAGGAAGCCCAGAAACCTTACCTGAACCCTGTTCCAACGGCGCATGCGTGGGCCGCGACTCGCGCTTCCCTCTAGCAGGGCGCGCCCCCGCGCCTGCCGTTTGTGAATGGCCGGCGCGGGCGCGCTCCCTGTAGGAGGGGATGCGCGAGACGCGGCCTCCAGCACTAACAGCCGCTGTGGTTGGACGCCGCTTGTACGTGCATACCACAGCGGCTCTGAGCGCTCTGATTGGACGAGCGCCCGCGTAGGAGCGTGGTGAGGTGAGTGTTTCCGGGCGTTCTGGGGGGTTTCACACAGTGGGGCACCCCCGATCGGGGTGCCCCACCAAAGTGGACCAAAACCCAGGATAGTCAAAACCCTGGGTGTTGGTCCACTTTAATGCATGATAATATCTTGGTGCCTTTAGAAGCAGCTGCTTGGCATTGCATGCTGTTAGCCTGTGATCTACCAGTACCCCCAGATCCTTCTCAACAAGTGACTTTCCCAGTTTTACTCCCTCATGAACACATGTGGCCTTTAGGTTATTAAACCCAGCTATTTTCCCACAATGGATGTTATGCCCACAGGTCTGTAATTAGTTCTTTAAAAACTCTTGAGTAAAGTCCATCTGGTCCTGGAGTCTTATTCACATTTATTTGATCTTGGATTATAGCCATGTTTAGCCAGTTAAGAATTATGCTTGGGTTATTGCTTGCAGTGGCAATGCCTATATTGGTACTTTCTGTCTCATGTTGTGTACACAGACCTAATGGACCCATTTAGCAGCTCTGCCTTTTCTTGCTCCCCAGTGACCAACTCCCTATTACCATTAATGATGGTACCTACCTGTTCTGATTTTTCATTTTGTGCTTTTGCCAGTTTTATAACTTGTTTACATGAATTATTTCTTTCTTTATACATTTCAAATGTTATTGCTGAGAAATCAGATTTGTAATTTTCAAATGCCATTTTCTTGTTTTTATTGCTCTTTAACCCTTCTAGTGCCAGCTACGTGAGACTTTAGAGCCCCATAAAAAAAAAAGTAAAAAAGATCTTGCCATAACCCCCAGCCCCCCCATTACCTGCCTCCCCAATGGCCGGGGGGCAGAAGGGCCCGGGCCACTTAGTGGCTATGTGGGCTAGTAGCCTGCAGGGCCAGGGGCCACCAACGCCCTGTTCTACAAGCCCCCATAGCTGGTCCGGATCGGTAATGCTGGGTAAGGGGGACCCTACGTCATTTTTTGGGGGGATTTTAAGGGTTTTTAACCCTTAAAATTCCAAAACAAAATCAGGTCCCCCCCCCCCTATTTAATTTTTTTTTTTAATTTAACCCCTTACAACTATGCAATCATATTGCATAGTTGTATCCTATCTGAAATCTCCTAAACTGCTGTTTCAGTTTGGGGGAGTTTCCTGGGCAGGAAAGGGTGTATACCAATATATATATATGTTACCGTTGTAACCGGGAGAAATAGGGCTTTGGGCTTTCACACGCAATAATGTTTTATTAACAAACTTACATTTTTTATCACAAAAAAAAACTACAAATGGTAAAAAAAATAGATTTTTTTTATTTTTTTGCACATATTTCACCCAAAAGTATTGAGAATACACTAAAAAAAAGGCCAAACAAGACATTTCATGTTGAAGCCCAGACTCTGCTGAAATAAACAGTATATAATTTTCCTGGAAAATCCCTGGAAATCTCTTCAAAAATCAAGGTTGAACATGTGTAGCGCAAAAACGTGAAAAGTAGTCTGGCAACAGAGTGTGACAAAAAATCTAGGTAGGCTGGCACTTAAAGGGTTAATACTTTTATCGCCCAATACCTGGGTAGTTCCAAGTTCCCCCATTATCACCACTGTACCTGCCCGTGCTACCTGTTTATGTTGTTGACCCTCTATTTCCTCAGTTATATTGGGGGACTTTTTCCCATTATTAAAAAGAACTATTTGTTGCTGAGATCAGGGAGAATGTAATGCGTGCTTGTGTACAAGGTAGGAGAGAGCTGGTGGGGTGGCCCTTGTTCACAATAGACACATTTATATTTTGTTGAGCCCAGGGGGAGAAATTGGGCACTATAAATCTAACACAGCTAAAAAGATGGCTGGTACACCAGAACAGGCTGTTTTGTCCAATCCCATGCTCTGCACTGCTCCTCTCACGTGAAGAGCATAGCATGAGCATGAAGTGCATAACAGCCATGGTACAAAAAGAACTGCTATTGTAATACTATACAATAAACCTCTATACAGAGGCTATTTTATACTACATACTATTTACATTAAATAAAGTCTAAATTACCACACTAAATATTACAACTATCAATGAATTTTAGATCTTGAAAAGGACACACGTATATAGTTTAACACCTAACACCTCTAACGTTATATAAATATAATTTATAATAATATAAATACTATTATATATCTGTACATAATAAAACTGCATACCATCAATATTTCAATATTTTCTTTTTTAAATCACTCTAACTTTTCCCTTATTTAACTCGATGATCTGAACCTGTATATCAAGAGGTGAGGCTATTCTGCTTCTCCAAACAATGCATTCCAACATGGGATATGTCGGTGGTATACGTCATGTTAATATCTCCCATATGTGCCATGATTTATTTTTTTCACTGCCTTGTGGTGCAACCCTTACATTACTTTTACAACTTATATATTAAATTAAATATATTAGATATAGTCTTACACACAATTTAAAAATTCCCTTATCTTTTTTTCTGGGTGCCTGCCCCTCAGGAGAACCACCAGGGAGCAACCGGTGCCTGTCACCCTTATAACATATGGTTTGTTTTCACCATACCTTGTTATTTCATGTTTCTCCAGATCCATTACCTGCGACTTACCATTGCCATCCTGAGGCACGAGAAGTCCCGGAAGTACCTGCTGAGCAACGTTTTGTATCCTTTGTGTTTTTTTTCTTTTTTTAACTGAGCTTTGGACACTGCTACCGTGGACAATGTGGACGCTCTAGCCTGTTTTAATTTTTCTTTATCAAAATGATGATTTGTTTTTGTTAAATGGACTCTGTAGGCAAAGTGCATAAACTGTCAGCAGCTCACCTCATCATAGCTGCCCTCCCCCTTCCTGTTAGAACACAGCTGGTTCTCAAAGTAGAAACAAGGCATAGAGTAGCGGCACAAACTCTGATTTTTTTTGCCATAGACCACTAATAATAGGGCTAAGCTGGTGGTCTAAACCATTGCTTCATCTGTGGACACTGGGAGAGAAGAGAACAGCCAGGGTGATGAGAATGTCTCTTACAGACCCTGCCCATTATGCTGATTATTATGTAGCATCACAGAACCAAGGGCCATGCCCACATGCTTCAGAAGAGAAATCATAAGATGAAAGTGTAAACCTTGATATCTCTGCCATTTTTGGCTTCAATTTTAAAACGGAAAACCATTTAGGACAGTGACGTATTCTGACACAATGGTCTAACAATTGCCTTTGTTTTCTGTATCCCTTTGATGATGGCCTTAGCTTTATGTGCTGCAGATTTGATGTACTGCGCTCCGTCGTTTTCTTTTTCATTAAGAGCCCCCTGAGGGTGGAGGAGGCTGGGCTGCAAGAGCTGATCCCAACCACGTGGTGGCCCAACCACTTCAATAAAGAGGTAAAAAATGTTTTTCTAGTCCTAGAGCAAACACCCTAGGAGCTAACAGTCTGTGCCAGCAATGGAAGCATGGAGCTTCTCTCTCACCTCTATCCTCTATATTGATGTTCTTAGGGAAAAGAAATAAAGGACCCCTCAGGGGAGAGTGGGGAGGAGCGGCTGAGGCGGAGGGCGTATGAGCGTGGCTGCATGAGGCTGAAAAAGCGAATTGAAGGTAATGGCGTGATTGGTTCTCTTGGCCATGCATGGGTGAGAGGATTCTATATGATGGTAGCCGTAACTGGTTTCTCTTTTCAGTGGTGGAGGAGCTGCAGGTCCAGATTCTGAGGCTTCTTTTGAACAACAAAGACAAGGGGGAGGTGAGTTGCTGTGGGGAGACTCTGCACTTACAGGTCAACCTCTGTCCCCCAGTAGCGTACACGTGACAATACCGGTAAGTGTATCCCTGTATGATGTCTGAGTCTAGAGATACCAGCTCTGCTCGGGTCTAATGCTGCTCCTCACCATAGATAGGCAGGTCAGGGAAGCTGTACATGAGGACATATTTAATGGCGCAAACTTTTAGTCTTTCTACTCTTGCTCTTTCTGTTACAGGGGGAGGCTTCCCGTTACATCTTCCTCAACAAGTTCCGAAAATTTCTCCAGGAAAATGCAAGCAACAGAGGGGTGAGTAGCCCATCACTTCCCTCTTTGTTTTCCTTGGCAAATGCCACACATCAAGGGGATGTGTGTTGTGGGAATGGTGAAACTGCTGCCCGTAACTGGAAGAGATAGGGTATTTGCAACAGGAAGTAGTCATGTCACTTCACTGTGACCTGATATGAATGCAATGGGATCTCCTATTATTCATGTGGAATTAACATGGATTCCGCTTTGTGATTCTCTTTCTCAGAATCCCACAGTCCTATGCCCCCCAGAATATATGGTGTGCTTTCTGCACCGCCTAATCACCGCCATCCGTGCCTGCTGGGATGAATATCATGCGCGGAACCCGACGGCTCGCCCCAGTGATGGTAAGAGGGATATTAAGTCTGGATAATCTTGATTAATGTTGAGTGACATTAACAGCAACCTTATTGTGTCTGGCAGAGGCCTACGTGCCCCCGCAGCTCTTCTACAATGGCAAGGTAGATTATTTTGACCTGCAGAGGCTCGGAGGCCTGCTTTCCCACCTCAGAAAGACTCTGAAAGGTGAGACTTGCATGTTGGCTGTAGAATGATTGCTAATTTCCCATTTTATGTGCACAACTCTATTTTGCTTTTTTCCCTCCTTAGATGACCTTTCCTCCAAAGCCAACATTGTGATTGACCCAGCGGAGCTGCAGGCTGTCACCATGGATGATCTAGAGGAGGAGGATGAGACCGCCAGCACAACTGGACAGGTACCAGCACACAAAATAATGAATGACTAGTGACGGTGTGTCATTTAGTTTTGCCCACGTGTCTCTTCTTTTCCCAGAGGTCCTCTGCCGCACAGGCTATCGGAGGAGCCCTGTCCCGGCCAAGCTGGCTTAGTTCACCGACTCTTGGTAGAGCAAACCGGTTCCTGAGCACTGCTGCAGTCAGCCTCATGAACCCCCGGAGACCCCTGGGCTCCTTGGAGAAGGTTAAAGTGCGGAGTCTGAGCGTAGAGCAGCGCACAGAGGATGACAGTAAGTGGACAGCTAGTAGCGTGTTGGGAGTAATCTGGAAGATGCCAGATTTGTAGGGGGGGGGTACACAACTAGAAAAAAAAGGCTAGTAGAGAGCAAGGAACAATCGTACAGTAGAGGAGGTGCCAGCAATCTCTGGAGCTGTTTCTATATACAACCAACATTAAAAGGGACATAAAGCCAACCTGGTAGCTAGGTGGTAGGTAGGGTCTTGGTTTGCAGAGGCTGTAACTTCCATTCCCATAGACTGTTAGTTCCACATTATAGATATACATTGCTTTTCCTTGTGAAGCTATATCCGACAGGGAACCTCTGTCAGAGGAGGTGCAGCTGCCATATGTGTTATTCTAAGCATACAGTACGTCCTGCTCCATATATAATACTTACACGTGGGTAATCCTCCGCCAGAGGGCGCTGTTCACTGCAGACATGCAAAAACAGGCTCCTCCCGGCCCTTCATATACCCAGGGACCTCCCACAAATCCCCAGATTTCTCTGCAGTGCTGACTGCGAAGACATGAAGTATCAACTCTCTCGCAGGTGAGCGGGGCTTTTACAGCCTGCGGCCCTGCAGGACTATTTCCACCCCTCCTCTGTGTGATATGCCTCCCAGCATGGGCTGCGCTGGTCGGGTGAAGGTAGGCAGCACCATGTGGGGTTGTGTGTATGGCGGCCTCAGTGTATACTTACACGCTTATGGCTTGGCTGTGCTACAGTGGGAACGGGGATCAGAGCCACGCTCTTACCTTACTGTTAACCGGAGCACCATTAGTCTGCTTTCTGCTCGCATCGCACCGCACGTACTGCGGCGGCTTGCGGACGCCTCGTCTTCTTCTTCCCTCTTTCACCTTCTTAGCCTTAGTGGCTCTTCCTAGGTTGCACTGGCTTGAGCGCCTGTCTCATTCAGTATCCTTGTCACAGACCGGGGTTCATTCCCCGATGGGGGGCCACAGGAGAGCCCGAGTACGGATCTCGGCCGCGCCTGTCCTGGCTCCGAGCGCCATTTACGATAGGTTTTTCTACTTTTCTACTTTGCTGTACTCTCATTGGCTAGATGCCTTTCGAGCTTCGCGCTCGCTGGTGAGGGGCGTGGTTCCGGCTTGGCGCGCTACGCGTCGCGGTCTGCTCGGCCCTCTTCCCTATAGAACCTGATGATTTGTTGCATTCCTATGCCCATATCCCCTCGGACGAAGGGGAACTGTTCTCTGACTCATATGACGATGAGTCCAGGGGTCAGGAAGAGTCTGGCTCCGAGCATTGGTCCTCAGATGATATTGATAGACTGCTGGTTCAGATCTTTGAGGTTCTGTCCCTCTCTCCCCCTGCTGCGGCTCCCCGGCAAAGGGGTGATCTTTTTCATACTGCTAAAGCTCGCTTGGAATTTCCCGAGCAAATCCATTTCAATAGCCTCGTGCTTAAAGAATGGGAACATCCCAGCAGACTTCAAGGGGTCCCTAAGAGCGTGGATAGGAAATATCCCTTCCCTGCTGACTTGGTCAAGTGCTGGTCATCGCCGCCTGAGGTTGATGCTCCTATTCTAGGGTTGTCCAACACCTCTATTATGCACTCTCCTGACACTACTATGCTACGGGACTCTGAGGACCGGCGTGTTGACCAACTGGCATGTCATGCCTTTGCATTTGGGGGAGCGACTCTGCGCCCGGTTTGCGCCTTAGCCATTACGGCAGTAGCGCTCAGGGCCGTGGTTAGGAGTGCTCTCGATGGCACAGATGAGTTGCCTCCTGATACTGTCAACACTCTGTCCAGCTGTGATGCGTTTGTGAACTTTATTCTGTCCGCTTCGGACGATGCTATTAAGATGTGTGCCAGGTCATCTGCCCTGGTGGTTGCTATACGCCGCACGGTCTGGTTGCGCCAGTGGGCCGCAGACAATGCCGCCAAGAAAGCCCTCACGGGGCTTCCATTTAAAGGACTGCGCTTGTTTGGGGATCGATTAGACCTCTTTGCCAAGGGAGGCAAGTTGCCCCAGCGCAGGCGGCAGACTAGGCCTTTTCGTGGCCAGGGCTCCTTATCAACCCCCTACCGTGGGGCCAAACAGGGTAGAGGGGCGTCCTTCGCTGGGGCCCGCGCTGATTCCTGGCACAGGAACAGAGGACGCCGTCCAGGTTCCTCCTGGGGAACCAAGCCCAAAGCCCCTCCCAAGGCCCCCCAGGTATGAGGGGGCGCCCTCACCCGTTAGGGTGGGGGGACGTCTACAGCACTTCGAGCACGTCTGGCGGCGCCACGTCTCAGACCGGTGGATTCAGGAGGTAGTGTCCTCCGGCTACAAGATAAGAATTTGCTGTACGGCCCCCCACCAGGTTCATTGGGTCTCGAATCCCTCAAGACCCTGCCTCAGCTCAGGTCCTGTTGCTGGCCATACAGGGTCTCATGGATCTAGGGGTCATTTGCGAGGTCCCCCCTGGAGACAGGGGCACGGGGTTCTACTCAAACCTTTTCACAGTACCCAAGAAGGATGGGTCAGTCAGGAATTTGTCAAGAACAGGCACTTTCGCATGGAAACTCTGCGCTCGGCCATTGGCTCACTGCGCCCAGGGGACTTCATGACGTCCGTAGACATCAAGGATGCTTACCTGCACGTCCCGGTGTTTCCGGGACACCAAAGGTTTCTCCGATTTGCACCAAAAGATCAGCATTACCAATTTGTGGCCCTGCCATTCGGCCTAACGTCGGCTCCCAGGGTGTTCACCAAGGTGCTGGCAGGGATGATGTCCCTGATAAGGCTAAGGGGCATACGCGTGCTGCCCTACCTGGACGATATTCTCATCACCTCTCAGTCTCTGCGGCAGGCAGAGTTGGACACTCGGCTGGTAGTGTCCACCCTGGAGTCCTTCGGTTGGGTGATCAATTACCCCAAGTCTTTCCTGTCCCCCTCCTTGGTGACTCCGTTCCTGGGAATGATTCTGGATATGGTTCAGTCAAGGATATTCCTTCCTCAACAGAAGGTGGAAGCTCTGACAGCGCAGGCGAGGTTCCTGCTCTCGAACCCACAGTTCTCCATCCAGCAGGGAATGCAATTGGTGGGCCTGATGGTGGCGAGCTTCGAGGCGGTGCCCTTTGCCCAGTTCCATTTGAGACCTCTGCAGCTTCACCTTCTGTCAGTTTGGGACAAGAACCCTGCGTCCTTGGACGGGTTCTGTGTGCTTCCCCCCTCGGTCAGACAGTCCCTTGCGTGGTGGCTGGACCACAGGAACTTGACAGGGGGCAGGTCTTTTCTGACCCCATCCTGGGAGACGGTCACAACGGATGCCAGTCTGTCAGGTTGGGGAGGATTCTGGAAGTCCCTGCGCTTCCAGGGGACGTGACGTGGGGCCCTCAGGAGGCCCATTTACCCATCAACATTCTGGAATTACGGGCAGTCAGGTTGGTTCTGGAGCGTTTGACCCAATACCTGAGGGGTCTGTCGGTCCAAGTTCGCTCAGACAACAGAACGGCGGTTGCCTACATCAATCATCAGGGAGGGACCCGGAGCAAGGGTGCTCTCCAAGAGGTGTCTCAGATTCTGACATGGGCGGAGGCCAATGTTCAATGCATTTCGGCTGTTTACATTCCGGGGCGGAGAACCTGCTGGTGGACGCCCTGAGCAGGGGGTTGTCCCGTCAGGGGGAATGGTCCCTCTGCAACACGGTATTCCAGTCCCTGTTTCACTGTTGGGGCCTACCGGATGTGGATCTGCTTGCTTCCCGTCACAATCACAAGCTCCCGGCCTTCGTCTCACTGTCTCAGGATCCTCTGGCCATGGCCACGGATGCCCTGTCCATGTCTTGGAGGGAGTTTCGACTCCTGTATGCGTTTCCACCGTTCCCCCTTCTGGTGAGGGTTCTATGCAAGATTGCTCTGGAAGGGGTACCTGTGATTCTGGTGGCCGCCAGGTGGCCAAGAAGAGTGTGGTTCGCAGACATGGTTCAAATGGCAGTAGATCAGTACGATCTGCCAAGCCTACCAGATCTGCTAACTCAAGGGTCCTTACGCCATCCCAATTTACAAACTCTGGCTTTGACGGCCTGGCTGCTGAAACCTCCATCTTGGTGGAGAAGGGCTTGTCTGCCTCTGTGGTGGCTACTATGGCCAGGAAGAAGACTTCTTCTGCTATTTATTATAGAGTATGGCGTTCCTACATTGACTGGTGTGAGTCCAGGTCTCTTCCCTGCCGGGAATTCTCCGTCCCTAGGGTCCTGGAGTTTTTACAGCATGGTTTGGACTTAGGTCTCAAACTTAGTACTCTGAAGGGTCAGGTTTCTGCCCTATCTGTCTTCTTTCAGAAGACCTTTGCTCAACATCACCTAATTAAGACCTTCTTCCAGGGGGTCACTCACGTGCGCCCCCCTCGAAAGCCTATGGTCCCTGTTTGGGATTTGAATTTGGTTTTTTCTGCCTTGCAGGGTGCTCACTTTGAGCGTATTCAAGATGCTGCTCTGGTCGTTCTCACTCTCAAGGTTGTCTTCTTGGTGGCAATTACTTCGGTTAGGCGTGTGTCAGAGCTGGCCGCTCTATCTATTCAGCCTCCATACTATGAGCGACACCAGGACAAGGTGGTGTTCTGCTTCAAACCGGACTTTCTGCCAAAAGTTGTCTCGGCATTTCATTTGAACCAGGATACTGTTCTTCCTTCTCTGTGTCCCAATCCTCGCAACGACAAGGAGCGGGTTCTGCATTCCTTAGACGTAGTCAGGTGCTTGAAGTATTACTTGGTTGTCACTAAGGCCTTTAGGAAGACTGATGCTCTTTGTTGTGCCTTCGGGGCCTAGGAAAGGTTTGGCTCCCGCCAAGTCTACCATCAGTAAATGGATTTGTCAGGCTGTGATTCAGGCCTATTCTACTAAGGGGAGGACTCCCCCTTTCCGTCTTACGGCTCATTCCACTCGTGCTATTGGTACCTCTTGGGCCTTTCAGCAACAGGCCTCTGTTGAACAAGTTTGCAAGGCCGCTACTTGGTCTTCTGTTCACACCTTTTCAAAGTTTTACAAGGTTGATGTTCGGGCCGTTGCCTTTGTTGTTGGGGATCCCACTCTACTTTATGGACACTGCTATTGGATGTCCCACGTGTAAGTATTATAGATGGAGCAGGACATACTGTATGCTTAGAATAATACAATTCTGTGAAATACTCACCTGTAGAATTGATATTATACGCATACAGTACGTCCTGCTCCACCCCACCCTGGTTTCACCTTGTTCTGGATCCCCTGTTTGGTGATTGTTCTCATTGTTATTGTTACCAGTTTGGTGGTTGGTTTCTCCCGGCTTCTTTTTCTCACTGCTTTTCAATGCTGGGGATTTGTGGGAGGTCCCTGGGTATATGAAGGGCCGGGAGGAGCCTGTTTTTGCATGTCTGCAGTGAACAGCACCCTCTGGCGGAGGATTACCCACGTGTAAGTATTATATATGGAGCAGGACGTACTGTATGCGTATAATACCAATTCTACAGGTGAGTATTTCACAGAATTGTATTTTTGTAGCTGTTTCTAGGTCCCCATAGGACAAACCATTAAATAGAACATGTATCTTTCTCAAAACCTCAAATCCTTAGGGCAGCATACCATTGTATGCGTATAATACCAATTCTACAGGTGAGTATTTCACATAATTGTACTTTTGTAGCTGTTTCTAGGCCCCCATAGGACAAAAATAAATAGAACATGTATCTTTCTCAAAACCTCAAATCCTTAGGGCAGCATACCATTGAGATATTAAGACCCCGTCACAAGGTAGGTACACATGACCACCAGAATACACAAAAGCTTTAGCTCCTCCTCCAGACACCATTTTTTATGAGCTAGACCACCAGCTCCTGAACCCTTTCTTAGCAATGAATGGTTTAGAGCCCCCCCCCCCCCCTACTTCTAGGAGAGGCAAGTTAAGAGGATTCACTCTTTTGGTACCCAACAGTCAGTCCTTAAGAAGCAAGGCACTGGGTCCTTAATAGGTGCCCAGTTTAAAACCATTCTGCATTTGGTGGGAGACTGTACTGGATTGCCTCCTTATTTCCAGCCAAATAAGGAATGATTTCTCAATTGAATCCATGCATGTCCCTTCCAGGAAATTCTTTGTTACTCCTCTCCCAGGGGGCAGGGAGGGAAGACTGGCCATTCGCAGCAGTCTAGATTCTATGTTGGATATGGGAGTGATTGTCCCGGTTCTCCGCCACCAATGGCAGAGGGGTTCTACCCGAGCATTTTTTTTTTGGTAAGGAAGACTTCCGGAGGATTCCACTTAATTCTCAATTTGAAGAAGCTGAATTTGTAGGCAAGCTACAGGTGCTTCTGCATGGATTCCATCTCTATGAGGAGTCTGCTCCCACCTGGCTCCTTTGTGGTCTCAATAGACCTGAGCTTGTCTGCTTAAGCCTTTTTGATATTTGCAGTAAAGTTGGGGGACCAAATACTCCACTTCCAATCTGTATGCCTACCCTTTGGGCTGACGTCGGCTCAAGAGAATTCTTACCAAAGTCCTGGTGCAACCTCTAGCTGCACTAAGGCAGAAACAAATCTGGATCATATCATATCTAGACATCCTCCTTCTCTTTGCACCAGATCAGGAGAGGTTGCTCCAGGATCTGCAATCGACAACAGATTTTTTGCTACGAGTGGGTTGGATACTACATTACCAGTCCAGTCTAATCCCGTCACAGGTCATGACTTATCTGAGGTTCGAGATCAATATGATCCTTCAGAAAATCTTTCTGCCTCAGTCTAAGATAATGATCATTCAGGAAATTGTTCAATCCCTGTTTTCCCTATATCCAGTCCAGGTCTTCCCAGTGATGACATGTGGGTATTCCGCCCCCAGGGGGCGCTCGACTGCAAGCTCAAAAGATGTAGCTCCTCCCGGCCCCCTATAAAGGCAGGTGTCCCTCTATCATTCCCCAGTGTTCATCTTGAAGTCTTGGCTGCAGAAGATCGTTGGCTACACTCTCTCAGATATTGGCAGCAGAGCGGGGTCTTCTAGCCCGCCTGACCCTCTCTGCCTCCCAGCCGCTGGCTGCTACGTGATCGTGATGGTAGGGTGAACGCCGGGGTAAGGCGTTCGGCAGAGCTTGGCTCTGGGCCGCAGACCCTGTCTAAAGGGTAGCCGGCCACAGGCTTATGGTGAGCCTGAAGGGGGGGGGGGGGGGGGGGAACCACTGGTCAGGGCCCTAGGAATGCCTGTATGTACCCTCCCTGCCCACAAGCTTTATTGGGGTGTGTTAAACTTGTATTTGGCTGTTTTCACTTTTGCTCCTCGCTGGCTCAGCTGGGCCTTGGAGCATGATATTATTATTATTATTATTGTTTATTTATATAGCGCCATCATCTTCCGTAGCGCTTTACAAAGTAGTAATTACAGACAGGGTAGAAACATACGGTACATATACTATTTCAAATGCAGTTTCACAGAGTTGACAATGGATATTCTGAGTACAAGATACAATAGGGGAGAGAGCCCTGCCCTTGCGAGCTTACAGTCTAAAGGAAGAGGGGTGAAGACGAGGGGGAAGGATCACAAACAATCAGTATTGAGCTTTGTGGCATGCGCCCTTTAGAAGATTGGTTAGGCCAGATTATATGCTTGTCTGAATAAGTGAGTTTTAAGGGCGCCTTTGAAGGTTTTGAGGGTTGTGGAGTGGCGGATTGGGTGTGGGAGAGCATTCCAGAAGATTGAAGTTGCACGTGAGAAGTCCTGGAGGCGGGCGTGTGAGGAGGTGACCAGGGTGGAGGACAGGGGAAGGTCAGCAGAAGAGCTGCGTCTAAGTTGATACTTTTGGATTAGAGATGAGATGTAGGGAGGGGCCTGGTTGGAGAGAGCTTTGTATGCGAGAGTTAGAGTTTTGAACAGGATTCGCTGTGGGACTGGCAGCCAGTGTAGGGATTGGCAGAGAGGCGCAGAACTGGAGGAGTGAGAGGAGAGATGGATGAGGCGAGCAGCAGAGTTCAGGATAGATTGGAGGGGTGCCAGTCTGTTAGTTGGTAAGCCACAAAGAAGGATGTTGCCGTAATCCAGACGGGATATGACCAGGGCATGCACTAGCATTTTAGTGGTGTCAGGTGAGAGGAAAGGACGGATGCGGGAGATGTTTTTAAGTTGGAGGCGACAGGAGGTGGCCAGGGAGTGAATATGTGGTTTGAAAGAGAGGGCAGAGTCCAAAATGACTCCCAGGCACCGAGCTTGGGGAGTTGCTGGTATTGTGTAATTGTTGACATAAATAGACGTGTTAGAGAGGGGAGGGGAGTTAGTTGGTGGGAAAATGACCAGTTCTGTCTTGTCCTTGTTTAGCTTGAGGTAGCGAGATGACATGAATGAAGAAATAGCTGAGAGGCAGTTGGGGAGGCGAGATAGGAGAGAGGAGAGATTGGGGCCTGAGAGATATATCTGAGTGTCATCCGCATAGGAGTGGTATTGGAAGCCTAGTGAAGTTATAAGTTTGCCAAGGCCATGGGTGTAGACTGAGAAAAGTAGGGGGCCTAGGACAGAACCTTGCGGCACACCAACAGAAAGGGAACGTGAGGATGAGACCGTGTTAGAATAGAATACACTGAATGATCTGTCAGAGAGGTAAGAGGTGAGCCAAGAGAGTGCAAGCCCTTGAATCCCAAGAGAGGAGAGAATATCAAGAAGCAGAGAGTGGTCGACAGTATCAAAGGCTGAGGAGAGGTCAAGAAGTATGAGGATGGAGTAGTGACCTTTGCTTTTGGCAGTGAGAAGATCATTGGTGACTTTGGTGAGGGCAGTTTCAGTGGAGTGGTTACGGCGGAATCCTGATTGTAAGGGGTCAAATAAGTTGTTAGTGGATAAGTATTGTGACAGTTCTGAGTGGACATGTTCAAGAAGTAAGGAGGTGAAAGGGAGTAGTGAGATAGGGCGATAGCTGGAGAGGGCAGAGGGGTCGAGAGAGGCTTTCTTGATTATCGGAGTAATAACTGCATGTTTGTAGGAAGAAGGAAAGGTGCCAGTGGAGAGAGAAAGGTTGAATATGGAGGTTAAGGCTGGAGTGAGGGATGGAGACAGTTGAGGAATAAGGTGGGATGGAATAGGATCGAGGGAGCAGGTAGTCAGGTGGGCCCTAGATATGAGAGAGGTTAGTCCAAGCTCAGTTATTGGAGTGAAGAAAGTAAGAGAGTAAGGCGGGGGGATTGTTTGAAGTGGTGAGGGATTCTGAGGGGCAAAGCCAAGTCGAATGTTGTCAATTTTTCTTTTGAAGAATGTAGAAAATTCTTCTGCTGTTATTTGGGAGGTTGGAGGAGGAGGTGGTGGGCGGAGTAAGGAACTGAACGTGTTGAAGAGTTGTTTGGGATTCCGGGCTTGTGCAGAAATCACTGAAGAGAAATAAGCTTGCTTAGCAGATAAGAGGGCCGTCCTGAGTTCCTGAAGGGCTTGTTTGTAGAATAGAAAGTCATGATTGGCTTTGGTTTTCCTCCATCGCCGTTCAGCAGCTCGAGACAGCTGTTTCAATCTGGTTGTGCTTGCATTTAGCCAGGGTTGGGGGTTTTTTGGTGCGGGGATGGCTATAGGTGAGGGGGGCGACAAAGTCCAGAGCTGAGGAGAGAGTATTATGGTAGTGTGATGATGCAGCATCTATATCCGTGAATGAGGTCAAGGTCTGAAGAGGTTGAAGTGAGGCAGAAAAGGACTGAAGGTCTAGGTTTCTTAAGTTCCTGCGTTGAGTTGTGGGTATGTGTGGAGGGGGGTTTGCAGGCATTGGAGAGAGGGTCATAGTCAGCAGATTATGGTCAGAGAGGGGGAGCAAAGAGGACGAGAGGTTTGATAGAGAGCAGAGGTTAGAGAAGAGGAGGTCAATTGTGTGGCTGTCTTTGTGGGTGGGTGCAGTAGACCATTGCTTGAGGCCGAAAGATGAGGTTAGTGACAGTAGTCTGGTGGCAGCAGGGTTGCTAGTGTCAACAGATATGTTGAAGTCACCCATGATGATTGCAGGGATGTCTGTGGACAGAAACTGAAGGAGCCAGGTAGAAAAGTGGTCGAAGAAAAGAGTAGTAGTTCCAGGAGGGCGATTTTCAGGTTACAGGGGGAATATAAGCGGACACAGTGAACTTCAAAAGATGAGAAGGATAGAGATGGCAAGGCAGGGAGTGGGTTAAAGGAGCAGAGTTTAGATAGAAGGATGCCGACACCCCCACCCTGTTTGTTGTTGGATCTGGGGGTGTGGCTGAGATGTAGTCCCCCATGTGAGAGGGCAGCGGGTGAAGTTGTGTCTGATGGGGTAAGCCATGTTTCTGTGAACCCCATGAAGGTAAAAGAGTTAGAGAGAAACAGGTCGTGAATATAGGAGAGTTTATTGCGCACTGAGCGTGCATTCCACAGTGCGCAGGTGACAGTGGCGGGAAGGGATGGAGCGTGACTAAGTTGTATCAGATTAGATAGGTTGCGTGTGTATCCTGGTTTAACACGGTTGTAGACTTTTGGCTTTGATGAAAAATGAATAGTTATGGAGGAGGGGGGTGGAGTGAGTGGGCCTGGATTAGGACTGATGTCACCAGCGGCAAGTAAGAGTAAAAGGAGAGAGAAGAGATGGTTGTGGCTTTTGAGGGTGGAGTAATGTGTCTTGTGCTTGGATATAGAGGTGGTGTGTGATTTTGCCACGGAAAGGAATTCGTGAGCAGAGAGGTAGGGTGAGGAGAGCAGAGAGGGGGAGATGTATAGGAACTTACCAGGGGCAGGGGGATACTGTGAGCCTAGGATTCTGAGGGTAAGAGGAAGCAGTGTGATGAGGTAGAAGGTGATCATTTTAGTTGATGCTGGGCTATTCAGACAAGCAGAATCCGGTGCAGGTTTCCTCAGGTTGAATTCAGATTAAATTCGCTGCAGACTTAGAAGGAGTCAGAATTGCAGCCATAGTGACTTGCAGCCACTATTCATTCAATATGAACAGTTTCTAAGTGCCTGTGATTAGCTCATGCACAACACTTGGGCCTAGGGTGGGGCTAGGTCAGGGAGGGCCTAGGGTGGGGCTAAAAGTTTGGTCAGGGAGGGCACATAAGGTAATAAAACATCAAATGGAATGTTGCTAGATGCTATGGTTCAGTGAACACACAAGGGGCAATATTGGTCAGTTTAAATTTATTCTTACCTCCCTCGTCGGTACCTCCTGGGCCCATGCTGTATTCTCCCCCTTCCATCTTGACTCAGTCACAGACGCTGTGACGGTGGGGCTGGAGAGCTCTTCCCCCGCTGCGGGAACCGCGCCGTGCTGGGCGGAATGTCGGCGGGCATGCCTTTAATGGCCGCTCTTGTGTGCATGACGGTGGTCGGGCGCATATATTCTAAGCATACAGTACGTCCTGCTCCATATATAATACTTACACGTGGGTAATCCTCCGCCAAAGGGCGCTGTTCACTGCAGACATGCAAAAACAGGCTCCTCCCGGCCCTTCCCTACCCAGGGACCTCCCACAAATCCCCAGATTTCTCTGCAGTGCTGACTGCGAAGACATGAAGTATCACTCTCTCGCAGGTGAGCGGGGCTTTACAGCCTGCGGCCCTGCAGGACTATTACCACCCGTCCTCTTCGACAGATGTGCCTCCCAGCCTGGCCTGCGCTGGTCGGGTGAAGGTAGGCAGTACCATGTGTGCTCACGGAGCTACGCTCCACCGCAATCCCCCACCATAGGGTAGGCGGTTTAGGCTGATGGTGAGCCTTCAACAGATGCCCCTCCCGCATTATTGCCCCGTGCCCCTCATAACGATGAACCCTGGGTGAAAGATCGCCTTCTCCCTCGTTTCCCCCCGTAGCTCGGGGGAAAAGAAAGGGGGGGGGGGGGTATGCGTGTGGCGGTCTCAGCGTAATGTTCTACACGTCACGGCCAGATCGGGCCCGCCCCTCGAGGGTCGCTTGGCGCCATTTTGATGGTCTTTGTGCGCGCGCGTGGTTGCGATCCTCATCCTCCCTTGGTCATGTAAGTGCCCTCCTGGGCGGTTTTGTTCCTATGATCTTTCTTTCAGCTGCGCATGGCTCTGACACCCCCCTTATTCTCTTTATGTCTTTCAGACGCCAAGATTTTGGTGGCTTCTCCCGGCCTGACATATATTATAGCGGGTTCACATAAAAAATTCTCCCACATTCCTAGCGGGTCTTGGGGCATCCAGGGTTGCCTATTGCATAAATCCCTGCGGGCATATTGCTCAGATAATCACCATATGGAGGCATCTCAGAATGATGTACTCGGGGACAAGACCGGCTGTGTACAGCATGTGGACAGCCCCATGCTGATGCTGACAGAGCACGGGTCTGCGGACCGTGTGCTGAACAGGCACTGGCCCTGCAATCAGGTTTGCCAGTGGCTGCACCTCGCTTCAATACACCTGTCTCCCCGTGCTTAAATCTCACTCCTGATGAGTTGCACTCGAGCGGGGATGACCAGCAAGTCGTGCCTCGCAGGCTGCCTACGGCTGAGAAGGTGCTATCTAGTTTGGCGGAGCGCTTGGGCCCTGGAAAGAAGCGGTCCCTGACGCCTCCTGGTTCTCTGGTTCCTACTGAAACTGAGAGAGTCTGCTGCTATGCAGGACCTTGCTCCTTCTGATGAAGGTGAGCTATTCTCCGATTCAGGCTCCTCGGACGAGATGCCCTGGAGCCGTGATGATTCTGGACCCAGTTCTTAGGGCCTGTGTGACACTGATGAACTACTTATAAAGATCTTTGAGGTTTTGTCAATCTCCCCTCCTGGAGATGCTCTCAAGCCTAAGAGGGAGAGTTTCCACACAGCGACGCCGCGCTTGGAATTTCTGGAACAGGAGCATTTCCAGGCTCTTATATCCAAAGAATGGGAATCGCCTTGTAAACTTCCAGGGGTCTGAGATTGGAAGTACCCTTTTCCCCCTGATGTGGTTAACTTTTGGTCAGCTCCTCCCGTGGTGGATGCACCGATTATAGGGGTTACTAACCCCCCCTTCATGACTGCTCCTCATTACCATACCCTTCGGGATGCTGAGGACCGGCGCATTGACAGACTGGCTTCCCACGCCTTTTCGTGTGCAGGGACGGCTCTGCGCCCGGGCTGTGCCGCGGCCATCACTGCGGTGGCCGCCAGGACCCTCATTAGAAAGCTACTTGATCACCAACCTGAGGATCTCCTCTGGGAAGTCTTTAATGCACTCTCAGATTGTGATGTATTTGTGAGGTTTATCCTCTCAGCGCTGGATGACACCATTAAGATGTGTGCTAGAACTTCTGCCCTTGTGGTAGCTATTCGCCGCCTGGTCTGGCTGCGACAGTGTGGTGCTGACGATGATACGAAAAAGGCTCTCACTGGCCTTCCCTTCAGAGGACGGCGTCTATTTGGGGCCCGTTTGGACCTCTTTGGAAAAATGGGTAAGGCACCCCTACGCAGAAGCCTCTCTCGTCCTCCTCGGGGCAGGGACACCCCTCCCTACGTTAGTGTCAAACACGAACCAGAGGGGTGCTTCCAACTTTTCGACGTAGATTACCACTCCAGGGTGGGCAGGCAACGCCCTGGGCCCTCTGGCAGGGCTAAGTCCAAATCTGCCCAAGACCTCCCAAGCATGAAGGGACGCCCTCGCCCTTCTGGGCGAGGGGACTGCCGCAGCACCTGGCTCCTATCTGGGAGCGTATCGTCTCCTTCTGGTGGATCCAGGAGGTAGTTCCCCTGGATACGGGATAGAGTTTGCTGGGCGGTCCCTTTCAGAGGTTGTCAGGGTGTTTTTAGTCCCTGTTTTCTCTTCAGGAGTTTGTGCAGGCCGTACTCAGCCTGCAGAGTCTGGGCTCACTTGCAGGTTGCCCTTAACAGGCTGGGGCGATGGCCTCTATGTCAACCTTCCTCTTTCCCTCAAAATGATGAGGCAGTCTGGGCCATGCTGGCCTATGGTAGGCTTGGCAATTCTACACTCACAGGTAGTCCCTGCATGATATCTCTGTGCAAGGGGGGCTTCTGGCCACCTGTGGAGATCTAAGATCCTTTTAGTTTCCCCTGTGTCTTCTGGACACCGAGACCTTTACAGGTCAGTGTTGAAGGACCAACCCTGCGGATTGGGGCCTTGTTTTTGGCCTCTTTTCTGCTCCCAGGCTGCTCGCCAAGGCGCGGATGGGGGTGATGTCTCTGACATGCCTGTGGGGTGTCCGCACTAGGACCTACCGGATCGTCCTTCTTTACTTCCCAATCTCTACGTCAGGCCGAGGGGGTTAGTCGGCCGGGGGTGTCCTCTGGGAGTTATTGGATGGGTGCTCAGTCACCTCAATCCCTCATTGTCCCTTAATCGCTATCTTCACTCTTTGGATTTGGTTCAGGCTTGTGCCTTCTTCCTTGGCAATAAGTGGACTCCTGGTTACATGGGCTCTGTCCCTCGTTGCTGTCTCCTTCCTTCACCAGGCAGGATTGCAGCTGGTGGGCCTGTTGGTGGCGGATCAGATGATGTCCCTTATATACAGAGCCCTTGGGCTCTTCGGCACAGTAGGTTATTAATCCTGGATGGGGTTCCAGCACCCCTGGAGCTAGGTCTGTGCTCATTCCCCCTTGGTACGGTGGTTCCTCTTGGTCTGGTTAAATTCAAGAACCCTGTCCGGGGGCACCCCCCTCCTTTTCTTGCATCTTCCTGTAGATGGTCACCTTGGGTACCAAGTCTCGCAGGTTGACGAGGGGGGGGGGGGAATTTTCTTCTAAAATCCCCCGTGGTTCCTAGGTAGAGTCCCTTAGAGGGTCCATCTTACCTACTGATTTTGTTAAAACAGTGAGCCTTCAGTTGGCTCTGTCTTGCTGGACTACTCTTCAGGACCTGTCTATTTGGGGACTCTTGGCCTGTCGGAAGACAGTGGCCTGTATTTATTATCAGTCTGGAACTGGGAGCAGGATGATTCTCCTGGAAGGTTTCTGATCCTGATCTAGGTGGGGGTCAACGTTCCCTGCATCTCATTGGTATTCGCTCCAATGGATATCCTTCAGTGGCAGGTTGTGCTATCCTGGTGTCCCTCTGAGAGCCAACTAGGGTGGCTCTGTTGGGTTCCGTCAAGGTCACAGGGGCTCTGCCCTTGTTTTTACTGCCCCAGAATATTCTGACTCTGGCCATGGGGGGCTTAGTAATTTTATTCTGGACATTCTATTTTATATGTTTTTTCTTCATTCACCCTGCTAGACGGGGTTCTGCGCAAGATTGCGCTGATAAGGGGACCCGTGATACTGATGGCCCCTGGGTGGCCTAGCGGACTGCGGTTTGCAGATGCTTCTGCTGAGGAGAACGGTCCTGTACGCTCTCTCAGGAGTGCGGTTCTGCCTTCTTCAGGCTCCTTCTTATGTTGCCCCAATCTACAGGCTATAGTCTGATGGCTTGACAGTTGATTCTTTCACCCTTTTGGAGACGGGTTTATCTTCTGGGTGACTTTGTCTATAGAGGGCTAGGAGCAAGCTTCTTCTTCTTCTTCCTCCGTCTATTATAGGGTATGGCGTACCCATATTGATTGGCGGGAGTCTTGGTCTCTCCCCTGTTGGACGTTCTCTGTTCCCAGGGTTCTAGAGTTATTACAGCATGGGTTGGGGTTGGCTCCCCATCTCGGTACTCTGAAGGTTCAGGTTCTGCCCTGTCCGCCTTCCCGTAGAAGTCTTGTTCAGTCTTCCTTGTTAAGTGTTCTTTTGGGGATTGCTGAGGTGCATCTCCCAAGTAGTTCTATGGTCCCTGTTGGGATTAATTCTTATTCTGTTTGCCTTGCGGGTTGTTCCCTTTGGACCTATTCCGGACGCTGTCTGCACTGTTCTTACTTCAAGTTGCCCTTCCGGGGGCTGTTGCTTCAGTCAGACGTTTGCCTGAGAAGTTGGCTCTGTTTAGTTAGCCCTCGTTCATTATATATACGCCATGTTGTGGTGGTATTCTGCCTTACGCCGGACCTTATGCCCAAGGTGGTGTCTTATGCTCATTTATTCAAGTCCTTTTGTCTGCCTCTGGGCCTTATTCTTAGTAATATTGAAGTAAGGGGGTCTACATTCCCTCAACAGGTATTGAAGTTTCCCTGGTTTGTTTCTTGTCTCTTAGGGGGACTGATGCCCCTTGGGGTTTGAAGGTGCCTCCATACGTATGCGCCTGATCTCTTCTGTTTCCAGGGGTTATGCACCCTTTGGACTGGTCTTGCTTGGACGGATTGTCCTTTCTGGTTCCAGGTAAGGGTGTTGGCTTCTTGCTGATCCTTGTTTGTGTAGTGGTCAGTATCCCCGCCTGTCGTGCGGGAGACCAGTTTTCAATTTCCCCGATGGGGGGAGCTCTGAGTTTTACAGAGGCTACTGTTGCATTTGGACTGGTCAGGATGTTACTCTGGCCTATTCCTTTAAGGGGAAGAATCTTCTCTTTTTATTCTGTTTCTACTTGTGCTTGGGTACCTTGGGCCTTTCAGCACCAGTTTTCTGTTAATCAGGTTTTTGCTAGACCGCTGCCGGTTTTCTGTTCATACCTTTCAAAGGTTTTTTTATGAGGTTGGCATTAGAGCCTTTGCTCATTTCGCTCTTGGTAGCAAGGTTTTGCAGGTGACAGCGCCTTTACTGTCTGCTGTGCCTTTTTTGATGTGGATCCCACCCTGCTTTATGGACACTGCTATTGGATGTCCCACGTGTAAGTATTATATATGGAGCAGGACGTACTGTATGCTTAGAATAATACATTTCTGTGAAATACTCACCTGTAGAATTGGTATTATACGCATACAGTACGTCCTGCTCCACCCCACCCTGGATTTACATTTTTCTGGATCCCCTGTATGGTGATTGTTATCATTGCTATTGTTACCAGTTTGGTGGTTGGTTTCTCCCGGCTTCTTTTCTCACTGCTTTTCAATGCTGGAGATCTGTGGGAGGTCCCTGGGTATATGAAGGGCCGGGAGGGGCCTGTTTTTGCATGTCTGCAGTGAACAGCGCCCTCTGACGGAGGATTACCCACATGTAAGTATTATATATGGAGCAGGACATACTGTATGTGTATAATACCAATTCTACAGGTGAGTATTTCACAGAATTGTATTTTTCGCGCCACCGGAGGAGGCGGAGCCATGCGCTGACGTGTTCCGTGTAATCACGGCGTGGCCCGCCGCTTGAGGAACGCGCTGGAATCTGCGGTGTGTGTGTGCTGGCTGCTCTCTGGTGTGCTCTCCCCTGCTGCTGCCGGGGATTCGGTCATCTGAGTTGTTTTACGGCTTCAGGGACTGTCCCTTGACGGTGTCGTGAGTCCCTCTTTTGAATGATATATTGCTTACATGCATTTCGCTGTTTAGGAGTCTGATGGCCCTTTTGTTTTCTCTCCTCTTCTCTTGTATAGGTCGCGGGCTTTGTGGTTGAGGGTTGTGGTTCCTCCTGGTCCCCCTTTTGTTATTAAGAGGGATCATATAGGTTTGGACCATTAATGCCTTGTACCCTTTACCAATTGACCATTTTTTAATCACCATAATGGAGGCATCGGGGGATAGTGAGCTGGGTGCCCCATTTGGGCAAGGAAAGCTCTGCCCCTTGTGCAGTAAGAATCCTCTGGGCGGATTCAGCACTGTTTGTACCACTTGCGCCAGGAGAATCATTTTGGACCATGGCCGGGCGGGCGTCCCTGCCCCTAGCCCTTCGCTGCCTGCGGCTTCTCCGGACCCTCCGCTGCTGCACTCAGCCCCCAGTGAGGGGGAAGCCAGCAGGGGGTCCCATGCTGACTTGGTGCATAGGCTGGCCAATCTCGAGAAACCGATCTCGCGGACGGCTCCTAAGAAGGCCACGAGTAAAAAACGGCACCTCGAGCCCGTTTACTCAGATAATGACGATCTCTTTAATGATTGTCTCTCTCTGGCCATCAGAAAGAAGGTGAGACATCTCGTGGATAGAACTAAGGCTCGCAAGCGGGGGGAGGAATATAAGTAACTCAAGGCCTGCGTGGAATTCATTGGTTTTGTAGCCTCTGCCATGGACGATGTAGTCTGGCTTGGTGCCAGGATTTCGGCCCTGCTTGTTGCCCTCCGCCGCTCGCTCTGGTTGCGGCAATGGTTAGCTGATGCCGTGGCCAAGAAGTTGCTTACGAGTATCCCCTTTGTGAGGCACAGGCTGTTTGGCGAGCGCCTGGACCTTTTGGTCAAGGATGGTAGACTCCCTCAGAGACGGAAGCCTGCTCGGTCCTTTCGGAATCCCTCAGCCTATCGTTCCTTTCGAGGAGGAAGAGGCTCTTCATTTTCAGGTGGCCGCAGAGATACCTGGGGTAGAGGTAGGTCCCACGGCCGACCCAATCCTGCCTGGGGAGCCAAGTCCAAGCCCCCTGCCAAGTCCACTCAGGCATGAGGGGGCGACCTCACCCATCCGGGTGGGGGGACGGCTTCTGCTGTTTGCTCAGATTTGGAGATGGCACGTCTTGGATCGGTGAGGTAGTGTCTTCCGGTTACAAAATAGAGCTGACAGTTAGGCCACCCACAAAATTTCTTCGGTCTGGGATATCCCAAAACACATTGAAGGCACAGGGTTTGAGAATGGCCGTGCAACACCTCCTGCGGTTAGGTGTGATTTGCCCTGTACCTCGTCAGGAACAGGGTCAAGGTTTTTACTCCAACCTGTTCACGGTTCCCAAGAAGGACGGAACGTTAAGACCTATCCTGGACCTGAAGGGTCTCAACAGGTTTGTCAGAGTCAGACATTTCCGCATGGAAACCTTACGGTCGGCGGTGAGCTCGCTTCGGGACGGCGACTTCATGACCACGGTGGACATCAGGGATGCCTATCTGCACATCCCGATTTTCCTGGGGCATCAGAAGTTCCTGAGCTTTGCTCTGGAGGACCAGCATTACCAGTTTGTGGCTCTTCCATTCGGGATTTCCTCAGCGCCCCGCGTCTTCACCAAGGTGCTGGCGGGCATCATGGCCATCCTGAGGAACCAGGGCATTCGTGTGCTGCCTTATCTGGACGACTTGTTGATTGTGGCCCAGTCTCTTCAGCAGGCCGAGTGCGATACCCGGACGGTGTTGTCGACCCTAGAGGCCTTCGGCTGGGTAGTCAATTACCCAAAGTCTTTTATCACTCCCTGAACAGTGAGGTCCTTCCTGGGCATGACGATAGACACCGCTCAGGTCAAGGTCTTTCTGCCACAGCAGAAGGTTTTGGGTCTCCAGACGCAGGTGCAGGCCTTGCTGTCTTGTCAGCAGCCATCAATACGTCTGGGGATGAGATTGGTGGGCCCAATGGTGTCATGCTTCGAGGCAGTGCCCTTCGCCCAATTTCACATGAGACCTCTTCAATTGAACCTGTTGACCGGCTGAGACCGGATGCAGGAGTCGCTGGACAGGAATTTTCACTGCCCCCCCCCTGGCCAGGCAGTCCCTCTTGTGGTGGTTGGACTCCAGGAACCTGTTGGTAGGCAAGTCCTTTCTGACTCCCCAATGGGAGATGGTTACCACGGATGCCAATCTAACTGGCTGGGGAGGCGTTTGGCAGACGCAGAAGATCCAGGGTCAGTGGGGTCCGCAGGAGAACCGCTTGCCCATTAATCTCTTGGAGCTGAGAGCGATTCTGTTGGTGCTTCTTCGCTTGACTCCCCATTTAAGGGGTCGTGCGATCCAGGTTCGCTCGGACAATCAGATGGCTGTCACCTACATCAATCACCAGGGCGGGACTCGGAGCAAGCGAGCCTTCAAGGAGGTGACCCAGATTCTGACTTGGGCAGAGGAGAATGTTCCCTGCATCTCGGCGGTCTACATTCCCGGGGTAGAAAACCTGGAGGCAGACTCCCTGAGCAGGAACGCCTTGCACCTTGGGGAATGGTCCCTCAGCAACAAGACCTTTCACACTCTGTGTCTGCGTTGGGGTCAGCCGGACGTGGACCTGTTTGCGTCCAGACACAATCACAAGCTCCCAAGGTTCGTCTCCCTCTCACGAGATCCTCTGGTCATTGCCACAGATGCTCTGGCGATTCCCTGGATGAAGTTTAAGTTCCTTTATGCATTCCCTCCGTTTCCACTTCTGGGCAGAGTGCTGCGAAAGATAGCCCAGGAAGGGGTACCTGCCATCCTGGTGGCTCCTCGCTGGTCGAGAAGGAGTTGGTTTGCGGACATAGTTCAGATGTCAGTAGATCGCTACATAATGCCCGACGACCCAGGGCTTCTCACACAGGGGTCGCTGCGGCACCCCAATTTACGGATGCTGGCTTTGACGGCCTGGCTATTGAAACCTCGATCCTGATGGCAAAGGGGCTGTCGGCCTCTGTGGTGCATACCATGATTCAGGCACGAAAGATGTCTTCCTCCATGATATACTACAGAGTTTGGCACGCCTATATTGCTTGGTGCGAGTCCAGGAGTCTGCCTTGCCGCACATTTTCTATTTCTAGGATTCTGGAGTTTTTACAACATGGCTTAGACTTGGGTCTCTAGCTGAGCACCCTCAAGGGCCAGGTCTGGCCTTGGCCATCTTCTTCCAGAGATCCATTGCCAACCATAGGTTGATCACGACCTTTTTCCAGGGAGTCACCCATGTCCACTGCGTAAGTCAGTAATACCGGTGTGGGACTTGAAGTTAATACTGTCTACTCTTCAGGGTCCTCCCTTCGAACCTTTGTGCGATGCTGCATTGCCTATCTTGACTCTCAAAGTGGTCTTTTTGGTAGCGACCACCTCGGTGCGTCGCGTGTCAGAGTTGGCCGCGCTTTGTATGAAGCCTCCCTATTTTGAGTGGCATAGATATAAGGTCGTTTTTCGCTTTAAACCTGATTTTTTGCCCAAGGTCGTTTCTCCCTTTCACCTTAATAAGGAAGTTGTCTTGCCTTCCTTGTGTCCAGCACCGACTAATTCTAAGGAAAGGACCCTCCGTGCCTTGGATGTGGTCAGAGCCATTAAGTATTACCTAGTTGCGACTATATCCTTCAGGAAATCGGATATGCTCTTTGTCCTAAAAGAGGGCTCTAGGAAAGGTTTGCCACCAGCCAAGTCCATTCTCAGTACAGATCAGACAGGCGGTGGTGCAAGCATATTCTGCCAAGGGGAAGGAGCCACAGCTCATTCTACCAGAGCTATTGGTGCTTCCTGGGCTTTTCCGCACCAGGCATCATTTGAACAAGTTTGTAAAGCCGCCACTTGGTCTTTAGTTCATACTTTTACAAAGTTTTACAAGGTGGATGTGAGGGCCTCAGCTGACGCTGTTTTTGGCCGAAAAGTGCTTCAGGCGGTAGTGATATGAACTACATGCTGTTCCGCACTGGGGATCCCACCCAAATGGACACTGCTTTTGGATGTCCCACATGTCATTTATAAGGAAACCGTGGGCAGACCCCTTGTTCTCCACAGTTCAGAGATTTTTCTAGTTTCGTTCGGTCTTCCAAAATAATCTAAGGGAGTCAAATATACGCGTACCAAAGAACACAGACAGCTAGCATGTTCTGAGCTACACGGGAGAGCGCTCTCTGCCCCCCGCCCAGTGGCACTTTATTTTTTATATCGAAGTAAAAAAACACAGCACATGTCATATATAAGGGAAAAATCTAATTACTGGCTCAATGATTGGTCATCACAGCTAAAGCTGATATTCTTAGGAATGTTAGTGACGCCTGGGGGGCCGGATAAAACAAGGTGTGTCCAGCTCCTCAGCGCCATCTTGCTCACAGTAATATGTTAATAGCAGCATGCTTCATTAACTACATTGCTCTAAATTCAGTACAAGCAAAGGAAAGACTCAGTGCAAAGATAAGTGGCTTACTGAGGGTTTATTTCACCTTTATTAGCCACTATAGCATACAATGCAAAGAGAGGGAATGTTCAGATATACATTCATTTTATTTATTCTGACCTCCATCCATCACATCATCACTGGGACGACTGGATATAGGGAAAAATACAATTCTGTAAAACTCACCTGTAGAATTGTTTTTGATTATATCCAGTCCAGGTCGTCCCACCCCACCCTTTTGTTCATTATCTCCTGTTTGCCTGTTATGGCGATTACCATTTTTTATTCCTTTGACTTTGTATTCTTAAGTCTTGTTGAGAGGGTACAAGCTGAAGCTATGTGAAGTAACATGGTTTCTTGGCCTCCCTGCCTGTCCTCTTTTTGTTTACTGCTTTTTAACCACTGGGGAATGATAGAAGGACACCTGCCTTTATAGGGGGCCGAGAGGGGCTACATCTTTGATCTTGCAGTCGAGCGCCCCCTGGGGGCGGAATACCCACATGTCATCACTGGGACGACCTGGACTGGATATAATCAAAAACAATTCTACAGGTGAGTTTCACAGAATTGTATTTTTCCAGTTGGTCGAATTCAGTTCGTCAAGCTATGCGTATTTTGGGGCTAATGACCTCATCCTTCCCCACTGTAAACTACACTCAAGAACTCTATAGCTGCATATTCTAAACTCTTGGGACAGGTCTCAGGAGTCCATAGACAGGATAATTGGAAGTCCCAGATTTAGTGAAGGAATCTCTAAGTTGGTGGCAAGGCAGTGCCTATCCTGGTCGGAACCTAAGGACATGGTAGTGACAACGGACACCTCTTCATGGGACTGAGCCTATCTTTATCGAATCTCAGAGAGTTGAAAGCTGAGAGGGAGGCATTACTAGCCTTCTCTCCCCAGCTGAAGGGTTATCACGTAGAAATCAGAACAGACAATACGACTATGGCATTTCTAAATCATCAGGGAGGGACGAGGTCATCCGTCCTGCAACAAGCAGAAAAGGAAATTCTGATCTGGGCAGAACTGACCCTTTTATCCCTATGAGCCATCCACCTGAAAGGTTGCCAAAATCAGGTGGCAGATTTTTTAAGTCGCTCTCTGCTTTCGGAAGCAGCATGGTCCCTGAACCAGGAGGTCAATCAGATTTGAATCTGAGGGGAACTCCGGAGGTGGATCTTTTCGCCTTCGGCTGTAAAAACAAGCTAAGGAAGTTCTCCCTTGATCTCCTCCTATCAAGCACTAGGAATAGATGCCCTGGCTCACCAGTGGCGTTTCATCTGACTTTCGCTTTTCCTCCAGTTCGGATCCTCCCTCAGGTTTTAAACAAAATATCCTGCCAGTCAGCCACTATTCTATTGCTGGCCCCATGGTGGCCGAAGAGAGCATGGTTTTCACCTCTGAAGATGCTCTCGGTCCAAGAGCCTTGGGAACTCCCGGTGAGACAGATCTTCTATCCCAGGAAGTGGTGTCTGACATTTTGGACCATGAGATCGCGATGCTCCTAAGAAAGGGGTTTTTCAAGGGAGGTGAACAAGACCCTGCTTTCCAGCAGGTGACCAGGAATATTTAATTTAAAATTCGGAAAACTTATAACACCTGGAAGGTGCAGAATCAAATATCCCATTCTAGTCTTCCAGTTTTATTGGATTTCCTTTAGGGAAGGGGCACCCCAGTTCAGCATGCTCTGCGGGCATGGAACAAAACTCCGGAAAGTCAGATTCCTGGGTTTTATTCCGGTGGAGCATAAGCGTCCATAAAGTCTATAAAACACCAAGCTGCCAGATTCCATTTCCTGGGGCATCTTGACTTGGGATGCCCTTTGTGAAACTTCCTAGATCCCTGGTAAAAGTTACATATCCATCAAATCTGCGGCGTATCTGAGGGCACGCATACCTAAACATGTGCCTCAAGCATGTGCTGCTGGCTTGCCCGTCTGGTAGCTGGGTATTCAAGGAGTTCACATAGCAGGGAATCGACCAAGGGCCAGGATAGTCAAAATCCCAGGTTTTGGTCCACTTTAAAGAAGGCAAAAAGAGATTGGGGGTTAAGATAAAAAAGAGTCATGGGTAATAGCATGGGAGATAAAAAGGAATTAAAGTGGACCTATCGCCTGAATCACCATCCCTGTAGTCTAAAAGATCCCCAGGCCAGCCAACTAAGTTCCCTGGTATGCCCCACTGTGTGAACCCCCAACTAGACCCGCAATCACTCACCTTTCCGCCACATCCCTGGCCTCACAAGGACGCTCTCGCTGCCTATGGTAGTGGGCAGATTGTTCAAAACAGCTCTTTAAAGTGGAACAAAACTCTTGTGGCACAGCTCTGTACAAATCTAAAAGGTTCCAGTGCCAAAACTGGGATGCCCCACTGTGTGAAACCATCCAGGACGCTGCCAAAGTTTACCAAGACAGCTCGGAACTTCACCCTACGCCAGGCCTCTGGTAAGTGGACCTTTACAGAAAGTAGCTGGTATAATATTATGGGTGGATCCTTGCTATCTTCCTAAGATCTCTTCCGACTTTCATCAGACCCAAGAGATCGTCCTTCCATCCATGAGGGATAGTGATCCCTCCACGGGGTCTGTAGATAAGTCATTGGATATCAGGGCCTGTTTGCTGGACAAACCGTACGATTGGAGGAAGGCCGATGGCTTATTCGTTTTCTTCTTGGGTCACAGGAAGGGTCAGCATTTTCCAAGGCAACATTGACCCGATGGATGAAGAGCATTATCAGTTTTGCTTACAACATATCTCCTTCTCCAGGGCAAATTAAGGCTCATTCAAGAAGTATTTCTACATTATGGGGCGAAGCAAGCTGGTGCCTCCATTGAACAGATCTGTAGAGCGGCAACCTGGTCTTCAGCTAAGACATTTAGTAATCATTACCGCCTGGATCTGCTCACCTTGCATCATCAATCCTTTCGTAGGAGTGTGTTGCAGGCAGCCTTTCCCACCCAGTAGAGGTAGTAGCTTATCCTTAGTGGTTATTTACCTGGAAGCTTCTTTTCTAAACATCCAAAAGGGCAGCATACAGACTTTTTTCCCTTAGGCTATGTTATTGTATATATTGTCTTACTGATTTACCAGTTGGTGCTTTGTCTGTCTTTGTTTTTCACATCTCTTAAACTACTGGTGTTTGGAGGAGGAGCTAAATCTAAAGACAGAGCCTTAATATCTCAGTGGTATGCTGCCCTTTCGTATGTTTAGAAAAGAGGTTACCAGGTGTGCCAGTTGTTTATAGGACAACTAAGTGATCTCTCTCCATTCTACATAGTCTACCAATCTCTCCATTGTCTTCAGGGGGCTGCAGGGATGCTTGTGTTATACACCCTTTATGCTTGTTCTGTTACAGTTGAAGGTCACCATGGCAACGAGGGTCTGCTGCTGGGAAGACCTGCTGAAGAGCCTGATACCCCAATTACAGAAAACTCTCTCCTGGAGATCCTGGATGGGGCAATTATGATGTATAACCTCAGCGTGCACCAGCAGCTGGGCAAGGTAAGTGGAGACCTGTTAGTATCTCAGGAGCCTGTACCACAGCCTGTTTCTTGCAGACAGTTGCGCAGGCTGAGACCCCTCTTCTCTGCCCGCAGATGGTTGGTGTCTCGGACGATGTGAATGAATATGCACTAGCCCTTAAGGACACTGAGGACAAAATAAAGCGCTGCCCGAGCAGAGTGAGTATGAGGGCCGGAGAGGAAGTGATGGGTGGAGGTCACACGGCTGGGATGATGGGTAATATGCTTCCATGTGTTGCCAGCGGCCAGACATTCAGGAGGAACTACTGAAAAGCCAACACGTATTTTCAGATAAGCTAAATCACTTGAGTCGCCGCCTTGCCTGGATCAATGTTACCATCTACTCTAAGGTACCTTGCCCACTGCATAGAAGAAGTCATTATTGTCTGGCAAGAGTTTATAGCAGCATCTCTGACGGGCTCTCTGTTCTTTTAGGAAAAGATGCAGGACATATACTGGCTGTTACAGGTGTGTCTGCGCAGTATCGAGCACGCCGACTGTACTGGTTCCCTCTTCGCCTTTATGCCAGAGTATTACCTGAATGTCGCCATGAATAGTTACAATGCACTCAAAAATTATTTCAGCCCTGTAAGCAACATGGAGGAGCTGCCAGGTATGACAAAATCCCAAATGTGATCCTTTTTTGATGGTGTAAGCGGAGCATTATGGCCAAATATATACACGTCAGAGTGAGAAAGTCTTCAACTTGTCCTGTTCTCAACATTTCAAAATTTCAGACTGAGGACTTGGGGTGCATGGCCTCCCTTTCCGTTGGTAATCTTCCGTCCACCAGCACCAGGCAGGAATAGGGACAGATTAGGATAATCCATTCCAGCAACTGGGGTGTAAAAAAAATACATAAATAAAAAAGTTACAAAAATATGAGCGCAGTTCAACCTTTCTTGATTTGCCTCAATCTTCTCACTAGAAAACTCTTTTTTCCTATTGCATGGCACGGCCTGCTTCCAGAAGTCCTTACAAGGTGGCGTAGTGTACTGCAGAAGAGTTGTGGCTCCTCCCAGTACCATATAAAAACGGAATCACCATAGACCTATCCAGTGTTCTCTCTGCAGTTATTCTGCGAAGATATAAAATGGCTCTCTATATTGCGCAGGTGAGCGGGGCAACCACTCCTGCGGCCCTGCATGGCTATTTCCACCCTGTGCCTCCCAGCCTCGGCTGACGGATCGGGTGAGGGTAGAGGAGCACTAGAGTCAAGTGCTCAAGGAGCGCTGCTCCAAGCCGCAGACCCCGTACCACAAAGGGTAGCCGGCCATAGGCTTTATGGTGAGCCTGCTAGGGATGTGGAGTTCCTGTCCTAGCTTCTGAGGGAGTGAGTGTTTTTGGGGACTGTTTACATGTTTTGGCCCCTCCGGCCCTGGCCTGGGCTCTCGCCGCTGCTCGCTCGCCTTCCTCTCTCCCTCCCCGTTCTGTGCTCGGAGGAGGGGGGGCGGGTGGTAGCGGCGAGGGTGTTTTTTTGCTATTTTCATTCTGTTTTTTTACTGTGTGTTTTACTGTGTTTCGCTGCCTCGCCGTTTTGTACTACGCTCCGCGGCGGGCGGCGCTATATCTGTAAAGGCGTTTTTTTTCTGTGATGACGCCGGGGTCACGTGAGTGCCGTTTTCGTGCTCTTTGGGGGGAGCGGGGCCGAAGGATGATGCGTATTGCCGGCGCCATTTTGATTCTGCTGCGCGTCTGGGCCCTTCTTCATCCCGGAGATGCAGCGGTGATTCCTGTCTGTTGTCACTTCCTCCTGTGGTCTGGCGGCTGGTGCCCTTGCCCTGCTTGGTCCGTGAGTCCCCTTGGGGGGTTTTAGGTTTCCTTGGGGCATGTGCTGCGGGATGCTTGTGTGTCTTTACTTATGTGTTTCAGGCGGGACAACTGTGAGTTGTGGTTTCTCCCGGTCCTACCCCTTACCATCCCTCATCTTTCCTTACTGGCTTCTGGGGGCATCCTGGGTGGCTCTTATTAGCCTTTACCCTGTACTGGCCTGTTGCGCCTGTGTTAATCACCATATGGAGGCTTCTGGGGATAGCGTGCTTGGGGGTCCTTCGGGGCAATCCCGGCTGTGTTCCATGTGTGGGGTATCCCCTGTGAGTAACATTGTCACGGTGTGCGTGCCGTGCGCCCAAGGTATCATTGCGGCCCAGGCTGGGCTGCCCGCTTCACTTCCCAGCTCTGCGCCCCCTTCGGCATGGCCTACCCCCCTGCGCCTGCATTTAGCCCCCAGTGAGGGGGATACTAGCGGGGGGTCACAGTCTGATCTGGCACTGCGTGTGGCCAGTATTGAAAGGCAGCTTGCCAGACCTGTTTCACGTAAGGCCTCTGGCAAGAAGCGGCACCTAGCCCCCGTGACATCCCTCTTTCCTGAGGAGGATGAGGGACCTGATACTTTTGTTGGCCTTTACTCCCTAGAGGAGGGGGAACTCTTTTAGGACTCTGATTCCTCTGGGGACCAGCAGGAGGGTTACGGCAGTGACCCTGGGTTTGCGTCTGGGGAAGACTCATGGTTCCCTGAGGACACTGATAGCCTGTTAGCTCACATTTTTGAAATCTTGCACATTGTCCCCCCTGAGGTGGCTAAGAGGAAGCAGGGTGAGCTCTTTCTTCCTGATAAACAGCGCCTGGAGTTCCCTGAGCAGAGCCATTTCACTAATATGGTGCTCAAGGAGTGGGAACGTCCTAGTAGATTGCCCGCGGTGCCCAAAGGGTGGGATAGGAGGTATCCTTTTCCTGCCGACCTGGTCAAGCGATGGTCGTGTCCTCCTGAGGTGGACGCTCCCATGCTAGGGCTGTCCAACACCTGCGGATCTTTGGTGAGCGTCTGGATGTTCTAGCCAAGGATGGCAGGCTGTCTCAATGTAGGAGGCAGCCTCGGCTTTTTTGGGGTCCCTCCTCTTCCCTCCCCTCCTTTCCTGCTCCCAGAGGAGGTCGTGGCTCCCTCTTCTCGGATACCCGCAGGGATTCTTCCTTCTCCCAAGATTCGTCCAGGTGGGGGGACGTCTTCGGCTCTTTGCTCACGTCTGGAGGCTACACGTCTCAGACCGGTGGATTCAGGAGGTGGTGTCCTCCGGTTACAAGATAGAGTTTGCAGCCTGGTCGCCCCCAAGATTCATCAGATCCCGGATGTCTTAAAACCCTCTGTCAGCTCAGGGTTTGCGCCTTGTGGTTCAACGTCTGTTGGAGTCAGGAGTCATTTGCCTGGTGCCTTCCCAGGAACGGGGGTTGAGGGTTCTACTCCAATCTGTTCACGGTCCCCAAAAATGACGGGTCCCTGAGGCCCATCCTGGACTTGAAGGGTCTCAACAAGTTTGTCAAGTTCAAGCATTTTTGCATGGAGACTCTACGCTCGGCGGTCAGTACCCTGCGCTCGGGCGACTTCATGACCTCAGTGGACATCAAGGATGCCTACCTTCACGTGCCAATCTTTCCAGGTCATCAGAGTTTTCTCAGGTTCGCTATAGAGGATCAGCATTACCAGTTTGTGGCCTTACCGTTCGGTATCACCTCGGCCCCTCGGGTGTTCACCAAGGTGCTGGCGAGTGTGATGGCTCTGCTGCGGAATCAGGGCATTCGCATCCTTCCTTACCTGGACGACATTCTGATTGCAGCTCACTCTCTTCATCAGGCCGAGAAGGATACTCTGGTGGTGACCTCCACTCTCGAGTCCTTCGGCTGGGTGATCAACTATACCAAGTCTTCAGTCTCCGTCTTTGGTGAGGTCCTTTCTGGGCATGACTCTGGATACCTCTCAGGTCAAGGTATTCCTGCCTCAGCAGAAGGTGGAGGGCCTTCAGAAGCAGGCATGGACTCTGCTCTTGTGTCCCCATCCTTCCATCCGGCAAGGGATGCAGTTAGTGGGTCTGATGGTGCCCTGCTTCGAGGCGGCCCCCTTTGCTCAGTTTCAGATGAGACCTCTTCAGTTGCACCTCTTGTCAGTTTGGGATCGGGACCCTGTGTCCCTGGATCAGGAGTTTGCTCTGTCCCCCCTGGCCAGACAGTCCCTCTCGTGGTGGCTGGATTCAGGGAACCTTCTAGTGGGCAAGACCTTTCTGCCCCCGTGCTGGGAGACGGTCACCACGGATGCCAGTCTGACTGGTTGGGGGGGCTCCCATCAATGTCCTGGAACTGAGGGCGATCAGGTTGGTTCTGTCTGAGCTGATCGCACACCTTCGGGGTCGAGCTGTTCAGATCCGTTCGGACAACCAGACGGCGGTTGCCTACATCAATTATCAGAGAGGGGAGCAAGCGAGCCCTCGAGGAAGTGTCCCTGATACTGTCTTGGGCGGAAGAGAATGTCCCCTGCATCTCGGCGGTTAACATTCCGGGAGTGGAGAACCACTTTTTTTCGCTCCCTGTGTCACCGCTGGGGTCAGCCGGATGTGGACCTGTTTGCGTCCCGCCACAATCACAAGCTTCCCAGGTTTGTCTCCCTGTCACAGGACCCTCTGGCCTTCGCCACGGATGCGCTAGCAATGCCTTGGATGGAGTTTCGGCTCCTTTATGTGTTCCCTCCATTCCCTCTGCTGAGCAGGGTACTGCGCAAGATAGCCCAGGAAGGGGTACCAGCCATTCTGGTGGCCCCCTGTTGGCCAAGTAGGGTGTGGTTCGCAGACGTGCAGTTGGCAGTAGATCAGTATGCCCTGCCCAAGGATCCAGATCTGCTCACTCAGGGACAACTGTGCCATCCCAATTTACAAATGCTGGCTTTAACGGCTTGGCTGCTGAAACCTCCATCTTGATGGATAAGGGTTTGCGAGCTTCTGTTGTTGATACCATGATTAGGGCTAGGAATAAATCCTCGTCCTTTATCTACTACAGGATCTGGCATGCTTACATTGCCTGGTGTGAGTCCAAGTCTCTTTCTTGTCGGGTGTTTTCTATCCCCAGGATTCTGGAATTTTTGCAACATGGTTTGAATTCGGGCCTTGAACTTAGTACCCTCAAGGGACAGGTGTCAGCTCTGGCAATTTTTTTCCAAAGATCCTTTGCCAATCACCGGTTGGTTAAGACTTTTTTTCCAGAGAGTTACTCATGTGCGTCCGCCACGTAAGCCTTTTGCTACCAGTTTGGGACCTGAATCTGGTGTTGTCTGCTCTGCAGGGTCCTCCCTTTGAGCCTATCCGTGGGGCTGCTTTGCCCATTCTGAGGTGGTCTTTTTGGTGGCCATTACTTCTGTCAGGCGAGTTTCTGAGCTGGCGGCGCTTTCCATCAAACCTCCTTATTTTGAAAGGCATCAGGATAAGATGGTGTTTCGACTTAAGCCGGATTTCTTGCCTAAGGTTGTGTCAGCTTTTCATCTCAATCAGGACATTGTTTTGCCTTCTTTGTGTCCTAACCCTGCTAATTCCAAGGAGTAGACCCTTCACTCTTTGGATGTTGTCAGGGCTCTGACGTTTTATTTGGTTGCTACTGAGTCTTTCAGGAAGTCTGACGCTTTTTTTGTTCTTCCTGCTGGACCTAGGAAGGGTTTGCCTCCTGCTAAATCCACTATCGGCAAATGGATCCGTCAGGCGGTGGAGCTGGCCTATTCTGCCAGGGGGAAGGTTCCTCCTTTTAGGGTTATTGCTCATTCCACTTGTGCTATTGGTGCGTCTTGGGCTTTTCAGCACCAAGCTTCTGTTGAACAAGTTTGTAAGGCCGCAACTTGGTCTTTTGTTCATACTTTTTCCAAGTTTTACAAGGTTGATGTTAAGTCCTCAGCTGATGCTGCTTTTGGCCGCAAGGTACTTCAGGCGGTAGTGGTTTAAACTGCCTGTTGTTACTCTTTTTGGGATACCACCCTACCTTACGGACACTGCTGTTGGACGTCCCAAAGGTAAGGACTTCTGGAAGCAGGCCGTGCCATGCAATAGGAAAAAGACAATTCTGTGAGTACTCACCTGTAGAATTGCTTTTACTATGCATGGCACGGCCTGCTTCACCCCACCCTTGTTATCGTTATTCTTGATTGCCTCTTTATGGTGATTGTTCCAAGTTAGTTGGGGTTTGTTACCTTTTTTACTTTTATTATCTCCCGGTTTCTTGAATAACTGCTTGTCAATACTGGATAAGTCTATGGTGATTCCGTTTTTATATGGTACCGGGAGGAGCCACAACTCTTCTTCAGTACACTGCGCCACCTTGTGGCGGAATAACCCATATGTAAGGACTTCTGGAAGCAGGCCGTGCCATGCATAGTAAAAGCAATTCTACAGGTGAGTACTCACAGAATTGTCTGTTGTGCAGTTTGTCACAAAAAAAAGCAAATAGTGTTGATTATGATTTAACATTTGTGACTTTTGTTATATAGCTGCCAATTCAGAAACTTGTAAACTCATAAAGGAAAATGGAAAGATAAACAATGCAGCTGATATTTGTCTGAGCTTATTGAGTAGCAGCAAAATGTCAGCGGAGATCTGGCAAGTGATGGGAAATTGGGATGGGGGGGGGTCAGGTATGGAGAATATAATAAAAGCTGCCCTATTGGAATTCAATACTTAGCCTCTGGGGTGTATACTGAATGATGTCTTTTCCCTCTAGCGAGATCTGAGACTTGCCCGCACCTTAAAGCAGACCAGAACCCACATTTTTTATTATTCCCCTTAATTACTCCTATTTATAAAGGATACCTATTGCCACTTTTCACTGCTCCTGCTTCACCCTGCTAATGCTATCTGTTTAGCTGAAGTCCCTCCCTCCTTGAGTCATTGCCCCTGTTTGAGTGACAGTAGATGTCATAGCTGCAGCCACGCAATGACCGATGACCTGCCATCTCACATTGCCGCAGCAGTGATCTCATGCTGTTTTCCCCTCTAAGGCACTGTGCCAGTCTCCTCAAGGTAAAGGCATGGCACATGCGCAGGATATGCCCAGGGACGGAAATTGCGCAATTTCCCATAGTACGTCATCTCAGGGACTACAGGGCATGCATTGATGATGAAGAGTTAAGATCAAGGTTTCAAAACAATTTGATTGGCAGAAATAATCTATTTCCAGTTCTACACCCTAAGACAGTATTGACAGAGGCTTAGCAATGAATGTATTTCTCAAGTTCAGTGGGTTGGGGTCTGCTTTAAAAGGAAAGCACACATCTGTGGACTATTCTAAGTATGCAGCACGTCCTGCTCCAGAGATAATTCCTTACGTTTGGGTTATACATCCACAAGATGGCGCTGGACTGCAGAGACAGCAAAAAAGTGGCTCCTCCCGGCCCCTTATATTCCAGGGACCAGGGACCAGTTCTTCTCTGCAGTCGGTGCTGCGAAGGCAAGAAGATGGCTCTCTCTACTCGCAGGTGAGCAGGGCTATCAGCCTGCGGCCCTGTAGGACTATTCCCACCCGTTCCTCTTTATTCTGCCTCCCCGCTTTGGCTGCACTGGTCGGGTGATGGTAGGCAGCACCGCTGTCAGGTGCTTAAGGAGCGCTGCTCCGACCGCAATCCCCCACCAAAGGGTAGGCGATATAGGCCCATGGTGAGACTTATGGGATGTCCCTCTCGCGCTATCGCCCCTCGCCCCCTGTCCATCGGTGGGCTCCTGTTAGGTTGGCCGCTGCCCTCCCTCGCTCTCTCCGGCAGTTCTTGGGAGGGTGTGTGTGTGTGAGCTTATCTGTATTCTTCACTCCAAGGATTTTATTATGTGGTATGCTTGGCTTGTGTTGCCGCGTGTTTAGTATGCACTGGTTGCCTTTTTAAAAATGCCGCCGCCGCCACACACGCTTGTACGGCGTTCCGCGGTCGGCGGCGACATTACCTCAGGAGCTGCTGCGCCATCGTTGGCTGACATGGTCACGTGGGCGCCTTCGCGCTCTTCACTGTCTCCGCGGCCCGCCCCTCGAGGTATCTGCGGTGCCATTTTGCTCTCCTCGTGCTGCGTGGTTGGCGCCTACCTACCTACCGCGGTCCGTAAGTGCCCCTGCGGGCTGGCTTATTTTATTTATATATTATGTATGCATACCACTTACGGGACTTTTCTGTTTATGTCTTGCAGGCGGGTCAAACTTAATTGTGGTTTCTCCTGGCCTATCCCCTATATTTAGTTTGCTATTAGAGGCCTATTCTGCCTTTACCTCCCACTTCCCTAGCGGGCTATTGGGGCATCCCGGGTGGCCTATAGCATAAATCCCTATTGGCCGGTGGTCGCGATAATCACCACGTGGAGGCTTCTCAGGATAATGTGCTTGGGGTTCCTTCGGGACAAGCCCGGCTGTGCGTGGCGTGTGGGGTGTCCCCTACAAATGATGACAATGTGTGTGTTTGCATACCCTGTGCCCAGCGGGCGCTTGCGCTGCAATCTGGGTTACCTGTGGCTGGGCCTATGCTACGTGTGGCTTCCCCCACTCCCCCACGCTTACATTTGACTCCCAGTGAGGTGCATACCAGTGGGGAGTCTCAGCCTGATTTGTCTACCAGGGTGGCTAGCATTGAGAAGCTGATTGCTGGCTCTACGGCGCGTAAGGCCTCTGCTAAGAGACGGCATCTGGCGCCTGGCGTTAACCTTTTTCCTATGGAGGCTGAGGAATTCTTTGACCTGGCCGGCTATACCCCCCTGGAAGAGGAGGAATTGTTTTCTGATTCAGAATCATCTGATGAGCAGCCTAAGGGTTATGCTGATTCTGGCTCTGATCCATGGGCTCCAGATGATACTGACAGGCTCTTGGCTCACATTTTTTAAGTATTTTCCATCTCTCCTCCTGCCGCGGCTCTTCGGCAGCAGGGGGAGTTGTTTCGCATGCTAAGCCACGTTTGGAGTTTCCTGAGCAAACTCACTTTAATAATCTTGTGCTCAAAGAGTCGGAGCGTCCGAGCAGGCTCCCTGGGGTGCCTAAGAGTTGGGATAAGAGGTACCCTTTTCCTGCTGAAGTGGTTAAGCGTTGGTCGTCCCCTCCTGAAGTGGATACACCAATTCTAGGATTGTCCAACACTTCTGTCATGCATTCCCCTGACTCTACTACACTGAGGGATGGTGAGGACCGGTGTATTGATCAGCTGGCTTCCCATGCCTTTGCTTGTGTGGGGTCCGCACTGCATCCGGTTTGTGCCTCTGCCATTACAGCTGTGGCTATTAGGACTCTGCTCAAGAGTATTTTAGATGGGGCTCCTGATTATGCGCCTAGTGAAGAGTATAGATCCCTTCTGCGTTGTGAGGAATTTGTTGCATATGTCCTCTCTGCCTTGGATGATACTATTAGAATATGCAGGGCTTCTGCTTTGGCGGTGGCTATACGCCGCTCGGTTTGGCTGCACCAGTGGGCAGCTGACAACGCTGCCAAGAAGGCCCTCACTGAGTTCCCCTTTAACCCTTTAACCGCCAGCCTACCTTGAGATTTTGTCACCCTTTGTTGCCAGACCATTTTGCACTATTTTATGCTCCCCATGTTCAACTGTGATTTTTGAAGGGATTTCCAGGGATTTCCCAGGAAAGTGATATATTGTTTTTTCAGCAGAGCCTGGGCTTTAACATGAAATGTCTTGTTTGTCATTTTCTAAGTATTTTTGGGGTGAAAATTGTACAAAGAAATAAAAAAAAAAACTATTTTTTAAGTTTGTCAATAAAATCTTATTGCGTGTGAAACCCCAATTTCTCCCGGCTACAGCGGTACCACATATGTATAGGTAGACACCCTTTCCTGCCCAGGAGACTCCCCCAAACTGAAGCAACGCTTTAGGAGATTTTCAGATAAAATACAACTATGCTATGCAATATGCGCACCTTGCAGTTTTTCAAGAAAAACAACCCTTTACATTTGAAATACCCCCTACAAACTATATATTCCCTAGAAGTACACACCTCAGGCTTTCTAGGCGTACCAGGCTTGTTGACATGGGTGCAGTTTTCTGGAAGTAATCCCTCAATGTATTCTTTGGTTGCACAGGATTTCCTTAAAAATGAATAAAAAAGCAGAATCAAAACCACATTTTCCTAAAAAAAAACTATATGCAAACCAGAAAATCTGAAAAAGCAACATGCCCCGAACAGAACAATACCCAACATGCATAGGTTCTGTCAAGGAAAGAGTTGCCAAACACACCAAAGTAAAGCATGCGCATAGCGGTAATTTTACTTCAAAATTTCAGCTCTGCAGACAAAGTGCGCACCTTGTGCTTTTTCTACCAAAACAACTTTTTACATTTGTAATATCCCCGATAAACCATATATTCCCTGAAAGTACACATGTTAAGCTTTCTAAGCATACCCAGCTTGTTGTAGTGGGCTCATCTTTCTGGAAGTAATATCTTGAAGAATTCTTAGGTTGCACAGGGTTTCACAAAAAATGTATAAAAAAGCAGAATAAAAAACACCTTTTCCTAAAATATCACAGTCCTTTAACCCTTTAAACGCCAGCCACGTAAAATTTACGTGGCTGCCTCCCCTGCAGTTAACCGCCAGCCACGTAAATTTTACGTGCCTGACTTTCCCCATTAATAGAATAAAAAGTAAAAAAAAAAAATCACTTACCTGACCCCTTGTTTGATTCGGCCGGGCCTCCTATTCAGCCAGAGGGGCTCCGATCGCCCATTGGGGCTCCTCTGGCTGCAGGGGAGTGCCCAAAATAGGGTGCCCCCCCGTTTCAGCAGCCGCCGGGATTTGCCTAAAAAAAAAAAATAAAAAATGACAGTTACTTACCTTCGTGCCCGATGGCTCCCGCCGGCTCTCAGCAGAAGGTGGACAGTCTGCAAGCGCAAGCTCAGCTCCTTCTGTCCTGCCCTCATCCTTCCATCAGGCAGGAAATGCAGCTGGTGGGCCTGATGGTGTCCTGCTGCGAGGCGGTTCCTTATGCTCAGTTTCACATGAGGCCTCTTCAGCTCCACCTCTTGTCTGTATCGGACAGGGACCCTGTGTCCCTGGATCAGGTTTTGGTTCTGTCTCCCCTAGCCAGGCGGTCCCTCTTGTGGTGGCTGGACTTAAGGAACCTGTTGGTGGGCAGATCCTTTCTGGCCCCTTGCTGGGAGACAGTCACCACGGATGCCAGTCTGACAGGTAGGGGGGCTTCTGGAGATCCCTATCTTTCCAGGCGCAGTGGGGCCCTCAGGAGGCCCACACCCCTATCAACGTTCTGGAACTGAGGGCAATCAGGTTGGTTCTAGCCCGCTTGACCCCGCACCTTTGGGGTCGGGCTGTTCAGGTACGTTCGGACAACCAGACGGCGGTTGCCTACATCAATCATCAGGGAGGGACCCAGAGCAAGGGGGCCCTCAAGGAAGTGTCTCTGATCCTGTCCTGGGCAGAGGACAATCTTCCCATCATCTCAGCTCTGTACATCCCGAGGGTGGAGAATCTGGAGGCAGACCCTTTGAGCAGGGGGACTTCTCGCCTGGGGGAATGGTCCCTCAGCATCAGGGTGTTTCGCTCTCTGTGTCACCGTTGGGGTCAGCCAGATGTGGATCTGTTTGCGTCCCGTCACAATCACAAGCTTCCAGTCTTTGTGTCTCTGTCCCAGGACCCTCTGGCCTTAGCCATGGATGCTCTGACAATGCCCTGGCGGGATTTTCAGCTTCTGTATGTCTTTCCCCCGTTTCCCCTGTTGGGCAGGGTTCTGCGAAAGATAGCTAAGGAAGGGGTGCCAGCAATACTGGTGGCCCCCCCGTTGGCCAAGAAGAGTGTGGTTCGCAGACATTGTACAGCTGGCGGTAGATCAGTACGACCTACCCAGGGATCCAGATCTGCTCACTCACTAATTTACAAACGCTGGCTTTAATGGCCTGGCTGCTGAAACCTCCATCTTAATGGAAAAGGGGCTGTCTGCCTCTGTTGTTAACACCATGATCAGGGCTAGGAAAAAGTCCTCTTCTTCCATCTACTATAGGGTTTGGCGTACCTACATTGACTGGTGTGAGGCCAAATCTTTTCCCTGTCGTGTGTTTTCTATTCCTAGGATTCTGGAATTTCTCCGACATGGTTTGGATCTGGGACTTCAACTCAGCACTCTGAAAGGTCATGTGTCTTCCTTGGCTGTTTTCTTTCAGAGATCTTTTGCTCAGCATCATTTGGTCAAGACCTTTTTCCAGGGGGTTACCCATGTGCGCCCCCCACGTAAGCCTATGTTACCAGTCTGGGACTTGAACTTGGTCCTATCTGCCTTGCAGGGGCCTCCGTTTGAGCCTGTGCATGAGGTTGCTTTGTCCATTTTTACGCTTACAGTAGTCTTTTTGGTGGCTATCACTTCTGTTTCTGAGTTGGCGGCGCTTTCCATCAAGCCCCCTTACTTTGAGAGACACCAGGACAAGGTGGTGTTTCGCTTTAAACCAGATTTTCTGCCTAAAGTTGTGTCTGCTTTTCATCTCAAGCAGGACATTGTTCTGCCTTCTCTGTGCCCTAATCCTAGTAACCCTAAGGAGAGGGCTCTACATTCCCTGGATGTGGTTAGGAACCTGAAGTTCTATTTGGTGGCTACTTAGCCCTTCAAGAAGTCTGATGCTCTTTTTGTGGTCCCTTCTGGTCCTAAGAAGGGTCTGGCTCCAGCTAAGTCTACCATCAGCAAGTGGATCCGTCAGGCTGTGATTCAGGCCTATTCTGCTAAAAAACTCGTGCTATTGGTGCCTCTTGGGCTTTTCAGCACCAGGCTTCTGTTAAACAAGTTTGCAAGGCCGCTACTTGGTCTTCTGTTCATACTTTTCTGAGTTTTACAAGGTTGATGTTAGGGCCTCAGCTGATGCTGCTTTTGGCCGCAAAGGTTTGCAGGCGGCAGTGGTTTAATCTGCGTGTTGTTGCTTTTGGGGATCCCACCCTACCTTACGGACACTGCTATTCGATGTCCCAAACGAAAGGAATTATCTCTGGAGCAGGACGTGCTGTATAATTAGAATAACCAATATAAACAATTCTGTGATTACTCACCTGTAGAATTGGTATTATACGTATATGGCACGTCCTGCTCCACCCTGCCCTTGTTATCATTATTCTTAGTGCCTCTGTATGGTGGTTGTTATCATGGTTAAAATTGTTTGATTATGGGTGTTATTCTCCCGGCCTCTTGCTAACTGCTTTTCAATACTGTGGATTTTGTGGGAGGTCCCTGGAATATAAGGGGCCGGGAGGAGCCACTTTTTTGCTGTCTCTGCAGTCCAGCGCCATCTTGTGAAAGTAATACCCAAATGTAAGGAATTATCTCTGGAGCAGGACGTGCTGTATATGTATAATACCAATTCTACAGGTGGGTAATCACAGAATTGTATTTTCTGATCAGGCCTCCGATCTGGGTTGCTGTATGGGCATGAGGCTTCCCTACTTTGACCTTTCACTAGCTCTTGCTGCTATCGCTCTTCTATAGCTGCAGTATTTGAAACTGGATGCCAGACTTGTTCCAGGGAGCCATATATTGCCAACGAGGGTTCTGGGGAAGCCTGCTGGCTTGGACATGGACCTCTCTTCTTGACTAGTAAAGAGCACATGAGCCAGAGGCATGTGCAGGTTTGTATAGGGCATTGCCGGAATTTCCTTTCTTTAATTTATTTTTTTATTTTAGAGAGGGAAGTTCTGCTTTAATCTCTCTAATTGCTCGTCTGCTTTACTTAATTTCTTGTGAAGAGGTACTTGTATGTTTCTAGGATTAATTTTCCTTTCTCCTTACTGTCAGGTTATGATGACACTCTGATGCGCCTGGCAGTCATACTAGCCAAACACTTTGCTGACTCGCGCATTGTCGGGACAGGTAAGTGGGCAGTAGCGAATGTCCTTTCTGATATTGCGAACTTTACGCAATTCCCGAGTACCAGACGGATGACTGCAGCAGCCCTGAGCCCCCATTTTCTATCTCCCCTCTGGACTCATGATCTGATTTTCCCCCTCTTTTTCTTGTCTTTCCTCCTTCAGACATCAAAGACTCACTGATGCAGGCACTGGCCAGTTATGTGTGCTACCCCCACTCCCTGCGCGCTGTAGAGCGTATCCCACAGGATCAGTGAGTATCATGTTCATAATCCTCATGCGGCTCTCTGTCCTCTAATGCACAAAAAAATTACTGCCCACTCACTCAGGACTAATAGTTCTCATCAGCCAATCATGCTGCAGCATAACAGTGCAAACACAGGACACCATGGGGTGCTTTTTGCACGCCATTGGGTGCTGCAGCCACAGTTGTCATTTGTCACTGTTAGCTCTTGGCTGTGCTTATGAGATATTCCCCACCTTGTGCTAGCCACACAACCAATCTCTGTCTAATCTCTCCAGAGCTTTGTGGTATAGGACAGATGTTGATTTTCATTTTAATTGGAACTGTGGCTGATGCATTCTGTGTTTTCTCCTCAGGCAGGTCAGTATGATGAAGAGTCTACTGGCCCCTTATGAGCAGAGGCCCTGGGCTCAAACTAACTGGATCCTGGTGCGGTTGTGGAGGGTGAGTATCAAAAGTATGGGATGTTGCCAGTGGTTGACAGTCTTGTGTCCTCGGCACGGCTGACCCCCTCTTTTCTTTTTATTAGGGTTGTGGCTTTGGTTACCGGTACACCCGACTACCCCACCTTCTGAAGACAAAACCAGAGGATGCCAATTTGCCCAGCCTGCAGAGTATGTAAAAGGGTTGGGGGGGGGGGGATATCAGTGGTGGTTGGCTGCATGAGCTTCTCCATGTTGACACTGTGATCTCTCCTAGAGCCGTGCCCGTCCACTCTTCTGCAAGGCCACATGGCCACACTACTGCGAGAGGACCCTGAGCTTGGCTCCAGCTTCCTGAACAGTGCGCTCAACCAGCTGAACTGGGCCTTCTCCGAATTCATTGGGATGATCCAGGAGGTGAGGGGCGCTGGCAGGTGGGAGATGGGTGAGCACCCCTGAGTGGTTGAGGCTTGGAATAGAGATTCACACTGGCATCTTTCCCCACAGATCCAGCAGGCCGCCGAGCGCCTTGAGAGAAACTTTGTGGACAGTCGGCAGCTGAAGGTTTGCGCCACTTGTTTTGACCTGTCTGTCAGTCTTCTGCGGGTTCTGGAAATGACGGTGACCCTGGTACCCGAGATATTCCTTGACTGGAGCCGCTCTTCCTCTGAACTGCTGCTAAGGCGCCTGGCCCAGGTGGGATATTGGTAACACTGTCGGTAAATAGCAATAGGTGCACTGTGGCCAACCTGCAGCCATTTTGTGTCGCGTATTCCTTTCCACTTTAGTAACCACAATTCTGTTCTCTGTCCCAGCTCCTGAACCAGGTGCTGAACCGCGTGACGGCCGAGAGGAACCTGTTTGACAGAGTGGTCAACTTGCGCCTCCCAGGTCAGTAATGCGTACAATAGTCCACCCTTCAACTACACGTGTCCCTCATCTAATCCCCTTTCTTTCTCTGTCCTGCAGGCCTGGAGAGTGTCGACCATTACCCCATTCTGGTGGCTGTGACTGGGATTCTGGTACAGTTATTGGTGGATCGTGACCCTCAGGGGTGAGTTTTCTTTACTTTATCTTGCGTGATCATCATCTCCACTCCTCAGATAGCAGACATGGCTGTGGCTGTGTAAATAATAGCTCCAGGGGGGCAATGTTCTGCAGCCTTGCTTTACTGCATCTGCTGCATAGATCCAGAACATCACCCACAGACTGTGATATGTGAGAGTGGCTTGACTGTCCCGTGTTGAGGGACCTTCTCTGGATTTATTCGCTTATTCTCTGTTACCTGGCTGCAATCGGAGCCAGCTGACTATTGGCTGCTAATTGTTCTCGATATGGTTAGATTCTTTGTTGGGTGACCAGAATGACAGTCGATCCTGCATCTGTGTGTACTTTGTCTATGAATGTTGGTAGGCCTTTTAGAAGAAGGGGGGAAGCAATATGTAACGCACGATGTGCGTTGTTGCTGGGTGGTTGGAGATCCTTGTTTATTAGTAGCAATTGCACCAAGGATGTGCTTGTTAATATAATAATCTGATACTCCCCAGACTTGCAGCCATTACCCATTTGTGCAATTTTGTGCTGTCTAATCAAGCAGTCATGACTGCCAGCGCTGCTTCCTAAGGCCTCCAACCCCTCAACAGTGTTTTGGTTAGGGAGTGATTCAGTGCTTCAGGCGATAGCCACCTTAAAGTACACTTTTGATGGCATTTTTCAAAGTTTCCATTGTTGTGTGCCAAATGATTTTCTCAAAGTGCTGAGCTTATGTTATTTTTTTTTTTATTTGTATGCAACTTGCTAAAGAAAACAGTTTTCACTAGCAATAAATTATTTACATTAGCAACATACACGTAACGTGTGTTTGGTGTACCTAGCAGAGACTTCCTAACTGGCTTACTAATCATCTGGCTGAGGCAGAGACCATCGCTCCACACTCCTGAGCTCACAGGTGTAACCCACTCTTGCTCTAATTCAGCCTCTTCACATGAGGGGATCACATTTTTCTGTTCCAGTAGCTTAAAGGGTTACGGTAGCAGCGTTCTCACCTGGGGAGATCATTAATGCTGCTTGACTTTGCCAATGCTGCTGAAGAGCTTACCTGTTACAGTGGAAGGTTTCTGGGACTTGTAGGCAAAAGCTATACTAAGAGCTTTTCATGAATGCGACAGGAATATATGAAACTTGGAAGCAGCATGCTAATAAGTAAATCCTAGTTATGGGGGCACAAATGTTTATTTTACATCCACACCAAACTCTGACAAAAACTGAGTTTTCCTTATATAGAGAAACTATCTTTCTCAGTCACTCATATGGCAGTAAATGGCATCCAGTCATGTGAACACCAGCAGCCATTCAGGCTTGATGTGCAAGCCCACTTGGAAAACCTGACTGGTCGCCGGCAATGGCTTGGCTTTAGTTCCTCTTTAAACAAAATACCTTTGATTTACTTATCAGAGTGCAGTTTCCCTGTCTCCAATATACCTGTGTGTCTGCTAGCCAGAACCCTTCCACTGTAGCATGTGAGCTTATCAGCCTCTTGGGATAAATCAAGCAGCAATGACTTCCCCAGGTGAGAATGCTGCCAGTAAACCTTTACTTACTGGAACACAAGAGTTTGGTCCACTTATGTGAATGGGTTGAATTATAGCAGTAAGGGTTAAACTTGTGAGCTCAGGAATGTGAGCGTGTCCTCTGCCTCAGCCAATCAGATGGTTAGCAAGCCAGAGCCACAAAGTCTCTGCTCTGTACACGAAACACACAAGTTCGTGTACGGTGCTAAGGTAAACACATTGTTTTCATATATATGGCCCTGTTCTAAGACTAAGTGGCTTTTCTATTGGGAGTGGATCTTACATAAGGCAGCTTTGCTACATGTGATAATCTAAGCACTTGATGAGAAGGTGGTTCTAAAGATTGATAAAAGTCAAATGAATGTGAAATTGTTTAGTTATAAAGATTTCTGGAATCTGGAGATTTCTGGAAGTCTGATTGTATGGGGTGATGTATCTGGGGGGGGGGCATTGCTTGCAGCTCTCAATGTCAGTTTGATCATTTTCATAATGGCCCAGAGATCAGAATGGTTAGCGTTAGGGGTTCTATGACGGTGTTGGATGAGACATGTGTGGCAGGAAACGTGATGCTGAGTTTCCAAATCTGACACCCTATCTATGTGCAGCTTTCCTTACCTGCCAGCTACTAGCATGTGTCAGCAGATGTATGCGGTCAGAGATGCGGTGGGTCCCTAGGGTACTCGGCCCTAATGTAGAGAAACACTTTAGCACTTTAGCACAGGCGGGGAGCTGCCTTGCTAGGATTGTGCTGATCTGTTGCTCAAAAACCGCAATGCTCTGCAAGGTGAGGTGCCCCTCCATCCTGCCCATCACATGTGGTTATGCTGATGCCCTGTATGTCACACTGTAGTGCTGGCCCCTTGGGCGTTTAATATTGTAGATAACTCATCTGCTGCCAACTTACCTTGTTACCATAGTGCTGTGTTTTCTTGTATGTGTGCATAAGGGGTTCCTCAAGTCATAACTGTGGCACCTCTAGTTGGGGATCACTATGGCAGGGGCACTTCTTGTCAGGGGTTGGTATTGCTGGGGTACTTCTTGTCAGGCGTTGCTAGGCAAGGGTATTCCTGGTTAATAGTTGCTATGGCAGGGACTCTTGGTCAGGGGTCACTATGGTAGGTGCACTTCTTGTTAAGAGTCTCTTTAGCAGATGCATTTTTTGTTGGGGGTCTCTATGGCAGGGGCATTTTTTTGTGTATTTTTTTTGGGGGGGGGCATATAGATAGCCATTGACAAATTTTTCTCTGCAATTAATTCATTTAACCCACAGTGTACTTGCCCAGAGCGGTGGACAACCCTAATTACGGCACCCGGGGAGCAGTTGAGGGGTTAGGTGCCTTGCTCAAGAGCGCTTCAGTCATGTCCTGTGGCCGGCAATCGAACCTGCAACCCTCCGGTCACAAGGCTGCTTCCTTACCCATCCAAAGGTCGCCGCTATGGCAGGGGTACCTTTGGCCAGGGGTCACTGTAGCAGAGGCATGTCCAGTCAGGGGTCTTTATGACAGAGGAACCTGTGGCCAGGGTTTGATATGGCAGGGGTACCTGTGGTCAGGGGTCACTGTGGCAGGGGAACTTCTGTAAGGGGTCGCTATGTCAGGGGCACTTCCTTTCAGAGGTCACTATGACAGGGCTACTTCTAGTTAGGGACTGTTATATTAGGAATACATTTGTGCAGAGTGCACTATGACTGGGGTACTTCTGGTCAGTGGTCGCTATGGCAGGGGTTACATCCCGCCAGGGGTCACTTGCTATGGCAAGGGCACTTCTGCTTGGAGTTGTCATGGCAGAAGTACTCCTGGTCAGAGGTCACTGTTTCAGGGTCTCTTTGGCAGGGGCACTTCTGGTTGGGTTTCTATGGCAGGGGTACATGTGGTTAGGGGCACTTCAGGTCAGGAGTCATTATGGAAGGCGCCCTGCTTGTCAGGGGGTCACTGTGGCTGGCAGGGTCCCTGCTTATCAGGGGTCACTATGGCAGGGGTACTTCTTGCCGGGGGTCACTATGGCAGGGGTAGCTGTGGTCAGGGATCGCTATGACAGAGGTTCATGTGGTCAGGGGCACTTCTGTTAGAGGATTACTATGGTTGGGCCCTTTTTGGTTAGGATTCGCTATGGAAGTGACACTTCTGATTAGGTTTTGTTGTAGCAGAGGTACATGGTAATTTATTGCAGGGGTCGCTATGGCAGGTGCACTGCTTGTTGGAGATTGCTATGGCAGAAGCAATTCTGGCCAGGGGTTGCTACGGCAAGGGCAATTCTGCTCAGGACTCACTATAGCAAGGTTAATTCTTGCCAGGATTTGCTAAGGCGGGGGTATTCTTGGTCATTATGGCAGGGACAGTTTGATCAGGGGTCTCTAGGGCACGGCTAGTTCTGGTTGTGGGTTGCTATTGCAGGGGCACTTATGGTCAGGGGTGGCAATTCTTGTCAAGGGTTTCTGACAATGCAATCACTTAGCTTATGATGATGCTCTGCAGGCCTGTGCAGTGATATGATGCTCTGCCGTTTGAGGGAGATAAACAATCTCAGATGGAGATTCGTTGCATTTATTTTAGTATTGTTCTGTACTTAAGCATACATACTGCCAGCAGAGGAAACACAAGTCCCAGGGGGGCTGGGCTGTATCCCACATGCACAACTGGGGAACCCCAAAGAAATCATTGGAACATTTCAATTGTTAGCCAACAGTTTCCTGGGGAAAGCATTTACTTGCGCACATTCAGCTTCCTGATTCTGGCATTGCTGAGGCACCTTTTTTAAAGCGGAGCAAAGTGCGGCCGGCCCTGGATGCTAAAAGATTCCAGGGCCGGTCCTTGACCTTCAGCCGGGCATACCAAATTGGGATGCCCTGCTGTGTGAAACCTCCTTTAACGCCACAAAACTTACCTGCTTCCTGGCTCCCTAGCCAATGTAAACATCAGCTGCATCATTGCATCTTTGGGCTGTGAGTGCGTTCCTGCACCCAGGCATTCAGATAGCTTACTGCTGGGAATTTGGCTGCTCACAGAGCAAACAGCTCTGATTGGACGAGAGTCCATGCATGCACTATAGGACCAGGAAGAGGGGTGTTTCATACAACAGGGAATCCCAAATCAGAATGACGGGGGGCAAGGAACAAAACCCTGGGAAAGTCAAAATCCTGGGTGAAAAGGAAACTGTGGATAAGTGACGCTTGCCGTGCCATTGTGCGCCACCCACCATTCTCAGACACTTGAATGGGTCTGAAGCAGCCCCGATGACCCAATGCCCCTCCCCCCCCCTTGCTATGGCAGGGGCACTTCTGGTCAGAAGCCGCTATGGCAGGGGACCGTTTGTTCAGGTGTCTCCATGTCAGGGCTAGTTCTGGTTGCAGGTTGCTATGGCAGGGGCACTTCTGGTCAGGGGTTGCTATGGCAGGGGTGCTTCTGGTCAGGGGTTGTTACAGCAGGGGCACTTGTCAAGAATTGCTAAGGCTGGGGGTATTCTTTATACTATGGCAGGGACAGGTTGGTCAGGGGGTTCTATGGCAGGGCTAGTTCTAGTCATGGGTTACTTTGGCAGGTCAGGGTCAGGGGTTTCTAGCATATAGAGGTTTTTTTTGTTCAAGGTTGCTATGGTTGAGGCACTTATGCTCAGGGGTCGCTATAGTAGGGGTACTTTTTGGCAGGGGCACTGCTTGTCAGGGGTCATTATGGAAGGGGCACTTCTGACATCACTCAGATTATGGGGTCACTATGGCAGGGACAGTTCGATCAAGGGAGGCTATGTCAGGGACATTTCTGGTCACGGGTTGCTATGACATAGGTACTTCTGGTCATAAAACACTATGCCAGGGGCACTTCTGGTCAGGGGTTGCTATGGCAGGGGCAATTATGGTCACGGGTCGCTATGGTAGGTGTACTTCTGGTCAAGAGACGCTATGGCAAAGGCAATTATGGTCACAGGCCACTATGGAAAGAACACTTCTGGTCAGGAGTCGCCACAATAGAGATACTTTTTTGCATGGGTAATTCTAGTTATGGGTTGCTATTGCAGAGGCATGCCTGACAATGTCATGACAGGCCTATGGCCCGTGCTGTGACCTGATGCTCTGCAGGGTGAGGGAGAAAAGCGCGCTCAGGTGGAGATTCAGTGCATTTATTTCAGTATTGTCCTCTATATAAACATACAGACTGCCAGCAGAGGCACCACAAGTCGCAGAATGACATGGGGGAGGGGGCTGTATCCCACATGCACAGCTGGGGAACCCACAAAAAAAATCACTGGAACATTTCAAATGTCTGTCAACAGTTTCTGTTTCCTGGAGGAAGCATTTGGCTGTGCACATTCAGCTTCCTGATCGTGACATTGTGTCAGAAAAGAAAACTGTGGATAAATGATGCTCGCTGTGGCATTACCCACCCTTTTTATTTCAGACACTTGAATAGGTCTGAAGCAGCCTGATGACCCAATAACCAAAACTGGGAGCTGCTAGTGTCTGCTTGGTGGGCGCCCTAATCTCTGCAGTACCCTCTGTGCTCACCTCCAGGATTAAGCGGAGGCCTCCCTATCAGCATGGGGAAAGAGCCTGCCTGTCACTGTGACATGGAAAGGGCTATGCACTGGGGCCTCACTAAGTGGATTGCAGCAGACATGGCAGCATCAACCTGAAGCTGACAGCAAGGGTGATGCTGAGATGAAAACTGGAAGAGGGAAACACCCAGCTGCAATGGCCTCTAATGATATCACAGTGAGGGGTGAGGGCACTGTCCAGTTTCGGCAGCTCAAGCCAATATCGGGGGCCTGCTGCAATATTGGTCTCTGGTAACCAGTCGGTGATATTGTGCCAGCAAACCAAAGGACATGCACATGCCAGCTGAGAGATTGGTACCCCGGCAGTGATGATCCTGGGATTACATCTGGACTATCGGACAGTCTGAGAACACTGAGCTGGCCGAATCAGAGTCCGTCCCCCGCTGGAAAATCTTTGAGAACCTTTCAGCTCGTCTCTCTTTAATGGGTTCCAGGAAGACAACGTGGCGACTGACCCCTCCTTTGCGGTTGTTGTTTGGGCCGTCGGAGGCCGGAGGGGTTCCGCAGAGGATGGAGGACTGGGCACTGCTTTCCACAGGCGGGCTGGGTGTCTGTGGTGGCTTGGAACAGCAGCGGAAACAACGGCAAGGCGTCATGTAGATGTAGATGAAGACCAGTGTGAGGGTGACCACGCAGCCCAGCAGGGTGGTCAGGCCGGTGTTGAAGGTCTCGCCCGGCTTGGGGTAATGCACAGTCACATTCACCTCATGGGTGGAGTTGTAGTTCAGCCACCTATTGAAGGCGATGCACAGGTAGACGCCAGAGTTCCAGGTCTGGGGCTGCCGGATCTCCAGGGTGCCATTTGGATGGACACGGACACTTCGATTGGCGTTCCCAGGAGGGAAGATAAAGTCATAAGCGGGAGAGATCCACAAGTAGGTGGTGTTCTCCTGCGGCAGGCTGCTGTTGCACGACACCAAAATGCGTTTCCCAACCAAGACCTTGAGTCCGGTCTCTGGCACTCCCTGATCAACCCCCAAGGAGCAGTTCTCAAAACCATTGTGGGATGCCAGGATCCGGATGACAGCCCGCCGCTTGCCCATGTAGAGGCATGTGTGTTCCTGGGAGAAATCAAGGACTGAAGAGAAGCCTCTGAGCTGCCAGTGGCTCAGCAGCAGGTACAAGGCGCAGTTACAGGTCAGTGGGTTGTTATGCAGGTACAGACCATTCTTGATGAAAGCAGGAAGTGACATCACTTCCTCCACTGGCAGCTCCACAAACTTGTTGGCAGACAGGTCGAGAGTGCGAAGGTGAGGGTTGGTCAAGTTCTGCATGGAGCTGAAGGTGAAGCTGGTCAGATTGTTCCAGCTCAGGTAGATTTTGCGGATGTTGCTGAGCCGGGCGAAGGCAGCCTCCTCCACATGGCTGATGAAGTTGCTGTAGAGAAGAAGCTCCTCCAGCATGGGAAGCGTCTGGAAACATTCCACCTGGATAACTTGCAGCTGATTGGCCGAGAGGTCGAGGTGCCGTAGCTCTGTAGCATTATGGAAGGCCCCGGCGGACAGAGACTTTAATTTATTGTGGTTGAGTCGCAGAATGAGCAGATGGGGCACACTAGCCAGCCAATAATCGGCAAGGAAGCTAAGCAAGTTGTGGCTAAGGTCCATGCTGGTGGCTGTTGCTGGGAGATTGTCTGGCACCTCTTTCAGGTTCACCTTTGAACAGCTCAGCAGGTCTGAGGCGCAGGTACATCTACAGGGGCAGCTATGAAGGTGGAGGTGGCCATCCTTTGAAGGGCATACCATCCCTAATGCCCACCCTGCCAACAGTTCCGTTACCAGGATGAACACCAGGCACCCTGTCCATCGCCTCTTAGGGTACTCGCTCATTATGGTGTCAGCAGATGGTTAAGCCTGTGGGAGTGTGCCGCAAACTGTGTCCGGTCTGCAGATCATCCTGTTTCAAACGCCTCTAAAAACCCAGAGCAAGGCCAGCAGTGCAGTACATTTCAGAAAGCCGGGACCCAGGATGTAGCAATTTCTGGGAAGCCCAGACCTGGGATGGAGCAATTTCTGAGTAGCTGGGACCCAGGATAGAGCAATATTTTCAGAAAGCAATGTCCCGTACAGTTTCTGGAAAGATGGGACCGAGGATGAAGCAATTTTCAGGAAACTGAGACACGGAGCAGTTGTCCTGAAGCCGGGACCCAGGACGGAGCTGGACATCTATGGAAAGCCAGGACCCTGGATTCTATGACTTCTGGGAAGCGCGGACCCAGCATGGATCTGAATGCCTGTAATGCAGCAGGATTGATGATTAGATTAAGAATTTATGAAGATGTCATCCCAGTCCGGCAGCTCCCTCTTCCATGAATAAGATGAACTTGTCGGCAAGGACGGCGCCTGGAGTGCAGAGCGTCACTTTCTCCGGATCAATACCTTGCGGGAAGTGGCAACTGGCTGCTTCTTTACAGGAGAGCCAGATAGTTCTTCTCTGTTCTTGTGCTGCTGAATGGAAAGACTTTGATAAGAGTTGAATTGATGGCAAGCTCCTCTTCCATCCCCCTGATTGAAGCTCTCCCTCCTTTCTTCAGTGCCTCAGAGTGGCCCTGCAGCCAATGGCTGTCCAGTTCTTGTACGGCCCTCCCTGATTGAGCTCCTCAGCACAGCTTCATCCAACACGCTAGAAACCCCCCCCTCCCACCATCCTGATGTTAGTGTGGGAATGTCAGAGCTACTGTGGGAACGGAGGGAGCTGGGATCACCTTGTGCTCTGCCGAAGGGAAAAGAGGAGGTATTAGGGTTTATTATTCCAGCAATTAGTGTTCGCCTATAATGTGATGGAGAACAGAGATAAATCCTTTATTACGGCTTTAATTGTTGTAATAAAGATTATTACTGTGTGCCGGACAGGCAGAGATTAGCACTCCCCTCATGCTATATAGCTCCCAGAACTGCATCAGAGAGTCCCTGTCTGCTTTGTAGGAGGAGTGCCAGGGCAAATTTGGGAGTAGTTGGGAATATTGTGCTATCAAGAATAGGGGGAGCAGACATGTCTGAGGAGGAGTAAGCCATAGAAAGGTGTGATGGAGGCTAAAGAAGCTCCAGGATTCTGGAAAAGGTTAAGGGTGTGACCGACAGGAAGGGATTGAAATGTGATAGGCTGGAAAGAGTTAGGAATGAACTGCTGTTGTGTGATGGGGGATGGTTAAACCGGACCTTCAGCATGATTTAATGAAAAGCCCAAACCCTTAAAAAACTATTCCCCAGCATCTAAAATTAATATATTCTAAGTTTTTAGTCACTATTCTTTCCCTAACTGGGCTGCAACTCTGTTCAGGACTCTAGGATACAGGTCCCGCCATCTTGACTAAGAAGCATCACACATACTGAGGAGAGGTGAGCGGAATAAAGTGCAGGGGGGCGGGTTATAGCTGTGCTTTGCTCAGACAGAGCAGATCTGGGGTCAGGAAATCCCAGAATGCAGAGCGGCACAGTCAGAAGACACTTCCTGTTTGCAGGCTGCCTGAGGCTCCATGAGCTGCCATCTTGGATGTTTAAAGGCTCATAACATGCAGTAGATGCAGGTAGGATGATTTTTAATAATCTGTATGTACTGGGTGTGGGAAACATATAGGATATGCTCTTATTCAGGGTGAGGGTCCGTTTTAAGGTTGCCGCAGTGAGAAAGGAAAGGATTGGGGATGGAATAGGGGTAGTGTGACAGAAGTGGATTAATGGTGGAGTTGTTAATAGAGTAGTGAGGCAGGTGAGTGTTAAAGGGAGTTTACTTTAGTGTATTTTCTGTGCCAAAAGAATGTCCTCAAGGCGCTGAGCTTAGCTAGTATTTCTTGTTTTTCTTATGATAGAAAATGTGTTTCATGGGAGTAGTTTTCACTACCTGCAATCTATTGCTGTTAGCAACTGCACATCAAGACTTTATACACAGAGATCTACATAAAGGGTGAAGTGAGCCCTTGTACACACTGAACACTGCTGCTATGGCTGCTGCTGAGGTGGAGGAGCTCACTCACACTTCCACATACCCAGCAGCAGTGTCTTGTGTGCACAGGGATCACTTCTCTCTTCTTGTATATCTTGATGTACATTTACAGTGCCAACAGCAACATCTTAAACGTATTGACAACTGCTTCCATTAAGCACACATTTTGGAACATAAACAAAAAAAATACTAAATAAGCTCTGCTCCCCGAGGGCATCAATATGGCACAAAACATATAAACTTTCAAAAATGTAATTGAAAGTGTACTAAGGGTGGAGCAGAGTTGCAATAAAGCATTGCGTTTGGAGCCAGGAGAATGTGTTTACAGGTGGAGATGGGGAGCCAACACACAGTTATGGGTGGAGCATAGAGCTAAAGACAGGGTTAGGGATGCCATGAGTATGTAGAAAAGTATTGAAAACGGCGTGGGAAGGGACGGTTATGGGTGGATCAAGGAAGCAGGAAAGGGAATTGGAGGTGGTGCTGGAAGGTGGGAGAGAGAGTTAGGGATGGTGTGGAGAGGCAGGAACAGATTAGAGGTGAAGCAGGCAGACAGGAGAGGGTTAAACCTGCGGCGGCAGTGTAAGAAAGGCTGCAGTGTAATGCGAGTATTCCCCTCGCACTCTCGGGCGGGTTGGGGAGCGGTTAATGGACAGGAGATGTGAGCCGGGCTCCCCAGAGCCTAATTTTCTTTACTTCTAATGCAAGAGAGAGACCCGCCGCCAGGAAGACAAACCGATAATCCACACCGACCTGCGCTCCTCCCGCTTTCTGGAAATGCCTGTTAGGCTCACTGGGACTTGTAGTTGACACTTACTGTGCCTGTTCCTGTCATGTTCATATGACCAGCTGGGTAACAGAGATTAATGATGCTGGCCACATACAAGAGGGTATTATGGGTGGTAAGGGGTTAATAGGAAAGGCCCAAGGAGAGGAGGGGGTCAACCTGTGGACCAGCCTAGTGGGGGATAGGTAGAGCAGTTGCATGGTGGAATGCGGGGGAAGGCTACAGGCCAGGAAAGGGTTAGTGGCAGAGTGGAAGAGAGGAGCTTGTAGAGCAGCAGCACAGTAAACATGGTAGGTTATATTTCAGTTGTTGACACATGAAGGGGCAGGAAGAGGTTCATTTCAGAGCAGCAGAATGGAAGAGGCCTCATAACTGGGAGGGGCAGGGTCAATCGGCAGAGTAGTTTAGTAGGCGAGGAAAAGGTTGCTATGTGGATCAGTAGAGTGGGCAGGAAGGGGTTAATATGCGGAGCATTATAATGGGCAATAAGGGTTTATTAGTGCTTTTTAGTATATTGGGTTAATATGTGGTGCAGTGTAGAAGACAGGAAGGGCTTAATATGCAGGGCAGTGTACATGGCAGGACGGGGTTAAAGTTATGCTAAAGGCGAGCACCCGATTGTTGTTGCATTGTCTGAGGCTACACGTTGCGCTGTCCCGAACTTCAATCCGTTTTCAAAAAGTCCCTGTAGTTCCTAAGTTATTTGTAAAAGTATTAGAGCAATGAGGAGAAACAGTGGGTGTGGCAACAGCGATGTGATGTAAGCACACTGTGTGCATTACATATATCATAGTAAAAAAAATATGTGCATTGTTGTGTCTCTGGTTATTGCTGCTAGCTAGGGATGGACTTATGACTTTGCATGGGGCCAGGGAAATGATGTCTGGGGGCCCTAAACAAAGGCATTTTGATATAAAAAAATACAATAATAAAGAGGAACAAATGACAGAGAGAAACTGCTTTTTTTCTCATGTAGCCTCGGCACTGACAGCATCGCCATTATTACACGCCAGCCACTTTCAGAGTACACTCAGCAGAATTCTGCGGGGCCCTGAGAGGTGGTGGCCCCATGCAATTGCCAGCACATAGTGTGACCAGAGAGGAGGGAGGGGTTTCGTAGCTGCAGAGAGAGGCAGCCAACCAGGACATCTGGAGAGAAAGCAGGGGGTGTTTCCGTTCTTAGTCTACTGAATGTTGATTGAAGGAAAAAGGTCAGCAGGTTGGAGACTGAAAGCTGAATGCGGAAGTGATTTCCTCACTAAGTAGACCGACACAGCAGGCAGGAGAGCGCTGAAGGGACTCAATGTAAGTTATTGACATGTATTTTTTGTCTTGCCAATCACCTTAATATGCAGGGCAGTATACATGAAAAGAAGGGGTTAATATGCAGGAAAGTCTACGTGGCAGGAAGGGGTTTATATGCAGGGCAGTCTACATGACTGGCTGGGGTTAATATGTGGGCAGTGTACATGGCAGGCTGGGGTTAATATGTGGGCAGTGTACATGGCAGGCTGGGGTTAATATGCAGGGCAGTATAGTGGGCAGGCTGGGGTTAATATGAAAGGCAGTATACATGGCAGACTGGGGTTAATATACGGGGCAGTATAGGCCCCCTCTGCAGCCCTGGGACATTCAAGATGCTTCTGCAGAGTACTCCAGGCGGGGAGGGGGCCCCTTTATGTATACTGGGTGTGTGACCTTATTCTAAGTATGTCACACACCCCGCTTCAAGACATTCATTACATGTGGGTATACTAACCTGTAGATGGCGATCTTGCAGAGATGTCAATAAAAAAAAGGTAAGACCTTCCTGGCCCATAAATACCTGGGAACTCTTACTCATTCCCCAGTCTTTCATCTCTGCAGAGGCGAGCAAGTCAGAAGATGGATGTCTCCTCCTTGCAGGTAGCCGGGATGACTCCCGGCCTTCTATTCTTCTATTCCTGCCCGGATCCCTTTATTTCAGTTACTTGCCTCCCAGCCTAGGCTGCTGGTCCGGGCAAAGGTAGTTGGCACCCTAGGTGCTCAGGAGCCGTGAGACCCCATAACAAGGGGTAGGCGGCTAACCGGGTTGGTGACCCCGGTTTGGGATGCCCCGTCCCTTGGCCCTACCCTAGCATGGCTTCCCCCTCTCCCGGATAGAGGGGGGGGGGGGCAGGTCCCTTATGGATTCATCTTACTTATTGTGTGTGTGTTTGTTGGTGATTTACTGTGCGTGTTTTGACTAAACAGACTGGCGCCGGCGTGCGGCAATGGCGGCTGTGGGCGCCCATGAGGTGCTTCTTCGGCGCCGTTGTCAGGTCCCGAGTTCTGGCCGGGAGAGATGGGGGAGGGGCGGGGCCGGGCGCGACGTGCGAACCGCGCCGGCCCGCCCTCCTTCCTCCTACTGCACACTACGCGTCTTCCACTTCCCCTCCTGCCTGGCGTGCGGTGCTCAGCTGGGGTGAAGGTCGGGTGAGTGGCCTGTGGCCCATCAGATGCTCTGTTATTAACTCTTTAAGGTCATTGCTAGCTTGGTCTGAGTGTGTGTTTTGTTTGTGTGTTCCAGGTGGACCATTGATCCTATTAAAGGGGGGTTCTCCCGGTCCTAGGGTCCCTGTTTAAATTTAGTTGGCTTGAAATTCCTCCCACTCGGGACTTAAAGGGGCATCCCGGGTTGCATTACTGCGTAATTCCCTCGGAGCATTGTACACATATATATCTATTAAAAAACCACCATATGGAGGCTTCCCCGGATACTGGGCTTGTGCCTCCTTCGGGGCAATCCAGGCTGTGTTTGGGGTGTGGGGTATCCCTTTTGGGGAATGATGTATTTCTTTGTGTACTCTGTGCGCAACTGTCTATTACGCGGCAGACCAGATCTCAGACGTCTGGTTCTGCTCCGCCAGGCTCCTCTCCGTCTCCCCCTCGCTTGACACGTACCTCGGGTGATGTGGTCATTGGCGGGGAGTCGCAATCTGAGGTGTGTGCCAGATTGGCCAATCTTGAAAAATTGTTTTCCAGTGCCGTTGCTAAAAAGGCCACGGCAAAGAGAAAACATTTGTATACGGCCGTGCAGGCCCTTGATATGGAGGAGTTTGACTCCCTGGATTGGTCTGATTGTTCCCCGCGTGAGGAAGGGGAGCTGTATGAGGCTCCGATGATCAGCAGTTTGTGGGCGCTTATACCGAGCAGGGCCAGGGGGATTCCTTGGATGCCTCTAGGGTCCTGGCTCATATGTTTGAGGTCCTGGCTATTTCTCCCCCCAAGGCAGCTCCTCCGCTGAGGGGGGAGTCCTTTGAGGTGACCAAGCCGCGCTTGGAATTTCCTTATCAAAAGCATTTTGATGGTATCATTCTCAAGGAATGGGAGAGGCCGACTCGGCTTCCGGGTGTCCCTCCGGGTTGGGACAAGAAATATCCCTTTCCGGCGGACGCGGTGAAGCACTGGTCGTCTCCCCCCGAGGTGGATGCTCCTGTTTTGGGGTTGTCCAGCTCCTCAGTCCTGCATTCTCCGGAGTGCACTACTCTCAAGGATGGTGAGGATAAACGCATTGACCAGATGGCTTGTCATGGTTTTGCCAGTGTTGGATTGGACTTGCGGCCGGTTTGGGCTTCTGCGCTTTTATTGGTAGCTGCCAGGTCGGTTGTTAGAGGACTGTTGACCTCTTCCGGGCTTGACCCGGCTAGTGAGGAGTTTGCCGACCTTAAGCGCTGTGAGTTATTTTTGTCCATTGTGCTGTCCGCCTTGGACGACACAATGGTGATGTGTAGCAGAGCTGCGGCCCTGCTTGTGGCTATCCGGCGGTCGGTTTGGTTACGCCAGTGGGCGGCTGATTTTGTATCCAAAAAGCCGCTTACGGCCCTTCCCTTTGTGGGGTTGCGGCTCTTTGGAGAGAGATTGGATTCGGTGGCAAAGGGAGGTAAGTTACCTCAGCGTAAAAAGCAGCGTCGCCACTTTCGGGGGGCGGCTTCCTTCTCTCAGTCCTTTCGTGGGGCTAGAGTTGGCAGGGGTTCGGCTTTCCCCTCGTCCATAGGTGATTCCTGGACCAGGGGCAGGGGTCGGGCCCGTCCAGGACACAGTTGGGGCTCCAAGCCTAGAGCCGCTGCCAAGCCGGCTCAGCAATGAGGGGGCACCCTCACCCTTGCGGGTGGGGGGAGGGCTGCAACTCTTCTCCCGGGTCTGGGTCCAAGAGGTCTCGGACAGGTGGATTCAGGAAGTGGTGTCTTCCGGTTACAAGCTGGAGTTCGAGTTCTGTCCCCCTCCCAGATTCTTCAGTTCTCGGGTGCCGTCAGATCCTCTGGCCGCCCAGGGGCTTCGGGCGGCAGTAGCAAGTCTATTGGACATGGCTGTCATCTGTCCGGTGCCTCGCTCAGACCGGGGCCTGGGCTTCTTTTCCAATTTGTTCATGGTGCCCAAGAAGGACGGATCTGTTCGTCCCATTCTGGATCTGAAGCTGCTCAACAGGTTCGTTCGTCCCCGGAAGTTCCGTATGGAAACTCTGCGCTCAGCCATCCACTCACTTCGTCAGGGGGATTTCATGACGTCCATAGACATCAAGGATGCTTACCTGCATATTCCAATATTTCCGGCACACCAGAGATTCCTCAGGTTTGTCGTGGACAATCGACATTTTCAATTTGTGGCTCTTCCGTTTGGCCTTACCTCAGCTCCAAGGGTTTTTACAAAGGTGTTGGCAGGAGTGATGGCCATCCTCAGAGCCAGGGGTATCCGCATCGTGCCCTATCTGGACGATTTTCTCATCATGGCGTCTTCTCTCAGTCAGGCGCAGCTGGATACCAGGACTGTGGTGTCCACTCTGGAGAGTTTCGGTTGGGTGGTCAACTATCCCAAGTCCTGCCTCACTCCCTCCAGGGTGGTGGAGTTCCTGGGAATGTCTCTGGACACTTCTCAGGCCAGGGTGTTCCTCCCCTGAGCCAAGGTTCTTCTGATTCAGGAATTGACTCGGCGTCTCCTATCCATCCCCCGCCCGTCCATCCGGCTGGGGATGCGACTGGTGGGATTGATGGTGGCATCGTTCGAGGCTGTTCCCTTTGCCCAGTTTCACACAAGGACGCTCCAGCTCCATCTCTTGGCGGCCTGGGACGGGTCCCCGCTGTCATTGGATCAGTCCTTTCTGATGTCTCCCCAGGTGCGGCGTTCCCTTCCGTGGTGGCTGAAACCAAGCAATCTGACGAGGGGCAGGTCTTTTCTGACCCCTCTTTGGGAGACGGTCACCACGGATGCCAGCCTGTCAGGTTGGGGGGGATTTTGGAAGGATCTTCAGTTTCAGGGACTGTGGGGGCCTCAGGAGGCTCACGATCCCATCAATGTTCTGGAGCTGAGAGCCATCAGGTTGGTTCTGGCTCACTTGACTCATCAGTTACGGGGACTAACGGTTCAAGTTCGGTCGGACAATCAGACGGCGGTCGCCTACATCAATCACCAGGGAGGGACTCGCAGCAGGCGTGCCCTCAGGGAAGTGTCTTTGATTTTGGATTGGGCAGAGGGCAATGTCCCATGCATCTCGGCAGTGTACATTCCGGGAGTGGAGAACACGGAGGCGGACTCCCTGAGCAGGGGGTCATCTCGCCGGGGGGAATGGTCGCTCTGCCCCAAGGTGTTTCGGTCGCTTTGCCTCCGGTGGGGGACTCCGGAGGTGGACCTCTTTGCCTCTCGTCACAATCACAAGCTTCCGGCATTTGTGTCTCTCTTGCGGGATCCGCTGGCTCTGGCGGCGGATGCCATGTCTCTGAACTGGAGGGATCTGGCGTTTCTATACCTGTTCCCTCCGTTTCCCATGGTGGGCAGAGTGGTGCGCAAGCTGGCCCTAGAGGGCGCGTCAGCAATCCTGGTGGCTCCAAGGTGGCCAAGACAGGTTTGGTTCGCAGACGTGGTAAGGTTGGCAGAGGATCAGTTAGTTCTGCCCCTTCTGCCGGATCTACTCACTCAGGGTCCACTGCTCTACCCCAATTTACCAACGCTGGCTTTGACGGCGTGGCTGCTGAAACCTCCATCTTGAAGGAGGAAGGTCTTTCTGATGCTGTCATTCAGACTCTGGTTAGGGCTAGAAAGAAGTCTTCCTCTGCCATCTACTATAGGATTTGGAGGTCTTACATTGATTGGTGTGAGGTCAGGGCCTTGCCTTGCAGGGCGTTTTCTATCCCTAGGGTCTTGGAATTTCTGCAACATGGTCTGGACCTAGGTTTGCGGCTTAGTACGCTGAAAGGGCATGTTTCTGCCCTGGCGGTTTTCTTTCAAAGGTCTTTTGCTCTTCATCCTCTGGTTAAGACTTTTTTCCAGGGGGTTACGCATGTGCGGCCTCCTAGGAAGCCTTTGCTCCCAGTTTGGGATTTGAACTTGGTTCTTTCTGCCTTGCAGGGTCCTCCTTTTGAACCATTGCAGGATATTGCACTTTCTGCGCTTACTCAGAAGGTTGTTTTTCTGGTTGCCTTCACTTCTGTTCGGCGCGTTTCGGAGTTGGCAGCCTTGTCCATTAAGGCCCTTTACTTTGAGAGGCATCAGGACAAGGTTGTTTTCCGCATCAAGCCAGATTTCCTTCCTAAGTTGGTCTCTGCTTTTCATCTTAATCAGGATATTGTTCTACTCTCCTTGTGTCCTAAGCCTAGCAATGACAAGGAGAGGGTTTTGCATTCTTTGGATGTGGTTCGCTGTGTGAAGTACTATTTGGTGGCTACTTCCCCTTTTCGTAGGACTCACCTGTAAAATGGGTATTATAAGTATGTCACACACCCCGCTTCACCCTGCCCTTTTGTATTCTGAATCCTTTGTGGTGCCCTCGGGGCCTAGGAAAGGTTTGTCTCCCGCCAAGTCTTCCATTAGTAAATGGATTCGCCAGGCCATTGTTGGGGCCTATTCTGCTAAGGGGAAGATTCCCCTTTTCGCGTTACTGCTCATTCTACTCGTGCTGTTGGGGCGTCCTGGGCCTTCCAGCACCAGGCTTCTGTTGAGCAGGTTTGTAAGGCTGCTACTTGGTCTTCGGTTCACACTTTTTCCAAGTTTTACAAGGTTGATGTGCGGGCCTCAGCGGATGCTGTTTTTGGCCGCAAAGTTCTGCACGCTGCAGTGGTTTAAGTTTGTGCCTTGTTTTTTTTGGATCCCCGCCCTTTATGGACACTGCTATTGGATGTCCCACATGTAATATATGTCTTGAAGCGGGGTGTGTGACATACTTAGAATAATACCATTTTGTGAATACTCACCTGTAAAATGGGTATTATAAGTATGTCACACACCCCGCTTCACCCTGCCCTTTTGTATTCTGAATCCTTTATATGGTGAACCTTTGTTAGTTTTAATTGGCTTTCCTGGTCCCTTGATCTTACTGCTATCTTTATACTGGGGAATGAGTGGGAGGTCCCAGGTATTTATGGGCCGGGAGGGTCTTACCTTTTTTTATTGAGATCTCTGCAAGATCGCCATCTACAGATCAGTATACCCACATGTAATGAATGTCTTGAAGCGGGGTGTGTGACATACTTACAATACCCATTTTACAGGTGAGTATTCACAAAATGGTATTTTTGTGTTCCTCCGCAGGATCCAGCGAGCCACCAGTGTCCTATTGGCTGATCCGTGCTTCCAGCTCCGTTCCATCCAATACCTGCTAGGCCAGACCGAACCCACCAGCCTGGGAGCTGCAGCGCCCCCTGCGGACAAGAAACACTTCTCACTGCAGGCCTGTAAGTGCAAAGCAGGAAGTACAGGCTGACATCCGGGGCACCCTGGGGTGACTTGTACATAAAGGAAGTGACTGCATGTCCCTCAGGAGCCCCAGACACCTACAAGAATGGGAACCCTATATAAATCCAACAGAAATGCCATGGGTGTCACCGGGAGCAGAGGTGCTTTATCAGCACAGGAGCCCCATATTAATCTCACAGAAATGACATGGGTGTCACTGGCAGCAGAGGTGCTTTACCAGCACAGGAGCCCCATTTTAATGGCATGGGTGTCACGCAGATGTATGTCAGTTAAATATTGTGATTGCCAGGGGTCACAACCTTGTTTCTGGGCTGCATGATGGCAGAGGGGAGTTGTTTCCAGCTGGGAAGCAGCAGGGGAGGGAGGCCATGACTCTCAAAAGGATCCCCTGCATCACACTGCTACTCCTTTAACTCCTCAACTGTCAATAGCCAATGAAATGAAGGCTGTAGCCTGCTTATAGTGACATGATTGGTGCATTCTTCCCAGAATGTGTGTAAACTTTTTTAATGCTGAAACATGTCACTTCTGAACTTCAGCCACCTTCCGCTTCAACGTGCCCATAGTAGTACCCCATCTTGGTTCACTAGCCAAGTGATGCACTACAATGTCTAGCAGGTTCAGTGTGCTGTGTATGACAGTGCACACCCTCTATCCATCTAGAGGTTTTCTGGGTTGTTTTTATCTCGGGCTTAACACTGGTAAAAAGTTTCTTTATGACCACAGCTGGTGAGCCGACCATTCATGTTTTTTTAGATGTTGGTTGTCATCTGCTGCAGTTACTCCATAGGGGAGTGATATTTGTTGGTCTTCTTTAAATGACGTCCATCCACAGGCCTTCCAAATCTCTGCCCCCTTCATTAATATGCAAATGAGCACTGACCGTTCCCCTTCATTAATATGCAAATGAGCGCTGATCTGATCAGGTCCTATTGGGGGTTTTGGTGAGATCAGCACTGCTATATTACAGTTACTCACATATGGCGTTTCTCTTGGCAGACACCGAATACATTAGCACGGAGGAGCTTGGCAAGGTGAGCCGCATGTTGGCCCATCTGAGCGAGGAGTCCCAGCAGGCCGCAGCCACCACGCAGGTAAGTGCTGGGCATGCACGCTGGATGGGCGAGGGCTTCCTGCACGGCGCTGACCTTTCTCGCTGACAAAGCGATCGCTTTACTGCAGATCGGCATAAAAATAGTTCCCGGGCAGAACGTGATCCTCACAGGGGATGCACTGCATTATTAATGCGTCACCTCCTCTCGCATCACCAGCACTCACAATATGGCCGCTGCAGGGAGACGCTTAAATTGGTATTTTCTGTATTTCAGCCAACCAGTGAAGAGGACCTGTGTCCGATATGCTATGCGCACCCCATATCTGCCATCTTCAAGCCATGCTCCCACAAGTCCTGCAAGTGAGTAACAACCCTCCAACCTCAGGTTGTACAACTGATACGATTGGTGGGTGGGAGGTGAGCTGATGTATGTATATCATATATGTATATTCTAAGTATACAGCACGTCCTGTTCTAGAAGATATTCCTTACACTTGGGTTATACATCCAGGCGCTGGACTGCAGAGATAGAAAACCTCCCACAAATTCCCCAGTTCTTCTCTGCAGTCCTGGCTGCGATGACTAGAAGATGGCTCTCTCTACTCGCAGGTGAGCGGGGCTTATTAGCCTGCGGCCCTGTAGGAATATTCCCTCCCGTTTCCTTCTACTGCCTCCCAGCTCAGGCTGCTCTGGTTCGGGTGAAGGTAGGCAGCACCGCTGTCAGGTGCTAAGGAGCGCTGCTCCAACCGCAGTCCCCCACCAAAGGGTAGGCGGTATAGGCCCATGGTGAGCCTTATGGGATGCCCCTCCAGCATTTTATGCCCCTCGCCCCCTGTCCCCACAGTTGGCTCCCTTTAGGCTGGCCGTTGCTTCCCCCTCGCTCACCCTTGTAGTTCTCGGGGGGGGGTTGCACGTCTTTGCTATATATTGTGTGGTGTGTTTGATCCCTGTTGAATTGGTTGCACTGGTTTCTTTTGCCGCCGCGCGTTTGTACTGCGCTCCGTGGTCGGCGGCAACATCGCCTCATTGGCTGGTCTTGTCAGGTGGGCGCGTTTTCGCGCTCTTCGGGGGGGACGGGCCTTGCGGATGACGCGTATATGCAGGCGCCATTTTAATTCTCTGCTGCGTGTGCCTGGCGTCTTACTATAGCGGACCGTAAGTGCCCCTGCGGGCTGATTTATTTATGTACATATCTGTATTGCATATCGCTTGTGGGATCTTTTGCTTATGTCTTGCAGGCGGGTCAAACTTTAAAGTGGTTTTTCCCGGTCCTATCCCCTCTATTTAGTGTTAACTCTTATTGGAGGGCTATTACATACCATTACTCCCACTTCCCTAGCAGGTTATTGGGGCATCCCGTGTTGCTTTTATTAGCGTCAATCCCTATTGGCCTGTTGTGCCGTGATAATCACCATATGGAGGCTTCTCAGGATAATGTGCTTGGGGTTCCTCCGGGACAAGCCTGGCTGTGTGTGGCGTGTGGGGTATCCCCTATAAGTGATGATCTCAGGGTGTGTGTACCCTGCGCCCAGCAGGTACTTGCCCTGCAGTCTGGTTTACCTGCGGCTGGGCCTAGTGCTGCGTCCCCTCTGGCTTCACCTACCCCCCCACGCTTACACCTGACTCCCAGTGAGGTGCATACCAGTGGGGAGTCTCAACCTGATTTGGCTGCCCGGGTAGCCAGCATTGAAAGGCATATTGCTGATGTTACTGGTTATACCCCCCTGGAAGAAGGGGAATTACTCTTTGATTCAGAATCATCTGACGATCAGCCTAGGGGTTATGCTGATCTGATCCATGGGCTTCAGATGATACTGACAGACTTTTGGCTCACATTTTGTTTTGTTTTTTTTATTCTTTATTTATTTAAATTTTGCAATCAGGAAAAACAATACAGGGTATAAACAACATAAACATTACAGTTTAGTCCGTGTTTGCAGGTTTCACATTGATGCTTATTGGACAAAACAAGGAGTACAGAAGACACACATCACGCTTCATACTCTAAGTCTAGTCGGACATTGCTTGCCTTATCGTGAATTTCAGTATTCTATGTCATCTGTTATCCGTAGGTACTGCTTTATCTAAACGCAGAAAGGCATGAAGCGTTCGCTGGCATGTCTATTCCATTATCTTGCATCTCTATCTATGTACACTCTCTCTCCTGTAATACTTTAATATAACTACTGACTTAAGTGGGTATCTAATGCATGGGAGGGGGATGAGTTTTAGGGGGAAGGGGGGGTACATATAGGGAGGGTGGGGGTGAAAGAGGAGGGCCCTTCTCTCGGGGGTCTCGGCCCCACCGTTCTGAACCTTCATACCTTCTCTATGAGTTCGGGTTCCCAGAACCCCGGATAACGCTATCATGTACCTCGGGGTCTACTCGTTCAACAGCTCTCGGAACTCATCCGACTCTTGGAACATCAGCCATGGTAACCATGTGTTGCTGAATTGTTCATCCTTATCATGTAGGGATGACGTCATGTCCTCCATTTCTTTAATATGCAAGACATCTCTAATCCAGTCTTTCACTGCCAGGGTTTTTTTTTTTTGTTTCCAAAGCCGGGGTATCACCTGCTTGGCCGTATTCAGTAATTGTACTTGTAGGGATTTTTTGTATTTGCAGACGGTCCCCCAAGTGTAGTTAGATCAGAGCTGGGTCCTCTCGGACCTCCGATCCTGTAAGCTTTGTGATTACTGGGATGACACTTCCCCAGAAGTCCCAGGCTCCCCTACACTCCCAGAATATATGCAGTAGCGTGCCCCTCTCCCTACCACATCTCCAGCAGAGAGGATCTGCCGTTGGGAACATTTTGCTGAGCCTATCTGGAGTATATTACCATCTAGTTAGCAGTTTATAGTTGGCTTCCTGTATTTTAGTTGCCATAGAGGACTTATCCGTGAAACGCCTACCCAGGTCAGCCTCCCATTCTCCCCAGTTGGCTCACATTTTTGAAGTACTTTGTATCTCTCCTCTCCTTTCATACTGTTAAGCCACGTTTGGAGTTTCCTGAACAAACTCACTTTAATAGTCTGATTGTCAAGGAGTGGGAACGGCCTAGCAGGCTTCCCGGGGTACCAAAGAGTTGGGATAAGAGGTAACCCTTCCCTGCTGAAATGGTTAAACGTTGGTCATGTCCTCCAGAAGTGGATGCACCAGTTCTGGGGTTGTCTAACACATCTGTCATGCATTCCCCTGACACTACTACATTGAGAGATGGGGAAGACAGGCGCATTGATCAGCTGGCTTGCCATGCCTTTGCCTGTGTTGGGACCGCGCTCCGTCCGGTCTGTGCCTCTTCTATCACGACTGTTGCTATTAAAAGCCTGCTCAGGGGTCTCTTAGATGGGGCCCCTGATGATGCTGGTAGTGAAGAGTATAGAGCTCTTCTGCGTTGTGAGGAATTTGTTGCATATGTTCTCTCTGCCCTGGATGATACCATCAGAATGTGTGGCAGGGCATATGCCTTGGTGGCGATACGCCACTCGGTCTGGTTGCGCCAGTGGGCAGCTGACAATGCTGCCAAAAAGGCCCTCACTGGGTTTCCCTTCAAGGGGCTGCGCCTCTTTGGGGAACGTTTGGACTTGTTTGCTAAAGGTGGCAAATTACCTCAGCGTAGAAGGCAGCCCCGGTCCTTTCGGGGTTCAGGTGCCTTTTCCCCTTCCTTCAGGGGCTCCAGAATTGGACGAGGAGCTTCCTTTGCTGGAGCCCGTGGGGATTTTTGGGGCAGGAGTAGAAGACGTGGCCACCCTGGCCCCCCTGGGGTCCCAAGACTAAGTCCTCCCCCAAGCTCTCTCAGGCGTGAAGGGGCGCCCTCACCCATCCGGTGGGGGGACGGCTTCAGCTCTTGGCTCACGTCTGGAGGCGTCATGTCTCAGACCGGTGGATTCAAGAGGTAGTATCCTCCGGTTACAAGATAGAGTTTGCAGCCTGGCCGCCCCCAAGATTCATCAAATCTCATTTAGCTCAAAACCCCTTGTCAGCCCAGTGTCTCTCCCTGGCTGTCCAAGGCCTTCTAGATCTAGGTGTCATCTGTCAGGTGCCCTTGAAGGAAAGGGGCAAAGGCTATTATTCCAATCTTTTTATTGTGCCCAAAAAGGATGGGTCCATCAGACCTATCCTGGATTTAAAGCTTCTCAACAAGTTTGTCAGATTCAGACACTTTTGCATGGAGACTCTGCGCTCAGCTGTGACCTTCTTACGCCCAGGGGTCTTCACGACTTCTGTAGACATCAAGGATGCACCTTCATGTTCCTATCTTTCCAGGTCATCAGAGGTTCCTCAGGTTCGCTCTGGAGGATCAGCACTACCAATTTGTGGCCTTGTCCTTCGGCCTCACCTAAGGCCCCAGGGTATTCACCAAGGTGGTGGCAGGAGTGATGGCCCTGCTGAGATCTCAGGGCATTTGCATTCTTCCCTACCTGGACCACATGCTTATCGCTTCTCAATCCTTCCATCAGGCAGAGCTGGACATTCAGACGGTGGTGTCCACACTGGAGTCATTCACCCCAAATCTTCCCTGTCTCCTTCCATGGTGAAGTCTTTTCTGGGCATGATTCTGGATTCAGCTCGGGTCAAGATCTTTCTTCCTCAGCAGAAGGTGGAGGTCCAAGAGAAAGTTCAGCTCCTGCTGTCTTGTCCCCGTCCATCCATCAGGCAGGGAATGCAGGTGGTGGGCCTGATGGTGTCCTGCTTCGAGGCGGTCCCATATGCTCCGTTCCACATGAGGCCTCTTCAGCTTCACCTCTTGTCAGTATGGGATCGGGACCCTGTGTCCCTGGATCAGGCGTTTGTCTTGTCAGGTGGTGGCTGGTCTCAGGGAACCTGCTGGGGGGCAGGTCCTTTCTGGCCCCCTTCTGGGAGACTGTCACCACGGATGCCAGTCTGACAGGTTGGGGGGGATTCTGGAAGTCCCTGAAATTCCAGGGTCAGTGGGGCCCTCAGGAGGCCCATGTCCCTATCAACATTCTGGAATTGAGGGCAATCAGGTTACATTGACTTACATTGACTGGTGCGAGTCCCACTCGCTTCCCTGTCGTGTGTTTTCTATTCCTAGGATTCTGGAGTTTCTCCAACATGGTTTGGATATGGGCCTTCAGCTACTCTGAAAGGCCGTGTCTGCTTTGTCAATTTTTTTCCAAAGATCCTTTGCTCAGCATCCCCTGGTCAAGACCTGGGTCTTTTTGGTGGCTATCACTTCTGTTAGGCGTGTTTCTGAGTTGGCGGCGCTTTCCATCAAGCCTCCTTATTTTGAGAGACACCAGGACAAGGTGGTGTTTCGTTTTAAGCCAGATTTTCTGCCTAAGGTTGTTTCTGCCTTTCATCTCAATCAGGACATTGTTTTGCCTTCTCTGTGTCCTAATCCCAGTAACCCTAAGGAAAGGGTTTTGCATTCTTTGGACGTAGTCAGAACTCTGAAGTTCTATTTGGTGGCTACTGAATCTTTCAGGAAGACTGATGCTCTTTTTGTGCTTCCGTCTGGACCTAAGGTCTGGCTCCAGCTAAATCCACTATCAGCAAGTGGATCCGTCTGGCTGTGATACAGGCCTACTCTGCTAAGGGGAAGGAGCCTCCCTTCTGCCTTACTGCTCATTCTACTCGTGCTATTGGTGCCTCTTGGGCTTTTCAGCACCAAGCTTCTGTTGAACAAGTTTGCAAGGCCGCTACTTGGTCTTCTGTTCATACTTTTTCCAAGTTTTACAAGGTTGATGTTAGGGCCACAGCAGATGCTGCTTTTGACAGCAAGGTTCTGCAGGCGGCAGTGGTTTAAACTGTCTGTTGTTACTTTTGGGGATCCCACCCTACCTTACGGACACTGCTGTTGGGTGTCCCAAGTGTAAGGAATATCTTCTGGAACAGGACGTGCTGTATACTTAGAATAATACAATTCTGTGATTACTCACCTGTAGAATTGGTATTAATTGTATACAGCACGTCCTGTTCCACCCCACCCTTGTTATCATTAGTTACCTCTTTTTGGTGATTGTTCTTATATTCAAAATTTCATACAATGGTTATAGTTCTCCCGGTCTCTTGCTAATTGCTTTTCAATACTGGGGATTTTGTGGGAGGTCCCTGGTATATATGGGGCCAGGAGGAGCCACTTTTCTGTCTCTGCAGTCCAACGCCATCTACTGGAGTATATCCCAAGTGTAAGGAATATCTTCTGGAACAGGATGTGCTGTATACATATAATACCAATTCTACAGGTGAGTGTATGTTTTGCAGCCCCCCCCCCCCCCCCCAGGCACTAGACTAAATGTCAAGTGGCATTAGTAGGAGTATGTGCAACTTATAGTTAACGCCAATATAACCTTTTCTTACCCCCGACTCACAATCCCCCCCCCCCCCCCCCCCCCTTAAAGTGGACCAACACCCAGGATTTTGACTATCCTGGGTTTTGGTCCACTTCGGCGGGGCACCCCGATCGGGGGTGTCCCGCTCTCTGAAACCCCCCAGAAACCCCAAAAAACTCACCTCTCCCCACTCCCACGTGACCGCGCCGTCCAATCCCCGACGTCCAAGCGGGTGACAGCGGCGTCCAAGACAGCGCGTCCGCCGCCACCTCCCGCGCGTCACTCTCCGCGTGCGCGCGCCCCCGCCGGCCATTCACAGACGGCCGGCGCGGGCGCGCGCACGTCTAGAGGAGCGCGCGGGAGGCGGCGGCGGATCAGGTAAGGAGTTTGGGTTTTTTGGGGGGGTTTCACCCCGCGGGACATCCCGATCTCTGATGTCCCGCGAGTGAGGTGATCGGCCCGGGAATCTCATAGATTCCCGGGCCGATCACCCCTGGGTGTTGGTCCACTTTAAGCTTTAGAGTGGAACACGGCAGATGTTGGGTGTCCCACAGTGTGAAACTTGCCAAAGCTTTTCTGCCCCAGCCTGCACAGACACACTGACAGACATTAAAGGGAAAGTCCACTTTTGATGGCATTTTAAAGTGTTTTTTGTGCAAAAAGAATGTCCTCAAGGTGCCAAGTATTTTTTTGAATTTGTTATTATGGAAGCAAATGTGTGTTTTATGGATGCATTTTTCACTCCCTGTTGCTGTTGGAAATTGTACACCAAGGAGAGACGAGAGACGAGAGACAGATACACCCAGAATGCTGCTTTAGCTGGGTATGTGTAAGTGAGCTCCCTCACCTCATTAGTGTTCTGTGGTTACAGGGCTCTCTTCTTGTGCATCTTGGTGTATGGTTGCCAATCGCAACAAAATGCTCACATATGTAGAAAAATACTAGATCAGTTCAGCACCTTGAGGAAATTCTTTTGGCACAAAAAATACAATTCTGTGAGTACTCACCTGTAGAATTGGTATTATAGGTATACAGCACGTCCTGTTCCAGAATATTCCTTACAAATGGGTAATACATCCACAAGATGGCGCTGGACTGCAGAAAAATACTTGTGGCCACTCCCGGCCCCTTAACTATAAACTGAACAATCACCATACAAAGGTAGCCAAGAATAATGATAACAAGGGCGGGATGGAACAGGACGTGCTGTATACTTATAATACCAATTCTACAGGTGAGTACTCACAGAATTGTATTATTCCAAGTATACAGCATGTCCTGTTCCAGAATATTCCTTACACATGGGACATCCAATAGCAGTGTCCGTAAGGTAGGGTGGGATCCCCAAAGAGCCATGGCGAGCAGTTCAAGCCACTGCCACCTGTAGAACTTTGCGGCCAAAAGCAGCATCAGCTGAAATCAACTTTGTAAAACTTGGAAAAAGTATGAACAGAAGACCAAGTAGCGGCCTTGCAAACTTGTTCAACAGAAGCTTGGTGCTGAAAAGCCCAAGTGGCACCAATAGCACGAGTGGAATGAGCAGTAAGGCGGAAGGGAGGCTCCTTCCCCTTAGCAGAATAGGCTCGTACCACAGCCTGACGGATCCACTTACTGATAGTGGACTTAGCTGGAGGCAGACCCTTCCTAGGTCCAGAAGGGATAACAAAAAGAGCATCAGACTTCCTAAAAGACTCAGTAGCTACCAAATAGAACTTCAAGGTCCTGACAACATCCAAGACCCGCATCTAAGACCCGCTCCTTAGAGTTACTAGGATTAGGACACAGAGAAGGCAAAACAATGTCTTGATTGAGATGAAAAGCAGACGCAACCTTAGGCAAGAAATCTGGCTTGAACTGAAACATCACCTTGTCCTGGTGTCTCTCAAAGTAAGGAGGTTTAATGGAAAGCGCTGCCAACTCAGAAATACACCTAACAGAAGTGATAGCCACCAAAAGGGCTACCTTAAGAGTCAAAATAGGCAAGGCAGCCTCACAAATAGGCTCAAAAGGAGATTCCTTGAGTCCAGCCACCACAAGAGGGACCGCCTGGTCAGGGGGGACAGAACAAACTCCTGATCCAGGGACACAGGGTCCCGATCCCATACCGACAGTAGGTGAAGTTGAAGAGGTCTCATGTGAAACTGAGCATAGGGAACCTCTTCGAAACTGGACACCATCAGGCCCACCAGCTGCATCCCCTGCCGAATGGAGGGATGCGGACAAGACAGTAGTAACTGGGCCTGAGCTTGAAGATTCTCCACCTGCTGCTGAGGGAGAAACACCTTGACCTGAGATGTATCCAGAGTCAGGCCCAGAAAGGACCTCACCAGAGACGGGAACAGAGAAGACTTGGGATGGTTGATCATCCAGCCGAATGACTCTAGTGTGGTCACCACCACTTGGGTATCTAGGATTAGGACACAGAGAAGGCAAAACAATGTCTTGATTGAGATGAAAAGCAGACGCAACCTTAGGCAAGAAATCTGGCTTGAACTGAAACATCACCTTGTCCTGGTGTCTCTCAAAGTAAGGAGGTTTAATGGAAAGCGCTGCCAACTCAGAAATACACCTAACAGAAGTGATAGCCACCAAAAGGGCTACCTTAAGAGTCAAAATAGGCAAGGCAGCCTCACAAATAGGCTCAAAAGGAGAACCCTGCATGGCAGATAAAACCAAATTCAAATCCCAGATGTTAACAAAGGCTTACGTGGTGGGCGCATGTGAGTAACCCCCTGGAAAAAAGTCTTAACCAAACGGTGGTTGGCAAAAGACCTTTGGAAGAAAATAGCCAAGGCTGAAACATGGCCCTTGAGAGTACTAAGTTGAAGGCCCAAATCCAAACCATGCTGCAAGAATTCCAGAATCCTGTGAATAGAAAACACCCTACAGGGAAAAGACTTAGACTCACACCAGGCAATGTAAGCATGCCAGACCCTGTAATAGATAAAGAACGAGGACTTCTTCCTAGCCCTAATCATGGTATCAACAACAGAGGCAGGCAATCCCTTTTCCATCAAGATGGAGGTTTCAGCAGCCAAGCCGTCAAAGCCAGCATTTGTAAATTGGGATGGCACAGCTGCCCCTGAGTGAGCAGATCTGGGTCCTTGGGCAGGACGTACTGATCTACTGCCAACTGCACGATGTCTGCGACCACACCCTTCTTGGCCAACAGGGGGCCACTAGGATAGCCCCCTCCTGGGCTATCTTGTGCAGCACCCTGCCCAGCAGAGGAAATGGAGGGAACACATAGAGGAGCTGAAAGCTCTTCCAAGACAATGCTAGTGCATACATGGCCAAGGCCAGAGGATCCTGGGACAGAGAGACAAAGACTGGAAGCTTGTGATTGTGACGGGCCGCAAACAGATCCACATCCGGCTGACCCCAGCGGTGACACAGAGAGCGAAACACCCTGCTGCTGAGGGACCATTCTTCCAGACGAGAAGTCCCCCTGCTCAGGGAGTCTGTCTCCAGATTTTCCACCCCCGGGATGTACACTGTCGAGATGCAGGGAACATTCTCCTCCGCCCAGCACAGAATCAGAGACACTTCCTTGAGGGCCCTCTTGCTCCGGGTCCCTCCCTGATATTTGATGTAGGCAACCACCGTCTGGTTGTCCGAGCGGATCTGAACAGCCTGACCCCGAAGGTGTGGGGTCAATTGTGTGAGAACCAACCTCACCGCCCTCAGTTCCAGAATGTTGATAGGGGTATGGGCCTCCTGAGGACCCCACTGACCCTGGAATTTCAAGGACTTCTAGAAGCCCCCCAACCTGTCAGACTGGCATCTGTAGTGACAGTCTCCCAGCAAGGTGACAGAAAGGTCCTGCCCACCAAGAGATTCCTTGAGTCCAGCCACCACAAGAGGGACCGCCTGGTCAGGGGGGACAGAACAAACTCCTGATCCAGGGACACAGGGTCCCGATCCCATACCGACAGTAGGTGAAGTTGAAGAGGTCTCATGTGAAACTGAGCATAGGGAACCTCTTCGAAACTGGACACCATCAGGCCCACCAGCTGCATCCCCTGCCGAATGGAGGGATGCGGACAAGACAGTAGTAACTGGGCCTGAGCTTGAAGATTCTCCACCTGCTGCTGAGGGAGAAACACCTTGACCTGAGATGTATCCAGAGTCAGGCCCAGAAAGGACCTCACCAGAGACGGGAACAGAGAAGACTTGGGATGGTTGATCATCCAGCCGAATGACTCTAGTGTGGTCACCACCACTTGGGTATCCAGGCCGGCAGATGGAAGGACTGGGACGAGATCAGAATGTCGTCCAAATAAGGGAGAATGCGAATGCCCTGAGCTCTCAGCAGAGCCATCACGCCCACCAGCACCTTGGTGAATACCCTGGGAGCCGAGGTGATACCGAAAGGCAGTGCCACAAATTGATAATGCTGATCTCCCAGAGCAAACCTGAGGAGTTTCTGATGACCTGGAAAGATTGGTACATGAAGGTAAGCGTCCTTGATGTCTACGGAGGTCATGAAGTCGCCTGGGCGCAGTGAATTGACTGCTGAGCACAGCGTCTCCATGCGAAAATGCTTGAATCTGACAAACTTGTTGAGACACTTTAAATCCAAGATGGGCCTGAGGGACCCATCCTTTTTGGGGACCGTGAAGAGATTGGAATAGAAGCCTCTGCCCCTTTCCCTGAAAGGTACAGGGCAGATGACCCCCGACTCCAGAAGGTTTTGGACTGCAAGGCGCAGGCCCTGAGCTGACCGGGGGTTCTGTCGCCTCCAGACGTGAGCAAAGAGCCGAAGCCGTCCCACCACCCGGATGGGTGAGGGCGCCTCCTCATGCCTGAGGGGGCTTAGGGGAGGATTTGGGCTTGGGACCCCAGGAGAGGCGGCCACGTCCTCTGCCCCTGCCCCAATAATCTCCACGTGCTCCAGCAAAGGAAGCTCCTCGACCAGCCCTGGGAGCGCGGAAGGAGGGGAGAGGCACCAGTCCCCCGAAAGGGCCGAGGCAGCCTCCTACGTTGAGGCAACCTACCACCCCTGGCAAACAAGTCCAAGCGTTCACCAAAGAGGCGCAGCCCCTTAAAGGGAAAACCAGTGAGAGCCTTCTTAGCAGCGTTATCAGCTGCCCACTGACGCAGCCAGACAGAGCGACGTATAGCCACCAACAGAGCAGAAGTCCTCCCACACATTCTAATGGCATCATCCATAGCAGATAGAACATATGTAACAAATTCATAGCAAAGCAGGAGAGATCTATACTCCTCTCCTCCTGCAACATCAGAGGCCCCATCTAACTGACTCTTAAGCAGCCCTTTAGCCCTTGAGGCACAAACCGGGCGCAGCGCGGTCCCCACACAGACAAAGGCATGACAAGCCAGCTGGTCCATGCGCTGGTCCTCACCATCCCGCAGGGTAGTAGTGTCAGGAGAATGCATGACAGATGTATTTGACAACCCCAGAACAGGTACGTCCACCTCGGGAGGACATGACCAACGCTTAATCACATCAGCAGGAAAGTGATACCTCTTGTCCCAACTCTTGGGCACCCCAGGTAGCTTGCTAGGCCGTTCCCATTCTTTGAGCACCAGATTATTAAAGTGAGTCTGCTCAGGGAACTCCAAGCATGGCTTCACTGTATGAAAAAGCTCACCCTGCTGCTGCGCAGCCACTGCAGGAGGGGAAATACAAAGCACTTTGCAAAAATGTGAGACAACAACCTATCAGTGTCATCTGAGGACCATTGGTCTGCTCCAAAAGGAGACTCGGTATCATCATACACCCTAGGTTGTTCCTCAAATGATTCTGAATCAGAGAATAGTTCCCCCCTCCTCAAGGGGACCATAACCCGAGATGTCAAAAAATTCCTCAGCCTCAACAGGGAAGAGGGAAACAGCGGGGGATAGATGCCGCTTCTTGGCAGAAGCCTTACGCGGTCCCGACCCAGCAATATGCTTTTCAATGCTGGCCACCCGTGCAGCCAAATCCGATTGAGACTCACCGCTAGTATGCCCCTCGCTGGGGGTCAAATGCAAGCGTGGGGGGGTAGGTGAAGCCAGAGGGGGCGCCGCACCAGGGCTCATAGCAGGCGACCCAGACTGCAGAGCAAGTACCTGCTGGGCGCATGTTACACATACCCCGACATCTTCACTTATAGGGGAAACCCCACACGCAACACACAGCCAAGCTTGTCCCGAAGGAACCCCAAGCACATTATCCCCAGAAGCCTCCATATGGTGATTTTTACAAAAAGTATGCATAATAGTCAGAACAGGGACACAGCTAAACAGCCACCCTATTTGGGATGCCCCACGAAACCCGCTAGGGGAAGTGGGAAATTGGCAATAGGCAGGGCCGAGAGAACCACAGTCAAGGGACCCGCCTGCAAGACACAATAATGTACACCATAAGCATCCCTAGCCATACAATAATAAACCAAAGATAAAAAACCCCGTAAGGGACTAACAAACCAAGCCGGCAAGCGCACAGGTAAGCCAATCACCAACCGCGTCACAGCACCTCAATGGAAGGGCCACAAAATGGCGCCGACAGCAGAACCTAGAGGGGGGGCGCGGGCGCATGGCGCGGAATGCGTCAAACCGCGGTACCGCACCCCCCCCCCAAAGGAGCGCGAAAACAAGATCACGTGACACGCCGGCGCCATGACAGTTAAACAAAAAACACAGTAAAAGCGCCAACCACCGCGGAGCGCCGTGCAACGGCCTCCACACACACACCAAACACGAAGTGAAAAAAAACACAGTAGTAAAAACACAAAAGTGTACTCCCCAGGCGTCCCCTGCCAGTCACGCGGAATGCAATGAGGGGTTCCTGCACAACCAACAGTGTGAAAAGGGAGGGAGGGGAGGGGGGGGGGGAAGGAGGGATAAATATCCAGAGATAAAGGGCTGGGGGCATCCCAATGAGGCTCACCATAAAAAGCCTGTCACCGGCTACCCTTTGGTACAGGGTCTTGCGGCCCGGAGCACCGCTCCTTCAGCACCTGACCCTAGTGCTGTCCTACCTTCACCCAAACCGTCAGCCGTGGCTGGGAGGCAATGGGTCCAGAATGGGTGGAAATAAGCCTGCAGGGCCCTAGGCAAAGCCCACTCCCTGTGCAGAAGAGAGCCATCTTCATCTTCGCAGTCCAGACTGCAGAAAGACTCTGGGAATTAGTGGGAGGTTCCTGGCTATTTAAGGGGCCGGAAGTGGCCACAAGTTTTTTCTGCAGTCCAGCGCCATCTTGTGGATGTATTACCCATGTGTAAGGAATATTCTGGAACAGGACGTGCTGTATACTTGGAATAATATACTCTTTCAAAAATGTGGACTTTCTCTTTTAAAGTCCGCCAAGCATAGCAAGTGTGCCGAGTGTGGATGCTGACAGAGGCCTGCACATGTGCTGTGGGATCAAAGAGCAAGATGATTATACAGGGGAAATAAAGGGTTTATGCATTGGGATGCCACTAAGACAGTGATTTTAGATAATTTTTTAATATAAGGCAGACAGGAAACAGCTGAACACTGCAGAAAAGTACAATGTGGATGTACAGGTGCTGCAAATGTGCAGGCTGTTTCATGTTAGATGGAGCCCTACTAGTAGTGCCGTGAGGGGGTAAGTGATGTTAGTTTGCTTTACCCTGTGGAGCAGGACCCTCCCTGGCACAGTATTGTGTAGGCGGGTCTGATTTCAAGCAGAACAAAACCCGGGATTTTGACTATTCCAGGTTTTGTTCTGTGCCATGGGGGGCATCCTGAATTAAGATGCTGTGTGAAACCCCCCAGAACGCCCGTACAAATTTGCCTTTCCCCAGTCCTATAGCGCAGGCAGAGGCCCTCATCCAACCAGAGCCATTTGCCGTGCCTATTTAATGGCAAATGGCCCTATTTACATGCAGGCCTTCAGCAAAAGGAGTGAGCGCACGTACAGCAAAAAGATGCAACCGCCATTGGTTACATTGGTGAGGTAGCCAGGAAGAAGGTGGGGCTGTATTCCTGCTGCCCTTTACCCATTCTGTAATTTGAATTTGTTGTGTGTCACCCCTTCTGGTGTGCCTCTGCAGAGGTCAGTAAGTGGGGTCCCTGACATTCAGTGCTCCTGCTTTGCCCCGATTTCTAGCTGGGCTGCTTTCCTGAGTGGAGTGAACTGTGGTCTCTGTGCATTGAAAGTAATGTGTGTTTCTCCTCTTGTGCAGAGCCTGCATTAACCAGCATCTAATGAACAACAAGGACTGCTTCTTCTGTAAGGCCACCATCACTGGAGTGGAGGACTATGAGAAGCCGCTGGGCACCTAACCCCACCCCTGCGGGGCTCTTCACCCATCACCCCCTACATGCCGGGGGCAAGGAGTTTACAGCTTTATATTTAATATTATTTAAATGTGCCGTGTCTACTCCCAGCCTCTGGTTGCAGGAGGGGACATGTCTGCTCCTAGCCTCTGATTGGAGGGAAAGGAGGTGCAGTGTCTGCTCTTGGCCTGTGTTTTTGGAAGAGGTTCAGTGTCTACTAGCCTTTGATTTGGAGGAGGCAGTGTGAGAGCTGCGTGTTGTTGGGTCATTGTAATAAGCCCCAGCATCAGGGAGACGTTTTTCGGCAGCAGTTTACAGGATGCATTTTTATCATTTGTATGTGCGATTGGTCACTGTGGAGAATTAAATTATTTATCTCTCTAATTTTGCTGCATCTGCTCATTACAGCTCAGCTCAGATTTGCCGATGGGGCACTGCATTGTGGGACAGTGCTCTAGGATAACTTATCCTCCAGTCAGCTCCCAACCAATTGGGCTCAGACTGTTGTGCAATACTCACAAGAAACGCTCCTGCAACAATGTAGTTGGTCAGCCCTGGGGCAAGTCAACCCTTAGAGCAGGGAGGGGGGGGGGGGGGGCAGATCAACAGCTTACAAAGACCTCCAAGTAGGTTTGATAAGAAATGCGCAACCTGAGGCCTGCACTGCCCTTATTCCAAATTTTAGACTGGTTTGTGGAGCTTACCTGCAATGCAAGCGGCGGGTCACTACAAGGAACAGCAGTGCCACAATTCTGGTTTGGGCACTGCCCACAGAGTGTGTTATGAAGAGGTGGTAGGGATAGATGAGTAGTTCATATCTCACCTCTTGTTTACCTTTGTCCACCTCCAATCACCTTAGTTCTGTTCACATCACATTTTTCCACCTTCCTACCTCTCATCTTGTTTCTATCAGTCACACTTCTTCCTATCTCTTTCCACCACTGCATATGGATGGTCACCTTTTCCTTTCTCACCACCTGCCCACTTCATCTTCCTGCCTCGCCTCTGCATATACATAAAATCTTTAAGGTTACAGCTTTCCTGCAGTAAACAATTTGCATTTTCTCTGCTCATGTTTTATTGCGGCCCCTTGAAGACAATGTGGCCCTTTTTAAAACCTTTAGAGTATGTAACCAAGGTGTGCAAACATTTTTGGTCTATTTTCTTGCAGCTATCTAACATAGGGATGCCCCCCTTGCACTGACTTCAAGGGTTGTCCCATGCTAAATGTAAAAGCAGTTGACCTTCCCCACAAATGCAATACAAGTCAATAGGGGAATACCCCTCTCTCTAAATAGTTTCTCTTTTATAGGAGGGTATTCCTCTGATTTTCTTTTACAACAAAAGAGCCTAAAATCAAGTCAAGATTTCCAGTCAATCATGTGACTGCCAGCAACCATTCAGGTGTAATATTGGAGGTTACTTGGCAAACCTGTTGTGTCACCGGCAATCACATGACTGGCAGCAATAGACTGAGGAAATGGTAAGCATTGGCTGACCTCCACCAAAACAAATATACCGTTTTGTGAAGTACTCACCTTTGGGTTATATCCTCTAGAGGGCGTACTTTCGCAGAGATGAAATGCAAAAAAGGCAGCCCCTCCTGGCCCATATAACCTAGGAACCTCCCACCAATTCCCCAGTGTATAAACGCAGTAAGGACCAGGAAAAACCAATTATAACAATAACAACACCCAATGGTTCACCATATAAAAACTCCAGAATACCTGAAAAAAGGGGTGGGGCGAAGTGGAGTGTATGGCACACTCATAATACCCGTTTTGAAGGTGAGTACTTCACAAAACGGTATTATTCTAAATGTGCCATACACTCCACTTCGAACTTCATGACATCTTGGGACATCCAATAGCAGTGTCCGTCATGGGTGGGAACCATAAACAGTAAAGAATGTACCAACTTAAACCACTGCAGCTTGCAGAACCTTGCGGCCAACAACAGCATCCGCTGAAGCCTGCACATCAACCTTGTAAAACTTGGAAAAAGTATGAACGGAAGACCAAGTAGCAGCCTTACAAACTTGTTCAACAGAAGCCTGGTGCTGAAAAGCCCAGGATGCACCAACAGCACGAGTAGAGTGCGCAGTGACCCTAAAAGGAGGAGTCCTCCCCTTAGCAGAGTAGGCCCCAACAATGGCCTGACGAATCCATTTGCTAATGGTAGACTTGGCGGGCGCCAAACCTTTCCTGGGCCCGCAGGGCACCACGAAAAAGGCATCCATCTTGCGGAAAAAATAAGTAGTGACCAAGTAGTACTTAACACAGCGAACAACATCCAAATTGTGCAGAACCCTCTCCTTGTCATTGCTAGGCTTAGGACACAAGGAAGGGAGAACAATATCCTGATTGATATGAAAGGCAGATACCACCTTAGGAAGAAAATCTGGCTTAAAGCGAAAAACCACCTTATCCTGATGTCTCTCAAAATAAGGGGCCTGAATCGACAGAGCCGTCAACTCAGAGACACGCCGAACAGAGGTAATAGCCACCAAAAAAGCAACCTTCTGAGTGAGAATAGAAAGAGCAGTATCCTGTAGTGGCTCAAAAGGAGGACCCTGTAGAGCCAACAGAACCAAATTCAAATCCCAACAGGAACTACCGCCTTCCTAGGAGGCCGCACATGCACGTCTCCTTGGAAAAAGGTCTTAACCAGCAGGTGCAAGGCAAAAGACTTCTGGAAAAAAACTGACAAAGCCGAAACCTGTCCTTTCAAGGTACTAAGCTGGAAACCGAGATCCAGATTATGCTGAAGAAACTCCAGAATCCTAGGAATAGAAAACACCCTACAAGGCAAGGCCCTAGCCTCACACCAATGTAGGACCTCCAAGTGCTATAGTAAATGCCAGAAGAGGACCATTTCCTAGCTCTAATCAAGGTCTGGACAACGGCCTCAGACAAACCTTCCTCCTTCAGAATGAAGGTTTCAGCAGCCAAGCCGTCAAAGCCAGCGTTTGTAAATTGGGGTAAAGAAGTTGACCCTGAGACAATAGATCCGGCAACACGGGAAGCCGGTACTGATCTACCGCCAGCCTTACCACGTCTGCGTACCAAACCCTTCTTGGCCACCTTGGAACCACCAGAATTGCTGGTGCCCCTTCCAGAATCAGTTTGCGAACAACCTTGCCCAGCATGGCGAAGGGCGGAAACAGGTACAGAAACCCCAGATCCTTCCAGGCAAGAGACAAGGCATCCACTGCCAATGCTAGAGGATCCTGGGAAAGAGCCACAAAGGCCGGAAGTTTGTGATTGTGCCTCGAGGCAAAGAGATCCACCTCTGGAGTCCCCTACCTACGGCAAAGATCCAGAAAAACCTCGGGGTGGAGAGACTACTCTCCTTGGCGAGAAGATCCCCTGCTCAGGGAATCCGCCTCCGTGTTTTCCACTCCCGGAATGTAAACTGACGAAATGCAAGGAAAAAAGTTCTCCGCCCAGTGCAGAATCAGGGAGACTTCCTTGAGGGCAACCCTGCTGCAAGTCCTTCCTTGGTGATTGATGTAGGCCACCGCCGTTCGATTGTCTGACCGAACCTGAACCGGCAGACCCCGTAACTGCGACGTCAGCCGTTGCAGAACAAGCTGGATGGCCCTGAGCTCCAAGACATTGATGGGGTTGTGAGCCTCCTGAGGGCTCCACACCCCACTGAACTGATGACTTTTCCAAAAACCTCCCCAGGCTGGCATCCGTGGTAACCGTCTCCCAACAAGGGACCAGAAAGGACCTGCCCTTCAACAGGTTGCTCCAGCCACCACCGAAGTGACTGCCGAACCCTGGGAGACATCCTGAAGGATTGATCCAAAGACTGGGGACACCTTTCCCAATACGTCAATAGGTGAAGTTGAAACGATCTCATGTGAAACTGTGCAAACGGTACCACCTCGAAGGAGGACACCATCAAGCCCACCAGTTTCATCCCCTGTCGGATAGAGGGACAATGATTGTCCAGAAGAAGACGGATCAGACCCCGAATCCCCTGCACCTTGGTCTGGGGTAGACACACTCTGGCCTGAATGGTATCCAGATTCATGCCCAGAAAGGAAATCACGCGTGATGGAGAAAGAGAGGACTTGGGGCGGTTGATCACCCACCCGAACCTCTCCAGAGTCGACACCACCTGGTGGGTTTCCAGCTCCGCCTGACTGAGGGAAGAAGCTGAGTTCAACAGGTCGTCCAGATAAGGCACAATGCGAATGCCCTGAGCTCTGGGCAGGGCCATTATCCCCGCCAAGACCTCGGTGCCGAGGTCAGCCCGAAGGGAAGAGCTACAAACTGAAAATGTTGATCCTCCACCGTAAACCGGAGGAATCTCTGATGCGCTGGAAAAATAGGAATATGCAAATACGCATCCTTGATGTCTATGGACGACATGAAATCCCCCTGGTTGAAGGGAATTGATAGCGGAGCGCAGAGTCTCCACTTTTTGGCTCTGATAAACCTGTTCAGAACCTTGAGATCTAGAATGGGTCTCACCGAACCCTCCTTTTTGGGTACCGTGAAAAGGTTGGAGTAGTAACCCCTGCCTCTCTGCGACAGAGGCACCGGGCAAATAACTCCCATGTCCAGAAGATTACTTACTGCTAACAGGAGCCCCTGAGCAGCCTAAGGGTCCGAGGGCACCCGCGACCTCAAGAACCTTAGAGGCGGCCAGTACTCGAACTCCAGTTTGTACCCACCTCCAGGATCCAATTGTCTGTGACCTCCCTGGCCCAGACCTGGAAGAAGAGCCGCAGCCGTCCCATCATTGCTGAGCCGGCTTACTGGCTGGCTTAGGCTTGGAACCCCAGGCAGCCGGCGGGCGCGCCCGACCTCTGCCCCGTTCCAGGACGAGCCCCTGACACCAGAGACGAGCAGACCCCTAGTTGCTCTGGCTCCACGAAAGGACGGAGTGAAAGAACCTCCCCCACGAAAGGGACGGCGCTGTTTCCTCCGCTGAGGTAACTTACCTCCCTTAGCAACAGCATCCAATTTATCACCAAACAGCCGCGTACCCAAGAAGGGTAGAGCTGTAAGGGACTTCTTAGCCCCAAAATCCGCTGTCCACTGACGCAGCCAGACCAACCTGCGCATGGCCACCAATAGGGCCGAAGTCCTGCTACACATGACAATAGAATCCTCCATAGCAGACAACACAAAATCCATGAATAATTCACACCTCTTAAGAGTAGCGAACTCAGCGCTAGCCGGATCCAACAGACCGCCATTAAGCCAGTCCCTGATAAGAGACCTGGTGGCAAGCAACACTAGAGCCGATGAACCAGCCGGCCGCAGGGCCGATCCCACACAAGCAAACGCATGACAGGCCATCTGATCCAGGCGCCTATCCTCGCCATCCTTAAGGGGGGTAGCGTCCGAGGTGTTCAATATGGAAGAATTGGTCAAGCCCAAGACAGGCGCAGCAACCTCAGGGGGAGAAGACCATCGCTTGACCGCCTCCACCGGGAAGGGATACTTCTTGTCCCATCCCTGGGGAGCACCCGGCAGCCGACAGGACCTCTCCCATTCCTTCTGGATCAGTGCATCAAAATGATCCTGCGTAGGAAACTCTAGACGGGGCTTGCGGACCCCCAAAAATTCCCCCTTCTTCAAGGGAGGCGCCTCAGGGGGAACAATATCCAACACCTCCAACATACGCGTCAACACAACCGCCGTATCTACGGCATCCCCCGGCGCCTGCCCACCAAAAGTCTCACCAGACTGCACAAAATCAGATTCTGTCTCCTCATACACTTCCCCCTCCTCTAAAGGGGAATAATCTGACAAATCCATATAATCGTCATCTGTGTCCCACACAGGCTGGGCCGATGACAAATGTCTCTTTTTAGCTTGGGCCTTCTTGCCCACCGTGCTAACAATAAACATTTCAATGCTTGCCAACCTGGCGCATACATCTGATTGCGACTCCCCGCTGGCAGCAACGTCACTCGGGGTACGTAACAAACGGGGAGGGGAAGGTGATGAAGCAGGAAGAGCCGACCCAGAAGGCTGGGACCCAGACTTCCGCGTTATGGCCTTATGAGCGCATGGAGTACAAATTGGTACATACTCTCCCGTAAGGGATGCCCCACGAATGAGCGGACTGGGCCCAATGAGGACCCTAGTCCAGTATCCTGCGGAGCCTTCATATGGTGATTTTTTATTGGTCAGTCGCAAGACCGAAGGGAATTAGGCTACAGCAACCAGGGATGCCCCTTAAAAGTCCCAGTGGGAGGATTTTAGAGGAGACCAACTTTAAACTAGGGACCCCAGGACCAGGAGGAACCCCTTAATATGCACAATCTGAAGCAATCTGCAACACACAAAAGCATACAATTACCATGAGGCATCTGCATTAATAAAAATACAAGCAACCCCATATATACAGCTATATACAGTATATAGTTCTAAACTCACATACATGCACCACCAGGGGCCCACTCCACCAGAGAGTGACCCCTAAACAATAAAAAACAAAAGGCCATCAGGCCCCTACCTGACCCCTGCAAGCAGCACAGCAGCGCAGATAACTTCCAAGATGGCCCCTGAAGCATGAGGAGCCAGGACCAGGAAGAAGAAGGGGGGCGTGCCAGCGCCGAAGTCGCCCTTTTTAGGCCACGCCCCCCTCCCTGCAGTGCGGAGCAAGGCAAGCTAGGGCCCTCCAATCGCGCAGATGAGGGGGCGGGGATACCGAGCGCCGGCACCGCCTCCTTTTACACACACCACAGCGATTCACTCAGGCTGACAGAAAACGAGCCCAATGCAACAGGGATTACTTCCAAATGACCACAGCAACTAAAGTGTGAAGCACCTAACACTCAGACATCCACACACACATAACACAAAATATAAAGTAAAAAAGCCAGCCTGGGACACGCCAGTCCCCCCCCCCCCCCAGGGAGGCCCCGGCCGAAATAAGGCAGGGACTAAGGGCATCCCACACCAGGATCACCGTAACCTGGTGACACCGCCTGCCCCAATTGAGGACTCACGGTGTATTAAGGCTCCCAAAGCACCCACAGGGTGCTCCTACCCTTGCCAGGACCCGCAGCCAAAGCTGGGAGGCTCACTAGGGACAATTTGGTAAAAATCCTGGCAGCAATAGGGACAAAAAATGGGGCGCCGGGCGTTAGCCCGGCATACTTGCAAGAGAGAAGTCTTCATCTTCTGTCTCGTCCGCTCGCAGAGAAGTAACTGGGGAATTGGTGGGAGGTTCCTAGGTTATATGGGCCAGGAGGGGCTGCCTTTTTTGCATTTCATCTCTGCGAAAGTACGCCCTCTAGAGGATATAACCCAAGATGTCATGATGTTCGAAGTGGAGTGTATGGCACACTTAGAATATATTATATTCTTAGTATACAGTACGTCCTGCTCCAGATAAGAATCATTACACTTGGGTATTTCTCCGCCAGATGGCACTGGACTGCAGAGACCACGAAATTGGCTCCTCCCGGCCCCTCAAATACCCGGGACCTCCCACAAAGCGGGGCTATTAGCCTGCGGCCCTGTAGGACTATTCCCACCCGTTCCATTGTTAATTTGCCTCCCAGCCTTGGCTGCCCTGGTCCGGGTGATGGTAAGCAGCACCGCTGTCAGGTGCTTAGGAGCGCTGCTCCACCGCAATCCCCCACCAAAGGGTAGGCGGTATAGGCATATGGTGAGCCTCTATGGGATGCCCCTCCCGCCCTATTGCCCCTTGCCCCTGTCTATCGGTGGGCCCTTTGTTAAGTGGCCGCTGCCCTCCCTCGCTCTCCCTTGTAGCTCTCAGGGGTGGGGGTATGCATTGGTGCTTCACTTGGTTATGTGCTTTTTGTTTTTGTCAGTCTCTGTGCTGACTTGGTTGCACTGGTTGTGATTTGAAAATGCCACCGCGCGCGCGGTTGGCGCTCTCCGCGTCACGGTCTCAGCGACCCGCCCCTCGAGGTATACTCGGCGCCATTTTTCTCGTCTGCTGCGTGGCTGGCATCTACCTACCGTGGTCCGTGAGTGCCCTCGCGGGTGGCTTTATTTACCCTATGTCATTATACATGTCGCTTATGGGGTCCTCTGCGGGCTATTGGGGCATCCCGGGTTGCTTTTATAGCGTAAACCCCTATCGGCCTATTGTGCCACTATAATCACCATATGGAGGCGTCTCAGGATAATGTGCTCGGGGTTCCTTCGGGACAAACCCGGCTGTGTGTAGCTTGTGGGGTGTCCCCTACTAGTGCTGACAATGTACGGGTCTGTATAACTTGTGCCCAGCAGGTGCTTGCCCTGCAGCCTGGTTTACCAGCGGCTGGGCCTGCGCCACGTATGGCCTCAGCTACTCCCCAAAGCTTGAATTTGACTCCCATTGAGTTGCATACCAGTGGGGATTCTCAGCCTGATGTGTCTGCTCGACTGGCTAGTGTTGAGAATTTGCTTGCTAATACCATGGCGCGTAAGGCCTCTGCTAAAAAGCGGCACTTGACGCCTGATGTCACTCTTTTCCCTATGGAGGCAGAGGAGTTTTTGGAACTGTCTGGTTATACCCCCTTGGAAAAGGGGAGTTGTTCTCTGACTGTTACCTGATGGGAGGCCCAGGGGTCATGATGATTCTGACTCTGACCCCTGGGCCCCAGATGCTACTGATAGGCTGTTGGCTCAGATTTTTGTGGTACTGTCTATCTCTCCCCCGGTTGCGGCCCCTAGGCAGCAGGGGGAATTGTTTCATACTGCTAAGCCACGTTTAGCGTTTCCTGAGCAAGCCCATTTTAATAATTTCGTGCTCAAGGAATGGGAGCGTCCCACCAGGCTCCCCGGAGTCCCTAAGAGTTGGGATAAGAGGTATCCCTTTCCTGCTGAGGTGGTGAAGCGTTGGTCATCCCCTCCAGAGGTGGATGCCCCGGTCCTAGGGTTATCTAACACCTCTGTCATGCATTCCCCTGACTCTACTATGCTGCGGGATAGTGAGGACCGGCGTATTGATCAGCTGGCGTTCCATGCCTTTGCCTGTGTGGGGACAGCGCTGCGCCCGGTCTGTGCCTCTGCCATTACAGCGGTGGCCATTAGGACTCTTAGAAGTGTCCTGGATGGTGCTCCTGATGATGTGTCTAGCGAGGCGCTTAATACACTCTCTCGTTGTGAGGTTTTTGTGACTTATGTTCTCTCTGCCTTGGATGATACCATTAGGATGTGTGGCAGAACCTCTGCCCTTGTGGTGGCTATACGCCGCTTGGTTTGGCTGCGCCAGTGGGCAGCTGACTCCGCTGCCAAGAAGGCTCTCACTGGTTTTCCCTTCAAAGGACTACACCTGTTTGGGGACCGCCTGGACCTGTTTTCTAAGGGAGGCAGGTTACCCCAGCGCAGGAGGCAGTCTTGGCCCTTTCGGGGCCAAGGCTCCTTTTCTTCCCCCTACCGTGGATCCAGACAGGGGAGGGGGGTCTCCCTTGCCTCCTCCCAAGCCTCCTCAGGCATGAAGGGGCGCCCTCACCCATCCGGGTGGGGGGACGGCTTCAGCATTTTGCTCACGTCTGGAGGATTCAGGTCTCAGACCGATGGATTCAGGAGGTAGTGTCCTCCGGTTACAAGATAGAGTTTGCTGTCTGGCTGCCCCCAAGATTCATCAGATCCCGGATGTCTCAGGACCCCATGTCAGCTCGGGCTTTAATTCTGGCGGTGCAAAGCCTTCTGGAGCTGGGGGTCATTTGTCAGGTCCCCTTACGAGAAAGGGGCAAGGGGTTCTATTCCAAGCTTTTCACCGTGCCCAAAAGAGAGGGGTCAGTCAGGCCCATCCTGGACTTGAAGATCCTCAACAAATTTGTCAGGTGCAGGCGCTTTCGCATGGAAGCTTTGCGCTCTGCCATCAGTTCCCTGCGTCCAGAGGACTTCATGACCTCTGTGGACATCAAGGATGCTTACCTTAATATTCCTGTTTTTCCAGGTCATCAAAGATTCCTCAGGATCGCTCTGGAGGATCAGCACTACCAATTTGTGGCATTGCCCTTCGGTCTCACTTCAGCTCCCAGAGTGTTCACCAAGGTGCTGGCAGGGGTGGTGGCTCTGCTCAGGGCATTCGCGTGCTGCCATATTTGGACGACATTCTCATCACTTCTCCATCAAGCAGAGCTGGATACTCAGCGAGTAGAGTCCACTCTGGAGTCATTTGGCTGGGTGATCAACCATCCCAAGTCTTCTCTGTCTCCCTCCTTGGTGACGCCCTTCCTGGGAATGAATCTGGATACAGTTCAAGCAAGAATTTTTCTTCCTCAGCAGAAGGTGGACAGTCTGCTGGTGCAGGTTCAGTCGCTGCTCTCTTGTCCTCATCCCTCCATCAGGCAGGGAATGCAGCTGGTGGGCCTGATGGTGGCGTGCTTTGAGGCGGTTCCTTATGCACAGTTTCACATGAGGCCTCTGCAACTCCATCTTTTGTCAGTATGGGACAAGGATCCCGCGTCCCTGGACCAGGTCCTTGTTCTATCCCCCCTAGCCAGGCGGTCCCTCTCGTGGTGGCTGGACTCCAGGAACCTGTTGGCGGACAGATCCTTTCTGGCCCCTTGCTGGGAGACAGTCACCACGGATGCCAGTCTGACAGGTTGGGGGGGCTTCTGGAAGTCCCTGCAGTTCCAAGGGCGGTGGGGCCCTCAGGAGGCACACACACCCATCAACATTCTGGAACTGAGGGCGATCAGGTTGGTTCTGGCCAAGTTGACCTAACACCTTCGGGGCCTACCTGTTCAGGTACGCTCGGACAACCAGACAGCGGTTGCCTTCATCAATCATCAGGGAGGGACCCGGAGCAAGGGGGCCCTCAAGGAAGTGTCTCTGATTCTGTCCTGGGCGGAGGCCAATGTTCCCTGCATATCAGCTGTGTACATCCCGGTGGTGGAGAATCTGCAGGCAGACTTTCTGAGCAGGGAGACCTCTCGCCTGGGAGAATGGTCCCTCTGCGAGAGGGTGTCTCACTCTCTATGTCACCGTTGGGGCCAACCAGATGTGGATCTGTTTGCGTCCCGTCACAAGCTCCCGGCCTTTGTCTCCCTGTCCCAGGATCCTCTGGCCTTGGCCACGGATGCTCTAGCAATGTCATGGCGGGACTTTCAGCTCCTGTATGTCTTTCCCCCATTCCCCCTGTTGGGCAGGGTTCTGCGCAAGATAGCTCAGGAGGGGGTGCCAGCTATCCTGGTGGCCCCCAGGTGGCCAAGAAGAGTGTGGTTCGCAGACGTGGTGCAGCTGGCAGTAGATCAGTACGCTCTGCCCTTGGTGCCAGATCTGGTCACTTACGCCATCCCAATTTACAAACTCTGGCTTTGACGGCCTAGCTGCTGAAACCTCCATCTTGATGGAGAAGGGGCTGTCTGCCTCTGTTGTTGATACCATGATAAAGGCTAGAAAGAAGTCTTCTTCCATTTACTATAGGGTTTGGCATGCCTACATTGACTGGTGTGAGTCTAGGTCTCTTCCCTGTCGTGTGTTCTCTATTCCCAGGATCCTGGAGTTCCTGCAGCATGGGTTGGAGCTGGGGCTCAAACTCAGTACTCTGAAGGGTCATGTCTCTGCCCTGACTGTTTTCTTCCAAAGGTCCTTTGCCCAACATTCTCTGATCAGGACTTTTTTCCAGGGGGTTACTCATGTGCGTCCCTCACGTAAGCCTATGTTGCCTGTTTGGGATTTGAACTTGGTCTTGTCTGCCCTGCAGGGTGCTCCTTTTGAACCTGTGCAGGAGGCTGCCCTGGCCATTCTTACTCTCAAGGTTGTCTTTCTGGTGGCTATCACCTCTGTTAGGCGTGTTTCTGAGTTGGCAGCGCTTTCCCTCCAGCCCCCTACTATGAGAGACACCAGGACAAGGTGGTATTTTGCTTCAAGCCAGATTTTCTGCCTAAGGTCGTGTCTGCCTTTCATCTGAATCAGTACATTGTTCTTCCTTCTTTGTGCCCTAATCCTAGTAACGCTGAGAGGGTCTTGCATTCCTTGGATGTGGTTAGGTGTCTGAAGTATTATCTGGTGGCTACTGCACCTTTCAGGAAAACTGATACTCTTTTTGTGGTCCCTTCTGGTCCTAGGAAGGGTTTGGCTCCTGCTAAATCCACTATCAGCAAATGGATCCGTCAGGCTGTGATTCAGGCCTACTCTGCTAAGGGGAAGAATCCTCCCTTCCGCCTTACTGCTCATTCCACTCGTGCTATTGGTGCCTCTTGGGCTTTTCAGCACCAGGCTTCTGTTGAACAAGTTTGCAAGGCTGCTACTTGGTCTTCTGTTCATACTTTTTCAAAGTTTTACAAGGTTGATGTTAGGGCCTCAGCTGATGCTGCTTTTAGCTGCAAGGTTCTGTAGGCGGCAGTGGTCTGACCTGTCTGTTGTTACCTTTGGGGACTCCACCTTACTTTATGGACACTGCTATTGGATGTCCCAAGTGTAATGATTCTTATCTGGAGCAGGATGTACTGTATACTAAGAATACAATTATGTGATTACTCACCTGTAGAATTGTTATTATGAGTATACAGTACGTCCTGCTCCACCCCACCCTTGGTTTGCATTATCCTGGATCCCCTGTATGGTGATTGTTATAGTTACTAGTTTGGGTGGTTAAATTCTCCCGGCTTCTCGTTAACTGCTTTTCAATGCTGGGGATTTGTGGGAGGTCCCAGGTATTTGAGGGGCCGGGAGGAGCCAATTCCGCCATCTGGCGGAGTAATACCCAAGTGTAATGATTCTTATCTGGAGCAGGATGTACTGTATACTCATAATAACAATTCTACAGGTGAGTAATCACAGAATTGTATTTTTACAGAAAAAGTAGTAGATGCTTGGAACAAACTTCCAGCAGAGGTAGTTGAAAAATCGTCAGTCACTGAATTTAAACATGCCTGGGATAAGCACACATCTATCCTAAGATAAAGAGCACATACAGTATACACATAAGGGCAGACTCGATGGACCGTATGGTCTCCTTCTACCGTTATCCTTCTATGTGAACTCACATTCAGCCTCTGGCTCTTCCGGGAGTTGCCGACATGGAACAGGCGGTCCCGGCTGCAGTGGACACACAGCAAGGCTACTGGATGTGGCAAATGAACAAGATAGAAGCAGAGGGTAGAATCTGGAATCTTTATAAGAAAATGCCTTTGGAAAAATGAGCGCCAACTGGGAGCAGCATGGCACAATTAACCCTGTGTGCTGGCAACACAGCAAACACTGATTGGAGCCTCCAGACAGGCATTTGTTAGCCCCACCCCCTGATTAATATACATGGCTGCAGAAATCAGCCCAATTCCATCTGGCTAGTGTGTCCATGAGGAAGGCACCTGTGAGCCAGCCCGAGCGCCGACATGCAGGGGAGTCCAGCTGTGGCCCAGCCTTGCTCTCCTCAGGAGTAGTCCTTTTGTAAACTGTGTCATGTGACCTGCAGAGTTCCAGAGGGAGCAGGATCCTCTACATGATGATGCGGGGCTCTGGCACGGAGTCGGCTATGCACTTGTGAGGCAGGACGTTGGCACCATTGAGATAAAGCTCGTCATTCACAATGACGTCCTCGCCCAGGACTGTGACATTCTCCATGCGCACCTGTAACACAGACAGGAAGGAAAGGTTAGAAACACTGCTTAGAAGGAGCATACAGTATGCAAGGTCACTGTAAAGAACTCCTGAGGCACAGCCCTGTTTCAGGTCAGCGGCTCAGGAAAACTATACCCCGCCCAGGCTCACATGTAACTTTCATTTCTCCTCAGTCAGTCACAATTAATATAGGATAGAATATAGCACCTCATAAAATAATAAAGGAGATTAAATGGGACAGGTGCCATTACTAAAAGTCTGGTTGCCCTAGCCATACAGAAGGCAGTATATACTCAAAGTGAGAAAAGACTGAAGTGTATTAATACACATGATAAATGATTTTAACCACACAAGGTTCCAGAATGTAGGGCTTGTCTGCCTAAACTAAATATATTGCACCACAGCTCCAATGGTAACAATGCAGGAAACAAAAATAGTCCACAGCCAAAAAAAAAAGAAATAATCCTTAAAAAATATATATATATATATTTGATATAAGTAGACAGCCCATAATTTTCTGTCTATTTGTGTGAAAGGCTGTTAAACCGGACCTTCAGCTTCATTTAATGAAAAGCTCAAACCCACCGAACCTGTGAAATACTTTTGACCAAAGCCCCTGTCGATACTCTCTTCTTAGGGTGTAGAACTAGAAATGGATATTTTCGCTTATCAAATCGCCCTGGAACACTGTTTTTTTTTTGCTCGCCCTCGCTGTACGATGGCAGGTTATTAGTCATTGCATAAGTGTGGCAATTACATCATTGCCACACGCAGCAGTGGCAATGACTGGAGGAGGCGAAGCACAGACGCCATTATCTGCTATTAGAGAGAAGCAGGAGCAGTAAAAATAGGCAAAAGTTAATATTCGTGGGGGGAGCAATTCGGGGAATGCTAGTTAAATGTGGGTTTTGGTCCATTTTAAACTATTCCCCAGCATCTAAAATATATTTTATATTTTTAGTCACTGAGAATCCATGTGCCGCCATCTTGGATGTTTAAAGTGGACAAAACCCAGCAGGATCCATTCCCTCCCCGTGGGGCATCCAAAATCGGGATGCCCCGCTGTATAAACCCCCCCCAGCACGCCCGCAAACCTTACCTGAATCCCGGTCTAACGGTGCAAGCGCGGGCCGCGGACGCATCTCTGCACCGGCCCGCTTCCCTGTTAGAGGGAAGCGCGAGATGCGGCACCAGCACGCTCGGAGCCGCTGAGCTTTGACGTGCATAGCTTAGTGTCTCCGAATGCGCTGATTGGATGAGCGTCCGCGCATGCACCGTAGGAGTGGGGTGAGGTCAGTTGATCTGGGCGTTCTGGGGGGGTCAAATAGCGGGGTGCCCCGGGGAAGTGGACCAAAACCCAGGATAGGCAAAATCCTGGGTTTTGGTCCACTTTAAAGGCCCAGAAAATGCAGTAGATACAGATAGAATGATTTTTTAATATTCTCTCATTCAGGGTGAAGGTCCAGTTTAAAGTGGACCAAAACCCAGGATTTTGACTATCCTGGTTTTTGGTCCTTGCCCCCGGTGAACCCCGATTAAATGGAATCTTATATATTGGGTTTTGGTCCACTTTAATTACTACTAGAGGGCAGTGGTATTCTATGTGTGATTTGAGTTAAACAGTATAGTCCATAGACTAGGTAATGGTAAAGTGTTCCCCAACCCTCTCTTCGAGAGCCACCAACAGCCCATGTTTTTGTGGATCTTTATATAGCCTTTCTATAGCTCTGCTGCTGCACCAATTACTTCACCTGTGTGAAGATCTGCAAAGCCTGACCTGTTGGCTCGAGGAGAGGTTTAGGGAACCATATCTCAATTCTATATACAAAAAAATGCAGCATCCTATGCATAAGAAACAAAGGGGGGGGGGGGGTGGCAGCCGCTCAGACCATTTTATAACTAACCTGGGAGGTGCACGTTAGCAGAGCAATTAGGATACAAAAGTCTTAAAGGAGCCACAGCACTCAACCCTGTTAGCTTGCAGGCCAGCCTATAATCTGTCTCTAAACTTGGTTAAAAACAGAGGACTCGGTCACACACATCTGCAGGAGTATGCTTAAGCTGCACCACTACGCCAAAGTGCCTCTGTTAGTTAGGACTGCACCCCACAGAGGCACTTTGGCGTAGTGGTGCAGCTTAAGCATACTTCTGCAGATGTGTGTGACCGAGTCCTCTGTTTTTAACCAAGTTTAGAGACAGATTATAGGCTGGCCTGCAAGCTAACAGGGTTGGGTGCTGTGGCTCCTTTAAGACTTTTGCATCCTATGCATAGATTGAGCCACCATCATTATATAAGGGATATATCAACCTGTCACCAGGAAAAGTCAGATGTAAGCTAGAACTTTCCTTTACTGTGCAAGAAAGTTGCTGACAGACTCTCCATTCATATAATTTGTACCCCTAGATGTAAGAACTCTTTCAATGAATAGAAGGCTTTGATGGTTAATACAAAAGGTTAAGGTTATTGTAGGTTGCTCCATTTCAAGCTACGGTTATTTAGAAATGATTACCGGTACTTTATATTTTTTTTTTTTTATTAAGGGAGCTCTATATACAGATTTTCTACTATGAAAAGGGGAAATGTGACACTTTTGAAAAATATTTTTAATAATAATCTTTTTAAAAATAGAGCCACATTGTCATTCACTACAATGCAATGCATGGTGTCTTTGCATCACTCAGCCCTGCCAACACAGGAGGTGATACTATATTTTATACTTTGGTCACAAGGCCCTTCCCTACCTCTAGGCCATGACTGTCCCTGTATACAAAGCTATATTGCCAGAGAGAGGATTGCCGGTTCAAACTGCTCTTGATCAAGGCACCTAACCCTGGCTAGATGAAGAGCTGGCAAAGGATATCCGTCCTTGGCTAAAAGGGGGTCCATTATGTTCCCTGGTCTTCCCATCAAGCAATTTGGGGTCTGCCCCCCCCCTTTCCAGAACACAGAGGATTTTGTCTTTAGTAATTATTATGATTAGGGACAGTCAGAACATAGAGTGAGAACACAAATCTCAAAATCTCCATTTCCTAGTCCACCAAGACTCGCTGTAACTATAGCAACCCATCCATTCAATCCAGGACTCACCCATTGTCCCACCGTGGAGCTCCAGCCCACAATGGTTGATTCCAGCCAGGAATGTGAGCAAATCCGGGAGCCCTTCATGACTGTGCAGCGCTTTATCCGCACCCCGTCCTCCACTGTTACACCAGGCCCTATCGTTACATTGGGCCCAATAGAGCAGTTCTCACCAATCTTGGCTGTGGGATCCTACAGGAAGAAGTTGTTACAGTGACACAGGAAAGGATCAACAATCCTCTTAGAAATTCAAACAGTGCAAGAATTACAGGAATGTCATGCGTAGCAGCCTCCACCCCTGCCACATTCTGCTGGTGACCAGTGAACGCTTATCTGACCTGCAATGAGCCATCCCTCATCCCAGTATCTCTTGCAATGCTGGAGTGCCCAAAAGCACCATTTATAACACTTAAAACCACCCACTGACTAACCCACCACTCCATCATGCAAGGAGGGCCCAGGGCAATTTTAGCTGAACCCTGACCTGAAGAACATCTCTGTACTTGACCCAATACCTGACGTGTCAGAACCAAAACCTCTACTGAAATGCGGATGGTCTGCGACCACTACAGGTGCCTATGGCTCTGCAGAACTTCTCTCTGGGCCTTCACAGAGAAAACATGATAGAGAACATATCTTCGTGCCGCAGATGAGGCACGCTGGACAGATGAACATCTCCAGCTGCTCAGCAAACCTGCAGGAGGCAGAGCTATGGCATGATAGTGCTGGTAAAACTGCAGATCACAAGCCCTCCTCTAACCTGTTTCGCTTTATCATCCAAGGATTCCCCATTTCACCCATGGGCCTTTTTACCTCCCTGGAGCCCACCCCTACTGCCAAACTTGGCATTTATACAGCCTTGTGATCCTATCCCTATGAACTATACATACCACTAAACTACACGGCGCAAACCAATAATCATCACCCCCTCTTTCCAAATCGACCCAAAATGACTTAGAACATCTAAAGAACAAGATATGGAAGCTTTAGTCCTTCGATATGCAGCCTCTTGGACCCCATTCACAGTACAAGTAGTTGGGCCCATACATCTTATCTGTCCTTTGCTGTCCCCTCCTGCACACAATTACTGGTTACCTACCACCAAGACGCTCCCCACAAAGCCTGGTCCCGTATGGAGCTTCTCCGGCTGCTTCTGCTTCACGGATTGCAGGTACATGCACATGCCGGTCAGGAAGTCTTTGGGCTGCCCAATGTCCATCCAGAACCCTGTGGAACATAATAGATAAGCATGGCTGGATGGGAGCAGTGCTCAGACTCAAGATTCCTGGACTGTTGTGGCAGGGGACTATCAAATTCTCAGAGAAGATGATGAATTTGCTGTTTCTACATCACACTACTAGGCACACAGCCAGAAAAGAATGGGTTAAATTGGCCCAAGTGGCAGATCCATATGACTTCATCTAAGTAAAACAAGTTCATTTAGGAGGACCAACAACCCTTTAAAGCCAGCTTTGGAGTCTAAAGACTCCATGGCCATCCCCATCCTTACCCCCCCGTGGGCAATCTGGGATGCCCCATTATGTGAACCCCTACAGGATCGCCTGAAAAACGTTCCTATCCACAACGCATTCTCATATTGCAGTTGAGACGCCACATACCACAGGGAGACTGGGGATGCACCCACTCAGCTTTTGTTGTGCCAGGCTCTGTCTCCAAACAGAACTGTATACTGTGCCTTAATATGCACAACATGCATCGCTGATTGGACTATTGTCTGTGCATCCGTGGGGCTTTCACTTAGCGGAGCATCCCAAATTGGGATACCACAGAGAAAAGGACGACAACCTTACCCCAGCATTACGTAAATTACCCGCAGTGAAACACAGAGGCTGCAGCCTCGGTTTGTATGTAGAGCTGTCAGAGACTGTAGTCTGATGCGGATTGACAACAGCAAGTCTTGGTGAGGTCAGGTTCTTCCCAGGGTCCAGGCGCAGTCAGTCTGTAGGGAGCCCCAGGGGCCAGAGTTGTATGTTCCACAAGCTGGCACTAAGATGTTAGCAACTTGCATTCCCAAGTGAAATACACAGGCATGTTGGTTCTGCCCTGCGGAACCTACGGCTCTGACCCATGTCACTGTGCACCAACATTGTATACTGTGAGGCCACAGATGTTGCAAGGTGGGTGGGGGGAGGGAGCTTGCACCAACACCCCCCATGGCATGTACACCCCTGGTCTCAGGGCTAGAGAGAACACTGGGGATAGGAAAATGGCTTCCTATCCCCAGTGTCGGGATGCCCCGCTGTGTGAAACCCCCCCCCAGGACGCCCCATTCACCTTACCTTAGTCCCGTGCCAGCGCGGCGGGTGCATCTGGCGCTTCTCTCTAGCAGGGCGCGCCCGCGACGGCCATTTGTGAATGCCCGGCGCGGGCGAGCTCCCTGTTACAGGGAAGCGTGAGATGCGGCCACCAGCATACTCAGAGCCGCTGTGGTTGTCCATCCCTTGTACGTGCATACCACAGCGGCTCTGAGCGCGCTGATTGGACGAGCGCATGCACCGTAGGAGCGGGGTGAGGTGAGTTTTTTCTGTCATTCTGGGGGGTTTCACGCAGCACGGCACCCCCGATCGGGGTGCCCCGCGGAAGTGGACCAAAACCCAGGATAGTAAAAATCCTGGGTGTTGGTCCACTTTAAGCATTGTAGCAGCAGAGGACCCTGTCAGCAAAGAACCAAATGATAAAAAGGAAGGCAAGATGAAACCCTAAACAACCTCTACCATAGTCAGTGCTACTGACCTTGTAGCTCCATTGCATATAACTGTCCTTCCTGAGCCATGGCTGGAAAGATCTCCTTTTCAATAGATGTTGGACGAAGCTGCAGAAAAATAGGAATGAGTCACTGGTGAGAGGCATTGTGGGATGATGTATTCTCTTTGATAGAGACAGGAAGGATCATGCAAAGCTCATCTGGCCATCCTGAGAAGATAGAGGGCCCCCCTCCCTCCAGCAGCTACCTGGATACGGTTCAGTATGGACGGGCAGAAGATGTAGAGTCCCGAGTTGATCTTGTTGGATACAAAGACTTGCGGCTTCTCCACAAAGCGCTGGATTTTCCCCATTTCCATGTCGTACACCACCACACCATACTTCGAGGGCTCCTCCACCTTTGTGACCTGCGTGAAAAGAGTTAAAAATACAATTCTGTGATTACTCACCTGTAGAATTGATATTATGAGTATACAATACGTCCTGCTCCAGATAAGATTCATAACACATGGGACTTACTCCGCCAGATGGCGCTGGACTGCAGAGACAGCGAAATTGGCTCCTCCCGGCCCCTCAAATACCCGGGACCTCCCACAAATCCCCAGCATTGAAAAGCAGTTAATGAGAAGCCGGGAGAATTAAAACAGAACCAACTGGTAACTATAACAATGATAACAATCACCATACAGGGGATCCAGGATAATGCAAACCAAGGGTGGGGTGGAGCAGGACGTACTGTATACTCATAATATCAATTCTACAGGTGAGTAATCACAGAATTGTATTATTCTTAGTATACAGGACGTCCTGCTCCAGATAAGATTCATAACACATGGGACATCCAATAGTGTCCATAAAGTAGGGTGGGATCCCCAAAGGTAACAACAGACAGGTCAGACCACTGCCGCCTGCAGAACCTTTCGGCCAAAAGCAGCATCAGCCGAGGCCCTAACATCAACCTTGTAAAACTTTGAAAAAGTATGAACAGAAGACCAAGTAGCGGCCTTGCAAACTTGTTCAACAGAAGCCTGGTGCTGAAAAGCCCAAGAAGCCCCAATAGCACGAGTAGAATGAGCAGTAAGACGGAAGGGAGGATTCTTCCCCTTAGCAGAGTAGGCCTGAATCACAGCCTGACGGATCCATTTGCTGATAGTATACTTGGCAGGTGCCAAACCCTTCCTAGGACCAGAAGGGACCACAAAAAGAGCATCAGTTTTTCTGAAAGGTGCAGTAGCCACCAGATAGTACTTCAGACACCTAACCACGTCCAAAGAATGCAAGACCCTCTCCTTAGGGTTACTAGGATTAGAGCACAAGGAAGGAAGAACAATGTCCTGATTCAAATGAAAGGCAGACACTACCTTAGGCAGAAAATCTGTCTTGAAGCGAAACACCACCTTGTCCTGGTGTTTCTCAAAGTAGCGGGGGGCTGGATGGAAAGCGCCGCCAACTCAGAAACACGCCTAACAGAGGTGATAGCCACCAAAAAGACAACCTTGAGAGTAAGAATGGCCAGGGCAGCCTCCTGCACAGGTTCAAAGGGAGCAGCCTGCAAGGCAGACAAGACCAAGTTCAAATCCCAAACAGGCAACATAGGCTTACGTGGGGGACGCACATGAGTAACCCCCTGGAAAAAAGTCCTGATCAGAGAATGCTGGGCAAAGCACCTCTGGAAGAAAACAGCCAGGGCAGAAACATGACCCTTCAGAGTACTGAGTTTGAGCCCCAGCTCCAACCCATGCTGCAGGAACTCCAGGATCCTGGGAAAAGAGAACACACGACAGGGAAGAGACTTAGACTCACACCAGTCAATGTAGGCACACCAAACCCTAAAGTAAACGGACTTCTTCCTAGCCTTTATCATGGTATCAACAACAGAGGCATCAAGATGGAGGTTTCAGCAGCCAGGCCGTCAAAGCCAGAGTTTGTAAATTGGGATGGCGTAAGTGACCACGAGTGAGCAGGTCTGGCACCCTGGGCAGAGCGTCCAGATCTACTGCCAGCTGCACCATGTCTGCGAACCACACTCTTATTGGCCACTTGGGGGCAACCAGTATTGCTGGCACCCCCTCCTGAGCTATCTTGCGCAGAACCCTGCCCAACAGGGGGAATGGAGGAAAGACATACAGTAGCTGAAAGTCCTGCCATGACATTGCTAGAGCATCCGTGGCCAAGGCCAGAGGATCCTGGGACAGGGAGACAAAGGGCGGGAGCTTGTGATTGCGACAGGACGCAAATAGATCCACATCTGATTGGCCCCAACAGTGACACAGAGATTGAAACACCCTGTTGCAGAGGGACCATTCTCCCAGGCGAGAGGTCCCCCTCCTCAGAGAGTCTGCCTGCAGATTCTCCACCCCTGGGATGTACACAGCTGATATGCAGGGAACATTGGCCTCCGCCCAGGCCAGGATCAGAGACACTTCCTGGAGGACCCTCTTGCTCCGGGTCCCTCCCTGATGATTGCAACTACCGTCTGGTTGTCTGAGCGTACCTGAACAGGCAGGCCCCGGAGGTGATGAGTCAACTGAGTCAGAACCAACCTGATTGCCCACAGTTCCAGAATGTTGATAGGTGTGTGGGCCTACTGAGGGCCCCACCGTCCCTGGAACTGCAGGGACTTCCAGAAACCCCCCCAACCTGTCAGACTGGCATCCGTGGTGACCGTCTCCCAGGAGGGGGCCAGAAAGTATCTGCCCCCCAACAGGTTCCTGGAGTCCAGCCACCATGAGAGGGACCGCCTGACTAGGGGGGAAAGCACAAAGACCTGGTCCAGGGATGCAGAAACCTTGTCCCATACTGACAAGAGGTGGAGCTGCAGAGGCCTCATGTGGAACTGGGCATAAGGGACCACCTCGAAGCACGACACCATAAGGCCCGCCAGCTGTATTCCCTGTCTGATGGAGGGATGAGGACAAGATAGCAGTAACTGAACCTGCGCTTTGCACCGCCAGCACTAGAGCCTGAGCTGACACAGGGTCCTGAGAAATCCGGGATCCGATGAATCTTGGGGGGGGGGGGGGGGGGCTGGGGGGGGGCAGGCAGCAAACTCTATCTTGTAACCGGAGGACACTACCTCCTGAATCCACCGGTCTGAGACATGAAGCCTCCAGACGTGAGCAAAGTGCTGAAGCTGTCCTCCCACCTGGATGGGTGAGGGCGCACCTTCATGCCTGAGGGGGCTTGGGAGAAGACTTAAGCTTGGAGCCCCAGGAGGAGTCAGGGCGTCCACGGCCTCTGCCCCTACCCAGAAATCTCCTCGGGCCCCGGTAAGGGAGACCCCCCTCCCCTGTCTGGCACCACGGTAGGGGGAAGAAAAGGAGCCCTGACCCTGAAAGGGCCGAGACTGCCGCCTGCGCTGGGGTAACCTGCCTCCCTAAGCAAACAGGTCCAGGCGGTCCCCAAACAGGCGTAGTCCTTTGAAGGGAAAACCAGGGAGAGCTTTCTTGGCAGCGTTGTAAGCAGCCCACTGGCGCAGCCAAACCGAGCGGCGTATAGCCACCACCAGGGCAGAGGCTCTGCCACAAATCCTAATGGTATCATCCAAGGCAGAGAGGACATAAGTCACAAAAACCTCACAACGAGAGAGTGCATTAAACTCCTCACTAGACACATCATCAGGGACACCTTCAAGAATACTTCTAAGCAGGGTCCTAATAGACACAGCTGTAATGGCAGAGGCACAGACCGGGCGCAGGGCCGTTCCCACACATGCAAAGGCATGGGACACCAGCTGATCAATACGCCGGTCCTCACTATCCCGCAGCATAGCAGAGTCAGGGGAGTGCATGACAGAGGTGTTAGATAACCCAAGGACCGGGGCATCCACTTCAGGAGGGGATGACCAACACTTCACCACATCAGCAGGAAAGGGATACCTCTTATCCCAACTGTTAGGTACACCGGGAAGCCTGCTGGGACGCTCCTATTCCCTGAGCACAAGGTTATTAAAATGGGCTTGCTCAGGAAATCCTAAACGTGGCTTAGCAGTATGAAACAATTCCCCCTGTTGCCTGGGGGACGCAACCGGGGGAGAGATAGACAGAACCTCAAAAATCTTAGCCAACAGCTTATCAGTATCATCTGGGGCCCAGGGGTCAGAACCAGAATCTGGGCCTCTCATCAGATGACTCCGAGTCAGAGAATAACTCCCCTTCTTCCAAAGGGGTATAGCCAGACAGTTCCAAAAACTCATCAGCTTCCATAGGGAAAAGAGTGACATCAGGCGTTAAGTGACGCTTTTTAGCAGAGGCCTTAAGCACCAAGGTATTAGCAAGCAATTTCTCAACACTAGCCAGTCTAGAAGACACATCAGGCTGAGAATCCCCACTTGTATGCAACTCAATGGGAGTGAGATTTAAGCTTGGGGGAGTAGGTGAAGCCATACGAGGCGGAGGCCCAGCTACTGGTAAACCAGGTTGCAGCGCAATGACCTGCTGGGCACAAGGTACACAGACCCGCACATTGTCGGCACCAATAGGGGACACCCCACAAGCTACACACAGCCGGGCTTGTCCCGAAGGAAACCCGTGCACATTATCCTGAGACGCCTCCATATGGTGATTATAGCGGCACAATAGGCTGATAGGGATTCACGCTATAAAAGCAACCTGGGATGCCCCAATAGCCCGCTAGGGAAGTGGGAGTAATTTACACACTAGGCCTCAAGTTTAATAACTAAATAGAGGGAGAAACCAATAGCGGTCGGCCCTTCTGAAAGACATAAGCGAAAAGAACCCCGTAAGTGACATGTAAAATGACATAGGGTAAATAAGCCGCCCGCAAGGGCACTCACGGACCGCAGTAGGTAGATGGCAGTCACGCAGCAGCCAGATCCAGAGAAAATGGCGCCGGGTATACCTCGAGGGGCGGGCCGCGGAGACAGTGACACGGAAAGCGCCAACCTCGGGCCCCGCCCCCCCCGAAGACCGCGAATCCGCACACATGACAAGCAGCCAATAACGGCGCACCAGCGCCTGAGGTAACGCCGCCACCAAGTGCGGAGCACAGTTGGCGGCGGCAAATGTAAAAAAGCAACCAGTGCAACCAAGTCAGCGCAGCGACTGACACCAACCAGAAAAACATAATACAGTGAAGCACCAAGGCAAATTCACATAAACCCCCCCCCCCCCCCCCGAGCTACAAGGGAGAGCGAGGGAGGGCAGCGGCCACTTAACATAGGACCCACCGATATAAAGGAGCAAGGGGCAATAGGGCGGGAGGGGCATCCCATATGCCTATACTACCTACCCCTTGGTGGGGGATTGCGGTGGAGCAGCGCTCCTAAGCACCTGACAGTGGTGCTGTCTACCATCACTCGGACCAGCGCAGCCAAGGCTGGGAGGCACAAAAATAATGGAACGGGTAGGAATAGTCCTACAGGGCCGCAGGCTAATAGCCCCGCTCACCTGCGAGAAGAGAGAGCCATCTTCTTGTCCTTCGCAGTCCAGACTGCAGAGAAAATCTGGGGATTTTGTGGGAGGTCCCTGGGTATTTGAGGGGCCGGGAGGAGCCAATTTCGCTGTCTCTGCAGTCCAGCGCCATCTGGCGGAGTAATTCCCATGTGTTATGAATCTTATCTGGAGCAGGACGTACTGTATACTAAGAATATAAGATGTGCTTCCTGAAATTATTTCCAAGGTGTGCACCCTGGAACAGCTTCTCTTCCCACGTGCAGAGTAAAAACTGCCCCTACCATATGCAGAGGAAAATATGGTATGCCCCCTAAAACAGCTCCCCCATGTGCAGAGGAAAATATGGTGTCCCCCTAGAACAAATTTTCCCCCATCATGTGCAAAGTAAAATATGGTGCCCCCCCTAGAACAAATCTTCCCCTATCATGTGCAAAGTACAATATGGTATTCTTCCTGGAATAACTTCTGTCATTTGCAAAGTAAAATATGGTGTGCAACCTGAAAATGCTTCCTCTCCCATGTGCAATGTAAAATATGACGTTCCTCCTGAAATACCTCTACATTGTGTGTACCCTGGAACAATTTCTTCTGTTAGCAGTGTAAGAGATGGTGTGCATCCTGGAACAACTTCCCCTTGTGCAAAGTAAAATGTCGTATAGTGAAGAACGTTCCCTCTAGTGCATTATGGAACAACCACGGCACCATAGCAGTCTCAAAACTTAGTCCCCTATGCCTATTATGGATGTAGATAGGACAATTAAAAAGTGACTCACCACGATGGTGCCCTCCTTGCCATGGTGCTGGTGGAAATGCACCATCTCCTCAAAGGGGAAGTCACAGATGACGTCGCTGTTAAGGACGAAGAAAGGCTCTGAATTTTCTGTCAGCAGCTCTCTGGCCAGAGCGAGGGGGCCAGCTATGGAGTACAGTAGAGAAGGTCACTACGGGTCATTTTGGGAGCCCCCCCCCCAACCCAGCATGTATGAGGCTCACCTGTGCCCAGCGGCTCCTTCTCATGTGACATGGAGATCCGGATCCCGAGCTGCGGAGACACAGGACATACACTGAGCATGACAGAGAAACAGGGGCACTTACTAGGAGTGGCAGCACCAAACCCCACCTACCCGCTTCTCTTGCTCCTTCATCTCCTTCTCCAGCATGTCGGACATGTAGCTGACGGCCAGGATCACATGATTAACCCCTGCCTGTCAGGAGGAAAACACAGGGGAAGTCAACAGACATGCCCCACGCATGTGAATGAAGCGAGCGACAAGTGGCAGCATGTGCTGAGGATTGAATACATGGGAGCAGCAGTGCCGAAATTGGGGCTCATCAGAATAAACACCATGTCCATTCAGAGGTCTGCAGTGAGTAAATCGACAATCCTGAAAAATAGTTGCATCACCTGGCAATCCACTGACCTGTAACTTGGCTGAAATCGTTATCCCTTGCCCCACCAGTCAGTTAACTGGCAGGTGCCAGTATGCCAGCCACATTTCATAGTGGTGTCTCTGAGGGTCAGGGTGCATAGTTTGGCCGTCACTGCCTATTCCACATGCTCACCTTCACCAGTGCCTCCACCTGATGCAGCAGGATGGGCTTGTTGCAGAAATCCACCAGAGGTTTGGGGATGCTCAGCGTCAACGGGCGCAGCCGCGTGCCATAGCCACCAACCAGGATCAATGCCTTCATGCTGCCTGTGAGAGACAATATAGGGTTAATCTTTTTGTGGGGACCCCACGCTGCCAACAGCACCTCGTATCCAGAATGCTAGAGCTCCCCTTTAAGCCTGAAACTTGCCCTCACAGAGGTGTGTCTGGCCTCAGGGAGTGCCTGGGACTTCCAGGGACAATGACAGCAGCTCCCAGTAGCTGACAGACCGGTTCCACCGCCCACCAGGCCAGTCACTTCCTGCCATCCCGTACACATACGACATCTGTTGCCAGGGCAACCAGAGACCCTGAGATAAGCCGCAGCCTCGTCCCTACCATTTGCAGCTGGAAACTCTGGCTGGTTGCTATGGGATACCGACATAAATCACAGCAGGACAGACGTGTTACAAGCCCCAGTATACTACATGCGTTATGAAGACCAGATCTATCTGGAGCACTACAAGTCCTAGCATTACTGTACTTACCATCCCTGGCATGACCTGACATGCTGACACTTGTAGTCCTCCAGAAGCTGTGCTGAACTACAGGTCCCAAAATGCCAAGACAGCACTACATCCCTGGGGGACTGCTGGGAGCAGCAGTCTATGTGTACAAGTGCCTGACCAGACATGCTGACACTTGTAGTTCTCCAGAAGCTGTGCTGAACTACAGGTCCCAAAATGCCAGGACAGCACTTCATCCCTCGGGGACTGCTGAGCGCAGCAATCAGTCTATGTGTACCACAAGTGCCTGACCAGACATGCTGACACTTGTAGTCCTCCAGAAGCTGTGCTGAACTACAGGTCCCAAAATGCCAAGACAGCACTACATCCCTGGGGGACTGCTGAGCGCAGCAGTCAGTCTATGTGTACCACAAGTGCCTGACCAGACATGCTGACACTTGTAGTTCTCCAGAAGCTGTGCTGAACTACAGGTCCCAAAATGCCAGGACCGCACTTCATCCCTGGGGGACTGCTGTTCCCCAGCATATCAAGTTGGCAGCACCGCAGCTCTGTAGTCTCCCTTTCAGCTGCCCCAGTCACAAAAAGCGCTGAAGGGAACTACAATCCCCAGCATTTCCTCAGATGTGGAGGGGGAAGCTGTGCAATGAGTCTTACCTACCTGCCTGCCGCCGCCGCCGCTCCTCTCTGTCACTCCTTCCAGCTCAACAACATTCAAATCACTGACGTCATCGGCCTAGATGCAGGGGGCGTGGTTATCTATTCGGTTCGAGCCCCGCCCAGTTAGCTTTCACCCGCCGCCACTAGCCCGGTCCCGCCACTCTTTCTCGCCTCCCCGGACGCCGCTCCAGGACTCGCAAGCTCCGCTCTCATCCCCGCTGCCCCTGGGCAATCACAAGACACCGAGAGTGCAGCCCCGACATCTGCCAGTCGACTTTCCGCTCCTCCTACCTGCGCAGCGATTGGCTGCCTGCCATCATCGACAGAGCAGCTCCGCCTCCGCAGTCCTTGATCCGCCAATCAGAGAGTGACACACCTCCGGTCGGCGCTAGCTGCCATTGGATAACCTAGACCAACGAAATTCACGAACCGGCCGCTGCCATGGAAACACTTCCAGCAACGCGGAAGTGAGACCTGGGGTAGCTGACCTGTGACAGCGTTATACGTCACATGCTTGGTGAAGTCCGTTCAGAGTTCCTTTCAAAACCCGCGATGTTAACTATCCCAATTCTGGATGCACCGGGGGAAGGCCAGCGGCCGGTGGCTCTGAGTTTTGTTCCACGTTAAAGTAGGTTTATTGGTTGCGACCCATGAGGTCAGGGGGCCACACTATTGTTACTTCTCAGCTATGTTTGTTCTCACATGGCATCATGCACACCGGTTATCTCATACGTCACCGGCGAAGAGTCAGGTGATTCCGGTTACCGGAGCTGGTTCACCTGAATTCTTTCCGGGGGTCATGGTTACCAGAGGTGAGGGGGCCAGTCGCGCTCTCATTCGTCGATTCCCCGGTCATGATGTAACGCGTCTGCGCAGAGGTTGCTTGGGCGGGGACAAAGCAGCTTGTGGTCACCATGGCATCCGTGCTCGGCGTTGTTCGGTTCTGTCAGTGTGGGGATGCGGCGTGCCCCATGTATAGCAGCTGACGGGCATGTCCTGAATTATTGGCGTCCCTTTGCTTACGTCAAAGACTATAAATATAGGTGCTGGGGGCTTCGGCAGCCACTTCTCCCTGAGACAGCTCCAGCCACAGTTCTCGGCCCCGTGGGTGTAAGTGTCCCTGAGCTGGGCATTATTCCAGAGCGGCAGCGTGACACATCGCTCGGGTCACGTTCCATAGTGACAACATTGGTCGCGATCAGACAATAGTGTCGCTATAGAACGTGAACCTAGCGATCTGTTTTAAAGTGGTCCTTCACTCTGAATAAGAGCCTGTCTTATATGTTTCCCACACCCTGTACATACAGATTACTCACATTAAATATCATCCTACCTGCACCTACTACATGTTATGAGCCTTTAAACATCCAAGATGGCAGCTCATGTAACATCAGGCAGCCTGCAAACAGGAAGTGCCTTCTGACTGTGCTGCTCTGCATTCTGGGATCGCTGACCTTTTCCTGACCCCAGCTCTGCTCTGCCTGAGCAAAGCACAGCTATAACCCGCCCCCCTGTACTTTATCCCACTCTCCTCAGTAAGTGTGATGCTTTCGAGTCAAGATGGCGGCGCCTGTATCCTAAAGTCCTGAACAGAGTTGCAGCCCAGTGGGGGAAAGAATAAGAAGTGACTAAAAACTTAAAATTTATTAATTTTAGATGCTGGGGAATCATTTTTTAAGGGTTTGGGGTTTTCAATAAATCATGGTGAAGGTCCGGTTTAAGCGTCCCAAGTTTGTCTCTCTGAGAAATTGCTCAGCTTCCCCTACTGCCACCTGTGACCCTCCCATTGCACTTCCCCCCTTGGCCAGCGGGCATCCATGCCCAACGCCCCCCCAAAGGCTACCCCTGGGGGAAGGCCTCTGGGGGGACATGACATGGGTGCTAACACCACATGAGGTGCGCCGGGGGGCAGTGGTAAGAAGGGGCGCCATTTTTTTTTTATTTCAGTAGGGGTTGGGTTCCTCTCGCTATCCTACATGGTTCCTGTGACCTGGCCAGTAATGGGACTGGCGGTGCTATGAAGAAAGGGATGCCCCTGCGCTAGGGCAGAAGGGCAGCATGACTGCCGTGCGGCAGGCCTGGGAGCGATGTGGGATTTGAGGAGTAGAAAGAGGTTAGTGGGGGGGGCGACGGGACAGGATGTGACAGCCAGGAAGGGGAGGTACTTAGGCGGTGTCACCCCTTGTACCCCCTCTTTTCCGGTTATAAGCGAATGGGGTTATGTTGGGGGTTAGGACGGTTGGGTGTGGCAGTTCGTTAAGGTTATGAGGTTTGTATACAGTGGGGGTGGATTGCATGACTATGTTTCTTTCTTAGGGTTGAGGAAGTCACAGCTGGCGGGAATCCCTTGTCGGTTCTTGAAGGGGGGCAGACGGGCAATGAAAAAAAAAAGGCGGAAGTAAACGCAGTGAATTGAAAGAAGGCAGAAGCGGCGATCATCACGAGGAAATAATTTGGTTACAGCTGTGTGGTTTTTAGATGCGGTTTATAAGGAAGGCGGTTAGCTCTCATACAAGAAGCCCCCGGGCCTGCGGGCGGACGGCCGGGGGCAGGTTCTCGGTCGACCGCCGAGTAAAAGAAAGGCTGTTATCACAGCTGTGGGGACGGTTAGTTAGTAGTTTAGAAGTTGCTTATATCGCCCCCTCCACAGAGAAGAACGTGTAAGCCAACAAGGGATTTTATGGTTTGTTATTGTATTCTATGGCTGATATTTATTTGAGTAATAAATGTCTTTCCAAAAAAAAAATATAGGTGTCGGTGTTGGTTATTTGCAGTATAATAGGGAACATGGGGGGGGGTTTAAAAGAGAGTGGAAGGTTATGGGCGCTACGAACAGTCAAGGAAGGGGGGAGGGTGTGTGGGGTGAGAGACCTGAGATTGTGGCTGTGACTTGTGCCTAAGGAGGAGAGGCCCCTCTTCTGCCTCTGGGGGAGGGGCTTCCATCCCGAGGGTGTCGCTACCTTGCCGTGGTGGAATGGCTTGGTGCCCAGGTGTGACCAACAGAGCCACAGGTGGCCTGACACCTGATGGGCCGGACTAAGAGCGACACCAAGTGTAATATACAAACTGATGCCCCATACTGACCGCTGTGCCCCTCACTGCTGATGCCCCATACTGACCACTGTGCCCCTCACTGCTGATGCCATACTGACCGCTGTGCCCCTCACTGCTGATGCCCCATACTGACCTCGGTGCCCCTCACTGCTGATGCCCCATACTGACCGCGGTGCCCCTCACTGCTGATGCCCCATACTGACCGCGGTGCCCCTCACTGCTGATGCCCCATACTGACCGCGGTGCCCCTCACTGCCGATGCCCCATACTGACCGCGGTGCCCCTCACTGCTGATGCCCCATACTGACCGCGGTGCCCCTCACTGCTGATGCCCCATACTGACCGCTGTGCCCCTCACTGCTGATGCCCCATACTGACCACTGTGCCCCCCACTGATGACACCTCATATTAACCCCTGTGCCCCTCATTGCTGACACCCCATAATGACCCCTGTGCCCCTTACTGCTGACACTCCACACTGACACTTGTGCACCTCACTGAGGTGCACCCCATTCTGTCCCCTTTGCCCCCCATGACTAAATGATACCCCATTAGAACGATGCCAGGGACACTAACCTACCCCCTCACACAATTTATGAGCCCTGCATTGAAAAAAGAAATTACTTTTACCTCGCAGAGCTGTGTCCCTTAGGGGACATAGCGCCACACATGTTCCAAATCCGTAGCTCATCCTCCTATAGGAGAAAAGCTTCACTGAACTGTGCAGATGCTTCCTGTCCCCTATCATAAAAGGCTTAATAACCCTTCCAGTGCCAGCTATGTAGAGTTTACATAGCTGCCTCTCCAACTGTTAAAGCAGACCTTCATCATCATTTAATGAAAAGCCCAAACCCTTAAACAACTATTCCCCAGCATCTAAAATTAATATATTTAACGTTTTAATCAGTTACTTTTTATTCTTTCCCTCACTGGCCTGCAACTCTGTTCAGCACTCTAGGATACGGGCCCGCCCTCTTGTCTCAGTAGCATCACATACTGAGGAGAGGAGAGGGTTCATAAATGCAGGGGAGCAGGGTTATAGCAGTGCTTTGCACAGACAGAGCAGAGCTGGGGGTTAGGAAACGGTCAGCAATCCCCGAATGCAGCGTGACACAGTCAGAAGACACTTCCTGTTTGCAGGCTGCCTGCACCTCCATGGGCCACCATCTTGGATGTTTAAAGTCTCAGAAAATGCAGTAGATGCTGGTAGGATGATTTTTAATGTGCGCAATCTGTATATACAGGGTGGGGGAAACATATAAGATAGACTCTTATTTAGGAAGAAGGTCCGCTTTAAGTGCTAGCTATGTAAATTCTACATACTGTAGCTAGCGTTTCCCCATTTGCAGCACAAAAAATACAATTCTGTGAAATACTCACCTGTAGAATTGGTATTATACGCATACAGTACGTCCTGCTCCATATATAATACTTACACGTGGGTAATCCTCTGCCAGAGGGCGCTGTTCACTGCAGACATGCAAAAACAGGCTCCTCCCGGCCCTTCATATACCCAGGGACCTCCCACAAATCCCCAGCATTGAAAAGCAGTGAGAAAAGAAGCCGGGAGAAACCAACCACAAAAACTGGTAATAATAACAAAGATAACAATCACCATACAGGGGATCCAGAAAAATGTAAAACCAGAGTGGGGTGGAGCAGGACGTACTGTATGCGTATAATACCAATTCTACAGGTGAGTATTTCACAGAATTGTATTATTCTAAGCATACAGTACGTCCTGCTCCATATATAATACTTACACGTGGGACATCCAATAGCAGTGTCCATAAAGTAGGGTGGGATCCCCAACAAAAAGGCACAGCAGACAGTAAAGGCGCTGTCACCTGCAACCTTGCTACCAGGTACGACATGAGCAAAGGCTCTAACGTCAATCACATAAAACCTTTGAAAAGGTATGAACAGAAACAAGCAGTGGTCTAGCAAACCTGTTTAACAGAAAACCTGGTGCTGAAGGGCCAAAGGTACCCAAGCACAAGTAGAACAGAATAAAAAAGAGAGGAAGAATCTTCCCCTTAAAAGAATAGGCCAGAGTAACGGCCTGACCAGCCCAAATGCAACAGGAGCCACGGTAAAACTTAGAACTCTCCCCAACGGGGAATTGAAAACTGGTCTCCCGCACGACAGGCGGGGATACTGACCACTACACAAACAAGGATCAGCAAGAAGCCGAAACCTTTACTCAGGACCAGGAAGGCAAACCATCCAAGGAAGATCAGTCCAAAGGGCGCCAAGGCCCTGGAAGCAAACGAGATCAGGCGCATACATATGGAGGCGCCCGCAGACCCCGAAGGACATCAGTCCCCCTAAAGGACAATAAACAACCAGGAAAACTTCAACACCTGTTGAGGGAATGTAGACCCCCTTACTTCAGCATTACTAAGAATAAGGCCCATAGGCAGACTAAAAGGACTTAAATAATGAACATAAGACACCACCTTGGGCAAAAAGGTCCGGCGTAAGGCGGAATACCACCACACCATGGTGTGTATACATATATAATGAACGAGGGCTAAGTAAACAGAGCCACCCTCTCAAGCACAGGTCTGACTGAAGCAACAGCCCCCAGAGGGGCAACTTTAACTACAAAACAGCTCAGATAGCATCCAGAATAAGTTCCAAGGGAACCATCCGCAAGGCAAACAGAATGAAAATTGATCCCAACAGGGACCATAGAACTACTGGGGAGATGCACGTGAGCAATCCCCAAGAGAAGCTTAACAAGGAAGACTGAACAAGACTTCTACAGGAAGGCAGACAGGACAGAACCTGAACCTTCAGAATACCAAGATGGGGAGTCAACCCCAACCGATGCTGTAATCACTCTAGAGCCCTGGGAACAGAGAACGTCCAATAGGGGAGAGACCAAGAGTCACGCCAATCAATATGGGCACACCATACCTTATAATAGACGGAGGAAGAAGATACTTGCTCCAAACCCCCATAGACAAAGTCACCCAGAAGATAAACCCATCTCCAAAAGGGTGAAAGAATCAACTGTCAAGCCATCAGACTAGAGCCTGTAGATTGGGGCGACATAATAAGGAGCTTGAAAAATGGCAGAACCGCACTCCTGAGAGAGCGTACCGGTCCGCTGTCCTCAGCAGAAACATCTGCGAACCACAGTCCACTAGGCCACCCAGGGGCCATAAGTATCACGGGTCCCCTTATCAGCGCAATCTTGCGCAGAACCCGACATAGCAGGGTGAATGAAGAGAAGACATATAAAATAGAATGTCCAGACATAAAATTACTAAGCCCCCATGACCAGAGTCAGAATATACTGGGGCAGTAAAAACAAGGGCAGAGCCCCTGTGATATTAGCGAGACCTAACAGAGCCACCCTAGTTGGCTCTCAGAGGGACACCAGGATAGCACAACCTGCCACTGAAGAACATCCATTGGAGCGAATACCACTGAGGTGCAGGGAACGTAGACCCCCACCTAAATCAGGATCAGAAACCTTCCAGGAGAATCATCCTGCTTCAAGGTCCAGACCAATTAAAAAATTACAGACCACTGTCCTCCGACAGGCCAAGAGTCCCCAAATAGACAGGTCCTGAAGAGGAGAAGTCCAGCAAGATAGAGCCAACTGAAGGCTCACTGTTTTAACAAAATCAGTAGGTAAGATGGACCCTCTAAGGCAGTGGTCCCCAACCCTGTCCTCAAGGCCCACCAACAGGCCAGGTTTTGCAGATCTCCACAAAGATGCACAGGTGAAGTAATTAGTGCAGATACAGAGCAATAGAGCTGGCTATTTGGAGATCAAAAAAACATGACATGTTGGTGGGCCTTGAGGACAGGGTTGGGGACCACTGCTCTAAGGGACCCTAACTAGGAACCGCGGGGGGGGTTTTGGAAGAAAATCCCCCCCCCCGCCAACCTGCGAGACTTGGCACCCAAGGTGACCATTCACAGGAAGATGCAAGCAAAGAAGGGGGTGCCCCCTGACAGGGTCCTTGAATGTAACCAGCTCAAGAGGAACCACCGTACCAAGGGGGAATGAGCACAGACCTAGCTCCAGGGGTGCTGGAACCCCATCTAGGATCAATAACCTACTGTGCCGAAGAGCCCAAGGGCTCTGTATATAAGGGAAATCATCTGATACGCCACCAACGGGCCCACCAGCTGCAATCCTGCCTGGTGAAAGTAAGGTGTCAGCAAAGAGGGACAGAGCCCCTGTGACCAGGAATCCACTTATTGCCAAGGAAGAAGGCTCAAGCCTGAACCGAATCCAAGGAATGGAGATGGCGAATAAGGGACCATGAGGGATTGAGGTGACTGAGCACCCATCCAAATAACTCCCAGAGGACACCGCCGGCCGACTAACCCACTCGGCCTGACGTAGAGATTGGGAAGTAAGGAAGGACGATCCGGTAGGTCCTAGTGCAGACGCCCCACAGGCATGTCAGAGACATCACCCCTATCCGCGCCTTGGCGAGTAGCCTGGGAGCGGAAGAGAGGCCAAAAACAAGGCCCCAATCCGCAGGGTTGGTTCTTCAACACTGACTAGTAAAGGTCTTGGTGTCCTGAAGACACAGGGGGAACGAAAAGGATCTAGATCTCCACAGTAGGCCAGATGGCCCCCTTGCACAGGGCACCTGTGTCCCAAGACAGAGATATTATACAGGGACTACCTGTGAGTGTAGAACTGCCAAGCCTACCATAGGCCAGCATGGCCCAGACTGCCTCATCATTTTGAGGGAAAGAGAAAGGTTAACATAGAGGCCATCGCCCCATCCTGTTAAGGGCAACCTGCAAGTAAGCCCAGACTCTGTACGGCCTGCACCAACTCCTGAGGGGAAAACAGGGGCTAGAAGCACCCTGACAACCTCTGAGAGGGACCGCCCAGCAAATTCTATCCTGTGTCCAGGGGAACTACCTCCTGGAACCACCAGAAGGAGAAGATACGCTCCCAGATAGGAGTCAGGTGCTGTGGCAGTCCCCTCGCCCAGAAGGGCGAGGGCGTCCCTTCATGCTTGGGAAGTCTTGGCGGATTTGGACTTAGCCCTGCCCGAGGGCCCAGGGCGTTGCCTGCCCACCCCGTGGTGGGAATCCACCCTAAAAGTTGGAAGCACACCTCAGGTTCGTGTTTGACACTAACGTAGGGAGGGGGAGGGGTGTCCCTGCCCCGAGAAGGCCGAGACGGCCTTCTGTGTAGGGGTGCCTTACCCTTTTTTCCAAAAAGGTCCAAACGGGCCCCAAATAGACGCCGTCCTCTGAAAGGAAGGCCAGTGAGAGCCTTTTTCGTATCATCGTCAGCACCCCACTGTCGCAGCCAGACCAGGCGGCGAATAGCTACCACAAGGGCAGAGGTTCTAGCACACATCTTAATAGAAACATAGGTTGACGGCAGAAGGAGACCATACGGTCCATCTAGTCTGCCCTTATGTCTATACTGTATGTACTCTTTATCTTAGGATAGATGTGTGCTTATCCCAGGCATGTTTAAATTCAGTGACTATTGATTTTTCAACTACCTCTGCTGGAAGTTTGTTCCAAGCATCTACTACTCTTTCTGTAAAATAATATTTTCTAACATTGCTCCTGATCTTCCCCCCGACTAGCTTCAGGTTGTGCCCCCTTATTCTATCATTAAGTTTCTTCTTAAAAACACTTCCCTCCTGAACCTTATTCAATCCTTTCACATATTTAAAAGGTCTCAATCATGTCCCCCCTCTCCCTTCTTTCCTCCAGACTGTACAAATTAAGTTCTTTAAGTCTCTCCTGATAAGTTTTAAGTTTAAGTCCTTCCACCATTTTCGTTGCCCGCCTTTGGACCCGTTCTATTTGAATAATGTCTTTTTGCAGGTAAGGTCTCCAGAACTGCACACAGTATTCTAGCTGTGGCCTCACCAGGGCTCTATATAGCGGCATCACAACCTCCCTCTTCCTACTGGTGATGCCTCGAGCTATGCAGCCGAGCATCCTGCTTGCTTTTCCCACTGTCCACTCATCTTGCAGCTATCAGTAATCAGTACCCCTAAATCTCTCTCCTCCGAGGTCCTGGCTAACACAGTGCTGCCCATACGGTACTCAGAGCAGGGATTCCTTCTACCCAAGTGCATGATTTTACATTTAGAGACATTAAACTCTAGTTTCCACAGTTTTGACCATCTATCCAGTAAAGCTAAATCATTTTCCATGTTGCAGACACCTCCCGGAATATCCACCCTATTACTAACCTTTGTATCATCAGCAAACAGACAAACTTTTCCTACCAAGCCTTCTCCTATGTCACTTACAAATATATTAAAAATAATGGGGCCCAGGACAGAGCCTTGCGGCACACCACTTGTAACTCGCCTTTGTTCAGATTGCACACCATTTACAACAACACTCTGATACCGATCCCTCAGCCAACTGGAAATCCACTGAACTATCCAGGGATTGAGTCCTACCTTCAATAACTTATCTATGAGCTCCTTATGTGGTACAGTGTCAAAGGCTTTGCTAAAAATCCAGATAGGCGTTATCCACAGCACCACCTTCATCTAACACTTTAGTGACATTGTCAAAGAAATCAATAAGATTGGTCTGACATAATCTGCCCTCAGTAAAGCCGTGCTGTTTTGGGTCCAATAGGTAATTAATTTTTAGATGGGAAAGTATCTGTTTTTTTAAGAGTGTTTCCATTAATTTGACCACTATAGATGTTAAACTAACTGGCCTGTAATTACTGGCTTCTTCTCTACTCCCCTTTTTATGGATTGGTACGACATTGGCCATTCTCCAATCATCTGGAACCTCACCAGTTGAAAGGGAATGGTTAAGTAAATCAGTCAGAGGGGCTGCAATCACAAACCTAAGTTCCCTTAGAACTCTGGGGTGGATTCCATCTGGACCCATCGCCTTACTTACCTTTAGATGTGCCAGCTCGGCTAAGACATCAGTCTCCAGAAACTCTGGAGCTGTGCCCTCCCTGCGGGATGCTGTGCTATGGCCATGCCTGCTACTATCTGAAAATATCGAACAAAAGTAGCTATTCAGATGGTCAGCCACAGCCTTATCGCCGTCAATATATTTATTTTCCCTATTTCTAATTTAATGGAGTCATCCAGCGATGAGAGGATAAACCTCACAAACACATCACAATCTGAGAGCGCATTAAAGACCTCCCAGGGGAGGTCCTCAGGTCGGTGATCAAGTAGTTTTCTAATGAGAGTCCTGGCGGCCACCGCAGTGATGGCCGCGGCACAGACCGGGCGCAGAGCCGTCCCTGCGCACGAAAAGGCGTGGGAAGCCAGTCTGTCAATGCGCCGGTCCTCAGCATCCCGAAGGGTACGGTAATGAGGAGCAGTCATGAAGGGGGGGTTAGTACCCCCTATAATCGGTGCATCCACCACAGGAGGTGCTGACCAAAAGTTAACCACATCAGGAGGGAAAGGGTACTTCCAATCCCAGACCCCTGGGACCACTTTAAGTTTACAAGGCGATTCCCATTCTTTGGATATAAGATTCTGGAAATGCTCCTGTTCCAGGAATTCCAAGCGCGGTGGCGCTGTGTGGAAACTCTCCTTCTTAGGCTTGGGAGCCTCTCCAGGAGGGGAGATTGACAAAACCTCAAAGATCTTAATAAGTAGTTCATCTGTGTCACACAGGCCCCAAGAACCGGGCCCGGAATCATCACGGCTCCAGGGCATCTCATCCAAGGAGCCTGAATCGGAGAATAGCTCACCTTCATCAGAAGGATCAAGGTCCTGCATAGCAGCAGATTCATCAGTATCATTAGGAACCGGAGAGCCAGGAGGCGTCAGGGACCGCTTCTTTTCCAGGGCCCAAGCGCTCCGCCAAACTAGACATCACCTACTCAGCCGTAGGTACCCTGCGCGGCACGACTTGCTGGTCATCCCCGCTCGTATTGAAGTGAGGTGCAGCCACTGGCAAACCTGATTGCAGGGTCAGTGCCTGTTCAGCACACGGTCCGCAGACCCGTGCTCTGTCAGCATCAGCATGGGGCTGACCACACACTGTTCCCGAGGGACCCCGGGTACATAATTCTGAGATGCCTCTATATGGTGATTATCTGAGCAATATGCCCGCAGGGATTTATGCAATAGGTAACCCTGAATGCCCCAAGACCCGCTAGGAATGTGGGAGAATTTTTTATGTGAACCCGCTATAATATATGTCAGGCCGGGACCAGCCACCGAATCTTGGTGTCTGAAAGACATAAAGGGGATAAGACGGGGGTGTCAATGCCATGCGCAGCCGTAATAAAAATTCATAGGAACAAAAAAAAAAAAAAAAACGCCCGGGAGGGCACTTACATGACCAAGGAAGGAGGCGGATCGCAACCACGCGCGCGCGAAGAGCGTCAAAATGGCGCCAAGCGAACCTCGAGGGGCGGGCCTGATCTGGCCGTGATGCCAAGTACCCGCCTCCCCCAAAGAGCGTGAAGCTCTAACCAGCGCAACGTCAATGACAGCAGTGGATAGGACACACATACAGAGTTGTAATTAAGGAGATTGCTCTCAACACTAGAGAATGATGCTGCCGCCCGGGCTGCACACTTCTCGTAATGAAAGGACACACACGCGCACAACCAGACAAGGTTTGTGTGGAGCAAGGAGCGCGGCACTGACATCCAAGTTTAAATAAAAAGGCAACAGCCATAAACATGTCTAACATTACACTGGGACCGCCACACACATACCCCCCCTTTCTTTTCCCCCGAGCTACGGGAGGAAGCGAGGGAGAAGCGGACCTGGACCCAGGGTTCATCGCTATGAGGGGCACGGGCAACAATGCAGGAGGGGCATCTAATGGAGGCTCACCATCAGCCTAAACCGCCTACCCTATGGTGGGGGATTGCGGTGGAGCGTAGCTCCGTGAGCACACGAGGTCCTGCCTACCTTCACCCGACCAACGCAGCCCAGGTTGGGAGGCATATCTTATCAAAGAGGACGGGTGGTAATAGTCCTGCAGGGCCGCAGGCTGTAAAAGCCCCGCTCACCTGCGAGAGAGTTGATACTTCATGTCTTCGCAGTCAGCACTGCAGAGAAATCTGGGGATTTGTGGGAGGTCCCTGGGTATATGAAGGGCCGGGAGGAGGCTGTTTTTGCATGTCTGCAGTGAACAGCGCCCTCTGGCGGAGTATTACCCATGTGTAAGTATTATATATGGAGCAGGACGTTCTGTATGCTTAGAATATTCCAGGATCCTGAACTGAGGGGCCTCTGACCCCCCCCTCAAGGGTCTTCAGAATGGGCAGAGAATGCCCTGCGTGCTCGCTTTTGACAGTTCGTAGGCTGCTGTAGGGAGGGACCTTTTATACTGGGAGCGAGATGAAGTCATATCACTGTGCCGGTATAAAAGGTTGCTCTCGGCAGCATGGTGAGAGCAGAAGTGGTGTACAGTAGCAGGGGACTCTGATCCACCGCCCGTCCGCCAATCCCTTCCGGCTGTCAGTGCAGCAGGGGGGGGGGGGGACACAGAGATCGGAGGAAAGTTAAAATAATAATAAAATACTTGTGTGTTTTTTTTTCACTTAACCTTGAGGCCCCTATACCAGTTCACAGGGCTCGAGGGGCTGGCAACTCACCTGCCAGCAAGCTGGTGACTTGCCAATACCTGCATCCCCAAAGCCCAGGGTAGGAAGCTATACAAACTGGTAGTCTTCAGGCTCGGGACTGGCTGCTCTGCCTCAGCGCTCTGGTCTACCAGCCCACATATCTGGTGCCTGGGCTGGTTTTGCTAGATAGGGAGGACCCCACACCATTCATTTTTAAATTTAAACCTCAATAGTGTGCATAGTAGTATTTGATTTTTATTTGGAAATCTCATAAACTGGAAATTCAGCAAAAATCACAGTTACACATATTCAAAGCACACAAATAACTTTTGGAGCTTCTATTAGGCTGCCATGCCGGTTTAGAATGCCCTGCACTGCGAAACATGATGAAAAAATGTTTTGCGTTGTGTTCTTACCCGCATATATGGTATCCGCAGCTCCCTCCGCGCCCAGCAAACTTCATGCTGAAGGGAGATGTGGATAGTGGGTGCTCTGTGGATTCCGTATACGCAAGCACCGTGAAACAAATAATAATTCCGCATATGCAGGTGTTGCTGGTTTGGGATGCCCCACTGCTAACAAAGTCTAGGAGGCCAAAAAAATACCATTTTGTGAAATACTCACCTGTAAAATGGGTATTATAAGTATGTCACACACCCCGCTTCAAGATATCCATAACATGTGGGTAATACCGACCTGAAGAGGGCGTCCTGCAGAGACGATAGGGAAAAAGAAAGCCCCTCCCGGTCCATAAATACCTGGGACCTCCCACTCATTACCCAGTATAAAGAAAGCAGTAAGGTAAGGGACCAGGAAGAGGCAAATATAAACCAAAGCAACGCAAAGTTCACAATACAAAGGATCCAGAATACAAAAAGGGCGGGTGAAGCGGGGTGTGTGACATACTTATAATACCCATTTTACAGGTGAGTATTTCACAAAATGGTATTATTCTAAGTATGTCACACACCCCGCTTCAAGATATCCATAACATGTGGGACATCCAATAGTGTCCATAAAAGGGCGGGGATCCAAAACAAGGCAACAAGGCACAACTTAAACCACAACAGCTTGCAGAACTTTGCGGCCAAAAACAGCATCCACTGAGGCCCGAACATCAACCTTGTAAAACTTGGAGAAAGTGTGAACAGAGGACCAAGTAGCGGCCTTACAAACTTGCTCAACCGAGGCCTGGTGCTGAAAAGCCCAGGACGCTCCAACCGCACGAGTAGAATGAGCAGTAACACGAGGGGGACTCCTCCCCTTAGCAGAATAGGCCCCAATGATGGCCTGACGAATCCATTTACTGATGGAAGACTTGGCAGGTGCCAAACCTTTCCTAGGCCCAGAGGGCACCACAAAAAAGGCATCAGTCTTACGAAAGGAGATAGTATTTCACAACGCGAACAACATCCAAGGAATGCAGAGCCCTTTCCTTGTCGTTGCTAGGATTAGGACATAGAGAAGGCAGAACAATGTCCTGAAACAGATGAAAGGCAGAAACCGCCTTAGGAAGAAAATCCGGCTTGAAACGAAAGACAACCTTGTCCTGATGCCTTTCGAAGTACGGAGCTTTAATGGACAAAGCTGCCAACTCAGAAACACGCCTAACCGAAGTGATAGCCACCAAAAACGCCACCTTTTGAGTAAGTGAAGATAAAGCAATCTCATTCAAGGGCTCAAACGGGGGACCCTGAAGAGCAGAAAGAACCAGGTTCAAATCCCAAACTGGAACCAAGGGCTTCCTAGGGGGTCGAACATGCGTAACCCCTTGGAAAAAAGTCTTGACCAAGGGATGAAGTGCAAAGGACCTTTGAAAGAACACCGCCAGGGCAGAAACCTGCCCCTTCAAGGTACTGAGCTGGAGCCCCAGATCCAGACCATGTTGAAGAAACTCCAGAATCCTGGAAATGGAAAACTCCCTACACGGGAAAGACCTACCTTCACACCAGTCAATATAGGACCTCCAGGCCCTATAGTAAACGGTAGAAGAAGACCGCTTCCTGGCGCTAATAAGAGTCTGAATCACCGCATCAGAAAGACCTTCCTCCTTCAAGATGGAGGTTTCAGCAGCCACGCCGTCAAAGCCAGCGATGGTAAATTGGGATAGCATAGCCGACCCTGGGTGAGCAGGTCCGGCAGCAGAGGCAGAACGAACTGATCCTCTGCCAGTCTTACCAGGTCTGCGAACCAAACCTGTCTTGGCCACCTTGGTGCCACCAGAATCGCCGACACGCCCTCCAGGGCCAGCTTGCGCACCACTCTGGCTACCATTGGAAACGGAGGGAACAGGTAAAGAAACCCCAGATCCCTCCAGTTCAGAGACATGGCATCCACCGCCAGAGCCAGTGGATCCTGCGAGAGAGACACAAATACCGGAAGCTTGTGATTGTGACGAGAGGCAAAGAGGTCCACCGCCGGGAACCCCCACCTGAGGCAAATTGAACGAAAAACCTGGGGACTGAGAGACCACTCCCCCTGGCGAGAGGAGGACCTGCTCAGAGAGTCCGCCTCCGTGTTCTCCACTCCCGGAATGTAGACTGCTGAGATACACGGGACGTGGCTCTCCGCCCAGTCCAGAATCAAAGACACTTCCCTGAGGGCACTCCTGCTGCGAGTCCCTCCCTGGTGATTGATGTAAGCAACCGCCGTCCGATTGTCCGACCGAACCTGAACTGGCAGGCCCTGCAACTGATGAGTCAAACAGAACCAACCTGATGGCTCTCAATTCCAGAACATTGATGGGCTCGTGAGCCTCCTGCGGGCTCCACAGACCCTGAAACTGAAGATCCTTCCAAACACCCCCCCAACCTGACAGACTGGCATCCGTGGTGACTGTCTCCCAACACGGCGCCAGAAAGGATCTGCCCTTCAACAGATTGACAGACCCCAGCCACCATTGCAGGGATCAACGAACTCGGGGGGTCATCTGGAAGGACCGATCCAACGATAGTGGAGACTTGTCCCAAACCGTCAACAGATGAAGCTGGAGCGTCCTTGTGTGAAACTGCGCAAAGGGAACTTCCTCGAATGAGGCCACCATCAACCCCACCAGCCTCATCCCTAGCCGGATGGCCGGACGAGGGGCCGCCAAGAGAAGCCGAACCAACTCCTGAATCAAAAGAACCTTGGCCTGGGGCAGAAACACCCTGGCCTGCGAAGTATCCAGAGACATTCCCAGAAAGGTCACTACCCTGGACGGAGAAAGAGATGACTTGGGGTAGTTGATCACCCAACCGAACCTCTCCAGAGTGGATACCACCGTTCTGGTGTCCAACTCCGCTTGGTTGAAGGAAGAAGCCATAATCAGAAGATCGTCCAAATAGGGCACGATGCGGATACCCTGAACCCTGAGTAGAGCCATCACCCCCGCCAGCACCTTGGTGAACACCCGAGGAGCCGAGGTAAGATCGAAAGGGAGTGCCACAAACTGAAAATGCCGATCCTCCACCACGAACCTGAGAAACCTCTGGTGTGCTGGAAAAATCGGAACGTGCAGGTAAGCGTCCGTCTATGGACGTCAGAAAGTCTCCCTGACGAAGAGAGTGGATAGCCGAACGCAGCGTTTCCATGCGGAATTTCCGCGGCCGGATGAACCTGTTGAGAAACTTCAAATCCAAGATGGGTCGGACCGATCCGTCCTGCTTGGGTACCGTGAACAGATTGGAATAAAAACCCCTGCCCTGGTCTGAGGAGGGCACTGGGCAAATGACAGCCAAGTCCAGAAGATTCTCCACTGCCACCAGGAGTCCCTGTGCAGCCAGAGGTTCCGAAGGCACCCGAGACCTGAAAAATCTGTGAGGGGGCCGGAGCTCAAACTCCAGCTTGTAACCGGAAGACACCACTTCCTGGATCCATCTGTCCGAGACTTCCTGATCCCAGACCTGGGAGAAGTGTCGCAGCCGTCCCCCCACCCGCATGGGTGAGGGCGCCCCCTCATTGCTGAGCTGGCTTAACCGCAGGTTTGGGCTTGGAGCCCCAACTGTAACCTGGACGGGCACGTCCTCTGCCCCTATTCCCGGAATCTCCTCTGGAGGAGGGGAAAGCAAATCCCCTGCCAGATCTGGCCCCCCGAAAGGAAGGGGTAAAGGAAGGCGTCCCCCGAAAGGGACGGCGTTGTTTCTTGCGTTGAGGTAACCTACCACCCTTGGTGACAGAATCCAATTTCTCTCCAAAGAGCCGCAATCCAACAAAAGGTAGAGCCGTCAGCGACTTTTTGGACATAAAATCAGCCGCCCACTGGCGCAACCAAACCGACCGCCGAATAGTCACCAGCAGAGCCGACGTCCTACCACACATCATCAAGGTGTCATCCAAGGCGGCTAAAACAAATGACAAAAACAACTCACACCTTTTAAGGGCAAGGAACTCGTCACTACCCGGACGGAGCCCGGAAGACGTCAACAGGTCTCTGACCACGGACCTGGCAGCCACCACCATCAGCGCCGAAGCACAAACAGGCCGCATGGCTGACCCGACGCTGGCAAAGCCGTGACACGCCATCTGGTCAATGCGTTTGTCCTCTCCGTCTTTGAGGGTGGAACAATCGGGATTATTTAACACAGAAGTGTTGGACAACCCCAAAACCGGTGCATCCACCTCGGGGGGGGGGATGCCCAACGCTTAACGGTATCCGAAGGGAAGGGATACTTCTTATCCCACCCCTGAGGAATACCAGGGAGCCGAGCCGGCCTGTCCCATTCCTTAGCAATAATTTTGTCAAAATGCTTTTGATTAGGAAATTCCAAGCGCGGCCTGGATTCCTCGAAAAACTCACCCTTCTGCTGCGGAGCCTCCTCAGGAGGAGAAATAGCCAAAACCTCAAACATTTGAGCCAGAGCGTTAGGAGTATCCGAAGATCTCCCCAAGTCCCCAAGCTCAGCGTCAGCGCCAACAAACTGCTGATCGTCAGAATTATCAGAATCCTCATAAACCTCCCCTTCCTCCAGCGGGGAATAATCAGAGTAATCTAGATTATTAAAATCATCAAGGTCATCCACCGGCGGAGCCGGCGACAAGTGCTTTCTCTTGGCCGGGGCCTTACGGGCGACTGAACTGGAGATCAATTTTTCAAGGTTGGCCAATCTGGCGCACATCTCAGATTGCAGCTCCCCACCCATGACAACGTCACACGGGGTGCGTATCAAGCTGGGAGGAGGAGATGAAGTGACCGGCGGTGCTGACCCAGAAGCCTGGGATCCGGACTGCCGCGTAATAGTTTGCTGTGCACAGGGTATACACAGAAGTACATCGACCCCAGTAATGGATACCCCACACAACATACACTTCCGGAATTGCCCCGAGGGGATCCCGAGCCCAGTATCCGGGGATGCCTCCATATGGTGAACTTATGTGCAGTCGCTATGACCGGGGGAATTACGCGAATACGCAACCCGGGATGCCCCTTTAATGTCCCAAGTGGGAGGATTTGAATAAGGTAAATTTAACCCAGGGACCCTAGGACCGGGAGAAAACCCCCTAACCCAAAGAAGGTCTACCTGCAAGACACAATATGGACAGCAATAAATACATGTACAAAAAAAGGGAAGCAGTAATAAGAAAAGAATGGGGCCCACAGGGCCACTCACAGTTCCTGCCAGTTAAGATGGCGACCGCACGTCCAGGAGCCAGAAGCCGCAGCAAGGGGTCTGAGAGAAAAAGGGGGGCGTGGCCAGCGCGGGAGAGCGCGATCGTGCGTGGCCCCGCCCCCCCCATTCACAGCCAGGCTCCGCAGTGGCGGCTGCCTAACGGGGGCGGGCCTCGGCAGTCCGCCGAAAGCCCTGCCCCGCCCCCTATACACATCGTGAGGGGAGAAAACCCCTCACAGGCTAAGCCCCAGCGAGAACCGGCACCGCAGCGATGACAGAGGCTGCGGCGCCGGTAACACGGCGGACGACAGGCGGGGAGGACGGGCGGCGACGGCGCTCCGCGCCCGACCCCGCGCCCCCCCCCCCTGCAGCATGTGAAGGGGCACCGCTCCTGACAGGGAAGCGGCGCCGCGGCCAAATCAATGGCCGCGGCGCCGGAACCAGAAGGAGGCAGAAGAGGGGGCGGCCCGCGGCGACGTGCCTGCGCCCGGTCCCGAGAGATCTCCTCAGCTGTACCAGCAAAAGAGCCCAGCCCACGGTGGCTGCCCAGCTAACAGTGAAAAACACAAAGTATCACAAAAACACCTCATGCACAAACACTACTACTAAATAAAAAGTGGGCCCTCACCCCCCCCCCTCGAGGAGAAGGGCATCCGGAGAGGGGAACATACCAGGGGAGAAATGGCCGAGGGACAGGGCATCCCAAACCGGGGTCACCAGCCCGGATCACCGCCTACCCTCTGAAACAGGGTCTCACGGTGGAGCTTAGCTCCTGGGCACCTAATGTGCCATTCTACCGTCGCCCAGACCTCAGCCAAGGCTGGGAGGCATGTAAGGTAAGGATAATTGGCATCTGGGCGGAAATAGAATAAAACGCGGGCCGGGAATAATCCCGGCTACCTCAAGTCCCCCTGTGCAAGGAGGAGGCATCATCTTCTGACTTGCTTGCCGTCTGCAGAGATGAAAGACTGGGTAATGAGTGGGAGGTCCCAGGTATTTATGGACCGGGAGGGGCTTTCTTTTTCCCTATCATCTCTGCAGGACGCCCTCTTCAGGTCAGTATTACCCACATGTTATGGATATCTTGAAGCGGGGTGTGTGACATACATAGAATACAGGTTCAGTAACCACTTTGCACTCCAGCAGAACCACATGACCACTGGCGACCAATTCAGAGGACTGGCAGTGCATGCATGTCCGCTGAGGATACCCGACTGGCCACCTGACAAAAGACTTTGAGACTTTGTTGTACCAGTGGATCGATGAAGGGTAGTGGAAGCCAATTTTCACACTTCCTAGGCTTTGGTAAGCAGCATGGTATCCTGCAGTCATGTTCTAACGGTTAAAGTGGCCAGAAGTGGTCCTGGCGTGATTTGGGATGCCCTGATGTGCTTACCTCGCCAACGAGCGCTGTGTGTGCCCACAGTAACTAAATGGCTGGCATGCCTGTGCATAGCCGAGGGATATGAGTGATGCTGCAGGTAGGGTTCCATTTAGCTTCTCTAGCCACACATTAATATGTGCAGCCAGAGAAGCTGATTGTAGGAGAGCCGCGTCTGTGCCATGAACTTTCACACAGCAAGGCATCCCAAATCGGGATTTCCCAGGGGGGACAGAGCACTTTAAGGAAGCAATCTCATGACTGTACTGCGGTTTGGCAAGTTCTATTCCAACTGCTTCCTGGCCACCACAGTTTGGACAACCCATTACTTACAGGCATGTGGGCACTCACTGCTTGTTTGTCTCATTGCACAGATGGGTTAAATGCAGAGGAAAGATTCCTATGTGTGCACAAGCAGATAATGGCCATATATGCAAAAAAAAAAAAAAAAACTAAATCTGGATGCCCCAGGTAAGAATACAGACTCGCTGGGGGGGTTCACAGAGCAGAACATATTATTATGAGATATTCCCTGTGGTACTGTAGCTCAGCTAAAAAGCGTTTAAAGGGATTGTCAAGGCATAAAAATAAAAAAAGGCTATACTCGATCCAGTTCACTGCCCCAAGCTTGGCTCTCCTGATCCATCGCTGTGAATAGAGTGGGTGTCTCCCCAATACAGAGGCGGGTTGAGGTCTGACAAGTGCTGAACTGGATTGAGTGATTGGATGAGTTTGTAAGTGCCAGAATAGGAGTGATTGGCTGCAGGGGATAAAAGGTGGCTTTTTTTCTCAGTTTTTATGCCTAGGCAATGCCTTTATCCCTTTAAAGCAGACCTTCACCCTGAATAAGAGTCTATCTTATATGTTTCCCACACCCTGTACATACAGATTGCTCACATTAAAAATCACCCTACCTGCATCTACTGCAAGTTATGAGCTTTTAAAGTGGCTGCTGATCTATAAGATTCCCGGGCCGATCAGCTCCCTCCCCGCGGGGCATCCGAAATCAGGATGCCCCGCTGTGTGAAACCCCCCCGGACGCCCACAAACCTTACCACCACTACCACCGCCGCCTCTAACGCGTCCCTCTAGCAGGGCGCGCTCCCTGTAAGAGGGACGCGCGAGAGGCGGCGGCCCCAGCTTATCTGTCGCTTATCCGTCGGCGGTAAGGTAAGTTTTTTGAGACCTTCTGGGGGGTTTCACACAGCGGGGCACCCCGATCGCGGAAGTGGACCAACACCCAGGATAGTGAAAATCCTGGGTGTTGGTCCACTTTAAACATCCAAGATGGCGGCTCATGGGACATCAGGCAGCCTGCAAACAGGAAGTGCCTTCCAACTGTGCTGCTCTGCATTCTGGGATTGCTGACCTTTTCTTGACCCCAGCTCTGCTCTGTCTGAGCAAAGCACAGATATAACCCGCCCCCCTGTACTTTATCCCGCTCTCCTCTCCTCAGTAAGTGTGATGCTTCTGAGTCAAGATGGTGGCACCCGTATCCTAAAGTCCTGAACAGAGTTGCAGCCCAGTGGGTGAAAGAATAAAAAGTGACTAAAAACTTAAAATACCTAAAATATATTAATTTTAGATGCTGGGGAATCAATTTATAAGGGTTTGGGCTTTTCAGTAAATCATGGTGAAGGTGCGGTTTAAGTGGCAAGCCTGCAGTTTCTACGTGCTCGCTTCTTCCACCGCTAAGTGCCAAGCGCGTAGAAACTACAGGCTTGACATTTTCCCCTCTACAGTAAAAGAGAAAAAAATAGCCCACCCCCAGCCTGGATCCAGCACTGGTCTCCTCTTCCTCCAGTGGGGCATCGCCCCTTGGATGATCTGGGTGATCTGCCATTGGTGGGGTCCCACATAATACAAAGGACTTACACAGAGAGTTGTACAAGACTGAACTTTGCAACTAGACTGGAACCTTCTTTGGGTGAGCTCTACCACAGGATGACTAAGCATATGGAAAGACACTATTATGAGATTTTTGTATGTTCCTTTTTACTCTGCTTAAACTGATTAGTGCATTATTGTACTATAAACCCCCTTTTCATGGGTCACAGACATGTTTTTACTGGTTTCTTAATGGGGTCTGTGAGCTGATGTGGCTGTGAATGCATAAAGCAGAACAAAACTCAGGAATTTGACTTTTCCCAGGTTTTGTTCTGTGCCCTCGGGACATCCCGAATTGGGATGCCCAGCTGTTTAAAGTGGACCAACACCCAGGATTTTGACTATCCTGGGTCTTTGTCCACTTCGGTGGGGCACCCCCGATCGGGGTGCCCCGCTGTGTGAAACCCCCCCGAACCCCCCGAAAAACTCACCTCTCCCCGCTCCCAGCGCCGACGGACAAGGAATCTGACAGCCGCGGACAAGCGGCTCCTCCGCCGCCGCCTCCCGCGCGTCCCTCTTCGCACGCCGAAGATAAGGTAAGGAGTTTGGGGTGTTTGGGGGGGGGGGGGGGGGGGTTCACCCCGCGGGACATCCCGATCTCGGATGTCCCGCGGGGAGGGAGGTGATCGGCCCGGGAATCTTATAGATTCCCGGGCCGATCACCCGTGGGTGTTGGTCCACTTTAAGATTTCAGGCCAGCCTCTGGAGGGAGGGTTTTGTTCCAATTTAATTAACCCTTTCAGTGCAGTGGATTTAAACTAGTCACGTTTTAGCCCATTACTTTGCAGAGAAATGAGCCTGGCAAACCAGACATACAGGATGAGATTATGTCATAAAAACACATAAAATGAATGGACGCAGTGAGGTCCCCGTCCCCTCCACACTCTCCAAGCAGAGACAAATCATCACAAAGGCAGTGTGATTTGAATTTTGTTTAATAAAAAATAAACACAGAGCAGTAACACACAGAGAACGGAGGAGCTAGTCTGTAACACATTTCAGCAACACAAGCGAACATCAAAGTGTCCCGCTGGCGATGCCCGTCCCCCGGCCTCACACACCAACAAATACAATAAATAGTAATAGATGCCCACTAAGTGGTGATGGGGTGCCCAACATGCACTGCTGACTAGGTGCCCGTCCCAATACAGAGCTGGTAAATGGCCCTCGGCACCCACAATAGAGGGTAACCCCAAGTGCAAATAAAATGTAAGTCCTTAAAGTGATTTTCCAGGAGAGATTAAAAGTAAAGTTTTAGGGAATTTCCTCCAACTTCCTGCCTAAGTAACACAACAGGAAGCTCAGCTCACAGGAAAGCCATGGTGTGTCGCTAAAGAAGGAAAGCCAATAAATCTCCCCTGCAATGTCCAACCCCACCCAGGAGGTTTCGGCTCACCAAGAGACCGGTAGTAGGATGCAGAGCTGCAGCACATTGCAATATTGAGAGCATTGGCTGGATCCAACCAGCAATGGTGGCCAAGGAGCCACCACCTCATGTCCACCACCAGGTGACCCGAGGATCTGCCAGGCTGGAGAGACAATCCTAAGGGTCATTCAGTAAGGATGATCCCAACCCTCCTAGATGGCCACTGCAGTCTTCCCTCCCCAAAGTAGGCAAACACTGGGGACCAATATACCACCGCTGAGCGTGTCAGTCAGTAAAGAAATAAATACGCTTCATACTGCAGAATCAATGCCACAATGGGGGGCATACGCACCTTCTCCGCCATCTTGCTGCTCTCCACATAAACACAGAGGCAGCTATGGTGCCAGGATCAACACAATGGTAAATCACATCATATAGGTAGGACCACCCTCTTCCCAGACTGTAGAATATAGGACTGAGAGAAATTGTTGCTGGATGTGCGGGCACTCTGCACCTTCAACCAATTTCCGGATGTCCCTTTGCAAAATCCAGCCCATAAACATGAGTGCCTAAGGCCCTCCATAAGCTCTGACTGATCTACTGGACAGACAATGATGGACAGTATTAGAATTTCTACCTGCAGTACATGGCTCACTGGCAGGTGGAGCTGCACGATGTCCTACAGCACCCCATTGCTTCGCAGCCCCTGACCCTTCAATTTGATGCAAATTTTTTTCTCCATCATTTGGCTCTTCAGTACACTTTTTCTTAGACAGAGGCTCTGCTGTTGGCAGGGCTACCCTCTCTCAGTTATAGCAGTCATTGCATTACTGAAGGGTTTACCTTCTTCCCACACCACACATACTAAAGAAAAGCTGTGTACCTACAGTAAATGAATAATAGAGAAAAAAGAATGTTAGTATCCTCCCCACAAAATCTCTTGATATCCAATTGGATACACAGCTCTCACACTGTACTCCCTCATTTACGCTTGCTGGGCTGGTTGTTGTGGGCTGTTGCCCCTTAGTTAAACACTATACTCACCTTTCCGAAGCCCATTGCTGCTGGTCTGCAGAAACTCACAAGGATCGCAACTGACACGTCACTGGGCGATCCTGTAAGTGTCTGCAGACCAAACTAGCAGCCGATAGCCTGAGCTGGATGAAAGGTATAGTTTTTTTCTCTTTTTCTGAAAAAGTATGACTTTAACTGCTACTTTATTGTGAAAAGAAAAAAGCTCACTGAAGAGCTGTATACCTACAGAGTGAATATTAAGAGAATGAGGTTTTACTTCATACGAAAATCTTCCTCTTTTTAGGAACATGAAGCAGCCGGTCAATGTGGAAGAGGGTTTCAACGTTCTTAGGAAGTGACTTAATATGGCTGCCATCTGACCTCTCACGGCAATGGCAAGAGACAGGGAAGCTACACAGCTAATGTGGAAAGTACACAACTGTGTGAGGGGCAGGGGAGGGGGGGGGGGGTCTCACAGAAATTCAATAAATGTCTTTTTGCAAATAAAAAGAAGGTGGAATCACTTTGGGGCACGTGCAAGGAGTTAGTCCCAAGGACTGGACGGACTTGTCATCACTCCTCTTCCTTAGGAAGAATTCTCTGCAAATGGTGCACTGACCTCGACCCGTCTCTGAAACACAAGAGGGCAGAGCCAGCTTTCAGCCAGTCATAGATGGCGATGTCAGTAATGGCGGCCAGCCCTGTGTGGGAAAGCTCTAACACTGGAAATCTGACAACACCAGATGCTGGACAGGAGGCTGCAATATGTGGCTGTTGAAGCTTCCCCTCCTTGCAATGGCAGCAGCAGGAGAAGCAGATTTGGCGTTTACATCAGCTGCATGGATGACACAAGATACAACCCTTTCCATGGAGACAAGATACATATGCATGCTACATCGCGCTTCACAGCCCCAACCCATTACATCAAGCACTCTATGGCTGGCCTGCCACCATTGTTAGAATAAATAAGGGGAGGAGCCACTTTAAGCCCCGCCCTATGAACTGTAAACTGAGAAACATACATGGCTTCTGAACGGGGGAAAAGGGTGCAGGGAGCGGTGTTATAGATCTCTGATAAATATATTTATCTGTTATATATATATAATATGTATAGAGGAGCGTCTGTCACAAGGGAACGAACATCCAGATATACACCGTGTGCCTGGAATGAGGCACCCACTCAGCTCATCCCCCAAGGCAGTCTCTGCATGCACCATCGGAACGCAGATCCCCAGTGATGTCATTACCTGTCGGAAAATCTACAGTCAGCGGTTACCAGCTTATTCTTATTGGCAGCAGAGATTAGATATTTAGATAAGGTCTGTCTTTTAGCTTCTGGATACTGCCATAGATTTTGTGTGGCCGAAGTGCTGAGCTGGAAGCAAGCGCCAAGACTTCCCGCTACTGGTTCTCCTCTCGGATGAGCTCCAGAACACTGATGAGACTTTGTAGCCCCAGCACATAACCCTTGTCTGGCCCATCATGCACTGTGGGGTCGTCACGGAAGCCCTTGTAAGTGCTGTGGGCAAAGTCAATCATGCGGACGTCCACTTTGGGTGAGGGATCCTGGGAGAGGGCTTCATTGGGCAGGGGCTGGTCTATCCCATCGTAGATGATGAGCAGTGAGCTGGAGTAGAATCGGTAGGATGCCTGAATTTCTAGCACGGAGATGAGTCGCTGTAGCTTACCCAGTATTGGCTCAAAGAGGTCTTGGCGCAGCTGGGCACCATTATGCAGATACTGGTAAAGGGCTTGCCGGAAGCCCTCCGCGCTCAGCCCGCGTCCATAGTACTTGTTGAGGCAGAGGTAATGGCCCGTGTTCACCTGAAAGACCTGCAGGGACACACAAATGTGTTAGGCTTCTGCTAGGAATAAAATGTTGTCGAATACGCTTTAAATACATCATTACATTTATCAAACATGGGAGGCATGCTTCCCATTTTTTTTTAATTGAAAAAATATTGTATTTATATAACTGCAAATATAAATAAATACATTAGACAGTACGTTCACACCATGTATTGCGTCACAGCGCACAAGTCACTACAATACAAATACACTTCAATATGTTCAATAAATTACATTTGTGTTAGGCAACTGAAGTAACACCACCACCTCCCAATTATGAGGAGGGACATCCACCCTCCTTGACCTACTGCTGTCAAATATGAGGAGAGGACAAGAAATAAGAGGGCAGGTTGGCCAGCCTACACTTTATCTTCTGTATTGTGTGTACTTTTAGACTCCCATTGATGGAAATGTACATGTGATATTTATTGTGCTGCTCTCACCTGCATCCCACAGACTCTCACACCAAGCGTAGCAGACGTGCTCTGCTCACACTTCTTCATCTGCCTGGCCGCTTTCTCCTCTGATGCGTCATCGCCATGCTGCCGGGTGCCCATTTTCAGGTCCAGCACACACGGGAATTTAAAGTGGTGCACAACATTCTCGAGAAGCAGGAATTCTGGGAAATTAGAGTTAAAGGGCTGTAACAATGACACAATCCATGCAAGAGCAAAACTGTACACTGACACACTGGCGGAGTTCATATTGCAGCCAAGAGCTGCATGACCAGGCATGAAGCGGCCACAAGGCAGTGACTGGCAACCACCTATTTAACATTTTGAAGCCTGTCTAAAGTTGGGCAAAGGGAAGGATACTGTAGAGCTTGCGCTCCTTCGATTCAGAGCGCATGCGATTGAGTTGCTGCTTGTGGCAGCGCAGGCTCCAGGGGTTGTAGCTGATCCGCTCAGAGCTCATCTCACTATTGCCATCCAGCATCTGAAATGGGACATCCGATTGCATCATCAGCTCCAGCTTGGGGCTCTTCATATCAGGGATGCTGCAGAGAATAAGTACATTGTAATGGCAAGAACATGACTCCTCCCACTCAGAATGTTTCAGGTGTCAATCTGACAGGCAGTTCCATTTCATTTATACAACACGATGGAAGATCAAATGCAGCATCCACACACACACACACACGCTAAACGCATCACCTCTCTGAGTGCTCCCCGAGCAGTGTGGGGCGTTCCTCCTTGTGGTCAGCAGTGCCGGGCATGCTGTTAGTGCGGTGCAAGCTGCGGCGAGAATGTTTACGTCTTGGATGGTCCCTTTCTGGAAGTTCTTCGTGATCAATGGCTTCGTTTTCCACATAGGGGTATGCCACCAGATTGATGTAACCATCACTGTCACCTTCAAAGCAGACAGACACCACACCTACAGGGAAGACCAGAGGCCATATGAGCCAGCCAAAAGGAGACACAAGGGTGAACAGTGGGGTGATAGGAAGGGACAGTCATAAAACAGACAGAAGACAGAACGGGAAATAGCGATCAGAGAAGAGCAAGAAGGGAATATTAGTGAGCAGGAAAGTGGACAGGAGGGGGCATTAGTATGTAGAAAGGAGACAGGAAAGGAGTAAAAGTGGGCAGATCAGGGAAAGGTGGAATTCTAGTGAGCAGAGAGGGGGCATTAGTAAGCAGAGATAAAAGAAAAGAGGGGGCATTAGTGGACTTAAGAACAGAAAGGGGTGAGCAGAGAAGAACACGAAGGAGAATTTGTAAGAAGAGAAGGGGCAGGAGCAAACACTAGTGTCTGTGTGTGTGGGGGGGGGGCTTGAGGTGATGATATTATTGAGAGGAGGGGAGACATAATATTAAAGAGAAGTGAGCCTGGATGTGATGTCACCAAGTAGGAAGTATGGGTCTTTCACCTTTATACTCTGGGGTGAACTCCTTCATCTCTGGTGGGAGGGACTCATAAAAGCGCTGCTCACGGGTGATGAGGGGTTTGCAGACGGTGTGGTCATCATAGCGCATCATGCTGCTGTGCCCGCCCACCTGATGGATGAACGGCTCCAGCAGGACCCCTCGGCCCCGGTCGCATGCCGCGCTCTTGACGCACTTCCCCACTTCCATGGTTTGACAAACACACATTGCGTTGCACGCGCAGTGCTTGGTGGGGGCATGGAGAGGGGCGTGGGGGCCAGGCAGCAGCACAAAGAGGTAGGAGGAGTCCTGAGGGTCGTTCAGTCTGGAGTCGCTCCTCGGATCTGTAGAATAGTAGATAAAAGGAGGTGTTAGGTGCGGCTGCAACATTTCACAGAAAAAGAGAGCGGACATATTTCCTGCAATGAAAGCGGACGGACCCACCATCCCAGAACCCCAGCATCCATCAGGTTTCCATGGAAACAGGGGCCCTACCTGTGTGGCCCCCATACAGCTCAGCAGCACAAGTAGACTTCTTCCTGAAGGGCGACATTGCAGCATCTGTATCAGGAGAGGAGCTGGGCACTGACTGATGATCAGTCACAGCATAGTGCACACTGGCTGCAGCCCCTCCCACTATTCCATTTCAGATTGTATTCCCCGATTGCCTCGCGGTGAACCCAGCTGGCGCACAACCCCCCCCACCTTTCCGGATCAAGTTCTCCTCCACCACACACTGACCCCTATTCCTGTGGCAGACGTCACCATGCACTCACTAAACTCCTCCAAGAACCTCACCATCTGATCTGATGCCAGCATGACAATTGCCCCTCACGCTAATACCTGATGCCATGACCCCACAAATATCATCATCCTCCTCTGTCTGCCATTAACTAGAGACATGGAACTTACCACCATACAGGGTTTGATAAGGAGCCGCATGTGGTGACAGGCCTGTTGACATCACTATCAATTGGAAATCTGCCAAACAGCAGAACCCTGCTGGCCCTGCAGGCCAGAAAAGCGGCAAACCCCCAGGCCCTGCAGCCCAGAGAGCAGTGGACCCCCCCCCAGCCCTGAGAGCAGCGGGCCCCCGGGTCCTGCAGCCCAGAGAGCATTACACCCCCGGGTCCTGCAGCCCAGAGAGCAGTGGACCCCCCCCCCAGCCCTGCAGCCCAGAGAGCAGCGGGCCCCCGGGTCCTGCAGCCCAGAGAGCAGCGGGCCCCCGGGTCCTGCAGCCCAGAGAGCAGCGGGCCCCCGGGTCCTGCAGCCCAGAGAGCAGCGGGCCCCCGGGTCCTGCAGCCCAGAGAGCAGCGGGCCCCCGGGTCCTGCAGCCCAGAGAGCAGCGGGCCCCCGGGTCCTGCAGCCCAGAGAGCAGCGGGCCCCCCCAGCCCTGCAGCCCAGAGAGCAGCGGGCCCCCCCAGCCCTGCAGCCCAGAAAGTAGCGGGCCCCCAGGTCCTGCAGCCCAGAGAGCAGCGGACCCCGCAGACCCTGCAGCCCAGAAAACAGCAGATCCCCAGGCCCTGCAACCCAGAAAGCAGCGGACCCCCAGGCTTTGCAGCTCAGGGTATAATGGAAACATATGCCCTACAGCTGGGCTAATGGCAGAACCTCAGAGCTTACAGCTCATGGCTGTGTTCCTAAAGGCATTGCACAATCTTAGGCAAGTGCTCAGGCAGGCAATTTCAGGCAGTGCATGCGAGTCCTTAAAGTGGACCGTCACCCATGGGTGATCGGCCCGGGAATCTATAAGATTCCCGGGCCGATCACCCCCCTCACCGCGGGACATCCGAGATCGGGATGTCCCGCGGTGAGGGACCCCCCCCCCAAAACCCCAAAAGAACTCACCTGATCGGCGGCGGCCTCCCGCGCGCTCCTCTAGCCGTGCGCGCGCCCGCGCCGGCCGTTTGTGAATGGCCGGCGCGGGCGCGCGCACTGTCAGAGGGGCGCGGGAGGCGGCGGCGGACGCGCTGCCTTGTCCGCCGCTTGTCCGTGGGAGCGTGGTGAGGTGAGTTTGGGGGTTTCTGGGGGGTTTTACACAGCGGGGCACCCCTAATCGGGGTGCCCCCCTGAAGTGGACCAAAACCCAGGATAGTCAAAATCCTGGGTGTTGGTCCACTTTAATAACTGGCAGCAAATAGGACACTGCAGCCCACTCGTCTTCCTGCCAGCAGCAGGGGGGGGGGGCTGAGACAGCAGCTAGTGGAGGCTGGGGTAGCTGCATCAGGTCTGATACAGAAAAGTGGCACGGGAGAGGGCATGGGGATCTCGGAAGCAGCAAAGGTGGGGTGACTGCGAGGTAAAGGAGGTCAAGGATAGAGGACGGGGCAGCTGGGGGTAAAAAGGAATTGGTCTGCGGTGTGGTGGCTGATGAGGTCCAGCCATGAGGAGGGGTGTGCAGGACACACACATTGTGGTCGGAAGAGAAAACGGCAGCATTAGAGATGGAAAGAGAAGCTTGGGCAGCTGATGAATTATTCAGGGTCTCGGGTGCCGTTACAGGAGCGTTGCGATATCCGATCACTCCCAGACGCCGGGATCATTCCATCCAAAGTCTGGCACACATAACTATCTTACCAACGTGAGCTGTGGCGAAAGTTCCCTGTTATATTTCTGTGCCTTCATTTCTTACTGCAGATCAGCCAGAAGAAGACCCTGCCAGGAGGATCCACAAGCAAAGCGGGGCTGCCGCTCACCAGGAATCTGAATGGCTGCTCAGTCTTCCTGGGTGTCTGGCAGTGGAAGACAGGAAACACGGATGTCTAATTGTATCTTTATAGTGGACCAAAACCAGACCCAGTCTCTATAAGGAATTAGGTTGGTTAGATACCAAAACCTGGGTCATTCAAGGTGCCCGCGCAGCCGGCAACTCTTGCTCTTTCTTGGGCTGTGTGCAGCTGCCGTAACTGTCGGGGGTGCCATGTGACCAGGGCCAGCGCCAGCACCCGGCAAGGCGGGGCAGCTGCCGGGGACCCCCACTCTCTGGGGGGCCCACTGACAGGGCCAGCCTTTGGGGTGTGCGACAGCGCTTGCCCGGCAGCAGACTGAGAGGGCACTGCCACAGCTGGTAGCCACATCTCCTCAAATGGTGGGGTTCCACACAATGGGGCATATTGATTTAGATTCCAAGGGAGGAAGTGCTGCTTTTTGTTCTGCTTTTAAGTTGCCCACCGAAGCTGATTTCCTATCCCTGGAGAATTCCAATCTGTGATACCCTACTGTGTGACACCCCCTGGGATCGCTGGCATACCCACTATGCAAGCAATTCCATCCCTGAGTTTTGGTCCACCAGGGGGGTTCTTCACAAACAGGGGCATCCCAAATTGAGATGCCCCTGTTTGTTAAGAACCCCCCTGGTTTGGCTGTTAACTCAAACTGGCCATCCCACAGTGCATTCACCAGTTCGAGGAAAATAGCGTGATCCTTAGGGGACATCCAGATTTGGAAGTTCCCTCGGTGATGTGACGCGACTCTTCACCAAAAGGGCCCCACTGAGACCATGCCGCCCAAGGGCCCACATAAACCTGAACATAAAGCTCCCAAAGAAGTTGATTGAAGCAGAGCCTTCTCCTGTAGCTCTTACCCTATGTAAGATCACCTCTCCCACACCTGCAGCTAACCTACATACCATAGGCTCCTCCCTTTTCTAATACAGCTTTTATAGACCACACCCCATAATTAATCATGCTCCTCCCTCATATTATATAGCAACTACCCACTCACCAACCCCTCCTCCATTGCACAGACCACGCCCTCGCGTAGTTCCTCCCTTGTGTTACAAGCCCTTCCTCCTTATAGACCCCACCCCAGAATATTCCTTCTTCTGCAGTCCCTCCTCCACCTGTTATAGTCCCATCCATTGTGTACAAAGTCCTTCTTGTATTATAAGCCCCGCACTATGCTCCGTGCTAAACTAGCCCTTCAAACAAGGGCCGTTGCTGTGGCCCCTCCCCTATTATCGGCCCGCCCTCTCCTGTGGCCCCGCCTTTCAGTGGCCCTTTCCGTTAGCTCCACCTCTCTCCTCTGTAAGGATTGCAGCGTGGCCTTACCTGTCTCCGCGGGCGCGGCTCCCGGCTGGGAATTGGAGGGGGCGGCTGCCCGCGGGTGTCTCCTTCGGACCCGGCTCCTCTCACCCGCTTCGACCCGTTTCACATCAACAACAAGATGGCGGCCAGCCGGGAAAGAGGCGGGTCCACTCCCGCTGTCATGACAACCCACAGGGTGTCCACCAATCAACAATTGGAACCAGCACCTTCTAGCCTGCTACTGGACAACTCTTCTGCCAGTCACCTAAAAAGCTCTGCCTATTTCAAATGCGCTTATTGGCTGCTCGTTGACCTTTACTGATTGGCTGAGGCAGCATTACTATAGTCATGGCACCTCGGCATCCCGTTTTTGCGTGCTCGTCACCTGCACTGCGCATGTCCGTTGTCCGCTAAGCAGTTTACTAGTTAGCCACGTGACTAAGGTCTCTACATTGGCAAGGCCTTCGGGAGCGCGCGCCGTGGTTCTTCACATAGGGTGCTCCATTGGCCGACTGCACTGTAACCTGTCACATGGGCCCCCCCTGGCGGCCGCTTCATCTTCGCCATTTTTATACGTGCGCTCGTTCCTTCGCTATTGCTGTGGAATGTGGTCCTTGTCTTTCCAGTTAGTATTGCCAGAACTGACAATCAGGAACGTTTGGGCCATATACAGCCATAATGTCTGGGCTCCCCCCGAGGCGATGTCCAATTTGGAGAATTGGGGGGAAAACTATTTGAGGTTGATTCAGGTAGAAAATAAGATAGAGGAGCTCCTGGTGCTAAGCCACCCCCTTGGCGGACTGACTGACTATAGGCCAAGACAATATAAAATCAAAAGAGCTTGGTGGGGAGGAATTCTAGGGCTAATGCATATTTAATTCATATTCAATCAATTTATTATCATAATTGATAGGTTCTGATGCCTCTTGTATGGATGGCAGTAAGAAAAGTGCCAGTGCATTAGATAAGAAGTATAAGAATGAATGATTAGTAGTAAAAGTACTGTAACAAAGTAAATGAATGCTGCAGCTCTTATAAAAAAACGAATTATATTAAGCTAAAGTGCCATGTGCAAATAAGCCAACTATCCAGTGTCTCTATATCATGCAGTACCAATAGCATCCATCCAATATGCATCAGAATCAACAATCATGTAATATACTATGAGATAATATGTCCCTTCCTCCCCACTTACCTCACCGACGCGTGGCGTGGTCCTCTCACCACTTTGCCAGGGTGCAACTTATCAATGATATCAATTATAATAAATTGATTGAATATGAATTAATTATGCATTAGCCCTGGAATTCCTCCCCACCAAGCTATTTTGATTTTATATTGTCGTATGTGTTTGTGCTCGTGTTGATTTTTTTGCATTGCTGGCATAATTTTCTATTAAACTGATTTGAGTGTGCGGCTATTTGTGTGTGGGGTCTGCAGTGGGCCAGCTCTAGAGCCCTATTGCCTTGTGGTGAGCTAGTATACGTGTTTTCCCCCCCGTGACCTGCACCTAGTACTCATTAGGCTGTGCATAGTCAGTTGTGTATACTCCTGCACCCAGCCATTAAGATAAGCCAGGCACGGGAGACCGGGGATGCTACTGCCATCACTCCCTATGCTGACGCTCTGGCCAAAACGATGGCTTTATGCATTACTATGCACAACATAAAGTGCTGATTGAATGAGAAGCCACCCATGTGCTGTGATAACGGCAGAAAGGTGAGTTGATTGGGCAATCTGGGAGGTTTCACACAGCGGGGCATCCCTAATTGGGATAATAATCAATATTCAGGATAATGAAAAAGTCTGAACTTCAGTTTCCTATATTGAGTACTGGAGCCAGCCTAGTTGCCTTGGGGCCAAGTTTTAGGAAACTGAAGTTAAAAATAGAGGCCCAGCTATTAGTTAGATCAGAGGATGCCTAGAAGCCACATTCAACATTAATAGATCATAAAAGTCATATACCCTTTATAGAACAGGAAACCGTTGTCAACAGCTCCAGATAACAATACAGTAAGGTACTTGAGGGCATCAGACTACATTGAGTATGGATCCTTCCAAGCTCCCCAAAAAAGGAATAAACATAGGTATGCTTCTCCCACCCCCCACCTGCAGATCCCAAATGTAAAAAGGGTTCCAAATTGTCGACAGGGATGGTGGGAAACAGAATATAGTGCCAGAAAAGTCAGGGGACTGGTATGCTGGCACATTTCTCTGCCTGCTCAGCTTTGCATTAACCCCATACAGGAAAATAACAATGCCCATCCCTGGGCACCATGTACTCAGCCTTGACAGTGCTCAAGACATTCCCAAGTGTTCTAGTCTGGCAGGCAGCCCATGAGCCACACAAAAGTCAGTGAACCACGTGTGAATTCCAAGCTACAAGTTGGGGATCCCTAGGTTAGCTATACTCTAAAAGGATGGTAAATTAGCCATCCCCCCTGTTGTAATGGTTAGATAGATTATTGTAGGATCAAGCTTTAGGACAGGGACAGTAGTAAGGAACATTTAGGACACAAGATGTTGCCCTTAGTGTAAGGAGAGGGAGTCTATGTGTAACATCCATACACTAGAGTCATAGGTGCTGGGGTTGACAAGTGGGTAGCTGGGAATCCAAGGTATCTGTGTGGGAACAGCTAAGAACGAGGAAAGGTGTATCAAAGGGGGAACCCGAGTACTGCAGACTCCTAGAGTAATCCACACAACTCTTTAGATTAAACTGAATCAGGTCCTCTTTATTGTTAGATTCCACAGTACAATCCACTGGTCACAGTTACTCACATCAACACCTTGTATCTAATGCTGGCACTGCTCAGGGCTGGACCTATCCTAGGATGGGACAACTGATGAAGGGGGTTTAGGTCCTCCTAGCAGCTCCCTGTTCTGGTGGACTATCAATCTCAAAGGCTTCAATTTCACTCAAATGGATGCCCTTCTTTTTATCTCCTAAAGACACAATATATATATTTATATAGTGCTATCATCTTTCTTAGCACTTTAAAGGTATAGTTACCGACAAGGTAAAACATACTGTACAGGGACCACTACAAACCTAATGTTGTGATCAAAGAAGTCAATAGGAAAAAGAGCCCTGTCCTCGCAAGCTTACAGTCTAAAGGATAGGGGATGGAGACATAAGGGAGGGATCACAAGTGGTAGAATCTTTTAGAATCCAGGCCTGCCGCTGGTGAGTTTTGTTCCACTTTAACTCCATTTATTATTATCTTGTGCTACCATCTTGTGGCCTTTTGACGTTACTGCACTCATCTTCTATTTTTCCTTTCTCAGTACTGTTTTCCTAACTCTGCCAGCTCTGGTCTTCCTCACGGGCCTCACACTCTCTTCAACTTCTTCACTCTCGCCCTCACCATTCACGCGGACTTCGATCCACGGCTGTCATCAGGTTCACACTGGAGCTCGAGGAATGTAGTACTTATTCAGGTTCCTTCCCTGTCAGGCAGCTGTCCAAGGCGCGTCCAGAGTCCAGTTAGATAGCCACACAGAGACCACACAACTTTTTCTTTTTGGGCAAGCTCTCCTTTAACTGGCACTTCAGAACACAGCTCAGGCTGGGGTCCCTAAAACTTTCATGGATACCCCAACACACACCTCCGATGGCTTGGCCCTCACCCGAGCCAGACTCAGGTAAGCAGTGCTCAGGAAAGCTCCTGCAGCTCCCCTCTTCATGAGGAAGGCAAGGACAGTGCCCCCTTATAGGCACTACCTCCTTCCTCCAGGGGACTCCGATGCCTCCTAGAGGGCCAATGCTTGTCAGCCTCCTTCCTCTCTCTGCCCCAACTCGCACATCTGCCCAGCTCTCCAGCTGTCTTCGGACTGAAGCAGCACTGGCTGGGCCTCCCTTTTTAGGCCCAGCTGCCATTCATAATGAGGGGTGGGACCTGACCGCCCTTAATCTCAAGCCCCACCCCCTAGAGGCAGGAAGTGGATTAACCCCTCAGGTTCATGCCCCTAGTCATACTCAGTAACCCCAAACCCTTTGCTACTCTCACAATCCCCTACCCCTTCTACACTAGCTAACGTATTCCTGTCCACCATCCCAACTTCATTGTACCATCAGTACTCTGTTTCCTTTTGATCACTCTCTTCTAGGCTAGCCACTATCTCAGCTATGAACTTTGGATGTCCCCTTTGGTCAGCTATACCTCTAGCTTCCCCAATTCACTCCTGCAATACAGTCTTACACCTGTCATCTGCTGATGTGAGCCTAAATGTACAGTTTTTACCAACTCCCCAACCCAGTGTTCGCGGCAGGACAGTGTAGAAATCTCTCAGGCCATTGAACACTTCCACTGCTTGAGATAACCCTGAAGGGTTAACCAGACATAAAGGGATTGTGCAGGAAAATGTTAAAAAAAAAAATAGCAGCTTTCCTTGCCAAGCATTTCTCCAGCACCGTGCTTCTTCTCAGGTTGGCGCTGTGAATGAGGAAATCCCCATCCGCGGCCCTGGCCACCCCATCGATGTGGGCCACCAATGGTCTTCCAAGGACCAATAATGGAAGCATGCCCTCTGCCAATTGATGTCTGCACTGCCCCCTGTGTTCAGCCAGTCTTGTGATCCTGCCATACTCACTAGAATCCTCTTAGATCACCTCAGGTGCATTTTTTTGTGTTTTTATGGATATTGTGCAAAGAGTTTAGTACAAAAAAAGAAACACAGGCTGTTTTGGGGCACTGGGCTGTGGCTAGAAGGTGACTACAAATACTTTCTTTCACGGTATAGGATAACTTTAAGCCCTTTAGATCCCTTTGATTACCCTCTTGTGCTGCATTGGGGTGGAAATAAAATGAACTGGTGCCCACCCCACTTTAAGGAATTTTGGCCCACTGCACTCCCAAAACACATAAATGTCCCACTTTGCTGACATTAGTGGGAAGACTGTCACTGAATCTAGTATGTCTGGTCAATTTACAACTTGGACCTTGCTCCATTTCATTGGCTGAATGGTAGTAGTGGAATGTATAGGGGGCGTGGCTTACTTGCAGGCTTTTTTGGAGCAAATATTTTTATAATTCTATTGAAAAAACATTTATATTGTGCAGGGCGGAAATATAAAGTTACTAAAATACATAACCTTTAAATGGTATGCCGCAAAAGATTTAGCAATCAAGTCTATTGCTGTCCCTAAAACCTAGTCTTACGGCTTCCAAGAAAGGAAGGTAAAAAAGAGAAAAAGAAAGCAGGAAGTTGGAAATAAGAGAAAGAAGGGATGATGTCAGAAGTTAAAGAATGTAACAAAGGGAGAAAGATGGAGAAAATGTTGAAAGGGAAAACGAATGATAGAGAAAATTTTATAAATAGAGAAATAAATGAATGTGGAAAAGAATAGGGACAGCAGGAAGTTGGAGAAAGCATGCCTCCCAGCTTTTGAAAGCCATAAAATGAAGACATTTTTCAACATCTAAACCACGCCCTGCCCATGCCCCAGCCACGCCCTTAAAGGGAAACACCACCTAAGAATTAAATAAATAATACTAATAATTATATAGGCAAGGCCTCTGCAAACACATTACTTCCAGGGGCTGTAGTGAGAGGGGCATGCCTCCATTCTAGCCAGTGAGGGGCATCCCATTCCAGCCAGTGAGGGGCATCCCTCCAATACAACCAGTGAGGGGCATCTCTCATTACAGCCAGTGAAAGACATCCCACCATTTCAGCCAGTGAGCGGCATCCCTCATTAGAATCAGTGAGGGGCATCCCTCATTACAATCAGTGAGCGGCATCCCTCATTAGAATCAGTGAGGGGCATCCCTCATTACAATCAGTGAGGGGCATCCCTCATTACAGCCAGTTATGGGCGACACAGCCAACATGCACACAGACACACCAATGCAGACAATCATCTCCCCTCCTGTGTGATCTCCCCGCCCACCCACTGAATCACCAATGAGCTTTAAGAGAAAAAAAAAGCCTGCCTCCCAGGTGCCTGGCTGCCGCGGCCTCTCAAACGCCCGCTGCTGCCGGCCCCCAAGTGTGCAGCCAAGCGCTCACACTCAAGGCCAGTGGCGGTGGGCGTCTGACAGGCCACGGTAACCTTCCAGCCAGTAATGGGTGACGGAGATCGGTGCCGGACAGGTGCATGCGCTGGGGGACGCCGGGACCAACTTCACGAAATCACGGTTGGGGGGTATGCGAGAGAAGGGAGGCAGTGACAAAGTGGAATAAATAAGGAATGAATATAATAGTGATGGAGGTGTGTTTGTGTTCTCCTGCAGCAGTCACAGGTTGACATGGTGACAGGGATTGTCTGCAGGACTATAAGACACAGCTACACTGTGTTGGCTGAAATGTGCTGGGGGGAGGGGAGTCTCAAGAGGGCCCCACACAACAGTTGCACAAAACAGCAGTAGCAGCTTCAGCCCCTGTCCCTTACCACACTCACATGACGGCCATGCTGGATTCCTCCCCTGCGCTGCAGCTTTCACTCCACAACCTCGAATAGAGCAGGAGCATTTTGATGATGTGTGGGGGGTCTCCTCGCTCTTCTCTGGCCACACACTCCCTAACAGAGCAGCATCATGACCATAAAGCCCATTATAAAAATGCAACCGTTCACTTACTACAGGAACCAGGCACCATGACAGTGGATGTGGGTGCGCTGCTTCCTGCTAGTCTTTAAAGTGGACCAAAAGCCACAGAGATTGACTCTATCTCACCCGGGGCATTCAGAATCAGATGCCCCGCTGTATGAAACTACCCAGGTTGTCCATAAACTCACCTTCTTTTCTGGTCCCACTGTGCATGTGTGGGCAGCGGGCGCATCCCCGCTATCCCTCTAGCATGCCGCGTGCCCGCGCCAGACATTTGTGAATGGCCGGCGCAGGCACACTTCCTGTTAGAGCAGTGGTTCTCAACCTTTCTAATGTCGTGACCCCGCAATACAGTTCCTCATGTTGCGGTGACCCCAAACCAAAAAATAATTTTGGTGGCTAATTCAAAACTGTAATTTTGCTACAGTTATGATTTGGAATGTAAATACCTGATATGCATTATATATTCTAATTGCTACAAATCAAACATAATTTAAACATAGTGATTAATCACAAAAACAATATTTAAACCGGACCTTCAGCGTGATTTAATGAAAAGACCAAACTATTAAAAAACGGTTCCCCAGCATCTTAAGGTAATATATTTTAAGTTTTTAGTCACTAACTTATTATTCTTTCCCCCACTGGGCTGCAACTCTGTTCAGGAATTTAGTATACGGGCGCCGCCATCTTGACTCAGAAGCATCACACTTACTGAGGAGAGGAGAATGGGATAAGGTACAGGGGGGCGGGTTATAGCTGTGCTTTGCTCAGACAGAGCAGTGCTGGGGTCAGGTAAAGGTCAGCAGTCCCAGAATGCAGAGCAGCACAGTCAGGAGGCACTTCCTGTTTGCAGGCTGCCTGATAAGATGGCGGCTTCCATAAGCCGCCATCTTGGATGTTTAAAGGCTCATAACATGCAGTAGATGCAGGTAGGATGATTTTTAATGTGGACAATCTGTATGTATAGGGTGTGGGAAACATATAAGATAGACTCTTATTCAGAGTGAAGGTCCGCTTTAATTATATGTTGAGAAATATTTATTGCTAATTCAATTTGGAACATGCATCCATAATGTCGTGCGTTCCAGCTGACTAGCGCTGCTGCAGGCGATAGCGCGACTTCTCAGCAGCTAAAGCCATCGGAAATATGTATTTTCCAATGGCTTTAGGCAACCCCTGTGTTTTGGTCGTTCGACCCCCGCCGGGGTCCGGACCCACAGTTTGAGAACCGCTGTGTTAGAGGGTAGAAGGGGATGCGGCTGTCAGGGCACTCAGATCCACTTGTATTAGACGAGCTCCTGGACGCAGGGGCTCGAGCGGGTCCGAGCATGCTGATTGGACGAGCGGCCACGCATGCCTTGTAGAACCGGTAAGTGGTGATTTTATTTGGGCCACCCGTGGGGTTTCAAACAGCAGGGAGACCCGATTGGGGGGCACTTTAAAGGAGCACTATGGCAAAATTGTGTAATATTAAAAATCCATATAAACACATCAGCTAATGAGAAGAGGGGTCGCTTATACACCCGAACTGAATAAAACTCCCACCAAGCTTGTGGTTTATTCTCTCATGGTGGGAATACAATCCCAGGGTGTCAGTTTTAGTATATCAGGGGTGAGTCTGTCAGCATATTTATATGGATTTTTATCATTGGACCATTTTTCGCGATAGTGCTCCTTTAAATTTCTGGAGATAACAGCTTTTTTTGCATTTCATAGGGAACCGGGTGAGGGGGGCGTTCATGGGTGACATCCGCAAAAATCGGGTGAGTTGGCATCTCTGCATATGGGGGTCAGCATATTGGATGAACTGGTCATCTTATCTGGTTGAGCAGCTGATAACACACAGACAATGAACAGCCTGGAGACAATAGGATTGATTCATGACCATAATTTTTTCTGATTTATATACCGTAAGTGTCGTCCAGAGGACCCAAAGCGCAAGGACGGCTTGTTCTTTATCACATTTATCATAGTTCTTTACAATCCTTTGAGTAAATAGAGATGGCTGCCCTGTGCTGTGTTTATCAGCTGAGTTCCCCCGACAACCCCCCGCCTGGCCACTGCTGTGTTGTTAGCTACAGGCCAAAGCACCTAGCCCGAGGGCGAGAGCTCCCTCCATACCACGGCTGTCTCGCTAATTGTAAGGCTGTCGACTGAGGGTGCAGGGTTGCCTCAACGAGACCAGGGATACCTGAGTACAGGAGTGTCTCACAGGGTATAAGGACATCTATCTATCTAACAGGTTGGAGGGCTGTATCTGAGACTGCAGGAATGTCTCATAAGGAGCTGGCTTGTCTGTTTAGATTAAGGGCTGTCTTATAGAGCGCTAGACTGTCTCATTAACTTGTGCATGGGCAAGGAAAGTGATATCAGAGCGACCATCACCACCATGTCTCTTTTCTCCATCAGGTGACTCCACAGAGGGATAGGCATGGGGTCACCTCTCCTCCTGCCATCCCTGCTTACCCTGATCTTCATCAGCACAGCCTGGGGACAAGGTAGGTACACCTCCAGAGCTCACACTCACACACTGTTATTATACATTTATATAGTGCTGACATATTCCACAGCGCTGTACAGCGCACATAGAAGCAGTCACATGACTCCCTGTCCCTCAGAGCTCACACTCTAATGTCTCTTCTACACTCATACACTGTTATTATACATTTATATAGTGCTGACATATTCCACAGCGCTGTACAGAGCACATAGAAGCAGTCACATGACTCCCTGTCCCTCAGAGCTCACACTCTAATGTCCCCTCCACACTCACACACTGTTATTATACATTTATATAGCACTGACATATTCCACAGTACTGTACAGAGCACATAGAAGCAGTCACATGACTCCCTGTCCCTCAGACTTCACACTCTAATGTCCCCTCCACACTCACACACTGTTATTATACATTTATATAGCACTGACATATTCCACAGCACTGTACAGAGCACATAGAAGCAGTCACATGACTCCCTGTCCCTCAGAGCTCACACTCTAATGTCCCCTCCACACTCACACACTGTTATTATACATTTATATAGTGCTGACATATTCCACAGCACTGTACAGAGCACATAGAAGCAGTCACATGACTCCCTGTCCCTCAGAGCTCACACTCTAATGTCCCCTCCACACTCACACACTGTTATTATACATTTATATAGTGCTGACATATTCCACAACACTCTACTGAGCACATAGAAGCAGTCACGTGGATAACACTCTAATTTCCCCTCCACACTCACACACATTTTTATACATTTATAATCTTTGACATATTCAGTAGCAGATTTTGGGATCATTCGCTGATTGGATGTCTGATGATGATGGTCTGGCTTGTGAATGGCAGGCTGAGCAGTGACTGTTAGTCTTCTCTTGTAGCGGAGTTCCTGGATTTGCCTGCCACGGTGCCCGTTTTGGAAAGCTCCGCCATCGGCACCTCTGTCTATAACTTCAGCCTTGTGAACTGCAGCAGCAGCAACCCCACGGTCATCATAAGCAGCGTCTCCCCACCTGCCACCTACTTCAACACACCGGCGCAAAGCAGGACTGCGACCTCCGAGTATGCCCTGGAGGTGAGGATGCTGGGAGGGGGGCTACTAATGCTGCTTCCAGACAGCAGTCTCTACAAGCTATATATATATATATATATATATATATATATATATATATATATATATATAAATCAGCAGTCCCTAACAGTCTCCTGTCACAAGACCGCAGTCTCAACAAGATTCAGATACATGGCAGCAGCATTTAGCAACCTCCTGTCAGGAGTTAGATGAGTTAGCAGTCTCTAGAAGCCTCCTGTCACAGGACAGCCGTCTCTAGAAGTCTCCTGTCACAGGACAGCCGTCTCTAGAAGCCTCCTGTCACAGGACAGCCGTCTCTAGCAGCCTCCTGTCACAGGACAGCCGTTTCTAGAAGCCTCCTGTCACAGGACAGCCGTCTCTAGAAGCCTCCTGTCACAGGACAGCAGTCTCTAGCAGCCTCCTGTCACAGGACAGCCGTCTCTAGCACCCTCCTGTCACAGGACAGCCGTCTCTAGCAGCCTCCTGTCACAGGACAGCCGTCTCTAGCACCCTCCTGTCACAGGACAGCCGTCTCTAGAAGCCTTCTGTCACATGACAGCCGTTTCTAGAAGCCTCCTGTCACAGGACAGCCGTCTCTAGAAGCTTCCTGTCACAGGACAGCAGTCTCTAGCAGCCTCCTGTCACAGGACAGCCGTCTCTAGCACCCTCCTGTCACAGGACAGCCGTCTCTAGCACCCTCCTGTCACAGGACAGCCGTCTCTAGCAGCCTCCTGTCACAGGACAGCCGTCTCTACGGGCCTGCACCAGGTCCATAAGATCACATGGGGTCCTTAATTGTATTTCCTCCACCTAATTCATTAAAGTAGTGCTCTCATGATGTCATGTACAGAAAAAAGAAGCACCATTTGTCTATGTGTCTATCCAACTAAGCCAAAATGACCGGAAGCTATGACGGGACACCATTTAAGGTTTGCACGATGGAGGATCACATTTAGCAATGCCACTGGGGTTAGGTGAGGGTTGAGGGTGGTCACCAGGAACACTGGTCTGTAGTGAGGAAACATGGGTCAGGATGTGTGGGAGAAGAGCGGTTGCAATTCCTCTCTCTTTCCTGTGTTTAGATCACTCTCAGCAGCACAGCAGCACTGAATGCCGAGGTGGTTAACGCGTACACTCTTGAGATCACCGCCACATGCGGCAGCAGCACCGTCACTGGGAAACTCTTCATCAACATCATCAATGACCTTCCAGAGCCACAGTGTGAACCCAAATTCGCCAGCCAAGGTACCCCCAACCCATCACTGAAACCTCTAGAACGGGTTGCCTTGGATTTGTACCAAGGGTGAAGAGTCAGATCATGGGTGGTGCACTTGCCCTTGCTGTATTCCACGTAGTGTATGATAGAGGTGACATCTGTCAGCAGGTTGCAGCTGGAATAATTTCACAGGGTCATTCTTTGTCCCCACAGTTGGAGACACAGTGCGGGTTTATTCCAACCTTCCGAGTTCCAGCCCGGTGTACGTGGTGGTGTTGCGGCAGCCCAAGTACTTGCCAGTGACGGTAAGTTTATGTATGAAGCATGTGAAGGAGGCCCACAACAGTCAATCAGATTGCCTGCCAAGGCGTCTGGAGAGATATATTAATGGGGATCAGTAGAAGGAGAGATCCCAGTATCTGACACAGATTTGGAATATAAAATAAAAAATGGAACTTACCTTACCAGTTCTGGGCTGCCCAGGGCAGTTTCTGGGCAAAATAGCGTTCAGTTCAGAAAAATGAAAATATTACCTCTCTTCTCCAATCCTATGGTGAGGCTGCTGACCCATACCATACGGTGCCTCTTTCTTACCATCAGACACTAGCCCCTAACATTAACAGTAGTGTGTCCAGCTCCTCCCTTAAAACATAATAAAAACCTTATTAATTTATTTAGCACCAACATATCCTGCAGTGCTTTTTACAATCAGAAGGTTCATGTACAAACAGATTAAAAAATAACATAGCACAAAAGAAAAAAGGGTATCCATTGAAACAAAAGACATGAGGACCCTGCTCGCCAGCTTACAATCTAATCTAAGAACATAAAAAAGTTATGTTTTAAAGGAGGAACTGGACACACTGCTGTTCTTGGTTTGCATTTTTGGGCATGCCAGTTAAGCCCTATCTCTGTGCTTCTACTACAGGTTAAAGTGGACCAAAACCAAGCGCGAACGGCCAGGGAATCTATACGATTTACGGACTGATCGATTCCCTCCCCCCGGGGCATCCAAAATCGGGATGCCCCGCTGTGTTAAACCCCTTAGGTCACTACATTCACTTACCTTCGCTCCCGGTCGAACGGTGCATGCGTGAGCTGCGGCTGCATCCTGCTATCCCTCTAGAAGGGCGCATTTGTGAATGGCTGCTGCGGGCACGCTCCTTGTTAGAGGAAAGCGGGGTATGCGGCCATCTGCCACCAGCCCACTCGGAGCCACTGATGTCACACCATCAGCGTCTAAGGTGCTGATTGGATGAGTGGCCGAGCATGCCCTGTAGGACCTGGAAGAGGTGAGTTAGATTGGGTGATCTAGGGGGTCTCACACAGCAGGGTTTTTGGTCCACTTAAGGTGAACTGCTGTTTTGAACTTGTTCCCCCTACCATGATTGAACTCAATATGGAGGGTTGAGGGGCCTATCTTATGGTTTGCACCACTAACAGTGTCCCTAACTCATCTACATAAAACAGAACGGTCAATGGCCTTAGCGCCAATCAGTGTGCAGCACTGCACTGGGTGACTGGGAGTCTAGTCAGACTAGATTTCTACTTTAAAGATGAGCAGAGTCCTGGATAGGTAAGATGTGATCCAGTACAGGGCTGACTCTCAGAACCCTGTGCAGGCCAACATGGTTTAATGTTCCGTTGCTGCATTCTAGGTGCCTTCCCTGCCCATCCCAGGTTCCTGCAGTTGGCCCATATGTTTGTGAAGTGACCTGGGGTGCTTTGTTCGCCCTAATACTTCACTCCAGCAGCATTAATTATGGGGGGGAGGGGGCGCTCTATCCATCCAGAATTAACTACGGGTGCGAAAGCCATTTTTCCAGCTTCACGTGTGTCTAGCTGCCACATGAAACCTACCACTGTGATTGAGATGTAATTTCTTGATACGCCAGTAGATTTTTGAAGGTGGGACTCTCATCTGGCAGAAGTCACTAACAATAATTTAGTATCTGGCTGTTCAAAAACTCAGTTCAGAACGCCTCAGCATATGGTTGTTTCACACATTTGTGAGAAGCTGTTCAGCTCCACCTTCATGAAACCACCTCCAAGAAAGTATATATACCTCCAGTAGACTTTTCGGCTCTGAAGTAGTGTTTTAGCAGAAAAGAGTAGCACGAGGAGGCGAGGAACGGCCAGATGGCTACAGGGTTTAACCTCTCTAGCAACATATACAAAAGTTATATTAACGTGTTATATTGTGTCATAACGTCTGTGTGGATGACAATTGGATGGATTGTGGCTCAGTCTTTGCTCCTCATAGTTCCGGATCACCTCGCCTAGTCCATCACCTTTCACCATCTCCAGCTCAGGAACTGTTAGCAGCCCCACTGCAGGATTCACCAATACAAACAAAGTGAGTATACTACAGCGCAGTGGTGAGAGCTTGGAGAAAGCAGACAAAATACCCATATACCCACATCACACGTTTCCTCTTCCTCTCCAGCTTTACACCCTGGAGATCTCTGTCACCGACAGCCGTGGTAACACGTGTAATGGGACGCTGAGGGTGGAGGTGCTTCCTGTATATGAAAACCCCATCAACTTTACGTGAGAGTCTGAGGAAAAAGGGTGGCGAGTATCCATCAGTCTGGAGGGAGCTTTGGGGAAGGGAATTGTGGGCATATGTCAGTTTAGGGGGAATTCTGGGCTAAGGGAGTGGCAGGCACCCATAAGTCTGGGGGAAGCTCTGAAGCAAGGATGGTGGGAGCCCATAAGTCTGTGGGGAGCACTGGAGGACGAAGTTATCAGATACCCATCTGTCTGGGGAAATCACCAATCAGTCCGAGGAGCGCTGGGAGAGGGGGCTGCAGACATCCATTGGTTGGAGGGAGCTCTGAAGGAAGAGGTTGTGGGCACCCATTAGTCTTGAGGAAACTCTAGGCGAGAGATGTGGCCTATGAGTCTCTGGGGAGTGCTGGAGGAAGAAGGTGGCAGATATCCATCAGTCTGGGGAGAGCTCTGAAGGAAGGGGTTGATGGGCACCCATCAATCTGGGCAGAGCTCTGGGGAAAGGTGGTAGAAACCCATTAGTCTGAGGCAGAGCTGAATAAGTATAGCAACAGACACCCATCAGTCTGAGTAAAGGAAGGTGGTGGCAGCACCCATCTGGCTCAGGGAGCTCTGAAGCAACAGGTTGGTGGGAACCAGTCAATCTGGGGAGAGGTCTACAGAAAGAGGGGGGCTCTGAAAGAAGGGGGTGGCAGACACTCATCAGTCTTGGGGAGCTTGGGGGAGGGGGACCCATCAGTATGGGGATGCTATGGGGGAAGAGGATAGTGGGCACCCATCAGTCTGATGAGCTCAGGTGGGTCATTTCAGAACACAATTTCACCTGTTCCGAGTTTTGAACTCCTGATCCTATGGAAAGCACAAGTGCTGCATGTCAAAAGGGGGCTCCACCCACTGTGCTTGATCCTCACTTGGCAGGTTTTGTCTGTTTCAGGAGCTCATCCTTTAATTTCACCATCCCAGAGAATGGCAATGCTCTCTATCTGGTGGGAATGCTGGCAGCATCCGGGAACAACCTTGTGTACGAGATGATAACCCCCAGCACCAACTATTACATCGAGCCAGGTACCCAACCCCTCCCCTCTCTATGTGGCCAAAGGGTCCCTCTCCCTGAATGATGTGCCCATCTTGAAGTTATATTAACCATTAATGACCTGCAGGGTTACAGCAGAAGGAGAGGTTAGTTGGCCTTCAGCTTCCATTTTACAGCCCCCTTCCATCCCTCCTGCAGGTACGGGGGCACTCCGGACCACCTATAACCTGGACTTGGAAACCAACCCGGCACTGGTCAGATCTGTTTTACAGGTCAGAGTCTATGACCGCTACCAACGTACCAACAGCGCCACCGCCACTGTCACCATCATCGTTACTGACGTTAATGACATTGCTCCATCGTGCAGCCCTGCCATTGTGGTGTGAGTATTGGCACCCCTCACAGCGCCATCTCCACATCGGACCCTATGAATGGCATGTTAACCTTTTGTTCTCCACACACAGGACAGAGGTTCCAGAGACACAGCCAGTGGGGAGCGTGCTGGCCAGATTCACCTGCACAGATCCTGATTACAACAGCACCAGCATTACCTATACAGTCGTCCCCAATACCAACTCTCTGTATTCCTTCCGTGTCCTGAACAACGAGTTGCTGGTCAGCACCATTCACCCTCTCTGTAATTATGAGAACCTATAGTGTCAGAAATATGCAGTAGCTCATAGCTCCTGACCCATAACATGCATGATGTCTGTGGGATAACCCACACCTTTGTACTGAGCTGTCCTGTGATTAAGAGGTGCCCTGTGCTCCTTAAGAATTGGGAATAGAGTCCCTAGAAACACACAGAATAAGGGAATATGTTGAGAGGGCAGAGATAAGAAGGAAAAAGAGAAAATGTGTTAAAAGAAATCGAGGGTAAGTGAAAAAGAAGATGGGAGTCTACAAAACAGAAAGATGAAGGGAAAGTGAAAAAGGAGGATGGAATGTGGAAAAATAGGGAGACTGAGGAAATGTGAAAAAAACACCGTTAGATTACCAGTAACGGGTTTTTCAGGAATCCTTCAGCTTGACCACATGGAGACATTATGTTTCACCGCCTGGGAGGAAACATAAACATATACAGAGATTAAAAGCCCCACCCCTTCCTCCCCACCTCAGTATTTTGAAAGTAACCTATTAAAACCACCCTTGGACTCTGGGCGCGTAACTAGTGGTCAAGCTGAAGGATTCCTGAAAAACCTGTTACCGGTAAGCCTAACGGTGGTTTATCCAAGTCATCCTTCAGCTTGCCCACATGGAGAGGATTAGGCAAGTAATTATACCTTAGGGGTGGGAAGCTGCAAGTAGTACCCTTCTACTGAAAGCCTGGTGTTTTGCAGATAGTAAATCAAGTCTATAACGTTTGAGGAAGGTGTGGGGTGATGACCACTTTGCTGCTTTGCAGATCTCATCTATAGAGGCACCAGTCCTTTCTGCCCATGATGTAGCCATAGCTCTTGTAGAATGAGCAGATACCTCTAGGGGAGATACCCCCCTAGTCGAATATGCTTGTGCAATAGTCTGTTTTATCCATCTGGCCATAGTGGACTTTGAAGCTGCTGAGCCTTTCTTTTTTCCGATAAAAATTATAAAGAGTTGTTCCGCTGTGCGCCACTCTCTTGACCTTTCCAAATAAATGATCAGGGCTCCTCTAACATCAAGCAGCGAGAGATTTTCTTCCTTGTCTGCTCCATTTGGCAATGTCGGAAGAACTATCTCTTGCGACCTGTTAGCCAAAGTCACTATTTTTGGTTAAAAATAAAGGACTGGGTCTAAGTATAACCGTGTCTGGTAGTACTGCACGATATGGTTCTTTGGCAGATAAGGCTTGTAATTTGCTTACCCACCTGGCCAAGGTAATAGCTAGCAAAAAAACAACATTTCAGTGATAACCATTTCTCTGAGACTTCATCCATGGGCTCCAAATAGAGGCTCCATTAACCCTTTTAATACAATAGACAAATCCCATGTAGGAAATCCCTTAAATGGTGCAGGTCTTTTTCGCATAATTGCGCTGAAAAAAGATTGATTAGTTCATTTTGTCTCAATTTCTGTTCGAGAAAAACTGATAATGCAGAAGTCTGAGTCTTTAAGGTACTTACAGCCAGACAATTATCAAAACCTTCCTGTAGGAATTCTAGTACTGTGGCTGTCTCCTTTTCTTCAACTTGTTCATTTCACAAAAATAAGAAAAATGTTTCCTTACCTTTCCTTAGATATTCCTAGTAGTTAACTTACGGCTGGACAGAAGAGTTTCAGTCACTCCCGATGAACAACCCTTATTACTTAGTATGGTCCTTTCAGGAGCCATGCTGTTAGAAGTAGTCTCGATGGATTCTGATGCAGAAGGACGTCCTGATGAATGATATTTGGAATGTCTGGAAGCCCCCAGGGACCTTTCCTTGCCATCTTCATTAATTCTGTGAAGCAAGCTCTCTTTGGCCAGAACAGAGCAATGAGGATTACCGTCACTTCCTCTGTGCAATCTTCCGTATCACTTGTGGCAGAATTCTGAAAGGGGGAAAGGCATAAGCAAGATGAAAATGCCATGGCTGAGCCATATATTGCTAACACACCTCCTCCTCTTATGTCAGGGAAAAAAATGTTATGCATTTTGTATTCCTGGCATTGGCAAACAAGTATATCTGCGGGCGATCCCAAACACTTACGATGATAGACTGCCTGATTTTAACACCAGTCGGTCTGTTGAATCTTTACACGACTTAGCAAGTCTGCAAGAGTATTTAGGGTCCCCTTCAGATTTGACTGCTGACAATGACTGGATCTGATGCTGGAGTATTACTAGAATTTCTCTTGCTAATGTCATTAGTTTTAATGACCTGGTTCCCCCTTGGCAATTTAGATACACCACTGTCGAGACGTTGTCTGACCTTATTTGAACCTGCTTGCCCAGTATTGATGGTCGAAAGTGATCTAGTGTGAGCTTGACTGCCAGAAGTTCCCTGAATTTTGAGGACCTGGCTGCCACTTTTTTCCTAAATGGGCTCCCCAACCCTAGTTGCTTGCACCTGTTGTGACTATTACTGGGTTGGTCTGTCTCCACTCTTTTCCTTTTCCCAGGTTCTCTGGATTTATTCACCACATTAGATCCTCTAACACTATTGGGTTCAAATGAACTAGTTGATCTAATAATCTCTGTTTTTTGTCCCACTTTTCTAACAGGAATGTCTGCAGAGTTCTTGTGTATAATTGATCCCAAGGTACTGCAGAAATTGCCATGGACATGAATCCCAGCACTCTCATCACAACACATATGGAGACCCAAGGATTCTTTGTTAGGTCTAGCACCTCTGCTGTAATCTTGTCTCTTTTTTCATGCGGAAGAAATAACTTTTGCTGGGTGCTGTCTATCTTGAACCCCAGGAACTTGCACTGTTGACTGGGCGTTAGGCTGAACTTCTCTAAGTTTATTACCCACCCCAGATTATTTAATACTGCCAACATCCTTTCTAAATCTGTTAACAATGCCACTTGTGACTTATTTATCAGTAGAAGGTCATCCCGAAAGGGTTTGCCAAGATCTTTGTAAAAATCCTCAGGGGTAATGACAGGCCGAAGGGGAGTACTCTGTACTGAAAATGTAGAATTTCCTGATCCAGCTGTACCGCAAACCACATATATTTGTTATGTGCTATCAGGTGTCTTGTAAATCTAGATTCACCATCAGGGCATTTTCTATCAACACATTTCTGACTGAATATCTTGATTCCATCCTGTACCTCTTGTATCGAATAAATTTGTTTAATCTTTTTAGATGAGACAAATGGAAAATGACGATGACAATGTGAAAAATATAGAATGATGGAGGGAATATGGAAAAGTGAGAATGATGGATGGAATATGGAAAAAAGAGGAAGATCAAGAGAATGTTAAAAAGAGAGAATGATGAAGGGAATGTGGAGAAGACGGAAACATGAATGGAATGTGGGAAAGAGATAAATGGGAAAATGATAGAGAGATAAGATAGAAGGAACATAGGGAAGAAAGCAAAAAGGGGAGAATATAGAAAAGGAGGATGGACTGAATGTGAGAGAAAGAAGAAAATAATTAGAAAAAAAGAAGTTGCAGTTGTGGAAAAGGATGGATGGAATATGGAAATGTAGAGGGCAATATATAAGGCAGAGGAAATGTGAAAGAGAGAAAGTGAAAGAAGGAAAATGGAAAAGAGAGCTTGAATTAAAAGTGCAAAAGAGAAAGATGTAGGGGATCTGAAAAAGATAGAAAGAAGGCTATGCTACATCCATAACTCAATGGCCAGTCTGGTAGCTCACTGACTCCCCTAGGATGATGGCTCATTGTGTGCGTGCACTTCTTCTACAAATGCAAAAGGCCATCCCTATCCACAGGCCCCCTTAAAGCACGCTGTATGATAAGTTCCCTTTAACTGTAAAGTAATCTTGTAGGCCTGCAATGACCCCAGAAGCCTTTGGGTGCCCCGTGAAAGGAGCAGTTCCTACTTGCAATAGTTAGATGTGGGGGTGGGGTTTAGCTCATAGGGGAAAATTTACAATAACCCTGTCCTTGTCTCATACCTCCCCTCCTTTATGCGGTTCTTCTTCCTGCCCTCTGTGCTTCATAGGAACCGTAATGTGGTGTTAAGTGCCATAATGAATGCCTGCTAACAACTAGAAGAGCCCCTCATGCTGTCACGGGGGGCAGAGGTAACTGTAGCACACATTGCACCAGGCAGGGGGCACTGACGAAGTGTAGCGGTAAATGTAGCACATATTGCACCGGGCACTGCGTCTGTTGCAGGAAACCCCCCTTAGTTTACCTTCCCCAAATTTCACAGGACAGCCGGATTCTAGAGAGCTGTGTGTGGGGTGCGATTGTCTCCACCTGAATGCTTGATGTATGAGATTCGTGTGTATACAGTCACATATTACATATTACAGTATATGGTGTATACAGTATATTACATATTACAGTATACACCCCCCCCCGTAATGGCAATGTCATCTCCTTTGACAGATCAACAGTACGCTGGACTACGACTCCTATGCGATAGCCAGCATGAACTCACAGTACACCACTACCATAAAGGTCACCGACAGTGGCACGCCGCAGATGACCAGTGAGTATCCTCCATCAGGATGTACTGCACCACAGACCAGGCAGAAGCATAGTGAGGGCCCCCTCTAGGTCCAATCTCTCCAAATCCCCTCCAACATCCCACATTGAGGTATTGCGAGGTGGGCAATGACTTCCCCATTCCTCAGCAGAGCCGCCATAGTAGTTACTCCAACACAGGATGGGGTGGGGAGGTCAAAGCTCTATCTATGGACCAGGTTGAATTGCAGCGCCAGGTCTTCAGAAGGATTATAGAAGATCCAGAGTTGGTACTGCTGTGGGGGGAAGAGAGGTATATTTATATAAATAGTTGTTGTTTAATGCCTAGAGTTAAGCTAGACAGGATTCACGGGCCCTGTATATGAGGGCCCCTGGCTTGGACAGGAGGCAGAGCCACATTTGGGCGGCATTACAACTACTTCTCTATCATTACAGCCTATATTCCTGTGTTTGTCACTGTTACCCCGGTGAATGAATACCCACCAAACTGTGTCGGACCGTACAACTTCAGTGTCAGTGAGAACGCTCTGTTCGGAACATCGGTGGGGACGGTGAATGCCACTGATGCCGACTATCCTTTTAACAATGTGAAGTTCAGCATCACATCGGGGCCCACAAATCCTCCCATCTTCTACATCATGCCTAGAACAGGTGAGGTAGCCATGCGGGATGGAGGGAATGGTCACTGTGACAGAATCTTATATATATCGTTTGGGTTTCCAAAGTATTGTCCATTCCATTATTAGTCTTTTTATTTCCACTGTTGCTATTTGCTCCTTTTGATTGACTATCAATCATTCATAATGTTTTTTTCTGATTGCACCATTTGTGTTATTTTATTTATGTTCTTTTTTTAACTTAATTAAACCCTAAACCTTAAATACGGCTTATTGATAAGTGTTTCCTATTGGACTGAAGGGGAAACATGCACTCTGACGTTTGATCTTGTTAACCTATATGCTTGGTATATAGACTGGCCAGACCTATTTCCGATCATATCGCTGCATATTGAACAAATATCAGATAGCACCAAATATTGCTTGGGGGCAGGGCAATGTATAACGTCAGCCATTCAAGATGTTGGATCATGTGTGGTTAAATGTGATTAAAATGACAGATGATCCTTCACCACAGTGACCCTTTAGACTGGTCACAGATCTGTCCCCCTTACCCCTGACTTGACAACCCCTAACCTGCACCCCTGAAAATATATAGAAAGTGTTTAATTCATAAATATAAGGATATCATTTTGGCTTGAATTAATTTAAGACATAGGCCTTGATTCACTAAGAGTAGAAAAAAAAAATCATGGTAGTAAAAAATACAATTCATGAGAAAAAAGCCTGAGAATTTCACTGTTAGTGAATCACCAGATAGGAAGACAATGAAAGTCAATGGCACTTTTTTACTCCTGGAAAAAGTATTGAACTTTTTACCCCCTTTTTACCTGTAGTAAAAAAGTGTCATTGAGTTTCATTGTCTTCCTATCTGGTGATTCACTAACAGTGACATTCTCAGGCTTTTTTCTCATGAATTGAATTTTTTACTACCATGAAATTTTGTTTCTACTCTTAGTGAATCAAGGCCATAGAATGGACATACTTTGTGGATGTGACTACAATTAGGTTAATAATTAGCAGATGCAAAATAGTTTGTTCTGCATTCGCCAATCTGGGCTATTTGCATGCTGGTATGCCTCTATCTACACTAGAAGTTAGCAGAGGAAAGGTTTTAAGGTGTCCTGGCCAAATCAACATTCAAAGGGGCAATCAGAAGAATAGCATAGTGAACTTCTGGTGCTAGTCTGTGATAATTAGCGCTAGATCAGAACAAATCGTCCCTATATTATAACTCTTGAAATATTGGGCACAGCGATACTATAATCAGCTCATCCAGTAACTGACAACAAGTTTGATGCATATATAAATCTTAGATAGCTGGTTTGCAGGGAAACAGTCAAAATGTAAATACAAAATTATATGCATTCTGTACCAGACTAAGAAATTAAAACACAGGTATTACTCACAGTTCTGGGATTCATTGAGGTTAGCTTAAGCAGACACGCGCCACTGCTTTGGTAATGATGATTTATTAAATAACAGGCCTCTTCACAATACAGTTCAAAGCAGGAACACCAAAACAGATTGCAGTTCCCTCTTCTGTTAAGAGGGCTAAAACCTGGGATTTTCCCTGAGGCACCCCGGCTAAAACCTGGGATTTTCCCTGAGGCACCCCGGTTATGTGTGAGCCCCCAGAACACCAAATTCACTCACCTCTCCTCAAGCCCCCAGCGTGGCTAACCGCACTTACAAGTGGTGTGTGGCATCACCAGTTTCCCTTCAGCTGTGCACAGCCGAGAAGGGAAACAAGTAATGCCAGCACCAGCCACACATGCGCCGTGGGCTCGGGGGAAAGTTAAGAACATCGGGGCACCCTGGGGGTTTCACACAGCGGGGCATGCCAGTTCGGGAGGCCCCTGGGAGGTGAGAGAAAGCCTGCCCTAGTATTTCATATACTCCAGGGTGTGTTTTGGTCCACTTTAATAAAGGGGCATAATGGGACACTCAGATACCCTCTCTTCCTCTAGTTTTTGCACTAGAGGTACTGAGTAGACTGTCTTCCCTTAGACACTCCACTGAAGAAAGCTGCACATCCAACACCCTATTTTTATATTTTTCCTTCTGAGGGAGGTGCTTTCCTGACCAGGTCTCTTCACATACTAATCTAGAACATAGGGCTCCCAGACCTTTTACAGACTTAGAATATACCAATTTAGAGAACATTCTAGAATAATGCACCCTTGTGAAGGTGATACTATTCTAAAGTAACCATTCTAAATAAACACCCCTGTCACATTCATTGATAAACAGTGGAATCTAAAGTCCTAACCATGTTACTACAGTTCTAACTGAACAATTCACAATTGGCGAGGGAACAAGCAGGGTGAGTTTTGCAGGGAGGGGGGGGGGGGGGGGTAGTTCACACAGCGGGACATCCCAAATCAGGATGCCCCAAGGGAAGGCAAGTGGCCCGCCCTGGAATCTTTTAGATTCCAGGGCCAGTCCTGTTGGGTTTTGTTCTGCTTTAAAAGGTAGTGCACAGAACTAGGATAGAGAGGCAAATTACTCAGTTACACTCATTTTAGTCCCATCAGTGGGACACTCTGATTTTGAAAGTATGACTCCCATCTACATTATTACAAGCAGAAGGACTAAAAAGCCCAGAACTCTCCCTGCACCCAGCCAGGACCTCTCCTGAGAGATGATAGGGGAGAATGGGAGAGGCTATGGCCCATAAATGAGGGTAACATATCAGGGGTGGCTTCACTAAGCAGATTGTTAACCATCACTTGCATGTACCCTCTTTGGATCAATGCTAAAGAATATTGATATGTCATATTCTCCCATTTATTTTCAATATAAGGTGTGTGAAATCCAGCTGGTATGCCTTATCCGTTTTTTTTTATATGTTTGTACATATTTTTACCCATGTGCTGCCCCTTATAGGTGAATCTTTAATTGGGATCTTCTGTGTGATATAGCTAGGACCTGCATTACTCAGAAGAGAAGTTTATGTGTGCTAATCACCTGTGCCTTGTATCTTTGACTGGATGTGGTCATTTTACAATCATGTGGATGTGCCCTTGGCACTAAAGCAGGAGTACATAACTTGTGCACCACAGACTCCAGTTGTCCGGCCTTAGAAGCACTGACGCCGCAGCTGCAATGCGGCTCAGCCCTTTGGTCTCTGCTGGCGCAGCTGAGATGCCGAAAGGCCTGTGCAACCATATAATGTGACCGAGCAGCAACACACAGAATGGTATATTAGTTCCACCTATACATGCAATGCCCGACATTATTTACAGTGCCCACCTGCACGCAGAGGCGGACCTCATACACCATTTTGGCAGCTGGTGGCTGGCTGCTCAGAGGCACCAGTGGGAAAACAGCCAGGATTGGTGGCACCGGGAGCATCAGTATGAATTGGAGGTAAAAGCTATGAGGAAGGAAGTTTGGTCCTCGGCAACTGTTATCCCTTTTTTTTTAATCTTTTATTTTTATTTTCATTACTGTTCAGGATCTTTAGCTAGTCCTGTTGCCTAAAAGACACCAGGACGGTTGTTAATCTTCGGCAGGGCATCTCGATTGTCCTGCTGTGTGAAACCCTAAAGTTTACAGCTAGGGTTAGCGTAAAGCCCATACATGTGCCGTGGGGCCACTGTTCAAATAAGCATTACCTGTAAATCCAGGGCTTTCACACAGCAGAGCATTCCAAATCAGGAGGCTGTATCAAATAGGCTGTATCAATAGATGACCCAGCTCTGCCCCTCATCCATCCCCAGTCCTCCCAGTTTGCCCATCAATCCCTCTCATTCCCAGCTCTGCTCCCCATCCAACCCCTATTTCCAGGCCTGCCCCATCCATTTCTTCTATTCCCAGCTCACTGCCACCATCCATCGCCTGTCCTCTAAGCTTTTCCTCCCATCTGACCCCTGAACCCTACCTTTACCCCCAAATTCTGAGCTCTGTCCCCCTATCCATCCCTCTTATTCCCAGCTCCTCCCCATCCATCTTTCTCCTAGCTCAGTACCCCATCCATCACCCATTCATCCCTCCGATTTCCCCATTGATTTCCTATTCCCAGCTCTGCCACCATCAATCTCTCATTTCCAGCTCTGCCCCATCCACCCCTCTTTTTCTCAGCTATTTCCCCATCCATCACTTATTCCCAGGTCTACCACATCCATCTATTATTCCCAGCTCTGCCCTATCCATCCCTCTTATTCACAGATCTGTCCCCCATCCATCCCTCAGATCTGCCACATTCATTGGCGTAAAAAGGTTGAGGACCACTGCTCTAAAGCAATTGAGGCAGACCTCCACTAATTTCCTAGCTAATGGGTGTGGGTCTGGCCCCAGCCTCATTGAGACAGGCTCAGATTGCTGGAGCCCCCTTCGGGCAACGCCCACAATCCTTACCTTATTCTCAATACACTGGAAATACATCGCCGCAATTGGCCACCATCTATTTTGTGGGTCAGGGTTGTGTTCAGCCCACGTGACCGCCAGCAGCAGACCTGTGCCCCAGTACCACATTTTTGGCTTGTGAAAGGTGACGTAACTTCAGTGTAGGAACCTCTTAATAAACCCAGTCTGCTGTCTCCATCCTCTCTGCAAACAGGAATGATCATACTGCTTGGTCCTCTGGATTACGAAACGGTCACCAGCTACTCCCTTACAATTCAGGTGGTGGATCTAAACAATGACATCATACCTGATCCAGCCGCACAGAAGACCACAACCTGTCCCATCACCATCAATGTGCAGGTAACATGGAGTGATGAGAGAGTGACAAGATAGTGTGTCAAAATGTCTGTCTGTCTACATGACCACTGTGAATTTAATGATAATAGAGAACCCCCAGTGAAGCCTGTTACCCCCTTTTGCAGTTTGGTATATTTAATTGTAAGCTTCTTTGAGGGAAGGGGAGAAATGTAAAAAGCTGCATAAATTACCTTCTTGACTGTCCCCACAGGATTATAACGACGAGCCCCCAGTCTGCACGCCACCATTTTATCATGAAACTATTTACTCCACTGACCCCGCCCCCGTGGTGACCTTGACCTGCAAAGACACAGATGGCACGCAGAGGGCACTCTACTACAGAATTGTGGGTGGTGAGTATATCTATGTATACTGTACATATGTCATATCTGATAAATGTAAGAATATTCCCCATCTCAGGAATATGGCTTCTATAGAGAGCCAAGGGCTGTGTGAGGTCTGAGCACTGATCGTCAACCGGCCATGCAATGTATGGTGAATCTCCTGATGGACCCCTGCCCTGGGCACCTTGGCTAACTGGGCTACTCCTGGCCACAATGTCTGCCATTTCTTGGATTCAGCTCTGTGTACAGTTCTAGCACTGCACAGATTATAGCAATGATTACTATGATAGGAGCAGCAGTAATAGCTGGATGTGGCTGCTCTACAACAGTAAAGTCTATCCACACATACTACAGTTTGGCATAATGTTTGTGAGCCCTAATAAACAGGTAATATTTGCAAGTAACTGTAGGCTGGGCCCCAGCAGGGCAGTTTCTAGGTAAAATAGTGCTCAGTACTGTAAGGAACAAATTCTACCCTCATATCCTGTGGTCCAGCTGTTGTCCATACTGGTATGTGCTATGCGGTGCCTCTACCATAGCAGCAGACAGTGCCCCCTACATAAGACTGAGCCCAATATGGGAGGATGAAGGGCATGGCTTATGGCCTGCACCACTAACAATGGCCCTGACTAATCTGCAGAAAACAGGGTATCTAGGATAAATGCGCCCCAGTGGCCCTGGCGCCCAGGGTGATCTTCCTATTCACCCTCAACTAGAAACAGCTTTGGACCCAGATATAATTATACTGATGGGCTGCAGATACCCTAGATTAACACTGAATGGCCGGAGCATGTTTGTCCTCACGGAGAGCTCCTGCTCTACAGCAGCATTTAGAAGGTGGAAATGGGCAATCCTTCTTTCTTCGGTGTCTGTGGCCGAATAACCACCTTACTGCTTGGTTAGTGTTGTGGGTGACTGTGTTGGCGGGGGCAGGTCCTCTTTAATGATGGATTGGCATCTCTCTCATGTCTGGCAGGTAATACAAATAATCGGTTTACGATGAACTCTCCTACATTGATGCACAACACCTTCTCATACAACCCAGATGGTGTCTACGACCCAGTGAAATATGAACTGCTCGTCGAAGTGACCGACAGCCTCACCACCCCACAGTACACTACTACCGCCATGGTCTTTGTCACCGTTGTACCATGGACAACAGCGCAGCCCACCACCACTTCCACAACCACGGTGAGTGAATGTGGTGCCAGATACACACAGATTTTCTAACTTTTCCTGATCATCTACTTTTATATAACAAAAGAGCTACTGTGACTGCCAGTTACACAGTGCCACCAGTATGGTTCTGTTGCCTGTCTGACCACAGCCTTCCCGATGCCCCATATAGATCCATTATGCGCTCTGGCGCCGTCATCCATGTGGCCAGGCCAACATCAGAAATTTCTGGGCTCCATACAACCTAAATCTTTGGGTCCACTTCTGCAGGAGTCCTCCTGATGGGGTAACCTGAACATGGCTGCACAATGAAGTGCTACACATCCCTAATGGTAGATGTGTGGATTTCGTACGTATCGGGCTGTGAGCATGTGCGCCTGGGGGTCTGCGCATGCACATCTGTGCATCTGGGAGTGCTGGTCTAGGTGTCACTATGTTGCCTAGCAACAGGGGGAGGGGAGAGGAGAGGAGCACAGCCAGGGTGATGAGAATGCCTTTGTCTGAAGCAGGATCTTGTGCTCATTATGCTGATTATTATGCAGTATCACAGAGCAAAGAGCCACGCTCACATGCTACAGAAGAGAAATCATAAGGTGAACCTGTAAACTTTCTCTTTAAACCGGACCAACAACAGTTAAAGAAAAAAGTGTTGGTCCAGTTTAAAGTGATCGTATACTCACAAAGGACGTTTATGTCGTCACCTTCTATCCCTAGCCCAGTTCCCTAACAGCCTGTGTTTTATTACTAAAGCCTTTGGTCAATATTCATAAAGACACGAACAGGAAGCAGTATAATGTCTGATTGGTGGCCATATGCTAATTAATTTAGTTACAACTAAACTGTCACATAATGGCATGGTTATGTTCAAATTTATTATAACTGATAAGGTTTCAATGCTGAGCTGTGTGTACTGTAACGTCTTAGCTAGGGAGCAATATGGCCGACTACATCCTGTTAGTGTTGTTATGAATATTGGGCAAAGGCTTTAGTAATAAAAAAAAGAAAACGCAGGCAATTTTAGTCTTCAGGCTGGGGGATAGAAGGTAAAAGATAAACTTCCTTTCTGGGTATAGGATCACTTTAAGTCGTACTGGGGGCTGGTGTAATGCAACAGACTGCAGAATGAATTTGATGGCTTGGAACACTCCCAACAGGTGGGGCAGAAGTTGCTGCAGGGCTGCCATCAGCAGTGGCAGACAACCCCCCTACCCATTTGTGACCATGCCCCATACAGTAGTCCTGGCTGTACTCCCGCTATAGTGGTCCTGCATGCAGCAATGTGACTAACCAATTACTGGGCAATCTCACAAACAGCTTGACATTGCAGACTGGTTCTGCATTGTTTTTCAACTATTTCCAATCAGATTAACTTGTATGGTCCTCATGATTTCAGAACTCAGCAGGTCCAATCCTAATTCCCTCCCAACAGAACTTATGTGCTGAACTACAATTAATGCAGGTGCCTACAGGCAGGATGAGACTGCAGGGACCCAACAATGGCAGCACTGTCTAAAGCACACAATGGCCAGTGAAGCGCTGCAACATATTGGGGAAAACATCATGTTGCCCTGCTGCTGCTTTCCTAGGACAGGGTCAATATAACTGAGTTGTTTTGTTGAATTATGAGGGTATATATTTAGTTACATTTTGTTTTGTCCAGTTCACAAAGTCTGGTTTTTGCTGGCATTCTCTTTATATCAATTTTATTGTAATATAACACTTTGGGTATATGGAAACCTTGGGCCAGCCCCATCTGTGCAGATACTTGTTTGGTCATGAGAATCCTAGCTCCACTGAACAGGGATTTTCAGCTAATGTGATGAGCATGCATGTAGCTTGTTAATGTATACTCAGTGATGTATGGTCCCGAAGGGTACCTCGCACCTGACTTTTGTCTTTCAGGTAAGGGGTATGTATGGCAAGAATGTTGTAAATTCTCTGTTGATGTATGAATAATTTTGCGTAGGTGTGTATATTGCTTAAAGGAGCAGTATCGCGAAAGTTGCATTAGCTTCTAACATGTGTATAAATAATCTGGCGATAGAAAAAGGAAAAAATATATGCCTTTCTTTGTATAATGACAATGGCTCAGTCCATTTGCTGAATAGGGGGATCTGCTGGGTTGTATTTAGTGAGCTGCTTCATTTAGCCCACTGGTCTCCTAGCAACACTTTACCTCAGAGGCTGACACTGTAATCAGTGGTAACGGCTGTGTGTGTGTGTGAGGTGCTGCTTTTGTTATGAGACCAGGTGACTCAAATGTGTAAAATCTATACAAAATAAACTAAACTGACTGAAAACGACTGAAATTCTTCTATGAATAACTGTGCAGGAAAATCTAAAGGTATTAAAGTGGAACAAAACCCTGAGTTGCCGACCCTAAAGTCTATAAGACCCGGCCATTGACCTTGCCCCTTGGGCATTCTAAATCAGGATGCCCACTGTGTAAAACAACCCCTGGATAACCACAGATCCCCCCATTTTTCTGACGCGCTCACGCAGATAGACATTTAGACAGGCCGGGCGGCCAGGAAGGTTACTGCTCAGGCTCCCCATCTGCGTGCAAACAGAGCTGATTGGATGAGAGCCCGCGCATGCGCTGTGGGACAGGGAAAGGTACGTTTTCATAGGCGAACTTGGGGATTTCACATATCAGGGCATCCCAAGTCGGGATGCCCCTAGGGGCACAAAACAAAACTCCAGATAGTGAAAATCCTGGGTTGGGCTTGCTCAAAACACACAAAGCTGAAAGAAAGATCATATGGAAAAATGTGTTGAGAAAAGAGAGAGAAAATGATAAACTGAAAGATTCTGCAGCAGAGCCAACAAGAAGGGAAAACTGTCAAAATCAGCTAAATGACTTCTAGAGCTTTTCTCTCTGTTTTAGATATATAAGTTCTGGCCAGGCAATGTTGCAATGTTGTTATCTTACGCTGGACGGCTGCCAGCACTGAACAGCTGATACTTTGATACATTGTTTCTCCCCTCTCCTCAGCATGGAACAGGGCTCCGACACTCAGAAGACATAAACATGAGCTATTAGTCTCCAGCTGCTCAACACAGACATCATTTTTTTCTAAATTTGAAATTCTTACTCCAACACTTACCTACATTCAAAGTACCATTTAAATATAAGTCACCTAGAAAAATTCGCGATACTGCTCCTTTAATTTTAACTAGATTATATGTATTTACCATTTGCCAAGCACATGCATTACTACATTATTATTAATACATATTAATTTGGCAGTGGTGGTTATTGAGTGAAAAGGAAATTCACCGGTGAGTACACAAATGTCCCTTTTCTCATCTCTTCCATTCCAGGGCACCACCAGTAGCAAATGGGGGGAGGTCCCAGAGCAGTACCGTCAATAAGGGTGAGGCCATGCAAGAACAGTCGACTGCGTCAATTTAACCAAGAACAACGGCACTGACATCAGAGAGTGGGTCACCACCATCTGCAACAACTTACACCCCAGAGCGGCATCGGCAGATGCCCTGACATCAAGTCTGTAAAACTTGGTAAAGGCGTGGAGAGATGACTAGGTCGCCGGCTTGCAGACCTGTTCTGCCGATGCCTGGTGTTGGAAAGCCCAAGACGTGGCAATCACTCTGGTGGGCATAGGCTTATATGACCTCCTGTCTAATCCATCTGCTAAAAGCGCACCTGGCACCCGCCAAGCCCTTCCTTGGACCTTCTGGGATCATGAACAAGACACCTTACGTACCTCTCGATAGAGGCCAAGCAATGCTTTAATGCCCTGACCACATAGAGGGGTGTGTGAGCACAAGGAGGGTAGTACTGTCTCCTGATTAAGATGGAAGGGAGAAACCACCTTGGGCAGAAAATCCTGCTTCAAATGAAACACCGCTTTGTCTTCATACAGCACCAAAAAGGATGATCTGATCAAAGCGCTGCCAGCTCAGAAACGTGCCGTATGGAGGTGATCGCCACAAGAAAAGTCACCTTCAATGTGAGCGTCGTCAGGGAAGCCTTCGCCATGGGTTCAAAGAGGGGCCCCTGAAGTGCTGATAAAACCAGGTTGAAATCCCAGGATGGGATTATTGACCACCTTAAGGGTGCTGGGCTGTAGGACAGTGTGCAGGACCTCCTGAAGGAACTCCAAAATTTTGGGTACCGAGATCCTCCTACAGGTGTGACCCTTAGATTTGCACCAAGGCATGAAGGCCCCCCAAGTTCAGTATTAAATTCTAAAGGATGCCTCTTTCCATTCTTGAATCAAGGTACGAATTACCACGGTGGACAAACCCCTCTGCTCTAATATGCTGGTCTCAACTGCCAAACCACTAAAGCCAGTGCTGGAGAATTAGGACGCCTCAGAGGACCCTGTTGCAGAGGATCTGTGCAGTTAGGGAGTCGCCACGGGGGCTCCACCACCAGGCTGACCAGATCTGCGAACCACACACTTCTGGACCAGTGTGGGGCGATCAAGATGATCTGCTCACAATTGACCTTCTTTAACACGCGACACCAGAAGTGACAGGGGCGGGAACGCATAGAGCAGGCTGCACCCTGATCAGGGAATGGCCAGGGCGTCGGCCGCTACGGCCAGGGGGTCTTGCACTCTGGGCACGAACCTCTGGACCGCCCGATTGCGCCAAATTACGAAGAGGTCCACCTCCTGCACTCCCCACCAGTCGCAGAGGGCTTGAAACACATCCTGGTGAAGGGATCATTACTCCTGGTTCACCATCTCCCTGCTCAAATAATTGTCCTGCAGATTCTCCACCCCCAGAATGTGAACCACCGAGCTGCACACAACGTGAATTTCCGTCCACCTCATGATGCAACTTCCGCCTGCCAGCTCCTGGTACCCACCTGATGGTTTATGTAGGCCAGAGCTGTGGAAGGCCCTGGTTGTCCAAAACACCACCCCAATGCTTCAGACTGTCGTCTATAGTGAGGATGAACCACCGGACTGGCTGGAAAGACCGACCCGCTGCCAGCGACTGCTGTTCCAGCCACCAATTCAGGGATCGCCGGGCATTGTCCGTCAATATAAAGCGACGGTCCAACATCTGCACCATTTCGATAGGAGCAGCATTTATAGAGGCCTGGAGTGGAGCTGGGCATATAGAACTGCCTCCATGGTAGACACCATCAAGCCAAGGAGACGCATGGCCTGCCTGATCGTGGAATGTTCGTCTTTCAGCAGCAACCTCACTGCCTCATGAAGAGTCGTGCACCTCTGCACCAGAAGAAGACCTGTGCCCATCAAGTATCCAATGTCATACCTAAATAGGTCACCACCCAAAAAGTCCTGGCATGGACAGGACTGTCCGAACAGACGCAGATGTCGGATATGTGTTCCCTCCACACCAGCACGTAGTACAAAAGCTGCTCGGGTGAGGGCGCCCTGTCAACTTTGAGATGGCTTGGCTGGGGGCTTGGGCCAGCTGGCTCCCTGGGGTCTAGGTTTCCCCCATGGCTTTCGCTTACCCGAAAAATCTTTGCGGTGTCTGAAATCTTTAGAACCCCCAGAAGGGACAAAAATTTGTCGACCTGCGAAACGAGGTCCTCAGTCGATTTCCCACCCATGACCGTCCAGAACAGGTCATCCAGAGGCAGTAAGCATTTTCTTAGAATAGTGTCAGCTAACCACTGTTTCAGCCAGAGCGTGCATTGCAAGGTGACCAGCAAACCCAGCTCCCTAGCCACCAAATGCACCAAGTCATCCATAGCCAGCACCATGTATTTGAAGACCTCCATAGCGAGTTCAAATGAAGTGCAGAGGGACGCCAACCTCCATGTCGCAAACACCTCCTCTTCATCCAGACCTTGCCTACCGTAGCCGCCATGGACGTGAGTGTATGGGTGACCCCACTATGGAGAACGTATGCTTGGACAGCTGGTCCAATCTCCTATCCACCTGGTCTATCAAGGCCGCACTAGCTAAAGTAGGGATAATGGTGTACCGAGCCAGACCTAAAACCAGTTCGTCTACCTCAGTTGGCCAAGACCGAACCCTGACCGCCTCATCCAAAAAGGGGTACTTGGAAAGAGATGGAAGCTTATCTGGTTTCTTTCACTCCTTTGCCACCAGTCTGTCGGAATGGGCAAGCCTGGGAAAAACCTGTCTGACTTTCTGACACTTGTAGGGTTCACCCTTCTTCAGCTGCCGCTTTGGCGTAGAAGAGAGGTGCAGAACCTCCAATATTTCCACAATAATTCCCCCTCGGACCGTCTAGATCCTAAACCACTAAATACGTCCTTGATGTAGGAGCTAGAATCCTCCAAGGATTGCGTCTGAATATGCCTACGCTTGGCTGTAGTTTTCCTGCCTGGGTGGGCAGAGACAGACTCGGGATGCCCCTGCTGATAAAGAGGCATCCCATGCAGGCCATGCTCTCCAACCAAGCCACCCTGTCCACCACGTCCGAAGGATCCGTGGGCGGACCCTGGGACACAAATGGACCTGGCAGCGCCCCCCCAAAGGGTGTACCCCGCTCTGACGAGTCCGAGCCTGAAGCCACAGGGGAAACTAGACGATCCGACTGGCTCAGCTTAGGAACCGACTTCAGGCATCTAACGGAGTGAGGGGCTGGGAGACAAAGGAGTCGAAGCACTCCTTGGGAATGCAAGAGATGAACTGAAGATATCCTGCCACAGCCTGCCTTATATAGGCTGTGAGGAGCTAGTTTTTCTCTATCTTGCAGTCCACACCTACGGCTGCGATTAACCCACGTGTTGTTACTAGCGGTGCCCCAGAATGGAAGAGATGAGAAACATATTAACATTTTGGTTATTTAGATTACTTAATACTTCTATTAATTATATTGCTTAATCATCTAATAAAACCATACATATTTATATATTTGCTAATACGTACCCCCACCCCATTTCCCTTCTGGCACTGAGCTATTGGTTGGCTGTTCTTGCCCTGTAACCGCCTCTCTCTTCTCAGACTTCTGAGCCACAGACGAAGATTGTGACACAGATGCAGCAATACTGGAAGCCCGATGTCTGGTTCATGGTGGTCCTGACCATAACGGCTGCCCTCCTCCTGTCTGCCATCGGCCTGCTGACCTGGTACTTGTGTAGAAGGTGATTACATTGGGATGGGGCAAGGGGAGGCAGAATTTACTGACCAGTCAGTCTAATCTAATATGCAGCCAGGCTGCTGGCAGTTGTGTAACTGGCTCCTCTATGTGAATGTAATTAGCCAGCCTGGTTATCGTCTCAGCATTTGAAGGAGAACTCATTGCTGCTGCCCAACTGCTATAAAGGGGAGGATACGCAACCGCTGCACATAATACAAATTGCAATTGCTAATTAAGTAATTTCTCCTGTAGGTCCCCGATCTGTGGACAAGGCACTAAAGAGGCAATGGAGCCTCTCCTGCAGGAGCGGTGAGTAATCTGCTGCACCCCCCGGATCTGTAGTTTAGAGGAGTGTGAGGATATAGGAAAGGTTCCAGAAAGATATAACGATATGGAATGTTTTCATAGAAAAATGTAACACATTGGTTGGCCTGAATGTGAACGTAAGTTAGCATATGCAAAATAGTGTTCTGTCTCCACAGAGATTAGCAATAAGCAGATGTTAAATTGTCGCCTTGTTCTGCATCCAACGATGTGGGTGATTTACATGCTAATTGTATGAGAGGAGACGCAAATCATTTATGGTACCTTGCCAATTTGTTTATGATGTCTTGAATGTCTAAGGATAACTGACATTTCAAAAGAGTCCAGTCTCACAAAGCAATACATTTATTCTTGTAGACTCCAGGGCTGGTTCCAGAGGGTTTTGTGCTTTTACGCTTGCTTTTAAAGTAAGGATTTTCTGTGTACACTTCACAGACAGAACACTTCTCTTCTATAGAGTAACGTCTGTCTCTTTATCTAATTTATTTTAACAAGTACACTAACCATCACTGTAGTTTTTAGACTGTATGTCTTACTAATTTTTATCCTGATAGGGCATCCTGATTTCTGATGTCTCACCAACACCAGGAGTAGTGGCCCTAATACATTATACCTGAGATATCCCACCACCACCTATGTAGTCTTGACACTCTCATCCCTTCCACAGATTCTCTCTCCACCCTCAGGGACTTTGCCAGGCTAGAATAGTTGCACTAGGCTCAACTGCCTTTATAGAACAATTCCCCTGGTTAGTTACCACCGTACTCACCAAGATTTCATGCCTAGACCCTCCGGAACGGCCCTTTATCAATAACTGAAAGTGGCTGCGCCCAGCGCTGGTACCATCGGTGGGTATGGCTCTGGATTCTGGGCGAGGTGAGCTGTTTTTGTTTTGTAAGCCCCCCAGTCCTGCCTAGGGGGTTACATCTGACTGGAATTCTACTACAGGAGCACTGTTCTCCATGTCAGGTTTTCCTGATTGATAATTGGACTACTCGCTTTCCTCCTGACAGATCGCTACAGAACCCTGAACAGGCCACCAACCCGAACCCATCAAAGGAGAAGAAGGACCTGGCACCAGTCAGCCCGCTCAGCCTGGTAGGAATTGGGCTTGATAATTGGGGTTATTCTCAAACACTGTGGCATAACATAAGTTACCCACACACAACACAAACCTGGCTTCTATTCCAAACACATCATCAGCACAAGGTACATCATTATGGAAGGTGAGGCTTCCAGTTGGCACAGAACCTAGAGCAGCTCATACATATGTAATGCTCAGTAAACAGCTCTTTTTTCATTTAGACCTTGGCAATCAGGAGGGTGAGGATCTCCAGCAGCATGCTTGCCCTCCGCACACAGCCTGTCTGAATGGCTGGGGGCGGAAGCGCACTCACAGCCTGAAGATGTAGGGTTGCGGCTGCTGGATGTTTACATCTCCAAGGGGGCCAGGATGTCCCAGGGATGGCCAGTGGCTGGCCCTGGAATTTGTTAGAGAGGGACTAATGTCAAGTCAACCAATGCTTACCACTTCCCCATTTATTGTAGGCTTGCACCTCAAACTTGAATGGCTGTTTGCAGTCATATGATTGGCTGCTCTATAAGTGAATTAGGAAGTAGTGACCTCACTTTATTTCCTTTTCAACTCACTTTACTATGTCCCCTAGTGAATATCGAGAATGAGATTTTGCAGTGAATACACTAAAAACATTTTTTTTATCTTGCAGCAGTTTGACGGCAGAGCTCAGGATCCATGTAAGTATTGAGATTGAGCATGGTGCAATATGGAATTCCACCCCTCTGCATGCCCACTCAATTTAATACTAAGAATTCCACCCCCCTCTATTGCAATAAATGAAGTGGGGTACAGAGGGGCTGTCAGCTGTTCCCCCATGCCTATTGACAATGCCCCTCCTAGCTCAAACCCACCACCAAAAAGCCAGCTCTTGGGGAGCCCAAACTTCTGTGTCCTTGTCCTGTGGTTTCAGCCATCAAAACACAGCCGCATTTGACCATTAGTGGCCAGTTTTATTCACCAGATCATTGGTGACACAGTGATGTGCAAGCCTGACAGTAGCACATCTATTCTCGTGTTGCTTGATGGCAGCTAATCACTGCGGAAACTGTAATCCCAGCCACAGTGGTCTGCATTGATTGAACTGCTCACAGCATTGCAACACCACAGTAACTGGTGAAGTCCCGAACAGGCCCCTAAATTGGACATATAACAGCGTTATATTGGAGCCATCTACTCATCACCCCCCCTTTCATTGTAGGGTCTTGAATGTTCTTCCCTCATTATCCTGTTTTTATTTCACCCAATGTCAGGGAAATCCCCGTTGAGATGAAGCCAAAATACTTTTAATGACTATAGCTTTTTTTTTTTACCCATGATGGCTTACACAAAAGGCAAGGGAAGCACTGGTAATAAAAACATGGAAAACTAAAATTCAGTGGTTACAAAATACAACAGAAGAGAGCCCTATCCTTAGGAGCTAACAATTTAAAATAAACAATTAGTAGAGGCAAGATATGTTGATGGTAGGGCTGTGACAGGAAGTAGCAGCCTCAAGGGAGTTGATGGTGGTGGAGAAACATATATGAAGGTTTGGGGGTGCTGAATGACCAAGGAGGGTAGCCAATGAAGTCTGGACACTGAATGTAACCTCAAGTCTCTGTGCTGCCTTCTTGTCACATTCTTTATGAATGATTTACAGTGGGAATATTAAACAGTGAGGGAGGAATTCCTAAGAAGCAGACCCCATCTATGTGGTATGTGCGTACTCCACCATGATTCACACATTGTGTCCTTCCTGTGCAGTGACCGGGCGCGAGTATCTCTTCAACAGTCTGACAGGAGAGCGGCGCTGGATCTGAGGATGTCTGATCGGTCTCTGTGGGAGCCAGATGAGTCGCTAGGTGCTGTCGCCATGGCAATTGAATCCAGCCCCTGATTTGTATTTTTGATTTTTATGTCACACAAAAAAATAAAATGATTCAAATCTATTAAATCCATAAGTCACACAGTCTTCTTGGTAGTGGAGTTTATGTTGTGAATGGGACCTGGGCGCTCCAGAAAGCATCAGTTTGTTGTGCTGTGTGTCCTGGCACCATTACTCCGATTCAATGGTCAGTCTACAGCCGCTGTATCTGACTCTCCCTCTCCCGCTCCCTAGGTGTCCATGGCAGCTATCATGCATCCGTCATCAAAGAGGAACCACAGCAGCAGTGTCTGTTTTTCTCCAATTTCCTGGCCTTTACAAAACCCACAGCAAGATGGCCACACACTTCCCAGGTGTTGAAGGGCATGGCCTTGTGAGGGTGTGGTCTTGTAGGGGGCATTCTTGCAAATGTTACATTTAATCACACTTTGGCAATAAATAATTTGGAAGGAGTATAATGACATGGAGCTCATTACAGAGAATGGTTTGGCACATAGTTAAGAAAGTGTGTAAGCAGGAGAGCATGAAAAAATATGAGCGGGTAGGAGCACACCACTACGTGATAAGGAAGTAGGTTGCCACACAATATGGGGGAGGGGGGAAAGGGAAAAGTGTGGCACAGGCTACAAGAAGATAAGCAAACAGGGTGGTATGCTATTAGGGCATAGGGTGGCACACAGTCTGAAGGAAGATTAACTCTTTAAGTGACAAGCACGTAGGCCCTATGGGTTTGCGTCTCCTGCCGTTAAGTGCCAAGCTCGTAGGACCTATGGGCCTAGCTTTCGCCCCTGTTACTGTTAAAAAAAGAACTCACCTGACCCTTTGTTCAACCCGAACGGGTCTTTGCTTCACTCAGGGGGCATCCAATCCACCCCGAGGCTCTTCTGGCTTCAGGAGAGGTCCCGGAACAGCCCCTTCTGCTGCTGCCATTAATTTTAGCAAAAAGTATCCATGAGACACCTATACCCTTTCACAAGGCTTGGAGGCTGGCAAGTCATCTCCGGCTAGCGGGCCACTTGCCCGGTCCACCCTCCAGGACTCACTGCATGTTTTTTCTGTCCCTTACAGGGGGTACTGATCCGGCTAGACCTCCAAGGTCTTCCAGGTGAGCAGTCTCATGTGTGAAACTCCAGCACCTCAGGACAGCATCTATTAGTCGCTAGCCCAGAACTGACCACCAGCTTCCTCTGAATCACTCTCTCTCTAGACTGCATGGGCCTAACTTTTTGGCATCAGCAGCTGTGGGTGGGTGTTTCCCTCGTCTGTGCATATGTGAAGCCCATGAGGAAGACCAGCACTGGCAAAGATAGGAAAACAGTACCAAGAAAGGATAAAAGAAAAGCTGGGTGCAGTAACAGCAAAAGGCTACTATATGGTAGCAAAGGGTAATACATGGAGTTAAGATCAAGATAGATGAAGGTCTGGAAACTTCCTTTAGCAAGGTAAGATGAAGGTGACCAGGAAGAGAGAAGATACTTTGTCTTTGGGATACCCCTTCATGATTGGTGAAGAGAGAAATAAAGGGAAATGTAGCACCCTTCAGCAGGAAGCAGAGGAGATATGTGTTATGGTCTAGCCTCTGAATAGGGTTGTGACTTGAGAAGTTCGAAAGGAAATCCATCTGCGAAAGAATGAAGCCTGGGAGACTGTTGGCCCGCCAGAGCAGGGAGCTGCTAAGAGGACTTAAACCCCCTTCATCAGTTGTCCCACCTTGAGATAAGTTCAGCGGTGACCAGTGCCACCATTAGATACAAGATGTTCATGTAAGAACTGTGACCAGTGGATTGTACTGTGGAATTTGACAATGAAAAGGACCCGATTCAGTTTTATCTAAAGAGTTGTTTAGATTACTCCATTGAGTAACTGGGTTCCCCCTTTGATACACCTTCCCTTTGGTCTTAGCTGTGCCCACACATATACGCTGGATCCCCAGTAACCCTCTCCTCAACCCCAGCACCTCTGACCCTGGTTATGTGTGTTTCAATCTGGTGCCCCGTACAGGGATCCAGCAGGCATTATCATCTGTTGAGCTTGGTGGTGTGGGAACCCTTAAAGTGGAACAAAACCTGGGAATGCTCCACTGTGTGAAACCCCCTACAAAGATGTTTTGCACTTACCTCTTCCTCGTTCCAGTGCCGCATGTACGTGCTCTTGTCCAGCGAGAGCCATCTGCCATGACAATATCATTCAGGCAAACAGCTCTCGTTGACTAGAATGGGAAGTTCGCACTGCTGCATCCCTGGCAGAGCATGAGCTCCTGCCCCAGCCTATCTGAATGGCTAGAACTGGAGTGCACGCAATCCACAGAGGAATCCGGGGATGTGGCAATGCTCGCTTTCTATTCACAACATGAAACACATGAAAGAGCCTGCGCATGCACCGTTGGAGCAGAGAAAGGCGAGTTCTTATGGGTACCCCGGGGGGGGGGGGGGGGGGGGTTTAACACAGCCGAATGGGGATGCCCCAAGGGGAGGCCACCAGCCTGGGAGGGTTTTGTTCCACTTTAAATCGGAAAAATTCCAACTGGGATGCCCCACTGTTTGAAACACCCCAGAAAAACTAACCTTATCCCTGTCCAACAGCGCTTGCGCAGGCTTTCGTTCGATTAGAGCCCTTTGCCATGACTAGGTAATTTAGCAAATGGCTCTGATAGACTTTAAAGTGGACCAAAACCCAGGATTTTGACTATCCTGGGTTTTGGTTCTTACCCCCAAATCACCTTTTCCCAGTCCTACGTCACATGCACAGACGCTCGTCCAATCAGCGCGCTTGGAGCGTGCTGACGGCAGCATCTCCCACTTCCGTCTAACAGGAAGCGCATCTGTGCTGACCATTCACAAATGCCTGGCGCGGGCACACACCCAGCTAGAGGGATAGCGGGCATGTGGCTGCGGCTTACGCATGTGCCGTTGGACTAGGAAAGACATGTGCCGTTGGACTAGGAAAGAAGGTAAGTGTATGGGCGACTAGGGGGGTGGATGCCCCGGGGCGAGGAAACGATCGCCCTGGAATCTTATAGATTCCTGGGCCGATCGCTGTGGGTTTTGGTCACTTTAATGTGGAGTGCCCTCGGTTTTTGTTACGCTTTAACCTTTTCAGTGAAAGCTATGTAGAATCTACATAGAGGTTTATTCATGAAGCTCTAGCGCCAGGTAGTGCTTTGTGTCAGCAGGCAGCGTCTGCTGAACGCCGGGCGCTGTACGCAATACCACATTTATGAAAGCGATTCCATTGAGCGACTGGAACAGCGCCATGTAGTGTCCGATTCATCATTACAGGCGTCTCAGCATATTGTGCTGGAGATCTAGCTTCCAGAGCGACAGGTAAGACCCGTCGCTACCATTCGCTCTCCAATACATTTCAATGGACGTTCCTTCGAATCCCTTTCCTGATCCCATTTTTTTTTTTTTACTCTCAAATAATTATTAGATCTCTCCTGGCCTGGAATTAGATATATTGGAAAATTTTTTGATTTATTTTCAATTTTATGCAGAATTGTTCTTACAGGTCTGGCACTAAAGTATTAATGTCACAATGTTACATCAATGTCATTCCATGTATTTTCGCTTTGTTACTGGTGGATATGCGTTCAAAAACTCAATTTAATTACACAGCGTCAGGCGCTCTATGCTACAGCAAACCAATTTTGAGTGCCGACGCTGTGCGAGTGTGATTTTTGTTTGTATGGTGTGTAGCAGCGAGTGCCAGACTCTCTGAGCAGTCGCTACCTCTCCCTACGTCTCGCGCTGTACTGTTAGATGTGGTGAAGGCTTGGCTGCTATTGTTTTGAACACCACTTTGCCTACGCTGTGCCAAATACGAAAACCGTATGAATACTGAATTATTACAGTAACTTAATTTTATATCTAAGCATATGTCCATTTTTTTTTGTAATGTGGAAATCAACCCATGAGCCAATATCTTTGTTTAATGTTGGATTCCTCATAAATCAAAATTATTACCCATGGGACATACATTTAATTTTTTATGTATTTTTACAGTTAACTGCATTATTGTTTTTCTATATAGTGAAATGAACAAGCCCTTTATGGCAGTTAAAAGGACACCAACAAATATTTTTTGGGGTCCTATATATTTTTAATTACTATTTATATTATGTTCATGTAATATCAAATTATATTGTTTAAAATTAAATTACAGTTTTTTTTAATTTTATTTTGTCTACATCTAGGACTTCTGTGTTATGGAGTACGACTATGCCCTGAGTGCCAAGAGCAGAATTGTGGAGGAAGTGCAGGCCACCATGTCCGGGCACTTTGACACAATCTTGAGGAAAAAAGCCATAATCCAGAGGTGGTCAGACTTTAAGCGCCTGGACAATGAGGGCGTCTATAGGCTCTATGATGCCTATGCTTCTAGTAAGTCTAACAATTTCTCCTTTGTTTTTTTCTCCCTCTCCACAGATAAGCATCCTCCCGTGGGTAAGCATGGAAAGGGTTTCCTCCCCCGCAGACGAGTGGTTGGGTCGAATGAGATCTCGCAGATCCCAAATTGAGGACCCAGGGGAGGAAGGGTTCAGCTTCTGGGGTGAGGGCAGTGTGGAGCCTCAGCTCCTCTGATTCAGACTCAGCAGGGTCCCAACAACATGGGGGCCACTGTCAAGTGGGGAGTCCCAGTGGGGTAGAGGGAAGAGACACCATCACACTCCCTGAGGGATCAAGGAGTGAGAGAGGAGGGTGGCCCCTTGGGTTTGGGCTCTGTTGGACCCATTTTAAGGAGTGGAGGCTCCACCCCTTCATCTCATATCCCTCTCTGGAATCCGAGCAACACGTCATCCCCTGGTGAGTGTACTTCTTATTTTTGGTTATTATTTAAATGTTTAATTTGTTGGGTCTTTTTCTTTCATGTTTAAATTTATTTTCAGGGCATCATAGAGGCGAAACCTCCTCCGCAGATGCTGCAGTTTCGGCACTCGGGCATAGTCAAGGTAAGAATTACATTAATTTATTTAGATAACTATATGCATCCATTGTTTTGGCCCAATATCATTTTATTTGGAAATGAGACCTGATGTTGTTGTGAAGTGGCCATGTGGCCTCTATCACAGTAAACATTCTTCTGCTGTACCCCAACTTCCAAAAATTATGTTGGTTCATCATGTGTTTGGCAGTAGATTAGTACTAGCTAACACATGGCGAAGTGTGTCTCAAAAATTACTCAGATTGCACTATTCCCTACATCGAAATTTGAGTTTTTTTTTTATAATTCAAAATACAATGTTCTTATGATTGCTTCTGTTGTGTTTTTTCTCTATACAGATGTTTCTACGCAGACGGAGGCTGTATTAATTCTCCCCACCCCATCTCCAGCTCCAGCAGCATGGGCCCAAGCCACAGCTGTGACGGTGAGTCATTTAATTTTTTTAAATAAGATTGTAGACATGCATATGTATGTGTCATGGCCATGTACACATGTTAGTGGCAGTCTAGAGTTGACATTCATAGATGGAGACCCTCTTTTTATAATATTCATCAGTTAATCAAAGCATGGTAGTTTTCTGCCACTGCTAATGTAACTTAACCCTACATAAATGCAGCAGTTGGGTATGTGCTTTATGTGCTGGGTTTCAATTCCTGTTACTACTGTAACAGCTCATTCACTAATTATTAGATACCAAAAAAAAAAAAATTCTTCCTGTGGTCAAGTAGGCCTTATTTGGTCAGGTTATGTCCTTTGGGATGTTACACTAGGGTGGTTATGTAGATTGGCTAAACAGGTTATAGAATTTTGCCATCTAGTATTCAGAAAGTTTGGCCTGTTGTGTGTGTTTACAAATATTGGTAATTAATTATGGGTAAACTAACATTTACCCAATATTTTAGGTATATCATTTATTGTTAGAACTGTGGTACTTAATTGTGTCTTTTCTTTTCCACAGCTTGCAGAGAAGAGCATCACAGACTGTGGCTATATGTCATGGAGTTGAGCAGAATGCTGCTGGAGATGCAGAATAAAAGACAAGGTGGGGGGAATTAAGTTTGCCGCTGTGCGGCTGATTTTGCCTGTTGGCCATGTTGCCATTTTTTTTTTATAAATAAAGATTTTATTTTTCGAACATACATTTGTGTTTGGTTTTTATTTACAATAGTATTGTCTGACTCCACACACACAAAAAACACATGTGGAATATTTTTGAAAAAAAAAGTACAAAAAGAAAATACACAAAAATGAAAAAAAAGAGTTTTACAATATAACATTTAAAAAAATCACATTCTAAACAATGGTGATGTTAGAGCAGCTATTTTTTAGCATTGGTAAACTGATTCCTACAGCATGGCCTCAGCAAATAGCCGATCACAGCGTCTACTAGCGGCCGCTTTTAGCGCCACTGTACGGATGCTCATCTGCCGATAGCTTGCGCTAGTAATGAATCAGCCTGAGCGCTGCCTCTCTGTTCCTTAGGTGCCGGCTACATAGAGTCTACGTAGCTGGCATTTTTTCCCAATTGCACCCCAAAAAAAAAAAAGTACAAAAAAAAGGACAAAAAAAAAAAAAAGAAGTAAAAAATGTATGTTTATTCTGCATCTCCAGCAGCATTCTCCTCAACTCCATGACATATAGCCACAGTCTGTGATGCTCTTCTCTGCAAGCTGTGTGTAACGCTCAGGCGCTGGATTGAATGAGGATGAGTGCCTTTACAGCGACTCACATACATACATTTAACATTGATAAACTGATTCCTACAGTGTGGCCTCAGCGAATGAGACGCTCTGTTACAGCGCCCGATAGCCGATCACAGCGTATCGCTCTTAGCGCCGCTGTACGGACGCTCATCTGCCGATATATGGCACTAGTAATGAATCAGCCTGCCCACTGCCTCTCTGTTCCTTAAAGTGGACCAACACCCAGGATTTTGACTATCCTGGGTTTTGGTCCACTTCGGCGGGGCACCCCGCTCGGGGGTGCCCCGCTGTGTGAAACCTCCCAGAAACCCCAATAAACTCACCTCTCCCCGCTCCCACGTGACTGCCCGGTCCAATCCCCGCCAACGTTCCGCCGCCGCCGCCTCCCTCGCGTCACTTTCGGCGTGTGCGCGCCCGTGCCGGCCATTCACAGACGGCCGGCGCGGGGGCGCGCACGCCTAGAGGGGCGCGAGGGAGGTGGCAGCGGCGGAAGATAAGGTAGGTGATTTGGGGTGCTTGGGGGGGTTTCACCCCGCGGGACATCCCGATCTCGGATGTCCCGCGGGGTGGGAGGTGATCGGCCCGGGAATCTTATAGATTTCCGGGCCGATCATCTCTCGGTGTTGGTCCACTTTAAGTGCCAGCTACATAGAGTCTACGTAGCTGGCATTTTTCCCCAGTTGCGCCCAAAAAACCCTCACCATTCATCCTGGATCCAGTGCTGGGGGGCCTCTGATCCACCCAAGGGTCTTCAGGGAGACAGAGAACGCCCGTTCCCTGCCCCGCACAGCGGCTTCTGACAGTTTGCCAGCTGCTACAAGAAAGGGACTTTTTCTACAAGAAAGCCCTTCAGGAACTCAGGACTGTCCTTTCATCTGCTAAACAGGAATATTTCACATTACTCATATCGGCACAGGCCCGGAATCCAAAACAGCTATTTAACACTTTCAACTCCCTCCTCCATCCTCACAGCTGAGCAATTTGCCACATACTTCAAAGACAAAATCAACATGATTCGAAGTGGCTTCACCTCTCAGAACACCTCTCTCCTACCAACATCCCCCCTGCCCCACTCATTTACTAATTTCACAGTGTTAACTGCTCAAGGTCTCCCCTCCCTGGTCTCAAAGGCTCACCTGACCACCTGCTCCCTTGATCCCATTCCATCCCACCTTATCCCTCAACTGTCTCCATCTGTCATTCCAGCCCTAACATCTTAATTCAACCTCTCCCTTTCCACTGGTACTTTTCCCTCCGCCTATAAGCATGCTGTTATAACTCCACTCATCAAAAAACCTCTCTGGACCCCTCTGCTCTCTCCCCAGTAACCGCCCAATCTCTCTGCTCCCCTTTCTCATCCAAGCTTCTTGAACAGCATGTCCATACAGAACTTACCAACTATCGGTCTACAAACTCCCTCCTAGATCCCCTCCAATCTGGTTTCCGCTCATGTCACTCTACCGAAACTGGGCTCACCAAAGTCACCAATGATCTACTGACTGCCAAATCCAAAGGCCACTACTCTGCTCTCATTCTTCTCGACTTATCATCTGCTTTTGACACCGTCGACCATGCTCTGCTTCTCAATATTCTTTCTTCTCTTGGAATCCAAGGTGTCGCACTCTCTTGGCTCTCCTCCTATCTCCGCACATTTAGTGCATCCTACTCAAACACCATTTCCTCTCCCCGGTCTCTGTCTGTTGGGGTACCACAAGGCTTAGTCCTAGGACCCCTACTTTTTTCAATATACACTTCTGGTCTAGGACAACTAATAACCTCGCTAGGCTTTCAATATCACTTTTATGCAGACGACACTCAGATCTACCTCTCTGGCCCGAATCTCTCTTCTCTCCTCTCTCGCCTTCCTGACTGTCTAACAGCCATCTCTTCCTTCATGACATCTCGCTCCCTTAAACTGAACATAGACAAAACTGAACTGGTCCACCATCCCACTCCCCTCCCCTCTCTAACACCACAATCTCTGTAAATAATCTTACAACTGCAACTCATCAAGCTCGATGCCTGGGCGTCATTCTGGACTCCTCTCTCGTTCTGACCTCACATTCACTCCCTATCCACCTTCTGTCGTCTCCAACTCAAAAATATCTCCCACATCTGTCCCTTCCTCTCACCTGTCACCACTAAAATGCTAGTGCAAGCCCTGGTCATATCCCGAATGGATTGCTGCAACACCCTCCTCTGTGGTTTGCCAACAAACAGACTAGCTCCCCTCCAATCTATTCTAAACTCTGCTGCTCGCCTCATCCATCTTTCCTCTCGCTTCTCGCTTCTCCAGTGCTGCCCCCCTCTGTCAATCCCTCAACTGGTTACCTGTCTCCCATAGAGTTCAGTTCAAACTTCTAACGCTAACCTACAAAGCTCTCTCTAACCAGGCCCCTTCCTACATTTCATCTCTGATCCAGCATTACCAACCCAAGCGCAACCTCCGCTCTGCCTCTGACATTCTCCTGTCCTCTTCCTTGGTTACTTCCTCGCACTCAAGCCTTCAAGACTTCTCCTGTGCCTCCCCACTTCTCTGGAATGCACTTCCCCGCTCGATCCGCCACTCTCCATCACTCCAAGCCTTTAAAAGCGCCCTCAAAACTCACTTCTTCAGACAAGCATATGACCTGGCGTAAGCAACTCCTATAACCCTCAATGGCACATGCAGCCATACTCAAGTTCTACCACTTGTGACTTCGCCCCCTTTGTCTCCACCCCCATCCTTTAGACTGTAAGCTCGCAAGGGCAGGGCACGCCTCCCTATTGTCTCCTGTGCTCACAACACTTGGTTTTAACCTGTGGCATCTAATTTTGTATTGTTCTCTGTACTATATGTTTTACCCTGTCTGTAATCATACCATGTAAAGCGCTACGGATGTTGATGGCGCTATATAAATAAATAATATAATAATAATATACCACTTTTATATACTAAGGGGTCGTCCTAAAGGACAGGTAAGTCTGTTAAAGGACAGCTGTCTCTCAAATTAACATTCAAATAGTAGTCCCACATTCTGCCATTTCTTTAAGAAAACAGACCATGCCCCATGAATACAATATACAATATTCACACCTAGGCACATATTCACACATAACTGGCAACAAGTTGTACATTTGAAAATGAATCCTTGAATTCCTAATTTGGTCCCCAGACCCAGACATTTCAATGCACGTTGGACATATGGGAATTGAATGATATTTCTGGGAAGCATTGTAACTTTTCGAGATATGACCGTTATGACTATATTAATGAGAGGGTCTTATTCAGGACTATGAGACCTTCCATTTGATATCAAACATGGCATGTATATGTTGTCCAGAACCTGATAATCCACATAGTATCGGACCCTGGATGATATATATTTGGTGTTTGGGTTCATTTAACTAAGAAATTAATGGGGATCATGAATTTCTTGGTTACAATATGATAACATGCATATTGTGGGAGTTATACCCTTTATGAAATATATATCTAATCTTATAAAGACTGGATGTGGGCCGACCTTGGCAGACACTCCCACGAGGCGGGGAATGCTGGCCACTCCCCCTAGTGTTCAATAGATTAGGAAGCTGTGTGCAGGGGGAGGCAGTCGATGGATGGGCCTCTTACCAGGATGAAGCAAATATAATGTGCTAAGTATATCTATCTGTATCTCCACTATACCTCTCTTACTATTATAACATTTATTGTACTGCACTGTAAAGTTACTTACATTATGTAACAACTGCCTATAATATCTAAGGTTATCTGGGGAAGCTTCATGAACATATTGGGTTAATGAAGGTTATTTACTGTGCTGGTAAATTAAACCCATTTTAATTTATACATCTTACTGTGTGTGTGTGGTGGATAATTTCTCACACAATAGATTGTAGTTGCAAAGTATTTAAGGTTTTAAATATATTTCTCCTTGGGGCAACCATTGGTTTGAATCAGATTAGTGGCCGCTGGGCTGATATGATTGTTAGTATTTGCGATATTTATAGTATTAATCTCTAGCAGAAATATTGGAGATTGATGAGCAGCAAATATTAATTTTAAATCATATTTTTCCTATGAAAACTGGGATTTTCTCCCTCTGTAATAGCGACTCACGGCTGTTCAGAGCGACCACTAGCGGTCGCTCTTAGCGCAGCTCTACAGACGCTCATCTGCTGTTGCCTGGCGCTAGTAATGAATCAGCCTGCCCGTCTATAATGCTTGAGGAAGGTGTGGGGTGAAGACCACATTGCTGTTTTACAGATCGCTTCTATAAGAGACACCTGTCCTCTGCCCAGGAAGCTGACACTGCTCTTGTAGAATGTGTTGAGACCTGCAGGGGAAGAACTCCTCTGGATGTGTAAGCCTGCACTCAGCTTTGGTAGGGGCTACCCTGGATCAGCTGGCAGATCCCAGGAACCAGGGATTGTTTCCTTCGCCACAGGCCCAGCTTTGGGACAATTTGGGAAGTCTGCGGTTAGATGTAGGCCCTCCCGATTCGGCCCAAATGCTTGGTCACCTTGCTTTCCCAAGGATTTGGAAGCTAGGCTTCCTAACTGCCTCCTGGGGTTGTCAGTCTGCAGCGCTGGCTGCAAGGTAGTACTCCACTGCCCCAGGGCGACCAGGAGCAGGGGTTGAGGCCTGCTAGGAGCGGGGTCAGTGGGCTCAGGGCAGGCCAAACCGCCATCGGTGTTAGGGCTGTGCCTGACAACCCTAGACTCCGGCTCTGCAACCTTTGCAGCGCTGAAAAGTACAGTCAAGTTGGGGGTGATCCCCACAGTATGATTAAACGCTCGGATATCTCCATCCACATGACTGCTCACCAGACTAATGCCAGCCTGAAGAGCCTGTTCCAGGGCAGCTCTAAACCACCCTACCAACACCCACCTGAGGGCCCACCAGCACTGACACAGCTGGGGCCTCCGAGGTTTGTCTAAGCGCCTGCCGGCACTGACATCACCAGGACCTCAGAGTAACTCTGCACAATTTTATTGCAGTTACACTTAGGGGTTTCTACAGGCCTACTACCTACCCCTTTTCCATCCCCCTCTCTGGAAGATCTGGGTGTCTCAAACCCGGCTTCCACCCTCAGCCCACCCGCAAGGTACCCTGATGCCACACCTGCACCTTTGCTTAGTAACCCCAATGCACCGGCTGGGGGCTCATAACAAGAGACCAACTGACCCAGGTCTCTGCCCAACAGCACATCCATGGGAAACTCATTAGACACCCCCACTACTTTCATCCCTCTGCCCGTTCCCCAATACATATGTTTTATCCACCAGAAATGCGGATTTAGAAGCAGCTAGGCCTCTTCTCTTGCCACTAAAACTTATCAAGAGATATTCCGCTATTCGCCACTCTCTAGATCTCATCTCTTCTCACATCGAATAGGGAGAGATCTTCTTTAACTACTGCCATAGCAGGTAAGGTCGGGAGCACTATGTCTTGAGACCTATTGAAAGAATAAGATTGGGTCTCAGTATGACCTTATCTGGAAGAATTGTGCAGCAGGGTTCCTTCATCGATAGAGCTTGCAGCTCACTTACCCATCTGGCTAAAGTGAAAGCCAACAGAAAACAACATCAAACACAACTACTTTTCTGGTACTTCCTCCAGTGGCTAAAATTGAGGTTCCAGTTGCCCTGTCAAAACGATGGCTAAGTGCCACGTCAGGAAACGTGGAAAGGATACTGGCCTTTTACGAGTAATTACCTTAAAGAATCGATTAATTAGTTGATCCTGTCTCAATGGGTAGTCTAGAAACACAGAAAATGCAGAAGTCTGAGTTTTTAACGTATGGAATTTTAGACCCTTCCTGCAAGAATTCAAGGACTGCAGGTACATCCTTTCTTCAGTTTGTTAGTCTCACAAAGTGAAGAAAATCACTCTGCGGCAGTAAACTGAAAGGAAGACATAAGCTAGGTGAAATTGAATTGTTGGCCTTGGCAAAGAGGTCTATCCGGGGAAGACCCCAAAGGGCTACAATCTGGAGGAAAACTTCCTGGTTTAAACACGACCCGGGCTGTTGTACCTTGACCCGACAGCAACTGTGTTCAGGGAACTGTGGAAGCATTGTCTGAGCAGATCCGGATATCTTTGCCTGAAATTATTGGCAAAAAATGATCCAATGACAGCTTTACCACCCTCAGTTCCCTGTAATTGGAAGATCTCCTGGCTATGTATGGTGGCCCCTGCCCCTGGACATTCAGCTGGCATTTGTTGTAAATTATTATTGCTTGTGTCTACACAGACTTCCCCTTTTTAATGTCTCTGGGTCTGTCCACCAATGGAGGCATTCTTGTACATCCTCCTCTATTTGAACTTTCTGATCTGAGTCTGGTCACAGAGTTCTCATGTGGAGCTGAGCCCATGGGACTGCTGGAATTGCAGCTACAAGATTCCCAGTGTCTAATGGGTTACTTGTCTGTATCATTATCCTTTACTTTCAGTGGATTAGACTAGAAAGGATAGAATACAATAACTAAGTTATGTATACATCCCCCCAGGATACCACCATACACAGCAAAAATATATAACAGGCTTTTTACAAAACTGTCTTTTCCTGTGGCATTTTGCAGCAGCGAGCAAGTCTCCTCCACCTCTCCACCCGGCATCCCTCAGGGTGAAAAAAAAGGGCTGACCTGAGGCCCTGGTAAGCCAGCCCAGAATCCTCAGTACTAATGCTGAAAGGACCCGCCGTCCTTTCATCCTCATCCTCAGTTCCAAGACATTGATGGGAGCATGGGCCTCCTGGGGGCCCCACCGACCCTGGAAGATTTCCAAAAGCCCCCCAACCGGTCAGACTGGCATCTGTGGTGACAGTCTCCCAGCACGAAGGCAGAAAGGTCCTACCCACTAGAAGGTTCCTTGAGTCCAGCCACCACGAGAGGACTGTCTGGCCAGGGGGGACAGAGCAAATTCCTGATCCAGGGACACAGGGTCCTGATCCCAAACTGACAAGAGGTGGGGACTGCCTCGAAGCAGGACACCATCAGGCCCACTAACTGCATCCCTTGCCGGATGGAGGGATGGGGACACAGGAGCAGAGTCCGTGCCTGCTTCTGAAGGCCCTCCACTTTCTGCTGAGGCAGGAATACCTTAACCTGAGAGGTATCCAGAGTCATGTCCAGAAAGGACCTCACCAAAGACGGAGACAGTGAAGACTTGGGATAGTTGATCACCCAGCTGAAGGACTCGAGAGTGGAGGTCACCACCTGAGTATCCTTCTCTGCCTGATGAAGAGACTGAGCCACAATCAGAATGTCGTCCAGGTAAGAGAGGATGCGAATGCCCTGATTCCGCAGCAGAGCCATCACGCCCGCCAGCACCTTGGTGAACACCCGAGGCACCGAGGTGATACCGAACGGTAAAGCCACAAACTGGTAATGCTGATCCTCTAGAGCGAACCTGAGAAATCTCTGATGACCTGGAAAGATTGGCACGTGAAGATAGGCATCCTTGATGTCCACGGAAGTCATGAAGTCGCCCGGGCAAAGGGTACTGGCAGCCGAGCGTAGCGTCTCCATGCGAAAGTGCTTGAACCTGACAAACTTGTTAAGACCCTTCAAGTCCAGGATGGGCCTCAAGGACCCGTCTTTTTTCAGGACCGTGAAAAGATTGGAGTAGAACCCCTGACCCCGTTCCTGGGAAAGCACCAGGCAAATGACTCCTGACTCCAACAGACGTTGAACCGCAAGGCGCAAACCCTGAGCTGACAGAGGGTTTTAAGACATCCGGGATCTGATGATGGGGGCGGCCAGGCTGCAAACTTTATCTTGTAACCGGAGGACACCACCTCCTGAATCCACCGGTCTGAGATGCGGAGCCTCCAGACGTGAGCAATGAGCCGAAGCCGTCCCCCCACCCAGATGGGTGAGGGCGTCTCCTCATGCCTGAGGGGCCTTGGGAGAAGGTTTGGGCTTGGGACCCCATGAGAGACCGGGACGACCACGTAATCTGCCACGGCCCCAAGAATCTCTGCAACTACCCAAAAGAGGGAGCCGCGACCTCCTCTGGGAGCACGAAAGGAGGGGAGGGAAGCAGAGGGCCCCTGAAAAGGCCGAGGCTACTTCCTACACTGAGGCAGCCTACCATCCTTGGCTAGAATGTCCAGACACTCACCAAAGAGCCGCAGCCCTGTAAAGGGGAGCCCAGTGAGAGCCTTCTTAGCAGCAGCGTCAGCCGCCCACTGACGCAACCAAACAGAGCAGCGCATATCCACCAAAAGGGCAGAGGCCCTACCACTCAGCCGTACCGCATCATCCATGGCAGTAAGGACAAAGGCAACAAAATCAGAACAAAGCAAGAGGGCCCTGTAATCCTCCCCCCCCCCCCTACCAGCCATAGCGCCATCAAGGAGATGCTTGAGCTGTTTCTTAAGGGCAATAGCAGTAATGGCAGCAGCACAGACCGGATGCAAGACAGCCCCCGCAAATGTAAAAGCATGGCAGGCCAGCTGATCCATGTGCCGGTCCTCGCTGTCCCGCAGTGTAGTAGTGTCAGGGGAAGGCATGACCGAGGTGTTGGACAGCCCTAGAACGGGAGCATCCACCTCAGGGGGACACGACCATCGCTTGACCAGGTCAGCAGGAAAGGGATACCTCTTATCCAACCCTTTGGGCACCACGGGCAATCTACTAGGACGTTCCCACTCCTTGAGCACCATATTAGTGAAATGGCCCTGCTCAGACAACTCCAGACGCTGTTTATCAGGAAGAAAGAGCTCACCCTGCTTCCTCTTAGCCACCTCAGGGGGGACAATGTGCAAGATTTCAAAAATGTGAGCCAACAGGTTATCAGTGTCATCGGAGAACCATGAATCCTCCCCAGACGCAGACTGTCATAACCCTCCTGGTCCCAAGAGGAGTCAGACTCCTGGAAAAGCCCCCCCTCCTCTAGGGAGTAACGGCCACCAAAAGCATCAATTCCCTCATCCTCCTCAGGAAAAAGGGAGGGTGCGGGAGCCAGGTGCCGCTTCTTGCCAGAGGCCTTACGTGGAACAGGCCTGGCAAGCTGCCTTTCAATGCTGGCCACACGAAGTGCCAGATCAGATTGTGACCCCCTGCTAGAATCCCCCTCACCGGGGGCTAAATGCAGGCGCGGAGAGGTAGGCGATGCCGAAGGGGGCGCAGAGCTGGGAAGCGTAGCGGGTAGCCCAGCCTGGGCCGCAACGATACCCTGGGCGCACAGCACGCACACCGCGGCACTGTTACTCAAAGGGGATACCCCACGCATGGCACACAGCCGGGATTGCCCCAAAGGCCCCCTGAGCACGCTATCCCCAGAAGCCTCCATATGGTGATTAACACAGGCGCAATAGGCCAGCACAGGGTAAGGGCTAATAGAAAAAGCCATTAAACAATGCTTGGTTGAAGCACACCAAAAGTAATGCAAGAAGACAGCAACAGTTATGGGGAGGTGTTCCGTCTTCTTAACCCGTGTACTACCTCACAGGAAAGAATAGTAGCAAATATATAAATTAAAGAAGACGAACAACCAAATTTAGAATTGCAAAGGTAGTGAAGGGATTTAATCGTGCAAAAGAACACAAGTGCTGTACATAATAACAAGACATTTGTACAATAGAATTGCGCAGTTACAATGCTATGTAAGGGATTATCCCCCTATAGTTTGACCGCTGAATGGCGCTTCTGTACAATACTGAACAAATCTTATATTCTGTAGTAAGGTAACAGGAACCAATCACATACTACATACAAAGCAAGACAGAGTGCATGGTTATGAAAGGAGTCAAGAAGCTCCAAAACGTTTCAGCTGCAATGGCCTTTGTCAAGAGGGAAGCTTCCCTCTTGACAAAGGCCATTGCAGCCGAATTGTTGAGGGTTTACATCCACCTGCGCTGCCTGTAAGCTATTCTTTTCTTTGATTCATCTGGATTTGCTGGTTTCTGTATTTGCCTTGCTAGTGCTGGGTTACTTGTGGACATTTGGAGCTTCTTGACTCCTTTCATAACCATGCACTCTGTCTTGCTTTGTATGTAGTATGTGATTGGTTCCTGTTACCTTACTACAGAATATAAGATTTGTTCAGTATTGTACTATCATTTATCCAGAACACTTATTGCTGACCTTATACAGAAGCGCCATTCAGCGGTCAAACTATAGGGCGACAATCCCTTACATAGCATTGTAACTGAGCAATTCTATTGTACAAATGTCTTGTTATTATGTACAGCACTTGTGTTCTTTTGCATGATTAAATCCCTTCACTACCTTTGCAATTCTAAATTTGGTTGTTCGTCTTCTTTAATTTATATATTTGCTAATAGAAAAAGCCACCCAGGATGCCCCCCCAAGGGATGCCCCCAGATGGGAAGGGGGAGATGAGAGGGGGATAAGGAGCAGAACCGGGAGAAACCACAACCCACAGTTGTCCCGCCTGAAAGACATAAGTAACATGCACATAAGCATCCCGCAGCACATGCCCCAAGGAAAACAAAACCCCCAAAGGGGACTCACGAACCAAGTAGACCGAAGGACACCAAGCCGCCAGGCAACAGGAGGAAGCGTCACAGGGAGATCACCGCCGCAGCCAGGGAGAAAGAGGGACCCTGGACGCGCAGCAGACTCAAGATGGCGCCGGCAAAGGAACCTCGAGGGGCGGGCCGCGGGACGACGACGCGATACGCGTCATCCTCCGGCTCCGCCCCCCCGAAGAGCGCGAAAACGGCGTTCACGTGACTGCGCCAGCGCCATACAATGCAACAAACGCCTTGCAGTTATAGCGCTGCCCGCTGCGAGCGGAGTACAAGGCGGCAACGGTGGCGAAAAAAGCAGTTAAAAGCAACATAAAAGACAAAGAAACACTCGCGAGAGCCAGGCCAGGGACGGGGGGGGCCCAGACACCAGAGAACAAGGCACACAGTCCCCAAAACACTCACCCCCTCAGAAGCTAGGACAGGAACTCCGCATCCCTCAGTAGGCTCACCATAAAGCCTATGGCCTGCTACCCTTTGTGGTACAGGGTCTGCGGCTTGGAGCAGCGCTCCTTGAGCACCTGACCCTAGTGCTCCTCTACCTTCACCCGTTCCATCAGCAGAGGTTGGGAGGCACAGAGGGTCCAGAAATGGGTGGAAATAGACATGTGGGGCTGCAGGCTTGGTTGCCCCGCTCACCTGCGCAATATAAAGAGCCATCTTCTATCTTCGCAGAATCACTGCAGAGGAAACACTGGATAGTTCTATTGGTGATCCTGTTTTTATATGGTACCGGGAGGAGCTACAACTCTTCTGCAGTACACTGCGCCACCTTGTGGAGGAATAACCCATACGTAAGGACTTCTTGAAGCAGGCCATGCCATGCAATAGGAAAACAGGTGATAGACCATATCAAGGTGCCAAAAAGCAGGAAGTAAAGCCTCCAGTCCATCTCACAAGCCATTCTACCATGGGGGGTCCCTACATGTAAAAAGGTCTACAAAATCAGCCAGAGAGGCATGTCACCTCCGCCACATATAGCCCAGGAAGAGCCTCCGAATAACTGGCTCATTATCCTCTGTGACCCCCGATGGTGAAGTGGGCCCATTGGAGATTGAGCCCCCTCCAGTGGGGCTTTTTGAGGCAGTGAAGACTGGGTTCGATGTCTCAGAAGGTTCACTTGGATCAGAGGCTGTAGTTAGCCCTGCAATGGTGGGCCAGAAAGCTAAATCTCAGGAATTGCAACTCCTTTCTCCCAGTTCACTGGCAAGTACTGACAACAGATGCCAGTTTGAGGGGTTGGGGAGCAACCTTCAAGGATGTGACTGTCAGAGACCAATGGAGTTTCAACTTAAGAAGGACAGTTTCCAACATTTTAGAAATCAGAGCAGCGAGACTTGCCCTTCAGACGTTTCAACATCAAATCAAAGGGCTGCCAATGATGCCAAGACTAAATAACGGTCCGGCTTGAACCTACATCAGGAGGTAGGGGGCACTGGAAGTGTGTCAATGGGGAAGATCACCTCAACGATGGTGTGGGTAGTTTTGAAAGTCTCCCAATGATATCAGACTCTTACATCCCCCGCAAAGAAAATGTAACAGCTGACAAACTCTCCAGAGAGAGGGCAGACAGCAAGGAGTGGAACCTCAATCAAGAGGTGATCAACCAAATTAAATAACCAGAATATGGGGAACCAGCAGAGACCGACCTCTTCGCCAGCTTAGAAAGCAACAAAGTGACCAAGTTCTTCTCTATTTTCCTGTGTCCAGGGACATCTTAGATAGATGCCCTGTCTCAGCCATGGGTCTTTCAGTTGGGGTATGCTTCCCCCCCAAACACCCCTGATACACAGGTTCCTTTGGAAGCTCCTCTATTCAGAGTCAGAGTGATGGCTAAAAAGGTATGACCGCTAAGATCATCTTAATTTCCGTTGGCAAAGATGATGACAATCTGCGGACCCTTGACACTGCCAGACAGTAGAAATACAGAAACACACCCATGCCCACAATGCACCACCTTAGTGGCGTGGTTGCTGAGAGGTAGAGGCTCGACAACTAGGGTGCTCACAGGAAGTGACATAAACACTACAGAAGGCTAGAAAGCATTCTATAAACTCTGTCTACTCCAAGGTCTGAGATAAATTCATGGATTTCCCATCTCAAGTAGATTAGTCAATGGAAGTCTATAGAGTCACCCAGGTTCTTGAATCTCTGCAATCTGGCCTGGACAATACAATTCTGTGATTACTCACCTGTAGAATTGGTATTATACGTATACAGCACGTCCTGTTCCAGAATATTCCTTACACATGGGTAATACATCCACAAGATGGTGCTGGACTGCAGAAAACAGCTTGTGGCTCCTCCCGGCCCCATATAAGTCAGGGACCTCCCACAAAATCCCCAGTATTTACAAGCAGTTAACAAGAAGCCGGGAGAACAAAAACTTCAAAATTTAACATAAGAACAATCACCATACAGAGGTAACTAAGAATAATGACAACAAGGGTGGGGTGGAACAGGACGTGCTGTATATGTATAATACCAATTCTACAGGTGAGTAATCACAGAATTGTATTATTCTAAGTATACAGCACATCCTGTTTCAGAATATTCCTTACACATGGGACATCCAATAGCAGTGTCCGTAAGGTAGGGTGGGATCCCCAAAAGTAACAGCAGACAGTTTAAACCACTGCCGCCTGCAGAACTTTGCGACCAAAAGCAACATCAGCTGAGGCCTTAACATCAACCTTGTAAAACTTAGAAAAAGTATGAACAGAAGACCAAGTGGCGGCCTTGCAAACTTGTTCAACAGAAGTTTGGTGCTGAAAAGGCCAAGAGGCAACAATAGCACGAGTAGAATGAGCAGTAAGATGGAAGGGAGGCTCCTTCCCCTTAGCAGAGTAGGCCTGTACCACAGCCTGACGGATCCACTTGCTTATAGTGGACTTAGCCGGAGCCAGACCTTTCTTAGGTCCAGACGGGAGCACAAAAAGAGCATCAGTCTTCCTGAAGGATTCAGTAGCCACCAAATAGAACTTCAGAGTTCTGACCACATCCAGAGAATGTAAAACCCGCTCCTTAGGATTACTAGGATTAGGGCAAAGAGAAGGCAACACAATGTCCTGATTGAAATGAAAAGCAGACACAACCTTAGGCAGAAAATCTCGCTTAAAACGAAACACCACCTTGTCCTGGTGTCTCTCAAAGTAAGGAGGTTTTATGGAAAGCGCCGCCAACTCAGAAACACGCCTAACAGAAGTGATAGCTACCAAAAAGGCTACCATAAGAGTCAATATGGACAAAGGGGCCTCACGCAGAGGCTCAAAGGGAGACCCTTGTAATGCAGATAAGACCAAGTTCAAATCCCAGACTGGTAACATAGGCTTACGTGGCGGACGCACGTGAGTAACCCCCTGGAAGAAGGTCTTGACCAGACGATGGTAAGCAAAGGATCTTTGGAAGAATATGACCAAAGCAGAAACATGACCTTTGAGGGTACTAAGCTGAAGACCCAAATCCAAACCATGTTGTAAACATTCCAGAATCCTGGGGATAGAAAACACCCGACATGGAAGCGACTTAGACTATCACCAGTCAATGTAAGCATGCCATACCCTATAGTAGAGAGTATGAGGAGGACTGCTTCCTAGCCCGAATCATAGTATGAACTACAGAGGCAGGCAGCCCCTTCTCCATCAGGATGGAGGTTTCAGCAGCCAGGCCATCAAAGCCAGCGTTTGTAAAATGGGATGGCGTAGCTGCCCCTGAGTGAGCAGGTCTGGATCCTTGGGCAGAGCATACTGATCTACTGCCAACTGCACGACGTCTGCGAACCACACCCGTCTTGGCCAATGGGGGGGCCACCAGTATGGCTGGCACCCCTTCCTGAGCAATCTTGCGCAACACCCTGCCCAGCATAGGGAAAGGAGGAAACACAAAGAGAAGCTGAAAGCCCTTCCAAGACATTGCTAGAGCATCCATGGCCAAGGCCAGAGGGTTCTAGGACAGAGAGACAAAGACTGGCAGCTTGTGATTGTGACGGGATGCAAACAGATCCACATCTGGCTGACCCCAAAGGTGGCACAGGGAGAGAAACACCCTGCTGCTGAGGGACCATTCTTCCAGAGGAGAAGTCCCCCTGCTGAGGGAGTCTGCCTCCAGATTCTCCACCTCCAGGGATGTACACAGCTGAGATGCAGGGAACATTCTCCTCCGCCCAAGACAGTATCAGGGACACTTCCTTGAGAGCCCTCTTGCTCCGGGTCCCTCCCTGATGATTGATGTAGGCAATCGCCATCTGGTTGTTCGAGCGGACATGAACTGCCCGACCTCGAAATTGGGCAAGAACCAACCTTATCGCCCTCAATTCCAGAATGTTGATAGGGGTGTAGGCCTCCTGAGGGCCCCACTAACCCTGAAATTTCAGGGATTTCCAGTAACCCCCCAACCTGTCAGGCTGGCATCTGTGGTGACTGTCTCCCAGCACAGGGCCAGAAAGGATCTGCCCACCAACAGGTTTCTTGAGTCCAGCCACCATGAGAGAGACCATCTGGCCAGGGGGGACAGAACCAGCACATGATCCAGGGATCGAGGGTCCCGATCCCAAACTGACAAGAGGTGAATTTGAAGGGGTCTCAGGTGAAACAGAGCGTATGGAACTGCCTTGAAGCAGGACACCATCAGTCCCACCAACTGCATCCCCTACCAGATGGAGGGATGAGGGGAAAACAGAAGATGCCTGGCTAGGGCCTGAAGATTCTCCACCTTCTGCTGAGGGAGAAGGATCTTGACCTGATATGTATCCAGAGTCATGCCCAGAAAGGACCTCACAATTGACGGTGACAGGAAGGACTTGGGGTGGTTGATCACCCAGCCGAAGGACTCCAGTTTGGACACCACCAGCTGGATATCCAGCTCGGCCTGCTGGAAGGACTGAGAAGTGATGAGAATGTCGTCTAAGTAAGGAAGGATGCGAATTCCCTGAGATCTCAGCAGAGCCAGTACGCCCGCCAGCACCTTGGTGAATACCCTGGGAGCCGAGGCGAGACCGAAAGGTAAGGCCACAAATTGATAGTGCTGATCCTCCAGAGCGAACCTGAGGAATCTCTGATGACCTGGAAAGATTGGTACATGAAGGTAAGCATCTTTGATGTCCACAGAGGTCATGAAGTCTCCCGGGCGTAGGGAATTGACAGCTGAGCGCAGAGTCTCCATGCGAAAGTGTCTTGATCTGACAAATTTGTTGAGGCACTTTAAATCCAGGATAGGTCTGATGGACCCGCCTTTTTTGGGAACAATGAAAAGATTGGAATAGTATCCTCTGCCCCTTTCCCTCAAGGGTACCTGGCAGATGACCCCCGACTCCAGAAGGTTTTGGACAGCAAGGCGCAGACCCTGAGCCGACAGGGGGTTTTGAGCCATCCGGGATTTGATGAATCTTGGGGGCGGCCAGGCAGCAAACTATCTTGTAACCAGAGGACACTACCTCCTGAATCCACCGGTCTGAGATGAGCAAAGAGCCGGAGCCGTCCCCCCACCCGGATGGGTGAGGGCGCCCCTTCATGCCTGAAGGGGCTTGGGTGAGGATTTTGGCTTGGAGAGGCCAGGACGGCCACGTCCTCTGCCCCTTCCCCAGTGATCTCCTCGGACTCCAGTAAAGGAGACTCCCCGGCCAGTTCTGGAACCACAGAAAGATGGGAGAAAGGCACCCATCCCCCGAAAGGACCGGGACGGCCTCCTACGTTGAGGTAACCTGCCACCCTTGGCAAACAAATCCAAACGCTCCCCAAAGAGACGCAGGCCCTTGAAAGAGAAGCCAGTGAGGGCTTTCATAGCAGCATTATCAGCTACCCATTGATGTAGCCAGACAGAGCGGCGTATAGCCACCAACAAGGCAGAAGTTCTACCACACATTCTAATGGCATCATCCTTAGCAAACAAAATATATGCAATAAATTCCTCACAAAGCAGTAGAGATCTATACTCTTCTCTACCCACATCCTCAGATGCCCCGTCCAAGAGACACTTAAGCACCCCTTTAATGGCAATAGCCGTAATAGCAGAGGCACAAACCAGGCGCAGCTCTGTCCCCACACAGGCAAAGGCATGACAGGCCAGTTGGTTCAAGCGCCGGTCCTCCCCATCCCTCAGGGTAGTAGTATCAGGAGAATGCATGACAGATGTATTGGACAACCCAAGAACGGGAGCATCCACCTCTGGAGGACATGACCAACGCTTAACAACATCAGCAGGAAAGGGATACCTCTTGTCCCAACTCTTAGGCACTCCTGGCAGCTTACTAGGCCGTTCCCAGTCCTTGAGCACTAGATTATTAAAGTGAGACTGCTCAGGGAACTCCCAGCGTGGCTTAACCGTATGAAAAAGCTCGCCCTGCTGCTGCAGGGCCACTGCTGGGGGAGAAATACAAAGCACTTCAAAAATATGACTCAGCAGCCTGTCAGTGTCATCAGGGGACCACGGGTCTTCCCCAAAAGGAGTCCCTGTACTACTTTAAATCTGAGGATTCTGAATAAAAAAAAATTCCCCCTCCTCAAGGGGGTAAGGACCTGAGAGTGAGTAAGGGCCCTCGTCTTCTGCAGGGAAGAGGGTAACCGCAGGTGATAAATGCCGCTTCTTAGCAGAAGCCTTATGCGGGGCAGACCCAGCAAGATCTTTTTCAATGCTGGCCACCCGTGCAGCTAAATCAGGTTGAGACTCCCCGCTAGTTTGCCCCTCGGTGGGGGTCAGATGTAAGCGTGGGGGGGTAGGCGAAGCCCGAGGGGGCGCCGCACCAGTAACAGGCAACCCAGGCTGCAGTGCAAGCACCTGCTGGGCGCAGGGTACACACACCCTGACATCATCACTTATAGGGGATACTTCACACACAACACATAGCCAGGCTTGTCCCAAAGGAACCCCAAGCACATTATCCCCAGAAGCCTGGATAGCAACTCGGGATGCCCCAATAGCCCGCTAGGGATGTGGGAGATAGAGTAGCCCAAAACTAAAAGGGGGAGGACCGGGAGAAACCACAATGAGGTCTACCCGCCTGAAAGACACAAGAAGACATCCCCGTAAGAATACAGTAAAATATATATATATATATATATATATATATATATATATATGTAACAATCCACCCCGCAGGGGCACTCACGGACTGCGGTAGGAACAGCAGACACGCAGCATGAGGGAGGCAAAGATGGCGTCCGCATATACCTCGAGGGGCGGGCCACTAGAGAAGTGATGCGGAAAACATCATCCGCAGAACCCGCCTCCCCCCGAAGAGCGCAAATCGCGCCCACATGATCCCGCCGTCCAATGACGGCGCGGCAGAGCCTGCTGTGCTGTTCTACCTTCACCCGAACCAGTCACCCAAGGCTGGGAGGCAGTGGGTCCAGAACGGGCAGTAATAGCCCTGCAGGGCCGCAGGCTGGTAAGCCCCGCTCGCCTGCGTATATAGAGAGCCATCTTCTATCTTCGCAGTCCAGACTGCAGATTAAAACTGGGGATTTTGTGGGAGGTCCCTGACTTATATGGGGCTGGGAGGAGCCACAAGATGTTTTCTGCAGTCCAGCGCCATCTTGTGCATGTATTACACATGTGTAAGGAATATTCTGGAACAGGACGTGCTGTATACTTAGAATAAAGGCCTAGCTCTAAGGACTCTGATATCCCACTTATCGGCTATCTCAGCCTTTGATGGGCATACCTGGGCACAAGAACTTTTGGTTGTGCAATATATTAAAGAGGTTTTGAAGATGAAACGTCATCTACAGCAGTGGGATTTAACGCTGGACCTGGGCATACTCTCTAATTCACTTTTGAGTCCCTTACAAGACTGTACAATCTGGAATTTAACTTTAAAATCTCTATTTATGGTAGCAATAGCATCTGCAGCCAGATTGTCCGAACCTAGGTCTCAAGGTTCCGAAGAGCCCTACATAAGATTTTTCCCAGAAAGGGTCCAATTAATACCACTGAAGGATTTGAACCGGACCTTCACCCTGAATAAGAGCCTATCTTATGTTTCCCCCACCCTGTACATACAGATTGCCCACATTAAAAATCATCCTACCTGCATCTACTGCATTTTCTGAGCATGTAAACATCCAAGATGATAAGATGATGGCCCATTAAGTCTCAGGTTGCCTGCAAACAGGAATTGTCTTTTGACTGTGCTGCTCTGCATTCTGGGATTGGTGTCCTTTCCCTGACCCTAGCTCTGCTCTGTCTGTGTAAAGTACAGCTATAACCCAGCCGCCCGGTTCTATGAACCCTCTCCCCTCCTCAGTATGTGATGATTCTGAGGCAAGATGGCGGCGCCCATATCCTAGACTCCTGAACAGAGTTGAAGCCCTGTGATGGAAGAAATTATAAGTAAGTGACAAAAAACTTAAAATATATAGTTTTTAGATGCTGGGGAATAGTTTAAGGGTTTGGGGATTTCATTAAATAATGCTGAAGGACCAGTTTCGCCAAGAGTGGCCTCTAAGTTTCATAAAAACAGACGCGTGCCTCAAGAAATTCTTAGGTTAGTTGACCTTCTGAATTGTTGTGAAACTTATGTTTGTAATTCTGTTTGGGAAAAAAAAAGGACTTGTCCCCTCTACTAAGACACTTTCAAGCTGGATAGTCAAAATAATTGCTAATGCTTGGGAGCTAAAGAAAACACAGCTGCCGTCCAATATTACAATGTAGTGTAGTTTAACTGTAATATGCACTTATTAAATATTTTCAGCAAACCCGCCTGAATGTGATAGTTAAATCCCATAGTATGACACCATAGGGGCACCAGGAAATCAGAAAATGCTATACTTACCTTGTCTGTAATTTTACTTTCCTGGCAGGAATAATTCTCGGGGGGGGGGGGGGGGGGCTCAGAATTTATTAGCATGGTCCAGGAATTGACGGGCAGGCAGTTAACCCATAGTAAATGAAAAATACAATTCTGTGATTACTCACCTGCAGAATTGTTTTTACTGTGTACAGCACGGCTTGTTTCATTTCAATCATTACGTCTGGGTATTCCGCCACATCGCCCACAACAGGATAACTCTTTAAACAAATCACCATAGAGAGGCAACCAAGGACAACGATAACAAGGGAGGGATGAAACAAGCCGTGCTGTACACAGTAAAAACAATTCTACAGGTGAGTAATCACAGAATTGTATTTTTCCTTGTGTACAAAACGGCTTGTTTCAATCATTACGTCTGGGACATCCAACAGCAGTGTCCATGAAAAGTAGGGTGGGATCCCCAGTGAGCAACGGCAGGTAGTTCAAGCCACTACCGCCTGAAGCACCTTGCGGCCAAAGACAGCGTCAGCTGAGGCCCTAACATCAACCTTGTAAAACTTAGCAAAAATGAACTGAAGACCAAGTAGCGGCCTTACAAACCTGTTCAACTGAAGCCTGGTGCTGAAAAGCCCAAGAAGCACCAACAGCCCTAGTAGAGTGAGCAGTAACACGGAAAGGAGGTTCCTTCCCTTTAGCAGAATAAGTATGCACCACCGCCTGTCGGATCCTCTTACTGATAGTGGATTTGGCTGGAGGCAAGCCCTTCCTAGGCCCGGCAGGAAGAACAGAGCATCAAACTTCCGAAAAGACTCAGGAGCGACCAAATAAAATTTGAGCGCCCTGACCACGTCCAGGGAATGAAGGGTCCGTTCCTTAGAATTAGAAGGGGCAGGACACAAGGAAGGTAAGACAATATCCTGATTGAGATGAAAAGCAGATACAACCTTGGGCAAAAAATCCGGCTTAAGCCGGAACACCACCTTATCCTGATGCCGCTCAAAATAAGGAGGCTTCATGGAAAGCGTTGCCAGCTCAGAGACCGAAGTAATAGCGACCAAAAAGGCTACCTTAAGAATCAGAATAGGCAGAGCAACATCGCACAGGGGTTCGAAGGGGGGACCCTGTAGAGCAGAAAGCACCAAGTTTAAATCCCAAACCGGTAGCAGAGGCTTACGCGGTGGACACACATGAGTAACTCCCTGGAAAAAAGTCTTGACAAGCCTATGATTGGCAAAAGATCTTTGGAAAAAAATTGTCAGAGCCGAAACCTGTCCTTTGAGAGTACTCAGTTGTAGACCCGATTCCAGACCATGCTGTAAAAACTCCAGAATCCTGGGAATGGAGAAGTCACGACAAGAAAAAGACTTAGACTCGCACCAAGCAATATAAGCATGCCAGACCCTGTAGTAAATCATAGACGAAGATTTCTTCCGAGCCTGAATCAAAGTATTGACAACCGAAGTCGGCAATCCCTTGCCCATCAGGATGGAGGTTTCAGCAGCTAAGCCGTTAAAGCCAGCGTTTGTAAATTGGGATAGAGCAGCTGTCCCTGAGTAAGAAGCTCTGGATCGTCGGGCAAGACGTACTGATCCACTGCCATCTGGACGACGTCCGCGAACCATACCCTCCACGGCCAGCGGGGGGCCACTAGAATGGTCGGTGCCCCCTCCTGGGCTATCTTGCGCAGCACACGACCCAGCAGAGTAAAGGGAGGAAATGCATAAAGGAACCGAAATTCCATCCAAGGAATAGCTAGCGCGTCAGTGGCGAAGGCCAGAGGATCCTTTGACAGGGAGACGAATCTTGGAAGCTTGTGATTGTGAGGGGACGCAAACAGGTCTACGTCCGGCTGACCCCGGCGGTGACACAGGACTTGAAAAACCTTGTTGCTGAGAGACCATTCCCCCAGCCGAGACAACCCCCTGCTCAGGGAGTCCGCCTCCTGGTTCTCCACCCCCGGGATGTAAACCGCCGAGATGCAGGGAACATTCTCCTCTGCCCAAGACAAAATCAGGGACACTTCCTTGAGGGCTCGCTTGCTCCCAGTCCCTCCCTGATGATTGTTGTAGGCAACCGCCTTCTGATTGTCCAAGCGGACCTAAACAGCACGACCCCGAAGGTGGGGAGTCAACTGGGAGAGAACCAACCTGATCGCTCTCAACTCCAGAAGGTTGATGGGCGCATGGGCCTCCTGGGGACCCTACTGGCCCTGGAACTTCAGCGATTGCCAAACTCCCCCCAACCTGTCAGACTGGCGTCCGTGGTGACAATCTCCCAGTGCCGAGGCAGAAAGGACATGCCCACTAGAAGATTCCTCGAGTCCAGCCACCACGATAGGGACTGCCTGGCCAGGGGGACAGACCAAATTCCTGATCCAGGGACTCCTGATTCCGATCCCAAACAGACAAGAGATGTAACTGAAGAGGTCTCATGTGGAACTGAGCAAAGGGAACCGCCTCAAAGCAAGACACCATGAGGCCTACCAACTGCATCCCCAGACGGATGGAGGGATGAGGACACGACAGCAGGGCCCGCACCTGCATCTGAATGCCCTCCACCTTCTGCTGAGGGAGAAATACCTTGAACTGAGAAGTATCCAGCGTCGTGCCCAGGAAGGACCTTGCCAAAGACGGAGATAGTGAAGACTTGGGATAATTGCTCACCCAGCCGAAGGACTCGAGAGTGGACGTCACCACCTGAGTATCCTTCTCGGCCTGATGAAGAGATGGAGCAGCAATCAATAGCTCGTCCAGGTAAACAAGAATGCGAATGCCCCGACTTCTCAGTAGAGCCATGACACCCGCCAGCACCTTGGTGAAGACCCGAGGGGCCGAAGTGATACTGAACGGCAAGGCCACAAACTGGTAGTGTTGATCCCCCAGAGCGAACCTCAAGAACCTCTGGTGACCCAGGAAGATCAGAACCGTGTTCATGAAGTCACCCGGCCGAAGGATACTCAGAGCCGAGTGTAAGGTCTCCATGCGGAAATGCTTGAAATTTAAATCCAGGATGGGCCTCAGGGAGCCGTCCTTCTTGGGCACTGTGAACAGGTTGGAGTAGTACCCCCGACCCTGTTCCTGAGGAGGTACCGGACAATCACTCCGGATGCCAGAAGACGTTGTACGGCCAACTGCAGGCCCTGAGCCGTCACGGGATTTTGAGAGATCCGGGACTGGAGGAATCTTGGGGGCGGCCAGGCTGCAAACTCTATCTTGTAACCGGAGGAAACCACCTCCTAAATCTACCGGTCCGAGACGCGCAGTCTCCAGACGTGAGCAAATAGCCGAAGCCGTCCCCCCACCCAGATGGGTGAGGACGCCTCCTCATGCCTGCGAGGCCTTGGGGGGGGTTTGGGCTTGGTTCCCCAGGAGCGACCGGGGTGGCCGCGGGATCTGCCTCGACCCCAAGAGTCTCTGTGACTACCTGAGAAGGAGGACCCACGACCTCCCCTTGAAGGGCGAAAAGAAGAGGATCCCCGAAAGGGCCGAGCGTGCTTTCTACGCTGGGGTAGCCTACCATCCTTGGTCAGAACATCAAGACGCTCACCGAAAAGACGAAGTCCAGTGAAGGGAAGCCCAGTGAGAGACTTCTTAGCGGCAGTGTCAGCCACCCACTGATGCAACCAGATGGACCTACGCATAGCAACTAACAGGGCCGAGGCTCTACCGCCAAGCCTGACGGCGTCATCCATGGCAGATAGCACAAAGGCAATAAAGTTAGAACAAAGCAAAAGGTCCTTATAATCCTCCATTTTCTTGCGAGACAGGCGGCCTCAGCAAGGCGCCTGACCTTTTTAATAGCAATGGCCACAATAGCCGCAGCGCAGACCGGAAGCAAACCAGCCCCTACAAAGGTGAAAGCATGACAAGCTAGCTGATCCATACACCGGTCAGTGTTATCGCGCAAGGTTGTGGTGTCAGGAGACGGCATGACCGAAGTGTTGGCCAACCCCAGGACTGGAGCGTCCACCTCAGGGGGGCACGACCAGCGGCGAACCAAGTCAGTCGAAAAGGGATAGCTTCTATCCAAACCCTTGGGCACCGAGGGTAACCTGTTGGGGCGTTCCCACTCTTTGAGGACCATATTGGAAAAGTGGCCCTGCTCCGGGAACTCCAAGCATTGCTCGTCAGGGCGGAAGAGCTCACCCTGCTTATTCTTCGCCACCTTAGGGGGAGCAATGTGTAGAGTATCAAACACAGCCAACAAGAGCCTATCGGTATCATCTGGGAGCCAAGTATCCTCGTCTGAGGAAGACCCTAGGTCACTATCATACTCGCCCTGACAATCCCCAGAGGAATCCAAGTCACGGAACAACTCCCCCTCCTCCAGGGAGTCACGGCCGTCATAGACATCAAAGCCCTCGTCCTCATTGGCAAAGAGGGACAAGTCCGCGACCAGGTGCCTCTTCTTGCTAGAAGCCTTGCCCGCGCTAGTTGTCACTCAATGCGGGCCACGCGCAGCGCCAGGTCTGAGCGAGACCCCCTGCTGGCTTCCCCCTCGCTGGGAGCTAAATGCAGCCGAGGGGGAGTAGGTGATGCTGCAGGGAGGACAGCGCTGGGAAGAGAGGTGCTCAGCCCAACCTGTTCCGCACATGACACACAGCCGAGCCTGCGCTGAGGGGCCCCCAAGCTCGCTATCCCAGAAGCCTCCATATGGTGATTATCAAAAAAGGCACAGTCAGCCAACACAGAATAAGGGCTAATTGAAAGCCCACCCGGGATGCCCTACAGAGAAGGGACAGGGGGATGGGGGGGGGTATGGAACCGGGAGAAACCACAACACTGCTAGCCCGTCTGAAAGACATAAGCACGAAATATAAATAAGCATCCCACAGCACATGCACCCAAAGAGAGGATAAAAACCAGAGGGATCGACTCACGGACCAGCTCGCAATGACGTCCGCAGCACCCAGTGGCAGAAGGCGCCCCCGGCGATGTCCGGCAGCCGCTGTAGACGAGGACAGCGTCCCCCAAAAGGATCCGAGAGAAAACCAGCACTCCAGTAGTAAGCACAAATAGAACTATATTAGTGAGTTTCAATCCAATCCAACGTTTCGGGGGTTACAGCAGGCCCCCTTCATCAGGGTCAACCCTGATGAAGGGGGCCTGCTGTAACCCCCGAAACGTTGGATTGGATTGAAACTCACTAATATAGTTCTATTTGTGCTTACTACTGGAGTGCTGGTTTTCTCTCAATTTCTGGATTTGCGGTGTCACCGCTAACCGTGCACCCCCTCTCCTATGCTCGATTGGTGTGCGGCGGCATACGATATACCCCAAAAGGATCCGTCACCCAGCCAGCTCAGGAGCAGTGAGGCAAGATGGCGCTGCTGCGATCCGCGAGGCGATGACGCAATACGCGTCATCCCGCGGCCCGCCCCCCGCAAAAAGGGGCGAAAAGCTCCGGCGCCTGACGCCAGGAAATGGCGCCCAGAGGGAGGCGGACGAGCCTCCGCAGCGTCCCCCGCCGCGGAGCGCAGTGCACTAGTGGCAGCGGGGAGAGAAGGCCGCAGCTCTCGCGGCGGACCGCGCAGCCCGGCACCCACCCCTCCCCCCCGGCAATGGCCTCGACGGGGAGAGGGGGAGCAGGGGCACAGCGGGGGTAAGAAACCCCCAAGTGCAACAGAAATAAAAGTGGCACAAGTGCAAGCATAAGGCATAAACAAGTACCCCTCACATATTAAGCAACTCACCCCAGTGAAGAGCAAACACCAACGACACACAACAAAGCAGAGTGGTTTCTCCTTTCCCCCATATAGGCTCACCATTTGCCTATGGCCGGCTACCCTTCAGATACAGGATCTGTGGCCCGGAGCAAAGCTCACCGAACACCTGACCCCAGGTGTTCCCCTACCGTCACCCGATCCGTCAGCTAAGGCTGGGAGGCATAAGGGTCCGGAAAACGGGTTGAAAAAAGCTTACAGGGCCGACGGGTTTGGTTGCCCCGCTCGCCTGCGAATAACCAGAGGGAGCCATCTTCTGTCTTCACAGTCAGGACTGCAGAGAAACACTGGGAGTCTCTGGGTAATTCCTGGCCTTTTATTGGGCCAGGAGGAGCCACAAGTCTTCTGCAGTCAATTGCGCCACCTTGTGGCGGAATACCCAGACATAATGATTGAAATGAAACAAGCCGTGCTGTACACAAGGAAAATTAAGGGCAAGGCAAGTATAGAAGTTTCCTATTTTTCCAGACCTCATGGATTTCATCAACGGTTATTTACATTTTGTTGGTATGACAAGGCACTAGGTCTTGTGGTCGTTATATCATTCTTATAATGACCCAACTGCTGTCTGGATGCAGGGACACCTGTATATTTTAGATGTTTTTAATATATATATATATATATATATATATATATATATATATATATATATATTTTGTGGATTTATATTTAATAAAAACTGTATATTTTTGGTAGGTTTTGTTACTCTTTTTTAATTTAATGTGGAGTGGTGACATGGTACTTCTTTGTATGTAAAGTCAGGCAGGCAGTGGAGTCATTCACAGCAGGTGGTTGGGCCCATTCCTAGCAAGAGATGGTGGACATCTAGAATTTTTGGGAGGGAGGGGACTCTATATAGTCTTGTCAACAATTTTTTTGAAGTGCCGCTGATCAGGATCATGGACATTTTTATCCTGATAGTCATCACCAATCACGATTGTCTTAGATGAGCTTGTCCATGATGTCCCTCTGTTGATTTGGTGAGGAATCCTCCTCAATCCTCAATATATCTCCGCGGGACCAATTAAAGTGCAGTCTTTTCCATTCACTACGTGAATCAACAGAATGCTTTTTGTGTATTATCCACCACCTGCCACTCAATAAACGTACCAGATGTAAATTAGTATCAAGCCTTTAAATAATCCAATCTCGATTTCTTTATAGTTTCAATCCTCAAATCCAGATATAGATTAACTTTCCATATATTTGATTCCTTCACATTGATAATCAACCAATATATATTTTAAAATGAGGTATTCCTCGTTTATTCAATTTTGCATGAAAAAAACAAAACAAAATGCCACACATATCGTAATATTGTATGTACTGAGTTATGTGCGCAGATCTTAAAATGCTCTTACCAAATTGTAAGCTTAAACAAGCATTGCATTAAATAATGTTTAAAAACATTTATAGAGAGAGAGTTTCCCTCCTTTCTCTGCCCCTTTTACCACGTAGCGCGTCTCCAGCAGCAAACCGCATGTAACACCGAATCCTAGGCCTTTGGACTCAGCTGCTTTCGGGGGTCACGTGATTTGCAATAGGCTCCGCCCAACGTGTTTCGTCACAACGACTTAATCATAGGCGCTCTGTTTTTTCTCCTTGCGCTATGGACATATGAGAATATTGTTACTATAAGAGACATTTAATAGCTATTAAGCGCGGATTTACAGATCTTTGTCTTTTGTTTCTCTATACTAGCTGTCACTTTAGTAAATCCGCAGCTAACACAAAGGAAATATTTAATATTGATTTATTTGTATATTAATCTAGAGTATGGGTGATTTTTATTTGTTCATATATAATATAAAATGTGTGATATTTTTCAATATCGTAATGAGAGAAGTGTTAATCTGGAAGAGATCTTTAATATTGAAAATTGCAATTTAAATATCACTCAGAATAAAAGTCCAGATGAATACATTTTATATAATAATAGTTCATAAATAATTTTAATATACTTCATAAATTGATGAACAAAGAAACTAGGCTATAGTGGGATATAGCTACACTTGAGACTTATTTGGTAAAAAAGATAGTTCCCAGAAGCTTGAGATGGGATATCTGTATTTATGATGGGGATGAAGAAAATATAATGAAAGAAGTTTGGTTTGCATTCTTCAATTAATGTGGATTGAAATTACTAGAAAAATGAATTAGCAAGAAGAAAATAAAATTACAAATAATTAAAGAAGAACTAGAAAAATACAGCAGGGAGGGGGAAGGGCGGCACATGCAAGTGGCATCGGAGCGGGGGAGGGAACTCCCAAAACTTAGCTTCTCAATGGAGTGTATGCCAGACTGAAGTGTGTATTCCTCCCTTCGAAGCCCCATAACTCGCACACTCAGTTCAGGACACGCTGCATAGATGCGACCCGGAGTCTATTGATTAAACAGGGCCTTGAATCCGTCTGACTCCTGGAACATTAGCCAGGGCATCCAAGTCGTTCTAAACTGTTCGTCTCTGTCGTGGAGAGACATTGTCAGGTCTTCCATCTCGCAAATGTGTAGCACCTCAGGTCAGGTGGGTCCCAGTAGCTGGTGTGGGGGATGCTTTATTCCAACCAATGCAACCAATCGGACAGGGGCTGCTGCTAGTTCCAGCTGGACTTACCTTTTGGTCGTCTGGCAATTCTGCCATTCGCACACTCTTTGTAGGTGAGTGGCTGCCCAGTACAACCTCACGTCCGGAAGTGCCATTCCACCTAATTTTTTGGGGCCGCTTAGTAATTGTGCTCTCAACCTTGCCCGTTTCTTATTCCACACAAATCTCATTAGTGTACCATTCATATCTCGGAAGAACTGCCTCGGGAGGTGGACTGGCAGAGCCTGGAACAGGAACAACAGCCTAGGGAGCACTGACATTTTGATGATGTTAACTCTGCCCATCCAAGAGAATGAATGGCTCTCCCACTTTGCTAAATCTGCCCTGATTCTCTGCGCCAACGGCCAGAAATTCAGGGTTGGGATGTTTGCCAACTGGCTCGGCAGTTGTGTGCCAAGATATGAGATCGAGGCCCTTGCCCACCTGAATGGGAACGATATATATATTCTTAACTATTTCCCCAGGGAGCGAGACATTCAGGGCCTCGGACTTATCAAAATTAATTTTAAGATAAGAGAGCCTCCCGTAGGCCTCAAACTCCTTCATCAGGACTGGGACTGTCACTGAGGGGTTCGTGATGAAGAAGAGGAGGTCGTCTGCATAAGCAGCTACCTTATGAGAGCCCTCAACCGAGTTGACCCCCTGAATGTCAACACTCCCTCTAACTCTGCAGAGGAACGGCTCCAACAATAGGGCAAAGAGCAAGGGGGATAAAGGGCACCCCTGATGGGTCCCATTGCGGATAAATACCGGGTCTGAGAGGTGACTGTTTATTTTGATCTTAGCCGATGGTGTGGTGTATAACGCCTCTATGTGTGCTCTCATCTTGTCTCCTAGGCCTATATGTCTAAGGGTTTCCCAGAGAAAGGGCCAGCTCACCCTATCGAAGGCCTTCTCAGCGTCTGTGGAAAGAAGCATAGCAGGGGTCGCAGTGGTCCTCGCTCTATGTATCACATTAATGGCCCGCACCACATTGTCTCTGGCCTCTCTGCCCAACACGAACCCAGTTTAATCCAGATGCACCACCTGTGCCACCACTGGCGCCAGTCTGAGGGCTAAGATTTTAGCGTATAACTTCAGGTCCGCATTGAGCAGGGAGATAGGACGGTAACTTTTGCAGGACAACAGGTCTTTACCTGACTTATGAAGGACAGATATGTGGGCTTCCATTTCCCTTCCCGAGAATGCACCAGGGGACTCCGGATCTGCTATCGTGTTCCAGGCTCTCACCAGGCGGGGGCCCAGCAATGAGATGAAAGACTTATAATATTTGACCGTATACCCGTCTGGTCCCGGGGCCTTTCCTGAAGGAGAGAGCTTGATGGCCTCGGCCAACTCCTCCATGCTAATTGGGTTTTCCAATGACTCCGCAATTTCCTTCGAGATTGATGGCATGCCCGAGTCCTCTATATATTTCCTGGCCCTCCCCGGGAGCGTCCCCGCCGCCCGCCCCCCATTCAAATCGTATAACCCGGCATAGTATGCCTGGAACGTCTCCGCAATTTTCTCGGAGGTGTGTTGCTTTTGCTGGGAACCATCTAGGATTTCTGAGATGGAATTTTGGGTGAGCTGCTGCCTGAGTGCTCTCGCTAGCATCGTGCCACTCTTATTCCCGTGCTCGTAATACCTACGTTTGCATCTTTTGATTACGAACTTTGCTTTTTGTCTAAGTAGGGCATTGAGAGCCTCACGGGTCTGAGTTAGCTCTCCTAGGACTCTCACCGCCTCAGATTGTTTATGGGACGACTCCAGGACCCTGACACGCTCCGTGAGTTGATCTAACTGGATCATTCTCTCTTTTTTCAGCCTGGATGCCTGACTAATTAGAACCCCTCTGAATACGCTCTTATGCGTTTCCCACAGCATCAAGGGGGACACCTCCCCATTGTCATTATTGCTAAAGTAACTCTCTATGCCTTCCCTGACGGCTTGGACAACCACCTCGTCCTGTAGGAGAGATTCATTAAGTCTCCACGTCAGAGGAGGGGGTGGTCTGTCAGATAGAGTCACTTCTAGATAAATAGGGGCATGATCCGAGAAGGAAGTTGGTAGTATTCCACTGTCTGTGGTCAGGCCCAGTAAGCTGTGTGAGATCCAAAGATAGTCAGTCCTGGAGTACGTCCCATGAACCTTTGAGTAAGATGAATAGTCCCTCTCTGACGGATTCTGAACCCGCCACGCGTCCACCAGCCGCATGCTATGTAGCTTTTTCTTGAGCGATCTCAGTGCCAGATGGGACACCGCTGATCTACCCATCAAGGAGTCTATAAGCGGTTCCATTGTCAGATTAAAATCGCCTCCGATCACCAACTCCCCCTCGGCAAATTCCTCTATCCTATCTAGAGATTGCTTAAGGAACCGAACCTGTCCCTGATTGGGGGCGTATAGACACCAGAGTATAGGATTTTTGATCAATGAGGCATTTCACCATCACCATCCTCCCAGCCTCATCCCCCCATGACTCCCGTAGGGTGAATGGGACCCCCCTAGCTACCAATATCGCTACCTCTTTCTTTTTGGCATCAGGCGCGCAACTGGTGAACACTTCCCCAGAGGGGTGCACCAAATATTCACGGGGGATGGAGGATCGGAACCTGGGTCGGTGCTGAGGGAGACGCACAATGTCTACTGCCGCATAGCGATACACCTGGAGGCGCTGATAATAGTGGTAGTAGTACGGGAAGGGCAGCATGGATGTACAATGACGTAGCTCAATCAGCAGTTGCGGGATCCGTGCCAGCCCCAGGGAACAATGGTCATCTCGGGTTATGGCAATGGGGCCACCCCTCCTAAACGATAACATTAAACATTTGCAAATCAATACAATACCAGGGGCCACGGTGTGCCCCACGGCCACACCCGTCCCGCCCCCCGCCACACCCCCCGCCACCAGCGGTGGTGTATGGTCATTGACCGTCAAGTGGGCGCGAGGCGTCTCCTAAGGGTTAAGGAGGCGAGACAGATGGCGAGACGCGCGGGCCGGGCCCCGGGGAGCCCCCAACGCAAATCTCAACAGACAACTGTTACACAAAGAAAATTCCCTGTGGGGAATCCCGGTCGCGTAGTTGCGGCCCGGGAGACCCGCATCTGAGAGAACATCAGATTACTACAAGCGTCTCCAGCCGCATGGGCCCGCCCCGACCGCCCCCCACACCAGCAAACGGAGGTGTGATGAGGTAGAAAAAAGCTCAGGGTGGGCGGCAGCAGGGGACGGACGGGCGCGTCAGATGCCCCGGGCCTACCGTCGACGCCCCCTCATGCCTCTTCCGGCGCCTTGAGGAGGTCCTCCAATGCGTTGCGGCAGCTGCCTGCCATAAATTGACAGGTCAGGCGTCGTCCAGTCCGGGACAACCACCGAGGCAGCCTCCAGAAAGTGGAACAGATCCGTGAGCTGGCCAGGAGATCTGAGGACAAATAGCCCCCCATTTCTTCGAATCATGAGCTGAAAGGGATGGCCCCAACGATATGAGGCGCCCTGCCTCTGGATAGTCTCCAACAGTGGCCTTAAGAGCCTCTGCATATGCCCCGCCGCCCGGTGACGTTGCCTCTACAGCAGTGGAGGAGGAGAGACGCTCCTCTGGCCGGCGCCTGCCGTCATCTCGCCGCCCGCACACACCGAACGGGGCATCTCCGCGGCTTCCCCCGCCGCCCGATGACATTGCTGCTGCAGCCGTGGAGGAGGTGAGTCACACTCCCGACCGGCGTCTTCCTTCCCCGCCATCCTCCCGCCGTCAGTGTTCGCCGCCATCTTGCGAGCTGCGGCTCGCGGGTCTTTCCTCCCTCCTGCAGCAAAGAATGAGGGGATCGGGCGCTCCTGCCCCCCCCCCCCGCGCTGTGGTCCTTTGCTCTTCCCCTTTCGGGTCATCGAATTTGGCGATCTTTTTGAGGCGTCCAGGTGGTTAGAATGGGGTGCGGGGCTTCCTCAAAAACACGTCCTCACGCCGCCATATCAAGCTACGCCCGGACACTCGAAAATGTTAAAGTTACTGAGATTACATTGTTAGCAACCATAGACGTAGTATCGCTGTATACTAATATACCCCACGAAAAGGGGTTAATGGCGATAAGATTCTTCTTATCGGGACACACAGACATGCTATTAATTCGAATTAATTTCCTACTAGATCTCTTCCACTATGCTATGACCCACAACTATTTCTGGTTCAATAAAAAATACTATGTTTAGACGAAAGGAGTGGCTATGGGAATGAAATAGGCTCCCAGCCTAGCCAACCTATTTATGGGTATGTGGTAGGAAGCAATAATACACACACAACGCCCCATACCCCTAAAACTATGGGGTCGGTACATAGATGATTGCATAGTGATCTGGGAGGGCAATCAATTATCTTTTGAAGAATTTTTCACTTCTTTAAACAAAAATGATTGGGGAATAAAGTCCACTAAAGAAGTAAGCAATTATAAAATAAATTTTTTAGATCTGGTTATAGAGAAAAGAGACACTGGACTTATTACTAGGACTTAAGGAGACGGACAGAAACTCATACGTCCCAACAACAAGCTGCCATCATCCTAAATAGATCCTAAATAGATCAGTAATATCCCTAGGGCAGTTTCACAGGCACAAATAATAGGAAAAAGGTATCAATAAGGGATATGAAACACAATTTATACAGGAAGAAATAGATAAAATCAATAAAATCAATAAAATAGATAGGAAAAGTATCCTAGAGGGTCATAATAAAAAAAATGAAAAAAGGGAAAATATTGCAGAATTTGCTTTTATTACACAGTATGGGAATAATCACAGAAAACTAAAAAAGATACTAAATAAGCACTGGAAAATAATAAAAAATTATGAGATAATAGGTCCCTCTTTACCAGAGAAACCTAGGGTTATTTTTTAGGAGACCACCGACACTCCACCCACTTAATTAAAAGTTATGTTGAACCTACAATTGAGAAAAAAATGGGATTTATTAATACATTAGATGGATTTTATTATTGCAATAAATGTGCCGGATGTAAAACTTGTTCAAAGAATACCAGATGTGTAAAAAAATGTATGTCGAGGGGGCGTGACTAGCCGATGGCGGGATAGGTCTCCTCACACGGGAGCTCTGCACAAACCCATCTCGAACTTACCTTACATACCAGCGATCGCCCCGGGAATCAGATGTCCAAGCGTAGGAAGGCGCCTGGGACAAAGGGGAAGCGAGGATCAGCCCCCTTATCTGCTTTTTTCCAAGCCTCGGGGCGTACAAAGGAGGGACGGAGCGGAGGCAGCAACATGGCGGCGGCCAGGAGCGAGGGGAGCCGCCGAACCTCGGAGGATGACGTCATCACCGGGGAGACCGACCTGTCGGTGACCGCAGGTGCCGGGGGAGCTGTGCTGGGGGGAGAGATGCGGCGTGGACCCCCCCTGCCCCCGCTGTAGCGGCCGCAGAAGAGGAAGCGGAAAGCGTCGCCGGGGAGGAACAAGGAGCTTGCTTGCAAGGCCCCCGCCGGCCGACGGGGGAGCCCGCCCCGCTGCCTGTGTCTCAGACAGCGGCCAGCACGGGCATAAACGCGGAGGTGAGCGGAGCGCGAGGGGGGGGGGGAGAACGGGGGGCATGCCATCATCCCTGGATCGCCGCTCAGACAGGCACAGTGTGACAACCTCAGACCAAGTGGGGGAGGTGATGAAGTGGCCCCGGACAAGTGCCATGAAATGAACATGAGGCCCCCTGCTGCCAACTCTGAGGTACTGCAGTGGAGAGAGGAGAAGGGGACAAATGATTGGAGTACCCCCCGCCCGGGGGCAGACTGTGGCCCGTCGGGGGCATCCCGCGGGGGGCGGAGTGAGCCCTCATCCTCGGGGCGGAGGCACGCCGGAGCCCCAGAATTGGGGCGCCTGGAGCAGAGTGCGGAGCCCTGGCACTCAGATGCCGCCACACCCATCGTCGCCTGGGAGGAGCTGGGGTGCGGACCCGGACACTTGGAGCGAAGGCTGGGGCCAGGGAGAGGGGACGAGCGATCCTGGGCTGGACATTACTGCAAGAGCGCGCGCGGGTGAAAAGTGTCCGCACCTGCCTGGCGGGCCTTACCGCCGACTGGCATAGGGACGTGGCGCCCCCCTGAAGACTTGCTCGTGGACCCCGGATCTATGTCTCCCACACTGATTTCAACTCTGGCTGAAGTCGTCAGATCAAATATAGCTGACGCTATACGAGCGCTCCCCTCTCGTTCGGATTTCAATGGATACATTTCACAGATGGAGAACACCCTCCGTAGAGAGCTCAGCACCCTCCAGAACTCGGTTGCAGAGATCTCCCATAGAGTGGACATGGTTGAACAAGATCAGTCTTCGCTGGCCCAGAGGGTGGCGGCCTGGAGCAGCTGCAGCGGGAAGAGCGGCATAATCTCTCCACCCTCTACCTCAACTTGGACGACGTGGAGAATCGCGGTAGGCGCAACAATGTGCGGCTGAGAGGGCTTCCGGAAACAATCTCACAATCAGACCTGGAACACACAGCTAGAACTATCTTCAATGAAATCCTAGGGCCGCACCTGCCTGGCGGGCCTTACCGCCGACTGGCATCGGGACGTGGCGCCCCCCTGAAGACTTGCTCGTGGACCCCGGATCTATGTCTCCCACACTGATTTCAACTCTGGCTGAAGTCGTCAGATCAAATATAGCTGACGCTATACGAGCGCTCCCCTCTCGTTCGGATTTCAATGGATACATTTCACAGATGGAGAACACCCTCCGTAGAGAGCTCAGCCCCCTCCAGAACTCGGTTGCAGAGATCTCCCATAGAGTGGACATGGTTGAACAAGATCAGTCTTCGCTGGCCCAGAGGGTGGCGGCCTGGAGCAGCTGCAGCAGGAAGAGCGGCGTCATCTCTCCACCCTCTACCTCAACTTGGACGACGTGGAGAATCGCGGTAGGCGCAACAATGTGCGGCTGAGAGGGCTTCCGGAAACAATCTCACAATCAGACTTGGAACACACAGCTAGAACTATCTTCAATGAAATCCTAGGGCCCCCCCCCCCCCCCCCACGAATGACGTTGTCATCGATAGAATTCACCGTACCCTGGGACCAAGACCCGCAGATCCCCAACGACCCAGAGATGTGGTCTGTAGGATCCACCTTTTTAAAACTAAGGAGGACATCCTGAGGAGGGCTTGGGAGAAAGGCCCAACCAGATTCGAGAACGCTACCGTTACAATACTCCCAGATCTATCTCTCAGAACACTCCACATGAGGTGACTACTGAAGCCCCTCCTGGGGGTGATCCAGCGCCAGGGGGGCTCCTATCGATGGGGCTTCCCATTCCATCTGATCATCCGCAGGAATGGCAGTTCCTTCACCCTAAAAACGCCCGACCAGCTTCCAGCACTATTCGCATTCTTGGAGTCTGAACCGATCCGGTTACCGGACTGGCTTGCACCGGTCTTGGACCTTCACCCTGGAAGGCCAATGAGGGGAGAACCACCAAGGAGAGTGAGGGGAGGACCCGCAAGATGTGAGAGCCTGAGTCGTCAATTGTTGAACATTGATGGGCTGCGCCTCTTCCCTCATACGCGCCGGACCGGGATCCGCCTGATCCCCCCTGCAGCTTAGAAGATATGGAGCAGGGGCCTGGGGCTTGCCTTCGGACCGGTCATGGGACGCTGCTGGACTCTCGGCCTGCGTCCGGGGCGGTTGTGGGAGGGGCATGCTCTCATAGATCATTATTGTGTTATCATGTTGCAGATCTTACAACCCGTTTATTGTTTATATGTTTAAAGTTTATGCTGTTGTGGTGGTACTAGAGGGTGGGTACCCCTTCCCTTGGCGTTACCGGGACCACCGAGTTCCACCGGTTGTTGCTGTTCCGGTGGTGCTCCGCCCTGCGCCTGGCTGAATGGTTCCGTGGGGCGGTGGGGGTTCGGGCGCTGTCATGGGGGGGGATGGGGGCGCCTTCCTGCCTTCCCCCCGGGACTGGGGCTGACTGTTGTGCTCTGCTCCTGGGGGCCTACTCTGAATTTACTGCTCATCTAGTTTTCAAGTGCCTTACTATGTCTCCAATTTCAATATGTTTTATGTAGAGTTCTTAAGTTTGTTTATAGAGTGTCATTATCTCCCAATGGGTGCATCTCCCATACTTTCTTCGCACTCGACTTACACGTCCCCAATCTAGGTATCCCAAGGGATCTTGTCCTGACCGAGTCGGGACTGGCCCAATTAAGGGAATGATGCCAGCAGCGGTACACTGTTCCGCTACTGCCCCTCGCATAGTTTTCTTGTGGTTTCACCTCACCCCGGCGATCTGCTATTTGTTTTTTCTTCCCTCCCCGTCTACCCCGCTGCTCCCAGGTTGATTACCTGTACATCCAGGAGGGAGCCCTCCCTGAGGCCCTTACCTGAGGGTTTTCACCGTGAGCGCCCCATACTCTCTCCTCTTCCCTCCGGTCTCTGATTCCGGCCCCGCCCATCCCCCCCACACCATCCCCCTTCCCCCCACCTTTTTATCTTTTTTCCTCTATCTTCCCTTTCTCTTCCTAGTTTGCCCTCCCCCTCCCTGCCCTCCATCTTCCTCTTTCTCCCTTCCTTGCCCTCCCCACCCGGGTCTCTGCCCCCCGCCCTTGCCCTCTCGCCCCTGAGAGGACCAACCATACTGAATATGCGCTTGCTCTGCACTGGTCCATTGGGCACAAGCCCGGGTCCCCTCTCCTCCCACTGACATGGCCAAGCTGACAATATGCTCTCTAAACACCAAAGGCTTTAATATCCCGGAGAAGCGCTCGAGGGTGCTATATGACCTACACAAGCGGAAGGTGAGCTTCCTTATGCTCCAGGAGACCCACTTTCAGGAGGGAAAGGTGCCTGTTCTTAATGGCAGGTACTTCCCCTCTTGGTTCCACAGCCCCAACCCGTCGGGTAGATCGAGAGGTGCATCGATAGCAATTCATAAGTCTGTTCCCTTCACGGAGATCGAGCGGCTTGTTGACCCCGAGGGGAGTTTTATTTTTGTCAAGGTGTTAATCCACCACCGAAAGTATACACTTGCTAACCTCTACCTCCCTAACCATGACCAAGTGGTGGCGTCTCGAAGATACTTGAAAAAGTTGGAGGACTTCACGGAGGGGGTTGTGATTCTGGGGGGTGATTTCAACCTGGCGCTAAACCCTTCCTTAGATACATCTGCAGGAAGGTCCTCGTGTCCCTAAGCAAGCTGCAGTCTCTGCGGAGGGCCCTTCATGGCCTGCAGCTGATGGATGTCTGGAGACTAGAGCATGGATCTGCTAGAGACTACACATATTACTCACCTGTACATGGCTCGTATAGTCATATTGACTACATACTACTTAGCCACCATGCCTTACAATGGCACCCCAAAGCTAGTATAGGGCCCTTCTTGTGGTCAGATCATGCGCCAGTCTTTGTCTCCCTCGACCTGCCCGGCGCTGCCTCTAGACAGTGGAGCTGGCGCCTGAATGATAATCTTCTCAGAAATACGGTCTGTTTGGGAAGAGTCCGAGAGGCGATAGCTAATTTTATTGCTGATCATGCGCTGGGTGACTGCTCCCCGACAATACAGTGGGAGGCGCTCAAATGTGTGCTCAGAGGGATCTTCATTCAGGAGGGCTCAAGGCTGAAGCGTGAGAGGTCAGCGTTGATTACTAAAACTCTACAAACCATTCACGAGCTGGAAACTAAGCACAAGGCGGCCCCATCCCCTGAGCTACTTTCCGAGCTTTCGCTCAACAGGAATAAGCTCCTGAAATTGTATGATCAGATCCATCTACGGTATAGAGAGCGGATGCACACCTCGATGTACGAGCACACAAATAAATGTGGCAAGTCTTTGGCCAGGTCTCTTAAGGTTAACGCCGCGACGTCATTCATTCCGTGCATTAAGGCGAAGAGGGAGGGGGGGAAGTATCGTGGACCCAGCTAAGATTCCGGAGGTATTCAGAGACTTCTACAGAGGTCTTTACAACCTTCAGCCGACAGTGACTTCAGCAGCAGAGTTAGACTGGTATACAGGACTACGTAGCTGAGACTCCGCTTCTGGTGATCTCGGAGGACTCCTCAGCGGAGCTAGAGACCCCCTTCACGGAGTTGGAGGTTCTAAGAGCCATTAAGGAAGTGCTCGCCGGGAAAAGCCCAGGTCCAGATGGCTTTACACCAAGATTCTACAAGACCTTGGTGGACTGCTTGGCCCTTTTCTTGGTGAAGGCCTTCAACCATGTGGAGGGGTCCAACCCCCTTCCAAAGCAAACCTTGGAAGCTACAATAGCTGTAATTCTGAAGCCAGACAAAGATCCGTCAGTGTGTTGCAGTTACAGGCATATTTCTCTACTCAACGTAGATCTAAAGCTGTTTGCTAAAATGATAGCCGTCAGACTTCAACCACTGATCCCGAATCTGATACACCTGGACCAAGTAGGTTTCGTCCCAGGCCGTGAGGCCAGGGACAACACTAATAAACTGCTTAATATCATCTCCTACGTTCGGGACAGAGGTATACCAGCATGCCTGTTGACTTGCGACGCTGAGAAAGCGGTTGATAGAGTGAGCTGCCTCTTCCTCCGAGCCACTCTGAAACAGATTGGCCTTGGCCCCAATTTCCTCTCCAAGATCATGGCTCTGTACCGAGACCCGACTGCACGGGTCAGGGCCAACGGCATTTTGTCCGAACCCTTTGGCATTGCTAACGGCACCCGTCAGGGCTGCCCCCTCTCGCCTTTGCTATACATCCTGACCATGGAGCACCTGGCTATAGCGATCAGGAACAACCCTGACATCAAGGGTGTGGAGTGCAAAGGCCAACAATACAAAATGTCGATCTTTGCCGACGACCTGCTCCTTCACCTGACCCCACCGACTGTGTCATTTCCGGCAGTCCTCAAGGAATTAGAGCGTTTTGACCGACTATAAAACTTTTGAATCAATTATACGAAGTCAGAGGCGCTTAATCTTACCCTACCTCAACATCTAGTGGATAACCTCAGAAGCAGCTTCCCATTCAAATGGCAATCCGTTGCAATAAAATACCTGGGGATACGAGTACCATCAGACTTAAACGACCTGTTTGAGCTCAACTTCAAAGAGCTCAAATCCAAGATCACTCAGAGTCTCTCACAATATGATAGGGGGCGATACTCTTGGTTTGGAAGAATTAGCATCCTGAAAATGGATATTCTCCCTAGATTCCTATACTTATTCCAGACAATCCCTATAACTCTCCCGGGACACTTCCTTAAATCCATTCAGTCAACCTTCCTTCAATTCATATGGGGCTCTCGAAAGCCAAGAGTCCGGTTTGATGTGCTTGCGAGAACCAAGAGCGCTGGTGGAACTGGAGCGCCTGACCTGAAGCTCTATCATGCAGCCTCGGTTTTAATGAGGCTAGCAGACTGGAGATACAGAGGCGTGGAGAAACTCTGGGTTCGATTAGAAAGAGACCTTATGGACTTCAACCCGAGTACGATCCCATGGATACCCACTCTGGACAGGAGGGGTCTTCCATTCTTAGCTCAGCACTTTGCATCTGTTTGGATTAGGATCCAGAAACAGGGAAAACTGGTGAGTAACCTGGGTCCCCTAACTCCCTTATTTAACAATCCGGAGTTCACTCCAGGGCAGCGGGTCGGAGGATGTCAGGTGGAGGGGAGGCTCCCCTCCTTGATTGAACTTGAGGCGCAGAATGGGGGGCGCCGGATATCATGGCTATTGCATCGCCAACTCGCTGCCTTTTTTGCCTCTGGAGGGCGTCTTCAGGGCGCCTCCCGCCCTTTGACTTCAATGGAGAGTTATCTTACACAGTCCCAACCACTAGACCATGTGATATCACGGTTTTATGCTCTACTGGTTTCCTCCAGACATGACTCGCCGCTGGGGTACCTCGCAAAGTGGGAAAGAGACCTGGGGATTTCTATCGCCAATGAGGAGGCCTCAAAAATTTTTGCGTTGACACATGGACTCTCCTGCGTCAGCTCGGCACAGGAGAGGAGCTATAAGGTCCACGCGCGGTGGTATAGGTGCCCAGCGGACATGGCAATCTTCTCGCCGACTGAGACGGGAACATGCTGGAGGTGTGGCACATCCCGGGGGGACATTCTCCATATATGGTGGGACTGCCCCAAAATCAAGAGGCTCTGGGAAACTGTCTTCCAAATATACGCGAAGGTGGAGGCCGCGAGTGTCCCAAACTGTCCATGATCCCAGGACCACTGTCCAGAACGAAAAAAAGCATCCTCAGGCACTTTTTGACGGCAGCAAGAACAATTATACCCAGACACTGGAAATCCCCGGTGCCTCCAAACCGAGTGGTTCGTCGAAATGGACCACATACGGAGAATGGAGGATTTGGTATCAGAAGACAGAGGAACCGCAGAGGCGTTTCTATAGACCTGGACCGGTTGGATCATGTATAATACCATTTTGTGAATACTCACCTGTAAAATGGATATTGTAAGTATGTCACACACCCTGCTTCAAACATTAAGAATTACTCTTGGGTTACTCCACCAGCAGGTGGCGACGTTGCAGAGAAGTCTTGAAAAACGAGCCCCTCCTGATCTATAATACCTGGGACCTCCAACTTATCTCCCAGTTTTCAAACAGCAGTAAAGACAAGGTACCAGGAAAAAAACCATTGGTAACCCTCAAACTGTAAACGAAGCTTCACCCTATAAAGAATCCAGGATACCAAAAAGGGCGGGTGAAGCGGGGTGTGTGACATACTTACAATATCCATTTTACAGGTGAGTATTCACAAAATGGTATTATTCTAAGTATGTCACACACCCCGCTTCAAACATTAAGAATTACTCTTGGGACATCCAAAAGCAGTGTCCATAAAGGGCGGGTATCCAACAAGGCAATAATGCAAAAACCAAGCACTGCAGCCTGCAGAACCTTGCGGCCAAACACAGGGCCCGCTGAAGCCCGCACATCAACCTTATAAATCTTGGAAAAAGTGTGAACAGAAGACCAAGTGGCAGCCTTACAAACTTGCTCAACAGAAGCCTGGTGCTGAACAGCCCAAGACGCCCCAACAGCACGAGTAGAATGAGCAGTGATACGAAAAGGGGGAGCCTTCCTCTTGGCAGAATAGGCCCCAACAACAGCCTGACGAATCCACTTGCTAATGGAAGACTTAGCCGGAGCCAAACCCTTCCTAGGCCCGCAGGGCACCACAAAAAAGAAATCAGACTTACGAAGGGGAGATATAGTAAGCAAATAGTACTTAACACAGCGTACCACATCCAAACAATGCAAAACCCTCTCCTTGTCATTCCTAGGCTTAGGACGGAAGAACAATGTCCTGGTTAAAATGAAAAGCAGAGACCACCTTAGGAAGAAAGTCCGGTTTGAAGCGGAAAACCACTGTGTCCTGATGTCTCTCAAAGTAAGGAGCCTGAATCGACGAGGCCGCCAATTCCAAAACACGCCGAACCGAAGTGATGGCCACCAAAAAGGCAACCTTCTGAGTCAGAGTAGAAAGAGCAATATCCTGCAAAGGCTCAAAAGGAGGAGCCTGAAGAGCAGAGAGAACCAAATTCAAATCCCAAACAGATCTAGCCTCACACCAAGCAAGATAAGATCTCCAGGTCCTATAGTAGATGGCAGAAGAAGACCTCTTCCTGGCGCTAATACGAATCCGAATAACAGAATCCGAAAGACCTTCCTCCCTTAAGATGGAGGTTTCAACAGCCAGACCGGCAAAGCCAGCGTTGGTAAATTGGGGTAACGCAGTTAATCCCCATGAGAGAAAATCCGGCCGAAGAGCAGAACGAAATGATCCAACGCCAGACAAACGATGTCTGCGAACCACCACCTCCTTGGCCACCTTGGAGCCACAAGAACGACGGGAACCCCGCCCAGGGCCAGCTTTCGCAACACCTTGCCTAGCATGGAGATCAGAGGAACAGATAAAGGAACCACAGGTCCCCCCAGCTCAAAGACATGGCATCCACCGCCAGAGCCAGAGGAACCTGGGAGAGCGACACGAATGTCGGAAGCTTGTAACTGCGACGAGAGGCAAACAGATCCACCTCCAGCGTCCCCCACCAGAGACAAAGCGTCCGAAAAACCTGGGGGTGGAGAGACCATTCCCCCCCCCCCCGGCGGAAAGAGCACCTGCTCAGAAAGTTCACCACCGTGTTTTCCACTCCTGGAATGTACACTGCCGAGATGCAAGGGATATGAGTCTCCGCCCAGGCCAGAAGCAGAGACACCTCTCTGAGGGCACTCAGACTACGAGTGCCTCCCTGGCGACTGACGTAAGCAACCGCCGTTCGATTGTCCGACCGAACCTGAACCGGCAAGCCCCGTAAATGCTGTATCAAGTGAGACAGAACCAACCTGATGGCTCTCAACTCCAGAACATTGATGGGCAAGTGGGCCTCCAGAGGACCCCACCGCCCCTGGAAACTAAGGTCCTTCCAGAAACCTCCCCATCCCGACAAACTGGCGTCCGTGGTGACAGTTTCCCAAAGAGATGTCAGAAAGGACCTGCCCCTCAAGAGATTGACCAAAACCATCCACCACTGAAGAGACTGCCAAACCCGGGAGGACATCCGGAAGGACCGATCCAACGACTGCGGTCGCCGGTCCCAAGACACCAACAGATGAAGCTGAAGTGTCCTCTAGTGAAAATGAGCAAAGGGAACTGCCTCGAAGGAAGCTACCATGAACCCCACCAGTCTCATCCCTAGCCGGATGGACGGGCAAGGATTGGAAAGAAGAAACTGCGGCAACTCCTGAATCAAGAGAACTTTGGCCTGAGGCAGAACAACTCTGTGTTAGCAAGAATCCAAGGACAACCCCAGAAAGGGCACCACCCTGGCCGGAACGAGAGAGGACTTGGGGTAGTTGATCACCCAGCCGAACCTCTCCAGAGTGGACACCACCATCCTGGTGTCCACCTCCGCTTGACTGAAGGAAGAAACCATGATGAGAAGATCTTCCAGATAGGGCACAATGCGGATCCCCAGAGCTCTGAGAAGGGCCATCACGCCCGCCAACACCTTGGTGAACACTCTTGGAGCCGAGGAAAGGCCGAACGGAAGAGCCACAAAATGAAAAAGCCGATCTTCCACCACGAAGCGAAGAAACCTTTGGTGAGCCGGAAATATAGGAATATGAAGATAGGCATCCTTGAGGTCTATGGACGTCATGAAATCCCCCTGCCGCAGAGAATTGATGGCAGAAAGCAGAGTTTCCATGCGAAAACTTCCGGGGACGAATAAACACATTGATGAACTTCAGATCCAGGATGGGACGAACCGAACCGTCCTACTAGGTCACTGTGAAGAGATTGGAATAATACCCGCGGCCCACCTCCGAAGGAGGGACCGGGCAGATGACTGCCATTTCCAGACGATTCCTCACCGCCGCCAGGAGCCCCTGCGCGGCCAAAGGATCTGAGGGCACACGAGATCTGAAAAATCTTAGAGGAGGTCGGAACTCGAACTCCAACTCGTAACCGGCCGACACCACCTCCTGGATCCCCCTGTCCGAGACTGCCTGGTCCCACACCCGGGAGAAGAGTCGCAACCGTCTCCCCACCCGCAAGGGTGAGGGCGCCCCCTCATTGTTGAGCGGGCTTGGCAGCTGGCTTGGGTTTGGCACCCCAGGAGTGAACAGGACGGCCACGGCCTCAACCCCTGTTCCAGCTTGCACCCCTGAGGGTGCAAGGGTAACTTACCTCCCTTGGCAACCTAATCCAATTTCTCACCAAACAGGCGCAAACCCAAAAAGGGAAGAGCCGTAAGCAACTTCTTAGAATTAAAGTCAGCAGTCCATTGCCGCAAACACACCGACCGTCGGATAGCCACCAACAAGGCCGTGGTCCTGCCACACATCACCATGGCGTCATCCTGAGCGGCAAGGACAAACGAAACGAAGGACTCACAACGTTTGAGAGCAAGGAACTCATCACAAATAGGATCAAGGTCCGCACATAAATCCCTGACAATGGACCTAACCGCCAACAATAAAAGTGCCGAAGCACAAACAGGCCTCAAAGCCGAACCTGCACAGGTAAAACCATGGCGAGCCAGCTGGTCAATCCAGCGATCTTCGCCATCCTTAAGGGTAGTCGTGTCAGGAGAATGCAACACCGCCATGTTAGATAACCCCAAAAACCGGGCATCAACCTCGGGGGGAAAAGACCAAAGCTTCACCAAGTCCGCCGGAAAAGGATACTTCTTATCCCAACGAGGCGGAACACAGAGACGCGTAGGCTGCTCCCACTCTTTAAGGACGACATTCACAAAATGTCGTTGACTGGGAAACTCCAAACGCGGCTAGGCCACATCAAACACTCACCCTTAGGCGGAGGAACCGCCTCGGGAGAGTCTAAAGCTAAAAACTTCAAACATTTGAGCCAATATGGAAGGGGTGTCAACTACCGTCCCCGCCGCCTGGACACCCTCAGCACCAAACAACTGCAGGGCCACAGGGTCGTCCAGTTCCTCTAGAATCTCACCAGCGGGCACAGGTGTTGAGACCAATTAGTCTATGTGCATGCACCGTGGGACATCTGAATTTTTGGACTCTTTTCTATTGTTTTTTAAGGAATAATAATTTTAATTTCCGTTTGCTCTGTGCCGTATATATCTGTAAACCTCCAGAATCTCCCCCTCTCAATCGGGGGGCAATCTGACCAATCCAATGCCTCAATAACATCCACGTCTGAGTCCAGCGGAGACGGGGACAAGTGTTTCCGCTTAGCCGGAGCCTACTGAGCAACCACAGCGGAAATATATATTCTCGAGGCTAGCCAACCGGGCGCATACCTCGGATTGCGAATCCCCACCCATGACAACGTCACACGGGGTCCGGAACAGGCGGGGAGGTGCAGGGGATGACACGGACGGCGAAGGGCCAGAAACCGGGGAGCCGGACTGGCGCTCAATGTTCCGCTGCGCACATGGAATACATATAATGACATCATGCCCCGGGAGCAGAGCCCCACAACCCCCACACAGCCTAGACTGCCCCGAAGGGCCGTTTCCGGTATCCTTGGAAGCCTCCATATGGTGAAATTATGGTATTCGCAATAACCCAGGGATTTACGCAGTATGCAACCCGGGATGCCCCTTTTTACATGTCCCGGGAGTGGAAGGATTTTAGCCCAATATAAGAAATAAGGCCAACAAGCCAGTTATGTTATGACCGGGAGACCCCCTTTAACAAGGGTATCCCAGGATCTGTAAGGGAAAAGGACCACAGTCAATCCCAGGGTAAGGAAAAAAGAGCACTAACTCAGTGACAAGGAGCAAACAATCATGCACTCACATACTTCTTACACATGATGCATTAAAAGGTACCAAAACCTATATAGGTAAATATATACATATAAATACATATACATATATACACACACAGAAGGAGAAATATAAATGGTATGTAATGCATACAATACAAGCACAGACCCCAATCCTGAGGACAACCAGCCCATGGGACTGGTCCCTACATGAATAATCACATAAAACTTCAGTTCAGGTACACTAACAGCTCAGTGTTGTATTGATTTGATTGAGGAACTATAGTGAAAGCCATTTCTCTTTAAGTCCCTGGAGCCGCTTTGTAACAGGGTAAATGCCAGGCTGCATGTTACTCATGCGACTGTTAGCAGCCGTGCCCTAAACGTACTAATCACATAAAACTGAAGTGGCCCTCACAGACAACAAACGCATGCGCGAGAATACCTGAGATGGCGGCGAACAACCCAGCGAGGGGAGGCGCAGGAGAGGACACGGAGGGAGACGAAGGGCGTGCCGGCAGAACGTGCCCCGCCTCTCCGCCATAGACCGTACAGCGCAGGCCGCGACGGAGCACGGCCCCGCCCCCTTCCCCGATCGGGGAAGCCACAGGCGCTCAAAGCCAGGCGCAAACAACACACACACACACACACTGCGGCAGCCCTGTACAAACGCCCGCACTCCGCAGCGCCGACCCCAGGGGCAGCCAGATCCCCACAAACACAGCGTAAAGCACTCACAATGTCAACCCCCCCCCCCAATAGCGAAGGGAGAAGGGACCAAGCAGGGAACAGGGAAACAAAGGGGCACACAGGGACGGGGCATCCCAAATCCGGATCACCAGCCGGATAACCGCACTGCCCCACGCGTGGGGTCTCGCGGAGGAGATAAGCTCCTAGGCACCACAAGGTGCCGCCTACCATTACCCAGCCTAGCAGCCAAGGCTGGGAGGCTTCCGGTATATATATTAAATATCAAAATTAGAAGTAGACCATGGGGGGGGGGGGGGGTGCCAGGGTGTTACCCCGGCTACCTGCAAGCAGGAGACTTCATTCTTCAGTCTTGTCGCCATCTTGCAGAGAACAACACTGGGAGATAAGTGGGAGGTCCCAGGTATTATAGATCAGGAGGGGCTCATTTTTCAAGACTTCTCTGCAACGTCGCCAGTCAGATGCAGCGAGGGCCCATTTGGCGGCGGATACTTGATGGGTCTGGGGTGGTCCCCTTGACCAATGCCGAGTCGGTGGGACGGCGCTTCCTGGTCCTATGGGGATGGAGGGTTGAGGTCACCCTTCCTCCCTTTACCCATCCCCCCTTCCCCCTATGAGCCCTCCTTCTCCTCCCCATCTGCCCCCTCTTTTTTTTTTTTTCTCTTCCCCCCTCTCTCTCTTCTTCCCCTTCACGACCCCCGTCTCCCTCGCCCTAGCCCTTATTCTGGACTCCCACTGCCTCTCACATGGTCGCCCTTCCCCCCCCCATTCCTGACGTTTCTAGAACCGCGCTCGCCTTGGTGATCTTGCGGAGCAGCCGGGGGGCTCGTTCCCTCCCCTTCCCTGCGCGGTGGCTTGGCTCTGCTCCCCTGGGCCTTCCCCCTCGGGGTGCTAGCTGCCTTCCAGCGGTGCTTTGTGGTGGGGGGTCTTGGCGGGCCCCCGTGGGGGGTGGCCGGGGGGGCTGGTGAACTACGGAACCAAAACTGTCTGCCCTATTCCGAGGGACGAGACCTGGTGTGCTGTTGCGGGTGCGAGGATGTTGATGTGCTCGCCTTCCTCCGGGCTTCTTGATCTCCGTGCACGCTGGAACGCCGCATGGGGGGGGGGGGCGTACAGGCCGCGAAGCATGTTTGGTTGATGGGTTTGGCTTGTCGGGGCGGGCGGTGCCGTCACAACCGCGGGGTGCTGGGCCGTGCAGGGAGATGGGGATTGTCTTTCTTCCCTTATCTATGTGTATTCTTTGTATACATTTATGCCTCATGTCCATGTTTGTCTTGAATATTGGATATTGTGTGTGTGTGTGTGTGTGTGTGTGTGTGTGTGTGTTTTTTTTTTCTTTTCCTGTTAAAACAATTAATAAAAAGATATTAAACTTAAAAATGTATGTCAAATATTACAAAAAGGGAATTTAAAATAAAACAATTTCTAACTTGCACAAGTAAAAATGTCATTTATATGTTGGAATGCCCCTGTGGGCTACAATATATTGGCCGTACTGGAAGGGAATTTAAAGTAAGATTAAGGGAACACTTATACACTATAAAGAGGAGCTATGAATTACAAAGTGTTTTCCTACACTTTAAAATCATGCATAATAGTAACCCCTCAGGATTAAAATTTTATATAATACAATTAAATTTATAAAGGAGGGGATCTAATAAATGAATGATCAAAGTTAGAGTCAAAATGGATATACACAATAGACTCAATGCAACCCGGGGGCCTAAATGTCGAATTTGACATTAATTGTTTTAAAAAATAAATTGATAACATTAATGTAGCTAGATGAAAATGTAATAATTTGTTTATGAAATATTGATATGTATTTTATATGAATTAGAGAATTTTTTAATTGGTTTTCTTCTATTAATATGGTAATTATAACAGAAATATTATTGTTGATTAATTCCTAATTAATTAATTTTAATACAATTTACTTTATAAAAAAGTGATTAAATATAAATATATATAGCTAAATTAATTGCGGGGTTTTAAAATTGTTTATACCCACCTAAATATACAGCCAAAATAAAATTGATTATACCCGCTAAATGAATTAATAATATTTCTGTTGAATGCCATATCAAATAATTGTTAATTTAGATTATAAGTGCAATATATTTTTTAGTATTTTTACATTTATGTAATTATGTTAAAATCTACCTCAATAATAATTGTATTGATTTTAATTGTTTTTAAGAAGTGGATGTAAGTGCTTCGTTTTACGGTGTATATTATAAGTAAATGTAATGTTGATGACATAGACACAACTCTGATAAAGATTTATCTTGGTAGTAGTAAGTTTTAGTGATGAGAGAGTGCAAGCTTCCCATTTTCTTAATTAAAACATATATGAATCTATTTACTTGCGCTATTGTGCGGCGCACCAATAGTTAATTGGTTTCAAGATGAGACTATAAAGCTTCTGAGTGGCAGCGCTCCGTGCGCCTATAATTAAGTCAATGTGACGAAACGCATTGGGCGGAGCCTATTGCAAATCACGTGACCCCCAAAAGCAGCCGACGCTTGCCGAGTCCAAAGGCCTAGGATTCGGTGTTACATGCGGTTTGCTGCTGGAAACGCGCTACGCTGTAAAAGGGGCAGAGAAAGGAGGGAAACTCTCACTCTCTATATATGTTTTTAAACATCATTTAATGCAACGCTTGTTTAAGCTTACAATTTGGTAAGAGCATTTTAAGATCTGTGCACATAACTCAGTACATACAATATTACGCTGTGTGTGGCATTTGTTTTTTTTTTTATGCAAAATTTAATACAAGAGGAATACCTCATTTTAAAATATATATTGGTTGATTATCAATGTGAAGGAATCAAATATAAGTTAATCTATATCTGGATTTGAGGATTGAAACTATAAGGAAATCGAGATTGGATTATTTAAAGGCTTGATACTAATTTACATCTGGTACGTTTATTGAGTGGCAGGTGGTGGATAATACACAAAAAGCATTCTGTTGATTCACGTGGTGAATGGAAAAGACTGCACTTTAATTGGTCTTGCGGAGATATATACATATATGTATGCTTGAGATATATTGTTGGGAGCTCTGGTGACAAGCTCTGTTTTTTCTACTTGCGCTATGGACATATGAGAATATTGTTACTATAAGAGACATTTAATAGCTGTTAAGCGCGGATTTACAGATCTTTGTCTTTTTTTTTAATCCTCCTCAATTGTCAAAGACTCAAGAATTCTGCTCTTCTAGTGCCGACTCCTTAGCAAAACCACCAGTTTTAGAGGCAAGGTGGCCAATTCAGCCTGGATGTAATCTCCGAGCTCCTGGGCCAAGCACAGAGAACCTCCAGGGGAGGGATCTATATCTGATGAGGAAGCCCTCACTCTAAAGAATGCCACGGCCACCCAGCCTGTTGTAAACAGCAAATGGTCCCCACAGCCCAGTTGAAGGTGTGTGCGGGATCCCTCTGGGCCTGCATCAGCAACCACCATGTAGTAAGATAAAAACGGGTACCCTTTTAGCGGAGAACCCCTTAGGAGGGGGGGACTGCAAGCTTTTAAGTCCAGTGATTCCTGCCACTGAGCTGACATGTGCGCAGCAGGGAACGAGCACAAGACAGCCCCAGCATTTGGAAACTCCACCACCCTCACATTTGTTACACAGGGCACGGCCTTAGGAATTGTGTCTCACGGGGGCGTGCAACCTGGGGTGAACCCTGCATCCCTAACACACTGAGGAGCACAACAGCATACAATAAAACACAATAGCCCTAGACCCAAAGATAACAAAGTTGTCACCTCAACTGACTAGAGCAGACTGGTTCAAGTGGTCATATACGCAGAAAGGAAGTTTATGTCATCACCTTCTATTACCAGCCCAGTGCCCCACTATATTCAAAAGAACCAGGGAAAGGGCTGCTCAGCCAGGGAGCAATAAGGACAAATGCATTTAGTTCAGGTTAGAAACACTGGGCAAAGGCTTAAGTTAAAAAAAAAAAAAAAATACCAAGCTTTATTGAGGCATTGGGCTGGGGATAGAAGGTGAAAAAACATCCTTTCTGGGCATAGGATCACTGTAACCAGGAAGCTGGGGGCTTATCCTGCCAAGGAAGGGCTTACAGCTTTTCATCTCCAGTCCCCACCTATCGATAAACCCAATCTTTATGGACCCAGGTCCCTGGATAGGCAACCTCACAAGGAACGATTGTATTGAAATCTATTTTTCCCTGTTGGGACAACCTGACTTAGAGCAACTCATAACCAGACCACAAGACTGCTGCAAGCTGTAGCGGTCAGCATCTCATCATTACTGGGTAGACTAGTTACCTGGCATTGGGCTTATCCCGAAAGAAGCACTACAAAGGTAGAGGAGGTAAGAAAGCTTTTCAACTCCTCAATTCAACTTTAATGCCGCAAAAAAAAAAAAAAAATTGCTGTTGCTGCACCAAGGCCCCACAATGGGCAAGAGTTGTCTGAAAGAGGGAAGGTTGACACACTTATGGCTTTGGTGCATCTGTATCCCATCCACACTGCTGCCACATTTTATGGGGTCCTGACGTGTACAGTTGACAAGGGAACCATGCAAATGTAGTTCTGAATCCCACAGGTATGGGGGAGTGGAAAGAGTGAGGAGTGTTGGTTTTGGCAACATCCACCCAAAACCAAATGAATTCAGATGAACACCCCAGAAGCTGAATGCCACCCTCACTGTTGGTCACTTACCTGCTGCTCATACCAAGGATCTTCATCACAAAAGGAATCTAAGGTTGGTGGCAAAAGTCAGCCGTATTCTTTCCTCTCTGCCTTCAGTAGTCCTAGCTACACCATTGCTCCCGCAGTAGTCCCAGTGGTAACAAACCATGTAAAAAGCAAGCCCAAGGGAGGAACAAACAATGAACTACCAAGAACATCGCCCTTAAAAGGAGGAACAAAACCCAAGAATTTCACTTTAAGTTTTGTATCGCTCTGGCGCTCTGACATCCTAATTGGTGGATGTGCCCACTGTGGCCATTCAGAAAGGCCTTGTGTGGCTACAAGCCCCCACATAGAGGTGCAATGGGGATGAGGCCACGGCCCTAAGGATTCCGGGAAGAGGTGATTAAATTGGTCAATCTGTGGGGGTTCACAAGGCTGGGAATCACAATTCAAGATGCCCCTTAAAGATGGGGACCACAGCCCCTTGGCTGTTATAAACTGAGGGAGGTTGCTCCTCTTTTAGGTACAGTAACGTCTTAAAGTGGACCAAAACCCACATTTTTAACTAGCATCCCCTGAGTTGCTCCCCCTATTAAGAGCACCTTTTGTCAATTTTCACTGCTCCTGCTCCACTCTAATCCCAGATAATAGCACCTGTTTTCGCTGTAAAACTCCACCTCCCCTATTCACCACCACTGTTGTGTGTGGCAATGATGTCATTGCCACACCTATGCAATGACTGATCTCCAGCCATCTCACACTGAGGGACAGCAAACAAATCAATGTTCCAGGACAAATCGAAATGCAAAAATAACCATTTATAGTTCTACACCCAAAGAAGGGAATATCTGAAGGGGCTTGGCCAAGTGTATCTCATATGTTCAGTGGGTTTCGGTCCGCTTTAACTGTGGAACACGCCAACGACAATCGCTGAAGTTACAAGAGGGTAGGAGCAACATCCAGGTATGGAAGATAAAAAAGTGAGAATATAAAATAGTTTTGCTTCCAATTTTTTCCAGGGTCACAGAGATACTAATTGTGATGCCCCATAGCAGTCCCCTTCATGGCGGGAATAAACCACAACAGAACTTATGGAGCTGGTTGATGCAGTCGGGGTAGACACCTGTCTCAGGTACCACCACCTTACACCCAAACATGGCATTAGAACTTTGCAAAGCTGTGTAAGGAGGACCGTGTGGCCGCCTTGCATACTGTATGATGGAAAGCCCTAGTTGGACCAATCTCTCTTGTACAATGAGCCAACAATTCAGAGACTCCATTACCAGGTCCATCAAATGGAAATGATGCTACAGGGACCAAACTTACCAAGGACGCAGCACAAATGGTACACAAAGTCCTCCCCCCTGGGGGTTTGGGGTGCCCCGCTGTGTGAAACCCCCAAGAACAACAAGCTAACTCACCTCATGCAGGTGTGGCCGCTTGCCCAATTAGCTCATTAATATGCACGTCGGAGAAACTGAATGGAATCCCTAGGCACACGGCATAATTTCCTCTCTTTGGCTGTGCACGACCACTCACAGGCATTCAGTTGCGGCGGGCTGGGACGCGTACAGCTGAGTAGTGAGGCGTGCGTTGTGGGGAAAGGTGAGTTTACTGGGTATTCTGATGGGGTTTCACTTAGGGGGGAGGGAGAAAGCCTGTCCTGGAGTCTCAGACTCCAGGGTGGGTTTAGGTCCACTTTTAAGGATGCACTGAGGTGGGTATCAGCGTGTCTAGCCAGACCACAGACAGGACAGTCCAGCTCCAAAAGGTAAAGACTATTTCTATATAGTCGCTGCAAAAATACCATTTTGTGAATACTCACCTGTAAAATGGGTATTATAAGTATGTCACACACCCCGCTTCAAGACAATCATTACATGTATGAGTCTTTCTGATGCCATCATTCAGACTCTGGTTAGGGCTAGGGGCCTTGCCTTGCAGGGCGTTCTCTATCCCTGGGGTTTTTGGAATTTCTGCACCATGGTCTTGACCGAGGTTTGCAGCTTAGTACGCTGAAGGGGCAGGTTTTTGCCCTGGCGGTTTTCTTTCAAAAGTCCTTTGTCCTTCATCCGCCGGTTAAGACCTTTTTTTCCAGGGGGTTACGCATGTGCGGCCTCCAAGGAAGCTTTTGCTCCCAGTTTGGGATTTGAATTTGGTTTTGTCTGCCTTGCAGGGTCCTCCTTGCAGGATATTGCATTTTCCACTTTTACGCAGAAGGTTGTTTTTCTGGTCGCATCATCTCCGTTCGGCGTGTTTCGGAGTTGGCAGCCTTGTCTATTAAGGCTCCTTACTTTGAGAGGCATCAGGACAAGATTGTTTTCCGCTTCAAACCAGATTTCCTTCCTAAGGTGGTCTCGGTTTTTCTTTTGAATCAGGATATTGTTCTTCCCTCCTTGTGTCCTAAGCCTAGCAATGACAAGGAGAGGGTTTTGCATTCTTTGGATGTGGTTCGCTGTGTGAAGTACTATTTGGTGGTTACTTCTCCTTTTCGTAGGACTGACGCCCTTTTTGTGGTGCCCTTTGGGCCTAGGAAGGGTTTGGCTCCTGCCAAGTCTTCCATTAGTAAATGGATTCGCCAGGCCATTGTTGGGGCCTATTCTGCCAAGGGGAAGGTTCCCCCTTTTCGGGTTACTGCTCATTCTACTCGTGCTGTTGGGGCATCCTGGGCCTTCCAGCATCAGGCTTCTGTTGAGCAGGTTGTAAGGCTGCTACTTGATCTTCGGTTCACTCTTTTTCCAAATTTTACAAGGTTGATTTTCGGGCCTCAGCGGATGCCGTTTTTGGCCGTAAAGTTCTGCAAGCTGCAGTGGTTTAAGTTTGTGCCTTGTTTTTTGGATCCCCGCCCTTTATGGACATTGCTGTTGGATGTCCCACATGTAATGATTGTCTTGAAGCGGGGTGTGTGACATACTTAGAATAATACCATTTCGTCAATACTCACCTGTAAAATGGGTATTCTAAGTATGTCACACACCCCGCTTCACCCTGCCCTTTTATATTTTGGATCCTTTATATGGTGAACCTTTGTTGGTTTTAATTGGCTTTCCTGGTCCCTTGATCTTACTGCTATTTTGAGTGGGAGGTCCCAGGTATTTATGGGCCGGGAGGGTCTGACTTTTTTTGTTATCTCTGCAAGATCGCCATCTACAGGTCAGTATACCCCTGGGTATAGGGGGTATCAGCGTGTCTAGCCAGACCACAGACAGGACAGTCCAGCTCCAAAAGGTAAAGACTATTTCTATATAGTCGCTGCAAAAAGGGACCATTGAAGAGCAGCAACACCCCCCCATACCTATGCCAAATTGGGATGCCCCGCTGTAGCCCAGATTATCTGTTCAACTCACCACTTGTGCCCATGTCACATCCACGGCATACCTCTGGCTGTGGACATGCCCACAACAGCTACAGACAGGGGTGGGAATGCGCTTGGTAGCACTTGAGCCACTCAGATTTCCATGCTGCATGGTGCACGTGAGTATGGCAAAGGAAATAATAGAGTGAGCATCGCTATTTGGATGAGCAGCCCACATGGGAAACCCTGAAGCAGAGAGTTTTTGGGCAAGGTGATACACACAGCAGAGCGTCCCAAATGGGGATTCCCAGCCAAAGAGCAACACCAACTAAAAAAGTTTTTCCTCTAAAAGTAGTAGTTTGTCTGGGTGGCCCCATTCTCTCTCTCTCTTGAACATTGTCAAAGTAAGCAATATTGGGCAACTGCATTGTGACATTTGTAGGGTTCACCTTTATCTTTGTTATGGTGGCTGATCCAACAGATGCAGCACCTCAAGGACCCCCTGGATTCAGTGGACTCACCCCCCGGTCCAAATCAGACATTTCTTTCTTGGCGAAATCTCTTCCTCCCTCCGAACAAGAGGTAACTGGTGGTGCCTCTGAAAGGGTTCACATTGCCAAATCATGCCAAATCAGACCTCTTCGAGGACTCAATCAGCAGGTGCTTAGACATGGCCTTCCAACCTGGCTGAGTGGGGGACTGAGGGGCCATTGCTGTAATACGCTTCCCCATTAAGCCCTCCAAAAAGGATACAAGCAGTAAGCACGATACACTAAAAAGAGGGCTATAGGGGAGGGTCCACCTCACCCAAAATGCTTGCCCAAGCAAAATTAAAAAAAAAAAAAAAAAAAAAAAGAGGTTATACTTCCCCATTTCTCACTCGCTCCTGGTCTGGCACCTGTTCAGCAAACAAAAGTTTGCGTCGTTCCGCCCGATCATCAGGCACATCTGCATTCATGACGGGACAGCATCATCAGTTACAGTAATGCCAATAAGCCCCCTCCATTCCCAGCAATGGTGGGGGGTGTGCTGGCGTCGCTGTGACTGGTGGAGTGGGCAGCTCCCCAAGATGAACATGGATGTGCCCAACTATATTGACAGGCATCCAGTGAAGAAAAGGTGAATATAGATGGGCTCCAGTCCTCTGTGCAACAGCCCCAAAAATAAAGGTGCTCCTATTCCAGCACGCTGGCATGCCCTCCCATATGGATCTTGGCAAGCAGACAGGAGTGGCCATATCATGCAAGGGGCAGTGAAAGCAGCCGGGCCTCGTTTTCTGGGGGAAAACAAAGCTTTAATCCTTTCCAAACAAACTGAAAGAACACTGGGTAGAGAGTCCAGCTCATGTATATACTAGACAGGAGGCATCCTAGTTTTAATGCTTCCTGGAATGGACTAAGAAATTGGAGATGGATACAGCAGCCGAGATGCTTCTCATTTATACCAATCATCAGTCAGAGATCCAAACACATACATCACATTTATTTGTACAAATAACACGCACGCTCACAGGAAAGTTCACCAAAGAGAGAAAGAAAAAAGTGCCAATCCGCTCTATAAAAAAAACAAAAAAACAAACTTTAAAAAAAAACAAACGCTCAGAATCAAATCAGGATGGGTTAAATAAAAAAATAAACTGTCCACATGATTCGTCGTCCCAGGAGGTTGCGAAGCCATGGCACAAGGACATACACATATACAAAGAGCTGCTACCATGGATGCCTCACACGCTCATGAAAAAGGTTCAGAGGACGGATTTCCAGGTCGCACACGCCAGTCGGAAAGCAGCTTTTCCCAGCCTACCACAAACCTCTTCATAAATAAAAAATTCCCATTTTTACACACATTGGAATGTGATATCCAGACGACATGCTCATTTCCATCTTCACCACAAAGGTAGAAAGAAGCCACGGCTCATTTCAGGAAGCTCTCCAGTCGCGGCTGATTAGATGAGCTGGAGGTAGATGACAGAGGCCTGGAAACCTTCTTCCTCTTGAGCTTGGGAGGGAGCGGACGGATTTCTGTTAGGGGACTCTGCAGAATGGAGTTATGGAAACCTCACCAGATACATTAGATTGCTCACCGATAACAAGAACTCCCATGGAGCAGGGAGTATTTCACTGTATAGGTCTGGGGGTAGTAATGGCAGTCTGCTCTAAAGTCATTGTTCCATTTCGCCTTCCATGGTGGGCCCCTGGAGATAGCTCCTCCCAGCCCTCAGGACAGTAAGCACTCAGAGAAGATCCCATAAGGAAAAAAAAAACCCACCCCTCACCTCAGTGCTTTCCTGTCCTTTCAAAAAGTTGTCGCCGGGGAGTCGCACTGAAGTTTCATGGCGCCCCAGGTAAGTGACTGGGCTGGGATCTCTTGTTGGGAGACCGTTAGGGTGTATGGGCCAGCAGCCAGGGGTACCAGTTGCAGTCTAAGCGTGGGGGAGGCCGACGCTTTATTCCCCCTGCCTATCTTTATTCCAGCAGACCCCCAATGGACTTACCATGTGGGGTTCCACATTGCGGATAGGTTCGGGGAGGAGGCAGCGGTGGGTGGCAAATCGCTTCATCAGCACCAGCTGTAGTTGTAGCACATGTGAATGCCACAAGTGTATTTCCGGGATCTTGCTGTCCAGCCCCCTCCTTGCCTGGGTGCAACCAAGTGCAGAGCTATGATGTTGTGCCACTGATGACAATGTATGGCGCTGGTTGCCTTACTCTTCAACAGCTGAGGTAATTATGGGGGGAGGGGGGAATCATCTGCATATCCTAAAGAGCCGATAAGAAATCGTCAGGGGGAGTAACTGTTTCCACCATGTCTGCCACTGGCTCGGGGGAGGGTGGGGTGACTCTTATTCAGGTAGAACTGTCTTTGTGCCTGTAAAAGTTTCAGGTGGTGTTTTTCAGTAGGGAGTCTTATTTAGGCAAAACCTAGGAAGACTAAAGTATAGTCCTCACAGACTATGATTGGTGTGATATAAACACAATCTTATACAAAACCCTTTGTAACTACTGTATAAATAGAGTTATGATAGAGGAAAATATTTATCCTATTCAAATATTGAATAGTATATATTCATTCTCATGTAAATCATACTTTTCAGTTTATTCAGCAAGTTTTACCTCAGAGCTTTAAGCGAGGGCACCCGACCTTCAAGTGGACCCTGAGTCAGAGTATACTGGATTAGCCTCTGAGGCTAAAGCTAGATCTTTATCCTCAGGTTCAAAACTGAAAGAGGTTCAGATTAGCTACAAAAGGAAGCAGGATTTGCTGTCACTGGTGAGATGCACCTTAAAGATTCCAGAGGACAAAGTAGATAAGACAATGGAGGACGAGATGTATGCAGATATCGGCTGTATGTAGACAGACTTTTCCAATTCATAAATATTTGTTGGGGTGAATCAAGGATCAGTGGAAAGTTCCAGACAAACTCCCCTTTATCCCTAGATTGTAGGTGTAGATCTTTTTAAGGAAAAATGTAAAGAAGTTTACAAAGATTCCTAAAATAGATGTATCTGCCTCAAAATTGTCAAAAACCCTTACGCTCCCCTCTAAGGACTTAGGTTGCTTAAGAGACCCCACAGACAAGAAAATCCCCATTAGTATTACAGGTAATAGTATTTCTACAAGTCTTTCAAGACGGCCATGGAGAGAGTGACTCCTTCCATTAGAGGAGACACAAACTGTGACAGGTTAAAAACCCCACCCCTTCCCCCAGTCCTCAGTATTACACAAGAAAACCTAAACCGAAGGACCTAATCATAGGGGGTATTGGAAGGGCCGTCATGAAGGACTGGTATAAATATAGATATATTCATTCCCACAACCAGTTTGGGTTCTGTGCACTGCCAGTAAATAGTAACTGGCACCCCACTAGTCCCAATATGAGTAAGCAAAAGAACAAAAAGGACAAATGTGTAAATGCGGGGGTTGGCACAAAAGGACAGGCAGGAACTCCAATTGCCAAGCAAAGACAAAATCTTTTGAAAGGTATGGGGGGGGGGGGGGGGGAGAGACCAGGTAGCAGACTTACAGATGTCTTCATTTGAAGCCCCAGACTTCTCTGGCCTGGTTGTGGCAACTGCACAAGTGGAATGAGCCTGTATGTATGGAGGTGGAACATTCATTCTGCCATAAGCTAGGGCGATAGCCTGCCTAATCCACCTAGCTATGGTGGATTTTGATGTGGAAAAACTTCTATTTGTCCTGAAAAAGCCAAAAAGATTATCTGCCCTACAAAAGTTGTTAGAGACCCCTGGATTACCTGGAACATACTAAAAGGCCTTGTAAATCAACTCTTCTGGCTGAAAAAATAGCCTCTTCCAGGGGTTTCACTGGAGGCCGAGATAGAGCCCCGAGGACCAAAAGCAATTCCCAGAAAGGGCGCTCTACTCGGTGAACTGGCTTTTTGCAGCCTATGGAGATAAAAAAAATCTGTTCACTAACTCGTTCTTCCTCAGCTTCTTGTCTAGAAAAACAGAGAAGGTTGGGGCCTAAGTCCTTCGAGTACTTACAGCAAGGCCCAACTAGAACCATTTCTGCATTTTTTTCTGAATTAGAGGGCCACCACAATAGAATCTTTACTCAAACTGTTGTACCCAGTAGGAGGAAAAACAGGTAACTTTTTCTAGTTGTCATTTCCTACTGTCAAGGAAAGTCATGAAAACTTACTGACAGTCCTTTTTTCATTAGGATCTGTGCCTCATGATCCAGGCTGCTAGCTTTAAATTAAACTGGACCTTCAGCGTGATTTAATGAAAAGCCCAAACTCTTAAAAAACTATTCCCCAGCATCTAAAATTAATATATTTTACGTTTTTAGTCACTAACTTATTCTTTCCCCCACTGGGCTGCAACTCTGTTCAGGAATTTAGGATACGGGCGCCGCCATCTTGACTCAGAAGCATCACCCTTACTGAGGAGAGGAGAGCAGGATAAAGTACAGGGGGCAGGTTATAGCTGTGCTTTGCTCAGGCAGAGCAGAGCTGGTGTCAGGTAACGGTCAGCAGTCCCAGAATGCAGAGCAGCACAGTCTGGAGGCACTTCCTGTTTGCAGGCTGCCTGATAAGATGGCGGCTTCCATAAGCCGCCATCTTGGATGTTTAAAGGCTTATAACATGCAGTAGAGGCAGGTAGGATGATTTTTAATGTGGACAATCTGTATGTACAGGGTGTGGGAAACATATAAGATAGACTCTTATTCAGAGTGAAGGTCCGCTTTAAGTCCTGAATGTTGTACTGGTCCCTGCATCAGTGAGAAAGAAGCAAGTTGAAGTGCCAGCTGCGGGCCAGAGAATCCACCCCCAGGGCTTCACCCCCCCCCCCCCCCCCACGGCAAAGAGAAAAGAACGTGTTGATTGGGTGACGTGAGCGATTCTTATTGCCCCAATTTAGCTCAAATATTGTGGTTTCTCTTCAGTTCAGATCCTCATTGGTCGCTCCTTGATCACAAGGACCCCCATTATCAAGGTCAGTTCTCCACTCTCTAGCTCAAAATCTTAAATTAGCAGCTTAGAATTTAAAAAACAGATCTTAGAGACAGGTGTTGTCTAAAGAGGTAATTTCCACAATTTAAGATAGTAGAAAACAAACTATCATAGCTTTCACTCTAGAATTTTTAGAAAAAGGCAAACAAATGCCTGAGGTGGCAGCTTTCTTTCACATCTCCTTAACCATCTCCTTAACCTGAAACAGGGTAAAAAAAAGATATACCTTAAAGCAGTTAATAGACTATCGGTAACTAAAGCTATAAAAATTGCCCCCTGGGACTTAAACCTGGCCCAGATTCACCCTTTGAATCCATGGAAGGGGCAGGCGTAAAATTTCTCATTTATTGGAAAGTTGTTTTCCAAATTGCTATCACTTCAGCTAGGCGTATTGGAAAACTTAATGCTCAAATATTTCTCAAGCTTGTATGTCTATTCACTAATATAGAGTAGTTTTATCCACTAAATCAGATTTTTTGACAAAAGTAGTTTCTAGTTTTCACAAGAATCTAAGAGTGCGACCTTCGTTCTGTCAAATTCCGAAGGACAAGGGTGAAAGTTCCACACTTTCACGTACATTTAGAAGTAACCAAAGGATTTAGACTGAAAAATTCCTTATTTCTCCAGTTCCAGGGACCCAGAAAAGGTAAAGCAGCATCCAAGAGTACCTTAGCTAGGTGGACAAAGCAAGTCATGTGGGCAGCTTCTTCAGCAAAAAGGTAAGCGGTCCTGGTAGGCATAAAGGCACACTCCACTAGGTCACTGTCAACATCATGGGCAGAATTGGCATCAGGTTCAACCAAATTTTCAATGCGGCAGCATGGTCTAATTGTCTCACTTTGGCCAACCATTACAGAATGGGCCCGTTTACGATTATAAGCCAGGTCTTCCAAAGCAAAGTCCTCTTGGCTGTGGTCCCCCCACCTCCGGAAAGAAGGTTCATTTGAAAGTCTCCAGGGGCCCACCATGGAAGGTGAAATGGAAAATTTTATTACACCTACCAGTAATGATGTTTCCATGGGTCTTCAATGGCATAGCTTTGGGGGGGTTGGTATGCTGCCTAGACTGCACTTTTGAGCAGATTACTATTGGAAGGATACAATTGATAAATTGATTAAGGCCTATGGAGGGACAGCATTTGACTCATTTGACAACATTGATGTGGCAGCTAGTATAAAGAGGCATCCCTACAGGGCTTAGCAAAACCTTAAACACGATCAGAAAACTAGGTTGGGCATCACTGGAGAGCAGTGTCGTTGGGGTCGCACCAGCAACGTTGGGAGTGGGGATGGGGTTGTCGCTGAACCTCCTCCTGTCAGAGGCATCAGCCTCGGCAGCATGTGATTCAATGCTCCATCCAATGGATGAGGGGAGTATGCTGCATGAGTGGTGATGGGGGGGGTCTAACCAATCTGTGCATCAGATCCCCTAATCGCCCAGCCCAATAAAAACTGGGATGGTGAAACCCCCCAGACCACCCACTCCGTACACTCTTCTGCCGTTCTCACAGCGAATGCTTGTCCAATCAGTGCTTTATGCTGTGTATATTAATGCATAGTATAAAGCCTTTGTTTTGGACTGCACATTGCCATAGGGATGCCAGCAGACGCATGCCCTGCGTAGTGCATACTCCCAGTCTATCTGAATAGAGGGTTGTGGGATGCGTGCACAGCGGCAGGCATGCCAGGGATGCGGTGGCTGCAAAGGACCAGTAGAAAAGTAAGGGTTTGCGGGCAATCAGGGGATCACTCAGTGAGGCATCCCGCACTGGTCTTTTAGACTCCTTGGTCAATGTCAGCGGTGATTGGTCCACTTTAAAACTCGATTAAGCTCAAGGGCCAGCCAGTCACCTAACTAGAGTGGACAACAGAGAAACTGAAATCCAAATTAAGAAATAAAAAAGGATACAGGTTGAATAAATTTTGTTCTTCCTCCCATACCATCGAATCCCGTCCTCACCTAAAAAAAAAAAAAAAAAAAAAAAAAAAAAATGAATTAATTTCATTCAAGCATTATAAATAAGTGGCATGACCACCAACAACTGTCATTTATTGACTAACAAGTTTTACATGGAACAGAAGGATGGCCAGGGAACTAAAATTGCCATTGCAGTGTTTTTCCCTAGTGCAGGTTTTTTCATTCACACAGCCTGATGAAGTGGAGCACTGCTCCATAGAACGTGTGGCTGGTGGAGTTGCAGGACTTAGGAGGAGGATTACAGGCACTGGCATGGTTGGCTTAATTTTCATTTTGTTTATAACTTGATTTTTTGCTGCGAGTATGTGTTGGTGTGGCTGACTAGGCTTTATCACTTTCAGTTTAGTTAGCTATCATATATATTATTACAGAATCGCAGATGAGCCAGTTGTCATGTAGCATCAGCGTATGCACAGCTCAGAGAAATAGGTGCTAAGCCACACAAAAAGAGGTGGAAGGAGGCAGGAGGGGGAACAAAAAAAAAAAAAGACAGGTAAGATGTTATGGCATGTGCAACATATATAAATCATAAAAATTATTTTTTTATGTTTTTAATTCATTTTCTGTACTGCACTAGTAATAATATAGTTTTGTGATTACTCACATTTAAAATGGATATTATAAGTGTGACATAGCGGAGTCAATTCTTCATGACATTTGGGTTATTCTCCAGTAGAGGGAAAACTTCTGCAGAGATGAATGCAAAAAAGAAGCTCCTCCCAGTCCATAAATACCTGGGACCGTCCACCAATTCCCCAGTGTAAGAAAGCAGTAAGGGGACCAGGAAGAACCAAATATAACAATACTAACAACCAAGAAACAATGGTTCACCATATAAAGGATCCAGAATACCAAAAAAGGGTGGGTGAAGCGGAGTGTATGTCACACTTATAATATCCGTTTTAAAGGTGAGTAATCACAAAGCGGTATTATTCCAAGTGTGACATACACTCCGCTTCAATTCTTCATGACATTTGGGACATCCAATAGCAGTGCCCGTCATGGGTGGGAACCATAAACAGTAAAGAATGCACCAACTTAAACCATTGCAGCTTGCAGAACCTTGCGGCCAAAAACGGCATCCGCTGAAGCCTGCACATCAACCTTGTAAAACTTGGAAAAAGTATGAACGGAAGACCAAGTAGCAGCCTTACAAACTTGTTCAACAGAAGCCTGGTGCTGAAAAGCCCAGGACGCACCAACAGCACGAGTAAAATGCGCAGTGACCCTAAAAGGGGGAGTCCTCCCCTTAGCAGAATAGGCCCCAACAATGGCCTGACGAATCCATTTGCTAATGGTAGACTTGTCGGGGGCCAAACCTTTCCTGGGCCAGCAGGGCACCACGAAAAAGGCATCCCTCTTGCGGAAAGAAGAAGTAGTCACCAAATAGTACTTAACACAGCGAACCACATCCAAATTATGCAAAACCCTCTCCTTGTCATTGCTAGGCTTAGGACACAAGGAAGGGAGAACAATATCTTCATTGAGATGGAAAGCAGAAACCACCTAAGGAAATCTGGCTTAAAGTGAAAGACCATCTTGTCCTGGTGTCTTTCAAAATAAGGGGACTGAATCGCCTGAGCCGCCAACTCAGAGACACGCCGAACAGAGGTAATTGCCACCAAGAAGGCAACCTTTTGAGTGAAAACAGAAAGAGCAATATCCTGTAACGGCTCAAAAGGAGGACCCTGGAGAGCCAAAAGAACCAAATTCAAATCCCAAACCGGAAACCATAGCCTTCCGAGGGGGTCGAACATGAGTGACCCCCTGGAAAAAAAGTCTTAACCAGCGGGTGTAAAGCAAAAGATCTTTGGAAGAAAACAGACAGAGCAGAGACCTGCCCTTTCAAGGTACTAAGCTGGAACCCCAGGTCCAGACCATGCTGAAGAAACTCCAAAGTCCTAGGGATCGAAAACACCCTGCAAGGCAAGGCCCTAGCCTCACACCAGTCAATATAGGACCGCCAAGTCCTATAGTAAATGCCAGAAGAGGACCGCTTCCTAGCTCTATTCAAGGTCTGAACCACAGCCTCAGACAAACCTTCCTCCTTCAAAATGAAGGTTTCAGCAGTCAAGCCGTCAAAGCCAGCGTTTGTAAATTGGGGTAACGTAGTTGACCCTGAGATAAAAGGTCCGGAAACATGGGAAGCCGGTACTGATCTACCGCCAGCCTTACAACGTCTGCGTACCAAACCCTTCTTGGCCACCTTGGAGCCACCAGAATTGCTGGTGCCCCCTCCAGAGCCAGTTTGCAGACTACCTTGCCCAGCATGGAGAAGGGAGGAAACAGGTACAGAAACCACAGATCCTTCCAAGCAAGGGACAAGGCATCCACTGCCAGAGCTAGAGGATCCTGAGATAGAGACACAAAGGCCAGGAGTTTGTGATTGTGCCGTGAGGCAAAGAGATCCACCTCCGGAGTCCCCCACTTGCGACAAAGAACCCGAAAAATCCCGGGGTTGAGGGACCACTCTCCTTGGCGAGAGAACCCCCTGCTCAGGGAGTCCGCCTCCGTGTTTTCCACTCCCGGAATGTAGATTGCCGAAATGCAAGGAACATTGCTCTCCGCCCAATGCAGGATCAGAGAGACTTCCCTGAGGGCACTCCTGCTGCAAGTCCCTCCTTGGCGATTGATGTAGGCTACCGCCATCCGATTGTCTGAACGAATCTGAACCGGAAGACCCTGTAAGTGCGACGTCAGCCGTGACAGGACAAGCCGGATGGCTCTGAGCTCCAAGACATTGATGGGGTTGTGAGCCTCCTGAGGACCCCACACCCCGCTGAACTGATGACTTTTCCAGAAACCTCCCCAGCCCAACAGGCTGGCATTCGTGGTAACCATCTCCCAGCGAGGAAACAAAGGATCTGCCCCTCAACAGGTTGCTCGACTCCAGCCACCACCGCAGGGACTGCCGAACCCCGGGAGACATCTTGAACGGTTGATCCAATGACAGCGGACACCTGTCCCAATGCGTCAATAGATGAAGTTGAAGAGATCTCACGTGAAACTGCGCAAAACGGGACCGCCTCGAAGGAGGCCACCATCAATCCCACCAGTTTCATCCCCTGTCTGATAGAGGGGCAAGGATTGGCCAGAAGGTGGATCAGATCCTGAATCCCCTGCACCTTGGTCTGGGGTAGAAACACTCTGGCCTGAATGGTATCCAGATTCATGCCCAGAAATGAAATCACCCGTGATGGCGAGAGAGAGGACTTGGGGCGGTTGATCACCCACCCGAACCTCTCCAGGGTCGACACCACCTGGTGGGTGTCCAGCTCCGCCTGACGGAGGGAAGAAGCTGAAATCAATAGGTCGTCCAGATACGGCACAATGTGAATTCCCTGAGCTCTGAATAGGGCCATTATGCCCGCCAGAACCTTGGTGAAGACCCTCGGCGCTGAGGTCAACCCGAAGGGAAGGGCTACAAACTAACATAGTAACATAGTATGTAAGGCTGAATAAAGACTTTAGTCCATCCAGTTCAGCCTGTTTAACTCCTTCCAGTGGTCTAGTAGCCATAGCTGGAAATGTTATTACATGCCAGGAAGGCATCAAGGCCACTTTTGAACGTTTTTACTGTATCCATCATTACTACCTCCTCTGGCAGCGAGTTCCATAGTCTCACTGCTCTTACAGAGAAGAATCCCCTCCTATGTCGGTGGCAGCCGCTCAGACCATTTTATAACTAACCTGGGAGGTGCACGTTAGCAGGGCAATTAGTACACACAAGTCTTAAAGGAGCCACAGCACTCAACCCTGTCAGCTTGCAGGCCAGCCTATAATCTGTCTCTAAACTTGGTTAAAAACAGAGGACTCGGTCACACACATCTGCAGAAGTATGCTTAAGCTGCACCACTACGCCAAAGTGCCTCTGTGGAGTGCAGTCCTAACTCTAATCTATGAGAGCCCAGAGGCACTTTGGCGTAGTGGTGCAGCTTAAGCATACTTCTGCAGATGTGTGTGACAGAGTCCTCTGTTTTTAACCAAGTTTAGAGACAGATTATAGGCTGGCCTGCAAGCTGACAGGGTTGAGTGCTGTGGCTCCTTTAAGACTTGTGTGTACTAATTGCCCTGCTAACGTGCACCTCCCAGGTTAGTTATAACATGTTCTGAGTGGCTGCCACCCCCCCTTTGTTTCTTTTGAATTTGTGCAAGCACATGGTGTGTGGGGTCTAGGCTGTATTGCAAGGTCTTTGACCCTTCCACCCCATGGCTTGCACTTGAGAGGTTTAGGGCAACCTCAGGTAAGCCTGCTCCCAATTTATCTATTGCACTGTATGTCCCAGATGGGCTCTCATAGATTAGAGTTAGGACTGCACCCCACAGAGGCACTTTGGCGTAGTGGTGCAGCTTAAGCATACTTCTGCAGATGTGTGTGACCGAGTCCTCTGTTTTTAACCACGTTTAGAGACAGATTATAGGCTGGCCTGCAAGCTGACAGGGTTGAGTGCTGTGGCTCCTTTAAGACTTGTGTCTCCTATGTCGGTGGAGAAAGCACCTTTCCTCTAACCTTAGTGGATGCCCCCGGGTTATGGTTACACTCCGGGGTATAAATAGATTGTGGGACAGATCCTTGTATTGACCCCGAATATATTTATACATAGTTATTAGATCACCCCTCAATCGTCTTTTTTCTAGACTAAATAAGCCTAACTTGGACAATCTTTCCGGGTACTCTAGCCCTCGCACTCCTTTTATTAACTTTGTTGCCCTTCTTTGAACGCGCTCCAGTTCTGATATGTCCTTCTTAAGCACAGGTGCCCAGAACTGTACACAGTATTCCATATGGGGTCTGACTAGTGACTTGTACAGGGGTAAAATGATGCTCTGGTCATGAGCACCTATGCCCCTCCTGATGCACCCCATGATCCTATTTGCCTTGGCAGCAGCTGCCTGGCATTGATTACTACAGTTGAGCTTATTGTCAACTAAAACACCTAGGTCCTTTTCCATTGTTGTTTTACCAAGTGTTTCTTTATTTAGTGTGTAATCATGACACATATTTCTCCTTCCCATGTGCATAACCTTACATTTATCTGTGTTAAACTTCATTTGCCATTTAACTGCCCATGCTTCCAATTTATCTAAATCTGTTTGTAGCTGCCTGTTGTCCTCTTTTGTTTTAATTACTTTACTCAGCTTAGTATCATCTGCAAAGATTGAGACTTTACTGTTTAATCCATACCCAATGTCATTTATATATATATATATTGAAGAGAATTGGTCCCAGAACTGACCCTTGTGGTACTCCACTAGTAACGATGACCCAATCTGAGTGTGTACCATTGATAACCAACCTGCTTCCGATCATTAAGCCAATTTCCCACCCATCTACACACGTTTTCCCCCAGCCCAAGCATTCTCATCTTTTGTACCAGCCTTTTATGTGGCACAGTATCAAATGCTTTATCAAGATATATGATATCCAATGACTCCCCCTGATCCAATCTTGAACTTACCTCCTCATAAAAGCTGATTAGGTTTGTCTGGCAGGAGCGATTCCTCATAAATCCATGCTGATATGGAGTAATAAGGTCATTTTCCCCAAGGTGCTCCAGGATAGTATCCCTTAAGAAACCTTCAAACAGCTTGCCCACCACAGATGTTAAGCTTACCGGTCTGTAGTTCCCAGGTTCCCCCCTAGATCCCTTTTTGAATATTGGCACCACATTTGCCAAGCGCCAATCCATCGGAACAGACCCTGTAGTCCACAAATATTAGAAATAACGGCTTGTCTATTACTGTACATAACTCCCTTAAAACACGAGGATGTATTTCATCTGGTCCCGGTGATTTATCGATTTTTATCTGCTTGAGACGGTGCTGGACTTCTTCCTTGGTTAGACCAGTGACCTTTAATGGAGGGTTTCGGTTATTCCCCTGCATTTCACTCGGCATGTCAAATTCTTTTGTGAATATAGAAGCAAAGAAGTTGTTAAGCAACTTAGCTTTCTCCTCATTTCCCTCTATAGGGGTCCCCTCCTTGCCTTTCAGGGGGCCCACACCCTCAGGTTTGTACCTTTCACGGTTTATGTAGCTAAAGAATAATTTGGGGTTAGTTTTACTCTCTTTCGCGACCAGTCTTTCTGTCTCCAGCTTAGCTGCCCTTATCTGTTGTTTACATTGTTTATTTTCTTCTTTATATTTTTTTAACGCTTCCGCTGTCCCTTCCTGCTTTAAACGTTTAAATGTCTTTTTTTTGTTGTTTATTGCCCCCTTAACCTTTTTATTTAGCCACATCGGTTTACATGTGCGTCTAAGTTTTATTCTTGTAAGGTATATATCTGTCACAATTAAAATTAAGGATTCCTTTGAAAGTATCCCATTTAGCGTCCATGCTTTTGTTTTTAAGGGCATTTTCCCAGTCAATGCAGTGTAGGGCATCTCTAAGTTGGTCAAACTTTGCCTTTTTGAAGTCCCGCGTTTTTGTGTCTCCTTGATAAGGCACCCTAGTGACTGCTAATTGGAAATTAATGATATTATGATCACTGCTTCCAAGGAGTCCCCTATTACTTTTATGCGAAACACATGTTTCAGCATCCCAGTCTATATCCGGGTAGTTAAAGTCCCCCATAATCACTACCTCATTTAGTTTAGCGGCTATATCTATTTGCCTTAGCATCATATTTTCTATGGATTCGGATATATCTGGAGGTTTATAGCAAACCCCCATCAGTATTTTATTTTTGTTTCTCCCTCCATGTATTTCTACCCACTCCACATGGTCATTCCCCTCACATATATCCTCCCGCAGAGCAGGCTGTAGAGAGGATTTTACAATTAAGCAGACTCCACCCCCTTTGCGTTTGTTACGGTCCCTCCTAAACACACAGTATTCCTGTAAATTTACTGCCCAGTCATAGCTTTCATCCAGCCAGGTCTCTGTTACCCCCACTATGTCATATTGCTCTTCTGTTATTATCAATTCTAGTTCATCCATTTTATTAGTCAAGCTTCTAGCATTTGTAAGCATGCATTTCAAATGCTTATGACAATTTTGATAAAATGTTGATCGTCCACCTCGAACCTGAGGAATCTCTGATGCGCTGGAAAAATTGGAACATGCAAATATGCATCCTTGATGTCTATGGATGTCATGAAATCCCCTTGACGAAGGGAACTGATGGCCGAGGGCAGAGTCTCCATACGGAACTTCTTGATTCTGATGAATCTGTTGAGGACCTTGAGGTCCAGAATGGGTCTTACAGAGCCTTCCTTCTTGGAAACCGTGAAAAGATTGGAGTAGAAACCCCTGCCTCTCTCTGACGGAGGAACCGGGCATACAACTCCCATGTCCAGAAGATTTTTTACTGCTAACAGGAGCCCCTGTGCCGCCTGAGGGTCCAAGGGCACCCGAGATCTTAAAAATCTTGGAGGAGGCCAGTACTCGAACTCCAGTTTGTACCCGGAGGAGACCACTTCCAAGATCCAATTGTCTGTGACCTCCCGAGCCCAGACCTGGAAGAAGAGCCGCAGCCGTCCCCCCACCCGAGTGGGTGAGAGAGCCCCTTCATTGCTGAGCTGGTTTACCCGCAGGCTTGGGTTTGGAACCCCAGGCAGAAGCGGGACGGGCCCGACCTCTGCCCCTGTTCCAGGAAGAGCCTCTGACACCCGAGAAGGCCAAACCTCTAACAGCACTGGCACCTCGAAAGGAAGGATTGAAAGAGCCTGCCCCCCGAAAGGGACGGCGCTGTTTCTTCTTCTGAGGTAACTTACTTCCCTTTGCCACAGCATCCAACTTATCTCCAAACAGCCGCGTACCCAAGAAGGGAAGAGCTGTGAGCAATTTCTTGGCCGCAAAGTCCGTCCACTGACGGAGCCATACCGAGCGGCGCATGGCCACCAATAAGGCTGAAGTCCTACTACACATAAACAATAGTGTCTTCCATAACAGCCAAGACAAAATCCATGAACAATTCAAATCTTTTAAGCGTAGTGAACTCAGCACTGGCTGGATCAAGGCGAGCGTCATTTAACCAGTCCCTAATCAGAGACCTAGCACCCACCGACACCAGCGCAGATGCACAAACAGGCCACAAAGCCGAACAAACACTGGCAAAGGCATGACATGCCATCTGATCAAGGCGCCTATCCTCACCATCCTTTAGGGAAGTGGTGTCTGGGGTGTGAAGCACGGAGGAGTTAACTGGCGCATCGACCTCGGGAGGAGAAGCCCAGCGCTTAACCGCTTCCACCGGGAAAGGATACTTCTTATTCCATCCCTGAGAACACCCGGAAGCCGACTAGGTTTCTCCCATTCCCTAAGGACCAGTGCATCAAAATGACCCTGGGTAGGGAACTCCAAACGAGGCTTGTGGGCCCCCAAAAATTCCCCCTTCTTGAGAGGAGGCGCCTCAGGCGGCGCAATATCCAAAACCTCCAAGAGATGTGACAAAAACGTGGCAACAGCATCCCCCAGCGCCTGCCCAACATCAGCCTCGCCAAACCGTACATCTTTAGCCTCTGAATCCTCATACAATTCCCCCTCCTCTAACGGGGAATAATCCGACATATCAAATGAATCATCATCAATATCCCAAGTCGCCTGGACCGACGACAAATGTCTTTTTAGCCTGGGCCTTCTTGCCCACCGTGCTAACCATAAATTTCTCGATGCTGGCCAACCTAGCACAAACAATCGGAATGCGACTCCCCGCTAGCACCAATGTCACTTGGGGTACGGATAAGGCGGGGAGGGGAAGGCGATGAAGAGGGCGGAGGGGGGGGGGGGTTTCCGACCCAGAAGGCTGGGCACCCGACTGCCGCGATATGGCCTTTTGTGCACATGGTATACAAATGAGCACATTCTCACCCGTAAGGGATGCCCCACAACCCACACATGGCCGGGATTGTCCCGGAGGGAGCCCGAGCCCGGTATCCTGCGGAGCCTCCATATGGTGATTTTTGTGGTCAGTCGCAAGACCGCAGGGAATTTAAGCAATAAGCAACCCGGGATGCCCCTTAAAAGGCCCAGTGGGAGGATTTGTGGTGATCTATATTAAGGCTAGGGACCCCAGGACTAGGAGGACCCCCTTATGCACATAAACGATGCAATCTGAAACACACAATGAAGCATCTAAGTCAAAATTATATATATATCTCCATACACACACATGCAAGAAAACAGGAGGCCCCCCTGCTAAAGAGGGACCCCCGCATAAGCTAAGGAAGTGGCCAACAGGCCCTTACCGGCCAGGAGCACAAAGGATCAGCCGCAGCAGCACCAAGGTGGCCCCCGGAGAAGAAGAGGAAGAGGAGGGGGGCGGGCCAGCGCAGAACACGCGTCGCCATGCCACGCCCCCTCCCAGCAACGCGGATCCCAGCCATGGGCTGGCCCGCAGCATCGCGCCAAACGAGGGGGCGGGGCTACCGCAGCCCCGCTCCCTCCCCGAACAAAGCCTGAGGGGGAGAAGCTCTCCCCCCAGAGGGAAGTAAGGGACCCAGAAGGGGGGAATCCCAGCCAGAATCTGGCCATAGGAATGAAAGGGACAGGGCATCCCACACCGGGATCACCAAACCCGGGCAACCGCCTACCCCTTGTAATGGGGTCTCACGGTGGAGCAATGCTCCTTGCACACCCATAAGGTGCTACCTACCCTCACCAGGACCCGCAGCCAAGGCTGGGAGGCTCGAATAGGGATAATTTAGGAAAGGTCCTGGCAGCAAAAGGGGCAAAAAAATGGCCGGGCGCGAGCCCAGCTTACCTGCAAGAGAAGTCTTCATCTTCTGTCTTGCTCGCCTTCCTGCAGAGAAGAAACTGGGGAATTGGGAGGTCCCAGGTATTTATGGACTGGGGGAGCTCCTTTTTTGCATTCATCTCTGCAGAAGTTCACCCTCTACTGGAGAATAACCCAAATGTCATGAAGAATTGAAGCGGAGTGTATGTCACACTTGGAATATACATTTGCTTCTGGTCTTTCTGGCTGTGCTCCCTTTCGGTCCTGTTTTCTCTGCATTATAATGTCATCCTTTCCTTTCATCACATCTGACACTACAACGTTGGCACAACTAATGAATATGGAGCAAACCTTTTAACCCTCAAAAGAAAAAAAACTTACCACGCCTGTGTTCTGATGGGAGGTCTGGAAGCTCCCCGCCGGTTTCTTCCTGAGTAATGAGTTCTTTATGAATGATGGCAGAGACGGCTCATCATCCTCATCTGTGTTTATCTGACATGGGAAGCTCTGAGAACACAACATGGTATATGTAAGAGCAGAAACTGTAAAAGACCCAGACAAACCTCCACAACCTGCTCCCCAGTGGGATTACTCCGAAGTGACGCAGAGCTCAGGGGCATGGCCTACTGGTCATAACTCCCTGTCCAGGCAGAAAAAAAGGAAGTAGTCCTGCAAGCTGCTATCCTTTGTTTTTTACATCCGTCTGCCCCCCCCCCCCCCCCCCAAAATCACGACCTGGACATTACTGCTCTCAAGGACTTACCTTCAATCCTTTGTACTGCAGTAAGCTTTTGACCTGAGTACATGCCGGGGAACTGTGAGAGAAACAAAGAATGAGCTAGACTATTACGAGCATGAAAAAAGTGTAATAAAAACAAAGCTCCACTCACTCGCTTTGGTCCAATTTTAATTTCTTGAAAGGTGCAACCACTGGTTTTGTCGAGTTTGGTTCAGGTGTGTCAATATCAAAAGTGAGGTCAAGGTTGACATCTTCTCCTAATTTTGGAGGGCGGAGCTTTGGCCTCTCAAGCCCAATGGGAGCTGGGCTACAAATGAACAAGGATGTTAAAGGCAATTCCACTCTCAATGGCATTTTTTTTAAACTAGCCATTGTGTATCATAATTATATCGTCAAGGTGCTGAGAAATTTTTTTTCTTTTCTAGCAATGTATAAATACAAATGTAGCAATGTACAAACCTGTGCAATGCAAATACAACAGGTTTAACACCTTCTGCTGTAATTCAGCCTCTTCAGATGTGAGATCAGTCTAGTGTTCATGCAGCAAAGGGTTACTGGCAGTTAGCTCACCTGGGGAGGCAATTACTGCTGCTTGACTTAGCCAAAGCTGCTGGTTAGCTCACCTGTTACAGTGGAAGGATTTGGGGACTTAAAATCAGTAGGTTTTACTCAAGGCCAGAAAAAAAATCAAATCCCACTGTAGCAAAACAGAGCCACATGAACATAAACTTGGAAACAGCAGACAAGTAAATCACAGGTATGGGAGCACAACCCTAACAGATGTTTATTTAACATTTCAAGAGGAATAAGACAGAACACCAAAAAACTGACAAAAAGAATGAGGATACTACATGTATGCTGCTATGGGTGCACAACCAGGTAACCTGCCGCAAGAAGCTGCTCAATCACTGTACCTCCAAAACACTATCTAGATCTTCGACCAGGATGATTACGGTTGCAGTACAGAAATATGTTCCATACTGGTCACACATAGTACCCCTACAAGACAACCCAGCAGTTAAGCATGCTGACACCTCCCCATAGACACAAACTGCATGGTGACTAGTGACTAACCTCTCAAATATCAAGCGGCTGAGTGCTTCATTGGTTGCAGTCGGAGTGCTTAGAGTCTTCTGTAAAAATTCCACTTTTTTCTTTAGACTCTAAATAGGACAAAATTCAGTCAGAACAGGAGTAAGAACATAACAGTGAGACCACAAAAAGCACTCCACACAACAGCTTTATATTGAAAAAGATACACATTTTAACTGTGACTAAACCAAAGAGGGACAGTGATCCCCTTAAACATTACACAGGAAGATGTGGCGGATCTAAAAGCTGAACAGTTTAAGTCCACATGGTATGAATGAGGACTGCAAGTTAGTGCTTTGAATTGCTCTCATTAACGTGCGTTTTCCTTCAATAAGATCTATAGATGCTACCAATCATCGCTCCGATATATCTGATATTCTATTTTCTCTATCGATGCAGAAGTCTCCCACTATGGCATAGAATGGTTCCACTTCTCTAATTTGTTCATGAGGATTGGATCCCTCACTCCAATTCCCTAAGTGTAGGTATAGTCTCCTTTAATTTCTATTACATATTGCTCCCAACTAATTGCTTTCACCATGGGTTTCCTTTTAATAGTTTGTTATTGTCAATTTTTGTTGACCCCATAGTACAGGTCCTTCTCAAAAAATTAGCATATAGTGCAAAATTCATTATTTTCCATAATGAAATGATAAAAATTAAACTTTCATATATTTGAGATTCATTGCACACCAACTGAAATTTTTCTGGTCTTTTTTTGTTTTAATACTGATGATTTTGCCATACAGCTCATGAAAACCCCAAAACCCTATCTCAAAAAATTAGCATATTTCATCCGACCAATAAAAGTAAAGGGTTTTTAATAAAAAAAAGTCAACCTTCAAATAATTATGTTCAGTTATGCACTCAATACTTGGTCGGGAATCCTTTTGCAGAAATGACTGCTTCGATGCGGCGTGGCATGGAGGCAATCAGCCTGTGGCACTGCTGCTGAGGTGTTATGGAGGCCCATGATGCCTCGATACCGGCCTTAAGCTCATCCAGAGTGTTGGGTCTTGCGTCTCTCAACTTTCTCTTCAGAATATTCCCCAGATTCTCTATGGGGTTCAGGTCAGGAGAGTTGGCAGGCCAATTGAGCACAGTAATACCATGGTCAGTAAACCATTTACCAGTGGTTTTGGCACTGTGAGCAGGTGCCAGGTCGTGCTGAAAAATGAAAACTTCATCTCCATAAAGCTTTTCAGCCGATGGAAGCATGAAGTGCTCCAAAATCTCCTGATAGCTAGCTGCATTGACCCTGCCCTTTATAAAACACAGTCGACCAACACCAGCAGCTGACATGGCACCCCAGACATCACTGACTGTGGGTACTTGACACTGGACTTCAGGCATTTGGGCATTTCCTTCTCCCCAGTCTTCCTCCAGACTCTGGCACCTTGATTTCCGAATGACATGCAAAATTTGCTTTCATCAGAAAAAAGTACAGTGCTGCTTCTCTGTAGCCCAGGTCAGGCGCTTCTGCCGCCGTTTCTGGTTCAAAAGTGGCTTGACCTGGGGAATGCGGCACCTGTAGCCCATTTCCTGCACACGCCTGTGCACGGTGGCTCTGGATGTTTCTACTCCAGACTGTCCTTCCTGTGGTCCCCCAAGGTCTGGAATGGGTCCTTCTCCACAATCTTCCTCAGGGTCCGGTCACCTCTTCTCGTTGTGCAGCGTTTTCTGCCACATTTTTTCCTTCCCACAGACTTCCCATTGAGGTGCCTTGATACAGCACTCTGGGAACAGCCTATTTGTTCAGAAATTTCTTTCTGGGTCTTACCCTCTTGCTTGAGGGTGTCAATGATGGCCTTCTGGACAGCAGTCAGGTCGGCAGTCTTACCCATGATGGCGGTTTTGAGTAATGAACCAGGCTGGGCTTTTTAAAAAGCCTCAGGAATCTTTTGCAGGTGTTTAGAGTTAATTAGTTGATTCAGATGATTCGGTTAATAGCTCGTTTAGAGAACCTTTTCATGATATGCTAATTTTTTGATATAGGATTTTGGGGTTTTCATGAGCTGTATGGCAAAATCACCAGTATTAAAACAAAAAAAGACCTGAAAAATTTCAGTTGGTGTGCAATGAATCTCAAATATATGAAAGTTTAATTTTTATCATTTCATTATTTAAAATAATGAACTTTAGCACTATATGCTAATTTTTTGAGAAGGACCTGTATTTTCCAGCAATGCGGTTGCTGTGTTCAATTCGCCTGACGCCACCTTGTGGCAGGACTAATTCCTCTGTACTGCCTGCGAGCATTTGAAAGTCTGTTACCTGTAGCCAGTATTTACTCTGGCTCTTTTCCATTCTATACGAGCGACAGGTTTATATTGGATTTATCTGTAAAACATTTGCGTTTTTTAAATGTGCCTTTTTTTCATTGCTTTATCATTAAAATGTGTTTATTTCTTGCAACATTGAACTGTTGTGTTGAGTGCTTCTTGCTCATACTATACCCTCTTATGATTTACTGGGGTCCATAGCAAAGGAGACTCCAGAGCAAGTAACAGCACCCAGTATGTTTAACTAGATTTTCTGTACTATTCTTTGGGTCGTGCACCACAGTCATTACATTGGTACCACAAAAAGCCCACAAATTAATGGCATGAGTGAAGATTTTAAAATAGGGGGAACTAAAGACATATCTGCCAGTAACAGCCAGTCAGTCTCCAGGCATTGGCCAGGGTTATATCTTAATGGAGTAAGAGCCAGATCTCAGCATCTCAGAAGAGAGTACCGGCTAAACTACTCACCATGATTTCCTTGTCGGCGTTGTGCAGCTCCTTTTGTGAACAATTCAGCTCCTCTCTTAACTTTGCCAATTCTACCTCTGCCTTCTTGGCCTAAGTGTGAAAAGAAAAAGCTCTGATACATAGCTATATTTAGGAAACTAGCCACAAACACAACCCTATTTGTTCCCGTTGGCTCCTGAAGATCTGGCTCCCGCACCGGCATCTAAGGCCATGTTCTCACTAAGCCATCACCTGTGTCCCGGAATTATAGGAAATCCTAAAATGCTACAGGAAGTATTTTTGCAGGGTGATCTTTCACACGGTGTGAAAGGGCCTATAGTTTCCTATGGCCAGCGCTTACATAACAATTGCAGGGCGAGCGCCAGAGCGTGAAAAGGAGGGCCTAAGCGTCACATTAGCGGTTCAAATTGGTTTCAGTATTTATCCGAAATGTACTAATAATTTTGACTTATGCTAGGCACACACACACTTTAAAATGAGATAGCTAGTCTAAAGATACCAACCCATATGCAGTCTGAACCGCCTGCGTCTTCCACTCTGGGATGCACATCCCCATATAATTTGCCACGCTCCAAACCGGAACAAAACCCAGTGCAGCCGCCCCTGGAATCAAAAAGATTCCAGGGCTAGTCACTGGCCAGATGGGGATGCCCCTCTTGGACCCCCCCCCCCCACTTTGTTGATAACAGCTTACTTTTACCCAGTGCAACAGCGCAGGCATTTGTCTAATCAGAGGCATTGGCTCTGTTATGCAATGTAAAGCAAGACTGGGTGCACCCCCAGCATCTTTGAGCTGTGCACAGGCTCCCCCATAGCCATGCAGAAAAGACTGGGGCGGCTGGGTACGTGCTGCTGGGAATAAGGCCGCTTGCGCTCCCCATTGCAGAACATCAGAGCAGTTTGCCAAATGACACAGGCACAGCAAGCAGCTCTGATCAGACAAGAGCCCGTACATGTACTGTTCCATAACATCTTCAAATTGTTTATGTCACCAACTACCAGGGTGGGGCTTTATGGGTGGAAATTACAGAACTTGCTATTTTTACTTTTCGTCTCCTTTAAGAATGCCCCAAGGGGAATGCCAGCTGTTGGCCTTAAACTCCAAAACTGGCCAACCAGGGTTCTGTTCTGCTTTCAGGTTAAATTAAAAAGAATTCTATACTCACCTTCTGCTCCCTGCAGATGATCGCTCCTCACCCAACCTGATCATCGGGCACATCTGCATTCTGAGCAGAGACTGCAACAGATGAGGCGTGTTAAGTCCTGCCCATTAATGGGGAATGGGGGCGGGAGAGCGTGAATGAATAGACTGCTCCGATAATCAGGTAAGCCACCAGAAACAGTGGAGGAGCAATCATCCGCATGGGACAAAAGAAGAGTATAGATTATTTTAATTTTAAGCATGGACAATCACCTTAAGCAACACACTTTACAGTCTTATATACCATGTGTAGTACAAGTATGTTACTTGTCCTACTCTGCTTTAATTTCTGCTTTGTGATGTGCCACAGAAATAATAAATCTTTACAATTTACAGGTCCGAACTAACTAAACAAATCATACAATCTTACCAACACCTTTTTGCAATCTAATCTGCTAACTAGCAGATTATAATCCTTTGGGGCTCACTTTATGGTCCATGGACAGCACAACATTGTTCATTCAGGTGTGGCTACTTTACTAAACACAGCTCAGCAGAGAGAACATCTGCAGGGTTCCAAGGGATCCAGGAATTGTACTTAGCAGCTGAGTCACTTTGTAGTTTATTTGAACGCTGATCCAGGCTGTAGAGTTCAGAAATCCAGTAACAAAAAAGGGACAGGTCTTCTTCAAGTTAAGGGCGAGGGATCAGGTAAGGGAGGGGTTAAATGCACGTAAGGGTTTTAGGATTCTCCTACAGATGCCATGAAAAGCATTTCTGTATGCATATGGTTTAATTTCAGTAATAGTATATGCTTAAATGTACAACACAGTGAGGAGATATTAGATCAGTACTAGACATCAAAATAAAACACTTTAAACAAAAACACTATGGAGACCTACCTTGTTATCTGAAGCGGATAATTCCCTCCTCAGCTTCTCCGCCATTTCGGAGGACATTTTGCGCGCCTCCTTAAGGCTCTCATACTCTCTGGAGAGGAGGTGAACATAAGGTTAATAGAGGGCCCTTAATAGATCCTCAATCTACTTCCTGCCCCAATGCTGCTCCAGCCTCTTGCGGAAAGGATGTAAACTTAAAACTCTAATATAAATTATTTATTTAAAGCAGCCTCTGGTGACCCCACTGACCCCATAAGTGTCAGACATGAGCATTTAATCCGGGGTCAGCGGAGGGGAGAATATAAACTGTTTATAAATTCACGTCTGGCCTCCTGTACGGTGAAGTGTACAGCACAGCCGGACCCTGCAGGGTGTATATTTACAGAGCTGAGTGATGGCCCCTGCAGGGTGTATAATTACAGAGGCAGGCACTGGCAGGGACATGACAACCTCATCTCGATATTTCCCCAGACAGACAATAGAACCATTAATAGATCATACCCAGATACACAAAGGCAAGAAAATGGCACCACATGTCTCAATAGCTTAGCACAGTACTGATTGTCAGCACAAAAAAATTGCCAGAGTAGCACCCTCCCCCCCATGTTAACAGGCATGACATTGGAGTAACTTACTTTTTCAATGACACACAATATATGGCCAGTTGCTCCACTGCTGTTGCTCCAGAACCCATATCCCGGATCATCTGCTCCACCTCATGCCGCTGGGACTGTAGCAGCACCTCAATACTGCAAGACAGGAAAGTTATAGGGGATGGATTTCTTATCAAACCTCTAACTGCCCACACTGCCATACTGACCTCTCAAGAGTGCGCAGCTTATTGCGCAGTGCTCGCGCCTCGTCTTTGGCAGATTTCACCTCCTTCTGCTGGAGGTCAAAGAATTTCATCTGTTTCTAAGACAGAAAGGAGGACAAGATTGAGAACTGCAGATACAGCAAAAAGTATGGCGGCACCTACTACACCCCTGCCCACTACCTTCAATGAGCCGCAGAGCATCTCTAGGTCCCGGATCTTCTTCTCCAGACACTCTATTGTGACGTTCCTGATGTCCAGCATCTCCCGCAGGGAGTCCACCAACTGCTGACATTCTCGCTTCTCTTTCTCTAATAGACAAATATCTTGCAATAATACTGCTCAGAGGAAATGGTACCCCAATGAAAAGAGACTTTCACACACTATCTCTCCCAATGGCACATGCGCAAGCATCGGCCGCATCCCCACTATCCCTTTAGCAGAGCGCACGCCAGACATTTGTGAATGGCCAACACGGACACACTCCCTGTTAGAGGGTAGCGGGGGATGCCGCCGCCGTGCTCGGGTCAGCTCCCTTAGACAAAGTGGATAGCAGCGGTTCCGAACTGCCTGATTGGATGAGAGGCCGTGCATATGCTGTAGGACCGGGGAAAGGTGAGTTAGTTTTGCCAACCTGGGGGGTTTCCAACAGTGTTGCACTCCCGATCGGTGTGCTACTTTAAAGAAACCATTTTTATCTGCAAGATGAACGACACTCCCAGGATGGCTCAGGGAAGCAGACCACTGCCAAGCAATTCTTTAATCAAACAAGGGAGACAGCTCCTCATGATGCTGGGCACAAAAGTGGACCTTCAGGTCCCTTTTAGCAACCCACCGGGGCATCAAAAATTGGTGCCCCCCCATTAAAGATCCCACAGAAAAAATTTAAGTAAGAAACTTTGTAACAGTACAGCCAGTTCTCATTGGATGAAGCTCTGTTAGGAGTCTCCCTGTAACGCAATATTTACAGATAGTACCAGGAGCTAAGTGAACTTGTCCTATGTCAGATGGAAATCTAGGAATGGGCAAGTATCTAATGCAAGGCTCATAGAAAGGGGAAGGATAGTTCAGTTGCCTGACCTTGTTGGATGGAGCTCTGCTAGGAAAAATTGATTGACTGAAAGGCTCTTTTTAACTGTTCCACAAACATCTCAGGATCAGAAGCCAGCTGGAATGACTGGCCCACAGTAAATTCACCCACCTTCTGAGGCCTTCCCATTACCAATAATAGGTTTGATGTGGTAAATATATTATCTAACAATGTAGGCACCATCAGAGAATCAATCTTAATGCCTTGCTGGAGATTGTAGGTGCAGGTACCAACCTTTTGTGATGAGACTGGCCTTCACCTGATCCACTTCATTCTGTAGGAGAGACCGCAGATCATAAGCATAGCGATAGAATGGCACAGGGAGCACCAAATGATAAGTACGCTTCATCATCGTTATCATAAGGGGTGAGGAGCCTTTCCTTCTAAATTTCATCATGCCAAGGGGTTAAATGTGATATCTGGACAAAAATGCTGGGCTACGAACAGATATTGCCTTAACTGAATTCAAGGGCTAAGATCCCCGCTCTTAGCAAATGTTACAGCCTATCTTTTTTATTTCAGCTGGTGACCCTGTTGGGGAGGAACCTTTGCGCATGGTAAATCATATTACTAACCAAAATTTTCCTACACTAACATGGCCCACCCGCTAGCAATGTAATAAATAGTTCCTTGTGACAAGTAAATCTGCAGTACCCTCCAAAATTCCCTTGACAGTCCCCTAAAAACCTAAGAACATCTTAAGGGGAAGGGGGAGCAGTAAGCAAAAACCCCACACTTAGGGCAGAGAAACCATCTGCCATGGACAAAGTCAGTGCACAAAAGAGATGAACAACAACATGGTGCTTACCTTCAGGGATTCTGCATCAAGGCTGGAATCCTCCTCTAAGCCGACATCAAAGAAGAGCTTATTGATGATCTGCCGTTTGCTCACCTATAACAAGAAGAGAGCAGAATATGAAGCTGCAATCCGAGACAGGCTCCATACCAGATTTCCAGATAAACAGGCTGGAAGCACACACTCCAACCTGCTCTGCAGCATTAACATGGACATGAATGCTTCTGTTGAGCTATATTGGACTACACCAGATTAATCTGCTCTTCTGGCTTTGGGAAGAATTCTAAGCACTGTGGCACAAAGATGGGGGAAACACACTGTATACAGTGTCTATACTGGGGATCCAGCCCAGGCCCTAACTTAGCTTTTTTGCTGTCTGTGCTCTACTTCGTTAATGAGACAGAACTATAACAAGGGAGCTAGAGTAAAAGCCAAAGCAAAATACATTTTAAAAAATGACATGGCCACATAAAAGCTTGATCCCAGGTAAAGTTAAATGAGGCAAGGTCATTTTTTTATCACTTTGCCTGGATGAAGACCTCAATTTTAATCTCTTTACATAGGCTTCAACTGCCAATCACATCGGGATGAGGCGTGCATCAGTCAGTGGATAGAAGACTAATAGTGAAGCGCACTCACCTGTATTCGGCACTGTGGACAAGTGCGACTGGGAGCTGTGCTGAACCACTGCTGCAGACTGCAGGGGGGAGAAAATACCATCATTAAATACAGATGAAACACTCCACTATCCAGCCCTTGTCTTCAGGGGAACATATTCATTGCATGATGTGATGCTAGTTTCAATTGAATATATGCAATTCCTGGGGCAAGGGGTGTCATACAGCAGGGCATCTTTTACCTGGCCATAGAGTTTTACAAGAAATGGTGCTTATATGATTGCTACACAACTCATTTACATTTTTTTTAACTCCTGCTGTAGTGAATTAAAAAAAAATGGCATCTTATGGAGCTGTAAGCCACCTGCAAGGAGGAAGTGTCCTGCGGCTGTGCATAGATGGGTTTTGTCAGGTGAATTCAGGCAGCAGCACATCTGAATTAGGAAGCTCTACAACCAGGAGAAAATCTGTGAGCTGGCATTCAGTTTTGAGTGGACACAGGAGCAAATTAAGTGCTGAAAATGATTCAGTATTATGCATGCAGAGGGGCCAAGGTAGCTTTGGGGAGGTTTTTTTTTCCCCCCCAAATGTGCAAAGCTGTTGGTCTAGCTTAAGAGGAACCGCCACTCTGTTTCCTCAACGATATGCAAGATAAATTGGAATAATGCTGCTGAAGGGTGGCAAAACCATGTCATATGCTGCTGCCTAAAAAGGGAAGGGGCAGAGCTGGGACCTGTCAAAGGGCTCAGTGGTGTCTTTCCTGACAGTTGGGACAGCTAGGCTTTTCATTAAAGCAGCAGAGATATACTTTACACCAGATTAAGCTGCAAATTGCCACATCCTGGGATCAGAAAGTTGTGCATTTCTCAGCCAGCCACAGGGGGCAACCCCTAAACCTCTCAAAGTCATATTATAGGGGAAAGAAAAATGCTACACTCATCTTTAATCCCCACATCAGATCACTGTTATTCTGGCGCACTGACACTTCCTGGAATGCCTGTTGCAAGTCCCGCACCTCTTACCCAGCTGCCGCCATGGTCCATTGCTCACTTCCATTCAGGGAACCACCCTGCACGATCATCACAGGAAATATGGCACGCCCCCTCCATTGCCGTGAATAGAGGAGAGGGCATGCCATACGTTCCTGTGAAGACGGAATGGGGAGGTCCATCAGGTCCTAATAGATGCAAGGTGAAGATGGCAGCTGTGCGATCATCTCGGAATTCGAGTCTGGCGTATCAGAAGTGTCTGTGTCGGCGGAATAGCAGCTATCGCCTATGGGGGATTAAAGGTGATTAGCGTTTTTACTGCCTACAGTAAGCAACCAACAAGCCAAGTTTCGCAGATCTACACACAAATTCACAGACAAAGCATCTGATGTAGAAGGAGAGCTATAGAAACAGCTATGCAGAGGCTGTGGCTTGAATATAGCACCTCTTTAAATCTATTTGGAGTTTTCCTTGACACATAAGGCAGTTATACGCAGATACAAATGCCCCTTAACGATCAAATCCCCCTTCTGGCTCACACAGGAAGTTAAACATTACAAGAAACAGAATGCCTCCTTGCCCCACAGCCCATAGAAATCCGGTCTCTAAGCAACCTTTGGCCCCGAGTCCAGCAATCTTGGAGATAATGCAGAGTGGCAGATCTGTCACCCAATCCCGTATTTCAGTGTGACTCTACTGGTCATTCACTGTCACTCAGATCTACACCAACTGTCGGAACCAGGCAGGAACTGCAGTGATCAGGCGAGGAGTTTTATTATTTTAACACCCAAATTGGGCTTAGCACAGAAGTGTGCAGTTCCTCTTTAGGGGAGACCAGAGACTATGCTGAGCTAAATTGACAATGACGCCACACAGGCACAGACTCCTGCTGTAGTGAACTAGTGGAAGTTCACCTCACAGGAAGCATTGGCAGGCCTCCCCACTAGTTCCTGCCCCCCAGACACCTGAGGCTTTGTAGTAAGCCGATATTTCCCTGCTATGGGCGATGGAGTCCCCTAGAGGAAGAATTCTCCAGACACCAGCATTCCCCTAATACAGGATAACCCGCCAGGTACCAGTAATAGTGGAAGGTGTGCCCGCAGTGGATGGCCGCCACGTCCCGCTGGTGGTCGAAATAGTCGGAGCAGATGGTGCATAGGGCCCGGATAGGCATGGCGGCCCCGGGCCCAGCTTTCCGCACTCCCCGGTACCGGCTCCCGTTTGTTTTTGCCGCGCTGCGGTATCCTATGCTCGACGCGCGTAACGGCGTGCGCACGCCAACTGCGAACGTGCTCACTGATTGGCTGATACGACTGAACGTGCGGCGTGACAGAGAGCGAGAGAGTGACGTCTGCATGCACCAATAGGAATCGAGGAGCCTTTCCCACCCCCACCTGACTGGAGGCATTGGTAGGGACAGACTGGATATAGTGGCTCGCTCCTCTTATTGAAAGCCCCACATAGCTTCATTAAAGTGGATAACACCCACTGCTCATCGGCCGGGAATCTATAAGATTCCCGGGCCGATCAGCTCCCTGACTGCGGGGCACTCCGATCGGGGGTGCCCCGCTGTGTGAAACCCCCCAGGACGCCCGCAAATCCTACCTGCTCCTCGTTCCAACGGCGCATGCGCGGGCTACCGCCGCCTCTCGCGCATCCCTCTAGCGTTGATTGGCGTTTGTGATTGGCCGGCGCGGGCGCTCTCACCTTGTCCGTCGACGGACCTCGCTTGTCCATCGGCGGTGATTGGTGGAGCGAGTCACGTGGGAGCGGGGTCAGGTGAGTTTTTGGGGCTTTCTGGGGGGTTTCACACAGCGGGCGTGGGTGCTCCGCGGAAGTGGACCAACACCCAGCATAGTGAAAATCCTGGGTATTGGTCCACTTTAAACCGGACCTTCACAATGATTTATTGAAAAGCCCGAACCCTTAAAAAACAATTCCCCAGCATCTAAAGTTAATATATTTTAAGTTTTTAGTCACTTATTATTATTACCCCACTGGGCTGCAACTCTGTTCAGGACCTTAGGATACAGGCGCCGCCATCTTGACTCAGAAGCATCACACTTACTGAGGAGAGGAGAGTGGGATAAAGTACAGGGGGGCGGGTTATAGCTGTGCTTTGCTCAGACAGAGCAGAGCTGGGGTCAGGAAAAGGTCAGCAATCCCAGAATGTAGAGCAACGTAATCAGAAGACACTTCCTGTTTGCAGGCTGCCTTGACGTTCCATGAGCCGCCATCTTGGATGTTTAAAGGCTCATAACATGCGGTAGATGCAGGTAGGGTGATTTTTAATGTGGACAATCTGTATGTACAGGGTGTGGGAAACATAAGATAGGCTCCTATTCAGCGTGAAGGTCCGCTTTAATACGAAAGGAGAATTTGGAATAGGAAAAAGAGGTATAATATGGCTGTGTATATATGAAACTGTATAAAGATAATTATGGTCACAAGGATGCATAATTATCCAACTTTTCAGGGGGGGGGAAGAGGGACAACTAAATCGGGACACACCCCCTCATTGAGGGATGGATAGGAGGAGGATGTAACTGTTACAACACTAAAAAACACTTTGAATAGACAAATGAATCATTTATTGATGCAGATCTGTACAATAAACCTCAAAGAAGAACAACTAAGGACGAGGGATATGGAATCAAAAGAGGGACAGTGCCTCCAAATCAGTGACAGTTGGGAGGTATGAGGATGTGAGACAATAAATTCGAGTTTATTCCCTATCTTGATTTGAGGGTCCCTTTTAAATAAGAACCAAACACAAAAAATTCACTTTCTTGGGTTTTGTTTCTCCAGGTGAGGGCATCCCAAATTCCTCACTGAGTTTATCCCCCGGGATCGCTTGCAAACTCACCTTTTCCTCGTTCCCACGGTGCAGTTCTCAGCCACTTGTCCCATTCAGATTTCTTTCACTCACAGTGGAAAGGAAATATAAATGGTGCAAGCAATGCCAGCTCCCCACCCCCCAACTGTGCTTCTTTTCAGAAAGGCCTGGTGCGGGTACATGCCTAGATATAGGTATAGCAGGGATGCTGGAAGGGCTTGTGGAAGAGGTGAGTCGATCAAGCGACCCCCAGGGTTTCACACGGTGGGGCATCCTAATTCAGGATTCCCCTGTAACAAAGAGGTAGACCACCGCTCCAAGAATCTTGTAGTCTTTACAAGAGTAGTTGTTCCTCTTTAAAAATCACCCCTGGAGCAAATCCTGATTTTGAGAAAGAGTAGATGAGATTAGTTTCATGCCCCCCCCCCCCATCAGATAGAGCCTTGCTAGGAAAGGGTGTGTATTTCTCTAATGCAGGGCTCACTGATGGCATAAGGGGGTAGGTGAGGTTAGTTTCCTGTCCCTTATCAGATGGAGTTTTGCTGGGAAGAGGTGAGTATTTCTATAATTCAGGGCTCACTGATGACATGAAGGGGTAGGTGGGGTTAGATTACTGTCCCCTAATGGATGAGGCTCTACTGGGAAAACGTGAGTATTTCTAATACGAGACTGAGTGATGGTAAGTGTGGTTACCATGATGTTAATTGTGGATCAAGCACAGCTCAACCCCCTTCAGATTGAGCTGTGCTAGATCAAGGTCAGTATCCTTCTAATGCAGGGTTCACTGCAATCATGAGTGGGTTGGTGAGACTAGTTTCCTGCCTCCTCTTGGATGGAGCATTGCTAGTAAAAATACCATTTTGTGAATACTCACCTGTAAAATGAGTATTATAAGTATGTCACACACCCCGCTTCAAGCATTAATTATTACACTTGGGTTACTCCACCAGCAGGTGGCGACGTTGCAGAGAAGTCTAGAAAAAAACGAGCCCCTCCTGGTCTATACATACCTGGGACCTCCCACTCATTCCCCAGTATTCAAACAGCAGTAAAGACAAGGTACCAGGAAAAAAAACATTGGCAACCCTCAAAACTGTAAACAAAGCTTCACCCTATAAAGAATCCAGGATACCAAAAAGGGCGGGTGAAGCGGGGTGTGTGACATACTTATAATATCCATTTTACAGGTGAGTATTCACAAAATGGTATTATTCTAAGTATGTCACACACCCCGCTTCAAACATTAATAATTACACTTGGGACATCCAAAAGCAGTGTCCAGAAAGGGCGGGTAGCCAACAAGGCAATAATGCAAAACTCAAACCACTGCAGCCTGCAGAACCTTGCGGCCAAACACAGCATCCGCTGAAGCCCGCACATCAACCTTGTAAAAAATTGGACAAGTTGTGAACAGAAGACCAAGTAGCAGCCTTACAAACTTGTTCAACAGAACCTGGCGCTGAAAGGCCCAACAGCACGAGTAGAATGAGCAGTGATACGAAAAGGGGGAACCTACCCCTTGGTAGAATAGGCCCCAACAACCGCCTGACGAAACCATTTGCTAATGGAAGACTTAGCGGGAGCCAAAATCCTTCCTAGGCCCAACAGGGCACCACGAAAAAGACATCAGTCTTACGAAAAGGAGATGTAGTAAACAAACAGTACTACACACAGCGTACCACATCCAAACAGTGCAAACCCTCTCCTTGTCATTCCTAGGCTTAGGACACAAGGAAGGAAGAACAATGTCCTGGTTAAGATGAAAAGCAGAGACCACTTTAGGAAGAAAGTCTGGTTTGAAGCGGGAAACCACTTTGCCCTGATGTCTCTCAAAATGAGTAGCCTGAACCGACAAGGCTGCCAACTCCAAAACGCGCCGAACCGAACGATGGCCACCAAAAAGGCAACCTTCTGAATCAGAGTAGAGAGAGCAATAACCTGCAAAAGCTCAAAGGAGGAACCTGAAGAGCAGAGATTACCAAATTCAAATCCCAAACAGGGAGAAAAGGCCTCCTAGGAGGCCACAATGCGAGACCCCCTGGAAGAAAGTCTTGACCAAAGGAGGAAACGCAAAGGACTTTTGAAAAACAGACAGACAAGGCAGCAACCTGCCCCATTAAAATACTCAGCTGAAGACCGGAGTCCAGCCCTGATTGAGGAAATTCCAAAATCCTGAAAACAGAAAAGACCCGACAGGGCAAAGATCTAGCCTCACTCCAATCAATATAAGATCTCCAAGTCCTATAATAGATGGTAGAAGAGGACCTCTTCCTGGCACTAATAAAGTCTGAATAACAGATCCGAAAGACCTTCCTCCCCTAAGATGGAGGTTTCAGCAGCCAGGCCGCCACAGCCAGCGTTGGTAAATTGGGGTAACGCAGTTGACCCTGTGTGATAAGATCCAGCCGAAGAAACAGATCGCACTGATCCACCGCCAGACAAACGCTGTCTGCGAACAACTCCTTCCTTGGCCACCTTGGAGCCATGAGAATGGCGGGAACCCCATCCAGGGCCAGCTTTCGCAACACCTTGCCTAGCATGGGGATCGGAGGAAACAGATAAAGGAACCCCAGGTCCCCCCAGCTCAGGGACATGGCACCCACCGCCAGAGCCAGAGGATCCTGAGAGAGCGACACGAATGTCGGAAGCTTGTAATTGTGACGAGAGGCAAACAGATCCACCTCCAGCGTCCCCCACAGGAGACAAAGCGACCGAAAAACCTGGGGATGGAGAGACCATTCCCCCCCCCCGGCGGAAAGAGCACCTGCTCAGGAAGGCCGCGTCCGCGTATCCCAAACCTGGAACGTACACTGCCGAGATGCAAGGGACATGAGTCTCCACCCAGGCTAGACACCTCTCCGAGGGCACGCAGACTGCGAGACCCTCCCAGGCGATTGATGTAAGCAACCGCCGACCGATCGTCTGACCGAACTTGAACCGGCAAGCCCTGTAAATGCAGTGTCAAGAGAGACAGAACCAACCTGATGGCTCTCAACTCCAGAATGAAGGGGCAAGTGGGCCTCTAGAGGACCCCACCGCCCCCGGAACCGAAGGTCCTTCCAGAAAACTCCCCATCCCGACAACTGGCGTCCGTGGTGACAGTTTCCCAAAGAGGCATCAGAAAAGACCTGCCCCTCATGTCCGAGACCATCCACCACTGGAAAGACTGCCGAACCCGGGAGGACATCCGGAAAGACCGATCCAACGACCGCAGTCGCCGGTCCCAAGACGCCAACAGACGAAACTGAAGCGTCCCCATGTGAAACTGAACAAAGGGAACTGCCTCAAGGGAAGCTACCATCAACCCCACCAGTCTCATCCCTAGCCGGATGGACGAGCAAGGATTGGAAAGAAGAAGCTGCACCAATTCCTGAACCAAGAGAACTTTGGCCAGAGGCCGAACAACTCTGTGTTGGTAAGAATCCAAGGACATCCCCAGAAAGGACACCACCCTGGCCGGAACGAGAGAGGGCTTGGGGTAGTTGATCACCCAGCCGAACCTTTCCAGAGTGGATACCACCGTCCTGGTGTCCACCTCCGCTTGACTGAAAGAAGAAGCCATGATGAGAAGATCGTCCAAATAGGGCACAATGCAAATCCCCTGAGCTCTGGGAAGGGCCATCACGCCCGCCAACACCTTGGTGAACACTCTTGGAGCCGAGGTAGGGCCGAACGGAAGAGCCACAAATTGAAAATGCCGATCTTCCACCACGAAGCGAAGAAACCTTTGGTGAGCCGGAATATATGAATATGAAGATAGGCATCCTTGATGTCTATGAACGTCATGAAATCCCCCTGCCGCAGAGAATTAATAGCAAAAACGCAGAGGTTCCATGCGAAACCTCCGGGGAAGAATAAACACATTGAGGAACTTCAGATCCAGGATGGGACGAACCAACCCGTCCAACTTGGGCACTGTGAAGAAAACGGAATAAAACCCGCGGCCCACCTCCGAAGGAGGGACCGGGCAGATGACTGCCATATCCAGAAGATTCCTCACCGCCGCCAGGAGCCCCTGCGCAGCAGAAGGATCTGAGGGCATACGAGACCTGAAAAAAACCTTAGAGGAGGTCGGGACTCGACTCCAGCTTGTAACCGGCCGACACCACCTCCCGGATCCACCTGTCCGAGACCGCCTGGTCCCACACCCGGGAGAAGAGTCACAACTGACCCCCCACCCGCAAGGGTGAGGGCACCCCCTCATTGTTGAGCGGGCTTGGCAGCTGGTTTGGGTTAGACACCCCAGGAGTGAACGAGGCGGCCACGGCCTCAACCCCTGCTCCAGCTTGCACCCCTGGGGCCGTAAAGCACACGCCTCTGCCAGCTCTGGCTCCCCGAAAGGAGGGATTCAAAGGGACCGCCCCCGAAAGGAACAACAACATTTCTTGCACTGAGGTAACTTACCTCCCTTGGCAACCGAAACCAATTTCTCACCAAACAGGCGCAAACCCAAAAAGGAAAGAGCCGTAAGCGACTTCTTAGAATTAAAGTCAGCAGTCCATTGCCGCAACCACACCAACCGTCGGATAGCCACCAACAAAGCTGTGGTCCTGCCACACATCACCATGGCGTCATCCTGAGCGGCAAGGACAAACAAAACGAAGGACTCACAACGTTTGAGAGCAAGGAACTCATCACAAGTAGGATCAAGGTCCGCACATAAATCCCTGACAATGGACCTAACCGCCAACAACAAAAGTGCCGAAGCACAAACAGGCCTCGAAGCCGAACCCGCACAGGTAAAACCATGGCGAGCCAGCTGGACAATCCGGCAAACTTCGCCATCCTTAAGGGTAGTCGTGTCAGGAGAAGGCAACACCAAACGCGGCTTGGCCACAACAAACAATCACCCTTAGGTGGAGGAACCGCCTCGGGAGGGTCTAAATCCAAAAACTTCAACATTTGAGCCAATATGGAAGGTCAAATACCGTCCCCGCCGCCTGGTCACCCTCAGCACCAAACAACTGCAGGACCACAGGGTCGTCCAGTTCCTCTAGAATCTCACCAGCGGGCACAGGTGCTGAGACCAATTAGTCTATGTGCATGCACCGTGGGACATCTGAATTCTTTGGACTCCTTTCTACTGTTTATTAAAGAATAATAAAATTAATTCCGTTTGCTCAGTGCCGTATATATCTGGAAACCTCCAGAATCTCCCCCTCTCAATCGGGGGGCAATCTGACCAATCCAATGTCTCCACGTCTGAGTCCGGCGGAGACGGGGACAAGTGTTTCCGCTTAGCCGGAGCCTTCTGAGCAATCACAGTGGAAATATTTTCTCGAGGCCAGCCAAACGGGCGCATACCTCAGATTGCGAATCCCCACCCATGACAACGTCACACGGGGTCCGGAACAGGCGGGGAGGTGTAGGGGATGACATGGACGGCGAAGGGCCAGAGAACCAGGGAGCCAGACTGGCGCTCAATGAACCGCTGCGCACATGGAAAGCATATAATGACATCATCCCCCGGGAGCAGAGCTCCACAAACCCCACACAGCCTAGATTGCCCCGAAGGGCCGATTCCGGTATCCTTGGAAGCCTCCATATGGTGAAATTATGGTATTCGCACAACCCAGGGATTTACGCAATATGCAACCCGGGATGCCCCTTTAATTAAAGTCCCAGGAGTGGAAGGATTTTTGCCTAGGGAAAACCCCAAATTGGTAATTAAGACTAGCCAGGTATAAAGACCGGGAGACCCACGAGTAGCCGGGGTATCCCAGGATCTGTACAAGAATTATGGCAATCATGCGCACTCAAACACACACACACCAGCCTATAGGAAAGAAAATGTGAGGAGCAGTATGTCACCCACATAGAAGGTGGCAAACATGGGGTTAAACAGGGCTGCGGTAGTAAGCATGCCACCGTGCCTAGTAAGCCTATATACCGGGTCCCGTAAATAAGACAGGCCCCCTACAGACATAATATAAGACAGCCCAGATATCTAAATAAGTATCATGGACGACAGTCCCAGAACTAGCCCCCATGTCACAACCACAGCCGCATAACCATAAACAAAACCCGCACCACCAGGTACCTGAACAGCGACGATCAGAGCCAGCGAGGGAGACGCGCCACACTGTGGGAAGAAGAGGGGCGGGCCGGATCAGAGCCAGCGAGGGAGACGCGCAGCACTGTGGGAAGAAGAGGGGCGGGCCGGATCAGAGCCAGCGAGGGAGACGCGCAGCACTGTGGGACGAAGAGGGGCGGGCCGGATCAGAGCCAGCGAAGAAGATGCGCAGCACTGTGGGAAGAAGAGGGACGGGCCGGAACAGCCCGCACGAAGCACTCCGGCCCCGCCCCCTGCCTGAGAACCGAAAGCGCGGGCCCCGACAGAGCGCGGCCCCGCCCACCAATCGGATCACCGCGCCCCGCACAATGGCGGCGCCGCAGAGACAAGAGAAACGGGAGCCAACGGGCACCCCCACAGCACACCCACAGCATAACACCTCGCCCAGAGCCCTAGACAAAACCGGGGAGAAGCGCCCGCAGCGCGGCGCCGATCCCCAGACAGTAACAGGCACACAAACACACAGAGTCACTCAAGTCACCTCACAAGTGAAAACACCTAACACGCCCCCCCCCCCCCCCCACGCTAAGGGAGAAGAGACCAAGCGGGAGAAGGCAGGCTAAGGGGGAACCGGGACGGGGCATCCCAAATCCGGATCACCGGCCGGATAACCGCGTTGCCCCACTTGTGGGGTCTAGCGGAGGAGATAAGCTCCTAGGCACCATGAGGTGCCATCTACCATTACCCAGCCAGCAGCCTAAGCTGGGATGCTTCCGGTTTAACAATCTAGACATATAAACACAGACTGGGCAGAAAGAGACCAGAGGGGGGGGGGGCCGGGGTGATACCCCGGCTACCTGCAAGCAGGAGACTTCATTCTTCTGTCTTGTCGCCATCTTGCAGAGAAGAACACTGGGGAATGAGTGGGAGGTCCCAGGTATCTATAGACCAGGAGGGGCTCGTTTTTTCTAGACTTCTCTGCAACGTCGCCACCTGCTGGTGGAGTAACCCAAGTGTAATAATTAATGCTTGAAGCGGGGTGTGTGACATACTTAGAATAAGTAGGTATCTCTCTAATGCAGGGATCACTGATAGGTGAGATTAGTTTTCTGTCCTCCATTGGATGGAGCTCTGCTAGAAAAAGTTATAAGTATCTCTCTAAGGCCAGGCTCACTGATGGCGTGAGGGTGTAGGTGATGTTAGTGTTCTGTCCCCCGTTGGATAAAACTCTTGTAGAAAAAGGTGAGTACATTATCTTTATAATTCAGAGCTCACTGATAGTGTGGTCTATGGGTGCCTCCACCTGTACTCACCCCCTTGATCCAGTCGAGGGCAGGAGGGACTGTGATTTAGACAGCAGGGGACTGTGGGAACGCATCGCATGCAGAGTGTGTGGTGGTCATGACTGATGTGCAGTTCTGCTGTCAAAGTTGGAGGCGTGCAATGCCTGCAGATCGCCTGCAGAGGGTGCTCACCCTCCTTATTCAGGGATTTCTCAGATGAGCTCCTCTTGTGTGCTGTTCCCTGAGGTGCCACCCATGGTCCTCTTTCACACCTTGCCTTTTGTCACTAACAGGAAAAATACTCAGACCATTAAAGTAAGTGGACCCTCATTAGTGCACTGCGTTTTTGAAGTGCATGTTTTGCGCTTGACCTGTGGTGCCCATAGACTTCTGTGGGCTATGTTGCAGTTGCTGCATGCGGCATTTTGCAAAACAAATGCACTAACGTGAAAGGGCCCATTTACTTTAATGTCCTGCGTATTTTGGGCGTTTGTGACACAATCAGCGTGGCGCAAACAGCTAGGTGTGATAGGGGCCTAAGGGTGGCTCATGTATTGCACTTTCCCTGCAGTGCCATACTCACCTCTTCCTCCTGGTCCATCACCGCTGGTACCCCGTCATTGCCATGGGCTTCCGTCTCCTTCTTGGATCCTGCCACTGGATACTTGTGAGAGCAGAGGGCTGAAGGACCCTAAGAAGGTGGCTATTGTAAGCTACAGACCAGAGGAGGATGCTGGGTCCTGTCACTTCCAGATTCTGTTGCGGCTGCTGCTGTTGGTCTACTGCAGTGCTCCTTCCTTCACCTGATCTTGCTGCCTTCTGCTTAAAGTGGACCAAAGCCCAGGATAGTCAATTGTTTTGACTATCCTGGGTTTTGTTCCACTCCCTGGGGGCACCCCGATCGGGGGTGCCCCACTGTGTGAACCCCCCCCCCAGGACGCCGCAGCCAACTCGCCTCTTCCCGGTCCCACGGCGCATCTAAGAGCAGCGGCTCTGATGGCCGCATCCTTCACCTGGGTCCTTCGACCGGGGAAAGGACCAAAACCCAGGATATTCTAAATCCTGGGTTTTGGTCCACTTTAGTGCTTATGCCACTGACGCCTCTGCTCCAGGGGGACAGAATCCAAAGGTGCATTGCAGGGCAACATGTAGTGCCACGCCGCACTGGAGGTGACGCACAGCATGCTTCTGCAATGCGTTTGTACGTTTCCACTGCAATCTGAAAGGGGCCTTGTATTCCTCCTCACTGCACCAAATAGCATCCATGCCACATTTGAAGAGCCTGTGTGTGTGTAATTTTCCTCAGCAAACCGTACATCTGATAAATGAGCCATTTCATATAATGCAGCATGATTATTAGTGCTGTTTTGGTACAGTTTTAATGTTCAAAATTGTGTTCAAGCAAACACAGTAACGATCGAAAGTGACATCATGCATAAACACCAGTAAACGATTGGCAGTGGTCATGCTGTGGGGACAGAGCAGTGGTTGTTTTTATGTGTATAGATATATTTAGTGCAATCATTGGCTGTTATGCTGTACAGACTTGGACCTACTAATGCTGAGAAAGGAGGGGTAGAAAATTGGAGAGTGTGTTGTGCAGGGTGTGAAGATGAGCACCACAAAAGCCCTATAGCAGAGGCACTCAACCACGTAAAGGTCCATTTAATGGCATTTGATGAGAGGTGAAGGTCCAGATGGAGGGCTGTCGTGAGGGGGGGGGGGAGGGGGGATAAAAATCAGCACACTGGGGGGGGGAGGGGACTACAGATTCCCAGGCAAAACTAAAAATAGGCTGTTTGCCCTCCACCCCAAAAATCCTATTGAGCACTAGGAAAAAGTAGGAGCCTCAAAAAGCCTACAGCTCTGGCATGTGGCACACTGCTTTTACCCCCCCCCCCCCCCATCCCATTCTGTGCAGACTGTGTACAGGGGTGGACTAGGGCCCAAAATGTTACTGGCAATAAGGTCTGGTAACACGGATGGTGGATAGATGGTGCTCGGGCAAGAAGTATTAATGGGAAAGAAGCTGTAAGGAAGAGGGATGGATAGACAGAACAGATAGGACAGGAATGAATTGGCAGAGCTGGGGGGCAGGGATTGGATGGGCAAAACTGGGAGGTCGGGGATTTGATGGACGGGACAAATCTGGGGGGGGGGGGGGGACAGGAGTGGGGCCGAACTGATGCAGGGGGGAAAGGATTGGATTGGGAGACCGAGAAACAAAGTTTGCCTGTACCTTGCGATGCTACTTCCCGTCCCTGCAGTACTTCATATTCCAATGCTAGGTGCCAAGGAGCCATGACACTGGAGCCATGACACTGGAGCCATGACACTGGCTTGGAGACTAAGCACTACATCGCCTATCAAGGGGGCAGCTCTCAGCAACACAGAAGCAGCTTGAGTCCAGGGCTGTCAGGGAAGGGGTCCGGAAATCTGGCACCAAGCTCCACATTCGGACCCCAGTCGGCCAGTTGAGTATCGCTGCTCTATAGTATTGCTGCATGTGACACACCCCAGCATCTGTGTATTGTGCATGTGACTGCAGGATGACAGGTCTGTTTGCTGCATTTAGAATTTAGGGTAACCTGTCTCTCAGCAGAAAAATCACTGTACCTTCTCAGTGCATGATGGGAGCGACATGATCTGATATCCTACTTTTCGATTCTGCCAGGTCATTGTAAATCTAGGGATAAATCAAAGCAACTGGACTTGCTCCTTTATTTTCTTGAAGATGTTTTGCTAGTCATCTGACTGGCTTTCTCAGTCCGGATATCCTTATTTCCTACTATGTAAAATTGGCTCAGCATGCTCCCCCAAGCTCACACAGCAGCACCTTTCTGTTATTTGGGTGTCTGAGGGTTAATTGTCCCCAGAGAGGAGGCTCTGCTCTCGTGTGGCCAGAGTAATTGCCTTTCCTCCTAGGTCTGTATTGGCGTCATTGTATCCATATGGCTCCATATAGGCTCCTTGCTTTACACGCAGAGTCTGCTGGGTGCAGTGAGAGCACCCCAGTTCCACCTTTGTCTGAAGCATCATCACTATATCTGTCCGCATCACAGGTAAGTATCTGCATTCACAGAGGCAGGATGGGTTGAGTGCAGTGAGCTGGTATCTCAGTTACCTTCTATTACCTAGTTTAGACAAAAAAACGTTTTATTTGTGTAAGCTGAAGATCTGCCCCTGCTCTCTGCTGGAAGAGTCTTTCCTTTTGCAGAGCTCTGTTGTTGAGACTCTGTCCCCAGCTGTAAGTCAGAGCCCCTAGCGCTGTACAGCACAGAGAGCGACATTGTAGGCGCAAATGCAGGATAGTGACCGTAGTGCTGGTTTTCTTACTAACTACTCTCAGTTCTGCCCTGTTATATTCGGTAGCCCTGAATTATACCCCCAAAATGTATCTGCCACCTGCGGCCAAAACGTTTGCCTTATTCCCTTGGCTGAAGGGAGCATGTTAACAGGGGGGACCAAGGGGTGCAGGAGCTTGTAGTCACATAAGACTGTGCCACTGATACCCGGGGTAAGGTATGGATCAGCCAAAGAAGTAGGTAGTTGGAAAGAAAACCTACAGCTTAAAGTGGATCTCCACGCAAAATTGACTTCAGGTCCCTTTTAAAGTGATACAGCCTTCCATGTGCTGAATTCAGACTGTGAATGTCCTTGACAAGTGTAATTTTTCAAGGCGAGTGTGTATGTTAAAGTCAACATAAGGGAGCAAGTTTAATAGTGCTTATTAGGAAATACAAAGTGCTTGTAAATGAAAGATGAAGCCGCTGACAACCAGCTCGGGGAGAGCATAAAGGAGGAGAATGTAACCCTTTGCCTCTAATGCAGAACAAAACCCAGGATTTTGACTTTCCTGGGTTCTTTTTCGTGCCCCTGGGGTATCCCGAATTGGGATGCCCCGCTTTGTGAAACCCCCTAGTTTGCTCAGTAAAACTCACCTCTCCTCGGTCCAATGATACATGTGTGGGATCTCATTCAATCGTTTGGCAAAGGACTTTCGTTGATTTCAGTGGGAAGCGAGAGCCGCCGCATCCCCAGTGTTACGTGTGCTCCCACCCCAGCCTATCTGAATGGCCCGGGAATGCAGGGGATGCAACCACTCTCACCCCCTATTGTAAACAATCAGAGCCTGCACATGCATCATTGGACTGGGGAAAGGTAAGTGATTACCACTGCCCCAAAGGGGGTTCACACAGGGACAGGGAATGCCAGCGGCTGTACCGGGTTTTGTTCGGTTTTAATGTCCCTTTCACAATCACCCCTGGTCAAAAGATCCTAGGAAGCCAAAGTCAGGTCTGGGGCTCTGTATGATGGGGGTCAATAAACAGCCGCACACCTGTTGAAGAAAAGGGGGCCTTGTAACAGTTTCCAATTCCCTTATCATACAGAGCGCATAAGCAGAAGGCTACTGGGAGGCCGATTTATTAATAGCGCCAGGTAGCGAAAGATGAGCGACAGTAGCGTGATTTTCACAGCGCCGGCTAGTATTCGCTGTGCTTGGCCGTTGTTCGGTTGTTGACAGCGACTCAGTCGGTGTGCGGTAATGTTGAATACGGGGTTAGGAGTCGCTGTTTGACAGGTTCCGCGCTGTATGGGAGCGCATGACAGCGAATGGCCATAGCGAACGGCTCCCAGCATATTCATTAACAAATCACGCTCAAAAAATTCTCGCGCTGTGAAATGCATGTTTAAACCCCAGAGCGCTGGCGGCGTTGTGTTAAAAGTCGTTTTTTAACCCCCGAACGACCTTATTTTTGGAAAAAAATAATAAACAAGTTTTTATAAACATTTTGTAATATGAATACATTGATATCAGACCTGTAATATCAATAATGCACAATTTTTTTTTTTTTTACCTTAAAAAAAAGATATAACATTGCAGAAGTGGTCACCGAATTTCTGACATTTAAAAAATTATGAATATTTAAAGATTGCTCCATTGAAATGCATTGGAGAGCGCCAGGTAGCGAGAGGTCATACCTGGCGCTGTGATGGGATTAGCAGCGGCGCTGTTCGCTGAAGTCTGCAACATGATGAATCCCGCGCTAGCTGACGCTCTCGCCGGCGCTAGCCTCATTTAGCGTGATAAATGCGTGATTGTGTTCGCAGCCTGGCGTTCTGGAGTTGGTAGCCGCCGATAGCTGGCACTACCTGGCGCTAGTGAGACATTACCTGGCGCTATCCCTTGATAAATAAGGGCCTAAGTCTCCAATGCAGAACTTGCTGATGGTGTGACAGGGTAGGTGAGGTGAATTTCCTTTCCCCTGTTGGATGGTGCTCTGCTAGTAATGCAGGGCTTACTGAGGGAGGTAGGTGAGATTAGTTTCCTGTCCCCCATTGCATTGAGCACTGCTGGAAGTTGAGTATCTCCCAAATGCAGGGCTCATTGATGGCGTGAGTGGGTAGGTGTGGTGATTTTCTTTGTCACATAGTGAGCCCTACATTACAGATACTCACTGATGGCATGAGAGGATAGGTGAGGTAGATTCCTGTCCCCCACCAGTTGAAGCTCTGCTAGGAGAAGTTGAACATTTCTCTATTGCAGTTCTTATTGGTGTGAGGGGGCGGGTGAGGTTAGTTTCCTCCAGCTCTTATTTCCCGTTTTGGGATGCCCCGTCGCGCTACCACTAGCTAGATGATAAAGATGGGGTAGAGGTACTCACCCACTTCCTCCATCCCGCACCGGTGGGCTCTGCTTTAAAGCCCACATAACGGCTTGAGGCCACTGGGTTTTGCACAGCCCCCCCACCACCACACTCGATCGGCTGATGGCATGGCTCATGGCCTTGTTGTATCAGATCTGTGTGTTTATGTACTTCTCCATGGCTTGATATAACAGACTGAATGCTGGTGTATGGCCAGCTTGTCATCAGGGTCTGCCTCATGAAGCAGGCGCCACTGCAGTACCGCATTCGTTCACTTGGTGGCAGGGCGCCTCTAGCTGATACGTGGCAGCAGCTCATGTTGCAGACATATGTTTTTGCCCCCAGGGGCTGAATCTGGACCTAATTGAAACCCCCAGAGGTCAGAGAAAGGGGCTTTGCTTTCATCTTGCCGTGATTGTCAGCTCACAGGTCTCTCCTTGCTAAGTGGCTAATGAGTTGGGTCTGGGGGAGCTTTGTGAAGGCAGATGAGGAACCTTTTATGTCCTAAAAACCCTCCATCACTGCCCACAGTGTACAGCAATTTATCACTGATAGTGAAACACGCCGCCGCCTGTCACCCACTACAGGAGACGCACTGCCTCCAATGCACACCGAGTGTTGCCAGCTTCCATCCTGGGATGACGGTTATGCCCAACACTGGCCAGGGATGAGATGAGAAGTGGACGGGATACTTTTGGATCTATGTTGTCTGCATAACTGAAGGTGCCATCCACTCTTAGTTCTTGGTGACCCTTTCTGAAGGCTCCACTAACATAAAACCATCATCTAATTGATAGTAGGAGAGATCAGATTGGGTGGTTGGCGGGAGCGCCTTGCGTTTGTGGCTGACTCGCCATTTACCTCCCTATCTGCTGCTGCAGCTGCCAAGGACATAAGATCACAAATGACTTCAGTTGCTTTTTAACAATCATTCCTTGGGCATCCTGATTTTGGATGCCCCTCCAATTAACTCCAATTACTGGGCATAAAGCTATGTATGACAAGGGACAGGAAATATCTGCACACTGCATTTCTGAGCTCCTCCTATTAGAAGAGGTTCAGTTGCCACATGTGTGTGCAACTTTTTCCTTTCCCCGATTGTTTAAAACTCTGCCACGAAGGGTCAAGTAATGCAGGGCAGCTGATGGCGTGAGGGCGTAGGAGAGGTTATTTTCCGGTCCCCAATCAGATGGAGCTTTGCTAGAAATAGGTGAATATCTCTCTAATTCAGGGCTCACTGATGGTGTGAGGGGGTGGGTGAGGAAAGTTTACTGTCCCCCGTTGGATGGAGCTCTGCTAGGAAATCCCCAGTGGTTCATGTGTTGTGTGGTTGGTATCATACACTTGCAGCATTGTGGGATTTTTTTGTGTAGTAAACGTGCAGCTTGCATGTTTCTCCCCAGAGAAGGACAATCTGTCTGTTTAAATGATGTTTTTAATTGCCCGTCATTTCTTTTTGCTGTGATTGGTCACAAACACTGTTACATCCTGTTTGATTTAATATGCACTTGACCAGAAGTTTGAGCTTGGGGTTTGGTGCTTGCTTGGCCATGGAGACAGACATCTAGCTGAGCCCAGCATCACTGTAGAATATGTCAGCGCTGTATAGGCAATTACGCTGCTAGTGCATCATGGCAGCTGCAATTGGGGGCAAAGATGACGGAGCTCTATCTGTATGAGGTTGTGTCTGGAGCAGCGGCAGAGTCTGTGTTATGGTGGGAGGGACGTCTTCTCCATGTCTACACTTTGTTTCAAGTGTCTACAAAGGGCACCTCTGACCTCATAGCACTGCTGATGACAGATGCAATAGTCGCCGCAGCACCTGAGCGTCAGCTAAGACGTCACATCCCATCGTCAGGGTGCAGCATGGCGGACAGAGAGAGAAAGATCGGGCTGACATACTTCCTCTGGTATATTGCTGGGAAAGGTCATTGGAGCCAGGGCCCCTCTTTAATCCGCCTACGTGCTGGCCAGCCTCTCTTTTCCTCCAGAGGAAATTGGGGGATTCTGGCAACCGTAATGCATGGCCCAGGCAGGTAATATTTTAGTTCTGGGACAGAGTGAAAAACTACTTTAGGATGCCTATTGCTGTTAACATGAAGAAGTTGCCTGTCACAGGAACTGGCAACAGAACTGCCATGGGTGTCACTGGCAGGGGAGCCCCATTTTAATGTAACAGACATGCTATGGATGTCACTGGACTCATATGTTATGCTCTGGGTGTTACCCAGGACTGTAGATTTGGAGCTACTTTTAGCTTGAAAATAAAAATAAAATCTCTTAGTAATATTGTATAATGAAATTAACTTTCATAGGCCGTTTAGAAATTATGGTCATAAATATTGCAGTGATAAGCAGCAGGGTGTCTAGTGATAAATAATGAGCTTTATACTCGGTTTCCTCATGTTGTCCCAGGGCCCTTTGTTACAATGCCTGAAATTTGCAGGAATTTAAAGTGATTGTCCAGGCCGAATCAAAGAAAAGTCTATACTCCCCTTTTGTTCCCTGCAGGTCCAGTGTTCCCCTACAGCTGTTCATGCAGTGCCATCATCTTCATTCGTACGGATATCAGGAGCCAGTAGTTCCATTTTCCGTCGGCCTTGCATGGCCGCAATCAGTGGAGCCTTGTTTACACCCCCCACATGCCTACTTCATTTCTTGCAATGGAGGGGGTACACCTCACCTCAGCACGTCTCCATTTCAATAAATAGAGTAGGTTTGTTAGGGGGCATAAAGCCATATTAATGGATTCCGCCATGTCCGCCCGGAGATGGAGGATGGAATAGCTCATCTCTGCCTCGTCAGTAAGTATGAAGATGAATAGACTTTTTTCTGTTATTGTTTGGACAGGAATTTGTTCATAAACTATATATAGTATAGTATATACTTGTTCAGAAATTGTATTCTAATAAATATGCTTTATGCTCTATCTAGGTAGTCTGGTTGCTGATATAAAAAGCCTGATCTTACCATTATTGGCCATTGGACTTCATAGTTCTGGTATCACGATAGTCCTATATCATTCTAAGATAAATGTCATAGGTGTCACCTGGAGGAGAGAGGAGTCAACAACACAGGAGCCCTACACCACAGAAATATGGGTGTCACCTGGAGCAGAGGGACATCACCAGCTTGGGTAATAAACAGATATGGTGTCACCAGGAGCAGATGGGCGTTAGAGGAGTCTCATATTATTCTAACAGAAATTTTGTGGGTGTCACCTGGAGCAGAGGGACATCACCGGCTTGGGTAATAGACAGAAATGGTGTCACCAGGAGCAGATGGGCGTTAAAGGAACCTCATATTATTCTAACAGAAATTTTGTGGGTGTCACCTGGAGCAGAGGGACATCACCGGCTTGGGGAATAGACAGAAATGGTGTCACCAGGAGAAGATGGGCGTTAGAGGAATCTCATATTATTCTAACAGAAATATTGTGGGTGTCGTCTGGAGCAGAGGGACAATCTCATATCTCATCTATCATGAATGCCATTGGTGTCAGTGGGAGCAAAGGTGCATCAGAGGGGCCTTATATTAACAAAAGAATGGCATGGGTGTCACTGGGAGCAAAGGGGCATCACTAGCTCATGAGCCCATTGCTAACGTCAAATGGAGCAATGAGTCATGATCTGCATTAGCTGGGAATTAAAAGAAAGTGTCTGGCTGCATTCTGAGCTTTGTAGTGCAGCTTGTCATCAGATGTGAGATGATCTGGGTACGGTAGAGCTAAGTGTGACCAGTAAAGATACTGGCTGGTGTAATGGACAAGATCAGGGATACAGAGGGTTCTGCATTTGCTTTTTAAACACAGATCTAGTCAGCCCCTGCTTGCCATCTTGTGTTTTCCATGTACAGCATTGGCTGTGACCCCCCCCCCCCCCCCCCAATGAATGTTTCAGAGGAGGGCCTGAGTCATGCTGAGCATCTGCAGGTTTCCCATTGTCATTATTAGTTATCATCATCTGGGAGGCTGACATATACCACGGCCATGTACAAACACTGAAACAGTCACATCTGGGCTGAGCGTGGCCATCACCTCTGGCCTGTCTCCTCTGTGCTGTAGATCTATAATAGGCGGCTTGTTCTCTATGGGAACGTGCTGCCCCTTTACCCTCTGAACTCCCCCGAGATGCAGGGCCAAGGGGGCAGGAAGGCATTTACCATGTGGCTCCTCTACTTATTATTACAGATGTGGTTGCGTGCGGGGGGGGGGGGGGGGGGGGCTGGCATGCTTACCTCTCATTTAGTGAGTTGGTAATTATTTGGCCATGCAGTCTGGCCCATGTGAGGACAGCTCACTGCACAAGAGGTGAGTTAGGAGAATCAATATATTCATTAAAAGCAAGTTTCAACTACATGAAACTGCTAACTGCCACTCTATATTTATACTTGTTTATCATGGGTATTCACATCCATGTCTGTGTCTTAGACAGGATGCAGGGTGTCCCATGTAACTACAAATCCGGCATCACCCAGGACCCTGCAGATGTGCTTGGTCCCTTGCTATTTAAAGAGCTGATTTCTAGATTTAGCTACTTGGCTAAAAGCAGCACACTGTGACCCTGATTTTAAAAATCTCACTTAAATTATCTCCAGAAAAACAGGCTCATATTCATACTATACTCACCAAGGCAATGCACCTTTTAAAGTATTTCACCAGGATTGACCAATCACATTTAAAGTGAACCAAAACCCAGGATTTTGAATATTCTGGGTATTGGTCCACTTCCCCGCTATGTGAAACCCCCCAGAATGCCCAGATCAATTCACCTCACCCCGCTCCTACTGCGCATGTGCGGCCGCTCATCCAATCAGCGCGCTCGGAGCCGCTGAGCTATGCACGTCTTGGCGGCGTCTAAGCTCAGCCGCTCCGAGCACGCTGGCGGCTGCATCTCACGCTTCCCTCTAACAGGGAGCACGCCGGCGCCAGCCATCCACAAATGGCCGGTGCAGGCACGCGCCCTGCTATAGAGAAGCGCAAGATGCTGCCCGTGCATGCGCCGTTGGACCGGGATTCAGGTAAGGTTTGCGGGCGTGCTGGGGGGTTTCACACAGCGGGGAATCCCGATTTTGGATGCCCCGAGGTGAGGTAATGGATCGGCCCGGGAATCTTATAGATTCCTGGGCCGATCCTGCTGGGCATTGGTCCAGTGCCCCCCTCCCTTGTTTTAATGACTATATGAGCAACTTCCAGCATTTCTAAACTTATTTGCTCACGTCTTATTCTTAAAGTGGAACACTACCCAGAGCAGCCAGCCTAAAAGACTCCATGGCTGGCCTTCCCCTGGGGCATCATAGATCGCCCCCACTGTGTGAACCCCCCCAGGTCACCGCAAAACGTACCTTCCACTGCGATCTAAACAACGCCGTCTGCATCGCCAGTATCTGGGGACGGGAGTGTATCCCAATCTAAAGGGAGCTGGGGATGCGGTTACTCTCGCTCCCCATTGCCGAGCTGTGTGTGTAAAGAGAGCCATATTGCCGATCATTAATATGCCCAGCATACAGGGCTTATTGGATGAGGTGGGCTGAGACCCTGCTGAGACAGCAGTGACCCAACCCTTGTGTGTACGGTTGCTGTTATCCTCTGGATTGGCACCTGTTCTGTCTGTTGAAGAAATCTTACTGTCTGTGGCCATTGCTGTGTTCGATCTGTCCAATAACTGGCAGATGAGGTGCCTTTGTCTGATCAGCAGCATTATCTCCTGGGTTTAATTTGTGGCTTTCAGCTTTATCATGCACACAAATGCATCCAATTTTTTCAGAAAAAAATGGAATCATGTTGGCAGATGAGTTTGATGAGCTGAAGTGTGTCAGGTGTGCGGAATGTTTGATCAAAATATCCAATCAGATTGCTGAACCATAGATTGGATAGAGCCTGATGTAATAACGTGTGTGTGGGGAAGGGGGGTGTAAAATCGAGGTTTGATTGATTAAAAAACAGGATAGAATGAGTGATTGAACAAGCTACGGCTGTGTGTCAGGATGTGTGTGCTCTTGGGTTGAGTCATGCTTTATTGATGGTGACCTATATCGGCAGTTGTGGGGTTTACAATGGAAGGTGCGTTTGTGGTGTGAGGTGAGGATGGGATGGCGGCCGACACTTCCCTGCTGTCTTATCGCTGCGCTCTTGTGTAGCTGATAAGGGAGGCAATGGAGAGCAGCTGCAGAGCGCAACCTTCACACTACAAACATGCCCTGTCACCTCTTACTGTGACAGCGACACTGTGCGGGCAGTCCCCAAACTCATTTCCAGTCAATTTCTGTTTCCATGTGCTCATGGTAATATGACAAATAAGACATTTCAACCAAAAAGGTACGACACCCTAGAACGGGCATTTCCACTGAGCAATTATCATTCGATTGCACTTCTTGCTCACAAACCGCCCTGTGGTGTTGATTGTTTGCTCCCTGAATGTCAGACCCCCCCCCCCCCCCCCCCCCGTTACTCCCTAGTGTGCTCCATTGCAATTGGGTAGCTGGCTTGCGCTTTGAAATTCCCAACCTGAAAATATATCTCTATCAATGGCAGCTATTATAGAAAGGAAGTGAGGCAATGTGTGTTTCACAGTTGTATTGGGGTAATGTTACCAGTCTGTATGGGAGTGGTGGTTCTGTATCCCTGCTGTATTGGTGTGATGGTTCTATTACCCCTCTGTATCGGGGTCCCATCATGGTTTTGTTACCCTGCTGTATCGGGGTGATGGTTTTGTTACCCTGCTGTATCGGGGTCCCATCATGGTTTTGTTACTCTGCTGTATCGGGGTGATGGCTCTGTTACCCTGCTGTATCGGGGTGATGGTTCTGTTACCCTGCTGTATCGGGGTGATGGTTCTGTTACCCTGCTGTATCGGGGCCCCATCATGGTTTTGTTACTCTGCTGTATCGGGGTGATGGATTTGTTACCCTGCTGTATCGGGGTGATGGATTTGTTACCCTGCTGTATCGGGGTGATGGTTTTGTTACCCTGCTGTATCGGGGTGATGGTTTTGTTACCCTGCTGTATCGGGGTGATGGTTTTGTTACCCTGCTGTATCGGGGCCCCATCATGGTTTTGTTACTCTGCTGTATCGGGGTGATGGATTTGTTACCCTGCTGTATCGGGGTGATGGTTTTGTTACCCTGCTGTATCGGGGTGATGGTTTTGTTACCCTGCTGTATCGGGGTGATGGTTTTGTTACCCTGCTGTATCGGGGTGATGGATTTGTTACCCTGCTGTATCGGGGTCCCATCATGGTTTTGTTACCCTGCTGTATCGGGGTGATGGTTCTGTTACCCTGCTATATCGGGGTCCCATCATGGTTTTGTTACCCTGCTGTATCGGGGTGATGGTTTTGTTACCCTGCTGTATCGGGGTGATGGTTTTATTACCCTGCTGTATCGGGGTGATGGTTTTGTTACCCTGCTGTATCGGGGTGATCGTTGTGTTACCCAGGTGTATCAGGTTGGGTTACCTGGCTTTATCAGGGGGTTCATGGTTATGTTACCTGGCTGTACTAGGGTTATAGTTGTTACCCATTTATATTGGGTGATGGTTGTGTTGCCTGGCTGTATTGGGGTGATGGTTGTGTTACCCAGCTGTATCGGGGTGATCATGGTTGTGTTATCTGGCTATATCAGCGTGATGGGTGTGTTTCCTGGCTGTATCGGGGTGATGGTTTTGTTACCCGGCTGTATTGGGTTGATGTTAATGATCTTACTGTACTAGGGTTATAGTTGTTTCCCAGCTATATCGGGTAATGGTTATGTTCCCTGGCTGTATCCGGGTGATGGTTGTCTTACCGGGCTGTATTGGGGCTATGGTTGGGTGGCTGTAATGTTGATCACATGGACAATTCATACAGAGGTGAGGGAGCACCCCTAGCTAGGTAATGGGTGCACAATCTAGCTGCACCTGGGAACAGGTGAGTTCATTGTGCCCAGGTTAATCATTGAACATGTTGCAGAGCTCCCCTGTGTTGTAGCGAGTAGGTTTCGGGGTGGATTCTCCCTGCATTTGTGCTGCACACGTGTGAGTACACACTGCGCTTTGGTCTGCCCAGACCCCTCCATGCCGACAGCATGGCGAGAATAATAAGAGCACCTCACTCATCATGACATTAAACAAACTCTCTAGCGCACACCCCTGTCTGCCTGTCCCCCACCGCGTGTCACTGCAGCGTGTGTTTGCACACTCATCTATCTGCTGTATTGTCGTATTGTTCAAATTTGCCGCCAGGAAGAAAAAAAAGGGGAAGCGGCCGTTTGTTTATTGGCTCTGAGTCCTGCCAGCTGTCTGCTCGCCCCACACCCGCCCCTACCTGCCAGGCCTCACCTGTCCAGACAAAGAGATGGGCGAGGCAGCCATCTGCCCAGCCTGGGATGCCATTAACCCTTCCCTTGCCCATCCCTGAGCCACGTGCTGACATGTGCAATGTAGTGTGCTGCAGAACTTGCACTCTAATTTGCTTGCCTGATGTAAGGCATTGTTTCACCTGGAACACCTGACCGTTTCCCCCTGTAATAGACTCTAATAGTCATCTCCTTTGAAAGATTCCCAGCAATAACAATAGGGCCAGGGAGGAGGGGGTTAAATCTACATGACGGTTGTAATATTTGCCTGTAAATCATCACATACCACATGAAATTGGAAACAAGCGCCCACTGAAACCAGCCAGGCCCAGAAACCATACAAAAAAATGTGCTAACCCTGCAGACCCAGGATGCCTATCTGTATAGTCTATGCCTAGGTGCAGGGAGAACCATTGTACCAAGCCATGGGTGCACCACCAGGATGTGCTGACCTAAAGGAAAAGGAGTATGAAGCAAACCATTGCTACATTCTAACATTTGACGGTGGCAGGATTTGTGTGCTTGTTACATTGTAGCTAAAGCATCTATCTACAGGAATGTGACAGCATGCTGTGTGGTAACCAGGGATATCCCAGGTAGGTATTCTTCCCTAATGCTGCAGGTAGGTGACAGGAGCTTCTGGCCAACGGATTGTATGAGGATTTATTAGCTTAGCAATAACCTAAAGTTGGAGAATCCCTAAAAATCATAATATTTTTTATATGCACCAACATATTCAGTGTCACTCCGCAATTACAGGGTCATACAGTCATAAATGACAGCAACCAACAGTCAGGAATTGAAACAAAAGAAGTAAGGGGCCCTGCTCATGAGAGCTTACAATCTGGTGACAGAACCTCCTTCATTAGCAGAGTCGCTTGTGGCGATATCGTGGTGACAGACGCTCATGTCGGCACTCCGGCATCCTGTCACTGACACTCTGGCCATGCTCTCGAATGTGGCGTATCAGCCGTCTCTTCCTGCTGGGGTTCCTGTACTTCCCGGGAACAGATAAGAGGCCTGTCGAGGGTGACACAGCAATGCTGACACGTGTGGGCGCTGAGTGCAGGCGCTGCCAGCTTTTGGGTGCCCACCTCCCAAACATGCATATTCTGTATGAATGGGGCCTACTCCTGGTTTAGGTGGGCCCTTGGTGGTATCATTAGACCCCTTGTGGTGCTGCACAAAGAAGGAAAACTAAAAAAAAGGAATAAAGCAAATGGCAGACAAATACAAAGAATAGAAGGAATGACAAAGAAATAATAATAAAAAAATATATGACAGACTGAATAGATGGCATTAAAGAAAAAATAGAAGGAAAAATAAATGACTAGCCGAAAGAGCAGAAGGAATGACAATGTCAAAAAGAAAGATTAGAAGGCATGAAAGATGAAAAAGAACAGAAGAAATGACAGAAAATAGAGAGGGAAAGAGAATGAATAGAAGGAATAACAAGGTCAGAAGTAAAGAATATAATGCATGAAAGATAAAAGAATAGACAAAATAACAAATAAAAGGATAATAATGGTAAGAAAAAAAATAATAATAGAACGGCAGTAAGAAAGATAGAATAGCAGGTATAAAGGATAAAAGAATAGAAGGAATGATAGAAAATCAGAAAAGAAGGCATGAAAGAATAAAAGGAATCTCAGAAAGAAAAGAATAGACAGAATGAAGAAATATAATAATTATCAGAACAAAAAAGGTGACATGAAAGAATAGAAAAAAATGACGTAATGAATAGAAAAATAATAGAAGGAAAGAAAAGAAGACACTGAAAGAAAGTAGGTCATAATAGAAGGAATGAAAGAATGTTTCCTTTCGTTCTATCTCCTGATGGTGACCAGTCCTTGTTACTGGGCACTATCCCTTAGCCATGCATAGGATAAGAGACTACCATGTTCTGTGTGTTATTAATTTAATTCTGTTAAAATAACCTCACTGAAATTGGGACACCCAGGGTGATTGTTAAATCGACCCTAAAGTAAAAAATCTTACCTTTAGTCCACTTGAAAATAAAAACATGTCTAACCAATTGTTTTGTGTAGCTTTGCCTGTGTTCAGCTTGTTCTCTGTCCTAAAAGTCTGTGAACATCTTGATGTTCAGTGACAGACATCCCTTGTTCGATCTTTAGGTTTACTAAAGCTGGTGCTTCTTTTCTATGGGTATCCTGAGGAAGCTCTATAGGGATTGATGTAACGGGGGAGGCGCGCTTCTCTCAAAATCACCAATCAGGCTGCAGCTTTCTCTGTAAGGCTGGCTACAGGTGGTGCAATTGTAATTGGCCACCTCTACCTGATGAAGTGGGGCAGACCCATGAAACGTTCTGGTTTTATGCTTTAGGCAGCAGAGAGACTCTCGCATACATTTGTTATACACAGCCTTGTCATTGGTGTTTGTAGTGGCACAGGCACTTTTTATGGGTGGGATGAGATTGGTCATGGTTAACATTTATTATTGTTTGCATCAGATTTTGAATTGGGTTATTTATGTAGTCACACTGCAGTGGCAATTTAGATTATTGGTTGTTTACAGGTGTTATACACATTCTGTTAGATTCTATATGTTTTGTGGTTTCAGCACTTTGGATTAGAGTATTTTGATGTTCATATGTATATGGTTAGTATATGATGTTTTTTATCAACAGCATTAGATATCAGTTGTAGATTGGTTACCCCTTTACACTTTTATTATACGGTAAGTTAGGATCCGGATTATTTGTTGATGTACATATATTTGTTTATAGGATTGACTCTCCCTTCCTCCTAAGCCTCATTTGTGTTTGTCCTGTGTTATGTATGTTTATGTATTTTAGATGGTTTTATATATTATTTCTGTCGTTGATTGATTATTTATAATCGAGATGTAATTTATTAAGTTGTGCCGGTGTGCCTCCCTAAAGATTCCTTTTGGTCGGTAGTTATTTTTTGCATAGGTGTGGGAGTGGCATTGGATTTTGGTACACATTCTGTTAGATTCTATATGTTTTGTGGTATCAGCACTTTGGATTAGAGTATTTTGATGTTCATATGTATATGGTTAGTATATGATGTTTTTTATCAACAGCATTAGATATCAAAGGGAGAAAAATAGAACAAGCAAGCTGATCTATATAATACTGCCCTTAAAAATTATCCACTATACAATCTAAAACAGTAACACAATAATAATATAGCTCAACGTGTGCGGAAGTCCCAACTCCACAAGATATAGTAGACAATAGTAGAAACACAGAGCTAGCTAAAATGTCTTTTCATGTAGCTTTAAGAAATCCAATTGCGGCATCCCACAGTGCATGCATCCAGTGAGCGCAAGTGTGACCACCACCAGAAGGCTTATACTCTTACCAGATGTTCAATGAAACTGGCATTCAGAGAGAAACCACAAAAGTCTCCCACAGGCTGTCAATCCTCCACAGATACAGCGCCAATCCAATCCCAAAACGATCAAACTCCAGACTCAGGTCTTCTTGAGAGTTATGTGGGTATATGCTCAATAGGGATAATGATTTAATCCCACATCATAGTATACATGTGAAAGAACAAAAAAAAACAAAATAGTGCAATACTGCTGATACTCAATTTAATAGCTTAAAGGGGTAAAAAAAAATGCACTCACAAGGGAAATAAAAAACAAGCATGAAAATTCCAAGTTAAAACCGTGACTCTCACCGCAGGGGGCCCCGGGCTCCTCTGTTTCCTTATAATTCAAAAATTGCTCCTATTTGTTGTCAAATTGTGTGCATTAGATATCAGTTGTAGATTGGTTACCCCTTTACACTTTTATTATACGGTAAGTTAGGATCCGGATTATTTGTTGATGTACATATATTTATTTATAGGATTGACTCTCCCTTCCTCCTAAGCCTCATTTGTGTTTGTCCTGTGTTATGTATGTTTATGTATTTTAGATGATTTTATATATTATTTCTTTAATTAATTAATTGATTGATTATTTATAATCGAGATGTAATTTATAATTAAGTTGTGCCTGTGTGCCTCCCTAAAGATTCCTTTTGGTCGGTAGTTATATTCTTGGTGTGCCACACACCCCGCTTCACTTCTTAAATATTCATTACTTCATGGGTTAATCCACCGCAGGTGACGTAGTGCAGAGAGGAAGTCTTGTAACGAGCCCCCTTCCGGCCTATATATACCTGGTACCTCCCTTCAATCACCAGTATTTTTCTCTCTGCTTGACAAACAGAGGTTGGAAGTTTCCTGCTTACAGGTAGGTCGGGGCTTACCCCGCCACCCCCCTTTTGGTCTATTTCTGCCCGGTTTGAGTTGTATACCTTTATGGTGGATAGGAAGCCTCCCAGCCTAGGCTGCTCACCGGGTAATTGGTAGACGGCACTATTGGTGCCTAGGAGCTTATCTCCTCCGCTCGTCCCCCTCCTTTGGGGGCAATGCGGCAATCCGGCATGGTGATCCGGAAATGGGATGCCCCTGTCCCGAGGGTCCCCGTAGCCCCTTTCTCCCCCGTTCCGGTCCCTTCTCCCTTCACTTGGGGGGGGGGGGGTATAGAGGGTTGTGTATCTTGTATGATGTTTTCACTGTGTTGCTATTTTCTGTGTGTTCACTTTTACATAGTGGCAGGCTGCGCAACAGGTGCGCTTTGTCTGTTTTTAGCTGGAGCTCCGGGCAGATACTTTAGGGATGTCCAGTGTATTTGGTCTGCTTTATGGGGGTGGGACAGCGGACCGCGCTCAGCTGGCTTCAGATGGTCCCCTCCCGCCTCCCTCCCTCCCTTCCCCGCTGCTCCGTGCGGCAGCCTGTGTGGCTGCGCTTATGTCTCCTTTCCCCCTCCTCCTCCTCCGCCGCCTGGCTGGGTGTCAGCCAGCGCAGCTGGTGGCATTCCCTCGTTGAATTGAGCAGGGCGGCTCCTTGTGACGCGGGGGGGCGTGGCGCCGGCAGAAGCGGCGCCGGCAGAAGCGGCGCCGGCGGAAGCGGCGCTCGGCGGCCTCAGCCTCACTTCCTTCCTGTTTTCTGTGAACAGAGGTCACGTGGGGGGGGCGCGCGCTGCAGCAACACATGGGTTTGTGTTCTACTGCTGCGGCTGCTACATGTCCCTCCGGTCTGGCTCCTGGCGTCGGTAGCAGGTAAGCGGCCCCGCTTTTGTGGGGCCAGAATGAGTTTTCTTATGGGGCAAACTTTTAAGGAGGCACTCTTTTTATATTATTGTGAACATGCTGCATTGTTACACTCACAAGGGATCTGATGGTTTGTTTTTCTTTCCTTTCAGATCCTGGGATCCCTCTTTTTATTGCGGCCCTCCGGCTCTATATTGCCTGGCTAGTCATTCTTAATATGAAATTACACATTTTAGATATATATATACATATATATATATATATTTATTTTGAGACTGTTAAGGGGGACCTTTTTCTCTTAAAAAAAAAAAAAAAGTGTATTTACAAAAAAAAAAAAAAAAAAACCCTCCCTTCCGGGACATTCTTTATAAAGGGGCATCCCGGGTTGGCTTATGCCTTAAAAGTCCCAGTATTTGCGATACCATAAATCACCAATATGGAGGCTTCTGTTACTACCGGAAACGACTCATCAGAGCCGTCCAGGGGGTGTGTAAAATGTGGGGCTGCGCTCCCTGCTGATGATATCTTTATTTGCATTTCTTGTGCAAGGCAGATTGTTGCGCGTCAGTCTGTTGATCCGGCTGCTGACCCGTCGCAACCTCTATCATCTCCTGCCTCTCCCTCCCTGTTCCGGACCCCGCATGACATTGTCAAGGGTGGGGATTCGCAATCCGAGGTGGTGGTAAAATCAGCCAATCTTCGGGAAGTATTGCCCGTTAAAGCGGGGCTAAAGGCCTCTGCAAAACGGAAGCGCCTGACTCCGGTATCTTCGGCTCCTCAGGACGAATTGTGTGAGCCTGTGGAATGGTCCGATGGCTCCCCGGATGAGGGTGAATTCCTCTTGGAGTCAGATGAGCCGGCAGATCAGCTTAAGGCTGATGCGATTGGCGATTGGTCGGCGGGGGTTGCCCTTGACACCCCCTCCATTCTGGCTCAAATGTTTGAAATTCTGAATTTAGATCCGCCTGAGGCTGTCATCCTGCCAAAGGGTCAGTTGTTTGAAGAGCCTCAGCCGCGTTTGGTTTTTCCCAGACAGCACCACTTTGAGAGGGTGGTCCTTAAAGAATGGGAACATCCCACGCGGTTATCTGGAATCCCTTCCAGTTGGGAAAAGCGTTATCCTTTTCCGCCAGAATTGCTGAAGCTTTGGTCCGTCCCTCCTGAAGTCGATACCCCTGTGCTAGGGCTATCTAGCTCCGCTATGGTACAGTCTGCTGAGACCTCTGTCCCTAAAGATGGGGAGGATCGTAGGATTGACCAGTATGCTCGCTATGGCTTTGTTTATGCTGGGTCAACGATGCGCCCCCTGTGCGCTTCGGCCCTTCTTCTTTTAGCAGTAAGATCTGTTATCCAGGGGCTATGCGAGGATCTCAATCCCGCTTGTGACGAGTTCGCTGCGCTTAAGCAGTGCGATTCTTTTGTGTCTTACGTTCTATCCGCTCAGGACGATGCGCTGGCTATGAGTAGCAAGACAGCGGCAATGCTGGTCGCTATTCGTCGGTCAGTATGGCTGCGACAGTGGTCGGCGGACTCAGCTTCTAAAAAGGTGCTCACAGCTCTCCCCTTTTTGGGGTTGCGTCTGTTCGGGGAGAAAATTGATTCAGTCGCAAAGGGTGGCAAGATGCCACAACGCAAGAGGCCTCGACGCCCCTTTAGAGGGGCAGCTTCTGGTAGGCCGTCCTTTCGAGGATACAGAGCGGGTAGGGGGACTTCCCTTCCCTCTACCAGTCGTACAGGTTGGACGCGGGGGAGGGGCCGTGGCCGTCCCGCCCAGTCCTGGGGCTCTAAGCCCAAACCTGCTGGTAAGCCCGCTCAGCAATGAGGGGCTGCCCTCACCCGTGCGGGTGGGGGGACGATTGCGACACTTCTCCCAGGTTTGGAACCGGGAGGTTCCGGACAGATGGATTCAGGAGATAGTGTCGTCCGGTTACAAGCTGGAATTCGAGTCTCGCCCTCCTTCACGGTTCTTTCGGTCTCGGGTGCCCATCGATCCTTTTGCCGCACAGGGGCTCCTGGCGTCGGTAGAGAATCTGTTAGAGATGGCGGTCATCCGGCCGGTACCGCGTTTAGAGATGGGCCTCGGTTTCTACTCCAATCTGTTCGCAGTCCCCAAGAGGGATGGGTCAGTTCGTCCCGTCCTGGACCTGAAGTTGCTCAACAGGTTCATCCGTTTTCGGAAGTTTCACATGGAAACCTTGCGCACTGCCGTCGGCTCTCTTCGGCAAGGGGACTTCATGACGTCTATAGACATCAAGGATGCTTATCTGCATGTTCCCATCTGCCTCCCTCATCAACGTTTTCTTCGATTCATGATGAAGGATCGGCATTATCAATTCGTGGCACTTCCGTTTGGCCTTACCTCAGCTCCAAGAGTGTTCACCAAGGTGCTGGCAGGGGTCATGGCCATTTTCAGAGCTCGGGGCATTCGTGTTGTACCTTATTTGGACGACCTTCTTATCATGGCTCCGTCACTCGATCAATCGGAGAAAGACACCAGGGTGGTGCTCTCCACGCTGGAAAGTTTCGGTTGGGTGATCAACCTCTCCAAGTCCTCCCTCGCTCCGGCCAGGGTGGTGTCCTTTCTGGGGATGCAGTTAGACTCTCATCAACACAGAGTGTTTCTCCCTCAGTCCAAAATTCTTCTGATTCAGGAGTTGGCTCGGGTCCTACTCTCCAATCCTCGGCCGTCCATCCATCTGGGGATGAGGCTGGTAGGGTTGATGGTTGCCTCCTTCGAGGCAGTTCCTTTTGCTCAATTCCACACGAGGACGCTTCAGCTTTATCTGTTGGCGTCTTGGGACCGGCAGCCTCGGTCGCTGGATCAGCCCTTCCAGTTGTCCTCCCGGGTCCGGCAGTCCCTCCAGTGGTGGTTGGTCTCGACCAATCTTGTGAAGGGCAGGTCTTTCCTGGCCCCCCTTTGGGAAATTGTCACCACGGACGCCAGTCTGTCGGGATGGGGCGGATTCTGGAAGGAGCTGCAGTTCCAGGGGCAGTGGGGACCTCAGGAGGCCCACTTACCCATCAGTATTCTGGAACTGAGAGCCATCCGTCGGGTGCTTACTCTCCTGACTCAGCACGCTCTGGGCCTTCCGGTCCAGGTGCGTTCAGACAATCGAACAGCGGTTGCTTACATCAATCATCAGGGAGGGACTCGCAGCCTGAGTGCTCTCAGAGAGGTGTCCCTGATCCTGACCTGGGCAGAAGCCCATGTTCCTTGTCTCTCGGCGGTATACATCCCAGGAGTGGAGAACCTGGAAGCGGACCGCTTGAGCAGGGGCTCTCCCCGTCGGGGAGAATGGGCCCTCCATCCTCGGGTATTTCGCTCACTGTGTCGCCAATGGGGGACTCCAGAGGTGGACCTGTTTGCCTCTCGTCACAATCACAGGCTCCCGAACTTCGTGTCACTCTCCCAGGATCCTCTGGCTCTGGCGGTGGACGCCATGTCCCTGAGCTGGGGGGATCTGGGGTTTCTGTACCTGTTTCCTCCGACACCCATGCTAGGCAGAGTGCTTCGGAAGTTGGCTCTGGAAGGGGTGTCCGCCGTCCTCGTGGCCCCAAGGTGGCCGAGGCGAGTGTGGTTCGCAGACATCGTTCGGCTGGCAGTGGACCAGGTCGTTCTGCCTCTTCGGCCCGATCTGCTCACTCAGGGTCAATTGTGTCAATTTACCAGCGCTAGCTTTGATGGCCTGGCTGCTGAGACCTCCATCCTAAAGGAGGAGGGTCTTTCTGATTCTGTCGTTAAGACATTGATCAGTGCCCGGAAGAGGTCTTCTTCTATCATCTACTATAGGACCTGGAAAGCCTATATCGCTTGGTGCGAGATGAGATCTTTTCCTTGTAGGGTATTTTCGGTCTCCAGGGTTCTGGAGTTTTTACAATCTGGGCTGGACTCTGGTCTTCAGCTAAGTACGTTGAAAGGGCAAGTTTCTGCCTTATTTATCTTTTTTCAGAAGCGTGTTGCGCTTAAGCCTTTAGTTAAAACTTTTTTCCAGGGGGTTACGCATGTGCGGCCTCCCAGGAAACCATTACTCCCGGTTTGGGATTTGAATTTGGTTCTTTCTGCTCTTCAGGCTCCTCCTTTTGAGCCTTTGCAAGGGATTGCTTTATCTACCCTGACTCAGAAGATGGTCTTCTTTGTAGCGATCACTTCGATCCGGCGTGTCTCGGAATTGGCGGCCTTGTCTATTCAGGCGCCCTACTTCGAGAGGCATCGGGATAAGGTGGTCTTTCGGTTCAAGCCAGACTTTCTTCCTAAGGTTGTTTCTGCTTTTCATTTGAACCAAGATATTGTTCTTCCCTCCTTGTGTCCTAATCCTAAGAATGACAAAGAGAGGGTTTTGCATTGTTTGGATGTAGTACGCTGTGTTAAGTGCTACTTGGTTATCACGTCTCCTTTCCGTAGGACGGATTCCTTTTTTGTTGTGCCCCATGGGCCTAAGAAGGGTTTGGCACCAGCCAAATCTGCCATTAGCAAGTGGATACGTCAGGCCGTTACTGCGGCCTATTCTGCTAAGGGAAGAGTTCCCCCTTTTCGTATTACTGCTCATTCCACTCGCGCTGTTGGGGCGTCTTGGGCTTTTCAGCACCAAGCTTCTGTTGAACAGGTTTGTAAGGCCGCCACTTGGTCTTCTGTTCACACGTTTTCTAAGTTTTACAAAGTTGATGTGCGGGCCTCAGCGGATGCTGTTTTCGGCCGCAAGGTTCTGCAGACTGCAGTCGTTTAAGTTATGCTTCACCTGGCCTTGAGTTGCCCAGCCCTTGTGGACACTGCTTTTGGATGTCCCATGAAGTAATGAATATTTAAGAAGTGAAGCGGGGTGTGTGGCACACCAAGAATAATACCATTTTGTGAGTACTCACCTGAAAAATGGATATTGTTGGTGTGCCACACACCCCGCTTCACACCCGCCCTTTTCGGTATTACCGAAGCCTTTATATGGTGAAGCCTTTTTATATCAAATTTGATTTTGAGGTTACTGGTGGAATACTGGTACCTTGTATTACTGCTTTTTGATTATACTGGTGATTGAAGGGAGGTACCAGGTATATATAGGCCGGAAGGGGGCTCGTTACAAGACTTCCTCTCTGCACTACGTCACCTGCGGTGGATTAACCCATGAAGTAATGAATATTTAAGAAGTGAAGCGGGGTGTGTGGCACACCAACAATATCCATTTTTCAGGTGAGTACTCACAAAATGGTATTTTTTTGCATAGGTGTGGGAGTGGCATTGGATTTTGGTATGCATATTGGTTTGGGGTTCGTGCAGGCTGACATTATACCTATACATCGGTTGTGACCGATCACTAGTAATCAATGGTTGTGCAGAAACATCACCCCCACACATCTAAATGATCACCAATCATGTATGATTATCAGAATTCATTTGTCATGTGAATAATCATTATAGAATATGATTTGTTTTCGGGGTTGGAGGTGGGAGTATGCCTGTTGAATCTGGTGTTTCGGTAATATATGTGTACCCGTGGATATGGGAATTGACATGTCTCTTGTTCTTCTGTACTACTGCTCTGTACTGTCTTGTTATATTGTATGATGTAAACTTTAATAAAAAGATATTGAACTATAATATGATATTTCATTCTATCATTTTAGTGAGAGATTCTCCAGCAAGTTTGGTTGTGTTGGATAAGGCCACCGGCCCCCACGCAGGGTAAGTGGCCCTTTAAGATCTAGAAACGTATTCACTGGGAGCTCTTGGCTGGCGTCTTAATCCGCACAAGAGAGGGAACTTGGATAGACCCCCCTCCCAGCACCACAGCAGAGGGGGGAGGGTGACCAATAAAGAGGCAGATGCTTATTTTTATTTCTCCTTTTTCCAGCTTCCTCTCTGGCTGCTCCTATGATTTCATCATCGTCTTGCTGCCGGCGCTTCCCAGATTCCTCCATATACAAACCAACCCCGCCCCCCCCCCCCCGCCTCTGCCACTTTCTCCCATATATCCCCCCCCCCCAATTTCCTGTGTAATATAATATACACAGTGGCGGGTCTGTGTCGCTATCGCCATGACCCTGCGCCGGGTTACCCTGATTCATAACAGATGGAGCATGCTCATTAGGGCCGTCAGTGAGTGCTGGGAGATGAAGGGTTAATGGTTTGCAGTCTCACTGAAGAGACTCCGTCTGTCTGACAGAACCTAACCCCTGGGTATAGAAAAAGCATAAGGTCTTATTATTATTATTGTTTATTTATATATACGCCATCAACTTCCGTAGCGCTTTACATGGTCTTATGTCTTGTCCCTGATTTGTCAGCTCGGGCAGCAGCAATTATAGGGTCAGGCATCCAAACTCTCGACACCAAAAAAAGGCGACTTTGACCAACCCATCCGAAACGCAATGGCGGAAAGACCACCGCTATCCAGTGGCAATAACTCATTACAAGGAATTGTTCAATAACATATCACACAGCTCACTATGATATTGAATGGAATTAACTAGGCAGCTGTAGTATTCATTGTTATAGAAGGTTATTATTACAAATTGGAGAGCTGCAGTTACCTTATCCTTTACCCCAGTCATATTCTAGTCAGATTTATAGATACAAGACTTACCAGGACATGCAGGTTCTTGTGGTTCTATGACAGGTTAGAAGCCAGGCAGGGGGGCTATACACCGGCACTCAGCAGTGCAAGGTGACAGCAGCCTCAATCTGCCCCTAAACACCCAACACAGTAATGTCAGGACATGCTGGAAGTTGTTCCGTGATACAGTGGTTGGGAAGGAAAGATCTACTTTAACATGAGACCTCTCTGTGCCCACACGAGTGAAGAAATGCTGACATGCTACAAACAGTGGCTCATCGGGTGCTGCAGTTGCATATCAGATTTCATTGCACAAGTAGCGGACACACTCCCTCATCCACGCATCAATCAGCCTCTCCTTTACAACTCATTGGATGCTCTTGGGGAGCTTCAGATTCAGCTAAAAGTTCATATCGGACAGATTTTGGCCTGTTCACACTGAATTTGCCTTATTTCAGCAATTTCTCTAAAAGCGGCAGAGATCACATAGCTAGCTAATGTTTCAATATCAAAGTGAAAGAAGAAAACTCCTGTATTAATGCTAGAGTCCCCCTTTAACAGAATAATGTAGTTTTACATTGAAGGACTTATAGTTCATTAGAGGGAAAGTCCACTTTTGGACTTTTTGAACGTGTATATATTTTGTGCCAAAAGAATGTGCTTAAAGGGGAACATCCTGGAGTCTAAAAGACAAGATACTCTGCAGGGCATCCTGAATTGGGATGCCTCGCTGTGTAAAACCCCCAGTAGCTCTGTTTCACTCACCTTGTCCCGGAGCCCTTGCCACGTCTCTGCACCACGGCCGCATCCTGGCTCACCTCTAGCCATGCCCGCACCCGCATCCGGCCTTTCTGAATGGACAACGCAGGCACGCTTCGGCTAGGAGGTAAGTTGGGGATCCGGATGGCGGCACGCTCATTCTTTCCCGAGTCTGCGTCTTGGGAGCTACAGGAAGGTGAGTGACCTAGGGGCATACACACAGCGGGACATGACAATTCGGCATGCCCCCCACTGAGAGGAACAACACCCCCCCCCTCCGAAAAGTGAATATCAGGTGTGTTGTTCCTCTTTAAAGTGTACCAAAACCCAGGATTCTGACTATCCTGGGTTTTGGTCCTTTCCCCCGGGGGGCCCCACTGTGTGAAACCCCCCAGGTTGCCAAAATAAACTCACCCTCTTCCTGGTCCTATGGCGCATGCACGTCCACTTGTCCAATCAGTGCGCTGACAGCCTCATCCCCCGCTACCCTCTAACAGGGAGTGTGCCCTGGCCGGCCATTCACAAATGCCTGCTGCGGGAACGCGGACTGGAAAAGAAGGTAAGTGTATGGGTAACCTGGGGGGTTTCACACAGCGGGGCATCCCGATTTTGGATGCCCGGGGGGAGGGAATCTTATAGATTTGTGTATAATATATATATATGGGGTTTGGTCCACTTTAAGTTGCTGAGCTTATTTTTCCTTCTTGAAATGTTTTTTTCACTACCTGCAATCTGTTGCTATTGGCAACTTACACCAAATCTGTACACAAAAAGAGAGCAGTGAGTCATGTACACTCAAAATATGCTCTGCTATAGACACTGCTGAGGTGAGGGAGCTCACTCAACTCTTCACAATGCCCAACAGCAGTGTCCTGTGTGTACAGGACTCGCTTCTCTCTCCTTGGTGTACGGTTGCCAATGGCAACGGATTGCAGGTAGTGAATACTGCTTCCATAAAACACACATATTCGAGCATAAGCAGCACCTTGAGGACGTCATTTTGGCACACAGAAATATACACTTTTAAAAATCTCAAACCAAAGTGGAATTTCCCTTTAACTCCCTTTAACACATCTGTATACAAGCTGGATATCCTCTTTGATAAAAATGCAAACAATCTCCAAATAGCTTTGAAAAGGAGAAACCTTCCATAACCTTCACCTTGTTTACCCATTAAAAGCTTTTTTGACACAACGCCTAAGGATATAAATGTATCAGGAAGTGTTACAATTTGTCATTCGGTGTTAGAATTGTATCATTTGAAGAGAAGAAGCCTTTTCTCAAAAGCCAGTCTGAATTTCTGGCTGAAGCGTTTGAAAACTTCCACCGCAGTTTGGAACAAATGTGCGTTATTGGCACTTCCACGCATTGTGCATTAATGATGGCCTGAGTTCCAATGTAAAAGTGGATTAATACGCTAAAAGATTCCAGGGCTGACAGCTGGCCTTCCCCCAGGACTTTCTGATTTGGGATGCCCCACTGTGTGAACCCCCCCCCCCCAGATCGGCAGTAACAGCTTACCTCTTCCTGGTCCAATGACGCATGCGTGGGCTCTCATCCAATCAGAGCTGTTTGCCTTGCCTAGGTCATTCAGCAAATGGCTCTATCTGCAATGGGGAGCGAGGGTGGTCACATACCCCAGCATTTTCGGGCTGTACGCGCGCTCCTGTCCCAGCCATTCATATAAGCTGGAACGAGAGTTGTCGCACTCCTGGGGATGCAGCCGCTTGCACTCCCATTGCAGATAGGCAGAGACATTTGCCAAATGACCTAGGCATGGCAAATGGCTCTGATTGGATGAGCATGCACCATTGGACCAGGAAGAGGTAAGCTGTTACTGCTGATCTGGGGGAGGTTTCACACAGCGAACATGCAACGTAACCAGGGATAGTCAAAATTCTGCTTCAACTGCCTCAGACACTCTCCAAACTGCAAATGCAGAGACATAGGCCCCAATTCAGTAAGAGTTTAAAGAGGACCAAAACCCACCCTGGAGTCTGGGACTCCAGTACAAGCATAGTCGCTCCCCCCGGGGCAACCTGATTGGGCTGCAGGCATTTGTGAATGGCCAGCGCTGGACCGCTCCCTGTTAGAGGGTAGCAG